>JAUMIR010000001.1:65897500-70897500 GCA_030847615.1 Gambelia wislizenii
AAATATGCCAGAGATCGGTGCCATATTTGTTTCCATTGGCTATAACTGTTTCTTTCCTGGAAACTTGAAACAGGCTGGCAGTCCATAGCTTGGAGACCAAAACTGGTCCATGGACCACCACTTTGAGTAGACCACAATCAGAAATAGTACTACATAAATCTGTAACTATAGTCAGATCACAAAGGACAGACAATCTCTCCTCCAAGTATTTGTCCTGTTTCCAGGTAGATGGAGCAAAGTAGCACCAGCCAGCAGGCATATAATATCTGTTGCCCAGACTGTGCGTAGGCAATGCTAGGTTGTATTATCCAACTACAACTCTTGCTTCCCCAGTTTCACATATGGTAAACTGATTTGAGAACTTGAGAGGGGGTGAGTACCTCTGGATTTTTGTTTTCTAGCCGCTGACAAATAACACACATTCTACAATGTAATGCGCTTCCTTTTCTCTGTGTATATTTGATTTAGTTCTGTGGTGTTCATCTGGAAACATTACTAAGGATGCCAGCCTTCATGTTAGTCCTGCACTTGTTTTTGTTCCTTTCATTATATTTCAGTCCAACTTGTCATCCTTCTAGTATAGGTAAAATTAGAATTCTATTAGCTGTATGAACTGTTAATGTCTTGTTATGATAGTGTTTGTGCTAATCTGAATCCAACTGCAGAATTGCTTCTTGTTCTTCTGCAAGCTCACATCCAGCTTCCATCCACTACTAAACATGTCTTTTATGCATTCTAAGACTCTCCTTCCATATATATCTGAAATCAAATTATGCTGCTTTAGCTGCATCATAAAAACTAGTATCTGAAAATTACTGTGGGACATGTAAATTAATGAGTAATAAAATTTGAAAGGGTAGGGAATCAGTTAAAAATAACCTTGACATTTTAAACAAAATCCCTCAACTTCTTGTTTTGATATTAAATTTAGGAGATTCATTAACTGGTTGGTTTTGTAAGCTGTTGATATTTGGTTGACACAGATGTCTGTTGCTATAAAATAGAGGCTGTAGCTTTGCTAAGAGGGGCATTTCTGTTCAGGTCACTTTTTCTAGTTTGTATAATACCCCCTTCTTTTCTCTCCAACCTTTCTTTTGCCATGTACTGTACGTAAGTGTTGATTCAGCTGTGTGGGCTTTAAGGATCACACTTCTGAGAGATCTGCCAAGAAAGAAGAGATGAACTGGTGCTGAATGAGGCTGTTTTCTTTTCCACTGGAAAACAAATGCACAATTGCCTTTTAAATGTCCTTGTGTATTGGTCTGCACATGATGCAGATGAAAGATGTAACATAAACATCTCTGTAAATAAGGACAGTTAATTATCAAAATGTGAATGATGTAAATTGTCTTTCAGCAGCGTGGTGCAGGTACTAGGTTCCTTAAAATGTTGCTATGGAAAAGTAAGTTGGAATATAATTTGACACCTTCCCTGTTTAGGTGTGTTGATCTAAGTTATTATTCCTTTTGGTCAAAAATATCGGTGTCCTTGATGACTATGTTTAAAAGATGAAATAAAAATTGGTGCAACGAGGTTTTAAAAAAGGCCTTCCTGTAATACTTTTCTTTCTTTTCTCTTTGGGCATTAAAGTAGTTGTCTCAAGTACAGATGTTATGTTATATATTTGATCCTGCAAATACATACAAAGAGAGAAGGAGAGAGAGAAGGAATGCATAAGTACTGCTCTACAGCCATTCTGTTCTCTGTGGTACTAACTGGTCTTTAAATGTTCATAATTGAATCTGTGGTGCATTAGGTAACAGTCGTTGTTCAGATCAAATGTATTAGCTTTACCAACAGAAATAGAAGTTAAAAGGTATTTCAAGCAAAAGATAGCTGTGGTATCTTTAATAATGTATTCTGAAAGAAATTAAATTTTTAAGTTTGTGTACCTGCTCACAGGAATAGGATATTGTTTGCTCAGCAGATTTTATTTCTCTTTTTCTTTTCCAAATCCACCTCCCCTCCCCTTTTCTCAAGAGAATCACAGCTAGACTATACAAACAGCAAATCATATGGCAAAACTGCTCTTGAACTTTGTGCCACTTCACACTGCAGGCTAGCTTTCCTTGTGCTTTGGGATTGGAAGAAATATATGGCCCATTGTTTGAAATTATACATGATGGTGTGTACAAATGATAAGCAGTTCTTTCACTGATCAGCTGGTTCTGTAGAATAGTTCTCACTCTTTTCAGTCTAGTACAGGAATAGAAAAGCAGTTCAGAGGACTATGACTCCTTGTATTATCTGTTGCTAAGACTTATAGAAAGAGTTATAAATACAATAAATCCATGTTTGATTCATTTTACATGCAATTTTGGTTCTCAACTGTACTTCACTGTTCCTGGAAAACAGGTAAACAACCTTATTTTTTCCTGTCTGCCACTGTACTGATACTATGTGCTGGAGATCTTGGGGCTCAGGAAGGAACTTTCATTTAGCCCATTGAAGAGGATTGATGTAGTTTCTTCATAATAGTAATCTCAGCAACACCTTAAGGAACTATTTCCTTGTACAGCTATTGAAATCTGTAAGTGTAGAGGAGAGCAGGGATGGACCTGTTTCAAACTGTCCATATTGTGAAAGTTTGACACCAGAAATTTGACAGTATTCACAATTACGTGTTTACATAGCTCCATACAATAGGAAACCCTACCATATCTGGGTAATAAGTTTTGCAACTGGGTTCAGTTGAATGCAGTTATATCTTGGTTGCAGACTTCCTCATCAATACAGGAATGTTGTGAGTGAAGGGACTGGGCTGAAGCATATGTGTCTGTTGCTCCCTGTTTACACCTTTGTAGCAATTGAATGAGACCCTTGTGACTGTCAGACTTTCTGAAAGACCGTATCTCCCGATATGAACCCTCCAGGGCTTTAAGATAATCAGGGGAAGGCTTTCTCTCAGTCTTGCCACTACACAGGCTTGCTTGGTGAGAACTTGAGAGAGAGCCTTCTCAGTGGCTGCTCCACCCTCTGGAATGCCCTTCCACGAAGGCTAGACTGACCCCTTCCCTGCTTTCCTATTGCTGGCAGGCAAAGGCATTGTTGTTCAAGTATCTAAGCACTGTCAGGGAGGCTTTTTATTGTGATGTGTGCTGGGTTTATCTTTTAACCATAATTTTATATTGTTTTAAATTAGATGATTTTAATTGCTAGGTTTTAACTGATTTCATTTGTGAACTGCCTTGGGTCCCACGCAGAGAGAAAGGCAGTAAATAAATGAAAATAAAATAAAATAAAACATAACTACATAAACTTTTGTTGAGGAATTTACTTCTATCATGCTGTCCTACTCTCTGTTGGTTGACCCAACGTAATGGTGGCTTCCTTCCAATCAGATCCGTTGCAGGCCACCTACTTCCTTACAACAGCTCTTCCCCATCACTACATTGAATTCTTTCATCCTGCGTTTGTGTCCAGAGTTCAGGGTTAATGTCATTGCTACTGCTGGCATAATCGTATAATTGGGATTTTAAATCCATATTGACATTCAGTAGAGATGCAATGTTTCTCCTTGTATAAAGTTCTGCAAGCCTTGTCTTCACAAACCTTTCATGCTTAGCTTCACTCCAGTTCTCCCTGCTCAGAGGAAGCCATGCTCCATGAACATAACCCATACATTTAAACCAGAGTATATTATTTATTTATGTATTGGATTTATATCCCACCTTTCTCCCATGATGGGATTCAAGGCAGCTTACAATAATTAAAAAATATATCGTAACTAAAATATCACCATGTTACAAAAGTTATAAAATAACTAAATTAAATTGCCATTTAATTTAAAATTTAAATTTAAATTGCCATTTAAAATATGGTTAAAAACACATGAATCAAAAACATAAGGTCAATACAAATGCAACATTTAAAACCAACCCACATTTAAAATTCATGTTTTAAATGCCTGGCAAAATAAAAGTATCTTTAGGTGCCGACAAACAGAGAGCAGTGAGGGGGCCAACTGGACCTCCTCTGGAAGGGAGTTCCATAGTCTGGTAGCAGCCACTAAGAAGGTTTTCTCCTGAGTCCTCACCAGCTGCATCTGTGAAGGTGGTGGGACAGAGAGAAAGCTCTCCCCTTCCAATCTTAACATTTAGGTTGGCTTGTATAGGGAAATACGTTCTTTCAGATAGTCTGGACCCAAGCCATTTAGGACTTTAAAGGTCAAAACCAGCAGTTTGAATCCCACCTGGTAGCCAATGCATATGTTTCTGCCGGTGTGTGTGTGTGTGTGTCACATGATCCCTGTAGCCAGCCCCAGTCAACAGCCTATATGTAGCATTTTAGACCTGTTGAAGAGTTTGCCATTGTCTTATAGATACTGTTTATAGTGGAACCAGTGTGGGTACCAGGTGAGCTTCTATATAAGCCTAGTCCTTTCCACATGTGTTGGACAACAGTTGGCATGACTTGCAACCAGACCACCCATAATCCATGTTGACAAGTGTGATACATATTGTAGTCTGACTGAAGTGTGGACACTAGGTTGGGAAAGGAAACTCTGTAGATAAGGATATTCCATAGTTAGGACACCATAGCAAAGAAAACTCTTTCCTTCCTTGGCCGAAGATTTTAATGTACCAAAAAGCTTTATGTGAGAAATTCACATCAGTACTGAGCCAAACTGTCATTTAAAACCTGTTTGAAGGTTCTGAAAGATCTGAACTTTGCAGTCCCATGAAGAATAAAGATATTAAACTTTTATATGAAAGAAGGCCAGGTTATGGGAAACCTCTTTGCTTAGGGATTTGTATCACCCCAAACCCAGTTGTTATACCTGAATTTCAACTCAGCTACTTATGTCTCTGGCTTTTCTTCGCAAATGAAGATTCAGGAAGGACTCATCCCGTGCTTTCTGCAAGCACACTGATGATTAAAAAGGCCAATCCGAGATAAACAAGTCTGGTTGCAGAAAGCACGGCAGAAGGTCTCCTTGGGTGATGTTTCCAGGTTGTGATTCTTTCTGCATTGTCATTTCTCTTCAAGACTTGTTCGGCGTGAGTTCTCAAATAAGGCTGCAGCATTGTGGATAGTGCGTCTCCATGCCTCCCGATGTGAGGCCAGGGCGGACCATTGTTGGTGATCAATTTGGCCAAGCCTGAGATGTTATTTCAGGGAGTCCTTGTACCACTTTTTTGGAGCGCCCCTCTTATGCTGACCCGTGGCAAGTTCACTATAGAGTAGTATTTTTGGGAGGCGATGGTCCTCCATCCTAGAAACGTGCCCTGCCCAGCACAGCTGCATTCTCAGTATCATGGCCTCAATGCTGGTGATCCCTGCTTGCTCAAGGACAGCAACATTTGTCACATAGTCAGTCCAGTGTATATTTAAGATTGTACGTATATAGCGCTGATGAAAGCGTTTGAGGAGTCGTAAGTAGTGGCAATAGGTGAGCTATTTATGTGCTATACTAAAAAAAGAAGGAAGAAAAGCTTATTTCAGAATATTTTACCAATTAGAATACGTTATTGAAATGAAAACAGTTCTTAGAGCTCTGCGTCTCTCTCTGGCTTTTCTTCGCAAATGAAGATTCAGGAAGGACTCATCACGCACTTTCTGCAAGCACGGTGATGACTGAAAAGGCCAATCCGAGATAAACAAGTCCGGTTGCAGAAAGCACAGCAGAAGGACTCCTTGGGTGATGTTTCTGGGTTGTGATTCTTTCTGCGTTGTCGTTTCTCTTCAAGACTTGTTCGGCATGAGTTCTCAAATAAGGCTACAGCATTGTGGATAGTGCCTCTCCATGCCTCCCAATGTGAGGCCAGGGCAGACCATTGTTTGTGATCAATTTGGCCGAGCCTGAGATGTTGTTTCAGGGAGTCCTTGTATCGTTTTTTTGGAGCGCCTCTCTTACGCTGACCCGTGGCGAGTTCACCATAGAGTACTATTTTTGGGAGGCGATGGTCCTCCATCCTAGAAACGTGCCCTGCCCAGCGCAGCTGTGTAGAGCTCTACACTATACCAGATAATATGAAAATCTTAATGAATGTTTCAGTATCCTCTTTGCAATCATCATGAATCTCTAAAAGTCTTTAGAATTACCCCAGATTCAAAGATTTTGAGCACAGTAAGTTGAGCTGTCTGAGAATTTGATCTTGTGTGATAGTTAAATAGAACTATATTTATCATTCAGACATAGCTAGTTTCTCCATTACTAAAATGTTCCCAACATATAGAATCCATTTGACTTCACGTGGAGGAAGATTAGGTTTCTATTGTCAGGCATTGACTTTTGGTTTTCTTTGCAATTTGGGCTGAATGAAAAACAGGCTTTAATTTATATTCTAAAAATATGAGTCATAAACTAAGTTACAGGAATAAATGGTTAAAGTTGTACATTTAAAGATTTTATACCTAGAGTAAATTTCTACTATAAGGAAAAGTATGATTAAGGCTGAAGGTTGCAGTTGTAGTATTTCATCCAGTCACAAAACTAGGGGATGTAAGCTGCAGACACTTTTGTAGGAATGAGATGGTCTCCTATACAGTACACTCATTCCCTTGTTTTGACAGTATAACATTAAGTTGTTAAAATTTTGGTTGTTACTATAGTAGCAATAATATATAAGAATGTAGTAATCATGTGCATATCTAAATAACTATAACTGTTATCAGGATTAACCAAGAAATATATATTAATTAGCTAATTAGAAAACATTATGGTAGCTGATTACTGATGTGAAATATACTGGGCTGTTGTTACTCAGAATATGAAATAATATTTCTTGTGCCATTACAACTATTTATTTTTCCTTGCTTAACCAGCAAACCACCAGATAGGATGTTTCATGTTCATCATGTATATTATTGAAGAAGCTGATGCTGTAGGTATCAGTATGACGTTCCAAAATAATTAATACTTGGGATGTTCTGTGTTCTCCTGTAACCAAAATGCTCAGCTGATCTCGAGGTGGAGAATGAGATCTGGGAGGTATCCCAACGAAAAAGTTCTATAGTAAAGAATGGCTACTGTTACCCTCATCTAGGCTGAAATGCATGCTTCTGCCTCAACCAATAGATAACATTTCTATATATCCTAAATCACTGTGCCCTTGAACAGCTAATAATGGACCCTGCCTGAGGTAAGGTGATCTTGCTTTAATCCTAAATGGTGCAGCAACACAAAATAATCTTGCAGAACCTTTGAGACTGAGAAATAAGTTGTAGCATAAGCTTTAGTACACTTGGGGCCTGTCTAGACAGGCTGTTTACCCCATCTTGTCCCAAGCTTATAGCCCTGCAGTCCATATGATCCAGGGCGTTTGCCCCCATTTTGCCCCCAGGCAGTCCTGACAACACCTGGGGCAAAGACAGGGAAAGATAGGGTAAAGCCTATTAAACTGTTTCATCAAAATACCCGGGGAAAAACACCTCATTTAGGAAAAAGTGGATTGGGCCCCACGGGACCTCAGGAGTCCATACAAGTACATTGGCCTGTCTCTGCAGCTGCTACCTTCCATGTTGCACTCTCTGAAGCCAGGAAGGAGGCCTGCAGCAAGTGACCAAGGCTGCTCACATGCAGGGGGCCTTAATCACATGCTGCAGGTCTCCTGCCTGGCTTTTGGGGAGTGTGACATGGATTTCAGCAGTGGTGGCTGCAGAGATGGGCCAGTGTCCATGCAGATTGCATCTCATTTCATGCAGGTAACGGAGGGGCAACAGGCCTGATCTGGGGTCAGAATATACCAGCAGGAAGCCAGAATATTCTAGCCTATGTAGATGAGGCCTTGGTCTACTTCCTCAGATAAATGGACCTAAGGAAGTAGACCAAGTCTACGAAAGCTTATGAGTACAATGTCTTTCTTTCAGTTAGTATCAAAGGTGCTACGAGATCCCTTTGCATACTGATATTCCAGACTAGCATGGCTATGTCTTTGAATTCAACACAACTTAAGTATTGTTGGATTCAAATAATGATCATAATGGTATCCAGTCTAATTTTTATATGTGTGCAAAATTGTGAAGGAAATCCAGTCACAGTCACATTTGACTTCAAAAGAAGAAACTTCTCCAGAGAGAGGAATCTGATTGTTTTTTTTTAAAGGAAAAAAAAAGGAAGGGAAAATCAAGAAGATCCAATCTGTTTAAATTTGGGAGTTATTCAAAACCACAACAATAACAGCTGAGCTAGAATGTTTAACACAAGTAGCAAGTCCAAAAGTCATGAGCATGGTTAAAAAGGAACACTGGGTCACTGAAAACGTGATACTGCATTGTGCACCAAATAAAGATTCTACATACGGTTCACACTTATCCCTACATTAAACACCTTATAGTAATGTACTCTATGTGTAACTAGACAGAATTGGTGCTAGATCCATCCATTACCTTTTTTATGTGAAATTGCTTGGGGCAATGTGAAGAAATTTGCCAACTGTATTTTAAAGCTTGGGGTGTGACTATTAGGATCAGGAAACATTTATTTCTTTGCCTTTTCAGGTAGGATATGTATACAGTTGTCCCTTTACATTCACGGCTTTGACTTTCGCGGTTTTATGTATTTGCGGAAATTCCTTTTCCTCCCCCTGCTCCCCCCAACACAGCCTCTGAGCATTTAAGGAGGAAAACTTCCTGCACACATACACACACAGGGAAGATCCCAGCAAGCAAGCAACCCCCACACCAGCCTCTGAGGGTCTAAGGTGAAAGAAAAGCACAGCCCCATGCTGTGAGCACGCAAACAAAGTCCCCCTCTTGCCACTCCCCTCTGTGTGTTTTAACAAACTGAATGGCTTCTTTAAACTCACATTTTGCCCCATGTCTCCTCATGGCCCAAAGAAAGGCACAGCTGCATGCTTACCACTCCTCTCTGTGTCTCAACAAACTGAATTTAAAACTCTGCTTCTTTAAAACTCATATTCAAACTTTTCCTACACACATTCACACACAGGGAAGGTGCGGGTGGATCTCCTAGCAACCCAGCCTCTGAGCATTTAAGGAGGAAAGCTTGTGTGCTCACAGTATGGGGCTGTGCTTTTCTTTTGGCCAGCAGGAAGCTTTCCTCCTTAAATGCACAGAGGCATTTAAGGAGGCTTGCAGGGAGATGCCACCCACACCTTCCCTGTGTGTGAATGTATGTAGGAAAGGTTCAAAACATGAGTTTTAAAGAAGCTGAGTTTTAAATTCCGTTTAAAGAAGCTGAGTTTTAAATTCCATTTGTTGAGACACAGAGGGGGTGGCAAGCATGCAGCTGTGCCTTTCTTTGGGCCATGAGGAGACATGGGGCAAAATGTGAATTTTAAAGAAGCAATTCATTTTTTAAAACACAGAGAGGGGAGTGGCAAGGGGGGACTTTGCTTGCATGCTCACAGCATGGGGCTGTGCTTTTCTTTCCTCCTTAAATGCTCAGAGGCTGGGTCAGTTTCTGTGTGTGTGTGTTTAGGAAGACTGCTTTTATTGGCAGTTTTTTCACTTTCGCAGGGGTCTTGTTCCCATAACCCCCGCGAATGTTAAGGGACGACTGTATATTTATGCAAGAGTAAGAGAAGTAATGAATAGAATTCATTAGTTCTTTTATGTATTTCTAACCCTGATATCAGGAAGCTTGGATCTTTGTGTATTCCTTGTTTTAAGAGTTTGTAGGCTTTGAAATTTAGTTTCTTCTTAGCAGATTGAAGCGATAAAACGGCAGCTTGTTATTCACCCATTTGGATATGAGAAAGTGATATACTATCCTGTCTTTCAAGCTGGAATAATCAGTTTTGCAAAGAAGCCGCTCATTATAGCAATATTTACAATTAAAAATCATAGAGTTAGAAGTGATCTTAAAGATCATTTAGGCCAGACTGATGCCAGTTTAGAAAACCCACTGTTACAGGCACCCCAAGATATCCTAGCTCAGTGATGGCGAACCTATGACACCCGTGTCAGCACTGACACGCGTAGCCATTTCTGATGATACGCGGCCATAGGCCTCCTGCCCCCCGCCCGCAACCTCACCACCCTCCCTAAAGTGGCAATCAGGGCTTCCAAAGCCCCGGTTGCCATTTTCCTCCCCCTTCCCACCCTCCCCAAAGCGGGAATCCTGCACACATACATGTTTTTTCCTCAAAGTGACACACCACCCGATTTATGCTCAGTTTTTTGGTGAAGTTTGACACACCAAGCTCAAAAGGTTGCCCATCACTGTCCTAGCTCTTTAAGAGTAGTTTCTGATTTATATAAATTTTAAAAATCTGTTTGGCAGCTCCTTTTATTGCTTTCCAAGTAAACAGTAAATGTGATAATTAATTTTGAATAGCAGTTAAGTAAGTATACCTATTTTGATTCCATGTCTGCAGGTTATGAGATGGCGATGCTGAGGCAAAAGTGTTGATTATGTTGAGCTGAAGTCACAATACTGCTGAATTCTAGTTTTGCTACTTGGTGGATCTGGTATGCTTTTGAATGTGGATATGTAATTGTTGTGAGGAACAGGCATTGTAGTATTGTAGTGGCGATGTGTAGCACGAAATTTTTGTTAGTTTCAATTGGACATAGCTCAACTGATACTGAAAAATTAATAGTTTTTGAAAAGTAATTTCAACAATAGGGGACAGGAACATGTGGCCCTGTACTCAGAAGTTGTCCATTCCTATTACAGAGAAACATATCTACTGGACAATTTTGCACAAATAATTTGTTCATTTTGATATTTTAATCAGCTTTCATTTAGCAATTAAATAAACTGTTTATGCAGCAATGGATAATATTCGGAACAACCCACACTGGAATATCCTTTAGCCTTGGCAAATACTTGAACTAGTTGATGAATGATTGCACCTAGGATGCCTGGTAAAACTGTTTATTCAGTAACCAAAATGCAGATTCTTTCATTTATGAACAAATGTAGTTACCCATGCACAGTTTTGTTCCAGAGTTCGGTTACATGTTTACTTGGCGGGGTGGGGGGAGGAATCCCACTATGTTTACTATGGATTAGTCACTATTAAATTTAAGATTAGAGTTGGACTTTTAACGGTTCTTAAACTGTGAGCCAGAAACTGTATCTAAACAAGAATGAATACTTTCCTAGGGATAGCTGTGAAAAATGTCTTCTTTTTAAAAATTGCATTGTTATTAACCCACTTTGAAAATATTCTCATGTTCAAAAGGAAGCAACAGTCTTGAGTGGGATTGCTGTTCCTTTTTCCAGTATGTTTCTGGAGATTATGAGACTAGAGCCTTTAGTACCCTCCCACCACCTTGATTCTTTCCAAGAATCCTGTTTTCCCAATAAAAGCAAGAGGAAATAGTCTTGCTGATGATTTGGGGGGAGAATCTTTAACCTAGCACCCTTTCTCCTGATGAAGTTAGTTGTGGGAGCTGAGGAAGTATGTGTGCATATACACATGTGCTTCTGTGTATGAGAGAGAATGCATGAATAAATGAATGAATGATGTTGAATTTGTGTTTTCACTCCACTTTTTTCCATCCCCAACCACTCATACATCCCAAGAGTTTTACAGGGACTAATATGGCTCTAAATATTAAAATGTTGACTAGCCCTGCTTTACAAGGAGCAGTAGTCAGCACAGTTTGGAAAATGGGAGGGAAGCCCATGTATTACACAAGCTCTGTTACACAGGTGCAGTTATATGTGACCGAAGAACTATGTTCTCTCTAGGCATTTTCTAGGTCCTCCATGATTCTATGGCATGCTTTTGCCAGAAGTTGACCATAGAGTCACTCTGGAGGACCTGTAAATGGCTAGAGAGAACACTTGGTTGTTCATCTCATTGTTCAAAAAGAGGGTTCCAGATTATATGTGAAAATCGTTCTGTGCAAAAAGCCCCGGAATGGATCCTTCACGTTATGCACAGGCACACTGTACGCAGAGCTAAATGTTCAATGACATTATAGGTCAGTTTGAGCTCAGAGCACAGTTGATTTTTTCTGGGAAGCAAAACTAAACCAAAACCTCAGAAAAAGACATTCTTCTAACAAAGAAAACTTTCAGATTGAATTTAGGCAGTTAATATATGATTTTTTTTTAAAGGTTCTTAAAAACTGTTTAATTTGTTTGTTAAATCTGGAGATGGTTTATGCAATTAAACATTAGCATAATTAACCATTGAGACCACTGTTCAGTGTCTCAGTTTGTAGTTTAGAGCTAGAACAGGGATTGCTCAATTTTGTGTTCCATTTTCTTTGTTTTTTGAACAACGCCCTTACATATTTTATTAGATACAGTATATTACCATAATAGAGATTGTGCTAGTGAGGTAAGAGAAATGGTTTCATGTCAAAGTTTTGTCTTTTTATGGTTTGGCCTTTACATTAGTTTTATACACAACTTCTGCACAAAACAGATATAAAATAATAATCACTAATATTGTTAACTGGACTTCAGTATTTTTGGGAGTGAAGTTGCAGGTCTACTGTCCTTTCAGCATGTTGTCTGAAACAAACAGTGGTTAAAAAGTAACTTGGAAGTATCAGGTATTTTTACTCTATGCTTTTCTTTTACGGCAGTATGCAATGTTTTTGCTGTGTGTTTGAAAGACTGGTGCTGCAGTATTGGTGAAGTGGAAGAGAGAATAGGAATGTTGTGGGTTATGTTAGTACCCTTGCCAAAACATTGATTCTCATCAGAGATGGACAATCTGTTCCGTATCTGCCATCTTCAGCACTGTTTAAGGTTTAATTATCTTCCATCTGCTTGAGCTACTCTGGAGGGCCTTAGAGATATTGAAGAATACCCACACTTGTTTTTCCCCCAGCAGTGCCCCTCCATAGATTGTATAAAGACAGTTGTCTGCTATGCCCTTTCCAGTTTTGAGTCTGAGACAGACTTTGCATTTGAAAATGACATTTAAAATTGAAGGAAAAACTAAAATTTCAATCAAGCATTCTTATATAATTTTTATGAAGTCTGGGATGAGCTGTTCTTGTCCCAGTGCCATCACCTGGAACAGAAGGCTCTAAACCAATTAGCTCTCCTCACACTGTTTTGCATAACCATATGAATGCCATTAAGATATTTTATCATTTTTCTTTGACAGTAATTCTTAAATAGAGCCACCTTTAATTTCCCCCCTTAGGGTAATGCTACACAGGGAGAGGCAAGTTTCTCTGGGTGCCTTTATTATCTCCACAGTTTAACATGTTCAGATTTCACTTAACGGAGCCATACTTTTGAACGCTGTAACATTGTCATCTTTACCGTGTTAAAATATTTTTTATTATCATTGGGTTGTAGGCATAAGAGCAGTATCTCACCTTTCGCTAGCACTTACACAAGATATATGCATCACAAATATTTATTTATTTATTTATTTATTTTAAAATGTATTTCTAAATAAATTTCCAGCATCTTCTGCAAAGAAAATCCAGGAAGTGCTATTTGACCGCCAACTGAGAATCCTGGTTTCATTACTAATGATGTCAGTATTCCATATTTTTCTTTGTAACTTATCTGTTTCCCTTTATTTATTTTTTTGTTATATTTATCCTTTCATTGGTAACTTTTTTTTAAAAAAAAATCCCTTTGTTATGGCTATTGTTTCGTCCATTTCTTCTAATTTGATATCTATCCACTGGCTTCCTTCTTCCTAGCTTCCCTTTTCTTGCTCCTTTTGGGTTCATCCCTGAATTCTTTCCGGCTCATCCCTGAATTCTGGGCTTTGGAGTAGAAGACCCTGACATGGAAGACCCTGACATGAGGCTGCCTCTGGCTTGTTTCCCTTGCCTAGGCCTCTAGAGGTTCTGGAGGGAAGCCAGCCTGCCTTGTTGGCCTGGGAACGCTGCTCTCCACTGTGGCTCAAGGTCAGTTCTTCCAGGTGCAAGCCGGGCCGTTGTTCCTCCCCAAATGCCTTTCCCACGCTGTGGGGTTTATCTAGGGTTTTGTTTCAGTTATACTCAGTTTTGGCTTTGTTCCATGTTCCTGACACACGAATCCTTGCCAATAAAGAAATTTATTGATTGAATGTGAGTGTGTGTGCTTGGTACATCACAGTAAGCCGAAACTCCTCTTCAATACCTAATCCTTTTTGAGAGGTTCTACCTGCAATGTCGGAAGACACGGAGGCTGGAACCCAGACGGAGAAAGACCTGGCTATAAGCGGCGACCAGGGAGCTGGGGCCCCGGGGGAGGGGGCCGGCGCGTCGGGGGATGTTGCAGGAGCTTCTGAAGAGGATGCGAGCTGGGCCCGCCGGAGGGCTGGGAGGTTTACTCATCCATTTGACCTGATGCAGCTGGGAGCCAAGCAAGCCCTGGGGAGGGGCAGCCTGCCACTCTCTGGCACTCTCTGAGCGAGGAGCTGGAACGGCCCTGGGAGCCAGCTGGCCCTGGCCAGGCTGGGAGGAATGCTGGTCCCATCAGTGGGACAGGCCCCTGGCCGAGGGGCACCGAGAGCCGGGGGTGCGGTTTTCGCTGGCAGAAGTGGGACCTGAGGTCCAGCAGTTGAAGCAGCAAATGGGGGTGATGCAAACAAGCCTCCTAAAGATCCTGCAGAGGTTGCCACAGCCACCACCTGCCCCTGGAGGGGCCCAGCCTCCCCAAGTTCAACCAGCGGCCGCCCCGGCACCCGGGGCAGGGGACCCTGTCGTGCCTGCTGAGGTTCCTGGCCCGCTGGCTCCTGGACCATGGTTGGTAAATCTGTACCCCTGGTGGGTAAAGATGTGGGTGTAAGTGGTTGGTTGAATTTTCATTGTCCTTCCACACCCTAAGCTTTCCCTAGGATCTTTTCTTGAGTCTTGGCAGGATCATTCCCATCCTCAGTTCAGCTGGTTATATAAGAGATTCTGTGAGCAGGAGAAGTAGCTTGTTGCTTTTGAATTGAGCAGAGTCACATTGTGTGAGCTGTTGAGCTGATTATATATATATGTATGTATATAATGCTTGTAGGCCACTGAGGAAGACTGTTGTCGAAACGCGTCTGACCTTGAGTTTATATTATTTACTATTATTATAATATTTTATTTTTAGCATTTGCATACTTTTCAGTGGGCTATTGTCACCCTTTTAGTAATTTTACTGACTCATCTACTTCAGGGGGTCAGGGTTTTTTTGGCCTTGATTTTTGGTATTTTTATTATCTTTAGATACTTATTTGTAGCATTTGTAAACTTTCTAGTGGGGTATTTTTACCCTTTCAGAAATTTAATTTTATTGGATTCTCTGCTCCAGGGTTTAATTATCCTTTTATTTTTTCATATTGTTGCTCTTTTATAATTGGAAATGGGATTGGTTTATCCTGGTTATTTTTTGGCAGAACCCTTCAGTTTGGTTTTTTGATCATATGTCTTGGGTGTTCTGGCTGTAGGGGCTATTGTTGGTTTGTAGATAAACCTGTGCCAGGGTCCGTAGGGCCGTTCCCTGCCATGCCCTCCTCCTCCTCTGACACTATAGCCTCATCAGGCTCACAGGGCATGACATTTGGTTACTGAATTTCCTTTGTCTGATCATCATCTTGTTTCTTTTGCACTTGTTCATAATCCACCTCCTCGGTATTCTGTTGCTCACTCCTTTCGAAAGCTTTATTCTGTTAATTCTGAGGCCTTTCACAAGCATCGGTCTCTTCTTTGTCTTCCTTAAATTCTGTTGGTCCATTGGATCCACCTGTTTCTTTACTCAACTCAACTTCATTTGCAACTCTTGAAAGTTTTGCCCCTTTATCAACACATGTGGTCCCTCCTACCAAACTTCAGCGCTGGTTTACTCCTTTAATTTGGTATCTTCGTTCTTGCTCTCATGCAGCTGAGAGACTAGGGAGTGGACAGACTACATTCATTATAAATTCATTCTTTCTTCTTTCTCTTATGTTATCTCCTTGGCCAAACAGAAATACTATACTTCATTGATTCATGCAACCTCATGGTGCCCACAGCATCTCTTTTCTACCATTAATTCTCTTTTAAAGCCGTCACCTCCACCTCTCCCTCCATCATTCTCTGCTGATGATTTTGGAACTTTCTTTAATACTAAAATTGAAACTATCTGTTTTGATCTTGCTGCTGCTGAACCTTCATCATTACCAACATATATAATGTCTATAGATTTTCCTTCCCCCCCCCCTGGTCTGTGAGACCGTGTTCTGGAATAGTTTCAACATTTCGCCTGCATCTGTGGCTGGCATCTTCATTCTCTGAAGATGCCAGCCACAGATGCAGGCGAAATGTCGAAACTATTCCAGAACATGGTCTCACAGCCCAGAAAAAAAACAAGGAAAAGCTATAGATGCCGGCTGTGAAGGCCTTTGACTTCATATATAATGTTTGTTTCTTCTGTGTTTTCTACTTTCCTCCTGTCTTGTTAGATGAACTGTCCAAAATGTTAAAGTCTTCAAATCCTTCTTCCCGCTCTCTTGATCTTGTTCCTTCTCACTTCTTAATTACTCTTGCTCCTGCCATTCTTCCTTCTCTTCTCCATATTATTAATCTAGCCATTTCTACTGGTTTATTTCCTTTCTGAGTTTAAACAGTTACTAAGAGCTGTTTGGAAGTGGATTACACTGCCTTGAAGTGTAGTGGAGTCTCCTTTGGAGGTTTTTAAACAGAGGCTGGATGGCCATCTGTCATGAATGATTTGTTTGTGTATTCCTGCATGGCAGGGGGTTGGACTGTATGGCCCTTATGGTCTCTTCCTACTCTATGATTCTATGTATCTTCTTCGTGGTCTCTGTGAATCACACAGTTGGGTTTATTCCTGCGCCTGCGCAGTGCATTCGGAACCTTCTGGAATCGCTAGGCAGAATGTGCTTTGATACATTTTTGGTGGTAGCTCCGCCCATCCTAACGGTCCCTTATAAAGGGCTTCCTGCCTAAATCCCCTCAGTTCCTTTTTTTCCGCCGCACTAGCAGCTCTAAAGGAACCTTCGTGCTCTTTGACGACTTTCGCTTTCGGTTTTTGACTTGGATTGGCTTTGGATAACGATTTCTCTCTGACTTATTGGCTATTGACGACTTCTGGTTTGACTTGGTACTTCTGACTACGATTTTGGCTTTACCTCCAGTCTTGGTAACAGCTTCTGACTCACCGTTTGACTCTTCGCTCCCTTGACTACGTTTTAGGATCTCCATTATGGCTGCGAAAACGGGCTTTAAACGCTGTGTGGTATGCCAGGCCAAGCTCCCCAGTTCTGATGGGCATTCCAGGTGCCTCATCTGTCTTGGTGAGATGCACAATGTCGATGCGTGCATCCACTTTAAGGCCTTCACGCCTCAGGCGAGGAAGCATCGCTCCTCCAGGCTGAAATCCTTTTTATATGAGAAGGCCCTCATTCCGTCGACTTCTTCGACTCCGGCTGTGGGCGCAGGGGTTTCTCCGCGGGGAAAGTTCCCTACTGTGAAGTCCCCCCAGTCACCGCACGCTAAACGTCGTCGCTCCCGAAGCCCTTCCAGGAGACGCTCGGTGGCGTCAGATCTGGAGGCAGTGCTGCACTCTCACAAGCATGCGAAGTCGGCCCCGGGTGGGGATCGGCCTTCCTCGGATTCGGGAACTGTCGGGCCCAAGGATCATCATGGGGACCCACAGGGCTCTCGGGATGGAGATCGAACCCGAGACTCTTCTGAGCCTTCAAAGCTTAAGGCCCTGAAGAAAAAGAAGGCAAAACGGGTGCACGCAGAGGAGAAACGAAGGGAAGTCTCCCGAATTCGAGACCCCTTGCCTCCTTCGGCTCCGGCTCCATCGACATCGGGAGCCTAACCCATCTCGCAACACCAGCCTTCTCCTCGGGATCGAGATGTGGACATCGGGCACACCTGCCCAAGAACCCCGACCCCGACCCCATCTCTGGAGATTGTAGAAGTGGAGGTCGGCTCAGCTGAGGAGATGGAAAGCACCCCGTAGGCTCGTGGGATCTCTCCGGCCCTTCTGGTTTCACGATCAGAATTGCTCCGTGACTCTGCTACTGCGATGCGAGGAGGTCAGGATGAGCCCCTCCTTCAAGATGAACCCCAGCCTTCGACTTCCAGGGTCCAAGATGATGAGGAAGCATATGGTGCCTACAAGCTGGCTAAATCAGCTTTCACTACACTGATGACTCTGCCTCTGACCTCTGCTGCCACAACGGAGCAAATATTTCATCTCACCTCTGGGGCTGCCACCCTACGCTCTGTTGCTTTATCCCCTCCCCGTCTGTCCTTTCATGGCCGGGATAAAGAGGCCCTCCGTATTCAGGAGCCAGAAAAGCAGAAGCTTAAGGACACAAGTTGTCAAGTGTCCCCTTCCGGCCTCTGCCTCCACCGCCTCCGACTCCTCCATGGCGCATGACGTCTCTCCACGATCTACGTCAATCTCCATCTCCGACGTCCGACTCTTCTGCTTCATCTGAGTCGTCTGAGGAGTATCAACCTTACATACCATCGCCCCAGCCTGATCTTCTGGATAAGGACTCCTCCTCTCCCACTGATGATGTTCGCTCCTTTGCGGAGCAGGTGGTGAGGATGTCCCACACTCTAGATTTGAAGATAACGGAGAAAGAGACGGAGCCTGTTGACCCTATTTATCAGAGGATCAAGTCAAAGGCTCCCCCAACCGCCAACATCCCTGTACTGCCTTTCCTCTTAAAGCTGACGCAAAATTCATGGGGGAACCTTCCGTCTATCCCTTCCACCTCTAAGAGGATTGACAGGCTGTACATGGTTTCTGGGGATGGTATCGACTGGTTGAGAGAACACCCGAGACCCAACTCAGTCGTTGTGGAGGCAGCCCAACCACGAAGGCAGCATCATGCACAGTCCACTCCTACTGATACTGAGGGTAGGAAGTTGGACATAATCAGTAAGAAGATATACTCCGCTGCTGGACTTAGCTTCCTTATTACTCTGCATGTATGGGGGCTTACCAGCAGATTCTTTGGGAAAGAATGCTACCCATTATCCAGGACGTGCCGGAGGAGTGGAAGAGGCTAGCGGAGGCCATCCAAACTGAAGCCCAATTATTTGTGGGCCAACAGATGAACTCCGCAAGGCACGCCGCTGACTGTGCAGCCAAGACAGTGGCGGGCTCCATCGCCTTACGGCGCCACACCTGGCTACGTTCTTTGGGCCTCTCAACTCAAGCTGCTGCGACCATTGAAGACATGCCTTTCGACACCTCTGGCCTCTTTAATGCGTCGACAGATGAGAAGCTTGAGTTCACGCAGAAGATGAGGACCACTGCGAGAAAATACGGTATGCCATCGACCTCATCTTCTGCTTACCGCCCCAGGCACCATTCCGGATGGAACACTTACTCCTTTGGCCAACCTTACAGGAGAGGGGGTACGCCCCAGTCATCTAGGCGCTTCCGTTTTCAGCAGCAACCACTTTCTTCCACATCCTTGGTGAGGAGTCAGGGCTCTGCCTCCCGGTACCGTCTACCCTCAAAACACAGGTCTAAAGATCAAGGCAGGAAGAGATTTTAATTGTGGTTCCTTATTTTGATGTTTACGTTTTCTTTTAGAATCTCCTGTTCGGAGACTGCCTGTCGTCGTTCCAGGAAGCCTGGTCCTCCATAACATCAGACCGCTGGGTGCTCCAAATTGTACGTTAGGGTTACTGGATCGAATTCGACGAACTGCCTCCGACAGGACTCATCCACTCCACGCCCCCCTCCACGCCCTTGATCGCGGAGGTGCAGACCTTACTATAGAAGGAAGCCGTCGAGCCTGTGCCTGCCGACCTCCATCGCCATTGTTTCTTCTCCAGGTATTTCCTGGTACCGAAGAAGGATGGAGGCCTCCGTCCCATTCTCGACCTCAGGGGACTGAACTATTACATCATCCTGAAGAAATTCAGGATGACCACTCTTGCTCTCATCCTTCCCCTCCTTCAACGCGGGGACTGGTTTGCATCCATAGACCTCAAGGATGCTTACTTCCATGTTGGGATACATCCTGCTCACAGGAGGTTCCTAGCATTCCAGATCGAGGACGAGACCTAACAATTCCGTGTCCTCCCCTTTGGACTCTCCACGGCGCCGAGGGTCTTCACAAAGTGCATGGCGCCAGTGGCGGCTTTCCTCCGACAACACGGGATCATCGTCTTCCCATACATTGACGACTGGCTGCTCAGGGCGGACTCGAAGGCCGGGCTCGAGAGGAACGTCAGCTTCACCCTAGATGTTCTGCATTCCCTGGGACTTGTTGTCAACACGGACAAATCCCAACTGACCCCATTGCAGACGATCCAGTTCATCGGGGCCCACCTGGATTTGATCTCTGCCGCAGCCTACCTTCCCGAAGACCGATTCGACACCCAACGGTCTTTGATTCTGGGATGCTGTCGATCCCGTCGAATCCAAGCACGGGATGTACAAGTCCTCCTGGGCCACATGGCAACAACTACATCCGTCATCCCATTGGCCAGACTTCAATTCCGCCCGCTTCAACATTGGTTTCTCAGCATCTTTGACCACCTCAACGACCCGCCGGAAATGCTCCTGACAATGCCCCGCTCTGTCCAACGCTCCCTGGACTGGTGGCTGAACCCAACCAACGTTCTGTAGGGCATTCCATTCGAACGCCACCAACTGGATGTTTCCATCACAACGGACGCATCGCTACAGGGGTGGCGAGCCCATCTCGGATCCCAGAAGATACAAAGTGCCTGGTCCAAGGAAGAGAGGATGTTGCATATCAATGTACTGGAGCTTCTAGCGGTTCAGAAAGCTCTTCGTTCTTTTGAGGTCCTGGTTCGAAACAAGACCGTCCTCCTCCTGACGGACAACACATCGGTAATGCATTATCTAAACAAGCAAGGTGGTACCAGGTCCCCCCAACTGCTCCAGCTAACACTGCAGATCTGGGATTGGTGCATGCAACAGAATATCTCCCTCCACTCCATACACCTCCCTGGGGAGGAGAATATTCTTGCAGACGGACTAAGCCGTTCCAGTTCAAGCGTTCACGAGTGGATGCTTCACCGCCACGTGTTGACAGACCTCTTCCATCGTTGGGGGACCCCCTTGATAGATGTCTTCGCGACCACCCAGAACAGGCAGTGCATCCAGTTCTGCTCCAGGGACAGGCACAAGGACCCGAGGGGAGATGCGTTTCTATTCAAATGGACTGGACCGTTCCTGTATCTCTTCCCTCTGATCCCGCTGCTGACAAGGGTCGTCGCCAAGTTGCGTCGAGACCGAGCAAACACGATCCTCATCACGCCGTGGTGGCCTCGACAACTGTGGTTTCCCCCACTTTTGCTCCTGTCCAACAGATGCTTTCTTCACCTTCCGGATCGACCGGACCTACTCACGATTCAGCAGGGCAGTCAGGCACCCAGGCCTTGACTCACTCCGTCTGACGGCTTGGAGGATCTGGCCATGAACCCACATCCTCCACAGACTGTCCCTCTCTCTCCCTTACCTTAAGAGGTTCAAAATATTGTTGACGCTGCTAGGAAACCTTCCACTCGGAAAGCCTATCTTTACAAGTGGAATCGTTTTGTGAAATTCCTAGCAGAGAAGGGCTTGAACTTCGAATCCTGCTCGGTATCCACGGTCCTTCAATTTCTCCTCGACCTCTCCAAAGTGGGTCTTTCGGTGTCTTCCCTCCGGGGATATCTAGCCGCTATCTCCGTGGAATTCCAGGCTCGGAACCGACCGTCTCCCTTCCAAGACCCAATAGTTAAAAGGTTCTTGAAGGGGTACATCAACCTCCATCCTCCGGTGCACAGTCCCATCCCGACTTGGAGCCTCGAACTCGTCCTTTCTCAGCTGGTGAGGCGACCCTTCGAACCAATGGCGTCGACCGACCTCTGCCTGCTTACCTGGAAGACTGCTTTTTTGGTTGCTATTACTTCTGCTCGTTGAGCTGGAGAATGTGCCCTTCACTCAGACCTCCCATATATTTGCTTCCACAAGCACAAGGTGGTCTTGAGACCGGACATTTCCTTTCTACCGAAGGTGGTTTCTAGTTTCCACATCAACCAGCCCATTGTCCTACCTGCCCTGATGCAGGACCCGAAGGACGAATTTGAGCGCACTCTGCACGCCATGGATGTACGGAGAGTGCTCACCTTCTATGTTCAACGTACTGCTTTGTTCCAGCTGTCTCTCCAGCTCTTTGTTTCCTATGCCAACTCCAAGAGAGGTACACCAATTTCATCGCAACGTCTCCCGAAGTGGGTGACATTGACCATCGCTCTCTGCTACGAGCTGGCCAAGAATCCGCTGCCTTCACGAATTCGTGGACATTCTACGAGAGCTGTCTCCACTTCTACTACATTCCTCTCGGGGGTACCTTTGGAAGATGTCTGCTGCGCTTCGACCTGGTCCTCACCATTGACATTCGTTTCACAGTATAGACTGGACTCTCGTTCGAGGGCTGAGGCTGCATTTGGGAGGGCAGTCCTCCTGTCCTCCATTCAGTGATTGACTGTAATTATATTGGCTTGCCTTGATACTGTCCTCTCCCTTTTTTTTTTTTTTTGATACTATCACTATGAAACTTGATTAAGTCAATACTTGCAGAATGTGCAAAAGATATATATATATATATATGTATAATTGGTAATAGGGTAGATTGAGGGGATATAAAGAAATCCCTCCTAATTTAGATGTTTCAGGCATAAGTCTACGGATGCTCATGACATACCCTCCTCCAGTGAGGAAGCTTGGTAATCTACCCAACTGTGTGATTCACAGAGACCACGAAGAAGATGGACAGGTTGCTCACCTATAACCATAGATCTTCGAGTGGTCTTCTGTGAATTCACACAGACCCACCCATCCTCCCCTCTATGTCCTGCTATACCTTATGTGCTTACTGTTCCTGATGCTGCTTATTGCGGCGTCATTTTAGGAACTGAGGGGATTTAGGCGGGAAGACCTTTATAAGGGACCGTTAGGATGGTCGGAGCTACCGCCAAAAATGTATCAAAGCACATTCTGCCTAGCGATTCCGAAGGTTCCGAATGCACTGCGCAGGCGCAGGAATAAACCCAACTGTGTGAATTCACAGAAGACCACTCGAAGATCTATGGTTACAAGTGAGCAACCTGTCCTTCTCCAGTTCTTAAGAAGCCTTCACTTGATCCAGCTTCTCTTTCCAATTATTGCCCTGTTTCACTGTAGTCGTTTCTTTTGAAAGTTGTGGAATGTGCTGTTTATGTATGTTGCCTCAACTTTCTTTCTTGTATTTCTGTAATTGATGTCTGGAAAACAACTAGTTACCAGCAAAGTATAACAGCACTAGTCTGGGAAGGTAGCCAACTGTTAATTAGCTCACAGGAATGCAAACACAGTAAAAGATTTAGTCCAGTAACACAGTCCAAAATGTCAGAGGCTTACGGCAGTCAGTCAGTGTGGGTCCAAAGCTGTCTGTGGGTCAACAGGAGTAGTCAGGGACAGTCCAAGGTGTAGGCACGAGTCAGGGTAACAGAAGTCAAGATAACTGGAATCCAAGCACCAAAGTCAGCAGGAAGCTTTCTCCAGGAAGATCAGTTGATCTCTGACAAAGCCTCCATCACCTCTCCCAGCATATATATATAAAGCAATTAAGGCTTTGTCAGGTGTTTCTTAACAAGCAGGTTTTTCTCATAAAGTCTCAGAGACTTCCTTTGAGCTTCCTCTTGAGCTCGCTGTTGGGTATACTATGGTGGAGGTAAGTCTGTCTCTTCTTCTTCATCCTTATCTGGATTGGCAGGACTCTCTGCTGGGACTGATGCCAACCTACTTGGACCAGGCTCTTCTTCTGCTCGAGCTAGGGCCGTTCCCTGCCATGTTCTCCTCCTCTTCTGACTCTATACCCTCATCAGGCTCACAGGACATGACAATAGATCACTTTCAATCAGGATTTCCCTCTGCACTCTATAGAGACAGCTCTTACAAAATATTACAGGCTATCTCCGTCAGGCCAAGTCAAAAGGCCTATATTCAGTCCTTATTCTCCTTTATCTCTCTACAACCTTTGACACAGATGATCATGCTCTTTCGTTGGATTCAATTCATGACCCTATGGTTTACTGATTCAGTCCTCAGCTGGTTTACATCTTATCTCTCAGGTTGATCATTTAATGTGGTAGCTGGAGGTCATGTATCTTCTTCTTTTCCCCTTTCATTTGGGGGCTCTGTTCTGGCCCTTTGTTGCTTCTTCTCTATACACTATCTTTAGGTAATCTTAGCAGTTTGTTTGGTTTTCAATATCAACTTTATGCTTAAGATACTCATCTGTACTTCCCCTCTCCACAACTTTCTCCTGACATTGAATATCACATTACAGCATATTTTTCAGGTATTTCAGCAAGGATGCATCATCATAGTCTAAAACTTAACATGGTTAAGACAGAACTGTGTATCTTTCCTCCAAAACCTTCTTTACAACATACATTTTCCATCACTGTTAACAATGTTTCCATTTATCTTGTGGAGGAAGCACGGAGCCTTGGCTTTATTTTTGACTCTTCTTTTTCTTTTGTTCCTCACACTGCAGCTATAGCAAAGTCATGTTGATTTTTTCTTTATAACATTGCTAAAATCACCTTTTCTTTCTGCTTCCTCTGCTAAGACCTTAGTTCATGCCTTAGTCATTTCCTGCCTTGGTGATTATGATTTGGCTGGTCTTCCATTATGTCACCTTAGTCATCTGGATTCCATTCAATAATCTGCTGCTAAGATTATCTTTTTGGCCCATCACTTTGATCAAGTTATTCCACTTTTGATATCTGTTCATCAGTTATCCATTCCTTTTAGGATTCAATATAAGTTTCATGTTTAAACATTAAAAGCCCTATACAACCTTGTTCCCACCTCTCTTTCTGTCCTTATTTCTTTTTACCAGCCTGATAGATATCTGCATTCTAGGAATTCTAGGCTTCTCATACAACCAAGGGTTTCCTCTTCCTTGGCTTGGCTTCATCCTTTCTCATGCACTGCCCCGTACTCTTGGAATTGCCTCCCTGAACATTTGTGGACTGCTCCTTCCCTCATTGTCTTTAAATCTCAATTGAAAACTTTTTGTTTTGTTTTGTTTTCCAAAGCTTTTGGAATTTTAGTTTGATATTATTTTATAATCTTGTATATTTTGATTACATATACTGGTCAGTTTGCTTTATATTATAGTGTATATTTTGCATTTTATCTGGATAGTTTCTTATGCAATAATTCTTTTGTTGCCATTCCTAGTGTGCTGATTGGCCGCTTAGGAAACTTCCCAACCCATCAAAGGTCTCCATTGGTCTGGCAATCAGCTCACTGGGAGTGGAAACATGTGGAATGCTTCCAGTAGCTGCAGGCTTCAAGGGTGCCACCAGGAAGGTCTACCGGGATTTACTCGTGAATAAAGGTCTTCCCCCCCTCCACAGCTGTTCATTTGAGCCCTGCACATGCCACCAGAGCTGGGTTTCTCATGGCTGTCTTGGGGGCCCATGCTGCAGTCCCGGGTGGATATACTCAGAAGTAAAGCCTGACTAGGCTTCCTTTCCCCACAAAGTGTCAGAACGTGGTCTCCCCCCACCCCCCACGAAGCTTGTTGGAGGTGTGGAATAAGATAACTGCGTATGTTACGCCAGGTACAGCTAGTTGTAATATATAGTTTTATATTTTATTATTCTCTCCCTTCCTCTGTATCTCTATACACATATATTTTAGATTGTACATCTTTAGCAGGAACCCCTGATTTTGGTTGTTTTATTGTTTTATTGTAAAGTGCCATGGCTTTACTTTGATGGCACTATATAAACGATAACAACAAGAAGTAGTACGGTATTTATATACTGCTGTCAACTTCAATTCCCTTTCTGTGTACATTTTTTAATTTAAATTAAACCTTTTATATGTAGAATGAAACAAAATAATCCATATATTGTTTATTTTTAATAAACCAAAATTGTAGAGTACTAAGAGAAATCTATCCAGCTATCTGTAGTTACATACACATGTTCACACACACATTTTGGAGGATCAAACACCATATCAAACTTCAGGCAATTCTGTTCTGGATTCCAGAAAAAAACAGTTAATTGCTTATAATATATTTCTTATTAGAAAGATTAACAACCGGAAATATTAAAATGCTATAACAAGATGCTTGTAAAACTTGCCTGGATGCCACTTCAGATCCACGCTTCTCCATTTTTCTTTGTAGGGAGTGCTGATCCATGTATTTCATTATTGTCAATTTCATCTGAGTCCTTGATTCCTGTGTACATATACACATATCCTAGACTAATTTAACAAACATATTCTCAGACCTATAATCATTTAAGAATTGGACTGCCCTGGATTATGTAGGTCAAACTTCAGTTTTCTTCTACTTCACATTTCAGGTTAAACTCTCATGATGAAATGAATTCCCTGTGCATAGAAAAGATGGTCTGAAGTGGTATAGACATGATATCTCATCTATTGTTTGTGAGAATTTAAGTGTGTTTGATTTCTAAAGGAGAAGTGACACTTAGGAGCAATTTATTTAAGCATGTTTGGAACGACTGATGTACAGTAGAACAAGCTATTGTTTAGGCCTTCATGATATATTTTGCCCTGTGGTTTGACTAAAGTATGTTAAAAAAACAGATGTTAACAGAAGACAGCAATATGAAAGAAGGATTTTTAAAAATTCTATGGGCCTGCACAGCTGAACAGGAATCAGCCACTGGTGCTGTAGATAGGAACAGAACCACTATAAAACAATACCTCCTACTCCCATCCTGCAGAGCTGGTCTGGTAATATCAATGGTATCAAAAGCTGCTGAGAGATTCAGGAAGTCAATAGAGTAATGCTCCTACCTCTTCACCCCAGAGTAGGTCATCAGAGCTAGTAAGGTCTTTTTGATACCAAAACTTGACCTGAAACTAGCCTGAAGCTGGTCCAGATAATATGTTTCCTCCAAGAATTCCTGAGCCACCACGCACTCAAGCACCTTTCCTAGAAAAGGGATATTTGCAACAGGGTGGTAGTTTTCATATACTTCTTGATCAAGGGAGATCCTCTTCAGGAGAGAGTACATCGCAGACTCCTTCAAATCAGTGGGTACTTCCCCCTGTCAGAGTGAAACATTTACCACCCCCTGAACCCACATAATCAGTCCTGCTCTGCTACATCATAATAGCCAAAATTGGCAAGGGTCAGGCTTACATGTGTTGGGATGGCCTGGCTCAAGCATCTTATCCACTTCATCAACTTGCAAAAACTACATCTGATCCCAGAAAATCTAACCAGACAGTGCACTTCACATATCTCTAGACTCTGTGATAAGTGTGATTTCAAGTTCTGAGTAAATGTGAGCAACTTTCTTCTCAAAGTGCCTAACAAATTTTTCATAGCAGGTAGCTGTGTGTTCCATTCCTGATCTCGCTGGGCCTGTGACCAAAAGGCTTCTCATTGCTTGGAACAAGTTGAAGAAGCAATCCTAGTAGTGTAATATTTTTTTTCTGCCTCACTGTTGCATAATTGACACAACAAAGAGTTTTTGCTGGTTTCCATCATGTTTGTTGTGAGACTCGCACGACCTATATTGTAGCCGTCATCCAGCCTGTTTCATTGTCTGCAGGTCTTCTGTAAACCAAGATGAATTATGGGCTCCACAGCATTGGACTGGATGCTTAGTATCAATTGTGTTGATAAACCCTTCCATTTCACCATTCCATAGTGAGACAAAGGCTTCATTTGAATCACCAGCCCTGTCAATCAGAAAATCACTCAAAGAATTTGGGAATCCTTCCAATTCCATAAATTTCTGGGGGCAGACCTTCTTAATAGGTTGCCCACCCCTGCAGGGAGGTTGTGCTAGCACTAAACCAAACTTCACCAAAAAAATTATCTGACCATTACGACTGGGTAGTTGAAATCCTCCCTAAAACTAGATCATCCTCCATCCACCTGACAGTGAAGACCAGATACACTATATGTCCTACCTCATGCATTGGGCCAGTGATGTATTGAGCCATTCCCATAATTGTCATAGTAGCCATGAAGCTCTGAACCAGCCCCGTCAGGATAACTTTGATATGCATGTTGAAGGTTTAAAACAATGTAAGCTGCAGCTTCACTGTTAGTTCCGGCTTTGCTTTGTAGCACATGTTGACATACTGCTGTCACTGCCTAAGGAGTGCTGTTGCTTTTCTTTGATTGTTTGGGGGCAGGTTTTGGGGCTGTGGTCTGGTGCTAATGGCACTACTGATTGCTCTTAAAATGTCACTCTTACGGAGTGGAAACTTGGTAATTCAGTAAAGCATCTTTTTCACTTTGGATGACAGGAAATTCCATTCAGATTTTTTTTTACTAGTTATCTTTTGCAATTCCATTGAGATGACATGTTCTACTCCACTGAGGATTTTTCAGAACTTTTATTAGTAGCTTCAGCTGTTCATTAACCTCTGAACTTGCATTCTCCCTTTAGAGAAGGAGGAGAACAGATTGATTCAAGGTTAATGCTTGTTTGTAGAAGGTGAAATCTCAGAGGTAATACAAAGGGTGAATAGGCCACTGTTAGCAAGAAGTGTTCCATATGAGTTTGCAGTGGTTCAGAACTGAATGCTATAAGGTCAGGAGTGAAGTTCACAGGTATCTTTGCTAAACAAAATCCCAGACTGTTCAAATAACTTTAATGAGCATTTAGCCACAAGGGCTCTGGGAGCCAAAAGACCATATGTGGATTTCTGCAGCTGTAACAGATCTTTTCTAACCCATACTTTCTCTGCATTCTCTCACGAGCTCCAAAAGCTGTCCCTAGAGATTGGGGAAACGTCCCCCAAAGTAGAATTCGGTGTGGCACCAAGAGGTGCAATTGCTGTTTGTGGGGTGAGGGTAGCAATGCTTTTATAAGCAGAAGCATTTTCCACTCCTGCACAAGACTGGATCCAAAGCACGGAAGTTATTGTTGTGTTCATTGATTTAATAGTGTGGAATGAGAAGAAGGGCATGATAAAAGAAAGTAGTTCATTCTTGTAGGTAAAGGAGATTGATTTATTGAACTGGTCTTTGATGTATGGAAACCTTTCATTATGATGAAAAAATAGTGAATAGTAAGATTTCTTTGTGTCTGTGGTGAAAAACAGAAGCACATTTTTGGGTAGTTTTGATATCTGGATGTATAATGAACATGTTAAAAGTGCTGAATTAAAAATTAAATAGCCTACCGTTTTTGTTTCCTTGAAAATCAAAAATAAAGATTTGTGTTAAAGTTCTGTCAAAAAGGCTCCAGTTCCTACTCTCCCAACCTTTGTTTACATCTCTGCTGCAGCCACTTTAGTACAATTACAATATTTAATATGCAACTAGTGTAGTCTTCAAACTACTGCATCTATCCTATTTTGGGGGGGGAGGGATTTTATGTGTTCTTTTAATGATTTCTGTATGAAATACTGTTTTAATTATTCCAAAAATTTTATTTTAAAGTATGTTTTGAACTACTTTATGAGGATTTTACCCAGGAATGGGTTAGAAATCCAATAATTATCCATTCATCATCATTGTCATCATCATTAATTGGTCTAATGCCAGGTACTCATATCATAGTGCAGATAAATCTTTTTTGGAATATTTTCTGTCTCATTAAAATATTTTCTCCTCAAGCCTGTTTTTCACAATGCTTAGGATTGTACTAAACTCTATTAACTGGCTTCAGACAAATAATTAAGTACTTGCAGTTAAACAGATCACCTGCATAACTGCTAGCTATCCAGTACTGTGCCACACATTGCTTATATACTGCACTTTGCAATCATATGTTGGAAGACATGATACTCTGGGCCTTTGACATTTTTTAAAATAAACTTTATTTTTTATTTCCTTATAGGTATATCAGAATAGTTGGAACAAACAACACAGTAAACAAAGTGTTCCATATTGTGGCTTTTGAATGCATGTTCACCAACAAAACCTTTACTCTTGAGAAAGGCCTGATAGGTAAGTGATGTGGTGGAGGAAATTCTACAGCCAACTGATTGTGCATTTTTACCGTCTTTCTAACACAATCTAGTATATTAGTCAAATGGAGTAGGGTGTGTGAATATGTGTCACCATTTTGTTGCAAATTCTGTAATAAAAGCTGCTTTCATAGCTATGGGTGATATGTAGTTTTCTAGTTTAAATGTCTAATATGTTTAAAATGAGGTTAATAATGATAATAATAAATAATTCATTTCTTACCTGCCTCTTCCCAAGGCTCGAACTGGGGTGCAACATGAATTAAATACAATATATAACTAAAATATAAAATCATTTAAACACATAGGATTAAAACAACCATTACACATTAAAATCATCCATAAACTTAAAATACCAATTTAAAATTTATAGTTTAAAATTGACTGGGTAGAATAACCTTTACCAGTTTCTGCCCCTCACTGAACAGCCATGTTACATTTCTGCATGATATGATATCCCACTATATCTCTGTCTAAAGCAGATAATTGTCTGGCAGTGGTAGTTATTGTCTTAGTGGCAGTATGGGCCACATACCTAAATTGTAACTATAATGCAAAATTAGAAGTTGTTAAGCTATGCTGGCTCTGTAATAATTGTCCCCTTATATTTACTTGCTAGAGCTGAAAATTATAGATAACACTCTTTATGTTCATCCTTGGACACTTGCTTCCCAAAAGCAGCCTTCTATTGGACTCCTGTATTGATTGCTGATGTAAAAACAAGAGGAAATGTGGTTGCTTCACATTGTTTCCAGTACTGGTAGAAAATCCTTATAGTGCAAGGCCAACACAGTTTAAGGCTGTAAAGTCTTAAATGTCTCTTTTATAGCAAACATTAAATGGTAAATTACCCTTTCAAAGCATAGTCTTGAAATTTGCTAAAGAATAACAATATGCTAATACTATTTTCTATGGACAAATCTAGTATAAGAATGTCATATGTCTAAAAAAAATTATATTCTTCCTTTATGATTACCAGAGCAACTCCCTTTTTATTGACTAATTGTTATTCTTGTTTTAAGTACAATAGCCCCTAAGTTTCATTCTTTGTGATCTTCAACAATTTGTGTTAGCATGTTTCTAAGCTTAATTTTGCTTATTAAGTGCAACAGAATAATGGGTTCAATTCATATTTAGCTGTTTGCATCAGGACTGGTGGATGCAAACTTCCCTGCCCCCTTCTCTCCTTGGCAGCAGCTCCTACAATGTTACACACAGAGTTGGGAAGCTCTATGCATAGAAGGTGTCTCTGCCTGATTTTATGGGAGGCCTCTCTTACCCCTCATTCTTCCATGCAACTGATTCCACCATTCAGAAGAGCCTTTCAACCCTCTGTGTAGCAGATTTGGAAGGTTGGAGGATCTGCTTTGGTGAGGAAGGAACAGGGAAATCTGAGTCTTCATGCATCTGTATCTAACCTAATATCATCAACCACTTTATTACTGTGTTTTTTAGTACTTTATCTTATCATTAATGTTTAGGTGGAAAGAAAAAACTTCTAGGTTCAAGCTTTGCTGTATGTTCCAAAGTTGTGAATTCTAACACTGGGGGCTTTTTACTTAGGAGTGTGGTTAACAATACAGTCTCTGCAGAGTTCAAGTAGGTTCATGGCTAACTTTTCAGTAAATTCTAAGTTGATATTCCTCTTCCATATTCTTGTTGATATCCTGTCCCCATAACAAAAAGACTGATTGCTATTGTTTTATATTTGACAACTTTTACTTTCCTAATTTTATACAGTTTGATTTGGGAGATTACACAGATTTGCATAACTTGTACGTGCTACTTACTCTCTCTTACATAGGAACTGAACTTTGTGGGTGTCTTATAATCAAGGAAATAGTACCTCACATAGCTTGCAACCTCTCTTCATCAGTCTCTCTCTCTCTCTCTGGCTTTTCTTCGCAAATGAAAATTCAGGAAGGACTCATCCCAAGCTTTCTGCAAGCGTGCTGATGACTAAAAAGGCCAATCCGAGATAAACAAGTCCAGTTGCAGAAAGCACAGCAGAAGGTCTCCTTGGGTGATGTTTCCGGATTGTGATTCTTTCTGCGTTGTCGTTTCTCTTCAAGACTTGTTCAGCGTGAATTCACAAATAAGGCTGCAGCATTGTAGATAGTGCGTCTCCATTCCTCCCAATGTGAGGCCAGGGCGGACCATTGTTGGTGATCAATTTGGCCGAGCCTGAGATGTTGTTTCAGGGGGTCCTTGTATCGCTTTTTTGGAGCACCCCTCTTATGCTGACCCATGGCGAGTTCACCATAGAGTAGTATTTTTGGGAGGCAATGGTCCTCCATGCTAGAAATGTGCCCTGCCCAGCACAGCTGTGTTCTCAATATCATGGCCTCAATGCTGGTGATCCCTGCTTGCTGAAGGACAGCAGCGTTGGTCACATAGTCCGTCCAGTGTATATTTAGGATTGTGCGTATACAGCGCTGATGAAAGCGTTTGAGGAGTCGTAAGTGGTGGTGATAGGTGACCCATGTTTCAGACCGGTAATTAGTATCAAAATAACATTGGAATCAATATTTAGGATGCCTTGCTTATGTCATATCACAGCAAAACATACAGTACAGGAAGCCCTCTCCTTTCGATGGCTTGTTAATGACTTGCTCTTTCAATGCCTGCAAATTAAGGACAAGTTTCATATTCAGGAGGAATCACTCTTTCGACAGTTCTTGCATATGGAGGCTTGATTGGGACTAACCACGTGCACACATGCTGCTTGCAAAGCAAGCTGAGGCAGGAAAAAGTCACCAAGCTGATGGAGAGATTTTATAAGCAGGGTGGGTACAGGTGCCTGCGGGTGCCCGCAGCAGTCCCAAGCTAGCCATCGTAATTCCCTCTTATGCTCTACATGGATTCTGCTTTTCAACAAATTCTGGTTTCTGACACTGCTTCAGTCCCTAAACAGTCAGATAAGTGGGGTTTTCCTATAGTGTAAAAATAATTTACAAAGTAAGTTAACATTACTGTTTACATTGGCCTCTCAGCTAGAAGTTAAACAAATGTGTTAGTGTATTGATTGTCCTGAGTAATTAAGATGTACAAAAGAAAATAAGCATTTTAAAAGTAATAACCTAAACAAAAATAGTAACAAATCTTAGTCCTGTTTAGATTTTAGTTGTTTGGGACTATAAAGGAAAGCTTAAGCGGAGGACAAGTACTAGCAGTGCTATGTCTAATGACATAACTGGACCCAAGCTGAAAGGACATTCAGCTGCTGATCTGCACAGATGTGATCTTCAATGATTCGTGTTAGCATGTTTCGAAGCTTAATTTTACTTATTAAGTGCAACAGGATAATGGTTCAATTCATATTTGTAGCCGTCTGAGTCTGCTCAACCTATGTAGTAGGAACTGGGAATGTGAAAGGTATGACTCAGGGAAAACTAGAAATCATAAAATAAGAGATGGAACAGATAGTTGTAGCCGTACTTGGTGAGAGTGAACTAAAGTTCACAAAAATGGGACATTTTCAATCAGATAATTATATAGCGTTTTACTCTCGAGATGACATCAAAGAAGAAACTAATATTGGTACTAATATTGATACCAATATTGATATTAATTAATATTGATACTAATATTGATATTAATACTAATATTGATGTGGGGCAATATGCACATTGAATGGAATACAGACAGCTCACAAGACAATACAAGTCTTTAAAGCAGTACCAGTTCTCAGAAGCAACACCTGTCCAAAAGCTCTGAAGGAGTAATTTTGCATCTCCAAAGTTATCAGCTTTCTCATTAACGAACTATATAGACATTGGTTAGCTCACCAGCCATGTTTAACCTTTTTTTAAAAGAAGGACAAACATTTACGTTTTGTTCTGACAGTAACCTATGAGAGAGAATGAGTCTCTTATTCTGGTAATCCTTCAAACAAATCAGGTCACGGAGAGGCTTCACAGGCCACATTACTTAATCTTTTTTATTAGGCCTTTTCAGTTGGATCAAGAAGCTGTACATACATATGGAGTTATTTATCAGATGTATTACTGGCTGCCTGTAACATCTACATAATGTTCATCTTTGTAAACTGAAGATTAGAAGCCGGGCAAACAAGTAATAAAAGTGAAGTTATGCTTTAGGTAGTAGATTGATAATAGCAGTTTTATTACAAGTATAGCTTTCATGATAAGTCATCATCTGCCATTTCCTTACATTTACAAAGTAATATGATGACAGGCCTGTAGAAGCCTCGTGCAAGAAGCATTGTTTGCTATTTGAATTACAGTTTTAAGAGAAATAGGTAAATGTATTTTATTCTTCTAAAATGAACCATCTGTTCATTTTCAAACATCTGACAAAAGAACATGGGTATACTGTACTTTCACTGCATGCAGGCATTTTGGGTTACTGGTCCCATAAACAGCACCCCCACCTCTCCTTGTTTCGTTATGGCTAATATCTAAGTAAGTCAAAAACGTAATGTGATTTACCCACACTTCAGGTGTGTTAAGAGTGGTGCACTGGATTTACTGGTTCGATGAAAAACTCCTCCAGGCACTAACTCTCTGCAGGACCTTCCAGGCTAAAGGTTTTTTTAAAATGGACAATCAGAACAGTCAATATTCAATACAAGCTGTTAATAGCAGTTTCTCAAAGGAAAAAGAGGCGAGTGATGGCATGGGCGCTAAAATCCTACTCCTGACTGATCTAAGGGGGCTAGAAGAATTAAGGATACGGGACTACAGGGTAAGACACACACAGATTCTCTCATCCTCTGAGGTGAAGAAGAAGCTGGGTAGCTGAAGATCAGGGCATCTGGTGAAGGGGACACTGTGGAGAAAGGAGATCTTCTGAAAAGATATCTTGTAAAGAGTGAACTTCTGGACAAAAGAGACTGGAGGGAGACTCTTTATATAGCCTGTATATAGCCCTTTTCTACCATGGGCACTGTCAACTGGAGTGAAGGGACACCTTTGTGTGGCAACATGACCTTCATGCTAGTGCATAGTCTGTGACTTGTGTGCAAAGGGTAGATGTGAATGTGGCCTCTGCCTTTTGCCCTCTGGGCACTGGTAATGACTCTTAGATGATCTGGGGAGACTGTATATCTGAGACAGTGTCAAGCAGATATGGACATTTGACCTACTTCAAATCGAAATAGGTTTGCCCAACATCTCTGGAAACTACACAATACTTTACAATGGGGAGTGTACCAGTCTGAGCTTATTTATTTAGCAGGGTCTCCATTCAGTAGAGGTAAAAAAGACAGTTAAGCATTGATTGTTCTCAATGAGACAATGTCCTTGTAAGCAGGAGGGAGGGAAATTTCAGTTTGTACTTTAAAATGAAGCCTGAGTTCTCCAAGATGGAAGAGATCCAGGCTTTTCACTGCCGAATTCATCTATTAAGCCTATTTATAATGTATACAGGCCTTGGCAAGTGGCAGCTCCCTGCCTTAAGCATCATAGTCTACTTGGAATTCAAATGTATCTAGCATAACTCATAACAGGTGCCCCTGTTTGACTTCATCGATTGCTAAAACTCACAACATGATGATATTGTAGCATGTTGTGTATTACCTGTATTATTGGTTAAGGAAGAAGTCCCAAGTATGCTTTTGGCATTAAATCACATATGTTTTCCAGGTTTTTTAATACATGAATTAGAGGCAGTAATTTGGTCTAAATATGAAAAAAGAGTAACCCAGGCTGTACCAGATCTTCTTCGTGGTCTCTGTGAATCACACGGCTAGGTTACTCCTGCGCTTGTGCAGAGCATCGGAACCTTCTGGAATCGCTAGGCAGAATGTGCTTTGATACATTTTTGGCGGTAACTCCGCCCATCCTAATGGTCCCTTATAAGGGATTCCCACTTAAATCCCCTCAGTTCCTTTCTTTCCGCCGCGTTAAGCATCTTGAAGGAACTTTTGTTTGCTAGTTATTTCACTTTCGATTTCACTGGTTTTGACTTGGCTCTGATGTTGACTACGGTTTTCTCTCACCCCTTGGATTTGGCATTTTACTTCTGATTTTGGCTATTGACCTGGACGGCTTGGCTATTGACGACGATTTCTCTCACTCCCTTGGTTTTGGCATTCTACCTCTGACTATTGTTGCTGACCTGCACTATGTTTGACTATTCTCTGGATTCTCCTTCTATATCTGACGATCTAGTGAGTAAGCATGTCTGGAAGAGGGGCCTTTAAAAGATGTGTAATCTGTCAGGCTAAACTTCCAAGCGCGGATGGTCATTCCCGCTGCCTGATTTGCCTTGGGGAAACCCATAATGTCGACTCATGCGTGCATTGCAAGGCCTTCACTCCTCAGGCTCACAAGCACAGGCTCTCTCGGCTTAAATCTTTTCTATATGAAAAGGCCTTGATCCTGGCCGCGACCTCAACTCCTCCTCTGTTTCAGCCCCGGCTTCTACTCTAGCATCCGAGCCCCAAAAATGAGGTCATTCCCCATCTCCGAAGTCTATGGCCCAGAAGCGTCACCAATCCTGGAGCCCATCCCAACGCCGATCGATGGCTTCTGACCCTGAGGCTGTGTGTACTTCGCACAAGCACGCCCCTTTGGATTTGACTCAGGATCAATCCCGACTGACATCAACTCGGGACCAGGAACTTTCCACCTCAAAGGCCGTCCCTCGAGATCGCATGCCTACCGAACCTGTGAGTTGCCTGAGTGCCTCTGCTGAGGCTTCCCAATCTCTTAAAAAGAAGAGAAAGGAGAAGCATATCCCTCGACATGGTGACACCTCCAAGTCGAAAAGTAAGACCAAAGCGGCTTCTAAAAAGTCACTGTCTTCGGCCAACCCTTCTGTGGCCCTTCCACCTCCGCACCCACAGGCTCATACTGACACTACATTTCCTAAACTGTCGGTTGCGTCCATTATGGAGGCTGGTGTGACTTGCCGTTCACTCACTCCACCGGGATCGGTGGAAATAGTGGCTGTTGATGTTCCGTCTGTTGCTGAGACAGAGAGGTCACCACAACAGCTGGGCCGATCACCTGCCCTTGTTATTTCCCGGGCTCAACTGCTGGAACAATCTTCTTCGGATGTCGACGTCGAACTTGTCGAGTCCACAGGCTTGGTTCGAGGCCGATCGTCTCCTACCACCATTCATGAGGACGTAACGGCCTATACTGCTTACGACCTTGCCCGGTCCATCTGCCGTATGGGATGCATGTCACCCACGGGTTCCCAGATTCTTCTCGGGGTGATGATCTCAGCACAGTCTTTGTGGGTCGCTCTATTTGCCAACTGGAAGAACCGAGACCCGTCCCACAGAAGGATGCGGAGAGTCAAGTCTATCCTCTTTTGGAACAGCATCCTCTGCTTCGCACTCCTCTGACGCCTCCACCACACACCACCTCTCTGCTTCAGGATGACCGCAGTCCATCTCCAGAGGGTTCAACTTCCTCATCATCTGCTTCGTGGGACCCATACTGACCCTACCTGCCGTCACCCCGGGCAGAGCTGATTGAGGACGATTCTGCTTCGCCCACTGATGACATCTGTGCTTTTGCAGAGCAGATGGTCCGAATGTCCCATGCTCTGGACCTCAAGGTGGAGGAGAGAGAGGCTGAACCGGTGGACCCGATTTTCCATCGGATTCAATCCAAGGCCCCTCCTACAGCTTCGATTCCAGTCTTGCCATCGTTATTGAAGCTCTCCCAAGGTTCCTGGGAGAACCCTTCATCGATACAGTCTACGTCAAAGAAGATCGACTGACTGTATCAAATTGGGGGTGAGCATGTTGAATGGCTTCAAAACCATCTGAAGCCAAATTCTGTTGTGGTAGAAACCTCCCAAAATAGGAAGCAGCGTCAGCTTCAATCAACCCCACCAGACCCGGAGGGTTATAAACTTGATATCATGGGGAAGAAGATCTACTTGGTGGCAGGACTGAGTTTTCATGTGGCCAACTACTCAGCTTGCATGGGGGCCTATCAGCAGGTGCTGTGGGACCGGATGACACCCCTCATCCAAAACCTTGCTGATGAACACCATAGGATGGCTGAAGCGATCCAGGCTGAGGCTCAATCACTTGCCGGACAACAAATGAATTTGGACTGTCATGTTGCAGATTGTGCAGCAAAAGACCATAGCAAGATCCATCACCCTGAGTCGACATGTGTGGCTCCGATCCTCAGGCCTCACCCCAGAGGCCTCAGCTACTATTGAAGATCTCCCATTTGATGAGTCCGGACTGTTCAATGGATCGACTGATGAGAAGCTCGATTTCACTCAGAAGATGAGGACCACTGCCAGGAAATATGGTATGGCTACCTCCTCATCTTCTCAGTACAGACCGAGGGGCCGCTACACCTGGCAGACTTCATCAGGCCAACAGTTTCGTTGGGGGTTTCTGGGCAGTCGTATCGTCGATCCCGATATGTACTCTCTCCCTCTCCAGCCTCATCGGTGAGGAGCCAGGGGTCGGGTTCCAGATACCGACAGCCACCGAGACAACGATCGAAAGATCAAGGCAGGAGAAAGTTCTAAATTCCCTCCTCATTCTATCTCCCTCTTTCCTTAGACGCCACTTTTCGGGGATCGATTGTCGAAATTCCAAGAAGCCTGGTCTTCAATAACATCAGACCACTGGGTACTTCAGATCATCCAGAACGGCTATTGGCTCAAATTCAACTCTTCCTCCGACAGGTCTGGTTCGATAACACCGCCTTCCCCTCCCCTCCTTGAGGAGGTGCAGACTCTGCTGCAGAAGGGGGCCATTGAACCCGTGGACTCCTACCTTCACCACCTTTGCTTCTTCTCGAGGTACTTCCTGGTTGCAAAGAAGAACGGCGGCCTGCGTCCCATCCTCGACCTCCAGGGGGTGAACAGGTACATAGCTCCAAAGAAGTTCAGGATGGTCACCCTGGCTTCCATCCTTCCGCTCCTGAGACGGTATGACTGGTTCGCATCCATAGACTTGAAGGACACCTACTTCCACATCGGAATCCATACGTCCCACAGGCGATTCCTTGCATTCCAAGTCGGGATCGACGCTTTCCAGTTCAGGGTCCTGCCATTTGGACTCTCGACAGCCCCACGGGTATTCACGAAATGCATGTTGGTGATAGCAGCCTTTCTTCATCAACAGGGAGTAGTGGTCTTTCCCTACATCGACGACTGGCTGATTGTAGGAGACTCTCGACATCAGCTCAAACTCGATGTTGGCCTCACCTTAGATGTCTTAGACTACCTGGGACTTGTCAACATAGAGAAGTCACAGCTCCAACCAGCTCAAACAATCCAGTTCATTGGAGCTCGTCTGGACTCCCCAACAGCTGCAGCGTACCTGCCTCGAGACCGGTTCAACACCCTTTGGTCTCTGATCTATCTCTGCCATCGGTCCCGGAGACTCCCTGCTCATTCGGTCCAGGTACTTCTGGGGCACATGGCAGCTACTACCTCTATGATCCGCCTCGCCAGGCTACAGCTCCATCTGCTCCAACATTGGTTTCTACAAGTGTTTGACCCTCTCCGCGACTCCCCAAACAAAATGCTCACGATGCCACGGGCGGTTCATTGGTCTCTGAAGTGGTGGCTGGTACCGGACAATGTCCTGTCGGGCATGTCGTTCGACCCTCAACCGGATGTCTCTCTGACGACAGATGCCTCGCTGCAAGGATGGGGAGCCCATCTCGGATCCTACGAGATACAGGGTTCTTGGAACACCGAAGAACAGTCTCTCCATATCAACGTCCTGGAGCTTCTTTGTGTTCAGAAGGCGCTGCGGGCCTTCGATTTCCTGGTGAGGAACAGAACTGTTTTGGTAGTGACAGACAACACTTCAGTCATGTACTACCTCAACAAACAAGGAGGAACGAGATCCCCTCAACTTCTTCAGCTCACACTGTATATTTGGGAGTGGTGCGTCTGCAGGAACATCCTTCTCCAATCGATCCATCTTCCTGGGGAGGAGAACACTCTTGCAGACAGACTCAGCCGTTCAAGCCTCTCCATCCACGAATGGCAGCTGCACAGGTCAGTCACCTCAGCACTTTTCTGACGGTGGGGCTTTCCCCAAGTCAACCTCTTCGTGTCTCCAGAGAACGCTCAGTGCCCTCAATTCTGCTCCAGGGGACGTGCTCCGTGATCGAGGGGCAACGCCTTCCTTTTCTGTTGGACGGGTCCGTTTCTCTACCTCTTCCCTCCGTTCCCACTACTGACGAGTGTAATCGTGAAGCTGCGTCGGGACTGAGTGGATGCTATCCTCATCACTCCGTGGTGGCCCCGCCAGCCTTGGTTTGCAATTCTGCTGCGTCTATCCAAGCACCAGTACATTCGACTTCCATCCTGTCCCAGTCTTCTCACCATCCGGGACGGGAAGGTCAGGCACCCGGATGTGGAGACTCTCTGACTAACGGCTTGGAGGCTACGGCCTTGAATCCTTCTTCGGTATGGAGGACCACTGTACCTATGGCCTCGGACTCAACTCCATCCCTTCCTCCAGTGGTCCAGGCTGTCATCAACGCTGCACAGAGGCCTGCTACCCGCAGGTCATACCACTCAAGTGGAAGAAATTTGAGGCCTTCCTCTCCGAGTGGCGGTCGGGCACAGAACCATTCTCCATCCTGACTGTCACAGACTTCCTTTTACACTTGTCTTCCACAGGACTCTCGATTTCATCGATCCGGTGCTACTTGGCAGCTGTATTTGTCGAGTTCCAGGTGAGAGGTCACCCGTCTCCCTCACGGACCTGACTGTCGAGAAATTCTTGAGAGGCTACATCAACCTACACCCTCCTGTACTCGAGCCGACACAGATGTGGAGCCTCGAACCGGTCCTGTCGCAACTGGTTTGACGTCCTTTCAAACCCATGGCACGCACTGACTTAAGACTTGGAAAACAGCCTTTCTCATTGCCATAACTTCAGCGCGTCGAGCTGGTGAGCTCTGTGCCATGCGATCTGAGCCCCTGTACACTGCCTTCCACAAGCATAAGGTGGTGCTCCGTCCCGACATCTCCTTCCTGCCGAAGGTGGTGTCGAGCTTTCACCTCAACCAAGCCATCACTCTTCTTGCTCTGATGCAGGATCCGAAAGATGAATTCGAGCATACCCTCCATTCCATGGACGTCAGGAGGGCACTTGCCTTTTACATCCAGAGAACTGCTCCCTTCAGGAAGTCACCTGTTTGTATCCTATGCTGAGTCGAGACTGGCACAACCTATCTTTCCACAGCATTTGTCGAAGTGTTTGACATCGACCATCGCTCTCTGCTATGAACTGGCGAAGAGACCACTACCGCCATGGATTCCAGGACACTTCACGAGAGCTGTCTCCACCTCGACGGCTTTCTTCTCTGGGGTGCCTCTAGAGGACATTTGCAGAGCTGTAACTTGGTCATCACCCTTGACTTTCATTTCCCATTACAGACTTGACTCTCGTTCTAGGAACGAGGCTGCCTTTGGGAAAGCTGTACTTTTGTCTTCTATCCAATGAGTGTGTGTTAATGTATTGCCAAGTTACTTAATGTGATAAGTATATATATTTCATTGGTTTGTTTAAGAATGTGCTGTCAAAAATCACAATTGAGGTTGACTTTGCAGCATGATACTAGTGTCAATAGGTATAGGACATGCCGTCCTCCTGGAGTGAAGCTTGCCAGTGTACCCAGCTGTGTGATTCACAGAGACCACGAAGAAGATGGACAGGTTGCTTACCTGTAACCATAGATCTTCGAGTGGTCTTCTGTGAATTCACATAGATCCGCCCATCCTCCCCTCTATGTCCTACTACATCATATAACATGCTTAATGTTCCTGATACTGCAGATTGCGGCGTCATTCAAGGAACTGAGAGGATTTAGGCGGGAATCCCTTATAAGGGACCGTTAGGATGGGTGGAGTTATCGCCAAAAATGTATCAAAGCACATTCTGCCTAGCAATTCCAGAAGGTTCCAATGCTCTGCGCAGGAGTAACCCAGCTGTGTGAATTCACAGAAGACCACTCAAAGATCTATGGTTACAGGTAAGCAACCTGTCCTTATTAGGGTATATAACAATTGGGATCCTAATCCTATTCATTGTTTTGAAAAATATTTTGCTTTCATATGGGCTAATTTGGAGCTAGTCCACTTTGACTCATATCGTGAACCCAAGCTGAGATTTCTGTTACCCATTGACTGTCACTGGTAATTTTAAAAATGACTATACTTTTTCTTGTTTTGTTTTTGTTTATATTTTTGGATTTTCGAGAGTATTAATACAAAGGAAGGAAAAGAAGAAGAAGGGAGCTTATATGGTGTGTGGTGGAGTCTCCTTCTTTAGACGTTTTTAAACAGCTGGATGGCCGTCTGTCGGGAATGATTTGATTGCGTATTCCTGCATGGCAGGGGGTTGGACTGGATGGCCCATGTGGTCTCTTCCAACTCTATGATTCTATGATGCTATAAACATGGGCAAAGTATATACATTATTATTATCTAGCCATATATCCCAAAGTACATTTTCTTGAAGTTGGCATCTGCAAAATACATGTTTATTCATAGCTAAAGAAGTAAAGTCTTCTGTACATAGAACATTGAGTGGCAAATAGTTATTTTTCCATCCTTGGTGTATAACTTTTAGCAGTAGTAAAAGCATACAGGATCTAGCCACAATTAAATTCTAGTTAAATTCCAAATGATAAAGACACAATTTAAAAGAATATATTTCTCTACAGAGTTCATTTTTTTTCTAATTAAAAATTAATGTCTACCAAAAAAGGATAACCACTGAGCATGCCCTCATCATATGCCACAAGGAAGCATTGTATGTATTATATCACCAACATTTTGCTGAAATGGACAGTTTTCATCTAAAAATGTATAGTGGTCTTCAGTATACCCAAAACTTCAATTTGTGCTGAACCAAGAGTTCAGAGATATTGAAGCTACGGCAGTTTTCCATTGATTCATTTGTGCAGGACAGTCTAAATCTTCATTCTACTTAATTCTAAGCTGAGGTTCAAAAATCAGATGTTTGTTCCTCCATTGCCATTGGTCATTTTAAAAATGGCTTTTTTTCTGTATCAGAATTGGGTTTTGGTAGCATAATAATTTAGGGGATTATAATTTAGGGGATTGCACTTGGCAAATTACCAACAAATAAGTGCAAGATTTATAGTGCTACATGTCTTTAACATTTGATTTTTTTAAAAAGGGGAATTGTCAATACTTCTTTTAAAAACTCTTGACAGAATTCAAAGAGTCAACAGGCATAGTTGCTGCTTTAAGGGAAGCAAGTGTTTCAGGTGTCAGAGAAATACCTACATGTAGGGAATCTCTGAAAAAACAGCTCTTCCATTTGGAAGGCACGCCCCAAAGAGCATGGTTATCCCTCTAGCTTACTTTTATAACATTTTCCTGAAAATGACAGGCAACGTAGTCATAAGAAACATAGCATATGTGGCCTGACTAAAAACCTAGAAAGTTTCAGAAGGGTAGATGCAGAAGGTAGATGTATAAAGTAGAGATTCCTTTTCTCTCCCCCTGTAATTTTTGCTTGGGAAGGGAGCAATTTGCATGAAGATGGCAAACATCATTGAATTGTCCGTGGCCAAGAAAACTGCAAAGTTTCAAAAGGACAGATAGAGAGTCTTAAGGAGTCTGGATATTTTAAGACTTTTAAACTAGTTAAAGAGCTGTAGTGGCACTGAAATGGCCCTCTGCCTCTAAGCTTTCATGATGTGGTCCTATCCTTGCCCTACATCATCTTATCTATTCTGGCCATACCATATCAGCTGACAGTTATGTTCTGTCCCCCATTGGCCTTCTGCAGAGAATTAATATGTTTTAGGTTGCTTTTGTCTGAAGCTGTAACCACAAAGACACAGAATTTAAAGGTAGTTTTTGGCCTACTAGTGTATAATATGTTTAATTTCTTTATGGTTCCACAAGGGTGGCAGAGGAGAATCCTGAGCATACAAGTAAGTGTATCAATCAGACAGGAATCACATAATTATCGCATGTTAAGAGGGTTAAAATAACCGCATGTTAAGAGGGTTAAAAACAATATTATGCTTCTGTTTTAAAAATGAAAAAAATGTACATATTCTTCTATAGATTTTCTTGGTTTTTTTCCAGGCTGTGAGGCCGTGTTCTGGAATAATTTCTTTCTGACATTTCACCTGCATCTGTGGCTGGCATCTTCTAGAAACTATTTCAGAACACGGCCTCACAGCCCGGGGAAAAAACCAAGGAAAATCTATGGATGCCGGCCACAAAAGCCTTTGACTTTACATATTCTTCTCTTTTTCTTTCTTTTAAAATGCCATATCCTTGTTTTAAAGGGACTAGAACATGAATAAATTTTAAATTTATTTGAAAACACTCTGTTTTGAATTGTGGGGTGGTTTCACTCACCTTTATTGCTTGTTCTTACCCTGACTTCCTCAGCTCACCTACACAGAATAGAATGGAATAGAATAGAATAGAATCTTTATTATGGTCATAGACCAGCACAGGTAAAAAGGGATACAGAATGAACGTAAAAACACAGGATAAAAGCAGTATTTAAAATATCCCTTCAGATTACATAGCTCCAGTATAACAAGACTAAGTTGGTGCTATTCTACTGTGGAGGTCATTGTCTGTCGAATTTTAACCGCAGCTGTGCAGAATCTGGCAACATTATAAGTTTTTCCTGGGTTGGTGTCTGAAAGCAACAAGGTGGTGTAGAATTGTCCAGTGTGCCCTTGTTATTTATACAACAAGGGTGAAATAAGGCTGAGACATATGTCCCTGTAGTATGAGCACTGGAGTAATACATGCTCTGTTGTTTCTATTTGGCCAGAGTTGCAGGGGCACAGTCTGTCTAAGAAGGAGATCTTCTTGTATCAGCCTTCAAGGACCCGTGCAAGAGTAGAGGCGCTTTGATGTTTAGGTATTTCAAGTGTTGCTAAGGAGAGGCCACATCTGTTGGAATCACTAGCAAGGAAGGTTGGAGTGCTGACTAGATCCAGTTGTCACTCTATATCTACCACCCGTTGTTTGATAGTAGCTTTCGCCCTATCATATCCCAGGCTAAGCAGAAAATCTGGAGCAGGGCCCAGCGTTGAGATTTTAGTCAACACTGTCTGTTTCCAGCTGGACTGGAAATCATCACTTAAGGTTAGTGGAGCAAGGCCAGTGGGAAAGAGGGATAGTCTGAGCCAGTAGCTGAGTATGGTCACCCACACTCTGGCCTCCACTTTCATAAATTCTGACTCCAGTCTCAGAGCTGCGTTAGAGACACATTTTGGAGTTTGGAAAGCTGATCTTAAAAATTTGAATTGGACAAGTTCTAATGGAGCAGGGTTGGGGAAGGGATCCATAAAGCACTTGTGCTACTGGTTTGGCTTCAAAGTGTTTGAGCTCTGCAGGTAAATAGTGACCTCTTGTCTTAAGAAATTTGAGAATGGCTGTTGTGCTCCTCTGCGCATTGCAAGCAGCATATTCCCCATGTGCTTTCCTACTACCAGTGGCATGAAGAATTACCCCCAGGTATTTGAAGCAAGAGACCTGCTCAATCTTGTCGCCATCTATATTCCAGTTGTAGTTCTTAGGCCTTTTAGCGAATGCCATGATTTTAGTTTTTTGATAGTTGAGCTCTAGCTGTTCCACTCTGCAGTACTATGTTAGTGCTCTTAGGGCTCTTTTTAGGCCAGTGGGAGTTCTTGAAAGTACTGCTGCATCATCTGCATAAAGCAGCGTTGAGATATGCCTTCCCTCTAATTTGGGGGGATGGAAGTTAGTGTTGTTGAGGTGATCCAACAAATCATTGATGTAGAAGTTAAACAAGAGTGGAGCTAGAATGCAGCCTTGCTTGACACCCTTCTCAGTGACAATGTAATTGGTGAGATGTCCCTCGGGGTTACATCTTACTTTTAATGAGGTCCCTTCATGAAGCATATGAATTAGGTGGAGTAGACGTCGGTCGATCGAGGAAGCTTCCAGTTTTTTCCACAGTTTGGTTCGTGATATAGAGTCAAAAGGTGCTTTAAAGTCTATAAAGGCAGCATAGAGAGAAACTGTGCTGCAGGTGGAGTATTTTTCAATAAGATGGTGGAGTACAAGGCACTGATCTATGGTGGATCGGCCTTCCCTGAAGCCAGCTTGTTCTTCTGCAGATGTTTCCTGCCTAACTGAACAATTCCATCCACAATTCCACAGTGTGAGGAGAGATCAACCAGTTCTCCTCCCTTGTTTCCCTTTTCTTTTAGCGTTGAAATTGCAGCAAGGAAGAAGGTGGAGAATCCCACCAATTAAAGAAGTAGGAAAATAGAGTGTATCACTGTGGTGGTAACATCATGTATATGTACTATATGTCTGTGACAACAGTACACCCTAGTTGGATTTGTGTTCACATAGGTTACTGAAGAAGACAACCAGTGTGGTGCAGAGGTATGAGTGTAAGCGTTTGTCAAGAAGCGATGGTATACTCCGAGTGGGTGCGCATTAACACCCATTTGCAGTGACACTGTTTTGTCTCCAAAAGCACTACTTTTGTTGTTGTGTGCCTTCAAGTTGTTTCCAACTTATGGTAACCCTAAGGTGAACCTGTCACAGGATTTTCTGAGGGCTGAGAGTGTGTGACTTGCCCAGTGGGTTTTTATGACCAAATGGGGATTCGAACCCTGGTCTCAAGAGTCGTGGTCGAGCACTCAAGCCACTATTTCACACTGGCTCCTCCTGGTTTTTACCCATGTTACAGTGGGCAAAGGCTAAAAAATAAATAAATCTCTGCCCTCAATTCCAACAGGTAACAGTCATGCAGTTTATGATCCAAACCAAAGATTTCTTCCATTCTATTGCCTGCTTTTATAGGCCATACCCGTAGACACCTAGTAAAGCTTGTGCTAAGATAAGATTGTGCTTGTGCTAAGATAAGATTGTGCTAAGGTAGATCTGTCAGTTGTTTTATCCCACTTCTCCCTCAACCTATTTCTAAAAAATGAAACAAACAAAAAACCTTCTCCAGTTACCATGTCCAAATCAATAAAGGCTGAAGCAGGAATCAACCCACCTTAAATTCTGGTCACTTCAGAGTAAGAGAACGCCAGGACCAGCCTGGATGGACCTGATTTGGCTTAGGTATTTGTCTGCATCTTAGCCAAGTGCACATCATTAGCAATTACTAGGACAACCAGTTCTTAAAATACCAGAAACAGTTTTTCAGGCTACACAAGTCATCTTCACAATTATGTCTTCTGAGCTGATGATAATTATGACTTTGATAAGTTTGTTGTTGTAATGAGCCACAAAAAAGACTCCCTTGGGTTATGGTGACATGCACAAAGATTCTTTATTACTATTAACTGATATAGCTGAATAATAGTATGTGACAATTCTCCCAAACCCTATGTTAGATCAAAGGATATAATTTTCTTTATTGTTTCTGAGTACTTTTGTTCTATAGTAACACATGCAGCACACATTAGATGAGTCATCTGTACAGAATGGTATAAACATAGAACCATAGAATCATAGAGTTGGAAGAGACCAGAAGGGTCATCCAGTCCAACCCCTTGCCATGCAAGAATACACAATCAAATCATTCCTGACATATGGCCATCCAGCCTCTGTTTAAAAACCTCCAAAGAAGGAGACTCCACAACACTGCAAGGCAGTGTATTCCACTTCTGAACAGCTCTTACTGTCAGGAAGTTCTTCCTAATGTTTAGGTGGAATCTCTTATCCTGTAGTTTGAACCTGTTGCTCCGTGTCCTTGTCTCTGGAGCAGCAGAAAACAAGCTTGCCCCATTCTCAAAATGACATCACTTCAAATATTTAAACTTGGTTATCATGTCACCTCTCAACCTTCTCTTCTCCAAACTAAACATGCCCAGCTCCCTAAGCCACTCCTCATGGGGCCTGGCTTCCAGACCTCCCACCATCCTGGTCGCCCTCCTCTGAACACATTCTAGCTTCTCAATATCCTTCCTGAGATATTGTACTTAATATGTAGCCAGAATGCTAAAGAAAACAAAAACTATGTTTATATTAGTGCTTTAATGACATACAGCTAGAGACTTACAGATTTAAGTCTGAGGTATACATTTAAAATTCATATCTAGGTAAACTGTTTTTTTCTAGTTGCAATACAGGCTAACAGTTTGGGCACTAAGCATTAAAATCCAATTTGATGGGGTAGCTGAAGCTATGTGGGCATAATGATATCCAAGTTGAGTATCCCTTATATGGAAATCCAAAATCTAGAATGCTCCAAAATCCAAAATATTAAAATAAAATATTTAAAATAATTGTATAAAATTACCTTCAGGCAATGTTTAGAAGGTGTCTATGAAATATAAAAGAATGTTGTGTTTAGACTTGGGTCTCATATTCAAGATAACTTATTATGTACATGCAAATATTCCAAAATCTGAAAAAATCTGAAATCCAAAACACTTCCGGTCCCAAGCATTTCAGATATTGGGTACCCAACCTATAAAACAGTTTTCTTACTTTTCTAGCACTGCCCAGCTCAAATCCCCTTTCAATCTGGATATCCTAGAGGAAGATCTTAATTTGAGCCAGAGATCAGGCCCTTAACTATCGTTACCAGGGCTAAGCCTTCAAAGTTATGAGAATGGTTTGTGGTCTGTACAAATTACATTTTCCTTATAACAAAATCACTTTAATCAAAAGCCACATCTGATAATAAGGAGTGCATGGGTTTTCAATGGAGGCTTTCAATTTTAGGCAGCAATAAGATATTTTAGATAGTGGAATGTCAATTCTTATAATAAAATCAATGAGCCTCACAGTCCTCATTGTCCAAAGTAAGGTGTTTTGGGTGGGGGGGGGGTTGGAAAGAGAGAGAGAGAGATTGGGAGGGAAAGAAAATTACTGTAAATGTGGAAATACCTTGGGCGTTGTCAACTTTCTCTATATAATTTTGTCCTGCTGCATCAGGAATGGGCAACTATGGAAGGCTAGAGGGCCACATTAGCCCCCACCAGGGGCACCTTGCAGGGCAACAGCCCCACTGCACCCTTCTGCAAAAAGAAATAAAGAAATAAATCTCTTTGCCCTCAAATTCCACCAGTTCCCTGTAGGGGCGTTTTTGCTATGCTTAGGCTCCCTAAACAAGGCTGGTGAAAGGCTTGTTTAACAACAGGAAGTGAGTGGAAGGAACATCTGGTTCACTTCCTGGTTTGTTTGTTTTTTTAAATGCATCTCTCTTGGGCCTAAATTGGCTGGGGAGGACAAAAATGTGGATAAAATGTTCTCCATGCCACCTAGAAAGCATTTGGGAGAATTTTTTTTATCCCTGAGGCCCACAAAAATGGTCCTGGGGCTGCCTGTAGCCCACAGGCCACACTTTGCCCACTGCTGCTCTAAGTGGTATCCAGATCTTGATGAGAGGTTAACAATAAATGGTTATAAATAAAAAAAGTTATAATTAATTACTTTTTTCCTGAAATAAAGTTGTACTGTGTTACATTACAGTTGTAACTTAATGAGGTATAACTTTCCTCATTTTGTAGTGCAACTTTTAACTTTCATCTTTATGGGAATATGGACACATTAAATAGTGGCGGTGGAATACCATGTGGTCCAATACTATATCCCATGTTCTTTTGCTGGATATTGAGGAGATTATGAGGTGAATGAAAAAGAGTACTTGTAGTGCTCACATTCTTAAAAAAAATTAAATAAAAGTAACCATTATAGTTACCTCTGAAACAATAAAAATAATACTTTTAAAAAAAAACCTGTGTTAGTAATTATTTTGTGGGCCTTGTAATTATAACTGCAATACATTGCGTTTTAAAAAACAAGTTTCTGAGTTCTGATTTTGCTGAAGGTTTTAACACACATACACAGAGAGATCTTTTCTGAGCTGTATGTGCCTTTTTCTTGCTATTTTTTATTTTTAAGTTTTAAACAAGTAATTTTCAGTATGTATAGAACCTAGAGACAAGAGACTTCTTCATCTGTGGTACTTCTGTGGCTTGACAAAAGAAACAGAAAGACAGGGGATACTATTTCACATGAGTCTTCACACCACTAGTTTACTATTACAAAAGACCTTACTTGACATTTATTTATTTATGTATTTATACCCTGCTCTTCAGCCACAAAGGCTCTCAGAGCCGCATTTGTATTACCGGGGAATCAGATCAGTGCATATGCTGTGGAAATCCCCATGGAGCCCTGGCAAAAAAGTGATGAATGACAGCAGCAGCTCTGTCTTGTTACCCAAAGAGGTGGGGGTCCTTTGGAGCCCCACTTGTGATATTAATATTTGGGGAATTATTATTAGCTCAAATGGAATGCTGCAAGAGGTGGGCAACTTCAAGAATTTTTTCACCTGTGTATACCAGTACTAACTGTAGAGAGCTCCAGTTTAAAGTGAAATAAATGTTTTTTATTGGAAATAACACAAAAAGCATTCACACATACAACACATGCTCACAAGAACCACACAAAGCTAACAAAGAGTTTAAAGCAGAAGTGTTGGATAGAAGAATAGATTCAGTAGATAGGGCAATAGTTACCAGTCTTGAAGAGGAGCAAAGTACTCAGACCAAAGGCTGACGGTGGCACTGAGAAATTCCAGGGGTGCGCCAAGAAAGAGAGTGGCCAGTTATCCAGTGGCACACATTGCTGTTGTCTAGGCTGGGGTATTTATAACCCATTTTTTGTCTTGAAGGCATGTTTTGGCTACAACAGTGGCTAAATAATTCTCTCAAGGGAGGAACAAAGGAGAACGAAACTCCATTGATTGTCTTAGATGGCTGGGAGATAGGAATTGATGTGTTTATGGCAACCTTGCATTGTAGGACAGGAGGGGGAGGTTGAGGGATATTTTCTGGAGATTTGGTTTATGTAGGTCACTTGATTGTTTAGGATGTGTGACTCACTGCCAAGGGGCCCAAGAAGGAATTAGCACATACTTCCTTAATGGTGTTGTTTACTAGGGGCTCTGCTTAATCCTAGATTGGGTGTGTTTGCTAAAATATTTCTAAGAAACCTTCCCTGGTCCTTGTGACCTCCATCTGACCTCACTTTGGATCACCCCAGTCTGCTAGACCCCTTGAAGTGTCCAGTATTGCCAATTATGAGAATTACAGGGCAGGGTAGTAGGACATGGTAACAGTTTAGAGTAAATTCTTAACAGCTGTTCAGTTTGTAGTGGAAAAAAGATAAAAACACTATTATAAATTCTGTTCTGCAATTCCTTATTATTAGTGACCCTTCTGACTGGTCAAAATGTTGAAGACATTGAAAGCAAAAGAGGTTTAAGAATCTTCTAATTCATCCTTGTGGACTTGATGAAGTCATTAGAGCTATTTTGGGAGTGGGGTGGAGGGAACTTCTAAGGTCTATATAGAAGTCTGTGTAACTTTTGGTGACTCTTTCAGTTCATTGTCTTTGTACAACTGCATAATACTCCAAGGGACAAAACAGTGAGTAACGGGCACAGAGCAGGTGATGGAGATTAAAAAAAAAAAAAAAGATGTCCTTGGTTATCCTCTAGGGAATGCTTCCCAGAACCTATGAATCACTGTACCCTCATTTATGCATCCCTTTGTGCCTTAGGAGAAATTGTTTAAAATGTCGGGCGAGGGAGAAAATGAATAAATAATCATTCATTTGTCTTTTGCTTGGTGGCAGTTATTATAAAAATCATTTAAACGCCCAACAAAGGGAAAAAGTCAAATCAATTTCTTAGTAATGCACCTTGGTGTAGTGAAATATTACTTTGCCTTTCACTTAGTGAGGCGTTCAGCAGGTGCTGTTTCCTTGTCCAGTTTAATGCCTTCTCTGCATGAAGCAGTTGCCATCCTGTTCTCTCTCTCCCCTTTTAAAGGTTAGCAGTCTTTCAAATTTGCACAGGTTTTCCTAGCAACATCTGTTAGATTTTCAATAAGCATACCCTTAGGAAATTAAGGAAAATTTTAAGACCATCTAAATACTGCTGGGACTTCCCCTCTATAGTGAAGATGAAACACATGGCCAGTTTTATTTACTGCTGTACATTTTTCTTCTACCCTCATAGTTTTGATTTGCTTTTTTCCCTTTCTAGAACAGTATCAAAGGCTGCTGTATTTCAAAAGCCCTTTAAAATACATGTAGCTTCTGAAATGATGATCTTCAATGTGTGTCTTGTTAATTTCCACTTGTATACATGAGGCTTCAAAACTGCCATAGTATCTGCCTAGTGTATTTTGTGTATTCAGTGCACTTCACATCCATTAAGTCAGTAACAGAAAATCCAGTATTGTTATCATCACAGTGCAAAAAGGGAGACTGAGGTTTGGAGAACAGTGGCTTGTCAAAGGACACCTAAGAAATTCAATTGAAGTCTGAAGTAAGGACTGAGTTCAAATGTGAAGAGGAGATTTCACTCATGTTCTTATCTACTGTGCTATATGAGCTTCCTTCCGCACAGTCTTGTAATATGTAATAGAGAATATTCTTGGTTAGCTCAAGAACAGTGTATCCTTTATGATAGTGATGATAAAATCTGCCCTATTATATGATCTGAATTCTATCACGGTGACTAGTGGTATCTAAATGACAGTTTTCCAGGTTGATATCACTACATTTATTCCATTATATACTAAGTTGTCTTTGGTTTAGTAACCATAATTTTACATTCTATATTTTTATCTGCTAAATATAAAGCACCCAGGAATGTGACAAAGTTTATTACTACAGTTATTTAGATAATGATTAAGTACCTAAGAATGGAAAGCCAAAGGCATTTTCATAAGGAAGAGTCTGAAAATCTGTTGAAGGTTATTTTTTCCCCATTTACAAAGTCTGCATAGATTTTATCAACAGAAAAAGTATCAAATTAGATATGCTGGGGAAACCATATTTCTTGTTCATGTGACTCTCTGTATTTTTATTTTTAACATGAAAAAGATGTGGAGAACTGGCTTATCCCACTTTGTCCCCCTTATTCTTGAGCTAGATAGGAGCTAAACTGAGAGGAAACTGCCTTAAGTGATAGAGTTTGAAGGGAAGAATCACAGCTTAGTGGTGGTTTGTTTGCAGGAGGTCCCAGATGGCGTGTGAAATCCATGACTTCTCCAGGTAGGGCTGGGAAAGACCTCAATCTGAAATCCAGAAGACCTTCACCAATTAGTACATGTCACCAACAGTGGTCCGCCCTGGCCTCACATCAGGAGGCATGGAGACGCACTATCCACAATGCTGCAGCCTTATTTGAGAACTCACGCCGAACAAGTCTTGAAGAGAAACGACAACGCAGAAAGAATCACAACCCAAAAACATCACCCAAGGAGACCTTCTGCTGTGCTTTTTGCAACCGGACTTGTTTATCTTGGATTGGCCTTTTTAGTCATCAGCGCGCTTGCAGAAAGCGTGGGATGAGTCCTTCCTGAATCTTCGTTTGCGAAGAAAAGCCAGATAGACATAGCAAGACATGGGAACCTGTGGCCCCTGGCCCTGATTTGACCTATGGAGGTTACCCATCCAGCCCCTTCCCCACCCCTTTCCTTTTCTTTATTGTGAGTGAATGAGTGGGTGGGGTTATCCCCCCCCCAAAAAAACCTTTCTATATACAGTTCTGAGCTGGATGGACAAATTATCCAAGTTCCCATATTTCTGAGGTGCAACATGGAAGTGTTTCAGGTCTTATCCACTTCCTTTTACTTTAAAATAAGGCCTCCTCCTATTGTACATATGAATTAGACGAGCACATGAATAACCAAACAGTGTTCCGCCTTAACATTTTCTTATTTGATAGAAAGAAATAATTAGTATAATTGGGTTTACATTTGTGTATAGATGAATAAATAGTACTGAGGAAGTAAATCCAAATTTGGTCTCTCTCTCTGGCTTTTCTTCGCAAACAAAGATTCAGGAAGGACTCATCCCGCGCTTTCTGCAAGCGTGCTGATGACTAAAAAGGCCAATCCGAGATAAACAAGTCCGGTTGCAAAAAGCACAGCAGAAGGTCTCCTTGGGTGATGTTTTAGGGTTGTGATTCTTTCTGCGTTGTCGTTTCTCTTCAAGACTTGTTCGGCGTGAGTTCTCAAATAAGGCTGCAGCATTGTGGATAGTGCGTCTCCATGCCTCCCGATGTGAGGCCAGGGCGGACCACTGTGGGTGATCAATTTGGCCAAGCCTGAGATGTTGTTTCAGGGAGTCTCTGTATCGCTTTTTTGGAGCGCCCCTCTTACGCTGACCCGTGGCGAGTTCACCGTAGAGTAGTATTTTTGGGAGGCGATGGTCCTCCATCCTAGAAACGTGCCCTGCCCAGCGCAGCTGCATTCTCAATATCATGGCCTCAATACTGGTGATCCCTGCTTGCTCAAGGACAGCAACATTTGTCACATAGTCAGTCCAATGTATATTTAGGATTGTGCGTAGACAGCGGTATAGTAGTCATAATAGCATCTCAGCTAATATAAAACAGAATTGTGTCTGAGTGAAATAACACCCCCCCTGATTTTTAAAAAAAGTATTCACATTACAACGAAACTAAGGTACGAAATACTTAAGAGAAGATAAATGCCTGACTGATTTTTTTTCCTTCAGTCATTTGTCACCAGATATCATTGAAGACAGTAAAATTGGATATCATCTTATCTTCAAATGTAGTTATTATGGATAGTCTTCAGGTCATGTGCTGAAAATGATACTACCTTTTAAAACTTTATTGTGTCAGAATTAAATATATTGGCAATCTGTTGGCCATCAACTATTAGAATAAAAGCAGGGAACAGTAATACACAAATCATATTTACCCCCACCACCCTGCAGCCATTTTGCTTTGGCCATTTTAAAGTTTTGCTTGCTTCAAGAACATCTTCATTTTATTAGCATGCAACATTTTGCATTCTTTGACAACACATTAAATTTGTTCAGAATTACTATGTGCACAAAGAGTGAGAAAAGTAGCATCTGTCCTTGTATCACATTCTTCTTTTTTTTTCCTTCTTCTTGCAACATGTATTACAGTAATACGTGGCCAGTTGAAGGACAGGGAAGAGGCTTTGAAAAATATAGAAACAAGGCACTGTTGGTTTTGGCAGTACCCTTTTGTAAACAAAGTGACACAATTTGAGGCAAAAATTCCACAGGGAAAAGAAAAGAGAACCTAAAGACTGAAAATATAGCACAGAGCAAAGTCCCTTCCAGATGGTGTTTTTAATAAATTTATTAGACGGGTATGAAAGATGATAATGAACATTCAAAATGGGGAGTGGCAGCCTTCCCTTGGGAGCAGAAACAGTATGGTACCTTCTGTGTGTTGCAATTATTTGGTTGCTCTCTAATTTTCCATTGTATAAAATAGGACAAAAAGGTTTTCCATTGTTAATATAGCATGTATCAAGAAACTTTTAGGAGCATTATGTAGGCAAGCTGAAAGATCAGATTTTTAAAATGAATATATTTTACTTGTTTTGGTAAAGGTAGCATAATATTTAAACAGAAAAATCCAACTTCAGGCGCATAGCCTTAGAACCAATGCATACATCCATGCATGGGAACAAATTAATGCAGGGGGTGGGAATCATGTAGCATTCAGATGTTTTTACATTTCAGCTCCCAGCATTCCTCTGCAACGATTGCGTTGCAGAGGGGCGGGATAGAAATAAAATTTTATTATTATTTATTATTATTATTATATTGTATAGGCTGGGAGATGCAGTTCAACAACATGTGGAGGGCCATATGAGTCCCGCTCCTGTTTTAGAGCTTTGTGATTTTTGACTTTGAAATGCTTATCTCCTTTTTCAAGCGAAAGAAAAATAGATGCTTTTACCTGTAATGAGCCACATGCACATTTGTATAGTACAGTGGTTCTTAACATGTGATCTGTGATGTCCTCACAGGGGGTCCACAAAGGCTTGAAGGCTGCTCAGCCCACCTCCTCTACACAGTGTAGCAGCCACATGACAGGATCCAAGGCAAAGGCTGGCTGGCTTGGCCTTTGCACTGCTGTTCAATCTGCTCCAGTCACAAACTTGCAGGACAAAGCAGGAAAAAAGTCTTTCCTCCTCCAGTATCTCTGAGGGAAGATTTAATGGATGTTTTAATTGTATCATTGTTGTTGTTGTTGTTACCAGATGTTGTTGTTTAAATCTTGAGTTTAGTCTTGGGGGTCTTCAGCAACTAAAGATATTTTAAGGGAGTCCCTGGCAAAGAAAAAATTAAGAGCCACTGGTATTGTGCATTATTTATATTGAGCTCTTGTGAACCACCTTGGACCACCTGCCATTCGCTCAAAGGCAGGATGCATTTTGATAAATAAATGTGCAAGGAACATAATAGTATAGATAAAGTATGATTGTGCCCAAAGAGTTTATAACTTGACATTTGATAGTATGTTTTAATGAATCATAGAGTTGGAAGAGACCACAAGGGCTGTCTAGTCCAACCCCCTGCCATGCAGGAATACACAATCAAAGCACTCCCGACAGATGGCCATCCAGACTCTGTTTAAAAACCTCCAAAGTAGAGAAAGAAGAGCACAGGAGAAGGACCAAAGAGGCAGTAAAATAAACAAAAGCAGTTGCACATATTCAAGAGTGTGGGATTAGGCAAAATAAGTCTGAAGATGGATCCAGTGCAAAAGAGGTGGCACCATCTAGGTGTGTGTGTATGGACCAGAGAAGATTTTTCTAAGGAAAGCCTTGGTCAACCAGGAAGAAGACAGAGCCAAATGTCATTTTTGTTTTGCCTTACATCTGGCTATATGAACTTTGTCATTCAGGTTTAGTGCGAAAATACTGACAGTGTTCTTCATATCCTGGTTACATGTATAATTATGGATTTGTGAAGTGTTAGTTTTTCAACAATTTTGAATGGGGAAGGGGGTTTCCCAGTATGGCACATGTTGGTATTTATTCAGTCTAGCCATATGTTGGCATTTTTCCTTCCTCTTCTTTAGAATGAGACTCTGGTATAGTTCAATAACTCGGAGAAAAATACTAATATAGTGGTCTGCTTACATGACATCTCTAAACATTTTGTGGTAGCAGCTGAAGCAGGAACAAAAGCTAGGCATCAGTGTCTTTGTTTCTTGAATTTGGTCTGAAGGATTTGGTATACTGCCTTCTGCAGTGACATTACAAAGAGAACAGAACCAATAGTCTCCTTTAGTGAGGCAATAAGTATGGCTGAGATCCTGTTACATAACTACACTGGCATAGGCAGTGGCATCAAGGGAAGGCAGACAAAATCATCATCATAGGGAGGGAAAAGCTATTGGCTTCAAGCAGGCTATTCTCCAATGCCAGTCTTCCAGATGCAGTCCTCAGAGCCTATGTGCTCTGAGAATACTGGTTTGCACAATCTCCTTGAACACTAGCATAGTGTACTAACAGGATTCCATCTTAAGGGTGTTAGGGATCTCATAGTTATATAAGAATCTATACTGCTTTCAAGAGTTCTTTCCTTATTGGCTGAATGGCCAAAGAAGACCTGGGCAAAATTCAGTGTGACTGAATGGTACTCCAACACACCCTCTTGTACTTTGTAGTGCAACCAAAGTCACTTAAAACAGACTACAACAGCAAGTTTCACTCACAGTTTGGATTTCTTTTTTGACATCTCTAACCCTAAATGTCAGGTGCTGTGTCTTGGTGGATCATCTTTGTAAACAATGATATTTCCCAGCGCACCTGTGTCATTTCTTTCATAGACACTGGAATGAGCCAGTCTTCATTTGTGGGATGCATCATATTTTGGCAATCTGAATATGAATACATTGTCTTCTTGTGTTGTATCAAGCATATAGATAAGTTGGAGCAGGTTCAAACAAGGGTTACAAGATAAGAGGTATGGAGAACAAAACATATGAGTAAATGTTGAAGGTGCCTGACATTTTCAGCTGAGTGAAGAGAAGACTGGGGGGGTGGGGAGAGACATGATTGCAGTGTTTATATACTCCAAGGCCTGTCACAGAAAGGAAGGAGCAGCCCTGTTCTCTGTTGCCCCAGAAGGTAGGACCAGGTCTAATGGTTTGTAGTTACAGGAGAGTAATTTTGATTGAACATTAGAAGGAACATCTTGACAGTATCATAGAATCATAGAGTTGGAAGAGATGACAAGGCCATCCAATCCAACCCCCTGCCATGCGGGCACATCAATCAAAGCATTCCTGACATATGGCCATCCAAATTCTGTTTAAAAACCTCCAAAGAAGGAGACTCCACAACACTCAGAGGCAGTGCATTCCACTGCCTAACAGCTCTTACTGTCAGGAAGTTCTTTCTAATGTTTAGGTGGAATCTTTTTTTCCTGTAGTTTGAGTCCATTGCTTTGTGTCCTTGTCTCTGGAGCAGCAGAAAACAAGCCTGCCCCATCCTCAGAATGACATCCCTTCAAATATTTAACCATGCCTATCATGTCACCTCTTAGCTTTCTCTTCTCCAGGCTAAACATACCCAGCTCCCTAAGCCGCTCATCAGAGGGCATGGCTTCCAGACCCCCCACCACCATCCTTGTCACCCTCCTCTGGACACATTCCAGCTTGTCAGTATCCTTGAATTGTGGTGCCCAGAACTGGACAGAGTATTCCAGGTGAAGTCTGAGCAAAATAGAATAGATTGGCTCTGTTACATTCCTTGATCTAGACACTATACTGCTATTACAGCTTAGAGTTGCATTGGGGTTTTTTTTAGCTGCTGTGTCACACTGCTGACTCATATTCATTGTGTGGTCCACTAAGACCCCTAGATCCCATTTGCATGTTACTGCCATCAAGCCAGGTGTCACCCATCCTATATCTGTGCATTTCATTTTTACTGCCCAACTGTAGCATCCAACATTTCTCCCTGTTGAAATTCTTTTTGTTAGCTTTTTTCCAGCTCTCCAATCTGTTATAGTCATTTTGGATTCTGATCCTATCCTCTGGGATATTAGCTACTCCTCCTAATTTGGTTTCATCGGAAAATTTGATAAACATGCCCTCTATTCCATCATCCAAGGCATTGATAAAGATGTTAAATAGCATTGGGCCCAGGACAGAACCCCGTGGCACCCCACTAGTCACTTCTCTCCAGGATGAAGAGGAGCCATTGGTGACTACCCTTTGGTTTCGGTTGATCAAGAACAGTTTGACAATTGAGCCAATTACCTAGAGATGTGGTGGGGTCTCCTTCTCTGGACCTCTTTAAAAAGAGCCGGACAGCTACCTGCTGGGGATGCCTTAGCTGGAGATCCTACTTTGAACAGTGCTGGACCTCATCACCCATGAGGCCCCTTCCAACTGTGTAATTCTGTGACTTCTTCCCTTGTGAATTTCTAATGTAGCATACCGTTACATAATTTGAAATGTTTAGAAAAGTAACAGCAAAAAATGATAAATTTATATGAAGACAAACATTGTTTGCTATTTTTTGCAATAAGAAATTCCATGATAAAATTGAATTGTGTGATTTGTTTTCATCACCATCATCTTCATTTTCTTCATTGCCTACCTGATACTTTCTGTATCTATTGATTATGTGCACTGCTTAGTATATATGTGTGTGTGTGTGTGTGTGTGTTTAATGTGTGTGGACAAGGAAGACATCTTCAGAATGCCAGTGTGTGCATGTGCACACATGTGCCTCCAAGTTGCCTGTTGTCTTATGGCGATCTCTTGAATTTCATAGGGTTTTCTTCGGTAAGGAATACTCAGAGGTGGTATTGCTAGTCCCTTCCTCTGAAATATAGCCTACAGCACCTGATATTCCTTGGTGATTTCCCATCTAAGAAGTAACCAGGGCTGATCCTGCTTAGCTGCCAAGATCAGATGGGACTTGGTGCCTCTAAGATTTTTACCCCTAGGTTATTTCCTCATCTATTTTCCATTTGCTGTGATGTTGAATGGCCACCAGTTATTCTTTATCTCGGTGCCTGTCTAAACCACATTTCCCCTTTCCCCCAGAGTAATTCCTAACATGGAGTTCAGTGGATCATATTGCAATTTATTAACCAAAAAATGTTATGACATAGATGTATCTGAATGTTTGTTTGCAATGAATAATATTGTGTTCTAAGACTACTTTGGAGTTAAAAGATTTGACTTAGTCTGGTTCAGACACTCCCTCAGTGTTTATTCACTTGTATTCTATGCTGTGAAATGTAACCTCTTGAACTACTGTACTAGGAACAATTTTTTTTTTTGCTTATTTTTATTCTTCCCCAGAATAAAATGGTGCTGAGCTATCTGTGTCAGGCTTTGATTTCTTTTATATTTTAATTTTCAGTTCCTGCTGAGAATGTTGCAACAGTTGCAGATTGTGCCAGTGTGATTGAGGGCGTAAGCCGAAGTCGCAATGCCTTGTTGAATGGAGACACAAAGAATTATGACTGGGATTCTGGATATACGTGCCATCAGCTAGGCAGTGGTGCTATCGTAGTGCAGCTGGCACAGCCTTACATGATTGGATCAATTCGGTAAGAAAGTATCTTTTAAAAAAAGTAAAGACAGCTCAGTAATGAGAATTTCTGTCTCTTATATTACATTCTTATACAGATGTTACAAGGAGCTTGTATTTTTCTTCCATGGAATATTCATCTAACACCATACTAATTTGCAAAACAAGCTGAAAAACATAGTGTGTATATGTGCGTGCATGCACGCACAGACATTTTATGTCAAAATAGTGCCATAATTTGAAGACAGTTTATTCTTTGTTGAGGGACAGGATTATAATCAGCGTTTTAGATGCTTCATATTTCCTATTGTTATATAGTTGTTATTATGTGTGTCTAAATCTATATATTTCTGAATGTACCCAATACATTACTTCTAAAAGTCACTAGATATACCTGGAAATCTTGGGCTTTGAAAACCTAATTGTTCTCATTGCCACTTTCCTGCTTTTTAAGTATATACACACTCACGTACAATATACAGATGTACAGATATGATTAAGTGTTTTCCCTAGCTTTTTTCTTTAACTTTGCGTATGAGCCAATGTGATACATTGAATAAAATGTTGATGTTAAATGAGGGAAGCACAGTTTCAAATCCTGGCCAGCCATGAAGCTCATTTTAAAGCCACTGTCTTTTAGCATAATTGGTTTCACATACTTGTTGTGAGGCTAATAGGGTTGTTGTGAAAGAGAGATATGGAAAGATAAACTTTAAAGCTAAGGGTACTTTAAAAAGCATGATAAGAATGTTGTACTTTTTAAAGATTTTAGACTCCAAACATAAAGGGCCACGATATACCCTGCTGATGGAATGTGCCTCCATCCACTGATACTCAATCTCATTTGCTGTTTTAACACCTATTCCTGTACAGTCATCCCTTCACATTCGTGGGTGTTAGGTTCCACAGACCCCCGTGAATGTGAAAATTCCATGAATAATGACTGCCCTCCCCCTCCCCCGCCAAAGTGACCATGGGGCCTCCGGAGGCCCCATAGTCACTTTCCCCCACCTCCCCCTCCCTCCCCAGGCCTTCACGGGGCCTTTAGAGAGTCTCCTGAGGCCCCGTGGTCGCCTCCCTGGCCCTCCCCCTCCCTCCCCAGGCATTCATTGGGCCTTCAGATGCCCTGTGGTTGCCTCCCTGGCCCTCCCCCTCCCTCCCCAGGCCTTCATGCGGCCTTCAGAGGCCCCATGGTCGCCTCCCCGGCCCTCCCCCCTCCCTCCCAAGGCCTTCACAGGGCCTTCGGAGAGTCTCCGGAGGCCCTGTGGATGCCTCCCCAGCCCTCTCCCTCCCTCCCCAGGCCTTCACGGGGCCTTCAGAGGCCCCATGGTTGCCTCCCCGGCCCTCCCCCTTCCCTCCCAAGGCCTTCACGGGGCCTTTGGAGAGTCTCCGGAGGCCCCGTGGTCACCTCCCCGGCCCTCCCCCCTCCCTCCCAAGGCCTTCACAGGGCCTTCAGAGAGTCTCCGGAGGCCCCGTGGTCACCTCCCCGGCCCTCCCCCTCCCTCCCCCGGCCTTCACGGGGCCTTTGGAGGCCCCCTGTCGCTTTTGGGAGGGCAGGGGGGCCCTCCCAAAACCGCGAATATTCAAAACAGCGAATACTAAGTTCGCGAATGTGGAGGGGCAACTGTAATTTGTAGAGATTCCATTTGGAGCTCTTCACAATGTTTTCATTGTAGCCACCCTAAATAATTTGGTGTTATCAGAACTCATAGCTATTTCACCAGTCATTCCTAAGCCAAGTAATTTATTAAAAATTGTTGTATTCCATACAAATCTAAGAGACCCACTGCTTACATCCTCTCATTACGACTACTACTATTCTCCTTCATGGTCTCTGTGCCTCACACAAATGGGTTTTGAACCTGCGCAGAGATCACATTCAAAATCTTCTACACCTGAATAGCTTGGTGAAACGCTGCTCCCTCTTGTGTACTGTGAATGTCCCAGCCTACCAAGCTACTGTCTCCTCAGTTTCTCTCTGTCCACTAGCAGAGTGACATCATGTGCTTTCTTCTCCTCAGCTGAGTAGATCCTCTCTCCTTTGTTGTTTCCTTTTTGATCCTTTGCGTTTCATATTGCACTCTCTTAAATACATTTTTTCCTTTGTCTTCATTTTGTCTTAAATATGACCATAGAAATGGTCAAAGGGTGGGGGGAGGACAAGAGTCTAGAAGTAGGGTGAAAGATTATATACAGTAATCTTTTGCCTGACTTCTGGACTCTCCTCCTCCCACTGCCTTTGACCACTTCAATAGCCTCTGTCTCCCTTTTCAGACTTCGTTCCTCCTGTAGTCAAAAGGTCTTACTCTCCAGTGGGCACTCATAATGTCTTTTCTGCTTAGCAAATAGCCATATTGTAGAGAAGTGCTCCATTTGTAGGAGCTTTACTTCACAAGCCCTTAAAATAATGGGCTTCTCGCTTAAATCTCTGTTGCTGGGAAAAATCCTTCAAAACCACTCAGGCCTTTACACACAGCTCCCTCATTGATTTCTAAGCCACATAAGACAAGGACTGCATTGGTTCCAACAGTGTTGGTTTCAACCACTTCGATGAACCAGTCTCCTGCTTCTATGCCAACTCTTCCATCTGTTTCAATGGTATCACAGACTGCTTCAATTTCAAAGACCAGATTAGCTGCCGCAGTTCTGGTAGGGGAAGGGATGGCTTTGGTATTGAAACCAAAGGATGACAAATATTCTAACTCCAGTCGCAAGAGGCTACTCTGAAGTGTTCAATATCAGCAGAGCAAGGTGATGTGGGTCTGAAGAAGCACTCTAAACATTTGAAGCACAGATTGGTACCATCGTCTGTGCCACCAGTAACACTTGCAGTCCCCACCATCTCTAGAGCTGCTGATCCAGCCACAGAACCCTCAGTACCAATGGACACTGCAAGGTCGCCTTTGATCCAAGATGTGGACCCTTCTACACCAGAATCTCTGGATACGGTTTCCCTTTGACATCAGATGTCACCTAGCTGACATCCACTGCCTCCATCACCAAGACATGAGAGATCTTTGTTTCATTGGAAGCAGTCTTATACCACCTCTAGGCATCTTACAGAGAAAGTGAGCATTGATACTGGGAGGACTCACCGTATGTCAGTATCATACATCGACCACTACAGGCATGAACATATGTGGAGAAAGAACCTCAGGATTTGTGGTTGACCATTGCTGTAGATATGCTGTAGATGTACTGTGGACCAGGTTACCCAACTTCCTCTCAGGTATGACTTTCCACCTCCGAGATCCGTTGTGCATGATAATGATGGTTGGGGAGCTCACTGCAGCAACGTCACACTTCAAGAGCACTGATCACCATAGGAGTCCAGGCTGCACTTCAGTGTCTTAGAACTTCTAGCAGTAATCAAGCTTTTTCAGCCTTTGAATGGAAGTTGAGGGGCATGGTCATACAAAGTCACATCAGACATTATCACCATGGTCTGCTACATCAACAAACAGGGGATACCCACTCGAATTGGTTGGTCTTGCCACAACTTTATGGAGCTGGTGTGTTCAGAGACACACCTATCCTGTGGCAGTGCACCTAGCAAGCGCAGAGAACATCCTGGCAGATTCACTCAGCCAGGCTTGTGTTCTCCAGCATGAGTGGTCCCAGTCCAATTATGCTTTCCACCTCGTGACATCCAGGTGGGGAGAGCCTCTTCTGGACCTGATCACCTCTCCTGCAAATGCCAAATGCTTCCAGTTCTGCTCCACATTAGGGAGAGGTTGTGCATCTCTTGGCAATGCCTTTTTACAGAAATGGTCCAGATATCTGATATTTCTGCTATATCTCCTGGGGGGGGGGGGGAGAGGGTGGAAAGAAGCAGTGACGAGGCTTGCCAAGTCCCGTCGCTGCTTCTGGAGGGGTGGAAGGGCGGTGCCATGATCTAGTTTTTATCTGCAGATTTTTCACATTCGCGGGGGTCTCATGGCCCTAACCCCCACGAATGTGGAGGGACAACTGTATTTCCTCCCTTTCCTTTGCTAGCAAAGGTAGTATTGAAGCTCGCCAGAGACAAATCCAATACCATTCTAATCGTGCCATACTGGCCCAGACAACTGTCGCTCAGTACACTTCTCCATCTTCCAGGGGCAGGCACATACTTCTACCTTGTGTTGCGGATCTGGTGTCACATTCTCACAGTTTGTATCCTGTTTCCAGTCTATAAGAGGATTTTTTTCAGTTGTCCCATAACTACTAAGTTTTCTTTGTCAAAAGCCTTTTGGAAGTCCATATAAGTAATGTCTATCAGATCATTCCATTTATTGACATTTTCATAGAATTTTGAAAGGTTAATGAGATATTTACTTCTTCAGAAGCCATATTGATTTTTTCCCACCAGGCTTGCCCTTCTGTATGCTTGACAATGTTACTTTATCCCTAATGCTTTTCACAATTAACATGGACAAACATTAAGTCCTCAGGATAACACCCCAGATCCTTTTTTAACTATTTGTGTTACATTGGCTATTCTCTAGTCCTTTGGGATAGAGGCTAAATTTAGGGAAATGGTGCGTATTGGGTTATTTTATTTGTACACCACACTTCTACTAGGACTTTTAAAAGATCATCAGTTTCACATTTGAATGATTTTAAAATTATCAGATAGATATCATTTGGATCCTGTGATTTTTTGCTTCTAGTTTATCAGTAATGTCTAGCATTTCCTAAAGCTTCACAATCATGTGCCTACTGAACAGTTCAATGATGCTGACGAGCTAGAGAATCAGAGCCTTCTCAGTCATGGCCTTATGCCTGTGGAATTCATTTTCACTTGCTTTTTGCTCCGCCTCTTTAGTATAGCCTTTAAACAAGCATTGCAAATCTTTCTCTTTCATGCTGCCTTTCCCTGAGATGTAACTGTCTCATCATTGTTCTTGGTTTTATGTGATTCAGAGCAGATTTCTCATAATTCCTCATGATTTTTTCCCCCAATCTAGGCTATTCAATTAGACAAGGGAGACCTGGTGATGCAGTGGTTAAATGCCAGTACTGCAAGTCACCACATTGCAAGTTGGATTCCAGAGGGCTCCAAGGTTCACTCAGCCTTCCATCCTTTCGTAGGTCGGTAAAATGAGTACCCAGCTTGTGGGGGCAATTAGCTAACACACATTGGAAGCTGCTTAATGCAGTGTAGATGTGTAAATAGCTATTGCTTAAAACAATTTGTAAGCCGCTCTGATAGCCTTGTGGCTGAATAACTAATATAAAATAACAAAAAATATAATAGACATTATTAGTAACAGAATATATCGGTGTGGCTAACTAATGGTATCCTGACTATTTTTACATGCTAAGTTTCTCTGGCTTTTCTTCGCAAACGAAGATTCAGGAAGGACTCATCCCGCGCTTTCTGCAAGCGCGCTGATGACTAAAAAGGCCAATCCGAGATAAACAAGTCCGGTTGCAAAAAGCACAGCAGAAGGTCTCCTTGGGTGATGTTTTTGGGTTGTGATTCTTTCTGCGTTGTCGTTTCTCTTCAAGACTTGTTCGTCGTGAGTTCTCAAATAAGGCTGCAGCATTGTGGATAGTGCGTCTCCATGCCTCCTGATGTGAGGCCAGGGCGGACCACTGTTGGTGATCAATTTGGCCAAGCCTGAGATGTTGTTTCAGGGAGTCTTTGTATCGCTTTTTTGGAGCGCCCCTCTTACGCTGACCCGTGGCGAGTTCACCGTAGAGTAGTATTTTTGGGAGGCGATGGTCCTCCATCCTAGAAACATGCCCTGCCCAGTGCAGCTGTGTTCTCAATATCATGGCCTCAATGCTGGTGATCCCTGCTTGCTCAAGGACAGCAACATTCGTCACTTAGTCAGTCCAGTGTATATTTAGGATTGTGCGTAGACAGCGCTGATGAAAGCGCTCGAGGAGTCGTAAAGTAAGTAAAATTGCTATTCATTCTAGCTGTAGCAAAAATGAAGTGACATGCCACCAGCACACACACACATCTGGACAGTAAATAGGTCATCATATAAGCCTTCATAGAGACACATAGCCAGCATTAACTTAATGCATTTCTTTTGAAGCTAAATACATGAAACACTTTACTAAAGCATAATTGGCAAACCTGTGAAAATTCCAGCAAGGTTTTTCAGTGGGAGTTTAATGATGTTATATTTTCATCCTTGGCTGGGAGAGCCCTGTAGATTTTTACCACTGTATTCATAAAGAGAAGGAAAGGCAACCTCCAAAGCATATTTCTCTTGAAGCACATGTTCCTGGATATATCTATGTGGTCTGTGGTTTGATTTAAAGTATTCCAAAAACATTAGTTCTGCATGTTTTCTTATTACCTCAAGTGACCTTGACACCTCCTCATAATAATTAGATCATGCTGGAAAGTAATAAAAACTACTTCCTCAGGAATAGACATCCCAGCAGCATTAGTGAACCAAGGATCAACTCTGTAGAATGGAAGGCTTCTGTAAAATGTATAGCATTGCAAATGTGAAAAGCTTGGGCAGGCCTGTGGAATACAGGCATCCTCTGCTTATTCGACAGATCAGGGACAAGGAGACTGTCAAAAAGTGAAAATGGTTAAAAAGTGAAACCCAGTCTTTTTTTTAGCTTGCAAATGCAAGACTGAACACTTGATGGCACCAAGTCAACTGAGAGAAAAAACAGCATGCCATGTCAACTGAAAGGGAAATAAACTGCGTGATGAGGCAACTGAGAGAGAAAATTGGAGCGTGCAATCAAAAGAGCAGATCAAGGGCCAAAAATGCAGTACGTGGCTATAATTTTGGTTTGTCGAAACAACAAAACATTTTTTAAGAAGTCAACAAAAGGTGGGGCATTTCTGTATTAGAAAAGGACGGAATATCCAAAATTTCCTAAAACAACAAGATTTATTTAAACTTACAAAAGAACAAGAACAAAGTCTGAATCAACCTATAACGATAATGGAAGTGACAGAAGCAATAAGGAAATTGAAGATAGGCAAGGCACCCGGTCCGGATGGCTTCACCCCAAAGTATTACAAAATAATGGAAGACCATCTCAGTATACCATTGAAAAAGACATTGGAAGCTATCAAAAAAGGTAATTATCCCAAATCATGGGAAGAAGCTAACATAACACTAATCCCCAAAGAGAACCGAGACCCACAAGAACCAAAAAATTACAGACCAATATCTTTGTTAAATGTTGATTATAAAATATTTACAAATATATTAGCCCACAGATTAAAGAAGGTTTTGAAAGACTGGATTGAGGAGGAACAAAGAGGGTTTCTACCGGGAAGGTATTTAAGAGATAATACAAGACATGTGCTAGACTTAATAGAATATGCGGAGAACCATGGAGACAAGAAACTGGCCTTAATTTTTTTAGACATCGAAAAGGCCTTTGATAATGTTAAATGGTCAGTAATGTTTGAGATCTTAAAAGCAATAAATGTGGGGCCGAGATTTACAAATTGGATAGAGGCAATCTACTGGTCCCAAACAGCAAAACTGCTAATAAATGGGGAAAAGACGAATAAATTACAAATTAGAAAAGGCACGAGGCAGGGATGTCCGCTGTCCCCTCTTCTATTCATAATGGTGATGGAATTATTGAATAAAAGAATTAAAGAAGAAAGCACGATACAAGGAATCAAGGTGGGGAAAACAGAATATAAACTAAGAATGTATGCAGACGATCTGGTCATATCTTTAGGTGAACCAACCAGGGGGATCAAGACATTACTAAAGGTTTTGGAAGAGTTTAACCTATTAACAGGATTAAAAGTTAACAGCGAAAAAACAGTAATAATAACAAAAAATATGACAAGACAAGAAAAAAATGACCTAATGGAAAAATCAGGGTGGAAAGTTGTCAAGAAAACTCAATATCTGGGGATTGAAATAACAAATAAAAATACTGATTTATTCTCAAACAATTACAAGAAAATATGGACGAAAATTAAAAAGGACCTGAAGAATTGGCAAAATTTAAAACTTTCATTCTTGGGCAGAATTGCGGTGATCAAAATGAATATACTACCAAAATTGATATTTTTGTTTCAAACAATTCCAGTAATACATAACGAAAAAGTGTTTAATGATTGGCAACGGGAAATATCGAAATATATTTGGTCAGGGAAGCAACCGAGAGTAAAGATGAAGGTGCTACAAGACTCCAAAGAAAGAGGTGGTTTAAATGTCCCGAATTTGAAAATTTACTATGAAGCATGCTGCCTATTATGGATTAAAGATTGGGTTATATTAGAAGACGACAAATTACTAAAATTGGAAGGAGACAATAATAGATTCGGATGGCACGCATACATGTTTTATAATAAGGATAAAGTGAATAAAGACTTTAACAATCATTTAATTAGGAAGTCTTTACTGAGAATTTGGAAAAAGCATAAAAATAGATTATGTATTAAGATTCCTTTATGGGCTTCCCCACATGAAGCTCTATTCAGCCGGGAAGGTGTGCCAACAAACAAATGGATCATGTACAAAGATATATTAACGGGAGAAGGAAGTCACATCAGAATGAAAAGTCAAGAGGAACTAGAAAGAGAAGGTTTTACATGTCACTGGTATTTATACAGGCAACTAAAAGAGAGATTTAAGATTGATATAAAATTAGAAGGATTTGAGGATACAAGGTCAGAATTGGAAAAAATAATACAAGCTGGAAACAAAAATATGATCTCAAAATTTTACAAGTTAATACTTAAATGGGAAACTGAAGAGGAGACAATAAAGGAAAATATGATAAAATGGGCACAAAACGTCGGTCATCCAATTGAGATACATAATTGGGAAAAAATGTGGAATACAAGGATAAAGTATACACTATCGCAAAATATCAGAGAAAATGTTTATAAAATGTATTTCAGATGGCATCTTTCACCGTCCAAATTAGCGAAAATGTATAAGAAGACAAAACCGAATTGTTGGAAATGTGATAGTAAAAACGGAACATTTTTTCACATGTGGTGGATGTGTGAGGAAGCTAAAAAATATTGGGTACAGATTCAAAAAACAATTCAAGACATTTTGAAAATCAGGCTTCCACTAAAACCAGAAATATACTTGTTAGGAATGATAGACCAAGAATTAGAAAAACAAAGTGGAAAGATGATTTTTTATATGATGGCAGCTGCCAGAATAATATTCGCTAATAAATGGAAACAAAAAGAAACGCCGTCCAGAGATCAATGGCTTGAGAAACTATATGAAATGATAGAAATGGACAAATTGACAACGTTAATTAAAGGAAAAGATTTAGGGACATTCAAAGAAGATTGGATCATGGTATCAAAATATATGGAAACAAGAATAAAAAACTCCACAATACATTAGAAAGCAAACAAAAGTCAAAAACTAATGTGGAACAAGCTAGATACCCACAGTTTACGTACTACATAGATATAAGCAGATATATATGGGTCTGCACACATATAGATCCGTACTGTAACAGCAACATGAATATTAATCATAAAGAGGAGAGAGAAAAAAAAAAGGAAGAGAGAGGGATGAAGAGAGAGAGAAAAACTGGAAGACAGTGAACTAAATACTAAACATTAAATACAAATGTCAAACAAACTCTAATCTTCAAATAAGGTGAAATGGGAAGTAAAAAAAAATGATTCAAGAAACCACATAAATATATGAAACCAACACTAAAGGGAAAGCAGAAAAGAAGTAGAAATCCATAAATATTTTATACATGTATATCTATTTAAACACTGAATGATGCACATAGATAAATACTGAGAAACATGGGGAAACTAGATAGGAAGTCATGAATGAGAGAGATGAGGAAAGGAATGAGAGAAAAAGAGAGAATGGAGAAGTATGGTTATATTTGCATGAATAGTGTGACATAGGGACAGAGAGACAGAAGAAAGTGAGGATGGAATGAGGAGGAAAAAAAAAACTATGAAAGAGAAGGGAAGACTGGGAATATGATTGAAATGAAAACATACAAAATGAATGAATATAAGAGATGTATAGTAAGCTGACTAAAGGATGAGATGTATACATATATATGTGTTTTGTACATGATATTCAAAGAGATATGAAACAAATATCTGACATGTACATAGGTAGATACGTGATAGATGAATATGTTGATACTGATATTCTCTGCCTGTTTGGTATAATATGTTTTTAATGTTGATAAATATCATGAATAAAAAATAATTAAAAAAAAAAAAAGAAAAGGACGGAACTTCCAAATATTGCCTGATAAAGAATCTAAAGTGCTGAGAATATAAATGCTTGGAAGTATATGTATGCATGTGTGTGCATGCACATAAACATATATGAGTATATGTTTATTCAGGAGAGAGGGGAGAAATATTCTAACCAACCAGTAATATAGTCTAGACCTGATGTTGTTAGCCAATGAAGATCAATTGTTGTATCCCAATTTTAAGGCAAAACTCTTGATCTCCATACACTTCCTAATCATGGATATGTATATTCTCCCCTTGAAGTAGTAATAGGCTCTGAGATTCTCAGTAAAATATGAGCTGGTGCTATAAAATTTTTATTACAGTCATTGCGACCTATTTCAATTAAGGAACTTCTAGCAAGGCTGATGCTGCTGAGGCAAACATATAATACTCTAGATATTGAATGAAGTGAGCCGGATGAATTTCAAGTTCACTCAGCATTTCTTTCTACACACCCCACAGGGCAAAATTGACTAACAGAGACTAATCTAACATTTTATTTTAATATAGGAGGCCTGTATTGCAGGAGCATTGCCCTAAACTGACCCCCGCCCCTCCGTGATGTATGCTGTTCAGCCTCCTTGGTTCCAGCATTCCATTTCAGTCTTAGTTTATTTATCACAGCACAACTTCACTTCTTCATAGATGTTTACTGTGATGGTTGGTTGGAATACATTTAAAGGATTAGTTATGTGGCTGAAATGTGGCCCTTGTGCCCAGTGTGCTATAGTGAATATTTATATAGTCACCTGCAATATGTTTCATGGCAGTCTGAAATGACAGCTCATGCATACTGAATTCTGTGCCACATATATATTGTCTTTCTGTTCCAATTATTCAGATGCTATTATGGAAAAACAAAATAGATTTTTTTTCTATTATAAAACCTTTTTCCGTGTGCAAAAAAAAAAGAGCAATTTGCCTCTCTCATATTAATTTTTATAGGGGTAGTTATGCCTAAGCATCCTAAAGGCATCAGATCCTGTCTGATCATGGAAGCTAAGCACGGTCAGCCCTGATTAGTACTTGGATGGGAGACTGCCAATGAATACTAGGTGATACAGGCTATATTTCAGAGGAAGGCAATGGCAAACCACCTCCGAATATCCCTTGCCTAAGAAAACCCTATGAAATTCATGGGGTCAACATAAGTCAGCAGGCGACTTGAAGACCCATACACACATTCACATAGTCATGTGTGATCACAAAAAGTCAACATGGGTTTCAGAGAAACAAGTCATGCCAGACTAATCTGATCTCTTTTTTTTATAAAATTACCAGCTCGGTAGATGAAAGAAATGCTGTGGATATTGCATACCTTGATTTCAGTAAGGCCTTTGACAAGGTTCCCCACGACATTCTTGCAAACAAGCTTGTAAAATGTGGGCTAGACAAGTTAACTGTTAAATGGATTTGTAATTGGTTGACTGGCCGAACCCAAAGGGTGCTCAGCAGTGGCTCCTCTTCCTCTTGGAAAGATGTGACCAGTGGGGTGCCACAGGGTTCTGCCCTGGGCCCAGTGCAATTCAGCATCCTTATCAATGACTTGGATGAGGGAATAGAGGGCATACTTATCAAATTTGTAGATGACACCAAATTAGGAGGGGTAGCTAATATCCTAGAGGACAGGATCAAAATTCAAAATGACCTGAATAGACTAGAAAGCTGGGCTGAAGCTAACAAAATGAAATTCAATACGGAGAAATGTAAGATACTGCACTTAGGGTAAAAAAACGAAATGCATAGATATAGGATGGGGGAGACCTGCCTGAATGAGACTACATGCGAAAGGGATCTAGGAATCCTAGTAGACCACAAGTTGAACATGAGTCAACAGTGTGATGCGGCAGCTAAAAAGGCCAATGTGATTTTGGGCTGCATCAATAGAAGTATAGTGTCTAGATCAAGGGAAGTCATAGTGCCACTCTATTCTGCCTTGGTCAGGCCTCACCTAGAATACTGTGTCCAGTTCTGGGCATCACAATTCAAAAAGGATATGGACAAATTGGAGCGTGTCCAGAGGAGGGCAACTAAAACGATGAAAGGTCTGGAAGCCATGCCTTATGAGGAAAGATTTAGGGAGCTGGGTATATTTAGCCTGGAAAAAAGACAGTTAAGGGGCGATATGATAGCCCTGTTTAAGTATTTGAAGGGGTGTCACGTTGAGGATGTAGCAAGCCTGTTTTCTGCTGCTCCAGAGACTAGAACACGGAACAATGGATGCAAGCTCCAGGAACAGAGATTCCACCTCAACATTAGGAGGAACTTTTTGACAGTAAGAGCTGTTCGGCAGTGGAACACACTCCCTCGGAGTGTGGTAGGGTCTCCTTCCTTGGAGGTTTTTAAACAGAGGCTGGATAGCCATCTGTCAGGGATGCTTTGATTGTGATTTCCTGTGTGGCAAGAGGTTGGACTGGATGGCCCTTGTGGTCCCTTCCCACTCTACAATTCTGTGATTCTATGATTCTATGTTAACTGCTGTGTGAGTGATCTCTGTGCTTATTTTGTAGGGAGTTAAGGTCTGATTGAGTGGTCACAGACTACTTTTCACATTTCACAACCACTGTACTACATCTTTTACAATTTATTCTGCTCTAAACCCTTGCATATATATACCTGCCAGCCAAAGATAATACCTTTATACATCAGATGAAGTCATATAAGGACTATAAATTTATTTAGTCTCTTATATTAAATCATTTTAGGAATGACTATATCTTTTACCTTATTGTATGTTCTCATGCAAAATCATAGGCTTTGAAGCAGTTAAGGTCTAAGTGCTGCATACGCCACCTGATATTCTCTGGATTGGCGAGAGGAGGAATCCATTACACTTGGGTTAGTCCTGTCGCTGCCCAGAGAGAGGCAGGAAGAAGAAGTATAATCTTGTGAGAGCTGAAAGGAATGTTGACTTCTCCCCTTCAGCCCTCCACAAGGCCAGTTCTTCCTGCCTTGGCCCAGAGCAGAGCTCCTAATCTTATCTCTGGAATTCTCTCTTACCTTTCCTTAACTTCATGCTAATAGCCTCTTTTTGTCTACCTAAATTCTCCCCCTCCCCTCCCTTGAGCTTCACCACCAAAAAGAAGCGGGGGAGAACCTTCCCTCACTTCAGCCCTTCTTGTCTTCTTTCTCCTCTTAAGTTTCTTCCATTATTTACCTTCTGCCTTCCTCTCCTTTCCCATGGCCCTGGCAAATGGAAAAGGAAACCTTGCAAGGGAAAAACAAACAAAAAATCAATCAGACTGTGCATAGAAGGATCATTCTGCTTTAGACTGCTCTGGGAGTGAGGCAAAGGCAGCAGATAAAGAGATGGCTCCACCGCTGAAGTGGCTTCAGCAGGCACAGGCAGGTCGGAAATCAAAAGACAAGACTCCCCTGCTGCCGAAACCTGGGATGAGATGGATGAGCAAGAGGATATACAAGTGTCAGTCAGGGAAGTATCCGCTGGGGATTGGGGTAAGCGGTGGTGGTAGGAAAAAGGAAGGGTCCCAATCCTCCCCCAAGGACGCCGAATAGGGCTAGCACAATGGCTGTTTTTGCTGAAAATAGCACAACTCCACATTTTGCTGCAGATCTTCTTCGTGGTCTCTGTGAATCACACAGCTGGGTTACTCCTGCACCTGTGCAGAGCATCGGAACCTTCTGGAATCGCTAGGCAGAATGTGCTTTGAAATATTTTTGGTGGTAACTCCGCCCACACCAACGGTCCCTTATAAGGGATTCCTGCCTAATTCCCCTCAGTTTCTTTCTTTCCGCCGCGTTAGCAGCTTGAAGGAACCTTTGTTCGCTAGTTTTTCTCTCTTTCACTTTTGATTTGACTTGGCTTGGATTTTTGACTATGATTTTCTCTCACTCCTTTAGATTTGGCATTTTACCTCTGATTTTCGGTGTTGACTTGAATTGTTCTTTGACTACTCAAAGAACAGGGAGAGGCTGCTGTTGCAGAGGGGTGGGGCTTCTCTGAGTTTGAATTTTTTAAAACTCTTTGGAGAGGCTGCTGTTGCAGAGGGGTGGGGCTTCTCTGAGTTTGAATTTTTTAAAACTCTTTGGAGAGGCTGCTGTTGCAGTTTGACTGGCCAAGCAATATATATATATATATATATATATATATATACACACACACACACACACAACATACTTAAAAGTACAGCATAGAGTTTTCAGAATTAACCAAGACTTCTTAGATTACCTAAAAGCTCTCACCATGGACAATGAGGGGACTGCTGCAGTCACCTGCAATGCTTGTGGGATGTTTGTCTTCTTGGCTACAGATGTGGGGAACTTCACATGCACCAAGTGCAAGTTGGTAGCCCTTTTGGAGGAGAAAGTCCAGCAGCTGGAGACTAGGATAGCTACACTTCAACAGATTCGGGAGCAAGAGGTTTTCCTGGACAGAACAGAACAAACAGTCTTGGGCGGGGACCACACAGAGGAACTGGCTGGGGAGGAGAGTGTCACTCCACAGACACAGGAGGTAAACAGCTGGAAGAATGTCACACACAGAACAAGGAAATCCAGGGATACTTCGAGCAGCTTGCAGCTACAGAATCGATTTGAAGCCCTCTCCCTTATCAAGGACAATGAGGAGGAACAGCATGGACAGACTTCAGGGGCAGAGCAGGGGACCTTGAGAGGACCACCGTAAGGAACAACAGCTGCGAAGCCTCGGCAGAGGCATGTGGTGGTGGTGGGAGACTCCTTGCTGCGGGGTACAGAAGCAGTGGTTTGTGGACTTCACAAGATGTCTCGGGAGGTGTGTTGTCTCCCTGGGGCAAAGATCCGTGATGTGACGGAGAGGCTAACAAGACTCGTCAAGCCTATGGATCATTACCCCTTCCTTTTGGTCCATGTGGGAACCAATGATACTGCAAGGCACAGCTTTCCAAAGATCAGAAGAGATTGGAGGCTCTGGGGAGGAAGCTGAAAGAAATGGACGCACAGGTTGTCACCTCGTCTCTTTTGCCAGTTGAATGGCATGGTCCAGGAATTGAGAGGAAAATAGCCAACGTAAAAAACTGGCTCTGTAGATGGTGTCGCCAAGAACAATTTGGATTCTTGGATCATGGGCTGCGCTTCCATGAGGGGGGACTTCTGGCAAGAGATGGGGTGCATCTCACACCAGGTGGCAGAAACATTTTTGCCTACAGTCTCAAGAATGTTATCAGGAGGGCTTTAAACTGAGTCATATGGGGGAGGGAGACAGTATTCTGGAAGGCAAAAGAGCTGGAGAAAATAGTCAAACTGTCATAGAGGGAACAAACCAAACAACGCAAGGATCCAACAGTGGGAGGCAAAAAACCTTGCACAGGCAGCAAGTAAAGGGAACACATGGTCTTAGATGTCTCTACACTAATGCACAGAGCATGGGAAATAAGCAAGATGAACTGGAACTCCTAGCACTACAAAGCAAGTATGATATAATAGGCATTACTGAAACCTGGTGGGATGAGTCTCATGCCTTATGAGGAAAGACTTAGGGAGCTGGGTATGTTTAGCCTGGAAAAAAGACGGTTAAGAGGCGATATGATAGCCCTGTTTAAGTATTTGAAGGGGTGTCACGCTGAGGATGGAGCAGGCTTGTTTTCTGCTGCTCCAGAAACTGGAACACGGAACAATGGATGCAAGCTCCAGGAACAGAGATTCCACCTCAACATTAGGAGGAACTTTTTGACAGTAAGAGCTGTTCGGCAGTGGAACACACTCCCTCGGAGCGTGGTGGGGTCTCCTTCCTTGGAGGTCTTTAAACAGAGGCTGGATGGCTATCTGTCGGGGATGCTTTGATCGTGATTTCCTGCGTGGCATTGGGTTGGACTGGATGGCCCTCATGGTCTCTTCCAACTGTGCAATTCTGTGATTCTGATACTCTCCGTGTTCTCCCTCTGGCTTTGGCGACTCTGTGAGTAGAAAATGTCTGGAAAAGGGGCCTTCAAGAGGTGTGTAATCTGTCAGGCTAGACTCCCTAGCACATATGGTCATTCCCGCTGCCTGATTTGCCTCGGAAAGATGCATAACATCGACACCTGTGTGCATTGGAAGGCCTTCACCCCTCAGGCTTGGAAGCACAGGCTATCTCGGCTGAAATCCTTATACGAGAAAGGCTTACTTCCGACCTCGACTTCTACTCAGGCCTCTACCTCGACTCCGGCCACTGCTTCGGCGTCTGCGTCTCTAAAACGCGGTTGCTCGCAGTTTCCTAAGCCTAAGGCCCAGAAGCGTCATCGGTCCCGTAGCCCATCCCGACACTCTTCCATCGCCTCAGACCCAGAGGCTATACGTACTTTGCACAAGCATGTTTCTCAGAGTCGGTTCGGGATCGAGCCCACTCGAAACCTTCGACATCGACTCGGGACCAGGAGCCTTCCACCTCGATGGCCATCCCTCGGGACTGGGCACCCTATGAATCCCCGACCTGGCCGGGCACCTCTGCAGAGGCCTTGCAGTCTCTGAGGAAGAAGAAGGAGAAACACACCTCTCAGCATGATGATGGCTCTAAATCTAAGAGCAAGCCAAAAGAGGTATCTAAGAAGACGAAATTGGTGGCCGCTACATCTGCAGCCTCTCCTGATAAAGCCACGCGGTCTGTCGATACCGTAGAGTCGCAACCTGCTGCTGGAACTAAGGCCACGTTTGTCAGACCTCCAGTACCAACTACGGAGACTAGTGTGCCGCGAAATGCTCCTGCCCCCTCGGATTCGGTAGAGATTGTGGCTGTCAAAGTCCCTTCTGGTTCCAACACTAACGTGACACCTCAGTGGCTGTGCCAATCGCCATCGCTTGTCATCTCGAGGGCCCAACTTCTTGAGCGCTCATCGTCTGACGTCAAGGTCGAGATTGTTGAACCCAACCTGTCAACTCAAACCCAACCCTTTTCACCAGGCATCCATTAGGACGTTCCTGCCTATACAACCTATGACCTGGCATGGGTCCAACTTATCTCTAGAACCGCCTTCTCCCATACCATCCTCCCTGCGCACTCCAGTCCTCTGGGAGGAATTTGCCTCAGTCACAAAAATCTATTCTGTCGGCAACCTCCCAGAGGGCCTTTTCAGTAACCGCCCCCAAATTGTGGAATGACCTGCCGAACGAGATCCATCAGATGACAAGCCTGAGTAGCTTTTAAAAAGCACTAAAGACGGGTCTCTTTCGGCAGGCCTTTCCTAGTTAGATCCTGGCCTCAGGGGATCCTGGCCTCTTTTAGTCTGCTGGCTATTTATTGTATTTATTGTTTTTAAAGGTGATTTTAGACAGTTGCTTTTAATTTATATTTGTTTAATATTTTTTATGGGGGAGGTGGGGGTGGGGGGTGTTTAGGGATTTTTATCTGTATTGTATTTTAATTTTTGTAAGCCGCCCCGATTGTTTTAACAGAGGGGTGGGATATAAATAAATATTATTATTATTATTACTATTATTTGTCAAGCTGGGATCATGTCGCCCACGGGCTCTCAGATCCTTACATCCCGAGGAGATGACTTCAGGGATGTGTTCGCCATCTGGTATATGTGTGGTTCAACTCCACTCCAACTCCACCTCTGCGCACCACCTCTCTGCTCCAGGGCAATTGCTTCTTAGAGACCATACTTACCATCACCAAGGCCCAACCTGGTCGAGGAGGACTGCATCGCCCACCGATGACGTCCGTGCTTTTTCGGAACAGATGGTCTGCATGTCTCATGCTCTCAACCTCATGGTGGTGGAGAAGGAAGTTGAACCGGTGGACCCGATCTTCCATCAGATTCAGGCGAAAGCTTCCCCCACGGCTACTCTTCCTGTCTTACCATCTCTGCTCAAGCTCACTCAAGGGTCTTGGGAGAACCCTTCCTCGATCCAGTCTACGTCCAAGAAAATTGACCGACTGTATCGTATTGGAGGTGAGCACATTGACTGGCTTCAAACTCACCCGAAGCCGAACTCTGTGGTGGTCGAAGCTTCTCAAACCAGGAAGCAATGCCGACCTCAGTCGATCCCGCCGGACCCAGAAGGTCGAAAGCTTGACATTATGGGCAAGAAAATCTACTCGGCAACTGGATTGAGTTTTCGTGTGGCCAACTACTCAGCCTGCATGGGGGCCTACCAGCAGGTACTTTGGGAGAAGATGACGCCCCTCATCCAAGGTCTCCCTGAGGAACGGCATCAGATGGCTGAAGTGATCCAGACAGAGGCACAATCACTCGAAGGGCAACAGATGAATTCAGCTCGACACATTGCCGATTGCGCTGCCAAAACCATAACAGGATCCATCGCCCTGCGTCAGCACGTGTGGCTTCACTCATCTGGCCTTACCACACAGGCCTCAGCTACGACAGAGGATCTGCCCTTTGATGAATCCAGACTCTTTAATGGCTCCACAGATGAGAAGTTGGAATTCACTCAGAAGATGAGGACCACCGCTAAGAAATATGGTATGGCCACCTCCTAATCTTCTCAGTACCGGTCCAAGGGCCGCACCACCTGGCAGACCTCATAATCAGGCCAGCAGTTCCGTCGGGGGTTCTCTGCTCAATCGTATTGTCGATGCTCTGCGCAGGCGCAGGAGTAATCCAGCTGTGTGAATTCACAGAAGACCACTCGAAGATCTATGGTTACAGGTAAGCAACCTGTCCTTGTCGTGCATCACAGTACAGCACCTTTCATGCCACAACCAAAAACAGACAGGAGAGGAAGCAGAGGACTCAGACCATGTGGCTAGTCTGTGGCACCCGCCATCCTGGGGGATCGATTCATCATAGGCCCCACCAAAAGGGTTAGGGCAGCCAAGGAGTACACATTAAAGCTGCTGTGGAGGCCTATTCGCAAGCTCCTGACCTACATATGCCAGAAACAATGACAAACAGTTCAGTAACAGTAAGCTTCTAGCAGCCCCCACCATCAGAGAACAGTCAAGAGATCCCCTCTCCCTAGCAGGAAGGGAACCTGCCCTGCAGTCGCCACAAGAGCCTTTCAGTTGGGCATCACAACTCCACATTGCAGGCTAACACACCAGGAGTTGGGAAGGAGATACAAGCCCTCTTGTTACAAATGAGTCTTCTCCTGCAATCTCAGCAGACAGAACAATTGGGCTGCAGGAAAAATCCCAAGTCCTCCAGTAAAGGGCCCAGAGCGCATGAACAGGGCCCTCGAAACAGATACAAAGACTCAACCTTGCATGCTCAGAGTCTAACTGGGAAGAGAAAAGCATTTTCCTCTCCTCAGTCCTCAAAGGAGTCACATTGGGACTCCTGTGGGGAATTCCCATCCAGGGAGTCAGAAAAGGAGGAAGGAGGGGGTCAGACTCAGGTTCTGTTAAGGAGGACCAGCACTTCCACTCAGGACAACTACTCTGGGTTTGGCTTCCAAACCATACAAGCAGGGTCTCCAGGGACAGATACCTACAGAGTTAAATGAAAGAGGTGCCTCAGTTCTAAGGCTCCCCAAAGCCCTGGGGAAAGAATTACCTTCTCTTTCAGGGTTTTTGCACCTAGTGAAGGGAGAATGGAAAAGACCTACAGGGGAGAAAGAGTGCAATGGTGGCTGGCCCTAAATAAATTTTCAGTAATAATCCATTGTGTTGTTTACAGAACTGAGCTATATCTGCATAACTGTATTGCTATTAAAAAAAAAAAACAGCTTGGCTTTGTTTAAGATAGTCAGCAGATATTGGCTGCTATTGTACTATTGAATATGATACCCTTCCTATTAACTTTGAAGATTTGAATTAAGAAAACTGCAGAAAGTTCCCAGAGATAAAAAGGATTTCATTGGAAAACTGAATTAGATTCCTTGAAAAAAGAATGGCATTTGTTTTTGCCTTTGTTTGTATTTGTAATCTTTCAAAAATGTTTCATTGATTTATATCTGTGTTTGTGCTCATCACACATCTAAGATTGTGCCTTTAACTTGACACATTTTTAATAAGCAAGTTAGCTACACTCTTGTTTAGAGCAACCAAAAGACCTTTGCAGCTACACAAAAAGATGGTGGGTGAGAAAGAATTGCAGATAGTTGAATCTTTCTTCTGACCAAGTGTGGAATGATGCTCCTGGGAATAGTAACTGAATCAGCTTTCAATTTTTAATTTGCAGAAAGTCAGCACTAATGAGAACTAAAAGTCTTCTTTCAGAAGCCTTTTATTTTAGCTTTGGAAATTATTACTTATTAATGTTATTAACAGCCCAGAATGAAGCAAGGGCTTCCTGTTTGCCCAGTATGTAGTAGCTCCAGCAAATGTTGAAGGATTTATATACATAGAAGTCCGGGGTTTCTTCTTTTTGAGGTACAAATTAGATGACTTTTATTATTAACAATAAATGTCTATAGCAAACCAGGTTCTGAATTAGAGGGCATTTTCCCCAGGGCTAATAAGGTCATCACCCACCTACCCCGCCCACACATCTGGGTCTCTCTCTCTCTCTCATACACACACACACACACACACACACACACACAGAGCTATTCTACTGCTGGAGAAGATGAAATAATTTTTACAGCAGTAATGTTTTTCTTAGCATTTGAAAGCAAACAAGGTACCTTCACTGGGAGAAGGGAACTGATATAACACAAATTCTTCTAAGAAAACCATATCTGCCTATGGTGGGGGGAGAGATTGATTAATTGGGTGGGGGAAATCTTTGGTTAGATAGCTTTTAAAACTAAGAGTTGCTCTGGCAACATGCTGCAAATTTTTAAAGCAGGTTTCATATATGTGAACTGACATACTGTACATAACAGAAATCTAAGAGAAAATCTGCTTATTAAAGCAGACATGGTCAGTCCAAGCTATTTCTGGAAATTTTACATTGCTGCCTAAATTTTAAGAATCAGTTTCCACAGATAGGGAAACATACCAAGCAGTCTAAGAATACATCACCTTGGTTAAGGAGCAGAAACATTAAAGCTTTTAAGCTTAAAATAAGAGATATAAGAAAAAGAATCCTGAAGAGCATGTTGTTGAAAATATTGTTAAAAACATTAACAAAAAAAGGTTTCCAGAAAATGGAATTAGGTCAATGAAGTAGTAGAGTTAAGAAGACAAGGGAGCACATGTTCTTCAAAGGGAGGAGGGGAAAATTGCAGTGAATCTCATTGGGTTGTTTTTTAATCTGACCCATAACAATAGAAGACATAGGACAGAATATGGAGGGGGAGCTCATTTAAGTATTCATGGCTTGAAAATATTCTTTAAAAATAATCCAAAAAGCAAATCTTGATTTTGCCATCTTTATAAGGGACACCATTTTGCTATGCCATTGCATATAATGGGACTTGAGTATTCACAGATTTCGGTATCCGCGAGGGGTCCTGGAACCAAACCCAAACGAATATGAAGGGACAACTGTAATTCACTTTTATACTTGTTTCACCATTACAGTGAATACATAGAATTAAGACAATGAATTAAAGTGCCCCAAAAACCTACCTTTTAAAGCATATAGCCCCCCCACACACACACAGAGGAATTTCTGATGTGCTGAAGAATGAGGCAGTAACCTATGATGCACCCAGCCCTCTTCTCGGAGCAGAAGTACCACAGTTGACAGCTGTGACTAGGCGTGCAGATGCCCCTGCCTGTTACAGTGTGTTCTGCTATCAAGAGAGGGCTGGACACATCATAGCTTACTGCTCTACTCTCCAGCACCTTGGAAAATTTCTCTGTTGGAGGACCTGCATGGCTTAAATGGTAGGGTGGGGTGGGACATATATCAGGAGATATATCTACATAGCTACATCGTCAAAGCTATGTTATTGTAGCTATCTCTCCCAATACGAAATCTGGACCTTAGTGTTCTTTCCATGTGTTAAGTTATGTAGAAAAGTGTATTAGACTTGCATTCTGACAAAAGTCCTTCATGAAATGAGGGGACTCGTAAAAGAGGTAGGATTTGTCAACTGCCTCAAGTCGACTTTGACTTATGTCAACCCTGTGAATGAGAGACCTCCAAATTACCCTGTTGTGAACAGCCCTGCTCAGGTCCAGGTTTTACAACAATACATAGAATTTGGAAATCCAATGGTATGGACAATCTTAACTTTAGTATTCACTGACATATCTTTACACTTCAGGATCTTGTCTAGTTCCTTCTAGTCTTCTCCTGATTTCTTGACTACACTCTTCATTCTGATTAATGACTGAGCCAAGGTATAGAAGATCTTTAACTATTTCAATGTCTTCATCATCCCCTTTAAAGTTATGTAGATCGTCTATAGTCATTATTTCTATTTTCTTAATGTTCAACTGCAAGCTGTCTTTGAACCTTCTAGCTTGACTTTCTTCCATAACCATTCCATGTCTTTGCTCTTTTCTGCTAGTAGTATGTTGTCATCTGCATATCTTAACTCTTGGGATTGCGCAGAGGAGCAGTCCAGCCACTAATGGGTTAATTTCTGCATGCCAACCAATAATGCAGGAGCCAGAGTTGTTTCTACTGTGATTCCTTCCCTTCCCAGTCAGTTTTACAATTTCCTGCCTGCCAACCAGACATATATTCCCTTCTCTAACTAGTCAGGTGAATTAAATTAAATGATGGGGAAGAAGGGTAGAGTTGTGGAGGAAGAGTTGGGAAAGAGTGTAGCAGTAATGGTTTTGGAGAGGAAAAAGAGGAAAACTGCATTAAAATATTAAGGACATTTCCATCTCCCTGATTGCTGAGAAGCAGATCAGGGGAAGAGAGAGTATGAAATGTAATTCTGTTCAGATGACCACTGCCCAGCATGTCTCTGATGATGAGAGGAGAGTGGATTTGCAAAAAGTGTTTTTTAATACCCAGTGAGAGTAAGTCAGGGGAAATAAAAATAAAAGACGGGCAAAGGCAACAGCCAGAGCATGAGCAGGTGCAGGAAAGAAAGGGAAAGGAGGCTGATTTAACAAATGTAGTTTAAAAAAAGAAAAAAGGGGAGCAAATGGTTAAGCACGTTGTTACTTGCCCTCAGAAAACGGAGAAAGAAACTGTGACAGCAGCAAAATCTGGGTGGCTGCTTCAGGGCACCATGTTGATTTCACAAGTTCTATGGTGGGATGGAACTTCCCCGCTGCTTAGCAATGCGCAAAGATGAGTCTCTGCTTTCCAAGCATTAGTGTCTGCTGTCACTCATGGCATTGACACAGAGGCACAGCAACAGCTGCTGGAGTCTCAATTAGCTTTCATGAATGCAGTCATAATGACTCCGAGTTCATGGCATATTTTAGGCGGATGTTTACGGATATTCCAAAACTGACCTAAAGTAAAGTTGAGGAATGTAAACAAGCATCTAGGGGAAACCTCAAGTGTGCTGAGCAGGCATCCAGCCACAGCAGCAACAGCAAATGTTTTGGCCTCTATTCAATCTGACTTCCAAAACATAATTAGGGAAGCTGTGAACAATACATTAAGTTCCTTTTTATATGCACATAATAATTAATTCATGAGTTTCAATCCAATGAATTGGAAAGTGCAGGTGAATTTATTGAATATGATGAACTGGAATGTTTCAGTGAAATGTAATGATATTGATTTTCAACAACAGATTAATTCTAATAATCATCAGTTTTTGAAGGAGAAGAATCTGATTGAAAGAGTGGTTCTGCAGTAAAGAAAAAGAAGTGGGATGCATATACAGACCTCAAGGATGATGTAGTTGGACATAAACCAAAGTCAGAAGGCATCAGTAATAAAGAAAATAGATTGGCTTCAGTGTTGAAAAGGCAGGTATCACAAGGTGTGGAAATGTTCAGAGATTTAATAGAATCTGAAAAGAGTACAATATTGAAGATGAAGTGGCTATTTGGTTACAGCTATATATATATATATATATATACAGCTTATATTTCTGTGAAAAGAAGGAAATTGAGTTTTTTAAGGTCCTGCTGGTGGATGTTCCCATAGCTGCTCTTTTTTCTGGGGCAATTGTTCCAAGGGAAGGTGATACAGTATTAAGAGAAGTAGATGAAAGGAAGGCAGAAGCAGTATAGAAAAAGGTGGGTGAACCTTCAGCTCGACTAGTCAGAGTGTCAGTAGATACTTCCATGTTTGCATGAGTGGCAGTTTTATGGTTGCAGGATATATTGGAGACGTAAGGTTTGAGTGTGCATGCCTTGCAGAGGGCTTTAAATAGAGTTCAAAAAGTGTTAAAATATGTGGCGGATGCAGGGTGTAATGTTAGTGCTTTTTCTGCTAGGAATATTAGCAGGAGATCCTCGTGGCTGCATCATTGTCAGGCAGACCAGAGGTCCTGGAATAATTTGGCATGTGTACCCTTTAAGGGTGAGTTATTCTTTGGAGAACATAAATGGGAGAAGGTGCTAGTTGAGAATAAGGGGAAAAAGCGGATTATGCCCCTATACAATCGGATAAATGGTCATTTAGAAGTGGATATTCCTCCTTCTGTGGAGGAAAAAGTGGAAGGCAAGTTGATTTGTGGTTTAGTGAAGCACAGTGTGGAAGGCTACACATCCAGTATAATCATCAGAGTCAGTATGGTTGACAGGGACAAAGGAGAGGGGAATCTACAGTCCCTAAGAGGGGGAGACCCAAATATTGACAAGGAGAGAGCATTGGTGGAGGAAGATTGCTGCTCTCTGGGGTCTTGTGATCAGAGATAACATCAGATGTGGCTTGGTTACACAGAGATCTTCTGCTTTCAATTATGTAGTTTATTTGATTTCTGTATTGGCCATCAGGTGATGTCGATGTATACAGTTGCCTCTTTGGTTGCCTGAAGAATATATTTGTGATGAACAAACTGTTCACCCTGCAAAATTCCATCAGTCAGTCTCCTGCTTCATTTCTTGATCCTAGACCAAATTCTTGTACAGTCTTTGGTTCTGCTCTGTTTCCTACTTTTGCATTCCATTGGCCTATGATTATTAACATGTCTTATTTTGATGTGTGGTCAATTTCCTCCTGGACTCCAGCATAGACTTTTTCAGTTTCTTCTGCCTCGGCAGTTGGGCTATATATTTGGATTATAGTTATATTGAGGGGGTTTTCCTGAAGTCTTATTGATATTATTCAGTCAGACTTTGCATTATATCCCTTGACTGCTTTTGCTACATCTCTCCTCATTTTCATTTCTGTTTTACCATGTCTAGCTTCTCCTGATTCATGCTTTTCATACTCCATGTTCCTATAACATGTGTTGTGCATCTTCGGGCTTTCCTTTCACTTCTGGGTACATCAACAGTTGAACATAATTTCTGCTTGAATCCAGTAGCCACAGCGCTACTTGTAGTTGTCCTCTGCCCCAGTCCCAGTAACTTGTTGTTTGCCATCCAACCTGGAATTTTTATCTTTTGGCACTATATTTTGTTTCATTTTGGATTGTTTCATCACAGAGTAAAGGACTTTCAAAATGGATTTACTGGTACTTCCTCCTGTGCACTACTAATAAATGTTAGCTATGGTGCCGCTGATTTTGTCTCTGAGAGATCTTCCGCCTGTCACCTACCACTACTACTGCCCAGTATCTGTTTGGCACATTTACTCTGGCTCCTTAGCAAGCCTGTTAGACATGGGATACCCTACTAGCAGCACTGTTACCATCAATATAGCCTCTTGCCTCAGAGGAACATGCAGTTCCACCACTGTGAAATGGTAGTGCCATGGTGAGAAAAAAATAGGAGAGTGAGCAATACATTTACACTTCTCACAATGGAGAAAAATAGGAAATAGGTTCCTCCAGAGATCTAGACAGGCATGCATTTTTACCTAGTGAATAAGTGTTATGACATTATTGGGGAACAATTAGATGGTTTGCATATGACTGGAAAATCTTTAGAGTGAAAAAAGAGCTCTAGAATAATCTCTCTGACAAGGGGAATACACAGTGATAAATGTGGTTTAGTATAAATAAGTCTAAAGGGGTAAACACTTGACTTCATGTATGTATTGATGGGGGAGAAACTATCAGAGATTAATTTAGAAAGAGATCTTGAGCCTGTGGTGGATAGTTCAATGACAATGTCAGTGAAGCTTGTAGCAATGGTGAAAATAGAAATTCAGCACTAAGGATTATTTAAAAATATTGAACAGGAGACTGCCAGTATAGTGATGCCCTCATTCAAATTTGTGGCACAGACACACTTGGAAAACTGTGTTCAGTCTTGGTTGTCTCATCTCTAAAAATTTGAACATCTGGGAAAGGTGAAGAAAGGGGCCATCAAAGTGATCAATGGACTGGAACAGCTTTCTTACAAGGAAAGACTACAAATTGATAAGGAGATACGGTTTAGAAAAATGGTGGAGGGACATAATAAAGTTTTTTATGTGCAAGGTTTGTGAAGCTGTGGTTTATGATGCAAAAATGTAGAAAAGTTTTTCTCCCTTTCTCACAGTACAAATGCCTGGGGTCAACTAGTGAAACTGATCATCAGGAAATTCTTGACAGATAAAAGTACTTTCTTTGCACAGTGCTTAATTAATTTATGGAACTCACTGCAATGAGATGTGATGGCCAATCATTTAGATAGTTTTAAGGGGACATTATGCAAATTTATGGAGACTAAGTATATTAACAGCTGCAGATGGCCATGTACAACCTCTAAGGTCAGGAGAGTGTCTGTGAATCAGAGTTTGGAATAGAGTCCAACTCCCAGATTTACCAGCTAGTATGGCCAGTGGACATGCTGCCTAGGAGCATTTGGAAGGTGTAGGCCCTCAAAGAAGCTTTTCCAGCATCTAGTCTGAGTACCACTACCTGAGGAACAACAATGGGAAACAACTGTTGGTTTCATATCCTGCTTATGGACTTCCAAGCAGAGGCATCTGCTTGGCCAATCGAGGGTGGGGGAGGATGTCAGACTTGACAGAGCTTTGGTCTAATCCAGCAGGTGTCTTTTTATGTTAAATACAATCCCAGTACATTGTGTGTTGTCATATTTTATATGTGAGCCATTCTCTTCCCAGAACATCAGGTTATTATAAAAATCACTGTAATGGTGTTCCTAAGTAGGCTTTCTTCAAATAGCAGTACAAAGCACAAGTGAAATTTCTCTCTCTTTTGGGGGGGGGCATGTTGGTGAAAAGGTACAAGACCTTATTATTATTATTATTATTATTATTATCCTGCTCCTCTGTTAAAAACAATCGGGGTGGCTTACAAAAATTAAAATACCAATACAGATTAAAATCCCCAAACACCACCCACCCCCACCCTCCCCCATAAAAAGACATTAAACCAAAATACATTAAAACAACTAATCTAAAGTCACATTAAAAATAATAAATAACCAGCAGACTAAAAGGAGCCAGGAGCTCCTGAGGCCGGGAACTAATTAGGAAAGGCCTGCCGAAAGAGATCCGTCTTTAGTGCTTTTTTTAAAGCTACTCAGGCTCGTCATCTGACGGATCTTGTTCGGCAGGCCATTCCACAATTTGGGGGCGATTACCAAAAAGGCCCTCTGGGAGGTTGCAGATAGCGTAGATTTTTGTGGCTGAAGCAAATTCCTCCCAGAGGACCGGAGTGCGTGGGGAGGATTGTATGGGAGGAGGTGGTTCCGAAGATAAGTTGGACCCAAGCCATTTAGGACTTAAAGGTAATAACCAACACCTTATACTGGGCCCGGAAACTGATAGGCAGCCAGTGGAGAGATTTTAATACTGGAGTTATATGGTCTCTCCGAGATGTTCCCGAGACCACTCTGGCTGCCATATTATGTACCAACTGAAGTTTCCGGACCAAGCATGAGGGTAGCCCCATGTAGAGCGCATTGCAGAAATCTAGATAAGAGGTTACCAGCACATGCACCACAGTCTCGAGGTCCCTTACTTTTTTAGGTTTTTTTACTCTGAAACTGGTTCTAAATTAAACCCTTAACTTAAAATAAGTTAAAAATCATAATCACTACAATGTGGCTTCCCATACATAACATGTCTAATGCAGGTTCTCCAATTAGAATGCTGCAGTTTAAAATCTTACTTTCTAGAATTATGAGAGAGCAATTATTTTAAAGGATAGTGAATACAATCTTTTGGCTTTGTTTCAGTTGGTCCAATAGTACAGTCAGAGCTTTTGAAAACATATTTGCTATTGAATTCTGTATCAAAACAGAAGGAAAGAGGGCAATTTGTTGCTGTAAAGTCATCTCCTCCTAATCAATGAGATGCAAGCAGCCAAAGCATTTGTATAAGATATAACCAAAATAATGTCTGCTAAGCATTTTTAAAACAAATTAATTGGTTCCAAAGAAATCTACAGTAAAGCTATGAATAGGTGAAGTCAGTTATTAGCCATATGCTTATTATGCTTTTAAGGTGAGCACTCACTAGGAAGCCTATGTTGGAGATGCAGTTCCATATCAATGTTGTCAAATTCATATTTTTATGAAAAAAAACCTGGAAACCTTGGGTTTATTGTGTGTGTAACACTTACGTTACCCTTTCCTGCATTTCTTTGTTAATGCATATAGTGGCAAATTTTTGTTTCCATGAGCCCTGTCATCTGAATTCCTCGGATAGTATCCTTGTGATGTTGAACATCTTCTCATTCTAAATAGAGTTTTGTTTTTCTTTTCTTTTTTTTGTTGAACTGTGAATAACAAAATGACCTTAAGTTTTTTAGTACAGTCATGTTCATACTTGCAGACTGAAGCAGTTTTCTACATTGATTGATTTTTACATAAATTAAGTATAAATTGGATAAGTCTGGAAGATATATTCTAACTGGCAAGATGTTATAGATTGCTTATAAATTCCCAGCAACATCTCAAAAATATTCGAAGGGTATAACTCCTTAGGTAAAATTCTGTTTCTCCCTATAACTTCAAATCTAGGGTCTAAATCCCATTGTTAGTCCCAGCTAAAGGAGACTTCATTGAATCAATGAAACTTATATAAATGTTGAGTTCCCATAATTCAGTGGTTCTACTCTAGTTTGGACTATCATTTGTAGTACAGGAATCATTGTTGTTTTTTTAAATAAGAGTAGAAGGAGGTACAAAAATGGGCACGTTACTTGGAGATAGAGTCCACAGTAGGTTGAGTGTCTTCCAATCCAAATAGCCTGGATAGCAATGGTGACATTCCCCAAGTTGAAAATGCTCCTGTTTAATCCCAAGTCAATGAATGATGATTAGAGCTAGTGCGATGTAGTGGTTTGAGCATTGGATTATGACTCTGGAGCCAAGGTTCAAATACCTGCTTGATCATGGAGAAACCTACTGTATGACTTTGGGCAGGTCACTCACAACCTCAGAAGAAAGCAAAGACAACCCCCCTCTGAACAAATCTTGCTAAAAACAACAACAACAACCCATGATAGATTTGCCTTAGGGTTTGCCATAAGTTGGAAATGTCTTCAAGGCACACAGCAGCAACAGTGAATGGTAAAACAGCTGTGTGACGGATCCCCTTTCCAGTCTGGCCCTGAAGTTCCAACCCTTGGAAGCCTGTTACTTACCCTTCCCTTGTTCCTCGCTTAATCATTTCCTGGATTCGGTACTTGGTTCTCAGGATGATCCCTTATATGTGGACCTGTGGCTGTGTTGTTGTGGTCAGTTCACCATGGGCTGAGCAGGGCTCCACCAAACTTAATATTAACAGACAGAGACAGTGGAAGAAACAAATAAGTGGAAGTTTATTAAGACACATGTAATTAATATATTAACCTTTGAACGCTCAATCAGTTCCTTAAACCCCTAATCAGTTCTCCTATCTCTCTGACTGACCTGTTTCTATGCCATGTCTTCCTTATCTCTCTCAAATCCAAACCCAATCTATCTCCCTTCTAACAGAGACAAACCTCAGTTTTGTAACCTTGTTTTCTCCCACAGACCCCCCCCCAGCATTCCCTGAGCTGTGATTGACTGCTTTCAGATAGGCTTGCCCGGCTCCTCCTTCACAAGCTGCCATTCAGGACTTGATCCTAGATTAACATGCTGACCTGGCATGTGCCTGGATGGAGGAGGTGGTGCATGTGTGATCTCCCTGCTTGGCCCACCAGGGTTCTCTGTGCAGCATCAGGTGAGACTTGTGGGGTGGGGTGAAGGACATAGAGTTGCAATGGTCTATTGAGATTCTGTCCCTCTGACCACGTACCCTGTCCCTCAGTCTTCAGGATTTGAGTGTGTTTGTTTGAAGGTGGGTGGCCAGGACAGAATAGGGATTCTGTTTGTGTTCTGCCCACTCCATTGCGTCTCTCTTCCTGAGCTATCCAGGCTGGTTTTGTGGGTAGTGTTGGACTCTCTGTGGCTTGTGATGTTGGGGTGTGGGGGGGGGGAAGGTTCAATATCCATGCTGAGGCTGCCCTATCAGGAATGACTTAAGACTTTGTGTTCTCTGTGTCAACCATGGGTCTGTCCCAAATGGCATCTGGCCTCATTCAGGCTGCTTGGCATACTCTAGATCTTGTTTTCTGTGCTGGGTGGGATGATGGTGATTTGGGAATGAAGGCGCTTTCTATTTTCCATTGTCATGGACAGATCACTTCTTGGTCAAGTCTTATTGCAGGGAATTGGAGCCTCTGCAGGGATAGGGGTCCCATTTAGATGGTTTACCCCAAGAGGCTTATGGATCTGGGTGGGTTTCTGATGGTTGTTGGGGAGTTTCCTGCTATTGTTTGCTTGAGCAAACAATTTTGTCACAGTCCTGGTTTTGTCTCTAGAATGGGAAAATGCTCAGGGCAGTGGACACAACTGCTCCTAGGTGTCGTGCCCTACTCTGGATGCTGGGATTTGCAGTAATCCAGAATAGGCCCCGACATGGTTTAGGTAGGCCCTGACAGGAGCTGGTTCTTTGGGGAACATTCTCAGAACACCTTAACTCCTGGAGCCAGCCCAGCCCCTCTTAAACTCCACAAACATCTCCTCCTGGCAGCCCAAGGTCACTGGCTGGCTGTGAGAGTCTGGAATGTATCTTGCCTCCCTCACCCTACCTAATGGTTCCCAGGCATACAGGGGATTGAAACCTAACAATTACTTTATTTGTCTGCTTTGTACTGGGGCCGGTCAGAACTGGCTTTGGAATGAAACCGTATATGTATCCTTGATCAATAAACTGTGTTGCTGCTACATGCGTGTTGATTCAGTGTGTGCATTACCTGGTTCATCATACTAGGTATCCCTTCTCATAGAGTGGATCTAAACTAGCTCCTAGGTTCTCTAAGCAGCTGGCAACAATAAAGCAAGCAAGACACTGATTAGAGGAATGTTGGCTGAAAACTCAGAGCAAGTCCAACCAAAAATGGGCTATGGTCTCTTTGAAGGACTATGGTGGGACAATAAAAGGGTGGCCAAAAAGCCCACAAAACAACCCACACCTTTTTTTCACTGTCATCAATGCATCTTCAGAGAACCATTCAGTGGAGCCATTTCAAGCAATCAAGGTTCTGTTACAGTCTGGCCTACAGCAGAATTTAAGCCACTCATCAGCTACTGTGAAGAATGTGCCTATCACTTTGCAGTTAAAATTGCTTGGATTCACTCTGACTTGAATGCTAGAGTTGATACAAATCCAGTGGATATAACCCTGGCCCCTGCTTGTCCAGTAATAATGGATATTATTCAAGATCTGCAGCCTGAGGATGCAGACACGATTGGAGAGGTGGGAGCCATCACATCGCATGTGTTCTAGAACCTTGCTTTCCAGTCTTAGTAAACAGGCCAGAGGGACTGGCTAAATGGGTAACAGAAGTGATTAATGCCTCTTTATAACAAGGACAGGTTCCCAACATGACTGAAGAAGGCTATTATAAAGACCTCTATTGAAAAAACATGCCTTGGATCCTACTATATTGGGTAACTTTCAGTCAGTCTCCAACATTCCATTTTTGGGCAAGGTAACAGAGTGTGTGGTGGCCTCTCAGCTCCAAGCATTCCTGGATGAGGCAGATTGTCTACATCCATTTAAGTCTGACTGCAGGCCTGGTTATGGGCTGGAGACAGGTTTGGTCACCTTGATTGGTGACCTATGCCAAGAACTGGACAAGAGGAGTGTGTCCCTGTTGGTTCTGCTGGACCTCTTAGTGGCTTTTGATACTATCAACCACGGTATCCTTCTGGGTGCCTCACGAGGATGAGGCGCAGAGGCACTGTTTTAAAATGTCTCCATTCCTTCCTGGAGTAGTATTCTCAAAGTGTAGTGCTGGGAGATTCCTGCTTGACTCCCTGGCCATTAGCTTGTGGAGTCCTTCAGGAATCTGTCATGTACCCTGTGCTATTTAATGTATACATGAAACTGATTGGAGAGGTTACTCAGTTTTGGGTTTTCAGATGTTACCGGTATGCTGATGAAGCCTGGCTCTCTTTCACCTAATTCCAAGGAAGTTGTTTCTGTACTAAACTGGAGCCTGGCATCTGTAATGCACTGGATGAGGGTGAACAAATGTATGTTTAATCCAGACAAGATAGAGATGTCCCTGGTCAGTTGAAAGAAAGATGTGAGAATAGTGATTCAGTCTGTGCAATTTGGGTATACTTCTGGATTCAGCCCTGATCCTGGAGGCCCAGGTTTCAGTTATGACTGGGAGTATATCTGCACACTTAAAGCTAGTGTGCCAACTGTGGCTAATCCTGAAAAAGTCTGATCTGGCCATGGTAACACATGCCTTGGTTAATCCTGTTTGGATTACTGTAATGCACTCTACGTATGGCTGCCTTTGATGAGTTTTTGGAAACATTAGAGGTCCTGAAATGCTGATTCTTAACTGGGGATGACTACAGGAAGCATACAGCTGCCTCGTTGCAACAACTTTACTGGCTGTTGGTCCATTTCAAGGCAGAATTCAAAGTGCCGACGATGACATATAAACGCCTCTATGGCTCAAGTCCAGGCTGTTTGAAGGATCATATCTCCAATTGTTGTTATTATTGCTGTTGTTTCTTAATCACCTTTTTCTATAGATTGAGGCAGGGAACAATGATGGATTAGACAGATAAGGCCAGCTAAAAGAGCATATAAAACCAATACATATTAAAACAATCAATACATACTTCAAAATTGTTGATTTAAAAATCATCCGTATAAGTCTACAAGGAAGAGACTGGTCTTTATTGCTGTTTTAAACTCAGGGGCTGTCTAAACAGTGAAAATACACCTCATAGAATTCAAGGAGAATAAGAATTGTCTAAATGGCATCAATCTGCTGTATTCGGAAGGTGGGGGGCCAAAACTACCAAAAACTCTGCAGGAAAAGCCTTTGTTGCTTTCCTGTATTTTTAAAAAAGCTCAGTGGGGAATGTACATTCCTGCTCATTGGGACAACTGATTCGCTTTGATGCGTATTCCTGATAACAGCGGAAGTGAAAAGCTGATTGGTCAGTTGTGCACAGGGGGTGGAGCTTGCTAACAAGGCAAGCGCCTGGAACTGCCATGTTGGATTTTTGCCGTAGTGATCATCTGCAGAGGCGACAAAACAGCCCTCCCCCCACTATTTATTTAGGCAGAATATCATACTTTTGCACCTTAGGTATGCTTTTAAAAAAACTGTTTGGCAGCTGCATCTGGTGACAATCAAAATACAAGTAATTCACTTGTGCCCACTATTTTAATTCACAGACATGCCCATTGAACAGCGAAAAGCAGATAGCTTCTCATGCCTGCAATCTTGCAAAAAAAAAAAACCGTTAAGACAAATAGAAGCTGCTGCAAATTGGCTTTAGTGTGCATCAATCCACTTTTCCCCCTCATATAGACAAGCCCTCAGAAAGTGTATCCAACCGATGAATCTCCTCCAGCAGGTCTTTCCACAATCTGGGGACAGCCAAAGAAAACATCTTCTCTTTAACAGTTCTCAGCCTGGTTTTGACTGCCTGAAGTAAATGTCCTTCAGAACAGAGTGTACAAGGCAGATTATGCATGAGCCTGCTAGATTCTAAGATCTTTCGGAGAGGCCTTTCACTCTTCTTCTTTTCTTTCTCGATGGCTATTCCCAGACTTTGGAACTCCCTCCCTAGTAGGCTAGGATGGCTCCGTTTGGTCTCTTTCTGCCAACAAGTAAAAACATTGCTGTTTCTCTCAGACTTTTAGAAATTGGCTTATATTGTCTTTTAATAAATTTTAAATTGTTTTAACTCTACAGCTTGTTTGTTTGTTTGTTTGTTTGTTTATTTATATTAAATATTTCTTGCCTGCAGGCAGCTTACTATAAAATCAATTTAAAACAATAAATAATTACAAGAAATATAAAAGATTAAAATATATTAAACAGTTTCTCATGAAAACAGACAATTTAAAACTGATTAAAACAATCTTGAATAATATAATTATAAAACATGTGCAGCCTGGATAAAGTCAGCTTCGCCTGGAGGCTTTAATAAAAAGCCAAGTTTTAATTTGGTGCAGAAGTGATTCCAATGTCATTGCCAATTGAGCCTCCAGTGGGAGGGAATTCCACAAATGGGGTGCTACTGCAGAAAAGGCCCTCCCCCATGTCCTCCCACAATGTATTTCCCCTAATAATGGGACATGGAGGAGGGGCCCTCCAATAGTTCTCAATTCTCAGGCAGGCATACTGTATATAAAGAGAGACACCCCTTCAAGTATCAAGATCCCAAGCCGTTTAGGGATTTAAATGCTATTTGTATGATGTTTTTGGATAGTTATTCATCTGTACTTTTTTAATCAGTTGTAAGCTGCCGTGAGCCCCATTACTGGGGGGAGGAGTGGAATATACGGTAAATGAAATAATAACAACTTCTTCTTCTACTACTACTACTACTACTACCACCACCACCACCACCACCACCACCACCAATAAGCAAATATCTACCGGGAGTTCTTATAATATTATTTTGTTAGCTTGATTCTATGTCCTCTTTGATCAAAAAGGTATCCAAAGGTGGTTCACAAAGACTGAAATAGATATATGAAGTCACACTGAATTCTTTCTTCGTTCATGTAGGTTACTTCTCTGGGATTGTGATGACAGAAGCTACAGCTATTACATTGAAGTGTCTACAAATCAACAGCAATGGACCATGGTAGCTGACAGAACAAAGGTTTCCTGCAAGTAAGTTGAAAGTACCTCAGACTTCCTTAATGTACCTCAGAAAGTGAGGAACTGAATCCTTGTAAACTGGAAATAAAACACTGGGCAGGTGAGGGTGGTAAGATTGCCAGGTCATGAGCACCCTAGAATTTGAGATTGTGGAGACAAATCCTGAAACGTATGGATGGTTACTAGTGAGATCAGAAGAGGTGGGCCTCACTTATGTCATGATACATTAGATATCAACCCCAGTTACTCAGAGCATGTCATATACCCAAAATACACAAGGTTTAACAAATGATAAAATATTTATCTGGTTGAAAATTTAGTTTTTCAAGTTCTAGGAAAAAACTTTTCCCAGCTCTCGTTCAACATCTTACCAAGTACTGCTTTTAAGACCATGTAGGAATTGTGGTCTTGCAAAACATAGTGCTTCAATCAAAAAGTAACTTTTCCAATGCTGCTTTTAATGGTTTGCTCTTGTTTGACCATTGCCCTTCACTGTCCACATCATTTTTTCATAGTCAGTTTATGTAATCCTCCCTGCCCTCCAAATTAGTAATCATAATCATTACAATGCTACTAATAATCAGCAAATAAATGAAGGATGATGATGACGACAACAGAGTATCAGGGCAATAGTGATCAACAGAGTATGCCTATCTATTTATATTAAGAAGCAAGCCCTGTTGAGTTTAATGGGACTTGTAAATTCAATCAGACACCTCTGTACTACTTCCCAGGTCTGTTACCCATTCCAAGAGAAACCAGAGGAACAAAAGGCTAGAAAGACAAAGCCCTGGTTGCATATCAAAGTGCTGCAGGTTGAAAAGGTACAAACACAGTTTAAGATGGGGAAATGGGGATAGGGAACCTTTTATATGGAGCATATATTTTCAGATATTACGAATGGACCACAATCTGCTGATTGTAGAGTTGACAGGTAAATTTTGTATAAGAAACATGGTGTCTCAGGAAAATGTGGGATCTACTTTGATGGCTTAGAATGAATTTTGGTTTGTGTTACATAAGGAACCAACTTTAGGGATGGAATCCTAGGTAAAAAGGTTCTTCTGGTGAATCAAAGTGAATATTTAAACAAGAACAATTTGCTTCTGCTGCTGTTGTTTTATACTGCTTCTCTTGCTGTTTAGTACATGCTTGAATAATTGCATTCTCTCCTCAACCCTTCTGTGTGCTTAATCCTGCACTGAAGAACTAATCCCTTATTTTTAGCATTAGTTTATAGTATGAAGAAGGAATGCAAAATCCCAGCTAGCTAGTTCACAGTAGGAAGAATAAGACAAATTGAAGGTAGCAAACATAAACTTCAACAAATGACTTTGATCAGCTAGAGTGGCAAAGAAAATAATGAGAAACAAAAGAAAAGAAAATGGAATTTGGTTTACATGTCAGAGACTGCATTTGATAATCTACCAAAGTGTGAAAACTTCTTTTCAAGTCTGCATATGCTGTCTTTGGTTGGTTTAATAGTATTTTAATGTAGTATTTTGTGTAAATTAATAATTTAGTGCTTAAAGCCTGAAGTGACAGGCTATTTCTAAACTCTTTTTAGTCAGTCTCAAAAGGCTGATGATGGAAATGATGGTGTGTTTATTATCTTCACAGCAAAGCTTGCTGTTCTCCATAAATGGAAGCCAATTAATGCACAGTGATTGTATAATTGGCATTTTACATGCTGAATATAGGTTAAAGAATTTTTTTCTTTTTGGCTAAATTTTGTTTTTCTCTACACAGTATGACAGAAATAAAATCTATTCAATTTCTGTTCTTTCTAAAGGGCAAATATTTCTGATAAGTTTGCTTTGGTTTGTTAGACTTGAATAACAGAAATATATGCCTGTTTAAACATTTTGTGGATGAAGAATCTAGAATTTGGATTAAAGACTTCAAACAAGCATTCAGTAGGGTTCTGCTGGCTGTAAGATGGGTTTTTTTTGGGGGGGTTGTAATCATCAGGCTAAAAAAATATAAACAGGCAGTCAGCAATATTAAAGTCAACTGAAATATTGATCTCAGATGGTTTATTTTTGTGTTATGAAATGCATTCTGCTAAGAACTGTATCAGTATTTTATTAATTGAATATTGGTGATTTTATATTGTATTAATTGCATATTTTCAGTGCTCAATTGAGAATTCAGATTGGAGTCTTGTGGCATTTGGTTGCAGATTATCAACAATGTACATTGGTAGGGGTCCTAGAAATACATGGCCAATTCCTTGAGTCTTTTTAGTTTCTCATTTTCATAATGAAAGCAGAACTGATAAATAGAACCATATAAGTAGAAACAAAGGCCAGTAATCGTGAGGAAAATTAGCTCATACAAAAAAATCACCAAAATCAACCAGTTGCAATGGCCACAAAGAGGCACACTTTTTTCTAACACCTGGGAAAACTCAGTTTTGGGACTCAGCAGTCCTTCTTTGAGTGGGCATTGTTTCTTCTTGAAATAAGTGCTACAACAGATCAATGAAACTCCTGTGTTTTCTTTTTGCATATTCACTGTGGACCATATTTTCATTTCTGTTCTTTATCTCTTTAGCTGCCATTCCACTCTTCATATTTAATATGACATGTTAGGGCATCATCTATGATGTTGTTATTTGACCCATCACCGGCAATGGCACTTTCTACACAAAACGTTTGTGAATGTAAACTTTTAAGATAACACTTTAAATGTGAATTTCTGTATTGATGCACATTTATTATTTTTTGGACCCAGTGCATTTATGTTGTTCACTAAAATTGTCAAATTTCTTGTTACATTCTATTTTTATAGAGACTTTGATAGGCTGTCCCTTTATCCTAGCTAGCAGGGCCAGTAACTGTGCTGGTTAGGGATCGTGGTAGTTACAGTTCAGCACATCTGGAAGGAATTAGTTTAGGAAGAACTGAATTGCACTGTAGGATTTTAATTTCAATTTTCTTTCTACGTATTCTATTGTGTTTGTTTTGGAGAAACAATGAGCCCCTTACATAAATCAAAAGAATTCATGCATGCTTGCTGATAGAAAAGGTCTTTGTTCAGGGATGAAATTCTGCCAGTCCTCTGTTCTCACCATGTTTCACATTTTTTGAGAAGTTTCTGCCATTTGTATCACTTTTTAAAATATATCTAATGGATTTAATTCTGAACATGATTTGTTACCTACAATATAGGATCATTCATCTTCATATTTTGTAGAAAGGAGTAATGATCCTAAATATCATTTGCTGAAAGTTTGATCTCATATGTTCACAATTTTAAATCAGTAGGTCTTGAACAATTTTCATAATTATACAGATAATTTTTATTAAGTTCCACCCTCTTATTGAGAATTATAGAGGTGTCCAGTAGCTTTGTCCCCACAGAGTGTCTTGAACAACAGTTAAAGATGAAATCAGTTGGTTCCAAAAAGCGAATCTTGATTTTACTGTTTTATATGAAAGACACCATTTTACTATGCCATTGTATACAATGGGACTTGAGCATCTACGGATTTTGATACCTACTGGCGGTCCTGGAACCAAACCCCAGTGGATACCAAGGGCCCACTGCAATACACTTGAGAATTCTTCTCTCATGTATATTCTTTATTAATTTTCTCATCACGAAGTTGTCCATCTTCTTATCATTCCAACTTACAATTACAGTTTTACAATTGCAGTTATTACAATTATTACAATGTTATTCCACACTTCCTCCAATTCTCTTTAACTCATATTATCTTCTGTTTAACATCCCAGATTAACTTCAGTAAGTTAAAGAAAGAAAGAAAGAAAATTTTGACTTTCCCTTCCATCAGATCACAGTTTATTATTATGATGATTTCCACAGTTTATTATTATTATTATGAAAGCTCTACCTTTCATTTCCTTCTTTGTGTATATTGCTAACTTTTTTCCCCCCAACTTATCTTCCTAATTTGATTTTTTTTAAATTTACTATAAATCATTATCTCTTATTCACTTATGGCAATTTTTATACTCTCTTTCACTTGTTATCTCTTAGTCTCATTATCGCGAACTATTACCAATTTATGGGTACACATTCACTCCCTCATACTTACAATTTCTCCCTTTTCTCTCTCTTTTTTCTCTCTCTCCTATCTGCATTTTGTGTCATCTAATTCCATACTCTCTTCCCCCCCTTTCCCCCCGTTTTTCCCCCCTTCCCTTATCCCTACAACTTAACTCTATCTTTCCATTCCTGTATATATGACCACACAGGATCCCATGTTTCAATGAAGAGCTTATCTTTTTATTTTCTACAAGATATGTTAATTTATCCATTTCAGCTGTTTCTAGTAACTTCTCTATCCATTCCATTTCAGATGGGATCTCCTCCCTTCTCCAGTACCTTGCGTATACAATTCTTGCTGTGGTGCACATATGCCATAATAACCTTTTTAATCTGCCATTTTCATTTACAATATTAGTATTCTCGTAAATGCCTAGCAAAAAAAATTCTGGCTTAATTTCTATTTCCTTTCTTAAGATCTTCTGAATTTTTGCTCTAATCATCCACCAAAATTTCTTTGCCTTTTTGCATCCCCACCATTGATGAAAGAAAGATCCTTTTTTTTCTTGACATTTCCAACATTTGTTGGAAGCTCTTCAATTTTTGCTGGGGAGAGATACCATCTCATCATTGTTTTTAGGGCGTTTTCCTGCAAATTATAGGATCTTGAGAGTTTTGCTATTCTATGCCACGATGCTTCCCATCCTTCATAATCAATATTCCGTCCTATATCTATAGCCCATATATTCTTTAATTATTTCTGTTTCTGTTTCCATTCTAAGTAATAACTTATATTCGAAAGTTGATTTTGATAGCTCAATTCCCCCTTCTGCGATATCTTTCTTAAATCTCTCTTTTATTTGAAGGTATGGAAACCATTGTAGGTTCCTTCCTTCTTGCTTCAATTGCGCGCTATCTTCCAATTATCTTTGGTACCGTTTACTAGTTCTTTATAAGTAATCCAGACCAATTCACTTCTTAAGCTTTTAATTGATAGAGCTTCCCCTGGAGATACACAGCTTCGTAATTTTGGGAACAAATATCTTTTATATTTAGACCATATTTTATAGAGAGATTTTCGAATAGAGTGGTTGTTAAACTGTTTTTGGACTTTTGCTTTTTGATACCAAAGGAAGGAATGCCATCCAAAATGGAGTGAATTCTGTACCTGCGTAGGTCCTGCCCATCTATACATTTCCTCTTTATCTAATTTTCTCTCCTCTTAGGTTCCATGCTTAATGTTTCTCATTCTTCATGAGATGATATGACTCATTAGAAAAGATGGCAATGCTTGGTAAAGCAGTAGAAAGACTGCATTGTAGGTTGTTTCAATCAAGAAAGCCTCAACTCTGAGTTGCAGGATCTGAGCAGGGCTGTTGATGACAGTGTGTCTTGGAGGTCTGTTATTCATAGTATTGCCATAAGTTGAAACTGACTTGACAGCCACTACAAATCCAAGATCTCTTTCTTGACCAGACCAGATCAGATGGTGTTGGTGTATATGTGAAGCAGGCATGTTTTTACCCCAATATTTATCACTTTAATCTTGGTTACACTGAATCTCATTCACTATTTTACAGTACAATTTGTAAATGTGTCCTTTTGGAGTTCTTTGGAATCTGTTTCTGTTCCCATCATCCTAAGCAATCTTCTCCAACAGCAAACATAGCCACTTGAATACTCGCCCTCTAACTCCACATTGCTTATGAAGCTTGTTTAAATGCACCAGTACAAATGCCTGAAGGATCCCATTGTCCACATTGTGAGAAGTGTCTGTTTATTCTGTTCTCTGCTTTTCTGTAACCAGTTTTTGATATATTAGAGAACTTGTCTTATCCCCTGCTTGCTATGATTTCTTTGAGATGGGGCTTTATCAAAACCATTTTGGAAGTCCAAGTGAACAATGTGTACTGGATAATTCTCGAACACACATCTGTTGACACTTTCAAAGAACTCTAAAAGGTTACCGAGATAGGATCACCATGCTCCCCCCCCCTTCTTTTTCAGTAGGGCTTGTGCTTCTATAGGCTTGTCAATTTTATCCTTAATAACAGTCACCAATTTACCTGTAAGAGATAATGAGGTAGCTAAGCTATTGTTTACTGGACCTGTCCAAGATTCCTTTTTAAAAATCAATACATTGGCCACTTTACAGTCCTCTGGTACAGAAGCTAATCTTAGGAACATGTTAGATTTTTTTCAGGGTTCTTTTATGAAATCTCTGTCTAGATTTCTAAAATAGCTTTAGTTTCCTAAGATTTCTGTGCTTTTCATGTAGAGTGGTGTGCATCTTGATGATCAGTCCATGATAAAAATGTCAACTCAAGTTATTATTTTTAATATCCTCTAAGAGATTACATTTAGTGCTCTCTCTGCATACTTAGCTGTAGGTTCCACTGAGAATTGAAGAGACTTAAGGAAGTTTTCTCACCGGATATGTTTTCACTCTTCTGCATAGCCACAAAGCTTAGCAACGAAGAAAGGAAAAGGTTATTACTTTAATGAGTTCATAAAACCCATATTATTTTCCTTACAATAAACACATGCTTCCCTCTTCTCTCTCTCTCTCTTACCTTCTTGTTTGTTTCATCTTGAGCTGCCAGAATATCATAAGAAATGTAGTTTAACTTAGGGATTTAATTTTTTAAAAATTATTTGAACATAAATAAGTTTTCTTTATCTCATAGATGTTTGGCATTCATTGCAATATATTCTGAATTAATCATTTATTTATCCCTTTTCACTTATGATGAATGAAGGCCACCTACTCTCAGAAATGTAAATCAGAAGAAAAATATGGGCAGTGTGCTTTCATCATTACCTGTGGTTGATATCCAAAGTATTATACAGTTAATTTGACATGCTCAAAAGTACATTTGACTTGTATTTCTGAAATTAGAAGAGCAATCCTCTGTGCCATATGAGAACCGAATAAGGCAATTTTGGTATGAGCCTGAGGTAGCAGACTTAGTGTCTGTTGCTGTAAGAAAAGATGCTCAAAATTGTATCAGGCAATTTACATCTCTGGATCATTCCTAATGCTGCTCTTTTTACCCTGGACTCTTATATTTGATTTCCTTCCCATAGATTTTTTGGTAGTTGGAATTCACTAGTTAAATTTGCACAAATTTAACAAATAGACTTGTTAAATTTGCTCAAATAAAATTTGTGTAAGGTTTCCCATCAGCATCATTAGTAGTACAGTATAATTGTTTTCTTAAGCTGTTAAATCCCTAATACAAAATCTTCATATTGTCCTATGGGTGAGGGGCTCATAAGCACCTTCTATGTTTTATGGGCCTTTGGCATTAATTGAGTGTATTTCTATATGATTTTGAAATGATAGGTATGGTGGAGCTACAGACACAGCGCGCTCACAAACTAGCAATTAAATTAATTAAATATTAGTTCGGTTGAGTGGTGGAATTATGGTGTGCAGTAAGACTTTACTGCAGCTTTATGGATTTTAAAAACTTATCTCTCTCCTTTAATGCTTCACCTTTGTCTTTATTCTACCTCCTATACTTTTATTCAATTAGTACTTAATGTATTTAATATTGTGTGGTTTAGATCTGTTTCTAAAGGCAGTGTGGTATAGGGGTTTGAGTGCTTGACTAGGACACAGAGAAACCAGTTTGAATCCCCACTCGGCCATGGAAACCCTTTGGGCAAGTCACACTCTCTCAGCCTCAGAGGAAGGCAAGAACAAACCCCCTCTGAACAAATTATGGCAAGAAAACCCCATGATAGGTTCACCTTAGGGGGTCACCGTAAATCAGAAATGAGTTGAAGTTACACAACGACTGATATGTTAAAATGCTTTCCTGTTTTAACTGAAATGAGAGCTCAAAGAGTGTGTGTGTTTGTATATTTACTTATTAATGTTAACTTTCTAAATTAATTAATCAATCTGACTGAAATTATGCAGAGCTGTTACCTCATTGTTAGAAGTCTCAAGAATGCTAAAGTTTTAAAAAGGTAATGGTGATGTTACTCCAGTTTTCCTCTTGCTTTTTTATAAAGCAACCAAGGACTGAGGCAAGATCTGCTATAACAATAGTGTTTCTGCATAGCTTGAATCAGTAACATAGACAGAAATAATTATTGGTGTGTGTGGTGGGGGTTAAATTTCCTCTCATGTTAAACTGAAAAGTAGTGAATGAGAGCCTTGACCATTACAGGCCAGAAAGTACCAGTCCAACTTAGCAGTTATAATACATTACTTCTAAGCAATAGTCATATTTAACCATTGCATAGCCTAATACATAAAAATATCCCCACTGACCCATAGTTTCATGGTCAGTCGACAAATGAGACACTCCTATGTGACCAGCTTTACACTTTAAGAGACAGAGCCCAAGCATCCATAGAGGGACAGTACAAACCTATAACATGTGCCCCCTTCCCACATCCTATGAAAAAAATGTTTTAATTCTGAACCAGCATATGTTATACTTCTGCAAATCAACCCACCCCCCTTTCTACTTTTGTTTCATAGTAACACTCAGCCAGAAAGTTCTATGAGTTTGCTAACTGTTTTGTAAGTTTTGGTCACTAATAAGGGGATTGGGGGCTTGTCTACACAGGCAGAAAACAACAACAACAACAAAAAAACCCAAAACCAAACAACCCTGCTTCAAATTGCATTTTCCTGGTCCACAGTGACCACACACACATCTTGTTAAAGCAAAGTGAGAGCACCATTACCAGCCATACAGTTCCCCTAGGCAAGCTGACTTCGGTGTATAAGGGCAGTCCTGCTATGATCATGTGTCCTATACTTGACATTATTTTCAGCCATATGGTCATGGCCACTCCACTTTTTTTTTTTTTTAATTTTCCCGTCGTGCATGAAAATACGCAAATAGGCAGAGGTGCACTAATAATGATATACAAGTATCTGCACAAACGCACCTTCAAAAAATAATAGCAACTTCATGCCTGCAAAATGTAAATACAAACAGAGGAAATAGCCATTGTTGGCAGGAATGATCAGGTGACCCAAATCCCCAACCCCTGGGTCTACACCAAAGCCGTCTCAGAGAGCCAGCCATGTATACGATTATGACCTTGGGCATTGAAAAGAACCGCATTCTAAGCAAATTGTCAAGAACGTTGTGTATCATGATTGCAGGGACTGTAAGGTAAGTATGATTTTTTCCACAGTATAGACAAGCCCAATGAGCACCGGTGTGATGTAGTGATTTGAGAATTGAACTACAACTATGGAGACCTGGGTTCAACTCCTCACCATGAGAACCTACTAGGTGACCTTGAGAAAGTCACATTCTCTCAGCTTCAGAGGAAGGCGAAGGCAAACCTCCTCTGAACAAACAAGAAAACCCTGTGAAAGGTTCGCCATAGAGTCACCATAAGTCGAAAACAACTTGAAGGCACAAAGCAAAAGTAAAAGCATGATTATCCTATCAATTTTGATTACTTATTTTAATTGATCAGTGCAGCTACAAACATTAGGCTCATTAAATTTAAAGCTTTATTTTTCTCTTTTTAAGTGCAAAATCAAGAATTGACACTCCCGCTCTGAAAATTCAATTTATCTTAGAATCATAGAATCATAGAATTGCAGAGTTGGAAGAGACCACGAGGGCCATCCAGTCCAACCCCCTGCCATGCAGGAAATCACGATCAAAGCATCCCCGACAGATGGCCATCCAGCCTCTGTTTAAAGACCTCCAAGGAAGGAGACCCCACCACACTCCGAGGGAGTGCGTTCCACTGCCGAACAGCTCTTACTGTCAAAAAGTTCCTCCTAATGTTGAGGTGGAATCTCTGTTCCTGGAGCTTGCACCCATTGCTCCGTGTTCCAGTCTCTGGAGCAACAGAAAACAAGCCTGATCCATCCTCAGCATGACATCCCTTCAAATACTTAAACAGGGCTATCATATCGCCTCTTAACCGTCTTTTTTCCAGGCTAAACATACCCAGCTCCCTAAGTCTCTCCTCATACGGCATCGTTTCCAGACCTTTCACCATTTTAGTTGCCCTTCTCTGGATGTTCACAGGCAATAATCAAGATAGCTAGGTACTTAATTGTTCTTTCCTATTGTGCAATTTCTGCAGTTTTTGGTAAGTGGTAGCTTGCTGAAACTTCTTTCAGGTTTTACAACAGTCACTGGTAGCATGCAAAACATCTGTAGGGCTATACATACTACACTGAAAATTAACTTTAGTTTTTCCTATAAATTTAATTTAATAATATACGTTGTCATGGTCCAGCCATATAAGGAAAACATTAAGCATACTGGAAAATGGACCAAGTGTCTAATGTCAAGTTATCAGGGTCCTATTTATATCAGAAGATATCATGGGCTGCATCTTTTGTTGCTTCAGCACAGGTCCTCCAGTTCTATCAAGCAGATTTTGGGGGAGGAGAACTGCATTAGGGGAAACCTGCTCCAGTGATAGGCAGTGTTCCATCCATGATCAGATAAAATTGGTTTTCAACCCATATGTGAATCAGTGCTATCTCTCTTGACACCTACAGTATTCATGTCCTTTTAGTGAAAACAGTTGCCCTCATTTTAAGTTGTTTTTTAAAACTTATCTTCATAGTACATGCATTCTTACGTTCATTTCTCCCCCTCCAATAATTCTGTTTTTAAATGATTTTTAAATTATTGTAGAGAGGGCTCCTTCAGTAAATCATAATTATGTAAGCAAAGTTGGGGTGTCCAATTAAATGCACAATTACACTTGTGAAAAGTTGATTATTTTTTTTAAGCAAAAAACTTTGCTTGAAAACCAACCAAATTGCCTTTTTCCAGTTGGCTCTGTTTTAGCTTTTGCTGCTAAATGTCATCTTTAGAAAATTAAAAGATCCCCAAAAGTGGAGTTGAAACATCCATCGAAGGAGGTAATTGATGCTTTTACATTTGCAGCATTAGTTGATCTTTTTGAAAAACATAGTCTAAAACCCTTTATGCACTGTTTGTTCTTTTGATATTTATAAATGTTAAGCAATGTAAATTATTGGGCTTGTGAATCTGAATACCTATAGTGAAGTCCCAAATGTTAAAATGCTTTTCTAAGTAGTGTAATACCCGTGTTTAGTATGTCAGGATTTACCACCTTTCCTCAACTTTTATAGCTATTTTAAAAAGAACTGCCATAGTAAAGTTTGCATGAGAGTCTAAGTGCCTACAACTTCCTAGTGTAGCAGTGAATTATTAACCCACATAATTTGAATCCCTTCCTAAGTATAAATCAATAAAGATATGCTGGGCCATTGGAACACTGGATATTCAACATTCACATCTGTAAAGCTGTAAAAGAAATGGTATGTTATATGGCGTTTTCAAGGTACAATATAAGGGCATATAGTATATCACAGTGGATTAGGAGGTATGTTTGTAAAGTAGGGGCTTTCCCCCCTTTTAAATATTGCTAAAGCACAATGTGCAGGTAAGGTTTTATTTCAAATATTTCGTTATAATTTATTTTGCCTCTTTCATGGCTTCCTCAAAGGAGTGCAAGTCTGAAGTTAGTGTTTCATGAAAAATTGTTAATCTCTACAGACATAATGGCTGTTTTTTTTTATGATGTTGGTTAGCTAAGTGGGGCCTTTGGTTTTATGGAAATGAGTAATTTTTATAAATGTTGGAACTAAATTAGACCCATAGAAAATGGGACCTGAATACATTATTTTAAATTGTTAGAATTTCTAGATTCATAGTTCAAGACTTTTTCAAACTACTAGCTATATACCTGGTGTAGCATACACTGTTCCCCCTGCTGCCCTCCCCGAGCTCCCCACCGTCTCCCTACCCCCATGTGGCCCCTGCCACCCCCCACATTCTCTGTGCGCACGCACACACACGCCACTTCCTTCCCATGTGGCACGTGCCCCCCACCACGGCCCTCCCATCCCCTGCTGCCCCCTTCCCCCCATGCAACCACACACACACCACTCCCTCCCCAACCCCCTGCCTCCCTTCTCCACACACACCACCTGGCCCCCTCACCATGGCCCTCCTGCCCTTTGCCACCCTCCCCGGGGGGCCCCATGCACACACACATGCCACTCCTTCCCCAGCCCTGCCGCCTCCCTCCCCCACACATGGCATCTGCCCCCCCACGGCCCTCACAACCCTCCCCGAGCCCCACGCACACACCATGCCACACACACACACCCTGCTACTCACTCCTTGTCGGCGGCCATGTTTACACTGGACATAAAAGTCCATATGTTCCCATCCCCAGTGTGCTGATTGGCTGCCCAACCAAGCTGTGATTGGTTCTTCAGTTTCCTAAGCAGCCAATCAGCCCACTGGAAATAGCAACATACCCAAAAGAATTATATACAGTTGCCCCTTCACATTCTCAGCTTTCACACTCGCAGTTTTGATTATTCGCAGTTTAGCCCCAGCCACTTAGGGAAGGCTGGCAAGAGGCAGGGCAACCTCCTGCCTGTGCCTTCTCCGGCCTTCCAGAGGCAGCTCCGGGGCTTCAAAGTCCCAGAGTCCGCTGAGGAAGGTGGGGGGTGGGGCGGGCAGCCTCTCTCCCTCCCTACCTCTGCCTTCCCCAGCCTTCCTGAGGGGACTACGAGGCTTCTAAGACCCGGAGTCCCCTCAGGAAGGCTGGGGAGAGGCAAGGCACCCTCCCTTCCCCTCCCACATGCTGCCTTCCCCGGCCTTTCTCAGCGGGGCCCGGGACTTTGGAGCCCCGGAGCCCACTGAGAAAGGCCGGGGAGAGGCAGCGCAGCCTCCTCCCCACCCACACGCTGCCTTCCCCGGCCTTTCTCAGCGGGGCCCGGGACTTTGGAGCCCCGGAGTCCGCTGAGAAAGGCCGGGGAGAGGCATTGCAGCCTCCTCCCCACCCACACGCTGCCTTCCCCGGTGGGCTCCGGGGCTTCTAAGGCCTGGAGTCCCCTCAGAAAATCCGCGGAGAGGCCAGCCAGGCTGGCCAGACACCCTCCCGCTGCCTCCCTCCCTCGGGGGGGGGGCCGCAGGAGCAGCATCTGTTATTTGCGGTTTTTCCACATTCGCGGGGTCTCAAGAACCTAACCCCCGCGAATGTGGAGGGACAACTGTATATAGATAATTGCATTTATTTTACTATCACAGAGAAGAATTTCAGAATAGATGTATTTGAAAAATGAATATGTCTGTGCTTTGCATATTGGAGTACCTTGCAATTATTATGCAAATATGTTAAATGCAACAAATACGTTAAATGTTTGGGTCCTGGTTTCCTATACCAGCTAAAGGACCCCTTCTATTCTAATAGAGGAAACTCTGTATTAGGAATGAAAAAATATTCACAATTATTAATTTCCTGGCTGAAAATAAACACTCATGAAACCCTGTGGGGAAGAGTAACATCCAACATTCTTTCATGAAGAAGGAAAGAATTTCATTAAGTTTTTTCCCTGGTATTTGCACATCCTCATGTTTTTCAAGCAATTATTCTGCACAGAAATATATATGGATTCTCTGTGTGATCACATGAGTGTGAGTGTGTGTGTGTGCGTACATGCCCAAGATAATGGTTATTTTCCCAAAAAACTTCACTGTCTTGCAGTAACCCTGCCCCCCCCATGTGTCTATGTTTTGTACAAGATTGCTATTATTCAGGAATAATTTCCTGAAACACTTTGGAATGTGTGGATACTGGATAGGAACTGCACAGAATATTTGTCTGTGTAGCATCCTCACTTAATTCCGTTCTTATTTCATGTCTACTTTGTTTATCAATTTTTTAATGTAAGAGTGTATGGATGATTATTTGTGCAGTTTTATGTACTCAAAAGTAAATCCTGTTGCATTCTGAGTGGAACTTACTCCCAGGTAAATATATATAGGATTGAGCCCAATAAGTTACTTGTGTAAGATATACTGTATTTCTTTGGTCATGTGAACACTCATGGCTCCACAGCCTGCACTGTCTGAGATAGAACACCACCTTAATAAATCCGTTTCCTGTCCCAAATCCAAAACTTGACCAGATACAGGTGCTTTAAGCCATTACATACTTCTGTCCACATCCTACGTGGCTTCTTTGACAGCTTACTGTGCCACTTCGTTATGCTTCCTTTCTCCTTGTGTTGTCTGTATCCTGGTACAAAACAGCCTGCAGTAGTAGAGGTTTTACTGGTTTCCTTTTGCGGACCCAGACTGTACGCCCCACTCCCCTCCCTTAAAAAAGACACATACTACTGTTGTCCCTCCACATTCGCGAACTTGACATTCGCGGTTTTGATTATTCGCGGTTTTGGGGGGGCCCCCTGGGCCCCCCCAAAACTGCGACACGGGGACTCCGGAGGCCCCGTGAAAGCCCTGGGAGGGAGTGGGGAGGCCTCCACGGGGCCTACGGAGACCCTCCGGAGGCCCCGCGAAGGCCTTGGGAGGGAGGGGGGAGGGCCGGGGACGCCTCCATGGGGCCTCCGGAGACGCTCCGGAGGCCCCATGAAGGCCTGGGGAGGGGGTGGGGAAGGCCGGGGAGGCCTCCATGAAGGCCCGGGGAAGGGCTGGAGAGGGCTGGGGAGGCGCTCATTGGGCCTCCGGAGACGCTCCAGAGGCCCAATGCAGGCCCGGGGAAGAGGTGGGGAGGGCTGGGGAGGCCTCCATGGGGCCTCCGGAGACGCTCCGGAGGCCCCACGAAGGCCTGGGGGGCGTGGGGAGGGCTGGGGAGGCCACCATGGGGCCTCCGGAGACGCTCCGGAGGCCCCATGCAGGCCCGGGGGAGGGCTGGGGAGGGCCGGGAAGGCCTCCATGGGGCCTCCGGAGATGCTCCGGAGGCCCCATGCAGGCCCGGGGAAGGGGTGGGGAGGGCCGTGGAGGCCTCCATGGGGCCTCCGGAGACGCTCCGGAGGCCCCATGAAGGCCTGGGGGCGTGGGGAGGGCTGGGGAGGCCTCCATGGGGCCTCCGGAGACGCTCCGAAGGCCCCATGCAGGCCTGGGGAAGAGGTGAGGAGGGCTGGGGAGGCCTCCATGGGGCCTCCGGAGCGTCTCTGGAGGCCCCATGATGGCCTGGGGAGGGCATGGGGAGGGCTGGGGAGGCGCTCATTGGGCCTTCGGAGACGCTCCAGAGGCCCAATGCAGGCCCGGGGAAGGGGTGGGGAGGGCTGGGGAGGCCTCCATGGGGCCTCTGGAGATGCTCCGGAGGCCCCATGCAGGCCCGGGGAAAAGGTGGGGAGGGCTGGGGAGGCCTCCATGGGGCCTCCGGAGACGCTCCGGAGGCCCCACGAAGGCCTGGGGGGGCGTGGGGAGGGCTGGGGAGGCCACCATGGGGCCTCCGGAGACGCTCCGGAGGCCCCATGCAGGCCTGGGGAAGAGGTGAGGAGGGCTGGGGAGGCCTCCATGGGGCCTCCGGAGCGTCTCTGGAGGCCCCATGATGGCCTGGGGAGGGCTGGGGAGGCGCTCATTGGGCCTCCGGAGACGCTCCAGAGGCCCAATGCAGGCCCGGGGAAAGGGTGGGGAGGGCTGGGGAGGCCTCCATGGGGCCTCTGGAGACGCTCCGGAGGCCCCATGCAGGCCCGGGGGAGGGCTGGGGAGGGACGGCGAGGCCTCCATGGGGCCTCCGGAGATGCTCCGGAGGCCCCATGCAGGCCTGGGGAGGGCGTGGGGAGGCCTAGGGAGGCCTCCATGGGGCCTCCGGAGACGCTCCGGAGGCCCCATGCAGGCCCGGGGGAGGGCTGGGGAGGGCCGGGGAGGCCTCCATGGGGCCTCCGGAGACGCTCCGGAGGCCCCATGCAGGCCCGGGGAAGGGGTGGGGAGGGTCGGGAGGCGCTCATGCGGCCTCCGGAGACGCTCCGGAGGCCCCATGCAGGCCTGGGGAGGGCTTGGGGAGAGCTGGGGAGGCCTCCATGGGGCCTCCGGAGATGCTCCGGAGGCCCCATGCAGGCCCGGGGAAGAGGTGGGGACGGCCGGGGAGGCCTCCATGGGGCCTCCGGAGATGCTCCAGAGGCCCCATACAGGCCTGGGGAGGGCGTGGGGAGGGCTGGGGAGGCCCCATGCAGGCCTGGGGGAGGGCCGGGGAGGCCTCCATGGGGCCTCCGTTGCGTCTCCAGAGGCCCCATGATGGCCTGGGGAGGGCGTGCGGAGGGCTGGGGAGGCGCTCATGAGGCCTCCGGAGACGCTCCGGAGGCCCCATGATGGCCTGGGGAGGGGGTGGGGAGGGCCAGGCAGGCGATCATGGGGCCTCTGGAGACGCTCCGGAGGCCCCATGAAGGCAAGGGGAGGCGGGGGAAAGTGACTATAGGGCCTCCGGAGGCCCTGTTGTCGCTTTGATGGGGGAGGGGGAGGGCAATTGTTATTCGTGGAGTTTTCACATTCGCGGGGGTCTGGGGAACCTAACCCCCGCGAATGTGAAGGGATGACTGTACTACAAGCTGTGATAATAATTGTATTGAGTACAAGATAAACATAATGATTAAGTATAGGTTAGTATGAAGGGTCCTCTCATGAGGAAAAAATAAGTATTTCAAGGACACGACAAAAAATCTGTTCTGTACTAACAGTATAAAAATGAGAGAACAGTTTATGGAAAACATTGCAACATAACCCTTTCTTCAAGAAATATAAAACATGGTGTTTCAGATGGTTGGGTGTCATCATACTAAGAGAGCTTAAAACTGTCAACTTGGAAGTCTACTGATGTAAAAATAGCCAAGTATCCATTTATTGTTTTTACACATGTAAGTTTTTTTAAAAAAAAATCAGTGTAGAACTCTCATCAAATCCTCAGCTGGTAGATGCATTTTGACTTGCTAGTCTTCCTCAGTGGTAGAAAATCAGAGCAATATGCATGAAATAAATCTGAGTAGGATAAATAATCCATCTTCCAGGCACAGGCACTCTAAAATGCTTTGAATTCTCTCTCACTCCATCATTAAACCATGAGTTCCAAAAGGCATTTGGGAACAGGCATTTACTATTTTAGACAATGAAGAGAGGGGTGTTCTTTTTGGAACAACTCACTAAGGAGAATTGCCTTCTTTCACAGGTCTTCAATTTTCTTAATTAAGGTCCAAATCATTTTTCCTCATTCATAAAGATATCTGTGTAGTTTAGGCTTGCCAAGTATCCATTATCATAATGGATGTACTTTATTAAAGGACTGGAAATTCTTCCCCTTATAGGACTGACAGGTGTCCCTTATTTAAAAGGATGTTCACTATTTGTGGGTTGGAAAGCTTTTTCTTTTATAGAGACTAAACAAGATATCAAAAAAAAAAAAGCACCATATTTTGCAATGTTGTTGTTTGCTTTCAATTTGTTTCTGACTTATGACAAGCCTAAGGCAAACATATCATGCAGTTTTCTTGGCACTTCATCAAGATAGCATCATGTAATTTATGTATTTATGAATGTGGGCAATATTTTGAGAAATAACATAGTGAAATTAACTGAAATTGATACTTTCATTTGGTATTTGGGTAGAACACAAACTTGTTAATAGCTACTTCCTGATTGTCAACAATGTATGCTATGAACTTCAACTGTCCTTTATTGCTATTTTGAAAACTTGGCAACACTAGTATATATACTATTAATTGTTATTTCATTATGAGTATACGCCTAACATAAATGATACATATGTAAAGCCAAACTTTGGAAGAAAGAATTTGGTGTTACATCTGGGCAAGTACTCAGCACCCCAGCTATGACCTTCTTTCCCAGTATCAACCTGGGAAATAATAAGAGTGCATATGTATCATTATAAAGAAGTGTATCATCTCAGAATCTTCAAGGACAAAATTTTTGAATGTCATTTCCCTTGTTTCCTCTTTAATAATAACTCTTTGGAAGAGAAGTTACTTTTATAAGCATCTATTGGGAGTGCGTAAATCCAACAATTAGCTCCATGAAGTAAAAATACAGAAGGGCTATGTTCCAGTGTATTAAAATGCATGTTTAATGTGTCTGTATATATTGTGATGGTAGTGATGGCATAATTGTTCTGTATAACAGCTTTATTAGTGGAAACTACCCCAAGAGAACATGCTAGGTATTACATCTCCATTAGATTTTCAAAGCCTTTGCAGTTGTCCTCAATCATAAAAGAAAGAATTTAGTGACAGCTGTTTACAGTTTTTTTACACAAGACATTCCATTCTATTATATAGTATTTGTCCTAATTAGTACAGTAATTGCATGCCTGAAAGTTACAGTGTTGTGCTAACTTCTCATATGTAACTTCTGTGGCTTTGTTATACCACCTGTCTGACAAAATGCAGTAAAACTTGTACAATATTAAACTATTGATTCATTCTAGGTAAGCTTTTACCAGTACAAATTAAATACATGAATCATAGAAATCAGAGAAGTAAAAGAATTATTATGTCGTAAGTTTTTTCCCCCTGTGGGGTTGCTGTGAGATTATTCAGTACAGTTTATTTCCTGGAGTTATATTGTCAGTCCGGTTTCATATGTCTCCAATGATATGGCTTTCCCTACTTCCCATGGGAAACTATTCTGTAATTTAAAAGATAGCTGTCATTAATAGTTCTTTCTTGTTTGCCTTACTGCAATTCACTGTTTCCTTTGCATCTCCAGCAGTTTCTCTTCCCTTTTGAATTTCACAGACTTGAAATATTGAACTCTTAGATGCCTTTTCCTCCAACCACCTAAAAAACTGTAGTCTTTATTTAGTTGTTAATCTTTTATCATACCTTTGCCCCTAAATATTTTTTTATTCACAGTCCCTCATTTTTTCATGTACCCCTTTTAAAGAGCTTCAGAGCATTTTATATTCAAAATACAGTGCAACCTTCAGAGTAGCAGCAGGGTGTGGAACTGTGATCACAAAATTACTTTCACATATGTTAGTTCAGTCAAGATTTTTGGGTATTACTTTTTTTCCTTGGTTTGCTGCCTTCCTAATTGTCCACTCTCAAATCTTTAATCATGGTTAACACATCAGTTTTGTTGTTTTTACTGTGATTAACTCTGGTCTTAACTTGTAACTTCTGGCTACTTTAAAATCGTGATGGTTAGCCAACTGTATTTAGTATTAACTACCATGGTTAAGTTAATTGAGGTAGCCAATCTTTTTTAAAAATATATTTTTATTAATTTTTATAATCATACATTATATTATCCAATCAATACTTATTTAGTATAACAGATAAAATTACTATAAACATCGCAATTTTTCTATTAACTAATTTCAAAAGTTAACATAGATTCTTTACTATAATTCTATTCAAAAATATTAATTCCCCTACCCCCCCCACCTCAGTGCTCCCCTTCACCAGAGCCATTATCCCTTACTTAATCTTTCCAGAATCTCATTTCTTCTCGTGGAGGTAACCTCCCATCTTTTGTCTGTAATACTTTTTAAACAAATAATTTCCAAATTTTATCAAAATCATTTTCTTTCCATATTCCTCTTCTTACTTTAATTCTACATGTTAACTTATCATTTATTGCCATTTTCCAAACTTCTTTATAGCACTCCTCCACTTGTACATTTATTTGCATTTTCCAATGTCTTGCTATAATTAATCTTCCTGCCGTTAATAAATTTGTTATTAAATCCTTTTCTGCTTGGTTCTCATTCTCTCCATTATAAATTGACATCAATGCTATACTCGGTTTCCTTTCTATATTTCTATTCAGAATCTTCTCTATTTCTATAAAAACCATTTCCCAAAACTGCTGTACAAATTTACAATTCCACCACATATGCATATATGTACCTATTTCTTGACAACCTCTCCAACAATATTTAGAGTTATTCTTATCTATATTATGCAATCTTGCTGGTGTCAAATACCATCTCCATATTATTTTATAATAATTTTCTTTTATCCGTATCGACATATTTTTAGGTGTCTTTGTTTCCATATCTTATCCCATTCATGATCTCCAATTTTTTGTTTCAAATCTTCCTCCCATATTCTCCTTAAATACTCCCCTTTGTCTTTTTTATCCTTATTTTTTATCAATATTTTATATAATTCACTTGTAATACCTTTCATACTTTCATTATCATCCCTCTTTTCACCTTTTTTCACCAAATTTTCAAATTTTGTAAATTCCCTTGTTTCTTTATGATTCTTTTTCCAATTTTTAATCCATTGTTCTAACTGTATACAATTAAACCATGAAATTTTTATTCCACATAATTTCTCTCTTATACTCCCTTTCTCATTCATCCATCTTATCCATCCCTCTATTTTGTCTAGTCCTCTTTTCTTTAATTCCTTTCCCATTTTTTCCTTCAAATTATTTGGGAATTTTTTTTCCATTATAACCGGTGTTAATACTGAATCAATAGGCAAAAATTCTCTCTTGTATTTATACCATATTTCCCATATATTTTGCAGAAATGGGTTCTCAATTCCTTTAATTTCCTTTTTTGTAAAATTATCAAAAAAATATGTTCCATATTCTCTTTTCTATTCTCCCTGTTTCTATCTCTAACCATTCTAAATCCCCCTGTCCTACAATTCCTTCTATAACATATCTCAATTGATTAGCTTCATAATATCCTTTTATTTTGGGAAGACCAAGTCCTCCCTCCTTCTGTGATATATACCAAAATAATTTATTTAATCTTGTCCTTTTCCCTCCATTACAATATTTATTCAACATATTTTGCCATTTTTTTCAGTTCTACTTCTGATATTTTTATTGGTAACATTCTAAACAAAAAAAAATAGTTTAGGTAATATTTTCATTTTAAATAAAGCTACTCTTCCAAACCATGACAGTTGAATATTTTTATATTCTTCCAACTTCTTTTCCATTTCTTTCCTTAGTGCCATAATATTTTTCTCTTCTACTTCTTTTAAATCATTTGTAATATTTATTCCTAAATACTTAATATTACTTTTTAATCTTACTTTTATTTTTTTCTCTTTTACAAATATATTTTCTTCTTCCTTAGTATAGTTAAACAACATCATATCTGATTTGTTCCAATTAACCTGTAAGCCTGTCATCTCCCCAAATACTTTTAAATGTTCTTTAATTTTTTCTATTCCGTTAATCAATTCCTTAATTGTTAGCAATGTATCGTCAGCAAACAAGCTTATCTTATGCTTTGTTTCTACTCCAATTCCTTCTATAATATTATCATTTCTTATCACATTTGCTAGAATTTCTATTACCATTGCAAACAATATTGGAGAAAGTGGGCAACCTTGTCTTGTTCCTCTCGTTATTTTTATTTCTCTTGTTATTTCATCATTAACCATCACTATAGCTGTGTTATGGGAATACAATTGATCTATTAATCCTCTAAAACTCTTCCCCATTCCAAATTCTTTCAATATTATTTTTAATGTTGGCCATTCCATACAGTCAAATGCTTTAAATATATCTAATGCTAATATCCCTGCTTTTAATTTTGTTTTGTCAATTATATGTATTTTGTTTAACACCCTTCCTATTAAATTTGACATTTGTCTTCCTTTCACAAATCCACATTGATCCTTCAATATATATTTATACATACAACTATTCATTCTCTTTGCCATTATTACTGATAATAACTTTGCATCTTGATTTATCAATGCTATAGGCCTGTATGATCCAGGGTGCAACAAATCCTTATCTGGCTTTGGTATCAATATTATCAATGATTGTTGCCATGATAGAGGGATTTTGTCTCCCGTTATTATATTATTATATAATTCTAATAATTTAGGTATCAACTTCTTTTTAAATACTTTATAATAATCTGGTCCTAACCCATCCATTCCTGGAGCTTTCCCACTTTTTAAATTGTTTATTGCTTCCTCTACTTCCATTTTCGTAATTGGTTTTTCTAATAAATCCCTATCTAACTCTTCTATTTTAATCTTCCAATTTCCCCCTATATATTTTTCTATTTGTTCCACTGATTTATTCCCTGACTGACACAGGTCTTTATAAAACTCCTCAAAAGTTGTTAATTTTTCCTTCATTGTTCTACAGATTTTACCTGTTTCATCTCTAATCCCATGTATCATATTTTCCATTTTCTTCTTCTGTGTGGATCTAGCCAACATTTTTGAATTTTTATTACTAAATTCAAAATACTCCCTTCTTAAATAAATTAAATTTTCCTGTACTTCATCTACTTCCATTTTATCCAATTCCTCCCTTTGCTCATAACTCAATATAAGTTTATTTTTCCTTGTTTAATATATATTTATTTTCCAATAATTCTATTTCCCTTTCTAATCTTCCTTTTCTTTCTTCTTGCCTTTTTTAAGTTAAATGTTTCTTTTATGCATATCCCCCTTGTCACAGCTTTCATAGTATCCCACAAAATTCCTTTTGATACTTCTTTATCATTTAATTCCCATAATTCTTGACATTCATGCTCAATTTTTTCTACTATTTCTCTGTCATTTAAAATCTTTGTATTCAACCTCCACCTTTTCACCTGTTCATAATCTCTCTTCATTATAATCTCCACATTGGCCAAGGCATGGTCTGTTACTTTTATATTTTCTATCTCTGAATTTATGATTTTATCAATCAAATTTTTGATACAAAAATATAATCAATTCTTGAATAACTCTTATGTACCATTGAAAAGTATGTATATTTCCTTTCATCTCCCTTTACCAATCTGCACACATCTTTCAACCCCTTTCTTTTTATTATTTTATTTAAATTTGTAATATTATCATATTTATCCCTTAATGAACAATTTGATTTATCTTTTATTCTTTCCATTTGCATGTTAAAATCTCCTGCTACAACAATAGTTTGTTCTTGCATATTCTCCATTTCTTTAAATACTTTCTCATAAAATTCCTCTTGGTTTTCATTTGGAGCATATACATTCATTAGAACATATTTATCTTCTCCCATTTCACCTTCCATTATAATATATCTACCATTTTCATCTTTTTTCACCTTTTTAATGACAAAATTACATTTTTGCTATTAATATTGCTACCCCTCTAGCTTTTGAATTCCCATATGCTTTTTCATAAACTCTTACCCAATTCAATTTCAATTCATTTACTCCTTCCCTTTTTTGATGTGTCTCTTGCAAAAATATTATATCTGCTTGATCCTTCATCAATAATGCTTCAATCCTTTTTCGTTTTATTACCATACCAAGGCCATGAACATTTAAGGTTGATATCTTTAATTTATTAACCCTTAGATTCCTTATTACATTTTCTATAAGATCTTCTAGCTCCAAAAAGTGACCTCCCTTCCCCATACCCATCCCTTCCTAATTCTTCTCCATTCCCTTCCCCCCTCCCCCCTTTCCCTTCTTTGCCTCCCCACCTTGTCTTCCCAAGGCAAATTGCCTTGCTCATGACCCCCCAGGTCTTCCAGGTGAAGAGTGGTGAAGAGATCTTCCAATGGTCCAGAACAACTCCCTCCCCTTGAGTGCTCATTAAAAAAAGTAAAAACATTTCCCCTTTTTTCTCCCTGTAAATTTTATTATTCTTCCTTCTGCTTTCTTCATCTGTCTAAACTTTTTATCCTCCGCTGTCCGCTCCTCCATCAGCTCCATACTCCTTCTTACGTACTCCCAACTCCTCCAACAGTTGCAATCCTTCTTCTGGTGTTTCCATTCTATATCTTTTTCCTGCCCATTCAAATTTCAAAAACACTGGGTATCCCCAAGCATATTTTATACTAGCTTTCAAAAGAGTAGCAATACAAGGCTTCATCGGTTTTCTCCAAATTACTGTTTGTGGACAGTAGTCATTATATAATTCCACCCTTACATCTCCATACTTCAGTCTCTCTGGATGTTTCTTGATTGTTATCATCAATTCCTTCTTGTTATTGTAGTTAATAACTCTAACAATAACATCTCTTGGCAAAATACTTCTCCTTCCTGTCAGTTCTCTATGTATATGCTCAATGTCCTCTTCCCTCCATTTCACAGCTGGGGTCACTTGCTGTAGCCATTTCAACATTTCAGATTTCAGATTAGATCCTTGATCTTTCCCCACAGATTCTGGCAGGAACCTTATTCTAAAGTTATTCCTGTGTTGATAATCTTGCATGTATATCAATTTTTTTTCCATATCTGTGATTTTCTTCATATTGTCCTGAATCTGGCTACTTTGAAGTGTTTGGGTTTTAATTATTTCTTTGTTCTCTTTTACTATATTAAGAATATCTCCTTGTATTCCTTGTATTTTTGTACTCATTTCCACAAATCTTTCTTCAGATCTTTTCCTCTCCTTCTGCATTTCTTCTCTTATACTTGCAAACTCTGAAAACATTCTCTTTTTGTCTTCTCTAAATTCTGTCATCATTTTTGTAAAGAGAGAATCCATATGAGTTTTAATATCCTCTGTGCTTTCTCCCCTTCTTTCCCTACCCCTTGGGGGTGGAAGATCTGGGGCTGAGGCTGAAGCAGCTAAAGGAGGGCTAGTTTCTTTTCCCATCCTTAGTCCTTCTGGTTCACCCTTGTTATTCTGTTCTTCCGAAGATATCCTTTCTAATCTCTTGTGCGATCTATCCGATGGTTTACCTAATGTTTGTGGCCTCAACCAACTTTTTCCTGCAATATTTCTTCTTTTTTTAGACATAAGAAAATCAAAACACTCCAAACTTTCGTTCCTCCCCTTCTGTGTATGGCCCTTCCTTCCTCCACCACTTATTTTTAAAAATCTTTCCACTTATTCTCCAGTTAGATCAATTATTCCTTCTCCTGTTGAATCATCCTTTTCATTTGCCTACAATTGTTCGCTGCGTTCTCCAACTTTAGTGATTTATTAACCAAATGTTCTTTTTAATTATATTGGAGACCGCTCCAATATCGGGCAAAACCGAAAGTAACTATTTGTTTACTTTAGGCTTCTTTGAACTGCAATTTTATCTTCTATTAACATTCCTTAGTGATTCACAGCCATAAATCTTCCCTCAAGAGCTCTCCTCGTGCCTTTTTGAGGGGAAATTATTCATTTAATTCTATTACCTTGAGCACCCATCCTGGGGATTGTTTTCTACGCCATGGAAGCTTGGCTCCTCCCTCTGAGGTAGCCAATCTAATATACTGGTTGGAGTGTTAGTCTAGGGCAGTGGTTCTCAACCTGTGGTTCCCCAGATGTTGTTGGACTACAGTTCCCAGGACCCTTCTGAGGTCTCACCTTGACAGCCAGGTGGTCCTCCCAGTCATTAGTAAGGCTGTAGGGTTGAACTCACAACCTCACTAATGACTGGGATGACCACCTGGCTGTCAAGCTGGGACCTCAGAGGGCTCCTGGGAACTGTAGTCCAACAACATCTGGGGAACCACAGGTTGAGAACCACTGGTCTAGGGCTAAAAGAGATAGATTCACAGATAAGCTCAGTGGGTGATCTTGGGTCAGTCAGTATATCTCAGCCTCATCTATATCAAAAAGTTACAGTGAGGACAAAATAGGTAGGGAAATAATAATAATAATAATAAAATTTATTTATACCCCGCCCCTCTGCTACAAACAATCGGGCGGTTTCCAACAATTAAAACATTATAATAATGACTAAAAACACCACCCACCCCCACCCACCCCCATAAAAAGACATTAAACACAATAAGATTAAAACCTTCTAACTAAAAAACACATTAAAAACAAATATATACATAATTTTTAAAAAGCCAGGAGACTGAGTTCCTGAGGCCGGGATCTAATCAGGAAAGGCCTGCCAAAAGAGATCCGTCTTTAGTGCTTTTTTAAAGCTACTCAAGCTCGTCAGCTGACGGATCTCATTCGGCAGGCTATTCCACAATTTGGGGGCGATTACTGAAAAGGCCCTCTGGGAGGTTGCAGACAGCCTAGATTTTTTGTGGCTGAAGCAGATTCCTCCCAGAGGACCGGAGTATGCGGGGAGGATTGTATGGGAGGAGGCGGTTCCGGAGATAAGTTGGACCCAAGCCATTTAGGGCTTTAAAGGTAATAACCAACACCTTATACTGGGCCCGGAAACTGATAGGCAGCCAGTGGAGAGATTTTAATATTGGAGTTATATGATCTCTCCGAGATGTTCCCGAGACCACTCTGGCTGCCATATTTTGTACCAACTGAAGTTTCCGGACCAAGCACAAGGGTAGCCCCATGTAGAGCGCATTGCAGAAATCTAGACGAGAGGTTACCAGCGCGTGCACCACAGTCTCGAGGTCCCTTACTTCCAGGAAAGGGCACAGCTGGTGTATCAGCCGAAGCTGATAATAAGTGCTCCTGACCGTCGCATTCACCTGACTAGTCATCTGAAGCGATGAATCAAGGAGCACCCCCAGACTGCGAACACAGTCCTTAACGGAGAGCGTGACCCCATCCAGGACTGGTGGTTGAAACCCAACTCCTGGTTTCGGGGCCGCTACCTTGAGCACCTCCGTTTTGTCCGGATTTAATCTCAATCTGTTTTTCCTCATCCAGCCCATTACTGCTTTAAGACAGTCATTAAGAGGAGAAATGCCATTGGAATTCGAGGCCGATGATCGGGACAAGGAGAAATAGATCTGGGTGTCATCAGCGTACTGATAACACCCAGCCCCATAACCCCAAATAATCTCACCCAGCAGCTTCATATAGATGTTAAACAGCATCGGGGACAGGATGGCGCCCTGCGGAACACCACAAGTAAGCTCCTTTCTGGTGGAGCTGCTGTCCCCAAGCTGCACCCTCTGGGACCTGCCCGAGAGGAAGGACCGGAACCACTGAAGTGCAGTGCCTCCGATTCCTAATTTTGTATGGTTCCTACACTCCTTGAGGAAATTGTGAGAGTTTGAAGAAAATAGAAATTTGGGTAGAAGGTAAGGTGCATGCATAATTCCACAGCAATTTTTCAGTCCTTTATTCTTAAGGGCTCATAAGCATTATATCTGCACTAGCCCTGAGACCTGTCACATCAGTACATAAACAAATATGCTTGGATAGTTTTTTACCAGCTAATGGCATCATCCTTTGAATGACATGCTGCTTACAGGATGTTTCCATCAGGAAAAGAATAGGTTTCATTCAGTGTTAGCCTCTTTCCCTTGCAGCCCACTGTATTCCTTAAAAATCTGTTCCAAAGAGTTGTGAATGAAACTAGTATGGGAAATTGGCAAAAATCACTCTCTTCGTTTCCACCAATGGCATCTTCTGCTGGATTGCCAGTCCTCTCAAGGATAAAAGGAGTCCTTCTATAAACAGACAAGAACTCAGTATCTTAGCCATAAGGAAGAGATATACATATCACTTATACTTGTGTGATCATGAAATGACATTTTAAATTGGTACTGTAAGCAACTGCAATACAAGTTAGTTACCGTGTAGTTGGAGGGATTTTAGTTGATAGATCATAGAATTGTAGAGTTGGAAGAGACCACGAGGGCCATCCAGTCCAACTCCCTGCCATGCAGGAATCAAAGCATCCCTGACAGATGGCCATCCAGCCTCTGATTGAAAGACCTCCAAGGAAGGAGACCCCGCCACGCTTCAAGGGAGTGTGTTCCACTGCCGAACAGCTCTTACTTTCAAAAAGTTTCTCCTAATGTTGAGGTGGAGTCTCTGTTCCTGGAGCTTGCATCCATTGTTCTGTGTCTAGTCTCTGGAGCAGCAGAAAACAAGCCTGCTCCATCCTCATGCCTTTTTGAGGTGAAATTATTCATAGGGGCATCCTTGATAAGTATACCCCTAATTCCCTCATCCAAGTAATTGATAAAGATGTTGAACAGCACTGGGCCCAGGACAGAACCCTGTGGCACCCCACTGGTCACATCTTTCCAAGAGGAAGAGGAGCCACTGCAGAGCACCCTTTGGGTTCGGCCGGTTAACCGATTACAAATCCACTAAACAGTTAACTTGTCTAGCCCACATTTTACAAGCTTGTTTGCAAGAATGTCATGGGGAACCTTGTCATCAAAGGCCTTACTGAAATCAAGGTATACGATATCGACAGTGTTCCCTTCATCTATCAAGCTCGTAATTTTATCAACAAAAAGTGATCAGATTAGTCTGGCATGACTTGAAACCCATGTTGACTTTTTATCATTATGGCATTGCCTTCTAAATGTTCACAGACTCTCTGTTTAATGATCTGCTCTAGAATCTTCCCTGGTATTGATATCAGACGAACTGGATGATAATTGTTGGGACCGTCTTTTTACCCCTTTTTGAAGATGGGGACAATGTCTGCCCTCCTCCAGTCTGCTGGGACTTCTCCTGTTCTCCAGGAGTTCTCAAAGATTATTGCCTATGGCTCTGAGATTACATTGCCAGCTCTTTTAATACCCTTGGATGTAATTCATCTGGTCCTGGAGATTTAAATTCATTTAGATTAAGAAGGTATTCCTTTACTTCCTCTTTGCTTATTCTGTGCTGGATTCCCTCTATTGTGTCCTCTGTCCCATTATCCTCAAGGTGATCATCCTTTTCCTTTTCTGAAAACATTGAGGCAAAGAAGGTGTTGAGTAATTCTGCCTTTTCTCTGTCCCCTGTTAGCATTTTGCCATCATCTCCATGTAGTGGCCCTACCATTTCCTCTTTCCTCCTTTTGCTGCGGAGATAGCCAAAAAAATCCTTTTATAGTTCTTAACCTCTCTAGCAATCCTGAGCTTTAGCTTTTCTAACTTTACTCCTACACGTGTTTGCTATCTGTTTGAATTCTTCTTTGGTGATTTCCCCCTTTTTCCATTTCCTATATATGTTCCATTTAAAACTTAGCTCCGTTGAAAGTTCTTTAGTCATCCATCCTGGTTTCTTGAGACACCTCCCATTTTTCTTCCTCAATGGTACTGTTTGAAATTGTGCCTTCAGTATCTCCCTTTTGAGAAAGTCCCATCCATCTTGAGGTCTCTTCTCTTTTAGTATTTCTGACCATGGGATCACCCCCAGTATTTTCCTGAGTTTATTGAAATCAGCTCTCCTAAAGTCAAGAATGCATGTCTGACTATGCCTGGCATCTCCTTTCCATTTTATAACAAACTCCTGGAGAACATGATCCACTCTCAGCTAAGGATCCCACCACTTACACCCCATTAACCTAAAATAGCTGACCCCCTTGTTGCCTCTTCCACCTTTTGGACCATGAAATTGTCTTCCAGGCAAGTAAGGAATTTGCCAGACCTTGAAGTTTTGGTTGAGTTAGATTTCCAGCAACTATCAGGATAGTTGAAGTCACCCATCACTACTACATCTCTCCTTTCTGCATGTGTGGTCACCTGTTCTAGAAAGGCATCATCCAATTTCTCCATCTGACTTGAGGGTCTGTAGTAGAATCCCACAATAACATCCCTGTTGTTTCCCTCCCCTTTAATTTTCATCCAGATGCTCTCTACCTGGCTTCCAGTATTGATGTCATGGATCTCTTCACTGGTATAAGTATCCCTGATATATAAAGCTATTCCTCCTCCTTTCCTGTTTGGCCTGTTTCTCTTATAAAGGTTATACCCCTGTGTTCCTACATTCCAATCATGTGATTCACCCCACCAGGTTTCAGTAATGCCTATTATATCATATTTGTTTTGTTGTGCTAGGAGTTCAAGTTCATCTTGCTTATTTCCCATGTTCTGAGCATTAGTGTAGAGACATCTAAGACCATGTGTTCCCTTTACTTGCTTCCTGTGTAAGTTTTCTTGCCATCCACTGTTGGGTCCTTACACTGTTTGCCTTGCTCTCTCAATGACCGTTTGACTATTTCTCCAGCTCTTTTGCCTTTCAGAATAGTGTCTCCCTCCCCCATATGACTCAGTTTAAAGCCCTCCTGATCAAATTCTTGAGACTGTTGGCAAAAACTTTTCTGCCAACTGTCGTGAGATGCACCCCATCCCTTGCCAGAAGTCCCCCCTCATGGAAATGCAGCCCATGATCCAAGAATCCAAATCATTCTCGGTAACACCATCTACGGAGCCAGTTGTTTACGTTGGCTATTTTCCCCTCCCTTTCTGGACCATGCCCTTCAACTGGCAGAAGAGACGAGATGACAACCTGTGCATCCATTTCTTTCAACTTCCTTCCCAGAGCTTCATAATCTCTTCTGATCTTCGAAAAGCTATGCCTTGCAATATCATTGGTTCCCACATGGACCAAAAGGAAGGGGTAATGATCCGTAGGCTTGACCAGTCTTGTCAGCCTCTTGGTCACATCACGGATCTTTGCCCCAGGGAAACAACACACCTCCCAAGACATCTTGTCAGGCCCACAAATCACTGCTTCTGTACCCCTCAGCAAGGATTCCCCCACCACCACTACACACCTCTGCCAAGGCTTAGCAGTGGCTGTTCCTTGCGGTGGTGCTCTCAGGGTCCCCTGCTCTGCCCCTGAAGTCTGTCCATGCTGTTCTTCCTCATTGTCCTTGATAAGGGAGAGAGCTTCAAATCTATTCTGTAGCTGCAAGCTGCTTGAAGAATCCTTGGATGTTCTTGTTCTGTGTATAACATTCCTTCAGCTGTCTACCTACTTTGTGTGTATGACATGACCCTCTCCTCCCCAGCCACTTCCTCTGTGTGGTCCCCGTCCAAGACTGTTCATTTTGTTCTGTCCAGGAAAACCTCTTGCTCATGAATATGTTGAAGTGTAGCTACCCGTGTCTCCATCTGCTAGACTTTCTCCTCCAAGAGGGCTACCAACTTGCACTTGGTGCATGTGAAGTTCCCCACGTCTGTAGACAAGAAGACAAACATCACACAAGTGTTGCAGGTGACTGCAGCAGTCCCCGCAGTGTCCATAGTGAGAGCTTTTAGGTAATCTAAGAACTCTTAGTTAATGCTGAGAACTCTATGATGTATTTTTAAGTATGCTGTATTTTTGCCTGGTTGCCCAAATTCTGCAAGGAGTTATATAAAGCTAGGCTTCCAACTCCATCCCCTAGTGACTCACAGATATGACTCACAGAAGCTCCACCTCCTCAGCAACAAGCACACTCTCCCAATAGTTTTTTTTAAATTCAAACTCACAGAAGCTCCACCCCCTCAGCAACAAGCACACTCTCCCAACAGTTAAAAAACATTCAAACTCACCCACTCAAAATGGCTACCCAGAAACTGTTCTTCTTCTCCCTGGCAGGAAACTGGCCCAGAAAGCCTCTGCAAGGAGTTATATAAAGCTAGGCTCCAAGCTCCACCCCCTAGTGACTCACAGATGTGACTCACACAACAGTCTTCCATCTGGTTGCCCTGGTATACTAATCAAAATATATGAAATATATTATGAAATATATAAAATACCTATCATACTGTAAAAATAAGTGTAATGAAGTGTAATAGACTCCTTGCCTTGCATAGACACAAGTGAGAATCTCAAAAAATCTGCCTTGCATTTTTCATTCTGTCTGCACGACTCCTTGAACGCTTTCATCAGCGGTTGTATATGCACAATCCTAAATATACACTGGATTAACTAGGCGACAAATGTTGCTATCCTTGAGCAAGCAGGGATCACCAGCATTGAGGCCATGATATTGAGAACATAGCTGCTCTGGGCAGGGCGCATTTCTAGGATGGAGGACCATCGCCTCCCAAAAATAGTACTCTATGGTGAACTCGCCATGGGTAAGCGTAAAAGGGACACTCCAAAAAAGCGATACAGGGACTCCCTGAAACAACATCTAAGGCTCAGCCAAATTGATCACCAGCAATTTCACATTGGGAGGCATGGAGACGCACTATCCACAGTGTTGCAGCCTTATTTGAGAGCTCACGCCGAACAAGTCTTGAAGAGAAACAACAATGCAGAAAGGATCACAACCCCGAAACATCACCCAAGGAGACCTTCTGCTGTGCTTTCTCCAGCCGGACATGTTTATATCTGGTTGGCCTTTTCAGTCATCAGCGCACTTGCAGAAAGCGTGGGATGAGTCCTTCCTGACTCTTTCTTTGCAAAGAAAAGCCAGAAAGAGAGAGACAAGAAATGTACAATTGCCAGAAATGTTGAAGTCCTGGATCATAGAATCATAGAATTGTAGAGTTGGAAGAGACCACGAGGGCCATCCAGTCCAACCCCCTGCCACGCACGAAATCTTGATCAAAGCATCCCCGAGAGATGGCAATTCAGCCTCTGTTTAAAGACATCCAAGGAAGGAGACCCCACCACGCTCCGAGGGAGTGTGTTCCACTGCCAAACAGCTCTTACTGTCAAAAAGTTCCTCCTAATGTTGAGGTGGAATGTCTGTTCCTGGAGCTTGCATCCATTGCTCCGTGTTCCACTTTCTGCAGCAGAAAACAAGCCTGCTCCATCCTCAGCGTGACATCCCTTCAAATACTTAAACAGGGCTATCATATCGCCTCTTAACCGTCTTTTTTCCAGGCTAAACATACCCAGCTCCCTAAGTCTCTCCTCATAAGGCATCATTTCCAGACCTTTCACCATTTTAGTTGCCCTTCTCTGGACATGCTCCAATTTGTCAATGTCCTTTTTGAATTGTGGTGCCCAGAACTGGACACAGTATTCTAGGTGAGGTCTGACCAAGGCAGAATAGAGTGGCACTATTACTTCCCATGATCTAGACACTATACTTTTATTGATGCAGCCCAAAATTGCATTGGCCTTTTTAGCTGCCGCATCACACTGTTGACTCATGTTCAACTTGCGGTCTACTAGGACTCCTAGATCCCTTTCTCACGTAGTCTCGTTCAGCCAGGTCTCTCCCATCCTATATCTATGCATTTCTTTTTTCCACCCTAAGTGCAGTACTTTACATTTCTCCGTATTGAATTTCATTTTGTTAGCTTTGGCCCAGCTCTCCAGTCTATCCAGGTCATTCTGAATTTTGATCCTGTCCTCTAGGGTCTTAGCTACTCCTCCTAATTTGGTGTCATCTGCAAATGTGATAAAAGTATGGAAAATCACTTGATTTCTTTTTGACAAAATAGTAATTATTGGTAATACATACGTGTGTCTGTCTGTGTGTGTGTGTGTGTAAAACACTCTTGGGTATGTTTCTTTTCCCAGTGTGCTGATTGGCCACTTAGAAAACATCCCCTCCCGCCTCTCACTCCCTCAGACTTTCACCACCCACATGCAAATTCTCTCCCCACCTCACAATACACTCCTGCCACTCAATCAGGATTTACATCCCCAGCCTCACAAGGGCCCCTCCCTCCTGTTACTCCCTCAACCACTCACCACCTACATGTAAAACAATGCAATATTTTTTCCTAAAACAATACCATGTAGGTGAACCATGTGAAAGGAGTCTGAGAAAAAACATGTAAAACAGTTGATTAATTTGTAAAAATTTGTAAAAATGGGTAAACCGTGTGAAAGAACTCTGAGAAACCATATCGTAATGAAACATTAGAGGACAGATAAATAGACTAAGACATCGAAACGAAACATTATGATAAAAAAGAGAAACAGAGAACATTACAGAAGGAGAAGAGTGATTAGGCATATATTACATTGGGTACACCTAGTTGGAGGGAAAAACGTACTATTAGTGCCCTTGACAAATTGAAAGTCATTTTGTTACTTTAGTATCAGATAATGCATATGTATAACTTTGTATAAAATATTAAAAGTTCAGTTTATTTGCATAATAATCAGAAATTGATTTTACTTTTCATCACATTTTGCTGCTGTTCTTGTTGTTACAAATGGAGTTACAGGGTCTTAAACTATAAGGAACACCTGAACTATAAGTATGCAAAAAAGATCTTGTAGCAAATTTTGGAGTCTGAAAGAAAGAAAGTGTAACATAAGCTTTTGTAGACTTGGTCTACTTCCTCAGATGCATGGAGTCCAGTCCTACTGTTGGATGGATCTGTAACTGGTTGACAAACCAAATCCAGAGAGTATTCACTAGTGGTTGCCCTTCATCCTGGAGAGGAGTGATGGGTGGATTGCCTGAGAGTTCTGTCCTGGGCCCAGTGTTGTTCAACATCCGTGTTCCAGAGACTGGAACACGGAGCAATGGGTGCAAGCTCCAGGAACAGAGATTCCACCTCAACATGAGGAGGAACTTTTTGACAGTAAGAGCTGTTCGGCAGTGGAACACACTCCCTCGGAGCGTGGTGGGGTCTCCTTCCTTGGAGGTCTTTAAACAGAGGCTGGATGGCCATCTGTCGGGGATGCTTTGATTGTGATTTCCTGCGTGGCAGGGGGGTTGGACTGGATGGCCCTCGTGGTCTCTTCCAACTCTGCAATTCTATGATTCTATGATTCTATGATCTTTATAAATGACATCGATGAGGGAATAGAAGGCATGCTTATCAAATTTGTAAATGACATCAAATGAGGGTAGGGAGAAAATTCCCCAGAGGGCAGGATCAGGATTCAAAATGACCTTGACAGATTGGAGAACTAGGCCAAAACTAACAAAATGAATTTCAGCTGAGATAAATGTAAGATACTACATCTAGGCAAGAAAAATGAAATATAGGATGGGTAACACCTCGCTTGAAAGCAGTACATATGAAGAGGATTTCAAGGTCTTAGTAGACCAGAAAAGGAACAGGAGTCAACAGTGAAGTAATCTGTGTTTGAATTAAATATTTTTTTTCAAAAAAACACAGTGTGATGCAGCGGCCAAAAAAGCCAATGAAATTCTAGGTTCTATCAACAGGGAGTATAGTGTTGCAATCGAAGGAAGTAGTTGTGCTACTCTATTTAGCTTTGGTCAGACCTATTTGGGAATACTGTGCCCTGTGGGAATACTGAGCATTAAAGTTCAAGAAGGGTATTGACAAGCTAGAATGTGTTCAGGGCAACCAAGATGATCAAAGGTCTGGAAACCATGCCTTTTAAGGAACAACTTAGGGAGCTGGGTATGTTTAGCTTAGAGAAGAAAAGACTGAGAGGTGACATGGTAGCCATCTTTATATATCTGAACAGGTTTCATGTAGAAGGAACAAGCTGATTTTCTGATGTTCCAGAGACTAGAACACAAATCAATAGATTCAAATTTCAAGAAGAGAGATTCTGCCAAAACATTCGGAAGAATCTTTTGTTGTCAGAACTGTTTAACAGTGGAATAGACTGCCTCAGAGGGTGGCAGACTCTCTGCCTTTTGAGATCTTTAAACAGATGTTGTTTGAACTTCTTTCAGGATGCTTTATTTGTGTAATACTGCATGGTGGATTGGACTAGATGGCCCTTGTGGACCCTTCTAACTCTACGTTTCTATTACTGTATTCTATGATTCCATAGTCATGGTACTGCCACAGTTCTGATTTGCTACATGGATGCCATTCTCAGCAGATCAAAAACTTGGTAATAAATCATAGGGAAGAAGGACGTTGCTTCCTCAGAGTTACCAAAATTTATACAGACTTGTAGTTAGTCACTCAGTATGATCATATCTGTTCTTAGAGATGAGAGAGGTGAAACGGGTTAAATATTCAGGAGTTCAATATCTGTTTCAGTAACAGTACACTAATAGTTAATATCTGTTAATCTGTTTACCTTTAAAACAAAACAAAAATGTTTCCCATCCCTGCCTATTCTCCTGTTTAGTCCTGTTGCGCAGTCATACTTGGAAGTAATTTCCCCTGTTTTCAGTTAAGCTTACTTCCAGGAAATTTCCATTGAATTGCAGCTTTAAACAGCTACTATCTCCTGACATTAAGTGAGAGATGAAGGGATAGAACTTCCAACTTGGTCTTCTGTTTACATAGAGCTATACAACCCCCTGAACACCATAAGTACGGTATAAGGCTGCTGGACCTCACCTCTCTTCATTCTGTGGATAGAAATCTTCCATTGAGAGAGGAGAACAAGTCTCCCTACATATTTTGCACAATGTTGTATTATTCTCATTTAAACAGAACTGTCCATTTTTAAAAGGTATCTGTGTCTTCTTTTAGCAAAAACAGCTTTATAAAAGTGGCAAGAGGTCAGCGTAGGGTTAGCTGAGTGGAGTTTCTGTTTTTGCTTCCTTCCTAGGTTGGCAAAAATGCAGGTTGTCAAATACCTGACAGACCACAATCTTTGCATGTTTGGCAGGCTCTATTGGCTTGTATCATAAGTTGTGGATGCCTGATACAACCCATGTTACTTTGCCATCAACTGGATGTCAAAATTGGGCTCCTTACCAACCTTTCCATGAAAAAACACCAGTTCTTTGACACCCTTGTTGCCACATTCTTGCCAAGAGCTATGATGTCCAAATAGTAACTGTGTTAGTTCCCATTAGCCCTCATTACTTCTTCTCTCTCTTCCTCACTGTTAAGATTGTGAGTACTTTGGACAAAGGTCTTTTTGATTTATTTATGTGGTAAAAAGGCCCAGTGCTTTGCTATTCAAATAAGCTACAGTGTGGTCAAGAAATCTGGAATGTGTTTCATTCTATGGTAATACTTGAAATTTGAAGCGTATCAAGAAAGAACTGAATTTTTGTCCACTCATTGTTGGCCCACTGAGAGATACCTGGCACAGCCTGGGGACAAACTAACCCAGGTGTAGCCAAGCAGCAGTACTGAACAGCAGAATGGGCAAAAAGAGTAATTCAGGATCAAAGCAGGTGTTTCACTGCTCTGACCGACTTTTACACACAAGAAAAAAACTTACAGGTTGCAAGGTTCATCCAAAGATAACTGGAGGCCTTTATCTTCAGTTGCAATATAAACAAAGTATATATACAACAAACCTCATCATCTTAACAGCAATATCTCCAACATACACCAACACTCCTCTTCACTACAATACCAGCCCACACACTGTGCAACTTGCAGTTCAACTATTAAGGAGTGTTTACCTATCAGCCCTGTGCTTAGCCACAGCTGTGACCAGATGCACTTTAGCTGTGCTAAATGTGGTCTGTTGCTTCAATATTTTCCTTTGTCCTTAAAGCAATAGTACCCTGACAATTTTTTGCACAGAAGTTTACTATTGTTGGACTTTGAAATTTGGATTCATAAGAACACTAACATCTCAGTAAACAAACTATTATTTGTTTAATGGCTGCATGGTAAAAACTAGCTGGACAGATACCTCTGCTATAATGATTTCACTACTTTTTATGTCTTTAATTTTAAGTAAATCAATTTCCTGTGGTTGTTGAGTATTTTAAACATAGGCAGCCACTTCAATATATGAATCTGATAAAAATGTATTAAAAATAAATTAGCCAAAGAGAAGATAATTGCAAACTCCTCTGACAATATGTACAGACCTTCTGCTGTGCTGTCTTCATTGCCAGAGATGGTAGAAATAATGTTTATTGGAATATTATAGTTCATGGCATATTTAACACTCTGTGTAATTTGCAAGTTAATATTCCTCTCTTTTTTTTCCAAAGAAACAACTATTTTGGTAATTGATGAGCAAGACTGTCATGTAAACATAACACCTCCAACAATTTTAGATGCTTGTTCATATTACATGTATTCTAAACCACTACCTGTGCCTTTTTGGTTACCTTATTATCATTTCTGATCTTTTGTTTTGTTTAGTTAATATGGGAAATCAAGTTGGCTTATCTATATAGAGTGTATATATGTTTTAAGGATTAATTATTAGATGCTGTTTTTCATTTCTCTTAAAAGAAAAGGGAAATAATTCTATTTTTGTAAATGTATGACTTGACTGTCATCAAATGCTGGTGAGGCAGGTTTAGCTCCTGAACTTAAAGATCTTACTGGACACTTCCTCTTTAGATAATAATGTATATTACTTCGCTTGTTTCATCTTCTTTTGTTCTCCCCCAGCTTCTAGTCATGCTTTACAACTGATGCATTCCTGATATGTTAGATCAAAAAACAGTTCAGCAACTCTAATAAAATAAACAAGTCTCTGATCTCATGCAAAGTTTTTGTGTATTAAACCAATTTACCTTGTGTTACTTTAGATCTTTGCTGTTTGCATAGGGCCCTCTTTCTGCTGCTGTCACCATAACTGTGATGATGGATTTATTTATTTTTGCTGTGACACCTCTAGTACTGATTGCCTCATAGATCAGTATTCCTCCCCATAACTTGAATCCAGCTATGTTTTGCTGCTTGAATGGGTTCCCCTGCTTTTTCCCATGTGTCCACCACCCCTGGGCCTGTCATTTTTCTGAAGGATTTCCCTTGAGGTTTATGGAACTCTCCAGAGTACATTTGCTGGATGTGAAAAATGCAGGATCTGTCGATAGTACTATAGGGCAAAAGCTATGGAAGAGGTAGCAATAAATAAATAAATGTCTTCAGTTTCTTTTCTCTGACATCTTCTCACTTGCACGAGGAGGACCTTCTCTTCCAATTTGTTCTCTTGCTTTACTGCTGACTCACATTTTAAGTATCAACCAATTGCTGTGCTAAATAACATGTAAAAGGGAGATCAGTTCTCTAAATATTTCAGGCCACATGCTGTGATATCCTATAAGTTGGCATGCTTGTAAGAATATCACATATCCAACTTGTTTGTATACCCTTGATTGAACATAGGGAATTGCCATATTGTGTATATGCCTATATGAAGTGCCAATATTATTGGCTCTGGCTTGCAGTGCCCCTCTGAAGTTTTAGGCAAAGATTTCTCCCTGCCCTGCTTTCTGAAATAGCTTTTTAGTGAAAATGACAGAGATTGAATCTAGGACGTTAAACATGAAAAACATCTGCTCCACACTAACTGTGGTCCCTCTCCATAGTTGTCATCACTTCAAGAGCTATGAAGGTGAAGCAAACTATCATAGTTTTATTCTAGAAGCTTTTTACAGTATGTGTGGCTTTTGCATTAGCAGAATTTTTTCATTCTTCAAGTATCAGCCTGTGTACGGCTGATAGTTTGGTGCATGGTTTGTACCATTGAAATGCACACATATTTGTGGGTGTGTAGAGAGAAGGGCCATTTGAGTAGTATACTTTTAACATTATAATTCTTGTTACAGGTCAGTGGTTCTCTCTTTTATGTCTTCCAGCCTTGCTTTCTTATTCTGAAGACAGCCTTCAAAAGAAAAAAGGTCACTTTTGGATTCTATTCTTCATGTGAAAAACCAACAAAAAGATACACACTTTTCATGTAGCCAACCAGACAAGCTTTTAAATAGCAAGAACTTAACATTTTTAAGATGTGAAAGGCAGAAAAAGTAGAACATTCTAATATAGAGAACTTTTGTCTGCAGTAGTGATGTTCTTTCCCTTTCCCGTCTACCTCCAAAATAAAGCAAGAAGCAGCATGAAGATCTCTTTGAATTGACTGTAGTATGCACAAAGCCACTGAGTTTTTTAGTGACAGCTGTTGCTGTTGGAGAGATGAAAGTACTTGGCCCAAGAGTCTGTTTATGTGTTTGAGCAGAGAAAGCAATATTAGTTGCAAAGAGCTCTGAGACAGACAGATTCTGAGAAAGAGAGAGTGAGAGATAATTATCTAAATTATGTTCAGGCTATTATTGAAGACGAATATATTTAAAATGTAATTAAATATGACGGGCTCACAGGATGCAAGCATGGCTTTGGAATGCTAATCATCAATTACAGCTCTCCTTGGGGGACTCTGGCAGAAAGAGAGAGTCGGGAGGGGGGTGGCTGAAGTGAGATATGGAGTATTAAATAACACACCCTAGGGCTATAGCAGGGCTAATTTCTTTTAAGACGTGAAGCTACGCCACTAGGGGACTTCTGCTAGCCAAGCTGCATGCACACAGTTCCCATTCAGTATGAGGACCCTCATATGAACCTGAGCATAGGCTCCTGGTCCCTGGTCTTGTCTTCAAGATGCAAGAAGCCTCAGCTGGAAGGAATGATTATATTTTCCAATTATATCCTCTGTGTTTTTGTGTATGTACATTAACAGTCTCTCTCTCTCTCTTTTTTTTTCTTCTTCTTCATCTTACACAGTGGCTCCCACAGTCCTTGCTGGGACTTCAGTGTTACAAAAAAAGAGGGAAGCAAATTTACTACAACAGGAAGTCCTGTTTGTTTGTTCAGCTGTAATTCATTTTGTGATACAACTCAAAAAATATGCATTTTTCACCTTCCAGCAGCTATTTGAAAAGAATACTGTGTGCACAGTAGCAGCATTCCTTAATTGCAGCCAGCAGAAATGTGTTTGAGTTCTCCCCACAAACATCAAGGGCTACCAAGCCAGCAGCTTCCCATCCCCTGCGATTTGAAATCCCAAACTAGTGCTGGATCTTTATGATGTCACAGAGGTGAGGTAGGCCAGCATTGAGAGGAGTGCTAGAGCTGCTTCTGGACCAGCCAATTGTGATATGGGGCAAAAGGAATCTGGGTAAAACCTGCCTAACCAGGTAATATGGCAACTTGGGGGAGGGCATTTTTGCAGGCTGAAAAATGCACCTAGCAACTGTAGCACTTGCTGCCATTTCTTTTCCTCTCATTCCACATGGCTTACCTATATGGTATGTGAGTTTTTCCAGGCCTAGTGCTGCTGCTGCCCAGATTCTTGAAAAAGAAAGTTTTATGGGTAGTAACATTGGCACTCCATTTCCTGCCTGTAATGGGGCCAAGCGTGTGCACCTACTGGCTCTTTTCCCAGTTCCCTGCTGTCACTCCTGCCTTGCAAACACCTTCAAACTGATCTGATGAAGCCTGGCACCAGTTGGGAAATAGAACCCAGGCTTTAAAGACAAACACAAAAAATCTAATCTTCACCTCCAGCACTGATCACCCTGAGATTTATCTCCCCACTTGGAGACCCAAGGCCCTTGGAGACTGTAGTCAGGGCCCGGAGACCTGGCAACCCTATTGAATCTTCTTTTATATTTTCACTAGGTTTGTTCAGATGTATGGTTATCTATTATCAAATGATGAACCATAATAATCTAGTCCAATACCGATTCTACATAGGCACACACACCAACATGCATGTATGGTTACTTAATTGAACGGAAAAGATTTTTATTCTCTATTTCAATAGAGGGAGTTATATTTGAGATAATTAATACTGCACTGAAACCCTTCTTGACCCCCACAAAAACACACTTTAATAATAGTCAAAGCATTTATATTTCTTAGGAAAAAATAAATGCATTTCTTGTTAAAATTTCCAAATTGAACATACCTTTTGGCAACTGCAGAATCATCTATTTCTGCCCCAAAATACTTGTATTAAATGGTGGCAATTAATTATATTACCTCCTTTCTGCCTAACTGTTCTCTTAAAATCCTCTCACCTTTTTCTTCTTCACGCATATTTTCACCAATATTTGTGTCATCACTGTCCATCTCTATTGGCCTGTTCCCTCTACCCTCCTCCTTGTATCATCCACACAGGAGCTGTTCTGCATATTGTAGATAGCTACCTGCAGTCACATGCTGTCCTTTCCCCTTTTTTTGCATGTGTCTCTTCCACTCCTCACTCTGTTTCTCTCAAATTCCTCTGTTCCCAGTCACTCTCTCTCATCTCTCCATTCATCTCTCACCATTTTTCGTTTCAGTCCCTCCTTCTCCCTTCCCCTCTGCTGTGCTCTCCATAGCTCCCCCCTCCCCATGTGTGTGTATATGCCTTCAAGTCACCTGTTTATGTAAGGTGAGCCAACAGATTTCAGAGGGGTTTCTTAGGCAAGGAATACACAGACGTGCTTTTGGCTAGTTCCTTGCTCTGAAATAAAGCCTAGAGCACCTGGTATTCCTTGACAGTCTCCCATCCAAGTACTGCACCATTAATCAATGTTCCGTGCATTTCTTCTTGCCTCTCCTATGTCCTTCCCTCCCTCCTTCCTGTCTATCATCTCATTTGATGGTCACAGCTGCTTCTGCCTACCATAGAGATAAAATGTCTAACAAAGTTGACAAGGGAGGTGTGACGAGAGACAACATAGCCAACAAAATGATATCCTTTATATTGCTCCCAGGAAAACATTCTAATTTGGGCAAAAACACATCCCTGATTTAAAACTTTCTGGTTTAAGAATTTTTAATATAACAAAGGCATAGTCAGGCATCCATTCTCGACTTTAGGAGAGCTGATTTCAATAAACTCAGGGAAATACTGGGGGTGATCCCATGGTCAGGAATACTAAAAGAGAAGGGACCTCAAGACGGATGGGACTTTCTCAAAAGGGAGATACTGAAGGCACAATTTCAAACAGTACCAATTAGGAAGAAAAATGGGAGGTGTCTCAAGAAACCAGGATGGATGACTGAAGAACTTTCAACGGAGCTAAGTTTTAAATGGAACATATATAGGAAATGGAAAAAGGGGGGAATCACCAAAGAAGAATTCAAACAGATAGCGAACAAGTGTAGGAGTAAAGTCAGAAAAGCTAAAGTGAAGAATGGCATGCTAGAGAGGTTAAGAACAATAAAAAGGGGTTTTTTGGGTATGTCCACAGCAAAAGGAGGAAAAAGGAAATGGTAGGGCCACTACGTGGAGATGATGGCAAAATGCTAACAGGGGACAGAGAAAAGGCAGAATTACTCAACACCTTCTTTGCCTCAGTGTTTTCAGAAAAGGAAAAGGGTGACCAACCTGAGGATAATGGAACAGAGGACACAATAGGGGAAATCCAGCACAGAATAAGCAAAGAGGTAGTACAGGAATACCTTCTTAATCTAAATGAATTTAAATCTCCAAGACCAGGTGAACTACATCCAAGAGTATTAAAAAGAGCTGGCAAATTTGATCTCAGAGCCATTGGCAATAATCTTTGAGAACTCCTGGAGAACAGGAGAAGTCCCAGCAGACTGCAGGAGGGCAAACGTCCCCATCTTCAAAAAGGGAAAAAAAGAGGACCCAACAATTATCGTCCAGTTAGTCTAACATCAATGCCAGGGAAGATTCTAGAGCAGATCATTAAACAGAGAGCCTGTGAACATTTAGAAGGCAATGCCATAATCACAAAAAGTCAACATGGGTTTCAGAGAAACAAGTCATGCCAGACTAATCTGATCTCTCTTTTTTTTTTTTTTTTTTTGATAAAATTACCAGCTTGGTAGATGAAGGGAACGCTGTGGATATTGCATACCTTGATTTCAGTAAGGCCTCTGATAAGGTTCCCCATGACATTCTTGCAAACAAGCTTGTAAAATGTGGGCTAGACAAGTTAACTGTTCAATGGATTTGTAATTGGTTGACCTGCCGAACCCAAACGGTGCTCAGCAGTGGCTCCTCTTCATCTTGGATAGATGTGACCAGTGGGGTGCCACAGGGTTCTGTCCTGGGCCCAGTGCTATTCAACATCTTTATCAATGACTTGGATGAGGGAATTAGGGGCGTACTTACCAAATTTGCAGATGACACCAAATTAAAAGGAGTAGCTAATACCCTAGAGGACAGGATCAAAATTCAGAATGACCTGGATAGACTGGAGAGCTGGGCCAAAGCTAACAAAATGAAATTCAATACGGAGAAATGTAAGATAATGCATTTAGGGCGGAAAAAGAAATGCATAGATACAGGATGGGGGAGACCTGGCTGAATGAGACTACGTGCGAAAGGGATGTAGGAGTCCTAGTAGACCACAAGTTGAACATGAGTCAACAGTGTGATGCGGCAGCTAAAAAGGCCAATGCAATTTTGGGCTGCATCAATAGAAGTATAGTGTCTAGATCAAGGGAAGTAATAGTGTCACTCTATTCTGTCTTGGTCAGACCTCACTTGGAATACTGTGTCCAGTTCTGAGCACCACAATTCAAAAAGGACATTGACAAATTGGAGCGTGTCCAGAGAAGGGCGACTAAAATGGTGAAAGGTCTGGAAATGATGCCTTATGAGGAGAGACTTAGGGAGCTGGGTATGTTTAGCCTGGAAAAAAGATGGTTAAGAGGTGATATGATAGCCCTGTTTAAGTATTTGAAGGGGTGTCACATTGAGGATGGAGCAGGCTTGTTTGCTGCTGCTCCAGAGACTGGAACACGGAGCAATGGATGCAAGCTCCAGGAACAGAGATTCCACCTCAACATTAGGAGGAACTTTTTGACAGTAAGAGCTGTTTGGCAGTGGAACGCACTCCCTTGGAGCGTGGTGGTGGGGTCTTCTTCCTTGGAGGTCTTCAAATAGAGGCTAGATGGCCATCTGTCAGGGATGCTTTGATCGTGATTTCCTGTGTGGCAGGGGGTTGGACTGGATGGACCTCGTGGTCTCTTCCAACTCTGCAGTTCTGTGATTCTATGAAAGCATAATAAGCATAGTTAATATTAATGCATTCAATCTCTGGTTAGGCCAATGGGAAGAAAACAGCTAGTTGAAGCAGCATTTGGAGGGGATTACTATAGATGTGAGAAGGTTTAAGCATCCTTTTCTCTCACTTGTACATCCTCACCCATGATCTCTGCACTCACATTATTTTAGCAAATGTGAGTGCTGAGTTTATGTGTAGTACTTTCCTAAATCACTACATCCGTTGACACACGTTCAACATAGAGAGCAGGGCTTTGCCCTGCCACTCTCTTCTTAAGAATTAGGCAGAATGGTGTTGAGCTGTACTCACCCTACTTTGACCATTAAGACAGCTTAATTACAAAACTCAAGCTACAGTACAGTCAGTCATTACTCTGTATGGTGCTACAGGACTGTTCTGTTTCTATGGGAGCTGAAAGTCTCAATTTGACCTTGGTGCCAGTTATCTGTGTTTGAATGCTCTGGTTTCCTTATTAGGAATGATAAATCTCCTAGATCAAAAATAACAAGAGACTACTTCAAGTATTTCAGACCTGCTGTGTTTAAAATTATATTCTCATTTCCCAAATCACCAAGAATATTAGTCTTGCAGTATCTGTCAGAATATGCACTAATACATAATGTGATTAAGAAGATCGCATTCAGGACTGTAGTGTACCAGATCCTATAGGCTTGGAGAACTTCAGGTTGTGAAGGCAGTTGTGAGGTCAGCCACAGAGGGCAAGGTCCATCAGGCCTGTCAAAAAGATGTTCAGTGTATTATTTCATTTGATGAAGAACATTTAGAATCAATGATACCTTTGTGTTGATGCAGCTACCTATTCATGCATCCCACTCGTCTCTTCATTTAATCAGACAGATGACAGCTTTATTGCTTGTTTCTTTCTCTGAAGAATCTGCAGTGAAAATTGGAGTAATCGCTTGTGTTGAATTCAGAGCCATTGGCAAAGGGTACATTCTTACTTTTGTTACAGAGGTCCCTTGAATTAAGGTGGATTTTTTTCTTGTCCAGTAGTAGAAGCAAATTCAGATTGATAGAAGGGCAAAAGGCTCTCAAATTAATTGTTGTTAGCAGTTTGCACTCCTCCCAGTTTATTTTCAGACCACATCTGAAGGATAAAACTAACCTTCCACCATTACTTAACTAGTTCTAGTGTTCCATGAATCAGGACATTAATTCCTCTTTCTTTTTAGTAATATGGCAGCTTTTGCTTTTTAAATTGTAAGTTCACTCATACATACCAAAATGCATGAGATACGTACAATGCAATTTTGGTAACCTTGAAATTTGTTTAACTGATAAACTGAAAGTTACCTAATCAATTAAATACGTAATTCCCCACAGCTTCATTTTTAAATAATTAGAGAAAATCTTGAATCACCTGGATATCTGCTTGATGTCTGAAATTTGTTTTTGTTATTAACTGTCAAGGCGACCTCAATTTTACAGTCGCCCCATGAATGCGATACCTCCAAGTCACCCTACCAACAGCCCTGCTCAGGTCTTCCAAAATCAAGGTTGTGGCATCTGGATTGTGGTTTTCCTCTTTTCCTACTGCCTTCTGTTTTACCAAGCATCATTGTCTTTTCTAGTAAGTCAAGTCTTCTCATGATATGTCCAAAGTATGACAGTCTCAATTTAGTCATCTTGCCTTCTATTGAGAGTTCAGGCTTGATTTGCTGTAGACTCATTTATTGTCTTTTTGGCAGTCAATGGTATCCGCAGAACTCTCCTCCAGCATCACATTTCAAACTAATTGATTCTCTTCCTATCAGCTTACTTCACTGTCCAGCTTTCACAACTGTCATGTACTTGCATTCCCAGATGCAGTGTCCAGCAGTTTCAGAATGAAACAGAAAACTTTATTGGCAAAGTAATCCAGAAAGTATATCATATAAGGTTGTTGCTCAGAATGAAGATCCAAAGGACAGACAGCATACTAAAAGCAGTTTGCAATCTATGAAATCTCGCAGGCTCCAAAGCTATTGGTTACCTATCATACCCTGAGCCTTTCTTCTTAGACCTTCATACCTCCTATTATTTTCAGACAACGCCTGCAGCTGCCTACCACCTTATCTCCTATTCCATAGTGATGGGATACTCCCCTCTCCAAAGCACTGATTAGCCAGTACAGAGAATGAAAACACAATTAACATCAAGGTTACAGTAAGGTTACAGAACCACACAAAAATGGAAGGAATAGACACCTTCAGGGACTGATCCTGACAACAACCATACAGAGAAATTGGAAATATAATGGCATGGACAATCCTGGCTTTGGTATTCAATGAACTACAGGATCTTGTCTAATTCCTTCATAGCTGCCCTTCCAAGTCTTAGTTTTCTTCTAATTTCTTGACTGTAGTCTCCATTTTGATTAATGATTGAGCCAAGATATAGCCATTTTGATTAATGATTGTGCCAAGGTATAGGAAATTTTTGACTTTCTCAGTGTCTTCATTGTCCACTTTGAAGTTATGTAAATCATCTGTGGTCATTATATTTGTTTTCTTAATGTTCACCTGTAAGCCTGCCTTTGCATTTTCTTCCTTGACGTTCTTCAGTAAATATTCCCAGTCTTTGCTATTTTCTTCTTGTAGTAAGGTGTCATCTGCATATCTTACATTTTTCTTCCAATTTTTACACCTTCTTCCTCAGAGTCTAATCCAGTTTTGCATATGATATGGTCAGCATACAGTTTAAACAGATAGGGTGATAAAATGCAGCCTTGCCTGACCTCCTTGCCAATTGGAAATCATTCTGTTTCTCCATATTCTGTCCAGACAGTAAACTCTTGTTCTGAGTGCAGCTTACACATTAACATAATCAAATGTTCCGGTACACCTATTTCTTTAAGAGTGATCCATAATTTTTCATGATCTACAAACTCAAAGGCTTTCCTATAATCTTGTATAAAGCACAGGCTAATTTTCTTCTGAAATTCTTTGGAGCACGCAATTATCCAACATATGTTTGCAATATGATTCCTGGTGTCTTTTCTTCTTCTCAATCCAGCTTGGACATCTGACATTTCTTGTTCCATATATGGTAAAAAGTCTTTGTTGTACAATTTGGAGCATCACTTGCTTGTGTGGAAAATTAATGCAATGTTCTAATGTTTACTGCAATCCCTGGTGTCCCCTTTCTTGGAGATTGGAATGCAAATGAAGCATTTCCAATCTCTGGGCCAGTCTTTCATTTTCCATATTTGCTGACAGATTTTACTTAGAATTTGTGGATTCTGTCTCTGCTGCTTGAAAGAACTCTGTTGGAATGGCATTTTTCCTGGTGATTCCCCGCCCCAGTGCTTTCAGTGCAGCTTCCACTTTACTTTCTTAATTTGTGGACTCATCTTCAAATGAATGAATTTGTCATCCTTTCATTGCCTTTATATAGTTCTTCAGTGTATTGTTTCAATCGACTTTTTATTTCTTCTTGATCATGCAGTGTGTTCCCCTAATGGTCATAGAGCATCCCCACTCTTGTTTTAAATTTCCCTTTGATTTCTCGGAACTTGTGGAAGAGGTCTCTTGTTCTTCCTTTTTTGTTGTTATCTTCTACTTCTCTACATTGATTATTATTGTAGTTCTCCTTGTCTTTGCATACGAGTCATTGAATAATCGCATTCAGGGTTCTGACTCTATTTCGGTCACCTTTTACTTCTACTTCTCACCTGTCCTTAACTGCTTGAAGAATTTCACCACCTTGAATTCCATCTAGCCGCCTTGAATTCCATGCTGGTAGAAAGACAGGATATACATCCAATAAATAAATAAAATAAAAAGAAATCTAATGAGGCTATTCTTTGTTTTTGGCTGCAGTTAGTGTCTTTTTACATTCCTCCCTGACAATGTCCCAGGCTTCAGTCCAGAGTTCTTCTGGTTCCTGGTCAATTAGGCTTAATGGTGAAAATCTATTTTTCCCCATTATATTTAAATTCTAAAGGATGCTCTTCAGGTTGTATTTTGGCACAAAGATTGATTAGCATTCTTATTTAGTTTTAATTGATTTTTTTGATATTAGCAGTTCATGGTCTGTGCCACAACCTGCTCCTGCTCTTCTTTTTGCAGAGAGAATGGAGCTTCTCCATCTTCACCTTCCAACCATGTAGTATATCTGATTTCTGCATTGGCTATCAGATGATGTTCATGTATACTGTCACCTCATTGGTTGCTTGAGGAATGTGTTTGAGATGAACAAACTGTTGGCTTCACAGAATGCAATCAGTTACTCTCCTACTTCATCTCCTAATCCTAAGCCAAATTCTCCTACAATGTTTGGGTCTGCTGTTTCCTACTTTTGCATTCCAATCTGTGATTACCAACATGTCCTGTTTTGGTGTGTGATTAATTTCCTCTTGGACTGCATTGCAGAATCCATCAATTTCTTCATTTTCTGCCTCTGTGGTTACAGCATAAACGTGGATTATGGTTATAAAGATGTGTTTTCCCTAAAGTCTTATTGATATTATTCAGTCAGCTGTTACATTATATCCCTTGATGGTTTCTGCTACATATCTCATCACTATTAATGCTTAATATCTTAAGTCAAGTTGCATCATTAACCACAGTGCTACTTGTATTTGTCCACTGCAATTCCCAAGTAACTTGTTGAGTTTCTTCTGACCCAGGAGTGTCACCTTCTGGCACTATTTCGTGTTTTATTTTGCACTGTCTCACTATAGGATTTTTAAGGTAGAAGGCTTCAAGAGTGGTTTACCATTGCAACAAGCTCTATGTCCCCATCTTCAAAAAGGGGAAAAAAGAGGATCCCAACAATTATCGTCCAGTTAGTCTAACATCAATGCCAGGGAAGATTCTAGAGCAGATCATTAAACAGAGAGTCTGTGAACATTTAGAAGACAATGCCATAATCACAAAAAGTCAACATGGGTTTCAGAGAAACAAGTCATGCCAGACTAATCTGATCTCTTTTTTTGATAAAATTACCAGCTTGGTAGATGAAGGTAACGCTGTGGATATCGCATACTTTGATTTCAGCAAGGCATTTGACAAGGTTCCCCATGACATTCTTGCAAACAAGCTTGTAAAATGTGGGCTAGACAAGTTAACTGTTCAATGGATTTGTAATTGGTTGACCGGCCGAACCCAAAGTCTCCTCTCTGTCTTGGATAGATGTGACCAGTGGGGTGCCACAGGGTTCTGTTCTGGGCCCAGTGCTATTCAACATCTTTATCAATGACTTGGATGAGGGAATTAGGGGCATACTTATCAAATTTGTAGATGACACCAAATTAGGAGGAGTAGCTAATAGCCTAGAGGACAGGATCAAAATTCAAAATGACCTGAATAGACTAGAAAGCTGAGCCAAAGCTAACAAAATGAAATTCAATACGGGGAAATGTAAGCTACTGCACTTAGGGTGAAAAAAATGCATAGATATAGAATGGGGGAGACCTGGCTGAACGAGACTATGTGCAAAAGGGATCTAGGAGTCCTAGTAGACCACAAGTTGAACATGAGTCAACAGTGTGATGCGGCAGCTAAAAAGGCCAATGCGATTTTGGGCTGCATCAATAGAAGTATAGTGTCTAGATTAAGGGAAGTCATAGTGGCACTCTATTCTGCCTTGGTCAGACCTCACTTAGAATACTGTGTCCAGTTCTGGGCACCACAATTCAAAAAAGATATTGACAAATTGGAGCGTATCCAGAGGAGGGCGACTAAAATGGTGAAAGGTCTGGAAACCATGCCTTATGAGGAAAGACTTAGGGAGCTGGGTATGTTTATCCTGGAAAAAAGATGGTTAAGGGGTGATATGATAGCGCTGTTTAAGTATTTGAAGGGGTGTCACATTGAGGATGGAGCAAACTTGTTTTCTGCTACTCCAGAGATTGGAACACGGAGCAATGGATGCAAGCTCCAGGAACAGAGATTCCACCTCAACATTAGGAGGAACTTTTTGACAGTAAGAGCTGTTCGGCAGTGGAACACACTCCCTTGGAGCGTGGTAGTGTCTCCTTCCTTGGAGGTCTTAAAACAGAGGCTGGATGGCCATCTGTCAGGGATCCTTTGATCGTGATTTCCTGCATCGCAGGGGGTTGGAGTGGATGGCCCTTGTGGTCCCTTCCAACTCTACAATTCTATGATTCTATGAATTTGTAACAAGAATTAACTATGGTGCCACTTTCATTGTCTCTCAGAGATCTTCCCATCACTGTCACCCCCTACTACTTATGTTGCCCATTAGCTGTTTCTCACATTTCTTCTGACTCCTCAGCAAGAGCCTGCCTCACACTGGAGACCCTACCAACAGCACTGTTACCAACAGCATAGCCTCTCACAGAAGCATGCAATCCAACCAGCACGGAAATGTGGTGCCATCCTGGGGGAAATTGCCTTCATTCCAGATTAATTACACATTGTTTTAGAGACCCTCCCTCCCCACATCCTTCTTTGCTCAAATGGATAAAGCATTGTACTTACTAAAGAGGCACTAATTAGCACTTTTAGATCCTACTTGTTCCCAAGCATGGAAGGTGAATCCATGTGACTAGACATGTTGCTCATCATTGCATGCGGTCAAGGCTCTGGTATGCAAATTGGACATATTTCACTTCCCTGCATCCCATTCATAAGGACACAAGGACACAACTGATCTCTGCTAGAAATATTGCAGAAAAGATTATTGTCCCTTCAACTGCCAGTGCTGTTACTGGTTTGCAAATGGTCCTGGATTTGTCTGTACCCATGGATTAGCTGTGCAGTTGACATGTGCTGTATTATTGATTAGCAAAAGAAGCAGTTACAAGGAAGTAGTTTTGTGGCAGCCACTTTACTGGAAAAAGTAATGTTAAATTTAGTTTTAATTATATCCCTTTCTGCATTCTCCTGCCTCAGGAGGGAAAAAGAGCAGTGATATGAATGAACTTTACCTATTGATTTCAGCAAGTCTGCTATAAGGTTGACCAAATCTGGATGCAAACCAGTGGCCATAGGCCTTTTCTATCCATATAGATGTATGCAAATGTGCTGGACTGGAAGAAGTAGAAGACAAAAATCAGGATTCAGGGTGACCTTAACACATTTGAGAACTGCGCCAAAACAAAGAAAATGAACTTCAGTGGGGATAAATGTAAACTTCTACATTTAGGCAGGAAAAACCAGATACACAGCTAGAGAGTGAATGACACCTGGGTTGGAAGTAGTATGAATGAAAAACATCTAGAGGTATGAGTAGAACACAAGTTAAACACAAGTCTGCATTGTGATATTGCAGCAAAAAGCGATTGCGTTTTTAGACTACATCAACAGATTCATCATGTCCAGATCAGGTGAAGGAACAGTAGCGCTGTTATGCTCTGTTCATATTAGTTGGGATACTATAACCACTTCCAAGCTCCGTAGATAAAGAAGGATATCAAGAAGCTAGGATGTGTTCAGAGGAAAGCGAATTAAGATGGTAAAGGAGCTGAAAACCAAGGGCTTGTCTAGAACAGCCAGAATACACTGGTTTCTGGCCAGTGTATTCTGACCCTGGATCAGCCCCTCCCCATTACCATAACAAAACAGGAGGAAGTCCACATGGATATGCCAGCCTGTACCGACAGGTGCCTCTGCTGTTGCCACATGTCACTCCATCTGAAGCCGGAAAGGAGGCCCTCAGCATATGATCAAGTCTGGTCACATGCAGGGGGCCTTGATCCTGTTCTGGGGGCCTCCTTCCTGGCTGTAGAAAGACTCCAGTGGTGGTGGCGGCCAGCTATACGGGACAGCATGCAAGTACAGACCGTGCATTCCTGTACCACCCCAATTCAGCTTTCCCCACATGAAGTGGGTTTTCCTGGGTGTTTAATTAAAATGGTTTAATGGGCTTTACCTTGGCTTCCCCTCAACTTTGCCCTGGGTATCTTTAGGACTGCCTGGAGGTGAAACAGGGTAAGAGCCCTGCATTGTTTGGCCTGCAGGGCTCAAAGACAGGAGGAAACTGGGGTAAATAGCCTGTCTAGACAAGCCACAAGCCATGTGAGGAAAAGCTGTGGGAATTGTGTGTATTAACCCTGGAGAAGTAAATGATAGTCCTTTTCAAATATTTGAAGATCTGTCACGTGGAAGTTGAAGCAAGTTTATTTTTCCTGCTCCGGAGGAGAGTGCCTGCACCTGTAGATTCAAGTTACAAGAAAATATATTTTGACTAAACTTCAGGAAGAACTTTCTGACAGTAAGGAGTTTGGTAGTAGAATGGACTGCATCAGGAAGTGATATGTCCTTCGTAGGAGGTCTTAAAGCAGAGGTTGAATGTTCATCAGCTAGGGATGCTTTAGCTATGGATTTCTTGCATTGCCAGATGGTTAGACTAAATTACCTTTGGTGTGGTCCCAACTCTATAATTCTTTGATTCTAAGTAGACTGCTTGCTTTATTTTAACACAGTAGTTAGATTGCCAAAGGCATTGGGAGATGTCTATTAAAGCTAGCGTAGACGACATTAGAATGAGGCAAGTAGAATTGTATGCAGTGAGGGCTTTACTTTAGTGAAAAACATTTGTACAAGTCAGAGTTTGTATAGCACAATTTTGGTATAGCACAATTTTGCTATACCAACTTAAGCTCCCACACACTCAGACATGGCTTCTGGGGTTTAAGGGCAGAAGCAGGTATATCACAGAGAATTGAAGTAGTTAAAAGAGATTGGGGAAAACTGATGGAAATGGAAGCACTTTCTTAAAACAAGGCCACCATTAGATGCAACCCATTAGAATTAATTTAAGTGAACAGTAATGTCACTGGTTCGCTTGAATCATCTTGAAAATTCTTAATGCTTTCTAGTAAAATATTAATCCAATTCAAATTGAATAGCAATTATAATATACTTCTACTAATTGATAGTATATAAGATTATTCTGAATGTTGTTGGAATATCTGCCCTTATCCCTCTCTTAGAAGTTTGTCACTTTGCATTAGCTGTTTCTGTCTTAAAAAATACATTAGAAATTATTTTACTAGTAGTTCATTTAAAAAAAAAATATTACAGAGAAACTGATTTCTTGAGAGAAGCTGATTCAGTGTGTGCAGTGACAACATGGGATACTAGGCAAAGTTTTTACAATGTTGCTGTATTATTTTAATATTTTTATTTAATGTTATTTAAGTCTCCTTGAGTATTCTCATGAGTGAATAAGTAAAATAAATAAGCATATAAATGTATCAGTGAGTATAAATGTGATTAAAGCACTATAAAAAAAACCTTTGAATTCAAAAAACAGGTGTAATTGAGGATGATTATTGCTAATTATTTTGTTCCTCCAATTTGTTTTGCAGATCATGGCAAGTAATAACTTTTGACAGACAAGCAGCATCTTTTATCAGAATTGTTGGAACTCACAACACAGCTAATGAGGTAACTTAATAGATATAAGCCTGACATACAATTAATACTAATGTACATGTAACATGTCACCCAGTTTTCTTAATTCAAGGTTGCCAAGGGTTAACTTTGTTCCATTGAGAGAACCTGGTGAAGAAGACAGAATATATTCTTTAAATGAATATATACTAATTGTGTTTGTTCTAGTGTGCAAATAAATGGTTCTTGTGTATAAATTTGTTACCATGTTACCATGGCCATCACTAGAGAGCATCACTGAATGTTGTTTGAGGAGGTTATGGTTAGAATTGTCCATGCACATTTTTAAAAAGGGCAGTATGTTGGTGTACTTGAATTGCAGCGTAGGTCTATAAATGGGAAAACACAACTAATCTTCAATTCCCAAAAGAAAGTATATGTAAATGGTGTGTTTCTCTATAAAACTAAGACACTAGCTGTGCAAATTTGACAACCTACTCAAGTAGTGAGTGACTTTTTTACATTGTGGCTGGTGGGATGACTTTTTAAATATATTTTAAAATGCAGATATCTTCAAAAACACATGAATAATATCCACAGAATTTTGATTTGATTTGCTAACATCTGTTTTCAAAGTACATAATTTGTTTTCAGAAGATTATGTAGATTTATTTACTTGTATGGTGGTGTTCTGATATTTCCTCAGAGCAGTTGAATTATCACATTTAATCTTCACAACAGCCCTGCAAAGTACAGTAGGCTGATATTTTGACCAAGCAAAGCTTTGAATACTGGTCTACCAGGTAGACCTATCCTCTAAACGTTATATTGCAGTGACCTTGCCAGGAACCATTATGACTTACTGGAAACTAAAGGCAGTGCAAAAATTGCACAAATGATTAAACTTTCCCTATAAATTCATGTTGTACTCTCTTTACCCCCCATTCTTCTACTCATTTTTATACTAATTAGCTTTGCATTGTTCTTTAATCTTTACTACAATACAAATTTGTTTTTCATGAACCTTTATTGTTCATGCAAGTTCCATGAATTTTCTGAGTAAGTTACGTTTCTATACTTTTGCTGTATAGCATCCTTGGGATTGAGTTAACATCAGGTGGATTTTCTCTGCTTTATCAATTGTTACTAGCAGCTGAGGTTTGATGGCATAATGAAAGGAACTTTGGGAACAGAAGTCACAATGATTGGTATCTTGTTTTCATTTCAACTTCTACAGATATCAGTATCAGCATAGAAGTTAGGCAGAGAGAAAGAGAGAGAGAGAAGCAGACCTGGAATGAAATCTTGGACCCAAGAGTCTTGAGTTCAATCATTTTTTAAAAGCTATTCTTTAAAAAAAAAAGAGAGTATTGTAATATTGCTGAGTTTTCACTGGCTATTTCTTAGAAATTAGAGTTAGGATTTTGGTGTAGGTTAACATATTTATATCCCTGTCAGTCATATTAGAAACTCCTTTGGTGAAGGAGAGCTGATACATTTTATCCTGTAAAAAGTGAATCATGTCATAGCAGAAAATAAATAATAGCACCATTAAAGCAAAAGCCACAAATGCAAGTAGGTAAATTATTCATCCCTTTAAACTGTCTGTGTATGCATGTAGTCCTCCTCTCCCCCAGAGAACCAGGGCAGCACTTTAAACTGTTAGAATCTTAAATGTGGGCAGATTAATGTCTCTACAGCCACTAATATTACATGATCCTGCATACATATTTCACACAATAAGAATTTATAAATAAGACTCTAAATTGAACTTGGTGATGGCCTTGGTTTATATTTAACCAGTCATTGTCTGATTCTCAACAGACGTCTGTGCAGTTTCCAGGGCTGAAGAATTAATAATTCAAAGATTAGAGTGAATCTGCAAACTTAATTAGTGGTTAAAGCTGCTAAGAGGTTACTCATTACAAAATACATTTTTTTCTAGTGCTTATTCTAAGATTCTCCTCCTCCCTTTTTAAATTAAATACTTACTGGTTAGGTATAGTGTCCGTGTATTTACAGTTTGCAATAATTAGGATCATGGTAATCATCATAGTAAACCAAAGTAGTGTTCCATTTCAAGTTCAGCATCCTGCTGCTAATAGTGATCATTATCAAATGCTTCAGTGAATATGCAATGAATTGCCTAGTACACAATTACAGAGTAGCCTGCTGGTAGAAAAGTGTTCCATAATCCCCAGTTAGTGGTGAAATGGAGCCCTAAAAGCCTGTTGAGTGATACATTGCAGTCATTAGTATTTCAAAATTTCAGTGGTATAAACAGAATATTTTTTAACTTTTTCCTTGCATTGTTCTTAGTTTATATGAAGTTATTACAAATAACACACAGCTCTAGAGAAACTCATTGTTAGAGCTTAAACAGTATGAATATGCACTGGGAGCCATTTTTTGTGAGTTCATTTTTCACTGCCCCTGTAATGATCCACAGTTATGTGAATGATTCCCATTATGTAGGTAACAGAAATCATTGCCTTAAACCCACATCTACCAATGGAACTGCTTCCATCTGAGAAACGGGGCTGGGAAGAACAGGTAATATCTTCTCTGCACTGCAGTCCCCATGCACACCCAAAATCTATGCTGGAAGGATGTTAAATCTTCCAGATCCAGTTTTTAGATGATGCTGAGGCCTATAAGGAAGAGAGTAGGAAAGGAAAATTTCTTTCAGGCCCTTATCCCAGGCTAAGTACAATAACTACATATTATTGTAATTCCATAATTGACCTTGTCTACCTAGCTTTGGGCCTTTAAAGGTTATAGATGTGGAGAAAATCCAGAGGAAAAACATCTCTCCTTGATGTGGCTTTAATGTTTAAAAGTTATTAGACCCAGGAAAGAAGCAAATATAGTTATAGATGTTTGTATTTAACTTGTGCTTTAGTCTGTCCTAGCCATACTGATTTCTATTTAGTCTTGCAAGGCAGAGGTATATTTTCCTAATACACTCATTATCCTTCAATAGAAAGCACAACTCCAAAATTAAATGCCTTGACATTTTCTACAGTGCCAGTTACTGTTTCAAGGGAATAAATTGTTGTTGCTCTGTGCCTTTAAGTCATTTCCAACTTATGGCAACCCTAAGATGAAACTATCACAGGGCTTTCTGATGCTAAGAGTGTGTGACTTGCCTAAGGTCACCCAGTGGGTTTTCATGACTGAGCAAGGATTTGAACCCTGGTCTCCAGAGTTGTGGTCCAGTACTCAAACCACTATGCCACGCTGGTTCCATAAGGAAATAAATATATCTCAAAATATGTTGGAACAGGGTCTTGCGTCAACCAATATCCTGAGATGAAAAGAAATTATAGAAAGAAATCATGCCAGTTATATAGCTGCCAGTCAAAACCAACAACTACTTACCAAATGGTTGTTATTCAGAAACTTCCCATCCTCGGTACACTTAGCATGTTATATGCTCCCATGTGGCCATCTAAATGTTGGACTGTAGCTCCATTGGTTATTCTGGCTAGGGCTGATGGAAGTTGAAGTTCAACAGCATCTGAATGACTGTACGTTCCTTCCTCTCTTCTGAGGAAAGCTCTAGCTATAGTGTTAATTTGGTGTTAATACATCCCCTTTCTTCCTCAAAGTCTTGTAAGGGTGTTGTTATGCTCATCTCAGCTAATGTCCATAGTCTACAGAGAGCAGCCTTTCATGCTGTTAAAGCCACTAGAGTTAATGGAATATTTTGAAGTATCAGCTGCACAGCAAGGAGTCATCTGTTTCCTACCCTCTCAGAAATCAACTCACTCTTTAGTTAATCAGAGTTGTAAACTAGAGGCTATTAAAATAAAGATTCATACATTCATCACAGTTTATGCAAGCAACCAAATTTATTTCCAGCTGTCCTAACAGTATGTGATTTATGACACCACCTCTGTGCCACAGAAAGTTTCAGGGATGCAAGTTGAAAAACTTACAGCCTTGTTCTTTACTTACTTGTTTCCAGTAACTTCTTTAAGCCAGTTGTGCTGTCATCATCTTGAAAGACAATAGCTCTTCTCCTTGACTTACTGGGTTTCCATCTGCAGAGGGGTTTGTTAAATGTGAAGAGGGTATTCAAACATATGATCCACTGGCTATGTTGTTGTTAACTGCCATCAAGTCAATTTTGCCTTGAGCTATAATGTGAAGTAATATTGCCTGGGAAAGGCTAGTCTTTGTACAGTTTTGCACATTTGAATATGCCTGGCCCCTGCAGACATGCTCCATGTTTCTTCAGTATGTCAAACTAAATGCTTATTAACTTGTGAGCCAATGGGCTTGGAGATTCCTTTTTCCTTTCTCTACTTTTCTATTAACTCTTGTAATTGATCTTCCATATTAACACTTCCACAGAGCTAAGATTTTCTAAACCAGGTGACACATGCCCAAACGGGGAAAAAAATAAGTAGTTGATTATAATAAGTCTTCATGAAGAGCTTTACAAAATCTCTAAATAGGTAATGCAAAGGCTTGGAAAAACTTTTGCATTGTAAAATCTTGACTGATCAGTGAAGATAAATTCTAAATCAGTGGATCTGTGCATCTTGAGACTTTTACTTATTTCTGAAGCTGTTAGTTCTGGTGTGTTATTGTAATAGGGGATAAAACTGCAAAAAATTATTATTATTATTTTATTTAAAAAGACATTTACAGAAAAAATAAAATAAAAAATAAACAGATATTCTTACTTCCTATCATCAGGTTTTGAATTTGTTTTTTGTTTTTTGTCATCTCTAAAGCAACTTTCCTTATTTGAACTTTTTACCATATTTTACATGCAATGTTTCATTACCACACAATATACACATGATTACGGAACCATTACCCTTATGTTCTATTCAAAAGAAGAAAACATTATTGCTTTTTCCGTAACCTTCTAACAAAAAAAAAAAATCATTTCTAAATCTCTTTATATTATTTTATCTATTTCTCATATTCTAGCTTGATATATCTTAATCTGTTAACCCAAGTAACTACATGTTTATTCCACTCCAATTTCCAAAATTCTATCAATTTTCCCCACTCCTTCCTAAACTTAGTTGTTCCATCTGAGCTATCTCCAACAATTTTGTCATCCATTCATCTATGTTCGGTATTACTTTTTGTTTCCAGTATCTGTCGTACAGTTGCCCCTTCACATTCGCTGGAGTTTGGTTCCAGGACCCCCCGTGAATACCCAAATCCATGAATACTCAAGTCCCATTATATGCAATGGCATAGCAAAATGGTGTCCCTTATATAAGATGGCAAAATCAAGGTTTGCTTTTTGGATTATTATTTTTTTAAGAATATTTTCAAGCCGTGAATACTTAAAACCGTGAATGCCAAATCCGTGAATGTGGAAGGACAACTGTATGTAATTCTTGCGGTGGTGACCATGTATAACATAATATTTTTAGATTCTTATTTTCTTGCAATTTTGCATGACCACCACATGTGATAAAATGAACCTTTCACCTCCTCACATTTCCAATAGTTTGTTTTACTACCCTTATAGATTTTTGCCAGCTTTTGTGGTGACATATACCACCGGAATAACATTTTATAACAATTTTCTCTCAGTTCCATACACGGTGTGAATTTAATATTCCTTTTCCAAAGCTTCTCCCACTCTTCTAAATGAATGTCATGTCCAATATTCTGGGATCACTTTGCCATATATTCCTTTATTAATGTTGCTTCTAAATCTAGTTTTAATAATAGCTTATATGTCTCTGATATTGTTCATTCTTTCTTTCCCATTATTATTACATCTAATTCTGTCTGTTGCTGCTCTATACCTATCAGATTTTTGTCCATATTATGTCTTTCCAATAATTGTCTATATTGGAACCAATTCAATTTTTTTTTTTTGTTCTTCCAATTCTTCACTAGTTTTAAACCAAATTACACCCTCGTGGACTTTCAATAAATCTTTATATGTCCACCAAATTGATCATTACTGTTCTTCTAAAAGCTTCTTGTGACGATGCCCACATTGGTAACCTGGTGTATAATTTGCTTTTTACTTCTTTCCATGTTTTTAACATTGCTTTCCTAATAAAATGATTTCTGAAATTTTTATCTATTCTCTCTTTCTCATACCATAGGTATGTGTGTAAACCATACCTCATATCAGCTCCTTCCAATGTTATTCTGTCATTGTCAAGCCTGAACCCATCTTGTAATCACCCCAGAACACAAGCTTGGTAATAAAGTCTCAGATTGGGCAACCCCAATCCCCCTCTATCTTTTTCTTCCATTAATACCTTCCAACGTATCCTTGGTTTTTTATTCTGCCATATAAAATTTGATATTTCTTTATCCCATATTTTAAATAGCTTACCATTATTTAATATGGAAAGATTTTGAAATAAAAAAAGCATTTTTGGCAACACTGTCATCTTTATAAGATATTCTCCCTAGCATGGATAAGTTTAGATTCTTCCATCTTTGTATGTCTTTTCTTCTTTCATTCCAGTTCTTTTTGTAATTGTTGTCCACTAAATCCAGGTTGTTTTTCGTTATCATATTCCCCAAATATCTAATTTTTTTTATTATTTTAAAATTTGATAGTTTTTAAAAATTTTCTTCCTCTTTTCTGTCCAGATTCTTTGTGAATATAACTGTCTTTTCTTTATTGGTTTTAATTCCTGATACTATACCAAAATCTTTTAATGTTTCTTGTACATTTTTTTTTTTGATTCTACAGTATCTTCTAAGGATATGTCCATATCATCAACATAAGCACTTGTCTTGAATATTTGTTTTTTAATCTTCACCTCCTGTATTTTCTCATCTTTTCTTATATTCCTACAAAATGTTTCTAATGCTACTATAAATAGCAACGGTGAAAGAGGGCATTCTTGCCTCACTCCTTTTTCCAGATTTATTACTGCTGTTTTCTGTCCATTTATTATTATTTGAGCTGTTTGGTGTTGGTAAATTGCTTGTATCCTGTGTATAAAGTTCCTGCCTAGTCCCATTGTTTCTATTACTTCCATCATATATTGCCATTTAACGCTGTTGAAGGCTTTCTCCGCATCCAAGAATATCAAACTATTTTTTTTCGCTGGATGTTTGTCAAAATATTTGATTAAATTTATTATTTTCCTAATATTATTTCTCAGATGTCTTTTTGGCAAAAATCCTGCTTGATCATTGCTTATCCAATCATTTAGTATTATCTTCAATCTCTCAGCCAGAACTGATGCAAAAATCTTGTCGTCTATATTCAACAGCAATATCGGTCTATAATTCTTTACATCTTCAGGATCCTTATTTTCTTTTAATATTAATGCAATATTTGCATTATTCCAGGATATTGACATATTTTCTCCTGACATTATTTTGTTGAATGTCTTACATAATGGTATTTTTATTTCTTCTTCAAAGATCTTATAATAGCTTGCCAGAAAGCCATCAGGACCAGGAATTTTGCCAATCTTCATTGTCCCGATTGCTTTTTCTCCTTCCATTATTATCTTTTTGTTCAATTCTTCTCTTTGATTTTCTTTTATTTCAGGTATATCCTGTTCATTTAAGTATTTTCTTATCTTTTCTTTCTTGTTTTCCATCAAAGATGTTTCCTTAAATAGATTTCTATAGTATTCCTGAAATTCTTTTCTTATCTTCTCTTGTTTTGTTATTACTTTTTCTAATATCTTTATTTTTAGAATTTGTTGCTTGTCTTGTTCTTTCCACAGTTTGTAAGCCAACCATTTCCCTATTATATTACTATTTTCATTAAACCTTTGTCTCACAAATCTAATATTTTTTTCTATCTCCTCCTCTGTTTCTTTATTCAATTGGTCTTGTATGATTTTAATTTCTTTCAACACTTTATTATTCTTTGGATCTTAAGAATAATAAAAGAATAAAAAGAAGTTCTTTTTCTTTAACTTGCAATGCCTCTTGAAGATTTTCCATTTTTTCCTTTATTCTTTTGTTTCTCTCACAGGTTATTTGCATTAACAGGCCTCTTATTACAGCCTTACTTGTGTCCCATATATTGTGCATTCCTACGTCCCCTTCTTTATTTTCTTTGAAGTAATTTTTTAAAGCTTCTCTCACTCTATTTTGTACTTTCTCTTCTAAAATCAGTGTCTCCTTGAGCCTCCAACTATAGTCTCTTCTAATATTTTTCATCTTCAATTTTATCAAGTTGTGATCTGAGATCATTCTTGGTAATATTTCCATAGAAACTATATTTCTTGCAGTATTCTTAGATAATAGTAACATATCTATTCTTGATAGAGATGACTCTGAATAATATGTGTACACTCTTGTATCACCATATAGATGTCTCTATACTTAAGTTAATGATAAATTTTCCATAAAGTTTAGAAATGATCTAGGTAATTTTCCTTATTTATCTTTTATATTTTTCTTAGACATTCTCTCTTTACTGGGGTCTATCACCCCATTCCAATCTCCTAAACATAGACAATCATAATCGACTTCCAATGTTACTTTCAGTAATTCCTGCAAATATTAATGATGGCTTATGTTTTCAGAAAGGAATGGGGAACATTCTCTCTATAATTAAAGTACACCTAATTTTGATAAAATGTAAATGCATTGATTTAACTGGTTTAAAGGTAAAAAATAAGCCAACTAAAAATGTAATTGCTTAACCAGATAAGGCCAGGATCCAATAGTGTTCTTCTACCAGATCCTCCTGTAGCCCTCCCCACCCTATGCACATTAAACCCTGCTTCAGAGAGGATGGAAAACACTTTGGCGCCATTCACAGAGGTCAGTAATAGAAAAGGAAAGGATAAAGAAAGCCAGTTCTGCTGATGTTTGATACAGATATACATCATTGGATATGGATGTACAGCACTGGGTCTTGACCTAATACCTTAATTGGTTGATAACCCTGATAAAGTATAGTATAACATTTTATAATTATGCTACTACTGAGGATATATCTAAAATATATCTTGACCTAGTTAACCAACGTTTATTCAATACTTTAATGTAGTTTGTAAAGCTATGTTTGTATGTGCCTTCAAGTCACCTGTTGTCTACTTAAGGTGACCCCATGGATTTCATAGAGTTTTCTTAGGCAAGGAATACTCAGAGTTGGTTTTGCAGTTCCTTCCTCTGAAATATTTTATCTACAGCACCCTCCCACCCAAGTACTAATCAGGGCTAACCCTACTTAGCTTCCAAGATCAGATGGGATCTGGTGCCTTTAGGGTATGAAGCCCTCAGAGTCACATGACTTTATCTGAATATACCCGGTGTGAGAATACAGTTGATTGAGAGAGCACACTAACCCTTCAGCCATCCTACTTGAAAAGCATTACGCTCTTGTGTAAAGAAAGTCCTTGAAATATCCCTATAGGGAGATTTCAAAATGGCAAGAGTATACTATATAATTAGAGAAGGGGAGAGGAAGTACTGTTGGTCTTCTTTCATTTGTTCCTTTTGTTCTCTCTAAAATTGAGTTGTACAAGAGCCCTGTATTCTGTTGATTAACTTTGCCGTGCCAATCATGTTTGCAAAAGTGCTAATTTCTAGCCATAAACCTGTTTCTTCCTATTTTTCTTTTCTGTTTAATAGGAGCTTAGTTGTCAGCTGCTTGTTTTGAATGAGATGCCTCAAAGGTGTAAAAGAATCTGAATCTTATTTACTTGTAGGCATTAACTATGTTTCTCTGGTGTCCCCTTCCTGCTTTCTAGAAAGTCTGAAGATCTTTGTGCCATGTTAATTATTTCCTTATTCCTCTGGTGTTTTCACCTTGATCTAGTGTGACAGTGAAGTTTTGCTACTCTGAATGTTTTGATTTCTTGATCACCTGCTCATCATGATTTTGATTGCCTTCAGTATTTCACCAGTTTCCTTTTGGAAATGTGTATCTATATATGTCTCTCATTCTTCTTTGTGAATGGTGAATGAATGAATTATGGTTTTAAAGATATTTTACAAGATACATACTTCTAGAAATCTGTAATGCTATCTCTTCAAGCATTCTAGATCCTTAAGTAGTTTTAGGATAATTTTCATCATTTTTCTTAACTAGATATAAAATGTTTCTGTTCCCCAGCTGCACTTTAACCTTCACATTTAATCTGTTTCCATACTGGGTGATAGCATTCCACATATATTTTTCTTCTTCAATTCTATTGAACACAAAGCATAGATTTTTTGATAGTTTTGTTCCATCTTATTTTTCTTTTCACAAAATTACAGGAACTTGTTAATGTTCCTTTGTGCAATGGCATTGTTTCTCGTCTTGTATTTTTATTTGGTTTGTTAGAATTTCCTCACATATTAATAAAATGTTCTGCCGAGTTTTGTTACATCTTTTAATTCAAGGGAAGGCAGAAAGTAGAGTGACTAGTACTGGAAGATTTGCTATACATCAGCAAGATTTTCTTTCTGGCTCAGTTTTTTTTAACAGTGTTATGACCGCATAGAGGTCCTTTTAATCAGGTAGTGTTTAAGATTTTCCCAGACAAGTGATAGGCAAAAAGGCACAGAGAGACCAAATTTGGTTTTCAGTCACTATGCATGTAACATTTATTTAGACATAAGACATTAAACATTCAGTTAACTGTCAAAAGCTCTTTTCCATTCACACACACACTCACACCACATACATGTACATGGTGCTTTACATTAAAAAAGCTTTACAAGTTGGAACATGTCCAGAGGAGGGCGACCAAAATAGTGGGAGGTCTAGAAGCCATGCCCTAAGAGGAGTGGCTTAGGGATCTGAGTATGTTTAGCCTGGAGAAGAGAAGGTTAAGAGGTGACATGATAGCCATGTTTAAATATTTGAAGGGATGTCATCATACTGAGGATAGAGCAAGCTTGTTTTGTGCTGCTCCAGAGATTAGAACATGAAGCAATGGACTCAAACTACAGGAAAAAAGATTCACCTAAACATTAGGAAAAAATTCCTGACTGTAAGAGCTGTTCAGCAGTGGGATGCACTGCCTCCGAGTGTGGTGGGGTCTCCTTCTTTGGAGGTTTTTAAACAGAGTCTGGATGGCCATCTGTCGGGAGTGCTTTGATTGTGTGTTCCTGCATCGCAGGGGGTTGGACTAGATGGCCCTTATGGTCTCTTGCAACTCTATGATTCATTGAAACAAGCAAAAAAAAAAGGGGGGGAGTTCTGCCAAAGGCATTCAACCTAAAATAAATGTACACATAAACACCCACAGAGGGAAGGAAGGAATAATAAACATAAACTATAGAATACAATTGCAAAACAAATTATCCAGATAACTATAAAAACAGCAACAACAATATAGTATGAAACATCAAGAAAATACAAAAATAAAACTAACTGACCAATACATGTGATCAAATATAAAGCAGCAATATATATCTATAGGCAAAGCACAAAAATCAGTGTGTATAGAGCCATTGTACTGTCTATCCTCCTTTATGGAACTGAAACATGGGTCACCTATCGCCACCACCTACGACTCCTCGAGCGCTTTCATCAGCGTTGCCTACGCACAATCCTAAATATACACTGGACTGACTATGTGACGAATGTTGCTGTCCTTGAGCAAGCAGGGATCACCAGTATTGAGGCCATGATATTGAGAACGCAGCTGCACTGGGCAGGGCACGTTCTAGGATGGAGGACCATCGCCTCCCAAAAATACTACTCTACAGTGAACTCGCCGTGGGTCAGCGTAAGAGGGGCGCTCCAAAAAAGTGATACAAAGACTCCCTGAAACAACATCTCAGGCTCGGCCAAATTGATCACCAGCAGTGGTCCGCCCTGGCCTCACATCGGAAGGCATGGAGACGCACTATCCACAATGCTGCAGCCTTATTTGAGAACTCACGCCGAACAAGTCTTGAGAAACCACAACGCAGAAAGAATCACAAACCAAAAACATCACCCAAGGAGACCTTCTGCTGTGCTTTCTGCAACCGGACTTGTTTATCTCGGATTGGCCTTTTTAGTCATCAGCGCGCTTGCAGAAAGCGCAGGATGAGTCCTTCCTGAATCTTAGTTTGCGAAGAAAAGCCAGAGAGATATCTATATATATAAAATATAAAACAAACTGACCAATACATGTAATCAAAATATACAAGATGACAAAACAGTATCAGACTAAAATTCTAAAAGTTTTGGAAAACAGAAAAATTTTCAATTGACATTTTAAAACACTGAGAGAAGGAGCAGTCAACAAATGTTCAGAGCTGGAATTCCAATAATATGGGGCAGTGAGCGAGAAAGGACGAAGCCAAGCCAGGGAAGAAGAAACCCTTGTGCAGTATTCCACCTAAAATATTCCAATAATGCCTTTTTTCCAAATGTGGACATAGCTGTTCACAGTTTCTATATTTGCCTCCTTTCTCATGTCTCAGCACATTCAGGGCCAGGATTAATCAGCTAAGATAGACACTGATCAAGCTCAGACATATTGCCTCTTGTCTCTCCAAAAAATTCCATCCACAGCCTTGAACTGCACAGTTTTGAAAGTATCCAGAATAAACAGGACAAGCAGCTACTTTAGGTACTTTTGATTACCCATATATTCTGGCATATAAGACGACTTTTTCAGCCTGTAAAATCAGCTGAAAAGTCAGGGGCCGTCTTATACGCTGGATACAAGTCTGAGATATCTCGGACTCGGAACTACGGAGGTGGGTGACTGGGGGGGCGGGAAGCTTGCTATCCACCTTATCCCCCAGCTCAGCTGCACGGGGGAGAGCCTCGCTGGGCGGGAGGGGGTCTTCTCCATGACTGAGTCATGGAGATCCCTTCTGACCCAGCGAGGCTGCACTGGGGGGAAGCCTTGCTGGGTGGAAGGGGCTGAGCTTCTCCCCAGCCAGGCAGCCATTCCCCGTGATTCTCCAACTCATAAGGAGGCTGGCCAGCCTCCTTGAGGGTTGGGGAATCGCGGGAGGTGACTGAGCCTCTCCCCAGCCAGGCAGCCATCCCCTGTGATTCCCCAACTCGTGAGGAGGCTGGCCAGCCTCCTCGAGGGTTGGGGAATCGCGGGAGGTGGCTGAGCCTTTCCCCAGCCAGGCAGCCATCCCCCGTGATTACCCAACTCACGAGGAGGCTAGCCAGCCTCCTCGAGGGTTAGGGAATCGCAGGAGGTGGCTGAGCCTCTCCCCAGCCAGGCAGCCATCCCCCGCAATTCCCCAACTCGCGAGGAGGCAGGGAAAAGAGGAAGGTGATTGGGAAATAGCTTTGCTAACCAGCCCTATCTCAGCCTTTGCTTCTTCATCTAATCTGGATCAAGCATCTTTCTTCATTAAACAAATTATGGAATGGTGTAACTGCTCTTCAAGGTTTCGGAGCATCACTGGGCTCACTCACTGGTTTCTGGAGATGGCAACATATAGCCTTCAAGATATCCAGCTTCAGTTCTAGTTAGATTAGAATGATCAATGACAAATGACCGGGGAAGCTATAGTCCAAGATTCCTGAAAGTCCAAAAGGTTCTTTACCTCTACTGTAGAGAGTTTTAAAAATCCTTTAATTTTTAAAAAATATTTTATTTCTTCTCATTACTATTATCACCAGGGGCAGAACTAACTCTCTCTCTCTCTCTCTCTCTCTCTCTCTCTCTCTCTCTCTGGCTTTTCTTCGCAAACGAAGATTCCAATTGGGATCAGTGAGCAGAGACTCTTGGGCCACCCATCAGGGCTGCTAGATGACCTGGAGGCCCACATTTCTGAAGTTAATTTTCCCTATTTTTTTACCAGATAAAGCAGGCTTTACAGTGGTCAGGCCTAGAAATTATGATGGTCCATGTACAATAAATATTAAACAAAGGACACACACAAAAAGAAAAGTTAAACAGTAAGACAAAATACAGAAAGAGCACACAGAAAGAAAAAAAAGAAAAAGCAAACACTCTATAGCAACAGCAATAGCGCTTCTATTTCTATACCACTTATCAGTGTTTCACAACATGTTAGCCAATAGCCCCCAACAAGCTGGGTACACATTTTACCATCCTACAGAAGGATGGAAGGCTGAGTCAACCTTGGAGACCTGTAGGATCCAACTTACAACGTTGTGGCTGCAGTACTGGCATTTAACCAAGGCTCTAGAAGATAAATTACTAATAAATATACAGATGACTTCCAACTATCTTATCTACAGCTATCTATATGTCTCCTACCATCCTATCTCTCTTTCTGTAAACTAGATATTATCCTTCTTCCATTAATAAACTCATCCTACTATTCAAAACCAATGGTCATCAACTCACCATCATTTTTTTTCTCAAAAAGTCCGCCAGGGGTTTCCAGTCTTTCCAAAATGTTACTATCTTTCTCTAATCAAAGTAGTCCAGCATTGTCCCATTTCTGCTAACTCACTCATTTTTAGCAACCATTCTTCCTTAGTAGGTAATATGTTATTCTTTCATTTCTGAGCATAGGAATTATATGGTGCTGATGCTGTCTCTGAGTAAAAGTTTTGTTAAAATTGGGTTTGTCCCCTATAACTTATAGAACAACAAAAAAAAGTTTATGCAGTGGCCTGCCAAACCACTTGGCAATTTTCAAGTGGTTGGTGGAAAGAAAAGTTTGAGAGTGAAGTTCTATATGAGATCGCAGCTTTGGGGAGGGTGGGTGATTGGGGGTCATCTTATATGGTGAGTATACCCTAAACTCTATATTTTGACTTAAAATTGGGGGGTTGTCTTATACGCCCAGTCATCTTATACACCGAATATACAGTAGCTAGAATCACTGAGTGATAGAGAATAGGCCCTCAAAAAGTGGGTCAAGACATGACCATGATATCTTTCTGAAGTGTCTACTCAACATAGAGCTTGGGAGCATAATTTTATACTGATTCATGTGACAGTGGATAAAGGACTCCTGTTTGGTACCTTGGCTATTGTCTCGTGGTGTACCAGCGTGCTCTATTCTGTGCCCCCCCCCCAAGGCTGGATTAAGTTGGCCTAGAGCAGGTCCCACAGCCAATTCCCCTTTGCACTTGTATGTGGGCTATTTCTACACCACTATTTAATAGTGCAAAAATTAAATATTAAAATAGTGGCCAAAAATCTTCCTATGTAAACTTATTTCCACCACTGCAGTATAGATAAGACAGACAGCCTGATCCCAAGCATTTTTGTTGTTAGTCAAAGTATCAATGATACTTTGATACAATGATACAATAATACATCAGAAATTCAGGAGGTAACTGAGGAAAAAAGATGAAGCAAGCAACACCTTTTCCTTTCAGCATTGTGCCTATAACAGTGAAGGATCTAAACCAATTGCACCATGGATAACCCACCTATGCTGTTTAAAATCTATATGAAAAGAGGTTGTCCAAGAATCTGGGTTATTTTGGTCTGCTGATGACACCCACCTCTTTCCTTGCCATTATTTCCCCATGAAGCTAGGGTTCTGGGATTGGATGAGAATGAGCCTAAATATGACAAAGGTACTTATGGTCTATGAAACTGTGTATCTTGGAATGGAGGTTTGCCTGTTGAGAGGGGGTAGCATTCCCCTTTGAAAAATCAGGATTGCAGTCTATAGTATTTCTTGGCTCAGCTTTAAGCTTGGAAGCACAAGTGATAGTTGTTATCCGCTTTTCCCTCATTCATCTACTTCATCCTTTTCGTGAGACATTAGATTTGGCTATGATAACACATGCCCTATGTAATTCTCATTTGGACTATTGTATTGTGCAAGCTATAACTAGGTTAGGATCAGGATACCTGAATGACCTATGGATCTAGTAAGCCTTCCCTGCCATGGGTGCACACTGGTTCCTCTGAGCATGTTAAGAGGACCAGGCAACAAATAAATCTTGTAGCAAAAGCAGCAGACATCAAGCTGACGAAATGAGCACACAGACAAAGAGATTGTGTCTAAATTACAGTCATTTATTTAAGCATAGCATAGAAATATTTACAATGAGTCAAGGACTCCAAATACATGGATTACATAGTCAATAGTCACTGCAGTACTGTCCAGTACTGTATAGCATGGAGCTCACAGACCAAGAGCATAATCCTAGTGCTCAGTGAGGGCAGAAACATATTGTTATGCATGTACATGTTTACATTACATTCATATAGTTACCCATTCTCATACACACATGTTTTATCCAGTTCTCCTCAGGGTGATAATAGCTGTATCACTTCCTCTTGCTTTGGCTCTCACACAGGCTAATGTAAACATTATCTTGTTGTCAACACCAGCTGCATGTTGTTAGCCCACTACTGGCCCCTTCTGGCAGTAGCATTTTGCCTAAGATAACAACTCTTTACAATTTGAAATTCTCAGTGATTCTATATCTCATTATCCTGACATTCCCAGGCATTAAGACCTGTAAGTAATCCTCTCCTGTGTGTCTTGTTAATGTCAGAAGGGTTTTTGTTGTTTGTTTGTTTGTTTGTTTAAAGATTGCAAGAGAAGACATTTTCAGTGACCACACCTGAATTCCAGAATTCTGTCCCTCAGGCAGTTTCTCATCTTCTGTTTGCCACTCATCTGAAAGGCAAAATTGTTTTCTTTTTTGGCTGGCTTTCAACCTGTCAGTTGACTGCTTTTAACTGGATTTCTTGCTGATTGCAAATGTGTCAAGTGCTGTTTGTTAGTGGTGCTGGTGCTTTTTATTTCTTTGATGTCATTTTAGGATATATTTTTAATATTATAATCTAGTTTTTGATTGATTTTTATTGTTAACTCCCTGGAGAAATAGTCTTTTGGAAAGGTTCAATATAATTTTTTTTTTAATTTAAAAATAATAGAAACATTGATGAGCATGATGATGTTGCAGTGTCACACGCCCACCCAGATTTGGCTGCTGATGCTGGGGCCTACTCATTAATCACACAGCCTTCCCAGGAAGATAATGTATTTTAGATAATTGATAAACTTGCTGAAATTCAGTTTTCTCAGATTGTGTTGCTGATCATGGCAGCTGGGGGGGAAAAAGGCAACAGCTGTTGCTTTGAAAAAATAAAAAGTACAAATAATTGCAGTATTTTGAGAAGTGTCCTTAATCAAAGCAGCAGAGCTACACATGTGGAAATCACCCTGACAACTGAAGAAAGAGCTATCATGTAAATATAGAAATTTCTTTGCAAGGATATGGTAAAGGAACAGCTGAGGATCCTTCAGAAAGCAACAAGAGAATGGTCTCTGAGGACTTTGACACTAGGAAGGAAAAATAAGTCCCTCCCCTTTTTTGGATTTTCTCATATGTTAGTGTTGCTTTGTCAATGCTCAGTGAATATGGAACATTTACTACTTCCTCATCAATATTAAGTTTTAGAGAACAGGCTTTCAGAGACCCCAGTTCCTTGTGCTTTTTTAAAGAATATTTTTAAAAGTGAGGGTACAAGTGAACATAAAGACAGACCTGGAACAAGAAAACCAGGCCTGAAAGCCTAATTCTTGCCATCAAAAACTCACTGTCCATATTTGCTTAAATTACAAAACTGTCTACCTTAACTGCAGGTCAGACAAGTATAATATGACTGTATTTTGAGGTTTTACTTTAACCCGAGCCATCCAAGATAATTAAAGAAGTACCTTCAGTCTCAGATAATTTTTCACATTGAGAAAGGAGGCTTACTTGGCAAATATATTTTTAAAATTCAACAAACACAGTGGCTAAAGCTGTACTTGCTTCATGCATACTTGTGGGACCATGAATTCAAAGCTTTCCAAAAGATGATGCAGAGGCTGTAGCAGACAACTCACTGACAACTCTGCTCAGTGTTCAGTGACACTCTAAAAGGCTAATAGGATTCTTGGCTGCAGTAAAGAAGAAATAGCAAGGGGAGAATATTCTAATAATCTTGTAAAAATCAGTGGTTTGTCAGTAACTTCTTTTCAGCCCTCTGACTTCCAGAGAGATGACAGGCCTGGAAAATGTCACATAAAATACCAAGAATATCCAGGCATTATCAGAGTGGGTTTGAGGAAAGATTTCAAATATCTGGCTAAAGGAAACAGACTACTCCAGTGTTATTTATACATTGCCACTCAATAAAGTTAATCACCAAAAACTAGTAAATCCGGTTAGCGGTTCATATTTTATATTATTTTACAGAAGAATGTTGCAGAGCAGTATCATCAAAATTAATCAAATCAGTATATATATCTGATTTATATTTCAGTTGTAAATACAGTGGGTCCTCTGGATCCATGAATTCAACTGACTACAGGTTGTCACATCCCATATTATAAAATGACAGTGAAGTGAATGTAGACAAACTGAAGTGCCTCTGTTCACATCACTGCCATTTAATAATATGGGACATGATCATCCACACTTTTTGGTAACTGCTCAGGGTCCCAGAACCAACACCCCACAGATCCTAAGGGCCCACTGTATTATAAAATAAAATACTTGGAATAGTAAATAAAAACAGCATTTTGATTACTACTACTAGCTCCTCACCTTATAATATATGATTAGAAACATGTAGTTTCTCTCTATCCAGTATTCCTCTATAATATGAATGTGCTGGGGTGAGGAGTAGATGATGATGATGATGATGATTGTAAGATTAACATAGATGATGCTTTACAAAGAATGAAAAAAAATATTTTCTGAGGGGCTTGCAATCTAAACAAGTTCCCTAGAAGGCCTTGAAGGTAATTGAAAACAGGAAGACCAAATGTGACATAAATTTGAATATATATTGTCACTGCAAAGTCTCTAAAACATAGCTGTCGGGGCTTTTTTCAAATGAATTGAGCTGGGGAGCATTGGGAATACCCAAAGGCCCAGAAGCAGTGGGTGTTACACACAACAGATTCTGACCTTAGAGATAAGGTTTCTGTCTCAGCTGCAAGCCTTCTGCTAGGAAAAAGCTCCTGCAAATACCCTAAACACCACAAACTGAGAAAATATATGGCATCTTCTGAGAGCTTTCAATAAAAGTTCAGAAAAGAACAAACAGTTTGTAAGGTGAGCTGTGAGAAACTCATCAGTACTGGTACCATCATAAATATTTTTTTCAACAATAAACTTGGTATCCACTTTTGTGTTTAACTCATTTAACCAGAGGTCTACACATTTCAGTAGGCCTTGGTGCTCTACCAGAATTTGGGTTACCATCCATTTTGTTCTTCCTACAAGGAGTTCTTGAATGTTCTTGTGATGTCACCTTTAATATTAAAATGTGTTTTGAGCTCTTTGTTAAATTTAAAGTTTACCATTATTAAAACCATGGAATATGTTACAGATCTTCCTAGTCAATCTCTTGAAATTACTCTGATAGTATAAACTTCATTACATTCTATTTTTTCTCATATAAACTTAAAAGCTGTCTCTAGAGAGTTTGGAAGACCTCCCTTGCCAAATATGGATACTTTCTGATTTCCTCTAGTTCAGGAATGGAAATTATGCAGCCCTCCAAATGTCTTAATGCAGTTCCTAGAATAGGCTAGGGCTGCTTGGAATTGCAGTTCAACAACATCTGGTGGACCACACAATTCACACCCCTTGTCTAGATGGAGGCTATACAACTTTTAACCCACCATGCTGAGAGGAGCTGACCAACCATATATTGTTGCCTGCCAGGTGTTTGGCCATTCTGCTGTTTCTTCATTTTTCACTGACAAAAAAAAAGTAAAATTTACTGAACCCTAATGAGCCAAGTTTTGCCTTCCTGGGTCATAAACTGTATGGCTCCACTCAAGCCTTGTATCAGGTGACAAATGGGGAAATGGGTTACTAGAGATTATTTATTCCATAAGTCTATAGGCCTACATCTACTGGTGATAAAAACAGAATAGAGTAGTTTAGTGTATCTGTTCATACTGTGACAAAACTTTATGCAAACAGGCTGAGATCCATTTAGTGGGCAGGTGGAGTGCAAAGCAGCTGTCTGCTACTTAGTATCTTAATTCCTATGGAAGCAGCAAGAGTGTACTTAGTTTTTCACACATGGGTTCTCCATTTTGGCTTTATTTTTGTTGAATAAATCATGATGCGGTGTAATATGTCATGTGTTGTTCATCTGAGGTTGTATTTACGGTACCTAATTTTAAGACCTACTAAGGAACAGATTATATAATTATTATGTCCTGATATGTAAAACCAACGAATTCAAAGAGGGTGTACAGTAGGACCCCTGTATCTGCTAGGGATTGGTTCGGATGGGCGGGTTGTGGATACTGAAAACTGCGGATAATAGTGAACACCATTGAAAACAATGGGACTTCCAGTTTAAAATACTATAGAGTTGCCTTGGGGGACCTAGAAAATGGCTAGAGAGGACACATTTTCTAGAAAGACTCTATGGTAGGTATGCTGTTTTGTGTCCCATGGATAATTGAATCAGTGGATAATGAATCAGTGGATATGGGGGCGTCCTAGTGTAATTCCTTTTTCACACAACTGTATATTAGTAACCGACAAATAAACTTCCATCATTACTCCTACTACCACTCAGTCACATTCCTTTAGTTGCTATAATACTCTGTGAAATGTTTTTAAAATATGCTGTGAAATGTTTTTAATTAGAGGTTTTATATTTATTTAGATTCTTTTTGTTTCTTCTCATACAATATGAGATAGTATGAGAGAGCATACCTGGGAATTAAAAAAAAAAACTTTGTAAGAGGAATATGAGCCAGCATGGTATAGTGATTTGAGCATTGGACTACAACTCTGGAGACTTAGATTTGAATCCCCACACAGCCATAGAAGCCTACTGAGGACTTTGGGCAAATCAGACTCTTCCAGCCTCAGAAGAAGGCAAAGGCAACCCCCCATCTGAAAAAGATCTTGCCAAGAAACGACTTGAAAGCACACAATAACAGCAAAGATTATTATCAAATTAGAGATCACCAGTTTATTGTTTTGTACTGTATATATTTGCTTGCTTTCAAGGAGCAGCAAAATGTTGTTAGAAATTTAGAAACAGAGTTTTTACGGTATCTGATTCTTTAAGCATAGTATTACTATTTAAATTTCTCACATATGAGCATAAGTTAAAGCCTTCTCATCTTTCTTTTTCTTTTCTTTTTTGAGAATTGGTTATTGCTTTTTAACAGGTTAAAAACACATAGCTCTGTTAAAAAAAAAAAAAGCGAGACAGAAAACACTCTAAAATTAAAACAGTATGTCAAATCTAATATTTAAACAGCCACAGTCAGAAAACAGCTGTAACAACAGTTTCAGCCACCTATTGAAACATCCACCAGCTGCCAGACCATTTCCAGGCACAATTCAAAGTGCTTGTTTTGTTCCATAAAGCCCTTGGGTCCAAGTTATTTGAAGGACCGTATCTCCCTTTGCAGGCCCATTATAGCTCTAAGATAGCCCAGGGAGGCTCTTCCTAACCAACAGGGATGACCTGGTTAATGGGGTGCAAGTGGTGGGATCTTTAGGTGAGAGTGATCATGTTCTCCTGGAGTTTGTCATACAATGGAAAGGAGAAGCCAGGCATAGTCAGACACGCATTCTTGACATTAGGAGAGCTGATTTCAATAAACTCAGGGAAATACTGGGGGTGATCCCATGGTCAGGAATACTAAAAGAGAAGAGACCTCAAGACAGATGGGACTTTCTCAAAAGGGAGATACTGAAGGTACAATTTCAAAAAGTACCATTGAGGAAGAAAAATGGGAGGTGTCTCAAGAAACCAGGATGGATGACTAAAGAACTTTAAACGGAGCTAAGTTTTAAACGGAACACGTATAGGAAATGGAAAAAGGGGGAAATCACCAAAGAAGAATTCAAACAGATAGCAAAGACGTGTAGGAGTAAAGTGAGAAAAGCTAAAGCACAGAATGAGCTCAGGCTTGCTAGAGAGGTTAAGAACAATAAAAAGGGTTTTTGGGGGTATGTCCACAGCAAAAGGTGGAAGAAGGAAATGGTAGGGCCACTACGTGGAGAAGATGGCACTATGCTAACAGGGGACAGAGAAAAGGCAGAATTACTCAACACCTTCTTTGCCTCAGTGTTTTCAGAAAAGGAAAAAGGTGACCAACCTGAGGATAACCGCCCCGATTGTTTTAACAGAGGGGCGGGGTATAAATAAATTTTATTATTATTATTATTATTGAACAGAGGACACAATAGGGGAAATCCAGCACAGAATAAGGAAAGAGGTAGTACAGGAATACCTTCTTAATCTAAATGTATTTAAATCTCCAGGAACAGATGAACTACATCCAAGAGTATTAAAAGAGCTGGCAAATGTAATCTCAGAGCCATTGGCAATAATCTTTGAGAACTCCTGGAGAACAGGAGAAATCCCAGCATACTGGAGGAGGGCAAACGTCTCCATCTTCAAAAAGGGGTAAAAAGAGGGTCCCAACAATTATCATCCAGTTCGTCTGATATCAATACCAGGGAAGATTCTAGAGCAGATCATTAAACAGAGAGTCTGTGAACATTTAGAAGGCAATGCCATAATCACAAAAAGTCAACATGGGTTTCAGAGAAAGAAGTCATGTCAGACAAATCTGATCTCTTTTTTTTGATAAAATTAACAGCTTGGTAGATGAAGGGAACTCTGTGGATATCGCATACCTTGATTTCAGTAAGGCCTTTGATAAGGTTCCCCATGACATTCTTGCAAACAAGCTTGTAAAATGTGGGCTAGACAAGTTAACTGTTCAATAGATTTGTAATTGGTTGACCTGCCGAACCCAAACGGTGCTCAGCAGTGGCTCCTCTTCATCTTGGAAAGATGTGACCAGTGGGGTGCCACAGGGCTCTGTCCTGGGCCCAGTGCTATTCAACATCTTTATCAATGACTTGGATAAGGGAATTAGGGACATACTTATCAAATTTGCAGATGACACTAAATTAGGAGAGGTAGCTAATATCCGAGAGGACAGGATCAAAATTCAAAATGACCTGGATAGACTGGAGAGCTGGGCCAAAGCTAACAAAATGAAATTCAATACGGAGAAATGTAAGGTACTGCACTTAGGGCGGAAAAACGAAATGCATACATACAGGATGGGGGAGACCTGGCTGAATGAGACTACGTGCAAAAGGGATGTAGGAGTCCTAGTAGACCACAAGTTGAACATGAGTCAACAGTGTGATGCAGCAGCTAAAAGGCCAATGCGATTTTGGGCTGCATCAATAGAAGTATAGTGTCTAGATCAAAGGGAGGTCATGGTGCCACTCTATTCTACCTTGATCAGGCCTCACCTAGAAAACTGTGTCCAGTTCTTGGCACCACAATTCAAAAAGGATATTGACAAATTGGAGCATGTCCAGAAAAGGGCGACTAAAATGATGAAAGGTCTGGAAACCATGCCCAATGAGGAAAGACTTAGGGAGCTGGGTATGTTTAGCCTGGAAAAAAGTTAAGAGGCAATATGATAGCCCTGGGTAAGTATTTGAAGGGGTGTCACGTTGAAGATGGAGCAGGCTTGTTTTCTGCTGCTCCAGAGACTGGAACACGGAGCAGTGGATGCAAGCCCCAGGAACAGAGATTCCACCTCAACATTAGGAGGAACTTTCTGACCGTAAGAGCTGTTCGGCGGTGGAACAAACTCCCTCGGAGCATGGTGGGGTCTCCTTCCTTGGAGGTCTTTAAACAGAGGCTGGATGGCCATCTGTCAGGGATGCTTTGATTGTGATTTCCTGCATGGCAGGGGGTTGGACTGGGATGGCCCTCGTGGCCTCTTCCAACTCTATAATTCTATGATTCTTTGATTTTCTCTATTCTACCACCTTCTCAGTCTTGTTTGGTGGGAACAAAGAAGAGGGCCTTCTCAGTGGATGATCCCAGAGTGAAGTCGAAGGCTTTCACAGCCGGTATCCTTAGGTTTTTTGTGGGGGTTTTTTCTGGGCTGTGAGGCCATGTTCTGGAAGAATTTATTCCTGATGTTTCGCCCGCATGTAGCAGAACATGTTATAAACCAACCATGTTAAATAACATAAAATGTTATTTAAAAACACCAAAATTCTGCACCAGGCCAACAACTATCATGTCACAATTCACAGAGAAGCTATTGAAATCCACAAATATCTGGACAACTTCAACAGGAAAGAAGAAACCCTTAAAGTAAACAAAGTTTGGTTACCAGTCTTGAAAAACACCTACATCAAAACTCAACACATGCAAATGAACTCCACCCAGGGACAGGGGGATATCCAGCAGATAATGGGTCATTAGCCAAACAGACACTTAATCCTCCTTGCATATCTTCCTCCAGGAATTACCCATTCAAATACACAAATTTACATATCCTCTACAACAGGGGATCAGTGTATATAACCCGCCCACACGCCTACCCAACCATTCTCTGAAGATGCCAGCCACATCTTCAGGTGAAACATCAGAAGTAAACTCTTCCAGAACATGGCCTCACAGCCCGGAAAAAACCCACAGAAAACCTATGATGATCCCAGACTTTGGAACTCCCTCCCTAGGGAGGCCAGGATAGCCCCGTCCTTGCTGTCCTTCTGTCAGCAAGTCAAAATATTTTTATGTTGTCAGGCTTTTAGAAACTGACTGGGGTGGGGTTTTGATGCTGTGAGGTGCTGTTTTTAAGGTTTGTATATAGTCTTTTAATGAATTTTAATGTTTTAACTTTATAAATTATTTCATCATTTTAAATAACTTACATTTTTATTAATGCCTTTCTATACTTTTTAATTTGTACTTTTAAATACGTTGTTAGCTACCTTAAGCCCCGTTATTGGGAGAAAGGTGGGATATAAATGAATAAAATAAAATAAAATAAACAAGAATAATCTGGAAAGTTTTAATAGAAGAACTATATTTTAGCTGTTCTTTGAAAGGGCTTTAATGGTCAGAACCAGCACTTCAAATTTAACTTGGAAGCAAAGTTGTGATGAGTGCAAATGTTCCAAATGAAATCGTGCTTTCATCCAGAAGAGTATGTGGTTTGCAGCCTTGACTTGTTTGGCCTTTGCTACAAGCTTCTCTTCTATCTAGTGGCATTCCTTAAGTTGGAGTCACCCAGTACGGTAACTCATGGTGTCACCCTCATGAACCGCCTTCTGTACCAGACCACAGTATTGTAGCTAAAATACCAGAATCTTTAAGTATCCATAGCCCCTGTCCCTCTTGCATCCTTAGATTGTGCAAACATATACATACCCACACGTTGCTCCCTGCTTTGGCACCAGTTCCTTGCCGCCTCACTTCTGATGCCACCCCAGGACCTCAGCTGTCCCACACAAGCAGCAGAGCATGGCTGACCCACAAGAGAGCAGGGAGAGAGCAAGGCAGTTCCCAGGCCAGCCGAGTCCTGCCATCCATGGGGAAGGAGCAGGGCCACTTAACAGCTTATAGGGTCCCACTGCCCTCCTCCAGCCCTTTCTTTGTGGTGGAGAACTATCCCATTGAACTCTCCCCACCTCCACAGTTGGTGACACCCCTCTGATGGTGTCACCTGGTGCAGTCCACACATACCCCATAACCCCTAGTGATGCCACTGCTTCTGTCGTCCATTTAAGAGTACTTTTAGTCCTAACTATGCTTATGCTTCCATTTTATTACTTGACATCTCCTTATTTCTAGGTGTTCCATTGTGTCCATTTTGAGTGTCCAGCCCAAACTGCTGCCCATAAGGAAGACACTAGTGAAGAAGATGTTGGCACAGGTGGACAGCAACTGGCATCCCACTCTCTTCGAGCTTCAAGCAACAGCTCTGTGCACTCTCTTCCAGGATCTACTTCACACCCATAACCTCATCAATGCTACAGGAGAATGGACAATAGCATTTGCAACCCTTGTGCCATGATAAAATTGTTCACCAACTCCTTGTGTAAGCAACTCTTCCTTCTCAGTATGGACAAAGGGGACCATACCTGGCAACTTGAAATGTTCATATAGAAAAGGCTGTCCAAAGACATAATGGGGCTACTTCACATTTTCCATTTTGATAAAATCAGGATGTTCTGCTTGGAAAGAAAGTAGTTTTTTGGCTTTCATCAAGTCTCCTGTTTACAGCCTACCTCTTTAACTGAATCAAATCAGGTAAAGTTGAAGGAAAAAGAAAAGCCAAGCCAAATTATGATATAAATATGCCATGTGAACAGTACAAAGAGTGATGATTACATGTGCCTGCAAAATGCACCTGCTAGGAAAGGGTCTTCTCTGAGAATGTTTATGGAAAATAAGTCTATGGAAACCCAATTTTAATTTATTCATAACCCATCCTTATTTGTAAATTACAAGCCATTTGAAAATCTATGTATATATTTATATATATATATATACTTTGTCTGTTTTTTTCCTTCTCTCTCTCTCTCTCTCTCTTTTTTTTTTTTTTGGTTTTGTTTTGTTGAAACACTTGATTATTGTGTTATATCAGGTAGATCTGCTTGATAGCTCTACTGATAGAGGCAGGCATATGATAATCTTATTGCCTTACTTTGTTTGACAAGGAAAACTCCTTAAGAGGGAAATGCATAAAATAATGCAGTTTAAGAATGTTTTATTGGAATTCTGAGTAGTTGACATAATTAACAGAATTGCCCATTTTTACCCCTCTGGAAAACTGGTTGTCAGATTCTTAAGTAGAGAAAAAAAATAATGATCTTATTAGAATACATTAAAATGTGCTTTAGTTTCTATAACATTATCAATATAGCTGTCTAACTTCTTTTTGTTATTATTGGAAAGCTGATGTGGCTGACCAACATTTCAGCTGTGTTTGGTATGGCTGGGAGTACAGTGCTGGCAATGTATAATAAAGTATTTGTTTAAAAAATAGATTATAGTATTCCATTAGGGATTTAAAATAAACACTTCTAAGAAGCTTTTCACATAATCTCCATAAATACAGATTTGAGTTGTATAGTTAGATTTGGTTTGTATTTTAAGTAATTTACATGCTAGCAGTAGCTATCCTTTGTAACTTAATCAGATTATTGATTTGACTACTATTCTGAATGTGTTCACCTGCAGCATTCCCCACATTCACTTGTTTTGCCTCCTTCTGCATTTGCCACAGTGAAATAGTCTGTGCATTTTTATGTAGATACTGATGCCATTTTCCCATCTGGTTAGAGAAAAACAAATATGTATCATGAAGTATGTGATTTTAGAGAAAATTATTGTCAATTTGTGGTTATTGTGTTTTCTTTTCTTTTTTTAAATTGTGTAAAATAGCTTGGTGCCAACTGTTTGTTTCAGCTATGGTGTCCTATAAATAACTAGTTAAAACTGTTGCACTGATTGAACATAAGTGCTTGCGTTCTACTGAATGTTGTTTGGAATATAAGGTGGGAAGAAACTGGGTGCATTATGGATGCAGAGCATTAAAGGAAAGCCCCCACCCCACTCCCAGTATGCTACAAACTACTACTCATCTTCAGTCGGCCTCATGTTAGTCATATTTCAGCTACCATTTGCAAGAAAACTGCAAAGTTGACCCCTGTGCCCATGGGACCTGTTTCTGCAGTTTCATTTATCCATGTCTGAAAAAATATGTGCGCTCTAGGCATTTTCTAAGTCCTCCAGTGAGATTCTATGGTATGGTATGCTTCTGCAGGAAGTAATTCATTTCAATAGGGTTCACTATTATCCATGGTTTTGTGTATCCGTGGTAATTCAGGGAACCTGCAGATACTAGGGAGGGGCAGCTGTAGGAGAACAAACCAGCCCTTTGGGGAAAAAGTCAAGAAGCTGAGAAATGAGACATCAGATTCAGCTATCACAAGCACATGTTTCAAAGAGAGAGCTTGCAGGTAAACTGTTGTCCTCAGAAAGTTTTGTGAGTTTGTTCTGCCTGGAAGACAGACATGTATGGTTGAAAGTACTCAGAACCAATGGTAACAGCCTGCAGTTCTTTCTTCTTGTCCTACAGATTTCCAAAATCCTATTTCTGGTACTGCCATTGTCTCATAAAGGGGCTTGTTAGGCAGTGAAGGGATTTGTCTACGCATCAATAATTTATGTAGGTGGAACCTCTAGGTACTTGTGGCTAGGAGATACCAACTACATTTGGTTATAAAACAGGAGAAGTGAAGAACAACAATCTGGGTGAAGATATAAAGAGATATCCACCCATTCACCCCTTATATATCTTCTATGAAGGTAATTGTAGCTGCAGGTTAGTTGAGCATAGCCTCCATCCTTGTTTGTTTGGAAAATTTGGTTACCAATAAGTCATTCTTGCTCTTTCTTTCCTATCAGACAGATATATGATAAGAAACATGTGGGTGTAAGAGGAAGGCACTCTCTTCTTCCAGATAATGGGGTGGTATTGCATTCATTTTACTTTTGAATGTTTTCGAAGTAGCAGTGAATAGACAGTGACAAAATCAACCTTTATTTTAAAGCTACTGAATGGTGCTCAAATATTATTGCTTGCAGTTTTGCCCTTTGAGACTTCACTCCATTTTTTAAAACTCTCAGTAAATAAAGAGCTTCAGTACAATCTTTCAGGAGTAATAATAATGTTTAAAGGACAGAGCAAAAATTCTTTATCTTAACTTATAAAATCTCTGTCTTCCAGACGGTGGAATTGGATCCAGGATCTCCCTTCTGTGGGCAAAAGGGTTGTATTCATGAAGAGCATCTCTAAACAATTTTCAAGGACCCCACCCCACCCTGCTGCCATCATAGCTCTTTCTATTCAGCAGGATCCCTGGTCCTCTGTGTAACACTTTCAAGGGCCTGGATGGTACCAGCCTGGAGAAATTGGTTCCTCTAACCCAGTTGCATGCACCTAAATCTGGATCCAACTCAGTAAATACAGCTCTTTGCATTCCGATTCTCAACAACATACCCCTTTAATCTCCTCTTTCATAATGATTTACTTCATGAGACATCTAATGAAAGGTGTTGGCATCACATTTTCAAATGTTTGAGACAACTCTACCACTTCTTTTACTGGACCTTTAACCCTTGTGAGGCATTTCAGGAATACGGTCATTGTGATTGCTTACAAGTACCTACAAGATCTGTTAGTTTCCTCCTGTAGTCCAATGCCCCAATGCTCATTTGTTTAATGATGTCATAAAAAGTATAGAATATGAAAAATATATAGCACATGGGCATATTTCACCACTCATTGTATATAAGCTCCACTGAAATGAATGTGGAGTTGCTCAGCCCCATTGTTGGTTTCAAATAATATGTATTACCCCTCAGTATGTATACATAACATGTCTGGCCATGTTTAAATATTTTTTAAATTATTATCTTTATTAAAACTTTCCATAATATATAAAACAAACAAATACCTAACATATAACATAGATCATAACAAATGCAAACAACACATAAACACTTAATCGACTTCTATCATTTCATCTTCCTGTTGGATATTTATAACTTCAATTAAATTTCCTCACCATCTAATCATAATTAATTTGTTTCCCACTAACCTCCATTATTAATATTCCTTCTATTATTATTCTCTTACAACATCCAATTGCTTCCCCAATATTCTTCCCACAATTTACGCTTTTTCCCAGTCTTGTAAATCCTTTAATTTTTTCCCTCATTTATTATAATAGATAACTTGTCCATCTCATACATTTCAAAGTGTTTCTCTATCCATTCCTCTATAGTAGGAACTTCCTTCCCTTTCCATTTTTTTGCAGTTACTAGTCTGGCGGCCGTAATTGCATATAATAATACTTTTTTATATTTTTTCCTTATTTCTCCATCTACATTATGCAACATATTTAACAGATATACTTCTGGTTGTAGTGGATAGTCTAATGTCCTACTTATTAATTTGTGAATCTTTCCCCATTTTTTTTTTATTTTTTTACATTTCCACCAAACGTGGTAATAAGTACCTTTCGAGTTACCACATTTCCAAAAATTGTTAGATAAATTCTTATATATTTTATTCAATTTTTCAGGTGTCATATACCACAGATTCATTATCTTATAATAATTTTCTTTCAGGTTGTTACTTTTTGTAAATTTTATGTTTTTACTCCATGCTGCTTCCAACGAGTCTAATTGTATACTGAGCCCATTTCACCATGTATTGCTTTATCACTTCCTTTTCTTGGCTAAATTTTAATAGAAATTTATATATTCTTGAGATGGTTTTCTTTTTTCCTTTATCATTCAATATCCAGTCAAATTCTGTTTGTTCCATTTCTATCCCTTCTAGTTTCATATCCATTTTAATTTTTTCCATTAGTTGTCTATACAGGAACCAATGGCACTCTATTCCATCATTCCTTAACTCTTCCAGTGTCTTCATTTTATATCCAACTTCATCTTTCTTTAATATTCCCTCATAAGTTAGCCATTCTCCTTTGAACAAACTTTCGCTTTGATAAAACACTTCATGGGTAGAAACCCATGTTGGTATTTTTGAATATAACCACCTTTTATATTTCCCCCAAATCCTCCGTAATGCTTTTCTAACAAAATGATGTCCAAACTCCTTATGTACCACCTCTGTCTTGTACCACATATAGGCAGGCCATGTTTAAATATTTGAAAGGATGTTATACTGAGGATGGAGCAAGTTTGTTTTCTGCTGCTCCAGAGACTAGGACATGGATCAATGGACTCAAATTATGGGGAAAGAGATTACACCTAAACATTAGGAAGAACTTCCTGACAGTAAGAGCTGTTCAGCAGTGGAATGCACTGCCTTGGAGTGCGGTGGAGTCTCCTTCTTTGAAAGTGTTTAAACAGAGGCTGTATGACTATCTGTTGAGAATGCTTTGATTGCATATTCCTGCATGGCCCTTGTAGTCTCTTCCAACTCTATAATTCTATATGTTTTCAGTTTTTAGTTTCACTGATGTATTTTCTATTTTCCCCTTTAGTTTGAAATTAGTAGTTTTTTGCATCACCATGAAAAAAATGTAAAATATACTGCATTTATCCTTGTAACGGGTTTTTAAAACCTCTATTCACAACACAGTGAATTCTTCCAGACTCCTTACCTCAAGCATTTTAAACACATCCCAGACTCTTTTTTAAAAAAGCAGTTTAGCAATTAGATGTGCAAACATTGTCACAATAGAGCCCACAGTAGATGCTCCCAATACATAACTGGCAAACTTACGGAGGAGTTTAAGAAGGGGTATGCTCCATTTTTGGTGGGTACCATTTATGCTAACATTCCAATTAGCAATGTGAAATTAAACTTTGTACACTGCTCACTACATTTGCCCTCCTATTTTATTCCATTGATCAACTGACCAAAGAGCTGCGGAATTGAGCAGGAATCTGTGTAAACCACATCATGGAAACAGCCAAGTATGAGCAGAACTATCATAAAGCAGTTGGCACAGGCTGCTGCTCCATAAGGATAGAATGGTCAGTGAAGTTGAAAACATTCCTGCCAGTTGTGTCAGTACTAAATTAAATTCCTTTTCCTGTAAAAGGCTGATCCTCAATAAGTCTGTCAAAGGAAAATGTTTACTATTTCCTCCTCAGCTTAAAAAAAGAAATATTTTGCATATTTGCCCCAACAAAATGACCAAATAGCATTTAAAATTCAAAAACAGATCCAATGCAATCTTTCTCAGATAAAAGTTGACTTCCCCCCCCCACTACTTAGTACATACTGTTTGTATATTGGATTGAGTGTAGAGAGGCAAAAGATAAAGTGAACTTGGCTACAAATTCTGTTCAGCCCAAATGCATAATGACTCAAAGCTACTGGGTTCGTGTGCAATAATTTAGTACAAACCAAGAAATGTAACAAGGAATGTGAGATTGAGTAAGATGGGCAGTTTGGAGTGATGTAAACTGTGTTCCCAGCTTACAACTTCTTACATCAACTGAGCAGATACTATAGGTATGTGTATGGATATCTGGGAATAAGCACACTGAATGAAGGCACCTGCTCCCTCACCCCTAGACACAAATACGAGGACTGTCTATTAAATAACGAGACTGTTTCTACCATTCAGACAAATCAGGGAGAACCGATTGTGAACACTTGCATTGTGACCTTGAACGTGTCTGAACCTGCATAACAAACACCAACACTCTTGGCCGTTCAGTTAATTGTCAGTCATTTAAAGCAGCTGTGTTGTCTGTTGTGTGCTGGAAAAACACTAAGTTTAAAAGTCGAGCAATGTGACATTCTGCAGCAACTTGAGGCGGACCCAAACCTTTTTCCAAAAATCATCACTTGTGATGAAACCTGGTTCTTCCAGTATGATCCTCAGACAAAACGACAGTCAATGCACTGGAAAACTCCATCATCACCAAGAATGAAAAAAGCATGTCAAAGCAAGTCCACATTCAAAACCATGCTCGTTGTTGTTTTTTACATCAAGGGCCTAATTTTGGCAGAATTGGTTCCATAAGGTAGAACAGTGAATCAGCATTATTATAAGGAAGTTTTGATAAAACAGAGAGAAAGGGTTAGGGGGTAAAAAGGCCAGAACTGTGGGGAAATGGTTTCATTCTTCATCAAGACAATGTGCCTGCTCACACAGCACTTTCTGTGAAGCAGTTTTTGGCTGATAAATGCATTATTATACTTGAACATACTCCATAAACGCCAGATTTGGCACCATGTGACTTTTTTTTCCCTAAAGTGAAATTGGTGCTTAAAGGAACATGTTTTGAGTCAATTGATGCAGTAAAGAAGAAAACAGCAGATGTGTTGAAACAGCTGACAGAAACTGATCTGTTCCACGCCTTCGGCCAGTGTAAAACAAGACTGAATCAGTGAGTAAGTGTGAAGGGGGAGTATATCAAAGGGGAACAAGCATTAGAATTGTAATACATATAAATAAAAATGGGTTATTGTATCGGTCTCATTATTTAATAGTCAAACCTCGTATATTCCCCAAATATGCATGTGTAATCTATTACATGTATAAAGATACGTAACTGAATACCAAAGTCAGGACCATCCATGCCATCATATTTCCAATTTGTATGTATGGTTGTGAAAGCTGGACAGTGAAGAAAGCTGATAGGAAGAGAACTCATTTGAAATGTGCTGGAGGAGAATTCTATCATGGACTACCAATTTTTTTTTAAGAATCCTAGAGCAAATCAAGCCATAAGTCTCCCTAGAAGTCAAAATGAGGCTATTGTAGTTTGTCCATATCATGAGACAACATGACTCATGTCAGGGAAAATAGATATTGTAATCAGAAGTTTATCTCCCCACTTTTGGGTAATTTTGCTCACCAGGCATTGAGATGCCAGCTTGTCTCTCAGAACTCATAAATCTGTCTTTTGTTGTTTTGCTTTTCTGTCCTTCGGAGTGAGAAGATGAGAAACGAAACTGGGCTTCAGGTTTCTGCTCCTTCTCAGAAGGATTTAATGTTTTGGGGAAAAACATATAACTGGGGAGGGATTTTGGAGTTAGCCTCTTGCTTTTGGAGGCTCCTTTTCCCTTCTTTTAGCTCCTGAGAAGCTTTGGGGCATACAGAAGCATGGATGAATGTCTTCTGTCTTTTATTTTGCTTTTGCATTTCTTTTTAATAAAGCTATAAAGAAAACCAACAGCCTCCTTATTTTGCACCAGAGGTATGCATGACTTTGCCCAGAAGCCCATGCTATTTTGCTGCATGCATCTCTGCTTGGATAGGCAGAGGGAGAACGGACTTTGCATTTTACAACAACTCATTCATTAGAAAGAACAATAATGCTTGGTAGAGTTGGAGGCAATAGGAAAAAAGGGAAGACCATATTACTGATAGATAAGATTCAGTCAAGGAAATTACAGCCCTGAGTCTGCAGGACCTGAGCAGGGCTGTTGATGACGGTGACTTGGAAGTCTCTTATTCATAGAGTTGCCGTAAGTCTAAGCTGACTTGACTGCAATTAACAACAAATCTGTTATCCTGAACTGGGTCTCCCCTTGCTTTTCTATTCAATAAACATAATTTGGTCTAAGTAAATTATTTTTCACACAAAGCATGTTCAGCCATCATGCAAATTTTACCAAGTTTTTAAATGCCATTTCAGAACAAGAGGGTACTTACAAAGCTCAGTGTATGTAAGGCAACTTAATTGTCACAGAACTGGCACATTATTCAGAAATATAAATTTTAGGTTTTTCAGTGGATTTGGGTGATGAACATTTTCTTACTAACCCTTCACATCATACAGCTGTTAATGGCTTTTCTAGGCTTTCATTAATCTAGAGGGAAATCTTGACCTCATTAATTTCAGTGGGAGATCTGCAATTAATTGTGATAGGTCCCAAATTTCACACCCATTATAATTAGCAACTAACATGATTATAAATACTGAAGCAAAACAGTTCCAGAATTTTTACATGTAATTCTCCTGATCATAATTTACTAGAATATCCTTTTGCAAGATTTTTGGGAAGAAATTTCAAAGACATGTAAATGAGGGTTACAGTAATTTGATCTCAGTTCCCCCCACTACAGTTTCACCATGACCAAAGTTCTAAATAATAGCTACTGGCATCATGCGCTTGGCTGTGCGCTATGGTAGAATTTCATTACGGGCTTGACTTGTACCCATTACTTCCTCTCAATCCGAGGCCTACAGTATTACAAATAAGGCTGTACTTGTCATATGTGAAATAACACAAAATGCAGACATTTATTTACCTGACATAAGAGTTTCCAGGGGGCATATCAGAAGCGAGTATGATGTATGCTGTGAAATGCCACGTCCCAGGCATTGTAACTTCAAAGGAAGAATTTGGGGTCTCTAGGAAAAGACTCTGGCTATGATCCCAAGAAGTGATGCATGCGCATGAGCAAGAACTGCATTCAAATCTGGAATGTGTCTTGCTGTTTTTAGTTCAACCATTTCCACTACACAAACTTTTTTAAAAACTGAATCCTGACTTTTCTGTTAGGTAGCAGGAACTGTTCTCTTGGATAGCAGAAACTGAATTTCTGGACGTTTTGGTTCTTTACAAGCATGCCTAACTTCTTTTGCTCTCAGCTTACATCTGTGCGTCAATCATAAATCATACCATAGGTCATCGCACAAATCTGACTGTTGAGTAAGAATGCTGTGGCATCTTACAGAATTTAATTTTAAAATATTACAGAACCAACAAGCTCTCAGGGTTTTCTTGGCAAGATTTGTTCAGAGAGAGCTTGCCTTTGCCTTCCTCTGAGGTTGAGAGAATGTGACTTGCCCATGTTAAGCATGGCTTACACACCCACTTTCAGAGGCCTACACCCCACTTCTAGAGACCTCAGAAATGTGTATTATTAATTTGGTTCATTAATGTGACCTTCCAACCTTCCACAAGGGAAAAGGCACAATGGTCTCAGAGAAGAGGACGGCTGAATGCCATGCTTTGCACCTAAGGCTAAAAGCCAAAACGGACACATTTCCCAGGAAAAGGGAGACAATGGATGAAATGATATCTTTGTATTTGCTGATTTTGAAACTTCCTTTCCTTAATCCCAAACCTTAAGACCCTTGCTCAAGCTGCTAAAATCCAATCACTGGACATTAAGAAACACATTAGCATCTTTCCCACCTTTTGTCAAGACCAGGAAACTCATTGTGCAATCCATGAAGGCTCAGGAAATCTATTGTTTCAACCCATGAAACATCAATCCCCTCAGGGGTATTTGGAGGTATAAATATCACCCCCAAAATATGCCTCAGTGCGCACAGTCAGTTATAGGGGAGACCCTGTTACTCTGTGTTAGCCACCCCAGGTTCCTCCATCCACTCTGCCGGATTGACCACAGAACAGGTTGTATCACCCCAACAAATCCTCTTGCTACTCTCTATCCAAGTTTTTCCTACTGCTTTTCCTATAGCCTTGTGTGAATGCTTTTTTCTGTGTGAATGTGTATGTGTCTGGTATTATTTTTGAATTCTTTAATAAAAACCATACTTAATTGTACATGTGTGTGTATTCCATCCAGACTAGTACCAATTGACAAAGGTTTGCAAGATTCCCTTGTTACCCCCTTTTGCATAGCTAAAGTCGAGTTGCTGCTAATTTCCCCAACATATTAGAAACTCGATATTTTCTTGGAATTTTCCAAGGAGCATTTTTTTCCATCGCTGAGCAGAGATTTGAACCTTAGTCTCCAGAGTTGTAGTTCAGTGCTCAAACCACTACACCACAGTGGCTCAACTAACTAACTGTGTGTGTGTGTGTGTGTGTGTGTGTGTCAGAGAGAGGTTGCCATTTATTAACAGAAGGAATGTAAACCAACAATGTTGATTCTCTTGCGGGAACGTTTCGACAGGATGACTACAAATTTCCTCCGATGGCAATCCACTGATTCATCACTCATGATTAATTATTTCTCATATTTTATTTCTCTAACACATATGAATAGTGGCTAGGAGTGACTGTAAAAGAAAGTGTGTGCTTAGAAAAGGTCTGTGCTGACATTAATCATTATTACCCTCTACCATTTTGTGCCTGTTTGGGAGTGTATTATTTATAGCTATCAGATCATGGAGTTGTGTCCATTACTGGAGAGTTCTGAGGGCAATAGTTCAGATTACATCAGATGAAATACTAGGGCCAGTGATTGAAAATGATGCAGCTAGGGGAGAAGGGAGAGCTCTTGGAAGCTTAGTTTGTTGGGAGGTAATGGAGTAAAGAGGCTGATACATTGTTCAAGGGGCTCTGGCACTATAGGAACACCCGTTTCCGCCTCACAGTTACTGAGTGATCACATACCTCTCATGCAACTATTGCAGAAGAACTGGTTTTACTAGCTTTTCTGGGCAATAAGGCAAAGAAACTGACAATTTACTTTTGAGTCAGTGCCTAACCAATACTACCATTCACCAGAGTGGCAGCATGACTTTGGGTTGGCTTTTATTTATCACCGAGGGAGAAAAGCATTAGTGTGTGTGTGTGTGTGTGTGTTTGCCTCAGAAGCCAGAATAGTTTGACTAGCCTTGGGTATGTATGAGCAGTGTGACTTGCTGGAGACAGATAGCAGAGTGTCTTGGGCTGATCCTGCTTTATAATAACAGGAAGAAAGTTTTTTAAAAAATCATAAATGGAAAAGCAGGCTTACAGCATAATCATTCTGGAGACTCAAAGGAAGAAAGTCAACTTAAACGTTGACAGGATGGCTCTGAATGTTCTTACATTTCATAACCTATATAGTACTGGCAAAATGTCCATCCAAATGACAGGATGGAAGAAGCAGGGCCTGTATATTGAAGGGATCCCCAGGAGAGGGCAGTGTGGTTCTGTGTACTCTGCTCACAGGAATGCATTGCACTGAGGCCCTCAGTAGAAGCTAGACTACCCAGTTTCAGCAGTGCAGGGTAGGTTTTGTCTTTAGCACAACATTGTTTGCACTATGTGTAATGCCTTTCCCCAAAATAAGCAAATAACTCAGTGCTTTTTGACAAATTGAAAGTCCCTTGTGTGACCAATTTTTGTGGAGAGTGCAACTTGTTTAAATCTCCAAGAATCGAGTCTGTACTTGTGTATTAATCACTGGATTAATATACTTTGGATTCTGCCTTGGATTCTGTTCCTTTGTCACTCTAATGAGACAAAAGAAATCCAGCAATGCATCTGTTGTTTTATTCAAACACATTCAGAGACCTTCTAGAGTAGACAATGCTACATTTTGATTTTTAATGTGCCTGGGCCCTAACATGTCTTGAACGGGACTCTTCCAGATAGCAGATTTCTCTTTTGTCTTAGTGGCATGGTGATCTTTATAGTTTAGAAAATCACACCATGCTGTCTTACAGGTCACAAACTTAGTCATGAATGCTTGTCCATCTCACCATTAATTTATGGATCTGAATAATCTACACTGTATTATAGAAAGGACAGAAATGAAAGTGTGATTTGAGCCCTAGAGAATAGCATTAGCATAATGTTCCTTGACTCCCAGAGCACTCTCTTATCAGTCTGTCCGCACACCTAACTGCTTCTCATTTTCTGTTTCCACACTTACTGCTCACATTCTTGTCCTCCTTCATTCCACCTGCTCTACCTTCAGCTTTTGATCACGTTTTCTATTTGCTTTTCTGAGAGATGATAACATTATGGAAATTTGACTCTTCAGCTGTCTGCCCTACACCTGAATGTAGTGTATCCATCCTTTGCCTCCTAATTAAAAGGAAAACTTCTACCAGAGGTACTCAAAGCTAAAGATGATTAACTGTGAATCTTTGCTCACTCTGTCATCAGTTGAACTCAAGCCAGCCTTCCCTTTGCATCCTGCCCTGTGCTATGCTTTTCATTTCTCCCTCACGCAAACCAGTGGAAGAAAGTTTTGTGCAGGATCACAACTTTTCTGGGCATTATCTATACTTGCACCAGCAGTATCATTTCTCCCACTATTATATGGTGTATCACATAATATCTCTGAATACCATGACAGATTTATGAACACTGCCTCATTATAAAACAGATTGTGGGAAGGGGGAATCCACTGATCAGGTTTTGCCAATGCTGAAACCATAAAAAAGACTGGATAAATTTGGATTCACATGAACACTGTCATATATACCGTACTAAACAGCAATCTCAGTTCTCCAAACACTGGTCCTTCTGTAGCCATAAGAGAGCCATCTATGCCTGGGAGCCCCAGTTTAGTGCCTTGAGCACCACTGTACCCAAGGGTGCCCTTTGGCTCCCAGCAGAACTCCCTCCTATCTTTACCTATAGTAGTCTTAAAGATTTTTAAAATTGTCTTAATAGAGAGGATGGCATGCTACAAACCAAAGCACTAGCCTCAAATGCCATATTTATTTTCAACAATGTCTCTTGGCCTAGAGGCATTGTCCCAGAGGCATGGCTTGAAAATAAACATATTGGTTGGATGGAATCCAGATGTTTAAGTGTGTGTATCCAGCTACCAGAAAATGAAGAAGCTTGTGGTGGAGTGATAGAGTGTCACAGCGGGATACAGGAAGTGTCAAGTAGGGAGGTTTCCTGTGCTTTTTGTCTGGGTCTGGTCAGCTGTAGTCAGAAAATTGTCCAATCCAATGGTCACTCTCTGCTTGGGAAAATCTCACATACTAGACCATTGCAGCCACTGCCATGACTTCATCCCTCAGGCCTGGAGGAATCACATCTTGTAGCTTAAGGCCTTGGGACTTGGGAGGCTGTGGTCAATGCCTCTGAGCTTGCTGTTCCAAATAAGATTCTCTCTATATATATGGTTTTAATGGGCATTTGCTCCAATACACAAGCAACTAATCCAGTCTGTAGGGTGAGATGAATGTGGAAGACTGGGACCATGTTGTATCAATGGAACACCCACTAGAAAGGCAGAGGAAGCTGCCACAGCTCTGGTAGAATGGCTTCTTATTATTGCTGGAACTGGAAGATTGGCTAATTGGTAGATTAGTCTGATGGTAGTGGCTATCCATTTAGAGAGCCTTTGAGATCATGCAGGATTGCCTTTCCTATGGCCACTGTAACAAACAAAAAGGCAGGAGGTTTTCCATAAAGCAGAGATCCTCCCTACATAAAAGGTGAGAGCTCGCCAAACATCCAACAAATGGTGAGATCTTTCATAGTCTGAAGCAGGGTTCAGATAGAATGTAGGGAGTGCTATTGACTGAGATAAGTTAAAAGTAGAAGCCACTTTTGGCAATAATGATATATCAGGCATGTTCACGATAGAACTGCAGGATAAGAGGATCAGAACATAGGGTGATCAGCTCACTGGCCCTCCTCCCTGATATAACAGCCACCAGAAATGCAAGATAGAAGTCAGAGGCCACACGTAGCAAGAGGTTCAAAGGAAAGGTTCATGATATGAGAGAGGACTACAGACAGACTCCAAAATGGAACCACTGGTGAAATAGAAGAAGAGTTTTTGAAATTCCTTCAGGTGCCTCTTCACAAGTGAATGAACAAACCAGGAAGTTTAGCCATGTAGTCAGATTTAAGCAGAAACTGATGCCACATAGACCTTCAAAGAGGAGGCAGAAAGACCTGACTCTCCTAGCAATTAAGTACATATTGAAGACACACGATCTCAGGAGATATGTTCTGACACAATAAAAACCAAATGACCTCTGCTATTTCATGGTGTTGTAAGCATAAGCTTGCACCCCACTTCCAAGGCACCCCACTTCTGGAATGTTAGCATTGCCCTGCACCCCATTTTTACAGGTCTCAGAAGCTGGCCAAGCTTGGTTCATTACTGTGGCCTTTTACAAGGGAAAAGACAGGATGGTCTCAGAAAAGGTCATTTTTGCTTTTCTCTGGAAAGGAAGGCCTGGGGCTGAAGGGCCAAAATAATAATAATAATAATAAAATTTTATTTCTATCCCGCCCCTCTGCAACGCAATCGGGGCGGCTTACAATATAAAAATTCCATAGTCCCAGTACCCTAACCCACCCACAGTGGGTTACAGTGGCCATAGGAAAGGCAATCCTGCATGATCTCAAAGGCTCTCTAAAAGAAGACACATTCCACATAAATGGGAAGGTAATTGATGGAGAAACCCTTTTGTATTTACTGATTGTGAAATTTCCTCTCCTCAGCTCCCAAGCTTAAAAAAGCTGCTAAAAACTGTTAAAATTCAATCACTGGACATTAAGAAACACATTTAGCATCTTCCTCACCTTTTGTCAAGAGCAGGAAACTCATTGTGCAATCCATGAAGGCTCATGGAATTCATTGTTTCAACCCATGAAGGAACCAATCTCCTCAGGTGTCTTGGGAGGTATAAATATCATCCCCAAAATATGCCTCATTGCGCACAGTTGTAACAGGGGGGGGGGAACTCTGTTACTCTGTGTTAGCCAACCCAGGTTCTTCCATCCACTCTGCCAGATTGACTACAGGACAGATCTGTATCACCTCAACAGAACCCTCTTGAAACCCTCTATCCCAAGTTTTCCTACTGTTTGTTTCTATAGCCTTGTGTGAATGCTTTCTTTGGGTGATTGTGTGTGTGTGTGGTGTTATTTTTTTAACTCCTTAATTAAAAAAAATACTTAATTTTAAAATGTGTATGTATTCCATCCAGACTAGTACTGGTATAACAGGTTTAAAAGATTCCCTGGTTACCCCCTCTTGCATAGCTAAAGTCGAGTTGCTGCTAATTTCCCCAACATATTAGACACTCGATATTTTCTTGGAATTTTCCAAGGAGCATTTTGGGTAACAGTGTAGGATCTCCTAAAGGAAGGTTTCCTGGCAGAAAGCAAAACATTCTTCACCTACTGTAGGACCATGTAGGTGGTTGCATCCTCCATGCTGAGATTCAGTGTGATAACATCTGGATGACAAACCTTCCCACCCTGCTGAGTGAGGAAAGTAGTAATCTGATCACTCTTTCTCTGGACATTCTGAGCAGAGTGGAAAACCATGGCTGATGAGACCACCCTGGACCACTGAATATGCAATTAGCATTGTCATCCATGATCTTACCAATCACATGAGTAGAAACTGGAGAAAGGCATATTTGAGTGTTTGGACACATTGCACATTGTGTTCCATAGCAAAGGAGTATTACACTGTATTAGAGTGTGGGGAATGTACCTGTCAAGGCACTACTCATGAGACAAAGTCCCAGCCCTGCTAAGGGCATCTGCCCAACTGTTACCCTGACTGGCTAAGAGAATTGCCACTGGTGCAATGTGGTAGGCCAGACACCAGTCCCTTAGATTCAAAGTAAGACTAGAGGTTCAGATTATGTGTCTCCATACTTGTTCTTGTGAAATACCATGGCCATATTGAATTGGATGGAGTGGCTGAGCTAGTGACTGTGTTTTTCCACATTAATAACTTTTTCCCTCCTGTTGCCTGACCACATCCTTTTGACCACACTCTGGTGTTGCTTAGCCACATATATCCCAGTTTTCATCTGAGAAATGTTGGAAGATATCATACACACATTTTCCTACCAACTTTCCTTTTAAATGATTGGGTCATATTTGAAGTACATCCCTCAAAGTCCTTAGAATACAAATCACAGTCAGGTCCAGTGCTCCACACAGTTAGCTGTCCAAAGATCTTCACCAATGGTTCTTGTTCTTGACCTGTAAGATATATATTCTGCCTCTCCCCATTCCTCTCAGATGATAGGTCAGGCTATAAGGCAGTGACTTTCGTGCATTAGCTTTGCTTCCTATTCTCCCTTGAATCACAGTAGAGTGATTTGTTCTACTTATATTGCTTCTCAACTACCTCAGATCACATTGTGAACACAGATGGACTGAAGCTAAAAGACTTGGTTGAAGAAAGAGACCTTTGTTATTGTTCAGGCACAAGTTGTGCTTAACTAGCATCCTGTAACATGGGGTGTAGCTATAGGGGAGGATAGAATGAGCTCCCTTGGGTTTTTTTTTTCTGTCCCTGCTAATGAAATTTTCCTTCAGTTTCCAAATTTCTAGCATTTCAGTAACTTAAACCTCAGTAGAGCATTTAGTAGTATTTTTTAAGTATCCAAAGAAAAGGAGCAGGCAAAGTGACCAAGGAAAAATGAACAGAGCAAATGTAAGAATTCTAAATATTTATGACTATCGATGTCTCACTTCATGCAATGCTAAAAATTTGGGGACTGGAGCAAAACTTCCATTTGGGGGTAGAATTCTTATTTGGCAGGTCAATGCCTTCATGTTCCTCCCTCCTTCCCGACTCTCCCAGTTACACTTCTGCTAACATCACTGATTTTAGTAAACTGGCTTTAGAGATAATGAAGATGGCTGGGATAGCTGTGGGCCGGCCATAATCCACCGTCATAATGGTGTATTTTCCACTGGCATTTTGTGAACAACCCTTGATCCCTTCAGTCTTATTCCCACTCCTTGTTTGGAAGCATCATAATGACTGGTGCCTTTTTTAAAGGGAAAAAAACCGCTTTACAAATAGGTATGTTAATCCTCCATACCTGGTTATTTAAAGGAGCTGTATCCATCGCCTCCCAAAAATAGTGCTCTACGGTGAACTCACCACGGGTCAGCGTAAGAGGGGTGCTCCAAAAAAGTGATACAAGGACTCCCTGAAACAACATCTCAGGCTCGACCAAATTGATCACCAACAATGGTCCGCCATGGCCTCACATCGGGAGGCATGGAGACGTACTATCCACAATGCTGCAGCCTTATCTGAGAACTCACGCCGAACAAGTCTTGAAGAGAAACAACAACGCAGAAAGAATCACAACCCCGAAACATTACCCAAGGAGACCTTCTGCTGTGCTTTCTGCAACCGGACATGTTTATCTCAGATTGGCCTTTTCAGTCATCAGCATGCTTGCAGAAAGCACGGGATGAGTCCTTCCTGAATCTTCGTTTGCGAAGAAAAGCCAGAGAGAGATACTGTGACTTAACTATTGTATCAAAATAGTTCTCCCTACAGAATGTGTCAGGAGGCTTTGGCTGTCCAGGTGTTTTCGGTTGCAACCCCCACAGTCCCTTCTTTCCATTGACTATAGAGGCTGGGGCTTCTGGGAGTTGAAGTCCAAAACATCTGGAGGGTCAACAATCCCTACAGTATGCTCTGGTTAAAACTGATTTGTTCTACAGCGTTACTTGCACTGCTAGCCATTTTCACTAGGGAGGTTTTAGCTCTAATTCCCTCAGTTCTGTGTTTGGCTGCTTTTTTTTAAAAAAAAATCTGTTTTTAGAAACTATCTGTCAGTATAAGTCAGTGGACACATCTATTTTTAGTCCTGCTGCTCTGAAAATTCTCCACTAGCAGAATTCACTGTGCTGAACAGTTGATTATATTGCATTTGCTATAAACATTTAGGAAGTGGGAGGTTGCCACAGCTTTTGTCCTTAAAATTGTCTCCATATACCATGATTAGTGTACTAATCAAGAATATTTAGAACTTCAACTCAAGCACAAGACAATGGACGCATACTTCCAAATCCTAGTTTCTTATAAAATAGATGAAGTAGCAGAGGAACAGGATCTAGAAATGAGGATTATCATTCTCAGTTTGAAGTCGAAGGCTTTCACAGCCAGTGTCCATAGGTTTTCTTTGGGTTTTTTTCCGGACTGTGGGGCCGTGTTCTGGAAGAGATTATTTCTGATGTTTCACCTGCATCTGTGGCTGGCATCTTCAGAGAATTGTTGGGTAGGACTGGGTGGTGGTGGTTATATATTGTGAGCCCCTGTTGGAGAGGATATGTAAATTTGTGTATTTGAATGGCTAGTTTCTGGATTGAGATATGCAAAGAGGATTAGTGTCTGTTTGGCTAATGGTTGGCTAGTGGTCCATTGTCTGCTGGAAATCCCCTGTCCTTGGGTGGAGTTCATTTGCATGTGTTGAGTTTTGATTTTAGCATTTTTTAGGACTGGCAGCCAGATTTTGTTTACTTTTAGGGTTTCTTCTTTCCTGTTGAAGTTGTCCAGATGTTTGTGGATTTCAATAGCTTCTCTGTGCTTTCTGACATGATAGTTGTTGGCCTGGTCCAGAATTTCTGTGTTTTTAAATAACATTTTGTGTCCAGGTTGGTTTATAACATGTTCTGCTACTGCTGATTTTTCTGGATGGTCCAGTCTGCAGTGTCTCTCATGTTCCTTGATTCGTGTTTGCACATTGCATTTAGTGCTCCCCATTTAAACTTGTCCACAGCTGCATGGTATGCGGTAAACTCCTGCAGCTGTGAGAGGGCCTCTTTTGTCCTTTGCTGAGCATAGCATTTCTTGGATTTTCTTGGTTGGTCTGTAGATCGTTTGGAGGTTGTGTTTCCTCTCAGTTATTTTTTTCTTAGCATTTAGAAAAGAATCCCCTAAGCCTCAGAATTACTGCTGGAACAAACAAATTTGTTTGTCTGTTTATTGAATTTTAATCCTATCTTTCTGCTAAAAAACAAAAAACACACACAGCTCCTCTCAAAGTGGCAAAGAAGCAGTGCGAAAATCAAATTAACAGACCACAATCACTCAACATTCAACATCATTGCAATAAAATGTGGTTTTTCCTTATAATGTTTTGTTAAACAGTTTTTCTATGCTGTATACTATTTAATGTAAGATGATGTGAATTATCTATTCACCAGAGCTATTTGTTTTGCTTAATTTATATTTTGGTGTTTTTGTGGGGGAGGATTCTCATCTTTGTATATATGAAGTGGCTGTGGTTTTAAGGATTAACTTAGTCTTCTGTACTGAGTTCAACCTGATCTTTTGTACTGAGCTCTTCTTGACCTGTCTCTCTCCTTTAAAAACCAGTGCTCACAAACAGTGCCATATGCTGCAATTTGGAAGGACAGAGCTCCAGATTAAAAGTTAGCCTTTGTTCTAATATTGAATTTTAATTACAGTTATCAGAAGGTGGAAAACATGGGAGCTTCCATTGCACCTTTTGGTCCCTGAAGCCCCTTTAGAATGGTACATGATAATACAAAAAATGGGAAAGGAGATTTTAGTATACCAGCAGTATAGTAGCTCTTCTAGGGAAATGTGTGGGGCTAATTGTTGAAAAAGCAGGAACAGTTTTAGAAGCACTGCTGGCTAGCTATAATGCTTTCTTAATTATTGTGCACTGTCTTGATCTGAATCAAGAAGAAACAGGGATTTGTGCATGGCTAGTTAGGAGAGAGCTCTCCGCAAGGCAGGATCTTTGTGATTACATAAAATTAGAGATGATAGGCAATTTAAGACAGGCTTATCAACTCCCTGCTTGTCACTCATTGTGAAATAAATATGAGAGGAGTTTCACTTCATGTAGGCTAAATGTGAAGATGGTAGTTTTTAGGTTTTACTTGGTTCAGTTAGCTACATGTCGCCTGGATTTTCTTTCTTTTTTTCCTGGCCAGTCTACATCTCACTAAAAAATAACAACAAGGTGACTACACAATTTCTCGGAAATCATATGCAGTCTTACAGCTTTTCCACATTCCTGCTTGAGCTCTTGCTTGACTTTAAGCAATGCTCTTCTAGAGCAAGGTGTATGAAAGAGTAAGAAGACCTGGAGAAGTACAGTCTTTGGAAGGATTTAAATCAAGTCTTTGTTATTGTGATTAAATGGGTACTTGCTCTCACGAGATGGTACCCCTCACAGAGAATTAGACAGCAACAGAGTCTGAAGAAGCAACATGTCCAAGCAGTTCTGGGATGAGATGTCAGCATTGTATTCTAACACAAAGTGCTCTTTCGTTTCTTGATTGTAATTCTAAAGGGCAAAACAATCTATTTTAAGCAGCGACTGCTGGAATCTTAGAATATCATCACAACCTGTCCTTTGAATCCTGTTTAGAAAGGTTAAAGGGAATAAAGCTACTCAGAAGCACAATATGAAGCAAAATCTACTCAAGTGGTCACGATCAAGGGAGTTTTAAATTCAGATTGTGATTCACTCTACCTTGTGAGATATAGCTACAATCTTTTAGAAAGAGATGGTTCCTGACCTATAGTTGAATAAACACACAGAGAGATAAATCTTACTGATAGAGCTTGGGACAAGGTTACCTGAAGGACCTCTTTCTCTTACATGGACCTGCCTTTGTGTGGAGATCTTTAGGAGAGGCTCTTCTCTTGGTCCTGCCAACAACTGATATGCATTCAGTGGGAACGTGATGGGGGGCTTTCTCAGTGCTTGCACCCAGACTCCTACCACTGGAGATTCATTTACTCCCCTCATTGATGACTTCTTACCAACAGGCAAATGCCATTATATACTGTATAAACAGACATTTGTCTTCCTGGTCAATTTGTCGTATTATAAATTGCATTTTTCATTCAGTGATGATGCTAACTGGCTAACATTTTCCTCTGTTCTTAGATGAGTTTGTTGTAGATTTTGCTATTTTGTATTCTTCATGGATTAGTTACCATATGTTATGTTTTTTGTTTAGTCACCTTAAGCATTTTTAATGGGATGCAATAATATATATGGAGCAAATAAATAACTCTGGCTAGCTCACATTTTGGCTCATACACAGTAATATCAGAGAAGACATCGAGGCTACCTTACCTAAAGAAGATAATCTGAATGTAAGTTCAAGAAATTGATTCCACATTTGGCAATAATTGATAGCAGTTGAATCATTGGAATAAAATTGCTGGGAGCATCCAAACAAGACTAAAGGGTATGCTAGATGTGACATGCCCAATCCTTCTTCCTTTAAAAGTTGGGGTCCATTTTCTCAAAAACAAGTCATACCAAAACCAATCTTATCTCTTTTTGATAGAGCTGCAGGCTTGATAGAGAAGGAGAGTGCTGTGGATGTAGTATATCTTGATTTAAGTAGTGGTTTTGACAAGGTCCCTTATGATATTCTTGCAGGCAACAAGCTAGTGCACTGTGGGCTAGACAGAGCTACTGTTAGGTGGGTTCATAATTGGCTGGCTGACTGAACCTAGAGAGTGTTCACCAATGAGCATTCTTCATCCTGGAGAGAAATGACTAGTGGAGTGCCTCAGGATTCCTTCCTGGGTCTTATGTCTTTATACATGACTTATATGATGGAATGGAAGGCACGCTTATCAAAATTTACAGTTGGCACTAAATGGGACGGGGGGGGTAGCAAATACCCAGGATGACAGGGTCAAAATTCAAAATGACTTTGACAGACTGAAGAGCTGAACCAGAACTAATAAAATGAATTTTGTCAGGAGTAAATGTAATGTACTACATGTAGGCAAGAAAAACCAAATGCACAAATAAAGGCCAGGTGACACCTGGCTTGAAAGCAGTACATGTGAAAAGGATCTGGGGGTCTTCATCGATCACAAGCTAAACATGAGTCAGCAGTGTGATGTGGCAGAAAGAAAAAGCCCCAATGCAATTTTAGGCTGCCTCAATAGGAGTACAGTGTCCAGATCAATAGAAGTAGTAGTGCCACTCCATTCTGCTTTCGTGAGACCTCACCTGGATTACAATGACCATGTCTGCACTCCACAGTTCCATAAGGATACTGTCAAGCTGGAATTTGTTCAGAGAAGAGTAACCAAGATGATTAAAGGTCTGAAAATCCAGCCTCATGAGAAATAACTTTGATATTGGGTATGTTTTGCTTGGAGAAGAGAAGATTGAGAGGTGACTTGACAGTCATTTTTAAATACCAGAGGAGATGTCATGTAGATAATCATGTTTTCTGCTGCTCCAGAGACTAGCACAAACCAATGGGGTCAAATTATAGGAAAAGATATACCACCTAAATATTAGGAAGGCATCTTTTTTTTTTTTTAACTGTAATTGTGGTTCAACAGTGGGATGGACTGACTCAGAGAGTGTTGGGCTTTTCTTTGGAGGTCTTTAAACAGGCTGGATGGCCTTCTCTCAGGACTGCTGTAAATATGTACTCCTGCATGGCAGGGGGTTGGACTAGATGGCCCTTGTTGACCCTTCAAATTGTATGATTTTGTGATTACATTGTAAAGCTTAATTGTAGCTCCCAATTGACTTGTATAATTGACATAAATGATACTGGAGTACATTCACAAATTCCAATCCATTAGCAGAGATACGTACAGAAACAATGGGTTCCTGGCACACTATGTACATTAATACACATGTCCTCACAACCAGGCATGTAAGAAAAGAATTCTCCCCAACAAAGCTTCTGACCTCAGGAGAGATAGACTGTCCTTCTTTGGAGAGCTTTGAACAGAGGTGTATTAGGGCAGGATTAAACTTCCAGACTCAGTGCAAATAGCTGCAGTCCAAACCAGCCTTCCTTGCCAATGGCTGCTTTTAAACAAACAAAAAGATACAAAGTGTTCTACTCATAATTCTAGTTTGTTTCCTAAGCTATTTTGTCTGAAGCTACAGTATTACATTGCCCTACTGAAATTTCCTCCTTCAGCTCTTCTTAGTGTAAGGGGTAAATACTCCCACTGCTAGGTCAGTGTGTAGTTGATAGAAACCTTTCCCCATGTATTTATCTATTTGTTCTGATCAGTCTTCTTCGGAGGCTCGATTGCAGTTGTTTCATTTAGCTACCGGAGACAGAGCTTTTGGGTAGTGATGCCCTGGTTCTGTGACAGCCTTTCCAAAGAAGATTGCCATGTAATCTTTTTTGGTTCCATGTGGAGACCTTGTTCAACCAGGACTCTTATTGATTCACGTAGTCTGCTCCCCACACATACTTTCTCTCTCTTTAAGATTTTGGTTTTTTCCCCTTTCAAATCTAGATTTTGCTGCAAATTCTGTTCCTAGTATTTGATGCTTTTGATTTTATGCTCAGTTTAGACTTCTCCAATCTCCTGCTCTCCAGCTGGCATGGAACAGCCAGGGAGGGGGTGTGTGGATTGGCTCTATGATAAGCCCAGGATGGGGGCTTTGGTTGGTGTGGAGGGAGGGAGGGTATACCAACCTCTATCTCAACCAAAAAAAAAAAAAAAAGGCATACTCAGTTGTAAGATTGACTTACGCTTGTGTATGTCACTAACAGAATGCCAGCCAGAGTCTATCAGGGCCTCATAAATAACTAATATTATCTCCTTCTTTGGAGGTTTTTAAGCAGAGGCTGGATGGCCATCTGTTGGGAATGATTTGATTGTATATTCCTGCATGGCAGGGGGTTGGACTGGATGGCCCTTGTGGTCTCTTCCAACTTTATGATTCTATGATTCTATACATGAAGTGGGGGTTGGGTGTGTACATTGCTATTAATATAGAGAATGAAATGGAGTTACAATTGCCAAGGGCAAGGTTGAAGTGCTCAAATGGCAGCTTCGTAAGTCCATTCCGTTTAATGAGGCATTAAACTATCATTGCATCACTGGGAGAAATTAACATAATTGATTGTCAGCATTGGAGTCTGAAGAATGGCTTGTTATCAAGCCATTTAATAATCTAAACATATCAGATGTCTTCACAGTAATTGGTGGGCTGGGGGCAAAGCACACCAGGCTGCCCCTATTTTCTTTGCATTCTTTTCAGCTGGAAGAATGCCCAAACTTTCATGCCATTGCAAATCATACTGCAGGTGAATGTTGGGAAGCAAAGATGCATTGCCAATTAGGGGAAAGGGGTTGACCTGCCTGCTGAGCATGTACCCCCTTCCCTCAAGGAAACAGTACCAAGAAGTGTCCTTGCAGGTGCCTTCTCTCTTCTAGATCTCAGTGTCTTGTGGGACAGGCCTTCCATCACTCCTCTTCAGGTGACAATTCCTCAGCCTAATAGATCTCACTAATGGCAGCTGTAGCCTGACAGACATCTATTAATGTAAAAGAAACAGTTAGGCCTGGGCAATTCTTTTAAAAGTTTCCTAGCTCTGCTTTGTGTAGAGGAAGCATCTGTGAGCTCAGGATGAACCTGTCAGGAATAGCCATGTCTGAATTAAACTGCCACAGCTCCAGGGTGTTGGAAGATTCCTGGGGGAAAAGTGTTTGTGTGCACATTCCTAAGCCTTGCACTTGCAAAAAGGAAAGGTTGGAGGATGCTAGTGTACAGTCATCACCACTCACACACAAGCAGATATAAGAGCTATAAGAATACAGATGCATCAAGCATTTGAGAAAAACAGAGAGGCTTATTCTCTTAGCACCAGCATTTTCTTGCTAGACTTGTGGGTTTGGACTTGCGTAATCTGTGATGTGTTTCATGGCCTTGTCATAGTAGATATAATATGTGTGTTCTGCACATGATGGCCAAGAAATGTACCTGTCCCACTCACACTGCTCTTGCAATAGGTGTGATGTTTGGAAACAACCAAATATTGTGTCAAAAACAGGCAAAGTTTTTGTCCCATATACCACATAAGGTGACAGCCAGCGGGCCAGGAGGTGCATGCACACATGTAAGTGTGTGCTCATTTATCCCCCCTTTTCAGGATATGAGGATGAGAAGGCTTCACACTTCTTCCCTAAATGACTGGAGCTGGAAACATTGTTGGGAATCTTTGATAACTTACATGAGGGTAACCAGTGGCTATGCTTCCTTAACTACTTTTTTCTGCAAGAGACCACAAGGGCCATCCAGTCAACCCCCTGCCATGCAGGAATACCCAGTCAAATCATTCCTGACAGATGGCCATCCAACCTTTGTTTAAAAACCTCCAAAGGAGACTCCACCACACTACGAGGCAGCACATTCCACTGTTGAACAGCTCTTACTGTCAGGAAGTTCTTCCTAATGTTTAGGTGGAATCTTTTTTCCTGTAGTTTGAGTCCATTACTCCGTGTCCTAGGAGATTATCAGACATGGGGGATTGTGACAAAAAAATCACATTCCCAACCATGTCAGAAGATCACTAAAAGAACAGAAAAGGAGACCTTACCAGACGCTGTGTCCTTCAGCCATCCCTGGGTTGTAGCGCTACTACAGCTGAGGCTTCCCATTTCCATTGATGGGGAGAAGCCACAAATCAAAAGGACACCTTAATGATGGTCGTGCTATGACCCAGGATGCTGGAGGACAACGTCATCTGGTAAATTTGCCCGTTTTTGTTCCTGTTGTGATCTTTTGATGTGGCTTTTGCCACATCTGATAATCTCCCTAGTCTCTGGAGCAGCAGAAAACAAGCTCACTCCTTCAATATGACATCCTTTCAAATATTTAAACATGGCTATCATGTCACCTCTTAACCTTCTCTTCTCCAGGCTAAACATACTCAGCTCCCTAAGCCACTCCTCAGAGGGCATGGCTTTCAGACCTTTTACCATTTTGGTCACCCTCCTCTGGACATGTTCCAGCTTGCCAATATCCTTCTGGAATTGGGGTGCCCAGAACCAGAAACAGGATTCCAGGTGAGGTCTGACCAAAGCAGAATACAGTGCCCAGAACCAGAAACAGGATTCCAGGTGAGGTCTGACCAAAGCAGAATACAGTGCTACTATTACTTCCCTCGATCGATACTATACCCCTATTGATGCAGCCTAGAATCACATTGGTTTTTTAAGCTGTCACTCATCACACTGTTGATTCATGTTAAGCTTGTGGTCTATTAAGACTCCTAGATCCTTTCACATATACTGCTGTCATGTCATGTGTCATCCATCCAGTTCATTTTTTCTGTCTAAATGTAGTATCTTACATTTCTCCCAGTTGAAATTAATTTTATTAGTTTGGGCCCAACTTTCTAATCCATTAAGGTAATTTTGAATTCTGATCCAGTCCTTAGGGTATTAGCTACCTCTCCTAATTTGAGGTCATCTACAAAATCAATAAGCATGCCTTCTATTCCCTCATCCAAGTCATTGATAAAGATGTTGAATAGCACTGGGCCCAAGACAGAACCCTGTGGCACCCCACTAATCAGTTCTGTCCTGAAGAGGAGCCATTGTGCAACAGCTTCCCTCAGGCTGCACATTGGCTGCTATGTTTATTTTATTTATTTATTGAATGTCTATATTGCCTATCAGTGCCAAAGCACTCTCTAGGCAGTGTTCTTGGCTGTGGCCCCAGTGCCCCAACTCAAGCAGCCACTGGCCAGGAGGTAGATTGGAGAGCTATAGCACACTGTCACCCTCCATGTAATTATGCTGGCATTGGTTTATGCTCCACCAGCATCAAATAGGTTCTCAGCCAGTTTTGCTACCACCAAACAGTGGGGCTAGGATCGTTGGATGGCACATGTAATTTAAATGAAGGGAATTATTCTTTCTGCACCCTGCCCTCCCTACTTAAACTGTGCCCCACATAGCCTGCCCTACACAGCCTGTTTGGCTGTTTGGGTGGAGTGTAGTTATGATGAGGAGAGTGGCACATGGGAAGGGTCATTCCTGCAAACTATGCCTCCTGCCATTATCTCCACATAATTCCCCTGATGCATTTTGGAGGACAAGTATTTGACTATTAGAGGCCACGCAGGAGGCTGGACACATACACAGGCCATATTCAAGACTTCCTGTGGAAGGTTGCTCATTTGTGTATTTTGCCAATGATGGCAAAGATCTTGAAAGAAACACGCTGTCCCATGGTTCACATGATCTGAAATGACTCCTTTAACTGACCCAGCATTCTGGGCCTTTAATGATGTCTTACTAAACCAAATCTGTACATAGTGTATGCCAATGGTATTGAGCTTGGAATTTGACTCCACACCCTACACGCTCATAATTTGGCTGCACTCACTTTAGCCATCTTGTGCTATAGTGAAGTGACTTGGGAATAATTGCATCAGTTGTGGACTCCAGCTTTTCTTCCAGTGGTTTAGCTTTGTAATTGGTAATTTGTGCTAACCTTGGCCAGAATCCTAATGGGTTGTGCTAGTGTAACTGTGTGTGTGTTAACTTGACATAAATACTTTTTCCTATGTTGTATAAGGAGGCATCTAATGTCTCCTTATGTAATAGTTTTGCCCAGCTGCAAAGTACCTTCTAGACAATGCACAGGCACAACTCCAGTGCTTGATCCAATGAATCACTGATTAGCTCTGAGAGTACACCAAGATCGCTCTCCCTCATGTTGTGCCTTGCTGGCACTTTCACACTTGCAGTTTCTGTTCTGTAGCATGGTGGCAGAATTTTGCTCTTTACCATCTTCCAGTACAAACTCAGCCTCTGCCCTTACCAAGCCAGGGTGTTCAGATTTAGTAAGTTGCCTGTGTTTCTTGAGGAAGTTCTCATTTGTAGCCATTATGAAAGGCCCTGCAGAGTTAGCTGGTTTCTTCAAGGAAGATATATTCTTTTATCCCCTTTCCTTTTCTTCTCATCCTTCAAACTCCCTATGTTCTGTTTCACAGACGTATTACTTGAGTGCAACACTGATGATGAGGAGGCCCTTTGTGTGATGGATTCTTGTTTTTATCATAAAAGCTCTAAAAACAGAGCATTTTAGTTCACTTAATCATTTTGACAGATGACAATACTAAGTACCATTTCCAGACAGATGACACTCGACGGCTGACAATACTAATCCTACAGCAGCTTCTCAGGGGAGATACTTATTGTAAAAATTGACATCTATTGCACCCGGATGCTCATAACCCATTTAGCAATGCTGTGGTGCACAACATCACTCTTGACTCAAGGTTTCTGGCTTTTCTGAGGTTGGGCTTTTCCAAAACTGGCAGATCCTTTGTGTCAGCCCTTTCTCTGAAATGCTGTTGAAATGGTGATGTATTGGGAAAGCACAGATGTTTGCTTAATGGTTATTTCCCTGGGGGCTTTGGTTAAAGTCACTGCAGGAGAGAATTAAATGTGTGTGTAGGTAAGAGAAAGAGCACTGCATGTTAGCCATACATTTTCTTTGTGCAAGCATATCACAAGAACAAGAAAGGACAACTACTTGCCAAAGTGTCTGTGAAATGAATGGCACTGAGCTTTTGACTCAGTGGGAAAGATTACACAGATGGATGATGGGCCTATCATACCTCCGGCAGTGATTAGGGTCTGATCTTTCAGGGGGCAAATACCACACACACACAAAGTACTAGAAGGGCCTATAAATCATGGATCCAGTAACCCAGATAGGAACATGAAAAATCCCAGCAAAATGGCTTTGCTCTCAAATTGGGTGTTGAGAAGTCATAGACCTCCATAAGATTTCTTACTTCCAGCAAGAGAACAAAACAAGAAGTGCTCCCTTGCCCCAAGGTTTCTTCAATTTATATTTTAAAAAATCTGTGCAAACTTAATGGCTGAGGTGCTACGTTTCTCACATAGATAATCTCCTGATGCGATCACCCTATAAACCCACCTTGTAAGCTGAGCAGCCCCCCCCCCCCGCCAACACAGCCATTTCCAGAGAGTGAGGGGATCAGCAGGAATGTGCCCTGCTATTTTCCTTTAGCTGGATGTGCTGTGACAGCAGGGACCTCTGAGGGTCCCTGAGACATCTCTGCAGATGACATCCTTGCAGCACCTCCAGCTAAAGGAAAATAGCTGGACAGTAATTGATGATCCCCTCACTCTTCAACTGCCCAGAAACGACCATGTGGGGCAGGTGGCTGCATAGCTTACGAGGTGAGTAGGGTGGGGGGGGCGCTTTTGGTCATTGTATGGTCAGAACCTACCTAATCATTTGGAAGTGCTCTGTTACTGCTGCCACCACTAGGACTATAAGCAAGAGTATTTTCCTGGACACTTGGAAGGGACCACAGTTCATTGACAGAGCATACGCTTATAGACAGAGGACTCAGACTGAGTCCCTGGTATCTTTAGTTAAAAGAATCAAGTAAAATGAAATGGAAAAAAACCTTTTCTGTCAAGCAATGACCGTGAGTCAGGGTGGTCAATACCAGCTAGATGAATATGTTCCTGGGTTTTCCAGTCAGCTAGGCCACCACTTGACTGGGAACTGCTATAAAAGGTTCCTGTTCAAGCTGAAATTTTTCCTGAGCAATGAAAGCCCTTATTGGATCTGATCCTTGGCATGACTTCTAACTCCTGTTTGTTCTCTGATGGTGGCTTGTCTCTGACAGGTAATTGTGCCCATGAACTGGTCCCAAGACAATTTCCCTCTCTTCAAAAAAGGGCAGAAGCAAAGATCCAAGGAACTACATACCATTCAGCCTGACCTCAATACCAGGAAAAATATTAGAATGGGTTATAAAGGAATCTGAAAGTACCTAGATGACAGTAAGAACTGTTAAACAATGGAACCAATTACCTTGAAAGGTGGTAGGGTCTCTTTCTCCAAATGTCTTCAAAAAGAGGCTAGACAGCTACCTGCTAACATGCTCTAGCTGGATATCTTGCAGAGGGGGCAAGGGTTGGACTCAATGGCTTAAAGGGCCCCTTCCAATGCCATGATTCTATTCTGTTCTGAATGCATGTGTTCCTTGGGGTCTTTGTTACCTGGCCTTATATCCCATCCCTCCAATAATTCATAATTCAGCAATATTGGGCATTCTCACAAGATTTAGGTAGCCCAGGGCAAACCAAAATGGGTTCAAGTGAAGGACACCCAAGACCTAATAAAGATGTATTTTGGAAATTCCCAACAAACACACCCAAGATGGAATTAAGCAGAACCTCTTAGGATCTGAGTCATCAAGGTGGAATGTGCTAATCCTCTCTTGGACACTCCTGGCAGTGAGTCATACTCCAAAAACAAATAGTGACCAAAACACCCATTATCTCCATTCATTCCACAAATGTCTTTGCTCCCATCTCTCCTCTCCCTTAATGAGGAGGCTGCCATAAACCCATAAACCTTAATATCTCAGTCATTAGCGGCAATTAATGAAGCCGGAGTTTCCTTTGTTTAACTGTGGGAAACTCATCCAAGTATTGTTTTACACTCAAAACACCCCTTCAGGGTATGATATTGGATATAAATATTAGCCCCCCAAAATAGCCAAATGTGCACACTTCTTCTAATACTGTCACTCTGCCGGACTGCTGTGGCACCCTGAGATTCAAGTCTGAGTTTCTTTACTGCATGAATCTCTGCTCTTTGGACAGGTAATTATAGCCCATTTCCCTGAATCTATTCCTCTATCCAAGTCTTTCTACCTTAATTCTTCATTAGCCTTGTGTGGTCTCTTGTGAGTCTGAGTGCATGTGTGAATGCTTCCATGCTTATTTTCCAATAAAAACATTTTTATTTGCTTTAAACCCATTGTCTCTGCAATGAATACTGGTATACATAGGTGAACAGATCCTGCCAGTTACCCGGCCTCTCACAGCCACACCTTTGAGCTAATTAAAATTCCCCAATGTAATATAGCATTTTCTGTGTCACAAGTGAGTCCCATGGGCCCCCAGCAGTTCAGGCAATATCTTTTTCTCTTCTATTACTTTATATATGGTGCAAAAGAGGGGATCATTTAGCCCAAAGGCCAATGAAGCCTGCAAAGCCATTTTTTTCCAGTTTCCTTAGCTGTCTTTGGATTCAATCTACACCACCACTTTTAAAAAAAAAGAGAGAGAATTGCTACCCCTAGAAACCTCCAGAAGCAACAACTTCCCTCTAAAGCAAGGTCCCCCCACCACACACACACACTTTCATATACATTTGGGGTTTTGAGACCAGATTTTAAAATCTTCCAGTCACTTCCAAGTTCAAGTGCAGGGCCAGGGGCAGTTGCAGAGGATGCTGAGCTCAGAAAGTGGCCCACCCTTGACCTAGTGTGTGTTTGTCTATGTTCCTAGGTGCTTTTGTTTCTATGGATTTTATCTTCTTTTAAGAATTAAGTACATGACCTATGTCAGAAGACTGAAAGAATGCAGTCATCCCCATTCTCAGGACCTCTTAACAACTTTCAACAAAGTGAGCCTCTTTCTGGGACAGCCTTTAAATCTTCAGTGTTAATTGCAGCCAGTGCTATACCAGCCTCAGCCTGCCATCACCACTCCACACTTCTGTTGTCATTTCTCCACAATCTCTTGCTCTGTCATTCCCTCTAAAGGCAAACTTAAATGGTGACCATGAATATGACTAGAACAAGACAGGGCCAGCTGAGAAACAGAAGCAAAATCTATGTGCTCAGTTGAATCCCAAGGTGTGCAGAAATACAATGTTTTGTTTTTTCCACACACACCCCTGTGCACACACAAATGCACCCTAGCCAGAATAACATGATGTGGGCTGAGCATGCACATTCATTTCTAGGGGCCATGTAATGTTGAGTGTCACCTGTAAAGGGGAAATAGAAAGCCAGGATAGGAATGAGGGGAATCAAATGACCTCCTTCCATCTCTTCCAGGGCATGTTCAGAGCAGGGCAATTAAGATGGTAAGAGAGATGGAAACCAAGCCAGGAATGGCTTAAAGAGCTAGGTATGTTTAGCCTGGAGAAGGGAAAACGGAGAGGTGACATGATAGCTATTTTTAAATACTTGAAGAGATTTCATGTAGATAATGGAGCAAGCTTGGTTTCTTCTGCTCCAGAGAGAAGGGACTTGTCTACACAGGCAGGAACACCCTGAGTGTAGACTGGAGTATTCTAGTCCTGGGCCAATGCTGTCCCCCTCCCTGTTACCTGCCTTTATGTTGCCACAATGGAAGGGTGTCTGCACAAAATGTGGCCCACATGCAAACCGGCTTTTCTCTTTCCCGTGCCAGTCACATTTTCCAAGGCCAGGAACGAGGCACCAAGCCATGGTCACATGGTTGGACACCTTGCAGTGACCTCAGCAGATGTGACACGTGACCTAGCCAAGAAATGGCTGCACTGGGCACCACATGGGCTAGGTGTGTGGACACCCCCTTGCAGTAAGGGAACTCACCGTTTTCTCTGGATGAACTACAGCAAACAGTGAGTGGTGTGTGTTTGTGTGTTGTTGTTTTTTTACCATGTGTCCTCTCCATTTTAAGGGATATTTGCCCCAGATTCTCATTGGAACTGCCAGGATGTTATGAGGACAGTTTGGACTAGAAATGGATCCAAAATCCTGTGTCATCTGGACAGCCAGGTGCAGGAATCGGGGGAGGCCATTTCATTTGGCCTGTGCAGAAAAGGCCAAGGACATGAACTAATAGATTCAAATCACAATCCCACCTAAACATTAGGAAGAACTTCTTGGCTGTAAGAGCTGTTCAGCAATGGAACAGACTGTCTTTGAAGGTGGTGGACTCTCTTTCTTTGCAAGGAGAAAGGAACAGAGGACACAATAGGGTTGGACTGGATGGCCCTCGTGGTCTCTTCCAACTCTACAATTCTATGATTCTAAGTCTTTAAATAGGAGTTGAATGGCCCCTTTTCAGGAGTTCTGTAGCATGGCCAGGAATTAGACTAGATTGTCCTAGTGGTCCCTTCCAACTCTATGATTCTGTCATTACCTGAGATCCAAAAGAGGAGTGTTTTTGTTGAGAGACAGGGATACACTGCAAAACTTCATTGTAGCACCTAATTGTCATGTCTCTCTGGCTTTTCTTCGCAAACGAAGATTCAGGAAGGACTCATCCTGCGCTTTCTGCAAGCACGCTGATGACTAAAAAGGCCAATCCAAGATAAACAAGTCCGGTTGCAGAAAGCACAGCAGAAGGTCTCCTTGGGTGATGTTTTTGGGTTGTGATTCTTTCTGCATTTCGTTTCTCTTCAAGACTTGTTCGTCGTGAGTTCTCAAATAAGGCTGCAGCATTGTGGATAGTGCATCTCCATGCCTCCCGATGTGAGGCCAGAGCGGACCACTGTTGGTGATCAATTTGGCCGAGCCTGAGATGTTGTTTCAGGGAGTCTTTGTATCGCTTTTTTGGAGCGCCCCTCTTACGCTGACCTGTGGCGAGTTCACCATAGAGTAGTATTTTTGGGAGGCGATGGTCCTCCATCCTAGAAACGTGCCCTGCCCAGTGCAGCTGTGTTCTCAATATCATGGCCTCAATGCTGGTGATCCCTGCTTGCTCAAGGACAGCAACATTCATCACATAGTCAGTCCAGTGTATATTTAGGATTGTGCGTAGACAGCGCTGATGAAAGCGCTCGAGGAGTCGTAGGTGGTGGCGATAGGTGACCCATGTTTCAGATCCATAAAGGAGGATAGACAGTACGATGGCTCTATACACACTGATTTTTGTGCTTTGCCTCAGGTGTTTTTATGAATATGTAATTGTCATGTATAATTAACATAAATGATATTGGGGTATATTCACAAATTTGAGTCTATTAGCAGAGGAATGAACAGAGACAATGGTTTCTTGGCACACTACTTATATTAATACATATGTCCTCACAACCAGGCATGTAAGAAAAGAATTCTTCCCAACAAAGCTTCTGACTTCAGGGAAAGTGGCTCTGGCTAAACTGATGTATTGCTTCACACTTCAGCCTGACAGACCTCTATCACCTGGCTAATGTCATAAAATGCATCTTTCTGTATCTTATTGCATTCTCTGCCATTATGTAACTGCTAATATACTTGTGGTTTGATATTAACTCCATCAGTGTGTGTAAAGAAGTGGTTTGACTAAAGCTGATGCTAAAATAAATCTGTTAGTTTTAAAGGTGCTGCTAGATTTCTTCTGCCTTCCCCCCCTTTCCCATTTTTATGGCACAATGCAAGAGATACCATGACTGAATGAATGCAGTGGCCAAACATGGCTTCCACACTGTTGACATTCCAAGACTTCCATTAGTATTCCATGCTATTGACAGAAAATAAGCTTAAACATCATTGCCTTTTCTCCCTGGTCTTTCATGGATTACTTTCCACAGTGGGTCTCATTTTCCACTCCTATGCAAACTGATCTTCCCAGCGTTCCCCCTCCATCCCCCCTCCAACCTCCACCGCCTGGCACGAGTGGTGTGCTTCTTACACAGGTCACAGAATAAACATTGTCTCAGCCTGCCTGATGCTTGCCATATGTTGACTTCTTCCGAGATATATTTTTTTCTCTTGATTTCTTTGATATATTCAACATCACTATCCCCATATGGTATTTTGTAGCTGCTGCTTTTGTGTATTCCAGTGGGAGTTTGTCTTTTGCCTTTCAAAGGTTCGTCGCTGAGACAATCCCTTAGCAGAACAGTGTTGTGTGCCTGGTTCATCTAATTATACTCCCTCGTTAGAGATGCATCAGAGGTTTTGTCTTAAATTGCTGAGGGTTTTAAAAGTTGAATATCTGAGCAGCAAACACAGCATAAGCACCAAAGAGAGAACAGAAGGCTTCTCACATGGAAGAGATATATTCAGATATGATTGAAAACAGGTTTCTTTACTTTCCCATTAATTACAGCTACCTCTGTCCATGCTTTCTCAGCTAAGACTTGGAGAGCCTTATCAAGACAGACCCCAGTGAAACCACTAGAAAATTGTCCAAATTCCTTAGCAACAGGACCCTGGGAGATAATTTAGTAACAAGGCATCCAGGAACAATTCCCCTGTGGTATGTGTTTATATGTACCAGTCCGTACATATTCATGGATTTCTTAGCACTTTGGCTCAAATGTTTTGTATCTTGTACCACTTGCAGACCACACATCATCTGAAATCCACTTGGGCAGCATCCAGACCTCCAGGGTCCTGGCAAGGGGACACTTCTAATAAGCTTTCCTAAGTCGTCTCCCCTCTCCCCTGTGCTTTCCCCCCCACCTGGGCTAGCACATGGAGGTTAGTTAGATTTAACAACCTTCTAAATGTCCCACAATGTCCCTCTCATCTAGCATTACTCTGGATGTTGTGATGAAGGGTAACTAGAAACAGCCAAGCAGTGATGCTGAGGTCACTGCTTTGCGTTGTTATTTATGAGCCCTCAAGTAGATTTCAATTTATGGTGACTCCCAAATGAGAGACCTCAAAAAGACCCTATTATTAATAAAGGTGCTCAGGTCTTACAAACCCAGGGCTGTGGCTTTCTTGAGAGAGTCAATCCACCTGTAATTCAGACTTCCTCTGTTCATACTGCCTTTCATTTCCACTGAGCTTTATTGTCTTTTTCAATGAATCATGCCTTCTCATGATATGCCCAAAGTAAAATAGCCTTAGTTTAGTCATTTTGCTTCTGGTGAGAATTTGGGCGTATCTTTTTGGCAGAACTCTCCTCCAGTATCACATTTTAAATGAGTTGATCTCCATCCTGTCAGTTTTTCTCGCTATTCAGCTTTCACATCCATACATAGAAACTGGAACTACTATGACATGGATGAGCCTGACTTTGGTATTTAAGGATGCATCTTTACCCTTGAGGATCTTATCAAATTCCTTCATAGCTGCCCTTCTATGTCCACACTACAGAAATAATCCATCTTGAAACTGGATTATTTGTCATGGCTCTTTCCTATGGAATCCTGGGCTTTGCAGTTTGGTGAGGCACCAGCACTCTGGCAGAGAAGGCTAAAGACCTTACAAAACTACAGTCCCAGGATTCAATAGGAAGGAGCCACAGCAAATAATCCAGTTTCAAACTGGATTATTTCTGTAGTGTGGATTAATTAATGACTGAGTCAAAGTATTGAAAATCTTTAAGTACAACTATTGCAAAGTCTTTATCACCCATTTAAAGTTATGTAAATCATCTGGAGTCATTATTTTTGTTTTTTTTTTATATCCACCTGTAACCCTGCTTTTGCACTTTCTCAAGTTTCATCAGCAGTTGTTTCAAGTTTTTACTATTTTCCTGCAAGTAATATAGCAATCATAGAATCATAGAATCATAGAATTGTAGAGTTGGAAGAGACCACAAGGGCCATCCAGTCCAACCCCCTGCCACGTATTTTAAATTATTGACAGTTCTTCCTCCACTTTTCACACCTCCTTCCTCTAAGTCTAATCTTGCTTTCTGTGTGATATGCTCTGTGTATAAATTAAAATAGATGGTAAAATGTACTCTTGTCCATGGGAAGCCATCCTGTTTCTCCATTTTGTGTCCTGACAGTAGTCTCTTGTCCAGAGTATAGGTTGTGCATTAGGACAAATATTGTGGCACAGACATTTATTTTAGAGTGCTCCTAGGTATTTTGTGATCTACATAGTCAAAAGCTCTCATTTAATCTAAGAAGCACAGGCTGCTTTTCTTCTGAAATCAACTGGTGCCCCCTCCCATTAGTCAATGTATGCTTCAATATGCTATCTAATGCCTCTTCCTTTTTCTGACTCCACCTTTGGTTATCTGGAATTTCTTCCTTCATTTATGACATAAGTCTTCATGGTAAAATCTTGAGGATCACTTTGCTTGCATAAGAGATTAGTGCAATGGTCTTATGGTTACTTCAGTCCCTGGTGTCCCCTTTCTGACAGTTGGAAGGTATGCTGAGTGCTTTCAGTTTGTGGGCCATTGTTTTGTTTCCCATATTTGACATTCAAGGCCACCAGGAACCATTAACAGAGAGGTGGTAGTCACTAGTTTACACTTTGCCTAAGAACCACAACAGAACATGTTCTTTGGGCCTATAATATTTTCAGAATTGGGCATAGCTTGTTACATTTCCTTCTATCTTCCTTTTCCTCTAAGGAGCTCAAGGTAGTGAATATGGTCACCCACTATATTTTCATCTTCACAACAAACATATGAGGAAAGTTAAGCTTAAGAAATAGTGCCTAGCCCAAGATCTCCTTGTGAGCTTCATGGCTAAGTGGAGATTTGAACCTGGGTCTCCACAGTAGAGAGAAGCTTTTAACAGTGGGGTGGTAGTGGTGATTATTACCACAGTCACTACAGATTTTATCAGACGAGCCTTAAATTGCATGATTACAGTATCATGGTAGCACCAACAGGTTCCCACGATTGCACAACATCATCGTCTTCCTTGGTCAGTGTGTGCTCCACCTGCCAATAAGGCGTCACTTTTAATTGACGGGACAAGCCATCAATAACTCTCAATATCGCAGTTTTCACAGTATTGAAGAGTGTGCGAAAATCACATCCCACTGTAATTGCAAGATTATAGCATGAATAGGCAGTCTTCTTTCCCCCCTCCCCATTCCTAGTGAGAAAACCTCTGGGTGAGAACATGAGGATAATCTACAGGATGCTCTTTTAATGAGCTGTCCTGTTTTGTTAGCATGTTTTTAGGTTTGTTTGAATGTTTATGTGTTGATTTTGTTTGTTAATTACCGGTATGTGTTTTTTTGGTGTTTTTAAGCGGACTCGTGTCTTCTCGTGAGAACTGCCAAATCATACCCATGCAACAGACGTGAACATTTTTCTTAAAGGTGCATGCACAGGCCAGTACAAAGCATTAAAACAGAGTTATTAGAAGGTAATGGGAAGACAAGTGCTACTGTAGCACAACTTTAATCCTGTTCTTACAACACTTGTGGTGATTGATAATTACTGTGGTAATGCCACTATGTTTCCACTTTCCACAATCATGGAATTATAGCATTTTCAGAAGCTAGTCTGATAATGGCCTACCACAGCTGCATCATTGTATATAGTAATTCACAGTACTCTGTAAAAACCTGACAAGGAATGGTCTCAAACAGAACTAAGAACAGGAAGTGTGTGAGTAAGTGCTGGCAGCTGAAACTACGTACAAGATGTAACTCTTTTTAGAAGGCCATATAAGTCATATTCTAATTATCCAATGGAAAAAAATGGAAGGCATTCTATATCGAACACAAATATTATTGTAAAGACCACAGGGGCTTATTGTAATTCTATCCTTGTGGGCATCTGTTTTCCAGATATTTTCTTATGGAAAACATGGCTCTTGCCTCCTTTTTACTGCTCCGTCCTCTGGAGTGGAATCAGTCAGGGAGCAAATCAGGCAAGAGCCCTGCCGTGGGAGCGTGACCTGCTGCCATTAATTCTGATAGAGCAGAGACTGATCATGTCCACAAGCCTGGTAAAGCTGATGCAGCAGAAGAGAATAACAGCCTATAAAGTTTGCAGCTCAGGCTGGCCAACAGCTCTAAGACAAAGGTGCCCAAGGAAATATTCATCATCTAAAGAACTTCAGGATCTGAGTGGCATATTGAGTTATTGCAATGACTTGTCCTTGCTAGAGACTTTGTTAAAGCTAATTTAAGCTGCAGCACTGGAAAATGTTTGCTGGCTCACCCTTGTGGTTGTATGGCACATTGCAGTGCTAGCTTGCATCTGTGTTCGATCCAAATAATAGGTGACTTTGAAAGCTCAGGCCTCATTTCAGTTTGTCTGTGGATTCTCAAAGTATCACTGTACATGTTGTCTCTTTGATAGGATTGCTGATACCCTCAACTGATGCAAGGACAGGGTTGCCAGTTCAGGCTCCGCCCAGGCCCCGAGATTTCTGGGCCAAAACCTGAGACTTAGGGATAACCCTTGGTGATATATTTAGATGTGATGAATTATCTACCACCCACAGTTTCTCACAACTCACTATTCACACATGCACACACAAACACACACACACACACACGAGATAACATACATTCCTGTCTAGAAATTAAGACAGAAATTCAAAGGAGATAGTCCCAGATCAGGGGGCAGTGAGTGGATTGTTCTATCTTACTTATTCAGAGAGATGGAATGTTGTTGTTGCTGCTGCTGCTGCTGTGTGACTTCAAGTCATTCTTGACTTATGGTGACCCTAAGGTGAATCTATCACAGAGCTTTCTTGGCAAATTTATTCAGTGGGAGTTTGCCCTTGCCTTCCTCTGAGGCTGAGAGTGTGTGACTTGTCCAAGATCACCCTGTAGGTTGCGTAGCCGAACCCTGGTTTCCCAGGGTCCTAGTCCAAACCTCAAGCTACTATACCATTCTGGCTCTCTGGGAGATGGGATTAGGAACATTTAATCTACCGGTAGTTTACTTGGTTCTAGACAGAAGATGTCTGTAGAGCAGAGTGCAGGGCCAGCTCTGGTGCCATAAAGACAGGGAGGGAAGGAGGAAGTAACTACAAAGACCCCCAGTCAGTCTTCACAAGTTGCAGCAACCAATGAGTTAAGCCTTGCAAAATTGTAGCAAACTGCTGCGTTACTAGCTGAGGAGGAGATTTCCATATAGCCCTGTCCTCTCACCTATAGTGTAGCCCACCAAAACAGGACAATGTGCACCGTCATCTCCCACCTGGAGATGACCCATGAAACCTGGACATTTAGGGCCAGGCCCTGAGATCTGGCAACCCAAAAAGAAGTTTACAGTGACACAGTCCAGACTGCAGGAAAGATTATGACTGTACATATCATGCTATTTAATAATGAATAAAACATTGCAATATTGTGTTTTTCATACTTTTATAGTTTCAGGGCATTTCTTACACTGTGCAATCAAACCATGCTGATTAAGTTGAGCTTCCCACAAAAATCAGGGAGATTGCAAAGGAACAATGGGCTATGTAATGGGGTAATGAAAATAAATTATTATTTGTAAATCAGTTCTATTATGATTTAGTGTGACCAAAACACAGAATCCAAGAATGAGCTATGAATATAGAAAGAGAGGCAGTGTGGTATAGTAGTTGAGTTGAGTGTTGGACTGGAACTTGAGAAGTCCTAATGAAGCATGAAAGTCACCGGGTGATATGGGGCCAGTCACACTCTCTCAGCCTTACCTCCTCACAGGGTTGTTGAGAAAATAAACCATGAATGAGGAGAGCTATGTAGACCACCTTGAGCTCTCGGAAGGAATGGTGAGTTATAAATGTCATTAAGAAATAAAAGTAGATGTAGATTTAGGAGATTATCAGACAGGAACAAAAAAAAGCATTCCTGTCCCACAATCTCCTCTCCCACCCCTGTCCCATCCCCACCCCACCACAATCACCCTCCCCATCACACTTACCTTCTCTCCCGTTGTTCTGGCAGCCCAGAAATAAAAGGAGCTCTAACGGAGCTCCCTTCACTTCCTGGATCAAAATCCCGTGGATTCTCACGAGAAGACGTGAGCACGGGAAATTCAAAATTAAAACAAGAATACACACAAAAAAGTGACACCAAGCACCTAAACACACTAAAAACATTACAAGTAACCCAGGGAGGGTACCAAAAAAAAAAAAAAGAGTAGCTTACCTGGATGTCCCAATCTCACCCAGAAATGTTCTGGCAGGGACCACCCATTGACACTGGGATCTCGCCAGCATAACGGGGCACCTTTTCACTTGGAGGCAAATCCGTGACAGGAATGGAACAGGAAATCCATTGCCGGCTTCTCCCATCAATAAAAAGCAGCGCCAGTGGAACGGCAGCAGAACACGTGCATAATGAGCGGGGAATGATGTCATATGAAAAAGGAGCCCTTTTGCGATCTCCTGGTGTTCGTGTAATGCCACTTTTTATGCATCTGATAATCTCCACTGATGATGGAATCACTATGGGCAAGGGGAGTAGTTTTGGCTCTTATCCTAATAGCGTCCATGAGAACTGTCAATATTTTCTCCAAGGTAGTGGCCTCCCATTTGGCCACGTTTTACTCAGAATCTAGGCATGCCACCTGGTGTACATTTGGACCATCATCTGACCATCTGACCATACTTTCATTTTATAAAAAAAAGCCAGTCTCTACCCTTGTAGAAGCCAAGATATAAGGCAAAATGTGAAAGCACTCTTCTGTGAAATTGTGTTCTGTGAAACAATTCTGCCCCTACCTTTCACGGGGAGAGAAAGGAGAGCAAGCAGTGTCAGAAGTGAGTGAGAGAGGCATTGCAAAAGTGTGAGATAAGATGAGGGAGAAAGTAGAAGGAAAGTGAAGCAAGAGCAGTACAAACAGGTATAGAAGAAGCAAGGGAGAGAGGCATTGTGACGGTGCAAGGTGGGGCAAGAGAGGGAGTAGGAAGAAGGGAAAAGTGTGTGAGATGAGATGAGGGAGGGAGTAGGAAGGAACTGAGAATTAGTGGTGAGAGTGGGAAGGAAGGGAGGAGTCCGCTCTGAGGGTGTGTGAGGTGAGGCAGGTGAGTGAATATTTTATTTATTTATTAAAATATAGACCACCCTCTATCCTGAGATCTCAGGTGCACAGTAAAACCAAATATGACACATTCAAAACAACATAAATAATTTTTAAAATGACTGTAAAACATATTAAACAATTTGGAAAGTCTTGGCCAAATTAATAGCTCAAGTGAGGACTTGAGAGTCGGGGATGAGGGGTACTTTTCTGTAAATGACATACCTGTTTCCTTTTTTAAAAAATCAAATCAGTTTTAGCAGTTTTGCACATGCATACATGCACGCATGTGTGCATGCACACACACGCAAGCCAATCTTTGGCATTCAAACCACACAGGTGGATCATAACCTCATAATATTCTCTAGATAAATTACAAGCAGAGGACCATTTTCAGGGGCAAAAGAGCTTGCTTAAAAATACATTTGTGTACTGCAAGCTCCATAAATTCATATTTGTAGCTTAATATTTTTGAAATTCAACAACATCATCAGTATTATACAGCCTTTGGACCACACAAGCAGGAGACTGCAGGATCATTAGGGATGTTCCATTGCCCCAGATCCATCACCCTAACAAAAGATGATCATTATGGCCTTTCCATTCAGTCAGTTTAATTCAGCTGACAGAAGACAGAAAGGATAGATTAGGACCTGTCTTTTACATGAAATCATATTTGGCTAACGGATACATCTGGATTCAGAGTCCCAGTAGATATTTCAGTGCCTGATAAAAAACACTTGCTCAGTGGGGGAGTGTCTCAAAGAAGGAACACACCAAAGAGTAGAAAGATATAGCTTAGCAGGAGAGCCTTTGATATAAAGTTGGACCTTTCAGAAAAGAGCTCTTTGCACAGTCGACTGCAAGGTTGAGTGTATGTAGAAACCTTTAAAATGCTCTTTCAAGGAGAGACAAACAAGCCCCTCCCCCTCTCCCAAAGATCTTCATTAGCAAGGAGTAAAAATAACAAGCCTTTTGCTCTGAAATTCACATAGCTGTGAAACAGTGACTTGAAGCAGAGGTTAGGTAGGTGATACGACAGCATTCCCTCTAACCATGGCTGACCTTTAATTCAAAAGAAATCCCAAACTATGTCCCTGAACATTTGATCCAATGCAACATAAAACGAAATAGATAGCCACTTTTTTCAAGTCCTTATACTGTATATCCAAGGGAGGGGGAATAACCCTTATCCAATATGCTTGCTTCTGATAGCCCTAAAATCACTTATAATTAGAAGCAGAGAGGTAGTAAAACCATTTTTCCTGTTTCTTCCCCAACTCTGTTTTTTTTAACCACTAAAATAAACATTTTTTAGCAAACTCTAAAGCTTTCATACATGTGTGGCATTTTGATTGGCCCTAATAAGGGTCTTGCACAACTATGGATTTTATTTCTAGACTCTCATTCTAGAGAGTCTAGAAATTCCTCTTATTCCTTTTATATTAGATTTGATTCTTCACATGTCCATGGAGTTGTAGCCAAAACAATGACACACACACATAAGACAGAGGTATCAAAAACCTTTGGTAACCCCAGATTTACAGGTATCTAAAAGTGTAGAGGATAAAGTCCCTGAGAAGGAGCTGGGCACAAAAACATCCCCCCAAGGAATCAGTAGCATGGAATGCCGACCGACCGAGTGGGGGGAAACTATAAGCAGATGGGAGGAGAAATTAAATAGAGTGATTGGAAAGGGAGGGAGGAGGAAGATAGCCATAGATGTTTAAGGACTTTTGCAGATGGTGATTTGTAATGCAAGCAGGCTCATCCCTGTTGCGAGGCTGCTGCACAGCAGGGGGGCGTTTCAGATGACGCTGTCTCCCTGCCGATACTGTTCCTGAAGAGCTGGGAGGTTGCAGCGCCATACTTGGCCATTTTCTAATCACGGTCAACTTCCGTGATTAGGAAATGGCCAAATATGGCACTGCAGCCTCCCAGTTCTTCCGGAACAGTATCGGCAGGGGGACAGCATCATCCGAAACGCCCCCCCCTGCCGCGCAGCAGCCTCGCAACAGGGATGAGCTTGCTTGCATTACAAATCGCCGTCCGAAAAAGTCCTAAAAGTGTAAAATCACCCTTCTCATTGTCTGAATGGATCACCCTTTCACACTACACAGTTATAACACTGTGGGGTTGTCTAGATGAGAAGATGTAATGCTTATTGCTGCGCATTAACACAAAATTGCATTTGTTTCCACGGTCTTTTGGCAAAATCACTGCTATGAGAAGCCATCTTGAAGTTCACACACAGCTATGCCTGTGAATCAACATGGGGGCCGAGAGTGAATTACTCGTGTTATTATTCTCACCCAGTTGTCACCACTGCACAGTAAGGAGCCCTGGTGGTACAGTGGTTAAATGCCACAATGTTGCAAGTTCGATTCCAGCGGCTCCAAGGTTCACTCAGCCTTCCATCCTTTTGTAGGTCAGCAAAATGAGTACCTGACTTGCTGGGGCAATTGGCTAATACACATTGGAAACTGCTTAATGCAGTGTAGATGTGTAAATTGCTATTGCTTAAAACAGTTTGTAAGCTGCTCTGATAGCCTTGTGGCTAAAGAGCAGGGTATAAATAACTATTTTTTAAAAAAACTGAAAATTAAAGGTGTGCAAGTGCAACCTTCCATTTAAAAAAGTTGTTTGGTCGCCTCAGCTCAGCAAAGTGAAAGATCAAGAATGCAAAACTCCAAAATGGCACTTCCAACCATGTCATTGCCAGCAAGTCCACGCCTGCACACATCCAGCCAATCAGCTTTCGACTTCCATCCTCACCGAGAATGTACTGTGATGCGAACCGGTTGACCATACGAGTGGTAATGCAAATTTCCACATGTTATTTAAAAAGCCTGTGTCTGAGATCCTGCATCAAATGCATAGCCACTCACCAAGAAATGAGTTCTGTGGCACTGACAAGTGAGGCACTGAAGGGTGAGGTATCCAGCACCCTCCTTCCAGTGAGCATTGGTGCACCAATCAGATGGTGGGACTTCTGCAGGGTCCTGTTACAACTCCTTATCACACCACCAGTCACTGGAAGGAGGTGTCTGGATGTGTTAACCTTCAATACCGTGCTTGCCAGCACCACAGAGCTCCATACCTCAGAGTGGCTGGCTGGATTTTAATGTGATTTCAACAACATTTATGATTGCGGCCATGGTACCACCACTCTAAGTGTGAATAGGAAATAGTTATTAAGTTGTACTGTAAGTCTACCTTATGACTAACATGATGCTGGCTAATGTTTTTTGTTCAAAGCCCCATAATTCTCATGGAAAATAAAATAAAATAAAATAAAATAAAATAAAATAAAATCCCATCATGGCTGGCATCCTGTTGAGCACTTCCTAATGTGATTGTGGCACTATTGCAATGAGCACAAATGCTGTCCCCCCAACCTACCTTAACAGCCAGAAGCTGCACCAAGTGATGGAGGACTATTTTGCTGGTGATTAGGTCATAGCCCTCTCCATTGATGCCCCCTTGTCGTGGGAGAGAGGCTTGCGTACCCTAATGATGTTTTGAGCTATGCTGGCGGTGGCATAATAGCCACTGGTAGGGTCTCCCATGCCAGACAGGTCAAAACCGAAGGGTCTGACAAAGAGCGTCAAAGGGCAGGATGGGCTCTCTAGCCTTGTGGCAACCGTCCTAGGAGAAGGAAAACTCCAATCCCAAACCCGGGCAGATGGTGCTCGTCCAACCCTGTAAGGTCAACCATCTAAGAGAAGGAAACTCTAATCAAACCTACGGCCCGAGGACCTCACTGCCACGTCCATGCTTGCAAGGCCACGGCAGATGAATCTCTGGTTTAAAGGGTGAGGCCAGTTCTGTGCACGCTGCGCTCCACCAGAAAAATCCATTGCACAGGCTCGAAGGACAAATCCATTTCCAAAAAAGCCCTGTAGCGACTGGCGAGGGACGAAACCGTCAGGTGTAAAGATGCACTGGAAGCCGCAGCCCCAACCCTGCATGCAGGCGGTTCAGGACATTGGTCGCTCAAGCCTGACCCGGGAGATGACAGTCTTGTTCGGCAGCATTCTGAACGACCAAGCAGCCTTTTTTAAGGAGAGCACTGCTTGCTCCATATGGAGAGGGGCCTAGAAAAGGTGGCCTAAAGAAAGCTCATCCCCAACTACCTGGTTGGCTAGCCGCGGCCAACGGGAATCTTCTGATGCGGTCAAACCAAGGCAAAGAAACAAAGGCACACACCGGCCTCCAAAGGTGTAAATAAACTGACACTTGCATGCTGGAACATCAGAACCATGCAAGACTCTGAAGATAGTGGACGGCCTGAGCGTCGTTCTGCCCTAATAGCCCTTGAACTATCACGGCTTAATATTGACATCACTGCTCTTAGCGAAGTTCGCTTCCATGAGGAAGGCAGCCTTAAAGAACATGGCGCCGGCTACACACTTTACTGGTCTGGCAAACCCAAAACCGAAAAACATCTTTCAGGAGTAGGCTTTATGATTAAAAACTCCATTGCCTCCAAACTCGAAACCTTGCCAACAGGACACTCTGATCGCATTATTTCCTTACGCCTCCCACATGTTGTTCTCTTTAGTATATATGCCCCAACTATGCAAGCCGACCCTGTAGAGAAAGACAAATTCTACACAGACCTACGCCAACTCATACAAAAAGTCCCTGTAGAAGATAAAATTATTATCCTTGGTGACTTCAATGCCAGAGTAGGAAAGAACTCCGAAGCCTGGAAAGGTATCTTAGGCAAGCATGGTGTTGGAAATTGCAATGATAATGGACGCCTCCTGCTAGAGTTCTGTGCAGAACAACAGCTGACTATTACAAACACAATCTTTCAGCAGAAAGATAGCTTGAAGACAACCTGGATGCATCCCCGATCCAAACATTGGCACCTCATTGACTACGTTCTAGTCCGTCAGAGAGACATTCGTGATGTCCGTCATACACGAGTGATGCCCAGTGCAGAATGCCAAACAGATCATCGCCTTGTCAGATGTAAACTAAATCTTCATCTTAAGTTCAAACCTAAGAGGGGTGGCATCTTAAAGAAGAGACTCCAAGTCAACAATCTTCAACAAGCTACCATGAGAGACAACTTCCAGGCAAATCTACAAACGAAACTTGAAGACCATCCTACAGATCCTTCTCCTACAGTGCTTTGGCAACATATCAAAAACAGCATCCTCCAGTCTGCAGAAGAATCCCTTGGCTTCTCCCACAAGAAAAATCAAGACTGGTTTGATGAAAACAACCAAGAGATCCAGGAGCTGTTGGCAAGGAAGAGAGCTGCTCACCAGGCATACCTCGCCCAGCCAACCTGTCATGTAAGAAAAGCAGCTTTCCGCCTCACATGTAGCAAACTACAGCAAAAACTCCGAGACATGCAGAACAAGTGGTGGATCAATATAGCAGAAAAGACACAACGCTGTGCAGATCTGGGTGATCATAGAGGATTTTATGAAGCTCTTAAAGCAGTGTTTGGACCTACTTATCAGGTCCAAAGCTCCTTATACAGTACAGATGGTCAAACATTAATTACTGATAAAGCCTCCATCCTAAATCGTTGGGCTGAACATTTTCAAAGTCTCTTTAGCGCCAACCGAGTAGTCCAAGCCTCAGCTATCCAATATATGATACAAAAACCAATGAAAAATGAATTGGACATAGCTCCCACTTTGGAAGAGACCCTTAAGGCCATACAGCAGATGAAAAATGGCAAGGCAGCAGGGATTGATGGAATCCCACCTGAAGTTTGGAAACACGGAGGTCATGCACTCCACGAAAAATTCCACGAATTCCTTGTGAATTGCTGGGAAAAAGGGGAACTGCCATCAGACCTCCGAGACGCAGTCATCATCACCCTGTACAAGAAAAAAGGAGCAAAATCTGATTGCTCAAACTATCGAGGCATAACACTGCTCTCTATTGCTGGAAAAATCCTTGCAAGCATACTCCTGAACAGACTAGTTCCTGCCATTGCAGAAGAACTTCTCCCTGAAAGCCAATGTGGCTTCAGAGCCAATAGAAGTACTATAGACATGGTATTTGCCCTTAGGCAACTGCAAGAAAAATGTAGGGAGCAGAACAAGGGTCTCTATGTAACATTTGTCGACCTCACCAAAGCCTTTGACACTGTAAGTAGAAAAGGTCTGTGGCAGATCCTGGAAAGACTAGGATGTCCCCCCAAATTCCTTAAAATGATTATCTTGCTACACGAGGGACAGCGTGGTCAAGTCAGATGTGGCGATGCTCTTTCAGAGCCCTTTCTAATAACTAATGGAGTGAAGCAAGGTTGTGTTCTTGCACCAACTTTATTTACAATCTTCTTTAGCACGATGCTCCAAAGGGCTATGGCAGAGCTTGAAGAAGACGACGGCATCTATATACGCTACCGTACTGATGGTAGCTTGTTTAACTTAAGCCGTCTGAGGGCTCACACTAAGACTCTAAACTATCTAGTCCGTGAGCTGCTCTTCGCCGACGATGCTGCCCTTGTTGCCCACACAGAAGCAGCTCTGCAGCGCCTAACATCCTGCTTTGCAACAGCTGCAGAGCTGTTTGGGCTAGAAGTCAACCTGAAGAAAACAGAAGTTCTTTACCAGCCTGCACCACAGGACGAACACCACCATCCCCACATTGCCGTCGGCAAATCAGTGCTCAAGTCCGTTCAGCAGTTCACCTACCTGGGAAGCATCATCTCTTCAGATGCCAAGATTGACAAAGAGATCGATCACAGATTAGCAAAGGCATATAGTGCATTTGGAAGACTTCACAAAAGAGTCTGGAGCAATAAACACCTGAAGCAAAGCACAAAAATCAGTGTGTATAGAGCCATCGTACTGTCTATCCTCCTTTATGGATCTGAAACATGGGTCACCTATCGCCACCACCTACGACTCCTCGAGCGCTTTCATCAGCGCTGTCTACGCACAATCCTAAATATACACTGGACTGACTATGTGACTAATGTTGCTGTCCTTGAGCAAGCAGGGATCACCAGCATTGAGGCCATGATATTGAGAACACAGCTGCGCTGGGCAGGACACGTTTCTAGGATGGAGGACCATCGCCTCCCAAAAATACTACTCTACGGTGAACTCGCCATGGGTCAGCGTAAGAGGGGCGCTCCAAAAAAGCGATACAAAGACTCCCTGAAACAACATCTCAGGCTTGGCCAAATTGATCACCAACAGTGGTCCGCCCTGGCCTCACATCGGGAGGCATGGAGACGCACTATCCACAATGCTGCAGCCTTATTTGAGAACTCACGACGAACAAGTCTTGAAGAGAAACGACAACGCAGAAAGAATCACAACCCAAAAACATCACCCAAGGAGACCTTCTGCTGTGCTCTTTGCAACCGGACTTGTTTATCTCGGATTGGCCTTTTTAGTCATCAGCGCGCTTGCAGAAAGCGCGGGATGAGTCCTTCCTGAATCTTCGTTTGCGAAGAAAAGCCAGAGAGAGAGAGGTCATAGCAGGATGATGTTTCCAGACCCCTCTGCCAGTGATCTGCAGTGGTATGAGGAGTTGCAACAGGGGTCCTGCTTCCGATTGTCATACCACAGATTGCCGTTGGGAGGTGTCTGGAAACATCTTGCTGCTGCACTCTGATTGCAAGCAGAACAGACCTCTGTCACTCTGCCACAGGCTGCTGGATGTTAAGGTAGGTTTGGTGAATTGGATCAGGGGATGATACATAGCTAAGTATTCTTAATTACATCTGTCATGTAAGATCTCAGCCCATGTGTATTTCTGTGCAGAATAATTTCCTGAAGTTCTTTGGGATGTGAGAATACTGGACAAAAAGTGCAAAATCCATTTCACTGTATAATTCTTCCCAACTGGGTTTCCCAAGTATCAAGAAACCAATTTTTCACCTAGGAAATGAAACATGGTGAATATTCTTTCCATTCCTACCCAACACACCTGAAGGCAGCAAGCTAATTTTAGGGTCCTAGGGCATGTTGCAACAACCACAATTTGGTGCAACCTTCTAGCATCTACTCCCTGTCTAATGGAGGGCCATCCCTGTTGCAGACCAAGGCTAAAATTTACCAAGGTGAGTTTTTTGTTGGATGTTGAAAGTGGGGGAGGCACTAAAGGAGTGAAATCTATAATAGGCTTGTAATTGGATGGGGAAAAAAACTGCTCCCCCCCCCCAGTTTGATGAAACTGTTCCTTTTCATGCCTGCCTGACTGCATGCAACACAAGTGCATGCTGTGTGCATGGGTGGGTGGGAGGGAAACATAGCAGGGAGGTTTTGAGGAAATGTACACCATTTTCCTAGCATGTTTTTGCAGTGCTCCTGTGATAAACTGAATGTGTCTATGTAAGCCATTTTTATGCAATACAAGTGCTGGCAAGATGAAAATGGGCATCATGGTCCCTAAGTGGCATACACTTTTTTCATCCATCAGAGATCTTGATGCCTGAAGGGGAGAGGGTGTTCTTAAACCATCTCTTCTCAAATTTCCCAAACAATGGCCAAAATGCTCTGCCCTTGTTCCAACAAACATCTTTGCTTGCCCAGGTCACAAAAGGACCACTGCCACTATAAACTGCTGACCAGCAAAGTTGCTCAGCGTTGTCTACTATAAATCCTGAAGTTCCACATTGAAGTTACACCATAACCTCTGCTGTATTGCACACTAAATCAGACGTTGTCTCCAAAAGAAGTTGCAACATCAGCCACTTGCCTGCAGTCTTGATATTTATGGAGAGTAGCCACCAATGGCAGACATGATCAACGTGCTGCTACTGCTGCTTCCCTGAAAGGCAAGATGCCATTGAAAGGGTCATCTAACCTCCTCCAGCATGGTTGAAGCTTTTGCTTGTGACTCCACTGATGAGCCTGAGTTAAAGTGTCTCGAGAAGCACAAGTGTGAAAAATCGCTGGAAAACTTTTGATTTCATTGTAGCTGTTGGATCATTTCATTGCTTTCCAGTTTAATCTTCAAGAAACCCTCTTATCTGGTTTCCTATCAAAGCCCTTGAATATATACCATGCTGGAGATGAATGGCTTAAATACCAAGCCCGATTAGAGAGCTAAGATGAAGGTAGAACTGTAAAAGCGGAGACCAAATCAATATCCATTTCAGCCATGCAGAAAGAGAGAAAGAGGGAGGGAGGGAGGGGGAGAAAGTCATATTTAAAAGTAAACATGCTCTGAAGACAGGAAGTGGTGGCTTTCTGCAAAGAGGCCCACACAGACAGCTAGATTTGGGGACAGGAACAGGAACAAGGCTTGCACCTATGGCTGGTACAGAAGGCATTCAGTCTCTGCAAACCACATGACATACACACTGACCCATGTACTCACTTCCATTTATTGATGGCATGGAGGGGAGAAAATCAGAAAATCTGGGCACGGGCCCAATTCACATAGGACAACAAGGATTATGCTCATTATGCTTTGTACACTGGCTGCCTTAATGCTACAATATGGCCACTAATTGACTTCTTCAGTGTTAGAAGGAACTGCATGGTTCCATGGTTGGCCCATCTTACTCAGTCGTGACCACAGTTCTTCAAAGTCTCAGGCTCTTCACAGAGATCAAATCATTTCCTCCCATCCTATTACCTAAACATGGCCTTGGAGATAGTATTAAAGTCATCTAGTCTAATCTCTGCCAATGCAACTGCATCATCCCTGAAAGGTAGCCATACAATATATATCTATCCAGAAAGGCTTCACTCCATGAATCATAGAATTGCAGAGTTGGAAGAGACCACGAGGTCCATCCAGTCCAACCCCCCTGCCACGCAGGAAATCTTGATCAAAGCATCCCCGACAGATGGCAATCCAACCTCTGTTTAAAGACCTCCAAGGAAGGAGACCCCACCATGCTCCGAGGGAGTGTGTTCCACTGCCGAACAGCTCTTACTGTCAAAAAGTTCCTCCTCATGTTGAGGTGGAATCTCTGTTCCTGGAGCTTGCACCCATTGCTCCGTGTTCCAGTCTCTGGAGCAGCAGAAAACAAGCCTGCTCCATCCTCAGCGTGACATCCCTTCAAATACTTAAACAGGGCTATCATATCGCCTCTTAACCGTCTTTTTTCCAGGCTAAACATACCCAGCTCCCTAAGTCTCTCCTCATAAGGCATCGTTTCCAGACCTTTCACCATTTTAGTTGCCCTTCCCACCATTTTAGTTGCCCTTCCCGCTCCAATTTGTCAATATCCTTTTTGAATTGTGGTGCCCAGAACTGGACACAGTATTCCAAGTGAGGTCTGACCAAGACAGAATAGAGTGGCACTATTACTTCCCTTGATCTAGACACTATACTTCTATTGATACAGCCCAAAATCGCATTGGCCTTTTTAGCTGCCGCATCACACTGTTGGCTCATGTTCAACTTGTGGTCTACTAGGACTCCTAGATCCCTTTCGCACGTAGTCTCATTCAGCCAGGTCTCTCCCATCCTATATTTATGCATTTCATTTTTCTGCCCTACATGCAGTACTTTACATTTCTCCGTATTGAATTTCATTTTGTTAGCTTTGGCCCAGCTCTCCAGTCTATCCAGGTCATTCTGAATTTTGATCCTGTCCTCTAGGGTATTAGCTACTCCTCCTAATTTGGTGTCATCTGCAAATTTGATAAGCATGCCCCTAATTCCCTCATCCAAGTCATTGATAAAGATGTTGAATAGCACTGGGCGCAGGACAGAACCCTGTGGCACCCCATTGGTCACATCTTTCCAAGACAAAGAGGAGCCACTGCTGAGCACCCTTTGGGTTCGGCCAGTCAACCAATTACAAATCCATTGAACAGCTAACTTGTCTAGCCCACATTTTACAAGCTTGTTTGCAAGAATGTCATGGGGAACCTTGTCAAAGGCCTTACTGAAATCAAGGTATGCGATGTCCACAGCATTCCCTTCATCTACCAAGCTGATAACTTTATCAAAAAAGAGATCAGATTAGTCTGGCATGACTTGTTTCTCTGAAACCCATGTTGACTTTTTGTGATTATGGCATTGCCTTCTAAATGTTCACAGACTCTCTGTTTAATGATCTGCTCTAGAATCTTCCCTGGTATTGATGTCAGACTAACTGGACGATAATTGTTGGGATCCTCTTTTTTCCCCTTTTTGAAGATGGGAACAACGTTTGCCCTCCTCCAGTCTGCTGGGACTTCTCCTGTTCTCCAGGAGTTCTCAAATATTATTGCCAATGGCTCTGAGATTATATTTGCCAGCTCTTTTAATACTCTTGGATGTAGTTCATCTGGTCCTGGAGATTTAAATTCATTTAGATTAAGAAGGTATTCCTGTACTACCTCTTTACTTATTTTGAGCTGGATTTCCCCTATTGTGTCCTCTGTTCCATTATCCTCAGGTTGGTCCTCCTTTTCCTTTTCTGAAAACACTGAGGCAAAGAAGGTGTTGAGTAATTCTGCCTTTTCTCTGTCCCCTGTTACAGATGAATCAGATGAAGAGGACTGTATCTTTTCTTCTTTCCTGTTAGTTTCAAAGGTGCTACTGAATTCCTTTATATCTTTTTATGCTAAAACAGACTAATATGGCTATCTGTTTGAATACTGCTTACAAATCTGTGACAAAGAAGAGCCCACTGCTATCTGAGGCAGCCCGTTTTAATGTTAAACAGCTCATTTCCCCTTGGGAAGTTTTTCTTAATATTTCGGTGATGTCTCCATTCTTGTCATTTGCTCATATCAGAGCCAAGGGCTGTGCTGGCTGTGAGGGTCTGGAAATAAGTAACTTTTCCAAACTCTGTGCCCAAGGTTTATGCAAAAGGTTGGGTGTAAAGACATAGATTTAAATAGAAATAAAAATATGTTCTAGACATGCAATTTACCTTCAAGTTGTATAGAGCATGACGGGGAAATGACACTCAATGAATTTGTAGCTGATTAAAAGCAAAGACATCACACACTTTCAAGAATTTTTTTTTTTTTACCCATTAATTTCAGCCATGATGTAAGGAGAAATGCATTAGTGGGGAATGGGTGGGCTGAGGTTCGCCAGTGCGCCTATATGAGGTTTGTAGCTCAAAGCGTGCACTTTAGGAGCCTCGTTTAAAGACAGTGACAGTCCTCTGGCACTAATTGGCTCAGAGACCACTGTGATTATTAGTCAGCAGGTGCGAATAAAGAAAATGAATTTGGTGCCTGTGCCAATAGATGTGCTACATCTGCCATTGAATCTGAGTGACAAAAAGGTGAGGTGTCTCGCCCAGAAATATGTTACATGACAGTGGGAATTACTAAACAATCTCTTACTACCAAACATATAAAACCCTGGTATGAATTCAATTTTAAGGAAAGCCTTCTGTGTACCCAGCACCTGGCTGGCCCTGCATACAGAGTAGCTGCTTCATAGTAACAACAACTGTGCTTACTTAACAGGGTTGCTGAAGGGCTCTCTCTCTCTCTCTCTCTCTCTGTCTTCCTCTATTTTTTTTTTCATACCTTAGAGGCAAAGGGATTATGATGGCTGCCTTTCAACCAGTATCTGAGGTTCAGTTTCTGTTCCTTCTTAATGTCCCTTATAATAGGATTTGGAGTCACTGTAATGGGACTTGAGTAAGGAAACAATGAAGACATTTAAGGTGAGACTGCTGAGCTGAACCTCCTACTCTGGGAGGATACTCGTCCCCTTCCCCCTCCCCTGCTGTCTCACAACAAGGCTGAGCATGCCATTCTTTGCAGACAGGAACCAAACATTAACTGCAACACTTGGGGAAAATATTCATGGCAGCCAAGACTTGGCTGAGAGACAGGGAACAGGCTGCTGTTGCTGCTGCTGCAACTCATCCAGTCTCCCAATGATAACTTGCCATGGTACACTGTTATTAGCCCTGACAGCCCCTCTCCCCTTTTCTCTGGGGGTCCCCCATCATAGTAATTGGCAATATGTAGTAATTTGATCAGCCACATGGTCTTCCATGCTGTGTGGCTAGGAAAAAACCCAAAGACAGGTTGATTAAGTCAGGTATGCACTCCAGGAGGGGCCAAGCCTGAATTCCAAAGAATTGTTAATTTGCAGATCAACTGAAGGCAACATCTTGCCAAAGCCCCAGGCTAATCCTATTTTCCAAGGCTGGCACAACCAAAACTTGACAACAACCCTCTATCCCTGTACCTCACCTAAACAAAGAACATTGCTTCCTCTCTTTGATTCACAAAATGTTAACCCATCAAAACCCTATTAGCAGGGCCGGTTTAAGGAATTTTGGGCCCCCCTGCAATGCTTTATTTTGGGGGGCCCATATGTTTATCTCAGCTCAATGTAACCTAACCTATTCACCGTACAGGATGCTCAGATTACAGTAGGACCCCGTATCCATGGATCCATTATCCATGGGACACAAAACAGCACACCTACCATAGAGTCTTCCTAGAAAATGTGTCCTCCCTAGCTGTTTTCTAGGCCCTCCAAGGCAACTTCATGGTATTTTAAACCAGAAGTCCCATTATTTTCAATGGCGTTCACTATTATTCGTGGTTTTCAGAATCCACGCCCCCCCCAAACCAATCCCCAGTGGATAAGAGGGGCCTACTGTATTAAATAATTTACATATGAGGAATGGCTTAGGGAGCTGGGCATGCTTAGCCTGGAGAAGAGAAGGTTGAGAGGTGACATGATAGCCATGTTTAAATATTTGAAGGGATGTCATACTGAGGAAGGAGCAAGCTTGTTTTCTGCTGCTCCAGAGAGTAGGACACAGAGCTATGGGTTCAAACTACAGGAAAAGAGATTCCACCTGAATATTAGGAAGAACCTCCTGACAGTATGAGCTGTATGGAAGTGTAATACACTGCCTTGGAGCGTGGTAGAGTCTCCTTCTTTGGCTTTTTTAAAACATAGGTTGGATAGCCATCTGCCAGGAATGCTTGGATTGTGTGTTCCTGCAGGGCAGAAGCCGATCAGATGGGATGGCTGTTGGGATCCCTTCCAGCCCTATAATTCTATGAGTCTAGGCTGCATTCAGAGCCTGGGAAAGCTACTCTTGGATTACACCTCCCAGAATCCCCCTGCCAGCACCCTTCTCAAGGTCTGGTTGCATTGTTCCTTTTCCAGCATTCTCTAGCCCAGTGGTTCTTAACTTGGAGTCTGCAGTGTCCTCACAGGGGATCCACAGAGGCTTGAAGGCTGCTTGGCCCACCTCCTCCCTGTAGTGGAGCAGCCACATGATAGGAACCAAGGCAAAGGCTGGCTGGCTTGGCCTGCACATTGCCATTCAATCCACTCCAGCCACAAACTTGCAGGAAGAAGCAAGAGTGCCTCTGAGGTAAAGTTTAATGGATGGTGTAATTGTATTGCATTGTTGTTGTTGTTAGCTATTATTATTTTAAAAAATATTATTAGCTATTATTATTAGGGTTTTGAATCTTGAGTTAAGTCTTGGGGCAACAAAAGATATTTAAAGGGGGTCCCTGGTAAAGAAAAGGTTAAGAACCACTGCTCTAGGCCAATGTCTCTCACATAACACTAATGGGATACTGGTGTTTTAGTGACAACAATAAAACCATTGTTCCCAGTAATATTATTCCAAATTTTAATGTATATTTTTTATATTCTTCTGTTAAAAGAGCTAGAGTGTTGTAGAAGTTTCAGCATTGCACTATGACTATGGAGACCAGGATCTGAATCCTTACTCAGCCATGAATACCTACCGGCTGACCTTGGGCAAGTCATACTCTCTCAGCCTCAAAGGAAGGCAAAGGCACACCCCCTTTGAACAAACCTTGCCTAGAAAACCCCATGGTAGGTTTGCCTTAGTCAGAAATGACTTGAAGGCACATAGGCAAACACACACAAATTTCTTTTGCAGGCTGAACTCAGTTGGTAGCAAAGGGAGGAAGCTGAAGAAGACCAAGGGGGAAAGGGAGGGGAGAGGAACCAGGACATGTTAAGAGCAGCAGGAAGGATGGACTGGAGGGGATTTATGTGGAAGGAAGGAAGGAAGAAAGGAAGGAAGGAAGAAAAAGAAAGAAAGAAAGAAAGAAAGAAAGAAAGAAACCCTTTCTGAGGGAAAGAGACAACCCTCAAATTCTCCCTCTCTCTCATACGCACACACTCACCCCTCTCCGACATGCCTGACTGGCTTGCATTTTGCAGCAGCAAATTCCCTCCAGCTTCTGCCACAGAGAGCTGCTGCTTCTTTCTCTTTCTCTTTCTAGTTTGGGAGACGCTTTTTTTTTTAAGCCAGCAGGAAGTTTTTGGAGGAGGAGGGTAGGAGGGGGCTACAAAGCAGCGGCTCCTCCTGGCGGTTTCCTGGCTGTCTCCTTTGTCAGATAAGGAGGTCAGTAGGGGGCCCCCTTGACCTTGGGGCCCCCTGTCAATGCTGATTTGGCAGACTGGTTAAACCGGCCCTGCCTATTAGCATATCTGAAATGTCTTTGTTGCTCTCTAAGCAACAGCTTAAGATATTGTCTTCCATTCAAAATCACATCCCCAGAAGACAAATATTTCCTATAAAAACACCTTCAAAACTCCACTCAAGTGCCCAGAGTTCCCCTTCCTACCTACTCCATGCTACACTATGCAGCTGTTCTACATTGGGACCCCCACCCTGCTGGTTTCTTCTGTGACCTGATCTCATCAGGAAAAGGTATTGTATCGCCCAGTGGAATTTCCTTATCTATCCCCCTATCTCAGTCTCTCCCACTTTATTTTGCTAGTCTTGCATGAATGCTTGATGCTTGAATGTGTGTGTGAATGAAGTTATTATTTTTCCTAATAAAGATTATTGTTATTCTGTCTAGCTTGTGTTTCCTCCATTACTACTTGTATAGCTGGTCACAAGGTCCTACCGTTACCCACCTCTTATATAGCCAAAGTGAGTACATTAATTCCCCAAATTAATGTTGATATTTTGAGGGTTCTCACTACCCCAGAGTGATTAGGGTAACAGCACATGTAGGTGCTCCATAAGTCAATTGGCTGTGGTATCCCACCAAAGAGTGAGGGTGGGAAAAATTGTATCACAGATCTATCACTGAGTCAGAACACCTGGGGAAGCAAGGAAGTGGTAAAATACGCCCCAGAAATTGGCAAGTGATGCTCAGCTTCACCAATGGTCATATGGAAGTTGTCTTTGATAGGTGGTGTCAGTATAAGATTTTAACTGGGGATCAGATTTTAAAACATCTTTTTGTTGAAAAGCACTGTAACAGTACAATCCTGCACATGCTGATTTGGAAGTTAGTCCCACTGTGTTCAATAGGGCTTACTCCTAGGTAAGTGCATGCATAGGATCTTTCTTTACTGTGTTTATATAGAAACTCTCACACAAGTTCTCTGAGGTAACTCACAAAACAAATGGAGCATTAAATACCATAAAAAAATTTAAAATTATTTTTGAAACACAACATTAAAACACATGTTATAAAATGAGAGGTCCAGATGTAAGTAATTTAAAAAGGTCTGGTTGAATAAAAAGATGTCTTCATTGGTGCCAGAAAGATCACAAAGATGTCACAAAGACATAAGGCAAATGTGGCTAAACATGAGTCAAGAGTGTGATGCAGTGCCAAAAGATCAACAGGATCTTATCAAGAGGAATATAGTGTCCAGATCAAGGGAAATACCAGTACCATTCTGTTCTGCTTTGATCAGACCTCACCTATAATACTGTGTTCAGTTCAAGAAGGATATTGATAAGCTGGAATGTGTCTAGAGAAGGTGACCAAGATGACCAAAGGTCTAGAAACCAAGCCTTATGAAGAATGAGAGAGCTGGGTAGGTTTAGTTTGAAGAAGAGAAGACAGAAAGATGACATGATAGCTATCTTTAAATATCTGAAGAGATGTTATGTAGAAGATGGAGCAAACTTGTTTCATGCTGCTCCAGGGACTAGAACATGAACCAATGGATTCAAATTATAAGAAATCCCACCTAAACTTTAGAAAGAACTTCTTCACCATAAGAGCTGTTCAACAGTGTAATAGCCTGCCTTGGACAGTGGTGGACTCTCCTTTGGAGATCTTTAAACAGAGGTTAGATGGCCATTCCTCAGGAGTGCTGTACTTATGTATTCCTGCATGCCAATGAGTTGGATCAGATGGGCCTTGTAATCCCTTCCAGCTCTAAGATTCTATGTCTTGACTCCAGAACCGGGGGGGAAATGTAAAGCAACAACAACAACCCTTCCCTCTTGTGGTTACTCTCCTAACTCCACATGATAGGAGCAGTTGGAGCAAGGCCTCTGAAGATTAACTTGAGGTTCATATTGTTACTTGTGGCAGAAGCTATGCATGGGAGAACACTGACCCCTGGAATTTTGGACCACCAATGAAATTTTCCTTCAGTTCCCAAATCTCTTGTATTGCAGACAGTAAGATGCTAAAAATCATTCATGCCTAGAACCCTTGTATCAGTTTGCATTCCCTTCATAACTTGCCCCGTCCCTTTTCTTTGGATGTCTGAACTATATTTCTAAATGTTTGACTGAAGTTTTAAACTGGGAGGAGAGAATTCTAATGGGAGACAACATCCTCACCCCCCACACACACCATAGCTACACCTCTGGACAGAAAGTCACTGCTTCCATTAATCAACAAGGATCACAGCCCATCCAGTGTTTTCCTCTGCTACTCTCTCACTGAAGGAAGGGAGGGAGCTGTGCAACAGCATGGTGGCATATGGCTGTGCCCTTATGGTCATAAACCATATCCCCACCATCACTGCTTTCACTCAGTCTGTAGAGGAAGGAATGGGATCATACTTGCTGACCCACCTCCCCCCACTTTGGTAAAATTAGGAAAGCTTTCATAATACAAAGCCTAAATTACATGCACAGGCATTATGAAGATAGTTTATTCACATGTATGTGCACATGTAGAACTCCATATGTTCCACTGGCAACATGGAGGATGAGGGGTGTGGCTCCAGAGTTATGTTCCCACCAACGACAACGTTTCCTCTCTCTGTCTCTCACCATGGTCAGCAAAACTGGGAATAGAGTTCAGACTTACCTGTCACCCACTCTGCCCCAGAACCTGCTTTGTGGTAGCTCTGTCTCCACCACCATCTGCTTTTTGAAAAGATTGACTAAAATGTACTGCTGCTGAGGTAACTAAGCAGTCAGAGCATATGGAAAAACTATGATATTCAAATATTTAGAGGCAAAAAGGCAGCTTTCATTTGTCTGTGGCATACATTTCTCTCTCTGGGAGAACATCTCAGCTGACAAGGACAATGGTGTTCCAAATCGCTCCTCTTCTCTGCTAACATAAACATAATCAGATAAACTCCTTCAGTAAAGAAAGGAAGAGACGTTATTAAAATTAATAAGCTATGAGCTGCTACAAGCAGCTGTTTTGTCACTTCACATATTGCCAGGGAAGGGAGAACAATATTTTCATTCCAGCAATGCTAACAGGCCATCTTTTAAAGTTTTAAACTGATTCTTTAAAAAAGAAAAGAAAAGAAAGTAACCTTGAATACTCTTTTGGGATGGAAAGATGTCTTAGAAATAATTATATGAACAAAGAAAGAAAATGAAATCTTATTTCTTTCATTGAGGTGGGAGAAAAGCAAAGTTGTTACCTGAAGATAGACTTCTGGCAAGTAATGGGTTATACCTTACCGTAGTTGGAAGGAACATTTTTGCTAAGAGTCTCACAAACCTGACCAGGAGGGCTTTAAATTGAGTTATGTGGGGGAGGGAGACAGTTTTCTTGAGGGCATGTCATAAAGTGATGGAGATGATAGCCTGAATGTTATAGAGATAACTGGGTGAATAGATCAAGAGCCCAACATAAGCAGCAGGGGCAATGGCCCATGGTCTTAGATGTCTCTACACTAATGCACAGAGCATGGAAAATAAACAAGATGAACTTGATCTCTTAACACAGCAAAACAAATAAGATATAATATGATATAATGGGCATCACTGAAACCTGGTGGGATAAGTCTCATGATTGGAATGTAGTTACAGAGGGGTGTAATCTATTTCAGAAAAATAAGCTAAACAGGAAAGAGGAGGAATAGCATTATATGTCAAGTATGACTACACCTGTGAAGAGATTCATGACTTAAATCCTGGAAGCCAGGGTGAGAGCATCTGTGTAAAAATTAAGGGGGAGAAAAACAACAATGATGTCATTGTGGGGGTCCACTACGGGCCCCCCAAGCCAAATGAACAGATGACCAAACATTCAAAAAGGAGAGATGTAGTAGTAATGGGACATTTCAACTTTCCTGATTTTTTTTGGAAGTCAAATTCTGCCAAGAATATAAGGTCCAATAAATTCGATTCCAGCCGGCTCCAAGGTTCACTCAGCCTTCCATCCTTTCGTAGGTCGGTAAAATGAGTACCCAGCTTGTGGGGGCAATTAACTAACACACATTGGATGCTGTTTAATGCAGTTAGATGTGTAAATAGCTATTGCTTAAAACAATTTGTAAGCCGCTCTGATAGCCTTGTGGCTGAAGAGCGGGATATAAATAAATAAATAAAAAATAAAAATAAATTCCTCAATTGCCTTGAAGATAATTTCATCGTCTACAAGATGGAAGAGGCAACAAGGTGAATACCTATTTTAGATCTGAGCCTAACCAACAATGATGACTGGTTAATGTGGTGGAAGTGGCGGGATCCTTAGGGGTCCATGCTCTCCCAGAGTTTGTTATACAGTGGAAAGGGAAAACCAAGCATAGTCAGACACACGTTCTAGACTTTAAGAAAGCTGATTTCCATAAACTTAAGGAAGTACTGGGTGTGATTCCATGGTCAGAAATGCTAAAAGAGAAGGGAGATCATGATGGGTGGGAGATTCTTAAAAGTGAGATATTGAAGGCACAATTTCAAACAGTTCCACTGAGGAGAAAAAAATGGGAAGTGTCTAAAGAAACCAGGATGGATGTCTAAAGAACATTCAACTGAGTTAAAAGGGACAAGTACCAGAAATGGAAAAAGGGGAATCACCTAAAAGGAATTCAGATGAATAGCCAGCACTTGTAGGGAGAAAGTAAAACAAAAAACAAAAAAACCCAACAACCCTAACGTGCATATAATCATAGAATCATAGAGTTGGAAGAGATCTCAAGGGCCATCTAGTCCAACCCCCTGCCATGCAGGAATACACAATCAAATCAGTCCCGAGAGATGGCCATCCAGCCTCTGTTTAAAAACCTCCAAAGGAGGAGACTTTGCCACACTCTGAGGCAGTGTATTTCAGTGTCAAAAGCTCTTACCATCAGAAAGGTCTTCCTAATGTTTAGATGGAATCTCTTTTCCTGTAGTTTGAACCCATTGCTCCATGTCCTAGTCTCTGGAGCAGAACAAAACAAGCTTGCTCCATTCTCAGTATGACATCTCTTCAAATATTTAAACATAGCTATCATGTCCCCTCTCAACCTTCTCTTCTCCAGACTAAACATGCCCAGTTCCCTAAGCTGCTCCTCATAGGGCATGTCCTCCAGACCTCCCACCATCCTGCTTGCCCTCCTCTGGACACGTTCCAGAATAAGCTTAGACTTTTTGAGAGGTTAAAAGCAATAAAAGGGCTTTTTGTTATGTCTGTAGCAAAAGGAAGAACAAGGAAATGGTTGGGTCACTGTGTGGAGAAGATGGTGAAATGCTAACAGCGAACAGAGAAAAGGCAGAACTACTAAACACCTTTTTTGCCTTGGTCTTCTTCCAAAAGGAAAACAGTGTTCAACCTGGGGAACGTGGAGCAGATGATGCAGTAGAAAAAATGAAGCATGGAATAGGTAAAGAGGTAGTACAGGAATACCTGACTACTTTAAATGAATTCAAGTATCCAGGGCCAGATGAACTGCATCCAAGGGTATTAAAAGATCTGGCAAAAGTAATTTCAGAACCACTGCCAATAATTTTTTAGACTTCTTGGAGAAGAGAATTCCCAGAAGACTGGAAGTAGGCAAATGTTGTCCCCATCTTCAAAAAATAAAAAAGCAAGGACCCAAACAATTACCACCTAGTCAGCCTGACATCAATAACAGGAAAGATTCTAGAGCAGACCATTAAACAGAGAGTTTGTAAGCACTTAGAAAGGAGTGACACAATCACTAAAATTCAACATGGATTTTTCAAAAGTAAGACATACCAGATTAATCTTCTCTCTCTCTCTTTCTCTCTCTCTTTTTTGATAAGAGTTAAAACTTGGTAGATAAAGAGAATGTTGTGGATGAAGCATATATTTATTTCAGTAAGGCTTTTGACAAGGTCCCCCATGATATTTTTGCAAACTAGGTAGTAAAAATGCAGTCTAGACAATGCTACTGTTAGGTGAATTTAGAACCGGTTGATAAACTGAACCCAAAAGGTAGTCACCAATGGCTCCTCTTCATCTGGGAGAGAAGTGACTAGTGGGGTGCCACAAGGTCTCTCCTGGGCCTGGTGCTATTCAACATCTTTGCCAATGATTTGGATAATGGATGGCCAACGGATGGCCATCTGGATGGCCATCTGTCGGGAGTGCTTTAATTGCGTATTCCTGCATGGCAGGGGGTTGGACTCTTCCAATTCTATGATTCTGTGAATATACTGATATATGTACAAGTTGTGGGACCATGGGAGAGGGTGTAGTGTTCATAGAATCATAGAATCATAGAGTTGGAAGAGACCCCAAGGGCCATCCAGTCCAACCCCCTGCCATGCAGGAATAAACAATCAAATCATTCCTGACAGATGGCCATCCAGCCTCTGTTTAAAAACCTCCACAGAAGGAGACTCCACCACACTCTGAGGCAGTGTATTCCACTTCCAAACAGCTCTTACTGTGAGGAAGTTCTTCCTAATGTTTAGGTGGAATCTCTTTTCCCATGTTACAGCTGCTGTCTTCTACTCTTTTCCTCCACCACTACTTTTGCCTTGTCTTGTTTTGCATTCAACTCATTTTCTCCTTCTTCAGGCCAGTTATGTAGAAACAGGATAGGAGACACCCTGCAGCTTAAGTTACCACCTAGTATAGACATAATCCCCAAGTCACAATAGGTTAACACCAAAGCTCTTTTGTTTGAGAAATAGGAAAAGATCTGCATAGGCGATGTATTATGATCTGTTTATACTGGATATGGAATGTCCATGTGGCAAGGATGGGGAATCTGTGCACAACATTGCAGCTGTTAATGGATGTCTGTCCATTAAGAGCTGCAATGGAAGCCTTTCTTGGGTGGGGGGGCTTGCCATTATAAGAGAGGTATCTTCTGGTAAGAAGCTACCCTTTTCTGTGGTGGCTTCCTCACCTTTGGAACTTACTCTCTAAGAATCTTCACCTGTGTCACTGGTGTTTGGGTGTCTGTTCAAGGACACATTCTTTCCCCTCAAGTTTCTTCTTCTTCTGGGAACAGTATAGCCTTAGTCAGGGTCAGATATTCCTCCCAACCCCTCAGTGACTAGGGGCCCAGTACTGGAGTAAAAAAAAAAAAGTTGGTTGCTGCCTCCTTTTCCTCATGCACTTTCTGACTCTTCCAAGGCTTCTGTTAGCATCCTTTTGTGTGTTCCTTGAGTAAATTTGTAACACTAGTAGTCTTGTCAAAGTGTCAGGGCTGAAAATGGGTTCAAACATGAAGATTTTTGTATTGTGGTCTACTCTACTATTTGATTTCTATGCTGCAGGTTCTAGAATAAATAATAAATATGCACAAAGGGGGCCATCTTAGGGACCATCCCTGGGCCCCAACCACTTTAATCAGGCCATGATGGTAATGAGCATTTGTTTTTTTTAAAAAAAGTAGCAAGTTCTATATTGCTCTGCCATTTATTCTCTGTATGCTCTGCATATTGTTTTGTTACTTTCTCATATGCAGTGTTTATTTTAAATTTTCCTGTATCTCTATCTTGTGTGAATTGTGTATAAATGGAAAGGGAGGAATTTCTTTGAGAGGAGTGGGGGACTCCTATTTTTTTTTTAAAAATGGTTGGCTGAAAGCAGAGGTGTTGCTATGTACCTCCCACATGTGCACTTTTGCACAGAAGGTGTGTTTTAGCTGTTCCATGCAAAGGAAAAAGAGATCCTAGTTGCTGCTGTTGTTCTTTCTTCAATAACTAATAATCTTTCCTGGGTGTCTGGCAGCCCTAACAGCAGGGAGGCCTGGGAGGAAAGGCTGAGAGTCAGCAAGCTCAGTAGGAGGTGATACCCACAATATAATCCACTAGCATCACAGAGCAGAAAAGGAAGAACCGGGGAGTGTGAGAGGCTAATTAGATGTGCCAGAACTGACACTGTGCATAATGTCATTCTCTTGAAAAATCCCTTTGGCAGCCTCTTGGGGAGCCAAAGCTCTTTATAAACTGCTTTGGAAAATTTCAGGCCATAAACTTTCCCTAATTTCACCTAGTTATTACAAAAGAAGGAACGGGTCTTTTTGAGAGACACTGCTAGAGAACTGTACCTGAGACAGGATGGAAGAAGGGGTAGATTTTGCTACAGAACAGCTTTATGGAATGGGGGGGAAATGATCTCAGAAAAAAGCGGTTGGAAATAATTTGCTCAGTCCTGCAAAGGAGGACAGGAGCACAACCTTTGTCTGTATTCTTGAGGTAGATTACTGTCACTCACATGTCCACAGGAGTGTGACCAAAGTCGTGAAAGGTCTGGAAGCCATCCTGTATGAGGAGCGGCTTAGGGAGCTGAGTATGTTTAACCTGGAGAAGAGAAGGTTAAGCGGTGACATGATAGACATGTTTCAATATTTGAAGGGATGTCATATTGAAGAAGGAGTAAACTTGTTTTCTGCTGCTCCAGAGACTAGGACACAGATCAATGGACTCAAACTACAGGAAAAGAGATTCCCTCTAAACATTAGGAAGAACTTTCTGACAGTAATTGCTATTCAGTAGTAGAATGTACTGCCTCAGAGTGTGGTGGAGTCTCCTTCTTTTGGAGGTTTTTAAGCAGAGGCTGGATGGCCATCTGTTGGGTGTGCTTTGATTGAATATTCCTGCATGGCAGAGGATTGGATTAGATGGCCCGTGTGGTCTCTTCCATCTCTATGATTCTATGTTTCTATGTATCCATAGAATCATAGAAGATGGAAGGCAAAGGAAGGACCATCTAGTCCAACTCCTTACCATTCAGGAATATACAACTAAAGCTCTCCCGAAAGATGGCCATCCAACCTCTGCTTAAAACTTTCTGAAGATGGAAAATCCACAGTCTTCTGAGGCAATCTGTTCCGCTGTCAAACAGCTCTTACAGTCAAGAGGTTCTTCTTAATGTTTAGGTGGAATCTCCTTTCTTGTAATTGGAATCTATTGATTTGTATTCTAGTCTCTGGAGCAGCAGAAAACAAGTTCACTCCATCTTCTACATGACATTCCTTCAGGTATTTAAATATCATATCATCTCTCACTCTTCCCTTCTCCAAACTAAACATACCCAGCTCCCTAAGCCATTCCCCATAAGGCTTAGTTTCCAGACCTTTTACCATTTTCATTGCTCTCCTCTGAACACATTCCAACTTGTCAATATCCTTCTTGAGAGGAAATTAATCATAACTCAACCTGCACAGCATTATGGGAAAGGAAAAAAAGAATCCCTTTTCCAAAGCTTCCTTTAAACTCCTTGATGAAATTTAGTCAGTGTATTTGCTAAACAATCCAGCTTGTGGATAAAGCCTGTGTGGCTCATGATCTACATTAATTATGAAACATATCCCAGGGAAATGAACACACTTTCTCCCAAGACATTTTCTGCACTCTCTGTACCAAGCCTTGGTGTCTATCATCCCTGTGTACCCTCAGGAAAGCTCGCCCATGGGCCAGTAGAGAGGCTTTCTTGTTGAAGTAGAGGAGAAGGTGGGGGGACGGGTTGTACCTCCACTCCACAGGCTGCTTACCTGAATGGCTGTGTAGTCACAAGTATGAGCAAGGTATCTGTGGTATAGTTCTAAGCTTGGTCATAAATTCACTGACTGGACACTGGCAACCATTCATTTTTCAGCCTTATTCCCTCACCCTCTGTAACGTCAGCATACAAAGGCAGGCTGGCTTCCTCTTTATACATACCTACATATAAGGGCTGTCTGGCGGCTCCACTCTGGGGTTTAGTCTGAATATTAAAAAACCTCAGAGAGGTTCAGAAATTCTGATAGCACCTTCAAAGTCTGGACTAAAAACAAGAGTCAATTCCCTGCCACACTGATGTGGAAGCCACCAGCTATCACTGGTGCCTATACAGCTTAGGAAGAATTACTTTTTTGGATTACAACTTCCAGATTCTCCTGGCCAGCACAGCTAATGAAGTGTATACTTGTATACCTAGAGGGCCATCAGAATATATAGCATTTTATAGAGGAGAGGACCCCAACTGCAGAAACTTGAAGTCTACAAATTAACTCAGGACAAACATCAGAGAAAGAGGAGGGGCAGTAGGGTGGACAAACAGGGATGCCCTACTATGCCACTGGTTTGGTTGCGTGCACTCAGACTTAGTTGTAGCTGGAAGCTTCATAGAAGGACTTGTTGAACTAAAAGACCTGGCAATATGCTCTTTAACCAAAGATAAAATGCTAAGCTTCACTTAATATTACTAACAATAAATCCAATGTAGAAAGAAAACATGAGCCCTTTAAATTCCCCTCAATAGCAACAATCAAATTAGTGGGACTTTCTGCTTGGGGCATCATTTATTGAGAGTCATATACAAATCTCCTCCTTCCTTTCTCTTCAGGAGCTGCTTCATTTCCTCTTCCTCAGAAGGTATAAAACTTGCAAACATTTTGTCAGACCATCATCCCCAAACAAATTCAAACTAAATATTCTCTCTCTCTCTCTCTCTCTCTCTCTCTCTCTGTGTGTGTGTGTGTGTGTGTGTGTGTGTGTGTGAGAGAGAGAGAGAGAGAGAGAGAGAGAGAGAGAGAGAGAGAGAGACTCATGGGCTGATAGCAGCACTAATACACTTTAACAGCAAATATTTCCTGTTTCCAAGTCACCTTGGCTCTCAGTGAGTCAGGCAGAGAGCTACCTGCCAAGACTGAAAGCCCATGTTGTTATTTCAGCTGTGACTGCAGGTGGTAAGCAGATCTCACTGGACAACAGATTTGATCAAAAAATACATGTGCATGTTCTCCTGGAAATTTTCAGAAGAGCTTGCCTTGGCCTTTTGGCAACCTTTCTTCATCTCTGCATTTCATTCTGACTCTCCTTCTCCTTCTGACTATCTCTTCTAAGCCAGTCAGCAGGAGCAGAGTTCAAGTTTTTCTTCCCATAACCATGTTCACCCATGTGCTTTGGGGCAATGTGCTAATCAAGTGCAGGTGTCCTTATAGCCAGGTATACTCTCTGGGTACAGAGGAAAGTGGGGCTGGCTGCCCCAGGCTGTCAAATTAGTGCTTGAGAATCTATTTACAACAAAGGATTGATTCTTCAGCTGAGCTTGACACTTGCAAGGTTTTCTGCAGACAGATCACAATTTTCCACGGCCGTGTCAGCTATTTCAAAAATCGCTTCTCTAAAGTTTCAGCTGTACATGATTGGGCCTGGGACTTGGCCCCAGAATTCCTGGACAATACAGAAATTGTTGCAGTGGAGGCATTTAAGCTACAGAAATTAGTTGGGTTTTGTCGATGGTGCCATTGTAAGAGTCAAAGCACTCAGACCAAACTGATGCTTTAAAAACATGAATTCTGTGCACAAGCTTAAGTGGCTGAGTGATGGTTTCATTGGGAAACAATCTAGCAACAGCTAATGCAGCAACACTCAGCCCATTTCCAGAAGCCTTGTAGTAATACAGTAAAGACACCATGCTTTGAACTGAGTGCATAGGTGTGGCACATGTACAGCTTGGAAACCAGCTCATCCACTGTCAGACAACACTTGAGAGAAGCTACAGCTTCCCATTTGTATAGTAATATTGTAGGAGGTATGAGTCTAAAAATAAAAATGTATTAAAAATTCCAGGGATCTAGCCCTTTTAAAAAAGAAATTAAAATATCTTATTTAAAAAGTAAAAATCTTTTCTTTCAAATTCAAGACAGAGTGATGCATTAGAAATGCTAAGACAGCTCAATTAACATTTAAAAGTGTGGTCTGATCACCCAGTCAATTACATCATTAAAAACAAAGAAGTCAGTTTAAAAATGCATATCAAAAGTTTACTGAAGGTATATCAATCTTAATCTACATAGTAAAACAAACTTTTAAAAGGTTCCTAACTAACTAAGAGGATTTAGGGTAGAATGAGACTCACCCAGCCTTTAGCGGTGGGGGCTGCATGGTGACTTGAAAAGCAACAACAATAATAATAGCACCTACATCATGGTCAAGGCTTCAGCCATATGGAGACTCTAACTTAAAAGAGACTTTAAATAAAGGGTCATAATATTTAAATTAGGTCATGTAAATGAATGACCCATTGCTCCAGTTGGCTGAAATTGCCTAGTGAAATAAGAGAAAGGGAAGTTGGGAGAACAGAAGCATGCAGGGTAAATTCCTAGACTTAACTTAGCATGTGAATGGAGTACACAAGATTGTATTACATTACAATGATGATTTCCCCACATACTACAAATATGCACAATCTTCAAGCTGTTTTTAAAACAACAACAACACTGTCAGCCAGCACTTCAGTTCTCCAGAATTCAAAAGCTTGCAAGCGTGATGGTACAAAAAAGTAGAGGGTGGAATAAAAATAAAACACCATCAACATTTTTTTTAAGGCCTGAAGCTTGGGGCTGCAGTTAAGGGCTTGATTACACCAGGGTGTGTGTGTAAAAATCTGACTGAAAATCAGACTTCTTTGGCCCGGAGCTGTGCCAGAGCTACCCCACACGATATTTGGACCACATGGTCTGGATTTAAGCACCATACCTACTGGCCAAATGTCTGAATCTCCCCACCAGACTTTTACTCCCATCTGTAGGTCCGCTGCCACTGCCTAGCCAGGTACCTCTTCCCAGAGAGCTTTGTGCATACTCTTTAACAAGGAGACCCCCAGCATACGGGCAATCATTCTGGAGTAAGTGACTCTGCCTCATGTAAGAAAACAGGCACCACCATTCCCCCCCTCCTCACTGGCTCTGCCATCCCGGTGCATAGTGGATGAGTGATTGTGAACTGGGAAGGCAGAGACAGTGTCAGCAGCACAGATGAAGGGAGAAATGGTGGCACCTGTCGGGCAGCACTTGTCCTGCCTTCCCACCCTCTGAATCCAGTGCAGATCCTTTGTCCACACTACAATTTTCTCTGGAGTTTCCAGAAAACTCTGGAGAAAATGGCAAGTCTTCCAAAACTGGGTTTTAGCTGGTATACCCCACGTCTGGTTCAGATAGGGCCATACATCATGTAACACTATCACACTAGATTCGGGGATAATGCTGCATGTCATGTGGCATTATCAGGCTAGATTTGGGGGGGGATCAGATATTATCGCTAGTGTAGATAAGGCTTAAGACTCAGTATCAAGATGGAGATAATAGACTGAATGGATAATTGGCAGATATTCAGTGCATCAGGTTTTACCTGATGTTTATTGGTCCTAAAAAGGTACTGTGCTACTGTTCACTCCCCCCCCCCACACCTCATGGTCCAGCACAACTGTCTTTGCTTGGTTTAAATAACAACAATGCCCCAATAACTATGTCAGCAAGCTTTAATAATAATAATAATAATAATATTTATTTATACCCCGCCCCTCTGTTAAAACAAGGGATAGGAAATTTTACACCAGGGATAGGAAATTGTGCTGCTCTCCACATAAGACGTAGTTTTGGTTATGTCCATAGCAAAAGGAAGAACAGGGAAATGGTATGGCCACTGCATGGAGAAGATGGCGAAATGCTAACGGGACAGAAAAAAGACAGAAATATTCAACACCTTTTGCCCCAGTCTTCTCCCAAAACAGTGCTCCACCTCGGGAAAATGGAGCAGATGATGCAGTAGGGGAAATGCAGCACTGGACGGGCAAAGAGATAGTACAGGAATACCTGGCTACTCTAAATGAATTTGTCTCTAGGGCTGGATCAACTGCACCAAGATTATTAAAAGAATTGACAGACGTAATCTCAGAACCACTGGCAATAATCTTTGAGAATTCCTGGAGAACAGGAGAAGTCCCAGCAGACTGGAGGAGGGCAAATGTTGTCCCAGTCTTCAAAAAGGGGGGAAAGGGGCCCCCAAACAATTACCACCCAGTCAGCCTGACATCAATACCAGGAAAGATTCTAGAGGAGATAATTAAACAGATGGCCTGTAAGCATTTAGAAAGGAGTGCAGTGATCATGAAAAAGCAACATGGCTTTCTCAAAAACAAGTCATGCCAGATTAATCTGATCTCTTTTTTTAAATAGAGTTACAAGCTTGGTAGGTGAAGGAAGTTGTGGGTGTAGTTTATCTTGATCTCAGTAAGGCATTTCACAAAGTCCCCTATGATATTCTTGCAAAGAAGCTAGTAAAATGTGGGCTAGACAATGCTACTGTTAGGTGGATTTGTAATTTCTTGACCAACTGAACCAAAAGGGTGCTCACCAATGGTTCCTCTTCATCCTGGGGAGAAGTGACTAGTGGGGTGCCACGGGCCCAGTGCTATTCAATATCTTTATCAATGATTTGGATAATGGAATAGGGGGCATGCTTATCAAGTTTGAAGATGACACCAAATTAGGAAGGGTAGTGAATATCCCAGAGGACAGGATCAGAATTCTAAATGACCAAAATGAACTTAACAGATTGGAGAGCTGGGCTAAAACTAACAAAATGAGTTTCAACAGGTAGAAATGTAAGGTACTACACTTAAGCAGAGAAAAATTGAAATGCACAGATATAGGATGAGTGACACCTGTCTTGACAACAGTACATGTAAAAGAGATCTAGGAGTCTTAGTACAATATAAGCTGAGTCAACAGTGTAATGCACCAGCTAAAAATGCGATTCTAGGCTGCATGAATAGAATAGTGTCCAGATTGAGAAAAGTAATAATCCAACTCTATTCTGCTTTGGTCAGTCCTCACCTGGAATATTGTGTCCATTTTGGGGCACTGCAATTAAAGATGGATATTGACAAACTGGAATGCGTTTGTCCAGTTTGTCCATAGGAGGGTGACCAAAATGGCAAAAGGTTTGGAAACCATGCCTTAAAAGGAGTTGCTTAGGGAGCTGGGTATGTTTAGCTTGGAAGAGAGAAGGTTAAGAGGTGACATGATAGCCATGTTTAAATATTTGAAAGGATGTCATATTGAAGATGGAACAAGCTTGTTTCTTCTGCTGTAGAGACTAGGATATGGAACAATGGATTCAAACTACAGGGGGAAAATTGCACCTAAACATTAAGAAGAACTTCTGGATGGTAAGAGCTGTTTGACAATGGAATGCACTGGCTTGGTGTGTGTTGGAGTCTCCTTCTTTGGAGGTTTTTAAACAGAGGTTGAATGGTCATCTGTCGGGAGTGCTTTGATTGTGCATTCCTGCATGGCAGGGGTTGGACTAGGTGGCCCTTGTGGTCTCTTCCAGCTCTGATTCTATGACTCTGTGAACTGCAACTCACTTGAGCCTTATCCAGCACAGCCAAGGGTGAGTAATGTTTGCACATGCAGTTCAACAACATTTGAAGGGCCACATAATTCCTGTCCCTATTTTACACCAGTGTGAACAACTGTAGCTTTTAGAGTTTCATAGTGAAAGAAAGTATACAAACAATGGGCGGAATCCTATTGGGTAGTTACAACAGCATAAGCTACCGTTACAAACTTGTAACTGCCATATATTCCTAATCCCTATGTAGGCCCTAGTTTCTGGGATACGTAGGGACTGTGAAAGTCCCCCAAACTCCACTTACTGAAAAGAAGCCATTGGGATCATCGTGGATCCATTCCCATGTCAATTCAGGAGCAGCTGCCTGATGTCCCCCCCACTACAAATGATCTCGGCGTGAAGGAGATTTGTGACAGAGGTCTTTCTGCCTGTTGCACTGTAGATCACTCATGGGTGGGAGCTGGAATATCAGGCATCCATGTCCTGATCAACAGTGAAATGGAACCCCATTGATCCCAGCAGCTGCTTACCAGTAAGTGGAGTTTGGGTGTGTGTGCCTGGAACAGTCCTACGTAGTGTATAATAGTCATTCAGGATTCCGTCATACATGATAAAATTCAAAAACGTGGGGCATCTATGCAGAAATAAATATATGAGATGGTGTAGCTTGCAGACAAACAAACTTTTCTATGTACACAGCCTTGGTCCAAGTCTTATATGCAAAGCTTGGAAAGTAACCTTTCAAAAGTTGTTAAAGTTATAGTTGCAAGGCTGGAAGGGGTGACTAATCACCATTATAGTTGTAGGTTTTTAAATGTAATTCATTTCTTTCTATAACTCAAATGTAACTAAAATAGTTAACTTCTAAATTACTTTAAAAGCAAAAAAATAAAAATAAAATAAATCCCCACACTACAAGCTAGTGGCATGTAATACAAAACATTCCGTACATCCACCTCATTTTTACCTCAATACTCACAAGAGAACTCAAGGTGGCAATATGAAGCACAACACAAGCACAAGCTATCCACCATTTAGAAGGCTATAAAAGCAGTACAATGCTACAGTTACATTGCAAGAGAAGTGAAGTCACCTCTTATTAAATTATAGCTGTAGCATAAATTAGTTATGCCACAGCTGTTGAAAAAGGAATGAATTTGAGGAGCCCCGGTGGCACAGAGGTTAAATGCTGGTATTGCAGCCACAAGGTTGTGAGTTCAATCCTACAGGGCTCCTGATAGACTCAGCCTTCCATCCTTCCAGTAAAATGAGTACTCAGCTTGTTGGGGGCAATTTACCAACACACTGTAAACCACTTAGAGAGTGCTTAGCACTATAAAGCAGTATAGAAATGTAAGTGCTATTGCTATTGCAAGTAACTCGTAATGGCTACCTATTTCTTCTGCTAATACACCACAGAAGATTTCATCGCTTCTGTGCCCTAAGTTGAAAGCTATCTCTACCTCCTTTTTCCTGTTGCCATGCTGCAACATAGCAGTGCAAAGGTTTGCATATCTACTCAGACATATTTCCTGTTGAGTTCAGTGGAACTACTCCTCCCAGGTACATGTGGCTACAGGATCTCAGTCAAACTGCAAACTTGTTCCAATGGATGGAGGAGAGCTACTTTTGTCAGTATATTATTGGCAGGCATCTTAATGAAGCCTCTATAACTGCACCAATTGGAAACCACTCAGGAGTTGGCAAGTGCCCATTGCTCAAAATGATGAATGACTCAGGTGGGGAGGGGAGGGGAAGATGTTACCTATTCTAGGACTCCAAATAAATTATTTAAACATGCAACCTGTTTATATCCTCTCCATATGAAAAATTAATGCACCACAGGCTCTTTTGTGTTTTCATGGCAAAATAAATCTATTTAGAAACTTTCCCCTCTTGAGGAACAAAGAAAAGTGTTTTCTATTGCCAGTATCAGAATTTCAACTATCAATCGTCTTCCTGTGCAGAAAGGGGACAGCTCTATTAATGAGTAGCCAGGTATTAACATAACAGAGCAGCCCCATTAATCTCCCAAGCACTGTAAGGTGCTGACAAAAATAAGCTGAAGCAAAGCTTTGTTGCTTTACTTTTTAATGAAGAAATAAAACAGAGATTGCATTGTGTCCCTCCTCTGCTCCATCCCTTCCCCTGCTCCATACCATTTGAAGCATGGCATAGGTCCACACCAGGGTTTTTGACAAATTGAATTTTCTACCCTTGCTTTCAAGCATCACACCCTTAGGCAACCCAGCAGCGAAAGATCTACTCATTAAATGGTTGGTGATTTCACACTGCTAATTAACCAGTGCACAGTGTAAAAAAATCACAGAATTATAGCTGTGCTGGAGTTACTGGATCGTACCATTGCACACCCAGTTTTGCAGCAGGAATTGTAGCCTTCCATTTTCTCATTGAGCAACACTAGAACCAACTCCCTGCCTGCTGGCAAGGACCACACTTATGGAACCTACTAGACAACATAACCATTTCTGCAGTGGTTTAAACTGCATTACAAGGTTTGTGTGATCCTAAATAGGACACCATCATTGTGTAACCTCCAAGAAAGTCCAAGAACTTCTGCTCTAGCATCTACACCAGCATAAAGCCACATCAGGATTCTAGGTTCCATTCATTTGAAAAAGGTCCTCTGCTTGGAGGCCTATGAGTCATTACACGTAGCAGATCCCATGCTCAGGCTTTTTACAATCTGCACATGGGGAGGGGATTTTGCCTGAAACTTTAGAGAGCCACTACCCATTACTGGGTTAGATAGACCAATGGTCTGGCTTGTATAAGGCAGCTTCTTATATTTCTATGGGCCTTTGTCCAATCATTAAGTAAGAATGTTTTCAGCAGTCTCTTCTCCTCCCACCCTGACCGTGAGATACCCTCCCTAGAGAGGTCTGACTGGTGCCTACTTCATTATCTTTTGTTAGCATCAAGCAAAGACCCTTTTATTCTCTCTGGCCTTGAAACGTTCTTACTATTCCTGCTGCTGTGCTGTTTTGAGTATTTTTTATCTCTGATATTTTTAGATCTTATGAAATCTGTTTTAGCCTCTGCTGTTTTTAATTGATTGCTGCTTTTAATTGATTGTTTTATTATGCTGGTTTGATTTAGTTTATGTGGATTTTTGGATTTTATTCCTGTTTTTTATTATATATCACTCTGAGAGCTATTAGCTATTGGGTGACTAATAAATCTTAAAACTGAAATAAATAAGCCCTCATTTCCATAATTTACTGGTACAATAAATATTTCTGTCATTGATGCCGGAGCCCTCTTTTACTAGAGTTTCACAGTAAAAACTCTCTTTCAATCTCTTGGTCTCAAAGGATGGTCATTCTGTTTTACCAGAAGACTCTTGATCACAGGCACCCTTCTGCAGAAACCATTGTCTGCTCTTGATTCCGTTGGTTGTTGAACGCTTGGTCTAATGGACTGGTGTGCTGCAGTATCCTAAATATTGCCTTGTATACAAAGTTCAAAAAGGTTACCTTTTTTTTTTTTTTTTTGCATTGTGGCTCTCAGAATTCCCCTAGCCAATATTTAAGATATCAAAGAGCCAAAGTATACCATACTTCTATCTGTCCATTAGAAACACACTGGAGGGTGACAGCTTTGGGGGAGAGCAATTGGTAATGGAACAGTGACACTGGAGATGGAGTGCTTACTCCTTGGTAGGTAATATATGGGCCCCCAGAGGTTGCTGCACTGCAGCTCCCATCCCCCCAGCCATTATAGCCAATGGTGACAGGTGATTGTGACTGCAGTCCAGTAACATCCTGGAGGGCTACATGTTTCCCATCCCTGCTCAAGCATTCTCTCATCCTGTGCATCCCCACTGCAATTTCTCCCTTCCTTTCCTGGTCCACTGCAGGAGAGAGGGTTTCCAGATGCATGTTTGCATGCAGTTTGTACATCATCATTAAAATACTGAGCATCATCATTCTGTCTTCCTTTTGGCCATGGCTTTGTGAGGCAATGTCTGCATTTCATAGGCATTATGACAGTAGGTGCTGCATAACAAGGCAAAGGCAGGGGAATGAGTTCTCCAACTGGCCTTAGGACAAGGACTCTTATGCTGGATTCTGTTTACTCTAGTAATGATGAATCACCAAACCATAGGAGCAGGTTGTGAAAAGATTTATATGACCATCTGTTTTTTATTTAAGTTTTACTCAGAATACTTGCGGCTGATGGAGAATATGGTTTCCCTTCCTAGGATTGTTTTTAACAGAGGGGCAGGGTAAACATAAATTTTATTATTATTATTATTATTATTATTATTAGGGCATTTACTAGGGCAGGCGCCAGCCACACATATTCAAGCACCTGACCACCCACCTAATTCCTACTCTCTTTCCTCTGTTGAGTAGCAAAACTGAGGGCAGGAGGGAAGGAGAGAAAGAGAGAGGTGCATAACAAGAGCATGAATGGAAATCAAGCAAGCCGTGCTAGCTTTTATTTTCAAAAACCTGTGTGGCTATTGAACATATCCTTTCCTCAGCTTGTGTGAGGGCTATTGACTGCCTTCTCTTTAGAGCTGGAAACCAGAGCCTACTCTATGGTGGTAGCCATTTTCCTTGGCTGCCATGGACCAGCTGTGAGTAGTAGCAGACATGAGAATTCTTGCACATGGATGAGATAAAGGGTTTTGTTAGGGCTGCCATGTGTTCTATTTTTCAGAGGAGAGTCCAACTTTTCAGACTGCCTGGTCCAAGTCTAGTTTAAAGATTAAAAAGAGAGAGCTAAGTGGCTTTGTAGTTGCCCAGCTGCGGCTAACAGCTGGCAAATAGACTGAGCTGGCACACTGATCACCTAGTCACAGGAGCTTTCCCCATTATGGTGAGATATATTGTATAGCTATTTAAATTACTACAGCCTTTCTCTTCTTTAGGCAGGGCGTACTTCCTCTTTCTTTGGCAATGCATTCAGTGGCCTTGCTAGCCACCCATTCAAAGCAGCACTGTCATGGTCACCAACCTACTGTTCCTACTGTTCTCACTGGGGTATGAGTGCAAAGAACATGCTGGACAATGTGATCCCTCTCTCCCACTTGCCTCTGTGGGTTCCTCACCAACTCAAAGGTGAGTTCTGGAGGCTGTAAATATCAGGTTCTAGGACATTTCAATGCAGCCAGTTCATCAATAATATCAGTTGATAACAAATAATAACCTTAACCTTTACCCAAATGGTTTTGCAAGATAATTCCAACCAAACAGAAATGGTTTTGATTGGATTTTCTTGACAAAAGTATCAATTATCAATTGATATGGACGCAGAACCCTTCCACACTGAAATGGCAGCACTGGCCACGCTGAAACATCCCATTCCAATCTATCATTAAGAAAAGGCTGATAGGTTTCCTTGTTTTTCCAGGGAAACAGAAGAAAAGGAAGATGAGGTAAAAAGAAGACCCTGAATTTTGGAAAGTTTACTTTTTTGTATTATCACTCTCAGAATCTGTCATCCAGTATGGACCAAACTGGCTGGGAAATTTAGGGAGTTGTGGTCCAAAGAGCAGCTTTTCCAAGTTCTGAAAACCTCAAATAAAGACATTTAAACAGATGTTGGAAGTTTTCAGAGCTTGGAAATGCTACTCTTTGGACTGCAACTCCCTAAATTCCCCAGTCATTTTGATTCATGTTGGCAGATAGTTTCCAGTTGATAGCTAATTTAAAGGGAAGCCTCACTGAGAGGGCAGGAATAAAAATCTGTAGCTTTTGTACACAGAATGCCCCAGGTTCAAACTCTGGTCTCTCTATTAAAACAACAACAACTAGCAGATACTGTGAAGGGTCTGGAGATACTGGGGAGCTTTTACCAATTCCAGCACTCAGTGCTGGATTACAGAAAAAAATTGAGCCTCTGAGGTAAAGCACCAAAACTGCTAACCTGGCAACTGCATAACACAACTACAGCTCTCTGTGGTAATCTCCATGTGTGTCTTCCAAGGCCTTGTCTCTTTCCTCCCCACCCTTGTTACTTATTTATTGCATTTAGAAACTTATTCAGCTGACTTTGCACTTGCTGCTTTGGTACACCTTGTCCTCTCTGATACATCTCATACATTTTGAGGACAATTTTATTAAAAAAATAAAACCGGTGAATTAAATAATGCCCTGTCCAGCCTTGGACTCAGAAAAAGGAAATTTAGGTGTGAGCTGCAAACTCTGTATGATGAAGGGAGATGACTGAGGAAATAATTGTTTTTCTTTCTTCTGTAGAATTTATTATGGCTCATCACCTATATGTGTAAATTTGCCATTAGGCAGACAAAAATGGTGGAGAAGGTGGGGAAAAAAAATCCTTTCAATTAGGCCACTGTCTAGGTTTCATGAACTTTAAACCTTTAGCTAGGACAAAAGGGAGGTTGATGGGTGAGCCTGTCACTGTTCACTTAATATCCTTACATGTGTAAAGTTTATTAGTTTGCTCTCTGACCCTAATCCAGCAAACCTTGTGTAAAGGAGGAAACCTCATGTAAACAATGTAACAGCCTGCCTTTAGGAAATGTCCTTAGAACAGGAGAGATAATCTACTTAACCATTTGGTTAATGTCTTCCTTTTAGCATTATGAGCAAGTCAGGCTCATGATGGGGACTGACATGCGAGGAATTCTTTGAGAATTCTTCTTGTTCTTGCTGTTATCATTCCTCCTATTATTATTATTACAATGGAAATAATACATATCTAACAATAACAGTATAGAAATCATAAATATAAGAGAAACCCATACATGTGAGCACACTTTATAAGCCTGATACATTAGTAAACCTAAGAAATTTATTTTTATTTTTATTTACATTTCAAACATTTTAATTACATATTCTTATTTACATTTATATCCTAGTTCCCATCTTTTTGGAAAGAACTCAAGGCAATATGCCTGCCCCTGCTACTTTTTCATATAATGACAGTGAGGGAGGTCAAGCTCAGAGATTGTGTGTGCGTATGTGTGTGTCTGTGAGTGAGAAAGTGAGAGCAAAAGAGTGCTAGCAATGTGAAAGTAGAATAATGTGCTATACTAATTACAATTTTTATATATACAGAATGCACAGGTAGATCACCCAATACAAGTCAACCAATGAAAAACTGCCCTTGCTTCAATTTCTTTAGATTTAAAACATTGGTTGGTTTTGCAAAAGTGGATGCTTCAAGTGTATTGGACACCATTATGCCTATTTAGAAAGAAATTAGTGATGTCATTCTGATAATGCTTCCCTGTGTCACATGATATGGTATGCTTAGTGGTTACCTACTCCTTTTTGGTTGGATGTATTATAGTGTACCAATTTTGTATCAGAAAATTCTGTTGGATACATCTTTTACATTTGTAGATGCACATTCTCTTTTAAATTATATCCCTGAGACATGGAATTTAACTATTGGATCAACATGGTTGGATTCTATGTGCTCTTACTGTTGCCAAAAGACTTGTACTCTATGGGTGAACTAGCGTGGTATTGGACTAGGATACTGGTTCAAATCCCTGTTCAGCATGGAAACTAACTGGGTGGTCTTGGGCAAGTCACACTCTCTCAGCCTCAGTGGAAGGCAATTGCAAACCCCCTCTGGACCAATCTTGCCAAAAAAAAACCTGTGATAGGTTTGCCTTAGGGTTGCCATAAGTTCGGAAATGACTTGAAGGTACACACCAACAACAATCTAAAGTTCAAAAGTTAGAAGATCTCACTGCTTTATCTAATCACTTTATGAATGTCTATTCAAGAAAACCTGTATTTGGAAATATGATCAGCTTATATTAATGTATATGCCTAGCACACTTTCATACCCTATGTACTCTTCACACACACCCTTTTCTTCTCTGGTTACTTTGTAATCATACTTTTTTAAAGAAAAAAAATGAAAGTATAAATATTATATACATAGGCTATTCCTGTGAAGTGAAACAATTACTGGATGCAGTTCTTGGTTTTTCTTCATATAGTTCTCACTCTTACAGTAAAGGCCATGTGGACCAATCTTGTAGGAGGGAAGTACAGGAGGAGTGTCAGAGAAATAGTATTTTAAAAGGGAGGGCTGTTAGAACTGTAACAGAAATGTTTTTTCCATGCAGAAGGTAATAATGGATCCTGCCTGAGTATGGGCAACTCTCACCATGGTAGTTCATCCCCGCCATAGTCCAATAAACTTGACCTCCATAAGCTTACATAGCATCCCTTAACCCTTTGACATTTACAAATGACTTCACATATTGTGCTTCAACAAACCTTACAGTAATTCTACAACTTCAGACATTCTGGGCTTCTGTTTGATGGCAGATTTGTATACGTCTCTGACCATGGGGCTGTAAGCATTCACCCCAGTTCAGCTTTGACTTCAGTTTTGGGATATAAATGAGAACTTTCTATTTCACAACCTCCAGAGAAGATCATTTTTGTAACACTCCCAGACAGCTTGTTCATCAGTTTCTGACAGTTTGGACATGTTCATCCCCAACCCCAATATTTAATCTGAATTGACCACACCACAACTTAAATCAATTCCTTCTTGTTTTTTGCTCAACTGCACAGTCATTTTCCATCTTCATTATGACAGCTTTCTATTTGAAAACTGTTATTCTCTCCTCCTTCAATCATTGTTTCACTGAGGCTACAAGTACTCACTTCCTTCTCTCATAGGAATTGTATTTCAGTCCAAAACCCAGATATCATTTCTTCCTTCTGACACTTCTTCTGTAAGGATTTTCCTGTTACCTGTCATAGCAAGATCCATTATCAGATTTTCTTATTCCAAATAGGTATTATTATGAAGTCCTATTTCATCAGTTTAAAGGGTGCCACCCCTCTTGTTTCTATGACTTTGTCCCCCTTGGTTTTTGGCCCTGAATTCCTGCCCTGTCCTAGCCCAGGAAGGATTCAAGAAAATGTGAAGCAACTTTGTCTAAGAAAATGCTAAATTTTTTGATTGCTTGGGTTTTTTGTTTTTTTGATACTTTGCTTGCCCTGAGTTTGCACTGATGGAAATATGAAGCTGAAGTGTGCCTTCGATCCTGCTCTCTCTTTTGTTCACCATATTCAGTCCTCCCCCGCGTCATTTAATTAATAGAGGATTAGGCAATGAATGCCTGCTAGCCATGATGGTTATATATTACCTCCAGTTCATGGATGCAGCTGTTTTACTTAGTCACTGCCAAAACAAGGAGTCTTGTGTCACCTTAAAAACTAACACATTTATTATGATGTATGCTTTCATGAACTACAAGTTCATTTCATGAGATGCACCAGGAAGCAATGCATCTGAAATGTACAAGACTTGTCTTCATATCAGAGGCAGTATATCTTAGTATCTGAGATACAGAGGCAGGAGTGAACTTACACTCATACCCTACCAGTTGTCTCCTATGGGAGGAGACTGCTGGAACAGATATGCCCTTGGTCTGATCCAGTAGGGCTCTTATTGTGTTCTTACCTTCCGTCTCTATGCTGTGGTCACCCCCAAGCTAGATGAGTGCACTCTTCTTCTCTCAATTTTTCTGTTACCTTTTTTCTCTTGTATTATCTCAAAATCTCTGCTTCCAAACTCCTGTCTCTAATGTCAATCTAATCAAGCAACTCCCCGTGTGAAGCACTTGCTCATTCCCATACCACCACCTCAAGACCTTCTCAGTTCTGAGAAGAAGAGAATTGTTCTTGCTGACTGTTGCTTCTGAAATATAATGGTGGAGTGCAGTTCCACTGGGCTGCCTTTTAGTCCTGCAGAAGGCAGCATCTCTGGCTGGAGAGCATGCATCCTCAGCCATTTAGTAGTCAGAAGGTAAGGGAGGCCTAAGTAGTTGACAGCTGCAGCCAAAGGATGAGAGAAGATGTTGCTTTTCCACATCGCCAGTATATGCATACTCATGGGAGTTCCACAAAAGTGGCATCTGCTATCTTTGTCCAGATGTAGAATTGCAGTTGTTGGCTGCCTTGATATCCCTCCCTCCCCTGACCACTAAATAGCTACAAGGGCATGCTCTCCTACCTATATACCACCTTCACATGGAGGGAGAGTTTACAGATGGAGGTACAGTAATAAATAACTCCTTTGGTCTAGCCCATAAAGTGACATATGCGGGGATAACCCCAGGTTACAACAGTGTATGTCACACAGAGGATTCTGGTCTATAGAGATCAATTATATATGTAAAGTTCTGGGTTTTATTCCGGTATACTGTTGAAGGGGTAGCATGTAGTTTATATTTATGTGTAAAGGTTTTTTTATCTCCTGTGTGTGTTTCTTTTTAACATCACTCATTCCTTTTCAGCAAGCAGGTGAGTAAAAGTTGGGCTTTGCAAAATTCATGTGGATGTCTTCTTCTCTCCTAGACATTTTTTTTAATTGTACAAGGCAGAAATAAGGGCAGAATTTAGTCATGGGTGATATTTTTCACCTGAAGTGTAGGCATTTTAGTGCCACAATATAATGTAAATTTAAATGCCAAGTTAGAATTAATGTGAGGGTTATCACTATCTCCTTTTCAGTACAAACAAAATCAGCATAAGTGTTTCTTTAAACATTTTTTTGTTTAAACACAATATTGTAGTACCTACTCACTAACTTTCTTATGGCTCAGCCAAACCTGTACATAATATATTGCCAATGCAGCCAAGTAAATTGGCTTTACAAGGTTTTTTTTTTCTTTGTTAACACTGTGGGAATATTTATTTTCTTAGGATACACTAGTAGTCTTCACAAGACAGTTAGGCCAACTCTATTTTCGGTTATGAAGACACATTTGAGATTGGAGGTATTGCATGTTAGGCTATTCATATGCTATATTGTTTGAGCCTTGACCTTGACCTCTTTCCTCTTCTCTGCTCTTTTTACGGATTACTTGTTTGTCTTCTTCTCATTGCCAATATATCTAAAAACCACAGAAACTATATACTTTTCAAAACACTTATAAATAAGGGTCAGTCTATGATTAGGAATAGAGAAAAAATAGATACAGTAAATGCATGCCATATTCTTTTCTTTCTTCATTCCCAGGCTCTGTTGCTAACAAGCTATCAAACATTCATGCCAACCCCGCCACCACAAAACTATCCCTGCTAAAGAATATCTGGACAGGAATAGAATAGAACAAAAACAGTGATAACCAGTGTGGTTTAACGGTCAGACTAGAACTGAGGAGGCCTGAGTTCACATTTTTGATTGGCTGTAAAGTTCACTGGGTGACCTTGGGCCAGTGTTAGATGTGAAGAATTGAGGTAAGCCCCTCTCAGAAAACATAAACAATTCACCCCATTTTTATTTTTATTTGGTGATGTGCACTTACATTTTTCCAGTGGGAAAACTGGGTGCAAGGGAAGCACTACTCTTACAAACTGTTTTGTCTTTCAGAAGCAAAATGAGTGGGGTGACTTTTAGAGGCAGGGTTTTAGAATATTGTATTTGCATTAGCTGCATGTTACTTCCTCAAAATAGTTTTTAATAACTATGCAAGATACTCCAATATTAAATTATTACAATTGCTGTATATTACAGAAAGGCATGAGTCAGTTCCTATACTTGTTAACACACACACTCACACAGATTATTTCTTTTCAAGAGAATATGAAACAGGGATAATTGCTTATGGTGTATATAGTTATCTCACAGCCAGTCTCCATGTGAAGTTGCAAGGGCATTGTATTGTTTCTTCTGTTTCTCGATAATGCTGACTGTGGTAACTGTCTCTAAGGCCAAAAAAATAACAACTTCCTTTGTCTAGTACAATGTTGATGTGATTTTGTTTATTAAACTATTTCTTCTCCTGTTTTCTCAGCTGACAAAACCGAAGTTGTCAGATAGCTTAGAATTTTTGTTGCTCCATCTCTAACTATGTAGAATATACAGCATTTATAATTATGGGTTGACAGCAATGAAGGCTGCAGCCCTAAATTGGTCCAAATGCCAGCTGAGGATCCATTAGATGCAGCCTCAGTGTTGTTTAGCGAGCAGAGCAAGAGGCCCACCGGTGGGGTCCAGGATTTATGTTCTTGGAAGGCCCTACACTATGCCCACACAAAGCTTCACAGGCGTAGATTTCCCATTGGGACTGCTCCAGAAGTGGCAAGGAAACAGGGCAAGGGGGGCAAGTTAGAAAAGCTGGGAAAGGGCAGAAATCTAGACCCCCTCTGTGGATGAGAGGATGCACCAGCCAAATTTATCCAATTATTCAGCCTGGCCGCCTCTCCGCTACCACTGGCACCTTCCTTTCAGATTCCCCTGATTCCTTCTTTGGACTGGGGTCTGACTTTCTGTGGATAGTATATGTGATTGTGTGGACTCTATGGGTAAGTGTGCCTAATATATGTCAGTGAGGGAAACAAGTCATGAGGAGTCTGGACTTTATAAACAAAACACAAAGATTGATTTATTAATTGAATGTTTGTAATAGCAATGCTTCAGTATTGTGCCTCTTAGTTTATTTAATGTCTCTTAGTCCCACTCTGTGGTGACAATTACATATACAAGCTCAGATAATATTCTTTGAGCCCTTAATAATAAAACCAGATAACTACCAGACTCAATCATTCTTTCTTATACTCTACATTTCCACTTACTATATAATCCATTCAGACTCAACACTCTCTCAAACACAGACCATACTTCACACAGCCATCACATACGTGAACTCAAAAGCAACCAAACAACAATTGACTCTCTCAACTGTCATATACATCTTTCAAACTCTAAGAAACCCCTCCCATTACAGTTTCCTGCTCTGAGACTGGCTCCCTCGTGTTCTCCTCTCATTCGCTCAGCAGCATTTCATCAACCGCTCATCACACCCTCATTTTCAAATCATGCCCCCCCCCAATAAGCCTTCAAATATGCCATCCCAGGAAGAATAACCACAATTTAGGGCATGGGTGATGTAAAGCTTTTTTTTTTTTTAAAAAAAAAAGCCTTTCCCCTCTCCATTGAGGATGCACTAGTGCAACCTCAGCCAATCAGGTGCAGGTCATTGGGGTGTAGGGGCAGGATGTTCCAAGCAGGTCAAACCGCAGCATGTCTTCTCTCTAGTCCATTGAGGAGATATGTAAGAAGAGAGCCAGCCAAGCAGCTGCATGTAGTCTGATCCAGATTTTCCTGCTCTCCCTCCCTAGGGGGTAAATTTGATGTAAGGGTCATTGGTTCATGTTAATAATGACATAACAGTTCTTTGGTTTCTTTCTTGTCCCCAAATTTGTTTGTTCTTATTTGTCACAAGTGTGCAAGGTGGTTGTGGGACTGGGCTAGATCCTTCATGGGGCTTGTGTCCCTAACTCTCTACTTTTGGGGATTCCCTTAAGGGATCTTGGGGGTGAAGTGAAACAAGCTCAGCTTGGGAAGTGTCAAATAGGCTTCATTTCCACAGTGACTGATGATCATGTGATCCCCTGTTACTCTCATTTCAGTAGACAGCTTAAGGGTAGGAGATTCATTGGATAGCAAGTGGGCCTCTAATGTCAGGTTCTGTCTCAAGACCCTGACAGTTGTTACCAAATAAAAATTGTGGCCATGTTTTACTCCAGTAATGTTTGTATGCTGGGCTTCTTGGGTTCTTTCAGTACCTTCTTTAACCATTGGGTGTATAGGCCCATAGGCTGAGGAAAGAAGGGGTCATGATCTCATTGAACAGTACAGCATAGGGTCTAACTGGTAGAACATACCAGGTTTAAGCTCAGGTTTCTCTAGTTAAAAATAAATATGGTGAGAAAGTAAATAAATGTGCATGCAGCCCTTTTAAAAAAAGGTGAAAATGGCTAGCTCCAGAGGCAACCACTGACTGTTGCTTTGGGAGAGTGAATACATGCTAGATTTTATAGGAGCAGTATTCCTGGATAGGTTCAGAACCTTGGATAGCTCCCACAAAATCCTTACTAGCTCCTGTAAAACCCATGGCTGGGGGCAATGGAGCCAACAGGTTCCTCTGATAAACTCATTTCCCAATGCATGATGGTGGAAGGGGAGAGGTAGACCACTGAATCAATATACAGTTTAGACCCAGTACATCTGCCAAATTCATCGCAAAGAAACTAGCCACAAGCAAAAAAGCAGATACAGCTTAGTCCTAATTTGCAGGTCTATACATTGTCACTATCAAGTTGACTTTTGCCTTGTCATCAGAGAATGTAAATTACTTCAATCCAGGCCCTGTAGATTAAATGACTTGAGTATTTGGCCACACAAGTCCCTAGCATTCAAGGGGAACTGTCTGACAGGTGTGCTTGCCTTTTTGACTGCTAACAAGAGAACTTCTTCCACAAAAGACAGAACTGGGGCTGGTTCCTGCCAGCTGGAGGTTGATGAGGTGCATGCCTTTGATGGGAAGGTGCTTAGTATTCTGCAGGCTTCCTCTTGGTGTCTCTCATTTCATTTTGAGTAATCAATTGGGCTGCTTCAGAGAGGCTGTTTACGACCTGTAATTTGTATAATTTGATTTGACAGTAATTCCATTGTCGTTACATTTATTTACAAGATGCTTTCTTGCCCTTTGATTTGCTCAGTTCTTATCTGTGGTTATCTTTTTTTTTCTTCCTTCCTGTCATGGCTTTTCATAACCGTTGATCACTTTTTAATTCAAAGAAACCACTCTGGAAGAACATAGGCAAGACAGAATGTCAGTAGGAAAGAGAGAGATTGTGTGTTTCATGTACAGTTGCTTCAAAGTAAGGTCTAGCTGCCACATGCTCAAATTGTTTCTGGGTTGTACCATCCCAAACTATGGACAGACAATTAGATGTCTGAATGGAAAAATAAATAGAACAAACCACTCATGTATTGTGTCAAAGAAAAGTCTAAGCTAGTGCCTGTTTGTTTAACACAATGTTTTCTATATATAGGAAGCCATTTTTAACCTGGAGATAGCACCTGGTCAAGTTATCTCCTGATTGTGGTACAAAGCAGTATACTCCAGGAAGAACTGTCTTACTGTATCCTAAGTTGTTTCTGTGGAGTAGTCCAAGCTTCAGTTCTCCTCGAGTCAGTGAAATTAGTGATGTCAAAGTAAACATGTTTAAGATTGGAATGCAATGCCTTTTAAAGACCTGTTATATGCCAGAGTGCACAAGACCTGCCAGACTCTATTAGATCAGAAGCTCTGTTAGCTCAGTACTCTGTCTATGGGGGCATTTTAGGATGATTAGGTTCTCCATGCCTCACAGTCACATTCCAATGCACACAGTTCATGCAAGTTCCTAATTGTGAAATCACCCTGGTGTTCATGGGGAGAAGGCAAAGGACAATGTTTCTGCATATGGTGATTGCTTCTCACTTTATGAAAAAAAACCACAATTTGCCATAATTCAGGCTTTTTAAGGGGAAGTTAAGGGGGGGGGAATAAAAATGTTTGGGGTTTTGGTGTGAGTAAATGAGATGCCATCCCCAAAAGCTCTGAAATAGAAATATTCTCTAAGACATCATAGAGTCTTAACATAGCTCTGCATGACCAAAGGTGCCACCCTTTTCAACACCATCCCCAATGGCCTCCCATAATTCTCAATATATATTCAGCTTTCCACATAGGCACTTCAATAATTATATATACACACACTCACACTAAAAAAACAACATACCCACACCCAAATTCTTCTTAAAAAGTCTTAGCAAAATGTTATTCTGTTCAACAAACTTTCAAAAATAACAATCAAATACCCCATATGTCACCTTCATGTGCATATTAAGCTTACCTGATATCTTTCTCGTCATGTTTATTGGATTTGACATAGCACAATACATAAATGAGCGAAGGTATTGTTTTCAATACATTAAAAGAGAGAAAAACTTCAGAAATGTTCTTTCAGCATTTAAACAGTTGCTTTCCAATCCAACGTCTAGAGAAATGGTGCAGTTGTCAGACCCATCATTTGGGGAAAACAACTTCTCCTAATTATTGCTTTGAACAATATTTTCTGAGTGAATTTTAAATTCTTTTCCAGCAGGGTTTGTCTTCTATAACCATAAATAATAATTTTAGAAGTAGAATCTAGTGGAATACTATTTATCTAAAACATGCATATCATTAGGAAGATTCTCAGACTGACTATGTTTTATATTTTAACCACCAGGGAGCTATTACCAGCTCAAATTTGGAATATAACTGCACTATATCATGCTTCTTTGTCTATAGCCACCATTATCTACTCCAACCTGGCATCCTACAAATAAGTGAAGAAAGGGTTACAAAAGGACATGACTCAATATTTGGTCACTACAAATTCTTGTTACATGGCAAAAGCTTTGGTGTGGGATGCCATGAAAGCTGATAGCTCTAATTTGAGAAAGTAGCATCCTTAAAACAAGAGCTAAAGGAAAATGGAAACAGTGTTAAAGAAAAAAGAGAAACTAGAGACACATACAACAACTGAAGCTTACAGGGCACTGAAAGGTAAAAGATGCACTAGAGGCAATTAAGGTAAATGAAATATACAATAACAAATGGTTTATGTAAACAGACAACACTATGAATTCAACAACAACAACAACAAAAACTCCAGACAGTAGCAAGGGTGTTAAAGAGAAAAGCTAACTAGAAACTGTTTTCTGAATAGGAGGGGGAAATGGTTAAATGTGTCATTCTGGGGAGGAAATACCGTAAATTATTCATTTCCTAAATATAATACAAATCTCCCCACCATTCAAGTACATCTGATAACCAGTCCATAGATTGCTTCCTCTGTGAAGTGGAAGATGATCATCAGAAGTGTTTCAATCAACTGGTCTTGGAGGATGAAATAAAAGCTGTCATCATTAAACTGAAACATAGGAAGTCCCTACTATAGATGGCTTTAGTATAAATTCTTTAAAGCATTTAGTGATATCTTAATTCCACAACTGAAAAATCTATGTAGTGAGATATTACAAGGGTTGGAGGAAATGCCTCAGATGCATGACTGGTAGTTGTATCCAAACTGAAGAAAGATCTCCCAAAATATTGACACAAGATAAACTCATTCATTGTTGTGTGACTGACTGACTAGATTAGATTTATGCCAAATACCCACCGTGAAGAATTATTCCATCACTTCAGAGATAAAATTGCTCAGATTTGCTCTGACTTGGATGACACAGATGATACAGATCTGGTGGATCATCTGGTGGCCCCTGCTTGTCCAGTGTTGATGGATTTGTTTTCAATTTGTGCAGCCTGAGGATATGGACAGCATCCTTGGAGAAGCACAAGACACCACATGTATACTAGATTCTCATTTTTCCTGGCTTATTAAACAGGCCAGAGGAGAACTGGCTGAGTGGGTAAGGGAAGTGTAATGCATCTTTACAACAAGGCAGGGTCCCAACATTCTTGAAGAAGGCTGTGGTAAGACCTCTTGTGGGGGGCGGGACTTCCCCGGATCCTACTATACTGTTTAACTAAAGGCCTGTCTCCAATTTTGGAGCAAGATACTAGAGCATGTGGTGGCTTCTCAACTCCAGAGTTTCCTGTATGAGGTAGATTATCTAGATCCATTTCAGTCTGGTTTCAGGCTTAGTTATGGGACAGAGACAACTTTGGTCACCTTGGTGGATGATCTACACAGGGAACTGGATGGGAGGGGGGATATGTTCCTGTTGGTTCTGCTGGACATTTCATCAGCTTTCAGTACCACCAGTCATGCTAACCTTGCGTCACTTCTCTGCAATGGGCTTGGACGTATGGTTCTACAGTGGCTCCACTCTTTCCTGGAAGGGCACTCTCAAAGGGTGGTGCTAGGGGATTCCTATTCAACCCTTTGGCCACTGGCTTGTGGAGTCCCTTGGGTTCAGTCTTATACCCTATGATATTCAACATCTACATGAAATGGCTGGGAGAGGTTGTCTGGAGTTTTGGGGTCAGGTGCCACCAGCATGCTAATGATATCAAACTCTGTTACTCCTTTCCACTTAACTCCAAGGAATAGTGTTGGCATCTGTAATGGACAGATGAGGGCAAACAAATTGAAGCATAACGCAGAAAAGACAGAAGTGCTCCTGGTCAGCCAAAAGACAGATCTGGGAATAGGGATTCAGCCTGTGTTAGATGGAGTTATACTCCCCCTGAAAATGCAGGTTTACAGTTCGTGGGTATTCCTGGATTCAGCTCTGAGCCTGGAGGCCCAGGTTTCAGCAGGGACTAGGAGTACATTTGCACAGTTAAAGCTGGTGTCCCAACTGCACCCATTCCTAGAGAAGCTGGATCAGCACCCATTCCTGAAGAAGTTAGATTAGTACATGCCCTGGTTATATCCCATTTGGATTACAGTGGACCCTCCAGATCCACGGGGTCTGGGTCCAGGACCTCATGTGGAAAAGAAAAATTGTGGATGATCACTTCCCATATTATTAAATGGTGGCAACGTGCATGCAGACACCTCAGCGCATGCACACTGCCACCATTTTAGGTATGGGGCATGATGATCCACAGTTAGTCAAATCTGTGGATCTGGAGCCTCTGGGTAAGGAGGGCCCACTGTATTGTAATGCACTCACCTTTGAAAAGTGCTCAAAAACTTCAGTTGGCCCAAAGAGTTGCAGCCAGGTTGTTAACTGGAACTAGCTATAGAGAGCGCACAACTCCCTAGCTTCATTGGCTGCCAGTCCATTTCCAGGCACTAATCAAAGTGCTGGTTTTTACCTATATGGCTTGGGTCCTACATCTCCCTTCATGAGCCTATTAGAGCTTTAAGATTGTCTAGAGAGGTCCTTCTCTCTGTCCCACCATCTTCTCAGTCTTGTTTGGTGAGAACAAGTGATGGGACATTCTTGGTGGCTGTTCCCAGACTTTGGAACTCCCTCCCTAGAGAGGCCAGGATGGCCCCAGCCTTGCTCTCCTTCTGTCAGCAAGTCAAAACTTTTCTATACTGCCACACTTTCAGAAACTGACTGGGGTAGGGGTTTGATGCTATGTGGTGCTTTTATAAAAGATTTGTATATAGTCTTTTAATAAAATTTAATGTTTTTAATGTTTAATGTCTCAACCTTATAGATTGTTTTAATTGCTCTCTAACTCTTATATTTATACTTTTATTAATGCCTTTGTATAGTTTTTAATTTATATTTTTTTTAAAAATGTGTTAGTCCCCTTGAGTTTCATTATTGGGAGAAAGGCAGGCTATAAATTAGTAACAACCACCACCACCAGAAGATTCAATCTTGAAATTTTTACACATACAAGGCTACAGTAACTCTTGCAAGATTCCATCATTCCCTCTATCTTTAGACACCTTTCAGGCGTTCAGCAGACTGGAGAGTATTTTCTTTCTCAAATTGTTACCCTGGATAGCCTAAAGAATGTTGCAGGAAAAATTTCCACCAATTCTGATTACCACTCTTTCCTGCCAACATTGTATTAATAGTTACTGTGGCCAGTTTGCCACACAGTGGCCAATCTGCTCTGGTCCTTTTAAGGAATGCATGCAATGTACCACTGCAATTACACTTAAAGGCTTACTGGGGTTTATGCTTTGTTAGGCCTGGAATTTGAGAGCCCAGTAACATCTTCCCACCACAGTGAGTAGTAGAACAGGACTTTGTGGAGACATAAATATGTCATTATATTTCAACTAAGATTGTTGAAATAATTAAAATATACTGCCAAATTTATGACAATTGCCAACTAACTGTACTCCGCTCATCAGAAATTTAAATGGACTAACTTAATATTTTGAGCTACCTCTGCATCTCCAATTTCCAATGATTTTTGCACTTTGGACTCTTAAAAAAAGATAATTCTGCAAAAATGTTAATTTCCCCACTACCACAAAAATATGCTGTTTATTTTTTAAAAAAAGTTTTTTAAAATGTCCCAAAGTGCTGAGAATCTCATTGCCACTTGCCATTTTCTTGATGGGTGTGTGTCATTATGTCCACATACCCTTGACGAGTGCTTTTGGGAGGATTGTTACATCCCTTATACAGAATAAGGAAATATATTAAAAGAGGAAATTAATATCTGAGATGAAGAGCTCAGAATTATTTCAAAACCATTAAGCCTGCTGGTTCAAGAAGATGTAGTTAAAGACATTTTAAATGATATAGTCAGGCCCCCCATATCCATGGGAGTTCAGTTCCCAAACTTACTGTTGATACCAGAAACCACAGATAACAGTGAATCTGATTAAAATAAAGGGCTTCTGGTAAAAACATACCATAGAGTTGCATTGGAGCACCCAGAAAATGCCTAGAAAGGATGCCTCTCTAGGAATTTTCCAGAGTAACTCTATGGTATGTGCTCCTATTTTGTGTCCCGCGGACAACTGAAACTGTGGATATTGGTTCCATGGATACAAGGGTCCAGCTGTATATATTCAAGGCGATATCAACAGATGACAGTGTTTGAAGCCAAGTGTGTTAAACAATCCCTTGATATGAAAGGACTCATATTCACCCCTCACAAAGAAGTCTATAAAGCTAGTAGACATAATAGGCTTGATGTTTATTAATAAGTTAATAAACACCAATTTAAGTGGAAATAGTGCAGGGTAAAAGGCTGCTTTTAGAGGCAGACTGGGAGTTCCCATCCCTGAGCCAAGTTGGGACTCTGTCTAGCAGAAGCAACCCATAAGGACCTAGTGAGTTTTCTTTATAGCTAAAATGTTAATGACATTACATCCTAGCCCTCTTACACCACACCTACAATAATCTATTCATTTTATGCTAGAGAGGATATGATGAATTAAAATAATCTTACTACATGTGGTGGTTGTGTCCTGAAGTGGCAAGATTTGAAGCACAGCTGTTCAGCATTCTTCCAATACTGTATTTAATTCAACTAGATGCTTTCACAGTTTTATGGGCAATATTGAAAGATTGGCAAGATCTGGTGGTGGGTGGGGAGGAAAGGCATAATTTTTAATAGCAGCTGCTAGGAAGGAGATAGCTGAATGCTGAAAAATTCCAAAACGGATATAGGATTCAGGGTGGTTATTATACACATTTGCATTTTAGTTGATTATATTGTATCTGTTTGTGGTATGGTATTATTGCTTGTTGTTTCTCATTTTTACTGTTTGTATTGTGGTTGACTGTCTGGGAATGCATTTGGATTTCTGAAATAAATAAAATTAAAAATACAGTGACCTAAGCCCAATTGCAAGTGTGAACTAGAGTAGCCTACTGAAGCTAAGGAAATTACATGACTGTTGACTTAACCAAGTTCCAATTGATTCTATAGACCTACTGAATTGAAATGATGGCAATGTGTGTGTGTATTTTTTAAAAAAACAGGATGAGATTTTCAAGCATTTTTAAAATGATTTAAATGGCAATAAGATAACTGTGTTTTAAGCTAAATTTGAGAAACTAGTATAGCTGTACCTGGCATAACATACACCATTATGTGTCCTGCTGGGGTTTCAGGCGGTGGATGTGGTGAGGAGCTTGGAGTGGCAGCATTCCTTTCACATGGTTCAGCTACATGGTATTATTTTAGGAAAAAAAATATATTGCATTGTTTTACATGTAGGTGGTGAGTGGCTGAGGGAGTGTGAGAAGGGAGGAGCCCTTGTGAGGCTGGGGGTGTAGATGCAGATTGAGTGGCAGGACTGGACTGTGAGGTAGAGAGAGAATTTGCATGTGGGTGGTGATTGCTGAGGGAGTGAGAGGAGGAAGGGGATTGGTTGGGTATGTTTCCTAAGCTGCCAATCAGCACACTGGGAAAGGAAACATACCCAAGTGTTTTATATATATAGATTCATATTGTGTCCACTTAGTGTGTGTGTGTGTGGGGGAGCAGGTGGCATATGCATGCTATAAAGAGTGACATTTTGTCCTTCAGAACATTATTTATTCTTTATTGTCTTGTGGGGGGGTGGGTAGGCAAGCCATTTGTACTGCATGTGTTTGGGTGGAGGGATGTTGGACACCACATCTCCTTATCAATTTTTAGACTTCTGTATGCATCAGTGACGAATGTTGCTGTCCTTGAGCAAGCAGAGATCGCCAGCATTGCGGCCATGATATTGAGAACATCGCTGCGCTGGGCAGGGCACGTTTCTAGGATGGAGGACCATCGCCTCCCAAAAATACTACTCTATGGTGAACTCGCCACAGGTCAGCGTAAAAGGGGCGCTCCAAAAAAGCGATACAAAGACTCCCTGAAACAACATCTCAGGTTTGGCAAAATTGATCACCAACAGTGGTCTGCCCTGGCCTCACATCGGGAGGCATGGAGATGCACTATCCACAATGCTGCAGCCTTATCTGAGAACTCATGCCGAACAAGTCTTGAAGAGAAACCACAACGCAGAAAGAATCACAAACCAAAAACATCACCCAAGGAGACCTTCTGCTGTGCTTTCTGCAACCGGACTTATTTATCTCGGATTGGCCTTTTTAGTCATCAGCGCGCTTGCAGAAAGTGTGGGATGAGTCCTTCCTGAATCTTCGTTTGCAAAGAAAAGCCAGAGAGAGAGAGAGAGTATGCATCCAACCTCCATCTGCAGTATGAAATTGAGAGCTAGAAGTAATATACATTTGCTCTATCACTTTTGCTCTACCACACTATATGAGCCTGCCTAACCTCTAAAATCTTCAGGGAGACCCTTCTCTTAGTCCCACTGCTTTCCTAGGCACATTTGGTGGGTTACAGCGAGAGGGCCTTCTCAGTGGTTGCTCCCAGACATTGGAACTCCCTCCCCAGGGAAGCTAGGATGAAGTCCCTCCTTGTTCTACTTCTGTTGGGAAGTGAAAACTTTCTTAGGACTGCAATGGGCTTTTAATGGTTATGTTGTTTTTATATGCTGTTTTTAATTAATTTTTAAGTGATTTTAATTCTATAGATTGTTTAATTGCTTTTAAAAATCAATTTTACATTATTTTACAGATGTTTCTGTATGTTTTCAATCTGTTTGGTTTTTAATATCCTCTATTAACTATCTTGAGTTCCAATACTGGTAAAAGGGCAAGAAATAAAAAGAATAAGAATACCACCATCACATGCTACACTCCTATGTTACAGATTGCTGCTTTAACCAAAGGACTACCAGCCTATGTGCACTGTCAAATAGAGAGCTGGCATTGGCTGCTAGACTGTATTTATGACCTGTGAGAGGACAAAAGAAGGCCCTGATTCAACTTCCACATATTCCCAACAAGTGATAAACATTTTGCGCACTGGTTGCACTACTTGCATGTTTTGGATATACAACTCTCCTTATGTATACTCAGTACATATTACCTGTAGAGTTTTCACTGTTGTCTCTCACCTTTTCCTGGCAAGAGGGACCCGTATTTTGACATTAGAGTACATAGGATGTTAATGAAATCTATGTTCATGCCATGTTTCTGTTAATATTTTAGAAATGCAATGAAAACTGAAGGACTAATTTCAGAGCTGAAATATAAAGAATCCCTTTTCCAAATGCACAGACATGTATATATTACATGCAAACACACCCACTATTTCTCCCTGCAATGCTTCATATATGCTCAAAATGGAGGGGAAAAGCTAGTGTAATGGCAAGGACAGAAATACCAGCAGAGAACCCCATGGTGCCTGACTGTACAAGGCAATTTTGTCCTTCACAATAATGAAGCATCCACATAGTCATGATAAATACCAGATAAATTGCTATGATAAATATATTAATACAAATGCATCCCCTGCCACTCTGGACTGGGAAAGGAGGTAACAGGGTAGCTGAATAATCTGTAGATGGAGCAATTGAGCCAAAATGATGTATTATTTGCGTGTTACAGAGCACCTCAAAAACAAGACACAAAATCCTGGATTCACTTCATGACATGATAAAGGTTGATCTTTTGTACAGGACAACTGTGACTCAGAGTGGCTCCACTGTGTACTAAACACGGTATCATAATGGAGGGTTCAGATATGGATGGTTGTGCTTAGATGCTTCTTTCCATTGAAGTGAACACAGACGCCTGCTTTCTCAGGGACTACATGTACACAAAAGTGACAAGAGAGGGAGGGAAGCCAAATTACTAGGGCCCAACTATGTTACATATGTTTTTGTTTTCCTTGGGAGCATCATTATTTGTTGGTTGTTTTAAATATCTATTGTAAAATCAGTGAATATCAAAGAAAATAATAACAATATACAAAATTAGAAAACCTGTGTAAAGATTTTTGGCTGCTCCACCAAGGGCTGAAAACTGTCACCAGGTTGGCCAGAAAGGAAGCTGGACTCCTCAGGAGTTACTCCCACAGTCACGATTGGCCATGAGAACAGAGGAAGGTAAGTCCTCCCAGCCCCAGCTGAGTCAGGTTCTATGCTGCTCTGGGCACTGCAGACCCTCCCCCATTCCCCCTGCCTGCTGCGCCAAATGGCCATCCTCCTGTACCCACACCATCCTGCCCTGCCCTTCCACCACCCACCTGCTTCCGTTGCCACCAGGAATGCTGTGGGCATGCCCACTAGGAGGCTCCCTAGGTAGCAGATCTCCAGATTATCTTCTTGACCTGCAAGAAGTCAAGGAGGAAGAAAGGATGAGAATGTGAGAAGAGTTCCTTCCTTGGCTTTGTCTCTTTCATGCACAGCTAGGATCCCCTTTCACATTCAATGGCAATAGCATTTATATTTATATTATATTATATTTCCCCAGCTCAGAGGTGTTCATCTGGTAGGTCAGCCACTGGCAGCCCATGCCCATTGGGCAAATCTGTTGCTGGCAAACAGTTGAGGTGGGCCTTCCGCTGAAAAAAAATTCACTGGGGCCAAACCTAATCTTGGCAGCCCTGTTGACCAGATGCAATCTTCTGAACTGAGAGCATTTTGTCTGACAACAGAGGCAGTTGCTATTTGTGTCTGGCAATCCATGATGCTCATGGGGAAACCAAAGACCTCAACTCTTTTTCTGAAGAGAACCTACAATTCACAAAACCTTTTGAGTGAAAAGTATCTATTGCAGAGCCTCAAGCAACAGAGTGAACACATGGGGCTGTCTTATACTGAGTCATATCATTGGCCCATTCACCCCAATACTGCCTGCTCTGGCTGGCAGCAGAGGTCCAACAGCTTAAGTGGACCCTCGGTGCCTGGTTGCCTTTAACTAGAAATGCCAGGAACTGAACCGGGGGACCTCTTCATACAGATGATGTACTCTATGTACCCAGGGCCTGGAAAAGTTACTTTTTTACTGTCTCCAGGATTCTAGGAACTTTAGTTCCCCAGAGTAATGTCTCTAAGATCTGGAGCATGGTAGCCAAGAGTTGCCCGATGAGGTAGGCCCAGTGAGGGATGGTTGATACCAACTTATATTTGTTGCTATGCCAGCTTCAAGACATTTGTTCTCACCCAGATGTCCCTTTGCAATTCACTTGGCCTCTATCACACTCTTTATTTTTATTTTTCCACTTCTGAGCTTGAGCTGCTCCCTTCAGTCAGATAAAGATACTATAAAATAAAAATAAAATAAAACCAACAATTGAAAGCCATTTCCCTGAAGGTGATCCTACCGATGACTGAAGTAACACACCAGCCATTGAATTAGCCATTAATTTCAAGTATCCCTTATTTCTCCCTCCCTTTCTGTGTCACACAGAGAAATAAGACAAGGATGACAACTGACTATAATGTAAAGGAGGGGGAAACAGTGGGAGGGTTTGGGAGAGCAGTTATTGCAAAAACAAGGAAGCTATCCCTTTGGCACAAACAACTGAAATCTGCTCTGGTATGTTTCATTTTCTTATAAACATTCTATTATTATTATTATTATTATTATTATTGCTAGAGGAAAAAGCTAAAATTCTATTATATTAAAAACAGAACTGCAAATGGACCCGGTTTGATCTCTATGGCATCCATTGCAGAGTAACAAGAGTAATTCCAGCAATTAGATGTTAATTGATGTCTGAGCATATCTATTCCTAGAAACAGCAAGATCGTGTACGGCATAACTAGCATCATTAAACAGCATCATGGCCCCTCTGGGGTTAGCAGAAGCTAAGCTCAAGTGGAGGCATCTTACCCAGAAATCCTGCAGCAGGGAGGAAACAAGCTGCAGATGGTGGAGGAGCTAAGGTCCCAGAGACAAAACCCATATAATTTGGGAAGTGAGGGAGGACAGAGCCTAGACTCAAACAGACTTCCTTCACAAATCCTTTTAAAAATGCAGATACTGAATCTCTTTCAAGCATAAGCTTTTCTCTAATTATGCAAGTTCTTAATCAGTTCTATGAACTTTTTGCTGATGATTTAAACATTCTAGCTGCTTGCCTTCTTTGGTCCTTGTGCTCAGCAGAATGGTGTGGGGATGTACGTATGTGCGGATGAGAGGTCAGCTTGCAAACACATATGTATTCATAGCAGAGACCTCCTCCCCACACCAAAAACATAATCTCAGGGAAATTACCAATAGAGACTTCAAGAGACACTGCTCATGTATTTTGATACTGCGTGGTTTTTTTTTTTAACCTGCAAGAGATTTCCAAGTTTATTTTAAAAAATACAGCCCCAACAAGATCCATTCCTGACTGGTTAATGGTATATGTGTTTTGGAATGCAAAAATACAAAATACAATCATCCTTCATATTTGCAGGTTAAACATTTGAGGATTTGATTATTCACGGATTACTGTATTTGCTGCTACCTCCACTGCTGCCCTATATGTGACGGAGGGGGAGTTATCTCTAGGGGCTGGTTTACACGGCAGGTTTTATTGCGTTAAGTTGCGCTTTAGCGCTTTCCCGCATCAGTGGTGGGTAGTTTACATGGTATATGTTTACACAGCTATATTTTGTGGCTCTTTGATTTTTTCCGCTTTGAGGTTCACACAGCCAAAAGTGCTGGGGGCATGGCCAAGCACTGGAGAGGAGACAATGCCATCGGAATGTCTGCCCTGGCCCAAACTCCGTGCTTAACAGCTTAGAGGCAGTCCCCCTCCCCCCAACTCCCTTCCCACAAATCAAAGGGAAGGTTTTCCTCCTTTGCTTAACAGCATTTTCTCCCAAATAGAGGAAAGCCAGAGAGAGAGAGAGAGAGAGAGAGAGAGAGAGAGAGAGGGAAAATAACAGGTTAGATCTGATGCAGCCCTTCGTGAAATGGTTTCTCTCCCTCCCCCATGCACAGGATCACAGCTGATGAAATGAGCTATTACATACTTGCAAAACAGCAGAGAGGATGAGAAGGAATGCTCTCTGAATGAAAATTGTTGGGAATCCTTTTTGTTGCAAACTGGCTTCCAAAATAGCAGAGAGGATTTTTCAAAGTTTCCTCTAATCGCTACTGTCTTTTTCTCCCTCCCTGCCCCTCTTTTAAGCCCACCCTTGCATCATCAACCAATCACAATGCAGCTCTGCTGTAGCTCTTAGTGGAATGGTTGTTTACACTGCCAATAATGTGCTACATTGCAAATATACCTGCAAAAGTAGCGACATCCCTTGCCATGCTATATTTGGGTGTTTTACCTTCCCCCCTTCTTTTACCTTCCCCCCTTCTGAATGAGGCGATGCTGTGCTGAGATCCATGGGAACTATGAGCTATCTTAGCGGTATATTTAGAGGAATATTTGCCCATGTAAACAACCCCTAGGCTTTTCTAGGTCCTCCAATGCAATTTGCCCTGGAGGATCTAGAAATGCCTAAAGAAGTGTTCTCCCACGTTAAAAAAAATAGCACCCTATATTCTCAGTTTTTCCACTTTCATGGGGATCCTGTGTCCATAACCCCAGCAAAAGTTGAGGGCTGACTGTAGCCCACCAATTTAAACCTGCCAATTTTAGTCCCATGGTGACTTGGAACTTAGGTAGGCTGTTCCATCAGAGTAACGTCTTTCAGTTTAGTTGGTGGAGGACCCATGTAGGCAGTTAGGTACTGACTTCTTTCCTACCATTTTGGGCCTTCCAGTCTCTACTTAATCTTCCTGCCTGGGGGGAGCGGGGGGGGGAGATAGGAAACATTCTTTAGTCAAGGTGTTTAGAATGATGCCAATTAAAAAGACAACAGACAAAGCACACATAGGGAAAAAAGACATCATGGCAGATTGTGTCTGTAACATCAGGCATCTCTGACCGTACAGCTCTTTCCCCTGTAATTCAGATCCTTTCTTCCTGTCAGAACAGTCACTAATTATTATGAATTAAGAGGCTCAATGTCAGATCTTCTATCTGCTTAACTCAGTTCTGCGCCATACATTTGAATGAAAAAAGAGGAGCCTGCTCCATTTCTTTGTTGCATTTGTATTTCTTTATTTAGACTTGGAACGATTACTGAAGAAAGTCAAGGAAGAAAGTGCAAAGGCAGGTTTACAGCTGAACAAGAAGAAAAGAAATATGACCACAGATGACTTGCATAAAAGTAAAGTAGATAATGAAGACCTTGAAATAGTTCAAGATTTTTCATTCCTTGGCTCAGTCATTAATCAGAATGGAGAATGCAGTCAAGAAATCAGAAGAAGACTAGGATTTGGAAGGGCAGCTATGGAGGAAGCAGACAACGTTCCAAAGTGTCAAGATACATAATTGAATACTAAAGTTAGGATTGTCCATGTGTCATATTTCCCATTTCTATGTATGGTTGTGAAAGCTGGACAGTGAGGAAAGCTGATAGGAAGAAAATCAACTCATTTGAAATATTTGAAACATTCTGGAAAAGAATTCTATGGAAACTGTGGACTGCTAAAAAGACAAATAAATAGGTCTTAGAGCAAATCAATTTTAAAAAAATTAATTAGGAATTTATACCCCACTCTTCAGCTACAAAGGCTATCAAAACAGCTTACAAATTGTTTTAAGCAATAGCAATTTACACATCTATACTGCATTAAGCAATTTCCAATGTGTGGTAGCTAAATCAAGCCTGAACTCTCCTTGGAAGCCAGGATAATTAAACAGAGATTGTCATACTTTCACCATATCATGAGAAGACATGACTTACTAGAAAAGACAGATATGTTTGGTAAGGTAGAAGGCAGCAGGAAAAGAGGAAGACTGCATTCCAGATGAATAGACTCAATCAAGGAAGCCACAGCCTGAGTCTGCAACATCTGACCAGGGTTATTGATGATAGGGTGACTTGGAGGCCTCTCACTCATAGGGTTGCCACAAGTCAAAGTCTACTTGATGGCAGTTAACAACAATAAGAACACAACACACACAAACAGAAAGAGGGGGAAGCTAACTTTGGATTTTGAGCAGGAGCAGCAGGCAAAATGATAAAAAGGAGCCCTGGTGGCGCAGTGGTTAAATACCAGTACTGCAAGTCATCACGTTGCAAGTTTGATTCCAGCCGGCTCCAAGGTTCACTCAGCCTTCCATCCTTTCGTAGGTTGGTAAATTGAGTACCCAGCTTGTGGGGGCAATTAGCTAACACACATTGGAAACTGTTTAATGCAGTGTAGATGTGTAAATAGCTATTGCTTAAAACAATTTGTAAGCCGCTTTGATAGCCTTGTAGCTGAAGAACGGGGTATAAATAAAGTAAAGTAAAGTAAAGTAAAATCTCATAAGTCAGGAGACAGAAGCTTTCACCAAAATGTCTGAAGCTCTTGATAAACACCACTTTGCTCACTCAAAAATGCCCCTAGTACAATGGGGCTGTCATTGACTCTTTTTGCAAACAATCATCATTAGCAAGGAGCTACCACGTTTGAAACCATGGTGAGGATCAAAGTTGTCCATAGCCTTGCAGCATCTCATTAAAAGTAGGTCTAGCTCAAAGAAGCTGATGGTTGTGCCACGGAAACTGCTCCTTTAGTAGAGAGGAGCATGTTTTAAAATGCAAGCAACCCTCAGTGCACAAAGCCCCTAACAAAGAAGCTACTTTTTAAAAAGTCTTTTTTCTGCTCACCTAGCCACGCCTCTTTTCTTTCTTGTTCTCTGTTTAGCTGGAGGGTTGTTGTTGTTTTTTTAGCAACACTGGAACTAAGAGAGCGGTGCAGAACTGGAAAAACACAGACTTTCACTTGCTGGGTTGCAGCAGTGTGTTTGCAGTAAACAGTGCAACAGAGCTTGAGCTGGGAAAGAATGGGATGCTCTTCAGCTGATCCTACTCTAGTTGTGTATGCCTGCTTACAACAGGCAACGTGACAGCAGCTGCCTCTAAAATCCATTACTGAGCATGTGTGAACAGCAAAACAGAGAGAAAGGGTGAAAGCAAATTACCCCACCTCGCCAGCTACACTCAGCATGTTAAAAAAAAAAAGTATAGAGCTGTATGCTTGACTATCAAATTGGAACTCATAATAAAAACAGAGGCTGGTGAAAGAAAGAAAAATAATAATAATCTCTGGATGCATTTTGGAAGAAGATTTCAAGTGTTCTGTAGAAGGTTCAAAATGTTTTTCTTTACTTATGCAAGGCTTACCTGACCTGGCTCTACCTAGACATACCTGTAACTGGATGCCAAACAGTAAAAAGTAACTGGACAATAAGTGCTAGAGAAGTGATTCTCAAAAATTTCCAGACTTGAAGGGATGTTTCTACATCAACATGTCCAAGTATTTATTTTTTAAAAAAATATCCAAGTATTTATATGTTGCAGAAAATTTGGGGTGAGGTGGTCTATGGCAAAAATAATAAAATAAAATACTACTTTTCTAGACTATGACTTAAAAATTCCTCCCCACCAACCAGCATGGTTGAATGATTCTAGGAGTTATAGTCTATAAAAACAACTTCTCCAAGCTTTGGGATTTGCCCATGCCTGTTGCTCCTCACCTTCTCTATGCATCAAATGAAAATGTTCCCTATAAAATACCGAATAGTTTCCTGGGTTTGCATTAAAAATGGGAGATATGCTACTTTTCAAAGATGAGTCAACAAGCCTCCTAGGAATACTAGATATCAATTAACATCTGATGACTGAAATTACTCTTATTATTACACAGTTAGAGATGTCACCAAGAGCAAGCTGAATCCATTTGCAGATCTATTTTTAATTTAATAGAATTGTTGCCTTTTCATCCAGCACGAAAGAGTCACATACTATCCAAGGAATCTACAATTCAGAGATCAGAAATGTTTACAAGATCCTAAATCCAAGTGCTAGCCCTAGCTAGCATAGGCCCATTGAATCAGTGGAGTTTTCATATGTGTTGATTGACCGTTCAGCAATTGATTCTATTCTAGTTAGGATTTATGACAATGGAACTGCATGTAAGATTCCAGCTTTCCCATGGAATATCTGCCTCTACGGTTAGGGTGTAAGTGAGCCTGCCTCTCCCTCTCATCATACACTCATTCTATCACACAGAGAACTGCTGTATTCAGCAAGCATATGAGCTGGCAAAAAGCCTGCAAATTATGGGTTGGTATATAAAACACAACTACTGGAACCTGGTGGGATGAGTCTCATGATTGGAATGTAGCAATAGAGGGGTATGACCTATTTCAGAGAAATAGACCTAATGGGAAAGGAGCAGCAGCAGCATTATATATTAAGGATGTTTACACCTGTGAAGAGATCCATGACTTTAATCCTAGAAGCCAGGTTGAAAGCATCTGGGTAAAAACTAAGGGGGAGAGAAATAACAATGATGTCATTATGGGGTTCGACTACAGACACCTAACCCAGACAGAGGACTTGGATTATGCCTTCCTGAAACAGATGACCAAACATTCAGAAAGGAGAGATGTAGGATTTGTAACTCAAATTGCATGGGGGATCAATGGAGATCCCAGTAGTAACTGAATTCTAATATGAGGAATTTTAATTAGCTCATGATGCCAGTGAAAGGCTGGGTAACATTCTTTTGACTTATGCATAGCAGTAGTAACTGAGGAGACTCTAAGCCAGGGGGTGGACTAAAAATGTTTTTTATTGAAAATTAATCAAGGGAACACACACAAACACATACACTCAGGCTTCAAGCAATCACACAAGGCTAACAAAGAAAGTAGGAAGTATTGGGATAGAAGAATAGAGTTTATTCGAAGAGCAGAGACTCATGCAGCAGAGAAAGCTCATAATATTGTTGTGAGGGTCACGCAGCAAACCGGTAGCATGGAGGTAGGAGGAGGAACTGCAGACACTTTGGTGGCATTTTAAGGTAATATTTACAGTTGATTTTACCCCTGAATGGGGCGAGTTTGAGCCGATTACAATGTCTGCTGGAGTTTCACAAGGGAATCTATTGTTCCCTAAACAATAGACTCTCCAGATGTGTTAACTATCACTAATGGTTGGAACATTGAACTTGAGTAGACTCAGGCAAACCTCTATTGTTTTAGGAAGAGGGGAGAGGAAGAACCAGTTTTGTAAGCAAAGAGCACTCAACCACCTTAATGGGATTAATGAGTAACTCACTTTCAGAGCTGCCCAGGAAGAATTAGCCCATTGTCTCCCTAACATATCAGTTCCAGGGGACTTCACATAATTCTCACCTGGCTGTGTCTTTTAGAAATTTCAACTGGCTACTGGATAAGTCCCAGTATACTGGAGGAGGGCAAATGTTGTCCCCAGCTTCAAAATGAGAAAAAAGAGGGCCCAAATAATTACCACTCAGCCTGACATCAATAACAGGTAAGATCTAGAGCAGATAATTAAAGAGACAGTCTGTAAGCATTTAGGAAGAAGTGCAGTGATCATGAAAAGTCAACATGGGTTTCTCAAAAACAAGTCATGCCAGATTAATCTAATCTCTTTATATATATATATATATATATATAGAGAGAGAGAGAGAGAGAGAGAGAGAGAGTTACAACTTGGTAGATGAAGGGCATGCTGTGGATGTAGCATATTTTATTTTCAGCAAGGCCTTTGACAAGGTCCCCCTTGCTAGTCTTGAAAACAAGCTAGTAATATGTGGGCTAGACAATGCTATTGTTAGGTGGATTTAATTGGTTGACTAACCAAACCCAAAGGGTGTTCACCATGGATGGCTCCTCTTCATCCTGGAGAGAAGTGATTAGTGGGGTGCCACAGGGTTCTGTCCTGGGCCCAGTGCTATTCAACTTCTTTATCAATGACTTTGATGAGGGAGTAGAGGCCATACCTATCAAATTTGCAGATGACACCAAATTAGGAGGGGTAGTGAATACCCCAGAGGACAGGATCAGAATTCAAAATGACCTTAACGGAGATTGGATAGCAGGGCCAAAACTAACAGAATGAATTTCAACAGGGAGGAATGTAAGGTACCACATTTAGGCAGAAGAATGAAAGGCAGAGATCTAGGATCAGTGACACTTGGCTTGACAATATTACATGTGAAAGGGATCTAGGAGTCTTAGTAGACCCCAAGCCAAATGTGAGTGAACAGTGTGATGCAGCAGCTAGAAAAGCCAATGTGATTGTAGGCTGCATTGATAGCATAGTGTCTAGACAGAAGGAAGAACAGGTTGCTTACCTGTAACTGTGGTTCTTTGAGTGGTCATCTGTGCCCTCACACAAATGGGTTTTGTGTCTATGCAGAGACTCCTTTCAGAATGTTCTAGAGCTGAGTAGCTTTTCGCAGGAACTCCATCCCCTCCCACCTACTGCACATGTTCCAGCCCACCAAGCTACTGTTCCCTCAGTTTTGAAGGCCACCATGAAATTTACAGAGATCTGAAAGAGGAGAGGTAGGGCAGATTTGAGTGAGAATATAGATGACCATTTCAACAACTACAGTTACAGGTAAGCACAGCTACTGTAGGATTTGCATATGAGTTTCCTTGCACATCTACTGCTTCTGAGGCTTTGTTCAGCACTGAGGACTATTGTTAGTCTATACCAGTCTCCCAGATTAGTATATCAGATTATTTCAAAAGGATATTTTCACATTCCCATAAACCATAACAGATGTATCATACCTTCTACCACACCACTGGGTACCCCCAAATGTGACAAAACACCCCACACACCTCCAGAGAGTATGGGTGCAGGGTCAGAAATGTGTTGATTCCTGGGAGCGGGGGAACAGAAACGCCTCAGGAGGGTGCATGCAGCTCCATATACATCATGCTATGAATGCCATTTGGCAGGACCATTGGCCATGCTGGCTCAGGGTAATGAGAGATACAGTCCAACCCTCCACTTTCCCAAGCTCTGCCACTATAGCTCACTCATCATGCTCCACTGCAAAACAATAACTCAGCACCTGGGGTCCCAGAAACAAGGGATGGTGACCTCTGCTTTCTCCACAGGGCCTCCTTAGTGGTGGTACTTTGTGCAGGATGCAGAAAGACATCCCCTTTCCTGGGGGAAAGGAGTTGTGAGAAGGAAAAGGCATGAGTGGATGAAGTTTGTGTGTGTGTGGGGGGGGTAGAGTACACTTCACTGATGCCTTGTTATGGCTACAGGAGCCAGAGGTGAGCTGGGAGAATCTGATCCAGCCAAGCCAGCATGTCAGAGATGCTGATCTCACCAGTCCAGTAAGATGGTGCAAACTGGTCCACACTCATTTCCTCCACTGGCTGCTGCTCCTCTTGCTTCCAACAGTTCTTCAGCTTGAAGCATAGCTGGGCAGGAACAAGGGGTGGGACGTGCAGTACTGAACGGCCCTCATTGGCTGATGCGGCAGCTAAAAAGGCCAATGCAGTTTTGGGCTGCATCAATAGAAGTATAGTGTCTAGATCAAGGGAAGTAATAGTGCCGCTCTATTCTGCCTTGGTCAGGCCTCACCTAGAATACTGTGCTCAGTTCTGGGCACCACAATTCAAAAAGGATATTGACAAATTGGAGCGTGTCCAGAGAAGGGCGATTAAAATGGTGAAAGGTCTGGAAACCATGCCTTATGAGGAGAGACTTAGGGAGCTGGGTATGTTTAGCCTGGAAAAAAGACGGTTAAGAGGCGATATGATAGCCCTGTTTAAGTATTTGAAGGGGTGTCACGTTGAGGATGGAGCAGGCTTGTTTTCTGCTGCTCCAGAGACTGGAACACGGAGCAATGGATGCAAGCTCCAGGAACAGAGATTCCACCTCAACATGAGGAGGAACTTTTTGACAGTCAGAGCTGTTCGGCAGTGGAACACACTCCCTCGGAGCGTGGTGGGGTGTCCTTCCTTGGAGGTCTTTAAACAGAGGCTGGATGGCCATCTGTCGGGGATGCTTTGATCGTGATTTCCTGCATGGCAGAGGGTTGGACTGGATGGCCCTCGTGGTCTCTTCCAACTATGCAGTTCTATGATTCTATGATTCAAGAGCCCACCCTTGCCTACCTGTCATGGCTAAACCTCCCTTCCCACCATACACCTTCAGGACTGAGATGGCATTGGGTGGAGATCTTTCTGGCAGCTGAACAACTATTTCAGCTTGTAAAAAACTGCAACCTGGCAAACATGCATTAAGAAAGGGAAGGAAAATAAGGTTTGACTGCAATTAACAAAAATCTATATGGTTGGTTCAGAATGCATTACTTTCACTTCTGTGTGCTAGATTCAACACCCAAGATTGATTAGGCAGGTGCAGTTTGACTCTGTGTACAGGATATTGATCTCTGTGAAATTGTATTGGCAAAGACAGACGTGGAACTGATTAAGTAACAAGCTCCCACTTTGTTGGGCCTTTGAGGAAAGCACCCCACCCACCCTGACCCCCACCAATGAGACTTTCTGCTAAAGCTGTTCAATCAAACATCCTTACAGATTTCCATAACACATGGAAATGAAACATCTGTTTTCAGTCTGCTGCCATAAACTGTTGTAAGAACCAGGGCTTTTAAAAACTCAGTTCCAGCGGCAGTTTCACACAGACTTCAATGTAAGGAAAAGGTGCAAAGGAATTATGCAAACCCAGAGCCCTTCCCTTTCGTGTGGGAGTGCTCTCCATTTGCATAGGGTGGCAGAGGGCAGCCATACAAAGCGGAGACAGCCAAAACTCAGGTTTGAAGGCCATCTGGCAGACACGACTCAACTGTCCATCATCGGAGACCCAGACATGCCTTTGTGCTCCTGGGGACCTCCTGTTATCTTGCTTCCTCTATTACTGTCATTTATTGACATCAAGAAAGAAAGATTATGGAAAATGCTATTTATGAGTGAGGGTGGGTGGGGGAGAATCTCAAGCACAACATAACTAAAGACCACCTTCTGTTTGGGTTCATTTGGTTGGCAAGGGAGGGAACAACATTTCCACGGCAATCTCCTGCCAAACCCCACATTCAGATGTGGTAGATGTGGTAATGAAAAGTAGCCATTGCTTTGACTGATGCCTGTTCTTTCCTCTTTGTTTGGGCTAAATTGCTTCTCAAATACCAAGCTTGAGAAAGATACTACCTTGGCTTTTCTACTTTAGGCATAACAATGCTATGTCCTTAAGTAACTTTGCTGTCTGAAATGGCAGAGCAAGCTGTGGCATACCACTAACTATCTGACATAATCCATATAGTAATTGACTCTGCCTTGGCTATTTAAGAAAACAATTGCTGGTAGTAACTGTGCCACAAGGCAGGGAATTTGGTGGGGAAGTTTGGAGATCTGTCTCCATAGTCCCTGATTACCTGTTGCTGGAAGGAGGTAAAGACACACCTGTTGTTAGATTTTCCTTGGGTTTTTTTCGGGCTGTGAGGATGGAATAATTTCTTTCTGATGTTTCACCTGCATCTGTGGCTGGCATCTTCAGAGAATGGCTGGGTAGGAGTGTATGTGGAGCTTATATGCTGTGGACACCTGTAGGGTAGTGTATGTAAATTTGTGTAATTGAATGGTTAGTTTCTGGGTATAGAAATGCGAGGCTTGTTAGTGTCTATATACAGATAAACCCCACAGACGGACAGATACCTACACAAGAACTCCAATCATTACCCAGGACAAAAAAGAAGCACAATAAAAACATTGGTAGACAGTGCAAAAAGGATCTGCGAACCCCACTACCTGGAGGACGAACTGAGGCACGTAAACTGGGCCCTACAGGCTAATGGTTACTCCAGATCAGACATCACAAGAGCAGCCAGACCCAGAACAAACCACAGGAATGAAGAACAGCCACCCAAAGGGAAGGTATTTTTACTATACATCAAAGGAGTCACAGACAGAATAGGGAAACTGATGAGGAAACACAACCTCCAAACAATCTACAGACCAACTAAGAAAGTCCAAGAAATGCTACGCTGAGCAAAGGACAAAAGAGACCCTCTCACAGCTGCAGGAGTTTACCGCACACTATGCAGCTGTGGACAAGTTTACATAGGGACCACTAAATGCAGTGTGCAAACACGAATCAAGGACCATGAGATACACTGTAGACTGGGCCAGCCAGAAAAAATCAGCTACAGCAGAACATGTTATAAACCAACCTGGACAAAAAATGCTATTTAAAAACACAGAAATTCTGGACCAGGCCAACAACTATCATGTCAGAATGCATAGGAAACCTGTTGAAATCCACAAACACCTGGACAACATCAACAGGAAAGAACAAACCTTAAAAGTAAACAAAATCTGGCTCCCAGTTTTGAAAAACAATAGAATAAAAACTCAGCACTTACAAAGGAATTCCACCCAGGGACACAGGGAGTTCCAGCAGATAATGGCCCATCAGCCAACCATTAGCCAAACAGACACTTACGACCCTTGCATTTCTATACCTAGAAACTAACCATTCAATTACACAAATTTACATACACCCTACAGGGGTTCACAGCATATAAGCTCCACATACACTCCTACCCAGCCATTCTCTGAAGATGCCAGCCACATATGCAGGCGAAACGTCAGAAAGAAACTCTTCCAGAACATGGCCTCACAGCCCAAAAAACCCCCAAGGAAAATCTATGGATGCTGGCTGTGAAAGTCTTCGACTTCACACCTGTTGTTTTTTAGGGAGAAGTTGCAAAACTCTTCACAGCACAAGGAGCATAGAACCATCATATGTAGCCATTATATCATGGATTGTACTAAAAACCTAGCCCTCTGCTGAAAGTGTTGGCCCATGTGTTGGTGGAGAGGGAAAGGGCTAAGAATGAACTGAAGACAACCTTGCAGAAAACTAGTAAGTGTGTAATAGGAAGATCTGAAAATACTCCAACTCTTCAATATTACAGATTTCTGAAACCAAGCAATGTAATAGTAAGATCCTGGAGGTTGTATTTGTTTTAAGAACTGTTGTAGTTTTGCCACCAGTCATTTTCATTCTTAGACCTGTACTCTAGAGCAGTGGATTTTGGTCTTCTCTTTATCAGGGACCCCCTTTAAATATCTCTTGTTGCCATGGATCCCCAAAACCACCACCACCACCACCATTGTCCAATTACATCATCCATTAAACTTTTCCTCAGAAGCACTGGAGGGGGAAAGAAGACTTTTCTCCTGCTGTTTCCTGCAAGTTTGTGGCTGCAGTGGATTGAACAACAACGTGCAAGACAAGCCAGCAAACCCTGCCAGCCTTTGCCTTGGCTCCACTGCAGGGAGGAGGTGGGCCAAACAGCCATCAAGCCTTCATGGGCTCCCTGTGAGGACATCATGGCCCCCTGGGGGTCCACAGACCACAGGTTAAGAAACACTGCTCTAGAGTTAGAAGTTATAATTTGTGAGTTTCCAAATAAACAAATTTGGAAGGCTATGTTATATTGCCCCTATGGAAAGGGGGTAGTGAAGCATCCCATTCTATGTAATACAGGAGCATTCTAAACAAGATACAGAAAATGGAACTAATAGAATACCAAACACATCAACAGCAACGTTGGGGGGAAGATGCAGGGGCAGAATGACTTAGACAAATACATTTGCAAACAGGGAAGCCCATCTAGCTTGCTTAGCAAGAACTGTAATAGTGAAAAGCAATGCTTTTAGTTTCCACAGTTAAAGCAACATCAGTATAAATCTTGATGTACAAGTAATGGGAGACTTTTGGGGAAGCCAGGGGAGTGGGGAGGTTTGGGTTTTTGTTTTTGTTTTTACAAACTAGAAGGTGACAAACATCCCTTGTCCAGTTCCTCTTATGCAGCAACATTGCAGGGTCATTCAATAATGGAAGAGGAAAGGATCTTGTAAAGACAAACTGAAAATAATAAAATGGTCTGCCTTTTCCACTAAGAATATCGTTTATTTTGTCCAGACACAAAAGACCTTAATGTAAGATATTTTTGGTTTTACTTTGCTCCCAACTTCAGACATTACAAAATCAATAACATTTTTCCATCTGTTGCTGGGGTAAATATAGAAGTGAAACTGAAGCCTTCCACAGACTTCCAACTAAGTGGAAATCCTAGCCACTCTGGGGGGAAATTTTATTTTGCCCTCACATTGAGGTTATTAAAACCTGAAGCAGAATGTCCTTTTATTCAGTAATGAGGCAATGCACTTGCTAAGAATAGGACATTGTAGATCTTACACAGCCATTGGGGCAAATCCCTAAATTCTCCTGTGGGTGATGCTAGTTTTCTCTGCAGATTGTACTAATTCTTTGCTTTCAGTTTTATCTTGCAAAAAATCTCACAAGCATCCTGCTAGTGGCATATATGTTGGAGATATACAACCTAGCATGCATTATGGGACATGGTAGTTAAAGAGTTAAGTTGCACATAAGAGATGTTTATAGATACTTTCCTGTTTGTTAGAAGGGCCTTTTACAACCTGTCTTCCACTAGGCAGAATTCCTTTGAAGTCTTTGTCAGGCTTGGAAGCTCAGTAGGCACTGAGCCTTTTTTTCTGGAGGATGCCCAAACAGAGTACTCACATACTTTGTTTTTTTTAGGGATGTAGCACCTAATCCTATACAGGGTGTTTAGCATGTAGAACTTCATATTTTACTTCTCTGCATATATTCTTCAAGTACTAAGCCTGTGTAATCTCCTTACACAAGATTCTGTAAGTAAACTTATTTTATATACTTCTAATGAAGTCTCAAGGAGTGTTCCTTTGTTTGCTAGTCTGTGTGAATGGGGAGTCCAGGGTGGCAGGCTTAATTGTTGATTTATATATAAACCTTTCACTGAATGTGTGTTTATTTTTACTCTGCTACTGAATATCAACTGGTTTTCCACCCCAGATATTTTTTTTATTACATCAACAATATACAGGCGTAAGTCCATCTTACATCTGTGTATGTCTTCTTCTTCTTCTTCTTTTTTTTGGTGTTCATTGTAGAGGTTGGTATTCCCTTCTTCCCTCCACAACTACCAATGTCTGCCCCTCTGGACTTACCAGCAGACCCCAGCAGATCTCAGTTGATGATGTAATCATTCTGCCTCTGGTTTACAGGGACATAGTCATCTCCGTCCACTCCCCATTAGCCACAGAATGCCATGCTACACTGAGCCATATAGGATCTCAGCCAATGAACTTCATATAGTACAATTCAGAGTCTGGAAAGAATTATTTTTGGGAGTCCCAAAAGCTGGGGATTCTGGGAATTATAGTAAAAACAAAACAAAAAACAAAATACTTTTCTAAGCTCTGGTATGATTGAAGCCTGAGAAAGATTTTGCAGATTTGAGCTCAGCATCATGGAATTTTTTACTAGGGTATCCAGATATAGACATTAAGAGTTAATCTGCTCCCCTTGAAAAGAAATGAATTAAGAGGGGAACAGCCACGTTTTGTGAAATCAGTTAAAATCAAGCACACAGAAAACACAAACGATGTCTCAGTGATGTTAAAACTTGATTACTTGTCCGGGCTCTGCACTGATGTTGGCAATGTAACAAGTTTAATAATGTTATCAGCTCACTACCTTGGTTCTAAACACAGGCCTGCAGCAGAGTTAGTCTAATTACAAGAGAACTGAGGTAGTGGAGGAAATCTAAGCTGCACCCAAGGGGACAATAATAGACAGTACTTTCCTTGTGCCAGAATACAATGTGCCTGAGTACAACATTACTTCCATTGTGAACACAAGCTATACCACATACATAGTGTCTTCTGGCCTCTCCTGTGTGCAGCACTTGGGGAAGTTTTGCCGTGGCCCATACTGGCTGGAGGATTCAGGGCACTGTAGTATGATTTTCCTCTGAAGCCTGCAAGTACTACTCTGACAGGCCCCTCTGACACACTGACCAGGTTGAAGTGAGAGTAGGGATGGCAACTGTGATTAAAAAAACAACAACCTGGCTTTCATATGCCTTGGGGTCCCAAGGAAGCATGAAAGGTGGGCACCCCAAACAAGAAAGGGAGAGAATATTTGAATCTAAGACTACAGGGGTGCCTTTGTCAGCTCTATAGGGTCCTAGCATTGGCACAATGATGCTGTGATGAATTCTAAACAGAGCTTTCTTTCCTGGAGCTTCTCTGCTTCCTTTCCATAAGCAGAGGGAGCTTAATCTTCTAAGACAGAACTGGGGAAGTTGTGGACCTTGAGACTGTCTATACGGCAAAAATACTCCTCACAGAATTCAAGGACAATATGATTTGTCTTAATGAGATCCTGCATCAATCTGCTGTATTTGGAAGGAGGGGGGCCAAAAATGCCGAATACTCCATGGGAAAAGCCTTCACAACTTTTCCTGTATTAAAAAAATATCCAAAGGAAATGCGCAATACTGCTCACTGGGACAACCAATTTGCTTTGCTGTACATTCCCGATAAGAGCAGAAGTGGAAAGCTGATTGGTCAGACCTGCACAGAGGGTGGAACTTGCTGGCACGACAAGTGCCCCAAACCACCATGTTGGATTTTTGCCATAGTGATTGTGCTCTGAGGCGATGAAACAGCCTTACCCACCTTTCCCCCCCTATTTATTTAAGCGGAATATTGTACTTCTGAAACTTGGTTATGCATTTTTAAAAAATACTGTTCAGCAGTGGCAACTGGTGGGAATAAAAATGGGAGTAATTCACTTTCACCTGCCATCTTGATTCACAGGCATGCCTGTTTGAACAATGAATAGCTTTGCATGCCTGCAATCTTGCCAAAAAAACATTGAGACAAAAGTTGTGGCAAATTGGCATTAATGTGCATCAATCTAGATTTTATAGCCTCGTATAGACAAGCCCCTTCAGACTTTGTTGGACTTTAGCTCCCACAGTCCCTCACCGTTGGCTGTGTTGGGTAGGATTGATGGGAGTTAGAAGTCCAACAACTATGTCTAGATGGTTACACTTGCACCAGCCCTGTTCTAAGTACTACAGTACTGCTAACTTTTTTCCAAGGAAGAGTTGATTTAAAGTTGCTCTGTCATACATCTCCTTTCTCTGATGCTTTCCCTATAGGTGAAAGGGTACATTTACATAGAAATAAATCACAAGGAAAGAAATCTCTGTAATTTCATACAGTCATAGAATTGTAATTCATTCATTGTTAGTTTTTTCCTACAAGTTTGCATAACTTGCTAAGAAATGAAACTATATTATTTAATTTTGTTAAGAGCAGTGTGCTAGGTTTCCTGGTTTGGGGAAAAAGCTCTCCTAGGCACTAACTCTCTGCAGGACCTTACAGGCTAAAGGTTTTAAAAACAGACCATTGACCAGAGGAGCTCCAGAAAAGGGCAGGGGACACAAATCATGTTGAGGACAAGATGATTTTTGAGCACAAATATTTATTTATTAAAAAGACAGAAAAATTTAGCAGCAGAAACTCAACAAACAGTCTGCATTCAGTGCAAGCTGTTTCTCAAAGTAAGAGGGGGGAAAACAGCACAGGTGCTAAAACCCTACTCTTGACCAGTCTAAGGGGGCTAGAGGGAAGTAGTTAAGCTAGAGGGACTACAGACTTACACAGATTTTTTTCACCCTCTAATGCAAAGCAGAGTCCAAGTAAGCTGTGTGGCTGAAGATCAGAAATAGCAGCACTCTTAACTGAGAAGGCAAGGAAGCAGGTTCTGGAAGATGGGGACCATGTGGAGGGTTCAAAATGAAGGAGATCCTTTGGGCAGAGACTCTCTTTCTCTCTCTGGCCTATATATAGCCCTTGAGGCTGTCACCTGGAGTGAGGGGACACCTCTGGGCAGGGCAAAACATGACCTTAATGTTATTCTATGGAAGGGTCAAAAGGTCTCTTTGTGTTTGAAGGAGTTCAAAGCCTATGGCTGGTGTGCAAAGGTTTTTTTGTCTCCGTGCAAAGGGTAGATGTGAATGTGACCTCTGTCTTTCACCTTCTGGGCACTGGTAATGACTCTTAGATTATCTGGGGAGACAAAAACAATGGAGTTGCACACATGGGGCAAAGCCAATCAGGTACAGACATTTGCCCTCTTTCAAATCCAGAAAGGATTGCCCAGCATCTTTGGAAATTGCACAGTACCTTACAATGGGGTATGTACCAGTCTGAGCCAATTTGGCAGGGTCTGCATTCAGTGGAGGGAAACAAGACAGCTAAGCACTGGTTGCTCTCTTGAAAGTACCAATTAGACCATTTCCTTGCCAGCAGGAGGGAGGGAAATTCCAGTTTGTACTTTAAAATGAGGCCTGACTTCTCCAAGATGGCCAGGGATCCAGGCTTTTCACTGCCTTACACCTCCAGTATGCTTCTTACAATGTGTGCAAACTCTGGCAAGAGGCAGCTCCCCACCTAATGCATCAAAGTCTACTTGCAATTCATATTTATCAAGCATAATGCATAACAATGTATCTTTTTTAAAAAAATACACTGCAGTCTTTCAGTTATACCTTATCAACACTGTTGGGGCAGAGCACTAGGACTTGCTCAAAGTGGGTGGAACAACATTACAGTTTTGGTATCCACAGATTTAAGTATTCACGGCTTGAAAATATTCTTTAAAAAATAATAATCCAAAAAGCAAACCTTGATTTTGCCATCTTATATGAGGGACATCATTTTGATCTGCCATTGCATATAATGGGATTTGAGTATTCACGGATTTTGATATCCACAGGGGGGCCTTGAACCAAACCCCAGCAAATATGAAGGGACAACTGTATATGCCAGGGTACCAGAATAATGACTGACCTCTCTTTGTGCTGGCAAGTGAATGAGAAGATAAAGAACCTTTCAGATTTTACTACTGTTTGTGACTGTTTACCATACAAGAAATCAGAAATCCACTAGCTGTGATTTTGGGACCATCATATCCAGGAGGTTTGGTTACAAGAATTGTTATGGTGAGCAATCACCCACCACTCTTCCACCACTCAGGAACCTTGAAAGAGGTATACTCATTGCGTAGGTTTTATAATAAATTGTAATCAGTAGCTTTTGGAACGACCCCTACCCTGGGGGAGGGCTATGCGTTGTTATTCAGGTGTTGTTATTTAGGTGTCAGACCCCCTACTTTTTATTCATCTGGGCATTAAAATTGAAATACTAACTGAATTCTGCTAGAGACAGTTGCTTGGTTTATCTGTCATTTTTTAAAATGGCATTAGTTTATTGCTTTGTTTTAAGTGATTATGAACTTAGTATGTATACTACCCTCTCAGCACAATATCTGCCAGTAGCTGTCTGTTGCAAAATATTTTTAAAAACACATGCACATACACTCTCTTAAACACTTTTCTTTAGTTAAATATCTTGTAAATCACCTAGGAGAAGGTGAGGACATGAGAAGTACCACTCAGGTTAGGGAAACAATGCAAAGCCCCTTGTTATTTTGTGAAGTGGAGAGAGTATCACAAATGGAAGGAAAGTGTTTAGTCATAGACAGACCCTGGAGAAGAACTCATGCTCAATCCAAAGTCAAAGTCTGAAGTCATTTGGTTCAGCAAACTTATGAAATCTAAGCTGCTCTCTGACTTGATAGCGATTGGGCAACAGACTAGCTGGCAGTCTGGTCTTAAATTTCATCATGGGAAAAAAGCTGGAATACAAATGAAATTAAGTAATTACTAATCCTACATTTTGATTTGATTTCTTTGACCATTAAAGTCTGGTCATTATATTCTTTGAGGAAAGTTAATTATCAAAATCCCAGACTAGTATGTGATATTAAATCTAGAATGAATTCCATTTGACTCATCAGGTATAATAGGTATTTGCCTACCATGGGCAAATTCTTCCCTACTCCATCTACAACAACGCCAGAATTTGTAACAGTAGACTACAGAGGCCTCCACATCTAGAATGCTAACTCTTTACTCTGTGCATGTCCCATTAATAGTACAGGGTTTTTGTTTTTTTTTAACAATACCATACCAATACTGAACTACAATAAACTGGAGCAGAGTCCATACAACTTTCTGAAGTGAGAAAGACCTAATGAAAGAAACTTATTCTCCAGGGCTCTCTGAGTTTTAAATTGTCTAATGCAGCCTTCCCCAACTTTGGGTGTTTGGGACTATTATACCCATCACTTCTCATTATTGACCATGCTGGGCATCAGCCTGGGGAAGCATTGCCCAATGAAATCTCCAAGAAAGGGGTATAGCTTTAGACCCAACTTGTTGAGCGTACATGGCATTTCAGAGTTACTTCCATGAATAAAATCATTCCATGTTTGAATGTATCCTTTTCATGCATATAGAAAGAGAAGGGCCAAATGCTATGATTACTATTTTCACAAATGGTGGATCACAGCTATTTCAAATTGCTTTCACAGTACAAAGTTCCATGAAATAGAAGGTAAGGGAAATCCGGAGACAGCAAAGGATTATGCAGGTACTGTTGGATTTTCCAGCTAGTTGTGATACAGCACATGTGTCTCAACTGCTCCTCCAAAGAAAGGTGATGCTTCTCCTGGGAATGACTTTGACTGAATTATTCACACAGTGATACATCCAAAATGGAGCACAAGACTAAGGACAAACGTACAGAGTTCAGGTTCCACATCATTGACATAAATACTTCTCAGTTCTTCTTGTCACTGTCCCAAGGTTTGACTTTTAAAAACCAGATATATCTATCACTATTGGAACAAAAAGAAGTTCAATATATTTCACAGTGAATATAGAGAAAAATAATCTGTTTATTCAATATCGAATTTTATGAACTCCCCCCCATGTTGTGCATATATATTTTCCTGCAGTAAATATAACTGTGCATATTCTCTCTCTCACACACACACACTATAGCCAAAGTGAGTAGTTTTAAATGGTGAATTGTGCTAACACCCATCCCATGTAAATGAAACTTCAGACAGCTCAGATTTGTCTGGACTGCATCCTATCAAATTGGTACTAGCAAGATGGAATTGCCGTACAAAAACAGATGGACTGCTTTCTTTTTTAAAAAAACTATTTACCGTATATTCCGGCGTATAAGACGACTTTTTAACCTTCTCAAAATCTTTTAAAAATTAGGGGATCGTCTTACATGCCGGAATACAGCTCCCCATCGTGGCTTCAGAAGGACAGGTGGCTGGCTGGCTGGGGGGAGGTTTGCCAGCACCCGCCCTTCCCGAAGCCATGATGGGGAGCCCTATAAGAGGACATCCCACCCAGCCAGCCACCCCTCCTTACCCCCTGAAGCTGAGATCGGAACCCCGATCACGGCTTTGGGAAGGGTGGGGGGTGGCTGGAAAGCCCCCCCTCCAGCCACCCTTCCACCCTTCTCGAAGCCACAATCGGCTCCCGATCGTTGCTTCTGGGAGGGTGGTGGTGGCTGGAAAGCCCCCCCACCAGCCCCCTTCCACCCTCCCTGAAGCTGTGGCTTTGGGGAAGGGGGGTGGCTGGAAACCCCCCCCCCAGCTAGCCACCCTTACATTTGCCCCTCTCCTCTGCCTTCGATTCCTCCCCAAAGGGGGTGAAGGCAGAGGAGAGGGGCAAATGTATCTACTTTGCCTCACCCCCCACCCGGTCTCCTGCGTTTTCGCTCCCTTTGAGAAGAGAGCGAAGACGCAGGAGATGGGTGGCGTGTGAGGCAAACCGCTAAATTCGCCTCTCTCCTCCGCCTTTGATTCCTTTGGGATGGGTGGATGGGTGGTGGCTGGAGGGGGAGAGGCTTTACAGCTAGCACTCGCTTTCCCAAAGCCACGATCAGGGTTCCCATCATGGCTTTGGGAAGGGTGGATGGGTGGTGGCTGGAGGGGGGAGGCTGGGATATACTTGCCATATAAGAGATGGGGGGGTAGTCTCATATGGTGAGTATATCACAAACTCTATATTTTAACTAAAAAATGGGTCGTCTTATATGCCTAGTCTTATACACTGGGATATACGGTAGGTATTTATACGCCGCTCTTCAGCCACAAAGGCTATCAGAGCGGCTTACAATTTGTTTTAAGCAATAGCAATTTACGCATCTACAATCTGTATCGGCAGCCACACATTTTCCCAACAGAAGTCACATTGAGACAAAAGGGAGTGCCTTACCATATCCACATGGTCACTGCACCAGATTATTTTTGGTCACACAACCACTGTGGCTTCCTATCTTTATTCCCAGCATACATGTCCACACCTATCAACCAGTAGCCTTTCTTGTTTTCCTGTCAATCTTATTACCCACCTTGCACTCTCATTGGATGAGCCCCCATCCAATCCCCTTCCCCCCTTTGCACCCCAGTGAGCGATCATGAGCAAGCAATGGTATTTTAAATCTCTCTCACACCCATGGGATGGAGGGCAGATGATGCATGGGTCTCCAGGCAGACAGAGGGAGCAGATGGGGGGAGAGGATGAGGGGAGCTGCAGTGCCTCAGCTCTTGCCAGGAAGTGTCATGGCTCCTGTCCGCTCTTCCCTCAAGTTTATAAAAGAAAGGAATGATCACACAGAAGCTGCAACAGAAGTGTGTCCATCCTGACTCCACAGCTGGACTGATGCAGCTCCAACAGCTCTCCTTCTAGTCTAAATCTAGGGGAATGGACAAAGAGGGAGAAGGTGTGAAAGAGAAAGAGCCAGAGTGCAGGATGGGTTGATCGGGGAAGCACACAGGCACTCCCTCCCCCTCCAATCCCATTACATCCCCCCCAACCCAGTGGGAGACTCTGACAGATCAGTGCAGGGCACACACACTTCCTTGCCTCTTGCCCACCTGATAATGTAATAAAATTTAACAAAATAATAAATACCCCCCCCTAAAAACACACATCCCCCAGCCAGAAATGTTTTTTTTTAAAATAGGGAGACCATGTTTGTGGGACCTAGGTAACCACCCACCCCCTGTCCCACCCTCCATCGCCCCCCCTCTCAAATTCTCCCCTGATCCTGATTTGGCACAGGACACACATGTAAAAATGCAGATTTTCCCTAAAACTGCAAAATAAAAAGTGATTTTTAAAAATCACATTAACACCTAAAAGAAGCACTTTAATTGTGAATACAGTCATATTCATGTATTCCAATAGCACTGAAATCAAGATGGGTACAGTTTTTTTTTTTTTTTTTTGCCTAGTATGGATTCAGCCTTTGAAATTACTACTTGTCATACTATCTTGCTTAGACTATTTTCTACTTTCTATGGTGTAAGAGCAGCAAAACGTTATTTATAACTAAAGCAAACTGGTATGGCTACACTTTCAAACCAGTGAGATAGCATAAGGTGCAAAGCACCCCTCTTTCTATATTCCTTAGAAGACGCACCTTCAACACTCCTGTCTTTAGTAACACCTGTATTCTTGATACATGAACAGACTTTATAAGGTCTTATACCCCTATAGAAAAGGACATTCTTTTTAAGTGCAACCTTTAAACTCCTCTGGTCCAGTACATGGCCAACGCCAAACGTAGGATATGCAAGAAAACTGGATCAACTCCAATTTCTCCTTCAGTATATTTATTAAAGAATCAAAGCAGAAATAATTAGCTGTTTTGAAAATAAAACAAACCTTTCACACCCATCAGAATTTGAAGAATTAACTTCTCAAAGCAAGTGGGAAGAAGGGTGAGGGCTTCCACTAATCCCTCCACTGCCACCAACTGTGTGGTTTGACACTAATATTCTTTATGTAACATTCTCTGAGGCAAAAGCACATAATACAAAAATGATTTATTAAACAGAAATTGAACACAGCACCACAGATTACCTATTTAATGTCTAAATCCTGACTCACACTCACTCTAATCACATCTTTCTCACTCATATCCTAACTAATCTCTGTCTCAAGAATCTCTAACACCCCCTCCTAAGTAATTTGTAAACTTGACAGACCCCACTCTCATCCCTGGTCATACACCAGCCCTTTAGTGATGCTCACCTTGGCTATGAGACTAGCTTATCATCATTGTTTGACAGCCAGCTGGATGTAGAGGAAAATTTAAGTACAGTATTTCATATAGGATCTGGACAGCTCCCAGGGAGCTGGATGAGGTGACTTCCTACATTTTCTACCTATGATAGCTGCGTCCATTGAAGGAGGCAAGGCAAAGAATTCATTTTGAACAGAACTTGATAAAACCACTTTTTGAACTACAACTTCCAGTGGCCATGCTGGCTGTTGGAGTCTGGGAGTTATCGTTCAACATAGTACCTCTTCCCAACTCTGGGCTTGAATGTGTATTGATGTAAGTTTTCCAGTCTCCATTGCCTTGCATGCCTGGGCATGTTGTTGAAGAGAATTGTTCAATTCTAATAATGGAAGGAGTGGAGACAGTTATACTCCTTCAGGTACAATCAGATTCTGGCTATTTGACATTTCAGGATTTCCTCTAGAACCTCTAACCTTTGTTCTGGACTGAAAGTATACAAGGGCTCCAGCTCTATGATTCTAAGGAAATCTCTGAGTCAGACCTGTTGCCTTAAATGCAGGTTTGTTTAGCCCTTTTAGCTAGATTATTTTTCTTTTGAAAACAAACACTGCAAAAGCTGATCAGCAACTTTTTGAAGGATGAGAGAGGACAATCTGATTCTTCAATTTGCAGCTGGCATGATTAGAACCTGATAAGAGTAAAACAAAAGTCACAGTAAGATAACAACCAAACTCTTTGAGGGTAATAGAGGAGAGAGAGGCCTAGTTCTCACTGAGAAAGTCTGTGCCACTTTAAGTGAGAATTTACATGGCTGAATACTACTCCACATTAAAAAGTAGCTCTGCACCAGTACATCAAAGAGAAAGCCTGGCCAGAACTCTTTCAGCTAACATGCTAGTTTTCCATACAGAGAGATTCTTTTGTTTTGTACATAGGATTCATCCATGTGATTCAAATTCACATGCCTTCACCTAAGGCTTCCAAAACAGCCTTACTACTTTCATGAAAGCTAAGCAGTCCAGAAACACAGGATCTTTCTCATGTGGGGAAACAACGGTCTAATATGGCACAAACAGCAAACAAGGGAGGACAGGGATCTACTTGGATTAGAATACACTTCATGTGAGAGATTACATGACTACATGCTCATTAATTTGAAAAGCAAAAATACAATGTACAGGGGAAATTAAATGTCAGAATGGTTCTAAGTGAAGTTATCTTCTCTTATGCATGTGAACTTTCTATGCATCATTTCCTCCTTTTAAATGTATTTTATGTATTTTGTTAAAGCAATCTGTACTGTTTCTACCGGCCAAGAGAGGTGGCATGGTCACCCACAGTTTGTGCAGACCAGGCATGATTTAACTCCTTTCTCATTCTGTTCACAGAGAAGGCCACTGAAAATGTTTCGTGCTCAAAAGTATCTGTCCAACTGCTGAAAGATAGCATTCACATTATAAGCGTTAAGTGCAGCCCACACATATACCAAAGAGGGGAAGGGAAAAATGTTTCCGGGGGTGTATGGTAATGAAATAACCTTCTCTGACACCACAGCCACGAGAGGATAGTGAGGCCATGGGTAAAGAACCAGAAAGAGACAGATGGGGGCAATGTAATTCCAGGGCCGGCTGGCTTTCACTCAAAGCTTCAGTAGGACTGGGTGATGTGTGTGCAAATGTGTGAACATAATGCAATTTGTGTTTGTTTTACTCCCAACCAGCATGGTAGTTCTGCCTTCCCCCAGGCCTTTGATTTACAAGAAAACAAACATCTCTTTGCCTAACAAAGGTACAGAAAGAATTCCCGTTTGAAACAGTTTAATTTTACAGGCCCTGGAGCAATGTCAAGAGAGAACCAGGAGCAAAATAGAGGAAAAGGAGAAAGAGAAATCCCAAACAAAATAGAACACACAAATGAGCTTTTGGGTCTGTTTGAACACGGTTACAAAGGGCAGTGTTTTAATTAACTGGAACATAACCTCATTAGTATTTCATCTAAATATCTCCACTGTGGATTTTTCAGCACCTGCATGTTTTCTCATGTAGAACAAACCCACAAGTGCTGTATATACACAAAAGACCTGTTCACCACATTCCAGGCATCCAGGCTAACTCTCCCCCATGTTAAGGAAATATACTTTCACTGTTCCCTCCACTTATATCTCACTTTTTACAACCTAAAAAAACACACACAATATTCTCACACAAAATATTGTACAGAGCAAAGTATATAAAAAGCTGGAATCTAAAAAAAATCAGAAAAGGAATATTCAACAGGTATAAATAGGACCAACAGCATGAAACATTAAAAAATATTTTTTTTAAAAAAAGAGCAATTATAAAGGTCCATTTAAATAAATCTGTTTTAAGAATACAGTATGCCCAAATAAAAGAGAGAGAGGGAGAGAGAGCACAGTAAACCTATTCAGACTGCATCTTACAATTGTAACATGATCACTGAGAAAGCCTGGTCTTTGCACCCATCTGTACCCATTTCTAACAGTGACAACACAGAAATGAGGGTCTTCTGAAGACATTTTCAGGGTACAAAAAGGATTATATGTGGAAAATCATCTTTCAAGTAACCAGGTCTCAAGCAAAGGACTTTATGAGATAATATCAGCATGAAAGTGAGCCTCAAAACAAATAGGCAGTCAAGGCAGCTGGCACAGGATAGGCATAAGATATTCTAATGCTGGTTTCTAAGAATCCCTCATTGATTCCAATTCCTGATCTTTTTCTTTCTTTCTCTTCTAAACTCATGTAGAAAGCACTGCAAAAGTTCATTCTGGATGCAACTAAGGCACAGGTAACTGAGGTCATGCTCATTTTCTAAAAATTTCTCCCAGTTGCTGATGTCATGGAGACATTTAAGGAATAGTGTGCTGAGTTGTGTAGCAAGTCCTTCTGGGAGAAGAAATATCCATACAAAATAAGTTAATGAAGCCTAGGCTCTTCAAGTATCTGGATTGATATCAGCATGGCACTGAATATCACTGAGTCACTCAGGAGAGTCAGCAGGATTATATTCTTGAATCAATCTCCCTACAAGAGACCGTCCTACAGTATGGTCTAGATACTTCAGCCTCTAAAACAGACTAAAACAGCCTCTAAAACAGACTAGAACAGTTCTAAATAATTATCCCACCGATATTTTTTAGATGCCCTATTGGCCAATCCAGCAAAAGGAATGAAAATCTTTGCAAGCAGATGACTAATTGGACTTTGCAATCAAACACATTTTCAAACCCTTTTAACAGTTGAGTACTTGGGTTGTAGAGCAAATCAAACCAGAACTCTCCCTAGAAGCCAAGACGACTGAACTGCAGACTGTTGTACTTTGGTGATATCATGAGAAGACATGATTCACTAGACACAATAATGCTTGGTAAGGTAGAAGGTAGTAGGAAAAGAGGAAGACCACATTACAGATGGATAGACTCAAGGAAGCCACAACCATGAATCTGCACGATCTGAGCAGGGCTGTTGAGGATAGTGTGACTTTGAGGTCTTTTATTCATAGGCACGTCAAAAGTCGAAGTTGACTTGATGGCAGCTAACAACAAATTTATTTCATTCTTCTTGCAATGACATGTTGTTCTTTACATGATGAAAACATTTTTACATCTAAACCTGCATTATAGATATGTTCTGAGGACGAATTTACAGGGACTGTTTGCCTATAGCCAAATAGCTCAGGGTTGTCCTTAACTGCATGAAGTCTAGATGGACTAGTTCACACATGGATTCAGTAAGCAGCTATTTTTTTTTTTTTTGCAGTTACAGGCATACTTTCCCCAGTTATAATAAGTTATAGCTGCATATAGCTCATAGTGCCTTTTCTGCACATAAATGTATATCCAAAGCTCTGGATGGCTTGCCTACAGAGAAAAAGCACTGAAGACTGCCTGGGTTTTGAGATCTTCTGTGGAAGATCTGATCTCAGTCCTTCCATTCTTGCAGACTAACCTGGTGGGAACATGGGACATGTAGTTAGCTTATACAGATGTATATACGTAGAATAGGTTTGTGTCCTATATACTCCTCCCTCTTTTTCTTCTTTCTTCGTTTCTCCTTTAAAATATTTTAAAAACTACACCCACACACACACACCACTGATGATGCTGCCCTTGTTGACCACACGGAAGCAGCTCTGCAGCGTCTAACATCCTGCTTCGCAACAGCTGCAGAGGTGTTTGGGCTGGAAGTCAACCTGAAGAAAATGGAAGTTCTCTACCAGCCTGCACCACGGGACGAACATCACCATCCCCACATTGCCGTAGGCAAATCTGTGCAAAAACCAGTGTGTATAGAGTCATTGTACTGTCTATTCTCCTTTATGGGTCTGAAACATGGGTCACCTATCGCCAACACTTACGACTCCTCAAACGCTTTCATCAGTGCTCTATACACACAATCCTAAATGTACACTGGACTATGTGATGAATGTTGCTGTCCTTGAGCAAGCAGGGATCACCAGCATTGAGGCTATGATATTGAGAACACAGCTGTGCTGGGCAGGGCACGTTTTTAGGATGGAGGACCATCGCCTCCCAAAAATAGTACTCTACGGTGAACTTTCCACGGGTCAGCGTAAGAGGGGTACTCCAAAAAAGCGATACAAGGACTCCCTGAAACAACATCTCAGGCTCGGCCAAAGTGATCACCAACAATGGTCCGCCCTGGCCTCACATCGGGAGGCATGGAGACGCACTATCCACAATGCTGCAGCCTTATTTGAGATCTCACGACGAACAAGTCTTGAAGAGAAACCACAACGCAGAAAGAATCATAACCTGGAAACATCACCCAAGGAGACCTTCTGCTGTGCTTTCTGCAACCGGACTTGTTTATCTCCGATTGGCCTTTTTAGTCATCAGCGCGCTTGCAGAAAGCGTGGGATGAGTCCTTTCTGCATCTTCGTTTGCAAAGAAAAGCTAGAGAGAGAGATACACACACTACACACACACACACATACATACACAGTATATGTGTGTGTGTGTATATACACACACACACACACATACCTATCCTATAAACCTTTCTTCTACGAACTGGAACAGGAAATGGATAAGAGTACTGCTACCATTATATCAAGACTTAGGACACAGTAAATCAGTAAAGTGAGTAAATTTGGGTGGCAGACCAGCAGCCAGAATTGGAAATCTGATCTTCCATGAAGTTTAATTGTTTAGTATACCATATGTATTCCATCATGGAGATCAAAGCAGGATACACAGATGGGGTTTCCAGGTAGTTTTCCATCCAAAAGGCACTGACCAGACCAGGATCTGCTTAGGTTCAACAAAGTGCTGACACCTTGTACCATGCATTCACAGACCTGGATCATGCAGAGATTAACTTGCTACTTCTCCCTGCAGGCCAGCTGACTAATTCACTACTTACTAAAGCTCCAGGCTGTAAGAGTGCTGCCAAAGCTAACGTTTCACTCCTAGAATAATCATCCCTTGCACTGAGGCCAGTTGCACCGCAACATAGAATCACAGAATCATAGATCTGCGGAGTTGGAAGAGACCACGAGGACCTTCCAGTCCAACCCCCTGCCATGCAGGAAATCACAATCAAAGCATTCCTGACAGATGGCCATCCAGCCTCTGTTTAAAGACCTCCAAGGAAGGAGACCCCACCACGCTCCGAGGGAGTGTGTTCCACTGCCGAACAGCTCTTACTGTCAAAAAGTTCCTCCTCATGTTGAGGTGGAATCTCTGTTCCTGGAGCTTGCACCCATTGCTCTGTGTTCCAGTCTCTGGAGCAGCAGAAAACAAGCCTGATCCATCCTCAACGTGACACCCCTTCAAATACTTAAACAGGGCTATCATACCGCCTCTTAACCGTCTTTTTTCCAGAACATACCCAGCTCCCTAAGTCTCTTCTCATAAGGCATCGTTTCCAGACCTTTCACCATTTTAGTCACCCTTCTCTGGACACGCTCCAATTTGTCAATATCCTTTTTGAATTGTGGTGCCCAGAACTGGACACAGTATTCTAGGTGAGGTCTGACCAAGGCAGAATAGAGCGGCACTATTACTTCCCTTGATCTGGACACTATACTTCTATTGATGCAGCCCAAAATTGCATTGACCTTTTTAGCTGCCACATCACACTGTTGACTCATGTTCAATTTGTGGTCTACTAGGACTCCTAGATCCCTTTCACACGTAGTCTCATTCAGCCAGGTCTCCCCCATCCTATATCTATGCATTTCATTTTTTTCGCCCTAAGTGCAGTACCTTACATTTCTCCGTATTGAATTTCATTTTGTTAGCTTTGGCCCAGCTCTCCAGTTTATCCAGGTCATTTTGAATTTTGATTCTGTCCTCCAGGGTATTAGCTACTCCTCCTAATTTGGTGTCATCTGCAAATTTGGTAAGTATGCCCCTAATTCCCTCATCCAAGTCATTGATAAAGATGTTGAATAGCGCTGGGCCCAGGACAGAACCCTGTGGCACCCCACTGGTCACATCTTTCCAAGATGAAGAGGAGCCATTGCTGAGCACCCTTTGGGTTCAGCCAGTCAACCAATTACAAATCCATTGAACAGTTAACTTGTCTAGTCCACATTTTACAAGCTTGTTTGCAAGAATGTCATGGGGAACCTTGTCAAAGGCCTTACTGAAATCAAGGTATGAGATATCCACAGTGTTCCCTTCATCTACCAAGCTGGTAATTTTATCAAAAAAAGAGATCAGATTAGTCTGGCATGACTTGTTACTCTGAAACCCATGTTGACTTTTTGTGATTATGGCATTGCCTTCTAAATGTTCACAGACTCTTTGTTTAATGATCTGCTCTAGAATCTTCCCTGGTATTTCAGTTGCAAAACTCCTGCAGAAAACTTTCCTCAACCCTACCATGATACTATAGCGCAGTCGTGGCTGCTCCTTTTAATCAAGTATTCCAGTGTAAAGCAGAGCCATACAGGTGCACATTACAGTACATGTGAAAATTGTCCTTCCAGGCTCTGGTCTGTTCAGTTTAAAGAACAGCTTGGGGCAAAAAAGAAGGGCAGCACATAGGAATGACTATGCTATAGCAAAGTATCACCCCTCCAGATGTCAACTTCAACTCCCATCTGTCCTAGCTAAGAATAAAGAATGTATATCTGAGAGATGCACTTTGTCCATACCTTCTACAGTTTTAGAACCCCTGCTGCTTTTCTCTAGGCCTATCATGACGTCCTGCTGTTTCCAACACACAGCAGCACCCATACTTTAGGATGGCCACATATAGTTATATTACAATGGGCTCACTTGTCTTCTGCAGAAACATGGTTTGCTAGTCTGAAACTGGGTTGCACTGAAGCTGTTAAGGCAGGAAGGAACACAACTCCATATTTGTAACTCCTCTGACTCTGACCACTGAAGATGCTTGCAGGGGATTCTGGGAGCGACAGTAATTTTTCTAAATTCCGAGGTGAATACTATACTGAGCTAGCCCTAGCTACAGAATTGCTAAGAGTGGCTGAATTTTTGAAGGATCTCTCACCATGCAGTGGAAAGTTTTTCAGGACTACAGCTACATGGCTCCCCAGGAGTCTATAAAAATGGGTGGTTAACAAAAGCAGTATTTGTAGCACATAGGGTAACTGGACAAATATACATTAATAGTTCTGCCACACAAAAACTGACAAGAATTTCTCATTTAAACAGAGGCAAGAACCTCTACTCAGTAATGTGCTACGTCATAAATTAATAAAGTTTTATCCAAAGTTTCCTTCTGTATTCGAGACCTTTACAACTGTTGTTGCACTGATTTTATGTAAAACAGCAGGAAGAACTACAATGTTCATTCCATGTAGTACAATATAGTGCTGTATGTTCCAGAAATGCTATTTCCATGGGATTCTACAATATTTACTCACAGTGTTAAGTAACAGCTTCCTGCTTTCCAAGTCCTCCCCTTTCATTTCTTCATTTCTGTTGACTGCAGTAGGAGGATTACTGTTGGACAGTCTGTTCATGGCATTTTGAATACCCCCTTAATTACCTGTTTTGTCAGTTTCATTGAGTTCAATTTAGTTCAGGTTCATTTTTTCATTTCATTTTTATATAGAGAAATTGTGCTCTGAGAAGAACAGAAAATGACAATAAGGAACAATTAAGAATGGAATATACAGGGCAACTGAGCTTTTTGTCAGTAATTCCCTAGCTGCACTCAACAGGAAATTTTAAAAGGGCAGACTCCACAAGCTAGAAACTTGTAATTAGAGACACAAATGCCCCAAGTAGCCTCAGTCGTGTTTTGCCAGCCACACTGTACAGGCTAAGTGTGCAATACTAATTTTGATTTCCATGGTCATGAAATCAAGTCTTGAAAAATGCAAGACATCACAGAATATGTATTGGAATGCAACTATTTGTCAGCATGCTCTGTAAAAAGTGTGTGAATAAAAGTATGGCAATTCAACATGTACATGAAAGGCAAATGTGAAAGCAATTGAAATCATAATAGTAAACATAAACACAGTATACAGCACATTTCAAGTATTCAGAGCATTCCGTAGTCATTATATCATTCTCCACAGAACAAAGAATTCACTGAATGTTAAATTTTGAATGAATTAATTTAATCATGTGTTAAATGCTTCTCTACTGCCATCTACAATACTTAAACATCATTCAGTGGGGCAATGTAGGAGTGGAAGTTAAGGATGTGATCATAAACATTTACTGGAGAGGAAATCCAGCTTAACTCATGGAAAACATTTTCTACAGAAGTTAAAGCTGAGCAAACCAGGGTTGCTGAACTTCTAAGAACTCAAGAGTGCAACAAGCAGATGACCACTTCATCTTTCATAATTCTGATTACAGTTGTTCCTCTGTATCTGCAGATTTGGTACCCACAGATTTAAGTTTTCATGGCTTGAAAATATTCTTAAAAAAATAATATTCCAAAAAGCAAACCTTGATTTTGTAATCTTATATAAGGGACACCATTTTGCTATGCCATTGCATATATTGGGACTTGAGTATTCACGGATTCTGGTATCTACAGGGGGTCCTGGAACCAAACCCCAGCGAATAAGAAGGGACAACTGTACTGTTAATAGACTCCGAATTTCTAGATTGGGGCTAAGAAAGCTTTGGCTTCCAGTTTCTATAATTCCTTCCCATTGACCATGTTTGGCTGTAGCTTTGAAGGTGATGTCTAAAACATATGGATCCCCCCTCTTATTTTCCTTTTCATCCCTCCTCTAAACATGCCACAAAAACCTCATCTTTCCAAGTACATTACAAGATTAACTTTCTGTAGGTAAAGATCTGCTGCAGGTATGAAAATGTGTTGCTCATTTTAGTCTGGGACATATAGTAAAATTCACCTTTGTCTTCATGTAACACATTCTTTGTTAGATTAAACAAATTGTAAAAACCACCATACTACAGACATTATTTGAAGGACTACACTGTTTTGAATTATATGAATTTGTCCAAGTTATGTCTACTTCACAATATTCAAAAAGAAAATAGTAGCATAGACAGAACACTGCTAAGAAAAAAAATCAATCCCTCTAATACACAAAACATTTATTTTGGATTAAGCATTTTGTTCTTGTTTTGCTTGCATTTAGGTTACATTTTAATTTCAGGTAATTTTAAATCAAGAGGCCTCTACTGCAGTTCTTAGTTGAAGTTATTGTTGTACACCTTCAAATAGTTTCCATTTTTTGGCAATTCTAAGGCAAATCTATCACAGGATTTTTTGGGCAAGATTTGTTCAGAGGGTGTTTACCATGGCCATGAGGATTCAAACTCTGGTCTCCCAGACTTTGCCCTATAATCACACCATCACACCATACTGGTGTTTAGTCTGAAGACTATATACTATTTTTGCTCTTTGTCTTGTAAACAGTTATATGCCATTGATTTTCATGATTCAGACCAAGTTCACCGATGTAAACTGTGCATCAATGCCTTCTGCTCTGGCTTCTTATGGATGAATGCTTTATCTACTGTTTGGACAACAAAACACAGTCCAAGAGTTTCAGAGAGCAGGAGAAACTAATTAAACTAACGTAGGCATTTGGCCTATAGTTCTCTCAGAATGTGGACATAACAGAAAACTACAGCTCAGCTTAAACATGATGTGAGCTATGAGTTCGGCACTTACTCATGTAAACATTCACTGTGGTTCTTATCTTGTTCTTATATGTACAACCTTAGCAGGTAAATCATTGTCAACGCGAGCAAATGTGTTGCTGGCATGCTAATGACACATTGAGCCAGTGGCATTGCAAATGCATTCAAATGAAAAACAGGTACCTCATGAAATGCTTACATAGACATATACTTTAGCCATAATTTTTTAAAAAATAAGGCCTGTGACACAAGCAAATGGACAGTAAAGTAAGAATTTATGGGGTAGAAAAGAATATTTTTCTTGTTCATTATCTTCTATCAGTTAGAAGAATACTCTTTCAAAAGAGGTAGTACATATAGGTCAATCACTGAGGCTCAGAACTTTGAAATACGGAAGGCAAAACTTTAGCTTAGGTAATTTCTTTAGAATTGGTAGAAAGCAACATAAGTAAACTGTACCTTCTTTTAGAATATCTCTAGTTGTTAATAGTGATTCAGACAGACTGACTCACATTTTTGTATGTCACAAACTACAATTTGTCTGAAGAAGTTCAGCCCATAAACTCTGTGGCCAATACATTTGACCAATAGTGAAAACTGGAATTATTTTCCCCCACGGACACAATTACTTCCATCAGTGCAATGGTAGGGGGTGATTCCACCAACCCCTGCAAGTCTCTGCCCATCATGAAGAAACCTATTTGTGGACAAGATAGGTGAAGACAGGCAAACAGTGGCTAGCAACGAATGAATAAGAAAGAGACTGTTATATTAGGTTACGCAAAAAGCCCTGACTACCATGTACCAATGAACAAAATTTTCATCTTAAGTAATTTAGATGGTCACCCCCCCTCACTTGAATTAATGTATCTAGCATTAATTACTCTTCCATTCTGTTTGACAAGTATTTCTATGTAACTTGAACATCTTTTTCCATGAAAACAAAATGAATTCTACACAATGCTTTTTAAAAAATATGTTATCTCTCTCATTCATTGGGGAACATATGGCAATAGCCATAGTGCTCTAGAATACCATCTTAGGCCACAGAAGAAATATGGTGCAGGTAATTCTAAACTGGTAGAATTTAATATGGGGACCAAATGGCCCCCCAACTTCCTGGTGAAACTTCATTATGACATCGGACTATCCAGTTCACATGCTGAAATTAACATAGCTAAGAAAGTATCTGTTCTACAGACATACAGCATATGATCAGAAGAACAAAATTTAATTATTTGAATCGATGATGCCATGAAACTTCAGAGGCTATACACATTTATGCCAATAACAAAACATCAAAACCAAAATCAAATGTAGTACAGACAAACTTCAGTTAACAAAGCTTCTGACAGTGAAGCTGCCTTTACAAAGTTGAGGGCTGGAGAAACACACATTTTCAATATTGGGATGCAGCAATATGTCTGCAGTAAACAATGCAATAGATCTTCAACTGGGAAAGAATGCGATTCTGCTCTAGTTGATCGCACTGTAGCTGTGTATGCCTGCCTGTAACAGCCAAGGTAAACAGTAGCTGCCCCAATATCCCTTGCTACACATATGTAAATAGGAAAATAGAGGGTGGGGGTGGGGGAAGAGAAGGCAAGTAAGCTGGCCTAACCAGCTCCCTGAAGCTTGTTTAAAAAGCACAGATATATAAATTTGGCCACCAAAATGGAAATCATAACAAGGGTGGTACAAGCCTTCAAGAGGTCTTTTAAAAGGTTCAATTTTTTTTGTTTATTTATGCAAGGCTCACTAGTTGTTTCATTTCACATGTGCATATTGTTATTTTTGGCTAAAAGGTTTGTGGAAACATGTTGAACTACTCTTCTTTTTGTGGTGCTGGAGCCTATCCCTCTTCCTTCCATGTTATTTCTAACCCTGGTACCAAATTTTCTGATAAAAAAGTAATGCCCAGAAACACAGGTACTTCGTTAACTGAGGTATTCCTGCATCTTTGAAACAAGGCACTACAGATATAACTCAGAAAAGAATGAGACAAATTCTTCTGAAAATCCTCATTTGTTTTGATGGGAAGAAAGTTCCAACAGTAAAAGTTTCATATATGCACACACATCCATCTCCATTTCAAAGTACAGGTGTATGGACCACCTTCTGTTGAGATGATTTACCTCAATGCAGGGTCTGAATCTGGGTTTTGTCCCCCTATTTAATAAGTTACTTAACAATCTCAGATGAAGGTAATGTTAAAACAAATCCAGGAACATCTGCTAGAGAATGATACATTGTTTTTTCTGCAACAGCAATGATATTAGTGTATAGACAACAGGTATTTGATTCTTGGAAGTATCAAGTGTTAAGAGTGCTTGACAGTCAAGGTTACTTTTTTACACAGTGCAACATACCAGACTTTAAACCAGTTAACTATTTTAGGAATCATTTTCAGAAGAACAAGACACACATTCAGTTTTGGCTTGCTTGTGCCTAAGTTTCTCAACTGAAGTGGATGTCTCAATGTAACTGACTAGACTTGAAGACTGTGAAGTAGCAGTGAGGACCTGATTAACTCTCTCTCCCTGTATGCAATTGCTTAAAAAATTATCAAGCCATAGCAGGAATTCTGCAAAACTCAAAGAAAAATTCAAACTTTAATCTGATCTGTTTAATGGTTTTGTTTCTTTTAAGCAGGAGGAAAAAGAATTACAATCCTTTTAATATTTTCACAATGTTAAACTAAAACTGAGTTCTAGGCTACATGTGTAAGTAAATCTAGAACACAAAAAAGGGTTAAATAAGATTTTCTTTAAAGATACAAGAACTTAAGCTTTCTTTACGTTTAACAAACTTCACAGAACAGATACTGCAAAGGAACAACCCCCACATTTTTTAAAGTGAACATTGTCCATAATCCACATGAACTATGAGTAGTGTTCGCTCAAGAGCCACCTTGAAACCAACTGTGCACTTGTAACAGGGATAAAGAAAGGATTAACAAGGGAAAAACAGCATCTTCATTATTAATCTGCAAAAGTCTTGCGTATCAGTCAGAATGTCCATCAAATGCTATGCTAAAATTTTAGAAGGGAAGAAAGTGCATAGCGCGGCAGCAGCTGAAGTCCATGGTTTTTTAAACTCTTCATGGCAAACACAAAGAAAATTGTCTGATTTCCCCCTTATACCGATGGAAGGGGAGTACTTCCTTAAGAAACAGAAGATGCAGCTGGAAATTCCATTGCCGATTTCAAAGCCTCGAGTACAACACAGAATGGCTTCTCCATTTTGAAGTTTAGCATGGTGATATATTGCAGATTTATTTCAGCACTAATTTGCATTGCTGTAATACAGGCAAAGGCTGAACCTCTTTCACTGGCCATAGTTGGCTACCAAGAAAAAAACCACAATTCAGCCCGTTAACCAGTAATTTACTTTCAGCACAAATGGAAGTCAGTGACCTACTGCTCAATTCCACAACCTTATTTAGAGTGTCATGAGGTTAATTCACTCATTGAGTGGGATAAATGCAAGCTATCTGTGAAAGTATTTGACAAAACAACCTCTCCAGCAGCCCTCCCGCCACTCCCAACTATATACCTAATTACCACTTGCTAATGGAGCACTAACTGATTTTGGGGGTAAAGATTCCACACGAGGCCACCATCTACACAAGTTATTATTCCCACAAAAACTTTGCCTGTAGTTGGAGGCAGGGAGATACTGCTCTTTTCCTATCATTGCAAATGAAAATTTTGCGCAGTTCAACTCAATGAGACTGACAGACCACAATACAGAACTGTAGTTCTAAAAAACAAATCTGCAAGTCCCAATAGTATGCAATGCATTCACAACAGATGATGGGCTTTACTGAGAGTACTGAGCTGCATAGTCAAAGGCTGAGAACAGCCGATTTGATTATCTCTATAACACACTGGAAGTGAGGCATACAAACTCAGTTCAAAAATGGGTGATCTTCCTGGTTGTCCCTCAATACTGTTACTGAATTCTGTTTGTTACAAAATGTCCTTTATCCCTCTACAGCTACAGAAAGTCTGTCTGTAGGATCCAACCATGGCTACTGTGCTGTGGATTAGCCTTATTTGATTAACTATCAGATACCTGGACTTAGCAAAAGGCAAACAAGAGCCAATCAGTTTTGGCTGATGGGAAACAGCCACAGTGGTTGGCGTATGGAATCCAATCACACCACTTAAGAAATATTGTAGATACTGCGTAGAAAATGCACATTGTTTACTGCTTGTTCCAGAATGGAGCTAGCTTTAGAGCAAGATCCTCCTCCTCCACCTAAGTGAAGAAATAGTTTCCCTGTAGTATGTTTGATATAAAAGTTGTCATAAGAACCTGTCCCCATCATTGCGGCTTCCCATAAAAGATGTTCCCACCCCAAGAGAGTCCCTGATGCTGGTGATGCTACCTAACCTCAGAAGACGTACAAGACGATGGCAAAAGTGACCATTTATGTCTTCTAGGTTCAGCAGCTACACTGCTTGTTCTAAGTGGAGTTCCATCCCTTCAAGGTTAACTATAAGTGAGAAAAGGAAAACCAGGTTATTAGGGTACTTTCTTCCAGACAGGTGTGTACATAGCAGTCTTTTACATCAGTTTCTACTCAGCTGCTGGAAACTTACCAGCATAAGGCTTTTTTCTTTTTCTTTTCTTTAAAGAGCTTGATTCCTGCAATAATAGAAGCCTTTAGATTTCTGTTAAAATCCACTACCCATGCTCAAAAATATTTCTTCATATTTTTTAATACAGTGGCTAGCAGGCACCTTAACAACCAGCCAGAAATCAATGTCAATCACCATTAACCCCTAAACTACAGTACCAGGATGGTTGGCTAAAGAAAGGAAATTGATTGGCTGTAGTCTGAAACTTGCCCAGTACAAGGTGTCTGGCTGACTTTGTCCTAAATAAGGCTAACATTAGTGAACTAAGAGAACGGCATTTGGTTGTAGAGAGTCTTGCAACTCAGGAGCAGCCCTCGCCAATGCGCTGGCATGATCTCCCCACTTTCCGGTCCAGTTTCACCATTTTCATAATGGCTTCTTCACGCCCGCGTCCCATGTGGTCAAACGTGCAATCATGCTGTTCAGGCAGGCGATGTAACATACAGAATACATAACCTGCAAGGGGAGAAGAAGTGGGGAAAAGGAAAGAGAGAGGGAGAGAACACTGTATTAATAACAAGAATTCTACAGAGCAGTGGAGAGACTATACTAGCAATTTAAGGGGTACATTTGTTTCTGTATGACCAAGCATACTGTCCAACTCATTCCTTCAATATCTAGGACAGTTTTACCCATAATACTGGGTGTTACAAGGAATAAAACATATATTTAAAGTGTCCTGGAAGCCCAGAGTATCCACAGCTAGAAGCAAGTGTCCCCTGCATTTTTGCAGGTTCAGAATTATAAGCCCACAGAAGCAGTTACCCATTACATTTCTGCATGGAGTTGCTGTTTCTGGTATTGTCTGCAATGAACCAGAAGAAGCCCAAGAATAATATCTCATGCACACATGAAGTGGGTTGGTGGGTGGGCAGGCAATTCACATTCTGACATAACCTATAACCTTCACTTACTATTCCACTCATAGACTGTAGGACAGAAATTCCTTCCACAGAATGCCAGTGTCTGAGTGGATCTGACAAGGTGGAAAATCTGCTTTGTGTAATTTTTTTCAGTTTAAGATTTATAGTGCTCCAAACAATGGACATGCTATACTTCTATATGCAGGCAAATACTATGTATGGCAAGGGTGGGCAACTGTGGAAAGCTGGTGGGGGGGGGAGTCACACCTTCCAATACACCCTCCCCTGCAAATAAATAAATAAATAAATAAATAAATAAATATTTTTATTTATTTATTTTTTTGCCCCAAACCCTCTCTTGTGGTTTGTACAGGGGCATTTCTACCATGTTTTTAAAAGATCCCCTTAGAACATTTTAGGACCAAGAGGGAATCTTTTTTTTTTAAAACAGAAGGAAGTGTGTGGAAGTCAATTCCTGTTAACTTCCTGTTTCAAAAAGGGCTTCTTTGGGGTGTAAATTGTCTCAGTCGGTATGTGGTGAAAATACCCCCACACCCCTTAGGGGGACTTGGGGGCAAATTTTTCTTGATCCCTGGTATGTGCGGGCTGAACATTTCCCACTTCTGTTGTATGGGAAAACATTCAGGCACATAAGGTCATGTGCCATATAGTCCAGTCACTGGTTTATTGCCCAACTAAACACTAGACCAGGGTAGCCTAAAACAGTCTTGCCAACAGACCCTCATTTATGGAGAGTTAGAAATAACCTCCCTTGGGTGATCAGGAAAGAAATCTGAAAGACAGATGGCCCATTTTATTTCAGTGCAGTGTGTTTTAGGGCCAACATATCTGACACCAGAACCTGGAAGTAAAGGCCTCCTGTAATACAATAACCTGTAATAAATTACAGTATAAAATGCCAGGTTTGGCAGAGGCAATCTTCAGGTCAGAGGCAATCTTCAAGGTCATGGAAAGGCTGCTTTTAGGCAAGAAAGTGGATAGCAGGTGATCTGATCACAGACTTCCCAGATTAGAGCTTGTTCAGTTTACTAGTTTCTCCATGTTTCTCCATGCTCTGGTAGCCTCCAGATTAGATTGCTGTAATACATTATATCCCAAATTGATGCTGAAGATTTCTAAGGAACTTGTTCCTAGTCTAGTAGCTGTGCTTTGGGCTAACTGGGAGGAGCTGAATGGAACACATCTTGATAATTGAACTAGTAAACAAAGGAATGTCTTCTCCCACAGAAATTGGCACCACAATGAGGTCACCTTTGGACCCTTCTCTGGGACACCCTCCTGAGGTTAGGTGAGTAATAGTTAGATAGAGTGTCTTACCATTTGAGGCACCCCTCATATGGAATGTCTTTCACATGAGGGCTTGCCTGGTGTTTACTCTTAGTTATGCCCATTTGATGCCAAGAATTTTGTAAATAACCATTAAATTGTTTTTGTTCTCCTGATGTTTTGTGTTTATAGTTTCTGCTGCTCTAATTTGTTTGGATTTGATATTGGTTTTATTTTTAATTTTTAAAAATATTATTTGTTAGGTATCTTGTGAAGCGAAACTGAAGAACAGGATATATATTGTAAAAATGTCCATCTTTAATCAACATGAACTGATCGGACTGCTGAGTATGATAAAACTGTTTCTCAATATTATCAGAATAATTTCTGATTCATAGACTAAAGTGAAAGGAAAGGACATCCCCTTAAACACAGGCTTTTGGAACATATTGATTTTTTAAAATTAATGAAGGATTTTACTACATGCACAATTAATTTTGAATATGTAATCCTCTAAGTATGCAACAGTGATGCCATTGGCAGAATCTGAAGGGGAAGTATTCCTAGGTTTTATTGGGCTAGGAGCAGAGCCAAAAATCCCATCCAAAGTCAGAACTTGACATTTTAAATTTAGCTTTAACTTTGTGCAAATACTGCTGGCTGTTATTATTTTTTACGAAAAGTTCACAAGAGGTCAAATCATCCATAATCTGCAGCTCATGTCACACAACAAATTAAATAAAACATTCATTTTTTACAGATAACTCATTTGAAGCCACTTCCAAATTAACATGAGTAATGACACTATTATTGTTGTACAAAATTTTGCTTTAGCTCTTTTCACCTTCACCTCTCACATGAAATTTTACACATTCTAGTGATCTGAAATTCTAATTGACAAATGTGAATCTTTAATCCTTGAATACTTAGAAATGTTACAAAAGAAGTCACAAATAGTGGGTTACTTTGACAAATTGGTCCATATGCAGTGCTGCTTACAAATACTTGTAGTTGAATGACAAGTAGCCACAACATCTGATTACAAACATTAAACTTAAAAAGGATATGGAAATTTCCTTGGAGACGAGTGATACTATGTCTACTGATCCTCTGCCCAAGGCAAACTTGCAACATATACATGAATTAAAGGGTCTTAACATTGTATTCCAACATCTGTGTAGCACAGTAAAGCAACTACAGGTGGTAACTATATTTTGGCTGTTACGACTCAGAAACCTAATTGCTGTACATCTGGACTGGGAATGAAAAACATGGTTCCTTGCCAACCCCCACCCAAACAGCAGCCTTGCAAAGGAAGACCAATAAACCTGGCTTAGGTTTACAAAACCTGTGCTAAATTTTGAGATTAAGCCTTGGGATTTTTATGAGGATTGGGAGATGACCTGAACAAAATAAAAAGTACAGTCGTTTCTCCACATTTGTCAGTTAAGCATTTGCAGATTTGATTATTTGTGGATTACTAAGTATGTTCTCTCTAGGCATTTTCTAGGTCCTCCAGCGCATTTCTATGGTTTGCTCCCGCCAGAAGTTGATCACAATCACTTGGAGGACCTACAGATTCCTAGAAAGAACACTTCTCTTGACATTTTTAGGTCCTCCAATGCGATTCTATGGTTAACATCTTCCAGAAATTGACCACAGAACCCTGCTGGAGGACATACAAATGCCAAGAGAAGTGTTCTCTCAGGTAAAAAAATAAAAATAAAAACAATGGGCTGATATTTGCGTTTTTTCACTTTCATAGGGCTCCTCTGTCCCTAACCCCCTGCAAAAGTTGAGGGCTGACTGTATTAAGGGAATCTCATAAAAGAGTTACATTCTATATTTTCAGTTCTCAGGCCCCAAATTACCTAATGTATTTGTGGTATATATTTTTGAAACAGTGTTATATGGCTTCCACTGAGATGACAAGAATTTTTCTTCTGGATAGACTGAAAGTTTAATTTGGGGGTGTAGTCATGATGCTTTTAGGTTTTACAGCGTGATGATGAGCATGTTCCCAAGAAAATGGTAGAAAGTATCAGAGAGGGCACACACTGGAGCTTGCCTGTAGCACAAAAGTAGTTTAAAAGGCCAACATTACTCGTGTGGTGAACCTTTCCTGTCACCACCCCTGCATATCCTCCAGATCTGCTCCAGGGGGCTGTATAACTACCCAGAGCAGGTCTGAGGTGATGGGGGTATTTATACCAGGTTTTAGTGCTAGGAATGGCAACCATCAGTTATGATCCAACAGTCTGTAATACAGATTGCCAGTGTCAGCAAACCAAAAGAAAGTAAATATCAAACCACAATAAATACTGTTTAAATAAGTAAGTAGTCCAGGAAAAAAATCTTAACAATTAACCTGTTTAAACCAAAATTCACTTGATAGTAGAATCAGCAAAAGATTACAATAGGAGAAAGTCATACTAAGGTTTCCACTGCAAAAACAGTTACTGGGTCATGTCAGCATTAAATGTGGCAAATGATGCTAACTTAGACCCATGTACTTTCCATCAGACTGCTCTAAAAGCAAATAAAACCATGTTACAATCCTGCTTAACAGAGCTCCCATAACAGTTTAGATAAATTCCTTTCGCTGACTGTCTTCTTTTAGACAGCTCCATCTTTATATAAACTGTAATTATTGGTTCCTCTCTTCTACACAAGAACACTGTGTGTTACTAAGGCAGTATTCCATTTTAATGATCCTTCACTCTGTCCAGTATCACCCTTCCTCTAAAACCAACATTCCAAATCAATACTGTCAACCCACTTCTGGAAATAAAGCAGACAAACCAAGGCCCTTCTTTTGCTTCCAAGGCAAGAGATTTGAGACAAGCTAGAGGAATGAACATATATATCATCATTTGAAATGCGGAAATTGGAAGCCAATGGGCTGGTTCCTCTATGAAGCTTTTTATAATGGAACTGCTTCTGGAATATCTCCAAATGGAGGAATACTCTTGGAAAATGTTCTTTTGGAACTAAAAAGCAACATGATTTTTTTTTTAAAAAAATCTGAAGATGATGCAAGTTTAAGTTTGGAATATATCCCAAAATATTTATTGTAGAATAAAAAATCAGGGGATTTTCTCAGAACTAAACCACTTGGGTGAATAATTCCGAATAAACTTTTTATTCAAATGTATTTTTGATAAACCTTAAGGCAAATGATCCAGAATGATATTCTGCCAAAAAAATAAAGTTGCATTCTCCTCTTGAAAAAAATACTAGAGGGGAGTATCAATTCATTTGTGCTCATATTAAAAACAAACTGCCTTAGATGGAATCAGCAGGACCCTAGGCAATTCATTTCCTCCTGTGGTATTCATACAGTGCTGCACCACAGGCTGCACAACAGGTATTCAAGTAGTATGGTATGTCTGGCTCACATGCTCTACTGCCCAAAGCATTTTAAAAAACAAAAGGGGATTTTCTTTCCAAAATCTTACTTGGAGCTACCAGAGAAATCATAACTGAACTACAATCACAGCAGGAGAAAAGGAATACACAAAGATGCCTGGAATATTTCTCTGACTCTATCTGCTCATGCTTTAGGTCTGAAGTAACTGCTAAGCTGCAGGCAACAGTGCTTGTAATGGATTCACATGGCAAACATTTCCCTCTGATATCTAGGATGCAAAGAAGAAGTTCATGCTTCAAAGCTCTGGCAAGGTTAGGCAGTGACAGCAATTTACTCCTAGGAACAACATTGTTTTTCTCATCCCAGATGCACATGTAAGAGGACCATGAGTATTGTAGAAAATAAGACAAAAGAGTATACAATAAAGAATGTATCATCTGACTTTCTCTTCTTCTGAAGGTAGCCATTTTTCAGAGCATCAGTCGAAGAGCACACAAGTCTTCTTTTGTGCAAGTACTTCGTAGAAAATCAGATGGAACTTCTTTCGCAGTAGAAAATGAGGTAGGTAGCTTGGTTGGTGTGTGTGTGTACAGAATTAGCAAAGGACAGGTTATTTACCTGTATCTATAGTTCTTCGAATGGTCATCTGTGAAATCACACAATTACATTACTATGCCTGCACAGAACAGCATTTGGAACATTCTAAAGCAGTTAGGCAAGCTTTTTGGTGGCAGCTCCGCCCACCTCCCAGTGGTATATAAATACTGATCCCACCGAAAGCAACTCAGTTTCATGGCTGCTGCATAGCAGCACCAATGAAACCAAGGAATCGCAGGACACATGAGGGGAGGATGGGTGGGTTTGTGTGATTTCACAGATGACCACCCAAAGAAGGACAAGTTGCTTACCTATAACTGTAGTTCTTCGAGTAGTCATCTGTGAAATCACACAGTTGGGTTATTTCTGCACCTGTGCAGTGTACCTTGGAACCTTCTAGAATAGTTATATAATGCTTTTGGTGGTAGCTCCACCCACCCTAATGGTCCCTCTCATGCGTTCCTACTCACTTACCTCAGTTCCAAAGGACACAGCAAATAGCATCAGCAAAGTTAAAACCAGAGCAGGACATTGAGGGGAGGATGGGCAGGTCTGTGTGATTTCACAGATGACCACTCGAAGAACTACAGTTACAGGTAATCAACTTGTCCTTCTTGTAGTCTCTGTGAATCACACAGCTGGGAGACTAGCAAGCTTTCTCACAGGTGGAGGGAATGTCATACCTCACAGAGAAAAGATGAGGACAATTATAGCACTGAAATATAGAAAAGCATTTATTTACGCACCAACTTATTACTGTAGAGTAGATAAGAGAACAGCTCTCCCAAAAGCAGCAGCATCCCTAGACCGGTTATCAAGTCTGTAATGGGGGATGAAAGGCAATGGAGTTGACCAAGTAGCTGCCTTGCAAACATTCTCCAACCAGATACTGGAGAGAAAGGCAGCAGATACAGCTACCGCTCTCATGGAGTGGGCTTGAACTCGAGAGGGGAGAGGCTTTCGAGCCACTTCATAAGCAAGGGTAATAGCAGAAACAACCCATTTGGACAGGCACTACGGGGACACTGGAGCATCATGGTTGGAAGCAGAATAACAGACAAAGAGGCGATTTGTCTTTCTGAATGGAGTGGTCCATTGAACATAGAAGTCAAGAGCCTGATGAACATCCAGGGAATGGAGCAAATGCGTGAATTTGTCCATCGGGTTCTGCATCAGGACAGGCAACACGATGGATTGGTTGAGGTGGAAACTGGGGACGACCTTAGGTAGAAAGGACATGTTTGGCTTGAGCACAACCTTGTGTCTGTGAAACATCAGGTAAGACAGATCTGAGCATAAGACACAGAGTTCACTGGTGCACCAAGCAGATGTCACTGCCACAAGGAAGCCTATCTTCCAGGACAGGTGATGGAGATCTGACGTGGCCATGGGTTCAAATGAGAGTCTTGAAAGCTGTAAGAGAACAAATTCCACACTCCATGCAGGGGTGGATTCCACCACAAGCAGATGAAGATTAAGGTATCCTTTCAAAAATTTCTTGACCATAGGGTCCTGGAATGAAGAGGGTCGACCCAAGGCCTGGAACTCCACAGAGATAATTGCAAGGTAACATTTGAGGGATGAAAAAGACAGTCCTGAACCAGAAAGATGCAACAAAAACTGAAGGATATTCAGTACAAAGGAGGAAGCATGAGAAAGATCATGCTCCAACAAGTACGCCACAAATCTCTTCCATTTGTAGAAGTAGGAATGGTGAGAAGAAGGACAGAGAGAAGCATCGAACGCTGCCTGGATCTCTGGAGACAAAGCGGCGGAGGAACGGTTGAATCCAATCCTGAACTCGAAGGAAGATTCACAGGGGGATTCTCCATGCCGGCAGTCGTAGGGTGGCCAAATCCAGATGTCGAATCCTGCCATCTTGGACAGTCAAAAGGTCAGGACGGAGCGGTAGATGTACGAAACGCCATAATGTTAGGCGAAGCAAAGGACTGAACTATGGTTGGCGTGGCCATAATGGGGTGATCAGAATCACATCCAACCTTTTGCGGCATAGCTTGGTGATCTGTGTCAGCAGTGGGAATGGAGGAAACAGGTACAGCAAGGGACCACTCCACAGGAACAGGAACCCATCCCCTCTGGAACCCTGTGCACTGGATCTTGCACAGTACTGGCAGTATTGCTCGTTGGCTGCAGAGATGAAGAGGTCAACTTTCAGAGTCCCCCAGTGGCAGAAGAGGGACAGGACCACAGACCAATGAAGTCTCCACTCATGAACAGTCGAAACCAAATGGCTCAGTCCATCTGCAAGAGTATTCTCCTCCCCAGGAAGATGGAGTGAAGGAGGATGTTTCTCGGTATGCACCAGTTTGAGATCTTGATCATGGTCGAAAGTAGAGTGGAGGACTTTGTCCCTCCTTGTTTGTTGATAAAGTACATTACAGAGGTGTTTTCCATGACAAGGAGGACAGTCTTGCCAGCCTCTAGGGATTCTAAGGACCTCACAGTACCTTCTGAACAACCAACAGTTCCAGTAGATTGATGTGGAGGAACCACTCCTCTGCTGATCAGACGTCCTTGATGGAGAACTGGTAGAGATGTGCCCCCACCCCCCGTTCAGAGAAGCTCTGTTGTGAGGGTGACTTGAGGTTGCGGGAGTTCGAAGGGCAGGCCCACAAGCACATTCCTTGGATTCAGTCACCAGTCCAGGGATCACTGCATTGACTGAGGCATGGTAAGAAGCTTGCCCAGAGGGTCTCTCAGAGGATCAAGGACAGAGAGAAACCAGAGCCTCACAAAGGGGGTCACGGCTGTGGTCAAAGCCACGTGCCCCAAAAACACATGGACTGACCAGGCAGACAGGTGGCAGCAATGGTGAATAAGGGCTCTCAGGGTGTCAAACCTCAATTCTGCGAGGTGGATGGCAGCAGTGGTGGAGTCCAGGCAAGCCCTGATGAACTGGACGGTCTGACATGGATTCAGATGGGATTTTTCCATGTTGATCACCAGGCCAAGGAAGTCTAGGAGCCATCCTGTTGAAGACATGCCGCCACCACTGCCATACACTTCGTGAAAATCCTGGGAGCCATCGCCAAGCCGAAAGGAAGAACTATAAACTGGAAGGCACTGTCGCTGATCTGGAAAGCCAAGAGCTGCCTAGATTTTCCTTGTTTTTTTTTTTTCCGGGCTGTGAGGTCATGTTCTGGAGTATAGTCATCCCTCCACAATTCGTGGGGATTAGGAGCGCAAGAACCCCGTGAATGTGAAAAAACCAGGAATAAAATACACCTGCCCTCCTGCAACCCCACGCCCTTCCCTTTTGAAGCTTCGTAGCCACTTCTCAGCTGCCACCTCTGCCCTACCAAAGCTGCTCTCCACTCCAAACAGCCAAGCCCAGGGAGACCGGGGAGGTAAGATCTAAATCGCCCCCCTCCTTGCTCTCCTGGGGCTTGGCTCTCTATTTCAAACGGAGACAAACCCCAGGAGAGCGGGGAGGGGGCGCATTGGCTCCCCACTCCAAGCAGAGTGAAGCCCCTGAGGTAGATGGAGTTCCCTCCTGGGAAGGGGGAGAAGGAGGAGAAACCGTGAATACTCAAAACCACGAATGTCAAAGCCGTGAATGCGGAGGGATGACTGTAGTTTCTTTCTGACATTTTGCCAGCCACAGATGCAGGTGAAACATCAGAAATAAACTATTCCAGAACACGTTTGCCAACATAGTGGAAGGAAAAGAACTGAGGTGCTTTTGGTGGGCTTAGTATTTATATACCACAGGGAAGTGGGCGGAGCTACCACCAAAAAGCTTTGCCTAACAGCTTTAGAATGTTCCAAATGCTGTCCTGTACAAAAGAATTGCGTGATTCACACAATTGTGTGATTCACAGAGACCACGATGAAGAACTGCCTAGTTGCTAAAAATTTCCTTTGTTTCCTTAAATACTGCTAGACTGAGCCTCTAAACAACCAGGGTGCAAATAAGTATTGCAAAACTTTGGCAAATCAAACTCTTGAAAAGGTTTTAAAAATTTAATATATACAGTACTATTCATATTATGCATTATTCTTTAGGTTACCTCTCAGCTTTAGAAAAGTCAACTGTGTTTGAATGGTCAATGTGCTTTCATAAAATACTTGAAAAAGCTTACATGAATTAGAATCAGAATTCGTTTAGTGTAGTGTTGTGTACATAGACTGGCAGACCTTCTTGATGATTTAACAGTTGAGCCTTTGCCAGTCCTGCTTAAAGATGGTGAGAATTTGAAACCTGGACCTTTGGTATGAGAAGTATGTTCTCTGCCATAAAACTATGTCATGTTGCACTGACAGCTTTGGACTTTTTTTTTTAAAAAAAGCAATTACTTTAGAAACAATTACTGCATCTAATAAAGCTCTTGGGATACTCTGATTTCATCTATTACATGTATGATGCATTTAACAGTGAACTTAGAGCAATGCAATTTTTCTTCCCATGTTGCTACAGAGAATTATGGGCACAAAGTTTTATTACATTGAAAACTCTCTAGTAAAGACAGATGATCGTAATACTAGATAGAACAGATGAGCTACCTCCGTGACTTTGACAGAAAGGTACCCAAAGTATATATACAAATTATAGCTACTTCTAGCAGTAACTCCGCCTTTATCAGTGTTTATTTTAATAACTGCACATGTATATACGAGCTTTCAAGTTGCCTATCAACATGTTGAATTATTTTAATACTGTAAATAGTTTTATTCTATTTTAATGTTTACTTTTAGTATGTTTTCTGTGTTCTTTAAATTGTGAGCTGCTTTGAGTCCCAATTTTGGGGGAAAGTGGTATACAAATAAAGATGATGATGATGGAGACCCCATGAATTTCATAGGGTTTTCTTAAGGCAAGGAATACTCAGAGGTGGATTTGCCAGTTCCGTTCTCTGAATACAGTCAGCAGCACCTGGTATTCATTGGCAGTCTCCTATCCAAGTAGTAACTAGAATCATAGAATCATAGAATTGCAGAGTTGGAAGAGACCACGAGGGCCATCCAGTCCAACCCCCCTGCCATGCAGGAAATCTTGATCAAAGCATCCCCGACAGATGGCCATCCAGCCTCTGTTTAAAGACCTCCAAGGAAGGAGACCCCACCACGCTCCGAGTCAAAAAGTTCCTCCTCATGTTGAGGTGGAATCTCTGTTCCTGGAGCTTGCACCCATTGCTCCGTGTTCCAGTCTCTGGAACAGCAGAAAACAAGCCTGCTTCATCCTCAGCGTGACATCCCCTCAAATACTTAAACAGGGCTATCATATCGCCTCTTAACCGTCTTTTTTCCAGGCTAAACATACCCAGCTCCCTAAGTCTCTTCTCATAAGGCATCGTTTCCAGACCTTTCACCATTTTAGTCGCCCTTCTCTGGACATTGGCTATTTCTCTGGACATTGGCTCTGGACAATGGCTATTTTCCTCTCCCTTCCTGGACCATGCCCTTCAACTGGCAAAAGAGACGAGATGACAACCTGTGCGTCCATTTCTTTCAGCTTCCTCCCCAGGGCCTCATAATCTCTTCTGATCTTGGGAAAGCTGTGCCTTGCAGTATCATTGGTTCCCACATGGACCAAAAGGAAGGGGTAATGATCCGTAGGCTTGACAAGTCTTGTCAGGCTCTCGGTCACATCACAGATCTTTGCCCCAGGGAGACAACACACCTCCCGAGTCATCTTGTCAGGCCCACATACCACTGCTTCTGTACCCTGCAGCAAGGAGTCCCCCACCACCACCACACACCTCCGCCGAGGCTTCACAGCTGCTGTTCCTTGCGGTGGTCCTCTCAAGGTCCCCTGCTCTACCCCTGAAGTCTGTCCATGCTGTTCTTCCTCGTTGTCCTCGATAAGGGAAAGGGCTTCGAATTGATTCTGTAGCTGCAAGCTGCTCGAAGAATCCCTGGATTTTCTTGTTCTGTGTGTGACATTCCTCCAGCTGTCTACTTCCTGTGTCTGTGAAGTGCCCCTCTCCTCCACAGCCACTTCCTCTGTGCGGTCCCCATCCAAGACTGTTTGTTCTGTTCTGTCCAGGAAAACCTCTTGCTCGCGAATCTGTTGAAGTATAGCTACCCGTGTCTCCAGCTGCTGTACTTTCTCCTCCAAGAGGGCTACCAGCTTGCACTTGGTGCATGTGAAGTTCTCCACGTCTGTAGACAAGAATACAAACATCGCACAAGTGTTGCAAGTGACTGCTGCAGTCCCCTCAGTGTCCATGGTGAGAGCTTTTAGGTAATCCAAGAACTCTTAGTTAATGCTCAGAATGCTAAGCTGTACTTTTAGGTATGCTGTATTTTTGTTTGGTTACTGAAATTCACGCGCCGTTAGGCTTGCGCCTCAGCAACAAGCAGCCTCTCCCAACAATTTTAAAAAAAATTCAATTTCCCCAGTCAGAATTCTTCTTCCTGGCAGGAAACTGGCCTGGTAACTGGCAGGAAACTTGCTGTCCAGAAGCTGCTCTCCTTCTCTCTGGCAGGAAACTGGCCTGGAAAGCCTCTGCAAGGACTTATATAGAGCTAGGCTCCCAGCTCCACCCCCTAGTGACTCACAGGTGTGACTCACAGGTGTGACTCACAGGAGGGCTCTTGAGGGTAAAAGGGCAAGGTCAGAAGTTCGAGCCCCTCAGCAACAAGCAGCCTCTCCCAACAGTTTTTTTAAAAAAATCAATCTCCCCAGTCAGAATTCTTCTCCCTGGCAGGAAACTGGCCTGGAAACTGGCTGTCCAGAAGCTGCTCTCCTTCTCTCTGGCAGGAAACTAGAACTGACCCTGCTTAGCTTCCAAGATCAGATGGGATATGGTGCTTTTAGAGTATTTAAGCATGCAACATTTAATTTAAATTTAATTTTAACAGACTCGATATGGGCATACCTGAAAGCTTCAGAGAAGTTTTCTGAGGTAGTTCAGCATATGTGACTTACAGACCAAATTGTCTGGAGCTTCAGCATCAGGTTAAACATACTCTTGAATAAACATGTAAAAGTGGTGAAAGAGCAGAAGTATGATTGGGAGCAACTGTAAGAACACAGCTTCCATAGCCAGACAAGTAGCAGGAGGAGAATTAGGAATTTAGAACATGAAGTACATCATATAACCATTGTGATTAAATGGCTGAAGTAATGAATTATGGGGGGAAATCGAGATGTAATTGGAGGTGTTATTTGACTACTCTGCAATTGCTCATTTCAAAAGCTGGTGCCTAAGATAACATCATACCTACTTCAACTTGTGTCCGTTTCAGAAGAAGAGGACCGAGCCAATCAATGTAAAAAGCCCATCTAACAAAACATGACAACCTCTGGAAGATTAGGATGTATCCACCACTTGGAGAAAATATTTTCTTTTTTAGAGTAAACCTGAAGCTTTTATTTCTAGCAATTTCTGCCACTGGAGACCCAGGTAATGGATTGAGTGCCTGGGGCCAGTTTCAGTAGGCCCATGAGCTACAACCATTTTTGACTAGTAAAACATTGACAACATCAGTGTTCACTAGTTTTAAAGGCCGTCAGTATACTTCCAGTCCAGGTTGGAGCTTCTGATGATTTTCAAAACTGTAAGCAGCTTGGGACCTAGATATATGAGGGAGTGCCTCAGCCTATAGATAGTTGTCCAATCATTGTTCTACAGGTTCTACTGTAGCTTCCAGTATACCATACGGAGACCTGGGATAGGGCTTTTCCAGCTGCAGGATCCAACTGTTGAGTACCCTTCCCTAGAGGCCCAACTGTCATCCACATTCTCCTAATTTCAGTATCAAGTAAACACCTAGCACTTAGGGTCTAGTGAAACTATGGCTAGGTTTTTGACTTGTCACTTTGCTGTTTTTGCTTTGTTTAAATTGCTAATGCATTTCAAATAAAAGTGCTTTGGTAGTTTTATATTGTTTTATGGTGATTTTACTGACTGCAGTTTGCTCTGGGATCTGTTGATATAAGCTGGGCTAGACATACTAAACAGGTATGCAGTTAGACAGATTGTGATACCAAATAACATAGACAGTGAATCAGATAAGTGAATCACCAAGGCGAAAAGACACTAATCTAGAGTTTGAACAGTGCTTCCTAGATTAGTTCCAGAAATGATCACAAACTATCAGGGATCCTTCAAACTCTTCTTAAATTCTCTTGAGGGAAGCCCTTAAAGCCATTTGAAAAATGGGCCATCATTTTGATGGTGATAAAGATTTCCATGAAAGGGCCTCCTCTTTCAGCTCAGTCCTAAATTGTTTTGCCAGAAGTTGCCCTAAGTCACCACCTGCTACCCTTACTTATGGATTCTTTTCATCTGTCAATGTAGAATATTACCTAGGTTAGTAATCATAATGCTAGAAGACCCTTTGTGGAACATTTATCTACACCAACACACCTCTTCATAAAGTTGAAGATTTAATTAAAAGCCAATGTACTCAGAATTTTAATTAAAACAAGCAGGTTCTAGGCAGTCTGATAATATGTGTTTCATTTGTTTTTTGCTTCAGCTCAATGAAATTGCAAGACGGATAAGGCATTAATAAAATACAAGGATAAATAATGGTAAGTTGCCTGGCTGGAACACTGACTATTACAGAAATTCCAGAAATATTTATGTAAGCTCACACATTTTGCATCTCCTGCAAATGAAACTATATGAGCCACAACTTAAATGCAATCAACCAATACATTAGAAAGCAAATTAGTTGGTTTCTCTCTGTCAGGATAGGTCTCTGACTGTGCCTAATCCTGCCATTTTCAGTTATTTTTTCTATAACCTTGATACTCATTGCATTTTGTTTTCTGGTATTTGCTAATGGGTGTTCTTTGCCAGCTGTGGAGGGAGGTGGTAATGGTTTTGGTGGGTTTGGAGAAAGTTAAAAATGTAGCTGCAAAATTAACCTGGGAAAAGGAGGCTGGCCAGTGTAACTGAATGTCATGTCCGGGGATGATGGTTAGCCAATGGTATTTTATAGATTGTAATGTGCTTTTAATATAGTGTATAGCCCTTAAGTTTCAATTCTCAGCAACAACCTTATATGGTATGCTTCTTGGATTTCTGACAGTAAAGTTTTCTGATGAATTCTGAAACTTTTGTTCACTGAATCTGGGAATGCAAGTACATGACACACACACTCTCAATTTCTCTCTCTCTCTCATTGACACATTCAATTTGATTCTTTTTAATGTAGTGGATGTTTGTATTAAATGCTCTATAGGTTAAATTATTGGATTGTTCTATCCTACTCTTGTTCATGATCCACTGCCCCGCAAGACTAGGTAGGTGGATACATGTGAAAAAGCTTTCCCTGTTGCAGCACTGTAGAATTCCCTCCAAATGAAAGTGAGGCTGGCTTGATCCCTTCTGAGTTTCTGCCAAGGAATGTTGTTCTTTTGCTTGGCCTTCAGTCCTTAAAATTAAAGGTGACTGTTGGAGCTGTTTTAATTGTCCGTGCATTTAAATTAAATTTTAAGAGGTAGTTTTAGTCTGTTTCAAATGTTTTTAGTCTGTTTCAAATGTTTTTATTACATATTTGATGTTTAAAAATGTTTTTATTCATTGTCATTGCCTCAGGGGTTGAGAGAGGCAGCATACAAATGTAATCAATCAATCCTCTTTTATTTGTAGGTAACCCAGAGAGGTTTAAAAATTAAAACAAGTTAAATACAGGTAAAATAAATATGACATACCAGTTGAGCCTAAGAAAGAAAAGGAACCAATTAAAATAGGATGAGCTATGTGCTTCAGTTGTCTGGTGCTTGTGAAACAGGGTTTATTATTAGAGTGCTATCATTACAGAAAATAATCCCTCTAAGTGGTCAAAAGCCTTCTGGACCTGTACGTGGGAGGTACTACTTGAGAAGCATTTTCCTTGCTGACCCAGGATGGAATTCCTCTTGTAAGTGGTGTTATAGTGAAAAACAAATACATTTGCAAAACAAGGTAGGTATAATTCAAAGATATAGCTGTGTTAGTCTGGAATATCCGTAAGCATGGGAATCTTGTAGCACCTTCGAGACTGACTGAGAGAAAGAAACTGTAGCATAAGCTTTCATAGACTTGGACTACTTCCTCAGATGCATGGAGTCCTTCATTTGGGTCCAGGTTACTTGCAGAATCACCTCCTCCAGTACAATCTGCTCTGTACACTCAAGTCCTCTGGGGGATATTTACTTCAACTGGCCAGGACTAGACTGGCAACTGTCACCCAGAGGAGCTTTTTATCCGCCACCCCTAGACTGTGGAATGACTTGACAGAAGAGATTCAACAGCTTAAAATGCTATCTGAATTTAAATACGATAAGTATTAAAGACTTATCTCTTCTATGTGTTCAAATGGTTTTATGTTTTGGTTAAATATTATATTTTAATTCATGTTGTATCCCACCTTGAGCCTGGGGGAAAGGAAGATGAGAGTTAAAACATCATCATCATCATCATCATCATTAGACAGAGCTTCTGATTCTAGGGGAAAATATTCTCTTAGTTCACCTAGTCCTCCCCCCTCATGTTTATTTGTTCGTCAGAAACAACCTACTCCATGCATCTGCACTCCTAAAAGCATTTTTCCTGTGCTAAGATTTTCATCAACATGTCTTATTTATACAGCACTTCTAATAAGTTCTTTACAATCTTTGTGTTTGTCTGTACAACCTTTGTGTTTGTCTTCAAGAGAGTCTTTAATTTTTTCTTCCACATATACAGATGGGAAAATACTGAGAAAATATTATTACCCATGGTTACATTAAGTCCATGGCTTAAGTGGGACTTCATGACAGATGTCTATCAGTAATCATATTGCCTCTCATGATAATTTGGTTGGTTCAGATACCCTTCACTTGCTTCTACTATTGACCAAGGTGTGTTCATCTACTAAGAGTATATAAAAACAGAAAATGCTTCTCACACATACCTCCTCCAACCCTAAACGTATCATCTGAGGACCCTACCCAGGAACCTCATTAATGAGATGAAGTGGATGGCCATTTCAATGGTGGCATTTGGTCTGGGCAATGCTCTCCTCAGCGAAACTCACAGGGCACCTACATTATAGGGTGTTTTTTTTTTTTTGGTATCAGGTAAAAAGGTGAAGACCTTTTAAATCTCTCAGGTATACTGAGAACTGTTTCAGTTCTTCTACATCTTTGGACTCATATCTTCCTACTGGTTTTGATTTGGTTTTATATTCTGTTATCTGTAGTCACTATTTTATGCCATTGTTGTATTTTATATTTTAAACAGACTACCTTAGTCAGAGAAATCTGGTTAGTGGGAGGGTTTTGTGGGAACAAACAAATATACATTTTAGAATGGGTTTCAACAGGCAACTCTGTCTCTCACATTTTCTGATACTATCCCAATACCTTTCAGAGTGGGCAGTGGACCACTTCTAAAAGGAAGGTCATAGGCATGGGAAACATTATCATTTGTTCAGCTCAAATTTTTCAGTCCATCATTTAAGGACAAGGCAACAAAATCCATTACAAAGGCAACCATATAAGTGGAGACAATAAAAAATAAACTCCCTACCTATGCCTAATATTGCTTGGAAAAAGTGGGGGAGTATGTGAAGACAACAGTAGCACTTAGAATTCAGATTATATACTGTGTAAAGGTTTGGATATCTCTAAAAGACAATTTAAGCCATATATTAAAACACAAAGTATGCAAGATAAAAGAAAGATGTGAAGATATACCAAAGGCAATAAAATAAAATAAAATAAAATAAAATAATAAAATAAAAAAAAATAGAGAGAGAAAATATGTCTGGATGCATGTACGACTCTGTGCCTTCAGAGGTAAACCAATTCTAACCTCACTAGCAAACTGTAAGGATCTGGATTTATATCCCTTTCCATATATTCATATATAAACCTTACAATCTCCTGACTTGGCTGTTCTGATGAGAAACCAAAAGTCTTTCTTAGATCATGTACTCAAAAGCTTTATCTGGGGAATAACAACTGACAAAAGGACTAATCCACTTTAAAAATCTTCCAATAAGTTAAGAGTGTCCTTACACTAAGCCGCACCTTATACATAAAGATGCCAATTTGCAAAAAAGTTTTTTCATACTTCTTCCTCAAAAATACACATCTAATTGTAAATTTTTACAATAATACAGCTAAAGGCTGACTTGTGTGGTTTAGTGGTATCATGGAACTCATTGATAAAAATGGCTAGTGCTTATTTCATTTTAACAAACCAACAAAGTGTAGCTATACAATCTGATCTCTCAGTCTGCATGTCTACGTAACTGCCTTTCACAAGGAAGGAAAATCCTGTAGCTATTGCTTAGTCAGTCTTACCTTTAAGGATGAAACATCTTTTTGACACTAGAAACAATGTTCATTCTACTGAATGGAAATAACATTGCCTTCAGCAACGACTTTTATATGGCATTCTTGAATAATGAGGGTATTAGGAGAATATATATGCCAAGATTATGTAGATTAAGACTACCCACCACTGATTTACTGTTTGGAAATATGCACTGTAAGCCTTTGATGCTGAGCACAATATGTTTAGGGACCCCTTACATGCCTTTAGTTGTTTTAACAAAGGAAAAGGGCTCCTTCACCTCTAGAAATTAAAAGGTACACTTGTAATTACAGATTGGCATTGGTAAGGTATTTATTTATCAGTACTGCCATGCGCAAGTAAAATGTTAGTAATATGCTTTCTCAATGAACAGCAATAGGAAATAGTTCCATAAGGAATATCAATGCATTTTTACACTGAAAACATAGGAAAATATTCAGTTTTCACGGCATTTGTGGTTTCTGGAGGCTGTGACTGCCAGTTAAATTAAGCTGGAATGTCATTCTTCAGATATGGACATGTACATCTACAATGAATTGGACTGAGAGCAGAACAGACTTTGTACAGGGATCACTAACAGCCAACAGATGGTGGCAATTTTTCCTGTCATTGCTGACCAGTGCTGGATTTGCAATGGTGACAGAGGTGAAATACTTCACATCCCATTACCAATCCCCTAAGCCATCCTTGTAAGCCTTGTAAAGACTTTACTACTGCAGAAAACAGTTCAGCTTAGAGCTTTTCGCAATTTCATGCCACTCCAGGAAGTCACTGTAAATCCAATCTTGTTATGAGAGACTTGCAGTTCACAATTTGAAAACTGAAATGGTACTAGAATCAGAGTTAGTGTCCCATTCACTTTGATTAGCTCAGCTTCAATAAATGTTCACAAGTTTTAAAAATCTAATTAGTCAAAATTAAAACCAAATCACATAAAGTAACATATGAAAATTCACACTGGAAAGAGCCAATCCAGTTAATGATGAAGTTGGTAGGATTTCTGTGAACATTATTAAGTATTCCAAGACACTGAGTCAGTGCTGGATTTCAGCTAAGAAAATTGCCTTGAATGTGTTGAAGACAAAAGCTGAAGGCAGTTTGGCAGATCATGGTCCTAATGTCATGGTTCCTAATGTCACAATATAGGCAGCCCAGTTATATTAGCATTGTTCACCAACAGAATTCTGGCTAAAATCAAATTTCTAAGTTTCAAAATCTGAAATTTGTGTCAGAATTAAAAATCAAACTATAGTACCTTAAAACTCCAGTGCTGGTGGGAAGGAGGAGGGTAGTATCACTATGACAACTGCAATGATAAATTACAACTTCAACTGTAAAAAACTACAGTAGCCTAGAATTAGTACAACTACTCATGTGTAAGAAAAAGCTGCAGGTTTCGTATCTGCTCTCACTTGGTAGACTGTTACTTAGATGATGTCTTTATTATTTTAATAGCTAATCTTTTTATCCCCTGAATGTGATACTCAATTAATGGTGCATTTATACCATTCATTACCCAGCATGTGAGGCTACATCTCTTGAATACTACCCTACCCAGTACTAGAGATTACCTCTGTCAGAACCTAGACACCTAGAACTATCTTATAAAAGATTAGACAGCCAGAGTTACAGCATGAAAATTTGCATTCACATTTCTGTTCCTCACTACAGCCGGAAAAATGCATTGGCAATTAGCAATTCCCCTCACTTCTCCCAGTTCGCAGTGTGAGAAAGCTCAGAACTCATCTTACAAATTGCTCTTTTGAAGATCAAAGGGAAGCTGAATTTGTCTGTGTATGCGCTAGGTGAGATTGTAATTTAATGGAATTTTCAGGGAAGGTTTGGTGGCATGTTCCTATGACAGCCTGAGGATAGAGGATTCAGGGGAGCTCTATGACTCTTCCCTTCTGAGCACATTCCTTGCCTTTAATTGGCACCTCATTAGAAATTAATGAAAATGACATCCTCTGTTCTTCCTGCTCCAGGCACAGCACACTACAAAAAGCCCCATCACAATTCATAACACATTCAATTTATATAGCAATGGCTCTTAAGCATTATTTATGAGATGTGAATTTCTTGTCAGCAGTTAATAAGCTATACGGAATAGGAAAGAATGGGGTGGAGGGGGGAAGACTGTGAGCATATACAAGAAAATCTCTCAGCAGAAAAGAGACTCCATGTTTGTGTTTCAAGCACCTTTGCAGTGGCTCTCTTTTCTAGTAAACTGTTCAAGGGTGCCTCTCCCCTGCCCCCAAGTCCTACAATTCTCTTAAATACAGCAGATATCCTAGAAATTGTAGCCATAGTGTTGCTGCCCCCAGGACATGTTATAAAATACTTCTTAATAACGGATACTCTTTGAGGAGAAATAGAGGATTGCTATAATTGCTGAATAATTTTTCTGTGAGTTTCATCACTCCAGTATGAAAAGTATATACTCCAGATAGGGGGTGTCCTATAGCCCCCCCATCTCAAAGAAAAAAGGGGGATTATGAGCCAAAGTTGACAAAGGACTGGCACCAAAAGGAATGGGGGGGGGGCCAAGGAGACTAACAATGGAGACTTTGATTCTTCCTTCCTTCACTTTTGCCACAAACGTGTCATCAGCAGAGCCAAGTTTAGCTCAACATCGGTGCTAGAAGAATTCAAATGGAAGGCTCCCACTGACAGGCATCTCTAGAGCCAAGCTACCTCCTGCCACCAAAAGATCCACTTGGATCATGGGTCCTCTGATATTATTAGGATTTAAGACAGAGATGAGGAACTCATGGTTTTCCATATTCTTGTTAACTGCCATCAAATCAACTTCAACTTATGGTGACTCTATGAATGAGATACCTCCAAGTCACCCTATTATTAACAGCCATGCTCAGGTTTTTCATACTCAGAGACATGGCTTCCACAGACAGAATAGAGAAGGACAGGATTTCAGGCTTGATGATGTTACAGCCTGGCATCCAAGTCCTCCTGCTATAATCCTGGTGTGCTATAAACATATTGCTTGCCACAGTTGATGTGCTAAAACTGCTGACTGGCCATTTATAAGGTGAATGACAAACTACATGGAAAATCTCTCTGGCTTTTCTCCGCGAACGAAGATTCAGGAAGAACTCATCCCATGCTTTCTGCAAGCGCGCTGATGACTAAAAAGGCCAATCCGAGATACACAAGTCCGGTTGCAGAAAGCACAGCAGAAAGTCTCCTTGGGTGATGTTTTTGGTTTGTGATTCTTTCTGCGTTGTGGTTTCTCTTCAAGACTTGTTCGGCGTGAGTTCTCAAATAAGACTGCAGCATTGTGTATAGTGCATCTCCATGCCTCTCGATGTGAGGCCAGAGTGGACCATTGTTGGTGATAAATTTGGCTGAGCCTGAGATGTTGTTTCAGGGAGTCCTTGTATTGCTTTTTTGGAGCACCCCTCTTACGCTGACCTGTGGCGAGGTCACCGTAGAGTACTATTTTTGGGAGGCGATGGTCCTCCATCCTAGAAACGTGCCCTGTCCAGCGCAGCGGTGTTCTCAATATCATGGCCTCAGTGCTGGTGATGCTGCACTTATAATTGTAGTTATAACCAAAAGTCTCAGTTTTGTAACACAGAACAATTTTTAAAACATAACTACTTCATCGACACTATTTATAAAATTTAAATTTTGAGCCTGGTTGATTGGCTGAAGGCCAGATGTTTGAGAAACCCATAGTTGCAAGAGAGGTGTTGGCATTACAGCTAGGGGCCCAGTCTGAATTAAATTTAATACCTCAAGTTAAGAATGCCCTTTTGCTCATAGCATGCAATCGTTTAGCACAGGAGTGGACAGCCGGCAGCTTTCATGTGCCCCCCCAGACCCCCTGGGGGTAAAAAATGTACCCAGGTGCCCTCTAGAAGGTGTGGGGGGATTTTTGCCATATTTTTAAGTGGGGAGACCATGGGCCATTTTAGGCCCAGGAAAGGCATTTTTTAAAAACAACAACATGAAAATAAACTTGAAGGGACTTTTTGTGACCTCCTGTTTTGAAAAAAGGCTTCTCCTGGTGTTGGGGTACATTTGGGGGCAATTGAGGGGGGATTTGGTGGTGGTGGCTCTCCTAGGCAGCTAAAGTGGCCCCTAACCTCCCACAGTTGCCCACCCGATTTAGCAGTATGAACAATCAAACCAAACCAGGAAGCCTCTAATTAACAGTTACTTGGTTTTGTTCAGACTAGGAAATGGTGGTTAACAGGTTTGGAACAAGCCTGGATGATAAATTAACTTGAAATAAGTGGCTGCCTGACTTGATTACTCCTAACATGAAGGGAGGACTGCTTACATGGGCAAAAAGCTTGGTTAAATCTTGGTTGATTAAGCTGAGGTCATCCAGACATGGATGTTATCACTGGCATTTTCCAAAGGGTTGCAGAAAAAAATAAGTAAAAATTCTTTAAGTAACACTGTGATGGCCAACAATTTATTATGGTATAAGATTTCATGGACTATACTCCACTTTATTAAATACATGAAATGTCATCCCATGTTGGTACATGGTTATGAGGGGGGATGTGAGAATAAGATCTGAGGAAAATAAAATAAAACTGTGACAATTAGAATCATAGAAGGTATCATAAGGGTCCTGTAGTCCAACTCCTTGCCATACAACTAAAGCACTTCCAAGTGTTCTTCCTAGCTCCAGCAGGAAAGATGGACAGTACACCTTCCTCCATGTGCTATGCCTACTATAAGAACTAAGTGGGCAGCTTCTCTGTCCTTCTGCCATGGCAAAACCAAGTAAGTGTGGATGAAGCACACTCTTTAATTCTTTTATCACCCTGGGATGCCTCTCCCAACTAATTAAGGATCTTGCAGACAGTACCTCTGCACTATAAATTTCCCACAGAATTAATAAACATTAGAAGCTACACTGTTTAATTTATTTTCTTTTGTCATTATCCTGGTTCTTTGTCTTGTCTCTAATATTAACTTAATAAATATCTTGTAATTTGGAATGGAAATTTGGAGTATGTATATGTAGTGTTTTGTTTTGTTTTTTAAAAACCCAAACAGATCTGAAATATGTTTCTCTTTCCCTGCAATTGACTAGTTTGTAAGCCTCATGACCACTTTTACTGGATTTATACTTGGGAAGTAAAAAAACTACGGTAGTTGCCTATGTTGTAGTTGGGAGGGGACATGTGCATAGATTCCAGCTACTTTTTCCTGCTTCAGATACAGATCAATGCAGAAAAGAACCATGCCTTACCATGATGTAACTTATATTCTAGAAAGATTTTCAACAGGTTTTGCTTAGTTTGTTATTGGTAGTGGAGCAGTTACTAGAAGTAAAATGTATTACGAAAACCAGAAACTTAACTGCAAATGTAAAAAAGGCACATTTTTGCCCATAGGGATCAGTAATTAAGAGTGTTTATGTTTACCACATTTCTTTACTAATTTGAATTTAAAAGGCTGTTGATAGGATGATGAGTCAACAGTACAGAATTATGTAAAAATGCAAGTCAATTCTCCATTAAAGTTGTAAAAAGAACCCGGAACCAGAAAAGGTGTAATATTCCTAAGGAAAACAATAAAACAACAATAACCACACTTCTTTGGCTGGTACTCAGTTTCTGGCTGGTTCACTCAGTCAAACTTTAAGTCATGTATTTTATTGCCCCACAATGATGCTTCATAAGCTTTTAAAACATTAGTTTTTAAAATATTCAAGCAGCAAAAGATCTAGCTGCACACAAATAGATATTTTGGCCACAGTCTAATGGTGTATTTCCATATCGAAGGCCAACTGAATAAAGACTTTTCCTCCTCCAACCTGCTGCAGCCCTCCATGACATCAAAACCCTCCTTCAGAGAGTTTCCCAAGCATCTGAAGTAGGTTTTTAGATTAGAGGGACAGGATTTCACAGGAGGGATTAATGCTTCTGGCAGAAGCAATGGGATCCAGCAGAAGTATACCACTGATTCTAGCTTCTAAAATATTTGTAGTATCAAAACATCTCAACAGATGTGACATGAGGTCCTTCTATGTAGCTTTTAAAACTGAAGAACAACAAGGTCAAAATTATCCTTACTGTAACCATTTACAACACTAGTTCTGTTTATGGTTTATTTAAAACATAATTTTGATTCCCAAGATAAAGAAAGGTGGACTATAATAACAAAAAAGAGGCATTTAGAACAGGTAATAAATTATTTATGTTAATTTTTTTCAGTATTTAGTTGGCTTCATTATCTGGGTGAATCAAACAGCAAAATGTAAGTAAGGTTTGCTTATTATCCCCCCTTATATATACCCAACATCTTGCTGTAGTTGTCATAACCTTGAGCGAAGGTAATGCGTTGATTCTGGATTATATGCACCTGAATTAATTATAAAACTAAATAAAATCCAAAAAGCAAACCTTGATTTTGCCTTTTTTATATAAGGGACACCATTTTACTACACCACTTTATATAATGGGACTTGAGCATCCATGGATTTTCGTATCACGGGGGAGGCGGTCCTTGAATCAAACTCAAGCACATACCAAGGGCCCGCTGTAATACATTTTGGTAGAGAATGTGCTTTCTCTATGACATGGCATCATGAATAAGATTCTGTAAATGGGGGTCAACATTGTGCCATTAGGATTATTCTATTACTTGTTCTGGAAAGGGAATCTCATGGATATTTGCATCTCTATTTCCAGAATGAGACCCTCTTAGCCTTGCCCACTTCTGGATCATTGTTTATAGCAGCCCTGCTCCCTACTGTTTTGGGTCAATAGGCACTTTAGGAAATCTAAGAAAGTGAACTAGGAGCCTCCACAAAATGTCTGCTGTGGTGATGGTTGAGCATGTCCTAGCAAAAGATGCTGGAGGTCACTGAAAATATCTCACCCTCTCCTGTGTAACATCTCTGAACCTCCATACTCAAAATCTTGCATGCTTACTCTACTGAAAGTTCTCATTTAGTTCAATGATACTTACTCCCTGGAAAGCATGCTTAGGATTGGAGCACAAAAATGTTAAAAAACACCTTTATGTGAGAGTGCAAAAGACCATGGAAGGTTATGCTGATTTACAAAAGAACTGCATGTGCAAACATCTGTATATAATTTATATTTAAATTTGGTTTCACTTGTGTATTCTATTTGACAGAATATTCAACTTTACTGTGAGGACAAAGGAAACAAGATACCTCTCTGAAGCAATTCTTGCAAAGCAATCCCATGTGCATGCTCGGTGAAGCTTACTCCACAAATCTCTGTACAACATTACAGCCTAAAATTCCCTGAGGAAGGGCATGCAGGACGCTAAATGGGATGAACGTTAAAAGGATGCTTTCCATTACAGATACTGTCAATCACTTTTGGATTGGAAGGTTTTGTTTTGTTACACAAAAGTGTTGCCCTCTTTGTTTTTGTTGTCAAATAATTCACTGACTGAATTAAAATGAGAGTAAGCAAAGGAAGCTCCCATACTGCCTATGTTCTTCCAGGATTATCCTGTAGTCCTCATTACCTTTGGGGAGCTGCTGCCATGCTGCCCTCCCTCAATAATAATAATAATAATAATAATAATACAAAAAATAAAAATAAAAATAAAATTGCAAGAGGCATGCCAAGTAAACAGACAAAATCTTTAAACAGCAAATATCTACAGTTCTTCAGGGAGTTCCTGGGAGTAAAGATAGGTTTTCTGGACAATTTTTCAATAGGGAATTGACATTACAACATATAAAAAGAACAAACTAATAGATGGCTGCTCTTTCTTATAGAAATAGTTTTGAGGGTACTTGAAATTCTGCATGTATATCTATCTACCCAGATGATAATGTAGCTGTGAATGATTGACTTGAGATACTAATCAATATATATTTATTAGCTCAAATAGCTTGGTATTAGCCAGTATGCTCAGCATGGAGGATCAAAACAGGAAAAAGAGTTATAAACCTGAAGGTGTTCACTAAAAATCTTATTTACCTCACATTAACAAAAACATTTTTCTCAGGGTCAGAATGTGGGTATATTGAATTACATTGCCCAGTCCCATTTCCAGACTCATCAAAAGCAGAGGTCAGGCCTTGTAATATTTCATTCTGCACTGCCCCATCTAGTTCTAATGCAACCTTCCTAGACCCATAATTTATTAAGCTTAATACTGTGCTGGTTTTTTTGTTTGTTTTTTACTAAGTGCTTTGCTAATAAAAGCATTGTGGTACAGTTAATAGTCCAGGAAATGGGTTTGCTGAGCATTTGTGGTTAACATGTTGACCAAACTGCATATTAGCATCCTCTATTCTCATCTCCAAATGCATCCATGTACACTTAGATATAATTTGCTATGGGCCCTCAAGCTTTGAACAGAATGCAGCTTACGCCTACAGATCAGGCTGGAATATCTCTGGCTTGTTACTCACTACAGTCTATACATTTAATGCAACATAACACTAAGAAACAATTGCATTTCCTTGCATGTTCTCAAGGGGGCTTTGTCTAGAAATGTCACTTTAATAATCAAGTTTATGAACATTAAACGGAACAGAAATATATTCATTGAACATATTACATCTCAAAGGGCAACACAGTTGGTTAAATACATAACTATTTAAATTTAAGATATTTCCAAGAGATCTGGAAAGGCAGGCTTGACATACAAAGACTTTAACATCTAATGCATTGGTTTTCAACTTTTTTCATCTCATGAAAATGCTAAAATTGTCAAGGGACACCATCCATATTTTAAGGAGTCTTTTAAAAAAAGAGTATGAAGATTGTTTTTAATGTTCAACAACTAAAATGGTAATCATTGTGATTTTTTTTTTAAAAATAAATCAGTGGGAAATCTGTGCTTGGTGATGTCTATTTATGTCTAATAAGCCCTGTAAAATATAATTAGGAGCTAAATTAAGGAAAAACTAAATTCAGAAAAAACAAAATTACTTTTAATTAAACCAAATTAATTCAAGTTCAACATTGATTTACCAAAAGGCAGCAGAGCCAGGTTCACTCAGTTAGCATGGCTAGCAACCAGTGGGCTATATTGCAATCTACACCATGTCAAACTCATGACTGAATGCTCTCCATGCTCAACACGTTGATCAGCACAAGCTGCACAGCACAGGGAAGATACCACCACACCACCAAACACCTCTTCACAGCACAGAGAGGACACCGCCACACCACCAAACCTGCCTCTGAGCTAACTCATAAGTGGGACTTCCAGGTTGTAAAACTGGGACTCTTGTGAAATCACAGGTTGCTAGAATTTGAGAGGGAAAATGGAGGTAGTCCACCCTGGTGATATCATGGAGGCGGGGTTCTGGCTGCACAGTATGTTCTGTCACTTACTTCCAGCTCACTGATGTGGCACACCTGTGAACCTTTCACAGCACACAAATGTGCCACTGCAAAGCAATTGAAAAACACTGATCGAATGACTACTCTTAACCAGAAATAAATACTCTCTCTTTGTATGTATGAGACAGAAAAAGAGAAAGAAAACGTAGAAGATAATTCACTATTTCTAGCTTTTATTTAGATTCCGTCTGTGATTAGATCTAGATTTGTCCTTCTGAGGGTAGAGGTTATTGGATCAAATGACATTTCCTATTGAAGGAAATGGATGGTCAGAATTCTTTGCCATTCTCCTTTCCTTGAGAACTCTCAGTATCACTTTCCATACTGTCTAAGTGGGTTTTCCAACACTCTATAACAGCATGGGATGTCAAGTTAAGGGTTGTCTGGGAAAAGGACAATCAGGGGTGGGGGGAAAGGCCCTACCCCTCAGAATTCTGCTGAGCACTGGTCAAGATTCCACTCATTATCACCAACCAAGATTTCAAGACTAATGTGTTGTCTGTTTCTACTGGGATGTGGTGGTGGTGGCAGGGAACAGATGAGTAGATGCATCAAGAACGTTTTCAATTAAAATCCTGGACTCTGAAGGCAATTTTTGAATAGTTACAATTACACTTCATGCTCAATCCTATCATTTTTGTATAAAAACAAATTTTGTGTTTGTGATTTTGTTTTATGATAAGGCATTAAAAAGCTCCTTCATTCAAACACGGACAGAAACAACGATAAAACACCACCTAGTGCACCAATTATGCTTGGGGGAAGGAGGAGGAGAAGATGGTGTTAGTGCAGGACAAACAGTAACAACAACAATGAAAGCAGTTTTCATTACTTTAGGCTTAGTATTTTACTGTGCAAGCCCAAGAAAAATGTTTCAATCAGAAGCCTTGCACACACTAAATCTGATTTAGTCAGTGGCTTGATTTTTCTTGCTCATATAACTAGACACATAGTCTGGCCACATTTAATTTTTAAGCTCCTGAAACAAACATCTCAAACATGCATTACTCCAAATCAGCACTAGCAATAACAGAATTGGGGGTATACTGATTATATTTGAATATGTGTAAAAATAGTTCTGTAATACAGCATATTGACATAAAAATGCAATGTGAACAATGTTACTGAAATGGGATATTTTTGCCATGAGTTCTATGTGCTTCACAGGACATTATTATATTGCAGCTATGCTGTGAACTATCCCCAGTTTTCTTCTCATGTTGATTATATTTGACTGTCTCCATTTCAACAAAGAACAATGGACTCATGATGCCTCAAGATATCATACAGAGATCCAGTAGTTTATAGAAAACATCAATAGAAGTATAGTCTCTAGATCAAGGGAAGTAATAGTGCCACTCTATTCTGCCTTGGGTCAGGCCTCACCTAGAATACAGTTGTCCCTCCACATTCGCGGGGGTTAGGTTCTTGAGACCCCCGCGAATGTGGAAAAACCGCAAATAACAGATGCTGCTCCTGCAGCCCCCCCCCCCGAGGGAGGGAGCGGGAGGGTGTCTGGCCAGCCTGGCTGGCCTCTCTGCGGCCTTTCTGAGGGGACTCCAGGCCTTAGAAGCCCCGGACCCCGCGGAGAAAGGCCGGGGAAGGCAGCGTGTGGGTGGGGAGGAGGCTGCGCTGCCTCTCCATGGCCTTTCTAAGCGGGCTCCGGGACTCCAAAGCCCCAGACCCCACTGAGAAAGGCCGGGGAAGGCAGCGTGTGGGTGGGGAGGAGGCTGCGCTGCCTCTCTCCGGTCTTTCTCACCCCCCCGCCCTTCCCAGAGTGGCCATGGGGGCTTCTGAAGCCCCCAAACAACTCTCCCTCACCCCCCGCCCTTCCCAGAGTGGCCGCAGGGGCTTCTGAAGCCCCCGCCGTCATTCTCCTCCACCCCCTGCCCTTCCCAAAGTGGCCGCTGGGGCTTCTGGAGCCCCCGCCGTCACTCTCCCTCACCCCCAGCCCTTCCCAGAGTGGCCGCGGGGCTTCTGAAGCCCCCGCCGTCACTCTCCCTCACCCCCCGCCCTTCCCAGAGTGGCCGCGGGGGCTTCTGAAGCCCCTGCCGTCACTCTCCCTTACCCCCCGCCCTTCCCAGAGTGGCCACGGGGGCTTCTGAAGCCCCCACCGCCACTCTCCCTCACCCCCCACCCTTCCCAGAGTGGCGTAGGGGTCCCTCGCTGCCTTGGGAAGGGACTGGGGTGGAACGAGGGAGGCTTTCCACCCCCCCTTTCCCAAGGCAGCGAAGGGATTCCTGAGAACACCTTCGCTGCCTTGGGAAGGGACGGAGTGGAGAGGGTGGGGCAGGCGGCTTTCCGCGAATAATCAAAACCGTGAATGTGGAGGGGCAACTATACTGTGTCCAGTTCTGGGCACCACAATTCAAAAAGGATATTGACAAATTGGAGTGTGTCCAGAGGAGGGCGACTAAAATGGTGAAAGGTCTGGAACCATGCCTTATGAGGAAAGACTTAGGGAGCTGGGTATGTTTAGCCTGGAAAAAAGATGTTTAAGGGGCGATATGATAGCCCTGTTTCAAGTATTTGAAGGGGTGTCACATTGAGGATGGAGCAAGCTTGGATGGAGCAAGCTGCTCGAGACTAGAACACAGAACAATGGATGCAAGCTCCAGGAACAGAGATTCCACCTCAACATTAGGAGGAACTTTCTGACAGTAAGAGCTGTTCAGCAGTGGAACACACTCCCTCGGAGTATGGTAGGGTCTCCTTCCTTGGAGGTCTTTAAACAGAGTCTGTATAGCCATCTGTCAGGGATGCTTTGATTGTGATTTTCTGCATGGCAGGAGGTTGGACTGGATGGCCCTTGTGGTCTCTTCCAACTCTACAATTCTATGATTCTATGATTCACTTATTTTATACATGCAGTGGATAGAGAAGCCCTGAGCAAGCTCAAGGTTTGTACTGAGGTTCTGTCTGAAGAGCCATCGGATTGGGCACTTTCCTTTTATAGAAGAATTATATCTGATGGCACAAAAGCAGAAATACAGACCTTCTTCTCAACAAGAGCATTTCAACAAGTGATATATTTTTGCCTAGATGTATAACTGAACTTTATAACCTACCTCTTCACACACCAGTGTGCAATCCATTCAGCATAGTGATGGAAGGGTTTGCCAGGCTATAAATCTTTTAAATTATGTATTATGCAAGCTTTATTTGAATGTTTCTTCATCAGTTAATGTTGCATCACAACAAAGCAATCCAGATTTTTTCAAGATATGCAAGGGAGGACTTGACATGACTCTAAAGGAAAGCTTAATCTCTGGCCACTAGAGCTTAATCTCTTACCACAGCGACATGATCCCAATTCCTGCTGTACCAACTCCAGTTTTGTTTGGCACTGGAAACATCTGCGTCTGCTCTTCTGTTTGGAACGGCTGATTTCTTCAGGCCTGTCATTACTGTCCTCCAATAACCGTGGTCGCTTCTCAGGAGAAGCCTCACTCTCCAACTGTGAATCTGTTTTTTTTCCAGGAAAGATATTTAAGTTAGTATTTTTTCCAGCCCCGGTCTACTCACAGGATAAATGCATCTAACTTGCATACAGACTCACTTGCAGACAGGGCTTTCTTTTTAATTCCATTTCAAACATATGTTCTCTTAATCATCAAAACAAGTACTTGGTTAGGAACCTATATTAATTTTTGTTCCCCCAAACATCCCTTGCTGATTTCATAAAAAGAGAATTGGTTAACCCTCCCTAGCTGTGGCTCTGGCTTTGTGCCAGCACGTGGAGAGAGAGAACACCAATGCAGGAAAGCTTTATTTTTCATCTCATTTATAGTAGCTTCTATACAGCTTCATCCACTGCCCCCATACAAACCAATGATAGCTGTGATGAAAAACAATTGAACACAAATACAGGCTATTTCCTAGCTGAGCAGGAAAGAGATTTTTAGAGCACAGTTTGCTAGCTGAAGCGCCAATAACCAAACGAAGGTACATGAAAGCACCATACCGTGAGTCCCTCTCACTACAAGGATAACAATCTAAATGTAAATGATTATACACAGACATGATAAACTAAGCAACAAGTACACACTGCTACAGGCTCAGAGGATCTCTTTAAAACCAGAGAAGGCACTACATATTTTAATAACCTTATTTGTAATGTTTTCCTCTCTTGGGAAAATGCTGTTCTTCAGAAAGAGCAGAGATAGGAAAATCCATCTCTTTATGAAACTATAAATTGACAGGTGCTTGAGGTAAAGCATCTATAAGAAGGGGGAAGCTAACATACAATACACTAGTAATATTAAGAATAGCACAATGATATATATATATATATATATATATATGTGTGTGTGTGTGTGTGTGTATTTCAAACCTAGCAACCTCAAAAGATTATGTGGGCTTGTGCTTAAGTGCGGGCCAAGTGGCTAGAATGCTCAGCTGCAATGATGATTATCTTTATTTCTATCCTGCTTTCCCCCCAATTTGAGACTCAAAGCGGTGATAGAATGATACTCCAATTCTCAATGAGAGATGATACTCCTACTCTGATTATGGGTGATTTTAATATTTATGTGGATGATTCCAAAGATCCCGCTGTCTTAGGTTTTCTTTCTTGTCTCCTTTTGGACTCAAGCTTTGTTCTGATTTACCTACACACTACCTTGGTCGTTGGCCTAAACATGTTCTTATTAAGAATTGTTCTATTTCTTGCTTTTCAGTTACTGAATTTCCTTTGTCTGATCATCATCTTGTTTATTTTGCGCTTGTTCATAATCCACCTCATATTGTTGCTCGCTCCTTTCGAGAACTTCATTCTGTTAATTCTGTGGCCTCTTCACAAGCATTGGTCTCTTCTCTGTCTTCCTTTAATTCTGTTGGTTCCTTGCATTCAGGTGTTTCTTCATTCAACTCAACTTTATCTTCAACTCTTGACAGTTTTGCCTCTTTCTCAATACATACAGTACTTTCTACCAAACCTCATCCTTGGCTTACTCTTTTTATTTGGTATTTTCATTCTTGCTCTCGTGCAGCTGAGCATTGGTGGAGGGAGACTAGGGAGTGGGCATTATATATCCATTCTATCTTCTTTCTCTTGTGCTATCTCTTTGGCCAAACAGAAATATTATGCTTAATTTATTCATTCTAATGAGCAGTATCTACAGCATCTCTTTTCTAGCTATAATTCTCTTTTAAAGGCCTCCCCTCCATCTCACCCTCCATCATTCTCTGATGATGATTTTGCAATGTTAATACTAAAATTGAAACTATCTGTTCTGATCTTGTTGCTGCTGAACCTTCCTCATTACCAACCTATCAAATGTCTGTTTTTTCTAAGTTTTCTTCTTTCCCCTCTGTCTTGTTAGATGAACTATCCAAGATGCTGAAATCTTTGAATCCTTCTACCTGCTCTCTTGATTCTGTTCCTTCTCATTTCTTAATTATGGTTGCCCCTGCCATTCTTCCTTCTCTACTCCATATTGACTATGTATTCCTGAATGGTGGGGGGTGGATGGATGGCCCTTGTGGTATCTTCCAACTCTATGATTCTATTAATCTGCCTCTTTCTACTATTTCCTTCTGAGTTTAAACATGCTACTGTTTCTCCAATTCTTAAGAAGCCTTCACTTGATCCATTTTCTCTTTCTAATTTGCACCCTGTTTCACTGTTGCCTTTCATCTTGAAAGTTTTGGAATGTGCTGTGTATGCACGTTGCCTCAATTTTCTTTCTTATATTTCTGTAATGGATCCTTTTCAATCTGGATTTTGTCCTTTGCACTCTAGGGAGATGGCTCTTACAAAATAGTACAGATGATCTCCTTTAGGCCAAGTCAAAAGGCCTATATTCAGTCCATATTCTCCTTTATCTCTCTGCAGCCTTTGACACAGTTGATCATGTTCTTTTGTTGGATTCACTTCATGATGTAGGGTTTACTGATTCAGTCCTCAGCCGGTTTGCATCTTACCTCTCATTTTGATCACTTAAGGTGTTACCCAGAGGTCATGTATCTTCTTCTTTTCCCCATTTTGATTGGGATTCCACAAGGTTTTTGGGCCGTTTGTTGTTTTCTCTTTATAGTCTTACCAGTTTTTATGGTTTTCAGTATTATCTTTATGCTGATGATACTCAGTTGTATTTCTCTACCCCAGAACTCTTTTGACATCAACACCACATTACAGCATGTCTTTCAGGTATTTCAGCATGGATGGTTCATCATTGCCTAAAATGTAACAAGACAGAACTACTTATTCCCACCACCACCACCCTGAAACCTTCTTTACAACATACATTCTCCATCACTGTTGATAATGTTCCCATTTGTCCTGTGAAGGAGGCAGAGTCCTAGGTTTATTTTTGATTCTTCTTTGTCTTTTGTTCCTCACACTGAAACTGTAGCAAAATCATGTTGCTTTTTTTCTTTATAGTATTGCTAAAATCACGCCTCTTCTTTCTGTTTCCTCTGCCAAGACCTTAGTTCATGCCTTGGTCATTTTCTGCCTTGATTATTGTACAGTAATCTTCTTTTGACTTGCCTTCCATTATCCTCTGGTTTCCATTCAACATTCTGCTGCTAAGATTACCTTTTTGGCCTGTTGTTTTGATCTTGTTACCCCACTTTTGATATCTCTTCACTAGTTACCCATTCCTTCTAGGATTCAGTACAAGCTTCTTGTTTTTAACACTTAAAGTCTTATACAATGTAGCTTCCCCCTTTCTTTCAGCCCCCCACTTTCCCCTCCAGCCTGCATGAGATCTGCACTCCATACTTCTGGAATTGCCTGCCTGAACATTTACAGACTGTTATTTTAAAATCTGAATTTAAAATGTTCTTGTTTTCTAAAGCTTTTGGAATTTTAGTTTAATATTGTTTTATAATCTTGTATATTTTGATTACATGTATTGGTCAGTTTGCTTTACATTTTTTTTTTTTGTATTTTATCTGGATAATTTGTTTTACAATTGTATTGTAGTTTTATAATTCATTATTCTTTCATTTCCTCCATGTGTGTACATGTATGTACTTATACTTTAGATTGTATACCTTTGGCAGGACCCACGGTTTTAATTGTTTTACTTGTAAAGCAACATATAAACAACAAAAACAAAAAGCTTTTGATGATATTAATTAGCTACAATAGAAGTGGACTAGGTTTCAGTTCTTCAAATTGAAAAAGGCATGCACTAATCCCAACAATGCTTTCATTTTTTCTATTTGTGTATCCTGATCCTAGGGAAATTGTTCTAAAAGAACAAGCTGACACTGCAAAGGTTACATGGTATATTCTGATATTTTGCCCCCTACTGACACCAAAAGATTGGGGAATGGGTTATGTAGTAAGCACTGTGCAATGGTTGTTTACAGGAGGCTGTCCATGACCAACTGATGCCTAGAAGTCAAAACTTCTATCAAATTATTTACCTTCATGGTATTTTCCCAGCACATGCACTTTGCAGTACTGACTTGGCAACCTTGGCAAACTATGTGAGTTCATGACTCAGGGTTCCCATTTTCTTCAGATTCTGGTCTGTTAGGGTGGGAGACAGAAATGCATTTCTTTCCCTAAATAAAGCTGGATCCTTCATTCACCCAGCCTGGTCTTCTAATTCCACTGAAAATTAGGGGATAAGGAAAGTCCCCTTTAGTGTCCTGTTAGATAAGCACTAAGGCCCGGGGTGATGAAGATATTTTGGTTTTGCTTGTAGGTTTAGGAGATTTCTGCTCTACTACATGGTGCCTCAAGGCTTCTTCAATTTTCTTTCTTACCTCATATGTGCTTTGACACCTATACAAAGCTGCTGAAGTTAGGTTATTATTTTATTTTGTCATGTTGTCTCAATCAGGTGAGGTTGCAGAGGCGATGGACCACTATCTGAACTCAGTAATGGCTTGGATTAAGACTAAGGCTGACTCCTGATAAAATGGAGTACTGTAGGGAGATGTGTCCCAGGTCTTGGAAGCTGGAGCACACATGGAGCATTTTGGATCTGGCTGAACACACCATAAACAGGTGTACACTTGGGGATCCTTTTGGATTGAAGTTTATCAACTACAGGCCCAGGTAGGTTTGGTAGCTCAAGCAACTATTAGTGTCGAAAGGTATACCAGGTGAGCTCTATTCTGGATAATAGACAGTCTGGCTATGGTGGCCCAGGTTGCAATAATTCCTAGTTGGATTACTTTAATGTGTTGTAGGCAGTCCATGAAAACATTTAGATAGATTGAACTAGTGAAGAATTTGCAGCTAGAATTGTGACAGTTTGTCTAGGCAGAGTTGCGCTACACTGGATTACAATGATTAAGACTGTGAGGTTTTTAGTGGGCTGATGACTTCCATGTATGCGCTGGTGTTTATTATATTGTATGTGGGGACTTGAAGGCACACAAGCACACATGTGTAGCTTATTTTTGTATTCTGACCTAGAACCCACTTTGGTAGGTGAAAGGACATTTTTAATTCTTTAAACAAATAAATAAATGCATCTGTGGAGAACTAGGGTGGGGTGGGAGGAAAGGAAGTGTGTTATTGTCAAGTGTGCCAACTGCCATAATATAAATGCAAACTCAATATACACAGAGGAAATAATGAATTTTCTGTTCTACAGATTCTAAGGAAGCAGATTCTTCTAACTGTAGATACTCTGAAGGATTGAGGGGGAAAAGAACAATTAAGTAAGGGAGGGGGACAGCATTTTATTGTCGTCCTTGAGGGGAAAGAGAGCATTGTCCTTTAAAATGATTTTGTTTCTAGCTACAACTTACATTTCTTCATGTCTTCATTATTTAATATTCTCTCCCCATAATTTCCAAATAAACCATGTCAAAACTGTCACTACTGAATTTCACTCTCTCTTAATCTCCTGCCACAGTAGCATTTTCAGACTGTACATACATTGTTTCACTAACAGCACTGTGGCACTTCCCTGATATTTCATTGAATTGTTCTTCTCCGTGAACATAAGCATGTTGAAAATGTACAAGAAAATATGTAAATAGGAAAGGAGGAATGAAAAGGATAGAAAATGCCAAGTGAGGGGGGAAAGTTCCTCCATTTCTACTTTGCTTCTCAAAAAAAGCTATACAGTACTTAGTTTAATATCTGGCATGATGATAGTATTAGAAACACACCATCATCCCCCCTCTCTTCCCACCCCCAGATCTATCACATAAAGATTGGCATTTAGGATCCCTACTGCCTGTGCAAACATCAGTAAGGGCATTAAATAATGGACCTTCAAACATCATAGCCACAATACTTTTGACTATTTTACAAAGGAACTTTATGCCATCAAAAATAAATCCCTCAAAAATTCAGCACAGTAGACATGGATTAAAGAAGGAAGCAGTAGGAAGAGAAGAAGACACTATGAATAGTCCCAAGTAAGTCTCAAATAGACATAGAACAAAATCTCTTTCACACCAGACAATTGTAGCATTTTAATACCACTTTACATGCCAAGTTTTTTCTCTATAGAATCCTGGGATTTATAAATTCATGAGGCATTTAAAAATCTCTGCCAGAAAGCTTCAGTATCGCGAGACTTTGTCTTCTTCCTGCCTCTCTTCTGGGTGATGAAAGGAAGTAACCCAGATGTAATGGATTCCTCCTCTCACTAACCCAAAGAAAGCTTCACTGTCTCATCAAACTACATACAATTTCTTCAGTGGATGCAGCCATGGCAGTTAAAGTGGAATCATAGTGTTATAACTGGGTAGTGCAAAAGAGATCCAGTTCTCACTGTCTTCATAAGCGCAAAGAAAAGAAAAGGTGACCAGAGTATGAGCAAACATATAAATCTGCCATATGAAAATACTGTGTACTGTTTTAAAGCCATTTTTAATGATAAAGAGCCATCTATATCCACACTGATGGTAAGAAATAGATAAGAATCCTTAAGTTAAACAATTTTGCCTAGCTTATTAAAAAGTATACTGTATTTCTTTACAATAAGCACTAATTACATTTCCAAGTATGCAACATTTAGCAAACGCAAAATATTTTGCTTGAAGACTTAATTGCTATACATTTTGAACAGTGGAAACACTTGTTTTTTGTTTGTTTTTTGCAAGGTATGTGATGTGAATTTCAATGGTCAAATCAGATCACTGGAAAGCTTAAATTTCATGTACCTGTCAAAAGTTTTAAATATAGGGAAGACAATTTTACAAAGTTCCTGTTTGGTTTCCTGCGATGCAAAAAATTTTTTGTATAAGAGAACATAAAGATATTCTCAATTCAACTGCTAGCACCTTCTATTATTTCCTACAATTCATCTTCTGGATTGACTATACTCAAAATGGTCTTTTTTACTATAGAGAATTAGAAATGCACTTTTTAAAAATAAAGCATTCTATGATATTATACTTAAATTTCTTTTGAATTACTTCTCCAGTGACAAATGGTAATTTTTCATGGAAACAGCCTATTTAGTTTTTTTAAAGCTAGTTCTTAACAACAAATTACTCATAAGAAAGGCCATGCTGCTGACTAAGAGGAATGTATATACTCTGCCAATGACTTAGAAGTACCCCAGAGGAACAACTTTATAACTACTAAATCAATGATATACCAACCATGACATGATTATTAAAAATTAAGCAAGCACACAAAAAATTGTTCTACAAAACTATTTTAAAACTGAACAGAATATCTGAATATAAAGACACAGGATTCAAAGTTCTTGTAGTTCAGGAGAAAAGTTAAAAATGTGACTATCATTTACTTCTTAAATACTGTATTTGTACTCTATACTTGCTGTGCTATCATGCATCCCAGCACTGTGGCAGGATCATGTTCCAAGAAGCTAATATTACAGTAGTGCTAGCCACAACCTAACTTTATGTTGGTGCAATAATTCTTAGGTCTGGAAGATTAAATAATATTTTCTCAATTGTCACATTTACCTTAGTGAATAATAAAATAATTTCTTTTCTGTCACTGACATCATACTTTTTAAGCACAAAACAATTTAAAACTCTTAAGTAAAGGGCAGGGTGCTAGTAGGAATACAAATCCCTAAACACTGTGATAGGAGAGTATGTTTCCCTCCTTTCAGCATGGGTTACTAGGGTTGCTTTTATGATTTAGGAATGAAATTAAACCAGCATATTTATTGTCAAAATTAACTGTTTGTTAAGTACAGCTGACAACTTTGCCTAAACATGAGACTCTGGGCAATCTCATGCCAAAATTTGTTTATATTTAAGAAAGCTATGTTTTGGATATGAGTTAAGTATGTTTAATATGGTTATCAAGTAAAAAGTTTCACAAGCAGAAAACAGAGCTAGGCTGCCCCCACCCCCAGTAGAGAACTAAGATCAACTGCCTTAAGAGAGACTATTATCATGGGAAGGAGGCAAAGACACAATTAGTTGATTAGCATGCTATTAATGGATTACATTTTGCTGGTATTGTCAACTGTTTTGGGGATTTAAAAATCTATCAATATGTTTAAACGTATCTTTTTTTAAGTATTACACAGAACTGGAAGGGGGGGAGAACAGGGGGGCAATAGCCCAAATCACATTGGGTAAACTGAATTTTTCAAGGAGGATTCTTTAAATGACCCATATTGTCAGGTATTTTTAAATTACCTGAGCGTGAAGGTTTTGAAACCTGCAAAACTCATAGGAAAGAGCTTTAGTTCTGAACCTGTAGTTATACGAAGAGGTCAAACTATAAACCCCAAGAAGCAGCTTGCAGTGGATTATCCTGTTGCATTGGTAGCAAAACTTGATTGTTTGGGAAAATTCATCCATTACGGGCAGGATACTGTTTAAAGAGAACTTTTGAGAAACTGAATGTAATTATGATTGATAAGACACCTTATTGCTAGTCAACAGATTCACTCACTGACAATTACATCATATGTAGGAAAGGGAAAGAAGTTAAAGAACTGTAGATTCTAGATTTTTTTTTAAATGGGCCAATCTTTCCTTTTACATACCTTGAAAAATGTCACATTTAGCTGTTCAAGGGGGAATCTACAATCAGAATAAAATTATTTCCAACACCTCTAACATCTTACAACATTTTGGAAGGTGCATCTTACAACATTTGGATGCATCTTACAACATTTGGAAGAAACATTTTTGCCAACAGTCTCAAGAATTTGATCAGGAGGGCTTTAAACTGAGTCAAATGGGGGAGGGAGACAGTATTCTGGAAGGCAAAAGGGCTGGAGAAAATACTCAAACTGTCATAGAGGGAACAAGGCAAACAGCGCAAGGACCCAACAGTGGGAGGCAAAAAAACTTGCACAGGAAGCAAGTAAAGGGAACACATGGTCTTAGAGGTCTCTACACTAATGCACAGAGCATGGGAAATAAGCAAGATGAACTTGAACTCCTCGCACTACAAAACAAATATGATATAATAGGCATTACTGAAACCTGGTGGGTCGAGTCTCATGATTGGAATGTAGGAATAGAGGGGTATAACCTTTATAGGAGAAACAGGCCAAACAGAAAAGGAGGAGGAACAGCATTATATGTCAGAGATATTTACACCAGTGAAGAGATCCATGACATCAATACTGGAAGCCAGGTGGAGAGCATCTGATTAAAAATAAAAGGGGAGGGAAACAACAGGGATGTTATAGTGGGACTCTACTACAGACCCCAAAATCAGATGGAGGAATTGGATGATGCCTTTCTAGAACAGATGAACACACATGCAGAAAGGAGAGATGTAGTAGTGATGGGGGACTTCAACTATCCTGATATTTGCTGGCAATCTAACTCAGCCAAAACTTTAAGGTATAGCAAATTCCTTACATGCCTGGAAAACAATTTCGTGGTCCAAAAAGGTGGAAGAGGCAACAAGGGGGTCAGCTATTTTAGATCTGATCCTAACCAACAGAGATGACCTGGTTAACGGGGTGCAAGTGGTGGGATCCTTAGGTGAGAGTGATCATGTTCTCCTGGAGTTTGTTATACAATGGAAAGGAGAAGCCAGGCATAGTCAGACACGGATTCTAGACTTTAGGAGAGCTGATTTCAATAAACTCAGGGAAATATTGGGGGGGATCCCATGGTTAGGAATACTAAAAGAGAAGAGACCTCAAGACGGATGGGACTTTCTCAAAAGGGAGATACTGAAGGCACAATTTCAAACAGTACCATTGAGGGGGAAAAATGGAAGGTGTCTCAAGAAACCAGGATGGATGACTAAAGAACTTTCAACGGAGCTAAATTTTAAACGGAACATGTATAGGAAATGGAAAAAGGGGGAAATCACCAAAGAAGAATTCAACCAGATAGCGAACACGTGTAGGAGTAAAGTCAGAAAAGCTAAAGTGTAGACTGAGCTCAAGCTTGCTAGAGAGGTTAAGAACAATAAAAAGGGTTTTTTTGGGTACGTCTGCAGCAAAAGGAAGAAGAAGGAAATGGTAGGGCCACTACGTGGAGAAGATGGCAAAATGCTAACAGAGGACAGAGAAAAGGCAGAATTACTCAACACCTTCTTTGCTTCAGTGTTTTCAGAAAAGGAAAAGGGTGACCAACCTGAGGATAATGGAACAGATGACACAAAAGGGGAAATCCAGCACAGAATAAGCAAAGAGTTAGTAGAGCAATACCTTCTTAATCTAAATGAATTTAAATCTCCAGGACCAGATGAACTACATCCAAGGGTATTTTTAGAGCTGGTAAATGTAATCTCAGAGCCATTGGCAATAATCTTTGAGAACTCCTGGAAAACAGGAGAATTCCCAGCAGACGGCAGGAGGGCAAACATCGTCCCCATCTTCAAAAAGGGGAAAAAAGAGGATCCCAACAATTATTGTCCAGTTAGTCTGACATCAATACCAGGGAAGATTCTAGCTCAGATCATTAAACAGAGAGTCTGTGAACATTTAGAAGGCAATGCCATAATCACAAAAAGTCAACATGGGTTTCAGAAGAAACAAGTCATGCCAGACTAATCTGATCTTTTTTTCTTTTTTTTCTTTTTGATAAAATTACCAGCTTGGTAGATGAAGGGAATGCTGTGGATATCACATACTTGATTTCAGTAAGGCCTTTGACAAGGTTCCCCATGACATACTTGCAAACAAGCTTGTAAAATGTGGGTTAGACAAGTTAACTGTTAAATGGATTTGTAATTGGTTGACCAGCCGAACCCAAAGGGTGCTCAGCAGTGGCTCCTCTTCGTCTTGGAAAGATGTGACCAGTGGGGTGCCACAGGGTTCTGTCCTGGGCCCAGTGCTATTCAACATCTTTATCAATGACTTTGATGAGGGAATTAGGGGCATACTTATCAAATTTGCAGATGACACCAAATTAAGAGGAGCAACTAATATTCTATAGAGGACAGGGTCAAAATTCAAAATGACCTGGATAGACTGGAGAGCTGGGCCAAAGCTAACAAAATGAAATTCAATACGGAGAAATGTAAGGTACTGCACTTAGGGCGAAAAAACAAAATGCATAGATATAGGATGGGGGAGACCTGGCTGAATGAGACTACGTACAAAAGGGATCTAGGAGTCCTGCTAGACCACAAGTTGAACATGAGTCAACAGTGTGATACGGCAGCTAAAAAAACCAATGCGATTTTGGGCTGCATCAATAGAAGTATAGTGTCTAGATCAAGGGAAGCAATAGTGCCACTCTATTCTGCCTTGGTCAGGCCTAACCTAGAATACTGTGTCCAGTTCTGGGCACCACAATTCAAAAAGAATATTGACAAATTGGAGCGTGTCCAGAGAAGGGCAACTAAAATGGTGAAAGGCCTGGAAACCATGCCTTATGAGGAGAGATTTAGGGAGCTGGGTATGTTTAGCCTGGAAAAAAGACGGTTAAGAGGCGATATGATAGCCCTGTTTAAGTATTTGAAGGGATGTCACGTTGAGGATGGAGCAGGCTTGTTTTCTGCTGCTCCAGAGACTGGAACACGGAGCAATGGGTGCAAGCTCCAGGAACAGAGATTCCACCTCAGCATGAGGAGGAACTTTTTGACAGTAAGAGCTGTTCGGCAGTGGAACACGCTCCCTCGGAGGGTGGTGGGGTCTCCTTCCTTGGAGGTCTTTAAACAGAGGCTGGATGGCCATCTGTCGGGGATGCTTTGATCGTGATTTCCTGCATGGCAGAGGGTTGGACTGGATGGCCCTCGTGGTCTCTTCCAACTCTGCAATTCTATGATTCTATGACCTAAAAAAAGGACTTTGTATTTCAGGATTCAGTTACTAGGTGATGATGTCAATTTGGCTAAACCAGGTGTGGGGAACCTTTGGCCTTCTAGATGTTTTGGACTGCAATTCCCATAATTTATTTATTCATGTAGGTATTTATACCAACTCTTTAGCTACAAAGGCTCTCAGAGAGGCTTACAAATTGTTAAGCAATAGCACTTTTACACATCTACACCACTTTATAACATGCTAGGCACTAAGCGGTTTCCAATTGTATTAGCTAATTGCTCCCACAAGCTGGGTACTCATTTTACCAGCCTATGGATGGAAGGCCGAGTGAACCTTGGAGCCCTTGAGCATTGAACTTGCAATGTTGTGGCTGCAGTACTGGCATTTAACCACTGCGCCACGAGGGCTCCACTAGGTAATTCCACACCATTGGCCATACTAGCTATGACTTGTGGGAGCGGAAGTCCAAAACATCTAGAAGGCCAAAGGTTCTCCAATCCTGGGCTAAAACATTGTTGAACTGCATCCCTATTTTTACTTTGTCCTGATCAACCAAAAAAGGACCAATTCTACCCTGAGTTATTGTCACTTTGATGTTAAATGTATGGATATGATGCTTCCTCCCACAACACAATAGATTTTCTTTTACAGTCAAGTGATTTAAATGGCAAAATATAGCTTGATGAACACCTTAAAAGTATAAGAGAGGCATCATGCATTTGTGCACACACTGTTCCTCAATCTAAGTTGAGGGAAAAACAGGTTGCTTACCTGTAACTGGTTTTTCAAGTGGTTATCTGTGCCCTTACAAATGGGTCTCATTCCTACAGAGATCCATACACTGCAGCAGAGAAATAGTCTAGGACTTCCTTGTAGCAGCCTTACGGTGAGTATTGTAGGCTAAAGCATGCCAAACATCAAGACAATGCTTTTTCTACTGGGAAGAAGGGTCTTGATGTGAAAGGCCAGCAACACAGTGTCTTAGTTTAGGTGGAATGGGGAGGCCACCTTAAGGAGGAATATTGGGTTGAAGTGCAACACTACTATGTCCTATTGAAAATCATATAGGGTTGGTCTGACTGGAGAGCACAAAGTTTGCTGGCCTGCTTTGTGGAAGTGATTGCTACAAGAAAAATCATTTTGAATGTGAGAAGCAAGATGGACCAAGGTGCAACAGAGTCCTTGAAGGGGTGGACAGAGTTGGGACAAGCCACATAAGAATTGCTTGACAGCCCTACTCTTGAACAGTGTTGAAGCAGAGTGGCCAGCCAGTTGGTATGTTGCTATAGCTGTGAGGTAAACCTGCTAGGAAGAAAGGGAAAGACCTATGTACTTTCAAGTGAACAAGAAAAATAGTTACTGCCCTCTCATCAGTGACTGCTGAAGCCTCAGCAAACAAGCAAAAACAATGGTATTTGAGGGTGCAAGAATGTTGAGGGCTTTCAAGAGGCCTGTAAGATAGAATGTATATAAGCATCTATGGTTTCCAAAGTCACTAACCCATGAGGTGAAATATCCAGGGAACCAGATTCCTCATGTTGGCATGTGACTGTGTGAATAGAGTGCGTGAGTATGGGAGTCAGACGTATTTGCAACATCTATAGGAGTGTCACAAACCAGGGCTATCTGGGCCATCAAGGAGTGATGAGGATGCAGTCAAGTCATAGCTTGACTAGTACTCTGGTGATCAAGGGAAAGGGTGCAAACAGGTAAAGCTGAGAGACTGTCTAGTGCCAGAGAAAGGCATCTCCCAGAAAGTTGAGGCAACAACCTCCCACGCTGCAAAAACATTTGCATTTGCAATTCCACCTGGAAGAGAACATGTCTATTGATGGGCGGTCCCACCAGTGCATGATTAGATTGAAGGCTTGACGGGATAGATACCACTCATGTGCCTCTGTGGCCATGCAACTCAGAGAGTCCACCAGGAGACTGTCTTGTCCAGGAATAAGAAAAGCTAATGGAAGAGTGTGTCTGCGAATGCACCAGTTCCACAGCTGTATGGTGAGAGAGTTCAACTGTAGAGGATCTGGTCCCCCTTCCTTGCTTGTTGATGTACAAATGTGTCATGTTGTCCAAGAGTATCTGCACTACTGTCTCTCGGATGCTGCCCTCAAACTCCTTGAGGGCCTTCATGACTGCATCAGTTCTAGGGCACTGATGTAGTAACATTTCTCTGCCATCAACCAATGACTGTGGACTGTGAGACCAGCGCAATATGTGCTCCATCCCGAGTGGGAAGCATCTGAAGTTATAAGGACAGTAGGCTGGGGTGGGAGAAAGGCCATATCCTTGAAGAGGTTGATTGGTTGGAGCCACCAACGTAGGGTTGAGCAGATCCATGGAGGCAGGCATAGCATTCTGTGGGGGGAATTCCATCTGGGTTCAAAGTGGCACAGGAACCAGAGCTATAGGGGGTGGGATTGCAGCCGTGCACACAGTGCGACTGCTGTGGTTGAAGCAAATAGCCCAAGCAGCTTCATTACCCAGGTGAGCCAGCACTAGTCTCATGTGTAGAATCTGTGACAGTAAGTGTCGAATCACCTGCACTCTTTCTGTAGGCAGGAATGCTCAAACAGGTTGGGAATCCATAACTGCTCCTATGAAGGGGAAGGATTAAGAAGAGGTGAGGGATGACTTTGCAATGTTCATCCAAAGCCTGAGATTGATGAGCAAGGATAAGGTTCTGCCTATGTCTTTGCTTAATTTGTCTTCAATTGAGGAGACCACCAGGCAATCTTTGTAAACACTCAAGGGGCCATCACTAATCTAAATGGAAGTACCTTGTGCTGGTACAACTTGTGTCCAACTGTGAAGCACAAGTATTTCCTGTGCTGAAGGCAGATTCAAAAATGAAATATGCATCCTGCAAGTCAAGGGAGATGAACCATTCCCCCAGCTTCAGGAGAAGGAGAATGGCAGACAGTATGATCATCTGAAACTTATTGTGTGGGATACACTGTTAACATCCCTGAGGTTCATCCTCTTCAAAAAAACAAGCCTTCTGAAGCAGTGCCTCTTCAGTATGGTAAAAGGAAAAGAAACCTATCCTTCTGAAACAGTGCCTCAACCTCCCGTTGAAGGGGTGGTGAGGGACGGGTGTACATGAAGATGCTAGATGGAGGTGGGTAGGCAAATTCGATCGTGTAGCCCAGGCGGATGATGGTGAGTACTCAAGAATCCTGGCAAACCTGATGCCACTTGGTGAGATGATTGTCAAGGAGGGCTGGTAACAAGACTGCCATGATGAACAGTGGTGGGTCCCTGATGACTGGGACAACTGGTGCAATTGGCGAGGAGGAGATGTTGACCTATTATACGAGATAGAAAAGGATTTCCTTCAATAGGGTTTGTGTTGATGGAAAGAATCAGTGGGTTGTCTGAAACCCATCCACTTAGCTGTGGTATGGGCCTTGAAAAGGGCATCTATTGCCTTTTCTGTTGTAGCATTAAACATGCCTTCTCCATCAAAGGGATGGTCCTCAATCACACTCTTCATGACCTCAATTACACCTGTGATTGTAACCATGCATAACGTTGCAAGCCAATTGATATCACTATGGTGTTTTGAGGTACAGTCAGCTCCATGACTGCTGTGCAGCTAGCCTGTGTGCTTCTTGTTGGAAAAGAATGACAACATTCTTCTGGTTATCAGGTAGGTATGGGATAAAAGAGATCATCTTCCACAGAAATTGTTGGTAGCCAGTCATACCAGCCTGGTAAATGGCTACCTGAATTGCTGATGCTGCAGAATAGTAAAATCTCCTGCCAAACAGGTCAAGACAGTGGCCGTCTTTGTCTGGTGGAGTGGAATGGGATTTCTGAGTGGCCTCCACAACAATAGTCAGACATTGGGTGGGTGAAGAGGAAGAAGGCAGTAAGGTGAGTTTGCTGTGCAGGTAGTGGTGTTGTTGACACCAGAGAAACATTTACATTGGCTGCAGGTGCATGCAAAGCCAAGGCTGCCTATGTGGTCTCTTGGTCCAGGGGTCTAGAAATGGTAGCTATCGGAATCAACTGCCAGGGGCACAAGGAGGCACAATTGGGGAGATCTTGGTCTCAAATGATACCAATGTTCCTCTGGTGAGTGGAGGGGGGATAAGTTCCATAATAGTTTGTGTAACACTGGGGGGAGTGATGATGACAATCTGGATAGTGGTAATGGCTATCTTGGGACAGCACAGGTATGCAGGCCCATGGTGGTTCTGACCAAGGCAGTTTGTATGTATAACAGATAGATGAAGCCAAGTGTGAACCTGGGGAATTGTCACGGTAGTGATGATGCTGGTGATATCAAGAGGGATGTGGATGGCCCAACCCAGAATGATTATCTTCGCTGTCTTGGAGAGTTAGTGGCATAAACAACCATACAGTCTGGGGAAGGAGAACAGTGTTGGATCAAGTGTGATCTGCAGATCTGAGGGGAACGAGAGTGATGCAAAGAATGGGACTGGCGGTGAGGAGGAAGAGTAGGTGGATGAGACGGGTGATGGCCTGGTAAGTGGCTTTCCTGGGAGCTCACGACTGGGAAATTTTGAGACAAAGGAGGATGAGTAGCAATGACCTGAATCAATTGCTCTGTTCAAGATTGGTCAGTCTGGGAGCGTGCTACTTCAAGCACCTCCTGTACTGGATCCAGCTGGGTCCAGAGCCAATGGTGAGGCCATGGCTACTCAGTCCAAGAGAATCCCCGAGAGAGAGGTCTTCTACAGATTGACACCAAAGCTGAATGGAGAGGTTGAATCTTAGTGGTGATATCTACAACCTTCAAAGACTGTTCCCAAAGATAGAGGCAGAGCCAGGAAAGTCCGCTTCTTAATTGTGTTGTAAACCTCTTAAAAACAGAACAGGAATGGACCAAATGGCCCTCACCCAGGCAAAATAATAACTGGGAGCGGCTGTCTGAGCTAGCAATCTTCCCATCACAGGAGACGCAGTTCTTGAAAAGAGCCTTCGAGGCCATGGAAAAAAGACTACCAGGCCACCAAACAAAGTCAAGAGGTGGGGGAGAGACAAACAAACAACTACCATATTTTCTGGTGTATAAGACAACTGGGCGTATAAGATGACCTCCAACTTTTCAAGTTAAAAATATAATTTGGGATATACTCGCTGTATAAGACTACCCCCGTCCAGCTGTCCAGCCCCATCGCAGGTTGGGGAGGCACGGGAGGTGGCTGGCAAGCCTCCCCCCACCCAGCCAGCCACCTCCCGCACCTCTCCAACCTGTCATGAGGTTAGCCAGCCCCATCGCGAGTTGGAGAAGCGCGGAGGGTTGGCTGGCTGGGTGGGTGGAGGCTTGCCAGCCACCTCCCACGCCTCTCCAACCCGCGATGAGGATGGCCAAGGGAAGCATGGGTTGGGGAGGCACTGGAGGTGGCTGGCCAGCCTCTCCCCACCCAGCCACCCAAACCTCCATGCTTCCCCAACTCGCGATGGGGATGGCTATGGGAAGTGAGGAGGTTTGGCTGGCTGGGGAGAGGCTGGGGCTAGCCAGCCCCATCACAAGTTGTAGAAGCATGGAGGGTTGGCTGGCTGGGTGGAGAGAGGCTTGCCAGCCACCTCCCATGCCTCTCTGCCTCTCTAACCTGCGAGGAGGCTAGCCAGCCCCATCGGGAGTTGGAGAAGCGCGGAGGGTTGGCTAGGTGGGTGGGTGGAGGCTTACCAGCCACCTCCCACACCTCTCCTACCTGCGATGAGGATTGCCAGGGGAAGCATGGGTTGGGGAGGCACTGGAGGTGGCTGGCCAGCCTCTCCCCACCCAGCTACCCAACCTCCATGCTTCCCCAACTCGTGATGGGGATGGCCATGGGAATTGCGGAGGTTTGGCTGACTGGCTGGGGAGAGGCTGGCCAGCCACCTGCAGTGCCTCCCCAACTTGCGATGGGGATGGCCAGGGCAAGCTTCCCCCCACCCCCAGCCAGCCACCCCTCCGCCTTTCCTGAACCCGAGATGGGGCTGCCAGCCCCATCTCAGACTCAGGAAGGGCGGGAGGTGGCTAGCAAGCTCACCCCCCCAGCTGGCAGCCCTATCTTGGACTTGGGAAAGGCGGAGGGTGGCTTGGTGATGGGGGGAAGCTTGCTAGCCACCTCCCGTCCTTCCTAAGTCCAAGATGGGGCTGGCAGCCCCATCACGGGTCCGTATACCCGGCATATAAGACGACCCCAGACTTTTGAGGAGATTTCCAGGGTTAAAAAGTTGTCTTATACGCCAGAACATACGGTACCTTTTTTTTTTTGTATAGAGACAAACAACAAAGGGAAAAACAATTAAGGAAAAAAGAAAAACTACTCACCACTGGAAGCTATCCATAGATGTAAACAACATGATGGTGTTCATGCCTGAAAGGGGTGGGGTTCACGCCAAGTTTCTTATCTCTGGAACATATGGATATGCCCAAGCGCGAGACTCATTTGTGTGAGCCAGAGAACATGATGAAGAAATAACAGTCCCACTATATTCTGCACTGGTCAAGAGTGCTGTGTTCAGCTCTGGGCACCTCATTTTAAGAAGGATATAGACAAGTTGGAACGAGTTCCAAGAAGGGCAACGAAGATGGTAAGAGGTATGAAGAACTAAACATATGAGGAGAGGTTGCAAGAGCTGACCACGTTTAGCTTGGTGAAGAGAAGACTGAGGGGTGACATGATCTCACTCTTGTTCTTTGGCTTGTTCTTTGCTGTCACAATGGATAAAGCTAGGCCTAATGGTTTTAATACAGGAGGGTAGATTTTGATTGAACATTAGAAGGAATTTCTTGACAGTGAGAGTGGTTTGGTAATGGAACAAATTGCCCGGAGAGGAGGTGGTCTCTCCTTCTCTGGATGTTTTAAAAAAGAGGCTGGATAGATACCTGTTGGGGTTTCTCTAGTTGGAGACTCTGCACTGAGCAGAGGGTTGGACCTGATGGCCCATAGGGCCCTTTGCAACTCTATGATTCTAAGAGAGAACTTAGCAGGTGAGTGTCAGAAACATTGTACTGTAATCCCAAAAGAAAAAATTAGTGGCCAATGGAAAACAAGATGGTGGTGCCTAAAAGATAGCATAGAAAAGTTTTAAAATGTATAAATTGAATAAATATCACTACGTTCAGCATAATCAAGGTTTGCTGAAGTACAAAAGTTTTTTTTTTTTAAAGGAAAAGACAAAATTGAGAGGGCAGTTCATATGCTAGAGTTAGTTATTATGAAGTACAATAACCATGGAATTGTTTCATTCTTTTAAGTGCAACTCTGGGGATCTAACACTTATGCAGAGCACTTCACTACATCTTGGCAAGAAAGGAAACAGACCTGTCTCTTTCTTCCCAAAATAAGGAAATATGAAACAGACAACACAAATGATATCAGAAATAGGTTGAATAAGAAGACAGTAAAATTCCACCAACATCCATCATGCTATCCTGAAGCATTATCATTTCATAGCCTCTATTAGCCTTTGCTGTGTCAGTGCAAGTCCTGGACACTTTATTCTGTTTATAATTGCTGATGAGCAGTAATAAGGCCTCTATGCCTCAGCTCCTGTATGTTCCACTTCAGTGCCCTCCTATTAGGTAATAACTTTTATTTACATCCTTGCTTGATGTGCTGTTCTGTTAGTACAACTCAGAACTGAGCAAGGTAAAAAAAAAGGGGGGGTCATTAATAGTACTGTCACTCCAGGACGTACAGTCCACCTTTGTTCTATCATAACATATCTTCTAGTGAAAAGGCCGAAAGATAGCTGGATTTGTAACACAGTGCCCTCCACCAGTCAAACACTGAAGACCTCCTGAAAGAGCACTTTAAAGGTCAACTGAACAACAAAACTCTCTCCAAGTTGTTTTTATAATAAAAAGTGTCACTAACCTTTTTTACACTGCTAGCACAGACACTTTACCATTGCAGAGCAATAGAATACCTAATTAATGGTAAGGCTAGAGCTTTTGTCCTTGCTGGACACATTATGCATAATAAAATGTGAGCGCAGAAGAAGTTTAAACATAGAACCAAACCAAATCCAATGAACTAGTCAGTGGATTTGGTATTTCTGCTACACTTACCTTTTAGCACTCCAAATGAATGATCATATTCAGAAGTATTAAAAGTTCAATTACAGGTGCACCCCCTCCATCTTGCAAAACCAAACCTTGTAGTTAACAGGGGACTACCGTGGAGCTACGTGACATATAGTCGGCCCTCCATATCCATGGGTTTTCTGCACCCACAGATTCAACCAACCACGGTTCAAAAATATTTGGAAAACAAATTCCAAAAAGTAAACCTTACTGTTTGCCATTTTATATAAGGGGTGCTATTTTACTATATATGTCATTGCATATAATGGGACTTGAACTTCCATGGATTTTTGTATCCACAGTTCGGGGGCAGGTCCTGGAACCAAACCCTAGTGGATCCTGAGAGTCCACTGTACTTAAATCATAGGCCTAAATCAAATAGTATGTTTGAATTAGTGTACACTCACTAAATAAATGGAACTTATATAAATGCTGACATACCAAGCTCCTATTGATATCCAATGAGTCTACTCTAATTAGGGCTAATAATTAAACCTTTGTCATAGAATATACTGTGGTTGTAAGGGGAAAACTATATTACCTGCCAAGATAGGCAACAAAAAGAGGGCCACTATTCATAAACAAAAGCAAATTTAATACGATAACTTCTTCCACACAAAGGAGTATAATGCTTTCCCTAATCACTTTCCATTGTAGTTTCCTGTACTGATAATCTGCTTTTCTCCTTGTAGGGCTGCAGTTATGTGATTACATGGTAACACCTAATGCACATCCTTTCAAATGCACAATTTAACATTAAATCCACACCTTATGACCTTTTTTTCCCCACATAGTGGAAAATAAACCAGTGAGAATCATTGTTATGAAATAAAGCAGCCAACTCAGTTTTTGAAAGAGAGACTAATAAATGAAGAAAATGCAAATATATATGTTATATGCAATATTCAATATAAACATTTGGTGTATGTAAAATACATCTGTTCTAGTGGGACATCTGTTCTAGAGGAGACCGAGGTGGAAGAAAGAGTACTAAATGGAGTTTTTCCCTCTATGATTGATACTAGGCTTTTAACTGCAGAAAATGAGAGAATGTTATACTGCCACAGAAAGAATGCTATTTTAAACAAAAAGTTGTCCCATCATTTAACATTTTTATATTATGTTTGCAAATGCAGCTGAGTCACTGTTAGGTGTTATGATTTGTTTGTTCCCCGCACCCTCTCCAAATAATTATTGAACTCTTAACTCACAGCATCAGTATTTCTTTAAGCCAGTGATATGTCAAGGTACATGCAGCTACCAAGACTGTCAGAATTGATACTACAGCTCAGGTGCTAACATTTATGCATATGAACCTGCAAAGCTTCTAAAATCCTGAAGGAAAGGCTTTCTCCCAGTCCTGCCACCATCACAGGCTCACCAGGTAAGGACAGGAGAGAGTTCTCAGAGGCTTTTCCCACCCTCTGGAACTCCCTTCCATGGGAGGCTTGGCTGGCCCCATCTCTGCTTTCCTGTCACTGGCAGGCAAAGACATTTTTATGTAAGCAGACTTTTAATATGTAGCTGGACTTATGGAGGCTTTTTATTGGGCTGTGTTTTTATTTTTATTTTGTTTATTTTTCATCCTTTATGTCATTTTAGATTTTTATATTGTGATGTTTTTAATTGTTTAATATTGCATTTTATGTGACATTTTGTGAGCTGTCTTGGGTCCCTTCTGGGAGAAAGGTGGCTTATAAATCAAATAAATAAATAATTCTTTTCTTTTTTTTTTTTTACACAAAACTGATAGGATTACTTTGCTGTTGTTGTGTGCCTACAAGATGCTTCCAATTTATGGCAACCCTAAATAGAACATGTCAGGATTTTCTTGGCAAGATTGGTTCAGGGGGGGGTGGCATTACCTTCCTCTGAAGCTGAGAGGGTATGACTTGCCCAAGGTCACTCAGTGGGTTTCCATGGTCTAGCAGGGATTTGAACCCTGGTCTCCCAGAGTCCTAGTGCAACAGTAGACCATAGCAGCTCTCGATAGGATTACTATAACATGGTAAATATTTACATTCCTTGAAATTCTGGGATGGGGGTGGGATGGCAACACAGCACACAGAGACTCTGGTATATAAAGAAGAGTCAAGAGACAAAGGACAATGAGGGCAATGAAATATGTTGGGAGTCAACTGCACCATAATGATTGTAAGTCTGAAAATGGCTATTGAGTACATACTCAACAAAGTTCATGTGCAGCCATACAAGGTTACAACAGGCCTGAGAGAAGATACCTCTCTCATCTACCACCACTGCAGCAGTGGAATCCCACTCAGCTGAGTTGTTCTGGAAAGGGAAAGGATTTGTATCAAAGGCATGATCAAACAGAGAAAGAGGCTGTGAAGATTTTGCCAGATCTCTTGCTGGTGGAGATACTCTGACCTGCTCATAAATATAAGTCTCAGCCAGTGAAACATTGGCTTATTGTAATTTTAGGTTTGCACTCTCAAGGACAGAGTTGGAAACAACATCACACAATGTTTAAAGCCTTCATTTCTTAAGAGGAGCGTAGAATTTTTCTGAAATAAGTGCTTCACTTCAGGAGAGAAGGGCACTTCCTCTATTAAAAGTGATAGTCATTTGCCTGATGCTGAAGAAACAATCTTTCAACAGAAGAAGTTTAAACGTTTCCCTTTCTAGTGAAAATAATCCAACATAAGAAGGTAAAGCAACTGCATTTACATCTGGATGGCACATTCTTCCTCAACATTTTTCAATTTGTTCTAAACCAATTTTAGGAGGCCATGGCCGAGAAAGTAAACCATCTAAAATTGAAGTAAGATGGAGGTCACATGGTAGTCAACCCCAATGCTCTGCAGAGACTGGTCCTTGTTGTGACAGACAAAATAGTAGTTTTCATTAGATTAGTTTTGGAACCTAGAGGTGTTCTTCAACTCCACTTTACTCCTACATAGCCAGAGGCTTGACTCCATGGGAGGAAAATCCACACCTACCTCGTAGCCATGGTGGATTTGTTTGGTTCACAGTGGCCCCATAAATGCCACATCCACAGAGTTTCTTCGATTGCACATTTGAGCATCCCACCACATGCTAATTGTCACTGCACCAGCATCAGAGTAAAAGGGTGGTCCTAAGGTGATTGCATGTCCTATACATTGTACTACTGTATTTCCAGCCACATGGCCGGGGCTGCTCCTTCCCCTCCCCCTTTCAGTCGTTCATGCAAATAAGTGAATATATATGGTCCCAGAGTACTGTATTACTGGATAAGGACAGATATGCATATTCAGATATGTGCACAATCAATTTTTTTTTTAAGTGTGCCAGAGCGGACTCCCAACCACCAAAAGTCCTACCCTGGCTTTTCTTTGAAGCCAATCCTCGGCCACCACATGGCTAATAATGTTGTATGTCAACTGGGCCATGAATAAGTGGATAATACAGATGTTATTGTCTGTGTACAAAAGCCATAGGTGGCAGTAATGGCCATAAATCTCTTTTAACATCCTCATAAGTAAGATTATATCTACTTCTGAAGAAGAGGGATCTTGCTATATTGATCCACACTTTTATAACCTCTAGGATAAGCTTCAGTAACTTAGTCTGCCTAAGCCTTCCTGTGATAATGACTGGAATCCTTAAACTAGAACAGAATTATTTCCTTTTGGTACAAGATGAGAAGCGGGAAGATATTCAATCTATTCTGTAACAATGCTTGTTTACCAATACACTCCTAGCCACAATTCAAAGTGCTGGCTCTTAAAATTAAAGCTTTGTGATTGGATTTGCATACCTAAGAAAGTATTTCTTCCCATATGAGTTCCAATGCCTATGTTCTGTGGAATGTTATCTGCTTAATGTGCAAAAAATGGAGAGAATATAAGAGAAGTGAATGAAAGAGACATGTCTCAAAATGTCTGCGGTGATGTTTTATTATTAAAAAGCTCTGTGCATTTTAGCCAATTAATATATTAAGGCCTTCTTCAGGGGGCTTTAACTGTGTGCCAACAATCAGTGAGGTATGCAAATCAGTAATTCCAAACTGGGCTTCCCCACAATAGCTTCAGGGTTATAGAATGTCCTGTCTGATGAGCTGGAGCTTTCCAGGGAATTTGTGAAATATACCGGCTTTGCAAGTTCTTTTGTGGCCGAATGAACAGTGTCCCTGTGCTGCTAATTCCGCATTTCTCAACAGCTTTTTAAAATCGTTTTATTTAGTCAGAATATCCTGAGATACAGAGAGGTGGGGTTGAAGATGGTTGGGCATATTATGGATGCAGAAACCCTGGATTCTTTTGACATATGTAACCAAATGTCACAAATCGTTCATTCAGAGTGACAACTCACCAATCTGATTCTCAAATCCCAGCCTTTTAAACAAAAATACTGCTCTCTCCGTCAGTATGTAGCCTAATAAAGCGTAAACAAATAAACATAGAAGTAAAGATTACCTGACTCGCAGGATCTTTTGGTTGCTGTAGTTAAGGAGACATGAGCTGTATCTGTGCATGGCCCACCTAGGAACAGAAGACAGTGAATCAGTTCCAGCAAATTACTTTTCCATTCCTATACTGTTTGTGCAACTAATATAAATTCTGTAAGAAATAGTAGAGCCAGCGTGGTGTAGTGGTTTGAGTGCTGGAGTATGACTCTGGAGACCAGGGGTCAAATCCCCACATAGCCATGGAAACCCACTGGGTGATCCTGGGCAAGTCACATTCTTTCATCCTCACAGGAAGGCAAAGACCAATCCACTCTGAACAAATCTTGCCAAAAAACCCTGTGATAGGTTCTCCTTAGGGTTGCCATAAGTTGGAAATGACTTGAAGGCACACAACAACAAAACATACTGCTTTAATTGACATGATTGCTCACTCCCAAATGTCCTCTCTGACCCGTTACTAATTGGGCTCCTTAGTATACAAGGCACCCCAGGGAGCTGAAACAGGAAGGACAACGACAGGAGTGTAGATGGAGGAAAACCTGACTTATATCCAACAAGACACAATATAGAGAACATCTCTGTTCCTATAAGGTGGCAATGCATGCAGCAAAGAAAGCCTTCTCTGCACGTTTTGCATCTGGGAATTCATGTCCAGCCAAACTATTCAGGGTGGTGTAAGGTTTATCTCAGGCACCTTCCTCCCTAAATCCAATTCTAAAGCCTTCAAAAGTTTGCTGTGATGCTTTTAACAATCATTTCACAGATAAAATCTCTCGGATAAGAGCTGATGTAGACACCATCATTATAGCGGACTAGTAGCCAAAGAATAATCAAAGGTAGTCCTGTGACTTCAAGACGGCTTTTAGTATCTCTCAATCAGCTGCCCCCATGTTAAAAGGTAATTTGTTTTTCAAATGGATGGGAGTTTATACAGCAATTTGTATAATAGTACTGCAAAGGAATCAGCATTTTGAAGAAAGTAAATGAAAAATTCTCCTGGCCATTGTGTGAACCAAAGTAGATTTTTTGGATCCTAACCCACATAAGCAGGAAATAAACAGTGAAAATTATTTTTAACTAAAATCTTAAATTCAGATTGTTTCTCAAGTAACGTTTTTGTTACATTAATCAAAAATGATCTCATACTGTTGCCCAAGTGCTAATCACCAATAGCAAGCAGTGTTAATTGCATGTTATTATGCCAACTGGACTTTTTGTTCCATTGGCATTCAATAGGAACTCAATTTGAACACTTGGATTGTATTCTAATTTCTTTAGTTCTTAAAAAAAACATTATGTTAAAATGGACATCTTGTAAAGGATTACATAATGGTCAGTTGTCAACAAAATATACCAAAGAAAATCATTATATTTATATATTGTTGTTGCGTGTGTTCACATTGTTTCTAACTTACAGCAACTCTAAGGTGAGTCCTAGTCCAACACTTAAACCACTATGCTACACTGGCTCTCATTTACATATACAAACATCAAACACATAAACAATATATTTATTAAAACCAACTTTATCTATATGAGGAAAAATGGCTGCTAGTTGTTGGTACCTAAGTTTTACATCTCAAAAGAGCCTATAACATGCATCACAGACCAATCTCTGGAGAGCTTGTCTGTGGTGTCACTAAGTGCCCCCCCCCGGACAGTATCACCTAGTGCAGTTTGGACTCTCTGCACCCGTCTACTACCGCCAGTACAGCTTGTTAAATCAACAATTTAATATTATAATTTAATTATTATAACAATATAGCCTACAGTTAGATCACTATCTAGTGATAGTCACATATTCAACAACAGGATGCAAAACAGGTAGAATAGTATGCATCTTGGTAAGTGGGTAGGCTTATGCAGTTATTAGTTGTTTGATACATGTATGTGTCTGTGCGCGCACGCACAGACCAAGAAGTTGGCACAGCTGATAATGGGCAAATTGCATGACACAACATGACAGGATTCCTGACTGCCATGAATGAACAGCAAGCACGCTAGTGCACAGTTGCTCTTGTGTGCAGCAAGAACCAGTAAACAAATAAGAGAGCTTTATCATGTTATATGAATATCAGCAGCTACCATTCTCTGGTTTGTTTTTCTCCAGGAATACAAACCAAAGCGGGAGGGGGGAGAGAGATTCTTTTTCTGGTTTGTTGGAAGTGAAAGAAACCAGAGAAAGGTAGTTTCCTGCATTTGCATAACGTAATACAAAAACAACAACAATGGAGCAAATGGGAGTGATTGAGAAGTCAGATTTCCCACAGATCTCTGGTTTCTGTTTTGTGTGATTTCACCACTGCAAGAGTGTGATCTATGAACCAGGATGTTACAAATTCAAATATCACAACAGCCATTACCTATACCAGTCACTATTCTCTAAGTTCCCTATGTAACACAAGAATATTTTTTTATCCTACAGCATAAGCAAATATTCTGCACAATCTAAATCACCATATAAATATTAACTTTCTTTCCAAGATGCTTCATAATACAACATGTGGAACACATTTCTCATGAGAACATGCCTCAACTTAACTTGTACCCATTGCCACCTCAAACACAGCACCAGTGAACATACTCTATTTTCTCATAATATGGCACTCTTCATATATTAGAGCTATATATTAAATTGGAAATGAGAGCAAGAAGAACGGTTTCCAGATATAAGATGTAGTACCTGATCACATCTGGTAAGATTCTGCAGCCCTCCACAGAATTCACTAACACTTTAAAAACAATTTTAACAGACTTTCCCCATCCCACATATCAATTTGATGCTTAATAGCACAAAATGAAAAACAGTGATGATAGTGAATCCTCACAGTAGGTGTTATTTCTTGTTCACAGTTTTGAAGCTTACTTCAATTATTAAGCAATGAGATGCTTGCTAGGTTAACCAATGTAGTTTAATTTGAAGAAATGCTGCCTCTTGTATTCTTGTACTACCATAAGAAATGTTTAAATAGGGTGATATGAGATTCTTTGCAGAAGTTAATAATAACATTGTTTTTATGTATTTAATCTTCATCAATAAATCAAGATCTGATAAGGATTTATTCAGAAATACGAGGTGGAGGAGGAGAAGAGCAAGATCAAGTACAAATAATCCTAAGAATATTATTTCAGTAGCTGTGTTATTCAGTTGCCGCAAAAACAACAGAGTCTTGTGGCAGGGCACCTCAAAGACTAACACATTTACTATGGTATAAACTTTAGTGGGAACCTTCCACTTCATGAGATACAAGAAATGTTAGCTCAAGTTGACAGATTTATGTATACATGAGTAAATGGGTGGAAATAGTAAAAAATGAAGTAAGAGGGAACTGAAACGGGGGAGTACAGACAGTGATATTTACCTTAACTGGTACTCACTGCTTCTTCTAAAGCTACTTCAACCTTTTTGAAAGAAAAAATATATAAAAAGGAAATATATATAAAACAATCTATACATGGCATTTTACTTCCTCTCAATTATAATTAATTAATAAAAAATGTATCTTCATCCTGTCTGGGAAGATGTGAATAGAGGGGGGAATTTTCATTTATATATAGCTATATTGCCCTCAAATAAGAGATTTTTGGAAAAAGAATATTGGATGTAATAGGTAAAATTCCACCCCAGCATATTAACAATGGTGGCAGATTACTATTACTATCTATCTTTATAAATTAGGATTCTTGGATCATGGGTTGCGGTTTCACGAGGGGGGACTTCTGGCAAGGGATGGGGTGCATCTCACGACAGTTGGCAGAAACGTTTTTGCCAACAGTCTCAAGAATTTGATCAGGAGGGCTTTATACTGAGTCATATGGGGCAGGGAGACAGTATTCTGGAAGGCACAAGAGCTGGAGAAAATAGACGAACTGTCATAGAGGGAACAAGGCAAACAGTGCAAGGACCCAACAGTGGGAGGCAAAAAAAACTTGCACAGGCAGCAAGTAAAGGGAACACATAGTCTTAGATGTCTCTATATTAATGCACAGAGCATGGGAAATAAGCAAGATGAACTTGAACTCCTAGCACAACAAAGCAAATATGATATAATAGGCATTACTGAAACCTGGTGGGATGAGTCTCATGATTGGAATGTAGGAATAGAGGGGTATAACCTTTATTAAAAGAAACAGGCCAAACAGGAAAGTAGGAGGAATAGCATTATATATCAGAGATATTTACACCTGTGAAAAGATCCATGACATCAATACTGGAAGCCAGGTGGAGAGCATCTGGATAGAAATTAAAGGGGAGGGGAAACAACAGGGGTGTTATTGTGGGATTCAACTACAGACCCCCAAGTCAGATGGAGGAATTGGATGATGCCTTTCTAGAACAGATGACCACACATGCAGAAAGGAGTGATGGGTGACTTCAACTATCCTGATATTTTCTGGAAATCTAACTCAACCAAAACTTCAAGGTATAGCAAATTCCTTACTTGCCTGGAAGACAATTTCATGGTCCAAAATGTGGAAGAGGCAACAAGGGGTCAGCGATTTTAGATCTGATTTTAACCAACAGGGATGACCTGATTAATGGGGTGCAAGTGGTGGATCCTTAGCTGAGAGTGATCATGTTCTCCTGGAGTTTGTTATACTGTACAATGGAAAGGAGAAGCCAGGCATAGTCAGACACGGATTCTAGACTTTAGGAGAGCTGATTTCAATAAACTCAGGGAAATAATGGGGGTGATCCCATGGTCAGGAATACTAACAGAGAAGGGACTTCAAGATGGATGGGACTTTCTCAAAAGGGAGATACTGAAGGCACAATTTCAAACAGTACCAATGAGGAAGAAAAATAGGAGGTGTTTCAAGAAACCAGGATGGATGACTAAAGAACTTTCAACGGAGCTAAGTTTTAAACGGAACATGTATAGGAAATGGAAAAAGGAGGAAATCACCAAAGAAGAATTCAAACAGATAGTGAACACGTGTAGGAGTAAAATCAGAAAAGCTAAAGCGTAGACTGAGCTCAAGCTTGCTAGAGAGGTTAAGAACAATAAAAAGGGTTTTTTTGGGTACGTCTGCAGCAAAAGGAAGAAGAAGGAAATGGTAGGGTCACTACGTGGAGAAGATGGCAAAATGCTAACAGAGGACAGACAAAAGGCAGAATTACTCAACACCTTCTTTGCTTCAGTGTTTTCAGAAAAGGAAAAGGGTGACCAACCTGAGGATAATGGAACAGATGACACAAAAGGGGAAATCCAGCACAGAATAAGCAAAGAGTTAGTAGAGCAATACCTTCTTAATCTAAATGAATTTAAATCTCCAGGACCAGATGAACTACATCCAAGGGTATTTTTAGAGCTGGTAAATGTAATCTCAGAGCCATTGGCAATAATCTTTGAGAACTCCTGGAAAACAGGAGAATTCCCAGCAGACTGCAGGAGGGCAAACATCGTCCCCATCTTCAAAAAGGGGAAAAAAGAGGATCCCAATAATTATTGTCCAGTTAGTCTGACATCAATACCAGGGAAGATTCTAGATCAGATCATTAAACAGAGAGTCTGTGAACATTTAGAAGGCAATGCCATAATCACAAAAAGTCAACATGGGTTTCAGAGAAACAAGTCATGCCAGACTAATCTGATCTTTTTTTTCTTTCTTTTCTTTTCTTTTCTTTTCTTTTCTTTCTTTTCTTTTCTTTTTTTTTTTTGGATAAAATTACCAGCTTGGTAGATGAAGGGAATGCTGTGGATATCACATACCTTGATTTCAGTAAGGCCTTTGACAAGGTTCCCCATGACATACTTGCAAACAAGCTTGTAAAATGTGGGTTAGACAAGTTAACTGTTAAATGGATTTGTAATTGGTTGACCGGCCGAACCCAAAGGCTGCTCAGCAGTGGCTCCTCTTCGTCTTGGAAAGATGTGACCAGTGGGGTGCCACAGGGTTCTGTCCTGGGCCCAGTGCTATTCAACATCTTTATCAATGACTTGGATAAGGGAATTAGGGCATACTTATCAAATTTGCAGATGACACCAAATTAAGAGGAGCAGCTAATATTCTATAGAGGACAGGGTCAAAATTCAAAATGACCTGGATAGACTGGAGAGCTGGGCCAAAGCTAACAAAATTAAATTCAATATGGAGAAATGTAAGGTACTGCACTTAGGGCGAAAAAACGAAATGCATAGATATAGGATGGGGGAGACTGGCTGAATGAGACTACGTACAAAAGGAATCTAGGAGTCCTGCTAGACCACAAGTTGAACATGAATCAACAGTGTGATGCGGCAGCTAAAAAAACCAATGCGATTTTGGGCTGCATAATAGAAGTATAGTGTCTAGATCAAGGGAAGTAATAGTGCCACTCTATGCTGCCTTGGTCAGGCCTAACCTAGAATACTGTGTCCAGTTCTGGGCACCACAATTCAAAAAGGATATTGACAAATTGGAGCGTGTCCAGAGGAGGGTGACTAAAATGGTGAAAGGTCTGGAAACCATACCTTAAGAGGATAGACTCTGGGAGCTAGGTATATTTAGCCTGGAAAAAAGATGGTTAAGGGGTGATATGATAGCCCTGTTTAAGTATTTGAAGGGGTGTCACATTGAGGATGGAGCAAGATTGTTTTCTGCTGCTCCAGAGACTAGAACACGGAACAATGGATGCAAGGCCCAGGAACAGAGATTCCACCTCAACATTAGGAGGAACTTTTTGAGAGTAAGAGCTGTTTGGCAGTGGAACACACTCCCTCGGAGCGTGGTGGTGTTTCCTTCCTTGGAGGTCTTTAAAGAGAGGCTGGATGGCTATCTGTCAGTGATGCTTTGATCGTGATTTCCTGCGTGGCAGGGGGTTGGACTGGATGGCCCTTGTGGTCTCTTCCAACTCTACAATTCTATGAGTCTATGAAATAGTAATAAATACTAGGTCCTAAAAACCATACAGGAACTGGATAGTATCTGTTCTTAGAAGCTAAGTAGGGTCAGCTCTGGTTAGTTCTTGGATGGGGAGAGCACCAACAAATACCAGGTGCTGTAGATTATATTTTAGAAGACGGAGGTGGCAAAACTATCTCTTGAGTGTTCTTGCCTAAGAATTCATGGGGTTGCCATAAGTTGCAAGGCAACTGCATCACATGAACACTTGCATAATAAAATCTTTACATCTGTTTTATTATCAGTGGCTACAATGATTACAGCTAAGGGATAGAAACATGCCAAGGAAGTAGATCTTGTATGGTGGAGGTTATGGGATGTGGCATTAAATTAAAAGTTAACAGCTAAGTGTAAAGTTCTTAGAGTGGAAACTAGGACTGACATCTTTGCTGACATATGGCAACCATTCATTGTTTTTGTATATAATACATCTGATATCCCAAGACCACTCAGATTTCAGCACAAATATTCTAAGTATTTATTATGGGATCTTTTTATTTTGTGTTTTATCTTTTTGTGTTGGTTTTAAAAATAAACTAATGAAAATTATTTTTTAAAAAAACAACTGCCATTCACAAAAAGCATGTTGGGTATGATGACCTGCACTGATGAGCTGACTAACTCAATCAATGTAATTTTTTTTTTAAAAAAATGTTGCCTTTGTTCAGGTAGCAACCTTCCTAAAGAATAGTTTTATCACATGGAAAGAGAAATAAAAAAATAACCTATTGGCTACTGTAGTAAACTCCTGGGCATCAGGAATCTAATCATATGAACAGAATCAATATGGGCAGACGCAGTTTGTTGCACTCTGGCTAAGGCTCAGCCTGAACAATATGACATCAAACAATGACAACTCTTTTCAGATACATGTTCTTAGTCATACATTCCCAAACAGAAGATTAAAGGAGCCAAAAAGAGGCAGGATAGCCATTTGAATAAGCAATTTACTTGGAGGTATCAGCAGAATATAGAATATTATACATGTTTTATGCTGAGAGTTTACTGAAATCTGATTTCATGTTTTACTTAAAGAGGACAGGAACATCATTTCTTTTACAATTCACACAAGATATTGTCTGAGTTGGATGCATGATGAATTGGATATATGATGATGATGAAGTAGTAAAGTACACTATCATTGAGCTTCAGTGGAGCACATTGATCTTGTGGGAAACGCAACAACCAGAGCCTCACATTTTATTCTATGGCAAAATGTTGCAATCATTGATTTAAGCAGCAAAGTACATCCAGGACATTACCATTACCTTTGTAATGCAAAATTTCACTAAATGTTCTTTTGCATGTTATTAACAAACACTGTAATAAAGAATTGCTTTATGCATTGCCTAATTAAAAAGAGAACCAGCATGGTGTAGTGGTTTGAGCACTGGACTACAACTCTGGAGACCAGGGTTTGAATCGCTTGGCCTTGGAAATCCACCAGGTGACGTTGGGCAAATCACATCCTCTCAGCCTCAGAGGAAGGCAAAGGGGAAACCCCCTCTGAACAAATCTTGCTACGAAAACCCAGTGATAGGTTCACCTTGCTGTTACCAGAAGTTAGAAATAACTTGAAGGCAAACAGCAGCAACAACATTGCCTAATTATAGATTTCACAAGAAACACTGACTGAAACAGATCTAGAATTTCCAGAAATTACTTCTACTTCTGCCCAGAAATCAGCTGCGTGTATGAAACTTTTTCAAAATGGCTTAACATACCAGCTTACCTGTCGAAGTATGACAGACAGAAGTTGCTCTATGATCAACTATTCTCTTACATAAAACTACAGTCTGGATAGTTCTAAGTAACCTACTGACCCAGAATGAAGCCATTCATTATGTGACAGACATCCAGCTCTTCTATAGTGCATCTCCCTTTATACAGTGCACAGCATCCAATTACTAGTGGACTGGCAGTTTTCAAACTTAGTCTCAAGTAAGCCTTCCAATATTATAGAGAGAAATTTATTCTGGCAGTTATCCTAACTTTTTGAACAAGATTTTTAAAATGGTATGTTACTTAGGTTACCAATATTCATGCTTTATCTAGGCCTAGAAATACCTAGACATATATAGAAAGAAAGAAAGAGAAGACAGTGATAAAAATGAGTGCAGCAAAGATAATTATATCAAAACATATAGTGGTGGCTACCAAGCCTTCTCTAGCAACAATCTGCACCTCCATCAGAGATTTACCTCATATTTTGAGAAGAATGGTAATAATTCTTGCAGGAAACCAAGTTCTATGGGGCTTTAACAATTACATTTGGATGTGTTAGTGTTATACTAAAGGGCTATTCCCACGACTATCACTGTGTGTGAACTGTGACTTGGAATCAACCTGTGCAGATGTCCACTTGAGACTCTAATGTGCAGAGTGAGTCACATGAATGCTGGCACTATTTAGAGATCTAGTATAAGTAGACCTTTTGGGTATTGTTATGGAAAAATATATTTCTGAATGCTTCTGGTAAAAGGCCAATCCACATCAATTTAAAAAAAGCTATCAAAATATCAGTTAAAAACTCATATAGAGCAACATACTTTTTGTAATCAGTCTCTTGTAACTTTACATACATATTAACAAAAAAGGTAACTTTTTGTAGATTTATTGCACTTCCATATTCCCTCTTAATTAAGATGACATTTACATAACACCACAATTAATTTTCAATGACAGGCACTATGAACTAATTAGAAATGCATCTTCCTTTATTAAATACGTTGACAATTTCATTCCCACCATAATCTCCTTGATGAGTTTACCTTTACAGGATTAGACATACTGATATACCAAGCTTCATATTCAGATAAAATTCTAGCTACTCAAATTAAAAGTAAAGCATATGTAGACCTTAATAAAAGCTTCTGTGAGTACTATTTTTGCTGTGGTGTATCTTAACAAGCAAATTTATGCAATTAGTTTCCCCACCTTTATTTATACTAACACAATATACAAAAGACTCTTCAGCAAACTTGTCTTACAAATCTACAAGAAACTATAGTAGAAAATAAGTTTGAAAATGATCCTTTCTGAAGTCTCTGTTCTCTGGAATGAGTAATGAATGATAAAAAAGGGAAAAGGATGTGAGTGATCAGCAGCACTTGGTAGCCAGAACAAGTTGTGGTTGCTAATGACCCCCTGACAAAACGATTTCTGTACACTTTCATAGAATTATAGAATTGTAGAGTTGGAAGAGACCACAAGGGCCATCCAGTCCAACCCCTTGCCAAACAGGAAATCAAGATCAAAGTATCCCTGACAGATGGCCATGCAACCTCTGTTAAAAACCTCCAAGGAAGGAGACCCTACCACGATCCGAGGGAGTGTGTTCCAACTGCCAAACAGCTCTTACTGTCAGAAAGTTCCTCCTAATGTCGAGGTGGAATCTCTGTTCCTGGAGCTTGCATCCATTGCTCCATGTTCTAGTTAGTCTCTTGAGTCACTTTGTAGGTGAACTTTTCACAACAATACAAATATTGAAAATGCTCTTCCCATCTATTATACAGTTTGACACGGTACCTGACATTAAGGTAATACTGACTAAAGAGATGAAGATACATGTACTGTACATATATGGCATATAGCCCTGTAGTAGGGCTGCCTACAGCTCTGGATCAAAATCTGTTGCTTAAAGTAATACTCCACATTTCATAGGTCAGTGGTTGACAAGTTACTCCTGGACTATTTATTTATTTATTGGATCTGTATCCTGCCTTTCTCCCAAGATGTGGTTTGCAACTAGTTGTTTGCCTTGTCTGCCCCCCTTCCCTCTGTCTTCATTCCCTTCCAAAGGGAACGAACACACAGGAGATCGAGCGGAGGCCGAGGCAAACCGGGTACGTTCGCCCCTGGAAGAAAGGGGCGAATCCAGCAGTTTGCAACGGCCGCCCCCCCTCCGTCTTCATTCCTTTCCAAAGGGAATGAACACACAGGTCGAGCTTTTTCTTCTTCTTCCCGCTGTCCGTAGTCGCCTTGCCTTCGTGGGCCAGAATGGAGGCCTCGGTGTCAAGCGCGGCTGATACTGTTGCTGCTGTGCCGGGCGGGGCTCCGCAGTGGCTAAGGGTGCTTCGCTTCGACAACCGGGCACTGAGGGCTCTGCCGCTGGACCTGAGCAGGGAGAACGTGCCTTGGCCCGTGGTGGGCTCCGGTTTCTCACGGGTGCGACCGACACCAGTGGTGAGCCTGCGGGTGGTGGTGCTCTCCCTGCTGGGCCTGAGGGAGCCCCGGGCGCCAGAGAAGGCAGAGGCTGAGGTGGCGCTCTACTTCAGCGGCAACTGGCTCCTGCCTGGAGCGGAGCCTGCCGCCCACTGCTACTGCGGCCACCAGATTGGCAGCTTCGTCGGGCAGCTGGGCAACAGCGACACCATCTACCTGGGCGAGGTGCTCAACCCGCAGGGTGAGTGCTGGGAGATCCAGATCAAGGGCGCCGGACTCACCCCCTTCTCTTGGTAAAAAGAGCTGCCCCCACTGCCACCTCTTGTCTCTTTGCCTGCCGGGGGCCAGGAGTCATCTGGGGGTTGCTTTTGCCTGCTGCAAGACTTAGCCCTGGTGAGTAAGAAGTGCCTTTAAATTTATCACACTAAACTGTTATAGTGTTATTATTCTACTTTAACTGCGGTAGCTGCCTCATGTGGGATTCTGGGGTTTGTAGTTTGTAGTTTAGTGAGGCCTAAGAACTCTCTGGCTGAGGATGCTAAATGCCCCTCCCTAAACTGCAAATCCCAGGATGCCACAGTTGGCAGCCAGAGCAGTTAAAGTGGAATAATAGCACTATAATGGTGTAGTGTGATAATCTCCTCAGAAGTAAACTGAGCTGGTAGCCTTGTGGCCAAATCCGCACGGTGGCCGAGGCAAACCCGGTTCATTCGGCCCCCTCCTCTGCCTTCACCCCCTTTGGGGAGCAACCGAAGGTGGAAGAGAGGGGCGAATGTAGCGGCTGGCTGTAGGAGAGCCCTTCCAGCTAATCCTGTTCCCTTTCCCAACTCACGAGGAGATCCTCTTGAGTTGGGAAACAAAGAGGATCAGCTGGCAAGGCTCCCCCAGCCAGCCAGCCAAATTGGGGGATGTTCATATGGCGAATATATGCCAAACTCTGTATTTTTACTTGAAAATTGGGGGGGGGGTTGTCTTATACGCCCAGTCGTCTTATATGTCAGAATATACGGTAGTTCCTGCATAGCTGCCCTTCCAAGTCCTAGTCTTCTGATTTCTTGATGGCAGTCTCCATTCTGATTAATGACTGAGCCAAGGTATGGGAAATCTTGAATTATTTCAATGCCTTCATTGTCTACTTAAATGTGTTGATTACATACAAGTGAGTGAACAGGCTTGCAAAGGAAGTAAAGGTTGCTTTGTTCCTCTTCCACAAGTCCATTTGGTTTCCATGCTAGTCCCCAAAGAGAAAGAACAACCCTTTCTACCATAACCAGTATGAGAATGCAGGCTACTAGCCAGAAATAACAACAACAAGTAGCATGTGATTATAATCTTTATGCCCACAGACAGAATTATAAGCTTTATGCCCTGGTGGCGCAGTGTTTAAATGCCAGTACTGCAAGTCAGCATGTTGTAAGTTCGATTCCAGAGGGCTCCAAGGTTCACTCAGCCTTCCATCCTTTTGTAGGTTGGTAAAATGAGTACCCAGCTTGTGGGGGCAATTAGCTAACACACATTGGAAACTGCTTAATGCAGTGTAGATTTGCTTAAAAATAATTTGTAAGCCGCTCTGATAGCCTTGTGGCTGAAGAGCTGGGTATAAATAAATAAATAAATAAATACTGAACACATAGATCAGAAGATCGTAATAGGTGAAGCTATTTTCTTGAAACTTCACATTGGTATTACAAGAATGAATTAATCTCAGTCTAAATGATGTGAAAGCAAATACCATAGGACACTACATGGACCTTAAGATGGTATTTTAAAGGAGCATCTACTAACAATGCTTGCTAGTGAGCAAGAACAAAAAATAAATTTCATTTTAAGTTAATTTCAATATAAAGTTCCCTAATTTCTACTATTTTGTTACAGATAAACATACTGGAACCTCCAGTGTTATGCAGAATACAGCTCAAAGGCCAGTGATTTTAAAGGGCTTCTAGATGTTAGAGCTGTCTTTCTCCAACAAAGTGTATTTCTTTTAGAAGTGCACCCTGTGAACCGACAAAGCTAGATGTCAACTCTGTCAGTTTTGTCACTGGTAGTAGCATGGGTGTGAATCCTATTTGTATACCCAACAAACTAGACCCACTGAATCAACAAAATGTGTTGACTCACCATTTAATGGGTCTACTTTACTTTACCAATATGACTCCAGCCATAATCACCAGGGGTGAGGAGGAATAATGCAATAATAATGTAAACAAGATGGTAATAATGGATATGCCTATAAATACTCCCTGTTTTCTGTGTTTGCAGCCATATGTGCAGCTTGTGATACTAATCTGAAACACTCTTAGAAGATACCCACTCTTCAGAAATGGGCAACTGAAATATCTAAATACAGCATTTTTGAAGCTGCTTTCAAAGTACTCTGCTATGAAACACAATACTGTGGAGAACTTAAATGCTTTTGACTAGAAACCTTTAGAGACTGGAAACTGAAAAGATTTTTCATGAACTTAGAATAGTCACTTCAAGGTGGTCTAGCAAAAGTATAAGCAAGAATTTAGAGAAATCTGCCTATACCCTGAATCTAGCCATGACTGTACATAATTGGGAGAGGCATGCCTAATTTATCTACCTAATCAAGTTTGAAAAGGGCCATGGATTAGAACTACAAACACATAAGAAACAAAAGTGAGGAAAGCTACATCTGTAATGGAAGTCTCCAGCACTACTGCATTCCTTCTGTGTCTATGGGTAACTCTTAGACACATGTAGAGGATACTTTTAGTTGCACAAGATTCCAAAAGTTTTACATCATCTTATATCATTAAAATGATTTAAATGGATTAAGATTTTTTTCAAAAGCAGGTTCTTCATGAACACATCTTAATCCAATCTCCTCCTGTTAAAGGTTTAAAAACTGTTTCCCTAATGCATGCAGCTCCTGTAAGGAATATATTAAACCAGGGTACTTAGATGGAGATAGCTATGTCAACACAATTAGTTTTGCATTGCTATTTCCATTTGTAACAAGCATACAATACTCCCCTTCTTAAAATGGAATCCCTGATTTTAAAAGCTGTATGGTCAACACAATTCAAGAATTACACCAAGTAACAAACATGAAGCTTATCTGGGTCCCTATAAACATTTCCATTTGTTAATGGTTACATCTACACCTACAAAGATATTCAAGAAATAAGTGGAACAGCTGTCAAAGCTAGTTAAAATATAACCACATGGTTTTCAGACTCTTTGGGGCCCTTTCAGCATGGTAAATAAGGAACTCAAATAAGCTCCACTGATTCTTGAACACTGGATTCTCTGGAAGTAGTGTATGCTACATGATTTGTGCTCTAAGACAATTTTGGTAGAGGATATTTTACTTTATGCCTTTTTCACTTATTACCCCCCCCCCCATGTCTTTAACTGTTTCTGTTGGTTTTTCCTAGCCTACTCCTTTTTAGTTTACTTTTTCTTTTCTACTTGGGGAGGGGGAAGATAGGACCAGTTAACTTATGTAGTACAACTTGGTTCCACAAGGGACATGTGAGGGAGATACATCCGTCCCCCTAATATAACAGATATTTGCCATGGAACCACAACCAACAATGTACTTGCCTGCACCCTTTAAGTCTTGAGGTTCATATCAGCATCATGTATTTCCCCTGGGAACATTGGCAAAAATAGCTGCTGCCATGCATGTAAGCCTGCTCTAGTTAACACAATTCTTTCCACACCCCACACTGCATTATGGGGTGGATGCTATTAAAATTGCTGTTTAGATCAGTTAGAACTTATAATGTTACAAAAACTACTATAAAATGTCTATGGCTCACCTATGAAATCTGCATACAGCACATAAAGGCACTGCAGTAGTAGGTTCCACCTCCCATCATACTCAAGTGCTTCTATGCATGTATGTTTCTATGCATCTACACAACTGGGAATACCATGCTAGGCAGGTTGCTGATAATGCCAATGAATACATGTATAAGAAGGACAGAGCTGACCACATGCACTGAAAGAGAGACTGAGAGAGAGAACACAACTCATGGGCCTCTAAAAATGTGGGGAATAGATTTTCAGTGTTAAATTCCACTTTCAGATAGATGAATATTGCTAAATCCAATGGTATACTTGATAAACAATGGACATATGAGCACTGTATGAATATTTATACAGTTCTTCAAAACAATCCAATCATGCTTAACAATGTAATCTAAATTTGTAGAGTCTCTGAAAAAGTCAAGCACAAATTAAAATGAAATCATATCCTCTGCAAAGAAGTGCTACTGAAATATCAAACCTGATCCAACTGCCCAAGTCAGAATTTCCACTCTGGCATTTTTCATGTCATATTACAGTTTAGATTTCTTAAAGCTGTACAATGTCAGCTTTAGCAGCAACTGAACAGGAAAAAAAGGAAACAATGTGACAGCCCCAGAGAAAAGGATGAAGGGCTCAAAGTAAGTGAAATTGTTCAAGTATATGGCATGACCTTTTAATAAAGTACACACAGACCTCCCTAATAGGCAGATTCTGAAGGAGTACTTAGAAAAGCCTTTCAGTTCTTTTCCATCTGAATGATCAACATTTTACAGAAAGCCATCTATTGGGAAGCCCAACCAGTTGTCCACAGATAATACTTCTGCTGGAGAAACAATTAACACCTATGATCTCTAAACAAACAAACAAATAAGAAACCCAACTTCTCCCCCAACAATCTTGAAGAATTACAGTACTTCAAGAAAGCAAGCAGAACCTTTACTACCAGTTAAATCTATGATCCCATGTGATGTAAAATTACTGGGTAGATTTACTCTCAAGTAAGAGTGATGCGGAGCTTATAAGGATAGTCTAGAAGTTGTGTGACAGGCTTACATCTGGCCTTTTTGACACACTAAAGATTAATACCTGGCTACTTTCACCCCACTTCTGAAGAACTGTTGGGAAGTGGCACTTTCTTTAAGCAAATAACTCTGGCAATTGACAGGGCTTTAAACAGGAATTCTTCTCATTTTAGGTAGCTTTTCAAATAACAAATTTTGCAAGAAATAAATGGATGTATATATAAGTAGGCGTGGAAAAAATCCCCTCAAAGGAAAGATGCCTGGAATTACAGGAAATCATGCAATCACATCAATGCTCTGGCAACCCAACTGCTGCAAAATTACAGATTTTTTTTTTTACAATATTCTGATACTTCTTCAGAAAAGAAGAACTCCCATTCAATCAGGCTATTAACATGATAGATCTTTGCTGCAACATGATGGATAAAATGGCTTGCATAATCATAGTCTGTTTATCCTGTAGAGCAATGAACCACAGCTATAACACCTTGATGTGGAACTGGGTTGTGAGGGAGGAAGATCACAAGGCTGCCACCTGAATTGTTTTTATTAAAAAACGTAACTCCTGAACAGTTAGACCTATATAGTACATTTTGATAGGTATTAATGTATTGATCTCCTACCCTTGATGATACTGAGATACAGGCAAATCCATTCAGTAAATTATGCAGCTGTATATCACACACTGCACTGAAAAATACCAGTCATTTAAGAAACACTGCAATAATCAAAGCAGTATATACATTACAGAACTGCATACAAAATAAATAAATAAATAACAGGGAAAAATACCCTTAAAGTAAAATTTAAAAAGACATTTAAAGTTTTGGTGCTCTTCATAATGGAAAAGAACATTTCACACTGAGACCATAATAAATCAGAAAAGCCCCATCTGTTGTATAATTAGTTCTGATAAATGACGCTAATCTGAGCTACGTTATAGAACTACTTTTGAGGGTGTTGGGGCAAATAGAGAGATAGCTACAACTGTAAATAAATCTAACCACTGTTTCACTTACAGCTATCCCAGCAGGAAAGAATCGTAAAGAATTTTTTATAGGTAATATTTTCTAATGTGCTACTGGCTATGCTGCATAATATCTATCATCTTGAAGCATGTATTAGCATATGTGCAGAAGCCTAAAACAGGAAAATAAGGCATGTTTTCAAAGTAAGTTCTCACATTTGTATATTTTTATATCTGAAGTCTTCATTGAAAAAAAATATAACAACAAGATGCTCCAACAAATCAGCTGTTTGGGAACAAAACGGAAGATTTGCATAAGAGACAGGAAATACAGATGCTGCACCACTGAAGGCCTAATAGTTGGGGTATTTGCAGAGAAAGCTGCAGCAAGAACTTTGTCTACAGTACCAACATGACAGTTTCATGCAGTAGTGGTGGGTAGAAGAAACACTGAATTATAACTCAGTGTTGTAAATGAGTAAGAGAGACTGAGAGAAAAAGAAGGCATCTGCATAACACATATACACATAAGCACAAAGAAAACACAAAAATAATCATATATCAGGTTAATTGTAGTCTGTGACAGAGTTCAAATGAACTTATTAAATAACAGTTATCTTTTAGGGTTTTTTTTCATTTCAAAACATCCCAGATTTTAAGTGTAATGTAGTTCCTCCAAAATAAAACACTCAGATTTCAAATGGAATTCAATAGATTTGATACTTGGTATGTTTGCTATTAGCATACAAGGATTAAAAGATCCTTTCTATGAATCCACTTTTAGAACAGATGGATGCCTGACTGCCTCAAAAAACAGAAAACCATAAATATCTGATTCAAACTCTGTTTTTGACCATCAGCAGTAATCCGGCTCACCTCCCGGACGGCGCAGCTGTGCTGGGGAGGGAGCCGTCTTTGCTGGGTGGAGGGAATGGGAGGCCAGGCTAATGATGTCATGGAGTACGTGCCATGATGGGAGAGGGAGGGGCAGGGCCAGAGGCTATTTAAGGCCCTGCCGCCCCATGTTGCCGGAGCGGAGCTGACCAGCAAACCAGGGAATAGCGGGCTTGGGCCTAGTTTGGGGGGGGGGCTTTGGTGGGGGTTGGGACTTGGGCAGGGGGCACAAGCCGATCCACCTTCTCCGTCAGACTCTAGCTCAGCCTGGCCATCCCCCCTCCCCCCATCTCATGGATCCCATATCAAGGCAAGTAAGTCCTTTTTCTATTTCTACCAAATGTCTCCTGTTTACAATGAGAGAGGCTCTGGATTCATTTCTATGGATCTCTCCCTGCGGTACCATCAGCTTTTTTTTAAAAAAACTGATTAAAACATCCCTAATTAATGGGTTTTGGTCTGAAGTGGATACTAATTCTAACCTTTGCTTCTATAATTTCAGCTTTCCATACAAAGCAAATATAAATGCAACAAACATTTGTGCAATAACATTTCCTTAATGATGAAACACTAGATCTTTATACTATTTCCCCCAACAGAAGCTATTGACTGGTAGTAGTTTTCTTTTTGGACACTGTAGTTTTTTAGCTTCTCAAAGTCTTTGGTTTCTATTCTATTAGACTCTCCTGCTGACAGAAGGGCTTCCATTTGTGGAACAGCAAAGATGATTGCAGAGAGAAGTTATTTGCTCCCTCCCACCGCAGTTGCTCTGTGTGCCTTCACAGCACGTTGAAGTCTGCTGGGGCAACTCCACAGCAGATGGAGCAGCAGGAGAGAAACAAAAAATTCCCCAGTGCTTGATATTTTAAATCCCTTCTCTTCTTGAACTTGATAAAACCATGTCTGAAATATTTTGAAGGATGGGGAGCCTCAACCCTGTGCGCTGGGATTCTCCGTCTAGCTCATAAGTTTCTTCTACTGTGCAATGCCACAGCCAACAGATAAGAAGTCATTTAAAGGGCTAGGAAGCTGTTGTGTGGTGTGACGCCAGGCGTCCTCCTAGTGGCGCGGGGGCCTTTCCTATCCCACCGCTGCCACCACTTTGTGAAGAAGGGGGGATTTCCACCTCCCACCCTGTCACCACTTTGTGACGCCCGACCTCCATATCACCACCAAACTACATCTTCCAGGGGTATAGCACAAGCACTCAGGTGTGGCTATGTATTCCTGGCTGTGTCTCCTTCCCTGAGAATCACTCACGCCAGGCTGGATGTTTCTTGCCAACAAAAAGAAGGTTTGTTGTCAAACAAATAAAACATGTAACTGTAGAACAAAGTTATGGGCCTGCACAAACATATGCTCTTTATCTAAGACTCTAACTGCCTTGAATCACTCAAAGTCTCATCTCAACATCTAAACTGAAAACCCAACTTGAATCAACTTAAACTCACTAACTTTCTTACTCACTCCCCCTTTATCTCCTCCAGAAGCCCCCCTCCTTCCACCTCTTCACAGAGGATTGGCTCCTGGAGTACCAGGTCCTCATTGGCTCCCTGGCTGTCCGTCACATGTGGAGATGAGCTCTAGTCTGCAGTTTAAAAAGCTATTCCATAGAATGAAGCTATGGTCTGCAGCCCAAGAAGCTGCTGGATTGTGTAGTTTACTCCTGATGAAGCATGTACAGATTTGAGCTATGCTATGTATGTATAGTGGGAAAATGCTAAAATAGTAAGAATTACATTTGGGCTCAATCACTTTGCTTTGGCCTCAGCTGTGTCCTTAACACTAGCCATTGGACCAAGGACCCTTCTGAAACAGGAGTTTGGATCCCAAGCTTAAAATAGTTGCCCTCCAGTAATTTACTGTATATATTACTGGCATAACCTTTACAAAACACTACAAATACATTTTGAATTTATCAGTATATTTAATGAAGTAGTATTGAAAGAATCTGAATTCAAGCTACTTAATAACCTCTGACTTTAAAAACAAAACTGCTGCTTGTCAGAGTGACAGAAAAGAATGGATTAAGAACTAGTCAGTAATTTTGAGTACTATATTGCATGCTTAGTTCAGTATAATTATTCAAAACATTTCAGCACAGTGATAACAGGGGTTTCTAAGTTTCTATGACACAGATAATCGTTCAGTTATGGACAGACAGGCATACCTGTTTGTGTCCTGGAATGAATAAGAATACATAAACCGAGTTCTTAACAGCTATGGATTTCTTACTTGCTTCTTCTTCTTCCTACAATGAACACGCAACTACAATTCTCATATATTCTTGCTAAAAGCTAATGTCATTTAAGAAAGAGCTGAGCCTAGATTGTCCTCCACTGGAACTGTGCACTTACATTCCTCTTTGCTGGGTGAAGTTACATTCAATTCTGTCGGAAGTTGCTGGTTGGAGTTAACAGTCTGTGTAGATAGGGAGGTATTACTGTTGTCACAATTTGTTTCTCCAGAGAACAAATCCGATTGGCTGTTGCTTGTGCTGGGAGTGGACTCATCATCTGGTTGCTTCTTTTGAAATTCTAGCAAGACACAAAGTTGGGGAAATCGGATGCTTGAAGCAATTACAGGACCAAAAACATACTACTGTCCAATATACAGGACACATACCCCAAGTTATAATTTGAGTGTTAATTATACAAAATAGACATCTGCATATATTAATCATAGTTCTTATCTTACCACCACTGTATTAAGACAGTATAAATCACTCTGAGTGCTATTCCAATGGAATGGCAGGACATACATTTATCATGTTCATTTAATTTCTTTTTTTTTTAAAAAAAGAGCAGTTAATAAGTCAATAAGAGCATGCTTTCACCAGAGGTTCTGTCCCTTTCCAGCTATTACTTAAAAAGCACTGAATGTGTTCATTTCTTCACAAATTGTCACTCACAAACTGAACTCATTTCATTTATTCCCAGTGACACCACCATCTCAAATTAAGGATTTCCCTTCCTGCTGCTCTGTGCCGGCCTTTAAGAAAGCTTTAAAAATGTATTTGTTAAAACTGGTCATCCCTGAGTATGCCATTAATATATGGATTCTATACGAGTGGTAGCACATAAATTTCAGCAAATTTGTGTGCCATTCATTTGTGCACCAGTCATATGTTTTGCATATATATTATGTTCAGGTATAGCCCCTAGTTATGGAAGAAACTGTAGGTAGAACATAATAAAATATACCAACAGGGGGGAAAGGTGCACATAATTGATATGTCTACATCCTTGCACTAATATGGGCAGGCTACTTTTGACTGATAGATGATTTCTCTGAAGTTTTCAGTGATAGATATTAAAAAAAAATGGCCAAGTATTTCACCGAAGAGTTTCAAGGATCCAAGTAGATTTATTTAAATCTCCCTATTAACGTCTGCTTAATAACTCATTTTGTTTTCTTTGTGTTCATTTTCTACCCTGTAATGTCCAGACAAGTATTGAAAACTCTTTCAATACTTGTCTGAGACATACAATTTATATGTAAGTGCAATTTAGCTATGAAACTCAGTATCATTATTATAACGCTAAGAATAAGAACCTCAATGCACAATTCAAATACTAAGGAAAGTGGTAAGCTCTCCCATTGCCTCTTTCTAAATACAAGGCAATACATTCAATAACTGATTCTGAAATTATTCTCATTCAAATCTAGTCTGTGGATTGTGAACCAACATGGAGTTTTCCAAAGTAAAAAGTAATTTCACTATATTGGGGGACGAGTAATTCTTCCCAATTCTGTGTATGATTAACATACCAGCAACTTCTATCAAACTAAGAACCATCTCTAAAAAATCTGATCATAACAAATATACCTTAGCAAATGTATGTCACTTTATTCAATTTTTTTCCTGTACAGCAGCTAAAGTGTTATCTTTATTTAAGAGTAGTACTTGATCAATTTCAAAATTGTGGGTCTTTTGTTGCTCAGGAAATGTTTAATAATTTTAAGTTCTTAACTATGGCTATGGTCTTCATAAAAGCATGTATTAAAAAGGCCGGGTAAGACTGAGTGTATTTATTTGTAATATTAACTGGCAAACCACTTAGATGTGCTCAGCTTCACCCGGGCTCATACTAGAATTCTCTCAGTGTCTGTCAATTTGGGAATTTCAAACTTCCAAAAATGAGGAGCGTTTAATGTACTGAGTTGTAAAAAATTGTCAAATCACTTACTCAACTCAAATCAAATTAAAAGTTATGTGGTTTTTGTAGGGACAATTTTGGAAGGAAAATTTACTAAACAAATGTGAACATAATGGCACTGCAAATTATGGGATATATAAGTGGTATCCTAGTAGCAGCTTTTAGGGTACACTGTAGCATTTTCACTGAGGGAAACCAACATACGCTCATCATGATATGTGATAATAAAGCCCTAAAATGGCCTTTCTCAGTTTAAGAAGAGTAAAATAACTTTTAAGTGTGCATTTCCGGTGCTAATTCCCATTTCAATTAGCTTGTTTTCCATATATGTACTTTAAGAATTGCCTATGGGTTCTTTTATTAACACAAGCCACTATATTTCAGTTTTATTTTACTTCATCCTACGTACTGGCAATGAATTATGAACTGATGTATTTAACTGGAGCTTATAAAGCCCAATATGATAACAAAACAGACTCTTCTTCAAAATTTCAATAAAATGCTATTTATCCAATGTTAACATCAGCAGAACAACTTAAGGCAATAAAAGGGATGAACAAAAGGGCTTGCTATCATTAAAAAAAAAAAATAAACCAAGAGGATGCCCAGCATACAAATTTATTTGCTCTAGTTTGCTGCTGCTTTCACCAATTTTAAAGTGAAAGACACAAGTTATGCAATGAATTGAAAATGCATTTCATTACTTCACCTTGTTCTATCCTACAGCAGGGCGTTACTTTTTAATTAAGAAATTTAAAACTAGCATCCACCTGTACTTGGCATCTAATAGCTAGAAAACACATCCAGAGTCATGTGAGTGAACTTCTACCAGTACCACAGGAGCTCCCCCTCCCATTCTTCCACCTGAACCCCCATGTGTCCCACACACCTCTGGAGGGTCTTTCAACATTCCAGAGCAGATTCTGGGGGTATACAGAGGATGTGATAACCCCAACAGTGTTCTGCCAACATTTGATCCACTTTCAGCGGATAGACACCACTGTATTTTGCCCAAGATCATAACCAATTTGTTGAAATTAATTACATTAGTGCAGGAATGGGAATTGGACTCCCCTGCAGATGTCCCTTGACAGCAATTCCCAGGAGCCCTAACCAGCAAAGCCAACAGTGAGGAATGTTTTGAAATGCAGTTCAACAACATACACAGAGGGGTGTGCAACTTCCACCACTGCAATAAGTGGTTATCGTTTTATAAAATTTTGACTGAAACATGAAGTACCTTTTCTCCAAGGACAGCCTAAGTAATTTGAGGATATTTCCCCAAGAATCTTATGGAGGAAAGTATTTACTTTGCTGCATTGTTCCCCTCTCCCACTTCCCTCCTCCTTTACTGTCCTTGCTGGATTTTGTCATTCTGTGGTGGGCAGTAGGCAGTACTGAAAAGTCTGCCAAATCCAAAAAGAAGCAAACAAAAATACAGGAGGGAGGCAGTAGCAAGAAGAAGCATGCGATAAACTACCTCATAGTACAAGTAGGAAAGAAGGATGCTTACTACAGGGGTAGGGGAGTAGATGAATAGATGATGGAAGACAAGAGAGGGAACTAAGAGATAGAAGGAAGAAATATAAAGACATGAAGAAAAGGATGAAGAATGAATGAAGTGACTCTGGAGGGTAGGTTAAATGCACACTGATAAATGGAAGACAGAGGAGAAGGATGGAGGAAACAGGATACCAGAGTTGAATAGCAGTCAACAAACATTGCAAGCAGTGTGAGAAAAGGCAATGACTTTTAACTTATCCCCTCATTTCACCTCTTAGAAAGAGAGGGAGACCAGGCAGAGAGTGAGGAGGGGGGCTTCAAAGGTGACACATCCATTACAGGATTCATAAAATCAGGGCACATTTTTGTAAGTAATATAACGTTCAACATTTTAGCAAGCATACTTTTTGGGCTGAAATATAAAATAGCATCTTTAATTTTTATTTTTTTATAGTTGTAGATTGATATGCCCAATTTGGAAGCTTTAACAATAACAGGGCTTTTATTTCTAAGGAACAGAACTGCTTTGATGATCATTAAATTAACTGTGGAAGCTAAGAGGAATTCCAGTGAAGTATTTATACCAAACATAATCCACACCATATAAATGGGTAATAAAAATATTACTGATGTGGTTACCAGTGTATAAGATGACTTTTTAACCCCGAAAAATAGCCTTGAAAATCAGGAGTCATCTTATATGCCGGCTACACGGTTTGCCTCATCCGCTGCCCGATCTCCTGCCTCTTCGTTCCCTTCACAAAGGGAGTGAAGACACAGGAGATCGGGGGGGGGCATGAGGCAAAGTGTGTACCGGTACATACGCCCCTCCCTTCCACCTTCGCCCCCTTTGGGGAGCAATCAAAGGCGGAGGAGGGGTGCGAATGTAGCAATTTGCCTCGGCCGCCACCCAATCTTTTGCATCGCCTTAAGGACTGGCTGGCTTTTACCAGCAGGGCCTTTTTTGGCCCGCACGAAATTCCACAAGCCGCTGCCCTCAGCAAACACTGGATGGGAGGAGAAAGGCAGAGAGCCGCACAGCAAAGGCCCTCCCTCCTCCAGGAGGCCGAGGCACTTCCTGCTCCATTGGCCTCCGAGTACGGGCTGCCGCCTCGGCCTCTCCTTCCCACCCACCCCTGCCAAACCGTCTGCAAATGAGGGGCTCTACTGAGGGCTCAGGTCTGAGATACCTCTCCCTCACAAGACAGCGACGATGAAGAGAGCAGGGCCCGAAGGGGGGGTTGGCCATTGCCACCATAATTCCCCACTCAGGAGGCCGGAATGAGCCAGCGCCCTTCTTCCCAGTCCTCCCTCACCCGCCTGCCTGCACTCTCGGGCGATGGCAGTTCTGACATCACCTTAAGCTGGACCCTCTGTGCGACAATGAACTTTTTTTCTTTCCCTTTGTGCGCTCTCTCTCTTCCCTCTCTCTCTCTTCTCCGCCTCCCCTTCTGTACATGTGCGAATGACTTGACTGGTCCTCCCCCCCTTCCTTCCTTCCACACGCCACCGTTGAGTCCCTGCTGACTGTGCCACACGCGGTTTGCACACAACCCCCCCCATGCAAACATCTGGAAGGCTGGGCATTCCCCACCCCTGTTATTGAGGTTTCTAGACCATCTCTCTCAATTCACATGATTTGATAAAAGGGAAAAATATTATACACTACAGGTCAAATCTTAGTATATTTAAGGTAAAATAAATAAAGAACAAATGTGGTCAACTTTTAAAACCTATTCGAAATATTTCTGGCCATTTACAGTAATGTCCCACTGTTTTCCTTCCAGAAAATAAAAGTACTGTATAAATAAAGTTTTATATGTCTCAAAATTATTTTTAATAAGCTAATATTTTATCTATTTTTTATTTTAGTAAAATCAGGAGACCTGCCTACAAAACAGAAAGTGAAAGAAAACAAATTGAGTATCACCAATGAAATTGGTGTTATTCAGCAATAGGTGTTTCTTCTAATATACTTTAATATATTTTAGCATTGCTTACTGAGTATTGTACAAATTATGAATGAATATATTTTATACAGAAATGCATTATTGACAGAAATCTATCAATAGTAAAGTGGGTATTGTCAAGGACCTGTCAATATTAATGTAATTATGATTAAGGTAAGGGATGCATTGACAAATATGCCTAATGGTAATACATCTACTTCATGGACCAAAGTACATTGTTTAAGAGCTGTAATTAAACTCTCTCTCCACAAGACTAAACTATAAATATCTTTCCCTTCCCCCTTGAGTTTATACTCACCATATAAGAGAAGGAGGGATCATTTTATACAGCGAGTATATCCCAAACTATATTTTGACTTAAAAATTGGGGGGTCGCCTTATACACCCAGTCGTCTTATACGCCGGAATATATGGTTAATCTGATATTTTCTTGTGAGTGTGTAGCACACCTAATTATTAATTTCAGCATCAGATGTTCTAATAAGTTTAAATAGATATAGAATATTTATATTCGTACATGATTAGATTATGACAGTTTACAATTTTTAAAAACAAATGGATATAAACTGAAAGATTAAACAACTTTATCTATCTTCTTTCAGGGGCAGCTCCTCCTGCCTCAGACATCAATGAAGAGGCAAAGTGGCCATCATGATTCCTGCTTGGCTTGAACAACATAATACTCAGGGGTAGGGGGTATGAAAGGGCTATAAACCTTATGAGCAGGAAGGAGGGGGAAAGCTGCCTTAATGCAACTCCTGCCACTACCCAACAAGAATGGCCATGTGTGTAGAAATAAGCTCTTTATCCAACATGGAGCAACATTTTCAGGTAAGCATTCCTCAGAGTAGTGGTCTTTCCCTAGTTTACCTTTGGTTTTACAATAAAACCAAATAGCAAACTCTATTAAATAATAGCAAACTATTTAAAAAGGACTTTCAGCACAAACATGTCATAGTGTTGCATTGGAGGACCTAGCAAATCCTAGAAAGGAACCCTCTCTAGGCATTTTCCAGTACAATTCTATGGTATATGTCCCCATTTTTTCAGCTGTGGATAATTGAAAGTGTGAATATTGGTTCCACTGAAATGGAGAGTGAACTGTATCTAAGATTCTGATTTTTATTGTGACGTACAATATTGGTGAAGCAAGTCTGGCTTTTATTTTATATTTATAAATAATAGTTTTTGTTCTCTTCATCCTTTGGGTATTTCTTTTTAACCTCACTCATTCCATTTCAGTGGGTGAGAAATGGGGTTTTCCAGTATTCATGTAACTGTTTTCCTTTCCCCAAGCTTAAACCAGTGTTGTGAGATGGGGAGGAATAAAATCATGGGTGAGGTTTTTCACTTTTAGAGTAATATAAACACCAACTTAGAGAGAATTAATTGAAGTGTAATAAACATCTCCTTTTCAATATAAACATAATAAATGTAGCGGGGGGGAGTGCTTTTAAGAGTAAATGTAACACAGTGGCACTGTTTCATTAACTTTTCTGTAAAGGGGAGCAAATGATGGTTCCATGACAACTTGGAGGGATATCTGAGTGGAGTTCTGCAGGGTTCTCTCCTTGGCCACATACTGTTCAGTACTGTATTTTAAACAGATGACTTAGGCCTTGTTTAGATGGGCTATTTACCCTGTTTTGGTCCCATTTTGGAGCTCTGCAGTCCAGATGATGCAGGGCACTTGCCCCATTTTGCTCCAGGTATTCTGCATGATCCCTGGGGCAAAGATGGGGCCAAGACAGGATAAAGCCCATTACACCACTTTTTAAAAAATACCTGGGGAAAATTTCTTCAGCCAGCAAAAAATAGATCAGGCCCCGTGTGATCGGAGGAGCCCACACCACCATGCCAGTCCATTGCTGCAGTTGTTATCTGCAGCCGCCAGGCTGGTCACACACAGGGGGTCTTGCTCACATGCTGCAGGTATAACTTCCTGACTTCGGAGAGTGGGATGCGGGCAGTGGCAGCTGCAGTGATGGGCCACATACCATTTCATGCCAAACCTAACCCACACACATAATGCCAAACATAATTCCATGGATCAGGAACAGGCCTGATCTATGGGCAGAATATGGTGGCAGAAAGCCAGTGTATTCTGGCCCATATAGATAAGCCCTTCATCAATCAGAAGCATCCTATTTTCAGACAGGCTTTAGAAGTCACTGGCAGCACCAGTTGAATGCAAGCAAACCCAACATTCAGAGGGGGTTGCTTCCCCCCCCCCCAGTGTTCTAATAGGAATGCGAGCAGCTTTAACTTAGAAACATGATTACAGTGGTAGTGATAATGATGAGAGAGTAAGGGAGTAATGTTCAAAATCCCCTCTGAGTGGCACAAGCACACCTGTCAAATACAGAAGTGTTTTCACATTTGTCTGGTATTCCTTCTCTAACACTCTGGATTTCAAATGGCAAAAGCTAGCTTATTGCAGACTTTCTGCCAGATATACTATTTGTCCTTAATTTCAGACCAAAGCAAGAGATATTTTACAAGAATCCTTTTTGGTTTAGATAGCATGCAAGGATATTGTATTTCACAACACTTCACATCCTATTGGTTAATTTATATCTGCATTCATTTTCATTCTCAGCAGAAAAGAAATTCTTATCAGGTTCCTATTATTTTTCTGTGTTAGGCTTAGGACATAAGAAAATACCTAGCACAAATAAAATGCATCGTAATTACAGTCTCAGATCTTTTATCCCTTCACCTAAAGGATGGAATGTCCTAAAGGGAAGTGTGTCCAACATAATTTGCTTCTTATGCAACAATGTTTTCAATGCATGCCCCCTCTCTGGCAACACCTGATATTTAAACAGCAAACATTACTATACTATCAAAATATTATAGAGCATTTAAAACTTTAAAGTACCTTTATCCTTGCCTTAATTTGGTTCAATATCTAACTGTCCATGTGAACATAGGAAAGGTTGTTAATTTTAAAAGATGATAGTATAGGGAATCTTAGAAAAGGACACCTCAAATGAATATATGTTAGCATAGTCCTGACATACCCCACAGTGACAGAAATGGGTTTTGGTCATGCTAATCTGAGAGTTATTATGGTGTAGCACTTATTCACTGTCTGATTAGAATGGTGATCCGGGTTCAAATGATTGCTGGATGACACTGAGTAATAATCCTTTGTTAAGCCTAAAAATGTTGGTGGTAAATCAAAATATGCCTCCAAGCTCTTTAAAGGAAGAGCAAAATGAAAATGTCATTTTCACAAGCTAGTCAAGACAGAATAAGTAGTGAATGTCTTATTATTGCTTGAACCATATAGAATAATAGAAGTGAAAGGGATAACAGAGGCCATCTAGTTCAATGCCCTCCCAGTGCAGGAATTTCCACTAAAGTGAATTCACAACTAAAGTACCCTGAGAGATTGCCATCTAACTGCTGTTTCAAAATCTCTTAAAAAAAAAAAAAAAGAGAGAGAGAGAGAGAGAGAGAGAGAGAGAGAGAGTCCATCATCTTCTGTGGTAAGTCTATTTTAGTACTAAACAGCTCTTTCTGCCAAGAAAGTTCTTCCTAATGTTTAGTTGAAATCTCTTTGAAATTCATGGAATTCATTGATTTGGGTTCTGCCCTTGGGGACAGCAGAGAACAAGCCCACTCTTTCATCCATATGACAGCCTTTCAGACATTTCAAGATAGCTATCATATCACTTCTCTTCTCTAGGCTAAAGATAACCAAGCTCTCTCAACTACTCCTCCTAGGGCTTTATTTCTGGACCCTTAACCAGACTGGTCGTCTTCCTCTGGACATGTTCTATCTTACTGATTTCCTTCTTAAACTGTGATGCCTGGAAGAGGACACCAGTATTCCAAGTGAGGTCAGATGAAAGCAGAATAGTACGGTAGTATAACTGCCCTCTCTCTGTACATTGTAGTTCTATGGATACAGCATAGAACCAGTTTTGCTGCCACATTTATTGATTCATGTTAAGCTTGTGACCTCTCCCAAAGCCCCAGATCCTGTTTCCATGAACTGCTGTCAAGCCAAGTGCCAAACTTGAATGTGTCTACTTAATTTTTCCTGCCTAAATGTAGTAACTGACATCCCTATCATAATTCATAAGTATCTCATGCTTATTGAAATTCATTTTCTTAGTTTTGATCTGACTCTCCAATCTATTAAAGTCCTCTTGAATCCTGATTCTGTCTTCTGTAGTACTAGCTATTCCTCTCAGTTTGGTGTCATCTGCAAACTTGATGAGCATGCCCACTATTTAGTCACCCAAGTAATTTATAAAGAAGTTAAACAAAATTGGGCCCATGACAGAACTTGTCACCTCTCCAGGATGATAAGGAACCATTGGTAAGCACTCTTTGGGTTTGGTCTGTGAATCAGATATAAATCCATCTAAAAGACAAATTTTACTAGCTTGTCTGCAAGAATGTCATGACAGACCATGTCAAAAGCCTTACTATAACCAAGATATACTACATCAACAGTTACCAAACCTGTATCAAACTCACCTATTTTTTAAAAAATTCTCAAAGATTATACTTGTATACAGAGATTTTGACGTTACAAGTTCCATTAGTACTCCTGGATGTCGTTCATTTGGTCCTGCAGTATAAATTTATTTAAAGTAGCTAGGTGTTGCTGTACCACGTTTGTATTATTTCAGGCCAAAGACCTGCTCCCCATCATTTACTCTACTTTCACAATATTGAACACTGTCTTTTTTGAGAGAGAGAGAGAGAGAGAGAAGCCAGAGTCAAAGCATATGCAAAGTAGTCCTGCTTTCTCTATATCACCTATTAGCAATTATCCATCTTCTCCCTGTAAAAGACCTATCTCTTCCTTGTTCTTCCTCTTGATTCAAACATAGCTGGGAGGGGGGGATTTGTATTCTCTTGCAAGTCTGAAATTCTGAACTTTAGTCCTCCTGACTTTCTCTCTTAAATATTGGCTATCCGTTTGTACATTTTCTTGCTCATTCACTCCTTCCATTTCTAATACATGCCCCTTTTAACTCAAGATAATCCAAAAACACCTTTTGCAAATACTGGTATCCTGGTTCTTCAGGTTCCTCATATTCTTTGCCACTGAAATTATTTGTGACTGAGCTTTCAATGCCTCACTTGTAAGAAATTCCCATCCATCACAAACTTCCTTCTCTTTGAGTGTTTCTGAACATAGGATTTCATGTAATATTTCCTTAAATTATTGAAACTGACTTTCTTAAAGTCCAGAATTCACATCTGACTGTACTCAGTTTTTTGTTTGTCTACAAGAACCCCAGAAAGATGTGGACAGTTCTAAGGTTCCCATTATTTCCACATTGCTAACCAGTTCTCTTGTTAGTGAGAATGACATCCAAGACATCCAATATACATAAATAAAATTAATTTGTATTTCAACAGATGCACCTTTCATAAATACATATACATTTGGTACATACTTTCCTAACATACACATTTTTTTATTGGAGAACTGTATTGCAAAATTCAGAGAAGTCTGAAAACCAAAAGATAATTGCATTCTGCTTTGTATATTGATTCAGGAAGTGTTACTTAGGTATGTTCATGTAAAATGTGAGCCAAATGAGTTCCTTCCCTATCCTTAGTGCTAATATATGAGTTGCAGAGTATTCTGTGCAAAATGTGCTCTGCAAAAGGGAACTGTTTGAACCTTGGACATTAGTATCAGTGCTCATATTGCTGGAATACAGGGAGTAGTAACCACACTATTATCCATGGTTTACCGTATCCACGGGGGGGGGCAATCCCCAGCAGATACGGAGGTCCTACTGTAATAATCTTCAAGGACACCCAAAGGTTGAGTTTGTAACTAGATTATTAATCAGAATGTAAGTATTTAATTTTACTTGTTTCATCTATAAGAATAAAAGAGAATATCTGCTTTTATTTCAAAGCTACTGTTCTAATAACATGAAAATAGACACCTGAAAATTAGTATCTACAGTAAAGGGATGGCAGGAGTGTGTACCTGTGGAATATCTGATATTTAAAATATACAGTTGTCCCTCCGTATCCACGGATTTAAGTAGTCACAGCTTGAAAGTATTCTTAAAAAAATAATAATCCAAAAAGCAAACCTTGATTTTGTCATCTTACATAAGGGGCACACCATTTTGCTATGCCATTGCATATAATGGGACTTGAGTATTCATGGATTTTGCTATCCATGGGAGGTCCTGGAACCAAAGCCCAGTGAATATGAAAGGACAACTATATTATTTAGTCTAAATATGTCTATGTTTGTAACCTGTAGCACCATCTTTAATCACTAGGTAATAGACTCCCCTAACCAACAAGTGTCTTGCAGAAAATACAGTTTGAAGCCACTGGGCAGTCTGAGCAACTAGGCTATCTGGGATTCCTCTTCATCCTGCTGTGGGGATTCCCATCCTTTTAGAAGCACAAATGTTTTAGAAGGTGTAGGGATGCACCATGGCAGTATGAATGCACAGGGGTTCCTGCAGATGTGGAAAGCAGGCAAAATGTGACCAACTATGCAGCTGTGTAACTTTTCTTGAAGACTTCTGGGTATCAAACTATGGACTATTCCAACCCATCAAAGTCAAATATTTTGCTAGTAGAACACACCTCTCTAGTACAGGGAACAAAATTCTCACATACATAGAGTAACTTAATAAATACACAGAAAACCACAAGTTGGCAGCATTGGGAGGTATCTAAGAAACTCAGCAGGAAAAATGAAACTCTAGCGCAATGCAGGCAACAGCTCAAAAGATCGTTAAAGTATGCTTATTAACTGACTGATACAAAATTTAATGATGCTTCAGATTTACTCTGCACACTTCAGTCAGAAGCATGCAAGATTTCATATTGTTTTAATAAAAAAACTGCTATCAGTTAATGCTTCTTGTACTGCTAGCATCTTCATAGTCCTCAGGGAGCTGCCCTTTCAGATGTCTAGAGAAAACCTTAACAGTTAAGAACATAGGTCTATTATTTTTTAATTAACTTTTTCAGACTAACCAACAGATTGGCAATTAGAGATGCTACATATTTTTTCTGTCATCTGAAATTCTAAACACTTTCAGAGATTTGTCAAAAAAAAAAAAATAAGAAGTTTTAAGAACATCTATATATATAAAACGATTGGGTATGTTTCCTTTCCCAGTGTGCTGATTGGCAGCTTAGGAAACATACCCAACCAATCCCTTCCCTCCTCTCACTCCCTCAGCAATCACCACCCACATGCAAATTCCCTCTCCACCTCACAGTCCAGTCCTGCCACTCAATCTGCATCTACACCCCCAGCCTCACAAGGGCTCCTCCTTCTCACACTCCATCAGCCACTCACTACCCACATGTAAAACAATGCAATATATTTTTTCCTAAAATAATACCATGTAGCTGAACCATGTGAAAGGAACGCTGCCACTCCAAGCTCCACACCACAACCGCCACTTGTAACCCCAGCAGGGCACATAATGGCGTATGTTGCGCCAGGTACAGCTATACTGTACTAGTAAATCATAATCTGAATGAAGATTTGATCTTATGTTCACAGCCAAACATACATCCTAGAAGTATCTGCTACACTGAAATTGTTCTTTACAGAAAAGCAGAATTTACCATAACAGAGGTTGTTAAGACAATGACTTCCTTTTGCTAAAACAAACTGGCACTCACTTGCCTTTGGATGATAGTAGTCAATGATGTTTGACTTTTGTTCATACAACCCAACTCAACATTAATTTAGCTCATAAAGAAATCCAACCAAGAAATTAAAAAATCTAGCAGTTGTTGTTGTTGCTGTTGTGTGCCTTCAAGTTGTTTCTGACTTAAGGTGACCCTAAGACAAACCTGTCATGGGGTTTTCTTGACAAGATTTGTTCAGAGGGGTTTGACCTTGCCTTTCTCCAGGGTGAGAGAACATGACTTGCCCAAGGTCACCCAGTGGATTTCCATGGCCAAGCAGGAATTTGAATACTGGTCTCCAGAATCACAGTCCAAAGCTCAAGCCTCTACACCACACTGGCTCTCAAGATAACATACATAGACAAAATGTCAGTGGAGCAGTGCTGTCTCTTGACCCTGCTAGCTTTAGGGTATGTATGCCTGGAAGAGAAGAGAAAAATCCAGAGATATGTTTTTTTAAAAAAAAGTTATCACAACTACTGACTGCAGTGAGAAAACTGGAAAAAAGTCATCTCTCTAACCTTCTAATTACCATGTTGGATGTTCTTATTTATGAATGAAAAGCCAAAAAACACCCATGGCTATTCAGTTGAAAATCTGAGAGCTCAGGGATGTAAACCTTCCTCCTTCTTGAGCAGTTCAACCAAACTTCTCTCCATGTCACCAAGATGCAACTGGAGATTAGTTGAAGCTTGTATTTCCCTATACACAGAGATATTGTTATTGGAGAAGAACTTCCATTTCGCTCAAGAGAACTGGGAAAGTGGCATGGGAGTCTTCTTCTCTACTTAGTTCTTTAACTAAACTAACTTATAAATTCAAAGATTTTATTTATGAGAGTATGTACACATGTGTATAACTCCATCTTTCTTTCTTTCTTTTTACAATATAGATTTGGATATAAACTTCTTATCCCAAAGCTGGTTTTTATACCTTAGGTTGCTGTTTATCAAAGCATGTATCAATATGAATTGCTAGTTGCTGACTATATTCCACTGGGAAAAAAGGGTGATGAGGGTGTTTCTTTCTGATGGTTATGTTAATAGCAACTGACAATAAATGCTTCAGTGTGTGATATGGTCTAACATGGAAAAAGGAAAAAAAAGCATATTGGCACACAGTGGGATAATTGTCATTCAACCTCAGAGAAAGGCAATGGCAAACCTCCTCTAACAAATCTTGCCAAGAAAATCCTGTGATAGGTTCGCCTTAGGGTTGTCATAAGTCAGAAATAACTTGAAGGATAACAACAACAACTCACTCCTTTAAAAGTAACTATGTCCCTTTGGTGGATTTCATTCAGCCTGTCCTTAGCATTTATTAACAGACAAATGATCTCTCTCTCTCTGGCTTTTCTTTGCAAATGAAGATTCAGGAAGGACCCATCCCATGCTTTCTGAAAGCGCGCTGATGACTAAAAAGGCCAATCGGAGATAAAGAAGTCCTGTTACAGAAAGCACAGCAGAAGGTCTCCTTGGGTGATGATTCCGGGTTGTGATTCTTTCTGTATTGTTGTTTCTCAGTTCTCAAATAAGGCTGCAGCATTGTGGATAGTGCGTCTCCATGCATCCCGATGTGAGGCCAGGGTGGACAATTATGATACTTTATTTAAAAACACACACACACACACACACACACATATATATATATATATATATCAGAAAAATGAGTAAGTTATAGAAATTATCAATATCTAAAGAATTCCTGTTCGAAATAGGTAAGGAATTACAGCAAGAGTTTGAAGAACAAAACAAATATGGAAGAGATCTGAGTTAATGTCTAGAAACACAAAACTGAAAACGACTTAATGCCACCTCTACTCAAAAATTTCATCAGATGCAGAACATCTATGATTACCGTATATTCCGGCGTATAAGACGACTGGGTGTGTAAGACCACCACCACCCAATTTTCAAGTAAAAACCTAGGGTTTGGCATATATTCGCCGTATAAGACCAGACATTTGGCTGGCTGGCTGGCTTGCTGGCTGGCTGGTGGACGAAAGGGGAGAAAATGCCCGGTTTGCTGATCCTCTTTGTTTCCCAACTCACGAGGATCTCCTCCTGAGTTGGGAAAGCCATCAGGATCAGCTGGCAGGGCTCTCCCAGCCAGCCAGCCGCTACATTTGCCCCTCTCTTCCACCTTCGGTTGCTCCCCAAAGGGGGTGAAGGCAGAGGAGGGGACCGAATGAAGCCGGTTTGCCTCGGCCACCACCCATTCCCTCCATCTTCGTTCCCTTTGCGAAAGGAATGAAGACAGAGAGGATGGGCGGCGGATGTGGCAAACTGCGGCATTCACCCCTCTCTTCCACCTTCCAGTCACCCTTGACTCGAAGGTGGAAGAAAGGGGGGAATATACCCGGTTTGCCTCGGTGGCTGCCCATCCCTCCATTTCCTTCCCTTTGCGAAGGGAAGGAAGACGGAGGGAATGGACAGCCACCAAGGCAAACCATGGCATTTGCCCCTCTCTTCCACCTTCCAGTCAAACTTGACTCGAAGATGGACGAAAGGGACGAAAATGCCCGGTTACCCTCATTGATCCCCCCTCTATTTTGATTCTCATTGGAAGGGAATGAAGACGCGGGGAACGGGCAGAGGCTGTGGCAAGCTGCTGTAAGGGTGGCTTGATGGGGGGGGTTTCCCACCCACCCACCCCCTCCCTGAGGCTGATTGTGGCTTTGGGGAGGGTGGAAGGGTGGCTTGATGGGGGGGGAATCCCCAGCCACCCACCCCTCCCCGAGGCTGCGATCGGGAGCACGATTGCACCTTCGGGGAGGGTGGAAGGGTGGCCCAATTGCACCTTCGGGGAGGGTGGACGGATGGCTGTAGGGGGGCTTCCCAGCCACCCACACTCTCCCTGAGGCTGCTATCAGGAGCCTGATCGTGCCTTCGGGGAAGGTGGAAGTGTGGCTTCAGGTGGGGCTTTCCAGCCACACACCCCCCCCCAAGGCTGCGATCGGGAGCCCGATCACGCCTTCGGGGAGGGTGGAAGGGTGGCTGGGGGGGGGCTTCCCATCCACCCACCCCCTCCCCAAGGCTGCGATCGGGAGCCCAATCGTAACTTCAGGGAGGGTGGAAGGATGGTTGTAGGGGGGGCTTCCCATCCGCACACCTCCTCCCCAAGGCTGCGTTCAGAAGCCCGATCACACCTTCGGAGTGGGTGGAAGGGTGGCTTGAGGGGAAGCTTCCCATCCACCCACACCCTCCCTGAGCCAAATCATGCCTTCGGAGAGGGTGGATGGATGGCTGTAGGGGGGCTTCCCATCCACCCACCCCCTCCCCGAGGCTGTGATCAGGAGCCCGATCGCGCCTTCAGGGAGGGTGGAATGGTGGCTGTAGGGGGGCTTCCCATCCACCCACCTCCTCCCCAAGGCTACGATCGGGAGTCCGATCGCGCCTCGGGGAGGGTGGAACGGTGGCTATAGGGGGGCATTCCAGCCACCCCCCCTCCCGAAGGCTGCGATTGGGATCCCAGGGCACCTTCGGGGAGGGAGGAAGGATGGCTGTAGGGGGGCTTCCCATCCACCACCCCCTCCCCAAGGCTGCGATCGAGAGCCCAATCACGCCTTTGGAGAGGGTAGAAGTGTGGCTTGAGGGGGGCTTTCCAGCCACCCACCCACCTCCTCCCCGGGGCTGCAATCGGCAACCCGATCGTACCTTCGGGGAGGCTGTAGGGATGGCTGTAGGGGGGGATTCCCATCCACCCACCCCTTCCCCGAGGCTGTGATTGGGAGCCCAATCGCACCTTCGGGGAGGGTGGAAGGTTGGCTTGAGGGGGGGCCCTTCCCATCCACCGAAACCATCCCTGAGGCTGCGATCAGGAGCCCAATTGCATCTTCGGGGAGGGTGGAAGGGTGGCTTGAGGGGGGGCCTTCCCATCCACCAAAAGCATCCCCGAGGCTGCGATCGGGAGCCCAATCGCACCTTCGGGGAGGGTGGAAGGGTGGCTTGAGGGGGGACCTTCCCATCCACCGAAAGCATCCCGAGGCTGCGATCGGGAGCCCAATCGCACCTTCGGGGAGGGTGGAAGGGTGGCTTGAGGGGGGGCTTCCCATCCACCCACCCTCTCCCCAAAGCTGCAATCGGGAGCCCGATCATGCCTTCGGGGAGGGTGGAAGGATGGCTTAAGGTGGGCTTCCCAGCCGCTTACCTCCTTCCCGAGGCTGCGATCGTGAGGCCGATCGCACCTTTGGGAAGGGTGGCTTGAGGGGGGGGCTTCCCAACCACCCACCCCCTCCTCGAGGCTGCGATGGGGAGATCCATCGCCCCTTCGGGGAGGGTGGAAGGGGGGCTTGAGGGGGGCTTCCCAGCTACCAACCCCTCCGCAAAAGGGACGAAAATGCCCAGTTTGCCTCGTCTGCCTCCCCTCAGGTCTTCATTTTCTTTGGAAGGGAATAAAGACGGGGGAAGCGGGGGCGGCCACTGGAAACCGCTGGATTCACCCCTTTCTTTCACCTTCCAGGAAGGTGGAAGAAAGGGGCAAACATACCCGGTTTGCCTTCGCCGCCGCTCAATTTCCTGTGTGTTCATTCCTTTTGGGAATGAACCTTTAGTGAGGGGGGGAAACCCTATGGTTTCAGCAAGGAAATAAGCAACTTGCAACAGACATTGCACTCAAAGTGAGCATAATCTGAATGGTCTTTAATGATAGTGATATACAAATTATCTTCTATAGGTCTCTCTACTTCTTCTCTTTCCCCCTTCCAAATACACGACCAATCAATAAAATACAAAGTGTTCATTATTAATTAAGGTGAAGGTGTTGCCGTCTTTCCCTGCGTACCAACAATTTCATATAAAGCCTCTGCACATTTCTTCCATTAATAAAGTGAGATGAACAAAGTGCAGCCTCCATCTTTTCTCCAAAAAACAGCAGCTCTCATGTAAGTGGGGCTCATGGCACACAGTGGGATAACTGGCATTCTTCACTTACACCTTTCAGATGCAAGACTGCTGTAGATTTCCAGTCTGAATAATCATTCTGTTCTTGGATCAAGTAAACTTATTTTTAATTCATTCTACATTTTATGTTTAATTTCTTAGTGGTGAAATTCATGCGGTAGAATCATACAATCACAGAGCTGCAAGAGACCACAAGGGCCATCCAGTCCAACCCCCTGCCATGCAGGAATACATAATAAAAGCAGCCCTGACAGATGGCCATCCAGCCTCGGTTTAAAAACCCCCAAAGAAGGAGACTCCACCACACTCTGAGGCAGTGCAGTCAGGAAGTTGTTCCTAATGTTTAGGTGGAATCTCTTTTCCTACAGCTTGAGTCCATTGCTCCATGTCCTAGTTTCTGGAGCAGCAGAAAACAAGCTTGTTCCATCCTCTGTATGACATCTCTTCAAATATTTAAACATGGCTATCATGTCACCTCTTAAGCATCTCTTCCACAGGCTAAATATACCCAGCTCCCTAAGCCGCTCCTCATAGGGAATGGCTTCCAGACCTTTTACCATTTTGGGCGCCCTCCTCTAGACACATTCTAGCTTGTCAATATCCTTCTTGAACTGTGGTGCCCAGAACTGGACACGGTATTCCAGGTAAGATCTGACCAAAGCAGAATAAAGTGGCACTATTACTTCCCTCGATCTAGACACTATACTCCTATTGATGCAGTCTAGAATCACATCAGCTTTAATTGGTGGTAATTGACTATAATTATCCTTGATCACACAGCAGTTGGGCTTGAGACATGTGGTCCTTAAAATATGGCCAAAAGGTCAATTTTCACTGCTGGTGAAAATGAGTCACCTTAAGAAATTTGTATTGTTTTACTGTATCAGGAGAAGAGAAATATGCTTGATGCATTTAGAAGATGATGTGAGAGAGTACACCATAGTGACACTTGAGTTTATGTGTGACCTTTCCTGCATGCTCAAAAGCAGAAAATTTGAACCTTCCACCTGATATGCCTTAAGGTGGCCTTGTCCACACGATTCAGTGAACAATATAAGTTTAGATCCCTTATATCATCCAAATATGAGAAACTGATGTTTGTGCAAGCCATCATTTTATAACCAGTATATAAAACCAGAACAAAATCTATTGTCTCCTGTATTTAGATGAAATCAGGAAACTGCACCTGTTCGTTATTTGAACGCAATGTGTTCTGAAAACAATTCAAGACTTTTTTTGCTGTTATGCCTGAATGAGGCTATATTATCGTATGATACAGTGGCTAATTTTATAGATTCAGGCACAAGCAACTGGGCTAATAGAAGGAGAGTTCTCTGCTTCCTCCTGCCTGCAGCAGCCCTCCAACGTCTTGCAAATGCTACATAGGAGCTCAGGGGATTCTGATGAGTAGGATGAACACCTGTGCAGATGAGGAGGATTCCCAAAAAAGCATATGGATGCACCTTCCACCAGACAAGACCTATGGAAGGCAAATCCTTGACTGAACCTGTTTGAATTTTCGTTTCTGTACTGCAACATTATTCCCAAAAGTGTTATCTATATCTATTTCTTTTCAAATGAAAACAATTTCCAATGGGTATTGCTTTAAGTTTAAAATATTAACTTACATTGTGCCAAGCTTTAACTCACCTTTAAATATGTTTGACAATTTCAGAGATAGTTTTCCAGTAACATAAAACAGTACTATGCAGGAAAATGGGAAAAGTGCTATTTAGCAGGTTACACTGCACATCTAGTAGAGAGTGACATAGCACTAAACAAATGACCCTCAAGAGTAGACAGCACTGTTTGTCAATTGAAAAAGAAACCCAGTAAGGTGTTAATAACAAAAAATAATTTTAATAGGGGGTTACAGAACCAATTCTGCTCAAATCTACAAGGTGGCATTCATTTGCAGCTGTGCACTAAATAAAGTACTGATAAGAAAATTTACCAAGGAGGGCAACAGCCTGTGAATATGGGACTACAGACAAAACAAAATAACCCCCCAAGATCCAACATATATTCAAAGAGGCATTAACCCTTTGAGATATAGGCACAACTGTTACATTCAGAAATGTCAAGGGTTGCACTCTTAACTTCCAAATAAAGTAGAACATTTGTAATTGCAACCAGACAAATTGATTACACATTCCTATATTTTACATGATAGGAAGTTCAGTCACATTATCAAGTTTGCTAGTACATGATCAGAAGCATGACTACTGAGCTAACAATTTAAAATTCAGAATAAAATCTGTTTTAGCCTCATGAAGATTTCAGTGACTGTAGAAATATCATCTTGTGCATTTTTTTTACCTATCCCAACTACTATAATGTTCACGTTTCGAATCTGCTTAGGCTTGTCTGAATCAGGACATACAAGCTAAAGAAAAGAACAACTCTATGTTTAATGTTTTGAACAAAACAATTCTTATTTATCTTAAAACCCATAGAAAATGCAAAATTACACTTACTTATGAGGATGCCTTATGAGTTATAAATGTCAGCTAAGAGACAGGGAAGTGGTATTTACTAATTTATACTTTCACACTCAAATCCACAAAGGGTATTAACTGTTTCCCTCAATTTGCACCTATGTTCAAATGAATAAGAAAATTTAGTGCAAAAAAATGGAAGAAATGGAAGAAATTCATATCAAGGCACATTGATTCTAACAGCTTTTCCAGAGACTGTACCTTAAGCATACTCTACTGGCCCAGATTTCTCTACACTGTAAGCAACAATTTGAAAAGAGCAATTTGTTAGAACTGTAAATGAAATTGAGTATGAAATACATCTGCCAAAGAACAGAAGCATTAAAACTCAGTTTAACTCCCTGAAAAGGCGCCAGCCTTAGAACGTAGGTAATTATGTGGGAGGATATGCAAAGGTTCGACTTCCTAATTTTACCTAGACCTATTCTTCTGGGAATCCAACATCCATATCAATTACCTGTAGCGCATACCTTCTCTGAATGAAATAACTGTCAAACTGAGCAATGTGAGTGCAAAACCTGAGTAGCAGCCTACAATAGGGAGCTACTCAGAATGTGCTCACTGGAAACTAAAGATGTACAGCCTGATTTGTTAGCTTTTGGGGTGGAGGGCACAAAAGATGACAGTGAAAAGATCAAGAAGAAGAAAAGTGGAAAACAGACTTCTCCTGAAAGGTATTTTCTTCTCTATCAAAGAGATTTAGCAAAGAATACAGTCATCAACTGTAATCCGAAGAAGCACAAGCAAAACTTTCTAGCTCCTGCCATGAAAACCATGCTTGAGGTATATGCCCGACCTGCTGAAACAATGAGAGATGTGGCAAATAGGGGATGGGTTGCATTTCTCTTAACTATAATATTCCATGCAATTTCAACAGATTTCAGTTTCAAAATCCAGAGTAAAAACAGCAGAGAGTACATAAAACCTTTTACTAAGCTGCCTTACCAATGTTTTCACCAATATGTAGTTGTATATGCCTGTACAAATTTTATTTGATATGTGAGACCAGTAGTACTGGATAGGTTAGCTCTGCAAAGTAAGAATTTAGAAAGAAATTATATCATCATCCTGCTAATCACATTGTGACTATATGCAGAAATCTGATCTAACTGCTCATGGCATTTCTATTTACTTTTTGTGATCTCTGAACAAGATCTTACTCTCTTTTATGGAGGTTTTTCGTCACATCCAGCAGGCTTTCTGCAATTAGCACAGGGTAAAAGAGCAGTTCTGTAAACCTGCTGACAGCCATTTAATGGAAGAAGTAGAAAATGGTGGAAATGCCCTGGCAGCATACTTAATAGATACACAAACTTCCAGTCATCAGTCTGAAGCAATACTGGCAGAAAATTAACTTAGTGCTACAAAGCTCATTTACCAAGGAGAACCATAGCAATCTTGATAGTATGAAACTCTCTAATGGGCCAGAGTGGGGTAGGAATGAAGGTGAACAATTGGAAGATGTACTTTCTGCATTCTCTTTCAAGAAGACAGTGGTCATTAATTTCACAAGTAGTTGTTACTCCTGTGTACAAGCTAGCAGCTGTCTTTACTTTGCAAAGGAAGCACTTCTGCACGGTTTTCTAAGTTGTCTGAACAAAGCATGTTAAAGCTTTAGCTTATGGGAGATTTTCCTGAAAGCATGAGTTCTACTACCTCATGCTTTGTTCAGCTACACTTCCATGTGTATATTATATACATTTATTTATATAATAAATTTATATAAAATAGATTTTATATAAAATCTAAATTTCAATCACAATCTAGCCAATCCAGCATTTACTATTAGTGACAGTAACATTTAATAAATGCTTAACATACAGAGCACAGCTATCAAAGAAATATTTTAGCCACCCACTTAGAAGCAGAACAGAATCACCATACTGTATATATTTATAGGGTTTCTTAGGCAAGGAATACTCAGAGGTGGTTTTCGTCTGAGTTCCTTCCTCTGAAATACAGCCTACAACACCTTATATCAATTGGCAGTCTCCCTTATAAGTACTAACCAGGGCTGACCAAGATCAGATGGGACCTGGTGTCTCTAGGCCTTAGTAGGAACTATAACCTAAAATCACCAGTGAAAATAATCATATGGCAGTGAAGGTACTATAGTCAGTTAGTGGCACTCTCCTAAACACTAGAGTAGCTTCATAAATATACTTATTTACAAGTGGATGAAAATATTTTATATATACTTCCAATATGTATAGGTGGGGTACACTATTTCTGGCTGAATGTGTGAGACAGGCACAGTCAATAGAGACACTTCTCAAAGATCTCTGCAACAAGGAGCTCTGAGGGAAGGAAGAGCAGCCAGCAGCTGCTGAACTTAATCACCCCCCATGCCACCCTTTTTTCTTATGTGTTATGTCTTATTTATGAAGAAGCCCATAAACCTGAGGGTAGGGAGCTGTTAAATCAATGATTTGTAAACTGCTCTGGAAAACTCCACACACACCCCTACCCAATCATTCTCTGAGGATGTCAGCCACAGATGCAGCGAAACGTCAGAAAGAAACTATTCCAGAACACAGCCTCACAGCTTGGAAAAAAAAAAGAAAACCCAAGGAAAATCTATGCTCTGGGAGCCTTTTTGGCTGGAGGGTGGGGCATACATTAATTAATTAATTTAAAAACCTTTTAGTGAACTTTTTCCTTCTTCATATTGCCTACTTTCAGCAAACTATTAAATTAAATCACAAGCTAGTTTGGTCAAGATGATTCAGCACGTGTGTGGCATTTGGAGGAAAACATCTATTGACATAGTAGCCATGAAGGATGTAAGGCACTGAAGAAAAAGGCTGCTCAGCTGAAGACTGCCTTCACTTCCCATTGCTGCACGACCCTGGAAAAAGTGCAGCCACTAGCATAGTACAAAAAGAAAATTCTAGCAAAACAGAATTTTAACTATCCCACGATGTCGCTTTGTCACTATTTGTCATGCAGACTACCTTAAGATTGGGCCATAGCAATACTCTGGTCACTTGTGATACACAAGATACAAAATACATAAAAGGGGGAAAGCATCTTATGGCACCTTTAAGGCTAACATGTTTATTTTAGCATGAGTTTAGCATGATTAAAACCTACTTTCTCAGATGCATGATGATTAATATTTGTGTAGTACGCTGACTACAGAACATTTGGAAGTTGAAGGAGATGAGATCATCAGCAAAGGCCCCAAAATAGAGCTGTATGGAGGGCTGGTAGCTAGATCACAAATCATTATCAAGCAGACTTCCATCACAATCCTCTGCATATTTACTCAGAACAGGCCTAGTGAATTTGATGGACTTAGTTCCAAGAAAGATTGCAGAATACTGCAGTGCTAATAAGCGTATTGTTCACTGTCAGTTTCCATATTCAATTCCTAAAGCTTCCATGTTTTTAAAAACCATTTTAATCCTCACTGCAAAGGGTTTAGTTGAATTTATCAGTGTAACAGTACTTTTAGAGGAGTTGTGTGCCTGTTAAAAAATGTCTGATTTTGGGGGGCAGGAATCAAACAGAAGATTGTGGTTTTGTATTACATTTACAATTCTGTTTGCATTATCAGAAAAATGCCAAGTCTGCAATTCTATGATTCTATGATTTTCAACCTCCTAATTTATAGGCTACACTTTACCTTACAGTCTCAGGGTGAGGAACATAAATATCGCTAAAACAAAATGAGAACATAAAACCACCATCAAAAGTTCAAAACTCTATAACTATACACATCTTCTCTACAGGGAGAAAATGCAATCTCAACCTTCATGCACTTCCAAAGGTGTGGGTAAAGAGCTACATTATTTTGAGAGCACCAAGCAACACCTCAGAGGGGATGAATTCTGTAACCCTGGATTCATCCACAGACAGAGTCCTTTCATGCTCTTCTGCCTTCCAATATTGAGGTGGCAGTACTGATAGCAGCCTCCCTTCTGATCTTAACACCCAAGGCTTGCTTGATCTATAATAAAAAAGGTGCTCTTTCAATCATTTGGGACCCCAATGGCTCATGGTTTTATATGTTAACATCAGTCTCTCTCCTTCTTCCCAACAGATTTGTGAGAACATCTCTTGTGGGCTGTCTGTTCCTTCCCGCCTTTCTCCCCTCTTCCAGGAGAAAAGAGTAATACTGAAGCATTTAGGATTCCTTTCCTTTTCTAGCTGGGGAATCTAAGTGTGCATGTGCCAAGCTGTCAAGCAAATGAGTAGACTAAGAAGATGGTGGAAACTTTATTCTAAATACTGTAAGAAAAGGTTACGTCACACATACTGCAGGAATCATATGCTCTTGGAGGTACTTCTCTGTGCAGAAATGGGAGGTAAACTAGTTCAACTATAGCATCTCAAGCAATGCCATCAGCCAAAGTACAAAAAACAAACATAAGCCCCTAACACTTCTAACTAAAATACCGTAGGTCCCTCATCTCCTCACACAGGGGAATCTCTTTATGTTCCTTCATTATCAACATGACTAGAGGACATGACAGTCCATACCTCCCTAGTGAATGAAAACAAAGAACCAAGAACCTTTGGTGCACTGCTAGTCTGACAAATCAAATTGGCTGATTTCGTTCCCATGGCTAAATCATTACCACTGACTAGCTACATCAGATAAACCTTTGTTGACATAGAAATAAGACAACCATACATTTGAAATGTCTGTTGACGTAGAGGGCTTTTGTACAGGGTAAAAGATCATGGCAGCCATCATTATGTCACACTATAACAGCTTAGATTATTTTATAAAGAGGAAAAGCCCATTTATGAGAAAAATACTTTTATTTTATTTTATTTTTCCTGGTAGAACTCAGCAGAGATTTAGAATTTAATGCTTCTATAAGGCTAGGTAAAAAGAGTCATTCTGTGCATTCTTCTGTTGAAGTAAAATTAAACCCAGACAGAGTAAAAAGTGCTGTCACACCAAGGCATATATGAATGTATGTATATTAATTGTAAACTAAGTGTGTTTCCCTTTTTTACGGTGTTTATTATTAAACATCACAAACATCATGATGATGTTCATCATTACTTTAGGCAACAGTATGAGTTAATAAATAAATTTTTGGCTACAGGAAACACACAACTCCCTTGTTGCAACAGCTCCGTTGGCTGCTGGTCTGTTTCCAGGCACAACTCAAGTACTGGTTTTGACCTATAAAGCCCTATATGCCTTGGGTCCAAGTTATTTGAAGGACCTATCTCCCTTTATGAGCCCATTAGAGCTCATTAGAGGCCTTCTCTCTGTCCCACTACACTCTTAGGCTTGTTTGGTGGGAACAAGGTAGAGGGGCTTCTCAGTGGCTGCTCCCAGACTTTGGAACTCCCTCCCTAGAGAGGCCAAGATGGCCCCATCTCTGCTATCCTTTCATTGGCAGGCAAAAACATTGTTGTGCTGTCAGACATTTACAAACTGATTAGGACTGGGCTTTTAAATGCTGTGCAATTTGGATATTATTAATATTTTTAATGTTTGATACTAAATGTTTGGTATTAAATTATTTAAACAATTTTGCATAAATTGTTTTTTAAATTTTATATGTATAGTTTTAATGCTTTTGTATCATTTTTAATTTGTATTGTTTTAAATTCACAGTTAGCTGCCTTGAGTCCCTATATTGGGAGCTAGTCAAGATATAAATTAAATAAATAAAATATTTTATTTTTGAGATGAATGTTTGAATTGGTTTTACATTTGTTTAGGAATTTCTGCCTTTGTTATGGATTGTTCCAAAATCACATTACCCAGAGAACACTGACCAAATCACTATGCTTGGTGTGCACGGAGAACAGAAGGCTGGGAACCTGTATGAATTGAAATCTGTATTTCTCAAGCTCAACACCTTTGATATCCTACCCAATTAAACAGGAATATAAGCATGGAATATGGCAGAGTAAAATAGGATTGGGTGCAACGCACATGCAATCCCCTCCCAGGATAAGAAGTGCATGAGGTCAGCCAGAGAAGTCGGGAATTTGAGGGAGCTATAGTTTAGCTTCAAAGGTTTGAAACAGGGCTGCATTTTTTGTAATTTTGTATATATGTAAAAATTATATAAATACCCATCCTATATTTTCACCGTTGGTGACAGTGCAAACAAAGCTCTAATTAAAACAATATTAAACAACAGAAGTATTATTAATTGCATTAAAGTAGGTGGAAATACAGATAGAACAAGAGCAGAAATATCAATAAAGCTAACCTTAACAACCAACTGAACTGAAAAACAAACAGGATTGTTATGACAATTGAAAGTTAGTAACATTTAAGCCAGGTGATTTTCCCTGTGGAAGAAATTCCATAGCCTGGGTTGAAATACATAGAAAGTCCCTTTCCTGGTAGCCACTTATCCAACCACCAAGAAAAGGAGCACCTAAAAAAAGGCCTCAAAACAATATCTTGGTGACACCTACTGTTTACCCCTAAATCAGGGGTGGGCAACTACATGGGGGGCAGGGGCCAATCCTGCTACCAAGCCCCCTGGGGATGCACTTCCCCACCACATACTATGTTTTCTCCTGCAGTCATTCTCTAATGGCACCTTCACTTTCTGTGATCATTTTGAGAAGGTCTGCCAAGGAAATACTTCCTTTTCTGCAGTACCTCTCAAATTGGTGAGGGGAAGCGAATACGTACCTCTTATTGTTGCCATTTTGAGAATAGCTACAGAAGAAAATTGAGGTATTTGGGGTAGTATGAGGTTCAAGGGTACTTGCAGGTGTTATTTTTACTTAATAGGCAAAGATTGCCTGAAAATTATGCTGAATTTGTTTTCTTTCTATTTTTTTTAATGAAGGCTTGGGGTAACTGGGAGAGCTTCAGGAGCCACAAAAGTGAAGTTGGGGGTGCACTTTGCCCACCCCTGCCCTAAATGATAGTTTACCTATGATTCGTTTTAACCAACACATTCTATTGAGAACACATTTATTATCTCCAGAACTTGGAAAGTTAGTTTTGAAAATTAATTTGATAATGTTAAACATTCAAAAATGGAAAATTAATTCATTAGTATGAAGACTAAAAATTGAATTTGCTTAATTAGTTAAGTTCTTGTTAGTTATCTCATTATTTAAGGCATCTGTGTCCAAGACAGACCAGGAGATTTACAGATAATTAGGGGGAGATTATCACCCTTTTACACAAGAGGCACATTCCATTATTAGCACTTTCAGAAATACTGTACTCCTTTTGCTCTTCCCTCAAATTGGAATCTTCTTCCTAGCTGACTACAGAGCCAATAATATAATTGTTGGCTGGGGTAATGTGAGTCCAAGGCATCAAGGAACTGTCAGGTTGGGAAAGGCAGTCCTCAAGTGTGGGACTTCATTTATTTTATTTGTGCAATTTCTATGCCACCTTTCTTTCAAAGTGGGACCTAAGACGGCTCATAGAACATTTAATATCACTATTAAAAGCAATTTAAACCACTTAAAAACATACAAAGTAAAAAGTAAATAAAAACAACATAAAAAACACACCCTGATGAAAACCACAATTATACATTAAAGGCCTGCTTAAATAAGAATGTTTTTGCCTGCTGGAGAAATGAAAACAGGGAGGGGGACAGGCTAGCTTCCTGTGGTAGGGAGTTCCAGAGGGTGGGAGCAGCCACAGAGAAGGCTCCCTCTCGTGTCCTCATCAAGCAAGCCTGTGATGGTGGTGGGACCGAGAGAAATCCTTCCCCTGAATATCTTAAAACCCTTGCAGGTTTGTAGAGGGAGATATATATACTCTTTCAGACGGTCTGGACCTAAGCCATGTAGGGCTTTATAGGTCAAGACCAGGGGGTCGTTTACACGGGCAAATATTCCCCTAAATATACCGCTAAGATAGCTCATAGTTCCCATGGATCGCAGCACAGCATCGCCTCATTCAGAAGGGGGAAAGGTAAAACACCCAAATATAGCGTGACAGGGGATGTCGCTATTTTTGCAGGAATATTTGCAATATAGTGCTTTATTGGCAGTGTAAACTAGCATTCCGCTAAGGGTTAAAGCACAGCTGCATTGTGATTGGTTGATGATGCAGGGGTGGGCTTAAAAGAGGGGCAGGGAGGAGGCAAAGACAGTAGCCATTAGAGAAGAAACTTGCAAAAATCCTGTCTGCTATTTTGCGAGCCAGTTTGCAAAAAAAAAAAAAAAGGATTCCCAACAACTTTCATTCAGGGAACATTCCTTCTCATCCTCTCTGCTGTTCTGAAAGTATGTAAAAGCTCATTCGCCACTTTTATCCTGTGCACAGGGGAGGGAGAGAAACCATTTCACAAAGGGCTGTAGCAAGCTGAACTGATATTTTCCCTCCCCCTCTCTCTCTCTCTCTCTCTCTCTCTGCTTGGGGGAGGGAGAGAGAGGGAGAGAGAGAGAGAGAGAGAGAGAGAGAGAGAGAGAGAGAGAGAGAGAGAGAGAGAGCAGCTGGAAAAACTTGCGATCCACGGCATGGCAGCAAGGTCTTTTAGCTAAGAGATTACTCTCCCTCTGCTTTATGGAGTGAGTTCATTTACAGGCAGATTTACAGAGCCACACAGAGCCACACCCCCCACACTTATTCAAGTCTGAACTTCAAAGCGACATAATTAGAAAAAAAAACCTGACTGGCACAGCTGCGGAAAATAATTAAACCGCAAGTTGCCGCAATAAATCTGCTGTGTAAACCGGCCCCAGCACTTTGAATTGTACCCAGAAACGAACCGCTATAAACTGGAGCTGTTTTAACACGGGAGTTATATGCTCCCTATAACAGGTCTCAGTCAGCATTCTGGCCGCAGCATTCTGGACCTACTGAAGTTTCTAAACAATTCCCAAAGGCAGCCCCACATACAGTGCATTACAGTAGTCCAAACAGGATATAATTAAGGCATGTGTCACCATAGCCAGATCTGACATCCCAAGGAACGGGCACAGCTGGTGCACTAGCTTTAATTGTGCAAATGCACTCCTGGCTACTGCTGAAACTTGGGCATCCAGGCTCAGAGTTGAGTCCAGGAGAACACTCATCTCATCTTACGATCTGTTCAATTCTGTTTTGTCACTAATCTTTAACTCTCATTTTCCCTACTCCCTCCCACCCTTGCCATGTGCACAGTTCATCTCCATTTCAAATACTTTGTTTATTAAAAGGATAATAAGGGGCAATGTTAACGACCAGTAAGGAATGATATGCTAATTTCTGTAAGAGGACACAGATCCAACTTCATTTACACTTCTCAAATACATTCTGAATATACTCTTCAATTTCACTTGTATTTCCAGCCACACTTTGAATACAGTTCACACGTAACTAGCTGTGCCTACACAAAACTGGGAGTATGCCATTCTGCACATACTCAGAGGGTCTCACTCCTTCACATTTCATTTTGTACAGAAGAAAACAGATTCACAATATGAAATATGGGTTAAAAAAAAAAGGCCTGCTGCCACACTATTAAAGACTCCTGAGTTTTACTCTCCTCTATTGAAGGTAGATTTTGTTGAATAAGTACCTTTACACATCAACGTTCTTTTGGATAATCTATACTGGGTAACTGCTTTGGCCAAAATCCAACATATACTTCTGACAAAAATCTACTCCAAGGGACTTTCCAGCACTCTATAGACAAGGCTTTTAGCATGTATGGGGGCTGTAGAAGAGTCAAGATGGATTAAAGATTCCCCACCCCCAAAAAGCAGATCCATAGGCTTAGTGTTTTACATTTGACATGAATTGTCATCATATGTCAATTCGCGAACATTGATATGCTCATCACAACTACAATTTTAAAGGAGAAAAAACCTCAGGAGCCAACAACAGTCCTGTGACTTACGATGTTGTAGTTGTATTTTTCAATTATTGTAAGCCTCCTTGAATCCCGTCTTGGGAGAAAGGCGGGATACAAATCCAATAAATAAAAATAAAAAATATTATCATGAATATGGTAATAATAATGAGTTACAAGTAATAATTCTTCTACCTCAGAGGTATATTTGAAAAGTAACACCGTGAACAAGAATAGTGTTAACTGGAGAGTTTAACAAATAACATTTTAGTTATATCTAGTTAAACTGAAGAACAGCTGTTTCCTGCTACTAGAATGGAATGAAAGAACAGAGAGAAACATTTCTTCATATCTGATTTCTAAGCACAAAACTGAACTTAAATGAAATCTGAAGGTCACTGCACATTGTAGAGTATGACAGAGGCCTCTAAAGGCAGAGAAACTTGTTTTCACAGGCCACTGCTGCAGAACCAACAGATGTATGGCAGATTTAAGATTACAATTTGCATGGTTTTTCAGTAAAAGTTGGAGAAGGTATAGGCCCTAAACAAAAGAAGTACAGTGGTAAAACAAGAAAAGTCCTAGCAAAACAGCAGCATCAAGGCAGATAACAAATTTATAGGCGGTCAAACACGGGGGGGAAAACAAAAAACCCAAACACACCACAGCACTGTAGTTATGATCCAGGAGATAAAAATTTGTTCAGATACCTGACTCCATTATAGGACAGTCCTGGCTTTAGACACGTTAGAAGAGCAATACTTCTAAGAAGCTAATAATGGTGCTTAAAAATGAAAATTACATAGCACACTATCCTGTTATTTCAATTATATAAGTAAGATAAGTGTTAAAAGGATTAAGATGACTATAATCAGATTACTGACCATCTGAAAGAGTTTATAGTACACTGCATCTCAAATATTTAGCAGCCATCACTTTTTCTGAATTAAAATTATTGATATCCTTTGCTCTTGTAACTCCTAAATTTAAAGGTTATTTCAAAAATAACCTGTTCCACCTTTCTTTGACAATGAGCCTTCCAGGCAGTTAATGACTCAACCATAAAATACTGAAAGAGTCAGCTAGAACAATATAATCTAAAAATCTAAATGTACAAAACAATTGAGATAAGCAGATCAATACTTTTCACCATGAAATGCTCAGGAAAGCACAGATGTTTTATAATTATATCCTAAAGGTTGTTGGCACCTGAAAATGTGTTTGGAGAGGAGACTGTATAGTTAGGGCATGATCACAGAGAAGGTCTTCTTCCCTTGGAGTTTCCTAATGTCCAAAAGTAGCCTGAGGCTCTGTTCCTGAGGATGGCACTGAGCCTCAGCTTGTCTAAAAGTGAAGGATGCAACCAACTATAATAAAGTGAATGAATCAACTGATTTAACAAATACACATTTAACACATATCCCAAGAGTATCAATTGGAAGGATGCACTTGATCTTGTGTTTTTTAAAAAGACAGAGCAATGGCAAATTGTTGATAAATTCTAGTTTCATGGAGATTCATAGACTCATCAAATTGTAGAGTTGGAAGAGACCACAAGGGCCATCCAGTCCAACCCCCTGCCACGCAGGAAATCACGATCAAAGCATCCCCAACAGATGGCCATCCAGCCTCTGTTTAAAGACCTCCAAGGAAGGAGACCCCACCACGCTCCGAGGGAGTGAGTTCTACTGCCGGACAGCTCTTACTGTCAGAAAGTTCCTCCTAATGTTGAGATGGAATCTCTGTTCCTGGAGCTTGCATCCATTGTTCAGTGTTCTAGTCTCTGGAGCAGCAGAAAACAAGCTTGCTCCATCCTCAATGTGTCACCCCTTCAAATACTTAAACAGGGCTATGTAGTGGAGTAGACTATTTGAATGGACAGAAGCAATATTAATAATAAGTTTTTGTTTTGTTTTTGTACCTAAAGCGATCTAACAGTATTTCTCTTGCCTTGTACTCTACCAGAACCTAGAAATAATGACTTAAGGCAACCCTATCGTAGGATTTCCTTGGCAAGATTTATTCAAGCCATTGCCTTCCTCTGAGACTGTGAGAGTGTGACTGGAAAGCAGCACATGTGAGGAAGATCTAAGGGTCAGCAGTGTGATGCAGCAGGCAAAAAAGAAGCAATGCAATTCTAGGCTGCATTAAAAGAAGTACAGTTGTCCCTCCACATTCGCGAACTTGACATTCGCGGTTTCGGTTATTCGCGGTTTTGGGAGGGCCCCCCCGGGCCCCCCCAAAACCGCGACACGGGGCCTCCACAGGCCCCGTGAAAGACATAGAGGGAGCGGGGAGGCCCAGGGAGGCGTCCACGGGGCCCCCGGAGGCGCTCCGGAGGCCCCATGAAGGCCTGGGGAGGCGATCCTGGGGCCTCCGGAGATGGTCCGGAGGCCTCAGGAAGGCTTGGGAACGGGGTGGGGAGGGCTGGGGAGGCGATCCTGGGGCCTCCGGAGACGCTCCGGAGGCCCCAGGAAGGCCTGGGGACGGGGTGGGGAGGGCTGGGGAGGCGATCCTGGGGCCTCCGGAGACGCTCCGGAGGCCCCAGGAAGGCCTGGGGACGCGGTGGGGAGGGCTGGGGAGGCGATCCTGGGGCCTCCGGAGACGCTCCGGAGGCCCCAGGAAGGCCTGGGGACGCGGTGGGGAGGTGATCCTGGGGCCTCCGGAGCATCTCCGGAGGCCCCAGAAAGGCCTGGGGACGGGGTGCGGAGGGCTGGGGAGGCGATCCTGGGGCCTCCGGAGACGCTCCGGAGGCCCCAGGAAGGCCTTGGGATGGGGTGGGGAGGGCTGGGGAGGCGATCCTGGGGCCTCCGGAGACGCTCCGGAGGCCCCAGGAAGGCCTGGGGACGGGGTGGGGAGGCCTGGGGAGGCGATCCTGGGGCCTCCGGAGACGCTCCGGAGGCCCCAGGAAGGCCTGGGGACGCGGTGGGGAGGCGATCCTGGGGCCTCCGGAGACGCTCCGGAGGCCCCAGAAAGGCCTGGGGACGGGGTGCGGAGGGCTGGGGAGGCGATCCTGGGGCCTCCGGAGACGCTCCGGAGGCCCCAGGAAGGCCTGGGGACGCGGTGGGGAGGGCTGGGGAGGCGATCCTGGGGCCTCCGGAGACGCTCCGGAGGCCCCAGGAAGGCCTGGGGACGGGGTGGGGAGGCCTGGGGAGGCGATCCTGGGGCCTCCGGAGACGCTCCGGAGGCCCCAGGAAGGCCTGGGGACGCGGTGGGGAGGCGATCCTGGGGCCTCCGGAGCATCTCCGGAGGCCCCAGAAAGGCCTGGGGACGGGGTGCGGAGGGCTGGGGAGGCGATCCTGGGGCCTCCGGAGACGCTCCGGAGGCCCCAGGAAGGCCTGGGGACGCGGTGGGGAGGGCTGGGGAGGCGATCCTGGGGCCTCCGGAGACGCTCCGGAGGCCCCAGGAAGGCCTGGGGACGGGGTGGGGAGGCCTGGGGAGGCGATCCTGGGGCCTCCGGAGCATCTCCGGAGGCCCCAGAAAGGCCTGGGGACGGGGTGGGGAGGGCTGGGGAGGCGATCCTGGGGCCTCCGGAGACGCTCCGGAGGCCCCAGGAAGGCCTGGGGACGCGGTGGGGAGGGCTGGGGAGGCGATCCTGGGGCCTCCGGAGACGCTCCGGAGGCCCCAGGAAGGCCTGGGGACGGGGTGGGGAGGGCTGGGGAGGCGATCCTGGGGCCTCCGGAGACGCTCCGGAGGCCCCAGAAAGGCCTGGGGACGGGGTGGGGAGGGCTGGGGAGGCGATCCTGGGGCCTCCGGAGACGCTCCGGAGGCCCCAGGAAGGCCTGGGGATGGGGTGGGGAGGGCTGGGGAGGCGATCCTGGGGCCTCCGGAGACGCTCCGGAGGCCCCAGGAAGGCCTGGGGACGGGGTGGGGAGGGCTGGGGAGGCGATCCTGGGGCCTCCGGAGACGCTCCGGAGGCCCCAGGAAGGCCTGGGGATGGGGTGGGGAGGGCTGGGGAGGCGATCCTGGGGCCTCCGGAGACGCTCCGGAGGCCCCAGGAAGGCCTGGGGATGGGGTGGGGAGGGCTGGGGAGGCGATCCTGGGGCCTCCGGAGACGCTCCGGAGGCCCCAGGAAGGCCTGGGGATGGGGTGGGGAGGCGATCCTGGGGCCTCCGGAGACGCTCCGGAGGCCCCAGAAAGGCCTGGGGACGGGGTGGGGAGGGCTGGGGAGGCGATCCTGGGGCCTCCGGAGACGCTCCGGAGGCCCCAGGAAGGCCTGGGGACGCGGTGGGGAGGGCTGGGGAGGCGATCCTGGGGCCTCCGGAGACGCTCCGGAGGCCCCAGGAAGGCCTGGGGACGGGGTGGGGAGGCCTGGGGAGGCGATCCTGGGGCCTCCGGAGACGCTCCGGAGGCCCCAGGAAGGCCTGGGGACGCGGTGGGGAGGCGATCCTGGGGCCTCCGGAGCATCTCCGGAGGCCCCAGAAAGGCCTGGGGACGGGGTGGGGAGGGCTGGGGAGGCGATCCTGGGGACGCGGTGGGGAGGGCTGGGGAGGCAATCCTGGGGCCTCCGGAGACGCTCCGGAGGCCCCAGGAAGGCCTGGGGATGGGGTGGGGAGGGCTGGGGAGGCGATCCTGGGGCCTCCGGAGACGCTCCGGAGGCCCCAGAAAGGCCTGGGGACGGGGTGGGGAGGGCTGGGGAGGCGATCCTGGGGCCTCCGGAGCATCTCCGGAGGCCCCAGGAAGGCCTGGGGACGCGGTGGGGAGGGCTGGGGAGGCGATCCTGGGGCCTCCGGAGACGCTCCGGAGGCCCCAGGAAGGCCTGGGGACGGGGTGGGGAGGGCTGGGGAGACGATCCTGGGGCCTCCGGAGCATCTCCGGAGGCCCCAGAAAGGCCTGGGGACGGGGTGGGGAGGGCTGGGGAGGCGATCCTGGGGCCTCCGGAGACGCTCCGGAGGCCCCAGGAAGGCCTGGGGACGGGGTGGGGAGGGCTGGGGAGGCGATCCTGGGGCCTCCGGAGACGCTCCGGAGGCCCCAGGAAGGCCTGGGGACGGGGTGGGGAGGGCTGGGGAGGCGATCCTGCGGCCTCCGGAGCATCTCCGGAGGCCCCAGAAAGGCCTGGGGACGGGGTGGGGAGGGCTGGGGAGGCGATCCTGGGGCCTCCGGAGACGCTCCGGAGGCCCCAGGAAGGCCTGGGGAGGGCGGGAGGGAGGGCCGGGGAGACCTCCGCGGGGCCTAGCAAGGCCCCGCAAAGGCCTGGGGAGGGAGGGAGGGAGGGCTGGGGAGACCTTCGCGGGGCCTAGGAAGGCCCCGCGAAGGCCTGGGGAGGGAGGGGGGAGGGGTGTCGTTATTCGCGGTTTTTTCACATTCGCGGGGGTCCGCGGAACGGAACCCCCGCGAATGTGAAGGGACGACTGTATAGTGTTCAGATCAAGTGAAGTAGAAGTGTTATTCTATTCGGGAATACTATGTCCAGTTCTGGGCACAAGAGCTCAAGAAGGATATTGACAAGCTGTACTGTGTCCAGAGAAGGGCAACCAAGATGGTAAAAAGTCTCAAAACCATTATAAGGAACGAGCTAGGGAGCTGTGTATGTTTAGCCTGGAGTAAAGAAGACTGAGAGGTGACATGATAGCCATCTTTAAATATCTGAAGGGATAACATGTAAAAGATCAAGTGAGTTTGTTTTCTGCTGCTCCATAGACCAGAACATGAACCAATGGATTCAAACAACAAGAAAAGAGATTCCATCTAAACATTAGGCAGAACTTCCTGATGGTAATCGGTGTTTGACAGTGGAACAGACTGCCTGGGAGGGTTGGTGGACTCTCCTTGTTTGGAAGTTTATAATTGTATATTCCTGCATGGCAGGGGGTTGGACTAGATGGGTCCCTTTCAATTCTAGGTCCCTTTCAATTGCAGTCCCTTTCAATTCTATGATTCTAATTATCTAGTTATTTCCACGTTTTATAACTGATGTGGTAGCACATACAGGGAATTGAAATAGCCACTCTTGAAAATAATGGTATTTATTCTAATTGGTAGCTTGATAGGAGTATCTTGATATCATTATATTTTGACCAACAATAGATAGTGCTTTCAAAGCCACTTTATTACTATTAAATAAGCATGTCAACATAATGACTTTTCTCAGCAGGTTGAGTATAACGCAAGGCCATATTTTAGAAAGTAATAAGATTAACAGGATCAAAGATATGCAATTTTTTAAAAGGAGATAATTTATTCTCTAAATCAAGGTTGGAGAAAGTGGATTCCAAACCCCACTTTAGCCCTGAAGCGCCTAGCAATATCTCAAAGCCCCCTCAACCAAGTCCATCAATTTTTGTTTAAATAAATGTTGGAGTGGAAAACCTTGCCAAACCACACAATCCTATAAATGTGGCAGTTACCTCTTTCCTACAACCACCTTCCCATCTTACTTTTTGGTCACAAATCCCACATGATGTCACTTCTGGTGCTCTTGACATCTAGGGGTACAGCTTGTAGGAGCAAAACCACCTTCTGTGCAGTTGCTCTTCCTTGCTCTATATGCTCAGGCATTCAAGGAACTATGACAATCTGTGTCCAAAAGCAAGGAAGCAAGTCAGAAGTGACTTGAAGGTACTGTACATAACATTAGCCACCTTGAGTTCCATCTTGGGAGAAAGGCGGGATATAAGCCATAGATAGACAGACAGACAGACAGACAGATATAGATATAGATAGCTTTTTACTGTCCTATGTTATGGCTAATTAATGGGGCTTGCATGTTACCAACCTGACTACAACAAAGCTTTCCATCACCCCTGTGGGTTCTATAGTCCTTCTGAAGTATGAAATTGAGCAAGAAAGGATGGGTAATCAAATAGCATAGTTTTGTTCAAACAGCTCAAACAAAAGATATGTGCACTTGATATGCTAAGCTTTACAAACATTCAGAATGTTGAAATGCAAAATAATACTGCAGCAAACAGACAACCTGGGCAGAGTTCTTCTGGAATATAGAGACTTAGTAGATGCTCTCTCTCTTCTTCTTTTTTTTTTTTAATGTATTTTTTACAGATTTCATCTAAGCACTAAAATGCAACCTAAGCATCCTGAACAGTAGCAACTTCTATACACCATTGGATTTACATTTAATTTAGAGAGGGTATTCTCAGTTGTGGGAACTGTTTCACGCTTTGCATTTAAAAGAAACAATTAGAATAATCAAACAAAATGAGTGTGAAATTTCTCACAGTCTCCCCTGTCGTTACAAAATGGGAAGAGATGTAGCAGTTGGTCAATTTAACTTGCACTCTTAGTTATTAAACATTACCTGCAGGGCCATTAAACTGTTTTTGTAGTGGAAAAAACAATATAAATTACTTGCTATTCACAATACAAAAGGATTAAGCTGACCTTTCTCTAGGGCATGATGCATTCCAAATCAGAGCTATGAAATATGAAACTGATATTAGTTATTTCTGTGTGAAATTATAGCTCAATACAATGGAGAACAACAGTCTAATGGCTGTCCAATTTAGAATTTTCTTATGGAATGCCAAGGGATCCAGAAATGCTCTCAGAAAATAGTTGTATATCCTGAATGAGGAAACTTCCCAGATGCACTTTGGTTAGTAACATTAATTAAGACCCTGCCTTTTAACTAAAATTAAAATAAAATAGAAAAACAAAACATTACAAAGTAGCTATGACAGTGGCTGCTGGTGACTTGCCTTGTAATAAGGTTCGAAGATTTCTCCTAAATTTTAAAGGGGCTATCCAAAGTGCTAAACCTACTTTGGGCACAGGATTCAGATTTCTATAAAAACTCATTTTATAGAGATGTAAAATTTCCAGAAACGTTCCAGAAAATTTTGAGGGGGGGGGAAATGAAAAGTATTGTACATAAGAACCCTTTACAAACAAATCTACTGTTACTTTGTTACATCAGAAATATAATGTATTAGCTTAATCATAAAACTATCATGTTTCAGTATTTTTAAAACAATCAAAGATATAGTTTATACAGACAGTAAGTACAAATTTACTGATGTACTGTAATTGATTTTAATATTTTAATTCGGTTACAAATGGAGGTACAAGTTGCCAGTTTTCCCCAGTTCATGACGAAGTAGGTAAAAGGGTAAAATAGAAATAAAAGTACATCAACAGTATAGTAAAATGAAGTTATTAAGTATTCTCAACTCACGACTAGTCCACAGTGTCAAGCAGACATGGAAAATAGTCATTTTCAGAAAAAGCTGATGGTGGTGGTGGTGGTGGGGAAAGCAAAATCCACTGAATACTAATTTTGCTTTATGAGACCTTGTCCAATCAGTTTGATTTCCTAGCTAGCACTATCAACAGTTCGGCTTCATCTCATCCTTCATTTTTATTGTTTTCAAGGATTCTTAAATACTGATGCCCAGATTTAGCAAGCTTCTCTACAATTTCATGGGTCAGTTTGTTTCTTGATTTGATGTACAGTATTTCATAACAGACTCCACAATAGACTCATCCTAAGCAAGTGGGAAACAAGAGAGTCAAAGGCTATCTCATACCAAGACCTTGCAACCACACTGCAGGAAAGATATTCTTTAAAAAATCACAGACGGAATTTCTTGGCCAAATACTATTGTATCCAGTACTGTGCAACATTTTAAAGTTCTTTTATAAGACCAAGTCCTAAGTGTGCTTGGAAGTCATTTTGGGGAAGTAAAGGTAAGGTAACAATACATATTCTTGGAGACATTTTATTATTACAAAATATTTCATAAACTATTTCAATTTATTTGAAAAACAAACAATAAGGCATTTGGAAAACAAGCCTTCATATCTCTAGTTTTGTAGAAACACATTCTAGCAGTTCCATATAGCTTCTCATCAGAAAGAAAGAGAAGAACTGATCTGATAAGATATACACCAGTTTTAAGTGCTTGCCTTTTAGCACTTATTAACGATGCAAACCCAGAAACTGGCATGTGAAAGGAAGGTTCACAGTCAAGCATCCATGAAATTTGAAGTATATGGGTGAAAGAGTTTCAAAAATTCCAGTTGGTTTGTAAAGAGAAAGCAGAGTGACAATCTCCAAAGTGGGTGCAATGACTGTATTTTATATACCTAACTATGGAACTCCCTTCCCAATCATATTCATTTGGCGTTGCTGTTATTACCTTTTAGGTGTCAGGCAAAGTCCACCCTGCTCTCATCTACCTTTAGTGTCTTTGAATGGTGCTGACGTTTCAACAAGCAGTCATCTATACTGTACTGTTATTTTATATTTTAACGGCTGGTTTTATAGGCTGGTTCTTTGTGTTATCTATTTTCATTGTTCTCATTTCATTATAAGCAACCTTGGACTATTTTGCAAAAGGTGTCTCAAATATGCCTTTACATACTAAAAAGTCATCAGTATCACTTGACAACACAAGATGAAGGTAACACCACACCTACACTTTTGTAAACTACTCTAACCCCCTCAACTACCCCATCCTGTTCACCCAGGGGGATTTCCAGCAGACAAATGACCATTAGTCAAAGAGACACTAGGGAGCCCTGGTGGCGCAGTGGTTAAATGCCAGTACTGCAAGCCACCACGTTGCAAGTTCGATTCCAGCGGGCTCCAAGGTTCACTCAGCCTTCCATCCTTTCGAAGGTCGGTAAATTGAGTACCCAGCTTGTGGGGGCAATTAGCTAACACACATTGGAAACTGTTTAATGCAGTGTAGATGTGTAAATAGCTATTGCTTAAAACAATTTGTAAGCCGCTCTGATAGCCTTGTGGCTGAAGAGCGGGGTATAAATAAATAAATAAATAAATAAAAATTAAAAAACTAATCCTCTTTGCATATCTCCACCCAGAAACGAGCCATTCAAATACACAAATGTATATATCCTCTCCAACAGGGACTCACAGTGTACAAACCCCCCCCCACCCCTACCCAACCATTCTCTGAAGATGCCATCCACAGATGCAGGTGAAACGTCAGAAATAAATTCTTCCAGACCATGGCTTCACAGCCTGGAAAAAAACCACAGAAAAATCCATAGTGTGAGGGAAATTTTGTAGTGTCTCCTATCATGTTCACTTATTGTGCATCTCTCTCTCTCTCTCTCTCTCACACACACACACACTTCTCCTCTTGGAAGGATGAAAATGGACTGAGGCTAGCTCTAATATTAGACAAAGTAGGGCAGCTGCCTTAGGCAGTAGATGTGAGGGTTCCAAGGAGTAATGGCAAAACAATGGAGGACATGGAAGTTAAAAGTCACCAGTCTTCCTCCTAAACTAGCCCACTAGCCGCAAAACCATGGTATCCCATTGCTAGTGCTGAAATAAAATTCAAGTACCAGTCCAATCAACTTCTGTACATGAACGACATGAGGGAACCATCTTTTCCTTTGCCCCAGGCAGCAAAATGTCTTGTGCCAGGCCTAAGATTGTAGATTTTTCTTTAAAAACAAAACAAAAAAAAACCCTATCAAACTGTGGAGTAAAGTATACAATACAAATATATTTCCTTGCACTAACATGGCATCTGGGAGAAAACATGCCGCATTTCAAGCTAACAAATTAAATTTCTACCAAGAAGACTCTAAAACTGAGCAAAAAAGCTAGTTAATAGGACATGTACAAGAGTCAATAGCTTCTCCTGTGCCCTTGACACAGCACAATACACTGATAGACCTAATATTCTCTCACAAGTGTCTCTTGTATTATGATGCTGTCACCTTCTCTTCTCTACTTTCACATTTCTCTTTTCCATTCATTCACTGTTACATTCAATGGAGCTGATCAACTGTTACTCCACTAGCTGCAGTACAGGGAGATTTTTCTTAGAGCTGTCAAATCAGGAAGAGTTGAACACTCTGAAAGCAGCTCTTCCCTCTTTTTTAAAAATGACAGAATACACATGGCTTAGAAGACATACAGGAAAGTTTTAAAAATCTTAAACAGTTATATGCATCAGGCATTCTGACAGAACATTCACAGCTATCAATCACTGCGCTAATCTGTAAAGTAACATACACTAACAAAAGTTTTTTTTTAAAAAAATTAACTGATGGAATTAAGACTGTAAACACAAGTAAGTTATAAAACAGATACTACAATATCTAATCAATAGGATCCACTTTTAAAGCTATAGAGGTAAATGCTGGATGAAACAGTGATTCCTTGTCCAAATCAAAGTTTACTTTTAAAGTATCTGTAAATCAGATATGATGTTCTTTAATTATACTAAGGAAGAAGAAAATATATTTGTAAAAGAGAAAAAATTAGAAGTAAGATTTAAAAGTAATATTAAGTATTTAGGAATAAATATTATAAAAGATTTAAAAGAACCAGTAGAGAAAAATATTATGGTACTAAAGAAAGAAATGGAAAAGAAGTTGGAAGAATATAAAAATATTCAACTATCATGGTTTGGAAGAGTAGCTTTAGTTAAAATGAAAATATTATCTAAACTAAATTTTTTGTTTAGAATGTTACCAATAAAAGTATCAGAAGTAGAACTGAAAAAATGGCAAAAATATGCTGAATAAATATTGTAATGGAGGGAAAAGGACAAAGATTAAATAAATTATTTTGGTATATATCACAGAAGGAGGGAGGACTTGGTCTTTCCAAAATAAAAGGATATTATGAAGCTAATCAATTGAGATATGTTATAGAAGGAATTGTAGGACAGGGGGATTTAGAACGGTTAGAGATAGAAACAGGGAAAATAGAAAAGAGAATATGGAATATATTTTTTGATAATTTTACAAAAAAGGAAATTAAAAGAATTGAGAACCCATTTCTGCAAAATATATGGGAAATATGGTATAAATATAAGAGAGAATTTTTGCCTATTGATTCAGTATTAACACCGGTTATAATGGAAAAAAAATTCCCAAATAATTTGAAGGAAAAAATGGGAAAGGAATTAAAGAAAAGAGGACTAGATAAAATAGAGGGATGGATAGGATGGATGAATGAGAAAGGGAGTATAAGAGAGAAATTATGGGGAATGAAAATTTCATGGTTTAATTGCATACAGTTAGAACAATGGATTAAAAATTGGAAAAAGAATCATAAAGAAACAAGGGAATTTACAAAATTTGAAAATATGGTGAAAAAAGGTGAAAAGAGGGATGATAATGAAAGTATGAAAGGTATTACAAGTGTATTATATAAAATATTGATAAAAAATAAGGGAAAAAAAGACAAAGGGGAATATTTAAGGAGAATATGGGAGGAAGCCTTGAAACAAAAAATTGGAGATCATGAATGGGATAAGATATGGAAACAAAGACATCTAAAAATATGTCGATACAGATAAAAGAAAATTATTATAAAATAATATGGAGATGGTATTTGACACCAGCAAGATTGCATAATATAGATAAGAATAACTCTAAATATTGTTGGAGAGGTTGTCAAGAAATAGGTACATATATGCATATGTGGTGGAACTGTAAATTTGTACAGCAGTTTTGTGAAATGGTTTTCATAGAAATAGAGAATATTCTGAATAGAAATATAGAAAGGAAACCGAGCATAGCATTGATGTCAATTTATAATGGAGAGAATGGGAACCAAGCAGAAAAGGATTTAATAACAAATTTATTAACGGCAGCAAGATTAATTATAGCAAGACATTGGAAAATGCAAATAACGTACAAGTGGAGGAGTGGTATAAAGAAGTGTGGAAGATAGCAATAAATGATAAGTTAACATGTAAAATCAAAGTAAGAAGAGGAAGTTGGAAAGAAAGTGACTTTGATAAAATTTGGAAAGTATTTGTTAAAAAAGTATTACAGACAAAAGATGGGAGGTTACCTCCACGAGAAGAAATGAGATTCTGGAAAGATTAGGTAAGGGATAATGGCTCCGGTGAAGGGGAGCACTGGGGGGGGGGGGTAGGAGAATTAATATTTTTGAATAGAATTATAGTAAAGAATCTTTGTTAACTTTTGAAATTAGTTAATAGAAAAATTGTGATGTTTATAGTAATTTTATAGTTTTTATAGAAAAATTGTGATGTTTATAGTAATTTTATCTTTAATAACTAAGTATTGATTGGATAATATAATGTATGATTATAAAATTAATAAAAATATATTAAAAAAATAAAGTATCTGTGCATTTGGGAAATGTCTATGGACTGTACATAATACCTCTGAATATGCATTTGAGAACCTGAACAAGATAGGAGCAAGTCAGAGGCTCAGGAAGAAAGAGAATGCTAATCCAGTTTCTGAACTTTACAAAAAAAAAATATTCTGCCACAGAGAAGCAACCTGAGATGTTGATGTGGCAGTTCCTCTGCAGATATACTTCAGTTAACAAATTACTTCTTTAACAGAAACTTTGGTACCAGAGTAAGATGTAAGATGGAAATAATAGGGAGAGTTTGCTAAACCACACACAAAACAGAAGAGCAATTCAACTTGTTTCAGCAAACTTTTTATTCAAACATAACAATTTGCAAAAGTAAACAAAAATGAACCTCCTAAAGAGCATCTGAAGGTTTCTTTCAAAATGCATTCAGGGATGACTTTTCTTTCACCACTTTTCTTATGATTTCCATTTTGGTGGCCAAACTTAGAGTACTATGCTTTTTAAACACACACACACACACACACACACACGTACTGGGGGAGCTGGTGTGGCAAATGTATCTGTTCTCCCCTCATTTCCTCTCAGTTTTTCTGTTCATGTAGGGATTCTGGAGGCAGCTGCTGTTCACCTTGCCCATTGTATTGCAAGCACACATGCCTACAGTAGGATCAGCTAGAGGCAAATCCCATTCTTTCCCAGCTGAAGATTTTTTTGTATTGTTTACTACAGACATGCTGCTGCAACCAGGCACCAAAAATCTGTGTTTCTCCAGCCTGGTTTCAGCACTCTCCCAATGCTGGCGCTGCTAAAAACGTCTAGCTATACAGAGGACAATGAGGAAAACAGAGGGGGTGGGGTAGCCATAAAAAAAAGACTTTGAAAAAGGGAGCTTCTTTCTGAGAGCCTTTGGTAACTGAGGTATACCTGTAATTGTTAAACTGTGTATGGCAGCTTGTGCTGCACTATTAAAAAAATTCCTAGCATTCAATTATCATGTTAAAACTACAAAAAGATTAGAACTTCACAAAAGTGGCAACAATACAAAGTTAATGACAAATAATAATAGCTAAATGGAAAGAGTCACCACTAATTTTTGTCCCCTCCTCAAGAAGCCCATGATGTGGAGACTCTTTTAAGTACCCCTGGCTTAGCTACTGAAGTATGAACTACTATCCCCCAAAAATGTGGACCAATGATGAGGGAGGTTGGATAAACATTTCCAGAAGTAAAATTATGTCAGCCTGCTTTTTCCTACATAATATTAACAATAGCATATTTAGTTACATAATACTTTAGGAACCTATTGAGATAACAGCTCATTTTAAATATCAGGGTCATTTTTAAAGTATGAACAAGAAAATTAAAAATTCATTTACATTCTTTGTTGCTCTTATCCACTGAAAAGATTTTAATAACCAATTGCTAACTGACTTTGGATTGCCAAAATGTTAGATTCCTCAATGGCAATGGCAGATTATTTGTGCACATATTATCCACTGTAACCAAACTATGTCATACTATTTTTCCCACAGGTTTAGAAGGCATCTACTAGTAGAAACCCTTTTCTATCATCCCTCCCAGTCAGACAGAGTAGGCATCCATATGAAGGACATCAAAGTTAGAAAAATAAATATTCAGATCATTGCTCTTTGATTCTTCATTGTCTCCTGAATGTCACTGTGTTAATTTTGCCATCCATTTTATTTATTTATTTAAATCAATCAACTTGCATACAGCTTATCACATTTGAAATTATGTCTTGTAGCCATATACAAAAAGAAATAAAGGTTATTAAAGAACTGAAGCATTAAAGTATGAAACACTAAGTTATATTAGTGTTACTATATAGTTACTATATAGTGTGTATAGTGTTACTATATACAAAGTTATATATATTTTAAACAAAAAGGCTCAAAATAAAATTCTCAGACTGAGCAACAAAGCCAGTTAGGAATGGGTCTAGGTGAAGAGGTGTGTCTTTAACAGGCACCTAAAGAATGCTAGAATATAAGTCTTCTGAATACCAGTGGGATGAAGAAAATATGGGAACATCACAGAGGTCTTGCTTCTAGGTTGTCATCACATAGCAATCTGCAGTTCATGAAAAAACTGGCAAGGCTGCCTGAGTTAACTGTAGCTGTTGGCTGGTTTACGTTAGGGAAGGTGACCCACAGGCTTCCTGGCCCCAAGTTGTTCAGGACCGTATATGACAGCAGTTAGACCTCAGCTCAGAAGCTAATAGGCAGCTTGTGCAGTTGCTTCAATATCACTGTATCCTGGTCAACATATCCTAGCTGGCACATTCTGCTCTAGTTGTAACTTCTGGACCAAGCACACATGTAGTCTAACATAAAGCACATTATAGTAATCTAAGGAGAAGATTACCAACTCATGGACTACATATTGTGGGCTAACTATCTCTGTTCAGGGAAGGACATCACTGACACACCAGCCAGAGTTAGTAGTTGGTGATCTTTACCACAGAGGTTACTCAGGCCTCTAATGACAGTGATGAATCCAGAAAACCACACACCTGCTTCTTTTGTGGGAGTGCAACTCCATGTAAAATAGGCAAAGTCCCAAATTCCCATGACTAGGAACCATCCACACTTATCTTGTCCACGCTTGTCTTGTCAAATCCAGTCTCAGTTGTTTTAGAGTCACACAAGACATTACTGCATTGAGGAACAGTGTCAGAAGGTACACAGCCTTTCCTGATTTAAATGTCATAGAGCAAACAGTTCCACATAGTATTATACAGATGTCAAATACCAGTAGAGACAGGAAGGTGTCTGATCACACCCCACAACATAGTTGCCAGGGTGCTAAGGACCCATCATCCAGAGCTATTTCTTAGACCCATTTCTGCAACTGGAGTGGAACCACTTCAAAACAGTGCCTGTAACTTTTAATTTACAGAGATATTTGGAAGACTACTGTGGTCAATAGTATAGAAAATTGCTGAGAGAGCAGAAGAGATTAAATGGGTTGTCCTTTCTCTATTTCCCATATGACAACCAAGCAGTGGGCAACAAAGGCTGATTCTGTATCAAAACCAGGTTTGAACATAGCTGATTTTCTCCAAGAACCTGTGGAACCCTTTCAAGCACTCTGCTACAGGACCCCAGCTACTGGACAGTAGCTGCTATGGAATTACAGATTCTGGAGGACCTTTTCAGGAGTGGATATCCCACCCCATCCTTTAAGGTGGAGGGCATCTTTCCACTGTGCAATAATCTCAGAATGTAGAGTTTCAACTCCTTTTCCCTGCTCAAGACTGTTTGAAATCAAATTTTCAGTGAACATCAGAATTGAATATTGTTCATTTCCTCATGACTTCAGCAGGTGGGGACAGCAATAGGAGATACTACTGGCCTTACCTAGTCATTTCAGCCATTTCCATTACAGAGTGAAGGGAAAGGGAATTACACATGACTCTACCAGCCCTCTGAAATAATGATACTAGATGGCCATTATTAGAGTTGATCTCTCACAAGCACATACCTTAAACTTCCCTCCTCTTTCATTTTTAAATTCCTTTTTACGATTCAGCTAGGTTTGGAATCAGATATAGTGCTGAATGAAGGAAACCTACATTAGGGAATCCATCCCTAAGAGGGATAAGAGAATCCAATCTCTCATTCCATTCCAATTTCTTAAAATTAATTAAAAACAGGCAAGCTAGATCAGAAGTCTGTTCCAAACACACACTGTCATATCAATATATTTCTGAACAGGAGATATTAAGTGATAGAATCTGGCAACATCACAAAAATTCAAACTGTTTTAATCAGTTTTAGTTACCTTCTGCTTTATTCACAGAATTTAGTTTCCATTTTCTATTCCACCATCATTTTTAAACAATGATTTAGATCCAGGCAACACTGTCAGCTGTGGATTTAAAACTTGTTTTCTTTTTCTGAGAAGAGGTAATAGGCAGAGACACAAAATATTTATTCTGTACATAGCTCAGTGCTCTTCAAGGGTGAACAAATTTAAAGGCTTAGACCAGGAAACAAAACAGTTCTGAAACCCCATTACAAGAGTTAAAAGAAAAGACCCAATCAATTTAAATAACAGACAGCATAAACAGCAGAATGATCTTTTAAAAATGCAGATCACATTTGCCACATATAAATAAGGGAAGGCAACAGGAGAGGTTATATGAAAATAAGAATAAAATGTCTACTTATTTCCTCCCTCTTAGTGCAAGTACCAAAAAGACTATTCAATATTTTAATATCAACCTGCTTCTTAAGGCAGTTTCTTTTTATAGTTTTACAATTCCTGAACATAATAGGAATGAGACACAGAGATAAAAGAGATGGGGACATCATAGTCCTTCAGATTTCTAAAGAACTCTCAACACTGATAGCAGGACACAGGAATTCCATCAAGGCTTTAAGATGAAAACTTCAACTCTAGATATGGGGATTTCTCCTTAATACGTGCTCTAGCATACTGCACATTGACAGATGTGTATATATCACTCATTTCTTGAAGCAAGATCCAAAGGCAAGGACATGAAAAGCTGCTTAGTGGGCGAAAATACATTCAGGAAAAAACAGAAAACCTGATAGGTGGCAGTATAATCCACAGCCATGTAAAATTAAATATGTGATCCCCAGTTCTATACATCACATTTTCCAGATACCAGACTGCAGCAAATTAAATTCAAAGGGAACCTGTCTTGTAAATGGCTGATAAGGAAGCATAAGTTCTAAATAAATAAATAAATACCACAGTTTCAACTTTATACAGATTTTCTGCTTTAGCACTTACTGAATTGTATAGGTATTCTCTGGCAGGCATTACATAATGCTTGGTCCATTGGCAATTCTTTCAACACTGCTCTAAAACTTTCCTGTGAGCCAACAAAACCCACCACTTGCAAGAGTAATTGTATTTCAAACTAACTTCCCAGCAAGTGGACATGTTCTTTTCCATCACACAAACTATTCTCCTATCCTTTGTACTTCTTCATACTGGCAGAAAAGAAGAGACTGAAGTAATATAAATCTAGTTAAAAATACTGGCTTTTCTGAATCTGTGTCAACATTTGCTATGTGCTGAGCACTGCAAACCAGTTGTGTGAATCAGATACTATGAGCATGAGTTGCTGCCATATAATGAACTCTAAAGATTTTGTCCACAGGTCATTGCAGTACTGCTGGTAACTTTTACTCATGGTACAATAAAATAAAATAATAAATGAAAATATCTGAGTATTATTTTAATCAACTATAAAAGGTTCCCCTTTTATTATTGGTGTCATCTGGGAAAAATGTTGTTTATAAGTAGTTATTAAAACTATGGATGGCAAGTGCCATCTTAGAGGAAGCATTCCTCTTCTGCTTAAATATAGACGAATATACTATACTGTCTAAATACAGAGGAAGTCTGGCTTCAATTATTTGTTCTTTGGTATTTCCAGATAGATTACAGTAGCACCCCATATCCGCTGATTCAGTTATCTGTGGATGGCGACGGCGGGGGGTGGATGGGGGACGGAGGAAAGAGGAGAGCTTGCCTCCCTTCTCCGTGGCGCTTCTGGTGGCAAGGGGGTGGATGGGGGGAGGGAGGAGGAAAGCTCGCCTCCCTTCTCCCTTCCCTGCGGGGTTTCCAATGGCAGCAGCGGAGGTGACAGACAGGGGGAGGGAGGAGGAGAGCACTGGGCGGCAGCAGTAGTGGAGGGTGACACTGGCAGAGGAGCTCTCAGAGACAACAACAGTAGCAACACAGTTAACACTTGTTAGTACTACACAGAGGGAGACATGGTAGACCTCCTTTTGAAGATCTTTTACCATGAAACCCCTATGATTAGACAATCCAAAATGAAACAAGAGGTCGGATGGCACGCAATGAGCTACTGGGATACAGCAGAGGATAACTACAAGTGATTAATGACATTGCAATACTTGGAGTGAGTGAGTTAAAGTGGACAAGAATAGGATATTATGAATCAGATAATTACTCAGGAAATGAAAACCTAAGAAGAAATGGGGTGGCATTTATAGTGAGGAGAGATGTAGCAAAAGCAGTCAAAAGATATAATGCAAAGTCTGACTGAATCATATCACAATAAGGCGACAGGGAAAACCCATTAATATAGGCAGTTCTCTGTATCCACATATTTAGCACCCACAGATTCTACCATCCATGGCTTGAAAATATTCCCCACAAAAATCCAAGAAGCAAACCTTGATTTTGACATTTTATAAACGGGACACCATTTTACTGTGCCATTGCATATAATGGGATTTGAGCATCCATAATTTTGGTATCCACGGGAGAGGGTCCTAGAACCAAACCCTAGCAGATACCAAGGGCCCACTGTATAACCTTAATGCAACTTTATGCCTGAATAACGGAGGGAGAACAAGAAAAAAATTGAAAGATTCTATGCTGGAGTCAAGGAGAAACTGATTGCACACCAAAACAGGACTTCTTGCTAACCACAGGTGATTGAAATGCAAAAATAGGAAACAGAGTAGAATCAAGGATTGCAGGAAAATTTGGCCTAGGATCAAGAACTGAAACACGAGACCAACTGAATTTTGCAAGGCCAACAGTTTGTTCATCGCAAACATATTCTTCAAGTAACCTAAGAAGTGACTGTATACATGAACATGTATGGCCAATGGCCAATAGAGAAATCAAATAGACTACATAATTCAACGCAGAAGATGGAGAAGTGCCATTCTCTCTGCAAAACTCTATACCAATTTTGATAATTTCAATTGGTTCAAAACATGGCGGCCAGATTGGTTACTGGTACATCAAGCAGTGATCATATCACACCAATATTAAAATCACCCCACTGGCTGCCAATTAATCTCTGGGCAAGGGACGAAGTTTTGGTTATTACCTTTAAAGCTTTACATAGTTTAAGTCCAGGTTACCTAAGGAATCGCCTTCTGCCATATAATCTGGCCCGTACACTCAGGTCCTCTAGGGGACATTTACTCCAGTCAGCCTTGACTAGGTTGGCAACTGTCACCCAGAGGACTTTTTCTTTAGCCACCCCTAGACTGTGGAATGACCTGCCAGAAAAGATTCGACAGCTGAATACACTATCTGAATTTAAAACAGCATTAAAGACTCATCTCTTCTGGCAGGCCTATACAGATTATTTTTAAATTGTGAATTTTAAACGACAAATTTTAAATATGCGTTGATTGTTTTAATAGATATTTGTCTTACTAGCGATACCTGGTGTAACATACACTATTCCACCCCGTGTGCTACACCCCCCATGGTATACATGCCGCTCCCCCATGCCACCCTCCCTGTGCTAGCACCGCCCTCCCTGTGCTGCCCAGTGCCACCCTCCCCATGTTTGTTATGCCCTCCCCACGGCCAATGCTGCACTCCCTGTGCTCGTGCATCCCACCCCATGCCACCCTCCCCGCACCGCCCTCCCTGAACTCTCACCGCCCTCCCTGCACCCCATGCCACCACGTACCACCCTCCCTGCACTCGAACCACCCTCCCCGCACCCTGTGCTGCCTTCCCTGCACCCTGTGCCACCCTGCCCATGCTCATGCCACCCTCCCCGCACCCCGTTCTGCCACATGCCGCCCTTCCTGCACTCGCACCACCCTCCTCACACACTGTACTGCCTTCCCTGCACCACGTGTCACCCTCCCCACACTTGTGCCACCCTCCCTGCACTCACACCACCCTCCTCACACCCTGTGCTGCCCTGTACCACCCTCCCCACGCTCACACTGCCCTCCTTGCCCCCATGCTGCCACGTGCCGCCCTCCCTGCACTCCCACCGCCCTCCACACACCCTGTGCTGCCCTCCCCACACCCCGTACACACCACACCACACCACACCACACACACACCATGCTACTCACACCCCCTCTGCCTCCACCATGTTTAGAAAGGAGTGAAACTTCCACATGGCACTGCCCCCAGTGTGCTGATTGGCTGCCCAACAGACATTTGATTGGTTGGCTAGTTTCCTAAGTGGCCAATCAGCACACTGGAAACAGCAACATACCTCAGAGCAATCTATCTATATCTAGATTTGTGGTTTTTTTAAAATGATGTTATGCATTTTAACTAATGTTGTGTGTTTATTGTATGTTGGTCTCTTGTTGTTCCAAGACTTGATCCATGGGGAGAGGTGGGTAAGAAATTGTTGTTGTTCTCAGATCAGGAACAGATTGTGGCACAGACCATGAACTACTAATATCAAAAATTAGAGTAAAGCTAAAGAAACCAACCATCATGCCGAAGTACAACCTAAAGAACATCCCCATAGAATGAAAAGATAATGTGAACACACATTTGCACTGTTAAGCCTAATTGACCAGGAGCCAGAAGAACTCTGGATTGAAGCCTTTGACATTGTCAGGGAGAAATACAAAAAAGACATTATCTGCAGCCAAAAAAAAAAAGGAGAGAAGCCTCAATGGATGACACATTAAACTCTTCAAGCAGTTTATGAGGTAATGCTTGCTGAGGTAGAAGGCAGTAGGAAATGAGGAAGACTGCATTCCAGATGGACAAACTCAACCAAGGAAGCCACATCCCTTGAGTCTCCAAGACATGAGCAGGGCTGTTGTTGACAGGGTGGCTTGGAAGTCTCTCATTCATGAGGTTGCCATAAGTCCAAGTGGACTTCTACATTTTCTATGTCAACATTGACTTGATGGCAGTTAACAACATTCGACTAAGGCATTCGACTTAATGGCATTTAACAACAAATGTGAAATAATCTTGAAACTTTAGTTCACAATACAGCAGCAAGATGGCTAACTGTATGAGCAATGTTGGTGTTTTTTCAGCTGTACTGAATCCTGATCCAGCTTTAGACCCAATTCAAGGTGTTAATTTTGACACATAAAACATTTAATTGCTAATCTTCACATATACCCATGGAACTTTGAAATTTTCATCAGCCTTCATCAAAATTCAGACTGAATTTTTTTTTTTAAAACTGTTGGGAGAGGCTGCTTGTTGCTGAGGGGCTTGAACTTCTGACCTTGCCCTTTTACCCTCAAGAGCCTGAATTTCAGTAACCAAACAAAAATACAGCAGACCAAAAAGTACAGCTTAGCATTCTCAGCATTAACTAAGAGTTCTTAGATTACCTAAAAGCTCTCACCTAAAAGCTCTCACCATAGACACTGAGGGGACTGTGGCAGTCACTTGCAACACTTGTGCGATGTTTGTATTCTTGTCTACAGACGTGGAGAACTTCACATGCACCAAGTGCAAGCTGGTAGCCCTCTTGGAGGAGAAAGTACAGCAGCTGGAGACACGGGTAGCTACACTTCAACAGATTCGCGAGCAAGAGGTTTTCCTGGACAGAACAGAACAAACAGTCTTGGATGGGGACCGCACAGAGGAAGTGGCTGTGGAGGAGAGGGGCACTTCACAGACACAGGAAGTAGACATCTGGAGGAATGTCACACACAGAACAAGAAAATCCAGGGATTCTTCCAGCAGCTTGCAGGTACAGAATCGATTCGAAGCCCTTTCCCTTATCAAGGACAACGAGGAAGAACAGCATGGACAGACTTCAGGGGTAGAGCAGGGGACCTTGAGAGGACCACCGCAAGGAACAGCAGCTGTGAAGCCTCAGCGGAGGCGTGTGGTGGTCGTGGGGGACTCCTTGCTGCGGGGTACAGAAGCAGTGGTATGTGGCCCTGACAAGATGACTCGGGAGGTGTGTTGTCTCCCTGGGGCAAAGATCTGTGATGTGACCGAGAGGCTGACAAGACTCGTCAAGCCTACGGATCATTACCCCTTCCTTTTGGTCCATGTGGGAACCAATGATACTGCAAGGCACAGCTTTCCCAAGATCAGAAGAGATTATGAGGCCCTGGGGAGGAAACTGAAAGAAATGGACGCACAGGTGGTCATCTCGTCTCTTCTGCCAGTTGAAGGGCATGGTCCAAGAAGGGAGAGGAAAATAGCCGACGTAAACAACTGGCTCCGTAGATGGTGTCGCCAAGAACAAATTGGATTCTTGGATCATGGACTGCGCTTCCATGCGGGGGGACTTCTGGCAAGAGATGGGGTGCATCTTACAAAAGTTGGAAGAAACATTTTTGCCAACAGTCTCAAGAATTTGATCAGGAGGGCTTTAAACTGAGTCAAATGGGGGAGGGAGACAGTATTCTGGAAGGCAAAAGGGCTGGAGAAAATACTCAAACTGTCATAGAGGGAACAAGGCAAACAGCGCAAGGACTCAACAGTGGGAGGCAAAAAAACTTGCACAGCCAGCAAGTAAAGGGAACACATGGTCTCAGATGTCTCTACACTAATGCACAGAGCATGGGAAATAAGCAAGATGAACTTGAACTCCTCGCCCTACAAAACAAATATGATATAATAGGCATTCCTGAAACCTGGTGGGACGAGTCTCATGATTGGAATGTAGGAATAGAGGGGTATAACCTTTATAGGAGAAACAGGCCAAACAGGAAAGGAGGAGGAATAGCATTATATGTCAGGGATATTTACACCAGTGAAGACATCCATGACATCAATACTGGAAGCCAGGTGGAGAGCGTCTGGATAAAAATTAAAGGGGAGGGAAACAACAGGGATGTTATTGTGGGACTCTACTACAGACCCCCAAATCAGACGGAGGAATTGGATGTTGCCTTTCTAGAACAGATGAACACACATGCAGAAAGGAGAGATGTAGTAGTGATGGGGGACTTCAACTATCCTGATATTTGCTGGCAATCTAACTCAGCCAAAACTACAAGGTCTAGCAAATTCCTTACATGCCTGGAAGACAATTTCATGGTCCAAAAGGTGGAAGAGGCAACAAGGGGGTCAGCTATTTTAGATCTGATCCTAACCAACAGAGATGACCTGGTTAATGGGGTGCAAGTGGTGGGATCCTTAGGTGAGAGTGATCATGTTCTCCTGGAGTTTGTTATACAATGGAAAGGAGAAGCCAGGCATAGTCAGACACGCATTCTTGACTTTAGGAGAGCTGATTTCAATAAACTCAGGGAAATACTGGGGGTGATCCCATGGTCAGGAATACTAAAAGAGAAGAGACCTCAAGACGGATGGGACTTTCTCAAAAAGGAGATACTGAAGGCACAATTTCAAACAGTACCATTGAGGAAGAAAATTGGGAGGTGTCTCAAGAAACCAGGATGGATGACTAAAGAAATTTCAATGGAGCTAAGTTTTAAATGGAACATGTATAGGAAATGGAACAAGGGGGAAATCACCAAAGAAGAATTCAAACAGATAGCGAACACGTGTAGGAATAAAGTCAGAAAAGCTAAAGCGCAGAATGAGCTCAGGCTTGCTAGGGAAGTTAAGAACAATAAAAAGGGGTTTTTTGGGTATGTCCGCAGCAAAAGGAGGAAGAAGGAAATGATAGGGCCGCTACGTGGAGAAGATGGCAAAATGCTAACAGGGGACAGAGAAAAGGCAGAATTACTCAACACCTTCTTTGCCTCAGTGTTTTCAGAAAAGGAAAAGGAGGACCAACCTGAGGATAATGGAACAGAGGACACAATAGGGGAAATCCAGCTCAAAATAAGTAAAGAGGTAGTACAGGAATACCTTCTTAATCTAAATGAATTTAAATCTCCAGGACCAGATGAACTACATTCAAGAGTATTAAAAGAGCTGGCAAATATAATCTCAGAGCCATTGGCAATAATCTTTGAGAACTCCTGGAGAACAGGAGAAGTCCCAGCAGACTGGAGGAGGGCAAACGTAGTTCCCATCTTCAAAAAGGGGGAAAAAGAGGATCCCAGCAATTATCGTCCAGTTAGTCTGACATCAATACCAGGGAAGATTCTAGAGCAGATCATTAAACAGAGAGTCTGTGAACATTTAGAAGGCAATGCCATAATCACAAAAAGTCAACATGGGTTTCAGAGAAACAAGTCATGCCAGACTAATCTGATCTCTTTTTTTGATAAAGTTACCAGCTTGGTAGATGAAGGGAATGCTGTGGACATCGCATACCTTGATTTCAGTAAGGCCTTTGACAAGGTTCCCCATGACATTCTTGCAAACAAGCTTGTAAAATGTGGGCTAGACAAGTTAACTGTTCAATGGATTTGTAATTGGTTGACCGGCCGAACCCAAAGGGTGCTCAGCAGTGGCTCCTTTTCGTCTTGGAAAGATGTGACCAGTGGGGTGCCACAGGGTTCTGTCCTGGGCCCAGTGCTATTCAACATCTTTATCAATGACTTGGATGAGGGAATTAGGGGCATACTTATTAAATTTGCAGATGACACCAAATTGGGAGGAGTAGCTAATACCCTAGAGGACAGGATCAAAATTCAGAATGACCTGGATAGACTGGAGAGCTGGGCCAAAGCTAACAAAATGAAATTCAATACGGAGAAATGTAAAGTACTGCATTTAGGGCGGAAAAATGAAATGCATAAATATAGGATGGGAGAGACCTGGCTGAATGAGACCACGTGCGAAAGGGATCTAGGAGTCCTAGTAGACCACAAGTTGAACATGAGCCAACAGTGTGATACGGCAGCTAAAAAGGCCAATGCGATTTTGGGCTGTATCAATAGAAGTATAGTGTCTAGATCAAGGGAAGTAATAGTGCCGCTCTATTCTGCCTTGGTCAGACCTCACTTAGAATACTGTGTCCAGTTCTGGGCACCACAATTCAGAAAAGATATTGACAAATTGGAGCGTGTCCAGAGAAGGGCAACTAAAATAGTGAAAGGTCTGGAAACAATGCCTTATGAGGAGAGACTTAGGGAGCTGGGTATGTTTAGCCTGGAAAAAACATGCTTAAGAGGCGATATGATAGCCCTGTTTAAGTATTTGAAGGGATGTCACGCTGAGGATGGAGCAAGCTTGTTTTCTGCTGCTCCAGAGACTGGAACGCGGAGCAATGGGTGCAAGCTCCAGGAACAGAGATTCCACCTCAACATGAGGAGGAACTTTTTGACAGTAAGAGCTGTTCGGCAGTGGAACACACTCCCTCGGAGCGTGGTGGGGGTCTCCTTCCTTGGAGGTCTTTAAACAGAGGCTGGATGGCCATCTGTCGGGGATGCTTTGATCAAGATTTCCTGCGTGGCAGGGGGGTTGGACTGGATGGCCCTCGTGGTCTCTTCCAACTCTGCCATTCTATGATTCTATGATTCTATGAAATACAAGATCAGGATTATTATTTTTGATGGGGGGGGGAATTCTCTCAGTCCCTCAAATTTATTTTATTACCAGTCTTTAATTTTTTAATGCCATAGGATTTGAGACCACATTAGTTTTTTGTAGACTTACATTTTAAGTTGTATTTTAAAAGATATTTTGCATTCTTTTAACTTTTTAAAGCTATACATTAAATGCTAGCTGCCCTAATATTTGAATCCTTCTTGCAAAATTATTCTGGTTATTATCCAAGTGCAGATTTAATCAACTAATCTAGTAAATTTTGTTTATGATACAGAACAGACACCAATAAGTGTGCATAGAATAAAATCCATTCAAGATGAAACCTTGAGAGGTGGGTAGGTTCAGCATCAGTGGGGTGATAAAACTGTTCCAGTTTTAGTCTGAATGTTACAAGACACTCAACTCTACCCCAAAATAAATATAGTACATATATTCCTGTGCATAAGGCTGCTTTTTAACACTTGAAAATCTCCTCAAAAGTAGGGGGTCTTCTTATATGCTCAGCAGATCTTTTCCCCTGCTGTGAGAATGACTGCTTTGTCTTTGAAGTTGTAAATTCCCTGGGCAGTTTCCCCAGCAGATCTTTCCCCCTGCTGTAAGAATGACTGCTTTGCCTTTGAAGTATTAACTGCCCTCCATTTAGGGATTGTATTTTGGTAAACTTGCCAGGAAGATTTCCATTTGCATAGTTTTGGAGATTTCCTCTCCAGGAGTTTGCAAGCCTGCCAATGTGGCTCTAAAATCGTTAATGTGCTCATTCAAAAATTTGGGATTTGACTATTCCATCATCTACAGCCACTGAGCTGGCTGGCTGGTGGGGGGCAGGCTTTCTAGCCAGGTGGCTGGCTGGACTGGGGGGGCAAAGTCTATATTTTAACTTTAAAATGGGGGGGTCGTCTTATGCGCCCAGTTGTCTTATACGCCGGAATATACAGTACCTTAAGAAATTTCAGACTAAAACATTTCACCACCTCACTGACATTAGAGACTCACCTGTTCTACATAGTCTCATCTGTAGCCATTTGACTTACCATACCCTATTTTCAGTGGCTTGTGGTTAGCAGTAGTACACAGAGTCCAGGTTCATTTTTACTTGTAAAAGTTAGGGGCTACTATTCTACTCACCTTTGGTTCTCCCTTCACTTCCTATCAAGAGTATTCAGAGATATATCCCAAAACTATATATTAATCATATACAATATGTACATGCTAACACAGCAGCCATTCTATTCTAATGCAGAAGAGGATCCAAAGAAATGTATAACTCTTGATAGCCTTTGTGGCTGAAGAGTGGGATATAAATAAAAAAACAAACAAACAAACAAACAAAAAAGACCTTTGGGTTTGTGTTCCATGCTACAGGGCACATCTGTTTTGAACCCAAGAGGAGTTTTGAAAACTCTTTGTAATATGGCAGAAGGGTCTGTTGTTTAAGTAATACATGGATCATAAAGTAGTTTCTGGATGCCAGAAATAGTCTCCAGAAACAGCATTCACAACAACTGCATCTTATTACTGGAACCAGGTGCAACTGGAGGCTGCAGTGATAAAATGTATGACATGGTTGGATGATCAAAATTACTACAAACTGAAGACCCAAACTTCAAAACAAAACAAAAACCTCCTCCTCAAAATCCCTCTAGTCACAGAGTGGTGTCATTTTTTTTACATTAACATTACTTGAAGGCAAAGATAAGGACATTGTGGCATACAAATTAAAATCAGTCTGCACGTACAGGTTAAATATCCCTTTATCCCAAATGCTTGGGTCCAGAAGTGTTTTGGATTTTTTTAAGTTTTGGAATATTTGTATATACATACGTAATGAGATATCCTAGAAACGGAACCCAAGTCTAAACACGAAATTGTTTTTTGTTTCACATACACCTTATACACATAGCATAAAGATAATTTTATATAATTTTTTTAAAAAAATAATTTGTTATTTTAATATTTTTTAAAATTCTAATTTGGAGTATTTTGGATTTCCAGATAAGGGATACTCAATCTGTAGTACATTTTTAAAAGATGAAGGCATTCACAATTAAGTTTACCCACATGTTACATGGAAGGTAATATAACAAATCTCTGAACCCAAACAATTGTAATTTGTCTTCTTCATCTCCAGTTTCTCATCCCACGATGATGTGAGACAGCAATCTTTTTCACGTAAGAAAACAGCACAACTACAAGAATATATTTATATTGCAGTATTTCTAGGAAGATTCTACTTCAAGGAAGGTTCTGCTTATGCTACAATTAATTTTAATATTCTAGCAGGGAGAATTCCCCCTTTTTTGTTTTAATCTGGGGATAAGAACAATTCCAGTAATAGAACGTCAACATTAATTTGAGGGGAGATGAAAAATGACTTAATAACACTGCAGCAGGATTAATATTGTACAATAGATCATGGAGCCATAAAACTCTTGACAAATTCATTTTTGAATCATGGTATCCTTGCTAATAGGGCAGGGCACATCTGAGAGACTGTTAATACCCTTTTCTGTACAATCCAATATTAACTTACATAGGAGAGTGGGGAAATCAACTATCATATCATTTAGCTTACAGTAAAAAAAGTCAGAAAAGAGAAAGGATCAAAGGCTTTAAGCAGGACGTTTTCCATTTGCTTTAGATCAGCAGGTACAATTCCAAAGGCAAATGTTAACTTTATCACGGAAAATAAATCTTCAGTTTAAGTCTTCTCTGCCAAGAAAACCAGTTACATGTTACTAGGCAGTTTTAACTTCTAATCATCAACATACAGAGGAACATCCTGTGTGAGAAGCAATCTTCTCTAAAACAGTCTAAATCTTGCCTCAGCTGGTAAAAGGGAAATGTCTTCATTGCTTGTGAACTGTTCCAAGCATGTTCACATGAAATCCACACCATAGAAGGGAAAGGAATAAACAATCCTACCAGATGCCCAAGTTGTTTCCACTATCCGCTGTAAGTCCCTTGAATCAAATCTTCCTGATACCCTTAATATAAATGCATGACATCAGTAGATGGGGTGTTCAAGTCAAATGTAGGGTGTGGACAAAAAAGGGGGCGACCTCAAGTTGTTGAAAGATAAGAGACCAAAAAGAGACCTGCCCTTTGCTTTAGCTGATATCAATACTCATAGATTGCACTGAATGGCACACCCCACCTTTAGTGGCATCGTAGTTACCAGACCTGGGGCTCAGTTCATGGAACCCACTGCATCTGTTGGCACAGAAAGCAAGGAATACTACTGAACCAACCAGGTTTTCTATGGGAAAACCTATGGACATAGTGACTTATCTATTTTTGTTTTAAATACATATTATCAGGCTGCCCAACTGTTCTTTTAGTCTAATATATCTGTTGCAGCAGTTGTAAATTATAGAATGGCAGTGGTAGTGGGTAAAAGACATGTCCATCTAAAATTGTACCTCCCACTCTAGATGCAGGTCATTACTTAAGATAAATACAGTGTCTAAAATTACTGAGCTGAAATACTGCCAATCTTGTTCTGAGATTCTGAGGACTGAGGACTCCATTAGCCTAGATGGGAAACGTTGATGATTGTGTGCTGTTTTTCCCTTCAAAATTTAATCCAGATTTTAAAAAGGCTTGCGTCTAGAGTGGAGGTGGTGAAGATATAAGACCATTCAAAGATTTTAAAATAGCCAAATTTAAATTATTATACCAACCAAACATAAACTGTGGAACAGGCAGGCACTGCTGTGACTGAGGAGTATTTTAATAAATTGTGCTAGAGACATAAGGAGTATCTAACGAGTAATGAGAAAAGGGCACGGCTAGACAAGATCTCAGCAAAGGTAATGAATACATTCAGAGATTCTGTCATGAACAGAGAAGTGTGACTTTCACCATTCCCTTCATTTTTTCGCAGAAACAATTCAGCCTGCTTTTAAAATTCAACTGTATTTATTCTCACCCAACTCCAATGGCTTATACTTTATATACACAGAAAATTCCTTGTATCAGATTGTATCAGGTACCGTGGGTTATAAAATGGGGGAAAGGGGGGGCTTTCACTTTTGGAAACTTTTAATGATGCCTCCCACAAGGTTTATTCCTCCTATACACATAACAATTCTTGCTTTCCCATACCTTGCCTCCCATACATCTACGCCTATGTTGGGCTCTTAGGTTGGCATTTTTATTTTATTGTTTTAAACATATTATTGTTTTAAATATATCAAAGCTTTTGTCTCATTCAGCTTCTGTTTGCTGCATGAACAGCATCCTGTTTGACTGCAGCAGTCAGAGCTTTCTTTGCTGCCTCTATCACATTAGCTCAGCCTTGTCTTACCCAGCTGTTCCAGCTAGTTAAAGGGACATTACATCATACACCTCAGACAGCTGAGGAGGACCCCTCAAAAAAGCACTGTTACAAATTTGCTAAAAACTTTGTGGAGAAAATTGCTCGGATTCGTTCTGAATTAGACCCCACATTGAAGGTAAAGTCTGGGGAGGTAACTGAGGCACGCACTTGTCTGGTTTTGAAGGATGCGTTTCAGTTTGTTCAGCATGATGATGTGGACAAGTTGCTTGGAGAGGTGAGGCTAACCACTTGTATGTCAGACCCATGTCCATCTTGGCTAATTAAAGCTGCCAGAGGAGGATTGGCCAATTGGGTCATGGAAGTTGTAAATACTTCTTTGAAACAGGACTATGTTCCAACCTCTCTAAAAGAAGCAATTGTAAGACCTTTGCTACTGGCCACTCTCTAATTTCCCCTTTCTAAATAAGGTCCTAGAACAAGTGATGGAAACACAACTCCAGGCTTTCTTGGATATAACAGATTACCTAGATCCTTTCCAATATGGGTTCAGGCCTGGTTATAGGACAGAAACAGTCTTGGTTTCCTTGGTGGATGACTACAGCGGGAGCTGGATGGGGAACTGCATCTCTGTTGGTACTCCTGGATCTTTCAGCAACATTTGATATCATCAACCATGGTATTTGTCTGGATTGTTTGGCTGCTATGGGACTTGGGGGCATTGCCTTGCAGTGGTTCCAGTCTTTCTTGGCTGAGGGTGGTGCTGGTCGATTGTTGTTCAGCCTTTTGGACATTAGCCTATAGGGTTCCACGGGAGTCAATACTGCCCCCCTATAAACATCTACATGAACCCGGTGAGAGAGGTCATCCAGAGCTTTGGGAGTGGGTGTCATCAGTATGCTGAGAATACCCAGTTCTATCTCTCCTTTACAACCGATGCCAAGGAGGCTGTGTTAGTACTGAATCATTGTCTGGATGCAGTAAAGGACTGGATGCAAGTGAACATGCTGAAGTTTAATTCAGAAAAGGCAGAAGTGCTGTTGGTCTGTAGAAAAACCAATGTGGGATTGGGATCATAGCCTGTTCTGGATGGGATTACTCTCCCTGTGAAACATCAAGTTCATAGCTTGTTGGTGTTCTTGGACCCAGCACTGCTCCTGGAAAGCCAGGTTGCTGTGGGGGCCAGGAGCGCTTTTGCCTAGCTTCAGCTGGCCTGCAAGTTGCACACTTTCTTGGGGTAGAGAGACCTGGCCGCAGTAGTTCATGCCCTAGTAACCTCCCAATTAGACTACTCTAATGCATTTTATATGGGGATGTCCTTGAAAAGTGTTTGGAAGCTGCCGCTAGTGCAAAATGCAGCTATCATACCGGTGTCAGATCTGTATTTTGGAAACCATACAACACCAGTCTTGCAAGACTTTCACTGGCTCAGTTTAACATGCTGGTGTTGACCTACAGAGCCTTAAATGACTTAGGACCAGGATATTTGAAAGACTGCCTTCTCCCATACAAACTCACCAGAAATTTGAGATCTTCAGAGGAGGCCCTGTTAAGCGGTCCCAAACCATGTAAAGTTAGATTCGTTAAGTACAGGGCTTTCTCTGTAGCAGTGCCTCAACTGTGGAACTCCCTATCCCTAGACTAGTCCCAGCTCTTTTAAACTTCTGGTGGGTATCCAAAACAGCGCTGTTCTGCATGGCATTCAATGTTTGAAATTCCTGTTTTAACTTTTAAAACTGGATTCTAGAATTGTTTTTAGACTGCTTTTAGAAGTTTTTCCTCCCAATATTTTTACTGACATAAAATCATCAAACGTTTAAAACAAACATGACTAACAGACACAACAACCATACATTTACAAAAATAAAAATAAAACATTCACAAGCAATTCTACATTCCATCTCTCATCTGAAATGAGAAATGAGAGACTGCTTTTAGAAGTGTTAAATTTTAATGTCTTTTTAAAATGTTTTCTCTATATTGTTTTAATTGGTTTTTATCTGTTCATCACCTCTGGCGCCCTTGTGGGCTGGGACGTGATACAGAAATACTTTAAATAAATAAAATGTTGCTGAAAAGAAATAGTGGAAAATAAGAGTTTGCCATGGAAAAAAACTTTTAAAAGAACACTGTCTTCATTTTCATGGAGGAACACAATCCTAACTGTATTTCTTGAACAATGTTTGTAGAATCCTGTGATGTTTAGACAGAAGTCCTAACCAATAGAAAGAAACAGTTCTTTCATCTATCATGCAGAGATCAACAAAAATAGGATCTACTGTGCATATTCATTATGACTTTTAAACCTTCAAAGCTAACTCAAGAGCCTTTCACTCTTGAATAAAGCCATATGTTGCTCTTTAATGAGAACTATTTCCATGCCAAGCATCAAGCCTAAGCTGCTTCTGAGCTCAGTTACTTAAGATGACAATTTCTGGAATGTTTTATAAAACAAACTAAAAATACTCAGTCAAGAATGAAGAAGTAAGAGACTACGTCTGCAAAATTTCATTCTGTAATCTGAGATTGAATGTAAATAAATAAGTAAATAATAACAAGAATTATTGATGGTACTACTATACCATCAATTTGCCAACTTGAAAGTTTCTGCTGCTATGCAAAAACACTCCAGAGCTTGGTTGTCTTCCTGTTGGCTAGTGTTAACTACTCTGCCACAGCACAGGCAAATATGAAAGCAGGGGCAAAATGACTGCAGGTACTGCAGTGACAGTGAAAGCTCTCTGTCAGGAGAGAAAGCTGCCCTGCCAGAGTTGGCAGGGTACATTTCTCTGCATATGAAGACAGTTTTTTCTACCACCACTACATACCTCACTGCTGCAAAAGGATTTAAATTACTGTCTTTTGTCTCAACTCCACATGGCCAAGAAGTCGAAGTGGCCTCTGTCTGCAACATAAGATCCCTTACCTGAACAACAACACAAGTAATATCTGAAAGAGCATGTAGACCTGTGACTCCAACATCATCACTTTTATTTATTTATTTTTAACATCTTTTGCCTGATGAAGAAACCAGTAGAACTTCAAAAGCTTGCAACATGTGTTTTGCATTTGATTAGCCGTATCACTTTTTTGTGGATTTTGTATTTTGTTATGCCACTAGAAAATGCCCTATGTTGGCTTAATTGACTAATGCTGGCTTATGGCACAAGCAGCATTCTTCAGTCTGTTCACTCACATCCAGCCCCTTGTCTTAGAATTACTGTACTCTTTTGCAATGTGCCATGCTGTCAGAATCTGCTTTTCACTGCTGTGGATCACAGACTGAAAATGTACAACAGCCAGTAACTCATTTGTTTAACAATTACAGCAAACATATTATTCAAACAAGGACTTCTTTATGTCTACCACTGTCCCATCACAACTGGCTTTGTTAAGACCAACAGTAGCGAAGCCAATTAAAGTGGGATCAATAATTTCCAATGAAAATTTCTATTTCGTTTACCTAACAGAATGTTCTCACACACCTGTCCTAGTTTTATACAAGTTTTAATGCTATTACTGTTGCTAAGACAACTTTCAGTTCTACAACATATAGTCAGTTCAATTGCCAAGAAGAGTCCAATTCCAAAAACTTTATTATTTGTAATGGGGCATCAGTCTGGAATAATACCACTTAATTCTTACTCTGTGGCATTTTAAGATTTATTTTGCTTAATCAGCTATGAAGCTTTAATGCAGAAGTCATTGAAGAATACAGTACAAGTATAGTTTTACTGTTGCCAGTTATAGTTAAGATTTAAAAAAATATTCCCAAATTACTCACTTAGGATCTCATTTTGTTTTATATTGCTGGTTTTGCACAGGGCTTTTAAGCACAAAGAGAATGGGAAACCCATTTAAACTATGAAGGTCTTCTCTCACTCCAGACAAAACTCACAGTATATATATACAGATATTAATTTATATATTTACTTTGCCTCCCCCCACACTTTAAGTAAATTCCATTCACTGATATTCTTCCAACACAGAAACAGTTTAGTATTAGGGATGAAAAATTTTCAAGTCATGAGAAAAAAATATCAGGGGTCTTTTTTGTTTTCCCATTGTGTAAAGGACAGAGACTGAGGCCTCAGATTTCACCTATAGTGGAACACTACTCCTTTTCAAGCTGTTCCAGCAATGCAGAACTGCAAACAGTTGACATGTTATGCCAGCGCAGGTTTTCCCAGATGTTGAATCAGCAAATGCTAATACAAAAAGGGTTGTTAGCTTCTCCAAAATGGCTTCATATTCTACTGGACTTGTGGGTACCAAGCTGAAGACTGCACACCCATCGTAGTAGGTGTGTGAATTGCATGCAGAAGAATATAATGCATTACACTTCAGCAGAAGATGGCAACAAAGTCTTAGACTAGCTGATTAATGTTTCACTTTCAAAATGAAAAAAGGTATACCCTTGAGATAAAAAAAAGCTCTGGTACAGGCAGTTCTATTATATAAAGTGCTCTTTTAGAAATGAGCCCATGTAAAGAGGCATTGTTCCTTATTTTGGCAAAGACTGAACCTTCTTTAATAGGTGTGTATTATTGTGGAAAGTAAAAAATGACATAGTAAACTAAGATGGACAAATGTAATGGAGTAGTGGTGGTTATTTGTGAATGACAATGCTGGAGCAGTGAGAGTTATTCTCATAAAGGTAGCTTAAAATTGTTGTGGTGGAATGAGGAACCTTCACAGTTGTCAGTTACGAATATCAAAAAAGGCAGAAAATGTATTCAATATATTCTTCATATATGAAATTTTCAGACGGCTGATGACTGTTTTCTACTGAGAATGAAATAAGCACACATAAATGAAACCATATCACAAAAATGCATAGAGTTAGAGAAGAATTTTCATATAAGCATAATAAAACCTAATTTTGGATGAATTGGCCTTTCTATTATAAAATTCCTGACTGCTAAGCATCCTCTTTTTGCAAATATCTTTTCAAGAAACTAGATATTTTAGGATGCTAGCTACATAAATTTTGCTGAAACTCTCCTTTTATAGATCATACTATGCAATACATCAATAAGACCCTAGTTAAGAAAAAAACAGCAAACATGATTTTTTTAAAGCTCTACTAAAGGGCACACTATTTGGAGATTTTACTACAGAAACATCACTCTTTATCACTAACTTTAAGATAATTCCTCATCTTTTGCAAAAAAAAGGAAACAGGTTATCATATAAGTGTTTTGATGCTCTTGCAGAAAGCAGCAGACAAGGAAAACAGGAGCAGTAAATTCTGAATTTATTCCCTAAGTGACAAATGATAAATTCAAAGACATAGCCATATTAGTCTGGAATATCAGTAAACAAGGGGATCTTGTTGCACCTTTGAGACTGAGAGAAAGAAATTGTAGCATAAGCTTTCGTAGACTTGGTCTACTTCCTCAGATGAATGGTGCCTTTAATATGCTTGTTCACATTTTAATATATTTTAATAGACAATGTTTCTTACCTGAAAACTTTAGAAAGATAGTAGGAAACACAGCAGAGAGCCATATAATGCCTACAGATCTGTCAGATTGCAATTCAGGGCTGTAGTGCTCCTGTTTCATGTGTTTTAATGCAGGCAACACTGACAATGAAGTATTCTAAATATTGTTACCCAGACAAGTAAGTAGTGAGTTGACAGAATTAATGTGGGGAGAGAGGTATCAAGTCATATAACCTAAGATCAAATAATATAACACTGCAAGGCACACAAATATTGTAGGACCCCCATATTCACTGATTCATTATCCACTGATTCAATTATCCACGGGACACAAAACAGCATACCTACCATAGAGTCTTCCTAGAAAATGTGTCCTCTCTAGCCATTTTCTAGGCCCTTCAAGGCAACTCTATGGTATTTTAAACCAGAAGCCCCATTGTTTTCAATGGTGTTTGCTATTATCCACAGTTTTCAGTATCAATGCATCCCCTGGACCAATCCCCAGTGGATATAGGGGTCCTATTGTGGTGCTACTGCCTCTCTTAAATTTGTTACAAGGACTTGATTTAACAGTAACAATCTTTCCACAAGTCATTGCTGACTGAGCTGTGAGTTATTCTAGCACTGCGCAATAATCTATGGTTTAGGCTTAGGTATGCAAGAGAGAAGACACATAATATTCTCCTTCTAAATGAAGACACACATTCTTTGTCTATACAAAGTTATTTGTATATAAAGAGAAGTTGCTACCTTGAGAAGTATGTACATGAAGATGGCATAGAAGCTGAAATAAATGATAATCACTAAATAGGCTGATTTCCCATTAAAACACAGTAACTAACCTTCTACAAAATATTACAAAAATCAATTAAAGAGCAAGAGTATGCTTGCTCTTCACATTTCACTAAAAACAAATGCAAAGTTTTCATAACTTATAGTCAAACTTCACTGGACCTAAAACATAATTCTCAGGCCATACGTTACATGGTAGACACACATGAACGTGGAAATAAGATTGACTCCTGTATCTACGGATTCGGTATCCACAGTTTCACTTATCCATGTCTGAAAGTATAGGTTCTCTCTATGCATTTCTGGGTCCTCCAATGTGGTTCTGTGGTCAACTTCTGGCATTCTTCTCATTGAAAATAATAGGGTTCCCTATTATCCACAGTTTCAGGTATCCATAGGGGGTCTTGGAACGTAGCCCCTGTGGATACGGGGGTCAACCTGCACTTACAAGTAGGTGTTTACACCGTACTCAAAATATCTTTGCAAGAGAGATGCTTCTTATCCTTGATTTTACTAGAGAGATCAAAATACTGTATAGCACAGATATGAAGTGTGACCTTACCACTTATCAAAGAGATCAATCAAAAAACGAAAGAAAAAATACCTGAAGAAACACCACCTCCCACGAAACAACTGACATCACTATCTTTTGCGTATATTTCCTGTATATACCTTTTAATAAGAACATGCAAAAACCTTTTCCCATTGCTATAATGTATTGGTCAGAAATATGCTAGGAACTAAATTTAAAACAGAGCTACTGAATATATTAATGGAACAATTATTGCTGGATAGGGACTGAACATTTTTTTAAAAGTTAAAAAATCCAAATGTCTGTATTTTAAAGGGAAGAAATGGAATTGTTATGTAATTACCTTTTCCATAATATTTAATCTATCTGAACTATGTGTTTTAGAGAAAAAAACAAAACAGATAGTCAGTTATTGAAATCTATGCTCTGTTCATTTCAGGTATACTTGTAAATTTTGAAAGCTACAAATAAGCCTAGAACTGTCCATGTCAGTTTAATTATTGAGCAAGAGTGCGCAGATAGTAAATAAAATGGTAGACAAATATATATATATATATATATATAAAAAATACAGAGATGAATATTGTTTATCTGCTTTAAAAGTAACCCAAGTGCAGCACTGTTTCCAAATTCACCACCTGTATCTTCCTTTAAAAAACAACAACGCTCTAGTATACCAAACTACTGGCTGTTTTCTACCAATGCTGTGAACAGTCAATATAGCAGATACCCCACTAGAAATCTTGCAGGTATATTTCAGTCTTGATAAGAGATGCTTTGGGAATGGCATTGTTACTGAATTCAAGAGATGACTTGCCCTATCCTCCATTTTACGAGACTACTCATTTAAACACACACACACACACACACACACAAAACTTTGTAATATTTGATTTGATAACTGTTCAGAATAGTTTTCACACTCTAAAAATGATTACAGAAGACCAATGTCCATTACAAGAAAATTAATACCAGTAACAAGTTAAACAAATGAATCTTCTTCCCATCATAGTTCTCACAGACAAGAGCTACAATGACTGCAGGTCTACCATGACTCCTATTTTAATTGCTTATGTTAAGTTGAAAGAATAGAATAAAGAGGATGTTTATACATTTAATTCTTTGTTGTTGTTGTGTGTCTTTAGGTTATTTCTGACTCATGGAGACCTTAAGACAAACCTATCACAGGGTTTGTTTGTTTGTTTTTGGCAAGATTTGTTCAGACAGGCTTTGCCTTTGCCTTCCTCTGAGACGGAAAGAATGGGACTTGCCCAAGGTTAGCTAGTAGGTTTCCATGACCAAGTGGGAATTTGAACCCTGGTCTCCAGAATGGTAGTCCAGGGTTCAAACCACTATACCACGCTAGCTCCTGGTTCTTTTTTTAAAAAATTGCTATCAATTAGCAGAAGTCTTGAAGAAGTGCTGCACTACATTTTTATAAACCTCAGACTCCTCTGAATACTACCGTACATGTTGACAATAATGAATTTGTGACAGAGACACAAGATTCATCTGGTTACTTTTCCAAAAGGAAGTGGGTTAAGTAATTTAAGTCTATTCTCTCATAGGCTGGTCTCCTTTTTGGACAGAAAGAGTTAAATAGTTCCTTTTATTCCCAAGAGATCTTAATCCCACTCAGTGATGCCATGTTTTATTTAAAACATACTCTCTCTCAGTAACCACTTCTTCTAATTGGCAAGGCAAGGCAAGGTCTCAAAAGCACACAGCTCGTTACATTCAGTTTGGATTACAAAAACACGATGAAACAAACTGCATCGAAATGTACAAATTAACAGCTCAGGAGTGCACGACACGGATATGGAATTAGATTGTAATATGGAACTAACTCTACAGGGAGGGAGGGAAACAAATCACTAGTGTCTTTATAAACTATACAAGGTTTCCAAATGAGCAAATATAAAAAATAGTGGACAGGCTTTTCCATAATTCAGCCAAATTGACAAACATGGACAGAAGAGAGGATTCCTTTCCTCCCAACTCCTACATAGATGAAATAGAGAATGAATGCTAAAAATTAAATTAAAATAAAATGAACTAAAAAAAGTCACTTAGTCCATAACTTCCTTCTGCTTTTGTGCTGACAATCTGCAAAAGTCTCTTCACAATTAAGTCATATTCAAAAATTTTAATCATCTGAGAACACACACATGGGACTAAATTAGAGCTGATGTTTTAGCAGGCCATGCAGAGAGCAAGGTTAATGAGACAGAAGTTAGATGAATGCAATATTAATAAGACAGAAGCACAAGAGAGGACTACTACAATGGCACAGCACAAAAGAGACAAACAGTGCTTTATTGGAGAGGAAAATGTACTGTCACAACCATATCTTTGTGAAAAGTTTTGCTTATATCCTTTCTGTCTTTGACAATTGATCTTTACTGACCATTAGTGAAGTTTTGCCAGGCAGTCTCAGAGCCAGAAGACAAAGTGTCAAAAAGCAATAGGATGAGGATATTTCATCATAAACCAGGGTTCAGATCTTTGGGTTTGCAAGTGTCTAATAAGTACTTTGGTTTTGCTTTTTAACAGGAATACACACACACACACACACAGTCGTCCCTTCATATTCACTGGGGTTTGGTTCCAGGACTTTCTGTGGATACCGAAATCCATGAATACTCAAGTCCCATTATATGCAATTGGCATAGCAAAATGGTGTCCCTTATATAAGACGGCAAAATCAAGGCTTGCTTTTTGGATTATTATTTTTTAAAGAATATTTTCAAGCCGTGAATACTTAAATCCATGGATACCAAATCCGTGGATACGGAGGGACAACTGTATACACACACACACACACACACACAAAACCCCCCACACAAGCTGTACCAGATGTAACAGACGCCATTAAAAAAACTCCCTAAAAATTCCCGGTAGAACTCACAACAACCCTGTAAGGTAGGGTGGTGCATTTTTAAATTCCTCCTCCCCCTTCTTAGCATTCCACACTTTTCCTGCAATTGCTAAGGGTGACTATCTCTGTTGCTCTGCTGCCACTGCCGTCAATTAACTACCTGGATCCAAACACAGGCGGCCCACTGCCACCAGCTGACTGGGTCCCATTGAAGCTGCTAAAGCGGCATCCCGCTGCCACCTCCAGTTGACTGTCTGGGTCCTTTCGCAGCCCATAACTGGTGAGTAGCTGAGCAAGTGAGGAGCCCTGTGAGGCTGGGGATGTAGTTGCAGATTGAGAGGCAGAAGTGGATTGTGGAGAGGGAATTTGCATGTGGATGGTGATTGGCTGGGTGTGTTTCCTGAGCAGCCAATCAGCACACTGGGAAAGGCAACATACCCAAGAGATAGATTACACACACACACACACACGCATGATAAATATGCCCTAAATCAAACAATATTCATATAGTATTCTGATAATAATGGCCAAGATGGGGAACAGAATCTTTCCTGATATTCCTGGACTGCAACTTCTATCTATCCTCACCACTGGATATACTAGCAAGGACTGGAGGAAGTTCCAGTCCAACAATATCTGGAGAGTCACAACTGCCCATCCCTGCATTAGGAAAATCCATCTACAGAGTGGGTAACAAGGTCCCAATTACCCATTTCACAGTAGGGACTAAGATAACCTAAAATGAGCTCCTCCTCCCATATCATTCTGCCTGTACTCTTACATAATCAGCTGGCCCTTTCCCTCTGTTTTTCCCTTGTTGGAAAGGAAACAGATAAAAGGAAGAAAAGGGGCCTTTTCCTTCCATGGAACACCCTTCCCAGGGATGCTTACTGATACTGGAGGGAAAGCATGCTGTGGTCCTAGGCTTCTACAGGTTGACTCTCCCTTATTTGGCATTCTGAAATCCAAATTATTCAAAAATCCAAAATTGTCTGAGATAGTGACACCTCCGCTTTCTGGTGGTTCATTGTAAACAAACCCTGCTGTATGCACAAAAATTATTAAAAATATCTATGTGTATAAGGTGTATATGAAACGTAAATGGAAGGAAAAGAGCTTAAAATATCAAGGCTGTATAAATTAATATTAAAACTAAACTTAGAATCTGAAACGGTAAAAGACTATATGTTGAAATGGTCTTGAAACATTGGACATAATATCTTATTGGAGGAATGGGATGCCTTATGGAAGAAAAACATAAAATTCACAATAAATAATGAACTCCGAGAGAATTGCTATAAAATGCAATTCCGCTGGCATTTGACCCCGGTGAGACTAACAAAAATGTATAAGGAGGTAAAAAATAGCTGTTGGAAATGTGGAGACTTGAACGGTTCACTTTTTCATATGTGGTGGACATGTAAAGCGGCAAAAGAATTCTGGACTAAGATTCATAATGAGATAAGAGACATATTTAAAAAAGACTTTAAACTTAAACCAGAACTCTATTTGTTAAACATATTTGATTCAGAATTCCCACGAAAATTCAAAAACATAATGCTTTACATGTCCACCACGGCCAGAATTGTTTATGCTAGACATTGGAGACAAAAGACACTTCCAAGCTACGAAGAATGGATGATGAAATTGTATGAAATAGTCCAAATGGAACAGCTTACATGCTGGGTCAAACACCGCTCAACCGAGGCTTTCAGGGATGAGTGGAAAATTCTATTTGATTATTGGGACAGGAAATGGGATGGCTGTATGACGACTTGGTTTAAAGATTAGTAGACTATTAGTAGACTAACAGAGTCGGGCTAGATTTGGGGAAGAGATATGTATTTTGAATATTTTGAGTATTTTGAAGGATAATCTAATTTAAGATAACAGACATTAAGGTTTAACCCTCTGTTAAATAATGCAGTTTTGTATGATGAATAAGTTTAAATAAGGTTATGGACTGCATTAATGTATTAACCGCTATAGTTATGTATTAATTGTCACAAAAGGAAAGTCGCTTAATGTGTATAAGTCTGATTCAAACACTGTTTGAGTAGGAAGTTAAGGAATAGGGTACTTCAATAGGTTGCATAAATGGATGGTCGTGCTCACTTTTAGTTTGTATGTAAGAATTGATATGCAATGTATCTAGAAAAATAATAATAATAAAAAAAAGAAACGTAAATGAATTTCATGTTTATTCTTGTGTCCCATTATTATTATTATATTCATTTCTATCCCACCTTTCTCCCACTAATGAGACACAAGGCGGCTAACAACATCATTATAAAAACAATACAGGCTAAAACAGTACAAAGTTAAAATCACATTATAAATATAAAAGTTAAAAAGAATTCAACAATTTACAAGTTAAAAGCATTACAGTAAAAATTAAAATACAGTTGTCCCTCCATATCCACAGATTTGGTATCCACGGATTTAAGTATTCACAGCTTGAAAATATTCTTTAAAAAATAATAATCCAAAAAGCAAACCCTGATTTTGCCATCTTATATAAGGGACACCATTTTGCTATGCCATTTGCATATAATGGAACTTGAGTATTCACTGTTTTTGGTATCTACGGGGGTTCCTGGAACCAAAACCCAGCGAATATGAAGGGATAACCGTACCTTTTAAAAAACCCTTTAAAATTTTTAAAACCATACCACACAGCTTCACTAGCCCAGCCCTTGTTGGTTCATAAAAACCTGGCAACATAAAAATATCTTAACCTGCCACCAGAAGGAGTGCAAAGATGAGGCCATCCTCGCCTCTCTGGGGAGGGAGTTCCATAGTCTGAGAGAAGCCACCGAGAAAGCCCTCTCCCTATGTATTATGTATATGTAAGTATTCCAAAATCCAAATATTCCAAAATACTTCTAGTCCCAAACATTTTGGCTAAGGGAGACTCAACCTATAAAAACATTTTTAGACATCTTTTAACCTTGTATGCTGCCCCACTTTAAATGTCTGTCTGTGTGACTTTGCTATTTCCTAATACAGGCTGATCTGAAATGCTTAGAAGCAGAAGTATTTTGGATTCCTTCAGATTTTGGAATATTTGCATATACATAATGAGTTATTTTAGAGATGGGACGCAAGTGTAAACATGGAATTCATTTATGTTTCATATACACCTTATACACATAGCCTGAATGTAATTTTATTTTAAAAAATTAGTAATTTTTGTGCATGAAACAAAGTTTGTGTACAATGAACCATCAGAAAGCAAAGGTGTCAGTATCTCAGCCACCTATATGGACAAGTTTGGATTCTGGAGCATTTCAGATTCAGAGATAAGGGATACTCAACCTGTACTTTGATTTTGTAAACTACCCTGGAAACAAGTATGAAGATGAGTGGTATATCCTAAATAATCATCTGTTTCATGACACCTTATCCACCACCTAACCTTTTCATAACTCAGTTGTGAACCTAAAACTAATCATCTGGGAAAAGAATTGAATAAATAAATATCTAAAATAAACATTTTAGATATACTGAGGACATATATCTTAATATCTAATTCTCTTGGGTATGTTGCCGTTTCTAGTGTGCTGATTGGCCACTTAGGAAACTTAACAACCAATCAAAGCTCTCTGTTGGGCAACCAATTAGCACACTGGGGGTGGGAACATGTGGAAGTTTCAGACTTTTTAAAACATGGTGGCGGCAGAGGGGCTTTCCATTGTTCCATGCATATGTGGTCTTGGACCTGGGCCCTTTCTGTGTGACCTGGGCCTTTTCTGTGCTGCCTGGGGCCTTTCTGTGCCTGTCACAACGGCCCACCCACGGACCTCTGCTGCCTGAAGTCCAGGGTTGGCCCTTGTTCTTATCCCAAACCCAGGGATTCCTATCCCAAACCCAGGGATTCCTCTTCGTTGCCACCACTCCCTGTCTTGCTGGTTTTTCTTGTCTAGGCAGGGAGATCATAGACAAGATGAAATCAAGGAACAATAATAACTCTTTTCTCTACTCTAGAGAAGGTTCTTGATAGCTGACCAAAGCAGGCGATTTCGAGGCGAGGTTGAGAAATAACAGCAGCTTTTATTTCAATCTTAGGATTTATGTCGCTTGAGAAGGTAAAACATTCCCAGGTTCAGTTTAAGGATTATACAAATACATTCATTCAGAGCACTTAGAAATAAAGCCATAAAATCTAACGCAATCTAACTACACATTCCCTAACTACTACATGCAGACTAACTTACAGTCTCTGTAGATGGAATCAGAGTCTTTTTGGATCCTTTTTGGAAGCCTCTGGATAAGGTTGGCTCCTCCCAACCCTTTGGTATCACAGATTGTCTTTTGGGGCATTTCATGGTTGTGTAGGCCATTGGGCCCAGAGCTAGGCCATGGGGTCAGAGTCCATCTTAGCTAGCTCCAATACTGATCCTGTGAGTTGTGAAGGTGAGCTCCCATGCTGGCATAGCAAGCCAGCATGACAGTGCCACCTAGGGATTTTTTGTGGGGCCTGGTGCCTTTCTGTGCGGCCTGGGGATTTGGGCCTTTCTGTGCTGCCTGGGGCCTTCCTCTGCTGCCTATCCCCATGGGCCTCTTGGGCCCTGGGCGCTGTCTGTAGCTGCACCCTGGGGCTTCTGTGCTGTCTGTACCAGTTCCTTCCTCTTGGGCTTTGGCCCTTCAGTGCTGTCTGTAGCAGTTACTTCCTATTGGGCCTTGGGGTGGAAATATGTAGAAAACTACAAGTCCTTTCTAAACATGGCGTTGGAGGAGCTCTCACATCCTGCCACATTTGGTGTGTGTGTGTGTGTGTGTAGTGTAGGGTGCATGTAGCGTAGGGTGTTTCTGTGTTTGTGCGATCGCATGGTGGTGGCAGGAGGGCTCTCGCATCCTGGTATGCGTGGTGTGAGTGTGTCTCTGTGTGTGTGTAGTGTGGTGTGTGTGCGTAGTGTGGTGTGTGTATGTGCGGTTGCATGCTGGTGCCGGAGGAGCTCTCACATCCTGCTGCACATAGTGTGTGTATGCATGTAACGTGTGTATATGTGTTTAGTGTGGTATTTGTGTGTGTATGTGCGATTGCATGACAGTGGCAGAGGAGCTCTCATGTCCTGGTGCATGTGGTGTGTGTACACATGTGGTTGCATGGCAGCAGTGGAGGGGCTCTCATGTCCTGGCACACATGGTGTGTGTGTGTAGTGTGGTGTGTGTGTGTGTGTGTGTGTGTTGCATGGTATGTCTGTGTTTACACATGGTTGCATGGTGGTGGTGGGGCTCTCGCATCCTGGCACGCATGGTGGGTGTGTCTAGCATTGTGTGTGTGTGTCTACATGTCTGTGTATGCGCAGCTGCATGGCGGTGGCAGAGGGGTTCTCGGCATGAAATTAGCCATCATAGTTGATTTGAAAGCTTATATATTAATGCGTCAAATGATCGTACTCCTGACATGTTTCCTAAGCAGCCAATCAGCAGAATGGGAACGGAAACAGAATCATAATGAAGTGTTTCATATATGTAGATAACGGTGTATGTTATGCCGGGTATAACGTGTGTGTGTGTGTGTGTGTATGTGTGCACGCACGCACACACACACACACACACATATTGAGGGAATATTGCAAAGATGTGTAATTTAGGTGTATTTACATACTTGTGGGCCACATTTATCAGTTAGAGCCATAGTTATGCTAAAGAGTGGTAAATCAGTTCAATATAAAATGGACAGGAACACAAAGTGCTGCCAGCTTCACAGTGCTATTCAGAAAATGACTTCAGTTACAGTCCTGCACCAAACACACAACAGGCTACAGGTACAAAGGCAGACCTGACTTCTGTTAAGATACACCACAAAGCACTGGCCTAATGGAGAAACATAAATTGAGGTGCCAACTTCTATCAAGCTTTAATGCAAGAGAAATTGTACTGCAGCTCTCCTTATTCACAAGAGGATGTTCTTGAACAGACAACTTAAAACACAACTGCCCTTTTACTGAATGCAAGCATATCATGCTCTGCTTTTGTGCTTCTCTTGCTGCTAATAACAAGTCAGTAAATCTAAAAATGTAATGGCAAAACTGGGATACTCACACATACTGTAACTTCCAGCATTGCACTTGGAAATAAATATTCCTAAGGAACCATCAACAGACAGAGTAAATTCTGCTATCTTTGTATCATACAAGACTATTTAAAAAATTATGCAGCAGAAAGCAGGTAATCACTGCATTAACTTATTATTATTAGATTCTATTGTAAACAACAGCTCCAAAATAACAATGCAATACAGCCATGCTTTTTAGTATTATAATAAACCTGCTAAAGCAATAGGTAAATATCATAGTTCTAGACTCCTATACCAGCAGCAGGGAGCAGTGTGAATCCAAAAACGTTCTGTGAGTCAGTAAAGAGAGGAGGTAAAACCCTAGTATTACATACAGAATGATGCCATTAGCCACTTAGTGAGCCAATTTGCTAAGTCCATAAATGACACCTAGTCCTTCAATCTGCCACAAAGAGAGGTGAAGCACAAATTTGAAATATAATAATTGGTCACTAAAGCAGCACTTATGGTCTTCTAAATCTACACTGAAGATAAAACAAAGTAAGTAAACTCACCTTACAGGAAAGATTCCATTTTTCAAACAGTTATATTTATGTTCCACTAAGTCAGACATAAATTATCTACGTCAGGGTGCTGAGATAAAAAAAATTGTTATGCAATAAAACAAATCCATTAACTTCACTGTCTACAATAATAATTTCTATTGAAATTACTTGATATTATTTAAACTTGCCAGAAGAGTTGCCAACAGGGAAGATTTCATGATCCAGACCTCAGAAAATCAAACACTCCAGGCCTCCTATTTTACAGTATTTTTTATATATACTTGGATTATATAGCAATATGGATAAAAAAAAAATGTTAAATCTTGTAGTCAAATATGGTCCAAAGGATGAAATGTAGAACTTGGGATTTTATCACTGCAATAATGGACTTAACAGAAGGACTTATTTTTCAGGATATTTTGATGTGAGAAAGAATATTTACGGTACCTCATCTTCTCATAAGAAACTCAGCTAAATATTCCAGAAGAGGAGACTTTTTAAAAGGTGTGGTACTTTCATAGGCTTCCTTATTGAAGATAAACCCAAAGAGATAGGGAACCAACATTGGCTTAGCAACTGAGAGAGTAGGCTGTAAACTTTCCACACACTTTATCATACCTGTACAATAGGAACAACTGGCCAGCATCTACAGACTAGAACCTTCTGTGGGCAGATTATGCACATACCTGTTATTATGTTATGTTTTTTGTAGTAGCCACATTGATGTATCAAGCTCAGTGCTTCAGTTAATGTGAAGCAGCAATGGGCAAAGTGTGGCCCATGGGCTCCACACAACACCTAGGACCATCTTTGTGCCACCCAGGGCTACTAAAGATTTTTAAAAAAACCAATTCCCTCCAACCCTCTTGGGGCATTTTCACCATTGGGGGACAGGGGCAAGGCCATTTTAGGTCAACAAAAAAAAAAAGAAGTAAATAGAATGTGACCCCTACAACTGGGAGCATTTAGGGGCCAAAAAAATTAAATTTGCCCTCCAATATATCCTGGGTGTGTGTGTGTCTAACAGTGCCCCTCACTCTTCTACAGTTGCCCACCCCTGATATAAGGTAAGACTTTAGGAGAATGTTCCGAATTGTGACAGCTGTTGCCAGTTAAATTAGTCTGCCTCAGGAGGCTGTAGATTCTCTTTCACTAGAAGTATTTAAGGAGAGAGTAGATGGCCTCCAGACAAGGACACAGATCCTGCACTGGATAGGGAGCTGGACTAGATCACTTCCAAAATGCCTTTGAACTCTACAGTTGTATAAATGTATCTTTATGTTCAGTATAACATAATGTACACAATAGCAAGATAAAATGAGAGATAACTTTTAATTTGAATCACCAGTTTAAAATTCCACCAATAATGATACACTGATATAAAGTTGCAGGAAATGATTCCAAATTGTTTGTATCGCAATACTATGTCCACTTTTCCTTTGCTTCTCATCATGGGTTACACACTTATGCACCATGTACACATTCAGACTGTAAATTTGAACTATATATTTAAACTAATATTAGTAACTTAAGGTAGAATATTATGCCACCCAATCTACATCTACAGCAACAAAACAGGTAAGCATTAAAAAGATGGAGTTGGAAGCTACATCAAGAAACATCTAGTCCAACCCCTGCCAATGCAGGAATCCATCATTAAAGCATTCTTGATAAGTGACCCTTTAACTTCTATTTTAAAACTTCCAATAAAGAGAGCCCACTAAGCTCCAAGGTGGTCTATTCCAATTTTGAACAGCAACTACCATCAGGAAATTTCCCTAATATTTGATCAGAATCTCCTTTCTTGTAATTATGACAAGATACAGTATAAGGTGTTGGTGGTGTATTGAAACAGGACCTTCTACAGACAACTTTTAGTACAATATTTCCTACACAATTACTGCACTGGACCAATTAAGTATGTGAGGTTTTATTTATCTGTCCTTCAACTGGGACACTAGGATATCCCATACTCTTTTCAACAGGTTCAATTGAATTGCTAAGCAATATTTTAACACATGGTTGCACATCTATTACTACAATGATTTTCAAGACAGTTTTATCTCCCCCACCCACCCACTGATCACTCTGTATTTCATTTGAGATGAATCCCCATAAGATGCAGGCATTTTTCCTGTAACTAAAAGATGCATGATTACAATATATGACATATATAATGACATATAGATGAAAGAAATAAAATTAATTCCAGTATCTAAAAGGAAATCTTGTGATGCACTAAGAACAGCTAGTATTCTTAAAACTTAGTTGACTTAAAATTAATACATTTACAGTCTTATTTCTATGAGATTTGGAGCAAAGGTTGGCTCAAGCACAGGACACGGTTAGGAGACTTGAAGGATTTTAAAATATTTCATTTAAATTTTTTCCATTACTAACCTTTTTCATTGTGTGGATTTCTTTTTTCTAAAAAAAGAGAAAGAGAAAATGAAATGAAGATAAAAAAAACCCTCAGGTTTTCCTTTATACATTCAGTTATTGAGAGTCTAATTTAATATAAACATGGCATTTAAAAAAAACAACCTTATGGCTTAAATATACATATGTTAGAGAATTTGTGAGAAGCCAAGCTCATGGCTTCCTTAACCTTTCTCTTTACATTGAAGTTCAATTTTAAAAGATCAACATTTTCTCCTGTTGAAATGGTCTGGCTAAAATCCCAGGATGCTACATTAATGTATTCAAGCCTTAGAGGCAGAATGCCAGTCATCATACCATCAAGGGGCTTTTTAAAACAGTGATCTGATAGTGGAGGAGAACAAAAGAAAGCCAAATCATATTTGTACATCATATTTTTTATTAAATATCCACAACACCCTGCTAGTGCAACTAAAGCAGCCACATCCTTCTGGTCAACTAAATAAATGATTAATGTGGTACTTAAATTGGAGAAGGTGGGGCATTTTTAAACTGAAGTAGTTTTTAACATCAGAATCTATTACTAACAATATTCTAATAACAGGACATTTTGATGGCATTTCTATGCTAATAAAATGAACAGAAGGCAAGACTCTCCAGTGGGATGCCTTTGTTTGTCCAATATTTGAGAGCTAGACCTATCTATGGTGTGCTTCAGTTTAACACTACAGCCAGAGAATTGATTTCAATTTCTACCCTACTCCATCCTTCAGAAGCAGTCTAAAAGCAAGGCAATAACTAAAAGGTTAGCTGTTTTGGTATGTTTTTGCTACGAAGAGCCTTGTAGCACATCAATAGATAGTGTAGTACAAGCTTCTGTGGGACAGAATACAACCGCATATAAGTGGGTTTTAGTTCACAGTCTTATACCATAATAAATAGTTGAAACTACCATCCTCATGTTTTTTTGCTACAAAATATCAAGTATCCTACACTGAAATTACACAGCTATGGAAAAGCAGGAAAGGACGCACTGTGAACTCCTGTGGCCTATCCTGCTGGATTTATAGTTGTCCCTTCATATTCACTGGGGTTTGCTTCCAGGACCCCCTGTGGATACCAAAATCCGTGAATATTCAAGTCCCATTATATGCAATGGCATAGCAAAACGGTGTCCCTTAGATAAGATGGCAAGGTTTGTTTTTTGGGGTATTATTTTTTAAGAATATTTTCAAGCTGTGAATACTTAAATCCGTGGATATCAAATCCGTGGATACGGAGGGACAACTGTATACAGGTATTTTATTTTGAACACATATGCACACATATAACACAATGGAAATCCTATGACCCCCCCCCCCGCTCTGGTTACTTGCTCCGAACTATTTTAAGCAAAACAATTACTCTAATATTTAATTTGTAATCCTTCTTTGGTGGTTCTTCTTCCTTTACAAAAATCTTAAAATATGTTCACTGGCTTAAAATTCTTTAAAAGTACTTAAGAATTCTTCAAATTGGATTGGCTTAAAATCATTTTAACAAGTAGCATTAGACAACGAAATTCAAGTGTGGGCTCATAGTATATGACCTCCTCCAGAATGACATCAGAAGGGAGCTTTGTTATATTCCTGATAGTAATGTTGGCATAACAAAAGAATTTGTTCATTCAGTTGCTGCTAGTTCTAATAATTTCTTCTTCTTTGCAGACTTAAGAGAATGGAGTCATTATAGCTCTCAGTTATCATCACAGCTGCTCTTTAAGACAGGTCATTCTTTCCCCCATTTTACACAAGTAAAGATCAAGAAGTGAGGCCAAGACTAAGCTACTTGTCTAAAGTCAATCTAAAGCACTAAAAATGTATATTGTCATTTACAGATTTCATTAGTAAGTTTCCTTCCACCAGTCATATGATTGCAATTCTTTAGGGCTATAACACATTTTAACTAACATTCTCTGCTATAAACTAGGAATTATCTTGTACAACCCAGAATACTCAAGCTAGGAGGGCAACATTCAAAACACCACTGCAACAGAGGTCTGAACAAGTCTGAGCAAATCTCTGTTCCCTGTTAAACAGGAGTAACAGTGACTACTGTTGAATTGAAAAGAAAAATAAAACATAATAAAAGCAGTTTATATGTTCAATAAAAATAATGTGTAAGAAAGTTATAAAGGGGGAATAGATTTATCTGCACCACCATTAACAGATGTAGTTCAATATTCTATGACTAGAACATCATGCCTGGGGCATAAATATTTTCCTAAAACACACACCACTCAGCATTAATCAACATAATCAAGGCCTGTCTCACTGAATTCAACATTCTGAACCAGTAATCTGAACTCTTAATGCAAGTCACTCTGACAAGAGTTGTCTAATTCAAGGGCATTCCAGGGTTCTGTAAACTTCACTGAGTGAAGGCTTGATTGGTGCCTGTACACAAGAGGCTCTTGCTCTTATACATACTGGAGATTGTTTCAACAAACTTGAGCAAACAAATGAAGCACCAGAGTAAGGAGAATCTGATTTCATGCACACAAAGAAACAGACACCCACACATAAACTCTATGGAAGGTGTTGCCAAGTGATTTAGATTAACTTTTTTTTAAAGGCAGAGGAACCCTCCCCCCCTCAAAACCAAACCTTTACACTGCACTTACCAGCAAAGCATTTGGAACAGAGATTCATAGTCTTGCTGGACCTGGGGCAAGGGGGAAAAAAAGGAGAGCTTAAAAATTCTTGGTAGTTAAGAATATGTAAAGTTAAGGAGTGGAGCAAGGGGAGAAGGGAAAAGAAGACAGAAAACACCCTACATTTCCTCTTTTTGAAGATAAATAAATAGAAAAGGAAAAGCATGTCACACTGTTTATCTTAAGTCAAAATCCAGTGTATGTGTATTTGGTGTTTGCTGTTGTGGTTTGGGCACATTTCAGCTGGCTTAGGGACAAAAAAAAAAAATCACCCCAAAATTGCCCCCCATTAATTTTTTGTACAGTGGGCACTCAGTATCTACTGAGGTTGGTTCTAGAATCCCCCGTGGATATCAAAATCCACAGATGCTCAAGTACCATTCTATACAGTGGCAATGGTGCTCCTCATATAAAATGGCAAAATCAAGGTGTTTTGTTTTGTTTTGTTTTTTGTTTTTGGTGGGGAGAGATATTTTCACGCCTTGGATGGTGGAATCTGTGGAGGGCTGATTGTAGTCTTGGGGCTTTAGGGGTCCCAAAGTCCACATGCCAACCATGGGCCATGTTTTGCCTATCCCTGTGTTGAGGCTAGCTTTCATTTCTACATCTTAATTGTTCCCCCCCCCCCTCAAATGTAGATGAAAGGGGTACAAAAGAGCCTTATAAATACAGAACTATAAACTCTGATAAAAGCAAGGAATAGTTTAACCCATTTATTAACCTAGATACATGTAATAGTACAAGTAGTGGTATCAAGAAATCTACACTCATTAATAGCTACCAAGATGCTAACTGAAACAAGAACCAGTACACATCACAACAATCCAAATTTACATTAAATTAACCTGCAATAGAAGGATTTCAACTTTGCAACACCTTGTCAAACTTATAGTCAACTCCCTTCTGTCCTATCACCAGACTTCAGGAATGTAAGCATAGAGAAAGCTTTAAGCCACCTTCAAGGTTTATAACACTGAACAGGACTGAAGATCACATGGCCCGCATTTCTAAGCAGAAACAAAGAGAGATTAACTCAGTACCCTTAGGGCCATCTTAAGAGCATTATAGGCCCCTGGGCAAAAAAAAAATAAAAAATAAAAATGCACTGGACCCTGCCTACCCAACCACTCAATAAAAATGTAAATTATTGATAAAATAAACTGATATTTCTTGGTACCTCCAAGAAAATCAGTGTTTTGACACTCTCCCCAGTGTATAGCTTCACTGGGAGCAAAGTCCCTTCCCATCCAGACTTCAGAATCTTTGATGTGTAGAACAGTAGAGAAAAGAATGAAAAAGAAGATAGGAGAGAAGTACCTTTGAATATGGGATAGGAGGTGAGGAAGCAAAAGCAATGTCTCAGAGGGGCGTCTCCCCAGCGAGCCAGCATCTCCGTCTTAGGACAATGGGAGCAGCGGGAAGAGAGGTGGGGCGTGGGCGGGAAGGAGGCACCCTCTTGGTGGGGCTGTTGGAGAATGTGTATGTGAGAGAGAGGGAAGAGTTGCTCAGCAACTCATGGCTGTGCAGGCAGCCGCTCCAGGCAGAGCCGAGGAGGCGTGTTGAGCCTCCCTTTCTTGGCCACATCTTGGCTTTGCTGCCTCTTCTGGCAGGGTTTTCCCAGGGTCTCTCTTGCTTTGCTCCTCAGTCAGGACTCCCTCTTCAACAGCCTGTCCCTCCTCCTCCTTGCCCATCCCTCTTCCTCCTCTCTTTTCTCTTTCCCATTTCCGTGAATGCAGACATGCCTAATCTCTGCTACAAGTCGCAATTTTTCTCCTCTACCGAGTTAGCAGGAGATTTGAATGTTGAAGCAGGTAATTGGAAAATTAGTGTTAAATTCAGAAAATTAGTGTTACATTCTGGTCTGTGTATAGATTAGCATTGGGCCTCTATGCTTATGGAGGCCCCAGGCAACTGCCAAGTGTGCCCATGTGTTATGACAGCACTGAGTACCTCATTGATTCAGTATTTGTGCAGTCCTGGTGTGACAGAAGAATTCAACAGGCAATGGTAGTCAAAGTCTACAATACTTGTTTTTATGTCCCTACAGCAAACATGATAAGCTAAAAAAATATCCCAAGTCCCTTCTCTAATCACCATCATCACCATCACTAACATCATTTATTTATATAGGACCATCACTGTATATATATGCTCTAATGCATAAATATTTTCTAATCATACCAAAGATTTCTAGTTCAGAAAGACTCTTGGGGTGCAAGGACTCAGAACAAAAAAGATTCTTGTATCCTTCAATGTAAAAACCAATAACAAAACAAGGGAGTTTTAATTTCCTAGTATTTCAGATATGTCCTTGAAAGGGACAAACTATTGTAGAGTCTGTTATGACGCAGACAGTCGTGTTTTATACTAAATGATTAATGAGCTGACAGTCTGACTTAACTGTACTAACAAGAACTGTACCAACAAGTTAAGATTAAAACAATTAAATAAACAATATGCGATGAAGAACATGCAGCACCCGATGTGACTACAGATAGCAGGAGAAGTACCATAAATGTCCATTTAAGAGCGAATCTAAGAAGAGAAGCAGTGCAACTGCCCTCCTTAGGAATCTAATCCCTATAAGAATAATGCTTAAACTGAAAACTAGCTAGATAGCACAACACAGTAGTAGCCTACTGACTACACTAACTGTCAGTCAAAGAGGAATACAGAATGCCAGAAACTGAAAATACAGTCCAAAAATGGGAATGACTAATATCTGAAGGAGGGCAGCAGAGATATCATTTCCCATTGAGAATTCTACTTTTGTTCTGTTAGAGGCATTCTATCCAAATGTAAGAGTTATAAAAGTAAAAAGAATCTTATTGACTAAGGAGCTATCCAAGGAACTGGATGAGGTTTAGTTAAAATGAGAAGTACAACAGTATAGAGGTGAAGTTGATTTAGCAGCAGCTGATCTGCAGCGCCTAAAATGACAACACTGGAAACTGGTATGTTTGCATTTCCCTTCCCATTTATCAAAACCATTTGGAAAAGCATCTGCTCTATGTTCTTCCTCCTTTAGGACTTGTAGCTATGTAGGACAAGGTGGTAGTATCAAAATTCTGGAATGCCCTCCCCAGGAATGCATGCCAGGCAAACTATAGCTCCCTCCCACCAGATCACTCCTGGCTGATATTTTAAATATGCTGTAAACCACCTTGAAAGGTTTATTAATCTGAATATCATAAGAAAAAGGTTCAACAGATAAAAGAGACGGATTGTAAGAGAAACTGCATTTGCACTGTTCAACATGGAGTATATAGTTTAGTGTACTGAGTAACGCAAGTTAGCTCTACACACTGGCAATGTAGCTGTTGTGATTTGGTAGGAATGGCACTGTGCTCTTTATCACCTTACCTCTTGTGATTGTTTCTGTTCCACCCCAAAATAAGAGATAGTAATCTATTTGTTGAGCTCATCTATAGAGTTACACTTACAAGGAAGAAAGGGATAAAGATACAGCTGCTATACTGAATTGTGAATCTTCTTTGGGATTTTCACTGGCTATATAAAGGAATGATCCAATGACGGTAGCCAAGAACATTTATCAATGTCTTGTTTGACATGTCTTGTTAGACCACAGGTATGTAAACAAACTTTTTATGTTCTACGTATTGTAGCACCTGAGAGTCCAATACAACAGACAGTGTCAGTAAATTAATACAATAAATGGTTGACCTGTGAACTTTTTGCTGTGAATGAAAGCACACAGTTCTTTGAAGTGGAATGAAATATATAATTCTTTCATGTTCATTTAATTCCTTCTCTTTATTTAATTTATAAAGGACAACTAGGGAGAGCAATACAAATGGAAGCATACAGGAAATAAATAGTGAAGGAAGGAAGGCGGGCAGGCAGGCAGTGGGAGAGAAAAACAAGAAAGGTAGACAGAACAGGTCTTGTCTCTGCTGTTTCACCTCATCCCAATTTTGCAATGAAGAGAACAAAGTTTTAAAATATTGTTTTAGCTGCCACTTCCACAAAATGATTTCTAACAATATACAAGAGCTATGCTGGTTCAGACCTATCTAGTTCAGTGTACTGTTTCAATACTGGACAGATGACTATGGGAAGCCCACAAGCAAGTTTTGAATGAAAATGCACTTTTCTGTGTTAAAGGAGCTACAGTATCAAGTCTTTACAATGCTTGCATATGGTACAGATGTGTAACCCAAACTTATCTGCTTCAGACTGTTCTATCTTCTGCAGCATGCAAATCAGCAACCCAGAAAGATTACAAACGTTTGTTTCAGACTATGCAAACTTATAATTACCTAAGCAAACTCTACATATTTACAACTATATACACATACAACCGATCCTCGCTTTATATGGGATATATGAAGGTTCCTATGTACAGGGGGTGAAAGCCAACAGAGATGATCCCATACTGGTCTTTGTGCGGATTCACTAGGATGTGATATAAATGCTATATTTGGACACTAAACTGTAAATAATTGTAATTTGCAATTGTAAACATGTTAACACATAACAAACAGGATAAACTTTCCTTATACTGCTAATTTTTGTTTAAAAAGGCATTCAAAATTATACCACAATTTTAATTTTTGTTAATACAACCAGTTGTGCACCAGACACATTTACTCAATTTAGTCCCCCTCCAGCACTGAATTACAACTTTGAAACATTCCCACAGGCCTGTAGTGTACCCATTCAGTTATATTTTATGAAATAAAGCATTTTTCGAAATAAAAACTGTGCTAAATTTATATTACACATTACAGTGGACCTTACAGAACTTTAACTGGGATGCCAGCTAAGTGCAACCATATAACAGAATAGTGGTATTCTACAGTCTAAATATCTCAGTGTACTGACTGACAGTTATCAAAGTGAAAGGTCATACAATAAAATAATACAATGTTATAAATAATAATGCTAAATATAAATAAAATAACAAAAACTAAGAAGATTGCATGAAGCATATATAGTCACTATAGTTTATTAGACTATGAAACAGTTGTATACACACTAAAACACCAATATGTCACAGAATTAAATGGCCTCTCAAAATGTCATTTTAAAGCAACTTTCAGTATTTCTCCTGAGAATTAGCTTTGAAATGAATTTTGATATACCAAAGCAACAGAATTGTGGCTCAGGCATGCTTATCATCCAAGTATTCCAAGCTTAATATTAACGTGAAATTGATCCAGTCCTACATATACTTTCATCACTTTCTTGTCACTTTTCATCTATGAAAAGTGGCAAAACTTCACTTTGTAACTAGAAAACAACCAAACAATAGTACAGGAACTTCTCTTACCTAAATAAACTATACTGAAAATGAGGAACATATACTACAGAAACTAATATATGAAGAATGTTTGTAATAAATGTATATAATAAATGCAACATACAATGATATAAATGGTATCTAGCTTATAATTGAAATGTAACATCTATGAACTAGGTCAGTGATGGGCAACCTTTTGAGCTTGGTGTGTCAAACTTCGCCAAAAAACTGAGCATAACTCAGGTGGTGTGTCACTTTGAGGAAAAAACATTATCTCTGCCGGCGGAAGTGAGGGCAAAGATCCCGGCTTAACCGGAAGTCCCAGAACTAGACACTCTGTGCCAGACTTCTGTTGTTTCAGCCTACAAACCTCTGGCACAGAGTGTCTAATAGGGGAGGATGAAACATTTGCGACTACAGTTGTCCCTCCACACTTGCGGGTTTCACATTCGCGGTTCCGCATATTTGCGTATTCCCACTCTGGGGTGGGTGGGGAGGAAAGTGGGACCGGGGCTTCAAAGCCCTGATTGCCACTTTAGGGAGGGTGGGAGGGGGGAGGAAAGTGGCAACCAGGGCTTTGAAAGCCCCGATCGCCACTTTAGGGAAGGTGGGGGGTGGAGGAAAGTGGTGACCGGGACTTGGAAGCCCCGATCGCCACTTTAGGAAGGGTGGTGAGGTTGCGGGCGGGGGGGAGGAGGCCTATGGCCGCATGTCATCAGAAATGACTACGCATGTCAGTGCTGACACGCGTGTCGTAGGTTCGCCATCACTGAACTAGGTAAAAAAAGTAGATAGAGAAAAGAATACTTAGATCTCATACATTAGTCCCTCTGTTGCACCTCATAATAATATGATTCTACACAGCTGCACTGACAGTCATTTAACCTTTCTGTTCATCAGAAAGAGTAATTAACACAATACTCTTTTTTTTTAAGTGGGGAAAAACAAATGTTCTTACTGAGTGTACAGTTTCAATTTCAGGGAGAGCACTAAGGTTCTTAAATTTCTTTTTTTAAAAAATCAGAAACCCGGTCTTTCCCAAACCATTCCTCCCATGCACCTGCCCAAAGCCTGCTGCTCAAGATACTTGTAACAAAAACCTGGAATGCAGCATTGGGCTGCTTGGATGGAAAGAGCTACAGTAAGAACACATTGCTTACATGTAACTCTGTTCTTCAAGTGGTCGGCTGTGCCCTCACACAAATGCACCTGTGCAGAGCCTCCATTCGAAATGTTCTAGAGTAGCTTGGCAGGCACCCTTCCCCCTCCCTGTCCACTGCACATAGCCCACCAAGCTAATGCCCCCTCAGTTTTGAAGTCCATCCAGGAATCTGAAAGAGAGGAGGTAAGGTGGGTTGTGTGAGGGCACAGATGACCACTCGAAAAACTAAAGTCACAGATAGGCAACCTGTTCTTCTTTGTGTCTCTGTTCCTCACTTAAATGGGTGACTATAAAGCTAACCATGGGATGGTGGGTCAGGGCACTGGAGAATACGAGAAAGAAAAGCACATCCAAACTAGGCATCTGCCCTAGCTCTACAATCTAGTCAGTACTGTTGAATAAATATGGACAGTTGCAACCACGTCGTGGCTTTACACAGCTCAGGCAAAGGAACACCATGAAGCAAAGACATAGAAGAGACCACTGTCCTTGCAGAGTAGGCCTGAAGGCCTGCGTGACAGATTGTTTGGCCAGCTCGTAACAGAGGCACATAGCCTCCACTACCCATTTCAATACCCGCTAAGACAACACTTGTTGCCCCTTCTTGGGTCCATTGTAGCAGATGAACAATCTGACCACCAGAAAGTAGTTCTGTGTTTGATATAGAACACCAGCACCCAAGGAACACCCAGGCAGTGGGACATCTATTCTAAAGGAGTCAACAGCTGGGGGCAAAATGTAGAGAAGACAATGACCTGATTCAAATGGAAGTGTGAAACTACCTTAGGGAATGTCTGGATGAAGAACAACCTTGTCCCAGTGAAAAGAAAGAAAGGGTTCATCAGACCGAAGAACTGTGAGCTCACTCAGTCATCTCATAGAACCACAGAGTTGGAAGGGCAACCCAGTCCAACACTCTGCCAAGCAGGAATACACAATTAAAGCATCACCAAGCCACTGGTGAACACCCTTTGGGTTTGGTTGGTCAAGCAATTAAAAATCCACCTAACAGTAGCATTGTCTAGTCCACATTTTACTAGCATATTTGCAAGAATATCATGGCGGACCTTGTCAAAGAACTTACTAAAATTAATATATGCCACAGCCACAGCACTCCCTTCATCTACCAAGCTTGTAACTCTATCAAAAAAAGAAATAAGATTAGTCTGGCATGATAGAGAAACCCACATTGACTTTTAGTGATCATGGCATTCCTTTCGAAGTCTATTTGTTTTAACAGACTGTCTGTTTAATGATCTGTTCTGGAATCTTTCCTGGTATTGATGTCAGGCTGAGTGTTGTGTAATAATAATGGAGTGATATAATGCATTGCATAACAATATTACTTTTTGCTTTCCAAAGTAATATAATGCACTACTTTTTGTTTGTAGGCAGTAATAATATTACAGTTAACCCCCCCGTATTACTTATTATAGTCAGTCCTCAACTTTCGTGGGTTCTGAATCTGTAGATTTGATTATTTGAGGTTTATTTTATGACCCACTTCCCTTAGGGTTGCCGTAAGTTGGAAATGACTTGGAGGTACACAACAACAACTACCTTGTAGGCAGCAAAGCATAATTCATGACAACATATTTCTCCAATATGACACTGATATCCTTGCAGTAAATTATCCCGTATGATGTGGCTGTTAGGTATTGCTGGAGGGCCTTGAAACCATTTACACATTAGTGGTTATCAACACCAATATCAAGACTGCTTTTTTTCTAAGTTAGAAAATTCTCACCAGGTGGGGATAACCAAGAAATAGCACCCAGTGTTAATGATATCTCACACAGGTTGAAAACTAGTTGCCTAATAATACAAAAGTTTCATTCACATACAATTTTAATAGAGGACTTAAAGTTCAGAAAACTAATGACAAGGATTCTATCCTGCCCTTCTACAGATGGAACAATGCCAATTGTGAAACCAAGGAGGGAGTAATTTCACCTTCCCCCTGAAACACCCTTCCTGCATCCTCAAAATCAAAATTTGTTCTGATGGGCTGGCAAACTCGAGAGCAAATTTTCAGGTGGTAGAAAGGGCTGCAGGTGTGTCTGCCATGCAAAAATGTATCAATTGTGCATGATGAAGACAAATGTGTGCAACTGTGGGACAAAGGTCCATTTTAATTTCTGACAGGAAATAACATTGAGAACTGTGAAGACTCATAAGCAAACATTTGGCAGAGGGCAGATGAAAAAGACCTGTGAGTTTATCAGCAATCTTGGAAGAGGAGTCAATCCCCTATCTGCCCACTGAACAAAAAATGCAAATCTACCTATGCCAGTTTTCTTGTTAAGATACTGGTTATGAATCAATGTAATGAACAACAACTTCAAGCTATTTCAGGTCACTATGTATGTAGGCTAGAGAAGAAGAAATGCCAAAGACCAGGGTGTGTGCTTCACCATCACCATGGGAACATGGAGCATCATGAGAGTTTAGCCTCTCATATCACCCCAATTTGGGGAGAGGGGGAATACAAATGTCCTGCTGGATGTTTCAGAGATGCTCCTCCAGCATTTGGGAGCAAAAAATTGTCCTTCCCAAAAAAATTTGTGGAGGGCCATAAAGATAACCTTGGGGATTCATGCAGTCCACAGGCTACACTTTATTCATCCCTGATATAGGGTGTTAAAACCGTTTAGAGGTCTTTTCACATATAGACTAGAAGTACAATAGAACATACTTGAGGAAAATAGACAATGCTTTATTCCAAGAACAGAACCAGTATTATCTTGTAATATATTAACAGTACTTACATAAGTCTATGTACCCTACAATTGTGCAAACCAGGACACTTTATTAAAGAAGGCCTAGCCCAAAGCTGTGCTAATCATTTTGTTGCATATTCTAATGTGCAGTACCTTTTGTGCTAATCATTTTATTGTTTTGATTTTTAGAGATACTGCCCCCTTTACAAAGTGCCAATCTATCCAGAACTTGTCCATACATGACTACCTCTGATCATCATTTGACATATGCTCTCTTGAATGTCTCAGCAGCAAATTCATGATTATACCTGTCATCCTCACTGAAATTGTGGCAGATTCCAAACACAGACAGCTAATTCACACAGTGTCCACATGTCCTAGGGCAAATCTGATCATATTCAGAAGTAGCATGTGAATGAAATATGTGATGTAGCCTATAGATAAAATCTCTTTTTGCCAACATCCCCCTTTCTTGTGGAGCTTGTTTTTGAAATTCTGAATATCAGCAATGCAATATACACAGATGAAACTTTCAGAATTTGAATGGGAGTCTTGCCTGTCTGGCTATTTAAATCTTTCTTGCCTGGCTATTTAAATCAATTAATTAATAGACTGACTTTTGAGTCTTTTGAATCCCTTAGGAGAAGGGCAAAAATAAACTAGGAAATGCAAACTTGCATCTCTGAGAACAAGCAATAATGTGCATGCTCGCCACAAAAAAACAAAAACTAAGAATCTGAAAACAAGCTTTCAGTCATCAGCAAAAAAAAAAAAAAAGTTGCAAGTGCAGACCAAAGATAACAATCAGCTGGTTTTCTGCATATGCTTGGTATATTAAGCAAGTTATTCAACTCTCCTACTACTTAAGGACTTGGTAAAAGAATAAGCCATGTGTAAAGATTAACTGTTGCTGTGTACAAGTGATTTAAATCCTTCCAGTATAAATAATGCTTTACAAAGTTTTAGACACTGGTCTGATGTGTGTGCTTCTCAATGTATTTATTTATGCTTTATTAATGTACAATAACTTTCTCAATGTATAACCATTATTTGAAGTTAGCCCAGCCCCACTCACGAACATGAATGTGATTAGTTAAGACTCAGGAATTGTATGGTTGAATTGTCAAACAAGACATGAGAAAACCATAATTTTTCAGCTTCCTTTTTTGTTCACAAAACAGCTTCAAACATCCATATAGTCAAATAATGCTGTTAACTGAGATCCATTGGTGGCATATATACCAACACTAAACCAAAAATATAGGTACATACACCCACCTCACTCCTCTCTCACGCCTCCTTTCACATAAGCAGGGAAATAACAAAAAAAGCTGCAATTAATTATAGTTTCCTGTTATGTGAATAGAAATTATGAGCACAGAAACAATACTCAACTGCTCCCTAACAAGGCAGGATCATGAGCCATGTTTAAATTTGGCTTATGATAACTGGTTTGTTTGGCTAATTTCTCAGCTGATGCAAAGTGCAAGCAAGGGGACTGCACCTACCCACATGACATTGAAACATTTTTGGTTTAGCATTATACCACAATTTTCCCAATAGTTTAATCATTTTCTTAACACTGGCATGCTTTAGGTTGCTTTTTTCCCTCTCTGCCTACTGATCCACAGTGCTGCTTCTGGACCCTTCAGGGTAAAATGTCACATTACAGAGCCTACTTGACAGCAACTTTGTTGACAAGAATATTATATCAGACTGAGAATTCTGTTGTCACATGAGACCACCTATGCATAAAATGATTATGTAAGTTTTAAGTTAAGAGTACCTATCAAGCTATCCAACATAAAAAAACCAATGAAAAATGAATTGGACATAGCTCCCACTTTGGAAAAGACCCTTAAGGCCATACAGCAGATGAAAAATGGCAAGGCAGCTGGGATCAATGGAATCCCACCTAAAGTTTAGAAACACAGAGGTCATGTACTCCACTATAAATTCCACAAACTCCTTGTGAATTGCTGGGAAAAGGGGGAGCTGCCATCAGATCTCCGAGATGCAGTCATCATCACCCTGTACAAGAAAAAAGGAACAAAATCCAATTGCTCAAATTATAGAGGCATAACACTGCTCTCTATTGCTGGAAAAATCCTTGCAAGGATACTCCTGAACAGATTAGTTCCTGCTATTGCAGAAGAACTTCTTCCTGAAAGCCAATGTGGCTTCAGAACCAATAGGAATACTACAGATATGGTATTTGCCCTTAGATAACCGCAAGAGAAATGTAGAGAGCAGAACAAGGGTCTCTATGTAACATTCGTCGACCTCACCAAAGCCTTCGACACTGAGTAGAAAAGGTCTGTGGCAGATCCTGGAAATACTAGGATGTCCCACCAAATTCCTTAAAATGATTATCTTGCTACATGAGGGCTAGCGTGGTCAAGTCAGATATGGCGATGCTCTTTCAGAGCCCTTTCTAATACTAATGGAGTGAAGCAAGGTTGTGTTCTTGCACCAACTTTATTTACAATCTTCTTCAGCATGATGCTCCAAAGGGCTACGGCAGAGCTTGAAGAAGACGACGGCATCTATATACGTTACCATACTGATGGTAGCTTGTTTAACTTGAGCCGTCTGAGGGCTCGCACTAAGACTCTAAACTATCTAGTCCGTGAGCTGCTCTTCGCTGATGATGATGCCCTTCTTACCCACACAGAAGCAGTTCTGCAGCGCCTAACATCCTGCTTCGCAACAGCTGCAGAGCTGTTTGGGCTAGAGTCAACCTGAAGAAAACGGAAGTTCTTTACCAGCCTGCACCACAGGACGAACACCACCATCCCACATTGCCATCAGCAAATCTGTGCTCAAGTCCATTCAGCAGTTCACCTACCTGGGAAGCATCATCTCCTCAGATGCCAAGATTGACAAAGAGATCGATCACAGATTAGCAAAGGCATATAGCGCATTTGGAAGATTTCACAAAACAGTCTGGAGTAATAAACACCTGATGTGAAGCACAAAAATAAGTGTGTATAGAGCCATTGTACTGTCTATTCCCCTTTACGGGTCTGAAACATGGGTCACCTATCGCCACCACCTACGACTCCTCGAACGCTTTCATCAGCGCTGTATACGCACAATCCTAAATATACATTGGACTGACTATGTGACGAATGTTGCTATCCTTGAGCAAGCAGGGATCACCAGCATTGAGGCCATGAAAACACAGCTGCACTAGGCAGGGCACATTTCTAGGATGGAGGACCATTGCCTCCCAAAAATAGTACTCTATGGTGAACTCGCCACGGGTCAGCGTAAGAGGGGTGCTCCAAAAAAGCAATACAAGGACTCCCTGAAACAACATCTCAGGCTCAGCCAAATTGATCACCAACAATGGTCCGCCCTGGCCTCACATCGGGCGGCATGGAGACACACTATCCACAATGCTGCAGCCTTATTTGAGAACTCACGCCGAACAAGTCTTGAAGAGAAACAACAATGCAGAAAGAATCACAACCCGGAAACATCACCAAAGGAGACCTTCTGCTGTGCTTTCTGCAACCGGACTTGTTTATCTTGGATTGGCCTTTTTAGTCATCAGCGCACTTGCAGAAGGCGTGGGATGAGTCCTTCCTGAATCTTCATTTGCGAAGAAAAGCAACAGACCTATCAAGTAGCTTCAATAAATTTAGTTAAGCACTAAACAGAAGTAACAGAAGTAACAGGCAATCTCAATATTATCACTCATTCAGAAAATATCAAAAGGAAACCACTTTTTTAAAAAATAAATCACCTATAAACTGTCTTTGTCTAATTTGTTGTTGCTGTGATGACCCTAAGGCAACCTATCACAAGGGTGGGTGGTTGCTGTTTGCAAGATTTATTCAGTGGAGCTTTGCCATTGCCTTCCTCTGAAACAGGTGTGACTTGTCAAAGGTCACCCAGTAGGTTTCCATGTTTCAGCAGGGATTTGAATCTTGGTCTCCAAAGTCCTAGACCAACGTTCAAACCACTACACCGCAGTGGCTCTTTGTATAATTTATTTTAGTGAAATTCATGAACTCTAATATTTCCATCTATAACCAAAAAAAGGAAATAAAGACCATCCTACTTTTCCAAACAACCTATAATTTGCCACATTTAGAACTATACATTATGACAATTCGAATTGCTTATACATAGCCTGGTTTCTGTCAGCCACTTGAATCTTCTCTCTCATCTTAACCTTGGTTTATCTATCTATTATGGACTCTTTAATATAGGCATCCAAGGATAGCAATTTGGCAGATGCTTTGCATTTTCAATTGTATCTGTCATGACGGCTGCTATGATACTAACTATATGATCAAGATTACATTCAAATAGCAAAAAAACTCACACACCATCCTATCTTTGGATTAAAGGATGTAGGCAAAGACAATATACTTGTCCTCATCCAAGGATCTGTCTCTATAAGACCTGCTTTGAGGCCTCTCAGTGAGGGACTGATATATGATATGCTCAATGTATGTTGAGACATCTCTGAAAGAAATGGCTTGCAAGAAAATTAGCAAAATATTACAGAAGACTTCCAACATATAAAATGGCTCCATTTTCTAAAGATAGTACAAGTTGATATACAGAAGTTGTTATCAAAATGCAACATTAACATAGTATTGATTGATTCATCCTAAATGTAAAAGAATTAATTTTAATTCATGGGGCTCCATTAAAAAACCAACAACACTGCTGAAGACTATATTACAGCTCTATGATACTATGTCCAGCCATTTTCCTGTAGCTGGATGTGCTGAAAGGATGTCAAGCTAGAATCAAGCTGGAAAGTTGGAATCACATTTTTTGTGTTTTTTTTTAAAGAAAAGCAGGATATAAATTCAATCAATCACTCAAACAACATGTCCAGAGAAAGACCAAGATGGTCAAAGGTCTGAAACCATCAACCCATAAGAGGAATGGCTTAGGGAGCTGGGGATGTGTAGCTGGGGACAATGTCCAGCCACTTTCCATTGCTGAACCACTCTCACTATCAAGAATTTCCTTCTAATGTTCAAGGTTCAATCAAAATTGAAGGTCTAGAATTGGGAGGTCTGGAAGCCATGTCCTATGAGGAGCAGTTTAGGAAGCTGGGTATGTTTAGCATGGGGAAGAGAAGGTTGAGAGGGGACATGATAGCCATGTTTACATATTTGAAGGGATGTCATACTGAGGATGGAGCAAGCTTGCTTTCTGATGCTCCAGAAACTAGGACACGGAGCAATGGGTTCAAACTGCAGGAAAAGAGATTCCATCTAAACATGAGGAAGAACTTCCTGCAGGTAAGAGTTATTTGACAGTGGAATCTACTGTTGCCTGAGAGTGTGGAGTCTCCTTCTTTGGATGTTTTTAAACAGAGGCACAGAGGCTGGATGGCCATCTGTTGCGGGGTGCTTTGATTGTTTATTTCTGCACAGCAGGGGTTGGACTGGATGGCCCTTGTGGTTTCTTCCAATTCTATGATTCTATGAAGATTTTCACATGGGCTATATATCCCGTGGCAGGAACAGAACAGGTTCGGGAAAGGTTTTCCCTTTCGGACATTGACCCAATTCTGTCCTGCATCCATCCCCCCATCCTGCTCCTGTGACTATTCCGGAACAATGTAATCATGATTTTTCATCGTGAATAGACCTCCCGTTCCGTCACTATTATGCAATCATGGGTGTGGGAACAGGAGCCTCATTCCTGTTCCGAAATGACAGCCGTGGAGGGGAGGTCCGTTCAGAGCACTTTCTTGTACGATCTGGACATCCAGATAAGTGACACCCTTTATTTTACCCTCCCTGTTTTGATTGTGTGATTTAAAGTGTCTTTTTGTGCTTGGTGAACTGATTTTATGTTTGGGGGAGTTTTATTTTTTAAATTTACTGACCAGCCATTGCCACGTGATAATGTTTCCGATGGCCAGTCATAAAAGCAGCCTTACGACAGCTGCATTTACGGCTGGCCAGCAAGGGGAGGGGGAGCCCATTCCTGCCACGGAATTAAGGTAAGTGTGTGAAAGATTTACTTTATTCTGTGGAAGGAATGGGAGAGGAGGTGGCGGAGCAGTAACGGGGCATTTTGGCCCCGTATGAAAATCTCCTATGATTCAGCAATTATATACTATTGTACAAAATAACTAACCTTTCTCTTTTACAGCTACCTTCTACATCAAGAGATTTTAGTACAACAACTTAATTTTTTCTTTTTGATTAAAAATGTTCAAGGTGGGAATTTGATAACTCTTGAAAGACTGGTGTCTGGAGAAGAATCTTGTCAAGCAAGGTTTTCTGTTGATAGTAATGTAAGCAGCAACCATTTCTCTCGGGGCTTACAGTTCATCCCACTGCTTCAGCGAATGATTGTGCCCTGGGTATTTTTCTTCTTTTTCCCTCCCTGTCTCCCTTTCTAAGAAGAGGGCTTTCATGGTCTCTCTTTGTCCAATGTTCTATTCTCTGATCAACCTCAACAAAGGAAAATGTTCTAAGGTAACTTAATTTCATCTATAATAAAGCAAATTTTGTAGCAGTAAGTTATCTAGTCTCTAACCTCATAGATTTGGACAGAGTGGTAATCATCATTTTAATAGTCTAGAGAATTAATTGCTCTTCAAATCATATTGGAAACATAACTCAGAATAATTCTATAGCAGTAGGAATAAAGACAGCTGGTATAGTTTCATTAATTATGCCTTGCAATGACTAAATTGTATATTCAGCTGTGGATCTAGATTACTTTGAACAATTATGGTATTTTTTTCTGAAAAAGAACTAAAAGATCTAGACATGCACTTTATAAAAGATTACCTGGAGCTTTGGTTTGAGGTGTTATGGCATACATCTTGTCCTCTCATTTCCTTTGCTCAACTAAGGAAAGCAGTGAAAGTGACCAATTTAAACCTATTTACAACTTAATTTAGAAGAGTTGGCAGAAGCCTGGAAGAAGCTGTTCAATCAGTTCTAGATAGAGTTGTACTCCCCTTGAATAAATGGTACATAGCAGGAGATGGGAGGTTGAACTTGTCTACGGAAGCTGAACCAGCCACACTGTCCGGGAGTGTTATGGGTCACTTTCAACTACTTTTAGAGAAGAAATGGCTTCAGTTCTACTTTAGTTACTAGATTACTATTGCTATCATTTTTAAAATATTTTATTCAATTCCCATTCTTACTGTACATATTTCTTCAACATATTACATTTTATACATTAAATTGCAATTGGTTTGTAATATCCATAATCTTATTCTAGCACTCTCATTAATCAATGATTATACAATAACGAAATAACAAACCAATACACTTTTAGCTTCCTGTATAATAATACTTTTGAAATCGACAACCTGATCATACTATTATTCTAACAACTTCATATAATTCTAAATTATATATTGGATCACAACAGTTTCGCTTTCCTTTTTACAGTCCAAGCCATATTCCTTTATCCTTCCCTTCATCTTATTTAACCCATTATTAGCAGATTTTCTTCATCATAATACAGTCCTCTTGTTTCCCAATATCTTAGAACTGAAGTCCATTTCTCCAGTGATTTCTTCTTAGGAAGATTATGAATTTTTGATGTTAATATATCCATTTCTAAGTAGTCTTGAGATTTCTTAATCCATTCTTCCACTGTGGGAGCTTTGTGTGTTTTCCACACCTGTGCTACTGTCAGTCTAGCTGCTGTAATTAAGTACAATATGATTTTCCAATTTTCCCCCACCATTTCCTTTCCTAATCTATCAATCATATCTAACAAGAAAATTTCGGGTTTTGGTTCAAAGTGAAATTGAAAAATTTCTTCCAAGATTTTATGTATTCTACCCCAAAATTTCTTAACTATTTTACAACTCCACCACATATGTAATAAAAGAACCAACATTCTCCCGACATTTCCAACAGCTATTACTGATAGAGTTATTGATCTTATTAAGTCTAACTGGAGAAAAATACCACCTGTGAACTACTTTTTGATAATTCTCTTTCAAATTTTGACAGTTAGTAAACCTGTAAGTCCTGCTTCTAGCTCTTTCCCATGCCTCTAAAATTTACCAATTTTTCTTTTTTCTTCCCATAACAGTTTATCTAAATTGTTTTCTTCCCTTTCTATATTACCTGTTTTCATATCTTCCTGAAATCTCACTTTTAACTGGAGGTAAGTAAACCAATTAATTTTATATTTTTCTTCCAGTTCTTCTATAGATTTCAAAGTTATTTCTCCATTTCCATTTTCTTTCAACAAGTCTTTATATTTCATCCACTCATTAGTAGTTTTCCACTTATTTTGGAAAGCCTCCTGAGGGGAAGTCCAGTATGGTAAATTGAAGTAGAAAAGCTTTTTTACTTTTTTCCAGACTTGTAATAAGGCTCTTCTTACAAAACGGTTTTGAAAGTCCATATTCACTGTTTCTCTTCTTTAAATATTTTTTTATAAGAATCATAAAAGGCATTCATTATTTCTTCTTGGTTTGTACTTGTTTTTCCCTTATCTACTTGTAAGATTAAGTTCTTTTCTAATTCTTTTTTTAATTTATATGAAAGCTTTCAGACTTCTGTCCATACTCAAAATTCCGCTGTCTTGTTCTTTTGATTTTTTTGTCTATCTGGCTTAAATCCTCCAAATTGATCTGCTTTTGTATCAGTTTAATTTGTCGGATCGTTTCTACATTATTTGGATGTTCTCTCAATTTTCTTTCTTTAATTACTAATTGTTTAGCTAAGAAGTTATATCTCTCCGATTTAGCTTTTTTAACTTCCGCGCCTCTTTTGATTAATATTCCACAAATTACTGCCTTATGGGCATCCCATACCATTCTAGTTTGGGATTCATTCATCATATTCTCTTTAAAATAGAATCTTATTTCCTTTTTCAGTGATTTCAAAAAAATCTCATCATGTAGTAAGCTTTCATTTAATCTCCAACAAAATGATTTTATGTAATTCCATTTTAATCTGTAAAGGATTATGATCTGAAACTGATTTTGTTAGGACCTCCATCTCTGTTCGAATAAGATTTTTCAAGGCTAGGATCAGGTCTATCCTAGACATAGTCTTAAATCTATCAGAGAAAAAAGTAAATCCCTTTTCTTCTCCCTTCGTCACCGCCCAGGCATCTTCCAGATTAAGTTCCGTTTTCAATTCAAAAAAGCTCTTAGGTAATTTTCCTTTAAATTTTTAATTTTTATTGGTTGTTCTATCCTTATTAGGATTAATAACTCCATTAAAGTCACCAATTATCAACAAATTTTCACTGTCATAGATTTCTATTATTTTATGCAGTTCTCTATATAAGAATTCTTGGTTATTATTTGGAGCATAGATTCCTATGATTACCAATTTCTTATCCAAACCACAGATTTCTACTCCTATTACTTGCCCATTATCATCCTTAAAGAGTTCTTTCACTTCAAAACTTTTATTTACATAGAGCGATACCTCTCTCTTCTTATTATTACCTGACGCAGAATAATACAAATTACCTAGTTTTACACTTTTTAAAAATCTGATGTCTTTCTCTTTTATTCTCGTCTCTTGGATACAAGTTACATCCGCATTCAATCTTTCTAGATGGTGCAAAACCTGTCTTCTCTTAAATAATGAATTCAATCCTTTCACACTCCAAGCTGTTATCTTAAGATTCATCTTCTTTTTCTGATTCACTATGACTTTCCACTCCTCGTTCCCTTTCTTCTTCATCTTCTTTTTCTTCCTTTTCTTCTTCTTCTTCTGTCTCCTCCTCTTCTTGATTGCTTTTCACTTGTTCTTCTTGTCCTTCTAATCCATCTTCTGAATGTTTCTTACCCTGGCCTTCTCTTTTTTCCTGTCCTGTTGTTTCTTCTGGCTTTAGCTTAGTTCTTTTTGATTCTGCTTGTTTTTTTCTAGTTTTCTCCTTTTCCAGTTCTCTTTCAAAATTTTTGCAAAAATCTTTAGCTTTAGGTATTGAGTTGATTTTATATCTTTTTTGCTTATAAGTAAAAGAGATACCCTCTATTCTTTCCCACTTGTAATATATCCCATTTCTAAACAGTAAGTGAGTAATGAAATTGTAATCTTGTCTTCTTCTTTTAGTATTGGTGGTGGCATATCTTTGAATATTTTTGCTTCATCTCCGTTTATAAACAATTTATTCTTATAGCTTTGCTGGATAATCAAGTCTCTTGTTTTTGTCCTGGTAAATGATAATACAATATCTCTGGGCAATTTTTGTCTTTGGCCACTGAAGAATTAACCCTAAAGATTCTATCCAGTTCCTTTTCCAAATTTTCTTCTGTATAGCCAATGAAATTGGCTAAAGGAGATGTCAACCTTTCTACCAAATTTTCATTTAGTCTCTCTGGGATTCCTCTCAGCTTAATGCTTCTTTCCCTGAAACGTAACTCTTGATTCAAGATTTGTGTTTCATCCATTTCTAATTTTTTTGTAATCTTTTTTATCTTCTCCTCGGACTCTTAAGCATTATCTTTTAATAATTTCACCTTTCATTTCTTCCATATCTTTGCATATCTTATCAATTTTTTTCCTAGTTGGTGTGTTTCCTTCTTGTTGTCCATCTTTATTTCTTTCCTTAGATCTTTTAAGTTCTGCCCTTATTTCTTGTTTAAAATTTTTAAGTTCTGTTTTTAAATCATCAATAATTAGAGTATGTAATTCTGATAATTTCATTGCCTCTATGGAGCCTCTTCTTGTTAATACGTTTGTTTGTGTTACTCTCTTCTTGATTCCAGATGCCATCTTTATTATTTAGTATATTCAACTTATCTCAATACTGGCCTGTTTTTAATATTGTTTCCCTTTTATTTTCCTTTACCCAAGACCAGCAATTGATAGCTAGAAGCTATTAACTTTCTATGTGATTATCAATTTGTGAAAATTTTTGATAAAATTAGACTAAATTCAATGTATAGGTATGTAAATGTATGTCTGCTTGTACTATAATATATAGATATAAATACTATAGTTATATATATATATATCAATGTAAATATGTGTAAATATGTATATATCTTTTGTATATATATCTACTATTATATTTATATATTCATGTGTTTGTTTATGTATTTATATAGAAAACCAATGTTACACTTTTATACTTTTGCCCAGCTTTCCAGTAAGATATTAAATTTTATATGCTTTTTGTAGATCAATCCCAAAACCTAAATAAGCCAATTATAAATAATTATAAACTTACTAAGCTATATATAGCTAGAAATATTTAGTAAAAGGAATATTGATCACCTTGATGGAATGTATAATTTTGTCTTCTCCTCTATGGCAATTCCTCAAGTTATTTATAGAAACCTTTCTTTCTTTCTTCCCCCTTATACTTTCCCTATCTTCTTTCTTCTTCCTTCTTTTCTGTTTAACTCTAACCTTCTTCCCCTCTTCTCCTATTGGGTTTCTCTATATTCTCTCTGTAAGATATCCTTCAACACACAACCCACAATGTAAATACCAACGTCTTTCAGTATTATTTCCAACTCTTGTTTCCCTCTGAGTACCACTCCTTGTTTCTTTATCTACTATAACCAGTGCTTACCCCTTGTCTGATTATAGGTTATCTCATAATACTGGATGTTTAATATGGAGACCAATACTAGCATTCCAAATTTCCCAACAGTCAAAATTACTGTTGCTTATTTTACAGCTGTAATTACAATATTACAATACAATCTATCAAACCTTCACATAAACAGAACATTTCCCACTAAAATTAAATTACCACATCTTCAAACTAGCTCATCCATATACAACCATAGGCATTCCAACATTTATACATGCTCTCCAATTTATACATAAAATGGGTATTTCTGCAAAACCAAAAAGGAGCTTTTCTATGTGTTACAGGAGAAGTAGCTTACAACAGGGAGCAAATTACTATTAGAACACTCCTCTTCAGTGTTTCAGTCTTCAGTATTTATCCTTGTTTAATTTCATTATAAAGTTATTTCTTATGACCTTAGTCTTAGTTCAAATAAAACAAAAGTCTTTGAACAAAAGTCTTAGTTCAAATGAAACAAGAAAACAGAAAAAAGATATCTTCCATATGAATGCTTAATCTTTCCTTATTTCCTTTGCTCTTTTTTTTTCCCGCCAAACTCCGGCCCTCAGCTTTAACCCCTCTTTATACTCACAGAGCTACAAACTGTTCCTTGCATAGACGGTGGGGCAAGCAAATAAAAATTCCGATAAGCAAAGGTCCTATCCGTTGGGAGGGAAAGCTTATTTAATTTTAATTTCTCTACTTCCGTTTTCTGCTGCAGGATCTCATTGCAGAGGTAAAACAAATCCACTTGTCGTTTCCAAAGATTTTTTCTTATTTTCTTCTTATTTTAATATCCTTATTATATCCGTTCTGGTTTGGCTAGTGACTCCTCCTCCTGAGTCTTCTACTGCAAAGTGGGAATGGCTCTTCGCCCCACTTACCGCGTCACCCTCGGGGCGCCTTTGGGAACCTCCGCCCCAAAACCCCCTTGAGGGATCCCCGGATTCTGGGGGCAAACTTCAAGCCCACCTTACTCTCTCTTCTTCCCGAATTGAGAGCCCTCTAGGTCTTACAGAGAGGTAAAAAACTTTCGCTGTAGTAGGACGTTAGGTCGGAGCTTTTCCGCCAGCGTCCTTCGCCTCCCAGAGCGGATACCGGAAGCCTGTTTTCTTCTTTTGAGAAACCTATTGGTATCATTAAAATAGTTTGAAAAAGTCTAATGATCCAAAATCCATGGCAGATTCTAATCTTATGTAATATTAACTGTTTATCTATATGTTTCCAAGCTCAGTTTAAAACCTATTAAGGTCTAGGCTCCAGTTCCCATAAGCAATGTCTTCTGACCTGCCTAGGCATAAAAATCAGATTTGGAGGCCTGGTTTGCAACACTCTGAGTTGTAAGGCAATGAACATGCGAAAGTATCTTCTTGTTGGTGGCATAGCTACTCTGAAATGCTCCCACTGTCTAGATCTTGTCAGAATTCTTCTGTACGTTCAGTGCTTCTATTGCAAGATGTAAAAGTATATTCTAGTAAGGCAAGGTAGGGATGCTTAACAAAACACAAGATTGAACTAAACAAATGCATTCAGCCATATAATTCACATTGTACTTAAGTGCAAGGTTTTCTCTCACTAACTACAAAACATTAAGCTTCATGGTTCTATCTTTCACTCCACAATACTGAGAGATGGACCAGGGTACCAAGACATAAAAAAGAGACAGACAGTATGCTCCCTTACTAGAAAATAAAACAGCAGTTAATATATTCATTCAAAATAGATGCCTTAACTTGCTGGGGACCCAAACTAAATGTGCCAAACAGCTCTGGGCAGTACCAGGAGGGGGTGGGGAATGACAATGGCAGAAGATTTCTCAGAGACAACAAAGAATTTCAAAACAAAATCAGCCTGTCCTTCATAGATTGTAGCAAAACCTTTGGTTGCGTAGATCAGGAAAAACTATGGATCACTCTTAAAGAAGTGAAGGTGCCACAACATTTGATTGTCCTGATGTGTCACCTGTACTGTAAAGGAAGAATATGGAGAAGCAGAATGGTTTCCAATTGGCAAGGGGGTCAGGAAAGGCTGCATTTTATTACCCTATCTGATTACCTTGTATACTCAGCATATCATAATGTAAAGCAGGATTAGAGTCAGAGGAAGGAGGCATGAAAATTGGAGTAGGAAACATCATACTACTAGCAGAAAATAGCAAAGACTTGGGAGTGATTATTGAAGAAAGTCAAGGGGGAAAGTGGAAAGAAAACAAAAATAATGACCACAAATGATTTACATAACTTTGAAGTAGACAATGAAATAGTTAAAGCTTTTTCACACCTTATCTCAGTAATAAATCAGAATGGAGAATGTAGTCAAGAACTCAGAGGAAGAGTTGGAGGGCTGTTATGAAGGATCTAGACAAGATCCTCAAATACAAAGATATATCATTGAGTACCAAAGTTAGGATTGTCCATGCCAGTGTACTTCTAATTTCTATGTATGGTTGTGAAACCTGAACAGTGAAGAAACTTGATAGACAACTAACTCATTTGAAACGCAATGCTGGAGGAGAGTCCTACAGATACCATGGACTGCTAAAAAGACAAATAATAGGTCCTATAGCAAATATTAACAAGCTGGAATGTGTCCTCAAGAAGGATATTGAGAAGCTGTAACCTGTCCAGAGGAGAGTGAACAAAACGGTAAAAAGGTCTAGAAACCATGCCTTAGGAGGAATGGCTTATCAAGCTGAATATGTTTTAGCCTGGAGGACAGAAGGTTGAGAGGGGACATGATAGCCATGTTTAAATATTTGAAAGTATGTCATATTGAAGACGGAGCAAGCTTGTTTTCTGCTGCTCCAGAGATTAGGACATGGAGCAATGGATTCAAACTACAGAAAGAGAGAATCCACCTAAATATTAGAAATAACTTCCTGATGTTAAGAAGCTGTTTGACAGTGGAATATGCTGCCTCAGAGTGTGGTAGAATCTCCTTCTTTGGAGGTTTGTAAACAGAGGCTGGATGGCCATCTGTTAGGAGTGCTTTGACTGTGTATTCCTGCAAGGCAGGAGTTGGACTGGATGGCCTTTGTGGTCTCTTCCAACTCTATGCTACTATGATTCTATGTCCTGCTTATCCCTCCCAAAAAGAGTTTGCTCAATGCAGGTTACATAATGTAAGAACAATATTAATCATTAAACATAATGACAAAATGAAAAGCAGCACCAAAACAAACTAAGCAAAAGCAAAAATTAACACTACATAAAATTATTGTTTAAACAGAAAGGTCTTGAACTGCTAGTGGACCACAGAAAGGAAGGCAGGCTCGTTACTTGAGACAGAGAGTTCTCCCTACAGAGAAAGCCATTTAACACATTGACACCGTATCTCAGAAGACAATGACATCTGCAACAGCTGATCTTAAGGGATGAAAAAAAATTACACAGGAGACAGTCCTTCAAATACCCTGGTCCGCAAGCTGGCAGTTAATAAGGGGACATGTGGTTCCAGCACCATGCCCAGGTCAACATTTTAACAGCAGCAGTATGTCTTAATTTTAAATATAGGAACTATTATATCAGATTTGTAGAAATGCATATTTCTGCACAATTAACTCTTTTGTTAATTCAAGTTCCTCTGTAAAGGAATCTGTCTTTTTTAAAACTGGTTAGTCTGATATTTCAAGTCAAAATTCTTTATCAAGCCATTCAGTTTCATTCCAATCTGATATAATCAGAAATCATTCTGATACATTTGAAGTCATCATTTCTTATCATGAACTTCCTGCCACAGAATCCGTGTACTATGACACTACTTTATCTAAGTCAGACCAATGATCCCTCTATCTCACTGCTGTCTACTGACTTCACACACAGAAATTTCACGCAGTTTCAGACAGGGTTCCCCCCTCCCCGCCAGTCCTACCTGGGAATTAAACTCTGGACACTATGCATCCAAAGTCATGGTCCCATTCCCATTTCAGAGAGCTCTGCAGAATACTTTACACTACAGACAGAATTCACATGCAATCTGGCTCTGTGCAAACTTTCTGTAATGATACAGAAAGACTGGAGGTGATGGACAAATCTTTGAGATATGCTTATATGCCATTATTTATCATGTTTCAGAAAATACAGAAGACCTTCCAAGGAAATACAAAATTCGGTATGCAAACATACCGAACCTCTTAATGCTCCTAGTAAGAGTCTCTACATAAACAGACGAATGTATGAAACTTTCTTACGTATATAAATTTCTTTCTAGAATACTGATATTAAAATGCTAACTGTAATAGTTGCTAATAGACAGCATTAACTCATCTGGATCACATAGGTTTTATGCATTATAAGTAGGGAGGAGAGTTTAAGGTTAGTACAGAATCTGTTCTATATACGATCTACTGTTATTATGCTCAGTGATGAAAAAGCAGTCAACAAAATTAACTGGCAATTTGTCTTTTTGCAATTCTGAATACCTTTGGCTTATGATTGGAGTTCCTGAAACAGATTCAGATTTCTAATCTTTCTAAGATCAAAAGTGATTACAAATGGAATTATTTCCAGCTTTTCTTCATTTAAAGAAAAGTATATGGCAGGAATATGCATTCTCTCTCTCTTTGATATTTAATTTATGCTTGAAGTCTTATTGGCTGCAATTAGGCAAAACTTAGAAATGTATGGGCTTATGCTCAAATACCACAAATAAAAGACAGTTTTATGTCCTATGCTTTGGTTCTTTATTTTTAAACCCAAATCATCTATGCTGGTGTTGATAAAATTTGGGGCTCTCTTCTCTATACCACTACTTTGTCTAAATTTGTTTAAAGCCAAGATTATGACTACAGAGACTATTATTTCACCTCAATTATTTACCAATTGGCAATGTCATTTACTCCTAAGACATTATTAGGTATGAATATTCCTCCCACAAAATAATTCTAAAATGATTAACGCTTATACAGACAAATGTAAATAAAACTTGCACTGAGTAGATTTTGCTGACCCCAATGACAATTCCAGGCTATTTCAGGATATAAAAAATGCCCCATGTCCACAAGGTATTCGATTGTGCAGAAGCAAGGGTTTGCCCCAATACCCAAACACCAAAACCAGAAAAATACATGAGTAGTTGTCAACCCTCCTTCCTTGCAAAAATAAAAAATAAAATAAAAAATATTAATCAACACAATTTCTGTGTCTAAAAAGATATTATCATTTTCATGTGTAGAACAAACCCTTTTGCAAGTTGTTAAAAGTCATGGACATTGTTTACAACTCTTCAGCTGACAATGTCATAAAATGCCTGCCCTGCTGGTCTAGTTATATGTGAATTGTACAACACAACTTGGCAGATGGTCTTCCTGCATAAGAACTAATATGTGTCCATATTGGCAGCCATATTGAGAGAAAGGTGGGATGTAAATTATTTAATTAAATATATTTGATCTAAACTGGGAGATAAAAATTCTCTTGATTTGGATAGGTGAGTGCCATTTAAGCTAAGCATTCAGAGTAAAGTTAACATTCTTAAGATGAATGCTTTAGCACGTGTACTTTACATTCTTCATAGCTTTCCACTGTACATTCACCAAACCTATTTTATTTAGGGGACATCTCTATCATATTTTCACTTAAGAGTATGTTCCCCTTGTCCTCTAAAGACTTATAAAGGACTGACAGCTATTCTTTGAGTCAAATGCCCTCCATGGTCACTTTGGAAATTGACACTAGAATCACTGGTACTCCAACAATTCATCATGGAGAAGATGAATGCGGCTACTATTAATGAAAATCCCCCCACTTTAACATTTTTGGATGTGAAATGGAACACAATATTTCTGGAATGTATGTGTCTTTACCTCTTATATAATATACAAAATAGCAATTTTTAGTCCTCTAACACTTCATGAGGACTTCATTTCAAACATACACAGGGAATTCAGCAGCATTTTGAAACAAATCTCAGCAGAATGATCTTTGGGGAAAACAGAACAAGTTTTCAAAGCAATTTCTTCTTTTTCTCTGTTCTCACCTGCTTTTCCCCCTCCACTGCCTTTTGTTTCCTAAAGATGACTACCGTGTTTTCAATTCTTTTACCACACTCTCCTTTACAAAGAGCCACTACAGAGCTTTAGAGAATGAATGAATGTATATATATATATATATATATATATTGGACTTTGGTCAAGTTTCCCCAAAGTACAATGCAATGCCCTTTGTATAAGGTCCTAAAGGTTTGAAGAAATTCTCATCTGACCGCTCCATTGCTGGCTACTGACCATGGCAGAACTTTCTGCATTTATATCATGAGACAAGATTTTATATAGCAGTACACTGGCTGTGTAGCAGACTTAGTGACACTGGAGGACAAGACATATTCTGAGCAAAACACATTGAGATCAGAGATGCTGTGATTGTGAACTACATAGAAATGGATTGATGCAGTTGTGCTAAACATACATTTTGTTCAAGCTGGAATGTCTGTTTCAAATTCAGACCACCCAAGGTTTGGTACATAAAGAATCACAGAATGGCTTTGTGGTTTGTGGTTCTTATACACAACGTAACAAAATAACTTCTAACACTTACATGGTATGTAAAACAGCATTTCAAAGTGCCACTGCTTGAGCTTATAATTGCAAAAACATGTGTATGTGTTTGTGTGTGTCCAGTCTACAAGTATAATATATAAAAAGGTAGGCAAATAAGGGCCCTCCAAATGCTTTTAATTATAACTCTCTTCATACCCAGCAAGCATGACCAATGATTGGCAAATACAGGTATATACCTGAGTCAACAAAATAGATGTGTACCTGGGCACTACTTCTTAAACAGAAATTTTGGTACCAGAGGCAGAAATAATGTGGAAAGTATAGTGATAGGTTGCTAAACCACAAAAAGGAAGATCAACTGGAATGTTTTGGCAGACTTTTGATTCAGAACTGAAGATATGCACTTGTGAAATGAAACAACCAGACCAAGTAAGCATTGCATGAGTAAACAAAAACATTTGGAATGTTCTAGAGACCACTTCAAGTTCCTTCCAAAATGCATCCAGGGATTATTTTTTACATTCACTAGCCTCCACTTTTCTAATAATTTCCATTTTGGTGGCTAAACATTTAGATCTATACTTTTCTAACATGCTGGGGGAAGCTACTGAGGCTTATCTGCTCTTCCCTTGTCTCTCTGTTTTGCTGTTCATGCATGTCCAGTAAGGGATTCCAAAGGCAACTGCTGTTTACTTTGCTTGTTGTAAGCAGACACACATGGCTAAAGCTGCATATGTAGAGTACAATCCTACTCTTCCCCTGATCTCCAGCCTTCCTTCACTATCCTCCCAATGCCAATACTGTACTACAAAAAACAAACCAAAACAAACAAACAAAAAAACACCTCTAGCTAGACAGAAGACTGGGAAGAAAGCAGGACTGCACAGGCATAAAAAGACTCTGTAAAAAGTATCTTCTTTCTCAGAGGCTTTGTTAACTGAGGTATGCCTATACGGAGGTTGTAGTCAAAAACATCTTATGAGTATCACTTTGCCTATCCCTGTATACAGGATATTTACTGCCCAGTCATGGGGGGGGGGGGTCTTATTAGGTAACTTTTTGAACTGAAATAAAATATGAATGTTACAGTGAACAATTAGCTCTTAGCTCTTTATGCAAATTTGTATTTATTGTAAATAAAGGTAAATAGCAACAAAGCCTAAAAATATAGACACCTTTAGAAGTGAGCCCTGATAATGTAAACAATCTGGGAAAGCAGCCAACTCCTAGGGATAAGGAGGTAAACACACAGTGGAGCCAGTTGAAGTTCATAACAAGCAGGGAAACACGTAGAGAATAGTCCAGAATACAGTCCAAGGGCCAAGGCTTACAGAAGGCAATGTAGTTGAGAAGCAGGTCTGTAGTCCTAAGAGGATAAGCAAGCAGTGTAGTCCTAAGAGGATAAGCAGGCAGCATGGTCACAAGGAGGTCCGAGGTCAAGTAGGATTCAAGGCAACAAAGATGAGGAGTCACAGATAACAGCCACAAAGCTTTCGCCAGGGTGATCAGTTAATGTCTGGCAAAGGTTCTATAGCTCCCCCAGAGCATATGTATAGTAATCATGGCTGTCACAGCTCCTCCTTAATGACCCAGTGTTTGAGATAAAGTCTCAGCAACCTTCTCTTGGCTTCCATTTGGGATCTCTATTGGCTGAAGGATGGTACGGGTAAGTCCGTTTCCTGTTCCTCCTCCCTATCTGACTTGGCAGGGCTCGCTGCTGGGACTGGTGCCAATCCACTAGGACCAGGCTTTTCCTCTGCTTGGGCCTCCAGGTTGGCAAAGTTCCCTGCTGGTACAGGTATAGACAAACTTATGCCAGGGTCTATAGGGCCATTCTCTGCCATGTCCTCCTCTGACTACATACCTTCAATAGACTCACAGGGCATGACAGAAGCATATTTGATAGCTTCAGATATCAGGCACTGTAGCTTATGTTGGTGAAAGTCTGAAACCCTTGCATGCTACCTTCTCTTTACCTAACTGCATATAACAATTCAGGGAGACAGAACACTGGTACATGATTAACTAGAGAAAGGGCCGGGTTGCTAATTTCCTCAGAGACCAAGATAAATATGTATTCTGTAAGTGCATGATGTAGCCATTCTAAATCCTGATTAAACACTAGTTAGCTGTTACAGATGAGTAGGCTTCCATACTTGATAGGAACAAAGATTCTCATTACTCTGCAATGTAACACTAGGTGGCAAGTCAGAAAAGCTAACGCACAGATGGAGCTCAGGCTTCTTACAGAGGTTCAAAACAATAAAAAGAGTTTCCGTAGCAAAAAGAAGAACAAGGAAATGGTAGGGCTGCTGCATGGAGATGATGAAATGCTAACAGAGAACACAGGTAGTCATTTCATCTGTCCTTCCAATGGAAGGGTGTGGCCCAAGAATGGAGAGAAAGACAGTGGAGGTGAACAACTGGCTGTACAGATGGTGTTGCCAGGAATGGTTTGGCTTCCTGGACCATGGGGGGCTGTTTCAGGGAGGTAGACTACTGGCAAGGGATGGGTTGCACCTCACAGCAGTTGGCAGGAATGTTTTTGCTAAGAGTCTGAAAGATCTGATTAGGAGGGCTTTAAACTGAGTTGTGTGGGGGAGGGAGACAGTATCCATGAGGGAGTGAGTTCATTAAGGGCTGGAGATAATAGCCCAAATGTTATACAGACAATAAGGCAAATAGCACAAAACCCAATAGTGGGAGGAATAAAACCTTTAAAAGACAGATAGGGGGAATGGCCCGTGGTCTTTGATGTCTCTGTACTAATGCACAGAGCATGGGAAATAAAAAGGATGAACGTGAACTCTTAGCACAGCAAAGCAAATATGATTTAATAGGCATCACTGAAACCTGGTAGGATGAGTCTCATGTTTGGAATGTAAGAATAGAGAGGTATAACCTAATTCATAGAAATAGACCAAACAAGAAGGGTGGTGGAGTAGCATTACACGTTAAGCATGTTTACACCTGTGAACAGATCCATGACTTAAATCCTGGAAGCCAGGTTGAGAGCATCTGGGTAAAAGTCAAGGGAGAGAAAAACAGCAGGGATGTCGTTGTGGGGGTCTACTACAGACTTCCAAACCAAACTGAGGACTTGGATGATGCCTTCCTAGAAAAGATGAGCTCACATTCAGAAAGGAGAGATGTAGTGGGGGATAATGGGGTTTTTTTAATTATCCTGATATGTGTTGGAAGTCCAACTCTGCCAAAAAAATTAAGGTCGAACAAATTCCTCACTTGCCTTGCAGACAATTTTATTGTCCAGAAGGTGAAAGAGACAACAAGGGATCAGCTGTTTTAGATCTGCTTCTAACCAACAGAGATGATTTGGTTAATGGGGTGGATGTGGTGGGTTCTTTAGTGGAGAGTGACCATGTTCTACTGGAGTTTGTTATACAGAGGAAAGGGGTAGTCAGACATGCCTTCTAAACTTTAAGAAAGCTGATTTCAGAAAACTTAGGGAATTGGTGGGGGTGATCCCTTGGTCAAGAATACTAAAAGAGAAGGGAGTTCACAAGAAATGGGAGTTTCTAAAAAGTGAGATACTGAAGGCACAACTTCAAACAGTTCTAATGAGGAAGAAAAATGGTAGGTGTCTAAAGAAACCAGTATGGATGTCTAAAGAACTTTAAACTGAGCTAAGACTTAAAAGGAACATGTACAAGAAATGGAAAAAGGGAGAAATCACCAAAGAAGAATTCAAAGAAATAGCCAGCTCGTGTAGGGGTAAAATCATAAAAACAAAAACAGAGTGGAGCTCAAGCTTGGTAGAGAGGTTAAAAGCAATAAAAAAGGGGTTTTTTTTAATATGTCCACAGCAAAAGAAAGGACAAGGAAGTGGTAGGACCACTGAGGGGAGAAGGTGGCAAAATGCTAACATGGGACAGAGAAAAGACAGAGCTGCTTCACACCTTCTTTGCGTCAGTCTTCTCCCAAAAGGAGAACAGTGCTCAACCTGGAGAAAATGGAGCCGATGATGCAGTAGGGGAAATGCAACACAGAATATTAAAGAGGTTGTTCAGGAATACCTGGCCAGTATAAATGAATTCAAATCTCCAGGGCCAAATTAACTACATCCAAGGGTACTAAAAGAACTTGCAGAAGTAATCTCAGAACCACTGTCAAAAATTATTTAGAATTCCTGGAAAACAGGAGAGGTCGCAGCAGACTGGAGGAGGGCAAATGTTGTCTCTATCTTTAAAAGGGAGGGAAAAGAAGAGCCAAATAATTACTGTTCAGTCAGCCTGACATCACTATCCAGTCAGCCTGACATCAATACTAGGAAAGATTCTAGAGCAGGTCATTAAACCGACAGTCTGTAAGCACTTAGAAAGGAATGCTATGATCACTAAAAGTCAACATGGGTTTTTGAAAAACAAGTCATGTCAGACTAATCTTATCTCTTTTTTCACACAGTTACATATTTGGTAGATGAAGGGAATGCTGTGGATGTAGTGTATGTTGATTTCAGTAAGGCCTTTGACAAAGTCCCCCATGATATTCTTGCAAAAAAGTTAGTAACATGTGGGCTAGACAATGCAGCTGTTAGGTGGATTTGTAATTGGTTGATGGGCCAAATCCAAAGGGTAGTCACCAATGAATGCACCAATGGCTCCTCTTCATCACGGAGAGAGAAGTGACCAGCAGGGTGCCACAGGATTTTGTCCTAGGCCCAGTGCTATTCAACAGCTGTATCCATGACTTGGATGAGGGAACAGAGGCCATGCTTATTGAGTTTGCAGATGACACCAAATTAGGAGGCGTAGCTAATGCCCCAGAGGACAGGATCAGAATTCAAAATGACCTTAACAGATTAGAAAGCTGGGCCAAAACTAACAAAATGAATTTCAACAGGGAGAAATGTAGGCTACTACACTTGGGGAGCAAAAATGAAAAGCACAGATATAGGATGGGTGACACCTGGCTTGATGGCAGTACATGTGAAAGGGATCTTGGAGTCTTACTAGACCACAAGCTGAACATGAATCAGCAGTGTGATGAGGCAGCTAAAAAAGCCAATGTGAATCCTAGGCTGCATCAATAGGAGTGTAGTGTCTAGACTGAGGGCAGTAATAGTGCCACTCTATTCTGCTTTCCTCCGACCTCACCTGGAATGCTGTGTCCAGTTGTGGGCACCACAATTCAAGAAGGACATTGACAACCTGGAACATATCCAGAGGAGGGCAACCATAATGGTAGGATGTCTGGAAGCCATGCACTATGAAGAGAGGCTTAGGGAGCTGGGCATGTTTAGTCTGGAGAAGAGAAGGTTGAGGGAGAAGAGAAGGTTGAGAGGGGACATGATAGCCATGTTTAAGTATTTGAAGGGATGTCATATTGAGGATGGCACAAGTTTGTTTTCTGCTGCTCCAGAGACTAGGACATGGAGCAATTGACTCAAACTACAAGAAAAGAGATTCCACCGAAACATTAGGAATAACTTCCTGACGGTAAGAGCTGTTTGGCAGTGGGATGCACTGCCTCGGAGTGTTATGGAGTCTCCTTCTTTAGACGTTTTTAAGCAGAGGCTGGATAGCCACCTGTCAGGAATGATTTGATTGTGTATTCCTGCATTGCAGGCAGTTGGACTGGATGGCCCTTGTGGTCTCTTCCAACCCTATGATTCTATGCTTTAAGGACAGTATATACCCATATATTTTCGTTGACATTTGATATACTGTATTTCTTCTATGAATTTTTGCTGTGTTTCATATTACTCCTACTCAGCCACTTTATAATCATTTTCCAAAGTAAGATGATGCTTTAGATTTAAATGAGAGGTAAGTGTCATCATCTCATAATATTTGAGAACTTCCCTTGAACTAAAAATATAAAACTTCCAACATTAGTAGTAATTACTGGTACAAAATGAAAGAAAATACAAACAAATCACATATTAAAACATGGATACATCACAGGGTAACCTTTATCTTGTCTTCCACTATTGCTGGATATTTTTAAGTTTTGTTTTGCCAAGTCAGTTATTTAGTTTCAACAGCCAATCTGGGATTCAGCATCACAGCAGATGTCTGGAATCTTCTGACCCGTGATCAGCATCTGAGACTTGAATAAGCAACTTAAAGGGGTAAGTGCCAAGGGATAAGTGCAGATATAAAAAATAATCTGCAATGTTAACAGAAATGTCCCCTGGTTTTATCACTTGATGGAAAAATCAAAGACTTTAGGAAATAATACACTTTGTATCAAGGTCAAACATTTAGATTCTATTCCCAATTCAGGCATTAAAAAATATTTTAGAGGAAACAGCCCTGCAACAAACAAACTCCCTATTTTTTTATTTTTTGTTTAAAAATGCAGCCCTTTCAATCAATACATAAATTTCTCTTATTTCCTTTTCTATTAAAATGCCAGGAATAAAAACTGCATGCAACCATGCATTGCCAGAGTATGGAACTATTTCTTATTTTTTTAAAAATCACAAAAAACTTGTAGGTCTAACTTGATAGATTGTTCCAGCAGCTACTGGCTTGTAGAATCCATGGTGAAGAAAGGCATAGAGCGAGGATGGATAATAATAATGTGCCTCTCATCTGCTCTCTAGCTGTTGCAATTGCCTTATTAGGCTTATGGAATCTTTGTTGTTAAGTGTCTTCAAGTCATTTCGGACTTATGGTGACCCTAAAATGAACCTATCACAGAGTTTTCTTGGCAAGAGTTGTTCAGAGGAGATTTGTCCTTGCCTCCCTCTGCAGCTGAGAGAATGTGACTTGCCCAAGGTCACCCTGTGGGTTTTCCATGACTGGCAGGGATTTGAACCCTGGTCTCCAAAGTTGGAGTCCAATGCTCAAATCACTACAATACACTGTCTTACACAAACCCTTATTTGTGTCTAAAGGGCTACAAAATACTTAGCAAACCTATAGAATTTTCAGGCTGAGTGTTACCATTAAACAAAAGTTAAAAGGGGGTTGCTTTTCAGAATTATAATATATGCAGATTCAGAATAAAAACAAACTTTTTTCACAGCATATGTTACCCTAGACCAAATTCAGGTTATACAAGAGGCTAAAGGGTGTGACTGATTCTCTTCAGCTGGATAAGATATTATCATTATGCACTTCCTGCATCACTTGAACTTATGCTCTGAACTAGAAGCGCTAACATAATGATTCAATTTAAGAGGCAAATAACTATTTTAAAACATCATTATGATCCAGAGAGTATACAGTTCAAAAAAATTGAATACAGTTTTGAAGTGTTTCATAGATACTGAAACAGGGATAAAGAAGTATGCTGCATACAACCATTGTATACACCACAGGGAGACTGTACCAACTGTGGCTTCCAGAAAGGTACACAAGGACAACTTGCTGTGAAAAAAAAAATAACAAAATTATCTTTTTTGATCTTGAATTCATATTGCTTTTTTAAAGTATGGTTATTTCCAACATTAGGTTACAGTCGTCCCTTCACATTCGCGGGGGTTAGGTTCCACAGACCCCCGCAAATGTGAAAATTCCACGAATAAAGACTGCCCTCCCCCTCCCTCCTGAAGTGACCACGGGGCCTCCGGAGGCCCTACGGAGGCCCCGTGGTCACCTCCCCAGGCCTCCCCACTCCCTCCCCAGGTGACCACGGGGCCTCCAGAGGCCCTACGGAGGCCCTGTAGCCGCCTCCCAGGCCTCCCCACTCCCTCCCCAGGCGACCAACCACGGGGCCTCCAGAGGCCCTCCAGAGGCTCCACAGTCGCCTCCCCACTCCCCCCTGAAAGTGGCGACAGGGCCTCTGAGGCCCCATCACCACTTTCCTCGGCCTCCCCTCACGGCAAACCACGAATATGCGGAACCACAAGTGTGGAGGCTGCGAATGTTGAGGGAAGACTGTAGTAGAAAAATTGCAAGCATCAGAACTGTTCTGCTAACTGTCACTCAACTGCCTTTCCTGGGCATAATATCGGGGGAATTGATGAAAATGCCTCATTTTTAGTTTTTAAAAAATTATTTCAAAATCAGGCATAGAGATATGGGTGGGTTCAGACCACTGATTGTTGGGGAGTGGTAAATTCACCCACCAACCCACCCATACACCTGGATCTGTGACCATGACTCATCCTTATGATAGCAGAATGCTGCCTCTGGATACAAGATCTCTCTCTCTCTTTATTTACTCTTTATTTCTCAAATTTTATTTGAGTAGTTCAAGAGAATACTCCATTAGCAGCATACTTTTTTCATGTGAGATTTTATTTAATAGTACTTGTTGCTGCTGGTTTATAAGACCATTCTCTACAACATAAAGTTACAATAATTCATTCAAAGTCATTATTAGATCAAATTCGATTGTAAATTACGGCTTAAGAAAAATCTGTATTAAAAAGAATTATATATACAGTTGGCCCTCCACACTTGCTGGGTTTAGAGGCACAGGATCCATGCAAAAGTGGAAAAACCACAAATATCTCTAGGCCCACAAAACCATTTTTAACACACAACAAAAGTACAATCCGTAGATTCAACCCACTGTGGATGCCTTCGAGGCAGTCGGGTTTCCTTCACAAGGCAGAAGTGGGCAGCTGGTAGGACTTGCCACCACCTCCGCTGCTGTCCTATGCCATTTTTATTAGGGACTTAGAAACCTCACCACACATTTGCAGTCTCTCTCAGTCTCACACGAGCCTTGCAGTCCCTATTAAAAATGGCATACATCAGTAGTGGAGGTGACAGCAAATAATCTGCAAATAATCAAATCTGCAAAAGGTAAACCCGCAAATGTGGAGGGCTAACGATATTACTAAATACACTTCACAGCAAAACATATTATACTAAGCAAAAACAAATACTTTTCAAGAAAAGTTATATACTTTAGCTCTTTGGTATAACATACAAATCTATGACATATGCTTCAGCTTCACCCAGACTGAAAGGCAACTGGATATGTATTGATGGTTTTACAGGAAGTTGACCTCACACTTTCAGTCAACAACTGCAGTATCAACACATGCACATGCAAAGGAACCACCAACATGTCATGTAAAACTCTGATATAACCTCAATGTCTTTCATTTGAGTTGTTCATGTATTCAGCAGTAGAGAACCAAGAAGTACAACATGAATGTGTGAAACACTATAATGTGTTTTGCTACAAACTTCTTTGGAATTTTTCTTTCAGAACTGCTTTGGCAAGCATGTAAAAATTATTATCATGCACTGGCTTATTAATTAAGAACAGAAAGTAGTCTGCCATAATCACTGTACTTATTTCAGCTAATATTCAATCACTGAGCGCCACAGAGGCAAATGGAGCTTTGCATCAATTTTCACAGTATAAGAGTTACGTTTTTATCTCAAATCAATTTTCTATGCATTTGTGAAGACAATCCCAAACTCATTGTAATCATACCCCTGCTACTCCCTCCCTAAAAACAGAGCTCTGTCAATACAGAACATTATTTTGTAACGGTTAGAAAGAGGAAGCACAAAATCTCCTCTCCAATTGTCTCTGAACTGTAAGTCTTTGAACTTGCAGTAATCAATTATTTTTCTCTAAATCTTTGTTAAAGAATGAGTTCAACACAGTTTCTGGCTTTAAAATACAGGAAATAGATGTTGACACAACTTCTGCCCCATAATGTAACTCTTACTGTACTTTCAGTCAGCAGCTGACAAATTGAGGCTCTCTATAAAGTTTTGTGTGAAGTTTGATACAGCTTTTATCATGTGGGCAGTCTATAGATTCTGGAAACAGGGGGCCAAAAACAACTTTAACAGATCAAGTTCAATTGGCAAGACCCATGTACCAAACAAAGATTAAGAGGGACATATTCATGTTCCTTTCAAAAGTGTCTCTTTATCTGCAATTAATATGATTGGCTTCTAAAAGATCACCGAACAATTCAAAAAGGATATTGACAAATTGGAGCGTGTCCAGAAAAGGGCGACTAAAATGATGAAAGGTCTGGAAACCATGCCTTATGAGGAAAGACTTAGGGAGCTGGGTATGTTTAGCCTGGAAAAAAGACAGTTAAGAGGCAATATGATAGCCCTGTTTAAGTATTTGAAGGGGTGGGGTCTCCTTCCTTAGAGGTCTTTAAACAGAGGCTGGATGGCCATCTGTCAGGGATGCTTTGATCGTGATTTCCTGCATGGCAGGGGGTTGGACTGGGATGGCCCTCGTGGCCTCTTCCAACTCTATAATTCTATGATTCTATGATTCTATGATCCTTGATCTCATTTCTGGAATAGTTTCACTTTAAAAAGCACAAAAACAGCATCACACAGCCTGCACAATATTCTGACACCATAGTACAACAGTATGGTGAAAGTAGCACATTCTGTGTTTCAGTTGAGAGAAGGGGAAGATCAGGACATGGTGAATATAGAAAATGACAGGCAATACCTATGTGTCTCCAGGTGAACGTGAACTACTGTGTATTCATATCACAAATAGCAGAATTTTAAAAATCTTACAAGTGCGACAGTGCTAACTGTATCACTGCTTTTCAAATTTCAGTGTTAATACATAGTGCATATGTAAATATCCTACCTGAATGACCAATTCCAGGAGATGTTGGGACACTTTGCATCAGCCTTGGTATCTACACTATGATGCTACAGAGGATTCCACTTCATCCCCATCACTTTCTAACATTTACATGACATTGGCATGAAACACAACCTACCAACCCTACCTCTCCTTTTACACAGACTCAGAAAACACAGAAAAAGTACTGAATCAGTGTCTAAAATAAATAATAGACTGGGTGAAGACTAATAAAATGAAGCTCAGTCAAGGTAAGATGTGATAATATTTATGGGTGGGTGATCTAACCAGGGAGACGTTGACTAATACTTTCAGGGTTGCACACCTCCTGAAGGATCCAGTTCATAGTTAAGGATGCTCAGGGAGTCTGCACTGCGACTAGAAACCAATGAAGAATCAGCAATATTCAGCTACTGAGAGCTACAAGCATATCATAGTAGCTGGTTCTAATAGTTCATTTTATTATTTCTTCTGATTTTTACTATTGTTTTAACATTTTGTGTGAACTGCCATGGGAGTGTTTAACCTGAAGGACAACATATCAGTATTAGTATTAAACAAACATTTATTTCTGGATCTTGAACAGGTTGCTATGTTTGTGGTATGACACTAGAATACAAGTTGACCCCCGTATCCAGTACCATGGGAGATACATTCCAAGACCCACCCACCCCGTACCTGGGATACCTGAAACCATGGATAATAGGGAACCCTATTATTTTCAATAAGGCAAACCTCAGAAGTTGACCACAGAATCACACCGGAGGACATAGAAATGCCTAGAGAGAACTTTTTTTTTTTTTATGTGGGTAAGTGAAAGCATGGATACTGAATTCGTGGATAGGGGTCAACCTGTATTTAATTTAGAACTGGGGAAAACTAGTTTCTGAAAATACACCAGAAAAGCTACCCTTGGTACATAGCGCCCATACTAATATGTTGCTGAAAAAGAAATACAGGTACTAGTCTTAAAGTACTGCTGATAACTTTTGGTTAACTAATGGCTCCATTGAAAGCTTACCTTAAGACAGGGTTTATTCTTTCAAGTCTCAGAGAGATTTCTTATATATTTTAGAGCATAACTAGTCTCTGGAATTATTTTAACATAATAGGATTTAAAACATAAAGATAATTCTCTCTTTAATAAGCAAGCCATGAATAATGTTAGGAAATCATTATTTACATGTTCACTCCCAAGTTCACTCAGACATAATCATTCATAACAAATAAGAAGAAATTAAACTGGCCTTAATACAAATGTCAAAATCCAAATTAGGAGAAAACACATTCATAAAAATACAAGCATCAGTGAGATTTTTGGCTAATGCATTCTTTTCTTACCTGGACAACCCTTTATTTTATACTTGCAGCCCTGAGAGGATGAAGTAAGGAATATTTAACTTCTAAATTTGAGTATTTATTTGGTCTAGCTTTCAAATCTTCCTCATAAAACAATGTAAGCTTGACAATATGACTTTTTAATCTAAGATACCATCACCTTATTTAGTAAAATCAGATACCAGTTTCCTAAACACGAAATAATGAAAGAGAGCCAGAATAAAACTTTTTTTAAAAAAAAAAACTTAAGACCCCCAATCATCCTGGCCTAATTTATAAAAGACACTCATCTTTGAGAATCCATAGTTGTTTACATTACACTAATAAGGACATTATAGTATAAAACGGTGTACCCTGTAAAGTAAAATTATGCAAAAACCATATCCTTTGAAAAGAGATTTGATAAAAGGCCAAATTATTTTGTTTTAAGTGACACACCATACTGAAATGTTTTAGAATGTGCTTTATCCGTGAAGCCTGGCAATTTCTTCAGATGGTTTTTGATAGCTCAGAAACTGATAACATTAATGTCTTTCTATTTTAATGTCAACCCTAATTTTCCAAACAGGAAACAATAAATATCATTGCATTTTTCATTTTTCACTCACTTTTTATCAAAATATAAGGGTCAATATAATTCTATTTTAAAGGGGTTTTACTATGTAAAATGTATAAAAAAAATTTTTTAAAAAAAATACAGATGTCAGAAGCAGGTTAGTAAATCAGAAAATTTAGGTGAGGGCAGCAAAATGATTTTTCTATATCATTAAGGTAACAAAACCAGTTTTGCATGTCAGCACTTCTAAGAATATAATGATGTTTCAGCTACCTAAGCTGAAAATATAGGAGGATTTTTTTTTAAAAAAAATGAACATTATAATAAAAGCCCCTATTTCTCATCTGCTAGACAGCAGCAGGTTTTGTCACCCACTGGAGACAAGCAACGCCTTTACCTGGCCTAATTCTGTTCAGTCTGAGTTTCCTATTACTTGGAGTTTTCTGAAAAATAGCCATGATATACATTATGTGGCCTGGGTGCCAGTTACACGACAAAAATTGTCGCGTTGCCTAGCGTGACATAGTGATCACGAATCCGTCCCTCGCTGTTTATACGATTTATGTCTCTGATCTGGATATCCCAGGTGGTCCCGTGACTGATATTTACACATCCATAGTTCTGGTTTTGTTTAGGTTTTAATTTTTTTTTTTTTTGGCTGTCAATCAAAGATGCGATTACTCGTGTTTTCACAACCTCAGTGACGCACTTCCTTTAGAGTTCCACGCCACGATCGATGCTATTGGCTGGCTGGGGGGAGAGAGAGAGGGGGGCAGAGGTTTGTTATTCCCCCTTGCTTCTTGAACATTTTAACCCTTTCAGAAGAGGCAGAAAGCATTTTGAAAGATCCAGACAGATCTTTCCCTCAGACACAGGGCTTTCCTTTTGAAATCAAGCTGAGTGCTTTGAAAGCAAGCTGAGTGCTTTCCTTTTGAAATCAAGCGCTTGGTTTTCCTCTTGCCTTTTTAAAATATTAACCCCTACAGCTGGCTGCAGAGATGGCTATAGGCAGGCGTTTTGAAAGACACAAACACAGAGAGGGGGAATTAAAGGGTGCTAATTCGCTCAGAGGCTTGAATGTTTTAATGTGCCAGGGAGGTGACCAAGCTACTACGATCTCTCTGTAACATGCAGTTGAGGAAAAGGTAAAGCTGAAGGCTTTGCAGTGTAGAAATCCATTTAAAAAGGTAATTGAGTACACACGCACACACACATCAACCTTCCTGCACCTGGAAGGGATGCCTTTGTTTTCGGCTGGTGAGGCTGGATCTGTTGAACGGGTGACTGACCCCTCCTTTTCTGGTCCCTGAGCTCTAAGCCCGCCCCCAGTCACCATTTCCGGTCATCCCAGTACCGAGACTTTTTGTCCCACGCTGTTTACATTTCTGATTTTCCGAATCCTCCCGTGACTTTTTTAAAAACCGGCACAACCTGCGGGGCTGGAAGTCCCGCAGGTTGAGGGATAAAAGGTGGCCCCCTTTCCGAAAATCACGTACCCTACCCGATGTACGTGTAAACTGCCAGGGATCGACACGAATTCTTCCCAGGACATTTTCATCGTGTAAACGGCCCCCTGGTACTAAAGCTGGTCAAGCTCAACCTACTATACCACAATATGTGATATACCAAGGACAAATGACTAAGCAAATGGAAAATAATGTTTTTATCTTACTCCCCATCCTATCCTACAAGTTATGCAGCAAGAAGATCCTAAACAGAGCACACTAAAAATATACTGAAAGAATAAGCTAGCAAACATCAAGAAATACATGAGCAGAAATTTTTCAAAACACATTGATTTAAGTTTATTTACAATTTACCATACTGCAAAGTGACTCAACATATGTAGCAATTATAAAAATGCATCAGAAACATGTGAGTGACATAATGTGAAAAGCAAGAACAACCCTGTATATAAGAAGGTTCTACACTGCAGAGCAATATTACTTCATCATATACATATATGAACATCTCTAGTGTCAACTGCAGCCTTTGTGGTATTGCCATAGAAACGTAAGACAAGTTGTGAAGACCACACTGATCACCACAAGCAGTCAAAACTAGGTAATTGTGAGAACCTGCAAAAGGAAAATAATTGCATGACTGAAGTAACTGTTGTGCATTTTCTATTAATTATGCAGTTACTGCATATACAAAAAATTATGTCAAGGCTAAATGTTTATAAAAGCCATAGTACTGAATATTTCTTCAAGCAAGCCTATGTAAATTCCAAAACGTGAGTAACTAAACAAGCAAACACTATTACGGTACTATGCATATTGTTAAAGCATAATAATAAAAGGGTCCCAGAGCAAATGAAGCCTGAACTCTACCTAGGAGCCAAGATGACTAAACTGAGGCTGTTGTACTTTGGCCATATCATATGGCCATATCATGAGAAGACAAAACTCACTAGAAAAAACAATAATGCTTGGTAACGTGGACAGCAGTAGGAAGAGAGGAAGACCAGATTCCAGATGGATGGACTCAATCAGGGAAGCCACGTCCCTGAAGCTGCAAGACTTAAGAAGGACTGTTGAGAATAGCGTGACTTGGAGGTCTCTCACTCATGGGGTTGCCCTAAGTTGAGGCTGACTTGAAGGCAGTTAACAACAACATAATAATCCTAAACATATGTGTTTCCAGTGAAATTTAGTAATCTGGATGCTAAGCCCAAATTCTGAAAAACTATTGAGTAATATTTCAGCTGTGGAGGAAAGAGCAGTTCCCAACGGCAAGTGGCAGTTTAAATCTCCCCACAGAGAGCTACCATAGTTAAAATCTCTCTTCAAACCTCTATCAAAACTGTATGCACAATTATTATTATTATTTGCATTTTTTTTAAATCTGAAAATCTTCAAAAATGAATTTCAGGGTCAAATCTCTTATGTTCTTATACTGGCAGATAAATCCCACAATAGTTGAGGTGCACAAATACATACCTCAAACCTCTTTGACTTGAAGAATCAATATCGTACTTGTGGTAGAACGGATCTGTTCCAGCTCCATTACCACTAAACTCAAAACCTTTTTGTTGATAAAAAAGCACAGCTGAACTACAGGCAATGAAGTTTTAAAATATCTGATTAACCTAGAGTTAGCATAGTTTGAAAAGCAAAAAAGAGAACACATTTGTCAACTGACTACTTCAAACCACAGATCATTATGATGACTCTCACGTTAAATGATAATTGCTACTATAAATATTCCTAATCTTCACTGTATTTAAATAACAATTTTGCCTTCCCTTTCGCCCCTTCCCTGCCTCTTCCAACAGCAGTCTCACCCACTCCACCAAGCTGTGCTGTTCCATGTGCTGTCGGACACTCCCTCAACCTCTTGCTTGGCTAGCTCACTTCCCCCTCTGGGTCTGCCTCCTCCCTCCCCACCCACACCCCAAGTTGTTCTCTCTCTCTCTCTCTCTCTGTGTGTGTGTGTGTGTGTGCACTGTAGGGCCAGCCTTCATCCCTTCTCCTATCAGAGTTTCTCAATGGGGCCAGCAAGACAGAAGTAAGCAGGAAGCAAAGCAGCAGCTGACATTTTAAAATTCATTTTTAAAAATTTACCTGGACAGAAATTTTAGCTCTAAAAAAGAGGACATCTGCAGGAAAAGGAGAACATATGACTAACCCATTGGACTTAATTATATAAAACACAGTCCTCGACTGGTGGTATCAACAGTCCTCTATCACTTCACTACCAATGGTGATAGGCCATCTTTTAGAAATGAAGGTCTCATCTCCTGTAATTTATTCAGTACTATCACAACAGTTTACTACATGTTTCCTTTCCTTTGCTACATGAATCTGCCCTAACAATCATTAGGGTAAGACAGGAAATACTCATTCTCTACCCAGCATTCCTTTCTGTGACCTCATCTATATTACTCAAAAGAACAATCATTAAAAAGAAATACAGCAATACAGCTGCACACAAAAACAACTACTGGGATTCCATTCTTACAAAGCAATATTAATTCATGTTGGACTATTATGAGAATTAGGCAAGGTCCTACTCATCTAATTACAGGACTACCATGAGCAGAGAGCTCACTCACTGTCCACTGTAAATTGGTACTGCTAAGCTATCTCCAAAACATAAAAGGCATGTACAAGGGTGGCAAGTGAATTTTGCCTTATTTAAGAAAGTACTACTGCTATGATGACAGAGCTTATTTGATTTGCAATATATTGCGCTAAGGTACCTTTACAAGCTACACTATGAGGTATGGACCACACATTTGATGCTGCATATAATACTCAATTCCTATCAATTATATATCTGCAAGCAAACACAAAGGAAGTTAGAGAAGGGCAAGAGAAACTTGAACATAGGAGACAAGGGACAAAGTGAGTAAAGCTAGGGAGAGAGAGAGAAGAAATAATTTTTTTAGAAGACAAAAATAAGCTACAATTCATAAAGATGACTTACAAAGTGACAGAGACAGAAAAGAAATAAGGGTTTTTTTAAAGACAAAAATAAGCTACAATTTCATAAAGATGACTTCCAAGTAAAATACCTACAAAGAACAGGAGTAATGTTCAACATCTTCATCAAGAAAAAAATACACAAATACATGTAATCTACCACTATGAAGAAAGAATAAATTACTTTGTGATCTGGTTTGTCAGAGGTATGGGCTGAGGGCTAGTAGCAGTAAGCAAAATGTTACATTGGGTACTCACCGTGAAGGTACTTTCTGTAGGGTAGGTGGCAGGAACAATCCTGTATGATTGGGAAGCTAGGACCACCCAGCTCGAAGCAGGAAGAAGACCTTTGACCCAGAAGTTAGAGTCTTTGTTCTCTCTCTCTGTCTTCCACGCGGTCTTCAGTTCTCTAACGCGGGGGATTGGTTCCACAGATAACAGTGAACGCCATCCCAGGGGCCATCTAGCCTCCTCCACCTCCCCCTTCGCCCCTGCCAGGACCCTGCTGTGGCAACAGGAGCCATCCCAACAGAAGGGGAGCAAGATTGCTCCTCCCCCTCCCTTCACCGCCGCCATGGCCCCACTGCAGCAGCAATCAATGGGATGAAGGGGGAAGGGGAGGAGGCTAGATCATTCCCCCTTCCTCCTTCACTCCAGCTATGGCCCCGCTACAGCAATGATCACAGGGGCAGAGGGGCTAGATTGCTTCCCCCTTCCCTCCAGCCATGGCCCCACCACAGTGGCGATTGCAGGGGTGGAGGGGCTGATCATTCCCCCTTCCCCCTTCACTCCAGCCATGCCCCTGCCACAACGGCAATCATGGGGGGGAAGGGGGAAGGGGAGGAGGCTAGATCACTCCTCTCCCTCCCTTCGCCCCCGCGATCGCTGCGGTGGCAGGGCCATAGCTGGAGCAACCAGGAGCCCTCCCAGGGGAAGGAACGGGGGAGGTGAGATTCCTATGTCAGGAATCAGAGACTGACTTAGAAAATGGCCAAACAACTGCCACATCATGCTAGGCGAAGCCAAGGAACTGCCAAGTCATGCTAGCCTTGATGGAACAAGCCTTGAGGCCACAGCTGCACAAGAAGGTTACTGCAGGGCATTGCATCAGGCAAAGTATGGGGTGCACAACAGAGACTGGAGTGTAAAAACTGATGTAATACACCCATGTGGTTGAGGGAGCCAATGCCCTGTGAAACTGTATAAAAGAAGGCTAAGTCCAGAGCACATTCTCTCTTGAGAAACCTTGTTGTCTGGTGAAGCAGTTTGTCTGTCTGCTGTATATATCTGCATATATTGCAACTGCCTTGAACTTGAAGATAAAGTGCCTCCTATTGTTTGGACGACAATCACTCTGTGTGTGACTGTTCTTGGGAATGGGCTGCTGCTGAGTCTGCTGAGATATTTTTGGGCTTCTGCCGGGGATTGAGTGTCCTATCATTCCCCAATATCCTCTTCCCCCCTACCTTCCCTCCACCATCGACAACCATGGATAACTGAATCTGTGGTTGGTGAATCAGCAGATGTGGGGGTACAACTGTACGCAGAGACATAATCAGAGACATCTTTCAGTAAGATTTCTCTCAAAAGAGTGCACTCATATACACAGATTGTATCAGACAATTAACTGTCCATATCTATATTATTTTTTATTTATCCATCCAATTAGTCACCTAAAACAAGTTGTTCTCATGGTCATTTCTTAAAACACAAATAAAATGTCAAAATCTGATAAAATATTCAGTATTAGCAATCTTTTTTGAGATTTAAGTCAATCAGATTTAAATTAATTGTACTGCAAATAAAAGCTTTTATATGCTATTCTATACTGCCCTCAATGATGGTTTAAAACTTAATATTTGTGACCATAATTATAGACTATGAAACTATTCATAACCATTAGGAAACCCTCAACAAACTATTTTAGTCTTAATACCATATGGTTCAGAAAAATTCCTTGTCTCCCCATATAGACAGCCCAACTTCTAAGAGCTGAAAAAATTAACATGGATAAAAACCATTAACTAGCAAGCAGCAAACTCAGTTCAAACTTATTAGCAGCAACAGGAAATCAATAGAGCTCAGAGTAAGTCAGGGGACATTAAATGCAATAGTCTCTTCAAATAACTTTTGGAATATTTATAATTAGATGAAAAGAGACAAGAAGTCAAATTCTTGTAGCTTTTTCACACCCACATGGGAAGAAATTTGGGTGGGAGAAGCTTTTTTTCATTCTGGCAAAGACTGCAAGATCCCTCCTTTAAACTGTAAGCCATCTCTTCATTTATTGGATGAAGTGAGCTGTAGTCCATGTATAAGAAATATATTAATCTGTAAGATTTTTTACTGGATGTGGCAATAATACAAAGAATTTCGAATTTACTCACTCATTCTTGAGACATAAATCCCCTTACAGGCCAAAAGCTTACAATAGTAGCTTAAAATAGAGTACCTCCTACCCCCCCCCCCCATTGCATTCAACCACACTGACTGCAGCAACTTGTAACAGTTTTTCCTACCTTTTCTTGATTTGCAAGGAATCATCAGACAGGGACATGTGGTGCCTTGGATAAACAGACTGCACTATACTGCTTTTACATAAAGGTTTATACAGTCAGAGCCATTTTTCTGGGTGAAGGGTTATTATTTCAGCAGAGACATTAGCACTTGGAGTTGTTTCATTCTTTTGGACAGGCACATGTACAAGGAGCTTACTTTTTACTACAATAGTTCAGGTTTTGGCCTCTGAACAGTGTCCTAATGTTCAGTTTTTTTGCAATCACAAACCAAAAGCTGTAACGATACATTATGAATGCATTCCAAATATGTGAACATGTACGGTACTATTTTTCTTTTCAACTTGGTTGCCCAAAGAGCAGGAGTTAAGTTATAGATGAGTTCTAACAGCTTCAGCAACTACCTTCAAAGAAGCTACTCAAGTATTTCCCCCCAGCTGGAGGAAACTTTTTTGCTAAATACTGTAAATCAAATGGATCTGATTAATATGTGAAAAAGAAGCTCTGCCCTTAGCTTCATATAAAGCTGAGCTATTAGTGAGGGAGATTTAATACAGAGTCTATAGATAGAGTCCTTTCTCATGACAGAAGAAGCATTGCCAGCATTGTGAAATCATAATGCAATCAGTATTCCCTTTTAAGAAAACTTCAAGATAGCTTAACTATCTTCAAAAATGATGCAACTGTTTTAAGAAGTCCAACTGAGAACTTTAGATCAAAATATAGAGAGTAAAGTTTGGGCAAATGAAAGCAACTTGAAAATGAGATACAAAAGTTTTCCATGGGTGTGAACCAGAACAGGATGTGCTATGACTAACGATGCTGTGACCAGTAAGACACTATAATTTAGGGACTGCATGGCCATCTGTGGCAAGTAATAAATGCCCTCACACAAACTGGCACAATCATAATTGTTTGAAGGTGGTAGTAGAGATAAAGAAGCATATATGAAGCCATCATTAACACTGATCAGGATTAAACAGGGCAGTAATAGACATTCTGTGCTCAGATCTAGCATTGCTGCTACTCCCTGGTCAAAAATGTCACTTGACATACATTGTGGAACAGGGTGACTGAAGCTAACATATTATTAAAATTGAGAGAATGCAATATTACAGAAAGAGCTAATGCAAGAACTGATAATAGTATCTAGGATTCCATCCATCACATCACTTGAATGTATAATTCAGATACCGTACTTGTTTTGAAATCAAGATTCGTATTTTTGCTGCAAATAGCTTTGAACTGATCCAGCCTTGCATTAAACGCAAAAGACAGCATCAAGGCTAACATCCACAACTGCTTTAAGATAAACAGACAAGATCTGTATTCCACATCCATACCATCAAGCATGAAAAATATTGCTCAAAACATTCCTTACTGGTCTAAATGGGTACGTGTCTGCAAGTATACATATATACACATACACAAGCATGCTGAATGAATATTTGATTTGTCATCAAGTATCCAAAGAATCCTAAGGACAATTCAGCAGTTCAGATATTCCTGCATTGTGCCTACTGGCAAAAACAAAAACATGTGAGATCTTAGCTCATCATTCACCTAAACAATTGTTCCATCCCTGTCAAAATGTGCTAGCAAACTATCAAAACTAAGAGATTAAAATGTCAAATGTTTATGTTTTACCACTATTCGTATCAGTATCCTGTATTGGATACCACACCTCCAAGCTTTGACTAAAGCTGCAGATACACTGCAGAAATAATGCAGTTAGACACTGCTTTAACTATCATGGCTCCATCCTATGGAATCCTGGGATTTATCATTTGTTGTGGCCACAGAGCTCTCTGACAGAGAAGGCTAAACTACAAATCCCAGAATTCCATAGCACTGAGCTATGGCAGTTAAAGCAGTTTCAAACTCCATTATTTCTGCAGTGTAGCAGCAGCCTAAGTTACTTAATAACATTTTCCACAGACCTCTGACAAATACTTGCTATTTGAGCAAGGTACTTGGTAAAATGGTGGTGACTTAGCTTTAGGTATCCTTGAACAATATTAATTACCTAGACCTGTTTTAGCTAACGTTCCAGCCCAGCTATGGGATAAAACAGTCTTGGTCATCCTAATGGATGACCTTCCACCATCCTGATGGATGACCGTGATCTGGAGAGGTGAAGCAAAAATGGGACTCTTGTGCTTTCTCAATCTCTCCTCATCTTTAGATACCATTCACCATGATATGCTCCTAAATCTTGTTAGTGAACTACATTAGCAGCTGCACTATTTCCAGGCTTGGGCAATAGTGGTGATGGAAGTCTTCCATCTCCAAGCAGCTTTTTCCACAGCACCTACAGCATTCTTTCTGCTCCCCTCTCCATGCACCAACAGGATTCTGGCCTGTTTGTAGAGACCTGGCAGTATTGATATGGGGTGCCTATACATCTTGTCTCAAATGGTATTTAATATCTATATGAAGCAACTGCATGCCATCATTATGGGATTTGGAGCAAGGTGACATCAGTATGTTGATAATCTTCAAGTCTGTTTCTTTGTTACATCTGAGTCAAGAGAGCACATGCTGATGAAGATTTGTGTTTGAATGCTACTAAGTTGAAACTGAACACCACATAGACAGCATGAGTGAGAGGCTCCCAAATCTGGGAACTGAGAAATTACTGTACTAACTGTAGCCACAACAAAGCCAAACAAACAAGAAATATACCATCATAAAACCACAGAGTAAAATGGCAGACAAAAAAGCAGCAGCAATCACTAACCTCACTAGCAGATCTTAAAATGCCCAGGTGAATTTATTTCTCCTGGCTGCTACAGGAATTAGCAGCAGCAGCTCCTTCCACAGACCCTAGCAGAAGGCTTTCGTTTCACAAATACCATCCCATCATACCACAAGCCAAACACCTTTTTTTAAAGCAACTGGCTTTCAAAGAATGGGAATATGCTGTTCAGAGAATGCCACATTGGTTACTTACTGTGAAGGTGCATTCTTGGGTTGGTGAGAGGAGGAATCCATTACCTTGGGATGCTTCCTTCATCGCCCAGAGAAGAGGCAGGAAGTAGGAAATGAAGTCTCGCAATAGCTGGAGAGGGCTGTTGACTTCTCCCCTTCAGACCTATATGAGGCCAGTTCACTGATCAGCAAAGCCCGGTAAAGAGGACAGACAAAGAAGTCCAGTAGGTATGCCCACCCTAAGAGGAAGGAGCAGTCACTGAGGGCGGGGTAGATTCCTCCTCTAGACCAACCCAAGAATGTACCTTCATGGTAAGTAACCAATGTGACATTCTCTGGATTGGTGAGAGGAGGAATCCATTACCTTGGGCATGCCCAAGCAACCTCAGGTCTAGGGAGGGGTGACTGCCCAACTACCTAGTGTGTAATTACCTGCTGTAGGATCCTTCTGCCTAACACTGTGTCCATTGACCTGAACCTGTCTATTTGTAATGACAGATAAAGGATGAAGGGGTGGACCACGTGGCCACCCAACATATTTCTGAAATTGGGGCATTGGTGGAAAGGACTGCTGAGGCAGCTGCTGCCCTGGTGGAATGGGCTTACACCCTGGTGGGACACGGCACCCCTGCTGCGTCGTAGGCCGTTAGGATACAAGTCTTGATCTGGTTTGTGATAGTCTGTTTGGAGGCCCTGACCCCCATAGAAATAGTGAGTCACAGCACCTGAAGGCCTCCGTCCTTTTGATGTAAATTTTGAGTGCCCTGCACACATCCAGTTTGTGCCATAGCCTCTCTCTAGGATGGCAAAAAGCATGGCAGAATCAATTCCTGAGAGATATGGAAGATAGAAAGGATGTTGGGGGCAAAGGAGGGATCTGTGCACAGAGTCACATAATCCTCATTGAAGGAGCAAAGGTGCTCCCTGACTGAAAGGGCCACCTTCTGGTGGAGGTAATGGCTATCAGAAAGGCTACCTCAAGTGATGGGACCCTTAAGGAAACTCTCCAAAGGGATCCAAATGGGGTTTTGATAATTGTCTCAGGATCAGAGGGGAGGTTCCATGAAGGGAAGTGGTGCACCACAGATGATGATATAATGGTAACTCCCCTCAGGAACCTTCACACATGAGGGGGCGAGACCAACGATCCACCTTTGGCGGAGGACAGTACTGAAGACAAGGCTGCCACCTGTCTTTTGAGGGTGTTTGGCCTAAGGCTTAGATCCAGGCCTCTCTGAAGGAAGGATAGGATGTGTTTTGTTGACACCTCTGACTGATGGATGTGATTAGATGAACACTACTTGAAAAAGGCTTTCCAGGTGGCTTTGTAGATTCTTGTCATGGATTGTCTGAGGGAAGACAGTAGGGTGGAGATTACCGTCTCCTCATACCCACATTGCCTAAGTGCCTCCCATCCAACCTCCAGGCAGCTGAACGAAGCCAGGCCACTTTGGAGTGCCGAAGAGGGCCCTGGCTCAGCATGTCCTCTCTCTGGGGGAGCATCCATGGGTCCTCCTGGGCCAGGTCCCTTAGGTCCAAGAACCACGGCCTCCTGGGCCAGTGGAGAGCTATGAGGATTGCATGATCTCCTTCCTTCCTCACCTTCCTGATTGCTTTCCCAATCAGCAGAAAGCAAAGAAAGAGGTACAACAGGCGTTTGGGCATGGAACTTGAAGTGCGTCCAGAACCTCAGCTTCTGTCTGGGAATCTCATGAAGTACCTGTCTAGTTTTCTACTCGTCCCTGAAGTGAACATGTCTGCTTCAATCAGGCCAAACCTGATTTCTAACTGGTGGAATACCTGAGGATGGAGGAACCGCTCCCCTGGGAGAACTTCGTGTCTGCTCAGGTAGTCTGCCTCTACGTTGGCTGTGCCCTGTAGGTACTGGGCTGACAGTGAAGGCACTGTTCTCTTTGGCCACCGGAAGAGAAGGTTTGCCTCCTCCTGCAGGGAGCCAGATCTCATCCCTCCTTGCTTGACTATGTAAGAGCGGGCTGTGGTGTTGTCTGTCTTCCTTCCAGTCTAGGGACTCGAGGCTATAGACCCCAATGAGGCAAACAGGGATTTAAAATGCACTCTGGTGGGTTCAGCAACCATTCTAACTGCAGAGGCTCTGCTTCGTGGCAATGTGGCTTCACCATTTTGGAAGAGGGCTATGAATACCTGACAATCAACCAATATTTCATTCTGCATGGTGAGCAGGGCCGGCTTAACCAGTCTGCCAAATCAGCATTTGCAGGGGGGGCCACCCAGCTGGGGGGGCCTACCCACCCCACCCGTCCTAACTCTCCTCCTGCAAAAATCTCCTGCTGGCTTAAAAAAAACAAAAACAATGTCTCCCAAAGAGAAAGAGAAAGAGACAGACATTTCGTTGTGTGTCTGATTCTGGAGGGAGTTTGCTGCTCACTCGCCCCCTCCTGCCAGAATCATTGTCAAAAGGCAAGCCAGCCAGCCAGGCATGTGTCGGAGAGGGTGAGTGTGTGTGTGAGAGAGAGGTGTGTGAGAGAGGGGGGGAGGCATCTCTTCAGAATTTCCTCTCTTCAGAAAGGGCTTCTTTCTTTCTCTCTCCCTTCTTTCTCACTTTTTCTCACGTCTCTCCCTTCCTTCCTTCCTTCCTTCCTTCCTTCCTTCTTTCTTTCTGACTTTCTCTCTCTCTCTCTCTCCCTTCCTTCCTTCCCTTTCCTTCCTTCCACATAGATCCCCTCCATCCATCTTTCCACCTGCTCTTAACATGCCTGTTTTCTCTCCCTTCCCTTTCCCCCTTGGTCTTCTTCAGCTTCCTCCCCTTGCTGCCAACTGAGTTCAGCCTGCAAAAGAAATTTGTGTGTGTTTGCCTATGCGCCTTCAAGTCATTTCTGACTAAGGCAAACCTACCATGGGATTTTCTAGGCAAGGTTTGTTCAAAGAGGGTGTGCCTTTGCCTTCCTTTGAGGCTGAGAGAGAGTGACTTGCCCAAGGTCACCCAGTGGGTATTCATTACTGAGTAAGGATTCAGACCCTGATCTTCACAGTCATAGTGCAATGCTGATATTCTACAACACTCTAGCTCTTTTAACAGAAGAATATAAAGAACATAAATAAAAAAAATTGGAGTAAAATTACAGGGAACAATGGTTTTATTGTTGTCACTAAAACACACCAGTATCCCATTAGTGTTATGTGAAAGCCTCTGCGTAGAGCAGTGGTTCTTAACCTTTTCTTTACCAGGGACCCCCTTTAAATATCCTTTGTTGTCCCAAGACTTAACTCAAGATTTAAAACCCTAATAATATTAACAGTAATAGCTAATAATAATAGCTAACAACAACAACAATACAATTACACCATCCATTAAACTTTCCCTCAGAGGCACTTTTGCTTCTTCCTGCAGGTTTGTGGCTGGAGTGGATTGAATGGCAATGTGCAGGCCAAGCCAGCCAGCCTTTGCCTTGGTTCCTGTCACGTGGCTGCTCCACTGCAGGGAGGAGGTGGGCCAAGCAGCCTTCAAGCCTTTGTGGACCCTCTGTGAGGACATTGTGGACCCCAGGTTAAGAACCACTGGGCTAGAGAATGCTGGAAAAGGAACAATGCAACCAGACCTTGAGAAGGGTGCTGGCAGGGGGATTCTGGGAGGTGTAATCCAAGAGTAACTTTCCCAGGCTCTGAATGCAGTCTAGAATCATAGGGCTGGAAGGGACCCCAACAGCCATCCCATCCACTCAGCTTCTGTCCTGATGGAACACATCATCAAAGCCTTCACGACAAATGGCTATCCAGCCTCTGCTTTAAAACCTCCAAAGAAGAAGACTCCACCACACTCCGAGGCAGTGTATTCCACTTCCAAACAGCTCTTCCTGTCAGGAGGTTCTTCCTAATATTCAGGTGGAATCTCTTTTCCTGTATTTTGAACCCACTGCTCTGTGTCCTAGTCTCTGTAACAGCAGAAAACAAGCCTGCTCCATCCTCAGTATGACATCCCTTCAAATATTTAAACATGGCTATCATGTCACCTCTCAACCTTCTCTTCTCCAAGCTAAGCATACTCAGCTCCCTAAGCCGCTCTTCACAGGGCATCATGGCTTCCAGACCTCCCACCATCCTTCTCAGTATCTTTCTTGAATTGTTGTGCCCAGAACTGGAAACAGTATTCCAGGTGAGGTCTGACCAGAGCAGCATACAGTGGCAATATTACTTCCCTTGATCTAGGCACTATACTCCTATTAATGCAGCCTAGAATCGCATTGGCATTTTTTGCTGCTGCATCACACTGCTAACTAGTGTTTAGCTTGCAGTCCACGCTTTCTTTCTTTTCTTTTTTTTTGAGGAAATCTACACCATTACGTTAATTGCTAATTAACAAAAAATATTATGTTAGTGCCTATAATATAGTTTTTAAACTAAATTATTGGTGGCAAATTATGTAATACAGTAGCCCCCCCTTATCCACTGTGGATTGGTTCTGTGCGGGCATGGATTCTGTAAACTGTGGATAATAGTGAATGTCATTGAAAATAATGTGACTTCTGGTTTAAAATACCATAGATTTGCCTTGGAGGACCTAGAAAATGGCTAGGGAGGACACATTTTCTAGGAAGACTCTATGGTAGGTGTGCAGTTTTGTGTCCCCTGGATAGTGAATCCGTGGATACAGCGGTCCTATTGTAATCTGAACATCCTGTACTGTGAATAGGTTAGGTTACATTGACCTGAGATAAACATATGGGGCCCCCAAAATAAAGCATTACAGGGGCCCCCAAAAATCCTTAAACTGGCCCTGATAGTAAACAATTGTTCACTGGATTATCTGTATACCTGTATAAAATAAGACTATTGCCATAGTTAGGTAATGGAAATATTAGCTAACATGTACTCCCAGGAGGCACTGTTGAGTCCATATGAATGCATGGATGTACCCTGTGTCAACAGAGAACTGCTTCCAGAAATTTTATTTGATTACATTTGAGGAAGCATCTTCTTAGCGACTTAAAGAACCCTTTAACTCCATGCCAACATTATCATCATCCTATTGGATGCCTAAGGGCATACCATATTGAATGATTGATGACTAAGGAGTCATGAAAACTAATAGAAGGACTTGGTAGGAGTAGCAGTGGAAGGAATTCCTCCAAGAAATATCTGTCAAGGAGAAAAAAACTGTCAAACAAATCTATGGGCCACAGATTAAATTAGTACCTCCCTAAAAAAGGAACTGTACAATATATTAAGGCTGGGCATGTGTGCTAGCAGAAGGCAAGGGGCAGCTGCTGGCAGCCCCAGTAAATTGTACTCTTTCGAGGGGGGGGCAGTAGGAACAATGGGTGCTCTCTGAACAATCTTATCAAGAGAGCCTAGTGGAAGGCACATGGCCACACCCACACACTGACTAATCTTATAACAATAGGCTCGGCTTAGGGCTGAACTTTACCCAGATTATTGAAAAGGACAAGTTTGCCATCAGCTGAAAGGTAAGCCCATCAGAGGGTATTCTTATTTTAAATGTTGCTATTTAGACTAATTAACAAGTACAGTACTTCTATGGTAGACCCCCTCAAGGCTATTCAGGCTGTGTGGGGGGGTGGAGACAATTCCTGAGCAGAATAAACTATTATAATTCTAGTGAATTTAAGGAAGGGGGGGGTAAAGGGTCTTCCTGGCTGAAGGGGACTCTATGCCCCCCCCCTTAGAAATTTCATAGCCACATCAAATTCTGAGGAGAACCTCTCCTTAGCAGAAAGACTCTATGGGGGAATCCACAGGACACAAATCATTCAGTTTAAAACTGGATTATTTGCATGGCTCCATCCTATGGAATCCTGGGATTTGTAGTTTTACAAGGTCTTTAGCCTTCTCTGATGAAGAGGGCTGGTGCCTCACCAAACTACAAATCCCAGGATTCCATAAGAAGGACACATAGCAAATTTCCCTAGTGTGGATGCCCAGTATGTTTCTTAGTCTCCTCCCTAGATAAGCAGCAATTCTCTGAGGCAAGGAAGGAGGGGGGCTAGGTGTGTCCTGAGACCTAGGGGACTGGAGCTCCTGTGTTCCTGAAGAGGGACTGGACTGAAACCCGTAACCCATTATGCAGTGGTGTAAATCTGACCCAGTTAGGGACAATTTTCTCAAAGGACCCTAGATGTCGGTAAGCACTGCAGATCCACTGAGTCGCCAGTGGATGGGGGGGAATATTTCCCTTCTTGCTTGAGTCAAGCCTGAGTTTCCTCACTCAATTAAACTTAATACAAATCTGTGTTGCTGTAGCCTACTCTAGTACTGAAACTGAGAAGCTTTAAGGCTAACACCAGTCACGAGTGTGTGCTTATCCTTGCGTCTCATCTGCCCTGGCATGAACAGGGGAGGGGCGAGCAGAGACAGGGCATCCATGATGGAGAAAAAACTGTAGTGCAGACCCCAATTCATGGAGCAGAAACGGAAGGAAAGAGGAGGAAGGGTCCTTTTTTTTTTTTTTTAAGGTGGAAAAGCAATGAAAGGATCCAGCAGGGAGTGGAAAAACAGAAAGAGATTGAAAAAGTGAAGTAAAAGCAAGATTAAGAAGGAACTTTGAGGAGAAAAGGACACAAGCATGGCAGGGGGTTGGACTGGATGGCTCTCGTGGTCTCTTCCAACTCTGCAATTCTATTATTCTATGATTCTAAGCCCTGCTCCAGGTGAAGGCAGGAAGAATAACTGGCCTCATGGAGGGCTGGAGGGGAGGAGTCAACAGCCCTCTCCAGGTATCACAAGACTTGATTTCCTACTTCCTACCTCTTCTCTGGGTGATGAAGGAAGCATCCCAAGGTAATGGATTCCTCCTCTCACCAACCAAGAGAAAGTCAATTATCCCACTACGCAATTGCAAACACTTCAGCTCACCCATGTAGTCCTATGGATCCTAACTAATGTTTGTACTCTTTGAATAACGATGCATCGCTGGTAGTTTACCAACAACCATTTATTTTCCTTGGGTTGTTTTCTGGGCTGTGAGGCTGTGTTCTGGAAGACTTTATTTCTGACGTTTTGTCTGCATCCGTGGCTGGCATCTTCAGAGAAAGATCTCTGAAGATGCCAGCCACAGATGCAGGCAAAATGTCAGAAATAAACTCTTCCAAACACGACCTCACAGCCCGGAAAAAACCCAAGGAAAATCTATGGATGCCAGCCATGAAAGGCTTTGACTTCACAACCATTTATTATTCGTATGAAACACATTAGGACAACTTCTTTAAAAAAAAAAATCAAAATAAACATGCAAAATGAGTAAAATGATATTTGAATATGAAAAAGCAGTTTTTAGAAAGCACGAGCTATTAAACTGCTATCTCTGCTCTCCTCTCAGAAACAAGTAAAAACATTCTCATGTCATATGATTTGAAGATACAAAATTAATGTTTAAATTAGAAGTTTTGAAAATTGAGCAAACTGCAAAAACAAGATACAAGTAGCATAAGAAATAAGCACTTAGAAGTATTTAATTGAATGGCCACAAGTCAACAAAATTAAGCACTGCATACCATAACCAGTACACTTTCAAACCACGACCATGCCCCTGGTCACAGCAGAATTTAACACAAGACCAGCACAAAAAGATTAGCTCTAACTTAACAAAACGGGGAAGAAAAATATTAAGAACGCCCATGTTGACAACCACCACAGCCATGTCACCACAACAACATGCTTTATGGCAGAATCCAATTGCAACACACCATGACAATATATTAACTCCACACAGAAAGACCTTAACACAGACAATAGCAGCATGGAATTACATATGTACGGGCCAACTATGTACAAAGATAAAACATTTCTAAGGGAACTACAGTGAGGGAGAACTGTGGAAGATAAGTACTTTGAGCAAAATATCACAAACTTTGACAGCCATTGCAGATGCATTGCCCTGGGACTACAGACACATGCCCAACATCAAACCACACTCCACCCAAACAACAGAGGGCACCCTACAATAGGGCACCCTACAAAGGGAAAGATACAAAAGTATAATTGCTGCAACTATCCCCAAACTCCTTTGCCTTAGATCAGTAGTGTCCAAACTTTGGCCCTCCAGGTGTTTTGGACCCTCTCTCTCTCTCTCTCTGGCTTTTCTTCGCAAACGAAGATTCAGGAAGGACTCATCCTGCGCTTTCTGCAAGCGCACTGATGACTGAAAAGGCCAATCTGAGATAAACAAGTCCAGTCGCAGAAAGCACAGCAGAAGGTCTCCTTGGGTGATGTTTCTGGGTTGTGATTTTTTCTGCGTTGTTGTTTCTCTTCAAGATTTGTTCGACGTGAGCTCTCAAATAAGGCTACAGCATTGTGGATAGTGCGTCTCTGTGCCTCCTGATGTGAGACCAGGGCGGACCATTGTTGGTGATCAATTTGGCCGAGCCTGAGATGTTGTTTCAGGCAGCCCCTGTATCGCTTTTTTGGAGTGCCCCTCTTACGCTGACCCATGGTGAGTTCACCGTAGAGTACTATTTTTGGGAGGCAATGGTCCTCCATCCTAGAAACGTGCCCTGCCCAGTGCAGCTGTGTTCTCAATATCATGGCCTCAATGCTGGTGATCCCTGCTTGCTCAAGGACGGCAACATTCGTCACATTGTCAGTCCAATGTATATTTAGGATTGTGCGTATACAGCGTTGATGAAAGCGTTCGAGGGGTCGTAGATGGTGGTGATAGGTAACCCATGTTTCAGACCCATAAAGGAGAACAGAGAGTACAATGGCTCTATACACACTGATTTTTGTGCTTCGTCTCAGGTGTTTGTTACTCCAGACTCTTTTGTAAAGTCTTCAAAATGCGCTATATGCCTTTGCTAATCTGTGATCGATCTCTTTGTCAATCTTGGCATCTGAGGAGATGATGCTTCCCAGGTAGGTGAACTGATGAACGGACCTGAGCACAGATTTGCCGACGGCAATGTGGGATGGTGGTGTTCATCCTGTGGTGCAGGATGTTTTGGACTACAGCTCCAAGAATTCCTGACCATTGGACAAGCTAGCTTAAGCTTCTGAGAGCTTACATGAATACTGAGTTATGTGAAAGTTGCACTCAGTTTTAACACTCTTGCCTTCCAACAGCAGGAAGCTCCTATGCAGTGGAAACACTCCCAAACACAGTTGTCCCTTCATATTCGCTGGGGTGTGGTTCCAGGACTCCCCTGTGGATACCAAAATCTGTGAACACTCAAGTCCCATTATATGCGCTCTCTCTCTCTCTCTCTCTCTCTCTCTCTCTCTCTCTCTCTGGCTTTTCTTCGCAAACGAAGATTCAGGAAGGACTCATCCTGCGCTTTCTGCAAGCGCAATGATGACTAAAGAGGCCAATCCAAGATAAACAAGTCCTGTTGCAGAAAGCACAGCAAAAGGTCTCCTTGGGTGATGTTTCCGGGTTGTGATTCTTTCTGTGTTGTCATTTCTCTTCAAAATTTGTTCGGCGTGAGTTCTCAAATAAGGCTGCAGCATTGTGGATAGTGCATCTCCATGCCTCCCGATGTGAGGCCAGGGCGGACCATTGTTGGTGATCAATTTGGCCGAGCCTGAGATGTTGTTTCAGGGAGTCCTTGTATTTCTTTTAAATGATGTCCCTTATATAAGATGGCTAAATTAAGGTTTAGTTTTTGGATTATTATTTTTTAAAGAATATTTTCAAGCCGTGAATACTGTACTTAAATCTGTGGATACGGAGGGACAATTGTACATGTAAATTCTTTGCTAGCAAAGGACAGGCATGCCATTGCCACTACAGGCTAAAGCAGTCATTCAGTATTTGATACTGTGTGGAAAAGAAGAGGCAAACCTTAAAGAGAGTACTCTGCAACTCCTGAGCATGGAGTGAATATGACTGTTTTGTAACCCACTAACAGGTCTTCACTTTTCAGAATCTCCTCCATCTCAGACTCTGATGGTTTAATAACAGTTTGACTGTCATATATACGGCTAGGGAGTGGCAACTAGCAATACTTCAGCCAGGGTGGACTTTAAGGAGGCAGAAATGGAGTTTGGTGGGCTCAGCAGCACAGGCACCTCCACTATCTACTCAGTTGAGTACCCTGGACTATAACGGAATATCCCACAAAAGCAGAAGGGTTGCTCTTGACAAGAAACATGAGACACTGGGGGGGGGGGTTGATAATGCAGGGGAACTGTTAAGCTGTATCTGCTAGTTAGCAACCTATCAGCCAAAAGTACAAGGGAATGGATTTAGCAATAGCACTTCTATTTCTATAATACTTATCAGTGCCAAAGCACTCCCTAAGCAGTTTACATGTTAGCTAATTGCCCCCAACAAGCTGGGTATTCATTTTACCGACCTACGGAAGGATGGAAGGCTGAGTGAACCTTGGAGCCCTCTAGGATCAAATTTGCAATGTTGTGGCTGCAATACTGGCATTTAACCACTGCGCTATCAGGGCTCCCTTCAAAGAATGGATTTCTCACAAGGGTGGGTGGGATAAGTGAGTCAAAAAGCCTGGTTAGCACATGCAAAAATTGGGCTACTGAGCAATGCTGCTGATTGGCTCAACTTTGCTTAAGTGTAGGGGGGGGTCTTCTTCACCTTTCCTAGTGCCTTGCATTTGAACCTGAAACCTGTGTACAAGGGTAAGGTAAAGTGGGGCCCATGGACTGCATGCACCCCAAGGCTGTACTGAGGTTACAAGAGCTGTTGAGCTTGCCTCCAAATGTTTATTTTAAAAAAAAGTGAAATAATGTTTGGGCGAAAATGCTTACACACAGCCTAGGAGACAATTCTGCCTTCCCCATGCTGTTTAGGAGCTCTTTCTGAAATAGGAAGTCATGTGAAATTGACTAACCTCAGCTGACTTCCAGTTGACTGCCTGCTACCAAAACAAAAACAACCCCCCCCCGGCCTAAATCATCCCAGGGACCCAAAATGTGACAAAATTGCTTAAATGCTCCCAGTTTTTAAAAAACAAATGCTTTAAAAATCAGGTTGGAAGGAAGGCAAGCTGCAACAAGCCCTCTAAGATTATATAGTGGGTCAATATAGTCCCAAACCCCTGGTAGGTGTCCACCCCTACTGTAGCTCTAAGATATCACAGCAGACTACAGTGCTTTCTGTAGCCCCTGCACTTCTGACTTCGATAACTGGGTCTTGGGATGAAGGAGAGAAAGAAATGTTCCGTGTATGTCTGACTGCTATATACAGTTGTCCCTTCATATTCGCTGGGGTTTGGTTCCAGGACACACACACACCCATGGGTACCAAAATCCGTGAATACTCAAGTCCCATTATATGCCATGGCATAGCAAAATGGCTTATATAAGATAGCAAAATCAAGGTTTGCTTTTTGGATTATTATTGTTTAAAGAAACTTTTCAAGCCGTAAATACTTAAATCCGTGGATACTAAATCCGTGGATATGGAGGGGAAACTGTACACTTATGAATGAGTGGCTAGTGATTAGCAATGTGATGTCTGCCATCTTAGTTCAAGTCCTGGAAATGTTCTCTCCTCTGCCTTTGGCTGGACTTTCTTCTCCTAATCGTGTACAAGCCAAGTGGGGATATTTTCACCCTTTTCCCATTAGGGAGACAGAACTCTTTCCTCCTGCTTGCCAAGCCTGTGCCCTACACAGTGAGGCACTGCAGTTTGTTGTCATCAATAAATGCCTGCAGCTGCCAATGTCAGTCCACCCCACATCTGAATATAAATTTTCCTACATCTTAACAAGTTCTTCATCAAAATTACATTAACTTGTTTGCACCAATGATATATCAAATTCATCCAGAATCATATTAAAAATATAAATATATATATATTCCTGATAACTGCAATAGTCAGTTGTACTATTTACTTTTCTTGGAGACTCAAAACCCAACTTTCAAAATCATTTTTGTTCTCTCATAAAAGGCTGGGGAACTGTACTCAGTCTGATATATCTCAGGAAGTGTACTGGTATAATTTAGTGTTATCAGGCAAGGCAGACATTCTGGACATCTTATATTCTCAGTTGTAACTAATAACAATTTATCCCAACAGAGAGGATACACGTACTTAACACATGTACAATGAACTACCCTTAAAAGGTGGTACAAGTTAAGACTACTCATAATTTGTACCCACAAATCTATCAAAGATTTTCTGAAATAAGTCATAGCCCATTAATAAATGTCAGATCAACATACTTTCATCTCAAACGATTTAATCTAGTGTCTGCAGAATACCAGTTTTCCCACTGGCCACAAGAGCAGTGTGACTGAGAAGAAAGAAGAATGGCAAAGACACCATACAACAGGAGATACAAGGCTATAACAGGACAACATGCACCTACACAGGGCCCAGGGCTCATGAACAATGGAAATTACCAAAACACTTTCCAGTAAGGCCTGATCATGAAACCTAATCTACAAATACACTGGGATGTAAAATTCTATTTGTATCACCATCAACATTAAATCCCCAAAGCTGCAATAGTCAAAAGTTCTTAAAAGTAGAGTATATCACTTTTAACCTACATATTTATCCTACAGGCATTTACTCCAGCATTAGTTCCATTGTATTCAATACTATTTATTTCCAGGAAAGTGAAAATAATATGCACATATAAGAACTATTTGGTACCTGCATGCCTTCACTCACTTACCTTACAAAACCACCACGTTCCAGTAGAGAAAGTAATGCCTGGCAAGTACTAGTCCCAAATATTACAGACAATTTTGGTTGTATCAAGAGTTATAGTTTGTTTTGTACCAAAGACAAAATATTTTTTTTCCTCCACGAAACAAGGAACAGTTTCAGGAAGTTAAGTCAAAATAATCTGCAATATACTAATTACTCCAAAACTTTTAAGTTCAAGGAAAATGCATATGGTAGGTCCCCCATATCCACTGGGGATTGGTTTGGGAGGGGGCATGGATACCGAAAACCATGGATAGTAGCAAACAGCATTGAAAATAATGGGACTTCTGGTTTAAAATACCAGAGTTGCCCTGGAGGACCTAGAAAACAGCTAGAGGACACATTTGCTAGGAAGACTGTATGGTAGGTGTGCTGTTTTGTGTCCCGTGGATAACTGAATCAGTGGATAATGAATCAGTGGATACGGAGCCCTACTGTATATCAAAAGTGGCAGCCCATTTCTTGTTGTTTGATAGTCTGGACCTCCCTTCATACACCCCATTCTCTAAATGCAAATATAAGGTACTTTTCAAAACACCACTGGACAAATAATTTCAATTTAAGAAAAAATATCCACTGCTGACAATCAAAACGGTGAACAAGAACACAGGCATGCAGTCATGTGTTTATATAAATATGGGAGAGGGAACGAACTAAGTGAACAATTCAACCACAAGTGTAGATCTGTCTTCTAGCTGAACATGGCCCAGCTGCCTCAAATATGCTTTCAAACTGGAATCTGTATAGACAGAAACTTCAATAAAATGCCTCCCTACTCCACACCAGAAAGCTATCTAAAATTTAAGATTTTCTAAAATTGTTTTCTAATTCAAATTTTAGCTTGGCAAAGCTGCTTATTTTATACTTGCAGCTATGCTAGGTATCACAGGAAAAGCATGTTTACATAGCTGGATGTATGCTATACTCAGGTTTGGCTAGGCTTGAAAACAGACACAGGGCCTACAATAAGTGTGTGCCAAGGGAGCTAGTGTTCTGTCTTGACTCTTCAGAAACACATATATAAACAAGTCATTTCTTCCCTGTCTCTAGTTCAGAACACTCAAAGATTGAAAATATGCTGGTCTCACTTAATAATTCTTCTCTCCCTTGTGCCCACCCCCAGAGTTTGTGTCTTCAGAAGTATACTGATGAAGAGAACTTATTCTAAGTATTTTCAGGAAACTGTTCAGACTGCAGGTATCTGATCTTAATGCTAGGATCACTAGCATACTTCAGTTCAGCTAAAGGTGACATTCAGTCAATACAAAGGTCATGTGACTAGTAACTTGGACAACAGTCAGTCACTTAGTTATTCATGGTGATCTACATTTAACTCCTTTGTCATCATTTAGTGCATTTATTTTTATTCGTGTTGTACTAGGCACTTGGTTAATTAAGTGAAAAGTTTTTTTAAAACCTCAATTCCCATTTCCACCCCCACCCCTTGGCTTCCCCCTACCTTCTGCTTTCAACCCACCCTCTGGATCTGGTGAAGTTGGAGCTATTAGTTTTGACCCAAATGGTTCATTTAGCTAAACCCATGCTTCTCTGTGTCAACTAAAAATTAAATCCTACTGAACCCCCGTGTAATCCTTTAGTGTTATTATTGCTTGTACAGTACTGTACTAAGCATTTGAATAATTAAGTAGAATGTTATATTGAGTTAAATGGGCAAAAAACATTCTACTCTTGATCTTTGCAGATCACACGTTTGATAGGAAGTGAGGAGAGAGTGAGCATGCAACAATTAAGTTGTGCAGAAAAATGTTCTACATATGCTCAAAGGCATTCAAAACATTTCTGATTAAGAATTCTCAACCATTGAGGGATCTTTGTAGCCAGTCACCTACCACCGCAATGGCAGTGTAATGCATCAGTCTTTAGCAACTTTAACATAATTCCTTTTTAATCTTTAATAAATAAGTAGGGGGGTTAAGAAAAACTGAAAGGTGTACACATTAGCAATGGTGAGAAAGAGCACAAAAAAAAGAGGAGAGCTACAAATCAGTGAGAATATAAAATAGAACAGATTGTAAGAGCCCATACTTTAGGAAAGGTTTTCCCAACCTAACAATTTCCAAACATGTTGAAGTCCCACCCATGCACCAATAGTATTGTGGGATTTGTAGTCCACCGAGGGAAAATTAGATTCGGGGGTGCAATTTTAAAATAACCAAAAGAGCACTTTTGAAGTTGCCAACAATAAAATTAGCTCCTAACATCAAAGGCAACAACATCCATGCCCTTCTCTGTAAATCCCACGGTCTGTCATGGAAACGAATGTTTTAATTATTGAGTTAATCAATGATAACTCAATTAATTAATGATTTCCATTATTAGTGTTGTTGGTAATGAATTTATTTCCCAACTCCTAATGTTTAAGATTATCCAATTAATTTTCAAGCCACGTGTTCAAAGCTCTGCAAATTGGTGAAAATCCAAAAAGGATCCTACTTGTTACTTATGTTGATGTATAAATCAACAACTGTACCTTTACAAGAGTATCACCATTCAACACTGCTATTAATAACCAGATGCAGAAAAGATGCACATACAACTGGAAGTTCCTTTGAAATTTCTACTTCTCATTAGCCAAAATTTTGTTTAGTTTAATATGTGGCTTCCTTCTTCAATTTTGCACTTTATTTCAAGGAAAAGTCTAGAAAACATAAATCTATATGCAAAATTATCCCCAGTTCTACTTTAGAATGCAGCCTATATTTCTTGCTGATGTAAGAAATATTTACAAATTTACAAAGATTTACAACTTCATGCAGTATTTACAAATAATGTGATTGTTTCAACTGGGTTAGAAGTGAAGAAAAAATAAACAATTTCAGATTGAAACAAATAGAAATTGAGAACAAACCATGTGAAGTATCAAACTGCTGAAAACAATCTGAGCATTTTAAAAAATTACAAAATAATGTAATGTTAAAAAAAGACACTTTTTCTTTTTTTTACCACTAATGTCACATTTTACATAAGAATATAGGAAGAGCCATGTTGGATCAGATCAAAGACCCTTTTAGTTCAGTAGTTTCCATAGCTGCCAACCAGAAGCCACACTGTGACAGAGCATGGAACATTACTTTTGAAAAGTCATTAGTAAAGTTGTAGTTCCACTCCATTAGTTATTGTCATAGTTTTAGGCCAGGATCCTGTTGGCATACTATGCCAGGACAACAGACTGTTATGCTGGAATACTACACCTTTCTCAGGATAGCAGCAGAGGGCAGAGAAAATAGTCTCCATTGTCATCTAGAGAAAGCTGCCAGCTCCTAAGCAGGTCTTCAAAGCAAAGGCACTCTGGGAAAGCTGCCTTTAGAAACTGCAAGTAGCCATTAGTAGCCTTATTCTCCATGAGTTTTAAAAGCAAAAAGACTGAAGAAATTTTCAGCATATTTGTTTTCAGGTGACAAGAATTATTAACCAAATGTAAAACTTTATATACATACTAAGAAGTCAGTTTTGCTCTTTTCACTTTGCAAACTAGTGTGACTTCTCTCATGTATATGTACTCTGACATATCAGCATATTCTCAATCATGGTTGGGAACTGTGTAGTCTTTCAGATGTTGCTGGACTGTAATTCCCAGCAGCCCTAGCCAGCATAATCGATGGTGAAGAATATTGGGGACTGTAGCTCAACACCTGAAGCACAGTTCCCACCCGTACTTTAAATAACAATGACCAAAATAAAACTGGAATTAGAACAAAGAGCACAGAAATCAAGACCATGGTGGGGGAGGGGGGGAGCTGAAGGATATAAGTAAGAGAAGTACAGTACATGGACAGGGTTTGTGTGTGCACATGTGCGTGTGTGTTAAAATTATGATTGAGAATAATTATCCTTCAGTGTCTGAGTCTCATTACATACAGTGGGCCCACTGTATCCACAAGGGTTTGGTTCCACGACCATGTGCGGATACCAAAAAACATTGATGATCAAGTCCCTTATTTATAAAATGACACAGGGCAGCAGCAGAGGAGGTGGTAAGCCCCAGCCACTACCACATCCCCAGCACTCACTCCCCTCTCCCATGCTTGGCAGTACCATGCTCCAGTTCTTCCTGGTGAAGGGCAAGAAGGGTCACAGCTAGCACCATCCCCGAGTCCCCGACGTCTAGTACAGCCTCGGAGTTAACCCAAGGCTGCCCACACTCACACACCCCACAGCGTTCTTCTCTTGCTGCAGATGAGGCTGCAGTGCGACCCAAGGATCTGTGAAATGGCAGGAATCCAAGCATAGTGCTTGGCACAAATCCACACTTCCTGCCATTTCACAGATCCTCATGTCTCTGTAGCATCATCTGCACCACCAGCTAGAGCGAGAGAAGAACGTCATAGATTGTGGAAGTGTGGGCAGCTCTGGGCTCTTACCAGTGCAAATCTGAGGATACTCTCCAGACTGAGGCTGTACTTGCCATTGGGGGCTCAGGGCTGGGGTTAGCTGTGAGCCTTCTTGCTTTTCACCAGGAATAGTGGAATGGTGTCACCAAGCACAGGAGGGGTGGCTGCTGGGGACCCAGTAGTGCAGCAGCAGCTCTTTGTGCTTCTCATGGCCTCCTGAGATGGCAAGTCCCAGCTGCCTTAGCTGGAGCAGTATCTCCCACAAGTGAATCTCTTTAAAGCCCCCATCTCCCTTACAGTATTTGCAGCCTCATGTTCACATCACTCTGTCGCCTCGTGTTCATGTCTCTCTGCAGCCTCTCCAGCCTTGTAAATGTGTTGTGTAAAGTACAGGTATTGCATATTGTGTTGTGTACAGCACTGTACTTTGAATCCACAGTGGTTTGAATCCACAGATCCTGAGCCTGCAGATACAGAGGGACCATTGTACAAGTTCAAGTAGTACAGAATAAATGACCTCCTAGTTTTAAAAGGCTTGGCCAACAAAGCTTGCCTGAATTGTAGGACTTTCTACAACCAGCATGGACAACTGACTATGAAGATAATTTAGGTGGAAGGAAGTTTCGACAGCCCTTGACATCCTCTCAAATCTATTCATTTAAATATATATATATATATATATATACATACATACATTCCTTACTTGAAATAGCCATATTCTCTTAAACTGTACACCCACAATCAGATTTACTAACCTGTCCAGAAATGTCTTTGATATTAATTGCAAGAAATCAGAGTTCTTTAAAAATGTCACCATACAAAAGCTTTCCTCTCTACACAAAATTCCTGCTTGCCAGAGGTAACTAGGCTGAATTACTCTTTACAGAAACATAGCAGTACACTCACAAAGTTTAGCAATATTCAACTACTGTGCTTGTGTGCCTAGCTCCTTCATTGTGGCCTAACAATGGCCTAAATCCAAATGCTAGTCTCAGTTCAACTAGAGTAAGTCCACTGAATGTTGAACTGGCCAAAAGTAAATCAACACTTACATAAATCCCATTGATTCAATGCCACTACTCTTTTGGAACTAGCAACTAGATTTAGGCTGGCATATGCAATCCAGTAGAGTTGGTCTGCTGACTGAAGTACTTCCCTCAGAGGAATGAGGAGAATTTTTTCCCTCTCAATGCAGCCACAAAATCGGGAGAGGGAAGAGAGATGGAAATCCCACTGCACAAACAGGCCTGCTCTCTTTATATTGCTTTTACCCAGAATCTTGTTGTACTGTAACGATTAACAAGCTTGTTATGACAAAAAGTTGTTGTCAAAAAAGTTGTTGTCGACAAGAGAGTAAGAACTGGTTTATTATCTTGTCCTAATTCACATACGGAATTTCTATATATAATAATCTTACTACAACTTAGCAAGCTCCCACCAAGCCTCTTACCACGCATTCTCCTAACCTGGATACTTCCACTGGATAACTCCAGAAGATAAATATTCAGTTTTTTTTCTGCAGTAGAAGCCACAGCAAGAAGGCCAAGGGAGGCGGGGGAGAAAAGCAAAAATAGAAACCAGCATCTTCACCACAGATATGCAACACTAAGTGGAAGCGTAAATATACCAAAGACATAACCTTTTAGACCTAAATGGCCAACAAGCTCTTCACAAACAGCTTATTGCTTTGCCCATCACCATCTGCTCTCTGCTGGAAAGTGTTTTTGTATCTGTGTCTCTATTATTATTGAGGTGAAATGTTCAAAATTAGGGAGGAAAGGTGTTTTTGTTAATTTGGGCTGATGGAAGAAGATAGTGAATATGAGGAAAGCCACTCCGTATACGGAAAGTTCTCTGTGTCATTTCTACAAATGAGAGTGAAGGTCACCAAAAAAAGAAGTCATACCTGGGAAGTAAGGCAGGGTTAACATATTGCAGCACTTAATAACTATATGGCAATAGCATGCCACATGCAGAAAAAGGAAGGAAATAAGGAAGACAGCCAGTAGAGTTAGGCACTGAGGGCGGGGAGGGGAAGGGGGGAGAAGGGGCAGGCCTACCCAGATGATTTTAAGTTGAGAATTTTAAACTGTTTAAGGATTTTAAAATGCCTTAGCCTTACTTTTATTTTTTTTAATTGGTAAGTTTTAACTGATATGTGTTTTTAACTAATATTATGTTGATGTGTTGTGTGTAAGGATTGTTTTAAAATATCTTAGTCTTACTTGTGTGTTTTTTTAATTGATAAGGTTTAACTGATATGTGTTTTTAACTAATATTATGTTAATGGGTTGTTCCCTACTTCTATCCACAGGGAGAGGTGGGTAAGAAATAAATATTATCATCATCATCATTATTATTAACCACAGTTGTCTCTGCCACTTAGGGAGGAAAAATGAGGCCCTTCACCCCAACACCCTCCAACCCACCCACAGCCCCACTGTGATGCAGGCAGCTGAAAACACTCAGAGGCCTCAAGGTAAGATCCCTGTGACAGGGAAAGAGGGGTGGCCTTCCTCTCCCAAGTGGGAGTGTGTGGGTGGAGGGAGGGAGGAATGAAGGAGGGAGGGAGGAAGAAGGGAGGAAGGGAGAGAGGGAAGAAGGAAGGAAGGAGGAGGAAGAAAGAAGGGAGGGAGGGAAAGAGGAAGGGAGGGAGGGAAAGAGGAAGGGAGAGAAGAAAGAAGGAAGGAAGGGGGAGGAAGAAGGGAGAGAGGGAAGAAGGGAGGAAGAAAGAAGGGAGGGAGAGAGAGGAGAAAGGAGGGAGGGAGAGAGGAAGGAAGAATGGAGAGAGGAAGGAAGAAGGGAGGGAGGAAAAGAAGGCGGAAGGAGGAAGGAAGGGAGGCACCCAGCCTTTGGGGGACAGAGGACTCCCCCCCCCTCAGCCTTCCCGCCCCTTGGAAAGGGGACACCCACCAGGCCAAAGGGTGGCCCTCACTCACTCACTCACCCCCCCCCCGGCCAAGCCACGCCAAGCCACCGCTCCCCGCGGGCCTGGCAAAGGCAACCTCAGCAACCCGCCCAATCCTCGGTGGGCAGCCCGGCCTGGCCCCTTTCCCTTTCCCCCCACCCCTCCCTCCCTCCCTCCCTCGCTGGGCCACGGCGAACTCACCCCCAGAAGCCGCAGGGGCAGCGGGGCGGCAGGCTGGGGGCTTTGCTGCGCTCGCTGCCGGTGTCTCCCATGGCGGCGGCGGCGGCGGCGGCGGCGTCACCCGATGTGGGGCTGGGGCCGGGGCGGCTCTCCAGGCAGAGCGGGGTCCAGGCCGGGGCTCGAAGCCGGGATTCCAGGCCGGTCAGCTGGAGCCGGGCGCTACCACTGCAGCGACGGCAGGGGTGGGTAGGTGGGTGAAGAGGAGGCGGCGGAAAGGGAGGCAGCCGCGCCCTGTGGGGCTTCAGGTGACACTGAGCGGCGGGCGGCGGCGGCGGCGGCGTCTCCCGGCGGGGTTGTGACGGGCCCTCAACGCGCCACCCCCGCGGGCAGCGCGCGGCCCCTGACCCAACAATGCCCTCGGCTCCTCCTCCCCCCCTCAAGCGAGCAGGGTGGTCTTGCCCGGCCGCAGGATCGATTGGGACAGGAGTGCACCAACGGCTAGGAATAGGTGGGACCTACTCTATGGCACGGAGGGGAAAAGCCCCATCTAGCAACATGGGCAATTTTTGAGATGGCTATTGCTGCCCTAGCTTTGAAGCGGAAAGGGTTCAAAAAGCCCTTAAGAGGGGGGAAAAAACAGCGTTCGGGGAAAGAGTCGACACCCCCTACGCCACTGGCTACTAATGGTACAGTCTGAAGAAATAGGGTCCGGGGTGAGGCAGATAGGGCTCTGCGCATGCGTAAGAGGAGTAGAAACCCGGAAGTAAGCGTTCAAGAGATTCCTCCTCCTCCCCTCGCTTATAGAATTCCCTGGCTGGGCGGGAGGAACCCTGGGAATTCCTGTTGGGGTTGCCCAGGCGGGGTTGTGTTTCTCGTCCCCCTCCCGCCTCTCCTTCACGAAGGCAGCCAGCATTCACTTAGGAGGAGGAGGAGGAGGAATCTAAGGAGAGTTTAGGCTGCAATCCTGTCTACGCTTACCCCGCTCAAGCCCCACTGAAGTCAATTGAATTTACTGCTAAATAAAAATACACACAACAGTATACAGTTGTCCCTCCATATCCACGGATTTCGTATCCACGGATTTGAGTATTCACAGCCTGAAAATACTGTATTCTTAAAATAAAAATAATAATCCAAAAAGCAAACTTTGATTGTGACATCATATGTAAGGGACACCATTTTGCTATGCCATTGCATATAATGGGACTTGAGTATTCACGGATTTTGGTATCCACAGGGGTCCTGGAACCAAACCCCAGCAAATATGAAGGGATAACTATATTCTTTAAAAAATAATAATCCAAAAAAGCAAACCTTGATTTTGCCATCTTATATAAGGGATACCATTTTGCTATGCCATTGTATATAATGGGACTTGAGTATTCACAGATTTTGGTGCAGGTCCTGGAACCAAACCCCAGCAAACATGGAAGGACAATTGTAATTACACTAACAAGCTCCACGGCAGAAAAGAGAAGCAAGACCGCTGCACCTGAGAGTAACAAATCACCTGCTTGTAGAGAACTCCGTCCTCTCCCTTTAATTGTTACATGTTAAGCAAAGAAAAAGCATACAGGAATCTACTAGATCAGTGGCTCTTAACCTTTTCTTTACCAGGGTCCCCCTTTAAATGTCTTTTGTTGCTGTGGATCCCCAAGACTTAACTCAAGATTTTAAACAGCAACAATAATACATGATGATGATGATGATATAATTACACCATCCATTAAACCTTTCCTCAAAGGCACTGGAGAGGGAGGGAAGACTTTTCTCCTATTTCTTCCTGCAAGTTTGTGGATGGAGTGAATTGAATGGCAATATGCAGGCCAAGCCAGCCTTTGCCTTGGCTCCTGTCACGTGGCCACTCCACTGCAGGGAGGAGGTGGGCCATGCAACTTTCAAGCTCTCTCAGGCTCCTGGGGGTCCACAGACCCCAGGTTAAGAACCACTGTACTAGATCAGAGCTGGCCTGCAGGTGCTTCATCTACTGAATTCATACTCCCGTAGTACAGTCTCTGTGGTACAAGAGAGCTCTCCATTGGACTGGCCACTCTGCCAATACCCAGAACGTTCTGATGTCTTTGTGATACTGGAGGCTATTTATTTATTTATTTATTTTAAGGAAAGAGGAAAAATAAGTACTAAGGTCTGATCTGGAGGCACTAAGGAGCTCCAAAATATTTACTGACATGTAACAGAACCCTGCTACATACCTTCTCAGAAGTAAATTCATTTTTCATGCTAATTTTAAAGAAAAAACACCAAAAGTTGCTAAAATTACATCAGAGAATCATCCTGTCATACTTAAAAGTTTTTAATGATATAAGCTTTCATAAAAGAGAATACTTCATGAGACACACATTCAGCTGGTACATTTAAATGTACTGTTTACAGTAAATTTACAGGAGTAAAAAGAACCACACTGTAAGGAGTGGGACCAAATGGCAATAGAATGCAAAAACTATATTGTCTGATACAATTCAGGTACCATGTGAAATATGTGCGGTGACCACTTATGACAGCAGTAACTGATGAAATTTAAAATCTGTCATGGGGTAGAAAACCATTGTCCTTAGTCACATCCGAAACAATAGATGAGGATTTCTTGACAAATTGAGTTTTTCAGTGTTACAATATAATTTCCAATGAAAGTTTCTTTGTGTGAGAATGGTCAGTGTCAAGTCACCCACTTTGTCCTGCTAGTTAAATGTTTCCTCACTGGTGGCTGGATATTTTTTTCTGATTCTAGATTTCTACACTGGCCCTACACGCCGGCTATGCTGGCAAAAAAAATGGCAGTGGGGGGGGGGGTCAACTGACAGCTTAAGCCGTAAATTTAAAAGTACGGGTTTTGGTAGGGACATAATCGCGAAAGGGTAACGTCTGATATGCACACCCTTTCGCAGTTATGTGGCGTTATGACACCGTATTTGATGCATCTGATAAAGTCCTAACGGAAAGAAAGCAGTTGGTAGCATAAGTTTTTATAGACTTAAGTTTAGTGCAACAGTTGTACCTGATGAAGTAGGCTTAAGTCTATAAAAGTTTAAGCTACCACCTTCTTTCTCTCAGTTAGTCCCAAAGGTGCTACATGATCCCTTTGCATACTGGTCCAGACTAACACAGCTATGTCTTTGAATAATAATGGTACGATGTTGGAGGGTTCTCTACAGATTCATTACAAAATGTGTACTTAGTTCATTCACTGAGTATCAGTTCCCAGGTACATTGCTTCTTTATTATTGAGTTTTTAGTCATCAGTGCGCTTGCAGAAAGTGCAGGATGTGTCCTTCCTGAATCTTCATTTGCAAAGAGAAGCCAGAGAGAGAGAGAGAGAGATTGAGTTTCTGCATGTCATCTACTGAATGCATCCTTCTACAAATTCCTCTGAGCAGATGGAGGTCTGCTTGCACTATAACTTGCATTAATATAGGAAATAAGTAGAAATCTAATATAAGCACATACTGTTGAGCAAAAACACTTTTTTTAAATGGGGGGTGGGAAATGGGGTGGTGCTCACAGAGGGGCCCATGTCAATCACGTCAGCCTCCATAAAGACCTTGGCATGAAGCAGCTTTCTGGGTTGCCAGTTGTGTTGCTATAAAAAATATCTGTTGGGTTGCTGAGGTAGCCATCCATTCAGCTCAGAAAAAGCCTCAGAGGGTGAAGCAAATGATAGAATCACAGCTGGCTCTAAATAAGTGCAGAAGATCCAGCCAGAGGGAGATGGGAGGAAAGCACACCTTAGGTGAAGAAGACAGTGGAGGTGGGAAAGCCACTCAGAAAGCAAAGGAGAAGCTGTCCCTGGGGAACAAGCCTGTATGGAGCAGCCCCCGGATCTCTTCCAGCCAACAGCTCTTCTCAACTCCCCTGCAGTCATAGACAGATTAGAGCAGTCCCCAACAGGGAGAGCCTGCTAAACTAGAGGAGGGAAGGATGATCCTGTATAGGCTAGAATCCCAGGCCTCCTAATACCACTGGTGGAAATCACATCCATCTCTGAAGAGGCAGAGCTGCCAACAGCCACCAACAGTTGAGATTTTGTGAAGTCGAAGGCTTTTGTGGCTGGCATCCATAGGTTTTCCATGGGTTTCCAGGCTGTGAGGCTGTGTTCTGGAAGAGTTTATTTCTGACGTTTCGTCTGCATCTGTGGCTGGCATCTTCAGAGAATGGATGCTAGTCACAAATGCAGATGAAATGTCAGAAATAAACTCTTCCAGAACATGGCCTCACAGCCTGGAAAAAACCAACAGAAAACCAGTTGAGATTTTATTCTGCCAAGATTTACCATCCCTGGAGATGCAATTCTATAATATTTGTGTTGTAGTACTTATAATATATATTTTTAAATCCCCATTGTAGCATGAATCACCTTGGATCCCATATTATGGGTGAAATATGGGACATATTTTTTTAAAAAAAAGTAAATATGCAAGTAAAACATTTCCCTTCTTATGGAGGTGTTGGCCCTGCTCACAGGGAGCAAAAATTGAAATAGATAGCTTTGTCTTGGTGTCATCTTTTAGTTAAGACATTAGTATTTAGATGAATAACTAATGTATCTATAATTGAAATTACAAATGAAAATATAACAATTTGCAAACTACAGTATTCTGACCATTGGAATGTGGGTAGAAACTATGCCCTAAATGGTCTATTCTGGATTGGAATAATCCAGAATTGGGTTTGGTCCAGAGTTTCTTGTTACATAAAGTGATTTTGTCCACAATAGATAGGGCAACAAGATAACTTAGTGACTCACCACAAGGCCTTTTTACGGTTCGGGCCAGTTGCAAAACAGCAGCTGGCCACCTGGCTGCAGCCATCAGGGGGCTGGCATCTTCTTCCCAGAATCCTGCATGCTTTGGCATGACCCTGGGGGTGGGGCATAAGTATCAGACAATGAGTTCAAATCTACTTTGTGTCATGCCTCGTTCCCAAGACCCAACTTCAGATGATGAAACAGACAGTGAAGCAGAAGGATAGGGTGTCATGCCTAGTTCCCAGGACCCAAGTTCAGATGATGACACAGAAGGACAGGGGGACATGCCAGTGCTTGAAAAAGACAGTGACACTCCCTAGCAGCCACAGCACACAGACATAGACTTGATAGTACCTACCACAGCCAAATGTAGATGAGAAAGGGAGAGTTTATGGCTCTCAGAGCACTTAAACATTCATTAACAGCTACAGGTGCCAGACCATAAGTATTCCAGTACCTCCCTCAGGAAGTTGTTGCTGACAGCCAACCATTCTGGAGGAAGCAACACTTTCATCTCTTGACTCCTGGTCATGTTTCCAAAGACTTGTACTCCCTGCTCCATTGACTGACCACGCTACTTGACACACACCTTTGGAATGACATCTTGGATTTATTGCTGTATCCTACTGACCTGGACTGCATGGACTCTGATAATGGAATAAGCTTCGCTGGTAAGATCCTGTACATGACTGGGGATGCTACTGGCTTTGCTTGGTATTTGCCCTTGGTTGGCCTCCAAGACAGGCCACTTTGAGCTCATTGGGTGGTGGGCCCTGGACAGAGTGACCTGGGTGTAGGTTTCACTCTGGTAGTGGGAGAGGGTTTATATTCCTCTGCTTGTACACACACTCAGCAGTTGGTTCTGAAAGTCCCCCACCCTCCCTCCCTTTATCGCACTGTGGGGAGGTCATCCATGTGTGTAGTTCTTGGAATGGGGCATTTATGTTCTTGTCATATTATACCTGTCACATATTATACCTGTCACAATTTTTATAATATTATAATATACATGTCACAACTTTTTGGATTAGTTGGCATGGGTCTTGGATCTAGGACATCCATTGCCAATGTTGCTTAGGCATTGGTAACATATGGGGGTCCCCTTATAGGACTCAGGGAGTGTGGAGTGATATAGGTCTTGCTCGCAGGGGCAGACACTATCGCTGCAGGGGGCATCCAACCATGTGGATCCTTGCCTATTATCCCAATGGTTCTGCCACTGGGCAAGAAGAGCAACCTCATCAATAAACAGACAGATTGGTCGATGCCTGTATCTGGACCCATGTGTGTACCAACTCTATCTGCAGCTATAACCAATAAAGTTGTTTGACCTTTATGTTCCACAATTTCAGTGGTTGTTTTTTTAAGGTTATTTCACACGGAGCAAAATTCGCCCCTGAACTAGCAAATGATAAACAGGCAAGTTTCTGTTCGAAATATTAAATAGACTACAGGTTTAACATCAGAAATGGGAATTTATTTATTTTTTTAAAAAACCCACTGGGGAAACATTTCAGCTTTCTGGGACACTTTGTCTCTGATCTTAAAGCAGCCATTTATTGAACAAAGGAGTTTCAAAGACAGATCATAACACAAAACAGCTAAATGACTTAAACAGCTGTTAAACAATAACTTAAACAGCTGTTAAACTGCATTTCCTGTGGCTTGAACAATTATAAAGGCATTTTTTTAAAAAAAAAAAAAATCAGGTTGCATATGTCCATCAGATCATGAATGCAAGGATGTCTGTGTAATCACCCAGTGACTGTTTTTATGAATGGCCGCTGTTTGGTAAGGGCCATCTTTACTTCTGTCTGAGCTTTCCGCATTTCAGTTTTCTTTTACTTCATTGTTTACAATTCCTGCCACTCCGTGTGTGTGCGCACGCACATGTGTGTGTACACCTGTAACTAGGAATGCTTCATGCATCTACTAAAATGGACTGTATTCTGTGAAAGTTTATGCCATAAAAATATTGTTGGCCTTTAAAAGACCACAAGGTATTTGTTGTTTTTGTTACAGCTATACTGATTGCAAATCTGTGGGCTACTTCACATTTGTCCATACCATAACCTTGAGTGCCTCATAAATGGGTAATGTAACAGATACTACAGTGTGGCACATACACAAGGCAGTGACATATCTTCCTGCATATACAACTGAAATACCACTTCTAAATCTCTCCAAAGCTCCTGTCTATAAACAGCTTACCACAGCTACAAAACAGACTAAAGTAAAGTAGCCCAAGAAATGCTTTGTGACATCATAGGTAACACAACAAATAGCCACCTTTCATGTTAATATTCATGTAGCTTTTCTGACGGTTGTGATCAGATGGAGATATAACAGAGCCTTTAGCAAATCAGTAGTTCTGTGAAGAAGGTTCTGCTAGCACAGCCTTCTCCAACCTGGTACCCTCCAAATGCTAGACTATGTGAAGTGGCTGGGAATAATAAAAATTGTAGTCCAGAATGTCTGGAGAGCTCCACATTGGAGAAGAGTGCTGTGGCCAAAAGATTGTTTAGTTTTGTGGTCAACATCTATTGGCTCCATTTATTGTTGGAATCATGGCTATCCTGCTGTTTCTTTTGAACTGTGTATTCTGCTTCCCCTTATTTTAACATAATAACCTCATTACTACAGCTTGATTTAATTCTTTATGTAGTTGCTTCCTTTATATAGTTGCTCCCTTGCCATTGACCACCTCCATTCTAAGGGGAAGGGAAGCAGCTTTAAAGCCCGAGAGTAGCGCGTCCTGTCTTGCCTCATCGTATGACATCTGTGTGCTTCAGCTATTCTTCTGTTCCAGTCCCATTCCAGCGTTCCGTTCCAGAAGACAGTGGTAAACACAAGTCTTTTTGCTATTGGATATTTTGAGTTAGCAAAAAAAAAAAAAAAAAAGGCCTTTACCACCGTCTCTCATGGGATTGGAATGGGAGAATATCCAAAGCATGCCTATAGCATGCAAGAAGGCAAGGCAGGACATGCTACTCTTGGGCTTTACTTCTGCTTCGCTTCCTTCAATAAGCCTCTAAGACTGTGATGCAGTTAAAAAGAGGCAGTCCATTCACCATTGCTATATGTAATCTTCAAGGAGGAAGAAAAGCCTTTCAGGCCTAATGATTCGTAGTTTCCCTCTTCCCCAGATTTGGTGTGTGAGACTGTCCCTGCTAATCTTTATGTATTCTAGAAATCTAACTGCCCTTTAGGGTTGGTTGCCTCCAGCATCAGACTGAATCCAGTGCACGGCAAGTAATCAGGTACAGTCTGAAGCTGAAAAGGCTGAGTAAATATAACCAAAAAAAAAAGGAAGGAAGGAAGGAATGAGAGCTATATTTTGATTTTAAATGGAGCTTTTTAAACACTCCATTTATTATTTTCCATCGACTAGAGAGTCAATGTCTCCTATCAAATACATTACTTGAAACAAATTTGAATGGGATTACGTGGATAAATGATATCATTTTATCCCTCAGTATGTATCAGCTGGATATATCCAATGTTCTTCAAATGGAGCCATTCCTATAAAGACTTCAATTTTATCAGCACTGTTGCAGCTCCTGCTGCGACTTGGCATTTTGTGTTTATGTTTACAGTTTTAAATCCAAAGAGATTCAGAGATAGCAAATTGCAGCATAAGAATACAGATTTTCAATATTTGCCATAGGATGCCTCACTATGAATGTTCCCAGCTATAAGTAAGAGTATACTCACATATGGATTATGTTCTGGAAAAAACAGCAGAAAGTCTTACGGGACCTTAAAGACTAATACATTTTGTTATGATATAACCTTTCAAGGAATGCAGCCCAGTTCATAAGATGCATGGACTCAATTGGCAGATGATATAAAAATGCTTGGGTGGCTGGGTGAAAAATTATATTCAGTGAGGTCAGAGGGAACAGAAATGCAATAATAATAATAATAATAATAATAATAATAATAATTCCTACTCAAAAGTGGCCATTAACCAAATGTAATTAGATGGAAATGTAGACAAAGTTGTATTGAACTGATTAGTGCAGGTAGTGAGATTTTTAAAAAAATACCTTTGGCCCTATTCAGGCCCCAGGAGATACAGCTGAACCTCTTGATGAATTGATTTTCAGCTGTTTTACTTGGAACTTGTCTTTGAAGTTCTTGTGTTCAAAAATAGCTACTCTGAGGTGAGAAAGTATTCTGGGAGACTGACGTACTGTATTACCCCACTGTTTTTTAATGTTGTCATTTGTGATGTCAGATATCTGTCCATTTATTCTTATTGTTTTGTATGAGGAGCAACCTGTTTGTTTTAGGCCATGGCTGGCAAATTACATCAAATATAACTTTGGGAGATGAGCAAGTATACAAATTTATTAGGTCCTGTAACAGCTTTGCCAGACAAATAGGCAAAGCTGGTATCTGGGTCTGCTACAAGTTCTAGTTCTTATGTCTCAGTCTCTGTTGCAAAGTACAGTTTTGTTGATGAGAACCAGCCTAAATACCCTAAAGGCACCAGATCTTGCCTGCTCTTGGAAGCTAAGCAGGGTCAGCCCTAGTTAGTACTTGGATGGAGGCTGCCAATGAATACCAGGTGCTGTAGGCTATATTTCAGAGGAAGGAATTGGTAAAACCACCCCTGAGTATTCCTTGCTTAAAAAAACTCTACAAAATTCAAGCTGCTTGGTAGGGTTAGGAAGACGACCTGCCCTCTCGATCCTTGCCCTTCATGGCTGGCCATCCAGGGGGGGACTGCCTTGATGATGTTCCTTAAGGGCATCATCAATGCATCCCTCAGAGAAGGATGTGTTCCATCTTGTTTAAAGGAAGCAGCCATTAGGCCGCTCCTGAAAAAATCTTCCCTTGACCCCCTGGACATGAACAACTATAGGCCGGTTTCTATGTTACCATTCTTGAGCAAAGTGATCGAGAGGGCAGTTGCGCTTCAACTCCAAGTGGTTTTGGATGAAACCGATTATCTAGACCCATTTCAAACTGGCTTTAGGACGGGATTTGGAGTTGAGACTGCCATGGTTGCCTTGACTGATGACCTGCGTCTAAGCATTGACAGGGGTAGTGTGACCCTGTTGGTGCTTCTGGACCTCTCAGCGGCTTTCGATACAATAGATCATAGCATCCTCTTGGATCGCTTGAGGGGGTTAGGAATCGGAGGCACTGCGCTCCAGTGGTTCCGGTCCTTCCTCTCGGGCAGGTCCCAGAGGGTGTTGCTCGGGGACAGCTGCTCCAGCAGAAAGGAGCTTACTTGTGGTGTTCCACAGGGTGCCATCCTGTCCCCGATGCTGTTTAACATTTATATGAAGCCGCTGGGTGAGATTATTCGCAGTTATGGGGCTGGGTGTTATCAGTACGCTGATGACACCCAGATCTATTTCTCCTTGCCCCGATCATCGGCCTCGAATTCCGATGGCATCTCTCCTCTTAATGATTGTCTTAAAGCAGTAATGGGCTGGATGAGGAAAAACAGATTGAGATTAAATCCAGATAAAACGGAGGTGCTCACGGTAGCGGCCCCCAAACCAGGAGTTGGGTTGCAACCTCCAGTCCTGGACGGGGTCACACTCTCCGTTAAGGACTGTGTTCGCAGTCTGGGGGTGCTCCTTGATTCATCGCTTCAGATGACGAGTCAAGTGAATGCGACAGTCAGGAGCGCCTGTTATCAGCTTCGGCTGATACGCCAGCTGCGCCATTTCCTGGAAGTAAGGGACCTCGAGACTGTGGTGCACGCGCTGGTAACCTCCCGTCTAGATTTCTGCAATGCGCTCTACATGGGGCTGCCCTCATGCTTGGTCCGGAAACTTCAGTTGGTACAAAATATGGCAGCCAGAGTGGTCTCAGGAACATCTCGGAGAGACCATATAATTCCAGTACTAAAATCTCTCCACTGGCTGCCAATCAGTTTCCGGGCCCAGTATAAGGTGTTGGTTATTACCTTTAAAGCCCTAAATGGCTTGGGTCCAACTTATCTCCGGAACCGCCTCCTCCCATACAATCCTCCCCGCGCACTCCGGTCCTCTGGGAGGAATTTGCTTCAGCCACAAAAATCTAGGCTGTCTGCAACCTCCCAGAGGGCCTTTTCGGTAGTCGCCCCCAAATTGTGGAATGACCTGCCGAATGAGATCCGTCAGATAACGAGCCTGAGTGGCTTTAAAAAAGCACTAAAGACGGATCTCTTTCAGCAGGCCTTTCCTAATTAGATCCCGGCCTCAGGGGATCCTGGCCTCTTCTAGGCTGCTGGCCATTTATTATATTTTATTGTATTTATAGTTTTAAATGTGATTTTAGATTAGTTGTTTTTAATTTATATTTGTTTAATGTTTTTTTATGGGGGAGGGTGGGAGTGGGGGTGTTTAGGGATTTTATTTGTATTGTATTTTAAATTCTGTAAGCCGCCCCGATTGTTTTAACAGAGGGGCGGGGTATAAATAAATTTTATTATTATTATTATTATTATTAATTCATGGGGTCACCATAAATTGGCAGTTGACTTGAAAGCACACATACACAATCTTTTTAGGATGGGCATGTTACCCTAAATGCCTGGGAGTCTTAAGGACCCTGTAAATATCAATATCAGTTTGGGGAATTAATATATTCAACTTGGCAATATGAGAGGGGGCAACAGAGCAGTACCTTTTAACCTATAACATATACCTTTTAACATATACTGGTATTCAAGAGGAGATGTTAAGCTAGATAGTACAATTAATTGATCTTTATTTAAGAAAACAATAATAACAATGTTCACACACACACACACACAGGCTCCAAACATTCATACAAGGCTAGTGAATAAAGTAGAAAGGATTGGGATAGAGGGATAAAGAAGGTAGGTTGTTTTCAGGTGTTACTGTACCAATCAGAGCAGTTGAGGTTGCAGAGGAAACCAGCAGAGTGGGGGTCCCAAAGCTGGAATTGCTACACAGTCTGACATAGAGTCAGGAGGGAGGTGAACTCTGCACACTTCAGTGGGGTTTTAAAGGGGTTTTTATATCCAATAATTTCCTTCAGGGGATGGGATTTAGAGTAAAAGACAATGCTTCTCGGAGGTTCTGAAGGTAAGACAATGGACACTCCGGATATGCTAACGCCCTTTACTGATACTTTATAATTTAATAGAGAAAGCACCTTTCTTTGTTTGGAGAAAGGTAGAGGTAAGGTAGCTCTTTACAAACTTTAGTATCTCAGTTTAGGCTGATGGGATTAGCAAGATGTTTAGGCAAGAAGTTGCCCTGTGGTAACCTTTTGTTGGAATTTGGGCTGGTCCCTCCTTAATGCATAGCTGACTGAGTCTCAGCACTAGCCTTTGGGATTTCTGGTTTTGGAGAGTCTCCAGTTTACTGGCCACACTTCTTGGACGACCACAGCTGACCTTTTTATTAAATATTGCAATTATTACAGATATGGGGCAGAAGGTGCAAGTAACAATCAGCTATCTATGAACAAGTACAGGCTGACCAACCATGGCTTGTGAGTGGGAAGTGTTGTTGAATGAACTGGAAACTGCTGATGATAAGTGTAAGTGGTTTTAGTTGTGAATGGTGCATGTCAACAAGTGGCATTCTGCTGTTCTCTCTTCTGTGATGGTCTTATTCTGGGGAAAACTGGTGCAGTTTACATGAAACCTAGGGTGTACTTACTGATAAATACTCCAACTTCCAAGATCTTTGGCTGCAGGTAAGTGAGTTCTTAACATAGAACTTAATTTTCCTTTAGTGTTCCTTGAGCTGTCTGAACAGTTTGCTGGAGAAGTGTTGCCTTTCTCCCAAGCAGTAACTAGTTTGACAAGGAAAGTGCTTATTGCCAAATAGGAGGAGATTCTGCTACGATAGTTCTTTCTTCCTATTCATTCTGTCAGCTGGGAGCCAGCTTCTGAGCTGCCTTTCTACTATACGTGTTCCTTAGTAATAACAAGGTTGTCACTTTATGGGACTGGCTCTTCCTGTGTCTGTAACTGACTGAAGTAGTGTCTTGGGGCTTGTCTGCTCCAGCCAAATACCCCAGCTTGTACCTGTTCCAGAGTCCTGCAGCCCAATGGATCAGGGCATTTACCTCGACCTGGCCCCAGGCAGTCCAAATGACCCCGAGGCAGATATGGAGCTGGAACAAGGGCAAGCTGGGATAGGGCCTTTTATCATGTTTTAAGAAAATACCCTGTTTAATCCAGTATCAATGGATCAGGCTGTCTTTAAGAGTCTATCTGAGAATGCTGCTCCTTGCTGCTGCCGCCAGCTCCCTGGCTCTCCCGGAAGCCAGGCAGGTGTCCTGCAGCATGTGAACAAGACTGGCCACACACAGGGGGCCTACAGTTACATGTTGTGGGATCCCTTCTGGCTTCCACATTAGTGAGAAAATGGTGGCCGTGGCAGCTGTGGCAGCTTCAGTAATGGGCTGGTGTCCTGTTTCAATGCTGGCCTTTTTTCTGCAGGTAATGGAGGGGGGAGGAGGGAATAGGCCACCTCTGCAGCCAGGATATGCCGGCGGAGAGCAGGTGTATCCTGCCTGGTGTAGATGAGCTCTTAATTTCTGCACATCACATAGTGTGCGAGATTTTGTGTCTCTAGAAAACAACTCTCCCTCCCTCACCAGTAAAAACTTCTTGCAACCTATCTTATAGGTTACAATACTGTTAATGGTTCATATGAAAGAGTTATATAAATAAATAAACTGCCCACTCTGACTATGACTAGGTTGGGAACTGAACATAAATCCTGAAGCAAAAATTGCATGTTGTAACCACTAAATTCATTTTATTTGCAGGCAATTCAACCTGTTTGTTAAGATGATATATTTTATGTAGGACTTGTCACCAATGTCAGTCTGTATGAGTCATGTGTAATAACAGTTGTCTGGTCCCCTCTAATTGCTTTGTTGCTAGCAGCATCTCTGAGAAACAGAAACATCTGTATAGGTTCTGAATTATAAACTTCTTTTTTAAAAAAATCAAAGAGTGACTGTGGCTTCTCTCTCTTGCTTTAACACCAACAATTAAAATAATGTCCTGTTTATTCATCTTTTCTTTATGCTATTTGCATTCAGAGTTGTAAAAGTGGTGAAATTCTAGGAGAAACATGTTCTGAATAAATGCTGCAAAATACCAACCGGCTGGGTAAAGAGTTGGTGAGAGAGTTTTAAGAAGTGATTATTTCAATCAGATGAAGAGTCTCTCTAACAGGTTGGAACTATATGAGTGGTTTCCTCATTTTATGGTAATTTAGCCCTCAAGATGGGAAGGAAGATGTGTACCACTTGTGGTCTGCTTTGCCTACCCTCCTTAGGGTTGTCTTTACATACCTCAATTGGCAATCATATTTGAACCAAAATAAACAAGAGAGAAACAGGCTGATTATGTATAGGTCCAACTTTTATCTAGTAGAATTGATACAGAAGAGAATGCTAGGGCACATCCAGATAGCACTGCCAACTTGACCAAGAAAAATTAATAATAATATGACTAGATTGTAGGAAACTCATTCAGGGGTAGTCGTGTTGGCCATGCGGCAAAACAAAATCCAAAACCCACACATAAAAAACAATACCTTTCTTGGCCAACCAAATGCAAAACACATGATGCAAATTTTTGAAGCTCTACTGGCTTCTTCATCCAGCTAAAGATGTAAATAGATAAATAAATATGACGATGTTGGCATTACAGGCCTACATGCTGTTTCAGATGTTACTTGTGTTGTTCAGGTGAAGGATCTCATGCCAGCAGAGGTCACTTCTACTTCCGGGCTCTGTGGAGCTGAGACAAAAGACAGTAAACTTTAAATCCTTTTGCAGCAGTGAGGCAACTTCTCTGGCATCTGGCATGTCCTTGTGCCTTTGTTAGACCATGCTTTGTTAGACAGAGATCATTGGATTTTTTCAATAAGTCTCTGTATTGTTGCATCTGGAAACAACTTTTAGGTGCTTTATGGGTACAACTAGTCAATTATACTCTGAAAGAGCTATTTTACCTTTGTTGGAGGTAGAAACCTCAGAATTTAGTTCTAGTCCATATTTCCTTCTTGTCTAGGAATTCCCCTGTTGTGGCAAAAGAGGTATCTTCAAATCTAAGAAACACATTCAGGAGTAGCTGTGTTGGCCATGCAGCAAATCAAAATCCACAGTCCACAAAAAACAATACCTTTATTGGCCAACCAAATGCAAAACAAAGCTTGCCTCGTGCATTTTGCATTTGGTTGGCCAACAAAGGTATTGTGCATTTTAGATGAGTAGATTGTGTTTTTTTAAACCTCTGAGCCAACTGCCTGTACATTCCCCCCTTTCAGAGTAAGAAAGTTGGTCCCAAAGCCTTGTGCAATAAGTACAGTAGTTTAAAAAAAAAATTAAATTGTTATTTTGATGTTATGGCCTAACAGGTATTTTCTTTTCTGTGCAGATATCATAGAGCAGAAAAGGGAGAGCCTATTGTTGATGATGATAGATACTAATTCCGATTTGCTCTTGCTTGTCTGTCAGAGTTGAGGCATGATGAGAGTAGATGTTCATCAACATGTAGAAGGCCATATGTTTGCCACCCTTCATTCCACCCCCCCCCCTCTCTGGCTTTTCTTCGCAAATGAAGATTCAGGAAGGACTCATCCCGCACTTTCTGCAAGCGCACTGATGACTAAAAAGGCCAATCCGAGATAAACAAGTCCAGTTGCAAAAAGCACAGCAGAAGGTCTCCTTGGGTGATGATTCCAGGTTGTGATTCTTTCTGTGTTGTCGTTTCTCTTCAAGACTTGTTCGGCATGAGTTCTCAAATAAGGCTGCAGCATTGTGGATAGTGTGTCTCCATGCCTCCCGATGTGAGGCCAGGACAGACCACTGTTGGTGATCAATTTGGCTGAGCCTGAGATGTTGTTTCAGGGAGTCCTTGTATCACTTTTGTATAGTTAATTTGATTCATGATTCTAGATGACTTTTCATTCCAGTACTACTGGTCAAGGGCAGCAATAGCTTCTCTGCCTGCAACCATCTTCAGAGTAATTAAACAGCTTTTATTGTTGGAATCTGTGCCCCCCCCCCAGAGCTTGAGTGTTAAATCAAGTGCTGAAATCACTAAAGCTGTGAAACTGTTTCCCACTGGGCTGCGAATTAGATAGCAATCATCGTTCTGCATCCCCTTCCAAGTGTATAATATCTAAATGAGAAGCAATATTTTCCATTAGGACCCAGTATAAATGAGCTGTAGTTCCTGGAATTGTTAAAAGTCTCATTTGAACATTGACCAGCTTTGGCCCTTCAGAAACTGTATACGCCTTAGACCAAATGGTTATGTTAAGATACACCATAACACATACAGATTTATTATTAGGCAGAATGCCTCTATTTTGTTGTTTCTTCACATCCACAATTATAGGGTTTAATTTCCTAGTTAATTTTATATATGAGTTTTACACATGATGTAATTCATTTTTGTATGTACTTTGATATTCAGATACTTTGTATTCTGTTGTATTCTACTGTCGATATGGTCAGTTGACGAATCAATAAATTTGTTGTTTGTTTGCTTGCCTCTATTTTGTAATAATAAGGGCAGTATAAGTGCCAGCATGGTGATGTAGTAGTTTGAGTGTTGGAATGGAAGACCAGGGTTCAAATCCCCACTCAGTCATGGAAAGAAGTGGGTTTATATCCATGAAAGCTCCTGTAAAAATAAAACCAGTTAGTCTTAAAGGTGTTGCCACATTTCTTTTCCTCCCCCCCCGCCATCTCTTTCCTTCCCCCTTTTTATGCTGCAAGTGACTAACATGGCTTATTCCTTCAAAACTTGGACAAGTCACACTCTCTCAGCCTCAGAGGGCAAGGGCAACCCCCCCCGAACAAATTCTGCCAAGAAAATCCTGTGATAAGTTGACTTAAGGTCTCCATAAGTCTAAAATGACTTGAAGGGACACAACAACAACATGGATAGCAATGAGCCCTAAGAATTTAATAATTGCCACTGGCTATGCCGGTAGTAGGGATTCTGGTCCACAAAGTATATTTTCCAAGCTGTTTATTGCTGTGAGAGTTTTAGAATATCCCTAACCATCCATGTGGACTTAAATATAAAGGGGGGTCACCAGCCATTATAAGGTAGGATTAATCCAAGTAAGAGATGTGGGGTGTGCGTGTGTGTATGTAGGGCAAAATGTGTACTGAAAGGAGCATAAATTTCATTTTGTAGGCATGCTTAAAGTATGTTGCTAATATATTAAAAGCACCATGTTGCTGATTCAGCTACAGGGCACCATCTCATATACATTGTTGCATATATGTGGCTTCTCTACAGCTGCCACCCCCTGGTGCTTGGAAAAGTTATTGTTTGGATTACATTTCCCAAAACCTTCCAGATAGCATAGCCAGCATTACAGTCCAAAAAAGTATTTTTTCTAAGTTTTCCCACCCAAATGTTGGCAAAGCAATATGATAATGCATCAGCTATAATTTTCTTTTTAGCCCCATCCTTGACCTTCCCCCAGCTCTGTTTCTCTGCTCTGCACAGATTTCCTTTAATAGATGTATATGGGTGTGTGTATATAACTTCATCCATAACAATGTCTTCAAAGATACAGCAGGACATAAAGTGACATGTAATATTCAAATGTATAGACATGATATAGAAATTAAAAATGTGTAAAAGGTTTCCTGACTTAGTATTTTATCAGATATGGCAAAAACTGTGTCAGAACACGACAATAACAAAAATGGGTGACATTATCAGATGACATCGTCCTTCAGCCGTTCTGGGGGTGTAGCGTGGGTGTGAATAAGGCATCCCTTTTTATTAACAGCTTAGCCCATCAATAAAAAAGTGATGCCTCGTCCGCACCAGCACTACATCCCAGGAACAGCTGAATATGCAGGCCTCTGATAATGTTGCCCTTTCTGTTATAGTCCCATTCTTCTGACATGTTTTGGGATGTGGTTTTTTGCCATGTTTCCCCACATCTGATAAAGTCTAGTCACCCAAACCACCTGAATGCCTTTGCAAGTCCACTATTATCATCCTCCCCCCATATGCATTAAAACAGAAACTCATAAAAATGTTTTTTCATTACTTCCCTTTACCATTTAGAGTTTATTAGGGTTTTTTTTTTCCAATCAGCATTAATTGTCATACCCTATTATCGCAGGTCATCACAGATATTCCCTTTAAATCCTTCCAGTGGACAACCTGGCAACTACTAAGAAAAAACTAATTAAATATATAAAGGTATCCTGCAGCAACTTTGAGACGAATAGTGAAAAAGCTATTTCTAGTATAAGCTTTTGTGGATTCCCTTCTACTTCAACAGATGGGGTGACTAGAGTCCACAAAAGCTTATACTAGAATTTCTTTTTCTCATTCTCAAAGGTGCCCCCTGCATGAAGTTTTCCTTCAGATTTCTGTCATCACAGTAACTTAAAACTTCAGTTGAGGATTTAGAAATACAGTTTGGGCAGGCAAAGTTACCAAGGGAATGCAAATATAGCAAATACAGACACACCTCACTTAACAAAGCCTCTGATATAGAAGCTCCTTTTTATAAAGCCTTTTTATGCTGACCCAGCGTATCCTTTCCTCCTAGTCCTCTTGAAGGTTTTCAGCATCATTGTCATTGGGAGGATGGTGAAGGATGGCTGGATAAACACAGGCTTTTGGTGTCAAGTTACAGCAGCACCTCTGCAGTAAAAAATGTAACCCCCCTCCCCAAAGAAAATCTTGTACTGGGAATGAGTAGGATTCTGTTCTAGGTGATCACACTGTAGCTATGTGCTCCTGCCTATAACAGGCAAGATAAACAGCACCTGTCTCCAAAAACCCTTAGTGAGCATATAATAAAATAATAATAATAATAATAAAAATTATTTATACCCCGCCCCTCTGTTAAAACAATCGGGGCGGCTTACAAAAATTAAAATACAATACAGATAAAATCCCCAAATGCCCCCCACCCCCACCCTCCCCCATAAAAAAATATTAAACAATTATAAATTAAAACCAACTGATCTAAAATCACATTTAAAAACAATAAAAACAATAAAATACAATAAATGGCCAGCGGATTAAAAGAAACCAGGATCCTCTGAGGCTGGGATCTAATTAGGAAAGGCCTGCCGAAAGAGATCCGTCTTTAGTGCAAAACAGAGTTGCACAAAACAAAGTTGGCAAAACAGAGAGAAAAGAGGAGGGCAGATACGTCCACCTTACCAGCTGCCCCACAGCACATTAAATACAGAAAAATCTGTAAGTTTGGCTGCCAAAAATGGAAATCATAAGAAAAGTGGGAGCTGGTGAAAGAAAGAAAAAGTCAGCCCTGGATGCATATTGGAAGAAGCCTTCAAGTGGTCTCTAGAAGATTCAAATATTTTTTGTTTACTTATTCTAGATTTATCTGGTATGGTTTCATTTCACATGAGCATATTGCTGAAACATGTTGCATTGCTCTTCTTTTTTTGTGGTGTAGGAACTTATTCCTATTCTTTCCATGTTTTTTCTGCTTCTGATATCAAATTTTCTGTTAAAGAAATAATGCCTAGGAACACATCTACTTCACTGATTGAGGTATACCTGTATGCAAAGGGTTTGCATAGCACTTTTGAAACTAACCAAGAGGAAGAAGTTGGTAGCATAAGTTTTTGTAGACTTAACTTATTTCCTCTGATGCATGGAGTGAAGTGCCTAGGAACAGACCTTTATGAGCAGACTGTATGTATGAATAGCCATAGAAATGAAAAACTTGTTGGTATGGTGATGAGGTGGCAAGTTCAGTTTTAATGATGGTCTTTGAGGGACAAAGGCAGGAAGGAAGATTTTGCCTAAAGCTAGGATGTGTAGATAACCATATGAATGTGCAGGGAGTTATTGGAATGTAGTGTGATCCTGGCTGGGAACCAGAAAGGAGAGGTGTTATTTAAATCAGTCAAGAGAGCCCTCATGAGGCTATGGTGTTAACTGGTGTTATAATATGTGTAATGTGCCAGGAAAGCATTGTGTCTGTTCAACCCACTGTTGATGGACAGGAGTTTGTGGATATATTCCAATTTCACTGTTTCTCTTTCCAATCTTCCTTTGTAATTTTTTTGTTCACGGACAGCTGTTCTGAGGTCAGAGATAGAGAGCCCAGGAAGATTGGAGTGTTCTGCAACTGGTTTCTGTGTATTCCCATTCCTAATGTTTCATTTATGTCAAGTTATCTTCTGGCACAGAGACTAGCCTGGTTGCCCAAAGTAGATTGCTGAAGGGTATTGTTAACAGAGGATGACATATATCACCTTAGAAGATGAGCCAGTGAAAGTACCTCTAATATGATGTGATTAGGTCCTATGATGATGTGTGTCCTAGGGTGATGTCCTATGATGATTAGGTCCTAGGGTGATGTGATTAGGTCCTATGATATTTCCCAAGTAGATGTGTGGGCAGAGTTGGCACTTGGGTTTGTGGCAAGCTCTTGTACCCATCTCTTCATCTGTATTGTGTGTCCTCCTGTAGGTAAGTAACTGTTTGAGACTGATGCAGATAAGCCCTCAGTCTCAAACAGTTACTTACCTACAGGACAAACAGAACACTGGCCTGTCACTGCAGCCACCACCATTTTCATTGCTCTGCTGGGTCCAGAGGAAGTTGGCCTTGGTCACATGCTGTGGGCCTGCTGCCCAGACCTGAAAGAGTGAGGGCACTGACAGCAGCACTGAGGGCCGACCTACTGGGACAGGCCCCCACAGACATGCAGAGCCTGATCTGTTCCATCTTGGTGGAAATGGTTTAAAGCAGGTACTACAGTCGTCCCTCCACATTCACGGGGTTAGGGTCTTGAGACTCCCGCAAATGTGGAAAAACTGCAAATAAAAAATGCTGCTCCCGCGACCCCCCCAGCAGGAAAGAGGCGGGGGAGGATGTCTGGCCAGCCTGGCCAGCCTCTCTGCGGCCTTCTTGAGGGGACTCCAGGCCTTAGAAGCCCCAGAGCCCACTTAGGAAGGCTGGGGAAGGCAGCGGGCAGGTAGGTGGGCAGGAGGCTGCCCTGCCTCTCCCCGGCCTTCCTGAGAAGTCTCCGGGGCTTTGAAGCCCCGGAGCCCACTTAGGAAGGCCAGGGAAGGCAGTGGGTGGGAGGGAGGGAAGCTGCCCTGCCTCTCTGCGGCCTTCCTGAGCAGACTCTGGGGCTTTGAAGCCCTGGAGCCCGCTTAGAAAGGCCAGAGAAGGCAGCGGGCAGGCAGGCGGGCGGCTGCCCTGCCTCCCTGTGCCTTCCTGAGCAGACTCCGGGGCTTTCAAGCCCTGTAGCCTGCTTAGGAAGGCCAGGGAGGGCAGCGGGCGGGCAGGAGAGAGGCTGCCCTGCCTCCCCCCAGCCTTTCTGAGGGGATTCTGGGGCTTTGAAGCCCTGGAGCCCACTTAGGAAGGCCGGGGAAGGCAGTGGGCGGGCGGGAAGCTGCCCTGCCTCCCCGCAGCCTTCCTGAGCAGACTCCAGGACTTTGAAGCCCCGGAGCCCCCTCAGGAAGGATGGGGAAGGCAGTTGGCGGGTGGGCGGGAGGTTGCCCTGCCTCTCCCTGGACTTCCTGAGGGGACTCCAGGGCTTTGAAGTCCCGAAGCCCCCTTAGGAAGGGCACAGAACCAGCGGGTGGGCAGGAGGGAAGCTGCCCTGCCTCTCTGCGGCCTTCCTAAGGGGACTCCAGGGCTTTGAAGCCCTGGAGCCCCCTCAAGAAGGACGGGGAAGGTGGTGGGAGGGAGGGAGGGAAGCTGCCCTGCCTCTCCGCAGCCTTCCTGAGGGTACTCCTGGGCTTAGAAGCCTCGGAGCCCCCTCAGGAAGGCTGGGGAAGGCAGCAGGTGGGAGGGAGGGAGGGAGGCTGCCCGCCCCCCAGCCTTTCTGAGCAGACTCCGGGGCTTTGAAGCCCTGGAGCCACCCCTGGAAGGCTGGGGAAGGCTCAGGCAGGAGGTTGCCCCACCTCTCGCCAGCCTTCCCGAAGGGGCTCGGGGCTAAACCGTGAATAATCAAAACCGCGAGTGTGAAAGCCGCGAATGTGGAGGGGGAAACTTTATTTTACACTGCAGTAAAGGGCTGTACTCTGGCTTGCCCCTGTCTGAGCCCCATTTCTGTGCTCGGGATGGTGAAGACTGCCCACGGGCAAAATGGGGCAAATGCCCTATGTCATTTGGACTGCAAGACCCACAGAGGGGGTCAAGCTGGGGTATTTAGCCCATGTAGATAAGCCCTGGGATTTTGTCTTTAGGCAAGTAAAGGCCTGCCACCTAGAGCCTTTGGGAGGGCAGCATTGATGATACGTCTGATCCTGGGAGTTGTATGTCATCAGTCTATTCAATAATAGGTTAGTCCTGCGTACAAGTCTTGCCTTGTTGATTTGGGTTTTTTTAATAACTCCACATGGTGGCTACTGTAGCTTGATGAATTCTTGCTGTAATTCCGTGAGTTTGGGGTCCCTGTCTTATAAGTCTGAGCAGATGGGATTGTATTGGATGGCTTGGTTGTAAACTATGGATTTGCTAGTGTGTTCAGGATGGAAAGTGGAGGTATATAAATACATATAGCAGTCAGTGGTATACCTGTGTAAGAATTCTAAGTGTAAACTATTTTCAACATCTTACTCTCTGCAATGCTAGAAATTTGGAGACTGAAGGAAAGTTTCATTGGGGCAGTTTTTTTAATGGGGGGGGGCATGTCTTCAATTCACACACACTCCAGCTAAACCTCTATGCTTCTGAGTAAACACATTTACGGTAGTATTCTCCTATTAGAATTGAAGTAATAAAACATGGAACATACTTCTCGAAGAGGCTGTGTGCATCTTTTCTTGCAAATTGTTAGCCCTGGTACTCTTCCGAAATTTGCCATCACGGCACCAAAGGGGTTTGTGAAATATTCACAGAACGTTTATCTTATTGATGTGTCTAATTACCCATAGCTGTTGAAAAAATTGCTAGTTGTTTATTTCCGAAGCTGAGTTGCCAGTTTTATTTTTATATTGTACTTGCTGTAGTGTTTTTAACAGCAGAAATCAAATTTCTGACATGCAGAAATTATTCCTGTGGCAGAAAATGCATCATCTGCTGAATTTCTATATGGCAGGTTGTTATAAAGGCACATGAAAAGGACCTTTCTTAAAAAAAAGAAAAAAAAAGAAAGGCAATCAAGTTTCTAAGTGTTGTCTGCCAGCTTTTTTCAGGTGACGTTGTCTGTAGATGTGGAAGAAGTATATTATATCATTTTAGCCCCCCCCCCCAATTTTACCCTTGATTGATTGATCTGAATTCTTTGAAACACTGACGAATCCTTTTTTGGAAGCCAATAACACCAAGTCTCTTAGTGTTTTAAACTATGGATGGAAAAGCTATTCTGATGAACTTGAATATTTTAATGAATTTATCTAACATGTTGTTTCCAAGACTAATAGTGAAAGTGTTTTTGTGCTTTCCACTTTTGAAAAGAAATGAGAAGTAGTAGATTCCTCCTCCCCCCCTGCACTTTGTTTTCTTTTTAAAATTATACTTGAATGGGAGACTGCCAATGAATACCAGGTGCTGTAGGCTATAATTCAGAGGAAGAAACTGGCAAAACCATCTCTGAATATTCCTTGCCTAAGAAACCCTATGAAATTCATGGGGTTGCCATAAGTCATCAGGTGATTTGCAGGCACACACGCATGCACACACACACACGCATGTGCAATTCATAATGTGCTGCATACAAACACACTATAGTTAATGGGGAAATGCAGTTAAAACTCCATATGAGAACAATGCCCTAAAAGGGCATACATTAAAAATGTATGTGCCAAATGAAAAAAAAATCAGTCCTGGAACTCAGTATAAGACAAGGCTGGGAAGCAAATGCAGGTGGAATCAGAGAAATGCTATGAAAACAAGACTGACAATGTTTCACATCCCAGATTTCATTGTTGTCTTCTGTAGCTGTCACTTTTGTTCATGAAAGCAAAAGCATACATCAGTTATTTGGAAACCCTGCTGGAATGCACTGGCACAGCAAGTACTTATATAGCCTTGCTGTTAAAGTCTGTTAAGAGGATTGTTTCACAGACTATCAGATGGTCCAAATTCAAAGGAGGAAAAAAAATGACAATGCAACACAATATAGAGAAGCCCAACAAATTGTCTCCCTAATGAGTGGCTTGGCTTTGTGATAGATCATGACATCCTCTTGGATTGCCTGAGAAGGCTAGGAATCAGAGGCACTGCATTGCAGTGGTTCTACTCCTTCCTCTTGGGTAGATTCCAGAGGGTGATGCTCGGGGACAGTTGCTCTGCAAGGAAAGAGCTTAATTGTGGCATCCCACAAGGTGCCATCCTGTCCCCGATGCTATTCAATATGTATATGAAGTCGCTTGGAGAGATCATTCGGAGGCATGGGACGTGGTGTTATCAGTACGCTGATGACACCCAGATATATTTCTCCATGTCTTGGTCTTCAGCTCTGACTTCAGATGATGTCTCTTCTCTCAGTGATTGTCTTAGGACAGTAATGGACTGGGTGAGGGAAAACAAATTGAAGCTGAATCCAGACAAAACGGAGGTTCTCATGGTAGCAGTCCCGAACCCAGGTATTAGGATACAACCTCCAGTCCTGGATGGGGTCACACTTTCCTCCAAGGAACGGTGGTGGAGTAGCATTATACCTTAAGGAAGTGTACACCTGTGAACATATCTATGACTGAAATCCTGGAAGCCAGATTGAGAGCATCTGGGTAAAAAATCAAGGGGGAGAAAACAGCAGGGATATCATTGTGGGGGTTTACTACAGACCTCCAAGCCAAACTGAGGACTTCGATGATGGCTTCCTGGAACAGATGACCGCACATACAGAAAGGAGAGATGTAGTAGTAGTGGGGGATTTCAACTCTCCTGTAATTGGTTAGTCCAATTTGTATTTGTTGGAAGTCCAACTCTGCCAAGAATGTAAGGTCCAACAAATTCCTCACTTGCCTTGCAGACAATTTCATTGTCCAGAAGATGGAAAAGACAACAAGGGGACCAGTTGTTTTAAATCTGATCCTAACCAATGGAGATGACCTGGTTAATGGTGTGGAAGTGGCAGGATCCCTAAGGGGTGTCATAATGGAGTCCCATCATGCTGCCTTAAGGTGAAACTCCCATCATTCTGCTAAAGAACTATAAATCCCTTTGTCTGTAAACAGATTGTCTTGCCAACATAATATGAGGCAAGATGAAGGTTAATGGGAGGGAGGGTCTAAAACACCACCTCCACAGAGCTAATGAGATGACATCATTACCATGACACCATGTGACCTGGACTAACCAATTACAGCTTTAAGCCCGGGAACTCTGATGAAGATTTAACTGCTTTTGTTTGAAGCCATTTGGAGAGATTCTTGAGAGAGGGGAGTGACCATGTTCTCCTGGAGTTTGTTATACAGAGGAAAGGGGAAGCCGAGCATAGTCAGACTTGCATTCCAGACTTTAAGAAAGCTGATTTCAGAAAACTTAGGGAATTACTGGGGGTGATCCCATGGTCAGAAATACTAAAAGATAAAGGAGTTCACGAAGGATGGGAGTCTCTAAAAAGTGAGATATTGAAGGTATAACTTCAAACAGTTCCAATGAGGAGGAAAAAGGGGAGGTGTCTAAAGAAGCCAGGATGGAGGTCGAAAGAACTCTCAACTGAGCTAAAACATAAAAAAGACATGTACAAGAAAAGGGAAAAGGGGGAAATCACCAAAGAAGAATTCAAACAAATAGCCAGCTCATGTAGGGGGAAAGTCAGAAAAGCCAAAGGTCAGCTGAAACTCAAGCTTGCTAGAGAGGTTAAAAACAATAAAAATGGCTTTTGGGGGTATGTCCGTAGCAAAAGGAAGAACAAGGAAATGGTAGGGCCGCTGCGTAGAGAAGATGGCGAAAGGCTAACAGGGGACAGAGAAGAGGCAGAACTACTTAACACCTTCTTTGCTTCAGTCTTCTCCCAAAGGGATAACAGTGCTCAACCTGGGGAAGATGGAGCATATGATGCAGTAGGGGAAATACAGCACAGAATTGGTAAAGAGGTACCTCAGGAATACTTGGCCAGTACAAATGAGTTCATGTTTCCAGGGCCAGATGAACTTCATCCAAGGGTATTAAAAGAACTGGCGGAAGTAATCTCAGAACCACTGTCAATAATCTTTGAGAATTCCTGGAGAACAGGAGAGGTCCCAGCAGATTGGAGGAGGGCAAATGTCCCCATTTTTAAAAGGGGGAAAAGGAAGACCCAAATAATTACCACCCAGTCAGCCTGACATCAGTACTAGGAAAGATATTAGAGCAGATCATTAAACAGACAATCTGTAAGCACTTAGAAAGGAATGCCGTGATCACAAAAAGTCAACATGGATTTCTCAAAAACAAGTTGTGCCAGACTAACCTCATCTCTTTTTTTTTATAGAATTGCAAACTTGATAGATGAAGGGAGTTCTGTGGATGTAGTATATCTTGATTTCCGTAAGGCTTTTGACAAGGTCCCCCATGATATTCTTGCAAAAAAGTTAGTAACCTGTGGGCTAGACAATGCAACTGTTAGGTGGATTTGTAATTGGTTGACTGACCGAATCCAATGGGTAGTCACCAATGGCTCCTCTTCATCCCGGAGAGAAATGACCAGTGGGGTGCCACAGGGTTCTGTCCTGGGCCCAGTGCTATTCAACATCTTTATCAATGACTTGTATGAGGGAATAGAGGGTATGCTTATCAAGTTTGCAGATGACATCAAATTAGGAGGGGTAGCTAATACCCCAGAGGACAGGCTCAGAATCCAAAATGACCTCAACAGATTAGAAAGCTGGGCCAATATTAACAAAATGAATTTCAACCGGGAGAAATGTAGGATACTACACTTGGGAACTGAAAATGAAAGGTGCAGATATAGGATGGGTGACGCATGGCTTGAGGGCAGTACATGCGAAAAGGATCTAGGTGTCTTAATGGACCACAAGCTGAACATGAGTCAGTAGAGTGACGTGACAGCTAAAAAAGCCAATGTGAATGTAGGCTGCACCAATATGAGTATAGTGTCTAGATCAAGGGAAGTAATAGTGACACTCTATTCTGCTTTGGTCAGGCCTCACCTGGAATGCTGTGTCCAGTTCTGGGCACCACAAGTCAGGAAGGATATTTAGAAGCTGGAATGTGTCCAGAGGAGGGCGACCAGGATGGTGGGTGGTCTGGAAGCCATGCCCTATGAGGAGAGGATTAGGGAGCTGGGCATGTTTAGTCTGGAGAAGAGAAGGTTGAGAGGGGACATGATAGCCATGTTTAAATATTTGAAGGGATGTCATTCTGAGGATGTGGCAAGCTTGTTTTCTGCTGTTCCAGAGACTAGGACATGGAGCAATGGGTTCAAATTACAGGAAAAGAGATTCCACTTAAACATTAGGAAGAACTTCCTGACAGTAAGAGCTGTTCAGAAGTGGAATACTATGCCGCAGAGTGTTGTGGAGTCTCCTTCTTTGGAGGTTTTTAAACAGAGGCTGGATGGCCATCTGTCTGGAATAATTTGATTGTGTATTCCTGCATGGCAGGGGGTTGGACTGGATGGCCCTTGTGGTCTCTTCCGATTCTATGATTCTAAGGACTGTGTTCGCAGTCTGGGGGGTACTCCTGGATTTGTTGTTCCAGATGATGAATCGCGACGGTCAGGAGTGCCTGTTGTCAGCTTCGGCTGATAACACCAGCTGTGTCCTTTCCTGGAAGATGGGAACCTTGAGACCATGGTAAATGCTCTGGTAAACTCCCATCTTGATTTCTGTAATGCACTCTACATGGGGCTACCCGCGTGTTTGGTCCAGAAACTTCAACTAGTTTGAGGTCTGTTGAGGTCAAATTACAGAATATGGCAGCCAGACTGGTCTCGGGTACATCTAGAAGAAACCATATAACACCGATCTTAAGATCATTTCACCGGCTGCCCATTGGTTTCTGGGCCCAGTATAAGGTGTTGGTTATCACCTTTAAAGCCCTAAATGGCTTGGGTCCAACCTATCTTCAGGACCGCCTCCTTCCATATAATCCTCCCTGTGGACTCAGGTCCTCTGGGAGGAATTTGCTAAAACCTTTAAAAACTAGGCTCTCTTTGACCTCCCAGAGGACCTCTGGCTATGGCTCCCAGAGTATTGAATGGCCTGCTGGATGAGAACTGTCATATTACCACCCTAAATAGCTTTAAAAAAGCTCTTAAGATGGATCTCTTCCAGCGGGCCTTTCCTGAATAGATACCTGGCCATCAGAAAGAAAAATCTAATTTAGCCCAGTCCCGCTACAGCCACTGTTTATTGTTTATTTTTAGTATTTTTAAGTACGTTTTAATTTTGTTGAATTATCTAATTGTATTTTAAGGGGGTGGGTGGGATGGAGGGATATTACAGTATTATTATTATTATTATTTACCAATTTTCTGCTCAGATCAGTGAGAAATGGTGGCTTTCAATTAGGTGGAGAGAGAAAAACCCTGAAACAATCAATGCTAAAAGTCATTAAAAACAAGAGATGAGCCAGGTCAGATTTTGGAGAGATCTTTAACAGTAAGCTCTCCTCAGAAGACCTTGTAAATGTATTGGACTACAAATCTGAGAACACACCAGCCAGCACAGCTACTGACCATGCTGGCTGGGGAATCTGGGAACTGTAGTTTAAACAGTAACATTCCCAAGCTCTACCCTTATTGAGACGAGCCCTTCCTGAGTAGCCCTCACTATTCCTTATCTAAGCAGCCCTCCCTGAATTTTCTTCTTCTTCTTTCTTTGCCTTTCCCCTTTATTGATCTCATCATTTCCCTCCTTTATTTTACTTTATAGAAATAGAAGCTGACAACAAAAAAGGAAGAACTAGAGACCTCTTCTACAAGATCTGTGAAATCAAAGGGAAATTTAGACGAAGAGTGGGGATGTTCTATGATCAACAGAGAAACATAATATATGAGAATGATTTTGAGGTGATTTTCACCTTCAAACTGGCCTTAAACACCCCAAACTAGCCACTTCCCCCAATTCCCTAAAACCTCCTGAAAAAACAAACAAAAAACTGCAGAAAATCAGCCAAAATGGCAGACAGAAATGGCACTACACACAAGTGGATTACTCCTTCTATGCCACCAAAAGGGGGGGGGTATATTAATTTGCATAGGATATGCATGTTAATCTATATGTTTCTCTCTGCTTTGATCTATCTTGCCTCTTGTGAATTATATTTGTTTGGCCTTTTTTGAACCCATTCCACAACATCATGGCTATCAACTAGGGTAGCCCCATATGCCTCATCAAAAAGAAGAAAGAAGCACGAAAGTTTGAATAAATCTGGGAGCTCTTAATTTGTATGGATACAAATTTAAAAAACAATAGGAGATTGCCCATTGATAAGTCTTCAACTAGAAGACAGGCCAGTATAAGGTAGGCCACATTGCTACCCTAACCTAATGTTGAGGTGAAACAGAGATTCCACCTCAACATTAGGAGGAACTTTCTGACAGTAAGAGCTGTTCGGCAGTGGAGCACACTCCCTCGGAGCGTGGTGGGGTCTCCTTCCTTGGAGGTCTTTAAACAGAGGCTGGATGGCCATCTGTCGGGGATGCTTTGATCAAGATTTCCTGCGTGGCAGGGGGGTTGGACTGGATGGCCCTCGTGGTCTCTTCCAACTCTACAATTCTATGATTCTATGATTCTATGAACCCTAACCCATGAGGCATCTTCTTGTCACCCACTTTTTTTCAGGAGCCAAAGGCAATCGAAATAACGTCTCAAAATTATCTAAGTGGTTAGGTGGGTTTATGTGGGAGGAGGTGGCCCTTCAGATAATCTAGACACTTAAATGGTTTGGAATTGCCAGTATAGTTCTTTCAGAACCTGCCTATTCTCTAATGCTCAAGCCAACTAACAACTTAGAGGTTGTCTAAACAGTCAAAATAAACCTCATGGAAATCACAGGGACTATGACCTGTCTAAATGGCATCCTGTGACGTGAAGGAGGGGGGCAAAAAAGGCCAAAAACCTCAGGAAAAAAGCCTTTGCATCTTTTCCTGTTTCTTTTTAAAAACAAGGAGGTGCACATCTCTGCTCCTTAGGACAAGCGAGTGGATTTTATTCACTTGCTCAAATGAGAGGAAGCACAAATCTGATTGGCCAGATGAGCACAGGGGGCAGGGCTTGCTGACAGGGCAAGCACCCTCAGCCCCCATTTTTTTACTAGCAGGGATGGGAGAAGGGAGGCAAGCTCTCCTCCTCTTCTTCCTTCCCTGTTTCCCCTCTGCTGTCGCCGCAGCCCCCCACCTGTGGGGATAGGAGAAGGGAGGTGAGCTCTCCTCCTCTTCTTCCTTTCCCATTTACCACTCCCACCTGGCTGTCATCTAGCATGTGGAGATTATGGGAGATGCTGGGGGCAAAAAGGCAATTAAGATTAGTTGCAGCGGCTGCAACTTGCTTTTACTGCAGGACGTTATAGTTATTTTGGGCTCGTGTAGACAAGCCCTTAGTTAATGCATTTTGTGCTAGGTGGCATTTCTTAGAATCAAAACATCATAGAGTTGGAAGAGGCCACAAGGGCCATCCAGTCCAGCCCCCTGCCATGCAGGAATAATCAGTCAAAGCAATCTCAACAGATGGCCATCCAGCCTCTGCTTAAAACCCTCCAAAGAAAGAGAGTCCACCAAACTCTGAGGCAGTGCATTCCACAGCTGAACAGCTCTTACGATCAGGAAGTTCTTCCTAATGTTTAGAAGGAATCTCTTTTCCTGTAGTTTGAGTCCATTGTTACGTGTCCTAGTCTCTTGAACTGTAGAAAACAAGCTTGCTCCATCCTCAGTATAACATTCCTTCAAACATCTAAACATGATTATCATGTCCCCTCTTAACCTTCTCTTCCCCAGGCTAAACATACCCAGCTCCCTAAACCACTCCTCATAGGCCATGGTGTCCAGTCCTTTCACCATTTTGGTCTAGGATGGAGGACCATTGCCTCCCCAAAATAGTACTGTACTCTACGGTGAACTCGCCACGGGTCAGCGTAAGAGTGGCGCTCCACAAAAGCGATACAAGGAGTCCCTGAAACATCTCAGGCTCGGCCAAATTGATCACCAACAATGGTCCGCCCTGGCCTCACATCAGGAGGCACGGAGACACACTATCCACAATGCTGCAGCCTTATTTGAGAGCTCACGCTGAACAAGTCTTGAAGAGAAATGATAATGCAGAAAGAATCACAACCCGTAAACATCACCTAAGGATAACTTCTGCTGTGCTTTCTGCGACTGGACATGTTTATCTCAGATTGGCCTTTTCAGACATCATTGCGCTTGCAGAAAGCGCAGGATGTGTCCTTCCTGAGTCTTCGTTTGCAAAGAAAAGCCAGAGAGAGAGAAGCTGAGAGCTTATGCAAGTGATCTTCTGGTAATGACACAAAACCCATTGGACTCAATGAAGGTTCTCTTGGAGAAATTTAAGACATTTGGGACATACTCCAGGTTTAAAGTGAATTGTGATCAAACAAAACTATTGACTAAAAATATGACTTCAGAAGAGGAAAATGAACTAACTGCTCTTCTAATTTTGAAGTGGAAAGAAAGGGGATTAAATACCTGTGAGTTACAATTATGAAGAATAATAGTTTATTGTTTCAAAATTAGTATGAAAAGTCTGGAAAAAATTGAGAGTCTTAGAAAAATTTGGAAAGTTAAATATATCCCGATTGGGGAAAATAGCAGCAATAAGAGCACATGTTTTGCTAAGACTTTTATTTTACTTTCAAACTATCCATGTTATAAGAAGTGGAATGCGCTTCATGCAATGGCAGAGGGGAAAAAACTCCAGTTTGTTTGGCAGGTGAGGAAACTGTGAATAAAACTTAAAATATGGTATGATGATAAAGAAAGGGGTGGTTTGGGAATTTCTAATATTAGATTGTATTATGAGGCCTATTGTTTTGTATGGTTGAAGGAATGGATATTGTCTAGAGATGATGAACTTTTGGAACTTGAAGGTCTTGACTTAAGATTTGGGTGGTGTGGTTATCTTTGGTATGGTAAAGTTAAGACACATGTTGAATTTAAAAATTATTGTACAGTAGGACCCCTGTATCTGCTGGGGATTCGTTCTGGGTGTGTGTGTGTGTGGATATAGAAAACCGTGGATAATAGCGAACACCAGTGAAAATAATGGGATTTCTGGTTTAAAATATTATAGAGTTGCCTTGGAAGACCTAGAAAATGGCTAGAGGACACATTTTCTAGGAAGAACCTATGGTAGGTGTGCTGTTTTGTGTCCCGTGGATAATTGAATCAGTGGATAATGAATCAGTGAATATGGGGGTCCTACAATATTAGAAAGGCCTTTTTTACAAGTTTGCTTTAAATACAAGCAGAGGCTCTTTCCTAAGATAATATTTGCCACTTCACCGCAGGAAGCCTTTTAAAGGAAAGAATGGGTAAAAAAAGAACTGGAGATGGTTGCTGTATGATGAACTTTTATGCTCTGAACAGGACAGCTGGGAGTTTAAATCAAGAGAGATGCTTCTCAAGAAAGGCAAAGGTTTTAATTAGTTTGCTTATATGCAACATAAGGATAGATTTAACCAAAATAAGAAAAATGCAGCAATAGAGGCTGGAGAAAATGAATTTTATTCAAAGTTGTGTAAAGATGCTGAACATATAATTTTAAAAGCATGTAAATGGCTTTTGAAACTAGGGACAGAAGATGAGCTTATTAAAGAGTACACGGTAAGGTGGACCCAAAGTATGGGCATGATATTCAAATGGAATATCCAAAGACATAAAATTTGCTTTGTGCAGCAATTTAAAATAAAACCTGTATAAGATGATATACAGATGGTACCTTACCCCAAGTAAGTTGTTGAAAATGTATAAGAATATTTCAAATCAATGTTGGGGATGTCGAGAAAAGAGTTTTTTTTTTTTTCATATGTAGTGGACTTGTAAGAAGGTGAAAAATTGTTGTTCTAAGATTTATACGTTAATCCAAAAAAAAATTAAATATAGATTTTGGAATGTCACCAGAAATATTCTTGCTGGGCTTTATGGGTACTGGAAGAATTGGACAGTAAATATGGAGTGTTTCTTCAATATTTGACAACAGCAGTACAGACATTGTTTGCTTAAACCTAGAAACAGGCAGAAGAACTGATGATGGAAGAACTGATTGTTAAGTTTGTTGAGTGGGCCCCAATTGCTAAATTAATGTGGGCTTTAAAGGATAAGCCAATTGAAGTTGTTGTTTTGTTTTGTTTTTTGAAAGATTGGAAACCATGGACTTTTTAAGAAATAAGAAACCTAACGATCTAATAATCTGTGGTTATGGCTGCTAACAATTTTGCTGGACTAGCTAATGTGATCTGTAATAGTAGAACAATATATACATATTTTCTTTTCTTCTTTTCATTACAGTTAGGATTTGGGGGGATCAGAGTCTAATTGTGTTTTATTTACATGTCTTGAATTTTCCTTTCTTTTTTCCCCTTTTCTTCTTTCCTTTTTTCTGTTTCCCTTTCAATGTATTCTTTGACTGTACATTACTTTGATTCTGACTGTAAATTAGATTGTCTGTGTTAAAAATTGATAGATAAATAATTCAAAAGGGGAAAAAAACTCTGCTCAGAAACCATATGATTGCAAAGAAGTCCAAGGTCTCCCAATAACAGGAATTATATGTGACAAGTAAACATGGGTCAAGATGCAAAATCATGGGTCAAGAGCTACTTAAGATAAAGCAAAATAAATCAACAAAAAGTTCAGTGCAATCAAACATAGCAATGCACTGCTGCATGTTTCAAGTGTTTACCATTAAAGGTCTGGGGGAAGAAGTGAATAATGAGGTGGTTAAAATCGACATATAGCAGCTGTTGAGGCTAATGAAGTGGCTGTTGAATGAACAGTATGGTGACAGGTAAAAAAATAATCTAGTAGTGAAAAACTCCAAGTAAATGCACTCTTTTAAACAAGTAATTCACATAAATGGATTCTAAATGAACTGTAGCAGTTTCAAAAGGCATCCTTATAGACTGTGAACTGCTCAAAAAAAGGGCCTCAGAAGAAGCGGCAGTTCTTAAAACAAACAAACAGTGAACAATATCAACAGGCCTACCTGATAGACTGAATAACTTTGAAATTATTTGTAGCATCCCTGTACAAAATGTTGCAGCATCTGCTGATTCAGTTAAAAAGAGATATAACCAATTAGCGACAGAAGCCAATATGATAAAAAGGATAAAATTGTTATAAAAGGTACATAGAGTCTGAATAGACTGGAACAGTCACCATGGAAAACACAAGAATAAAGGAAACAGATCACTACATCCAGAGAATGAACTCTACTGAGAATAAAATTTGGAAGTTCTTCTTTATTCTTTCACAAAATTTAAAAACAAGAGAACATTAATGTTAAACTGAAAAGGGAAGAGAAAAACATTTTTTTTAACACAGTGCATAATTTAGATCATCCCCATGAGGTAAAATTGAGCTTAAGAGATCGGTATGAATCAGAATGGGATTATCTATTTATTATGAATAAAGTAATGTAGATATTGCTATTTAAAAGGATAATTAAATGAGGATGAAGTAACTAATATATTCCCTTATCATTTTTTATATGGAAAAAATAGAACACAGTGCTTCTGGCATTATATTGGATGAAAGCTAAGTAGAATAACTCCCAATGGGTCTACTGCTGAATTGTTTTCTTCATGTCTGAAATATCTTACTATAAAAAATAAAATAAAATAAAATAAACAGCTTGAGACCAGGGTATTTGAAGAGACACTGCCTCCCATATGAGCCTGATAGAAATCTAAGACCATCAGCAGTATCATGCCCCGTGAGCCTGATGAGGCTATAGAGTCAGAGGAGAAGGAGAACTTGGCAGGAAACAGCCCTAGGGACCTTGGCACAGGTTTATCTACACCTGTGCCAGCAGGGAACCCTGCCAACCTAGAGGCTTGAGCAGAGGAAGAGCCTGGTCCAAGTGGGTTGGCATCAGTCCCAGCAGAGAGTCCTATCCACTCAGATAAGCACGAAGAAGAGGAGAGGGATTGACCTCCACCATCATATACCCAGCAGCGAGCTCAAAAGGAGGCTCAAAGGAGGTCTCTGAGAATTTATGAGAAGAACTTGCTCATTAAGGAACACCTGGCAAAGCCTTAATTTCTTTATATAGGCTGGAAGAGGCAATGGAGGCTTTGTCAGAGATCAACTGATCTCCCTGGAGAAAGCTTCCTGCTGACTTCAGTGCCTGAATCCTTGCTGCCTTGACTCGTGCCTTGACCTTGGACTGTTCCTAACCACCCTGTTGTCTGATCCTGCTGGCCCACAGACTGACTTCTGGACAACGCTACCTTCTGTAAGCCTTGACCTTTGGAATGTATTCTGGACTCTTCTCTGTGTGCCTTATTGCCTGTATTGCTGCTTCTCCAAGAAATGGAACCTTGATTGTTCTGAACTTTATCGGGCTCTCCCTAATTAACTATCACTCTGTCACTGGGGCTTGGCTGCTTTCCAGCCCTTGTTTATCCTGCTGGCATTTTGAGCTATTTTTACGGACAAGCAGAGACTCTGTTACATGTCCAGCCACCTTGTGAGTCTGTACTGGTGGGTCCACTTGACAAGGCTTTCTCTGAAGCAGCACCCTGATACAGTGTGAATTCCTTTAAAAGTCCATGTCAGGAGGCAGGAATGGAATGGAGGAACTAGAAAAAAGCACGCCTGGCTGTACAGCTGGCCCTCCACATTCACTGGGGTTAGGGGCACAGGACCCCCATGAGAGTGGAAAAACCACGAATATCTCTACCCCCCCCAAACCATATTTAACAAACAGAAAAAGTATGCTCTGTGGATGCAGCCCACTGTGGATGCCTTCGAGGTGGTGGGATTCCTTCTCAAGGCAGAAGTGGGCTGCAGCTTGCTGCCACTTCTGCTGCTGCCCTACACTGTTTTTTTAGGGACTTACAAACCTCACAGTCTCTCTCAGATTTGCAAGGCTTGCAGTCCCTATTAAAAATACCAAAAGGCAACAGTGAATAGATTTTCCTTGGTTTTTTTCTGGGCTGTGAGGTCATGTTCTGGAAGAGTTTATTTCTGACAATTCATCTGCATCTGTGGCTGGCATCTTCAGAGAATGGTTGATTAAGTGTGTGTTGGGGGGGTTATATGCTGTGAACCCCTGTTGCGGAGTATATGTAAATTTGTGTAATTGCATGGTTAGTTTCTGGGTATAGAAATGCAAAGCTCCTTAGTGTCTGTTTGGCTAATGGTTGGTTGATGGCCCATTAACTGCTGGAAATCCCCCTGTCCTGGATGGAATTCATTTGTAAGTGTTGAGCTTTGATTCTATCGTTTTTCAAAACTGGAAGCCAGTTTTTGTTTACTTTTAGGGTTTCTTCTTTCCTATTGAAGTTGTCCAGGTGTTTGTGGATTTCAGTAGCTTCTCTGTGCATTCTGACATGATAGTTGTTGGCCTGGTCCAGAATTTCTGTGTTTTTATATAGCATTTTGTGTCCAGGTTGGTTTATAACATGTTCTGCTACTGCTGATTTTTCTGGCTGGCCCAGTCTGCAGTGTCTCTCATGTTCCTTGATTTGTGTTTGCACACTGTGTTTAGTGGTCCCTATGTAAACTTGTCCACCTCTGTTTTGTCTGGATTCAGTCTCAGTTTGTTTTTCCTCATCCAGTCCATTACTGCTTTAAGACAATCATTGAGAGGAGAGACGCCATCTGAAGTCGAAGCTGACAACCGAGACATGGAGAAATATATCTGGGTGTCATCAGCATACTGATGACACTGCACTCCATGCCTCTGAATGATCTCTCCCAGCAGCTTCATATAGATGTTAAATAGCATCGGGGATAGGATGGTGCCCTGAGAGTCACCACAATTAAGCTCTATTCTAGTAGAGCAACTGTCCCCGAGCATCACCCTCTGGGATCTGCCCGAGAGGAAGGAGCAGAACCACTGCAAGGCAGTGCCTCCAATTCCTAACCCTCTCAGGCGATCCAAGAGGATGGAATGATCTATAGTATCAAAGGCCACTGAGAGGTCCAAGAGCACCAACAGGGTCACACTACCCCTGTCGATACCCAAGCAGAGGTCGTCAGCCAGAGCAACCATGGCAGTCTCCACTCCATATCCCGTCCTAAAGCCAGTTTGAAATGGATCTAGATAATCAGTTTCATCCAAGACAGCTTGGAGTTGGGAAGCGACAGCCCTCTCGATCACCTTGCTTAAAAAAGGGAGCAAGACTGGCCTATAGTTATTCCTGTCCATGGGGTCCAGGGAAGGCTTTTTCAGGAGTGGCTTAACCACCACTTCCTTCAGAGAGGATGGAACAGACTCCTCCCTGAAAGACACATTGATAATGTCCCTAAGGAATACTCTCAGTGTGTCGCCCCCTTGGGTGACCAGCCATGATGGACAAGGATCGAGTGGACAGGTTGTCCTCCTCACTCTGCCAAGGAGCTTGTCCATGTCATCGGTACTCATTGGTACTGATCCAATAAAATTTCATCAACGGACTTGCTGGAAACCTCATCTATAGAGTCTGTCATAATACTGGCATCTAAGTCGGCTCTTATCTGAGAGATTTTATCTGCAAAGTGGCTGTTGAATGCATCACAGCAGGTCATTGTCAAGTTACGTAAGGGGTTCTGCACAGGTAGAACCTGCGTCAGCTCCCCCACCACCCTAAACAGTTTCGCTGAACGGGCTCTGTAGATGCAATACGTGCAGAGGAGAAAGACTTCTGCGCTGCACACATCGCCTCTCAATAGGAATCATGGAAATTCCTATGACAAGTCTTGTCGAATAAGAGCCGAGTCTTCCGCCAGGTATGTAAAAAAATGTTATTTAAAAACACAGAAATTCTGGACCAGGCCAACAACTATCATGTCAGAATGCACAGAGAAGCTATTGAAATCCACAAACACCTGGACAACTTCAACAGGAAATAAGAAACCCTTAAAGTAAACAAAATCTGGCTTCCAGTCCTGAAAAACAATAAAATCAAAACTTAACACTTGCAAATGAATTTCACCCACGTACAGGGGGATTTCCAGCAGTTAATGGGCCATCAACCAACCATTAGCCAAACAGACACTAATACTCTTCTGTCTACACCCAGAAACTAACTATTCAAATACACAAATTTACATATCCTCCCAACAGGGGTTCACAGTATACCCCCCTGCCAACACTCTTACTCAACCATTCTCTGAAGAGGCCAGCCACAGATGCAGATGAATTCTCAGAAATAAACTCTTCCAGAACACAACCTCACAGCCCGGAAAAAACCAAGGAAAATCTATGGATGCCGGCCGTGAAAGCCTTCGACATCACAACAGTGCATAATCTGCAAATAATCAAATCTGCCAAAGTTAAACCCACAAATGTGGCTGGCTGGCTGTATAGAGCCGGAGAACTCCTCACTAAAACATTAGGTTGTATTTCCTGGCTGTTAAAGTATATTTTATATCCCTCCTTCTTTACTAACTGAATAACAGAGTACGTATATTTTATATCCCCCCTTCTTTACTAACTGAATAACAGAGTAAAATGAGGTATTCCAGGTCTAAAAGGAGAACTGTGTCTCAAATACCAAGGCTGGCATCCTGTTAGTGAGTTACAATGGTGTAAATTCAAATTACACCATAAGTCAATTTTTTGGTTGTTGCAGAGATCAGATTCTGTACCAACTGCACAATCATCAAAAACCTCCCAAACCCACTTTCTGTGCATCCAGCCTGATTAAAAAGACTAGAAAGTCCTAGATTTTGTTCCCATTCTTTCCAATTTTATTTTGGAGGTCCTTACACATTGTGTTTATACTAGAATATTTTCTGTACCATGAGAGAAGTTTTATACCATCTTCCTAGATCAGCTTATTTTAACTGAGTATAAAATTAGAAAGAACAGGAATAAATTCTGGGACTTTTCAATCAGCCTGGGTGCACCCTTATTCTCTGTTACAGTCCTCTCCCCTCCCTGCACGTGGCCATTACCAGGCTAGTGGGGAGTAGGAGGAAGCATTAGAGAAGCTTCCAGGTATTTTCTTATAGCCGGGCATACAGCAAGAGGTATCCTCCAGGATTTCCCAGGAGTCTTCCAAAGGTCCACGAGGATGATATCATCGCTATGCACCCAGGTATAGAAATATAACTGGATGCTTCTCTGCCGCTCCCCTCCCCTCATTCTCCACTGGCCGGGAAATGGCCAAGGGGGGGGGGCAGGCTGCAGCAGATAAAAAGTTGGGAGGGCTGGACAGGAGATGTATCATCATAGTCACGATCGTGGCTAATATCTCATCTTGATATCTTAGTGTTTAAGACAGACGTAGTGCAAACAAATTATGTTTAATAGGCAAATTATACTCAAGGCCCCTCTGTGCTCAGCCAGTTATTTGTCTTCAGTGCGTCAGATCGAGAGCTGGTAAATTAATGTATTTCAAGTAACAACATTACCTGTAATATTACCCGTAATGAAGGGTTAACGGGGTGAATTTATGAAATGATATAATGACTGGTTTTGCTGCCACTTTTAAAAGTGTAATATATAACATTCAATCAGTACTTCTGAAATGTTGCTTTTGGGAAATTATTTTTGGAAGATTTGGAGTTAATTTTGTATTTCAAAGGAATGTTTTTACAAAAACAGTGCCAAAGCAGCTAAAATGCATTAGCAATTGCTAGTAGCATGTTATACATCAATGTCCAAGCAGCGGGTAGTGGTAACAAGTCACCTTTAAAAGGAATAACTGCTAATTAATTACTGTTACTAATTACTCTTTAAAAACAATGTTCTAAATCCTTGTTCAAGCTAGCAATACTTATATGGTAGTTTCAGCCTATCCCCGATCTCAAGATAGCCAGTTATGGCATGACACTGTACAGCTGAGGTATTTTTGTTTGGTTTTACATCTTAATAGTATGACACTTCATTTCTATACTAGAGTGTTTTGACCTGGATTCAAAAGAATAATTAGGAAAGACTAATTAAAAAAACAACAGTAAGCACTATCTAACCAAATTCTTATATATTGTGATAAATGTTGAAGCTTTACTTTTAACACCTCATTCTTTATCTCTCTAATACTCAACATATCCTTCAATTTGAATAAATCTGTAGGAGATTTTGTATTATAAGAACTGCAGGGTTTATATGAATTACAAGAAAGTAATTGAAGAAAATGTAATTATAATAATATAATTATTTCATTCTTAGTGGTAGTAGAAAGAATGCAGAGCTAGAAGCCATTATTTTATCAGTATCTTCAAAATGGGCATTTTGAATCTGAAAAAGAGAGAGTATGCAATTATATGTTTTTGAAAAGATTCCTTTAACAGATATACAAAAGAACTAACTATGCTCTGGAATTTAAAACCTCCTTTGGGACTTTTTTTTTTTGGCTTGCTTTATTTTTGATCATTTTAAACAGCTTTACTGAGATTCTAGAAATGTCTTTAGAGTCTTGGTTGCTTTGTGGCAGAAATATCATTAATATGTTGTGAGTTGGATCCAGACTCAGCCATACTTCAAAAACAAAAACAAAACCAAAAAACAAACAGCTGAAGAGGAACAGACATTTCCTAGTTATGGCAAAATTTTACTGGGCAAAGATTACAGGATGTCCAGGTGCCAAAATGGGCACCCAAGTGGGAAGTTCAAGGAATTAATCAGACTTTACGTCTGCCAGCATTACTGTCTGAAATTGCACTAACTGGGTCCAGGTGTCCCAAGACCACCCATAGAAGAGGATGGCAAAATCTATGATGGCAACTGAAAGGATGAGCTCCAGATGAACAAAAGGATAAGAGTACTGATGCATTGCTCTTTGTGGATGTGATTTCATACTGACTAGCAGATTTCACTACAACTCATGGCTCTCTAGAGACAATTGATATCACAGAAAGACATGGCAGGATGATTGTGACAATGTCAATATGTTAGGGCCTTTACACACTTGATAAACTGGATCCTAGCTTACCTGGGGTCCTTTTTAAAAAACACCTTGCAGGGTTACAGAGGAGAGGATGGTGCTATCCTGCTCTCACAATGAGGCAGCACAAGCAGAAAGAATCAACATTCCCTGTTCATTCCTCTTCTACAAGTTCCCAACCACCTGGCCAATCAGAATCATTTGTTGGCCAAGTCAGAGATGGGACTTCTGGGGCAGAAATGGAGAAAGGAAGCTCTCTTTCTGGTGCACACAGGGACCATACAGACATTCCTCTAGCACACTGCAGCTTCATTTGGCTACAGCTGGCTGTCTTGCTCACCCTCCTCTCCATCATTGTCGTCGTCGTCATCATCATCATCATCATTTTAATTTTTTTACCCACCTCTCCTTATGGATCGAGGTGGGGAACAAAAACAGATTAACATATAGCATATAGCAACCATTAGAAACACACAACAGCTATTAAAACACATAACATCAATTTAAAAAGCAAATATGATGAAAACCTATTAAACAATGGATCCTTATTTAAAATTCATAATTTTAAATCCCCAGTTTAAAAATCATCTGGATAGGTCTCCACTCTTATTATTTACATATTGGTCTCACAGTCTACCCGGTGTTACCAACTGGAATTTGTTCAAATTCAATCCAAGAATTTAAGAATTAGTGAGGTATACTTGGATAATGTGGCACATTCCAGGCAGTGTCACATTTTCTCATTCAAATGTTTTGTCAGCCCATTTGGAATTGCTCCCAGAGTACCTGTCACTACTGTTGTTTTATTTCTCCACCCATCTTCACTACCTTTCCCAAGTAGTGGAATTGTGAGGTAAGATGCTATGCTGGCAGTAGTATTGCTATTAGTAGGGTTTCCCAAATCAGACAAGCTTTTGATGTGGGGCCAGACTAAAGGTGGCAAACCCCATTAAATATGGTGCTGAAATGGACTTCTGGATGAGTACTGATGGCAGGTTGATGTTCCTGTGCGAGCTCCATGGTGTTAGTATGTCCTACTACCCCCTCTCTATGATATCTCATAATTGGAAATACTGGACATTTTTCAGCGGCAAACCAAAAACATCAGTTGGAGGTCATAATGACCTAGGATGTGTCTTAAAAATATTATGGCCCATATTAGGATTGTGCAGAAGCCCCTTAGTAAACACAGTTGTTAAGGAGGTCTGTGTTAATTCTTTCTTCCAGCCCTGAGTGCAATTAAGTGCCCATTCCCAAATCTATTACTACAGAAATCCTTCCTATATCCACTTCTGTCCAACCTTGTGATGTTGTCATAAACCGATCAATTCTTATCTCCCAGCCATTAACACAATCATGTGAGTTTCGGTTTCCTTTGTCTATCCTGTGGAAAAGCCACCTAGGCTTTGTCATAACCAGAGAACCTCTTCAGGATATGAAATATGGTATAAATATTAGTCCCCTGACAATAGAAAGGTGTGTTAACAGTGGATGAACCCAGCCACTCTCTTTCTTGGCCTGCCCCAGATCGGAATGTCCTGTGCCACCTTCAGATGCCTGTCTGAATATCTTTGCTGCATAAACTATCGCCCTATATTCCGAGATCTCTCCCTCTACCTAATCCTTCTGCTTCACTGTGCTTTAGCCTTGTATGGTTCTTAGGAATGTGTGTTGAATGTGTGAGTTCACTTTATATTATTTCCAATAAAATACTTTATTTCACTTTAAACTGGAGTGTCCTTTCCAGTTAGTACTTGTATTCATAGGTAAAAAGATCCCCAAAGTTACCTGCCTCTCTCAGGCTTCTGTTTGAGCTAATAATTCCCCCAGAAAGTAATAGAGATTTTGACATCATGCGTGGGTCTCTAAAGCACCCCCACCTCTTAGGATAACAATGGCAGGGAGTGTTTAGGTGGCAAAATAGCCATCTAGGAGGCAAAGTCCAGCCAGAAAAATGTTTTCCAGTCAAGGAGAGAGATCATCCATGCATATTCCAAAATTCTGCTCCTCACGAGGAGACTGCTGAAATCTTAGTTGTCAAGAGTGGGTCAAGCAGCAGGGTGTGTGTGTGTGTGTGTGTGTGGGATTAAGATGGGTCTCAAACCACTTAAGTGAGCCTTAAATAGATACTGGACCTGCAAAAATCTTTACTTTCTTAATCACTTCTTAACCATCTAAATTTAAAATTCGAGAGAGATCTTCTCATTGGTAACAAGATTAAAGCCTCAATAAGATACCTTCCTTTGTAAACTAGAAGGGAGAAAGAAAATATTATTTATAAGATTTTAGTTTAAAAGCAAAAAGCTTAACAAGATTGTGCTTCAACAAACATGTTATGGTTAACTGCCCTCGAGTTGGCTTTGACTCATGGCGACCCCATGGATGAGACATTTCCAAGACCCCCTGTCATCAACTACCCTACTTGTCCTCAACTAACCTACTAAACCCTGTAGGTTTAGGCCTGTATCTTCCTTGACTGAGTCTATTCACCTAGTGTGTGGTCTTCCTCTCTTACAAACAAACTCACACACAATAAACTTACAGACAGAAAAAAGGCACAGTAATCTTAAAAGATAGATTTCTTCTTTCTTTCTTTCTTTCTTTCTTTCTTTCTTTCTTTCTTTCTTTCTTCTTTTTTTTTGGTGAATGTACTTTGAAAATATTGAAGCTGACTAGTCAAAGAGACTAGAACTCTGTTGGAATGTGGATTATTTATTTTAAAAGGAAGTAACCAATTGATGGAACTAACCAAATAAGAAGCTACATCTAAGAATAACCAGAAGGTGTTACTGGAACTATGGAGATTGCATTGTGGCTAAATTGTTAGCCTAATGGAAAGGAAATTTAGAAAAAAAGAGAGGCTTTTTATTATTAGTTGTACGTTTACTTTGGATCTGCTGAATATGACAATAGTTTAATAGTTTAAAAACCAACAAAAACTCTGGAAACAAGGAGAGGGTCTGTAAACCAAACTCCAGACAGGGCAAGTTCTCCAGAAAGTTTGAAGAGATTTGAGAGGCTAAAGCAAGCAAAGAAATGCTCACCTACCACTCAGCCTAAATGCTGTAGAGGGCTGGAAAATGAATGTGCTTGATCTCAGAATTATTAAAAAAATATGGAAAATGTTTGGTACTAGAAGAAAAAGTGAGCTCTTACAAAAACATATTTTTTTTAAAAAAAATCTCTCTCTATAAAACTCTTGGGTATGTACAATAGGCATGGGTATGATTTCAACTCTTGGGTATGTTTCCTCTCCCAGTGTGATGACTGGCTACTCAGGAAACACACCCAACCAATCACCACCTATGTGCAGATTCCCTCTCCACCTCACAATCTATTCCTGCCACTCAATCTGTGGCCAAGATTGGGACCCAAACAGTCAACTGGCAGTGGTGGTGGCGGCGGGCTGCTTGTGATGGGACCCAAACAGTCAGCTGGTGGTGGTGGCAGGACGCTGCTGCTGCCACTGCGACAAGACCCAGACACGAGACAGTCAACTTCTAGCAACAGCAGCAGGCTGCCTGCGACAGGACCCAGGCAGTCAACTGGTGATGGCAGCAGTGGCAGGGCTGGGAAAAGTGTGGAACTCTGAGAAGGGGGGAGGAGGAATTTTAAAACCCACCAGCCTACCTTAGAGGGTTGTCATGAGGTCTACTGGGTGTTTTGGGGGGAGTTATTTTTTAATGGTGTATGTTACACAGGGAGCAACTAGTTAAGAAAACTTGCTACCAATTAAAGATACACAATTTAAAATGTCAGTGGCTCCCCACACTCCATGTAATTCATTAAGGACCGCACTGGATGCAAAAAGCCTTTTTTAACAGACTATTGCTACATGATCCCTTTTGTAGGCATGGATATAATTTGATATGACATCTTTAACACTCATCCAGATGGATTTTTTTAAAAAACTTACCTTATTTTGAGTGATTTCTGGGGTATTTTCAGACCCTTATGGGAATTCCAATATATTTCAAGGGATTGAAAAAAAATCTCACATATACAGAAGTGTTTATGGATAAAGAATCAAATATTCTACACTACCCAAACCCCCAGGGCAGAAAACACATGTTCACATGTGGTTGAACATCTTTAGCTGACAAGCCTCCTTTTCTGAGAAAGAAATGTACACTTCATAATTTCTGTGTCCTAAAAATACTACCACTATAATTTGCTACTGAAAAACAAAATTTTGTTGTGAACCTAGGGTTGTTGTACATCCTGGAAATTTGGGGAAATCCCAGATTAAAGGGGCTAAAAATTATCCTGTCCGGCTGGGCTGCTCAAAGCAGTAGATCCCAGATTCCTTCAGCTCTGGATGGAAGAGTGTCTCTCTTTCCTCCACAGCTGGAGAAATCCGGGCTCTGTCTGCTGCTTTGAGTAGCCCAGCCTGACAGGCTGGCATAGCGAGAGTGGGAGGGAGGCAGGGGAAGGTTCTCACTGGGCAGAAGTTTTTGAGGGGCAGCACTCCCTCCTGACTTACTCCCCCACACATCCGCTTCCTTCCTTGCAAGCTGCTCAACAAATATATTACACATGTCCTAAGCCAGTTTATCAGTGACTCTGCCCATAGCACTTGTTTCCTGCTAATGGCTCTGCTACTTCAAGTACCTAGTGAGTGCTCAAAATCTCTTCAGGCTCATAATTGATCTGAAGTGGCAGAGGCCTGAGACTGCTTGCCAGAGTTCCTCCAAAGCTTCAGGCTGCCCATGATACACCCCACCAGGAGCAGCAGGCCACAGTATGCCTTCAGCACAGTGATGTCAGGAGGGTTCCACACTTGGACTTTGGTACAATTCCTCTCATTCTGTACCCTGAATACACAGCATGCTTGTCTGTTTCATTTTTTGTGTGGTAGAGAATGTATTCTGTGTTCAAACATTTCTATCCCTGCTATTTGCATCCTTCTTAGGAGATGGCCATTCCTGAATGTCGTCTCTGGCTGCTCTGTGGTGTACATGGATGTCTGCACCAGGTCCTTCTATCCCTGCCTCTCGTGGCATCCTTGTTTCAGCGTTGTCCTTTCTGTACATGATGTGGCGAGTGTCCACTTGCTGTTCTCCTGCCTTTGAACTGGGAGAAGGGTTACTTTTCATCCAAGCATTCACATCTACTCTGCTGCGTCATGTTTCAACCATTCAGTGGCATAGGACTTTGTTGTCCCAGTACGTTACAGAGTGTGGGGCAAAAAGGCACCTCAATGGCCAACTGCAGTAACACAGGGGAAAATTTTTTATCCCAGTTGTCCCTCTCCACCAAAAAACAAACATCCTGTAGACTGCATGTGACTAAACCTTGGGGACAATGTTATGAAATGCTTACCTTGTAAATCCAGTTCTGTGTGCATTTTGCAAGAAACAATGATTCTGGGGTATTAACATGTTTTGTCTGCTAGGATGAAGGCAAGCACAGTAGGATTTTTTTTTCTCAGTAGAGATTCCCCACTCCCACTTCCAGGCTGGAAGGAAGAATAAAAAAGAATAGACACATTTCAGCCAACTGAAATGCCATTGATTTTTATTGGACAGGCATTAAGCGTGCACACACTTCTGTAATGGGGCTTAGAAACTGTGGTTAAGATTGACTTGAACATGCCTGCAACAGTCCACCCACCCTATTTCTCTTACAGAAGGTGGATAAACTTGGGTGAAGGACATTTTCACAATACCAGTGGAGGCAAGGGAGGTCTGATCAGAGCAGATCATAGGAAATGCATTCATATATAAAAGGCAGGTTTTTAGCATGGTCCAGTAAGTGAGGATATAGAGAATGTGATGCTCTCTCTAGTGTCACTGCACATGGCACCTTCAAAGATCTATGCCCCTTGATGTAAAGTCTGCTTGGTCTCACAGCAGGCCGAATTACAGTTGGGGTGACAATATGTTTTGAATGAGCCACTGAAGTGAAAATTCTATTCCATTCCTGAAAAATATTTACTGAGATTAATTAAATTTGAGCTTTGCGCAAAGGCTCAACCTTTCCATTGTATCCAATCTAGTTTTCTGCTAGCCTGGAGATGATGAACCATCCTGGCTCTTCTATGTCCTTGCCAATGAAAGAGCATCTTGATGTCTGACTTAACTGTCATTGTGCCAACAACTGAATTTACTATCGGCTGTATTTCATTCAATTTGTGGTGTGTGCCTGTATGTGTATATAAATATTCACTTAGCTATATATAGCATCTATACACATGGAATGCGTGGGCAAATACTCTATCCATAAAGTGCTTTTCATAATAACAGAAGAGCTTAGCATAGATCCATTCTTGGCAATGCTTATTTTCTCTCATGGGCTAATAACTCTGGCAAATCCTTCCTTCCTTCCAAGTGGATGCCTTTTGTGTACTAAAATGCTGCCATTATTTATAAAGAACTCTGCATCTGAATGTGCTTAAAGTCAGTCCTGCAGGACGGTTTCAATCAACTTTGGTTCAGTTTATTCCATCTAAATGACTCTGAAGTGTAAATAAAATTAAACCAACGCTACTGTATTTGTCTCCTGTTACAAATGCAGTAGGCTTGAAGTGATACCAACTGTTAAATGAGACAAGGATGATACAGAGGGAAAATGGCATTAAGGATGCAGTTCTGAGCCTGGGATTTGTCCAGAAAGAGCCACGGGTGCCACATTTTATATAAATTCGTTAGAGATGGGGGCAAAAGTCACCTGCCCATTTAGTTATAGTCAAAATTAATAATATTGTAGTCCCCTTTTAAGCTGATAGTACTTTACTAATATTTAGTTTCAAAACCCAGGTGTGCTTTGTGTCATTTCTATTTGAAGTTGGTTTCTCCTAAGACCAGTAAGATCTGAATAAGACTAGCATATTAGAAACCTCTGTTACCCCAGACAGGCTTCCTGGGACTGCAATATTCTGGCTTGGATCCAGGGAACCATGGCCGAAGCAGAAGCCTTCCCAGTGGAACTCTACTTCCAAACGTGATCAGGGCTAGGTGAGCTGGTAGCCCCAATCACAATTCCTCAGCATTATATCTTTTCATAGAAAAAAATGGTCAAATTTCTCCAGATTCCTGACCACTTTGATCAGATCCCACTCAAAACCATATTCTTCTTGGGGATGCAAGGCGTCCATCATGTCAAAATACTGCCCTCTTCAATGTGTTACTACTTTTAGCTGATGAGACCAGCATTTATATATGCATTTGTATACTTCTTTATTTATATCCCACTTTCCTCCCAATTTGGGACCCGAAGTGGCTTATAATAGACATCAAAATAGCTAAAACAGTATCTAGTACAAAATTTAAAATGCATTTAACAACCAACACAATTAAAACATTAGTTTAAAACAATTAAAAGCACAGTCAGTACATATAACATAACAAAAATACAGCACGCTCATTGTCCTAACCAGGTAAAGGCTGAAGGCCTTTTTAAATAAGTTACAGGAGAGTAGATTTCAATTGAGCATTAGAAGAAACTTCTTGACAGTAAGAGCAGTCCAGCAATGGAACCAAGTGCCTGGAGAGGTGGTGGGGTCTCTTTCTCTGGACACCTTCAAAAAGAAGCTAGACAGCTACCTGCTGCGGATATTTTAGATGGAGATCCTGCACTGAACAGGGGGTTGGACTCAATGATCTACAAGGCCCCTTCCAACTGTGTGATTCTATGATTCTATTTTCATGCCAGTAAACTTGAAGAAGTCATTTTTAGGGCTATAACAACTAGTAACTCCCAGCCAGGATGCGCGCTAGCTGGGGATTCTGGAAGTTGTAGTAAAAAAGGAATTTTAAAGCTCTAGATGGAACCACTTGAAACAGCATAGTTCCCCACCTCATCTTTAGACTGAGGTATTGAGGGTCCTTTGACATTTGTCAGCTAATCTGGATTCTGTCTGGAGTCCCAGCATCACCTTCTGGCCACCTACAGCAGGTGTCCAACTTGTGATAGTGGTTAAAACCAGGCAGGTACAGTTAACATCAACACTCCTCTTAAGAATTCTTAAGTCTTGGAATCTCAGGATATTCATGTGGGGAAATGAGTAGGCTCTTTGGTAAGCTTTTAAGATATTATCTATGCAGTCATAGATATACAAACATATACATTCCTCACAGTGAGAAATACAGACACGTCAGTGCCTGGTCACATTGCTTGTATTACATTTGATAACATGGTATATAGGATACTACACATCTTCTAGCACCATCAGGTTCTTTCATACCTTCCATAGTGCCTTTTACAACATTATACAGACATTTCATAAAAGGCTTTAACTTGTACAAAATTCTGTCCCTTGTATTATTATCGATAAGCATCTGTCCATCAAAGAATACTGTTTCATCTATCAAGGCACTACACATCTCTAAATAGGCACCCAAGGGGTTAATATTCCAGAACATTGTTATATAAACTTCCATTTCATATCTACAAGCTTCTTAACTGGCATCCATTACAATCGTAAGGGGAATTATATCTATTTTAGCATAGCCTAGATGCTTCTCTTACCTGCATCAACATGCCTGGATAGTTTAGCAAATTATCAGCTCAGAACAGCAGCTGGGAGGCTACACCACAGCCTCCTCTTCATACATTGGAGACTGCAGAGCAGTCTGATTTCAACTTCTTCTTAGCTTCTTTTATTGTTTCCTTAGCCTATGCTGAGCTATCAGCTGTCCTATCAAAACAAAGGTGCTGTCAGTGCCTAGTTTATATTCTCTAATCAAAACAGAGATCTTAGATATAATGTCATTCCAGGTCCAACTGAAGGTAATATAAACAAACTGTGTAGAGCTGGATGTTGGCTTTTGGCTGCCTTCCATCAGATTACATCAGCCATTGGATCTAGTAGGAGGTTAATAGAAGTAAAATCTGCTCACATCTCAATGTTGATAGAAATGCAGACATTCTTATCTCTTTGTTCACCTACGAGTAGGAATTCTGCCCAGCATTAGCCTGTCTCTTTCATCCCAGTAACACATACATACACACACATGTTCTAATAAACATGGCTTTATGTATTATATCTTATACTCTATATGTTGTACTCTGTTGGTATGTTTCCAGGCCTCCAAGTTGGAAACCAAAATAAATCTGGCCTGTAACACACTTCTGCCACTGGAAACAGGAGAAGGTGATTCCTCCTCTCCATTGAGCACCCGGCTATTTCAAAACCTGCTCTGGAGGACTGGGAAATACTCTAGAGCAAGTTTCTGGGCTATAGGGAGGAGGGGAATAAAGTTATTTCATACTAGTGTATGTCCATTAGAGCAATGTTAAATTTAAGTCAAGCAATTTATCGACATCATTGGTTGCTTTCTCCATAGCTAAAAGGAGCAAAATTACTGCTTAACAGCCTTAAAACAAAACAAACAAACAAACAAAAAAACTGAAATCTTGTGGTACAGGTGTGTCCCCCCCCATTTTGATTGTTGTTAGTTTATTAATTTGGAGACTTAAAAACCTGAACTGTGGTGGTGTGCCATGGAAAGGTTCAAGACCACATCAGTAAGGAACTTTACTTTAATCTCTCACAAACATGACCAAAATAGGAAACTCCTAAATCAATTCAGAGATACAACTAAATCCAGAGCCACCTAGTGACTAAATTATATCATGACATTATCCACACATGACCAGAAGAGCATCAGGAGATGCTAATGAAAATGCTCTTCCCCACACATTATTGTTTTGCAAATATTTGCCATAAAGATTACACTTGTTGATTCCCCACATCCAGTGCCTTGGTAGCCATGTTTGTTTGGGGGGATTCACAAAAAGAATCCCCCCAAACAAACATGGGGCAAACCTTGCCATGAGAACTTGCAAACACCACACTCTAGAGAGGAATAAAGAGATTATTCTCTACAGTAGCCAAAAGGTGACTGTAACATGTCCCCACACTTCTAAGTCATTTGTAGAAACCACTTTTTGCTCATTGGCTGATTTCCCTAGATCAGAGTATCTGTACATGATCAGAAGTGTCTCTTGGCAGAATTTGGGATCACCTCAGCATTGACAAGCTTCCTTGGCAACATTTCAGACCTGTTTTTCCAAGAGTTCTCTTGCCTCACGATGTTGGTTCATGCATTCCAATTTTCCTGAATTCATGGGCATCATTGTGTTGCTCCCTGGGAATTTATGTCCATTTCAGCATTCTAAACTTGCTCAAGGAATGTGATGTATCTGATAGCCACCAACTAGACTATCCACTATTACATTCCACCCCCACCCCGAAAAAAAAGAAAATACATCATTTGAAAAGAAGACAGAGATTTGTATAAAGTCTGCATATGTTCTTCTATACGTAAAGATAAAAAGCCAGTGGGGGGAAATTGCAGCAATTGAAATAGGAATACCATACAGCTCACCACAGTAGAGAAGACTGTGAGTGGTTACCCTGTGTGTCTGCCCAGCCTCCTGTCCAGGTGCTAAGTGGTGGGCTCCTGCCTTCCCTTTTGACAATGCTTTATCTTTAAACCAGACACTTGCACTGAGTGGCTCTTCAAACAGAGGGGTTCAAAGAAAGTGTTACAAGATGAGCACTGTTTCAATATAAATTTTGCATTTTAAAAACATTTTATAGACAACATATGCAGTTATTCAAATTGGGCCCAAACAGCCCTCAGAGTCTATTTGTTGTTGTGTGCCTTCAAGTTGTTTCCAATTTATGGCAACCCTAAGGTGACTATCACAGGGTTATCTTGGCAAGATTTGTTCAGAGAGAGTTTGCATTTGCCTTCCTCAGAGGCAGAGAGAGTGTGACTTACCCAAAGTCACCCAGTGGGTTTCCAAGGCTGAGCAGGGATTTAAACCATGGTCCCCAGAGTTATAATCCAATACTCAAGCGACTACACTATGCTGGCTCTCTCCCAGGGGCTTACTACACTATGAGGTAAAGTGGCAGTGCAGTAGGAAGGTTCTGTCTTCCATGCTGCCTTACCACATGATGTCATCATTCTGGTGCTCTTTCGCTCTGGTCCCATGGGAGGCCAAGGTAAAACCATGTCTTTTTGCTAATGGGTTTTTCTGGTAAGCAAAAAGATGCGGTTTTACCTTGGTCTCCTTCAGGACCAGAAGAATGACAATGTTGTGCAGTAAGGCAGCACAGAAGACGGAAACTTCCTGCTGCGCTGCTGGAGTGTGGTAAGCCCTGTAGAGTCTATACTCCACACCAAAAGGGTTTTTCAGTCAAATTTTTTCCCAATAAACTTTTCAGGGTTTGGAAAATCTAGTAGGTCTGGCTAGGGGCCAAAGGCTGCACAGAACTCCCAAAGACCACCAATGTTCTGCAAGTTCACCCCAAATGGTGTAGCGGTTTGAGTTTTCGACTAGGACTCCAAGAGACCACCCCACTCAGCCATGGAAATACACTCTCTGGCATTACTCACCCCAATGGAATCTGAAGAATCTGATGCAGAGGAGTCAGAGTTAGAAAGGCCTCTGGCTCTAGATGACAGCCACTCCTTTCCTGGATCTGATGAGCTAGTGGCTGACACAACACATGAGGATCTTCAGCAGGGTTGTGCCTCACTTCAACCATTGTTGAGGAACTCAGAGGAGATACCTCCATCATTTTTGGAATGTTGTTCAAACAGAGAAGCCAACATCCCTTAAATAAGAAATGCTGAGCAATCAAGCACCTGACATCTCAAGGTTAATGCTGCTATAAATCTAATATTAACTGCTGGGTACTTTTGTTGCAACTGTTCATTCTCTCTGGATTTTGTGTTTCCTGCTCATGAATTCATTTGGATTCTTGACCTCTGCACTAGCTTACAACATAGATCTCTCTGTCTTTTGCTTGTGGCATAAGTTATTGTGACTGCTGGATTCTGGAATGTCTGAAACCTCACTTCCTTTCAACCTCAGTAAACTGCCTTGACTACCTGTGTATAACCTGGACTAGTTTGACCCATCCACAACTGTTTCTTCCCACTATAGCCTGCTTCTCCTGGCATCTGCCTATAGGTGCATCACATTCCCAGCCTTACAGGAAGGCAGTGGCAAACCTCTGAATAAAACTTGCTAAGAAAACCCTATGATAGGGTTGCCTTAGGCTGGAGTCTACTTGAAGGCACCTAACAATAAAATAGGATATCAGAGCCTGGGCTTGGAGATATGCTGTAAGTCCAAACCTGCAATACTTGGCTGGACAGAACACAGTCTGGGCATAAGGCAGCTTTATGTATCACTGCAATATTTGAAGGAAGCCTGAAGCATGTAGCTACCAGCCCTTGGTATGGCAGTACTTAGGTGGAACAGACTAGCACAGCAAGTGGACAAAGACACCTTAACTGACAAGAAGGGCTGGCAAGGGTATATCTTTTATCAGCTTAACCCTCAACTCAAACCAGCCCATAACAGGAACTCCAAAGTAAGGATGCTATTAATCTCCTTTCTCAATCCCCTTTCTGCGGTTTCTTACTATGTCTCAATAATAACTACTTTTGCCGACTTTGAAAATCTGGTTATTTTTATTGATTCTGACTGAATGGCCACAGAAATTATTTTAAATTGTTTTCTGTTCTGAAATGTGAAACTGCTGAGTGTGAAATGTCTCTCGGCTGGTGGCATCTAGTAGGATCCTCTTGAAAATGACATACCGTACATCTTCTACTGGGCTCCATGTGGGCTGCTCAGAGCTGTGCCAAAATGAGAGAGATGGCATGCAAATAGAAAATAAAACACTCCGGGAAATAATTAAGTATGCCTCTGTCTCATGAATCTGATGAGATCCTTCATGTTCTTTCTCCTGCTTCCCATAATTCTATAGAATGTTTCCGATGAATTGCTCTCTATTGCCCATGAATCCCAAACGGAACAAGATGTGCCTGGCAAATCTAGTCTGCCCCTCTATGAATGCATGGAGCAGATTGCTAATGTTATTCCTTCCAGAATCATGCAGCTATAATAGGCACATAATGGCCAAATCGATCTCAGGTTGCAAATCTGTAGAAATGGGCAGCATTACACCAGGATGGATTTGGCTTTCCCCCCTTTTTGTCTCCCTTTGCTTTTAGTTTTATACCTCTTCACACTGGCAGGCAGAGATTTATGGCTTCCATTCTACCATTCTCAATAGGACTTCTATAGCTCAACTTCTTTGGGATATTATTCTCTTTCTTCTGTTGCCACAACAACAATTGGTTTAAAGTGGGGCAGCAAAAAACCAAAAGATGTCAGTAGAGGACTCTTCTTGCCTCATAGTATTTGCAGAAGAACATTTTATCCTGGTAAATACATGTTGCCAGAAATAATGTCGAAATACAAGAAAGGTGTGTGTGTATGTGTGTGTGTTTTAAACCACTTACTTCTGTTGCCAATCTCACCTCTGTCGTAAGAGCTGTCTAGTCCAAGCCGCATCCATATACATTCTAATTCTATGTAATTAAATAACATTCAGGAGGAGGTGGTAATTTTGCTGCTTGGAGTAACAAAAAATAAATAAATCAAAAATCAGATCCAAGAATGCAATCCAACCTTAAAAAACATGAAAAATGGAGCATGGTCTAGTAGATATCTTACTGTTTACTTCTTTAAAGGAGTGGAACCTGATTAAAGAAATTATAATCAATTCATCATATGTGTTTTAGTTGATTAATTGTTTAATAAAAGAAGGCTTTTTGGCACCTTACGGACTAGCACATTTTATTTTAAATAAGCTTTCATGGATTTTCCTGTGCTCACACACATATAGAGAGCTTCCATGGGTAGAAGAGTTCTCTTCAGATCCTTCACTATTCATGCAAGCAAAGAGGCATTGTGGTGGTGGTGGTGGTGGTAGAGTACTTTCCTCCTTGCATGTTGAATAAATGTCCAGAAGTATGCCTCAATATGATTTACCGTATTTTCTGGCATATAAGACGACTTTTTCAGCCTCTAAAATCAGCTGAAAAGTCAGGGGCCGTCTCGGACTTGGAATGATCCCCTCCTGCTCAGCGGAGCTACAGGGGGGAGGGAAGAGCCTCACTGGGCAGGTGGGGAGGTCTTCCCCATGACTCAGTCACAGAGAAGACCCCCTTGGTGAGTGAGGCTCTCCCCCCCCCATTCAGCCTTGCTGGGCAGGAGGGACATCTTTGGCTCTTTGCCCTCCGTTTAGCCTCACTGGGCGGGAGAGAGGTCTTCTCCGTGACTGAGTCTCGCTGGGCGGGAGGGAGGTCTTCTACCTGACTGAGTCACAGAGAACACCACCCCCCTGCCAGTGAGGTGGTTCCCCCCTGCAGCCTCACTGGGTGGGAGGCAGGTCTTCTCCGTGACTGAGTTATGGAGAAGACCTCCCCCTGGCTAGCGAGGCTCTCCCCGCTGTGCAGCTTTGCTTGGCGGGAGGGAGGGAGGTCTTCTCCATGACTGAGTCACGGAGAAGACCACCCCCCGCCAGTGAGGCAGTTTCCCCCCTGCAGCTTCTCTGGGCAGGAAGGAGGTCTTCTCTGTGACTGAGTCATGGAGAAGACCTCCCCGCAGCCAGTGGGGCTCTCCCCCCCCCCGTGCAGCCTCACTGGGTGGGCGGGAGGTCTTTTCCGTGGCTGAGTCACAAAGACCACCCCCCGCCAGTGAGGCGGTTCCCCACTGTGCAGCCTCGCTTGGCAGGAGGGAGGTCTTTTCCGTGACTGAATCACAGAGAAGACCACCCCCCCAGCCAGCGAGGTGGTTCCCCCTGCTGTGCAGCCTCTTAGTTTGAGCTCAGAAATGCACTGTTTCAAGGAGAAAGCATCAGTTGGCCCTTTTAAGGAGGTTGAATCAAATTGCATTAGCTACTGCAAAATACTATCTGCTCAATTACCCATTGTGGATTTTTTAAAAAATAAAGAACTGCTGACAGAACTCAGCTTCAAATCACATTATTAAAATTAGCTCAGTGCTATCAGATAATTCGTTTCAGGCCAATTCATTTATTTTGTTGTTTTAAAAAATGTATGGTCTGGCTTAGTTATTTGGCTCTAATAGACTATGCTTGATCATCTGAAAGTGGAATGGAGAACAAAGTAAGAACTTTCTAATCTGTTGGTTAAGTAGAAAAGACAGAACTTTGACTAGTTCCTTGTGGCTAAATTCTTAATTCATAGAATCATAGAGATGGAAGAGACTACAAGGGTCATCTAATCCAACCTCCTGCCATGCAGGAATATCCAATCAAAGCACACCCAACAGATGGCCACCCAGCCTCTTTTTTAAAAACGCCAAAGAAGGAGACTCCACTACACTACGAGGGAGTCCATTCCACTGCTGAACAGCTCTCACTGTTAGGAACTTCTTTCTAATGTGTAGATGGAATCTCTTTTCCTGCCTGAACGCAGTTTCGGGGAGGGCGGGTGATGGGGGGGTCATCTTATATGGCAAGTATACCCTAAACTCTATATTTTGACTTAAAAATGGGGAGGGGTCATTTTATATGCCCAGTTGTCTTATACACCAGAATATATGGTACATTGTGCATATCATAGCAGGTATCATCTTAAAGCATTCCCCACTGTATGAGAAAAATAAAAAATTCCTATTTTCAGATGGTGCTTTCCTGTCTTAAATAATGATATAGTAAGAATAAGAATATAATTAATCTGTTGCCTGATTAATCAGTAATGTCTTTTCATTGAATAAATATTTTAATCAATTTATCTGATTCATTGGTTAATTGGCTAAACATTGCACTTCACTATTCTTATTTCATTTTTGTTCCAAACATTTATGCCTAATATAGAAAACCTAGGCTGAAGGCTTAGGACTTTATCACACCAGCCCATTCTCTTGCAGCAATTTTGTCTTTGAAGCAAACAGGAACATACCAGTTTGCAAACAATCATTATCACACTTCTGTGCATTTGCGTTATTATGCTGCTTTGGTGATCCATGGTCCTGTGCTTGCTCTTTCGCACCACTTCGCTAACTTTGCCTTCCTCCCCATGTTTGCACTACTCAGCACTTGTGTGCCTTTCAATCTCCTATTCTACCCATGGTGCTACCCCTTACTCTCTTTCACAGCTTGCCACTATGATGTCTCAACCAGATCTTAAACTACTTCCCAGCCCATTGACTTTAACACCCTTTGGTCTTTCTCCTAATCCTCTTCCTCTCAATCTATCCTTCCCACCACCCCTCACTCCCTTTTCCAGACTACCACTGTGATATCTCAGCCAGATCTCAATAATTTTTTTCCAGCCCAATGACTTCAACTCTTCCTCCTAATTCTGAGAGGAGTGGGGAGTTGAAGTCCATGGGCTGGGAAGGGGTTTACGATCCAGCTGAGGCATAGTGGTGGCAAACTGGGAAAGAGAGTGAAGGTGTGTTGCTGCTGGTAGGACAGGAGGTGGAGAGGAGGAGGGGGGTGAGGAGATAGAGCTATTTAAGCATCAACTGCAAACTCTGTGGAGGGCTGATTGTAAAAACAACCTCAGCCTGCTTGGAAAGAGGGAGGGAGGGAGGGAGGGCGAGAGAAGGGGAATCATGCCCACTCATGCCATGTGATTGCTGGAATGCTGGGACTGCAGTCAAAGAAACCTATCACACTACCTATCGTAGTGGAAAAGCATAAGTATTGGGAGCCATTGACCCATTTTCCCCATCAATGAAAAGGTGTGCTCTAACAACAATTGAAAGGCAAAGCAGCAACCGGACAGACACAATGTTGTGTGATAAGTACTTGCCAAATATGCTATTATCCAGCTTTAATTTTGATTTACCACCCTGGTGTGCTAAAGTCCTTAGTTGCAACAAAGGGTTGATGTAATAAAATACATTGATGCACTCATGTGATATTTATTTAATTGGCCACATGAGACTGTTACTGAAAATGATGTTTGTTTCTACTTTAGGTGTTTAAGTGACACTCTGGAATCTGGATAATGTGCTGCTTATTCTGAACTTAATTGGGTGTTTTTATCAATATCTGCTTCTGTAAGCAACTTGGGTCTTATCATAAGATAAAGCCCACTGGATATAAACTGTACAAATAAGCAACCTCATTTCAAGTTAATTCACATTTTTCCAAAATATCTACATTGATTCATTCAGCAGACAAACTCATGCAATTAGTTCCCACACATACACATGTGAAATGGCAAAGACTCCATCCTACCAAGTACCATGTATTTATTTAGTTATTTATACCCCGCTCTTCAGCCACAAGGCTATCAGAGCAGCTTACAAATTGTTTTAAGCAATAGCTATTTACACATCTACATTGTAATTAAGCAGTTTCCAATGTGTGTTAGCTAACTGCCCCCATAAGCTGGGTACTCATTTTACCGACCTACAAAAGGATGGAAGGCTGAGTGAATCTTGGAACCCGCTGGAATTGAACTTGCAACATGGTGACTTGCAGTACTGGCATTTAACCACTGCGCCACCAGGGCAGTGACCCTGCCCTGAGCAAAAAGCATCATCTCTCATTGTCCTAGCCAGAGCTCTTAAATGGTCTTATGCACATTTGCAGCAGATCCTGAGTTCACTAAATGCTCTTAATTCCATTTATTGATGAATTTTAGTTACTTCAGACAAGATGTTTGGAGAACTATAGCCTACCCCTTGCTTGCTCAATAGTTTCCCTTCTTGGCACTTGCTTGACAAGCTGGATCTGGATCTGAAAGGAAATGCCTCCTTTCAAGAGGGGCAAGCCAGTGACCTTGGAGACAGTTGGTTATTATTGTTCAGCTGTACCTAGCGGTGCATGACCATCCTATAAAAATGAAAAGTTCCTTGGGGCTCAGTCCTAACCAGATTTATTCATAAACAAGTCTCAGTGTGTTCCAGAGGACTCATTTCCATGTTAAGCATCTGTAGGAGTACAAACTTGTGCTAGAATCATGTTATTGTTGTTGTTGTTGTTAACTACCATGAAGCGGACTTTGACTTATGGCAACCCCATGAATGAGAGACCTCCAAGTTATCCTATCAACAACAGTTCTGCTTTGGTCTAATAGACTCAGGGCTGTGGCTTTCTTGATTGAGTCTGTCCATCTGGCATGCCGTCTTCCTCTGTTCCTACTGCCTTCTACCTTACCAAGCATTATTGTCTTTTCTAGTGGGTCATGTAATCTCATGGCATGCCCAAAGTACGACAGTCTCAATTTAGTCATCTTGGCTTCTAGGGAGAGTTCAGGTTTGATTTGCTCTAGAACTCATTTAGTTGCCTTTTTAGTAGTCCACAGTATCTGTGGAACTCTCCTCCAGCACCACATTTCAAAGGAGTTGATTTTTTTCCTATCAGCGTTTAGCCTATAAACTAGAACTTTAGGCATACCTAATTCAGAGAAAGGGGCAATTCTACTCACACTTTCTGGGAATAAGCCTAATTGAACCCCGATGGATTTTCCTCTCAGAAAAGAGGCACTATAGGAGATGTTGAGCTCAGTAGATCTTTTGATCAAATATGCATAAAGAGGGCAGATTCCCACTGTACACACTATGGAGTGGGGAAGGTGCACATGGGCCATGTGCAACCTCAAACCCCTTTTTGTGCCCCATAAGATCCCCAGCCACTCAAAGTCCCCACACTCTCGAAGGTTTTCAAGTGAAAAAAAACACACCCAAATATTGGTAAATGGCCAATGTCCTTAAAAACACTCATTGAGTTTGAGAATACTAATACCTGACAAGGGTGGGATTGGGGAATTTTTGTATTTCCTAGTATATTTTTAATTTGAAAAATAACAAAAGCTGCAGCTAAAAAAGCCAATGTAATTCTAGGCTGCATCAATAATAATGATAATAATAATAATAATTTCTTACCCACCTCTCCCCATGGATCAAGGCAGGGAACAACACATCCACACAAAACAATTAATATTAAAATACATCTTGGTTAAAAATACATGAAAATCAAAACACACAATATCAATTTAAAAGAACAAATAAAACCAGAACATATTAAAACAGTTTAAAATTCACAGTTTAAAAATCATCTGGATAGGCCTGCTAGAAGAGATTTGTCTTTAATGCTCTTAAATTCAGGCAGTATATGCAACTGTTGAGTCTAGGGGCGGCTGAAAAAAAAAGTCCTCCAGATAACAGCTGCCAACCTAGTCCTGGCTGACTGGAGCAAATGTCTAATTGGCAGCTTTGGCGTGATTTCAGTATTGGTGTAATGTGATCACTCCTAGGTGTGCCAGTAACCAATCTGGCTGACATGTTTTGAACTAACTGAATTTTCTGAACTTGGTACAGAGGTAGCCCAATGTACAGCGCGTTGCAGAAGTCCAGCCTTGAGGTTACCAGTGTGTTCACAGCCCTCTTTAGATCCTCCAACTCAAGGAAGTCACACAGCTGGCGTATCAATGAAAGCTGATAATAGGCACTCTGGCTGTCACGTCTATCTCAGCTGTCATTTGGAGCGAGGGATCCTGAAGCACCCCTAAGTTGCAAACACAGTCTTTCAGGGGGAGTGTAGCCCCATCCAGAACTGATTGACTCACCTCCATCACCAGGTTAGGACCCTTGAAAATAAGCACCTCTGTCTTGTCTGGATTCAGTTTCAGTTTGTTTTTCTTTATCCAGCCCCTTCAGGCATTCATTCAGAGGAGACACACTATCCTTAGCTGAGGTTGTTTTTGAAGGCACAGAGAAATATATTTGGGTGTCATCAGATACTGATAGCACCCCGCCCATGCCTCCAGATAATCTCTCCTAGTGGTTTCATGTAGACATTAAATAGCATTGGGGATAGAATGGCAACTTGGAGTATGCCATATAGCAGCTCCTTTTTTGAGGAGCAGCTATCCCCAAGCACCACCATCTGGAACCTACCCAAGAGATAGGACTGGAACCACTGAAGCACAGTGCCTCCGATCCCCAAATCCCTCAGGCATTCCAGAAGGATACCATGGTTGATGGTATTGAATGCCACTGAGAGGTCGAAGAGCACCAGCAAGGCACACACTCCCCCAGTCAATTCTCAGGCAAAGATAATCCACAATAGAAGTACAGTGTCTAGATTGAGGGAAGTAATAGTGCCACTCTATTCTGCTTTGGTCAGATCTTACCTAGAATACTGTGTCCAGTTCTGGGCACCACAATTCAAGAAAGATATTGAGAAGCTACAATGCATCCAGAGGAGGGTGACCAAAATGGCAAAAGGTCTGGAAGCCATGCCCTATGAGGAGTGACTTAGGGAGCTGGGTGTGTTTAGTCTGGAGAAGAGAAGGTTGAGAGGAGACATGATAGCCATGTTTAAATATTAAAGGGATGTCATACTGACAATGGAGCAAGCTTGCTTTCTATCACTCCAGAGACTAGGACATGGAGCAATGGACTGAAACTACAAGAAAAGAGATTCCACCTAAACATTAGGAATAACTTCCTGACAGTAAGAGCTGTTTGGCAGTAGAATGCACTGCCTTGGAGTGTGGTTGAGTCTCCTTCCTTGGAGGTTTTTAAACAGAGGCTGCATGGCCATCTGTCAGGAATGCTTTGATTATTTATTCCTGCATGGCAGGGAGTTGGACTAGGTGCCCCTTTTGGTCTCTTCCAATTCTATGATTCTATGAAAAGTTATGAATTAACAATGCATTATTAATCGGTTACTCTAAATAATGGGTAATATTAACATTTAACATTCAAAAATATTGAGCAATGAATAAGGAATTACCTTTTCAAAAATGTTCCAAGTTCTGTTCTCCTCTTATTCCATTTCACTGGTATGCCCATTCAATGGTATGCCAACTGCAACCTTTGTTGGATTTGGAGAGCTTGGCCATGGTGACCTCATGGTTAGATCACTGAAATGTACTCCATGCAGGACTACTCTTGAGTGTGGTTTGGAAACTGCAACTAGTGCCAAATACAGCTACAAGAGTACAGAACTGGTTCCTTGGTGATACACATTTTACACCGGCGCTGAATGAAATGTTTGCTAGCTACTGAGACATTTGCAGCTTGAAACACCAGGGCACTGGGCTAATTGAAAGACCTCCTTCCCCTATACAAACCTGATAGAGCACTAAGAGATTCAGAAGAAGCCTTTGGTTCATGTCATGATCTGCAAATTGTCATTTACTAGTACTACCAAAACAGACTTTCTCCAGGGTGTTACTGATCCTTGGGAACACTCTCCCTCTTTTATACAGGATGTACTAACAGCCAGCATAGTGCAGTGGTTTGAGTACCAGACTAGTACTCTGGAAAACCAGGGTCTGAAGAGTCTGACTTGGGCACTGGTTGAGCATGGGCAAGTCACACTCTCTCAGCCTCGGAGGAATGAAATGGCAAACCACCTCTGAACAAATCATGCCAAGAAAAAAACTCCATGATAGGTTTGCCTTAGGGTTGCTATAGTTCCAAAATAACTTGAAGGCACAGAACAAGAAGAAGCAGTCATATCCTTTTCAGCCTATTAAAACATTTTTTTTTTGCTCTTAGGGATTTCCAAGCCACTAATCATTGGATATTACTGTTTTGTTTTTTAATCATTTTGGATATTTTAATTTTATTTATTTTGAAACTTATTTTTCTGTTATTTGCTTGTAAAGCACTTGGAGATGTTCATAAGTCTTTAGTTGCTAAATAAATAAGTTAAGAATGGCAAAGAAGATCTAAGATGTTTTGCAGCCTCAGGCAGAACAGCAAATATTGCTGCACCCATCCAATCAAGATGAAACATACCTAAGGCTGGTCAAGTTCTTTTGGTACATTAGGCCAAAGATCCTACAAGTGTATTCTCCACAGGAGTAAAATTACTATAATAATAAATTAAATACCGTAGCTATTTGCTGCCCTTTGAAGACATCCATCTGTTTCACTATGCCTAACAGTAGGGCCAGACCAGAATTTATAACAGCAACAACAGCAGCAACAACAGGCACATATTCCAATTCTCCTTCTGATTGCAGCTTTTCAGGTACATCCAACTTATTTTCCCCAGATACTTTCAAAGTATATCTGTGTTCATTTCTTCAATCAGGTTAGACTGTGAATCAAAGCTCTGTTGATGTGGTGATCAATAGCAAGAAAAGCAGGGTTTATTTTAGGTTGCTGAACTCTTTTGACAAGCTCTTTAAGGTTTTTTTTTAAAAGCATATCTTGTCTTGTTTTGATTATTCTTATAGAGGGAGGTTATCTTCAAAAATTCAATAGGAATTCAAGGCACATTGCAAAAAGAACCAGATTGGCTTGCAATTGCTTTCTTGTTAAACGAGCAGGACTTGACAAGAAAGATAGAGAAATGCCAACAAATGCAGCTTGTTCATCATTCCAGGGCCTGCATTTATCGAAGGAGAGGCTGTGATTCTGTGCAAGAAGATAGACTAAGTAAGTCATGTTCAGTCATTGGTGCTAGCAGATAAAAGACCTGTGAGACTGTCTATATAGGGCTGGCCCCAATTCTTTGCTGCTTGACGTAACTTGACTGGCAAGACTGTAATTTCTCTCCTGGTTTATGATAGCTTCCAGGATTGGACTCTTCTCTGGCCCAAAGCAATTCCTTCTTTTTAAATCTCAAGTCCTGGTGACACTTAAAGAGTTAGCCAACTTTGTCAGATAATTCCATGTTCATGGTTCCACAACAGGTCTTATGAAGGAAGAAACCCACAACTTATAACGCCCAGAGCCTGTATGTCCTCCTTCTCCTCCTCTTCTTCTGGTTCCCTGATACCTATAAAGCAACACCGCTTTTTACAGTCAACAGGATTTGATCCTTTCAGATTCTAAATGCTGGCTGACCATGTGTTGTTGTTGTTGTTTGTTGTTGTTGTTGTTGTTGTTGTTGTTATTTTACTACAGCTTACAGAATCCCCCAGGTTGGTGTACCAACAAGTATTTCTTCCAAGCTATGGGCCTAGTTTTCCAAAGAACAACCTTTTATTTAAAAGGTTGTTCACTCCACATCTAGTTTAAAGGTGAAGAACCGTAAGAAGGGAGAAAGAGCAGGAGTTCCTTGATGTTGCCCATCAACAGTTCATACCTGGAGAAACAAAACTGAGCAGGCACATGGGTCACCAGGTGATAATCTTTCCCACTATGGCAAAGCCTGTTGTTGTTGTTGTTGTTTACCTTGAAGTTGTTTCTGACTTATAGTGACCCTCAGACTAAGGATAGGGTTATCATGGGGTTTTCTTGGCAGAGGAGGTTTGCTCTTACCTTCCTCTGAAGGTGAAAGCATATGGCTTGGCCAAGGTCACTCACTGGTAAAATAATAAACCCCACGATTCCATAGGATGGAGCTATATGACCTAAAGTGGTGTCAAACTGCATTATTTCTACAGTGTAGATGCACCCTGTGTTTCCATGGCTGAGTGGGGATTCAAACCCTGGTCTCCAGAGTTGTAGTCCAATGCTCAAACCACTACATCTTTATTTCTGTTTAAATTATAGTAGTTTCTCTGATTTACATAAACATATAGATAAGCCAATGTAAATGTTATGCAAATCACTGTCCTCTTTGCCCTCTCTTTTGGTGATGCATAAGTGGTTACCTTAAGGCAGGGACTCTAATTCCAAGAACTGAATATGAACATTATCTGCTTCCATGTTGCACGGAAACAGCAGGTGGTCACGGATGGGAATGGAAGGTTACTTTCCAAATAGGAGAGATGAAACGCAGTCACGCTGCTGCAATATTCCAGCAGCTCTAAATGAGAGGATGCAAAGCTTCTCTCTTTGTCCTGGAGTGCTTGGCACAGGCCCAGACCCATTTTCTATTGTGCTCTGTGAACCAGCATTGTTTTATTAAAACAATATGACAAATGAGCCAATACAGGAGGCAAAGGCCTGCACCCTGTTGAAGGAAGCACTTTTGTATTTCAGCCTTGACCCTCTTCATGTTGATGGAGTGCCCATGGCTTACAAATTTAATAACATTTTTTTTAAAAAAAATGAAAGCAGCAGCTACTAATTACTGGGCCTGGTAAATTGTTTTGTGGTTGCTCTGAGTGCAAACCAAACCTATTTCACTCTTAGAGCACTTAGCACTGGCCCTTGAAATGCCTAATTATACTTTAACAAGATAATCTCTTGTATATCTTTTGTTTTTTTGTAGGAAGGTAATGAGTCTAAAAATAAAATTGCAGGATCTAGTCCTTTAAAAACAACAAGAATTATCTCCTTTTTAAAAAGGTAAAATCATTCAGTCACATTTGACTTCACGCTTTATGCAGAGTGCGATTAAGAAGAAGACTTAAGCTCTATTATCATTTGAAAGTGTATTCAGAGATCTGGGATCACCCAGTTAAATTAGACTCATTACAAAACAAAGGAGTCAGTTTAAAATGCAAAACAAAGTTTACTGAAGGTATATCAGTCTCAATCTACATACTAAAACAAACATAAGAAAAGGTCCCTAAACTGACTAGGAATGGGTAGGAAAGACTCACCAGCCTTGGCTGGGTTCCGATGCATCATGGCATGGTTACAGGAAAGCTTAGGATGCCTCCATTCTCATGGAGAGTCAGATTCAGAAGAGAGAAGTCACACAAAAGCAATACAATTCAAATTAGGTCATGTGTGAATCATCCAGCACTTCTAGTTGGCTAGAAGTGCCCAGTGAAGTAAGAGAAGGGAATTTTGGGAGAACAAAATGCATGCAGGGAAAAACCCTAGACTTATCTAAGATTGTGAATGAGGTACACAAGATTGCTTTTACATTACAATGATTATTTCCCCACATACAACATTTTTCTTAAAAAAAGCTCTACCTGGTTTTATCTATTTTTAAGTTTGTTGCCAGATCTCAGGTCCTGGGCCCAGTTCTTACAGCCTAGGCCCTCTCTTTTAGTCCTCAGAGAGAGAAGGAGAAATCTCAGGATGTGAGCATTGCCTTGAAAGGGGTGTGTGTATGTATATAGTCCTCATTGTGTGCTGTTTTTCATTTGACTGACGCACTCTGTGCAACTGTGGTTGATGCTTAATACATCATGACTTCATTAATTGACTTCACTAATTAATAATTAATTAATTAATTATTATTAATAAAAATTAATTAATAATTAATAATTAATTGACTTCACTAGGGCCTTCCCCTTACCACATCATCCTGGCAACATCACAGGGTCTGCCTCCTATGACATCACAAGGGGTCAATCCTAGGTCTCAGGTTTTGATGTTGAAATCTTGAGTCCTGGTTCTAAAAGAAAGGTGGAATATAAAACAAATATACAAACCAAACACATGGAAATCAAACATGTTGTTGGATGTTGTTGGATTGCAATTCCCAGCATTCCTCATCATTGGCTATGCTGGCTAGGCCTGCTGGGACATGCAGTCCAACAATATGTGGAGGGTTGAATGATTCCAATTCCTGAAATAAATCAATAATTCCACATCTGGATTATGACACTGTTCAGTTGAAATTATCTGCCCTGCAAAGGAACAGTAAACATAAATCCGGTATTTGCTTGAGCTGCACCACTATGACATTATAACACGACACTTGAACTCTGCCCTGGAACATAGTTTCCTCCAGATTTAACATTTCTGTTTTTGAAAAGACAGATTCTAGGTCTCCTTGTTTTATAACAGATTGCAATCTCAAGAAAACTTGCTAACAGTACCAGATGAAGACTCCACAAAACACAGGAGACCTTGAATAGACATTCCAGCTATCCACAACCTGGTTAAGAATGCTACAAATTGAGAGCCCCATCCATAAATATTTACTGACAGTGTAAATTCATCATTAAAAGAACAGCTCTCCTCTCACCACTGGATGAAGTAACACTGCAGTCCAATCCAGAAGAGGTCACAGTAGGTAAGGTGGAAACTGCCATTTGTGAATAACACACAAGTATCTTCTTTACTATGGAGATTATCAGACGTAGCTAATGTGGCGCCATAATGACGCCAGCAGAACACAAAAGGACGCCAATATCAGCCAACATTGTCCTTTTGCGGTCTGCTGGCATCATTATGGTGTTCTTTATTAATGAAGGGCTGAGCCATCAATAGATTGCCCATCCTGTTTTGCTGCCAGCATTGCCAGCGTGTGAAACCTCGGGCCATTTAACTCTCGTGAAACCAGGGAATGTCAATGGATGGTCTGCCAGAACACTTTCAGGTGAGATTGTGACATCCAGGTAAGTGACACACTTTTTAAAAACTTCCCTGGTTTACTTGGAAGTTTTGGAGTGTGTGTATGTGCTTTTAAAAACTTTTTTGTGTGTATTTTTGTGTGTATTTTTTATTTTCCCGCATTTGTGTCTTCTTGCAAGAACGGGCAGAATTTTAGTCCAGGAAGTGAACAGAGCTCCGTTAGAGCTCTGTTCATTCCTGGCCTGCCTGTTGACAGAAGGTAAGTGTGATAGGAAGGGTTATTGTGCTGGGACAGGGGTGGGGTTGGAGATTGTGGGACAGGAAGGATTTTTTTGTGTTCCTGTCTGATAATCTCCTATGTGAATATAGACAGCATTGCCATACTAGTCATAGAGTCTCACTACACATACAATGAAGCACATACAGTATTTGTACCATAGGAGTAGAGAAGACACAGGAGTCTTCCACCTATACATTATGCAGAACAAGGTAGAATGGCAGAATTCTAGGCTATACTACAAACTACAAGTGGTTTGAGATCACTGTTATATTTTTAAGTAACCCCATTGCTGAAAAATAAATACTTGTATGCTCTATAAAGCTGACTACATGGCTATCCTCTATAGCAGGAATAAGGAACCTTTTGGGGGGATTGGGGAAGAACTCCAATTTATAAAGGCTCTCAGGGGCTGTACTCCAGCAATAGACAGGGCTGAGGGCCCAGGGCAGGACCAAAGCAAAGCGAAAAGGTCCAGTGGGATGGTCCAGGTGTAAACCTTACCAATTTGATCCAGGGCAACAACTTTGAGGCATGCAAGACTTTTCCTGTCTGCAAATCTGAGTTCATGCTCCATGCAAAGGCTTTCCAGTCTGCAAAGCACAGCTACTGTTCCATGCAAAGTATTCCAGGTCTGCAAACTAAAGCAAATGAAAAACCTTCTGTGGGCCTTAAAGAGCTTTTGATTCCTGACTAGAGATAAATGCAGATGAAACGACAGAGGCTGGATGGGAAGCCTCCACATGCCTGATTAGGCCCATGGGCCAGAAGCTCCCTTCCTCTGCTATATAGTATTCTTCCTCTGTAATAACTTAGCCTCCCTCAACAACACTCCATGGCATTCTTTCTCCAGAGCTAGAGTCCTCTGGCTGGGGCTGAAATGCGTGATGTGACTAAGAATGACAGGAATGTTCTTCAGGAGCTGGATACACAGTACCACATGCAGGCTCATTACTGCAGACAGATGGACCATCCCTCTGGTCAGTGAGCCACCTCTGTCAAAGGGACAGAACCAGGAGATTTTTCCGATTATGGTCTATCAGCTAGCAAGCAGACAGCAAGGCTCCTCCTGGCCCAGCTGAATGCAGGCACACTGTAAGTGGCTCTTCTCCTAGACAGAATATTTTTGTACTCCCAGTAACCCAGGAGATATGAATCTCTTATCTTGCTTGCAAACGCTGCCATTATTTTTACATGTGACATTTGGTAATGTAGCAAGGGTTCAGCAAAAAACCCTTCAGTTTCCAGAGATGAATAGCTCCTGCCATTTCCCTTTTGTATCCACTGCTGAGCTATTTGAAAAGAGCAGGAGATAAGTAGCCTTATGACCACTGTAGATTAACAGACTCTGAGGCGCCAAATGCAGGTTGTTGCTGCTGGGCTGTTGAATTAAAGTTAATACAGACCTTTCAGTCCAAAGAACACTGCGAATAATAGGCCATGTGCGATGAACTTAGGGGCCATGAAGGCCTAGCAACACAATAAATGCTCTTTTATTCAGGAGGAGTGTGCTTCCTCCTCCATTATCACCAGTGATTAGCTGGTGCCAAGCAAAAGATTTTTTTCAGGCTGCCAGCTAAAAGGGAGCATGGGAGATTTTGCGTACACGGAGGGAGTCATTTTCTATAAAAGGGAGGGGAGCAGGATTAGTCCTGCCATTAGGTAGAGACGCAGCAGCTTTAAACAAGGAAGTACATGCATGCGTGTGTCTCCATGCCTTCAAGTTGCCTGTTGACCAATGGCTACCCCATGAATTTCATAGGGCTTTCTTAGGCAAGGAGTACTCAGAGGTGATTTTGCCAGTTGCTTCCTCTAAATGTGCCAGGGCAGAATAATAGAGCTGGAATCCAGGGCCATCAGGTCCAACCCCCTGATCAATGTAGGATCTCCAGCTAGAGCATCTCCAGCAGGTAGCTGTCCAGCCTCTTTTTGGAGACATCCCTGAGAAGACCCCACCACAGAATCATAAGAGTTGGAAGAGACCACAGGGGCCATCTAGTCCAACCCCCTGCCCTATAGGAATACACAATTAAAGCATTCCCGACAGATAGCCATCTAGCCTCTGCTTAAAAAACCTTCAAAGAAGGAGACTTCACCACACTCTGAGACAGTGCATTCCACTGTCAAACAGCTCTTACTGTCATGAAGTTCTTCCTAATGTTTAGGTGGAATCTCTTTTCCTGTAGTTTGAGTCCATTGCTTTGGTCCTAGTGTCTGGAATAGAAGAAAACAAGCTTGTTCCATCTTCAGTATGACATCCTTTCAAATATTTAAACATGGCTATCATGTCCCCTCTTAACCTTCTCTTCCCCAGGCTAAACATACCCAGCTCTCTAAGCTGCTCCTCATAGGGCATAATGGCTTCCAGACCTCCCTGATCTCTCTAGACAACAGGTTCCAATGCCAATCCACTCTCACTGTCAAGAAGTTCCTTCTAATGTTCAATTGAAATGTACCCTCCTATAGCTTAAAACCATTAGACCTATTTTTACCCTCTTAGAAAGTTGAGAACATGTCAGTATCCTCCCCATTGTGGCAGCCTTTGAAGTATTTAAAGAGCATGATCCTCTCACCCTGCAATCTTCTCTTGACCAAGTGAACATACTCAGCATCTTCAACCTCTCCTCGTATATGTTGTTCTCCATATCTCATCGTACCTCATCATCCTCATTACCCTTCTTTGAATTCGCTTCAACTTGTCTATCGCCTTCTTAAAACGAGGCACCCAGAATTGAAACACAGTACTCCAGATGAGACCTGACCAGCACAGAATATAGGGGGACTATTACTTCCCTTGACTTGGAAACTATGCTTCTATTAATGCAGGCTAAGATCACATTTGTCTTCTTTGCCGCACTGTCAAACTGCATGTTCAACTTATGATCACTAATAATCTAAAGGTCCTTTACACATGTAGTACTGCTGAGCCAAGTATCCCCCAACCTATAAATGTGCATTTGATTTTTTTTCTGGCCTAAATGTAAACATTTGAATTTCCCCCTGTTGCATTCCATTTTATTAATTTCAGCCCAGTTTTCTAGTTTATCAAGATCCTTTTGAACTCTGTTCCTATCTTCCAATATGTTATCCCCCCCTCCCAGTTTGTATCATTTGAAAATTTGGTAAGAATTCCATCCACCTCATCATGTAAATCACTGATAAAAATATTGAAGAGCACCAGCCCCAGGACAGAGCCCTACAACACTCCACTTGAGACTTCCTTCCAATTTGAAGCACAGCCACTGAGGGCAACTCTTTGAGCAGTTTTCCAACCAATTATGGATCCATCTGATGGTGTTTCCATCTATTCCATATTTAGTCAGTTTCATAGAATCATACAGTTGGAAGAGACCACAAGGGCCATTCAGTCCAACCCCCTGCCATGCAGGAATACACACTCAAATCATTCCCAACAGATGGCCATCCAGCCTCTGTTTAAAAAGTTTCAAAGAAGGAAACTCCACTATATTCTCAGGCAGCATATTCCACTTTCAAACAGTTCTTACTGTCAGGAAGTTCTTCCTAATGTTTTGGTGGAAACTCTTTTCCTGTAATTTTATTGCTCTATATCCTAGTCTCTGGAGCAGCAGAAAACAAGCTTTATCCATCTTCAATATGACTCCTTTCAAATATTTAAACATGGCTATCATGTCACCTCTTAACCTTCTCTTCTCCAGGCTAAATATGCCAGGTCCCTAGGCCGCTCCTCATAGGGCATGGTTTCTAGACGTTTTGCTATTTTGGTCACCCCCCTCTGGACATATTCCAGCTTGTAGATATCCTTTCTGAATTGTGGTGCCCAGAACTGGACACAGTATTTCAGATGAGGTCTGACCAAAGCGGAAAAGAGTGGTACTATTATTTCCTTCAATCTAGACAATCTTACTGATGCAGGCTATAATTGCATTGGCTCTTTTAGCAACTGCATTACACTGTTCACAAATCAAAATATCATGGAGACCTTATGAAATGCTTTCTAAAGTCTAGAGTAATGACATTTGCAGCATTCCCATCATCTACTAAACTAGTGGCCTGATAGTTAAAAATGTATATAAGATCAGTTTGGCAGGATTTGTTTATAATAAACCCATTTTGCTAGCTTCTACTAATCACTGCATTGTCATCAAGATATTTTCAGACAGACTCCTATATAATCCGTTCTAATCTGAACTTGTTTATGTCAACTAGGCGATTCCTGATTAACTCCTTATCAATCTTGATTTGCAACCTGGATTCCTTGCCAAGGTCTCTGCTGGAAGTACGCAGTCATCTTTTTGGCGGTGGGTGGGTGGGTGGGTAAGAACTGAAGAAAAATGGGTATTGATCGGTTCTGCCTTTTCATTGTGATCTGTTAGCATTTTACCATCCTTCCTGAGCGGTGGTCCCACAATTTCCTTCATCCTTTTCCTGCTTCAGACATATCTGAAAAAACCCTTATTGTTGCTCCTTGCTTGCCTAAACAGTCTCAGCTCATTTTGAGCTTTAGCTTTCTTTACACTATTCCTGCAAGCTTGGGCTACACATCTGTATTCTTCCTTGGTGATTCATCCTTCCTTCCATTCATTATGCATGCTCTTTTTTTCTTTTCACTTCCTCCCCAAGTTTATTGTGCAGTGACATATGCTTTTTCAGATGTTTCCTATTTTTCTTCCGCCATGGAACTGTTTGTGATCATGTTTTTAGCAGTCCCTTCTTCATGAAATCCCACCTATGCTAGGTGTTTTTTCCCCCTTTAGCACCTCTAGCCATGGGATTCTGCCCAGTATTTATACAAGCTTGATAAAATCAGCTTTCCTGTCACCCAAGGTTCATGTTTGACTACACAGGTTGAGTCTCACTTATCTGAAATGCTTGGGAGCAGAGATATTTCAGATTTTGGATTTTTTTTTTCAATTTTTGGAATATCTGTATTTGCATGTACATTGTGAATAAGGGATGGGGCTAGGGGGCTAGTTACACATTCAGTGCCCACTGAGTTTTTCCTCATGGAGACCTTGCTCTACCACTGTCAGAAATTTGATGGGGGAAAGAGAAAAGGAAGAAGGACAGGATGACTCCGGCTCCTGTGGTCTGCTTACACAAAGCCCATGTAAAAAGTTGACAGTGAGGAAACTGTTTGAGCACACTTTCTGCCCTTTTAGCAAAGTAGCCCTCATAACCAGAAATGCACGAAAACCAGATGCAGGACACTTAAATTTTCCTGGGCATTCCATCTTTGACCCCAGGACAGCTGTCCTTGTACAAAACAATAAAAACCATTTACAAAAGAAGATTGGAAAGAGAAACAGCTGAATTAGAATATGTTTACAAATTCCAGTCTCTCAACAGTGGTTTGAACAGAGACGATGGTTTCCTGGCACACTGCACAAATGATAACATTAGTTAACACCCCAGCCTCATGAAAGCATTCTTGGTCAGTTTATCACATCTCCTTTCCAGTTCCCAGCCAGAATCAAATTACATTCCACAACTCCCCCCACCATTCATATGGTCATCCACCCACCCTGACCTTAGGCAACATATTTCCTCCTGTCTTTGTCCCTCAATGACCATTGTTAAAACTGAACTTGTCACCTCATCACCATATCCACAAGTTTTACAGGTTAGTCATACAGCCTGCTTATAAGGTCTGTTCCTAGGCACTAGTTCACTCCATGCATCTAAGGAAGTAGACCAAGTCTACTTAAAGCTTATGCTACAATTTCTTTCTCTCTGTTAGGAGATTTTCACACGGGCTATATATCCCGTGGCAGGAACAGAACAGGGTCGGGAAAGGTTTTCCTTTTCGGACAACATTGACCCCATTCTGTCCTGCATCCATCCTGCTCCCATGACTGTTCTGGAACAATGTAATCACGATTTTTCATCATGAAAAGACCTTCCATTCCGTAGCTATCGTGCAATCATGGGTGTGCGAACAGGAGCCCCGTTCCTGTTCCGAAATGATAGCTGCAGAGGGGAGGTCCATTTCAATCACTTCCTGGTATGATCTGGACATCCAGGTAAGTGGCACCCTTTATTTTACCCTCCCTGTTTTAATTGTGTAATTTAAAGTATGTTTTTGTGCTTGGTGAACTGATGTTATATTTGGGGAGTTTTATTTGTTTATTTATTTATTTAGTTTCTTTTTAATTTTTTTTTGTTATTTATTGAATTTTCTATCCATAGAGACAATACATTTTAAAAAGTATAGGTTCTCGCTTTCATAATTTGTACATTATCATTTTCTTGTTTATCTAACATAAATATACTTTGTATATTATGGGAATCGGAAGATCAACGCAACTATATGGTATAAATGAGGCATAAATATACTTTGTATATTATGCCTCATTTATACCATATAGTTGCGTTGATCTCCCAATTCTTATTTCTTTACACGCATTTATGTATAAACTTGCACCATAAAGTGAATTGTATTCTAGCTTGTACATAAATTGTCTCTTTATCCTTGTTTCCATACAAAGAATTTTTAATTTTCCTATATAAGATTCACACAGATTAGCCAGTTATACCAAATTAGCTAATAAAGATTATCAGTTGCCTAATTTCCATAATAAAATCTTAATAAGTGGCACCCTTTATTTTACCCTCCTTGTTTTGATTATGTGATTTAAAGTGTGTTTTTGTGCTTGGTGAACTGATGTTATATTTGGGGGAGTTTTATTTTTAAATTTACCGTCCAGCCATTATCACGCGATAATGTGATAGCATTTCAGACGACCGGTCGTAAAAGCAGCCTTACGACGGCTGCATTTATGGCTGGCCAGCAAGGGGAGGGGGAGCCCATTCCTGCTACAGAATTAAGGTAAGTTTGTGAAAGATTTACGTTATTCCGTGGCAGGAACAGGAGAGGAGGTGGTGGGGTGGTAACAGGGCATTTTGGCCCTGTGTGAAAAATCTCCTTAGTCTCAAAGGTGCTAAAAAAAACCCCTGCTTACTAATATTCCACACTAACATGGCCATGTCTTTGAATTCTACCTCAAAATACAGCTCATCTGTTGCTCTCTCCTCAGAGACTCAGTTCCAAAGACTAAGGAAGCGGTTATATAAAGCTAGTGTCAGCTAACTCTGCCCCAAGCAAGTCAGTCAATCAGCAACATCCTGTCTGATCTTGGAAGCTAAACAGGGTCAGCTCTGGTTAGTACTTTGATGGGGGACTGCCAACGAATACTAGCTGCTATAGGCTATATTTCAGAGGAAGGGAGGTGTGGCAGGAATGTAATACTGGTGTGGTGGTGGGGGGAATTGAGGGCATTGCCCATTGCCCTTCTGAATAAGAATTCTGCCCCACGATGAAATAGTTCTTCATTCCCCAGATTTCTAGCATTTCTTACAGAATAAGAAACTGATTTTTTTCACACCCAGAACTCTTATATTTCCTATGTTTGTATCCCCTTGGTAACTTTGCCTCCCTGTTTTGTTTGGTTGCATAAAACTTTATTTCAACTGCCATTTTAAGTTACTGCAATGCTAGACATTTGGGCATGGATGGAAAATTCTATTGGAGGGGGAACAATTCTTATTGGGGAGAGCAATACCCTCATTTTGCCTCCTCCTAACTACGCCCCTGCCAGAGCAATGCATTGTGTGTATGTGTGTGCAGAGAGAGAGAGAGAGAGAGAGAGAGAGAGAGAACTTGCCCTCCTTCTCCTGTTCCCAACAGCTCCAAAGATCTTTGTTAGCAGTTCTTTAGCTTTGGGCCTTGTCACAGCTGAGGAAGAGGCCTGTCTGAAAGGCTGACAATTTCCAAATGTCTGCCCCTGAAGAGTCCTCAGGGCAAGGCCCTGTGGGCAAGGTGGGCAAGGAAAGGAGATGTGATAAACTGACCAAGAATTCCAGATAGATGGCCAGCCAGCCTGTGTTAAAAACCTCCAAAGAAGGAGACTCCACCACACTATGAGGCAGTGTATTCCACTTCCTTAGTAAGACAGCTCTTACTGTCAGGAAGTTCTTCCTAATGTTTAGGTGAAATCTCTTCCTGTAGTTTGAACTCATTGTTCCGTGCCCTAGTCTCTGAAGCAGAAGAAAACAAGCTTGCTCCATCCTCAGTATGACATCCCTTCAAATATTTAAACATGGCTATCATGTAACCTCTCAACCTTCTCTTCTCCAGGCTAAACATGCCCAGCTCCTAATAGGGCATGGTTTCCAGACCACCCACCATCCTGGTTGCCCTCCTCTGGACACGTTCTAGCTTCTCAATATCCTTCCTGAATTGAGGTGCCCAGAACTGAACACAGTATTCCAGATGAGATCTGATTAAAGCAGAATAGAGTGGCACCTTTATTTCCCTTGATCTAGACACTATACTCCTATTGATGCAGCCTAGAATCACATTGGCTTTCATAGCTGCCACACCACACTCATGTTCAGCTTGTGGTCCGCCAAGACTCCTAGATCCTTTTCGCATGTACTGCCCTCAAGCCATGTGTCACCCATCCTATATCTGTGCATTTCATTTTTACTGCCCAAGTGTAGTATCCTACATTTCTCCCTGTTGAAATTCATTTTGTTGGTATTGGCCCAGCTTTCTAATATGTTGAGGTCATTTTGGAGTCTGATCCTGTCTTCTGGGGTATTAGCTACCCCTCCTAATTTATTTAATGTGTAGATATGTTTCCTGCTCTGATACCCCCTGCCTCAACTCTATAATAAATTGGCAATATTTAATAATAAAATCAAATGAGCCTTCCATATACTGCGGCCATTAAAGCTGGAAAATTCTAAGAAATCCCAAAAACTATTATTCAGACTCAGGTATGCGCTTAAGGAGGGAGCAGCCCAAATTCCAAAAAAATGTTAATTTGCAAGGCAGCTGAAGTTTCAAACACCAGGCTAATCCTATCAGTGAAAGCTGGGATACTTAAACTTGTGAATGAATATTATTATTATTATTATTATTATTCCCATACCTTTGTCCTTCCCCCACACAAAGGGAGTTGCTGCCTCCATTCAGTTACAAAGTATCCACACATTAAGACACCATTAACATATCCAGAGTGCCTTTGTCTCACTCTGAGCAACACCGATAAACATTGACCTCCACTCTAAATCCCATCCCCGGAAGGCAGTTATTGACTATAAAAACCCTTCCAAAACTCCACTAAAATGCTCACAGATCCCCTTCCTGTGGATGCTACATTCCTCTGTGCAGCTGCTCCTGTTCTGGAGCCCCACTCTGCTGGTTTCTTCCATGACCTCATCTCTATAGGACAGGCGTTGTATCTCCCACAAACAACTCGATTCTCTGTTCTTCTATCCCAATATTTCCTACTTTATTTGCTAGTCTTGCATGAATGCTTGAAGCCTGAATGTGGGCATGACTGTTGTTATTATTGTTTTCTCAAATAAAGATCAATTATTAGACTATCTAGCTTAATATCTCCTCCTTAGTACCTGTAAACATGGGTCAAAAGATTCTGCTATCTGTTGCCCCCTCTTGCATAGCCAAGCTGAGTAACTCATATTAATTCCCCAAATTAATATAGGTATTTTGAGGCTCCCTAAGACTCTTGAGCATTTAGGGTAACAGATATTTAATTGGAGAACTGCATCTCCAAATTAAGATAGGTACAAATGTCAAATGATAATGGCATTCTGGTTTGCATATAAGTTCAGCATGTGTGAATTAGGTTGGTTTATATTAAAATATGAACCAAGAACATTTCTGTACCATCCTCCAGTTTTATAGCACTGGAAAAAATCTCACAGCTTAATTTTGGAAATATATTGCCCTGCTTCATGCCATGATAAAAGACATTGACCACACAGATTGGAAGCAGTTTCGTGGCTACAGACAGTGGTTTTCTACAACCTTAGTCATTTTTAATTCCTTAACAGGAGACTCCTACAAAGAAATTCCAGTCCAAGACCTTTTGTGTGCTCTTGTACTGAGTATCTCAGTGTCATAGACACTGAAGTTGTACCTAGTGATCACTTAGATGACCATGTATATGTGCTGCAAAACTCTGTAACAATGGAAAGGTATCATGCACTATTATTTAGAAATCACTACAGGTTCTGAAATCAAATCCTAACTCAAATCCAGTCCTTTGTGGCTGCTGATACACTGCTGAAATCATGCAGTTTGACACCGCTTTAACTGCCATGGCTCAATGCTATAGGATTCTGGGATTTGTAGTTTTGTGAGGTATTTAGCCTTCTTTGTCAGAGCACTCTGGGGCCACAAGAAACTATAAATCCCAGGATTCCAGGGGATGGAACCATGATAGTTAAAGTGGTATTGAACTGGCTTATTTCTGCAGTATGGCAGCAGCCTGTGGCAGCACACTTTTGCCTCTGCCCTGTGTCTGGAAATGAAGACTCACCATATACAAAGCCTCATCAGGCTAGCTGGCTTGGAAGAGAGTGGGAATGTGCATGCAACCTCCACCTCCTCTGTTGTCATTTTTATTGCTTTCCATATGTATAGGGAAACTGTCCAGAGGTGGGAAAAGTTATTTTTTTTATGTCAACTGCCAGAATACCCCAGCTAGCATGGCTGTGATTTTCTCCATGATTTAGAACCCCGATCTTCCAAAGGGAGAAGCCTTATATGGATTGGTATGGAGGCTCTTCTCTTTGTCCCACCCCCACCACCCAGTTACATCTGGTGGGAACATGGGAGAGGGCCTTCTCTTTAATGGCTGCCCCCAGGCTCTGGAAGTTCCTTGTCAGGGAAGTTAGACCAGCACTCCCCCTGCTATCTTTCTGTAGACAAGTGAAGACCTTTCCATTTTGACAGGTCTTTGAGGACGGATTGTACAAGGCCCACCCCACTAAAACAATGTACTGGCTTTCCTATTTGTTATCTTTGTTGTGTTGTTGTTTTTTTTAATGGTTTAATGTTTTTAACTGGTTTTAAATTTTTTGATAGTTCAATCACTTTTTAACTTATGTGTTTTGTGGATTTTTAACTGTGCTCACAGTTTCCACAGTTTTTTTAAAAAAATCTATTGTAAGCCACCTTGAGTCCTAAACTGGGGAAAAAGTGAAATATAAACAAACATAGACCCCATATGACAGCCTCCATGGCTAGAGCAGGCTTCGTGTAACAGGTGGTTGTCCTCTGGAGGCTGATGAGAAAGATGAAGCAGGGAAGAGAGGGGATACATTTCACCCCATTTTTGCTTCTCACCTGTGGATCCTACATGCACTAAATTACTTAAAGACGACTGTAGAGTCCGATGCACTTCAAGGGAGTAAGGTGATGAAATTATGTTGGATCACCTGATGCAGTAACAGCAACACATTTGGTGGGTTGGATCTAGTCTTGGGATGGTGTCACAGAATGTCCTCTACATGCACTTGATGTAACAGTAAAGCAGGCAGTAGAATGTTTCTTGCTGAGTTAGGATTCCTCAGGTAATTGCTGACTTTCTGGAGCTTTTCCCTTCAAGGCAGTTGTAAGCTGGAGCTTATGTGAGAAACCTCACATAAGAGTCTCTCCTAGCTCTCTCCTAGCTCTCTCCCCTTCTAACTGATCATCCAGTGTGGGCTGCTGAGTGAACAGCCATGGCACTAGGAGAAAAACAAAGCACGTTGCAAGAGCCAAAGAAGTGTGTACATGCACACAGAGTCGCAAGTGTCCTTGAGATGCAGGCTGAGAGATGCCCTGTCATCACTTTGGAAAGTGTATTGCCATAAAGCGCCTGCACAGCTTGCTCAGGAGTGGTCAGGATATGAAAGCAACATCTGCCATCCTTGCTTTTCTGCTGGAAACAGGAGCAATGGCACTTAAGTCGTGCCAGGCCAGTGATATTAATGACACTTTGCAGTCATCTAGCACCTTCTAATCAGATCCCCACCCCGTAGAATCCCTGGTCACATGAAATGCATTTCAGTCTTGCCAAATGCCAGGAAAGTCGTGTTCATATGCATATTAAGGATGGATAAATGGAGACACCTAGAGGGGAAATGACTTTGCCAGGATCACAAAGGTCCTTTCCGGACAATCAGGTAACAGTACAACAAATGCTCAGATTGATTCTTTGGTGCATCAGGCCCAGCGCTCTCATGAAAGTAGGGTAGCGGCACCACTCAGATGGCAGTGCGTTATCTCTTCAAGAGATGGAAAAGCTGTTGCCATCTGACCAGCCACAGAGGCTGAGCAGTTTACTTAAGGCAGAGAAGGGTGTCTTTAGCATTTCTGTTCCTTCCATTTTAACTGTCAGGGCACAACAGGGTGCAGAACCTTCATCTCCTCCTCCAAATCTGCAGGTGCTGCCTGGGATGGACCGAGCTCTGCTTCTGTCTCACAACAGGGCTGCCACCCTCCCCTGGTGCTAGCTGAAGATCCTCATCCTGGTGCTGTCTTGCATGTTATCTGGGGCTCTTTGCAATCTCTTTTTGCACCACAAATAATTTTATGCCACGAGCAAACCTGTCCAACCCACTATTTGTTCCTAACTCCAGATCACTGATGAAAAAATTAAAACGGACTAAAGTCACCAGATCCCATCTGATCTTGGAAGCTAAGCAAGGTCAGCACTGGTTAGTACGTGGATGGGAGACTGCCAATGAATACCAGATGTTGTAGGCTGTATTTCAGAGAAAGGAACTGGCAAAAAACACCTCTGAGTATTTCTTGCCTATGAAATTCATGGGGTCACCATAAGTCGACAGGAGACTTGAAGGAGCATATGCACACACAATCCCCATATTGATTCTTGAAGGAACCCACTGCTCACATGCTTCCACTGCAAGAACAACTCTCTGCTTCTTATCCCTTTAAGGCTTCTCACTTACTTAACACAATGCCCTCCCTAATACACAGGGAAACACTACTGTATGCTCTTCTTTCTCATTCCTACAAAGCAGATATGGCAAAGAGTACAGGACATTGCTGCCCCAAGTCCTCCCAAACATTTTATTTGGGGGCAGGGGCAAACAATCACCCATAAAAAGCTCAAAACCTCTGCCTAGAGCAGCATTACACTTTAAAACACTCCCCAACCATCAACAACCTTACATTACCTTTTCAAAAACTAGTCAGAAAACAGGCTGCAAGCAGTGGGGGGGGGGGGAATCCAGAAAATGACCTGTTTTAAAGCAGGCAAGTAGCCAGAAATGTAACCTCCAATCCACAGAGGCTGGCCAGTTTACTTAAGGCAGAGAAGAGTGTCTTTAGCATTTCTGTTCCTTCCATTTTAACTGTCAGGGCACAACAGGGTGCAGAACCTTCATCTCCTCCTCCAAATCTGCAGGTGCTGCCTGGGATGGACCGAGCTCTGCTTCTGTCTCACAACAGGGCTGCCACCCTCCCCTGGTGCTAGCTGAAGATCCTCATCCTGGTGCTCCTCCTTCTTCATCTGAGGAGATCTCCTCCAGATAAAGCACAAGAAAAAATGAAACCAGAAGTGACTTTGGTCTATGTTCAATGATCATATTGCCCGGGAGGGTTCAGCAAGATTCTCAGGCTATTTATTCAGTTGCAGCTCTTAAGACAGGAGAGAAGATCCAAAATCCAAAAAGTCTGGTAACTGGAAAACAGTTTGGGGTGGGCGTGGGGGAGAGCCAGGCTTTCCTCACAGACAAGAATTTATAGGGTGTGTGCGTGTGTTTTAAAGCAACCTAATTTAAACTAATAGAAAAAGAGAGTTCTACTGTAATTTTACTGCTCTATTTATTATTATTAATACTGACTACTCAAACTACCCAAAATCTGCATCTCTGATGAAAATCAAATTAACTTCTGATTTAATAAAATTCAATAAGTGAGTAAATAAATAAATAATGACCACTTCTGCTACACAGTTTGTATCCAGGGATGACCACATCCCACTGATTTAAGTTTTCTTCTAAAAGCAAGCACTCTGGCTCTCCCAAATTTGGCTTGGAAGCTTCAGGCATTATTAACACGTACCTTATACATGTTGTCCTTCTGAAGATGTCTCTGGCATATTTGCACTCTCCACATAGACTCTTTGACCTCTTTGGCTATCATGCTCATCACAATCCATTTCAGTTCTGTCACCATTTGGACAACCATTTTCATCCCTTGAAGATAATTCACCCTCATCCAAATGCCTTCCGGCTCCTATCAGTTCTCTCCCAGTATTCAGTTTAAAAACTGCTCTGCCACCTTTTTGTATGTTATGTGCTGGCATTCTGGCTCAATTCTGCTTCAAGTGGAGCCTGTCTCTTTTCACCTGGCTTGTCCCAGGATGTTTCCCAATGGCTAACAAATATAAAGTTCTCTTCCAGAAGGCATCACCTCATCCAAACAGGGAGACTCCTCACCTTTGCTTGTCTAGCTCTCTCTCCCTGGAGATTATCAGATGGGCTAAATATGAGGTTACACGAATGCCAGGAGATCACTAAAGGGCTTGATTTTCAGACAACATCATCCCATCTCATTATGCTCCCATGCTGCTTCCATTCCCCCAGTGCTTCTTTTTATTCATGGGCTAAGCCGTGAATAGATCACCCATTCAGTTTCTGTAACAGAATGATGGGCAAGTGAAAAGGTGCCCTGTTATGCTGGCGCAATTCCAGCGTCAGGGAAGGTCCATGCCAGAACACTTCCGGGTGCAATTGGGACATTGAGGTAAGTGACACACTTTTTTGTACCCTCCCCAGGTTACTTGTATTTTTTAAAGTGCATTTTTGTGCTTACTTTAACTTTTGGATGTGTATTTTGCTTTTAACTTTTGAATTTCCCGCACGTTCGTCCTCTCGCAAGAACGGCTGGGATTTCCATTCCAGCAAGTGAATGCAGCTCCATTCAAACTGCATTCACTCCTGGACTGTCAGGAGGAGGGGAGGATTGCGTGAACAAGGTAGGTGTGAAACTTGCCATGCCGGGACAGAGGCGGGAGAGGAGATTGCGAGACGGGGACCTTTTTTTGTCCCCGTCTGATAATGTCCCCTCCATGTGCGGTACAGATAATCTTTCAGAGAAAGCTGTCTTGAAAGACCTGACTTTTCACCTGTTTCCTAACAACTTAAGTGGGCTTCTAGGGCCTCATAATCACATTTCTCTTTGCCATTGGTGTCAGCATGCTTCATAGTAACTGACTCCTCCAAAGTGGAGGAGTTATCTCAATGGTAGATGATGTTGGGAGCCTTCACAAGACAGGCAAATCACCATGCAGTCTACATGCCCATCACAAACAACAGCTATCTGCCTTTCTAATGAGCTAATCACCCAGTACTGCAACACATGCACCCAACAGAAGTAGATTCTCAGCATGAGAAGACACCTGGCCATCCACCAAGGGATGGGACCCATCTAAAGCATTGTTTTCTTTCTTCTCAGGGTGATGGCCTGTTTCCCAAGACCTATGTTCTCCATGACAGGAGAAAAGCCCTCACTTTGGATGAGAGAAACCACCCCAGAAGGTCTTGTCCTCTTAACTTCTCTGCCTCTCCTAGCTTCTTCAAGCCACCTACCTTGGCCTTAGGGGAATGAACCTATGACCTGAGGGTTGAGAGATCATTGTACTGGGCACACACCCACAACTGCTGCCTTGCAGAGGGATATTCATATATGTAGCCCTCCGTGCAATAAACCCCATAGGCACCAAATCCTACCTGGCTTTCTATTTTCATAGCTGTTTCTCTGTGTGTGTGTGTGTGCATGTGCACAGATGCTAGGTTGTTTGTCTGAAGAACTCGGTTATCTACTAACAAAATATAGACAAAATATGTTTCACACCCTCTGTGCCCTGCTACTTATCTCACACTGATGATTAACTTGGACAGGCACACAATTCCCATTTGCCCACATATTTTGTCACTGGAGTCCTCCTTGCACTCAAGAGCTTCTGCAATAGTGATATGAACTTCCTGCTTAAGAAGTCATCTGGCTTTTAGAGGTAGTTCTGTAAACTGCTTGACCTTGTCATCATTGGCATGCTGTCCTTCTGCCTTCCTGGTGGTTTAACTGCTGCTGTTTTTAATTGTTTTTTTAATAATCAAGTTTCTGCTTTTGCTGACTTTTTTGAGTTTTATGGTATTTTATTCTTTTTTTCTTAATCATACAAGGAAAAACATGATAAAGTCTTTTAAAATAAATGGACAACTCTAAGCAAGGAAAATGTGATAAAGGCTTTTAAAATAAATGGACAACTTTAAGCAGTCCATTTCTGTTGGGAATTCCCTATGTTCTTCTGTATTTAAAGATGGGATGCGGAACCTGTGGCCCATCAGATGTTGTTTATACCTCACCCAGCCAGTATGCCCAATGGTGAGGGATGATGAGAGTAGTGAGCCAGCAACACTTGAAGAGATACAGGTCTGCTATCATCACAGGTGGCAACCACCTAAGGCAATGGTTGGTTGATTCATCATGATCTCTATGATGGATTGATCAAATGTATTTTTTAAAATAAAATGGTATAGTGCCTAAACCTCATGTCTGTTCCTCCTAAGAAAAGAGAATGAAACCTATGTAGTACTTACTATATTTTTAATAGTCTATTGTACATTTTATATCTCCTGGTATAAGCTTGACAAGACAAACTCATTTGAACCTTAAGTTTGCTTACTTGAGAGTATGCTCAACAAGGCCACAGCTATTCTTAGAGCTCACCTACACCAGCCAGGATATGCTGGCTCCTGGCTGGCATACCTGGCTACAGAGGTGATCGTTCCACCCCCATTACATGAAGAAAATGGACCACACAGGAATGATGGTCCATTGCTGCAGCTGCCACCACCATTTTCCCTGCTCTGCCACTTCTGGGCAGCCAGCCCTATCATGTGGCCTTGGTCACATGCTGTAAGCATACTGCCTGGACCTGGCAGAGCAAGGGCAGCCACCACTAGCAGCCATGAGGGCCAGCCTGCCTGATCCGCCCAATCCCAGTAGGAATGCATTAAATTGGGCATTTAAAAATTGTAGTAAAGGCCCCTATCTCACCCCGTATCTGCCCCAGGGGTGGTGAGGACTGCCATGGGGGCAGACCAGGGTAAATGCCCTGTATCATTTGGGCTGCAAGGCTCTGGAATGGGAGCAAGCTGGGATATTTGGCCTGAGTAGATAAGTTAGCATGCCCTACTATCCCCTCATAATTGGGAATATTGGACACTTTTCGGGGTCAAGTTGGCTGAGGCAAACCAAATATGGTTGGGTGGAGGTCCAATGATCTCGGATGTGTCTTAGAAATATTTTGGCAAGCAAGCCCATATTAGGATTGTGCAGAATCCCCTTAGTTAACAAAGTCTTTAAGGAGGTAAGTGCTAATCCCTTCTTGGGCATCTCAGCAGTGAGTCATTCAACCAAGCAATTAAGTGACCATGCCCTAATCTATCTCTCCTCATACCCCCAACCTGACCAAATATTAAGCAGTTGCTGCAGAATAATCAATGTTTTGTCTTTCCGGAACTAAAGCAATCAGTTGAGTTTCCTTCTGTTTGTCTGCTGAGAAAGCATTCCAGAATTTGTCATAACCAGAGCAGCCCTTCAGTATATGAAATAGGGTATAAATATCCCAGCCTAGACTCCAGCTAAGTGTGCTACAGACAGACACTGACACTCTGCCGGATTCTCTGTGCCCCCCTCAGAGCCAGTCTGAGCATCTTCACTGCATGGAATTCTTCTCTTTAAGAGTCATAACTATAACACTATCTTCCTGAACCTCTCTCTATCCAACCTCTCTGCCTTTTTTTCTAATAGCCCTGTATTGTTCTTAAGAGTATATGTTTTGTATGTCAGTGTATCCCCTGTGTTATTTCTAATCAAAATATTTTATTTCACTTTAACTGAAGTGTGCTCTACAGTTAGTACTGGTATACACAAGTGAAAAGATCCCAAAGTTACTCACCTTTCACAGGCTTCTATTTGAGCTAATAATTCCTCCAGATAGATTTTGGCATCACAGGTGGGTCTCTAAAGCACCCCCTACCTCTTAGGGTAACAGATAAGCCCTCAGAGTGAGGCAGAAGATACTGGCAGGTACAGAACAGTCACAAGTTCTTGGAGAACAGAACTGTGTGTGTTACAAAGCCTGCCTTGCATCTCCTAAATTACTTTGCTATCTACGGTGCAGTGGAAGATGCTGTCCTCTGTCCTGTCACCAGCATAGAGGTAAGATTCAGCTGTCAGTCTGGTGAGTTTCTGTTTGTGGTATGGGATAGGAGCATCTTCTCCCTTGTGTCTCAGACAGCAAATTTTTTTTGGGTGGGCCCTGAATCCCCATCCAGTGCAAACTGAGTTCTCAGAAAACCCTGTGATAGGTTTCCCCTTAGGGTTGCCATAAGTTGGAAACAACTTGAAGGCACACAACAACAGAAAAACATATATAGGATTGAGTGGCGTCATTCCACTTGCTTATTAAATCACTCCAGGCTTGCAGCACTTGATATTTTTTGTCAAACAGCAGAATCTCCATGCAGGATGCTACTTGCATTGCTTAAAGTCGTGTGTTTGTTGAGAGAGAAAGAAGCAGGGATAGAGAGCAGAAATGCAGAGACAAGGGCTACAACAGTGGCTCACAAAACTGTGCAGAGAGTAGAGTGGGAATAGCAGGTGGTACTTCAGGCTGCAAGAAAGCTCTGGATTTCAGCATCCACTGCTGTGTGAAAAACCCAGGGAGTGACTAGCAGGGGGTGCTCTGCCTCCCGAATGAGAAGGGCTGGCAAAGCTGTATGAACTCACAGCCATCAGTTCTGTTATAATTCACTCCCTAAAAGCCCAGCCGTATGCCTTTGTTGCATCCTCGCCAACTGCCCCCAGGTAATTTAATTTTGCCAGTGAACTCACACTTTCTCCTGGAAATGCTTAAATTCATTGCCAAACAATTAACATTTTAAAAATAACCACAGCTGAGCTATGTGTGTGTGTGTTTTATTCCAAAAGTAAACACATCACAGTCTCATTACATTATATTCAGAGACAGCTGATGGATATTTTGGGAACTAATTCTCACTTTACTTGTTTGTACTTGAGCTCACAATACACGCAACTCTCGCAAAATGGGAACAGGAATGTGAAAGTCGTTTATCTGACCTTTCGAATTATCCAGAAGCAAGGGACCCAACGTTTTCTAACTAACAAAAGCTCAAATCCGATAGTGGGCATTGCCAGCTGGAAGAACACCTTAGGCTCAGTGCCCCTTTTTAACCTAAGGAAACATCTTAAGGCCCTTTCATACTACCCAACTAGAGTACTATGATCCCCCTTTAACTGCCATGCCGACATCCTATGGGATCCCAGAGTTTGTAGTTTAGTGAGACTCTAAAGCTGTCTGGCAGATAATTCTAAATACCCCTCCCTAAACTGCAAAACCCAGGATTCCATAGAATGGTACCATGGCAATTAGAGTGGACTCACAGGTCCTGTCTATACAGGGCGGGGGAATACAAACACATCCAAAAACGCAGCCAGTTGCAGCACTGCAACCTGTCTAAACAGTCAAAGAGCCCCCTGAAACTTTTCATGACCCCTAGCCAAGATGGCACCTGTGAGTGATTTACTTGCACTTTTAAATATGCTGCCACCATTTTTTTTTAAAAAAACAAGTTTACCATGGTGCACACATGCAACAATTCATATTTACAAAAAGAAAAAAGTTGTTTTATCAACTTACCAAACCCGCGCTTAGCCAGAAATCCAACATGGTGGCAGTAGGTGCTTTCCCTGTTTGCTAGCCCTGCCTCCATGCTCATCCAGCTAATTGGATTATGCTCTCTGGTCGCACCAATGTGAATGCAAGTGTCCAAATGATCACACATTCACATGCTGTATGGAGCTTTTTTAAAAACTAGGAGAAGCGTCAGAGGCTTTCCACATGGATTTGCAGTGGATTTGGCTGCCCCCCTTCCGAATAACACGTATTTATGTGAATGTCCATTTGTACAGATTGCCTTCCATTCGCATCCTATTAGGATTATTTTCACTGTTTAGACAAGCTCCCCTGTGCTATAATTTTGTAATGCAATAGGGCCTTTAGTTAAGATGTCATTAAACAGTGCTATTTTAGTTTGACAAGGACGGGTTGAGTCTAGAAAACAAAATTGAGTGGGAATCCCTTTCACTTCATTTCTGATAAGAATTTTTTAGAATTCACAATTTTCTTCATATTCAGGAGGGAAAGAACTTGAGTTTTGTTTGTTTTTTAAATTAAATGTGGGAGTATCTATGACTGACATCTAGGCTCAGGGCTTTGAGTGGCTTCTGCCTTGTAACTATTAAGTATCTAGTTTTGAATTGCTGTCTACCCATTTTGATAACACTGAAATGTAGGGCTGCCACTTCTATTTTCTGAGAGACTCCTAATCTTTAAAACCAGGCACAACATGGTCTTCTCATGGTGGTAAAAGGTGTATCTACTGAAATTGAGCAGTTAAAATCAGTGTGTGTTTGTTCTGTTTCAGTTTATTCTTGAAGAATTTGCCCATTGCATAGTCACGGTGGAATACAAGACAAAGTAAAATGGACATATTTCCCCATCCCATGTTAAATCTGCCCTTCGGCAAATGGCAGATTTGATTTAAATATCTTATATTATTTACTGCCACACTGCCTTATTACATGACCCAACACAATGGGTTCATGCATAGTAATTTTAGACTCTGGACGTAAGGGTCTTCTGGAGCCTGCCCACTCTTTAGACAGACCTTTTCCCAAAAGCAGTAGGCCTGTTTCACTGAGTTTTGGGTCTTGCCAACTTATTCTGCTAAGTAGGGCCCTGAACAGCATGGACTCAGCATGGAAACTCAGCAAAGATTTTTTTTCATGGGTGGGCAAATAGAGTTTGAATAAAATAAACAAGTGTCTGGGACTACTGCTGCTGTTTAATTCACGTATGTTCTTCACCTGATGACTTCAACACCAAATTATGACTTAATATTGAATGGGCCATCACACATGTAATCTACAACTAGCATTCCCAAGTATCCCTAAAATCCAATTGTTTTCAAGTGAGTCAGTTCAAACTTGCACCTGCCAATAATTATTTGGGTCTGATTTACACACACTTGTTCTCATCGCATAATGATGACATTGCAACTGGTGGTGACATGTGAACAGGCCATCACAGCTCTAAGACTACTGATAACAGCAACCATAAAAAGTTATATTACTATCCAGTGCTTTCCACAATATCAATTCACATGTTCATCAGTCAGCCATTAAGGACTTTATCAGTTTTGACAAAAACAGTGTCAGAAGAATGCTAAAAGAATAAAAATGGGCAACATTACCAGATGACATTGTCCTTCAGCCATTCTGGGGGCATAGTGCAGGTGTGAATAATGGGAACCTTTTTATTGACGGTTTGTCCCGACAATAAAAAAGGGATGCTTTATTCATGCCTTGGCTATGCCCCCGGAATGGCTGAGGATGAGGGCGTCTGATAATGTTGCTCTTTCTTTTCTCATAGTGTTCTTCTGATGTGTTTTTTGTCGCATCTGATAAAGTCCTAAATGACTAACTGATGAACATGTGAATTGATATCATGGAAAGCACTGGTTTTGTGCTGTATTCCCCCATGTCTGATAAAGTCCTAAGTCTGCAGTAATCAAATGTGGAGATCTCTTTTGATTACATGCCTTTTGTTGAACAAAGCCAGCCCAAGGTGGCTACATAGAGAATGAAGTTGTGGTAGGCCAGAGTATAGGCATGGGATGTATTTAAAGGTTATGGTTCCTCAGGGCTAGATTAGTCATTATGGAACTGCAAAGGGAAGATCCCCACAAGAGTTATTAACACAGCAAATGTAAGATAGCATTTGCTCTTAGGCTCAATTATTTTTTGGCTGCTGCCTACAAAAAGAATGATCTGATATTGCTTTAAAAAAAAAAACCTTTCCACTCAACTAGCACAAAGTCACAAATCTAAATGTAAAATATAATCTATTGAGAATTTTCTCAAATTCAAACCCACAAATGGGGCGGGGAGGACAACGAGATTGCAATCTTGTACAATTGTTTGTTTATTAATTGTATGGTGTCCTTTAAATCAACCACTGCAGAGTGATTCTGCAATATAGTTAAGAAAACAATTTTTATATATACCCACAGTTAAAAGGCTGTGGAATCCAAGCTACAACTAGCTATAGACCTTAATGAAGGGTGGACAAAGTGCTGCCTACCAGATGCTGCTAGGCTTCAGCTCCCATCAGCCCTCACCTATGGTGAGAAATGCTGGGAGTTGCAGTCCAATAATATCTGGAGGTCCACAAGGTCCACAAGAGGCCCACAAGGTGAGACTAGGCTCTATGGTCTAAGGTAACCCGTTCATGAACCAAACACAGCTTATGCCATGAATGAACACTGCCCTGAGTGCTATTTGTCATCAGAAAATAGTGTGTGTGTGTGTATGTGTATGTGTGTCTGTGTGTTTTAACAAATTTAACAAATTAAAAACCATCACTGTTTCACTCAGTCTGTACTTTGTTATCTTATGCTGAAAACTTACCTTGTAATCTTACCTAGACCTTCCAGTGCTAGGTTGCTCTGACACTGAATCTAAACATCACATGGAAAGAATTCCTAGGTTATGCTGCTGGTTGAAACAGCTGGAGTGAACAGATTCCACAACAGAAAAGACCATTGGCTGTTCTGAACTGGTACATATTGGAGCATAATTATCTGGATTTTGCTTTTGTCTCAGTGTTGAGAGAAGAACTGATGAAGATGAAAAACACCAAATCACTTCCGGTGGTGGAGCAGAGGGGACAGAGGTCTTGAGCTGTGTCTGCTCAAGATACTCCACTTATCACGGCAAATCCAGGGGGTAATATAGAATCCCCCCCCTGATATTAGTTCGGATTGGGAAGATCTGAACTCAGTGGGGCCAGCACGATCTTGACTGGAGGGACTCGCGCTATATGGGGGCAGAGGTCCTGACGTGGTGAGAGTCCTCAGCAAGAAGAACATGGCAGCCATTGTGGCGAAAAGTAATCTTTGGTTCTATCCCTCAAAGCTCACCTGCTACAAAGCAACATTAAATTTTGATAGCTGTGGATCCAATTTTTGCACCCGGAGTTTGAGCGCGAAGTAAGATCTCCACATATTTTAGTGTTCTGACTGTATTCGGCTGAGAGATGAGCACATGGAATCCATGGAACATGGTGTCAGCTCATTAATTCCAGAGCCAGTGACAGGCGCATAATGAGTAAAGGTACAGGACTTTAATATAAATATATGAAGGATGGAATAAGGTTTTTAAAAAAGGATGGAGATCGGATCTTAATAAGTAAGGGGAAGGGGAGAAGCTGTGAATTGGGGCTACAGTGAACTAAGGAGGGATGTGTGCCGAGCGGCGAGCCTTATGGAACTTTAGTAAATAAACGATCAGGAAGCACTGGAGGGATAAGAAAGAGCAGTCTCTTGTGGGTGGAAAACAGCTACATAAAGTTATAACTGGTACTGTAACCCCTTCCCCCAAAGATGAGAAATAATTAAATAATTAAATAGTTAAATTGGAGGAAATATAGGAGGATAGAAGAGGATAGAAGAGGACAGAAGACGACAGAAGACGACCGGGTCTTAATGACCAGGTTTGGACTATACTAGTGGTTGAAGTGAAAGCAGAAACGATACTATAAGGATTAGACCAGTCAAGAGGTTGAAGATCATAACGATTTGTTTATTAGTTACTTTTTTGCAACTTTGTTTCTTCACCCCTCCCCATTGTTAAACAGTTACATAACTTAAAGTAGCAAAATTAAGCGATGTGAAACGGGGAGTGGGAGAAGCTACATCACGGGTTCTCCAAGTTGCAATATGAGTCTATCTTAAAGGGAAAGGAGAACATGTAAGGAAAACAGACTGTGATCCAGAAAAATCAAAGCCTTGCTGCCATCTAGTGGATAATGGAAAAATTGAAATTGGACTGCTAGAATATAACTGTCTATATATACTGTAATTAATTTTGAGCACTGACAATATATACATGGTTTAGAAGCTTGTCTAGTATTATATCAATTGTTTGGAAGGAAAGAAGAACGGATTGAAATTAATTATATTGGACGAAGATTAGACTTAAGCAAGAAACTGATTAATTACTTAGGAGATTAAGGGCATACTGATTATATAGATTACTTGCTTACAATTAATGAATGGTTTAACTATTAGCCCTTGTTGATTAAGTGGATAATTGCTGATTGATATGGGTTATCAATTATTTGATTATTGATTAAATTAATATATTAACACATTTATTAAATTTATATTTAAAGACTATAGATTTACATTCAAAAAATATAAATTCATAGAAGCTTAAATAGATTAGATTGAATCCAGGAATCCAGGATCAAGAGGAATTCGTTAATTGTTTAATTGATCAATTAAAAATTTGTATATAGGGAATGCGGACTTTATATCAAGAATTGTGATCATATGATTATATGCATCTTAAAATTCAATAAATTTAACATTGATGGGAAGCCATTAGAGGGGATTAATTGATATTGACATTGAGTATTGATGACTTGAAGGTAATCTGACTATTGATTACTTATTGAGCACAATCTATTGGTTAGATTTGATTGACATTATATGATATCATATTGACATATCTATTGATTATATATGAGTGAATTACAAATTGATGAATTTTGTAAGCAAACTGTAAGGGAAATTAATCAATTGTGAATTGTGTAAGAAACTAATTAATTTTGGATTTGAGATAATTGGAGAATAAGAACAATAGCGGCAAGCACTAGGGCTAAAACAGCTGGTTCTCAGGTGCAAACACAAATATCCTTTATGAGAAGAAATTCGACAGATAACCCAACAAAACAAATGGACATTGGATTACAAATATTGGAAGAACTCAAGAATTTTAAGAAGGAGATATGGGAAGAACTCAATACATTTAAAAGAGAAATGAGATCAAATATGGAGAAACTTGATAATAAATTGGATAACTTATCATCTGAAATGATAAATCTTAAAACTAAAGTGAACGATATAGAAAGCAGAGCAGATAGCTTTGAAAAACAAATGGAAGAAATGAAAGATGAACAAAAGAGAGAAAGAAATACGATCCTATCACAAGAAATGTGGTATAGAAAGAAATTCCTCAAACTGAGAGGTATTGTGGAAAGCTGGGGGAAAATAAATCCCAGCTTGGCAAAATTTTAGAAACTAAGGAGGAAGAAATGGAATTGGCAATTGATAAGCTGTTTCGATTGAGCTCAGCAATAGTGTGAGAGAGAAAACCACCAAGGGATGTTATAATCTGCTTCAATCAATGAAGATAAGAGACAAAGTAATTCAATCAAGCTATCTGAGAAACCTCAACATAGAAGGGGATGATGTCAAAATATTTAAAGACATACCAGTGGAGGTTCTGAAGAAAAGACAAGACTATCGACCTCTGACACAAAAATTGAAAAAGTTGGGGATAGCATATAGATGGGAGCGAATAGAAGGAGTAGCATTTATGTACCATCAAAGAAGACAAAAAATAAAGACATCAGAAAAGGCAGAACAATTTCTTAAAACACTGGAAGTGGAGAAAATAAAGAACAGAAGCAAGAAGTAAAAAGAAAAGGGGTGACAAAGAGAAGAATTCACAAAGAGACAATGAGGGGAAAAAACCACCAGATAAAACACAGGAGGATAAGCAGGAACAGGAACAATGAGAAAGGAAAAAAAGGGAGGACAGAAAGGAAGAAGAAGAAGGAGAAACAGGAGAGTTAGAAGAAGAAGAAGAATTAGAAGAGAGGGAAGAACTACGTTGTGAGGAAGAAGATGTGGATAAGGGAGAATTGGAGGACTCAGAAGAGGAAGAATTATAAAATTCAGAACTATAGAAATATAATAACAAAATGACAATTACAATTAGATCTTAGAATGTGAAAGGATTAAACGAACCTAAAAAGAGAAACCAAGTTTTTCACATATTCGAAAGAAGCAATTCTGATATTATCTGTTTACAAGAAACAAAAATCCAAGAAAAAGATAACAAATTACTGTGTAGAACTCAACTTGGGCAAGGTTTCTATTCAAATGCAACAAAAAGAAAAAAGGTGTAGCATTATATATTAAAAACAAATATGAAGCAACAGAAATTTTGAATTATAAAGAAGGGCATTATATCAGAGTGGAAATAAACTTGATTAATACGAAAGTAATTTTGATTGGTATATATGCCCCATTAGAAAGGAAAGAAAAAATTTACAAAAAACTATATCAAACAATTGAAGAATTGAACAAACAAAATATTATTATAATTGGAGATTTTAATGGTGTAATTGATGCAAAGAAAGACAGATCCTCAATAACAAACAAAATATCCCAAGGGGAACCTCCAAAAATAGGCAAAAGTATTTTAGAAGATTTAAATCTGACTGATGTGTGGACAGCAAAACACGAAGGGAAAAAGGATTCACCTTTTTTTCATAGTCATATAAATCAATGTCAAGAATAGACGTGTTGGATATCTACAGGAATGCTCACAAAGTAAAACCAATGGAAATAGTTGAACGAATATTATCAGATCACAATCCAATAGAAATTAAATTAGCAAATCCAGCAAGAGAATATAGATGGAAACTGAATGAAAGAATGCTAAAAGATGAACAATTCACGGACAAAGTAAGGAAGGAAATACAAGAATTCTTCAAATACAATAATACTAAAGATGTCAATGAAAGGACAACATGGGATGCCATTAAGGCAACAATTAGAGGAGTTTTTCTTCAGAGTGGGGTGGAAATTAAAAAAATCAGACAAGAAAAAACCAAAAACTTGATAAAAGATTTAAAAGAAAAAGAAGAGAAATTGAGGATAAATCCTAAAAATAAATCCTAAAAATAAAAAAAATCCCAAATTTACAAATGGAAATAAGGTTAATCCAAGAAGCATTAAGAGCAGATGTAACGGAAAGGATTGGAAATAATTTGAGAAGGATAAAACAAAAATATTTCAAAAGAGCTAACAAAGTGGGTCACTAGTTGGTGCAGCATCTAAAAAAAGACACAGAGAAAAAATTAATCACGGAAATTAAGTCTAGAGGACTAAGATATGTGACACAAAAGTAAATTAAATTAGCGTTTGTAAATTATTATAAAACATTATATGGAAAAGCAGAGGAAATAGAAACAGAAGAAATAGAAGAAATTAATTACATCAAAAAAAAATTGGAACAACCTATTGGAAGAGAGAAGATCTGTCATGCAATAAAGCAGTTAAAATCAGGAAACTCTCCTGACCAGGATGGTTTTATAGCAGAATTCTATAAGACTTTTCAGGAGGAATTGATTATTCCAATGCAACAACTACTGAATAAAATACCGATAGAAGGTATACCTGAGTCATGGAAGATAGTGAATATCATACTTATCCCAAAGGAGGGTAAAGAAAAAACAAACATGGCAAATTATCGTCCGATATCCTTATTGAATGTTGACTACAAAATTTATACAACAACTATAGCAAACAGACTAAATACTATTATTAAAGAATTAATACACGATGATCAATGCGGATTTATTAAAGGAAGGCATCTATCAAGCAATATCAGAATGATGATCAATGCAATCAAACACTACGAGAAGGCCATTAATAAGAAAGCGGCATTTGTATGTCTTGATGCGGAGAAAGCATTCGATAATGCAAAATGGTAATTTATTATTGCAACATTTAAAAGCTTGAATTTTGGAGAGACATTTATTAAAGGTGTGCAAGCGATATATGGATCGCAAAAAGCTTATTTAACAATAAATAACGAAAACACTGAAATATTCGACATCTCTAAAGGAACCCGGCAAAGATGCCCACTGTCTCCTTTGCTCTTTATCTTAACCTTGGAGAATTTAAATAACCAAATAAGGAATAATAATCAATTACCAGGATTTAAGATTAAAAATCAGGAGTATAAAATAAGGGCATTTGTGGACGATATCACTATTATTTTACAGAATCCAGTGGAAAACATTGAGAGGTTATTTGAGATAATTAAAAATGATGGAAAATTGGCAGGATCGAAAATTAATAAAGATAAAACAGCAATAATAACAAAAAATCTAACGGCAAAGGAAGAAGCTCAACTAAAAGAAAAATCAGAATGTAAGATTGAAAAAAAGTAAAATACCTTGGAGTATGGATAAATAAAAAGAATATCAACCTGTATGAGAGCAACTATAAAAGATTATGGGATGAGATAAAGGCTGATTTAGAATGAGGGAACAGGCTAGATCTATCCTTATTTGGTAAGATAAATACTATAAAAATTAATGTCCTCCTGAAATGCCTTTTCATATTCCAAAATTTATCAATATTACACAATGAAAAAATATTACAAAAATGGACATATGAACTAAATAAATTCATATGGGGTGGCAGGAAAGCCAGGATCAAGTGGTCTACACTAACAATGGATCAGAAGGAAGGCGGCACTTCATTACCTGATTTGAAAACATATTATATGGCATGTGGATTTAATTGGCTTATGGATTGGGTAAAGCTTGAAAATACCAGAATACTAACAATAGAAAGCTACTCTACTAGATTTGGCTGGCATGCTCATCTAGGTTATGACAAACACCGAGTGAATAAAGAATTTGAAAACCATATCATCAGAAAAGCCCTGATAAGAATCTGGCAAAAAATTAAAAAACAATTTTATTACAAATTTCCCACCTGGATCTCTCCACAAGAAGCTTTTTTGGAAGATGGGAAAATACTGAAAATTGGATAAGATATTAAGATTTAATAAATCAAGAGAGCATTAAAAGAGATGGCACAATGATTATGTATACAAGAGAGGAGCTAGAAAAGAAAGGAATATACATGAACTGGTTCAAATTTCTTCAAATTAAAAATAAATTTCAAGAAGACAAAACAAAGTATGAATTTGAAGACTCCGAAACAGAATTGGATTGGATAATTTAGAAAGAAAAGGATAAAATAATATCAAAATGTTATAAGCTTTTCATGGAGGGAAAAACAGAGACAGAGAAGATTTCGGAAGCGATGACGAGATGGGCTCAAGATTTCAGAGAGACTATAACCTTAGATGAATGGGAAAGGGCCTGGAAAGAAACAAACAAATTTACGGCGTGCACAACCCTTAAGGAAAATCATTTCAAGGTTGTGAATAGGTGGTATCTATCTATCACTATTAAGACTCAGTAAAATTTACAAAACAAGAGGAAACAAGTGTTGGCACTGCGAAAAAGACATTGGGACACTATATCATATGTGGTGGGGGTGCCCAAGTTACAAAAGTTCTAGTGTAAGATTCATAAGAATATACAAAAGATGCTTGAGATACAGTTTGTGTTGGACCCAAAATTGAACTTACTAAACATAACATCAAATTTAGAACAGAATTTTGTAAAAAAAAAGAATACTGGAGAGTATTGTTATATTTAATAACAGTGGCAAGATTAATTATTGCAGCAAACTGGAAGAAAAAGGATCTACCTCCAATAGACAAATGGGCATTAAAATTGAATGGGATGCTAGAGAATGACAAATTGACATACATTATCAATAAGAAAAAGACAAAAAAGTTGGAAGAAGAGTGGATGCCAATCCGCAAATACTGGAAAATAGGGTTGAATATCAAAACAAATATATAAATAAAAGTAATAAACCCAGTTTTGGGGACAAAAATAGTTGAGGGCTTGGGAGATTAACAAGAACACGAAACTGGAAATCAAGGCTGCAGAAGAAAAACAGATAAGAGAATTAGACTGGAGCTTCAAAGTAAAATAAGACATTTAAAGATAACTAATGGAAAGTTAAGGATTTTTGATATTTGATGGACTTAGAACTTGAATGAAAAGTTAAAAGGATAACAGGTTGAATGTAATGACATAGTATGGGGAAGGAAATAGGGGAAACTTAATGAAAGAGTGAAAAAGGGGGGATGAAATGATAAACATACGAGATGCTGAGCTCAAATGAAGGAAAACAAGGGGAGTCAGAATGAGTTGGAAGGAAGAAGTAAGATGGGAGAAGGTGAGAGTAAGTGTAGAAGGTTTGTGGTAAGTGAGATATGTAAGAGGAAGTTTACAGAAGAAGAGAGGGGGAGATGGGAAGAATGAGAAGAGATATGAAAGATAAGGAGTGGATATTATAGGGGAATGTGGGGGAAAAAGATGTATGTATGTATGTATGTCTATATGTATGTATGGATATTTGTATGTTTATAATTGAAGTTATAAAAAGATAAATAAAAAAAAGAAAAACACCAAATCACATTCAATAATGCATTTTAAAAGTAAGATACATTTAGCAATGAATATTTCAGAAGAAAATTAATTTGTTCAAAATGCATACTTAATACAAATTTCATATAGATTTTTTTAAAAAAGTAGATTAATAATAATAATAAAAAGGATGGAATGGATTTATGAATGAAGACATTCAGAATCCCATAGCCTTAAAACAGACAGCTCTGTCCATTCCTAGCTAACATTTCTATGCAAAGCATCTTTAGTTTAATGAGAATGTATTGAAGCCACTTGTCTATTCATTCATTCATTCAATTTATACACTGTCTTTCTTTCAACTAAGGTACCCAAGGCAGCTTACAAAATTTAAAATAGAAGTTGGCTAAAATAAACATTACAAAAGTTAAAAATAATTAAACAACAATACTATTTAAAAAGGATAGTTGAAAATACATATAAAACATAATTAAAAACAAATAGGATAAAAACACATCACACCACTATCAATACTATTCTAGCATAAAATTTAAAAATCAATAAAATGCTTGCCTAAATAAGAAGGTTTAAGATTCCAGCAGAAAGATAGCAGGAAGGGGGCTAATTGGATCTCCCATAGATGGGAATTCCACAGTCTGGAAGCAGCCCATGAGAAGGCTCTCTCTCATGTCCTCACCAAATGAACATGTGATGGTGAGACTGAGGAGATTATCAGTCATGTCAAAAATGGTGTTATGACGATGCCATGAGATCATAAAAGAGCTTAATTATCAAACAATGTCATCCCCCATTGTCTCCTAAGCATTCTGCTGCTGTTCTGAGGGTGTTGTTGTTATTATTATTATTATTATTATTGACGGGAAGAAGCCAGCAATTGAGGCATTTCTGTCCCAGATTTGTCTATGTGAGAGAAGGTGCCCCGTTTTGCTGCTGAGATTCCAGCAGTAATGGGCAGTCCTGCCAGAACACTTCTGGGTGAGATTGGGACATCCAGGTAAGTTTAGCTCATTTTTGTACCCTTCCCAGGTTACTTGTAAATTTTAAAGTGTCTTTTTGTGCTTGGTGTCACTTTTAATGCTTCCCCCCCTTTTTTATATTTGAATTTCCCGCTCTTGTATCTTCTTGTGAGAACAGGTGGGATTTCACTCCAGGAAGTGAACGGAGCTCCGTTAGAGCTCTGTTCACTCCTGGGCTGCCCTGTGGATGTGTGTCATGCCCCATGAGTCTGATGAGGGTATAGAATCAGAGGAGGAGGAGGTCATGGCAGGGAATGGCTCTATGGACCTTGACACAGGTTTATCTATACCTGTGCCAGCAGCAAACCCTGCCAACCTGGAGGCTCAAGCAGAAGAAGTCTTGTCTAGTCCCTTCATAGCTGCCCTTCCAAATCTTAGTTTTCTTTTGATTTCTTGACAGCAGACTCCATTCAGCTTAATGACTGAGTCAAGGTGTGGAAAACCTTGAACTTTTTCAGTGATTTCATCGTTGTATAAATCATCTGTGGTCATTAATTTTGTTTTCTTCATGTTCAGCCATAAACCTGCCTTTGCAGTTACTTCCTTGACTTTCTTAAGTAATTGTTCCAACTCTTTGCTATTTTCTGCTACTAGTATGATGTCAACTGCATATCTTAAATTGTTAATGTTCCTTCCTCCAATGTTCATGCTCCTTTCTCCAAGTCTAATCCTGGTTTACATATGATACATTCAGCATACAAGTTAAACAAACAGGGTAATAAATTGCAAGCTTGCCTGACTCCCTTGCCATTTGGAAACCATTCCATTTCTCCACCTTCTGCCCTAATGGTAGCCTCTTATCCTGAGTACAGGTTATGTAGCAGGACACTCAAATGTTATGACACGACCATTTCTTTAAGAATGGCCTGTAGTTTTCCTTATCTATACAATCAAAGGCTTTGCTATAATCTATAAAGCACAGGTAATAATAATAATAATAATAATAATAATATTTATTTATACCCCGCCCCTCTGTTAAAACAATCGGGGCGGCTTACAAAAATTAAAATACAATACAGATAAAAATCCCTAAACACCCCCCATCCCCACCCTCCCCCATAAAAAATATTAAGCAAATGTAAATTAAAAGCAACGGTCTAAAATCACCTTTAAAGGTTGATTTTCTTTTCATATTCTTTGGTTCATTCCATTATCCAACGTATGTTTGCAATATGATCCCTACCACCTCTTCCTTTCCTGAACTCAGCTTGGACATCTTGCATTTCTCACACTCCATATATGATAAAAGTTTTTGTTGTAGAATTTTGAGCATCGCTTTGCTTGCATGGGGAATTAATGCATTGTTCCTTTGGTTGCGCCAATCCTTGGTGTCCCCTTTCTTGGAGACTGGAATGTATATTAAGCGTTTTCTCAAGTCTTTTGTTTTCCATATTTGTTGACAAGTTTTAATTAGAACTAGAGTAGAATCTCTTTCTGTAGAGTGAAGCAGCTCTATTGACATGCCATCTGTTCCTGGTGATTTATTTCTCCCAAGTGCCCTGAGTGCAGCTTCCACTTCACTTTCTAAAATTGGAGGTTCATCTTCATAAGGTTCTTCCGCAAATGAACCTGTCACCCTTTCATCACTTTTATATAGTTCTTCTTGTTGGGGTGTAGAGAGACGTGCTGTGTCCACCACGACCACCTGCAGAGTTGTTCCATGTCGACAGGACACCAAGGAGAAGGTTTCTGGAGAGACTTCTGCAAAAGACTTCAGGCTGAGAAGGAAAAATTTCTTCACCACAGCACACTGCCTTGAGCTCTGGCTTGCCAAATAAAGACAGCAACAAGGCCAGCCTTCACTCAACTTGAGGGCTTTAATCTTTTTTAGCAGTATATTTACAATATATATACAGAGTATAGGACAGCCGTCTCTAATATGCAAAAATCTTTCTCCTAACCAACAAACTGCTTTGCCAACCACCATCCACAACAAACCCACACTGGAAATAATTCCCATCTCCTTTTTATAGGCAGTTAAACAATGCCTGTTACATCAGGCATCTCAGATGTGCATACTCTCAAATGCTAACCCACACACACACTTGCCACTGGAGCTTAACTACTTTCATTTCTAAGCTTACAGATCCATCTTGTGGTCACATCCATGTCATTTCCTGACATTCCCCTCCAAATGACATGTGGTGTGTCCCATGTGTCATTTACACCTATCCTATACTGTCACCTTATTCGCTGATACCTATAGAATCTGAGATGCCATTCCCATTATTTACAATGTCACAGTGTTTTCCTAGACCTTGATAGCCCATGCTACTGACCCACCTGGCTCTGGCTTCCCTGGTGCTATCATTTGTCATTTTCCTTTTACTTACAGGCCTGACCATCCCACCAAACATATCCTGGCTATACACTGCCACACACGCCAGAGCTTTGGTTTTCTTCCACCCCTCCTGCTTAGTGCATGTTCTCCTGGCTCTTTCTGGAGTGTTTTCAATTCTTTTTACTGCTGTCACAGAAGAGGCTTGTCCCTGCTTTACTATGAAGAACTTTCTCTTCTGAGACCTCATGGGAATCAGGAATGTACCTTGACCACCCTCAGTGTCACTGCTACCAACACTGGTCTGAGTGTCCTGCCCATGAGTCTCAACTTGTTCTTATTTCACAGTCACTATCTCTGGCTTTGGTTGCAAGTCTAATGAAGTGCTAGGCTCTTCTGGAGTACCAGGCACCTTCAAAGTGCCCTGTTTACTCGAAATTCCAGGCTGTTGTGACACACCTGGTTTCTCATCTAAGACATCCCTGGATTCTGGAAGGCAAAAGGGCTGGAAAAAATAGTCAAACTGTCATAGAGGGAACAAGGCAAACAGCGCAAGGACTCAACAGTGGGAGGCAAAAAAACTTGCACAGGGAGCAAGTAAAGGGAACACATGGTCTCAAATGTCTCTACACTAATGCACAGAGCATGGGAAATAAGCAAGATGAACTCGAACTCCTTGCACTACAAAACAAATATGATATAATAGGCATTACTGAAACCTGGTGGGACGAGTCTCATGATTGGAATGTAGGAATAGAGGGGTATAACCTTTATAGGAGAAACAGGCCAAACAGGAAAGGAGGAGGAATAGCATTATATGTCAGGGATATTTACACCAGTGAAGTGATCCACGACATCAATACTGGAAGCCAGGTGGAGAGCATCTGGATAAAAATTAAAGGAGAGGTAAACAATAGGGATGTTATTGTGGGACTCTACTACAGACCCCCAAATCAGACGGAGGAACTGGATGTTGCCTTTCTAGAACAGATGAACATACATGCAGAAAGGAGAGATGTAGTAGTGATGGGTGACTTCAACTATCCTGATATTTGCTGGCAATCTAACTCAGCCAAAACTACAAGGTCTAGCAAATTCCTTACATGCCTGGAAGACAATTTCATGGTCCAAAAGGTGGAAGAGGCAACAAGGGGGTCAGCTATTTTAGATCTGATCCTAACCAACAGAGACGACCTGGTTAATGGGGTGCAAGTGGTGGGATCCTTAGGTGAGAGTGATCATGTTCTCCTGGAGTTTGTTATACAATGGAAAGGAGAAGCCAGGCATAGTCAGACACGCATTCTTGACTTTAGGAGAGCTGATTTCAATAAACTCAGGGAAATACTGGGGATGATCCCATGGTCAGGAATACTAAAAGAGAAGAGACCTCAAGACGGATGGGACTTTCTCAAAAGGGAGATACTGAAGGCACAATTTCAAACAGTACCATTGAGGAAGAAAAATGGGAGGTGTCTCAAGAAACCAGGATGGATGACTAAAGAACTTTCAATTGAGCTAAGTTTTAAACGGAACATGTATAGGAAATGGAAAAGGGGGGAAATCACCAAAGAAGAATTCAAACAGATAGTGAACACGTGTAGGAGTAAAGTCAGGAAAGCTAAAGCGCAGAATGAGCTCAGGCTTGCTAGGGAGGTTAAGAACAATAAAAAGGGTTTTTTTGGGTATGTCCGCAGCAAAAGGAGGAAGAAGGAAATGATAGGGCCGCTACGTGGAGAAGATGGCAAAATGCTAACAGGGGACAGAGAAAAGGCAGAATTACTCAACACCTTCTTTGCCTCAGTGTTTTCAGAAAAGGAAAAGGAGGACCAACCTGAGGAGAATGGAACAGAGGACACAATAGGGGAAATCCAGCTCAAAATAAGTAAAGAGGTAGTACAGGAATACCTTCTTAATCTAAATGAATTTAAATCTCCAGGACCAGATGAACTACATCCAAGAGTATTAAAAGAGCTGGCAAATATAATCTCAGAGCCATTGGCAATAATATTTGAGAACTCCTGGAGAACAGGAGAAGTCCCAGCAGACTGGAGGAGGGCAAACATTGTTCCCATCTTCAAAAAGGGGAAAAAAGAGGATCCCAACAATTATCGTCCAGTTAGTCTGACATCAATACCAGGGAAGATTCTAGAGCAGAGCATTAAACAGAGAGTCTGTGAACATTTAGAAGGCAATGCCATAATCACAAAAAGTCAGCATGGGTTTCAGAGAAACAAGTCATGCCAGACTAATCTGATCTCTTTTTTTGATAAAGTTACCAGCTTGGTAGATGAAGGGAATGCTGTGGACATTGCATACCTTGATTTCAGTAAGGCCTTTGACAAGGTTCCCCATGACATTCTTGCAAACAAGCTTGTAGAATGTGGGCTAGACAAGTTAACTGTTCAATGGATTTGTAATTGGTTGACTGGCCGAACCCAAAGGGTGCTCAGCAGTGGCTGCTTTTCGTCTTGGAAAGATGTGACCAGTGGGGTGCCACAAGGTTCTGTCCTGGGCCCAGTGCTATTCAACATCTTTATCAATGACTTAGATGAGGGAATTAGGGGCATACTTATCAAATTTGCAGATGACACCAAATTGGGAGGAGTAGCTAATACCCTAGAGGACAGGATCACAATTCAGAATGACCTGGATAGACTGGAGAGCTGGGCCAAAGCTAACAAAATGAAATTCAATACGGAGAAATGTAAAGTACTGCATTTAGGGCGGAAAAATGAAATGCATAAATATAGGATGGGAGAGACCTGGCTGAATGAGACTACGTGCGAAAGGGATCTAGGAGTCCTAGTAGACCACAAGTTGAACATGAGCCAACAGTGTGATGCGGCAGCTAAAAAGGCCAATGCGATTTTGGGCTGTATCAATAGAAGTATAGTGTCTAGATCAAGGGAAGTAATAGTGCCACTCTATTCTGCCTTGGTCAGACCTCACTTAGAATACTGTGTCCAGTTCTGGGCACCACAATTCAGAAAGGATATTGACAAATTGGAGCGTGTCCAGAGAAGGGCAACTAAAATGGTGAAAGGTCTGGAAACGATGCCTTATGAGGAGAGACTTAGGGAGCTGGGTATGTTTAGCCTGGAAAAAAGACGGTTAAGAGGCAATATGATAGCCCTGTTTAAGTATTTGAAGGGATGTCACGCTGAGGATGGAGCAGGCTTGTTTTCTGCTGCTCCAGAGACTGGAACACGGAGCAATGGGTGCAAGCTCCAGGAACAGAGATCCCACCTCAACATTAGGAGGAACTTTTTGACAGTAAGAGCTGTTCGGCAGTGGAACACACTCCCTCGGAGCGTGGTGGGGTCTCCTTCCTTGGAGGTCTTTAAACAGAGGCTGGATGGCCATCTGTCGGGGATGCTTTGATCAAGATTTCCTGCGTGGCAGGGGGGTTGGACTGGATGGCCCTCGTGGTCTCTTCCAACTCTGCAATTCTATGATTCTATGGATGCATGTACCCCTCCATTTCCGTTGTTCTTATCTACCACACTGGCTTTCTGTTTTACATCAACATTTTGGTCAGGGTATACTCTCTTCAACCCAGCATGAGTCTCAAACTTAGCACTCCTTGAATACAAAATCTTATTCCTATCCAGCAGGAACCTATATTTATTTCCCTCATAGCCCACAAAACGCAACCTTTGGCTTTTGGGCGGATTCTTTTTCCTGAACCGAGGAGGAATGTACACTGATGCAAATTGTCCAAACACTCTTAAGTAGTTTAGGTTTGGTGCTCTTCCATACAATAAGTAGTATGGTGTTTGGTTTATCGCACTGCACCATGACCTATTTACAATATGACAAGCAGTTCTTGTTGCTTCTCCCCACAAATTAGCTGGTGCTCCAGAATCCTCTAACATACAATCCCTTATTTCGTTTATCATCCCAATCCTACGTTCAGCCAAACCATCCTCAGCTGGACATCCAGGATTTGTAGTTTTATGTTGGATCCCTTTCCGCCCAAACCACTGCTGCAAATTACTACTTAAGAATTCCTCACCTCTGTCCGTCACAACAGTGCCAACCTTGTAGGGAAACTCCCTTTCAACAGAATTGACCCATTTTTTTATCATATCAGCAGCCTCACTTTTGGTTTTGAGTATTGCCACATAGGTAAATCTGGTATGCCTATCTACTATCAGTAGGGTAAACCTGCTACCCCCTATACTCTTTACTTGATGCGGCCCTGATAAATCTCCATGTACAACTGAAAAGGCCTCTGGGTTATGCATTTGCTCACCTTCGCTACAGGGTAAGCCTTGACCTTTACCTTTTTGCAAATAGCACAGTCCAGGTAACTTTTACAGTTCTCTACCTTGAACTCTGGGCAAACCTTCTCTAGGTTTCTCAAATCTTTGAAGCTTATATGGCCCATAACTCTATGAAGGTAATGAGCACACCCATCATGCAGTGGCTTATTTGTTACATTCCCACACTGCACCTGTGCTACCATTTGATAAATGTGATTTTTCTTTATGGCTTTACCACATACTACTCCCTCCTTGGACACAATCCCCTCATCTCCTTTGCAAAGGATTTCATATCCATCACTGGTTAGGGATGCCACACTTACAAGACTATTTTGTAGTTTTGGGGCACACAGTACATTGTGAAATACCTTGTTTAAATCAGGAATTAATACAGACCCTTGAATTTCTACACTGCCAGATACACCATCTGGAAATACCACAGTGTCTACTGGTGCTGGCTTTGGGCTCTGTAGTTTTTCCCTATCAGGGGTCATATGGTGAGAACACCCACTGTCCAAAATCCAGACAGACTGATCCTTTTTCTCATTTACAACTCCCTCTACAGTAATAGCAAACCCCCTCCCATCTTGGGGATTTTGTTTTCTTTTTCTTTGTGAGTTCTGTCCTTTCTTTGTTGCAGAGACCTTAGGACAGTTCTATATCAAATATCCGGTCTCTCCACAGGAAAAACATCTCCGTGTTCTGCAGACAGCAGCACTCCCTTCCTCAGACAAGGATGTGGATTGGTTGGTTGGTTGTCTCCTCCAGCTGGTCACTCCCTTGAAGCTCTCCTCTGAGTCTCTCCTCTGTGCCTCTTCCAATATTCTGGATGCCATGAGGTCGACATTTAGATCAGCATCGGTTACTCCTTGGAGATTGTACATTAGAAACTCCCATTCACTGTTTAGACTACTCAGGAGTATAAAAGCTTTTTGCCAACCACCATCCACAACAAACCCACACTGGAGATAATTCCCATCTCCTTTTTATAGGCATCTCAGGAGCCTATAAAATCAGGCATCTCAGGTGTGCATACTCTCAAATGCTAACTCACACACACACACCTGCCACTGGCATCTCAGGTGTGCATACTCTCAAATGCTAACTCACACACACACCTGCCACTGGAGCTTAACTACTTTCATTTCTAAGCTTACAGCTCCATCTTGTGGTCACATCCATGTCATTTCCTGACACTTCTGTGTATTTTTTTCATAATCATTTAATTTCTACTTGGTCATGTAATGTACTCCCCTGCTGGTCGTAGAGCATCCCCACTCTTGGTTTAAATTTTCCTTTGATTTCTTGGATCTTGTGGAAGAGGTCTCTTGTATTTCATTTTTTTGTTGTTGTCACCTTCTATTTCTCTGCATTGATTGTTATAGTAGTTCTTGTCTCTGAGTACAAATAGTTGAACAGTTGCATTCAGAGTTCTGACTCTATTTCTGTCACCTTTAATTTTGCTTCTCATCTGTCCTTATCTGATTGAAGAATTTCATCTGTCATTCATTGAGGCTTTTATTTCTTTTTGGTTACAGATAGTGTCATTCTGCATTCTTCCCTGACAATGTCCTTTGCTTCAGCCCAGAGTTCTTCTGGCTCTTGGTCAATTAGGCATAATAGTGCAAATCTATTTTTCACATAATCTTTATATTTTACAGCGATATTCTTCAGGTTGTATTTTGGCATGATGGTTGGTTTAGTGTTCTTCTGCAGTTTTACTCTAACTTTTTATATTAAAAGTTCATGGTCTGTGCCACAATCTGCTCCTGATCTTTTTGCAAAGAGAATGGAGCTTCTCCATCTTCTGCTTCCTATTATTGGCTATCAGGTGATGTCCATGTATACAGTCAATTCTTGATTTGCTTGAAGGATGCGATGAAAAAACTCTTGGCCTTGCAAAATTCAGTCAGTCACTCTCCTGCTTCATTTTTTAAACCCTAGGCCAAATTTTTCTACAATTTTTGATTTTGCTCTGTTTCCTATTTTTGTATTCCAATCAGCTGTGATTAACAAGAAATCCTGTTTTGGTATGTGATCAATTTCCTCCTGGACTCCAGAATAGAATCTTTCAATTTCTTCTTGTTTTGTCTCAGTAGTTGGAGCATGAACTTCAGTTAAAGTCATATTTATGGGTTTTTCCTGAAGTCTTATTGACATGTTTCAAGCAGACTTTGTATTATATCCTTTGACTGCTTTTGCTACATCTCTCCTTGCTATAAATGGCACCCCATTTCTTCTTTTATTTTAATTTCCTAAATGTCATGATCTGTCTGTTTAATTATCTGACTCAAAATGCCCCATTCCTGTCCACTTTAGCTTGCTCACCTCAAGTATTAGAAAGTTTATATTGTATGTTCCATTTCTTGTTCGACCATATCGAGTTTCCCCTGATTCATGTTTCTCACATTCCATGTTCCTATAATATGTGTTGTGCAGCTTCAGACTTCCCTTTCAACTCTGAGCCACAGTGCTACTTGTAGTTGTCCTCTGCTGTATCCCAGTAGCTTGTTGGGTGTCATCCAACCTGGGAGTTTCATTTTGGATTGTCTCATCATTGCATTTTCATGGTGAAAGATCTTCAAAGGAAGGTTTACCGAGTCTCCCTCTGTGCAGTCACCCTCCACTATTGCTGCTGTCCAGTAGCTGTTGGCCCATTTAAGCTGGCTCCTCAGCAAAAGCCTGTCATGGGAGAACCTACCAGCAGCACTGCTGATATCATCATAGCCTCTTGCCTCATAGGAGCACACAATCCCACCCCATGGAAAGAGAGTACCATTGGTAGGATAGTTCTTTTACGGTTTTCTTATTCCTAAATGGGAGAAGCATGTGCTTCAAGTCAAACTATGCTAAGGAGGGCTTCTCCTTGCTAACATAATTGTGATGTACATACTTGTGTTCAGGAAGGGGTCACTGGCTACTGAAGAGTTGCTCATTGTGATTGTCCAGGATAATGCACTCCTTGCACATCTTTTTGGATCTAACTTCTTTGCTGCTTTTGAAATACATGGAAGAATTCATGATGAGTGAGTTTGCACCTCTGCCAGAATTCCGTATGGCCTAAAGGAAGGAGATGAAAACAGGAGCACTGTTCATCTGTTTTCTTCGCAGGATGCAGAATCTCCCTCTTGAGCTTAGCCTGCGAATTGCTTGCAGGAATGTAAACACACCTAGCAGTGATGGTTATTTTCAGATCCTGTGATTATGCATAAAAATGAAATGATGCTCAGTTATGACAGAGTAGGTTGATAAAGGAACAGTGGTGATTAGCAGGGACCGCTGGAGTTCTCCATGGGAAGCAGTTGTGTTTGACTCAGCCTGGGGCGTCCCCTGAAGAGGAACTTCTGTTTGATTTTGATCTGTAGGAATGAGAATGTGTGTTTGCAGCAGCAACTGATTTCTCAGGCTATGTGGGGGGAAAATAACTTTACTGGAATGGGAAAAGGCCTCTTCAAACATGTTTTGTTTTACTACATAAACACCTCTTAGAAATAGCCACAGAAAGGGAATTGATGGAAAGGAGTCTGTCAGAGATAATAATAAACTATTAGTTGGAGCTAGTTGAGATTCGCTTAGTGGAATTAAGACTCAATTGTCCTCCATTTCTGAGTACAGTTGCCCCTCCATATTCACAGATTTGGCATTAATGGATTTAAGTATTCACGGCTTGAAAATATTCTTAAAAAAATAATAATCCAAAAAGCAAACCTTGATTTTGCTATCTTATATAAGGGACACCATTTTGCTATGCCATTGCATATAATGGGACTTGAGTATTCACGGATTTGGGTATTCACAGGGGGTCCTGGAACCAAACCCCAGTATTTAAGCTGTACTTTTGAAATGACAAGCTTTATGTTCCTCCTGAGTTGATCCCAATGAAGGAAGATCTTGTTTCATTTTACATTTTTAATATTTTGTGAATGAATTTTTCCTCTTTGATTCTCTTCTGAGACTTCTATAACAGGAGGACCAGGGATGGTATGACAATTTATGCTAGCTGCTAAGGAGCTCTTGAAGGGTTTGTGTTCATAAGACTTTTCTGCTGACTACATATTTATCCATCTTAAATGAAACTCTTGTGAGTACATCTTGTACAGCAGTAGATAAAACATACAATCCCCCACACCCCTCATTACACTTGAAAACTGCTGGAGGTCTTGGTGAACCACTTAATAAACTGTTTTTATTCTACAGATTTCTGCATAGACATTTTCCCCCTTCAGTACCAATTTAAAATGGCCTTGATAGCTGTCATTAGAAAAAATTAAGTCAAGAGCAGAATCAAACACAGTATTATTATATTTATATCCCTCCGCAGATGTCAAGGCAGAAGATATGGCTACTCCCTGCCCTCTCACTTTATATTTAGAACAACTCTGTGTGATAGGTTAGGGCCCAAGGTCATCCATGAGAGTCACAGTTTGAGTGGGGATTTGAACCCAGATCTCTCGAGTCCTAGCCTGACATTGTAACCAGTACACTATATTGTTCTTTTGCGACTGTGCATTTCACTTTTGTTCTTCTTTTCATTGTTATTATTTTGTTGTTAGATATGTTGAACTTTCTAAAAAAAAATGGCAGAATTTTTGGCCTGCCAATCATCTGCTTCTTTATCATTTTGATGTATTCCCCCATCTTTTTTTTTTTTTTTACTTCTGTAGAAAATGTAGTTCAGCCATGAACTGTGTGTGACTTTGAGCTGGTACTTTTGCTCGGTCTCAGTTCACCATTTGTAACCTAGGAAAAAATAATATACTGTACCTCACAGAATTTTTGGGAGAATTAATAAAGAGTAGGCCCCAACAGAGTGGAAATAATCAAATGCACGCATGCACACACACACACCAGTTGTGGCACACTTAGCCTTTCCCAGACTGGTACTCTCCACAGGTATTGGGCTATAAACCAGGGTGTTGTCTAGATGGTGAAAAAATTCCTGAAGGAATACAAAGGATATACCTTTTGTCTAAATGAGTTCCTGCCAGAATCACCATATTCAGAAGGGGGGGGTGAAAACTCCAAGTAGTTCGCAATTACACCTTTTACTGTTTCTCACAATCTTTTTTTAAAAAAGTACACGGAAAATGTGCATTACAGCCCATTTGAACAACCAATTCAAATTGGGGCACATTTATTTATTTATTTATTTATTTATACCCCGCTCTTCAGCCACAAGGCTATCAGAGCAGCTTACTAATTGTTTTAAGCAATAGCTATTTACACATCTACACTGCATTAAACAGTTTCCAATGTGTGTTAGCTAATTGCCCCCACAAGCTGGGTACTCAATTTACCAACCTACGAAAGGATGGAAGGCTGAGTGAACCTTGGAGCCCGCTGGACTCGAACTTGCAACATGGTGGCTTGCAGTACTGGCATTTAACCACTGCGCCACCTGGGCTCCTTCTGGACATCCCAGAAGTCAAAACATAGTTGGTCAGATGTGCATGGGGGTAGGCTTGCGGCAACCAAGTGGCCAAAGCTGCCATTGTTGTCTTTCACAGAAACAATTGTGCACTATTTTTGAGCGGCAGAGCAAAAAAAAGTTTTTAAAGCATAAGATCACGCTTCCGTGTCTCTCATTTAGCATGTCCAAAAAAAAGGGGGAGGGATAGAGGGGGCTTTTGGGGAATAATAATGCAGGTAATTCACTCGTGGCCACCATCTTTTCTTATGGGCATGCTTTGTATGAACTTCAAAGTCGAATAGGTTCCCATGCCAGTGATCTTGCAAATGGATCTGGATTGTGGGGACAAATTAACATTGCTGTGATAGTGAGTTAATGCACTATTTTCTACAATTAATTTTCTCGTTTAGCTGAGCCCCAGATAATTCCAAGCCAGAATTGGTATTTGGCCATGCTGAAGGAAGAATTGGTATTTGGGGTTTGGGGAGAGGGGGCTGCTACATAGGGAAGAAATCTAGAAAAGAGCAACCACATGGGTGTGTGCATGTAATAACGTACTAACTTTTACAGTAAGCTTATTTATTTATTATTTTAGGTATTTATATCCTGCTCTTCAGCCACAAAGACTCTCAGAGCAGCTTATAAATTGTTTTAAGCAATAGCAGTTTACACATCTATACCATGTTAAGCAGTTTCCAGTGTGTGTTAGCCAATTGCCCCCACAAGCAGGGTACTCATTTTTCTGACCTACAGAAAGGATGAAAAGCTGAGTGAACCTTGGAGCCCTCTGGAATCGAACTTGCAACATGGTGGCTTGCAGTACTGGCATTTAACCACTGTGCCACCAGGGCTTCTATAAGTTGCAGTCTTGAACCATTTTCTTGAGAAATTAGAAATCCAGTTGTTTGCTGTGGCCAATGACACAATGACTTTTAAGAAGCCACAGCTGACTGCAGGCTGCCTGGTTGATATTGACTCAACATAAAGCAAAGCCTACAATTGTGTTTCTAAAGAACCAGTGCAAAGTGATATGAAATTAAAATAAATGGGAGCATTAAGTGTTCCTCTGAGTCAATAGTGCTGACACTTAATGGTCAGAGATGTACAGAAGACAGCAGCAGCAGCAGCCTCGCTTGTATCCAAGCCCTTTAGACAGACTTGCAGCAAGATTAATTTGCTGGCAACCTTCATTGCTTTTCCCAGTAACTAGGACAGGGGTGGCAAGGTTCAGGGTGGGGGGAGATGGGGGCATGTTAAATTGTTTCATTGCTGAATTTGCTAGTGATGGGCCTGGCAAGGCTGCAGTGAACACCCCCCCACAACCACTCACCTCTGATGAGTGTGGGTGTTTACCAGTAAGACTGATGTTCCCATAAGGCAGAGTTATTAAAGAAACATTAAGAAGCTAAACCTTCAACAAGGATAATGACTGTGGTGGGGGCAAGGGGGAGGAAGAGACCCTTCACCTCTTCCAGCTTTGTTTTTTCCCCTTAAACTGGAGTTAAATGACTGCCATTGTCTTTTTATTTTATATGGCATCTTTGGTCACAAGAACACTTTGCTGATAATAAACAAGCAGGAGCCGCAGTGATCTATGTTTGGAGCATAGTAGCTTTCTGACATTTAGAGTTCTGAGGGATGGACAATATTGAAAAAGACCTTTTTTTGGGTAATGGCTGTAGGGGGAGGTGGCAGCAGAGGCTTCAAGCTCAGGCATGCCTCAACAGGTATGGAGAATACAGTGGGCCATTGGTATCTGCTGGGATTTGATTCCAGGACCACCCATGGATACCAAAATCTATGGATGCTCAAGTCCCATTATATACATAGCCTAGTAAAATGGTGTTCTTTATATAAAATGCCAAAATCGAGGTTTGCTTTTTGGATTTTTTAAAAATTATTATTTTTAAACCATGCTTGGTTGAATCCATGGATGCAGAATCCATGGATAAGGAGGGCCAACTGTACATGTAGTAGGTATATACACAACATCCAAGCCGAAAGAATGGCCATGAAAAAATCCTATTTGTTTTGAGAGGCTTCATCTCAAGTAGAAAGATGCTGAGGCTGGAAGATCATGCCAAAAAGAGGAATGTGGTAGATTTCAAAATGGTGGACACACGTATTGTGGGGATTATTTGCTTCCTTGTTTTTGATTCTGCACCCTGTGATTTACCTTATTTCTCTGGAGACCTCACTTCAAAACAGGATGTTCCCACAAATTTGTGACTCCAGGTTATGTTAATCCTATACCTTACATTCCTGAGAATGCCCCAAAGAAGAGCAAAATGCTTTTCCATGAGATGCTTGTTAAACTGGAAGTGGGAGCAGTTTCATTTGAGTAAAGTCCTTCTGTTGTGGATATTCTGTTTTCTGTTGTTTTTCCCTTCTGCAGCTGCTGCGGCTTCTTGTGACAGTAAGTTCCAGAAATGAATTATATATTGTGTATTGTGACTGTTCTGCCTCAGACAAAAGGGTTAACTGAAAACTCAGTGTGTCCAAGCAAAGTGGGTACAATGAAAAATCTTTTAATAGGTCATGACACAACCCATTAAAGGATTTGAAAATTAACTCGATTTTGAAGAAGGATTTGGCTTTATAAACAGAAATGGAGAGGCTCTTTCAGTATATCAAGCGGTATAGCTAGAAAGCATGAAGGAAGACAAGACATCAATGTTTCTTTAATCAATGGGACTGCTTTGTGTAATAACTGTTCCAGCTAGTTACAAAAGATGAATCACAATAATGTTCAAAATGCCACCAACGTATTTAAAACAATAATTAACAATAATTAACTGCCTTAACAAGCTGGCATAGCAGAGGATGAAATGTCAGTTCCCATTTACAGACATACTGATTAGCATGGAGGTTCTGTTATTCCTTAATCATTTTCAATCATGTACTTCTCTGTTTAAAAGGAGACCTCAAAGCAGGAGGCAGTGGGAGCAGGGCCAAGAGAACCAACAGCAGGACACCCACAGTTCCTCCCTGTTTATTGGGAGATGGTCACACTACACAGTTGTAGTGCTATTATTACACTTTAACTGCTATGGCGGCCTCCTGTGGAATCCTGGGATTTGCAGTTCGTGGAGGGGCATTTAGAACTCTCAGCCAGAGAGCTCTTAGGCCTCACTAAACTACAAACCCCAGGATTCCACAGGAGGCAGCCATACCAGTTAAAGTGGAATAATAGCACTATGGACTTTATCAGATGTGGCAAATATGGCGTCATAACAATGCCTAAGGATTGCGAAAGGGCACACATATCAGATGACATCATCCTTTCACAATCATGTCAAGTCAAAAAGCTGTTTTATTTAATGATGGGCCAAGACGTTAATTGATCTCCTGTTTCACTTTTGTGCCAGCATTGCTGGCATTTGAAACTTTGTGCCATTGTGCTCATGTGGATACAGCCAGGTACCGTACGCTCTTTTTATGACACCCTCCCCAGTTCACATGTAGGTTGCAAAGTGTGTTTCTGTGCTTGTGTGTACTTTTTGTATGTTTATTTTTCTTTATTTTTAAAAAATTTACTGCACTTGCATCTTTTTGTGAGAATTGGTGAGATCATGAGCACAGAAGTGAATGGAGCTCTGTTCGTGCTCCATTCATGTTGATGGCTGCCTATTCACAATGATCAAGGTAGGTCTGGTAGAAAAGGTTCTTTTGCCAGCAGAAAAATACTTTAAAATATGCCAGGAAAAGAACCCTTGGAGGAGCTTGTCTGATAAAGTCCTATAACAGTGTAGTGTGATAAAGTCCTTGATGCTTTCATTGGGCAAAACCACAGACTATGGGCTTCTCTCCCAGCCTCACTCAGTACAATACATGGACCATGGGTTCCCCACTTTGTATACTGAATCAACACTGATTTAGGGTGGTCACTTAGGCATCACCAAAAGTGAGGACAAAAGATCATTCAGATTTTCATAACGTTTGCAAGTGCTCATTTTTACATATACATGCAAATTTAAAAACCGTTACTATAATATATACTGTAAACTCAATACATCTCATTATAGTGGGGAAATCTGGGACCAAAAGGAGTCATTGTGTACCTGCTCATTCTGTTGTCCAGGTGCCAAGCTATGGAAGACAACTTTAGGCCCCTGCTCTCCTTCCTTTTGCTTCTTTATCTTTAAGCTAGATTGGGACTGGGCAGCCATTCAAACAGGAATGGATGGTGGATCACAAATGTGAGTCCAATATTGGGTGGAAAATGGGATAGAAATTGAATGAATAAATACTGTATATCCCGGCATATAAGACGACTTTTGAGCAATCAAAAGTGTCCTCCAAAATTGACAGTCGTCTTATACGCCGGATATACTTTGCTTCACCTGCCTGCCTATCTCCTGCCTCTTCGCAAACTGAGTGAAGAGGCAGGAGATGGGGCAGGGGGGTGAAGCAAAGTGTTTTGAAATTCATTCGCCCCCCCTCCTCTGCCTTCTCCCCCTTTGGGGAGCAACAGAGACAGAGGAGGGGGGTGAACATTGCGGTTTTCTGTGGCCGCCGCGTGATCGCCTCTGCAGCTGCCGAGGCAAACTGCTAGATTCACCCTTTCCCCCCACCTTCCTTGAAGGTAGAGGAAAAGGGAGAAAATGCCCCGTTTTGCTCCGCGACCCCATCCCTCCTTCTGGGCTCCCTTCCGAAGGACGCCCAGGAGGAGGACGCGGGGCCGTGGAGCCAAACCCTGGGATTCGCACCCTCCTCCCAGCCACCCGCCCACCCTCCGTCCATCCACCCCCCTCCCCAAAGGCGCGGAATCACGCCTTTGGGGAGGGGGTGGTGGCTGGGAAGCCCCCTCCTCCCTGCCACCCACCCACCCACCCTCTGTCCATCCACCCCCCTTCCCCAAAAGCATGGAATCGTGCCTTTGGGGAGGGGGGTGGCTGGGAAGCCCCCTCCTCCCTGCCACCCGCCCACCCTCTGCCCATCCACCCCCCTTCCCCAAATGCGCGAAATCACGCCTTTGGGTAGGGGGGTGGCTGGGAAGCCCCCTCCTCCCTGCCACCTGCCCACCCTCCGTCCATCCACCCCCTTCCCCAAACGCACGGAATCACACGTTTGGGGAGGGGTGTGGCTGGGAAGCCCCCTCCTCCCTGCCACCCGCCCACCCTCCGTCCATCCACCCCCCTTCCACAAAGGTGCGGAATCGCAGCTTTGGGGAGGGGGGGTGGCTGGGAAGCCCCCTCCTCCCTGCTATCCGCCCACCCTCTGCCCAGCCACCCCCTTCCCCAAAGCCTCGCTTTGGAGAGGGGGGTGGCTGCAAAGCCCCCTCTCCCCACCCACCCATCAACCCTCCGCCCAGTCACCCCCCTTCCCCAAAGCCTTGCTTTGGAGAGGGGGGTGGCTGTGAAGCCCCCTCCACCCAGCCACCCAGCCACCCTCCACCCAGCCACCCCCTTTCCCCAAAGCCTCGCTTTGAAGTGGGGAGGTGGCTGCGAAGCCCCCTCCCCCCAGCCACCAATCCACCCTCCGCCCAGCCACCCCCTTCCCCAAAGCCGCGCTTTGGAGTGGGGGGTGGCTGCGAAGCCCCCTCCCTCCACCCCCCCAGCCAGCTGGCCATCCCGCATTCCCCAACCCACCAGGAGACTGGGCAGCCTCCTGTGGGTTGGGGAATTGCGGGAGGAGGGAGCCCAGAAGGAGGGATCGGGGCTGTGGAGTTAAATCCCTAGATTCGCTCCCTCTCCCTTGACGGTGGGGAGAGGGGGCGAATCCCGGGGTTTGGCTCCACGGCCCCGCGTCCTCCCTATGGAGCCAAATGGGGCATGTTCGCCTCTTCTCCCCACCTTCCTTGAAGGTGGGGAGAGGGGGCGAATCTAGGGGTTTGCCGCGGCTGACTCCGCTCCCCCTGCCTTGGTCCCCTTTGGAAGAGCCAAGACGGAGGGAAGGGGACTGCTGAGGCAAACTGGGCATTTTCGCCCCTTTCCTCCACCTTCCAGTCCAGTTTGACTGGAAGGTTGAAGAGAGGGGCGAATATTCCCCTGCCAGCTGATCCTGTTCGCTTTCCCAACTCACGAGGAGATCCTCATGAGTTGGGAAACAAAGAGGATCAGCTGGCAAGGCTCCCCCAGCCAGCCAGATTGGGGGGGTGTGTCTTATCTGGCAAATATATGCCTAAGCCTAGATTTTTGGCTGGAAATGGGGGGGGTCTTATACGCCCAGTCATCTTATACGCCGGAATATACGGTAAATCCACCACTGTGCAGCAGCAATAAATCCACTCCTGATTTTACCATAGTTCCTCCTGCTTTGAAATAAATGGGAACCCCCTCACAAGGACAACACTGGGATAGCTCCTGTTCAGCTCCCAGCAACTGTGACAGGACCAGCAATAAAATTAAGAGTGGACTTGCCACCTCTGAGGTGGCAGATCCATTGGCCACTCCAGCATTCAAATAGTGGATACCTTCAAACACAGGAGTGTTGCCCCTAAAGTAGAATACATGGCCAACTTACACTGACCATACATACATCTCACTACAGATCATACAATCATAGAATCATAGAGTTGGAAGAGAACACAAGGTCCAGTCAGTCCAGCCCTCTGCCCTGCAGGAATACACAATCAAAGTACTCCCAACAGATGGCCATCCAGGTGACCTCCAACTTGCATTTGGAATAGTGTGCTTTGGGGAAATCTATTTATTTATTTATTAAAAATATTTATATCCTGCCCTGTGTCCAAGGATGTGATGTGGAGGGTTATTGTGCTGGGACAGGGGAGGTACTGGAGATTGTGGGACTGTTTCTGTACCTTGTTTATGAACTGACCAGTCCCACACCACCAGTCTGGGCAGTAAACACAATGGTCTATGGAGATTATCAGACAGGAACACAAAAAGTGTTCCTGTCCCACAATCTCCAATCCTGCCCCGGTCCTGGCACAATAACCCTTCCTATCACATTTACTTTCTCTCCTGTTGACAGGCAGCCCAGGTACTTCCTGGACTGAAATCCTGCCCAATCTCATGAGAAGACATGAGCATGAGAAATTAAAAAATCAAAAGTAAAATACACAGAAAAAAAAGTTACACCAAGCACAGAAACATACTTTAAAACTTACAAGTAACCCAGGGAGGGTGATGAAAAGTGTGTCACTTACGTGGATGTTGCAATCTCACCCAGAACTCTTCTGGCAGGACCGCCCATTGATGCTGCATTCACGAGAGTTAAATAGCCGAAGGTTTCACATGCCAGCAATACTGGCACCAAAACAGGATGGGTGATCTATTGATAGCTCAGCCCATCAATAAAAAGAAATAACATAATGATGCCAGCGGAATGCAAAAGGACGTTGTCGTCTGATATTGGTGTCCTTTTGCATTTCTCTGGTGTCATTATGGCTCCACATTAGCCATGTCTGATAATCTCCAATGTCCAATGCTACAGGCAGATGTGAGATGTTAATTCCTTCAGAAGGCCTCTAGGCTGCCCTATTCTTCCTCCCCTCTGCAGGCCCCTGAATTCTTCACATGGTTAAAGGTCCTGCCACCAAATTAAGGGGTGGGGAGGGAAGAAGGAGAAGAAGAGTCTGTACAGGGAAAGGCTGAATGTACACCAGTCTGGAAAAAGAGAAAGACCAGTGAGAAATAATCAGAATAGAGATGGGTAGAGAAAGAGCACTGGAGCAGAAGGGAGTTCTAACCCTTGTGCAGACAGGTACTTCTGTTACTTAAAAGAAAAATGAATCTTTGGACTGAAAAAGAATGGCATAGGTCAAACATGCAAATGAGAGTAGGTAAGGAAGATATTGGTCATAGTCAAATGTATAAGATTTACTCATTTATTGAAATTAGTTCTCCATCCCTGTATCCTAATTTTCAGCAGGAGTAACCCCCCACTTGTGTGCTCAGGGAAGATAGTACCAGATGACAATGATGATAAAGACACCAACCATATGAACACTACAGATGCTTCGAAGCAGCCTTCATCCACAATAAATAACTAGGGCTAGCAAGCACCCACTCACTACTTCCAGTATTAGTATAAACAGTCTGTGGAATTGTATTGACTATCTGATTACTCCTTATTTGTGTATGCAAGTTCTTAGACAGTTGGCTCTATTTTGCATCATTAGTCATTTGCCCCATTCTGGTGTCACATCTTGCCTCTCTGAGAAATTGCTCTGTTTAAGATCCCTGGACTGAAAAAAGAGGAATCCTACATAGCACAACAGGAAAGCAGGAATAATACAAGCAGCCATTTTACTGGTAGCCTTGCATCACAGAAGGCCTTTAATTAGCTGCTTAGATGGGAAGAAAATTGATTCTGCCTATATTTGTTACAGGCACATGAGAGTGATGCTAAGCAGACAAGAGGCCATTTATTCATTAAAATGGAAAGCGTCTTCTCTAACCTTGTAGATGTCCCCAGGCAGACCTCATGCTTCTAATTTCTTGTTCAGTTTAGAAGAGTAGGGCCACAAACAGGGTAGGGATATTGTTTTCTTTTCATGGATAAAGCCAGCTCAGCCTGTGCACTTGATTTTGGGTTCATATGCAACATTTATTTATTTATTTATTTATTGCTTAAACTTAGTCCAAGTTGATTGAAACTAAATTAAACGGGCAAAGTAAGAATATCGGCCTTCCCTGCCACCTGTATCACTTTAAAGTTAAATTGCTTGAAATCACAGTTGAAGGCAAAGAATGGAAATCTGGAGGCAAACAAAGGATTATTACCATGGATCTAAATCTGGACCCTCTTGCAAATGGAATGAATTGTGTGAGCGGTTTTTCCCCCCTGTTCAGTGGAAGCAAGGAAAAGATGGTTGCACTCAGGTGGTCAAAATCAACTCAGATATGCTCCTATACATTTATTGGAATGTTCGAATATCATGTGGAGTATTTTAAAACAGGCCTAGGAGTACATCGGTTTCCCATAGGTTGACTTCAATGACACAGTGCAGTACAAACTTGTATTTTGCTACCCAAGTCCTATTCTGGGGCAGGAGGAATTGGGAACCACATGAAAGAAGACATCAGCCAGAGCCTGTTGTAACTGTAAAGTGCGCCCTTGTATAGCAGATTTTTTATTTAGATACTTATAGCCCACTCTTTAGCCACAAAGGCTCTCAGAGTGGCTTACAGGTTGTTAAGCAATAGCACTTTACACATCTACAGTGCATTATAGCATGCTAGGTACTAAGCGGTTTCCAATGTGTGTTAGCTAATTGCCCCCACAAGCCGGGTACTCATTTATTGACCTACAAAAGGATGGAAGGCTGAGTGAACCTTGGAGCCCTTGGCAATAGAACTTGCAACTGCATTACTGGTATTTAAGCATTGTTCCACCAGGTCTCCCCTAAGATGCTAAGATGGAGAGTAGGGAAAAGAGCCTTTATGGTCAGGCTTGATATTTAGGTTTCCACTGCCATGCCAATACAGCTGGAGCAAAAGAAAAATCAGTATAGCGCTGGACTAGAGTTACACTACTGTTTAGGATTGCTGTTTTTTGTAAGGGGATGGGGAAAACTCTACAGTTTATCCACATGTCTTAATTTACTGGCCCAGTCCCCAGCATACTTGGAAATGCATTGTAAATAAATAACAAATGAATGTTGCCTTGTACATGTGGCAATGACAGCTCTGGGACTAATTTGCTAAGCTGTTGTGATGGCACAGAATATTCATAAGCATTCCAATTGCTCAGGGAACAAAGCTGTCAGGCTTTGTAGTCCTGCTTCCATGTGTTGAAAGGTTTGACTGGGAATGAAATCTTACATAGGTCTTATGGATATCAGAAATTTAGTGGGGCTAACTGAAGGCTGGGAAGAAACAGGGAAGGTGTAGTGTAAGTCACAACAGTGAAGTCTAGTATAAGCCACAACAGAAATTGTGCTGGTTATAATTCATGTTGTCACTTAAGCATTGTGACTGGCAATCCTCCAGGGCAATGATGGTCAGGAAACAATTAGGTGTGTGCATGCATGTGTGTCTGAATTTCATACATTGATTTGAACTAACTTGCCAGTTCTGTGACTGTACACCTATAGTAATGATAATAATGCAAATTTTCAAACTGATTCACGCTGAAGCAATACTGAGACAAAATGAACAGAGAACCAGATGATGAAACAAAACTGGTTAGTCTGGCTGATAACCACCCAGGCAGAAATACTTATATTGCTTTGTTTTATAGTATAGAACCACGAGTATCTGTGACTATTTTGTGCTGCCAGGGACAGATAAACCAGGTAACATGACAACGTTTATTAAATCAGTGTCAGTGATGATAAATATTGGCACCCCTGAGCTTCTAATAGCTCTTGTTCTGGGAGAATGGGAAATATCTGGAGTTCAGGAAACACCATGAAAACCTGAAGACATTCCCTCCCTAATCTGAAATGGATCCCTTTACCTATTGTTGCTCTCATTTTCTGGCCACAGTGCTCCATGTGACTTGAAAAAGAGGCATGTGACAAGAGCCCATGCTTATGTTTTTGTTCCTCTTTCTGCAGAGAGAGTTGTGGGTGTGATCAGTCCTGAAGCAATTTTCTGCTCTAGACATGTGATACTGCATAACTTGTCTAGGTTTCTCAAGCTCCTAAGAAATTTCATGATTTGGAACTCTCACTTTATACACGAAGCTCTTTCTATTAAATCTATAATTTTAACAGAGTTAATAAATGAGGAAAGGTAAGCAGGAGAAAAGATAGTGCAGCTAGTCTTCTATAGTTTATCATCGTGCCAGTGAACATTGGTTAGCATCAAATTACACAGTGCATGCATTACACACTTACATTACATCACACGCTACCCTTTTCTTCTCCAGTGTGGCTGTAAGAAGAAGAGACTGCAACCTTTTGCTTCCATTTTTTTTTACTGCTGCTGCTGCTGCTGCTGCTGTGTGCTTTCAAAGTCCTTTCTAGCTTTGGACAAATTCAAGCTGATCCTATCAAAGGGCTTTCTTGGCAAGATTTGTTCAGGGGGTGGGGTCGCTATCGCTCTCCTCTGATGCTGAGAGAGTGTGAACTCCCCAAGGTCACCCAGTCAATTTCCATGGCCAAGTGGGGATTCAAACTTTGTCTCCTAGAGTCCTAGTCCAACACTCAAACCACTACACTTACTAGTTTTCTTTCTTTCTTTCTTTCTTTCTTTCTTTCTTTCTTTCTTTCTTTCTTTCTTTCAACTGTAGTTAATGTCTGAACCTGTATGAGCAATCATTTGCTGAAAGGAGATGATATGAAACCTCGATTTATAAAGTTGACTTCTTTCAGTAAATCATACTTAGGGCTAACCTTAGGGGTTATGATGTAATGCTCAGCTATCCTTAAATGAAAGTAGGAGCTTGTGAGCCTGTTCTTGTATGTACAACAAAGGGAGAACACAAACCTGACATTCAGTCACATAATTATAAACCACACCTGAACCCTGCTACGGTGCCTTCATGGCTCCACAGCAGAGGATGATGACAGAGTCAAGGAGTGGGAAGAGCCATGGCTATCTTTTCTACTACTTCACCTTGAGCATTATAGGTCAGAGTGTGGCACCTGGGGAAAGAGATGGCATGCTTTTTTACAATGTTGATGATGATATTTATTTATATCCCAACTTTGTTTAGTGTGGGACCCAAGGCAGCTTACTCCCACCTGACTCCTCATTCTGCTTTTGAAAATTCCTTCCTTTTCACAGTCTGTGCCTGGTTCTATTATGACATACATACATATATACATACACACATACATAAGCTGAAATGAATGGACTATCAAGAATTGCAGGCTTTGCCTAGCATGGGTCCTGGGGCTTTGTTGCCATCTTTAGGTACAAAAGGAACCAGGACCCCTGTTATTGGCAGGCTTTATGAAGTTCCAGGATTGGGCAGACCTGGGGCTTGTCTATACGAGCCCATAAAAAAGGAATGCCTCGCACTAATGACATTTCTCAGGAGCTGTGACCTGTCCTAATGGTTTTTCTTACCCCTTAAGCTTTCCATGCCCGTTAGTAAATATGGCGGCCATGAGTGATTTTCTTGCATTTGCACTTACCTCAATTTGCCACTGTCGACCTTATTTTCCCCCAAAACAATGTCCAAGGTGTGACTGAGTGATTTTTCAATTGAGCTCAAAAGAAAAAAACCTCAACACCCCATTTTTCTGCCTTAGCACTTGTTTGCTAAGACAAAAAAAATCAAGCATGGCAGCAGCGGGTGCTTGCCTTGTTAGCAAGCGCTGCTCACTGCACTAATCTGGCCAATCAGATTTGTACTTCCTCTCCTTTGGGCAAGCAAATCAAATCGACTCACTTGTCCTAATGAGCAGGAATGTGCACCCCCTCACTATTTTTAAAAAGAAATGGGAAAAGCCGCAAAGGCTTTTCTGTTAAGGTTTTTGGCATTTTTGTCCCCCTCCTTCACGATGTGGAGAATAGAAATAGCATTGATATTTCTATACTGCTTATCAGTGCCAAAGCACTCTCTAAGTGGTTTACAATGTGTTAACTAAACAAGCTGGGTACTCATTTTACTGACCTATGGAAGGATGGAAGGCTGAGTCAACCTTGGAGCCCTCTGGGATCGAACTCATAACTTTGTGGCTTGAAGTACTGACATTTAACCACTGCACCACCATGAGAAATCATACAGAATGCCATCAGGACAGGTAGGATTCTCCTCACATTCTGTGAGGAGTTTTTTTTTTTTTTGAACAACCCATGGTGACAATATTAGAAGCTGGACCTACTCCTATCTTTAGGCATGGTGAAGCAGTCAGCTGAGGAAGTAAAGAAGTGACTATTGTGTTAGATGACAAAAATATATACACCATGTGGCCTCTCTTCTGCTCTCAAGTGCAGTGGAAAATATTGGTCCAAGGCTTTTTGCTACCTAAGGCAAAGAACAAGATGGCACCCCATCAGTTTTCTATGTACAGAACCTGGCTAGACTGGCAAGTAAATCTTATTCTAACTGTTCAGCTGCCAGACTAGTGATCTTCTGTTGATTGGAAATTGGAAAGGGCACCATCTTACTCTTCACCCCAAGCAACAAAACATCTTTATGTTATATTTGACTGACCTAAAGTCAGTACCTCTTGGAAGCTGACTTTAGGGACAGTGAGCTGGGGAGAAGACACTTCAAAGGTTGGTCACCTGTCCATGGAACCAACTTGGTTCTGGCAAGAAGATACTACCAACTGACAAGATTTAGTGGATGGGGTGGTGTATTATTTAAAAATGTAACAATGTGGCCTTTCAACTGGAAGGAATTTTACTCTCTTCTTACTGGATCAGAACATATTGTGTAGCTTGTAGAAATCCTGTGGCTTAGAATCATAGGACCATAGAGTTGGAAGAGACCACAAGGGCTATCCAGTCAAATCTCCTGCCATGCAGGAATATACAATCTAAGCACTCCCAACAGATGGCCATCCAGCCTCTGTTTAAAAAAACCTCCAAAGAAGGAAACTCCTCCACACTCTGAGGCAGCATACTCCACTGTCAAACAGCTCTCACTGTCAGGAAGTTCTTCTTAATGTTTAAGTGGAATCTCTTTTCCTGTAGTTTGAATCAATTGCTCTGTGTCCTAGTCTCTGGAGCAGCAGAAAACAAACTTACTCCTTCTTCAATATGACATCCTTCCAAATATTTAAACATGGCTATCATGTCACCTCTTAACCTTCTCTTCTCCAGGCTAAACATACCCAGCTCCCTAAGCTGCTTTTCATAGGGTATGATTTCCAATACCTTTTACCATTTTGGTTGCCCTCCTCTGGACATCCTCCAGATTGTCAATATCCTTCTTAAATTGTGGTGCCTGTGATGTACCAGAAACACACGTTCAGATTAACTCAATAAAATTTCTTTATTAAGCAAGGAAACGTGAGTCAGTAACATGGGCAAAGCCAGAACTAAACACATCCTAGTACAGTCTCCAGATACACCCTTACTGCATGAGAATGGTATGTAGGGAGGGGTGTAGGAGGGCAGCCACCTCCAGGTGCTGTGGCCTTGAGTTGCTCGAGGAACAGTGTTCCCAGACCTGAAAGGCGGGCTGGCACCCGTCCAGGGGCTGAGAGGCCCAGGCAGGGAAAACAGGCCAGGAACCAAACTCATGTCAGGCCTATTACCAAACTCATGTCAGGATCTTCCATGGAGTCTACTCTAATACCCAGAATCCAGGGATGAGCATGACCGCGCCCAAAGTCAGACACAGTAGTCCATTTGAAGTCTGACCAAAGCAGAATAGAGTGATACTATTACTTCCCTCAGTCTAGACACTATACTCCTATTGAGCCTAGAATCACATTGGATTTTTCATCTGCTGCATCATATTGTTGACTGACATTCGCTTGTGGTCTACTAAGCCACCTAGATTTCTTGGATGTAGTTCATCTGGCCCTGGAGATTTGAATTCATTTAGAGTAGCCACGTATTTCTGTACTACCTCTTTTCCTATTCTTTACTTCATTTCCCCTACTGCATCATCTGCTCCATTTTCCCCAGGCTGAGCACTGTTTTTCTTTTGGAAGAAGACTGAGGCAAAGAAGGTGTTGAATAGTTCTGCCTTTCGCTGTCTCCTGTTAGCATTTTGCCATCTTCTCCATGTAGTGACTGTACCATTTCCTTACTTTTCCATTTGCTATGGACATAACCCAAAAATCCCTTTTTATTGTTTTTAACCTCTCTAGCAAGCCTGTGCTCATTCTGTGCTTTAGCTTTTCTGACTTTCTCCCTACACATGCTGGCTATTCATTTGAAATTCTCTTTGGTGATTTCTCCCCTTTCCATTCTTTTAATTGTCCCTTTTAAATCTTAGCTCAGTTGAAAGTTATTTAGATATCCATTCTGGTTTCTTTAGACACCTCCCATTTTTCCTCCTCATTGGAAATTGTGCCTTCAGTTTCTCACTTTTAAGAAACTTCAATCCATCATGAACTCCCATCTCTTTAGTATTCCTGACCACAGGATCACACCCACTATCCCCCTAAGTTTACTGAAATCAGCTTTCTTAAAGTCTAGAATGTGTGTCTGACTATACTTGGCTTCCCCTTTCTGCTGTATAAGAAACTCCAGGAGAACATAGACACTCTCACCTAAGGATCCCACTATTCTCACACCATTAACTAGGTCATCACTGTTGGCTAACTGAATATTATCTGTATAGGTTTTAATAAGTCATGGATTGCATTTTTTGTTAGCAATGGTAAAGTCAATACTGTTAGTTCTCCAATTCTGTCCTCTTAATGTATACAGTGACCTTTTTTTTATTTTTTTACCCATTGGCAATTGATGATTTGCATAAAGGACTGGAGTGATATCCTCTGATTTGGCTAGAGATGTGATAAGTAGAGTGCCACACATCCTAGGACAGGTGTTGTTTAATAACTTTATAAATGACTTGGATGAAGGAGTAGAAGAGATGCTCATTAAATTTGCAGATGATGCCAGACTGGACAAGGTAGTTATTCCAGATCTGAAGACAGAACAGGATACAAGATGATTGTGACAGGATGAAGAACTGGGCCAAAAGTAACAAAATTAATTTCATCAAAGGTTATTGCAAAGTTAGGCAGGAAAGAAAGCAATTGCACAAACAGAAGATAGGTACTATTTGGATTGACAGTAGTACATGTAAAAAGGATCTATGGTTTTAGAAGACTACATAGTACAGATGAGTTGGCAGTGTAATGGAACAGCTGTTTGCTTTCCATACTGCAAGAAATAGTACTCTCTGGGGATGAATGCACTCCCAGTTTTAGTCTAAACTTTAAAGGATTGAATACTACGGAAGCTACTTCAGTGATGGGGTCCAGCACCTTGGATAGCTCCTGTAACATTGGGGACTTTATCACACGACACTGTTATAGTGCTATTACACCACTTTAACTGCTCTGGCTGCCTCCTATGGAATTCTGGGGTTTGTAGTTTAGTGAGACCTAAGGGCTCTCTGGTTGAGAGTTCTAAATGCCCCTCCCTAAACTGCAAATCCAAGGATTTCAGAGGAGACAGCCAGGGAAGTAAAAGTGGAATAATAGCACTATAACAGACATTGAAAACCACTTAATGTGGTGTAGATGTGTAAATTGCTATTGCTTAACAATTGTAAGCCAGTCTGAGAGCCTTTTTAGCTCAAGAGTGGGGTATAAATACCTAAAAAAATATGAAATAAATAAAATAAATAACAGTGTCATGTGATACTCTCCTGGGACTAATATGCAGAATGGATTTACTGCCATGCTGACATGAAGTACAGACCTCACCTGGTACTTCTGACCAACAAAATTGTTTGTTTGTTATTGTGTGCCTTCAATCATTTTTGACTTATGATGACCCTATGGCAAACCTATAAAGCATTTGGGGAGGGGGCAGATTTCTTTGGAGGGGATTTGACATTGCCTTTCCTTGAGACTGAGAGAATGTGACCTGTCCAAGATCAATAGTGGAGGGTGTCAGTGATAGTAAAAGACCTGGAGACCAAGTCATATGAAAAAGGTTACCTTGGATGGTGAAGTACTCTTTTTCCTTAAAGCTTTTGAAGCAGAGGTAGGGTGGTCACCTGTGATGATAGAAAGGAAAGAGGTTTGAGCACCACAAACATGATTTAATGCCAGTCAGTGGCTAACACTCATGGAGGCGAGCCTAACCCAAAAGGACAATGAGGACTCAATCAGAATGCCAGAGGTGGATTTAAACTGTTAGCTGGCCATGATTCATGGCTCTCCATCTTCTGTTTCCTGGAGGAAAGTGATGCAGCTGGTCAGTAGCACTGACTGACATTGAGGCAACACTGTTCATCCTAAAGAAGCCAAGATTGGATCCTACAGAGGCTAAGTATAGAAGGTTACCTTACTCACAAACAGGCTATTGTTTCTTTTCTTGTTTGTCTGGCTTTCAGGATTGCAGATGAATATTCATTTACTAACCCAAGATGTGCCCAAGAAATTATCCATAGGAATCTGCTCTAGTTACTTGTAACACCCAGCAACAAATTGCAAGTGTATTTCTTTCCTCTTTCTAGCAATAACACTCCCCCGCTGCCTTTCTAGCAATAACACTGAGAGAAGGGCCTGTCTTGTTGATCTCAGGGGCTGGGCAGATTCATATCAGAAGATACAGTCTGTCAGATAGCCTGGACCTAAACTGTATAGGGCTTTATAAGTTATAGCCAGCATTTAGAATTGTGCCTGGAAACAGATTGGCAGCCAGTGGAGCTGCTGGAGCAGGGGAGTTATATGATCCCTATAACCAGCCCAGTGGGGAGGGGAAAACCTGATATCACCTGTTAGGAACACTGTAGCAGTGACTTCCTGCACTGATAGGGAGTTGAACCTTTGAAATTCCTTTCAACTAGAGTTGCCAGATCAGATGAATCCCAGAGCCTGAGATTTCAAGGTCAAAATCTGAGACCTAGGGAAACCTCATGTTGATCTCACAGGGAAAGGGTCCCTGTGGTGTCCTTAAGCATATTAAGCATCAATCACAGTTATTCAGTGTGTGTAATTCAGATAATAAACACTAACAAAAGAGAAAATATTTAGCTAATTGAAAATTAGATTTCCCAAACTTTGCATTAAAAAAATAAAAAACAACACCCCAAACATATGTACTGCTCTGTTTTGAGTACTTCTGCAAGCAATTCTTATTCAATATAATTATTAAAAGAAACAAATTAAACAAACATGAAAGACATAAATGAAAAGACAAATAACATCAAAAACATACCAACATTATCCCCTCCCTCCCTCCCCTCGCCATTAAAATTGACTTCCTACTTCTTTCTGCAAGCAATTATTTTAAGAGCACATGGGAGTTGTAGTATAACCAATGGAGGTTTTCCAAATTCTGCATTTAAAAGGACATAGTCTACAGTAGTTGCTATAGGGGGCTCAGGGCACATAGTGATAGACAGGCAGGTCAATAATTTTCAAGGGGATACTCTTGCCCTGAAATTCCTCCCCTTCACCTTTTGGACCAGAGAAGCGGGGCCAGGCCCTGAGATCTCAAAAACCAACTTCCAATTGTGTGTTCCTAAATTTTTCTTTCTTTCATTTTCAAACCTACATATTTGCAGGTCTGGCTTCCCTGTTCTGACTGCTTCTGCATTAAAATATCCAGATCTAGCAAATCTAACATTTGTGGAATGAGGAAGATAAAACACATACTAGGAAATACTTAGGCTTCAAAATCTATTGTAAATGTATCTGAAATACAGAGCTCTAAGCAGTTGCATTTTTACTGTTCCCCCAAATATTGTTCACAATCCAGACAGATTGTGCCAGTAAATTCCTCCAAGTCCTGCTGATTTAAAGGAAAGAGTTAAGCATGTGGCTAAACCTTTCTCATTGAAATCAATAGGTTTAAAAGTGTGTCACTTCAGCTGGATCATGTCTACTCTTATTATAGAACCAGAGAGTTGTTTCTTGGATTAGGTCATAGACTCACAATACTTTAGCGAACTATTTGCATGTAATAATCTGCCATGATAGAAATTTAAACCCTGGGCAACTGTAGAGTGTCATTCTGTTTTGACTACCTCAGCTAATCAGCTAAGGTCTTGAAACAGATTTGATTTTTCTATGGAAGAATATTTTTTTCACTTTATTCTTGATAGTGACAGAACACAAACTTGTTTGCTCAGTAAGTTTGATTTTCAGCTATATATGCTGAGAGAAATATTTACTGGATGCTAGAGACTCAGGAGTTAAGTCTGTGTTGTAACCAAAGCTTGGGAAATTTACAGAATTAACTTGGGAAAATTATATAATTTTCCAGCCAACATATCCAAAATAGTAACATTCTTAAACTTTGGTGGTACTTGATCTCTGGCTTTCTAGTATGTAATCATTCTGGAAGCATAAATGAATAAAATAAATTTCTATGAAGCAAGCAAATATGATGATCTCTAGGCAAGAACTTGTGTAACTTTCTTTCTATCAGAGCAGAAGTCAATAAAAGAGCAAGAATTTGCACCAGATTAACAGAAGCTAATCTTTTGAAGATTAGTTTCAGAAGGCCTGTTAACCTCCCTATTAAGATGACTGAGACACCATAGAATAAAACAAGGTAGTACACCTGTTGATTCTGGTGTTGTGTCACTGATGAAAAGCAGAGACTATAATCTAGTGGGAAACTCTTCCCCAAAGCAGTCCATAAATACACACTGTTCCCTTGAGACATAACACTGATGTTTGGGCTACTTTCTTTCTGCCCAATCCACACTTTCCTACCATTGCTCCTGTCAAGAATGTTTACCCAAGAGATGCTTGCTTCCTGTCACTCCCATCTCCCACTGCTTCTCTACCTATAATGTTTATTCTGTAAAGCACCCACCTCTCTGTTGCTCCCCATGCCTTTGGCTCCCTCTCAAATGTCAGAATTTGACAACTGGCTTCCCAGCTTCCCCTCAGAGCCTAACTACAATTACATGGAAACACATGTAGCAAAAGCTTGACAGCTGGATTTGGAGGAAAGAATCAGCATGGGCCATTTGGAGCAGAGATAAGCTGCTTCCCCTCATGTGGGTTTCTAATTACATGCTTGCCATTGGGAATACTAGTTTGGGATTCCGCAGGAGGGAAAGGAGCTGGGTAACACACTTTACAGGAGAGAAGAGGTGGGCCAAGGAAAGGGTAAGCATCCCTGCCTTTCCCCATTAGTTCTCGACTCTAAATGCTCTTCTAAATTCTGTGTGATTGGCAGCTATCAGGCTTTTGCTGCACAGTGAGGTATCACATTGACCTTTAAAAACATTCATATTCTTCTCTTTGGTAACCTCAGTGATGATGTTGAGACTCCGCCTCTGAGTGGCGGCTGGTGGCTTCCATGCTGGTGGAGTTGTGAATCTACTTCAGGTTTTATTCCTCACTTTAGGAAGCTGTTTAAGGTACTGAATCCATTCTGGAGGATAAGATTAGGGTTACTGAGCCCAAACCACTCTAGTGCTTTTAACAACAGCTCCAGTAGGCAGATGTGAAGCTTTTGTTAAAGACTGTCATTATGAACAGCCATCTCTTTGAAAGACTATCTAATCCAAGTCTGATTAAACATTTAAAAACTGCAAGAAGGGAGAGCTCCCTATAGGTACCTAGAGAGCAGAATGAACAGTCATAAAAGTTACCTGTTCACAATCTTACTTATTAGGGCAAGAGCTATAGCATTTCTATCTAATTTATAACAGTTCTTTACAGTAGTGTATCTCTATGTATGAAAATGTAAATTTTCTGGAAGTCAGCATCCTCCTTGGTCTTCTTTTGTGGGGTTGTTTCCCCCTCTTTTTTGTTGGCCACAAGAGAGTGACCACCCTATTAAAGACACAGACACTTTTACCAGAGGCACAAATTGGCAACCCTTGTGTGTAGGTACAGGAATAGCATTCTTCCAACCTTCACTGACAAAATAATTGAATGTCACGTTGAGAATGGAGCAGGCTTGTTTTCTGCTGCTCCAGAGACTGGAACATGGAGCAATGGATGTAAGTTCCAGGAACAGAGATTCCACCTCAACATTAGGAGGAACTTTTTGACAGTAAGAGCTGTTTGGCAGTGGAACACACTCCCTCGGAGCGTGGTGGGGTCTCCTTCCTTGGAGGTGTTTAAACAGAGGCTGGATGGGCATATGTTGGGGATGCTTTGATTGTGATTTCCTGCGTGGCAGGGGGTTGGACTGGATGGCCCTCGTGGTCTCTTCCAACTCTACAGTTCTATGATTCTATGATTCTACCATCGGTTTAGACCAGAGGTAGGAGTTGTGTAGCATTCTATATGTTGTTGGACTGCAATTACCAGCATTCCACACTGTTAGCTATGCTAGAAAGGGCTGCTGGAAGTCCAACAGCCTTTGATGTGCCGGTCAGTGTAGAATCTAACCTAGAGGTGGGAATCATACAACACATTAATTTGGCCATTCAAGAACCTCATTTGATTAATTCAGCAACCTTAACAATCCATTCTTCCATTGTGGTGCTTCAGTCCATTTTTGGGTTTGAGTAAACAATATTCCGGCTTCTGTTGTTGTATATCAAAGTAATCCATATTTACTGTCTACTTCTTTATCCATAATGCCCAACGGAGACATTTCTGGTAGCATAACAAAATGTAACTTTAATTTTTTTTTGGATTAACATATTCATCTAAGACCAGTAATTTTTTGTCTTCTTAGAGGTCCACCACATATGATGAAAAGGGGACCTCTTTATCTTGACACCACCAACATTCTGGCATTAGATACTATCTATACATAATCTTACACAAGTTTTCTTTTAAATTACTGCACAAAATAAATGTTATCTCTTTGGACCACATTTTCCCCCTACATCCATTTTGACATTATGGTCAAAATTATGGGCCCACCTTATAATGTAATCTTTTACAGGTTCATCTCATCTCTAGTTTCAAAAGCCATTTATACACTTTTTAAATTATATGGTCATTGTCTTTACACAACTCTAAATAAAACACATTTTCTCTAATCTCTATGGCTGCATTTCCCTTATCTTGATTAAATGTGTCCTTAAGCTGCATATACAAATATAGGGAGGAGCTTGTACCAACTGCTTGTTAAGACACATCCCTAAAACATTACACATAAATAGTATAGATATGTAGCTATCAGAATAAGCATTCTTAGGGGTTGTCAAGAAGAGAAGATGTATGCTGATTCCTGCACATTATTGCAAATTCACAACAGCATTCATTTGTTGTAGGAGGTATGAGTCTAAAAATAAAAATGTATTAAAAAATTCCAGGGATCTAGCCCTTTTTAAAAAGAAATAAAAATATCTTCTTTAAAAAATAAAAATCTTTTCTTTCAAATTCATGACAGAGTGACACATTAGAATGCAGAGACAGCTCAATTAACATTTAAAAGTGTGGTCTGATCACCCAATCAATTAGACTCATTAAAAACAAAGGAGTCAGTTTAAAAATGCATATCAAAAGTTTACTGAAGGTATATAAATCTTAATCTACATACTAAAACAAACTTTAAAAAGGGTTCCTAACTAACTAAGAGAATTTAGGGTAGAATGAGACTCACCCAGCCTTTAGCAGTGGGGGCTGCATGGTAACTTGAAAGGAACTCAAAAACACAACAACATCATGGCATGGCTTCAGCCACATGGAGACTCTAACTTAAAAGAGACTTGAACAAAGGGTAATAATATTTAAATTAGGTCATGTGAATAAATGACCCATTGCTCCAGTTGGCTGAAATTGCCTAGTGAAATAAGAGAAAGGGAAGTTGGGAGAACTAAAGCATGCAGGGTAAATATCCTAGACTGCACTTAAAATGTGAATGGAGTACACAAGATTGTATTACATTACAATAATGATTTCCCCACATACTACATTTGTCTCCATGGTCTTTTGGCAAAACTGACAGTATGCGAAGCTATCTGTGTTTGAAATGCACATGCTGTGAATCAAGATGGTGGCCAAGTAAATTAGCATATTATTTTTCTCCACACATTGTCACTGCTGCACAGTATTTTTTTTAAAAAAAACTTTAATGCAAAGGTGTGCAAATGCAACCTTCTGCTCAAAATAGCTACTTAGCTTAAAGCGGGGGGGGGGGGGGGAGCACAATCGGCAATATGAAACTCTAACATGGTGCTTCCAGCCACTTCATTGCCGGCAAGCCTGCCCCCAGTACACATCTGACCAATCAACTGTCCACTTCTGCTCCTCTCAAAGAATGGGCCGTGTCCCAAATCAATTGTCCAAGTGAGCGGTAATGTGCATTCCCACCCATTAAAAAAAAATAAATTGGGAAAAGCAGCAAAGGCTTTTCCTATGTAGTTTTTGGAGTCCCCCCCCCCCGCTTCCAAATAAGGTAAATTACCACGGAATCTCATTGGGACAAAAGATATTTTCCTCAAATTCTATGAGGTGTATTTTCACCATCTAGACAACCCCTTAGTTTGTTTAGATCAGGGGTGGGCAAAGTGAAGTTTGTGGACTGCATACAGCCTCCTAGGTCCTCCAGAATGACCCCAAATGTGCTAGGAGGCATAGAGGGAATTTTACCACATTTGGAGACCCCCTGGACCATCACTCTGGGTAAAAACATTTTTTGCAAAAAAAAAAAAAATCCTCAAAATGTCATTTTGCAGCCCTCTAAGGACTGGGAGGGTAATGCAGCCCTTAGCCTTCCTCAGTTGCCCACCCCTGCTTTAGATGTACACATTACATACAGGTGCCATTAATCAGAAGTACATGTCCAGCTGACAACAGGTGTTATCAATAGGGAGTATGAGAGTACACATAATCCAGAAGGGTTTCTGTCTATAAAAACTGCTATAGAGTTGCCCTGAGAGAGGGTGGGGCAGACCAGCATGGACAACAATGTGCAGCACACAGTTGGCGGGGGGGGGGTAGTTGCTTCTCTGTGCTCATAACAGGTGATTGAAGGTAGGAGCTATTCTGTGGGACTTGCTTTATCTACTTTATGTAGCATCTGGTAAGTTTTTATTGTTCTGTCATTCCTTTCACCCACTGGTGTGTTCATTGCCTCTATATCATAAAGGAAACAGCCTCTTTTGGTGTTACACACTGCTCCTCACAAAGAAGCCTATGCTTTGGCTCCTTCCTCAATTCTTTGTCTTTCTTACAAGAGTAATGGCCCAAATAGCAGTGATGTGAAATGCATATTTGCATTTTAATTGCACAACAGGGGGAAAAAAACCAGCAGACAGTTAGTGAGGAACTTTCTCTCAATGCAAACAGATGCTTCAAATGAGTAATTTTCAATGGGACCACAGCAGGAAGAAAGAATTAAATTTCCCCTCCCTATTATTAATCCCCCATTCAGTTTGGAAAAAGTTACTTTATGGATTATAATTCCCAAGATCCCACAGGCAAAAGCACCCCCCCAAGCTGTGCTTTCTTCATCCACATAAGAGTTGCTTATATGCAACTCTTATATGCAAAGAGGCCCTTAACTTCACACATAACATGCATAATACAAACTGCTCAGGTATACCAGCAAGACTTTCTATAATGGAATCCAACAGTTGTACTGGCTTCTCTGCTGCCGCCTCCTTTTGTTGTTGTTGAAGTTTTGGTCCATCACACGGCTGACCAGATTCCTGCTGTAAATGGTTATGCTGCTACTGTTGGCCTTAGTTAAATAACTGTTCAGCCCATCCCAGAAGACTCCAAGCTTCAAGGCACAGTGAACCAGTTCTTGTATATTGAGTAGTTTATAAAAATGTATGTAGTGCTTTCCAGATGAAAACTAATTTTGAAATGCAACCTGCTACTAATAAAAGGCATCTCTTTAGTCCTTTTCCAGAAAGATTTGAAATTCCTCTCACCACCTTACAACCTCTCTCTCTATATATATATGTATATGTGTGTGTGTGTGTGTGTGTGTGTGTGATTGATTTGTGGTTTCTGATTCAGTGAAATAGCTCTGAAGGAGCTGAGCAGGGGTCACTTTTCAAAAGATGTGAATGGATTTATCTAGCCAGTGTTACTGCACCAAGGACAATCTTTTTCAAAAGCCCAGCAATGGCTTTCTTTGGCTGGAAGCCATAGTCCATTTCCTCCCAAGAGTTGTCCTGTCAATGGGAATGGTCAGAAACAGTCTGGGGTGCATAGGTTGTGCATTGCAGCTTTTGTATTCCAGCAACCTGGAATAGGACTGAGGTTTTGCTTACAGTGCAGAATTTGAAACCATGCAGTGGAAGAGAAACAGATATTCATCGTACTTACATTCACCTTCAAAAGACATAGCTTTTTCCTGCCTTTTTATTCTTCATCACTAGTTATTTGTACATAGACGTTGAAGTACAAGAACAAATTTATTTTATAACCGGGAAATTTGTAATTTTGGAATACTGCTCTGGTACCTACGCATATAATTTCTGCATGGAAATAGATGCAGGCTCTGCCTTCTAATGCATGTATCAGGACAGGAAAAAGACTGGAATGGGTATTGCCACTAAAATTGCACATATTCTTATACACAGATGTAGGCCTATGTGGACTTTGGTTACTATATGATCTAAAAGTCTGAGAAATAAATGAATATACTGAATTATAATCTAGGACCTGACCCAGATTATAACATTAAAAAGAATCCATCTGGATTAGATCATGGGCCTATTTAGTCCAAACTTTTCATTCACAAAGTGGCTGCTTTTCATTGGTGAGCAGGGCAAAAAGATGGGATCAAACATACCAGCATACTTTAGCTTCAAGCTCTTCCTTCTGTTACCTAAGCCTTACAGCGAGAAAGAGCCATACAAAAGCTTGGAAACCACCACGTAACAGTATCATGGAGGTTGAGGCAAGGTCATCTGACAGTCCCTATAAGGTTGAATTGGGACCCACAGGAAGGCAAAGTCCTCCCCAAGGCCAGAGGTTACCCATCTCTGCTCCATATGAAGGGCCATTTAAAGCCAACTGAAAAGCCATTTAAATCCAACAAAAACAAGAGCAGAGGCACTGATCTTGCTTAGGAACAGTGATTACCTGGATGGCAGACTAACCAAGAACATAGGTCACCAGTTACTTGTCTGCCCTACATGGGGCAGGGGGGGATTAATAATTTTATTTTTATTAAAATTATACTAACTGGTTTCAAAATTTGCATTTACGTAGAGATTTTAACGGATGCCAGTTCTTTTGGCCCCTTTTATATGATACTTTTGTCAGGAGTAAGAAACTGAACTCCTTAGAAAATGGCCAGACAACTGCCAAGTCATGCTAGCCGAGGCCAAGGAACTGCCAAGTCAAGCTAGGCTTGAGGCCACAGCTGCACAAGAAGGTTACTGCAGGGCACTGCTTCAGGCTATAGTGTGGGGTGCACAACAGAGTCTGGAGTGCAAAAACTGATATAATGCACCCATGTGGCTGAGGGAGCCAATGCCCTGTGAAACTGTATAAAAGAAGGCTCAGTCCAGAGCACATTCTCTCTTGAGAAACATTGATGTCTGGCGTAGCAATTTGTTCATCTGCTGTATATATCTGTACATATTGCAACTGCCTTGAACTTGAAGATAATGTGCCTCCTATTGTTTGGATGACAATCACTCTGTGTGTGAGAGTATTCTTGGGAACCAGTTGCTGCTGAGTCTGCTGAGATATTTTTTTGGCTTCTGCCAGGGATAGAGTGTCCTATCATTCCCCCAACAACTTTCCCTTCCCCCCAGAGGCAATAAGTGGCCACCACACCTAGGAACTAGGCAAGAGGGTTTAAAAGGTAACATAGAAAGGCTGAAACAATAAAAGTTGTTTAACGGCCCTAACCAAATCCCTCCTCATAGTTTAAAATGGCACCTATCAGGTTAACCCAATACCATCTATAAAATTGGATTTTTTTCTTTGATATTTCAGCTTTTCTCTTGCTCAGCAAAATACAATCACATGCACTAAGCTCACTCAGAAGGGTGGCTAACATTGCATTTACTGAGACTTCAAGGATCTGATCATAGTTTCTTCAAATGTATTTATATTTGCTAGCAGACATGGCCTGATAGAAACCCCTGTATTAATCTCGGCTGGAGAAGGAGGAGAGAAGGAGAAAGAATGTGCCATAGAAAAGATGATGCAGGCAAGTAATCACTTACTAATGCTTTTTTTTGGAAACAGATAGGTGTCTACCAATGCCCTGCCTTCTCCATTACCTCTTCTGTGCCCACTGATCTCCCAGCCAGCCAGCCATCTCTGTTATCATTTGCTGCAGCAGCAGTATGTTCCTCTAGAGGCATTAAAGCCATTATTCTAAAAGGATCCAAGAGGTGCCAGGAACAGTTTCAGGTTTCCAACCTCATGAGTCCAAATCCAATCTGTAAAAAATTAATACTCTCAAAAGGAACAGTTAAAAGCATCACTAATCAATTAGTGGTGTGTGTGTGTGTGTGTGTGCGCGCACATTGACAGTTTGTGTCCACTGTGGCTGGTGGAACTGAGGACAAGGGCAACAAATGGTGGACAGAACCAGGGGTGTCCAGGCAATAGCAGTGTTCACACAAAAATCTATACACTCCACACTGCTGGTGTGGTGACAGGGAGAAGGAATAAAAGGATAGAGAAAAGAAGCCCAGCAATGAGGACTGGAGGGGGGACTAGAAGGAAATGGAATAGCCTGGAGACTGGAGGAAAGAAGGAGGAAACAGAGAGAAGAGATGTAGCCCAGTATTATACTTTCCAGATCCTCCCTGGGGAGGTACACACCATAGGCACCTCTTTGCATGACAAAACCAGCCACCAGGTGACTGCCAACACCTTTTACTAGGCTGTTCAGACTAAAAAGAGGTGGCTGGATTGTAGCAGTTTGGGTCACAGTCATTTGTGCCATTGAATGAAGGAAAAGACCCATATCTTGGCCCACATGGTTCATTAGGTAGCTGCCAGACCCCAGAGGACTGATGCCTATTGACAGATTGATGGTGATGGGTCTCATCATCTGGCCCCATACAGAATGGATTGGCTCTGGACACAGTGCTCTTAACAATAAGTTGTTCTAGGATCCAGTTCCTGGATTTAATAAGTTGTCACAGGATCGTGTCTCTTCTGCTGGTACATGCCCTTGGATCCTGCCCATAGTTTGGGTAAGTCATTCCGAACTCATATTGTTCTTGCTAATAAATTGCTTCAGGACCAGACTCAGCAAATGTGGATTGGTGAAGGACCATAGGTATGGTCTATGCAGGAGGGCCAGGAAGGGATGGATCCAGCCCTAGGTGTCACCTCTATGGAGTGGACCAGTAGAGGCTAGGCATTGGTGAGGAACTGAGTTTAGATCTGGTAGAGGCACCTCCAACCAACATTCCAGTTGTAGTTGTCCTGGTTTTAAGGTGAGCAAGCCATAGGGCCTCTTCCTGGCTTTCACTTGACTCCAAGGGGGCATGGAGCCTATCTGCACAAGCTCTAACTGTCTATCATTGTCATTACCATCATCTTTATTTATACCTCACCTTTTCCCCAGATTGAGACTCAAGGCAGGTTACAAATTAAAATGATTACAACATGGCTAGAAACATACAAAAGTCAACATTAAAATAGAATTAAACTCTTAAGTACTCTCTTTGGTATGAGCAGAGGAATGAGTATGCATCTACTTGGCTTTGGACCTATTGCTGGCTTCCAACCCTCTTTCTGGAGAAGCCTCACTTCCTGTGGGTGCGTGATGAAGGGAGAAAGACTGGTGAACTTAGCATTCCACCTTACTCTGGCTGCTTCCTCACCTATCCTGATACTTCCAAAGGTTTTCTCTCTTCCTGCTCTCTTCCCCCTCACAGTTGTTTGTTGCTGTATTGCAAGACAACCAGCTAGCTGGCAGTCCCAGAGCAGCCCTCCTTGCAGCTGAGGGTGCCAGAGCAGTGGCAGTGATCCCCACACATAGCAACAAGGTTTGAAGAAAAGAATGACAGAAGCAAAGGGAGTGGAAAAGCAGAGGATGGAGGAAAGAGGGGGGAAAAAGATGGGGAGTAGCCAGGGCATAGTTTACTGAGGTAATTGACCTCCCTCCATAACAATTCTCCCTCTCATGAATCTTTTCTTCAGCCCCCAAATTTCTAGCATTGAAGCAACTTAACCTTTCAGCTGAACATTTAGAAATACAGTTTAGGCGTCAAACTGGGGGGGGGGGAGTTCTAGCCATGAATAATTTTCAGTGTCCCACATTCTGCAATGCTAGAAATTTAGAGGCAAGATTCTTACCTGAGGGGGCAATGCCCTAACCCCGCCATAGCTACCCCTCTAGTGAGAAGCCCAGCAATGTGGGTTGGACAGAAAGGGGTGTTGACCTAAGAGATGGGGGTGCTTTAGAGCCACCACCCCCGTGATGCCAGAATCTCTATTATGATTTAGGGGAATGGCTGTATTAGCTCAAATGGAAGCCTGCAAGAGGGGGGTAACTTTGGGGATCTTTTCACCTATGTATACGAGTACTGTACTAACTGTAGAGGAAGCACCAGCTGAGGGAAAATAAAGTTTTTTATTAGAAAAACATAGACTAATGCACAAGAATCTACACTCTTACAAACCATACAAGGCTATTAGAAAAGTAAGTGGGACGGGTTGGAGATAGAGGTCTGGATAAGAGGGAAATAGTTACCAGTCTTGGGAGAAGAAAGTTCTGTGTAGTGAAGAATCTCATACTGGCATCTGAGGGTGATACAGCACAGTCCTGATCCATGACTCATTGAGAAAGAGAATGGTTGGGTCCCTCTGCAACACACATTGCTATAGTTGGGGCTGTACTATTTGTAACTCATTTCATGCCTTGAAGGCATGTTCTGGCTTTAACAATAGCTAGATGGCTCTTCTGAAGGAGAGACAAAGGAAAACAAAACTCAACCGATTAATTTACTTGCTGGGAGATAGAAATTGATGTGCTTATGACAACCTCGCACGGCTGGACAGAAGGGGGTATAGGAAAGATTTATGTAGGAATAGATTTGGGAATGGTCACTTAATTGTTTGATTGAATGAATAATCGCTGAGGCCCCCAGGGCTGGAAGAAAGGATTAGCAGTCCTTAATTACTATGTTTACTAAGGGGCTTCCGCACCATCCTAATATGGGCTTTCCTGCCATAATATTTCTAAGACACATCCCAGGTTATTGTGGCCTTTTGGTTTGCCCAACCAACTTGACCTCAAAAAGTGCCCAATATTTCCAGTTATGAGATACGGTGGGTAGCGGGTAGTAGGGCATACTAATGGGGGATGGGGATAGAGTGAAGGGGGAATAACTGAGCAACAGAATTTGGAAGAAAGCAGTAGAGGAAGGGTAGAAAAAGGAGATAGCCAGAGATAGAGGCCAGAGGTGAAAATGTGTAGAGGAAAATGAAGGGAGAAAAAAAGCTTGGAGGGGAATGGCCTGAAGAGGAAGTGATCAAGCATTTGAGGTAAATTAACAGGATAAAATAGACAGAACCAGAAAAGAGGCTTTAAAAAAACCAGTAAACAAAATAAAAATCTAAATAGAAGTTCTTCAAAACCAAAGAGAGCTACAAAAATGACCAAACAAGTCTTACCTTCTGCTGGTGAATAGTTTGGATTCAACTGAGCTGATACCTCTTTCCCTCAGCCTCTCCCTTTAGAAACTATTAGTGAAATTCTTTTTCTCATTCACACACATTCAGTCCAAACTGAAGTGGGGAAGGGGTGCTCTTATTCTTCCTGTTCCTACTTCAGTCCACCACCATCCAGGTCTTGGGCCATCCTCATCCCACACCAGACCATGACCTATCCCTCATCCCACACCTTTGGTTTCCTCACTACTCACTCCCCAATACTAATTTACTTAGGCGCAGCAAGGCCAGACAGTGGCTAGTGACTTCTGTTGTCAGTCGGGTTGTGAATTGGCTCTGGGCTTTGGTCCAGATTTTAAAGGAGTTCTGCAGGGTGTTGAATTCTATCCCCACAACAGAGTCAGCAATATGGACAGAGCTCAGAAAGTTCAGACAAAATGCTTCAGTGGATTCACCACCAGTTGCCACTATCAGAAACTGCTATGCATGGCAGACAAAGAAGCACTGCCATTTCCCTGTGTTTGTGTGTGTGTGTTTCTGCCTTCAAGTCCTCTGTTGACTCATGGTGACCCCATGAATTTCATAGGCGAGGAATACTAAGCAGTAGTTTTGCCAGTTCCTTCCTCTGAAATATAGCCTACAGCACCTGGGATTCATTGGTGGTCTCCCATCCTAGTACTAACCAGGGCTGACCCTACTTAGCTTCCAAGATCAGACAGGATCTGGTGCCTTTAGAGTATTTAGGCCACTCCAGCAACCACTTCAAGGAAAGAAGCAACACAAGAGTGGCTCCAGTTTCTATAAAAGATAGGCAGTCCTAAATTGGATTTATGCCTGTATAAGTCACTACCAGGATGCCAGCCATAAATATGTCAATTTGTATAAATAGATGCAACTTAAAAGTGCTGTAATTATTATGATTTAAGTAGAACTTCAATACTGTGACCAAGTGACTTCTGTGAGTACTGAGTATCTGCTGTCCAGATGTTAACTGCTGATGGGAACACACAAAGCCCCTCTTTCCCCCTCTTAGGGTACTTTATAATCAAACTGGACTTGGACCAGACAACCCTTCAAATAAATGATGCTTTCAAATAGATGATTGTCTCCTGGCAAGTCTTCCAGCAGAGGGCTAACCTGTCCACTGCAAAGTAAGATAGATGACCATGGCAGCAGGGAGGGTTGAGCTTCTTCCTGCTTGTACTCTTTTCCCATCAAAAAGATATGCATCAGTTTTACCTCTACTTAGGTGAGTGAATGCTTTTTGGTGAGAAAATGATATGCGGAATTCGGGAAGCACCTGTCTTACTGTGCTGCCCTTCCAGTCGAAACACCTGCACTGGTTGGTAATTGTATTCAATCCAAGATGTTAGTTTTAATCTTTATAGCCCTAAATATCTTGGGGCCTGGCTCTCCAAGGAACCAATTGTCTCATTAAGAACCTGCCTAGCCATTAAGAACTACAGGTAAACCTTGAAGATGCTGTTGTCTTCAGAGGGCTGTTTGTTACATGTAGCAGAACTATTTTTAATCACAACAATTCTGTGTTTCTGGGGAATTCCAAATTCTGGAATGCTTTTCCTCTAGAATTACAACTGGGGGGCCCTTTCTCAGCTTCTAAAAAAGATGCTGAGACACATCTTTTTAACTTAGCATTTTAAATTCATGTTAGTGTAGTAAAGTTTTATTGTTGCCATTTTAATGGATTAGTCTTTGTTTTGTTTTGTTTTAATTTTACTGCATATGACCTCAAGGTCTTTTTAGCCAAAAGAGAATAAAAAGGTATTAATATCAATCTCTCAAACACAGAAGTCTTTGAAAAGAACAATGGAATGAGATGTCATGGATACTTCTACACTTTGTTTCTTTCCTTTTCTGGACCCTTCCTGAACAGTTGTCAAGACCTTTTCACTCAAGGGTTTCTTTAACATCCTAACTGCATCCTGAGTCTACAATCCTATTGGGATCATGACCCATTGAATGCCCCACTGTATAGACATACATAAGATTGTGCTGTAGATCTCAGCTTGCTCCCAGGGTTTGGAACTCCCTGCTTAGGGAAGATAGACTGGCTTCCTCCCTGCTCTCCTTTCATTGGCAGGCAAAAATACCTTTTCATTCCAGCAGGCTTTGAGACCCAACTGTTTTACAAGAAAAAGGCTTTTCTTTGTGTGCTGTACTACTTCTATACTTTGTTTTTAAATCAGGGTTTTAAATCAATTTCATTTTGTAGACAGTTTATTACTATTTTAGTCATAACTTTGTGTATTTTAGTTACACATGTTTTTACTCTTTTTAAAAAAAACTTTGTAAACCACATTGAGTCCCAGTTTTGAGGAAAAGGCAAACTGTAAATAAAGCATTTGACTAGGGACTTTACCAGACCCTCCCCAAAACATGTTCTTTTGCCGGCATAACTTCTGATGTTTTTATGCTGGCAAAAGAACTTCCCATACCTCACTTACCTTCCATCCCAGCAAAAGGCTTCCCTGGCAATGATGGAGGAGTGAACAGAGCTCCATTCACTTCCTCGTCTGAAATCCCATGGATTCTTGCGAGAATACCTAGTGTGGGAAATTTAAAAATAAAACCAAAAATAATACACAAAAAGTTATACTAAGTACATAAACACACTTAAAAACTTGCAAATAAACTTGATGGGGGGTCATAAAATGTGTATCACCTACCTGGATGTCACAATCTCACCCGGCAGTGTTCTGGCTGGTCCGGCCATTCATGCTGCATTCACATGAGTACAATGGTGTGTGGATTCAAACACCAGCAATTCTGGCACAAAAGCACCATGGGGGACAAAAGCACCATGGGACAGCTTGGACCATCAATAAAATAGGATGGTTTTTAACTGGACATGATTGCGCAAGGGTAACGTTGTCTGGTATGCATGCCCTTTCGTGATCATTAGGTGTCCTTATGATGCTGTATTTACATGGTCTGATAAAGTCCTAGAGCAGAATACTTGCTTCCCCAGATCAATTAAAAGAAAAACATCTCAAGGTAGGGATGAGGAACTTTTTTTGTTGTCCGTGTGGTTGGGACTTCAGCTCCCAGAAGCTCTAGCTAACTTGGCCAGTGGTATGGTATTGTGCAGGTTGTTGCTGAAAACATGGTAGAAGGTCTGAGCTCCATTCCTACCTTTCTCTTATGGGGATTCCCAGCCATGTATACTTTTATTCTATTGCTGAAGTAAACTCCATTAAGGTAAAAGGCTTACTCTCTTTTTGTAAACCTTTGCCTGACTTTGAGGGAAATGAGTGCTTTCTCTCCCTCCCGCTTCTTGGTCCTGCATCAAGTAGGGCAGGCTGACTAAGGACCCTGGTTAAGATACAACATTGCACACCTCACGTGGCTTTAATTTTAACACAAAATAAATATTTCCATAGCTCGTAAGTTTCCTGCAATGTATTTATCTGGGCGAACACAAAGCTTAGCACCGTCTGCTAATTCCTTTATCTTTCAGATACAGGACTGGAAACAAAGACAACAGCAACAACAAAAAGAAACCCTTGGATTGTTTGGAACAAAAAGCAGTCAAATCTGCACCAGGCGTTTGGCAGTCAGGTTTACTCATACCTTCAGGTAAGCTTCTTTCTCTAGACTGTTTATTTTCTCGGGGGGGGGGGGCTTTTAAATCTTTCTGTGGGGTCTGAGAACACAGTCACATTACCAGATTTCCACTTCTCTGCATCAGTGCTGCACAATTTGCAGCCACAAAGACAACGGGCCTGAAATGATTTGAACTGTCTCCTTCCATAAGAATGTCACAGTTACCATGCCAGGTCAGATCAGAGGTCAGTCCAACTCAGCATCTATCTTCCAAGTGTATCCAGCTGCTCTGTCTTGGAAAGGTTAACAAATGGGGACTGGTTATAAAGTATGTCACACATCCATAGAAGGGGACAGTGGAGAGAAGTGACTATTGCTGCTGCTGCTGTTGTCATCCTCATAGTCCTCCTCCACCACCTCCTTCTACATGATCAGCAGCCCTGAGAGGGCTCCCTCTCTTATAGAACAAGCAAATTAATCAATACATTACTCGTATATTCGCTTTCTTCCACAATGGAACTCAATATGGCATCCATAGGGTACTCTTAATCCAGGCACTGAAAAGACCCACATCTGCTTAGCTCACGAGATGACTGGATTCTCTGTCTTCAGACCTTACCTAAGGACAGGGATGGTCAACTTCCTTCTTTTGGCAAGGGTGAACTGAACCGTCCAGAACCTATCCTTCATTGGTCAACCTGTTAGGTATCTGGGAGCTGAGAACTGTGCCCCAGTGAAGTAACTTTTCTGACATCTAGTTGTATATGCATTCTTGTGGTAATTCTTTCTCGGGGGAGGCATGTTTCCCTGTTTTACAGGGAGGTCAAGATCTTCAAAGTTGCCCAACTTCAGTATAGAATCATAGAGTTGAACAGACCACAAGGGCCATCTAGTCCAACCCCCTGCCATGCAAGAATACCCAATCAAAGCACTCCCGACAGACGGCCATCCAGCCTCTGTTTAAAAACCTCCAGAGGAGATTCCACCACATTCTGAGGCAGCATATTCCACTGCCAAACAGCTCTTATCTTCCTAATGTTTAGGTGGAATCTCTTTTCCTGTAGTTTGGGTCCATTGCTCCATGTTCTAGTCTCAGGAGCAGCACAAAACAAGCTTGCTCCATCCTCAGTATGACACCCCTTCAAATATTTAAACATGGCTATCATATCACCCCTTAACCTTCTCTCTTCCAGACTAAACATACCCTAAGCCACTCCTCATAGGACATGGCTTTCAGATGTCCCACCATTTTGGTTGCCCTCCTCTGGACGTGTTCCCGAGTAGTTAGTACTTGGGCTGCCAGCAGAGCAGGGACACAGTTCACTTGTCGCAGTCTTTCCTGCTGTTGTAAGATATACTATATTTCTATTTAAAGTATAGCAATAGTTTCTAAATTTACATATAAATTACACATGCAGGTTGTATGCAAATTAGTGCTCTCTTCTGTGCCTTCAAGAAAATATTCTCAAACAGAGAACTATTCTCTGTAAGTAGGACACATAGGCTCAAATCTTGTTGATGACGTATGTTTATGGAACTTTGGGGACATTGCAGAACTCCCTCTAAGGGGGATGGGGGCCCTTTCACAATGTTTTTGGGTATTCCCGGGCCAGTCTAGGTCCAGGAGGGGGCTTTTTTTAACAACAGAAAGAGAGCAGAAGTCTGTTCACTTCCTGTTTCAAAAAGGGGACCCCTGGTAGGAATGCCATTCATATACCCCAGAGGCCATTTTGTGGCAATTTGGAGCAAACAAAAATGAACCCTGTGGCCCCTGAGGGGCCACAAAAACAGCTCTGGGAGATCATGTGGCCCACAGGCCACACTTTGCCCATCTCTGTTCTAGGGGCTACAGCATTGGTGGCTGGTGGGTTTCATATCAGTGGGATATGAATCTGTTCCAGGTTTTAGTCCAAAGTTTAATGAAGTTATCCACCAATGTGAAGATGAGGAAGGGTTCAGCACCTTGGTTAACACTTTTAAAGTTCAGACTAAATCCTAGAGCAGACTCGCCATCCCACAGACATAGGAGCCACCAGCTGCCATTGTCTTTCAGTACAGTTGTCCCTCCATATTCATGGATTTGGCATTCACGGATTTAAGTATTCATGGCTTGAAAATATTCTTAAAACAAATAATCCCAAAACCAAACCTTAATTTTGCCATCTTATATAAGGGACACCATTTTGCTATGCCATTGCATATAATGGGACTTGAGTATTCACGGATTTGGGTATTCATGGGGGGGTCCTGGAACCAATACCCAGCAAATGTGAAGGGACAACAGTACATGTTTACCCAGAAGTAAGTTTCATTGAGCGTAATGGATCTTACGCTCAGGTAAATGACTGTAGAATCACAGCATTAGTGAATTAGCAGTTACTCAAAAAATCTGCAGAGTACTCACACACTCCCATGGAATAGGAAGTAAAGCAGTGCAGATTAGAGGCATACAGAGAAAAATCCTCTTTATTAGTGGTAGTGCTAGGAATCCGGTATTTGCTCAGGAAGCTCAGAGATGCAAACTTTGGGCTTTGTGGATATATTTACAGTATTTAAAGGTCAAGTAATCTTTTCCATTTCCCTATTTGCTTCAGATGATTTTGTTGAACATTTTCATTATTCCTTGTGGTTCTTCCACGCCCTCACTTTTTTTTTTTTTGGTTTAAGAGGATTTATCTCTGTGTCTTGAGTTATTAGGACATAGCAAGTGTGTGATGAATGTGTTATTACTGTAACAGGCTTTCCCACACAGTAGTAAGCTTTTCATTTGAATGGGAGTGCGGAAGAGAAGATTAGAGAGGGGAAGCAGCCTGGAATAGAGATTGAGGGATAGAGGTTTCACAATTGCCGGTTCTGTTGCATTTTTAGCACAAGCGGCAGAAGGAGAATCCACTTGTTCCTTTGCTTATCTGGTAACAAGGGAAGGTATGGATCAGTGGCACATGGATCTCATTCTCATTTGCATGCTCCAAAAATAAGATGCACTGCTAGATGTCCTGCACAACATTTTCATCATCGGTTCAGATGATGTCTAGTGATTTCAAACCATGGCTCAAGTTTAACCCCCAACCCCCACATCACTGATTAATGGCAAATTTTATGATTGCAAAGCTTAGGTGACAACTGGAATTAAGTTCCTGTATATAAGAGTGGGAAATAATACATACAAAGCTGATCAGGTAGGTGTTTGCAAGAATGCGAACAGCCTAAATAGCTAAAGTCCCCCAAACTCCACATGACCCCTCTAGCCCAGCTGGTGGCTGCGAGTGGTTTATTCACAATTTTAAAATCTCCTGCTGCCTATTTTTTTTTTTTTAAAAAAACAAGCTTCCTCGGGTGTGCATAGGGATTTTTCGTATTCAAAACAAAACAGAAAGAAAGGAGTAAAAATCGCCATTTCACCACTCACCGGACTCTCGCTCAGCCTAAAATCCAACATGGCGACCACAGCCAATTTTCCCCTGTGCTCCTTCAACCAATCATATTACGCTGCCTGTTTGTATCTGTGCAACTGTGGGTGTATAAATGGTCACACATTCAAACTGTGTATGGGTCTTTTACTAAAATCCATATGAAATTCCAAATGCACTGCAAACGGATTATATGTTAAATTTTGCTGCCCCCCTTCCAAATGACATGGATGGTTGTGAATGGCTATGTGAATGGATCTCCATTTGTTTTCATGCTGTTTTTTTATTTTTTGCTGTTTAGACAGGCCCTAAGTCTGGAACTAAAAGAAGAGAACAGAGGAACAGATACAGGTAAAAGGTTTCACCTGGTTGCTTTTCTTTCTGTTGCATACAACTTAAGGTTTGTTGTTGTGTACCTTCAAGTCAACTCTGATTTGCGGCAACCATATCCTAGGATTTTCTTGAAGATTTATTCAAAGGAGATTTGCCATTGTCTTCCTCTAAGAGTGAGAGAATGCAGACCCAGTGGGTTTCCGTGGCTGAGCAGATATTTGAACGCTGGTCCTAATCCAACACTCAAAGCACTACACCATGCTGGCTCAGTATACAGTTAGGTACTTGTGACTTTGTCAACAGATATACAGAGATTTCTCAGACTTTACAATAAGACAGAAAAATCTGTAACAATCCAGATGCCCCTTTCAGTCTGGCCAGTGGTTTTGGCAGTGTTAGTTCACAGAGCCAACCCTACTGTTCAGCAAAGTGAGGCAACAGCCTCAGGTTGCAAACACTGGGGCAATGAAGAACAGCCTTCTCCAAGTTATTCCTCCTGACTCTCTTCTCCCCCTAACCACTCAGCCATTCTCTGCTGTGGAAGAACAGAGTTGTGGCCACTCTGTGGACTTACCTGTGATGTCTAAACTAGTTAACCTACTGCCTCTGGTGTGGTGGAAGACACCATCCCCATACTAGTTTTGAAATAATATTCAGCTCCCAATCCAGCTGGCTTTGATATACGATATAGGGAAGGATGTCATTTTGTCTTCTGCTTCAGGTGGCAAAATGTCTTGTGTCAATTCTTTTAGTTCATAAACATCCAGAGGCTGATAGATTTCCCCAGGGATGAGTGTGGACTGTACTTCTTGTATTCTGAAGATGTGCATGATTTGTGAGGACCTGGCAAGCACTGCACGGATCAAAGTTGATACCAGCTTACGCTAACAGGTAAGGACTTATGCAAACTTGAAAATATGAATAGTAGCATTGTTCTCAGTTTGAACTGGATCCACCCCAGCCTCCCCAAGATTTCTACACTTTGCTAAGATGACCATGGGACCTTGGTGTAAAAAGAGATTCTGTTTGTGAATAACAGATGCAGCAGGTGTTTCTGAACAAAGAAAAGCTTGTCTTCTACCTCCATTTGTTGTGAAGGCTTCCTAGTCACAGTGGGATGCCACCCCCCCCCCCGCACCATATATTCTCTAGGCACTCTGGGCCACTTCTTTGCCCTAGGGAGAAATCCTGAAGGCCTGACTACAAACCAGGAGTTATTACATATTTGCCTAAACAGAAGAAGCTCAAACAAGTGAAATAGCTCTAACAAAACCCTTCCTCTGTCTCTCACAGTTCAGCAGAGAGAGATGAGGGCTAAGTCCACTAGTTTCCACTGTATGCAGGTATGATGAAATGGTTGCATGAGCTGGTTCTTTTGGGTGAACGGGCAGCACAGAAGGATCGAAACCGAGCCCAGCTGTATCCAATGGGAGGGGCCTCCTGGTGAGAGGGGAGAGGGGAGTGGTTATCAGAGAGTCCTGGAGAGTTGGTTCTAGACAGAGAAAGAGGAAAAAAGAGTTCATAGAATCATAGAATCATAGAAACCACAAGGGCCATCCAGTCCAACCCCCTGCCATGCAGGAATACACAATCAAATCATTTCCAACAGATGGCCATCCAGCCTCTGTTTAACCACCTCCAAAGAAGAGACTCCACCATACTCCGAGGCAGTGTATTCCACTTCCGAACAGCTCTTACTGTCAGGAAGTTTTCCCTAATGTTTAGGTGGAATTTCTTTTCCTGTAGTTTAAACCCATTGGTCCGTATCCTAGTCTCAGGAGCAGGAGAAAACAAGCTTGCTCCATATGACAACCCTTCAAATATTTAAACATGGCTATCATGTCCCTTCTCAACCTTCTCTTCTCCAGACTAAACATGCCCAGTTCCCTAAGCTGCTCCTCATAGGTCATGGCTTCCAGACCTCCCACCATCCTGGTCGCCCTCCTCCGGACACGTTCCAGCTTCTCAATATCTTTCCTGAATTGTGGTGCCCAGAACTGGACACAGTATTCCAGGTGATGTCTGACCAAAGCAGAACAGAGTGGCACTATTACTTCCCTTGATCTAGACATTATACTCCTATTAATGCAGCCTAGAATCGCATTGGCTTTTTTAGCTGCTGTATCACACTGCTGACTCATGTTCAGCTTGTGCTCCACTAAGACTCCTAGATCCTTTTCGCATGTACTGCCCTCAAGCCATGTGTCACCCATCCTATTGTTGTGAGAGCTGAGGAGTTTACACAGACATGCGTGTCTAGAGGAAGAAACTTAGAGAACAGTTAAAATTGGCCAAGTGTTTTAGGTTAATGTAGCCATTCTGAGCTCAAAGACACTCACATAAGATAATTTATATCTGTATGTTCTTCAATGTAAATTACTGTTTGTTTTATAGCTGTTGACTCAGACTGAAGTGATTGCCAGTAACTGGAAAGAAGAGAGAATACCCCACCTAAAATATGGTAACTGTTTTATGGAAACACTTGACTTCAGGATAATATTAAAACAGTGGGAGTAAGGTAAAGTGTTGGTGACAGGGTGCCTTACAAAGTTGGTAGCGTGAGATCAACCATGTGCTAATGAAGATACCATCACAATAGGGTTGTCAGGACCTGGCCCTGAGTGTCCAGTTTTCATGTGCTGTCTCCAGGTGGGAGTTGAGGGTGCAAATTCTCCAATTTGGTGGGCTCAGCTCTGAGAAAGAGGAAAGGGCTGTGTGCAAATCTCCATCTCAGCAAGTACAGCAGCAGCTTGCTACAATTTGTAAGGCTTGATTTGTTGCTGCAACTTGCAAAGACTCTCTGAGGGGTCTCTGTATTTACTTAGTAAGCTTCCTCCTTCCTTCTCAGTCATTGTAGTACCATGGCTTACCCTCTGTTCTTCTCTGCACCGATCTTCTGGCTAGAAGCAAGTAGGTTCGACTAAATGTTCTTTATCCCATCTTGCTAAGCAAGTGAGAAGGAATCATCCCCTCGTTTCACCTTGATCTGGGAACAGCTCCTTTAACTAAGACATCTGTTTTAATATGAAGTCAAAGGCTTCCACGGCCAGCATCCATAGATTTTCCTTGGATTTTTTTTCCGGGCTGTGAAGTCGTGTTCTGGAATAATTTCTTTCTGACGTTTCGCCTGCATATGTGGCTGGCATCTTCAGAGAATGGTTGGGTAGGAGTGTATGTGGAGTTTATATGCTGTGAACCCTTGTTGGAGAGTATATGTAAATTTGTGTAATTGAATGGTTAGTTTCTGGGTATAGAAATGCAAGGGTCGTTAGTGTCTGTTTGGCTAATGGTTGGTTGATGGGCCATTATCTGCTGGAACTCCCTGTGTCCCTGGGTGGAATTCCTTTGTAAGTGTTGAGTTTTGATTCTATTGTTCTTCAAAACTGGGAGCCAGATTTTGTTTACTTTTAAGGTTTCTTCTTTCCTGTTGAAGTTGTCCAGGTGTTTGTGGATTTCAATAGCTTCTCTGTGCATTCTGACATGATAGTTGTTGGCCTGGTCCAGAATTTCTGTGTTTTATATAGCATTTTGTGTCCAGGTTGGTTTATAACATGTTCTGCTACTGCTGATTTTTCTGGCTGGCCCAGTCTGCAGTGTCTCATGTTCCTTGATTTGTGTTTGTACACTGCGTTTAGTGGTCCCTATGTAAACTTGTCCACAGCTGCATGGTATGTGGTAAACTCCTGCAGCTGTGAGAGGGTCTCTTTTGTCCTTCGCCGAGCATAGCATTTCTTGGATTTTCTTTGTTGGCCCATAGATTGTTTGGAGGTTGTGTTTCCTAATCAGTTTCCCTATTCTGTCTGTGACTCCTTTGATGTATGGTAAAAAAATACCTTGCCTTTAGGTGGCAGTTTTTCTTCTTCATCCCTGTGGTTTTTTCTGGGTCTGGCTGCTCTTGTGATGTCTGATCTGGAGTAACCATTAGCCTGTAGGGCCCAGTTTAGGTGCGTCAGTTCATCCTCCAGGTAATGTATCTGTGGACAATTCTTAATATCACTCACATAACAATTCCCCATGCTCAGCCTTTTAGGGATGTAAATCCTCTCTTGTTTCATTTTCATGCAAGAGAATGAGAAACCACATCATTTTTCTCCTGCCATTTTTAGGTGAGGCTTTCCCCTACTTACACATAAGTGTTTTTGCACAAACTGCACCATACTGTAGTTGAGCAAAATTACAGAGAGCTGCTGCTTTGTGGCCTGGAATTCTACAAATCAGAAGTATTGGGTATGTTGTTTGTTGTTCTTTCATTAGCAACTTTTCTGTATTTGCTGTGTGTACTTTGCTTCACAATAGGGGAAAAAACCCAGTAGGTCTTGGAAGAGATAGTTTTGCACATATTATTCAGAGGTAACCCCATGCTCCTTGTTTCATTCATGTGCTTGAGGGAAGAACACTTGCAGAGGCTGACAATTTCTCAGCATGTCAAGACAGCCTCTCTCACTTAAGACAAGAAATTGTGCAAATACTGTTTGTCTCTCACACATACATGTATGCAGACTCAAGTAATACACTCCCATTTGTACATTCCTATGGCTATAATACTGAACAACATGCAATCTATATATTTCCCCTGGCTGTCTGAAAGAGACTGTTTGAGAAGTGGTCCAGCATGTAAAGCACCTCTCCTTGCTCTGGGCATCAGATATATCCTGATTTCTCTTTAGGGACATAAGAATGATGACTATCCTTTCTCTTGTCTGAAGTGATCTTTCATTTCTACATTCACTCAGTAAAATTGAATGCATTCTGGGGAGGATGAGATGCCCAGTGTCAGTACTGGGTAAATTTGGGCAGCTGCTAAAGCTATGTCTCCTTGAAAGGCCCTCTGCGACCTGACTTTGCTATCTTTTAGGCACCATCTGAAGGTGGTCTAATCCTCCTTTGAAGCTTTCAATATCATAGAATCATAGAGTTGAAAGAGACCGCAAGGGCCATCCAGTTCAACCCCCTGCCATGCAGGAATAAACAATCAAAGGATTCTCAACAGATGGCCATCCGGCCTCTGTTTAAAAACCTCCAAAGAAGGAGACTCCACTACACTCTGAGGTAATGCATTCCACCACCGAACAGCTTCTACTGCCAGTAGGTTTTTCCTAATGTTTAGATAGAATCTCTTTCCCTGTAGTTTGAGTCCATTGCTCTGTGTCCTTGTCTCTGGAGCCATAGAAAACAAGCTTGCTCCATCCTCAATATGACATCCCTTGGAGCCCTGGTAGTGTAGTGGTTAAATGCCAGTACTGCACGTCACCATGTTGCAAGTTCGATTCCAGGGGGCTTCAAGGTTCACTCAGCCTGCCATCCTTTCATAGGTCGATAAAATGAGTACCCCACTTGTGGAGGCAATTAGCTAACACACATTGGAAGCTGCTTTTTGCAGTGTAGATGTGTAAATTGCTATTGCTTAAAACAATTTGTAAGCCGCTCTAATAGCTTTGTGGCTGAAGAGTGGGGTATAAATAACTAAATAAAATCCCTTCAAATATTTGAACATGGCTATCATGTCACCTCTTAACCTTCTCTTCTTCAGGCTAAACATGCCCAGTTTGCTAAGCTGCTCCTCATAGGGCATGGCTTCTAGACCTCCCACCATTTTGTTCACCCTCCTCTGGACATGTTCCAGCTTGTCCATATTCTTCTTGAACTGTGTTGCCCAGAACTAGACACAGTATTCCAGGTGAGGTCTGACCAAAGCATAATAGAGTGGCACTATTACTTCCCTTGATTTAGACATTATACTCCTATTGATGAAGTCTAGAATCGCATTGGCTTTTTTAGCTGCTGCATCACACTGCTGACTCATGTTCAGTTTATGGTCCACTAAGACTCCTAGATCCCTTTCGCATGTACACTTGTCCCTTCACATTTACAGAAGTTAGGGGCGGAGCACCACCTCAAAAGTGAAAAAACCACAAATAAGTTAAGCCCTGCCCCCAACATGCATACTACACTACAGTATTGTAGACTCCTCTCCCACCAACAGGACTGCCAATACCTGCCACAGTGGTAGCAACACCTGCCCCGCAACACCTGCCCCGGGCATGCAAACCATGCCCCTTACACACACTTGCCTCCCTGCCAGCTCTCCCTCTCTCTGCCCTGCCAACAACACAACTCGATCTTGCTTTCTTACCTTGCACCAAAACAGCTAACAGTAAGGTTTAAAGTAATGGGCAGTGCTGTTTTGGTGCAAGGTAAGAAAGCAAGATCAAGTTGTGTTGTTGGCAGGGCAGAGAGAGGGAGAGCTAGCGGGGAGGTGAGTGTGGGTGAGGGGCATGATTTGTGCATCCGGGGAGCAGGTGTTGCTACAGGTGCAACTTTTAGCTTCGGTTTGGGAAAGGAGCAACCTTACTGTTTTAAACGGGCAGTGCTGTTTTGGTGCAAGGTAAGAAAGCAAGATGGAGTTGTGTTGTTGGCAGGACAGGAGGAGAGGGGAGGAGGGTAGGGTCTTGGAGTTTGAGCTAGTTGAGCAGCAGCTACAAGCCATAAATATGGAAAACCATGAATGTGAAACACGTGAATGTGAAGGGACAACTGTACTGCCATCAAGCCAGGTGTCACTCATCCTATATCTGTGCTTTACATTTTTATTGTGCAGTGGCAGGGGGGTTGGACTGGATGGCCCTCGTGGTCTCTTCCAACTCTGCAATTCTATGATTCTATGATTCTAAGTGTAGTATCTACATTTCTCCCGGTTGAAATTCATTTTGTTAATTTTGGCCCAGCTTTCTAATCTGTTGAGGTCATTTTGGATTCTGAGCCTGTCCTCTGGGGTATTAGCTACCCCTCCTAATTTGGTGTCATCTGCAAACTTGATAAGCATGGCCTCTATTCCCTCATCCAAGTCATTGATAAAGATGTTGAATAGCACTGGGCCCAGGACAGAACCCTGTGGCACCCCACTGGTCACTTCTCTCCAGGATGAAGAGGAGCTATTGGTGACTACCCTTTGGATTCGGCCCATGAACCAGTTAGAAATCCACATAACAGTTGCACTGTCTAGCCTACATGTTACTCACTTTTTTGCAAGAATATCATGGGGGACTATGTCAAAGGCCTTACGGAAATCAAGATACACTCCATCCGTTGCATTCTCTTCATCTATCAAGTATGTAATTCTATTAAAAAAAGAGACAAGATTACTCTGGCATGACTTGTTTTTCAAAAACCTGTGTTGACTTTTAGTGATCACAGCATTCCTTTCTAAGTGCTTACAGACTGCTGTTTAATTATCTGCTCTAGACTCTTTCCTAGTATTAATGTCAGGTTGACTGGGCGATAATTATTTGGGTCTTCTCCCCCCCCCTTTTTTTAAAAGATGGGAAACATTTGCCCTCTTCCAGTCTGCTGGGACCTTTCCCGTTCCCCAGGATTTTGGAAAGATTATTGCAAGTGGTTCTGAGATTACTTCTGCCAGTCCTTTTAGTACCCTTGGATGTAGTTCATCTGGCCCTGGAGACTTGAATGCATTTATACTGGCCAGGTATTCCTGAACAACCTCTTTACCTATTCTGTGCTGTATGTTTCCTACTGCATCATCTGCTTCATTTTCTCCAGGTTGAGCACTGTTCTCCTTTTGGGAGAAGACTGAGGCAAAGAAGGTGTTGAGTAGCTCTGCCTTTTCTCTGTCCCTTGTTAGCATTTTGCCATCTTCTCCCCGCAACAATCCTGCTACTTACTTGTTTTTTCTTTTGTTACGGACATATCCAAAAAAGCCCTTTTTATTGTTTTTAACCTCTCTAGCAAGCCTGAGCTCCACCTCTGTTTTTGCTTTTTTGATTTTCCCCATACACAAGCTGGCTATTTGTTTGAATTCTTCTTTGGTGATTTCTCCCTTTTTCCATTTCTTGTACATGTTCCTTTTAAGTCTTAGCTCAGTTGAAAGTTCTTTAGACATCTATGCTGGTTTCTTTAGACACCTGCCATTTTTCCTCCTCATTTGAACTGTTTGAAGTTGTGCCTTCAATATCTAACTTTTTAGAAACTCCCATCCATCATGTACTCCCTTCTCTTTTAATATTCCTGACCATGGGATCACCCACAGTAATTACCTAACTTTTCTGAAATCAGATTTCTTGAAGTCCAGAAGGTATGACTACGCTTGGCTTCCCCTTTCCTCTGTATAACAAACTCCAGTAGAAATGGTCACTGCTCCCTAAGTATCCTGCCACTTCCATCCCATTAATCAGATCATCTCTGTTGGTTAGGATCAGAATTAAAATACCTGATCCTCTTGTTGCCTCTTCCACCTTCTGGACTATGAAATTATCTGCAAGGCAAGTGAGGAATTTGTTGGACCTTAAATTTTTGGCAGAGCTGGACTTCCAACAAATATCAGGATAGTTATCCCCCCCCCATTACTACATCTCTCCTGTCTGCATGTGTGGTTATCTCTTCTAGGAAGACATCATCCAAGTCCTCAGTTTGGCTTGAAGGTCTGTAGTAGACCCCCACAACAACATCCCTGCTGTTTCTCTCCCCCTTGATTTTTGCCCAGATGCTCTCAACCTGGCTCCCAGGATTTAAGTCATGGATCTGTTCACAAGTGTAAGCATCCTCAATGTATAATGCTACTCCACCACCCTTCCTGTTTGGTCTATTTCTCTGAATTAGGTTATACCCCTCTATTCCTACATTCCAATCATGAGACTCATCCCACCAGGTTTCAGAGATCCCTATTAAATCACATTTGCTTTGCTGTGCTAAGAGTTCAAGTTCATCCTTTTTATTTCCCATGCTCTGTGCATTAGTATAGAGACATCAAAGACCATGGGCCAGTCCCCCTATCTCCCTTTTAAAGGTTTTATTCCTCCCACAGATTAATTCTTGTACTATTTGCCTTGTTCTCTGTATAACATTTGGGCTATTATCTCCAGCACTTGATTAACTCCTGCCCTCATGGATGCTGTTTCCCTCCCCCACACAACTCACTTTAAAGCCCCCCTGATCAGATCTTTCAGACTCTTAGCAAACACATTCCTAGCAACTGCTGTGAGGTGCAACCCATCCTTTGCCAGTAGTCCACCTCCCTGAAACTGCACCCCATGGTCCAGGAAGCACTTGTTCCTGGTGACACCATCTGCGCAGCCATTTGTTCACCTCAACTATCTGAGCCATGCCCTTCCACTGGAAGGACAGACAAATTGACTGCATGTACATCCAAGTCCTTCAGCTTCCTACCCAGAGCCTCATAATCCCTTGTGATATTATGAAGGCTATGCCTTGCAGTGTCATTGGTTCCCATGTGGACCAAAAGGAAGTGATAATGGTCAGTAGGCTTCACAAGTCTCATCAGCCTTTCTATTACATAGTAGATTTTTGCACCTGGGAGACAGTACACCTCTCGAGATATCTTACCAGGCTCACAAACTACTAATTCTGTATCTCTCAGTAAAGAGTCTGCTACCACCACCACATACCTCATCCTAGGATTGGCAGAGGCTAATCTGTGTGCTGAACCGTCCAAGGTCTCATGCACATTCTTTGAGGCCTGGATCTGCTGCTTTCATACACATTCCATGTCATCACTGACAAGGGAGAGAGCTTCAAACCGGTTCTGTAGTGCCAAACTCATAGAATGGCCCCTGCTCCTTCTCCTTCTATGAATCACATATTTCCAAACACCAACCTCCTGTGTATCAGAACTACCCTCCTCCCCAGAGACATCCCCTGCATGTCCTGAACCAGGACCTTCTGCTCTGCTCTGTCTAGGAAAACCTCCTGCTCCCTAATATGCTGTATAGTGGCTAATTGGGCCTCAAGTTGTTGGACCTTCTCTTCTAGCAACACAACCAACTTGCACTTGCTGCAGGTGTAGGTCTGCACATCCACAGTCAAGAAGACAAACATAGTCAGGAAGACAAAGCCACAGTCAAGAAGAAATCATCCCAGTATAATTTCAAATTAATTGTATATTCTGTTTTAGTTGCTTTTGTAACTGCTATTACTAGAGTGTTTTTTTGACAATTGCATCTGGATTATTTTTTATTTTATAAATGTAAGCTTACCTGTTAGTACTAAAAGGTAAGACAGAATGATTTTATAAAAATAAATGTGAAAATAAATATATGTGTAAGAGTAAATTCAAATATATGTGTAGGAATAGATTCTTTGCATAACTCTGTATAAATGAGGATGAAAAATTGGAGTAGAATTTGCCACTTAACATATCAGAGCTCATCCAGACTTTGAGAAACTGAACATGAGATTTCCCAGAGATTATTTTAATACGCTTTAATCAGGCCTTCAGGGCCTTATGCATAATTCCATATCTGCAATGGTTTTTGTTTTTTGTTTAAATAAAGGAACATTATGTTGAGTCTAAAATTGAGGTGAAGAATTTGTGGTCCTTCAGATGCTTGTTTGGACTATTGAACAATAAAAAATCCGAAGGGAAGCACAAAGCTGATTGGCCAGGTGAGAGCAGGGGCGGGGCTTGGCCTACTGCCGCCATGTTGGATTTTCACCTTAGCGATGGCTCGCTAAGGTGATAAAAAGGATCAATATTTTCTGTTTTGCTTTCTTGTAAAATTGGAGAATCACTATCGTATCAGCACACCTTGGGATGACTTTTTTTTTTAAATGGCAGTGGTGAAGAACTAACACAAGTAAATCACTCACAGCTGCCATCAGAAATGCGAGGCTTGTGGGGGCTTCCAAGGCCAGAAAAACTGTTTAGACAAGTTGCTGCAGTTGCAAGATGCCAATACTATGAGGCATTTGGGAATTTCTCCCCCTCATGTAGATGGGTCCTCCGTCAAAGAGTCAGCATGGAAGACCAGCCATGGGAACTCATTGGATGACCTTGGGCAAATCATAGATTTATAGAATCTTAGAGTAGGAAAGTATCACAAGGGCCATCTAGTCCAACCTTCTGTCATGCAGGAATACACAATAAAAGGACTCCTGAAAGATGTCCATCCAACCTCTATTTAGCAACCTCCAAAGAACAAGAGTCCCCCACTCCCCCTAGGCAGTCTATTTCACTGTTGAACAGCCCTTGCAGTACAGAAGCTATTCGTAATGTTTAGGTGGAATCTCCTTTCTTGTAGTTTGAATCCACTGGTTCTGGAGCAGCAGAAAATAAGCTTGCTCCATCTTCTGCTTGACACCCCTTCAGATATTTGGCTATCATGTCACCTCTCAGTCTTCTTCAAGCTAAACATACTCAGCTCCCTAAGTCATTCCTCATAAGGCTTGGTCACATTCCAGCTTGCTGATATCCATCTTGAACTGTGGGGCTGAGAAATGGACACAGTATTCCAAATGTGGCCTAACTAAAGCAGAATAGCATGGCACTATTACGGTACTTCCCTCAGTCCGAACACTATACTCCTGTTAATGCAGCCCAGAATTGCATTAGCTTTTTTGGCCACTGCATCTCACTGCTGACTCATGTTTTCCTAAGATCCCTGTAGTTATCTCTCTTTTTCCCAGCTGCAGAAGTGCAGCTGGAAGCTGCTTAGGTGCCCCCTGCCTTCTTTCCCCAGCCAATATATGGCTCCTATTTACTCAACATGGTATTGTACAACCATATTGTGATTTATTAAAATAAAAACATTTTAAAATATGTGTTTTTTTAAATCAAATAACCCCAACAAGGGCACTCCTAGAGCCCTCTTAGCATATATACCAAGTTTCAGATGTCTAGGCTTCATGGTCTTAGAACTATATTACCCTCCAACATTTCACAGATGAGTGCTGGGACACATCAGGCCAATCAATCTCACAGTCTGGTCAAGATGGCAAGAAGAACAGACAAGGCAGGAGAGGCTGCAGCAGTTTGGTTTTGCCTGAGCCTACTGGCAAGGGCAAGACTCTGACCCTTCCTCTCCTCTCTCCTGCTCCAGTGAGCTAATTAACTGCAACCTTCTTTTGCATTTTGAACTCTGTTTGCACAAATTCAGCAAAACTAAGGACGAAGGGGTAAAGTGGGAGAATACAGAAACAGGGATATTTTAAAATGAGCTGGAAAAGTGGGATGACAGGAATAATCAGGACTGTTTCTGTCAAATCAGGACAGTTGGGCAGTATGGAACTATGATGGATGCAAGCCAAAAGCTTCAAACACACATATACACATTTTATAAATGTGCACAGTTCTAAATGTTAGTTCATAATACAGTAGCACCCCTGCATCCGCGGATTTGCCATCTGTAGTTTCAATTATCTGCGGTTTCAGTTTCAGCGTAGATACCATAGAGACTTCCTAGAAAATGCATCCTCTTTAGCAATTTTCTAGGTCCTCCAAGGCAATTCTATGGTATTTAAAACCAGAAGTCCCATTATTTTCAATGATGTTCACTATTATCCATGGTTTTTGCCATCCACAGTGGGGCCCGGAACCAATCCCCTGCAGATGGTGGCGTGCTACTGTAAACCTATCATCCTTATTCTTGCTGGGAGAATGCTAGCATTAATTGTACTTAGCTTGATGGCACACACCCACGGGTAGGCATTGTGACACATGCTGAATTTGTGATAAACCAGAAACCCAAAGTTTCTGAACATGCAGACCTTCCAGAAGACCTGGAAGAATGGCTGTTTCTGATAAGTGTTGATTGACACAACAGCTCACATCACTGGTGGGAAGTCATGCGAATCAAATGATTTCTAACTCTTTATGTAATCTGCTCTTGCCAGTTCTGCTATTTGAAATCCTTCAGGTTTGGAAGCAATTGGATGGTGGAGGAAGAGCTCAGTTATTCCAGAGTTCCCTACTCTGACTCTGGCTTAGCTGTCTTGGGACATTTACTGGAACTGGAATGGAGGGTGATGGGTGGATGAATAAACTGAATAAACTGAAATAGCAGAGGTGTGTGCCCCTCAGATAAAAAATATAATCAAATCAAGTGCCAAATAAGAGGAAAGCACCAGAAATGAGGAGCCTTGTACTGAAATTAATTTTCCTTTGCTAAAAGGGAGCTTCAAGCTATGATATACAGTATAATTATTATACTGGAGCCTTGATAGATGCTTAGGAATGACTGGTGCCTACCTAGATCAGGGGGTGGGTGGAAGGGGGATCCATGAATGAGAATCTCTTACTTTTCTGGGACACTGTAAAATCTGCTGCACAATATTCATTTTCCCTCTGTTATTATAGCTGAGGGCAGGGTGAGGGGAGATTTAATGTGACCCTGTCCCTGATGTTCTTTCTTTTAAATCAAGGGCCTGTTTTTGGCTTCAGTTCTAAAGCACTTGGGTGGAATTCCAAGCCCCACTGAACTCTGTGGGATGTGCTCCTTGAGTAGACATTAAAAGCACTATAATAGAAACATAATAAAAAGGGTATCAGTAGAGCTGAAAATGTCCCACTTTGCCCCAAGCTTTCCTTCTCTAGATTCCCGCCCCCCTAGGTCCTTCTAAATTAGCCTCCCTCAACTTGGTGCCCTTTGGATGTTCTGGACTATGGCATCCATAATCCCCACCTCTGTTAAGCTGGCGATAATGGGCGTTGTATAGTAATAGGTTGGAGGTAGCTGATCTAAATTTCTGGAAGTTTAATGACAGGGCCATGCACCTCTGGAGATAGCCATCTTGCTTTGTCTGAATGTGTGCAAAAACCTCATTAATGGGGAACAAGTTTAGATATGAAATAATGAGCATCTCTGTGTGGCCTTTTTAAAAAGCTGCTCCAAGGAAGTAGCCCAGTGACATATTCTTTCATTTCAAAAGTAATTTTGCCTGAGTTTTCTATTTCTAAGAAGTCCTCAAGGCAGCTAAGAAAATACAATGCACCAATAACATTTTAAATCTCAACTTATAAGCAACACAAAACAATTTCAGAGATGGCAACTGGTCAAACTCTTAAAATAGCAACTAGTCAAAACAGGAATAGCAATATCATCACTAAAAATACAGAATGCAGAAAACCAGTTTCCAGTTTTGTCGCAGGGTGATTGATTAAGGCAAACATAGTGATATAAATTCTTTTGAAAGACCTGCCAGAAGTGATAACAGAGCTACAGAGGCACCAAGAGTGGAACAGTGGAAAAACCATATGCAGTCACAATGCACCAGTTACATATACACGTTGGTGACATAACAAGCTTCCTTGACAGAGCAAATGGTCTCCTGAACGAGACTGACAGGTCTATGTGCATTGCAAAGGAAGAGTGGCAATTCGTCTCTGGAAAAATGTTCTTGCTCAGTTCTAAAGTGAACATTAGCATGTCCTTGCTTTTTCCTTTCGCTGTCACTGGCCCATAATTAAACCAACTGGGACTCAGAAGTCCCTCTTAGAAGTGACCAGACTAATTTAAAATTCAGAAAAGAAAGTTAAGTCATTCAGCTGATGTTTCACTCCCTGAGCCCCTCTGCCAGTTTTTATGGCTTTTAAATTACAGATTTGTAGGTTTTAGCTTAAAAGTTAGATGCTTGAAAGGTGTTGGCCTTGATCCAGAGGTCTTCTTACATGGCAAATAGAGGGCAAAATGTGTCCCCTACCCCACTGTCAATGGGACTAATGGGAACCATCTGTTCTAGGCATGGGGAATGTGTGGCCCTACAGCACTACAACTCCCATCAGCCCTAAACGATATAGCCAATGGTGAAGGATGATGGTGTTATTACTGTTGTTATTTTATCTTACTCATTTACATCCCATATTTTCCTAATAATGGATTAAAGGTGGCTTACAAATTATTAAAACCACATAAAAACCTCAAGGAAATATGTATAAGAAATTAAAAAGCAATCAACCAATCTATAGAGTTAAAATCATTTAAAATTCATTACAAATCAATATTTTTTTAAAAAAAATCAACAAAAGAACACAGCACACCATTAAAATCCCATCACCACCAGTTCCTGAATGCCTGATGGAATAGGAATGTTTTCACTTGCTCATGGAAGAAGAGCAAGGAGGGAGTGCCAAAGTTTGGGAGCAGCCTCTGAAAAGGCCCTCTCCCTTGTTCCCACCAAATGAGCCTGAAGAAATACTGGGACAGATTAGAACGGCCTCTCCTAAAGGTCTTACAGCTTGAAACTGGAGCCCAGCAATATCTGGAAAGTTACACATTCCCCATCCCTGACTGATTCAGTACAGTGTCACCCAAATAGGTGGGGGTCCATTTGGAGCCCACTCATGATGCCAAATCTCAGTTATTACTTGGGAGGATTATTATTGCAGAAATGGATGGCTGTGAGAGGTCGGGTAACTTCTGGGATCCTTACACCTATATATACTAGTGCTAACTGCAGAGACCCTGAGTTAAAGTGAGATAAAATGTTTTTCATTGGAAAATAACATGGAAGTATTTACACGTGCACTCACCCACTCACAAGAACCATACTGTAAGGATCCCACCAGGACTTCAATTCACTCAGACAACAATCACTGGTTAAGGTGTTTTATTGATGAGGTAAAGAAGTGAACAGGTCCAAGAATATTGGCAGAACTGACTCACAGAAGAAAACTGTAGCTTTTAAAATGAGGTTTGATGGGCAAAACCTCCTCCCCTGCTCATTCTCAAGCACCGGGCCAGATGTGACCTTGGAGCCAAGATATCAGCTGCTGAAGCTCCTGAGAATCTCAGCTTTCTCATGTTCCACATCCCCCCTCCCAACCATAAACAATCAATTCCCTTCCAGAGCATGGCAGGAAAATGTCTGTAATCAGGCTGAGCAAAGAGCAAAGGCCTGTCTACAGGCAGGGTCCTGACACACACAAGGCTAACAAAGAGTTTTGAGGCAGAACAGTTGGATAGAGGAATAGATTTGGGAAATAGCCAGTCCTGAAGAGTAGAGTTCTGTGCAGCAAAGAGAATCAGACTTGGATCTAAGGGTGGCACAATGATCCAACAGAGTGATGGTGTCCAGCTGTGGCACACAGAGCTATTGTTTGGGGGACTATCTGGAATTCACCAGATAATGTTTATACTGTATTTCATGTCCTGGAGGGGTGTTTGGGCTTAGAACAAAGCTTAGATGGGTTTCCTACCGTTAAACAAAGGAAACCACATTTCTGCTGATTGTTGTTAACAGCTGGAGATGGGAATTGATGGGTTTATGACAACCTTCATATTGTAGGATAGGGGAGGTGTAAAGGAACATTTCCTGAGGATGAGGGGTATGCAGGTCACACTCGTTTGTTTGTGATACAACTCATTGCCAAGGTCTCCCAAGAGGGGATTAGCACATTCCAACTTCATGGCTCTCTTTACTAGGGGCTTTGATTAATCCTATCTTGGGTGTGTCTGCTGGTAGCTTTCCACAATGCCTACCTCAGGTCCTGGTGACCTCCCTCTGACTTCACCTATGGTCCACCCCAGTCTATTAGACCTTGTAGAGCATCTTAATATTGCCAATTATGAAATATTACAGGGAGGGGGTGTAAGGCATAATAACAGTTTTGTTGTTGTTGTTGTTGTGTGCCTTAATGTCATTTCTGACTTATGGCAACCCTAAAGCAAACCTTTCACAGGGTTTTCTTGGCAAGGTTTGTTCAGAGGCAGGTTGCCTTTGCCTTCCTCTGAAGCTGAGAGTGCGTAACTTGCCTAAGGTCACTCAGTGGGTCTCCACGGCTGAGACAGGATTTGAACCCTGGTCTCCTAGTTCCTAGTCCAACTGTCAGGATCTGCCTTTCCTTGCAGGACTAGGCCCCTGGCTGCAGCAGCTGGCACAGCATCTTTGCAGACTCAGGCCTTGGCTGTGGAAGTCTTGGAAGAATCAGGGCCAAGCTATCAGATGCAGCCAGCTGCAATCATGCAGCATGCCTGAAGCAGCCAGGGGAACTGCTATTTAAGAGCGGCCCTGGGCCCTCAGTCTTTGCCATAACAACATGGTTTTCTATGCTGGTTGTAGCTCCTTCTTGCTGTTGGACCTTGATCCCTTGCCTTCACCTACCACTTGTGTTTGGCCCTTTGCTTGGCTCCTGGACCTGCCTCTGGCTCCTGGATATCTGGTACGTGCTCTGGTCTTGGACCGTTTTTGGACTTTGGCTTGCTTGACATCAGATTCCTGTGTTTCTAACCTGTCACTCCCTTCCTGGACCTTGCTTTGCCTCTGGCCTTCTGGACTCCTGTATGTGCTCTGACCCTGGGCTGCTTTTGACTTTGGCTTATCTTTGACCCTGGACTGCTTTTGACTTTGGCTTATCTTTGACCTTGTCTGGACTTTGGATTATGTCTCTTGTTTTTCTGACCCAGCCCTGCCATCTCTGCTCCTAGATCCTGCTGCCTATGCCCCGGATCCTGATACCAACATTCAGACCACTACACAACACCATCTCTCACAGTTTTGTAATCCCCCAATTTACCAACAGAAGCTACCTAGATAGCTGCCACTTCAGGATACTGGGGGGCAATGAGGGGGTGTATATCTGTTTACTACTTTGTACATGCAGTTACTGATCCAGGAGATCTGCTCTATGGGCTTGTCTATACTGGCAGGAAATCCTGAACCCACCTTGTAGCTGCCATGGATGTTTTTGATCTGCAGTGACCCTGTAAATGCCACTTGCACTGGGGCTTGCCCAATGGAAGATTGGAGCACCCTGCTGCACTGTAATTATAGGCGAACTCACACTGGTGTAAAAGGGCAGTCCTATGTTGATCAGGTGTCATATAGTCACATTGTTTCCAGCCATGTAGGTGGGGCTGCTCCCTCCCCCCCCCCATTCGCTCGTGAAGGCGAACATATGAATATATGTTGTCCTAGAGTACCCAGAATACTTTTCAATCAGGATTTTCCTGCAAAATCCCCAATGAAGCTGTGGATTGTCAGGAAAGTCATGTGGAAACTGTGCAGCGAATATGAGGTGAGTGCGGGTTTTTGCCAGTGTAGACAAGCCACACATCAGGGCACGTACAGATTGCAACAGAAACAGTCAGTTTAAGGAAAGTTCTGTAGCTTATATGGGAAACACATAAAAAGGATAAAACTGAAGCAATTGGGTTAAAAGCTAAGAGACAGCAAGTGTGTTTATTTTCCCTTTTAAATCATGGGAGATGAATTGTGTGGGTGTGACATATAATAATATACTAAGTAAATACATTTGGAATTTTAAGTTGTCAGTATCTCATTAACTTAAACATCTGTCATAGCTAGAGTCAGTATAAATAAATTATGCATGGAAGTCATTGGTGCTTCAGTTTTACACTTAATTTGGGGGGAAAGAGCATTGCTAGCTTTTTCTGTTTTATTGTTGCTCATGTTAATTCATGTTTTCTTCCATGAAATCCAAAATAGTAAGGCTGCTTTCTAATACAATAGAGAAAGAGAAGAATTGTGCATATTCCATGCAACTGGTTTTAAAACCAAAACCCAAAGCTGCCTTCACTCCATTACATCCGGGCTGGGAAACAAAATCCAGAATCCACAAAATAGTGATACCTTTATTGGCCAACCAAAATGCAAAACACATAATGCAAGATTTCAGAGCTCTACTGGCTTCTTCCCATTTTTCTTTTGTAACATCTTTTGCCTGATGAAGAAGCCAGTAGAACTTTGAAAGCTTGCATCATGTGTTTTGCATTTTCATTGGCCAATTAAGGTATCATTTTTGGGTGGGTTCTGGATTTATTTTTATTTTTGCTGCATAGCCAACATGGCTACCCCTGGATGTGTTATCAGGATGGGGAAAAGCTTGTTAAACTACAGTTATCTCCCACTATCCCTACCTTGAGAGTTGTCAGGTCAGAACTATCCCAAGCCCTGAGATTTCAGCATCAAAACTCCAAGTCCTAGGATTGAACCCTTGTGATGTCACAGAGGGTGGGCCCTGCTGATGTCATTAAGCATAATACATTAAGCATCAGCCACAGTTGTGCGGAGTATTCTCTCTCTCTCTGGCTTTTCTTTGCAAATGAAGATTCAGGAAGGACTCATCCTGCGCTTTCTGCAAGTGCGCTGATAACTAAAAAGGCCAATCCAAGATAAACAAGTCAGGTTGCAGAAAGTACAGCAGAAGGTCTCCTTGGGTGATGTTTCTGGGTTGTGATTCTTTCAGTGTTGTCATTTCTCTTCAAGACTTGTTCGGCGTGAGTTCTCAAATAAGGCTGCAGCATTGTGGATGGTGCATCTCCATGCCTCCCGATGTGAAGCCAGGGCGGACCATTGTTGGTGATCATTTTGGCCGAGCCTGAGAGATTGTTTCAGGGAGTCCTTGTATCGTTTTTTTGGAGCACCCCTCTTACACTGACCCATGGCGAGTTCACCTTAGAGTACTATTTTTGGGAGGCGATGGTCCTCCATCCTAGAAACGTGCCCTGCCCAGTGCAGCTGTGTTCTCAATATCATGGCCTCAATATACTATTCAAACAGAAAACACTAAATGATGACAATATATAAATATACATGTACTTATCAAGACTGTGCTCTCACCCTGAGATTCCTCCTTTTTGGAGAAGGGCCAAGGCCCTGAGATCTGAAACCCCTACTAACTATTAACTATGTTGGTTGGGGCGAAGGGGGAAAAGGAGTCAAACTATGTCTGGAAGGCAACATATTCCTCACCCCTGTTCTAAACATGCCTGTAGGAGTAAACTTCATTCAGATAAGTTACTTTTTGAAAATGTAACTATAACTACACTTGGGGTGTTGGAACTATGACAATAACTAATTGCTTTTAGAAAGCAACTCTTCTGGGTTTGCTTCTGGTTCTAAAAGAATATGATGTGATGGTGAAATGCAATAATACCTGTGAGACTATGGACTTTAACAGGTGTGGCAAATATGATGTCATAACGATACCTAATGAGCGTGAAAGGGTGCGCATACCAGAAGATGTCATCCTTTCCTGATATTGTATTGAAAATAAGGTGTTCTTTTTTATTGCTGGGCCAAGCCATCAATAGATCTCCCATGGTGCTTTCTTGCTGGTATTGCCAGCATTTGAAACCTTGCACCATTGTCCTCTCGTGATTTCAGCATCAATGGCAGAACACTTCTGGTTGAGAACACAAAAGCCAGGTAGGGGATGCTCTTTTTATGAACCTCCCCAGTTTACTTTTAAGTTTTAAAGTATGTTTGTGTGCCTGTGTGTATGTTTTGTGTCTTTTCTTTAGTGTATTTTAAAATTTTACAACACTTGTGTCTTCTTGTGAGAATCACCAAGATCACAAATGTGGAAGTAAACAGAGCTCTGTTCATGCTCCATTAATGTTGGGGCTTCCTTTTCTTGCAATTATAGGTCAGTTTGGTTAGAACGGTTCTTTTGCCAGCAGAAAAACACTGCAAAATATGGTGGGAAAGAAACATTTATGGAGGTTTGTCTGATAAAAGTCCTATGTCTACAAAACCAAGCTGCATGAACATGGCTTCATTGGAAGCAAATTTTAAGTCTAAACTTAGAGAATAAGATACTCTTTCCCAGAGACTAAATTATGACCATAATGAGCTCTAAATATTCCACTGATTGTTTAAAGATTTCCCTCTCCTTTACTTTGTGCCTTAGCCTATTACTGAGTGGTATAATGTAGCACCTGCTCTTCTTAGTTGTGTTAATTATGCCTCTTTCAGAATTTGCTAAATGAATTATTTACTGTCTCATACACAGGAATAATCAATTTTGGCTGCAGTCCTAAAGCAGCCAAAGGCCAACTGAGAACTTCTTGGAAGCTGCTTTGTTGGTGGAAACAGTGTCTCCCAAAGCCTAGAAAAGTTACTTATTTTGACTACAACTGTCAGAATCCCTCAGCCAGCACAGTCAGTATCAAAAGACTCCACCAGCACAGATAAACTGGTTGTTTTGTCTGAGGTGAGGTAAAAATCATGAAAATGTGTAGATCATGGAAAAACTATGGATTGCTCTTAAAGAAATGAGTGTGCCACAACTTTTGATTATCCTAATGCATAGCCAAGAAAACCCTTTGATAGGTTTACCTTAGGGTTGCCATAAGTCAGAAATTACTTGAAGAGGAATACTACATGATGGGTTGTTGCACTATACTTCTGTAATAGTATCGGAAGTGAAACTATTCTGATCACATGACATTGCCCCCCTCCGGTGGTTGTACTGTTGGCTGTGAGTCCCAGTAGCATTTCTTTTTATTCATGGGCACTGAGCATGAATGAAACCCATTCTGATGTAAAACCACCATATTTTACTGTGCAGTAGTGACTTTCTGCAATTGCAACAAGATGATGTGAGCACACATAGCAGCAGTGGGCATGCCTGCTCTGCCCACAGTTCTCTCATCTGTTGTTCCTCCTGCTTCCCTGGCATTCAACTTCTGGTGGTTACTCTGGTTGTCCAGCAGTCAAACTCACAGGCTAATAACTTCATTCCCAAGTTATCCAGTAACTTTTAAACTCTGAATTCATGCAATTCCACAGCTGCTTAATTTATCAATACTTGCATTTAATGCATTTAATGTACTGCTTCCTTTCCATTAAAAAGAAATATTTTCCTCCCCTGCTGCCTTGAAACCCTTCCCCCCCTTCCCATCTCTGGTCTGCTATCCACCCTAGATTTCCTGACTGGTCAAATTGCCATACTATGCAAATTGGGAGGCTCTGGGCATTTACTTAACCAGAAACCTCTTTTGCAACAAGGAAACAAAGAACAAAAGGAGCTTCTGCAGCAATTAGCACCTTACATGCCTGACACTGCAATTGTATCAAATCACTTCCTTTTCTGCAAGGCGGAAAAGAGAAAGTAGAAGCCCACCGTCCTTTCCCCTGTGGGAGTCTTGTTTGTGAACTAGGTAGTGTGTCTGTCTCATAATCAGAAGGTTGTGAGTTTGAGGCTCACACAGGGCATGCCTAGCATTCTCCCCCTCTTCTTCCTTGGCAGTGCAATTAAAATCTCTTTTTGCTCCCAAAGGGGTGAATGCAGGTGGGTAAATTGCTCGTCGCTTGGATGCAACTCATGAACTGTGGATATCTTAAATAACAAACATATGTCTTTCTGAGCTTGGGGGCGGGGGAGGCAGATTTGAGCAAGACATTGCACAAATGTTTCTGGTTTTATTTGCATAGGGTGTGTGTGTGTATACCCCAGAGCAAAGGTAGTTTGCAAGTTCTGACACTACACAAATAATCAGTCATGTCATGTGCAAACAGGAAGACTTGCAAGAATATCTAACACCAAGTGAGCTGAATGAAGGACTCTCAAGACCCCGCAGTTACATGATAATAATTTTTTTTAAAAAGGGAGCATGCACAAATAAAGTAGAGGAAATGATGTTTTAAGGATGGAGGAGGAGATCAATGTATCAAGGCGTGGTTTTCATGGAGTGTGCAGTGTACTTGTAGCACTTTGAACAGTTGCTGTTCCATTTGAGAAACGGAATGGAGGACACTGTGCAGTATGTAGGGCTTTCATTCCAGAATAGATCTGTTTCATTATAAAGTGGTACAATTACTGGAAAATACGCTCATGTAGTATTCCTCAAAGGCACACAACAACAATGACATGTATTCAGGGAAGAGGCTTTGGATGCATTTGCAAGAACTTGTAATATTCTAAGAAACAGATATTTCATAAACCTACCTTCCTGGCCAAACTTGCTCGAGATGAGGACTATTATAGTCCAACATAGCTGGAGGGTGCTGAATCGGGGAAGGCTGCTTTTAAATTTTGAGTAAAATCTAAGGAACATGTGGCCCTTCAGACATTCCTGGGCTGCAGATCCCGCCATCCCCTGCCAGCATAGCCAGTGGTGAGGGACTATGGATATTGCAGTCCAAGAACATCTGGTGGGCAGCATGTTCCCCGACCCTATTCAAATCTTGATATTACTGAGAATTGGAATGGGGCCTGGGAATCAGGAACAAGTTTTCCCCAAGAATTCTATGAACACTTCAAAAACAAGAAATCTATTCTGAAATGAGATGGGGGAAAGTGTGCCCATCTCTAATTTTAAGGGGTGTGTCATTGCTTCAGATAAACCATTTCTTGTTTATTTTGTGTATTCTACCCTGTGTGTAGTATAGAATGTTCATTAGGGTTTATTTCTGTGAAATACATTTACTGTCATGTAAGACTTTACTATACTTCAGGCTCCTCACATACATCCTTGCCACCCTGAACTACAGTTGCCAAGGAAACCAACCCAGCTTTTTGTGGCAAATTTAATTTAATTTCTTCTATACCAGAGAAGCCCTCCACCTGTCCCACCTAGCAAAAGCACAGTTGAATGAAGGTTGGTAGATCTGACAACTGTCTGAGATGCTCAGGTAGCATTTATGGCATGAAGTCACTTTCTTGAGGTAAGGCAACTTCATCCCCACTTGGACCGAATTTGCCTGGCCATTGTTTAGATAACTGCTAGGCTTTACATGTGGGACTACAGATAGCCCTCCTATTAGGTAGAGTGAGGCATTTGCTAGGCAGATTTGGGGTGTCATGGAAGAGCAGTAAATTGTTAGCTATTTAATCGTTGTTGCACTTTTGCTGCCAAGGCAGGAAAGAGTTGCTTCAGCAATTTTATACCTCATTGCAAAAATAAGATGGCTTTGGTTAATATACACTTTGACCTGAGTGATCGCAGGAGGGGAAGTGCCATCTCCTGCTCTACCTCAGACAGCAAAATGTCTTGGACAACTCCTGTGCAGGGCTGCCTTTTCAGAAACTGCAAGTATAGCAGAGAAGTCCTGTCTAGAAGTGGTCAATCGGGAGATATCTTATTCCTAACAAACAGCTCCCAATAGTTTCAGGGTACAATTCAAAGTGCTAGCCTTGACATTTAGGTGCTATATAGCTTGTCATATATTTGGAGCATGGTGTCCTTCCTTATGAATCTATCCTTGCACTAAGAAGAGAAGTTAGGTGTATGATGGCTGAGGAAAGGAACCTTCTCTGTGCTGGCACCCAAATTGTGGTAAGTTCTTCCCAGAGCTCTTTGCCTAGTACCCATTTTCCTCAGTTTCCTTAGTTTTTCCTTAGTTTTAGATGCACTGGTTAAAACTTTGTTTACTTCTCAAGGCTTCAGGTTGAGTGTTCATAAGTGTCCTTTGCAGTTGCATCATATTCTAAGCCAAGCTCCAACAGGATGTCTCTGCTGGTGGAATTGATTCCATCAGTAGAACTCAATTGAGGGGGATAATCCTTCATACCATTCTGGTTATTTCTCTAAAACCCACTCTGGAAAAGTGGGAAATCCTCCACTGCTGGGGATCAGGTGGCATGGAGGACCAGTGGCAGCACTAGTGGGGTGTGGAGAGGCCAAACTGCATCAAGTGACACCATTGGGGGTGGGGGTGACACCAGTCTTAGTGATGCCACAGCAGAGAATAGAAGAAGGTGTCATCACACCAGAGAGCACTAGTGTAATATTGCTTTTAGGATTTCATATTCACTACTCATTTTGCTTTGAGTAGTGACTATTAAAGTCTAAAGTCAATGTAAATAATGCCCAGTATTCTCTATCAGCTACTTAGTTGAGTATTGTCCAGTACAGTATAGTTAAATATATTTAAGTGTCCTCTAGTGGCCCACCCCTGATGGAAGTGCCATTCACCCATGTTCCAGTTGCCAGCAGAATGGACCCCCCCCATTCAGATGATGCCCAGTAAAGTAGGTTGGTGTAGCGGGGGGAATTATGATTGTGGCAGAAGTTCACAGACCTGACTAAATAGCAATTGTGAATATGGAACAGTTATTTATTTATTTATACCTCGCTCTTCAGCCACAAGGCTATCAGAGCAGCTTACAAATTGTTTAAGCAATAGCAGTTTACACATTTACACTGCATTAAGCAGTTTCCAATGTGTGTTAGCCAACTGCCCCCACAAGCCAGGTACTCATTTTACTGACCTACGAAAGGATGGAAGGCTGAGTGAACCTTGGAGCCCGCTGGAATCGAACTTGCAATGTGGTGACTTGCAGTACTGGCATTTAACCACTGAGCCACCAGTTGGCTCCATATCCCCCCCTACACACACACCCAAATCTACTTTACCAGATATCTACTGCATGGGAAGAAGGAGGTTCCATCTGCCAGTGATCAGAGCATGGGTGAATGATGTTTCTGTCAGGTTTGTGAGGAGTTAGGCCAGGAGAGGTTATTTAGTTAACTATACCTAACCTAATCCACACTACACAAATAATCCAGTTTGAAACAGGATTATTTGTCATGGCTCCTTCTGATTTAATCCTGTGATTTGTAATTTTAAAAGATTTTTAGCTTTTTCTCCAAAGAGTGCTGGTGCCTCACCAAACTACAAATCCCAGGATTCCACAGGAAGGAACCATGGCAAATAATCCAGTTTCAAATGTGTAGTGTGGATGCACTCTAAGTGGCTGGTAGAGAGTACTGGCCAATATTTTTACTGTATTCTGCTTTGAAAATTTCAGTAGAGTAATGAAGAACAATTTTAAAAAAACAAATAAAACAAAATAAATAAATATTGGTGGCACTGAATAAGCACTTACCACTTCCAAAGACATTCAACAAAGTTGCCAATAAATCTTTGGCAATATATTTATTAGCGCAAATAAATCTAATAGATTTTGCTTTATCAGCATGCTCTATTTGCCAGTAAATTTGCATAACATCATCGTAGTGAACATGTTGAGGAAGTGAAAAATAAATTATGGATTCATCCTGATTCCTCATGTTACAGTACCTGAACACTCCACTCCACTGAAGCCTCAGTATCTGTAAATATTTCTGTCCCACATGAAGAAAGATATTACCCCTGCTGCATTATCTGTGAATACTTAAAATCCATCCCTCCAAACCCTATTTGTAGCTCCATTAACCTAAAGAACTGGTGTGAATGCTCCATTTGCCTTTAAAATAAAGAGCAAGCAGTTGTTCAGGCCTCAAATCCCTATCATTTCATGTTGCTTTCCTCATTATGAGAGGAACATGAGGGTCCCCAGTCATTATTTCTGACTCTGTCATTACCAAAGGTATGGAAAGCTGTGTTTTCACTCCATTAGCCTTCAGAAATAAAAAGAATGATTGCTTAAGTCTAGAATAATTATTTCAACCAGCTTCCCTCAGCAGTTTGGCACGGAGCAGGCTGAGTCCCAAACCTGAGCTGACAAATTAATTTGTATTATTTATATTTTCTTGAAAACCCACCATGCTCAAGACTCATTTAGCAATACAAATGGCTTTATTTGAGGGTTTATGTGCTTCTCTCATCACACATGGCAAACAACAAGAAGCTTATCATTTTCCCCATGAAACCTATCACAAATTCCCATGATTTACACCAGGAAAGGTATATAAAGCAGGTGCATCTGCGGCTGTCTGGCTTGCCTATGCAGGTGTTTACAGGTCTGAGATGGTTGGTATTATTTTTCTCAGGCTGTTTCAGCTGTTTGGAAACCCACACTGATCATGTTATTCTCAGGGGCTTGCTAGTACTGTATTTCGTAGGACCTGGCCCTGTAACAACTTCTCCAGGCTTTGGGGCTAAGTGGCTCACAAACCCTCAAGAATCAGAAGCAGTATAGTTCTGCGTATCAGCTGCTGTGTAATGCTCGATGGAGAGTACAAGTCTTACCCTACCATCCAGCTGTCCCAATTTGACAAGGGCAGTCCCAATGAATTGTCTGCCATTCCACTTTTTCCAGCTGCTTTTAAAATGTCCTAGGGCCCATCTATATGAGGAAGGGAGGAAATGGAGGACCTTGTAGTAATGACATTTTGTAGCAGCAGCAATTTGTCTTGATGGTGGTTTTGACCCCAGAAGCTTCTCTTGCCAGATGGTGGCTGCAAGTGATTTACTCACATTAGTACTTCCCCACTACTGATTTAAAAAACAAAAACAAAAACAAAAAACCTTTGTCTAAGGTGTGCTAGAGTGATAGAGTTAAAAGGACAGCCCCCCCCAAAAAAACACCCACAAGCAGCCCATTTTGTTGCCTTAGCGTTTGCTTGCTAAGGTGAAAATCCAACATGGTGCAGTGGGCATTTGCCCTGTTAGCAAGCGCTGTCCCCCATGCTCACCCAGCCAATCAATTTTGCACATCCACTTGTATAGGAAAGCGATTCAAAGCAAATTGCTTGCCCTAACAAGCAGGAATGTACACTTCCCTCACTGTTTTTTTTTTTTAAACTATGGGAAAAGCTACAAAGGCTTTTCCAGCATCGATTTTGCTGTTTTGGTCCCTCCTCCTTCCAAATATTATGGATTGATGTGGGATCCCATTTAGACAGGTAGGATTCCCAGCGAATTCCATGAGGTTCATTTTCACCATTTAGACAACCTCCTAGTTTCTCTCTCCTCTTCCCATTTCCCTCTTCAATTACTGCCAAGTTCAGTTGGTGCAAACTGAATTAAAAATGCAAATGTAGTTTGCACCCAGTTAGTAGAAGAGGAGAGATTGGGGCAGAGTCTTGCCTTTCCCAGTAGGCTTAGGCAGAACAAACTCTGGCAGCCTCTCCTGTATTTTCTCATTAATAACTGTTGCTAGCTAGACTACGTATACTCTGATGTTACTTGGCTGCATGTGTTCCAGTTTTCACCTGTGAAATGTTGGAGGGTATGTCCTACTGGTGGGATTCCCATATGAAACTGGCTGAACATAGTATGAATAAAATGTTGGGCTAGATAGGCTTTTGGTCTTATCTTGTGTGACTATCCTTATGTTATTAGGGAAATAGGACTAGGAGCCAGTGTGGCGTAGTGGTTTGAGTGTTGGACTATGACTCTGGACACTAGGGTTTGAATCCTCGCTCAGCCATGGAAACCCACTGGGTGACCTTGGGCAAGTAACACACTCTCAGCCCCAGAAAACCCTGCAATAGGTTTGTTTATTTATTTAGGCATTTATACCTTGCTCTTCAGCCACAAAGGCTCTCAGAGTGGCTTACAAATTGTTAAGCAATAGCACTTTATACATCTACACCACATTTTAGTGCACTAGGCACTAAGTGGTTTCCAATGTGTGTTAACTAATTGCCCCCAGAAGCTGGGTACTCATTTTACCGACATACCAAACAGCTGAGTGAACCTTGGAGCCCTTGGGATCAAACTTGCAGTGTTGTGGCTGCAATACTGGCATTTAACCACTGTGCACTAGGTCTCGCCTTAGGGTTGCCATATGTTGGGAATGACTTGAAATCACACAACAACAAATAGAAATAGAGGCAATATGGACATTTCATGGTAAAAGATGAGCCATGCCTGATTGGAAGTGGAGGGAGCAAATAAAATATAAAACACTAGTACAAATCATCTAGTAGATTAAAAGATTAAATGTGGTGTGTATTCTGAGTATTGGACCCGGACTCTGGGAAACCAATGTTTTCATCCTTACTCAGCCCTGGAAACCCACTGGGTTACCTTGGGCAAGTCATGCTCTTTCAGTCTTAGAGGAAGGCAATGGCAAACCTCCACTGAATAAATCTTGTCAAGAAAATCCTATGATAGGATTGCCATGTGTCAGAGTCAGCTTGAAGGTACATAACAAGAACAGTAGATTAACAATGATGTTATACAAAAAAGAGGGGGCAAAGGAAGAAAAGATTCTTGCAACACATCTAAGGCTGACCAGTTTATTTCTGTGGACTACATCATATTCAGCTGCAACCTTCTCCTTGAAGATTGCGTCATTGTTATACATAGCACAGCACTATGCATGTTTAGTCAATAGGAAGTCCCATTGTTGCCCATGGGCTTCCCCTCAAGTAAAAATGTATAAAATTGAAGACTGAATTGACTGAATGTTAAGAATATATATTAAAAAATCCTTTTAAAGGTATTAGGTGCTTACGAAACCTCTCAGCATCTTTCCGTGCATTGGCCAAAACTCAAGATTGGAGCAGGTTAATATTTACTGAGAATTCTAAATATGTAGACTAAGGAGATAATCAGAAGACTAAATTAATCAATTACAGGGATGAGAGGAGATTGCCAAAGGGCTTACTTTTTGGAAGATATTGTTACTATACGGCGTTTTGTTTTACTATCCCTTAGTCATGATTACGCGTGATTGTGTGAGTGAGTTCTTCCCGATTACATGATGCAACCTCTCTTTTATTGCTGGTTCAGCTGTGGGGTGTCTTTGTAGCACTCCTTTTCATTCACAACAAATCCCCATGAATGAAATCATTAGCACTGTGAAACCACCATACTTTCTTGTGCAGTAATATCATTGCACCATTGGAGAAAAACACGTGACAGTGGCTGTGTATTGGGCTCTCCTCCAGTTTTTGCCTGTGTTTACGTATCCTTCATCTCATGAAGCTCAGTAGAGGCTTACTCCCAAGGAAGGGAGAGAAACTCCTCACTTTTCTGCTGTGGGGAGAGGCCCCGATCCGCTTCAGAAATGGAGAAACTGCAGCCTGCTGAGTGCAAAATGGAGAATGGTTTTACAGAAACATTTGAAGTTGCATTCTCGTGATACCGCGCAGTCACACGGCATAATGTTTCTTAATTAAAAGGGGAACATGTCCTGTTGAAGAGCAGGATGTGGCACATGGAAGACTGAGGAGGGGAACACTCTGCAGAGGAGGAGACTAATTGGAGAGGAAGGAGGAACATAGATGGCCAATGTGGTGTGTAGGAAGTGGAATGAAGTATTTTTATACAGTTTCAGGAACAGAATTTTGAGCAGCGTGTGATAGGCTGTGCTTCCATCAAGTAATACATCTGTTGCCTTCTAAAGTGAGACAATAACTTCTAACAACCCTAGGGGTCGTTTACATGGCAAAATAAATCCTCAAAGAATGTGACAAGAAGCCTGATAGTTCCCACGCATTTCGAAGCAACAGCGCCCTTTTCAGAAGGAGGGGGTGCAAAAAACCCATAAGTTGCGCAGTATCAGCTTTCGCTAGTTTTCTGCACTTTTTGATTAAGTTTGCGAAAATGCGCATAATTTATCGTGGGAACTAACGATCATGTAAACTGGCATCTGCCTTTTCGCATTACTGTGAGCAGAGCTGAATCCTGATTGGTTGGAGTGACCATTCTGCTTTATCCGAATAGACTGAGGGGTTGGAGAGAAGAAATTCACCCTCCTTCTGCTTGCAGCCCACTTTGGAAAACCGAGCCATTCCTGTCTGTCTTTCAGGGGGTGGGAAGATGCTTCGCTGCTTCGCTGGTGTGTGTGTGTGTGTGGGGGTGTATGTCCTGGGAAACAGCCGATTGCATATTCGTTCTTTTGTTTATTTGTGCTTCCATTCACTTGCCTTTATTCAAGGCTTCGGAGGGAGGGAAAACAAATGAGGCAAGCCCTAGTTCTGTGGTGTGTGTTTGTGTGTGCATGCATGAAGGGGATCATGCTTTTGCTTGTTCGTGCTTTCATTGACTCCTTTCTTTATAGAAGCCTTTTGGGGCTGGGGAAGATGGGGGAGTTTGACAGATCGCTCTTTCGATGTCTTGTTTGTTTGTCCTTTTTCTTTCCTCTCATTATTTATGGTCTCCATGACCCCCTCCTTGCTCCCTCCCCACCTCCTGCCTGGCTTTAATCATCTGGAGGCGATTCCCCCCCCCCAACTTTGCCTGTGTGAATTAAGCAAAACAGAAAGTGTCTGGATCTGGCTTCATCATCCGAAAATCCCAGGCATCGTGTGATTTATGCACTCCGCACTCCTGATGCGAAAGGACGGTAATCCGGAATCTGGCGAACATTTTCCTGTCGTGGAACTGGCCCCTAAGTTTTGCAAATTCTGGGTGACATTCAGGAACAAATATATTGAGCCTGTGCTTAGAAACCATTAATATCCATGTACAACATTAGACAGCACAAAGGAGCATGACAAAAACTTGAACACATCAGCTGGGGCAGGCTGGGAATTATAGTCCAAAAAAAAGCCCAAGCTCTGAGCATAGTACAATACATTTTGCTCATGTTTCAAAATTGCAAAGCAAAACTACAAATGTCTGCACAGAGCGTATTGCTCCTGGAACTAACCAGGAGACTGCAAACCACCTTACGTAGCAGGTACAGACAAATTGCCTTACAAGGTATATAAAGATCAGATTTATTTTTACATTTTATTTCAATAACTTTCCCAAAGATCGGGTTTTGTTTTATTATTTTTTTATGATTTTATTACTTTATCTTTTCTTTCCACTAAAGCATAGCACTCAAGGTGGCTAACACAAAACTAAGAACAATTTAAACAGTAGAAACCATTAAAATAATCAGAGTAATACCACAAAAATTAAAATGAAAGACCGGGCTGAAAAGAGATATCATAGCAAAGTGACAGAACCAGACAGGATGTTTTGAACAACATCAAAACACATTTGTTTTGTGAGGAGGAAAAAGACCTAATACATTATTTCTGTCTAAGATTTTCTATGTCCTTTCATGGGGGACATTGGATAGCTCATTCCTAAAGCTGTCAGGCTAAAACTTAGATGCATTGTAATTAATAAATACACTAATGGAATCTTCATTGCCCTATTAGGGTTTTTAAAATTTACTCTGGGAAACCTTTCAGCACCATTAAATACACCTTTGTCACATGATGAAGTGCTCTTCATAATAGGCTCATTAACATTCATAGTGTAATTCAAACCTGTCCATTAACAGCTGGCAAGTAAGTTTCTCAAATCCTCCCCTCCCCCCCCACCCCAAACACCTAGGAAGCTCTTTCCTTGGCTAAGGACACACTCCCCAATTTCACCTATTAGGAAATTAGATTGTTCTTAATGGTCCACCTTAAAGTCCATATGTTAAGGTTTCCTTACGGATTTTTAATTTGTTTTGAAGGCCAAGAGAAATCTATGGGGGTGTATGGAGACACTAGAGAAAAGACACAATCTGCCTGCAGTCCTCCTATGTCACCCCATGGTTGGTGGCAGGCTTTCACTGGTGTGGTGAATCTCCTCTGGATTTTAGTCCACACTTTAAAGGACCTATCAAAAGTGCTGTCCACACCAAAAAGTTCAGTACTTCGATAGTTCCTATAAGTTTTGGAATAAACCCTAAAGTAGGTTCACTACACCACTGGTATCAAAGGCACCGGTCACCCTGGAAGCCCTCACAAAATAAGCAGCAGATGGCCTAAATCCTGCTGTTAGTCTTCACTACAGTAGGCCTATTAAATTAATGGGATTTACCTGTGTGTTGACTCACCATTCAACTATTGATTGAATGGATCTGATCTAGTTAGGACTAAAACCAAAAGGATGCCATCTGGTGCATATTACCAAAGAACATTAGAACTGCCCTGACACAAGGTCTTCTAAGCTTTGGAACTGTGATGGAATAAGTTGTGGGAGTGAGAAACCTCTGCATGTTGCTAGGATGAGAGACCACCCTGCCAAACCTAGAAGCTTTTATAAGATTGAATTTATTACATCTTGGACATCAGGAATTATTATGTCTTCATGCTTGGCCATATGACCTGCTCTGACTTCTTGCTGTTCATTAAGCTTCTTCACTTATACATCTGGTTACTTGAGTGTTATGCACAGGACTGGATGTGCATACAGTCGACATCTGTAATGGTGGGGGGGGGGCTATAAAAACGCCAAACACTGCCAAAGGAACCTTTGTTTGCAGGCCTGCAACATGCATAGTATGCATATACCACCTTCCTGTGCATAAGTTTTTCCTCATGGCTGCCTTCAATTTGACTCCAACTTATTTCAACCCCACCATAGGGTTTTCTTGGTAAGATTTACTCAGAGGATGTTTGCCATTGCCCTTCTCTAAGGGTGAAACATTATGACTTGCCCAAAGTCATCCAGTGGGCTCCATGGCTGAGATGAGATTTGAACCCTAGTCTTCCAGAGTTCTAGTACAACATTCAAGCCACTCCACTACTCTGGCAGAGTATGTGTACAGAAGTACCCATACAGACAAGTTTAAAAACAGATGTACAATGAATGGCAGAGATGCCTACTTCAGTTCTGCCCTTGAATAAACATGTTGGCTGGACACATGTAAAGGTATGAGTAATGCTCATATAGCTGCCTCTTTGGGCCAACATTCAGTGAATTCTGGTGAATAGGGGCAGAATTATCTCTGGGCTTGAGCTGTGATGCTTAAGGGTCATCTATTGATTGATTGATTGATTGATTTCTAGCCCCTTCTTTCTCCTAGTATATGATCCAAAGTGCCTTCCAAAAATCTAAGGGCAGGAATGAAGGCTTTTCAGTTTTCTAAAAGGGAAAAACCCAGAGCTGCAGGGTGGTAACTTAGGGCAAAACAAAAGTCTTAGGGCACTCAGCCTAGAACAACCCCCTTGTCCCCCAGTGGATAGTTAACATGCCATATTTGAAGATAATACATCAGCCTAATAAATGTGTTATATTCTAGGATGTCATATTTAATGATGATATATTCATTAAAAACCATTAATATTGATTCACTAGATAAGCTAACTTGCTTTAATGGACTACAAAAGGAATATCTCAGAATATCAGGAAATTATGAATCATCAAAGCATCTATAAATGTTTTCCCCCCAGTAGTGGTTGGTGTGCCCATTATTAGCATAGGTTCAGTCCTTGAGATAGTTCTTATAGAGTTTGGGCTACGACCCATAGCAAATACATTGTTCTCCTGACATTGGAGAATTCAGCCACCACTGCATTATTTACAGTTATTAAAAAATCAAGAGCAGAAATGATCAACATTCAAATTATCACCATTATAAAATTCACATAATTCAAATGAAGTTTCCATCAATAAAAAGCGGTGCCTTTTCCATCCCTCCAGCATGGAGGAAAGAAGGAAGAAGGACGGGAGTAGGATGGGGTGTGTGGTATCGACTGCCAGAAGTGGGACAGTGGCATCCTCCTTCTGATCTCCACGTTTTTTTTAAGAGAGTCTGATACAGACCCACCAAAGAAGAATTCAAATAAATGGCCAGCTTGTGTAGGAGGAAAGTCAGAAAAGGCAAAGCACAGAAGGAGCTCAGGCCTGCTAGAGAGGTTAAAAACAATAAAAATTATGCTTTGGTTATATCCACAGCAAAAAGAAAGAACAAGGAAGTGGCAGGGCTGCTGCATGGAGAAGATGGTGAAATACTAACGGGGGACAGAGAAAAGACAGAGCTACTTAACACCTTCTTTGCCTCAGTCTTCTCCCAAAAGGAGAACTGTATTCAACCTGGGGAAAATGGAGCAGATGATGCAGTAGCAGAAATGCAGCACAGAATAGGTAAAGAGGTTGTTCAGGAATACCTGGCCAGTATAAATGAATTCAAGTCTCCAGAACCAGATGAACCACATCCAAGGGTACTAAAAGAACTGGCAGAACTTATCTCAGAACCACTATCAATAATCTTTGAGAAATCCTAGAGAACAGAAGAGCTCCCAGCAGACTGGAGGAGGGCAAATGTTGTCCCCATCTTTAAAAATGGGGAGAAAGAAGACACAAATAATTATCACCCACTCAGCCTAACACCAATACTAGGAAAGATTCTAGAACAGATCATTAAACAGATAGTCTGTAAGCACTTAGAAAGGAATGCCACAATCACTAAAAGTCAAAAAGTCTCAAAAACTAGTCATGCCACACTAATCATTATCTCTTTCTTTTATAGAGTCACAAGCTTTGTAGATGAAGGGAATGCTGTGAATGTAGCGTATCTTGATTTCAGTAAGGCCTTTGACAAGGTCCCACATGATATCCTTGCAAACAAGTAGTAAAATGTGGGGTAGACAATGTAACTGTTAGGTGGATTTGTAATTGGGTGACCAACCAAACCCAAAGGGTAGTCACCAATGGCTCCTCTTCATCCTGGAGAAAAGTTACTAGTGAGGTGCCACAAGGTTCTGTCCTGGGCCCAGTGCTATTCAACATCTTTATCAATGACTTAGATGAGGGAATTAGGGGCATACTTATCAAATTTGCAGATGACACCAAATTGGGAGGGGTAGCTAATACCCCAGAGGATAGGTACAGAATTCAAAATGACCTTAACAGATGAGAAATCTGTGCTAAAACTAACAAAATGAAATTCAACAGGGAGAAATGTAGAGAACTACACTTAGGCAGAAAAAAATGAAATGCACAGATATAGGATGGATGACACCTGGCTTAGTAGCAGTGCATGCAAAAGGTATCAAGGAGTCTTACTGGACTAAAAGCTGTACATGAGTCAGCAGTGTGATGCAGCAGCCAGAAAAGCCAATGCAGTTCTAGGCTACATCAAAAGGAGTATAGTGTCTAGATCAAGGAAAGTAATAGTGCCATTTTATTCTACTTTGGTCAGACCTTACCTGGAATATTGTATCCAGTTCTGGTCACCACAATTCTAGAAAGATGTTGACAAGCTGCACCATGTCCAGAGGAGGGCAGCCAAAATGGTGAAAGGTTTGGAAGTCATGTCCTAAGAGGAGTGGCTTAGGGAACTGGGTAAGTTTAGCTTGGGGAAGAGAAGGTTAAGTGGTGATGTGACAGTCATTTAAATATTTGAAGGGATGGCATATTGAGGATGGAGCAAGTTTGTTTTCTGCTGCTCCAGAGACTAGGACACAGAGCAATTGATTCAAACTACAGGAAAAGAGATTCCACCTAAACATTAGGAAGAATTTCCTGACAGTAAGAGCTGTTTGACAGTGGAATGTGCTGCCTCGGAGTGTCATGGAGTCTCCTTCTTTGGAGGTTTTTAAACAGAGGCTGGATGGCCATCTGTCAGGGATGCTTTGATTGTGTATTCCTGCATGGCAGGGAGTTGTACTGGATAGCCCTTGTGGTCTCTTCCAACTCTATGATTCTATGATTCCACCTTAAAAACAGTTCTGGAAATGAACTGAAGGCACAGAACAACAGCGAACTCCCTTTGCAGGAAGAATCTTAAATAAACGGTCAGAGGGAGAGCAGACGGGTCATGCTGAAGCCACTACTGCCCTGTTCCCATCCTGCCCTGTGCTGCAGCTAGCTTCATTGACAGAAGAAGAAAGCTAATGACTGGTTCCCTCCTATGGGGATTCCACCAATGCTGCCTGGGCCAGAGAGCTTTAGGTTTGGGGCAGAGCCCTTCACCACCATTTGTGTGTGTGTGTGTGTGAATCTGTTGAGTGCTTAAGCCAGTTTTCCATTCTTGTAATAACAGAAAGCAAGATTTTTCTCTTATTAAAAAACATTTACAGGTGAGTTGAGCACGTTCATTAACTTGCCATTTTTAAAAAATATATAGTTTATAATTTTGTTATGTTACAAAAGTCTTGTTACCCTCCTGTGCCTTTGGAGGACAGGTAGGTTTGAAAACTAGCTGGCTGCTGTTCTGGGGTTTTTTTCAGCCACTTTTGTGCTCCAAAAGGTTAGAAATGCTCTCTTTTCCTAGGTCCATTAATTTTTTTAAAAAAGAAAAACCTTGCACATATTTTGTGGCACAAGATTATACATTTGTTTCTTCGTGGTATATGAAATCTCTAGGTGCTGCCATAATAAACAATATACTGTATTACCAGGCACAAAACAGAGCTAAAATCTTTATGTTCATTCTTCCTCCCCAACTTTTTTTTGTTAATTTTGAGCCTGGTTTCCCTAATTTTAGTCCATTCAATGCTCACAAGCAGCTTCAGTAAAAGTTCTGACCTTTTTGCCCCTTGTCATTCCTTCAAAGGAATCTCTTGACCATTCCAAGACAAATGAAATGTCTAAAATTAGAAGGTCCAATAGGCACTGCCAGAGATGTGCTTTTTTATTTTTTTTAAAAAGTCAAATCTGAAGAAGCAAAACAGCAAGGAGGAAGTAGACCTTGAGTCCCTTTGCTGTAGTCTAATACGATTGGAGGATAAGCAACCTGATATTATGGTTAGGTTTTATCATTGCTAAATGGGTTAGCTGTTAAACAAACATCTAATGTGATTTCTAACCCTTCTTTCTATTGACGCCACAGGAAAGTTAATTTCCTGTGGTATCTAGTGTTGTCTTTTTAGGCCCTGGCCTAGATTGACATGTACTGTATATTTTTTTAAAAAACAGGCATAATTTCTACCCTGTTTTGTTATGTTTTCTAGATTTAGCACATTTGTCTCACCCTTCTTCCAAGACAGAGCATAACTGGGTTTCCTTCAGTTTAGCAACCTCATCCTGTGCAGCACTGGGAAAAGTTATTTTGGACCACAACTCCTAGAATCCTCTAACCACCTCTGCCTTGCAGAATGCTAACAACTGCCCTATTCACTCCTCTCCATTCAGACCATGACGTTCATTTGCGTCCAACTGTAACTTTTCTTAAACCATTTTGTTTTTTCAGTCTGATTTATTCCTTCTAGAAATGGTTTAATGCCACCTTGATGACCTTGAATCCTGTCATGATTAGGATTTTTTTATGTATTCCGTATGAATATGTGCATACCTTATAGGGTTTTATTTGTGTTCATGTGGAGTGTCCATATAGTTGAAATGCCCATCTTCTCCAGTTCCTCCAAGTCAGAAAACTAGAATTCCACTGAGTTCAGCAGCAAAGGCCCACACTTCATGCTTGAGGATGTCCTTTCAGTTTGTATAATCAGGAAGGAAGGCAGCCTGGGGACTTCTTTGGCTTACAAAGGAGTGGTGTGGGGAGAATTTTTAGGAAAGTGTTGATGGTCTACATTTGCAAGGCCTTTTGAGGATTGACCCAGATTTGCATGTGTCTAAACCAGAGACTGGAAATGTTACTTATGACCATGTCAGCTGGGGATTCTAGGCCTGGTAGCCCAAAAATTAAAATTTCTGAACTCTGGCCTGAACTGCCACAGTGTTGCAATTTTTGGAACATCCCTCCCCTATTTTTGAGACACTCCTCCACTGGTCCCATTCTTTGTCAAACCCTTAGTGCCTAGTCATTGCAATTCTGTTACAGTAGCCTGAGTCCCACCTCTTGAAGCAGATCTATGACATCAGACTGCCAGGCTGCCTCAATGCTCTGAGGTGCAGCACATTTGATCTGTGTTGGGTTCCTCATGATAGCAGCTGGCAGCATTCCATCTCTGTGTTGTTGCTCTGTGTTCACGTGTAGGTTGCCTGCCAGCCCTGACCTGTGATACTTTGCTTGGCAGGCTACTCACAAATGTTTCCACTTTTATTCCCATTTGTGGCTTCTTTTTTTCCTCGGGTCTTCAGCAGCAGCCAGGAAACAGATGGCAGCTTTTATCTCTTGGTTATCTTTGTGACTGTCTAGAATGAATAGCCAACCATATAGGTCTTTTAAAGGACACACTATCTCTATGTTGCAAAGTTATGCCAATGTAATTACCATAGCTTGTCCTACACAGAACTTTGCCAAACAAGACGTTCTCAGTCACTTCACAAAACTACTGCTCCCACCATGCTTTGGGAGAAGCCACACACTTCATGTCTGCCTGTAAAATTGCTGGCTGCAGTTAGTTGCATCTACACCATCATCTACACGATGATGATGACAACAGTGATGATGACGATGGTGATAGCTGACAAAAGCCAAAATATGTCATGCAAGATTCTATTTAAGATTAGTGTTGCCAGATTTCAGGGCCCACTTCTTAGGGCGAGGAAGAGAAATTTTAGGACAAGAGCACTACCTTGAAAGATGTATGCATCTATATATATATAATGCTCGGGTATGTTTCCTTTCCCAAGGTGCTGATTGGCCGCTTACCCAACCAATCCCCTCCCTCCTCTCACTCCCTCAGCCAATCACCACCTACATGCAAATTCCATCTCCACTGCACAATCCACTCCTGCCACTCAATCTGCATCAACACCCCCAGCCTCACAAGGGCCTCTCTCTCCCTCAGCCATTCGCCACCCACATGTAAAACAATGCAATATTTAGGAGAAAAGCAGGGAGTCTTAAATAACAGTGTGTAGCTGAACTGCATGAACAGAACCAGTTTAAGGAATTTGGGGGGGCCCTGCAATGCTTTATTTTGGGGGCCCCATATGTTTATCTCAGGTCAATGTAACCTAACTCAGCCTAAGCTATTCACAGTACAGGATATTTGGATTATTACTAATAATGTTTTTGCAGGAGGAGGGTTACTATGGGGGCCCCCCACAATGATGGGGCCCCCTGCGGATGCTGACGCTGTCGGTGCCTTAAACCAGCCCTGTGCATGAACCTTTCAAATCTACTATAATGGCGTATGTTATGCTGGGTACAGCTAGTTTATTTGAATTGTCCTTATTTGTTAGACTTGGGACATTATCAGACAGGGCAAATAATGCATCATAAGCATGTCTAATGATTGCGAAAGGGCGCACGCACCACACTATGTCACCCTTTTATGATCATGTTCTGTTAAAAACCAGTACTTTTTTATTGATGGCTCAAGCCATCAATTGATCCCCATGGTGCTTTTGTGCCAGCGTTGGTGGCCTTTGAAACTTTGCACCATTGTACTCATGTGAATGCAGTGCCAATGGCCGACCCGGTGAGAACATTTCCAGGTGAGAGTGTGACATCCAGGTTGGTGACACACTTTTTATGACCCTCCCCAGTTTACTTGGGACTTTTTAGTGTGTTTAGGTGCTTTCTGTAACTTTAACTTTGGTATTTTTGTTTTTATTTTTTAATTTCCTGCTCTATGTATTCTCGCAAGAATATGTAGGATTTCAAACAAGGAAGTGAATGGAGCTCTGTTCACTCCTTGTTCATGTCGTGGCCTACCCTAGAGTTTCTGCTGCCTGAAGTCCAGGGTTGGCCCTTTTTCCAATCCCAAACCCAAGGGATTCCTCTTCGTTTTGCCACCACTCACTGACTTTATGGTCTTTTCCACGTCTAGGCAGTGAGACTAGATGTGCTGGGTTAAAGAACAATAATAACTCTTTTATCTAATCTAGAGAAGGTTCTGATAGCTGACCAGAAGCAGGCAATTTGAGGCAGGTTAGAAAATAACAGAAAGTTTTTATTCAATTCTAGGAGTCTATGTTACTTGAGAAGGCAAAACATTCCCAGGTTCAGCTTAAGGCTTATACAGTATGCATTCATTCAGAGCACTTACAAATAAAACATAATCTAACACAAGCTAACTAAAACAATTCCCTATTCTACTAATGCAAAGTAACTTACAGTCTCTGTGATGGAATTTCAGAGTCCTTTTTGGATCCTTTTGAGGCCTTGGGTAAAGTTGGCTTCCCCAAACCTTCTTGTTATCACATTTTTTATCTTGTTGGTTATTCCATGGCTTTGTTGGCCATTCTCTGGTCTCTCTGCCATGGAGCTCAGCCAAGAGGCCCCTAGGCCCTCCTTAGCTCAGCTACTAGGCCATGTGCTCCCCCAGTGTGTCTCAGAACAAAGGGAAGATCAGAATTTTTAAAAGTCCTTTGTGTTGTACTCTCATTGGCTCTGCCTTTTGCCAATCAGAGAGAGTTATCTTAATCAAGTGATGTGACGTCATGTTTATTCAATAAGGTTCTCCCACCCACTTCCCATTTCCAAATAAGGAGTGGAAGTTTCCAATGTAGAAAAATGTAGGTTGTTGATGGGATTCCATGATGACTGCAGGTCATCATGACAGTTCATTGCCGGGGAAGCCTTTTAATGGATAGGAGTTAAGTGTGGCATGGGGAGTTCTTTTGCCGGCATAAAAATGGCAAAGTTATGCTGGCAAAAGAACGGGGTTAAGGAGGTGGTATGATAAAGTCCTTGGTGTTTTTATTTCAGTGATGTTCTCTTTGCAACTATGGTTGATGCTTAATGTATTAGGTTTAATCTTTTCATCAGGGTCTGCTCCTTGTAACATCACCATTGTATAATCACAGGGGCCGTGTCACCAAAAGAGTTCTTTGCTAACTCCTGTTTTGGCCCTGAAATCTCAGGATAGTCCTGACCTGACAACTTTATGATGTCATACCCTCCAACTACCCTCATTGGGCAGAAACAGTCATGATTCATCCTCTGTCATCCCACTTTTCAGCTGCTTTTAAAACTTTCCAGTTTCTTTTTCCTCCTCCTACTTCCCCCCTTTGTCCACAGCTCACTTCAGTTGCTGCAAATTGACTTCAAAGTGCAAAAGTAGTTTGCACTCAGTTAACTCAGTGGGAAGAAAGAATAGTTGGGGGCAGAATCTTGCCCTTCCCCATAGGCTCTATCCAAACCAAACTGCTGCAGCCTCTCCTAGGTTGTCTGGTGTTTTTTTCTCCATTAATAACTTTTGCTATCCTGTACACACTCTCATATTATTTGTCCACATGTGTCTTGATTTCCATCTCTGAAATGCTGGTGAGTGTGAGCTGTACACCACCCAGGCTGAAATATGAGTTCCATGTTGCTATTGCCTTTGGTACCCCTCTTCGTAAGACCCCTTTATCACCCCTTGAAACATGGGTCACCTATTGCCAACACTTATGACTTCTCGAACGCTTTCATCAGTGCTGTCTACGCACAATCCTAAATATACACTGGACTGACTATGTGACGAATGTTGCTGTCCTTGAGCAAGCAGGGATCACCAGCATTGAGGCCATGATATTGAGAACACAGCTGCACTGGGCAGGGCATGTTTCTAGGATGGAGGACCATCGCCTTCCAAAAATAGTACTCTACGGTGAACTCACCACAGGTCAGCGTGAGAGGGGCGCTCCAAAAAAGCGATACAAGGACTCCCTGAAACAACATCTCAGGCTCAGCCAAATTGATTACCAACAATTGTCCGCCCTGGCTTCGCATCGGGAAGCATGGAGACACACTATCCACAATGCTACAGCCTTATTTGAGAACTCACGCTGAACAAGTCTTGAAGAGAAACGACAATGCAGAAAGAATCACAACCCGGAAACATCACCCAAGGAGACCCTCTGCTGTGCTTTCTGCAACTGGACTTGTTTATCTCGGATTGGCCTTTTTAGTCATCAGCGCACTTGCAGAAAGCGTGGGATGAATCCTTCCTGAATCTTCGTTTGCGAAGAAAACCCAGAGAGAGAGAGAGAGAGAGAGAGAGAGTCTAGTGTGAAGGTGGCTGGGACACAGGGACAAGAGTTTGTCCTGAATTGTCACTGAGACACTGAAAATTTATTAAATGGATGAAGTTGTGATGAGAAGCTCTGACTTTTCTGCTTCCTGTCCCACTAGTCTCTCTTTCAGTCTCTCTTGGCTGGGTCTCCTGTGGACATGGGATAGAGACCCGGAGGATGCTCCATTAGTAGGCAACGTTTGCATCAGAAGCAAGATAGTAGTGAATATTTCATGAGTGAGGATGCTCTCATGAGATTTGCTGTCCTATTTCTGGACCAAAGAATTTCAATGAAACAATCTGACTTTTGGATGCAGACTCTCATATCAAACTTCTTATTGTGAACTTCAAAAGAAAGTTAATTAGGTTGGTGTGTCACCCCTCAAAGCTTCCCCCCCCTGCTCCCTGAGACTCCATACCACTCAAATGGCCAGTCACACCCTTAGAAGCCTCCAGGGGGATGTAACTGGTTATTTGGGACATGGGGGCTTTTTCTCCCCCCAAAACCAGAAGGGACCAGTGATTTGATTTGCCAATTCATTGGTTTTCTACATATTTATAGTTTTTGTTTTGTGCTTGTGAGAAATTAATAGTGATGGCCTTGTACCATCTCTGATATGTCTGTGTGAGTTAGAATTCCATCTCTGGAATACATATCAGTGATCACCAAAATAAAATATCTTGTTAGACAGGGTCTAATTTCTTGTTTCCTTTGCTTTACTTAGTGGGTATGCTGTTCTAATCACAGAATGGCTTTGGGCTTTCCATTTCCCCTGCAGATTTCAATTCTCCTTCAAAAAAACTCCAAAAGCAAACTGATTGAGGGGACTGGGAACTGCAGAAAACAATATTGACAAGGTGCTGTGGTAATAATTGTCTCATTCCCATTCTCAGAAACTTCCACAAGATCCAATCTAATTCTGCTCATTAAAAAAAAAAAAATCCAGTGTGAAGAAGTAGGGATCTAAAAACCTTACCTTCCTAATGCTACTAGAGTAACAAAAACTGGTAAAAACTGGATTTAAAGCAAATAATTGTAACCTACTGGTATGTGTTAAACTATTTTGCAATGTATAGAGCAGGTGGGGGCAGCTGGATGGGGGAGAAGAGGCCAGTTTTCCCCCTTCAGACCCCCCCCCCAGGCTACACTCCACACACTGAGCTCAAATACCCTTGTTATCTTCTGCAGCCACACTCAAAATGGTATTAGGGGGTGATGTGCCGTTTTGAGAGGTACTAGAGGGAAACTGAGGTACCATATTTCTTTGCAGATCTTCTAAAAATGGTGACAGGAAGTGATGTGTCTCTTTCACCATTTTGAGAGTGGCTGCAGAAGAAAACAAAAGTATTAGGCATAGTACAGGGTTCTGGGATGTTTATGGGGAGTATTTTTGTGTGTGCATGTTTTCATGTGTTGTGGGGTTTAGTGTGGTTTAAGTGCAAAAACTGCCTGAAAAAATTGCCAAAAAGTTTTTTTAAAAAATTTGGGGGGTTGGGGGGGGTGAGAGACTGGTAGGGAGCTTCAGGGGGTGCATAAATGGGGTCCAGGCAATGTACTTTGTCCACTGCAGTATTATAAAGTGGTATCACAGGACTGTCCTGATCTGTCAACACTTCTGGGGCACAAGCTGAGTAGTATCATTGATTGTCTTGTTATGGGCTTAGCGGCTGTGCTCCATAACACTATTGCCTCATAGAAAAGTGAGCATTGGGGTTGCAACTACCTGCTACGAGCCTACTGTTTTTTGTTTTTGTTTTTTAACACTAAAGCAAGCATATGTGATTCCTACCCACTTGGAGCACAACCTTCATTCAAAGGTGTTGGCAGTTTAAGTCATATTGGGTTTATTACAAAATTGTCCCCCTCTCCATGTGGCAGCTAAACAACAGGGAAATTCCAACTGGTTCCAGTGGAAGGTTTGGGAGCACCCGTAGCTACACCCAGTGCTTGTAAAGTTACCTTTAAAAAACAATTTCTTTCCACTAATCATTATATTGTTGTAAAAGTAGTCTGGTTTTGATACTTGTCACATTGCTGAAAAGTAACTTGTTGCCATTAGTGGTTGCAATGTTGAAAGGTGGTGGCTCATTATGTTGCTTGTTGTGCTGCTTATTATTTTTCTGTTGCGCTCTCTCTCTCTCTCTTTCTCTCTCTCTCTCTCTCTCACACACACACACACACACTAAGAAATCCTTAGGACTGAGAAGAAAATGGCATAAAAGTTGAAAATGTCCTGACAAAATGCTTCTTGAAATCCCTGAAATTGCACTGTAAAGGTAAGTACAAAACATTGGTTTTGATCGAATAAATGTTGGTTCTTTACTTTGATGGTTGAATTGTTCATTACTTATATGTGGAATGTAACTTTGGTAATCCTTGTTACCAAAGAAAAGTAACTTGTTGCCATTAATTATGTTAACTTGTGATTCTCAGTTTCCAAGCTCTGATTATACCTCCATGAAGGATACAAATACGGAGGGAGCAGCATTGAACCGGACTTATGTGTATATGACTTTGCTGCTCCAAAATAGTTCACTTTACCACAAGAACAGCTGAGAACAATGTCTAGTTACTAGGAAACTCCATTCTTCTCCCTCCCATTTACTGTGGGGACTGCAGTGAGCCACACAGAAAACAAGGAATCCTGAGGGAGCTGGCCAACAATGTTAATGTCCCTGCTAATTGAACAGTCTCAGCACTTAGATTCTATGGGCCCCGGCTCTATTACACCATTGGTGCCATCCACACCCTATATGTAGCTCTCACCCTGTTTTCCAAAAGGCTTGCTTCTATACAATTAAGTGGCAAACATTATGGCATTCAGCAGTGCCAGGCATGAGGCAGTGTAGCTGACAATGCAGCGAGAGGTCTTTTATCTCCTAAATTTTGCTGGAATAATTGCATCTGGAAAAGGATACACCTGTCAGAACAGCTATAAGAAATAGTGGCACAATCCAGCCAAAGACAGAGCACTTACCTGTCACTGATTCAAACAGGAAACATTTCAACATGAGCTTAGCTCTTCCATAGAATGCAATGGGTATCAAGTGATTTCTCATGGATTTGTGTCCATAGGCTTTCCAAGGAACGTAATGCCGCCCCTGGTATTTTTGTCGTCAAAAACATTAAGAGTGCACAAGTAGTTATCTCAGTTTTCAGATTTTATATACTATTTTCCCCATGTTGTTGTTGTTGTTGTCATCATTCTTATTATGTCATTGTTGTTATATACCTTCAAGTTAACTCCAGCTGAGTAAGGATTTGAACCCTGGGGTCCAGAGTTTCCATAGCTGAGTGAGGATTTGATCCCTGGTCTCCCGTAGTCCTAGTCCAACACTCAAACCACTATGCCATGCAGGCTCTCATATTTACAGTCATCTGAATTCCCGACAGGCAGCTCTCCCTAAATGCTCTCCTTTTTTCAATGAGCTTCCTCCTACCCAGCTGATGCTGTATAGGTAACAAAATCTGTTGGTCTTTCTACACCAGTAACACCTCTCTCCAGTAGTCCAGTTTCCAAGATTCATGCTACTCATCAACACTTTATTTCTCTCTTTAGACTCTCCCCATCTCCCCCCACCCCAATGCTCTGTGTTGTCTGTTATTGTGGTGTAAAAATGATCTGTGTTGACACAGAACTGAGTGGGCACTTTGTATTATCAGCTCCACTGTTTGCCTGGGTCCTTTATTTCAGATAATAAAAGCGTATTTCACAGCAAGATGGTTTCTTAAAAGGTTTTCAGCTGACAATTTGTCTAAAGGGGAGACACTGATCTGGCTATTTTTATCAAAGGCAGAAAGCTGGTTTTCTCAAATGAATTTGACAAAGTTAATGGGAAACCTTTGAGACAGAGGCAGTGCTGGTGAGCCTGGAGAATAGGGACGCCATCTTCAGTGCCAACAGAACTATCAGCATATTCATCCCAGTCTTTGAAATTGTTTACTTTACTGTACCATACATCCAGACCAGAATTCTTGTTGCATTTCATTTCGATTCATTTCACTTTAGTCACTCAATGTCCCATTTAATCTCCTACAAGTTCCCATATATATGAGTTCCTGAAAAAGGATTTTAAAAATTAATAATAATAATAATAATAATAATAATAATAATAAACACTGAGCCTTGCAACACCCATATACAAACTGATGCATCTAATTATGGTTTGCTTTAAAAGAGAGCTAGACTCTTGCAAAACAGTTATGAATGAGCTGCATCTAGTTTCTGGTAAAACAAATGCAGAAAGCAGTCTTCTTAGACCCTGCAGCCTCTGAACATGCTGGAGGGTTAAATTTGTGAATGAAATGGCACTAATTTATCACTGAACAATTTATCTAGTCACAGCCGGTGTGGTGTAGTGGTTTGAGCATTGGACTATCACTCTGGAGACCAGAGTTTGAATCTCTACTCAGCTAAGGAAACCCACGGGATGACCTTGGGCAAGTCACACTCTCTCAGCCTCTGAGGAAGACAAGGACAAATCTCCTCTGAATAAATCTTGCAAAACAACAACACCACACCCCATAATAGGTTCACCTTAGGGTTGCCATAAGTTGGAAGCAACTTGAAGGCACGGAACAATAACAAAGGTTCCAGTAATTGTTGGAGAAAGAGGGAGATCATAGCCACTGACCAGGGATAATGTGAGATTTTGTTCAGACTAAATCATTGAAAAGCTTGAAATGAAAATGGGGTACAGAAAATGGGGTGCAAATAATGACACAACTTGGGGCAAGGTTTAATTAGTCTTTCGTCGTGAAAACAAACAGCAACATGCAAGGGAATGTCTATGGGTCCTGTTTAAATCAGATCATATCATGAATATATTGTAAAGGTTACTTTGGCTACAGCATAGTGTGATTTCTCTTCTGAATTCTAGCCTGCATTGGCGACATTCTCATAAAGTACAAAGAAGGCTGGAGAAGATTTGATGACCAAAAGCACTGGTGCCTCAGGAAATGAAGTACTGAAGGCTGTATGTTGGAGGTTCTGACTGAAGAGACGCAAACCCTCAGCTCCTGAACCAGGGTGGTAGACTTGTTTTAATTTTAATTTGATTTAATCTAAACTGGGTTGGGCAAAGTTTGTCTTGTGGGCTGCAGGGGACCCCAAGGACTCCCCAACCCATCTTTTTTTTTTTTAACTAACATCCCCTCCAAACCCTAAATGATGAAAGGAGGTAATTTTGCTGCATTTCTCACACCTGCAAGCTGTTTTAGGCTGAGGAAAGGGTTTTTAAGACCAGGAAATAAACTAAAAGTCAATTTATAATTTCTTGTTTAATAAAAAGTCTCTTCTGAGCAAAAATAAGCCAGATTGGGGCAGGGTGAGATTTCTTCCACACCTGTTAAGGTTTAAATATTTATTTATTTATTTATTTATTTATTTATTTATTTATTTTAGAAGATCAGAGATTGGGGTGAGGTAGGCATGGTGGAGGTGCAGCCATCCAAGGTCCCAAAGTGGCTCCCATGGCTCCCAGCCCTTGGCAGTTGCCCAGCCCTGATTTTATTTATCAGCAGCCCTATAGCCAGCAACCCTCTCAGCAACATGCATAATAAAAACAAAGATAATAAAAACAATAATCCAATAACTTCAGCAAGTAAAGAAAACAAAATAAAAGAGCCAACCCCAGCCTTTTAAAAGCAGAAGAGAAAAATCATGTCAGAATGAAGAAGGCCAATTTTAAAACACTGTTTTGAAGCATTTTGTGTGGTCTGGGAGTCTTGGGAGATAATCAGAAAGGAATGAAAAAAGTGTTCCTGTCTCACAGTCTCCACTCTTGCCCTTGTTCTGCCCCAATCACCTTCCCCATCACACTTACCTCATCTCCCATTGACAGGGCAGCCCAGGAGTGAACAGAGCTCTAACAGAACTCCCTTAACTTCCTGGATCTAAATCCCTCAGATTCTCACGAGAAGACACAAGCATGGCAAATTCAAAAAGAAAAAGAAAAATATGTATATTCCGGCATATAAGATGACTGGGCATATAAGACAACCCCCCAATTTTCAAGTAAAAATCTAGAGTTTGGCATATATTCACCGTATAAGACCACCCCCCAATTTGGCTGGTTGGCTGGAGGAGCCTTGCCAGCTGATCCTCTTTGTTTCCCAACTCACGAGGATCTCCTCCTGAGTCGGGAAAGCCAACAGGATCAGCTGGCAGGGCTCTCCCAGCCAGCCAGCCAGCCAGCCAGCCAGCCAGCCAGCCAGCCAACCAGCTAGCCGCTACATTCGCCCCTCTCTTCCACCTTTGGTTGCTCCCCAAAGGGGGTGAAGGCAGAGGAGGGGGCTGAATGAACCCAGTTTGCCTCGGCCATTTGCCCCTCTCTTCCACCTTCCAGTCACCCTTGACTCGAAGGTGGAAGAAAAGGGCGAATATACCCGGTTTGCCTCAGCGGCTGCCCATTCCCTCCATCTTCCTTCCCTTTGCGAAGGGAAGGAAGACGGAGGGAATGGGCAGCCACCAAGGCAAACCATGGCATTCGCCCCTCTCTTCCACCTTCCAGTCAAACTTGACTCGAAGGTGGACGAAAGGGGAAAAAATGCCTGGTTTGCCTCGTCCACCCCCCCCTCCATCCGTCTTCATTCTCTTTGGAAGGGAATGAAGATGCAGGGAATGGCAGTGGCCATGGCAAACCACAGGATTTACCCTTTTCTTCCACCTTCCAGGAAGGTGGAAGAAAGGAGCAAACGTACCCAGTTTGCCTCGGCTGCTGTAAGGGTGGCTGGAGGGGGGCCTTGCAGCCACCCACCCCCTCCCCGAGGCTGTGGCTGGGAGCCTGATCGCATCTTCGCTTGGACCCAAGCCATATAGGAGTGGCTCTAAACCTTTTCTTTACCAGGGACCCTGCTCTTAAATATCTTTTGTTGTTGTGGTTCCCCAAGACTTAACTCAAGATTTAAAAGCCTAATAATAATACCTGATGATAGCAACAATAAAAATGCACCATTACCGGTAATAAGAGGCACTGGAGGGGAGAGAAGACTTTTTTTCTGCTTTCTGCAAGTTTGTGGTTGGAGAGGATTGAATGGCAATGCACAGGCCCAGCCAGCCAGCCTTTGCCTTGGTTGCTGTCACATGGCCGCTCCACTGCAAGGAGGAGGTGGACCAAGCAGCCTTCAAGACTTCCCCGGACCACAGGTTAAGAACCACTGCCATATAGGGCTTTATAGAACACAGCCTGTATATTACATTTCATACCATCTTCTCAGGTGGCAGATGTTTTGGGCTGGCCTTGTTCAGGTCAGTTTATTAATCAGGTCCTTGTTGCAGAGGAGAAATGGCGTCATTTCCGGGAACTATGGCTCTTACGTACGAAGGCATTCGAGTCCCTCAAGAGTCATGCTTTGGTGCCCAATACACCTAGAACAGCAGTAAGTAGCATCCTTTTAGCAACATGTACAGGTGTAAGTCCAATAAAAATCTGCATTATGTCTTTTCTAGGGTGTTTCAGGGGAGAAATTTACTGCATCCCTTGTGTAACAATCAAAACCTCTTCAGGACTCAATTTTCCTCCTGTGGGTTGTTTCCTTTCCCCAATCGATGGCCATTCAGCAGCTTGTTGCATTTCAACTGTCCACAATTTGTTTGGCTCTTTTAATGTGCTAAAGGGTGTTTTAATTTGTCACACATACATTTTAATTTTGTGTGTTTCTGCTTGAGGGGGTCGGTGGCTGAAAAGCCCCCCCTCCAGCCACCCTTTCCCCCTCCCCAAAGCTGCAATCGGGTTCCTGGTCGCAGCCTCAGGAAGGGGGGGTTGACAGGAAAGCTTTGGGAAGGCTTTGGGGAGGGGGAAAGGGTGGCTGGAGGGGGGGCTTTCCTGCCAACCCACCCCCTCCCCGAGGCCGCGATCAGGAGCCCAATCATGGCTTTGGGGAGGGGGAAAGGGTGGCTGGAGTGGGGGGCTTTCCTGCCAACCCACCCCCTCCCCGAGGCTGCGATCAGGAGCCCAATCATGGCTTTGGGGAGGGGGAAAGGGTGGCTGGAGTGGGGGGCTTTCCTGCCAACCCACCCCCTCCCCGAGGCCGCGATCAGGAGCCCAATCATGGCTTTGGGGAGGGGGAAAGGGTGGCTGGAGGGGGGGGCTTTCCTGCCAACCCACCCCCTCCCCGAGGCCGTGATCAGGAGCCCAATCATGGCTTTGGGGAGGGGGAAAGGGTGGCTGGAGTGGGGGGCTTTCCTGCCAACCCACCCCCTCCCCGAGGCCGCGATCAGGAGCCCAATCATGGCTTTGGGGAGGGGGAAAGGGTGGCTGGAGTGGGGGGCTTTCCTGCCAACCCACCCCCTCCCCGAGGCCGCGATCAGGAGCCCAATCATGGCTTTGGGGAGGGGGAAAGGGTGGCTGGAGGTGGGGGGCTTTCCTGTCAACCCCCCCTCCCTGAGGCTGTGAATGAACAGGTAAACACTTTGCCTCACCCCCCCCACCCGCTCTCTTGCTTCTTCGCTCCTTTTGCCAAGGGAGCGATGAGGCAGGAGATCGCTCGGTGGGGTGAAGCAAAGTGTTTCCAGCGTATAAGACAACCCCTGATTTTGGAGGCTATTTTTCAGGGCTCAAATGTCGTCTTATACGTCGGAATATACGGTGCATAAGAAAAAGTTACACCAAGCACCTAAACACACTAAAAACATTGCAAGTAACCTGGAGAGGGTAATAAAAAGTGTGTCACGTACCTGGATGTCCCTATCTCACCCAGAAGTATTCTGGCAGGGACCCTCACTGATGCTGGGATCTCACCAGTATAACGCGGCACCTTTTCACTCGTGGGAACATCCATAACAGAAACGGAATGGGGGATCTATTGATGGAAAGCAGCACCGGTGTAACAGCAGCAGAACAGGTGCATAAGAAGGGGGGAACAGTGTCATCTGAAAAGGGAGCCCTTTTGCAATCTCTTGCCACTTTTAATGCTTCTGTTAATCTCCTTGGACTGGGACTTGGGAGATCCAGGATCAGTCCCCACTGAGCCATGAAACTCACAATGTGATTCTGGGCCAGTTACTTTTTCTCAGTCTGAGCTACTTTGCAGGATTGTTGTAAAACAGCCACATACACCACTTTGAACTCATTGAAGCAGAGTGGGCCCTTGGTATCTGCTGGGGTTTGGTTCCAGGACCCCCCTGTGGATATCAAAATCCATGGATGCTCAAGTCCCATTATATAGAATAGCATAGTAAAATGGTGTCCCTTACATAAAATGGCAAAACCAGATTTGCTTTTTGGATTTAAAAAATATATATTTTCAGATCGTGGTTGGTTGAATCCATGGATGCAGAATCAGTGGATACAGTGGGCTGTAACAAATGTTACTGTAAATGTAACAAATAGATCAAATAAATATGCAAAAATGTAAAAAGTAGGCCTAGATACTATGGAAGAGGGAATTGCTTTTAAAGGCCTGATCTTAGACAGAAGGAAGCTCCCCTAAACTGGCAAGAGTGGGAGAACATGCATTTAAGTCATTCTTGGAAATTGATCATGGGCACTTATATCACTGGGTCATTGATGAAGATTGTGTCCAGTGCAATGCAGTTCATTCTTACTGCTGTTAAAATACCAGTGCCTAAGAAATTGTGTCTGCTACACAACTTTCCCTTTCGAAGTTACAAGAACTTTTTCATTGTTACTGGTGCCAATGTTTTTGATTCTCATATTTAGGCTTCCTTGCTGGAGGTTGGTAAAACAACCGACTGGTAGTTTTTAAAACACCACCACCACCACCACACAAATAAGGAAACTTGCAAATATAAAAATGTGCTAACATGAAACATCTAGACATTCACAGAAGTAACAGAGGTTCAGGAGCACACCAAGGAGACTGAACAATTGGGTAGCCCCAAAGAACCAAAGAAGCATCTTATAGACCTGCTTTTCCATAGACTTTCCTGATCTTGTCTGTTCAGTTTCACTGATATTATTCATGTACAAGTTGAATTTAAATTTTGACAGAACAGCTGTCAGACTGACAGCTGAGAAAATGATTCAGTGGGAAATAAGACATATTGAAAAGACTTCCAGTATTGTAGTATGCCATGGGATTTCACATGTTTGTCTCTGATGAATTTTATGGATAATTCTCCAGGAATCTAAGGTGACTCCAAATTGTGCAGCAATCCCATGTATGTTCATGGGGCATTCAGGAATTACCAATGTATTCTTGATTAGGGTTGTACTGAATATTCTGCCATGTAATTTTCAGTCTGAAAATAGTGACGTGAGACAGCCCTGACAATTTTTTTTAAGTCTAACATTTTTAGAATATTCTCTCTCTCTTTTTGACACTGTTCATTTCCATACTTACTATCAGCTGCACAGCTAGCAAAGTTTCCCCAACATTGATATTCTTTTTTCCCTCTTCTCCTTATTTATTTATTTATTTATTTCATGTATATGCCACCTTTTTCCCAAAGTGGGACCCAAGGAGGCTTCCAGAGTAATCAATTAAAATAATTACAATAAAATTTAAAACAGTTAAAATCACAGATAAAACCTTTTGAAATCATATTATTAGTTGCATGAGCAATTCCAGCTAGTCAGGGATTATGCAGATGACTAAGGGTTTGTTTACACTGAGGGTAAAAATCCAATTGAAATTTGGAGTACTTTGGCCTGGAGCTGCATCAGATGAAATTCCGACTTAGATTTTCCTTGGGTTTTTTTCCGGGCTGTGAGGCCGTGTTCTGGAATAGTTTCTTTCTGACGTTTCGCCTGCATCTGTGGCTGGCATCTTGAAGATGCCAGCCACAGATTCAGGTGGAACGTCAGAAAGAAACTATTCCAGAACACGGCCTCACAGCCCAGAAAAAAACCCAAGGAAAATCTATGGATGTCGGCCGCGAAAGCCTTCAACTTCACATTGAAATTCAGACTACTCTGGACCAGACTGCTCAGTGCCACACCTTGGCCAAAGCCTGGATCTGATTAATCCATATTTTTACCTCCAGTGCAGTCACTCGCTCTGCCCTCATAATGAGTGACTGCACCAAGGCTCTGCCTTCCCCGTATCCTGAGGTCAGAAGCAGAAGCCACATTGCTGGGAAAGCAGTGCCAGCAACAGCAGCACCAAGGAGGGGAAAACATGGCAGCACCTGTCAGTCAGTGATTGTCCTGCCTTCCCACCCCCCACCACCGAATCCGGTGCAGATCCTTTGTTCACACTACAGTTTTCTCCAGAGTTTCCAGCAAACTCTGGAGAAAACTGCAAGTTTTCTAAAATCTGGATTCAGGTGGTATACCCCAAGTCTGGTGTGGATAGGGCAGTATGTTGTATGGCATTATCACACCATATTTGGGGATAAGGCCACACATTGTATGGCATTATCAGGCCAGATTCAGGGGGAGAGGTTTGGAAGTTTTCATTAATGTAGACAAGGCCTTAATGACATGGTGTAGCTAATCATATTTGGTTATCTGATGACATCAATCAGGCCAAAGGAAATCAACTGTGAAAATGAAGGTAGTACAGTTGTTCCTCCATATCCACGGATTTGGTATTCACAGATGTAAGTATTCATAGTTTGAAAATATTCTTAAAAAATAATAATCCAAAAATAAAACCTTGATTTTGCCATCTTATATAAGGGACACCATTTTGCTATGCCATTGCATATAATGGGACTTGAGTATTCATGGATTTTGGTATCCACGGCGGGTCCTGGAACCAAACCCAAGCAAATATGAAGGGACAACTGTATTTCTGCAACGGTCATAAGTTGGATCCCTTTCAACTGGAGATCACACTGTGAATGGGATGGCATACCCTCCAGTTTTCCCGGTTTGGCAAGGACAGGCCCAATTAATCCTCTATCATCCCACTTGTATGGCTACTTTTAAAATTTCCCAGTTTCTCTCTCCTCTTATCACTTTCCACCTTTGTTTTCAGCTTACTTCAATTGCTGCAAACTGAGTTCAAATGGCAGAAGTAGTTTGTACTCCATTCACTCAGCAGGGAGAGCGAGGAGAGGAAAGGGCAGAATCCTGACATTTCCAATAGGCTCCAGCAAAAGTAAACTGCTGCAGCCTCTCCTAGTTTGTGCGTTACTTCTCATTAATCACTTCAGCCATCTTGAGCACATTCTGATATTGCTTGGCTATACATGTCACCGTTTTCCTCTGAAATGTTGGATGGTATGGGTTGGCATCATGATGTAAATAGCAAGTTAAATTTGGGTACACTGCAATATTAGTAAGCTCAAACAAAGGCAATTTAGATCGTGAAGACAGTGTCAATGAATGAGAGATGTTCACAGAATGTGGCATTTTTCATTGCAGCTGAAATTGTATGTGAAATGCAGTTACTTCTTCCTGATACTTCTTCTTTGTTTGCTGAAGACAGGATTTCATGGACATCCTAGGGATGTTCTTATTCCCCCCCCTTCCCACTTAAATGATTTCATTGCATCTTTGCAAACCAAATAATAGTTGATTTTGTGGTAAAATGAAGCTGAACACCCAAAGTGGCTTTCTCTTGCTGTATTGACTCTGTGGTTATTACCTAACATCAAATGTAGCTTCACAAGTGACATTTCTCATTGGAGAAAAGAGCTTCCTGGCTCTCTTTTGCAGTGTTATGTATTTTTCAGCTCCCTGAACAATAAGAAGCCTGGGGGCAACATGACTACAGTGTTTAGTTTCCTTTGAATGAGACAGTACTGGTGACTACTGAAGCACTTATTGATTGACTGATTATATTTATATCCTGCATTTCCACCAAAAAGGTCCTTCAGGTAGCTTTATGATAATTTCACAATCCTAAATATACACTGGACTGACTATGTGACGAATGTTGCTGTCCTTGAGCAAGCAGGGATCACCAGCATTGAGGCCATGATATTGAGAACACAGCTGCGCTGGGCAGGGCACATTTCTAGGATGGAGGACCATCACCTCCCAAAAATAGTCTCTACGGTGAACTCGCCATGGGTCTGCGTAAGAGGGGCACTCCAAGAAAGTGATGCAAGGACTCCCTGAAACAACATCTCAGGCTTGGCCAAATTGATCACCAACAATGGTCTGCCTTGGCCTCACATTGGGAGGCATGGAGATGCACTATCCACAATGCTGCAGCCTTATTTGAGAACTCACGCCGGACAAGTCTTGAAGAGAAATGACAACAAAGAAAGAATTACAACCTGGAAGCATCACCCACGGAGACCTTCTGCTGCACTTTCTGCAGCTGGACTTGTTTATCTCGGATTGGCCTTTTTAGTCATCAGTGCACTTGTAGAAAGCGCAGGATGAGTCCTTCCTGAATCTTTGTTTGTGAAGAAAAGCCAGAGAGAGAGAGTAAACTTAAATGACTATCAGTTTGGGAGGAAAATGGGCTCACTCAAGTATAAGGCAGTAGATACTACATAGGGGCTTATCACATGAGGGAAGGAAGTGACAGTGCACCCCGATAATAGCACTGCCCACCTTGCCTTATCGCATGACATTGGCGTGTTTGAGCTGTTCTCCTGTTCCGGTCCTGTAGGAGACAGTGGTGAACATGAGTCTTTTTGCTAACTGGAAAAATCTGTTAGCAAAAAGATCCATGTTTACCACTGTCTCCCCATGTTACCATGGGAGAACAGGTGAAATACACCAAGGTCATGCAATAAGGCAAGGCGAGACATGCTACTCTTCCTCTTCTTTCCTTTGTGAGATAAGGCTCATAGAGACCTTTCATTCTACACAATTATAGCACTTCTATTCCACTTTAACTGCTGTGTTTTCATCCCATGGAATCCTAGGATTTGTGGTTCCACAAGGTATTCAAGATTCTCAGCCAGAGAGGTCTTGTGCCTCTCTCCAAACTCCAAAACCACAAGACTCCACAGGATGCAGCCATGGCAATTTAAACTGGGATCAAAGTGGTATAAGTATGTAGTGTGAAAGGGCCTTTATGTGTGTGTGGGTCTCCTTGGCTTAAATCCAAATACTAGTCCTAGCTAGAGTACACTCATTGAATCAACGGGAATTTGCATAGTATTGACTTAACATTCAGCAAATGATTCAGTGGGTCCATACTAGTTGGGACTAGCAAGTAGATTTAAGCTATTAAAATATGGTAATATAGAGATGTGTAAATTAAAACAGTGAAATGAAAGTAAAAGTAAAACTATCTTTCCATCCATCCCCACCAGCCTGATATGGCTATATTTGCTTCCAAGACAAATGGAAAGCTGAGGTATTGGAGAAAGGTGTGTTGGAGGGGGCTGGACATGGAAGAGAGAAAAAGAGTCCGCTCTGTTCCCAACAGCTTATGTTATAAATAAAATAACTGAAGAAGCAGATTAGGGTTGAAGGAATAAATGGAATAAAGTTAGGGAAAAATGGCCCTCCTTGCACTTCATAATTTCAGGAGGGGGAAAATGGAAAAGAACATGTTTCAATGCCCCATTCTCCATAATGCCTCCCCATGCTAGAGATTTTAAAAACTGAGATGTTGAGATGGCAGCCAGGGCCAAATCCGACCTCTTTAGTATCATTTGGTACCTTGGGTGTAGAATGCAGGGATGTGGAAAATTAAGAAAGGCTCATTTCCTTCTCCTGACCACCCTTGCCCCACAACTTGGAAAGTAATGATAAGCACTCTGGCATTCCTGTTCCAGAAGTGCTCCTGTTTGAGAGGCTGGGGATGTGTCACAACATTTTGTTATACTTGCCTATATTCTGTTTTAAAATACAAAAGCATCATGGAGCAAATAGCCTGGTAAAGCAGACAAGCCACCCAACAATCCTGCATCAGAGTTCCTGAAGAGATCAGCTTTGGCTCAAAAGTCTTGACCCTTTACTCATCTTGCAACTCTGTGTTTACACAAATTCTCAAACTGCAGAAATGTCTCCTCTTTACACATACCCAGCTCTCCTCTCTTATTATGCTGTGCTCAGTCAAAAAAAAAACCTCTCCAGTCATAAGCACCCATTGAGGAAATATCAACCAATGATCCTTGGCTATTGGCAATCCATCTAAGTACAGTCACCCAGTAGCTATAACAATAGTCTCACTTAACAATGAGAACAACCTAAGTCTCTTACACTGTCTAGAAATGGAGCACTTCATTTGGATGCCAGCCAAAGTGGTTTAAGGATGAGCAGTTTCTGAAGATGACTACAGAGAGCACATCAAGAGAAGGCTGAGCAGCGACATGCCAGCACTTCTAAAATCCCAAAGGTGGTCAATATAGAATATAGAAGAAAAAAAAGAAAGAAAAGGGCAGGAATGTATCAGCCTGATGCTCTCTAGATGTTTTGAACTGTGACTCCCCAAAGGCCCCTAGTCAGTATTAAGGATGTTGTAGTCCAAAACATCTGGAAGGGAAACATTTACCTACCCCTGAAAGCAGGCTTACATTACAGGAGAGCATAATGCACCTGAGTATGAGGATATACTTCTTAATGGTAAGAGCAGCTCCAGAAAGCCAGTTTCCTGGCAAGAGGGGCACTCCCTTTAAGCAGGGGCTGGACAGCCATTTGTTGGGGATGCTCTAGCTTTGAATTTTGTGTTCTGAGGAGGACATATGAGTCCAGCTAGGAAGCCTTGAAGGTCCACTCCTCCGCCCCTAAAATCCTACACGCAGTTCTCCAGAGAATTAATGTTTTTTGTCTTGCACTTGTCTCTGCTACTATTTTCTTAGTTGTTCCACAAGATTCCCATGCAGGATTCGCTGAATATGATAGCTCATCCCATTTTGCCATCTTAAGTCTTGCCATATAAAGGGGAAATAAATCCTGAGCAAAACTGGTAAATGCTTGAAATCCCTGGATACCACATGAGCTGTTTAGGCATTAGTTCTGCATAAAGCTGAAGAAATATTTCTAATTCTGAACAGCTAGTGTCAATTGTAGTTTTCCAACTCTAATTCTGAGTTTTCCAATGTCTAATCTCTGGCTTTTCTTCACAAACAAAGATTCAGGAAGGACTCATCCCGCGCTTTCGCAAGCGCACTGATGACTGAAAAGGCCAATCCGAGATAAACAAGTTCGATTGCAGAAAGCACAGCAAAGGATCTCCTTGGGTGATGTTTCCGGGTTGTGATTCTTTCTGAGTTGTTTCTCTTCAAGACTTGTTCAGCGTGAGTTCTCAAATAAAGCTGCAGCATTGTGGATAATGCGTCTCCATGCTTCCCGATGTGAAGCCAGGGTGGACCATTGTTGGTGATCAATTTGGCCGAGCCTGAGATGTTGTTTCAGGGAATCCTTGTATCGCAGGTCCTCCATCCTAGAAACGTGCCCTGTCCAGTGCAGCTGTATTCTCAGTATCATGGCCTCAATGCTGGTGATCCCTGCTGCTCAAGGACAGCAACATTCATCACATAGTCAGTCCAGTGTATATTTAGGATTGTGTGTATACAGCACTGATGAAAATGTTCGAGGAGTCGTAAGTGCTGGCAATAGGTGACCCATGTTTTAGACCCGTAAAGGAGAATAGACAGTACAATGGCTCTATACACACTGATTTTTGTGCTTCGCCTCAGGTGTTTGTTACTCCAGACTCTTTTGTAAAGTCTTCCAAATGTGCTATATGCCTTTGCTAATCTGTGATCAATCTCTTTGTCAATCTTGGCATCTCAGGAGATGATGCTTCCCACTATAATAAAGGCCAGTTTATTCAATCAGCAGGACTAATTGTTTCCCCCCCTAGATTTTTTTCTGCATGTTATGGTTTAGCTAGAATGTATATGTTTGAATGATCACTCCATAGAAAAATTACCCGTTCCATGCATTTGGAAAAAACATAACTTCAAGGAAAAGTCTATGATTATCGCACTGCACTGTTATAGCACTATTATTCCACTTTAACTGCTACAGCTGCCTCCCATGGAATTCTGGGGTTTGTAGTTTAGGGAAGCCTACAAACTCTCTGGCTGAGAGTTCTAAATGCCCCTGCCTAAATTGGAAATCCCAGGATTCCACAGGAAGCAGCCATAGTAGTTAAAGTGGAATAATAGTGCTACAACAGTATGGCACAATAAGGCCAAGTTAAGTCCCCACTCTTAGGTGCTAGTTTTCTATGTGAAGAGATGATTTCATGTGGTAGGATATACATTACCCTCATCATTTGCAGCATGAAGTGGTACAGTTTTGCCAATTGTATACAGCAGCTGCTTCTGTGAAGTTTTTGTTATTGTCAATTGCCTTCAAGTCCGCTTAAACTTACACTGATCCGATGAATGAGGTTCCCTGTCACCAGTAGCCCTGCTTAGGTCTTGCAAACTCAGGCCATGGCTTCCTTGATTGAATCAACCCAACCGTAATGTGGGCTTCCTCTTTTCCTATTCAGTGAAGTAGCAGTGTCTTTCTCCCCATGCTAGTAATACCTGTGTAGTTTTTTGGTAGATAATTATAAATTTGATTTTACAGATGGAGAACCAAGGCTGAGCAAGTGACTTGTCCAAGACTACCTAGTGAGTCTCCAGTTGCAGTGGGACTTTCACATAAGCTTCCCATGTCTAAATCAGATGCTCCATTTTTTAGGCTGCTGGTTCTTTCTAGTTTCTTTCTAGTCCTATGCCATTTTTGATCTTTCAAGGTGATTGTGTATCTGCTTGCAGCTGAGCCCTACACTGCCATTTATGTAGCACTTGTACAGTCAATGCATCACTAGACCAAGGATTTTTGGCAGTGCAGGTAGGCCTTCAGATTGGTGGGTAGAAAGAAAAAAATATTTTCTGAAAGATTCATCAACACTTCCCTCTTAACTGCTGGTTGCAGGGTGCCCCTTTTCTGTATTCCTTGGAGAAAGGAAGTAACAGGACCTTATGTACATAGGTTACTATCAGTTACAGACTGCTAGTAGGGATATTATGACTGAAGGGGAGAACCCCATAGCTTCTTCCATTTTGTTATGTATGCAGACCAGGAGTGGGCAACTCATGTCCCACCAGATGGTGTTGGACTGTTCCACCCATGATCTTTCACCATTAGCTATGCTGGCCAGAGCTGATGGATGTTAATCACAAGCTGAGACAAATTGCCTTAGATGGTCCTTAAATCCTAAACTAGCAGGCTGCAGGTTTGCCTCCACAAGCAGAAAATCATGGGCATGAAGACTAGGGGCTTGTCTGCATGGGCAATTTACCCTGCCTTGGCCCCATCTTGGAGCCCTGCAGTCCATATGAAACAGGGCTTTTGCCCCATTTTGCCCCTGGGCAATCCTCAGTACTGCCAGATGGAGTTAAGATGGGGGCAAGGCATGATAAAACTTTTTTTAAATGCCCAGGAAAAACTGCTGCTGCCAGGGAAAAACTGATCAGACCCCGCATGACTGCAGGAGCCCGTTCCAGCACGCTGGCCCATTGCTTCAGCTGCCCTCTGCAATCACTCTTCCACAGCAGGAAGCAGGCTCACAGCATGTAAAGCTGGTCAAATGCAGGGGGGCTTGGTCACATGTTGTAAGCTGGCTTCCTGGCTTCAGAGAGAGCAAGGGAGGCGATGGTGGTGGTGGTGGCGGCTGCAGCAACAGGCTGGCGTGCCTGTCTGGACTCCCTTCCATTCTGTGCAAGTAACAGGGGAGGAATGGGCAGGATAAGCTGGTGGGGAGCCAGTATATCCTGGCCAGTGTAGGTGAGCCCTAGGACTCAAGGCCTTCAGTTGGCCAACTTGATGACTCAGCATGTAGAAATGGCAATTGTGATGTCTTCATATGCACCTCCCATAAAGCAAGGATGGGCAACCATGGTTGGTATGGAGAGCAATTTTGATCCTCCATCCAGGACTTTATGGCAGGCTGCACAACCCTGGAAGTCAGGTAAAAATTAAAACAGTTTCCATCCCAGGTATTTTGGGCTGTTTTCTTCTGATTTACTTTTGGGATTTGGGTGTATATTTTGGCTATCTACTACTTATGGAGGCAGGATTGGCAATTGACCAATTTGGAGTATTCTGGTGGGCAGGTGGGGGGCGGGCTGCAAAAAAGCCCCTGGAGCCCCATGTGAAGCTTGCCCACCCCTTCAATAGATAAGTTACCTTAGTTTGTGATCATTTCAGTGTGCATAGTGATTCAGCCCCTATGTAGGCTCATCCATGTTAGAAGCATCTCAGCTGAGGTATAAAACATCCAGGAGTTTTTGTGGCTTCTTATTCTAGCTGCAAGTGTAAGAAAGTGATCCACTAAGAGTTGGAGAAAGGAACATATGTAGAAAATGAAGCATCCCTGTGAGCTGGCCTGATCTATTGAAACCAGCAGAGGGCAATGCTGCATAGACACATAAGCCAATTGACACATACAGTACAGTCACCCTTATGTGCAGAGGCACAGTGGAGACCTAGAAGCTCCCCCAGTGCCCAGGCAATCAAAAGAATAATGGGCAGGGTAACTTGCTGCTGTCGGTATAAATTAGATCTTTAAGGTTAACGTACTGTTTATGTATTTTCCATATCACATTTTTTCCAAATATGATTTGCATCCCCTCAAGGTTTGCAATTAGCCACAGGCTCCTTATAATATATGCACAACACAACATGTCCCCCAGCGTTCTCTTTAATGTGCTGTGCTCATGAAGGAGTGAGCGGGGCAGAGTGTAAGTGTATTTCTTCTATCCAGGGTCTACAGAGCAAAAAAGCATCGTGTGCAAGAGCTCACCCCAGGCTGATGTTCGCCTGTATCACCTTTTTACCACCATGCCTTTCTCTGCATTAGTGTTTCCATTCTGGATGCTTGATCTCTGAGCCTCCCAGACCAGAACAGAGGCTACATCACCAAAACAACTTTAGGAAGGGGTTGACCAAAATGTATAATACATTAGGGAGCATAGGGGCAAATAGAGGGCAATATATATGGGGGGGGGAGCCTCAAATAAATTAGAGCTTGGAAATTTTACTTTTTTCGATTATGACTATAACTCCCGGAATCCTCCAGCCAACCTGGCTACAGGCTTAGTGGTCTATAGCTCTTTCCTTGTTGGGCCTCCCAGTTCATTCCTCAGCTAGCCACTTTTTAACTTTAACTTTTCTGCATTGCTGTTTGCCCCAAACCAAAAGTGGGCAGCAGTACCATTCGGCTTTGTTTGTACCTACTAGTCTTCTTTCAGTGGAACCCTCAGGGTAGGACTTTGAGGCAGAAGCCCCATCTCAGCAACATAAACAGGTGGGCCTTCATCGAGGAAAGACTAGTTTACCATATTCAGAAGTAAATTAATAAAGTATGTCCGAAAGCTCCCCACTACACTGCTAATAGCATTGACTAAAATGCAACTGCTAGTCCCAATTACAGCAAACCTACTGAATCAACTGAGGAACAGGAATTGGATTTAATTTCATCCCTGTTTTTTGCAGGAGTCCTGCTCTGCCTTTTCTTTTTCTGTGTTCAGTTTTTCCAGCAAACTGTCAGCAGGTAGAGGAGGATTCATCTATGCCCATCTAATCCTTGCTGGCATCTGTGTTGGAATCAGGCTTTCCAGATGAGTAGCTAAGCACCTTATAAATCATCTTTCTGATTCTGCCATGAGGCACCATGTTCTCTGGGGCCTAAAATATTAATTAAAAAAGCCCTTTTATAATACACTACTATATTAAACTTATAACACTATAAATTGCAATCATAAAACTGTAATGCAGTGACTGAATATAACGTGAAGCTGACATGCTGCCGCAGGGACACCCAAGATGTTAACAAATGGCATCAGAGACAAGTTTCCTGCAACAGGCATAAAATTTTCTAAATTTTATTCGTATTTGTTTTCCTTTTACAATACCTCCATGGACAAAATATTAAAATGGCAAAGGCAACTACAAGCAAATCAGCCCAGAAAAATAAAAACTGACTGCAGGTTTGATTTGTTTTAGGATTTGCCAGTGCTCTGATTGGAGAAAAAAGGTTGAGCTCCCACTCCATGCACCCCTGGCTGCCTTCATCTTTTGTTCATCTTTCGGAAAAGCCAAGGACAAAGAAGAACAATATGTAGGGTGGTTTGGGAACTGCGCTTCTTTAGACAGCCAGAGACCATAAAGAGTATTCCATCAAAAAATGATGCAGAAAATCCGTGCTTTGTTCTTAGAAATCTGGCAAAGCTGGGTATATACTATGCAGCTCCTGCACTTCTGTTCAGCAGGCAATGGTAATAAATCTTTCCCATGGATAACTCTACTTTCCAACTGTGTGGTGTGAGCATCTTCTGGGTGGGCTGCTCAGAGCTTGGAAATAATTAATTACAAAAGAACCCCCTATTCACTTATAATTAATTCCTTTTCCTAATAATGACAGTATAACTCTGGCTATATCCACACCACATGATTATAGTAGTTTGATGGTGTTTTAACGGCCATGGATCCATGCTATGGAATCCTGGGATTTATAGTTGGGATGGTCTTAGAATTCTACAGTCCATTCCTCTGAACTACAGCCCTAGAGCTTTCTGGAAAACATGTCTAAGTATCTCACGAAACAGCAAATCCCAGGATTCCAAAGGATGACTCCACCATAGTTAAAGTAGCACCAAAATACTATAGTTGTATAGTGCTCATATACCCTATATCACGTTAGGATTATGACTTAATGAGGGATAACATCAAAAGAATGAAAGGAAGTTAAGGGTCATCACACTACACTGTTATAGCAATATTATTCCACTTTAACTGCTCTAGCTGCCTCCTGTGGAATCCTGGGATTTGCAATTTAGGGATGGGCATTTTGCATTCTCAGCCAGAGAACCCTTACACCTCTTAGGCTCTATTAATTAGATGGCAACAGCATGCTCTTTGGGAGTAGAAAGAGAACGTTTTGAGGTGTTGCCCAACTGCTTGCATCTGTTTTTTTTTCTTCTTTTTCTTAAGTCACCAGAGAGCCAGGCTATTTAATGTCCTTACTATTGAATGAACAATACTATTGTTAGGGTTGCTATATTCCACTTCCTCAAATCCAGGCATCCAATTTGCATATTCTCATTATGTAAATTACTGTACTCTGCATTCTAATCATAAAAATTAAGCACACTAACTGTTGCAATTCCCCTCCCAAACACTATGTTTCAAACTTCATACCATTGAGAGAACCAGTACGGAGTTCAAAGTGCTGGACTGGGAACACAGACTTCCAAGTTTCAAATCTCTGCTTGGTCATGGAATTAACTATGTGATCATGGGTCATCACTATCTCTCAACAAACCTACCTTCAGAGATATAAGAGGAATCCAGTAGCACCACTGTATCCACTGATATGCTATCTGCTGATTCAGTTATCTGCAGTTGGTGATGGTGGTGGTGGTGGTGGTGGTTGGCTGAGGGAAGGAGGTTCAGCATTTGCTGTTATCCACAGATTTCAGTATCCGCAGGGGGGCCTGGAACCAATCCCCTGCGGATACAGGGGTGCTATTGTATTTTATTATAAGTACATCTACTTTAATTGTCTTTCACTTATTTAGTTTTCATCAAAAGGAACATGCTGGGCCTGTTAAAGTAATGATAAATATTTGTATATTTCTGTTCCCTTCACCTCACTAATTATATTCTCCCACCCCATACATGCGTATAAATAAAATACAGTATCTGCCAACAGAGGCAACTGTTTTTTTTCTTTTTCTATTGATAATAGAAAATAGATGCTTTTTCATACATCTATTGAAGTGGACTGCCATCCACTAATCTTATGCTTAATAAAACTTGTTAGTCTTTAAAATAGAGACTGTGGGCTGGTGTAGGGTAGAGACTAGGTCCTGTTGTTTTTGCTCCAAAAAAGTAACCCAGCTACCCCCTTGAAAACTTTAAAAGGTATTTCGAGTGCAAGAAAATAAAACAAAAAACAAGTACCATTCCATCCTTGTATTTTAACTTGATATAATTCCATTATCTATCTGCAGCCTTATAGCTACTGTTTTGTTTCCCTGAAGAGATTACATTGTAGTGGCATTCCTCTCTTATGCACATTTAACTTAGTAGGATATATGTATGAGTAAACAGTTCAAATGCCTATACCATACTCCCAAGACAAATACATGTGGAATTGTTGTTGTTGTTTGCTGTCAAGTTGACTTTGACTGATGACAACTCTAAGAATGAGAGACCTTCAAGAGCCCTGGTCATCAGTTGCCCTGCTTACATCTTGCAAATTCAGGGCCTAGGAAGAAGGAGAAATATACAAGAAGTGAACAACTGGCTCCAAAGATGGTGCCATCGAGAAAAAATTTGGTTTTTGGACCATAGCCTATGCTTTCATAGAGGGCCAGCATGGTGTAGTGATTTGAGCATTGGACCATGACTCTGGAGACCAGGATTTGAATCCTCATTCAGCCATGGAAACCCACTGAGTGACCTTGGGCAAATCACATGCTCTCAGCCTCAGAGGAGGGCAAAGTCTTCTGAACAAATCTTGCCAAGAAAACCCCATGATAGGGTTGCTATAAGTCAGAAATGACTTGAAAGCTCACAACAACAATGATGCTATAGGTCTCCCAGTCAAACTGAAGATTTGGATGATGCCTTTCAAAAACAAATGACCAAATATTTTAAAAGGAGAAAAATAGTAGTCATGAGAAAATTCAATCACCCTGGTATTTGTTGGAAGCCACATTCTGCCAGAAGCTAAGGTCTAACAAATTCCTCAATTACCTTGCAGACAATTTCATTATTTAAAAAGTGGAAGAAACAACAAAGTGATCAGCTATCTTAGATTTGATCCTAACCAATGGAGATGAACTGGCCAGCCGAGTGGAAATTGCAGATCCTTGGATGGGAGTGGCTATTCCTTTTTGGGATTTGTTATAAAGAGAAAAGTCAGAGCCAAATGTAGTCACACACACACACATTGGAATTCAAGAAATCTGATTGTAGGAAGTTTAGGGAAATGCTGGGTGAGATCCTGTGGTCAGAAATGCTCAAAGGGAAGGGAGTTCATCATGCCTGGGAGTTTCATAAAGGTGAGGTTGCAAACCATTCCAAGGAGGAAGAAAAGTGAGAAGTGTCTAAAGAAACCAGGGTGGTTGTACAAAGAACTTTCAGATGAGCTAAGTTTTTAAAAGACATGTACTGTATTCAAAAATGGAAGAAGGGGAAACCACCAAAGAAGAATACAAACAAATAGTACCTGTAGGGGAAAGTCAGAAAAGCTAAAGCGCAGAATGAGCTCAGGCTCACTAGAGAGGTTGAAAATAATGCAGGGAGGGGGGGGGGCTTGACTATGTTCAGAGCAAAAGGAAGAACACAAATGGTTGGGCTACTGCATAGAGAATATGGTGAAATGCTAATAGGACAGATAGATGGATAAATTATTCTTTGCCTCAGTATTCTCCTGAAAGGAAAACAGTGCTTTAACTTGTGAAAACAGAAAAACTCATGCAGTAAGGAGAGTACAGCCCAAAATAGGTAAAAAGGTAACAAAGGAATACCTTGCTTAAAATCTCCAGGGCCAGGTGAGCTGCATCCAAGAGTACTAAAGGAACTTGCAGATGTAATCTCAGAGCCACTAGATCTTTGAGAATTCTTGGAGGACAGGAGAGGTCCTGGCACATCGAAGGAGGGCAAATGTTGTCCAATCTTTTAAAGGGGCAAAAAAGAGGACCCAAACAACTACCAACCAGTAAGCTTGGTGTCAATACCAGGAAAGATTCTAGAACAGACCATTAAACAGTCAGTTTGTGTGCACTTGGAAAAGCATGCTGTTATTACTAAGAGCCAACATGGGTTTCTCAAAAATAAGGCAAACTAATCTTCTCTCTGTCTCTCTCTCTCTCTCTCTCTCTCTTTTTTTTTGATAGTGTTACAAGCTTGGTAGATGAGGGGAGTGCTGTGGATGTAGTATATCTTGATTTCAGTAAGGCTTTTGACAAGATCCCCCATGATAGCCTTGCAGGCAAGCTAGTGAAGTGTGGGCTAGATAGTGTTATAGTTAGGTGGTAATAGGTTGATTATGGTTGCTCTTCAACTTGGAGAGAAGTAACAAGTTGGTGCCTCAGGATTCTGCCCTGGTGTTGTTTAACATCTTTCATGGGTGTCTTAGTTGTGTATTCCTGCATGTCAGGGGTTGGACTAGATAGCCTGTGTGATCACTCCCAACTCTAGGATTCTAGGGTGCTATGAAATTCTTTGGTGCATTCTGTTATCCAACATAGCTTGCAATATGTGGGATCAGTCCATCAAAAAGACTATATTTTTCTTTATCACTGTTTGAATCCATTTTTCCAAAATTTGAAGATTCACATTAAACATGTACCTTCCTAATCTTCTATCTGCCCTCTCCTCATGCCCTTCTCCAGTTTTTCCTTTCTTCAGAGTAGCATCCTGAGGTGGTCTCCTCAGAGAGCAGAGCACCTGGAGCAATGAATTGCACTGTTCCCCTCCTTCTGGAGAACCTCTGCTGCTGCTGTTGCCTTGCCTCCATCACTGTGCTCCTAATTTGACTCACCCCCATTCTTCCCTCTCTTTGAAATCCCCTCATGCCCCTGCAGTGCCCCCCTGTTCTTAGCACTCTGCTGCTGCATTCCCTAAGTTGAAGAACCTGGATGCACAGGTAGTCATTTTGTCTGTCCTTCCAGTGGAAGGGCACAGCCCAAGAAGGGAAAGAAAAATAGTGGAGGTGAACAACTGGCTCCACAGATGGTGCTGCCAGGAACAATTTGGCTTTCAAGACCATAGTGTGCAGTTTCAGGGAGGTGGACTTCTGGCAAGGAATGAGTTGCACCTCATAGCAGTTGGCAGGACCATTTTTTTGCAGGGATTATGATAATAGAATAATAGAGTTGGAAGAGACCACAAAGGCCATTCAGACCAACCCCTAGCCATGCAGGAACACGCAATCAAAGCATTCCCGACAGACGGCCATCCAACCTCTGTTTAAAAACCTCCAAAGAAGGAGACTCCACACACTCTGAGGCAGTGTATTCCACTCCCGAACAGCTCTTACTGTCAGGAAGTTCTTTTTAATGCTTAGGTGGAATCTCTTTTCCTGTAGTTTGAGTCCATTGCTCCATGTCCTAGTCTCTGAAGCAGCAGAAAACAAGCTTGCTCCATCCCCAGTATGACATCTCTTCAAATATTTAAACATGGCTATCATATCACCTCTTCACCTTCTCTTCTCCAGGCTAAACTTACCCAGCTCCCTAAGCTGCTCCTCATAGGGCATGGCTTCCAGACTTTTCACCATTTCAGTCGCCTTCCTCTGGACATGCTCCAGCTTGTCAACATCCTTCTTGAACTGGACACAGTACTCCAGGCGAGGTCTAACCACAGCAGAATAAAGTGGTATTATTACATCCCTCAATCTAGCCCAGAATCACATTGGCTTTTTTAGCTGCCACATCACACTGTTCACTCATGTTCAGCTTGTGGTCTGAAGACTTCTAGATCCCACCAAAAATAAAAAATAAAAAATAGGCACAAAATATGTTCTCTTCAAGTGCCGACAATACGGTTGAAGTTATTCATTCTTGCCTGCAAGGATGAAGAACATGAAGTTGTATGTCCCTAATATATAAATGCCATGACTAGTAGTCACTCATAGCCTACAGCAATAAAGCAACAATGGACAAGTGTGGCAGTTTTCTATCCCTGGAAGTCTCCAGGGATATAGTCTGCTGAAAATGCCTCCAAAAGGGGGGTGGGAAGAAGGGAAGTTGGAAGTGGCTAAAAGTCCACATCTCGTTTTGAAAAGTAAGGTTGTTGTTGTTTTTGTTAATGTTAAGCAGTAGTAGGTGGAGGTGTGTCTGTGAATACAACCTATTTAGAAGGCAAATTGTCATTCCTAGGACTTTATCGGATGCAGTAAATATGGCATCATAACAATGGCTAATTAATGCAAAAGGGCACACATATCAGATGACGTTGCCCTTTCATGTTAATGCCTTGCCAATAAGGCATACTTTTTTATTGATGGGCCAAGCCATCAATTGATCTCCTGTGGCATTTTTTTGCCAGCATTGCAAGTGTTTGAAACTTCACACCATTGTGCTTACATGAATACAGCATCAATGGGCAGAACACTTCCAGGTGAGATTGCAACAGCCAGGTACCATACACTCTTTTTATGAACCTCCCTGGTTCACTTTTTGGTTGTAAAGTTTGTGTCTGTACTTGTGTTTACATTCTGTGTCTTTCTTTTTGTTTGTTTTTGAATTTACCAGACTCACATCTTCTTGTAAGAATTGGCAAGATCTCGATCCCGGAAGTGACCAGAGCTCCATTCATGCTGAGTGGCTGCCTATTGATGAAAGTAAGGGTAGGTCTGGTGGTGGTGGTGGGGAGTCTTTTGCCAGCAGAAAAAGTTTTTAAATATGCTGGTAAAAGAACGATTTTAGAGTCTTGACTGATAAAGTCCCTAGAGTCTTCCTGTTCTGAATGGCAAAAAAGGTAGCCCAAGAAGTCTGGAGGGGTCAAGGGCTACAAAAACATCACTGGCTTTGCATGTAGTCTATTAGATAAAACTTGCCCACTCCTGCAATAAAAGTTGCCATTTGGAATTTATGTATTTGTCTCCAATTGCAAGTTTCCAAGTACTGTATTGTTATTCTCTTTTTAAAATCTCCCATCATCAAAGCAGCTTCCATGTAGAAAATAAATAGGCTGACAGCCAGAAATAGGAGTATTACATTTAAAAACATAGCAGCATTGAAACTAGCATAAAGTGGTTATGATGAAGCTTGGCGGATGTCCCCAGAGACACTGAATTCACAATCAGCTATCTGCAACATTAGGTGCATCATGCAGACTTTTATAAACATCTTGGATAATAGGTTGTACATCCCTGTGCTAAGCAAATGTAATTTCCCACAATAAGCACAAATGAAGAGCTAGCTTTTTTCTTTCTTCTTCCACCAAAATTACTTACATCAATATTAAACACACTCATACAGGAAGGTGAGTATCTCAGTGCAAGCTACATATTCGGTTTCTGCCTTTTCGCATGGCAAAAGGTTCCAGAAAATGTATCTTCAGACATTCCGTTGAATTAGTTGTACATTTTTATTTCTTATTTTTAGTTTAGGTGATGTGCATCCTACTTTTCTCCTACAAGTGGGATGCATGTGGGCATACAAGAAAATAATACCAATACAGAAAATGCATAAAAACATGGTAAAACACACCAGTTGAAGAAATATACAGCACTCATGCTGTTAAAAGTCCTTTCCAGAGCAATTTAGGTCACTCATCATAGGCTCTCCTGAATTAAAAGGTCTTTGCATGCTGACGGAGAGACAAGAAGGAGAGAGCCGGACTTTCCTTCCTTTGTGGGGAGTTCCACCACCTGAGAACAACCATTGAGACGGTTTTTGGCAATCTGTTTTTCACGTGTAGTAGAGATGAGCTGGCCAGCTGCCCCTTAGGCAATAACAGCTTTGTTTAACTAGCCATCTGTGATCTTCATTCAGTGTTGCATGAACTGCCAACTGCATGGGGATGCTGGCATGATCCACTCATGCAAATCAGCTCATATCTCTGGGCAGATGCTGCCATGACCAGTGACTTGAAAGGAGTCAAGCTATCTATCAGAAGATAACTTGTCTATTGGACTAGGTAGGTTTGGGGGCCTTGAGCCCAAGCACCTCACACATTACATATCTGGCACAGAACCCAAAAGTGATACCTGGAGTCCTTGAACTATTGATCCCTGCATCTTTGAGCTCAATGGGAACCTTGCTGTTGATCTCAATGGATGAGATGTGTAATAGGATAAGAAAGGGGATAAAGTGATACTTAATCCAGACAAGACAGAGGAGACAGGTTGACTCTGGAACAGGAATTTGAGTTGTTTTTGATGCTGCAGTACTGCCTTTTCCACTGATAGTACTGCCTTTTCATGGTGGTGGGATTGCATGCTCCTGTGAGGCAAGAGGCTATGCTGATGGCAGCAGTGCTGCTGGTGGGGTCTCCCATGTCAGACAGGCTTTTGCTGAGGAGCCAGACTAAATGGGCCAAACAGCTACTGGGTAGCAGCAGTAGTGTGTGTGTGTGGGGGGGGGGAATGTGACACCGGCAGAGGATCTCTGAGAGACAACAGCAGTGGCACCATAGCTAATGCTTCTTAGTACTGCATAGAGGGAGGCATGGTAACCCTCCCTTTGAGATCTTTTACCATGAAAACCCTATGATGAGACAATCCAAAATGAAGCAAGATAGTGCCAGAAGACGAAACTCCCAGGTCGGATGGCACTCAGTGAGCTACTGAGGTACAGCAGAGGACAACTACAAATAGTGCTGTGGCCAATGACTCAACTGGACTCAAGCTGAAAGGACATTCAATTGTTGATGTGGTCAGAGGTAAAAGGAAAGTCTGAAGCTGCACAACACATAGGAACATGGAATGTGAGGAGCATGAATCAGGGGAAACTAGACATAGTACAAGAAATGGAACATATAAACATTGCAATACTTGGGGTGAATGAGCTAAAATGGACAGGAATGGGACATTTTGAGTCAGTGTTTTACTCAAGAAATGAAAATCTAAAAAGAAATGGGGTGGCATTCATAGTGAGGAGAGAAGTAAAAAAACAATCAAAGCATATAATGCAGTCTGACCAAATAATAACAACAAGACTTTGGGGAAAACCCATCAATATAACTATAATCCAAGTTTATGCTCCAAGTACAGAGGCAGAAGAAGAAATCAAAAGATTCCATGCTGGAGTCCAGGAGAAAACTGATCTCACACCAAAACAGGACTTCTTGTTAATCATAGATGGTTTAACGCAGAAGTAGGAAACAGAGCCGAATCAAAGATTGGGGGAAGAAATGAAACAGGAGCGCAACTGATTGAATTTTGTGAGGCCAATAATTCTTCACAAACACATTCTTCAAGCAACCAAAGAGGGGACTGTATGCACGGACATCACATGATGGCCAATACAGAAATCAAACAGACTACTTAATTAGAAGCAGAAGACGGAGAAGCTCCATTCTTTCTACAAGAACAAGACTAGGAGCAGATTGTGGCAGAGAACATGAACTACTAATATCAAAAATTAGAGTAAAGCTTAAAAAAAAGAACACTAGACCAACCATTGTAACAAAATACAACCTGAAGAACATCACTGTAGAATTTCAATATACTGTCTCACTGTGTGTATATATGTACTATTAAGCCTAATTGACAGGGAGCGAGAAGAACTCTGGACTGAAGCCAGGGACAATGTCAGGAAGGCATGCAAAAAGACACTTTGTTGTTCTGTGCCTTTAAGTCATTTCCAACTTATGGCAACCCTAAGGCGAAGTTTTCTTGGAGTTTTCTTGGTGAAATTTGTTCAGGGAGGGTTGGGTTTGCCTTTGTCTTCCTCTGAGGCTGAGAGAGTGCAGCTTGCTCAACATCACCCAGTGGATTTTCATGGCTAAGTGGGGATTCAAACCTTGGTCTCCAGAGTTGTAGTCCAATGCTCATACCACACCATGCAGGGTTAGGGTTAGGAAAATCAGCCTGTGTTGTATAGATTATAGCAAAGCCTTTGATTGTGTAGATCATTTAAAAAATATGGATCACAACATTTAATTGTCCTGATGTGTAACCTTTGATTGTCCTGATGTGTAATCTATGCTTAGGAGAAGAGGCCATTATTAGGACAGAATATGGAGACACAGAATGGTTTCCAATTGGCAAAGGGATTAGGCAAGGCTGCATTGTATCACTTTATTTATTTAACTTGTATGCTGAATGTATCATACACAAAGCTGGAATAGGCTCTGAGGAAGGAGGTTTGAAAATTGGAGGAAGAAACATCAATTATTTAAAATATTTGTAGATGACATCATACTATTAGCAGAAAAGTAGCAAAGACTTGGAACAATTACTGAAGAAAGTGCAAAGGCTGGTTTACAGCTGAAAATTAAGAAAACAAAAATAATGACCATAGATGATTTCCATAACTTTAAAATGGACAATGAGGACATTAGGAGATTTTCACACAGGCAATATATTCCAAGGAGTGATCGGGCAGAAGCGGCGCTGTTCCTGAAGCAGCGCCCCGTTTCACACGCCCCCTGCCTTCTCTCGATCTCGCGTCATCTTCGTTCTGTGCAGCTTCCAGTTCCCTCCCAGTATCTTCCGTCATTTTTTAATAATGAGGAACCTTCGTTATTAAAAAATGACGGAAGATACTGGGAGGGAACTGGAAGCTGCACAGAATGAAGATGATGCAAGATCAAGAGAAGGCAGGGGGCGTGCGAAATGGGGCGCTGCTTCAGGAACAGCCCCGTTTCTGCCCCAATCGCTCCTTGGAATATATTGCCCGTGTGAAAATCTTCATTGAAATAGCTCGGCTTGGTTATTAATTGGAATTGGGACTGTAGTGAAGAAATCAGAAGACTAGGACATGGAAGGGCAGCTATGAAGGAACTAGACAAGATCTTGAAGTTATATATAAAATATGATAGATAGATAGAGTTATATATAAAGATATATCATTAAATAGTAAAGTTAGGATTATCCATGCCATCGTATTTCCCATTTCTATGTATGGTTATGAAAGCTAGACAGTAAAAAAAAAAAAGCTGATAGGAAGAAAATCAACTCATTTGAAATGTGTTGCTGGAGAAGAGTTCTACAGATACCATGGACTGCTAAAAAGACAAATCAGTGGGTCCTAGACCAAATCAATCCTGAATAGTCCCTAGTTGCCAAGATGGCTAAACTGAGACGGTTGTACTTTGGGCCATATCGTGAGAAGACATGACTCACTAGAAAAGATAATAATGCTTTGTAAGGTAGATGGAAGTAGGAAAAGAAGAAGACTGCATTCCAGGTGGATGGGCTCAGTCAAGGAAGCCACAGCCTTGAGCCGGGCTGTTGAGGATAGGAAGATGGAAATCTCTCAGTCATAGGGTTGCCATAAGTCAAAGTCAACTTGATGGCAATTAACAAGTACTCCCTTTGAAGAATCATGGATGCATCTTCTGCTCCCAGATGTTTCTTGTGCTTTGGATTCAGCTTTACAGTGGGATTCTCAGGTGGCAGCTGTAATCAGTTGTGCCTTTGCTTTTAGCTGCTTTATTTACAGTATCATCCTATTCTTATTGTGTTATTGTTTGCAATGTTACTGTATTTTATGCTTGATTTTAATTGTTATTAGCCATCCTGAGGGGCATGAAGACACCAAGAGGATGGGATATAAGATTTAAAACAAAAAACACAGTTCCATCTGATTTTCTATGATCAGGTAACCCTGAAAGGAATGTGCCACACAATAAGTTTATGTGACATAACATTTGTATGCATAGGCATGTACGTATAGGCATGCATCAAGGAGACAAAATGTAACATTACAATCATGGAGTTATGTGAAGCTTGTGAATTCATGAATTGCCACACACTACAACTGAAAGTGCAAACAAATGTGAAGTGTGCAACTGCAGTGCTCAATGAACATGTACAATGCACAGAGGTGCCACTTGTGCAATGACAGCACATTGTCAACTGTGTTTCCACAACCTTGAACTGAATATAGATGTCATGCCATGGGCAAAAAGGTAGAAACACGTGGTTAAGGAAACATATGCATGCATAAGGCAGTAACAGGATGCCAGCCATAAATGACATGTTTTCTGAAGGTATTTGATAAATGGACTCCAGGACTGAGAGTTGGAAAGAAAACATGCATAGAGTTGTAACAGTTCTTGGTGTTCTTTCCTACTGTAGCTAATTGCAGGCGTTCAGAGGATTAAGTCTTATTTCTATTGATGGGGGTGTGTTAGCAACAGGAGGAATTGACTCTAGTATTAAGCTGAAATTTAGTATGTACGGAAGGCTGTCAAGAGAGAAAAATAAGAACAAAGGAGGCTATTATTATCTTTTATTATTATCTTTTAATTCCCTCCATTCCCTTTTGCACGACTTTTCTCTTGGTCCTCTCTCTTTCAATAATTACAATAATCAACATACTAATGATAACAGAAATAATCTTTAGCAAGATAACTAAACAAATAGCATACTATCTCCTCAGTACTGGGTTCATGTACTGCAGATATACCCATTTTTAATGGAAACGCCAATACAATTTTAATTTAGAAAGCACACACACTTGTCAGCTAAAATGCAGAAATGCCTGGCCCTTGGCACCCGGAGGTTTGTAATTCCTTATATTTGACATCATGGGGTGAAGGGGGGAAAGAAGAGGAAGACAAAGAAGGAGAAGGAGGAGGAGGAGGAAGAATGAAGTGTACCTAGCACGATCCAAACCCCAGCAGAACCAAACAATACTTGACAGGTTTCAGTTGCTATAGTTATGTTGCTTCATTAATGGCACAAATTGCCTGGGAATTTAAATAAGCAAAACCAACCTGATCTTGAACAACAGTCACATCCCCCTTTGTCATGGCTGGTAGCAAGAACTGAGCATTCTAATTAAAGTCGTGGCATCTCAAGTTCACAGTGGTGACCTTGATAGCCCAGGAGACTTAAAGCAGAGTGAGCATCTTTTACGCCAGCTTCACTCTACAAAAAGCCCCTCCAGGAAATAAAAGGATTCCCAGCCTCTATGGAATGGGGAGGGGAATCATGCAGCCTTCCAGATGTTGTTGGCTTGCAACTCCCAGCATCCCTTATGACTAACTGTGCTGGTTAGGGTTTGTGGTCCAAGAACATCTGGAGGGCAGCATGATTCCCATCCCTGCTCTGTGGTCTGCTGAGCTGATATTTTTTGCAACTGGAAACCTGTAGGCCAAGGAGTGCTTAGGGGGCGAGGGGGAATGCAAGCACTTGATTTATTAGGAAGGGTGAATGAATGGCAAACTAAACATGAACCTATACATAAAAGACCTAAGTGGGGCCATCTCTTAGGCTTTTTGCAAGGTTTATAAACCTTCCCACAGTTCAATAATGTATTCAGAGGCCCTGTTGTATGTCTCGCCACCAAGAGAAGGAAGCTTGGTGGAAACATGAGATTGGACATCTTCAGTAGAAACACCCCAACTGTAGAACATCTTTCTCAAGGAGACCAAGAGGTTATACAGATGATGAAAATATTCCTCATAGAATTTTCAGAGAATACAATGTGTCCCAATGTGATCCAAATGAGATTTGCACTATTCGGAAGGGCCCCCCCTAAAAACTCCACAAACCATTCAGTAAAACGATTCCCGGTTTTCTCCAAAGTTTCACAGAAAATGCATGTAGATGCACATTTTTGCACATGTGGACATCTGAATTTGCACCACACTGTGCATTTTTGCTCTATTGCCCTTTATCAGAGTGTGCGGCCACTCCATTCAAATAGATGTGAATGGGTATGAATAGGCTAAAAAATGATGGAGACAAAACAGCATCACTGCAAATGGGTGAAAATGCACACCCCCTCGCACTATACCGTCACATCTACACAAGCCCCAGATTAACTCAAGGTTGATTTCACTTGGCGTGGGCTGTAAAAAAAATTATATTCTAATGAATGTTTAAATACGTTTTTAAATTAGCTGATTCTACTGTCTGATATATTTTACGGATAGTTCTTATAGAATAAATACAATACAATACAATACAATATAATACAGAGTTCTGATCTCTTACTTTCCAAGTTATTTATTTGCACGAGACTGATTTTTTCTTTAATATGGCTCCAGAGGCACTTTGGATAACAAAGTCAATTCTGAAATGATTTTTAAAAATAAATAAATTCTAGCGCATGTAGGGATAGATGAATCAGACAGTTTTGGCTTCGTGACAGTTTTGCATGTGTTCAATCACAAGTCTCTTTCATCCAATTTCTGTAATGGTCTGAGGTTTCTTTCTTTCTTTCTTTCTTTCTTTCTTTCTTTCTTTTTGCAGGGGGAGGGTATTTATTTATTTCTCTATCCATCCATTAATTCATTCATTTTGTTTCATTTATATACTGCTTTTCTCCCAAGGTCTCTCACAAAGCAAATCAGCTAAAAAAAAAAAAAACCTTTAAAAATGAAACACAGTTAAAATCATTCCATTAAAATGATAGATTAAAAAGAGTATAATGTCATTAAAAGGTTAAAAATAAAACATACACACCCATAAGAAGCCTCCTTGCAAGAACTACACATTAAAAGCCTGCTTGAACAAACCAGTTTTTGCCTGCTGGTGAAAGGAAACCGGTGGGGGGGACAGCCTAACCTTCCATGGAAGGGAATTCCAGATGGTGGGACCAGCCACCAAGAAGGCTCTCTCCTGTTTCCTCACCAAACAAGCCTATAATGGTAGGAAGACTATGAGAAAGTCTTCTTCTGTGGATCTTAAGGTTCTGGCAGACTGATATAGGGCAACACACCAAACTGGTCCCAGAAATGAACCAGTAGCCAGTGAAGCTGTTTTAACAAGTGAGTTATATGCTCCTTGTAACCGTAACTGGCTGTAGCATTTGAGGCCTGCTGCAGTTTTTGATCAGCTTCCAAAGGCAGAGTCACAAAGAGAGTATTACAGAAGTCCAAACTGGATGTAATCAGGGCATATGTTACCATAGCCAGATCTGGCTCTTTGAGGAATGAGCACAGCTGGCACACTAATCTTAATTGTGCAAATACACTCCTGTCCACCACTGAAACCTGGGCATCCAGGCTCAGCACTGGATCCAGGAGAATACCTAAGCTGTGAGCCTGAGATTTCAGGGGGAGTGTAACCCCATCCAGCACAGGCTGAATCCAAATTCCCTGATCTGCCATTTGACTGTTCAGGAGCACCTCTGTCTTGTCTTGGTTAAGTTTCAATCTGTTTTGTCATCATTGTTTTGTTTATGAATAATGTACTCACTAAACTGTGCAGTTGTTTTTGTATGCCACTTACCCTCATTCCTGCATTTTTGTATACAATTTTCGCTAATGTAGGCAATTTGAATGTAGAACTTCCTCAGTTATATGGAGAAGAACGTGAAGGATAATAGTGGTTTGTTCTGCACATTAGTCCAGAAAGTGTAATATAAGTAGTTTCAGGGGCAGACTAACCTCTTCTGCAGCTTGAAGTGGGAAGTGAAACACACAGTCCCACATCACATGTGTTGGTGGGTATGACAGCATAACCAGGTAAGCAACCAGCGCTAATTGAATTGCGTGGGGTCCACGAGGATTTCACTAGTGTCTGAATATTAATATAGGGAATATTTAATTAGCTCAAAATGGCAGCAAGAGGCCAAGCAATGGCAGGATCTTTTGACCTATGTATACTGGTAGTAACAGAGGAGACTGTAAACCAGAACATACAATTAAATGATCTTTTGTGGAAATTAACCTTAATAGCATTCATGCAAACACTCAGACTTCAGGCAATCACACCAGGCTATCGAAGATAGTAGGAAGCATTTTGATAGAGGGATAGAGTAGGGGGATTGTGGGTTGTACTATACCTATCAGAGGAGCAGAGATTCATGCAGCAGAAGATTCGCAGAGATGCATTCTGAGGGTCTCACAGCAAACTGGCAGCATGGATGTAGGAAGAGGAACTGTGAACATTTTGGTGGTGTTTTAGAGTGATATTTATATGTGATAATTCCCCTGAAGGGATGAGGTTTAGAGTGGAATACAATGTCTCTTGGAATTTTCCAGGACTAAACAAAGAGTGCTCTGGAAGAGTTAACTATCATTAATGGGTGATGTATTTGATATTGAATAGAGCAGGCAAGGTCTATTGTTGGAGGGGAAGGGAAGAGGAAAAACCCATTTTGCAATCATCAAGGACTCTGCTTTGTGTGGATTAGAGGATGACTCATCTCCAGGTGTTAACTCTGACCTGAGTATTACTTGTTTGGGGAATTACCAAAGGTCTATCCCTTGGTTATACATGACTCCAACCTTGGTATCTGGAGGGTCCCTGCTTTACCTGCTAATCACGTGGAAGGTCACATCAAACCAAATTATTAAACATTGGCAATTATGTGATATTCTAAGATGAAGGCTGTCAGGGTAGGTAGTACCAGCACCCCAGTAATGAAGGCACTACTGCCAAAGGATGATGAAGAAGAGGAAAAGGTGGGCACCAGTGGTGGGAGAATCCTCCTTGCCTGTAACAAAGAGGAGAGAAGGATGAAGAGAAAGGCAACAGCAGCACCTCTAGCACCCCCTGAACACCACTGAAAGAGGAGGGGTGTGCTGCATGTAGTGTGATTCCAGTTCTATAGTTCCAGCTTGTATTTAAAAAAATCAGTCTCTACATAGCTTCCTCCTCTTCTTTCAATGGCATGAAGGAGGCGCTTGATCTACTGTTGCTGTCACCATCTATCTCCCCCTCCTCCTGCTTCTGTGATGGGGAGGGTTGAGGAAGTAGCACTGTAGCCCGTCTCCTCTGATGTGACAGGGAGCTTGGTTAGCTCTTGGAGTATTCTGTGCACCAGGCTTGATGCATGTTTGTATTAGGGGTGTTGGCCCCTGCCAATACTGAAGAAGAATAGAACTGGCTCACTTGTGTAGCAGTAGGAGGGTGGAAGTGCCACATTCCTTCCCCTCTGTGCTCTGCCACCAGGGATGACTATCCCAATGGGTAGACCAAAGAAAATTCTTCAGTCTCCCTAGATCATCAAATATCTGTTTTAGTCCTTTAAAAACAGCAAAGGTTCTGAAGCCTGAGAAACACAGTTAGGATCTGTTTGCTCCCACTGTTTCTTAAATAGCAAGCATGTTGACCTTCTTAGATTTTGCCATCCATCTGTCTTGGAACTCAGCAAGGCCAGTCCAAGACAAGTTACTGCTTGAGGCAGAGCAGCAAATGGCATTTACATTCACACATATGTGCAACCAAGAGGAATGTATTCCAGATTTCACAAAGTGTTTTGGCACATGTGATAGAAAAAAACACAAACACCTCTCCCCATCTCCGGCACAATGGTGGAGCAATGCTCCTCATTAAATCCTTCTATACCTCTTTCTTCCTTTCTTTATTCCAGTCCAAACACACACATCATAACTCTTTATTTTACACTCCTATTATGTTCTGCATGTTTCTCTTTCTCCCCTCCCCATCTTTCACCCTCCCGATCGCTTGCTTTTCTTTATTCCACCCCCACCTCGCCATCCATCCCACTCATGCAGCAGCTTCTAGAATCATAGGCTTCCGTTACACGACAGTTTTTATTGTGGTAATTTGAGCTTTATCGCTGTTTCGCAGCTGTAGTGCATCGTTCAGATGATATATGGCTTAGGAGATTTTCGGATGCCTAAAATCAGCTTCTTGCCATGCAAGCAGCCTCAGGAACAGTACCGAGGCTTCTGCGCACCAAGGGTCCATTTTGGATGACGCCGTTTCTGTCTCAGCACCGTCCGTGACTGTTGCGGCCAGCATTGGAGGCAGCCGCGCTGTTTTTTACTCACAGAAGTTGTCCGTGAGTGAAAAACAGCGCGGCCGCCTCCAATGCTAGCCGCAACAGTCATGGATGATGCCGAGAGAGAAACGGCATCATCCAAAATGGACCCTTGCCACGCAGCAGCCTCGGTACTGTTCCAGAGGCTGCTTGCGTGGCAAGAAGCTGATTTTAGGTATCCGAAAATCTCCTTAATTGGTCTATTGGTTTATTTTTCAGCTGTTTTCCGCTTTGATATTCACACACAGACTGAGATGGGGGCGTGGCCTCCCAAGCACATCCTCTGATTACCACAGGAATGCCTGAGATGAACATTCACACACACACACAAGAGAGACTGGAAAAGGCTTGCTTAATTCTTCAGATCGCTGCAGCTGGGCACAAGATAGCAAGGAGGGAGGGAGAGAAGGAAAGACACACACACAAGGCTAGCACTCCAGTCTTTTTTGTGGCTAAGCACAAGACAGGGAGAACGGAAGGGACGTGATCGCAGGAGGGGAGACAACGATCATTCACACACTGAAAGTAGCAAGGTGGGAGGGAGAGAAGGAAAGACACACACACACACAAGGCTAGCACTCACTGTCTTTCTCATGGCTGGAAACATGGATCTTTCCTCCATCCGCTCCTTGACCAAACCCCTCCCTGGTGAGTTCAACCAATCATGGCAAAGCTCTGCTGTGAATGTATCCAAAAGATTGCTGGTAATTCACACAGCACTTAGTGTAATGATTGTTCAGACTATCGAAAATGCGCTACTTTTCAAAAAAGTCGGGAAAAGTCCCGAAATCCTTTCTTGTGTTACTAATGGGTTTTTTGTGCCCCCCTCCTTCTGAAAGAGGCGACTTTGTGGCGCAATGCATGTAAACAATTAGGAATCTTGGCGAATTCTTCATGGGTTTTTTTCACCGTGTAACCAAGCCCATAGAATCATAGAATTGTAGAGTTGGAAGAGACCACGATGGCCATCCAGTCCAACCCCCTGTCACACAGGAAATCACGATCAAAGCATCCCCAAAGATGGCAATCCAGCCTCTGTTTAAAGACCTCCAAGGAAGGAGACCCCACCATGCTCTGAGGGAGTGTGTTCCACTGCTGAACAGCTCTTACTGTCAAAAAGTTCCTCCTAATGTTGAGGTGGAATCTCTGTTCCTGGAGCTTGCATCCATTGCTCCGTGTTCTAGTCTCTGGAGCATCAGAAAACAAGCCTGCTCCATCCTCAGCGTGACATCCCTTCAAATACTTAAACAGGGCTATCATATCACCTCTTAACCGTCTTTTTTCCATGCTAAACATACCCAGCTCCCTAAGTCTCTCCTCATAGGTTCTAGGTTTTGGTACAGCTCCTCCCACACAGAGAATGTCTCCTGCCAGTCCCATCATGCTCTGCTTCTTAGCGCTCACAGTTTTTCCATTTTGTTTTACTATTTTAAAAGACACATCACTTCACCAAAAGAAGGCAGTGGGAAAAGAAGAAAAGCTTTGTTTTAGGTTGATAATTCTTGTTTTTTAAAGAAAAGCTTCCACAGATAAACTTTTAATAAACAAAACAACAATCTCCACATCACCCCCAGCCTTCCATTTAGGTTTTGTCAAGTATCTCTTACAGATCCAGTATACATACCAATCCCAGTGTTAGATACAGCCATTCAGTATAAGAGGTATGTTACAGTTTTTAGGGATTTTTTGAAAAGAGAGTGAGAGGAAAATGTAGTTACTTTGCATTGTGTATGCACTGTTGTTGTTATATGCCTTCAAGTCAACTCCAACATATTCTGATCCTACCATGGGGTTTTCTTGGCAACGTTTACTCAGAGGAAGTTTGGCATTGCCTTCCTCTAAGCCTGAGAGAGTTTGACTTGACCAAGGTGACTTAGTGATGCAGGTGTAAATTTCCATGTCTGAGTGGAGATCCAAACCCTAGTCTCCCAGAGTCCAAGAGGCTTATCACATGAGGGAAGGGAAGCGGAAATGCAGCCCAATAATAGGGCATGCTGTCCTGCCTTACTGCATGTCATTGGCATTCTCCAGCTGTTCTTCCATTCTGGTCCTGTGGGAGACAGTGGCAAACATGAGTCTTTACTTCTAACTGGAAAAATCAGTTAGAAAAAAAGACTAGCATTTACCACTGTCTACCATGGGATCAGAACTGAATAACAGCTGTAGAATGCCAATGACATGCAGTAAGGCAGGATGGGAGGTGATATTATCAGGCTGCACTGCCACTTCCTTTCCCTCATGTGATAAGCCTCCTAGTCCAACTCTCAAACTGTTACACCACACTGGCTCTCCTGTGTGCATTGTAGCAGTGAAAAGTTTAAGACCGAAAAGAAAAAGGTAAGTTTTTGAAAAGGAAAGCTGGCCCATAGATAAGGTCCAAGCATGTGAGTTGGCTAACTAACTGGGGAACTGCAGCAACAGGCTGGTTTTTCCAATCTCACTTGTCCTCTCTTTGGGGAATTCTTCTTTTGATTTCAGCTGCTCTCACCTCTGTACCTCCACTTTCAGGTTTACCATGTCTTTTTGGCTTAGTGGAATGAAAAGATTTTTCTAACAGCCAGTGGTCACATGCAAAGAAGGGCACCTCATAGTGACTAGAGAGGTGGTGGCTTGAAGTTTGAGCATCTTAAGGAACTTTGCATTTCAGTGAATCTTGGAGCACATGAAGAAACTTTGCCCTCCAATGAATCTTTGCTTTTTGATGAAACAATTGGAGATTCTCCTGGTGTCAGCCAGATGCCATGGGACAATCCCAGGAAAAAACTGGGCTTTTGGAGGATGTGGTTCATAATGATTCCATTAGGTATACCTATAAGCAAGCAGAGCAGCTTTGCAAAAGGAACAGGTCTATCAGGCATGCACCACCTTCCCACCCATTTTTGCAGCCTCTGTCCTTTCCTATATCACTACTGCTGAATTTGTTACTGAGTCAGTGCCTTTTTTTCCCAGGTAGACAAGAAATATGGAGACTCCTTGCCTTATTCTTACAGAGGATCTGAAGAAGCATGATCTTCTTTAAAAATAAGAATTGTGCTTACTGGAAGTAACTACTTTACCTGAAAAATATAGACATTTGGATACTAACACTGTGGGAGAGGTGGAAAGTAGGTTCTGGAGTGGGCGGGAAATCCCATCAGAGATTGCCCACAACTGATGTAGATCTAAAACATTGCTTAAGGTGCTGTTTCTAAACTGACTAGTACTCCATGCAAAAGGTGAGGGTATTTCCTTTCTGGAGGCAATGCATCCCTAAATGCCCACCCTGCACTCAACTGAGCTAAAGGCTTAGAATGCCTTTGTGTACACTCTGTAAATCTCTCCAGGCCTAGATGACTACAGGCAGGTCTGGGAACACAGATCAGATGGGGCTTTACCCACTCCTATGGACTCGAGGAGAGCTTATAAGGAATATGTGTTATACTTACATAGAGTTTGTAAACTTATACTTACAAAGGGGGAAATTCAAGGCAACTGCTGGGTGCTTTACAATGAAAACAAAACTATTTTAAAGGTTTCGTTTTGTTTAGAATGCCACCTAAACGGAAGCCTAGCAAGAATGGTGCCATGGATTCCTCTGTGCCTTAATGAGTGCTGCTTTTAATACACAGGAGGGGCATGTCAGAACACCTTGTACATGCACCTTTAATAAATGGCTGCCTTTTATTGCCATCCTGTGGACTCAAAAGGCTCCCCCACAAATTCCTGTCTGAGATGAAGGCTTTCTTCTTCCTCTTTCTCTCTTTTAGAAGCTGAGTGGCAGCTCTGGCAATTGTTCCCAATATTTTGATTACAGAATTGCCCTGTTATTCCAGCAAGTCTGAAATTAGATACAGGTGTAAATTAACTGGCTAAGTCACAAGTGCATTAAAGTTGGTAATTTTTCCATCAAGAGGAACATTGAAAGGTTGCCGAGAATTACAAGAGCTGGTTGGAGCCAAGTGCCTGGCACAGGTGTGCCTGGAGTTGGGGGAAATGTTCCTGTGGGTGACGGGAGGTAAGCATTTCTTTTGCATGTTGCTTTTTGGGTGGTGAGATGGAAGGCCTGGGACAGAGAATTTTGTAAACTATTCATAGGGATAGCTGGGACAGTTACAGGTACAGAAAGAGGTCAGAGTTAAATATTAACAGGGTCCCTCAGTGAGATGGAGGGGCAAGCAATGGGACAGGGGAAGCTGTGGTGTTACTAAGACCGGTGTCACCCCTCCTTCCGACGGTGTCACCCGGTGTGGTTCTGCCTCTCCACACCCCTCTAGTGCCACCACTGAGGGGAAGTTAGGTTATTGTTTCTGTATGATGCCCCTTCCTCACTGAAAGCAAAAAGTAGAGCCTGGAAAATTTCCATTTTTGGACTACAGCTCTTAATGGCTGTGCTGGCTGGGGGATTCTGGGAGCTGCAATCCAAAAAGAGACCTCCTCTGGAGATCCTAGTGGCCTGGCTGGCTTATACAGTAAGTTATGGTCCTTCAAATAGCCTGAATCCAGGTGCTCACCGTTCAGACATATTCCAGCCATGCTAGAGAGATTCCTCCAGTATGTTGGAATAGGGATATGGACAGGTTCATGCAGCTGCATTGAACTAAGCCCAGTTCCAGCATTATTGCCCTGGATGAAGGTTGCCAGGTTAACAGCATCCCATCCCATGAAATCTCAGGGCCAAAATCTGAGAGATTAAGGGTATGTCCTTGTGATGTCAAAAAGATGGGGTGGGCAAAGGCCATCAGGTGAGCCAGAACTGCTTTTGGATCAGCTGACTATGGAAACAGGCATGGGGGACTCTGGGCAAAGGAGCCCAGAATGTACGGTAGATAAAACTCAGGTGACAAAAGTAAAGAAAAAACACCAAAGAATTTTCCAGTGGCTAGAGAGCTGGTCAAATGTGCTCATTAGCTGTAGCATATGCTACTATTCCCCATAGGGTGGCAATGGGGAAAGGGTGGACCACAGCCTATATATGACCATTGGGCTCCAGTTTTGTGTCTCCCAAAGCCCCCATCAGTCTTCCAACACCCTCCTCGACTTTTTTTTTTAAAAAAAATATTTTGTCACAATTTTCAGGTGAAATTTGCCCCCAAATCATGTCCAAAGCCTCACAAGTTCATGATAAACAGACTGAGAAATGTGCCCAAGCTTTAAAACCAGTTTACACACACACAAGCTCCACTCCCCACCAAACATTTCTCTTTGACAGTGGCACTTGCCCTGAAATTGTCGCATTCTTCATGGATCCAGAAAAGCAGAGTAATTTCCCCAAGACTTCAGTGGTGCCCTGATACCTGGCAACCCTGTCTTAACTGGAGGGAGGAGGTGGTCTGTGTGCAGTGGCTTTGTGAGCCACACTCTCAGGCACCCTGAATTCACTGGCTCCACCCCTAACCTTCCAAAAGTGAGTAAGAAGCTCTGAAGAGAGATTCAAGATACTTCATTGCACTCTCTACAGTGCATCTGAACTTCATGGTTGCATCAGCTTGATAGCCCTTTTAACCATCACGGCTCCATCTTAAGAAATTCTGAGATCTGTAATTCATTGGGAAACTGTTCTCAAGACAGTCTGAGAAGAGGGAATAAGGATTGTATCAGAATACTGTGGGAACTATAGTTCAGGGAAATGTGCTGGAAATTTTTCGTAAAGGATTATATGTACTTCACCAAATTATAAACCTCAAATTTCCTTAGGATGGATCCATGGCAGTTTAAAGTGGCATCACACTGATAGAATGGTGTAGTGAAGACATTTTTTTTAGAATCAGTACCTGATCAGGACATCTGATATAGTACAAGGTTCTGAAAGATTGTGAGGATGCTTGGCAATCATGGAGAAACACCCTTCAGACGTTCCCATTCAATGTTGGAAGGTTAAGATAGAGTCAGTATATATGGCAAGTGGGTCATGGTGGCTGGGGGATTTTGAGAATTGCTGTCCAAAACAGTAATGATTCTAAGCTTTGCTTAAAAGTTTGGAGTAAAATACAATAGCACCCCCACATCTGCAGATTTGCCATCTGTGGTTTCAATTACCCACAGTTTCAGTTTCAGCACAGATACCATAGAGTCTTCCTAGAAAATGTGTCCTCTCTAGCCATTTTCTAGGCCCTCCAAGGCAACTCTATGGTATTTTAAACTGGAAGTCCCACTATTTTCAATGGTGTTCGCTATTATCCATGTTTTTCACCATCTACAGTGGGGCCCGGAACCAATCCCTCATGGATGGTGGGGTGCAACTGTAGCAGAACTTTTAAATAAAGCAGTAGGTGAATTGCCCTTGTGTTAGTGTATTAAGTGAAAGATGTCCAAGGAAACAAAGAGGACATACATCCTGGCTTCACTGTTTCATTGGGAAGATCTAAAGAGGATGTTGTAACCCTTTGATTGAATATGGGTACAGTGTTCCATGTGACTGGAACACCTGATTATATAGATTCCTGATCATACCAAGGAATGTAACAATATTTTCTGATCTTTCCACCAATGTAGGCAGACTGAAGTACAGTGGAAGGGACCAGAACATATGCACCCCCTTCTCTTCTTTGTATTCCTGAACACCAGAATTTTCATACATCATCATCATCCTCATCATCATCAACATTATTTCCGCTTCAAGAGAAAATTCCCTATACATCACAAAACCCAGAATGAATCCTGTTGGTAGGGTATCAGTCTTCTTTGCTATCCCCCCTTCCCAAAGCAAAACTTATGCTCACAAAGGCCATCAGCTCAATACTCTCAACTACCTACACTATTTGAAATGTTCTAGCTGAAGATTCTTTGCAAAATGCAAGATTGTTTCAGTATATTACCTCCATATAGGTGAATTGGCATCCACCAAAAATGTAACATTAGTTTTAAAAGAAGTTGCATATGGAGGTGCCAAAAACAACCTTGGAAGCCCTCCTATCTCATAAGTTTGTTTCCCACCACTGCCATCAATCTGCTTACAGTGCAAGCCATAGAAGCAATGCTGCAGATACATCTGTGCCACTTGAATGTCTGCCGGCCAAATGCAGCCCTAGTGTGCAAACTACTGGAGTGCACCTGCTATACCTCATTTCACCTGAGGGCAGCTGGGCTGTATGCTAAACCCTCTTCCCCCTGCACAACCAGACATCTGTAGATAAGATGTAAACCTGCTGTGGTCCTACATCAGCTTTCCCTGTGTCAATCTAGCAAATATACAGTGCCAAGTGCAGCTGGTAAACACTCACAAATGGCACCCAGGGATACCCAAGTATAGCAGTGTACACAGTTTAGTGCTTTTAAATACTGGCTTCCAATTTTAGCTTGTACTGAAGGTGGGGGGATAGTTGAACAAAGTTGTTTGTTGCTAGAAATTATGCTCTTTTAACTTCAGGCATCAGTAACAAACCACCTTGGTATCATTTTTATAACAAACCACCTAGGTATCATTTTATCATCCCCACCAAAAGTAAAGGACATTTTGTTGAATGCATTTTTTTTTATTTTTTTTAGAGTTTCCAAAGCAGCCTAGCCCTAACCATGTTCCATCAGAAGTGTTAAATCAGTCCAGGGCAGCAATGCTGGTGCAGGTAACCAGCCATTTGCTGGTAGTAATAGCTAGATAGTCAGATGGGCCTAGTTGTCTAGTCTTTTCCTGGCCTTTCTAACTATCCACTTGTTTATATCCAGAAGATGTTTATCAGACAAGTTTTCTAGGAGGTGTTAAACAACACAACAATCATACAATAAGATAACAAAGATCTAAAAACACAACACATAGCTGCACAGTGGCCTAAATCCAACATTATGCTAGTGGCTGTCAACTATCATGATGGGACTTTCTTCACCTTATCAGTCTCCTGCCATCTGAAAACACACTCTGGGGGATTCTCCAAGCCCTAGGGCAGGTTTTAAGGGTTCATGGGTGGCTGCAGCAGCAGTGTGTGCATGGGGAGGGGGATGGATTTTCCTCTTCCCAGTTTTCTCTTCATGGAAGCAAATCTGTCACCAATAGAACCTGATTGGATCCTAACAAAAATACATGTGCAAATGCTAAGGCAATATAATAAAATACCAAACAACAACAACAACCCACTAGCAATTAAAACAAGACAGGGGCTAAAACAGTAGATACAAGGTAAGAAAGATTTAACCGCTCCTTCTCTAGAACGACAGTGACTATTTTAAGGAGGAAAAACCACAAGAGAGATGATGATGTGTTTAACATCACATCTAAACCCCAAGAGGTAGCAAAGCACAGCAGATATTTCACATATCACAGATGGAGCCATCAATAATGATTAAACAAGGTGGTAAACATGGAGCCTTGTGTTTAGAATATCCTTATAGTTGTCAGAAGCTGAAAGTGAAAGGCAAAAGGCACATATGGAAATAAACTGCTAAATGGTATCTGACCATCTATGGTTGACTATTGTCTGGAGCATAATACCAAGTCAGGTAAAGTTTAGTGAAAAAAACCCTCAGATAGTCTTTAGGGGTAACTCTCAGGAATAGTCGAGCTAATATTTTTATCTGTAACTCTCAGGAATAGTTGAGGTGATATTTTGTCTGTAATTGTTACATGAGTAACTTTCTTACTTCTGATAGCTTGTTTGCCATTTCTTCTTGCTCTTTTGTTTTTTTCTTTCTACCCTATTTGCTCCCCTGAAATCAAACATTAACAACACAAGAAGAAGCATTCAGGGTCAGATCTAAGACTTATCAAGTCCAGCATCTTGTTCACACAATGGCCAGCAAGATAACTCCAGGAAATGCACACCTTGGACGTAAGTGCAATAAGACTTTCTCACTCATCTTCCCTGGCAATCTCTTTCTGCACACTGCCTCAGGTAGTTAGTATGACTTCAGACATGTGAGAAGAATAATCCAGTCAGGAAGCAGAACAGGTAAGACTGCAGCAAGAGAGAGACTGGCAGACTGAGCGAACAAGCAAGAAGGGCTCTCAGTCAGTGAAGGGACAACATGAATGCTCTGTGGCAGTAATAAATGATTGCAATGTTCTGCTTGCAATTTGAAGGTCTACTTTTTGCAAGGGCCAAATTTATCATCAAATACTCTGGCTGCCTTTATGGAAAAATGCTGTTTTTTTTCCTTTAAAAAAATCCAATTGTGTAATTATGTCTGATTTCAGCACTGTCACTTTCAATACCCTTAAGTAGCATGAATAAACACAAAATGAAAATGTGAACAGAGTGTCTTCATAGCAGTTGTTAGGAAGATGGAGGCTAAAATGTTTCTTCTAAAGGCAACATACAACTCTTCCAAATTTGTCTAAAGAAAGGTGAATTCTCATGATATAGTTCTCTGGGTTTTGCTTATTGTGTTTACCTCTGTACCCACTGGTTTCACTCTTTGGGGGGGGGGCTGCTTGTAGTGATTTCTTGGATCTGTACTAGAGTTCTTCCAAACATTTTTTTTAAAACAGGGTTGTACCTTGCTCTCATGATCTTGTAGTTTGAAGGACAATTTTTCTCCTCTCATTTTTAAAAAGTTTTGATTAGAGGGATGGTATTATAGTACAAAAGTGCCACTTCGTTGATACACTACCACCCTATAAGTTTTTTTTTTTAAAGGAAGGAAGGAAGGAAGGAAGGAAGGAAGGAAGCTTGCTTTTTGGCTCCTATATGTTTTGGCATTGAAAAACGCACTTTGGGATGGGAATAAAATGCTGCAACTGGTTACCATAATCTGTTCTTTGATTCTGTGTCCTTCTGGACCATTAAGAAAATGGGTGGCAGTGTGGTGTTCCAGATGTAGTTTCCAATTAGCTTTTTAACTGTAATGCATTAGGGAGAGCTAAATTATTATTGGCTCCAGGACCAAGAATAATTAAAATCAACAACTCAAAGCAAGCTTGGCAATTTTGCAAGGAAAGTAAGTTATGGCAAGGGAAAAGGTAAATACTCTGGTGCTTTCCGTACTTTAATCTGGAAAAAAAAAATAGGGCAAAAGGAAACAACCCCAAACCCCCACAACAGAACTACAAAACTCTTCCCAGATGATGATGACTACTACTGCTGCTACTACTACCACTACTATTTTACTACTACTACTACTACTACTTGTTATTTGTTAACTGCTGTCAAATTGATTTTGTGTTATGATGATCCTATGAATGAGAGACCTCCAAATCACCCTATCATCAACAGCCTTGCTCAGTTCTTGCAGACTCAGGGTCATGGCTTCCTAGATTGACTCCATCCACCTGTAATGTGCAAAATTCAAAGATGTAGTTGTGTTATTCTGGAATATCAATATGCAAAGGGATCATGTAGCACCTTTGAGACTAACTGAGAGAAAGATGTAGCACACCCATGGTACTACAATACGGCAACATCTTCATGGCTGACCTAGAACATGTCAAGGTAATATTGCTTTAGGTGCATAAGGAAAAATGTTGGTGCAACAGACCACTTACTAGCACAGCTGAAGTGGGTTTGATCACAGCTGTGACTAGGCAGAGGGATGACTATCAAACACTCCTATGTAGCCAAAGCACACAACGCATTGTGTGTCGGTTGGTGTCATGGAGAAAGAGGAGTGTTGATGGATGTTGGAGAAATTGCTGTTGAGTTTGTTAATGAGGTTTGCTGTGTATATATGTATATACTGTGTATATACTGTGTTTGTTTATACTGCAACTGAAGATAAAGGCCACCAGATATCTTTGGATAAACCTTGCTGTCTATAAGTCTTTTTTTGTGTGAAAGTGGGTCAGAGCAGTGAAATGGCTGCTAGCTGAAGCCTTTGTTTTTGTTCCCATTCTGCTGTGCAGTTCTGTTGTTTGGCTACTCCTGGACTAGTTCATCTCCAGGCTGTTCCAGGTGACTCTTAGTGGACCTATACTGAGTAGACAGAACAGTGTTTCCTTAACTCCTGCACACAGAAACTTCTACTCTACCTGAGGTACATTGATTATATTTTTGTAATTTGGACTCATGGAGAGGACGTACTCAAGATATTCCACCACAATGTCAACAGCTTCCACCCCACCATCAGTCTCAGCCTGGAACTATCAACAGAACAAGTTGACTTTCTGGACACCACTGTACAGCTACAAGACGGACATATGAGCACCACACTATATTGCAAACCCACAGACCACTAGACATACTTATATGCCTCTAGTTTCCACCCCAAAAACACTACCAAATCCATAGTTTACAGCCAAGCCCTCTGATACACTCACATCTGCTCAGACCCACAAGACAGAGATACCAAACTCATGGAATTACAACAAGCATTCCATAACCTACAGTACTCACCATATGAAGTAAAACAAAAAACAAAAAATCAAGAAGACAAGATTTGTACCCAGGACTATATTGCAGAACAGACTGAAGACAGGAAATGACAGAATCCCACCAGTGTCACATACAGCTCTCAGCTGAGACCACTCAGATGTATCATCACTGAACTATGAGTTATTTTGAATAACAATGCTGCTGCATCAAAGGCTCTTGGTGGCAGGTCTTTACTTGCCTACAGACAGCCTCCCAATCTCAAATAGTTACTTACTTACAAAAGGACACACAGTACCTTGCCAAAACCCCAGATGCCAACTCTGTCCACACATCTACTCGGGAAATTCATCACAAGACTTAATCACATCACCTACAATATTAGAGGTACTTTCACTTGTTCATCCTCTGATTATACTATCCTCTGCCAACAATGCCCTTTTAGCACTCTGCATTGGGTAAACAGGCCAGTCTCTGGGCCAGATGATAAATAGACATAACTCAGACATTAGAAATGGCAATGCATGGGGGGGGATCATTAATTGAGCCTATAGGTATATACTATACTTACTCTTTTTTGACAACAGATAGATAAGGAACACTGAAAGATTATAAAGCATACAAACAAACAAATAAAAAAGTGGGAAACTAGGGGTGGTGATAGATAGCCACTTAGTGAAATAAATAATAATAATAATAATAATAATATACAGTAAAATAAGAGTAGAATAAAGATTGGGAGAATATACTTGGAGTTATCGGGAAAAGAATATATTTGTGTTGTGAGGAAAGAATATATTTATATTATAAACAGTCAAAATGGCGACAGGAACGAGGAAAGCCACACAGGCTCAAACACAATTAGTAATACAAAGAAGACCCTCAATGGAAGGGGTGACAAAACCAACAGAGACAAGTATAATTCTAGAAGAACTGAGGAAAGAGATGAAAAAGATAAGACAGGAAATCAAAGAAGAGATGAGAGATATAAGAGCAGAAATGAAAGCAGATTTGAAAAAAGAATTAAATAACTTTGGGGAAAAGCTAGAAAAGTTAACAGAAGACATAGACCAAATGAAAAAGGATATACATGGTACACAGGTAAAGCTGCAAAAACTGGAAGAGAAAACAACCCCCCTAACCCTAGAACAAGAACAAGAGAAGAAAGACTTATTAATAAATTATTTAAGATATAGGGAGAAATGTTTAAAGATAAGAGGAATAGCTGAACAGGAAAATGAAAACTTAAGGGAAAGAGTAATTCCATCTATCGCTAAACTTATTGATATTTTGGAAGAAAGATTAGAATTACAAGTGAATAAACTGTTTAGAATCAATTCTATAGTGGCAAAAGAAAAGCAACTACCCAGAGATGTAGTGGTATGCTTTACGAGAGCTACAGTAAGAGATCAGGTTATACAGAAGAGTTATGATGAGAAATTAACAGTAGACGGTGTAGAGACTAAGATATACAAAGACATACCCCCTATGATTTTGAAAAAAAGACAAGAATACAAATTTCTAACAAAGCAGTTAATGGAGAATAAGGCAAACTACAGATGGGAAAGACTAGAAGGTGTGTCATTTATATATCAACATAAAAGATTTAGAATAAGCTCAATACAAAAAGCAAAAGAATTTAGCAAAAGATTAAGTAAAGATTGAAAAGAAAGATAGAGAGAAGAACAAGGACGAAGATATAGAGGAAGTGGAAGGAAAGAGGCAAAAGGATAGAAAGAGGAAAACAGAATCAGAATGGGAAGAGGACAAGAAAGAATCAGATCTGGGGGAGGAAGAAGAAGAATTAAAAAGGAGAAATTCAAATAGAGAAGGACTTATTTGAGGAAGGAACAGAAGAGGAGGAGGAAGAAGAAGAAGAAGAAGAAGAAGAAGAAGAGAGTTAGAAAGGAGCAGTAAAAACATTCAAAGAAAATATGGAAACTAAAACAATATCTTGGAACGTAAAAGGACTAAACTCAAAACATAAAAGGAACCTAATTTTTCACTATTTAGAAAAATTGAAAACGGATATAATATGTCTACAGGAGATAAAGATTAAGGAAGGTGACACCAAACTTTTGAAAAATTACAAATTGGGATAAAACTTCGTGTCAACAAATGTACAAAAGAAAAAAGGGGTGGTAATATATGTGAATAGAAAATACCAAGCAAGAGAATTGTTTAAAGACTTCGAAGGACGGTACATAGGAGTGGAAGTAAAATTGCAACATTTAACTTTACTAGTAGTGGGAGTATAAGCACCATCTCAAGCCCAAGCAAAATTCTTTGATAAACTAAAGAAGGAGGTGGAGAAGACAGAAAAAGATAAAATATTAATGCTAGGAGATTGGAATGGTGTAATAGATACACGTGATAGAACAGCTAAGAAATGGCTGAAGAGGAATCAAGGAAAGCTTCCAAAAGCCTTCTTTAAGATGGTGGAAGAATTCTTTTTGGTAGATACTTGGAGACACAGATATTGTACAGCTAAGGGATTTACATTTTTTTCAGAGGTCTATGGTACCTCATTTAAAATAGATATGTTTCTACTTACAAGAAATCTAATAACATCAATTTAAAAATTGGAAATTATGACAAAATGGATTTCTGATCATAATCCTATATTGTTAACGATGACAGAAAGAAGAAGAGAATTCAATTGGCAATTAAGAAATAATTTCCTAAAGAATGAGGAAAGTGTGAAGGAAGCCAAAGAAACATTAAAGCTATACTTCAGAGAAAACACATCAAGTGAATTTTGATGAGAACTACATGGGATGCAAGCAGGGCCGTGATGCAGGGTTATTTCTTAAAGAAGGCATATGAAAAAGAGAAGGAAGAAACAGAAAAATTCAATAAAATAATGGAAGAAATAGCACTGAAGGAAGAGAAACAGAGGGAGAACCCAAGGAATAAAAACATTCAAATGGAGCTAAATTTGTTAAAGAGACAACTCCAACTGTATATATCAGAGGAGATAGAGCAGAAGCTGAAGGTAGCGAAATAAAAGCACTTCAAATCTGCCAATAAAGCGGGAAAATGGCTAGCATGGAGATTAAAAAAAGAAAAGAGACTCCAAGATAATCACAGAAATGAAATACAATGGTAAAATAGTGACAGACCAAAAGTCCATCATAAGAAGCTTCTATAAGTTCTACGAGGAACTATACAAAGAACCAACATTTACAAAAGCAAATGAGGAAAAAAATGAATGAATATTTCGAAAGACAAAATAAACCTAAACTGACATATGAACAGAAAAAAATCTTGAATAAAGATATTACAATGATGGAACTCGTAGAAGTGATAAGAAAGCTGAAATATGACAAGGCACCAGGACCTGACGGCTTCTCCACTATTTACTATAAAAAGTTAGAAGAGGAATTACTTATACCTTTACAAAAAACAATGAATCAAATTAAAACAGATGGCATTCCAGAATTGTGGAAGGATGCATATATCTCAGTAATGCCAAAAGAAGGAAAAGAAAAGAATGAGCCAAGAAATTATAGACCAATCTCGTTGTTAAACCTAGATTATAAAATCTTTGCAGATATCTTGGCCCAGAGATTCAAAGTCATCCTAAATAAGATCATACATGAGGATCAGAGCGGCTTTCTTCCGAACAGACATATTAAGAACAATGTGAGAACAGTGTTGGATATAGTTGAATATTATGAAAAACACAATGAGAAGAAGCTGGCAATGATATCTCTGGATGCAGAAAAAGTGTTTGATAATGTCAAATGGCCATTCTTAAAAGCAGTACTGAGTAAGATGAATGTAGGGGAAGAGTTTAGTTAACTGGATAAATCTCATATATGATGATCAAAGAGCCCCAGTATTAATAAATGGTGACAAGACTGATAAGTTTGGGATAAGGAAAGGGACGAGGCAAGGGTGCCCTCTATCACTGCTATTATTCATCACAGTGATAGAGATTTTAAACAACAATATTAGAGCAAACAGAAATCAAAGGAACAAAGATTCAAAAACATGAATTTAAAATAAAAGCATTCGCTGATGATTTAATTATCTTTGTTGAAGATCCAATTGAACACCTGGAAGAATTAAAACCAACCTTGGAAGAATTTGGACAGCATTCTGGCTTTAAGGTAAATACAGATAAAACTGTAGTCCTGACAAAGAATACAACTAAAAGAGAAGAAGCAGATATAGAGGAAATAACAGGCTACAAAGTAACAAATAAAACCAAATACCTAGGAATATGGATTTCTAAAAGAAACGCAGACCTGTTCAATAAAAATTACAACAGAATGTGGAAAGAAGTAGAAAAGGAACTCCAGAGATGGTCAAAATTACACTGATCATATCTAGGAAGAATATCGGCAATAAAAATGGATGTACTACCGAAGTTGATGTATTTGTTTCAAAATTTACCTATAATAATTAACAGGAAATGTTTCAAAAAATGGAATGCTGAACTATCCAAATACATATGGGAAGGAAGAAGACCAAGGATCAAAATGAAACTACTTACAGATGAAAAGAAGAGAGGAGGTTGTGCAATGCCTGACTTGTTACGCTATTATAACACGTGCTCTTTAACATGGATTGAAGAGTGGATTAAACTAGAAAATGAAAAACTGCTAGCACTGGAAGGTCCTGATTTAATTTATGGGTGGCACATATATATTTGGTTTAACAAAAAAGAGAAAATAGAGAATTCGACAATCACTATGTTAGAAAATCTCTACTAAACACATGGTTAAAGATTAAAAAAAAAATCATTTTACCAAAGAATACCCCTCTGGATTTCAACACAAGAAGCCTTCTTTAGAAAATCCAAAGGGATAGAGCAAGAGTGGCTGACATATCAAGAGCTATTGATAGTAGAATTATCAAAAACATCAAAAATAAAAACAAGAGAAAAATTGTAGAAAGAAGGCATAGATCTAAACTGGTTTCCATATCATCAAATCTACAAGAAATATAAAATGGATATAAAGCTTGAAAGGTTTCAACTGGGGAAAAATTGAGATAGATAAAGTGATATTTGATAAAGCAAAACATCACATAAGGAAATACTACAAAACCTTAATGAATAGAGAATTAGAAACAGAATATGTGAAAGAGCACATGATAAAATGGGCTCAAGAAATAGGTAGAAACATTGAAATTGAGAGATGGGAAAAGGCATGGATAAAGACACAAAAATTCACACTTTCCCAAAACTTGAAAAAGAAGTTTGTTAAAATGTTCTTTAGATGGTATTTAACACCAGTTAAACTTAATAAAATGTACAAGACAAGTACAATAAAGTGTTGGAAATGCGAACAGGCTACTGAAACACTAATTCATATTTGGTGGAACTGCGAGATAGCTAAAAAATTTTGGAGAAAAATTCATACTAAAATTAAAGAGGCTCTAGAGTTAGAATACACTCTAAACCCTGAAACATACCTCTTTAATATGATAAACAGAGTAAAAGGAACAGACATGAAAAAGAAATGGAGAATTCTGTTATATATGATAACAACTGCTAGAATACTGTATGCATAAACATGGAAATGGAAGGAAACCCCGACAGTAGAAGAATGGATTGAGAAAATGTACGATATGTGGGAGGCAGATAAACTAACAACAATTATGAGAAAAGGATCAGTGAAAAAAATAGAAAAAGAATGGGAACCAATAAAAAGATTTCTTTTTGGATAGAACACAAGGCCAAAAAACAGCTGGGGCTCAGTAAATGAACAAGGAGGTCAATTTTTAAAAAAATTCAAACAATAGGTTAATTATTGAGTATAAGACCAGACAGTCATAGGTCCTTTAAAGTGAGCAAAAAGACCAGTTGTAGAAACAGTAAATTACAGGAAGAAGATAAAGAAAGAAAAGAAGACAGGGGAAAAAGTGGAGGGAGAGGGGAAGCAAAGTAAAAAGCAACTGGTCAAGAATTTATAGAAGTAAAATAAAAGTAAAAATGCAACAGAAATCAATTATTAAATGGGAGAAGAAACCCAACAGAGATTAGACAGGAAAGAAGACAAAGTATGGATAAGGAAACAGAAAAAGGTACTGGTGGACTTGGAAAAAAACTAGTCAGAAAAAAGTATCAAAATATGTTTCCTGTTTTAAGGTTATGAAACAAAGTTACAGAGAACAAATAAGGGATAAAAATGTGTTTTATTGATTTATTGTTTATGTAATCTGTACAAGAGATAGAATGAAAGAAATAATGTAATAAGCACAAATGAAATAACCAACTGTAACTAATAAAAAAATAAAACAAAAAAGAAATGGCAATGCACAAAAATCAGTTGCACACTTTGATTTTCCTTGGCATTTCATCTCTGACCTCAGGACAGCTGTCCATGAAGAAAATAACCTACAAAAGAAGATTGGAAAGAGAAACATCTGAATTAGAATATATTCACAAATTCCAGTCTATCAACAATGGGTTGAACAGAGACAATAGTCCATTCCTGGCACACTACACATATTATAACGCTAGTTAACACCCCAGCCTCATGAGGGTATTCTTGGTCAGTTTATCACATCTCCTTTACAGTTCCCAGCCAGCATCACACTACATTCCATAACTCCCTCCACCGTTCATATGGTCATCCACTGTCCTGGCCTTAGGCAACATCTTTCCTCCTGTCTTTTGACCGTTGTTAAAACTCAACATGTCACCTCATCACCATAACCACATTTTGCATTTCTATGGCTAGTCATGCAGCCTGCTTATAAGGTCTTTTCCTAGGCACTAGTTCACACCATGCATTTGAGGAAGTAGACTAAGTTTATGAAAGTTTATGTTACCAACTTCTTTCTCTATTTTCTGTTGGTAGTATGATGTCATCAGCATATCTTAAATTTTTGATGTTCCTTCCTCCAATTTTCACACCTCCTTCCTCCAAGTGTAATCCTACTTTATGTATGATATGTTCGGTGTACAAATTAAACTGAAAAGGTAATAAAATGCAGCCTTGCCTGATCCCTTTGCCAATAGGAAACCATTCAATTTCCATATATTCTGTCTTAACAGTAGCCTTTTGTCCTAATTACAGGTTACACACCAGGACAATCAAATGTTGTGATACACCCATTTCTTTAAGAGTGATCCATAGTTTTCATGATCTACACAATCAAAGGTTTTTGCCATAATCTATAAAGCACAGGGTGTTTTTCTTCTAAAATTCTCTGGTGTGCTCTGTTATCCAACCTATGTTTGCAATATGATACCTAGTGCCTCTTCCTTTCCTGAACCCAACTTGGACATCTGACATTTCTTGCTCCATATATGATAAAAGTCTTGCTCCATATATGATAGAAGTCTCCATATATGATAAAAGAATTTTGAGCATCCTTTGGTTGCCTGGGAGATTAATGCAATGGTCCTACGGTTACTGCAATCCCTGGTGTCCCCTTTCATAGAGATTAGAACGTATATTGAGCATTTCCAGTCTGTGGGCCATTATTTTTATTTCCATATTTGTTGACAGGTTTTAATTAGAACTAGAGTAGATTCTCTCTCTCTGTCACTTGAAGCAACTCTATTTGTATGTCATCTATTCTTAGTGATTTGTTTCTCCCAAGTGTCCTGAGTGCAGTTTCCACTTCACTTTCTAAAATTGTAGGTTCATCTTCAAATGGGTTTTTCTTGAATAAATCTGTCATCTTTTCATCTCCTTTATTTAGTTCTTCAGTGTATTGTTTCCATTATCTTTTTATTTCTACTTGGTCATGTAACAGATTCCCCCGCTGGTCATAGAGCATCCTAACTCTTGTTTTAAATTTCCCTTTGATTTCTTGGATCTTGTGGAAGAGATCTTTTGTTCTTCCTTTTGTTGTCATCTTCTATTTCTCTGCACTGATTATTACAGTAGTTCTCCTTGTCCCTTTGTACAAGTCATTGAACAATTGCATTCAGAGTTCTGACCTTATTTCTGTCCCCTTTTACTTTTGTTTCTCATCTGTCCTCAACTGCTTGAAGAGTTTCAACTGTCAGCCATTGGGCTTCTCTTTATTTTTGGTTGCAGATAGTGTCTTTTTGCATTCCTCTCTGAAAATGTCCCTGGTTGCAGCAGCTCCTCCTCCTCCTCCTTCAAGGCAGCTTACAATTAAAAACAAACAAACAATATAGCTAAAACATACATAAAAAGTGAATATTAAAACTATTGACAACATTAAAATGATTTAAAACTACACTGAAAAGGGTAAAATACCATTAAAAGATAAAAAGTCATTCAAACAGTTCAGTCTAAAAACAATATAGCACCCTCAGCCTGTTCTTTTAAAAGCTTGTCAGAATGAGAAGGTCTTTTCCTTCTGACAGAAGGACAGCAGGGAGGAGGGCATTCTGACCTTCCTTTGAAGGGAGTTCCAGAGTCAAGGGCAGCCATCAAGAAGACCTTCTCTCATGTTCCAACCAACCATTCCTGTGATAGTGGTGTAAGTGGGAGAAGGTCTTGTCGTTATGATCTCAGGGCCCAGACAGGTTCATATAGGGAGATACGGTCTGCCAGAGAGCCTGAACGTGAGCCATATGGGGCCTTCTAAGTCATAACCAGCTCTTTGAATTGTGTCCAGAAACAAACAGGCAACCAGGAGAGCTGTTTTAAAAGGGTGGGGGAGGAGGACTATGGTCCTTGTAACCTACCTCCATTAACAGTCTGTCTGCAGCTGTTTGTACTAGCTGAAGTTTCCAAACACTCTTCAAAGGTTGCCCCATGTACTACAGTAGTCCAAACAGGATGTAATAAGACATGTGCCACTGTGGCTTTAGTGTTACAGTTGGAGTGCATTTGTTTCCTAGTTTAGTTAGTATTGAATGAATATATTTATTCAAAATTGAAATGTAGGTTTGATTTCTCTGTGGTATTAATGGTATGATATAAAAGCACATTTTGACTCATGGTTTCAGTCCTTCATGCTTGGTCAGTGCTTTGCCAGTAGACCTTTGCTTTGTGTCTTGAGTATCTAAGGTGCTCAGAAAGATGAGAAGGCCAATTGTAATGTGACTTGGGACCCTACAAAGTGACCCCCACACTTCAGTTACAGTATGGACTTTATCACACTAACCCGTATTAACGTTCTTTTGCCAGCATATTTTGTGGTGTTTTTATGCCGGCAAAACAAACACACACACCCATCAGACCCTTGAGCAGTGTTAAAGAGGCAGCCCCAGCATAAATGGAGCATGAACAGAGCTCCATTTACTTCTGGGTTCAGGAGCTCGGCGATTCTCATGAGAAGATGTGAGCGCAGTTAATTCAAAAAATAAAGAAAAATACAGACACAAAACGTATACACAAGCATAGACACACACTTTAAAACTAAAAAGCGAACTGGGGAGGTTCATAAAAAGAGTGTATGGTACCTGGTTTTTGCAATATCACCCAGAAGTGTTCTGCCCATTGACGCTGTATTCATGTGAGCACAATTGCACAAGGTTTCAAATGCCAGCAATATTGGCAACAAAGCACCATGGGAGATCTACTGACAGCTTGGCCCGTCAATAAAAAGGAATGGCTTTTGGGCTGGACAAAATTGCGAAAGGATGACATCATATGATATGCGCACCCTTTTGCATTAATTAGACGTCATTATGACACCATATTTGCCACATCTGATAAAGTTCTATGTCTCAGTCATGCCATGCTACTCACCAGAATTCTTGGTATCTTGTTTGAAAAAGAGGAAATTGTGTACAAGAGTGTAAAATCACACTAAGATTATCAGACATGTCAAAAGTGGCATTACAGCAACACCAGGAGATCGCAAAAGGGCTCCCTTATCAGGCGTCGTCGTTTTCCCCTCGTTATGCACCCGTTATGCTGCTGTTCCACTGGCGCTGCTTTTTATTGATGCGAGAAGCCATCAATAGTTCTCCCGTTCCATTTATGTTCCGGATTTGCCTGTGTGCAATAAGGTGCCCCATTATGCTGGCGAGATCCAACATCAATGGGAGGTCCCTGCCAGAGCACTTCTGGGGACATCTAGGTAATTGACATCCTTTCTTATGACCCTCCCCAGGTTACTTGTACATTTTAAACTTTGTTTTTCTGCTTGGTGTTACTTTTTTTGTTTATTTTTATTTTTTAATTTCCTGTGCTCGCATCTTCTCACGAGAATCTGTGGGATTTCGATCCAGGAAGTGAACGGAGCTCCATTAGAGCTCTTTTCACTCCTGGTCTGCCCTGTTGACTAGAGAAGAGGTAAGTGTGGGGGGAGGGTGGTTGTGGCAGGATGGGACAGGGGCAGGAGTGGAGATTATGGGACAGGAACGCTTTTTTCGTTCCTGTCTGATAATCTCCGTAATCTCAATATGTAATTATGAATCTCAATATGCAATTATGAATCCCAGTATGTAGTTGTAGTCTGGATATGTAAGAGTCCTTGCATGTGGTCCCACAGCTTTGTGTACCCACAAACACTGGCCCTTATGGGGAAGCAATATCACCCCTGTCCCATAAATCTTTAGGGCATCAAGAGGATCTTATAGTTGCCACTTATTCTTATCCTGCTAATAGGACTAACTTCCTGGAAAAGATAATAAATCAAAGCTGTATGTGAGCATTTAAAACATACTACTGTGAAAATGGATGGATGGATAGGGTCCTTAATTTAAAATGTGTGTTTTATCTCCATGCCAATTTTGGTAGTTCTGTATCAGTTACCTTTGACAACTGAGAGGCTGAGGCTGAGTCAGAGTTGCCCAAGGCCGCATGACAGTACCATACTTATAGCATTGGTTGTATTGTGAGTTTTGTGGTATTGTATGTGAGAGTAGATTTTTATAAAATCTAAATTCATATGTGATGAGTTGTGTAGATGAAATATTTGTCTCTGTGCATTGTTATGTTACCAAAGTAGTCAAAAGTGAATAGAGTAAAATTGCAGTTTTATGTATACTTTCTTGTGAGAACATTTTATTGAACTCAGTGAGACTTACTTTTAAGAGCAGATGCACATCAATATTGTGCTTCCTATGCAAAAGTGGGCTCCCCTAAAAAATTGAATACGGAGATGATTAAACTGAAAACAATTATGTCATCCAAGTAGTCTTGAGAACCTGGAAAGGACTGGGACAGCACAGCTGGCTAAGGGCTGGTTGAAGGGAGACTCTGTCCTGTGGCATCACTAAGGCTGGTGTCATCCACTCACCGATGGTGTTACCTGGTGCAGTTTGGCCTCCTAGGGCCACCACTGACTCTGTCCAGTGTAAGAGAAGAAGGGTCATGAGATGCCAAACTTGTACTAACTTGCAAAATTAAATACAGATAGCACTAATAGCATCCAATTGTCATGGATGGCCCCCCCACCAGATAAGGGAGTGTCTGTCATTCAGCTGTAGTTTTAAGACCAGGTCAGATTTTAGGCAAGTGCATTTTGAATCCGAATAAACAATCAAAGGGTCACACTAATTCATCCAGGTTTTGTTGTTGTTGTTGTTGTTGTTGTTGTTGTTCCTACACCTTAATTTTACTAGTTTTCTTGCTGGTTGTAGTTTTGTGCTCTCTCCTTTGCAAAAATATCCATGGATATGTCCTGTGTTGAAGCCTTATATGTAACTACTGAGGCTGCCAGGTCAAAAGTATACTATGCTCTGTGATTTCAGGACCAAAACCCGAGACCAAGGGACTTGTTGTTTCTTCCAGATACAACTGACTTTTCCAGTCTGAACTCTCCTGTACTTAGGGCTGGAAACCTCTCCACCCTGACCTAATCACTGCTTTCCCTTTCTTTTCAAATACACAATAAACTCCTATCTCTTGGTTCACTTACATGCTTATGTTTCACTAAGAATACTTGGGGAAAATATCTGTGTGGCCACAGTGACTTCCTACATCATCACACCTCTAGTCTGCACAGCTTCCCATCTATTTTTACCTGTGCCATTGATTTTTCAATAGCAAAGTGCTGCAGGCTATTCTTTAAGACTGTCACCTATTAGTGAGTTAACAGGCTTTTCTTTGCTGGCTTTTTGGCTTTGAATACCTTAATCATGATTTGAAATCAGCTGCTCAAGTTTAGGGACACAGCAAGTATACTTCTTTGCATGATTCAAATATTTCCATCCAAATCCTTTCATGGGCTTATTCCCTACTGCAATTATTATTAATAAATTAGCCTCAGAGAAGAAGTGTGCTTTTGTTGTTGTTAATGTAACCTGTTCCAAAACATGACCATTGCATAGAGTACATAAGAATGTAGAAAAATAACAGTGAATCACACTGAGAGCGTTTACTTCTGACATGGAAACTGACATTCTCCAATGTGAAAATTCTAAGTTAGAAAGTATCAAGAAGTCAGATTCTACTTGTTTAGGTAGATGATGTTTTTTGTTTGCCCTTCTGATGCTAATTAACATTTCTGTTGTTGTGAATGGTCACTTTCCTTATTTTAAACTTTATGCAGAATTTTCACAAACCTTATTTTTATTGATTGACTGATAGCATTTTCTGGTCATTTTCTTTTCTTTCTAGCTGAGTTTGAAATACAAGGTGACACTGAATGTTGCAAAGTGAACATCTGCTCATGCAAGGGGACTTTCCTTCTCTTTCCCATTGCAGCCCCTGTAGTCCCTCCAGATCTGCTCTGGTGGTTTCTCTATCTTTCCTCAGAACTTTTTTTCCAGACAATCTTAATTTTGCTGGAAGACAGACACAGTTGGACACAACTCATTATCCTGGAAATACAGTTGAAGGTCAAAGACACAAACTGGTTGCTTCTGAGAGTGCAATTACTTTATATGGTTCACACATTTTTTTTGCCGAGGTGTTCTCCAAATGGTGAAAGATATCTGTTTGTTATAGCATATGACTGTCCTCACCGATATGTTTTGTATTTAGTATACATTGGGCCTGTCTAAACGGTGAAAATACCCCTCATGGAATTCTCTGGGAATCCCACCAGTCTAAACAGGATTCAGTGCCAATCCACACCATTCGGAAGGAGGGGGACCCAAAATGGCAAAAACAATGGGGTAAAAGTCTCTGCAGATTTCCCCATACTTTTTCACAAACTGCGAGGCTGGTGTGCATTTTTGCTCTTTTGGACTATTGAACAATAAAAAATGCAAAGGGAAGCACAAAGCTGATTCGCCAGGCAACAGCAGGGGTGGGGCTTGCTAGGAGGGCAAGTACCTGCTGCCACCATGTTGGATTTTCCCCTTAGTGATAGCTCACTAAAGTGATTTTTAAAAAATCAATATTTTTTGTTTTGCTTTGGAGAATCACTCTATCGCACCAGTGCACCTTGGGATTATTATTTTTTTTAAAAAAAACACCCAACAGCAGTGAAGAACTAATACAATGAAATCATTTGCAGCTGCCATCAGGAATGCGAGGCTTATGGGGGCTTCTGAGGCCAGAAAAACCATTTGATCTGGTCGCTGCTGCTGCGAGATGCCAATAGCATGAGATATTTGGGATTTTTTCCCCTTCGTGTAGATGGGCCCATTGTTTTGTAACTGAAAGTAAATACAAGCTTAATTTGAACAGCTGATTGCTGAGGTACATATCTTTGAGGAAAACCCATTGTAGGAAGGAAAAAGGGTTTATTTGTGGAAAATATACATTTCCCTTCATGAGCTGAAGACTGATTCTGAAAATTTTCCAAAGTGTATCAAAAGGCTTCTCTCACCTTCCTCCCACCCACCCTGCTGGAAATTTGGTGTCTTCCAATTTTGTTTTCCCCACTTTTATTATAAAATCAGTATTATGTGTTTCTTCTGCAAAGTTGGGACCTTACCACTTTGGTACACGTCATTCAAATTGTATGAATTAAAAAATGCATTTAAATGAATTTAAATCTCCAGGACCAGATGAACTACAGCCAAGGATATTAAAAGAGCTGGCAAATGTAATTTCAGAGCCATTGGCAATAATTTTTGAGAACTCCTGGAGAACAGGAGAAGTCCCAGCAGACTGGAGGAGGGCAAACATTGTACCCATCTTCAAAAAGGGGAAAAAAGAGGATCCCAACAATTATTGTCCAGTTAGTCTGACATTAATACCAGGGAAGAGTCTAGAGCAGATCATTAAACAGAGAGCCTGTGAACATTTAGAAAGCAATGCCATAATCACAAAAAGTCAGCATGGGCTTCTGAGAAACAAGTCATGCCAGACTAATGTGATCTCTTTTTTTGATAAAATCACCAGCTTGGTAGATGAAGGGAACGCTGTGGATATCACATACCTTGATTTCAGTAAGGCCTTTGACAAGGTTCCCCATGACATTCGTGCAAACAAGCTGGTAAAATGTGGGCTAGCTAAGTTAACTATTAAATGGATTTGCAATTAGTTGACCGGCCAAACCCAAAGGGTGCTCTGCAATGGTTCCTCTTCATCTTGGAAAGATGTGACCAGTGAGGTGCCAAAGGGTTCTGTTCTGGGCCCAGTGCTATTCAACATTTTTATCAATGACTTGGATGAGGGAATTAGGGGCATACTTATCAAATTTGGAGATGACACCAAATTAGGAGGAGTAGCTAATACCCTAGAGGACAGGATCAAAATTCAAAATGACCTGGATAGACTGGAGAGCTGGGCCAAAGCTAACAAAATGAAAATCAACACGGAGAAATGTAAAGTACTGCACTTAGGGCAAAAAAACAAAATGCATAGACATAGGATGGGGGAGACCTGGCTGAATGAGACTACGTGCAAAAAGGATCTAGGAGTCCTAGTAGACCACAAGTTGAACATGAGTCAACAGTGTGATGCGGCAGTTAAAAAGGCTAATGCGATTTTGGGCTGCATCAATAGAAGTATAGTGTCTAGATCAAGGGAAGTAATAGTGCTACGCTATTCTGCCTTGGTCAGGCCTCACCTAGAATACTGTGTCCAGTTCTGGGTACCACAATTCAAAAAGGATATTGACAGATTGGAGCATGTCCAGAGGAGGGTGACAAAAATGGTGAAAGGTCTGGAAACCATGCCTTATGAGGAAAGACTCTGGGAGATGGGTATGTTTAGTCTGGAAAAAAGATGGTTAAGGGATGATATGATAGTCCTGTTTAAGTATTTGAAGGGGTGTCTCATTGAGGATGGAGCAAGCTTGTTTTCTGCTGCTCCAGAGACTAGAACAGGGAACAATGGATGCAAGCTCCAGAACAGAGATTCCACCTCAACATTAGGAGGAACTTTTTGACAGTAAGAGATGTTTGGCAGTGGAACACACTCCCTCGGAGCATGTTGGGGTCTCCTTCCTTGGAGGTCTTTAAACAGAGGCTGGATGGCCATCTGTCAGGGATGCTTTGATTGTGTATTCCTGTATGGCAGGGGGTTGGACTGGATGGCCCATGTGGTCTCTTCCAACTCTGCAATTCTATGATTCTATGATCCAGTCTTTGGCTGTAGTCCCCACAAGGCCTGTTGTTTGTTTGTTTGAATTTATAGATTTATCTGGATTCTTTGGGCCAATGTCAAGCCTTTTATAATATCTATATGAGAGTCTCCTTCCCTCTTCCCTTTCTGATGGCTCAGGGGAAATAATATTGAAAAACTGAACCTACCAGCATCAGTTCTGAACAATTAAGGCCTCGAAGGCAGCCTTTGCCTGTCAACCCAAAGAAGGATCTTTCTGTGGATAGCGTGACAGGATACAGATAGAGCAAAATGAAATATTGTTTTGAAAGAAGGGTTTCTTTTTGAGTCCATATCTTTACACAATTTTAAAAGTACATGGTTTTAAAGAACATTAGAAATACACATTTCCAAAGGGGAAATTTGAGGGACATATCCCCGGGTCAGGTAAAGAGGCATATTTTCCCCTTTGGAATGCATTCCTAATTATTATCCTGTGGTCCATTTCATACCAAGTGCTACCAAGTGTCACTGTCTTCACATGGGGTTAATGAGCAACATCTTTAGCTACTGAGAAGATGTCTAAGCTCACTGGCAGTCTGGAGGGTGGGGTGGCTCTTCCTTTCTCTCTCAGTTGGATGGTACCTAGCTTTCATCTGCCTTCACCAAACACTGATTGGCTGTAAGAATGCATCCTGACACTAGCAAGCTGCATTTGTGTGTTGCTATTGTACAAGAATTTCCTGCGTGGCAGGGGGTTGGACTGGATGGCCCTTGTGGTCTCTTCCAACTCTACAATTCTATGATTCTATGCTTCTAAGAAGGTATTTAACATTTCCTTCCGCAATTACCTTAAAAGCACATGTACTGATGTAATGGAAGGTTATGTCAGCATACATTCCCAACAGAATTCCAGCCTAAATCTTCACATATACCAGCATAAATTTCTGAAGGGCATTCAGAATTCAAAGTGGGTTCTAAGCATGCCTTACAGCAAGTGTGATGAATCTGTGACCGTTCTGATGTTGTTGGACTCCAGCTTTCCTCAACCTTAGACAGGATGGTCATTGGTTAGAGTAAAAGGGAGCTGGGGTAGCTGCAGATTAGGTTTTGGGGGTGGGCATAGTGGTTCCATTCATATCTTTAGGATTCGTTACATAAAGTTCCACTGAGAAACTGTTGCTCAATTGCATGACTCATAAGCTGTAGTGTCAGAAAGTTCCACAATATCTATCATGTTCTTTGATACCAACTTGATGCTTCTGGGTGAAGGAATCTAAGGATTTCAAATTAAGGTGCCTTCAGTGTTTGCCCAGCTATATTTGTTCTTGTCATGAAATTCAAGTGAGACTTGTATAGATGCTGAACCATTGTCTGGACTTAGTAACATGGTGGATGAGTATCTTTTCCTCCTAGACTAATCCCATCTAGTTTCTGTGTTCCCTACTCTGCTCTATTTCTTTCAAATTTCTTGCTGAGTGTGATAGTACTGGCTGATCCACAGTTTGAAGTCGAAGGCTTTCACAGCCGGCATCCATAGATTTTCCTTGGTGGATGCCAGCCACAGATGCAGGCGAAACGTCAGAAAGAAACTATTCCAGAACACGGCCTCACAGCCCAGAAAAAAACCAAGGAAAATCTATGATCCACAGTTGCTTGCCCCCTCACAAAGATGTTATAGCATTTCTATTTGTAACCTGCTTAGAAATTTTAAGATTTACAGAAAATGTACTTTAAATCTTTTGGGGCAACTCATCACCACAAACAAAACCTCCTGGAATGAAGATCACTGAAACTGTTGTTTCACTGGCTTCATTTGCAGTGATAATCCATTAGAGCTGACAATTGTTTCTAGGCCGCTTGCCTTTGCCACAGACAGGCTGTCTCATCTCCCTAGAAGGATCTTTGAGCAACTACTCACTCGTTGCTCAGTTCAATGGATTTTAATCCTGAGAGATAGGAATCTGGGACAGCCGCATGCCTCTGTTTAGAAAGAAGGAAAGACTAATAATATTAAAATGTACATAATATTATTTTATCTCAAAATATATTCTTTATAACCTGTAATGGGCTTTTGTCAGAGTAAAAAAACAAACTACCTTTCATATGGAGACTAATACTGAACATGAATATCTAAGCTATGAGAAATTATGCATACAGTACATCTAGAAATAAAATAGATAAGATAACCAACCATTACCTCGACTTCCAATGTTCAGGCATGAGTGCAATTGGTTATGTAACTAAAATGCTACCATTTCCACGTAAGATGGAAGTTATCAGCAGGCTTCGGGTAGTATCATAAGGTTAGCAGAAGTAGAAAAAGAAAACAGAAAAAAATATCCTGGAAGGGAAGAATCCCAGACCAACCCAGCGAGGACTGGATATGTTCAGTGTCCTGGGATGTTGACTGATGGGGATGGACAAGAATGGAAAACTGGTGTGGTGGGAACGGAATGAAGTATCTGGGAGGAAAGTATGGCTAACTAGAATGGTGAATAAGAACTGAAATACTGCTACTTTTAGAATACAGGAGGTAGTGGGGTGGATTTTAGGTTTGTCTTATTATTATTTGTCATCATGTCAGCTTTGACTTATGACATCCTTATGCATGACAGACCTCAAAAAACCCTTGTTCCCTACTCAGGTCCTGCAAACCCTGGGCTGTGGCTTTCATTATTAATCAATCCACCTGACCTGTAATACAGTCTTCTTCTTTCCCTACTGCCTTCCACTTTATCAAGCATTATTGCCTTTTCTAAAGAGTCATGTCGTCTCATGAAATATCCAAAGTACAATAGCCTCAGTTCAGTCATCTTTGCTTCTTATAAGAGTTAAGGATTGGTTTGCTCTAAGATCCATTCATTTTTCTTTTTACAAATCTTTGGTATTCGTAGAACTCTTCTCCAGCACCACATTTCAAATGAGTTGATTTTCTTCCTGTCGGCTTTCTTCACTGTCCACCTTTCACAACCATACATAGAAATTTGACATACTGTGAAAAGAAGAGTCAGATAGCTTTTTCTTAGCTATGTCCTAAATCAGAGCTTGGAATCATGTGACCCTCCAAATGTTGTTCAACTGCAACCCCAAGCAACAAAGGAGATTATCAGACAGGAACGAAAAAAGTGTTCCTGTCCCACAATCTCCACTCCTGGAGCTCCCTTCACTTCCTGGATCGAAATCCCATGGAATCTCACGAGAAGATGTGAGTGTAGGAAATGCAAAAATAAAAATAAAATAAACATAACCAAAAAAAGTGACAGCAAGCACAAAAGCACACTTTAAAACGTTAAAGTAACCTGTGGCGGGCCATAAAAAGTGTGTCACTTACCTGGATGTCCTGATCTCACCTGGAAGTGTTCTGGCAGGGACCTCCCATTGATGCTGGGATCTCACCAGTGAAACAAGGCACCTTATCACACACATGGAAATCCATGACAGAAATTGAATGGAGGGATCTATTGATGGCTTCTCCCATTAATAAAAAGCAGCGCTGGTGGAATGGGAGCAGAACGGGTGCATAACGATGGGGGATGTTGTTGTCTGATAAGGGAGCCCTTTTGCAATCTCCTGGCATTCCTGTAACACCACTTTAAATGCATCTGATAATCTCCCTAGTCAGCACAATCAATGGTGAAGAATGCTGGACTGTAAATCAACACTCACATAAATTCCACTGATTCAATAGGTCTATTCTAGTTGGGACTACCAATTGGATTTTGGCCTAAGGAAGGGAATGAAAGACAGTGGTTAAGAGGCAGAAAGTCATGAAGATTTATTTATAGCAGAATGTTGGAATATTTGAAATGCTGGTTATATGGCATTATGTGAGGCATGAACTGGTGGAAGAATTAGTGTAAAATAGATAGGGCACCCAAATGCAATGTAAAGTAGGACTCTTTCTTTTCAATGGTTGTGTAGTAAAGGGCAATTCCCCAGATTAAATGTTCAGGAGAATCCAGAACTTGGAATGTACCCTTTTAAAACAACTTGGTACAGATGTAGTTTCAAGTCCACTGAAGTTGTTAATTACCATGCAGCTCTTTCCATTCACATTTTTCTTGTTACTTCTGAGGGTCTGAACCTCCATAATTCACCTTCCCCCATGGACCTGACCACATGGAGGCCTGAAACTGGAAGGAAGCTGAGCAGACTTACCCTTTAAGCACCTAATTTGGGTGCAACTCAAGATTGCTTGGCTGGCCTGGGATCCTACAACAACAGCCCAAAAGGCCTTGTCACACTTCTGATCTTGTGGAGAATGAAACAGATGAGTGTCTGTGTTTTGTAAAGCTCTGGAGCCAATAAACGTATCTCTGATGGAATCCTGGCTTGTCTCTCTGTAGTAGCTGATGGAGCCTGAGGGCTGTGATACACTCCTCTCTATGAAGGGAGTAGGCAGAGTCACAGCCACCTTGATTCTTGTCCAGAGTCTCTGCTTAGAACTAATGGGTAGACTTGCAAGGCAGCAAATTTTAGTTAACATCCAGAGAACCACTCTAACAGGAAGAGAGACTGAAGAGTAGGTCCTTTCCCTGCAGGTCCTTAAGAAAAGGCTAGATGGTTATAAGGTTGTCTGAAACTATTGACTGACTGATTGACTGAATGTATATCCTGCTGTTCTCCCAAGATGGGATTCATAGCTGTTTATGATAATTTTAAAAAATCAAGCTAAAATATAAATTTTGAAAAGTTTAGAAAAGAATTAAATAACCATATTATTTTAAAAGTGGTTAAAACGGTTTAAAACACTTAAGACATATTTAGAACATAATTTCCAATACAAATTAAAAATACAGCACACCACTTTACACACATAATTAAAATTCTAAATGCTTGCATGAATAAGAACATCTTCATCTGCCAGAGGAAAGAAAGCAGTGAGAGAGCCAAACCAGACCTCCTATGAAAGGGAATTCCACAGCCTGGGAGCATCCATGGAGAAGGCTCACTCCTGAGTCCTCACCAACAACTATGGTGGGACTGAGAAAAAGCCCTCCCCTGCAGATTTTAAAGCTTGCATTGGCTTGTATAAGGAGATGCAATCATTCATATAGTCTGGACCCAAGCTGTGTAGGCCTTTAAAGGTTAAAACCAGCACTTTGAATTCTTCCCAGAAACAGATTGGTAGCCAATGCAGCTGTTTCAACAGGGGAATCACATGATCCCTGTAGCCAGTCCCAGCCAACTGCCTGGCCACAGCATTTTGGACCTGTTGAAGTTTCTGAGCAGTTTCCAAAAGCAACTCCATGTAGAAGCATGTTACAGTAGTCCAAATGGGATTAATTAAGACATGTATCACTGTAGCTAGATCTGACATCTCAAGGAATGGGTGCAGCTGGGACATTAGTTTTAAATGTGTGAATGTACTCCTGACAACAACTGAAACCTGGTCATCCAGGCTCAAATCCAAGTCCAGGAGTAGACCCAAGCTGCAAACCTATGTCTTCAGGGGGAGTATAACCCCACCCAGCACAGGCTGAATCACTGTTCCCTGAGCTGCCTTCTGACTGACCAGGAGCACCTCTGTCTTGTATGGATTAAGTTTCAATTTGTTCACCCTCATCTAGTCCATTACAGACAGCAAACACTGGTTTAGTACAGAAACTGCTTCCTTGGAATCTGATGGAAAGGAGAGATAGAGTTGTGTGTCATCAGCATATTGATGACACTAACCCCCCCAAAAAACCCTGATGACATCTCCCAGTGGTTTCATGTAAATATTAAACAACATGGGGGACAGAACTGAGCCCTGAGGGACACCACAGGATAGTGGCCAGGGTATAAAACAGGCATCCCTGACACCACCTTCTGAAACCACTCCTCCAAGAAAGACCAGAACCACTGTAAAACAGTGGCCCCAAGGCCCATCCCAGAGAGGCAACCCAGGCATGAGAGGTCCAGCAGAATCAACAGGGACACAGTCTCCCTGTCTAGTGCCTTTCATAATCATCTACCAAGGCAACCAAAGCTGTCTTTTCCCATAGCCAGGTCTGGAGCCAGATTGAAATGGATCTAGATAATCCATTTCATCCAGAAACCCGTGTAGCTGGAAGGTTACCACACACTCCAATACCTTGCCCAAAAAAGGGATATTGGAGACTGGCCAATAGTTCTCTAATATAGTGGTTTCCAGGGAGGATATTTTCAATAATAGCCTCACCACAGCCTTTTTTAGAGAAGATATAGTGCTGTAGTGAAGCATTCACTACTCCCCTTACCAAATCCACCAGTCTCCCTTGGGCTGCTTTCAACAGCCAGGAAGGGCATGGGTCCAGTATGCTTGTGGTGGTTCTCACCTCTCCAAGGATCCTGTCTACATCCTCAGGTTGCACAAACTGAAATGTACCCAACAACACTGGACAAGCAGGGGCCAAGGTTATATCCACCAGACCTGCACCAACTACAGCATCCAAGAACTTTATCAGACTAGTCAAATAAGGTGTCATAAAGATATCTAATGATTGTGAAATGGTGCACGTACCAGACAACATTGCCCTTTCCTGATCATATATCGTTTAAAGACCATAGCTTTTTATTGATGGCTCAAGCTCCAGAGACTAGGGATTCAAACTACAGGAAAAGCTATTCCACCTAAACATTAGGAAGAACTTCCTGACAGTAATTGCTATTCAGCAGTGGAATACACTGCCTCAGAGTGTGGTGGAGTCTCCTTCTTTGGAGGTTTTTAAACAGAGGCTGGATGGTCATCTGTTGGGCATGCTTTGATTGTGTATTCCTGCATGGCAGGGGGCTGGACTGGATGGCCCTTGTGGTCTCTGCCAACTCTATGATTCTAAACTGTCAATTGATCCCCCATAACGATTTTCTGCTGGCATTTGAATCCGTGTGCCATTGTACTCATGTGAATGCAGCATCAATGGGCAAACACTTCCAGGTGTGATTGGGACAGCCAAGTAGGAGACGGTCTTTTTATGACCCTCCCATTTACTTGGAACTTTTTAAGTGTGTTTTGGTGCTTTCCTGAACTTTTTGTGTATTTATTTTTTTAATTTCCTGCTTGAGCATCTTTTCATGAGATTAGGTGAGATTTGAAATCAGGAAGTGAACAGAGCTCTGTTCACTCCCCGTTAGTGCCTGGGAAGCCTCTTTAATGGCAACAAGGTAAGGTCTGGTGGGGGAGTTCTTTTGCTGCCGTAAAAATGCCACAGTTTATGCTGGCAAAAGAACTTTTATGGGGGTGGTATGATAAAATCCTAAATTAGAATGGATCCGAGTTATTTTATCTGCACAGTGCTGTCCAAACTCTTCACAGTGGGCTACCAAGTGGTTTATATACCACTCTTGTGAGAAAATGTAAAAGGTCCCTAACCACTCAAGACAGCTCTGGTGGATGACACTGTATGGATGCAACTGTGGCCGTGAAAAAGGATTTCTCTGTTGCCACCACTGCCACAGCATAGGCTTTCCAAAGAGCCTTAGCCAACATTCAGTCAGACTCTCTCCAAGTCTTCCCTATAATTGCTCTAGTGTCCATCCTATTCATTTCCTCATCACCACCTCCTTCGTGAGCCAGGATGTTTGCTTGGCTCCACTCCATGGGACGGGATGCTTGAAAGCAATTGTGCCCACCTGCTTGTCCTGTCCTGTCCACCACCCTATTCCAGTGATCAGCCAAGACTTTGACAGGATCACCTACCAGGGCGACAAGAAACTCCCCAAGAGTCATCATGAATCTATCCAGATCCATAAGCCTCCTGGGCTGGACAATCTTAATGGCCCCCCATACCTACAGTGAGTCTGAGTTCCAATGACTCTAAACCCCAGCAGATAGTGATCTGTCCATGACAATGGAACTGTGGAAAGTTCCTCCACACTCAGATCACCATAATCCTGCCTTGCACAGAAAACTAGGTCCAGAATGTGTCCTGCAGCATCTGGTTCTGGTGGCACAAGATACTACTTGGGACAGAGCCACAGTTGAAATGGAGGACATGAAGTCCTGAGCTGCTCCTGACAGAAAGGTCTCTGCATGGATATTGAAGTCCCCCAGCATGACTAGCCAACGGGATTCCAACACCACTGATGAGACCAATTCAGCCAGCTCAGGAAGGGAGGCTGTTGAGCAGCAGGGTGGGCAGTACACCAATAGAATCCAAATTCTGTCACAGTCACTCACTTTAAGTACACACATTCAAAACCAGCAGACTGTGGGACAGGGCACCTGGTGAGGGAGATGGAATCCTGATAGACCACTGCAACTCCACCTCCCTGCTCCCCAGGCTTTACCTGCTGCACCACAGAGAACCCAGGTGGACAAAGCTGGGAGAGGTTTACCCCACCCCACCTTTATCCAGCCAGGCCTCAGGAATACAAGCCAGCTTGGTATGCTCATCCAAGATCAAATCCTGGATCAAGGGTGTTTTTCCATATACCAACCTGGCACTAAACAGCACTATTTTTAGCCTAGCCATCCTTTTGCCAAGGCTATCCAGTCTGTTTGAGGTGGAAGACAGTTTAAGGGCAACCAGCTTAGGGGAAGCCAACACCCTGTGGTTTTCTCCCCTCCCAAGTTGATAGATCTGTTTCCCCACTCTGTATCTCCCTCTTCCTATTTGTGTCGCAGTGGTGGCACCCCAAATTGGGATGGCATTGCACTTCATTCCACAACACCTGAAGCATCATGCTTAACTTGATACCATTATATCTGGTCTTGAAGAAGGAGGTCTAAGAAAGAAACATACATCACTTTTTTTTCTTGCAGAAAGGATCACAATTGCCTAATATCAAGGAAATGGTCAAAAGATATTGCTTGCATTTTGAAATACCTTGCTTGCATTTTGAAATACATACTGAAGAAGTAGAATGACACCTGTGGAAGAAGGGGTGCAAAGACATTAAATGAATACAATTGTACAGTTGGGAGTGATCTCAATGTTTATTCATTCCTTTTTTAAAAATCAAAGCATACTTAACATTGTCTTCCTTAGGCCTTTATCAGACACATAAAATATGGTGTCAAATGACACCACATAACCACAAAAGGGTGCGCATATCAGATGACATCAACCTTTCACGGTCATGTCCCCGCCCAAACCCATGGTTTTTAGATCCCCTTTGGCACTTTTGTGCCAGCATTGCAGCTGTGTGAAACCTCATGCCATTGTATTCACGTCAATGCAGCATCAATGGCCAGTCCAGCACAAACACTTCTGGGTGGGATTATGACAGCCAGGAAAGTGATCTACTTTTTATGACTCTCCCCGGGTTACTTGGGACCTTTAAAGTGTGTGTTTGTGCTTTTTAAAAGTTTTTCTGTCTTATTTTTGTGGGTTTTTTAAAATTCCCCATGCAATAAAGTTTCATGATAATCCATGAGATTTCAAAGGAGGAAGTGAACGGAGCTCCGTTCACTTCCTCTTTCATTGCCAGGGAAGCCTTTGCCAGGAAAACTAGGTAAGTGTGGTGGGGGGTGTTCTTTTTCTGGCATAATTTTTTTTTAATGCCAGCAAAAGAACACTTTTAAGGGGCTTGTCTGATAAAGTCCTTAGTTTCTGTAAGCAGTATCAGAAAGCATTTTTGCTCTAGAGTAGCTGGACAGTCTCAGTAACATAGATATGAACAGCCAGAGGCTCTTTTGTTATCCAGCTAGAAACAGAATTCTGTAGCATCACTAAAATCAGATGATTTTAAATTGTGAAATTTAAATTGTTTATTGATTCTTTTAAAATATCTTGGTTTTACTTGTTCTTTTAAACTGATATGTTTTTAACATATATACCATATATATATTAACCAATGTTATGTTTATATGTTAATTTGTTGTTCCCCACCTTGACCAAAAGGGAGAGGCAGGTAATAACAACAACAACAACAACAACAACAGCACTAGCAGCTGGTGTCACCCCTCTCCCTGACGGTGTCAGCTGGCCTCTTTGCATCCCCCCTAGTGCCACCACTGACAGAGTTTAAGTGTCAGCAGTCCTAGTGATGTTACCTCAGTCCAAAAATGAATTTGTCTTGTTTGTTTTGCTCTGGTGTATTATGACTAGAGGGACACTCTTCTCCCTCCCACCCTCCTTCTCACCAAAAGTTCTCTAGTTTGGAAAGGCAAATGTGATTGTTGTTGATGGGAATTGTGATTGTTGTTGATGGGAATATATAAGCCATCACTACATCAAGCCATCTTTTGTTTAAGCCTTTTCTCAGTGTGGGACAGTTCTATTGTCCTTTTACAAATGATAATGCCAGTCCCCGCCCCCCTCTTGAAATTAGTCAGTAGTTACACCTATAACTACTTTAGTCTTTAACATGTGTAATGCTGGTAACTGAAGTATGAAAAGGAAAGGAAAAATAGCTTAGACTCTGCTTTTTAATGAATAAATAAACTACATCTTAGGATATATTTCTTGGCTGTGCGGTGATGTACAGCACATTTGAGCAGAGGTTATGAAGGGTATCTCAGACACCTCTGGTAATGCACTGCTGGAAAAGATAACAGTCAGACCAGATTCCAGGCTGGCTTTGAAGGTTTCCGTTCAATTGCTTGGCTGCTAGTAGTCCCCTACAGCATTTAAATGTCCCAATCAAGTGATCAGCCAGGAAGGCAGACTCCTTCTGTGGGCAGGACAGTTCATGAACATCCATAACTATACACTATCTAGGACGCAAGCCAACCTAAAGCAAGCAGCAATTTGTCTTTCCTCCCCATCTCAGTCTATGCACAGCAAAACCAGCACCACCAAGATTAGAACTTTGCAGGATTTGAAAGGTCCCATTTTCTCTGCAGAAAAGTCACTTTGATAAAACTCCAGGCACTTCCTCTTTAATTTCTGAAAATCTTCATGGAAATTTGCTACTACAACTGCAATTTTGCATGTGTACATTTGGGGAGAGGGGAAGGCAGTAAGTAAGCCAGAGATTCTAAGTCTTCTGGTTCCCATGGCAACTGCCTGGGTATCAGAGCTCCAAAAAAAAAAAAAAAAACCCAACAACACCAGGATACCATTACTATGTTGACAGATTCTGATTGACTGTTGATACAGGTTGGCAGGAAAAGAGGAGTTGTCCCAACAGGTTAATATATTTATTTCTAGAACGAACACAAGTATATACAAATCAGATTCCTACTGCTGTTAAATTTCAGGGGCTACAGAAATGAAGGTTCATATTAACACAATTTAGTATCCAGTGGCACTGTGAATCCTAGTTGCCTTGTATTTATTTTATCTGATGGGCTGTCTGCTAAAACTGTTGCTTGATCATAGTTTTCTCCCATCTACCGTGGATGAGATGTGACTTTATGCATATCGGAATCCTCCTAATTGCCACAGAGGGACTTATTAGTGGTACCAGCTGAAATGCCTTATGTCCCAATCAGAGTAGATTGATTTAAAATTAGCGACTTAAATCACCAAGTGGAGCTGTGATTTAAATCATCAATTTAAATCAACTTTTCCATTTGTTCTTGAGTTATTTTCCAGAGGCAGGGACGTTCTCACTGGTTAGCGTAGCCATGAATACATGTTCATTTGCAATTAAATTCAACAAGCACACAAATGTAATACTTTTTAGTCTACCTTGGAGGATACGCTAAACCGACATGCATATATTTGGCCAATTATACAGCTTAATGATGCTGCACTTTTTATTTATTGTATATTTTTAGTTTGTCTTTGGAAATGGGGCACATTTATTTTAATCCAAAGTTCTTAGAATCACCCCTAAGCAAGGACTGATACATTTTATTTATCTGTTTATTTTGTTTAATATTGATACGACCCAGATAACAAATGCCCCAGGGGTCATTTACAAGAATAATAATAATAAAAAACCAGACAGCCAATTACAACCATATAAATGTTCTAAGCGCTCCTCAATTGGTGACCTGCCAGTCATTTCCTGCTACAGAGGTACAAAAAGTGTTTTCTATGACTAATTCATTGAAATGGCAAGCACAGAAAATTGCAAAGTTAAGTTGCTTAGTGAGAAGGGAAGAAGGGGCTGATATCCCTCACCTCAACCCTAACTTCCTACAAGGAGAATCAAGGAAGTCATTTTAGCCCTTTCCTCTTTTCCCACTACACGCCCCTCTGCCTTTTAGAGTAATATGATAGATGGAATGGGGGGTTTGATAATAATGCCTATGTTGGATTGAAGCCCCTTCCATGATTGGAAGAGGGCCTTCCATTTGCAGAAGGGCAACTGGCCTTGTTGCAACAGTTCCACTGGCTACTGGTCCATTTCTGATTACAACTGTCATGACCTGCTTCCTGAAGTTGGAAATGGACTCTGACTCAAAGGCTGAAGCAGTGGACATGCCAGGACCTGCTGAATCAGAGCAGGTGGATGTTCCAGGGCCACAGGCCTCAGAGGCAGACAATAGTGCAGTACGAGCTCTGGCAGAGGGCCCTGCCTCTTCAGATACAGAGGACAACTTACCTATACTCACCTTCTCAGCTCAGAGACAACAAAAGGAGGGATTGAGGCAGTCTCAGCGTATTTATAAAGAGCAATAATTAGCTAAGCAGCAGCTGTGTTGGCTGCTGAGCTATAAATATGCAGCCCTAACCTCCAAGCATTGTCGGAGATTATCTGACCTACCTGGTGATCTGTTGTGTTCCTGTTCACTGTTTTTGACCCGGATTGTGTTTGTTACTCTGAACTCTGTTTTCCTGATTTGGATTCTGCCAGACTACTCTGAACTTTGTTTGCCAGACCTACCCCTTGTTATTTGGATTTTGCTTATGAACTCATGTTTGATTGCTAGTAAAGTAAGTGTCTGACCTCAAGCTGCCTTGATTCCTTTGCCTGTAATTAGCTTGATTGTGCTGTGCCTCTGCTATCAGCTATGTAGTAATCAGCTTTTGGCTGGCTGCCTGGACAGTGTTTGGACAATGACCTATAAAGCCCTATATGACTTATATCTAGGTTAACTGAAGGGTCATATTCTTATATAAGAGCCTGCCTGTGTTTTGAGGTCTTCTCAGGGGGTGATTCTCTCTGGACTTTATCAGATAAGCCCCCTTAAAAGTGTTCTTTTGCTGGCATAAAAAAAATCCATTTTTATGCCAGCAGAAGAACGTCCCCCACTGCACTTACCTCTAATCTCACAAAGGCTTCCCTGGCAATGAAACAGGAAGTTAACAGAGCTCCGTTCAATTCCTACTTTGAAATCTCACAGATTATCATGAGACTTCATCGCATGGGAAGTTTAAAAAAAACAAAACAAAAAGAAGACAGAAAAAAGTTTACATAAACATCTAAGCACACTTTAAAGGTCCCAAGTAACCTGGGGAAGGTCATAAAAAGTGTGTCACTTCCCTGGCTGTTGTGATCTCACCCAGAAGGGACCAGCCATTGACACTGCATTGACGTGAGTACAATGGCACAAGGTTTCACACGCCGGCAATGCCGGCACAAAAGCTCCATGGGGGATCTATTGACAGCTTCAGCCATCAATAAAAAACTATGGGTTTTGGCAGGGACGTAAATGTGAAAGGGCAATATCGTCTGATATGCACGCCCTTTTTCAGTTATGTGCCATCGCTATGATGCTGTATTTAGTGCATCTGATAAAGTCCTCTGTCTCACCAACCTCACAAGTGCATCTGGTGGGAATATAGGAGAAGGCCTTTGTGGTGGCTGCTCCTAGGCTCTGGAACTCTTTTCCTATAGAGCGTTTCAACTGGTGCACACCTTGTTATCCTCCTATAGGGAGGTGAAGACTTTTTTCTTTCAGCAGGCCTTTGAAGACTGATTGCTTAGGAGGAAACAGCCTTACATAACACACTGTATTGTCTATTTGCTATGTTTTCTAATGGTAATATTTTAACTGGTTCTAATTTTATTGAATGTTTAATTACACTTTTAACTTTTATATGATGTGAATTCTTAACTGTATCTGTTTTGACTTTTGTAGAATCATAGAATCATAGAATTGTAGAGTTGGGAGAGACCACGAGGGCCATCCAGTCCAACCCCCTGCCACGCAGGAAATCTTGATCAAAGCATCCCCGACAGATGGCAATCCAGCAAACAGCTCTTACTGTCAAAAAGTTCCTCCTAATGTTGAGGTGGAATCTCTGTTCCTGGAGCTTGCATCCATTGCTCCGTGTTCCAGTCTCTGGAGCAGCAGAAAACAAGCCCGATCCATCCTCAGCGTGACACCCCTTCAAATACTTAAACAGGGCTATCATATCACCCCTTAACTGTCTTTTTTCCAGGCTAAACATAACCAGCTCCCTAAGTCTCTCCTCATAAGGCATCATTTCCAGAACTTTCACCATTTTAGTCGCCCTTCTCTGGACATGCTCCAATTTGTCAATATCCTTTTTGAATTGTGGTGCCCAGAACTGGACACAGTATTCTAAGTGACGTCTGACCAAGGCAGAATAGAGTGGCACTATTACTTCCCTTGATCTAGATACTATACTTCTATTGATACAGCCCAAAATCGCATTGGCCTTTTTAGCTGCTGCATCACACTGTTGACTCATGTTCAGCTTGTGGTCTACTAGGACTCCTAGATCCCTTTTGTACGTAGTCTCATTCAGCCAGGTCTCTGCCATCCTATATCTATGCATTTCATTTCCCCCCCCCCCCAAGTGCAGTACCTTACATTTCTCCGTATTGAATTTCATTTTGTTAGCTTTGGCCCAGCTCTCCAGTCTATCCAGCTGTCTTGAGTTCTGGGCAGGATCATCGTCGTCATCATCATCATTATCATCATCATTGCCAAATTAATTTCCCTTTGTTAATTGATCTGCAAGATCTGTTTGATTAGGAAAGAATTTTCACTGAGTTTAGATTCTCCTTGGATGGATTATCTTTCCTGGTAACAAAAGGCATTCTTTCCTGAGATGTTTCAGGCACTTTCTGTGTACCTGTTCTTTTATCATAGCGCACTTTAGCCAGCGCTGCACAGGCAGCTGTAGAGAGCTGGTGAGTAACTGATTTTAATTTATAGCAGTGACTTACCTGGGCTAAAGAGCTCTTTCAGTTTTTCCCAATTCTGTTATTCTTCTATGATACCACTTCTTTATGTAAGGAAAAAAGTGGATCGCAAAGGACTTTATCAGACAAGCCCCTTTAAATATTCTTTTGCCGGCGTAGGAAAAAAAAAAACATTTCTATGCTGGCAAAAGAACGTCCCCCACTGCACTTACCTTCTCTCCCCATCAACAGCTTCCCCAGCAATGAAAATGTCTTCTGAAATCTCGCAGATTCTTGTGAGAATTCATTGTGTGGGAAATTCAAAAATAAAACATTTTAAGTTACACTAAGCATCTAAACACACTTAAAAACTTCCAAGTAACCTGGGGAGGGTCATTAGAAGTTTGTCACTTACCTGGGTGTCACGATCTCATCCGGAAGTGTTGTTCCCTGTCTGGCCATTTACTCTGCAATGAGATTTAGGATTTTTTCGGACGCGTCAAAAATAACGCAAGCAGCCTCGTCGCGTTGCGAGGCTGCTGTGCTGCGGAGCGTCGGTTTCGGATGACGCTCTCCCCTGCCGGTACTGTTGCGGTACCGCGGGGAGATTTGAGCATCATATTTCATCGATTTTTAAGTACGAAAGTTGATCGTGATTAAAAACCAACAAAATATGATGCTCAAATCTCCCTGCGGTACCGCAACAGGATCGGCAGGGGAGAGCGTCATCCAAAACTGATGCTCTGCAGCACAGGAGCCTCGCAATGCGATGAGGCCGTTTGCGTTATTTTTGACGTGTCCGAAAGAATCCTTAAAGAACCAGAGGTTTCAAGGCAAGAAGCCGGCAATGCTGATCTATTAACAGCTTAACCCATCAATTGAAAGTGGTGCCCAATTACCAGCTAATTGACCGACGGGCCATGGGAGAAGAACGATGTTGTCTGATAATGACAACCCGTAATGTCATTATCACGTATTTTTGGTGCCTCCCCCCCCCCTCATCTGATAAAGTCCAAAGAAATTTTTCCTGGCAGAGCCAGCAACAGATGTAAACAGAATTACAGGTGATTGCACAAAATTAAATTACAGAGCATCATAAGAGTTGGAAGGGGCTTGTAGCCCTTCTAGTCTAATCCTCTGCTCAGTGCAGGAGATTCAAAGTTAGAGCACTCCCATCAGATTCCTATGCAGATTTTCCTTGGTGATTTCTAGTGAGGGAGAGACCCTCCCCCATGACTGGTTTCATTGTCAAACTGGTTTTACTATGAAGGCATTTGTCCTAATTATTCACTGAGTTAATGGGCTGTAATTTAAGCCCATTAAACCTAATTTTGTCCTTTGGGGCAACAGACAACAAGTCTTTGCCCTTGAGGTTTTGAACAAAGCTGTAATAAGAGGTAGATTTTTAATAGATTTGCATATACAGCTGTACAAATATTGCATGCTTATTAATTTCAAGTTCTAGAAGAAAGTGGATATGAAGCTTATTGGATAATATCAAAGTCAGAGAAGTTATGAACAGTGCAATGATACATGGACATATAGGAATAGTGCCTTGTTCCCACCACTGTGCACCATTAATGTGTGTGTCTGTTCGCCTTCAAGTTGCCTGTTGACTTATGGTGACCCCATAAATTTCATGGGGCTTTCTTGGGCAAGGAATAGAGGTGGTTTTACCAGTTCCTTCCTCTGAAATATAGCACCTGGCATTCTATCCAAGTACCTAACCAGGGCTGACCCTCATTAGCTTCCAAGATCAGACAGGATCTGGTGCTTTTCGGGTATACAAAGAGAAAAAAATATCAAAGGGTGAGAAAGTTAATAGTGACTGAATAAAGATCCAGGAAACCTGGACATAAGAAACGTTGACTGTACATTAAATGTGTGACCCGTGGTAGATTCTACTGCCAATCAACTGCAAAGCTTTACCTTTTCCCCTGTGGGGATTGTACAGACCTATTGGGAATTTACAATGATATTCAGAGTGTTTGCTATACTACAAGAAAGAAGATGTTCTCATTCTATGGAATTAGTAGCAGCTACTTCTTTTTTTAAAAAAGCCAACAAGGTATAGTGGTTTGAGAGTTGGACTATGACTCTGGAAACCAGGATTTGAGTCCCCACTCTGCCATGAAAATCCACTGGGTGACCTTGTGCAAGTCACACTCTCTCAGCCTCAGAGGAGGGCAAAGGCAACCCCCCAAACAATTCTTGCCAAGAAAATGCCATGATAGTTTACCTTAGAGTTGCCATCAGTTGGACTTGAAGGCACACAAGAACTCCTCAAAAGATGGGTTTGGGTAAAGAGTCCAGGTCTTCAGAACATCCATGCAGAGAGCAGAACAATCTCATTTCTGGCTCTCTGTTTTTGTTGCTCAGCATCACAGGCTGCTGAACAGGACAGTATACAGGCCATGACTTTTCAGCTAAAGGGTCTAGATTTTTCTCTCTCTGCTTGGTCTTTTTGCAATAGGACTGCAGGAGCTAGCAATTGCAAAGAAGGTCATCTTGGTGTATGGGGGGACCGCTGTAATTGGGGAACTGAATCCAGCCAAGAAAAGTTATGCTCCCTTTTGCTACCTGCCTACCATTCTGGGGTTCAGAGGGGTATTTCTTAGTATCAATGATGTACTCTAATTGGAGTGTTAAAAAAAAAAAAAAAGCAATGAGCCCAGCTGTTGGGTTGCATAAGAAAGCTAAAAGCACAGTGAGACGTCTGTGTGCAGGAAAAGTGTATGCAGAATATAAACACCTGCCTTGTGTTGGTGACAAGCTGTGGAAACAGAAAAGTGGCAGGTGGTCTATCACCTGGCACCAGGGATATTTCTCTGTGTCCTTTAAACACTCTCTCCAGAAGGGCCTATGCTCCTCCTTGGCTGCCTTCCTTCCAGGGTCAAGGCAGTCATGCTGTGTTGATATAGCCTGAATAAAAAGCCCCAAGATCTATAATAGACTTTTCCTGTGACATTTACTAAATCTTTTTGAAGTTTCCCCCCTCTTTTCTGCACTAAATATCAGTTGCTTAAGATAATCTGTGAAGCTGGTAGCATGGCCATTAAGCACTCCTCTTGTGACTGGGTTAATTCACAGCAAATTACAGTCACTACCAAAGAGATTGTGGGAACCGGCAGGCAGCAAAGCACTGTAACATTTACCTAAGAATGGGAGAAAGAGCAGAGAACAATAATCATACTCTTTCCCTCAAGGAACAAAGAGGCAAGGTATCCTAAGGTGATTGGAATAGGGTCATTACAGGCTTCTAAATGTTGGATCAGCTTTTGTATGAATTCATGAATGAGGAGCCAGGTTGACTGTAGCAAGAAAAAAGTCACAGAAACTAAAGGATGCTTTATGGCCATCTCAACTTAATCCCCACTTCTGTTTTCTTTTAATGTTTGGAATTTCACTACTTTTTATATTTGCCATGTCTTTTATTATCTCTCTCTTTTTTTAAAAATCAGAACCACTGCTCATTTAAAAGACTGTATTCTTTGCACGCAAATGGTTCTAGGCTCAATCCCTGAAATTTCAGTGTATGGCTGGGAAATATATCTCTCTGAAACTGAAACTTGGGAGAGTGGCTGCCATTCATTCAATGTAGAAAATACTAATGAAGATGAATACAAGAACTTCAGAAGAGCTGTGTTTGATCACAGCAGCAGCTGGTGGCTTCCACCATGTTAGCTGGACAGTATATGTAAGTTTCAGTCTGAACTGAAAGGAACTATCAAGTTCAGTAGATATTGCTTTCAAAGTTCAGATTAAAACCCAAAAGTGGATTTATTGCCTCTCTGACATGGAAACCACCAGTGGCCACTGCTTGATGACCTATATTGTTATGTGCCTTCAGATTGACTCCAACTTATGTTGACTATATCATTGGGTTTTCTTGGCAAGTTTTACTCAGAGGAGGTTTTGCCATTGCCATCTTCTAATTTTATTTATTTATTTATTTATTTAATGTATACCTTCCCAATAAGGAACCCAAGTCATGCTCTAAGGCTCAGAGAGCATGACTTGGCCAAGATCACTCAGTAGGTCTCAGGAGCCATGGTGGCGCAGTGGTTAAATGCCAGTACTGCGAGTCACCATGTTGCAAGTTCGATTCCAGCGGGCTCCAAGGTTCACTCAGACTTCCATCCTTTCGTAGGTTGGTAAAATGAGTACCCAGCTTGTGGGGGCAATTAGCTAACACACATTGGAAACTGTTTAATGCAGTGTAGATGTGTAAATTGCTATTGTTTGAAACAATTTGTAAGCCACTCTGATAACCTTGTGGCTGAAGAGTGGGGTATAAATAAATAAATAAATAAATAAATAAATAATAGGTTTCCATGCCCTCCTAGACTAATGCTCAAAGCATTACACCGCACTGGTTCTCTAACCGGGCCTATCTAACTCTCTTTTTTGCACAGTGGTTAACCAGCTGCCTATGAGATTTCCAGAGCAGAGCATGAATTCAATATTACTCTCCTGCTCATGTTGTCCAGGAACTGGTAGTTAGAGACATTATGGGCCCATTCACCCATAATACTGGGGGTTATATATAGTCATAATATCTACTAGCCATTGATAGTCACATCCTCTATGAATGCATCGAATTCTCTTTTAAAGTCATGCAGGTTGGTGATCATGTAATTCCTTTTATATGTTTTCCATTTTTACACCAGGTACATCTAGTGATAACAAGAGAAGTAGAAAATCCTTCTCTTAGCCAACTTGCTTCCCACTATGCAAAACTTTCTGCCCCTCTATCATTGGCTATATTGGTTGGGGCTGACAGGAGGCAGAGTCCAACAACTTCTGAAGGATCACAGATCCTCTATTAGTAAATTGAGAAAATACCTACAGTATGCCTCAGAGGTTCTAACAGGACAAATAGCAAGACAGCATGATATCCTGAAGATATGTTGGACTTTAGCCATTTAGATTTCTATGGATGCTTTTGTTTCTCTTGCTACCAGGGCCCCACAGCCACAGTATCACATGAGTGCTTCTCTGGCGTGGTTGAAAAGGAGGCACATGAAATGCCTGTACCAGCCAAAGGTGAGAGTGAGGAAGAGGAGAGGAATATCTAGCTGATACTGCAGGCAGTTACTTACCATGTAGAAACAGGAACAGGTTTCAATTAAAGAGGGGGAAATGCTATTACAGTGTAATGTGACTCACAGGTGCATGGTGTCAGGTTATCAGACCCCAGTTTTCACATGCATATGAACATTTGTTATGACTGTTCTTTACCTTTTAACATAGCATTCTTCCTTCTATGTTTGGGACAAGATTTTGACATTCGTTTGGATCATCACCATCAAGAAAAGATAAGGAGGTTTTTGTTATTTTGGAGGAAAACCTTGATTTTGACATCCCCCAAATTCCCTTCCATTCAGATCCATCATGAAGGGTCCAAAGAGTTTGCTTTAAGAAGCACTGTTGCTCATCAATACCTGATCCATCCCCTGTTTGACATTGTAAGTCAGGCCAGGGCTTAATGGATAGAAACTTGACTCTTACTCTTCAGCATCAGCTTTTTAGTGCTTGTTAGAGTCTTCAATCCATGCATTGGAAAAGCATTGGCTTACGCTGCCTTTTCTCCCCTCACTCAGACGTACTTCATGACCTTCAGGCAATACAGCAATAGTTTTTAAGCTTGCATTTCCCTCTGGCTCAGCTTCCCTGCTCTCAGCAACAAAGCGCATGCAATAAAAATATTTATTACACTCCATGGGGGATATCATTTTTAGAGAGAGCCAGGCTCTGATATCTCCCCAAAGGCTGACTGAATTACACATTGATTAATAGTACAACTTGTGGTCTCCTTGCTCCTTGCAAGCAGAAACGTAAGCCTTGATGTTCTAAAGGGGGCTATCAAATACTGCAAAGCTGAAATGGCAGCAAATCACTGTGGGCATTAATCATAATGTTGGCAAGAAGAGTAAAAACAGGATAGCAAAGTGATCAGGGGTATCAAGGTGTGGGCTTAATTTGCAGGAATTCATGCATGGAAAATGCTTCTAAATATTCTTCACAACTCAATTAGACAAGGCCCAGACTCTTCTTTGTTCCTGCTTTTGAGAAGACTAAACTCTGTAGGTTTGATCAATGGCAAGGGAGAAAAAGGAAATGAACAGCAGACAAAAGGACTGAGTTTTCCTAAAAGCTGTCATAATAATTTATGGCTCTGGGAGATAAAACTATGAACTATTCAAGTACAACTTGGGAAACTATCTGAGCCAGGCTGTGGCTTGGAGTCCATGAACAGAACCACCAGATCAGAGAAAGAAGAGAATGTTCAAGGTATCAGGGACATGCCTAGCTTTTTCTGTTCAGGATCAAAATCTAGAATGACCAGGTATCTCTGATACTTTATTCACTGATGTCTCTGTTTGTGTATCATGACCAGAATTCTCCTTTGTTTAGCAAATGTCCCAGGTTAATGGTCAGTACAATTATCCAGTTATCCAGCATGTTCTCATCATCATATGGATGTTATGGATTAATATTATGGTATGCTCATCATTCCCTATACAGTGAGGGCAATGCTCCCTGAGTCTGACATCCCTTCAAGAAGAGATCTCTGAAGACTTGGGCATTTTTATACTGTTCAATTATTTACCAAAATACAAAGAAGAGCATAAGTGGGGCTAATCAGCACCAGGCAGTAGATCCACTATAAGAGAGATCAGGTGCCCTGCTTAAGACAGGGCAGTCCTCTATTTGAAGCACTCTCACTACTCTATGCAAAGACACCCTCTATTTGTCCAGTGCACTTCTGGCTTAAAGGTTACCATAAGAAAAGGGAGCAAAGGCTTGAAGTTCCCCATCGTCAGTCAGCACTTGGTCAGAAGACTTAATGGTAAGCACACCTAGGCACTGCATTTGGATGAATTGTATTTCTGTTTAAATTTTAGTATTTTTAAAAAAATGCATAGAGAAGTATAAGTTAGCATATACAAATGTTATGCAAACTGGTATCCTCCTGTCTTCTCTGGCAGTGGTTCATTTCCTCCTCTGAGTAGACTTCATTGACTGCCACATATCTAATTTTCAGAGATACTTGTGCTTGCAAAGTGCTTTTGGTTTGTAGATTTCTTTCTTAATCTCTTTTGATTCATTGCAAAATACCCTTTCCAATACTTGTAAAAGTTTGTTTTTTGGACTACAAGCTTTAGAACTCCCCAGACAAGATCTGAAAGTTGCAGTCCAAAAAAGAACGTCCCCAAACATTCTCTCAACCTGTGTGTGTGTGTGCATGTATATGCATGCACATATACACATGAAGAGCGGGGTATAAATAAATAAATAAAAAATGTTCACATATGGGTTCACTTCCAAATGTTCCTGAGATAGCTCTATGTATATACCAGCAAGTTCCATTAAAGAAAGATATCCCAGTCCATTAATGGATTGCCTCTTCAGCATAACAGTTTGTAGAAGATGTGACAATGTTTTATAAATATAGCTAACATGTAATAGATTCCACATGAGGCCAAGGAGCTGGGCCCTAGATGACCTATAGATCCCGTTGACCTCTCTTGTCATATGGTTGCCATCAAAAGGCTTCTTAAAACACAACCTTCCTTTTTATCACTCGTCTAAATATTATAACACTGGCTTGTTGTAAATATTCTCCTATATTGGAGGCAGGGGCAGGGAGTGGCCAGAGAATGTATCCCTACCCTCTGCTATTACATCCACACCTCATCTAACGTTGGAGTTTACCACATCAGAGAAGTAACAACCACTGAATATCCATGGAGGGAGAATCTCAACTTGGCTGTTCCACTCCAAAGTCAGAGCTGTGTCTCTGGCTGCAAAGGGGAGATCCAATCTTTCCTATGGCCTATGCCAGGTGTTACCCAAATCATGTGGGGTCTGTGAAAAACCCACTCATGTCCAGATATTAATATGGGGAGATTTAATTAGCTCAATATGGCAGTGAGAGGCTGGATAACTATGGAACCTTTTGACCTATGTATACCAGTACTAACTGATGAGACTCACAGTCAGGAAATAAAATAAGATTTTTTTAATGGCAAAATAATCTCAGAAGCATTCATACCAACACTCAGGCTTCAAGCAATCACACAAGGCTAACAAAAGATATGCGGAAGTACTGGGATAGGGGAATAGAATTGAGGACAATGGGCTATACTCTACCTGTCTGATGAGCAGAGATTTGTGTAGCAGAAGATATTCAGACAGAGTTCTCAGGGTCACACAGCAGACTGACAGAGTGATGGGAAGTATGAAGGCAATGCACACTTTGGCTAAGTTTTGGGGCAATATTTATATTCAATATTTACCTGTAAGGGGTGCTATAAGTGGAAGATAATGTTAGATGGAGTTTCTCACAGTTAAACAATAGACGCTCCAACTATGCTAATAGCTGAGACATTAAGACTAATGGGCATCAGACCACCTTCTATTGTTGAGGAAAGAGGTGCAAAGGACAACCAGTTTGCAGAGTCATGAGTGTTCTGGCCACTTGATTGAATAAGTGAATGACTCATTTCCAGGTGTGTCAAGGAGAATTAGCACATTCCACCCCAACTACCTATCCAAGGAAGCCTGCATAATTGCTACCTGGGCATGTCCTTTTTAGGAAAATTTGGAATGACCTCTGTCAGGGATGATGGGAGTTGTAGCTCTTCACCTCTGGCTCAAACTCACCACCTTGTTATGTAGCAGAGCCGACCAGCTTAGATCAGTGATTAATGCTTTACTCCAAAGCAGCAGAGTTTCAGAGAATAGGCTGAAGATCCTGACAAACTCTCCAAGCCTTCTCACTCTTCTCCAGGTGTCTCCAAAACGTCTCCAGGATTCACTCAGGCAACTCAGTAGTTTTATATAAAACCTACTTTATTCTTCTATATAAATATACTATATGGTCAACAAATCACAATCTTTACTCACTACTCCACAATATCTCCAAACTACTGCACCTCTACTCAACCACAAAAATACATTGGCAAACATTGCAATTTTATAGCCATTGTTTATCACCACCCACTAGTTAGTTTCCACCCAGTGGGTGTGTACTTCCATTCTGATTGGTCCATGTAGTTCCACCCATGCTTAAGACCAACCCATGTATTTCAACATTTCACCTTGTACACTTAATGATTCTCAGGTGTTTCCATTCTGCATTCAGTACCTCTGTCCTTGGCTCTCAGGCCTTCTAGATTACATTAGCAGTTTCACCTGTGTAGCCCCATAATTGCTCTTGCTTAGTCATTGTGACTTTCACATACATATTTTATTTCTTTCACTGTATGTCCCATGTTGCATTTTCCTTAACAACCTCTTCATTATGTTTTGAGCAAACCTTCTCTCAGTCTGTTTCTGGGCAAGTCCTGGTCTACTGCTAACCTTTGTGAAGTGCCAGTACATGGGCCAGTTATGAAATATAGCCAATCAATGAGTTATTGGAAGGGTGGAGGTGTCAAGGCGGGTAACACAGGGGCTGCTAGATTATATTGTAAAGCTACAGTCCAATCTGATGGCATTCAGTGGGGCTTAATTCTAAGTAGACATCAATGGAACTACTCTGCAAGGTGCTCAGCAAGCATGAATATTGTATTTTAAAAGTATATACACATGAATCTGTATGAAAAATTGAAGTACATTGTGATATCAGACTTGTTTTGAAACTTACATTACAGGGATCTGTGCTGGCCAGATCACTCCATACCTACAGGCTACAGACTGGAAATGTTTCTCTACTCAGAGCTAGGACTGTTTACAAGGGAAGAAGACAGCAGGAGACTCCCTACCTTTGGGTAATGTTACTGAGCAGTGTTTCTCAAACATTTTTTCTCCCCCGTAGGCCGCTTGTAAATTGTAGGGGGTCTCAGTGGACCACTTTCTGCTTTTGTTTGTTTGTTATACAAATCAAAGCATGCAACACATATTTTAATATCATTTATTTTCTTCCTAGCTGGCAACATCAAAGCCAGCACCATATTAAAAAAATTCATGGGTCCTATGACAGGCAACTGAGAAGGCACCTTTCACTGCATTTGTTTAAAGGAGAAAGTGAGTAGACTGCACTAGCACCACATTATAAACATTAAAGGCCAGGCAATCATTAACCGGTTTGGTAATCCAGTCCCTGGTTAAATTGTCTCAGTTTCCATTGTCAGGGTGGGATGATCAAGGTGCAGATATTTTCAGTTGTTCCCCCTGACCACAGTTTGAGAACCTTGACAGCAGTTATTGGACCCATTTGTCTAAAATTGAAAATATAGGGTAGTCAAGTACCTACCCAATCTTCACTGCAAAACCCAGTTTTGTCTACGCTTCAGACAAAGAGGAGGAACTACCCATTGGACAGATGTCCCAGTTCATTCTGCGGTCCCACATATTAAAAAGGGAAGTGCCTCCTCCCATTTTGACCATTTTCAATCTTACAGCACCATAAGATTGGATGGCTGTTCACCACATGTTTCTATTACAGTCCCATAATATTAATGAGGGACAAAGGTGAGCCACAGTACAAAACCTGAAGCTTGGATGAATTTTAAACCAGCACTGACCACCTTTAAATTAGCAAGGCAAATAAGACCCGGACTACTTGCACATAAGAATTGAGGAATATGTATCAAATGGTTCCCTTTTGAGACATTCCCTTTAGAGACATTTTATGGTGTTTATCAGTGGATGCTACTTTCCAAGGAAAACACATCCATAGCATGAGACTGTAGAACTCTAGGTGGAATATGTTTCTGAAAACATTTACTGCATATCAGCCTGTTTAACTACTGAATAGCCTGGTCTTAAGTAGCTTCACCCTGAAGTAAGCCATGAGGTTTAAATAATTGTACATGATAGATTAAAATCAATACATAGTCAGGAAGGGCAGGGAGAGCTGGATCATGACTGGGGGGTGGGTAGGGTACTTCACCTTTCATTCCCAGTCTGGTCCTCATCAGGATCCGCATGACCCTTCTGCCTGCTATTTCCAATAGGTGGCAATCCACTGCCTTTACCCCCAATGTTCTCTTTCTCTCTGTGTGTATTTTAAAGCAGTGGTTCTTTGGTCTTCCAGGTGTTTGGGAATTCAATTCTCAGAATCCATGAGTATCAGCCAAGCAGTTGAAGCTGCTAGGAGTTGAAGACCCAAACACCTGGAGGACCCAAGAGTGAGAACTACTCTTTAAAGAGCTCTGCATTCTAGAGCTAGCCATATGACTAACAACATGGTTAGTTTGGTCAAAGGCCACTTCAGAAGATGTGCACATTCATGTGCCCATTTCTGGGGACAGACTCTTTAGCTCCAGGTCCCACCACTGTACTCCTGAGAGAAGCAGAGATAAATTATCTGCAGGTTGTTAGATGATTCTGTCCTCTGTGTTTGAGCCTCTGGGAACGTGTGTAAGAATTTATACTTCCTAGCCATGATCAGTCAGTCCATTTTGTTGTCAGTGGTCAGTGTCAGTAGCCAGAAGCATTCTTTGAAGACTGTGCAAACCAGACAGGTCTGCAACAGCTGCCAAACTCTCTAAAAAGAAGTAGTAGTAGTCACAGTCTATAAATGCATTAAATCAACATTGTAGTCCTCCGAAATAATGGACACAGCAAGCTTTTGTTTCTTCCAACATTTTCCTTTGCTCTCCCATAAGATTCCTTGCAGAATGCCTCTTACAACTATCGCTGGAATCACCTGTCTGGATCTGCCTTCAAACATGTCAGTTCTTCAGGATATGCTTGAGACCAAGGGATTTCAGCTCAGCAATAACATCTCTGGGTTGTGGATCCAGCTCTGCCACGTTCAGATCAGGGAACTGACAGTGTGCTGTCTCCCATATTTATGTCATCTTAGCTACAGAAAGGAGGATAGTTGACTGACAAGTAAACTGAGAGAAAGGAAAAGAGAGAGTGACTAAGAATGTAGAGTCTATAAAGATGTTTTGTATGTCAAATGGGAAGTTCTCTTGCAATAGATCTGCTGGGCATTCCATATATTACTTAGTTCCTTCTCAAAGGAAAGAAACCGTATCTTTTTATTTCTTCTCTGTAGGTATGTGGCAGGAAGTTGGAAGAGAGAGTTCTGGGAAAAGTGTATAGGGAAAAGTAGCTCTCCCTCATAATACTAGAATCAAGGCTCATCCACTGAAGCCAAATAATGAAAAACTTAGGACAGATAAAAAGAGGGACTTCTTCAAATGACATGTGGATTTTCTGCTGCAAGATATAGTGATGACCACTAGCTTGAATGAATTTGAAAGGAAATTAGTCAAATTAATGAGATTAATAAAGCTATCAATGACTACCAATCATAGCTTAAATCCACTTGTTAGTCCCTGCTATAGTGCTGACAAGCTGGAACATGTCCAGAAAAGGGTGACCAAAAGCCATGCCCTATGAGGAGTGGCTTAGGAAGCTGAATATGTTTAGCCTGGAGAAGAGAAGATTAAGAGATATGATAGCCATGTTTAAATATTTGAAAGGATGTCATATTGAAGATGAAGCAAGTTTGTTTTCTGTTGCTCCAGAGACTAAGGACTTTATCACACCACCCCCAAAAAACCTGTTGTTCTGCCAGCACAACTTTTCCATTTTTATGCCAGCAAAAGAACTCCCCATGATGCACTTACCTTGCCTCCCATCCAAAGGCTTCCCGGCAATAAAAGAGGAAGTGAACCGACTGTGACCAGTGGGGTGCCACAGGGTTCTGTCCTGGGCCCAGTGCTATTCAACATCTTTATCAATGACTTAGATGAGGGAATTAGGGGCATACTTATCAAATTTGCAGATGACACCAAATTGGGAGGAGTAGCTAATACCCTAGAGGACAGGATCAAAATTCAGAATGACCTGGATAGACTGGAGAGCTGGGCCAAAGCTAACAAAATGAAATTCAATACGGAGAAATGTAAAGTACTGCATTTAGGGCGGAAAAATGAAATGCATAAATATAGGATGGGAGAGACCTGGCTGAATGAGACTACGTGCGAAAGGGATCTAGGAGTCCTAGTAGACCACAAGTTGAACATGAGCCAACAGTGTGATGCGGCAGCTAAAAAGGCCAATGCAATTTTGGGCTGTATCAATAGAAGTATAGTGTCTAGATCAAGGGAAGTAATAGTGCCGCTCTATTCTGCCTTGGTCAGACCTCACTTAGAATACTGTGTCCAGTTCTGGGCACCACAATTCAGAAAGGATATTGACAAATTGGAGCGTGTCCAGAGAAGGGCAACTAAAATGGTGAAAGGTCTGGAAACAATGCCTTATGAGGAGAGACTTAGGGAGCTGGGTATGTTTAGCCTGGAAAAAAGACGGTTTAGAGGCGATATGATAGCCCTGTTTAAGTATTTGAAGGGATGTCACGCTGAGGATGGAGCAGGCTTGTTTTCTGCTGCTCCAGAGACTGGAACACGGAGCAATGGGTGCAAGCTCCAGGAACAGAGATTCCACCTCAACATTAGGAGGAACTTTTTGACAGTAAGAGCTGTTCGGCAGTGGAACGCACTCCCTCGGAGCGTGGTGGGGTCTCCTTCCTTGGAGGTCTTTAAACAGAGGCTGGATGGCCATCTGTCGGGGATGCTTTGATTGTGATTTCCTGCGTGGCAGGGGGGTTGGACTGGATGGCCCTCGTGGTCTCTTCCAACTCTGCAATTCTATGATTCTATGACTCCATTCACTTCCTCCTTCAAAATCGCTTGGATTCTCGCAAGAAGACACTCGTGCAGGAAACTGAAAAAACACACACAAAAACAACACACAAAAAGTTTTTAAAAGCAGGTACGCACACTTTAAAACTTACAAGTAAACTGGGGAGGGTCATAAAAAGTGAGTCACATACCTGGATGTCACGATCTCACCCAGAAGTGTTCGTGCTGAACCGGCCATTCATGCTGCATTCACGTGAGTACAATGGCATGAGGTTTCATGCGCCAGCAATGCCGACACTAAAGTGCCACGGGGGATCAATTGACAGCTTCAGCCATCAATAAAAAAGTACCATATGGGTTTTGGCCAGTACATAAATATGAAAGGGTGACATTGTCTGATATGCACACCCTTTGGCGTTTATGTGGCACACACCGTATTTAGTGTGTCTGATAAAGTCCTAAGACACAGAGCAATGGATTCAAATTACAGGGATAGAGATTCCACCAAAGCATCAGAAATACTTCTTGATGGTAACAGCTGTTCCACAGTGGAATGCACTGCCTCAGAGTGTGGTGGAGTCTCCTTCCTTGGAGGTTTTTAAACAGAAGCTAGATGGCCATCTGTTGGGAGTGCTTTGATTGTGTATTTCTGCATGGCAGGGGATTGGACTGGATGGCCCTTGTGGTCTTTTCTAAGTCTATGATAGTAGAAACATTGAATGAATGGAGTTTACACAAGTGCTGATTTGTCAGGTTCCCATTTATTTAGTGGGTATGCTTTAGTTGGGCTAACAACTTGGAGAACAAGAGACAGGATTGGTGGTCATTCATGGTATGGATTCTTCTTGTTCACTGTAACAACACAATGCATATATATTTTCATTGATATGTATAAACCCAAAGATCCCTTTGTTGCAGAGTTTCCACATGGGAAGATTCTGGCTATTGGCATATATGTGACATTAGAATAACATGATTGGTTCTTTTGCCCCAGTGTCCACTCCATTAAGCTCACACTGAACCCATTGGTATGTTTCTTGTCCAAGTTAGAGAGGATAGAGGGATCCTATTGGACCTCTTCATAGTTCATTTTTGTTTTAACCATGGTGAATATTTGGAGTCATTTACAAACGTATATAATTGTTTGCTATAAAATTTTTATCAATGTGCTTTTCATTTCTTTTTCCCCTACTTTATCATGAGTTTGTTTTGCCAGAGTTTTTACTCCTTTCTCTTTTCCTCAGATGGAAAATACTTCCACTTTTTTAGAGAAAGCATCCCTGTCTTTTATAGCTTCCTGGATTCTTCTTGTAAACCATGCTGGCATTTTAAACTGTGATGGACAATTTATCTGCGTGTCTGTTTTAATTATTTCAAGTAACCTCCAAGCGTCCTGAAGATTTTCAACCCTCCTCATTCTCATTCAATCTTCTTTTTACTATTCCTTCATTTTGGAGAACTTGCCTGACATTAAATTTGATCCTCTCTGGTCAGCTCCCATGAACATACAGGTTGAGTCTTCCGTATCCAAAAAGCTTGGGACCAGACATATTTTGGATTTTGGAATATTTCAGATTTTTTAATACTTGCATTTGAGATGTCTTGGAGATGAGACCCAAGTCTAAACACAACATTTCATTTTTGTTTCATATACACCTTATACACATGGCCTGAAGGTAATTTTATAAACAATATTTTTAATAATTTTATGTGTGAAACCAAGTTTGTGTACATTGAACTATCAGAAAGCAAAGGTATCACTTATTTTAGCTACTCGTGATGACAATTTTGGATTTTTGAATATTTTGGATTTTGGAATTCTGAGTAAGGGGGACAAAATGTGTATGTACTCAGTTTGGTAGCAATGTTGTCACTGTTTCCAAGCAGTCCAATAACACTTTAACTGCCATCCTGGGTCCTGACTACTGCCCAACATTAACTTGTACCATCTTCCCTTTAGTTGGCTGCACGACTAACTCCTGAATCAACCAACGAGAGCCAAGTGCAGTTTAGAGAGCAATGTTTAGAATTTTCAGCAAGAAAGTTCTAGTGCCTTCCCAAATTAAAAACTCCAGTATTATGTAGAATGCAGCTATGGCATTTAGTGGGATCATACTGCTATAATTGTGTAGTGTGAAAGGGCCCCTGGTTACACACACTTCACAGCTCTTTTCATTTGAGCAGGATAATTTTGGAGGGGAGGGTGTAATTTTATTGTTGCCATTATTAAACAATTTTGAATGAAAAATCCTTGCCAATCTATTTCAGATCACCTAGGGCTCAGCTAGACAGGAAAAATAATTGTGGAAAATAGGGCCTTACCTCCCTGTCTGAGTTCATGTGTGCCCACGATTTATTCACAATATCGCTGGAATGGGAACTTGGCTGAGTTTGCAGTTTACACGGAGCATGCCCCTGAAAAAATATGGTGGCCACTAGTGAGTTGCCTCCCAAAAATCTCCCTCCAGTCTCCACCCCCCTTTTTAAATGACAGATGTGGAAGAGTTGAAAAAACTTTTTGTTTTTGCTCTGATGCTTGAACGATCATGCACACAACAATGGTGGCTCTGGCTGCTTCCTCCCTTGCAATCTCACCCCTACCAAGTTCCAAACAATCACATTTCAGCTCTTCTATGTGCCCCTATTCAAATTGGTTGTTCAGACAACCTGTTATGCATATTTTTGTGCAATTTTTAAAAAAAAGATTGCGAGAAACAGTGAAAGCTGTTATTGCAATCTACTTGGAGTTTTCAGCCCTCCTCCTTCCCAAAAGGGCAAATCCCAGCAGGAGCTCATCTAAACAAAAGTTATTCTGCCCGCATTCTTTCTGGATTTTTGTTGTTGTTGTCTAAACAATCCCCTAGAAATCTGCTACCAGATCACAACCTACCTTTTATTCAACCCATTTTTAATGCAGTCATTTACTGTTGTCTTATTGTGCTCAATATGAGGGAGTTACAAAGCAGATACAATCCCCCCCCACACCATTACAATATTCACTTGGATAGATGCCTCCCTGTTTTGTTCTCTATCTCAAATTCACTCCCTGAGTTTCTATCAGAGAGGCCATTTTGTGGCTCTCATGCTATATCACTTTTGGGGCCTGGTAATTTCACACACAGTAGTCCAACAGAGGAGTCTGAGTTTATTCCTCTTATGTTTTCTAGTTTATTGCACTCAATACCTTCTTCAGTGTTTAGAGCAATAGCATCCCCCAAACACCCTTTCTGTAGATCTGATACCCAGGGATTTCCATTTCCCCTTGTTTCTTACTTTTCTCCCAGGTTTTTGCTACACTCACTTTATCTATGTCATTGTTTTTCATACCAAGCACTCCAGTTCCATCTTGGCTTGGAGGTTTCTTGCATTAGTACATTAAAACACACCTATTTGTGTTAATTGTGTGCCTCTGTTAAAGCCCTCTTCAAATTTCCTTTCTGTGTCTAATTTTCTCTACAGTTCTTTGGCATACACATGCATACAGACATAAAACCCCTACAATAAACATGCTCCTCTCAACAGCTAAGATATTTAGTCTGGGAACAAAATAATAGGCAGAAGCACAACATAGCTCAATCTGTTCTCCCTTGCAGTACATTCTCTTCTTGAAAAATAAATATCCCCTTTCCTCCTCCATATCTTGCAAATTATCCAAACTGAATCGACATTTGGTCTAACACCATTAATACTTAAATCTCAACAGCCACAGCTGAGCAAACCATGAAATTGCTTGACATAGTTGCCTACATTGTCTATGAAACTGACTATCCCATGCAGAAGGATAACTTCAGATTACCAGCAATCCACTGGAGCTCTGTGCTGCTTCCTACAAATTGGGGAAAAGAAGCTTTGTCATGACTGTAACCAACTGATGTACCTGTATCCTGTGTTAGCAATAACTCTAAACTAGGACTGAGGAGTATTGGGCCTTCTGGATGTTGGACTGTTAATCTTATCACCCCTAGCCACCCATCCAGCAATGAGAAATTATGGGAGTTGTAGTCCAACAACATCTGAAGGGACTCATGGGAGATTATTAGACAGGAACAAAAAAAGTGTTCCTGTCCCACAATCTCCATTCCCACCCCTGTCCCATCTCTGACCCACCACAATCACCCTCTCACTGCATTTACCTCCTCTCCCATCGTTCCGGAAGCCCAGAAGTGAACGGAGCTCTAACAGAGCTCCCCTCACCTCCTGGTTCAAAATCCTGCAGATCCTCATGAGAAGATGCAAGAGCAGGAGATTCAAAAACAAAAATAAAAAGAACACCAAAAAAAGGGACAGCAAGCACAAAAACACACTTTAAAGTGTTTATGGAGGGCCATAAAAAGTGTGTCACTTACCTGGATGTCCTGATCTCACCCAGAAGTGTTCTGGCAGGGCCCCCTCACTGATGCTGGGATCTCACCAGTGAAACAGGGCACCTTGTTGCTTACAGGAACATCTGTGACAGAAATTGAATGGGGAATCTGTTGATGGCTCCTCACACCAATAAAAAGCAGTGCTGGCCGAATGAGCAGAATGGGTGTATAACGAGGGGGGATGACGTTGTCTGAAAAGGAAGCCCTTTTGTGATCTCTTGGTGTTTGTGTAACACCACTTTTAACATGTCTGATAATCTCCATGGTCTCCATTACTAATTTAGATCAACTGTTGTCTCTGATCTAAACCTTCTGCTTCCTTAAGCAACCAACCAGTTATTTCTGTATCACATCAGTAACCCATCCATTTATTTAAAACATTTCTATATCACTCTTTATCATATGAAATTTCATGATGATTAATATAGAGATAATATATTATTAAATCCTAATACATTAAAACGATAATCTTAACAACCATTATAGAAGAGAGCAGATAAAATTTCATATCAGATTAAGGTACAGAGAAAGGACTTTTTCAGACAGCGATTTGTAACACAAGCAGGCTTGTCCCTGTTGTGAGGCTGCTGCGCGGCAGGGGGGGGCGTTTCGGATGATGCTGTCCCCCTGTCGATACTATTCCAGAAGAACTGGGAGGCTGCAGCACTGTATTTGGCCATTTTCTAATCATTGAAGTTGACCGTGATTAGAAAATGGCCAAATATGGCACTGCAGCCTCCCAGCTCTTCCGGAACAGTATCGGCAGGAGGACAGTGTCATCCGAAATGGGCCCCCTGCCGCACAGCAGCCTCACAACAGGGATGAGCCTGCTTGTGTTACAAATCGCCGTCCGAAAAAGTCCAAAGTCAGCTGTGGGGGCTTTTATGCATGTATATTTTGGATTTTGTATTTGTTTGGGCATCTCCCTAGAATCTTGTTTTGCATTTTGCTTTGGGAGAGGCTTCATGGACAAGTGTCCCATGTTACCTAGGAGCAAGAGTATTCTTGTATATAAGACTACCTGCCTTTGCTATAATTAAAAGTCTTGACTGCTGTGTGTACTATACTTGTAGTGTAAGCATAAGAAGCTGCCTTCCATGGTATTCAAAGCTTGGGTGTTGTGAGTAAATGCAAATACCTTGCTGACTATAGCATCACTATTCCAATCAAGGAGTTCATTGAGGGCCAGTCACTTCAATTGGCCAGTCTAAAACCTTGGCAGGAAACCTTGTCCAACCCTGAAGTGCCCTTACCTCATAATAATGTAGTAAATTAAAGCATCCCTTGTGGTATGCTTTTGCTATGGAAGCATGGTCCTTGTGGTACTTAGGCTCCTAGCTTCCTTTCAGTCAAACAACCAGGAACCCAAATGAATGTTCACTGCACTGCAAGCAATGAAATCCCACACCCAAGGGAATCCTGAGTCATCCCATTTGTGCCCCCAACCTGAAGTCTATTAATTGTCCTTGAGACCAACCACCCAGCTTGCATTTTGATTACAGTACCCAGTCTAAACAACTGTCTGTCACTTATCTCCAAGATCTGCTCCAGGTTTGTGTCATTTTTGTCACATTCACAATGGGGGTGTTGATTACTCAAAGCTGCTTCTATTCCCCGCCCCCCGCCTTCTCCTGATGTCACTATATCCACATTTCCAAGACCTCACACCATCTCACAGTCATCTATACTATCAAGCATCTATTGTGGTTTCCCACAGATTGGAAATGTTACTTCTTTGGCCTGTAATGCCCAGAATTCTCCAGCTACCATGATCTGTAGCTATGCTGACTAGATCAGTGTTTCTCAATGTGTGGGTCCCCAAATGTTGTTTGACTACAGTTCCCAGGAGCCCTCTGAGGTCTCACCTTGATAGCCAGGTGGTCCTCCTGGTCATTAGTGAGGCTGTAGGATTGAACTTACAGCCTCACTAATGACTGGGAGGACCCCCTGGCTGTCAAGGTGAGACCTCAGAGGGCTCCTGGGAACTGTAGTCCACCAACATCTGGGGACTCACACATTGAGAACCACTAGACTAGAGGATTCTGTGAGCTACAGTATACCTCCAAATAACCTTTCTCACCTCTAGGCTTTCCAGCCAGTTTCCATATCAGTGTTGTAGCCAAACCACACTATTATGGATGTCCCCCCTTGCCTGAGGCACCCAACAGTCACCCAGCACTGAGTATGTGACCACAATACATAAAGAATATGTTGTGGGCCTACAGTTGTATTTATCCTAATGCCTGATTCTCAACTAAGTCAGGAAGGAAGTGTGGTACTTTGACAAGATACAAGGAAGGTGTTTGTTTTTGAGAATGCTGACAGGGTAAATAGTAGGTGATTATCAGTACAGGGGGAAGGGGAAACCAACCTCTGAAGCAGTCCATTTGCTCTTCTTAGGTCTTCAATTTCAAGCTTGCCACCCATCCTCTAGTGACTGATAAGGAGTAAAGCTTTTAACCAGCTTTTGTGACCCTGATGTCCTTCAAATGTTTTGGACTGAGTACACACAACCCTTTCCCATGCTCAATGGGGCTGATGGAGGTTGAATCCAAAACATCTGGAGGGCACCAACTTAGGGAAGGCTGCTTTATCTTAAGATAAATTAATAATCACGAACATGAAATGGAAGTTAACATATTCCAATGGAAAGTTCCACAAATTCCTTACCATCACAGTAATTGTATCAGGCTCCACCAACCTGGCATCCCTGTTTTGGATGACATACCTTTCAACATTTTACAAATGAAAACTGGGATGCCAACACCAGAGTGTGTTCGAGATGGCAAAAGTTATTAACAAGAAAGAACTCACAAGCTAAAACAGGCTGCAACAATTTGCTTTTACCTTAACATACTGGGAAGAGCAAGACTCTGCCTCCTATGGTCCTCTCCAACTGCTGGGTTAACTGGGAATTAACTACTTTTGTACTTTGAACTAAGTCTGCAGCAACTGAAGTAAGCCAAAAGGGGAAAGTGAGAGGAGAAAAGAGAAACTGGGACATTTTAAAAGCAGAGAGTAGTATACGAATGCCTTCTTAATCTAAATAAATTTAAATCTCCAGGACCAGATGAACTACATCCAAGGGTATTAAAAGAGCTGGCAAATGTAATCTCAGAGCCATTGGCAATAATCTTTGAGAGCTCCTGGAGAACAGGAGAAGTCCCAGCAGACTGGAAGAGGGCAAACGTTGTCCCCATCTTCAAAAAGGGGAAAAAAGAGGATCCCAACAATTATCATCCAGTAGGTCTGACATCAGTACCAGGGAAGATTCTAGAGCAGATCATTAAACAGAGAGTCTGTGAACATTTAGAAAGCAATGCCATAATTACAAAAAGTCAACATGGGTTTCAGAGAAACAAGTCATGCCAGACTAATCTGATCTCTTTTACATATATATATATATATATATATATATATAATATTACTAGCTTGATAGATGAAGGGAATGCTGTGGATATCGCATACCTTCATTTCAGTAAGACTTTGACAAGGTTCCCTGTGACATTCTTGCAAACAAGCTTGTAAAATGTGGGCTAGACAAGTTAACAGTTCAATGGATTTGTAATTGGTTGACTGGCCGAACCCAAAGGGTTCTCAGCAGTAGCTCCTCTTCATCTTGGAAAGATGTGACCATTGGGGTGCCACAGGGATCTGTCCTGGGCCCAGTGCTATTCAACATCTTTATCAATGTGAAGTCAAAGGCTTTCATGGCTGGCATCCATAGATTTTCCTTGGGTTTTTTTTTTTTTGGGTGGTGAGGCCATGGAATAGTTTCTTTCTGACATTTTGCCTGCATCTATGGCTGGCATTTTCAGAGAATGGCTGGGTAGGAGTGTATGTGGAGCTTATATGCTGTGAACCCCTGTAAGGTAGTATATGTAAATTTGTGTAATTGAATGGTTAGTTTCTGGGTATAGAAATGCAAGGCTCGTTAGTGTCTGTTTGGTTAATGGTTGGTTGATGGCCCATTATCTGCTTGGACTCCCCTTGTCCCTGGGTGGAATTCCTTTGTAAGTGCTGAGCTTTTATTCTATTGTTCTTCAAAACTGGGAGCCAGATTTTGTTTACTTTTAAGGTTTCTTCTTTCCTGTTGAAGTTGTCCAGGTGTATTTGGATTTCAATAGCTTCCCTATGCATTCTGACATGATAGTTTTTGGCCTGGTCTAGAATTTCTGCGTTTTCAAATAGCATTTTGTGTCCAGATTGGTTTATAACATGTTCTGCTACTGCTGATTTTTCTGGCTGGCCGAGTCTGCAGTGTCTCTCATGTTCCTTGATTCGTGTTTGCACACTGCATTTAGTCACAGACAGAATAGGGGAACTGATGAGGAAACTCAACCTCCAAACAATCTACAGACCAACTAAGAAAGTCCAAGAAATGCTACACTCAGCAAAGGACAAAGAGACCCTCTCACAGCTGCAGGAGTTTACCGCAAATCATGCAGCTGTAAACAAGTTTACTAAATGCTTTGATCGTGATTTCCTGCGTGGCAGGGGGTTGGACTGGATGGCCCTTGTGGTCTCTTCCAACTCTACAATTCTACAATTCTATGATTCTATGAGATGAAAATGTGGGACATCAGAAGATTAAAAGGGGCTGCCCCTGTCAAATCAGGACAGTTGGAGGATATGGAATGACAGTTCCCACTACTTCCAACCAGCATAATGGCTACACAGTCTGAGATAATAGAAACTGTAGTTCAACACATCTGTGGGGCACCAGGTTGAAGAAGTCTGCTTTACGTGCTATCACTCACTTTTGAAAACTCAGGAGAAGTGTCATTTCAGTGGAGAAGTTAAAAAAAAGAAGCTTCAGTGTGGTGTCTGTAGGAAAGGTTTTAGATCCTTCCCCACCTCCGCCTCTCTCTTCAAGAATAAGGCAATGATCTTGCATACTGCCCTAGGAGTAAATCCCACTGAATTGGTTTTAAAGTAAAAAATGCTTTAAAACCAGCTTGATTGGTTTTAAAGTAAAAAATGCATATTATTACAAACACCATTGCATAAAAGCAACATACTTCAAGAGCATCTGTACTGTTTTGGTGGCCTGTTTAGGCCTCCTCAGAATGGAGTTACTGCTTGCTCCTGAGAAATAAAGCACATGTGATCTGAAATATTAGAAGGAAGGGGATGAACTGCCCTTCTGGTCTGTCTAAATGACATCCCTGATAGCCAGTTCCAATTGTCTTGTAAACTCCAATTTCTCTACCTTGTTTCCCCTTAGCTCGTAATCGTGTCCCCTGAGGGCACATCGTGGCATCAGTTGCAAGGCAAGATGAGAGGGCTAAGAAAATCTTGGTTATTCCCTGGGGTCCCAGTATGCATTGTTCATGCTCTCTGTGTTGCTGCCATTCAGTGAGCTGAGTCAGCAGTCCTCCCGCTGTGCCCCCACCCTTTGCCTCACTGTCCCCACTCTGAAATAATATTTCGTCTGCCCTTGCTTGTTCGGTGGCCTTTGCCAACTGTCCAGTGAATTTTATCAGTAGCAGTCACTCAAGCGAAACCTGACCAGCTTGAGGAGCAGCAGGAAAGATGTAAGGCAGCACTACAGGCAAAGCTAGCACAATGATTCCTACACCACACCACTGTCACAGCAGATTCAGTGTCACCCATTTTAATATCACCCCACTCTCAGGAGATTTATTTGGGCTTGGGGAGCTGAGAAAAATTGTTACTAGCTCTGGAATGGTTTGGTTGAGAAACTAGGCCCTGGCAGGTACAAAATGTTAAAAGAGTTTGCAGAAAATTATGATGGGAAAAACTGAAAAAAAGTTGATCCTGATCTTAGAGTGTATATCATAAGGTTATAGAGATTTCCCTTGCATTGTGACTTATGGTCAGATTTTCACCCATGCCCAAGAATCTGTAATGGCTTGCATTTGAGGATGAGGCTGCTTGAAATGGAGGTTGTAGCACTCCCAGTCAAGGACCATTGAAAAATCTGAGATCTGTTCTGAGCTTGGCAAGTTACTTTTTAAAAAGTATTTAGTTATAATTTAGTTATAATTTCAAGCCTCCCCAAAGTATTTAGCTATCATTATACCATAGGTATAATTGTTTAAAAGTAACTCTATACTTTCCAATTTCTTCAAGTAAGCAGAATATTTACTTTTAGTTACTTTTGAACCATCTGAATGCTACAAGCTCCTGGCCTGTGGTGTAAAATACACTCTCCTCCCATTTACCTCAGTATTTCAATGTCTACAACAAAGTGTAAAGCAGCAATATGAGGCACAAGACAAGCCAGCACTTGAACCACACCTCACCCCTATAATGATAAACACAAGTAAATGGTATAGCAACATAACAACATCATCAAACTCACTGCTTATTAAGTTACAGTCATAATGTGATGTAGTTATACTGTAGTGATTGGGGATACAGTAGTGTTGGAATGTATAAGTAGCACCCCTGTATACACATGGGGGATTGGTTCCACGGCCCCCCGTGGATAGCAAATTCAGTGGATAATAGTGAATGTCATCCCGGGGGCCATCTAGCCTCCTCCCCTTCCCTGTTCACCCCTGCCATGGCCCCACCGCAGTGACAGGAGCCATCCCGAGGGAAGGGTGGTGTAAGATCACTCCTTCCCCTCCCTTCACCCCCTCCATGGCCCCACTGCAGTGGCAATCATGGGGGGAAGGGGCTAGATCGCTCTCCCCTTCCCCCTTCACTCCAGCCATGGCCCCACCACAACGGCAATCGCGGGGGCGAAGAGGGAAGGGGAGGAAGCTAGATCACTCTCCCTTTCTCCCTCTCCCTCATGGCCCCACTGCAGCAGCAATTGCAGGCATAAAGGGGAAGGGACTATCGCTCTCTCCTTTCCCCCCCCCCATGGCTCCACTGCAGCAGCAATCACAGGAATGAAGGGGGAAGGGGCTAGATTGCTCCCCCTCCCCCCTTTACCCCACCATGGCCCCACTGCAGCTAAATCACTCCTTCCCCCTTCCTCCCCCCTTCCCCCTTCACTGATCACCATGACGGTGACCAGGAGCCCTCCCAGGGGAAGGGACAGGAGAGGTGAGATTCCTCCCCCCTTCCCCTGCCATCACCAAACACTGATAATTGAATCCGCAGTTGGCGAATCAGCAGATGTGAGGGTGCCACTGTCAGAGAACAGTAACTATAATTCTTATAACATAAGAACAGTAACTATATATTTATAATTAGTTAATTCAAAGCTCTGGGTATGATGTCAGATTTTTATCTCAGTTTTTACTGAGGAGGATGAAATGTACCTAATTCAGGCTGTCTGTTGTTCTACAAACTGGATATGCCCTATGTTCAGCACACAATTGGAGAATTTGTAAGATAAATTCACAAAGCCAACACATCCAGGACCCCTAAATCTGTACAGAAATTCAGATGAAATGTATTTTCATATAGATCCCTACTTGTTACCACCATATGTTGTCTGTATTTGTGGATTCTAGTCCAGTCTATCAATATAAATTTCACCATCTGAATTCTTTTCCTGAGGTTATTTATTTTTCATCTACAGGTCTGAGAATCTTTCAGAAGCCATAGACATTGGCCATAGTGGTTGAGGAATTCTGGGAGCTGCGGTCTAATAAAGTAATTTTTCCAAGCTCTGAGAAGGCCTCGGCAAGAGGTGGAATAGGCATAAACAGTGGTAATTCTACCTATTTACACCCCTCTCAACTTGCACCAGCAAACCAAATATTGTATATAGAAGAGGGCTGACACTGATATCTAAGTTACACAGATGTAAGTCCAATTTACTTTCAGGGATGCAAAGAATATTTGGAAATATTTCCAAAAAAGTGTCAAAACACAAAATTCAAGTGTTGAGAAACCCTGACAACGGATTTATTCTGCACATGACTTATTCTGCACAAAATTAGCATGTGCTTGTGTTGTGCTGAAAACAACATTTTCTCTGTTGGAAGCAGCATTTTGTGTGCAGACAATAATAATGTTTCTATACAAAAATATTACTTTCTGTGTGGAAAATCATGTTGCCTGCATAAAAAATGCTGTTTTCTGCACAAAACAATAGCATATGAGTTTTGCACAGAATAAATCTTGAATTGCAAATAGGCTTTGGAAACCTTGTGGTTTTCAAAGATTTTCTCACAGCAGGAGGAGAGTTGCTAAAAATTACTTGTTGCTTTCTTTAAGAAGAAAATCAATAAAGAATCACATCCCTACTTACATCTGCATAACACTTTTTTTGGCCATTGCAAAGGTTGGAATCTTTCATCAACTGTGCTATGAACAAACTCTCCCACCCCCCAAAACCCTTTCAGCTGGTGCACCCCCCCCCCACCAAACCTGGACATTTTCTGGCCAGTGGAGAATGGGGGGGGGAGCAGAGCAGCATTCACCTGTGTTCCTGTAGCTGTATGCACAACAATGTCATCATCCTCTGGGACATCCAGAGGACCATGGGAGGATCTTGGAGGATTCCTGTTCTGTGTCTCCACCTATAGGTCTATACCTGGATGCTTCCCTACTGCCTCCTCCACTCTCCACCAGCCAGTTAGTTCTATGTTGGGTGGGCTGCAGCAGCCAAAATGTGAGCTGCAGGTGAGGGGAAGATGTTTCATAGTTCCTCCTTATGGTATGTCTCCCAATGCAGGACCTCAGCCTATATCATAAGGTCATTATGAGCATTTTAATGGAGCTGGGGAATAGGAAGAGGTCACAATTTTGTGGCAGAGCACTTTCTTTGTATTAGAACTTAGAGAAGATACTTTAGAGGTTTACAACTCCCAGAATCCCCCAGACAGTGGCCAAGGGAGTTGTAGTTCTAAAAGTGACCCCTCCTTCAAACTCTGATTTGTATATACAATATAAATTCAATCCCTGCCAGACTGAGCTTTTTTTTTAAAATCTACCAGATAACAAGTTTTGTGAATGACCTCACCCTGAGATACCAGACAACTGCAGCCAGGTAGAGCATACAGATTGAGGCCAGATGGACCAGTAGACTGACTCAGCATAAGAACAGTTTAGACGCTTGCATAATATATGTTAAAGTGGTTCACATTTTGTATCCTTGTAATGACAAGAGTCAGTATGCAACAATGGAGATTATCAGACGCAGCAAAAACTGCATCAAAAGATCTCTTAGAAGAACAGGAAGGGGCAACCTTACCAGATGACATCATCCTCTAGCATTCTGGCAGCATAGCGCACCCATGAGTAAAGCATCCCTTTTTATTAGTGGCTTGTCCCCTTGAATAGAAAAGGGAAGCCTCATCTGTGGCAGCACTACGCCCCCAGAATGGCCTTGCCCAAAAATGGCATGTTGGAGACTGGCCAAGAATTATTCAGAAGTATCCTACCCATTTGTTTACTTATTTTTTATGTTTATATTCCATCTTTCCCCAAGGCAGTAGGCATCCTTTCCCCCCCCCACCCTGCATTATCTTCAGAAGAACCCTGTGAGGTGAGGTTGATCATAGGTTATAACCTTGTGAGATAGATGGGAGGAGAGAGAGTGGCTGAAGGTCACCCAAAGTTTTCATGGCTCAATGGGGACTAGAGTTTGGATCCCAAAGCCCAGTTCAGCATTCTAATCCAGAAGTGGGCAAACTGTGGCTGCATGCAGCCTTCTACTTTGTGTTTGTGGCCCTCATCACCTTTCCACTCCCCAGACCTCCCTTTTTCTGCCCCCAATTTTGAATTGCCTCTCTTGGAAGCCTCCAGGGCCCCCTCTACACTACAAAATTGTTGTGCTATGATATCACTTGAACTGCCATGGTTCTGTTCTATGGAATTCTAGGATTTGGGGTTTAGTATTCCTAGTAGAGCTCTTACTCCTCACCAAATTACAAATCCCACAATTCCATAGGATGTTGAAATGGCCATTAAAGAAGAATCACAACACTATAATTGTGTAGTGTGAAAGGGCTCCAAGACTGGCAATTCACCTTTTAAATAGTTGTTAGGGAGTTTTTAACATTAAGATATCCACTTCTCAAGTCCACAAGTGATAATAATAATAATAATAATAATAATTTATTTATTTACCCTGCCCCTCTGTTAAAAACAATCAGGGTGGCTTACAACAATTAAAATACAAATGCAGATTAAAATCCCTAAATACCACCCACCCCCATAAAAAGATAAGTAGACCTTTGGCTAGTTCTGGTTTTCTGTGTAGTGGTTTGTTTAACATTTTTGCAATCCACAAAGCCCCTGCAGCATGTCCTAGGGCATTAGAATGACCCTCAGAACTGCTGCAGTTGCCCACCCTTGCCTTTCCAATGTGAGCCTCACATGCCTATATTCTAGTGATGAGGGAATGGGGAGGAAAGGACGTTTCTTTAGAGTCAAGTATGAAACTCTCTTGCAAGAGCAGAGGGTTATTATTCCTCTGCCACTAAAGCTACTCTAGCAGGGTGGCTCATTAATAGGTAGAACCTGTCAAATGGTGGGAGGGAGAGCTACCTCGTTGGGCGACAAGATGAAAACATATTAACTCCCACCAAAGGGGAAGAGGTGGCGATTAACTGGTGCGATGACAATATGAAATGTCAGAGGCACAGACAGTGAGCACAACTGTTCATTATTATATTAAGAGCGTTAATTTTCTGCCTTTAAACACTGGTAGCCTGTCAGTTCAATTAGATAGTGCTTGAGTGTGTTTAATGTCGATCAATACATTGCTGCATCTGATGGATTTTTTTTCTCCTCCTGGCCAGCCTGTGATGTGCAGAGTGAGGCACAGAGGGAGTGGGTGTCCTGGGTGGGGAGACGAAGGCTCTTTCTGATATTCTTTTTGTCCTTGGGGGTAGAAGGTGCTTTGTGGGAAAGGTAGTTAGATAATGATACACAATCCTATTTGAGGCAAGACTAATCAACAGTGATTTGTGAAATTCTCACAGAGGTGGAGAGGCATGGGAGTGCTTTGAAAGGTCTAGAAAGATCAGGCCAAGGTAAAGAGCAAACTAATATATTTAGCAAAATGACATTGCAGGACACTTGGAAAGGAAAAGAAATAACAGTGCAAGGGGGAAACTCTCTCTCAGGCTGGGTAATTAGAAGGGGATAGATTCTGATCTCAGCATTACCAGCATAAATAAGTTTGTGCCAATGAACTTTGCCTTTAAGCTGGTGAATGTCTAGGGCCACAAAAGTAACATTACAGGTTGAATATGCCTTATTTGGAAATCTGAAATCCAAAATTGCCAATGTAGGTGGCTGAGATAATGATACCTTTGTTTTCTGAGGATTCAATAAACACAAACTTTGTTTCATGTGCAAAATTATTAAAAACTGTTGTGTATAAAATTACCTTCAGGCTATGTGTATAAGTTGTATATGAAACATAAATGAAATGTTGTGTTTAGACTTAGGTCCCATCTCCAAGATATCTCATCATGTATATGCAAAAATTCCAAAATCCAAAAAAATCAGAAATCCAAAGCACTTCTGGTCCCAAGCATTTCAGATAAGGGATACTCAACCTGTATCAAGAAAATGGGATTTCTTTAGCTGCTTCTTAATATAACTGTTTCTGAGTCTGGGGGTTAGTTTTTCATAAATACAGTATATAGGCAACCATCTTGGGCATAAAGGGGACCTTCCTTCAGTATCTATCACCTCTAATCCCTTGTGTTGTTTGTGTCAATAGATAGGGTGTCTACTTAGACAGTGTAGTGTAGTGGTTTGAGTGTTGGACGGGACCCTGGGAGACAATGTTTCTAATCCCCACACCATCATAGAAATCCCCTGGGTAACCTTGGGCAAATAACATTCTCTCAGCCTTAGAGGATGGCAATGGCAAAACTCCTCTGAATAAATCTTGTCAAGAAAACCCTATGATGGAGTTGTTATGGGCTGGAGTGAACTTGAAGGCACATAGCAACAACGTAGGTTTGCATAAAATGGGCATATGCTAAGTGATATATATCATTGTAAATGGAGAAATACTGAAATTACTGTCAATTCAACAAGTATATAGTATAATATACTGGTATAGTATATATAGATAGATGGGTAGAGACTTTATCTATACTTCATGTCTATCTTTCTTCCCCCTCTTTTTTTTTTAATGACTCAAGCAATAGCAAATAACACATTCCATTGGGGAGATTTCCATATAGTATAGGGAATAGAGCGAGAGGAACTGGAAAAAACACACCTGAGCATTCCTTGCCTAAGAAAACCGTATGAAATTCATGGGGTCACCATAAGTCAACAAATGACTTGAAGGCATATAAACAAACAAACACACACACATTTGCTAACTTTATTGTCACTGTGTGCCTTCAAGTCATTTCTGACTTATGGTTACCCTAAGGCAAAGCTATCACAGGGTTTGCTGAGGCTGAGAACTTGTGACTTGCCCAAGGTTATCCAGTGGGTTTCATGGCCAAGCAGGGATTCAAACCCTGCTGTCCATTATCATAATCCAACACTCAAACCACTATGCCATGCTGGTTTATAACCATCATAATGCAATCAGGGAAAGCTATCCATTGTTAGCAAATGTTGAATGTCTTACTAGAGCCATCAACAAGTTTTCCATTATTATTTTTCACCAGGCAACTAATCTATGGATATTTTATTTATTTATTGGTAAAAGCTGTCCTTAAAAGCTCAGTCAGCAATCCTGAATCACACCCTTCCCATCCCAAACATTGTACTACCTGTATGTATCTTAAAAGGACAGTTACCGTACTTTTAGGAGCACAATGAATGGCAGGACCTACCATATTAAACAAACAAAAATCACCTGCTGGTCTTGCAATCTTATTCACGTGATTCAATGCAGATACAGAATGCCAGTCTTCAGTATGTGGAGATAACAACCACAGACCTATGCACACCCTTTAGGAATCATGTCTGCAGTCCTGATCACGAAGCAACCAGTGGCTAGACATTTTCACTTGGAACACCACAGCCTCCCTGATTTGTCTGTGTTTGGAATGAGGTGCCATCTCTTTCCAGTGCTTTGGATATAAGGGAGAATTTCTGGATCCACAGACCTAAGACTTTAACATCTCATAGGAGATTAACAAAAAACGGCATTATAACAATGCCATGAGATTGCAAAAGGAATTCCTTATCAGACAATGTCATGCCCCAGCATTCTGCAAGGATTCTGCTGCTGTTACAATGGAGTTCTTTTTTATTGATGGGGAGAAGCTGAACATTGATCTCCCGTAGCGTTTGTGTTCTGGATTTTCATGTGTGCAAGAAGGTGCCCTGTTATGCTGGTGTGATTCCAGCATCAATGGGTGGTCCCGCCAGAATACTTTCGGGTGTGAAGGAGAAAACTAGGTACCGTACACTCTTTTTATGAACCTCTCTGTCTGGCTTGCAAGTTTCTAAATGTGTATCTGTGCTTTTCTGAACGTTTTCTTTTTTTAATTTTGGTGTTTGGGAGCTTTTTAGTGTGCTCATGTCTTCTTGGGAGATGCACTGAAATCTCATTCATGGAGAAATGCAGAAGTGGTGTGAGTGCTCGTATTGCCGGATTCTTGGGGTGATTTTGTATCATTATCATGGCAGCGTGCGAAAACATGTGTCATTGTGCCAGAACATGAATGCTGTAAAATATAGTGCCATAATAACGTTTTCAGGCACTCGTCTGGAAATCTCCTTAATCTCAGCCTAGAGGATAATATAACACCATTGTCATCTTAAGAATGTCGACCTCTTAAGAATGTTCTAAACTAATGCTACTGAAACTGGTGGTCCCTGGAATGATCTCAGTACCTGAGCCATTGGCTGCCAGTTCCTGGCAAGTTTTCAGAAAAGAAAGTAACAGTTGTCCCTAATGGGCACAAACATAGTGCCTGTCCCTGGCATATTGGGAAAAATAATTGCCAGTCCTCCAGATCAAACAGAATAAGGAGATTATCATACAAGCTTCTAAAAACGTTATTTCCCCACTATATTTTAAAGCATAAGTATCCTGGCATAATAACATTTCTTATCACAGGTTGCTGTAATCACAAGAAAGAACCGTCCCAGAATTTCAACAACATGACCGCTCATGTACTGATTTACTTTTGAATTTTTGCATGGGTGAGACTTTGGCAGTTCTCGCGATAAGACAAAAGCATGCGTAAAAGTCTAAAAATACCTGACTTCCAGTTTTGAAAAAACAATAGAATCAAAATTCAACACTTACAAATGAATTCCACCCAGGGACAGCGGGATTTCCTGCAGATAATGGTCCATCAACCAACCATTAGCCAAACAAACACTAATCCTCCTTGCATATCTAAACCCAGAAACGAACCATTCAATTACACAAATTTACATATCCTCCCCAACAGGGGTTCACAGTATATAAACTCCACACACACTCCTACCCAACCATTCTCTGAAGATGCCAGCCACAGATGCAGGCAAAACATCAGAAGTAAACTCTTCCAGAACATGGCCTCACAGCCCAGAAAAAAACCAAGGAAAATCTATGGATGCTGGCCGTGAAAGCCTTCGACTTCACATTGAACACGCAAGCCCTGAAACACACTTAAAAACTTGCCAGCAAAATGGGGAGGTTCATAAAAAGAGCATCCCATACCTAGTTTTCGTGTTCTTACCTGGAAGTGTTCAGGGATCGCCCATTGATGCTGTAATCATGCCAGCAGAATGGGGCGCAGTTTCGCACACAAGCAATACTGAGGAAAAAAACACCATGGGATATCAGTTGGTGGCTTTGGCCTGCTAATAAAAAAGGACACCCTTTTGACAGCAGCAGAACGCGAGAGGACAACATTGTGCAGTAGGGGAACCCTTTCATGGTATCCTGACGTCATCACGCCATATTTGCTGTGTCTGATAATCACCTAAGAAGCAATGTTCTAAACTGCTACTTTGGATGCAGCTTATTTTTCTTTTCAGCAACTGGAGAAGGCAGAAGTTTTGCTAATGTATTTATTAAGTTCCTTTGCTAATCATTCTTACCATACTGGTGAAGACTGTAACCAGAGTGCTTGTACACTCTGCTGCCAGGATGCCAACAGTTGACAGGTGACTTCAAGAACCCTGTTCTTCCTTCATTTGGTTCTTTATTCTTTACACCAGGCTTGCTGCTCCTCCAGACAAGGCAAATGTGTTATGAGTTTGTGATATTTGTTGTGGTGATTATCAGGATTTCTTTGAATATGCCAATGGCATCTCTATTGTCCCAGACTATTTTCTGGCAATTCCTGGCACCAGCTGCAACTTTTTATTCCTACCCTCAAATGGTTCCCCGCCCCTCATTCCAAAACATACTAGAATTAAAAAAAAATACAATTCTCAGTTATGAAGCAGAGGATACCTTCAAAAAGGGAAGTGTCCTCTGCAAATGGCCACTGTGCTACTAAATCCAGAGAATGGGCGTAGTCTCCTTTACCTCTGGCGTTCATGGGAGATACGTCGGTGGAGGCTCAATGCCACTATAAGCACCTTTCTGGACGAAGCTCTGCTGCAGAACAAGCAGCCGGATCCAGGATGGTTCCCTGGGGTAGCCCCTTTCGGGAAGGATGAAGACTGGTTCAATTAAGAAGCAGTCTGCTTCAGCAGAGTTTGCAGGAAAATGTGCTGAATCTCTTGCATATCCCTCTGAGATTAACTTCAGTAAATGCAAGGCAAACAGGCAATATTCAAGTTATATCATTGAAAAGTGTAATAGCTGCATTTAAACATATATTGTGAACATATATTCAGGCTGCTTACATCCTAACTGACTAAGAGAAAATTTGGGGTAGAGAAAGAGGTTAGCAGAAGTGGGGCTCACCATCTTGGAATAAAGAAGGGGGGCTCACTATGTGATCAGAGACACCTGGGAGTTTCTGAGGTTACATGGTCTGATTGCTTTGATTATTTGATTATGATGACCATGAATTACAACCTATAATTGAGCAAATGGGAAAGTCTGAGGACTTTATCAGACTCGCCAAATATGGTGTCATAATGATGCCTAATGAATGCGAAAGGGTGTGCATACCAAATGATGTCTTGCTTTTGTAATTGTGTCTTGAAAATAAGGTGTTCTTTTTTATTGACAGGCCAAGCCATCAACAGATCATCCATGGCATTTTTTTGCCAGTACTGAAAATGTTTGAAACCTTGCACCATTTTGATCTTATGAATACAGCATCAATAGGCAGAACACTTCCAGTTGAGAATGCAAAAGCTACATAAACTTGTTGCTTTCAGACACCAACCCAGGAACAACTTATAATGTTGCCAGATTCTGCGCAGCTGCGGTTAAAATTCGTCAGACAATGTCCTCAGCAGTAGAATAGTGTCAACCTAGTCTTGTTATACTGGAGCTAACATTTTAAATACTGCTTTTAGCCTGTTTTTATCCTGTGATTTCACCTTTATTTTGTATCCCCTTTTTACCTGTGCTGGTCTATGACCGTAATAAAGATTCTTCTTCTTCTTCTTCTTCTTCTTCTTCTTCTTCTTCTTCTAGGTAGGGGGCGCTCTTTTCATGAACCTCCCTGGTTTACTTTGAACTTTTTCAGTGTGGTTATGTGCTTGTGTGCACTTTTTGTGTGTTTCTTTTTCTGTATTTTAAATTTTACTGCGCTTGTGTCTTCTTGCAAGAATTGCTGGGATCATGAGCATGGATTTAAACAGAACTCCCTTTGTGCTCCGGTAATGCTGGGGATGCCTTTACACACTATTGAAGGTAGGTCTGATTTTTTTTAAAAAAAGGTTCTTTTGCCATCAGAAAAACACTGCAAAATATGGTACTAAAGAGACGTATTGGGAAGTTCGTCTGATAAAGTCCTGAGAAACAGCATGAAATAGGAGAACAGAGGCATGCCGGAAAGCACCATACTGCCTATGCTCTCAATGCTCCAATTGCATATAGAAGAGGGGGCAGTGAAGAAAAGGTTTGGCTGGATAAGTATCTTCCAACATAGATTGAAGGGACAGTCAGACCAAAGAAAAGTAATGAGAATACAGATTCAGAAAACCTAGCATCCATGGACTGGCACACTCTTCCTGTGCTGTTGCAACAGAGACCAGGACTACATTGGAGGGCAGCATTTTGGAAGGATGTGTTTTGATCCCTTTCTTCTAGTAAAGGAAGGGATAACTTTTTGCATTCTAAATGTTGCTGAGCTGAAACTCTCCTCTACCCTCCCCATTGGCTATAATTGCTTGGTCTGATGGGACTTGAAGTACAGTAACATTTTGGGCAGCCACACTGTGCTGCCTTAGAACTTTATCACACTACCCTCCAGAAACGTTCTTTTGCTGACATATTTTGAAGACCCCTTTTTTTTGCCAGCAAAAGAACCCCCTTTATCAGACCTACCTTAAAGAGGCAGCACCAGCATAAACAGATCAGGAATGGAGCTCTGTTTACTTCCTGGTCTCTTGCCGATTCTTGCAAGAAGATGCAAGTGTGGCAAATGTTAAAAAAAAAACCAAGCAAAATTAAGACCAAAAACATTCACACAAGCAGAAAAGCACACTTTAAAAGTTAAAAAGAGTGTCCCCTACCTGGCTGTCACAATCTCACACGGAAGTGTTCTGTCATTCATGTGAACACAATGGCACGAGGTTTCAAATGCTGGTAATGCCGGTAAAAACCACCACGGGAGATCTATTGATGGTTTGCCCCATTAATAAAAAGGAATGGCATTTAGACAGCACAAAATCGTGAAAGGATGACATCATTAGATATGATTAAGGACACCATATGCAGCGCCTAACATCCTGCTTTGCAACAGCTGCAGAGCTGTTTGGGCTAGAAGTCAACCTGAAGAAAACAGAAGTCCTTTACCAGCCTGCACCACAGGATGAACACCACCATCCCCACATTGCCGTCGGCAATTCTGTGCTTTAGTCCGTTCAGCAGTTCACCTACCTGGGAAGCATCATCTCCTCAGATGCCCAGATTGACAAAGGGATCGATCACAGATTAGCAAAGGCACATAGCGCATTTGGAAGACTCTACAAAAAAGTCTGGAGTAATAAACACCTTAGGCAAAACACAAAAATCAGTGTGTATAGAGCCATTGTACTGTCTATTCTCCTTTATGGGTCTGAAACATGGGTCACCTATCGCCACCACTTACGATTCCTCGAACACTTCCATCAGCGCTGTTTACGCACAATCCTAAATATACACTGGACTGACTATGTGACGAATGTTGCTGTCCTTGAGCAGCAGGGATCACCAGCATTGAGGCCATGATACTGAGAACACAGCTGCGCTGGGCAGGGCATGTTTCTAGGATGGAGGACCATCACCTCCCCAAAATAGTACTCTACAGTGAACTCGCCATGGGTCAGCGTAAGAGGGGCGCTCCAAAAAAGCGATACAAGGACTCCCTGAAACAACATCTCAGGCTCGGCCTAATTGATCACCAACAATGGTCCGCCCTGGCCTCACATCGGGAGGCATGGAGACGCACTATCCACAATGCTGCAGCCTTATTTGAGAACTCACGTCAAAGAAGTCTCGAAGAGAAACAAGAACACAGAAAGAATCACAACCCAGAAACATCACCCAAGGAGACCTTCTTCTGTGCCTTCTGCAACCGGACTTGTCTATCTTTGATTGGCCTTTTTAATCATCAGCGCGCTTGCAGAAAATGCGGGATGAGTCCTTCCTGAATCTTTGTTTGTGAAGAAAAGCCAGAGAGAGAGATTTGCCTGGTGTTTGGGCCTACTTAGAATCATAGAATCATAGAATTGCAGAGTTGGAAGATATCATGAGGGCCATCCAGTCCAACCTCCTGCCATGCAGGAAATCATGATCAAAGCATCCCCGACAGATGGCTATCCAGCCTCTGTTTAAAGACCTCAAAGGAAGGAGACCCCACCACGCTCCGAGGGAGTGTGTTCCACTGCCGAACAGTTCTTACTGTCAAAAAGTTCCTCCTAATGTTGAGGTAGAATCTCTGTTCCTGGAGCTTGCATCCATTGCTCCATGTTCCAGTCTCTAGAGCAGCAGAAAACAAGCCTGCTTCATCATCAATGTGACACCCCTTCAAATACAGTATATTCCGGCGTATAAGACGACCCGGAGTATAAGACGACCCCCCCCAATTTTTAAGGTAAAATGCAGAGTTTGTGATATATTCGCCCTATAAGACGACCCCCCTCTTCCAACGCATAGCCCCCGCATGCCCCTCCTGCGCTCCCTTTCAGGAGGGAGCGCAGGAGGAGGATGCGGAGGCTGTGCGCCCAAAAGGGGCACGTTCGCCCCTTCTCCCCACCTTCCAGGAAGGTGGGGAGAAGGGGCGAATCGCGGTTTGGCCACGCAGCCTCTGCATGCCACTCCTGCGCTCCCTTCCAGGAGGGAGCGCAGGAGGGGGATCCGGAGGCTGTGCGGCCAAACGGGGAACGTTCGCCCCTTCTCCCCACCTTCCAGGAAGGTGGGGAGAAGGGGCGAATCGCAGTTTGGCCGCGCAGCCTCCGCATGCCCCTCCTGCGCTCCCTTCCAGGAGGGAGTGCAGGAGGGGGATCCGCACGCTGTGCGGCCAAACGGGGCTTTGGGGAAGGGGGGAGGCTGGGCGGAGGGTGGCTGGGGGGAGGGGGCTTCGCAGCCATCCCCCCTCTCCAAAGCGAGCCTTTGGGGAAGGGGGGTGGCTGGGTGGAGGGTGGGCGGGTGGCAGGGAGTAGGGGGCTTCCCAGCCCCCCTCCCTTTCGGGAGGGGGGGTGGATGCGTGGGGGGTGGGTGGGGGGAAGGGAGGAGGGGGCTTCTTCGCCACCCCCCTCCCTGAAAGCAGCGGTTCCGCTGCTTTCAGGGAGGGGAGTGGATGCGTGGGGGGTGGGTGGGGGGAAGGGAGGAGGGGGCTTCTCCGCCACCCCCCTCCCTGAAACCGCATTTCCATGGCTTTCAGGGAGGGGGGGTGGATGCATGGGGAGTGGGCAGGGGGAAGGGAGGAGGGGGCTTCTCCGCCACCCCCCTCCCTGAAACCGCGTTTCCGCGGCTTTCAGGGAGGGGGGTGGATGCATGGGGAGTGGGCAGGGGGAAGGGAGGAGGGGGCTTCTCCGCCACCCCCCCTCCCTGAACGCGCGTTTCTGCGGCTTTCAGGGAGGGGGGTGGATGCATGGGGAGTAGGCAGGGCGAAGGGAGGAGGGGGCTTCTCCGCCAACCCCCCTCCCTGAAAGCGCGTTTCTGCGGCTTTCAGGGAGGGGGGGTGGATGCATGGGGAGTGGGCAGGGGGAAGGGAGGAGGGAGCTTCTCCGCCACCCCCCCTCCCTGAAAGCGCGTTTCTGCGGCTTTCAGGGAGGGGGGTGGATGCATGGGGAGTGGGCGGGGGAAGGGAGGAGGGGCTTCTCCGCCAGCCCCCCTCCCTGAAAGCAGCGGTTCCGCTGCTTTCAGGGAGGGGGGTGGATGCACAGGGGGTGGGTGGGGGGAAGGGAGGAGGGGGCTTCTCTGCCACCCGCCTCCCTGAAAGAGTGTTTCCGCTGCTTTCAGGGAGGGGGGTGGATGCGCGGGGGGTGGGCGGGGGGAAGGGAGGAGGGGGCTTCTACGCCACCCCCCCTCCCTGAAAGCAGCGGTTCTGCTGTTTTCAGGGAGGGGGGTGGATGCGCGGGGGGTGGGCGGGGGGAAGGGAGGAGGGGGCTTCTCCGCCACCCCCCCTCCCTGAAAGCAGCGGTTCCGCTGCTTTCAGGGAGGGGGGTGGATGCGCGGGGGGTGGGTGGGGGGAAGGGAGGAGGGGGCTTCTCCGCCACCCCCCCTCCCTGAAAGCAGCGGTTCCGCTGCTTTCAGGGAGGGGGGTGGATGCGCGGGGGTGGGCGGGGGGAAGGGAGGAGGGGGCTTCTCCGCCACCCCCCTCCATGAAAGCCGCGGTTCCGCTGCTTTCAGGGAGGGGGGTGGATGCACGGGGAGTGGGCAGGTGGAAGGGAGGAGGGTGCTTCCTAGCCACCCCGCCAAAGCCGCGGTTCCGCGACTTTTGGGAGGGGGGTGGAAGCGCGGGGGCTGGGCTGGTGGCAGGGAGGAGCACTTTGCTTCACCCCCTGCCCGATCTCCTGCCTCTTCGCTCCGTTTGCGAAGAGGCAGGAGATAGGCAGGCAGGTGAAGCAAAGTGTATCCGGCGTATAAGACGACTGTCGATTTTGGAGGGCACTTTTGAGTGCTCAAAAGTCGTCTTATACGCCGGAATAGTACTTAAACAGGGCTATCATATCGCCTCTTAACCGTCTTTTTTCCAGGCTAAACATACCCAGCTCCCTAAATCTCTCCTCATAAGGCATCGTTTCCAGACCTTTCACCATTTTAGTCGCCTTTCTTTGGACACGCTCCAATTTGTCCATATCCTTTTTGAATTGTGGTGCCCAGAACTGGACACAGTATTCTAGGTGAGGCCTAGCCAAGGCAGAATAGAGCGGCACTATTACTTCCCTTGATCTAGACACTATACTTCTATTGATGCAGCCCAAAATCGCATTGGCCTTTTTAGCTGCCGCATCACACTGTTGACTCATGTACAACTTGTGGTCTACTAGGACTCCTAGATCCCTTTCGCATGTAGTCTCATTCAGCAAGATCTCCCCCATCCTATATCTATGCATTTCATTTTTTCGCCCTAAGTGCAGTACCTTACATTTCTCCGTATTGAATTTCATTTTGTCAGCTTTGGCCCAGCTCTCCAGTCTATCCAGGTCATTTTGAATTTTGATCCTGTCCTCTAGGGTATTAGCTACTCCTCCTAATTTGGTGTCATCTGCAAATTTGATAAGTATGCCCCTAATTCTCTCATTCAAGTCATTGATAAAAATGTTGAATAGCACTGGGCCCAGGACAGAACCTTGTGGCACCCCACTGGTCACCTCTTTCCAAGACGAAGAGGAGCCACTGCTGAGCACCCTTTGGATTCGGCAGGTCAACCAAATACAAATCCATTTAACAGTTAACTTGTCTAGCCCACATTTTACAAGCTTGCTTGCAAGAATGTCATGAGGAACCTTGTCAAAGGCCTTACTGAAATCGAGGTATGCGATGTCCACAGCGTTCCCTTCATCTACCAAGCTGGTAATTTTATCAAAAAAAGAGATCAGATTAGTCTGGCATGACTTGTTTCTCTGAAACCCATGTTGACTTTTTGTGATTATGGCATTGCCTTCTAAATGTTCACAGACTCCCTGTTTAATGATCTGCTCTAGAATCTTCCCTTGTATTGATGTCAGACTAACTGGACGATAATTATTGGGATCCTCTTTTCCCCCCTTTTTGAAGATGGGGACAACGTTTGCCCTCCTCCAGTCCGCTGGGACTTCTCCTGTTCTCCAGGAGTTCTCAAAGATTATTGCCAATGGCTCTGAGATTATATTTGCCAGCTCTTTTAATACTCTTGGATGTAGTTCAACTGGTCCTGGAGATTTAAATTCATTTAGTTTAAGAAGGTATTCCTGTACTACCTCTTTGCTTATTCTGTGCTGGATTTCCCCTGTTGTGTCCTTTGTTCCTTTATCCTCAGGTTGGTCACCCTTTTCCTTTTCTGAAAACACTGAGGCAAAGAAGGTGTTGAGTAATTCTGCCTTTTCTCTGTCCCCTGTTATTTATCAGGTCCAAAGCTCCTTATACAGTACAGATGGTAAAACATTAATTACTGATAAAGCCTCCATCCTGAATCGATGGGCTGAACACTTTCAAAGTCTCTTTAGTGCCAACCGAGTAGTCCAAGGCTCAGCTATCCAACATATGATAGAAAAACCGATGAAAAATGAATTGGACATAGCTCCCACCTTGGAAGAGACCCTTAAGGCCATACAGCAGTTGAAAAATGGCAAGGCAGCTGGGATCGGTGGAATCCCACCTGAAGTTTGGAAACACAGAGGTCATTTACTCCACAGTAAATTCCACGAACTCCTTGTGAATTGCTGGGGAAAAGGGGAACTGCCATCAGAGCTCCAAGATGCAGTCATCATCACCCTGTACAAGAAAAAAGGAGCAAAATCCGATTGCTCAAACTATCGAGGCATAACACTGCTCTCTATTGCTGGAAAAATCCTTGCAAGGATACTCCTGAACAGATTAGTTCCTGCTATTGCAGAAGAACTTCTTCCTGAAAGCCAGTGTGGCTTCAGAGCCAATAGGAGTACTACAGATATGGTATTTGCCCTTAGACAACTGCAAGAGAAATGTAGAGAGCAGAACAAGGGACTCTATGTAACATTTGTCGACCTCATCAAAGCCTTCGACACTGTGAGTAGAAAAGGTCTGTGGCAGATCCTGGAAAGACTAGGATGTCCCCCCAAATTCCTTAAAATGATTATCTTGCTACACGAGGGCCAGCACGGTCAAGTCAGTTATGCCGATGCTCTTTCAGAGCCCTTTCTAATAAATAATGGAGTGAAGCAAGGTTGTGTTCTTGCTCCAACCTTATTTACAATCTTCTTCAGCATGATGCTCCAAAGGGCTACGGAAGAGCTTGAAGAAAAGGATGGCATGTATATACGTTACCGTACTGATGGTAGCTTGTTTAACTTAAGCTGTCGAGGGCTCGCACTAAGACTCTAAACTATCTAGTCCGTGAGCTGCTCTTCGCTGATGATGCTGCCCTTGTTGCCCACACAGAAGCAGCTCTGCAGCGCCTAACATCCTGCTTTGCAACAGCTGCAGAGGTGTTTGGGCTGGAAGTCAACCTTAAGAAAACTGAAGTTCTTTACCAACCTGCACCACAGGATGAACACCATCATCCCCACATTGCCGTTGGCCAATCTGTGCTTACGTCCATTCAGCAGTTCACCTACCTTGGAAGCATCATCTCCTCAGATGCCAAGATTGACAAAGAGATCGATCACAGATTAGCAAAGGCATATAGTGCATTTGGAAGACTCTACAAAAAAGTCTGGAGTTATAAACACCTGAGGCGAAGCACAAAAATCAGTGTGTATAGAGCCATTGTCCTGTCTATTCTCCTTTATTGGTCTGAAACATGGGTCAGCTATTACCACCACTTACAATTCCTTGAACACTTTCATAAGCGCTGTATACGCACAATCCTAAATATACACTGGACTGACTATGTGACGAATGTTGCTGTCCTTGAGCAAGCAAGGATCACCAGCATTGAGGCCATGACATTGAGAACACAGCTGCACTGGGCAGGGCACGTTTCTAGGATGGAGGACCATCGCCTCCCAGAAATAGTACTCTACGGTGAACTCGCCACAGGTCAGCGTAAGAGGGGCGCTCCAAAAAAGCAATACAAAGACTCCCTGAAACAACATCTCAGGCTCGGCCAAATTGATCACCAACAATGGTCCGCCCTGGCCTCACATCGGGAGGCATGGAGACGCACTATCCACAATGCTGCAGCCTTATTTGAGAACTCACGCCAAGCAAGTCTTGAAGAGAAGCAACAATGCAGAAAGAATCACAACCCCGAAACATCACCCAAGAAGACCTTCTGCTGTGCTTTCTGCAACCGGACTTGTTTATCTCGGATTGGCCTTTTTAGTCATCAGCGCGCTTGCAGAAGGCGCGGGATGAGTCCTTCCTGAATCTTTGTTTGCGAAGAAAAGCCAGAGAGGAGAGATTTGCCTGGTCTGATAAAGCCCCTAGAGTGTCTTTGAATCTTAAGCTGATGGGTCACAGACTTGACTCCCTTACTTATGACCACCAAGCAGAAAAATGTAGGCATGAAGAATAGAACCCAAGCCCTTAAGCTGGCTTGCTTGATGGGTCAGCCTGCAGAAAGATGCCTTGTGTGACAAGTGCATATGTACATCCCATGTAATAAAATACTTTATCTTAACCATAGAGTAAATTACTTTAGTTTACAATCATTAAAGAATATATCCTGGACCACAAATTGCCCACCTCTGCTCTAGCAGCAATACTCTAGTTAGCTTCAAGTGGCCGCTGATTTAACAGTGAGGACCTTCAAAGCTGTTTCTGATTTTGTGTAGTTGGGCCAGTCTGGTGTTTCTAGCTAGCTTTTGTTTGAAGGAGCTTTTACAGTGTCATACCCCTCCAATGTTTCACAGACAAAAACTGGGACAGATGTGGCCAAGCAGAATCAGCATGTGATCAAAAAGGTGGGGCCAGGCAACAAGAGGACAAAAGTTATTAATGAAGAAGAACATGCAAAACAACTACAGTTGTCCCTTCATATTCGCTGGGCCTTGGTTCCAGGACCCCCCGTGGATACCAATATCCGTGAATACTCAAGTCCCATTATATGCAATGGCATAGCAAAATGGTGCCCCTTATATAAGATGGCAAAATCAAGGTTTGCTTTTTGTATTATTTTTTTAAAGAATATTTTCAAGCCTTGAATACTTACATCCGTGGATACCAAATCTGTGCATACGGAGAGACAACTGTATTTTAAGCAGTGAAATGCATACCCTCCAACATGACACAGATGAAAACCAGGACACATTCAGCCAAGCAATCTCAGAACGTGGGGGAAATGACAAAAGTAATTAATGAGGAAGAGCACACAAGCTAGGAGAGGCTGCAGAAGGTTGCTTTCACTTGAGCCTACTGGGAAGGGCAAGATTTTGCCCCTCCTCTCCTTTTCCTCCTGATAAGTTAATTGTGTCCAAACTAATTTTGCCCTTTGAACTCAGTTTGCAGCATCTGACATATGCTAAAGATAAAGGAGGAAAGTGAGCAGAGGAGAAAGAAGCTGGGACATTGTAATAGCAGCTGAAAAAGTGGGATGACAGAGCATTAATGGAAACGTCCCTGTCAAATAGGGACAGTTGGAGGGTATGCAGTGTATTCTCTGACACAGAGCTTGGGAAGTTACTTTCGGGAGGAATGCATATACTGTATATTCCGGCGTATAAGACGACTTTTGAGCACTCAAAAGTGCCCTCCAAAATTGACAGTCGTCCTATACGCCGGATACACTTTGCTTCGCCCACCTGCCTATCTCCTGCCTCTTCGCAAACGGAGCGAAGAGGCAGGAGATGGGGCAGGGAGGTGAAGCAAAGTGTTTTGAAGATCATTCACCCCCCTCCTCTGCCTTCTCCCCCTTTGGGGAGCAACGGAAGAAAGAGGAGGGGGGCGAACATTGTGGTTTGCCGCAGCCGCCGCTGGATCGCTTCTGCAGCGGCCGAGGCAAACCCGCGATTCGCCTCCTCTCCCCACTTTCCTGGAAGGTGGGGAGAAGGGGCGAACGTGCCCCGTTTGGCCGCACAGCCTCCGGATCCCCCTTCTGCGCTCTCTCCTGGAAGGGAGCGCAGGAGGGGCATGCAGAGGCTGCGCGGCCAAACCCGCGATTCGCCCCTTCTCCCCACCTTCCTGGAAGGTGGGGAGAAGGGGCGAACGTGCCCCTTTTGGGCGCACAGCCTCCGAATCCTCCTCCTGCGCTCCCTCCTGGAAGGGAGCGCAGAAGGGGCATGCGGGGGCTATGCGTTGGAAGAGGGGGGTCGTCTTATAGGGCGAATATATCACAAACTCTGCATTTTACCTTAAAAATTGGGGGGGTCGTCTTATACGCCGGGTCGTCTTATACGCCGGAATATGCGGTAATGGTATGCTGAAGTACATCTTGAACATTTTCCTACAACTCCCTAAATTCTCCAGCCAACATGGCTGATGGAAATTTGTGTAAGTTGAAGCCTGATCTGCAAGTTATATCCCCCCAAAAGAATTTTTTATGCTCTGTGTTAAACCATCCATAACTGAGAAATGATAGGATGCATTCTGGGGGCCCAGAGCATTCTCCTAGCACTCCTGAGTCATCGACGGCTTCAGTATGTCATCAGAGTCTTTCTTCTTAAAAATAACTTCCCAGAATCTGCTCTGGAGCTATGTTTCAGGTGAGCTATTGGTATAAGGGGCTTTCCCTAATCATGGGTAGCTTAGGTATAGCATTGCTATACGTGATTCCACATGATGAATCAAACTTGGGACAATTTTCAGTCTGAATAGTATTTAAAATAGTAAGAGACCTTGCCCTTGCGTATGGGTCTTCAGAAAGAGTACACTGCAATGGTTCTCGAACTTTGGTCTTTCAGATGTTTGGGATTTCAATTCTCAGAATATCTGACCATTGGCCATGCAAGCTGGGGACTTCTCAGAAGTGAAAGCCAAAACATCTGGAGGACTAAGGACTGAGAAGCACTGGCATACTGGATTGTTTTTCCCTCCACTATTTTCCTATTGCTTTCCTACTACCACCTTCAGAGAGAAGCAGAAAAACATTCTCCCAGCTAGTTCATCTTTGCTACACTTTTTCTATCCATGGAAAAACCCACAGAGTGAGGAAGGTGCCTGTAGTAACCTTTAACAAAAATCAACCTTGCCATATTTTCTCCAACTGTTTGGCTACCTTTTCTTTAAGCTCACCATCCTCCTAATAACACCTGCAAATGCCTTGATAATAGAGAGTAAGCAAACTGAGAAAAACTCTGCATAAACCCCACCATGGTTCTGTCCTGTTGACTCCTGGGATTTGTAGTTTGGTGAGCTAGTTAGAATTATTGTCTAAGAGCACTAGTGCGGTAGTTGAGGGGAGTGCATGAGAGCTCTGTACCAGAGAAGTTCTCACCAAGCTATATATCCCAGAACATTGTAGGAGCGAGTATGATAATTAAAGTGGTACTAAACTGCTATAACTGTGTAATGTCTCTGTCTCAATATTATCCCGTTCTGAACCTTATATTGCCAGGAAATCTCCTTCTACCATGGCTGGTCCTGCCATTAGGCAGAGTGTCAGAGCTGCCTCAGGTAGCAGTTGCTAGGGGGTGGCAATTCTAGTCTGCTTCTCTTCATGGAGGTGGGGAAGAGTGCCATCTTATCTTTTGACTCAGGCAGCAAAATGTCTCAGGAAACTACCTCTGTCCTGGCTTCTGTTGTAGTTGCAAACCTAGGGCTAGAGCATGGGAAAGTTACTTTTTATATATAGCTCCCAGGATCACAAATTACTAGTCACCGGCTGTACTGGCTATGGGATTCTGGGAGCTGTAATCCAAAAAGTAACTTTCCCACGCTTGACACAGGATCCAGCCCTGATTGAGGAGATTAAAGACACCTACATCCGATTTTCATTATTGACCTGCTTACTTAGAAGGCTGGAGCTTCTGGAAAATGTGACCTTTGAGCACCATTACTTAGGAGGAGGAGGAAGATCAGCCCTAGTAATCAAATTAAGACTTCCTGTATCAGCAAATTACTAGACATCCATTACTAGATATCAGCCTCATCCACAAATTAATAGACATCATTTCTCATACTGCCAGTGAATTGGCATGAAGGAGGAGAGGACTCTTTCCCCATTCATCCTGAGCCCAATTGTCTCTGCTTAAGTGGGTGCATATGAGCGCTGAGACTGCCGGTATATAACCACTAAAACCAAACACAAAAGAGCTCACTCTGAAATTCTGGACAATGACAGAGGGAGGCTGCAGTAAAGTAGGGTGTTGATAACAGCCAGGGTCTTTCAGCCCTGTAGTTGCTACCTTTCAGTTGAGCCAGTTCAGGCATTTTGTTATGGAGACAGATTGGAGATCAAGGGTGAGTTAGGTGTCAGTAACAGAGATTCAGTGTTTGTCATATACAAACATAAACATTATTTATTATCAGACGCATGAAGACAGGAACATAGAGCTCTCAGCTGCCTGCGCACAAAAGCCCTACTGGTCTCCTCTAGGTGTTTGGCAATGACAAAAATAGATTTTTAGCAAACTGACCAGTGATGGGAAGAGGTTATTTAGTCAGGTTACATATATGAGATAAGGTATTATGGATTAATCCAGCCATCTCTGCTGCTACTGAGAGTTAGAAGGAACCACAAGGGCCATCTAGTCCACACACACACCCGCTGCCATGCAGAAATACATCCTGTTGCCTCAGAACCATTCAGTTGCAGGAGGACTCAAGAAGTGTGGCAACTGATACATTTGGGGTGCCCAACCTGAGAAATGGAAAGTGCTCCTGCACTTTTAATGGTTGTGTAGGTAACACAACCAGTTAACAAGCAACACCTGGTGAAATTCCCTCATCTACCCAACTTTTAAAGGTACAGGAGTCCTTTATTTCACCTGACAATCCTAGATACATTGGAAATATAGGATACCTCAACATAGTGAGAAGATATAAATACAACTCCTATCAGCTCTAACCAGTATGGAGAAAAGATAGGGACTATTGTCTAATAACATCCAGAGGAGCACAGTTGTCCCTGCTCTAGATGCTTTTACCTCTTTGACAGAATATGATCTTAATTTTCCCATAATATCCAAAGTTTTGTGTGTGTGTGTTTTTCAAAAAAGGATTACAGACAATTTTCTGTCACTATAAAGACATGAAAAATTTGAAAGGATCTTAGAGATCAATTAGTTCAACCACCTTTTTTAGGGCAGAAACATTGCAACAGAATTCTTAGTAGAGAAGCTCCAACCTCTTAAATACCTTCAACAAAGGAGTGCCCACCACTTCCCAAGGGAGTTAGTTCTACTGTTAATCAAATCTTACTCTTAGGAACGTTTTCCTAATGCTTAGCTGAAGTCAATTTTCCTGCAGTCTTGGCTTCTACCTCGAGCCTAATCCATTTTCTGCATGATGGTCCTTCAAACATTTGAAGACTATCATGTCTCCTCTTAATCTTCTCTTCTGCATGCCGAAAACATCCAACACTTTTTATTGTTCCTTAGAAGACTTGGGCCTAAATCCAACTGAAATCCTGTTGGGTAGTTCCAACTAGAGTATATACAGTACACTGAATCAATTGTTCAACTGTGAATCAACACATAAGAAAATTAATTGATTCAATGGGTCTACTGTAGTCAGTAACAAGATTTTGGGTTAAATCCCAACTAGAGTGGACCCATTTGAATCAATAGGAATTTGGTAAATCAGCATATCTGTAAATCCCCTTGAATCAGTGGGTCTAGTCTTGCTGGTAATAATAGTTAGTTTCTAGACGCAGTGATCAAGATACAGTCCAAATAGACCAGAACAAAATGAAACTATGTGTGCTTTGGATGCTATGCTTCTGTTAATAGAGGCTTAAAATGCAATGGCTCTCAAGTCTTGTTAATTTCCTTTTTCTGTTATTTCTCACTAGATCCCTTCCTCCCACCCACCTTCTTTCTCCCTCCCTCCCTCCTTCTTTCTACCTCCCCCTTTTTAATCATTTATAGCAAGGGGAAGATGGGACATAGAAGGAAATGTGCTTTTATTCATATTTTACAGTGCTGCAAAGACCAGGATAGAGATTCCAGCAACAAGTAAATGAATGAACATAAAAAATAAATGGTGTGTTTAGAAATATATAAAGGCAGAACAAAGTGCTATGATAGCCTTGGATAGGAATACTTAAGCACAAGGCAACAAAACCAAGGCAAAAACAATAACAACAAAAACCCTCTGATACAGCCCTTGAAAAATGAATGCTCAAAAGTTGCTGCCAGGAGCTACAGATATACAGCACCCTACTTGGCAGCTACCCAGTTACTTAGTTACTGATAGAGCTTGTAGCTGTGCATTTGGGTAGCAGTTCCTAGCTCTTCTAGGCACCAAGGAATGGGCACAGTCTGGAAAGCAGCCATGCCATCTCCTAGAGTTTAGTATTCACTGAGTCATAACAGAACACAGGAACTGGCATCTCATATCAGAGGCATTTTCCATGTAATTCAGTATCATTCACCTGGCCATGGCATCTCTTGTGTGTTTTCAGGAAAAAGAGCAAGAAACCCCATTATAAGAGAAATGGTGACACAATCTGATGCTGCTGCATAGTAGGGGCATTGCAGGATCTGCATGTTTTTGCCAGGACCCTGGAGAGGGTCAGTCTGGCCCTACAATTAAGTACACTGAGGCAACTGCCTCTGGGATCTTTAGCAGCAGTCACTCACCTGTTTCTTTTGACTTTTCCAGTCATTCTCCATTCCTGAATGACTGTTGTTGCTACTCAGCTTCTCCCACATTCCTGGAAGTACTGTGCTACCTCAGGTAAAGTGAACAGGCCTATCCCCTTGCTGGTATTGAGGTAAAACTCAACTGTTAGTCCAGTTGGCTTTTGTATGTGTGTGTGGGGGGGGGGTATTTATCCTTTGCTTGATCTGGTTTTGCCACAAATCTGTTCCTTGGGTGGGGTCAATCTATTTTAGCATATGCAACTTTTATGCAGATCTGTGCCCTATGGGCTTGGACACTTAACCATGTACCTATAGACACTCCTGCAAGATGGCTGAATCTTGACAATGGCATACAGGACCAGTTTAAGGAATTTGGGGGGCCCCTGCAATGCTTTATTTTTGGGGGCCCATATGTTTATCTGAGGTCATTGTAACCTAACTCAACCTAAGCTATTCACAGTACAGGATATTCAGATTATTACTAATAATGTTTCTGCAGGAGGAGGGTTATGATGCCCCCCCCTACAATGACAGGGGCCCCTGTGGATGCTGATGCCGCCATTGCTCAAACCGGCCCTGATGGCATGAACCCACTACATCCTGGCACAACTTCCCCCCCTCCACCCAGGATATGATCATGCTTCATCTTGATCCAGATTCCAATGTCACCACTGCATTCTTGATTTGCATAGGGTGAACAGTTATGCATTGCCAAAACATTCAAGGAAGAAAAGCACTACCAAAAAAGGAGGCTGCATAAAATTTAGAAATAATTACTATAATTTAAAGATTAGGGTTGGGCAACTGTGGCTCTTCAGATGCTGCTGGACTGCAATTCCCATGATCCCTCCCCTCACAATTGGCTATGCTGGCTCGGGCTAATGGGAGCTGTGGGTAGAAAATCAAGACAGTCAAAATTTTCCAATTAGGAAAGACTGACCAGCTGGCCTAGGTCAGTCTGCTGTCCAGATACTAAATGTTGATAGTCACCATCAGAACCCCTTCTCTCTCTCTCTTGGATTTTCCATCATTAAACCAGACTTGAACTAGACAGTCCTTCTAACAGAGGACACCTTCAAATATGGAATTGTTCTCTGTTAAGTAGGACACATGGGTTGAGATCCTACATCATTTCAGTGCAGCATAAATATCTGCCAGTGGAATTAACATTACACAGTCCCTATGCTGAATACCACCATAGCACAACATATAAGAAATGATGAAAGTGTACAGCTGTCACTTCATTGCACAGAGCCAGTACACAATGCGCATTAACACACTACTCTAGGGGCATTATTGCACATCTGCAATGGTTTCATATGCAGGGCTCTGCTCTTGCCACCTTCAACTGGAGAAGTCTGTTCGGCATTGTCCAAAAAAGTCATTCTGCATGTGTCGTACAATCTTTGCCTGTATATGTCATCAAAAGGATTTTGGCTATGGGCATCCTGTCTTTTCAACATATATTAGCACATCCAAGTGATCATCTGAATCCTCTCTTGGTGTCCTCACATCACAGTGTAATTGTTTTAAAAAGCTAATAGCTTTTCCTCTCCTTTCGACATGTCCTTAATACATGTCAGAAGACAAGACACTTTCTTCGTTTATTTATCTTTGAGTATTTCTCAGAACTTCTCTTCACAAACAAATGAATCAGCATGTGTTGGACATACTTGTGCTAAACAAAACTAAGGTTTGGATCTCTTCTTGGCTATAAGCAGGCTTGGTCCAAGACATTTTGCTGCCTCAGGTGAAGGAGAAGATGGTCCACGCTTCCACTCCACATACACTAGCTGAATGGACTGCTGGATGAATCTAACTTCACTGTTGGTACTTGTATTTCCAGTTTCTATATTGTGAAAGCTGCACAGTGAAGAAAGATGACAGGAAGAGAATCAACTGATTTGAAATTTGGTACTGGAAGAGTTCTACAGATAGCATGGGCTGCTAAAAAGACAAATGAATGCGTCTTAGAACAAATCAAGCCTGAACTCTCACTAGAAGCAAAGATGACTAAACTGAGGCCATTGTACTTTGGACACACTTTGGATGGGAGTCATTGGAAAAGACAATAATGCTTGGTAAAGTGGAAGGCAGAAGGAAGACAACGAGACTGCACTATGGGTGGATAGGGTTGATCAAGGAAGCCATAGCCCCGAGTTTGCAAGACCTGAGCAGGGCAATTGATAACCAGGGCTCTTGGAGGTCTCTCATTCATGGAGTGCCATAAGCTGACGTTGACTTGACAACAAATAACAACAACAATACCTGAGGGCAACAGGCTAGCATGACTTATTGGATGCAATACATGATAGGTCGTTCTACAGATGGAATTGCCCAAGGCACTCAGGAAGAAAGTTTGGGAGACTGCTATTCCTGCCTCCCTGCATCTGCTCCTTGAGGAAGTTGCCTTACTCTTCCTCGTGGTAGAGCCAGCTCTGCTGAGTAGCTTTGACCTCACTTGCACTAATGCTACCTTACTTCCTAGGGCTGGTGTGAAGCTAAAATACTCTTTTGAGTTCTTTAGAGAAAACGCAGGCTATGAATAAACAAACAAGATTTAACAAATTGGCCGAGTTTGGATATACGTTGCTTAATCCCTTTATTTTCTGTGCCTCCCGTGCTGTTCTCTTTGAAGAGAACCAGACTGGAGCATAATGATTACAAAGGAATCCTCTGGTGGGCAATGAAGGAACAATCATTTTTTAATTTTTTTTTACAATGCACTTTAGGGCTTTTATCAGCAAAGCATTGTGTCCATTAGGAAACAAATTAAGTCATTCTACAGGCAGCCCAAGTGCCATTTCCATGCCAGAATTAATACAGTCTATGTCGTGGATCCATCCCCCTTCTTCGCTCTACACACTGGGAGGAGAGCTACTTTTAGTTCTGGGTGTGTGTGTGTGGAATTAATCAGCATTAGTCCTTTGCAGAGCTCCTGAAATAGAAATCACAAATCAGGATAGCTGGGAAGGAGCCTGTGAAGTGACAAATGGGAAATTATGTTGTACTTTGTTTAGTGAGTGGAGGTAGGGCAGAGTAAAAGAATCTGAATGCAGGGGTTTCATTGGCTGGCAGCCTGGCAGGTCTCAAAAGCCGCTAACAACATCCATTCTCAGGCAGGGCTCAGAATGGGAGTAAGGTGTAAGAAATGGAATGTGCCTTCTCTAGTTTGGACTATCAACTGAATTTAGGCCTCGGGGCTGAAGCTTCCATTTTTTCAAACTCTGGTTTTAAACCCAGCACACAAAAATCAGAGTAAGGAAAACTGAAAACATAAATATTTTTTTAATCACAAGAGGGGAAATGTGTTAGAACAGAGTTAATAGGGATGTTTTCAATGTTCTTGAAGGGCAGTATAATCAAAGAGTAATCCCACACAATTAGTAACTGTGATCCTAATCCTGATCTGCATTTCAAGGAGGCTTCTGAGTAGACATGGAGATACTGCAATTTTATATTGCCGCTAAACTCAATGGGATTGTGCATCTAAGAATCCTCCCAATCTATGGCATAACTCAGGCTGGTGACCCCTCCCTCAATGGTATCTTCTGGTGCAGTTCAACCTCTCTCCACCCCCCACCACCCGTGCTGCCAATCGTTTTCTCTGCAAAAATATGATGCAGTGATAATATGAGACACATTATATGTGTCATTATATGGTGCTGGAATCAGCAAATGAAGTTGAAATACCACCTGGTGGCATGTTATTGGCACCCATCTGTGTGCATTGACACATGATAGGACATCCATGCATATGTGCGCACAGAGAGAGCATGAGAGAGAGCAAGTTAACTAGTGTAGTACACATAAGAATCCACCGTTATAGCATAGTATACAATCCTTTGAGGCTGAACTGAATTTGTCCAAATTGGCACATACACATGGTTTTAAACAGTTTTAATTTGTTAAATTGTTTCATATACTTTTAGGCTGCTTAGATTATTTTCTATTGTTTAATATTTTAAATTGTTTAAATTGGTTTTAATTGTATGCTGCTCTGATATAAATCCCAGATATAAGTCCCATGATATAAGATGGAATATAAATATCTTAATAAAATAAATAAATAAATAAATATGACACCCATGCCATCAGTCAGAGCAAGGCAACTGTCTCAGCCGGCAAATGTTCTAGAGCGACAGTGGCCCATGATGGTGATGATGGTGATGATGATGATTCTGCCTTTTTTCCTCCAGTCTGGGACTCAAGGCAGCTTAACAGAAGTAAAACAGATACAGCTAAAAATTCCCCTCATACAAAAATAAAATATATAATTAAACTTTCAACAGAATTAAAAAGCAGTTATAAACGTTGTCTGGCATTCATGATTGCAGTTACATGTTGTAACTCATATTCATATTCACAACCCTAGATATTCAATAGTGTAGGGAATACAAATTGGGAAAGGGGTCCTGCTTCAGACTGTCACAGCGAGAACATTTACCTGCAAAGCACATGCTCTACCCCTAATTTCCTGGCTCTCCCCATAGTGGGAAAAATAGAAAGTAGTGGATAGACCAAAATTCTGCTTCCCCCCCTCTTTCTCTCCAGCTGTTCTCTATCTCGTATGGATAGTAGATATTAAAGTGTTGTTATGCAACCATGTATCCCTCAACACAATGAATCTGTTCCTTAGCAGTTGTCCAAAGGATGCAGCCTTAATTATATGCTTGTCTTCTTATTGGAGAATTACCCCAAATGACAACTGTGCTTCCGTTTTTAGGACTGCTGCCAAATTATAAATGAATCCTGTCTTTTATAGGCTGCCATGGTTGCCAGTGGCTATCCCTGAGATTATTTGTACAATCCACTTGGAAGGGATGTTGTTGCTGGCATCACTGCTGTTCTCACAGGTTGTCCTCTTGCACTAGCTAGAGTCAACTAAGATGCAAGGGGAAGGCAGGAAAACAGATGACATTGGCTTATACCATGCAGCAAGAATAATGGAGACCAGGGTTAACTCAGGTGTCTGTCTCCTTATATATTTGTACCTGATGAAGAATGTTTCCCTCCAATTGGCCTTCTTTAAAATGGAGCCATTTTTGACCAGTGCTCGAATTATTTAGTAAAGGATAAGGAGCTCCAAATGAAATGCACAAGACCCACCGGTGAATTTCACACACACACACATTGCATACACATACTATTTACTCAAACAATAGCCTCCTCAGTGGCTTTATAAAACCAATAGTGAAGGGGACTGTGAAATATTTAAACCTTTCAGTCATTTTGTGTTTGTTCCTAGGGCTTGACTACACTAGCAATAAAATCCAATCTCCCTCAAATCTAACCCAACAATGCCACACGACATGCAGCATTATCCCTGGATCTGGTGCGATAGTGCCTTCCATTTTACGGCACTGTCGAAACCAGATTCGGGATATCGACCTAAAACCTGGCTTTGGAAAACCTGCAGTTTTCTCAAGTTTTCTGGAAAGTCTGGAAAAAACTGTAGTTTGGACAAAGGATCTACTCTGGATTTGGGGTGAGTAGGCAAGACAAACTGCCTGACAGGTGCCGCCTTTCTCCCTACCACCTTCTGCGCTGCCACTGGTGGCCCTACTTTCACAGTGTACAGTCACTTATTCATTATGCAGAGGAAGAAAGAGCCAACAGCAGTGGCCTGGAGGAGTGGGGAAATGGCAATGCCGGCTATCCTGCACTGGGTGGCGTTGCTCCCTATGACCCTCAGAATGATCGGTCATATGCTGGGTGGCTGCCTTCCCAGTGTACAGCCACTCGCAGCTGCACAGGTGGAGTTGTTCCTCTGATCCTCAGAACAATCAGCCGTACACCAGAGCAAGCGATTGAGCAGCATGAAAGCAAAACCCAAGCAGTAGCTGCTGTCTCAGAAGCCAGAATGGGCACTCCTTCCCCCACCATTGTGAGGCTAGATGCCCTTTCTGACTTCAGACAGAGTGACTACCAAAGGGGCTTTGCTTTTCCCAGACACTAGAAAATCAAAGCCCCAGGGGTAGTCACCTTCTCGCAATGGCAGGGCAGACGCTTGTTCTGCCTTTAGACTGGGCGAGTACTGTTGGTGCTTTGCTTTTCCAGCGCACCATCTCCTGGGAAAAGCAAAGTGCCAACAGGATTCACCCAGTCTGAAGAGAGAAGATACACATGCCCCACCATCATAAGTAAGCCACCTGTTCTGGCTTTGATTTTCCTAGAACTCAGAGTCAAGTGTGAATAACAGGAAGCAGTATAAACGCAATGCAGATTTGGGCTTTGGCAGGTTTGGTGCTGCCAAGACTGCGTCTGCACTGCAGAAATAAACCAGTTTGACACTGCTTTAATTGCCATGGTTCAATGCTATGGAATCCTGGGATTTGTAGTTTGTTGTGACACCAGAGCTTTCTGACAGAGAAGGCTAAAAATCTCACAAAACTACAGATCCCAGAATTCCATAGCATTGAGCCATGGCAATTAAAGCGGTGTCAAACTGCATTATTTCTTCAGAGCAGGTGCAGCCTCGGCAGCACCACACCTGCCAAAGCCCAAATCTATGTACCCTTGCTATGCAGGAATGGCTTACATGTGTAGTAAGAGAGCAGGATGGCAGCCCTTTCCCCTGCACTGTCCCTGACTGCTGAAGTGATGAAGGTAGTAGTTTGCCTCCTGCAGCCTTGAGTGCACAATGACATCCATCAGGAGGCTCTGTCCCTCTACCATGCCCACTTGGCCATCCTTTTGTGCTGCATTTCAATCGGCTGACAGTTTGTCATCTCACACAGGCCCCCAATCGCCATCTTGCTTCAGAGGTGTCATTTTCCAGCCAGCCCATCATGGCTCTTCCTGGCACTAAGCAGGGAAGGAGATTGATGGGTAAATGTCAGCAAGCCTGGCTCTGAACTCCCCCAAAGTTTTCAAGTGAAAGAATGTATCCTGCTCAGCTTCCCCAGGCCTGTCAATCTTATCCATAATGACGGGAGCTCAGGAGAAGATGTGGGAAGTCAGAAGTTGGGGTGGCGGTGGGGATATTGTAAGCTTTTTCCTTTGCCTTGTATGCTGCTTGTTTCCATAGTATTTCTTCATTGTTGGGAATATGGGAACTTGGGGAGATATGTACCCCCTTTCTGAGACTGGGGTAAGAAAGGGACTGACACTGCTTTTTTTTCCTTCTTGCAGAAGCCACCTAGAAATCTCATTGACCTTAAAACAAGTTGTGCTCTCCCTATGTGCTGTGTTTTAGACCCCAGAGAAGTTTCCTGGAGGCCCGGTGGCTTTCAAATATGGTTTGTGTTCTCTTTGTGCTTTGTTTTCAAACAAAAGTGTTATATAAAATGTGTCTGTACTGCTGTATTTTTTGATTCCGTCATATCACTGAATTTCAGCAGCATGTGGTGGGTGGGTGAATGGGTTGGCCTCAAATGAGTTAGGAAAGTAATTAAGTTGTTAGCCTTAAATCCTTGGGGTTTCTTCCTTTCTCCTAAAACTTTTTTTAATGGTATCAAATGGCTAAATCCACTCCCCATACCATTTCAGGCCCCCATGAGAACTGCAATGTTAATCAGACAGTAAATGAACAAAAACTGCCCTGTGGTTATCTCCACTAGTGTTACGTGGTTCATACATAAAGGTTCATACATGGTAAGTGGTTGTGGGATGCCCTCTTGAATCAACAGAGAGCCCACAATGTTAATATTTCCCATTCTCTGGAGCTAAGTCAATTGCACACCGACATAGTTTCAGGGTATAACAGAATCCTATTTAATTTGCTTAACCTTATCAAAAAAATCTCTAGTCTGAAAAAAGTCCCCCCTTGCCTCAAACTCTGAAACTGAATGAATCATGGATGGTTCAGGACTGGAAGAAGTAGAGAAACTGAGGGAGTTATTCTATTTGTCTAGGGTTTCCATAATTTAAAGGTCAAAAAGCATTACGTACAGCACCTACAAGTGGAGCTGAAGAGAAACAAGGAGAGGGAGAATGCTCCTGGAGCCTGGATCTCTGTGGATTTGGATAATTTGGTTATCTCAACAGACCAGAGAGTTGCTATAATGTCAGTTGCTAAATCTCAGCATATCCAAGTAAGGAATTTATCACATGAGGCTGCTAAAGCAGCATTTCAGAAGGTTAGTAATGAATTTGGCCAGTACTTAGATGACATTGTGGCTATCCTGCTGGTGCTTTGGAAAACCCCATCAACAACTGCCAATATCGCTATTGTTCTGCTGCTGCCCTTGGTACACTAGGGAGATTATCAGATGCAGGGGAACTCACCAAAAAATCTCATTCCCAAAGATCACAACAAGAATAGAAAGGGCAACCTTACCAGATGCCTGTGTCCTTCTGCCGTTCCAGGGTCATAGCACTGCTGTGGATGAGGCTTCCCTTTCTTATTGATGGGGACAAGCTGCTAATAAAAAGGGATGCCTTACTCACAGCTGCGCTATCTCCTGGAATGCTGGAGGACATCATCGTCTGATAATCTCACCCCTTCCTATTCTTGTTGCAATCTTCTGACACAGTTTTTGCCACATCTGATAATCTCCTAAATCCCTTCACTTCTGTTCTGGAATGACTGCAGTAATGTGGCATGAGGGGGCCCTGATATCACTATTGTTCTGTTGTTGCCCCTGGTGTGATAGGTCCCTTCACTTCAGTTCCAAAATGATTGCAGTCATGTGGCATGAGGGGGGCTGATTCTCCTCCTCTCCCCCTCTCCCCCCTCCCCCTCACTATTCCAAAGCAGCATGGAGTCAGCCACATGACTGCAGTCATCCTGGAACTGAAATGAAGCTACCTATTGGACCAGGGGGTTGCCAAAGGAGCACAGTCAAACAAATGAAGAGAGGTGTGATAATAAACATTTTACAACCAGTATGTTCCCGTTTCCATTAATAATATGGTTGCTGCAGACACAAGGCTGGTGTGATAATGTCCTACGTTTGTGGGAAGATTTAGAAAGTGGGGCTCAATTATGTATCTTGTAAGTTGGTGGAGCAGGAGACAATTATACCTCTTGGCCCAAATGCTGTGCCAGCTCTCAACGGTCCTGTGAATGAATGAATGAATGAATGAGAGCAAAAGGGCTGCACATCAGGACTGCAGAGTCTGTGTCATTTCTATTGGCATTTATGGGAAAGAATCATTCCTTTGAATCAGGTGGATTAATCACCTCAATTAGTAGTCTAGCCATATCATACAGTTTGAGATTAGGAACTGAGCCCACACACATCTGCCTTTGCATGGTATACAGAGAGGCCTTTGCAATTCTACATTTCTTATCAATGCTGGCAAAACCTTTGAGCATTCCATGTCACCGTGTAGATTTTGTATCTACTGGCATCACTTGTATCATCTTAAAGAAGAAATGAAACTCCAGAAGTATCATCACCTTAACTAAGGATAGTTTACCTAGCATTAGGGCTGCATATCCTCAGGACCGGATCCTGAGTCTCAAGTTTTCAGTGGTCATCTCCAAATGGAAGATAAGGGTGAACATTCTCAATTTTTGGTGGCCTCAGCTCCCAGCAAGAGGAAAGGGCTATGTGCAAATTTCCGATTCAGCTAATAAAACAGCAGCTTGCAACACTTTGCAAGACTTCATTTCTTACTGCAACTCTTCCCTCCCAGTCATTATAATTCCAGGGCTCACCCACCACTGTGTTCTGCATCCATCTTCTGGCTAAAAACAATAAGATTACATGAAGTGTTCCTTATCCTGTCTCCTTAAGTAGGTAAGAAGAATAAGCCCTTCATTTCACTTGGCTTAGCTCCTTTAGCTAAGATTTCTGTCTTAATTTCCAAACAGGAAAATATGGTCTCTCTGTGCTTGTGTTTGAATGACTAGCTCTGAGCACCTATGGTTGCTACTTAATATTATTCAGAGGGCTTGTCTGCACTGGTGGGAAACCTTTCACCTACCTCACAGCTTCAGTGGATTTCTTTGACCTGCGACAGCCCCGTAAATGCCATACGCACCAGGCTTGCCTGACTGTAGACCGGAGTATCCCACCACACTAACCTGCATTGGAGTAAAAGGACAGTCCTACGCTGATCACATGTCCTATATGCCATACTATTTCTGTCCACACAGCCAGGATTGCTCAGGTGGGGTTTTTTCCTGTTTGGTTATGGATGCAAATAAGCAACTGTATGTGGTCCCAGAGTACTGTATTACTGGATAAGCAGAGATATGCCTATCCAGATATGCACACATTTGAAAAAAATGATAAAAGTGAAACTATGGACTTTTTCAGACAAACCTAAAATCCAGAAGATGCCATCAGGAGAGGAACACAGCTGCTCCATGGCAGGGGGCAGTTTCTGATGCCGCCGTCCCTCTTGCATTACCCTCTGTGTTCCTTCTGTGTTGCATGGAAGGAAAAGGCACCACTTTTTATTCATGAAGAACTTCCGTGAATAAAAAATGGCGCCTTTTCCTTCCATGCGACACGGAAGGAACACGGAGGGTAACGCGAGAGGGACGGCATCGTCAGAAACTGCCCCCTCAATGGTTTAGTCAGCTGCGTTCCTCTCCCGATGGCTTCTTCTGGATTTTAGGTTCGTCTGAAAAAGTCCCTTGGCCACAACATAGCCAAAAATCTGGTTTCCCCCCTCAAATGCAGACCAAACTACCAATCTTACAGATCTGGAGTTTCCTGTTGAAACCCCAGCGAAAATGCACATCATTGAAAACATTGTGTGTCAACTGTGTCACGAATATGGGGTGAGTACCAGGTTTTTTGCCCATGTAGATAAGTCCTTAATGACATCACCAGGGGCCATTTCTAAGGACTTTATCAGATGGACAAAATACAGTGTCATAACAACACCACATAACTGTGAAAAGGCGTGCAGATCAGATGATGGCACCCTTTTGTGGTTATGTCCTGTCAAAATCACATACCTTTTAATTGATGGCTTAAGTCACCAATAGATACTCCCTGCTGTTTTGGTGCCAGCATTGCCGCATGCAAAGCCTTGGGCCATTTAACTCTTGTCACTGCAGCGAGAGTGAGTGGTCCACGTGAACACTTCCAGGTGAGATTGGGACATCCAGGTAAATTTCACTCTTTTTATGACCCTCCCCAGTTACTTGGGACTTTTAAAGTGTGCCTAGGTCCTTGATGCAACTTTTTATGTGTTAGTTTTGTTTTTATTTTTAAATTTCCCACACAACAAAGTCACGCAGGATTTTGAATCCTCTTTATTGCTGGGGAGCCTTTGCCAGAAGAGGTAGGTAAGTACGGGGGGGATGTTATTTTGCCAGCATAGAAAAAAAAATTATGCTGGCAAAATAACGTTTTAAAGGGATTTGTCTGATAAAGTCCTAAGTCTCAGGCTTAGGCCCCGAAACCTCAGATCCTGGGATGATCCTGAACTGGCAACCCTGCCTAACATGGATACGTTATAACCACCATAAGTCTTAACATCTTGATTCTAGACTACCTAAAAGACCACGTCTCCCCATAGAAACCAGTCTGAATGTTGACATTTGGGGGGGGAGCTTTTTCTTTATCCCATCAGCCTTACAGGAATATTGGGTGAAGACCTGAGATACAATCTTCTCAGTGGGTGCTCCCAGGCTGTGGAATTCCTTTTCATGAGAGGCTAGGCCTGTGCTTTCCTTCTGCCAGAAGCAAAGGCCTTTTCATTGAGACAGGCTGGTTTTGCTTCTACGTAATTGACAGTTCCAGAAGGGTGTTTTCATGGAGCATTTATAATTCTTTCCCTTTCTTGTTGTGGGTTTTAACTATTTTAAACTGTTTTAATACAGTGCTTGGTTTTAATAGTTTAGCTTATTTAATTTTTTAAACTCTCTAATCTTATACTTGATTGGCTTTAGTTGTATTTTATTTTAACTGCATTTTGTTTTATATTGTAAATCACATTGGGTCGTACATTGGGAGGAAGGTAGAGTATAAATTAAACAAATTAATGTGTGTATTAAATTCAAAGAGAGAAGAGGTAGCGATTGACTATGCTGACTTTTAGTTCTGAGAGCTGAAGTCCAAAACATCTGCTTAAAAGCTGCTATCTTATTTATCAATCTTATTATACTGTGACTGGAATCCTGTTACAGACATATGCATGCATAAGTTTCCCTGATCTGTGCATGTGTTCTTTTCTGGGCATTGCGTGGGTTGGGATTCTCTTCCTCCTTCTGCGATGCTCAGTGTCCACACCCCAATTTACTGAACAGCCTCTGAACCCCTCTTTCTCCATACAGCCATTTCTTACTTCATGGCAAGCAGGTTAGGATTGCAGAAGCATCTGGCTCTGTCCATGTACCCAGACACAAAATTATGACATCAGCACTGAGATCCGCTGGGGTCCTCTCAGCACAGCTGTTATAATTTTGCTTCTAGCTACAGGAATGTAGCCAGACATTTCATGGCATGGGTTTTAGAGGCTGTTTTCTGAACACGTTTCTGTTGTGAAAATATATAAAACTGTACATCTTAGTAAATTCCTCTCCCCCCAACCCCACTCCCCAAACTGAACCTCTCCCATATCTGTAGCAGCCAAATTGCAAAGGTGCAGCTATTTTCAGCACAGGAACATGTATATGGACTTACTTGCTATGCAGGTGTTAAAGAAGAGGAGCCTCTCAGGAAAAAAATGGCAACCCTAGTTCAGTTTTAATATAGTTAACTACACAGGGGTTCAATCAAGCAAGTAAGCACTTTATTTATAATCCACCCTAAGAAGAGACACAAGTAAAACCACATTTCGCTAAAAACATTTAAAAAGTTAAGATTAAAATAGTATTAAACTGTCAGAGATTTAAATCACTATAATATTAAACAGGGATTTAACACTCGGAAATTGTCTAGACAGGCCGTTTCCCCCATCTTGGAGCCCTGTAGTACAGATAATAGGTCATTTGCTCCAGGGTAGTCCTCACAACCCCTAGGACAAAGATGGGGCAAGATGGGGGCAAGATGGGGTTAGGCCCATTTTTAAATAATCTGGTAAAATCTGCTTCAGCCAGCAAAAAAATGGATCACACCCTATGTGACTGCAGGAGCGCATTCCAGCATGCCAGCCCATTGCTGCAGCTGCCACCTGTTTGCTCTTCCCAAGTTCTTTCTATCCGCAAACACCGAAGTTTGCTAATGTTGGTCATTTCTTGTTAAAAACAAAAATGAAACAACATACCCAACGATTCCTACTGGCAACATAATGAGTCTAATACAAACAGCAAAAATTTGTAACGCTGGGATGTAGATACATGGTAATCTGAACAAGAAGTGCTGGTTTTTGTACACAAGTGGTCATGTATGATTTTGGAAGCTAAGCAGGTGGAAGGGAATTACCAGAGAATATCATGAAGCTACAGGCAGGACTAAGAAAGAACCTGTCTGAATCACTGGAGAGCCACTGCCAGTCAGAATTGGTAACACTGGGCTAGTGGGGACAATGGTTCCTAGTTCTGTTTATTCCTAATGCTGCTTTATCTGAATATCTGCTCATCTAGCCACATTCTAGCCATTGACTAGGGGACATCAGGATTCAGTATGTTCTTTGCATAGTTCAGGGGATTTTTTTTAAAAAAGACCCCTCCTTTTTTCTTTTTTCTTTTTTTGCAGGAACTTGTATAGAAGTCCAGAAAAAGGAAGCAAAAACCCTTCAGGGGCCCAAACAGAGGTTTTAATTGTCAGCTCACTGTTTCCTGCCATGAAATATTCATTGGAGGTCAGGGAGCGTTTGTCATCCACTCTGTGCAGATTCCAGAATTGAGCATTAATTATTTTGCAGTACAGCAGTCAAACCCAGGGCCAGATTTGACAGCTAGCAAATGATCTACACATATATGCCCAGCTTCTCTTTCTTGATGCCAGCTTCTGGGAATGGATTTGACGTTTTGATTGCATTGCCATCCTGGGAATTATATACCACTGGTATCAAAAAGTATTTTTTTTTAGAAAATACCCTGATGAACTCATGACGTGAACACCTCTGAAGCAACCTTGTATCTCTGAAGCCATTGGACAAAAAGGGGGGGATATGGTATTATAAAGAGAAAGATTAACAATAATACCAATTATATATGTATTGTAACAGAAGTATCCACCGCATTAAAGTGAATGGTTTAGTCAGCAAGCTTGCAGCCAAAGGGCCAATACTGATAAAATGCTGTGTCTTCTAGAAGCTGAAGAAACTCTATTGGATCCATATTTAGGCACATGAAACCAGAGCTTGGGGGGAATTATTTTTTACTACAAGTTCCAGAATCCTCAAGTAGCATGGCCAATGGCTGCAAGACTGTGGGGAGTGTAGTCCAAAAATGACAGTCACAAGTTCTGTGTACAACTGACCTGGTAGAAGAAGACTTCCCTCTCCCCAGATTAGCCCCTAGAATGCTCTGGAATACTACACAGATTGTCAGGAGACTCAGCTGAATGGCTGAAGCTGTGGTATTGGCGGGGGAAATCTGTCAAAACTGGGCAGATGCATCTTCTGTGTATGAAGCCTACCACCAGTGGAAGCCAGATCCTGGGTTGAACCCAGTGATTGAAACATGGGATATTATCAGACACGGTGGAACGCAGCAAAAAAACGCATTCCAAACCACATCAGAAGAATGCAATGGGAACAGAAAAGGTGACATTATCAGATGCCTGCATCCTTCAGCCATTTCGGGGGTATACTGCTGCCACGGATGAGGCTTCCCTTTTGTACTGACGGGGACAAGTCGCTAATAAAAAGTGATGCCTTACCATGCCTGCACTACGCCCCCAGGACTCTAAAGGACAATGCCATCTGATAATATCCTCCATTGCTGTTCTTGTCGTGATCTTCTGGATGTGGGTTTTGCCACATCTGATCATCTCCATGGTCTCAAATGAATGCATGAAAATCATAACATAGTGTAAAGACATCCATATACTAGAGCTTGGAGCCTATATGTAGACAGTTCCTAAAGGCTGTGAGAGCCTAGCCAGTATGGAAACCGCAGCTTACATCTAAACCCTGAATCTGACATGATTAGAGTTCAGGGCCCTTTGCAGCGATCACACAGCCTTCTGTCCATGCTTAGTGGTTCTCTCCATTCATTATTGCATCACATATCTAGAGCTCAATCAACCCATTGAAAGCAGCTGTCACAGTCAATCCCTGATGAGCTTCAAGTCAGATTAAACCCTGATGAACAAAGATGAAGCTTGGACCAAATGATTTCTAGTACATACTCCCTCCCCTCCCCAATAATGTATGACCAAATTTCTTTAAAGTCAGGATGTAACATTTTAATCAGCAAATACCTAAAAGGTATGGAATGAATGGAGTGACCTAAGAGATGGATGGATGAAGGTGATTATCCTTTCCCTCATCCCCACATCTAGAATCCAAGGCTGTGTGTGATCTCTTTGACTTAAATTAAAATAAAACATCAAAGTACAGTACACTTGCATCAAAAAAGCCACTTACAGTCCTGATGGGTTTAATGGATTTGTTTTGTCCACCCACACAAATGCCAAATGACTGCTCAGCCTCTTCTTTTCAAGGCGGATTAATATATTCATTAATTAATCCAGTTCCTAGAACACTGCTTGGTTCATTATAAGCTTTTCCAGAGGACAGCTGATTGTTTGCTTATTCCCCTTTTCTTGCAAGACAGTCTTTGATTCACAGCATTATTTCTTCTATGATGGCTTACATTTCCTTATATAGTTTTCAAGTGAATGACTTCATATCAAGTATTCTCACATAATTTTTCATCTTCTTTATCCACAGTTTCATTGACATCTTCATAGATCTTGAATAGATTTGTAGGCCTGTGCTTTCTTATGTTTACAGTCATTATGTTTCTAATTGGCACTCCGTACTGTTTGCCTAGAGCCAAAAGAAAGTCATCTTGCTATTTATTCGATAACTTCTGCTTGCATTTCTTGAAAGAAAGAGGGGGCGAATGGTCTAGCCCATCCACCAGTTGTCCCATTTATCTGATTGATTTAGTGGGAGATTATGAAATTCACTGGAAGCAATAAGGAAATGTGAGCCATCATTTTTGCTAGGAAGCGGTAGGATCACAGCCATGGGGTATGATTTGTGAGAAGGTATAAAATGGCCTTGCCCTGGTCATGCAAACACAAAAAAATACATGATCTATTCTCAGTTGGGATTGGAGAAAGAAAAATGCATACAGAGTCTCAGGATCCATAGACATTCATGATCCATCTGTACCAAGAGTCTAGAAGACTGCCTATGGTCAAAAATTGCAAAAGATCATAAACTAGAAGTATAATGAACAGTAGAAGTCAAAAAATGAACTTAACAGCTTTGGGTACAATTTGTGAATAAAAAATGTTGTCCTGTAAAGATCACAATTGGATATGTTCTTCTATCATACACATTCTTTGCAAGGAAGGCTAGAGATCTGGTTTCTTTCCTTGGCCTCTTTTTATTGCTAACCTGCAAACATTTGTGCAACCCACCCAGAGGAAAGGATATAAAGCTAAAGGGATCATAAATAATAATACCTCATTGAAAGGGAAGTGTTTCCTTTTAGTACTATTCTATAGCTTTGGTAATGAGTGAAGGGAAAGCTAAGTCTCCCTGGCTTGTTGCAAGATTTTTACCGATTGAGCCATGCTGTGTCGTATAATGTTCATACTCACTTGCAGATGTTCCATTTGTTTTACAGTGCTCAGAGCAGAGTAATAAAACACCCAGAAGCAAATCAAAGCCATATTTCTGCTTTGCTTTCATATTACCAGCTCTGTTTCATGCAATGTATTTACAGTCATTCTAGAATACATTAGGGTGCATATGGTGACAAATTTAACTGCCTAATTCAAGTCTCCTTTCCTGTGGTCACTTATCTTTCCATTTATTCTCTCTTTCTCCATTTTCCTGCCCTTCCTCTATCAGCTGGAGAATGGGAGGTGCCATAAGATTAGGGACAATCAATCTAAAGAAGCTGGATCCTTTCTGAATATCACCCTGGAAGCTCAATCTTGCCAGTATGAAAACTGAAACAAATGGAGACTGTAAGGCCAACAGTGCTTTTTCTCCTTTCATTGTGTTTTTCCTTAAATTTCTCTCCTTCTGACTCAATTTAATTCCAGACAAAGTCTTCTACATTTCATCAAGGCAAAGAGGGTCACATCACTATCAACTAAATGCACAGCAATATATGCTGTTGAATGGAGACTTTCAGAGACACCCCCCCCGATATTCTGTGCCCTCTTCATATTTTAATATGATCTTTTTCAGATGCAGAGTTTGGAAATGTTACTTTTTTGGACATGCTGGCTGAGATATTCTGGGAAATGTAGTCCAAAAGGTAATTTTTGCAAACTCTGTTCAGATTAATAAGTAGAGTGCTCAAACTGGACATGCTTCATTGGCCTAATTCACCTCCCAATATTGTTACAAAGACATATCTATATACAATTCATGATCTCACCAGAACCATATACAGTAGAAGAACGTTAAGCTCCTCCCTGGTGTTCAGAGGCTCAACTAAGCTACATTTCTGCTTCCTTGACATATTCCCAGTTTTATTTATGTTCAACATATTTATAATTTTTCTAGACTATATTGAAGGGTATAGGGTGGCATTTTAAATGGCATACTCTTTTCCCAAGGTAGCTTATGTTTCCATTCATGCAACCTTGTTCATTTTTTCCCCTATCAGGTAGAGAATGTTCTCTAGCTAAACTTCATGCTATGATGGGGTGGTGGGGGAATGTCTGTATATAACAAACTCCTCCACTTAAAGATTGTCCCTCTTTCCCTAGCTGAAACTTCCAGTAGTCAATCTTGTCTTCTGTAACACTGTAACATTGGAGTAAATTGAGCCTCAGGACATTATCAGACTAGCATCTTAAAATGCTCAAATTGAGCAAGTAAGGAAAGTGGAAACATAGTGGCATAATCACAATAATTTTCGCACGTCACTGTAACTGTGGGATTAAAGCTCATGCCGCAGTAACACTGATCTTCTCATTGCCTTCTATTAACACAGTGCTAATGATTTGTAGTGTAGCCTGTGCATACTCCTTTAAGAGAAAATGTTTACTTACTTCCATGATTTCCCATGGGCGTGATCTCGGTGGGTCTTGTGAGAAGACATGACTTCACTGAAAGACTCCCCAAACCCTTTAGTTTACAAAGTTAAGAAAGACTGAAACAAGCCTAAAAATGTGCCAACAAACTCGGACAGTTCATTAAAAGAGCATCCCATGGCTTGCTTTCCCATTGTCACCCGGATGCTTTCTCACTGGCAACAAGGAGGCATGAAAGTGGACCATCATGCCTGCTGTAATCTCGTGATTATAGAGGGATATTTTTCACATGCTGTTCAATACTGTGAAAACAGAGGTATTGAAGAGCTATTGATGACTTGTCCCATGAATTTAAAGTGACACCTTATGACTTCCAGTGGCTAAGGTGACGTGCCTGGTCAAGTTTCGGCGGAGCTCCGGCGCCCGACTGCTTGGTGTGGAGGTATTTACCCCCCAGCAACAAATTGTCAGGGGGGGGTCTCACTGTCTTGGGGAATAGACAGTCTGTGGTAGCTTGCATGGACCTTGGTTCTAGCCTAGCAGGGCAGGGGAAAAGAACAACAGCAAAATCTGACCACGGAAGGCTGAGGTCGGAAGCTAACCCACCTCACACCATTGCTAACCTTAAGGTCTGAGCATCGCCACCACTTTTTAAACTTCTTTTTTATTTAATAAGCTTAACGGGTACAACTCTAGAGCCCTTCTTGCTCTCCAAGAATTAGTAAGCACCCTGGTATTTTTTTCTGATAACATACAAGAGAGAGAACGCACTAGAGACTTGGGGGGTTTTCTTGCTTTGCTCTAGCAGAGAAGAGGGAAGAAGCCGAAAAGTTGAGGTAGATTTGAGTTTAAAGAGGCGGGGATTAAAAGACTGGAGAGAAGAGAGACAGTGTAAAGAAGAATTTTCCTTTTGGTTTGGAATGAGATTAAGAGAAATTCATACAAAAAGTATAATAATAATAACAACAATAAAAAACAATAATAAGCAAACAAGATAAAATAAGAAGCAAGCAGAGCAAAAGTCTGCAGAGAGAAGAGGTGAACGGCTGGAGGAGGAGGAGTAAGGAGCAACAACGAGGAGGGGTGGAAAGAAGTTGAAACAAAGTAACTACTAAAGGGAAGAAAGCGATGGTGAAGGATAATAACAGCGCAACCTTGGGGCTAGGGACAAATTATATGGAATTTAATATAAATAAAAAGGAAAGAAGAAAGTGACAGAGAACTGAGTTAAAATAAGAGGAGAATTCAACTCCTTTTAAAAAAAACAAAAAGTTAAATAAGGAGATGAAGAAATAAAGAAATAAATATTAGAAGAAACAACAAGGCAAAGAAGGTTAAAGAGGAAGTACAGAGGCAATCGTGGTGAAGAGTGTGAGAGTGGTGAAGTGAAAGGAAAACGGAGACCACAGACTTCGAAAATTTGGTTAGAAGGGAGAAGGCTGTAATTTGAATTGCATTGGATAGTGGGGGTAGTGAAAGCGAAAGGAAGGAAAAGCGACATAAGTAGGAAGGAGTAATCAGGTAGTAAAAGGGTAGAGTAAGAGACACAAAGAGATATAAAGTGATTTTAAATTGAGTAGAAAGAGATACAAAATAACTGTGTGTATAGGAGAATAGAAGGGGTAGAAAGAGTAGGTGATAGCGAAAAAGGTGGTGTAAATATATAGGAATGTCAAAATATATATTGAATAACAAATATTGAATATCAAATAGCAAACAAAATATTGAAGAGATTTATAGATATTTGATATATATATATATATATATATATATAATATACAAAAATACAATGAATTAATATTGTATGATGAAATTAATTAATTTAGAAAGATAATCAAGGAATAAGACTGAGTTGGAGGTACTATTATCTTTGATATTAGAAGCTATGTGGAACTGCTTTGGAAAATAAGGAGATATTGTTATAAAACATAGTGGCCTGATTGGAAGGGGGTATTTGATTAATTGTGGCATAATTGTGATATAGAGTGATATAAGTCTGTTAAATTGATTGTTGAATGAATTTGTTGGATAGGGATTCAAGAAACTGGGGAATAACTGAATGAGGTATTAGATCAATTGCTAAAGTTGATGGACTAGTAGATTATTTGATTAACGGTTAATGATTAATTGATTGGAAGGGGGTATTTGATTAATGGTGGTATAATTGTGGTACAGAGTGATATAAGTGTCTTAAGCTGATTGTTGAATGAACTTGTTGGATAGGGACTCAAGAAACTGGGGAATAATTGAATAAGTTGTTAGATCAATTGCTAAAATTGATGGACTAGTAGATTATTTGATTAACGGTTGGTGATTAATTGATGAATTAATGAGGATATTGTCAGTAACTGAACAGAAATTTACCAATTAGGACTACGACTAAAATTTCTATAATAAAAATAATCATATACTAAGGAAAATCTAGAAGAATATCCAAAACAAAAGAACATAAAAAATTAAAAGAATAATTGTTATATATTGAAAGGGAATAAGAAGCAAAAAAGAGACAATACAGAGACGAAAGGAAATAAGATTGAAAGTGATTAGACATAGATCTATTAAAGGTAATGCCCATTACCAGAAGAGCACTAGCAAAACATCAGCTACAATTTCAAACAATGAGAAGGTCGTCCTTAGAAACGTCAACTAAAATAACTGACATTAGTCAATTATTAATGACAGAATTTAAAACATTAAAATTGGAACTTACAACAGAGATGAAAGAATTGAAAGGTGAAATCAGAGTAGAAATACAAAATCAACTAGATAATTTTGGTAATAAATTGGATTTAATGGCTAAAGACATATCAAAGATTAGCAAAGATATACAAGATGTTCAAGAAAAGACATCTAAGCTAGAAAAGAGAACAAAGCTAATAGAAACTAGATTGGATCAAGAAGAAAATAACATAACAATCCATGAGTCTAAGATAAGATTGAAATGTATAAAAATAAGGGGATTAGAAGAACAAACAAATGAGGATTTGGCATTAAAAGTAATTCCCGTGCTGGCAGAATTTATTCGGTGGGAAACGGAGCAATTAGATTTAGAAATTGATAAACTTTATCGTATTAACTCCTGGGTTGCTAGGAAGAATAAAATACCAAGGGATATTGTTATATATTTTACTTGAGAGAAGATAAAAGATATACTTATCCAAAAGAATTTTAAGGATCCATTAAAAATAGAAGATCAACTAGTAAAAGTATTTAAAGATATACCATTGCAAATAATAAAAAAGAGAAGAGAATATTCATTCTTGACGAAAATATTAAGAGAGAAGAATATATCATACAAATGGAATAGGAAAGAGGATTAACACTGACATATAACTATAAAAATATGTAATCAACTCAATATTTAAAGCAAAAGAATTTTTGGGAAAAGTGTTAGATCAAAAACAAGGAAAGTATAAAGAGAACGGTAACACAGGTAAAGATACAAAAGGAAATAATATAGAGTATCGAACCATAAGAAATAAAAAGACAGTAGGGAAAGAGGGAAGTACACAAGGGAAAGAGAAAGTTGGGAAAGGGGAGGCATATAATAGATTAGTTAAAAAGGGGACAGATAAAGAAAAGGAAGGAACAGTCCAGGGGACGGATGAAGAAGATAGTGATACAGAAACGGGACAATTAGAGGAGGAAAATTAGGACAAAGAGATAGAAGAAGAAGGGGTAGAGGAAGAAGAAGAAGAAGAATTAAAAGGTGCAGTAAGAGGTGTTTATATATATATATATATATATATATATATATATATATAAATTCTGTACATAAAAATGAAATTGTATGAAAATGTCCAATAAAATGATCTCCTGGAATGTGAAAGGGTTAAACTCCCCACAAAAAAAGGGGAAAAAAGTGTTTCACTTTCTTGGAAAACAAAAAGTAGATATAATTTGTTTACAAGAAACCCGCACAAAAAAAGAAGATCAGAAATTATTGAGGAACGCTAAACTTGGAACGGTATATGCAACAAATAATGGGAAAAAGAAAAAGGGTGTGGCTATTTACATAAAAGGTAAATATGAGTCAAGAGAAATTTTCAATGAGAAAAAGGACTATATTTAGCTGTAGAAATAAAGTTACAAGAAAAAAAACTTGGTGGTAGGTGTATATGGCCCACAAAATCAAAAGAGGAAATACATAGAAGAATTACATGGCCAGTCTCCTTGCTGCCTTTTTTAAGCAAGGTGATTGAGAGGGCGGTCACTTCCCAACTCCAAGCTGTCTCGGATGAAACTGATTATCTAGATCCATTTCAAACTGGCTTTGGGACGGGATATGGAGTGGAGACTGCCATGGTTGCTCTGGTTGATGACCTCTGCTTGGGTATCGACAGGGGTAGTGTGACCCTGTTGGTGCTCTTGGACCTCTCAGCAGCCTTCAATACAATAGATCATTCCATTCTCTTGGATCGCCTGAGGGGGTTAGGAATTGGAGGCACTGCCTTGCAGTGGTTCCGTTCCTTCCTCTTGGGAAGATCCCAGAGGGTGAGGCTCAGGGACAGTTGCTATACCAGAATAGAGCTTAACTGCGGCGTTCCTCAGGGTGCCATTCTGTCCCCAATGCTATTTAACATCTATATGAAGCCGCTGGGAGAGATCATTCGGAAGCATGGAGTGCGGTGTCATCAGTATGCTGATGACACCCAGATATACTTCTCCATGTCTGGGTCGTCAGCTTCAACTTCAGATGGCATCTCTCCTCTCAATGATTGTCTTAAAGCAGTAATGGACTGGATGAGGAAAAACAAATTGAGACTGAATCCAGACAAAACAGAGGTACTAACAGTTACGGGCCCTAAACCAGGCCTGGGAATACAACTTCCAGTCCTGGATGGAACTACACTCCCCCCCAAGGACTGTGTTCGCAGTCTAGGGGTGCTCCTGGACCCGTCACTCCAGATATCTAATCAGGTAAATGCGACGGTCAGGAGTGCCTGTTATCAACTTCAGCTGATACACCAGCTGCACCCTTTCCTGGAAACCAGGGACCTCGAAACTGTGGTACATGCACTGGTAACCTCCCATCTGGATTTCTGTAATGCGCTCTACATTGGGCTACCCTTGTGCTTGACTCGGAAACTTCAACTAGTTCAGAACATGGCAGCCAGGTTGATTTCTGGTGTTTCCAGAAGAGAGCATATAACACCTGTGCTAAAAGCTCTCCGCTGGCTGCCTATTAGTTTCCAGGCACAGTACAAGGTGTTGGTTATGACATTTAAAGCCCTACATGGCTTGGGGCTTGGGGCCAACTTACCTCTGGGACTGCCTCCTCCCGTATGACCCTCTCCACACACTTCGGTCCTCTGGGAGGAATCTGTTACAACCTATGAAAACAAGGCTGTCGGTGACCTCCCAGAGGGCCTTCTCTGCTGCTTCTCCCAGATTATGGAATGGTCTTCTGGACGAGATCCGTCTTATTACCACCTTAGACAGCTTTAAAAAGCTGTCAAGATGGATCTTTTCCAGCAGGCCTTTCCGGAATAACTATTCTGGCCCAAGACTCGGCTGTCCTTTCCCTCTGAGCTGCAATTGGATTTTTTAAAATTATTGTATGTTTTAATTTTCCCCCCCTAATTTAATATATTTTTAATTATTGTATGTTTTTGATCCTTTATAATTTAATATTATTTTAAGAGATGGGTGGGCTAGGGTATTGTAATTATGGAGTTTTTATATTGTAAGCCACCCCAATTGCATTGCAGAGGGGTGGGATAGAAATAATTTATTATTATTATTATTATTATTATTACATGGGAAAATATCGGAATATGACTATGAAAGGCATATTCTAGCAGGGGATTGGAATGGAGTTATAAATCCAGATGTAGATAGATCATATAAAGGGAAAAGAGCTCAGCTGCAAGGGAAGCTACCAAAGAAGTTAGAAAACATGATGGAACAGTTGAAATTAACAGATATTTGGCATCTCAGACATGGAAATGAAAGGGATTATACTTATTACTCGGACAGATTTAGATCATGATCGAGAATTGATATGTTCCTTATATCCAAAGAGTTAAACAGAGAGGTATCAAGAGTAGATATATTACAAAAAGTCATATCAGACCACTGTCTAATAAGATTGGAATTTAAGAATTGTATAAAACAATACAATTGGAGGTTTAATGATATTTTGCTTAAAGATGAAACAGTGGTTGAAAAAATAAAAAAGAACCAAAGTTATTCTTTGAAGAAAATCTTGATAAAGAGACATTAATAGATATGGTCTGGGATGCAGGAAAATCAGTCATAAGAGGTGTAATCATTCAACAGGAATCCATATTGAAGAAAAATAAAAGAAATAAAGAAAAAGAGCTACTCACTGAAATATCTGCTAAAGAGAAACTGAATTAAAATTTTAAAAGAATCCAAAAAATAAAGAAGTAAAAAAGGAGATAACGAATCTTAGAAAACAACATGATATGGAAATGACATATGAGATAGGCAAGAAATTGAAAAGACTTGAATATAAATTTTGTAGCAGGCAAATAAGCCAGGGAAATGGCTTTCATATAAATTAAGAGAAGAAAAAGAGAAAAAATTAATAACAGAATTAAAAATAAAAGGCCAAAGCTATACAAAACAAAAAGAGATATTGAATATTTTTCACGACTTTTATATGAATCTATATCGAAAACATACACAAAATAAGGATACAGGGAGCATGATAGATAATTCTATTAACAAAATTAAATTAGCCCAAATTAAAGAAGACCAGAGGCAAGAATTGAATAAACCAATATCTAAAGAGGAAATAAGAGAAGCAATAAAAAATATAAAAGGAGGAAAAGCACCAGGACCAGACGGCTTTATGCCCAATTATTACAAAATTTTTGAAAGCGAATTAATTAATCCATTAGAGAGGCTCTTTAAGGAAATTGGTCAAATAGGATGCCCACCATCTTGGCAAAAAGCCAATATAACATTAATTTTGAAACCAGATAGGGAAGCCACCCACGCATCAAGTTATAGACCAATTTCCTTATTGAATGTGGATTACAAGATCTTCGCAAAAATCTTATCAGAAAGGCTAAAAAAAGTGTTGGCTACATGGATAAAAGAAGATCAGAATGGGTTTTTACCCAATAGATACATCAAGGATAATATAAGAACAGTCCTAGATATAATTGAATTATATGAGAAGCATAATGAAAAAAAGTTAGCGATTATTTTTTTGGATGCCGAAAAGGCATTTGATAACATAAGATGGGACTTCATGTTAGCAACGTTAGAGAAAAAGGAACATCGGTTGTAATTTTATAAATTGGATAAAAAGGATATATAGTAAGCAACAAGCATACATACTGGTGAATGGTGAGAAATCAAGATTATGTCAAATTGAAAGAGGCACGAGACAAGGTTGTCCCTTGTCGCCTTTACTTTTTATTACAATGATAGAAATCTTGTTAAAAAAAATAAAGCTAGATCAAGAGATCCGAGGTCCTAGAATAAAGAACTATGAGTTTAAGCAAAAAGCTTTTGCAGATGACCTTGCTCTCTTTTTAGATAATCCGAATGAAAATATTGAAAAATTGGTTAATGTAATAGATGAATCTGGGGAAATGGCTGGTCTAAAAATAAAGAAAAAACATCAATAATAATGAAAAACTTAAACAAGATGGAAGAACAAGATCTTATTATAAAATCAAAATTTGTATTGGCAAAGAAGGTAAGGTATTTAGGAATAGTAATTACCAACAGGAACTCAGAGCTCTTTGAAAACAACTATGGGAAAATATGGAAAGATATAAAAAAAGATATGAATAGATGGAAACAATTGAATATCTCTTTTCTGGGACGTATAGCAATGGTTAAAATGATGGTCCTCCCAAAGATGATATACCTGTTCCAAAACATTCCTGTGTTATCAACAGATTTGCCCTTTGTGTTATGGAATAAAGATCTGATGGAGTCCATATGGGCCGGAAAAAAACCAAGAATAAAGAGGAAGATCTTATGGTATTAAAAAAGAAAGGAGTGGTTTAGGCCTCCCGGATCTAAGATTGTACTATCACGCATGTTCTCTAGTTTGGATCTTGGAGTGGATAAAATTAGAAAAGAACAAACTGTTGCAACTGGAAGGTTTCAGTCTTAGATTTGGGTGGCACGCTTATTTGTGGTACAATAAAACTGGTGTACATAAAGAATTTAACCACCACTTTGTTAGGAGAGCCTTGATAAGAGTTTGGATGTTATATAAAAAGAAATTATATTTAAGAGTGCCGCTATGGACTTCAATGCATGAGGCTTTCTACAAAAAAGAGCAACCACGAAATAATAAGTGGTTAACATGTAAAGAAATTCTTAAAAAACAATTGGAAAGCTATGTAGTGAAAATGCAGGAAGAACTAAAAAAGGAAGATATCATGTGCAATTGGTTCTTATACAGACAATTGCAAGAAAAATTCAAAAATAGATTTGAAAATAGAAGGTATTGATAAAGAGGAGACTGAATTCAATAAAATCATTTATGGAGAAAATAGTAAACTGATATCTAAAATATACCATTTAATATTACAGCTCAATTTAGAGTCAGAGGTTGTTAAAAATTATATGATAAAATGGGCACAACAAGTGGGACATGAGATAAGAATAGAAGAATGGGAAAAAAGCTTGGGTGTGAACATTGGGTTCACCAGAAGTTATGCCCTGAAGGAAAATTTTTATAAGATGATAAACATGTGGTATCTGACTCCCGAAAGGCTAGCAAAGATATATAATAACATGTCAAACAAATGTTGGAAGTGTGGAGAAATTAAGGGTACCTTCATCACATATGGTGGAATTGCAGGGAAACAGTAAAGTTTTGGAAGAAAATACACAACCTCTTGAACAAAACATTAAAAAATTGGTATCTCTTTAAGGCTAGAATTATATTTATTAAATATGCTCCATCTGGAGCACATATCAACACCAAATAAAAAATAAAAAATGGAAGAATTCTGTTATACGCGGCAACAGTGGCTAGGTTAATTTTTGTTCAAAACTAGAAAGAAAAATGTGTCCCCTCACTAAACGATTGGATAAGGAAAATGAAAGACTTTTATGAAATTGAAAGATTATCCATAATACTAGATGATAAAAGGACTTGGAAAGACCTAGAAGGTTGGACAGATATAATTAATTTAAAAGAAAACCAAGTGGATTCTTAGATTAATAACAATAGAGAAATCAACTTACAATGGATAAAGCTATACAGAGAGAATATAGGTTATTCAGAGCAAGTAGTAATTATATTGAGGGCTGACTGATATGAAGATAACAGTATTTGGAGAGTACGAAAGGTAAGAAGTTGATGTGTGGACATATGAGAGGTATGAGAAGGAATTTATATAGTTATAAGTGTGTTTATGTTTCTTATTAGTTTAAAGAAATATGTTTTTATTTGTACTATATTATTGGTTAATTGTATGTCATGTTTAGTTTTGTTTGATTGGATGTTTATATGTTTTTTGGTGTGAAACGGTTTGGAATGATATATTAATAAAAAATAAATTGGGGAAAAAAAGAAAGTGACACCTTATTCACAATCTGGAGTATATAATGAGCATGCAAAGACTACAATGTTGTGCGATAACAGGGACCCCTTTGTGAACACATGACGTGGTAATAACACAATTTTTGCCGCATCTGATAAACTCCCCAGTACAACTCTGTGCTTTTTAAGAGCAGTTAGGTCAGACCAAAAGAAAGGGAGAAAATGGCCACTAAGCAGGTAGGTTTAAACACAATGAATAATTTTGGAGATGTGGGGAAGAGATTCTTCAAGGCTGTGGGTGGATTTCCCAGAAGCAAACATCTTCATGGAAAAACCACTCACACTGATTCTCTTTACAAGAAGCTAGTTGGCTCCTTCCAGGGTAAATTACCAGTAAGAAGGCCACAAAGTTTCCCCGAGCTAAATAAAAGGCAAACAAAAGACCCCTTCAAAAAAAACAGCAAAAACTTCCTGTGAGATATGAGTGGTGTGACTGTGCATAAGAAAGAAAGCAATCACTATTGTGTGAGAGGAGAGAGGGAGGGAGGGAGGGACAGAGGGAAAGATGACTGCAGTATGTATAAAAAGACTGCAGCGTATGATCTGGTATTACTAAGGCTGGTGTCACCCCTCCCTCCAACGGTGTCACCTGGTGTAGTTCAGCCTCTCCACACACCCCTAAGTGCCACCACTGAGCATATGCTATGCTCCATGCATCTGAGGAAGTAGACTAAGGTGGGACTACACTGGTGGGAAACTCTGAACCCACCTCATAGCTGCTGCAGATGTTTTTGAACTGCAGTGACTCCATAAATGCCACATTCAGCAAGGTTTGTCCAATGGGAAATCAGAGTATCTTGCCCCACTGTAATCACAGGCAAACTTGCATCGATGTAGAAGGGTGGTCCTATGCTGATCACATGTCCTATATGTCGCATTATTTCTGGCCACACGGCTGGGGCGGCTGTTTTCTCCCCCTCCCCCATTCACTCATGCATGCAAATATACTTTGTAGCAGAGTACTGTATTACTGGATAAGTAGAGATACACTTATAGAGATATGTTCATAATTGAAAAATCCCCCCCAAAAGTGCTGGCAGAATGGAGTCCCATCCACTAGAAGCCCCTCATCTAGCTTTGCACCAAAGCTAATTTGTGGCTGCCACATGACCAATAATCCAGGTTTTCCTCTGAAATGCAGAGCAAACAGCAAATATTTTAGACTCAGATTTTCCCCAATAAAGCTGTGAATCATCATGAACGTCATGTGGCAGTGAATACGAGGTGAGTACGGGGGGGGGAGTGCTAGTGTAGATAAGTTCTTTATCTTCAAAAGCTCATGCTCCAACTTCTTTCTCTCAATTAGTCTCAAAGGTGGTACAAGATCCCTTTGCATACTGATATTCCAGACTAATACAGCTGTGTCTTTTAATTCAATGCTCTCATGTTCAAGAAATTGATTAAACAATGAGGTCCAGATCCAAATGGTAGTCTTAACTAGAGTGGACCCATTGTAGTCAACACTTATGCAAAGCTCATTGATTCTATTGCTCTCCTTTAATCTGGACTCGAAATTGGATTTAGGCTACATTCATAAGGCCCTCTGAGGGTAGTGGTGATTATCATTGATATGGCAAAAAAAAAAAATAGTATGGACTTTCTGTTGTTTTTCAAGTGCTGGGCTACAATTTGAAAATTTCTAAAAAAAAAAAAAAAGAACAAGAGAATTGGTGTCTAGACTCTAGAGGCATGTATACCACTCACAAAATAGATCAGTGTTTCCCAAACTTTGATCCTCCAGCTGTTTTGGACTTCAGTTCCCAGATTTTCTAAATTCTGGCCAAGGTGACTAGGGCTTCTGGGAGATTAAGCCCAAAACACCTGGAGAACCAAAGTTTGGGAATCACTGAAATAGAAAATCTCATAAAAAGTTATGTTAACCCCTGATCCCTTCTCTTTGTTGAAACTGAGATGGATGTGAATCACCCTGAAGTAAAACAAAAACCAGTGATTCAATTTTTCATGGCAAGAAATGCTAACAGGAAGAAAATAAATCGTATTCTCTTTTATTTCTCTATTAGCCATACAGAAGGCCATTTAAACAGAATGAACACAACACAATTCCTTTAAACTGAAGTAATTTTACACTGCACAGAGTGTTCTTGGGTTGACCCAATTTGGAAGTGTCATGGGGCTAATTTTCTTTCATGTGTATTCTCTAATCAAGTAACAAGTGAGAGTGACATGGCAATCAAGTGTTGGATGGGATGGTGATCACCTCCATTAATCCATCAAATAATTGCTAACTTGACAAGTATTTGTCTTTTGTTTTGTAGATGTATGTCATCAGGTTTGAAATTACCTTGGCAGCCTAATCTCCTGGCTATGCAGACATCGCATGAGAAAGAAAAAATTCAGCCTGTTTCCTCCTCCCTTTGTTGAAGAGGAGAGGACTTACTACAAAATAGTACCAGGACATGGAGCTGCAGTAACTTTTTTTCCATCCAGAATATTTATACATTTGTGTGAATGGAACCAGAGTAAGGACTTTCCATTGTGTGCCAGGGTTCATCAGTCTGCCACTAAGGAAATAAAAGCTAGAAAGCAATGAACATTCTGGGATCTGTTGGGGCAGGCGGGGGATCTCTCTGAGTTAACTCATATTTCAAAGGTACAAATAACAATCCTTTGAGGTGTTCTGAACATATTTCCAATAATACCCAATTTCTTAGGTTCTGCTATGCCAGCTGCTCTGTAATTGATGGAAAGGAGTGACAAGGATATGACTTTGTGCAGTAAAGAGTCAGAAAAGAGTAGCTAGCTCAGGGCAATTCTGATCCAATCCACCTAAGCTAGGCAAAAGCAGTAAGTAAACACTGCTTCTGTGAGATGGCTGCTTAGGGGGGCATTTGAAATGAGTTGATGGACCTCAGTCCACAGGCATCAATATTGTCAAGACACTATCTTGGCTGTTTCTAATTGGCTCCCATGTTGGTTTTCACAGCTGAGGTGCCTAGGATTGTGGGAAATAGACTTTCCTCAAGAAATGGTTCTAATCTGAAGATTAAGGCTGCCATCACCATCTGCCTCAGAATAACATCACTGAAGAATATGGGAATACAGTTGTCCTTCCGTGTCCATGGATTTGGTATCCATGGATTTAAGTATTCACGGCTTGAAAATATTCTTAAAAAAATAATAATCCAAAAAGCAAACCTTGATTTTGCCATCTTATATAAAGGACACCATTTTGCTATGCCATTGCATATAATGGGACTTGAGTATTCATGGATTTTGGTACCCACAGGGGGTCCTGGAACCAAACCCCAGCGAATATGAAAGGACACACTCTCTCCGGCTTTTCTTCACAAACGAAGATTCAGGAAGGACTCATCCCACGGTTTCTGCAAGTGTGCTGATGACTAAAAAGGCCAATCTGAGATAAACAGGTCCGGTTACAGAAAGCAGAGCAGAAGGTCTCCTTGGGTGATGTTTCTGGGTTGTTATTCTTTCTGTGTTGTTGTTTCTCTTCAAGACTTGTTCGGCGTGAGTTTTCAAATAAGGCTGCAGCATTGTAGATAGCGCGTCTCCATGCCTCCCGATGTGAGGCCAGGGCGGACCATTGTTGGTGATCAATTAGGCCGAGCCTGAGATGTTGTTTCAGGGAGTCCTTGTATCGCTTTTTCGGAGCACCCCTCTTACGCTGACCCGTGGCAAGTTCACCGTAGAGTACTATTTTTGGGAGGCTATGGTTCTCCATCCTAGAAACATGCCCTGCCCAGCGCAGCTGTGTTCTCAATATCATGGCCTCAGTGCTGGTGATCCCTGCTTGCCCAAGGACAGCAACATTCGTCACATAGTCAGTCCAGTGTATATTTAGGATTGTGCGTAGACAGCGCTGATGAAAGCGTTCGAGGAGCGTAAGTGGTGGCGATAGGTGACCCATGTTTCAGATCCATAAAGGAGAATAGATAGTACAATGGCTCTATACATACTGATTTTTGTGCTTCGCCTCAGGTGTTTATTACTCCAGACTTTTTTGTGAAGTCTTCCAAATGTGCTATATGCCTTTGCTAACCTGTGATCGATCTCTTTGTCAATCTTGGCATCTGAGGAGATGATGCTTCCCAGGTAGGTGAGCTGCTGAATGGACTTGAGCACAGATTTGCAAATGGCAATGTGGGGATGGTGTTGTTCGTCCTGTGGTGCAGGCTGGTAAAGAACTTCACTTTTCTTCAGATTGACTTCCAGCCCAAACAGCTCTGCAGCTGTTGCGAAGCCAGATGTTAGGCGCTGCAGAGCTGCTTCTGTGTGGGCAACAAGGGCAGCTCTGCAGTGCTGTACTCCTAAAACATTTTAGGACCTGGCTCTATACTGTATATAACATCTTGCCAAAGTGTACATCTTTGTGTATGCTCATAGAGATCTTTAAAAAAACAAAACTCTGAACGCAGACCATCTCTGATGACCTTGTTTGCTTATGTTTCTCTATATCTCATTCAAACCTAATCTTACTCCAGTAATGAAAAAAGGGTGGGTTAGACTTGGGCGGAGGGCACTTTGCCTGTAACACTGTAACTCTTTTCAGCTCTCTTTCATTGCACTTTTAAATGGAGGAGTTTAGTTGGTGCTAAATTTTGTAATTCTGCATTTTCAGTCAGGCCTTATGTTATTCAGGAGGCAGGCTTATATTTGCACTGTGACAAATATTTTATCAGGAGGGACACAATATACACATTGCAAAAGAGCATCTGGAATAAAGTATCTCCCTATTTCTTGGAGGAGACATGTTTGCTATGCAGATGGCTGGAGTAAATCTGGCCTTACAATTAAAATCTGTTTAGAGTTTGTAGTGAAGTGACTGATGGATTAGGCTTAGTGCTCCATCAATCCGCTACGCTCTCCTCTCCATAGAGTAGTATTGACGGCACGTCATAAATAGCCATTTGTACAAAGTGCAGGGATTCTTTAAGTATATCACTTTATAGCCGGTGTATATTTTCCAAATGGTAGGGAAAATGCAAAGTACTTGTGGTTTCTAAGTAACATGGGCAAAGAGGCCCAGTCTGCAGCAATGATACCATACTGAAGCACATATTTTGCTACAAAATAACATCTGCCTTCTCATTCTAGGGCTGTTTTTCAGTTTAAAAGAATTCCAGCATTAGGACAGTGCTAATAAAATTATTGGGTGGGCCAGACTTGGCAGTTCTAGCATGGCAGAGGGGAGTGATATATTATATCAGTGCCCAGATATCTAGAGAGGCCCAGTCCGGACTATAAACCACATTATCATCAGAGGAAAAAAGGAGATGAAACTGTAGGTCATGTTTGAGGATTTTTATGGGAATGTGTTTCCCTGTATCTGTTGCCCAAATCTTGTAAGATGGCTGAAGCTGCTAGTAGTATTACCTGCCTTGACAACCCGCCACCTTTTCAATAACTCATAATTGGCAATATTTAATAATTTGGCTGGCTATGGACCACCACATGGTTGGCAAGTAAACCAGGGACTCCCCAAATACCAAGGGTGGAGTCACACACAGCCTAGGGAGGGGCCTTGGACATTCCTTAAACAGATCATACACAGGTCAGAGTTCTTCCTGAGAACACCTGGAGATGGGTCATCCACTAAGCCACTCAAGGACAGCAGAGCACTCATTGATTGCAAAATGGGTTTTTCCTCTTTTCCCACATACATAATAGAAGGTTGCCTGTGCCCATTCACTCCCGAATGTTTAGCCCACTAATGATTTGTTAACACATCCAGAGAATCCTTTGTCCAGTCCTGGGAAACTCTGAGAGACGTTGTATTCCACTCTAAATCTTATCCCTTCAGGGGAAACATCAAATATAAATATCACCCTAAAACACCACTAAAGTGTTCGCAGTTCCTCTTCATACCGCCATGCTGCTGGTTTGTTGCACAATCCTTAAAACAATACTCTGAGTATTCTCTGCTGCATAAATCTCTGTTCCTCTGATAGGTATAGTATAACCCACAATCCCCTCACTCTATTCCTCTATCTAAATACTTCCTACTTTCTTCTACAGTCTTGTGTTTAGAAATTCTTGAATTTTTATTGTAATTGCATTGTATTGTACCTATAATTTTGATTCTGCTGGTCAATGACCAGATAAATTTATACTACTACTTCTACAGTCTTGTGTGATTGCTTGAACCTTGAGCATTAGCATGAATGCTGTTAAGATTAGTTTCCAATAAAAACCATTTTATTGTAAATTCTGGCTTGGAGTCTCCTCAGGTACTACCAATATACATAGGTTAAAAGATCTCACAGTTACCCAGCCTCTCATTGCCATCTTAAGCTAATTAATAATTCCCCATAGTAGAATTCAGACATTTGGTTTCCTCACAGATCCCATGCAATTTGGATAACAGTAGCACTGTTTGAGAAGAACAAGCAACATTCTGACCTATAACTGGCTCAGGCCCTTCTCTAGAACTCTGTGTGTATGTGTGTGTGTGTGTGTGTGTGCACGCACGCATGTGTACACATGTGTGCAAAAATGCAGTTAAACTAGGGCTTGTAGTCTGAGGGAATGTCTACACTGCTAAAAAATCATACTCACCTTGTAGTTGCTGTGATCATGATACACAACATTTGTGACTATTCACTCAGAATAGTCATCAGTTCTTTTCAATGCCTGATGGCTTTAATCCAGTGTTTTAAAACTTGCCTTTTACCCTGCACTTTCCTGGAAAACCCAGATAATCATATTGTGGCCAGCCCTCCAAGTTGGCTTCAGGGTGGAGCCGGAGGTGGGGTTTAGGGTCACCTGATCATTCCTGCCAGGAAGGGCTACTTCCTCTGTTCAAAGGCTACTTCCTTTATTTAAGTTTTGCCGTCATGCAGTCACTATTATTTTTTGAAGATGCATCTGTGTAGATACACATATATCATTATTAGCACACCTCTACCTATTTGCATATTCGTATACATGCCAGGACAAAATAAGTGGAGCGACCATGGCCATGTGGTCAAAAATAATGCAAAGTATAGGACACGTGGTCATAGCAGGATCACCCTTTTACACCAAAGTGAGCTTGCCTAGGGGAAATGTGTAGCTGATAATGCTGCTCTCACTTTGCTTTAACAAGATGTCACTGTGGGCAAGGAAAATTTGATTTGAAGCAGATTTTTTTTGCCTGTGTAGAGAATCCCTGAGAGACAGAGATCAGTGTTTCCTCCCCATTTGACATGTCTTCTCAAGAGCTACCAATTCCAGAATTGTTTGGGCATAGGCAGAAGGAAAGGATAACCGATAGGAGTGATACAGCAGCATAAATAAAGAGGAACCCTGATCCCAGGGTCAGTGGGTATCAATGCTGCCAGCAGATTTTACATGCCTTGCGTATACATGAATGAATGTCTATTTCACACACACCTGCCACATACCCCATGCTGCCTTGTATGACTAGAAATACAAATTAAGAAGTATAAGGAGATCAGACAAAGGGAACTAAAAGAAGCAAGTTTTTTAAATTAAAAATTTTGCATTTTGGGAACAGATAAGGCTTTTCTGCAGCTTTGTTCAGGCAACACAGCAGTGGATAAAGATGGCTGAAAACATTTTATGAGTGGAATGTGTGTATATGTGGTGAGAGGGGGAAACACACCCTCTTTGTTCAGGAGAGGGAGAGAGGAGAATTATCTGTATATATGTGCTTTCTTGTCACCTGCAGACTCATGGCAGCCCCATAAACTTTTTCCTTAGGCAAGTACACATTCTCTATTCTAGAAAATGGCCTAGGCTAGCAATTTACCATTCAGATAAGAAAATTTCTTTTTTCTGTTCTAACATTGCTTCAGATGAACTCCAGCAAATCTTGCAAGATCTGGACAATATGTGTCTATATAAATACAAAGAAAGACATTTCCATAAATATCCCCAAGCATGATGGACATTTTTGCTTCAATTTCTCCCCTAACAGTAATGTGTTTCCAACATGTGTCATGCTCAACATCTTTACAAATTTTGCCCAGCATCTTTATAAACTACTTGAATAATGGAATAGAGGGCATGCTCATCAAATTTAAAGATGACAACAAATTAGGATACCACAGAGGAGAGGATGAGGATTTTTTAAAAATAAATATCCTTAACAGATTGGGAAAATGGGGCAAAATTAACAAAAAGAATTTTTAACAGTGTATTTTATTGATTTCATATAGGAAAAAGACAGGAAAAAAACATACAGCAACAGATATACAACAGCATACAATCACCCCCACAACTTCCTGCTTTCCCCTGACTGCTTCTAAAAAGTATAATATCTCACCTCTACCATTTGATCATATATATATATATATATATATATATGTATAAAATACACACAGACACACACACATACAACCTTCCTCATTTTAGAGAAAGGGAAATACTTTAAATATCAAAACTTTTTATATTTGGTCTCCAATTTAATTTTTAACAAATTCCATAAATGGTTATCTAGGTGTATCTGTATATGAAGCTTCGGAAGCCACAGCACCATATTTTATTCACGGGCAACCTCCGTGATTAAAATATGGCTCTGTGGCTTCCGAAGCTTCACGGAAGTGTCACGGATGATTTCGGGAGAGGGACAGCGGCATCTGAAAACGACCCCCTGCCGCGCAAGAGCGCCGTCCCTCTCCCGGAAGCTCCTCCCGCGGTAGGCACGAAAAAATGTCCTAAATCTGTCTGAAAATGTCCTAAATCTGCATTTAATATATGAGTGGATATCTTGTCATGTTTGCACTCTTCCCTATTTCTTTTAGGAGCAAGCACATCTCTGTGTGAACCTGTTTCCCTCATGCAGAGCTGCCCCTCCCTATGGAAGTGAACAGGGAACCTCTCAGTACGTACCTTCTACTGTATGTATCTGAGCTCCTGTGCCCTTAAAGAATTGGTAGATCAAAGAAGGAGTGTCATGTTAAACAATAGTACATGTATTCAGGGCACCTAATGAGAAGTAATTGTAATGGCTTGCTTTTCAGTGGGCTGTGGGAGGAATAAATTAAAAATCCTTTATTTCTGAAAGACCTGTCAGCCACTGGCCTTTCAAAGAGTAGTAGAGACTTAATTCTTTACAGTGTTTGTTTATACCCCCTTGCCAGATACTAGCAAGAATAAAGGCACCAGGGCGACTGAAGAAGAAAAGCACATAATAATCCATCCTATTTGGAGGCTTTATTATTACAAAATCACAAGGCCTGACAGCAGGTACTAGTGGAAGAACCTGATTAGCTGACTTGGGAATTCAGTAGTGGATCTCTCCTTACAGCAGCAGCAGAAGCCATTTTAGCAATATTACATTACTTCTCCTCATAGTACAGCATTGCTTGCCTCAGCTGGTTATCTGGCTCTTTCTCTCTCAGATTTCAAAGGAACTTAATATTTCAACAGCCATGGACCAAGGGTGAATTTTAGGGATGTGCTGCTTTTCCTCACCCTGCCTCCTCCCACAAAAAATCCAGCTCCTGCATGGTACAGTGGGCATGAGCTCTTCAAAAATGCCACAAGATGAGAAACAAAACCAGAATTTGCTAGAAGTCCACTTCTGATTTTGAAAAATAGGCAGTTTTTGATTAACTTCTCTCTGGACTTTATCAGATGAGCCCCTTAGAGCATTCTTTTGCTGGCATGAAAAATCCATTTTTATGCCAGCAACAGAATGTCCCCACAAACACACTTGCCTTGCTTTCCCAGCAAAGGTTTCCCCAGCAATGAAAGAGGAAGTGAACGGAGATCCATTCACTTCCTCCTTTGAAATTCTGTGGATTATTGCGAGACTTCATCACATGGGAAATTAAAAAAGAGCACACAAAAACTAACACAAAGCACAAAAACACACTTTAAAACTTACAAGTAACTGGGGGAGGGTAATAAAAGTGCATCACTTACCTGGCTATCGCAATCTCATCTGGAAGTGTTCACGCCAGACCAGCCATTCTTGATGCATTGACGTGAGTACAATGGTGCAAGGTTTTACATGCTGGCAATGCCGGCACAAAAGTGCCACAGTGGATCTATTGATGGCTTCAGCCATTAATTAAAAAGTGTGGGTTTTGGTAGGGCTGTAAATGTGAAAGGGTGACGTCATGTGGCACGTGCACCCTTTCACGTTTTTGTGGCATCATTATGATGCCGTATTTTATGCATCTGATAAAGTCCTCTCTCTCGCTCCCCCATTTCTCTTTTGCGGAGGCAGAATATGGCAGCCCAGAGAGCCTGGAGGGTTGAGGGTTGCAAAAAACAGTTACCAAGGGAATGCCAACACAGCAAATATAAGAGCACTAGGTGTGAAAGATTTTCCAAGTCTTATTCTCTACAAAGCTAGAAATTTGGAGGCTGAAGGAAAATTTCATTGGGGGCAGACATTCTCATTGGAGGCCAATGCCTTCATTTTCTGCTCCCCCTGCATCTCATGCCTGCGAATCAAGATGGCTGGTGTGAATGACTTACTCATGTTTTTATCATCACCAGTTGCCACCACCAAACAATATCTTTTTTAAAAAAGCGTATCTAAGATGCTAAAGTGCAATATTCCACCTAAATACATTTTTTAAAAGAAAAAAAAAAGACTGTTTTGTCACCTCAGCACATGATCACTAAGGCAAAAATCCAACATGGCAGTTCCAGGTGCTTGCCTTTTTGGCAAGCTCTGTCCCCTGCGCACGTCTGACCAATCAGCTTTTCAATTCTGCTCTCAATGGAAATGCAAATGAATGCAAACTGGATTGTCCCAACGAGCAGGAATGTGCATTCCTCATGGAGCTTTTTAAAAACTTTGGGGAAAGCCACAAAGACTTTTCCAGCAGAGTTTTTGGTGGATTTGGCCCCCCTCCTTCTGAATACAGCAGATTGATGTGGGATGGCATTTAGACAAATCATATTGTCCTTGAATTTTATGAGGAGTATTTTCGTCATTTAGACAACCCCAGAGTGTCTCTTTCTATGTACAATAGAATCAGTTGATGTAGGTCTTTATGGATGATACTCACTCTTATTTCTCTGTCCCTCTTCCCCAATTTGCTTTACTTCAGCCTTCCTTTCCTTCTCCAGTTTTATTTTCTTCCACTTCTTGACTACCACCATCTCTTGCTTCTTTCCAACTCCATTCCCATGTCGTCCTTCCTCCTGCACCCTCAGAGCTATGAAAAGGAACCTTTGAGTATGTAGTACACTCCCACTGTCTGAGGTGAGGGGGTAGTGACTGCAACAGGGCCGTCTTGGTTGCCTTGGAAATAGTTTCTCCAGAAAGTCCAATGTCTTTTTTATGCTTTCAGGCCTCCTTTATTTTCCCAGTCCTTTTAACCTCTGGCTGCATTGGATTCATGCTGCAAAAAGATCTGATATTTTTGTAAATTTTTAAAAAAATGCATTTGTGATGCTTCTGGAGGTCTCCTCTGTGCATACACACACACCCTGAGAGCTCCAGAGTCCATTTAAAGTCTTCCATCACCACCACCACCCACTGACTTCAACTCTTTCTTTGTAACCCAATGGGAAGTTATATGATTCAGTTTATGCTTCCCACTCTGACTCTGCAGAGCTTTGCCTTTCCCTAGCTTTGTGGAAGGGAAAACCCGAGCAAGGCATGTGAAAAGCATGTGCAGAAAGAAGAGATTTAAAGGATGTTTATTCTTAGCAGAAGTTACATAACAAGCAAGGTATCTCTTCCATGGAAGACTCCTTTCTTCCAGGTACACTTATGAGTTACAGGTTACAGATAAGTCTAGTCATTCCAGCCAAGTTCATAAAGTAAACATAAACCTTAACGCAACTAGGCAGATCCTAATCTACTTACAAGGATGTTCACTTGTGCTGGACATTAGTGGGGAGTCTATTCCATTTCTGCTTAGACTCTATCAAGCTAAACCCCAGCTCAGGACTCTGTTTCTTCTCCGTTGTTCTTTTCCCTGCCTCCTGATCCCAAGGCAGTATTTATCACCTCTTCTCAGAAGAATCTAGAATTTTGCTCCTGTTGGACATCTTCATTGGTTAGCTATCTGTCATGACCTGTGACACCTCAGAATGCTGAACCCCAATAAAGTGTAACTTTACTCTCAACACGTAGTTAACCCTTTGTTTACCTGGTTGCTGGCCAGATAATGGGGAAGAGCCCAATATCACATCATTGATTTAAGATTGTATTGTTTTGTTGGTTTTTATTTTGCTACCCTGGGAATCCTTGATGTTACCCTTATTATTTCACTGCCCTAGTGACATAAATCAGTAGGCTATGTTTATAAAAGTCATTTATTGTATTGATTGATAGATCCTGGTGATCTGGAACCTACTTTTCCTTAAAGCCTAATAATTAGAGAAACCTGAAACCCCCTTTCCCAAAATTACAAAAGACTGGCACACACAGTTATGTTCAACTTGTGTTCACTGAAGCATTATCCAGTAATGATTTGCATGCTACAGGAGACTATTATAGATCTGTTTCTGCAGATAGAACACCCATGATAGCTGATATCAGCACAAACAGTGCATAATGGCATTAGCTGACATCTTCAGGGGCAGGATAATTCTGATTGACGCATAATATGCAGATCACTTGATTTCTTCACTCTTGGTTCTTATACACTTGATGAATGACTGGACACCAACAATCTAGAGGTGATTTGAAAAGTTAAGATGTGCTTGGGTTTTTTAAATCCTATGATGTCCCACTTTAACATGAAAATTGTGATGTCTTTGGAGATTATCAGATGTGTTAAAATTGGTATTACATGAACGCCAGAAGATCGCTAAAGGGCTCCCTTTTCAGATGATGTCATTCCCCTCTTGTAATGCACCCATTCTGCTGCCGTTCTGTTGGTGCTACTTTTTATTGATGGGAGAAGCCATCAATAGCTCCCCCATTCCATTCCTAGCATGGATGTTCCTGCAACTGAAAAGATGCCCCATTATGCTGGCGAGATCCCAGCGTCAATGGGAGGTCACCACCAGAATACTTCCTGGTGAGATCGGGACATCAAGGTAAGTGACACATTTTTTAATAACTTCACTGGTTTACTTGGAAGTTTTAAAGTGTGTTTTTATGCTTGCTATCACCTTTTCTTGTGTATTTTTCTTTTTAGTTTTGAATGCACTCACGTCTTCTCACAAGAATCTGCGGGATTTCACTCCAGGAAGTGAACAGAGCTCCGTTAGAGCTCCATTCACTCCTGGGATTCCCTGTCGACACTACTCAAGGTAGGTCTGACATTTTTTGTTATTGTGCAGGGACAGGACAGGGGTGGGAGTGGTGATTCTGGGACAGGAATGCTTTTTTCATTATCTGAAAATCTCTGTAGTCATCAAGTCATGAATATGCTTTTGTGAACCTCTCCTGTTTTGAACATTCAAGCACAAAACAATCACATGAACTGGGTTTATGTTCAGACCAATCCAAATAGGTAAATACCACAAACTGAAGTTGGTGGAAGTGACTGGAAGTCACAGGATGTAAGGCTTGCCTGTTTTCATTCAGTATTCAGGTATTCATTCAGTATTCAAGGTCACCTCCTTCTGACTGAACTGCAAATTAATTCCAAGGTGCAAATATAGCTGTATTTTTTTCATTCACATGATCCCCTTTTTGTGTATGCAGTTGCCGAAATGTTTCTTTGGTTGCTGGAGATTATGGTTCACACAGGGATTTACAGACACATTCCTTTATACTCAGAGAGAGACTGTACATAGGTATTTGAACATCTGAAAGTAGCCCTGTGACATTATTTGGTGCAAATTAGCAATAGCAGGCAACGTTTCTTCCTACTCTCTTATTGCCATTTCCACTAATGATCTGCAATTGTAAATCATATTTTTCAAGGGATGCTGCATACTTTCTTCCACTTGGAACAGTTGTGGCCTGACAGCAGTGATGAGGTTTAATTGAGAAATTAAACAAGAAATTTAATTATACACATAATTACATGTGTATTAATTTCTTGTTTATTCTGCAATTATTTCTGTATTTTTGGCTTGGTTATTATTTGGAAGCACAAGACAAAGGCATGAAGGCTTTCAGTCTGCAGGCTGATAAGAAGTAGCAGTGAAGACCAAGAGAGCTCCATCTGTCAAAAAATGTTATGGCAAGATGATGGTCTTCAAAAACTGAGTGAGAAACCACTTTCATCCCGGACCTCAAGCTGTTTAGGGTGGAAAGGTCCCATTGATTAATGACAGATGTTTTGAGCCAAATCACTATTTTACAGAAGCAAGGTGGCCTTCAACTTGTTGGCTGGTCAAACACACAAAATGTATGTGGCTTTCCTGGAAAGCACAGACAGGGAGGGGATCCTGTTTAGGTTATGGAGGAAATGTTCATTTTATTAAACTTGTTGGTTTAGATATGGTGACGGGGAAGAAATTCATTCAATTTCAATTTTAATGCAGATTTCCTACCCAAATCAGTGTGCAAACTGAAATACAGTTACCGGTACATTATATGTACGAGTGTATACCTTCTAACTGTCCCTATTTGGCAGGGGTAGTCCTGATTAACCCTCTGCTGTCCCATTGTTGCAGCTATTTTTAAAATGTCCCAATTTCTTTCTTCTACTACTACTTTCCCCCTTTGTCTGCAGCTTCCTTCAATTGCTGCAAACTGAGTTCAAAATTCTAAAAGTAGTTTGCAGGGAGAGGAGAAGAAGGGGAAGAATCATGCCCTGCACTAGACACAGGCAAAAGCAAACTGCTGCTGCAGCCTATCCTAGCTTGTCTTTTCTTCCTTATTAATAACTTTTCCTATCTTGGTCGCACTCTAATGTTGCTTGGACACATGTCCCAGCTCTCATCTGTGAAATGTTGGAGGGTACGTTTATAATTGTTGCAGAAATCACAGAACAGAAGACCCACGGATTGGAAAGTGAGTTTTATTACACTGGTGGGCCTGACTGGAATATCTTCCAAAGAGTCAGAACCCAGAGCTGTAGTTACAAAATATTTTTATACAGTGATGACAAGTATGCAAAAAGCCATTCCCTCCTCCTTCTCTCTGCTGTCTGGCGTCAGCAATTTCTCTTCCTTGAAACAATTGTTGATAGTTCAAGGCAAGATAACTTAGGAACATTTGGGTACAGTTCGACCGCTATTAGAGAAAGAATATCATATGTTTCTGGAACATAGAGTTGATTAGTAAGGAACATTGACTAGGCCTGAGAATTAGAGGAAAAAGACTTTGCAGAGTCCCAGAGTCTCATCGGCTATCTAGTCACCCAACATTTGCAGTTCAACCCCATTCTGCACTCAGAGGATTTAAGGAATTCAGTTTTTACAGATTTCAAAAGTAACCAGATTCACACCTCCTAGACTAATGTGCAACTGGAATCCAGTCCACAAACATGGACTGTACATTTCTCTGAATGTTGTGAAGGGGTTCTCACTTGTACTATTGTGGTATCCACCAAATGAGATGACCTCTGCACGGTGTGATTTAGCAGATTCCAGTACTGGGTGTTTCTTTCAAAGGGCACCTTATGCAACCCTTTGAAAATTTAAGGCAAGGGTCATGATTTGAACCTTTGTGGATCCTATTACATTCTATGCCACTCCAATGACTTTATAAAATATGTTTCATACCTGAGGCCTTAATACCACTAGTTACTGCATCTGAAGAAGTTGGTTTATATCCAGAAAAGCTCATGTGAAAATAAAAACCTGCTAGTCTTAAAGATGCTGCCACATTTTTTTCTCCCCTTTTTAAAAAACCTATTTGTTTGGCCGGGATTTTCCTAATTTTTTCTCCTGATTGTTATCATTGTCAATCACAACTCTTTCTTACCCAATTGTTTCAATGGGTTATCTTATTGCTTTTATTGTGTTGTTGTTATTGGTTTTATTGGATTTGTTTTCAGGTCTGAGCCTTTTAAAATGAAAGGTTCCATAAAATGTTGTTCAATAAATAAATGATTACTAATGTCTTTCTTTTTTTAATAAATACAATCAAAATGGAGATTTGGAGGTAAAATACATTCAAACTACATCTTCAAATGCAAATTTAAATGCAGATTTTTAAATAAATCACTGTTCAAAGTGGAAATGGGATGGAATGCACTTACAAATGAACACATGTGAAAGTAACTTGGGCCAGAAATAGGCGGATCTGGCCCTCCTTAATCTGCATGTATGAACTCTTGAGAGGGTCTGTCTGTATTGATTTCCCAAAAGTTTGTTATATTGAGTCTGTAGAGCAAAAGACCTAGTCTGCCAAAATATGTCTGTGTCAGAGAAAGCTGAGAAATATAACTGTACTGGTTCCAGCTTGGCCAGAAGCTCAGACACATAGATAAGATGCTATGATAAGATAAGATGCTTGAAACAAATAATATGGTTTGTCTTGTTTATTAGAATCAGAAACAATGGGTCATTCAGCCTAGGAAGTGTTATCTTCTTCTGGGCGCACTGCCTAGTTCAGCTGCCTTAAGGTATCAAAAATAGTAGCTGGACACAGAGAGCTGAGAAATGATTTCTCTTTCAAAAGGTTTTCTAAAATTGAAATCTGCCTGTTAACCATTATAATACACATGCACAGTGCCTTAGATTTTTAGGTTTTGTTTCTCTGTAATAAAAAGATATGTGTGCCTTGTTTCGGGGAACACAGCATGACGGTTTATGCCCTGTGTTACTCTTTGCTAGCAGAGAATAAAAGTCATCTGAATACAATAGAACCTTGGTTTTGAGATTCCTTATGATTAACCAGATAGACCTTAACACTCTGACTACTTGACTCCAGACTACTGTCTGGAACCTGCTGTCTCAGACTGTGGTGGAGTCTCCTTCTTTGGAGGTTTTTAAACAGAGACTGGATGGCCATCTGTCGAGAATGCTTTGATTGTTTATTCCTGCATGGCAGGAGGTTGGACTGGATGGCCCTTGGGGTCTCTTCCAACTCTATGATTCTATGATTCTAATACTTTCAGTCTGTACATCTTAATCAAAGGGACCAGGAAAAGGAGGAAAGAAAAAATTTGTGTAGTCAGTGTGCATGTGTGCGTGCCTTCATGTTGCCTGTTGATTAACAATGGTGACCCCCATGAATTTCATAGGGTTTTTTTAAGCAAGCAATACTCAGAGGTGATTTTGCCAGTTCCCTCCTCTGAAATATAGAGTAGAGTATTGGAGAGGGACCTGAGAGATCCAGGTTCTTTTCCTCACTGAGCATGAAACCCACTCAGTACCATGAAAATTTCCTGTCAACATGCTTCTACAAATGCCTACAAATGACCTTTAAAAGTAACTTTCAAAAATAAATAGAAAACATTTGGGGCCAGGATATCCAAAAGACCTCTTCTCCCATTTGAGTTAGCCTGAAATCTAAGGGTTTGTCTACACTGGCAAAAGAATGTGGACTCACCCAAATCCAGTGCTGGCAGTTCAGATGGCATATGGCCATTTCTGGAGAGGATCCACACTTTTTATCCCTTAACCCGCCTTTGCTCCAAGTGAAGCAAAGCCAGATGAAACCCCAATGTCTCCCGGAAACCCCAAAGGGAAGTTGAGGTCTTTTGCTATTTGGAAAGCTGGATCAGGTCCAATTTGGCCCAGTCCAGTTGTCCACATGTGAACGTGGTGCCATCTCTCTTACCCTGTGCTGAGCAGTGCAGGGAAGGGGATGGGTCCCCACTGGAGCCACCATCGCTGCCTCCTCATCAGCCAAGCAGCTTCCTGCAAGAGCCTGACACTGGTGCTTCTGCTGAGGCTAGAATGGGGCACCCGTGCGATCAACAAGAAGGGGGTACAGCAACATCCTCCTTATTGATCACATGTTCAGGTGCCTTGCCTCAGCAGAAGCAACAGCACACCAGGCAGGCTTTCCACAGAGTTCGTCAGCTGGCAATGAAGCAATGGTGGCAGCTCTGAAAATAGGGGATGGGCCAGCAGGGCTGATGCAGTGTCAGCTAGGCTGACCCAAGGTGACAACAACAGATTTAGCCTAGTGCATGTGGCTGCCATCGTGGTCAGTCCAGGGCCAGTCCAGAGCATAATTCTCCAGACTGGCCTTGCATTTAAGCAGCTGGTGTAGACCAGCCCTAGGATCTTCAATGGAGGCCCTGTAACATGCTACATTATTCCATGAGTCTAGACTGGTGTGTTTCTCTGTAGCAGCAACCTGACTGTGGAGGTCCTTCCTAAAGGAGGTTAGGCTAAACTCCATCCCTTATGAGTTTCCAGTGGGTAATGAGGACTAAGCTACTCTCTTGGCCCTAGGTTCTTAAAATTAAGGGTGCCTTCTCTGGGTGGTTTTAAAACTGCTTTTATTTGTCTGGTTTTAGAACAATATTTAAAGAGGAGTTAGGGGTGTTTTAAATTGACTTTTGGTTATGTATTTAATTTAATGCTTTGGCCAGTATCATGGTGCAGTGATTTGAGTGTTGAGCTAGGACTTTGGGAGACCAGAGTTCAAAACCCCACTTGGCCATAAAAAACTACTGAGTGACTTTGGGCAAATCACGCTCTTTCAACCTTAGAGGAAGACAAAGGCAAACCTTCTGTGAACAAATCTTGCCAAGAAATGCCTATGATAGGTTTGCCTTAAGGCCACCATAAGTTGGAAATGTCTTGAAGAGACACAACAGTAATTTAATGTTTTAAGAATTTTTTATCCTTTGTGTACTGCCTGGGGGAGGGGCCAAAGAGAGTCAAGAGGTGATAAGTCCCATAAAGAAAGAAATAAACCTGTCAGAGGACTTTATCAGACTAGCCCCTTTAAAATTTCTTTTGCCAGCATAAAACAACAAACAAACCATTTTTATGCCAGCAAAAGAATGCTCCCCCTGGCACTTATCTTCCTCTCCTGGCAAAGGCAGCCCCGGTAATAAACAGGAGCCCCATTCACTTCCACGTTTGAAATCCTGCAAGATTTCGTTGCACAGGAAATTCAAAAATAAAAACAAAACACATTATTTTATTTTTTTTAGTTAGTTAGTTATACCCCACTGTTCAGCCACAAGGCTATCAGAGCGGCTTACAAATTGTTTTTTAAGCAATAGCTATTTATACATCTACACTGCATTAAGCAGTTTCCAATGTGTGTTAGCTAATTGCCCCCACAAGCCGGGTACTCATTTTACCGACCTACGAAAGGATGGAAGGCTGAGTGAACCTTGGAGCCCTCTGGAATTGAACTTGCAATGTAGTGACTTGCAGTACTGGCATTTAACCACTGTGCCACCAGGGCTCCCTTAAAAGTTTTAAGAAGGACCTAAATACATTTTAGAAGTCCCAAGTAATGCAGGGAGGATCATAAAAAGAGCCAAACTTACCTGGATGTCTTGATCTCACCTAGAAGTGTTCACGCTGGACTGGCAATTCTCGTTGCAGTGATGAGATTTAAATGGCCCAATGTTTCACTCGCCAGCAATGCCAGCACTAAAGCACCATGGGGGATCTATTGACAGCTTCAGCCATGAATAAAAAGTTATGGGATTTTGACAGGACATAAATGAGAAAGGGCGACGTCATTTGATCTGTGAGCCCTTTCACGTTTATGTGGCATCATTATGATGCCGTATTTAGTGCGTCTGATAAAAAGTCCAGAGTAACTTAATTCCTAGTTGTTATACTACTTTTGAAATATAACTCTTCTAATACTCTTGTTACAAGAGAAAGAGAGTAACTGATTGCTTGTACCTAGTTACTTCCAAGCTCTAGGTTCACCTCTTGCGTACTAGTGGCATATTATGGTCTGAGTAGAAATGGAAAAGGGTAGCTATAGTAATATGTTGTTGGTGTTGCTGCTGCTGCTGTTGTTCTGTGCCTTTTAACAAAAAATAGTTATTTATACCCCGCTCTTCAGCCACAAGGCTATCAGAGCAGCTTACAAATTGTTTTAAGCAATAGCTATTTACACATCTACACTGCATTAAACAGTTTCCAGTGTGTGTTAGCTAATTGCCCCCACAAGCTGGGTACTCATTTTACCGACCTACAAAAGGGTGGAAGGCTGAGTGAACCTTGGAGCCCCCTGGAATCAAACTTGCAACATGGTGACTTGCAGTACTAGCATTTAACCACCACACCACCAGGGCTCCTTCAAGTTGTTTCTGACTTATGGTGACCCTAAGGCATATCTATCATGGATTGTGAAGTCAAAGGCTTTCACGGCCAGCATCCATAGATTTTCCTTGGTTTTTTTCCCAGGCTGTGAGGCCATGTTCTGGAACAGTTTCTTTCTGATGTTTCGCCTGCATCTGTAGCTGGCATCCTCATTCTCTGAGGATGCCAGGCCACAGATGCAGGCGAAACGTCAGAAAGAAACTATTCCTGAACACGGCCTCACAGCCTGGGAAAAAAACCAAGGAAAATCTATCATGGAGTCTTCTTGGCAAGATTTGTTCAGAGGGAGTTTGCCATTGCCTTCTTTGAGGATGAGACTGTGTGACCTGTCGAAGGTCACTCAGTGGGTTTCCATGGCTGAGCAGGGATTCAAACCCTGGTCTGTAGAGTCATAATCCAGTGCTCAAACCATTAGATCATGCTGGCTCAGGCATAAGGTTATAGATAGCTTTTTTTTTAATGGGCAAGTGAATAGACTGGATGATTCTCTGATCCTAAGAACAAACAAAATGATCTTTCACCATCCTTCTCAATACCATACATGAAGCATCTCCCATTCCATTGATTTCCAGTTTATTAATCAGAAAGGTGGCTGGGTGCCAGGGACCACTAATGCAGTTCTATTAAAGTGCAAAAAAAGGAGGAAGGGATGAGACAGTGACCTTTCCATCCAGATCATAGAAAAAGCGGCACTAATAGCACTTGGCAGTCAAACAGCTGCTTAATCTAGCATGAGTTTCTGACAGCTCCTTGGCAATGTCTTTTACTTCTCTTCTGCTATGAGGAAGACACATTGCCACAGATGGTGGTAAACCTGTGCTGCTTCAAACTGGACAAGATGGAGATGCATATGAACAAATAAGAATAAAATAAAATTTCCTATGAGAATGACATCAGCAGCAGCAGCAGCAGCCTTTTCCCAGCCTAGAACTCAAGGCAGCTTACAAAAGTTAAAAAGATACAGCTTAAAAAATCATATCATACTAAAGTTTTTTTAAAAAAAGTCTTCCCCTGTCTATGGACAGATAGGAAGAAGGGCACCCGCCTGACCTTTTTAGGAATAGCAATAGCATTTAGCACTCCCTATGCGGTTTACAATGTGTTAGCTAATTGCCCCCAACAAGCTGGGTACTTATTTTACCGACCTCAGAAGAATGAAAGGCTGAGTCAACCTTGGAGCCCTTTAGGATAGAACTCACAATGTTGTGGCTGCAGTACTGGCATTTAACCACTGTGCCATTAGAGCTCCTTTTTAAGGAAGGGAGTTCCAGACAAATCCATGTAAGGCTGGAGGGACAGAAAGATCTTACCAGCAGATCTCAAAACATGGGTAGGTTCATACAGGAGAATACAGTCCCTCAGGTAACCTGGACCTGAGTTGTATAGGGCTTTATAAGTCATAACCAGCACTTTGAATTGTGCCTGGAAATACACCTGTCACAATAAGGGAGTTGTGTGCACATAGATAACTTAGGATTTTATCAGACGCAGCAAAAATTGCAGGATTACGACATTGTTGTCATCTCATTGTTATCCTGTTCCCTAGCTGCGAATAAGCTCTTCCTTTTAATTGACAGGATAAGCTGTCAATAGGTCGCCAATATCACTTTTTCACAGTATTGAGGGAATGTGAAAACATGTCCTGTTGTAATTGTGAGATTACAGAGAATGTATGGTCTTCAGCCAGCAAACATCTGGGTAAGAACATGAAAATGAAGCCCAGGATGCTCTTTTTTTTGAACTGTCCCATCTAGTTTGCATGATTTTAGGTTTGTTTCAGTACTTTTGTGTTCATTTACTTTGTTAATTTGGGTGTTGTTGGGGTTTTTTTGGTTGTTTGTTTGTTTTGCAGTTTTAAGTGCACTTGTGTCTTCTCGCAAGATCAGCCTGGATTCTTGCCCATGCAAAATCCAGGAAGTAAATTCCCATTCCCATTCTTAAAGCAATAGTGGTCATTGTGTGATAATTATGTGATGTTTTGTTTCGTGTGATTACAGCCACATGTGATAATAATGCCAGAATGTTCCCGCTATGTTCATTCATGAAATTACAGTGTTTTTAGATGCTAGTCTGATAAACTCCTTAGTGTTAGGAGGAAAGGTTCTGGTCTAGCTCTCTCCTTGTCTTGCTACTCATATTAAATGCAATATTACAATCATTCCACTGGCTGCCAATTAGTTTCCGGGCATGATACAAAGTGTTGATTGTCAACCTTAAAAACCCTACATGGTTTGGGTCCAGGTTACCTATGGGATCGCCTTCTCCTATATAATCTGGCCCATACACTCAGGTCCTCTGGGGGGACATTTGCTCCAGTCAGCCAGGATTGGTTGGCAACTGTCTTCAGCCGCCCCTACACTCTGGAACAGCCTGAGGAAGATTTCTGACAGTTGAATACACTGTCTGAATTTAAAACAGCGTTAAAGACTAGTCTCTTCTGGCAGGCCTATCCAGATGATTTTTAAACTGTGAATTTTAAATTGTTTTAATATGTACTGGTTTTATTATTTTAATTGATATTATGTGTTTTAATGGGTTTATGTATATGTAACCAATATGTAGTTTAATTGATATTAGTTGTTTAGTATGAATCTGTTGTTCCCTGCCTTGATCTATGGGGAGAGGCAGGTAAAATTATTATTATTATTATTATTATTATTAGTGTAAGAATCCTTTTGCACAGAGGAGGACTCATTTTGGCAAGTCTCAGGTGCTGCAGTTTGAGCCAGAGCTTAGAAATTTTACTTTTTTTGGACTAAACTCTCAGAGTCCCCCAGTCATCAAGACAACCAAAACTGAGGTAAATTAGTGATGGCTAGTGGGAAATGTAAGACAAAGCAGCCTATATTTGTCAGTGTTGGCTACTTTTACCCAACATCTGGCAAGTCAGGGTGCAGCTCTCCAGATACATTGGCCTCGAAGTTGGGACAACCCATTCCAACATAGTCAATGGTAAGGGATTGTGAGAGCTGTTGTCCAAAATACCCAGAAGACCAAAGATTCCCCACACTTGGCCAAGTAAAAGAAGATGCAATGCTCAGAAAGCCCTCAAATTCACAGCATACAACCTCACTATTTGGCTACAATACAAAAGGAGATGCTTCCTTTTATGATACTAGTTAAATTAGATGAAGTACGGTATCATCAGGAAATCCATGATGAGAGTTGCTCTCCCTGATAGAACTGCTTCTTCAATGGAAGTAGGGGAACTTTCACATTACACAGTTATAGCCAAATGATTCCACATCATCTGTCATGGCTGCATCCTATGGAATTCTCAGGTCTTTAGTCATGGAAGGCAATAGAGCTCTGTGGCTGAGAACTCTAAATGCTCCTGCCCAAACCTCATCTCCCAGCATTCCACAGGACGTTGCCATGACAGTTAAAGTGGAATCATAGTGCACACATATATATGGGAAATCTAGAAAATGGGAAACAACTATTATTATTATTATTATTATTATTATTATTTCCCAGAATCTTCCTAGGAAATTCAGAAAGGTAATAGCACACACAAAAAAATAACATTTCCAAACTCACATCTAATCTAGTTTGGTCTGATTTGAATTTCCCAGGTCAACTGCATGCAAAATCTTTCACACAACCGCAAAGCAAAGCAGAATTTTATTCTCGAATGCATTAGGCCTTAGATCTGTTTTTGAGCTGAACTGAAAATAATTTAGATATTTTTTAAAAAGCAAGTTAGGAGAAGAGACTGAGAAAAACTGAAAGAGGGAGGCCATTCCCCCCCCCTTTCAACTGCTAACTTACAAAATGAAGGATTTCAGGCCCACATGGTGGCTGTGCTGACTTGGGACATTTTTGCACTGCTTATGGCAAAACAAGTCAAAATGATAAACCTTCCTATCCAACTCCTCTTTGGACTGGGTTCATTAAAAGAAAAAGAAAAAAGAAAGAGACCAGGAAAAAAATGGAGGTTTGAAGCAAGAAAACAAAAAGCAAGCATGCACCCGCACCCACATTTATTTATTTATTTATTTATTGAAGTACAATCTGTGTGCATGGTGCTTTAAAGATCACAAGAGGACAGGCCTTTGCATTGATTGGGCTTAGTTTCTAAAATTCAAAGCAGGGAAGATAACAGAAACAGGAGAGGGAACTGGGGAAACCACTGGAACAATACACATTTCTTTGAGTTGCACATGGTTAGGTTCAGGCTGAGTTACTGTTGGCATGACAATTAGGCATATTCTCTACTGGTAATCCTAGTGTGGAAGTCATAACCTCCATCCCTGATTACAAAGACACAGAAGTGAATTGGTGATGAAATGGCAGCAGTCTTCATATGGTCAGAGCCACTCTGTTCTCAAACCAACCTGGACGTGTAGTAGTCCCAATTCAGAATTGATTTGAACATATATATGTTGATGAAAGTTAGCTTATGCATTACAGAGTGGATACAATCAGCCCTCCATATCAACAGATTCTTTATCCACAGGTTCAACCATCCATGGCTTGAAAATATTCCAAAGAAATAATAATTCTAAAAAGCAAACCTTGATTTTTGCCATTTTATATAGGGGATGCCATTTTATTCTGCCATTGTATATAATGGGACTTGAGCATCCATGGATTTTGGTATCCACAGGGGTATCCTGAAACCAAGCCCCAGTGGATACCAAGCACCCACTGTATAAGTAAACATTTTCGTTGTGCACAGCCTCATTTACACACACTTGCAAGCAGATAGGTCTTTGTAAACTGGGAATGGATGAATCTGGAAAAAACTCTGTTTGGAGGTGGGATCCTATAGTGGACTTAGAGGTTAGTCGTATTGCATCCATTGAGGCTTATCTATTGGTAAGAGTGTTTAGGACTGTAGCCTAAAGGATCATCTTTCTTTAATGTTAGTGTACTTATCTGTGCCAGTGCCACATGGTCTGATGCTGATATTCCCACTAATCAAATAGGTTTTAGGGACTAAGTGCAAGCAATCTGGCTCCAATTAATCCTTGCTTTAGTAGTTTATGTCAACCTTCTCTAACCCAGCATTCTTCATATGCATTGGCCTGCCTTTCCCATCACAAATAAATATTTGAAGGGATGTCATATTGAGGATGGGGCAAGCTTGTTTTCTGCTGCTCCAGGGACTAGGACATGGAGCAATGGGTTCAAACTATAGGAAAAGAGATCCCACCTAAAAATTAGGAAGAAGTTCCTGATGGGAAAGAGCTGTTTGGAAGTGGAATACACTGCCTCGTATTGTGGTGGAGTCTCCTTCTTTGGAGGTTTTTAAACAGGCTGGATGGCCATCTGTCTGGAATGATTTGATTGTGTATTCCTGCATGGCCGGGGGTTGACTGGATAGCCCTTGGGGTATCTTCCAACTCTATGATTCTATGATTCTATCCCATCCTGCAGAGCAACTGGCCATGTTGGTTGGGATAATGAGAGTTGCAGTCCACCACAACTGTGCAAGGGTGAGGAAGGCCCATTCACACCCTTACACTCTTATCTACTTCCCCTTCATCTAAGGATGCCATTTCATGGGCATGATTACCTTTTCTTCTGTGGAAGAGCAGCCATCACTCCCTATATGCCTAACTTATATAGTGGGGGAGACTCCCTGTGTGTCTACTTTATATAGTGGGAGAGTGTATACCACTTCTTTTGTAGCATCTGGTGATAGCCAGCACCATGGGAGGCAGAATCCTGTGTGAAATCAGCTATTGGAACTTTCTGTATTAGACAAGAACACTGGTGTACAATAGTCTGGCAGCTTTATTGCTTTCCCCTTTTTACATCACGTATAACCGATGGTTGCACCGTTAGAGAAGGACAAATGTGATAAATAACCACGGAAAACAGATCTAGTGAGATGGATATTCTACTGTGAACCATATGTCTCTGTCCAGCGCCTCTGCAGAGTCATTACTAAAAAATGGCAGGGTATTAAACAGCAAGATTTCCTCCATTTCATGACCATTCAGCATAACAAGAGCTAGGGGACCAGCCACAGCTGATGCTCAAGAGTGCAGATGGAAATGCTGTATCTTCAGCTCTGGCAAAACAAATAGTTTGAAGGTGTGGGGCTCTTCCTCACAGGAGAAAAATCCTGCTGTCCCTTCCAGCTCCCTGCCTGCACCTGGATGCCAGGGCTGACAAGGCAATGGTTTAATGAAATGAGTGGAGATCAACCATAAGGATGCTTCTACAGAGCAATCAGTAAATATGTGTCCCATTCTCCCCCACCCACTCACCCCATTGATTCATGCAGCAACTGTTTTGTCTTCCTGCCAATTAGTGGTGGTATTTTCCTGTTGAATATGGAACTACATAGTTTTATTTTAAACAATAAAAAGACAAAGCATTGCTTTCACTCATTGAGAAGCCATAGCTAATTATGTTTAAAAGGAGTGGCTAAGGGACCTGGGTGTGTCTAGCCTGGAGAAGAGAAGGTTAAGAGGTGAGATGATATCCATATTTAAATATTTGAAAGGATGTCATATTGAAGAGGGAGCAAGCTTGTGTTCTGTTCCTCCAGTGACTAGATATTTTCAGACTAGCATCTAAAAACACTGTAATTCCACAATTGAGGAAAGCTGAAACATAGGACATTTTCAGACAGTGCTTAACAGTGCTTACCGTGGGATTAGGTCCCAGGAGAGGAACGGCGCTATTGCGTGGTGGGGGGTCATTTTCGGACACTGCTATCCCTCTTCTGGGATCCTTCGTGCCACGTCCGTGAAGCTTTGGAAGCGGTCGTGCCATATTTTAAGCATGGGCAACTTCCGTGCTTAAAAATGGTGTGGCTGCTTCCAAAGCTTCACGGACATGCCACGAAGGATCCCAGAAGAGGGACGGCAGCGTCTGAAAATGAACCCCTGCTGTGCAAGAGCGCTGTTCCTCTCCTGGGACCTAATCCCACGGTAAGCACTGTTAAGCACTGTCTGAAAATGTCCATAGTGGCATGATTACAATAATTATGGCATGTCATCATAATCACGCAATATTACAACCACGGAATTATCACACAACCATGACTAGCAGTTTAAGAAAGGGATTTCAGCTTGCACTATAGTAACACTTGTCTTCACGTTATCTTCTAACGACACAGTATTAGCATCTCCTGCTGGCCAGCGCATGTGTCTTTAAGAAAATTTTTCTCTTAATTCCTAGATTTTGCATGGGCAAGATTTTCGCTATTCTCGTGAGAAGATGCAAGACTTTGCTCTAAAACACTAAAAACAAATACTTAAATAACCAAATTTATTCACAAATAAACACTTAAACATTAAAAGGTACCAAGAAAAGGCAACAGATGATTAAAAGGGTCCTGTAGGTCCTTTTCACATTCTTCCCTGGAAGTTTAATTATATTCTCATTTGGAAAGGGGAGGGGAAAAAAGAGGACCACCCATTCACGCTGTAATCATGCATTTACAGTGGGATATGATTTTGCATGCTTGTCAATACTGGGAAAATTGAGCAATATTGAGAGCTATTGATGGGTTTTGCCTGTCAATGAAAAGTTACATGTAATTAATGGGTAGAGAACACTTGGACCATGGGAGAATGACGATATTGTGTGATAAAGGGAACCCATTTGTGCTATCCTGTGCTATCCTGTCATAAATGTGTGATTTCAGCCTCGTGTGATTAAGTCCTTAGAAACAGAGCAATGGATTCAAACTATAGGAAAAGAGATTCCATCTAAACATTAGGAAGAACTTCCTGACAGTAAGAGCTGTTCAGCAGTGGAATGCACTGCCTCGGAATGTGGTGAAGTCTGCTTCTTTGGAGATTTTAAAACAGAGGCTGGATGGCCATCTGTCAGGAGTGCTTTGATAGTGTATTCCTGCAAGGCTGGGGGTTGGACTGGAAGGCCCTTGTGGTCTCTTCCAGTGCTATGATTCTATGAATATTAAAAGATGGCTTGACAGTTTGCTAACAGAAGAAAGCCCATTAACAGATATTTTCATCATCATCGTCGTCGTCATTTGGAGGACTCAATCCGTCTAGGCCCAGGTTTGCACATGGTCCCTTAATACAGGGTACTTAATTTTGTACAGGAGGAACAGGGAAGCCAAAGTGAGGGTTCCCAGCAGACCCAATGTCCTGTCCAGACCATGACTAAGGGCCACATCTTCCCATATGAGCCTGCCTCTATTTTAGGATCCTTGGGGGAGGATTTTCTCTCAGTCTCTCCACAAGCTATGAGACTCTCTGCCACAGGGAACTAGGCTGGCCTTTTCTCCTTCTCTTTTTTCCCTTCCACCTGCAAGTAAAGACCTTTTCATTTGAACAGACATTTAGTGACTGACTATGTGAAAAGCTTTCCAATGGGGTGAATGTGCTGCATGTTTTTTTTTTTATTATCCTTGTCATGGTCTTAAATGATTTCATATGGTTTTAGTGTGTTGATATTTTGATATGGTAGGTTGTTTAATTGGTTTTTAAAAACTGTTTTATTATTAACATTAATGCATGTGCCTTGTTTGGATTCATGTGTGAGTCCCTTTCAGGAGAAAGGTGGGGTAAAAAATAATTAAATAAACAAATGGAATTGATTGACAGGTAGGACTTTTTCAGATGACCTTTATTCCTAGAGAAGATGCCGGGAGAGGTTCGCAGCTATCCTGCGGCAGGGGGTCCTTTTCAGATGCTGCCGTCCCTCTCCTTTCGCCGTCCATGACAATTCCGGCGCGGATCTATTGCCACCGTGCCATTTTTAACTCACGGAAGTTGTCCGTGAATAAAAAATGGCATGGTGGCAATAGATCCATGCCAGAACTGCCATGGATGGCAATGGGAGAGGGACGTCGGCATCCAAAAAGGACCCCCTGCTGTGGGATAGCTGCGAACCTCTCCCAACGTCTTCTCTTGGAATAAAGGTCATCTGAAAAAGTCCGTAGTCTCAGGTCAAGTTGCAGGACATGTGAGGACCAAGTGTAAATAGGATCCAATCTTCAGGGAAATCTTTCTAAAGGTGTTGTTGTTACCCTAACAGGTGCGGGTATGTTAGAGTCCCACCCAGTGATGCCAAAATCTAATTAGGGAAATTATTAGCTCAAACAGGAGGCCTGCCAGAGGAAGGTAACTTTGGAGATCTTTTCACCTATGTATAACAGTACTAACTGTAGAGGAGGCTCCAGTTGCAGTAAAACAATGTAATTTTTTGGATAGACACAAAAAGTGAACTAACATACACAACATACATTCTTAAGAACCTTACAAGGTTGTAGCAGAATAAGGCAGAAAGGCTGAATAGAAGGAGAGAGGTCCAGGAAAATAGAGTGATAGCTACCAGTCTTGAAAAGAAGAGTTCTGTGCAGTGAGGATACTTAGGACTTTATCAGATGCATAAATATGGTGTCATAACAACACCTAATAATTGCGAAAGGGTGTGCATGCCATATGACGTTGTCCTTTTGCAATCATATACTGTCAAAAAGCCATTCCATTTTATTGACAGCTCAAGTCACCAATTGATCTCCCCTGGTGCTTAATTGCCAGTATTGCCGGTGTTTGAATCCTTGCACCATTGTGCTCACGTGAATACGACATTAATGACAGAACACTTCTGGGTGAGATCACAACAGCCAGATAGGGAATGCTCTTATTATAACCCCCCCCCTAATTTACTTGTAATTTTTAAACTGTGTTTCTGTGCTTGTGTCTACATTTTATGTATTTGTCTCGCTTAACTTTTTGAATTTGTCGTGCTTGCATCTTCTCATGAGAATTGGTGAGATCTCAACCCCAGAAGTAATTGGAGCTCCATTCATGCTCTGTTTATGCCGAGGATGCCTCATTGCCACTGCTCAAGGTAGGTCTCATGGGGGATTCTTTTGCCATCATAAAAACACCACAAAATATGCTGGCAAAAGAACATTAATGGGGGGTAAACTGTTAAAGTCCTCAGACAGGCATCTGAGAGTGGCAGGAGGTTCCAATCTGGAGCATGCCAAGAAAGAGAATGGCCAGGTTTGTCCACTGTGGCACACCTTACTGGGGTCTTATTTATAACATTTATACTCTGTTTCATATCCTCAAGGGGTGCTCTGGTTAAGACAAAGCCTAGATGGCTTTCCCACCGGACAGACAAAAGGAACTGAAACTCAACTGATTGCTTTAATTAAAACATTGATGGCCTTGTGACAACCTCATAAGGTTGGACAGGAGGGGGTGTGAGTAGAGATTTCTGTAAGGTATGGAATGACGAACAGTCACTTCTTTGCATGATTCAATTATTGCTTGAAACACCCAAGACTGGAAGAAAGGATTAGCACATACCCCTTAATGGCTGAGTCTTTAACATAAACCCATTACTGAGGAGGCTTTCCCCATAATCTTAGCTTGGGCTTTCTCACCATTATATTTCTAGACACATCCCAGGTCATTGTGACCTTTGGCTAACCTCCAGTCTGCCTAATCTCCCAGCCAAACTGACTCCAAAACGTATCTAATATTTCCATTTATGAGATACCATGGGGAGGGGTAGTAGGGCATACTAACACTATCTCTGGGGGAGGAGAATTTTCCATTCAGGGAGATCTTGCTCAACTGCAGCCTTTAATAAGAGGAATCACCAACTGACAGGGCTTTGGTTCAGATTTGGTTGAGGGCTGGGTTCAGAACCTCTCTTCAGTGCCTGGTTTCAGTGACTCCATTGTTTGCCCACTGGTCTTCTACTGGTTCCAGTGCCTGTGCTGACTGGGAGATTCTATGAGTAGTATTCCCCAAAAAAGCAACTTGTCCAACCTGAGACAGATTTCTTCTCTTCTGCTGATGAGAGTCCCAATTGCTGCACAGGTTAATGGTCACATCATCAGGCAAGCGATCATTCAACACAACTGGGAAGGTTTTCAATAGAGTGGAGCCCTCTGTTATCTGAATGACCCCTGTTTTCATTCTCAATCAGAAAGCAGTTATCTGAGCAGAAGATAACTAGACATGTACTCTGTAGTCCTAAGAGTACTTCCTCTACTCCAATTGGAGACAAATGGAGCAATTTTTATAATCACCTTCACTGGTGCCAATGTACGAAGACCCCTAACCCAGCTCAAGCTGACTTGCAAGTGTGAGGCAATGGTGAGAAATCTACCACATCAAGGAAACATATTCAGGGGTAGCCGTGTTGGCCCTTTAACAAAATAAAACAAAATCCACAAAGGAGCAATACCTTTGTGCTACTCCTCCACAAAAGCTCAAGAGAATGCATATCCTTCCTTGACAACCCCCTGAGAATAAACATGAGAACTAGTTTACACCTCTCAGTGACTGGCCCAAAGACACTGACCTTCACAGATGGGCAGAGATCTCAACTCAGGCAAAAGTCCATCAGTCAAAGAAATCCAGCACTGCCAAGAATGGGTAATGTAAGCTTCCAGTTGTGAGATTTGGTCTGCATGTGTCTTTGGCCTTCAGTCTTCATCACAGTTTTAGCCTTCTTAAGCACCATGTGGTGGGAAGTTGGAAAACACATTTAGTAAACAAATGAGTAAATAAATTCCACCTGGACCAGCTTATTGAGTTGAACATGCAGTTTGCTTTTATTTTTGCCATTCAGTGTGTGATGTCTAAACCTGAACAAAGCTGAAATCTGCACATGCTGGCAAATTCTTGTCATCGTGCTTTGGCTTTCCAAGGGATTACAAACTTGGAAGTTACCATGGGCTAGTTTTTCTCTTGCAGTTTTTACAGCCAAAAGGTAGTTCTACACTTCTTGGTGCATAAGTGTTTGTTGTATATATTCCATTGTAACATCACAGGCCTAAATCCAATTAGTAGTCCCAACTAGAGTAGTCCCACTGAATTATGGAATTTACATAAGTGTTAACTGACAGCTCAACAGTTGTTCAGTGTGTCTACTCTAGCTGGGAATAGCAATTGAATTTGGGCCACTATTTCCTGCAGTAAACACAGAAAATGTGGATGGCATGCATGCAAGTACATTGACTTCAAATAGTTGTGTATCCACATCTGAGATAACTTCTGAATGGGACAGAATCCCCCAGATTGTCTACCCAGACATCGAAAGAAGAGAATACAGATGTGTATACCATACACATTAGGTGGATTTGTAATTGGTTAACCAGTGGAACTCAAAGGGTAGTAAACAATGGCTCTTCTTCATCCTGGAGAAACGTGATTAGTGGGGTGCCACAGGGTTCTCTCCTGGGCCCAGTGCTATTCAACATCTGTATCAAAGACTTGGATGATGGTATAGAGGGCATTCTTATCGAGTTTGCAAATGACACCACATTAGGAGGGGCAGCTAACTCTCCAGAGGACAGGATCAGAATTCAAAACGATCTTAACAGATTACAAAACTGGACCAAAACTAACAAAATGAATTTCAACAGGGAGAAATGTAGGATATTACACCTGGGCAGTAAAAATGAAATGCACAGATATAGGATGGGCGATACCTGGCTTGATGGCACTACATGCAAAAGGGATTTAGGAGTCTTAGTGGCACAAGCTGAACATGAGCCAACAGTGTATGCAGCGGCTAAAAAACCAACTGTGATGCTAGGCTGCATCAGTAGGAGTCTAGTGTCTAGATCAAGGGAAATAATAGTGCCATTCCATTCTGCTTTGGTCAGACCTTACCTGGAATACTGTGTCCACTTATGGGCACCACAATTCAGAAAGGATATTGAGAAACTAGAACATGTCCAGAGGAGGGCAGCCAAAATGGTGGGAGGTCTGGAAGCCATGCCCTATGAGGAGTGGCTTAGGGAGCTGGGCATGTATAGCCTGGAGAAGAGAAGGTTAAGAGGTGACATGACAGCCATGTTTAAGTATCTGAAGGGATGTCATGCTGAGGACGGCACATGCTTGTTTTCTGCTGCTCCAGAGACTAGGACACAGAACAATGGACTCAAACTATAGGAAAAGAGATTCCACCTAAACATTAGGAACAACTTCCTGACAGTAAGAACTGTTTGGCAGTGGAATGCAATGCCTCATAGTGTGGTAGAGTGTCCTTCTTTGGAAGTTTTAAAACAGAGGCTGGATGGCCATCTATCGGGAATACTTTGATTATGTATTCCTGCAGGGCAGGGGGTTGGACTAGATGACCCTTGTGGTCTCTTCCAACTCTATGATTCTATGAATAAAGAGTCAGAATTGGATTACTTTCTCTGCAATATAGGCCCTTAGGAAGATGTTTGTCAAATTTCAGGCACACTGGTACAGGGGATTTGTCCTACTTGCCTTTAAATGTTGATTTTTTAACAACAACAACAACAACAACTTTCTCATTTCTTTGTGGAACTGGATTAAATTTGCTTGGTTAGTTGCTCCTTAGAAGGCAATTACTGTATTTTCGATGCCTTCCAAATTTTAGATGAATTACAGCAGGCTTCGTGCAAAAATAGTTTTTATAGTTTGGGAGTTACTGCAGAAGGAAGTATTAACGCCACTATATTCCTTGTGAAGAATCATTATGGAAATGTCACATACCATAGGAAAGACTGTAGTTAAGAAGCCTGAAAAATTTCAGAAGGATGCATGCAGGTGTTTTAAAACAGAAGTTGTGTATTTAAAGAGGGTAGAAGGTCACCTCCTCTTCATTTTTCTTTTCTTTTCTTTTTTTATTTTATAGACTGTATGAAAATAGTGTATGTCATACAGATTTCCCTACATGTACTTACAGAAGAAGAGGTACATAGGCTCTGGAATTAAAATGCATGAAAAAGACATATCCTCCAATTGTCCCAGTTAGTCATCTTCTGTCCCACCTTCTCAGCTGCTTTATAAAATGTCCCAGTTTCTCTTTCCAACACCCACTTTCCCCTCTCGTTCTTGGCTTACTTAATTGCTGCAACCTTATTGCAAACTGCAAAAGTAGTTTGCCCTCAGTTAACTCAACAGGAGATAGAAGAGATGAAATAGTCTTGCCCTTCCCATTAGGCTCCAACTCAAGCAAATGCAGACTATTGCAGGATCTCATAGCTTTGGAATAGAACATCTTGTGCTGGGTAACCAAATTGCTTCTTGAAGTAAGCAAAAGGAGTAAAAACGCATTTTAAAAGGCATTTTAAAAGGGAAGAGAAGAGCCCTGCCAGTTAAGGGAAGATTTCCTTCAAAAGATCCTCTTTGAATTACAGCACTCCCTAAACTGTACACCAGGTGCTCTTTCAGTCTGTTTCTCAAAGACAAGAGGATTTCCCCCACCCTAATTTCTCTAAAGTAGGTTCAGTAATGCAAACAAGCATTCTTAATTTGATTTTTCCCCTTCTTCCTTCAGTTCTAAATTTTGTGTTTGAGATTTGCATAAATCTTATATTTGCTTAGAGTTACATTCTTCTCTCCACCCCCTTTCTTTTGATTTACCAGTCCTCTGTGTGTGCTAGGGCTGGACAATACCACAGGGGCAGGGGGAATGTAGCTTGGAGAGATTGGGAGACACCTTACTGTTTGCTTTGAGAGGATGTTCCACTTACATTAACAATGCACTCATACATTCATCCACTTAGAAGTCCCAATGAGTTCAGTGGGACATGTGTGTAGGTGTATGTGCATTCAAATCACCTGTCAACTTATGGTGGCCCCATGAATTTCATAGGGTTTTCGAAAACTCAGAGGTGGTTTTGCCAGTTCCTTCCTCTGAAATGTAGCCTACAATGCCTGGTATTGGTTGGCAGTCTCCATGCCAAGTACTAAGCAGACCTGACCTTGCTTAGCTTCTAAGATCAGACAGGGTCTGGTGCATTTAGGGTGTTTAATGCATTCATTGTATTAGCATCAAGAGATCACCCTGAGTGGGATATATTCCTCAATAAATGTGCACAGGAGTGAAGTCTGAAACTTACTGAAAGGCCATTGGAATGCATGTATAAACAGAGGATTCATATAGTGGGTCTGAGAGAAAGCTGTGATTTTGAGTAGATCTGATAATGGTATTTTGATTTTAGAATTATGTATTATATAATATTATATTTATTGTTAATTATGCTGTACATGCACACACACAAAGTATTGTATTTATTTATTTGGTTTGTCCTCCCCCTGCTTTTCCCCAGGTTTTTCTAAATTCAGCACATACATTTCAAATTTCCTCTGCTTAAAATAGCCATTTTGTGTGTTTTTTCCTCATCAATAACTTTTGCCCTCTTGTTGTCTGGCCATGCCCTATCAACCACACTCTGATGTTGGTTGGGCACATGTGTCCCAGTTTTCATCTGTGAAATGTTAGAGGGTGTGAAAATAGTTTAATGGTTCTTTCCCCCATGAGGCTTTTGAAATGGCATGAATGGCACAACCATAGCAGGAGCTTTTGCATTATGTCACAGATTTCTGGCTGCTAAACTATACCATTTGTCTCACAGTTGAATATCAACTCCTTTGCCCATGGAAATAATCTGTTGATTGTGGCACATCTCTGCTTCTTTTTGTTGCTGCAAATGAGCCATGCCACTTCTTACTCAATTTGGGGCATGTATGACCTAAGGCAGGTGTTTTTGTGGGTATGTTCGGCTTCAGTGTTTTGCCAATGACACACATTTTGCCAGAAGGGAAATGGAGGGGTGATCTGCTGAAACAGCACACTTCTGGATGCACAAGAAGAGGGACACAAGTTGTCCGTGAGTAAAAAACAGCACGGACGCCTCCAATGCTAGCTGCAAGAGTCACAGACAATGCCGAGAAACGGCGCCGTCCAAAATGGACCCCTTGCAGCCTCGTTACTGCTCCGGAGGCTGCTTGCGCGGCAAGGGGCTGAAAGAGGCGTCCGAAAATCTCCTTTGTTTCAGTTCTGGTATGACTGAAGTCAAGTCTCATGACAGGGCCTAATTCTCCTTTTCTCTCCCTCTCTCCCCCTCCCCCTCATTATTCTAAAGCAACACAGAGTCAGCCTGCTTTTGAATACTGAGAGGGAGGAGGAGAGAGGGGGAGAGAAAAAGAATCAGGTCCCTTCATGCCACATGGCTGCAGTCATCCTGGAACTGAAGTGAAGGGACATTTTGCACCAGGGGGTTGCCAAAGGAGCACAGTTGCATGAATGAAGACAGGTATGATAATAAATGTTTTACAACTAGTATGTTTCCATTTCCTTTAATAATGTGATTGCCACAAGACATGAGGCTGGTGTGATAATGTCTCAAGAATAATAAACCTGATTCTCAACCAGCAAAAGGCACCAGTGTGAAAGGAATTTAAGACTATTTGTTTCCTGCCCAATTGACATAGAAATCAATTACACAGAAAGTCCAATAGGACAGGGGTAGATGGTAGGTGTGGAGCCTGTTATGCAGGAGTGGGAGAAGCACAGTATCTGGAATCCCCAGGACCCCCCCCCCCGCACTTTGCCTCAAATGCTCCCCTATACCAGTAGAAGGCTGGGACAATTTTGCCCTGCTTCTGGCCTTGTTTGGTCTAGGATAGGCCTTTTTTCAGCAAGCAGTTATCTGGAGGTTGTCTTCCAGTTCACTTCCTGAGGATAAAAAGGTTTCGCTTGAATCTAAAATGTCGGAGAGTGCAAAAAATGTGGCAAAATAGTCGTCCCCCCCCCCAGCTTCCTAGGGGGCATTATGGGGCAAATATTTTTTCCTAAGAAGTTTTTTGGGGGTGAGGGCAGCAGTGGGAAGGCCTGGGAGGGACTGCAGCCCCCTAACCCTAGGCAGTTGCCCACCCCTGCTATAGTAGCAGAGGCAGAAGCATCGAACATCCAGCATTTTCCAGGCAAATATCTAGTGCTACACCCTTCCAGTACTTAAAACTAGGTGAGGTTTGTGATATATTACCTCAGCATCCCTTCACTAAAGCACTGGGATTGGAAAGCCATGGTAACTTGCATTCACTGTGATTAAAAGTTAATTTTCAGTTACTTTTCTCTGCCTTTCCCTCTTTCCCTGCTCTTCCCACCCTGATGATTTCCTTACATGGAGAGCTTGGGGATAGGTCTTTTGGATACGCTCCTTCCCTACATGCCTCAGAATCTAAATTGCTAATAAAACTCCAGAAGCACTTTCTATGGATTTAAATTTTTGTCCATTTTGGAAGAGCCCTGGCTTAATTCAAACATCTCCCAAGGCTTTCTGAATCAGGGTTCATCTGAAGCCAAACTGCACCCCTACTAGCCGTAGATCTCTCCAAGTCATTGCCCTCATTCACAAACATGTTTTAACACAAATTGTGGCAAAACTCCTGAAATGTTTTGTTACAATCCTGGACTTTATGGGCTTGTCTAGATGAGAAGATATAATTCAGATTGATGTGCACAATCGCAAATTCTCAGCAACGTTCATTTTTCTCCATGGTCTTTGGGCAAAATCTATTGTATGCAAAGCTATCCAAGTTTAAAGTGCACATGCAGCCATGCCTATGAATCAAGATGGTGGCCGAGAGTACAGTGCACTATTATTCTCCACATGTGTTGTAGCCGTCGCACAGTATTTTGGTTTTTGTAGTTGTAAATCAAGTGCACCTTTCAGTTATAAAAAGCTCTTTGGTCACCTCAACACAGTGAAAAAGTATGCACTCAATAATGCAAAAATCAAAAATGGCACTTCTGGCCATTTCCTTGCCAGCAAGCCTGCATACCACCCGAGTGGCGGACCAATCCACTCTCCACTTCTGCCCTTGCCAAGAATGTGCAGCATCTGAATTGGATGTCTAGATGTGCAATAATGTGCAAGCCCACACATTATTCAAAAAAACTTAGCCCCCCTCCTTCTAAATACCAAGAATCTTGTTCACAGTGTGTTGGGACAAAAAATATTCTAGTTGAATTCTATGAGGAGTATTTTCACCATCTAGACAACCCCAACCTCTGTGAAAGACATCACCTGTGCAACAATGCCGTGGTGGCTTAAGGTGAACCTCAAGTGTTCAGACATTCCTGTTATTCTGCTCTTATTACTTGAGAGAGAGAGAGAGAGAGACTCTTCTTTCTCAGAACCACTTCACTGTCAGTGTGTGAACAATTTCTTTAATATATATGGGGGTGGGGGCAGGTGACACAGCATCATAACTTTTCTGCCAGAGCTTGCTCCCTTCTACAAGAGAGAACAGAGGAAGTAAGCCTCCTACATGATTACAGGTAAAGCATCAAAGAGTAAAGAGCTTGTTTACGAAAGGGGGGAAATCCAGGTAGTTTGATCAAACCAGCAGATGAATGGAAGTGAAAATAAATACTCCTCAAGGATAGAAAAACACACACCAGTCAGTTATTGAAGTGGCAATCCTGCTACAGCATTAAATCTCTGGAGATGGTGGGATACAAAAAGAAAGCCAACCTTAAGAGGACATTTAATAGTTCAGCTGAATTGTCACTCCATGTTTGTGTGGCTGCCTGCATAGCAGTCTGAGGCAGATAGCCAGAAAAGATTATAGCATACGACAGATTCCAGATTTAATTCTTAAATAACTCCTTGTTAGTGACTGTCACAGTCAATCTCTGAAAACACTGTACATTTTCTGCAGAAGGAACTGCCTTGACAGATCAGTAAAGAAGAGCAAGGCATGTACTAGAGGAAATCAAGAGTCCTAGGGTGCTTCCAGATGAGGTATTTCTGTGCCATTGCCCTGCTTCATTCACAGAATTATACTGGAGGCTCAGATACCCTCTTCCCATTGTAAATGTCTTGTGTTTTCCTGTTACTTCTCTTGTCACAGAAAATCCATTGGACCGGAAGAGACTGAATTGCTGCGTGATGCCTTGGTAACACGTAGAGATGTCTCTCTGAAAGCTTTCTTAGCAAGGAAGTCAGTTTACTGGAGTGGGGGTGGTTAGATATGTTAATGAGCAAAATTCTCATGGAGTAGAATTTGGAGGAGAGCTGAGATTAAAAAGTAAAGTACTGTAATCTAATGATGTAGACCAACACCACTGGTGGGAGGGCACTGAGAGAGTACATTGCTGAGACAGAGCACTGGGGTGCCAGTTACACAACAGAAATTGTCGCGGTGCTTACAGTGACTTTCTGATCACGAATCCATCCCTCGCTGTTTATACGATTTATGTCACTGATCTGGATATCCCGGGTGGTTCCGTGACTGATATTTACACGTCCAAAGTTCCGTGGTTTTTTTTAGGTTTTTTTTTTTTTTGGCTGTCAATCAAGGATGCGATTAGTCATGTTTTCACAACCTCGCTGACGCACTTCCTTTAGAGTTCCGTGCCACGAGGGATGCTATTGGCTGGCTGAGGGGGGGAGAGGGGGCAGAGGTTTGTTATTCCCCCTTGCTTCTTTAAAATTTTAACCCTTTCAGAAGAGGCAGAAAGCATTTTGAAAGATCCAGACAGATCTTTCGCTTAGACGCAGGAATGAAGGAGTGCTTTCCATTTGAAATCAAGCAGAGTGCTTCCCTTTTGAAATCAAGCCCCTTTCGCCTTTCCTCTTTAAAATATTAACCCTTGCAGCAGATTTAGCTACAGAGTTCAGATTACAAGCAAGCTACAGGCACAGACACAGAGAGGGGGAATTAAAGGGTGTTCATTCGCTCAGAGGCTGGAATATTTTACTGTGCCCAGACCCTGGGAGGTGACCAAAGCAGGGGATTAATGGGCCACCCTCTGCCCATCACGATCTCTCTGTAACATGCAGTAGAGGAAAAGGTAAAGCTGAAGGGTTTGCAGTGTAGAAATCCATTTAAAAAGGTGATTGAGTACACGCGCGCGCGCGCACAGACATCAACCTTCATGCAGCTGGAAGGGATGCCTTTGTTTTCGGCTGGTGAGCCTGGATCTGTTGAACGGGTGACTGACCCCTCCTTTTCTGGTCACTGAACTCTAAGCCCGCCCCCAGTCACCATTTCTGGCCATCCCAGTACCGAGACATTTTGTCCCACGCTGTTTACATTTCCGATTTTCCGAATCCTCCCGTGACTTTTTTAAAAACCGGAACAAACTGCGGGACTGGAAGTCCCGCAGGTTGAGGGACAAAAGGTGGCCCCCCTTCCGAAAATCACGTACCCGACCTGATGTACGTGTAAATTGCCTGGGATCGACACGAATTCTTCCCGGGACATTTTCATCGTGTAAACGGCCCCTGGGGGTGGGGAGGCAGAGAGTCCTTGAAAACTAGGGCTAAGATAAGAGGAAGGAGGTTCATCAATAACTAGAAACCTTTAGCCCATGAGGTGAGTTGGAAGTATTTGTGGGCATGCAGGATTGGGAAGAGCAAATAGGTCTGGAGATTTCCTAAGGGCCCAATGCCTGAGATCAAAGTCCTCTACAGGTACATTCTTCTATCCAGAATAAGCCCCAGAGACTGAGGCAGGGGTGTAGTGAGCCAATTTTAACTGCGGAGGGCAGAGACAATAATGGGGAGAAGTGTTGGGGTACTGGTCACTATAAAAAAGGTTTCTATGGGAAAAGGTTTTCATAGATAATGACAACATATCACCCAATTAATGCATTTTAAGTAGAAGGTAGGCTTTGATGCTTCCAGAAAAGCAAAACAATTTAAAATACAACATTTCTCTCTCTCTCTCTCTGGCTTTTCTTTGCAAACCAAGATTCAGGAAGGACTCATCCTGTGCTTTCTGCAAGCGTGCTGATGACTAAAAAGGCCAATCCGAGATAAACAAGTCCAGTTGCAGAGAGCACAGCAGAGGGTCTCCTTGGATGATGTTTCCGATTCTTTCTGCGTTGTCATTTCTCTTCAAGACTTGTTGGGCGTGAGTTCTCAAGTTAAGTTTCAGCATTGTGGATAGTGTGTCTCCATGCCTCCCGATGTGAGGCCAGGGTGGACCATTGTTGGTGATCAATTTGGCCAAGCCTGAGATGTTGTTTCAGGGAGTCCTTGTATCACTTTTTTGGAGCGCCCCTCTTACGCTGACCCGTGGCAAGTTCACCATAGAGTACTATTTTTGGGAGGCGATGGTCCTCCATCCTAGAAACGTGCCCTGCCCAGAGCAGCTGTGTTCTCAATATCATGGCCTCAATGCTGGTGATCCCTGCTTGCTCAAGGACAGCAACATTTGTCACATAGTCAGCCCAGTGTATATTTAGGATTGTGCATATACAGCACTGATTAAAGCGTTCAAGGAGTCGTAAGTGGTGGCGATAGGTGACCCATGTTTCAGACCCATAAAGGAGAATAGACAGAACAATGGCTCTATACACACTGATTTTTGTGCTTCGCCTCAGGTGTTTATTACTCCAGACTTTTTTGTAAAGTCTTCCAAATGCGCTATATGCCTTTGCTAATCTGTGATCGATCTCTTTGTCATTTTCCACATACAAAATAGTTGTGTAAACTAAATTACAGTGACTAGGCATATTGTACAAGTCATCCTGCCATAATTATCTGAACTAAGACAAATCTAAGCACCATTATTTCTCTGCAATCCTATAGAGAAACTGTTTACTTGAAATTCTTTCACATCCGTTACTTTCAAAAGCTAAGATGACTAAATTTGTTTTTCTCTGATGAAGCACTGAGTACCAGTGTTGTGTCAGTGCATATGTCAAAGTTGATAATTTTCTCACACAACTGAAGATGAACCAAAGGCGAATCCTGCAGCTTATAAAGTGTACATGCATGAAAAGGCGTCCTTATACGTACATATACAAATCTTTAGTATGTTTCTGAAGTTGGTTAGTATTGCAGGACTCTACCTTTCTTTAGATGCCTAAACTGTACAGGACGCCCCCCCCCCACCTTTCAACGGCTCATTATCTGATGACTCAAGACTTGTCTACACCAGTGAAAAAACCCTAATCTACCCAGATCTGACCCAATAATGCCACACAACATGCAGCCTTTTCCCTGAATCTGGCATGATAGTGCCAAAGTACGTACAGTCCTATTCACACCAGACTTGGGGAATACTCCTTTAATCTGGATTTTAGAAAACTCACAGATTTCTCCTGAGTTTGCTTGAAACTCCAGAGAAAACTATCATGTGAACAATCCATCTGCACTGGATTTTGGGGTGGGGAGGAGAGGAGAGGAGAGGAGAGGAGAGGAGAGGAGAGGAGAGGAGAGGAGAGAAAGGACAAGCACTGCCTGAGGCCCCACCATTTTTTCCCTCCTTGGTGCCACTTCTTATTCCAAAGGCAAAGCCACAGCAGAGCGAGCAGTACTCTCTCTGAAGCCAGAACAGGCACCCACTCTGCCATCATGAGGCTAGCCACCCATTCTGGTTTCAGAAAGTGTGACTAGAAGTATGGCTTTGCTTTTCTGGCACAAAATCACTCCTCTGAGCTCTGGGAAAAGCAAAGCCCCAATGGTAGTCACTCTCTCTGAAGTCAGAATGGGTGGCTATACTTGTGATGGCAGGCTAGGCTGCCCATTCTGGCTTCAGAGAGAGTGACTACCATTGGGGCTTTGCTTTTCCAGTGCACAATCACCCATCTGAGCTCCAGGAAAAGCAAAACCCCAACTGTAGTTCCTCTCTCTGAAGCCACAACAGGTGGCTAGCCTCATGATGGTGGGGCAGGCTGCCTGTTCTGGTTTCAGAGAGAGTGACTACTGCTGGGTCTTTGTTTTTCCAGGAGCTCAGAGTCAAGCATGAGTGACAGCTTTGAATGGAAAGGAATGGAAGCCAAGTGAAAATCCAAATGCAGATTCGTGCTTTGCCAGGTGTGGCACTTAAATCCAGACCAGAGTAGTCCAAATTTCATGCACCCCAGCTCCCAGCCAGAGTAGTCCAAATTTCATCTGGATTCCTCCCACCCCCGCCGCCAAAGTCAAGGCCTCACACTTTCGACACTTGAAAATTAAGGACAAGTTCCATTCATTCGACCATGAATCCATTCTTGCAACATTTCTTGCCCACAGAGGCTTGCCCGGGACTAACCACACATGTGTGCGCTGCTTGCAAAGTGAGCTGGGAGGTGTGAAGTCACCAAGCCAACTAAGACTTTGCAAGCAGTGGGCAGGTGGGCACAGGCACACATAGGTACACACAGGCAGTCCCAAATGAGCCACCGTAGAGTGCTTTTGTTTTAACTGGAGGGTTAGGAGAGGACTACTCTTGTTGGGAGTACAAAATTAAATCAGAAAATTGTATGACATCAGATGATTGTCCAGAAAGAAGTCATTCCTACTCTTCTCTGTAGATATAATCACTACATAATTGATGAGGTGCTCAACTGAGTTTTTGCCTTCCATCTCAGCATACATTATTGATGACTACAAGCCCATTTTTTACAGATATTATAGACTGCCAGGCCAAAGAGCATAGCCTTGCTATGTCTCATCTCAAATACATGAATGTAAATTTGGTGTCAAGAGTTCATTATTCAGATTTAAAAGGGACATTGAGTGAGAGCAGATCAAGAAGATACTTGTTTGTTTGTATAGAGAAGTAATCCTCATAATATCAGTGATGTATATAGATATAGATATTACACATTCTATTATCTTGAGGAAAATATGATTTGAAGGCTTTGACTAATTTTTATCTAAGTAGTCAGACATCTAAACCTGCGTATCACTCATATGGCTTGGTGATGAAGTAGTTGGCTTTCTAGTGGGTAACATATCTTGAATATTGTTTATTAGGCACTGCTATATCCCTTGCATTAGGACTGTTCCCAGTTGAGGTGCAGTTATATGCTATGCAAGCAACTTTGTGGAACGCTATTACATTTTATCAGGAAAAGGAGCCATTCTTAGAATATTGCACTCACGTGACTTAAGTTGCAGCCACACTGCAGAAATAACGCAGTTTGACACTGCTTTCTTTAACTGTCACGGCTCAATGCTATGGAATTCTGGGATTTGTAGGTTTATGAGATATTTAACCCTTCTCTGTCAGAGAGCTCTGGTGCTACAACAAACTATGAATCCCAATATTCCATAGGATGAAGCCATGATAGTCAAAGCGGTGTCAAACTGCATTATTTCTGCAGTGCGTCAGCAGCCATAGTGAGACATCTTGTGACAACGGTATCATGAAACTGCTTTTGTTATTGTTATAGTGTGCCAATAGAGCCTAAGCAGTCATTCACTAGTACAGAAAATTGCAGTCTTCTGGAGCATTTCCTTGATTTCCCTTTCTATACTACTAATTGAACTTGGACATATTGTACATGGCAATGGCTTTCTCCTTGTCTTTCAGAAGGAGCCTGGACACAGTATGATTCCAGTTCAGATCTTGGCCTTGTTCAAGGTGGACAGTTTCTGTGGCATGAGCAGCAACTGGGCAGAGTGGTAGTGGCATTTGTGTTAAAGTCCAGCCCCAGTTGTTCTAGTGAGCACCCTGCATGTGTGTATGTCTGGTATGTTTATGTGTGTGCATGTATACATTTGCTCATTTTATTTTATTTTATTTTTATTTTTAATTAATATCCAAGTCTTAGTTTAGAAGGTTCAATGGCATCCAACCACTGATCATGTCACAAAAACTACAGCAGCATAGAATCATAGAGATGGAAGAGATCACAAAGACCATCTAGTCCAACCCCCTGCCATGCAGGAATACCCAACCAAAGCATTCACATATTCCCAAATAAGTCCCTACCCTCATTATAGGTAAGATCAGAGCCTGGGAAAATATTTTTAAATGTCACCCCAAAGTAGTTGCCGTTATAGTTAGGAACATAAGAAGAGCCCTGCTGGATCTGGCAGAAAACTTATGTAATCAAGCATTCTTTTTCACAGAGGGCAACCTATTGTCTAGACATAGGACTTTATCAGAACTGTTTTGTTATAAAAGGTAATAATAATAATGCAAAAATCACACAATTACAATGTTACGGACACATGAATGGTTTCTGCTATTGCATGATGTTGTCATATTCAAGTGGTTAATCTGTACTCCAGCTGTGAATAAGGCGTTGTTTTTCATTGATGGGACAAGCCATCAAAAGCCCTCAATATCGCTCTTCTCGCAGTATTGAAGAGTGTGTGGAAAATGTCCTGCTCTAATCACGAGATTACAGAGTGAATGGGTGGTCCTCTTTCTCCCCTTCCCATTCCAGGTGAGAAAACGTCCAAGTGAAAATGTGAAAACTATCCACATGATGCTCTTTTTATGGACTGTCCTAGTTTGTCTGCACATTTTTAGGTTTGTTTAAGTGTTTGTGTGTTCGTTTACTTTGCAAATGAAGGGGTTTTTGGTGTTTTTAAGTGCATTCACATCTTCTCACAAGAACCACTGAAACCTCACCCATGCTAAATCACAGAAGTAAAGTCCCATTCTTGAAGAGTTAGTGGCAGTCATGTGATAATTCCATGGTGGTTGTATGGCGTGATTACAGCAACGTGTGATAATAAGTGTAATAATGCCACTATGTTTCTGCTTTCCTCATTGGCAGAATTACAGTGTTTTTAGATGCTAGTCTGATAAAATCCATAGAGGAAGCCCACCAGCAGGGCATGAGAGCACAGCTACCTCTATTTTGAATTCTGACACACAGGGACATTCTGTCTCTGACACTAGAGGTGCAATTTTTAAAGTGTTCCTGTTTCTTGAGAGTGACTGGACTAGTTATGCTTTGAGTTTAGTTTGAATTCAACAAGCCAATGTACAAAACACCCTCCTATCATTCACCTAGAGCATAATACAGGAGCACAACATGCAACCTGAGCCAGCACACAAACTATGTGATATTCCTCCTCTGTTATTTAATGAGGCCACACCCCAGTACTATAAAAATAACTAAAAGTTACAGTTACACCATGAAGGAGTACATTTGCAATCATAACATAACACAGTGATACTGTCCTTTGGTGGTGCCTAATGGTACCTATGTCAGTGAGATAGCAAATCCACTCTGGGTTTTAGTCTGTACTTTATTCAAGGTGCTGAACATGTTTTTGGGGTAGGATCCAGTGTCATGTATAGCTCTTTTAAATTTTGGACTAATGCATGGAGCGGATTCACCACCCCACCGATATGGAAGCCACCCGCTGCTTGCCATCATTATTGGAAACAGAAATGAATTGCAAGATACCAGTATCTTGAATGCTTTCTGTGCTCTGATGGAAGAAATTCCAGATTCATTCTCATTCACTGTAGGCCAAGCACCCATTACTTAGAATTAATCAGGGCACTCAAGGACGACTATGATGATGATTAACTTTATTTATATCCACCTTGTCTCCAAAACTGGGACTCAAGGTGGCTTACAATTTAAAAAGAATACAATATAGTTAAAAACATACAGAGGTCCAATGCTAAAACAGACTTAAACTAGTATTAAACAATATTAAAACACCTCAAATGGTGAAAAGCAATTAAAAACAGTATAATTAAAACAATACACAGCACCCTCTTAAAAACACTTTCCTTAGAAATAATGGACAGCATCCTGCATTGCCATTATGGTTCCATATCTGCTCTGTATTCAGCTATGCTGTATAATCATGATCGTGGCACTATTGCTATGCTCATAAATGCCTCCTCCAACCCACCTTAAATTTTAGGGAGCTGCTCTAAATGGTAGAGGTCTGTGGTACGGTCAAGTGGGGTGCTTCAGGATGACATGGCCAGCCTCCTCCTGCCCCCAAGCCATGGTGCAACAAGGAGAAGCAAGCCTCAGGGATGGGACAGGGCTGGCCTGAAGTACCCTGTATGACGGTGCCACAGACCTCTATTGCTTGGAGTGGCTCCCTGGAGTTTAAGAAAGGTTTCAGAGGTCGATTCCTTAGATCATTCAGTGTGACACAGGATCACAGGACTTTATCAGATGAACCTCTAAAAATGTTTCTTTCCCACCATAATCTAAACTGTCAGTGTGCCAGCAAAATAGCCCTTTATATCAAACATTGTCATAATAGTGTAAAAAAGCAACCCCATACTTCCACATTGGCAGGTGCGTGCAATCTTGACGGCTCTCGTGAGAAGACGTGAGTGCACTTAAAAGTCTAAAAACAGCTGCATTTTTTTAAAAAAATTAAAAAACAAAATGAACACACAAGCACTTGAAACACACTTTAAAACTTGCCTGCAAATGGGGAGGTTCATAAAAAGAGCTTCCCGGACCTAGTTTTTATGTTCTCACCCAGAAGTATTCTGGCGGGGACCACCAATTGATTTGATCATACCAGCTGTCCCACTGCAACCACACAAGTTTAAGAATGAAAGCATACCCAGTTTGGCATCATTTATTACCATGCTTCCTTCACAATACAGGTTGACCCCCATATCCATGGATTCGGAATTCACAGTTTCACTTATCTGTGTCAGAAAAAATATGTTCTCTCTAGGCATTTCTAAGTCTTCCAATGCAATCCTATGGTCAACTTCCAGCATTCATCTCATTGAAAATAATAGGCTTCCCTATTATCCATGGTTTCACGTATCCATGGGGATTCTTGGAACATATCCTGCATGGATACGGGGGTCAAGCTATACTGCTTTGGCACTGCTTTGGTGAGCCATGGTTGTTCAATCTGTTTTCTGCACCACCACCCTAATGTTGTCCTCTGACCCCTGTATGCCCATGCCTTTCGAACTGATTGATTGATTGATTGATTGATTTTTTAACCACAATTTTAAAATTACAGCAATACTAAAATAAATGAAAGAAATAGAAAATAAAAGGAAAACAGCCTGCTTGGGAATAGTGAGGGGGAGGGAGAAGAGGAACAGAATCACACCCACTCACACCACATGAGTGCCTGAGAAGCTGAACTGAGTAGGAGGAACTTATTGCACAGAAATCCATAGTGGAAAAGCAGCACGATTGGGAGGCATTGATGAGTTTTACCCATCAACGAAAAGGAGCACTGCAGGAATGGATGGCATGCACAGCAACTACAACACAGGCACAGTGTCATGCGCTAAGTAGCAGTCAAAGATGCCATTTCCCCATGGATATAGCACTTTACCAAATTTGTGTGATAAAATCCTTGGTGTCATTGCCACATGAATGAAGTGGTTGAAGAGGGGGCTCAAAACTGAAGTGGCCTCAAACCAACTTGCCGAAGGGCCTGCTGCAAGTTCAGAGTTTTCCTACAGACTCAGATCTGCTGTGTAAAGAAGTGGAAAACTGTTTTTGCCATGTACAGGAAAGAAACAGATGGAATTTTTGGCACTATTAAAAATGTCCTCGCTTGTTGCCAAGACAACCAAGAGGAATAGTTTAATTATTATTTTAAATTCTTCATCGTCTTCCTTAAAAGTAACAATAATGGCACTGAAGAAACAAACCAGGCCCTGTGGTGCAAATCAGCCCTACAATAAATAAATAAAAAAAAGTTTTCCATGTTTTAAATACTGATCATCACTGAATGGGCAGTCTGACTGGATTATTTGGGGATACTATCTTGGGAAAATGAGTATAAGACCAACCCATACATATAGCAACACAATGTAAGTCAACGTTTGGGTGGGAAAAAAATAGACATTTGATAGATAAAGTCAGCCTGCTAAATTTGTGGGTCAGATTTCCATGGAATTTTCAGAGCTTCAAAGAATTCAAAGTAGGGTTGCCAGGCTGAAAACTGGAGAAGATTTGTATAACTTTCATGATTGTGTAGGAGAGGGGATTTCTGAAAGTGTTGCATGTCACACAACCAGTTGACAAGCAACACAAGGTAAAATCCCCTCTTCTGCACAACCAGTGATGGTACAACATCCCTCTCCAGTTTTCATTTTGGTAATCCCAATTCAAAGGCTAATCTACTATCTCCCCACCCCCATATCCCAAAGATTTCTGTAGACCATTACAACTGGATGTAGAATCCTGTAATGATGTCATTAGTGTTGCCTGGCACCTAGAGGCCTCCTGACAAGACGTCAGGGTCACTGAGGGACATTTCCAAGACAGAAGGAATTTGCTGCAGACATCTTGGTAAATCTCCCAAAATTCCATGGAAGGATTCCAAAGTGAATAGTCTAAATACCAATTAATAATACAAGGTCTGTCTATTAAATAATGAGACTGAAACAATAACCCATCTTTATTTATATGTATAACAATTCTATAATGCTTGTCCCCTTCAATATACTCCCCATTCACACTCACATACTGATGCAGTCTTGTTTTCCACTGGTCAAAGGCATGGATCTGATAAGTTTCTGTCAGCTGTGTCAACACATCTGCTGTTTTCTTCTTTACTGTATTAGTTGACTCAAAACCTGTTCCTTTAAGCACCAATTTCACTTTAGGGAAAAGGAAAATGCCGCATGGTGCCAAATCTGCTGAATATGGAGGATGTTCAAGTGTAGTAATACGTCCATCAGCCAAAAACTGCTTCACAGAAAGTGTTGTGTGAGCAGGCACATTATATCGATGAAGAATGAAACCATTTCCCCACTTTTCTGGACTTTTTTCTTCTGACTCTTTCTCTCAGCTTTGTCAAAACTTCCTTATAATAATGCTGGTTCACTGTTCTGCCTTCTTGAACCCATTCTACCAAAATTACACCCTTGATTTAAAAAAAAAAAACACCAAGGAGCATGGCTTTGAATGTGGACTTGCTCTGACGTGCTTTTTTCAATCCTGATGATGATGGTATTTTCCAGTGCACTGACTGTCATTTTGTCTCAGGATCACACTCGAAGATCCAGGTTTCATCACAAATGATGATTTTTTGAAAAAGGTTTAAGTCTGCCTCAAGTTGCTGTAGAATGTCACATTGCTCGACTTTTAAACTTAGCATTTTCCTGGCACACAACAGACAATACTGTTGCTTTAAATGATGACTGACAATTAACTGAGCATCCAGGCCAGCAGCTATCATGTCAGAATGTACAGGGAAACTATTGAAATCCACAAACACTTAGACAACTTCAACAGGAAAGAAGAAACCCTAAAAGTAAACAAAATCTGGTTGCCAGTCCTGAAAAGCACTAAAATCAAACCCAACACATACAAATGAACTCCACCCAGGGACAGGGGGATTTCCAGTAGATAATGGGCCATTAACCAACCATTAGCCAAACAGACACTAATCCTCCTTGCATATCTCCAGCCAGAAACTAGCCATTCAAATACACAAATTTACATATCCTCCCCAACAGGGGTTCACAGTATATAAACCTCACACACACTCCTACCCAACCATTCTCTGAAGATGCAGGCAAAACATCAGAAATAAACTCTTCCAGAACATGGCCTCACAGCCCGGGAAAACAAAAAACCAAGGAAAATGTATGAATTCCAGCCATGAAAGCTTTCAACTTCACACTGTAAAAAATGGATTGCTCTGCAGTAATAGCAATTCAGAGCAGCTGTGACTTGTCTTAATGGTTTTACAGCCCCCATAAACTTCACATGCCCTCTTGCCAAGATGGTGGCTATGAGTGAATTATTTACTTTTTTAAATCTGCCATTGCTGGTTGTTTTTGTTTTTTTAATTTCCATCATGCACACAAGCAATATTTCATGTTTACCAAAAACAGAGAGAGAGAAAGATCATATAAATTGCAATTTTATTGCCTTAGTGATTGCTCACTAGGGTGAAAATCCAACATGGCGGCAGCGGGCACTTGCCCTGTTAGCGAACACTGCCACCAATGCTCATCCAGCCAATCAGCTTGCGCTTCCTCTCCTATGGGAAAGTGATTCAAATTGAATCACTTGTCCCAATGAGCAGGATTGCACATTTCCCGCAAAACTTTTTTTTAAACTGGGGAAAACCACAAAGGCTCTCCAAGTCTAGTTTTTTGCTGCCCCACTTCCAAATATGACACATCAGTGTGGGTTCCCATTAAGACAGATTGTATTGTCAGCAAATTCCATGAGGATTATTTTGACCATTTAGACAACCCCTAAGAAAATCCTATGAAGTTCATGGGGTTGCCATAAGTTGAGGGTCATGACAACAGGTAACTTGAAGGCACATGTCATTCTTGTTATTTGCCAATATGCTGATGATAGTCAGACTTGCCCCATCTTTGTTTTTCACCCGATACCATGGAGACTGTGGAAGTTCGGAACATTTTTCTGGGTGCAGTGAGTGCCCAAATTTTCCTACAATCTTTGATTCCATTCATTTCCTATTTTTGCATTCCAATCACCTATGATTAACAAGAAGTCCTGTTTTGATGTGTGATCAATTTTCTCCTGGACTCTAACACAGAACCTTTCATTTTCTTCTTCTTCTGCCTCTGTAACTTGGATTAAGGTTATATTGATGTGCTTTCCCTGGAGTCTTATTGACATGATTTGGTCAGACTTTGAATTAGATCCTTTGACTGCTTTTGCTACATCTCTCCTCACATAAATGCCACCCCATTTCTTCTCAGATTTTCATTTGCTGAGTAAAACACTGTGTAATAATGTGACTCAAAATGTCCCATTCTTGTCCACTTTAGCTAGCTAACCCCCAGTATTGCAATGTTTATATGTTTCATTTCTGTTTTACAATGTCTAGCATCCCCTGGGCCATGCTTCTCACATTCCATGTTCCTATAGTATGTATTGTGCAGCTTCAGACTTTCCTTTTGCCTCTGAGCACATCAATAGCTGAACATCCTTTCAGCTTGAATCCTGTTGTGTTATCAGCCACAGCACTACTTGCAGATGTCCTCTGCTGTATGCCAGTAGCTTGTTGAGTGCCATCCAATCTGAGAGTTCCATCTTCTGGCACTACCTCTTGTTTCATTTTGGATTATCTCATCATAGGGTTTCTGTGGTAAAAGATCTTCAAATGGAAGCTTACCATGCCACACTTTGCACAGTATTAACAGCGTTAGCTGCCATTGTCTCTAAGAGATCCTCCACCAGTGTCAACCCAGTAGCTGTTTGGCCCATTTAGTCTGGCTTCTCAGCAAAAGCCTGTCTGACAATGGTGATCCTACCTGCAGCACTGCTGCTATCAGTATAGCCTCTTGCCTCATTGAAACACTCAATCCCACCACTGTGGAAAGGTAGTGTCATCAATGGGAAAGTACTGCAACATCCAAAACAACTCAGATTCCTATTCCAGAGTCAACCTGTCTCCTCTGTCTTGTCTGGATCAAGAATCAACATATCCCCTCTTTATCCTATTAAACATCACATCCATTGATGGAAAGGTAGTTCCATTGGTGGCAGAATTATGATAGGGATCCATAACTCTGGCCTCATCTGCAGGACCAGAATATGCCAGCTTCCTGTCAGTGTATTCTGGCCCTGCGTCAGGCCCATTGCTTCCCCATTATCTGCACAAAACAGGATGAAGCCCAAAGGGACACGGTGGCCTGTCTCTGCAGCCACCACCTCTGCCATCCATGTCACACTCTCTGGAGCCAGAAAGGGGGCCCACAGCACATGATCAAGGCCCCCTGCATGTGATCAGCCTTGGGCCTCCTTCCTGGCTTCAGAGAGTACAATATGGACAGCAGCTGCAGAGACAGGCCAACATGGTGGTATGGTTTCCCATAGTCCTGATTCATTTCTTCTGAAATAAGGCAGTTTGCCCAGGCAATTTTCTGGAATGGTTTAATGGACTTTACCCTGTCTCTCCCTCTCCCCTGAGTCTTTGTCCCAGGTGAGGAGTGCCCGGGGGCAAAACAGGGCAAAAGCCCTGCTTTGTCTGGACTGCAGAGCACTAAGAAGGGAGAAAGACAGGGTAACTAGCCCATCTAGACAAGCCCTCTGTCAAGAAAACTACTATTCCCAAGTTTCCCTGGGGAGAATGAGTGAGTGTTAAACCATATAACATCTAGGTGCCGTTTACACGATGAAAATGTCCCAGGAAGAATTTGTGTCGATCCCTGGCAGTTTACACGTACATCAGGTCGGGTACGTGATTTTCGGAAGGGGGACCACCTTTTATCCCTCAATCTGTGGGACTTCCAGTCCCACGGTTTGTGCCGTTTTTTAAAAAAGTCACTGGAGGATTCGGAAAATCGGAAATGTAAACAGCCTGGGACAAAATATCTCGGTAGTAGGGGATGACTGGAAATGGTGACTGGGGGCGGGCTTAGAGATCAGTGACCAGAAAAGGAGGGGTCAGTCATCCGTTCAACAGATCCAGCCTCACCAGCGGAAAACAAAGGCATCCCTTCCAGCTGCACAAAAGTTGATGTGTGTGTGCGCACACACGTGTACTCAATCACCTTTTTAAATGGATTTCTACACTGCAAACCCTTCAGCTTTACCTTTTCCTCTACTGCATGTTACAGAGAGATCATGGTGGGCAGAGAGTCGCCCATTCATCCCCTGCCTTGATCACCTCCCTGGGTCTGAACGGGCACAGTAAAATATTCCAGCCTCTGAGTGAATGAACACCCTATAATTCCCCCTCTCTGTGTCTCTGTCTTTCAAAACGCCTGTCTGTAGCTGGCTTGAAACCTAAACTCTGCTGCTAAATCTCTGCTGTAAGGGTTAACATTTTAAAGAGGCAAGGGGAAACCCAAGCCTCCCCCCCAACCTCACTCGGCTTGATTTCAAAAGGAAAGCACTCATCTTGATTTCAAAAGGAAAGCCCTGTGTCTGAGTGAAAGATCTCAGTCTGGGTCTTTCAAAATGCTTTCTGCCTCTGCTTAAAGGGCTAACATTTTAAAGAGACAGGAGAAACACAAGCGTCTGCCCCCTCCCCCCCCCCCAGCCAGCCAATAGCATTGCTCGTGGTGCGGAACTCTAAAGGAAGTGCATCACCAAGGTTGTGAAAACACGAGTAATCGCATCCTTGATTGACAGCCAAAAACAAACAAACCCTAAAACCTAAAAAAAAAACCAGAACTTTGGACGTGTAAATATCAGTCACGGGACCACCCGGGATATCCAGATCAGTGACAAAAATCGTATAAACAGCGAGGTATGGATTTGTGATCACAAAGTCATGGTAAGCACCGCGACAATTTCTGTCGTGTAACTGGCACCCTATAGTGCTGTATACCTTAAATATCTATAATTCCTCATTTGTTGTAGAAAATCCAGACCTCTTTTCTTAAGTTATTGGGACACTGTAATCAAAATCTGTGGGTGACATTTCTTCTCTTCTGCATTAACATAGGAACATAACAATCATGATGGCTTGTCGTTATATGACTTCATTCTTCTAGAAGCCAAATGAGTCCTAGGATCTGTATTTAGGAGGAACATTTGTGTCATTCTTTCCCTAAATATTCATGCCCTACGAGGCTAAGAAGCATCCTGATAAATCCTGCTGCTGGCACCCCCAGATTCTTTTCTATGGCTGGAATATGTATGTAGTAGGAAATCACTAACACAGAAACATTTTTTTAATGACAAGACCTATTTGGGCAAGCATGCGAGTACAAATGAAAATCGCCAATGACGTCATAGACTTCTGTCTCATTATGGACTTCACCACCCATGTGGCCCAGTTTTTCTATGTATACAAAGGGGAAATGAAGCTTGAGGGTCTCTTCTTGTTAGAATCTGCTTGCTCCTTCATTAGTTGGAGTAATCAGCCTTTTCAGTATTCAGCAAACATGTCTCTCAAAACAATAAAGGAAGTTCTTCATTCCTTTATAATGAGCTTGCAACTAGCTTGAAATAGTTCTTCCTAGATCTCCTTTACTGGAAGACTTAATTCTCCTGTCTCCCTATCTCCAACATGTAGTGCTGTGCTGAACTAGAGCCAAGGCTTGTGGGGTCAAAGTGTTGGGACTTTTTGATTATCAGGGACAGTAATACTATCTTAGAGTACCCTGCTCCCTTTGAGATTAACCACTACCCTTACAATAGCTGTGAGGAAATGGATTTTCCAAGCAATATTATTTTTAATTTTTGGCAGAAGGATGGAATCCCTTTAGTCACCAATGCACAGTATTAAAACCATATACAGTTTGTTCTCTTGTTGCTGTTTTCTCCCTTTTGTAAAGGCGAGGAGGGAGAGCAGTAACAAACTAAAATTACCAGAATTTAAAACTAAACAGCAGCTCATTATATATCTATATGTATATGGATATGGATATGGATATTGATATCGATATTGATATAGATATAAAGTAAAGTTGTGTGAAGGCCTCCTCCTCTCCCCCTCTGGCTACAGTGGTCAAGCTCCATTCTCAGCTGCTGCACCTTCATCTTCTTCTTCCTCCTCCTCCTCCTTCCGAGCAATATTTTGTAAGCCCTTCTTGTTGCAATCATAAGTATTTGGGGCCTGGCTTGGATTTGAATGGACAGTGTTACCTTCTGTTACTGTTACCTGTTATCTGTTACCTTCACAAAGACTTTCTCCTGGTGGATATGAAATCTGCTGGAATGGGCTTGATGACTCTGGACTTTATCAGACCACCCCTCAAAAGCCTGTTCTTTTGCTGGCATAACTTTTCTGGTTTTATGCCAGCAAAAGAACTCCCCATGCTGCACTTACCTTGCCTCCCATCCAAAGGCTTCCCAGCAATGAAAGAGGAAGTGAACAGAGCTCTGTTCACTTCCTCATTCAAAATCCTGTGGATTCTCACAAAAAGATGCTCACGTGGGAAATTCAAAACAAACAAACAAAAAGAACACAGAAAAGATTTTTAAAAGCACATACACACACTTAAAAACTTACAAGTAACTCAGGGAGGGCTGTAAAAAGTGTGTCATTTACCTGGATGTCACAATCTCACCTGGAAGTGTTCACGCCGGACTAGCCATTCACACTTCATTCATGTGAGTACATAGGTGCGAGGTTTCAAACACCAGCAATGCTGACACTAAAGCACCACTGGGGATCTATTGATGGCTTAAGCCACCAATAAAAAAGTAAGGGTTTTGGCTACTACATAAACACAAAAGGGCGACGTTGTCTGATGTGCACACCCTTTTGCGTTTATGTGGCATTGCCATATTTGGTGTGTCTGATAACGTCCTTTGTGTTAGTGTTTCATCCAGGTATTGGGGAATGGAATTCCTGAAAACTCTTAAAATAATAGTTTGTTGCATTTTGTAGACATGTAGGAGATTTTCAGACCTGCCAAAATGCCTGTTTGCCGCGCGAGCAGCCTCCCGAGACTGCTGCGCGGCAAGGGTCTACTTCGGACGACGCTGTGCCTCTCGCGAAACCGTCCGTGTCACTTCCGTGAAGCTTCGGACGGCTCAGCGCCATATTTCAATCACTGAGGTTGCCCGAGATTGAAATATGGCGCTGAGTCGTCCGAAGCTTCACGGAAGTGACACGGACGGTTTCGCGAGAGGCACAGCGTCGTCCGAAGTAGACCCTTGCCGCGCAGCAGTCTCGGGAGGCTGCTCGCGCGGCAAACAGGCATTTTGGCAGGTCTGAAAATCTCCGCAGTCTCTCCAGTCAAATGTTACTATGCAAAACACTAAATTGCCCTTTACCAGTGTAACTAATTATTCTATGACTGTCAGATGATCCCAATAAATTGGGCATTACAATAGATACTTCCGCTCTTTGGGTGCGTGACTGTGCAGACACAAAAACATACAGTGGGCCCTCTGGATCTGTGAGAGTTCGGTTCTAGGACACACACATCCTGTTGACAAAAAATGCAGATATTGTCTCCCATATTATTAAGTGGTGGAGATTTGTGTGCAGATGCTTCAGTGTGTCCATGTTCACATTGCCACCATTTTAAGTCTAGGATATGACAATCTGCAGTCACTGGAAATTGTCTATCCAGAGCCGGCAGATCAGGAGGGTCTGCTGTATTCATTTAATACAAATTGAGAGGGTGGAGGAGAGAGGAGTTTATCAGATGCACTAAATATGACATCATGGCGACACCACATAAACACAAAAGGGAGGACATACCAGACATCATCCTTTTGCATTTATGTCCTGTCAAAAAGCCATCCTATTTTATTTATGGCCCAATCTGTCAATAGATCAGCTGTGGTGCTTTTTTGCTGGCTTTGCTGGCGTTTGAAACCTCATGCCTCTTTTGCATTACTACAGTGTCAATGGCCGGTTCAGCCAGAACACTTCCGGGTGAGATCGCAATGTCCAGGTAGGTGATACTCTTTTTATGAAACTCCCCAGTTTACTTGGGACTTTTTAAGTGTGTTTCTGTGCTTTCAAAAACTTTTTTGTGTTATTTTTGGTTGTTTTTTTAAAAAATTTTCCCATGCTTGTGTATTCTCGAGAGAATCTGCGAGATTTCATTCCAGGAAGTGAATGGAGCTCCGTTCACTCCTCCATCATTGCTGGAGCTGCCTTTTCACCAGATAGGAGGTAAGTGTGGTAAAGGGTGTGTTTTTTTTTGCCGGCATAAAAACATCACAAATTATGCCAGCAAAAGAATGCAAAAGGAGGGTGGTATGATAAAGCCCACAGAGAGAGAGAGAAGGTTCCATACCACTATCTGTATTTTGAGCTGACCTTGGCAGCATTGTTATATGAGGACTGTGATGCTTAGCATCTGTATCTCAAAATTTACTGCTAGACCACTGTCACCACTGTTGTTCTAGTTATATAGGTGTAAAGAGTGACTGCAGGAGCTTTTCACTAGGGGACTCAGCTCTTCCCTGCACCTGTCTGCTCAGCCAATGCCCAACATGTTGACAGGAAGACATGAGGGACTACGTTACAACAACAGCACCATCTCTCTGTCATACTGCAATTGCCATAATTTGCTGGCCTTTTGTTCCTGTTTGGGAGCATTTATTTGTTTGTGAGTTTATAAAGAATGTATTTGTTGTTATTGTTATGTGTCTTCAAGTCAACTCTGACTTATGGCAACCCTATCCTATGGTTTTCTTGGCAAGATTTATTCAGAGAAGGTTTATCATTGTCTTCCTATGAGGCTGAAAGAGTGTGACTTGCCCAAAGTCACTCAGACGGTTTCCATGACTTAGTGGGGATTCGGACCCTGGTCTCCCAGATCCCTAATCAGTTCTCAAACCACAGTACCATGCTGGCTGTAAAGATTTTATACCCTTTCTTAAAAGGTTTGTGGCACTAATAGAGGGTTTGTCTACACCAGTGAAAAACCCTGAATCCCCCCCCCCCACAAAATCTGCCCTGGTAATGCCACACGACATGCGGCCTTCCCCCTAAATCTGGTACAATAGTGCCACATGATGTAAAGCCCTATTTGCACAGACTTGGGGAACACCCCCTTAATCTTGATTTTGAGAAAACTGCCATGTGAACAATCTATCCACCTGGATTCGGGAAGGGGGTAAGGAAGAGAGGTGTGCTGCCTGAGGCACCACCTTCGCCCCCCCCCACCGCGGCACCATTTCTCATTCCAAAGTCACAGCCCGAGTGGTAATCACTCTCTCTGAAGCCAGAACGGGCAGCCTGGCCCACTACCACAAGGCGGTGAGTGACTACCACTGGGGCTTTGCCTTTCCCAGAGCTCAGAATCAAGTGTGAGTAACAGCTTTGAATGCAAGCCAAGTAAAAATCTAAATGTAAATTCAGGATTTGGCAGGTGTGGTGCGTAAATCCAAGCTGGAGTAGTCCAAATTTCATGCACCACAGCTCCGGGTCAAAGTAGTTCAAATTCACCTGGATTTTTTTTACTCCCTGTGTAGTCAAGGCCAGAGTGGCTTAGAGTAAAATCCTACATCACTTGGATGACTGAGAAGGCACATGGGCTGACACTACGCTAGCTGGAACTGCATTGAATTCAAATCTCTCTCAACCTAGGATGTAGGGAATTATCTCTGTTGCATTCCTGAGTTTAATTACTTACTTACTGAATGACTAGGAATCTCAACTCCCAAGTATATCCATGCTGTCTGGTTCTTCACTAGTGCTTATGAGGAAGTAGGCACTAGTTTATGAAAGCTTCTACCTTTCTGGGGAAAGATACAGATATATAAAAATATAGATACAGTTATTCTTTAAAATGCTACAGAATCTTTGGATGCTCCCTCTTGATACTATGGACTAACCTAACCCTTTTTATATTTGCAGTTAGACAAAAAAGAACTATATAAGCTGCTTAAAAGAGTACATATGAAACAGGGGTTTTTGTCTACCGGCATGAGCTCATTCAGTGGGACAGCGGGAGCAAATATGAGATAGTCTTAATCCAGGTTTTTAAACTGGCAGGTTTTTAAAATCTGTTACTACTCTGCAGTCTAGAATGCTTGCAACAGGAATTCTCCCTCTGCAGAATCCTGATATTTTGAATTGTGCTCAATCCTCTGTTCTAACCAATTCACCATGGAGAGATTCATTTTTAGTAAACAGCCAATTCTTAGGTTGGTGCTTTCACTTGTGAAAGTCCACATACAACATCCAGCAGTGGAGACATCAATGCAGGTCCAGGATGAATCTCCACTCCCAAGTAACTATGCATAGTATTTGTTTGCTTTGAACACCTGTTTTTCATGATGGAGTTTGAAAGCAGTGTAATATATAAAATCCCAGTGACATGACTGAATTTTCCTTGGGGATATGGCTATGACAGCTATCATGATGCACTTCACAACTGTTAGGAATTGCCATGTCCTTGCACTCACTTATAGGATACTTTTTTAAGAGTCTGAAGTGAAAAGAACAAGATTGCAACTACTTTGAAACCTCTGCATTGCTCAGAAACTGAGTGAGCACACAGCAACTGTTTTGGACTTTGCACTGGTTCGGAGACTACCTGGACAGCCATGCCCTTACCAAAGGCACCCATGTTGCTCCGATTTAACCAATTTCATACTGCCAAATCATCTTTCTGAATGAAGGAAAAACAAGACTTCTGTAACAGAATAGCCACAATAATTAAAATGTCCCCTGTAGAATTTTCTGTGTATTCTTCCTTAATGTCAGATATGTATCCATTTATTCTCTTGTGCAGTGACTGTCCAGTTTGTCCTATATACATACATGCACATTTGCAGATTTTAATGTGACCACCCTAAAAGCAAATATAAAAGACAGAAGAGAACAGGCATGCCACTATAAACACTGGCCTGCACTGCCCTTTTCCTTGGTTAAGTTCATCCACCCCCTTGCCACTCCACCCTGGGAAATTACCGTAGAAAGTCTGTACCCCTGTCTGGTTCTGCTGGGCAATCTGATCAGGCACAATGAAATACACTCACCTAACTTGTTTTACTTCCCACAACCATCCTGGTTTTGATTGGCAGAAAGTTTAAAATCCACTTTTCTTTTGAGCTGTTCGTATTTTCCAATATGAGTAACTCCTAATTCACTTGCTCAGAACTGGAGACCTGTAGAGTTTCTAAGTCAAATGTTTTCAACCAGCTAGCTCCTTTTTTTATTATTATTATTCCATGATGGTCACTGGTAGAGTATGGGAAGTTGCTTTTTTAAAGGAGCCACGACAACCAGCTCACTGCAATTTGAGAAATAACTCAGAAGACTGGCACAGGAAACATTGTAGGTATTTAAAGAGCCTTTTGGACAGGGGCTTAAACAGCTGGTACTGTTGCTTCCAACCCACTCCTCCCCCTCTCATTTGAACAGGCCTCTAATCACACTAATCCAGATTTTTCCAAAGGATTCAGCATCTGGCAACAGCCACTGTTTCCCACATGGACTGAATAATGAGAAGGGCTTAACCTGCCGGCATGCTGGAAACTGAGTAGACATCCAAGTTTTATACATGTCTACTCATAAGGACGTTCCACTCCATTCAATAAGTAGAGATACATTAAGACTGTTGTCTGAATAAATTCCCTCAAAGATCTCAGCCCTTTGGGGGATCTTGAGGCATTTGAAATAACTGGCCCATGATGTACCACCTAATAAATGAGGCGAAAAGAGGAGAAAAATGCTTTTAGCACAGAAATATCTGGGATCTCTTTCACAATATACTGTAGTATATAGTTATTGCAGTTCAATACCACTTAAAACTTCCATAGCTGGATCCTGTGGAATCCTGGGATTTGTACTTTGGTGAGGAACTAGTAGAGAATTCTAAATCTCTCTCTCTCTCTGGCTTTTCTTTGCAAACGAAGATTCAGGAAGGACTCATCCCATGCTTTCTGCAAACACGCTGATGCCTAAAAAGGCCAATACGAGATAAACAAGTCCAGTTGCAGAAAGCACAGCAGAAGGTCTCCTTGGGGGATGTTTCTGGGTTGTGGTTCTTTCTGCGTTGTCATTTCTCTTCAAGACTTGTTCGGCATGAGTTCTCAAGTAAGGCTGCAGCATTGTGGATAGTGCGTCTCCATGCCTCCCGATGTGAGGCCAGGGTGGACCATTGTTGGTGATCAATTTGCTAAATACACCTTTTAGAATATAGCATACATCTGTTCCCTTTGCTCCTGCATGAGAGCAGAGCTTGGGAAAGTTTTCTTTTTGTTTATAATTCCCAGTACCCCATCACCCAGACTTAGCTGGTTGGGGGATTCTGGGAGTCATCATCTGAAAGGTAACTTCTGCAGTTTCTGCATTGGAATAGGGCATCATTCTCATTAAGCAATTCTGACTCACATGGACAAAAGAAATCACTTGCCCTACTTTTTTATGCCCCCTCCCTACATCATAGTATTTTTTGTGGAGAGGAAGAGAGGCATGAAGTGGGTTGGAAGAGCATCCTCTAAGTCTCCCTGCTTCCCATTGAAAAGGAAAGGAGAGAGCAGGATTCCAGAGGGCAGAGCACCTGACCTCTCTAATTTTATCTGTGAAGGTGCAGATCTATCTTTTCAAAGCTGTTTTCAAAGTGACTCTGATAAGAGAACTGCCTACAGTTAGGACTATAATGATTATTCAAAGCATTAATCAGTGGGAAATTATGCCTGTTACTGATTAGCTAATTACTGCAATCAAATATTCTCTCTGCTCTTTGGAACAGTGGGTATGGCATGGGGAGAAGACTAGGGAGGGAACACAAACTGACGACATCACACTCAAAGAAAGAGAGATTAATGGTCTTTGTGTCTTAATTTGAGGGGATCCTCAAACAGAAGTGGGACTTAGGGGTACCTAGAAAAGGGGGGGGATGTCCCTCAAGGTCTTTTGAGCTTCCCCCTTGTAGCATCTCACATACAACTCCCTGCAGTAGATCACAGTTTATTGAAATGCTGGGAAAGAACAGGAGAGTTTTAGTAAGTGATGAGTAACACAGAATGACCCTTGCTAATGGCAGCAAATTAGATATTCAGTAATGTTGCTTACAGTTCTATATATCAAGGGCAGATTTGCCATCCTTCCATTGCATACACTAGCCTTCTGAAACAATTGGCGTTAGCTGTACTAAAGGAGCAATGGGCAGGGAGAAGACTCAATTGAACAGAGAAACACTTCTGATATACTCACCAGGAGAGGCATCTGCCTACAGCATAAGATGATATTGGCTGGCATCCTGTTAGTGACATGTGTCTTTGTGTGTCTTCAAGTCGCCTGTCAATTTATGGCAACCCCATGAATTTCATAGGATTTTCTTAGGCACAGAATACTCAGAGACAGTTTTGTCAGCTCCTTCCTCTCAAATGTAGTCTACACTACCTGGTATTCATTTGAGGCCTCTCATACAACTACTAACCAGGACTGCTCCTGCTTAACTTCCAAGATCAGAAGGGATCTGGTGCCTTTAGGGTATTTAGGCCCCTCTGTTATTGACATAAGCAAGCATAATTCCACCTTGCAGTTGTGTGTTTTGTTTCTGAGATTGTTATTCCCTTCCTCCCTCTGCAATGACCAAATCTGCCCCAAAACTCACTGACTAAATCCATACTACACAAATAACCCAGTTTCAAACTGGATTATTTGCTATTACTCCTTCCTATGGAATCCTGGAATTTGTAGTTTGGTGAAGCACCAACACTCGTTAACAGAGGGGGTAAAGACTTTATAAAACTACAAATCCCAGGATTCAATAGTAAGGAGCCATGGCAATAATCCAGTTTCAAATGGGATTATTTGTGTAGTGTAGATTTGGCCACTGTGCCATTTCATGACTTATGGAGAGTTAAGGGGATTGGACAAGGAGCTGGCTATGTTCCCATAGCCAGACACAGACCAATGACATCATCTACTGAGAACTCCGGAGGACCCCAGAAAACCTTGGTGGAAGAGGTCCTCAGTCAGCATTTGGCTTAGGGACATAACCAGATGCCTCTTTGATCCTGCCCCCACTCTCCACCAACAAATAAATTACTGTGGTGGGGGCATAGCAATGACACAGTGAATCCTGGCGCTGTGACAGAGGAGATGTAGCAGAGTTTGGCAGTTCATGTAACTATGTAGGATCACACTCAATGAGTGCTAGGGCTTGGAGAGAAAGAAGTTTGACTTCATTTGAGATGATGTCCATACTGTGGCTTAGTTGTCCTCATGTTCAGAGTCCATCACATAGATTATTTGGTTGTATTCCTTACAAAAAACCATGTAGAGTGAGCATTATTATCCCCCATAATTGAAAGTGGAGGCTTCCTTAAGGCCACATAAGGAGTTTATGGACTTAGCTTCTTCTCTTAACCATACACCTGCATAGGTGCTGTCAAAGACATCTAGAGAACAAGCAGCTTGAACTTGAACCTACAATGAAGTCACTCAAGAGATATTTGTCTGACAGATGAAAGCATAAATAATAGCTAATGGGGCAGCATGTCCTAAGTTCACTTATAAATAATGAAGGGGGAAACAGACATTTTATTTTTATTTTCCCCATGATTTCTGACAGATAATAGATGAATAATTGCATTTTAAATTGGTGTAGATTTTCTACCCAGGAAGATTTTTTTTAAGAATGTAAATGCTAATTGCTCTTTCAAATTCAGAATGCACTGTCTGGTGAGAAAGAGATTCATATTGCATTCTGGAATTTTAAAACCCATTTAACATAATATTAGCTTCTTACTAACTTTATTTTAAGCTTTTAGAAGTAGTTCCTCCTCCCCACCCCCATCCCCTCCAGCCAAGTCTTTTGCTGCTATCAGCACCTTTGAATTACTGGATTTTTTTCCAGTGGGTGAAATTCATAGGGAATTTATTCTGCACCTGGAATATTAAAATGAGCCAAAATTGTGCACTGGATGCTCCCCAGAGACCATACAGATAGACTTCAGTGGGCTTTGGATGAGGCATGTGTTGGTGATTTGTGTAGATACAGCACAAATGAATAATACCTCTGGGACTTCCTAACATTCTATTATTTGACTTTACAGCCCATGTTGAATGCATTTTTTTCTGGATAGTTGTTACTTATATTAGCAAGTGATGTCCTCTATAATATTTCCAAAACAAGGGGGAAAGGAGATACTGGCATATAGAAGATAAAATTATACTCCAAGGTCATTATTCCTTAAATATCCAAATGAACTGGAAAAGGATAAAGACACCTACACCAGACCATCAAACTGGACCACGCAATGACATTTATGGTGGTTTCATTTAATGCCCCCCTCAAATTTACAATTAATAATTCACTTGTATTTTATATTCAAAAGAATAAACAAGCAATGCAACTGTAGCAAAATTAATCTGTAAGGTCTGTGCTAAATCCCCTCAGTAATGGCACATTTATTGTAAATCTCATGGTCATCTTTTTGTCTCTAAAATGGTAGCAATCTATTTGTTCATTTTTCCTGAACTTAATTTGTAGTCTCCTAAGAAAAACCATCTACTACATTTATTTTGATGTTTGAGAAGGTACCACTCCATCAATGAGTAAAAGATTTCATCTCTGAATGATCCTCTGTATCAAAAGGAAAGCAGGGAGAAGGCTTGGTTTAAACTTCCTTTCTTCCTGATGCAAAACCCATAGTAGTATAGTCCAGGAAGGATCCCTCTGCCTTTTTATTTCAAAGTAAATACATTTTTTCCAACTGTTTCAGGCAATTTTACAGTGGTCAAATAATCATTCTCTGCCTGTTACCATTTGCCATTGCAAGCATGGCAGTTGGAGAGCCCAAATAGAAGCTAGCCCTGTGGCATGCAGACAGCATTTGATTTTGCTAGGCATGCACAGGCAGCTTTCTATATTAACCTTGCTGAAGTTCTGCATTCTTCAAGGTGATGACCATCTTCATCTGGTCTAGGTAAAATCTCAGAGATGACTGTATTTGATTGATATGAGCAATCAGGGGCAGAGCCAATCTCTTTGAAGACACCATGGGGATTTAAAGATGGGAACAATACAAAAGGATGTCTTATTTTTGTGTGTTGGTATGCTAGATTAATGCTTGCTTGCTTGCTTCAGTACAAAGAGCTGCACTAATTAAGATTATCAGATGGTAAAAATATCCCAGGACAGGGATGACAGGAGATCGCTAAAAGGTTTACCTTTTAGACAATGCTGTCCCTGGCCTGGGATGCTCCCATTCTGCTCCTGTTCCTCCCCTGAAACCTCTTGTTCGGCCTATTCTGTTATTTATAACATAAATGATGGGTGAGTGAACAGGAGCCCCGTTCTGCTCCTGGAATGACAACTGGATGTGACGTCACTGGGAGGTCCCTGCTGGATACTTCCAGGTGCGATTGAGACGGCAAGGTAAGTAAAAAAAACATGAGAACGCCCGGGGTTTGAGTTCCCAGTCATAAAAGCAGTCTTACGATGGCTGCATTTACGGCCAGGCAGCGAAGGGAGAGAGTGCCTATTCCTGTCGCAGAATAAAGGTAGGTGTCTGAAACTTTTTTCTTTATTCCATGGCAGGAATGGGAGTGGAGCAAGTGAGGGGGGGTAATGGGAAAGAAATGGACCCCAAGGGTCTGTCTGATAATCTCCTAAAGCTACTCTATTCCAGAGCCCTTTCACACTATACAGTTATAGGATTATGATTCCACTTCAACTGCCATGGTAACATCCTATGGAACCCTAGGGTTTGTAGTTTAGGGAGGAGCATTTCAAATTCTGAGAGAGAGCGAGAGCGGGGGCGGGTGACTTCATCAGACCACCCTCCATTAATGTTCTTTTGCCGGCATATGTTGTGGCATTTTTATGCCAGCAAAAGAACACACACACCCCAGAACTTACCTTACTCTTGTTGTAAGTTAAGAGGCAGCCCAGGCACTAACTGAGAGTGAACAGAGCTGAACTTCCTGGTTTCAGATCTCAACAATTCTCATGAGAAGACGCGAGCACGGCAAATTCAAAAGATAAAGAAAACATACCACAAGCACGTAAACACACTTTTTAAATTACAAGTAAACTGGGGAGGTTAAAAAAAAAAGAGTGCCCCCTAACTGGCTGTCCCAATCTCAGCTGGAAGTGTTCTGACAATTGACACTGTATTCACTGAGCACAATGGTGCAATGATTCAAACGCCGGCAATGCCGGCAACAAAGCAGAACAGGAGATCTATTGACGGCTTGGGCCATCGATAAAAAAGTATGTGTTATTGACAGTATATGATCACGAAAGGACAATGTCATTTGATATGTGCGCCCTTTTGTGATCGTTAGGCATTGTTATGAAGCCATATTTGCCACATCTGATAGAGTCCACAGAGAGAGAGATCCAGTGCCTCACCAAATTACAACCCCCAGTATTCCATAGGATGTAGCCATAACCTTTAATCATACTGCTATAACTGTGTAGTATGAAAGGACCCCTATTCTGTTCTGTTCTATTTTATTCTATTCCTTTATTTATGCTTCACCATTCCCCAAAGCTGAGACCCAAGGTGGTTTACAAGATAAACATTCCCCACATTCCCCCCATGGAAAACACTTGGCATGACTGCAAGTGAATCATGTCACTTCCATTTCCAACTGAAAAACAACTGATTTCCAAAGTTTTTTCTGCAGTTTGGAATGTAGTGAGGGACAAGGGGACCCAAATTACAATTTTTTTGTGGCAGTTTTGGTAATTTGACATTGGTTTGGATTGAAAAATTGGCCAGTTTTTAAAATGGGGACAGAGGTGGGGGGCTTTCAGGACTTCCTAGGGACTTCAGGGGTCACCAGAGTTCCAGGGGCGACATCCAACTCATGGGCCACATTTTCTCCCTTTGTGAAATAAATGATACAAATGGAAGCAGGAAAACAATGTTAGTTGTACAGTCGTCCCTTCACATTCGCGGGGGTTCCGTTCCGCGGACCCCCGCGAATGTGAAAAATCCGCGAATAACTACTCCCCTCCCCCTCCCTCCCCAGGCCTTTGCGGGGCCTTCCTAGGCCCCACGGAGGTCTCCCCGGCCCTCCCTCCCTCCCTCCCCAGGCCTTCGCGGGGGCTTCCTAGGCCCCACGGAGGCCTCCCCGGCCCTCCCTCCCTCCCTCCCCAGGCCTTCGCGGGGGCTTGCCAGGCCCCGCGGAGGTCTCCCCGGCCCTCCCTCCCTCCCCAGGCCTTCGCGGGGCCTTGCTAGGCCCCGCGGAGGTCTCCCCAGCCCTCCCTCCCTCCCTCCCCAGGCCTTCGCGGGGCCTTGCTAGGCCCTGCGGAGGTCTCCCCGGACCTTACCCCTCCCTCCCCAGGCCTTCGCGGGGCCTTGCTAGGCCCCACGTAGGTCTCCCCAGCCCTCCCTCCCTCCCTCCCCAGGCCTTCGCGTGGCCTTGCTAGGCCCCGCGGAGGTCTCCCCGGCCCTTCCTCCCTCCCTCCCCAGGCCTTTGCGGGGCCTTGCTACGCCCTGCGGAGGTCTCCCCGGCCCTTATCCCTCCCTCCCCAGGCTCCCCGGCCCTTCCTCCCTCCCTCCCCAGGCCTTCGCGGGTCCTTGCTAGGCCCCGCGGAGGTCTCCCCGGCCCTTCCTCCCTCCCTCCCCAGGCCTTCGCGGGGCCTTGCTACGCCCTGCGGAGGTCTCCCCGGCCCTTACCCCTCCCTCCCCAGGCTCCCCGGCCCTTCCTCCCTCCCTCCCCAGGCCTTCGCGGGGCCTTGCTAGGCCCTGCGGAGGTCTCCACGGCCCTTACCCCTCCCTCCCCAGGCCTTCACGGGGCCTTGCTAGGCCCCGCGGAGGTCTCTCCGGCCCTCCCTCCCTCCCCAGGCCTTCGCGGGGCCTTGCTAGGCCCCGTGGAGGTCTCCCCGGCCCTCCCTCCCTCCCTCCCCAGGCCTTCGCGGGGCCTTGCTAGGCCCTGCAGAGGTCTCCCCGGCCCTCCCTCCCTCCCCAGGCCTTCGCGGGGCCTTGCTAGGCCCCGCGGAGGTCTCCCCTGCCCTTCCTCCCTCCCTCCCCAGGCCTTCGCGGGGCCTCCGGAGGGCCTCCGGGGGTCCCTTGAAGGCCTCCCCACCCCTCCCCAGGCCTTCGCGGGGCCTCCGGGGGTCTCGCGAAGGCCTCGCCACCCCTCCCCAAGCCTTCGCGGGGCCTCCGGAGGGCCTCCGGGGGTCCCACGAAGGCCTCCCCACCCCTCCCCAGGCCTTCGCGGGGCCTCCAGAGGGCCTCCGGGGGTCCCACGAAGGCCTCCCCACCCCTCCCCAGGCCTTCGCGGCGCCTCCGGAGGGCCTCCGGGGGTCCCGCAAAGTCCTCCCCACCCCTCCCCAGGCCTTCGCGGGGCCTCCAGAGGGCCTCCGGGGGTCCCGCGAAGGCCTCCCCACCCCTCCCCAGGCCTTCACGGCACCTCCGGAGGGCCTCCGGGGGTCCCGCGAAGGCCTTCCCACCGCTCCCCAGGCCTTCGCGGGGCCTCCGGAGGGCCTCCGGGGGTCCCGCGAAGGCCTCCCCACCCCTCCCCAGGCCTTCGCGGGGCCTCCGGAGGGCCTCCGGGGGTCCCGCGAAGGCCTCCCCACCCCTCCCCAGGCCTTCGCGGGGCCTCCGGAGGGCCTCCGGGGGTCCTGCGAAGGCCTCCCCACCCCTCCCCAGGCCTTCATGGGGCCTCCGGAGCACCTCCGGGGGCCCCGTGGAGGCCTCCCCGGGCCTCCCCGCTCCCTCCAGGTCTTTCACGGGGCCTCTGGAGGCCCCGTGTCGCGGTTTTGGGGGGGCCCGGGGGGGCCCTCCCAAAACCGCGAATAACCAAAACCGCGAATGTCAAGTTCGCGAATGTGGAGGGACAACTGTACATGTGCACTTGACCCAGGTACAAAGGTTGAGTCACTTTCTGATTAGATGCAGGTGAATAGAAAAATTAGAGAACACTGGAGGAGGAATGAAAGAAACAACCTATTCTATATGAAGAAAGCCTTGGGTGTGAATCCTATTCTTACATGAGCCAGGATATGCCAGCTCCCTGCATGTTTAATGTTCAAAGTGAAAGGCATTGAGGTTCAAGCAGGCTCATTTAAAACTTTTCTACTTAATTCCAGTCAAGGGAATACTTATTTTAATGGTAACAGAAAGTCTTTCTGAAATGGGTCATTGAGGGTGTAGGTGACTATGAAAATGCAATGGGATTTGAAAAGCAGTTCTCTAACTTGTTCCATCTAACAATGAAGCCTGAACCAGAACCCATTACAAGTGAGGGGGATATCAGCTAACTAATACTATACATTTCTTGGTCAATGTAACTAGTTTTCCTGCAGTTTTCCACCTGAGCCTAAAGGCTGGTAGTGGTCTTCGTTGGTTAAAAGTGGGTGAGGTCTTGTAGTCTCCATCCCCCACAGCACCCTCAGTCATTTTTCATAGTGAGACATTATCAATCCCTTCCCAAATCAAAACTAAAACTGACAATAAAGTCATAGTCAAGGTAAAATGTGGTGGCTCAAATTTTATCTTTAAGTGTGGCAAAAAATCACCAGTCTTAGAATCTCTTGGGATGAAATGGAATTTCTAAGGACTTTAACACATAAGGCGGAAATTGCATGATTACGACAGGATAGTAGTATGAATGGCTTTCCGTGATCGCACAACATCGTTGTCCTCCCATGGTCTGTCTGTGCGTGCTCCATCCGTTAATTACATATAACTTTTCACTAATGGGCAAAACCTGTAAATAGCCCTCAATATTGCTCTTTTCACAGTATTGACAAGTGTGTGAAATTGAGTCCTGCTATAATGGCACAATTATCACATGAATGGCTGGTCCTCTTTTCCTTTCTCCTTTCCCAACATGAACACATGATTAAATTTCTGGAGAAGAACATGAAGAGAACCAACAGGACACTGTTTTAATGAACTGTCGCCTTTACTTGGTATGTTTTTATGTTTGTTTAAGTATTTATTTGTGAAGTTTGTTCGTTATATATTTGTTTTTGGTGTTTTTAACTGAAGTCTCGTAATAGCCAAAATCTCATCCATGCAAAATCACAGAAGTAAGAGAAAAAATTTCTTAAAGTTGCATGTGCAGCAGGCATGAAGCATTAATACTCTCTCATTAGAAGGCAATGCAAAGAGAAGTGTTACTATAGCACAGGCTGAAATCCTGTTTTTAAACCACTAGTTGTGGTTGTTCAATAATTCTGTGACAGTAGTAATAGCAATAGCACTGATATTTATATACCACTTATCAGTGCCAAAGCTCTCCCTAAGCGGTTTACAATGATTTTTAGCTAATTGCCCCCAACAAGCTGGGTACTCATTTTACTGACCTACAGAAGGATGGAAGGCTGTGTCAACCTTGGAGCCCTCTGGGATGGAACTTGCAACGTTGTGGCTGCAGTACTGGCATTTAACCACTGTGCCACCAGGGCTCCCTTTCTATCTCAAATGGTATTGTGCAATTATAGCAATGTGCAATAGTTACTGTGATAATGCCACTATGTTTCTGCTTTTCTCAATAGTGGAATTACAGCATTTTGAGACACTCATCTGATAAAGTTCTAAGAATGGAAACAGTCATTTCTTGGAGACATGATGTAGAACCAAACATGATGGGGCAAAGGAACATCAAGAGAAGTAGAAATTTAACTCAGCATGTTGTGCCTCTTGCCAACCAATTGGCTGAATTGGGAAACAGAATTAGCAATATTTTCGCTACTTAGGGCTTGTTTACACTGGCCAGAGTTTGCCACCTTCCAACCAGTGTATTCTGGCCTCAGAGCAGGCCTACCTCACCCCCATTACTGAGATGAAACAGGCAGAAGTCCACATGTACACATCAGCAGCCACACACACATACCAGCTGGTATTGGCAGGTGCCTCCCCCAATTTCACTCTCTGAAGCCAGGAAGGAGGCCCTCAGCAAGGCTGGTCACATGCAAGAGGCCTTGTTCACATGCTGGGGGGCTCCTTCCTGACTGCAGAGTGACTCTAGTGGTGCTGGTGTTGGCCAGCTATACAGGCCGGTGAGCAGCTTTGGACCCTGCATTTTGGCACTGGACCCATCTGGGTTTCCTGCATAATGCAGGTTTTCCTGGGTATTAATTTAAAATGTTTTAAAAGGCTTTACTTTGGCTTCCCCTCAGCTTTGCCTTGGGCATTGTCAGGACTGCCCGGAAGGGAAGCGGGGCAAGAGCCCTGCATCATTTGGACTGCAGGGCTCCAAGATGGGGTATGGGGGATTGCTGGGGTAAATTGCCCTTCTAGACAAGCCCTGAATCTTAACGTCCCAAGTCCTGAGAGAAGATGTTTGAGAAGAATTCCATTTCTGCAATGACAGACCCAAACAGAACATTGTTTTGTGTAGTATTCCTTCTCCCCGCTACTCTCAGAGTACTAGATAGCACAATCAACATGATACTTCACCATTATGTTTCCATGATTCGTCTATATACTTTCTGAATAGATCATCCAGAAAGCCAACATTCTGAGGTACAAAAAGAAATCCACCAGACATTTCTTGTGGAGAAACACCATGAAATCCATAGGGACAGTGGAAGAGAATTAGAAGTGTTTTGCAAGTAAATCTTAGGTATCCTTTCATGTTCACATAGCTAAATGCAAGGATAGAAAGAATTCTATCAAAGATAGAAAGACTTCCAGTATACTTCTCTATATTGCTTCATTTGATGTCTAATCTGGAGGAGAATTTGTAAATGAGGTTTTATAGGTGAGCTAGAGTAAAAATGAAGCATACAGGATCTTAAACAGAAAGACATCTACTATTCCAAGCAGAATGAAACATATGGCATCCAGCCCAAATAAATTCTCTAATCCCCTTCTGTTATTAAATCCTCCTTCTTTTTAGTTTAATGCTTGGAGTCTTTTTTTTTTAAAGTCTTTCTGTTTAATGCAGGGAGGAGTCAGGCATATCTGATTTCTCCAGGACATGGTACACAACAGGCTTTTGAGTTTGAAAGGTCGGTGGGCGGTCAAATAGTATGATTGCTTAAGAGCTTGTCAAAGTATATCTAATGCTGTATATGAAGGTAGAAATATTATTTGACAGGGAATACATGGACAGAAACCAAGATTAGAATCTGCAATATTTAATTCTCAGGTATAATGCTGTGTGGGGATCTTTCTTATGGGTCCTTCCAATTACAAATTAATCTGGTCTATGAATATGTTATTTATTCATTTATTTAATATCCTGCCTTTCTCCCAGGGGTTGTCTAAATGGCAAAAATACTCCTCATGGAATGTGAGGAGAATGCTATCTGTCTTAATGGGATTCCACATTGTTTTGCTGTATTCAGAAGGAGGGGGCCAAAAATGTCATATACTCTGCAGGAAAAGCCTTCACAGCTTTTCCCGGAATTTTTTTTTAAAAAGCAGAGGAAATGCGCATTCCTGCTCATTGGGATAAGTGATGCAAATTGATTCACTTACCCATACAAGTGGAATCTGAAAGCTGATTGGTCAGATGAGCATGGGGGCAGAGCTTGCTAACAAGAAAAGCATCCAGAGTCACCATGTTGGATTTTCGCCTTAGCGAGTGAGTGCTAAGGCAATAAAACAGGGTGTTGGGGGGTTTGCTTTTTTTGTTAAGGTGAAATATCACTCTATCACACATTGGATATGTGTTTTTTTTAAATGTTTGGTGGCAGCAAATTGAGGTAAGTAAAAAAGTGAATAGTTCACTCGCAGCCGCCATCTTGATTCGCAGGCCTGCCCATCTGCATAGCAAATACGGATAGCTTCACATGCCTCACAGCCCGAAAAATATCTAAGGAAAATCAGGAAAGCACTTCCAAGGAGGATTCTGTTGGCAATATAGGAGAAGAAACACTCAAAGAATCACCGGGAGAGAACTATTTGTGGAATAATGGATCAAATAGTGATATGGAGGAACCTGATTTTCCAGAATAGGCTGTGATGGAGAAGGTAGAGGAAAAAGCTCAGGCACATAGTCTCCTTCTGTCCAGTATTGTTGCAGCTAGCTTTGGTTGATTACACAAAGATTCAACAAATATCAGCTGCGATGGCATACCTTTTTTCTGCCTGAAAACACCAGGTGTAGGAAGGGACATGGGAAACCCATTGTAGGTCCTTTCCTCTTGATGCACAACTTAGCACATTCTGGCAAATATCATTCACACATCATCCCAAAGTGAACCATTTCTAGTGAAGGATCACGAGAGCTTCCTTCTGACAGTCTTTCCAGTGTAAATATTTCATATTTCTATTGGGTTTGGGGTTTTTTTGGATGATGATGAATTCTTGATGTGATGAGGAGCTTGCTATGTATGAGATGCAGGCTGCAGCAAGGACTTGGCAAGAAGGAAAGGTATCCAAGAATAAGAAATAAGGTGGCATTAAAACTATTGATGAAAATGATGCTGAATGAGAACATGAAAGCCTCTCAATCCTGTCCCTTGGCTTGTTTTACAGCCTTCCTTAGCCTCTGGTCAGATATCTGATGCTTGGACATATAAATCAACTTTGCATAAAAAATAAATGTGAATACCTTCGTTTCTTTGAGTGGTTATGGTGAGAAGAAGAAAACCAACAGCAGTAATAACAAAGATACTCAAAGCCCCGGGCCTGGGTGGACAAAACTATCAGTCATGGACCCTGAACTAGCGGGGGGCTGGAGCTTGCCCTATCATTAAGAAAAACTAAGGTTGTAATTGAGCCCTCCCAGGAATACAGTAGCTTATGTAGCTTGTAGCATTTCTACATATAGCTTGTCCACCATATCCACATTCCCAGACTTACTGCAAATACCTGAACCAGTGGGTAATAGTGAACCCCATAGAATTGTGCTGGAGGACCTAGGAAATGCCTAGAGAGGCCACCTCTCTAGGTATCTCCAGTGTGACTCTATGGTAACTTCCAATGGAATTTACTACAGATTCATGCTGCAGGACCTAGGAAATACCTAGAGGAACCATATTTTTCAGGTGATGGATAATTGAAGTTGCCGGTACTGGTCCTGCGCATAGAGGGGGCAACCTGTACACTCAGCACTTGTAAGAATCTTCATATTTAAGGTTGTTTGAGTGATAATGGATGAGGAAAGTAATTGCTCTCCTTCTGCAAGTACCTGAAAGTAGGCAAAGTTAATAGCAACCTGCCTGCCGATGCTGAGCCTTAAAAACATTTTTAAAACTGTTCTGGGGTCCCTATTATCAGTTTTAGTTTCTCATTAATTTTTTTTTAAAAAAAAACAAAGTTCTTTCCCAGTCAAATACAAACAAATTTGTGAAAGTTGGTAAATTATTACTGAAAATAAAATGAGCTGAATTCCTCGTCGATCCCTACCTCAGCTTGGAATATTGGGTTTGAAAATTAATTTGGTAATTTTAAACGTTAGAAATCTAGAAAATAATTCATTGTCATCAACACTAACAACTGAAATAGTTTAATTAGCTGAGTTCTCATTAGTTTTCTTGTTATTAAAATGGTTCGGGGCACACCTTGGGATTTGCAGAGAATTGTATGTAGGTTGTCACTTTCCCCCCAGGGCACATGATGTTATTGGCTCCTTCAAATTATCGCTTTCTGTCCTTTTAAAGCTGCTTCCCTTCAACTTAATTTTTTTTAGAAGCTGGAGTACAAAGTCCATTAATATGATTGTTCCTCAGGAAATGTGAGAACCCAGCACATCTGGGAACTGCCAAGTTGGGAAAGACTGTCCTAAAGCAATGTACGGTATCTCATCTTGCAGCTTCTGTAGTTCTGTTTGTCACTCAGGCTCAATCATGCCGTTTGACACCACTTTAACTGCCATAGCTCAGTGCTATGGAATTCTGGGATTTGTAGTATTGTGAGATATTTAGCCTTCCTGTCAGAGAGCTCTGATGCCACACAAACTACACACCCCAGGATTCCATAGCATTCAGCCATGATAGTTAATGTGGTGTCAAAATGCATTATTTCTGCAGTGCATCAGCAGCCTTTCCTGCATCTTTCTTTTCTTTCCACCCCACCAACATGCCCACTCCACACCCTCCTCAAATACTTTGAGGTTTACCACACTCTGAGGAAAAGCATCAAAGCAGCAGGAATACTCCATCTTTCCTGGTGTCTTACCGCATGGCGTCGGCGTTCTTTTGTTCCGGTCCCATGGGGGACCAAGGTACAACCATGTCTTTTTGCAAATGGATTTTTCTGGTTAGCAAAAAGATGCAGTTTTACTTCAGTCCCCCACAGGACTGGAACAAAAGAATGCCAAAGTCATGATGATAAGGCAGCAGGAAAGACAGAACGTTCCTGCTGCTTTGTCACTTTTCTTTGGAGTATGGTAAGGCTATCTCTGTGTTAAAAATCAGTAAAGAATGATGCATTTCAGTTAGAGAGAGTGCTGATCCACAGCAAGTGCAGCCAGAAGTGGTTACCCACAAATATACGTCAGTGAATCAAGGCTGGAGAATTCTTAATCAAAAATGGTCTGAGAGGCTTTGAGCATATGCGGAACATTTTTCTCCACAACTGAATCTCTGCATCCTTTCTGCCTCCCTACTCCCAATCAAGAAGTGTGGCCTGCAAAGAACAGTGTTGGAGCACTGGGCCAGGGATCCCAAATTGAATCTATGACACCTGAAGTTTACATGATCAGGTATCTAACAGGCCCACTAATCTTGGCACTCTTCTTACCTTAACTGTATAATTAAAAAGAGATAGGTAAAAAGAAAAGAAAAAGGTAAGAACAGGGTAGGTAATAAGCAGAATGGAAGTTGTGGGCTGAGCAAACAAGAAGGGGAGAGCAAGGGAGATGCCAAGAGGGAAGTAAATGGGGTGGGGGAAGAAATTTTTTCACTTATCCAAGTGCATAGCACAGCATGAGCAAAATAACATTCCAGAGGGATTCACTGCAGCTCACCCCAAATAATATTACACAAAACGTATCACACAAAGAAAGGGAAGCAGAAGTGAAGCCTGAGAGTAGCATGCTCGACCTTGCCTTATTGCACAGCGTGTTTCAACTATTCTCGTGTCTCCCATGGAAAACAGCGATAAATGCAGGTCTTTTTGCTAATGGATTTTTCCAGTTAGAAAAAAGACTGCATTTACCACTGTCTTCCACAGGACTGGATTGGGAGAACAGCTGAAGCACACTGACATTGTGCAATGAGGCAAGGTGGATGGGGTTATTATCAGGGTTCACTGCCGCTCCCTTCTCTCATGCAATAAGCCCCATATTATACAATAATAGACAATGGAAATCGGTCCTTCCAAAGAGGTCCATGGGGGACTGCCTTTCAGGCCTAAAGTCCTGCCACTCTAAAAGGTCCTGCCACTCTGCTTGAGGGCCTTGATCTCCAAAGAAATCATTCAGTGCAACCCTCCATGCCATTCTAAGACTCATTTTTTGCCTTTTCCCATTCTTTGATAGTTGTTTCTCCTTCAGCCCTGACCTGAGCTTCAGAAAATGTTGTTTCTCCCCCTCTCTTTCTTTCTTTTACTCTTGGGACTTGTCTACACTGGCAGGAAACCCCGAACGCACCTTGTCACAGCTGTGGATGTTATTAATCCACAGTGACCCTGTAAATGCCACACTCACTGGGGCTTGTCCAATGGGAGACTGGACTACCCCACTACACTGTAATCATAGGCAAATTTGCATTGGTGTAAAAGGGCAGTCCTATGCTGATCACATGTCCTATATTTCACATTATTTCCAGCCACACGGATGGAGCTGCTTTGGGTCCCCACTCTCCTGTTCTCTTGTGCTTGTGAATCTATGTTGTCCCAGAGTACTATATTACTGGATAAGCAGAGATACACTTATACAGAATGTACACAATCAGAAAAAATTAAAAAAAAACAAACATGCCTGCACGCTGGCAGAATGGACTCCCATCCAGGAAGCCCTGCCCCTGGCTTTGCATTGAAGCCAATCTGTGGCCATCACATGCCCAATAATCCAGGGTTTCCCCTGAAATACAGATCATACTTCAAATCTTTTAGACCTGGATTTTCATGCAAAACCCCCAATGAAGCTGTGAATAATCAGGAACATTGTGTGGCAACTGAGCAGTGAATACGAGGCGAGTACAGAGTTGTTGTTTTTGACAGTGTAGACAAGCCCTCTTTCTTTCTTTTCCCCTCCTTGCCGTTTGATCTCCAGATTAGCCTAATTAACAACAAAGCCAGGTAGATACCTTTCCTTCCATCCTAAACTACTTCTCCTGAGGCAGCTGCCCTTCATGTTTTATTGAATCTGCCAGGAGAGGCTGCTGCTCTAACAAATTCTAATGACCTAATTCACTAGAACACATTTTAAACTTCATTGTTAATTGGGGAATCTAGTGAGTTGGGTGAAATCACTAGGAAAACATAACCAACAACTTACTGAGTCAATCAGCTACTTATTTTCAAGCTGGATCTTACCCACAATAGTATGTACTGCACAGAAGGGATATACAGTTGTCCCTCCGCATTCACGGATTTGACATTCACGGATTTAAGTATTCACGGTTTGAAAATATTCTTTAAAAAATAATAATCCAAAAAAGAAAACCTTGATTTTGCCGTCTTATATAAGGGACACCATTTTGCTATGCCACTGCATATAATGGGACTTGAGTATTCACGGATTTGGGTATTCACGGAGGGTCTTGGAACCAAACCCCAGTGAATGTGAACGGACAACTGTAATTGTTTTTTTTAATAGCTTCTACACTCACTGGGAAGTCAATAGACATGGAGAGATCACCCCTTGCAAGTCTCAAGTTTTAATCAGTAAAAATAATCTGGGCTAATGATAAAAGCTCTGTTCCTAAGATTTGTATAGGCTGCTAGAGTTCACGTAAGTTTGAGTTTAAAATGTTTCATTTCTGAGTCATGTTGCTGAGTATGCTCCAGTTACCCAACTAATGCTTGGATATGGTCACTACGGGCTCATCTACACTGGCAGGAAAATCCAGCTTACCTTCAGGTTACCCTGGTCTGCAGTGATCATGGGCTCGTCCACACAATCACTACACACACCAAGGCAAGTTTGGGAGCACTGTCCACACAGTTCTTCCTTCCAAACTCACTCTGGTCTGATAATCTGCAGTATGCACAGCCATATGGAGCCCTGGTGGCAAGTGGTTAAATGCCAGTACTGTAAGCCACAAGGTTATGAGTTCGATCCTAGAGGTCTCCAAGGTTGACTTGGAGGTTCTGTATGAGTACCCAGCTTGTTGGGGGAAATTAGCTAAAAAAGTTACAATTGCTTAGGGAATGCTTCAGCACTGATAAGCAGTATATAAATATCAGTGCTATTGCTATTGCTATTGCACATGGCTGTGGCCACTCCAGTTCCCCCCCCCCAAGCCTGTGAATGCAAAAATGTCTGCCTTGCCTCTGCCTCTTTTCCCATGTCTTGGAGGGGCTTTGGCCATCCTATTAAGTGGAAGTATGCAGAGCTAACAATATGGGTATGCTGGTATGCACTTCTCTGAACAACTGCTGTGTATGCAGAATAAATGCTGATGAAGGAACCACTAAAAAGTGCATTTCCTGGTGGGAAAGGTCAGCTGATCAACTGGCCCAGGGAGCCTCCTCCTGACCTCTTCACTCTCCCACTGAAACACTTCCCCCCTGCCCCCACACCAACGTTGCTATGGAGCATAGCACACACACACAATATCTGGATTTTCCACTCAAATCTAGAGTAAATCCCAACTCTTTTTGGTCTGTATTAGAGCCCTGAGAAGCTGAAAAGGCCCGTATTAGAGCCATATCTTGTCTGGATGACTCACTGTGAAAATGAGGTAAGATTGTGTTATTTTGGCCAGTGTAGACAAGCCACATGTTTCATGCCCCAGTAATATTTGATTTCAATATATGCCGGCTGAGTATTTGATACTTGGTATCCAATGATACTGAATGGTATTGATGGGTAATATGCCATAGTACATCAGAGTGGTGGGGTTTTTTTGTTTGTGTTTTTTTACATTTTCAGTATTCAGAGAATGCTTTGCACATTGATATTTGCCAAGGAAAGAACTAAAGCTGCAAAAAATGGGAGATGGGGTCATGGTCCAGGATTATTTCTCCGTCACAGGCCTTGTGTGACAGTCCTGCACTTACTTACTTAAAAAAGTTTGCTCAGTAGGAGCAACAGAGATTCTTTATCACACAGGAAAGAAACAGCCTGGATCTCAAAGGAAGTTGCTTTTTCTGTTGCTAATGGAGTTTAATTTTTTATTTCTTGGACATTATGTCTCCCCGAGCCCACATGGCCAAAGAGAGGAGTGGCTTCTGCCTACATGGATATCCCTCAACACTATCTTAACTGACAACAACAAAAACAACATATTGACAAAATTCAGGCCTGTGACTGTAACATTGCCACCTCCACACACACACACACACACACACCACTCCTGTGTGATTGTTAACACTTTTGCCGAATAAAGAAGCCAGTGGAGCTTTGAAAGCTTGTATCATGGATTTTGTGCATTTTGATTGGCCCAATAAAGGTATCAATGTTTTGTGGATTTTGTATGTTATAGTTTTTGCTGCATGGCCAACATGGTTACCCTTGGATATATTTATTTGTTGTTCAATGTATTTTTTGTGATGTATGTGTCACATGTGTTCATTCATAAATCTTAACAATTGTTTATTTATTCCCTCCTGTTTCTGGGTTAACCTTCACGTGTGTGTGTGTGTGTGTATACCTTCATGAAAATACTACTGAATATGCATTTTGAGTGTAAATTTATTTTCTCTCAAAGTCTCTGTGCTGTTTGTACAGCTCTGAATTCTGTGGTGGGTTTGGGAGTAGAGGATAGAGCAGGCAGAAATTAAATGAGATTTGTGAAACAGAAAGTACAAAGAAGAATAAACTGCAACCACAAGTTTTATGAACATATTTTGAGATAACCTTTTTTTATTTTCATGTATTCTTTAATAGATATTCAGTGATATTCTATACCAGCTACTTAGGAGATTATCAGACGTGTTTCAAGTAGTGTTACAGGAGTGCCAGGAGATTGCAAAAGGGCTCCCTTACCACACAATCTCATTCCCCCATTGTTATGCACCCGCTCTGCTGCCACTACGCTGGCACTGCTTTTTATTGATGGGAGAAGCTGCCAATAGATCTGCCGTTCCATTTCTGTGATGGATTTCCCTCTGTGCGACAAGGTGCCCTGTTTTGCTGGTGAGATCCCAGTTTCAATGGACGGTCCCTGACATAACACTTCTGGGTGAGATCGGGACATCCAGGTAAGTGACACACTTTTTAAAAACTTCCTTGGTTTACTTGGAAGTTTTAAAGTGTGTATATGTGCTTTTTGTAACATTTTTTATGTATTTTGGTTTTTATTTTTGAATTTCCCACACTCAAGTCTCCTCATGAGAATCCGCAGGATTTCACTCCAGGAAGTGAATGGTGCTCTTAGAGCTCTGCTTATTCCTGGTCTGCCCTGTCATCAGAAGAGAAGGTAAGTGCCGTGCAGAGGGTGATTGTGATGGAACAAGGATGGGACAGGGGCAGGAGTGGAGATTGTGGGACAGGAACACTTTTTGCGTTCCTGTCTGATAATCTCCTTAGTTACAAATACATAAGTAATGTCTTCTGGCTTGACCTCTGTTTTGTCAGGATATTGGGACATACAGTAGATTTATCCTGTACAGAGCTGGGATGTAACAAACAGTCTGAAGTTTGCAGCACTGTGATCTAGCAGAGTTTTGCAGAAGCTAGCTGGGTAATGTATCCAGTTTGATTAGCTCACAGCCCTGGAGCTGAATTTTGCAGCGCTGGGCTGGGTTGAGCTAAAAGCAGTCCTATTTCAGTTCTGTGTTGGATTTTACAGAGTGAAGATGTTTTTCTCTTGATGCTGTATATTACTGTAAATATTCTTTATTATGCCCAAGCAAAGAGAAACTGTTTTTAGACACAAAGCCTGTGTCTGCACCTTTATTCTTATGCCTGAAGGAACAAGATTCTGCTGTTTATTTTTGCTGCCTGGAACCTGTTTAGGTACCCTGTGTTCACTCTATATTATGCGACATGTTAGCCCACCTTAACATCCAGCTGCCAGATTGAGCGAAGATCATCTATTTATTTGCGAATTGGGATGCAAGGAGGAAGATATTTCCACACCTCTCCAACCAGCAAATGAGGCTGTGACAAGGTGTTGGGACAGAGGTCCTGCTTCTGATTGTCACAGCCTCACTCATTGGTGGCAAGGGGGTGGAAACATTATCATCCTTGCACCCTGATTGTCAGCTGAACAAATCTTTCTCACTCTGGCTGCTGGCTGTTAAGGTAGGCTGAGAGGCATTTATGTAGTCTTATGTAGTCTTAGGACTTTTTCGGACATTAAAAATACAACGCTAGCAGCCTCGCCACGTTGCGAGGCTGCAGCGCTGCAGGGCGTCCCTTTCGGATGACGCCCATCCCTGCCGGTACTGTTGCAGTACCGCAGGGACATTTGAGTGTTATATTTAGCCGATTTTTACTCACGAAAGTTGAGTAATTATAATGCCTGATTATTGGCCAAGCTATCAAAGCTGTAGAGAGGAAATATGTGTTTCAAGATGGAAACAGAGTACCAGACAGTGTGGTAGAAAGTTTCTTTAGCTCTTGAGGAGTTAAAAGCAGTCAAGGAGGCTATGACAGTATACAGTTTTAAGTGTATTTGATCTTAAAGTGGCATTTTAATAAAACGTTGGTAAGTTCTTTGAGCTGCAAACTTCATCTCAAATTTTGCAAATGTGCAAAATATGATGGCCGAATGCATCCAAACCTCATGGGGGTTCAGTTTCATTTGCTTCAGAGTAGATTGAATAAAATTCTTATGCACCTAGGGTATATCCTCAGTTCAGATGGCGGGTACTCTTGACCTTACTGTCATTCATTGTGGCCCAGGACATGCAACACTCCCCTGTAGCTTCACATTGCAGAAAACCAACAGTTATAAGTATCCTGACTTTCAGTTGTACTTTTTACTAAGGAACAGTCCCCAATAACTCACTGTTTACCAGACGCAACTCAAAAAATAACAAGATATTACATCTGACAGTATTTGGAGGTTGTCATGCAAAGTATTTAGCATTAGATTTCATTTGATACTTGACATATAGATAACATTTGATAGATGACATACAATGGTAATTAGTATTTGACAGCTGGCACTTAAGAAACTTCACATCTGAAGCCTGCCAAAGCCAAACATATCAAGAAATTTTAAGGTAAAATGTCACATGCAAAATAATAATTTAAAAAATGATAACAAAGAGCCTTGTGTCAGCTTTGAGATTTTATTATGGCATACACTTTCATGAACTGCAAACCACTTCCACAAAAGCACGAATTCTTACCTCAGTTGACAGACTATCATATACATGGTTGAGTAATGGAGTGAGTGAGTGGGAGAATTAATCAATGGGGTCAGAAGGGAGTGAAGTGGAAAAAGTACAGAAAAAGATAACTACAGTACATCAACAGTGGTCATTAACAAAAAGTAGTTGGGGTGTAACACAAGCATTGCTCAGCATTCTTTTTCTGATGAACTGCTTAAATCGTATAGTGTGATAACAAGGCTTTGTCATTCTTCAGACCTTCTTCACTAGACCCCTTGATAAATTCTTGTTTGGCTATTTCAAATTAACATCTGTGCATGTCAAGAATTTGAAGTTATTTTGTTGAAGAATGGCCACCTTCAGGTTAGAGACAGAGAGTATTGTGAGACTGAAGTGTTTCTCTGTTATTTTCTGAATATTGCCATTTCTGGGGTCAGTTTTGTATTACTTTATTCTTTTGCAGAGTGCCTAGCCTATTTCTCCTGTATTGAATCAATAGCGCATTACCGGCATATTAAGGCATACGTCACATAGGATGCAAAGCAGGTATATAAACCTCAATGCTGTGGGTGATATAATTAAATCCTGCAAAGTAAACATGAAACTGTAGTTGGCCAATGGGCCTGTCATAGCACTGGGTTTCCATATCTGAATCCCTGCTGTTGCTGGTGAGCAAACTTTGTAAAGCTGAACAGCTAACTGTAAGCAAGTGCAGGACTAACACCCAAGGCTTGTGAAAGGGAAGTATCATTGTCTATGGTCTCTCTCTCTGGCTTTTCTTCGCAAACGAAGATTCAGGAAGGACTCATCCCGCGCTTTCTGCAAGCGTGCTGATGACTAAAAAGGCCAATCCGAGATAAACAAGTCCGGTTGCAAAAAGCACAGCAGAAGGTCTCCTTGGGTGATGTTTTTGGGTTGTGATTCTTTCTGCGTTGTCGTTTCTCTTCAAGACTTGTTCGTCGTGAGTTCTCAAATAAGGCTGCAGCATTGTGGATAGTGTGTCTCCATGCCTCCCGGTGTGAGGCCAGGGCGGACCACTGTTGGTGATCAATTTGGCCAAGCCTGAGATGTTGTTTCAGGGAGTCTTTGTATCGCTTTTTTGGAGCGCCCCTCTTACGCTGACCCGTGGCGAGTTCACCGTAGAGTAGTTTTTTTGGGAGGCGATGGTCCTCCATCCTAGAAACGTGCCCTGCCCAGCGCAACTGTGTTCTCAATATCATGGCCTCAATGCTGGTGATCCCTGCTTGCTCAAGGACAGCAACATTCGTCACATAGTCAGTCCAGTGTATATTTAGGATTGTGCGTAGACAGCACTGATGAAAGCGCTCGAGGAGTCGTAGGTGGTGGCGATAGGTGACCCATGTTTCAGATCCATAAAGGAGGATAGACAGTACGATGGCTCTATACACACTGATTTTTGTGCTTTGCCTCAGGTGTTTATTGCCCCAGACTCTTTTGTGAAGTCTTCCAAATGTGCTATATGCCTTTGCTAATCTGTGATGGATCTCTTTGTCAATCTTGGCATCTGAGGAGATGATGCTTCCCAGGTAGGTGAACTGCTGAACGGACTTGAGCACAGATTTGCCGATGGCAATGTGGGGATGGTGGTGTTCGTCCTGTGGTGCAGGCTGGTAAAGAACTTCTGTTTTCTTCAGGTTGACTTCTAGCCCAAACAGCTCTGCAGCTGTTGCGAAGCAGGACGTTAGGCGCTGCAGAACTGCTTCTGTGTGGGCAACAAGGGCAGCATCATTGGCGAAGAGCAGCTCACGGACTAGATAGTTTAGAGTCTTAGTGTGAGCCCTCAGACGGCTTAAGTTAAACAAGCTACCATCAGTACGGTAGCGTATATAGATGCCGTCGTCTTCTTCAAGCTCTGCCATAGCCCTTTGGAGCATCGTGCTAAAGAAGATTGTAAATAAAGTTGGTGCAAGAACACAACCTTGCTTCACTCCATTAGTTATTAGAAAGGGCTCTGAAAGAGCATCGCCATATCTGACTTGACCACGCTGGCCCTCGTGTAGCAAGATAATCATTTTAAGGAATTTGGGGGGACATCCTAGTTTTTCCAGGATCTGCCACAGACCTTTTCTACTTACAGTGTCAAAGGCTTTGGTGAGGTCAACAAATGTTACATAGAGACCCTTGTTCTGCTCCCTACATTTTTCTTGCAGTTGCCTAAGGGCAAATACCATGTCTGTAGTACTCCTATTGGCTCTGAAGCCACATTGGCTTTCAGGGAGAAGTTCTTCTGCAATAGCAGGAACTAATCTGTTCAGGAGTATTCTTGCAAGGATTTTTCCAGCAATAGAGAGCAGTGTTATGCCTCGATAGTTTGAGCAGTCGGATTTTGCTCCTTTTTTCTTGTACAGGGTGATGATGACTGCATCTCGGAGGTCTGATGGCAGTTCCCCTTTTTCCCAGCAATTCACAAGGAATTCGTGGAATTTTTCGTGGAGTGCATGACCTCCGTGTTTCCAAACTTCAGGTGGGATTCCATCAATCCCAGCTGCCTTGCCGTTTTTCATCTGCTGTATGGCCTTAAGGGTCTCTTCCAAAGTGGGAGCTATGTCCAATTCATTTTTCATTGGTTTTTGTATCATATGTTGGATAGCTGAGGCTTGGACTACTCGGTTGGCGCTAAAGAGGCTTTGAAAATGTTCAGCCCAACGATTCAGGATGGAGGCTTTATCAGTAATTAATGTTTGACCATCTGTACTGTATAAGGAGCTTTGGACCTGATAAGTAGGTCCAAACACTGCTTTAAGAGCTTCATAAAATCCTCTATGATCACCCAGATCTGCACAGCGTTGTATCTTTTCTGCTAAATTGATCCACCACTTGTTCTGCATGTCTCGGAGTTTTTGTTGTAGTTTGCTACATGTGAGGCGGAAAGCTGCTTTTCTTGCATGACAGGTTGGCTGGGCGAGGTATGCCTGGTGAGCAGCTCTCTTCCTTGCCAACAGCTCCTGGATCTCTTGGTTGTTTTCATCAAACCAGTCTTGATTTTTCTTGTGGGAGAACCCGAGGGATTCTTCCGCAGACTGGAGGATACTGTTTTTGATATGTTGCCAAAGCACTGTAGGAGAAGGATCTGTAGGATGGTCTTCAAGTTTCGTTTGTAGGTTTGCCTGGAAGTTGTCTCTCAAGGTAGCTTGTTGAAGATTGTTGACTTGGAGCCTCTTCTTTAAGATGCCACCCCTCTTAGGTTTGAACTTAAGATGAAGATTTAGTTTACATCTGATGAGGCGATGATCTGTTTGGCATTCTGCACTGGGCATCACTCGGGTATGACAGACATCACGAATGTCTCTCTGACGGACTAGAACATAGTCAATGAGGTGCCAATGTTTGGATCGGGGATGCATCCAGGTTGTCTTCAAGCTATCTTTCTGCTGAAAGATTGTGTTTGTAATAGTCAGCTGTTGTTCTGCACAGAACTCTAGCAGGAGGCATCCGTTATCATTGCAATTTCCAACACCATGCTTGCCTAAGACACCTTTCCAGGCTTCGGAGTTCTTTCCTACTCTGGCATTGAAGTCACCAAGGATAATAATTTTATCTTCTACAGGGACTTTTTGTATGAGTTGGCGTAGGTCTGTGTAGAATTTGTCTTTCTCTACAGGGTCGGCTTGCATAGTTGGGGCATATATACTAAAGAGAACAATATGTGGGAGGCGTAAGGAAATAATGCGATCAGAGTGTCCTGTTGGCAAGGTTTCGAGTTTGGAGGCAATGGAGTTTTTAATCATAAAGCCTACTCCTGAAAGATGTTTTTCGGTTTTGGGTTTGCCAGACCAGTAAAGTGTGTAGCCGGCGCCATGTTCTTTAAGGCTGCCTTCCTCATGGAAGCGAACTTCACTAAGAGCAGCGATGTCAATATTAAGCCGTGATAGTTCAAGGGCTATTAGGGCAGAACGACGCTTAGGCCGTCCACTATCTTCAGAGTCTTGCATGGTTCTGATGTTCCAGCATGCAAGTGTCAGTTTATTTACACCTTTGGAGGCCGGTGTGTGCCTTTGTTTCTTTGCCTTGGTTTGACCGCATCAGAAGATTCCCGTTGGCCGCGGCTAGCCAACCAGGTAGTTGGGGATGAGCTTTCGATAGACCACCTTTTCTAGGCCCCTCTCCATATGGAGCAAGCAGTGCTCTCCTTAAAAAAGGCTGCTTGGTCGTTCAGGATGCTGCCGAACAAGACTGTCATCTCCCAGGTCAGGCTTGAGCGACCAATGTCCTGAACCGCCTGCATGCAGGGTTGGGACTGCGGCTTCCAGTGCATCTTTACACCTGCCGGTTTCGTCCCTCGCCAGTCGCTACAGGGCTTTTTTGGTACTGGATTTGTCCTTCGAGCCTGTGCAATGGATTTTTCTGGTGGAGCGCAGCGTGCACAGAACTGGCCTCACCCTTTAAACCAGAGATTCATCTGCCGTGGCCTTGCAAGCATGGACGTGGCAGTGAGGTCCTCGGGCCGTAGGTTTGATTAGAGTTTCCTTCTCTTAGATGGTTGACCTTACAGGGTTGGACGAGCACCATCTGCCCGGGTTTGGGATTGGAGTTTTCCTTCTCCTAGGACGGTTGCCACAAGGCTAGAGAGCCCATCCCGCCCTTTGACGCTCTTTGTCAGACCCTTCGGTTTTGACCTGTCTGGCATGGGAGACCCTACCAGTGGCTATTATGCCACCGCCAGCATAGCTCAAAACATCATTAGGGTACGCAAGCCTCTCTCCCACGACAAGGGGGCGTCAATGGAGAGGATTGTCTATGGTAGAGTGGTGGGAATCATGTGCCCCACAGCTTCATGAGGTCCTCTGTGAGGACACCCCCAATAACCCTCCAAAGGACTTGGCACAGCAGAGGCAGGTCTGAATTTTCCCCCACCAAACACTCCACATTCTAAAGATAAAAAGGATTTTTGTGGAGCTATTCCATGCTGTTTTACTGTGCCCCCTGCCTTGAAACAGCCAATCTTTCCCCCATGCAACTGGAGAGGAGATCAGAAGTGATGCATTGTCACTTCTGATTTCCAAGATGGCAGTCACAGCATTGGTGTGGCCCTCTGGAGCTCTGCAGGAGCCCAAAATCTGATGGGATGGCTCTCTAGAGCATGCTCACCACTGGTCTATATGGGCTGAAGATCACTGATGATAGCTTTGAATGGCTTTAGCTATGAGCTGTAGGTGACAATGAATTGTATTCTGCTGTTTCTCTTCTGGATTTATGCTATAGTAGATTATTTCTTGGTAGCAGTCTGACCCAACTTTGTTGTGTAGGTATTGTGGTTGGAAAAATGCCTGACTTAAATCTTTGAGTTGTGAGCCTTTATCTGGTGAGTCTGAACAGATGCAGTTATATAACTGGACTAACTGGGCTTGGTTGTAATAATGGATTTTGTTGTGTCTTCTTGGTTTGCCACCCCAATAGAAATCACTCTTTCAAAAAAAAAATGTGGGTGGCAAACCTGAAAAATATGTCTATTTTAAATATTTAAAAATATTTCTTTCAGTTTTTATTAGTTTTCTAATATGTCTTAGAATGACTGCTGTAATTTTTGATCACTTTTATTATGTGTTAATGCATTTTTAACTCTTTTATATTAATATTTTTCGCATGGTTGTTTTTGAAAATGCTTCTAAGCTCTTGTATTATTCCCTGTTTTAACTGTATTTGGTTTTGAGTTATACTTTGAGCTGCCTTGGATTCTATACTCGGCCTTGTCTATATGAGGCAACACACACACACACATCAGATTGCTCTGCAGTAACGGCAATTCACAATGCTATTTGTCTTAACTTAAAAAAAAAAACAGCACCCAGGGACAGGGGATTTCCAGCAGATAATGGACCATTAACCAGCCATTAGCCAAACAGACACTAATCCTCCTTGCATATCTCCAACCAGAAACTAGCCATTCAAATACACAAATTTATATATCCTCCCCAACAGAGGTTCATAGTATATAAACCCACACACACTCCTACCCAACCATTCTCTAAAGATGCCAGCCACAGATGCAGGCGAAATGTCAGAAATAAACTCTTCCAGAACATGGCCTCACAGCCCAAAAAATACCCAAGGAAAATCTATGGATGCCTGCCATGAAAACCTTTGACTTCACGCTTTCCTGATTATTGCAAAAAAGGAATGTAAGATTGAAAATGCACACATATATCCTAAAGAGAAATACTGCATATGGCTGCAGTCACAGTGTCAGTATGCATAGATGTTCTCCAGGGGATAAATGGGCATACAGTAAATCTCATGTCACTTGTGCATCAGTCCTGTATGTGACTTACAGGAACTTTTTTTAAAGAAAGAGTAAAATGAAGCTGCTAGAGGAAGTTGCTCTGAGTACCATTTCTGTTCAGGTTGACAGCATCAGTTTAAGGCAGTGGATTCACTAGGCAATAACTTTAGGCCTTCCTGAAGTTTTAGTGCAGGGAGAGAAGAAAAATTACAGAGGGGCAGACATCATTTTAGAATTTGTGTGCGTCCAAGAAGTAAGCAGTGCTAGAAAAGTCAGCAGGAGACTTCTAATTTTTAAATGATGTAAAAATCCATTTTTATGGAGAGAGAGGTAAGGAATGGATTAATTGCTTGTTTTAATTTATTAAATGAAAGGTTTTCTATATGGGGGAAGATAAATTAATAAAGGTTGTACTAGGGAATCAAAAAGAGAGTGTGAGGGAGGAATAATTGATGTACAGAGATACTATTGTATTGTATCTTTTCCCTCCCCAGAATTGCAACTTAGGCTGTAGGTTCTCTGGGCTGGAACCTGTCCTCTTATACTGTATAAAATAGCATGGACATTGACTGTGCTATATAAATCCTAAAGTGATTCCTCCTGGTGTTATAATCTATGTTTCAGTGGTGATATATAAAATGTAGGTATTTTTTCAAAAACAGAAAGAAGGTCCAGCCTTGCCATTAGGTAGAAAAAGACAGCCAGCTAGGCAAATTTGGGGTCTCATGAAAGGGTTGCCAGTTGTCAGTTCATTTCTTTTTGTTGTACTTGTAGGGAAGGGAAGATTTTTCTGCCTCAAATTCCCAGTTTGGTTTGGCTTGGCTACAATGCACCTTGGCATACACACTCCTGCTCTCTCCCGTGTCCCAGGCAGCAAAAAATATTAGATAGGCCAGTGCTTGTAGAAGGACAATTCATGATCTAAAAGCGACATGAACAATGACTTTTGTTAAGTAGGGAAGCCATGGTAGACCATTCATAGAGCCTCCTGCAGTAGTTTTCCAGTGCAATCACTGCTACGTGTTACATGAAATGCCAAAGATATCTATTTGATGCTAGGAGCACGCAACATCAAATCCCCCCTCTCCCATCACATGTCCAGTGAGTATGTGAGGAGAGGGATTCCACCCACACTGACTCTGCCTTGCAAAGCCCAACTGTGGCCCCAGGATTCTGTGTACTCGGCATTAGCATGAAAGGATTGCTAATGCACTCTCGCCACCCAGTTGACATTCTGCCAGCAGACAAAAGGCCATTTTATGCAGGTGGGCTTTCGGCCACTGACTACTTGCCAAGGAAAGGCTCTTTTAATGGACAGGTGCTGTAAGTCTTATTAATGTGTTTTTAAGTGGCTCTTAAATTCGATTTTTCCTTTAACAATATAATTTCTTGAATTGTGCTTTAATATTCTAACTTTTCCCAGTTTGAGGAGAAATGTAAGATATAAATCAAATAAATGAATGAATAAAGATGAAAACTGGGACAGATGTGACCAAGCAACATCAGAGTGTGGTAAAGATGGTAAAAGTTATTAATAAGGGATATTATGGGATTTAAAGGTTGCAGTCCTTGAACAAGGAAACTGCAAAGGGAGACTAGAAAGAGAACAGCTTAATTGAATTATATTCACAAATTCCAATCCATTAGCAAAGGTATGAACAAAGACAATGGCTTCATGGCATACCACATATATTACTACAAGAGTCCTTGCTACTGCAGAAAAGTAATAGTCAGAGAAGGTCTTGAACCCAAGGAAACTGAGTTTTGGTAAGCAGGTTTATTGTTTTTACACATCAGCACTAACTGACTACTGTAAAGATCTCAAAGACCTATATCACCTTATGCATCCCTTTGAAAATTTCAACAAGGGACATGATTTGCATCTTTCTGGATCCTATTACAGTCCATCCCACTCCCACTCTCACAACCAGGTAAATATGCTTTATATTGAGGCCTGGATATCACTCTGTACTGCATCTGAAGAAGTGGGTTTACATCCACAAAAGTCCATGCTAAAATAAAAACCAGTTGGTATTAAAGGTGATGCTACGTTCCTTCTTTTTTCCCTCCCCCTCCCTTCCTCTTTTTTATAATGAGGAAGAACATGCTCACTAGGAATGGCTGTAGACATTTGCTTTTGCATGAGCCTGCTGGGAAGGACAAGACTCTGCCACTCTGCTCCTCTCTCCCCTGCTGAATTAATTGAGTGCAAATTATTTTGAACTCTGTTTGCAACCACAGAAATAAATTGAGGACAATGGAGGAAGTGGGAGGGAAAGAAAGAAACTGAGATATTTTGAAAGCAGGTGAAAAAGTGGGAGGATGGAGGATTAATTGGGACTATCCCTGCCAAACTGGGGTTGTTGGGAGGGCGGGATGCAATACCCAGTATAGCTTTATATTGGAAGAATAAGGAATAGGTGGCACCAAACCTTGCCAGACTTTTTAAAGCTGTATATATCATATCACTTCTAGTAATTCTGTTGGGGGCTGGGCAAAGCCTACTACAATGTCCACTGTATACTGCAGCTTCGTCTGCAAGCCACTATAAGGTGGGGACACAATCAGGCAGCTGGACTGATTCATGGGTTTTTAAATAAAAAGCATTAGACTGACAGACAAGTTTCTAAAAACTTAAAAATGGCTAGGTAGGAACCTGATGAACCATAGCAATTTACTACCTTCTGTAAGGAAGTGTATTGGATTCCTTAAGAGCATCATTTATCTTGATTTCAAATTTTACCAAATTTGACTATGAGTGAAATCCTATTGGCAACTTATGCCTGCATAACCTGGAATTAGGTGCACATATGTCTTTTTAAGTTCATCGTATCCAGTGCTTCCTTATGTAATGTCTCCCCATCACAAGCCTGTTTCAATGCATGAACAGGTGCTCTTTTGTCCATTTAGTGGTCTAGAGTGGGACAGCCATTCAGTGGCCATGGGAGGTCATGGGAACACCTGGGCAATTTCCAGCTGTAGCCAGATGAGAAGGTCACCTACTGGAGATCCAGAAGGGCAGCAGCCACTGTTTCTTCCCACCTGCATTAGAGCAGCTGAACATTGTCCGGATACCCTGTACCTTCCTTAAGCCACTAAATGGCCACAAGGGCATCCATCTTTATTTATATGCATTACAATTCTAATGCTTGTCCCCTTCAATATACTCCCCATTCACACTCACACACTGATGCAGTTTTGTTTTCCACTGGTCTAAGGCATGGGGCAGATCAGTTTCTGTCAGCTGTGCAAATACATCTACCGTTTTCTTTGTACTGCATCAGTTGACTCAAAACATGTTCCTTTAAGCACTGGTTTCACTTTAGGGAAAAGAAAAAAGTTGCATGGTGCCAAATCTGGTGAATATGGAGGATGTTCAAGTGTAGTAATGCATTTATCGACCACAAACTGCTTCACAGAAAGTATTGTGTGAGCAGGCACATTGTCTTGATGAAGAATGAAACCATTTTTCCACAGTTCTGGCCTTTTTCTCCCCTTACTGATCCCCTTATTCTTTCTCTCAGCTTTGTCAAAACTTCCTTATATTAACTTCCTTATATTACATTAATTATATTATATCCGGTATACAACAGACTACACAGCTCCTTTAAACAATGACTGACAATTAATTGAATGGCCAAGAGTATTGATGCTTGTCCTGCAGGTTCAGACATGTTCAAGGTCACCACTCAAGTGCTCACAATCAGTTCTTCCTGATTTGTCTGAAAGGTAGAAACACAGTCTCGTTACTTAATAGACAGACCTCATATGGTACCCTTCTGGGTTGCCTCTCCGAGATGGCATGTGGAAGAAGTGTTTGTTTTAGAAAGGTCTTTAAATTGTGTGTGTGTGTGTGTGTGTGTGTAGTGTTTCCCCTCTTTAATGTTTTTAAAATGTTTTTAAACTGTTTCAGTTCAGTGCTTGGTATTGAATATAAGTATTTGATTATAAATGCATAAGTGGAGCAGGGACTTGCATTTGAATACATGGGCGGAAACCCAACTCTTGCATTGTCAGTGTGCTATGAACTATGTAACCTAATATAAGCTCTTAAAATACTTTCCCCCCACATGTGTGGATTGGAAGCTTCCATTTTGTGACAGAGCTGTCAATCCAGCACCTTTTCCCTTGCACAAATTTTTCTCAAAAATGATATTCATGAAAGAAGGAACTTCAGTTTAAGTGCTTGCCTAGGGCAAATAGAATGATGCCAAGAGGCAGGCTGGCAAATAATTAAGTATGCACTTTTAACTCTTCAGGTGAAAGATGCATTGCTTTCACTTTTTTTGTCATTAGCATCATTAAAACTTCTGTTTGAGCTGCAACTCTGGCACCCTCAAAACTGTAACATGGGCAAGTTGTACTTGGCAGCATCTTTCCCCTTGGGACAACTCAAAGTGGATGTTTGAAAAGAACCAAGGAACAGCTGACAAAAATGTACAGTTGTTCATCAGTGGTGTCAGTCAACTCAGGTGTTGATCTGGCAGAAAGAGTGGCCAATGAAACAAGTGAAATAATTGCCACTGAGAGGTGTTTCCTGACCAAGTACTCCTCCTCACACGAGCAGCCAGAAAGCACACTAGTAGCCAGAAATCATCTTTTTTTTCTGCACTATATCTTCCACAATAATATGGTGAGAAGGGGGAAGTACAGTTGTCCCTACGTATCCATGGATTTGGTATCCAGGGATTTAAGTATTCACGGCTTGAAAATATTCTTTAAAAAATAATAATCCAAAAAGCAAACCTTGATTTTGCCATCTTATATAAGGGACACCATTTTGCTATGCCATTGCATATAATGGGACGTGAGTATTCACGAATTTTGGTATCCACAGGGGTGGTGGTGGTCCTGGAACCAAACCAAACCCCAGCAAATATAAAGAGACAACTGTAGTGTAAAAACAAGTGAAGGACAACATCATCTCAAGTTTCAAGTAAGATTCTGAGAATGAAGCAGGACAGAGCTTGGAAAAAACAAATACTTTTTTGGACCTCAACTCCCAGAATCCCCCAACCAGCATGGCCACTGCTGACTGGAGGATTCTGTGGGTTGAGGTCTAAGAAGTAAATGTTCCAAACTCTGAGGCAGGGAAATAATAAAAAGCTTCAGCTGGATCCCCTGTAAGATCCAACCCAGTATCCCCTTTGGGGCCAGCCTAATTTGGTAAGTCCCATAAGAACACCAAAGCCAAAATGAAGCCCACAGCCAACCATCAACAAACAACTGATGCAATATATTCCAAATGAAATTATTTGGTCCATTTCTTTCAATCAGCACATTAATTGTTGCTGTGCCTTTGTCCCTTCCTGGAGGGTCAGGCACTTTCTCACAACCATTCTCACGACAAGCACAGTTTGGAAGGCCAGACCAAGCCAGAGAGCAGTAAAATTACTGGGGTGATGGAGGATTTCCAAAGAAATTAAGGTGGTCGCTTATACATCTTGTTGTTGTTAAGTGCCGTCAAGTCAGCTTTGACATATGGTGAACCTATAAGTGACCTCCAAGTCACCCTATGATCAATAGCCGTGCTCAGGTCTTGCAGACTCAGGGATGTAGCTTCCTTGATTGAATCTATCCATTTGGAATGTGGCCTTCCTCTTTTCCTACTTTCTACTTTAACAAGCAGTATTGTCATTTCTAGTGTGTCACACATTCTCATGATATGTCCATGGTATGACAGTCTCTGTTTAGTCATCTTGGCTTCTAGGGAGAGTTCAGGTTTTATTTGCTCTAGGAGCCATTGATTGGTCTTTTTAGCAATTCACAGTATCTGTAGAACTCTTCTCCAACACCACATATATGTGATCTCCCCCAAAAAGAGGATGCTGATTTGTACAAAATGACATGTATAGTGTACATGTAAAGAAGCATAGTCAGAAAACAATTTTTAAAATTATAAACAGAATTACTATGCATCTCACTCAAATGATCAAGACTGATCAAGTGATTTGTGTGCCTGCTGAGTCTGCTGATCAAGGGCAAAGTTGATAGTCTACTTCTAGATCTTTAATACCCCTCTTTATGTGTTTTAAAATCATAGAATCATAGAATCACAGAGTTAGAAGAGACCACAAGGGCCATACAGTCCAACCCTCTGCCATGCAGGAATAAATAATTAAAACATTCCTGACAGATGGCCATCAAGCCTCTGCTTAAAAACCTCCAAAAGGAGACTCCACCACACTCTGAGGCAGTGTATTCCACTGCTGAATAGCAATTACTGTCAGAAAGTTCTTCTTAATGTTTAGATGGAATCTCTTTTCCTGTAGTTTGAGTCCATTGCTGTGTGTCTTAGTCTCTGGAGCACCAGAAAACAAGTTTGCTCCATCCCCAGTATGACATCCCTTCAAATATTTGAACATTTCTATCATGTCCCCTCTTAATCTTCTCTTCCCCAGATTAAACATACCCAGCTCCCTAAACTGCTCCTCATAGGGCATGGGTTCCAGACCTCTCACCATTTTGGTCGCTCTCCTCTGGACATGTTCCAGCTTGTCAACAGCATTCTGGAATTGTGGTGCCCAGTCTTTAAATCAGACTTGGACTGGATATCACTTCAAACAAATGACACCTGGCAACAAAGAACTGCCCTCTGGAAGATCTTCAGATAGAGGAATGAGATGTGGCCAGCCCAACAGGCCAAAACTGGAGTTGATCTGCAAGTATTAGTCCCCTAGTGGCTGGTGATGACCATGTTTCACTTTCCCTTTGAAGCAAATGGAAATCAGACATGCTTAAATTTGGATCCCAGACTCTTTTCTCAGGGGAGATTTATTTTGTACCTTGTGCCTTGCTCACATTGTCTACCATAACATTTTCGATCTCTCTGTATGTTTTCTGTTTCACCTGAATGCAGATAATTTCAGTATCTATTTTTAAAAATCTAGTTGTTCTTCTGTTTCTTGTTTCAATGATATCTTGTGACAGGCAGTCCCAAGGGTTAATTATGTATTGTGTATAAAGAGGGTTTCCTTTGATCAAAGCGCTTTCCAACTTACTGGATGCCTTTTCGTGCTTGGATTACCAAAAAAGGTAACTGGGAGCTCTTGGTTTACTTTTCTGTACCATTAATTGTGCTCCTTCATCACGTCCAACTCCATTCATCTCCTTTGTAATGCAAACAGTCCCAGCATTCCACTCTCACCTTACACAATAGGCTTTTCATGTCTTTAATAATTTTTGTCAACTGTCTCTGGAGCCTCCATAGTTCTAACATATTTTGTGTGAAACAAAGAAAGTTGCAACTAAGCACACTCCACCAAATGGGAATACAACACTGATTCAACAAAAAGCCATATAATGTTTTAAAGTTGCTTTCTATTCTGTTCCTATTTTCCATTCCCCTTGGCAGTTTGCTTATTTAGGTATCCACTGGGCCACCCATATTGACACAATAGTCTTAATTGTTTTTTTTTTCTTGGCGATTGTGACCCTGGCAATGCTGGCTGTTAAAGCGAGGAGGAAGGGAGGAAAAAGGATAAACACAGAAGAACACATCTGAGAATGGTTTAAAAGTGGCAATAACTATATTGATTACAGTCTTGGCAGAGATTGGTCTTATATGGGGAAAGGATCCAGTCATTGATCAATTCATGTTGATTACTGCCCACCCAGCCTGACTGCTGGGACATCCTGACTGAAGCTGGGACACCCGGTGGGGGTGGGGGGTGGGATTCACTACATTATGAACCTATGTGTGGCTCCTGCCAACCCCCAGGAGTGGAGCAGGCAACTTCACCCTCAAAGTGAACAAGATCCTAAGGAAATCTGATCCTGAAGACTTTTTATGAAATGTAACATACACACCCTTGGGAAGCAAGCAGTTCTACCTGCTCTGCTAGAAATAGAGCCTGTCCAATTTCCTCATGGATAAAAATTATGACACAAGGAAGACATGCATTAACAAGAACTAAATCAAAATGGGAACTGCCATGGCTGAAGCAAGTTTCCCACACCCATTGGTACCTGCAAGTAAAATTTTCCCCATACCAAAGTTGATGGTACCTCTTGAAATATAGCATGAAGTGTAGGTGGGTGGGGAAGACCTCTGAAGAGCAAAGTTTGGTGAGCATGTAGTTTGGCCCTAAATGCTCCCAAGGAAGACCAGACAGAGAACTCCCATAGGAGATTCCACCTCCAATTCCTCCCCTTGGAAGCCAGAAACAAATACTGATTGGCTGATTGACACCACTTCTCAGTGTACCTTGGGAAGCACACAGCCAATTGGCTATACCAAATGGCCCTGGGATGGCACTGCACCTCACCTGCCTCCCTACCACACCCCACAGAATGCAAACTGAGGTTCAGAAGGACAAAAAGAGTACTTTCAAAGGATCCAATAACAAATTATGCCTCTAGAGTTAACAGTACAACTGCCATGCCATACTCTGTAACTCCTCAGTGTGCCCAACCTAACAGCTCTGTCAATGAGTTAACTAATGGTAATGTTACTAATTAAACAATGTTAATTATTAGTGTCAATGGTCATGAATTTCCAAATTATTCATTCAGTTTTTCACTCACTCATTCACTCACTCATCCCATTTATAGGTCCCATTCTATCCCTCATCCCACCTATAGACGCTGACAGGTATACAAGTTATAATAAAGTAACAATCTTAAACCATTAACACCAGAATTAAACAACAGAACATTGTAACAGATTTGTAATATAATCATAGGAAATATGAGTACAGTATATATAGGAGCCAGAGCACTGCTATGTGAAAATTGCAATCCAAATTTATATCAACAGTTGAAACATGTCCAGTTAGCCAGTAAAAGATCCCTTAAGTGTAACAGCCAAGCCATCCACACAAGGAAACTTACTATACCTGCATTTTTCCATTGCAGTTTTCCAGCCTAATCCAGCAATTGCATTATGCAAGTGACATAAACTCATACATGTTAATTTGTATTGCTTCTCACTGTCCGGTGGGAGGGAGGGAGGGAGGGAGGGAAGGAACCCCCTTGGGGCTGCACTGGGGATCTTTGTGGGCCAAATGCGGTCCATGAGCCACAACGTGGGAAACTCTCTTGCATTGTCACTATGAAAGTGCAGAAAGAAAGTGTGGGCCAGGAGGGGAACAGGTAAAGCAATTTGAAAATGTCACTTTATAATTTAGGTAGGGGAGGGCAAATGTGATTGAATTGCCTGAATATTACTACTGCTATTGCTTTTCTTTGGCTGGATGCTCAGTCTAATTGTTTCATCCTGTTTTTCCCCCTTGCAAGCTTGCCATACATATTAATATTATGTAAGGCAAATAATGACAATGCCAGACCATCTGCTCCTAATCTTGATTTCCCCCTACCTCAGTGCTGCATCTCCACTTGCCAAACAGATTAGGAGCTTATTCCTGGAATTTCCAGTGACACTAAAACTATAACAGTGCATCACACACAGTATGTTTTGTTTGTACAGCAAGCAGGATTGGCAAATGGCTGGGATTATAGGTTGTCCTTCTCTTACCAGATCAGCCTGTTTGAATGTATCTTGCTATGGCAATGAGATATAGCTGAGCAAGAAACCAGCTGAGGGCATACTTTAGGGATGGTCAAGTGTGGACCTTCAGATGTTACTGAACTACAATTCCCAAAAGCCCTTGCAAGCAAAGTCAATTGTGAGAAATGTTAGGAGCTGATGTTAAACAACATCTGGAGGGCCACATGATTCCTACTTATGGCACATATGAATTGCTGAGAGATGTTCTCAAAAAGTTCTCCTAATCCCTGTGTGTGTATGTGTTTAGGGAGAATCCTAAATCCTCACTGTGGGGTTGGCCCCAGAGCTTGGGAAAGTTACATATTGGACTACAATACCCAGAATCCATAGCCAGAATGGCCACTGGGTTTGTAATGCAAAAAGTTCTGGGAATTGTAGTCAAATGTAATTTTTTCTAGCTTCTCCATTCCTTTCTTAAACAATTAAACTGCATTGTCCTAAATTCTTCTTTTCATCCAAATATTTTCTAGTATCTTCGAAAGCATGCACACAACTTTTGCCCTGGAAATCTTTGAGCATCCGGACCATAGGACTGATCTTGCTGTTAACACCTGGTAGTGGCACCACAATTCAAGAAGGATATTGACAAGATGGAGCGTTTCCAGAGAAGGGCGACCAAAATGGTGGGAGGTCTGGAAGCCATGCTCTATGAGGAGAGGCTTAGGGAGCTGGTATGTTTAGCCTGGAGAAGGCTAAGAAGTGACATGATAGCCATGTTTAAATATTTGAAGGGATGTCATACTGAGGATGGAGCAAGCTTGTTTTCTGTTCCTCCAGGGACAAGGACATGGAGCAATGGGTTCAAACTACAGGAAAAGAGATGCCACCTAAACATTAGGAAGAACTTCCTATCAGTAAGAGCTGTTTGGCAGTGGAATGCACTAGCTCGTAGTATGGTGGAGTCTCCTTCTTTGGAGGTTTTTAAACAGAGGCTGGATGGCCATCTGTCAGGAATGCTTTGATTGTATATTCCTGCATGGCAGGGGGCTGGACTGGATGGCCCTTGCAGTCTCTTCCAACTCTATGATTCTATGATACTAAACAATATGATAATTTTCATCATTGTTCTATGAACTCTAGCCTGCCTCCCAATAACTGATATGGAGCAGTTTCATAGGGAGTTGCATGAAATAATGGCTGTTGCTAGGGCCAAACTAGGGCATGTTTCACACACTGTACAATTAGAACACTTTGATACTACTTTAATTGCCATGGCTGCAGAATCCTGGGATCTGTAGTTTGATGAGGCACTTGGTCTCATTAGGCAAGATTCTAAATGCAGTACATGAGTAAACTACAAATCCCAGAATTCCACAGCAGCTAAAGTAGTACCCATGTTCTATAACTGTGCAGTGTGGATCCATCCCTTGTTATATTGCTTTTAAAATGTAACTTTGTTAGTCCCTCATTAACCCCCCAATTTGTTATAGATACTGCATTACTTTTAACTTGTTACTTCCAAGCTCTGGATTGCATGTCATATGATGATTTTACGAAGAGTTTAGAAGTATATTTGTAGTAAATAACAATAACATGTTTAACATGTTGATTTACTTTTTTGTGTGTGTGTAACAAGGGTCTAGCAACATACTTTTAACAAGTAAGCAACCTGCAACACTGTAACGTGCAAATGATCTGTTAAATTTTTGCTTTAACAAATAACATTTACTTACTCCTTGAAACATTACAGTGGGGCATTTTATCATTTATTTAAAATAAAAGGTTAAAAAAACTAAAGCATTATGAAATTCATTGCTTAAAAAGAAATAGCCATCAATTAGCAAAAGGATGCATAATGCAAATGAATTGGTGGGTGGTCCGGTTTACTGTAACAAAGAAGAGTTTTAAAGGTAATTGTCCAAGCTCTAATTGTACCATCTATTATGATTCATAGAATTGCCTTCCCTCCCTCCCAAACCCCCCCCCATTTAAAAATAGCAGTGAAGGGCAAGGTACTACCTTCATAGCAATAGTGCTGATAAGCAGATGTAGTTGGCATCACAGTCTGCTGGTGGATGTGAAAGTGAAACAGGTGAAAGATGACACCACAGCTCATCCTTGCCAGGTTAGTATGTACTCTGTGTCAGGTCTGGCCAGCCCTTAGGATACAGTAAAACGGATGCCTCAGGCAGCAGCTTTGAGGTATCAGGAAAGGCAGTACATTGAGAGTTATTCAGTTTGTTAATACTATATCTGTAGTCAGCATTGTTGATGTCAGGCACAATGCCAGGCATTTGGGGGTAAAGCTAGGGTGTTTATTAGCTCCATCCTCCCCTCTTTGCTTCCTTTTGGATGATGCTTCATGACAGAGCAGAGCAGCAGAGAAAAGACAGTGGCAGCTGCTATCTTTGGAGGGAGCTGGCAGGGAGAGGGTTGGGTCAGGTGGCCAGTCCCTGGGCCATGCAGCTGAGCAGCTCTGCAGCGGGTGTGCTTGCGGGTATCCAGCTCATTAATGGCAATTAGTGTTTGGGGGGGATTTGGGAAGGTAGGGTCTGTTATTGTTTTGTTTGTGTTAGGCCCAGCTACATCATTTCACACACCCTCACCAATTGGTGAGCTCCATTATTAGGTATTGGGGGGTTTCTGCAGCTGATCTAGGCCTCATCATTGCTGAGTGGCTTCAGTTCTTGCTCCAGCATCTTGGACATGTGGGTAGGCCCCATTAGCCCTCATGCCCATTTTTATCAGTCCTGTTGGCCTGTGTAGGCCATTTAGGGGCTAGTAGGTCTTAGAGCAGCCCTCTTTATAACCCACAGACCTTTTGGCAGGCACAGGGCGCTAGGGCATAGCATTTGCTACACCCTTTGGAGGCTTGCCACTAAGGTGCAGCAACTGGTAGGCCCTTTGGAGGCTCAGTAGACTCTGCTAGGCTGTGGCAACTTGTTAGTCCTTTTGGAGGCCCACTAGGCCCTTTCATAACTCAGTAGGCCCCTTCTGCAGGCCTGGTAGTTTTTGCAGGCCACGTAGGCCCAGTTTGAGGGCAGTTTGGCCCTTTCACAAACCTAGTGCTCATCAGTCTGAGTGCACTGATTGAAGGTTAGTTAGACCATAGAAGGGCCCTAGCTTCTTGGTTGTTTGAGGTTTGGACTAGTAGCTAGTCCCAATAATTGATAGTGGGTTCCAAAAATGGTGGTGGAGGGCCTAAGGGGAAAGGTCCAACTAAATGGCAACTAGCCAAGCAACCCATCTCCAGCATTGTGTGATTCCTGTGATGAGGAAGGGGAAAGGATGGGAGTGGATTGTCAGCTATCCTGGCCAGACTTGAAGTTCTCAGGAAGACCTGGATTCCCTCTAAGCAGTCTGCAGTCTCAGCTAAACAGGAAGCGAGATCTGAGGGTAAGGTAAGTCTTACTAAACATATTGACTCATTTAGATGCTTTGGAAAAGTGGAGCTGAAGTGATGACAGTGCTTTGCCTAGGGAAGTAAAGGATGACGGTGGCCCGTGGCTGTGGTGGCCCATGTGGTGGCATTGAAGTGTCTGCACCAGTGTACCCTATTGCAGGAGCACCTTCTGACACTAATACCATCCATGTAGGTTCATATAATTAGCCTTTGGGGGGGAGGGGGTTTGGAGAACACCAGGTGGGCAAGCACCTGCAGATATGGGCAAAGGGGGAGCGGATCCAACAGGAAGGAGGCTTCCCATGCAACCCAGTTTGAGTCTAGGGCAATCTCACATGGCTCCTTGGCTTTGTTATCCCCCAGGAACCTATCCTCCACAGTATTTTTATGGGGCTATAGGGAGTTTGCTACAGTCCAACAGTAGTGGGTATAGTACAGTCCATTATGGTGCTATTCCATATGGGGAACAGATGCTTCCCCTGGGGGACCATTTATTGCAATCCACTAGGGACAAGACCCTGTATGGTGAATATGTGGATGACTTCATTCACATAATAATTTATCATGAATTGGAGAAGAAGGTAAAGAGGAGTTGGATGATAAGGAGAAGGAAAAACTGCATAGGCTTAGGGAAGACAGGGCTTAGAGCAATTGGCTGCCTGGGTTTTTAATCTACACAGGGTTTATTGTCAGGGCACAGCCATGGAGGGATTTTTCACTCCTCTAATATATAGATATAATTTATAGGACCTTTGTGGATTTTGCTGGTCCAGCCTGGTTACTTTACAACCAGGCTTTCTGTATGAGGTCTGCAATTAACCCCACCCTCAGGGGGGATCAGATGCAGCCACAGTTGTGGATGCAAATTATGATGTGTGCTTGACCAACCCAAGGTGAGAGGTTACACAGTAGTCATATTGTCCAAAAGGTGCTGGCTGGGGTTAGCAATAAGCAGCAGGCTGCTGTAGGCTAGCAGCAGAGTCTGCTATGTTGGGAATTTGGAGCTCAGGGTGCCTGTGCATGCTGGCTTTGCAAGTACTGCTGTGAGTGCTCCATTTGTGGGGGCGTGCATTCCTTTGGAATTCTGAGAGGAAAAGGGCACAGTGATCAGCAGTCAGGGAAGTGGGAAGCAGGGGTGCCCCTCCACCTTCTACAGGGACCCAGTCCTATTAAATTAGATCAGCTGGAGCTTCTTTTGCAGCTTTATCCTGACCAAGTTGCTGTCCATTGTCTGAGGGATGGTTCTTGGACCCCTTTTCAAGGAACCTTCCATCCTTTCCAAACCAAGAATTTCCATTTCATGTTGGGTTTAGAATATGTTGTTAGAGACAAGATCCATAGGGAAATGTCAGAAGGGAGAGTTATAGGTCCATTCACATCTTCCACCTGAACCCAATTTGAGAGTGTCACCCTGGGGGTTGTTCCCCAAAAGGCACCTGATGAATACAGGCTTATCCATCATTTGTCTTATCCCAAGGGGAAGTCCATTAAAATGATGCCATTCCTGCAGCGCTCTGTTCTGTTCATTATACTGCTATCTTCAGCTATCTGAGGCTGTGTAAATGTTACAGATAGAAGTGAATTTGGAATTCCTTTCACTTCCCAGCCAAAACAAGCCCATGCTCTCTACAGTTTGTTTCTCCAGGACTTCCACCTCATCTAGACAGCTGGAGTTTTAGACATTTCTCCTTGTTCCCTAGACACCTTTTGACTAAACTTTGCAGAAGGAACAATTCCAGCCATGGGTTCTCAGAGGAGAGAACCTCTGTAGCACACAGACCCAGCATGGTTCTGAGGGACTCACTGTCATTAGATCAGAAGTTATCCTTGAAGCACTCTTCTCCTATGGCAGCTGATGGCTCCCATGCTGGTGGAGCAGTGAATTCAGGTTTTCACCCACCCTTTAAATGAGCCCTCCAATGCACTCAACCCCAAAATAGGTCTAGTACCTTGGAGAGCTCCCTCAAAACTACCCAAAAGCTGACATGGATTCACTGCTCCACCGGCATGGGAGCCATCAGCTGCCACTGCTCTTCTCTAAGCAACTTGACAGAAGCATGGCTTCTTCCAGGTTCCCCTCCCCTTATTTTTCCCTTCCTTTCCCCAATATGTTGGTTGAATGAGGCCAGAAAGAGCCAGGTGCTTGCTGCACCAAGAGGCAATTTGAGAACTGCGAGTATTTTGCCTGTTTACTTGAAAGCACAAAAATTGTCACTTGTGTAAGTAATTTGCTGCTAATTATGAGCTTACAGTCTGCAGATAGGAAAATCAGAGCCAATGTGCATTTTCAGAGGAAAAGGAAAATTACTCCAAGTACCATATAATTATGCACTTAGCTTTGCTTTGCTCCTGGATCCTTTCTTGTATCTTTCCTGTTATTGCTTTCATACCAAGGCATCTAGCATCACCTATATCTAGTATCACCTTCTAAAAAATAGGTGGGAAGTAATCAGAACTAGACCATCACCCCCTTCTCTTGCTTCTCTGTGCTTTGTTGCTATGTATGAATGTTCACATGTATATCTCACTGAATTCTTTAGCATCCTATGGGTTATAAAATCTCTTTTGGGATCTGCTTGCCTCCGAAGGCCCCTTGCATTCAGAGAGAACTCAGACTCAGAATGTGTGGGAATTTTTCTTGTCACATCCATCGTGAAGCTTAGAATTCTTATTGATAGGGCCACCACAAAATTAGCTGAATTTTGCAGAAGACTTACCAAACATTTTGTTTGTGGGAAATGTACCTTCTTTAGAGGAGCCCCTAAAGGTAGCATCTGTTTATGGGAATAAGCTAGCAACCACTACTGGGGGTCCCATATAGCTCCCCTCTTCTCAGACAAAGGGGTGGTCTAGACAAGGCAAATTCATGTGGATTGCTGTGTATTAATGCAAAATCACAGAAGCGTTCATTTGTTTCCAAGATTTTTTGGCAAGATCGCTGGTATGCAAAATTATCCATGTTTGAAGTTTACACACAGCCATGCCTGTGAATCAAGATGATGGTTGGGAGTTAATTACTCATGTTATTATTCTCCACAAGGTGCTACTGCTGCACAGGGTGTTTTTTTTTAAGTTTAAGTCTAAGGTGCACAGTGTGGTCTTCTGCTTGAAAGAGCTGTTTGGTCACTTCAGCACTGCAAAAATGTGCACGATCGATACCGCAAAACTCCAAAAAGGTGCTTCTGGCCACTTCGTTGCTGGCAAGCCCACCCACCCCTGTGCATGTCCAACCAATTATCTTTCCATTTCCAGAATGTGCTGCACTGCGAACCAGTTGTCCAAATGGGCAGTAAAATGCACCTTTCTGTGTATTTTTAAAAAACTTTGGGGAAAGCTGCGAAGGCTTTTCTCATGCAGTTTTTGGAAGTTTTGCCCACCCATCCTTTAGAAAACTGTGAATCACCGTGGGCTCTCATTGGGACAAAAGTTATTCTCCTCAAATTCTATGAGGAATTTTTCCACCATCTAGACAATCCCAAAGTGAACATAGAGTGTGAGTATCTTCCTTGAAGGAAGAGGGAGTGACTTCAAAAGATGGGAAGGAAGCATGAGGCCTAAGTACATAGATGTAAGAAAATGCCAAGAGGAAAACACCAGAGACTATGGATCTGCCTATTGCCCACTCACACTGGTCACTTTTAAAGCATATATATATATATATATGGGTGCTTTAAAAAAAACTTGCAACAATCTTACATGCTGCAGTAACTCATCATGGCAGCCCCATAGCCATTCCATCTAACAGCCATGCCCACACCCTGAAAACATACCCACAGGAAAATTCCCAGGAGATACAGATATAAGTGCTGTTTGAGAAAGCCTCCTCTATCTGTGGAGGTTGCACTTGCTGGAAAAGGAGTAGTCTTAAATCTCAGGGAGAGTGTCCACACATAAAAGAGTCTCTCCTTTACTGCCAATCATCTTCTGCATGCAAATAGTGTTGGACATTAGCAACAGAGGAGGCAGAGCTAGGACACTCACCTCCTCACATGTAGAATCACATGTGATGAAAATGCCTAAAGAGGGCTACAGATGTTCTGCTGTTCTATTATTTATACTCAAATGAGCTGGCATTCCAGTTAGAAATACTATTATAAAACACAGACATCCAAAACAAATAAACCACTAGTAAAATCTCGCAGTTAGACTGATGGGGCATCACTGCTACCCTGTGCCTAGTAACCTGGGAGCATGCACCAGCAAACTCAGTGGTGCTTACTTTTCACTTCATAAACTGTAGCATTGTAAAAAGCACCGGGCTTTAACCAAAACAAATCTTCAGCCCAGAAAGGCAACATGCAGCTTTTAATTAGAAATGCAAACAATCTTGCAAAGAAATGTTACAATTTAAACTGCTAGTGTGAAGATCCCTGCCAAAGAAACGGGGAAAACAGTAAGTTTGTGCTTAACTATTTTCCTCATCCTTGAATCCTGATCTTTCAGAACAGTAAAACTTAAATGCTTCTTTACCAGCTCATTCACAGCCAAAGCAAGAAGAGTCGATCATTTATCCTGAGACAATTTCAATGGATGTCATCACTCCTGGTGTGTGTGTGTGTGTGCCTGCGTCTTGGAGCTGTGCTTCCCAAGTTCTTTCTTCAACTATATAACTGAGCCTTCTTGGCTTTCTGTGGTTTCATCAGGTTAACCATCCTTCCTACAAACACATACACACCACAGATGAACAAGCAGCATCCCTGATCCTGCAAGGGAAGAAGGGAAGAAACTAGCTAATGGTCTTCAAATTATTGGTCTTTTTCCCCACCCCACCCATCCCTGTGTATTGGAAGGCACAATTTCAGCAATCACTTCATAGAATCATAGAGTTGGAAGAGACCGCAAGGGCCATCCAGTCCAACTCCCTGCCATCAGGAATATCCAATCAAAGCACTCCCAACAGATGGCCATCCAGCCTCTGTTTAAAAACCTCCAAAGAAGGAGACTCCACTACACTCCGAGGCAGTGCATTCTACTGCCAAACAGCTCTTACTGATAGGAAGTTCTTCCTAATGTTTAGATGGAATCTCTTTTCCTGTAGTTTGAATCCCTGTGTCCTAGTCTCTGGAGTAGCAGAAAACAAGCTTGCTCCATCCTCAGTATGACATCCCTTCAAATATGTAAACATGACTGTCATGTTACCTCTTAACTGTCTCTTCTCCAGGCTAAACATACCCAGCTCCCTAAGCTGTTCCTCATAGGGCATGGCTTCCAGACCTCCCACCATCCTGGTCACCCTCCTCTGGACACGTTCCAGCTTGTGTGTGAAAGATATCCTCTCAGAACCCAGTTTGTCCTTTGTTTTTCTCCCATAGTCCTCCAATATTTCATTAGTACCACTACTGGTTAAAAAGAAGAGGAACGACTCTTTAATTAGTCTAAAGGATTATGAGGTTTTTGTGCTATACCTCCTTGGGTTTTGTTAGGATTTACCAGTTTTGACCCTTCTGCATCCACTCCTTTTTTTTAAGGGCTATTTACAGTGTGGATCTGCCCTAGGGCCCATCCAAAGATTTTTGTTTAAAAAAACAAAACCCTAGAGCATGCTCTACTTAGGTTTGCCCTGTGGTTTGAGGGCAAATCTTCAACTCTTTGAATTATTTTTAAACATTTTTTTTAATAGTGTAAAAGTAACATTTCACTGATGCACCATAGCAGTATAATTTTAAAGAAAAAGAAAGAAAGGAGAGATAAGAGAAGGATATATTTTTGTGTAACTCACTTGTTGGTGGAAATAAAATGCTATCGCCAGGAATTGCCAGAAAGGAGTCCAGGACAACAGAACTTTACATTTTTATTTTATTTTATTTATAGCCCATCTTTTTGCTTGCACAGGATCCAAAGTTGCTCACAAGTATTTAAAAAACAGTGTACTGCTAAAAAATCATTTATACAATTTTTTTAAAAAATTAAATTCAGCTAAAATCAGAAGATTAAAACAACATAAAACCCAGTAAGGCATAGCAGAAAAGATAAAATCACAACCCATTAAAAAATGTCCTTTCTGCCAAAGGTCTCCCTTAATAAAAAGATCTTTGCCTACCAAAGGAAGGAAAGGAGAGAGAGGGCCAAACTGAACCTCCTAAGGAATTCCCCAACCTGGGAGCAGCCATCTAGAAGGCTCTCTCCCATTCCCTCACCAAACTTACCTATGATAGTGATGGGACCAAAAGAAAGCCTTCCCTGGAGATCTTAAAACTTGGACTGGCTCATATAGGCAGATACAGTCTTTGAGACAGGGTGGATTCAAGTCATAGAGGGCTTTAAAGGTCATAACCATTGTTTGGATTTTCAGCTTCCTGCCCCACCACGAACTACAACAACAAATACAGCAATCTCCAGCAACCTCCCAGCACATTGCCCTTATATAGAACAGGTTCACTTCAGCAAGGTATATACCTTGCTGTAATAAACCTGTTCTAGGCAGCTACCTAGAGTTGTCCACATGTGACACCAGTTGTGAATGTGGACTAGATAATTTTTGGCTCCCCAGTCATAGCACTCAGTCTTGAGTTGCATCACTCTGTGTTCAGGAATCCAAATGAATACATTACAGCTGATTCCAAAATGTTATTTTCCTTCATTGTAATTAAATGGATCACACTCATTTTCATTGTTGGCCTAATGTGGAGGTAATTTGAATTTAGGTCTCTGAAAGTCAAAAGGCCCAGTGTGGATTTGTCTAGTGTGCCAGCTAAAAGCTAAGCATTAGCAGGGCTAATCTGTGGCATTACAACTTTATTTTGTCTTGAGTCTCTCACATAAAGAGGAAACCCAAAACATTTTAGAGAATTAAATTGTACAATTATGAGGATAATAGCACAGGGGGAGTAAAACATGAGTCAGAGAGAAAAGAGATAGTCAGCTGAGATTTGAAATGCAATGAAGAGTTGATGAGACGGAGAGCTACAGGAAGGAAAATGTTAAATAGTTAATTAAATTTGCATCTGATTCCTTAATAGTAAACTCAGATAGTCTGAAACATTGGAAATGAAAAGAAGTATTAGCCCATCTTGCCCTAAGCCTCTTTGCTTTAAATAACTCACTTTCATCCTAAACTCACACCAAATATTTTTAATTATAATCCCTCTTGCTATTCGGAATACTATAATATAATGTTGAATTAATTCTCTTCTACAGCTTGATTTTTTCCATTGTCACACTAGCATACTCATAGCATCAGGTCAAGCACAATGTCACAAACTGTGGTGGTCTCCCATGGATGTTACCAGAATCAACATATTAGAATGGGGCAGAAACACATGGCAAAAATAGTTTACGATGTGATAATGATCACATGACATAACAGCAATTCACCAGGTTACAGAAAATATAGGATAGAAAACAGAGACCTTTAACAGATTGACTGTCTTTGGTTACATACGCTGCTCCTGTTTCTTGCTTTTCTTATTTGATTGTACTGCTAACTTATTTATGAAAGAATTTTGAAGGTGTGTGGTTTTTTTTAATATATGTGTTGTAAGCCACCCTGAGTACTGTGACCAGGGTTGTAGTAAGACAATTTTCACCAGGTTGTGAGAAAACATGGGCAGAAGGATTTGAACCTTGGTCACTGTAAGAGAGATTTCTGTGGAAAAGGTTTTCATAGGTAATGACAAAAATAACCTCCAGTTAATGCATCTTAACTTAAAGTAGATTATGAAGTTTCCAGAAAAGAAAATCAATTTAAAATGCATTATTTTCCACATGCAAAACAGTTGTGTAAATTAAATAACAGTGACTAGGAAATAACTGCATATGGTGCAAATCATCCTGCTATGATGATCTGAACTGTTAATAAAGCCTAATGAGCTGTGATTTCTCTGCAAACTTGTCCACTTGAAAGTCCTTCAAATATGTTATTTTCAAAAGCCAGAGTTACTAAATTGGCTTTTCTCTGATGAAGCATTGAAGGCCTGTATGGTGTCAGCACATGTGTCAAAACTGAGAATGAATTTTCATACACAGCTGTAGATGCACCAGCATTGAGTCCTGACATATACAAAGGGTATATGCATGACAAGGTGTCATGGTACATGTGCAATATTTTAGTGAGAGTGTCTTGGAAGTCTGAGTTCCCTGCTCAGCTATGGAAACCCATTGGGGACCTTGGGCAAATCACACTCTCTCAGCCTCAAATAGAGGCAAAGGTAAACCTCCTCTGAACAAATTTGGCCAAGAAAACCCTTTGAGAGGTTCTCCTTAGGGTCACCATAAGTCAGAAATTACTCAAAGGCAAACAGAAATATTTTAGTGAGTTCATGATGTGGTTGAGTTTGGAATTTTACAAGATTTTACCATATACTTTTCTTCGGAAAGCCAAATTGTATTTCTAAATGGTTGGCTACAATACTAGAAATGTGGAGAATGAAGGAAAATTTCATGGGGGGGGGATGGGCAGAATTCTTATTTGTGGGGAGGCAATGCCCTCAAACCCCCCATCCCCCTAGTGTAGACTCCAACTACAATAGAAAGGTGGGATGTATTTCAACTTGAATAAAGAGAAACATGGACATTAAAGGTGGTTTGAAAATATGTTAACAGTACTAGTTCTCTTTCCTGAATCAGATTGTGGGTCTTTTGCCCACCTAAGTTGCCACTGACAGTAGCCCTCTGAGACCTTAGGCTAAGAGACAATTTTCCCACAGTGACACCAATGAAGATTATACTGTACCACCTTGGTCAAGAATGAATATAGATATAGATATAGATATATACAGTTATCCCTCTGCATCCACGGATTTGGTATCCAGGGATTTAAGCATTCACAGCTTGAAAATATTCTTTAAAAAATAATAATCCAAAAAGCAAACCTTGATTTTGCCATCTTATATAAGGGACACCATTTTGCTATGCCATTGCATATAATGGGACTTGAATAGTCATGGATTTTGGTATCCACGGTGAGTCCTGGAACCAAACCCCAGTAAACATGAAGGGACAACTGTAGATAGATGATATAGAACTGTAGATAGATGATATAGATATAGAAACATGAAGGGACAACTATAGATAGATGATATAGGTATATAGATCTAGATCTAGATCTAAATATAGATATAGATATATCTATATAGATATAGATATAGATATATAGATATCTACATCTATCTAGATCTAAATATAGATATAGATATAGATCTAAATATAGATAGATATAGATATAGATATAGATATAGATATAGATATAGATATATAGATATATCTCAGTGACTTGTAATGTTTTCAACCAGTACAAGGCAAACATTATGGCACCCCAAGTCCTTCACTGATCCAATCTCATCTTAAATCCTTCACTAACCCTGTTTTAATTGTGCTGGAGAAGAATCCGTTTCACCCTGACCCTGCCCCAATCATGTTGCTACAATAACAGAAGCATAAGCAGCAGGGTGCAGCGGTGGGGGAGAGACCTCTTTTTCTCACTTTGCCTCTTGTAACTGGTCTCTCTGTCCCCCCATCCCCAATCCTTCTCCTGCTTGGTAGTAATAGGGAAGAAGTAGTGCCAGCCTATCTGTAAGGCAGAGTGACCTCCTACTATAAGCACCTGATTTTGAGTGCCCATGAAAGAACAGTGAATTGTGTTGCTATTTAACACATTACTGCTGTATTGTTACTGCCATGGGGTGAGCTGCTTCTGGGTTTTTCTGATTCTGGTGCCAATTGTTGCTTGGCTTTGTTTGGGTCCTTTGCACCTTGATGAGATATAGTGTGAGGCAGGTGTCATGTGCAATTTAGCCTCAGGCACCAAAATGTGGCAGCATTGGAAGAGGGAAGTCCTTTGCTCTTCCTGTGTTTTGCATTTTGGTTGCCAAATAAAGGTACTGCTTTTTTGTGGAAATATGGACTGGGACTTAACTCTCTGAGGTTTCTACCTCCCACAAAGGTAAAACCGCCCTTTCAGACCATAATTGGTTAAGTTTTACCTATACAGCGCCAAAACATTTTTTTCCAGATGTAGCAGTACAGAGGCTTCTTGAAAAATCCAGTGATCTCTGCCTAACAAAGGAGCCCTGGCTTCACAAAGGGACAGAGACATCCTAGATACCAAGGGGTCATTTACACGGCAGATTTATTGCGGCAACTTGTACTTTAATTCTTTTCTGCAGCTGTGCCAGTCAGGTTTTTTTCTAATTATGCCGCTTTTTCGTTCAGACTTGGAAAAGTGTGGGGGGTGTGGCCTCCCAAACAGGCGAAGGCTTTATGAGGAAGAGGCTAGATTGTGAGTGAAAGAATCTGAAGCCCTGCATTTTCTAGCTAAAGAAAGACTCACAGACTGCCAAAATAGCAGGGGGGAAGATCAAAGAAGTGGCTCTGTCTCTGTCTCTCTCTAAATCTGCCTGTAAATGAACTCAGTCACCCCCCGAAGCAGTCTCTGATGAAAGACTTTGCTGCCATGCCGAGGATCCTTAGGTGAACCTATCACAAGTTTTTTCAGCACAATTTGTTTAGTCGTGGTTCACAGGCTTGCAAAATAGCAGAGGATTTTTGACCCTCCCTCAGTCACCCTCCCTCCCCCAATCACAATGCAGCCTTTAGTGAAATGGTTTCTCTCGCGCGCGCGCTCGCTCACTTGCTCTCTCCCTCCCCCAAGCAGAGCTGACAGATGGGAACTTTATGATTGAAAGGTCTTGGGAATCCTTTTTCTTGGCAGACTTGCAAAATAGCAGAGAGAATTTTTCAAAGTTTCCTGAACGCTACTGAACTCAGTCCCCCTCTTTTAAGCCTGCCCCTGCATCATAGCAATCAATCACAATGCAGATCTGCTGCAGCCCTTAACGGAATGGTAGTTTACACTGCCAATAATGCGCTACATTGCAAATATACTGGCAAAAGTAGCAACATCCCTTGCCACACTATATTTGGGTGCTTTACCTTCCCCCCTTCTGAATGAGGCGATGCTGTGCCTTGACCCGTGTGAACTATCTTAGCGGTATATTTAGAGGAATATTTGCCCGTGTAAACCACCCCCAAGAGAGGTTGCATTGCTGCTGCAAAAGGAGTTAAATTTACTGTTCTTTGTCTCAGTTCCCACATGCCCAGGAAGTAGGAGTGGCCTCATGAGATCCCACACCTAAACAACACCACAAGAAACATCTGAGACAACATATGTGACTCCAACACCATCACTTTTCTTTCTTTGTTTTTTAACATCCTTTGTTGCCTGGAGTACTGCCACCATTGCTGGTTCCAGAGAGATGGAGAGGAAGGAAAGAACTTTGTTCCTCCTCTGCTATAGCAGAGGAGGGAAAGTGGTTGAGACTGCAAAAGCAACATCATGCATTGTCTGTCTACCCACAAGCTAAATGAGTTGGTGGGGAGGTCACATTAGCTCTCTCTGAGGAAAGCTTCTTTCCTAACATTTTTCACTTTCATTCATAATGGCTGGTCCCAACCCAAGTCAAGCCCTTCCTTCCAATTTCTTTCCCAGCTCTGTTACCAAAGATGCAACCACTGAATTTAAGCCAAACCCCTTTCCTAACAATAATGGCTTGAACAATGTTAAAATAATTGCCACAAATAACAAAACATAACCAAACATGAATGGAGATATGAGATGGTGGGACAGAGGGAGGGGTGGACTAACTCTTTACTGTGTCTTGCCGCGCAAGCAGCCTCCGGAGCAGTAATGAGGCTGCTGCGCGACAAGGGGTCCATTTTGGACGACACCATTTCTCTCTTGGCGGCGTCCGTGACTCTTGTGGCTGGCATTGGAGGCGGCCGCGCTGTTTTTTACTCACGGACAACTTCTGTGAGTGAAAAACAGCGCGGCCGCCTCCAATGCTAGCTGCAAGAGTCATGGACAACGCCAAGAGAGAAACGGCATCGTCCAAAATGGACCCCTTGCCATGCAGCAACCTCGTTACTGCTCCAGAGGCTGCTTGCACAGAAAGATGCTGAAAGAGACGTCTGAAAATCTCCTAAGTTTCAAAAGCTAAACACATAGAGAGATTCACTCACTCATAAACAGATTACTGCTCAAGTTAACAAACAGAAAAGGAAAACAGAGGATTAAACTAAACTATTCAGCAAGACAAAATGCTGGGAAATTAAAAGAAAAGGATGCAGAGAAACCAAACCGACACCCGAGCTGTTTCCATAATCGGCTACTAAGAGCTAAAGCTAGCCAATGAACAATAAGAGGTAGGAGATAATTCATGAAAATATAACTTCAGTGACTTCACACAATCCCTCCCAACAAGTACTGTGAGTGGAGAGTTCTGGTGAAATTCTTGCTTCAGATTCCATGTTAGAACCATCAATGAGCTGTTCTGCATCACACTATCTTAGCATTTTCTTTACCCAGATAGCTCATTAAAAACTATAGATTGTCATTTGGCAGCATGTGTGTCTGATCTTCCCCTTAAAGCAATTGTATCTGCTGTTTCCCACCCTGAATTTGAACCCTGGTCTCCAGAGTCGTAGTCCAATGCTCAAAACACTACACCATGCTGGCTTTCTGATCAGAACATCCTCCCCTTTCTATTTTTATTAATTGCAGTTCAGTGTTTGACCTAACTGTGGAGAAACTTAACAATAATTTGGGGAAACCACCAAGTTCATAAACCACTGGCTGATATTGGCTTCTTTCAATAAACCATAGTTTAAACCATTTTTAAAAGTGAATCTCAGTTTCCCTAGATTTGGGGGAAAATATAAATTGTGGTTAATTAAAAAACAAAAATGAAATCATTCAAACTTCTCCTTGCAGCTGTGCAGGGGACAAGAAATTGTTTATTGTAGTAACCTCTCGCTAACAGCACAGGCTCCTCAGCAGACCCTGGAGTGGTAGTGTAAGTGGTATCATTAGCGGTACCAGACTTGCAGGTGGTATCATGAGAGCTTGGAGAAACCGAAGCAAACCCCTGATGCCCAGAGTCCCAGGAAGATGATGGAGTTGTAGCTGATGTCCCCAATAGAGAGGGGGCTTTGGTCACAGTATACTGTACATCCCTGGCGATTTAGCCGGAGTAAGAGGGGTGGCGGACAAAGCGTGCTCATATAAAATAGCCTTCAGCTGCTTGTTCTGGTTCCATCGAGCTGGGGGGGGGGGTTGAAAGCCTTACAATGGTGACAAGATTGGACATCATGCTTTTCACCCAGGCAGAGGAGGCACTTGGAATGGCCATCTGCCTCAGGCAACTTTCCCAAACCGATCTTAAAGAACCCTGCTGAAGCCATTTCACAAGGGGCCTATGGGGAGCCGAAAACAACCAAGCAACTTCACAAATCCAATAATAACTAACAGTCAAGGAGCAAACAAACCATAGTCAAAGATCAGTCTGAAGTCAGAGTAAGGAGAGTAATCGATCTCAAGTCAAGCCAATCCAAAGGTCAAACCACTGAGGTAGAAAATGAGGTTCAGAAATATTCCTAGATGCTGCTAATGTGGTGGGGGAAAAGGAACCAAGGCATTTATGTGGGAAGGGAGCTTATAGAGGTCAGGGGATGGTGGACAGAGCTACCACCAAAAATCAGTATAATGAGGTTCTAGAAGGTACCGAACTGCTCTACACAGGTGCAGGAATTACCTATTGTGTGGATTCACAGAGACAACGAAGAAGAATGTTTATATCTCAAGACCAGAAATTAACATGTGTGATGACTGGTATAAGCAGATTTGGAATTTTGGGAGCATGTTATTGGTAGACGTACAAAATGGCCACCATGAGGGAATTGTATTGCCTTCACAATGGCTGGAATGTAGACATGACTACAGTTGTCCCTTCACATTTGCTGGGGTTTGGTTCCAGGGCACCTGTGAATACCCAAATCCATGAATACTCAAGACCCATTATATGCAATGGCGTAGCAAAATGGTGTCCCATATATAAGATGGCAAAGCCAAGGTTTGCTTTTTGGATTATTATTTTTTTAAGAATATTTTCAAGCCGTGAATACTTAAATCCATGAATGCCAAATCCATGAATGTGGAGGGACAACTATATTCACAAAAATACAGTTTTCCCACAAGGTTAAAAGAGGGTGGGGGGAAATTCCAAAGAACTTAAAAACAAGGTAGTATTCAACATTCAATGAATACTACCTTGGGGATCTCAGCATCAGATTCTTGTGTGGTCTTGAGGCCCCCTACGCATCATGAGTAGTGTACATAAATCTATTATAGATTGCTTTTGCCTTGAATACACTAGAGTCCAGTCCAGAATGCATCTATAAATGTTGATACCTGTGGGCCCCACATAATCAATCATTTGTACAATGTGCTGGCAACCCTACCAGTGACTATGTTAACCGGGCTTAAAGTTTCAAGCTAAGATTGCCTAGTGCTCTTTCTTTTCATGCCATGCCCCCAACAGAACCCAATGGAATATAAAGAATATTCCTATCTTATTTTGTTCACATTTTAATTTGGCAGCTAGAGATGTGCATCAAGCAAAACTCATTGCCAAGTTATCAGACGAGCTCATTGCATAGTGTATGCAGGGATATGAGTTGTTTCCAAATCCATTTGGAGGAGAATTTGTCGCTCACACAGGCAGGAGTGTGAATGCAGGCGAAATAAATTTGTTTACTAATTCAAACAATTATTCATGAAAAGTTATTTTGCTGTATTAGCCCAGCTGTACAGATAGTGCAGGGGACAAGGAAAGAATCTATTAATAGCTCTATAAGGGAAACGACAGCTGTGGCATTTTCTTTGGGTTCTCTATAGCCATAAGTAAATCCCAGTTCACTTGGGCTTTGAAGCACATCTTCAAAGGATAGCACATGCTCAATAGCATGTCTCTAAAAAGTTTGTGGGTTGAAAATGTATACCCCACTTTTTATATGAAATAAAAGTAGCTTCAAATAAATTATCACCCATAATCATTACAATGTAACATACATACCACGCAACAATAATATTTGAAATTGCTAAAATCCCTTTTCATACCTTAAATGCAAGGGTGGGATAAAACAAACTGCATGAAAAACTCGGCTTGCTGGAAGCTCAGCAAAATAATATTTTGCAGCTCCCCTGAAGCTTAAAAGAGAGAGGAGCAAATAGAATGCCTCACATTCCAGCCAGCTGGTCTTCCATTCCAACCCTTTTGTGCTTCTGAAGTTGCTGTCACTCAAAGCAAATCCTCTGATAGTGAACATAGTACATGGGCACAGTTATAGGGAAGGCAGCAGTCCTTCAAATGTTCCAGTTCCAAACTATTTAGGGATTTACAGGTAAGACCTACTTATAAAGTGCAATGGTTCTCTGAACCAAACCACAGCCTGCCCAGAATACAGCCTAAAATTGGGGTGGGCAACAGCATTGAGGCCAGGGGCTATTCTTCCACCCACCCACCCCAGAATATACCCACCCAGAGTGAGCCCAAATACCTTTGTTTTCCTCTGCAGCCCCTCCAAAATGGTGAAAGAAAGTGACATTGCATCACTTCCCTCAACATTTTGAGAGGGACTGCAAAGAGAAGAGAGATATTTGGGGATATTACAGGGTTCTTGGATGCTTGTGGAGAGGGGGTGTTTTCACACATGGGGGGGGCCTTCTGTATGCCCAAAATCAATAATTTTCAATTTCTGTTTCCTGAATGGAATTTGGGAAAGCGGTTCTTGTTTGTTTGTTGTATTACACAGGTCCTTCAAAACTGCATCCAGAATGGCCCCTGACCAGAGTGGCTGGGGGATTTGGCAAGTTGTAGTCCCAAAAGCAATGTTTCCAGGCTCTTAATTTTGAGGTGGCAGTTTATTCTCCAGACGCTCTCCTTCCCATGTGTGGAAAGGCTCCTTAATATAAAATTGGTGCAATTTGTCACCGCAGCCTTGGAAGTACACAGAACAGTTAAGTGCTCCATATTTCAAACTAATATGCACATATATATTAAATACATGTTGCATGTGCTTAGATACTGCATACATGTCACATACCAAATCCCACATGGAAATGTAATATAGTCTGGACTTACTGCATTTCTTAAAAATTTAAAATATATTCTTCCTTTACTTAATGACTAAAACTAAGAACAACTATTTTACTAGATAAAAAGCTGTTGTTATGTGCCATCAAGTTGGCTTCAACTTATGGCAGTCCTATGAGTGAGAGATCTGTAAGGGCTTGTCTACACTAATCCCAAATCCAGCCTGATAATGTCACACGACATGTGTCGTTTCCCCCAAATCTGGCACAATAGTATGGCCCTATTCGCAACAGACTTGGGGAATACCCCCTTCATCTGGGTTTTTAGAAAACTCGCAGTTTTCTCCAGAGTTTGTTGGAAACTCAGGAGAAAAATGCCCTGTGAACAATCCCTCCGCTCTGGGTTCAGTGGGGGAGGAGGAAAGGAAGGACAGACACTGCCTGAGGCACTGCCATCCCCTCCCTCCTCAGTGCCATTTCTCAGTCCAAAGGCAGATCCCCAGTGGAAGTTGGTCTCTCTGAGATCAGAACACCTGGTGAGCCCCACCATCACAAGGTTAGCTGCTTGATCTGGCTTCAGAGAGGATAACTATTGCTGGGGCTTTGATTTTTCTGGTGCACAGTCACCTGGGAAAAGCAAAGCACCAGCAGCAGTTGCCCTCACTGAAGGCAGAATGAGCACCCATCCCACCATTGTGAGTAAGCCACCCATTCTGGCTTCAGAGAAAGTGAATACTGCTGAGGCTTTGATTTTCAGATGCACAGTCACCCAGGAGAAGTGAAGCACCAGAAGTAGTCACCCTCTCTGAAGGCAGAATGAGCACCCCTGCCATTGCAATTAAGCTGCCCATTCTGGCTGGGGCTTTGCTTTTCCTGAAATTTAGAGTCAAGCATGAGTAACAGCTTTGAATGGGTGGTAAAAGTAAAAGCCCAATGCAGGTTCCGGGTTTGGCAGGTGTGGCTTTGAAATCTGGGCCAGAATAGTCCAAATGTCATGCACTGCAGTTCTGTGCCAAAGTAGTCTGTATTACATCTGGATTTTTACACACACACACACACACACACGGGCAGTCAAGCCCTAAGAGATCCTGCTATTAACAATCCTACTCAAGTTCTGCAAAATCAGAGCTGTAGCTTCTTCCTTGGTTGAGTCAATTCACCTACCATGCAGTCTTTCTCTTTTCAAAGACAAAGTTTTCCATAGCAGATACAGACAGACATGCACACACAGACAGACAAAGGCGTACCCATAGTTGTCTAGGCTGTGGTAATGCAATCAACCATGTTAGATGGGTTCAATGTAAGATATGAACACCTATTCTAAGGAGACAAGTGTTGACAAATCCTAGTGCTCAGAGGAATAGACTAACAAATGAAAGTACTGCTAAGGTTGTTTCTATTTTGCAAAAACTTGCTTCTCAATCAGTCACAAGCATAAGTATTCAGGAGAAAATGTGATAAGTTCCCTTTGCCAACAGACTTACACCCATCCTTTAGTGAAATAGAATGTTCAGCTTGTTATACTGAATTGGATTTTTCTCAGCTTGAAATGGAACTGATAAGTAGTACAAAAAGTGAATGAATAAAGCTGAAGGTACTACAGTTATACCTTAGGAAAAAAAAGTTATAGAATCATAGAATTGTAGAGTTGGAAGAGACCCCGAGGACCATCCAGTCAAACCCCCTGCCATGCAGGAATACACAATCAAAGCATCCCTGACAGATGGCCATCCAGCCTCTGTTTAAAAACCTCCAAGGAAGGAGACCCCACCACGCTCTGAGAGAGTGTGTTCCACTGCTGAACAGCTCTTACTGTCAGAAAGTTCCTCCTAATGTTGAGGTGGGATCTCTGTTCCTGGAGCTTGCAGCCATTGCTCTAGTCTCTGGAGCAGCAGAAAACAAGCTTGCTCCATCCTCAATGTGAGACCCCTTCAAATACAGTCATCTCTTAACATTCGCGGGTGTTAGGTTCAACAGACCCCTGCGAATTTGAAAATTCCACAAATAATGATAGCCCACCCCCGCCCTCCCGAAGTGACCACAGGGCCTCCGGAGGCCCTGTCATCGCTTCCCCCCACCTCCCCCCGCCCTCCCCAAGCAGCCATGGGGCCTCCAGAGACCCAGTTGTCGCTTCTCCCCACCTTCCCCTGCCCTCCTCAAGCAACCACGGGGTCTCCGGAGGCCCCGTCGTCACTTCTCCCCACCTCCCCCCACCCTCCCCAAGCAACAACGGGGCCTCCGGAGGCCCCGTCATTGCTTCCCCCACTTTCCCCAGCCTCCCCTCATGGCAAACTGAGAATATGCGGAACCACGACTGTGGAGGCCGCGAATGTGGAGGGAGGACTGTACTTAAACAGGGCTATCATATTGCCCCTTGACCATCTTTTTTCCAGGCTAAATATACCCAGCTCCTCATTATTTCCTCATAAGGCATGGTTTCCAGACCTTTCACCATTTTAGTCGCCCTCCTCAGGACACACTCCAATTTGTCAATATCCTTTTTGAATTGTGGTGCCCGGAACTGGACACAGTATTCTAGGTGAGGCCTGACCAAGGCAGTATAGAGTGGCACTATGACTTCCCTTGATCTATACTTCTATTGATGGAGCCCAACATTGCATTGGCCTTTTTAGCTCCCGCGTCACACTGCTGACTCATGTTCAACTTCTGGTCTACTAGGACTCCTAGATCCCTTTTGCACGTAGTCTCGGTCAGCCAGATCTCCCCCATCCTATATCTATGCATTTCGTTTTTCCACTCTAAGTGCAGTACTTACATTTCTCTGTATTTAATTTCATTTTGTTAGCTTTGGCCCAGCTCTCCAGTCTATCCAGGTCATTTTGAATTTTGATCCTGTCCTCTAGGGTATTAGCTACTCCTCCTAATTTGGTGTCATCTTGTTAAACTGCTGATATAAAGATCAGGTACTTCTCTCTTTAGGTATGTCTCCAATAAAAATAGTATTCTTTCAGGTGTAGTCATTTTTTGTGTGTGTGTTAAATATAAGAAGTATAAGGGAAGTTATTCTCTTTCCATTATCAGAAATATTTCAATAAAATAATCTCCACAGAAGAGATTCAACAACTAAACATGCTGTTTGAATTTAGAACAATATTAAAGCCCTTTCTCTTCCACCAGGCCTGACCAGTTGATTTTGAACTATGAACAAACTATGAATTTTAAATTGGTATTTTATGTTTATGGATGATTTTAAAGTAATGGTTGTTTTAATCCTATGTGTTTTAAACCATGTGTTTAAATGGTTCTATGTTTTAGTTATATACTGTATTTTAATTCATGTTGTACCCTGCCTCGAGCCTTGGGGTGAGGCAGGTAAGAAATAAAATAATAATAGTAATAATAATAATTATTATTAATGTGCTTGAAGGTAACATTTAAACTAAATCTCTCTCCCTCTCTCTCTCTCTCTCTCTCTCTCTCTCTCTCTCTCTCTGGCTTTTCTTCGCAAACGAAGATTCAGGAACGACTCATCCCTCTCCCCCCAAAAATAATAATACTCTGAATAGGCTAAATCAAATAATATTTAGTAATATTATTATTAGTAATAATATAAATTTTCAAGTTCTATTCTTTCCAGAAAAAAACCACATCACTGCTTTCAATTTTATCCATCATTATTTTCTTTTCCACTGAATCATATCACCTCATGATGTGTCCAATATACAAGAGGGTCAGTTTAGTCATTTCACTTCCAGAGTTCAGACTTTATTTGCTCTCACACACATTGATTTATTTTGTGGTAGTTCAGGGTATCTGTAGAACTCTCCTCTAGCACAAGGTTGACCCCTGCCCTGTTAGTTTTTCCAGGAAATATATTCAGGGGTAACCGTATTAACCATGCAGCAAAATACAAAATCCACAAAAGAGTGACAGTCCTATCTGTTGGAAGACATTGCTATGGGTGCTCCATAAGCAAGCCTGTTTCCCTCAGAAGCAGCTGACAATGTCCTCCCATCCCAAGCACTGATGTACGGTAAGTTATTTTAAATATATTAACAGAGATTAACATGAAAAAGTAGGAAAAAACCCAAAAACATTGACAATGGTTACGTAGGACATGAGCTATGTTTTCATGATCTTGAAATGCAAAGCAAATCCCTTTGTAATTATTTGTTATATTGGATTAATGCTTTCCAGATGGACCCACAGATCAGTGGAATACGGCTTCTTTCCTCATTAGTTTGATATACACAAGAAATAAATGGGAACCATGTTGCCTCAAAGATCTTATTATCCTTCTGTTCTTTTGCTTGTCTTACTTGCTATGTCAATCTTTCTGACAGATTCCAAATTCCAAATCTTTTTATACCATAGATCTAAGCTAGGTGCTGCAGGTTTCTTCCAATTGCTGGCAATGACCTGCCTAGCTGCTAATAATAGAAAGGAAAGCAAATCGTTATGTATTCTTTCCTTATTTTCACCCCTAAATAAATTTAGTAGTATACATTCTACCCAAATCCTTGTCTCACTGGACAGTCCCACCATCTTTGAAGATAGGACCATGCCAAACCACAATTTGACCTCAGAGTGTGGTGGAGTCTCCTTTGGAGGTTTTTAAACAGAGGCTATATGGCCATCTGTCAGGAATGCTTTGATTGTGCATTCCTGCAGGGCAGGGGGTTGGACTAGATGGCCCTTGTGCTCTCTTCCAACTCTGTGATTCTATGATTCTCCAGCATAATGAAGAATTCTTTTTAGTTATATATGCCCACTTTACTGAGATAAGATTCCATATGTCATTTAAAGCATACCTCTTTTGTGGGCTGATACAGATGTCACTGGATATACGTACATAGTGCTTCCGATTTGTGAACTTTTATCTGTAAATCAGTCAAAGAATCATACAAATTTAACTCTTTCATAATCTCAGAGATCTGTTTTTGTGATGATGGTACAAATAAAGCCATATTATCTGTAAGTAGCCTAATCTTTTGACTGTTTTTCTAATTAAAACACCTTGCATTTTAGAGTTGTTTCTTTTTTTCTTTTTTACCAAGGATTCCAAAGCAATAGAAAATAAAAGTGGTGATAGGGGACATCTCTATTTTGTTCCTCTGTTAATTGTGAACATAATAGACTCACAGCCATTAATCCTCAGAGAAGCGCTGGATTGCTCATAAAGTCTTTGAACAAACTAAATAAAAACAATGCTCATTTTCATTTTTGGAACAGTTCTATACAAAAAGGCCCATTCCAGTCTATCAAAGGCTTTATGAGCATCCAAAGAGAAAATTGCTAGTTATTTACTTCTCTTAGTGTAATGAATGATATTCAGTATTCCTCTTAAAAGATCTTAAATTTGTCGGTATGGTATACATCCAGACTGATCTGTATTAATACATTTCATTATTAAATATTATTTAATCTGTTAGCCATGATTGAGGTCATCAATTTGGCATCTTGGTTTATCAGAGATATAGGTTAGTTATTAGTTAGTTAGTTAGTTAGTTATACCCCGCTCTTCAGCCACAAGGCTATCAGAGTGGCTTACAAATTGTTTTAAGCAATAGCGATTTACACATCTACACTGCATTCAACAGTCTCCAATGTGTGTTAGCTAATTGCCCCCCACAAGCTGGGTACTCAATTTACCGACCTACGAAAGGATGGAAGGCTGAGTGAACCTTGGAGCCCGCTGGACTCGAACTTGCAACGTGGTGGCTTGCAGTACTGGCATTTAACCACTGCACCACCAGGGCTCCTCTAGGTCAATATAAATCTTAGTGCTGTGGGTCTTTATTTGGTTTAGGTACCATGATTATATGAGACAATTTCCAAGACTGTAGAAGAGGTTCCCCTCTCAGGAATATCATTGAATATTTTTGTCAGTTGGGAATCAAAAGATCTTGACATTCTTATAAATGTATCCTGTTAGGCTATCAAATCCAGGTGCCTTGCTGCTTTTATGGTTATTAATGGCAGCTAGCACTTCATCAGTAATTTGTGCATTCTTATTCTCTGTGTTATTCAGTTATTTGATTTACCTGTATTTTATCAATATAGTTATCTATTTGCTCTACAAATAGTCAAGTACTAGAGTACAAATTGGCATAGTGTTATTAAATATTTCCAATATACTTTGTACTCCAAATCAGATTTCCACTGCTATCTTTATTTGCAAAAATATTTGAAGGAATTACATTTTTAAATTTACATTTCCTCAGAGCGTGTGCAAGCATCTTTGATTTTTTTTATTTCCAAATTCATAATACTTCTGTTTGAGGTACATTAAAGTGTTTTGAAATTTTATTTACCTCTAAAGCCTTAAGTTCTGTTCTCTTCTGTTAAAGCTTGGGATATATTTTAATTTCCCTGAATTTTTATGCAACTTTTTAAACTGAGCAATTATTTTATACATGCTCCTCTTATTGCAATTTTCATGGCATCCCATATAGTAGCACATGAAATATCAGGTGTCTCATTGAGCTGAAAGTACTGTGTAATTTCTTTCTTAATTTTATCTACACAAATAATATTTTGTATGGAGAATGGATTAAACCTCCTGGCATAGCTAGTTTGTTTTTTCATTTTGCAATTTAAGTTGAAGAAAGGTTGCTGAGTGGTCTGAGCTTGTTCGGGGGTATATATTCTACTATAGAAGCAGAAACTCATCAGTTATTTTATTTCAGCAAATAAAAAATAATAATAATCAATTTGTATATATGTTTGATGTCTGGCTGAATTATAGGTATAGTCTCGTGTCCCTAGATTGGTGAGTCTCCAGGAGGCCACAAACTTGTATGTTGTAAGAAGGTCCTAAAAAGTTGGCAATGGCCTTTTAGTGACTATATTCCTAAAGCATTGTTTATTATTAAGCTTTAGATCTGCTATCATACTGGATTCATAGTTCAGTACTTGAATTATAGTTTAGTCTAGTTTAAGTCAACACAATTCTCCCAGTTGGTGCCACATCATATTAAAGTCGCCAGCAATAAGTACTATCCAATTCTGGAATTGTTCCAGCTTAATGTTGTATCTGCAAACTTACATCGGCCTGTATTGGGAGGATAAAGAGATGCAAAAGCATACATTGTCCCTTTTAATGCTTCCCTGACGAAAACAAATCTACCACTTGGGGCTGACAAAATGTCTTCCGTTACTAAAAGCACCATTGAGAATGGCAACTCCCTTGGTTTTAGAAATCCCAGAGGCTAAGAATTGTTGCCCAATATATTTGCTTTTAAAATATCTCTATTTTTACATTTACAGTGAGTCACCTGTAGGAAAATTATATCAGGAACTTTACCACACTTACCTTGTATCCCATCCAAAGGCAATGACAGAGGAGTGAACAGAGCTCCATTCAATTCCTCAAATGAAATCCCGTGGATTCTCGCAAGAAGATGCAAGTGCGGGAAATTCAAAAATAAAAGCAAAAATAACTCAGAAAAAGTTACAAAAAATACATAAGCACAATTTAAAAGTCCCAAGTAAACAGGGGAGGTTAATAAAAAGAACGTCATCTACCTGGATGTCACAATCTCATCCGGAGGTGTTCTGGTTGGACCGGCCATTCACAATTAATGAGTGGGGGGAGGCACAAGGTTTCAAACACTGGTAATGCTGGCAAAAAATCACCACAGCTGATCTATGGATGGCTTGTCCCATCAATAAAGTAGAACGGCTTATTGCCAATACATAAACCAAAAGAACACCATGGTCTGGTATGTGTGCCCTTTCACATTTATGTGATGTCATTATGATGCCGTATTTAGTGCGTCTGTTAAAGTCCTAAGACTCACTTATTTGTTTTAACATGAGCTTTCATGACTTACAATCCACTTTCTTAGATGCACTGAAGGAGAACTATATACATACACTTACCTCATTGTGGGAGTGAGATCCTGAGACTCCAGAGATAAACTGCTGCTAGCCACTCTAGACAATGCTGCTTCCTCTTCTCAGTATTTTTAGCTTTTGAATTGGCTTTATGAAAAAGTGAGCCCATGGATGCTAGCTTCTTATTACCTAAATCTGGGGTGCGAAATCTTTGGTCTCTGTCTGTTCTGGAACTGCAGGCCCCATAATCTTTCATCACTGACCATGCTGGGTGGGGCTTCTGGGAAATGAAAACCAAAACATCTGAAGAGCTATAGTTTCCCCACCTGTAAGCCAGTACCAGAGGCAGTGTGCCTCTGAATAACAGTGGCTGGGAACACAACACACAGAGTGCAATTGCATTTAAATCCTACTGAAGGAAGTTTCATGGGCAATAGTTTGGCTGCAGTGTGAACACAATGCTGGATTAGAGAATCCTTTGGTCTGATCTAGCCAGGCTCTTCTTATATTCTAAGCCAAAGCACTTTTTCTCAAACTTCTCATAGAAGTCAATTTCCTTCCAGGAAAGTTTTCATTGGATTAAAACAAGAGTGGATAAAGTTTACCACGCCAGATGTCATTGGATTGGAGTTCCTTTTGTTCCTTGGCATGAGCTGTGCCACTTCATGCTGACAGGAGGTGCAGTCCAACAACATCTGGAGAATTCTGCTTTGCCCACCTCAGGATTAAAGCTTTTGAAAGAGAGCCACAGAATGACCTTCCACCTTAGAATGCTGGAGCTGCAGGGATCTTTCCTAACAGCTTTGGTGCATGTAAATGAATTGTGAGTGAGGTTAACTCAGGATAACAAGCTTAAATTACCCAGCTTTGAAACAACCCAAGTAGTTTTGATTATGAGCTTGTTGAAAGATTTGACCCAGATTTCAGGAGCTGGACATTTACAGTATGGCACTTGAATTGTTTGAAAATCCATTAGTAGGTTACTGCTCTTTGTAAAAGGCCAGGTCAACCTCAATTTTTCATAATTATAATTAAAGGAGATGCAGTGCAGCCTATAAAAAAAGAAACCAACAAATAAAATGAATACAAACAAGCTAACTTTCCAATGCAATTCTCACTCACTTCAGTGGAATTTGTTGAGAAATCTATGAAGAGGCTGTTGCCTTCCAGATATTGATGAACTCCACAAGGGTCATCTCCTGCTGTTGACACTGCTGGCCAGGGCTGAAGAGAATGTCAGTCTAACAACATCAAGAGGGCCACAGTTTTGCAACCCCAGTGGATTGTGGGTTTCTTCTGTCAATCTTTAAACAAAAACAAAAAAAAAGTGTACTTTACTACTGATAGAATTATTTTTCAAAATCAAGACCTTGCTTGTTGTTGGCCTTTCCCTTTCATTCTGAAAACCCTGTATTTTGATATGGGAAAATTATACATATTGTTGGATTAGAAGTAGATTCCCATCATTAGCCCCTTTTCTAGGAAAGATGAAGACTGGTTCAATTAAGATTCAGTCTCCTTTAGCAGAGTTCACAAGTGGAAGTGCTGGAACGCTTGGGTCTTTGAGAGACTTGGTATAGCAAAGTAAGGCAGTACACAAATTTCATAATTAAAAACTTTACTAATTACATTTAAAGGTACATTCAAGCATATACACATGTCGTGCCTAAGCCCTGGCTAACTACAGGAAAGTTTCAAGAAGAGGAGCAGCTCAGCAGAGTCTGCACTCACCATCTTGAGGGAGAAGGGAGAAGAAAAAAGGGAGGGGGAGTCTTTTATGTGCTTGCAAACACACCTGGAAGGTTCTTTGGTGTCATTGCTTAGTGGGTTTAGAGACAGCATGTGTAGGGTAGAGGCATGCAGGAAACGCTTACTGTCTAAAGCCCCATTGCTCTAATATCAAATGAGTGAAAGGGGTTAAAGAGAATACTTGGTCAGGAAGCATTTTCTAACATATATATTAGGGAGAAGTGTTGGCTACAAAACTCAGCCCATCTCCCTCTCCCTCTGTGGAAAAAATATTATTTAACTTAAGGTGGCAGTTATATAATTTAGCTCTTATGTTCCATTATTAATGAATTTTATCATGAAAAATTTAGGCTCTTCCCCTCTACTGCCTTTTGGAGCCTTTTGGAGTATTTATTAGCAAATCTGTCCTCTGTGGCTCTGACACTAGATGTTTAAAGCTCCAATCCTATGTACATTTACATGGGAGTAAGACCGTTGTAACTCCATGGGAGTCGCTTTTAAGTAAACATGCAATTTGTCCTCCTTCAGTCTGAGTTCTTTTGATATTTTGTATTTTGACAAACTGGGCTCCTACCCCTCACTTTTTAAAAATTTTTACTAGACTTCGATAAACACTTGTTTACTCTGCTCAAACTCACTTGGGATCTCTGGTGGATTTTTCACAGAGTTAGAAAATGTATTGTTTTGGACTATAAAATTTCCAAGCTCTGTCCCTGCTCCTCCCCATTGTTTGTTTGTTTGTTAGCATATGATTGAGCAACCCCATCCTGCCTGGTCTCCTCCATTCTCCACCTTCTCCAAGAAAAAACACTGCATTGGGGAAAGGTGAATAAAGATATAATGAGCAGACAGCTCCCCAAAGACCAGCAATTGAAGTCTGGTAGGGCTGCATAGAACTGCAAATATCTGCATCCAGAGTTTATGGGGGCTACCACCTGGCAACCCATGGCTGCGGTTGTTTTTTAAGTAGGAGTGCAAATCAGTTATCATCCAGGCAAGTTTGATGGGGATGGCTGTCCCTGCTTCCAACTGTTTTCTTTTTCATTTGAGTGGGGATTGCTAATATTTGGAAGCCGCTCTCCTTTTCTTGGGGCTCTGAGCAAGTTTGCTGCTTGGAGGGCCTTTCCCTCCCTGTAACTCTTAGCTGTACTCCTATTCTCCCTCCTTCTTTAATCCCACTCCCTTTCTCACATCCCATTTTTCCTTATCGGCCCCCAGTTCTCCAGGATACATTTGTCTTGTCCATCTATTCCCATCCTCCCCCTTCTGTCTCTCTCATTCTCTTTCTCTTTCTCCTTGCATTTCTACCCTCATGATCTTCCTCCTCCTTTGCTTCCCATCCAAAAAAACCCTCTGAAACTAAGACTAGGATACATTAAGATGCTCAGGGTTCTAAAATTATCCCACTAAACTTAATAAGACTTGTTTCTAAGAAGACATATATAAATAGGTGTTTCTCTACACTGGCCACTTAATCTGGCACCAGTCCAGAGCACTATAGTCCCGGACTGACTCTGGATCAACTGCAATGGCAGCCACATGTACCAGACCAAATCCAGTGTGATGCACATCATTGTCCACATGGGACAGCTGGGCTGACACCACGCTGTGCTTACTGGGCCAGCCCCTGTTTTTGGAGCTGCCGCTACTGCTACCTCACCAGCCAAGGAGCTCTATGGAAAGCTTGCATAGTGTGCCAGTGTTTCTGTTGAAGTGAGAATGGGTGCCCAGACATGTGATCAACAAGGACAGGGTCACTCTACCCCTCCTCATTGATCACACAGGTAGCTGGGTCTTACCTCAGCAGAAGCAATAGTGTGCAGGGCAGGCCTTCCATGGAGGTACTTGGCCAGCGAGGAAGTAGTGGCTCCAACGGGGATCCATCCCTTTCCCTACAGTACTCAGCACAGGGTAAGGGAGATGACATCACATTTGCACGTAGACAACTGGATTGGGCCAAATTGGACCTGATCCAGCTATCCAGACAGCAAAAAACATGAGGTCACTCTGGAGTTTCTGGGAAACCCCAGGTTTTCCCCAACCTTGCTTAGTTCAGAGCAAAGTCAGGGCAAAAAAATATGGATCTTCCCTGGAAGCAGCCATATGTCATCTGCCAGCACCAGATTTGGGGTGAGACCTTTTTTTTTTTTTTTTTTTTTTTTTGCTTGTGTAGGACTGCCCTCTCGGGATCTACTGCCCTGATGGTTTTCTCCTTTCCCTTCTCTTCTCTGAAATAACACATCAAAATGTCACAAATGTGGCCTCTGCAGGGCATTTAGTAATGGAAACAATCTAATAAAAACTGAATTTGGAGAATTCTTTGCTTGGACAATAAGCTTCTTTGTTTGAAATACAGATGTTAAAATCAGTGCTTCCAAATGTGTTAAAATGGAGTTGGGGAAAGGTTTTATTTCTATTCAAAGCACAGTTTGGAATACTTTTTGGATTAGGGGTAGATTCCCAGGATAGTAATCCCTTTTTAGGAAAGAAGATTTGTGCAATAAAGAGGCAGTCTCCTTCAGAAGAATTTGCATGGGAATGTGCTGATTCTCCTGCATATTCCTCTGAGATTAATTCCAGCAAAGTAAGGCAAACAAGCAGTATTAATGTTACATACCAAAAACTTCAATAGTTACTTCGAACTGTACATTAAGAATATATATACAAAGATTGCCTAATTCCTAACTGAGGAGATTATCACACATGCCAAGTATCCCAGCACAGGGATGACAGAAGATTGCTAAAAGGCTTCCTGTTCAGACAACGTTGTACCCATTGTGTTATGCTCCCATTCTGCTCCTGTTCCCCCTCCCACTCCCTCCTATTAACAAATTAAGCTGTTAATAAATCACCCGTTCCGTCTGAAAAAGCATCTGAAAAGGAGCCCCGTTATGCTAGCTCGATGCCAGCTGCAGCAGGAGGTCCCTGCCGAACACTTCCAGGTGCAATTGGGATGAGATAAGTGACACACTTTTTTTTTTTTACCCTCCCAAGGTTACTTGAGATTTTAAAAGTTTGTTTTGGGGCTTGGTTTTTACTTTTGACATTGCGTTTGGTTTTTATTTTTAAATTTCCCATGCAATCATTCTCTCATGAGAATGGCCAGGATTTGTTTCCAGGAAGTGAATGGGGCTCTGCAAGAGCCCCATTGACTCCTGGGATGCCGGAGGGGAGGGGAGCAGTTTCTATTGCATGGGAAGGTAAGTGTCTGAAAAAAATTCTTTAAATTGCTACAGGGATGGGAGTGGGGCGGGATTGGGGGTTGCAGGACAGAAACATTTTTCAAGGACCTGAGTGATAATCTGAGAACATTTTTGGGTAAAAGAAGCAGGTCAAGGGAGCTGAGACTTACCAGACTGAGGTAGGAAGGAGAGCGAGGAGGAGGGGGGAGGTGTCTTCATGTGACCACAGATCCTGGAAGTTTCTGCGATCAGCTGGCCTGGTTTCTTTAAAATATGGATTGTTGATGACCATGCATACCACTGACGGTTGGGCAAATGAGGAAAGCTTGGGAGACAGTGTGAATAGGGTAGAGGCATGAAGGAAAAGTCCCATTGCTCTAAAAGCAAATGGGAGAAGGGGGTGTAAAGAAAATGCTTGATTGAGCTGTATTTTCCAACAAAATTTTCTTTGGTTGTGCTATGATTCCCATGTATTGTGGAAGCAGTACTTACAAAAGTGTTAAAAACAGTTCGGGAAAGTGTAAAGTTGTTTTTGGTTTTTTTCTATTCAGAGCAAAGCTTGGGGAAACTTTTTCTGGTTTGACTATAACTCCTTTGTGTTCATAAAAGGAGGATTGAGAAACTGTTCAAAACAGAGCTGGGGAAAGGAAATTTACTTCTTTTCCTTTTCATGACGGCAGGTAGAAAACTATTTTTCCAACCAGAGAACTATTTTCTCATTTGTTAGACTTTGTTTTTATTTTATTTTATTTTATTTTATTTGAGTGCCACACTCTAAACAACTGTGGTAGATGTATATGATGTATCGTGCTTAATGACATCACCCTTATGATGCCACCGGAGGTTGTCCCATGGTCCCAGGATTCCGCACTGAAATCTTAGGTCCTGAGATGTGCCTGACCTATGCCCTCTAATCAGTGGTAAAGGATATGACAAGATGGCTGAGCTTCTGTACACACACTGGTGAAAACACACCATCTTGTCCTTCATCTCAGACAACAGTGTACGGATAGGGGTTCATACAACTTCACCATATTTCTCTGCTCCATATTTTCTATATCTCCTTGCACATAGAAAATCAGATTACATACAAAAACCTAGTTTCCATTCTGACATGAGTACCCACCTCATATATGAAATGGTACAGTGCAGGAAGAGGTTTGCTTTCCTCTTCTAATATTTGTGGAGGATAGCCTTTTGCTAAGAAAGCTTCATCTTCATGATAGTTCTTCAAATGATTCCTTCCTCTGATGTTACCCCTTCAAGCAGTGTCATTGCCTGTCTCTCCTTTGGTTTCTGGTGTGATTATTCTCACTCCTGTTTGCACACACAGATGGAGCTCAATGGGTCCCTAATAGCATACTTTACTTAATTAACATGCAATTAGCTTAATGAATATTTTAACCTCATTATGTAGTTACTCATCTTTATCTGTTGAATAAGCCTGGTGCCCAGCCCTGGTCCATTACAAAGACAAGCCAAATTAGGTTTTCATTCAGCAATTGCGTCAGAAAGTGCTGCTTGTACAGTTATTTCTCTTGCTCCTCAGTGTGGCTGTGATAACAATGAAAGGGCCATGGATGGTACAGCAGAGAAAAGAGAAGGTATTTTTAAAAAACTCAACACACCTGAACACAAAATGTCCCAGTCTTTCTCCATCCTATCCTGACAAGCTGTTACTTAAAGAGCAACCCAGCAGTCCCTTTTTTGCTGGTGGAAATGGTATGAGGAATAATGTTTAATGTATCATAACTAAAAATCATAGTCAGGAAAAAATGAAAACTGAAAAGCAGTCAGCTGGGGAGGGCAATTTTTATTAAAAGCGTAACTCCTGCAGAAGTTTGCTCATGTCCTTCATCTATTGCAATCAGGCTTCTCCAGATAGGCAAATGTATGGAGAGGTTGTAGTATTTGTTGCTGTTGTTGTATTAGCCAGCCCAAGTTATAAGATCTTTAGGGAGACCTTTCTCTTGGTCCCATTGTTACCATGCCCTACTACCCCTCTTCCTGTAATATCTCATAATTGGCCATTTTGGACACTTTGAGGGGGTCTAGTAGACCAGGGTGATCCAAAGTGAGGTCAGATAGAGGTCACAAAGACCTGGGAAGGTGTTTTAGAGATATTTTAGCAAGCATCACACCCAAGCTAGGATTAAGCAGAGTCCCTAGTAGACAACACCATTAAGGAGGTATGTGTGAATTCCTTTTTGGGCCCCTTGGCAGTGAGTCACACATCCTAAACAATCAAATGACCTACACAACCCAAATTCCCAGAAAATATTCCTCAGACCCCCCTCCTGTCCTACAATGTAAGGTTGTCATACATCAATCAATTCCTATCTCCCAGCCATCTAAGACAATCAGTGGAGTTTTGTTCTCCTTTGTTTCTCTCACGAGAGAATTGTGTAGCCATTTTTGTAGCCAGAATGGGTCTTCAAGGCATGAAATGGGTTATAAATACCCCAATCAAACAATACCAACATGTGCTACTGTGGACAAGACCTGGACACTCTCTGTCGGTCTGCCCCCGGATTGGAATGTCAATGCCACCCTCTGGCTTTGGTCTGGTAACTATTACCCTGCCTCCCAAATCTATTCCTCTATCCAACCTTTCTGCCTTAAACTATTTGATAGCCTTGTGTGGTTTTTGTGGGTGTGTGTTGCATTTGTGAATGCTTTTTGTGTTAGTTCCAATAAAAAAAATCACTTTAAATGGGAGTTCTCTGCAGTTAGTACTGGTATACATAGGTGAAAGGTCCCGAAGTTACCCACCTATTGCAGCATTCCCTTTGAGCTAATAATAATTTCCCTAAATATTAACATGACAAATAGGGTTCTAATGCACCCCCCACCTCTTTGGGTAACACCACCACCATCACGTGCACCACTTTGATGAAGACATGGGAGAAAGCCTTCTCAGTAACTCCCAACCTATGGAACATCCTTCCATGGGAGGCCTGATTATCATCATCATCATCATCATCATCATCTTTTATTTCTATAGCACCATCAATGCACATCCCTCTCCTTGCTTTCTTTCAACAAGTAAATTAAGACCTTCTTATTTAGGCAGGCATTTGACTGACTTTTAAATCATATGGTGGAATATTGCTGATAGTGGTATGATGTGTTTTTAATCCTGCTTCTTTTTAATTATGTTTTAAATGTATTTTAAACTTTTTAACTGTCTCTTTTTAATAGTCTTGTTATTTTTAAAAACTTTTGTAATGTACATTTTAGCCAATTTGTTTTAATTTTTTTAAGTTACCTTGGGTCCCTTGGGGACGAAAGTGAGGTGTAAATTGAATAAATAAATAGATCTGGGGAGAGCTAAAAATAACATTCAAATGATATTTCTGTTGTTCCCACACTATTTTCTGGCAATTCCCAGCAACATTTTATTCCCAGATGAGTTTAATTCTTAGATATATCAGAACCACACAGTATCACTCTCCTTTCTCTCTTCTTAATCTTTTAAAGAGTTAGAAGATGTTCAGACTAGCCTAATAAACTGGCAAAGGAATGCCACAGTATCGTGAAAGGATTTCCCTTTCAGATGACATTGTCCCTTTCCTGTTCTGCTCCAGTGCTGCCCCCATTCTGTCCCCACTTTTTTTCATTGATGGCTTAAGCCAATAATAGATCTGTGGGCTGCCCGGCACGTGCAATTAAGGTAAGTGTGAAACTTTTTGTTCTTGTGCCAGGGCAGGGGCAGGACCAGGGTGGGAAAGGAGATTGTGAGAAGGGAACACTTTTTTTGTTCGCCTCTAATGATCTCCTTATAGTGTATCAGTGAAATAACACTTTTGCACTCTAATTCTGGAGTATACATTTTTTATTCAAAATTTTCACTTACCCAAGGAAATATGCATTGTATTCAGTTGCTATAAAAAAGAAAAACTAACCCTTAAGATAGTAATAAGTTCTGGCTACAGTTCAAATTGCCAGGACTATTCTCCAAGCCGTGGCAGCCACATCTTTTGTTTGGGAAATTACAGGTAAACGGCCCAGGCTCTTTGTGAGAAATGACTGATAGAATGGTTTTTTTGAGAAGTGGGGTCCTGTACAATATGCTAATTTATTTAAAGTTCTATCGGCTTTACATTGACCTTTAGCTAGCATGGACTGTGTAAGCTGCTCTCTTTTCACTAGCAGGTAAAGACCTTTATATTTAAATAGGCATTTGACGGTTAATTTGTTTCAGAAGGGTCTTTTTATGGGGAAGTGTTATATTTTTATCTTTCTTGTTATGTTTTTAAATGATTTTATGTTTTTTTTTAATTTATGGTGTTCTAATATGATAGCTGGTTTAATTGTGTTTTAACATTTTTATCATCAGGTTTTTAGCTCTGTCTTGTTTTAACCTTATTGTAAGAAAACCCCATCCATGTTAGGCTTGTCTTAGGGTTGCCATGAGTTGGAACAACAACCTGCCTTGCCTCCCATTTTGGGAGAATGGCAAGATATAAATAAAATAAAATAAGCTAATGATGGGTGGGTGGGGGGAAAGAAACAGGACAGGTATGAACACATTTCATCTCTCTTTGGAAAAGCTGATCTTCCTTTCATAGACCTGAAGTCTCTTGAAGGCACAACAATGGCTTCTTGAACTCTGAACTCTCTTTAAATGGTGCCAGTGGTACAACATTTGTCTTTGTCTCCCATTCTGTTTAAGTCAAGGGAAGGAACAAAGAAGAAAGACTTTCATATCAAAGTTTTTCAGTCATTTTCCATTTCTAAGGTAGTTTGGATATGTTCTGTTCTTGATAGAAATGTTCTTTTCTTATAGGGGCCCTTGTAAATGCTGCATATATAGATACTCACAACTTACATTAGTTGTCTTCATGCAGGTATACAGGCACAAACAAAAAGCCATGGAAAGTTTGTGAGTTTAGCAGACTGCTTGGACATGGAATTTTGGGGATGAGCAGATTCATTATTTTGTCTAATAGCACAAAATAGCAGATTTACTCAGAAGGAACTCTCCTGAATTCAGAGGGGCTTTTTCTCTGATAAATGGGTTGTCTGACTTACCAGGCAGCAGCTTTGGGGTCCAGGGCAAGAGCATAGTGCTGGGTGGCTCCCTGGTGGGGCTTCTGTCTGCTTCCCCATCCCAGGGTCTGGTGCAGCTCATGGGAAGGGCAGGAACTGCCAGCCAATGGGCTCAAACGTGGTTGAAGTCATTGGCTTGTAGCTGGGACCAGAGTGGACTGCTCACTGTCTTCACTCCAGTCAGGTGGGGGAGCATTTATGGCCAACCTACCCACTAACATTACATGGCACAGCATTGCTGAAAATCATCCCACCATCTCTCCCTCCGTTTTGTGTTGCAATCCGTATGTGTTTTAGCTTTGTGGCACATTGACAGCTATATTACTGTCACAACTTTTGAGGTGGTCTGCATGGGTCCTGGATCAGGCTTATGGATTACAAGTGTCTTCTGGCATTGGTAAAGTATCAGAGTCTCTTTATGGGACTATGGGGTGTGGGACAACTATGGTCTTGCCCAACTCATGGGCAGACACTGCTCTTGCACCCCTGGGACTGGGGCACCTGCTCCAGGTGGATCCTTTCCTGTCATCCCAAAGGTTCTGGAAGTAGGATTGGCGGATTGGGCTCATTGATCAACAGGCTGGTTGATCAATGCTTGGATCTGGATCCTTGCATGTGCCAACTCAATCTACAGCTGTAACCAATAAAAGCTGTGGCCTATTCCTTCCACTTTCAATATATCCTGTGTGTGGTGTGTTATTTATGCATAGCGGAACTCATCCCTGGACATGCAAAATTTAATTTGTACTAAAGGTCACAGAGACTCAGCTCTGGCATGTGTTTAGAGTGTCATGGCCCAGTACAGGAATGTGTGAATATAGTGTCCTGGAGCAGATGCAAGATTTGTCTTCACCAATGAGTAACTACAAAGGAAAGGTTGGAAAAGTTGGGAGGGGGGAGCAACCCACAAAAGATCTAAAATGGAAATGGCTGGTCTTCCAGCTTTGAATTTGGCGATTCCTTGAGGGGGTACATGGATGGGCCAACCTCTTTTAAGCAAAAGCCATAGGAAATATATATAATCAGCACAGGGTGTATCTTAGCTCTGTGTATAGATATGGGGCCCACAAAAACCAAGCTCATTGGATTACATACATCCTCTGTACTTTGCCCACCCCTTCTGTAGAGTGTCTGTATGCACAGGGGATTAGGAAAAGAGCTTCCAGATCAGAAGGTGGCACTTGCAGTTAAATCTGCCCTACAAACATATTTTTATTTCTAGAATTTACACACTTGTAATGGACACAATATTGCAGCTTGGGTTTGAATTCCCTGTTGATTACTTCAAAATGCACGGAAGCCAAGATGTTAATCTCTGAAACAAATTTATTCCCTAAAGTAGCCTCTTTTTTTGTCATGCCACTAATTATGTTATATTATACCCTAGAAATTGTTCTCACTTTGTTTCACAGTGAACAGTCTGGGTTTAATGTAACAGTGAGGTGGGATAAATCTGTGCCCAAATATAATTTGCAAGAAGAAATTTTACTCTTCTTCATGAAAAAAAAAATAGTTTTATGTTAATTGCCTGGCTATAGTCCATTTCTAAAATCTTTATCATGCTTTTTCAGCATGTTCAAGGGTCGGTGACATTTGGTTGATCTTGTTAACCACCCCACTTCTAGCTATCTTGACATGTATACCTTAACTTGCCATGAAGAAAATGCAAGGCAGCTGGCAATCATTAAAATCCAAAAGACAAATTAAAAATAGCATCAAAATACCAAAGAAACCATCAAATGTTAAGGCCTGAATCCTGCTGCTGCACTATGCTAGTGTAATGCCCCACCCAATACTATTGTTTGCACTTTTTTCTGGGCTGCACTGTGATAGTGAGGAAAACAGAAAATTGCTATCCAGATGGAAGGCTGTCAGCTCTGAACAGCTCATTTCTCCAAATCTTGGCTTCTGGTTGGATCCTCAAAGCCAGGTGTTGTAGAAAAGCTGTCTTGGAAAATTGTCTGTACCATGGGGCAGGTGATTTTCCAATCCAACCTTCCTAGAGCACCCTGGCTTCAAGGGCCCATTCACAATCCAGCCATTGGAGATATAGGCTGGTTAAAGCTGACCAGCTTCCATCCCAAGAATGACAACCTTCACATTCTCTTGCTACCCTTATGTCTGTTCCTTTTTTTTTTCCTGCCACTGATGCACCACTGCTGCCAATGCCACAGTAGTTCACAAACAGGATTCTGACCTTTAGAAACCATTGAGAGTGGCAAATAAATATGAATCAACATCAGAGCATTACACACTGCCAAAACTACAACAGAACAATCCTACCATATGTCAGCTCCCTAAACAATGAGGGGGAGTTTCACAGTTTTGGTGCCACTATTGAGAACATCCTGTCCTACAAAGCCTCCCACTGTAGTTCTGACAGAAGGAGCATATAAAATAGAACCTCTGAGGAAGTCCTTAATTCACAGGTAAATGCACAGGGGGAATAAAACAAAATACACAAGTGGGTAACACCCTTCTTAGGACTAGGGATGATGAAAGTGCATTTTCAAACTCCTCAGATTTGTAAGAAAATGTGCAACTCGCCTTCAGCATTCTTACATTAAAAAAAAACATTTAATGTCCTTTTTAAAACCATCCCTTTGCTGTGTTGATTTGTTTCAACCAACAGATGTCACCCTGGAAACCCGTCAGCAATTTCTTTCCTTTCGATTCTATCTTTCCAGTGCAATGTAATATAAGAATATACTTCTAAAGAGTGGATCAGGAAAACCACAAAACTGTGTGCTGACTGCCAAAGAGGGAGGAATCAAGTAGGCTTTCCACTATAATGGTTAAATCATAACTTGGGACCTTATCAGATGTTGCCCTTTAAACATTCTTTTGCCAGCATTAAAAAACAACATTTTTATGCCGGCAAAAGAACGTTCCCCCTCCACACTTACCTTCTTCTCCCAGCAAAGGCAGCTTCATGAATAAAGGTCCGTTCACTTCCTTGCTCGAAATCCCATGAGATTTGTTGTGCGGAAAAATTAAAAATAAAAACAAGAACAACACATTTAAAGTTACACCAGGCACCTTAACACACTTTAAAAGACCCAAGTAACCCAGGGAGGGTCATAAAAAGAGTGAAACTTACCTGGCTGTCCCGATCTGACCCAGAAGTGTTCCAGCTGGTCTGGCCATTGTTGGGGTGATGCCGATGTTTCACAAGCTGGCAATGCCAGCACAAAAGCAGCATGGGGGATCTATTGACGGCTTAAGCTGTCATTTAAAAAGTACATGATTTTCACTATACCTAAATGTGAAAGGGTGATGTCTGATCTGCTCGCCCTTTCGCATTTATGTGGCACTGTTATGATGCCATATTTAGTCTGTCTGATAAAGTCCTTGGTCATGCTGGCTAGTGGGTTCTCGCGACTGCAGTCCAAAAAAATAAGTTTTACAAGTTCTGATCAAAATTGTTGACAGGCACCCATTTTAATGGACTTAAAAGAACTGGAAGATAATGACAGAGATTATCCTTGGACAAATATCAAAGTGGAACCAGGTGAGTCTAGTCAAGCTTTAGTCTCTAGAAAGGCATTACAAAACTGTCTGGATGAGAGAAGGTAGATAATCTACTAAGAAAACCCCTCAGGCCTTGTAACATTCCCCTGCCATGCACCCAAGCATGCATATACACACAGCAGTATCTTTTGTTTAACATTGCCTTGCAGGATTCTAGGCTTGAATATATCCCTTCATCTCTTGCTTCATCAGCTGTTATTGCTTCAGGAAATCTATGAATATAGATGACTTCCCCACAAAGATAAAGGAAAATGGCATGAAATGATTTTAAAGGATGCTAAAAAATGGAATAATGTCCAATTGTTATATGCCTGAACAGAGTGGGGAACCTTTCATCCTTTAGATATTTGGGACTACAACTCCAATAATCCCATACCGGATTCCTGTACATCCTGTACATGCTGAAGGAGGAGGAGGAGCTGTTGCTTGATTTCCCACCCCTGGGTTAGAGGAAAAGTTGTCTTAATGCATCAGTTGAGCTATCCAATTCACTTTATCCCAAAATGCAATGGTTTCAAACTACTATTGCTCCCAAACTACTGTTGACAAATTCAAGCCTGACCCCAGATCATAGGCAGGCTGTAATCCTAAACATACTTGACTTGCAAAGGAATAAATCTCATTGAACACCATGGGACTTGCTTTCAAGTAAATATGAGTATGACTGCATTATACATTTTATTGTTGTTACGTACCTTTAAGTCAACTCTGATTTATGTTAATCATATCTTAGTTTTTTCTTAATATTTATTCAGAGGAGGTTTGCCATTGCATTCCTCTAAGTAGAAGAAAAAGAAATTCCACCTAAATATTAAGAACTTCCTGATGGTAAGAGCTGTTTGACAGTGGAACATGCTGCCTTGGAGTGTGGTGGAGTCGACTTTGGAGGTTTTTAAACAGAGGCTGGATGGCCATCTGTCGGGAATGTTTTAATTATTTATTCCTGCATGGAATAATGTGTAAGTTTCCTTAGTGTGTAAGTTTACCATTTTCAGTCCCATTAGCTGCAGGGGGTCCATCTGATTAGCATTAAGTCTCAAAAGCATTTTTGAGAAGTGCAGGGGGGAATAGCCCTGTCAAGAAGATACTCTTAAGTGCCACTGGTGTTTAGTCAAAGACATATTGTGGACACTCCTCCATCTGCTAAGGGTTTGTGGAGCAAGGTCATCGGAACAAAGACCTTCAGATTCGACTGAACTATCATGTTGGGTTTTCTAAAGAATGTGGTGAGAGAATACATTGAGACTGAGAACAGACATAGAGGAAAAGCTGAAGCAGTGATCAGAATAGAGGGAGGTGAAAATGCACATAATATTCTAGATGATGCAGAGATGGAAAATGTGGCTGGAATTCACTAAGGCAGTTACAAATGTGTAACCTAGAGTTACGTATTCATGTCTGCATTGTGTTCATGATCCTTACATGTTCCCAAGTTTAGGGGATGTAGTGGGAACTGTGAACATCCCCCAATCTTTGCTTGCCAGGCAGCAGTCACTGCTTTTCATGGGGGTCTGTTTCCTTGTTGATCAGGAAGCAGCTGACAGATGTTCTCACCCTACTTCACACAAGCAATCTCCAATGCATGTGGGAACTGAGACAGGGAACCAAGACAGGGAACCTGCTTCTGGCTATCACACTGAAGAGTGCTCATGGGATGCGGTTGGAATATCAACCAGCTGCTTCTTGATCAACAGAGGAAACAGTATTGGAAGAGTTTAATTTCAGGGTTCCAATATCCCCTTGTTAAACATGAGAGCCTTTAGCAAATGCTCTCCCACTGCACTTCTCTCCTTCGAAGTACAGCAAATTAGCAGAGTAAAACACACAGCAGTGTTAGCATAATAATTTCAGCATACACAAAAAGATATAGCTTACACATAACCAACCCTGTTATCCTGTCCCAAGTTATTTGCTTATCCAAAGAAGTACTCAAGACTCATAAAAGTAGTTTAAAAGTATAAAAACTTCATTACTTACAGCTTCAGAGCATAATACATGGCAGAACGTTAGCACAGCTTCAAAGAAGACTAACATCTACTTTAAAATGACTAAAAATTACATAGTTATTAAAGAATATGCAGGACCTCCCCTTTCCCTAGAAACCCAATAGCAAAACATTAGGAAGTTACATCAACACATCCTATCTTGCTTCTCAATTAACCCTTTAGTATCAAAACATTTCCACTTATTGGATTGCAAACTATATATTCCTATAAACAGACCTCCATCAATTGTAGTGCCTGCTGCCTGGTAAGAGGGGATGGGTGAGGGTCAAGTTGGGAGAAACCACATAGCTATAGAACTATGGTAGTTACAGATTTGTAACTTCCTTAGTGAATTCTGGCCTGCGTTTTGACTACAGCCAAAAAAACAAAAAACCCTGCAGTAAAATGCCAAATTTACCATTGTAAAAATACTGGGCGTTCATTTTTGCCATTTACAAATCTAGATTTTCCCTGAATATTCAAAAATAAGGACATAAGGAACAACCTTACTGATATTCAGTATCCTCTTTATTTTAACCAGAGTTGCTCCTTGTGACCTTGGGTGGGTGAACTTTGCTTAACCCTATACTAAATTAAATTATGCTGTAATCCTCTACACATTTACATCGTAGTAGATCTCACTGAAGACAATGGATCTGTCGTTGCTATATGCCTTCAAGTCAATTCTGACTTATAGCAAACCTATCATAGGGTTTTCTTGGTGAGATGTACAGTTGTCCCTTCATATTTGCTGGAGTTTGGTTCCAGGACCCCGGTGGATACCAAAATCCATGAATACTCAAGTCCCATTATATGAAATGGCATAGCAAAATGGTATCCCTTATATAAGATGGCAAAATCAAGGTTTGCTTTTTGGATTGTTATGTTTTTAAGAATATTTTCAAGCCGTGAATACTTAAATCCATGGATACGGAGGGACAACTATATTCAGAGGTGGCTTGCCATTGCCTTCCTCTGAGGACAATAGAGTATGACTTCCCTAAGGTTTCCATGGCTGAGCAGGGGTTCAGACCTAGTCCTAGTCCAATACTTAAACCAGTACACCATGCTAGGATTGCACTATTAATGTTATAGATAGGGGTGTGGGAAGTATTTATTTATTTATTTATTTATATGCCACCTTTCTCCCAGAATGGGACCCAAGGCAGCCCACAGCACATAAAATACAAGATACAATTAAAAATACGCAAATTAAAAGTTAAAAACAATTAAAATCATGACAATTTAAAATTATATAAACATATACAAGTTAAAAACAATAAAACCACACTCCAATAAAAAGCCTCTGTGCACACAGTTATGAATTAAAAACCTGCTTGAATAAAAACGTGTTTGCCTGTCGGTGAAAGGAAAGCAGAGAGGGGGCCAGCCGAGCCTCCCATGGGAGGGTGTTCCAGAGGGTGGGAGTAGCCACCAAGAAGGCTCTATCTCGTGTTCTCACAAAGTGAGCCTGTGATGATTCAGGACCGAGAGAAAGCCTTCCCCTGATGAGCTTAACATTCTGGCAGGTTCGTATCAGGAAATACAGGAGATTTTCACATGGACTATATATCCTGTGGCAGGAACAGAACAGGGTCGGGGAACGTTTTCCCTTTCGGACGACATTGACCCTGTTCTGTCCTGCATCCATCTTGCTCCCGTGACTGTTCCAGAAGAATGTAATCATGATTTTTCATCGTGAATAGACCTCCTGTTCTGTCGCTATCACACAATCATGGGTGTGCAAACAGGAGCCCCGCTTCTGTTCTGAAATGACAGCCATGGAGGGGAGGTCTGTTCTGAGCACTTCCTGGTACGATCTGGACATCCAGATAAGTGACACCCTTTATTTTACCCTCCCTGTTTTGATTGTGTGATTTAAAGTGTGTTTTTGTGCTTGGTGAACTGATTTTATGTTTGGGGAAGTTTTATTTTTTAAATTTACTGCCCAGTCGTTATCATGTAATAATGGCCAGGGTTTCAGACAGCCAGTTGTAAACGCAGCCTTATGACGGCTGCATTTACAGCCGGCCAGCGAGGGGAGGGGGAGCCCGTTCCTGCCGCGGAATTAAGGTAAGTGTGTGAAAGATTTACATTATTCTGTGGCAGGAATGGGAGAGGAGATGGCGGGGCAGTAACTGGGCATTTTGGCCCCGTGTGAAAATCTCCTAAGTCTTTCAAATACTAATGAGTCTGCTCACTTCTCATAGGAGAAAAGTAACTCTAGCTCCACATACATTATCTTTTGCCCTATGAGTAGTCCCTTGCTATTACATCCCTGTTGATTTCAGTGTGAAGGAGGAAGCCAGTCTTTTTGCCTACGGAAACTCACTTGCAAGTGCTATTCCTTGTCTCTTTGGAAATCCTTGCAGAGAACGAGCAAGCAATGGACATCAAAGATCTTTACAGAAAATCTCCAGGAAAAAAAAAGAGCCACTGGAAAGTAAAGAAAGCAGCTAGCACTGTTTCCTCCAGGCTATATTTTTCTCGTTGTTTTTGTTGTTGTTTTGAGTCAGCAAGGTTAAGCAGAGAAATAGAGCAGAAAGTTGAGATTATTGGGAACAGCTGCAGCCAAATTTTCAAAGCCTTCCCAAATACTTCAAAGAAGAACAGCAAAGTTTATTTACACAATGTACACTGTTGCCTTGTCGAGCCAGAAATGGCACTGCCAAGAAGAGAAATTACATACTGTAGGAGAAATACACATATTTGTGTACACACCATACACAATAAGATGTAGAGAGAGACATGTTTGTGCATGTGTGTGCCTTTTTATTTAAAATACTAGGGGGTTGTTTACATAGCAAAATAAATCCTCAAAGAATGCAACAAGAAGCCTGATAGTTCCCATGCATTTCGAAGCAATAGCACCCTTTTCAGAAGGAGGGGGTGCAAAAAACCCATAAGTTGCACAGTATCAGCTTTCGCTAGTTTTCCACACTTTTTTGATTAAGTTCGCAAAAATGCACATAATTTATCGTGGGAACTAACGATCGTGTAAACTGGCATCTGCCTTTTCGAATTACTGTGAGCAGAGCTGAATCATGATTGGCTGGAGTGACCATTCTGCTTTATCCGAATAGACTGAGGGGTTGGAGAGAAGAAATTCACCCTCCTTCGGCTTGCAGCCCACTTTGGAAAATGCTCGGAGCCCTTCCTGTCTGTTTCAAAGGAAGGATTTGGGGGTTGGGAAGATGCTTCGCTGCTTCGCTGGTGTGAGTGTGTGCATTCGTGTGTGCTGGGAAACAGCCTATTGCATGTTCGTTCTTTTGTTTGTTTGTCCTTCCATTCACTTGCCTTTATTCAAGGCTTCGGAGGGAGGGAAAACAAGTAGGAATGAGGCAAGCCCTAGTTCTGTGGTGTGTGTTTGTGTGTGCATGCATGAAGGGAAGCAAAGGACATCGCTCCACCATGCTTTTGCTTGTTCGAGCTTTCATTGACTCCTTTCTTTATAGAAGCCTTTCGGGGCTGGGGAAGACGGGGAGGGGGAGTTTGACAGATCGCTCTTTCGATCCCTTGTTTGTTTGTCCTTTTTCTTTCCTCTCATTATTTATGGTCTCCATAACCCCCTCCTTGCTCCCTTCCTGCCTCCTGCCTGGCTTTAATCATCTGGAGGTGATCCCCCCCCACCTTTGCCTGTGTGAACTAAGGAAAACAGAAAGTTGCTGGATCTGGCTTCATCATCCGAAAATGCCAGGAGTCGTGTGATTTATGCACTCCTGATGCAAAAGAACAGTAATCCGGAATCTTGCGAATTTTTTCCTGTCGTGGAACCGCCCCCCTAGTTATACTCTATCCCTCTCCGTTTCATGGCAAACAAACAGAGCCATCCCGTAAGGTGAAAAGTATACTCTATTTCTTTTCTGTATGCATGGCTTTTAGTATTTTTGCTCATCAGAAATTCAGCTCTAGATAGAGCTGACACCAAGGTTTCCAGGGCCAATTTCATGTGTTGTGAAAGGTATTGTACCATAGTGTTCAGCTCTATTTCAGAATATGTCCAAATGTTCTCTCCTAGAGCATTACAATAATATCTGCAATATAAATAAGAATTTAAAAGATACAAAAAGTGACTTGTGGACTATAGTTTTCCTGATCTGATATGAAGCATGGCCAACAGCCAGTCTAGAATAGAGGTTTCTTGTAATGAAAGCTAACCCCTTCAGAGTCGGGACATTATCACATGAGGGAAAAGAAGCGGAATTAAAGCAGGATAGTAGCTCTATATCCAAACCATATCATTTGACATCATTGCTGTCCTGTTGCTGGTGTGTAATCACCCAATTACTATGGCCCTCCTTTTCATTGACAAGGAAAACCCGTCAATAAATTCCCAATATGGTGCTATTCTAGGAGTTCACTGGTGCGCTAAGTCTCTTCACTTCAATGTCAGCATTAGAACAGTCATGGGATATCCTCCCTCCACTCTTCCTCACTATTCCAGAGCAGGCTAATGCCATACCTGTCCGTTTTTTTAAAAAAAATATTTTGCTGTGTTTGCGTAATTAGGGCAAAAGTATAAAATAAAAAAATAATTTTAAAATTATTTTGCCATATTTACAAATACACAGCAAAGATAAAAAAAAAAAATCCCTGACAGGCATGGAGTTAGTCTGCTTTGGAACAGCAAGGGAGAGGAGAATCAGGCCCCATCCTGCCATGTGACTGCTGTAATACTGGTATTGAAGAAAGGGATTTATCGCATTAGGGGAGTTTGCAAAGCAGAACAGTTGTGCAAAAGAAGAGAGATGTGATACTCAACATTTTCAAAGTGGTATGCTATTTGTTTCCTTTTATAATGCTACTGCCATGGCAAAACAGCCTCATGTGATAATCTCCTCAGTTGTTTATGACCCAAAAGGAGCCAGTTTTACCATTGCGGCTGGGTGAAGAGGCCATCTCAGACTATGGATGTTGTAAAGGTGTTGACGATAGTTTCTTCTTCTTCCACTGTCCACATATCACTGCCCTTCAAGTTAACCTACTGCCCTTAAATGTTATGGGACACACTGATCTATCTAGGAACCAGTGGAGATTTTATTTCATTTTATTATTTTTAAAAATTACAAAAATTCACAAATATCTTCTTATACTATTTGTGATGAAAACCACTTGAAAGTGTAATTTTTAATTTTTAATTATTTATTAAATTTGTACCCTACCTTTCTCCCAAGACAGGACTCAAAGTGGCTTACAACAATTGAAAATACAGCTAAAATATTACAATTTACAAAAATTTAAAAAGCATTAAATTAATTTCCACATAATTAAAAACACAACATGAATTAAAAACATAAAATCAACAAACATACAAAATTAAAACATTAAAAGCAGCACACCAATTAAAATTCATTCCCAAATGCCTGCCTAAATAAAAACGTCTTCAACTGCTGACGAAAAGAGAGCAGGGAGTGGGCCAGCCGGACCTCTCATGGAAGGGAGTTCCACAGTCTGGGAGCAGCCAAAGAGAAGGCTCTCTCCCCAGTCCTCACCAACCGCACCTGCGAAAGTGGTGGGACTGAGAGAAAGCCTTCCCCGGCTGATCTTAACACTCAGACCGGCTTGTATAGGGAGATAGAGTCCTTCAGATAGTCTGGACCTAAATCGTTTAGGGCTTTAAAAGTCAAAAACAGCACTTTGAATTCTGCCCGGAAAAGGACTGGTGGCCAATGCAGGAAAATTCTGCCTGGAAAAGGACTGGTGTTTCAATTGGGGGGGTGTGTGTGTCACATGATCCTTGTAGCCAGCCCCAGTCAACAGCCTGGCCGCAGCATTTTGGACCTGCTAAAGTTTCCAAACAGTTTCCAAAGGCAGCTCCACATAGAGTGTGTTACAGCAGTCCGAATGGGATGTAATCAAGGCATGTGTCACTGTAGGCAGATATGACTTGTCAATCTGAATTGACATATTTCCTCATCCCAAGTCCTGTCTCCAGGGTTAACACAAGATTTAGGCGGCAGGCCCATCAGATTTATTTATTTACAACCATTTATAAAACAGGATACTGATTAAAAATTATTTATACAAAAGTTAAAAAACAATTAAATGACAGTTCAGTTAAAAACACAAGGTTAAAAGAATATAATACACAATTAAAACATAGCAAAAAAGATAAAACCACTACCTCATTAAATGCTCTTTTTGCCACATAAATGATAAGCCAAAGGCCAGTCTGAATAAAAAAAAAATCTTGTCTGCTGGCAAAAGGAAAAAAACAGAGAAGGAGCCAACTAAACCACCTGAGTGAGGGAATTCCACAACCTGGGAGCAACCACCAAGAAGGCTGTCTCCTGTGTCCTCAACAAACATGCCTGTGATGGTGGTGGGACTGAGAGAAAGCCCTCCACAAAGATCTTGAAGCTCAGGCAGGTTCATAAAGGGAGATAAGTCTTCCAGATATTATTCTGAGGTATTCTGTGGGTAAAATGGTATATGTGTGTATAGGCAGGCAGGCTTGATTATAGGAACATAAATTCCTGCAAGACAGGAGTGGGGAAAACTTGCCTCTCCTCTGCTTGTGGGAATCAGAGATTTGAGGTGGGAGAAGAACGAGAACACTGGAAAGGGGCAGGAAATAAAGGAGGCAACCTATTGGGTAAGCTTTCTCTTCATCCATGACTCCATCTCAAACAGGCATGGTTCCCTACCCCATCTCTTTAGACTGAGGGACTGAGGGTCCTTTGCCATTTGTCAGCTAGTCAGGATTCTGTCTGGGGTCCCATTACCACTTTCTGGCCACCTAGGCATCCAATTTTTGATGGTGGTTAAAACCAGACAAGCAGAGTTAGCATGCAACTTAAACATTCTTGAATCTTGGACTTGCAGGTTGTTTTATAGAGACCAGCAGCTGCAGCAATGAGCTGGCCTGCCGAGACAGACTCCTGTGAACACACAGGGCCCAATCCATTTTTTGGCCATTTATCGGACCCTGCCCTGTTTTAGCCCCATCTGAGCCCTGTTTTTGCCCCAGGAGTCATGAGGACTGTTTAGGGGCAGAAAGGGCAAATGCCCTGCATAGTCAGGACTGCAGCACTCTCAGATGGGGGCAAGATGGGGGTAAATTGGAACTTTTCCTTGCCCCAAGAATTTCACTGCAACATTTGCCAAGTCTCTGTTGCAGAAAACGCAAAGTCCATTCCTTCTCTGCTTAGCCAAGCAGTGAGGTTTGTTTCAATATTTGCAGCGAAATGTGGGCTTTGGGCAAAACTTGAATACCTCTGGTAAAAGAATCCTAATAAAAGCTTAAGATTCTTTTCACAGCTTTTATTATAAAGAAAAATAAGAAATAACAAAGTCAAAACAAAGTACAGAAAGCATTCATCCCTGCTTCTGTATGCTCCAAAGCTTCTTGAAAACTAAACAGAGGGAAAATGGAGTTCTTCGGCGCCTGGTACCAAAATCCCTCCCTGCTTTATATATTTTTTAGTTCTCAAGGCACCCAACCCTTTTGAACAAAAACAAAACTTAAATTACTTTCGTTTCTGTACTTCTTACCCTGAAGGACACAGAACAGAAACCAAAACATCAAGAGACAAATTTACGACTCTCAACTAGACCAGTTGGTGTCTTGTTTGCCTGGTGACTAAAATTACCCAAAGGGGGGCATAAATTTCTAATCACAACATTTATTTTCCCTGACAGTCTCCTTAACATTTTACCACTTCAGCACTTTGGCGCCACTTTTAACTACCACAGCTCCATCCCATGGAATACTTGGATTTCTACTTTCTTGATGTATTTAGAATTCTCAGCCAGTGAGCTATAGCCTTGCCAAACTATAAATCCCAGGAAAGCCATGGCAGTTAAACTAGTATCCAGGGACTATAGCTGTGTAGTATGAAAGAGAGGCCTAACTTTTGATCTAGCCATTGGTCTGAGAAATGCAGATCAATTCATTTTATATCACAATCTGCACAGATCAAATTCCGCAAAGATCCTTAATATATATATATATATATATATATAATTGCAAAAGAATTGGAATTGGCAAAAGAAAGTAATGGAAGTTATAATAAAGAATGGAAATATTATCATAAATATAGTAAGCAGCTTTGAGTCTAATTTGAGAGTATGGCTGGATATAAATTAAATACATAAAAATAAATAAGAAAAACACCTTTGCACTTCCTGACCCATCACATGCATCAAGATCAGTAATGCGTGTCCTTCCCTCTCCTTCTTTCTTCTGGAAGAGCATATCATCTGGTGGAACTGGCTAAGGGATAGCTATCAAAACCTTCCCAAACTACCCTAAGTCCTGTGCAATAGAAAGATGGGAAAAGAAAGAAGGAAGGAAGGAAAGAATTACTATCCAAGAATATTTTTCATGCTGTTCTCATAATTTTAATGAATGGGGATTTATTTTGTTTATTAAAATATTTCTATCCAACAATCTCAGAGTGGTGTACAAGTAAAATCAATGCAACCAGGCTAAAACAATTTAAACCAAGATATTTTTAAAGGCTAGATTAAAAACATATTAAATCATTAACAAGTTAAAACAAGTTTAAAAGATTAAAACAGTTTTAAAGCCCTGTGCTGAGCACTTGAAGCAAATCTTTGAGGCCCCAAAGCTTTAATAAAATAGCCATAATTCATTTAGCATCTAAATGTACATGCTCACTAATGTAGCCAGTGTTGGCTTCCAAGGGGAGGGCATTCCACAATTGGGGTGCCATGGCTGAGAAGGCCCTCTCCCACATCCTTACACAGTATACTGCCCTCACTGGTGAGAGATGGAGGAGGGCCTCCCAGCAGACCTCAGTCCTCAGGCAGGCACATAGGGAGAGAGCTGCTCACTTAGATACTGAGGTCACAAGCTGTTTACTGCTTTAAATGTCACCACAAACATCTTGAATTTGGCAGCTCATCTTCTCTTAGGTAAGGTCTTTTTATTCTGTTTGTAATCATATTATATTACTGATGCTTATTCTTCACATAAGACATGAACATAAGATTATAATAATATTTAAAAGCCATGAAGGAAAAGAGAAGAGAAAGTGTGGGGACAGAGATACATATGGTAACAAACTATACAATTATTCCCATATTCCATGTCTTCCTCCACAGAAAAGACATTCTAAAATATCCAGCAATAAAGGATCCAAGAGTTGTGTTCATTTGGATACTTTATTAAGTGATCAAGCCAGTACAGATGGTAATGCCAGGCCTGTTTGCCCTCCTTAGCTTTCTCTCGCTGGCTGCCATTTGGTGTATCTGGAGGAGCCTGAACTTTGGTTCCAAAGTGCAGCCATTGCTGCACCATGGCATGGGGACCATAGTATATGGGGGGGAGGCTTAACTCTTGCCTCTTAGCACCAGGCCTTTTTAGCACTGGTTTAGGAAAGAAAAGTGCCCAAGAGCCAGTCACACTTCGGGCACATCTACATGGTGGCAGCAGTGGCACTGAGGAGGATGAGCCAGCAGGCCTATGCAGTGGGTGTATAGACTTGCGGACAGCTGGGTCACTCCAGATCCAACCCAAGCCAACTGTCCACATGTCCAAAACAGCAACTTGCAGCTTCTGTTAAACTGGATTAATGGCTAAAAGGAGAGGATCTGCACTTGCATTGTGTGGACAAATCACACTTGATCCAGGGTGAGTATGCATTTTATCCTTAGTGTAGACAAGCCCTTAGTATGGCCCCAAATCTTGAGGAAATATTAGGTAATTATTTCCCCTCTCTTGTTCAAGTATTTTTGCAGACTGGAGTCTCTAGGAAATATATTTTATAGGGGCTCATTTCAATCAATTTGCCCTTGGCCTACAGAGGCTTGTCAGCAACTCTCCGGGTTGTAGATCATTGTCATGTTTTACACTCACCATTTTCCTAACCACCCAGACATTTAGGGACACACTTTTACGGGATCAATTCTTCTCTGAGAAAAGGAAAGCATTCCTGGGTTTTAGGGGGTTTGATATTAGTTTCTCATATGTGCTTGCAAATATACAAGTTTAACATGTAGCGAACATAAAGTCAACTGAACTGACAGTGCTAGCCTGCAATGTAGGATTAGTTTTCCCTAAAGAAAACACCATACCCCTCAAGCCCCCCAGCAGTCCATCTTGATGGTCAATCATGTAACACAGAACTTTAGCTTAGATTCCACACTTTTTCTTTAGCTTCCATCCATATAAGTGCAGTGCATTTTGTATATATTAGCCAGCATGGCATAGTGGTTTGAGTGTTGGACTATAACTCAGAGACCAGGGTTTGAATCCATAGAAACCCACTGGGTGACCTTGGACAATTCATGCTCTCTCAGCCTCCAAACAAACCTTGCCAAGAAAATCCTGGGGAAAAAATATATTCACGGGTAACTATGTTGGCCATGCAACAAAATACAAAATACATAAGCAGAAATATCTTGGCGGGGCGGGGGGGGGGGAGGAATTCCAAAGTGTAAAATAATTATGCAGGCTTTTGAAGCTTCACTGGCAAATATGTTAAAAATCATACAGGTGAAAAATGCTGATAATGTTAGAGTCATAGGTCTACATTCTGTCTGAAATGTTGTAAATTAAGATAGTACTGAGGGATTTCACTGAAGGCAGAGGACACTCCCCTTATTGGCCATGTGAGGACTAGGGACAAAGAGCAATAAAAGACAGGTAATAAAATTTCAACTCCATTAGCATGAGAGAAGTAACTTCTCTTGAGATCCGGCTGTCCCTGTGATAGGTCCACCTTAGGGACACCATAAGTTGGAATCATACAGTAGCAACAACAAAAGCAGTAGTACTCAAAAATCATCAATGCCTATTTAAGAACCCATACAGAAGAGCCTTCTTAGCAGCTGCTCCCAGGTTCCCAAAGAGGCCAGACTGCCTCCCTTCATGATGTCCTTCTAGTGGCAGGTGAAGACTTATTTATTTCAACAGGCCTGTGACAACTGGCTGTTTATGGGGACAAGATTTACTGCATATTTGTTGCTTTTTAATGGACATGCTTTTAAATTGCTTCCAGTTCTGTTGATAATTTAAGTATATAATTTAACTTTTGTATGTTTTCAGCAGTGCAAACTTTTGTCTTTATCAGTTTTAATTTTTGTAAGCCACTTTGCACCCACAAGTTTGGGAAAGGAAGATTTAAACAAATTATTGTTGTTGTTTTTTATTATTATACTGTACTGCCAAGGAATTATTTATAATAATGAAATGAAAAATTAGAACAGATGTGAGAAACTTCTGGTCCTCCAGATATTGATATCCTACTGGTAATGCTGACTGAGGCTGACGGGATTTGGAGTCTGACAACATCTGGAAGGCTGCAGGGTCCACAGGGAAAGGTATGTCACCTCATTTCAAGAAGTTTGTAAGCTGCAGGATATATTTCTTGTCAGCTTTGATTTGGATTCTTTCAAGATGCAAGGAATAGCAGAGGGCCACTTGAGTCAAAAGTGGGAAGTGGCACAGAGAGTGCCTGTGCTACCTTTGAACTCAGCGTGATGCAATGAAAGCAGCCAGAGGGTTTCTCCGGAGACACCAAAGCCATGAGTGTGACAGTGACTCATCACTCCTGGCTGACTGTGTCCCTGCTGTTAGATAGGAGATGAGAAGACAATGGCGGAGGGACAAGGGGAAGCCAGTTACTGCACTTTATGACACTGGAGGATATAACAATGGCACTGGAGAAATGTCCCATGCATATGCTTTCCTTAACATATGAAACTCACAGAATTGATCCACAGAAATACTGCTGTTATCTTAAATATTGTTAGTGTGCAGGGCAAAGAAAGAAAGTAATTTTTAAATAAAGCAAGCCATGGATGTTCCACAGGGTATTTCTTTTTGGTCACTGCAGCATAATCTCCAAAGACGTCCCCCCCCCCCAGGGGTGGGGATTGCAATGGATCAAATTAGATCAATCTCAGGGAATTCTATACTTACAAAACAACGTTCTTGCTTAAAATGTAGAGGTATGTACCATGGTTTCGCAAATATGCTTACATGATTGGCTACTATGAGATAAATACAATTCACAGTGATGTCTCCTGACCTTTTTCAGTATTTTTCAGATTAGCAGAGATTACATTATGCCCAGAGGCATAGCTACCCCATTAGTTTTTACTTTCTTACAACAACTCTTATGATAGTATTTTCTTCCAGCCACGCGGAACAAAATATATTGTTAAATATAGATCATATATGCATGTGTATAATAGTACTAACATAGATAATACTGACAAGAATACTGATGGATTTTTGGTGTCAAGAGGGATTTGGGTGCAGTAAATACAACAGTTCTGCACACGAGGGAATTTACCAGGTTATGCGAATATATTTTAAATGTCATTTGTTTTCTCTATATAAAATCCAGTGTGTGCAACCTAGTGTTTCTTGCACATGTAAACCCTGATTAGCCACAATTTATCCAAACATATTTTCATCTGTCCTGTGTAGTTTCCTCTATACATCATGCTGACAGCTGCTCATCTGAATGATTCATCTCTGTTCTCCCATAGATAACATAAATGAAAATGTGATGAGGTTATATACCTAGATCACAGGTGTCAGGGGATCTGAGGATGTCAGTCTGAAACTGAGACCTACACTTGTAAGTCACTCAGAGGAAGAAACCTGCTTCGATTCAGGTATAGACTTAAGCATTGCTCTTTTCTTGCCTGGAAGGAACAGAACAAATCCTTCAGTCTTTCATACTCAGGGCCCCAATGCCTGATGACATGAACTTTAGCCTGGAGAATGGCCATTGTGCACTTGATTCCACTGCCATCCTGTTGGTCTGCCTCTGTTCTGAAACAAAGTTTTCCTTTACCTTGAGTGGTTATTTAGTGGCCAATTTTCCAGAGAAAGCACTGTTGCTCCACCAACAGATAGAACATACTATGGAGTAGGAAACATTGGAAGAACAGTGAGCATGGCAATATGGAAAGGGGTCAGGAAACAGGCCAGTAAAATAAAATAAAATCCAAAAAATTATCAGTCCCCTGCACCACAAAACCCCCCTCAAACAATCTGGAATTAGCTGTAGATAAAAATTTCTGGTATGTTATCAAAACAGAGATCTGAAATAAAGCTAGAGATCTGAAATTCTACAGCTAAATTCCAAAAACAAGTAAATTTGCTCTTGGCTGGAGCCAACCCAGTTGAATTTTCTTTCAAAGAAGGATACCTGGGAAACATCCAGGTCTGTCTAGATCATGGATGAGAATCATGTTGCCACCCTCCACACATTTTGAACTAGAAGTACCAGCAGCCATAGCCAGCATGGTGAATGGTGAGAATGGTAGGAGTTTCCCTGGAAAGCCACACGATTCCTATCCTTGTTCTAGATCCAAATATAGATACAGAAAGATCTCACTCTCACTCTGTCTGTCTCTGTCCTGTGTTTTCAATTATAATAATAATAATAATAATAAAATTTATTTTATCCCGCCCCTCTACAAAATGCAATCAGGGCGGCTTACAACATTTAAAATAGATATATATAAAACCCTCCATCCCACCCAGCCCTTAAAATACAATTAAATAATTAAACATGTAAAAATACTTAATAAATACTAAAACACACACACACACACACAATAAAATAACTGGAATAGGGATTGGACCAATAAGATTTTTTTTCTTCTGATGGCTGGGTATCTATTCAGGAAAGGCCTGCCAGAAGAGATCCATCTTAAGAGCTTTTTAAAAGCTATTTAAGGTGTTAATGTGTTGTAAGCCACCTTGGTGGATGACATTGGACCAAAGGATGGATTTGTTACACAAAACCCTTGTGTCCATGGAAGAACCACACATGAACTAATTTTAGATTGGGGAATTAATAGCAACTCAAATGGCAAAGCCAGAGGCTGTGTAACTTTGCAGAATTTTGTGCCCTATGTATACGGGTGGGCAGGAAGAACACAGAGCTAGAAGTCCAAAACAACTGATAAAACTTTATTAAACTGAATCAAAAGCATTCACACATCACACCTATTCATTTATCAAACAAACAAGACTATTAGAGTATGCCAGAAAATAGAAAAAGGATTAGGCTAAGGCTTTTGGGGAAATACTGCACCTGATCCTGGAGCTAGGTCCTCCTCGTGAGGAGCAGAATTACTCTTGAGCAGCAGCAAACAGTTGTGATGGAAAGGGGAGAGAAACTTGGAAGGGAAGGAGCCAGGATAAGAGCACCTGCCTTGGCTTGGAAGCTGGCCAGGTGTCCAGGAGGTGTTAGCAAGAGTCAAGATTTGAGAAGGGAGCAAGGTTCAGGGAGGGGAGAGGTAGAGAGGGGGTGGAGTGATGTGGATTCAGGAGGAATGCAGAGCCAAACCCAAAGAACTGATTTTTCCAGGGTTTTTTAAATAGGAAAATACCTCTTTGAAGGTGCAATTCAAATAAAAGGAACATTTGTCTTCATTTTATTTCCAATGACATGAACAAAGGAATTCTGGACTAGCATGAACTGCAAAATATGGGTAATCTGGAGACTGATAGGCAACTCTGCTTTGTCCTGTGGATGTGTGGGTGACAGCATGATTTGCAAAGCAATGGATCTACCAACTGTACCAATGGATGTCTGTCTGCCTTTCTTGGGCATGAAGAAGGAAGAACTTTCTTCATTTCAAAGGAGATGCTGGTTGTCTGTGTTGAGGTGTGAATGTTGGATAATTTGGGGGGTCTCTCTCTGAGGCATGATACATGCTACCCTTAGCATGACTCCTTCCCGTCAGCCCATGGAAGGTCCATGTTAGGCCAAATTGATATTAAACACTGTTACCAATCAAAATGTGCACCAAGGAGATTATCACATGCCCTTAATATGGTGTTACACAAATGCCAGGAGATCGCCAAAGGGCCAACTTTTCAGATGATGTTGTCCTCGTCCCATGCTGGTTCCCTGCTGCCCCTGTTTCTTCTTATTCATGGCTCAAGCCATGAATAGATCGTCCATTCCATTCCTGTCATGGAATGACGATTGAGTGAAAAGGAGCCCCATTATGCTGGCACGATGCCAGTGTTAGTGGGAGGTCCGTGCACATTTCCAGGTGCAATCGAGACAAGGAGGTAAGTGACACCCTTTTTTTCCCCTACCCAGGTTACTTGTACTTTTTAAACTGTGTTTTTATGCTTGCTGTCACTTTTTGATCTTTATTTCCCTTTTTATTTTTGAATTTCCTGCACTCTAATTCTCTCGCGAGAATGGCCAGGAACTCAAACCAGGAAGTGAATGGGGCTCTGCTCGAGCTCTATTCACTCCTGGGCTGCCAAGGGGAGGGGGCAGTCACACGAAAAGGTAGGTCTGAAATGGAGGGTTATCATGCTGGGATTTTTATTTTATTTTTATTTATTTATTTTTATTTAGTTATTTATACCCCGCTCTTCAGCCACAAGGCTATCAGAGCAGCTTACAAATTGTTTTAAGCAATAGCTATTTACACATCTACACTGCATTAAACAGTTTCCAATGTGTGTTAGCTAATTGCCCCCACAAGCTGGGTACTCAATTTACTGACCTACGAAAGGATGGAAGGCTGAGTGAACCTTGGAGCTGGCTGGACTCGAACTTGCAACGTGGTGGCTTGCAGTACTGGCATTTAACCACTGCACCACCAGGGCACAGGAGAGGGGGCTGGGATATAATATAGTGAGATAGGGACACTTTTTTGGTCCTCAGCTGATAATCTCCCAAGTCAGAGAGAATGCTGAGTGTTTCAGTAACAGATGCTGGAGTGTTACAATAGGAATTTCAAAATGAATATACAATTGGGTAGGTGTGTACAATATTTATCACTAGACTTTCAAGAACTCATAAAGTGCTTCCCCCAAACTTCCCAGCCTCTCTTCATCTTCAAGTCTTCTGTTGATACTCTTTGTAAGCCTGAAGCTCACAGCTTGCTTGCTAGCTAGCTTATTTATTTTAGACATTATTTTGTGCCGTCCTTCAATAAAAATTCCCAGGGTGGTTTACATAAAAGAAACAAAACCCAATGAAAATAAAAACAGTGTGTAGTACTCATCAGTCATGGCTTTCCCTCCCCCCACACACACATTTTCTGAGGCCAATTTGCATAGAAACCTTCCCAACCAGGCAATTTTGCAAGTGCCAAAGAAAATCTAGAGCTGGCATAGTGTAGTGATTTGAGCATTGGGCTAGGACTCCAAGAGATGAGGGTATGAATCCCTGCTCAGCCATAGAAATCCACTGGGTGACATTGGGCAAGTCACAATCTCTCAGAAAATACATGTTCTTCCTTATGATCAGAAAAGAATCTTGCAGTTCCCTCTTTAATATGAGAATCCAAAAGAAATATGTATTCTTTCATAGTTTCACAGACCACAGGTTGGATATACCATATCATACAAAATCTCACTCAATATCTTTCATATTAAAAAAAAATTGGTGATAGAAGAAAAGACAGAAGAAATTATGGGAAACATGGGGAGATTACAAAGAAAAGATAACTTTGTTTGGATACCTACAAACACACATAGCATTCCAAGAATAAAAGCAATTGCCTAACAAAAGCTTGTTTGGAAGCATCCTGTCTGGGTAACTTAAAGAAAAAACCTTTTTAGATTGTTTTCTCCATTAGAGATCTACTTTTTTAAAAAAAGAAAGGAAAAAGCAAAGGAAAACAAATCTTCCTGTTTAAAATTCTGCCTCACACCTAAACATCTTGCTTGTTGAATCTCATTGACAATAGAACATTTCTTGACTTTTTTTTGAATAAATTGTGTAGGCATGTTTGGAAATTAAAATAATTTTAATAGTCTCTGTTTCAAAACGTTGGCAAAGTGTCAGATATATCTCAGTGCCTTCCTCGTTTGTCCAGTGAAAACAAATTGTAACACATGCACAATCTTAATTGTGTGTGGACTGTTTTGTTTTTGTTTTGTTTACTATGAGAGATGCTTTTAAAAACATAATAAATGGGGGAGGAGTCTGATGTTGCATCAAAATTTTTACAGGAGATTCTCTTTTTCTGATCATCTTTCTCTCATCCATGAATCACAGATGAACCTTGAAAAGAACTTAATCTATCCTTTCTACCTTCCCACCCAACACCCCCAGCTCCTTTTTCAAGGGCCTTATTGCACAACTGGACTCTGTCTGTAGGCTAGAGGCACAGCCATGCTGGCCTGAACTGTTTCTGAAGCTACAGATGACTCTTTCCCCACATGGTTCTCAACACCACATGGCAAGCTTTCAAGTCACTGTTGCCTGGGTTAGTTGTCTGAATTCACCCTGTGCCAATACAGTCATGTGTTCTGAGGTGGACCTCATTGTCTCTTACGCAAATCCATTCAATTCCAGCATGGCCAAATGTACAGTTTTACTGGGCTTGGGACAGCTGCTGCATATTGTCATTGGCATACTCTGTCTTTGGAAACCAGTTAAAACTGAAAAAGCTGAGGCCCAGAGATAAGAAAACTGTTTGTTCACAGTGGTAGAAAATAAACAGTGGGATCTTCCAAAGATCTGAATTGGGGCCAGTACAGATTACACTCATCAGTGATCAGGAGTTAGCATTAACACTGAGGTAATCAACTGAAGAAAACATCACATTATGCTAATTCAATAGAAATATCAAAGCAAGGACTTTTGGACTAAGTGACTAGGGCTGCAATCCTATGCACAATGACCTTGGGAGGGAGCCCCAGTGGAGTCAATAAGGCTTACTTCTGAAAAGTTATGTATAGTAGGATTGCACTGCAGGTAACAGAATATTACATGGAATCCACAGTAAATGATGCATATTGGGACACACACAAAAAAAAACCCTCGTAATTTTCATACAAGCCCCAGCAGGGTTTAAATTAGATATAATTGTTATTCAAGAAATGTCAGTTTGGCATACTGAAGTAGAGAATAAGGGGGGAAATCTATGTTAGGTTTACTAGCAGAAGGTTTGAAAAGAAAATGGAAGCATGATAAGGCTATTGTATAATTCTACAGTGTGCTAGCTTTTAAAATAACTGTGTTCAGTTCTGGTTCATTCATCCTTAAAAAGATAGTGTAGAGCTGGATTAAGAAGAAGAAGCAGTAGCAGCAATTATGGGACAATTTCTAATCTTCATTTTTTTTTTTAAAAAAGAAAGTCTTGGAGGGTTTCCCCCCCCCTCAAAAAAAAGGCACCATGGAGGCCCTGGGGATCACAAAACAACCCTGGGGGTTGCATGGAATACACTGTCTACCTTCTCATATCTTGAAAAAAAAAATCTGGTTCATTTTCAGACTGTATTCAGGCATGTTACACATACATTTCACAGTGATGCACACTGGTTTGTATCTTAGAGGCACTGAGATTCTGTGGTTTCAATCCCATTTGTCTGGGCAGGTTCCATTTAAAAAAAAAAATCTCCCTGAAGCTGCTGAGAGAGTTCATACAGAATGTTGGGGTTCAGTTTTGTCAAATATCCTAAAGATACCAGATCCAGACTGATCTTGAAAGTTAAGCAGGGTCTACCCTGGTTAGTACTTGGATGGTATACCACCAATGAATACCAAGTGCTCTTGGCTATATTTCATAGGAAAGAACTGGCAAAACAACATATTAAGTATTCCTTGCCTAAGAAAACCATATGAAATTCAGGGGGTTGCCATAAATTGGCAGACAACTTGAAGGCACATATTGTTTATCAATACAGTCAACCTCTGTATCCACGGGGGGATACATTCCAAGACCTCCTGTGGATACCTGAAACCATGGATAATACAGAACCCTATTATTTTCAATGAAAAGAACATCAGAAGTTGACTGTAGAATCACACTGGAGGACTTAGAACATATTTTTTCACACGTGGATAAGTGAATCCATGGATACCAAATGCATGGATACCGGGGGGGGGGGTCTGCCTGTATGCTGATAATTCTCAACATACAGTTTTCTTCAGTAAGGATTACTCAGAGGTGGTTTTGCAAGTTCCTTCCTCAGAAATATAGCCTACAGAACCCGGGGGCTTACTGCATGCTGAAGTAAAGTGGCAGGGCAGCCAGAAGGTTCTGCTTTCCATGCTGCCTTACTGCATGATGTCATAGTTCTTCCGGTGTTCTGCCATTCCGGTCCCGTGGGAGACTGAGATAAAACCATGTATTTTTGCCAACTGGTTTTTCCGGTTAGCAAAAAGACACAGTTTTACTTCAGTCTCCCACAGGACCGGAACGGCAGAAAACTGGAAGAACCATGACATCATGCAGTAAGACAGAGCTTCTCAGCTGCCCTGCTGCTTTACTTTGGCGTGTGATAAGCCCCCTGGTATTCATTGGTGGATGATTATTTATTTGTTTATTTATTTATATCCCACCTTTCTCCCAATGGTGGGACTCAAGGGAGTCCCACCATTGGGACATTTAAAAACAACACTAGCTAAAAACACAGTACAATAAATAGTACAATACACAGTACAATAAATAAACACAGTACAATAAACACAGTACAATAAATAAAATCTTATCCAATTGTGTTCAAAGGAGAGGACCAAAATGGTGAAAAGTTTGGAAGCCATGGCCTATGAGAAGCAGCTTAGGGAGCTAGGCATGTTTCACCTGAAAAAGAGAAGGTTAAGAGGGAACATGATAGTCATGTTTAAATATCTGAAGGGATGTCATATTGAGGATGGAGCAAGCTTGTTTTCTACTTCTCCAGAGACCAGGACATGGAGCAATGGGTACAAACTATGGGAAAAGAGATTCCACTTAAACATTAGGAAGAACTTTCTGACAGTAAGAGCTGTTTGGCAGTGGAATGCACTGTCTTGGAGTGTGGTGGTCTCCTTCTTTGGAGGTTTTTAAACAGAAGCTGGATGGTCATCTGTTGGGAATGCTTTGATTGTGTTTTCCTGCATGGCAGGGGGTTGGACTGGATGGCCCTTGTGGTCTCTTCCAATCCTATGATTCTACTAACCACACCACATAATTCTTGTCTTCAAACAACTTTGTTGGGGTCCCATTTTTGTCTGAGTCCAAGCTGCTACTTCTTACCTGTAAAGCTCTAACATTCTTGGGACCCACATACTTATACCATGAACAACCTAAAACACACACACACACATACACACACATCCGTGATGAAAAGTGTTTTTTAGAATGGAGGATGTTCTGTTCTTGAAATGAAATTATGCATTTCTTAAAACTTGCTGAGCATAATTGGGATATTATGTTAGGAGTGTGAATTTGCCTTCTCCCTGATACTACTAATTAGTGTTTATTAAAGACCTGAGTGTTATTTGTGGTCTGACAGATTATTATGCTCCTTGTCAACCAAATGGATTGAAATCATTTTAAAAATGAATAGATGGGGTGGGGTTGGGAGTGATGCTGTAAGAGGATCTATCTTTATGCTGTAATAGGAACTATTTCTGCCTTCAAAGGTTTTGCTTTCCCTTAGGCCATAGCAGGGCAATCGCATAAGAATGTGCTGGAGTCAGGCTTAGTGGTTTAATGGGAGATGGGTTGTCATTTAAAAGACTTAAGCCACTAGAGATGTTTGGAGGGGGAACTTTCAGTCTAAAAGAATGTGATCACCCATATGGAAAAAATAATAATAGATAGACTTCCCTCCTTGCTTGCATTGAGAGACTGCATTTTGAAAGAATCTACACTTCTGTTAGGAACCCTTTATACATATCATTAAATAGCTTGTACCATGTCTCATAGGACTACCACCCAAGGAGACAGCTCCATTGTGTACAAAGGCAATTACACAACTAAGAAAACAAGCCTATGCTATGTAAACAATAACCCTGAAGAGCAATTGAAATGGAGGGGGAAATGCCCATTCATGCTGGCGGGGTGGGGCTGGGGGCTGGAGCAGGGAACCACAGATGCTAGTACTATGAGGAATGAAAAGGAGGCACAGTTAGCATCTTGAGCTGCTTGTCTAGCAGATGAGTCCTTATGAGCTGATGTGCCCGAAGGGAGTATAGAGTGAATGCCTCCAACATAAGGAAGACAGCAGTAGCGCACATCCTACTCCAGCAGAACATTCCTGGTTCAGTACTTCACAACCCCATTTAAAAGGACCAAGTTGCAATAGAAGGGAAAATACATTTGTGTGAGAGTTGGGATGGGTCAGAAGTTTGTTCAGTTTGCATTTCAGTACAAAATTACCAAATGTGCGCAGCTTGAATTTGCTGGAATTTATTCTCAGCCTCCCCGTTTTAGAACTAACTTTACAGTATTGAGCCTTGAGAGACTCCTTTATTAGGCTGGGATGTTAAAGTCCGCATCATGCTGGTCACCGCTCAAAGCTTGGCTATATTTTGGCCTAGTTCGTGCCAACGAGTGTCCTATTGTGAGGTGGATTTAGAATGCTTTACCACAAGCAGCTCCAACTGTGCGGCCTTCTTACAGCGATGCTGGTATCAGAGCTCATCGCTTGGGCAGAAGCCATCTGTTCCAGGAGGCAGCTTTGTTGTCCTCCCTCCAACAAGGCAGCAAGCTGGGGCCTCTGATCATCTAGCAGCATTACAGCAAACAGGCCATCTGCTGACTCTATAGCGGAGCTGGGTAAGTAGCAAAGAATCAAGCTCCATATGGATCAGGAATGCCAACTGAGAAGGCTTACCTCCAGGTGCCATGATAAAAATATCTCAGTTGGTGGGAAATGACTATGATTTGCCCTCATTTCCTAAGACCACCGGTTAAAAATAGAGTAGAAGAAGGGAATGAAAGTTAGTGCTATGCCAAATGTTTGTAAGATCTGATCAGTGCAAAAGTTGCTACTGGGAGAGTGTGTCAGGGTCAGTTTAACCAGGAGGCAGACTGAGGCAGATGCTGGTGGAGGAGCATTATGTGGGTAGCTCCCAGCCATTCCTACTGGATGGCCCCAGCCTGTCCTGTACCCCCAAACTAGCCTGCTGCTTCATGCTAGTGGTGAAGGAACCAATACTGTTTCCACTGTTGAAATAAAATTCAATTGTCAGTCCTGTGGACTTCTGTATATGCAATGGAGGAGGAAGTGCCACCTTGTCTTTTCTTGGCAACATTTGGTCAGAGGGGTTTGCCTTACTCAGGGGCTGAAAGAGGGTGATTTGCCTAAGACCACCCAGTAGCTTTCCGTGATGGAGTGGACATTCAAACCCTGGTCTCTCAGAGTCCTAGTCCAGCACTCAAACCACTGCTTCATGCTGACATTCAGTATATTTAGGCCTGTCTTTTTCTATACTACAAAAAACTTGCTAAGTGTGTGTGTGGGGGGGGGGAGAATAGTGGCACAATGTCTTTTGAGTGCTACAGCTAGGAGTGGTCTTTCTGGAAGGTTCTAAAGTGTTCTTTCAATGCTTCCCAGGACTATTACATTAAATAAACATTTATATTTTTGGAACTTTTGTTTTCCCTCATCATGGAACACCAGTAGTACTGCAAACATAAACCTGTGCGAAACGTTGGAGTTAGCAAGCACCTTCTTGCTCCTATGTAGGTGAAGCTAGTTTTGACTAAATTCAACACAAACTGATGGAATAAGTTATCCTAACTGTACTCATACAGCTGTTCATTTAAACTTAACATAGTCACAAGTAACTTTAGCCAGATGAGTTATGGGTCACAAACAGATGGGATACTTGCTGCTTTAGCAGCACATGATGTATACTTTATAGACTTCACCTTCATGAAAACATGTTTTTAGAAACACAGTCAACTTATATCAATGCATATGCCTTTCATATCCTATGTGCCTTCCCCTATCTTTCCTCCCCTTTCTTCATAATTATACTTTTGAAAACCCAGTAACATTTTTGAAAACACACACACACAGGAATGGAATGTAGCACTGGATTGGTCCAGGACCAGTAAGGCATAGTGGTAGACTTCAAAGACATAGGCATGTTAGTCTGGATCAGTATGCAAAGGGATTGTCATGCCCTGCTTCCAGAACTTGGAAATGGACTCTTGACTCAAGAGACTGAAGCAGTGGACATGCCAGGACCTGCTGAACCAGGGAGCAGGAGGATGTTCCAGAGCCACAGGCCTCAGACATATACAATAGTACAATACCAGCTCTGGCAGAGGGCCCTGCCTCTTCAGATACAGAGGACAACTTACCTATACCTACCTTCACAGCATGGAAACAAGAAAAGGAGGGCTTGAGGCAGTCTCAGCCTATTTATAGGAAGCAGAAATTAGTTAAGCAGCTGCTGTGTTAGCTGCTGCTCTATAATATGCAGCACTGCCCTCCAGGGGTGGTCGGAGATTATCTGACCTACCTGAGTACCTGTCATGTTCCTGCTTGCTGTGTTTGACCTGGACTGTGTTTGTTTATCCTGGACTCTGTTTGCCTGACCTGGATTTTGCTGGACTACCCTGGACTCTTGTTTGCTATGCTTTATATATTGGACATTGCTTGCGGACTTGTGTTTTGCTAGCAAAGTAAGTGTGTGACTTCACGCTGCCTTGATTCCTACGCCTGTAATTAACTTGACTGTGTTGTGCCTCTGGTTATCAGCTGTGTAGTAATCAGTCTTTGGCTGGTTGCCCAGATATTGTTTGGACAGGGATCTTGTAACACCTCTGAGACTAGAGAAAGAAATTGGTAGTTTCATAAACTTTCATAACTTCCATAAACTTAGGGCTTATTTATATGGGCCAAATACCCTGGCTTACCCCCATTCAAGAGCCCTGCAGTCTAGATGATGTAGGGGTTTTGCCCTGATCTGCCCCTGGGCAGCTCTCACCACCCTGGGGCAGATAAGGGGCTAGAACAGTGGATAGCTGGGATAGGGCCTGATAAGACGTTACAATATAATACCCGGTTTACTCAATTGCCGGCAGCCAAAACCCAGATTGGGCCCTGTGTCCTCAGCAGCCCATCTGACAGGCCACCCCTCACTGCTGCTGCCAGCTCCCTGGATCTCCCAGAAGCCAGACAGGCTCAGCACGTGACCAAGGCTGATCACATGCAGTGGGCCTGCAGTCACATGTTGCGGCACCCCTTCCTGGCTTCTGCATCAGCAGGGAAAATGGCGGCAGTGGTGGCTGCAGCAACAGGCTGGTGTTCTGTTTGGAGCAGAACAGGCTAGATCCGGAGCCAAGATATGCTGGTGGGGAGCTGACATATCTTGGCTAGTGTAGATAAGCCCTAAGACTGCTGCCACACTGCAGAAATAATGCAGTTTGACACTGCTTTAACTATCATGGCTCCATCCTAAGGAATCCTGAGATTTGTAGTTTGTTGTGGCATCAGAGCCCTCTGACAGAGAAGGCTAAATATCTCACAAAACTACGAATTCCAGAATTCCATAGCATTGAGCCATGGCAGTCAAAGTGGTGTGAAACTGCATTATTTCTGCAGGATGGGCAGCAGCCCAAGTCTACTTCATCAGACACATAGTGACAATGTTTATTTTGTTCAAGGACATTTTGATACTTTTTTAATATATTTTTTAAAAATCAGAGTAGCTTACTGTAAAAACAGATACAAGCAAAGCAAAAGTAAAAAATAATAAAATGATATCAATGTAAAAATTAAGAACAATTAAAAACAGAGATAACCAAGAAACATTAATATTCAGTAAAATGCCTGGGTGAACAAACAGGCCTTTAGTTGATGGCAGAAAAACCCAACTTTTGGATCCTACCTCATTTCAGTATGAGAAGAGGTAAATACTTACGGTGGAAAGCAAAAACTGACTCTTAGTTCTTAATTTATTTTTTTATAACGAACACAGTGTAATAAAGGGAGTTAATCAAAGGGGAAGGAAATACATGCATAAGAACTACAGATGCTGTAATATGCATTTAAAAAGAAGGAAAAACAGATGCAGTGTGTTCTCCCAAGACAGCAAGGTGGGAACTTGTGAGACGAATCTTGCTCTTCTCAGACTTAATATTCCATCACTAAGAGCAGCATGGAGAAAAGAGAACAGCCAACAGCCAACCTGGCTCTCAGAGAGCAAGATATTCTAACACTGTGTGAAGTCATTTCATGAAAAAAGAATCTGGAAGTCGGCCTAGAGTATACTTTTATTCAGCAACAAACAGCGCTTTCTTTGCTTACAAATAGTACACAGTTATTATCAGCTTGTAATTACCTTTTTTTTAAAATGGAAAACATATAAAGTGGAAAGCTGAAGGACAGAAAGCAAACTCTGTAAGGGTTTGATGGACCCTTGGTTTCAAGACTTTGTTTAGGAATCTTCCCAATGCATTTGTCATCAGTGATTTTAAAAGGCCATCCCAAGACAGGTTACTGCCAAGACAGTAGTTTGCAATAGAGTAGACAGTGGCACCCCAACCTCATCTGCGGCATAGACTTTCCAGTTTCACAGAGGTGAAGTAAATTTGGGCCGGGCCAAACCTAGGAAAAGGTGGCAAGTGTTTTTAGTGGTATGTCAGCAATCTCCTGTCCTTCAAATTTGCTTTTAGGATTGTCACATTACAATCTGTGAATGTACCTGTAAATATATAGGACAAACCAGATAGTTTCTACTCTAGGGAATAATAAAAGGACATAAATTTGACTTTAAGAGAAAATAAACAGAAAAGTCTATGTGTGGTTGTGAAATCTAGACAGTGAAGAAAGCTGACAGGACGAGAATAAAGTCATTTGAAATGTGGTGTTGGAGAAGAGTTCAATGGATACCATGGATTGTAAAAAAGACAAATAAATGGGTCCTAGAGCAAATAAAATCTGAACTCTCCCTAGAAGCTAGACTGACCAAACTGTACTTTATATTGAGAAAACATAAAAGACAATAACGCTTAGTAAAGTGGAAGGGAAAGAAAGAGATTGCATTACATAGACTCAATCAAGGAAGCCACAGCCCTGAGTTTATAGGACTTGAGCAGAGCTGTTAATAACAGGGTTTCTTGGAGGTCTCCTATTCATAGGGTCACCATAAATTGAACCTGATTTGACAGCAATTAAAAATAAAAACACTGTATTACAGCTGCTGCTGTTGTAATGGAGTCCATCGTGTGAGCTTTTTTTAAATTGAATAATAAAATCATATGAAAACAAACCAAACATTAAACATTCGTATATTAAAGACTTCTTTTACAGTGCTTTCTCTTGTTTGACAATTCTTCTCCTTCAATAAATGAACCTTACAATACGTCTGGCATTGGCAGTTTGGGGGGAGAGCTCCCCCTGGGAAATCCAAGAGGTCTTGAGCCCTGAAACTCCCCCAAAGTTTACACTATGCCCCACCCACTCAGGTCAAGCTGCATAGCACCCCTGAACATCTAATTTACTTTGGCATATGAGGCAGAAAATTTTCACAAGCACCTCTCTCTATTCCCAGCATTAAAAATGCAATTTTAAAAAAAATTAAATACAGTAACTAAAAATGTCCTGCTTTTTTTTTTTGGACATCCAAGATCTGCTGCCTGAACTACAGTAGCTGCCCTACTTTACCAAATTAGGGCTCATCCTTACTAGTTTAATATGAGCCTTTTGGTTTTGCTTTTGCTTCTGTTCCTTACATACTATTAATTTAATTAATTTTTGTTTAGACTTCTCACACTTTACTGTCTTGTTAGCTCAAACTTGCGCTGTGACACTATTGATACTTGTATACACCCACACATACTTCCCCTTCCTCAGCTTCCACCAGCTTTTGGACTCTGGTGTTAAGTGTTTCTCATTATTTTGAACTGTGTTTTGGGTTTGTGCCCATATGAAAAATGTAAAAGAAGATGAAGGCTATCAGACTTAAGAGCCACCTGATAGAATCTTGGGAATTATGCTGAGAGGGGAATATACCAGAGACAGGTGATGGAAATGTCAGATGAAGAGATGGCTTGGGCACACAGATAACAGCTTCATTCAACTGTCACTGAGAAAGGAAGAGAATGATGGAGTGCCCCAGGTTATAGCTTGGAAACATCAGCACGATAAAATTAATAGTATAGTAACCAGACCTTGGCACCCTCCAGTTCATCAGTTGTCTTTTAGTTGGTGACAATGTGGAAAAAATATATATATAATATTGTGTGTGTACATGTGTATGGATGTTTTTTTTTCTCATGGAACACCACATCTGTTCCAGAGACTATACTCTCACCATGTAAAACATGTCAGAAAGTATTTGTATATTTTAAAAATAGAAAAGTGGATTTTAAACCAAACAAATGTAACACTGATTCCTAACTAGAATATTGGGCAGAGTGTATACTTTGTATACAAATTAGTGATAGAAGAGAATCCAACCTTCTTCTTTTTTTAGTTTACAACCTGTGAAAACAGGGAGAATTATGATCTCCTTATACTATACATGTGTCAGAAAATGATGCAGGAAAATTTATATGAAATGTCTCACTTTGAAACAGGAACACTGAGAGATAATATTTAACAAGTGTTACAAAGTGATAGACCAGAGCAAATAATTCATAGCTTACTTACCAGCAAATGTAGTCATTTTTACACCTCCCAGAATATCTGCAAATAGACCAATGACGTGTACATTTTTATTATTTCATTAATGTTTGGAGGAAAAGTACAGATGTATTATGAACAGTACACTGTATGTGCCTTTTAGGACACATTGTGCAGTCATAAAGAAGCATGTCCACATGATATTTCTATTTCTCTTCAGGGTGATTACACAGATACCTCTGGCTCAAATATTCATGTGATTTAATATAAAGGTTTTGTTGCTGCCTTTAAATTCTATATAGCCTTTAAGTTCCTTTTCCACTGTCATTTTTCTCCTTGAGACCAAAACAAGTGGATACTCAGGAAGTGACACACAAATGCTGCCAATAATGAATTACTTTTAAAATAACTCAATTAATACTGGTTTATTTACCTCTTTTTCATAATTCACCCAGGTCCACAAGCTTATTCACAGCAGCAGGGCCATAAATAAGAATTATAATGAAAAGACAGAGACAATAGTTTAAATACAGCAAAATTGGAACAATTTATCAATTTAGAACCATAAAAATAGTTCCCAGGTTACCAATAGCAGACAGATTTACAGAGGAGAGTTATACTCTCTGTACCCCAAGTACTCTTTTTTGGATAGAAAGATAAGATATATGATTTAACATAAGATTTCTAATGCTTTGCATCATATTTCTTTTTTGGACTTCACTAGGTTTTATACAATTCTGTGAATATACTCAAATTCATTTTTTCCCTTTGTCCACATGGCTGTCCTGATTTTTTTTTAGTTTCAAGTAGGCATGGAAATTTCATGTAGGCATGGAACCCTACTATTTGGTAGAGTGAGGCATGTGCCTCAGGCAGCAGATGCTGAGTAGCAGGAGGCATAGCCTCCTGGCCATTCCTCCTAAACTTACTATCTCTTTCTGTTGGAGGACAGAGCAGTGTATGCCATACAACCTGTGTTATAACTCCTAAATTGGTGCAGGATTTTGAAGTAAGATTCAGCTGCCAATCCAGTCAGCTTCTAGTTGTGGATGGAGGTAAGGTCTTATCCTTAGCCTCAGGCAGCAAAATGTCTGGGGCATTATCTAATGCAGACTCTGATTCTAAGCCTTCCTTGTTACACACTTTAATAGACCTGACTAGGATGTTGTCTATCTCCTGTTAGGTTAGTATGTCAAAAAATATGTTGCTTTGTCATTGCTGAAGGCAGACACAATGGTGTCAATGAGGCTGAAATCACAGGGAAGTTGAATCCCATTAAAACAAACATAGCTTATTTCTGAGTTAACATCATTAGGACTGAGTTGCAAGGATATTTTTCCCTGAGCCTGCACAAGCAAGAAGGGATAAGGTAGGACCAATAAGTGACATCTCCCCTCAGCCAAGAAAAGATGCACCATATAATGCCAACCAAGTCATTTTGGCACATGAGGCAGCAAGTCCTGCAAGCAATTTTCCCTGGCAGTAAAAGTACTGTATAATAACAAATTAAATAATTTGCTCCCTTTTCATAACATTCAAGATCTGCTGCTTGCAGCAGCTACCTCCTTCTACCTAATGATAGGGCTTGCCCTGATTTTACAGGCACATTAGAATGTATAATCTTCCCTACCTCATGAGGAAATCACTGTCTTTTACTGAAAAATACCTGCAAGTGTAGTACATTAAATAACTTAAGACATAGCCTTTTGTGAATTGTTTTAGCCCCTGACAGCTTTGTTTATCAAAGGATACAGGCCCAGTTTCAAGCTCTCTCTGCTCTACCTCTTACACTGATGGGAAATTGGTCATTTTGAGAGAGCTATTCTGTCAGCTCATGCTCACCGCCCCCCAGCTGCTGATGTAAGCTAACTGCTCTTTTCCATGGCTGAATGCCATTTATAATAGAAATAACTGCTTACTAATTAGCAGCTGTATCTGTTAACTGCTTATTTGTTAGAGCATGAATTAGTAACCAACCCTTGGCTGGGCTATAACTCTCCACAACTCTGGAAATGATTCTTGTTCATATAGTAGATCAATACCTGCCAGCCTACCCTTTACAAATACATTTCCCCCTCACCCTGGATATTGCCTCTCCTTTACACTCTGTTTTCCGATTCCAGTGAGATGAAGCAGAGAGACTGATGGTGGTGACACCTCATAGCAGGTGGTCCATTGTATACTGTGATGTATTAACGGGTGTAATTGTTGAGGCAGTTACATTCTTTAATGATATAGTGCAATGCCTTATATAAAATTGCTGATAACTATATATATAACACAGCTGCTGATGCTATATGTATGTGACTAAGGAAAAAGCTATAGAGCAAAAATGCAATCAACAGCATGGAGTAATGTTCTATAGCAAATTGTATTCCAACATGTCTTTTCAATATTTCTATAAACTGAGAGCTTGTAAAAGTTACTTTTCTGAATTAGAGCTCCCATGCTCACTGGGAGATTCTGGGAGATATAGTCCAAGGTACTGTAATTTCTCCAATCACTGCTATTACTCAAAAGGCAAGTGTTGTAGGAGAGCCCAGAGGACAGCCAGCCAAGTCACTAGCAAGCCTAGAATGCCTTTGTATTGCTTTCTTCTATACAAATGACCTTTGAGAATGAGTAAGACAAGTACTTATAGGGCAGAGATGGGCAACTTCCAAGAGTGAGAGATCTGGAAGGCTACCTCCCTCTGCCCCCAATTCCTTTGGTCAAAAATAAATTGACCAACTGCACCAAAAGTCTCTAGGTGGGGTAGCTGTGGCCCTCCAGGGCCCCCTAATTTTATATATATATATATATATATATATATATATATATATATAAAATATTGCTGCCCAATGCCCTCTGGAGGGCATGAGGGAAATTTCACCATTTAAAAAATATTTTAAAATGTATTTATTTATTTGCTCCTCCAGACTTCTTGTGACCCAAAGAAGACCTTTTTTCCCTAACAAGACATGAACAACAAGTTGACTCCTGGGCCATTTCCTGTTGTTAAAAAAAGGCATCTTGCAAAAAGCCTGTTCTAAAAAAGCATCCCGGGGTGGGGGGTATGATAAAATCACCACACACATACCCGAGAGGGCTCTGGGGGGCATATTTTTTAAATTTATTTTTTATTTTTTTGCAGAGCAGCTGCAGCTTTCTGGGGTCCCCAGGAAGCAATGTAGCACCCCAAGTCTTGACAGTTGCCTGCCCCTGCTCTAGGAGGGTGCAAATGGCTATTTTGAGGCATCTCCCTAGCCTGTTTTAGACCCAGGCAGGGGGTGTTTTTTTAAAAAAAATCAAACCAGAAGTGACTTCCGCTTTTCAAAATGAGGAAGACAAGATGGCATCCCTTCCCAGTTCTATGCATACATGTCTGGACTGGCAGTTCAACCGCATGTCAGTACTAGTGGTGGCAAATACCAATACAGTATATGTAAGGTATCAGGCTAACTTAAGGAGTCCCAGGAAAAGTTGTGCAGCAGAAGAGAACAGCTGTGGCATCCAAAGGTAACAGCCAGGAAGCTGTCACTGCTGCCCACTCCAAGCACCAGCTGCTTGAAAGAGTTTGCCTAACTGTACGGCTGGTGCTGAATTTGAGTTTTGAGTTCATGCACTGCCATTTTGAAGGGAATCCCTCCCTGTTTAGCACATGGGCCACCCCAGGTTGTCAGTGACTCAGTCTGGAAACTCTGCATAGTCTGCCACAAAAAACAAAACAAAAAAAACCCACTGTGTGGGCTTGTCTACATGGTTTAAAAACCTCATCTCCCCCCCCCCACCATCTCAAAGCCCTGCAGAACATACGATGCAGGACATTTGGCCCATTCTGCCTCCAGGCAGTGCTCACCGCCCCCAGGGCTGAGGTGGGCAGGAGTGGGGAAGGCGAGGTAGGGCTCGATAAAGCATTATAGAAAAATAACCAGTTTACTCTGTTATGACCAGCAAAAACTGAATTGGGCCCCACATGTCCACAGGAGCCTGTCTAGAATGCCAGCCCTTGCTGCCGCCACCATCTCCCTGTCTCTTCTGGAAGCTAGTAAGGAATCCCTCAGCATGAGACCAAGGCTGGTCACATGCAGGGGTCCTTCAGCCACACATTGCAGACCCCCTTCCTGACTTCCAAGTCAGCAAAGAAAATGGCAGTTTGGACTCTGTCCTGTCCCACACAGGTAACAGGGGCGAATGGGCCAGCTCCACAGCCAAAATACACCTGTGAGAAGCCAAGATATCCTGGCTCGTGTAGATGAGCCCAGTGTCGTTTGAGCCTCTTGTGCAAGATTTTTCTCCCTTGATCTAGTAGAGATTTGTTGCAGTCACTGAAAGCAAATACAGTATCTCCTGCAAACTAATATGCACCATCATACTGCAAGGCCACCCAGAGTGATTTTGACATGCAAGGCAGAAAATCAAGATGATTTCCCCCTTAAGAGCCATTTGGCACATGACAATTCGATGCCCTTGAATGATACTCAGAAACTAGTGCATGAGATAGCCATTTCACTCAGCCTCCCAGTAGGATCAGGGTGGGCCTGTCATTCTCATTCCCACCAAAACTGAGAATGTAAATGCAAGTAAGGGGCCAGCTCAAGACCAGCTCTATCATTAGACAAAGTGAGGCATCTACTTCAGGCAGCAAATTCCTGAAGTGAGGCATCAAGGAGGTGTTGGAAAACAAAGCTATGGATGTTAATCCACCTGTCTTGCCTTTCCTAAGATGCCTGGGTGTGTCCAAACACGGCACAGTATACAGTCCCTTCACCGGTGGTGACATAAGATGTAATTGGTCCAGTTCTGTATGCAGAATAGGGTGTGGTGTTTCATCTTCCTTGGGCAGCAATCAGCTGGGGTTGGCACTGGCTGAACATCCCTGCTTGTTGTGTAGTTTAAGAGGAGGCAGGGATTTCATTGCTGATAAAATCTTCACATTTATAATGGATATGAAATGGAGACAGACATACAGGAAGAGTCCAAAGGGGCTAGCATAGACCCTAACCTGACCTTAGGTGTCCCATGGTTTGTGACTTTGTGAGGAATGGGAGATGAACTTGAACTGCCACTTGCAGTAGACCTAGATTTCTTTTTTTCTTCAAAGAAAATTCTGTCTATAACACATCTCTAGCGACTCAGCAGCACCATGATCAAAATAGCAATCAATTCCTTCAATGCTAAGAGTTCAGTGCAAAGAATAAACATCCCTAATAACAGACCCATTTCCCACCACCCGGTTTCCGTGCCACTGAAATATATATTACCCATTACTTACAGGTAGCTCAAATCCGTTTCATGCACTGAGAGAAAAATAATGTTTTACAGCACTATTTTAAGACAGTGACTGGCTGATGGGAGTTCAATTATTTCAGGAAATGTATTTGGGTTGGGTAGAGAGAGTAAAAACTTAACTGAACTATTCTGCTTCATCAGTTTCTGTAAGGCAAGGCACTTCTTGATTAATATTTTAACAGCCTTGGTTACATTGTCTGCATATCTTCGCCCCATCCTTCTTTTCTTTTTCTTTTTTAAAGGGAGCTTTAAGAAAATCTCAGTGCAAATGTGAAAATTAAGCATTTGCTCCTTGAGGACATTTTGATTTAATATTACTTCCTCCTCCAACCTGAATGTGGAATATAAAATGTATGTGCATAGGAAGAGCAAAAGAGAGTCATCCAAGGAAAGCGCATCCTTCTGATCTGCTGAACAAACAGAAGGAAATCAGAAGGATCACTAGATCACAGGGTTTCTTCTCCACCCCCATCCAGCGTGACAGAGGCATCAGCAACAACAAAAATTGATTTGGCCTCCCTGTCTTAAGGGAGAGTTAAGCTTCCAAGTAACAGTCTGAAAAATCAGAACAAACCAGCTTAACCTAAACCACAGCTTCGAAAAATTCATTTTTGGTCTACAGTTTCCTGACCGCCCCCCTCCCCCGCCAGCATGGCCAGTAGTTATGCTGGGGAAACTGTGGGAGTTGCAGCCCAAGAAAGGAACTTTTTCAAGCTCCAAAAGCCAATGAGTAGCCAAGCGTTATAAAAGTCCTGTGTTGTAGCATAAAGGAAACCACCTCGCCCCATCCTGACACAGGCCCACCTACGAAGAATCGGGGCGCCTCACCTCCGCTAGCTACAGGGTCTTTTGGTTTGACTTGTTGATTCTCCAAAATCGTCTCCCGGGACTACGACGCGCTTCGCCTGTAGAGGAGGATTTGCAGCAAAGAATAAGAAGGAAAAAGCAGAGACGCTGCCGCCTTGACATTCAGGCTTTCCACCTAGCTGAGAGTACAGAATGCCACCTATGCATAACTGATAACTTGATCTCACACACACACTCAGGGTGCAAAAACTTGGGGGGGGTGTCAAAGCCCGAAAGACAGAATATGTGTGTATGCATACATACGTGTTTTGTCTTTCGGGCCTTGACCCCCAAGCTTTTGCACCCCGAGTGTGTGTGTGTGTGTGTGTGTGTGTGTGTGTAATCAAGTGTATGCATATTTCGGGCCCTACACACACACACTCACACACTCGCCTTCTCGTGCAACCTATAGCAGTGGCGAGGGGATGCACGCGGCGGGTCGCATCTCTAAAAAGCAAGGCCAGCCGAGCGCGCGTGGAAAGGGGCTGCGCGGCAGATCGAGGGCGCCGCCGCGGCGCGCCACGCGTGTTTTCTGCCCCCTCCACGTGGACTCTACAACCCTGACATAACCCCGTGGCTGACCCCTGGCGGGCTGGGCCCTTTCCCCGTCTGCCTCTTTCGCCCCCCTGCTCGGAAAACCGAGCCTCCCGGGTCCTGACGCCGTGCCAGGGCTGGCCTGATGAGACGCGGGGTCGCCCGCCTGCGATCTCCCTGCCGAGAAAGAAAGGCGGCGACGGAAGAAGGACCAGGCAGGCAGCGATGCCAAAATAGAATAGAAGAAACGGTGGTGGTGGAGGAGGACTAGCCAGACAGACCCGCTTTCTCCCCGGCCTTGTGGGGTTTTCTCTCCTTGGTCCTGGGGGAGGCGGGGAGGACGGGAGCGGAGGGCCGGTTGCTCTCCTGGGCTCCTCTTGCTTTCTTTGTTCAAACCTGGGAGCCGAGACTTTGGGGCGGGGGGGGGCGTTAATTCAAGCTATTGGGGAAAAGATCCCGTCGCTCACGATCGGTGGAAAGGACCGGAGTTACTGTCACAGGGAGAGAAAGCCAGTCCGAGGAGGGGAAGGGAGGGAAAGGAGGGAGGATTCCTGCAGTAAAGTGATCAAGTTAAGGGATCAAGTTTCTGGAAGGCCGGCCCGTCTTCCAAAGGCCCCCCAGGATCGTCTTTCCGGGGACGCCGCCGCCATCCTGACCCTCCCCAAGTTGCCCAGATTGGCAGAGGCGGCAGCCTCTTGGCCATTGTGTTTTTTTTTGGGGGGGGGGGGAGAGAAGGCGAGCTTCTTCTAGGAAAGGGCGGAGCCTGGACTCGCCCCGCCCTTGCCGAGGACTGGCCTTGGCTTTTCAAGTTAAAAGCGGCTTTCCTTCTTGCTCCCCGCTTTCCCTTCCTCGAAGTTGTCAAGCCGCTTGGTCCGAGATAGGGTGTCACCGCCTGGCCACCTCCTGGTAGAGAAACCGCTTCTTTTCTTTTTCTCTTTTGGGACGGTGGGCCGCTGGGAAGAGGCGCCTTCGCCACTCAAACCTCCATCCCCCAGCAGCAAAACTTTGGACGAAAGAGAAAGAGACTTGACCAAGAGGGGGGAAGGCGCCCCGAGGAGGGCGGGCGGGCGGGCGGCTTGGGAGGCGGACGGCGGCGGGGGAGCGAAGGGAGCTCGGAGAGACCGGAGCTCGGAAGCGGGAAGGAGCTGCTGCTTCGGGATCGTCAGCATTACCACAGAGTCTCCCACCAAAATCCATCCTTGCCTTTACATTTTTAAAAAATAAATCAAGACCTGTCCCCCTCAGGAAAGAAAGCGAGGGAAGCTAGAGGCGAAAATTACCTCTCGCGACCGGCAGCTGCGCCTCCGTCTTCTTTTCTCCCCCCTTCTCCTCCCCTTTACTCATTCACACACACACACACACACACCCTCCTCCCGGCTTCCCTCGTCGGCTCCTGGGGTTGCAGCCAGAGGCTCATTAGCAGGAGGGGAGGCGAGGAGGGCTCGCTCGCTCGCTCGTTCCCTCTCTCTTGGCTCTGTGGCGTTTCTCTCTTTCTCTCTCTCTCAAGTTGGCGGGCAGTTTGGGAAGCCGGAGACTTTCCGGGCGACGGCGAAGGAAAGTACTTGACGTTTCTGGCTGAGCCGTCAAGATGAGCCTCCCTCCTTGAAAGGCTTGGCAGGCGGCGGCCGAAGAAGGGGCGAAGGCGCGGAAGTTTCTCTCTGGCGGGAGCTGCTTCGCCGCCGGATCGCTTCCTCCTCCTCCGGATTGGGGGTCTCGTTCTTTTTCCAACAGTTCTCTCCGCCGCTGTGTGTGTGTGTGTTGTGTGTGTCGGGGGAGGGGGGCTACCTGAGCGCGAGGCTTCTCGTTGATTTCCTTACCGGAGAGCGAGGCTCGAAGAGCCCAAGGAGGAACGAAGGGGGCAGGAACAAGATCCCCCCCCCGGCTTGGCTCGGCTCCCTCCCCACCCTTCCTGGCACCTTGGCCCCTGGGGGCAATTCCCGCGCCTCCTTTGAGGAGGGAGGCTATAGATCGTTCTCATCCCTCGGCGCGCCCAGTGGGTAGAGCCAAGATCGCCGGGCTGGCTTCCCACTGGCCGGACTGGACGCTGCGCTAGCCGGGCTGAGTGAGAGGCGCCCCTGGGTCCAGCCCGGACCCCCCAAAAGGCTTTCGGCTCTGGGTGCCTCCTTTTTCTGCCTCTTCCAAGGCCGCGGAAAGTGGGGCGCGAGAGGCATTTGGAGGCCAAGCGGCGCCCTTGCTGCTGCCTCGGATCCACGAACACGCCGCCGCCGCCTGATGCTGTCTGGGCTTTTTTAGAAACCGATTGATTCATTGTGGATTGGCTGCTGTCTTCTCCTTCGCTGGCTATGAAGCTTTGGCCTTGAAGATGGAGACTATCTGGGTGTTCTTCCTCTCTCTGGTCCCGGTGTACACCAGGGGACAAGGCGTCTATGGTAAGCCGCGGCGTTCCCGGGGTGTCGATGGGGGAGCCAGGCGAGGGGCTTTTTTCCCCCTGAGGAGAAGGTATACAGGAAGGGGGGGATAATCCATAGTCGGATCAAAGTTTCTTTTTTTTCTCCCAAAGCACCTGCATCGGGAGAAAGTCAGTGATGCCCCCCAGCCCAGAAAAGCAAGTGGGGTGTGGAACTGATACAACATCAGGACCGATGTCTTAATGTCTTGTTTTTGTGCCGCCTCTCTGCCCCCCCCCCCAAAAAGAAACCTTGATTAACTAGTCCCCGTGGGAGAGCCAGCATTTTAACCCTTTCAAACCCTCCACCCGAGCAGCGCCTTTGGGTCTGAGTCCCCCCACCCCCGAAAGGCAGCCATGCCTCCTCGGAGCTCAGCTGCGGGCAAACAAATCAACTTGTTGTTTGTGGAGAGGCGCTTCAGAGAGCGGCGTTTGTGTGTTTGTGTGTGGTTTGGCGGCGGTAGTATGCTTGTGTGTGTGTATGTGAGTGAGGGGAGGGGGGCGACTGTCTGGGAAACTCCGCGCTTCCCTTTTGCAAAAAGGGGAGAAATGCTCGTCGTTTCTGGCCGCTCCCCCGGCTCACTGCTTCTGTCTCTGGCTGTCTCGGCTCCAGGCCCTCCGCCGCCGCCGGGCTCCGCTCGGGCTTTCGCCACCCTCCCGCCGCGTCCTCGGTCCCTTTCCCCAGGCATGAGGTTGACTTGTGGAGGCTTTTCCCATGGAAGCGGGCTTTCCCGCCTGAGGGTGCCCCTGAGGGCGGAGGAGGAGAGGCGGGCGGCCTCCCTTAACGGTTCCTTCAAACCAACATTAAAGCCTTTCTCAACCTTTGCACCCTGGTGGAGCCCTTGTAACAACTTTCAGCTCCCAGGGAACCCACTGCCTTAAAAATATTATTATACCCACAGTTAATATGTGTGTTTGTGTGTATATATGTGTGTGTTGTTGTTGTTTTTTCCTCCCTCTCAATATCTCGAGGAACCCCTTCGCCACCTCTTTGGGGGGAACCCTGGTCGAGAAACCCTGAGGAAACCAAACAAGAAGCCAAACCCAGGTCACTGTGGCAACCGGTCAAGCTCTGCCGCTTGGGCTTTCCCACCGTCCAGGGCGGGAGGCCGAGTCAAGCCCACGAGGGTTAAGCCGGACTTGTCCCAACAAACCGGTCCCCCCAACCTGCCAAGCGCCAGGAGGCAGAGGCGCCCCCGCGGGCGAAAGGAAAGGTCCCCGCGCGCCCTTCCCGGGTCTCCAGGCGGCGGCGGCGGCGGCGGCGGAGGAGGAATGGAGGGGCTCCCTTCCTCTCTTTTTTGCATGCAGGCCAGACCAGAAGGAAGGCCGACGCTCTCCCCCACCCACCCCCGCCATGCTTCCACATCCCCGACCCGTCCGTCATCCAGCTCCCGGGATTTTTAAAATGAAGCGGGATTCCAGCAAGCGCTGCCAAGTGGCGCCGCGCATGCACGCTGGGCCTCCGCGCCGTTGCTCTTGGGAGCGCCGCTCTTTTCCCCCCGCCGGGAGCTGTGAGGGAGATTTGGGGAGCAGCAGCGGCCGAGGCGGTGCCCGTGCAAGGCGGGAGTGGCTGGGGGTAAGGGTGAGCAGCGTTGCCCTCTCCCTCTCCCGTCCTTAGGCTGTCTTTTTTGGATGGGGGGGGGAGAGCAGGGCCGGTTTAAGGAATTTTGGGCCCCCCTGCAATGCTTTATTTTGGGGGGGCCCATATGTTTATCTCAGGCCAATGTAACCTAACCTAAACTAGTCACAGTATAGGATATTCAGATTATTGCTAATAATGTTTTTGCAGGAGGAGGGTTACTACGGGGCCCCCATAAGGACAGGGCCCCTAAACCGGCCCTGGGGGGGGGAGAGGTGGGAGAGAGTGTTTGAGCTATAGATTTGTAGTAAGGGAGTGGGAGGGGGCGTCTTGGCCCCTGTTTCAAAAGGGCCCGCTTTTCGTGGGGGGGGGGTCGGGAGAGAGGGGTCTGTTCCCAGAGCCTGCTAAACTGGGAGAGGGGACTTGCCCCCTTTTGCAAATGGAAGCGCGTTGGGCAGAAAGGAGGCGGACATCTCTGGCGCTCCTTTTGGGGGACACCTCTGACACCTACGTGGCGAGCGGTGTCCCCTCAAAGTCGTGCAGGATGATTCATGCGCATAGGGAGCCACACTATTTGCACGCCTGCCCCGGGCACAAAGAAGGAGCCTGTGCAAAATGTTCCCCCTCTCCTCCTCCTCGCTTTCCACTGGGCTTTCGCATGGGATTCAGCACTGTTGTTGTTTTTTAACAAAGTGTTAAGAAATCAACTTTGCCAGGGCTTGATAGTGCTTTTTGAGGGGTGTGGGGCTTTCAGGCAATTCTGAAAACATAGCTCCCCAGCCCAGGATAACTAGTGCCTTGGGCAAGGAGCACTTCTAACACACACACACACACACACACACAAACACGTTTTGCAGGGTTGGCAAATGGTGCTTGTGCTGTTTATAGTACTGTATCCGTAGGGCTTCTAATATTTGGTAATAGTACTTCAAAATAAAGCCCTTTTTAGCTGCTCTTTATCTAAATGACAACTGCCATCAAAGCTGGAAACTGAAAAGAATAAAGCTAATTAAGGGAAATCAGCTTCTGCTTGAAGTTTAGTATTCAAACAATCTGTAGATAGAAACTTTTTTGGGGGGCGGAATAATTTTGCAGGGGTGGGGAATGAAATTTGTTAACTTTTCTTTTGTTTGTTCTCTGTGTGTACATGTACTCTGTGTGTACATGCGTTCTGTTGACTTATGGTGACCTCATGAATTTCTTAGGGTTTTCTTAGGCAAGGAATACTCAGAGGTGGTTTTGCCAGTTCCTTCCTCTGAAATATAGCCTATGGCATCAGGTAATTGTTGGTTTTCCATCCAAATACTAACCAAGGCTGACCCTGCTTAGCTTCCAGGATCAGACAGGTTCTGGTGCCTTTAGGGTATTTTTGTTCTATGTCACTGCAGATGGCACAAGCAACAAACTGAGCCACCATTATTTTAATGCTGCCTTCATCTTGGTGCTCAGGGTGCATGCGTAGCTCAAACATTCTTATGGAGATTTATCACACCATGCTTTTATTTAACAGGCGATAATTGTGCTAGAAATGCAAACGGATATATACCTTGATTGAAGCACATTGTATCACGCACTGCTCCGAATAGCGTGATTACAACTGTCCATGAACAACTGATACTGCTGCCACAACACCACACTGGCATCTTTGCTCCTCCTTCCTTATTGAAGTCATTCACAGGAGTTTGCTGTGAATGAAAAGAAGCGCTCTAACAACCCATTGCCAGTGAGCGAAACACTGGAGGAACACTGTGCCATGTGATAAGAAAAAAACATTTGCAGAATTTAATAAATATATTAAATATACAGTTGTCCCTCTGTATCCACGGATTTGGTATCCACGGATTTAAGTATTCACGACTTGAAAATATTCTTAAAAAAATAATAATCCAAAAAAGCAAACCTTGATTTTGCCATCTTATATAAGGGACACCATTTTGCTATGCCATTGCATATAATGGGACTTGCGTATTCACAGATTTGGTATCCAGGGAGTACTGGAACCAAACCCCAGCAAATATGAAGGGACAACTGTATTGCACTTTAATAGTGTGACAACGCCTTGTATGATAAACCTCAAGGACAACCCTGTACCATTTTACAGATGGAGAAGTTGGGCAAGAGATCTCCACTGAATTAAACAAGAACTACAAGCAAAATAGCATTTAAACATTTTCTCAAAGAAAGAAATAAAGAAATACATGTAAATTCTACCAGTGTTTAGTTCACTCTTGTTTTCCCTAAAACTGGAGGCTATGTAGGTCACTTTAGTATGCATGTTTTTTTAAAAAAATGGAAATTGATCCTCCTCTCTTTGGGCTGGAATGAAGTTGACTTCATTTTTAATTTAACTTTTAATTTTTAAAACAATAGGTTTTCAGGGATCCTGTTTTGTTTTTCTTTCCCCACTCCCCCCATTTTCATTCCTGTGTCTGTCAAGAAGAATGGAGAAAGGGTGAGGGATTTAAAGTCTGGAGGGAAATTAGAAGAAGCACCCAGGAGCAGTGAGATGGGATGCATAATGTCTTTGTGGCATGAGAAACATTGTGTGTGCAGGTTTTTGCATCCCCATGGGTATTTTATATGCTCCCAGGCAAACTTTTACTTTTAATTAGCCTGACTGCTGCAGTCCAAGCAGAACTAGTGGAGAGTTTGTTTTCAAAGGCCTCTTCAGGCCCTTGTAAGATTGTCAATCTTCTTAACCCCTGGCTCCTTTTAATCCTTAGACCCTGGTACTTATTCCTTTCTCCCCCTTTCTCCCCCTGTTCATTGATTCATTCTTTCTTTCTAACCTCTAGATGTTTAGAAAAACACCCTGATGGTTTTTCAGATGGAAGGATAGGAAAGGGCAGTGTAGAAAAACCCATACAAAATAAGGCACTCTTTAAAGTGTGTGTGGTACACAATTACCTATTTCCTATTCAATCTGGAGAAGTTTTTGTTTGTTTCTGCAATTGTACAAGCTAAGTACTGTATATCCATCCTTCATACTCTTTTTTTTTTTGTGTGTCAACCATCTACTGAGGAAATAACAGATATTAATACAGAAATGTTTTTCTGTGACTGGTTCCAGCTATCAGGTATCAGTATGCTACAAACTTTCCATTTGCTGCATTTGTAAGTCCTTTCCATTCCCAAAGCAGGCAGCAGTCTGAGCTGTTTGTTTTAGATGGTGGAACAGGAGTTATTAATGGCTTTTGTCATGCTGTAACAAAGCCTTTACAGTTGCAAGAGCATTTAAATCCAGATTAGCGATCCCCCCCCCAGCCTTGAATTCTTCTTTTCTTTTATCCCAAATGTTGGTCTTGAGCTGTAGCCCCCAGCTATATATAGTATGAGTATTTCATGTTCTGAATCTTTGTCTCTTGCGGTGCCTAATGTGGAAATGTTGGGAATTCAAATGTTGCATCTCTGCCTGCTCCTTTCCCCCCTCTTTTCTTTTGAATATTAGAGCAGCAAGGAAGGAAGGCAGCAGGAGGGATACACATGCGTATGGGGGTTATAAATATATTTTACCAATCTAATTCTAGTGAGATTAAATCAGATTAAGCTAGATGACATACCCTTTTAAATAATAACCCATATGGACATTCATAAAAGGCCTCTACCATGGTTTATGGAGATGGATGGAATAAATAAAACGTGTTAAAAGGAAACATTTGGACTAGACTTAGATTAATTGGGAGTCGATGTGCTTCTATCTTGCCTGCTACTTGAAAAGGCTTGTTACACAAATTGGTGTTTGATATGATGACTGAGCAGTGTCTGAGTCCCAATAATCTTCCCTTCCTGTATTATCTGACTCCATCCATTCTGCCCTGTTTACTGAAAAGCCACGCTTAAGCTGGCTGCAGTAAATCCTCCCCTCCCTGCATACACACACACAGATGTTAAAAGAAGCTGCGTAGCTGTTAAAAAGCGAAGTCTTGCTGGACCCCTGGTGATCCCCTTACCTTTTCTGACCATGTTCACATGTCCATCAAAAAGCTTCAATTCTAAAAGCCTGTCCAAAAAAAAAAAAAACACATTTTTTTTTTAATTGTCTGACAAAGGAAGAACAGAAAACAAGGGGCCATTCTAGCCTCCCCAAAAATAGAGTTTCAGAGCCAATGGGCTCTTACCAATCTTGTGTACCCACCAACCATACCTACAAAGCTGGTGATACTGAAGAAAGCCTCTCTTTAGGATCTCAAGTTCCAGACAGGCTCATATGTGGTGGTGTGTTCTGTCAGATAGCCTGGACCTAAGTCAAATAGAGCTTTATAGGTCATGACCAACACTTTGAATTATGCTTAGAAGTAACCAGCAACCTATTTACTTTGTGTCATTTGGTGTTCCTCCCCAGGAAGCCATGTGGCTTGGGCTGGCCCTAGTGGTGGCTCTAACATGTACATCAGTCTCTAGAGAGAGGAGAGGAAAATTAGAAAATTGTGGACACCAGGCAGAAAATGTCCTGTACCCTTGTTTCTCTGCCATGACTTGGATAAGAATTCAGGAATGTCTTCAATGAGTGAAATTTGCTAGGGCTATAGCTCAGTAGTTGAGCATGCTTTGCATGTAGAACGTTTCAGGTTTGATCCCTGTTAACTTCAGGAAATGCTGAGAAAGGCTTGTGTCTGGAACCCTGGAGAGCCACTGCTCATCTGTGTTAACAATACTGGGCTAGATTGACTTGAGCTGACTGTATAAGGCAGCTTCTTGTACTCTTCCTGTCTCTTCCCAGGAAAGCAGTGGCAGCTTAGAACTTGGCGAGTATTGAGATAAAGATGGGGTGTGGATCTTGTCTATGCTACCTCAGATATTTATTGGATTTTTATAACCTGATAATGTCAAAATATGGTAGTGCTGGGTGGACAGATGAAAGAACAGATGGTTGCCAACCCAAATTCTTCCTTGTAGGGTTTGTACTCTTGTACATTAACGGTGTGAGAACAGTACTAAGATGAGGGGTGTTTCTCATGAATTTCTCCTTGCTGTATGCTTTTTGTTCATGTGAATGTAACCAAAGCTTGTGACTCTTAGAAAGGGTTCATATAAAAGCCTCATAGATATCTGTTAAGATATATGTTGTTTTAAATAAAGCATTTAGTAAAAGAATGTCACAACTCTGAATGAAAAATGAGTTGGAGGTGGATGGAAAGATGACGGAGATATTGAGAGAAGGGTATCATTGTCTTTTGTTGCAGAAATAGTTGGCTGCAGCTATATTTTCTCTCTCAATTATTTCAAAGTATTTATGTGCATGGAGAAAGAAGCAGGGATTTTCTTTTCTTTCCTATTACTGATTTTAAAGCCCACCTTATGGAGTCCTAAATCTTTTGAGAGCAGGCTTTTTGAAGCTTTGTCTTGAGCTGTGGATTCTGGGCTGCTGCTTTGTTTACTCGAGAAACAGGATTTAACAAGCCTTGATAGGAGTGTTTTATTGCTAACATGGAGCACCTGACAGCCCAACTTTCTCTGCTCATGCTGAGGAAAAGGCTGTGAGCTGGCAGCCTTCCCTCCCACCCCCACCTCATCATTGTCTGCTGCTTGCAGAAAACAAATCAACACCTTCAAGGAACATTCCATCGTGGATGATGGAAGGTGAAGTGAGGAGCTTCTGAAGAGCTCATGGGCTGAACATCTGGTAAAATATCCATCCTGTGCAGTCAGATAGAAATCTTACTGGGGAAGTCTCCATTATTGGAGGCACAGTGAAAAGAAACAGTGCAAGCAGCAATTACTGTATTCTCTCCCTACCAAAAAAGAGAAATGAAATTACTATTTTTTTTTTTTAATCAGGCTGACTGGATGATTTCCCAGTTTCTAAGAGTATGGGCATAACTCCATGTTTCAGAAGCTGACAATAGCATTGTGGAATGATCTGACAGTATCTTATGTCATTTTCTTACTATACAGTTATAGTGCTACTATTCCTCCTTAGCTACCATGGTTCCATCTGGCATTTGCAATTTTGAGAGGGGTCTTTAGAATTCTCAGTCAGAGACCTGTAGTGCCTCACCAAACTACCAATCCTAGGATTCCTTAGAATGTTGCCATGCTGGTTAAAGTGGTATCATAGTGTTATATTCTCAGTTAACAATATTGATGTGTTCCTGGGCGTTATTTCTACCAAAGGCAAAAATAACATGGAAGGAATAGAGACAGGTTCCTACACCACAAAAAAGAGGAGCACTTCAACGTATTTCTGCAAACTTTCTTATTCAAAACTAACACTATGCACATGTGAAATGAAATAACCAGACCAACTAAGTAGACAAAACACTTCTGGAGGACTCTTTAGGGCTGCTTTCAAAATTCATCCAGGATGACTTTTTCATCAGCTTCCACTTTTCTTATGATTTGCATTTTAATGGTCAGACTTACAGATCTGTACTGTACTCTCCTTTTTTTTTTAACATGTTGGGAGTGGCCAAGGAATCAGGCTTATCTGGTCTTCCATTTTCTCTCTGTTTTACAGTCGGACTGGCTTAAGTACAGTCTTTCCCAGCTGAAGCTTTATTGAGTTGTTTACTTCAGCTGCAATCTAACATCACAAGTATAGAATCATAGAATCATAGAATTGCAGAGTTGGAAGAGACCACGAGGGCCATCCAGTCCAACCCCCCTGCCACACAGGAAATCTTGATCAAAGCATCCCCGACAGATGGCCATCCAGCCTCTGTTTAAAGACCTCCAAGGAAGGAGACCCCACCACGCTCCGAGGGAGTGTGTTCCACTGCCGAACAGCTCTTACTGTCAAAAAGTTCCTCCTCATGTTGAGGTGGAATCTCTGTTCCTGGAGCTTGCACCCATTGCTCCGTGTTCCAGTCTCTGGAGCAGCAGAAAACAAGCCTGCTCCATCCTCAGCGTGACATCCCTTCAAATACTTAAACAGGGCTATCATATCGGCTCTTAACCGTCTTTTTTCCAGGCTAAACATACCAAGCTCCCTAAGTCTCTCCTCATAAGGCATCGTTTCCAGACCTTTCACCATTTTAGTTGCCCTTCTCTGGACACGCTCCAATTTGTCAATATCCTTTTTGAATTGTGGTGCCCAGAACTGGACACAGTATTCTAAGTGAGATCTGACCAAGGCAGAATAGAGTGGCACTATTATTTCCCTTGATCTAGACACTATACTTCTATTGATACAGCCCAAAATCGCATTGGCCTTTTTAGCTGCCGCATCACACTGTTGGCTCATGTTCAACTTGTGGTCTACTAGGACTCCTAGATTCCTTTCGCACGTAGTCTCATTCAGCCAGGTCTCTCCCATCCTATATTTATGCATTTCATTTTTCCGCCCTAAATGCAGTACTTTACATTTCTCCGTATTGAATTTCATTTTGTTAGCTTTGGCCCAGCTCTCCAGTCTATCCAGGTCATTCTGAATTTTGATCCTGTCCTCTAGGGTATTAGCTACTCCTCCTAATTTGGTGTCATCTGCAAATTTGATAAGTATGCCCCTAATTCCTTCATCCAAGTCATTGATAAAGATGTTTCTCCATGTGTTTCTCCATGTCCCTTTACCATGTACACAGTGCTAATGCTGCTTAAAAAAACAACAACTTTCAATTAAAAGGCAAATGAGGAAGAAAGGGGGAGCTGGCTTGTTGTTGAAAGACTTTATAAAAAGGAACGTCGCTGTTAGAGGAAGTTGTTGACTGAGTTATGCCTATAATTGTGTAGTGTGACAGGGTCCTTAGTGTCACATGATTTCATGTAATGATGGGAAGAGATGTTAGGTTTCTTTTTAATTCAAAACAACTATGCCTTCAGCTTGGAGGTCCTCTACTCCACAACTGTATTTGTTTGTCAGTCTTTTTATTAGTTTCTCTCATGTATAAATAGCAGTTCAAACCCTGTTCAGGCCATGTCCTCGTGTATAAGCTGTGCATGCATGCAAGGAGGATCATGGGGATGAACATGCTCAGTCTGTTCTTCCTCCTCAGCTTTCTTGTCACTTCCTGCACATGGAGACCATCTCTGGTGTTCTATAACAAACAAATCGGGATGTTAACATGTATGGATTGAAGACAGTGACCCTCCATATGGAGAAGTTGACTGACAAGGGTGAGGGAGGTGAGAAATCTATCACACTCCTCTATACCCCCACCCTCACATATAGAGCTTATATGCAAGGAGAATAGCTGAGTAGAGTTTATATGTGCGGACATTAGTAGGCAAGTAAACACATAACTGTATAAGGTATTGGTTATTACCTTTAAAGCCCTAAATGGCTTAGGTCCAACTTATCTTTGGAACCGCCTCCTCCCATACAATCCTCCCCATGCACTCCGGTCCTCTGGGAGGAATTTGCTTCAGCCACAAAAACCTAGGCTGTCTACAACCTCCCAGAGGGCGTTTTCGGTAATCGCCCCCAAATTCTGGAATGGCCTGCCGAACGAGATCCGTCAGATGACGAGCCTGAGTAGCTTTAAAAAAGCACTAAAGATGGATCTCTTTCGGTAGGCCTTTCCTGATTAGTTCCCGGCCTCAGGGGCTCCTGGCTCTTTTTAGTCTGCTGGCTATTTATTATTTATTATTTTAATGTGATTTTATATCAGTTGTTTTCATGTATTTGGTTTAATATCATTTTATGGGGGAGGGTGGGGGTGGGTGGTGTTTGAGGATTTTAAATTGTATTGGTATTTTAATTTTTGTAAGCCACCCCAGTTGTTCATCCCTATGTACTTCCAGCTCGAATATGCACTTCCAGATACAGAGCAGAATTAAAATGCATGCTCTGCAAATTACTTTCCTCTTTGTTCAGGGATGGGGAATGTGTGGCCTTTCTGTTGTTGCTGAACTTCAGTCTCTTTGGGGTCATTTACACAGCATAAATAAATAAATAAATAAATCCTCAACTAATTCGTCCAGAATCCTAATGGTTCCCCACCACGCATTTCAGGCCAATGTCACCATGTTCAGAAGGAGGGGGGTCAAAAAACTGTGAGATGTGTGATACAAGCTTTTGCTATTTTTCCCAACTTTTAAAAAAAGTTTTGTAAAGTTGCACACGATTGGCTGTGGGATCTACCAACAACCTTCCTGAAACATGGGCTCACAGCAGAACTGAGCTGTGATTGGTCAGACCTTGGAGGGGGCAGGATTGCAAGGGATGCCTTGCAATGCAGGATAAACCATTGTTTTTAGGAAAAACCAGGCAACCCCAGGACTCTCTCCATCCCCAATTGCTGGCTGTGGCAGCAGAGAGATGGGCCTCCATGACTGTCGGTCCCGGAGGGCCATCTCTCCACTGCTGTAGCCTGTACCACCCTGAGCCCACCCCGTCCCCAATCACCGGCTGCAGCGGGAGAGAGATGGGCCTCCTTGACTGTCATTCCTGAGGGCCATCTCTCCAGCCTTGAAGCCTGTACTGCCCTGTGCCCATCCTGTCCCCGATCGCCGGCTGCAGTGACAGAGAGATGGGCCTCTGCGACTGTCAGTCTCATAGGGCCATCTTTCTGCCACTGCTGCTGTACCACTCTGCACCCGGCCCATCCCCAATTGCTGGCTGTGGTGGTGGAGAGATGGGCCTCCGTGACTGTCAGTCCTGGAGGGTCATCTTCCTGCTGCTGTAGCCTGTACTGCCCTATGCCCATCCTGTCCCTGATTTCCAGCTGTGGCGGCAGGGAGATGGGTCTCCATGACTGTCAGTCCCAGAGGGCCATCCCTCCACCACTGCAGCCTGTACTGCCCTGTGCCCTGGAGGCCACGCACTCCCCCCTGCTGTGTGAACTGCAAAGACACTAACTTATCGCATCAACCAATTTCAGCCTAAATTGTGTAAACAAAGGGACACTGGAGTGAAAGGAAGGTAAGCTGGTATTTTCCACACTTAATTCTCACATGTAACCGACCCTTATGATCCCTTACCATGACTTCTTGCTAGTGCTGATGGGAGTTGAAGTCTGACAACATTTGGAAGGTTGCACATTTCCCACTTGTGGTTTAGTCTGTGCCTCTGATTGGTGTCCTTCTCATTGACACCCCCTTGTCTTGGGGAAGAGGCTTGCGTGCCCTAATGAAGTTTTGAGCTATGCTGGTGGTGGCATAATAGCCACCGGTAGGGTCTCCCATGCCAGACAGGTCAAAACCGAAGGGTCTGACAAAGAGCGTCAAAGGGCAGGATGGGCTCTCTAGCCTTATGGCAACCATCCTAGGAGAAGGAAAACTCTAATTCCAAACCCGGGCAGATGGTCAACCATCCAAGAGAAGGAAATGCTAATCAAACCTACAACCCGAGGACCTCATTGCTACCATCCATGCTTGCAAGGCCACAGCAGATGAACCTTTGGTTTAAAGGGTGAGGCCAGTTCTGTGTACGCTGCGCTCCACCAGAAAAATCCATTGCACAGGCTTGAGAGAGACTGATGTGCCTTTCATTTAGGTTACTTCCATCTTCATCTTAGTTGAAATATACTTTTTTTTTAACTTAGAGAAACTTCATGGCTAGGTTTTGGAATCTACTCAGTCAAATAAATAGACTGTTCCTTGTGGTAATAGATAACTTTTATTTTTCCTGTGCTCCATCAGCCTTCCTTGTCTGTTTGATATTGGCTATGCATCTTCTGTGGATGCCATCCTTATCATACAGCAGGAAAAGCTCTATGTGAGCTTTGGCACTGCATAAATGTATAATTTTCCCCAAGATCTTTCCCTTCTCTTTCTATCAGATTTTCATTTTCTGTGAATCAAACATGCCTAGCATCAAAACATGGTCTTTAGCTTTTGTAGTATTCCTGTGAATTACATGTGCTGCCTGTTTGTTCTTTTACAGCCTAATCGTCTCTAACCTTTGCACAACCTGAACCTAGCATTAGGTCAGTAGAAATTCACTTGAAACCAACCCCAAACAACCTGCAGAGCCATCTTAATATGCACTACTTGAAAACTGACATTATCCACCTGACAGGTTGTTTGCAACTTACTGATAGAAGTCAAAATATTTCACCAGAGGTGTCATCAGAAACCACTATCTTATGCTAATTTCTGTGGGAACATGTAGACAGATGTTGAATAATTTGACATGAGAAACGTAGCTTAGAAAATTATCACCATGTCAGGGTTTTTGTCAGATTTTTGAGGAAATACATATTTCAGAGAACTTAAAAAGAGAGAGAGAGTGAGTGAGGGTGTGTTGACTTTGTGTGTGTGAAAGAGAAACTGAGAGGGGATACAAAAGTACAGTAGTTGTGTGCCTTCAAGTCATTTCCGACTTACGACAACCCTAAGGCAAACTTATCACAGGTTTTTCTTGGCATGATTTGTTTAGGGGAGGTTTAGCAAGGGAGGGTGGGGAGGCAATTCAGATTTAGCAGTTTGAAGAATTCAGAAAGCAACTCCTCCTGCCTCCCCTAACTAGTCATACACACACACACACACACACACATATCTTCTCCATATGAAGTTAAGGTTTGCTTACACAACAGGAGATTGCTGTAGCATTGTTTAGGTTGCTTCAGGATTGTTATCCTGAGCCAACAAATCTAGCTGGCACTGCAGGATGTCCCTCTGGGTCTCACCCGTGACCCCCTGCTTACTGTTTCAATTCATTCTCAGATCACTGTGTGCGTGCATTGAGTAGTTGTCTGTTCTACCTGCATGCCTAACATAAACTTCATGCTAGCATTTATATGATTGTTTATCCTGACATAAAAGCAAAGTCAAGAGCACATAATTATGCAGAAGCTGTTGATTTCTCTTTTAGCCTTTAACTCCTTGGTTAGCTGTATAAACAAATAGGAGACTGAAGTGTGTTCAGGAGTTGTTGTTTTTTTCAAAAATAAGTGTTTGTGCAAAGCAACCCCTAAGAAGCAGTTTGCTTTATAGCACAGGAGACTGAGGATTTGATAGGTTAGTGGTGACAACCCTACAGAATAGCCTTCCCTAGCCTAATATTCTTCAAATGTGTTGGATTACAACTCTCACTATCCCCAGCCAGCTTCCACAGAAGGTACCAGAATCATATATGCCTGTTTTCCTAAATCAGACCCCTCCCCCCTGGGCTATAAGCTAAAATTCACACTCAGGCCCTGATGAAGAATATATAAGAAATGCTTATGCCTCATTTGGTCTTAGAGTTACATTATTCTTTTCAGCCGTATTCTTCTTCCTCCTCCTCCTCACCACCACATTTAAACAAATGCAGTTGAGTTTAATGCTAGCAGTTACACTCTATATTATTATCAGGGTTTCTTACATAGCACTGCAACACGTGGAATAAGTAATGAATAATGGTTGATTGGCTGAAGACTTTACTGTGAACAAGGCTGGTATTTCCACAGTGACCTTCACTTTCAGATAAAAACAATGTGTGTTTTTGCATGTCAGAATGAACAAAGGTTTAAATGAGTGTAGTCTCCCACCTACCCTTTACTCCTCTTTCCACGTGGCAGTAAGGAGGAGTTCAGTAGCTTTTGCTTCTGGTTTTGATTGCTTCTTGTCCTGTTGACTGAACCAGGCAAAACTGTGGTTAAATTGTGATCTATGCAACTAGGGAGATTTTCAGACTACACTGTTATAGTGTTACTATTCCACTTTAACTGCTCTGGCTTCCTGCTGTGGAATTCTGGGGTTTGTTGTTTAGTGAGGCCTAAGAGCTCTCTGTCTGAGAGTTGTAAATGTCCCTCCCTAAACTGTAAATCCCGGGATTCAACAGGAGGCAGCCAGAGCAAATAAAGTGGAATAGTAACACTATAACAGTGTTGTCTGAAAATCTAGTAGGAAACAAGTCTTAATACAGATAAATCACAGTTTAGGGTTCAGACAAAATACCAAACCATGTCTAATCCTACTGATTATCTTGTGATGGTAAGAAGAGGAAAGAGGGAATATGGAGAAGGAGGCCACATCAAGCCTATATCTGCCATGCTAAACCTACAGTTTGTCATGATTTCTGAATGCATCAGCAAGTGTCATGTTTCTTGACACTGTTCTGTAGCAGTCCTAAAGCCCAGCCCTCATAAACCTGAAATGGATTCACTGCCTCACTGACATGGGAGCTGCCTGTTGTCTCTGCTTGAGTCTCTAAAACTCTTCTGATAAAATTCCTAACCAAAGACTCCTGAGCAGTTACCAGGCATGGGGCTAAAAGACAAGTCCTCTTATGTATTGGTAATTGTTTAAAGAACAGGAAATGGAGTGTAGAAATATATAAATCGTTAATTCTTGCAAAAAGGTGAGCAACAGGTCTGTATTTGGACTGGTGCTTTCTACCTTGTTCACAAATGCCTGAAAATTAGGGGTGAGCTGTGAAGTGGCCTGATCTGCTGGTGACACAGAATGATTTAGGATTAGCAGAGTAAGAATCACAGAGGGTGCCTGTACGTTTAGTGGTTGTGTAGAAGAAGGAGCTTCAGTAGGCGTTGCTTGTTTACATGGCTGCATGACAAGCCATACCAGATGAAATTCCCTCTTCTACACAACTATCAAAGGTGTGAGGGCCTTCTTTAGTTTTCAATCTGGCAATCCTAGGTGATAGTGAGAACAAAAATGGGTTGTGACATGTTCCAAAAGGGTCTGCACAAACTGGGGGAATGAGCATTAAAATGCTAAATGAGATCATGTTCTCTTTAGGGCGTTGGGATCCCTCCAACAACAGCAACAACAACCCAGTTCAAAAATGTCCAGAAAACCCACATCACTGCTTTGTTCCCAAAATCTTTTCTCCTTGTGTCTGTTAGGAGCCTATAATTTGAAGGCAACTGGAAGCATCTGGATTTGCCCATTACTTAGGAGAGGAAGAAGCCTGAATTCATCATCTGATGCAGAGTGGATGTAATGGTTCTTTTCACAGGGTGACTAATGGACTGAATGTTAAGATTCCTAACTTAGGGTGGTTTGGAACATTACTGTATATTTGTTTTGCATGAGTAATCAACTTGGAATACTCCAAATTACACATAGAATCATAGAATTGTAGAGTTGGAAGAGACCACAAGGGCCATCCAGTTCAACCCCCTGCAATGCAGAAAATCATGATCAAAGCATCCCTGACAGATGGCTATCCAGCCTCTATTTAAAGACCTCCAAGGAAGGAGACCCTACGAGGGAGTGTGTTCCACTGCTGAACAGCTCTTACTGTCAGAAAGTTTCTCCTAATGTTGAGGTGGGATCTCTGTTCTTGGAGCTTGCATCCATTATTCTGTGTTCTAGTCTCTGGAGCAGCAGAAAACAAGCTTGTTCCATCCTCAATGTGACACTCCTTCAAATACTTAAATAGGGCTATCATATCATATCATATCATACCTTAACCGTCTTTTTTCTAGGCTAAACATACCCAGCTCCCTAAGTCTTTCCTCATAAGGCATGGTTTCCAGACCTTTCACCATTTTAGTCACCCTCCTTTGGACACGCTCCAATTTGTCAATATCCTTTTTGAATTGTGGTGCCCAGAACTGGGCACAATATTCTAGGTGAGGCCTGACCAAGGCAGAATAGAGTGGCACTATTACTTCCCTTGATCTAGACACTATACTTCTATTGATGCAGCACAAAATTGCATTGGCCTTTTTAGCTGCCGCATCACACTTGACTCACATTCAACTTGTGGTCTACTAGGACTCCTAGATTCCTTTCACACGTAGTCTCGTTCAGCAAGGTTTTCCCCATCCTATATCTATGCATTTGTTGCCTGGCACCTGTAAAAGAATGGAGGTGGGAGAACAAATTGATGCTAATCCAGACAAGACAGAAGTGCTTGTATGTAGAATACAGTACAGTATACGTGGATACTGGGTATTCATCTGATGCCATTACAGTATGGCTTTGGGCCAGGTTATAGAATGGCAACAGCTTTGGTTGCCTTGATGGGCAACATACACCAGGAACTGGACAGGGGAAGTATGTCCCTCTTGGTTTGCCTGGACCTCTTGGCAGCTTGCAATACAGTTGGCCCTCTGTAGCCATGGATTTGGCATCCATGGATTCCACTATCCACAACTTGAAAATATTCCCCCCCTCCCAAAATAAAGTCCAAGAAGCAACCTTGATTTTTGCCATTTAATATAAGGGACACCATTTTACTATGCCATTGTATATAATGGGACTTGAGCATCCAAAGATTTTTGGTATCCATGGGGGTTCCTGGAACCAAACCCCAGCGGATATTAAGGGCTCACTGTACCTTGGTATCCTTTGGGTCTGCCTTTCTAGCATGGGGCTTGGAGGCACCATTTTACAGTGGCTGCATTTGTCTCTGGAAGGGTACTCTCAGAGGATAGTGTTGGGAGGTTTCTGGTTTGACTTCTTGGACATTGGCCTGTGGTGTCACTCAGGGTTCTGTCTTGTCCCCTATGCTGTTTAAAATATTCATGAAACCACTGGGAGAGATTTTCTGGAATTTTGGGGTTAGGCGTCACCAGTATGCTAATGCCTGGTGTCAGTATGCCTTTCCACTTAATTCCAAGGAAGCTATTTCCATGCTAAAGTGTTGCCTGGCACCTGTAAAAGAATGGAGGAGGGAGAACAAATTGATGCTTAATCCAGACAAGACAGAGGTGCTCCTGGTCAGTTGAAAGATAGATCTGGGAATAGGGATTCAGTCTGTGCTAGATGGGGCTGCACTCCTCTGAAAACACAGGTTCATAGTTTGGGGTTCTGGTGGATTCAGCCGAGAGCCTGGAGGCCCAGGTTTTATTCGTGACCAGGAGTGCATTTGCAGTTAAAGCTAGCACGCCAACTGCACTCATTCCTAGAGAAGTCAGATCTGGCTACAGCAGTACAGTAGGACCCCCGTATGCATGGGGGATTGGTTCCGGGCCCCACTGTGGATAACAAAATCCATGGATAATAGTGAACACAAATGAAAATAATGGGATTTCCAGTTTAAAATACCATAGAGTTGTCTTGGAGGACTTAGAAAATGGCTAGAGAGGACACATTTTCTAGGAAGACTCTATGGTAGCTGTGCTGAAACTGAAACCATAGATAATTGAATCAGTGGATAATGAATCAGTGGATATGGGGGTCCTCCAGTACATACCTTGGTTACATCCTGTTTGGATTGTTACAATACACTGCATGTGGAGCTGCCTTTGAAAAGTGCTCAGAAACATAAATTGACCTAAAGAGCTGCAGCCAGATTGTCAACTAGGGCTGGCAAAAGGGAGCACACAGCTACCATGTTACAGCTCCATTGGCTGACCGTCCATTTGCAGGCACAATTGAAAGTGCTAATTATGACCTATAAAGCCTTCTACAGCATAGGTCGGCTATTTGAAGGACTGTATCTCCCTTTATTAGCTCATTTGAGCTCTATTATCTTCAGGCGAGGCCCTTCTTTCTGTCCGACCACCTTCTCAGGTTTATGTGTTGGGAATAAGGGAGAGGGCCTTCTGAGTGGCTGCTCTCAGATTTTGGAACTCTCTCCCTGGGGAGGCTAGGATGGCTCCCTCCTTGCTCTCCTTCTGCCAGCAAGTTACAGTATTCTTATGCTGTGAGACTTTTAGAAATTGACTAAGATGGGCTTTCAGTAGTGCGCTTTGCTGTTTTATGGTGTGTATATAGTCTTAATGAATTTTAGTGGATTTAACTTTATAAATTCTTTGTCTTTTAAATAATGTTTATATATACTCGTAGTTGATATTTTTATATACTTTTTAATCTGTATCATTTTTAACGTTGTAAGTTACCTTGAGTCCCATTGTTGGGGGAGAGGAAGGCTATATATGTGAATAAAATAGCAGCAGCAGCAGCAGCAACAACATCTCTAGTATGGGGAGTCTCTCTCTCTCTGGCTTTTCTTCGCAAACAAAGATTCAGGAAAGACTCATCCTGCGCTTTCTGCAAGCACATTGATGACTAAAAAGGCCAATCTGAGATAAACAAGTCCGGTTACAAAAAGCACAGCAGAAGGTCTCCTTGGGTGATGTTTCTGGCTTGTGATTCTTTCTGAGTTGTCGTTTCTCTTCAAGACTTGTTCAGTGTGAGTTCTCAAATAAGGCTGCAGCATTGTGGATAGTGCGTCTCCATACCTCCCGATGTGAGGCCAGGGTGGACCACTGTTGGTGATCAATTTGGCTGAGCCTGAGATATTGTTTCAGGGAGTCCTTGTATTGCTTTTTTGGAGTGCCCCTCTTGCGCTGACCCGTGACGAGTTCATATACAAGGCTAAATTAAGGATACATGCAAGAGAGACAAACTCAGCTACCAGAGAGGCAATTTAATGCAAAATTATATGAAAATGGCTTTCTCAAAAGTAAGCTACCATTACAGCATCTTCCATGTGAAGAGGTTACATGTGATTAAGGATAGTAGGGCCAAAGCATTGCCCCTGACGCTGACATTGTACCGGAAAACATAGAGCTTAGAAAGGTTACCTTTTTGGATTGTAAGCACATGTATTTATTTGTGTACCTAGAATACTCCCAGGTGTTGTCTTCAAGCACCTTGTCTGGCTGTTTCTTAACTTCAAAATCTTGGGGGAAAAAAGTGTGGAGATCTGGCTCAGTGTGACCTCTCAATATGTAGAGGTTGGTGGTGTAGCCAGGCCAGCAGTTATAACCATCTCCATCATGTCACCAGGGCTGGTTATGTGGCAACACCACCCTTTTAGCAGGATGTAGCATTAATGTGGAATGGACAAATAGTGTGTGAACAGAGCTTATACCCACCCTTAAGCAATCATAGTTCAATGGCAGAGCACATTCAGTCAGTTCCTGGCATTTCCAGTAAAAAAAAGACCTCAGATTACAGCCAGAATGATCACTTGTATAAAATTCCTGTCTGGCAGCAAAACTACTGGGCTAGTTGGACACTGGTTGGTTGACTTTGTATAAGACAGCTTCCAGTAGAATTCAGGGAAGTCCTTGTCCTTGGTTTCGTCTCCAAGGGAGAACATGGAGATTATAATATTTCTGTTCTAATTATAGTAGCTCTAATTTGAGTTATTAAGAAATTTGTATGTTGAAGAGGTATTGTGGTAAGCAGTGCCAAGTGCACAGAGTACCAATTCCTGAGTAGTATTTTTTTAGACTCCTCAAATCACAAGCAGGTCTTGCCACATCATATTCAAATCCTTATAGCCATTCTTTCAAGCCAAGCACATTAATGTTAACCTAACTAACTAAATGTGCACTCCCTGAACAAATTAGGCCTGCATATTTCCCATGCCAAAGTGGTTTCAGAATAAAGAGGGCTTCTTGCTGTGACTAACTAATGCCCCATTAACTAAGCTCCAGTTGTCTTTGTTCAAGAGCAAAAGGGATTTCTCTACTCTGCATGCCAGAGCTGTGTGGCTTACAGTATGACATCAAAAAGGGGTGTTCAGCTTTTATCATTCTTGTTTCATTTTCCCCTCACCTAAGCCATCCCTCCTCTCCACTTTCCTTCTTGACATGGCTCCAGTGATAAATCTGTTAGGAAAATATCACAGCTATATTGCTTGTTATTAAAAACACAGACATAGGGACCTGCCTATCTGTGGAGCGCATGCCTGTATTTGACATTTGTTTATGAGGTCTGTCTATTAAATAACAAGATTGATACAATAAGCCATCTTTATTTATATGTATTACAATTCTAATACTTGTCCCCTTCAATATACTCCCCGTTCACACTCACACACCGATGCAGTCTTGTTTTCCACTGGTCGAAGGCATGGAGCAGATCAGTTTCTGTCAGCTGTTTCAACACATCTGCCGTTTTCTTCTTTGCTGCATCAGTTGACTCAAAACGTGTTCCTTTAAGCACCAATTTCACTTTAGGGAAAAGAAAAAAGTTGCATGGCCAAATCTGGCGAATATGGAGGATGTTCAAATGTAGTAATGCGTTTATTTGCCAAAAACTGCTTCACAGAAAGTGCTGTGTGAGCAGGCACATTATCTTGATGAAGAATGAAATCATTTCCCCACAGTTCTGGCCTTTTTTTTTTTTTCCTTACTCTTTCTCTCAGCTTTGTCAAAACTTCCTTATAATAATGCTGGTTCACTGTTCTGCCTTCTGGAAACTATTCTGCCAAAATTATGCAATCATATACACTTGATCTAAAAAACCCACCAATGAGCATGGCTTTGAATGTGGACTTGCTTTGATGTGTTTTTTTCATTCTTGGTAATGATGGTATCTTCCAGTGCATTGACTGTCGTTTTGTCTCAGGAGCATATTGGAAGATCCAGCCTTCATCAAAAGTGATGATTTTTTGAAAAAGGTTTGGGTCTGCCTCAAGTTGCTGCAGAATGTTAGCACAAATTTCCTTGCGGCACTCTTTTGCTCTGGTGTGAGAACCCTAGAGACCATCTTCGTGCAAACTTTTCTCATGTTGAGATCCTCATGCAAAATTTTTCACGCGGTGCCTTTGTCAATGTTCATGGCTTCAGCTGTCTTTCGGACACTCAGTTGGTGGTCTCCTTGAACAATCTGACTGATTTTTTCATGAAATGGAAGGTCGTCCAGGGCATTCATCGTCTTCCACATTCTCACATCCTTCTCTGAATCTTTTGTGCCACTCAAACAACACCCATGAGACATGCAGTCTTTCCCGTAGGCCTCAGTAAGCATTTGAAAAGATTCCTTTGGTGTTTTCTTCAATTTTACTAAAAATTTCAAATTACACATTGCTCAACTTTTTTCATATAGTTTATTTTTATAAATATGGAAATCAAAAGACAAGTAGAAGTAAACAAAACAACAAGACATTTCAGTACTAAAATACACCACAAGCATAATTATATCCTATCCTATACAAACTCAGTCTCATTCTCTGAACATAAAAAGACATTGATATTTCCTCCTAGTTACTTTTTTAGTTCAAGTGATTATCATACATTTTATATTTAGCTTCTGAAAAAAATGATAATAATAAAGAAAAGTGGAATATACATATCTCTGGCTTTTCTTCGCAAACGAAGATTCAGGAAGGACTCATCCTGTGCTTTCTGCAAGCACATTGATGACTAAAAAGTCCAATCTGAGATAAACAAGTCCAGTTGCAGAAAGCACAGCAGAAGGTCTCCTTGGGTGATGTTTATGGGTTGTGATTCTTTCTGCGTTGTCGTTTCTCTTCAAGACTTGTTTGGTGTGAGTTCTCAAATAAGGCTGCAGCATTGTAGATGGTGCGTCTCCATTCCTCCCAATGTGAGGCCAGGGCGGACCATTGTTGGTTACCAATTTGACCGAGCCTGAGATGTTGTTTCAAGGAGTCCTTGTATTGCTTTTTTGGAGTGTCCCTCTTGTGCTGACCGTGGCGAGTTCACCGTATATATATATCAATAATATTGAAAAAAACATTGCTTGACTTTTAAACTTAGCATTTTTCCAGCACACAACAGACAACACAGCTGTTTTAAATGATGATTGACAGTTAACTGAATGGCCAAGAGTGTTGATGTTTGTCATGCAAGTTCAGAATGTTCAAGGACACCACTCAAGCGTTCACAATCAGTTCTCCTTGATTTGTCTGAAAGGTAGAAACACAGTCTTGTTATTTAATAGACAGACCTAGTATGGGGTAGGATGTTAAGCCACATTTTACTGAGGGGTCTTTAAAATGGTTGCACATGGTGGTAGGAATAAAACTTTGTCTCTTCTTTTGGATGCAGCTGATCATGCTTGGGAGTCCATGGAATAGATACCTGCAGCCAGTCACATATCCAGTGGGGTCCTCTAGGATCCTGAGCAGATTAAATGCTTACTTGTACATACCAAGGCTGGAATACTGTTGATGCACTATGTCAACATAACTGTTGTGTTAGGAAATTATCAGACAAATCCAAAAAGAACCAGAGCAGAACGCCAGGATGACGTTTCTGTCCCGTGAAAGGGACCTGGTTTCAGATGTCCTTGTCACATGCTGTTCTTGTGCTGCAGCCATTAGTAAGGTGTTGCTTTTCATTGACAGGAAGGTCCCGTCAATGAAAAGTGATACCTTAGTTGTAGCTGCAGCACAAGAGCAGAACGTGATGAAGATGACATCATCTGAAACTGGGTCCCATTCATGGCACAGAAGTATCTTCCTGGCATTCTGCTCTAGTACTTCTTGCTGTGTCTGATAATCTTGTTAGTGTAGTGCATTTTTTGTTGTTTTTGTGTGCCTTCAAGTCATTTCTGACCTATGGCAACCCTAAGATGAACCTATCATGGGGTTTTCTTGGCAGAATTTGTTCAGAGGGGGTTTGCCTTTGCCTTCCTCTGAGGTTGAGAGAGTATGATTTGCCCAAGGTCACTCAGTGGGTTGCCAAGGCCGAGCAGGAATTCAGACCCTGGTCTCCAGAGTCATAGTTCAATGTTCAAACCCTATACCACGTTGACTGTATTTTTACCCAGATTTTATCAGCACTGTAAAGGAAGGAAGACAGATTCTTCATGGTTCCAAGTAGCCTGTTTCTCTAGTGCCAGTCTTCTGGCAAGGAGTGTGTGTTCATTGATGGAGCTAAAAGTGCTCAGGGATGGCTGGTTTGCAAAACTGTCAGTCCTACAGGACAGATAATTTTAAAAGCCACTTGTCCCAGATCCCTTTCAGACATGTATATCTTCCAGAAGGCCAGCACTGAAGAAATAACTTGATAGCAACCAGCAAACTTCTACTTCTGTTGGAAAACATAAAGAAAGTATCTTCCATCCAGGGTTGTGCAGTCAGTATGCCAAAGCTTCATTTTCAACTCCTCTATTTTTCTACTGTCTACTATCCAACTCTGACTCCAACTCCTTCAGAAATGGCAAATGTGTATTTACTGTAGTAAAATGGTGGCACAAGGCAATTCATCACCACCTTATGAATCATTGGCTACTTAGATTGATAGAACAATAAAATTCTTAAACAAATAAACATTCCTAAATTCCTGTGAAAGTAAATGTGTAACAAACTAGGTATTTAATAGCAATAGCATTTATATTTCTATACCGCTTATAAGTGCAAAGCACTCCCTAAGCAGTTTACAATGTGTTAGCTAATTGCCCCAACAAGCTGGGTACTCATTTTACTGACCTATGGAAGGATGGAAGGCTGTCCACCTTGGAGCCCTGTAGGATCGAACTCACAACATTGTGGCTGTAGTACCGGCATTTAACCACTGACCACCAGGGCTCCATATTTAATGTTATAAGTTTTTTTTTTAAAGCTGGAGTTAGGGACAGTACATTTCTACTCACTCAGACTCCACTCAGAGTTTGTTCTGACTCCATGACTCCACAGTCCTGCTTCTATCTCTCATACCACTGTAGTATGCCCACAGTTTATTTTTTTTACACTTGCCATTGTTGTACTACTGCAGCAGCTTTTGTAGCCTGCAATAGTGTAGTCATGCCAGTGTAGACACTCAGTAGAATCTCAGCCAAATATACACACACACACACACACACACACAAATATGTGTGCATATAGACATATATGTACACAGTTTTAGTAGAGTTTAATTAAGTAATGTTCAAGAGAACTGCCTTAATCCTCCTTTTTATTGAAGATTCTCAAAGATTTATGATTCTTTCAAGCAGAAAATTAGCATAGTGAAGGTTTTATTTTAGTTATTGTATGTGTTGTTCTGCAGAGATGATGTCAAAATCACATTTTAAATGAGTTATAAAGAGAATCAATACCTGGAGCCGAGGAGGAAGGAATCCAGGGCAGAAGTCAGAGCTAGTCTAATAATAGTTAAGTTATGGAAAGAAAGCTTCCAAAGGGGTAATAGACTGGGATGCCTCTTGGAACTTAGGTTGAGCTGGTGTTTGGCCTCTACCATTTCAAAATGCAGATGGAGGAACCTCACATGATTGAATTTCCTTGAAAAAATAATACTGTCCAAATAAGAAAACTAACACAATACCTTCCATGTAAGGTAACTACATGCCAGAAGGGAGGATTCTAATGCAGCCTTCCCCCTGACATTCTAGTTGTCTTTATCGAAGGATTGTAGGGGGAATATTCAAGTGTGTCTTGCATGGCTGGAATCTGAAACAACCACTTGCTTTATCCAGATGATGGAGTGTATGGATCCATTTCCATTGCTCTTTCATAGTACAGTATAGTAATATAGAAGGCTGCCTTGGTCTTAGTCAGACCATTGATCCATTCAGCTCAGTACAGTTGATGCTCCCTGACAGTGGTCACCCAAAGTTTCAGTCAGACGTTTTTCTGACCCTACCTGAAGAAATGGGGCTTTGAACTTGGGCCTCCTGCAGGCAGTGCATGTGTTCTACCTTGGCTTACATCTTACAGGCATGAATTTAAGGATTAACTCATACCACTGTAACACTGCTGCAACTTTACAAGGTCAAGTTGCACTGTATGACTAGACTTTGCATTGAAAAGTGGATTTTGTGTTCTACTTGCTGCTATTCCAACTCTCCCGTATACTGCCAAAAGCATCCCTTGTATGGTTGTGTACCACAGTGTTTCAGTGTCTGTTCTGGAGGGAGACAATTGTGGAGAGAATCGTCTCCTTCCACAATTCTCTTGAGCACTGGCTTTGGGATCTGACTGATCAGATTGGCTCACTGCTCTGCTTGCAAGATGCTTTGCTCTCCAGAGGTAGGTAGTTCACGTGGACATGAAGTAGACTCTGCTGACCGTCTTCTGGCCAGTAGGGGGAGTGTGTGTCCATATTATTTTTTAAAATTCCCTAACTCACTGAAACTATCCCTACCAATAACTACACCATAGAATCATAGAATCATAGAATTGCAGAGTTGGAAGAGACCACGAGGGCCATCCAGTCCAACCCCCTGCCATGCAGGAAATCACGATCAAAGCATCCCCGACAGATGGCCATCCAGCCTCTGTTTAAAGACCTCCAAGGAAGGAGACCCCACCACACTCCGAGGGAGTGCGTTCCACTGCCGAACAGCTCTTACTGTCAAAATGTTCCTCCTAATGTTGAGGTGGAATCTCTGTTCCTGGAGCTTGCACCCATTGCTCCGTGTTCCAGTCTCTGGAGCAGCAGAAAACAAGCCTGCTCCATCCTCAGCGTGACATCCCTTCAAATACTTAAACAGGGCTATCATATCTCCTCTTAACCGTCTTTTTTCCAGGCTAAACATACCCAGCTCCCTAAGTCTCTCCTCATAAGGCATGGTTTCCATACCTTTCACCATTTTAGTTGCCCTTCTCTGGACACGCTCCAATTTGTCAATATCCTTTTTTAATTGTGGTGCCCAGAACTGGACACAGTATTCTAAGTGAGGTCTGACCAAGGCAGAATAGAGTGGCACTATTACTTCCCTTGATCTAGACACTATACTTCTATTGAACAACAATATCAGTATCAATATCAGTATGGTGTTGTTGTCTTCGGTTCCATTCATCTTTATCTTAATTTTAATTCTTATACATTAAACTCTTCCAGATATGATTCTATGCAAGTATGTATGTGTGTGATCTAGATAGATAGATAGATATAAAAGGAATCATAACCACTTAGTGGAATGCAATGGTGGTTGTAGACCATACAGTATATAAAGAACAGAAAATCAGAGTACAGTATTCCTCTCTTGAGAGAAAATTGCAGCCTCTGTATAACCAAGTTGTCCTGCTCTTTATTTATTTTTATTTTATTTATTATTTTAAGATATTTATTGTTATTGTGTGCCTTCAAGTCATTTCCAACTTATGGAGACCCTAAGGTGAAGCAAGCATGGGGTTTTCTGAGGCTGAAAGTGTGTGACTTGTCCAAGGTCACCCAGTAGGGTTTTATGGCCAAGTGGGGATTTGAAACCTGGTCTCCCGAGTTGTTGTCCAACACTCAGATCATTATACTGCACTGGCTCATATATCCCACCCTATATATGAGGATCTCTTCTTCTTCCCCCCCCCCCCTGCTCTTTCCCACCTGGGATTGATAAATCAGTTTTAGGGGCGCCTAAGAAAATAATTATTAAGAGCAGTATACCTGGAGGGACATGAATAAAGAAGGGACTAGATTAGGTAGCCATAGGGGGACCCAATTATGGGGACCCAGAGCTGTGGCATTTCATCAGAACTTGGAAAAGTCACTTACTTGGACTATAGCGCTCAGAAGCATTGTAAATGGAGTATGGGGTTTGTATAGCAGTACAAGTCACCCCCACCTGTGTTTACACAGGATTGGTAACTGTGGTTTCACTCATCCATGGTTGGGGGATAGAACTCTAGGCACCTGGAAGACCATAGAGACGTGCTGGAAGTGGTCTCTCTAGACACTGGGAGATCCTCCCATGCAACTATCATCATCCTCTGCCATAAGTTGACCATAGAGTTGTGCCAGATACCTAGAGAGGTGGTTTCTCTAGGCATTTTGTAGGACCTTCAGCGCAATTCTATGGCAGTTCTATATTATATGTGGTTTTGTATATCTGTGGTTAGTCCAAGAATGTATCCTCTGTAGATACAGGGTGGGCACGACCTGTAATATATGTGAGTACAGTGGGCACTCGGTATCCACTGGGGTTTGGTTCCAGCACCCCCCAAGGATACCAAATCCATGGATGCTCAAGTCCCATTATATACAATGGCATAGTAAAATGGCATCCCTTATACAAAATGGTGAACAACAAGGTTTGCTTTTTGGAATCCCTCCCCCCTCCATGAATATTTTTGAGCTGTGGTTGATTGAATCTGTGGATACAGAACCTGTGGATAGGGAGGGCCAACTATACGGTAAATAGGAACAAAGGTTCCACAGAAGTGTAGAGAGATGTGTATAGAGTGTAACAATGGTTGGAAAGAGGAGAGGGAGCAGGAATGGTGTAAAATGGTGTGTGATGGTAATTACTTGTGGAGAGATGGTGAGAGTGCATCAGTACTACACAGTTAAAGCAGTTTGGTACAACATGAACTGCCATGGCTCTCATCTTATTGAGTTCTGGGGTCTGTAGTTTGATAAAATATGTAGAATTCTTTGCTAGAGAACTCTAGTGCTATAGGTCAGAGCTTTCTAGTGTAGGATTTTAAGTAGCTCATCAAGCTGCAAATTTCATAGGATAGAACCATGATAGTTAAACCAGGATTTCATAGGATAGAACCATGATAATTAAAATCAATTGGCTATGTAGTGTATATCCAGTCTGCAAAGTCAGGGGGTTGAGGGGGAGAGTTACCAAGAGGAGAGAAAGGGGTTCTGTGAAATGATGTGAGGTTTTGTGTTGAGTGGGAACAAGAACAGAGGCAGTTTATAGAGGCAGTATAGTATATTGTGTAAAGAAGAGGAATACTGTTATGTTGTTATATACAGTACTTCAAATAAATATCTGTGAACTGAAGAGTAGAGATGTGGGGTAGATTTTTTTTGATACTATGTATTTTTGTGGAAAATTTCCCACACTGTAGATCTCTCTCTCTTTATATATCTATCCATAGTTCTATGGGCTGCTGTACAATAATGCATACTTTAGTGAAATAGAATGTTCAACTGATTGCATCAGATTTTTCTCAATTTGAAATAGAAATGATTTGTGTTTTATACAGAATGAGTGAAGCTGAAGATATGACAGTTATACCTCAGCAAAAGAAAATTAAACTATAGATATAAGCTATATCAAGTACAGGTCTCTTTAGGTATGTGTTAAAAAAACTTCTTTCAGGTGTAGTATTTTTATTAAATGTATGGGAAGTGTGTGGTATTCTCTTTACATTATTACAAATATTTCATTAAAGTACAGCCATACTTCCATGAACAAAACCTTTGACAATGAAGCTACTTTTTACAAAGGTTTTTTACACCCCGTCACCTTTTCTTTCTCATCCTTTGTGCAACAGCTTTGGCATTGGGAGGATGGTGAAGGAGGACTGGGCAGACACACTTTCAGTTGCATGTCTAGAAAACAATGCAATATAGCTTGAGCTGGGAAATAATGGGATTCTACTTTAGCCAATCCTACTGTAGCTGTGTGTGTCTGCCTACAACAGGCAAGGTAAACAGCAGCTACCTCCAGAATTTCTTACTGAGCATGCATGAAGAACAAAACAGAGAGACAAGGGGAGACCAGATAAGCTTGCCTCACCAGCTGCCCCCAGCACATTATGAAACATAGATGTAACATTTTGGTCATCAAAGTGGAAATTATAAGAAAAGTGGAGTTGGTGGAAGAAAATGTCATCCCTGGATGAAATAAAACATCCACAAGACCTGCTTCTTGTTCACTACCTATCAGAATATGCATGACTGAATCCAGTGTTCTTTGTGATCATGGGGAGTAGATTGTGGACATAAGCAAAGGTCCTTTGTGGCATTATAGTTCTGAAGGAAAAAGCTGAAGCTAGTTGCTCAGCATGGTGAAGAGAACACAGAATTTACCATATTCCTAAAGGGAAGCAGGAATAAAGTATAAAATAGTAACCGGCTGAAAGGTAAGAGTGTTGTGGGGTGTTGTGTTGTGGGGTGGAAAGAAAAGTTGGTTAAGCCAAGTTTTTGTAGAAAAATCATTTTGTATTTAATAACCTGGCTTTGCTACAGGAAAAAGAGAGGAGAGAAAACTAGCTCATGAAGAAGGATTGACACCCAAAATGTGTCAGTCCAATAAAACAAGCTTTTCTATAAAAACTCAGCTTAACCGACTTTTCTTTCCACCCACAACACTGGAATATACCTTTTACCTTTCAGCAGCTTACGGTGTTTTCCCCTCCTCCTTAACTCAATAAGATAGTAACCACCAGATCGGGGAAAAAGTCACAGTTATCCAAAAAAGCAACATTTTCAAGTTCTGTTTCTTACACTATAATCTTAAATCTATTAATTGAAAGCACATTATGTTGATTTCAGCTTATTTTATTTCTGGTTAATGTAGCCTAGAATGAGGTTGTTGGTGGCTTAAGAATCCGTAGGGGAAGGAGCTGCCTCAAGGTCCACATAAAGTACTTGAATATTCTGCATAGAAAAAGAGTATGGCTCAGTGGTGCAGCACATGCTCTATACAGTAGCACCCCCGTTTCCGTTGATTCAATTATCCATGGTTGGTGATGGTGGGGGGAAGGGAGGGGGAGGAGGTTTCTTATCTCCCCCGTCCCTTCCCCTGGGAGGGCTCCTATCACTGTGGTGGTGATCGCGGGGGCAAAGGGAGAGGGAGGAGCGAACTGGCCTCGTCCCCTTCCCCTTTGCCCCCATGATCGCCTCTGTGGTGGGGCTATGGCAGGGGAGAAGGGGCGGAGGAATGAACTGGCCTCGTTCTCTTCCCCCTTTTCCCTGTGATCACCGCTGCTGCAGGGCCATGGGCGAAGGGGGCAGAGGAGCGAACGGACCTTGTCCCGTTTCCCCTTTGCTCCTGTGATCGCTGCAGCGACAGGGCCATGGCAAAGGGGGAAGGGGCGGAGGAGCGAACTTGCCCTTACTTTCCCACGGGATGGCCCCCCAGGATGGCATTCACTATTATGCACAGAATTTGTCATCTGTGGGTGCCCCGGGAACCATTCCCCCGCAGATGCTGTGAAACGGCTATAGCTTTGGTGCAGAGCTCAAGCTGTGCATGGAAATAGTCCCAGGTTCAGTCCCTGGCATCAGCAGTTAAACAGGATCTCAGATGGCAAATGCTGGGAAAAACCTTAGCCTGAGGTCCTGGACAACTGCTGTCAGTGAAAGCAAATATTATTAGATGGGCCAGAACTCTGAAATAGCTTCATCTGATCCACGTGTAGAAGATCCCAGGCATGTCCAGAATGTATGGCTATCCAGATATTGTACCACCACTCCTATCAGTCCTACTCAGCACAGCCAATAATGTAGGATGGTAAGAAATTCAGACCAGCAGCAGCTTGTAAGGCACATATTTTCCATTGCTGATGCATAACCAGCTTAGGCAGCACAACTAGGAAAGACCTCTGGTTGGGTCTTTGGAGAGCCTTAGACCATCAGAGAAGGTAATACTAGGCCAGGCAGACCAGCAGTCTGATATGGCTTGTTGTCCTCTTGCATTGTGTACTTGAGTATCATCATGCTGAAAGGTCAAACCCTTGAACTTAACTCTCACTGTCACCCCCATTGTCCACACTCCATCAACTGGAAACTTCAACTGGTACAAAATATGGCAGCCAAGTTAATTATGGGTACATCTAGGAGAGAACATATAACACCTGTGCTTAAATCTCTCCACTGGCTACGATCAGTTTCTGGGCACAGTACAAGGTGTTGGCTTTAACCTTTAAAGCCCTACATGGCTTGGTTCTATCTTATCTCTGGGACCGCCTCATCCCATATGATCCCCCCGCGCACTTCGGTCCTCTGGGAGGAACCTGTTGCAGCCTATGAAAACTAGGCTGTCGCAGACCTCCCAGAGAGCCTTCTCTTCTACAGCTCCCAGATTTTGGAATGGCCTGTCGGATGAGATCCATCTTATCACTACTCTTGATAGCTTCAAGAAAGCGCTAAAGCAGATCTCTTCCGGCAGGCCTTCCTGGAATAACTTCCTGGCTCAAGTGGAGCTGATTGCTTACCTGCCCCCCTGCCACTATTGCCTTTATTTATTTATTTATTGTATATTGTATTGTATTTTATCTTTGTTTTAATTTTCTGTTAGTTTAATTTAGTTTTAAGGAGTGGGAGGGTTAGGATTGGGAAGGATTGTTTTAACTGCTGTGTTTTAATTTTGTTGTACGCTGCCCCGGTTGCTGAGCAGAGGGGCGGGTTAAAAATAAAAAAAAAAATATTATTATTATTATTATCAAAATGTATTCCTGATAAAGGCATAAAATCTAGCCCTGGTTGTTAAATTTAGAAGCATATAGTGGATGCTTAAGCTGATGTTATTGCTTGGTTCCTCTTCTCTCAGAGAAGAGCAGCTTCTTCTGTAGTCTGTAAAACAGGACATTTGCCAGGCTACAAATGCTCAGAACAGCTTGGTCATTTGAACATGCTGTTAGATTATACGATTTCATTGTGATTAGGGATTGATATTTTATTTAAAGCTAGTCTGATTTTCATGTCGTTGTTTATGTGTACTTGAAAATGTGCTATTACCAGGGAATAAAAAACATGCTTAAGCCAAGTCATTTAAAAGTCTGTTAAATAACTTCCAACGTTCTCATTATAATATAGTTAGCCCTCAATTTTTGTGGATTTAACGTCTGTAGATTTGATTATTTGCGAGTTTGTAGCTGCTGCTTAACTAGCAAAGCAGCTGCTGTTTAACTAGTTTAAGCAGCAGTTACATTGCACATAACATCATCCATTCCATGACACGTACCCATGTCATACATGCAGGCCTTGTTCTCCCATTTCCTGTGGCCCCAGTGGTGGTGGCAATGATGGTAGTGGTGGTGATAGGGACGATGGTTGGAGCTGCTCCCAGGAGCCACTGGCTTTGCTTTCCCTGCTCCTGCTCCCTCCCTCACTCTTTGGCTGAGATCTCCATGACTTTGCAAGTAGCAGTTGAAGGAAGTGGTTGGGGCAGCGCAGGTCTGGTACATCCTCAGGACAAAGAGGAGGAGGAGCCACCGCTTGCCACCGGAGCTAGATCTGACCTTAGAAGAAGTCCTAGAACTAAGAGACCTTGCAGGGCTGGGTCAGCAGTGGCAGTTTGTCCTTGCATTCCTCCTCCTCTCTATCTCCTTTCCCATGAACAGCCTTGGCCCATTATTCTCTTTGGCACCATGACTTCTCTACCTCCTGTGGTTGCCTCCACCAAACCTCCATCACCTCCACTGGTTTCCAAGCCTTCCCTGCTCTTCCTCCTTCCCACCACCCAGGCGGCAGAGAGGTGGCTGCCACAGCTGCTGCAAAAAACTCATTCAGTGTTGTCGTCCCTCTCTTCCTTCTCCTCAAGAAGGATGACAACACTGAAGGAGATTTTTGTAGCAGCAGCTGGAAATTGTAGTCTGTAGCATACATATTTGGGGGTGATTAGAGATATTTGTGTTTTTTCCACCTTTGCATGGATCCAGCACCCAGACCCCTGCGAATGTGGAAGGCCGACTGTATATGAAAACTTGCTCCCAATTTTTCACCTTTTCTGTGTGCTCCAGAGTTGGAAGAACAAGTGAATCTCAGTGCAGTGTAGTGGGGAAAGGCACAAGAAATGGCGACAAGGCTCCCTAGGCGCTTCTAGACAGCTGTACTGCCACAGTCACAGAATATTTGGGTGGTAGGGAGGAGAGTGGGTCCAGAGGTCATTGCTTTCCATTTGTAAACTGTCTGTGCTTTTTCACTTGTATCTTTTTTCTTACTAGAAAAAAAAGTAGTTGGGGGAATGGAATAGTTAAACAATGGCTGATATCCTACAGTAGTTTGATGGAGTAGAAAGCTCTGCAAGGCATACATCTGTTGTCTTCCACATGCATACACCTGGATATATCATAGAATCATAGACTTTTGATTTGCAGCATTAGTAGGTTTCCTTATGGGTGTACAGGCTGCAAGATCCAGGCAGAGAGATGGAAGGATGGGGATTGGTTGAGGGACTTTGGGAGGTCACGTGCTTCCCATGGGCTACACGTTCCCCTTCCTTGCATTGGTGCATGGTCAACACTGGAAACATCCTGTTACTTTCAAAGGCCCACCACATGAACATCCTAAAATATCAGAAAGAAGGCTTGGAAACTCATTTTGTCTTGACATGGTAAATCCCATGATTTCTTTTCCTGTTTTTGTTGCAGAAGTACAATCTCTATATGAGCATTTCCTGGTTGAAAGTGCACAAGCAAACCAAAACCCAAGATAAAGAACTACAAGGCATCACTGCTGGGTCAAGCTTTACTATGATTTCAAAGAAGATGGGTTGGGATATATCTCATATTTACTGGCTTTACACAGGCTTTACTGTGCTAAAAATTAATATGTATATTAACCCATCTCCTAAACCTCATTAGAGATTTTGCCATTGGCATAAGGAGGCAGGATGGCAAAGCTATACTTTTATTCATCCAGCTCATTTTGCCAACATAAAACTTCAGGCGGCTTTGAATGACATAGTTTACTTCCCTTTGCCTAGCTCTTTTCCCCTTGTTTGTGCCAGTATTCCTAATTAGTACTTAAAAGCAAAGTTCTGCATAGAGTAGGGGTGAACAGCTTCTGGGGTTTGAGAGGTTGAATTGTACTCTCTGGAATTCACTGGGGTCTGCACTGTTGCTGATTTTGGCAAGGTTCTTCAGTTTGGTGGCAACTGTGAAGGCTTTGTACAGCACAGGAGGTTGTTAGAACAAATAGCTGTGCCAGTTTGCAAGGTGGAGTGTCTACACCCCTTCTGGAAGGTAAAGGAAGAAGGGGGAGCTGTGGTGATTGCATCCTCAGTTTTTAGTGGTATGTTTGTTGTTGGCAGTAACAACTGTGGATAGTGTAGACCATGAAAAAATGGTTGCGGGGGACGGACGGACACATGTACCCCACTCCTGACATAGAGATTGGGATGCAAATTTACAGAGATCAGAGAATCCCAGTACTCATGTCATTGCAAATGAATGCTGTGGAGGGCACATCCTGTAAGCACAATGTAGTTTTTTTCTCCAATAAACTATACTACAATCCCAACCTATTGTAAAGAAAAGTCAGATAAAGCCAAAAGTTCTTAAATTAGGACACAAAATATATTACAGCCAGATCCCTTTGTAGCTGTTCCATACTAAAATTTAAAAATTGTCCCACCAGCTATGGTCTTGGCATTGGCAGCTTCAGAAGAGGAAAGGTGCTGATGTTACTTTAATAGAAATTGATGTAATATTGGAAATTATCATCAAGAAGGTGCAAGATAAAGGTTTTAGGATGTTTGTAGATGAAGGCAGAATGCAAACGTAGCAGTTTGCTTTCAGTGATCATTGTTACAGAAGGAAATGGTCCTTTACTAATTGGCAGAAATTGACTTAACAAGGTAAATCTGGATTGGAATACTGGGCATCACTTTTTGGCACTGCTGCGGAAATGTAAAGCAAAACGGTTTACAGTATAGCCATGAGTTCAGTGAACAGTAAAAATAACTTGGACTTAAATGTCATTCCATTTTCCCCCTTAAAATTCATTCTATGTCTTTTTTTTATTTTTAAGGAAAGTAAAAAAGAAAAAAAGTTACAGAATCACAAAAAAGAGACCTGTCAAATTTTTGTGGTGAATGAATGATATGCAATAAATAGGTATTTATAATAGTTGGGTGAGATTACTAACCCTTGTGAGGAACCAAATGAAGGTCTTATATTTTCCAGGTAATATTTACATCAACTATTTAACAGTTGGATTTTGTGTGCTAGTTAGCAGATTTTCATATGAGAAAATACAGAGACACATACATACACAGACACAACCTGAAGACATTCCAGAAGTTATATATGACTTTTGTATTGAAAAACAGAGAAAAATGTTCCGTTTTAATTACTTGTATCTAAAGTGATTATAAGATGGTAAGTTTTTTGGAATGCGGATTTTTACTCATGGCTGGCTGATACACCTAGGGAAGGCACCCCTCCCCAGCATTTTGGTAGATGTCTCCCCCACCTTGATCCACAAGCCATCGCTACATTTTTGTAAAGCATCCCATATATTTTAACTGTTAAAATCACAAGCTTTAGAATAGTAGATGGAGCTTGCCTTACCTAAATTGCTTTTACCTCATGCAAACCAGATTGTATGAGTGCTGATAATTTTTAGATAACAATAACTAATGCAGAAGGTTTATTTGGAACTTGCCTATTTTAATAAGCCTAAATGCTACCTTAAGCTGTTAAATTTGGCAGTATAGCCGTTAAGGTACCTGCCTGTGTATTTATGTGTGTGTGTTTCATTCATTTATATTAGAGTGACTAACAAAACACAAATATTAGAATAATTGTTTCAGCTTCCATCTCATTTAGCTGCTCTGAGTAAAAGTAAGCTATAATCAAGGTGATAATTAAAGAGCTCTATTTTACAGATCCTGGGATATATAGTTCAGCAAGATAGAATTCTCTGCTAGATAGCACTTGCACCTTTATAGAGCAAGAGGAAGAACTGGGTTGGAGCATAAGAGCTTGACAAACATAGATTTTTGATTTGGTTTTTTGAAACTAGTGTTTGTAACAAAATTAAGCACAGCTGTATTACCTGAGATTGTAAACTGATGTAGCATCTGCTGTTTTTTCTGAACATTATTCAAAGAAAAAAATATAGGCAGGGTAGTGTCTAGTCATACACACAACAGGATGTTAATACTTTTGCACTTGATCCAAACTGTATCAGGCCTGCTGAGTCCTTGTTTGAAGAGCCAGCTTCATAAGTAAAAGGAGAACCACTTGAGCTGCTAAAGCTTTAACTGAGAAGGAAGGGCAAAAATACAAAAGCAAAACATAACAAGTGTTATTGAGATCTGATGTACAAGAGGTATGGAACAAGGTTGAGTACCAAAACTTGTTTGAACAAGAGCAGGAGAAGGAATACTTTCGGGGGAATCCAAGCATGGAATGTCATTGGACTGAAGGGAGGTATTGTTGTTGTTTTTTAATGCAAACAATGGATCAAAACCTGTGTGCAGTTCCTAACCAGCTCAAACTTGGATCCCCATCAGCTGGAGAAGCCCATTTATGGTGGATATGTCCAGAGATGTTGGGTGGAAAATGTTCTGATGCAATTTTTTCTATGAAAATTTTTTTCAAGCAACATACATGCACACATACACAGAGATTCCTACCCATGATTGTCTGGGTGGTGGTACTGCCAGCCAGAAGGACTCCAAACCTGCAGCAGCCTCTTCTCCCCCCTCCATCGGGCTAGAAGGCTAGAAGGCTGTAGTGGCCCTTGAGGACTTTTGGCCGCAGAGCATCAGCAAGAGGAGGCATGGCCAGGAGTGGCTGGTGTTTTAAGCCACTCCCACACACTTCAGGAACACCAGCCTGCCAGCCAGGAAGACCCAAGCCTGCAATTGGAGTTGGCTGAGGCCGGGAATGGAGTGGGGGCGGAAATTGGAGTTGTGCTGGGGAAAGGGAGGTATGGTCGGAACAGAGTGAACAGATGTTATAAAAGAAGGTGAAATCGCTGTTTGTTAGCTATCCCACCTTCAATTCACCCTGCTTCCTGGAATGGATTGGAGAGCGTACCAACCATTCCACAGAACCTTAATTTGCTCCTCTGCAATGCCAGGTTGGTTAAGAAAAAAACTTACATTATTTACAATCTTCTTTTGCATGAGGATGCTGACCTGGCTTGCTTCACAGAAGCCTGGCTGGGAGAGGATAGCACTGTCATGTGGGCTCAGGCCCTCCCAGCCAGGTATTCTGTCAGTGAGCAGGTGAGGGGAAGTGGGTGGGGGAGGGAGTGGAGTGGCTCTGGTTTATAAGAATAATCTGACTTTGACCAGGATACCTGTCTGAAACACAGTCCACTTTGAGTTTATGTACCTTAGCCTGAGGGCCAGGGGTAGTTTGGGGATTCTGCTAGTATACCGACCACCCTGTTGTCTACCAGACTCCCTAACCGAGCTGACACAGCTGGTCTCAGAGTTGCTGTTGGAGTCGCCCAGACTTTTAGTTTTGGGTGACTTCAACATTCCACTCGAGACCAGCTTGACAAATCTGACTGGTGCGGCTCAGGAGTTCATGGAAACCATGACAAACATGGGCCTATCCTAATTGGTCGTCGGGCCCACACATTGTGCAGGTCATAACCTCGATGCGGTCTTCAGTACAGAACAGGAATATCCGTGGGTGGTGGTTATTAAAACCACCGCATTGTCATGGACGGATCATCTCCTGGTCAAGACTGAACTAAGAGTCTCTTTCTGCCCCACCGGGGGTGGTGAACACATTAGAATGGTCCGCCCCCGAAGGCTAATGGAACCAATAGGATTCCAGAAAGCCTCGGAGGGTTTAATGGTTGGTAACGCCGGTGACCCTGTCGAAGTTTTGGTTAATACTTGGAACACTGATCTTACCAAGGCTATCTACACAATCGCTCCCAAGTGTCCTTTCCAATCCGCTCCTAACTGTAAGCCATGGTATACTTCAGAGCTTAGGAAAATGACGCGGGTTGGACAATGACTAGAGTGCAACTGGTGGAAAATTCGACTCTTACCCGACAAGACTCATCATAGGAACTTTCTTTGGTCCTATTGAGACGCAATACATGCAGCGCAGAGATCCTTCTCCTCTGCACATATTGCATCTGCAGAGTCCCGTCCAGCAGAGCTGTTTAGGGCGGTAAGGGAGATGACGCAGGTTATACCCATTGCTTAACCCAACAACGGCCTGTTGTGACACATTTAACAGCTACTTTGCAGATAAAATCTCTCAGATAAGAGCTGACTTAGATGCTAGTATTTTGACAGAAACAGAAACAATTGACGAGGTGTCCAGCAACTCAATTGATGTAAGTTTACTGGATCAGTTTCAATCCGTGAGTACCAAGGACATGGACAAGCTACTTGGCAGAGTGAGGAAGACAACCTGCCCTCTTGATCCTTGCCCTTCATGGCTGGCCATCCGGGGGGGGGTGCCTTGATGGTGTTCCTTAAGGACATCATCAATGCATCCCTCAGGGAAGGGTGTGTTCCATCCTGTCTAAAGGAAGCAGTGGTTAGGCCGCTCCTGAAAAAACCTTCCCTGGACCCCTCGACATGAACAACTATAGGCCGGTTTCTATGTTACCATTCTTGAGCAAAGTGATCGAGAGGGCAGTTGCTCTTCAACTCCAAGTGGTCTTGGATGAAACTGATTATCTAGACCCATTTCAAACTGGCTTCAGGATGGGATTTGGAGTTGAGACTGCCATGGTTGCCTTGACCAATGATCTGTGTGTAAGCATCAGCAAGGGTAATGTGTCCCTGTTGGTGTTTCTAGACCTCTCAGCGGCTTTCGATACGATAGATCATAGCATCCTCCTGGATCGCCTGAGTGGGTTAGGAATCGGAGGTACTGTACTCCAGTGGTTCCGGTCCTTCCTCTCGGGCAGGTCCCAGAGGGTGCTGCTTGGGGACAGCTGCTCTAGCAGAAAGGAGCTTACTTGTGGTGTTCCGCAGGGTGCCATCTTGTCCCCCATACTGTTTAACATCTATATGAAGCCGCTGGGTGAGATTATTCGGAGTTATGGGGCTGGGTGTTATCAGTACGCTGATGACACCCAGATCTATTTCTCCTTGTCCCGATCATTGGCATTGAATTCCAATGGCATCTCTCCTCTTAATGACTGTCTTAAAGCAGTAATGGGATGGATGAGGAAAAACAGATTGAGATTAAATCCGGACAAAACGGAGGTGCTCACGGTAGTGGCCCCGAAACCAGGAGTTGGGCTGCAACCTCCAGTCCTGGATGGGGTCACGCTCTCCGTTAAGGACTGTGTTCGCAGTCTGGGGGTGCTCCTTGATTCATCGCTTCATATGACGAGTCAGGTGAATGCGACGGTCAAAAGCGCTTGTTATCAGCTTTGGCTGATACGTCAGCTGCACCCTTTCCTGGAAGTAAGGGACCTTGAGACTGTGGTGCACGCACTGGTAACCTCTCGTCTAGATTTCTGCAATGCGCTCTACATGGGGCTACCCTTGTGCTTGGTCTGGAAACTGCAGTTGGTACAAAATATGGCAGCCAGAGTGGTCTCGGGAGCATCTCGGAGAGACCATATAACTCCAGTATTGAAATCTCTCCACTAGCTGCCTATCAGGTTCTGGGCCCAGTATAAGGTGTTGGTTATTACCTTTAAAGCCCTAAATGGCTTATCTTTGGAACCGCCTCCTCCCATACAATCCTCCCCGTGCACTCCGGTCCTCTGGGAGGAATTTGCTTCAGCCACAAAAATCTAGGTTGTCTGCAACCTCCCAGAGGGCCTTTTCAGTAATCACCCCCAATTTATGGAATGGCCTGCTGAATGAGATCCGTCAGATGACGAGCTCCTCTCTCTCTGGCTTTTCTTCGCAAACGAAGATTCAGGAAGGACTCATCCCGCGCCTTCTGCAAGCGCGCTGATGACTAAAAAGGCCAATCCGAGATAAACAAGTCCGGTTGCAAAAAGTGCAGCAGAAGGTCTCCTTGGGTGATGTTTTTGGGTTGTGATTCTTTCTGCGTTGTCGTTTCTCTTCAAGACTTGTTCGTCGCGAGCTCCAGTAGCTTTAAAAAAGCACTAAAGATGGATCTCTTCCAGCAGGCCTTTCCTGATTAGATCCTGGCCCAGGAGCTGCGTCTCCTGGCCTTTTTAAAATCTTGTATATGTTTGTTTTTAATGTGATTTTAGTTAGATGGTTTTAATTTTATATTGTTTAATGTCTTTTATGGGGTAGGGTGGGGTAGGCGACGCTTTTAGTTGTTATTACAGTGTTTTAATTGTTGGAAGCCACCCCGATTGTTTTTAGCAGGGGGGCAGGGTATAAATAATAATAATAATAATTATTATTATTATTATTACTGTAATCAATCATGTGAGATGGGGTAAATTTAGGATATGAATTTTAAGTCATTCATCTAAGGAGATCATCCTTGGCAAACCCTAGCACTTAGAGACATACACTAACAAATCAATGCACTGTTAAGTTTATTATTTGTTTCTGTTTTACAAAATCTCTTGCTTCTCAATCATTCACAAGTAGAAATAGTCAAGAAAAAATGTGATAAGTTGCCTGTGTCCACAGACTTGCATCCATCCTTTAGTGAGATAGAACGTTCTACTAGTTGTACTGAATCAGATTTTTCTCAGCTTGAAATGGAACTGATAAAGTAGTGCAGATAGTGAGTAAATGAAGCTAAAGGTACTAGTTACACCTCAGCAAAAAAAAATATAAGACTTAGCAAATTTAACTCTCTTGCTCTCTCGATGTATGTGTAAGAAAATAGTGTTCTTTCAGATGTTATCATTTTCTGTTAAATTCAAAGGAAGTATATACTATTCTCTCTACATTATATCAAATATTCCAGTGTCACAATTTCCACATAAAGCTTTGAATGTGTTTAAATACAACATTTAAACCAAATGTGCTCAATCAGTTAACATTATATAGAGCACTGGAAAAAGTTCCTGAAAATTTTCCAGTTTTGATTTTTACAGAACACTAAAGCTGGGCCCTCTCCCTTCTCTGTGGCAATCCAATTTCACAGATAGGAAATGGAAGGCTCCCAGCCTATTTGTACAATCTGAAAACACATTCCCAAGGGTTCCTCTAGTCTAGAAATCCCTTTCTAAGGTAGAGCTGCCACTACCCACTGCTTGTCATTTAGAACCCAGTTCAGTGGGAAACTGGGACAATTCTCTGGCTAACCAGTTAACCACTTACTCTGTTGGGGATTCCCAACCACCCCTTTCTATTCCCCCCTCTCTATTCCCCCAAGATAGCTGACCGAAGAGGCATGTGACCATGGAGATTAGGAAGAACAGAAAAAGTTTTATTTTAGTTCCAAATGCTTAAGGCTAGCATGGAGGGAAATCACGCCTCCAGGATTTCAGCTTAGGTTTACAAGGAATACATTCAGTCATAGCACCAAAATTAAATCATAAAAGCTAACGCATACTAGCTAGACTTGTTCCCTAAGCTAAGATAATAGTAACTTACAACCTTGATGTCCATGCAATCAGTCCGTATCCCAATTGGGATGGGCTAGCCAGGCTCATCGTAGCCTGCCTAGCTGGCTCTGGAGATGGAAATTCAGATTCTTTTTGGATGGAAGTGTTGCCTTAGACTTCAGATCTCATTTAGGGCCCTTTGATGTTATCAGGCCCATGAAAGAGGTTGAGTTCCCCCAACCTCCATTATCACAGTCTAGCACAGTGATGGGCAACCTTTTGAGCTTGGTGTGTCAAACTTCACCAAAAAACTGAGCGTAACTCAGGTGGTGTGTCACTTTGAGGAAAAAACATTATTTCACAATATTTATTGTTTAATCAACAATATTATTAATTGTTTATTAATAATTAATGAGTTGTCACAACTCATGTGACAACTGAATAATCAAAACGTACAGTCATCCCTTCACATTCGTGGGGTTTAGGTTCTGAAGACCCCTGCGAATGTGAAAAGTCCGTGAATAATAACAGCCCTCCTGGCCTCCCAAAAGTGGTGATAGGGCCTTTGGAGGCCCCATCACTATTTCCCCCCACCTCCCCCGACCTCCTGAAAGTGGCAACCCGGAGGCCCTGTTGCTACTTCCCCCCCACCCCCGGCCTCCCTTTGTCGCCTGCCTGCCATCTTCCCCGGCCACCCCAAGGGGGCTTTGAGGCTTCAAAGCCATGGAGCCCCCATCTGGAATGTCGGGCGGTCATCCTCCCACCCGCCCGCTGCCTTCCCCCGCCTTTCCGAGGTGGCGTCGAGGCTTCAAAGCCTTGGACCCCCCTCGGGAAGGCCAGGCAGAGGCTGGGCGGCCACCCTCCCACTCGCCCGCCATCTTCCCCGGCTTCCCCGAGGTGGCTCCACGGCTTCAAAGCTACGGAGCCTCCTTGGGAGGCCAGGCAGCCAGCCACCCACCCACCTGCCGCCTTCCCCATCCTTTCTGAGGCTTTGAAACCTCTGAGCCCCCTCGGGAAGAACAGGGAGAGGCTGGGCGGCCACCCTCCTGCTCGCCCACCATCTTCCCCGGTCTCCCCGAGGTGGCTCCATGGCTTCAAAGCCACAGAGCCCCCTCGGGAAGGCCGGGCAGCCGCCCACCACCTTCCCTGGCCTTTTTGAGGTGGCTCCGGGGAAGCACAGCAGGCCTCAGGGATGGTGGTGGCAGGTGGGGGAGAGATTCCACCCCCACCTCCCTAAAGTGGCGATCGGGGCTTCCAAGCCCCGCCTGCCACTTTCCTTCCCCCTCCCTAAAGTGAGGCTTTGAAGCCCGGATCGCCACTTTAGGGAGGGTGCTGAGGTTGCGGGCGGTGGGGGAAGGAGGCCTACAGCCGCATGTCAGCACTAATGGCTACGCGTGTCAGTGCTGACACGCGTGTCATAGGTATGCCATCACCAGTCTAGCATCTCTCTACAAAGGTATGTGTCTGTCCATCTGGCCCCAGTCATGAGGCTCAAGCATGTGCCACAGAACAAAGGGATTCAGAAAATTTAAACGTCTGTGTGGTCAGATTTGATTGGTTCTGCATTGCCAAATCTGATTGGCTCTCCAGTCAGGTGATGTGATGTGATGTTTAGGAAATGAGGGTGCCACCCTCCCTACAATACCTGTTGCTATGGAAAGCAAAGAGTGGAATTTTCCAGTTGCTGTGACCTGTAGATTTTGTATCCCGGCCCGAAGATTCGGCTGTCTTTTTCCTTGAGCTGCCATTGAATTATTCCATTTTTTCTCTTTTTAATTATTGTATGTTTTTAATATTTTCTAATTTAATATTGTTTTAAGGGCTGGGTGGGTTAGGGTGCTGATGTAATTATGGTGTTTTTATGCTGTAAGCTGCCCTGATTGCGTTGCAGAGGGGTGGGATAGAAATAATGATATCATGGACAGTTATAGATGAACTGTCCATGATGGCTGGGCAGGCCATCATGACAGCCCCATATCTTAAGATAAAGAAACCCTGAGGTCTCTCCCTACCCCCAAACTTATGGAACCTAAATGTTTGGGAGCAATAGAGGGTACTCTGGGAAAGGAGGGACAAGTGAATGCTATGGAAAGAACAAAGTGCTATGGGGGTTGAGATTTAAAGGGAATTCCTACATATCTGTATCTCACTTTTCTTGGTGGTCCCTTCCAACATTCATCCCCTTGGGTGATTCCATGGAAGTACCAAGGCAGTAGAAAGAGTTTAGCCTGCAACAGGAGGGGCACTGCACATTTAAAAGTTTCTTCAACCCATCATGTTCCCAGTGATCTTTCACAGAGTTCAGAAAAGTTACTTTTTTGATTGTAACACCTGGAATCCCCCAGCTAGCATGACCTGGCCTGAGAGATCCTCAGAGTTGTAGTCCAAAAAGTTCTAGTATTAAAATTATGGAATTTATTTGGCCATACAGGTTTTATTAGCTTAGGAACAGAGCCATTTTTAAAAAACAACCAAGTATTTTTGGCTGAACAGTGGATGTTAATCAATCCACTCTTAAAAGATGAACTTCAAACTGGAAAAGGACAAGTGGGGAGTCCACCTAATGCTAGTCCTAGTTGTTCTGTTAGTGTGATTCTCATTCTCATTGCTGTTTCTAGTACCAGCTTTAATGGCAGGTTACAAATAGTATTTTGCATTTAATACAGATCAGAGGAGGAAATGGATATAATAGAGACAGAATCTGGAGAGATATTTTCACACTATTGCTTCACAGAGAAAGGCAGAAACGAATAACATTTTACTGAGTTTGAATACAGTTATGTGCAATTTTTGGCTAATCACAATGTGTATAATAAGTAGAAACTTTGTATTATTATTCTTATAGGCTACTTTGCTGCCTGAGAATCTATTGCATAGACCTGTCCGTGTAATTTGCCCTGGGATTTACTCCTGAGTAGTTGTGCATAGAATTGAGCTTTGCTTTGCATGTCTGCAAGCTGTTGCACTGGGGTTTGCTCCTGCCTAATATGAGCATAGAATTAAAATGTGCTTTTTATGCTTCTTGGAAAAACATTCAAATTGGTAAGAATCACATTTGGCCTCATCCAGTTTGCTTTGGCCCACCCCATGTCCTTAGCACTGCTCATTATTGGAATGTGGTTCCTAAGTCCCTTTCATGTACTGGAGTTGAGCCCATGCACCAAAAAGATTCACCACTCCTGCCATAGGGGAAAGACGGATTTTAGTCACAAATGGGTGTCAAGATATAAAATGAAACTAGAAATATTACATAAAAATATTTGCTGCACTAGAAGATCATCACCGGATCATAGAACAGAATCATAGAGTTGGAAGAGACCACAAGGGCTGTCTAGTCCAACCCCCTGCCATGCAGGAATACACAAAGCATTCCTGACAGATGGCCATCCAATAGAAATTATAAGCCTGTGCCAAGATTGTTTTGATGGCTGGGAATTTGCAATAACAAATGGCAGAGAAATGAGTCAATGTGAACTTGATAGTAGTTAATGAAACATATCATCACTGGCTGTTGAGCATGACCCATGAGAATATGCTGATTTTGCAACAAAGTCTACAAATATGTACTAACTTTCCTTCAGTGCTTACTCAAGGTGGCCAGCAGTGATACATACTTATTTGCCAATCCTTGAGTTATTCATGTTGTTGAAGTGTTGCAGACTATGTCCATAGCCTATGCTGTTGCTGAAGAGATTGTTTACAATCACAAAAATTTAGAAATAAAGAAAGGGGACACCAGGGATTGCAGTAACCAATCCCATCAGGGATTTCAGGGACCATTGTATTTATTTCCCATGTAAGCAAATTGATGCTGATAATTCTACAGCAAAATTTTTTACCATATATAAAGCAGGAAATGCCAGATGTCCAAGCTGGGTTCAGGAAAGGAAGAGCACTATGGATCACATTGCAAACATATGTTGGATAATGGAACGCACCAAAGAATTTTAAAATAAAATCACCCTGTACTTCATAGATTATAGCAAAGCCTTTGGTTGCATAGACCATGAAAAACTATGGATCACTCTTAAAGTCAATGATGGTAGTTAACAACAACAATAACAACCAGTTGCTTATCTTAACAAAGGATCAGATAAATGTGTGGAAAAGCAATGGCTCCATGGAGAAAGTGGAGCATAGGCAAATAGGCTGTACTCACTCTAGTAAACTTTCTTGCATGTTTTGTAGACTTTGGGCAAAGGCTCTTGAATTCTGAGCTGAATTCCCATGCTTTGTGATAAACAACATCTTTCCAAATTCTGTGATGGGAAATACCATATTTATATGTTCATCTCTCCATTAGATTAATGTAGTTCCTACCATTTTGTTGCTGAAGAAACAGGACCTAGTGAGGCAACTGAGATTGCATTAGATCTTGGTGAGAATTGTGTGGCCCTCCAGATAGTGTTGTTGAACTGCAACCCATAGCGGTCCTAGCCAGCATATCCAGTGGTGATGAATGCTTGTGCGATCTAACAACATCTGGAGGGCCACATGATTCCCATCCCTGATCTAATGTAGTCCCAGTTAACTAGCTATGCTAATAGGGATGAGTTTAGTTGTCAATAGCTTTCTATTTGGTGGAAAAAGAAACCAGCTGGAACCAGCAACAGATGGACTGAAAAATAACAAAAGCATTTTCCTTCTGTAAAACAGAGTCACAAAGGGGCAGGGGGCATACAGTATGTGCTAATAGGGTCCTGGAGTTTGTTGTATGCCTCCAAGTCATTTCCAACTTATGACGACCCTAAGTTGAACCTATTACGGGGGTTTCTTGGCAAGATTTGTTCAGGGGGGATTTGCTTTTGCCCTCTTCTGTGCTGAGGGTGTGTGAGTTGCCCAAGGTCACCTAGTGGATTTCCATAACCAAGCAGGGATTCAAACCCTGGTCTCCAGTAATAGTCCAGCGCTGTTACTGGAGACCAGTAATACACCATGCTTTACCTTTTTGTTTTTTAGCTTTTTTTCCCCAAATAAGTCAATGACCAACATTCATTACTATGGGGAAAACAATAAAGCTAAGCACATGTGGGAGAGATTATACTTGGCGAAAACATGTCCTTGACTTTTTGGCCTCCATTCACCTGGATCCCATGGCTTAATGCTGAACATTGCAAGCATCACACATACAGAGGATCTTTCAGTATATGTGCCTATCCCACTGTAGACTGGAGATAATGTATTTCATTGTGACAGGTGTTTCATTACAATCTATATCAGCAGTTGGCAATATGCATCCCTCCAGATGTTGTGAGATGACAATTCCCCTCAGACTTAGGTAGCATAACCAGTAGTAAGGAAATGTGGGACTTGTGGTCCCCAAACATCTGGAAGGCTGCATGTTCCCATCCCTGATTTGTACAAAAGCCCAGTGTCTGGTTTTTGTTAATATAAAAGAGGAGTGGATGAAGCCATGTGAAGACTTAGCAACCCCTTCATTCTCAGAAATAGCAGACTGATTGGCTTTCTGGTTAGTAACAGCTGTGTCACCACTGTTGACTTCTGGGGAGGAGACTTGATACATTACCAGTATCATTACCAGCATAGATCAGAGTCCATTTATGATCAGAGCCTTGGGAACTGTTGGGACAGCACTGTCCCCAGCATCAGCTGCTGATATCATGGCCTATGGATATTAGTGGTGCTTCTTGTTAGTCATGGCCTGTTGGTTTCTTGTTAGGTGCCTTCAAATCGTTTTTGACTTATGTTGACCATAAGGCTTTCTTGGGTTTTTCTTGGCAAGACTTGTGCAGAGAGAGTTTTGCTTTTGCCTTCATCTGAAGCTGAGAGTATGTGACTTGCCCAAGGTCAACCAGTTGGTTTCCATGGATGAGCAGGGATTCAAACCCTGGTTCCCAGAGTCATAGTCCAATGCTCAAACCACTACATGATGCCATAGCTTACAGAGTGCTAAATTTCTGCTGAAACCCCAGAGTACTTTATGGGCAGAGGGACGAAAAGTTGATTTGTTAGGGATGGATACAAATTACCCTTAGAAAAATGCAGGGAAAGTGGAAGAGTACAGAAAAAATGTGCATTGTTTACAGTGGTTTCTTGTTATTTTTTAAGGCTCAGACCAAACTAATAAATTTCTGGGCAGGAAGCCTCTAGGAGAAAAGACAAGCACTTGGGCCCATTTTGAGATGCAAACTGCAAAATGATGAAGGAATATCATCTAGCTATTGCTAGCAGTGGCCTGGAAAAATAAAGAAGGAATTGATGGCAATGGTGTAATTACGGAGTGGGGATGTTTATCCTCTTTACGAGCTGAGTGTTGATATCCATGACAGTGTTATGGTGGCAAATGAGTTTGAAAATTAAGAAAGGGAGCAGCAAGTATTCTCCTTGTCAGGAATGTCTCACCAAAACAATTCTGGGCCTCTACAGAGATACATCTATAACATTAAAAATGGCATGGGACAAGGATGGTGTATGAGGATTGTGAAGGACAGATGCAGTACCAGATATGTTTTGTGCATCTGCGCTCTTCTTTGTGGCTGAGTTTTAAAACTTGCAAGCTACAAGTGCTGTTGCTAGATAAAGCTAAGGAAGGCATCTGAGCTCAGGGAGTAAGAAGAAGAGTGAGTTAGCTATAGATTGCAACCCACTTATTGTGCTAACTTGTCTTACTCTGTTCACTTGTGTTCTGATCCAATTAAGGTTACTCTAATTAGTTTGCAAGGCATATTTGACTTATTGGATTTCCCAAGATGTAATGGCTTGCTACTTGCAAGTCTTCGAGTTGCACCTGCTCACTTTAACTGACACAAACAAGGTTTTGTTTTTTTAAAATAAAATCTAATTAGACTTGCAGAAGCTGAAATAGCTATAGATGGGTGGGATGGGCAGTGTTGTATTAACCATTTTCAAGAAAAGCAGCCTACCTTGCAAGCAATGATGGGCAGGGGCAGGAAAAATATTTAGGCATACAGATCAGATCCTGGCTTGATTTTTCATAAATGAAGGTTATTTTTTAAAAAATAAATAAATCTGAAGGACAGATTCTAGAAGCACAGTGTTATTATCTTCCATCAGAAGCAAGGGGGAAAACATTCTGTGAAATCTTTAGAGAATAACTAATTCATTACTTGCAAGCTTCTGTGACATCTTTAGAGAATAACTAACTCATTAGTTGCAACAGCATATTCCTTTGACACTTGAAGTAGATTGAAAAAGAAGTGGGTTACCTGTGCATTCAGGTAGTTGAACTTTACTGTAGGATAACCCAAGCTAGCAAGTAAGACCCAAAGTGCTTACACAAAAACACTGAAGCATGATTGACATAGGGTTAAGTACAAGCTATGTAACATATGGGGTGTGCAGTTTAAGATTGCTTTCCATTTTTAAAAGGGAGCATGTATAGCCCTTCCCAAACTTGGGAAAGTTCTCTTTTCAGGCTCATAACTCCTAGAATTCCACAGCCAGCATTTGCCATGCAGGCTTAGGGATTCTGGGAATTGTGTGTCCCCCTGTCCCAATTCTCCCCCCCCCGTACCCTTGGTGTTGTTTTTTAATGTTCACATGGGAAAGGGGGAGGACATTGAAACATAGCATTCAGTTAGCATGTAGGCCTAAATTCAAAACTTAGGCCTAACTAGAGTAGAGCCATAAAATCAATGGGAACTAGCTAAGTCAACACTTATGTACATTCCATTGATTCAGTGGGTTTATATTATTGGGATTAATAATTGGATTTAGGCCAAAAACTGGTGGGGAAAGGAGGTTTATAGCTTTCTGTAACCACCTGTGATGGCTTCAATCCATATTGGGCTGCATGTGTTTACATGAGTGCAATATAATGTAGCATGTACTATAGTTTAACTCTCTCACTATAGTCCTATACCCACCTACTTGGGTTTAAACCCACTCATCACACATAACATTGTACTCTCAGTCATCCTCCATCTGCTTACTCTTCTAATATGTAATACTCAATGGTGGAAACTTGGGCATTTACGTTGCAGTCTCATTCATGTTTGAGATAGATATGTAATCCATGCATCTGTAGGGGAAATGTGTGTGTTTTCCCTTGCAGAGAAAGCACAAACAAGATTCTAAGTCACTCTTGAATCTACTGTTGATATTTCATTGTAAAGGCCCCAAGCCATTTCTGAAGACAAACATGCCCTAATTCTGCTTAGATATATGCTGAACAAAGCTTGAGAAATTACTTTTTTGGGTCTATAGCTTTCAGAATTAATTGACCATGGCAGTTGGGGGATTCTGGGAGTTGTTATTGAAAACAATGGCTTATCCAAGCTCTGAGTACCTTGCGCAGCCATGTGGGACATAATGAAACAGCATTAACCTGAGCTGGAACTCAGTGGGAATGAGCATAGGTTCAATTTGAATGCCAAGTCTTAATAGCCAACACAGCAGAGTGTACGCTTATTAAGTGTGTCCATCCATTTTGCTAAAAAGTGGTGGTGGTGGTGTAGTCTGCTTTCTATACTAAGGAAAATGTGCAGGGAAGGAGTTGAACCTTCCCTATCTCTACCTTGCTTAGAATTGAAGTTAGGCTGGGAAAACAGCTTAAAACAGTGCAATTAAAGTGTGGGAGGTTGGAGTGTAGTTGTTTAAAAAGTCAGTAAACTGGGTGTGTGCTTGTTTAATAAAAATAAACATGCACAAATCAGTCCTTTCCTGTAGTCTGGATGGGGTGGTATAAATTAAGAAGTTAGGCCTGCAATGAAGTGGGTTCGATTATTGAGGAGGAAATGCTCTTTATCCATGGCTTCAAAATTTTCAGAAATTGTACATTTCCCAAGACCCTTCCATACCAACTACAGGATTCTAGTAGAATCCGCCCAAATTGAAAAATAACAGATTTGCTTTTTTGTTAAAAAAAAAGAACAAGCCCTCTCCCTTCTTTCAAAGCTCTGTGCATAATACTGTGCCCCACCCTTCAGTGGTAACAATCTGTAGCTCTACCATTCAGACACAGTTAGGTTTTCTAGGTATGGATGTTTAAAGTTGTGTCTATCCATTTATGCTTGACGTGAGCACATTATGTATATTTTGTGGAGAAACAAAGGTATATTGGTATATTGCTAGTGTTTCTCACACTAATCACATATGTGAAGCTGCCCTTAGTATTACGGTTAGTCATCATCCAGAAGTGATTTAGGTGCTAGAGACTAGAAGGGGTTTTGTGTCATGTCCAGACTGGGACAAGGAGTCTACCTGCAAAGAAACGTTCCGTTAATAGAAACCATTTCTAGACCATAAAGCACTGCAAATATTTTTGGTCATATTTTGCAACTGTATTCAAAATGGAGAGGTTACAATTTTTCCTCTGGAATGTCATTTGGTGTCATGTGTCATAAAAGAGTAGCAAATTCTTAACTGTTTAATTTATCATTTTATTGTTGTTATACTTTTACTGCCAGGAGGGAGAGGAGGCTCTTGTGGGATTTTCTGCCCCAGGGGTGAAAGGAGCTTGACCAGTTCTGGATTTAATCTACTTTGATTGGGTTTGGAGGTTGTTGGGCTGGAATTTCTGCTCTGCCTCAGGCATCAAAATGTGTTGGACCAGCCCTGTATCTTATGTCAGGCTCCCCTGCTGATCCAGCTCTTCCTGAAAAGCCCTGTTCACTTTTCTGTTATTCTCTTATTTAGTACATTATGGAGATGATCAGACGGGACCTTTAATAGTGTTCCTGTCTTGTTAACCCCCCCTGCTCCCTGTAAAGCGAATTCCACCCATTCTTGTGAGAGAACGATTGTGAGGGAAACTTAAAAATAAAATGAAAAATAAATGGAAAAAAACAAAAAACAAAAAAACAAAAAAACCCAAGCCCCAAAACACACTTTAAAAATTACAAGTAACCCGGGGAGGTGGGGGAAAGGGTGTCACTTACCTCCTTGTCCCGATTGCACCTGGAGGTCTTTGGCAAGGACCTCCCACCATGGCTGGCATCATGCCAGCATAACAGGGCTCCATTTCAGATGTTTGTGATTCCGTCACAGAGATGAAACAGGCAATCTATTAATGATTTAAATCGTTAATAAGAGGGAGCAGGGGGGAACAGGAGCAGAATGGGAGCAGGACAGGACAGGGACAATGTTGTTTGAACAGAAAGCCTTTTAGCGATGTCCTATCATCCCTGTCCTGGGATAATTGGCACATCTGATAATCTTCTATATCTCCTAAATTTTTATAATTTAATCAGTGAAGTTATGACAGATCACTGTGTAATACTGTGCCTTAAAACCACTCTGTATATCATACCAGTTTCAGCCCACATGCATTTTCTGGTAACACATGACAGATTGGGATCTGTCATTATAATTGCTATTGATATAAAATTGATGTGTTGAAAACCTGTAAGGGAATTAATCTGTCTTGGTTTATCTGGAGCTAGCATGCTTATTTGGAGGATCTGAATATCACTCCTGCCTTTGCGAGACATATGCTACCAAGAAGTGTAATAAATACTTTGGAAACACTGTCCCTGTGGAGTAGTGATACTTCTTATGTAAGAAATGTGTGGTGGTGGTGGTGGTGGTAACAGGATGGATGTGGCTGCTCATGCAGTCCTCTTGCCCTGCCTCTCATGGGAAAGGGGAGAATGAATGGAATATCTAGAAAAAGGTATGGATGATTGGCTGGAAACCTGAACAGGAGATTGCCACACTGCAACATTTTTATTGCTGGTCCCACTTGTTAAAATCCACAATCCAGGAAGAGGTGCATTATTAAAATGTGAACTGTATCTCTTACAATGTTTCCTTCCTTCCCGTGAAACCAAAGCTGTACCTTGCTTTAAAAACTGGTGCATGAGAGTAATGAACAGGGTCACACTACCACTGGTCAATCAGTTCCAAAAGTTGGCTAGCATAAAATGGTGTTCCACCTGATGAGCACGTATCATTTGCTACCAATTCCTATGTTAGGCTGTTGAGAAGATACCACATGAACAGTCTCCTCTGTAATTGTGTCAGCCTGCTAGGAGTGGGGAGCCTTTTCCATAGAGGCCAAAGTGAGCAACCAGGTTTTGGGATTCCTCATAGTCCTTGCATCTCTCCTTCACGTGGCAGTTCTGATAAGGATCTGCCTTTGGTCATCTCAGTCACCACTTTTTGCAGCAGCCTTTTGCTTCAGTCTCTAGCAGTGACAGCTGGTAGCTTCCATGCCAGTGCAGCAGTATTAATTCAAACGTTAAAGGTTCTGTCCAAGGTGCTGAACCTATTTGGGGGCTTGGATGGTACATCTTAGATGAGTCTTTTAAAGTCTGGAGTAAAACCTGAGTGGATTCACTGATCCACATATGTGGAAGCCTCCAGCTGCCACAACCCTTTAACTCCTTAGGAGACAACAGAAGCTGAGAGAAAAAGTGATTAATGGTCAAAGAGAAATATTTAAAAAAGAGAGAGATTAGAGGTAGGAGTGTCAGTTGCTTGCTTAAAGGTTAAAGGTGCTGAGTTGTCCCCTACACACACTCATGTGCATAGGCTGGTTGCAAGGCATTTTGCTGTCTGAAACAAATGATGAGATTGTGCCAACTCCAGTAGGTGTATGGAAGCTGATTTGTCTTAGCAGATGCATCTTCAACGCTGTTAATGGAATAATGACTTATCTCCATCTCAAGGAAGCTGACTAGTTTAAAGGGTGCAAGAGAGGTTGTGTGGCACATATAGCTCTTTCCACCAAGAGAGGAGCATGGTTTGTGCCTACCACTGGTGTCACCAGAATGTATGGTCTTCTTCCATCTAATGGTAGGACTGGGCCTGCATAGATGTTTTATTTTTAGTTATACTGTGTCATAGAGTTAGTTTAGGCTTCATAAACCACTATTTGTTTTGTGCATACATGTTTTGCTTGTGAGAATAAAGATTAGTTTTATTCATTACAAGAAAAAATAAGGCTTATTCATGGCTGATGTTAGAGAGTTAAATATTGTCAGGGTAAAGATGGTTTGGTTGAAAGAATTGAAAATATCAAGAGAATGCAGATACATAATGCACATTCATGTAAGCATGACTCATAAGCGGATTCATCAAAAGCATGGCAAATTTCAGAATGACTGCCAGAATTTTTTGGCTCAGGATTTTGAAGTGACAGTGCTGTGCTATTCAGACCAAATTAAATTATACAAAATGGCAGAAAGTTTAACTTTAATGGGATGTTTAAATCTATTCCATGCCTCAATTTAAAAACAATAACAATGAGGCATCTTGGTCAGGGAGAACAGCCTTACCACATATACCTCAGCCTCCCACAACCCGGTGTCTTTCAGATATGATGAAAACAACAACCTACAATCCAATACATCTGCAATAAGAATGTGCAGTCTGCTTTAGCAGATCCCTGCCCCCAGGACTTTAGTAGTCCACACTTGCCATATTGTCTACAGGATGGGCAAAATTTCTGTTTCATAATCACATTTTAAAGGCTATGGACATGCCTGAAAAAAGGCACACAAAACTGTATGAGATCTAAGATAGACCAGGGGCAACCAAAATTAAGATTAAGTGAAGGTCACCCAAAGACCTAATGAAATTATCTTGGAAATTGCCCAACAACATGCCCAGGAAGTCCACCCTTTAATCAGAGTCGTTAGAGTTGAATGTTCTAATCTTCCCTGGCAGTGAGTCATACTCCAAAACAAACAGTGACCAGAATCCTCATTATCCACAAAATGTCTTTTCCTAGCACCTTTTCTTATCCACAATACAAAGGCTGCCATAAGCCCATTAACTTTAATGTCTCAACCATTAGCAGCAATCAACATAGCTGGAGCATCAATTGTTTAACCCTGGGAAACTCATCTAGGCATTGTTCCCACTCAAGACACCCCTTAAAGGTATGATATTGGGCATAAATATTACCCTCAAATCATAGCCAAAGTGTGCGCAGGTCTTCATATACTGTTACTCTGCTGGTTTGCTGTGTCACCCTCAGTTTGAAGCCTGAGTTTCTTTGCTGCACAAATCTCTGCTCCTTGGACAGGTAATTATAGCCCATTTTCCCAAACCTATTCCTCTGTCCAAGTCTTTCCGCCTGATTCTTTGTTAGCCTTGTGTGGTCACGTGTGTGTGAGTGCATGTGTGAATGCTTCCGTGATTATTTTCCAATAAAAACCATTTTTATTTCATTTTGGCTTGGTGTCTCATCAGTGAGTACTGGTTTATGCAGGTGCAAAAGATCTCACAAAGTTACCTGGCCCCTCACAGCCATACCTTTGAGCTAATTAAAATTCCCCAATTTACTATTGTATTTTCTGTGGGACCCCAAGCAATGTGGGTAACAAGATGTACCATTTATTACTTCTTACACCAGTGCTTCATTTCCTTAGGTTCTGGAGTGATCAGTCTTTTTGCAACATGGGCCCTATTTTGACACAATGGCTGTTTTCATTTGAAATCCTCAAAATACTCACCCCTCCTCTTTTCAGTCTACCTTTTCAGGGACAACATCCATGTGGGTGGCAGATCCTACAGCAACTCAGCCTCTCTACTGTTTGGGGACATGGCATTTTGCCAGGAAATATTAATATATGTAAACATTTTTCAAAGGGCATTATATCTTCTTGTGGGTGTTTTATTATACTCCCACAAATCTGACTGGGCTTGAAAGATAGGTGAACACAGAGCAAGGAGGGAGAGGAGCTGGAAAGAAAGGGGAGAGAATGAAATAGGCTCACCAAGCTGCTGTAATTCAAAGCAAGGCAAAATCAGATTGTGTGCTTTGGCTAATTTTCTTATTCAGCTATTGATCCAATGGCTGCTCCAGAGTCTATTAGCAGTCAGCCAGTGAAAATATTTCCCATCGGGGGCTCTGACCTGAGACGGGGGTGAATCTATAGCAATTTGTTCAAACAGAGGAAAGCTTTTTCCTCTGATTTGTATTCCAATTTGCAATGTGTATGGAGAGGGCATTTGATGGGGGTTTTGCTAGGTGGCGTTTGTCAGGCTTGAGCCGGGTAAACCAGCGGAACAAAGCCCAGTTAATACTCAAGAGTTTTACACCCTCCAACTCACCCCTCTTCATTACCAAGCATCTGCATCCAGAAGTAGCTATCTGCCAGGCAAGCATCAAAGCTCTTGGCCCTGAGCTTGCAGTGGGAAAAGCAGTATCTTCTATTAGAGGATGCCAAGTGAGATGCCACTGCAGAAAACTCATAAATTTAAAACAAGTAGTAGTGTTTCAGACAGTACACACCTTTCTCTGGGCTTTTGTGCCCTTGCAAAAGTTGTTACCTTCGCAAACATGGTCACCTTATTTTACAGCCCTGTCTGCTAAAGTGTTCCAAGTCCTGCATGGGAAATTCCACAAGAGAATGCTGAAACACACCCCCGCTTACAGTTAAGGATATGTGACAATGCTGTTTCAGTTAATCTTTGCTAAGAATTTACCAACATCCAACATTTACAAAACAATTTATATTTGGGATGGGCTTGAAAGATGGGTGAATTTATTTGTATTCAGGATAGAAAGATACTGAGATTTTTTTTAAAAAAATGGGAGAAACTGAAACTAACAGATTCATCTGCTCAGACCCAGCTTTGAGTGCTTAACTCCTAAAAGCTTGGGTTTGTTTCCTTGTGAATTCAGGTTGCCACCTCTTTGTTTTTAAGAGCCTCCTTATCTTTAATCCCTCTATAGTAGGCAGGTGCAACACGGTCCTTTAAATGTGGGGAATGGATATACCTTTTGAATTTGGCTAGCACAGTTGGAGGAGAATTTTGTTTCACTTCATTTTTGAAGGATTTAGCAAAATTTCCAGATGTCTTCACATTAGGGATTAAAATAACTCAAGGTGTTTTTAAAAAAACAAGAACGAGTACAGGAATCATCGAATCATAGAATTATAGAGTTGGAAGAGACCACAAGGGCCATCCAGTCCAACCTCCTGCCATGCAGGAAATCACGATCAAAGCAGCCCTGATAGATGGCCATCCAGCCTCTGTTTAAAGACCTCCAAGGAAGGAGACTCTACCACGCTCCCAGGGAGTGTGTTCCACTGCCGAATAGCTCTTACTGTCAAAAAGTTCCTCCTAATGTTGAGGTGGAATCTCTGTTCCTGAAGCTTGCATCCATTGTTCCATGTTCTAGTCTCTGGAACAGCAGAAAACAAGCTTGCTCCATCCTCAATGTGACACCCCTTCAAATACTTAAACAGGACTATCATATTGCCCCTTAACCATTTTTTCCCCAGGCTAAACATACCCAGCTCCCTAAGTCTTTCCTCATAAGGCATGGTTTCCAGACCTTTCACCATTTTAGTTGCCCTCCTCTGGACACGCTCCAATTTGTCCATATCCTTTTTGAATTGTGGTGCCCAGAACTGAACACAGCATTCTAGGTGAGGCCTGACCAAGGCAGAATAGAGCGGCACTATTACTTCCTTCGATCTAGACACTATACTTGTATTGATGCAGCCCAAAATCACATTGGCCTTTTTAGCTGCAACATCACACTGTTGACTCATGTTCAACTCATGGTCTACTACGACTCCTAGGTCCGTTTCACACATAGTCTCATTCAGCCAGTTCTCCCTCATCCTATATCTATGCTTTTTGTTTTCCTGCCCTAAGTGCGGTACCTTACATTTCTCTGTATTGAATTTCATTTTGTTAGCTTTGGCCCAGCTTTCTAGTCTATTCAGGTCATTTTGAATTTTGATCCTGACCTCCAGGGTATTAGCTACTCCTCCTAATTTGGTGTCATCTGCAAATTTGATAAGTAGGCCCCTAATTCTGTCATCCTAGTCATTGATAAAGATGTTGAATAGCACTGGGCTCAGGACAGAATCCTGTGACACCCCACTGGTCATATCTTTCCAAGACGAAGAGGAGTCACTGCTGAGCACCCTTTGGGCTCAGCCGGTTAACCAATTACAAATCTATTTAGCAGTTAACTTGTCTAGCACACATTTTACAAGCTTGTTTGCAAGAATGTCATGGGGAACCTTGTCAAGGAGAAAGTGAAATTGACAGATTTCCCATCCCTATTTACAGGTGTCATTATTTGGCTATAGAAAAAACCCAAACCTGGTAAGGGAATGATGTGAAAGCAGATGAACAGCTATGCTGTACTAACATCAGTACACTACCCCACCACGGAAACACTGCACTATTTGGGATGGTGCTTTTGGTCAGGAACTGTCATGCTATCCCCTGCAGCATCTCTTGAATGAAAAGTCTTTATTATCTGCCAAGATTCTTGCAATCCCACCACAGCCTACAAATATATGTTTGATCGTACTCTGTTCTTAAGATCATGAGTGACACAGGATTTCATGGGTTCTTTTGTAGAAAGAAATAATTGGTTTGATTCATTGGGAAGTGTATTGCAAGGAAAAAAAGGGAGAGCAAGCACATATCTCTGTAATGATAGTTATGGCTCCCATGTTAGTGGGTCAATGGCTCTACTACATGGGTTAGACTAGATTTTAAACATGGGTTAGACTAGAGTTAGCCAAGGTGCCAGAACTGTTTTGTGGTTAGGGTTCAATACCTTGGATGCTTCCTCTAAAGTTTGGACTAAAACCTGGAGTGGATTCACTGCTGCACTGGCATGGAAGTGCTAGCTACCACTCTAACAATGAAGAGGTCTATGGCATTTTTGGCTGTTAATTCACAATACTATACTGCACCAAGCTGAACTTTCAGTCATTAGCCTATACCAGCTTGAGCTGTAAGACTGAGAGTGAGGCATCCATCTCAGAATGTAGATTTTGGAAAACATTGAGGGATATTAAATTATTACAACTTCTTGTTGTTGTATTTTTCCTGCCAGAGATGGAAGGGGGTGTTAATGGGGTTTTCTGGCTCATGTTACTATGGGTATATTTCAGGTACTATGCACCATGGGTACTGTGCATCTTGTTTTGGATACCATGCACCATTAGGTACTTTGCATCTATTCCAAGGAACAGTACTATTTGCTGCTCTACTTTAGGCAGCCAAATGTCTTGGGCCAGGCCTACAATGAGGTGGCATTCCTGTTTGAATTACTGGAACATCTCTCTTGGAAATGGAAAACAAGAAAAAAGTAACAAAGGTAAAGTAGATGGGAGGGAACAGGTGGATATCAAGGATTTTGATCACAGGGAAATCTGGTCATAAATTAGCCCTGAACTTTATGACACAGGGACTTAATATTTGAGAAACAACTGATTGGAAGGGCAGTGAAAATAAATAAGCATCTTGACTCCTAAGATCATTCAATTTTTTAAAATCACAAGTTTATATTTTTGACTTAGCCATAACTTTCAGGGAACTGGCTTGAATTCCAGGGAGAGCTGTAACTCTAACTTCTGGAAAGAGTATGTGAGTTTACGAGGTTTTAAAGCAGTCAAACAGAGGTCCCTGCAGGGGCCGATGTGAGGAGAGTAGTGGGAGAGCTGACATTTTGTAATATTTAAGGGAAGTATTTAATAGTGTCAGGTCTGGGGATTGTGTTGTTGCTGTTTTTACAGGTCACTGAAGACATAGGTGTGCCTGTGTGTATGTGTATAGCGAGTGAGTGAGTGAGAGAGATGTATACAAAGGGAAGAATGGAAAGTGTGAGGTAGATTGCCAAAAGAAGCCACATTTCCTCTACTCACTCAGAAGGGATATTGCATGGCTGGATACTGAGGAGAGAGATTTCATTTTTTGTTCACTCCATGAGTTTGGGGAGTTTGCCCTGGCTGCAAAGTAGACTTGATATTCTCAGCGCAACAGGGAACAATGAAACACCAAGTTGATACTTGCTTTGTAAGTGCCCATTGATTATATCCCACCAGGAGTACAAGCTTATGCATTGCTTGCCACATAATTGATCCAATAATTCTTAGAATCTTGCTTTGAGAATGACCAGTCTTTAAAGTTTTAATGGGAAGTAGAATGACTTATATGCTGCAGTAGAGAATAAAGGCATCAAGCTGTCTTTGCATTCTATTTTTGCTTTTGTTTAATATCACTTTCTTTATTTCTATGTGTGTGTGGGGTGAACTAGCTCTTTTGTTTTCTTAATAGTATGAGTCCTGCCTATAAACCTGAGTCTATCAACAGCACTGACAAGCAGCTATTGTTTCCTGACTCCATGTTTCACTAGGTTGTAGAATGTTCTGGAGGGGAACCCTTTACAGGCTCAGTTTTCTTCTGAGGAAGCAATCTGGAGACTTATGGTATTCTTGAAATATATGCTTATTTTCTTAGACAAAGCTGTGCACCCTGGCAGATTGTACCAGAACAGCATCAGTTTCCACCAAAAGCAAATAACACTTGTATGGCCAGAGCCCACAACTAGCTGCAGAGCTCAAGTTTTATTTGTAGGCAGTTTTACTACTGTTTCTTTCTGGCACCTACCTAAGACCATGGGGGTACCTGCTAGCCATTTAAAGACACCACGTGGACTTCTAGTCATTAGGAACTTAGTAAACTGCATTATACTATTTCTTCATCCAGCCCACTAGTCTTTACTCTTGCTAGTAGCAGCTTTCCATAGTTCCTGACATTTCATACTTATTTTATTTATTTAAATTATTTTAAGGATCCCTTTAAGGTATTAGCAGGCTGATACACCTACAAGAGCTTGCAATATTCCAGTGCAAGAGTGTGTGTGAGAGAGAGGAAAAGAGATATTGAGCATGTGCTGTGATGTCTTGAAAGATAACCCATGTAGTTTAGCATGAGATTATCTTGCTGGCATCGCCAGATGCAGAGGAAAAACCCAGATCAGTGAAATCAAGTGTAGGACAGCCAACAATTGGAAAAGTTCCCTTTTGTGACTACATTTCACATATCCCCCCTGCCAATGTGGCCATACTGGCCATACTTCGTATATTTTTTATTTCTTCTGTAGTCAGAACTTTTCCGAGCTCTGCCTTCTAGGATTGTTGCAGCAGGTAGGCAGGCATGTGCACAGAACAGTGTCAACAATACAATTCAGATTAGCACCACCAGAAGTAGATGCTGCATAATAATGAGGGTAAATCATTTGACATTGGGTGTGAAGGCACCCAATAAAAGTGGTGCATACCCATACGTATTTTCCAGTCATGAGCAAGCACCCTGATAATTGCCAGGTGATTGCTTCATTGAGCCCAGAATTGGCTTTCACTTGATGCTTCTCTCCTCGGTATGCTTTTTGTGTATATTTGATGAGTGACTTCCCCGTCTCTAGTAATAATTTTCTGGCAATACCAGGATATCCACCTGAATGAAGACTCTCTTCATCAGTCAATGAGCTTCATGCCTCTACCTTGTCTTAAACCTATCAAACTCTTGAACTTCAATTCCCTAGAGTTAGTTAACCAGATCAACTGTTCGGACTCTCTTGTTCTGCTGATGCCTTCATCCTCCACAGGATTACAACCTCTCCAGCCTTTAAGGTGTTCAGTAGTCATGAGTCTGCTCTTCTACTTCTGGCTTGCTAAAACTTACTACTGCAAAAAGGAAATTGTGTAGGTCTTATACATACATGGACTCCAGAATGTGGGGCAGTGGGGCTGGAGCTTCCCTGGGTGTAGGAGATGGGGCTGAGCACTCCCTGAAATGATCTGGAAAAATTTGACCACCAAGGACCAACATAGTTGAGCACCAGCAGGACTATCAATCCGAAGTGTGTTAAATAATTAAGAAAACACACACATAAAATTTTAAGACAGCTGGTGTAGTCCAACACTCCTAGGAAATACTTCCTTGAGAGTAAGCTACACTAAACATATGGAGAGGACTTCTAATTATATATCATGCTTATAAGAATGTTCATATTGAAGGATGACTGAATTACAATGAATGAGAGACTCCCTCCCCCCACTTATTGTGCCCTCAAGTGCTATGATAGCTGTTGTGATGGCATAACTAGAGAATCTACAACAGGAGGTAGACTGTCCTGCCTTCAATGGCCCTAGGAAATATATATTTTCTGTTTAATAGCTGTTTCACTGAGCTAATCGTAAGCTTTCCTCATGAAGTAAACAAAATGGGGCAGGGAAGTTTGTAGCAACTGTTTTTACTTTATGTGCTAGAGAAAAATATGAAGAAAAAAGGCCTAATACAGCATTGTGACTCAGAATAAACCTTAAGTAGCATACACAGAGTATTTTTCTATATTTTTGTTTGTACTTTGCATATACTCTGTCACTAGTCTCTCTTAACACTTTAGGGCTTGGACACATTGATGGCTCAGATCTGAATCATAGGGTCATAGAGTTGGAAGGGAACCCAAGGGTTATCTAGTAAACTCCCTACCAGGGCAAGAATAAAAAATAAAATGATCCTGAGATGTAGCGAACCAACCACTTGCACTTTATAATGAAGGAGCATCTAGCACTCTCCAAGACATAATATAAGCAAAAGCAAACAGTATTGTACATTAATATGTTAAGCATGAATATTTTGTTTCTGTAAAATGTGAAAATCATTTTGATTCTGTATTCATAGTGATAGCCTGATCACTTACTACAGAAGCAATTTTTTGCTAGGAAGGATTCTTAACAGCCAGTAAGATAGAGTCAAAGAGGCTGCAGGAAAAGTCCAAATGGTTTACAAGGAACCCTTATATAGAGGTGCTTTTTAAAACTTCCTTTTTGTTGGCATCCTTATGGATTCTCTCTCTCTCTCTCTCTCTCTTTTTTTCTCTCTCTCTCTCTCTTAGTTAGGATGTAGAACTCCTTCCAGAAAGAAGAGGAAAGTCCATCTTTTGCTCCTCATTGCCTCGATGAGGAAGAGGTCTGCACTCTTTCCAAAGCTTTGCTTCTGTAGAAGCTATATTTTTCTAAATTCTTGATTCTTCAGATTAGTTTTAATAGTTGTTCTAGAACTTGACAACACTTTTCCAGTTCTTCAACATTTGGGCTGATGTAGGAGCATAAGAAGCACCATGCTGGAAACTGTCTAATCTAACATTTTGTTCACCCAGTGGCCAGCTAAGTTGTCTATCGGAAGCCCATTAACAAAACATGAGTGCAACTGCATCCTCCATCTTGTGCTCTCCAACAAGTGATACATAGAAGTATACTGTCTGCAGTACCAGAGGTGACACATATAGCCCTCACCGGTAGCCACTGATGAGTCTATCCTTCAGAATTTCTCTGATCTTCTTTCCCAAACACCTCAATGTTGGCAACCAGCACTGCATCTTGGGGCAGTGAATTCCACATTTTTTATGACCTATTTAGCTATGCTCTATAGATTTATCTGTCTTAAATCTCCCAACAATTGGTGTCACTGGATGGCCTTGGATTCTGGGATTCTGTCATGTTCCCCCCACCCCACTTACTTGCCCTTTTCTTAAACTAAACAGCACTAAATATGGCAATCTGTAATCATATGTAAGCTGTTCTAGTGCTTTGGTCATTTTGATTGCCCCTTTATGGATATTTTCCAGCTGTAGTGATCAGAACTATATACAGTATTTCAGTTATATTTGCATCATGGATTTGTATGAGGGCAGCCAGTCTTGGCATTTGCCTTTTATTTTTTTCACAGCAGCAGCTCACTGGCTGACATTTTCAAAGAGAGTCAAGCATGACCCCTAGAACCCTTGGTCAGTTGCTGCCAGCTTAGATCCCATCAGTATATGCATGAAGTTGGTATTTTTCACCCAGTATGCATCACTTTACACTTGTTTTTACTGAATTTTTATTTATCATTTTAAATCCTATTTTTCCATTTTAGAGGGATGCTTTTGGGGCTGTTTTACCATCTCTTTTTGTTCCCACTAGACTAAATAATTTATTGTCATCAGAAAATATAACCACATCACTATACATGCCTAACTTCAGATTTTGCATCAGCAGAGTCTGTACGCCTCAAGCTTGGTAGACATACAGGTTTCACATTTTGAGAGTATTATGTGTATGATCCTGTATCTTCTAACAATATCTCCAAAGCTTTTGCTTTGAAAGTAATGTAGTAAAGAGGCAGATGTGTTAGTAGATATTACAGGCATCTTTGCATTCACTTAATAGGGTCTTACATATTTCCTCTTTGCTTGACATAATGTATTTATTATTTTTTTATTTATTCAAGTTGGTATATTTCATTTCTTGTTTTGGCATTGCTTTCATGGTAGATTGGTACCAGTTTCAGTTGGTTGTTGCTGTTATTTTAATGCAATATATTGTGTGTTTTCATTGTTTTGTAAAAATATAGCTGCAAATAGGTAAAATGAATAAAGAGCTGCCTGCTAATATTGAACCTCCCCTCCTTAACAATAGTTCCAGGGTCCCACTGTTCTTTCTAGGTCTAGCTGTTTGAAATTTAATTCTGCTGACATTAAGGGTCACTGTTTTCTTCTCAAGCCCCCCACCCCACCCTGTTTTTTCCCCAACCTGGTTCAGGCTACTTGTGGGAGTGCCTTCTTCCATACAATCCACCTCGCACACTTAGGTCCTCAGGGAAGAACCTGTTGCAACCAAAGAAGACCAGATTGGCTGCGGTGACCCAGAGAACCTTTTCATTTGCCGCTTCCAGGCTATGGAACGACTTGCCGGATGAGAGCCGTCATATTACCTCCCTAGAAGCCTTTAAAAAGGCTGTTAAGACCTATCTCTTCTGACCGGCCTTCCAGATAAAAAACAAAACATCTACCAGCAATTTTATTCAATTTATATATGAAAATTTTAATATATTATGCTGTTTAATTTCTATTTTATTGTTCTTTGCTGTTTTTATGATTGGGGGAGAGACAGGATATGGGATTGTTTTTTAACCTTGTGTTTTTATTGTTATAATATTTTATTGTTATAATTTATGTTGTGCTCCACCTTGATTCCCTAGGGAAAAGGCAGAATATAAATAGTTGTTGTTATTATTATTATTATTATTATTATTATTATTACAGACAACCCTATTGCACTCTAGGAAGAATCTCATGAGCCTACCTGAGTTTTAAAGTCTTTGGGAGAGGACTTTCTCTTGGTCCCACCACCATCATAGGCATGGTTTGGGTCCAGGTTACCCTCAGGATCACCTTCTCCCATACAATCTGCCCCATATACTCAGATCCTCTGGGGGTATTTACTTCAACCAGCCAGGACTAGACTGGCAACTGTCACCCAGAGGACCTTTTCATCAGCCGCCCCCAGACTGTGGGATGGCCTGCTGAAAGAGATTGACAGCTAAACATGCTGTTGGAATTTAAAATGTTACTAAAGACCTATCTCTTCTGGCAGGCCTACCCAATTGATTTTAATCTATGAATTTTGAATTTGTATGGATGATTGTAACATAATGTTTATTTTAATCTTAACTGTTTTACTGTGTATTTTAATGATTTTATGTTACATATTGTATTTTAATTCATATTGTACCCTGTGATGATAATGGTGATAAAGATGATGATGATGATGTTTGGTGAAAAACTGGAAGAGAGCCTTCTCAGTGACTGCTCCCAGGCTATGGAACTCTGCCACGGAAAGCTTGGTTTGTTCCTTCCCTACTCTTCTTCCACTGGCAGGCCCAAGACCTTCCTGTTTAAACAGGACTTCAGTTTTTAATTTGGTTGGGGTAGTGCAATAGGTAGGGTTTTAATGTGCTTTGCTCAGCCTAGATGCAGACAAACCATAGCAAAATCCATGTATCTTCCCTGCCTTATCTTATCTCCCTCTGCTATAAGCTTTAAAGCCCTAATTTAGGATTGGAAACCCAGCCCACTTTAAACTGTAAGGACTGTCCGTTCTCTATTAGAATTTACGTAATTACGTCCACTAATTTCCAACATGGATAATTTGTGTATTTTAGATTCTTTGTGTGTCAAATAAAGTTGTCCCTTAGAAACAGTTCTGTATGTATAGATATTCCTGGGATAACTCTGTTAGGAATTATTTATTTATTTGTTACAAATGTAGCCCACCTCTTCCTTGACTGAGCTCAAGCCAATATATATGTACGTATCCTCATTGTCTTGGAAGTAGGTTAAGCTGATAGAAAATGACTGGCTCAAAGTCACTCTGTCAGTTTCAAGATTCAGTGGAGACTAGAACCTGGAACTCCCAGGTCTTAGCCCAGCACTCTAACCACTATACCACACTGGTGGGTTTCTCAGGTATATAAATCTTCATGTATTTTGACCTTGGATGCAAAAATGAATAATGATCATAGGTTGTTTCCTACTGTGGAGGAGCACAAAGTTTTCTGCATGGATTTTGGTCAGTATTTGCACCTTGTGAAGCCTTTTGGGAAATTAATACAGAAATACATGTGATTTTTCTGTGCAAACCCCACATTTTCTGTGCAAAATACACTGTTTACTACAAAGAAAACATGCCTTCTGTGGGGGAAAAGTTTGTACAGAAAAACCACATGTATGTCTGCACAAATGAATCTCACTGGAAGATTTCCCATGGGTTTTGTGCTAAGAGAAAGAATAGACGCTGAATAAATAATGTCCCAGAGTATGAAGGATTTCTCTGCTCATCCCATGAAAAGTGCTGGGAAACCCTTCTTTCAGCTGGAAACAAATACTGTACATACAGTTCCATATATTAGAGCAGGAAATAATATCTTAGAACATGAGCTAACAGCTAAACAAAGGCACAGAGGAAGCTACCTTGTCACTTGACAAAATGCAATACCACTCCTGTTTTTCTATTGCTTTAGAGAGAGCAAAGCTTCCAAGTCCCAGAATAGCCTTATGAATAATTTTGTGGTCACAGAAGATACCTTTTCAATGAATAACACAAGATAACATTCAAGATGATATCTTTGCTGCATGTATAAGAATGTAGGTGGCAGTGGGGGTGGGGGGGACATCTTGAAACACTGTGGGGTACCTCCAGGGATCCTAAAATGGAGGAGGCCAAGAGTGATGACATCTGGAGTCTATTTCTTTTAGCACTAACCTCTGGTTGGGCAATATATTAATCATCCTTCATGACAGTAGGCTTATTCTGCTTGAGCCAGTTTGGACAGCAGCACTTATTTTGTATATAGTAATTTATAATAATAATAATATTTTTTTATTTTTAACCCACCCCTCTGCTTGACAACCGGGGTGGGGTACAACAGGATTAAAACAGCAGCAAGTTATTTCTATCAAGCGCTTTTTTTTCTTCCAAAAAACACTTGGGTCTATACAGGCAGAGAACTTTATGTGGCTGTCATGAAATACCAGGCAAGGTCAGCATTGGTGCAGGAGGATAGCATTGTTGAAAGCAGGTGTGGTTCAAGATATTTTGCTGCCTGTAGTGTAGCAGCGATTGGCTCATCCTGCCAGAAGCTGAGGCCAGGTGTATTATTTTGGCACCCGAAGCAGAAAATTTCACAAGCACCTTTCCACATTACTGGCTGTAAAAATATACAATTGGTATTGAATTAAATAAATAACAGTTTGTTACTCTTCAACCTGAAGTGGCTGTCTCTGTGCCCAGTGGTAGAGCTGTGTCTGGTTGAAGTTATGCTGTCAGATAGTGAACAGAACAACTGACAAGTCTCAGAATATGTGGGGCTGGGAGGTGGGAGTGACTGGTGTTTGATTTTTTAAAAAAGTGGAACATTCAATATCTATGGTGTTGTTTCTTCCCAGCTTTATGATCATCATCCAGTAGGTACCCATAACACAAATACATCCATTTTCCCCATTCAGAAAGACCTGCAGCAATCGTACTGATTAGCATGTTTTTACAAGTTTCTTACAACAATACACCACACCAGAAGCCCTTTCACACTACACCATTATAGTGTTATGATTCCACTTTAACTGACATAGCATCCTCCTATGAAATCCTGAGGTATGTAGTTTGGGGAGGCACTAGAAGAGTTTTCTGGCTGAGAATTCTAAATACTTTTCCCTAAACTACAAACCCCAGATTTCCTTGGAGGTAACCATGTTACTTAAAGTGGAATCATAGCATTATAATTGTGCAGTGTAAAAGGGCCCCAAGTAGCAAGGAAGCTGATCCTTTTCCTTTGTCACTTCCCTTGCAAGATATCTATTGAAAAAGCAATTGAACTGAACAGAGTTTGGCTTCTACATTATGTTGTGATTTTGTTTAGAGTGAACCTGTGGCAGCTCCCATGTCAGTGGATCAGTGAATCCACTCTGGTTTTTAAACTTTAGCTTCAGATTTTGAAGATTTTCAAAGTGCTAAACCTATTTGGGAGTTAGGTTTTAGTATTCACTGCTCCACTGACATGAAAACCACCAGTTGCCACCAGGGTGAAAGATACTGAGAATCCCATTCAAACAATAAAGAATTTGGATAAGTAGATGTCATCTCTTCAAAAGAATTGCTAAGGATCATCTTATCCATTACTTTGTTCATGGGAATGATCTGTTTAAGTGAGTGAAGAGTGCATAAGTTCAAGCAGTTTTCACAATTTTCTTCTGGGGTGGGAAATGTTGCTGTAACTAGAATATCATTGTTTACACATGTAAACACTAGAAAACCACATGTATATTGACCATGTGGGATGGAGCAACCTTTGTCTCTCAGAGTGTTTTGGACCACATCTCTCCTTACCATTGGCCAAACCTGCAGAAGCTTCTGGGTACTGAAGTGCAAAAATTCTGGAAGAGCAAAGGTTCCTCATCCCTGAGTTGAAGTAAAGATAAATTTTGGATGCCAGGGGGCTTCTAATCATGGAAATGCTAATGATCATCCTCTGTTGCCTCTGAAACCCTCATGCCTTCATTAAAATAAAATATGTGTCTGTATGTACTGCATGTATATATAGTATTTTTACAGTACTTCCTTTGCAAGGTCAAAGAGTAAACTTAAAAGGCAGGGTCAAAGTATGGCAGACAGGTAGAAGCATCCAGGCCAGAGCAGTTTTTGGCTGATGATCTGGTATTCTGCCCTAGGGTTATTTCTGACCACAAGAGAATGAAGCTCGAAGACTACAAGTTTGTCTGCTCTCTGAACCATGACTTTTATTGTGTTTGCAGCTACAGTTACCAAGAGGTTTTGGAGGCAAGCTAGAAAGATAAACTTGTTTTTAATGAGCCTAAGCCAAAGAAACACCTTGAGGCAGATTCTGATATTATAGACAGAAAGAAGCCCTTCAGTTCAGTCTTTATCCTTACAGAACAGGCCCTCTAACTTGCTACTGATAGGAATTCTGTTTTCTTTCCATTTTTATGCCCCCCCCCTTCTCCCCTGTCTTTCTCCTTCTCTTCCTAGCTATACAATGTTTGATTATGAGAGATGCCCTTCACACAGCTAAAAACAACCACAATTGTTACTCTCTGTAAATAACCCCACTTTTTATCAGGAAGCCATACTGGTTTAGACATGTTTCCAGCCTGCATTGTCAAGCTGATTCCCATTTTTCAGATTGCATGTGAATTTGTAGCCAAACCAATTGTAGTAGAAACTGTGTTTCTTTGGGACATTCCAAGCAGGGTTTCTTTTCAGAGGCGATCATATCCACAAATCTATAAACACCAGCTGACCCATCAGATCTCTCCTAGTGGTGATCCTACTAGAGTTATTTTTAGGTCTCGTCTATATGAAGCAGAAAAATGTGGATTGCTCTGCAGTGACAGCAATTCGCAGAGCTACTATTTGTCTTAACGGTTTTTTGGGCACATAGCAGGCACGCAAAGTTATCCATGTTTGCTGTGCAAATGGGCATATCTTTGAATCAAGACTGTGGCCATGAGTGAATTACCCGCATTTTTACTTACTTGAAATTGCTGCTGGACAGAATTTTTAAAAAATCCTATCCAAGGTGCGAAGGAGTTACCTTTCACTTTAACGAAAAAGCAACCCGCCCCATTATATAACTTGCTCGCTAAGGTGAAAATCTAACATGGCAGCTCAGGGCGCTTGCCTTGTTAGCAAGTTCCACCACTGCACACATCCAATCAATCAGCTTTCAACTTCCACTTGTATGGGGAAAGTGAATCAATTCTGTTGCTTCTCCCAACAAGCAGGAATGCACATTCCCTCCGCTGTTTTTTAAAAACTTCTGGAAAAGCTGTGATGCATACTTTTTGGTGTTTTTGCCCCCCGCCTTTCCAAATACAGCAGAGTGATGCGGAATCCCATTAAGACAAATGGTATTCTCCTCACATTCTGTGAGGAGTATTTTCACCATTTAGACAACCCCTCAGAAATCTCCTGTGTGGTGTAGCTTCTGGTTCTCATCTCCATTCAGATGCTTGTCTTGGTGTAATGTGTGAAATCTTATTCTCAATTCTATTTTCCAGTCTGCCGTACCCTCCAACAATTCACAGATGAAAATGGAGATATGTGGCCAAGCAACATCAGAGTCTGGTCAAGGTGGCAAAAATGATTAAAGAGTAAGAACACACAAGCTAGGAAAGTCTGCAGCAGGGTTGTTTTGGCCTGAGTCTGTTGGAAAGGACAAGATAACATCCCTTCCTCTTCTTTCCCACTTGCTGAGTTAATTGAGTGCAAACTGCTTTTGCACTTTGAACTCAGTTTGCGTCAAGTAAAGCAAGCTGAAGTCAAACGGGAAAGGTGGGAGGAGGAGAGAGAAACTGGGACCTTTTAAAAGCAGCTGTAACAGTGGGATGACAAAGGAATAATTGGGGTTGTTCCTGCCAAATTGGGACAGTTGGAGGGTATAGCATAGACTCAAGCAAAACTGAACTGCCGTAGCCTCTACTAAGCTTATGTGTTCTTCTTTATTAATAACTTTTACAATCTTGACCACACTCTAATGTTGCTCATCCATGTGTGTTCTAATTTTCATATGTGAAATGCTGGAGGGTATAATGTGCTAAGATCAAGCAAAGGTATCTTCCATGGGTACCTCTGCTAGATGCCCTTCCAGAAAGATGAATTGACCTGCTCTTTAAAACTCACTTTCTCCTCTTCTTGCACTCGCTTGTTTGCGCCTGTTGGTCTACTGTCATCATTGCTGGCAGCTAATAAAATTATGTTGTTTGGCTAACATGTCCACTAAACAATGTAATCTCTGCACAGTGAGAACAATGCATCACGCAGGTCCGCAGGGCCCAGTGATATTGAGTTACTGTTAGTCAGCAGAGGAGGGACGCTGAATTGAATGCAATAACATTCACTCAGCACTCTCTAGGGAGAAGGAGAATGGAAATTCAGCCCTATGTGAAAGGACATGAATTATATGCAGAATCTCATTCAAATGCTCTTAATTCATCCTTAGAATTCCTGGGCTGCTTCCTGCCTGGAGGCCTGCATGTGTCATGGTAAAGGATGCTTAGCACCATGACTGAGATGGTTCTCTGGCAGCCCACTCCCCTTTGCTGCTGTATATGCCTCCTGTTTCCTTTCCTCCCTTCTGCTAAGAGGCAATGTCACTTGAAACAAGTAGTGCTTTCCAAGCATGTGGGTCACATTCAAGTGTTTGATTCCTTCAATGGAGACACTGAATATAAAGACATCGCTTGATAAATTTTGTTTAATTTGCTTTGTTGATAAGTGAACCAGAGCCCTCCATGCTCTTTTCTTTTCCTCCCCCCACCTTTTTGCTTTGGTGTAGCACACAATCGGTAAATCAGAGGTTTGCATGAATATAATCTGGGATGCTCTTGTAATAAATAGGTAATTATGCATGTGCATATATATCTTACATATGCAAATTGTAATTTCTTTAATAATAATAAAACTAATGGCAGTGAAGGATATGTATTTTTTGGGGTGGGGGAACCATAAGGATGGAAATTAGGAAGAAAAAAAAAACATTAGCTCTTGGTGGGTGAAAAGAAATGACCTCAGAGGCCTTTTTATTATATTGACGGTGAACATCTTTCTGAAAGATGAAATGGGACTGGTGGAAAACTTAGAATTCTGTATTTTATTACATTTATATCCTTCCTTTCTTCCAAGGAGCTCAAGAACACATAAATGATCCTCCATTCCATTTTTATCCTACAACGACCATGTAAGGTGGGTTAGGGTGAGAGACTGCAACTAGCCCAAGGTAAGTCAGTGAGCTTTATGGCCAATAGGTGATTTGAAGCTCGCTGTTCCCAGTCCTAGCCCAATGTTCTAACTACTACTCCATGATGACTGCATTATGGGAAAGGCAAGCCTACTTCCTGACATCTTATCTATACACTTGCTGTTTGACAGGGCTGTGGTGTGCCAGGCTGAGCCAGTATAGTTCTTTTGTTACAGAATTATTCCCTCCCCAAGGCTTATTCCCTGCTTTAGGTTTATTAGGGTTTTCCTGAGGACTGGCCAAGCAGGACAGGGGACACAGAGCTATAGAAATCTCTTGTGACTTGCTCACAGAGAGCCTTGAGCACCTTCCACTGAATTGTTAACCAAAGCAGAAGCTGAGGGGCCTGCTGTCAATGTAGCTTTTCCCTCTACACTGTGTATCCCCACCCCCACCAAAACAGCCTCCCTGTGGTTCTCCTAAATATACCTAAATAGCCTGTATTTTGTTTTGCTTTTCTGTGGCAGAAGATTGCATTATGGCACAGTGCATTTTAAAAGAATTTCCAAGTGGAAGTACTCCCTGGGACTTATTAACAAGCTTTCAATTGCTTCTCCTCACCCACATTTCATATCAGCAAAGCTATTATCAACTACAGCTCAACGAATAATCTGTATTGAATAATATCGTCAAGGTCTCCCCCCCCCCACTTTATTCCATTTATAATCCCTTCTAGTGAGATGGGATTTTCAGTCCAAATGCTCTTTCGGGCTTCTGTTCGACCAGGTACTTAAGCACGTGGGTCTCTTTTTAACACACAAATAGCCTTACTGACATCTATTACAGCTGCGCTGTGCTTCATGGTTTGCTTAAATTCCCTTCTCAAATATGCTGCAATAATGGCTGAGATTGTGCCCAAAGTACTGCGTCCTGCCCTCAAAGCATGTGACACTAAATAATCTTGAAGTGGTCCAATGATGCAGAAACCAGGATCATTTCAGAAGGCTTCATTCATTGGTTTTATTTCTCAACAGCCATTCAGGCTTTGTTACCATACTATATTAGTAAGATTTTGCACTGCCTGTGCAGCAGGTTGAATGCATTGGGGAAAGCTGCAGAAAAACAGACTTGGGTATGGGTAGCTGTTGTCTGGGTAGAGAAGACAAGATAGTAATGTGGTAGAAGAGGGTATTCTGGCAGATGCAGCTTGTCTGGCAGAGCTGGGGAAAGCTGCACTTACTGAAATTCCATCTCATGTACTACTTTCGATGGCATGGACATCTCATCTTCCTTTGCATCTCTTCTGCCCAGCACAGGGATGGGTGAGGTTTTGGAGATTTTTTGGGCTTCAGTTCCTTGAAACCACTACAAAAGATCGGGGATGATGATGATAATGATGATGATGGGTAGGCCTGCTGAAAGAGATAGGTCTTTAGGGCTGTTTTAAATTCTGACAGCATTAATAGGAGTATAGTGTCTAGATCAAGGGATATAATAGTGTCACTCTATTCTGCTTTGGTCAGACCTCACCTGGAATACTGTGTCCAGTTCTGGGCAGCACAATTCAGGAAGGATATTGGGAAGCTGGAACGTGTCCAGAGGAGGGCAACCAAAATGGTGGGAGGTCTGGAAGCGATGCCCTATGAGGAACATCTTAGGGAGCTGGGTATTTTTAGCCTGGGGAAAAGAAGGTCAAGAGGGGACATGATACCCATGTTTAAAAATTTGAAGGGATTTCATACTGAGGATGTGGCAAGCTTGTTTTCTGCTGCTCCAGAAACTAGGACACAGGGATTCAAATTACAGGAAAAGAGATCCATCTAAACATTAGGAAGAACTTCCTGACTGTAAGAGCTGTTTGGCAGTGGAATGCACAGCCCGGGAGTGTGGTGAGTCTCCTTCTTTGGAGGTTTTCAAGCAGAGGCTGGATGGCCATCTGTGGGGAATGCTTTGATTGTTTATTCCTGCAGGGCAGGAGGTTGGACTGGATGGTCCTTGCAGTCTCTTCCAACTCTATGCTTCTATGACTCATGTGAACAGGAGTCAAGTGTACAGTTACTGAGAAGTGGGTGACTGTGTGAAGCAGCAGTGCTGTTTGCAAGTCAGTCCACTTCTTTAGTCATTCCCAGGACTGCAAAAGAAACATGTTTTTTAAGTGTAGGTAGATATCGTCATTATCCTCCATCCTCCATCATCATCATCATCATCATCATCATCATCTATTTATATAGCACCATCAGTGTACATGGCACTTTACAAGTAAAAGGTAAAACAATTTGTGTTAATTCAGTACCTGGTGACTGCAAGTGAATAGAAAGGAATCTGACAAGGTATATTTTCTGGGGTGGATCACCAGCATTGAGGCCATGATATTGAGAAAGCAGCTGCTCTGGGCAGGGCACGTTTCTAGGATGGAGGACCATCGCCTCCCAAAAATACTACTCTACGGTGAACTCGCCACGGGTCAGCGTAAGAGGGGCGCTCCAAAAAAGCGATACAAGGACTCCCTGAAACAACATCTCAGGCTCGGCCAAATTGATCACCAACAGTGGTCCGCCCTGGCCTCACATCAGGAGGCATGGAGACACACTATCCACAATGCTGCAGCCTTATTTGAGAACTCACACTGAACAAGTCTTGAAGAGAAACAACAACGCAGAAAGAATCACAACCCAAAAACATCACCCAAGGAGACCTTCTGCTGTGCTTTTTGCAACCGGACTTGTTTATCTCAGATTGGCCTTTTTAGTCATCAGTGCGCTTGCAGAAAGCGCAGGATGAGTCCTTCCTGAATCTTCGTTTGCGAAGAAAAGCCAGAGAGAGAGAGAGACTGCAGTGCACTATGGTGGCATAGTTTTCAGACTGACAAGATCAAAGTGTCACTCTTGTGACTCAATAGTAACACGTTTAAATAGCCTTCATATAGGGGCATAAAACTTTCATACATTTTTTGTATACAACTGAGGTGTTTGTCTAGACCCAAATATTAACACTATGGAGTTAAGGAACTTGTGCCCACAAATGTCACTACCTTTCCACAGTGGTGGGACTGCATGCTTATGTGAGAAAAGGGGCTATGATGATGGATGCAGTGCTACTGGTAGGGTCTCGCATGTCAGACAGGCCTTTGCTGAGGAGCCAGACTACCGGTAAATGTGCCAAACAGCTACTTGGCAGCAGCAGTACTAATGGGTGACACTGGCAGAGGATCTCTTAGAGACAATGGTAGTGGCACCATAGCTAACATTTGTTAGTACTGTGCAGAGGGAGGCATGGTAAACCACCTTTTGAAGATCTTTTACCATGAAAATCTGATGATGATACAATCCAAAATAAGATAGTGCCAGAAAATCACTTTCAGTAAGAATGGCACTCAGTGAGCTACTGGGGTACAGCAGAGGACAACTACAAGTAGTACTGTGGCCAATGACACAACTGGACTCAAGCTGAAAGGGCATTCAGCTGTTAATGTGCTCAGAGGTGAAAGGAAAGTCCAAAGCTGCACAACCCATTATAGCAACATGGACTGTATGAAGCATGAATCAGGGGAAGCTAGACATAGTAAAAAAAATTGCAATACTTGGGGTGAGCAAGCTAAAGTGGATAGGAATGGGACATTTTTGAGTCAGATTCATTAAACAATCAGATAATTACACTCAAGAAATGAAAATTTAAGAAGACATGGAGTGGCATTAATAAGGACAGATGTAGCAAAAGCAGTCAAAGGATATAATACAAAGTCCGACCAAATTATCAATAAGATTTCAGGGAAAACCCATCAGTATAACCATATTTCAAGTTTGTGCTTTCTTTTTGGCTGCAGATAGTGTTTTTTTGCATTCTTCCCTGACAGTGTCCCTGGCTTCAGTCCAGAGTTCTCCTGGCTCCTGGTCAATTGGGCTTAATAGTGCAAACTTATTTTTTACACTATCTTTAAATTCTATAGGGATGTTCTTCAGGTTGTATTTTGGCACAGTGGTTGATTTAGTGTTCTTTAGGGTTACCCTAATTTTTGATATTAATGGTTCATGTCTTTGCCACAATCTGGTCTTGTTTTTGCAGAGAGAATGGAGCTTCTCTATCCTCTGCGTCCTATTATGTAGTCCATTTGATTTCTATATTGGCCATCAGATGGTGAACACCCCACATGGCATCCTTTTGAGTTACTTAGATGACTGTGAGTTGTATTTTGTAAAAGGGTTTTTTATGTTGTTAATTAATGGTTATATTACTTCTGAGGTTTGTGCTGTATGTACCAAAATAGAATGCCTGAAGACAGAATGCAAAAAGCAGTGAAGAATAAGAGCTAAAGTAGGTGAGCAGCTTCTCAGAGAGACCACTTTTGTTCTTTCCTTGCAATGGATTCTGCTCGCAGCAAATAGGCAGGCTTTTTTATTTACCACAAAGAGAGATTCTGCATGTTTCTTTTTTCTCTGCCTTCCAACAATTATTTGAAAAAGTTATCTGTTTGGAACTACACTTCCCAGAGATTCTAGGAGTGGCAGTGCCAAAAAGTAACTTTTCTGAGCTTTACATTTAGGATACTTGATATAATGACCATTCATTTTCTCACTGAAAGTATATGGGGTGGACACGGGGGAGGGACACAAATCTAGCAGCACTTTGAGACTGATTTATTTTAGCTTGAACTGTCATGGATTTCAATCCACTTCTTTATATGCGCTGATGGAGTACAAAATTAAGCTCACAGGTATCTAAACAGTTACATGGTTGTGGATAAAGGTATGTAAAGGAATCCTGTAGCACCTTTGAGATTAAATGAGAGGAAGAAATTTCTAGCATAAGCTTTTGTGGACTCCAGTCCACCCCATCAGGTGCAGTGGTTGTTGTGGTTGTTACTCTTTGCATGATACACTTTATAAACTCCCTCTTTTTGTATAAGTATCAGGAGAACTCTGCTAGTTCAAGTCAAAGGGGCACTTGGTCCAACATCTTCTTTTATCCCAGTGTACAGCTGGATGTTTCTGAAAATCCGAGAAAGGGGACAGGAGGACCACACTCCTCTCTCATCATTTCTTTTCCACAAAAGGTACTTGGAAGCAAGGACAGTGAAAGATATTTTGCAGCCTGAGGCAGAATTGCACATGGCAATCTCTTGCCCAAGTCAAGGTACATAGTATCGTAAGCCAGCCTAGTTATTTTTAACATGTGTGTCCAAAAATACCACAAACATTCTCCTCCTTCCTCTCTCCCTGGCAATGGAAATAGAGTAATAATAAAACAGAGAAGCGCTTGCTCTTTCATGATACTCCCAAACTGCCTGCTGAGGCGAATGCCCCCCTTTGGCCATCATCAAAATAAATAAATAAATACAGTAGGACCCCCCCGTATCCACTAATTCATTATCCACTGATTCAATTATCCATGGGACACAAAATAGCACACCTACCACAGAGTCTTCCTAGAAAATGTGTTCTCTCTAGCCATTTTCTAGGTCCTCCAAGGCAACTCTATGGTATTTTAAACTGGAAGTCCCATTATTTTCAATGGCGTTCACTATTATCCATGGTTTTAAGTATCCACGGGCCCCACCAGACCCCATCCCCAGCGGATACGGGGGTCCTACTGTAAATAAATGAGTGACATTAATTTATTTAAATCATTTATTTATACATTATTTTTTATAACTTATTACTTTGTATCCGATACGTAATTTTTAAATGATAAATGTTTATTTTGAAATGAATAAATATTAAGGCCAGACCTGCTTTGTTGCCTACTGCCTTTGAAGCAGAGGTTTGCCGAAGTTTGAAAGCTATGTAAATGAACTGCCAGTGGTGTGTGAATCAGTATTGATTGCCACCGCTTCTTTTGCCCCATCTCATGCCTACCACACTCGGGGTGTGGAAGCTATCCATAACAGGCACAGTGCTTGTTAGTGCCCAGTGTTGACAGCATTCCAATTTTCATGCAAATGTACGTGGGGAAACAGATTGCAATTCACAAAACCTGGGTGGGGGACAGAAGGCGGGAGAGAATAACAATTCCTACATTCTCCCTGTTCTACAAAGAAACTGTGTACCCGACTCAGAAAAACAAACGGAGAGACTCAGCAGTGCCAGCAATAACATGTCAGTGGCAGAAAAACAGCCAACCCAAATGCCTGTTGGGATTCAGGAAGAGTAGTAACCTATAAAGGCATCATTGCACCGTTGCATTATGATGTGCGTGCATGTGCTTTAATGTTGATTCGCTATAGTGTAACCTTGCAAGAGTTACAAAGGAAAGAGGAATGTATCTCACTAGGGAATATTTAAATGGAGAAACTGATAGAAGGAGGGAGAAAGATAGCAGAGAATGCTCTTCGTTTGGTCTTGCCATCTTCTGTGGCACATCTAGTGTGGGTAGAAGAGGGGGCCTTCTCGGTGACAGATCCCAGTCTTTGGAGCTCCTTACATGGGGGAAGGGGGGCTAGAATGGCTCCTTCTCTATTGTCTCTGTTTCTGTTGTTGTTGGGTGTCTTCAAGTCATTTCCTACTTATGGCAAATTTTAAGTTGAACCTGTTACAGGGTTTTCTTAGCAAGATTGGTTCAGAGGAGGTGTACCTTTGCCTTCCTCTAAGGCTGAGTGAATGTGACTTGCCCAAGGTCACTCAGTGGGTTTCCATGGTTGAACCCTGGTCTCAGAGTCCAAAGTCAAAGGGGTTGTATATACAGTGAAAATACTCCTCATAGAATTCGAGGAAAATACAACTTGTCTAAATGGGATCCTGCATCAATCTGCCATATTCAGAAGGAGCGGGGCCTAAAATGCTGAATACTCCACAGGAAAAGCCTTTGCAGCTTTTCCCAAATTTTTTTAAAACTCAGGAGGAAATGTGCATTGCCACTCATTGGGGACAATCAATTTGCTTGCTACACATTCCTGGTAAGAGTGGAAGTGGAACGCTGATTGGTCGGACGTGCACAGGGGGCTGAGGTTGCTGGCAAGGCAAGTGCCCCAAACTGCCATGTTGGATTTTCACCATAGTGATTGTATGCTGAGGTAATGAAACAGTCCTTTATTTCTTTTTTCTACTTATTTAAGCAGAATATCGCACTCCTGCACATTGGATATGCTTTAAAAAAATACTGTTTGGTGGCAGCAACAGGTGACAATAACAACAATAATAATAATTTTTAAAAATTATATATTTATAGCCCGCCCAAACACAAGGAATCCAGGTGGGTTACAACAATAAAAACACATGGAACACAATAAAATTCAAAATTAGTCCCTTCCCACCCACCCCCAACCCGATACTAAAATTACAATTAAATAAACCCAGTTTACAAAAGTTTAAAAAGGGAGATAATTGGTGGACAGAGCAACGTAGATCACCTTGTGCGGGGAGAGGAGTTAAGTTGAGAAGGCCTGCCAGAAGAGATCCATCTTAAGACCCTTTTTAAAGGCTGTAAGAGTAGAGATGTGATGGATCTCCGGTAGGTCATTCCACACTTTTGGAGCAGCAGTGGAAAAGGCCCTCTGGCTCACCGATGTTCGCCTAGATTTTTTTGGCTGAAGTAGGTTCTTCCCCGAGGACCTTAGTGTGTGGGATGAACAATATGGAAGAAGGTGATCCTTTAAGTATTCTGGTCCCAAGCCATGTAGGGCTTTAAAGGTAATAACCAACACCTTGTACCTTGCCCGGAAATTAATTGGCAGCCAGTGAAGGGACTCCAGGACTGGTGTTATATGGTCATTATGGGAAGTACCAGTAATCGACCTGGCTGCCATATTTTGTACAAGCTAAAGTTTCTGAACTTGACACAAGGGTAGCCCATGTAGAGCGCATTACAGAAGTCTAATCAAGAGGTTACCAGTGCATGTACTACAGTTTCAAGGTCTCCCTGCTCCAGGAAAGGGCGCAGCTGGCATATCAGTTGAAGCTGGTAACAGGAGCTCCTGACAGTTGCATCCACCTGAGCTGTCAAGTGAAGTGACAAGTCAAGGAGCATCCCCAAGCTAAGGACAGAGTCCTTCAAGGGAAGTGTGAACCCATCCAGGACTGGCTGACATAACTCCATTTCCGGGTTCGGGTTTCCTATGACAAGTACCTCTGTCTTACCTGGATTCAGCCTGTTTTCCCTCATCCAGTCCATTCCCGCCCTAAGACAGGCATTCAGAGGAGAGATGCCATCCTTAGTCACTGCATCAGTCCGAGACATAAAGAAATATATTTGGGTGTCATCAGTGTATTGATAACACCCCACCCCATGCCTCCGGATGATCTTGCCCAGTGGCTTCATGTAAATGTTGAATAGCATTGGGGACAGAATTGCACCTTGAAGGACGCCTGATTTGAACTCCCTCTTGGCCAAACAACTGTCCCCAAGCGACATCATCTGGAACCTATCTGAGAGGTAGGACCGGAACCACTGCAAAGCAGTGCCACCAATACCCAGCTTTCTCAGGCATTCCAGAAAGATACCATGGTCGATGGTATTGAAGGCCGCTGAGAGGTCCAAGAGCACCAACAGGGTCACACTTCCCCTGTCAATGCTCAGACGGAGATCATCGACTAAGGAGACCATGGCAGTCTCAACTCCGTATCCCATCCTGAATCCGGTTTGAAATGGATCAAGAAAATCGCCCAATAAAAATGTGAGTAATTCACTCACGCCTGGCATCTTGATTTGCAGGCATGCCCATTTGACCAATGAACATGGATAGCTTTGCATGTCTGTGACCTTGCCAATTTTTTTTTGAGACAAATGCTCAAATTGGCATTAGCATGCATCAGTCCACATTTTATAGCCTCATATAGACAACCCCATAGTCCAGTGCTCAAACCACTACACCGCACTGGCTCTCTGTTTCTACTGTCAAGAAACTACATTAAAAAAAATATTGGGCAATCCTTTGTTATTTGCTACAGAAGTGGTCTGGAGGGGTGTATTTTTCCCCCCACTGGTGTATTTTTAAAGTGTGTTTTAAATACTTACGGTTTTATGCATTGTATGTATTTGTACTATTTTATTGCAAGCTGCTTTGAGTCTAGTTCATGGGAGAAAGGTGGGGCATAAATTGAATCAGTGACTAAGTAAATAAATGCTGTACGCAGTTTTCTTCCTGCAAAGACCCTTGTTTGCATCAAAACATGTAGTGATGATAATTGGATTCAGCTTGTGAATAATTATTAGCCTAGTCATCTGTGGTGTCAGAGAACTGCAGGCGACCACACAGAGAAGTTTCTGACAGTAAAAGACACTTGGTTCCTTCCCCCTCCTCCACTCTGAGGCTGTCAGTGTGATGTTAATGGCACACATTGTTTTATGGGTACAGGTGTGCTAGTTAATTTTTGGGGGGGGGTGTTGGTAGCTTTTGTGGACATTTGCAATGTACTTGTATGTTGATCAGCAAAGCAGGCTTGAGATGAAACGAAGCAACCCTTTCTGCACCCCCAATTGATGATTGTCTTATTCCAATAAAAAATTCCCTCTGAAAAAAAAAATCCCAATTGATGATTGTATCTTTGAGAAGTAATCCTCTGGGGAAAAAAAGATGGGAAAGTGAGCCTGTGGGCTGTATCCAGCCCCCAACCCTTTTTGCAACTGCCACCAAGCTGCTCAGGACATTGCCAAAACCCCTTCATTAATACACTTTCTCCATTAATACACTTTCTCCATTAATACACTTTCAGAAAAATTAACCATCCACCAGTTGCCCAAACTGCTGCCTAAATCTACCAAAATGTAGCAGTTTGGTTCCCCCCCCCCTGCCACTTTTCCAAATCCCTCTCTCCAAGGGTGTAACTATGGGGGAGGGGGCAACATGAGGCTTCTGTTCTTCTTGTTGTTATATGCCGTTAAGTCAACTTTCACTTATGGCAACCCTTTCATGGGTTTTTCTTGGTAAGATTTGTTCACAGGAGTTTTGCCATTGCCTCCCTTTGAGGCTGAAAGAGTGTGACTTTCATAATTGTTACCCAGTGGGATTTCCATAGATGAGCCAGGATTCAAACCCTGGTCTCCTGGAGTCCTAGTCCAAAACTCAAATTGCTACACAACACTTGGCTCTTTTGGAAAACAGTTGTTGTTAGGTGCCTTTCTGACTTATGGTGACCCTCTCATAAGGTTTTCTTAGCAAGATGTATTCAAAGGAGTTTTGCCACTGCCTTCCTCTGAGGCTGAGAGTGTGTGACTTACCCAAGATTACCCAGTGGGTTTCCATGGCTGAGCAGGAATTTGAACTCTGGTCTCTCAGAGTTCTGCTCCAACATTCCAGCCACTATACCATGCTAGCACTCAAAATGAAGGCATTGCCCCCCAATAAGAATTCTGTAAAGTCAATAATGCTAGGAAAGTTGGAGGGGAAAAGAAAGAAAGGAAGACTGCACACCAGATGGATAGATTGCCTCAATTGGCAGATTGCCTCAATTAGAGAGGCCACAGGCCTGAGCCTGCAACACCTGAGCAGGGCAGTAGAAGACAGGGGGGTCTTGGAGATGTCTCATTCATGGGGTCACCATGAGTCAAAGTCGACTCAAAGACTTTTACCAACAACAGCAACAAAAGAATTCTGCACCCCTATGAAATTGGCCTAAATACCTTAAAGGCAGCAGTTCCCATCTGATCTTGGAAGCTAAGCAAGGTCAGCCATGGTTAATATTTGGAGATTGCCAATGAATACCAGGTGCTGTAGGCTCTATTTCAGAGGAAGGAACTGGCAAAACCACCTCCGAGTATTCCATGCCCAAGAAAAACCCTATGAAATTCATGGGGTTGCCATAAGTCAACAAACAACTTGAAGGCTCAGACACACAAATTTCTAGCATTGCACTAACTTCAGCTGAGCATTTAGAAATAGAGTTTAGGCAACCAAAGAAAAGGGGTAAGGAAAGTGGCTTGTGAACACAACACATATAAGAGCTCCATTTTTAATGTCTCTTTCTGCAATGCTAGGAATTTGGAAAGTGAAGGAGAATTTTATGGGAGGACAGAATTCTTATTTGGGGAGCAATGCCTTCATTTTGCTCACCCTTTAACTACATCCTTGCTTTTCCCAATCCCTGAAAAATGGCCCCAAGATGATAAAAAAAAAATAAAGGTAAATCAAAACTGTAACATAGGGCTTGTCTACACGAAGGAAAAAAAAACCCAGACTGCTCCACAGTAATAGCACCTCCGCAGCAGCTGGGACCTGTCTTAATGGTTTTATAGCCCCCATGAACTTTGCATGCCTGTAGCTGAGATGGCGGCTGCAAGTGGATTATTCCCGTTTTTAAATCTGCCGTCGCTGAACTTTTTTTAAAAAAATCCTATTTCTATGTTGTACACAAGTGATAGACCACCTTTCCAAAGAGAGAGAGAGAGAGAGAGAGAGAGAGAGAGAGAAGATAGCACAAACCTCCATTTTATCACCTTAATGATCACTCACTAAGACAAAAATCCATCATGGTGGCAGCAGCCGCTTGTCCTATAAGCCATCCCTGCCCCCTGCACTTGTCCAGCCAATCAGGTTTGCACTTTGTCCTGCATGGGGAAGCTATTCATGTTGAATTGCTTGTCTCAACAAGCAAAAATGCACATATCTCTGGAGGTTTTTTTTTTTTAAAGTCATTAAAAACTGTGAAGGCTTTTCTTGCGTAGTTTTCCCTTTCCCCCCACTCTTCACAATACAACAAGACAGTGCGGGATCCCATTAAGACAGCTCGTTTTTTGAGCAAATTCTGTAAGGGGTATTTTCACCATGTGGACAACCCCATACAGTAGCTGTGAGGGGGAAAATTGGCCTACATTTTTTTCTTTATTGAAGGGGACCATCATGAGCAAAGAAAAAAAGCAGACCCCCCTCCTTTTCATTCCCTGAATATGTAAACAGCATCCTCTTCTAGCCTAATTGGTTAAATCATTGTATGCACAAAAGCAACAGTGACATTATGTCTGTCTTCTTGGCAGATTGCCAGAGAGTTGGAACCAGAAGGAATTATAACCAAACAGCTTAAGCAAAGCAAAGTCACTTGTGTCTCGAATAGGTTCCAGAATCCCACCATCATTTGGATGACCTGTTGATGTGTAACTACATAATTAGGATTCATCTTGATGGTTTCTTGAAATGTAGACATGGGTACTGACACATTCTGTATCTCCTTTCACAGTGAACGGGGGGGGGGGGGAGGTGTTATTAATAATTTGTGGCATTTAGTGTCCAGAGGGCTATTTTGTTTAGTGTGCGCAAAGAGGTTGTTCAGCTTTTGCAGCATCTGCTGTGTGCAGGAGGCAGCTGGTACTTGAACAGCTAATGGAATTGCCAGTGATTTCCTTTCTCAGATAAGAATAATTCTCTTAAAAATCTCCCAATGGCTTTTCCCTTCCTCTGACCATCCACTTCTCCACTCCCCCCTCACACACACCTCCCAACTCTCCATTTTCTACTTGCAGGATCCTGACCATTTTCTCATTCTGTGCAATAGAACTTGAACGAAAAGACCCACCATGTTACTTCACCTCTTCAAGATTTATAGAATTTGTTTGTTTGTTTATTTATTTATTTATTTATTTATTTGGGTGAGCTACCAGCTCTGCAGTTCATTCTGTGCTTGACATGAGGCACCTGCTGTTTATGTCTGCAGTTCTGGCCAATGCATGTGCAGAGCTGGGAAATTCTCATTAAAAAAAAAATAGCAATAATTGAAATGAGTCACTACCTGAAACCAAATTTACTTTCACATAAACAAACCAACTCAGCTTCTGAAACAAAAGGCACATATACTTTTACCTACACCAGAGCTTTGAAAAAGCTCCTTTTGTTGTTGTTGTTGTATTGTAACTTGCTAAATCCTAGTAGGCATGCTGGCTGGGGGGATTCTGGCAGTTGTAGCTCTAAAAGTAACTTTTCAGAGCTCTGCAGCAAAAAGGTATCGTGGTTTGATGTGGGGAATGTTTTTTTTTTTTTAATCCCTCTCTTTCTGAGAGCTGAGTCTTTAAATTCTAAGGCACAACCACAGTCCTAAGTTTGGCCGTTAGAACTGACAAGACTATTAACTAGTTAGGAACACAGAAGTCAGTAGCCCCCTCGCGATCCCTGTCTTTTACCATTGGCTGTTTCAGCTCCCTACCAAAAGACACTTTGCAGCATGCTGCTTGTGTTCGTTTGTACTGTGTTGGGAGAACAGGTACTCTGCTCAGTCTAATGGAGACAGAGCTGAACAAACAAGCTGTTAGGAGTTAGTCTAGAGCCAGGGTGTTTGGCACCTCTAGAAATGTTTCTGATTTATTCTTTGGCCTTTCTGTCTATGTTCTTGAGAAGAGTGGTCATGGTTGTTGAGTCTGCATGTAAAAGTGTCCATCTCACTTCACATTCAGTGTGATATCCTGAATGATTTACAGAAAATTGGCAGCTTTAGAGGGTTCATTAACTTGGGCTGGTTTTGATACTTCAACTTTTAACATTGAAGTGACAGATTTCATATGATATATTTTAGAACTGTAGAACTATGTGTGGTCTGAAGCTGGTGCAGCAAAGAGTCTGCTGTCCAATATGGTGACTATTCTCCGGAAATGCTCAGTTTGACAAGAGTATTGCACATCTGATTATATTTATTTCAGTGTCTGACAGTAGGTGTGTTACTCTTTAGTAGTTGATATGTCACTGTTAGAATGAAGCAGTATTTGCTTTTTTAAACATTATTTAGTAGCTAGCCTGAATGATATATTGATAACTTTTATTGGAACCTGTAGCAATATTTCATAGTTGGTGGCTTATCACATCTGATATTTGACACGGGGGGGGGGGGAGGAGAGAAATGAATTTAGAGAAGGGTGGGAAGTTTGAAGTTCTCAATCAGCACTCAAATATTAATTCCTACATAAATTTTACTGTATCTATATAGCCTAAATGGGAATAATGCAGCCATCCAAATATTGTTGGACTGCAACTCCCAGCAACCTTAGCCAGTATGGCCAGTGGTGAGGAATGCTAGGAGCTGCAGTGCAACATCATCTGGAGGGTGTCATGATTCTCCCTAGGAAAGCCATCTGCTTTAATCCCTGCACTGAGAGTTGACCCCAGCAGCAGAACTGTCTTAAGGTAGAAAAGGCCATAGACTTGTCTACAGAGGCCAGATTACTCCACGTTCTGGCCAGAGTATTCCAGTCCTGGGCCCACAGCATCTCACCTTCCTTACCTGCCCTTCTGTTGTGGCGATGGAGGAGTGTCCACACACTTGTGGTCTGCACGTGAACTGGCGCTTCTCTTCCCTGTGCCGGTCGCATCTTTCGAGGCCAGGAATGAGGCGACTATCTGTGGTCACATGGCTGGGCACCTACCTTGTGGTGAAATCAGCAGATGCAATACATGCACCCCAGCCAGGAAATGGCTGTACTGGGCACTGTGTGGACCATGTGTGTGGACACACACACACCGTTGAGGTAAAGGAAGGCACCGTTTTCTCTGGAAGAACCACAGCAAACGGTGAGTTGTTTTTTAAAAAATACATGTCCACTCTGTGGTTCAGTAATTTGGGAGTTTTTCAACATGTTACATTTTGCTTCTTGGACTGGGTGGGAAGTATTTACAGGTCTTTTTTCATACTGTTCTTTCTGTATATACAGATGACTAGTGGTTGACTGAAAGATAAGGAAGGCAAGGAGTAGGGGTAGTTTTAAATAAATTTAGAATACTGTTAGGCTAGATTGGTACCAGAATACACACTTAGAATATTGTTAGGATGGATATATACCAGAGCTTGGAAAGCTTTCTTGAATTTTTCATCCAAAAAAGTAACTTTTTAAAGCTCTTCTGCGTGCTTCCAGATATTCTATGGGCAGGGCACAGTGGAATTGATAGTAATAAGAGGGATAGTAATGGATAGTAATAATATTTGTGCCAAAGTTTGCTATGTCAAGGCCGGCAAAAAATGCATGTCATTTTGCTGATACAGTGGGCATTTTCACCATAAGTCATAGTTTGTGTTAACTATGGTTTATTGTTTACGTCACAAATTGCATGGCAGCTGACCAAACAAATCAGCTTCCCTATTTCTGCTTTATTTTTCTCCCATACCTTTTCTATGGTCCTATTTCAGAATGGACAGCCAAGGAAACAAGTCAGGGAAAAGCCACACTGGCAGATTTGATCAACACAACAAGCCACGATTTAAACAAGCTAGAGTTTGTAATACAATAAGAAACCCTGAGTTCAGATTATAGTTTATAGTTGGTGAACAGCAATTACTTATTAGCAGAGGTGGCTTCAGATTTCACAGTGAACCAGATATACACATGTAGTCATTATGTACTGCTTTGAGTGACTTGGTATGATGAAATCCGGCTTCAGATCATATGTGTGTGTGTTTTGCATGCCATATCCTCCAATTTATCTTATATGGGAGAGAAGGCTCTCCAGGTTCACCATCTATGCAGAACTGAAGGGAAAAAAAATTTCTGCCTCCCTGGTACCCAATTATTATCCTTTGGCATGGGAAGCAAAGGCCATTTTCTCATATCCCAGTCTCCTAAATTGGATGGCAGTATCTATGAACCAAAGCAGATCACAGACACTTCTGAGTCAATTAAGAGTCCTCAGTTGATATATATTCAGATTGCCCTTCTACAAAATGAAAAAAGAAAAGAAAAAGAGAAATAAACAGAAGCTCTTAGACTCCAGAATGACTGGGTTTATATCATTCAAGAGACTTGACCTGGCTGCCCTTTGTTCCATCTAGCAATGCTGTTCTGGTTTCATAGTCCACTACAGTACTTGAAAATGAGGGGCCTTGAACAATTGCTAAAAGTCAGGTTGTTTGGAAGCCTCTAGTGTCTTCCTGTATTTATCTCAAGAGCTCTGTCATGCCTCCTTTTGCTGTCCCCAGTTTCAAATCTTAGGCATGTCCAATGAGAAGCCCACAAGGAAGACTTGAGGGTAAAAGCATTCTCCCATTTGTGTTCCCCAGCAATTAATATAGAGAGTTCTGCTGAGTCCTGGCAACATGGTGTGGTTTAATGTTGCCTTTTCCTTTCTAGTGTTCTTAATGTAAGAATTAGTTTTTGGGGGGCTACTTAGAATGCCACATATGATCCAAATTGCAGCGCATTTGTGGTCTAAAAGCATCAAAGAACTTTGTACAACAGTTTTCCCCAGCCTGGTGCCCTCTGGATTTGTTAGATCAGATAATGGGACTTGTTATACTGGGCAGGGCTGATATGTAGTCTATCATATCTGGAGAGTGCCGGATTAGTGTAGGCTGTTGTCCTTTTTTCAAGGCCGGGTGTGTGTGGAAAATTGATGCTATCCATCTTAATGAAGTTCACATACAGTAATACCACTCATATATAGCATAACCAGCCCATCTCCTTTCTTGGGGGGCAGGGGCAGGGGGAGGGCATGGGCACAGTGTGGTACCATTTTAGATTTATTTTTCTTCTTTTCATTTTCAATTAAGTATTGCACAGAGAATTAAAGCCCACATCTGATTACTGAGTGCTTTAATCCTTTGCACTTCTCTAGCCCATTCCATTTTGATGATCTGGGATTGTTTTATAAACATTAATTATGAAGCTTGCATAATCCCCCTGTGAGGAAGTTAATAACAGCAATAATACTGAGCAATTTATACAGCACTTTGCATGTTCAACAAAAACTGTTCCAACAATAAGCTTTTAAATATCAAATGACATATGGGTAGAACTATTATTCCTCACTTCTCACCTGGTGAAACTGAGGAAAAGAGGAATGAAATGGTTGACCCAAGGGTAAAAATGAAGACACTGATAATTGGGAATGGAGCTCTGGCGATTGCCAACTGTATTTTACCTTTTAACCCACAGTTGATCTCTTAAATCTTATTCTTGTCATCTGAAAGTCCTCCCCACCCCTGGGCCAGTCCACCACCTTCTCGAAGGTTCAGTAGGAGAAACACATATAAGGTGATGTCAGATGAAGGTTTGCACTTCGCAGCAGTGTGCAACTCTGCGTAGCCAGTTCATGAATGTATCTTCTTACTTTCTTCCTATGTCTATTTGATTGATGAGAGTATGCCTATTCTGCTTTTCTGTCTGCTCTCATTAATAAAATAGCCTTCTTTTTCAAGCCAAGAACTGTTGTGTGGTCCTTTTGCCTGCTTCATATCCTGAACCAGCAGAACACCCAAGCCATTGTTGTGCTGCCAGTGTAACATCTTCATGTGCTCATTATTTGGTTGTGAACAGAACATATACATCTACAAGTTGTACTTGGTGTGAGAAATCTAAAACCCTGCAAAATATCAAGTCCCCCATCATTTAGAGCAGCCTTCCCCAACCGGTTGCTCTCTAGATGAGTTTGACTACATTCCCCATCATCCTCTGTCAGCCATTCTGACTGGAGATAAGCAGAGGTGATGTTCAGCATATTTGGAGGAGCATGTGACCTTCCAGAGGTTGCTGGAATGCAACCCCTATTACACTCAGCTGTGGGGAAGTTAGACATAGAGGTGAAATTGATATGTGCACACGCTCTGTTCATAATGAGCACATGGCGGTTGGTAAGCAAAGGGATCGTATAGCACCTTGGAGAAAGAAGTTGTAGCATAAGCTTTTGTAGACTTGGTCTGCTTCCTCAGATGCATGGAGTGATCTGGGAACAGACCTTATATGCAGGCTGTTGAATAGCCATAGAAATGCAAATCTTTTTTTGAGGGGGGTGATGAGGTGACAAGTTCAATTCAACAACTTGACAATTAAATAAATAAATAAATAAATAAATAATAACTTTTTATTTTTAACCCGCCCCTTTGCTTGGCAACCAGGGTTGCGTACAGCAAGATTAAAACAACAGCAAGTTAAAACAATCCTTCCCAATCCTAACCCTCCCACCCCTTAAAACTAAATTAAACTAATAGAGAATTAAAACAAAGATAAAATACAATAAATAAATAAATAAATAAAAATTGGCAGCGGCGGCAAGGGGGCGGGTAAGCAATCAGCTCTACTTGAGCCGGGAAGTTATTCCGGGAAGGCTTGCTGGAAGAAATCTGTCTTTAGTGCTTTCTTGAAACTATCACCCACCCCAGCCAAGGTCTTGACTCTCAGCTGGTAAGCAGCTCTTGTAGCTTCAGGGTGGAAGGAGGGGCATGGCTCCCAAGCAAAAGCTCACCCACCCCAGCCAAGGTAGGTTGGGTAGCCAAAGGCAGGAGGAAAGATGTTGCCTAAGGCCAGGGTGGATGGGTGACCATATAAATTGGTGGAGGTAGTTTTAGAATGTGGTGTGATGCTGGTTGGGATCCAGAAAGGAGATGTGATAAATTGGCCAAGAGCACCCTAATGAGACTAGGGTGTTAACTAGTGTTATAAGATATGTAGTATGTCAGGAAACCATAGTCTCTGTTCAACCCACTATTGATGGACTGAAATTTGTGGATTTATTCTAAATCAGCTGTTTTGCTTTCCAATCTTCCCGTGTAGTTTTTTGTTCAAGTACAGCTGTCCAGGAAGATTGAAGTGTTCTGGAACTAGTTTTTGTGTATTCCCATTCCTAATGTCTGTTTTGTGTCCATATTATCCTCTGGTGCAACATGGGAGATTGGGTGAGGATAGCAGGCTCACCCACAGTTTCCAGACATCTAGGGTGCCCAATTCCCACCTATGCTAAAAGAGTTCTTATCATTGTTTGAGACTCAAAATAATCCTATTCTTCAAGGGGTGTTTGCACTTACATTTTAATGGTTTAACTAATGGATAAAGAGTCTAGTTCACTTATGGCTTTAATATTATTTCACTTTGGATGTCTCTGCTTACTGATATTGATAGCAATAGTTTTAATTTTCCTGTGTGAAAGAATCATAGCTTATTGACAGAGCACATGCTTTGTATTCAGAGGTTTCCCCACTCCAGTTAAAGCAAGAATAGGAGAAAGTGAGCCTACAAGCTGCATGTGGCCTCTGAAACCCCCTGATAACCTCCAAAGCCTCCAGAACTTTTTTAAAAAAATTAAAAGATATTTTGCTACTAATAGTCAGTTGATTTTTTTCCCTCAAAAACCAGCTGAAACAGCTCTAAACCAGCCACAAATACAAGGGCTCACTTATCCCCCTCCTTACAGCTCTCAATCCCCAAACAAAAAAAAGAGGCAAAAAATCAGCCAAAATGGCAGCCAGAAGAAGTGCAACATAACTTTCAGTGTTCCCAAAACATGATGGTGCAGCCCACAGGGGGGCACGGGGGCAAGATTTGGCTCCTGACTTCTCTGCAGTTGCTTAGCCCTGAGTTAAAAGGACTGAAGAGTAGTAGTCCTATGTCCCCTCCTCTCTTATATTCAGAGAATACAGGAAGGATCTCCTCTGTGTCCTCTGTGGATTTTTCTTTGTTGTTGAGCTGTGAGTGGTAATGGAGTAGTCTGGCCATGGCAGAAACCTTAGACATGCATATCAGTGCTCCAGAGGTGCAAAGGAAAGCAAAAAAAGTGTTTCAGTACAGCTAGTGAAATCCAATAGGAGAGGAGCAATAGATTTGCGCATCATTGCTTTATACATTTAAATTGCAGTAATCCAGGAGCAACTCCTCCCTTCTGGAAGAAACATGCATTAGTGCCTAATTGATTTCAGTCAATCTGCCTTCATTAATAAGGAAGGACCTTCTTTTGTTTAGCAAAATAAAAAGTTGAGCAGAAAATCCATATAAAGAGAGATGTTCCCCTCCCCAAAGTGTGTGTGTGTGCCTTCAAGTCACCTGTTACTTATGGAGACCCCATGAATTTCATAGGGTTTTCTTAGGCAAGGAATACTCAGAGGTGGTTTTGCCAGTTCCTTCCTCTGAAATAGAGCCTACAGCATATGGTCTTTATTGGTGGTCTCCCATCTGGGTACTAGCTAGGGCTGATAGTGCTTAGCTTCCAAAATCAGTCAGAATCTCGTGGTTTTAGTATATTTAGGTTGGTTCCATGTATATCACAGCATCTGGGGTGGGTTTTTTTTTTTACATCTTCATTCCTTGGGTATCAGTGATAATCTTGCTTTCTTTGCACACCTGTCAGCTACCCTGGGTGCTGCCCTGACAGTGCCCACTCAGTCCAAGAGTCCTCTGATGTGAGCCCAGATAAATAATCTCTCTCTCTGGCTTTTCTTCACAAACAAAGATTCAGGAAGGACTCATCCCCCGCTTTCTGCAAGTGCGCTGATAACTAAAAAGGCCAATCCAAGATGAACAAATCCGGTTGCAGAAAGCACAGCAGAAGGTCTCCTTGGGTGATGTTTCCAGGTTGTGATTCTTTCTGTGTTGTCGTTTCTCTTCCAGACTTGTTCGGTGTGAGTTCTCAAATAAGGCTGCAGCATTGTGGATAGTGCGTCTCCATGCCTCCTGATGTGAGGCCAGGGCAGACCATTGTTGGTGATCAATTTGGCTGAGCCTGAGATGTTGTTTCAGGGAATCCTTGTATCGCTTTTTTGGAGCGCCCCTCTTACGCTGACCTGTGGTGAGTTTACCATAGAGTACTATTTTTGGGAGGTGGTGGTCCTCCATCCTAGAAACGTGCCCTGCCCAGCACAGCTGTGTTCTCAATATCATGGCCTCAATGCTGGTGATCCTTGCTTGCTGAAGGACAGCAACATTCGTCACATAGTCAGTCCAGTGTATATTTAGGATTGTGCATATACAGTGCTGATGAAAGTGTTCGAGGAGTCGTAAGTGGTGGCAATAGGTGACCCATGTTTCAGACCCATAAAGGAGAATAGACAGTACAATGGCTCTATACACACTGATTTTTGAGGAAAAAAATCTGTTTCCTGTTCCTTGGCACAGTAAGCTAATTGAGAAACACAATTCTGTCTCTCTCCTTCCTTTGCATTTCTAACATGTGAAATACTGTTGGAAACCTGTGACCTTCCAAATTTTGTTGAACTGCATTTCCCATCAGACCTAACCAATGGTGAAGGATGCTGGGAGTTACAGCCCTGTATCATATGGAGGGCCATGCATCCTTCCACTGCTGATGTAAAACTTTCCCAGTTTCCTGTTTCCAGCTTTTATCAAGCCCTGTAAGCCTATATCCATTGGCTCCAAACAATCAGGACACTACTCTCACTATAGATCCATATCTTATTTCCATGTATTTCTTGAGGATTTGGCTGCATTTCCTCTGACCAAGCTATACTTGGTTTCAGTACAAGACAATTATTTCCCACAGATATGCTGTTACTCTGTGTTCATTTAAAAAACAACAACACCTTATTCTTTATGTATGTTATTTCTGCCAGTGAGAGAGTCTTCAGAGGTTCTCTGATTGCTGTTGGTTGGTCAGGATGTAACTAACTCCATTCTGCATGCTGTGTGTTTTGTGGCAGAGTTTTGTGAACTGCAGAAAGCAACAGCTGGAAATCTGGTCTGGAGCAAGCCTTTCACATCAGACAATGGCCCAAAGCAATTTCTAGTTACAAAAGAGTTCCTGCAATATTTTGATGGCTAATGGTATATACTTAGGCAGTTACTGCAGTAGCACCATGCACTAGCCTTAGCTACGGGTGATGACTACAAAAGACAGATTCAGATAAATAGGTCTTTAAGAAATAGCAAACTGGCCAATGTGCTTCTGACATCTTTTGGAAGAGCTGCCTACCCCCAGGGCATTGCATTCTCTTTGGGGGCTGAATGTTGACAAGCAGGAATACAAGGATGACTAGCATCTGCACTGTTATTGCAGCTTGGCCAGCTGTCCTGCACAGCTGGATGAACATATGGAAAATCTATTAATGGGGCACACTGTAAACTGTTAGGTATTTGGAATGTTTCATTGCATGATCATGCAGCAGATGTGCTGTGATGCAAAGATGAGGAAGTTTCATGGAGGAATTTCAACTCAATTTTTCTGTATTTTTGGTGTGCCATTTAAAAATGCTATGTTTAACCATGTAATGTTTAACCATGTAATATACTAGCTCAGTGGTTCTTTACCTTTTCTTTACTGGGGACCGCCTTTAAATATCTTTTGTTGACATGGCCCCCAAGGTTTAAAAACCTAACAACAACAACAGCTACTTGATAATAATAATAATACAATTACACCATCCATTAAACCTTTCCTCAGAGGCACTGGAGAGGGAGAGAAGACTTTTCACCTGCTTCTTGCTGCAAGTTTGGGGCTGGAGTGGATTGAATGGCAATGCGCAGGCCAAGTCAGCCAGCCTTTGCCTTGGCTCCTGTCACGTGGTCACTCAAGTGCAGGGAATAGGTGGGCCTAGCAGCCTTCAAGTCTGCACAGACCCCCTGTGAAGCTATCACACCCCCCTGGGGGTCTCCGGACCACAGGTTAAGAACCACTGTACTAGCTTATAGGTGTCACTGACCTGGATGGAATCAAGTGTAGTGATCTAAACATGATAGGTATTTGCCCTAGATCTTTTTACATATCTGTCCAGAGAGCTGCCATTTAGTGGATCAATGCTTTGTTCCAAAGCACCCACTTACCACAGTATATCTAGATAGGGAGTTATGACCATGTTGAGTTGACAGGAGGGATGGAGAAGCACTGGGTGGGAGTAGAGATTCTTGACAAAAGAATCTATCCTGTGCCTCTCAAAAGACAAAATGTACCTTGAATTGGGATTTTTCACATTTGTGAGACTTGTGGTGTTCTGGAAGAATAAAATAAATATAAAACCATGCATATATTTTTAAAAATGCTAAAATGTATTCAGTTGAAAAACATACCACAAATGCACCTCAGTCAAAGGAGATGATGGGAAAATCACCCCATTAGGAAAATTCATGCAAAAACACAGGGACATTAGGAAAAACATTAGGGCTGGACTGGATGGCCCTTGTGGTCTCTTCCAGCTCTATGATTGTATGATCCTATGACCACACATGCACACACTGCCTGCAAAGCTAGCTGAGAGGGGGGGAAGCCACCAAGCTGATTGAGGGTGCATCCACACTACACAAATAATCCAATTTGAAACTCTATTATTTGCCATGGCTCCTTCCTATGGACTCCTGGGAGTTGTAGTTTGGTGAGGCACCAGCACACTTTGGCAGAAAAGGCTAGAAACCCCATGATTCAATAGGAAGGAGGCATGGTAAAAAAATCCAGTTTCAAACTGGATTATATGTGTAATGTGGATTAGGCCTCTGAGAGACTTTGCAAGCAGTGGGTGGGCACAGGCAGTCCCAAGTGAGTCACCGTAATTCCTTCATGTTCCCTACATGGGTTCTGCTTTTCAACCAGTTCTTGTTTCTGACATTGCTGCAGTCCCTAACCTGTTGGATAAGTGGGGGCTTCCTGTATTTCTGTATTGCCTCCTAGGCCACAAGGGCTCCCGAGGCGATGAACAAATAAAAACCAATTAAAGCAATGCAAAGATAAAAACATTTTTAAAAACACATTAAAAAGGCAATTTTAAATATTAAAGGCCACGTGGAACAACACTGTTTAGGCTGCCTGCCAAACCACATTTTGGTTTAGCACTGTAGTGTTCTCAGCCCCTCCCTCATCCCCCAGACTGTCTGTAGGAAAGAAGACTTTAGCAATGGATGATTTTGCAAACCTGTTGTTATGAGGGAAAAGTCCAAAGAAACACATATTGGGCACAAGGATGAGCTGCTGCTGCTCAGTTAAGCAGACATGTTTTCTTGACTTAATTCCCCCAAACAATTATGCATTCAGAACCTATGGGGATGGGGAACAGTGGGGGGCAGGATTTGGGAAGGGTTAAAATGCTTCCTCAGCAGCAGGGAATAGGAGCAGGCAGGGAAGGGTTAAATGCTTCCTCTCCTGGACCTCTGCTCAGAATTGCCCACTTCAGAAACATCTCTTTGAGAGGAAATAAGTAATCTCCATGCTTTAAGTACAGGCTCAGAGTAAATAACAACCTGGTTTACAAGCTTTCAAGTGAAATAACTTTCATATACAGTATAACCAGTCACAGTAATTGGGGGGGGGAACTTAAAGGTTTCATAGCAAATGTAAATTGAAATATAGATGCAAAATGTTTGAATGCAGTTTCTTAAGAGTGTTTACATGTACTGTATAGCATAATCCCCTCTGTGAAGAATGTCTCCAAAGTGGTTGTGACTCATAACTGGGGTTGTTTACAGAAATACTAAGCAAACCCCTACTTAGTTTCCACCCTTGATAATGTGAAAATTTATCTAGTGTTTTCAAGTGCTCAAGACATATCACATGTGCCATCTCAGAAGTCCTGAAAACAACCTGGTAAGGTAAACAAGCATTGTTTCCATATTGTAGGTCTTGACTGCTGAGGTGCAGAAGACAGTTTGTAACTGGGCTGAGGTGTGAACTCGGGATCTCCCAGTTCTGAGCTCACAGTTGATGTCGTGATGGTGGTGGTAACAGTACTCTAATTCTCACTACCCCATTGGTACTGTTGCATCCACACCGTGCTGAGTTCTCACTACACCATTGGTACTGTTGCATCCACACCGTGCTGTCCGCACCCGCAGAGCTTTTATGAGTTATGAGAAAATAAATTATCTTGTCAAAATTATCTGTACCCTGATCTCATCCAGGCTCAGTCATAGCAGTGTGTTGCAAATAGGTCTGCCTCTGAAAAGTGTTTAAAAACATAAGCAGATTCAATAATACAGCACCCAAGGTTGCATTCCCAGAACTAACCAGCTTGAAACCAAGGTGAGTGGTGCCTCTGATATACAACGTATTTACTATGTCTATACTGAAGGGTTTTTCTTGTGTCCTGTTTGTAGACTTCCCTCTTGGCACGATACGTGCTTTTTTTAACCATCAAGCTTGATCTGTCCTTTTTCACCTGTTGCCAGGACTGTAGGCAGTGGTTAGAGATCAACCAGGTACCAGTAGTGCCTTCAACATGAAGAACCATGATTCTCCTTTAAAATAAGATGTGAAGTCTCCACATGCCCTGTTTTACTGATGTGTTTACAAATGGAAGCATTTCCCTTACTACATACACTTTTTGTAGCTTCTGTGTTGCTGAATTTCAGTAGTGGCAGCAAGGGACAGATGACGTTGGCCTCGAGATCTGCTGAAGTTGTCCATCCATGATGTAGGCTAATCTCTTTAACAAACTAAGGGCCCTCAGAAATCTTCAGAAATGGAAGTTCATTACTGAGTCACTCATACCCTTGATACCCTTTTTGGCGTCATCTGCTGAATTTTGTTACGTACCAGTGAGCCACTGAAGAACCTCTTCACCACCACCACAGCTCCATTTATGTGGTAATATAGTTGGAGGAGCAGTCAGCTAGATCTTCTGACAGTGGCAGCTGGTGGTGAATCCACTGAAGCTGTTTTGTCTGAACTTTTTGAGCTCTGTTCATGTTGCTGACTCTGTTGTGGGGATAGAATTCAGCACCGTGCAGAACTCCTTTAAAAATTGGACCTAAGCCCAGAACAGATTCACAATCCCACTGACAATGGAAGTCACCAGCCACCAATGCCTTTTCCCCAGTATAGTTGGGGACAGTTCAGTTAATGGGAATTGTTCAAGTAGCCATATAGTGTGGTCTGTATACCCTTAGGAACCACTTTTGCTTTCCAACAAAGATCAGATAAAGCTTAAATGGAAACTCAGGGCAACAGGTGGAAACTGGGAGAACAGTGTACTTATTTTTCAGCTACTTGTATTAGATCAGTGGTTCCCAAACTTATTTGGCCTACCACCCCCTTTCCAGAAAAAATATTACTCAGCGCCCCCTGGAAATTATTTTTTAATTTTTTTTAATAGCAACTAAACAGAAGGATATATGTATTAATGTTTCTACCTTTTTCGTAAAATATAGTAAAGAAAGGTGTAAATTAGAAACATTGAAGTTTGAAATTATGAAACTTATTTATTGAACTCAGAACAGAAAGGTAATACAAAAAAAGTTAAAACATTCAAAATCATCTTAATGAGAAGGATGAACCTGGTATGCTGCTACCAATTTAGTAATCCTCGGCTCTATTTTCGTCAGCAGTAATCTTAAATCACCGCAATTGACTATTTGCAATTGGTTTCTTTCTCTCTCTCTTTTTTTTTTTTTGTTAATAAATTGGTTACTGCACTGAATCCACGTTCCACTAAATATGATGAAGGAAATGCAATTAAGAACTTTTGAATTACAGCCCATATTTCAGGATAAGCCGTAGGGATCTTCTTTTGCAGCCAGAATTGTTGGTAGCCACTTTTGAATTTAAATTTCAATTCATCATTTGTAGTTACTTCCATCAGTTCTTCTTGTAACTGTGGAGATTCTTCTGTGTTTGCACTTGAAAAAGGATCCAAAATCCAATCAGGTATGTTCATTTTCAAAATATCATCAAATTGTTTATTAAAATCTGAATGCAGAGCATCCAAGTGCTCACAATAAGAAAGTATGTCTTCATCTTTTTTCCCCTGCTCCTGATAAATTTGGGAACTGGCTGAATTCCCCTCATCCAAAATTTTGTTTGTACAGAAGAAGTTTTGTCACAAATGCAGAAATAACAGATTTTGTTTTTATTAAATTCAATTCATCACCTTGAAGCTGAAGATTGCTTTCATTAAATTTTTGAAACAAGTCGGTCAAGTAGGCGATGTCACTTTTGGATTGAATTAAATTGGATCGTAAAGCATCATTTTTATCTATCAAGAACTCCAGCACCGAGTTAAACAGCTTACCGAGTTAAATAGATATACCGCCCTGATTGGATTACCAAAGGGCAGTATATAAATAAATTTTATTATTATTATTATCTTATAAAACCTATCTAAACAGGCACCCTTTGACAACCAACTAACTTCTGTATGAAGCAGCAAATGATTAAATTCTTCATTATTTTCAATAAAAAGCTGTTTAAATAATCTGTCATTCAATGATTTGCTTCTGATTGTGTTGATAGCTTTAATTACATATTGTAATGAATTATGTAGGCGTGTACTTAAATTTTTGGCAACTAGATGTTGACGATGGATGATACAGTGTACTGGGAATGCATTCGGCACCTCCTTTTTTAAATATGCAAGAAAACCCCTGTAGTGCCCTACCATCGCTGGAGCACCATCTGTGGCTACTGATAAGATATTACTCAGAGGTATTTCTTTTTCTTTAAAAAACTCATCCAATGCATGAAATATTGATTCTCCTTCAGTATCAGTTTGCAAATATTTAGCAAATAATAATTCTTGGCAAATTTGTTCTTCCTTTGTGAACCGCACATATGCTAAAAGTAAAGCTTCATTTCCTAACAAAGTTGACTCATCAAGTTGAATAGAAAACTGAGATGTTTTTAAATAGCCACACAATGAATCTTCAACATCTTGAGCCATTTTATCAATTATTCTTTGCACTGTATTATTGTTCAATGAAATTTTCTTGATAATATCAGATGCTGGCTTGTGTAGCACAGTACTTATTGCTTCACTTATAGCCGGTATAATTAGTTCTTCACCAATAGTATGAGGTTTCCCTGATTTGGCAATCATTAATGAAATATTGTAAGAAGCAAGCAAGCCATCGCCATCTTGTGTGGTTGCGGTTAAAAAGAGTTTTGCCAGTGTTAGTTGTTTGATAAATTTTTCTTTTAGTGCTCGAAAATAAGATAAATCCTTATTTTTTTTATCACCATGAATTTTAGTCAAATGTTCTTGTAGTCTGGAAGGCTTCATAGCTTCGTTTGATAAAACTTTCTGGCAAATCAGGGCCATTGGTCTCTCTCTCTCTCTCTGGCTTTTCTTCGCAAACGAAGATTCAGGAAGGACTCATCCCGCGCTTTCTGCAAGCGCGCTGATGACTAAAAAGGCCAATCCGAGATAAACAAGTCCGGTTGCAAAAAGCACAGCAGAAGGTCTCCTTGGGTGATGTTTTTGGGTTGTGATTCTTTCTGCGTTGTCGTTTCTCTTCAAGACTTGTTCGTCGTGAGTTCTCAAATAAGGCTGCAGCATTGTGGATAGTGCGTCTCCATGCCTCCCGATGTGAGGCCAGGGCGGACCACTGTTGGTGATCAATTTGGCCAAGCCTGAGATGTTGTTTCAGGGAGTCTTTGTATCGCTTTTTTGGAGCGCCCCTCTTACGCTGACCCGTGGCGAGTTCACCGTAGAGTAGTATTTTTGGGAGGCGATGGTCCTCCATCCTAGAAACGTGCCCTGCCCAGCGCAGCTGTGTTCTCAATATCATGGCCTCAATGCTGGTGATCCCTGCTTGCTCAAGGACAGCAACATTCGTCACATAGTCAGTCCAGTGTATATTTAGGATTGTGCGTAGACAGCGCTGATGAAAGCGCTCGAGGAGTCGTAGGTGGTGGCGATAGGTGACCCATGTTTCAGATCCATAAAGGAGGATAGACAGTACGATGGCTCTATACACACTGATTTTTGTGCTTTGCCTCAGGTGTTTATTGCTCCAGACTCTTTTGTGAAGTCTTCCAAATGCACTATATGCCTTTGCTAATCTGTGATCGATCTCTTTGTCAATCTTGGCATCTGAGGAGATGATGCTTCCCAGGTAGGTGAACTGCTGAACGGACTTGAGCACAGATTTGCCGACGGCAATGTGGGGATGGTGGTGTTCGTCCTGTGGTGCAGGCTGGTAAAGAACTTCTGTTTTCTTCAGGTTGACTTCTAGCCCAAACAGCTCTGCAGCTGTTGCAAAGCAGGATGTTAGGCGCTGCAGAGCTCCTTCTGTGTGGGCAACAAGGGCAGCATCATCGGCGAAGAGCAGCTCACGGACTAGATAGTTTAGAGTCTTAGTGTGAGCCCTCAGACGGCTTAAGTTAAACAAGCTACCATCAGTACGGTAGCGTATATAGATGCCGTCGTCTTCTTCAAGCTCTGCCATAGCCCTTTGGAGCATCATGCTAAAGAAGATTGTAAATAAAGTTGGTGCAAGAACACAACCTTGCTTCACTCCATTAGTTATTAGAAAGGGCTCTGAAAGAGCATCGCCATATCTGACTTGACCACGCTGTCCCTCATGTAGCAAGATAATCATTTTAAGGAATTTGGGGGGGCATCCTAGTCTTTCCAGGATCTGCCACAGACCTTTTCTACTTACAGTGTCAAAGGCTTTGGTGAGGTCGACAAATGTTACATAGAGACCCTTGTTGGTAATGTATTGTTTACAGGTGACTCAATAAAGCCATATTTCAAATATTCGATATTATATTGTCTACATTTTTTCTTTGGTTGAGCCATTATTATCTGTAGAAAAAATAACATTCTTATGGAGGTATTTTAATTTTTTTTGTAATTTTTTGAAATATTTTTGTAAAAAAACAAACTAAAATAAATACTAAAATGAAATAAATAAACATGATATTATTAATTGTAAAGCACATATAATTATTACAAAAATAAATAAATAATACTTACCAATTATAGTCACACTATTTGTTAGTTAACTTTAACTTGTCACAATATCACAACAATCTAACTTAGGACTTTTTTGGATGGAGAAATACACCACAAGAAGGGTCGTACCTCTTGCGACGCTGCTGCGTGGCGGGGGGGCGTTCTGTATGACGCCGCCCCCCTGCCGATTCTGTTCCGGTACAGATCGCAGCTCCAGCATCATATTTGGCCGTTGCTTAATCACGGAAGTTGACCGTAATTAAGAAATGGCCAAATATGACACTGGAGCTGCAATCTGTACCAGAACAGAATCGGCAGGGGGACGGCGTCATACGAAATGTCCCTCCCTGCCACGCAGCAGCGTTGCAAGAGGGACGACTCTTCTTGCCATGTATTTCTCCATCCGAAAAAGTCCTCAGAGTTATATTACGCTGTAATTTTCCCATAATAATTATGGGAAATCTGATTCATAGCATGCTCCAAAATCTGCTGGTAGTATTACCAGTAACCAGTACTGCCGCTGCCGTTCCAGGCTTTGGCCTTGCGATCGACCAATCGCATAAGTGGCAGTTGCCCGCAGCAATGCTCATAGTGCTCACGTGTTTTGGAATGGCAATTCAATGGCAGCAAATGAACAGTAGCAGTGCGCGATTGCACATACCTCAATGAAAGTGAGGGAGTATGTGGGAACCAAGCCAACGTCCAGTACGTTGTTCAAAGAAATATTAAGCGTTATGAGCAGAATACATAAATCAATTTTTCTAAATCTTCTCTTCTTTCTTTTATGCTTTCACCGCTTTCTTTATGCTTTCACATGCTTTCTTTTATGCTTACAGTTATTAATTGCCCCCAAATGCATCTGTGGCCATCACCCCCCACCCGGATCGCTGCAGCGCCCACCAGGTGGCAGTAGCGCCCACTTTGGGAATCACTGTATTAGATGCTTAAAGCTGAGGTTTTTGAGAGACAGCCTGTATATGCTCAATGTTATTGGATTCTGGGGACAGTCTGTACTGGGGCCTGGACTTCCTGCTGCCTGCTATATAAAATGTATAATATGCTCACATATAATACATTCTGGAAACACAGAAACGAACAGAGGTTTACAAAGGCATTGTAAGAAGCTATTACTGCTCTGTTCTGCGGATACCACCAAATGATTTGAGAGACAGTGATTTTTCAGAAAGAGATCCATCAAATTCAACAAAGGAAAAGGACATGGTGATTGAACAGATTTTTTTGGGGGGGGGCAACCCTTACCTTTTCACATCAGATTTGTGACAAAAACCTGTCAGTTGCAAAGAAGATTCTGAAAACAAAGCTGCTATGGATGTATAGTAACTTTTGAAAGTATTTATATGCATGAAGCACATTCAACATCTTGGCAATAGATCTATCAGTGTTGTTTTACTTGTGCCATTTTTGTTCTCTTTGGATTAAAAAGGGAGTTTCAACAATAATTTTTTTTAAAAAAAATTGGCAGTGCAACTCTCTAGTAGTCTCTTTTGAAAAAGAAAAGAAAACAGGAAACCTTCCCTGGTCTACCTAACTGCTAAGATAAAGGAGAGCAAAACTATGGTGTTATATTTGCCGTTCTAATGTTGTATTCTAGAATTAGTTATACCACTGTCATTAGATTCTACCACTTTTCTCAGAAGGGAATTTTAGTCATAAGAGCCCTGTGCTTACTCCATGTTCTATTTGTTTTTAAAGAAAACAGAACTGACAAAACTGAATCAGCCCAGTGAGACTAAAACCATGTGGAAGGGCTTAATTCCATTTAGCACTTTATTATGGGGACAGATATATTTCCCTTTTCAGCTGTACCCTGGCTTGGACTAAAGCCACAACAGGATTCTGGAGACAGCCCCTCTGAGCAAATAGCTGCCTAGCTTTCCTTTGTTGCCTGTTTTGCTGCAGCTAATTAAAAGAGAAAAGTCCTTTAATATTTAAGCACCATTAACTTGGCTGAATTATTAAACGTCAATTTGCATTATGTGCATAAAAGGGATCAATAAACATAAAGAGAATAAAACAATGAAGATGGCTAGGGCTAGGGAGATGTCAGACCCCTCTCACTGGTGAGAGAAGGAATGGTTTGCCTGCCCGCCTAGCCATGGTTATTTAGTCATTGGCAAATGAGAAGAGAGGCATGGGAGCTGTTCACATCAGAGACTTTGTAGGGACTTTGAAGGGATGCTGTGAAGATGAAAATTGTTTGGCAGGATATTTGGAAGTGCTGAGTGCAAACATTCTTCAGTCACCCTGCAGTTCTGTTCCCTTTTCCTTTTCCTACAGTTTGAACACAGCTTGGTTGATGAAGCTCGGTTGGGGTATTTGACTTTGCCAGTTTTCCCCAGCTGCCAGACATTGCTGGCTCTTTAGATTTAACAATACTGTGAAGAAAAGCAGCAGAAATCCAGCAACAATCAGTGTTTGTTTGCTTGTTGATCTAAAAATCCACAAGCACATTTTTCCATTTTGTGAGCATGTCCTGAAACACCCTTGGAGCTGATTAAGATAATAGCTATCCATCTACCCTAAGTGTGGGGAGTTAAGAATTAGGACATGTTTTAAATGATACAATGTGGTGCCTTGTGTGTTGGAGATTTTATCAGTAATGAGTATTAAGACACAACCATAAAATCATTCAGTTGGAAGGTATTCCTAGAGCTATCTAGTCCAACCCCCTTCCCATGGAGGAACCCACAGATAAGATGGCCCTGGGAGGTAGCAATTTATCTTTTGTTTAAGCACCTCAAACAAAGAAAAGACTTTCTGAGGTGGTCTGTACCACTCTTAAACAGCCTGTCATGATGGAGTGCCCATCATCCTGCCTACAGGGTGCTGATACTCCCATCATTTTGCAAATACTACAGTTCCCATTATCTGCAAACAGTGATTGTCTTGCACATGGCTTGAGTCAGACCATGAGGTCTGAGAGACAAAGGAGGGTCTAGGATGCAGACATCAGGCCCAGAGCTTAACAGTGGGAGGGCTGTTGGGCCAACCTGGCACATCTACTGGCTCCAGCCTTCCATCTGAATCCAACAGAAGACTGCAGATTGTGAGTAGACTCTCTTGGGAGTGTTTAGATGTTGTGTTAGGACATTTCTATTTGATATCTAAACTCTGGCTGAATGTAGCTGAACGTAGTTAAATGTAATTTCATATTTTTGCTATTTCTGTAACTCTAAAGTGTGCCGGGGGCATGGAAGGTGCCTGCCCTCATGAGAGATTTGTATGACTTGAACTTGCTTGAATAAAATAAGCTTTTCTAATCTTCCTATCAACTAAGGCCTGCGCTCTCTGTCATTTCCTTCTGTCTCTGGGTAGACAGCAGAGGGGGATGGATGGGAAGGGGGTGCTTTGCAGGCTGTGCCTCATGGTGGGATGCTTGAGGGGTTCCAGGCAGAGAACCCCCAAAGCTTAACATGGTGGCAGCGGTGGTTGTTGAACCATGGTCTCAGTTTGGGAAGTTAGATCAAAGCAGCATCTCTCTGTCCTGCCTGTCTCTGGAGAGGGAGGGGGTGAAGATTGATGGGGGCTCTGGCTGTCGAGTATTCAAGCAGGAGCTATTTGAAACTACCTCAGATTCCTGACTTGGGAATACAGGGAGGTGTGTTTTCTTTCTGTGACTGAGATTGAAAAGTTTTACTTTGGGATATTTGGAAAGCCTTTTGTCTTGCTAGAGTGGCAAGGAGGAGGGGTTGGTTCCAGTCAGGAAGGTGGTGTTTTTTTTTTAATAAGTAATCAAAAACTCCTTTCTAGTAATTTGGAGTCATTGGTTCAGGTCCTCTCCTCTGGAAAGAGTCATTAATGGAATCCTTCCTGTAAAGTCAATGAGACTTAAAAAAGCTTCTTAACTCTGGCTGTATTGTGTCCAGTGTTTTAAATCTGATGAATTAATCAACGAAAGGCTAACACAAGCAACAGATCATTGTGTAAGAGTAGGAAAATATCTCCTCTCTTGCTTATTTCTTTCAGTGCCTTATAACTATCAAGGAAATGCAATATGTGTATCCTTGCTATGATGTGAAGTTTTATAACATTATTATCAATTATTTGAAAAAAGTATGTGTGTTTATATCCTCTCATGGGTAATGATTAAGGGCATATCTACACTGGCACTGTAATCCGGGACCAGTCTGGAGCATTATACTCCAGAGCTGCCTTCTATCAACACGATGCCAGTTACATCGTAGGCACAGATCTTTTCTGGAACTGTGTCGTATTCCAGACAGGCCACTGGGCCAACACTGCATCAGCCCCAGTGGCCTGTCTCTCTCGGTGCCAACACTGCTGCCACCTTGCCTGATGGCCAAGAAGCTGTCTGCAAGAGCCTGGCCATCACTGTTGCTGGTGTGGTCGATGCCCCATGTGATCAACAAGGAGGGGGGAGAGCGAGGCAGCGGCAGCAGTGGCACTGACAGGGACGGGCCAGTGGGACTGATGCAGTGAATGTGTAGACGTGTGGACAGCTGGGTTGCTCTGGATCCAGCCCAATCCAACTGTCTGCATGTCCAAAACACTGGAAACTCAGGACCAACTTGTGGTTTCTGTTAAGTCAGAGTAACAGCTAAAAAGAGCATATTCGCTTCGTGCATCACACCAGATCGGGGGTAAGTACGTGTTTTATCCTTAGTGTAGACAAGTTCTAAGACTGACTCCACATAAAATCACAGCATGGAGAAGTTATTTTTTTAAGCTGCATCCTGTATAATTCCCTGGATGGGTTACAATGGCAGGTGTAGTCCCAAAAAGTAAAAACCTGGCTGGGTCAGACACCTGAGAGACCTTAGGATGTTCACATAGCTGAAGCACAAATATATTTAACCATACCTATTAAGGCTAAAAAAAATATGCTACTTTGCAGCATGGTATGTTCCTAGTTAGAGTGAGTTGGGTATTTATATTCTAATTCTTTGTAATTAAAATTTCCTGTTTACTTCACCCTTGAATCTTCTTTATCCTGTATGTGTCAAAAGTATGCTGATATGTCATCCATTAGTGGCTTGGGATTTTCTGTTCCTCTGAGAACAAAATTCTAGAGACTCTTATGGTGATCTATATTAGGAGCTTAAGTGCAAAGAGTGGAAACCTAAACTATTTGGTGGTTGCAACAGTTAATTGTTCATTCATATATGTGAAAACATGTCTGCTTATAGAGAGGAGGCTGCTCTGGTTTGTGGAATTGCTGGAATCAAGCTATATCTAAGCTGAGATTCTTACATACCTGCATTTATAATTGTGAAGACATTGGGTCCCCTGAAAGTCATAAAGAGGCATCAAAGGTCACATTAGGTGTCAAAAGAGAACAAGATTATTTGCTTTGTAACTCCTGCTTTGTTGGATATGCTTGTTTCAAACAGGCAAGTGGTGCAGTTAGATAATTTTAGACTCTTGACAATGGTTTTACAGGGGGACATTCCCCTTTAGATGATGTTGTACATTATTTCACTTCCCTCAAAACTGTCTTGCATTTGAGGGCTTCTCCTGGTCTTTCTCTTGAGTAGCGCCCTGAATTTTTGCCCCCAAAAGCCTGACCTGATGGCACCATTGTGTGTAGGCAGCCAAGTAGCCTTCATAGGTTGCAATCCTATGGCTCCTATAGAGCATCTTAAGGGCCATAGAATTGTTCGTATCGCTCCTTCCAAGATTGTAATCTACCCTTGGTTTGGGAGATTTGACTGCAGATACCCCTTCCCCCAGCCCACGTGGAAACTTTTGCATCCTTTTGTTGTTGTGTGCCTTCAAGTCATTTTCAAATTATGATGACCCTAAGGCAAACCTATCATGATGTTTTCTTGGTAAGATTTCATAGAATCATAGAATTGCAGAGTTGGAAGAGACCACGAGGACCATCTAGTCCAACCCCCTGCCACTCAGGAAATCACAATCAAAGCATCCCTGACAGATGGCCATCCAGCCTCTCTTTAAAGACCTCCAAGGAAGGAGACCCCATCACACTCCGAGGAAGTGTGTTTCACTGCTGAACAGCTCTTACTGTCAAAAAGTTCCTCCTAATGTTGAGGTGGAATCTCTGTTCCTGGAGCTTGCATCCATTGCTCCGTGTTCCAGTCTCTGGAGCAGCAGAAAACAAGCCTGCTCCATCCTCAACGTGACACCCCTTCATATACTTAAACAGGGCTATCATATTGCCATTTAACCGTCTTTTTTCCAGGCTAAACATACCCAGCTCCCTAAGTCTCTCCTCATAAGGCATCATTTCCAGACCTTTCACCATTTTAGTCGCCCTTCTTTGGACACGCTCCAATTTGTCCATATCCTTTTTGAATTGTGGTGCCCAGAACTGGACACAGTATTCTAGGTAAGGTCTGACCAAGGCAGAATAGAGCAGCACTATTACTTCCCTTGATCTGGACACTATACTTCTATTGATGCAGCCCAAAATCGCATTGGCCTTTTTAGCTGCCACATCACACTGTTGATTCATGTTCAACTTGTGGTCTACTAGGACTCCTAGATCCCTTTCACATGTAGCCTCATTCAGCCAGGCCTCCCCCATGCTATAACTATGCATTTCATTTTTTCACCCTAAGTGCAGTACCTTACATTTCTCCGTGTTGAATTTCATTTTGTTAGCTTTGGCCCAGCTCTCCAGTCTATCCAGGTCATTTTGAATTTTGATCCTGTCCTCTAGGGTATTAGCTACTCCTCCTAATTCGGTGTCATCTGAAAATTTGATAAGTATGCCCCTAATTCCCTCATCCAAGTCATTGATAAAGATGTTGAATAGCACTAGGCTCAGGACAGAACCTTGTGGCACCCCACTGGTCACATCTTTCCAGGATGAAGTGGAGCCGCTGCTGAGCACCCTTTGGCTTCTGCTGGTCAGCCAATTACAAATCCATTGAAGAGTTAACTTGTCTAGCCCACATTTTACAAGCTTGCTTGCAAGAATGTCATGGGGAACCTTGTCAAAGGCCTTACTGAAATCAAGGTATGCGATATCCACAGTGTTCCCTTCATCTCCCAAACTGGTAATTTTATCAAAAAAAGAGATCAGATTAGTCTGGCATGACTTGTTTCTCTGAAACCCATGTTGACTTTTTGTGATTATGGCATTGCCTTCTAAATGTTCACAGACTCTCTGTTTAATTATCTGCTCTAGAATCTTCCCTGGTATTGATGTCATACTAACTGGATGATAATTCTTGGGATCCTCTTTTCCCCCCTTTTTGAAGATGGGGACGTTTGCCCTCCTCCAGTCTGCTGGGACTTCTGTTATCCAAGAGTTCTCAAAGATTATTGCCAATGGCTCTGAGATTATATTTGCCAGCTCTTTTAATCCTCTTGGATGTAGTTCATCTGGTCCTGGAGATTTAAATACATTTAGTTTAGGAAGGTATTCCTGTACTACCTCTTTGCTTATTCTGTGCTGGATTTCCCCTATTATGTCCTCTGTTCCTTTGCCCTCAGGTTGGTCACTCTTTTCCTTTTCTGAAAACACTGAGGCAAAGAAGGTGTTGGGTAATTCTGCCTTTTCTCTGTCCCCTGTTAGCATTTTGCCATCTTCTCCACATAGTGGCCCTACCATTTCCTTCTTCCTCCTTTTGCTGCGGACATACCCAAAAAACCCTTTTTATTGTTCTTAACCTCTCTAGCAAGCCTGAGCTCATTCTGCGCTTTAGCTTTTCTGACTTTACTCCTACACGTGTTCGCTATCTGTTTGAATTCTTCTTTGGTGATTTCCCCCTTTTTCCATTTCCTATACATGTTCCGGTTAAAATTTAACTCCATTGAAATTTCTTGAGTCATCCATCCTGGTTTCTTGAGACACCTCCCATTTTTCTTCCTCCATGATACTGTTTGAAATTGTGCCTTCAGTATTTCCCTTTTGAGAAAGTCCCATCCGTCTTGAGGTCTCTTCTCTTTTAGTATTCCTGACCATGGGATCACCCCCAGTGTTTCCCTGAGTTTATTGAAATCAGCTCTCCTAAAGTCAAGAATGCGTGTCTGACTATGCCTGGCTTCTCCTTTCCATTGTATAACAAACTCCAGGAGAACATGATCACTCTCACCTAAGGATCCCACCACTTGCACCCCATTAACCAGGTCATCTCTGTTGGTTAGGATCAGATCTAAAATAGTTGACCCCCTTGTTGCCTCTTCCACCTTTTGGACCATGAAATTTGTTCAGATGTGGTTTGCCTTTGCCTCCCTCTGAGGCTGATAGAGTGTGACTTGCCCAACATCACCCAGTGGTTTCCATGGCTGAATGGGGATTTGAACCTTGGTCTTCAGAGTCCTAATCTGATGCTCAAACCACTACACCATGCTGGCCCTCTTTGCATCCTATACCTTCCTGATATTTGAGGCTCTAGCATCAGGGGAAGTTTAAAAAGAGACTATCAGGGGTATGCCGAGAGGTAAACCCTCCTGCTTGCCACCCAGACCATGCTCTTGATCCCCCCCCCTTTTAATTTTTCCTGATGTTGGACCTCCAAAGTTAGGGAGGGTAAGGAGTAAGTTTCCAAGGAACTAGGAATGAGGTTGGAATAATGGAAGAGAAATTATTCTACACCTGCTCCCAAAGCAAAAAGGAGAGGAGAACTCTGCCTCTCCTTCACTTTTATCCTGGGTATGTTGGGGGTTGTGTGAGAGCTCTCTTAATCCACAGGGTTGAAGTAGCAAGTGCTAAGCAAACACCTGGACAGAGCAAACAGTGACAGTACATAAACACTATTTCTTTACCAAACATGGATTCTTATCAGAAAAACCTGCTTTGAGTACACAAATCCATGAAACTGTTGCCTCCATTCATCTCACAGTGTACTGAGGATAAGCTTGAGTTGCTGCCAAAGTATTTTATAGCACAAGAGCAGTGAAAAATCTGTTCACTGAATCTCCCTCTCAAAGCCTGAACATGCAAGGATATTTTAGGCAGCAAGCATTGCTGAAGCATAAAAATTATAGGCTCTTTCTATGAATACTTCTCTTTTTAGACTATTTGTAGATTCTTAGTGGTATCAGTGGGTGTATTTTCATGAGCTAGCTTTCTTTGTTCAGACTTCTGAGTGTCCATCATCTTTAATCAAACATGCCCTATCCTTTCTTTCTGGTTTCCTCATATGCTCTATGGTTCTTTTTCTCCCCATTTTATTGTCTGTCTGACTCAGGAATGTCCATCTGCAAGTCACAAGATACCCATGGCATTCCTTATTCTTAGAACTTGTTAGGGGTTGCATCTCACCTAACAGGTATCTCACCCACCTAGTGGGACATGAGAGGAGAAAACAGTCACATCCTTCTATAAGAGATGCCAGCCTGGTTAGAAGCAATGCTTTGAATTGCTTTTGTCTTGGTTAGTGCCCTTCTCTAATTTACTTGACAGGGGGTTGGACTGGATGACCCTCGTGGTCTCTTCCAACTCTGCAATTCTATGATTCTATGATTCTATGATACTGATGGATGGAGTGAAAGCAGAACTCCAGTTCTTTGCATTACTTCATCTTAGCAGATAAGGTACCTCCTGTTGGGAAATGGCAAGGCACCTGGCAGGTGAAGAAGCCCTTGGGAGCAATCTTACATTTCTATAGATTTTCCTTGGGTTTTCCCCCCAAGATTTCACAAGATTTCCGGAAATCTTACATTTCCTTCTTTTAAAATCTGCAGTGGCACCAGAATCAGCAGATTGGATGAGAAGCAGCCAACCTGCTCCAGGAGCAATGCTGGGCAGTTTATGGAAGTTTCTTTTATTCCTCATTCCTGTCAGGGAAATGGAGGTTCCCCCCCCCCCCAAATTTCCTGCAATTTCTTTGCTTGTCAGGATAACTGTGATCTACAAGTGCTCTAGGTTTGAGCATAGAAAAGCTTTTTTTAAAACTACAGTTCCCACAATTCCCCAACTAGCATGGCCCATGGAGTAATTCCAACACATTGGAGTAACTCCCCCAAATTAACTTTTCCAATTACGATTCTGGCTTGTGAGCCAAGTGTTAGTAGGTGGTTATTGAAGCTGTAGAATGAAGTGTTGGGCTCATCTTTTTGTATCTTCCAACTCTTTATGATCATTCTCAAATTATTTGAAGGCAGGGGTGCAGAAACTGTACCTCCTGGGTCACATGTGGCCCCCAAACCCTTTTTGCAGTTCCTCAAGTCCTCCCCAAACCCCAGCTTCCCCTTTTAAAATTTGGGGATATATGAAAAATTGGCCATAAAATGCCTAAAAATGTACCAAAAAACCCACCCTCCCTCCTAACATACCTTTAATAAAGAAAATCAGACCAACTCCCCACCCTGGAAGTATGGCTTTCATGTGACTGGGTTGCATTTTCAGCCAATTTTCAGCCAAAATGCACAACTGAAGCCTGCCACAGATGAAAATTGCCCACTGCTACCTAAATACCCTAAAGGCATCAGATCCCATCTGATCTTGGAAACTAAGCAGGGTCAGTCCTGTTTAGTACTGCTGGGTATCCCTTATCCAAAAATCTGAAATCCAAAATGCTCCAAAATCCCCAGTATCAATAATAATCTATATTTACATGTTTGAGATAGTGACACCCTTTGCTTTCAGATAGCTCAGTGTGCACAAAATTTGTTTCATGCAGAAATTTAATAAAAATATTGTGTATAAAATATCCTTCAGGCTATGGTATAAGATGTATATAAAACGTAAATGGATTACATGTTTAGACTTGGGTCCCATCTCCGAGATATCTCATTATGTATTTGCAAATATTCCAAAATCTGGAAAAAAAATCCAAAATCCAAAACACTTGTGGTCCCAAGCATTTTGGATAAAGGATACTCAACCTGTACTTGAGTGGGAGACTGCCAATTAATACCATGTGCTGTAATAATAATAATAATAATTATTATTATTATTATTATAAATATCCCGCCCCTCTGTTAAAACAATCGGGGCGGCTTACAAAAATTAAAATACCAATACAATTTAAAATCCCCAAACACCACCCACCCCCATCCTCCCCCATAAAAAGAAATATTTCAGAGGAAGGAGCTGGCAAAGCCACCTCTGAATATTCTTTGCCATAAAAATCCTTATGAAATTCATGGGGTTGCCGTAAGTAAACAGGTGACTTGAAGGCATGCACACACACACACACACATACCAGTTACCCATCCCTGCTTTATGGATTATGTTAGTCATTGTAGCCATTAGAATCAGATTTCTCACTATCCTATGATGGTATTAAACTGCCTTCCCCAGTCCAGTCTTATGCATATTTGCTCAGGAGTTAATGGAACTTAACTTTTATGTAAATATGCATAGGATTTTAGCATTAATATTTTCAGCTGACAAAAGCTGTAGGATCTGGATGGTTGGCTTTTAATTTTGATGACAAGGCTTTCGTTTGCATTTCGTAAGGTCCAGAATGTTTTCTGCACAGCCTGCCAGGGATTGCCGTATGGCACCTCTCAATCTGTCTTTTGTGTCTCTTTTCCAACACAGAAGCCACAGCTGTTGTCCAATGAGTTTTGATGTGAGAAAGACCTCATTGTCCCTCATTGATCAGGCTACACATGTGTGTACCTTTGCAACTAATCCAGTTGACAGATGATTAGCAAATTGACATTTTTTCTTTCCCTTTTGAATGAGGGATGCTTGTGTGTCTGGGCTCTTCTTTCATGTCCTCTGTGGAATGGTCCAGCAATAAAACAGCAGCTGAGTTTCAAAGTGCCCTGTTTTCTGGATCCATATGCCTGGGATGTCTTTATAGTAGAAAAGGCACCCTTTGTTGTACCAAAGCAGTAAAAGGAAGAGAGAAAATAAAACAAATGGCACTGACAGTGACCTTGGGAATTATCTCATCTCAAACACAGGCATGAAAAGGGATGGAGTGACAAAACATATGGGATGGAGGCAGTAAAAATGTTTGCTTACAAAAGGTTATTAGCAACTCTGAATGTTTCCAACAAGTTGCCAGTTTTCCTTACTGGGATAGGATTTATTATATAAGATGTAGTCAGGGAAAGACCAAGGAAGGAGCCCATATATAAAATGCCAGCAACCTGATACACTTTTTTTGTGTGTGGTGCTTCTTATACCACTGGACTGCAACTCACATCAGCTTTGACTAGGGGTGAGGGACGATGCAAGTTGTAATCCAACAATTCTGGAAGGATGAAGGACTACCCACCCTGGGCTGTTTGTATGATTATTTTTGCTCCCTGCCTCCCCCACAGCTCTCCTTTTGTATGAACATTTTATAAACACAAAGCATTTATCTTTGCAATGTCTGTGTCCAACAACTTAAGTTGAGCTAGTAATGGGAGTGGGAAGGTATAGCTTGGGTTTTAATGTTGTCAGAGTATTACCTCTTCACAATATTTGTAGAGTGATCATCATGCTTAAAAAATCCAGAAAAAAATAATCTAAGATTATTTCTGGTTTTACAGATGAGAAACTGTAAAACAGATGAGAAACACAAAGTAAGTGAGGATAAATTCAAATGTGACATGTACACACTCATACTCTGTAGGTGTTGTTTTGCTACTATTTCATATTCTCTGCCTTCTATTTTTAAAACAATGCATATTGACAAAGAATTGCCATTGTTACACACACATTGTATTGAGATCTCTAGCATGATATGTTCAGTGAGCTTCAGTGGGTTTGGTTTTATGGTCTGCTACTTCATGGAAACAGCTACACAGAATAATGGATTGAGGGATGCTTTAAAGGTGCCTATCGGCTTCTTCATTTCAAAAGTACCTCCTGATAGGATTTTGACAACTTCTCAGAGAGTTAATATGGCATCACACTTGTCAGGAATCTGTGTCATATGGGGTTGTCAAATATTTTGATGTTTGAACATTACCATGTCATTCTGAATCAAGAAGCCTTCCCTGTCAGGACACTGGAATACCCTGAATATGTAAGGCATGCACAGAAAATGGAATGAAATGTGGTAAAACACATTTGACACAAGGCGACTCCCACTCCTAAGTTTGATACAGCAGTGAAACCCAATGAATTCATATGGACAAAAATCATACAACCCTCAGTTGCTTCATTCTTCATTCTAGAATGACTGGAGATTAGTGGGGAAATGGCAGCCATTTTTATGAAGAAGCTTAACTTAAGGTACTGTTATTGTCCAGTACAGATTGTCAGGTTTAACTGTCTGGAGCCAGCTATTAGACTGAGGTGGCCAAAGAGGTAGTGCCGTCCATGCCAGAAAAGACTCAAGATCAGTAAGAAACATCATCTTTTGTGGTCATTTACAAGTCAGAAGGGATAGAAGGTGGGGCACAGGCCAAAACAGGCATTCAGAAAACCAAGGCGGGAAAGCAGCAATCTAATGCTTGCAAGCGCCAGAAGTGGCAAAGCAACAAAATAATCTGCTTAGATTGAGCAATTTAGAGCCTTGTGCTTTATAAACCCTGGTAGAATGTTCTTGGTGTTAGCTGACTAAATGGATGATACTGCGACCCTGCAGTCATAGGTCTGTGGCAGAAGCACAGCAGTGGCAACATAAGAGGTAAGGCACTGGGGCATGCCTGGCAACAGCCTCCATTTGACACACCTGGGAACCTTCCAGACACTTCCATTGCCTCTTTTCCTTAACAAATCATTCTAAAGTCAGAATTGTTGTCTTCATTACAAGCAGCTGCTTCAGCCTCTGTCTCTTGGCCTAGCTCAACAACAAATGTATTGAGTTGACAGAACTGAAATCCTAAAAGCACCAAATGCCTGCACTCATTTTGAAAAGTACATTGTGGAGATAAACAGTATAGTTTGGTCAGTATCAAAATATAAGCAGCTGTGGTAATTTACATGCTGCCTGGTGCCTCCTGTCTTTTTCTCTATTTCTGTTGTGGTGTTAACTGTATTGATGGGCACAGAATGGTCTTTCTCCAGCCATTAATACACTATCGATCCCCACCCTTCAGGATGGAGTTAATGGACACTGATCGTGTATTATTATTTCCATAATCAGCCTCAAGCTGGAGAGAATTTCCCATTGCAAATGCTCCGTCAATATTGTGCCTGGCTCTCCAGGCTGAAGGGGAAGAAAGCTGACTATTTATTTTTGTTTTTGAAAATTCAGTGGGGCTTGCAGCCTTCATCCTGGATAGGGTAATGAATGTCACTAGCAGCATAATGAAAGAGACCTCCTTAGAGGTGCAGCCACCAACCTTTCTTGGAGAGAAATTAACTATGTCTTCTTTAGGCAGCCAGAAAAGTCACTCTGCAGAACTGCAGACTGTGTACATCTTCACTCTATCAGCCCATTATCCTTGGTGTCTGAGGTCAATGTGCTAGCTCATGTCAAACTGACAAAGAAAACATCTGAGATTATATGGGGAAACAAGTTCTACTGAAATCAATGACATTTCTGCCTGCGGCCTGAATAAAGTATATGCATCGGAGTGATATAGTCTTGACTGCAGTCATATAAGTAGTATATGGTAGTTCAAGGAAATTTGTGGGTCCAGGATGACATTAATTTTTAATATAATTGTAAGTGTTAGAGAGAATTGATGTTATGACGAAAGTTGCTGTCCTTGAACAAGCAGGGATCACCAGCATTGAGGCCATGATATTGAGAACACAGCTGCACTGGGTAGGGCACGTTTCTAGGATGGAGGACCATCGCCTCCCCAAAATAGTACTCTACGGTGAACTCGCCACAGATCAGCGTAAGAGGGGCGCTTCAAAAAAGCGATACAAGGACTCCCTGAAACAACATCTCAGACTCGGCCAAATTGATCACCAACAGTGGTCCGCCCTGGCCTCACATCGGGAGGCATGGAGACGCACTATCCACAATGCTGCAGCCTTATTTGAGAACTCACGCTGAACAAGTCTTGAAGAGAAACAACAACGCAGGAAGAATCACAACCTGGAAACATCACCCAAGGAGACCTTCTGCTGTGCTTTCTGCAACTGGACTTGTTTATCTCGGATTGGCCTTTTTAGTCATCAGCGCGCTTGCAGAAAGCGCGGGATGAGTCCTTCCTGAATCTTCTTTTGCGAAGAAAAGCCAGAGAGATTGAGAGAGAGAGAGAGAGAGAGAGAGAGAGAGAGAGAGAGAATCACTGATACAAAGGCATGAAGTGCATATTTAGGTCTTGTCTATATGGGGAGAAAATACAAACACATCCGAAAAAACAGGCATTCACAACAATGCAACCTGTCTTCACAGCCAAAAGAGCCCCCCTCAGCTCTGCATGACCTCCTAGCCAAGATGGCGGCCTCAAGTGATTTACTTGCAATTTTAAATCTTCCGCCACCAGTTTCTTTAAAAAAAAAACACAACAGTTGCCCATGGTGTGCACAAGCGATAGTTTGTATTTACAAAAAAATGAAAGAAAAAAAGAGTATAAGATCACCGTGTTATCGACTTACCTTGCTTAGTTGAAAATGTAACATGGCGGCCGCAGGCGCTTCCCCTGTTTGCTAGCCCCTCCCCCATGTTCATCCAGACAATCAGATTACACTGCCTGTTTGTATCTGTGCAAACAGTTGCGAGTGTTCAAATTATTGCACATTTGCATGTTGTACAGAGCTTTTTTAAAAAACAGGACGAAGCACTGGATGCGACACACTTTGCAGTGGATTTGGCTGCCCCCCTTCCGAATGACATGTATTTATGGGCATGTTCATATGAACGGATCACTGTACGTTCACATCCCATTCGTATTATTTTGACTGTATAGACCAGACCTTATTTGAGCACCATATCTGGTCAGCGGGTATTCGAAGTTTCTGTAGTCCTTTGCAAATCTCCAATGCTTTTTTAAAAATAACAGGTAATACTATGTGGGCTAGACAAGCTAACTGTTAAATGGATTTGTAATTGGTTGACCGGCCGAACCCAAAGGGTGCTCTGCAGTGGCTCCTCTTCATCTTGGAAAGATGTGACCAGTGGGGTGCCACAGGGTTCTGTCCTGGGCCCAGTGCTATTCAACATCTTTATCAATGACTTGGATGAGGGAATTAGGGGCATACTTATCGAATTTGCAGATGACACCAAATTAGGAGGAGTAGCTAATACCCTAGAGGACAGGATCAAAATTCAAAATGACCTGGATAGACTGGAGAGCTGGGCCAAAGCTAACAAAATGAAATTCAACACGGAGAAATGTAAGGTACTGCACTTAGGGCGGAAAAATGAAATGCATAGATATAGGATGGGGGAGACCTGGTTGAACGAGACTACGTGCGAAAGGGATCTAGGAGTCCTAGTAGACCACAAGTTGAACATGAGCCAACAGTGTGATGCGGCAGCTAAAAAGGCCAATGCGATTTTGGGCTGTATAATAAGAAGTCTAGTGTCTAGATCAAGGGAAGTAATAGTGCCGCTCTATTCTGCCTTGGTCAGACCTCACCTAGAATACTGTGTCCATTTCTGGGCACCACAATTCAAAAAGGATATTGACAAATTGGAGCATGTCCAGAGAAGGGCAACTAAGGTCTGGAAACCATGCCTTATGAGGAGAGACTTAGGGAGCTGGGTATGTTTAGCCTGGAAAAAAGGCGACATGATAGCCCTGTTTAAGTATTTGAAGGGGTGTCATGTTGAGGATGGAGCAGGCTTGTTTTCTGCTGCTCCAGAGGCTGGAACACAAGATCAATGGATGCAAGCTCCAGGAACAGAGATTCCACCTCAACATTAGGAGGAACTTTTTGACAGTAAGAGCTGTTCAGCAGTGGAACACACATCCCTCGGAGCGTGGTAGGGTCTCCTTCCTTGGAGGTCTTTAAACAGAGGCTGGATGGCCATCTGTCGGGAATGCTTTTATTAAGATTTCCTGCGTGGCAGGGGGTTGGACTAGATGGCCCTCGTGGTCTCTTCCAACTCTACAATTCTATGACTCTAATATAATAAACAAAGTTGTACTAAATGTTTATTCATTTTTGTTTTGGGTGATGAATTAATCTCAAAGGAAAGTAATCCTTTCACAGGGGAATGAAGGAAAAGTGCTTCTCCTGGCCACATCCTTCCAAGCTTTCACGTGTGTGAATGTTCATTGCTATTGGTAAATGGGAAAATGCACAACTATACTTGCAGAGGCTAGGGGACAATAGAGATAAAGACAGGTACTATGGTTCCCGGGTTTGTTCCCTCTTTCTCTTTCTTAAAATGAACCCAGCCAATCAGAAACCATGTAGCGAACATGAATCATAGTGGCAAATAGTAAGTAAACCATGCCTGTGTGCTGATGTTGTTGAAGCTAAAAGAACCAATGGTTTATTTATTAGGCAAACATTTCCATTTTCCTTTGATGCTGTCCTGCCCAAAGGCTCACACTGAAGATGTATTTTAAAAATCCAACCTCCTACTCATTTGAATCAGCCTAGTTTATACTGCATAGGTAATTCTGATTCTGCCATTTTATCATTTTTCTTAATAATAATAATAATAATAATAATAAAATTTATTTATACCCCGCCCCTCTGCTAAAAACAATCGGGGCGGCTTCCAACAATTAAAACATTATAATAATGACTAAAAACACCACCCACCCCCACCCTCCCACATAAAAAGACATTAAACACAATAAGATTAAAACCTTCTAGCTAAAAAACACATTAAAAACAAATATATACATAATTTTTAAAAAGCCAGGAGACTGAGTTCCTGAGGCCGGGATCTAATCAGGAAAGGCCTGCCGAAAGAGATCCGTCTTTAGTGCTTTTTTAAAGCTACTCAAGCTCGTCAGCTGACGGATCTCATTCGGCAGGCCATTCCACAATTTTTCTTATCATTTTTCTTTATAAGAACGAATCAAGTTGATTTATATAGTTTCTAGTCAACTACCCAGTATGAGAGACTGGGAAAGTTACTCCTTTTGGACTACAACTTCCAGCATCCACTAGCCACCATGGGGAATTTGGGGAGTTGTAGTCCAAAAAATAACTTTTCCAAGCTCTGCCTGGTACTGTTTATCTGACTGGCAACAGCCTTTTCCTGATCTTAAAGCAGCAACCCTCCTCAGTTGGTTACCTGAGATATGTTTTAGCATATCTGAGATGGCAATGGACTGAGAAGGAGACTTTGTGCATGCATAAGATGTGTTTCACCACTGAGCTGTAGCTATCCTCTTGAGTGATGTCTCCTCCTGGAAACAGCTGTCCTGTGTCCTAGACTAATGCTCTAAGCACTGTCCTTTCCCATGAAAGACCTTGTCTTTCCTGCAGTAAGCAAAGTTAAATATTTTTCTTGTCAGTTGCAAATGATACCATTTACACAGAACACTCAGCAACCAGTTTGAGCTAATGCTGAGGAATGGTGGCTTAGCTAGTTTGAATTTCTTAGGAATTTCCCCAGGGGCATATCCTGCCCTCTGCAATGGGAGAGTACAATTTCCGTTTCTCTCACCAGTTCCTTAGCATGGTTTTCAGGTATCATAACCTAGTAGAGACAATAGTGTAAGGCAAACAAGATGGCTTTATTTATTTCAGCCTTAAATTTTACAGCATTATGATCACACTTTCCAGTGCTCCCTTTATGGCAAAAGGGTTCCCAGAGTTGCTTACAAAAATCAGTAATGAGACAGTCTATGTTTTCTGGCTTTAAAAAAGCCTGGAAATAAAATGGAAGGGTTTGGAGCATTAAGTTGGGTGGGAAGTGGGGATGGTGAGATGATTGGTTCATTTGCCATATCAGTGGTGGCTGGGGGTTCCAATTCAGTGGGGTGATGGATCTGCTCTGGCTTTTAGTCTGCAAGGTACAGTTGTCCCTCCACATTCGCGGGGGTTAGGTTCTTGAGACCCCCGCGAATGTGGAAAAACCGCGAATAACAGATGCTGCTCCCAGAGTAGCCGCGGGGGCTCCTGAAGCCCCCGCAGTCACTCTCCTCCACCCCCCGCCCTTCCCAGAGTGGCCGCGGGGGCTCCTGAAGCCCCCGCAGTCACTCTCCGCCACCCCCCCGCCCTTCCAAGAGTGGCCGCGGGGGCTTCTGAAGCCCCCAAAGTCACTCTCCTCCACCCCCCCGCCCTTCCAAGAGTGGCCGCGGGGGTCCTGAAGCCCCCAAAGTCACTCTCCGCCACCCCCCCGCCCTTCCAAGAGTGGCCGCGGGGGCTCCTGAAGCCCCCGCAGTCACTCTCCTCCACCCCCCGCCCTTCCCAAAGTGGCGTAGGGGTCCCTTGCTGCCTTGGGAAGGGACTGGGGTGGAATGAGGGAGGCTTTCCACCCCCCCTTTCCCAAGGCAGCGAAGGAATTCCTGAGAACACCTTCGCTGCCTTGGGAAGGGACGGAGTGGAGAGGGGGGGCAGGCGGCTTTCCGCGAATAATCAAAACCGCGAATGTGAAAGCCGCGAATGTGGAGGGGCAACTGTACTGAATCCATTCTGGCCTATTCTGCTGTTCCCTTTCTCCTTTCGCTTTTCTGTTCATGACCTCCATCTTAATTTCCTTCATTTGCACTTAGGGCAAAATGTTTCCTGAGAGGTCTCTCTGGTGACTGGTGGGGGGGAGGAGAGGCCACCAATAGAAAATGGATGGTGGCAGCCCAGGAAGCTGCTTGTGCCTCCCCTATGCTCACCCATCAGAAAATAAGGCTGCCTTAAAGCTTAATCAATTGGCCCATTCAAATAAGCACTTTCTACTGAAGTTGACAGCGGCCCTCCATTACATCATGCAGAGATCTTTTATATAGAGATGGATGACTGTTGGATATGGGAGTTCAAGGGTTAAAATCTTTCCTGTTACCAAAATCCTGTGGTGATGCTGGCTGGGGGATTCTGGAAGCTGTACTGCAAAAAGTAACTTTCCCAAGTTCTGACATCAGATCAGTGAGTTGTGCCACATTCCCCACCAGGCCAAGAGTGGTGGCAAGGTCATCTGCATTGTGGCTTTTATTTTTTATTTCATTCTCCAGCTATGGAGAGAAGTGGATAAACTTGATACAGAACCAGTTTCTTCTCTCTATTCTTGAAAAGGCAGTAGAGGCCTTACAGTGTATTATGGAATAGGGTTCAGGTATTTCTGAAAGCAAAAAATAGCCCCATGTGCCACCTTTATACTTCCAACAAAATTACAAAATACAAAAATCATACCTGCATGGGATACTAGTGGAATACTAGCAGATGATGATTTATTACTTCTTTCTGCCATGAGATAAACAAGACATCTGAAGCAGCTTAAAATAGCAACTCAGATATGGCATAGGGGGGGACCAGTAGATTTAAAAATTAAATGCCACCCCCCCCCCCAGGCGTTAGGATTTACTTCTTTCCTGGTGCCAGGTGCAAAGCTTGTGTATACTGGCTGCCTCTTGCTTCAGATCAGGGAAGCTAGAGAGCTGACAAGCCAAGATCTTGAGGGCTTGAGCAGATGGCTCCTATACAGCTGGGATGGCAAGTCCAGCCTCTTCTTCTCAGGGATCACCAGGCTTCCCTGCACTGTAGGGTCCCTCCTGCTGCTCAAACATTTGTGGCATTTGGTTTGTGAGGCTTTGTGCCACCTTTCTTACCTGACTATTCTTTCAAAGACTGCCAAATTGGAATCGGATCCTGTGTTGACACAGCAACAGGCTTACTTTTTGGAATGGTGTGTGTGTGTGTGTGTGTGCGCGCGCGCGCGCGCGTCTGTGTGTGAGGGAATAATACATTGTTTTGCCAGGTGTTGTGCAGTTTCTTTCTTCATCCCAATTGGCAGCAGCTTTGCTTGTCTGTTTCGCTTGTCTGTCTCCTTCCTAGGTCACATCTTCTCTTGTTCTTGTGTTCTTAATTTCTTTTAAAATGTGGACAGTTGCATAACTTTGAGAGACCTGTGTGAGAAATCTCACAGGATATGAGTCTCTGTACAAAACAGCCAACTATGTTATTCCCATCTACCCCTTCACTTCCATTAACTGGGTGGAGAATAAACTTCCCAATACCATACGAGATTCATAGAATGATAGAATTGCAGAGTTGGAAGAGACCACGAGGGCCATCCAGTCCAACCCCCTGCCACGCAGGAAATCTTGATCAAAGCATCCCCGACAGATGGCAATCCAGCCTCTGTTTAAAGACCTCCAAGGAAGGAGACCCCACCACACTCCGAGGGAGTGCGTTCCACTGCCGAACAGCTCTGACTGTCAAAAAGGTTCTCCTAATGTTGAGGTGGAATCTCTGTTCCTGGAGCTTGCATCCATTGCTCCGTGTTCCAATCTCTGGAGCAGCAGAAAACAAGCCTGCTCCATCCTTAGTGTGACACCCCTTCAAATACTTAAACAGGGCTATCACATCGCCTCTTAACCGTCTTTTTTCCAGGCTAAACATACCCAGCTCCCTAAGTCTCTCCTCATAAGGCATGGTTTCCAGACCTTTCACCATTTTAGTTGCCCTTCTCTGGACATGCTCCAATATGTCAATATCCTTTTTGAATTGTGGTGCCCAGAAATGGACACAGTATTCTAGGTGAGGTCTGACCAAGGCAGAATAGAGCGGCACTATTACTTCCCTTGATCTAGACACTATACTTCTATTGATACAGCCCAAAATCGCATTGGCCTTTTTAGCTGCCGCATCACACTGTTGGCTCATGTTCAACTTGTGGTCTACTTGGACTCCTAGATCCCTTTCGCACGTAGTCTCGTTCAACCAGGTCTCTCCCATCCTATATCTATGCATTTCATTTTTCCGCCCTAAGTGCAGTACTTTACATTTCTCCATATTGAATTTCATTTTGTTAGTTTTGGCCCAGCTCTCCAGTCTATCCAGGTCATTTTGAATTTTGATCCTGTCCTCTAGGGTATTAGCTACTCCTCCTAATTTGGTGTCATCTGCAAATTTGATAAATATGCCCTAATTCCCTCATCCAAGTCATTGATAAAGATGTTGAATAGCACTGGGCTCAGGACAGAACCCTGTGGCACCCCACTGGTCACATCTATCCAAGACGAAGAGGAGCCACTGCAGAGCACCCTTTGGGTTCAGCTGGTCAACCAATTACAAATCCATTGAACTGTTAACTTGTCTAGCCCACATTTTACAAGCTTGTTTGCAAGAATGTCATGGGGAACCTTGTCAAAGGCCTTACTGAAATCAAGGTATGCGATGTCCACAGCGTTCCCTTCATCTACCAAGCTGGTAACTTTATCAAAAAAAGAGATCAGATTAGTCTGGCATGACTTGTTTCTCTGAAAACCATGTTGATTTTTTGTGATTATGGCATTGCCTTCTAAATGTTCACAGACTCTCTGTTTAATGATCTGCTCTAGAATCTTCCCTGGTATTGATGTCAGACTAACTGGACGATAATTGTTGGGATCCTCTTTTTCCCCCTTTTTGAAGATGGGGACAACGTTTGCCCTCCTCCAGTCTGCTGGGACTTCTCCTGTTCTCCAGGAATTCTCAAAGATTATTGCCAATGGCTCTGAGATCACATTTGCCAGCTCTTTTAATCCTCTTGGATGTAGTTCATCTGGTCCTGGAGATTTAAATTCATTTAGATTAAGAAGGTATTCCTGTACAACCTCTTCGCTTATTCTGAGCTGGATTTCCCCTATTGTGTCCTCTGTTCCTTTGTCCTCAGGTTGGTCCCCCTTTTCCTTTTCTGAAAACACTGAGGCAAAGAAGGTGTTGAGTAATTCTGCCTTCTCTCTGTCCCCTGTTAGCATTTTGCCATCTTCTCCACGTAGTGGCCCTATCATTTCCTTCTTCCTCCTTTTGCTGCGGACATACCCAAAAAACCCCTTTTATTGTTCTTAACCTCCCTAGCAAGCCTGAGCTCATTCTGCGCTTTAGCTTTTCTGACTTTACTCCTACATGTGTTCGCTATCTGTTTGAATTCTTCTTTGGTGATTTCCCCCCTTTTCCATTTCCTATACGTGTTCTGTTTAAAATTTAGCTCTTTAGTCATCCATCCTGGTTTCTTGAGACACCTCCCATTTTTCTTCCCCCATGATACTGTTTGAAATTGTGCCTTCAGTATCTCCCTTTTGAGAAAGTCCCATCCGTCTTGAGGTCTCTTCTCTTTTAGTATTCCTGACCATGGGATCACCCCCAGTATTTCCCTGAGTTTATTGAAATCAGTTCTCCTAAAGTCAAGAATGCGTGTCTGACTGTGCCTGGCTTCTCCTTTCCATTGTATAACAAACTCCAGGAGAACATGATCACTCTCACCTAAGGATCCCACCACTTGCACCCCATTAATCAGGTCATCTCTGTTGGTTAGGATCAGATCTAAAATAGCTGACCCCCTTGTTGCCTCTTCCACCTTTTGGACCATGAAATTGTCCTCCAGGCAAGTATGGAATTTGCTAGACCTTGAAGTTTTGGTTGAGTTAGATTTCCAGCAAATATCAGGATAGTTGAAGTCACCCATCACTACTACATCTCTCCTTTCTGCATGAGTGTTCATCTGTTCTAGAAAGGCATCATCCAATTTCTCCATCTGACTTGGGGGTCTGTAGTAGAGTCCCACAATAACATCCCTGTTGTTTCCCTCCCCTTTAATTTTTATCCAGATGCTCTCCACCTGGCTTCCAGTATTGATGTCATGGATGTCTTCACTGGTGCAAATATCCCTGACATATAATGCTATTCCTCCTCCTTTCCTGTTTGGCCTGTTTCTCTTATAAAGGTGATACCCCTCTTCCTACATTCCAGTCATGAGACTCATCCCACCAGGTTTCAGTAATGCCTATTATATCATATTTGTTTTGTAGTGCTAGGAGTTCAAGTTCCTCTTGCTTATTTCCCATGCTCTGTGCATTAGTGTAGAGACATCTAAGACCATGTGTTCCCTTTACTTGCTTCCTGTGCAAGTTTTTTTGCCTCCTACTGTTGTGTCCTTGCGCTGTTTGCCTTGTTCCCTCTATGACAGTTTGACTATTTTCTCCAGCTCTTTTGCCTTCCAGAATACTGTCTCCCTCCCCCATATGACTCAGTTTAAAGCCCTCCTGATCAAATTCTTGAGACTGTTGGCAAAAATGTTTCTGCCAACTGTTGTGAGATGCACCCCATCTCTTGCCAGAAGTCCCCCCTCATGGAAGCGCAGTCCATGATCCAAGAATCCAAATTGTTCTTGGCGACGCCATCTACGGAGCCAGTTGTTTACGTTGGCTATTTTCCTCTCTCTTCCTGGACCATGCCCTTCAACTGGCAGAAGAGACGAGATGACAACTGGCAGAAGAGACGAGATGACAACCTGTGCGTCCATTTCTTTCAGCTTCCTCCCCACTGCCTCATAATTTCTTCTGATCTTGGGAAAGCTGTGCCTTGCAGTATCATTGGTTCCCACATGGACCAAAAGGAAGGGGTAATGATCCGTAGGGTTGACGAATCTTGTCAGCCTCTCCGTCACATCACAGATCTTTGCCCCAGGGAGACAACACACCTCCCGAGTCATCTTGTCAGGCCCACAAACCACTGCTTCTGTACCCTGCAGCAAGGAGTCCCCCACCACCATCACACACCTCCACCGAGGCTTTGCAGCTGCTGTTCCTTGTGGTGGTACTCTCAAGGTCCCCTGCTCTACCCCTGAAGTCTGTCCATGCTGTTCTTCCCCGTTGTCCTTGAAAAGGGAAAGGGCTTCGAATCCATTCTGTAGCTGCAAGCTGCTCAAAGAATCCCTGGATTTTCTTGTTCTGTGTGTGACATTCCTCCAGCTGTCTACTTCCTGTGTCTGTGAAGTGACCCTTTCCTCCACAGCCACTTCCTCTGTGCGGTCCCCGTCCAAGATTGTTTGTTCTGTTCTGTCCAGGAAAACCTCTTGCTCACGGATGGAATGGAGAAAGAAAGTAGAATGAAAAGCCCAAAGGAAAAAAGTCTCAATATAGCTTGGGCTCATCTGGCACAGGTTTCCAAAGCTATGGAGCTTGGAAAGCTTACTTCTTTGCCCTTCAGCTCCCAGAACGCTCCACCCCCAGCCAGAATGTTATTCAGTTTTCACTGCCAGGACTGGGGAGAGATCTTTGTGAGATTTCTTTGTCTCATATCAAAATAACTTGGCTAGATAATATGTACCTTGTTTCCAGGAGGGAAGGCAAAATGTTACACCCCCAGTTTGAATGTAAAGCTGTATTTATTTTGTTCTCGCAACAATAGCCAGCAATAACAAATAATTGCCAAAGTCCCCCACCTACTTTGTGAGATTTTGTGAAAATTTTCATGCATTTCAAAAGATTTTCCAGGAGGGACTTTTTTGTGGAAAAAATAATTTGTGCCAAATATTTCTTCTACATAAAAAAACTGATTTTGTGAAGAAAACTGTATTTTACACAAAATAGCTGCTTTGAGTCCCATTTGGGAAAAATGTGGATATAAGTAAATTAAGTAAATACATAAGTTTTCCATGCAAAAATATTAGGCTTTTGTGCAAAAAAATCCCAAAGTAAAAAAGAAATCTCATAACAATTGACCATTTTCTTAAAGCTGTGCCTCAGTTGCAAAGACATGCTCTCTTTTCAAGCACAAGAAAATTTACAAGTATTTACATCCTAGCTTTTGCATCCCAGTCACAGAGAGAAACAATGGGAGAGGACTGTTCCCTCTTGTCCTTCTTGTTGGCTTCCCAGAGAACCTGATTGCTAAATGGGATATAAGACTAAGGGCAGATCTACAGAACAACAACAAAAAAATCTGGCAAGAGTGCGGGCAGAATACCTTTAGTTTAGATGAGCCCTTGTGGGGATTCAGAAGGAGGGCAGCTGAAAGCTCCACATAGACTGTGATAACAGTTTTCTCTGTTTCTTGCGATCTTTTTTAAAAAGTGCACAAAAGTGCACATAATAGGTCATCTGTACAACTAATTTGAAAAGAGGACGCAGCAGAGCTGAAAGCTGATTGGTTGTACCTAGGAGGGGGCAGGCTTGCAAGGGAGGGCTTGGAATGCCAGAGCTGCCATTGTTGTTATTTTTTGCTGGCTGATTGTTCAAGCGGCAGAGCGGCAGAGCAAAAGTACAAAGATTTTTTTCAAGCGCAAAATAGGCCTTCTGCATCTGACATTTTAAAAAGTGGTGGGGAGAGAATGGGGGAGATTTTCCAGACGCAACTCACAGCCACCGTTTCTTTTGTGGCACGTAAACTGCAAACTATTCCCTTCCAGCAAGCTTGCGAATGAGCCGTGGGCACAAATGAGCACTGCAGTGATAGGGAGGTAGGGTGATATTTTTTTGCTACAAATTCTCCTATCTAGCTGCGCCCTAAGTAACCCTTTGGCTTTTATCAGCAGGTTCTCTTCAGGGTTCAACAGGATAAGAGAGTTCATTGTGTATCACAGAAGGAATAAAAATAAAAATGATAAAATCAATGAGAGCTTGGAAAAGCAACTCTTTTGATTCCAGTTCCCAGAATCCTACTGCAAACATGGCCAGTAGCCATGTTTGCTGGGGAACCCACCCAACACAAGCCCCCAAACCTTGTAAAACATTTGCAAATATATGAAGTGTTAGGTGGAGGAATGAATGTGGAGTTGTATGAAGTAAATTTCTATTATCATTCCAGATCCATAGCCTGCTGTCCTCACATCACTGGGTGAAGGATGAGACCTTCCAGGGAGCAGAATATGATTTCTTAGATAGATTCCCTTTTTGGCAATTTGCATCAGAAAGATCATCCCTATCTAGTCTAGTGTTCTTTTTCCAACAGATTCCAGCCAGATGTCTCTAAAAGTTCAGAAGCTGAACACAAGGGCACCCGTTCTTCTTTCTTTTCTCCTCAACATCTGTGGTGCTCAGAGGCACACTTGTCTCTGTACTTCTCATTTTACAAATTAAGCAACAGAAAGGGAGGGAGAGTGTTGATCTGCTTACCCAGCAAAAACGACTGTGATAGCTAAGTACAGGGCCGAGACAGATACTATTTTCTGCCATTTTTAGTTTCAGATTGAAGCAATGTATTTTTCAGCCTGAGCACTTGCTTGTTCCCAAAGCAGAAGAACCTGAATATTGCAAAAGGAACATCTGTCAGTGCCCGCATCTGATGACCAGATGTTTTCAGCACAGTCACTGCATTTCACTTTAGCACTGTTCCAGAGGGATTTCATAATGTAAACAAGCTCTGTATCTCAAAAGTGAATATCAAGACAGTCTGGAGGTTACTACACCTACTTGCCAGCAGAAGTTGCATGCTTGACACGGGCATCTCTTTTGCTTCTATCTATGCTTTGCATAAAGATATGGATCTCCTCTGCAGTGTAACCTCTGTACTGTAGCAAAATATACTTAACACGAAAATATTTTACCTGAAAGCATTTATCAGATCCATGTTTATGAGATAAAAACCGCTCTGGATTACTGGCAGATGTAAACACAGTTGGGATGGAAGGGAAAAGAACTAGCTGGGGGTGCATTAAGTGTTTATTTCCCCGGACCTTATCTGCTGCATTGTGGTCCCTAGTAATGGAAAAAGATCCACTGGGGCGTTCTTATATGTGTTTGTACTTTAAGAGGTGGTTTGTTCTTGAAATGATTACATGTGTGGTTTTGCTCCATGCTTTCTGAAAGCGTTCCTAAGATACTTTAAAGGCTTACCGAGCTTGAGGCCAAGGTTCCTGACAGTTTTTCTAAATGTATTTGCTGATTGGAGACAGACCCTAAATCATAATCTGAGTCCTTCTTCCATGTGTACCTGTTATGTGAGGCGAGGCAGGTGGCTATGAAAGAGAGGGCCTTTTCAGTGGTGGCACTCTGTCTGTGGGATACCCTCCCACAAAAGCATGCCCAGTGCCTATACATTGTGGCATTCTGAAGATCTCCCCTCAATGATTTTTTGTTGCAGTGTCTTCAAGTTGTTGGCCTGCTTTACCTCTGCTGCTGATTTTGTTTTGCTTTTGTCTGTCCTGTTTCGTTTTTATTATTTTATTGATAGCTCATATTTTATGTTTTTAATTTGTACACTGCCCAAAGAACTTTGCTTATTGGTTAATGTAAATACAAATCAACCCTAGACGACAAACCAGAAGGTCACTAGCCAACATCACAATGTGACTATAAGGAGATCTATGATTCAGTATAACTTTTTTAATACAAAGAAAAAATTAAAGTGAAATTAATAAATAATAAGCTTAAAGCAAACAGCAGCTCACAGAGAATCTGAGTAGCTTAACTGAGAGGGCAGCGGTTTTAAAATAAATCTACTCAGAACTGGTCTTAGTGGGGAGGCAACAAGATTTGCCAAGTTAAGTCTCACTTCCTGAAAGAAAGAAAATGCTCCGAAACTCTCTTGTGGGGAAGGGATTCCTAACAGAGAGCTGATACCTATGGATGGGATCGTGGAATAAGGCAATGGGAACTTTACTTGGATTACCAGAGGTTAACAGACATAACCTCTGTGCCTTGTTATTAGATACAGGTGAATCATGACAGACAACCATTTATGCCAGATATTGATGGAAAACTTGTTTTCTTTTTCTTTTTTGCTTTGTTAATGCTACTGCTAAAGGCAGAGAAGATTATATCTCTTGATGATGAAGTGACTATTCTCACTCATTGTATTTTGTGCTTTACCTTGCAACAGAACATATGGAACCCTTTAAAATCAAGTACAGTATTGTCTGAGAGTCCTGTAAACCAAATCTCCATCACATACATAAACTCTGTGATATCCTCTCTTCTGTCAGGGAGAATCCTGGGTGCTTGTACATTACTGCCCCAATGCTCATAAGGATTACAAAAGGTTCTTATGCTGTAGGGATTATTGGAACATATAATGAAGTGGCTTCTAGGTGGCTGGGAGAGAATGGACATAACATACTAAATCAAGTTACAATCTGCCGTAGAAGAATCAAGTAGGACCAGCAACAAAATGTTGCAACATGAAGCACTCCTGTTCTATGTTCTAGCTGGCCAACCATGTTTAGGATTCTCCATTCTGTGTTATGTCCTCTTGTTACCCTAAGAGGTGGGGATATGTTAGAGTCCCACCCAGTGATGCCAAAATCTAGTGAGGGGAATTTATTGGCTCAAACAGGAGGTCTGCGAGAGGAAGGTAGCTTTGGGGATCTTTTCAGCTATGTATACCAGTACTAACTGTAGAGGAGGCTCCAGTTGTAGTAAAACAATGTAATTTATTGGAATGACACAAAAAGTTAACTAACATACACAACACCCATTCTAAAGAACCATACAAGGCTATAGCAGAGTAAGGCAGAAAGGTTGACTAGAGGAGGAGGGGAATGGGAAGATAAAGTGATAGTTACCAGTCTCGAAGAAAGGCAAAAATACTAAAGCGTCTGAGGCTGGCACAGGAGGTTCCAAACTGGGACATGCTGAGCAAGAGAGTGGCCGGATCTATCGACTGTGGCACACATAGCTGTTGTTGGAGATCTAATATTTATACCCTATTCTGTGCCTTGGAACAGTGAGTTAGTAATAACAAAGCTTGGATGGCTTTTCCACAGAACAGACAACCCCCCCCCCAAAACTCAACTGACTGCTTTAATTGTGGTTAGATAGAACATTGATGGGCTTCTGCAAACATCATAAGGTTGGGCAGGAGGGGGTGTGAGGAGAGATTTCTGTAGGGTATGGAATCATAGAATCATAGAATGGCAGAGTTGGAACAGACCACGAGGGCCATCCAGCCCAACCCCCTGCCATGCAGGAAATCACGATCAAAGCATCCCTGACAGATGGCCATCCAGCCTCTGTTTAAAGACCTCCAAGGAAGGAGACCCCACCACGCTCCGAGGGAGTGCGTTCCACTGCCGAACAGCTCTTACTGTCAAAAAGTTCCTCCTAATGTTGAGGTGGAATCTCTGTTCCTGGAGCTTGCATCCATTGCTCCGTGTTCCAATCATTGGAGCAGCAGAAAACAAGCTTGCTCCATCCTCAACGTGACCACCCATTCAAATACTTAAACAGGGCTATCATATTGCCTCTTAACCATCTTTTTTCCAGGCTAAACATACCTAGCTCCCTAAGTCTCTCCTCATAAGGCATCGTTTCCAGACCTTTCACCATTTTAGTCGCCCTCCTCTGGACAACGCTCCAATTTGTCCATATCCTTTTTGAATTGTGGTGCCCAGAAATGGACACAGTATTCTAGGTGAGGTCTGACCAAGGCAGAATAGAGCGGCACTATTACTTCCCTTGATCTGGACACTATACTTCTATATATGCAGCTAAAATTGCATTGGCCTTTTTAGCTGCCGCATCACACTGTTGACTCATGTTCAACTTGTGGTCTACTAGGACTCCTAGATCCCTTTCGCACGTAGTCTCATTCAGCCAGGTCTCCCCCATCCTATATCGATGCATTTCATTTTTTCGCCCTAAGTGCAGTACTTTACATTTCTCCGTATTGAATTTCGTTTTGTTAGCTTTGGCCCAGCTCTCCAGTTTATCCAGGTCATCTTGAATTTTGATCCTGTCCTCCAGGGTATTAGCTACTCCTCCTAATTTGGTATCATCTGCAAATTTGGTAAGTATGCCCCTAATTCCCTCATCCAAGTCATTGATAAAGATGTTGAATAGCACTGGGCCCAGGACAGAGCCCTGAGGCACCCCACTGGTCACATCTTTCCAAGATGAAGAGGAGCCATTGCTGAGCACCCTTTGGGTTCAGCCGGTCAACCAATTACAAATCCATTGAAGAGTTAACTTGTCTAGCCCACATTTTACAAGCTTGTTTGCAAGAATGTCATGGGGAACCTTGTCAAAGGCCTTACTGAAATCAAGGTATGCGATGTCCACAGCGTTCCCTTCATCTACCAAGCTGGTAATTTTATCAAAAAAAGAGATCAGATTAGTCTGGCATGACTTGTTACACTGAAACCCATGTTGACTTTTTGTGATTATGGCATTGCCTTCTAAATGTTCACAGACTCTCTGTTTAATCATAGAATCATAGAATCATAGAAGTGCAGAGTTGGAAGAGACCACGAGGGCCATCCAGTCCAACCCCCTGCCATGCAGGAAATCACGATCAAAGCATCCCCGACAGATTGCCATCCAGCCTCTGTTTAAAGACCTCCAAGGAAGGAGACCCCACCACGCTCCGAGGGAGTGCGTCCCACTGCCGAACAGCTCTTACTGTCAAAAAGTTCCTCCTAATGTTGAGGTGGAATCTCTGTTCCTGGAGCTTGCATCCACTGCTCCGTGTTCCAATCTCTGGAGCAGCAGAAAACAAGCTGGCTCCATCCTCAATGTGACACCCCTTCAAATACTTAAACAGGGCTATCATATCGCCTCTTAACCGTCTTTTTTCCAGGCTAAACATACCCAGCTCCCTAAGTCTCTCCTCATAAGGCATTGTTTCCAGACCTTTCACCAGAAGAAAATGCAGAGACACTTGAAAGTCATTTCCACATTGAACACATTAATAACTTGATGATTTTCAAGAAAGGTGACAAACAGGGTGAAAAGTCAGAGAGTTGACCCTTTTGGTTTGCAAAATTCTCTACATAAATAAAGAAATCAATAAAAGTACTGAATAAAAGTACCAGACCTGTGTTCTTCAATGTGTTTCTTTTGACGTATCTAAACATGACCTTTTGTCCCCAAGGAAGACCAATGGCCAGAGCTGGCTAGGTATTCTTTGCAGAATAAATCAATCTCTTCAAGTAGCAAGGTGAGGCACCAAGAAAGGAAAGAAAATAAAGAATACCAAAGGGCAACAATTGCAGACTAATTGCAATAAAGAGGAAAATGGGAAAAAGCTAATAACGGAGTGTGGTGAAAATAGTGCCATGATTCCCTATTCTGTGTATAATTAGAAGGTGCTTGATCCATGACACGTGAATACCAAAACACAGAATGCTAACAGAATAGAACAGAAGGTGGCCATGATGTAAGGCATCCATGGGATATAAATCCATTGGAAGAGCTAGTCATAGGGCAAACTGGTTAGATAAAATCTCCCTCTCCCTCTCTCTGGGGTTGTGTAGACAGTGAAAATATTCCTCATGGAAAGCAAGGAGAATACTTTTTGTCCCAATGGGATCCCGCGGTGATTCGACGTATTGTGAAGGGGAGGATTCCAAATACTCCATGGGAAAAGCTTTTGCGGCTTTTCACATTTTTTTAAAGCTCTGCAGGAAATGCACATTCCTGCTTGTTTGAACACCGTTGTGATTTCTTCCACAATACCAAGAGGGTGGCACTCTTCATATGATTGGTTGGACATGTGCAGACACAGGTGTGCTGTCAAGTGCCCGGAAGTGCTAGCAATTGTGTGTTTTTTGTAAACTTATTTTTTAAAACTGTTCTGTCAAAGGCTGGATTGTTTTGCACGGGGGGTGGGGGTGGGCGAGGACAGTGGAGGGGACTTGGCAACACAAGGAAGAAGACAGCCACCTACCCTTCACCCATCCCGGCAGCAGCCTCCAATTCTGGTTGCAAAGGGAAGTTAGGAGCTGATTGGCTAGCTGCTCGGAGAAGGAGCCAGGCTAGTGTCCCTTTGCAGCTGCCGATTCCTTCTCCAGAAGGTAGCCTGGTATCCACTTGGAGAGGGAAGAGGGGTGGTGGTTCATCCAACTCTTCCTTCTCTGAGTAGCTTGGTCAAGCAGTTCCTAGTGTCCCTTTGCAGCCAGAATCAGAGGCTGCAAAGCGACGCTAGTCCCTTAGCCTTCTTCACACCCCTCCCAATGCATCTGCTCTAGAATCTTCCCTGGTATTGATGTCAGACTAACTGGACAATAATTGTTGGGATCCTCTTTTTTCCCCTTTTTGAGGATGGGGACAACATTTGCCCTCCTCCAGTCTGCTGGGACTTCTCCTGTTCTCCAGGAGTTCTCAAAGATTATTGCCAATGGCTCTGAGATTATATTTGCCAGGTCTTTCAATACTCTTGGATGTAGTTCATCTGGTCCTGGAGATTTAAATTCATTTAGATTAAGAAGGTATTCCTGTACTACCTCTTTGCTTATTCTGTGCTGTTGTGTATTCTGTACTTTTATCCTCAGGCTGGTCCCCCTTTACCTTTTCTGAAAACACTGAAGCAAAGAAGGTTTTGAGTAATTCTGCCTTTTCTCTGTCCCCTGTTAGCATTTTGCCATCTTCTCCGCTTACTGGCCCTACCATTTCCTTCTTCCTCCTTTTGCTGCGGACATACCCCCAAAAACCCTTTTTATTGTTCTTAACCTCTCTAGCAAGCCTGAGCTCATTCTGTGCTTTAGCTTTTCTGACTTTACTCCTACATGTGTTCGCTATCTGTTTGAATTCTTCTTTGGTGATTTCCCCCTTTTTCCATTTCTTATACATGTTCCATTTAAAACTTAGCTCTGTTGATATTTCTTTAGTCAACCATCCTGGTTTCTTGAGACACCTCCCATTTTTCTTCCTCAATGGTACTGTTGGAAATTGTGCCTTCAGTATCTCCCTTTAGAGAAAGTCCCATCCGTCTTGAGGTCTCTTCTCTTTTAGTATTCCTGACCATGGGATCTCCCCCCAGTATTTCCCTGGAGTTTATTGAAATCAGCTCTCCTAAAGTCAAGAATGCGTGTCTGACTATGCCTGGCTTCTCCTTTCCATTGTATAACAAACTCCAGGAGAACATGATCACTCTCACCTAAGAATCCCACCACTCGCACCCCATTAACTAGGTCATCTCTGTTGGTTAGGAGCAGATCTAAAATAGCTGACCCCCTTGTTGCCTCTTCCACCTTTTGGACCATGAAATTGTCTTCCAGGCAAGTAAGGAGTTTGCTAGACCTTGAAGTTTTGGTTGAGTTAGATTTCCAGCAAATATCAGGATAGTTTAAGTCACCCATCACTACTACATCTCTCCTTTCTGCGTGTGTGTTCATCTGTTCTAGAAAGGCATCATCCAATTCCTCCGTCTGGCTTGGGGGTCTGTAGTAGAGTCCCACAATAACATCCCTGTTGTTTCCCTCCCCTTTAATTTTTATCCAGACGCTCTCCACCTGGCTTCCAGTATTGATGTCATGGATCTCTTCACTGGTGTAAATATCCTTGACATATAATGCTGTTCCTCCTCCTTTCGTGTTTGGCCTGTTTCTCTTAAAAAGGTTATACACTACCCCTCTATTCCTATATTCCAATCATGAGACTCGTTCCACCAGGTTTCAGTAATGCCTATTATATCATATTTGTTTTGTAGTGCTAGGCGTTCAAGTTCACCTTGCTTATTTTCCATGCTCTGTGCATTTGTGTAGAGACATCTAAGACCACGTGTTCCCTTTACTTGCTTCCTGTGCAAGTTTTTTTCCTCCCACTGTTGGGTCCTTGTGCTGTTTGCCTTGTTCCCTCTATGACAGCTTGACTATTTTCTCCAGCTCTTTTGCCTTCCAGAATACTGTCTCCCTCCCCCATCTGACTTAGTTTAAAGCCCTCCTGATCAAATTCTTGAGACTGTAGGCAAAAACGTTTCTGCCAACTGTTGTGAGATGCACCCCATCTCTTGCCAGAAGTCCCCCCTCATGGAAGCGCAGCCCATGATCCAAGAATCCAAATTGTTCTCGGTGACACCATCTACAGAGCCAGTTGTTTACGTCGGCTATTTTCCTCTCTCTTCCTGGACCATGCCCTTCAACTGGCAGAAGAGACGAGATGACCACCTGTGCATCCATTTCTTTCAGCTTCCTCCCCAGAGCCTCATAATCTCTTCTGATCTTCGGAAAGCTGTCCCTTGCCGTATCATTGGTTCCCACATGTGAATGAGGAATCGTCACTTGATTGCTTGATTGAATTATTGCTTGAAATGCCCAGGGTTGGAAGAAAGGATTATCACATACCCCTTTAATGACTGGGTTGTTAGCATAAACCCAACGTGGGAGCTCTCAGCTTAATGCTTACTTGGGATTTCCTACCATTATATTTCTAGACATTTTGGCTCTCTTGCCTTATGGCAACCATCCTAGGAGAAGGAAAACTCTAATCCCAAACGCGGGCAGATGGTGCTCATCCAACCCTGTAAGGTCAACCATCCAAGAGAAGGAAACTCTAATCAAACCTACGACCCGAGGACCTCGCTGCTACCATCCATGCTTGCCACAGCAGATGAACCTTTGGTTTAAAGAGTGAAGCCAGTTCTGTGCACGCTGCACTCCACCAGAAAAATCCATTGCATAGGCTCAAAGGACAAATCCAATTCCGAAAAAGCCCTGTAGCGATAGGCGAGGGATGAAACGGCAGGTGTAAAGATGCACTGGAAGCTGCAGACCCAACCCTGCATGCAGGCGGTTCAGGACTTTGGTCACTCGAGGCTGACCCAGGAGATGACAGTCTTGTTCAGCAGCATCCTGCTGTGCTTTCTGCAACCAGACTTGTTTATCTCGGATTGGCCTTTTTAGTCATCAGCATGCTTGCAGAAAGCACAGGATGAGTCCTTCCTGAATCTTCGTTTGCGAAGAAAAGCCAGAGAGAGAGAGAGAGAGATTTCTAGACAAATATCTCAGGTCATTGTGACCTCCAATTGACCTCTAGTTTGCCTAAGCTAATGTGACCCTGAAAAGTGTCCAATATGTCAAGTTATGGAATCTTGTTGGGAGTAGGTAGTAGGGCACGTTAACACTCTCTCATTTAGCATATTTTCCCCACTAAATATTTGTTCATATTTCTTCCATTTTTTTGCTGCTAATCTGTTGTGCTATTTGCTATTAAGTCAACTTTGACTTATGGCTTCCTATCAGTGAAAAACCTCCAAGAACCCCAGTGATCAACTGTCCTACCCAGGCCCCAAAAACTCAGAGCCATGGCTTCCTTTATTGAATTAATCTACCCATCTTCCCGCCTTACCTATTGCCTTCTATTTTATTGAGCATTATCATATTTTCCAATGAATCATGTTGTCTCATGATAAGTCCAAAATACCTTCCTCTTATGTGTGGATGGTGGTATTTTGGTTGTGTAAAGACCTATACTTGGAAAATGAGTTTTCTATTAACATATAGTCTAGGTTTGGAATCTATGGACCTCTAGATGGCATTGGAATAGAACTCCCATCTTTCCTGACCGTTGCTGATGTAGTGGGAATTCAACAATCTCTGGAGCCCAGGGTTTCTCACTATGATCTAAGGTGGTCTTTGGAGGAGAGACTCCGTAATGTAATGATGGACCTAGGGTCCAGTATTTGCAAATCATGTGCTGTGTATGTATCTTTAAATCACTCAGTTAAGCAGAAGACAGAGTACCTGCTGTTCACTTTGCACCTTCCTTCAACTGCTGTTCAGTGCTGGTGGAGTTTTGCTTGCCGGGAAGGGAAGGGATGACTGATAGGACAAGGAATGGAACAGCAGGAAAGTGCTGCTCCTTTCATCTCTCCTGCTACATCATGATGCTTAAACATATGTGTCTGGTAGATTTGAGCTTCAAGGTAGCATCCACAGCTGGATTATGTACTCTAGGACATGGCATATATTAACAGTGTACTTAATGGGTGATGAATTTTATGCTACACAATTTTCTTTCCAAACTATTAATCCTATTTAATTTATTCTGGAAAGTGGCTACATTCAAATAATGCATTGTTGCATATACATTGACTATTATGTTGAATTTAGTGTTTTAATTTAGAATTAAAATACCTAAAATGTTGCCTTTCTCATTGCCAAAAACCCACTTCTTTCCTCATTGCTGCTTTTTATGAATATGGCCATTCTTTTTGGGAGCAGAAGTCCTATAAACCTCACATATTATGGTAATAATAGTATTGTACAGTACATTGCTTTGGGCATAAAGGTATGTTATACTCCTCGGTTTCCTTCCATTTCAATGTATATATACATCAAATGAAGGGCTTGTTAGAAACCACACTGTAGAGGTCAAGTACATGTGAGGCCAAGACATATTCAAGGGTGGTATAATGCAAGAAAAATGCTGAGACATTCCAGGATAGTTGGAACTATAAAATCTTTATTGCATCTAACAACTTTATCTCCACACATTTGTATGTCCAGTCTTTCTTCCATCATTTTTAATATTAAGTTTGTCTAACAAAAGCATTGCCTGGATTTCCTGCCCTATGTAACCTATTTTGAGCACTACAGCCTTTAAAACATTTTGGAAACTTCCAATAACAAAATTACTAACCAGAATTAGCTTTTTTGTTTGTATCACATTACTACTTTTCTGTCTGCAGATGTTGGCAGTCTATAGGTCAAAGTAGAATCCTAAATCGTTTAAGTACAAATTAAGTACAAAGACATCCTCTTTCCCTTGTTACTACCCAGTATTTAGATCTTAAAAGACCCTTCTCAAGGCAACTCTACCAAATTAAGTACAGTGGGGTGGATATCAAAGAAAGGGCCCATTTCCTGGTGATTGTCAGGATTGGTCCGTGACATGACCTTTTCCTGCCAAGTTCAATTCTGTTGTTATCACTTTGTGGCTAATTGTATTTGCATTCCTCTATACTTATTACAAGTATGTAGCCTAAACTCTGAAAAGGAGTACAGTGGGACTGTGGTATACACTGGGGTTTGGTTCTAGGACACCCTGTGGATACCAAACATCTGTGGATGTTGAAGTCCCAGTATATACAATGACATAGTAAAATGGTGTCCCTTATATAAAATGGCAATTCAAGGTTTGCTTTTTGGATATTTAAAAAAAAATATTTTCAAGCCATAGATACTTGAATCTATGGATACAGAATCGGTGGATACAGAGGGCTGACTGTATATTTGTAACTGTCTGATGAGAACAGCACCTGGATTCAGCTCTGGGAAAAGTGGGCTGAGCCCAGGTACAGTGGGAACTGAGAGTGGGGGTGATGGATAGCCAATAATTTTATAGCTTGCCAGATTTTGTAGATTGTAGAATGCTTTTAGTATACTGCTTGTTAGTCAGGTTCCATTCTGAGCAATGAACTTGTAGGGTTAACTCTTTGACAAAAAAAGTTTTGTTTTTAACTCTGAAACTGCTGGTCACTGAGTCTGAAGAAGCCAGTGCATTACAGTAACATCCCAAGAGTGGAATTCTCTCCTTATTACTTGGCATTTATGTTATGAATTATGCTCTTAAGTTGTGAAACTCCCTCCCAAAGGAGACTCATTTGGTCTCCTCTTGGCTCACTTTTCACTGGCAGACAAAGACTTTTTTATTTAAACCAACCTTCAACTTTTAACTGGTTGGGGCAGAAAGGTTTGTTAAAGATTTGTATAAGGCAAGTATTTTAATTGGTTTTTTTTACTATGCCTTGAATGTGTTTTGAATGGTTCTAAATTAATGTTTTAATTGGCTTGTTTTTGTTTGTTTAAATTTTTTAAAACATATATTATATATTTAACTATAGATAGTTTGAACTTAGACTGTAGGTCACCCTGGATCCTATATTGGGAGAAGGGCAGGATACAAATTAAATAATGAAATAATCCGATAGTTAATTTGTTTGACTCCAGATGAAGATCTTGTGATTATCCCTTCCAGTTTATAACCATTTAAGATCTTCAGCACTTTTAGCTTGGCTATGTTAATGTTTCACTGTGGCTGGTTTAATTTATAAAATTATCTGTCTACCAGCCAGCCTACTGTGGTTGTCTGGTAGCAGGTTTCTGCTGATCATTTTTACATGTTACCTACTGTTATAAGCTAAAACTGGGGCTCTCAATCTGGAACCCTCAGAATTAGCTCCTCCATCATGTGGCCTTGAGGTTGATTGCAACTCCCATCATTCTGCCAGCGAACTACATTTCTCTTTATTTGCATACACTATTGTCTTGCCAACATGGCATCAGGTAAGGAAAGGGTTAATGGAAGGGACGATCTAAACACCACCTCCACAGAAGTTAATGAGATGACATCATCAATGACATCACATCACCAGACCTGAAATGGCCAATCACAGCTCTAGAACCGGGAACTCTAACTAAGATATAACTGCTGTTGTGTGAAGCCATTTTGTTAGACTGAGACCATGCGGGTTTGAAGAAAGACAAAAGGGACTCTCTATTCCAGCATGGGAGAGCCAACCACTGGACAATGGCTGGTAGAGCAAATGCCTGGCGTAGCTCCCAGCTTTCCCTGATACTATCTGAAGACAACAGACTGCAATGTAGTGAGTAGGAATTTTAGGGCCTGTTTAGATCATGTTAGGGAATTCTTTTTAATTTCTCCACTTTGGTTGGCTGTAGCTAAATTTAGTAACTGGATGTAACTTAGAATTACTGAATGCTTTGATTTTAATACCTTGCTATTTCTGTAACATTAAGTGGGCCTCAGGTAAGGAAGAAACCTGCCTCATGAGGGATTGTCTAACTGAACTTGCTTGAACAAATAGTCTCTTTATCTTCTATACACTGGTGCTGCATGTGTCTATACGTCTTGGTTCGCTACAATTCTCTGTCTCTCTGAGGATAGGAGGGAAGAGTTGGTGATTGGCTCACAGTGGGGGTAGTTCTCCTGTGGGAAATCCAGTTTCCCAAATGGGCTGGCTATAGAGACTATATCTGGATATAAAGACTACAGCGATTTTGGCCTCTAGGGGCACCTTTGAGTGAGGCCGCTCAGGGTTGCCTTTAGAGGAGAGCTAATTCTGGGGGTTCCAGGCTGATAGCCCCAGTTTTAGCTTATAACACCTACCTAGAGGATGTTTGTTACTAGATGGTGTGACAATGGAGCAACATTCATTCAGTTGCCAACCCTTTGATCTGGATCATTGACAACATACCCTCCATCTTTTTAAAGCTGCCGCCACACTTTCTTGGTCAGCCTTAATCAGAAGCAACTGTGGTTTTCCAAATGTAAGGAAGGTGCCTTACTTAGGCCTAATGGAAACTGCTATCTGTGTTCCCAGTCTCCAGCTGATCATGTCTTAGCCCAAAGCAGGAAACCTCTAGCCTGAAGTTCACAGGCAGCTTGCATGTGATGCCCATCTAGCCTACAAAGTTCTTTTGCTGAGCAGTGATTAGAGAGAAGACAGCGTTTCAATACCCTAAGTTGAACATTATAGGCAGGAAATACCCTAAGTTGAGCAAAATGATGAATTTTGAATTAAGTCTTGGGTGTCTGCAGCAACAAAAGATATTTAAAGGGGGTCCCTGGTAAAGAAAAGGTTAAGAACCACTGTGTTAGAGTATAATTCACTTGACCAGCATGTCCAACATATGTGGAGGGCACCAGTTTGAAGAAGGCTGACATAGAGGAAGATAGATATAGGGTACATTTTTCTCACACAGCATCTTGGCTTTTAGAGAAGTAGTAGTGTGTCAAAAGGATTAAAGGAGCTTAGTCCCTTTTTATTATGACTTGTTTGGAGGGCCCGGTCGGGGTGATTACTGAACCTGTCTTGCTAATCCCAAAAATTGTACATGGACAGGAAGGGCCTTTTAACACCATTTGGGCTTGGAAGTACTAATTAAAAGCAATGTGCTAATTGAAAAGGAATGAGCTAATTAATCAGAAGATGGCTCTGGCTTATTGTTTTGTGAAGTTAAAAAGATGTGTGGTAGATTACACAGCTCCATAGCTTCTTTCTGTGTTGTTTCTTTCTTTCTTGTGAAGCTATAGCTATGTGGGAAATATACCTATATAAAATACCCATTTATACATGGGTAATTATCATATTAAGACCAACATATATCAAAATGTTCGTTGGTTAGGATTACAATTTTTCATTTTTCTGAACTTTATTCTTGCAAAATATTTTGTGATTTATTTATTTATTTTTGCAGAAATATGTTTTTGTAATGGATAAATCTTTCTTCCTGCTCCAGATAAAAAAAAACACTTTCAAATTTTTTTTTGCAAAAAAAGAATCCCACAATGCAAAAAATCTAACTGTGTTTGTCATTTTTTTTTTCTTAGCATCTTTTCTTCAAAGGTGAGAAAATGTGCAAATATTCTTTACATTCCCAAATCTAGTAGCCCTGTCTCGTATAATGGAATCAAATTGTTTGTGACAATTGTATATAGCCATGGGTTGTATCTCTGTTTACCATGGCACCATACTTTAAGAAGGATATGGACAAGGTGGAATGTGTCCAGAGAAGGATGAACAAAATGGTGAAAGGTCTGGAAGCCATGCCCTGTGAGGAGTGGCTTAGGGAGCTAAGTATGCTTAGCCAGGAGAAGAGAAGGTGAAGAGGGGATGTGACAGCCATGTTTAAATATTTGAAAGGATGTCATATTGAAGAGGCAGAATGCTTGCTTGCTTCTGCTTCAGAGACTAGGACACGGAACAGTGGACTCGGACTACAGGAAAAGAAATTCCACCTAAACATTAGGAGGAACTTCCTAACAGTAAGAGCTGTTTGACAATGGAATGCACTGTCTAGGAGAGTGATGGAGTCTTCTTCTTTGGAGGTTGTTAAGCAGAGGCTGGATAGCCATCTGTCAGGAGTGCTTTGATTGTGTATTCCTATATAGCAGGGGTTGGACTGGATGTCCCTCGTGGTCTCTTCTAACTCTATGATTCTGTGGGGAATCTGAGGGCATTGTTAGGCATGTCATGGTTGATTGCAGATAGTGAGCTTTCTACGGTTTCTGTGAGAGTGACTCTTAGTGTCAGCTAGGGTACCTTCTGTTTCTACAGCTTGTGTTCTGCTCTTGACTTTAATATTGTGATGGCAGTATATTTTACTATAAGAAATGGTGCCTAAACTTGGTTGCTGTCCTCCTCTTTCCATTCCAGTCCCTTGTTGTATGATATTTATAAGAAAGTTAACCATCATACATGTATTTTTAAAATTTCTGCACTGCGAAAATTTATAAATGAAATCTGTAAAAGTTGTGATTGTTGCTATGCTATACTATTGAAGAAAAGCACCTGTCCCTTCCACTGACAGAAGGTTCTTTGAGCTGATAAAGGCTCCTTGAGTAGAAACTGGGAGAGGCTCAGATTTCCTTTTCCCTTTGCAGTCCTCTGGGCTCCCCCAAATTTCCTTCAGAGGGTTGTAGGTTTCAGTGGGTTTCCCTCCTTCTTTTACTCCTAGAAGTTAGTACTGGATCAAAGAGACCCCCATCTGTAGAAAGGCACAGTGTGGAGAAAGAAGAAGCACAGTTGAAAGTAATACCTGAGTAGGAATCACAGCTATAGAAAATGTAGATGCTGCTTCTTGATCAGGGGTGGAACTTAACTGTAACAGCAGTCTCTGTTTTCAGTGGGAAAACAGACACCAGCAGCCAAATTGATCCAAGAGAAAATAAACATACTTAGCAAGAATTTATCTCCTACTGCAGATTCAAAGAGGAAGAAAGCCAGGAGTAGAAGTATGTAGAATCTGTTACCTCTTCAGGAACCAAGGCAATTTGAAACCTGTTGTATAGTTGTTCTGGGCCCCTTCCACACTATATAATTTTAACACTGTGGTTCCATTTTTAACTGAAATAGCAGCATCCTAGCAAATCGTGGGATTTGTAGCTTGATCTTACACTAGGGCTCTATGGCTGATAATTTTAAATCTCCCTCCCTAAAGGGCAAATTCCAAGGTTACATAGCATGTTGCCATGGCAGCTAAAATGGAATCATAACACTAAGGTCCTGTCTATACGGTCAAAATAATACAAACAAGAAATGAAAGATCAGTGATCCGTTCAAACAGCCGTTTACACAAATACATGTCATTCGGAAGGGGGGCAGCCAAATCTGAAAAGATCTGTGCAATGTCCGAGTGTGTGACCATTTGAACACTCACATTTGCACAGATATGAACAGGCAGTGCAATCTGATTGACTGGATGAGCACAGGGGGCGGGGCTAGCAAAGAGGGTAAGTGGCTGTGGCCGCCATGTTGGATGTTTGGCTAAACGAATGTCTGGTAAGTCGATCAAATGGTGATTTTTTTACTTTTTAAAATTTCTTTTATTTGTAAATATGAAGTGTTGCTTGTGCACATCCTTTTTTTTTATGGCAGAGGTATATTTAAAATTGTGAGTAAATTACTTGTGGCAGCCAGCTGGCTAGGGGATCATGCAAAGTTTAGAAGGGGCCTTTTGGCCATGTAGACAGGTCACATCATTGTGAACACATGCGTCTACAAACATGTTCATATCCCCCCCTCATATAGACAAGACCTATAATTGTGTAATATGAAAGAGCCCCCAGGTTCTTAAAAGTCAGGTGTTGCTCTGTGTTCTAAGAGCTTTAATAAATACAGTTGGTCCTCTCTATCTACGGGTTCTGCATCCATGAATTCAACCAACCACAGCTTGAAAATATTGGGGGGGGGGGGGTCCAAAAAGCAAACCTTGCTTTTCACTATTTTATATAAGGGACACCATTTTACTACACCATTTTATATAATAGAACTTGAACATTCACAGATTTTATTATCTATCCATGGGGGTCCTGGAACCAAACCCCAGCGGATACCAAGGGCCCACTTTAACTGTTCATTAAAGTGTCTCTCTTGCTGATGCTGTTTCCCATATTCCAAAGCAGGAGTCTAATGACTGAGGAGAGTAAAACAGCATGTGATGGGATATTATTTTCAACATGCAGCTCAGATTTTTATGTTAAGCCCCTATTCAGGGGAAACAAATCTTGGGCAGAGTGCATTTGTTGATGAATAACAGACATATGGTAAATGAAGGAAATCTAGGTGTTGACATAACATCATAGCCTGAGATTCAAGTTAGAAACAAGGAGAATTTTCTACAATCAAAGAGGGGATTAACAAAAAGATTGTCTTCTGGTACAATCTACTACCCGGTGGGGGATTAATCCTCCCACAGTGATCAAATTTTATATAATACTACACACACACCAACATAAAATACTCATATGCCAAAAAAAAATGCACAACCTTTCATGTTAAAAGATTCAAAGACGCCATTCTCCATTAGAATAATTACTGTTATCAATGGTGTTAACTTGATTCATAAACCATCAGTTCATTAATTCTTTAGTTCACAGCAGTCAATTTAAAGACCAGGTATGCTAATCAATTTGGGAGAGAGGGAATCTTATCATGTGGAATTGCTAGGTAAACTCTCTCCCTCCCTCCCTTGTTTCTAATATTTCTGTTTTCTTTCCTCCATCCACCACCCTTCTCCTTTGTGTTCTGATGGTTCACTGAGCTCAGTGCAAATGGGCTCCCTACATTCTGCAGTATGTATTGATGTATTGTTCCCCCCCCTCGATCCACAGGAAAATGGGGGTAAGGAATAATAATAATAATAATAATAATAATATGAAAATCATCAAATTTCTCCAAAGGAAGGATAAGTACTCCAGCAATCTCTCAGGTGGGTTTTGCCATTAGCAGTGGTACTACTTTATTCCCCCCTCCCTTAAGTTTGTTATTTGCTGCTGCAAATGGCAACAGCATTCACTGTTTTGCATCTTCCACACTCCCTTGGGTCTGGTGTCATTTGTGGAGTGAGTAGGGATGGTAGTGCCACATAAAATGGTGGAGAAAAATCTGCAGAGTAGAGTTCTTTGGGGTGGGGGGATGGAGTGAGGAAAAGAAATCTTAGACTTTTTATCAAAAAAAAAGTTTCTGACAAATTTTGGCTCTTAAGTGGGAGTGTTTGGAAGAGAAATAATAGGCACAGGAGTATTTTAGTGCAGTGATTCTTAACCTGTGGTCTGTGGACCCACAGGGAGCCACAATATCATCACAGGGCGTCAGCAAAGGCTCGAAGGCTGCTTGGCCCACCTCCTTCCCACAGTGGAGCGGCTACATGACAGGAACCAAGGAAAGGTTGGCTGGCTGGCTTGGCCTGCGCAATGTTGTTCAGTCCACACCAGCCACAAATTTGCATTAAGAAGCAGAAGAAAAGTCTTTCCTCTTCCTCCAGTGCCTCTAAGAGAAGGGTTAATGGATGGTGTAATTGTATTATTACTATTATTGTTATTATCAGTTGTTGTTGTTATTTGGGTTTTAAATCTGAGTTAAGTCTTGGTGGTGCAAAATATATTTAAAGGGGGCTCCTGGTAAAGAGAAGGTTAAGAACCACTGTTTTAGTGCATAAGTGGGAGACCTTTATTGGGAAAGGGGAGAATGCCCCCTGATGCTTTTCACAGCCAAATGACATTGTGGATGTCACCTTGGCCCTGACATCAGTGATAGAGTTACACCACACCTTCTGATGTCGTTGCTTTATGTGTCTTCCCCAGTTGAAGATGATGTGTGTGTGGGTAGAGCATTTACTAAGCCGTGTGATTTGAGGAATGCTCCTGGAATCAGCTTTGTACCACAGTGTAGTAATATTATTATCATAGCTTATTTATATAGCGCCATCAATCTACATGGCAAGTACAACAACTAAAAACAATGGGTCCTGTCAGAGGCATACAGTCTAAAATATATGTGTATATACATACATACACACAGAGGGAAGGAATAATAAAATATAAAACTATACAATGTAATTATAAAACAAATTATCCAAATAAAATACAAAAATACAATATAATATATAGCAAACGAACCAATACATGTAATCAAATATGCAAGATTATAAAATAACATTAAACTAAAGTTCCAAAAGCTTTAGTAAACAAGAAAGCTTTAAATTCAGATTTTAAAATACTGAGGAAGGAGCACCCACAAATGTTCAAGGAGATGATTCCAAGAGCACGAAGCAGCGAGTGAGAAAGGACAAAGCTTTGGTACAAACCTGTATGACTCAACATAGTACAGTTGTCCCTCCATATCCACAGAGTTGGTATCCATGGATTTAAGTATTCACTGCTTGAAAATATTCTTTAAAAATAATAATCCAAAAAGCAAACCTTGATTTTGCCATCTTATACAAGGGATGCCATTTTTCTATGCCATTGCATATAATGGGACTTGAGTATTCACATATTTTGGTGTCCATGGGGGGTCCTGGAGCCCCAGGACTCCCCCAGTGAATATGAACCCCAGCGAATATGAAGGGACAATTGTTTAGTATTTCTGTATGCAGGCCCATGCTAAGCTGAGCCATATTTGACTCCCCTGGACTTCCTCTGAAGCTCTCTCCCCCCATAGCCTTTTAAAGACTTATGGGGAGCAGGCAGAGAAGCGTCTGACTATGTCCTTGCAGCCAGATGTGAAATCATTGCATCAATGCTGAGATCCATTGGGGGCCTCCAGAAGTCTCAGTGCTGATGTTGTCATTTTGCATCTGGCTACGGGGACTATGCTAGATGCTTTTCTGGTCCTGTCCACTTCCCATGAGCCACAGAATGCCTGTGTGGAAGGGTGGGTACAGAGGCTGTACAGTCAGTCTGAGTGGGCTTTAGGCACTGCTGAAAGTGGAAGGTAATACCAACCTCTGTCTCTCTCTCTCTGGCTTTTCTTCACAAACGAAGACTCAGGAAGGACTCATCCCACGCTTTCTGCAAGTGTGCTGATGACTAAAAAGGCCAATCCGAGATAAACAAGTCCGGTTGCAGAAAGCACAGCAGAAGGTCTCCTTGGGTGATGTTTTTGGGTTGTGATTCTTTCTGTGTTTGTCGTTTCTCTTCAAGACTCGTTCAGCGTGAGTTCTCAAATAAGCCTGATGACCAACCTCTGTAACACCTAGAAAAAAGACATACATAAGTATAAGGGAAATTTACACATGTGTATGACGCTAACAGGATGCCAACCAGTAACCTCTGTAGCTGAGGAAAGCACAGCATGGTCAGTGGTGACTAGTGGCTTCCAAGTCAATGAGTAGTGAATTCACTCTGTATTTTAGTCTGAATTTTAAAGGGGCTCTGCAAATTAGGTTCAACAACTTGCCTAGCTCCTTTAAAGTCTGAGCTAGACCACAGAGTGAATTCACTATCCCAATGACATGGAAACTACCAACGTGCATGGAGTGTGGCCAAAACCTCAGCTGAGCCATATAGTTTGGGGAGCATTTAATCTGAATCCATCTTTGCTTTCCTCTAAGACATCTCCAAGACTTCAGGAACAGTGAGCCAGGAAGCAAAGTCCTGGATGGGATTACACTCCCCCTGAAATACTGTGTTCACAGCCTGGAGGTGCTTCTGGATCTGTTGCTCCAAATGGCAGCTCAGATAGATGCAATAGACAGGAGTATTTACTATCAGCTTTAGCTATTATGATCTAAAGATGGTAGTGCATGTGCTGGTAACCTCAAGGTTGGACTTTTGCAACACACTGTACATTGGGCTACCTCTGTACCAAGTTTGGAAACTTCAATTTGTTCAAAACATAGCAGCCGTATTGGTTACTGGTACATTTAGGAGTGATTATATCACACCAATATCAAAATCACAACACTGTCTACCAATTAGTTTCCAGGTAAGGTACAAAGTGTTGGTTATTACCTTTAACGCCCTACATAGTTTAGGTCTATGTTGCCTATAGGATTGCCTCCTCCCGTATAATCTGCACCATTCACTCAGGTCCTCTGGGTGACATTTACTTCAGTCACCCAGGACTAGGTTGGCAATTGTCACTCAGAGGACATTTTCTTCAGCTGCTTCTAGAATGACTTTCTAGAAGAGATTCAACAGCTGAATATGCTGTCCAAATTTAAAACACCATTAAAGACCAGTCTCTTCTGGCAGGCCTATCCAAATGATTTTTAAATTATGAATCTTAAACCATGAATTTTAAATATGGAATGATTGTTTTTAATCGGTATGTGTCTTATTTGTTCTTTTAAATGGGAGGGTGGGAGTGGGGGTGTTTAGGGATTTTATTTGTATTGTATTTTAAATTTTGTAAGCCGCCCCGATTGTTTTAACAGAGGGGCGGGGTATAAATAAATTTTATTATTATTATTATTATTATTAAATTAAGGCTATGCATTTTAACTGATGTTGTGTGCTTTTAACTGATGCTGTACAGTCGGCCCTTGGTAAGCGCTAAGGATTGATTCCAGGAACCCCTGTAGATACCAAAATCTGTGGTTGCTCAAGTCCCATTATATACAATGGCATAGTAAAATGGCATGCCTTATATAAAATGCTTCTTGTTTGCTTCTTGGAATTGTTTTTTTAAAAATATTTTTTAAAAAGCCTTGGATGGTTGAATCCGTGGATAAAGAATCCGTGGATATGGAGGGCCAACTGAATGTTGACCTGTTGTTCCCCACCTCCATCCATGGGAAAAGGCAGATAAGAAATAACAACAACAACATCTATTATTATTAATATTATTATTATTAATTGCACTGTAATTCCTCTGCCCTCTTTTTTCAGAGGAATGAAGGGGAACCTGTGAAGAAAATAGTGAAAGCTGCATGTTCTACTTTTCTGTTTTGGAAAGCCAGGTTTCTTGGTTGTTTTTCTTTGCTATTTATTTTGTACTGTTTAAATAGTTTATTATAACTCCACAACTCTCCTGTTTCAGAATCATTACTCACTAAAACTCTTTGTTACTTCTCACAGAATTCCTCTGATGTTTTGCCTGTGGAGGAAGTCTCCAAATTGTCTTTAATTTTTGCTATAGACAAAAATCTAGTAGGATTGTCACCAGGGGCAAAGGGATACTACAGGAAATGTATTCTCCTTGAGGGACTGCCTGTTGTGGTTCTTTTATTGGTGTTGCTGCCACTCTCACTGGAAGTGGATGTCTGAAAGTTCCTTTTATTATTGGCATGCCCTTCCTTACTTTCTCAAACCTTAAGTAAAGAAACTGAGACTATGAGCCTTTGGAGAGAAATGATAGTTGTCTCTTTAGTGAAATTGCCATACTTTCCCCTGTTGCATGGAATGGGATGGGGCTATGACCATAATTAATTCCTAATAATAATAATAATAATTGTAATAATTATTAATTTATATTGTACCTTTCCCCCTAAAATTGGGACTCAATGATGAGGTTGAGGTTGGTTCCCTAGTCTCAGTTCCTTATTTGTATGAAAGTTTGAAACATGGCTAAAATCATTCAGATGAATAAAGGTATGAGATTTGAATGCCCCATTACCCCCCAAAGTATCTTTAAAATACACCAGGTTGCATATTGACAGAATCAGAAAACTGTTCCCTTCAAGATAAAAAATAATTCTTGCCACTCTACAATTTAGCTATGTTTAGAATTTTTGCACAATAAGGAACCTACAGAAGCCTTGTGACTCAAGGCAGCTTACAATATATTTTAGCCCACATCATTCAGATTATTGTGTGGTATGGGCTAAAGAGCAATGGGCAAAAATATGTGTTTTGCAATAGTGGGCTGTACAATTCACGGAGCTAGTGAAAGAATCAAGATGGCTCAAGCAAGAAAATCAAGCCACGCATTACAAAAACAAAAATGATGGACACTTAGGAGATTTTCAGATGGGGGAAATAACCCCCACAGAGATTGGGAGAGAAACAGGGCTGTTCCGCTGCCAGCGCTCCGTTTTGCACACACCCATCCTTCTCGTGACCTCTCTTCGTTCTCCCTCAGTCCTGCTTGCATTTTCCTTCTGCTATTTTTTATTAACGAAAGTTCTTCGTTCGTAAAAAATAGTGGAAGGAAAATGCAAGTAGGATGGAGGGAGAACAAATGGAGATTGGGAGAAGGGGGGGGTGCGAAATGGAGCCTTGGCAGCGGATCAGCCCCGTTTCTCTCCCAATCTCTGCAGGGGTTATTTCCCCCGTCTGAAAATCTCCTTGGACTTGCATAGACCCTCTGTGGTGGCAACTTTAAATCACTTTCTGTAGCAGGTGTTACAGAGGTGTTACAGGCTGTTGTCAAACAGCCCAGAAGAGTTCTTCTTCACAAAGGCACGAAAACAAAATTTAGGATGGCCACTAAAAAATGCCAGATTCATACGCTAAGTGGCTGCCCATGACTGGTCCTCCACAAAATGTGCCCATAAGTTCTAGGCAAGCAGGCAGTGGGGGGGGGCATGAAATGAAATTGGTTCAATGCTGGCAGAGAAGCAACCTTTTAATCAGTTAACCAAGGAAAGAGAATGAAAGGTGGAATGCCTTGGAAAAGAAATTGTGGAGCATTCTACAGCGTCCTTGTGGCTCTTTTGTGTGAGTGTGTATGCCTTGTAGTTTACTCTCACAAGCCCTAAATCCCCTTTTCTAGGTTTATATAAATGTTTCATCTGCCCAATATAGCCATGCTTAGTAAACATTAATCCCTTGTCCTCTCGGGAAGGGCAGGCCTCACATCTGCTCAGTTGTATCTACAGTGCTTTGCACTTTATCTTGGGTATGTTTATTTTTTTAATGACAGTGAAGCTTCTTGTGAGCACAATAGCAGGAGGTCTCTGCAGATGTTGAAGGCAAGGAAAGGAGGGGGACTAGATGAGCTCCTGCATATTTGCTGTGGAGGCATTCTAGTAAACACATTGAATCTATTAATCCACAATTGTTTGGATAGTACTTGTGGAATAATCCTACCAATAAATCACCAGTCAGTTGGAAAGAGAAACAGGAGGAGGTAAGAGAGCCTTCTGTGTAACAATTGCTCTGCCAGGGCAATACGCAGAAAATAGTTATTCATGTATTTCCATATGTTAGAACAAGTTACATCTTGTAACCTCATCTCATTTGTCAAACCACAGAGATCAGGGAGTGTGGTCCTGCACCCAGTGCTTTGTTTCCTGAAGATATTGTCAGTGTTTTGTGTACAATGGATGGATGGATGGATGGATGGATATCTTACATGTCTATTGTGCAAATTTCTGTCATAGAAATGAGACTTACTGGCCCCAAATCCAGAGATAGAAAGGACTCCCCAAATACCCTTGTGGGAAGTGGGGCATATGCTGTGACTCTCTTCACTTCTCCTCTATTGATTTTATTCTGGTTTCTATTGTATATTATTATTTAGGATGAGCTGCAATTAACCCCTTTGCAATCCTTTAACGTGTTTATTATTGCTTATACAGTGTTGGTGGAAAGTTTTCCTCAACCCCTTCTGACTCCACCTTGCCCTTTTATTTTCCACCCACCCTCTACTTTAATTGGTCAGAATCTTTCAGGGGTTTAGTTGGAACTATTTAGCCCATTTTTCTTAGTTGACAAGAATGTGAGCAGGGGGAGGTTTTAGGGTTTGGCCACACAGGAGATGCCCGAATAAATGTTTAGTCTGTTGTTATGATTATATATATCTGTCCCTGGGCAACTTCAGTTCCTTCCTGAAACTTGATGCAAACATTTCATATTGCATGTGTTGTGTGAAACACAGATGGGTAACAAAATTAGTTAGTACAAATATCACTTTATTTCATTAGCATACAGTACTAGATTAAAAGAGTTAAACCAGAATGTATTAAGGAAGGATGCTTGCAGATAATAATGGGCTAGTTGACACTTGATCTTTTAAACTGAAGATGTCAGAGAATGAACTTGGGATCCCTGGCTCCTGAATGCAAAACTTGTATTCTGCCTCTGATCTTTGCCATTAACACCTCTTGACCAGGAATGGGAAAGCTGTAGATGCAGAAAATGTTCTGCATATGGTCAGGGTCATTCAAAACATTTCTAATGAAGGATTCTTTATCATTGATTCACTGATAGGTTTTTGTCCTTACTGCTACATTTGCAGTGGATCAGTATCCTCTATCTGAAATAAAGACACCATTCCTTATTAGCTTTTACTGTCGCTCCTTATGAACATTTAACAAACGAGGCATTTGAAGGGTAAGTGAACAGTGTATATGTTGGCAAGGATGGGAGGAAGTGGAAAGAGAAGAAAGATGCAGATTAGTGAGAGGACTTTAACTGAACAGATTGTATGTAGAATAAGATTCCATGCTTTAGGACAGACGTTCAACTTGACAGTTTCCAGATGTGATGGACTTCCAGCATCTTCCAGCAACAATCATATTATGGGCTTTCTAGTCCATCTGAAGAAAGAAAATGCTAGTTTGGATGAAGGCAACTTTAAATAGAGCACTTTAAAAGGTGTCCATAACAAAATATGCCTGTATAGGACAGTGGGGACAAATTCTGTGTTGTTCTCTGCAAGTTACATGAGAAAGTGAAACAAGAAATTAAAAATATGATGCACAAAAATGAGGGAGGTTAGTTTGTTTCTTTTAGCCCTGATGGCACAGTGGTTAAATGCCAGTACTGCAAGCCACCACATTGCATGCTCGATCCCAGAGGGCTCCAAGCTTCACTCAGCCTTTCATCCTTTCATAGGTGGGTAAAATGAGTACCTGGCTTGTGGGGGCAATTAGCTAACACATATTGGAAACTGCTTAATGCAGTGTAGATATGTAAATTGCTATTGCTTAAAACAATTTGTAAGCCGCTCTGATAGCCTTGTAGCTGAAGAGTGGGGTATAAATAAACAAATATAAATAAATAAATTAAATAGAAAAATTACCAGATTACTCTGCTTCAAGTTTGAGTCGTAGTGGGTCTTGCATGTGAGTATTTGTAGTTGAGACCCTGGCCTTCTGTTGTTGGGTCTTGCATGTAGACACATATTCAGTTGCACTGTTGGAACCTGGAGCAGTTTCTCAACATTTCAAATGTTGCTCCATCAACAAGTTGGAGAAACATTGACCCTGAAAATGTTTTGGACTTCAGTTCTCAAAAGCTCCAACACGGCTAATGATAAGGGATTATGGAAGCTATAGTCCAGCTCCGAAACGCCTGAAATATACAGTAAATGGGCAAGGGTCACCCAGACATTGGCATCCCTAATTCTTTCTTTTTCTCCATAGCTCCTGCTCAGGCCCAGATCATCCATGCTGGGCAGGCATGTGTTGTAAAGGAAGATAACATCAGTGAACGAGTGTACACTATTCGAGAAGGCGACACCCTTGTTTTGCAGTGTTTGGTTACAGGGCATCCACGGCCACAGGTAAAATTTCTGCCCTTATCTACTATCCCTTTGTTGTTTATGCATTAATTTTGCCAGATGATATTCTTGAGCAAAAATGATCTGGCGTTGGTCAGTGCATGGCTCTTAAAAATAGCTGATGTCCCGATTAATCTAAATGCTCTTTTGAATTCACTGTCAATACCATGGTATTCCATCTAACAGAACATGAGAACATAAACAATGGAAACTTTCCTGTCAGTGTAAAACCAGGACTCACTTGTACCTATTGATTTATTCATTTATTTTACATCATCATCATCATTTTGCTGTTCTGAGTATATTCATTTGGAATTTTCTGATGCAGATAGTTCATCAGGCTAAGTCTCATCTGCTCATTACCCAGAGTGTCCATCACACAACTGCCAGTGGAGGCTGATTTTGAAGAGTAACTGGCCTTTCCTAGACTCCCATGGTATAAGAGTGAGAGACATTCCTAACACAACAGATGATATGTGCAGAGACCAAACTCCATTGCTAAAAGCCAGGTGGTGACTGACTAAATGGCCCCTGGAGAGCATGAAATGATGTGGACAGAGCCCTCCAGGGAATACAGTACATTAGGAGCAGGAGAGAGTCAGAGCTCTTTCCTCCTGCTCTCCTTGGGTACTCTTCTGTGGCCTTACTAGCCATAGAAGCTGAAGCACTATGTTTATCTAATTTGGAATGGATTCATTCCGCTTTTTTGGTGCAGTTTCCAAGGGCTTGCTTTTCAAAATGTTTCATGTAAAATTTTGCTATCATGAGGCTCAGAGGGCTGACATCAAAGGAGTCACAGACAGAATAGGGAAACTGTTGAGGAAACACAACCTCCAAACGATCTACGGATCAACCAAAATAATCCAAGAAATGCTACGCTCAGTGAAGGACAAAAGACACCCTCTTACATCAGGAATAGTAACACAATAATAATATGGCATAGTTCATCTCTTATTAATCATCCTGAAGACCAAGGAAAGTGAGTCTGACACACCTTCTTGTGTAGGAGATGAGAGGACTAGTGCTCTCTGCTGCTTGGAACCCTCCAAACTTTACTTCAAAAGGTAGCAACAGCAGCGCTTAATTGTTCCACATGACCTGAGTGTATTATACAGAAGAAGGTTGTGTTTAAAAGACTTTACCATGTGAAAACAGTTGTTTGAGTCAATCCTGACTTAATACACAAGAGACATTTTATAGGACCAATATATTATAGTAACACATACACAGGATCATGAAATCTATTTTCCATATGCCAACTTTAGACACTGACGGTACAATATTGTGAGAATCATAGCTACACCAACCTAATATGTACATTTTGCTTATAATGCGGATTTATATATCTAAATGCCCTCAGGGCATATACTGTAGTTTAAAAACATAAACTGATTCCTTTTAAGATAGAACAGCATAAATTGAAAGTCCAGGAGGGGTCTGGACACATAACGAATATGATACATGAAACAGATAAAAAACTAGTGCCCATATATAAAAGAATGGCTGTTATGCCCATAGCATTTGGATTCTTGTATACAACATGAGTTTTCATCCCACCATTTCTTGGCTTCTGTCCTCTTGCTTGAATTCCCCTTCTTATCAATTTCCTCCTTGGGTTTCCTCAATACAGTGAGTAGGCAGTTTTAAAAGTTGTTCATATTGAAATTAATTAACAAATTAATTAATTTACTGGGAATGGGGCAGCAACCTTGTTCCTCCCATATATGCTGTCTATCCTCATCCCTGGCTTTTCCAAATCAAAGCTTTATTTGTTAACCTTTGTTTAATGCCCTCCCTTCTCTCCTCTCAGTCATTAAGACTCCAAAATGTGGTCAAACTAAATAAATGAGGCTGAAATGAAAAAAGCTGAGGAAAGATTAAAGAACCAACAGAAGCAGCCATGCAAACAGAATGCACTCTGAAAGGCTACAGGCTTCTAATGAGAGGACAAAGGCTAAATAAATCCCTCATGGGCAGCCATTAGTTGAGAAGCTCTGAACAGTAAGGGGGCACTGAGTGAAAGCTATGTGGGACCTTACTGTCTCATAACTGCAGACCAAATTGCCTAGTATATAAATAGACCTGTAGGCTGGAATAGGATTTGTAAAAAAGAGGTTGGGATAGTAGGGTGATGGTCATACTAACTCCCCACTTTACAGTATGTAGGTTGAACACATGTTCAGTTCCCTACTATCTTTCATAAGTCTTGTCTGACTTTTCGAAAAGATATGTCTTTGATTTTTGGTTCATCATCTGTAAAATGGGGGTGACTGTGACCTGTCTCTCAGGTCAGGAAGGAAAATTTGATAGCTAATTATAATCTAAGGCAGATCCCACCCCCCCAGTTGTAATGGGTCAGGGTGACTACAGTTGATTTTGCTAGTCCTTCCACAGCTGCTCTGAGTTGAACAGGAGCTGTACTAACAGCACTAAATCCTATTTCTTCGGAGGTTTGACACTGGCAGAGCTCTTGTTGAATTTGAACTCAGTACCCCTCCAGTGGTAGGGGTGAAAAATTCCCCTTTACAATACTCCATGAAGAGAGCCTAGTATTTTATATTTGATTATTCTCATTCTTCTCTTTCATCCTCCAGTGAGAAGTACAGTAGAACCCCCATATCCATGGGGGATTGATTCGGGGGGGGGGCGTGGATACTGAAAACTGGATAACAGTGAACACCATTGAAAATAATGGGATTTCCAGTTTAAAATACCATAATGCCTTGAAGGACCTAGAAAACATTTAGAGAGGATGCTTCTGTAGGCATTTTCTAGGAAAATTCTATGGTGGGTGTGCTGTTTTGTGTCCCATGGATAATTGAATCAGTGGATAATGAACCAGTGGATATAGGGGTCCTACTGTATTTACTGTACTCCCTCTCTTGCCTGTTTCATATACCAACTTGGGTAGTGTGGTCACCACCAAAAAGCTAAAGCATATCTGGAAACTACTTAAATCATTCAAGCAGACCATAATCGTGTCAGAAAAACAAACCAGAGTCATCAAGGCTAGGAGCATGGTTACGGTTGGCCAGGACCACAGGGATGGTACCTAGGCAACTGCCTTATACTGAATCAGACCTTTGGTCTGTCTAGTTCAGTAGAGCTCAGGCTAAATCACAGCAGCTCCCTCTGGTTTTCATACAGGAGGCTTCCCTAGCTCTTCCAGGGTTTCAACTTGAGACCTTCTACAAGCAAAGCAATGCCTTGCTCTTCAGCTACAGTCTTTCATATGAGCAATTCATTGTGGCTAGATACCCTTGTGGTTTGGCTTTCCAACAGCAATCTTACCTGATATCAGTTAGAACTTTTAATTGAGTCAGTAGCCATTGAGTAATATATCATGCATTAAGGAGTCTTGCATATTTTTAAAGAGGCAAATTTCAGTTTGAAAGGCCACCTCTATTTTGTTTCTCCTGATTTCTTCATGTTCTGTCAGCTTTCCAGGAACTAGTATAACATTAACAGAAGAGGAAAGAAAAATAATACGGCTCCAGGAAGAAGAGAAGGACATATTTATTGGAAATGGTGTGTGGTAAACACAAAATAGATAGGGAAAGGAGCAGTGATAGATGGAGAGGAAGTAGCAATGGATGTGTACCGAAGCACCACCTTCTGATGAAACACTGGGATCTTGGGGTTGTCTAGACAATGAAAATAGTCTTCATATAATTGGAGGAGAATACCTTTTGTCCCAACATGCTGCAAATGAAATGTGTGGTATTTGTAAGGCAGGGGCCAAAAACTCCCTCTACTGCATGGGAAAAGACTTCATGGTTTTCCCTGAGGTTTTTTGAATAATGTGTGGACTTGTGCATTATCACACATCTGAACACCCAATTCAGGATGCTTTGTATTCTCGGCAAGGGCAAAGTTGATTGGTCGGACGTGTGCGGGGGCGGGCTTGCCTGCCAGAGGCACCATTTTGGAGTTTCGCGCTACCAATTCTGTGCACTGAGGTGACAAAACAGCTTTTTTTAATCAGAAGGTCACACTTGTGCCCTTTTGATTTACAGTTTTTTTTAAAAAAAATACTGTGCAGTGGGGAAAGCATGTGGAGAATGATAACACGCTGTAATTTACTCGGCCACCATCTTGATTAACTGGCATGGCTGTGTGTGTACTTCAAACACGGATAGCTTTGCATACTATCGATTTAGCCAAAGGACCTTGGAGACAAATGAATGATGCTGTCAATTTGCGTTAATGCATAGCAATCAGCTTTACAGTTGTCTCTTCACATTTGCTGGGGTTTGGTTCCAGGACCCCCCCGTGGATACCAAAATCCGTGACTACTCAAGTCCCATTATCTGCAGTGGCATAGCAAAATGTCGTCCCTTATATAAGATGGCAAAATCAAGGTTTGCTTTTTGGATTATTATTTTTTTAAGAATATTTTCAAACTGTGAATACTTAAATCCATGGATACCATGGAGACAATCCCTCAAACTTCAGTGAATCCTGACAGGCAGGTAGCCTTGTGTCTAGGAGAAATGTGAATTGTTGTTGTTTGCCTTTGAGTTGTTTCCAACTTTTGGTGACCCCGAGGCAAACATATCATGGGCTTTTCTGGGGGTTTGCTTTTGCCTTCCTCTGAGGCTGAGAGAGTGTGACTTGCCCAAGGTCACTTAGTGGGTTTCCATGGATGAACAGGGATTTGAAGCCTGGTCTTCAGAGTTATAGTCCAACACTCAAACCACTACAGCATGCCGGCTCTCAGAAATACAAATGTTGCCTCTATTTATTTATTTTTTTAAAAGCTGATTTTTTTTTTTTTAGATTGCCATAGTCAGAAGGAGATTCTAAAGATGAAAGGAAAACATAACTTTGTTGAATATAGAGTGTGACTGGATGAGCCTGGGGCAAGAGATCTTTGCAGCTCTGTGACCGTGAGCGTACTTTGCAGAATATAACTTACTTTTCAAGGCATTCATTTTTTTTTAATATTGTGAAATGCTGTACTGTATTTCGATGGCAGAGTAAATACATTCAGAAGGGCCAAAGTTGAATTCCTGGCATCTCCAAGAATCACTGCAAGGTTAAGTTTTAAAAACATGGAAGGGCTGTTGCATGTTACTGTAGACCATGCGCAAGGGACATGGTCCTTCAGTCATTGTTGGATTTCAGTTTCTGTCAGCCCTAGTCAGTATTGAGGGATGATGTGAGTTGCAGTCCAGGATTGTTTTTAGACTATTTTTAGGAGTTTTTGTGTTTTAATAATATTTTATCTTTGTATTGTTTTCATTGGTTTTTATTCCTTCATCACCACTGGAGCCTTTGTGGGCTGGGAGGCAATACAGAAATACTATAAATAAAATCTGGAAAACAGTACAGTCGTCCCTCCACATTCGTGGGGGTTAGGGGCTCAAGACCACCGCGAATGTGAAAAAAACCACAAACAAAAAAGTCCTCCCCCCCCCCGCCCACATGGCCAGCCTCCCCCACACACTTCCCGGAGTGGCTATGGTGCTTTGAAGCCCCATAGCCACTTCAGGAAGGCTGGGGAGGGAGGCGGCTGGGTGGGTGGCCAGCCTCCCCCCGCACTTCCTGGAGTGGCTATGGAGCTTTGAAGCCTTGTAGCCACTTCAAGAAGGCCAGGGAGGGAGGCGGCCAGACAGGAGGGTGGATGGCCAGCCTTCCCCCGCGCTTCCCAGAGTGGTTACGGGGCTTTGAAGCCCTGTAGCCACTTTGGGAAGGCCGGGAAGGGAAGCAGCCAGGGAGGGAGGGTGCTTCCCCCCGCTCTTCCCGGAGTGGCTATGGGGCTTGAAACTCTGTAGCCACTTTGGGAAGCGCAGGTGGGTGGGTGGAGGGAGGGCAGTTGAGAGGCTTTTCAAGCCACCCCATCCTCCCAAAGCCGCGACAAGGCTGGAAAAGCCCCATCATCACTTTGGGAAGGGTGGGGGTTGGTGGCTGAAAAGCACCTTTGGCTTGAACTCCCCGCTCTCCCAGGGCTTGGGTCTCCACCCCAAACGGAACCAAGCCCCAGGAGAGCAGGGAGTTGGGCACGCAGTTTGCTTGGGGAGCACTCAGTTTAAATTGGCTCCTCTCCCTTGTGTGCGAGGGAGAGAAGCTGATTTCAATGGGGTGCTGGCTGAGCAAACCACGAATAATTGAAATAGCAAAAGTAAAAGCCGCGAATGTGGAGCGGCACCTGTATATTCCTAATACCTACTGTAGCCTATTCTGAACCAGATCACCAATGGCTTGAACAAAGCTTGGACAAGCTTCTTTTTGGAGTACTGTTCCAAGAATTCCTCAGTCAGCATGGCCAGTGGCTGCTTAATTGTTACATCTGCAGGATGGGAAATTAACAAATGAGACTGTAGTTTACTTAGCCAGATCCAGAGTCTGGAGACATGACTTTTTGGACAACACATTCTAGCATGTTCATGTTTCCTGAGGCATTCAATGAGCCATAGTCCAAAGAAGTAATGTTTCCAAGTTCTGAAGCTGCCACCGACAGGTAACTACATGGGAGCCAAAATGAGGGCATTGTGCCTCCAAATAAGAATCCCCCCCAAAAAAATGAAATTTTCTTTCAGTCCAAAGATTTCTGGCATTGCAGAGAATATGATACTGAAAATCATGCACACCTAGAACTCTTATATTTGCTGTGTTCGCATTTCCTTGGTAACTTTGCCAGCCCCCTTTTCTTTGATTGCCAAAACTGTACTTGTACTGACATTTTAAGTTACTTCAGTGGGAAATTGTCATATTGAAGGAAAATCAGTTTTTGAAGGGTGGGGAATTCTTATTTGTGGGGCCATGCTTACATTTCCCCCTCCTCAACACATACAGTAGCTACACCTATGGAACTTGACTAAATATTATGCAGCTTCTTTTTTTAAAAAAATCTGTCCTCCCGCAAACATAACAAAAATAAAAACATAAAGGAAATGCCTGCAAAAGGTTCAAGAATCAGAGGGAAGTTAGATAGATTTGAGTAGCCAAGGAAAAAGTGTTCTGCACTCTACATTTGTGTTCATTCTTCTGTGTTTCCCCTATATTTTACATATTCTCAAATATCCTTTATATTCCCCAGAATTCCGCTCCTCTGTTATAAAACTCAATAAAATTCTGTACTTTGTAATAAACTTTGGGACCTCAATCAATTAAGCAAATTAGGAGCTTGATTCACTGCATATTTATTTTGACAGAAGTCATTTAAGTTCAGTGGGCTGCCTTCTTAAAATGTGTCTGTTGTTGTTGTGTGACTTCAAGTTGTTTCCAACTTATGGCATCACTAAGGCAAAACTATCACAGGATTTTCTTGGCAAGATTTGTTCAGAGGGGTTTCCTTTTTTTTTTTTCTTCACACATGCCCATTCTTCATGCCTACCCTACCATGAATATACTCTCTGCAGATTCAACTGTACACAATACTATATTTTAAAATCTTAGATGGGCAGATTTCCAGAAAGCCCCCTCTGCTGCCCTACGCCATTTTTAATAGGGTTTATAAGCCTCACTTCCCATTTGCATCTGTGAACAAGTCAGAGAGGCTTACAAAGAGACTGCAAATGCAAGGTGAGGCTTATAAGTCCCAATTTAAAATGGTGTAGGGCAGCAGCGGAGGCGGAGACAAGCTGTGGTTGCCAGGCATGCCACCAGGCACCACATTCTTTGGGCTCCCCCATAGAATTGTAGAGTTGGAAGAGACCATAAGGGCCATCCAGTCCAACCTCCTGCCATGCAGGAAATCATGATCAAAGCATCCCTGACAGATGGCCATCCAGCCTCTGTTTAAAGACCTCCAAGGAAGGAGACCCCACCATGCTCCAAGGGAGTGTGTTCCACTGCTGAACAGATCTCACTGTCAGAAAGTTCCTCCTAATGTTGAGATGGAATCTCTGTTCCTGGAGCTTGCATCCATTGTTCCGTGTTCTAGTCTCTGGAGCAGCAGAAAACAAGCTTGCTCCATCCTCATTGTGACACTCCTTCAAATACTTAAACAGGGCTATCATATTACCCCTCAACCGTATTTTTCCAGGCTAAACATACCCAGCTCCCTAAGTCTCTCCTCATAAGGCATGGTTTCCAGACCTTTCACCATTTTAGTCACCCTCCACTAGACACGCTCCAATTTGTCCATATCCTTTTTGAATTGTGGTGCCCAGAAATGGACACAGTATTCTAGGTGAGATCTGACCAAGGCAGAATAGAATGGTACTAGTACTTCCCTTGATCTGGACACTAGACTTCTATTGATGCAGCCCAAAATCGCATTGGCCTTTTTAGATGCCGCATCACACTGTTGACTCATGTTCAACTTGTGGTCTGCTAGCACTCCTAGATCCCTTTCGCACATAGTCTCATTCAGCCAGGCCTCCCCCATGTATAACTATGCTTTTCATTTTTTCCGCCCTAAGTGCAGTACCTTACATTTCTCTGTATTGAATTTCATTTTGTTAGCTTTGGCCCAGCTTTCTAGTCTATTCAGGTCATTTTGAATTTTGTTCCTGGCCTCTAGGGTATTAGCTACTCATCCTAATTTGGTGTCGTCTGCAAATTTGATAAGTATGCTCCTTATTCTGTCATCCAAGTCATTGATAAAGATGTTGAATAGCACTGGGCCCAGGACAGAACCCTGTGGCACCCCACTGGTCACATCTTTCCAAGATGAAGAGGAGCCACTGCTGAGCACCCTTTGGGTTCGGTCGGTCAACAAATTACAAATCCATTTAACAGTTAACTTATCTAGCCCACATTTTACAAGCTTGTTTGCAAGAATCTCATGGGGAAGCTTGTTAAAGGCCTTACTGAAATCAAGGTATGCGATGTCCACAGCGTTCCCTTCATCTACCAAGCTGGTAATTTTATCAAAAAAAGAGATCAGATTAGTCTGGCATGACTTGTCTCTCTGAAATCCATGTTGACTTTTTGTGATTATGGCATTGCCTTCTAAATGTTCACAGACTTTCTGTTTAATGATCTGCTCTAGAATCTCCCCTGGTATTGATGTCAGACTAACTGGACGATAATTGTTGGGATTCTCTTTTTTTCTCCTTTTGGAAGATGGGGACGTTTTCCCTCCTCCAATCAGCTGGGACTTCTCCTGTTCTCTAGGAATTCTCAAAGATTATTGCCAATGGCTCTGAGATTACATTTGCCAGCTCTTTTAATACCCTTGGATGTAGTTCACCTGGTCCTGGAGATTTAAATTCATTTAGATTAAGAAGGTATTCCTGTACTACCTCTTTACTTATTCTGTGCTGGATTTCCCCTATTGTGTCCTCTGTTCCATTATCCTCAGATTAATGGGGAGCCTGCCAGCTGGCTGGTTCTACCTTGTGAAGGAACCCCACCACCTTGAAGGGAGAAGCAGGCAGCTGGCAGGTTTCCTAGGGGTGAGGGAGCCCAAAGAATGCATGTCTGGTGGCTCATCTGACAGTGAGAGCTTGACACTGCGACCTCTGCTGCTGCCCTACACCATTTTTAATAAGGGCTTGGGTATGCACATTTTTTTGTATAAGTGGCAGTGGCAGAACCAATCCCCTGCAGATAGTAAGGGCCTACTGTAATTATTATTATTTATGTATTTGTTGCATTTATATCCTTTTCTTCCTTCAGCAAGCTCTGCAGACATGCACCTGCAGCCTGACACCCAAAGCCTACATTTCTTCAGACCTCCTTCCTTATCCTATCAATGCCAATTGTTTGCTACAGAACTGTCAGGTTCCTGGCTTGGGCCTCTGAACTAGGTCTCACTTAGCAAAACTTCAGCCAGTCCCCTGTCATGCACTGAAGGGCTGGGAATTGTTTATACATTGGGAGGGGGCCTTGAATGTGAGTACCTTAAGTTTCCCAGGCCTGGAGAACCTGGTTTCTCATCTCCAAGATCACAGCTGCCAGAGACAGTGGGAATGAAGGGGAGGGGGAATGGGTTTTTAAAACCTACACTTTAAAACCTACACTTTTTTTTCCCTGTGAACCAGTTCTGCCAATATTCCTGGACCTGTTCACTTCTTTACCTCTGCAATAAAACACTTTCACTAGTGACTGTTGTCTTGAGTGAATTGAAGTCTGACTGGATCCTCATGTCTAGAAAGATGAAAAGAAGGTTTATAAAGATTATGCTAATCAGGCATAAAAAGACTTTGTAAAAAAAAAAAAAATCATTTATATGCTGCATTTTTCCCAGAATGGGACCCAAGGCAGCTCACAGAAAGATCAAATACAACATACAATTAAAAACAATTAAAATAATCACAATTTAATATTATATGAAAACATATAAAAGTTAAAAAATAAAAATAAAATCATACCCAATAAAAAGCCTCTGTGCTTGCAGCTACATATTAAAAGTCTGCTTGAATAAAAACATCTTTGCCTGCCAGTGAAAGGAAGGCAAGGAGGGGGCCAGCCTAGCTTTCTGTGGAAGGGAGTTCCAGAGGGTGGGGGAAGCCACCGTGAAGGCTGTCTCTCGTGTCGTCACAAAGTGAGCCTGTGATAATGATGGGACCAAGTTAAAGTTCTGGCAGGTTTCTATCAGGAGATACAGTCTTTCAAATGTCTTGCTCAGAAGTTTTGTTAGCTAAGGTATGCCTGTAGCTTTGGAAAATCCTCCCAGCAACAGCATATAATATACAGTATGACCCTCGTATCCACAGGATTGGTACCCATGGTTTCACTTACCTGCATCTGAAAAAATATGTACTCTCTGGACATTTTTTAGGTCCTCCAGCATGATTTAATGGTTAACTTCCACCAGAAATATAGGGTTTGCTACTATTGGTGATGTTCGCTATTTGTGGTATGTGTGGGAATGTATCCATTGCGGATACAGGGCTGGTACTGTATGGCAAATCATAGGAGTATACTAAATATATAGTAGCCAATCATTAAATGGCAAACATTAAGCCATAATAAAAAATTATTAAGCAAGCCCCAAGCAAAAAACTCTTTATGTTGAACCTTTCTCTCACATTTCAGATTGTTATTGTTTTTAGTAGAAACCACAAGTTAGTGGATGGTTGGGTCAGGATGTTCCAGAAACACATAATCTGCTTTTCCTTGAGTTTCCTTAGAACCTAATAACTCTACTTAAATAACTCTATTTAAGAGTTGCAGCCGGGTTGTTAACTGGCGCTGGCTACAGGGAGCACGTAACTGCTCTGTTGCAACAGCTCCATTGGCTGTTGGCTGCCAGATCATTTCTGGGCACAATTCAAAGTGCTGGTTTTGACATATAAAGCCCTATACGGCATGGGTCCAGGTTATTTGAAGAAATGCCTCTCACCATATGAGCTTAGTAGAGTTTTAAGATCATCTGGAGAAGCCTTTCTCTCTGTCCCACGTTTAGTTGGGCACGTTTAGTTGGAACAAGGCTTTCTCGGTTTTCAGACTGTGGATCTCCCTCCCTAGAGAGGTTAGGATAGTCCCATCTTTGATCTCCTTCTAGCAGCAGGTGAAGACATTTTTATGCCTCCAGACTTTTATGAACCAACAAGGGCAGGGCTAGTGAGGCTGTGTGAGGTGATTTTAAATTTTTTTAATGGTTTTTAAAATGTAGTCTAATTTTTACTGTAATGTTTTTAACTTGTAAATTGTTTAATTCTTTTTTAAATTTTATATTTATAATGTGATTTTAACTTTGTACAGTACTGCATTTAGCTTGTATTGTTTTTATAATGATGTTAGCTGCCTTGAGTCTCATTGGTGGGAGAAAGGCGGGATAGAAATGATGATGATGATGATAATTTAAATTGTAGTGATTTTTCCCCAATGAGTCTCTGTTTAAATGTTCTCTATATAATTTAACATAGTCAAATTTTGTGTACATCTCTGACCTCTTTTGTCTTCTTGTGATACACCCTTGCTTGAGGTGCTGCATTAGTGACTAGCTTAAGCAAGAGTTACTGCCCCTTATCAAATATTTTTGGGATCTCTAGAGACTTCTAGAGAGAGCTCTAGAGATTTCTAGAGAGCACTGATGAGGAAAGATCTGTGCAGAAAACTGGGCCAGCTTTTTTTTTTTTTTTAAGTGAAAACTGGTAGTGGTTTGCTATCTCAAATGATGCCCCAATTCTAAATTTGTCTGTGTCCTGTATCTATGCTTTCTTCTTCTCTTCCTTTCTCATTTCCCTCTTCCAGGTAAGGTGGACCAAAACTGCTGGCAGTGCATCAGATAAATTCCAGGAGACATCGGTGTTTAATGAGACCCTTCGAATTGAGAAGATCCAGAGGCTGCAAGGGGGTCGCTATTATTGTAAAGCCGAGAACGGGGTTGGGGTCCCTGCCATCAGGTCCATTCGAGTAGATGTGCAGTGTAAGTCATTTTGCGGCTTCCAAAACTTTGTACATTTCTACCACATGTCTCTATCTGTTTGCTTGACTTGTAAAATTCTGTATTCATCTGAAATTATGATACCTCAGAGCGAAAGGGACAGATGTAGCTTCTGCCATACAGTCGTCCCTTCACATTCACAGGGGTTAGGTTCCACAGACCCCCGCAAATGTGAAAATTCTGCGAATAATGACAGCCCTCCCCCGCCCTCCCAAAAGTGGTGATGTGTCCTCCGGAGGCCCCATCGTTGTTCCCCCCGCCTCCCTACTCCCTCCCAAAGCGACTGCGGGGCCTCCGGAGGCCCTGCCATCACTTTCCCCCACCTCCCCACTCCCTCCTGAAAGTGGTGACAGGGCCTCAAGGCCCCGTCGCCACTTTCCCCTATCTCCCCTCATGGCAAACCATGAATATGCGGAACCGCAAGTGTGGAAGCTACAAATGTGGAGGGAGGACTGTACTTACTTCCCTGAAAGTGTGAATCTCAGATTTTCTGAGCAAAGAAATGAGAAATGGCTGTGAAATAAATTCATAAGTGGCTATAGTCAAGAACTGGAATTGTTGGAGTTCTGGACTTAACTCAGGCAACTTTTTATTCAGATTTCTGTTTGTCATTGCGATAACTTGGTAGCCTTGGGCTCATTTGTCTCATGTGGACATAAGTGCTAAACCAGTCTTTCCCCAATTTGGTGCCCCCCCAGAAGGGTTCATCCACAACCCTCATTATCCACTTCCAGCATAACTATTGGTCAATTTGAGCTGGGACTATGGGGAGGAGTAGAAGCAAGCCTGAGGCTTCTGCAAACGTTTTCCCCCGCCACCCTATTCCACAAAGAGCATGGCCACAAGGAGGTCAGAAGCATTTACTTCAGACTAATCAGAGTTAAGCATTACATCCAAACTGGTGAGCATTGGTGTATGCCTAGTTTAAATTATCATTTGTTGAACCAATCCAGGCTCAAACTGTTGGTTGCTATTCTGTCATGTTGATATGCCATACTTAAAACTACTGTAGTTAGTTTACATTAATTAGAGATCCCACTATTTGGTCATAATGCTAAACTCTGGCTAGTTTAAAACAGGAAGTCAATGATTAAAATCTCCTTTTACTGTAGTAGAGGAGGATGGGACCATTTTGCTTTTACCTACATGCAAAATGGGCTACTCTCTCTCAGCTAGCTCATGGGAAAAGACGACTGGGTTGTCTAAATCATGAAAATACTCCTCATAGAATACAAGGAGAATACGATTTGTCTAAATGCCATCCTGCATCAATCTGCCATATTTGGAAGGAGGGGGCCAAATCCACCAAAAACACTGTAGGAAAAGCCTTTGCGGGGAATGCGCATTTCTTTTCTTTTTAAAATTTATTTAGGTGGAATATCCAACTTTCCTACCTCAGATATGCCTTTTTTTTTTTTTTAAAGAAACTGGCAGCGGCAACTGGCGACAATAAAAACACAACTCTGTCCATCATCTTGATTTGCAGACATGTTCATTGGGACAGCAGAAGCAGACAGCTTTGCATGCCTGTGATTTTGCCAATAAACTGTTAAGACAAATGGAAACTGCTTCTAATTGCTGTTAGTGTGCATCAATCCACATTCCCCCCTTGAATAGATAGGCACATTGTATTTGCTTCTGTGTGTGTGTGTGTGTGTTCCTTCACAATGCATATTGATTAAGGTGACTGTGAAGGCAAGCCTGGAAGAAGGTAGCCAATCACAACTCAGGAAATGCTATGAAGGAGGGGGCTGCAAGGAAGAAATGTTACAAAACTGATGTTTGTCTTTGTCAGATGGAATAGAGAGGAAAGAGCTGTAATAGAGACAGGACAGTCAGTAAGAGGGGAGAACTGACTCTGGTTTTGGGGAGCTATGAATGATTGAGAAGTTCAAGGGTGTTACCTTTCTGTGTCTTAATAATCTTCCACTTGTTATTCTTTGTTTAAATTTTCTGGCTATCTCTGTCAAGCCTGATACAAAGTCAGGCCATGCTTACCACAACAAACCCACAAGGAAACACAGGTCCATATCTAGGAAGTACCCAATCCAGGAAGGGATTAAGAAAATGGTGAGGTGAGTGACAGGATTCCAAAGGTTGGAACTGTGGGGCCAGCCTGGAGTGGGGATCCATTACAGTGACCCCATAATTTTCATGGGATTTTCTCAGGCAAGGAATATACAGAGATGGTGTGTCATTTCCTTCCTATGATATAGCCTACACTGGAACCTATCTACAATACAGGGTTGTTATAAAGGTACAACGAGATGCAAAAACCAAATGTTAATGTTAACCTTTAAAAAAAAAAGAATTTGGCAAGATTCGTTTGATCTCCAGAGATTAGTAGGATAGCCTTATGCTTGTCACACTCCAGCCAGACAGTCATACAAATGTTGCAAATATATATTAAAAATGTGATCACAATGCAAAAGAAATCAGATAACACTTTAATCAAAACTTCTTTAAAAAACTTTTTTTGTAGCCTTTCTTTTTTTGTTTGGGCACCCTAAAGGCACCAGGTCCCACCTGATCTTGGAAACTAAGCACGGTCTGCTCTGATTAGTACTTGAATGGGAGACTGCCAATGAATACCAGGTGCTGTAGGCTATATTTCAGAGGAAGGAACTGGCAGAACCACCTCTGAGTATTCCTTGCCTAAGAAAACCTATGAAATTAAAGTGGTCACCATAAGTCAACAGGTGTACACACATAAAGCATTATTACCCAAATTCCACACAGATAAACCTTTTGCAAATATTTGTGGTATAAGCATTTATTCACGCACTTGTTAATTGGTAGTGTGATGCTACTTGCATGCATGCATGCAAGGCCTTTGTTGGACCTTTAATACATATAAGGTACTGTATTTCAACTACTTTTCAAGTGTCTGGAGAGGAAGTTTAAAGAAGGATCTAAAATCTATTACTGCTTCTTCCCAGCTTATCAACTGTAGAGTAACAGTCGATGGAGCTTACTGTATCTCCTAAGTGTGGATATTTTGACCTGAAGTTAGATGAAACCCCATGTTTTACCTCAAATACTTTCTGTCTTCCTGCCTCCACCCTCACTTTACTCCTGCCCTAATAATGTTTTAAAATAGGCTTGAATTCAACATCTGGATCTGAGCCCAAACTTCCCTATTTGAAGTTGCTGCAACCATAAATGGGATAGTTGAATTCCCATAGATTTTCTCTGTGGTTTTTTTTTTCTAAATGACCTTTCATGATCTTTCCTTCTGTTGTGTAGTTCCTTACTCTTATTAACCTGGCTTTTCTGAACATAATGGCTCATCGTGAGCACTTCCATCTTTGGACACAAAATTGTTGAGAAGGTCTCTCTCATGGGGAACTATATTTGTTGTGAGGCTTCCCTTTGCTTTTACAATGTAGTTTGGATCTAAGCTGATGAAAAGTCCTGCTGTTCTGAAACTTATTGCTATGGGATACATTGAGTGCCCAAGGGCTTTGCAATCCTAATCCCTGCTCTGCAGAGGGACATGGTAACATTCATCCTTTTTCGGCCTATTTTTACATAGTTTTCTGCTGTGGAAAATAATGTACTTTTATTTCTGCCTGTGAAATGGATGAGTGAGAGGATAGGGAAGGCCCAGGCTATTCTGTTGCAATAGCAGCCTTAACCTACAGTTGCCCCTCCACATGCGTGGCTTTCACATTCATTGTTTTGACTATTCCGGGTTTCCTCAGCAAACACTCCATTTAAATCAGCTTCTATTCCTCACACTCAGGGAGGGGAGCCGATTTAAACAGAGTGCTCCCCAAGAAAACCGCACACCCAACTCCCCACTCTCCTGGGGCTTGGCTCTGTTTGGGGTGGAGAGCAAAGCCCTGGGAGAGTGGGGAGTTTGGGGCAAAGGCGCTTTTCAGCCACCCCCTGCCCTTCCCTAAGCAGTGATGGGCTTCTTGTGAAGCCCAATGCTGCCTTGGGAAGGGGTTGGTGGTGGAAAGCCTCCCATCCACCCTTTCTCCACCCCTGTCCCTTCCCAAAGCAGCGATGGGCTTCTCGTGAAGCCTGTCACTGCCTTGGGAAGGGGTGGTGGTGGAAAGCCTCCCACCTACCCACTCTCCACCATACCCTGTCTCTTCCCAAAGCAACAATGGGCTTCTTGTGAAGCCCATTGCTGCCTTGGGAAGGGGGTGTGGAAAGCCTCCCACCCACCCACTCATTCTTATTCATGTTTTTTTTCACATTTGCGGGGGGCGTCTGCCCCTAACCCCCGCAAATGTGAAGGGATGACTGCATTATCATTATCTTTACCTATAACTCATTCCTCCCCCCCCAAAAAAAAACCTCAAGGAGGCTTACAAATTAAAACAAGGACAAATGTACAACAGAGCAATATTAAAACATTAAAATAGAATTGCTGTTGTTGTTTTTGTTTGTTTTGTTTATATAGCATCTTCTATGTACATGGAACTTTACAGTAAAATAAGCAAAAACAAACAAACATTGGGTCTTGCCAAAGATGTACAATTTAAAATAAGCATATACATAAACACACAGAGAGGGAAGGAAGGAGTAATAACAATACTACAAAAGACACTTGCAAAACAAATTATCCAGATAACTTAAAAAAAAATAAAAACCACAAGGTAGTATGAAACAGCAAGAAAATATAAAAATAAAGCAAACTGACCAATACAGGTAATCAAAATATACCTGATTATAAAACAAAATCAAACTAAAATTCCAAAACCTTTGGAAAATAGAAAGGTTTTCAATTGAGATTTAAAAACACCGAGAGAAGCCGTCCACAAATGTTCAGGGAAGGAATATGGGGCTATTTACAAGATTAACATTTAAAACATACAATTATAAATAATAAAACACACTTGGGGACAACGAGTACATTTAAAACAATGGAGCAACTTAGCACTAGCCCTGCCAGTCCATAGAATGCCTCAGCTACCTTGGACAGCATATACTGGGGGCAACAGTGTGGGCCTCAGCTGTTCATCTGAGTCCCACAACCTGTCTTGCATCCACTGTAATAGCTTGCTGCTTTTAGAAACAGTGGAAAACCCCATCCTGGTGTCAGTGCTTAAATAAGATTAAACTGCCAGTCTAGATGGTTTCTTTACATGGTACTGAGGTAAAAGCCCCATGTTATGCTTTGACTTGGGCAGCAAAATATATGGCTGATCCAGATTCCTCCGCTACAGTGTTAGGCATTGGCATCAGTGTTCTCTTCTTTCTCCTCCTCCTCTTCCTTTGTGTAACAAGGTAAAAATGCACATATGTATACTATTGTTTGTAGTTTTTATGCTACCTGTAGCCAGACCTGCATTGTTCACATGTGCTATCCTGTAGAATATAGTACATATTATATAGGAAATTTTATTTTGACATGGTGGGCTTGAAGGATAACTCAGAAAAGTAACTTATGAGAGTGAAATTTGACATTGTCAAAACTGGGATGATGAGTGCATATGTATCTCTTGGGCCAAGATCATATCACTGTTAGTGCTCAAAGGGAGTAAAACATAAGGTTAACAGGCCATAGGTGCCTGAACCTGGTATCTTGCTTGTGACCTTTCTGGGTCTTAAGACAAAGCATCTGTAAAAGATAAAAGAAACAAAGTTGCTTGTAGACTTCTAGACCCCTCTCGGTTTGCTAAAAAGCTTCAGGTCACATGTGGCCATTTAGCCCCCCCTCCCAGATCTGTTTCCAAAGCTTCCCATAAATCCCTCAGGGAAAAGGCCAGGCAGCCTGCTGCTATGTTTCAACTGATGCCAGCAAGCCAGGTGTGCTGGGGATCTAGCACAAAACTGCTGTCACTAACATAACCCTCCCTAGATTTCAGCATTAATCAGGGAAGCTGCTACTTGGAGCCTTTCCATGTTGGGAGGAAGGGAAAGGGAAACCAGATGGAAGGAAGGGACATTTAAAAGTTATGTTGATATTGAAATAACCCACATGGTTGTATCAGTTGGCAAGTCACCAACCATAGGATGAATTAATCTGTGATGTAGCTTCACTGAAATCTTTATTATTGCAGCCGTGTGCCCATCTAGTAAGCGATAGGTGTGAAACATTTTGAACACTTGAAGGCACTTTACAAATATTAGATGATGTAGATTAGTGCTTTTCATGCTATCAATGTGGTGGACTAGCAAGTTTTCCCCAATGTGCCATGGTCTGGTACCATGTTTGTACCCAATAGCTACAACTATTTCTTTCCTGGAAACGTGCTACGGACCATGGCTTATGGACTGGCACTGGTCCATGAACTTCTACTTTGACTAGTGGTGGTGATGGTGGTGATGATGTTGCAACAACTACAGAAGTATAATCCTTAGATGATTACACCTGTAGTGATGACATGGTGAGGTTCATCTGGAAAGAGCAACCAACTTGGAGTAAGTCACAAAGAATATGTGATGCTAGATCTAGGGGACCACAGGAACTTCCCGAGGCTCCCAGAATTTTCTCATAGATCTGTTAGAAAACAGGAAAGAGAAATGGCATTTTATGAGTCAGTGTATGACACCTTCAGAGTTCTAATTGGAGGGGAGCTGTTTTGGTTTTCAAGGAAAGGTTGCAGAGGCTACATCTGCACTGTAGCAATAATCCAGTTTGATACCGCTTTAACTGCCATGGCTACATCCTGTGGAATCCTGGGATTTGTACTTTGTTGTGGTACCAGCACTCTCTGACAGAGAAGGCTAAATATCTCACAAAACTACAAATCCCAGAATCCCATATCACTGAGCCATGGCAGTTAAAGAGGCACAGATGCAGCCAGAGTGGTGGCTCAGGTCCCACCAGGCTACTTTGAGTGTCATGGGTGTGGGTGGGTTTGACAGCAGATCAGTAAGTGACGAAGGAGAGGGAAAGAAAAACGAATGACATCATGCTGCAGAATAGGAAGGGATCTCATTGGTCATCTAGTTCAACCCAAAGCCAATGCAGCACATTCCTGGATAACAGTGGAAGTGGAAACCTGATTTGTTCAGATGTGAATGGAGGGGGGGGGGGCTTTCTGGCAAGTAGTAGCCGGACATTTTATTTTGACATGGTGGGCTTGAAGGATAACTCAGAAAAGTAACTTATGAGAGTGAAATTTGACATTGTCAAAACTGGGATGATGAGTGCATATGTATCTCTTGGGCCAAGATCATATCACTGTTAGTGCTCAAAGGGAGTAAAACATAATGTTAACAGGCCATAGGTGCCTGAACTTATAAGGAATATAGGAAGGTGCTGTTATGAAGGGTTTGGCAGAAGCTGAATGAAGTGCTGGAATGAAAATTAACCCCTGTTGGCCAAATCTCCTCCTAACAAAGGTTGTTTTGTTTTGTTTTGTTTAAATTTAAGAAGGGCCTTTAATCTGGGTGTATCTTTCTGTGTTTCTCTTCTCTCTTTTTAACTGTTGCCACCAAGCTAACAGCTCTTCCATGTGCCTGAAATACAGACCTGGCATTGTCACATGAGCAAATCCCGGTTTCCATTACAAACATTGTCTCTTCAAAACACGGGCTGCATTAAAGTATGCAAATATCCTGGGCCAGACACATGTCTTGATGAGAAATGCCTGCTTTAGCAGAAAGTAATCTCTCCTCTTGAAACCAGATTTCCAGACTTGTTTATATCAAAAGCAGTATTTTAAAGTCTAGTACCACAGAACAGCTTGGTGGGAGAGAAGGAGCGGAAGGGGGTGGGGAGCTGGAGCACAGGAGAAGCCATTTGTCTTTATGTCTTTGTAGGTAAACAACTGCAAGCAGTTTTCACTAGTTTTCTGTCATAGATTTTTCACTCTAAAGAAATGAGAAAATGGATCCATGACTGTGTAAGCATGGACACACATTCCACTGAGTTTAGTGGCTCCCCTCTTCCCACCTTGAACAGTCTAGAAGGAGGGGCATATGAAGCAGATTGACAAATATCATTACTCTGGTGTATTCTTGTCTTTCCATATTCTCTGGCTTTTCTTCACGAACGAAGATCCAGGAAGGACTTATCCCGCGCTTTCTGCAAGCGCGCTGAGGACTGAAAAGGCCAATCTGAGATAAACATGTCCGGTTACAGAAAGCACAGCAGAAGGTCTCCTTGGGTAGTGTTTCCAGGTTGTGATTCTTTATGCATTGTCATTCTCTTCAAGACTTGTTTGGCGTGAGTTCTCAAATAAGGCTGCAGCATTGTGAATAGTGCGTCTCCATGCCTCCCGATGTGAGGCCAGGGCGGACCATTGTTGGTGATCAATTTGGCCGAGCCTGAGATGTTGTTTTACGAAGTCCTTGTATTGCTTTTTTGGAGCGCCCCTCTTATGCTGACCTGTGGCAAGTTCACCGTAGAGTAGTATTTTTGGGAGGCGATGGTCCTCCATCCTAGAAATGTGCGCTGCCCAGCGCAGCTGTGTTCTCAATATCATGGCCTCAATGCTGGTGATCCCTGTTTGCTCAAGGACAACAACATTCGTTGCATAGTCAGTCCAGTGTACATTTAGGATTGTGTGTATACAGCGCTGATGAAAGCGTTTGAGGAGTCGTAAGTGTTATCGATAGGTGACACATGTTTCAGACCCATAAAAGAGAATAGACAGTACAATGGCTCTATACACACTGATTTTTATGCTTCACTGCAGGTGTTTGTTACTCCAGACTCTTTTGTAAAGTCTTCCAAATGTGCTATATGCCTTTGCTAATCTGTGATCGATCTCTTTGTCAATCTTGGCATCTGAGGAGATGATGCTTCCCAGGTAGGTGAACTGCTGAATGGACTTAAGCACACATTTGTCTACTGCAATGTGGGGATGGTAGTGTTCATCCTGTGGCAGGCTGGTAGAGAACTTCCATTTTCTTCAGGTTGACTTCCAGCCCAAACAGCTCTGCAGCTGTTGCGAAGCAGGATGTTAGGCGCTGCAGAGCTGCTTCTGTGTGGGCATCAAGGGCAGCATCATCAGTGAAGAGCAGCTCACGGACTAGATAGTTTAGAGTCTTAATGCAAGCCCTCAGACGGCTTAAGTTAAACAAGCTACCATCAATATGGTAACGTATATAGATGCTGTCTTCTTCTTTGAGCACTGCCGTAGCCCTTTGAAGCATCATACTGAAGAAGATTGTAAATAAAGTTGGAGCAAGAACACAACCTTGCTTCACTCCATTAGTTATTAGAAAGGGCTCTGAAAGAGCATCGCCATATCTGACTTGACCGTGCTGGCCCTCGTGTAGCAAGATAATCGTTTTGAGGAATTTGGGGGGACATCCTAGTCTTTCCAGGATCTGCCACAGACCTTTTCTATTCACAGTGTCGAAGGCTTTGGTGAGGTCGACAAATGTTACATAGAGTCCCTTGTTCTGCTCTCTACATTTCTTTTGCAGTTGTCTAAGGGCAAATACCATATCTGTAGTACTCCTATTGGCTCTGAAGCCACATTGGCTTTCAGGGAGAAGTTCTTCTGCAATAGCAGGAACTAATCTATTCAGGAGTATCCTTGCAAGGATTTTTCCAGCAATAGAGAGCAGTTTTATACCTTGATAGTTTGAACAATCAAATTTTGCTCCTTTTTTCTTGTACAGGGTGATGATGACTGCATCTCAGAGATCTGATGGCAGTTCCCCTTTTTCCCAGCAATTCACAAGGAGTTTGTGGAATTTACCATGGAGTACATGACCTCCTTGTTTCCAAACTTCAGGTGGGATTCCATCAATCCCAGCTGCCTTGCCATTTTTCATCTGCTGTATGGCCTTAAGGGTCTCTTCCAAAGTGGGAGCTATGTCCAATTCATTTTTCATCGGTTTTTGTATCATATGTTGGACAGCTGAACCTTGGAGCACTGAAGAGACTTTGAAAATGTTCAGCTCATCGATTCAGGATGGAGGCTTTATCAGTAATTAGTGTTTGACCATCTGTACTGTATAAGGAGCTTTGGACTTGTTAAGTAGGTCCAATCATAAAATCCTCTAAGATCACCCAGATCTGCACAGCGTTGTGTCTTTTCTGCTATATTGATCCACCACTTGTTCTGTATGTCTCGGAGTTTTTGTTGAAGTTTACTACATGTGAGACGGAAAGCTGCTTTTCTTACATGGCAAGTTGGCTGGTGAGGTATGCCTGGTGAGCAGTTCTCTTCTTTGCCAACAGCTCCTGGATCTCTTGGTTGTTTTCATCAAACCAGTCTTGATTTTTCTCGTGGGAGAACCTGAGGGATTCTTCTGCAGACTGGAGGATACTGTTTTTGATATGTTGCCAAAACACTGTAGGAGAAGGATCTGTAGGATGGTCTTCAAGTTTTGTTTGCAGATTTGCCTGAAAGTTGTCTCTCATGGTGGCTTGTTGAAGATTGTTGACTTGGAGTCTCTTCTTTAAGATGCCACCCCTCTTAGGTTTGAGCTTAAGATGAAGATTTAGTTTACATCTGATGAGGCGATGATCTGTTTAGCATTCTGCAATGGGCATCACTCGAGTATGATGGACATCGTGAATGTTTCTGTGGCGGACTAGAACATAGTCAGTGAGGTGCCAGTGTTTGGATCGGGGATGCATCCATGTTGTTTTCAAGCTATCTTTCTGCTGAAAGATAGTGTTTCTAATAGTCAGCTGTTGTTCTGCACAGAACTCTAGCAAGAGGCATCCATTATCATTGCAATTTCCAACATCATGCTTGCCTAAAACACCTTTCCAGGCTTTGGAGTTCTTTCCTACTCTGGCATTCAAGTCAACAAGGACAATAATTTTATCTTCTACAGGGACTTTTTGTATGAGGTGTGGCGTAGGTCTGTGTAGAATTTGTCTTTCCATATTAGAAGAACATTAAATGAAGCAGGAACATAAATGGATGGCAAGAATTATACTGTTTGGTTCCCCAGCTCCTTGCTCCTCTGTCTTCTTTATCTTGAAGATCGCTTAGAAGAAGGATTAATATGAGCCAAATGGGTGTCTTTAAAAGCAGAGTCATGTGGCAGAATCCTTCCTCACTGGTTTTATTGTACATTACAAGTGGGCATGGAGGATGCAATTTGGGGCTTGTCTAAATGGTGAAAATACTCCTCACGGAATGCAAGGAGAATACTAGCTATCTTAATGGCATACCACATCGTATTGCCATATTCAGAAGGAAGGGCACTAAATATGCTGTATACTCCACAGGAAAAGCCTTTGCAGCCTTTTCTGGAGTTTTAAAAAGGCAGGAGGGGGAATACGCATTTCTGCTTGTTGGGACAAGTGATATGAATTGATTCACTTTCCCAAAGGAGCAGATGTTGAAAGTGAGGGTGGGGGGGCTTGGTAACAAGGCAAGTGCCTGGAGCTGCCATGTTAGCTTTTCACCTTGGGGAGCGAGCGCTAATGCGATAAAACAGGGTTGTTTATTTGCTTTTCTGTTAAGGCAAAATATCACATTTTCGCACCTTTGATATGCTCTTTTTTTTAAAAAAAATACTCTGCGGCAGAAACTTGTAAGAATAAAAACATGAGTAATTCACTTGTGCCTGCCATCTTGATTCGCAGGCATGCCCATTTGCACAGCAAACATGGATAGCTTCGCATGCCTGTGATCTACCTAACCCCACCCAAAAAACATGAAGAAAAATCACAGCTGCTGCTAGTTGCCTTGACATATTGCAGAGTAATCTGCTTCTTTTTGCCTTGTACAGACAACCCCTTGGAGTTCCTTCCTGTGTTAAAAACAAAGCAACACACACAGAGAGCTTGGGAAAGTGCTTTTGTTTTTTTTTAAACTACTGTTCCCAGAATAAATGTAGATCAGTTCCCATTCTAGCTTGAGCATTGAACCAGCAGGAACTGCTACATTTAGCAGAGAAGAAAAGGAAATCAAAAGTCTGTAGGGTTCAGACGGAAATCTCTTTTTAAATTTTATGTGGGCAAAGGGAAGAGGAAGTGATTTGCCCATTAGGGCAAATGATGCTAGAACAACATGAGTCTTCTAGTGTTCTAGCTGGTGAAGCAAGAACCTCATTCCCATTTAAGGATGTTGCAGCTGAGGAACTATAAGGCAAAACTCATGTGCATTTATGTACAACTTATTTACACACACACACACACACACACACACCAGAGAGGGATGGGAGCAGAAAGGGATACTTTTGGCATCCTGGCCCAGATGAAGGGAACCCTGTTCAGCACAAGAAGCGACATTGCCTTGACAGCTAAGAGTTGGGGCTCACATGGCAGAAACAGGTGGGGATACCCCACACTCTGTCACATGACAGAGAAAACAGTCAGGAGACAAATTATATTATATATAATACACACACATGTTAATATACAACATATTGAACAAATATTAAAAAGATTCAATCAAACAAGATGTTTTCCCATATAAAATATGCTCATTCCAAACTAATAAATAGCAGTAAGGGTGAAGATCCATAAAACAGATATCTGCAGCTGAAATAAGGCAGATGAGCAAGGGATTTGATAGGTCTTTAATAAAACAGAGGCCAGATGTGTTTCAACCAATGGCCTTCTTCAGTGGCTGCTGAAAATATTAGTTTTATGTATCTCCTTACTCTGCTTGATTTCTGCTAAATTTGTCAGTTAGGGCCTATATTCTTTTCTTTTGTTGTGCTTTATGTGATTTCTCAGACATGTACATACACACACCATTCCCATGCACTTGCCCACATTTTTAAGGGAGGATGAGAGGTGAGTTAACATTCCCCCTCATAGCAACCCCTCATTGAAACAAAGCCACAGGTCACACGAGGAGGCCCCAGTCCTGACCTAAGCAGGAACCATCTTACCTATCTAGGGCAGCTATTAAAGCCCTGCCTGCTGAACCCAAATAATCACAGACAAATGAAGCAAATTAATGTCTTTCTGCTGGTACAAAACTAATCATGGTGCTTAAAATATCAAAACACAAGAGTTAAAAATAATGCCTCTTCAATTTTATTTTACCATCTGGCTTGTTATGAGGCAGCAGGATGCCCAGTCCATCTGAGTGCCTTGTGTGAGATAGGACAGAATCCCACCTCTGGCCTTCTGGAGGGAGGTAACTCATTTTGATATTTGAATATCAGGCTGCCAGTCATCTTTTGATATTTGAATATCAGCCTGCCAGGCAAAGAGGCAAGAGGTGGAAGTCTAGGGAAGAACAAGAAAGACTCTTACATGAAAGGAAGATAGTACCTAATGCTGGAGGACGGGAGAAAAACTGCAGAATGGCAACTGGGGTGTGTGTGTAAGCAAATATGGCAACGTTAAATTAGAGAAGAAAGTACGTAGACAAGTAGGGGTGAGAAGACGTCGTTAAAGCTAAAATGAAATTTCAGAGAATGGCAGGCTCATCACCTTGTGAATAAATAAATGCAAACTTTTTCCATTTCTTTATGTGGATTTCTCAAAACCCAACTGCCATTGCCCTGGCTAAGGAGGGAGAGGAGAAAATGCTAGACAATAATAAGTTTAAAAATTGGTCTGCACATTTAATCAGTAGAGCAGATGAAAAATTTAATGGCAATAGAGGAGCAGAAGAAAGGCTGTGTGGGTGTTCTCTTACATTTTGCTTCATCAGTTTTCCGTGGTCAGCACTGTATTACATTCTTCTTTTCAAAGCTTGTTGCCCTTTTCTCTCTCCTCCCCATCACCATCATGCTTTAGATTAGTCATTTTGAGGTTGGAAACCAGTTGCTCTGTAGCTACCTAGCAGATGTCTGAATCTTCTCAGGGAGGGCCTCATTTTCAAAGTTCCAAATACTTGGTTACAGGTTAGGTTAACACATTCTTATCAGTCAGACTGTGTCTAGAAATACCCTTGTCCCCTAGTTTGATGGTGTTGAGTGATTGGTCACTTTATTACGGTACTTTATTTGTCTTTAAGTACCTGTTAGAACATGGCTGGGAAACTAATGTGATCCAATCCAGCAGGCCAGATAATATCAGAAGTGGGATCCCTCCCCACCAGCTCTACCCTTGGTGTCATTTGGCCCTGTGGCCCATTTCTGCCTTCTCCTTGGATGGCAGAGGTGGGCTACAGCTAATTGTCACCCAGCACTCTTACAATGGCCTCCACTGCCCCCCCCCAGTTGTCCAAAAATAAACCAGTAACAAGAAATGTCATTATCTGGTTTTAACCTTGGTGTAAGCTGCCTTGGGTCCCATATTGAGAGAAAGGTGGGATATTAATAAAATAAAGTCAGAGGTAATTTCCAGTTTTCATTTCTGGATGTTTTCAGCTGAACTTGTGGTTGCTTGTTCCTTTGTTGTGGGGGTGAGGTTGACGATTGAGAGGTATATTTTAGCTATCTTCCCAGAGATGTCAGGGAGTAGTAATTTACAAACTGTGAGTGACTCCTACCCAACAGATGGGGGGAGGTTGAGGAGTGCAGGGGCTTTTGACGGCCCTGAGGGACATGTGCAGTCCATGGGCTGAGGTTTGCTAATCTCTCACATCTGGCAGTCCATTTGTTTTTGTTGGCAGGCTGGATGGTAATGGGGTTTCTCTGACCTTTCTCTGTCCCTGCCCTAAATCATGGAGCAATGACATATTGGCCTGCATTACAAGGGCTCTGCCACCAGGCAGAATGAGACGACTACATTAGTTGATAAATGCTGAGGGAACAGCTGTTATTATAGTTATTGTCATCATCCTCATCCTCTTGCCTTTCTCCCTGTTCAGGAATCAAGGCAGTTTACAGCAGTTAAAACAAACACAGCTAAAAATTAACAGAGCACACACACACACACACACACACACACTAGCTTTTCTTTGCAAATGAAGATTCGGGAAGGACTCATTCTGCGCTTTCTGCAAGCATGCTGTTGACTAAAAAGGCCAATCTGAGATAAACAAGTCCGGTTGCAGAAAGCACAACAGAAGCTCTCCTTGGGTGATGTTTCTGGGTTGTGATTCTTTCTGCGTTGTCGTTTCTCTTCAAGACTTGTCACACGCACAATGTAATTAAACAATCAAAAAATTAAAGCTTGTTAAAAGCATAAACTATTAAAAAGAAAACAGCAAATAGAAAATCTAGCACATTATGAGCCAATTCCACTTGAGCAGTCAGCCCATAAAGGCCTACTAAAGTAAAAGAAATCTTTACCTGCTTGTGGGAAGATAGGTATGGGAGCAGTCTCTCTCTGGGAAGGGAGCACCAGAGCTATGAGGACCTCATTTCCCAGTCATTCCCCTTGAGTCCACCAGTCTGTTCAGGACCCCATAAATTAACGTTTGCTCTCAGATATGCTAGAGAATTCTATCCCACTGTGAGTGTTGAAGTCAGATTCATTTGCTGGCCCAGCTGGCTTTGGTGGGAGATTCACCATTTTGTCCTTTGACTTAGGCAGCAAAATGTCTTGGGCCAGCCTTGATCCTCACTGACATTTGCTGTGGCGTCTTCCTTCCTTTCTGTCCTTACAGATTTGGATGAGCCTGTTCTCACTGTCCACCAAACCATAAGTGATGTACGTGGCAGTTTCTACCAGGAGAAGACAGTCTTCTTGCGGTGCACAGTCAACTCCAACCCACCTGCTCGGTTCATCTGGAGACGGGGTTCCGAGACACTTTCTCACAGCCAGGACAATGGAGTTGATATCTATGAACCACTGTACACACAGGTGAGAGATCCATTAACCTGCAAACAAGCATTGTATGCTCCGCATCATGGCATGGACCTGCTGTAGGCTGCTAGACAGAGAGTCTTATCCAGGAGGGTTTGGATTGTTTGTTTACTCATTTAAATGTTTATATCCCACACTATGTTGCAAAATCTCAGGGTATCTTACAGGGTTTAAAATCAATATAAGCAAATTAAAACAATTTAAAAGAATAAAAATAATGTACATAGACTAAAAGCATAATGAATAGGTTGACAAGTTAAAAGCTTGTTAAGAAGGTTGAGATAATTTAAAACCATGTGCATAAACATTTGGAGAAAGTAAGTTAAGCCCCAAAGACTTTAGTGAATATATTTATTTGGTGCCCAGATAAAGCCAGAGTTGGTGCTAGTCAGGTCTCCAAGAGGAGGGCATAACACAGTTGGGGTGCCACAGCTGAATAGGCCCTCTTCCCATCTGCACACACTGTATTTACCTCACTGGTAGTACACACAGGAGGGTCTTTCCGGTGGATCCTAATCATCAGGCAGGCATATGCAGTACAGGGAGGAAAGGACTTGTAATATTCTTTTCTTTTACCTGAAGGGTTGTGGAAGTTTTCTGTGTGATGACTTTCTAGGGAGAACATTTATGCCGGCTGAGTGGGATTAAGTGAAAGTGGGAGAGGAGAATAGACATTTTCCTCATAGTTCACCATTACTCAGGTAGGATGTTTGTAGTCACACCAGCTGGAAGGGTTATCATGTTTCTGTCTCCCACCTGGACACTTTTCACACATTTATTTACTCAGGTTATATCCTGCCCTTCTCCCATAAATGAGACTCAAGACATCTTTTAATAAAATAGGAAAAATACATAAAATTACTACAAACATTAAAAAAAACCCAAAAGTAATATAAAAACACATTTACAAATGAAAAATACAGCATACATCCAGTTCAAATCCCTTCCACTGCAAGTGAGGTCACTTGCCAGAGGCCTTACCTGAACACAAATGTCAGTGTCTGTGGCAGAAACAGTGGCCGAAACAGAGAGGACATAGGGAAAGCCAGCCTAGCTTCCCCATGTAGTGTGTTCCAGAGGCTGGCAACAGCCAGTAATAAAGCCCTTTCTCATATCTGCACTTGTTGTGTCTCAAGGGCCTTCCTACAAAATTGCAAGACTCAGGAAGGCTTGTATGGCAGAATATGTTCTTTCAGATAGCCTGGATGTAAGTCATATAGAGTTTTGTGGGTCATAATCTGTACTTTTGAATTGTGCCTTTAAAGGAAGGAACCTGTCGACAGTAAAATTATATTGTAACAAGGAAGCTATGTTTTCCCTATAACTAGCCCTAGTCAACAACTTGGCTGCAGCTTTTTGGGCTGTAATTTCCAAAAACCTTCCAAAGGCCTTTGTAGAATAATTTAAATGGGATGTAACTCACTATGGACACATCACCCTGAGGCATCTCCAGAAATGGGCATAGTTGACCTCTAGGTTTTAAGCACACAAATGCATTCCTGACCCCTGCTGAAACCTATAAATCCAACCTTCAGCCATAACAGAAAGATTTCCTATCAGTGACTATCACTGTGCCATGATGGAGGTGTCTTCTAGGAGCTCCCAGAGGTCCCCTGGAGGTCCTGGATGACATTGTAATCAATGCAACAGCTATGAGAACCTAGTCAGTGGCAATCCTCCTCACCCTACCCTCCTGCCAGCCACTATGTTGAGGGGGAGCAGGAAACCTGTAAGTCTGGGCTAGGTGGTGGCTTGAGGCTATTTGAGGACTTGAGAGGCAAAACAAGAAAGAGGCCTTGGGAAAATCCTCCTTGCTGAAGTTTCCTTACACTTGAAGCCCCCTTCTTTCCTGAATCTTTGAATATTCTTTCCATCCCTAGTGGTATGTTAGACAGAGAGATAGTGAGAGGCCATGGGCAAGGCTTTAGATCCCTGATCTCCGTCTCTCAATTCAGTTGGTATCTACCTCTGCATCACCTTAGGGAGTCCCACAACAGGCCATGGAGGGCAACATGTGGCCTATGGTTTATGAATCCCAATGCTATATGAGTACCACACTGTTAGGTAACTCAAAGCTGCTTCACATATATGTCTGTGTACAGAGTTATGAAAGGAAAGAGTGCAAGTGTCATAATCTGCTCCTTACAGAGAACTCTATATTGGGAGAAAGGTGGGATATAAATGAATAAAATAATAATAATAATAATAATAGTAATAATAATAATAATAAGAAGAAGTAAATAAGACTTCACTACCCTGGTAAACAGGCTAATTGCACATTGCTCAGATAGCTGGACAATGTGACATCTTTCCTAAAGGGAATGCACCTGTATTTCTGTGTCTGATGGATATTATGCTGATACTATATTTCAGAAGAGGACAAATGCAAGGCTTCTTTAAGAATTATTTTCCTTTTAAAAAGATCTAAGGACAGTAAAAAATGAAGCAACCACACAAAAGAATTCCCTACAGAGCCAATGAGAAACACAACAGGTGCAATACCTTACCTTGAGCTATAGGTGTATAGCTCCCACCCTAAAGAAGAGAGGAGACGGAGGAAGAACACTTGTAGATGTTCCTTCTGCATCCTGCCTTTGCTGAAAAGAAAGCTCTCTTTTCCTACCACTTTCTCATGGCCATTACCCTAAGGAATTTATCTAGACAGGATTTTAAAGAGAAAAATAGACTGGTTAAGTTTCATTTCATAGTCTAGAAATAATATTTACTTTGCTTCCTCTGGAGTTCAGTGTTTCTGAATTAACTTTATGATTAATGTCTTTGAACTATAAAAGTATTTCTTGTTTGTTTGCTGTCAGTTAACTAGGATATTGGTTGATAATTTCCTAGTCATTGTTCTTTCCATCACACCCCTACTTGAAATCGAGAAATACTGAAAAATGGATGGGCACTTTTAAACCTGGCTTATTTTTGACTTTAAACACTAAGACTGAAATCCTATAGTCACCTGAGAGTAAAACCTGTTGAATTCAATGGAACTTACTTCTGAGCAGACATGACTAGAATTGTGTTGTTATTTCAAAGATAAAAGTGTAGTCTGAAGGATGGATTAAAAGTTAGAGTAGAGGTGGGTATCATGCAGCCTATGACTCATATGTGCCCCTCTGGGTCCCCATCACCAAGATTTGCACTGCCATTGCTACATTGTTCTGGCAAATATGAGATGTGAGGGGTGTACACCTCGTTTCCCAGTGGAGTCATACTCCCAGTAATCAGGAGCTTGTTTCTCCTGGGAAGTAAGGCACATGCTCCACATGTGCCAAGTTCCCTAGCAAAATTTCAGCAGTAACAAGGTTTTGACAATGACATGAGGATGTGGCAACCAGTGAGTTCACTAGCACAGAAAGCTATGTTTGGTTACAACATGAATCAGAGTGAACACATCTCCTAAAATCAGCATGAATCAAGAGTGGTCTAAACTGATATTTTCCTATTTTTCTCTTAAAATTCACCAAAAATTGTACAAGCATGTTGCATCACATATGAAAGGCAAACATACATATTTTTCTGGCTTATTCCTTTAAAATGCATGTGTCGGTGGCATTTATGAAACCTAGGTTTTGTGCGTTTAATGGGGAGACCATTTCAATTGGAGGGCTGCATTCATTTCTGAGTTATACCCTGCGGGCTGCATGCTATAAGCAGACATGACCTAAACAAAACATAGGTGTAACCAAAATCAAATGTAGGTGGGAGCCAAAGCAAAATTCTTTCTTCTCATTCTCTTTCTTTCCTTCATCTCTCCCATTTACTTCATTCTCCCTCCCTCATTCCTTCCCTCACTTCCTCTGTCTGTCTTTTTCTCATTGCCTTCTGTCTTTGCATGAAGAAAAATTGCAAGCTATCTAGCAATGCAGGATGCAACCCATCTCTTGGTCTGTCACTCTAGCTTCAGCTCTGCAGCCACATTCATAGAAAACCAGTTGCATTCCATGGACTTGTCGGTCAAATGAATTTGAATGTCTACTTATCATTTTAATTTTTTTCCCCATTAGTGAAACGGTTGCATTTTCAATTTCTGTCATTCTTGTTAATTAGTATATTCCTATCCCCACCTGAAAAGTTAAGAGCTGCATGGAAAAGATATATTCTTGTTGAATTTTTTTTTAAAAAAACACTACTGCTACAGTCCTGCCCATATAATTAGACCAGTTTTACACAACATGGTGCCCTTCAGATGTCTTAGACTACACCTCCCATCACATCCTACATACTGGCTGGATGTGGTGGGAGTCCATTATATCTAGCATATACTAGATTGAGTATGGCTGAATTATACCTTTGAAATCATATACCAGCAGGCTGCTGTTGTTTCCTAACTGCATGGTCTATGTTCCATTAATGTTCTGTCTGTTTTTGAAAATGATATGTTTGCTGACTTCTTGAAAGTGCTCAGATATCCAGTCATGAAGCATAATTCAAAAATAATCTTCAACATGACTATCCCCCACCCTCCCCTGTTGCAATGCATTAAAAAAAAGTCTCACCCTTGTCCATTTGTTGTCGTTCTTAAATCATTTAGCTTTCTTAAATTATTTCTCATCCTTTCTGGGAAGTTTTACTGACTTCTAGTTGTGCTGTCCAGAGCAATCTGGGAAATTATGCCGTGAGCCTTTGCACTGTGTGCCCTCCCATAGTTAATTTCAGTGCTTCTCTCAGGGAGACAACTAAGAAGCATCAGGAAATAAACTAGAAGGGAGAAAGGAAAGGGCAGTTCTTTGGGGATAGCTTCATCCAGAACATCTATCAGCCAACCTCAGGCTGGTCTATCTGTGAATTCTGGACGAGTTTGATTTTTGCAGTATGCTCCAGGCAGCTTCTTAGTTAATATATCCCAATAGCTAGCTTATTAAAACTATCTTTCCTCATATGTGGAAGAAGCAGGTAGATAGATGAAGGGCTAGGTGCTGAATTTTGTGATGAAGCAATAAGAATGGATGTATAGGCAATTCAGGCTTTGATTTTTTGCACTTCCAGCCTAACATGGAGAGAGGTAAGGCATACATCCCACATTGTAGCAAGTGCCTGAGATGCAAGGAGGGATTGTATCATTTTGTATAAGGATTTTTTTTTTTAGCTTCTTCCGCAGTTCTTATGCTATGTCACATTTGCAATATAAATTCTGACGGGATTCGAGCTAATGACTTAAACGGTCTATTATCACAGATTCTGATATGCTGTAGGTTAATATTACTTCTCTAAAGGAGGACCTCTTAGTAGTGTTTGGTATGGAAATCACCAGGTTTCAGAATACGTTGCCTGGTTCTCATCCCCTTTCACTAGCAGGAGTTCTTGCCTGTCTGGGGTAAGAATAGATGAGAGCCAGTATGGTATGATGGGTAGAGTAAGACAAGGTAGACCCAGGTTCAAATCCCCAGTGAGCCATGAAAGCTGACTGGTTGACCTTGGGCTAGTCATTGTCTTGGGCCCAAGATAAAAATGGGATGCTATCTTGAACACTGACAATGAAAGGCAGGATATAAATGTAATGCATAAACGAGTAACATGGCAGCTAGCTCAGTGACTCCCGTTCATAAACTGAGAAGGTCCAAGTAACTAAGCAAGAGGGTTCTTCAAACGTTCGGCAGTATATATGTTGTTGAACAAAATATAATGAAGTGCTAATAGGAGGGTATGGGCAGAGCTTGGAAAATAATTGTTAAAAGTAATTAGTTATTACTATATTATAATTCCAAGGCTATCTCCCATAGTTTGTTGCCATTACTGTATAATTACAATTTCAAAATAATTCTTTACTTTCCTGTTTCTAAAAGTAGCCAAAAATACCTTACTTTTAGTTATTTTTAAAGAAACCTAAATCCTATAAGGTAGTGATATAGAATGCACTCTTCTTCCATCCACCTCATAGCTGTATCTACACCTATGACAAAATGTAAGGCACACGACACTGTATGAGCTGGCACTTGTGAAACAGCCGTGGTTCCCCACCCCTGTCTCTTTAGACTGAAGGATTGATGGTCCTTTGCCATTTGTCAGCTAATCTGTATCTGTCCGGGGTCCCTTTTATTACCTTCTGGCCACCTGGGCATCCCGCTTGTGCCCACAGTGAAATCCAGACAAGGGAGAGTTAATATCCCCACTCTACTTAAGCATTCTAAAGTACAGGTCAACCTCCATATCCATGGATTTGGTATTCACTGTTTCACTTATCCACATCTGAAATTTTTTTCTTTCTAGGCATTTCTAGGTCCTCTAGTGTGGTTCTATGGTCAACTTCAGGCGTTCATCTCATTGAAAATAATAGGGCTCCCTATTATCCATGGGGAGTCTTGGAACGTATCCCCTGCAGATACAGGGGTAACCCGTATTGGAATCTAAAGATATTTATATGGCCGAATGAGCAGACTCTCTGTTAATCTTTTAGGCTATTTATTATATATACTCAGATATATACAAACATGCATAGTCCCTTTAGGGGAAAACATAGACACCACCATGTCTAGGCACATTGCTTTCATTATATGATATTGTTTGTAAGGCATCATATATTCATTATATTACAGTATATATAAAGAACAATGGTCCGCCCTGGCCTCACATCGGGAAGCATGGAGACGCACTATCCACAATGCTGCAACCTTATTTGAGAACTCACGCCAAACAAGTCTTGAAGAGAAACGACAACGCAGAAAGAATCACAACCCGGAAACATCACCCAAGGAGACCTTCTGCTGTGCTTTCTGCAACCGGACTTGTTTATCTCAGATTGGCCTTTTTAGTCATCAGCGCGCTTGCAGAAAGCATGGGATGAGTCCTTCCTGAGTCTTTGCGAAGAAAAGCCAGAGAGAGACAGTATATGGCAATTAAGATGTTATACTTTCATAGGGACTGAACCTTGATACCATCTAGCAGGATTCTCTAACACATAGAGCAACATTGCCGTCTTAAACAATATAACTCATCCATGTATCCACTAAAGGAATACCATCTCATCTATTAAAGAACTATACATCTCAAAACAGGCATCCAAGGGGTTAATATCCTTGGGCATTGCTATATTTAGCTGCATCCATGACAATCATAATGAGAAATATATCTATTTAATATAACCTAGTTGAGAGAAGATATTCTCTCTCTTGCCAGCTTGGTCTATCTCCATTAGCATGTCTGTACAGTTATCAACTAGGAACATCACAGCTATTATCAACAGCATTCTTCTGCATTGGAGACTGGCAAGCAGTCTCACATCTATCTCTCCTCATCTTGTTTTATATCTTTCCTAGACTAATCAGCTGCTGTATCTGGTCCAATGAGATAAGAGACACTGGTCCTTGTTTAAATAAACATTATTTTCTTCTCCAGTCAGGTTGTTGGAGGTGACATACCTCACGAGGTACACTTAATTTCCATCAGATTATATCAGCCAGCTGACTTCATCAGCGGTTGCTCTCTACCATGGCTCCTGTTTTGAATTTATTATCAGTCAAATCAAACTTACACTTATCATATCTTGTTTATAGTCATGTTGGTATTCTACCTGGAACTAACCTATGTCTAGACTCTTGGTAATACGTATGAGCATTCTATAATACACAAAGCTTTCTGCTTTGTGTGTTATACTTTATATGTTATAAGCAACCTATTTACATTTCCAGGTCTCAAAGTTCATAACCAAATCAGCATGGGTCTGTAATACCTGGATCACGTGATATTCCTCTTTCACTCCGTAACTATACCAATAACATTAAAAGTTAGTTACACTGTGTACGTATTCCTAATTAAGTTATAGTTGCGATGGAACTTACTTATGCCTTATTGAAAATATGTCAGTTACAAGACAGTAGTTATTTTAACTAGTTTCTTTCAAGCTCTGGGTAAGAGCCTCTTGAAGAAAGATAACCATTTTGTGGAGGTTGCATTTCTGTAAAGGAATCACTGAACCAGAGGAATAGTGATGATGTGTAATTGGGTTTTTTGTACACTCATTTCTTGGTGTTGTCATTGGCACTGACACCCCACCCTCCCAAAAGTTTTAAAAATTATTTAGATGTATTTTGTACATGGGTCTTACTAATGTACAGAGTATGGCTGAGCAGCATTTGTTGGTCATAGATGTCCTTATCTCCTTTGTGTCCTCCTGCTGAAGCATGAAACTTGGCTCACTTGCTTGTTGTACCAATACTTGCCTGCTTTCTTCATGAGGCATTCTGTGGACTGGGAAGTTTTTATAGACTGGTTGCTGGCGGGGCAAGGGGCACTGGTTGGTTGGTCATACCTATAGATAGGAGTTATCTGAAAGATTTTCTGGTTGCCTTCAATTCTACCAAACTTAGTTGACATAATAACTTTAAATATTTATGTCTTGGTGGCAGACTATCATTTACCACATTCCCTTAACAGACCAAGACTGGGGACCTAAGATAGGAACAGAAATGAAAGTTTCACATTTTAAAATAATCAGGACAGAGAAGCAATGATAATGAGAAGAATGTGTGTTCACTATATGATCCTGTAACTAAGATGAGGTTGAAGAGTTTGGGTGCACCTTGTCACACTCATCTGCTTGCCTTCTGCCTCCTCAGTGTTGTGGTTACATGTACTGGTCTTTAAAACAAGAGTTAGACAGTTGGCTACAATAGTAAGTGACTTGTAGACTTAATAGTTGAGGCTTTGTAAACTGATTTACGGCCTGGGTTTCTACACATTTACCCAGTGTTCACTGATCAATAAATTGGATGCATACAAAGCATGCATAAATCACCATTTGACAGGCAGCTTGAAAATGCCATTGTTCACAGAGCATAGCAACCATTCTCCAGAGAGGTGCTTTTCCACAGGGATATTGTCTCCCAGGCCTTTCTCTTGCTCATCCAGCTCAGATGTTACATGTTCCACCACATGTTGATGTGCAAATGCCATGTTCCAAATTCCATAGCCAACTCACATGAATTTGTGCTATTGGTGGCTTTGCACATGATCTCTTTCATGAAAGACTTTCTTCTAAACAGATTTACTTCAAGCCAAAACAAACAAACAAACAAAAAAAAAAGCAAATGCAGGCTAACATAGAGCCATGGGGAAGTTCTCCAAGCTCCCAATCTTGAATGAAAATATCAACATATCTAATGCAGCATGCCTAATTTGGCATGACAGTCTCAAAAAGTTACTCAGTAAAGTCCCATGGAAAGATCTGCTTAATGGAAAAAGAGGTCAACAAGACTGCTAGGTTACAGAAAAAACACAGCTATGTGGCGGTGGGGGTGGAGGGCAGGATCATTATAAACCAGGGGGATCCCAGATGGGCATTTTTAATTATTCAAAAAACAAAATGAAAACTTGAACATAGTGAGATAAAGTGGAGGTTACTATACTAAAGAGGTCTTTATCAGTTCAATGCAACTATGTTGTGATAGAATAAGAAGTATAAAGGCAGAATGGTAGTTTCCTTAATGATATTAGAAATAAGAAGGGATTTTACAAGCATATTAAAGACAAAGCAGAAGACAAAGGAAACATTGTGTTTACTGCTCAAGGTAATAGGAGGAAAGTATGACAGACAATTGTCTTTTAAAAAGCTGAATAATTCCTGTTTTGATTCAGTCTTTCAAGGAAATATATCAAAGGTTGTGCTAACCCAAGAGTATGTGAAAAGAATCCCAAATGGGGCCTGATGTCATTCATCGAAGGATTCTGAAAGAATTAGCTGGGCAATACCAGAATTACTTTCACATTAGAAAGTATACACAAAACTGGTTTGGCCTAGAAAAGTAAATAGTAGCACCTCTCTCCTTCCTTCCTTCCTTCCTTCCTTCCTTCCTTCCTTCCCTCCCTTTTTTTTGGTAAAAGAAATGTAGGCCCATTGTTTTGATTTCTATGTGAGTAATATATCAGAGCATTTTTTTAAAGGATCCTAAGAGCAGTGGAAGAAATACTAGTAACCAGCCTTGTTTTGTTGTTGCATTTAAGGAAATCATTTATGACAGTCTCAGATAAAGTAACTGATTTTGTAGACAAACAGAATTCAGTTCAAATGATAGAGTTGGGCCTGAGCAGTACAGCTTACCTTCATTCAAGGTTCACTCAGCCTTCCATCCTTTTGTAGGTCGGTAAAATGAGTACCCGGCTTGTGGGGGCAATTAGCTAATACACATTGGAAACTGCTTAATGCAGTGTAGATGTGTAAATTGCTATTGCTTAAAACAAATTGTAAGCCGCTCTGATAGCCTTTGTGGCTGAAGAGCGGGGTATAAATAGCTAAATAAATAAATAAATAAAATTCTAGGGAGGCTAACTGATGTGAAGGAAAGGAAAGGAAAGGAAGCCTGGCCTGTGTGTGCATGCGTGTGTGTATGTGTGTGTGAATGCATATCAGTGTCAATGCCAGAAAAAGAGGCAAAGTTGGCTCTTTACACATGCACGCACGCACGCACACACACATCCTAGTGACTAGAATGTGCATTTCATTCCCACCCCCACTGACCACAATGGGAAGGCAAAAAAGAAGAAAAAGAATGGAAAGTGGATATAGGCTAAGAAAAAACTGCCACCACCTTCTGTCTTGACCTGATCAAGTTGGCACTACTTTGGATTTGATGGTAGTGCAAAGGCAGGTCTACAGTTGAACATTAAGAAAACAAAAAATAATGACCACAGACTATTTACATAACTTTAAAGTAGATGATGAAGATACTGAAATAGTTCAAGATTTTCCATACCTTGGCACAGTCATTAATCAGAATGGAGACTGCAGTGAAGAAATTAGAAGAAAACTAGAAACTGAAAGGGATTTATGAAGGAACTAGACAATATCCTGAAGTGTTAAGATATCTTGTTGAATACTAAAGTTAGGATTGTTAATGCCATTGTATCTCCCATTTCTATGTATGGATGTGAAAGCTGGACAGTGAAGAAAGCTGACAGGAAGAAAATCAACTCATTTGAAATGTGGTGCCAGAGAAGAGTTCTACAGATACCATGGACTGCTAAAAAGACAAATAAATGGGTCCTAGACAAAATCAAGCCTGAACTCTCCCTAGAAGCCAAGATGACTAAACAGAGACTGTCGTACTTTGGCCATACTGTGAGAAGACATGACTCACTAGAAAAGACAGATATGTTTGGTAAGGTAGAAGGCAGTAAGAAAGGAGGAAGACTGCATTCCAGATGGACAGACTGAATCAAGGAAGCCAGGACCCCGGGTCTGCAAGCCTGAGTAGAGCTTTTGAGGATAGAGTGACTTGGAGGTCTCTCCTTCATAGGGTCACCATATGTCAAAGTCGACCTGACATCAATTAACAACAACAATGCTAAAGTAGTGGTGAGCAAAGTGAAAGATGCAAATTGCATGTGGCCCCAAGATTGCTTCCTCCAACAACCTCTAGGATTTTTGTTTTAGTTTTTGTTTTGCTCAAAACCAGATAATCACTAGGAGGTATGATTAACCATTTTGCTGAGGATTTGAAGGGGCCTTTCTTCAACTGGTGAGCAATATATAAAATTAACACACTGTAGTAGTATTCAACTGGGGGTGGGGTGGGGTCAAGTCAGAGTCAGCTTGATGCATCTGATGGATTGGAGTCCAAGAAAGCTTATGCTATAAATTTCCTTCTTTCTGTCTCACAGGATTCCTAAGGGATCCTTTTATATCTTTTTAAAATGCAGTTAACACAGGCTTTGTAACAACTTTTTGTGTCCTTGGTGATACCAGGCTCCTGCCATTAATATTGCAGATAACTAGGTGTCACTTCATTTCCTCCCTAGTTACTTGCCAGGCTGTGTGTAACCTCAGCCATAGCACAACTATCTACTATAGGCTTTGAGCAAAAACCAAACCATAATTTCTGGTCAGGAGTTATAACCTAAAAAACATTTAAATAGGCAAAGGTTCTGTTCACTTATCACTGTTCTGAACACTGTTCAGTGTTCTGAACCTCAGTTCAGGAGAGGTAAAATCCCCAAGTATTTTTTCCTAGGGGCTGACCGAGGAATCACCAGATACAGCAGGCAGCTGGCCGCCTGCTTTCAATGTGGCTTTTATGAGCACCAGAGGCGTACTTGTCACACCCCCTTATTTTCCTGCTGTGGAGCGAGAGGTCACCCCTCTGTTGCCTGTCAGGCGAGCATTTGGTGCAATTTTTGTGAAGAATTTGGGCACACCTATTTTTGGTGTCCCAAGGCTTTTTATAATTGTCAAGATGCACAGCGTCTGGAAAAGGCAAACCAGGTGGCTAGGTCTGGCAGAGAGAAGGCTCGGGAGAAGGAAGTGAGAACTCAGTCCCAGGAGAGAGGAGGTCAGTTTCAAAAAGTTGATCGAGAAAGGGAAAAGAGGGAGGAAGAAGGTAACAAACCAAAAGGAATTCAAAGATCAACAGGGATTGGAGGGAAGCCCGAAGAAAGGGAGCAGAAGGGAAGGAAGAATGGAGTACAGTGGACAAAAGGAAGAAAGAGAAAGTGGGGAGGAAATCACCACAGAAGGGGGAGTTGCATCTCATAGGTGAGGTGGCTCAGAAAAACAGGTTTGAATTGTTGATAAAAGGGGAAGAGAAAGAGGCTACTGGGGATGGTGATCAAGTTCCAGAGAAGAAGGAAGAGAAGCAGGATGCTGTGGGTGCATGAGAAAGTACAGAAAGAGAAATAACTGATCAGGAATTGCTTCAGGAGTCTACAGTCATGGAAATGGGACATCAAAAGAGTTTGGAGAAAAAGAGATGGATACAAGTGAACAAGGTTGTTCTCTGATTCCAAAAGTTGGCTCTCAAGACTCCATGATCCCAGAGCAGCTTTTGGTATCATACCCTTTGACCCTGAACTCCCTAAACCTCCAGACCCTGGCCCCTTGGCTTCTGACCCTTCCTTTTCATCCCAACCTCCTTTCACCCCATGCTCCCCTCCCTCCATCTCCAACACTTGTAAGGCTACGCCTCAGGAAAATCCTGAGGAAGTAGAGGTGATGCATTCAGAGGAACAAGAGATACAGTCACCAGAGCTGTGTTGAGAAAGAGTGTGTTTAAAACGAGAGTTTTAATAAGTTAGACTATAAGCTAGATTTCAGTTAAGTTAGACTTTAAGTTAGATTTTTAGTAGAAAAATAATTATTTCGATCGGTATGGCCAATATACTTCTGTTAGTTTTTTGGTTATTTATAACGGAGGCCTTAATAAATTTTTGGGTACATAAAACAATGGGTTCATTAAAAATTGCCACGTGGAATGTCTGTGGCTTGCAAACTGAGGATAGGCGCAATGAGATTTTGCCCTGCCTTGGCGGCCTGCATTATGACATCATTGAATTGCAGGAAACTCATATCTGTAACGAACAACAGCAGAGCCGGTGACAGAGGTTGTGGACGCAAGGACCTTCTGTATGGTCATATGGGGAGTGTGGCGGTTGGGAGTAGGGGTTTTGTTTAGGGCCAGGAACAATTTGACCATTGATTTCATGTTAGAAGTAGTTTTGGGGAGGTTGTTGTTGTTGGATTTTAGTATGGAGGAAAAGCAGAAAGATGGAAGAGTAGAAAAGAAGGCTTTTAGGCTGTGTGGGCTTTACGCTCCTGTAAAATATGCCAAACGGAAAAAGTTTTGGGGGTATTTAAAAGATGAGTGTAACACTCGGCGGCATCTTGTTATCGTAGGAGATTTCAATAGCAGGGCAAGGATGATGGACAGGAGTGCTTACGCAGACCAGAAAGAGTGGACAAAGTTGTCCCTCCCCAAACCCCTGACAGCAGAAGAAAGAGAGTTAGAGTCTTTTCTAGAGAGGCAAGGTCTTAAGGATGCAGCTCTTGATGTGGAGAATGAGTTAGATTTTTTTCTTGTTTATTGCAGAAAGGCTTTTGGCTCAGATTTTCCCCCAATGGAAGGAGTTCAATTTACTCATTATCACAAAACCTCAGCCAGCAGAATAGACCGTGTGAGGACAGTGAAGGAAATGAAGGAGGAAAAGTGCACTGTTATGATCACTCCTTGGTCGGATCATGGGCTCTTGGCTGTAGAGTTCAGGTTTACCCCAAAGGGAGACCTCTCTCGAGGTTGCGCCCTAAATTTTTGAAAGATGTGGCATGTAAAGAGCGCATCGCCTCAGCACTAGCCCACAGCCTAACTCTTACTGAAATGTACAAGGATGATTAGTGCAGGTGGTGGGGACGTGTGAAGCGCGTGGCTCGGGCCACTAGCCGGGCTTATGAGACCAACATTAATGGGAGACAGATTCAGGAGTATCATTTGGCCATTTATCAATTTTTGAAGTGTCATTATCATTTGAACCAAGGTGTTCCTTTTTCAGAACAAGAGCTTAACTGGGCGAAGGGATTGATAGCAAGATTTTGCCAAAAGCAAAGACAAAATAGAAAGAGGAGTAAAAATTTCAGGACTCAAGGTGGTGTGGTTGACGTGGATGAGTTGGCAGGCGCCCGGAGTCCAAAGGCTCCGATCGAATTAAACGACTTGGGGGCCTCTGAGTCAGACCCTATTGCGTTTAGACCATGTGAGATGCTGGATATCATGGAGGGATATTACAGGCAGTTATATGCTCAGAAAAACATAAATATAGAAGAGATTAAGGGTTTTTTCCCAAGCTTTTTCAGAGGATCAGATGGGCACCCTCTATAAGGGTTTGAGTCCAGGGGACAGGAAGAGGTTGGTCTCTCCTACAGAAGAACAAGAAGTTCATGAGGTCATAGTTCAGGGGAAGGGTAAGTCGGCCCCTGGCCCAGATGGCCTCAGTTGGAATTTTTATAAAGTTTACAGAAAGTGGACTGTTCCCCCTTTAACAACTTTGTTTAATTTTTTGTGGGATAATAATGAGCTCCCTGAGACATTTTATCAGGGAGTCTTGATTTTTTTCCCAAAGGAGGGTGATCCTACCCTCCCAAAAAATATGGCGCCGATAGCTCTGACCAACATAGTCTACCGCATGTTGGCAAAAATACTGAACAATCGGCTGGCTAAGGTGGCTGATAAGATTGTGATGGAAGCACAGTCCAGTGCTGTGCTGGGTAGGACTATGGTAGACTCTCTTTGTTTGTTTCGGGAAGTGTTCCGACTCAGCAAGGAGCTTGGACTGGTCAAATCCTACAGGTCGACCAGATGAAAGCTTTTGACAATGTAGATCATACATTCCTATGGGAAGCCCTCAAGTGGAAAGGAGTGCCAGAGAGATTTATTGCTTTAGTTAAATTGTTTTATAGGGATGCAGAGGTAGTTTTGCAAGTCAATGGTCATAGAGGAAAGAGGATTAAGTAAAATTCTGGGGTGAGGCAAGGTTGTCCACTCAGCCCTCTCTTGTATGTTATTGCTTTGGATGCTATCCTGCGTAAGATTAGTTTAGACAAGAGCATCTCAGGGATCCAAATCCCACGTCAGTTGGACAGTTCGTGGTTGGTTCGGTCTGAATCTGTTAAATTTGTTGCCCATGCTGATGATGTGTCTTGGTTAAGGACAGGATGGAAGTTAGAAAGATTAAAGATGCTTTTGAGGCCTACGGTCAAGTTTCTGGTGCTCGACTTAACATGGAAAAGAGTTTTTTGATCAGGATTTTTGCTGCAGAGGACAAAATGGCAGCTATTCCTCTAAAGGACGTAGTTGAAGAAAAGGAAGGGTGGCAAGCAGAGCAAGAGGCAAAAATGGATAGGATGAAGATCCTGGGACTGAATTTTGCAGTGGCTCCCGAGGGATGGGGAAAAAATGGTATCGCTGGTTGGAAAAAGTAAGGAGAGGGTGGCCCTCTGGCAGAGATGGAAGCTGACCATTTACCAGAGAGCTGCTTTTGTAAATACCTACCTGCTTTCGGTGGCAGCCAATTTGGCGGCTGTTTTCCCGCCTCCGCATTCAGTGATTAAAGAAGTCAATAAAAAGCCACTTCTGACACAGTAACTTAAGAGCCAAATGCATGCCTAAATAAAAAGGTCTTTGTGTGTCATGTCAGCAAAAAAAGATCACAAGATACTTGCTGAGTCGCCCATGGTAGTCTCCCAACTTGAGAGCAGCCACTCAGTGGACCACAAACTGAATATGAGTCAGCAGTGTGATGCAGCAGCTAAAAAAGCCATTGGGATTCTAGGCTGCATCAATAGGAGTATAGTGTTTAGATCAAGGGAAGTAATAGTGCCACTCTATTCTGCTATTCTGCTTTAGTCAGCCCTCACCTGGAATACTGTGTCCAGTTCTGGGCACCACAATTCAAGAAGGATATGGACAAGCTGGAACATATCCAGAGGAGGGCAACCAAAATGGTGAAAGATCTGGAAGCCATGCCCTATGAGGAGTGGCTTAGGGAGCTGGGTATGTTTAGCTTGGGGAAGAGAAGGTTAAGAGGGGACATGATAGCCATGTTTAAATATTTGAAGGGATGTCATACTGAGGATGGAGCAAGCTTGTTTTCTGAGGCTTCAGAGCCTGCGACATGTAGCAATGGACTCAAACTAAAGGAAAACAGATTCCATCTAAACATTAGGAAGAGCTTCCTCACAGTAAGAGCTGTTCAGCCATGGAATGCACTGCCTCAGAGTGTGGAGGACTCTTCTTCTTTGGAGGCTTTTAAGCAGAGGCTGAATGGCCATCGGTTAGGAATGCTTTGATTGTTTATTCCTGCATGGCTGGGGGTTGGACTGGATGGCCCTTGTGGTCTTTTCCAACTCTATGACTCTATGATAAGTCGATTGGGTTCTCTTCAAGTTCCTTTGGGGAATGGCCACGTTCCCCCTGGCAAGGGCAGTGGCTTATGGGGAGGTAGGGGGCCTGCCCAAGGGGGCCTGGACTTCCCAGCCCTGGGACCTAAGTTCATCGCCATCTTTTCTGCCCCAAATTTTGGGAAACTTTCTCTGTTGCAAAAGGGTCAGATTCAACCTCAGACTTGGCTAGTTTTGTTTTGTGAGTGCTGGATGGGAACTAGATGGGGAAAGACTTGGTGGGAAGAAGGCTCATTAAGTTTTAGGTTTTCTTTGCCTGAAAAATTGAAAGCACCAGATTATTTGAGAGACTTTGTTTTTTACATAAAGAAATATAGAATTCATGCTGAGGAGTTGAAGGGGGAAGACAGGGCAGGTCAGAGCATCAAGAGAGATTTGTACAGGAAAATAGTGGAGGAGATTTACGTTAACCCATGTTTGCAAAAGCGTCAAGTCAAACTAGATTTATCAGAGTACCTAAATCACCAAACTAACCCAATTGAGTATTTCATGGACAAAAGGGTCCCCAAAAAGTTGTGGGACTTGAGGTGGAGGCTCTATCATCAGGTTCTTAATCTGAGGGGAAAGAGACCATGGACCGCAGAGGATGAGCAGACTTGTCCTCATCTGAAATGTAAAAAGGCTGAGATTTTGAGTGGCGTGGCACAAAAGGAGACGATCAGACATTTTGTCCAGGACTGCCCGAGTGCCCGGGAAACATGGGAAGAGGTGGCCTGGGTCCTGGATTGGCCAGATTTGGCCCAGCAGGCTTGGGAGACAATACTTTCAGGGACTGAACCTCCAGAGGGTGTCAGGGGACCCAGAAAGTCAGTGGGCCAAAAGAGGAAGAGGAAGGAGTCTCGTTCCATGGCTGAGAGTTTTTGGAAAGTGCCCTGGTCCATGGTGCGCCTGGTAAACCTCTATGTGATGTTAGGGTTAGTTTTCCAAAGACAAAAGGAGGTGAAAAGTCAAAATCTGCAGGATGTAAAAGGCACTGCCTATTATGGGAAGAACGTAATTGAAAATTTAGCTCTGAGTGAAAAAGAGAAATTGCCAAACCATTGTTGGAAAAAGTTTTGGCCGTGGTTTAGTGAGACAACCCCAACAATAACATAAAATGATATTTTTTAAAAAAACATTTTATTATTATTATTGTATTTTTATATTATTTTGTATTATTATTTTTTAACTAATCTTTTATTGATTTTTTTCCTTTTCCGAATAGGTATAATTATAATGTGTAAATACAATGTGATTATAGTGTGTTCAGACTGAGAGGAAAAATATATTAGTGTTAGGATAGATAGTTTTATTTTTGTATTAGTAAGAAAAGAGGAAAACAATTATTATTTTTGTGTTATTGTTACGGTCTTTTGTGGTCAGGTGTATTTTTCAGTAGAATGGTCTTATTCCAATAAAAAATCCCAAAAAATTCCCTTCCGCATTTGTTCAAGAAGCTGGCTGGCTAGAAACCTTTTGTGTTCCTTTGATAGCTTTTTTCTTTTGCAGTCAAACTTGTTTTATGGAGCTATTTTAGGTTCATGATAACATGGAAAAATACCACTGGAGCTGGAAAGTACATGCACATACCAGAACACTGGATTGCAGTAATTCCTAAGATTGCAGACTGTTCTTTTAGGATTCTTGGTTATTGCAAGAATTGCTAAAGTCCTGTATTTCTGATATACTCTACTTTGATTCATACAATACTTTTCCATCTAATCTCAGGCTCATTGCACTGTTAGGCTGAGTAAGACAGCTGCCTCAGGTAACAGATGCTGCAGTCCAGGGAGGCAGCAACGAGGTGTTGTGCAGACGAGGGGATGTTGTGCAGACTAGGGGTGTTGTGCATCCTGTCCCATACACTAAGCTGGGTTTCTGACCTTCAGTGTGATGATAGACCTCCAATGTGATGATAGCATTTGGAATGGGGCAGGGATTTGACATTTGATCCTTTACCTCAGGAAGCAAAATGTCTTGGACCAGCCTTGTACATAACCTCAAGGCATTCAAATTCATTGTGATCACAAGGATGAAATTAGATAAGGCTGTAGGGTATGCAAGCCAGTCTTAAAAGTCTTTGAATAAAAAACTGTTGAGCTTGTTTTAAAGACTTGTAGCCACCAACAGTTCAATCTACTGCTTTTGTCTGTTTCTTTCCAAATCATCCAGGGAGAAACCAAAGTCCTTAAGTTGAAAAATCTACGACCCCAAGACTACGCCAGTTACACATGTCAGGTGTCTGTCAGAAATGTGTGTGGCATTCCTGATAAGTCCATCACCTTTGAGCTTACTAACACAACAGGTATGTTAAGGAACTCTAGCAGGTAATGTCATTAAGAAATATCTCTTACCAAGGAGTGTGATTATCAGTTAGTTTCGTTTACTCCCACATTTTGTTTTGTTTTGTTTTGTTGTGGGGTTTTTTTTTTTTTTTTGGAACTTTAGATTGTTTTTCTTCCAAAATATGCACTTTGAGAATTTTGGGAAATTCGCCAGATATGAGCAGAAACAAAGTTGTCTACCAAATTCAGTAGGTATAGCTGTTCCCATCATGGAGAGGACCAAGTTGTACCTGTCTGCCATATGGGTCCTAACAATAAGAGGTCTGTCAGGCAAAAAAAAAAAGGAAAAAAAAAGATGAACAACTATAATTCAGAATTTAATATGAACATGTAGGGATTCAATCACAGATGTTTTGTAGTCCGTTATTTAGAACACTGGGCCTGAATAGATGAATATTCTCACACATTAAGGGGTTCCCTGCCCCATCTCAGGTTCTTTCATCCTGAAAATGAAGAAATTTGTGATTTTGGTCAATTCTTATCAGACACATACTGAAACTAAAGTCTCATCTAGGTTATTCACAGCATATGAATCCTGTTCATTAAAGTCAGTAAGAGAACCTCTGTTAAAAGTTTGGACTCCAAGAGGTGAAGCTAAAAAAGGGGAAGGTCATATTCAAGAGGAAGATTTTAGATGTCTTAGGGGACCCTATGTATGGACAAGTTACATGAACTTAATTACAGTTAAGACTGTCACATGGATTGCCTGCACAGGACCACTTCAGAAATTGAGTTTTGAGCAAAACATTTATTTCAGAATTGCTGTGAGGTAAATCAACTGGTACCTGTTTCCAATTAGTCCCATACATCTGGGTGAGGAGTTAAAATGGGTGTGTTTTCTATCAAAATATTAATCTCTGAAAACATTTAATCTAAAATATATTTATTTTAAAATATATTCTCATAACATGGAGAACTTTTTGAAACAGAAATCTAGTAGATGGCTAAATTTCAATCTATCTGTGAAAACCAGGGCTGCGTTTACACAGGCAAATATTCCCCTAAATATACCGCAAAGATAGCTCATTGTTCCCACGGATCGCACCACAGCATCGCCTCATTCAGAAGGGGGGAAGGTAAAACACCCAAATATAGCGTGACAGGGGATGTCGCTATTTTTGCCAAGTTATTTCCAAAGTAGCGCATTATTGCTAGTGTAAACAACCATTTCACTAAGGGCTGCAGCAGAGCTGCACTGTGATTGGTTGTTATGATGAAGGGGTGGGCTTAAAAGAGGTGGAGTAAGGGAGGGAGATCCAACAACCTCCTGTACGCAACAGGGATTAACTTCCTGCAACTGACTTCCATCAGCCAAAGGGGGGCAGGCAGCGACAACAATCTCCAAGAGCCAGCAGCCTGTTGCTTCTGCCTCCCCTGCTAACCCCTTGCTGGGATTGCCTTGCATCAGCCAAGGGGGGAGGGGGGAGGCGGTGGTGACAATTTTCAAGGGCCAGGTCTACGTGCTTCCTGTACACCAGCAGTCACTACTGCTCTGGGACCGCTTCACTCCCTGGCTGCAGTCGATCACAGGTAAATTTTTTAATAAACATTTCTTCATTTCAATCCGCAGTTGTTCAAATCCTCAGATACAGAACTTGCGGATAACAAGAGCCCACAGTATTTGCTTTGTTGTGTTAAGCATTCAAGTCCATCTTGTTTATTTCCCATGCTCTGTGCATTAGTGGAGAGACATCATTTCCCTTAGCTGCTTATTTAAGTTTTTTCCCCTCCCACTGTTGGGTTCTTGTACAGTTTGCTCAGTTCTGTCTCTAAACATTTTGGCTGTTACCTCCAGCACTTAATACTGTCTCCCTCCCCCACATAACTCAGTGTAAAGTCCTCTTGATCAGGTTTGTGAGACTCTTAGGGATTTACTGCACTCCAAAGAAAAGTGGCCTTGCAGCAGGAATGTTCTGTCTTCCTTGTTGCCTTACAGCATAATGTTGGCATTCTCCTGTCATTCTTCCATTCCAGTCCCGTGGGGGACTGAAGTAAAACCATGCCTTTTTGCTAACTGGTTTTTCTGGTTAGCAAAAAAACACAGTTTTACCTTGGTCCCCCATGGGACTGGAACGAAAGAACAGTGACATTATGTGGTAAAGCAGAGGGAAGACAGAACGTTCCTGTTGCACTGCCACTTTTCTTTGGAGTGCGGTAGGCCTCTTAGCAAAAATTTTCCTGCCAAGTACTGTGAGGTGCAACCCATCTCTTGCCAGGAGTCCATCTTTATGAAACCACAGACCATGGTTCAAGAAGCCAAATCATTGCTGGTGGCACCATCTGCAGAGCCAGTTGTTTACCTCCAGTATTTTTGTCTCCCTTTCCAGGCCTTGTCCTTCAACTGGGAGGAGAGACAAAATAACAACCTGTGCATCAAGGTCCTTCAGCCTCCTACCCAGAGCCTTATAATCCCTTGTGATATTCTGAAGGCTATGCCTTGCCCTGCAATTGGTTCCCATGTGGACCAAATGGAAGGGGTAATGGTCAGCAGGCTTGACAAGTCCTGTCAGCCTCTCTGTTACATCACAGATTTTTGCCCCAGGGAGACAGCACACTTCTTGAGACTTCCTGTCAGGCCTACAAACCACTGCTTCTATTGCCCTCAGCAGGGCATCCCCTACCACCACCACATGTCTCCTCTGGGAATTGGCTGTTCATCGTACTGAATCTTTCAAGGTCACCTGCACATTCTCTGAGGACTGACACTGTTGCTCTTGTTGCTGTTCCTCATCATCGCTAAGGGAAGAAGCTTCAAATCAATTCTTTAGCTCCAAACTCACAGAATGATCCCTGGTTCTTCTACTTCTATGACCCACATTCCTCCAAATGGGGTCTACCTACTGTGTTTGCAAACTGACCTCCTCCTCAGATATATCCCGTGTGTTCCTTATCCAGGACAGTCTTCTCCACTTTGTCCAAGAAAACCTCATGCTCCTTAATATGCTGAAGAAGGCCTCAGGTCACTGGACCTTCTCTTCCAACATGGCAACCTACTTGCACCTGCTGCAAGTGTAGCTATCCACATCCTCTGGCAAGAATCATAGAATTGTAGAGTTGGAAAAGACCACAAGGGCCATCCAGTCCAACCCCCTGCCACACAGGAAATCACAATCAAAGCATCCCTGACAGATGGCCATCCAGCCTCTGTTTAAAGATCTCCAAGGAAGTAGACCCCACCATGCTCCGAGGGAGTGTGTTCCACTGCCGAACAGATCTTACTGTCATAGAGTTCCTCCTAGTGTTGAGGTGGAATCTCTGTTTCTGGAGCTTGCATCCATTGCTCCATGTTCTAGTCTCTGGAGCAGCAGAAAACAAATTTGCTCCATCCTCAATGTGACACCCCTTCAAATACTTAAACAGGGCTATCATATCACCCCTTAACCATCTTTTTTCCAGGCTAAATATACCCAGCTCCCAGAGTCTTTCCTCTTAAGGCATGGTTTCCAGACCTTTCACCATTTTAGTCACCCTCCTCTGGACATGCTCCAATTTGTCCATATCCTTTTTGAATTGTGGCGCCCAGAACTGGACACTGTATTCTAGGTGAGGCCTGACCAAGGCAAAATAGAATGACACTATTACTTCCCTTGATCTAGACATGATACTTCTATTGATGCAGCCCAAAATTGCATTGGCCTTGTTAGGTGCCACATCACACTGTTGACTCATGCTCAATTTGTGGTCTACTAGGACTCCTAGATCCCTTTCGCACATAGTCTTGTTCAGCCACGTCTCCCCCATCCTGTATCTATGCATTTCGTTTTTCTGCCCTAAGCGCAGTATCTTACATTTCTCTGTATTGAATTTCATTTTGTTAGCTTTGGCCCAGCTCTCAAGATGAAATTCAATACGGAGAACACAAACATACCATAGCTGTTGCAGGTGAGTGCAGCAGCAGCTCCCTCACAATTCATATTCAGTAGTCTTAGGTAGGCACTGAAACAGAACGCCAGACCTCCCCCTCAAAATGCTCATACAGAACACCTGTTGGCCTTGGCTAGTAGCTGAGCTCTTGTTTGCCAAGCTCCAGGGAATGGGGCTGGAGCTATATAGAGAGCTAGTGGCTCCCCCTTCAGTTTTAATGCTAAATGTGATGTTGAAAGATTCCCTGTGGTTCATAGATCCTGTCTCCCATGAATTCTGAAATGTTGCTGTGACGAGTTGGATGGAATTGAGAGCCTTGTACATGCAGAGCATGTGCTTCAACAGTGAACTATAGCCCTTTGGGAATAAATGGCTGGTGTGAGGCTTTAGGATAAATGGCAGAAGGCTTTAGGAGCAATACTGGATAACAAACTGAACACAAGTTAACAAGACAATGTTGTATTTGGAGGTGTGAAGAAACCAATGCCAGTGTATTTAAAACACACCATAAGACAGAAGGAGTAGTCCTGCTGTACACAGCAGTAGTTGGAACTTATGTGCCGTGCTTACACTTGACCAAAAAAAAAAAAGAAAGCTTAATAAGGATTCATAAGAGAGGAACTCCAAAGATGAGGGAAGGTTTGTTGCTTTACAGAAAGATATTTTTAAAATAACCCTTGAGAACGGGGCAAGGGGGGGAGCCAGGACCACTGCTACTGTTAAGGTAGAATGAGGTAAGCTACCTCAGAAACAGATTTTGTCATGAAGTGGCAGTTTTTAGCTGATTTGTTATTGCATTTTTTTAAAATCTGCTAAAGATGGGGAGAGATGGGCCAAAATATTCTGCTTGGTTTTAGTTGCTGTTTTTGATGTGGGGTGCCATTTGCTATTTGTCGGAATAGACGTGAGAGATCAGACCAAAGGCCTCTCTAGTCCAGCATTCTGTTCACACAGTGGTCAACCAAGTACTGATGGGAAGTCCACCAGTAAGACATAAGGTCAACTGCACCCTTACACATGTGCTCCCCAGCAACTGGTATGCAGAGGCATACTGCTTTTGATACTGGAGGAAGTATAGTCCCATCACAAGTGGTAGATAGCCTCATTCTCCATGAACTCCAAGAGCTTCCCAAGCAAGCAGCCATAACAATATCTTGTGGTAGTGAATCCAAAATTTTCCCTTGTTAAGTACCTTCCTTTTATCTGTCCCCCTTTCCACTTCAGGTTCTAATATTATGTTGGCGGGATAGCTTCTTTCTGTTCATTTTTTCCACACGATGCACATTTTTATGCACCTCTGTCATCTCTCACTTTACTTGCCAGCATCTGGGTCTTCTCCTTGTAATGCTGAATGAGGCTTCTTGGCAACTCTAGTAATGCAGCATTAGAAAGATTTTCCTGACTCTAAGAGCAGTCCACTGAAGGAAAGCACTGCCTTCAGATTTAAAAAATAATAATAATAACTAAGAGGGTATGGAACTATGCTTGGACAGACATTGCAATATAGAATACAGTGGGCCTGCCATATTTACAAGGGATTGTTTCCAGGACCCCGCAAAAAAACGCATATGATCAAGTTCCATATTATTAAATGGTGGAAACATGAACACAGACACTTCAGTGTCTTCCAGGCATCCCTAGAAGGGCTTGCATGAACTCCTGGTCATGCCGCTTCTTTCCCTTGCAAACACATGGCCACTCTTGACTGCGAATTTTGCTGGCTGCAGCAAGACTTTCTAGTACTGTATTTTTTATTATTATTGTTTTATTCACATGGGTTTTTTTGAATCTGTGGGTGCAGACTCCAAGGATACCGCTGTTCCACTGTACCCTGTTTCAAATTATGAGCTTAGCTATCATGTGAAAATCCCTTCCAGCTCACAGTAGATGCACCTACAGCCAATTATACCAGTTAAATTTATCAGAAATAATTACCAACCCCTTGTTCTGTGCTTATAATCACTAAGGAAGAGATGGGGAATGTGCAGCCATCCAGGTGCTGTTGGTCTGAGGGATGTTGAGAATCGCCACCCAACACAGTGGATGAACAAACATTCCCCATGCCTGCACTAAAACCGTAACCAGAGAAGTGCCTCCTCCACTCTTTCTGGGTGAAGATAAGTTCATGTACTTCTTGTTGTTATGTGCCTTCAAGTCATTTCAGATTTATGGTGACCCTAAGGCTTTTCTGGGTTTTCTGAGTCTGAGAATGTGTGACTTGCCCAAAGTCACCCACTGGATTTTCATGGCTGAGCAAGGATTCAAACCTTGGTTTCCAGAGTTGTAGTCCAACCTTCAAACCATACTGGCTCCATAGTTCATGAACTACCATAAACTAAACCATTAGAATCACAATCTCACCTATTAACATTAAATGGTGTGAAGACTCACCTTTGGCACTTGTTAAATCTTCTGCCAATGAAACCAAAAAAGAGCATCTGTCAAGGAGCATGACAATTACTGTGATCTTGGAAGCTAAGCAGGGTCAGCTCTGGATGGGAGACTGCCAATGAATACCAGGTGCTGTAGGCTATAATTCAGACCTGGCAAAACCACCTCTTGAGTATTCCTTGCCAAAGAAAACCCTATGAAATCCACAGGGTCACTCTAAGTGGACTTGAAGGTGCATGCACACATGCACAGAGAGAAAGCGTTAGGAGCTGCAGGTGGTCAGCTACTGGAATGTTGGCTGCCCAGGGCATTGCTGCAGCCTCAGAGGACAACAGGAAATGTTGCTTCCCTCCTCCTCTGTCTTGGCTCATGATTTCAGAGAAGTTAAGCAGGACAGGCAGAGATTTTTCCTGCAGTTGTACTGCAGCAAATTGGACTTCAAAGGGAATTGAAAGCGATTCTTTGTTTTTATTGGTGTCCCCCCCCCACTTGCCGACTTCGCCAGCAAGTTTTCTGAGCTGAGAACAAAAAGAATTGCCACAGGTTACAAATAAATGAGATTCATCTCCTGCATAACAATGGCTGCATATTGTTAGCCTCCATCCGCTAGTTGGGGGGGGGTGACGGGAGTGGGGGAGAAGGAAGATGTGAATATAGGTGGGCCCTCAAGCTCAGCCTAGATGTTGTGCTATCTAGCCAGAGCTCAGTTGCCTGGAGAGGTGCTGCTGGCATTTTTACAAGGTGCAGGTGGCAGTTTTACAGGTTCCTTTCCTCCCAGTCATACATATAAACAAGCTGCCCCAAGGCAGCGCCAGTTCCCATCAGGTCACATTTTCCAACATTACTGAGAAAAATAAAATAAAATGTTGTTGCTCAGCAGGATTTTAGCTATTAAGGCTGCAAAGCTGACATAAAATAAAAAGTATAATTTTGAATTGTTGTCTAAACCAGAGCTTCAGAGACTTTTTCCTTTTTCATAGCAGGGCCCATTATGTCAAGAAAAATACTACTTTTGAGCCTGCTCAAGGGCAAAAGATGATGGCTTCACATTGCAGCAATAAACTGTATCTTCTTCCATGCTGGTCCTCAGAAATGGAGGTCATCTGTAGCTACTAATGTGTGAGGAATCTGATTTTAGATTGAGGTCTGACAAATGTTGGTCCATGCTTTCTGGTCTGTCCAGAGGCCAGATGTAATTGATGCCTCATTTTATTCTTCACCTCAGCAGGTGGCTCCAGAGGCATCCCAACAAAAGTGTGCATGTCTGAAAAGTATGCACCAACACTGTGCATGTTGCAAGTATGTGCAGAGCTGATTTATTTATTTATTTTATTTCTGTCCTGCTGCTCTTCCCAAATGGGATCCAGAGTGGCTGTCAGAGTAGGTTTTAGTCAATGGTGGTAGTAGTAGGGATGCATTCAAACAATTAATATAGTTTTTAAAATGAATCCAAATGTACATATTAAGGGAGAAGATAGACAAAAATGAAAGAAGGAAGGAAGGAAGGAAGACAAAGTTTACCCTCTAATTGGGGGTGGACCCAGATATGTACCAGATATGGATGTGGGAAACAGAAGAAGTCCATAGATACAAACTTCACAGATCTGCACATCCCAAAGATGGGAAGGAATTTCATTATTGAAAGTAGAAAAGCAGAGAAGAAAAGAGGCAATAGAAATCAGGAGAGAGCTACAGTCATTTATTTATTTAATGTACGGTATATCCCACATTTCTCCCAATATGACACTCAAGGTAGTTCACAATATAACACTTGTGATGATTCATGATTTGCAATGGAAAGAAGGAATGTCCAGTTTGGAATGCCATACTTTGTTGGATCTGAAGAGAAACCTCCATCGCACCAACCAAATAATGTTCCAGTCACCATATGTTTTAAATGGACAGTGTGACCAAGTGGCCTCCTCATACTTTCAGAAAGCTGTTAAATTTCTGTTTGATTTGTGTGCAGTCCCAGAGCTCAGAAAAGTTGCTTGTTTCAAATATAATCCCCAGAATCCTTTGCACGGCGTGGTACAAATCTGGGAGTTGTAGTCTGAGTTCTGTGCTACCTAATTGCAAAATGTTGCCTGGGCGTCTTCTAGTCAATGAAAAAAATAATTATTTTCAAAAATATACTAAGTATATTTGTGGTTGAAAAGAAATTGAGAGAGATGGTTCATTTGTAGTTGTCTCCAAAATTGACCAGCAAAAAGGGAGCACTGCTTTCTGAAGCCTCTGGATAGGGCAATTGCTTTGGAGGTGTTAAAACAAAGGTGGCTATGAAATATGTATGTTGGTGCCCCTTTACGGAGAGGAGAGAACACCCTCCCAGTTTTTGTTTGCAGGAGCTATAACTCAGAAATTCAAGGCAAACCCAGTGCAGCTCATTAACACAGGGTCCAAGGAGAGGAGATGGCAGAAATAATGATGTCGTTAAATCAAGCTTTATGAATATGTAACAACATCTTATTTTGCATTATTACGGCTGTTACTTAAAACATGCTCTCAGCCCTTGTACCAATGGCTGTTGCTTTTCTGAGCTCTGTTTTGTGTCTCTGATAGCCCCCCCCCCCAGGAGCCTTAAAGGGCCTTTGAGAGATTAGACAAAAAACGTCGGAGAAAAGCCTTTTGGATCTGTGTCTAGGGATGTGGGAGAGAAAAGGAATTAATCAGAAGGGTTGAGGTTAAGCATTCTAAAGCAGAGGAGCTGCCCATTCATAACATGACTTCTTACATAAAGGGGAAGGCTCAAGGATTTGTGAATGAGGTTAGAGATGGGTATTTGGTATGTACAAAGGGCAAAGAGATGGTCCTGAGAGGTCAGCACCGGTTGCTAGGGAGTGGTGGAAAAGGAGGATATGAACAAGCTAAAAGGAAATCTGGTCTTTCATGGTTAGGATCTGAGCTAGCAAGGGAGCTAAATCCACAAGGAGAGAGCTTTTGATACCACAGGTCTGCTTTGAGAAGTCAAATGAAATATGTGGATTTGGAAAAGGCAATTTTGTCACAAACTGGTTGGAAGCATCTGATTCCCTCTGCCCTTGCACAATGAAAAATGATGAAGAGGTAGCAGGAGCATGGGACCTCAAAGGTTAAAACTGCTCATATTGAGAATCTTAGAGTTGGAAGGGATTGCAAGGGCCATCTAGTCCAACCCTCTGCCATGCAGGAATACACAATGAAAGCAGTCCCAAAAGATAGCCATCCAACCTCTGTTTAAAGACCTCCAAAGAAAGAGAGTCCACCACCTTTCAAGGCTGTCTATACCACTATCAAACAGCACTTACTATCAGGATGAAGTTCTTCCTAATGTTTAGGTGGAATCACTTTTCTTGTAAGGAGAAAAGACATTTCATTTCTCTTCAGCTTATAAAGGTGAATTCTAGATTGGCATCATGTTTGAATGCAACCTGTGTCTGCTTAGGAGAACAGAATTAGCTATACCATCCTTCCTCAACTGAACATTTTCCAGATATATATGACTGCATCTCATCACCCCCAACCGGCATGGCCATTGCTAGCTAAGGGTGATGGGAGCTGTATTTTCAACTCTTGGAAAGTACCCACTTGAGGAAAGCTAAGCAATGCTCAAACCTTTGAAAAACACATTTTGGACTACAACTCCCAGAATCCACCAACTAGCATGGTTAATGGAATTATGGTCCAAAAAAATAACTTTTCAAAGGTATGACTATACTGCAGGAGCCTGCCAGATGGTGTTGCACTTCATCTCCTAGCATCCTTCACCATGGGCTGTCCTGGCGAAGGCTGCTGGGAGTTGCAATCTACCACTGTCTGGTGACCCACATGATTCTCAGCACTGCTTTGTCTAATAGAGGCAATACCCCAGAGAAAATGACAATGAACTATTTCTGTTCTGTGTTCAAGCACTAATTTAACACTGATCTCCTGTTGGGTTACTATGAATGTTGCCATGGGACTCTCTTAAAGGACAGAGATGAGTGAACTCTCTGAAGCATGCCTCAGATCAATCTGGTAATTATCTGGTCTCCATTCTCTAAGTGGGAGAATTCAGATCAGTTCCCCAAGTCTTCACAAAGGAATTAACAAAGGCCCCTTCCACACTGCACAATTCTAGCAATTTGATGCCATGTTAACTGCTATAGCTGCATCCCACTGAATGCTGGGATTTCTAGTATGAAGAGACACTGGAACCCTGTGACAGAGAATTCTAAGTATTCCTCCCTAAACTTCAAATCCCAGAATTCCATAGGATAGAACTGTGGCCATTAAAGTGGGATCATAGTACTATCATTGTATAGTGCAAAAGGGGCCAGAACTCTTCCAGAACATGGCCTCACAGCCCAGAAAAACACACACACACACACACACACACAAAACTAGGGGTAGAAATTCCTTAAGACCTAAAAACCTGTTCCCTCTTACCCTTTTAATAGGCATAAGGAGAGCAGCAACAGCAGGTGCATGCTGCAAGAAAACAAATGTGGTTTCCGTCCTGTTGCTCTCTGCCTCTCTGAAATGCTGAATAATTCTCCTAGGGGCTGCTGTAGTTGTGGCACTCCTCAGGAGAATTACATCTCCAATTGTCCACCAGTCTCCTCTATTTCAGCACACTGCTTATCAATATATTGGAATATCATGGAAGAGAGGAATGTGCCTCTGGGGCAACTCTTGCCACATCTGTTAAAAGGGAAGGGAAGTCAGGCGAGTGTAGGTAACAGATGCTCTACTGGGAAGTACTTCTGGAGGGAGGAATGGGTAGAGGAAATTCTTTTCTGGTTCAGATTTTGATTTGAATTGGAGAAGTGTTCAGGAACTTTAAATGCTTGTCTCTCATCTAGAGTGCCTGACTGACGTTCGTTTCCCTGCCTAGTTTGGGTGAACTTTGCTAGCTTCCCTACCGGGCTAATCATAGAAGTACCCAGAAAGTATAGTCCCATCCTTGAGCGATGAAACCAGAGGGAAGCTAGGAAGCAGTATTAGCCTGCAGTGCTACAGCTGCAAGGGTTATGGCTACTTGTTCTGCAAACTGATCAAGAAAATCTTTTGTTAGGAGAAAGTGAAGAATATTTCCATTTTTAATCCAGAAATACTGCTCTGGTTATTTTAACTGGTTTAAAGTTATTTTTTAAAGAGTATTTTAGTTTGTTTTTGTTTGTTTTTTAGCTATGTCTTGTTTTAAATGTTTTTATCCATTATGCGCTACCTTAGGGGCAGCCTAAGAGGCGATATATAAGTGCAATAAATAAATAAATACAGTGTTGCTATCTACTAGTTCTCATTCTATCTATAGCCTAGCTTTTTCCTAAAAGTCCAAGAAAAACAGTAAGTTGTTATAGCATACATGAAATTGGAGAACTGGACTACAACATTCAGAATCTCCAGCCAGTATAGCTACTGGCTACGATGGCTAAGGAATTCTGGGACATAGGTATAGTCAAAAAAGTAACATTTCCAAGCTCTACAACAATTGATGTTATATCTTAGAAAATTAATCTGTATCTCCTTTTCCTCTTCCCTCTCCCCACTCCCGCTTCTTCCTTCTCCAGCACCACCATCCCTAAAGTTGTCTGTGAACGAGACCTTGGTGGTGAACCCAGGAGATAACGTGACTATACAATGTTCACTAACTGGTGGAGACCCTTTGCCCCAGGTAGTCTGGTCCCACTCACCAAGCCCCATGCCCCGCAACAGCCTGGTTCAAGGGGGCAATCTCACCATCTGGAGTATCCGTGTGGAAGACTCAGGGTACTACAACTGCACTGCTATCAACAATGTGGGGAATCCAGCCAAGAAGACAGTGAATCTATTGGTGCGATGTACGTCTTTCTGTGGACCAAATTGGGGATAAGTCTGGATGCTCAGTGCATTCTTGTTTTTAGTTTTGGAATTCTGGGACAGTGGAGGTATTGTCTAATCTTGTCCTACGTATATGGCTGCTAACTTGTTCACCACAGAATTGATCCTAAGTCCTTTTACTGTTTTCTGTTCTGTTTCCAGCACACACATTTTTTAAGGTTAGGTAGCTAACACATAGGGCCTGAATATGCTAAGGCACCAGATCCCGTCTGATCTTGGAAGTTAAGCAGTGTCAGCCTAGTTAGTACTTGGATGGAACCAAAAAAGAGCATCTGTCAAGGAGCATGACAGTTACTGTCTGATCTTGGAAGCTAAGCAAGGTCACCTCTGGATGGGAGACTGCCAATGAATATCAGGTGCGGTAGGCTATAATTTAGAGGAAGGAACTGGCAAAACCACCTCTAAGTATTCATGGTATTGCCATAAGTCGACAGGTGCTTGAAGGCACATGCACCTAACACATACCTTGATCTATGTTCCTTTCAGTTCAGCTTTGTCCTCTATGCTATTTAACACCTACATGAGACCGCTGGGAGAGATTGTCTAGAGTTTTGGGGTCAGATGTCACCAGTATGCTGATGATTTCCAGATCTATTACTCCTTTCCAACTATTTCCAAGAAAGTTGTTGTTCCTGTGCTAAACTGATGCTGGACAGCTGTAATGGACTGGAGGAGAGCAAAAAATTGAATCTTAATCCAGACAAGACAGAGGTGCTCCTGGTCAGTTGAAAGATAGATCTGGGGATAGGAATTCAGTCTGTATTAGATGGGGTTACACTTCTCCTGAAAGGCCCACAGTTTGGGGCTACTCCTGGATTCAGTGCTGAGCCTGGAGGCCCAGGTTTTAGCAGTGACGAGTGCTTTCTCACAGTTAAAGCTAGTGCACCAACTACACTCATTCCTGGAGAAGTTAGATCTGGCCACAGTGGTACATGCCTTGGCTACATCCCATTTAGATTACTGTAATTCACTCTACGTAGGGCTACCTTTGAAAAGTGCTCAGAAACTTCAGTTGGCCGAAAGACCTGTAGCTGAATTAACTGGGGCTGGCTACAGGGAGCACACAACTCCTTTGTTTCAACAGCTCCATTGGCTGTTGGCACAATTCAAAGTGCTGGTTTTGATCTATAAAGCCCTATATAGCAATAGCATTTATATTTCTGTACCACTTATTAGTGCAAAGCACTCCCTAATTGGTTTGCTATGTGTTAGCTAATTGCCCCCAACAAGCTGGGTACTCATTTTACCAGTCTATGGAGGGATGGAAGGCTGAGTCAATCTTGGAGCTCTGTAGCATCAAACTCACTATGTTGTGGCTGCAGTACTGGCATTTAACCACTGCACCACCAGGGCTCCTAAATAGCTTGGGTCTAGGTTATTTAAAGACCCATATCTCCTTGTATGAGCCCATTAGAGCTCTAAGATTGTCCAAAAAGACACTTCTCTCTGTTCCACCACCTTCTCGGGCTTGTTTGGTGGGAACAAGGGAGAGGGCCTTTTCAGTGGATGATCCCAAACTTTGGAACTCCCTCCCTAGAAAGCCCAGGAAAGCCCTGTCCTTGCTCTTTTACCATTGGCAGGTCAAAACATTTTTGTGCTGTTGGGCTTTTACAAACTGAGTAAGAGTGAGCTTTTAACGCTGTGTGGTGCTGTTTTAAAGTGGTTTTTTTTAAGGGTTTGCATATACTCTTTTAATGCATTTTTATATTTTTAATGTTTAATGTATAAAGTGTGTAGCTGTTCTTAAATCTTATATTTATACTTTTATTTTGGCTTTTGTGTTGTTTTTTAATTGTATCAATTTAACTATGATGTTAGCCACTTTGAATCCCATTGGTGGGAGAAAGGTGGGATATAAATGAAAATCATCATCATCATCATCATCATCATCCTTTAGTGACTAGCATTCAGTCATTCTTCTAGCAGATGTTGTCTGTTCCTTATTCTTACCCTGATCACCTGAAGCAATCACATCTCTGTCAAACCAGTTGCTCCCTTTGCCATATTCCATTTTATCAAGGGCCAAACTAGACAGTATTTTAAATGTGTGCATGCATTTAATATTTTTAACATTAAAAATAACAGCTGCTCCCTGTTGGATCAAGACCATATTATGCAGCAAAGGAGTCAGTTCATTCCTCCTGCACTATGGCCCCAGTGAAAATAGCATCCGCTCCCCACCCACCTCAGCTGTTGAAAGAAAGCAGGTTAAATGCATGTATGCATTTCACATATTGCCTCATGTTACTTTTAATGTTACTGTTCACTGACTTAGCATTGGTGTCTCTTCCAGCCATGAGGAATGCTACATTCCAGATCACTCCTGATGTGATCAAAGAGAGTGAAACCATCCAGCTTGGGCAGGATCTGAAGCTCTCTTGCCACGTGGATGCTGTCCCACAAGAGAAGGTTTTCTACTTCTGGTACAAGAATGGGAAGCTGGCCAAGCTCTCAGACCGGCTAGTTATCATCAGGAATGATCCAGAACTTCCACCAGTGACAAGCAGCCTGGAGATAATTGACCTCCGCTTCACAGACTATGGCACATACCTGTGTGTGGCTTCCTTCCAAGGGGCCCCCATTCCTGATCTCAGTGTTGAGGTGAACATTTCTTCAGAAACCGGTGAGCTTTCCTCATACACAGTGGTGTAGTGGTAAATTTTGAAATACAGGCACTCGCCCTGATAGCCATGCTCTCGAGGAGGATTCAAAACTGCAGGCAGCTACGTTGACCCCCTATTAACAAACAAGTTGCAGCAGTTTCCACCTCCACCAGGAGCAGGTCATTTCTAAAGCTAAGGTGTCTTAATTGTCCATTCAGAACCAAACCACCACATGTTGCTTTGGCTTATAGCAGGATAGCTTACCATACTATACAGGTCAACACCTGTATGCATGGGACCAGTATCTATGATTTCACTTATCCATGCCCCCCCCAAATGTCCTCTAGGCATTTTCTAGGTCCTCCAGTGGGATTCTATGGTATGCTTCTGCTAGAAGTTGGGCCAGAAATTATTCATTTCAATAGGATTCACTATTATCCACGGTTTCACATATCCATGGTACGTCTGGGAATGTATCCACCACAGATAATGGAGAGGGGGTGACCTGTATTGTTATTGGGGAAAAGTCCAGTTTCACCCTAGCTACTTTGATAATTGCATAGGGAATAGTATGTGGCAGATGATGTCATTGTCCCTGCTAATCAAGAAGTCCCAGCATCCCAACCTTGCGAACTCTGGCTGTACCACACTATTGTCCCTATGCCTTCCCTTTGGTTATCAAGAGGCAGCCTGAGGGCAGATTATACGTTTGAGTTACGGTAAGTTAAAATCCCCACTTGGCCATGAAAACTCACTGAGTGACCTTGGTCAAGTCACACACTCTTAGCCTCAGAAACAACCATAGGAGATCTTCTCATCAACAGCTTGCTTAGAAACATAATAAACATAATTTAAACACCAGGACTGCTCATTTTGTTGAACCTGAGCTTTAATCATTTGATAAATACTCCCTGTCATGAAATGGGGCGGAGGGTAGAATTGAAGGGCACACTGCTGTGCAGATGATTCCTCCCAATTTCAGATTTAATGAAAAAGAATCTTAAAGAAGATTACCACCTAATCTAGGCCCAAAGACGACAGATAGTCTAGTATTTTATATTTCTTGGTTAAAACAGCTTTGGAAAAATTGGGTTTTTTTCCATATCGAAGTTAGTTGTAACAGGGGAATCCAAAATTAAACCGAGCTAACAGACTGGGACTTGCTCTCTGGGTCCAACAAAGGTAAAACAATCTGAATTTGGTTATCATGGGCAAGTTTTCCTGGTTATAACATCTAAGCTTATCTCCAGATGTGATAATGCAGAGTTCTTAAGTAATTAAGATTTCTTACTGTACTCTGTTGTTTAAAAAGTCGAGATGAGGGGTGGAGCTTGCAACGTCACATAGGACAGAGAGTGCCTAGACCTTTGTTACCAATGGAAACAGAGATTTTATTACTTGGCTTTTACTGCCTTTGTCCTCAGTCCCCACATAGCCAAAAGGTTTAGGCCATCTGTTTGCATCAGCTCTCCTCAAGACCATGGTAAACACCATATTAAGCAAACATCTTAAACAAGATGGAGGCCAGTGACTTTGACACTGTGATTTTTAACAATGTTGCCATGTGAAGAAGCCTGTGAACTTAAAAAGCTACCACAATGTATTTTGTGTCTTTTGGTTGGCCAAATAAAACAATTATTGCACTGTATATTTTAGGGGTTTTTTTTTATGTCCAGCACAGCTCCTCTGGAATATGTACTTTTTTCAGTAAGAGAAAAGTATGGCGTAGAGTACATGCACCTGGCATTGTACCACATCACACTGAAGGTAACAGCACACATCTGAGGGAAGACCTCAAAAACCTCTGCATATGGAACAATTGCAGGCCAGGGGAAAGAGATCTAACCTAATCTAACCATTGGAGATGCATTCAGAAGGAAGCGGGGAGGGGGAAGAGACTCTTCCCTGAAATGTTGGTTAAGAGCCAAACTACACATGACATTCAGCTTGTCTATAGAATTACATCTGACTTTTAATAAAAATAGGCTAGAATGGGGTCAGTATGAGGACCAAATTCATGAAGAGGAGAGGAGAGGTTTAACCCTTCCATCCCTAGCCAGGTCCTCAACAAAAAACCTTTGTGCTATTATTAGCCTTAGAGAAAAACTACCATTCACAACAATGGGAACTTTCTTTCAAAATGCTGGTAGCAGTGTGTATGTATGATGGGGGGGAGGATTCAACTTATCTTGTACATGCATTGTAGTCCCAATGACCACCCCATACACTTATTAATTTAGGGAAAAACACTGACAACTTCCTGACACATTTAGCATCCTGTCTAGTTTGACTATAAAAGGCACAGTGTCTAAGCAGCTGGGGAAATGAGCATTTTTCTAAAACTCTCATCTTAAAGATAGGAAGAATACCAGAAGGTAAAATAGTCAGAGGGCAAAATGCCATCTTATCCTTCTTCATCAAGAAATATTTAATTGCACCAAACCATGGATCTTTCCCCTTGTGGCCAAGGGCTCAGAGTGCCAAACCAGGAAGATGGAAACTGTTCTGCATTCCCTGGTTCTCTGGTCTAAGCACAAGTTATGCCACAGTAACAAAATGGCCACCCACAATGGGAGGCCCTGCAGAGCTGATTTTAATTAAAAACTCTTCAAATGTAATTTACACATTTTCCATATAGAGAAAATTGTCTCCTGCCAGGTGAGTGTCTGCTGGCAGTTCTGAGCCATGAGGGTGCAGTTCTGTCTTCACACTGTAATGGAGAGGATCTGATGAGATTCTGCAGCCCATAGGAGACCTGCAAATTGAAAATACACCTTCTTATTACCTAGCAAGGAAGCTGCTGGAGATGCCAGCTGCCAGAGCCACCTAAATAAGCTCTTAAAGTGTCTATGTACTTGCGTGTGGATGTGTTTGTGTGTGTGTGAGTGAGTGAGAGAGAAAGAGATTAAAATCCTCACACTTTCCCTCAGCCCTATTTGCATATATGGGTCACCCTGAGCCATTACTAGGTGGTGGTGCCTAAAATGACTTCAGAATTTTCACTTTCATCTGAGAGAAATAATACAAACCTTGCAGCATGTGGAAATTAAGTATACATGAAAATATGTGAAGAGAGGGCGCTAGAAGAAAGAAGAGCATTACTTTCTATAATGCCAGGTGTTCCATCCCTGGGCTTTGGTAAGACCAAACATTTGGCAGAAGTAGAGGGTCCAGGTAGCAGAAGTGGCATCAGGCATGGGCCAGGGTCCAAGTTTTGGCTGATAATATTTGAATCCATCTAACAAGATGAAAGGCCAGCTGCAAGTGCTTCAATTGATACCAATCAGTGAAAAGAGTTAAGAAGTACCCATCCAGTCAAGGTTGACAACCAGAAACCAAGTTCTGCAACAGATAAGATACCAGGTTAGAGCTGGCTGTACCATTAGGTAGAGTGATGTGATCACTTAAGGCAACAGATGTTCGTCTTGAACTTTCTGGTTTCTAGCTGTTCCTCCTGAACTCCCAGGTTATTCCCTTCAATCTAGGTACTGTATATCATATGAACTGTGCGGAGCCCCTTAAACTGGCTTTATCCCTTGGGTGTGGTATGGTCAAGGATATAATCCCACTGCCAACATGGAATTAAGTCTGGTTGTCAGTCTGGCCAGTTTCTATACATAGATGAGGAGGAGACACTATCTTGTCCTCTGCTTTAAGGAGCAAAATATCTTAGTCAAGCTTTATCCCTGCTAGCTTATTGGGGTCAGGCACTACCTCATATGAACCAAGGCTTCACCAAATAGAAGAAAACTCATTTTTGCTATAGATATGCCCTAAGGAGTCTATGGCCCTATGTAAAATGTTGAGAAAGAAGCAGGTAGAGGTATCCCCTCCTGAAATGTTGAAGCGAGGTTTTCCCCTGTTCAGTCTTTGAGCCTCCCCTGGAGACCAAGGCCTGAATCCTATTGATTAGTCCTAACTAGAGGAGACCCAAATGATGAGTCAACAGGAAGGTAAATACCATTGATTTGATGGGCCTGCTCTTGCTTGGATTAACAATAGGATTCAGGCCCAAGCTCTCTGAATGAAGGCTGAAGTAGTTGGGTATGTTTAGCTCAGAGAAGAATTGTTTAAGAGGTGATATAATGCTCCCCTTCATGTGTACAAAGGGCTGTTGCAAGGGCAAAACTTTCAAGGGCAAAACCTTCAACAATGCCTTATAGAATTAAACTTCTCTTAGTTCATACTTTGGTCATCCTTGACATCAAATACCATTATTATTTTGCACAACCATCTTGTAAGGCAACAATCAGTGAACCACCTCCTAAAAATGGTTGCTGTGCATTTCTTTGTCATTTCTCTCATTAGTGCCTCCAACCATCATGGTGCCCAAGGGCCAGTCCACCATCACTGTCCGTGAAGGCTCCAGGGCAGAACTGCAGTGTGAAGTCCGAGGGAAGCCCAAGCCACCCATCATTTGGTCCAGAGTAGATAAGGAGTCTCCTATGCCTTCGGGTGCCATGACGGTGGAGACCAGCGATGGGAAGCTACATTTGGAGAGAGTGACTCGAGAAATGAGTGGGACTTACAAATGCCAGACAGCCAGGTACAATGGTTTCAACATCAGACCCCGAGAAGCCCTGGTGCAACTCAATGTACAGTGTGAGTATAGTAATAGAATATCAATGTTGTTTACTGCTATGCAAGTGTTTATCTGTGCTTTGATGGCTTGAGAGCTAAAAGTGCAGGTGAGAATCATGTAGCATTCCAGATGCTGTTTGACTGCAATTCCTAGCAGTTGGTAGCAGATGCTGGGGCTTGCAGTCCAACAACATCTAGAGGGACACACAATTCCCACTCCTGATCTAGGAATACTATGCTACTTGCTTGATCCCAGGATTGACACAGCCTTTAGGTGGAGTGTAGCAGTTGCCTCTGGTAGCAGGTTTGTGATGGCGTGGCTGGATTAGCAGCAGCTCCTGCTCATTCCCTTCTCTTGGAAGTTATAGGTGAATGTTCTCGGTAACCTGCCCTACACCTCCTTGTCTATCCTGCTTCTATCAAGTATAACGAGGGATATTTTCTCATCACCAATGTTGGACTAAGACGATATTGTTAGTCAATCAATTTATTCATACAGTCCATAGACCCATCAAAATATTGTTAGTCCATTTGGCCTCTGCAGATCGAATGGAGGACATCATTTCCTTTTACTCAGGCAGGAAAATGTCAACAAGCCCTGCTTGGATACTTAGCAATCCACAGTAATAATGGGGTTTGTTAAATTAACAATGTTACCCCCTGTGCTTTACTGGAAGTACCTTATAGGACAGGCACCATAAAACTGATGGCTTTAAGTCCCTTTTGAAAGCACAGAACTAATCAGCAGAGTTTTCTATTTAAAAGACATATGCAGCAGACACGTGTTGATTCCAGCATGCAGACTTAAGATAACCATCCACACTTCTCCCCAGTTTATATTTTCTAGCATAAAAGAGACCAAGAACACTCAAAAGTAGTTTAAAAGTATAAAAACATCTTTACTTACAGTCTGTGTGCATTTCTCATTGAATATCAGCAGCATAATAACAGCTGAAGGCTAAACTAGTAAACATTTAACTAAAAACTACATGTTACAAACAAAATATGCAGGAGCCCTGCAAAGCAGGTCCTGCTTCTAGAAAAAACATCATGGCGACTGGTAAGCCTCATGGCAGCTTTCCAGACAAAGAGAAAGGACTTGGACACACCTCTTTCTCTGGAAAGCCAATTACATTTTAATAGGAAGTTACATCATGTATTCTGTTTGCTTCTATCAGTTAACCCGTTCAACAGTCAAACATCTCAACTTATTGGATTGCAAACTGCATAGCCCAACAAGGTAGGGAAGTTTTAAAGGCACTTGTCCAATCCCACCCCCCTTTTTTTTCTTTTAGATTATGAACATACAACAAATGACTAGTTTAAGCAGCCTACAGTGGCAGAATAGGCTGCTATCCCCCCCCCTTTGCTGGTCAGTAATATTTATTTTGTTTGTATAAATTAATTAATTAATTAATTAATTAATTAAGTGAAGGGTGGTGTGAGCTTGTATTCTGCTGGTATAGTGGAAAGGACCTGAACCAATGGGTTCAAATTACAGGAAAGGAAATTCAAATGAAGCATGAGAAGGAACTTCCTAATGTTACACTCTGTTTGATAATGGAATAGGCAGCCTTGGAAGTTGCAGTACTCTGTATCATCGGGTCTTTTAAAACAGAGCTTAGGTGGCAAATTGTGAGCAATGCTTTATCTGTGGGTTCCTACCCTGGCAGAGTTGAAAGGGATCTCCTTCCTGAGATTGCTTCAGATTCTGTGAAAAGCACTGATACTCCACTATTCTTCCCTAAAGAGGTAGGAGTGGTATGCACAAAAATAATGAAATAGCGTAATCAAGTAACAGCAGACAGCAAAAGTAGGAGCAGTGAAAATATCTAGGAGGACTGAAAAGTCAGATTAAAATGAAAAATGTGAGCTGCCCTATAAAATGGAAGGATTAAAGGAGTCATTCAGATCTCCCAGGAGAGGGATTTTCTGAGGCAGGGCAGGGAACATGCCACAGAGTGTGAATTATCTAAGATTTTGTGGGCGTATTTGCTGTTGGACTTGACCTTTGGCCTTGCTGGGTTGGATTCCCCTCCCTTCTTTTCTTACAGTAAGAGCGTACATGCAGCCACTTGAAAACTGTGGCTGTGTAGGTGAAGCTTACATCCACACTGTTCAATCAGGGAAGTTTTATTTTGAACTCCTGGGTAGGACATTGGGTTAACCCTGCTTAATTTTCCCTTCTGAGCCCTGTTCTTAAGCCCCAGTGAGCACTACAAGCTGTAAACCACACATTGCTTTTTCTCACACAAAAACATGTGGCTTTAAAAAAAATTCAGGGCTGTTTTCATAGTTTAAAATGAGACATTTAATATTCTGCTTTATTGTGAGTGGAGTCTCAGTGTTTGCTCCACGACAGAGTCCTGAAGGCATTCATTGGTCTCTGGTCAAATGTAGTATTTGAATAGTCTGTCCACGATGTGAGCAGCTATTTAATCTCTGTTCCTGTAAAGATGTCACTTGGTTATTCTCTCTGACCTTGGAGGACCCAAGTTATTTTGGTGTCAGCCAGAAGGCAATGTAATTCCAAGTGCATTGCCTTCTGGCTGGCCCAGAACCAGCTCATATCTGACATGGATCAGTCACAGCTGTAGAGAATAGCAGAGAACGATAGCCTTGGATATGTGTGTGTGTGTGTTTGAGTGTACATTTTAAGGATGGATCTTTCCCTAGTGCTCATAGTGCTGCAGCTCTTTTGATAGAATATGTGAATAATGCACTGTTTGCAGGTGATCAAATGCTGAACCGGGCAGAATTTTTAATATCTGAGACAGAATGAAAGCAATTTGGCTCTTTCGCTGCACAGGTCTGGGATGAAGTCATTGCTGGATGTTACTAATGGGAGTGGGTGAAGTGAAGCCATGTGGCAATAACTCTTTTTTTGCAAAGGTAGCATCCCACCAGGAGAATTTAAAGACCATGTTTCCTGTGGAATATAAGTGGCATTGGGCATGTGAATGCTGGCAGGTGTGGGACTAAGAGCGAGAATGTTAATTTGCACCCCAAGGCACCATTCCTAGGTAGCTGTCACCAAACAGCATGGTTACAGTACAATGGTGTTGTTCATTACAAACCAGTCATCCTTCTTCTTCAACACCTCCTCTCTTTTCCACTGTAGAAAGAAGGACACCTAACATGAAAACTGAAGAAAGCAAAATAAATGCCTTCTAATTTTTTGCCTAAACGTCCCCAATAGCAGTATGGCAGAACAAACAACTTGCAGTTCAGTTTACAGGTGCTAGATTTGAATCAGAGCTCAAGAGAGGGGAGTTCTATGAGTTGTATTAAAACTTTCCCAGGTTCTGGTTCAATTACAACTATATGCCAATAAGCATGACCCGCCGACACACACAACACATACCATGCATTATTCAAGTGGATCAGAGAAGACATGCACTAATTACTCGAGCTCCTTGTGAACCATAGCTTTTGAATAAGAATGCCTTAGGAGCATGCACTCTCTTTTCTTCCATCTCTGATTGTCCCTCCCCCTTCTTGATGTTAATCATGGCTTCATAGCCATCAGTTTTCCTATAAAACAGATTGTTGCTTTTTTAATCCCATTCTGAAAGAATGGTGGGGTATAAATAAAATAAAATAAATAATCAAACCATGTTTCAAAGTTGGTTTTTCATTGCTGGGCAGTTTAATGTAAAGCTAAAGTTAACACCCATAATAGAAGGGTGTTTGGAATATATATCCAGAGAGGAAAGTAACGTCATGTCTTTATTGTATTAACAAATTGGAGCACCCTTGAATCAGGATGATTCAAATAATCATTTTAAAAGTTCATTTTGATGAAGTCATCTGAAGTTGATTTGATCAAATATTATTTCTTACTTATTGAATAATATTTATGTCCCAACTTTCATCCATTGAGCTGCCCACTTAGCTTCAGAACAGTCCTGTGAGCTAGGCAAGACTCAAGCAAGAAAAGGGTTTCCTAAATATCCAGAAACCCTGACAAGAAGAACCCCCCTTTAGCCCTTTTCTTGGTCCCCCCCAACTCCTCAAATAGATTCAAGGGCCACATTTCTGCCCACTTCAACCCAATTTCATCCTTTTCATGCTAAGATCACGGAGAAGGATGGACACTTGAAGTGCCTCAGAGTGCCTCTTGTGCTCATGTGGTTGCCTCTTGTGCTCACCATAGCTTTCAGAACAGAGTTGCACTTGAAAGCACTCTTATACATACAGTCTCTGAGGCCTCAAATGCCATCCCCTTGGTTGTCCTGGCTCATCTAGCACACACTCGCAGACTGAGCAAGGAAGGAAACAATTAGCTCGGAGTTCTGAGATAGTTCAGGCAAGGGCAGTATCCCAACAAGGCTCAGAGAGCATCCTTGCCTGTAGGAGTCCACTTGGCAAAAGCGTAATCAAGGCCGGTTCAGGTTCAAGGAACAAGCAGCATGGCCAGGCAGTCCAGGGTCAAAGAATCCAGCAAGAGTTGTCAGACAGTCCAGGGGTCAGAGTCATAGAAGCCATGAAACAAGAATGCCAACCCAAAAGCAGAAAAGTTGCTTCCAGTCATCCATCTTAGACATAGTCAGTTTTTTAAAGGGCTGGCACCAGCTGGCTCTAATCAGGAGCCCTGCCCTTGCCACTTGGCAAGGAGCTTCATTGAGAGGCACAACTCTGCTCTCCACTCCACATGCTGGGTCTGTGGACTTGAGGGCCATTCTGTTTCCCCAGCTGTGTCCTCTGCTAAATCAGTTGCACGTGATTCTTGTTCCTGTTCCTCCTCATGCTGAGGCTGCTCTTCAGCTGGGAGAGCTGCATGAGTCTCTCCTTCAGACTTGGAATCCAAGTCCAAATCCTGGCCCATGACATCAGTGTTCTGCTTCTGTTAGGATGGACCTGTTGGATAGAACTTCTTCTTTGAAGTCTATGCCAGCCTCAACCTCATCCAATTCTCCAGTCAAACGTTCTCTGGCTGGATTGGCTTCCATCCCTTCGAAGGTGAAGAAGACTCCCTCACTGCCTGAATCCGACAGTCGATCTTCATGACAGCATCCCCCTACTCCTGGGTCTACTCTAGAGGCTGAGATGGAGTTGTTGTCCTGGCAGCACAAACACAAGAAAAAGAAGCGTACTAAGGAGAAGGATTGACATCTCCCTGAAGCTTCTGCTGTACAAGTGGTCTCTGATGTTGCTTCTCAGTCTAGACTGTTTTCCAGCTATGATTGAGCTGGCAACGTCCCCTACTCGAAATAAACCTCCTCTTCGAGAGTCAGAAATGCCTCATCTGGGCCTCATTCTAAATCTAGATAAGTCTTTGTTGTTCCTGACTCAAAGGATTCAGTTCATCAGGGCGATTCTGGTCTCCAGAGCCCAGGCTGCCTTTCGTCCCTGGTGACAGATTCACCAGCTGTGATAGCCAGCAGCAGACAAAGCTCTTGGCTTGGCTGCCCCCCCCATTCCAGCTGGCCTCATAGCCCTGTGAGCGAGAGGAGTAGGGGAGACAAATAAAGACTTGTCACTGGCAAGTAAAGACTTGTCATTTTGGTTGTTCCTGGGCAGAGGGGATGAGATCACTTCAAACTCTAATATTGCCAAGCTGTCTCTGCCAAGAAACGACTTGGTCATTCCTTCCTTGTTGATTCCTTTTACCACCTTTATTTTCTTGAAAAAGTGAGCCTATATAATTTGGAAAGTGCAGCAGGGGGCTTGGCGTTATCGAAGGGTGGGTGCATGTGCTGCAGTTAATTGAGCCACTGCTCTCCAGCATGAGCAGCTCATTAGCTTTTGTGCCTTGCTCTGGAATTCTAATCTTGTTGGAAATGGGAATCGTGTGGTTGCTGAAGGCTCTCTGATGAGAGCACAATTTTTTCCTCTGCTTGTTCTTTCCAACTGAGAATCTGCTCTGATGATGAGCGTGTGTTATAGGTGTATACTTGTGTCTGTGCACACTTGCGACTTGCTTTTGAACTGCCTTTCTTTGGAGGGAGTGGATTCTGGGTGATAATTTGGTTGTTTTGCTGATTTGTTCCAAAGCTCAAGTTGCAAAAAAAAAAAAAAATCAATAAGGCAGATCTGATTAGATGTCAGAACCTGTTTCTCTGTTTCTCTTTTTTTCTTCTTTTTCTTTTCACCCACCGCTATATAGTTTTGTACCATGTGCACCAGCTCTGAAATTAGCTTCGCCAGCAGTACTGAGATGCTGGAGCAGGGTAACAAATAAACTACCGTACTAATTTCTTAGAGATAGATTATTGTTTTTTATCATCAATGTGTCTTGAAAATAGGAGAAATAAACAACTCTCTATGTTATTTTAGGAGTAGCCTAAAGCAGTGTTAGGGAACATTTGGCCCTCCGGATGTTTTGCATGACCGTTCCCCAAATCTTTGCAGTTGTCTGGCACATCTTTTAAGCTGCCAGGTTCTGTAACCTTTCATACAGAAAGATTTACTTGGGGTTTACTTATATTCACACCTGTGAGTTTTCTGACATAATATGTTTCCTGTCACAAAGAGCCAATAAGGCTGATGTTGGCATAATATTCACACCAACTGCTTTGCAAGTGATTATTTTAGATGTGCACTGAAAAACCATAATAGAGTATTAGTGGTATCAATGTATCAATGTATGTTGCACATATGTAGACATACAGTCATGAGGGAACAAGGTGACTCCCTGTTGAATATTCACCTGATGACAAACCCATGTTGTGATATAACTAGGGGGCTTCTTCTGCCTGAGAACCTCTAAGCTGCCCTTTCTGAGACAGCCTTCGCCTCAGCCCTCTGAGACTCTGCTGCCCTTTTTAGATTCAATCTGGGGGTTCCTCTGCCTGGGAATAACCCAAAATTGTGCCCCCTTTCGGTATCACTGCCACATCCTTTGACTTGACCACCTTTTCCACACAGTCCAAAGAGAAACTGTTGAGGGTCTTTATCTACTCCCTGCCACTGGCAGAACTATTACCACCCCTCTCCTCTGTCCCAAAGGGAAGAGAAGCGACCAAGCAAAACAAGGCACGTGTGCACATCAGCTGTGAAAGATAGAAAAGGCTTATTTATTTCAAGCAAAGTTAATAACATGCAGATATCTCTCATGGAAGGCTTCTCCCTCCAGGTACATTCATAGCAGTTACAGATAGTTAAACGTTCAGCCAAGTGGGGAAAATAAACATGAATTCCCTAACACAAACTAGCTAATACAATTCCTGATCTACTCACTGATATGGAGTTTAGTTTGTTGACTTCAGAGGCTTGGCTGGAGCCACATGTCTGTTTCAGATCGGTCTCAACAGCCTTCTTCCATCTCAGAGTCCTTTGTTCTCCTCATCTCAGGGTTTCTTTTTGTTCTCCCTCTATATATATTACTTTGCAGATCATCACTCTGTGAGTCTTGATTGGTCACTGTCTTTCTTGTGACCTATGACATCTCTGATGATTTACCCTAAAGGTGTTGAATTTCTGCAGACACTAGTTAACCTTTTGTTTACCTGATCACTGATCTTCGCAGATACCTGATTGCTGAGCTGGCAGATAATGGGAGATGGAGTTCCATTATCACACATGTAATAAATCATAGGATGGCCTCTGAATCAAGTCCCAAATGCTAAACCCATTCTGTAATCTGGAATGGCTTTTAAGGCCTACATTTTACACCTTTTCTCCACTTATTTCCCAGGTAGTAACACTATGCTTCTTTTCAATATTGTGCCTCAGGATTCTGGGCAAGATATTCTCTGCACACCTACCTCCCAATTTGGAGCATTTATTAGGATTGTAACTGTCACATAGCACTGTTCTCTCCTGGTGGTAAGAGCTTTTTTCACAGTGGAACAGACATCTATAAGCAGGGAGTGGATGCTTCTTTGTTAGAGGTTTTTAAGAAGTGCTCAGATGGCCACCTCTCAGAGATGCCTCAGCTGTAGAGTCCTGCACTGGCACAGGAATGAACTAGATGGTCCTTGATATCCCTTTCAATTATACAATTCTGTGATTCTTTTGGCATTTTTTGCTGATTGGAGTTTGAGGACAAGAGTAAGGATACATTTGGACTTTAAGATTTTTGGTTTTAAATAGCTATTGCAATATTGTTTCTTAAAATTAGTAATTTGTATTTTATTGTATTATTTAAATGTCATGAGATGCCTTGTGATCCTTTTTTGGCTAAAAGACAGCATAGAAATAAAGTATGACATGAGAGCATAACATTGCAATTAGCAAGAAAGAATCTTGTAACGTCTTAAAGACTAGAAGTCAAGCTACACATTGCATTAATTACATCGTGTGCAGCTTCTCTGCTGGCTTTTACTTGTTCCAATGCAAGTTCACAGGCCCCAAATATGCATCAGGATCAGCATATACTGTACATATGGGGGAGTTTCACTAATATCTATGGCATTTCTTTAATCCTTGATGGAGCTTTAAAAAAAAACCCTCTCCTGTACAGGGGAATAGTTTTGGGAAAGCAACAGCTAGAGAGAAAAGGCTTAAGTCTCTCTGCCCCCAGCTCAGTCATCCATTGCTTGAATAATGTGTTTGTAATGAACAAACTGTTGGATCTCCTGCTGCTGCTGCTTCTTCTTCTTCTTCTTCTTCTTCTTCTTCTTCTTCTTCTTCTTCTTTTTAATCCTAGGCTGAACTTTCTTACAATGTTTGATTCTTCTCTGTTTCCTGTTTTGCATTTCAATAACCAATTATTACCTATATGTCCTATTTTGGTATGTGATCAATTTCTTCCTGGACACCTACGTAGAATCTTTTGATTTCTTTCTTGTCTGCCTCTGTAGTGGGATCATATACCTGGATTACATTTATATTGATAGATTTTCTTGGAGTCTTATTGATATTAAGCACAGTATAAGGTGTTAGTAATGACATATAAAGCCCTACATGGCCTAGGTCCAACCTGCCTAAGGGATCGCCTCCTCCCATATAATCTGCCCTGTACCCTTAGATCTTCTGGGAGGGGTTTATTGCAACCAATGAGACCTAAATTAACAATAACCTCCAAGAGAGCTTTTTCTGTCGCTGCTCCCAGACCATGGAATGCCTTGCTGGAAGAGATCCATCAGAGCAATCAGCTTGGAGAATTTCAAAAAAACCATCAAAACAGATCTCTTCCAGCAGGCCTTCCTTGAATAGAATAGACCATTTTAATGGATGCTTCTCCCTCTTTTTATGTTTTATGTTTTTATGTTTCATGTTTATGTTTTTATGTTTTGATGTTATAGTTTAAAGCCTTAGGGTAGTACTGTATTTTATATTATTGGTGAATTCGCCAATAATTATTTTTAAATATATGTATTATTATATGTAATTTTAAGGGGGCTAAACTGTTTTAAGTTATTATTGTCGCTATGGATTTGTTTGTTCTACATCCAATTGTTATGAGCCGCCTTGATTGCCTATTAGGCAAAAGATGGGGTGCAAAAATAAAATTATTATTATTATTATTATTATTATTTAGTAAGACTGAATTGTATCACCTGGCTGCTTTTGCTACATCTTGCCTCACCATTGAATGACATCCTGCTTCTTCTTTGATTGTCATTTCCAGAGTGAAACAATGTGTAATTGTCTGACCGAAAATGTCCCATTCCTGTCTACTTTAGCTCACTTACACTAAATATTGCAATGTCTGTGTGTTCCATTTCTTGTTTTATGATTTTTAGCTTTTCCTGATTCTTACTTCTCACATTATTTCTCACAAGTTTTTGTGACAGAAATTCTAAGAAAACTTACACTTTGTTTTTATGTACTTGACCAGAAAACAATAAAACATATAACCAGGAGCAGTACACATACCAGCATGGGCAGAATGTATGGGTTTATCTCAGTGCTTGAAAAAGTTACTTTTGGGGCTATAACTCTCAGAACACACACATCTGTACAGTATTAGGCTTTCTGGGAGATGTAGTAAAAAAAAAACATTTGCAGCTTAAGATGTTTGAAGATTTAATTTGGTCGGCATTTCAAAATGAACCATCCTAATCCGTACCTCTTAGACTAATGTACTGCCTACAACACAGTTAACCTTTACATTGTGCATTTCTCCAATAGGCCTACTGCATGCTGAATTAAAGCGGCAGGGCAGCTAGAAGGTTCTGCTTTCCATGCTGCCTTACCGCATGACATCATCGTTCTTCCGTTGTTCTGCTGTTCTGTTGTTCTGCTGGGAAGACCCAGGTAAAACTGTGTCCTTTTGCTAACGGGTTTTTCCAGTTAGCAAAAAGATGCGGCTTTACCTCAGTATCCCATGGGACCAGAACAGAAGAATGATGACGCCATGCAATAAAGCAGTACAGAAGATGAAAACTTCTGGCTGCCCTGCTGCTTTACTTCAATGTGTGGTAAGCCTCTAAGTTTTCAATGCAGTTCTGAAAGATTTAACAAAATGCATATACAAATAAATGCATATGTTAGGATAAAATATGTTTAGAGGTATGCACTTTGAACACATAAATACATTTTTAGATGCATAAATGCATATTTTAAAGAGATGTGTTCAAAAATATACATTTTAGTGGAGATTTTCATGAAGAATTTTTCCTCCAACAATTACAGATTAAGGCAAAAATAGCACATGACGACTGAATGTTTGTGAAACTGACATAGATTGGAAAGAGATTGATCCATCCATTGCTAGATGCTGGCTGATTGTATGCTTGTACTGCACTCTGACTATAAACTAGATTTACCTTAATGGTATGTTAGCTTGCAAGAAAGAAAGAAAGGAAGACAACAAAGTGTGTTTTTAGCATATTGGCACCACCAGGAAGTTTTATTCTGGAACACATTGTTTCAGCAGTGGGCAGGATGCAGTTTTCATTAGGATCATGAGTGAGGAACATAGGAAGGTAACTTATACTTAGACCTTTGGACAGTCTCGTCTAGGATCTTCAACACTGATTGGCAGCAATGGCTTTGCAGGGCTTCAAGGCAGGATGCTTTTTCTATCTCTGTCTGGGATTCCCTAGTGGTCTTCTATCCAAATATTAGCCAGGACTGACTCTGCTTAGCTTCGCAGATGAGACCAGGTGTGTTCAAAATAGCATAGGGGAGGGCCACCTTCCTCATATGCTGTGATCCTAATGAAAATTAGGACATCCCCTTGCCCCTCTCCTGAGTTTGTTATTAAACCCCAAGCATGACTGCTAACCATGCCATTAAAGTAATGGCGAGTTTGGCTCTTTGTTAGCTGATTAGCCTAAAAGTAAGAAACAAATCTCTCAAGTTAAGGCATGATATCTGAGTCGAGTTTAACTGAAAACAAAACATGTGGTAAAATGGAAGGTTGTGCTAGCTAAAACATCCATGTGAGTTTTGGAAGGTTTTAGAAAATGAAATACTGCAAGATTAACAAAATGATATGAGGCAGTGATTAGCATACTTGTATATTTGAGATGACCATCTGAACAGACAGGCAAATTTCTCCACAGCTGTGTGATGCAACAGATATTAGAGTGTCAAACTATGGCCTGGGTTCAAATCCACAGCCAGCCATGTAACTATGTAGTTAACGCTGAGTAAGTTCCTATCTCTTAGCTTAATGTACCTCTCAATGTTGCTGTGATGATAAAACTGGAAGGAGAGAAACATGTATGTGGCCTTCTGCTCCTAAGAGGAAAGGTGGGATATTTATTTATTTATTTATGAGTTAAAACAAAATATGGTTAAAATGCTGGATAGTACAAAAGTGAAAAATCAATTAAATAATCACATTACAAATTATTTTTAAAGCTTTTAAAAAGGCAGTTAAAGTAATAATAATACTGATAAAAGCACAAATATAAATACAACACATCCCAATTAAAAGATCTTCTGCAATAGGCAGTTAACACTCAAAAGGCTTGGTAAACAGAAAGGGTACCTTCTTTTTGGGTAAACAGCAAGGTGGCCAATATAGCTTTCTGTGGGAGGGAATTCCACCATTATCTCCTAGTGATATAAATATAATCAGAAATGTTGCCTTTTTTCCCCTACTATAATTTCCAAAATCCCCCAGCTAGCATGGCCATAAATACAAATAAGCTAGTCTCATAACAGTAAAGTCTTTTGATGTTCTGCTGCTTCAGCGAACACATGATGGATTATTGCAGAGGGCTGAGAGGGGGAAAAGCTTGTGAAACTTAGAGTCAGCTTGGCAAAGCTGAAGATGCATCTCAGCTGATATGTTACAATTTCTTCATTTTTGAAATCAAGATAAGCCTGACCTTTCATACCAGAGCTTTATGAGACTTAATTAGTGTTTTCAGAGCACTTTGAAATCTTTTAATAAAAGGCACATTCTGTGAGAGAAGCATTATGATTACAAACACCATCTACCAGATCACAGCAGGTCATAGAATCAGGAGTGAAGTGAAACTCATCAGGTACCTTGTTGCATATTAAAACTTGTGGCAGGCAGGTGACATCAGATAGGTTCTGAGGCCAGGAGTATTTCAGTCTTGGCAACTCTCCCTGTGAAAGAAAGAGACAGACTGGCAGATGGGGGTGGGGGGAAATAAAACCTGGATTCAGCTGTGTGGTGCACTTTATAACATAGCCTATGACATGCTAGCTTGGAAAAACATCTCCCTGTAGCTTCCCTTATTATGGACTCTGGGCTCCTCCAAGACTGTTTTCACAAAAGCAGGCTCTAAAGTGCATGATAACATTATAGCAGCATGTATTCAGCATGCCCAAATGGTATTGGTTTTGCAAATTTATTTATAAATTATGTTTATATACCACCTTTCAGCCAATGCACACAGTGTGTCTCAGAGTTGAAAACAATGCCCTACAATTTAAGAAGCAGGATACAAAAGAGAAAAGAGACAAAACACAAAGAGGAAAATAACCAAATACAGGTCTTATGGTCATTGCATGAGAGAGCTGTAGATGGAGGGGAGTGGTGCTCAATCCTAGTGAACCCAAAGGACTGGGAAGAGGTGAAATCTCCCTTCTCCTTTTGAGGTAGCCAGATGGAATGGCAGTCATAGAGTCAGTGCTAGCAGTTAGTCCTGGCCAAAGTGAGGAAGCTGGGTGGAGCAGGGCTCATGGTCTCATCTTTTCGACAGAGGAAGCCTGGTGGAAGTTTCAGATTACCACAACCATCGTTTTCTAATGTATCCAAGCCACATCTAAGGGCGGTGGGGTGGGGGAGAGTCTGAATGTGCTGTGTATCTCAGTGCCAAAAAAAAGAAAGGTGTTAATAACTTTTTAAAAAGAACATTTTAAACACCAGGTAGAGAAAAGGAACAGGTACAACAGAGATGGCATACATTTAAAACAACAACTCCCATGTTAGAGAAAGGTTCATTGTCTTTCTCCTGTAAATGATCAAATTCTTCATAGATACATGAAAGGAACAGGTATGAATGCCAGAAAGTGATTTGTTCTGTCTCTCTGTCTTGTATAGAGAGAGAGAGAGAGAGAATCACACATCTGGAGGGGAATCTAAAGTCCACTGGCCCAATGCTACTGGTAGACATCTGAAATCCAGCCAATAGAGGGGCCACAAGAGGTCTCAACCTCTTGGGAGATCCCCTGCCCAGTCCTGCTTGCCTTCCCGCTGGAGAAGACAGGCAGGATGAATCTCCATGTTGTGTCTGGTTTTATGGTGCTTCTCAGTCATACTGTAAAGAGTACATTAAAGATTTCCTCTGTGCAAAGAGAAGCAAGGAACTTTGTCCCTCTTTGTCCACAGAGAAGTTGAAAATGGGCACCAGGGAGGAGTCAGATGATGTCAGGAGAGATGGAGATGCTTGAAGCTGCAGAGCTCCACCCAGTGATATCACCCAGCCTCCCATATTAGCCCCCAGGATCAAAATAATTCTCAGGCTCTGGACAAAAGGCTCTGTACTTCACACTGTGTGTACCATTTTAGGCATGTGTTAGAAACAGCAATAGCAAGGTACACCATGCTAATGACAATCATAAGATACAGGCCAAATATAATTAATACATGACCAGATCATTTCAGTTAAGCAGACAACCCAGGCCATTTCTTACAGAAAAACCTAAGAATTTGGGTTGGTGCTTGCAACGAAAGTTAACAAACTTTGCATATTAAAATAATTACAGTTGTGATTGGTAATAAAATAAAACTTCTCTCATAAACTTCATCTTTTACAACTCAAAATACGTGGCCAGTTAAATTCTATGGGTTTTTCTATGTAGTCTCTAAAGTATGTCACATATTCATTTAGCCATTGTGGGATTCCTCTCCCCCAGTGATGACAGCATGATAACCCATCTGCATATTATAGCTAAGGAGGATACTCTTTTTGATAGAGAAAACAGACATGCTGCTAGTTGCATTTTTAAATGGCTAGATAAACACTTTCTTCCTAAGAACAGGCGTATTTGTCCAAAAGGCTTTCCCAAATCTTTAATAAGTTCACATAATGGCCATAGGCATTGTTGAGATGGTAACCTTGCTGTTTGAAGTAAGCCTGGGCCTGTTAAGGCTAAAACAAACCTTCTTTTGTTTGTATTCCAAGGTTCATTACAACAACCCTGGAAAGACTGAATCCTATTTGATTACATCTTGCTTTGATTCTGGGTTGAGCATGGCCAAACCATGGCAAAGGAATTTTGAGGAAGTGAGCAAATCTGATCTAGCTAAGTCAAGCAGCAGCCTTATTAACTCTGTTGTGGCCTTAATAATAAAGGGCAGGGGAACAGAGTGTGATGGACAAGTGTAAACATACAAACATACTGCTGGAACAAAAAAGGACCACAACTTTAGTGTTTCCAGCTGAAGTACTTTGATGCAACATTAGGGTTGTAAAGAATATTTGCAAATATTTTCCACAAAAAAAACCAAACCAAAACAAAAAACAGATACTTTGTTCTTCCTCACAAAAATAATTTTTGAACACAAAACTACCATGAAACTTCACCAAATGAAAAGAAAAAAAATCATCAAAAATGTGCACTACCTTGTAATCACTCTTAAGAAAACTTTTGAACCGTTTCATTCTCACAAGCAAGAATGAAAAAAGTGAAGATTCACATGTCTTTGCTGCATAAGGTAACTGATTCAGATATCAGATCACCTGCCTGCTGTTTGATAAAATACTACCGCAGCATGTCAGCTAGGGAAAGCCACAGGATAACAGGATACAGGAACTCACATGGGTGCAAACTACTGTATGGTTCTTGTGCTACCTGGGAGTGAAATAGGTACAGCTCTGCCCAAGGTGTGCATGTTCATGAAAACCTGAATTCTCAAGAGGATCTCCAAAGAAGGGAACAGGCATGCATACTCTGCTTACCCTTCAAAATGGGTTGCAGACCCTGCACTAACTGTTTAACAGTAAAGTTGTGATGTAATAAACGCAAGAGCAAAGAACCAGCATAGATTGCTAAGGGAGGAGGGGTGAAAATACCAAAAGCCATCTAAAACCCATGAATGAAATTCCTTCCAGCTTTGTAAAATTCCTCCGCAGAGCAATCCACAGAACATTGCAGGATAGGTAGGTAGAAAAGATTGTTGGGGGGGGGGGAACCACCCAAAAAACCTGAGGATCAGTAGCACATCCAGAATAATTTTAAGCTCAACAGCCCATGTCCACTCTGAAGGCCTTCCCAGTTTAGGAGCAGCATGCAAGCTGACTGGCTGGACCAGGGAGAAGATCCCAATAGCCAGTGTAACTTGTGGCAGCCTCTAGATGCCTTTATGTTGCTCTGGAAACTCTTCACTAAACTCTGCTCCCTGTATAGCACAAATAGGGACCCAGCTAACCTGGGATCCAGTTTTCTCCATATTTTTCTTCAGACAGTCTGGAGAGCAATAACAGGAAATTCATTTCACAGAAGTATTCAGGAAGGAAAGGATTAGAGAGGAAGATTGTAACAAGCACTAAGAGAACAGCAGTGGTATCAGATACTGGAGAAGGGTGGCTATTAGAAAGCAAACAATGTCTCCTTTTGTCACTCCTTGGTGTAGGAAAAATGTTTTGGCATGTGCCTTCTAAGCTTAAAGGTTTTGGCCATCCCTGCTGTAGGTCATTAGTGCATGAAGTTTCTTCTACCTTGCCAGTCAACCATTCATCTACAAATGTTATTCTGGCTTGCAAATTAATGTTCAATCCCTTTTGGTATCTGGTTGAACAGGTTGCAGTGTTGTACATCAGGCAAATAACAGTCACCACCAATTTAACCTGTTATTTGTGTAGTGAACATAAGACTAGAAACAGTGGATATGGAAGAGACAGTAAATAAGCATGATGGATCAATGGGTCTACATCACTGGAAATGGAAATGCACTCAATTTTGGGTTTGGGTTGCAACATTCAAGTGCTAGAGTTTTACCAAACCTTTTTCAAACCAATAGTGTAGCTATTAATTACTCTCTTTGTATTCTTATGAGTCTTTCTGATAGAGATCTGTTGCTGGAACTGTTGCCAGTGATGGTGCCTGTGAAATGTCTAACTTTTGTTGATGTTAGTTCAAGAGAACAGGCACTACTGTGCTCTGGGAGCACAACTAGCACTGAATAGTTGATACATAGAGAGGTGGCTTGTTCAGCTCACTAGTCTTGGTCAATGGAGTGTTTGAAAGAAGCTGCTAAGAATTCAGGCTTGGGAGGAATTTGTATAAATGGGGTACATGCTTATTTTTATCTTGTCATCCTTCCTCAGGCAATTAAGTTTGGATTCAGATGATCAATGGCTGCACAGTAATAGCTTGATAACTTGCTACATAGGAAAGTAGTTGTCTCTATTCCAGCTGCAGCATCTCAGAAATTTACTAAGCAAGGGGATCTTGTTGCACTTTTGAGACTGAGAGAAATAAGCTTGTAGCATAAGCTTTTGTAGACTTTGGGCCTGCTGTTGTTGTTTATCTATGGAATCCTGGTATTTGTAGTTTGGTGGGACACCAGAGTTCTTTGACAGAAAAGGCTAAATGCCTCACAAAATTACAAATACCAGGATTCCATAGGATGGATCTATGTGAATAAAGTGGTGTCAAACTGCTGTATTTCTGCAATGTAGACAGGCCCTTGGTCTACTTCCTCAAATGCATCTGATGAAGTAGACCAAGTCTATAAAAGCTTATGCTACAACTTCTTTCTCTCTGTTAGTCTCAAAGGTACTCCAAGGACTCAGTTACATGGCAGTTTTTATCCCGGGGAGAAGCGAGATATCTTCATCCCAAGTTCATCTCTTATTGTGTACATGATTTGTCACGGCAGCATAAGTCTCGTTTTTTTCAATTTCTTGTTCTGAGTCCCTCCATCGGGATAGGGGCACACAACACAGCAGTATTTTGATTGGTCGGAATTTGGAGGGGACGGGCTTGCAAGGGAAACCTGGCAATTCTTGATCCGCCATTTTTGGAATGATCAGTCTGGGAGAACCACCAGCATGCCTGCCCGCAACAGCTACCAAACCCCACCTTCCCTGCCCCATGGGGCTACTGCTCCCTGCACTTGCCGCCACATGGGGCGAGGGAGGCTTCTCCATGACTGTCAGTCACAGAGAATTCCCCCCCACCGTGCTCGGCTATTCACCCCACCGTTGCCGCCGTGCGCGGGGGGGGGGAGGCTTCTTAGTGACTCAGTCATGGAGAAGCCATCCCCCCCGTTCAGCTATGGATGAGGGATGGAATAGCTACACGTGGGGGGCTTCTCCATGACTGGCAGTCAGGGAGAAGCCACCCCCCCACCCCACGCAGGTATGAGGGTGGCGGGGATAGCTGTTTGGGTCGGGGGGGGGCTTTTCCGTGACTGACAGTCATGGGGCCGGTTTACACAGCAGATTTATAGCGGCAACTTGCGGTTTAATTATTTTCCGCAGCTGTGCCAGTCAGGTTTTTTTTCTAATTATGTCGCTTTGAAGTTCAGACTTGAATAAGTGGGGGGGGGTGGCTCTGTGTGTCTCTGCAAATCTGCCTGTAAATGAACTCACTCCATAAAGCAGAGGGAGAGTAATCTCTCTGCTAAAAGACCTTGCTGCCATGCCGTGGATCGCAAGTTTTTCCAGCTGCTCTCTCTCTCTCTGTCTCTCTATTTCCCCCTCCCTCCCTCCCCCAAGCAGAGAGAGAGGGGGGGAAAATAGCAGTTCAGCTTGCTACAGCCCTTTGTGAAATGGTTTCTCTCCCTCCCCCGTGCACAGGATAAAAGTGACGAATGAGCTTTTACATACTTTCAAAACGGCAGAGAGGATGAGAAGGAATGCTCCCTGAAAGTTGTTGGGAATCCTTTTTTGAAGTTGTTGGGAATCTTTTTTTTTTTTTTTTTTTTTTTTTTGCAAACTGGCTCGCAAAATAGCAGACAGGATTTTTGCAAGTTTCTTCTCTAATGGCTACTGTCTTTGCCTCCTCCCTGCCCCTCTTTTAAGCCCACCCCTGCATCATCAACCAATCACAATGCATCTGTGCTTTAACCCTTAGCGGAATGCTAGTTTACACTGCCAATAAAGCACTATATTGCAAATATTCCTGCAAAAATAGCGACATGCCCTGCCACGCTATATTTGGGTGTTTTACCTTCCCCCCTTCTGAATGAGGTGATGCTGTGCTGCGATCCGTGGGAACTATGAGCTATCTTAGCGGTATATTTAGGGGAATATTTGCCCGTGTAAACGACCCCATGGAGAAACTTCCCCTGTCCCGTGTGGCAGCAACGGCAGGGGTATAGCTACGCGGGGTGGGGGTGGGGTTCTCCATGACTGGCAGTTATGGAGAAGCCACATGCCCCCTGCCCTGCACAGCTACGAGGGCGGGGGGGAGAGCTGCACAGGGCAGGGGCGTTCTCTGTAGCAGCTTGGGGGGGCAGGGGAGGGGAAAGCCAGCAGAGGACCCTAGGGGGCATGCCAAAGCGGCGATTGCAAAGCTTCCCTTGTAAGTCTGGTCCCTCCAATGTCCAAATCATCAGAAATCATCCCATGTTCCGGGATGGTTCCTGATTGTTCAGACAACCAATAGCACAGGTTGTCTCAGACTTTTCCAAAGAGAAATAGAGGGTTGGAAAGTCATGGGTTAACCAGGCTTTTTGCTACCCCTCCTTCTGAATAGCGTGATGTGTGTGAAGTACCAAGGATCAACACGAATTCTTCTCAGGCTTTTTTTTTCATGTAAACGAGCCCCCGGGTCCCCATGCTTACGGATATTCCAGTCTAACATAGCTGTATCTTTGAATTCAGAAATTTAGGTATGTGAAGAGGTAAAAATGGCAAACTTAGCCACAGTGCTGGAAATGGAAGACGGCTGGCACTAAGAACTGTGTGAAGAGTCACATAATGTGCCCTTCAACATCTATGGAAAGGTCTGGAAAGGTCTGGAAACCATGCCTTATGAGGAAAGACTTAGGGATCTTGGTATGTTTAGCCTGGAAAAAAAGACGGTTAAGGGACAATATGATAGCCCTGTTTAAGTATTTGAAGGGGTGTCACATTGAGGATGGAGCAAGCTTGTTTTCTGCTGCTCCAGAGACTAGAACACGGAGCAATAGATGCAAGCTCCAGGAACAGAGATTCCACCTCAACATGAGGAGGAACTTTCTGACAGTAAGAGCTGTTCGACAGTGGAACACACTCCCTCAGAGCGTGGTCGGGTCTCCTTTCTTGGAGGTCTTTAAACTGAGGCTGGATGGCCATCTGTCAGGGATGCTTTGATCGTGATTCCTGCATGGCAGGGGGTTGGACTGGATGGCCCTTGTTGTCTTCCAACTCTACAATTCTATGATTCTATGATTCTATTGTGATCGAGTCCACAGAGATGTGTGTGGCAGGTTTTGATTTAGCTACCCGAGTTAATAAGCTATAGACAAAACCCTTGTGAGACTCTGAGGCAAGGGAAAGGAGGAGCTATTTCTGGAGCATCAGGCAGCACCACTTTGAGTTTTGTTTTCTGTAATACTTTTTTCTGTCTCAGCCTCAGGCTGTATTTCTCTTCTTCCAGTTTCTTCCTCTGGTGTTCGTGAGTTTCAGTTTAATCATTTCAGATGAAATCCAAAGGATATGCTCAGTATAGATCAGGCATTTGAGATGTTTAGAATGAATGTGTTAGAGAGTTTAATCTACACAATGAAAACATCAATGACCTGGTTTGGGTGAATTGCTGAACTGCATTATGTGCAAGAGCCTTGGTGGTCATGTGCCCCCAATCATTTGCTCTCTGCTCTGCTGGTATGTTCATGAGGAGGAACATACTTCACTTGAGTTTTCAATCCCATTCAATGTTACATCCAAACTTGAGACTGTGGATAATATTAACTGTGATTTTGAAAAACAAACCAGAGTCCCTTAAACCATAGTTATGACTAATCACAGTTCTCGACTAATTACCTAGTTCTCGACATAACAATAAACTATGTTTACTGCTGAATCAAAACAGAGGTCTGAGCTTCTATTCTTGTGGCTGTACCAGAGGAGAAGAGGAGGGGTGGGAGGTGATAAATCTGAGGATCATTCACATCACGTGTGTTGGAAGTGAAGAAGCATCAACTCTTGTTTACAACTCTGTGTACATGTTTCTGACCTGCATTCACTCTCTGCTTGCAGAGACAACCTTCCCCCTTCTTTGCCCCAAGTAATTTTAGTGTTATTTACAACCCTTTGTCTCAGAAGCTAGCAGTAAGCAACATGAGGCAGAGGAGCTTTTAGCTTTCTTACACGCACACATGAGAGTCAGCTTTTAGGGACTCTTTCATCTAAGTTAGGTAACTTTCTTCTATTTACTTTTTCTTATCCAAGATGTGTTCTCTGCCATAATAAATGTAAGTTCTGCTTTATAACTTTATTGGAGTATCCAACATGTTTCAAGCCCTGTTTTGTACCAGAAGCTCATGAAGCACGGGGGGGGGGGGTTGCTGCAATCTGCTTAATATAAATACCAACAACAATGTGTGGGCAACTGCCAGGGGCTGGGGGCCACATTGGATTCCTACAGTACCTTGGGAGGCTGCACTTTGTCCCACCACTTCCCCACCCTTACCAAGGTGACAATTTTATTATGTTTTTGCCCCATCCCTCAAGGTCTTCATTTGCCCAGGAAGTAAAGGCCCACCTTGTGGCCCTAAAATACTTTGAGAGAGTCCAAAGCTTAACAGAATTGCACCCCCCATCTCCAATGGGATGTACGGTGGATATTTTAAAATGGGAGGGGAGTTGGAAGGGGGTGTATGCAGCCCATACCCTGCACCTTCCCCCCTCCTGTGCTAAAGCCTGTGTATAATTTCTTGTTGTGTCTGAACACAGCCAAAATGTGCTATACAAGAGTTGAAACTGAAGCCAAACCCAAGAGTTCTAATCTTCCTATTTAAAGAGGCAAAAGCTGTTGTGTTCTATATGATGTGCATGACTAACATTCAGGGAAGCAGAAGAATATGTACATCCCTTCAAAACCATGACACAAAGATGTATTTATTTATCTGATTTATTAATAATAATAATAATAATAATTATTATTATTATTATTATTTATATACCGCCCCTCTACAAAATGCAATCAGGACAGCTTACAACATTAAAATCTTCATACAACCCCTCCATCCCACCCACCCCTTAAAATACAATTAAATAATTAAACATTTAAAACACTAAAAATACTAAAAACAACACAATAAAAAGCTGGACAGGATCAGACTAATTAAGATGGCCAGGTATCTAGTCAGGAAAGGCCTGCCGGAAGAGATCCGTCTTAACAGCTTTTTAAAAGCTATTTAAGATGGTAATGTGACGGATCTCATCTGGCAAGACGTTCCATAATCTGGGAGCAATAGCCAAAAAGGTCCTCTGGGAGGTTGATGAGAGCCTAGTAGGTTGCAATCCTCCCAGAGGACCTGAGCGCACGGGGAGGATTATATGGAAGGAGGCAGTCCTGAAGATAGGTTGGACCCAAGCCATTTAGGGCTTTAAAGGTGATAACCAACACCTTGTACTGGGCCCGGAAACTAATGGGTAGCCAGTGAAGTGATCTTAAGATCAGTGTTATAGGGTCTCTTCTAGATGTACCCAAGACCAATCTTGCTGCCATATTCTGTACTAGTTGAAGTTTCTGGACCAAGCACGAGGGTATCCCCATGTAGAGTGCATTACAGAAATCAAGATGGGAGGTTACCAGAGCATGTACCATGGTCTCAAGGTCTCCGACTTCCAGGAAAGGGCAGAGCTGGCAGATCAGCCAAAGCTGATAACAGGCACTCCTGACCATTGCATGTACCTGATTCATCATTTGGAGTGACAAGTTCAGGAGTACCCCCAGACTGCGAACACAGTTCTTGGAGGAGAGCATGACCCCATCCAGGACTGGAGGTTGTATCCTAATACCTGGGTTCAGGGCTGCTACCGTGAGAACCTCCATTTTGTCCGGATTCAGCTTCAATTTGTTTTTCCTCATCCAGTCCATTGCTGCCCTAAGACAATCATTGAGAGAAGAGACACCATCTGAAGTCAGAGCTGAAGATCGAGACATGGAGAAATATATCTGGGTGTCATCAGCATACTGATAACATACCGCCCCATGCCTCTGGATGATCTCTCCCAGCAGCTTCATATATATGTTAAATAGCATCAGGGACAGGATGGCGCCTTGTGGGAAGCCACAATTAAGTTCTTTCCTTGCAGAGCAACTGTTCCTGAGCATCACCCTCTGGAATCTACCTGAGAGGAAGGAGTGGAACCACTGCAATGCAGTGCCTCCAATTCCTAACCTTCTCAGGTGATCCAAGAGGATGTGGTAATCTATTGTATCAAAAGCTGCTAAGAGATCCAGTAACACCAACAGGGCCACATTACCTCTGTCAATGTTCAGGCGGAGGTCGTCAGCTAAGGTAACCATGGTCGCCTCAACTCCAAATGCCGCCCTAAAGCCAGTTTGAAATGGATCTAGATAATCAGTTTCTTCCAAGACAGCTTGGAGTTGAAGAGCAACTGCCCTCTCGATCACCTTGCTCAAAAAAGGTAATAAGGAGACTGGCCTGTAGTTCTTCATATCCAGAGGTTCAAGGGAAGGTCTTTTTAGGAGCAGTCTAACTGCTCCTTCCTTCAAGCAAGATGGAATGTGACCTTCCCTAAGGGATGCACTGATGATGTCCCTGAGGAACATCCGCAAGGCATCACCCCCCTGGACAGCCAGCCATGAAGGGCAAGGGTCAAGAGGGTAGGTAGTCCTCCTCACTTTTCCAAGGAGCTTGTCCATGTCATCGGTACTTACAGATTGAAACTCATCCAGTATAACCTCATCAACGGAGTTATTGGACACCTCGTCAACTGAATCTGCTCCAACCCCAGCGTCCAAATTGGCTCTTATCTGAGAGATTTTATCTGCAAAGAAGTTGTTAAATGCATCACAGAAGGCCGTTGTTGGGTTTAGTAATGAGTTCTGCACAGGTGGAACCTGTGTCAGTTCCCTCACCACCCTAAACAGCTCTGCTGGGTGAGACTCTGCAGACGCAATCCGCACAGAAGAGAAGGATTTCCTCGCTGCACGTATTGCCACTCTGTAGGAATGAAGAAATTTCCTATGACGAGTCTTATGAGACAAGAGCTGAGTTTTTCACCAGACACACTCTAGTCGTTGTCCAACTCGCTTCAACTTCCTAAGTTCTTCATTATACCATGGATGGCAATTTGAAGCAGGTTGGAGAGGACACTTGGGAGTGATTGTGTCAATAGCCTTGGTAAGGTCGGTGTTCCAAGTATTGACCAAGGCTTTGACAGAATCACCGGCGTTACCAACCAATAAACCCTCTAAGGCTTTCTGGAATCCAGTTGGTTCCATTAGCCTTTGAGGGCGGACCATTCTAATAGGTCCTCCACCCCCGACAGGATGGACAGTAGCTCTGAGTTCAGCCTTGATCAGGAATTAGGTGATCAGGATCGCCTAATTTTTACATCTATTCTTTGCTCCCATGAGCTCAAGATGAAGCACATGACTGTCCTCCTTCCCAATTTATCTTAAGAACCACTTTGTAAGACAGGTTAGTCTAAGAGAGCCACATATGGCTTTGGTCCAGGCCATCTGAAAGACTGCATCTTCCTATATGATCCTGCCTGAGGGCTTGTCTAGATGAGGCAATATAATGTGGGTTGGTGCACAGTAATGTCAGTTCGCAGCTGCGTTCATTTGTCTCCACGTTATTTTTTGCAAGATCACTGGTATGTGAAGATATCTGTGTTTGATGGTCATACAGACGCATGCCTGCGAATCAAGATGATAGCTGTAATTGAATTACTTGCGTTTTTATTCTCCACAAGTTGCTGCTGCTGAACAGGTGTTTTTTGTTTTTTGTTTTTTTTTGGTAACAATAAATCTAAGGTGTGGAAGTGTGACCTTCCACTTAAATAAGCTTTTAAAAATTGTTTCATTGCCTCAGCACTGCAAAAAGCACACTATTGCTACAGCGAAAATCCAACATGGTGGTTCTGGCCACTTCATTGCCGCAAGCTCCACCCCCCACATAGGTCCGACCAATCAGCTTTCCATTTCTGCTCTTATCCGGGAATGCGCTGTGATCCAAATCAGTTTTTTGAATGAGCAGGGATGCACATTCCCCTTGAGTTATTTTAAAAAATCAGGAAAAGCTGCAAAGATTTTTCCCATGCAGTATATGGTGGTTTTGGCCCCCAAATAAGGCGAATCACCATGGGATCCTGTTTGGACAAAAGACATTCTCCTTGAATTCTATGAGGAGTATTTTCACCATTTAGACAAACCCTCCTTCATGGGAGGTGCTTTGCTTGATCCTACCACTTTCACAGGCATGTTTGGTGGGGGACATGGGATAGGGCCTTCTCTGTGGCTGCTCCTAGACTCTGGAACTTCTTAAACAGACTATGCTGGCTCTCTCCTTGCTGTCCTTTCATAATCAGGTGAAGACCTTTTTATTCCAGATGATGTTTGGGAACTGACTGTTTTATACAATGAGTTTTCTGTTTTAGTGCTCTATATTTTAATGCAATGCTTCTAAATTAATGTTTTATAAAGTACAGACAGTAGCTATATATGGTTTACTTTTATTTCTTTTTATTCTGTAAGGCACCTTGAGTCCCACTCTTGGGGAAAAGGAGGGATGTAAATAAAGGGATGGATAGATAGATTAAAGAGAGCGTGAGTAGCCCAGGGCCACCCAGTGAGTTTCATGGCTCAATGGGGGCCAGAACTTGGATCTAATTGGCTTCCTTGATCCTCCACAGTTTCCCTGCCTGCTCCATCTCAACTGAGTTTTGGTTTAGGGCTCCTGAAATCTTAGCTCGATTGATGTGCTGTCTTTTCTCTGGTGCAGAACAGAGCAGTGTTGCAAAACCTGGGTGTTATTTCCTTCATGTCACCTGTATATGGACTCATGTTTAGTTCCAGTATATGTCTTCAGAATATCAACACAGAATTTTGGAAAGGATGTATACGTTGAGAATTTGTACAGGGAAAGACCTCTTGGGACAATCCCTGTGATGAACAGAAACCCTAACAGGAAGCTACGCAAGTGGCAGAGTTATTTTTGAATTTTAATGAGCCATGACCGCTTGTGACCCACAGTTCTGGAGTTTCACCAATTACTGTTGCCCAAAGGGAGGCTGTTTGCATAAGAATGATGTTCCAAAATGTTTATGGATTCTGTTACATGTATAATATTCTAAGCAGCTCCTTCTGAGCCATAGCTATTATGTGAGGAAGGTAAGAATTTCACTGTTTTTAGCGAACCCATTTTAGAAAGTTTATATGAACTCTTCTAAAGCTCTGTTTTGGAAAATATGCGGTAGTACTTTTCCAATTAGGGGAGCAGTCTATAAACATCAAAATATGAGGAATTTTGTGATGTAGGTTTATCTTTTGTCTTGCATCTTAATATTATCCCCCTTCATTATTCTCACTGCATTTTGAAAACAATCAGATTATACTATCATGTTTTTCTGTAAGGAAACCCATTTTCACAGTTTTGCATGCATTCTCTTCTTTTTCTCTATTGCTTGAAGACATTGGTGTCAACACTGGATGATGGATTTATCACCGCCCCTCTACCTATTAAGATTGGAGGATGTAGTGTATGTTTATGTGCCTTCAAGTCCCCTGTTGACTTATGGTGACCCCATGGATTTAATAGGCTTTTCTTAGGCAAGGAATACTCAGAGAGATTTGCCAGTTTCTTCCTCTGAATTATAGCCTACAGCATCTGGTATTCATTGGCATTCTCCCATCCAAGTACTAACCAGGCCTGACTCTGTTTAGCTTCCAAAATCAGACAGGATCTGGTATGTTTAGGTTATTTAGGATGTGGTCGGGATGGGGAATGCATGGCAGAATGTGTGGCCCTTCAGATTTTGTTAAACTACAATTCTCATCATCCCTTAAATGTATCTATCCTGCCTAGAGCTCATGGTAGTTAAACATTATAAGTCATGCCAGGAACAAGTTCAGATACATTTCTGAAATTGTATGTATTATTTTAGGTCTTTAAAAGGGAATGCATGCACATTTACAGAGGTCTAGAAAATACTCCCTCTAGTCCCTTTTATCATTCCAGACATTTGTTGTTGTGGCCTTATAGCCCTCCTCAAAAACTTCAGCTGTTTTGAAATTTTGCTCAGGACTTTCTTATAGGAAAGGAGCCTTCCAATCTACAGTAAATCTGGCAGGTTTCTTCTCAGAACCCTGTGAATCTTCACATCTTTCATAGGATCCCCCCTCCCCACTTCAGGACCATTAATCAGTCAAGAATCTGGTAACCATAAATCATTGCTGAGAAGTTAATATTTATAAGGAAACATGGTCTCTTTTATGTGGATTTCAGCGTGATTGTGAATACAGATGTTCCCCCACTTTTTGACTGTCTGTTTTTTGATGATTTGCTCTTCCGATCCTTTTCAGAAGCAGTTTCTTTGGAGCTATTTAAACAGTTTTAATGGCCATCTATCATAAGTACTTTAGTTTTGGGTCTTCCTGAATGGCAAAGTGTAATTAAAGCCTTTGTGGTCCCATTCATCTATGATTCCAGGAAAACCTATCTAGAGCTGTGATGGGACTACTGTTGCAAACAAAAAGCAACACAAAACAGAAGCAACCCAGCAAACGCCTCCTGGCTTGAGGCATGGAGAGGTGGGCTCTAGGGCTTTCTCTTTCCTTCTCCTCCCCTGAGTTGGGTGGCCCAGCATCTGCGCACCTCAAGGCAGAAGGGGTTTGCTGGGTTGCTATGGCTTTGTGCTGCTTCCCAGTCCTCCTACTACAGTAGGAATTATGTGTGGTGCAAGATCTTAGGTGGGACTGTCTAAATGGTGACATAGTACATTATTTACATTACAGTATTTAGGTTTTTCGGCATTGGGAACCCAAGTAAAATCAAAAAGTGGAAATTGTTGAAATGCGGCTTGGGTTCCATATTTTGACAATTTTTGCTTTTTGACAATAGTCTGGTCCCTAACCTGTCGAATAAGTGGGGGATACCTGTATATATTTTGTTTTTGGTCTGATGACCAGAATCAAGTCTAGATTAGGGTTCTTGGATAAGCCTTTACAATTTGGAATAACCTCAAGAATAGATGTGCTGCCCACTGATATTGGAGCCATCGGCCTCCACTGTTTGGCATCTGCTTAGACGAGCCCTTTAGAGGGGACATGCCTTTGTTGGAGAGATCAGAGAGTAATTTTTGAATTTCTATCTAGGGTCCCCCCTTATTTTTCTGCAGATGAAACAAAGGGAGGCAAGTAAGACTGAAGACCTAACACCATAGGGGTAAAAAGCTGAGCAAGAGTGAAAGAACTGAGGACACATGGCAGGCAGCTGGAAAGTTTTAACACTTGGACAAATACAGCAGTACAGCAGAGGTGACAGCAGCAGCCTTCTGGTATGCGTAGCCTGAACAGGGCCAGATTATCAATGGTACAATTGATATAATTGTTCTAGGTCCTTCACTGATGGAGGAGCCTAGTGCTGATAAGGAAAAGTGAAGCTTCCTTCTTTCTTCCTTTTCCTTGATCACTTACTGAATCTACCAATGTTTCTGTTATCATCAATATTTTGTGTGTTACTTCAGTAATTGAATAAAACTGCACAGTATCAAGTCATTCATCTCATCACAGTTGTAGGGCTGGAAATGGGTTTACACATTAAGCTTTTTTTGTATTGCTGTCTACTGTAGTATTTAATTTCTGTGCCATCACTCCTAGAGTAGCTCATGCTGGTGCACAAGGGTACCCTATTTTGGGAACTGCTCCAGTGTCCCAACTTCCTTAATCCAGTGTTGAGCCTGGGTTTGCTTCCTCCTTGTCTGCTTATTGGGCCAGAGCCCTTTCCCATCAGCATTGTTTGCAGCATGGTGAAATCACCATCCAGCACAGACTTGTCAAAAGCAAGAATTGCTACCAGTGGTGGGTGGTAGCTTCCCTGTCAGTGGGGTGGTGAATCTGATTAGGGTTTTAATCCAAACTTCAAATTAGCTGTTCAAGGTGCCAGTCCCCTCCCCCAAACAGATTCAGCACCAAGGATAGCTCTACTAAAGTTTGGACTAAAACCTAGAATAGATACATTGCTCCCACTGACATCAGCCTCCACTGATTGCCACTGCTAGAACACCAGTTCAGGATAGGAATGGCTAGTGGGGTAACTTGGGAAGAATAGCCAGGAACAGAGTTGCTGTTGCCTGTAGCATCCTTCTGAAACAGATGCCTTATTCTGCATAATGGCAAGGCCATTCTCACTTAGAGGTATTCTTTTAACACATATTTATTCAATACTTACACTTTTGGTTTCCACCCTGGGTGGACTTGGTCCAGAAGGTTTCTATGTAAGTAGAAGTTGAATATCCCTTATCCTAAATGCTTGGGACCAGAAATGTTTTGGATTTCAGTCCCCCACCCCGGATTTTGGAATATTTGCATATACATAATGAGATATCCTGGAGATGGGACTGAAGTCTAAACACGAAATTAATGTATGCTTCATATACACCTTATACACATAGCCTAAAGGTAATTTTATACAGTGCACAATATTTTTAATAATTTTGAGCATGAAACAAAGTCTGTGTACATTGAACCATCAGAAAGCAAAAAGGTGTCACTATCCAACCAACCTCAGATTCAAACTATCAACACAAGTAGCTTATTATTACATGCTGTAGTTATGAGGTGGGAGAGAGACGCAAGGCTGGAGAGAGACTGAGGATCTGTGAAATGGTGGGAATCCAAGTGTAGTGCTCAGTGCAAATCCACGCCTCTCACCACTTTACAGATCTTTGCGTCTCTCTCCAGCCTCACATCTCTATAGAGGAGATCCCTAGGGAGCCCAGCTTGCCTTGAAGATGGGAGTAGGTGGCTGGTGACAAAAAGTTTTAGATTTTGGAGCATTTCATATTTTGGCATTTCAGATTAGGGATGCTCAACCTGTACCATCATGTCACCTTTTTATGGTCTCCCATCAGCAGTAGGCACGCAACCAATGAACAGAACGGATGGGCATTGTAAACATCCGGAAGCTTCATGTTCCCCATACCTGCTTTAGATCTAGGCAAATTCCATATACCTCCCACTTCCTAGATATATGGGAGCCAAGTCAGAGCTTTGGCAGAACTTAGAAGGTGTCTTTCCATTACTGGTACAGCCCCAACTGCAGCTGATGACCAAATCATAGGAGAGTAAATGAAAATTGGATTTGTGCTGATTAGGGAGTTCTGTATTGGACATTTATAATGAAGATGTATTTGGCCAGCTTAATTGTGAGGCAGAATACAGCAGCTAATAAGAGTTTAATGCAATATAGATGGATTAAATGACAACCATCCTGCTGGGATTTCCTTTAACAGTTCATAGCATATGCATAATACACGACCTCCTGGCCAACTGCTTGCTGTGCCATGAAATGGGAAATGGAAGCTTTGGGGAGCAGCACATTCAATGTAGGCAATGTTTCTAGAGGAAAAGATACACAAGAATTGGGGAAAGATGAAAGATTGCAGCAGCTAATTGGCTCTGAAGAAAATGATGACATCTTGAGGCAAATTTCCAGCAGGTTTCCACTGATAACTATATCACTCTTCTTCTCTCTTTTTGTATGCATACCTTTATGAATGCAAACCCCTATGCTTTATACCTTAGGGTAAGCATTTTGTGATTTAATCTGCTTCCTTAGCAGCAGCCACACGTACTTCTGTGCACAATAGAAAAACTGGCTTTTACACTTCAGAAACAAGGCTGTGAGAACTTTTCAGGGTTTTTAAAAATGTTATCCCCCCACCTAGGCTCTAGCGGGTTATGGCTTCTTTCCCCACCACACTAGATATTTGTGTATTTGGGGCAAACCCCACCAATCCAGAGTTTGAAAAAAAAATCACTTTTTTGACTGCACCTCCCAGAATACCCCAACCAACATGGCCAGTCCCCTGACATGCACCTCAATCCCTTAACCATGGGGTGTGTGGCAGTCCCCCTAAGTCTACATCTTCAAAGAACTCAAGAAAGGAAAAGGGAGAACTCCAATTCGATGCTGGCATTTCCTGCTGTTCCCTGCCCTTGAAATGGCCCCTTCCGTCTCCTACAGAGAAGATCGCCTCCTGATGACATTAAAAGGGTAGCTGTGTGTCAGGTGCTGTTGTCTCTGCTGTATTCAATGCACTTGGCTTTTCAGAGAGGTTCCTTTGATGCCAGCCGGCTGGATTGAAGTCTTGTTGCCAAAGAAGCTCAAGAAATCAAATGTCAGAATATGTTTATCTGCCAGCGTGGGAGAACCAATAAATCCCTCTCTGTGGATCAGAGTCCAGATAAAACAGAGACCAAACTGTTGTCCAGATGGGGAACCTGATGGGGGCTGGGCCAGGCCTGGGGAGAGGACTAGAAAGCTTGAGCTGCTGCCAGGACGGCTTCTGGCCTCTTTTCTGTCTTGCCCTTTGCTTCAGAGAGAGCCAGGCAATTCAGGAGAGTTGTTTCACTGAGCAGATCAGGCAGCTGTCAGGAGACGCAGAGCACTTAATGATGCCGTTAACCATAAACAGAGTACAAATGCTCTACAGAGGTCAGCCTAGTATTTTCTGCCTTTTAAGACGTTAAAAAAAAGCAGCCAAAAAGACACAAGGGGGAAGAATCACAAACATTGCACCTCTGTGCAGGTTCCCTATCCTGTCTGCAACAAGCTTCCCACCTAAATCCTTCCAGGTTGGAGTCAAGCGATGAAGTAGATTGGCAGTAGAGTCAGGTCAAACAGATTTGAGAGAGATAAAAGTAATTCACCACCCAGCATATAGCTAAACCAGAATTCACTACCATGCAATAGCTACCAACTTTTTAGAAAGATAAATTCATGGTGGCAAGGGTTATCAATGGCTACTAATCAGAATCCCAACCTTTGTATGTCTATCAGTTGTATATCAATTGATCTGGGATGTGAGATGAAGAGAATGCAGTTACACTCATATCCTTCTGGTGGGCTTCCTCTAGGCAGTTGGTTGGTCCCTGTGTTAACAAGGTATTGGACTAGGGATAAGTCTTTGCAGTGATCAAGCATGGCTCTTATCAGAGCTTGGGGAAGTTACCTGTTTGGACTGCAACCCCTAGAATGCCTCAGCCTGCCTGGGCAGTGACTGTGTTGCTTTTTCCAGTCTCTGCTTTTTATGTTCTTCACCCAATACATAACAAAGGTGTGGCTGATAGGTTAGGAGGCTTTTTTTTAATACGAATCAGCATCCCTCAGCCTATTTCCTTTTTAGATGTTTTGGACTGCAACTCGCGTCAGCTCCAGTCAGCATAGTGAAAGTTTCTGTTGTTACTCAGTCACAGGCTGAATCTATACCTGTAAAATAATTTGTACTTATGTCAATGCCGATCCTGTTGGAACACATGACTTCCCTCTGAATTCGAAGTGAAAGCATTGCTTTTTGACACCCGAGGGCTTTAAAGCGGTTTTTAAAAAAACCAACAACCATTTTTACTTTAAGGTTTGTTGGAAAAAGCAAGTTTTTTAAATGTGTGCCAGGCACACTGGATCAGGTTTGGAGTCAAATTGGGGGGTGGGGTTGTTGGAGGGCAGGACAGATTGGTAGGAGGTTACCCCTAGGCATTGCCCAGCAAATGTGTCACCATTTTTTTCATGTGAAGTCGCTTCACCAGCCCCAGGAGAGGAGAGGTCTCTGTGAACATTTGAATAGACTAATATATTTTTGCAGTGCTAGGAGGGTGTGTGTGCGAGAGGTGTTTGTGTGTATGTTAATGTGTGACATGGTAGGCTGTGGGGAAGGGGGAAATGAGCTTCCTCTTGCTTGCTTGTGAGTAAACCACCCTTCCCCATGAAGGCACATATTTTTTATTGTTTTATGTGCAGCTTCTTCACCAGCTGCAGCACCAGGGAAACCCATGAAGGGCAGAAGAAAAAAAAGGAAGTGGAAATGGGGTAGGGAGAGATTGGAAGGTGGGTTGCAATGTTTGGTCTCTTTTCAGCCCTCTGTCCCCCTTCAAGCAATGGTAGAAATGGTGTGTCAAAACAGAGAGGGGTAGTAAAATCCAGTTTGCCCATCAAAAGCAACAGGAAAATCTCACATAATGTTCTGTGTGACATTACTGGGTTCATCAGGGGCAAAATACTGTTTACTGGAGCTGAATTATTTTGCTTGTGTGGATTCAGCCACAGATTACTTTGTCATGACATTTTATTCATTCTTCTTAAGTTCTGGTCATGGATGATGGCACTGAAGTCCAAATCTGGAGGTTAGGAATCCAGTTGCAGAAGGCTGGGATATTAGACACATTCATGGAGGATTAGGTCTGACATGGTAATTGAAAGAACACTTCTCCCTGTACCAGTTTGTCCATGACTGAGATATGGGGTTGTGGGTAGGGGTCCTGTCTGGTTCTTATATGAAGAATAGTTGTGCTAGATAGGCTCTTCTCGGTGGTGTAGTGGCAAATTCATCATACTTTGGAATTTCCAGTAGGAACACCTGGCACCAACTTTTTCATATTCCAGTGTGAGGTTGTCTCCTTCATTTACCTGGGCATTTATGAGCAGCTCATTGCCACTGTAGTCAATCTTACTGCTGCTTGTATGTTGCTTTTAGTCAACACATCTTCGTTGCAATTTATTGGTGGTTGTTTTAAATATTGTATTACCTGTCCTGGAATGTTTGTGAGGGTTGAGATATAAACAGAACAAAACTCTGTAATTAAATGGCAGCTACTTATCAGTTACAATAGCTTAACAAAAGCTTCGCCATGTTTAGAGCCAATGTACCCAGGAGTACCAAACAATGCACACCCCTGACTCCCAGTTTTGGGGAAAAGGCAGGTTATAAATTAATAAATAAATAAATAAGTAGTAGTAGTAGTAGTAGTTGATAGGATACACGGCTTCCCAGATGTATTTGGCTGGTTTTGGAAAGCTTATGATCCATCCATTCATGCATCACTTTATTTATATCCCACCTTTCTCCCAGGCTGGGACTCACGGCAGCTTACGAAAACAGAAAACAATAAAACAATGGTGACCTATGCACGCTCTCATTAGAAGCAAAGAGCTAGAAGGAACTGCAAGAGCCATCTAGTCCAGCCTGCTGTCATATAGGAATATAACTAATACATTCCTGATAGATGGTCATCCAACCTCTGTTTAAAGACCTCCAAAGAAGGAGAGTCCAGCATGGCAGTTTATTGCACTGTCACATAGCTATTATAGTCATGATGTTCTTCCTAATGGTTAGGTGGAACCTCTTTTATTGTCATTTAAATCCACTGGTCCTTGTTCTAGTTTCTGGAGCGTCAGAAAAGAAGCTTACTCCATCTTCTACATGATGTCCCTTCAGGCGTATAACTATGATTATCTGGATATATCTGTCTCAACGTGGGGCCCATTCACACTACATAATTATAGCACTATGATTCCACTTTAAATGCTATTGCTGCATCCTATGAAATCCTGGGGTTTATAATTTAGTGAGGCATTGCAGCAGCAACACCACTATCACCATTAGCTTAAACCCCAGGCTGTTCCTGTCTCACCTCAAACCCCACGAGATGAGGAAGAGGAGGAGGAAGCAGTGGTCTCTATCGTCATAGTCACTGCTGTGCACCAACATCACCATGTGGCTAAGGCCCAAGTCCTTGGGCTGTTCTTCAATTTCAAAACCAACACTGCTTCCCCCACCCAGTCAAGCTAAGCCTTCACTGACCATGCCAAGTCACAGTGTCTCACCATTACCTCAAGAGGTGCCCCCCCCCAGCTGATGGTGGTGCTGCTCCTACCCATTCCCATCTCGCTCTCCCAGCCAGGTGATTGAGTGATTGAGGAGGAACAGCAAGTGCTTGGGTAGGACTCAGAAGGAGGGGATAGCTGCGGCAGATGCAGCACTGTGACAGAAACAGCAACAGTGATGTGGGCTGCTTCAAGAGCAGCTGCCACACCTGGAAGCAGGAGTATAGTGGTGGTTCTGGTTTTCATCTGTGAAATATTGGAAGGTCTCTCTGGCTTTTCTTCACAAACGAAGATTCAGGAAGGACTCATCCCGTGCTTTCTGCAAGCGTGCTGAGGACTGAAAAGGCCAATCCGAGATAAACAAGTCTGGTTGCAGAAAGCACAGCAGAAGGTCTCCTTGGGTGATGTTTCTGGGTTGTGATTCTTTCTGCGTTGTCGTTTCTCTTCAGGACTTGTTCAGCGTGAGCTCTCAAATAAGGCTGTAGCATTGTGGATAGTGCATATCCATGCCTCCCGATGTGAGGTCAGGGCAGACCATTGTTGGTGATCAATTTGGCCGAGCCTGAGATGTTGTTTCAGGGAGTCTTTGTATCACTTTTTTTGGAGCGCCTCTTTTACGCTGACCCGTGGCGAGTTCACCATAGAGTACTATTTTGGGGGGGGGGTGATGGTCCTCCATCCTAGAAATGTGCCATGCCCAGCGCAGCGGTGTTCTCAATATCATGGCCTCAATGCTGGTGATCCCTGCTTGCTTAAGGACAGCAACATTCGTCACAAAGTCAGACCAGTATATATTTAGGATTGTGAGTATACAGCGCTGATGAAAGCGTTCGAGGAGTCGTAAGTGTTGGTGATAGGTGACCCATGTTTCAGACCCGTAAAGGAGAATAGACAGTACAATGGCTCTATACACAATGATTTTTGTGCTTCGCCTCAGGTGTTTGTTACTCCAGACTCTTTTGTAAAGTCTTCCAAATGCACTATATTGGAACGTATGCTTCCCCTAAACTGTAAATCCCAGGATTCTGTAGGATGTTGCTGTGGCAGTTAGTAGAATCATGGAGTTAGATTTATGTTGTATGAAAGTGCCCATTTTGATAGTAAGCAAGGGGATCTTGTAGCATCTTTGGGACTGAGAAAAAGAAGTTGTAGCATAAGGTTTCATGGACTTAAACTTTTCTAGGAAGTAGACCAAGTCTACAAAAGCTTATGCTGCAACATCTCAAAGATGCAACAAGATCTCTTTGCTTATTGCTATTCCAGACTAACACAGTTACTGTGTCTTTGAATTCTATCCTTCTGACAGTGTAGGATGTGACGTGAACACAACCCTCACTTTGTAAATGTCTAGCTTCTGGAGGAGAATGACCGGCATTGGTTTTGGGAATGTGGGTCTCTTAAAGCCTAGTAGTAGGACAGGAAATAATAATGGTAATAGTACTGTAATAAGTAATAGTATTTATCTGCCTCATGCTTTCCAGTTGCCAGTTGCCCATTGAGTTTTTCTCTTGTGAGGATAAATGGTAGCTTCCAATTTCGCACAAAACATATGTGATTAATATTGCCTTTTTGTTTTTCATAGGCTCCTCCTCCATCCTGCATCTGATTCTTCCTTTAATTCAGTACAACCTCTGATTCCAATACATCCTCTGGCTATACTCCTTACCTTTCCCCTTCTATTAGGAAAGCAGCTGTGAAGGGAATGCCTAGTGCTCCCAATTTAGCCTCCAAGCTGAAAACAGAAGGCAAGGTAGTTGTCTGGCCCAGCTGCAAACAGAAGGCCCTGGCCATCTGTGGCTTTGATGATCATTGTGTCATACAGCTGAGCATCTTCTCCTCCCCTTTGATGGGCTTTGCTGTCTTCAGCATCACTTTACCTGCAGCATTGCTGCTTATAACTTTCAATTACTGTACAAAAATAGAACCAAATGTACCGATGCAACTGGATTGCTCAGACAGCTGGTAGTGGGCTACAAAGCCTCTATTCTGCAGAAGGTTCCTTTGAATCCAAGCCAGTGCCCTAATGACCAGGAGTCATTCCAAGTGGATGGCTGTTCAGTGGAATGTGTGAAAATGAGTGGCAAGGGAGCAAAGGTCTCCATGTAATTCTGATTGGGCAGCTTTGCGTCTCACAAAAATCAAAGCCAAAAGAGGCACTTTCAGGGCAATCCGGGTGGGCAGGCTCTACACAATTTGGCGCTCACTCTCTACAAGCATATGTGATACCTACCTGTCTACTGAATCTTTTCAAATCATTTATAGTATAATGTCAGAAGGGAGAAGGAGGGGCAAGAGGAGGTAATGGTAGTGAGCAAAAGAGACTCTCATGTGCAGCACCAGAAAACAATAGCATTTACTGAAGATTATTTATAAAGCCAGTGAGTCCTGTTTGGACTCTGGATGACTTGCATTAGTCATAGTCAACAATTGCATTCATTATCTGTTGACAGCATCAATTAATCTTTAAAATGTATGGCAGTCAAGGCCTTACCTGCACTTGTAGTTTACTGAACATGAGGCATCTGTCACACTCATTGGACCTCATTCACCCACAGTGTCCCTAGCAGGCAACCAGGTTGTAGTCTTGACTGTGCAAATGCATTCCTGGCCATTGCTGAAACCTGGGCATCTAGGCTCAGTTCTGAGCCCAGGGTTATGTCCAAGCTGTGAACCTGAGAATTCCTGGGACTTAAGGAACTCTGTAAAACAGTCCTCCCAAGTCCCATTGCAGAGAGGAAGCCCAGAAGAATATAATGGTCAATGGTATTGAATGTCACTGAGAGGTCCAGCAGAACCAACAGTAACATACTCCGCCTGTCTATTTCCAGGTGTAGGTCATCCACTAAGGCAACCAAAGTTATCTCAGTCCAGTAGCCAGGCCTGAAATTAGACTGAAATGGATTTAGATAATCTGTTTCATCCAGAAACACCAGGAATGGGAAAGCCACCGCATGCTTCATAACCTTGACCAAAAAAGGGAAGTTGGAGAATTGCCAGTAGTTACTTAGTACAGTCTGGTTCGGAGACAATGTTTTCAGTAAAGGCCTCATCATACTCTCTTTCAAACAGGATGTTACTCTGCCTTGCTGTAATAAGGCATTCACTGTTCTCCTTACTCACTCAACCAGTGCCCCTCCGGGTGCTTTTATGCTTTTACAGCATCATCTGGAATGCATATCATGGCATTCACCTCTCCAAGGATTCTGTCCCCATCCTCAGACTGGATCCTCACATCTGCCACTATTTTTTGAATATTTTTTTAGTATAGTTTCCATCCCTAGCCTATCCTCTTGATTTAGAATCATAGAGTTGGAAGAGACCACAAGGGCCATCCAGTCCAACCCCCTGCCCTGCAGGAATTACACAATTAAATCATTCCTGACAGATGGACATCCAGCCTCTATTTAAAAACCTCCAAAGAAGGAGACTCCACCACACTCAGAGGCAGGGTATTCCATTTCCAAACAGCTCTTGCTATTATGAAGTTCTTTCTAATGTTAGGTTGAATCTCTTTTCCTTTAGTTTGAACCCATTGCTCCATGTCCTAGTTTGTGGAGCAGCAGAAAACAAGCTTGCTCCATCCTCAGCGTGACATCCCTTCAAATATTTAAACATAGCTATCATGTCACCTCTCAACCTTCTCTTCTTCAGACTAAACATGCCCAGCTCCCTAAGCTGTTCCTCATAGGGCATGGTTTCCAGACCTCCCACCATCCTGGTCGCTCTCCTCTGGACATGTTCCAGCTTCTCAATATCCTTCCTGAATTGTGGTGCCCAGAACTGGACACAGTATTGCAGGTGAGGCCTGACCAAAGTAGAATAGATTGGCACTATTACTTCCCTTGATCTAAACTCCTATTTATGCAGCCTAGAATCGCATTGGTTTTTTTAGCTGCTGTATCACACTGCTGACTCATGTTCAGCTTGTGGGCCACTAAGACTCCTAGATCCCTTTCGCACGTACTGCCATCAAGCCATGTGTCACCCATCCTATATCTGTGCATTTAATTGTTACTGTCGAAGTGTAGTATCGTACATTTTTCCCTGTTGAAGTTCATTTTGTTAGTTTTGGCCCAGCTTTCTAATCTGTTAAAGTCAATTTGGATTCCGATTCTGTCTTCTGGTTTAAAAGACTTGCTGGGCTGTAAAACCAAGGGTGTTTCCACGCAGTGATGGTGCTTTGATACTCCTTGGATGACCATGGCTCCAACCTATGGAATTTGTACTTTTGTGAGGTACTAATAGTTCTTTGCCAGATAGCTTTAATGCTGTAGTTCAAGGGAATGGCCTAGAGAATTCCAAGTGCCTCATGGAATTAAAAATCCCAGGATCCTATAGGATGAAGCTATGAAGTTAAAATGACATCAAACTACTATAATTGTGCAGTGTGAAAACAGAAGAAAAGGAGCTATTTTCTTCCTTTAAAAAAATGAAGGGCATTCTTCAGTTATTTCCTTTACTTTTTCATTTCTTTTTTTTTTTCCTTTTGAATTCTGTGGCAGCAGTCTTGGCCAGGGTAACATGGGTTACTAACAAACATCCAATCCCCCAACTGAGCCATGAATCTCACTGGATAGAACTGGACGTTTCACATTCATTCTGCTTCAAAAGGGTTGTAGGAAAAATAGTATGGGTTTATGCCATGTATGATGCTCAGACTCTTTGTGGGGAGGATGAATAGGGATATGGTTGTGACAGATGCATGCATACGCTTGCTATTGTTGTTTATTTGTATTTCTTATGATGATTCTAGGAATTATTATCTCACACTGAAGTAATGCTGTCTTATCCGGGATTACTAAAGAGAAAGTGGTGATGTTCTCATATCCTCATTCCAGTAAAAAATTGCACATGGAATTTAGGCACAGCAGAATATGTGATTATCTAAATTGGCTAGTTTATTACTTCGTACTACTCCACCACAATCCTGCCCTTCATCTTCCTGCCATCGTCCTCTGGTCTTTCTTCAGACCCCACCTATGGTTGTTCTGGGGAAGTGACAGAAGCCAAGAGTGCAGTTTTCCTTGTATGTGACTCTATTGGCATTTAGAACCTGAGGTACTATTCTTCCCCAGAGGAAATTAAACTTAAATGTAAAATAAAACGTTGTACTCCTGGGTGCTTAAGATCAGAGAAAGACGACAGGAAAGGGAAATGTTAAGAGCTAGAATAAATGCCAGTGTGAACTTGTCAAAGGCTCCTTTAGAGAGTGAGTTGTGGCCTATAGCTTCTTTTGTACTTGTTCATGTAGAAGAAATACTTGCTTCCCATAGAAGCATTGTTACCTGTTACTTTAATTTTTGCTGATGGTGGAAAGGAAAGATGTGAATTCAGTTGGGAGTTAGCTATCTAGGCTCAGGGCTTGTCTACATGGGCAAAATAAAATGACCTCACCTCATTTTCACACTAAGCCATTCAGATGACATATGGGTCAAATCCAGGTCTTTTCAGCAGCTCACGGCTTTAATCTGGACCAAAAAGTGTTTGGATTTACTCCAGATCTGAGTGCAAAATCTGGATACTTGCATATGTGTGTGTGTGTGTACTGCACTCTATAGCATCATTGGTGTGGGGCCAGGGAGAGGAGTTTCAGTGGGTGTGCTGAAGAGTTTGAAAGGAGGCTCCCTGGGCCAGGTGATCAGCTAAACTTTCTTGCCAGGAAATGCCTCTTTGCCTATTCCAGTTTCACTATTTAGTGGTTCCTTCATTGCCATTTATTTTGCATACATGGCAGTTGTTTGGAGAAACACATACCAGCATACCCATACTGTTAGCTGCATGTACCTCTGTTCAATAGGATGTCTGAAGCCCCTTTGAGCCACGGGAAGAGAGGCAGAGACAATATGGACATACGTACATTTGCATGTATGGGGGAAGGGGGGAAACCGGAGTGGCCACACATACTGCGATTTATAGGAGAACTGTATGGACAGTGTTCCTGAACTCACCATGGAGTATGTGGCAATCATTTGGACAAGCCCGTGTCACTGCAGACCAGTGTAATTCAGAGGTAAGCTGGATTTTCCTGTCATTGTAGGCAAGCCCTCAAATGTAAAACCGAGTGTCCTCCAGATCTTTTGAAATGCAACTCCTACCAGCCCCAAACTGTATCTCCAGTGGTTAGGGATGATGAGTTTGTTAGCTAGAAGTCTGTGTTACAATATGCTCTTGGCTGGTGCCAAAAATAGCAGCCATTTGTATAGTTCCCATTGTGTAACATCTAATATGTCTTACCTATGACATGATGCTCTGAGCTTTTGCATTTCTCCACCCCTGTTGTAGTTAAGTGGCTACTGAAGAGGACTGAGGTAAAGGAAATGCACAAAGCTGTGATAATAGAACACAGGCAAATGCTAGACGTTAATGAAGGAAGAGCAGAACACTACAATTTTCAGCATCAACTACATGTATATTGTGTTGATCATGTTTGCACACAGCAACAAGCCAGACCTCTGCTGAAGGCAGCAAGCTGGTGTGTGCTACCCAGTTGCTCTCACTTCTAGCAGGAGCAGCTGAACCAGCCACAAACCATCCAGCTGTGGTTCGTTTAATGTGGCATCCAAACCTTGCAGTCTCGCTTGTCTCTCCCCTAACAAGCTCTGGCTTGTTGAAGGACAGCTAGCTAGATTTCCAAATTCAGCTACCATGGTAAACAAACTGCAGGTGGATGGTCCATGGTTTGTTCAGTTGTTCCCGCCTGCAGCAGAAATGATCAAGCAGTGTGAACTAGCATGTTGTCTTGTCCCTGGCAAGCCACAATTCTCAAGAATTATGGCTTGTTTCATTCAAACACCCCTAGTGTCACATTCTAATTTCCATCAGCTAACCTAAAGTCCATTATGAAGTTTTAACTGGAATTGTGTTTCTTAAATTTCTGGCCAACATTGTATGCTTTCCTCTGCCTTTTGATTTGCTTGGGTAAAAGAGGCACAACCTCTAATTTAGAAGTCCCCACTGCTGCTCACAAGCCCTTTAAACACTTGTTTTAAACAATGTTATTTTATTTCATTATAATTTCATTTTTACTTCCATCTGACTTTAGTTAGCACAGGGTGACTGATCTTGTGAATAGATTTATCCTCCACAGCATTGTTTTACAGCCAATAAAACTGTAAAACTGATGGGCACATCAGTGATCTGGGAGTGTACTGAACCTATTTACACAACCAGTTACCGCAAGCTTACTGAAAAGCACATAAAGAGGCTATTGAGGACAGTGAAATAAAGGGTATCAAGAGTTTGCCCCAGTAATTCAGAAGGAAACTCCATTTAAATATTTCTGTATATACAATATAGTTTTCTCCTTCTCTACCATTCTGTGTGTCTCTCTCTCTTAGCCTCTCTTTCACTCGGTCAATGTTTATGGCATTTTGCAAAGTATAAGAAGATTAGCCCTTGCCCCAAGGAGCTGACACTCCAGAATACTATACAGGTTAACAGCAGAAGCGGAATAAAAGCAAAAGAACATGTGCTATTTTCCTAGTTATGTTTACTTACAGTTTGGCTTCAGATTTTGGTAGAGTAGGTCCTGATAATTAGCATGGGGTTGTGCATCTACTTACTGTCCCCATAATGCCCATGCTGTGTTCAGCCATACAAGCATGATTTCCTCCCCCCCCACCTTCAGAGACACGCACACACGCACACACACATACCTCCCTCCTCCAGGGAAGCAAAGGAAAACAGTTTGAACAAGATGACTGAGAGGAAGCTCAAAAGCCCTACTGAAAAACAACAGCTTGAAAAACAGCACTTTAAGCCACTTGAACTAGGGAAAGTCACAAAGCCCCCAACACGAAAGGCATCAGAGAATCTGCTTCACCCAGTTTTTCTCACTTGCCACTTTTGGTCCAAAACTCGCTGCCATCCATGTTAAGGTGGAGCCTCCCTCCTTCACTGTGCAATCCAACTTCACAGAGAAGGGAAGGAAACTCCCAGCTTTTGGGTACAATTTGAAGCACACTCTCCCAGGGCTCCTGTAGCCTAGAAGTCCCTGGAGAACTATGTCTCCTTTGGTAGTATGCCACCACTCTTTGATGTAACTTAATTTTGAAATGTGATTACAAGGAGACAATCACATTGTTATTTTAAAACTTCCAGCCTTAAATGAGGCTTATCCCTAGCTTCCCTAGGAGAAGCTAGGGATAAGCCTCATTTAAGGCTGGAAGTTTTAAAATAACAATGTGATTGTCTCCTTGTAATCACATTTCAAAATTAAGTTACATCAAGGAGTGGTGGCAGACTAAAGAGACTCCAGATAGCTGACCAAAAAGGCATGTGAGGCAAGTTTGTAGAAAAAAGAGAGAAAACTTTATTTTTATTTCCAAGCGCTTAAGTACTTAGCATGGAGAGAAATCTAGTCTCTCCAGGTTCTCAACTTAACAAGGTTACAGCGAATACATTCAGTCATAAGATTGAATTTATGAAAATAAATCCTAAAACTAACACATTCTAACTAGACATTCCCTAAATAGTGACGTACAATCATGCAGTCCATCTAGCAGTCTCTGTGATGTAATTCAGAGTCATTCAAATGGGCCTGCCCTTTAGGCCCCATGGTATCATTTACCTCTTTGATGTTATAGTTAAAGGTTCCCTTGGCTCCTAAGTGTCTAAAAGCACCAAGCAGTCTGCAGGGGTTATTGTACTGTTCTTCTGTCCTTCCAGTCAGCCTCTGTTGGTAGTGGGTAATTCTGCCTCATCTCTGCATCAGGAGTGTCTGCTTTACCTGTACCCTCCAACTGTCCCTGCGATTAATTCACCACTCATCCACCTTCCTGAAGGAATCGAAGGCGGAGGAGAGGGGCAAATGTAAGGTTGGCTCAAGGGGGGGCTATCCAGCCAACCCCCCCTCCCCAAAGCCGCGATCGGGAGCCCGATCGTGGCTTCAGGGAGAGAGGAAGGCTGGCTCCAGGGGGGGGCTTTCCATCCAACCCCCCCTCACCGAAGCCACGATCGGTTCCTCCCCAAAGGGGGAGAAGGCAGAGGAGGGAGGCGAATGAACCGGTAAACACTTTGCCTCACACCCACCCCCCCGCCTGATCTCCTGCCTCTTCACTCTGTTTGTGAAGGGAGCGAAGAGGCAGGAGATCTGACAGTGGGTGAAGCAAAGATTTTGGAGGATATTTTTCGGGGTTCAAAGATCATCTTATACGCAGGGATACGGTACTTTTAAAATGCCCCAGTTTCTCTCTCCATCTCTTCCCACTTTCCTCCTTTGCGCTCAGTTTACTTCAATGGCGACAAACTGAGTTCAAAGTGCAGAAGTAGCTTGTACCCAGTTAACTCATTGAGGGGAGAGGAGAGGACAGAATCTTGCCCTTCCCAGTACACTTAGGCAAAAACAAACTGTTGCAGTCTCTGCTAGCTTGTGTGATCTTCCTTTTTAATAGCCTTTGCCATCTTGACCACACCCTGCTGTTGCTCAGCCACATGTCCTACTTTTCATCTGTGAAATATTAAAGGGTATAGTTTACTACATCTCTCCTCATACAGAGACGTAATAAAATTATCCACCTTTTGAGGCTGCCTGTTGCAGCTCTGCATAATGTTTTGTGTCATGATGTTTGTCTAATTAAGAAACAACTCTTACCTTAATGTAAGCAGCACACTTTATTGTCCACAAGTACCTACAGAGTATTAGCAAGTCTATTTATCCTTTCTTTGCCTAACCCACATGCACTGTAAGTGGTGCTTCCTCCATTCTTTCCGATTCTACTTACAACTCTAACACCCTGGGCTTGTCTAGACAAGGTGATGTAATGTGGATTGCTGTGCATTAATGCAAATTTGCAGCAGCATTCATTTGTCTCCACGGTCCTTTGGCAAAATCACTGGTATGCAAAGCTATCTGTGTCTGAAGTTCACATGCAGCCATGCATACAAATCAAGATGGTGGCCATGAGTGAATTACTCACATTATTATTCTCCACCAGTTGCTGCCATTGCACAGTATATTTTTTTTAAAAAAAAAAAACTGTAAATTAAAGGTGCACAAGTGTGACCTTCACTTAAAAAAGCTGTTTGGTCACCTTAGGGCAGCCAAAAAAGCACATGATCGATACCACAAAACTCCAAAATGACACTTCCAGCTGCTTTCTTGCCGGAAAACCCACCCCTGCTATATCCAACCAATCAGATTTCCATTTCCATCCTCACCAAGGATGTGCTGCAATGGTTGTCCTAACAAAGTGGTAATGTGCATTTCCACACATTTTAAAAAAACTTCGTGAAAAGCCATGAAGGCTTCCCGCCATGGTATTTGATGTTTTTCGCAGCCCCCTCCTTCTGAATAATGCAAATCACAATTGGATCTCATTGGAACAAAAGGTATTCTCAAATTCTATGGGGAGTATTTTCACCATCTAAACAACCCCTCTCCTTCAGCTGATATTACTTCTGAGGTCCTTACACAATTGAGTCACTGCTCAGGGCTGCCTCCCCCCACCCCGCGCATTGCCTAAAACAATGTGGGTGGACAAGGTTCTCTGAGGATGGGTAATTCTGAGCCTTACCATTATGACGTGTAAGAGTGCCGGGCCTCCAGTCTTAATGGAAGGATGGAGTGGAATGCACCCCAGCTGTCAGAGGATTAGGAAGAGTTTCACTAATTAAATGATGGGTAGGAGGAGCTTACTTCTGTGTTTGACTTCCATATTTCGGTCTTCCTCTGTATAGGCTTCCATGCCCCCCTCCCTGACCTAACACATCCTTTTCAATTATAAGGAAACAGAGTGTGCTGAAACCTCAGACTTCAAGGTAGCTGAGCCATGGGAACGCTGTGGCTGCAGGGAAGTACTTCTCTTTGTAGTGTCTTGTTAACATGCTTTAATTGGGCAAGGCATCTAAGTGTGAGCTTCATACACCCAGCTCACAGCTACTTCAAGGGGAGGTGTTCAGGGAGGGGGCCAAAGAGGTCAAAACAATCCCACCCAGGGTGAAATTTCATTGAAACTAGAGTATGATATATTAACTGTAGCAGGAAATCACAGAGAGAAGGTAAAATCAGGGAATGCGCAACTACTTCCTTCCTTGAAGAAAATTAGGGGAGTTGTGTTAATTGACTTAGGCAGATGTAAGAGAAATGAGATTTACAGTCAAGGCATGTTCAATGTCCTCTGTCGCTTCTCTGGAAAGGGCTAATTAGATGGAGATCAGTATTAGAACAATCTTATTTTTCTGAGGCCCTCAACAGAGGGGGGGCAGAACTTTGGAAAGAACTATTAAAAGAATTCTGTTGGGTTGCTGACAGTGGTGGTGTTATTCAGTGTCAGACCACTCCCCACCTCCAGCTCCTACCCACACAATCCAGCCAAAGTGAAATGCTGACAGGTCTCATTAATTTAAATGAGAGAAAGGTGCAGCCCAATTTATGCATTGATCCTGAGCACAGAAGGCTGCCCTCAAGGTATTTTTGGATCACCACTCCCACAATCCCTTAACACTGGTGTGCTGACTGGAGCTGCAGGTTGCTAGAGGCCAAACAGAGCCAAAACTTCCTCACCCCTGCCCTTGAGAGTTCAGTGGGCATGTAAGTGTTGTGATGTGTGGTTGCCCCCAACAACATCAGACTTCAGCCTCTTTCCTTCCCTTTCCCCAATACTTTGAAGAGACATGTGGTACATTATCATTTTCAGTTTTCCCAACCCTTGCAAGTGGCAACCAATGACATGGAGTGGAGGAGGGAAGCTCAAATCACAGTGGTGACATATCCTCCCTTTTATTTATTTAACAGTATAGGAAAAGGGTTGCAGGCTTACTGGTCTCTGGCTGCCCCCCACCCTTTCCAATGAAGTGTACATAGAATGGGAGCTGCTTAAATCTGTCATTTTAAAAAATCATTCAAACTGACAAGGTACTTTGCCTTAGTTGAATTGTGGCCAACATCATTATCCTTGAGCTTGTTTTGCTGCAGTAAAGCCAGTGCAGTATAGTTGGTAGAACACTGGACTAAGACATGGGAGCCAGTACCAAATCCCCATTCTCTATTACCTTTCAACCTATCGTAATCTTCTCCCAAGATTGTTGTAAGGATGAATGGATATGTGGAGAACCATTGTACAACCAGGATCTTGGAAGAAAGGAGGGATATAAACTAATTAAATAACATCCCCTGTGTCTGCATACAACTGCATAATTAACTATAGACATTTCTGAGGAAGTAGACCAGTCTTTCCGTATCTGAAGCCTTCCAGATGTTTTGGACTATAATCCCCATCAATTCCAGCTAGCTTGACTCGGGGCCTTGAACACTGAGGGTTTAGTCCAAAACTACACCAGGTTGAGAAAGGCTGGAGTAGGCTATTGCTTCTGAAAGTGCTTACCTCAGTAAAGTAGTAGAGCTTTGATGACAGTTCTATACAGACTTGTGAGTAAGTTACATTGAACTCAGTCAGGCTTACTTCAGATCAATATCCCTAGGACCCCTACTAAGAGTGGTTCAACAGTTATACCAATTGCCTAGAGATGAGGTTTCTTTCTCTGGATGTCTTCAAAAACAGGCTGGACAGCTATCTGCTAGGGATGCTCTAGCTGGAGATCCCACACTGAGCAGTGGGTTGGAACTGATGCCCATAGGGCCCCTTCCAGCTCTGTGATTCTGTGATCATATTCTACTTTTCTGTTCCACTAGAAACTAATGTCCTTTTTATCTTTTTGTTACTGCGGACTAAGAATGCTTCTATGCTATGCTCTCACTGAAATTTCATTTCATTTTGTCGTCCCTGAAATGAAATCTTTTTGCTTTTCTCATATGTACGTGCTTCCTTATAGTCTATAGCTGAGAACCGTAATAATTACTAGGTTGGTGAAATTGTGCCTGTGCTCCTACACCTCTACAGCTAATTTGTTGCAGTATGTCAGAACCGGAAAGACTGAGAAACTTTTGAAATGGAATCATGAAGAAAACTGAATTCTGTTGAGTTACTAAAGCTTCTCTTTCAGTTAGAAAAACCCAGCAGGTGAAATTAGTGAATTGTCTACCATTACTTGAATGGGTAATGCATGGAAGTAGTGGTATAAAGTCAACATGATAACTTTTAAAAACGAAAAGAATAAAAGGGAACCCGGGTAATGAAGCAAGAATCAGGCCAGGAACAGAAAAAGTATGACATTTCCAGAACTGCCATTGTGGAAAGGTTTATAGACTTTTTCCCAAGTTTTTGGAAACCAAGAGGAGCTCATGTGAAGCAGAACTGCAAGCACTCAGAATAAGAGATTGTCACCAATTGCTGGGCTGCCCTTTTACTTTGTCATTCTTTCATTTGCATCTGACTCAACTGAGGACAAGCTGACCTGCATTGCAACATAACAATTTAAACACCTACAGCATCTAAGAGGGAATGCCTGTGATAGGTCAGCATGGCATTCTTAATGGCTACTGAAGGAAGGCAGATTCCTTTGAGGTCGAGCAGAAGTCAACATGCCTGGGAGCTTGTTCTTTTCTAGGTGACTAGGAATGAATGCAGGTGAAGAGGAGCCACTAAGACCAGCATTCTTAAATTCTGCAGGATCTCTGTATGAATCTCTCTTCAACTTATTTTTAAAAAGTTAGGTTGCAATCCAGTACAAGTTATTTAGGGGGAAAGTATGTATCTAAGCCCAACCTCCTGCCATGCAGGAATACAAACCTAAAGCATTCGTGAGAGATGGGTATCCAAACAAAGATCTTCTTTTAAAATATTATTGTTGTGATTTCTTATACCACATCCTTTATACCACATTTCAGTTCCAAGCTGGTTTGAAAAAATAATAAAACAATGTAAATATAAATGATATAATAAACTAAAAGCCGTAGAATAATAAAATAGCATAAAAACCGCCCGCAGGGTTGAAATTATGCCTGAGAAGCTTAGGAAAATAAAAAAAGGTCTTCACCTGATGTCAAGGGAACATCACTGAGGAAGGCAATCAACAGCTAGGGAACTACCATCAAGACCACCCAATGTCTGGTAACCATTTGCCTCACCTCAGATGGAGGAGGCACCCTAGTATCCTGTTTCCAAACACATGGGCAGCCACTTTTGTCTGGTGTTGATGTAGCTCACAGAAGCTTTCAGCAGGAATTTGTTTGCTTGGTAGAAAGCAAGGCTTCTCCTTTCCTTGAAGAAAAAATAAAAATAGATTTTCAAATGGGTTTTAGAACTTGGTCATGCTCCAGTGACCCTTATGTTCCAGAGCGTCATCTCTGTTGAAGAATAAATCCAGAAGTCGCTAATCTTGTAAAAGTGGGAAGGTGAAAGGTTATTCAAGGCACAATGATACATGTCTTACACTTGACAATTCCTGCCCTTGTTGGCTTGCCTTTTGCCCTCATTGCCACATACTCCACATTTCTTTTCCTGAAATAAATATGGTGTGTTTGTTTGTTTGTTTCCTGTCACAAAACTCTAAGCCCTGGTGATGCATGAATTCTCACAAGGCCCTTGGGGGCCCCTGGGCAAGACTGAGTAGGGCACACATGAGTTTAGTTCATCATTTGATTTGTTCCTGAAGAGCCGGTGAATTATTATGGTTTGTGTTGCTGCAAAATTGTTTTGCTGCCAAGGCAAACAGCTTTGCCCTCTGTTTTTGAAGCAGCTGAATGTTAAGAAGTCTGAGGAAGGAGTATGGCTTGTTGAATGCTGGCTGATGCACTGGGCTCTTCACCCATTTCATAATATCACTTGCCACATTTGCTTCTTTTATGGTTTAATTCTCAAACTTGGGAAGACAAACAAGAAGAGTCATTTGACACTTGAACAGTGCAAGGCTCACATGCTGGATTTTGTCTCTGAATTTCATTATATCCAGACAGCACAATCTGCATACTACAGACATTGTGTGTGGATGACACAAAACAAGCAGATTGAAGGTTTGCTGACTTCTGTTAGGTGCTACAGCTCAGAAATTGCCAATATCAATAAGGAAGGTTTTTATATCTGACCATTTCACCCTTCTAGATTCTCAATAATGCAATCATTGTCACATCATAGAGGAAGAACATCAACTTGAAAGGACACAGATTTGCACAAAATGTACTTATGCCAGACTCCAGGAAAGTGGTCAATGCTCATTGACAGCTCCACCTTCCAATATGAGGCAAAAATCTCAGCAGTACTCTCACTGTCTATTATTACTAGTGGGGGGGATGAACCCTCCCCCTGAATCTGGTGTGATAAGGCCACCTGATGTACAACCCTATCTGCACCGTAATCTGGGTTTTAAAACTTTCAAGTACACTCCAGAGAAAACTAGTGTGAACAAAGGGTCTGCCCTGGATTTGGAGGGTGGAGAGGCAGGACAAGTGCTGCCTGACAGGCACCAACATTTCCCCCTTACTCGGCACCACTTCATTTCAGTATTGGCTGGGAAGGCAGAACCTTGGTGCATAGTCACTCACTCTGAGGTGAGAACAAGTGGCCAGCCACTAAATTGCATGGCTGTCTGCCTCATTCTGACCTCAGAGCAAGCGATTTTGCACTGGGAAAACAGAACCCTACTACATAGTCACTTACTTTGAGGTCAGAATGAGTGGCCAGCCACTCATGCCAGCAGCAATGCCAAGGAGGAATAAAAATAGCACCATGGAGGTGCCTGGGGGTAAAAATCCAGATGAATCACTTGTGTAGACAAGCTCAGCAAAAAAGTGGTGCAGATTCGGGCTTTGGCCAGGTAACTAACTCCAGGCCAGAGTAATCCGAATTTCATGTGGTGCAGCTTTGGGCCAAATTAGTCCAAATTTCAATCAGATTTTTACCCCCAGTATAGACAAGCCTTTTGCTAGTTGTCTGTTAGCAAGAGGAAGTTTTTGAAAGAGCTCTGTGGGAGCTTGGTGGTAGTTATGTGCTTACTATAGCATGTGCTTCTTTTCTTTCATCCTAGCAACACCACAATCCTTCTATCCTGATCCAGCCCCATTCTTGTAATTTTATATTTATTGTTTCTTTGGAAGGGTCCATATGTTGGTCTCTGGGTTTGTTTGTTTTCCAGTAGTAATCGTATTAGGCAGTGGCACTTCCTCTTGCCTACCTTCCTCATTTTCACACTTGTTTTTTAGATGAGGTTTGGGGGTTTTTATGTCTGTTTTTGTTGTTTAGTGTGTTCACTTCCTTTTTGAAAAACCTTTTCTCTGGTGTCTGTCTACATTGGGTACCTTTAGATTACTTATGCAGAATAAGTCTTAGGACACAAGCAGCACACACAATCGCAGACACTACTATGCTGCAGAAAACTTTAAACATATCAAAGCAAACCTTAAAGATGTCTAGGGTATTCTCTATACAAAGCAATAAAAGTTGGATTGGTGCACACTCATGCCAATTTGCAGCAGCTTCTATTTGTCTCAACATATTTTTTTGGAAGATTACAGGCATGTGAAGCTATCCACTTTCACTATTCCAACAGGCATGCCTATGAATCAAAATGGTGGGCATGAGTGAATTACTTGCATTTTTATTTATCTTGAGTTCTTGCTGCTGAACCATTAAAAAAAAAACTAAATCCAAGGTGCGATCTTCTGCTTTAACAAAGAAGCAAACAACAACAAAAAAAGCTATTTTCTTACCATAGTGCACTATTGCTACAGCGAAAATCCAACATGGTGATTTTGGGTGCTTGCCTTGTTAGCAAGCAGCACCCCCTGTGCATGTCCAACGAATCAGCTTTCCAGTTCCACTGTTATTGGGAATGCACATCAAAGTGAATCGGTTGTCCCAACGAGCAGGAATGTACATTCCCCACCGAGCTTTTTAAAAACTTGTGGAAAGCTGTGAAGGTTTTTCCTCTGAAGTTTTTGGGCCCTCTCCTTCTGAATACTGTGGATTGATGTGGGATCTCATTAAGAATTCTCCTCGAATTCTATGAGAAGTATTTTCACAATATAGACAACCCCGAAAAACCAATCCTGAAATTACTTGTCTGCGGTCTGCTAGCATTTGTTCCCTCTGATGGGATGATCATATCACCAAATATTATGCACTTAGGCCAAAAAAATTAAAAAATGGCAAGTTTTCTTTCCCAATTAAAATCCATGGGCTGCATATGATTCTGATGATGGTTGGATTGTATTTATTTATTTATTTTATGAATTGATCTAAACTAAGCCAGGGCTAAATCAGGAGGCAAACAAATTTTGGGGGCCTTGCATAACCCTAAAAGCAACCATTTTTCTCCTGATGTTTTCTCCCAGAACATAATGGTATTCAGCAGTGTATTGACTCGGAATTTAACAGCTCTGTTTCTTTAACTTTAAAGAAGCAAAGAATGTGGAGGACCTATTTCCCACATTTCCCCTATTTCATTGGTACTCAATGAGTGGTGTACAACATACCCATAGTATGGTTGAATCACCTGTTTCTACTTACAAATAGCTGAAGGGTCAGTGACCATTCTGCGGGTCAGTGATGATTAAAGGACTGCCAACTTTTTTTACTGGCTTTTGCTTCTATGTCTTTCAGAGCAGTGTTGCCAGCAGAAATTAGTAGATGATAATACTTAACCTGTTGAACCCTGCATTTCAAGTTGCTGTTAAAGCCACAGGAGAGGGTAGGACATTTCCCCTCCCCTTCTCAGTAGGCAGTGCTCCCAAATGATCCCACAGCCAGTAAACTAGAACAAACTCTCTAGAGTGTGTTTCTCAGCCATTGTTCTTCCTGATGTTTTAGACTTCTACTTCCACAGCTCTTGACCACTGGCCATGTTGAGTGGGGCTTTAAGGAGCTGGTCCAAAACCAATAGAGGACCAAAGATTGGGAGCCACTGCTCTAGAGAGCATTGAGGGTAGGCTACTTTGCCCTTTGTGTTAGTCCATCTGAGATTATCTTTTACATCAGGTCTAGTTTGGAAGGATTGCCCCATCCTGAACCTATTGAAGTGAGCAGAAAGTCAGTTTGTTTAGCCAGCCTTTGCTTTGCTGACTCAGTTAATGATGCTACTGAGTGACATACTAGGATTAAGAGCCTGAAGGTCAACTCCCTCAAAAGTGACTCGTCTATAAAGAGTCCAAAGGAGGTTTTAAGGATGCAATTGATTTTCACTTTTTCATTTCTTTTGATTAATATCTTTGTGGGGAGAGAGCCTCCAGCAAAGGCACCTGTTGTTTGTTGAATGCAGTCTCTAATGAGCTGACCATGTCAACCCAGGGTGCAACACACATACTTCGTTATGGACTAACTTTCATTTATTTTACTCCAGTGACAGAGCCCCAAGGCTGAGAATCTAGGAAAGTTTGGGTTTCAGCTCATGCTACTTGCCAGAGGAAATCAACAACTTCCAACAGCATATATCTAATACATACTGTAGTTATTTCCTTTTTATATTCTTCTGTTAAATACTGTAAATTAATGAATTGACTCTTTGGGTATGGTACATATAAAGAGCATTGCTTTTTCCATATGGAAAAATTAAGATCTTATGAGTATGGATTAAATGTTCCTTTCCATTCATTTTACAAAAACAAATGTGTTTTAAATCAAAACAAAATTTAAAACAAATACCGTATTTTTACCTATATCAAATGATCACGTGCAAACCTAAAAATGAGACTGGCATTTGTAATTCATAGTCCATCTCAATCTACTACCTTTTAAGATCCGGGATTTTACGTTCACCAAAGCTCTCTGTCTGATCCTGGAAACTAAGCAGGGCCAGCCCTGGTTAGGGCTGTTCCCTCTCACCCAACTCTACACCCTCCCACTCCCCCAGCCATATGACCATTGTTTGATTAGAAGAATGGAACTGACCTTCACTGTGATGGCACCCAGAATACGAAACTCCCTGCAGATATGAGTCATACAGCCACACACACTTTTAAAAATAGTCTTCTGCCATGATTTGAAGCCATTTTTGTTTGATTTTCACTATTCTATGGTGCTTTGATTGGTTGTATTATCTTTTTAAGTAATTTTGTCACTTGCACGATGTAAGGTGCTGCAATCGCTCTGCTGGAATGCAAAAGTAGGATAGAAATCCCTAAATAAATAAATAAATATTTTTTCTTTCATTGCATCGAACAGATCTTTCCAGCAACAACAGTCTCTGTTTATATATATATATATATATATATATATATATGAGACAGAGCAGTACTAACATTTTGATAAGGCTGTCTCGGGAAGTTTGACAAAAAGTGGCACATACTCATAGAAAATACTGATCAGCATGTTTGGCTTATTTCAGCTGTCTGTATTGCATTACCCAATAATGAGAGGGGGGAATCTCTTTTCTGACGTCCATGTTACTTCAATTGAAACTTTTTGGAATCCATATTGAAGCAATGGGTGTGTCTCCACTCCTACAGGAAATTCTGATGTGGAACACCCTGTGCTTTCTGATTGTTCTGTATGGCATAATATGATTTTATTAGTAGGAGTTCAGATCCACAGGAAGTATCTGAAATGCAAGCAATCTCTGCCTTAGTGCATCTATCTTTCAAAAGAAGATAACTTCCAGCCTCAAACATTCTGCAGTTTTTTGCCAACTGACTGATTTTCAGAATTGCATAGTCATTGACCCTTTCATGGGGGGTGGGGATAGTCTACAGCCCCCTGAATTCCCAGACTGGCTGAGGGATTAATTGCCGACTAAAAAAGTAACACATCCAAGTTTGTGTTGTTGATACTCAAATGAACATGAAAGTAAATGTATTGGTACACCAGTGATGTCCAGATTGCACAAAATGAGCCCTGTTTATATTCACAGTCTCTTCCTAGATTTGGATTTTGTATTGTCAGGAGCTTCACTATAGAGCAGCTTCTTCCAGATATTTATATTTGTTCTCCTCTTCCTCCCTCCCTCCCAACCTCTTCCTCCCTCCATATCATAGCATTAACTGATATTACTTTGCCAGCTGAAATTGGGGTCCTCTCAGAGTACAGGTTGAGTCTTCCTTATCCAAAATGCTTGGAACCAGAGGTATTTGGGATTTTGGAATATTTGGGATTTTGGAATACTTGCAAATACATACCAAGAAATCTTGGAGATGGGACCCAAGTCTAAACATGAAATTCATTTATGTTTCATATACACCTTATATACCTAGCTTGAAGGTAATTTTATATACAATATTTTTAATATTTTTGTGCATGAAACCAAGTTTATGTACATTGAAATATCAGAAAGCAAAAGTGTCACTATCTCAGCCACGCATGTGGACAATTTTGGATTTTGGAATATTTCAAAATTTCGGACAAGGGAGACCGACCCTGTAGTGTGTTTAGGGACCAGGCACACCATTTTAGATGAAATGTTAAGAGGGAATAAGATGACTTGCAGATATTTGTTTACATTTGCCATTGTATTTGTAGTTTGAAGATTGGGGAGCAGAAGGTCAAATGTCTGGTATGAGACAGCTTTACTTGGTATGAAGAGGGAAAACAGAAATTATCAAATATTAATGGGTAGCAATTAAACCTGTTTTAGTACTGTTTTTAATTTATCATCCTTTAAAATATTAAGGCAGTAGTGGGGAACATGTAGCCCTCCAAGTGTATTTGTACTGTAACTCCCACTACACTTCATCATTGGCTCTGCTGGCTAGGCTTGATTGGAATTGCAGTCCAACAGTTTCTGATGAGCTATACATTCTGTATCCTGTCTTAAGTCTTATAAACTAGAGATGAGAAACTAGGGAGGGTCAGGAGACTCTAACTAACCCAATTTTTGTCACCAAACCAAAATCTCTACCCCTTCTTTTGAAACCGGAAATAACTAACAACTCATTCTAGTTTCAGGCCCCCCAAAAGGTATGGAAGTCTAAATTAATGTTAAATTGGATAGCTACCCCCATAGGCATCTGGGGGTACAGCTGTCCAGTTTTAGGCTGAATTAATATTTTTTGCCCTGGTAGGGCCCTGAGGGGTTCACTAGATACTTGGTACAGTACACTGTTCCTGCTCCTATTCTGAACTCATTACGTATAAGCTGTGTGCTCTTTGCTGGCACATAACAATAGATCCATCACAGTGGGATAGCTGTAACCTGCCTTGAAACCTCAGTATAAAATATGCTATTAATAAAAGTCATAAATATTGTTAACATTATTATTGAAACAGCATGGGATACTGCTTTTTCAGTTGATGTTTTTAATTTAATTTAATTTGTGGGGTTTTGTTTTGTGTTTTGTTTTGTTTTTTGTCCTTTAGTCCCTCCAGTGGTGGAGCCAGTTTTCCAAGATATCCGCCAAGCTGTGGGACGCAGCGTCACACTTCGCTGCACCATGTTAAAGGGAAGCCCGATGAAAGTAGCTACAGCTGTCTGGCGATTTAACGGGAGTCTGCTTGCAGTGCCTCCAGCAGAGCAGCAGGATTACTCTGAGTATAAGGTGGACAGCGTGAGCCGGGAGACCAGTGGCAGCTATGAATGTAGTATCTCCAATGATGTTGGGGTGGCAACTTGCCTCTTTCAGGTGTCTGGTAAGTCCTTCAAAAACCTCTCTATTCCTTTTCTTCTTCTTTTTGCTTTCTTTTTCAGGGATAATTTAGCTGTGTAATAATCAGAAAACTAACACTGTTGGATTCAGAGTAGCCAAAGGTAGAACTCTATCCACAGGACTCTCCTGCCAGTGAAAGGTGGGGGAAGTTTTTTCCCCAATTGCCCCTCCCTTTGGTTGCCCAGCACAAAATGTCTTCAGAGGGTATAAGAACACCATGTTACCATGGTATGAGTAAATAACTTGGTGAGTAATGCAGCAAGTCTGAGTCAAAACAGTCCAAAGGTCCAAAAGTTGATAAAGGTGAGTCTGAGTGAAGCAAACCAGGTAGAGGTATACGCAGAAGGATACGCTGGATCATTTGTCACCAGAAATCACAAGGATCAAGGCCAAGGTATCTGAGTTGGGGGAGATGTCTTCCACGAGTGGTGTCTATCATGGCTTACAGCAATGAGCTGTGTTCTAGCCTGCCTTTTCTACACAGAGTGATGGTGGAGCAAGAACAGCTGGGGCTGCTCTGATTGTGCTGTGGTTGCTTACCTCTCTGCTGGACACTCCCCAAACACTCCTGTGTGAGGCGTGGGTCTGTCCGCTGCTCTGCTAGAGGGAGGTGCAACAGGATGGAAGTGAGAATCATGGGAAGCAGTGGGATTAGCAAGAGCCACCTATCTCCTTCTTCCAGCTGGATCCTCTGCTAGAAAACTGACCATTCCCCAAACAAGAGGAGCCTTTATGGATGCAACCTGAAGTTGATAAAACAAAGATCACAAAGCTACTTTCCATAATGTGCCAATTTTGTCGTTCATCTTATTCATTCTGCACTATACCAAACTACAGTGTCAGCCTCTCCTCAGCTCATATCCCATTGCAAATGCCTACATTTAATTTTGCTCTGTGGTTTGCCATCACAAAGAGAACTGCATGGGAACTGTGACATTACTAAGGCTGGTGTTACCCTTCCCTCTGACAGTTTCAGCTGATGTGGTTCAGCCTCTCTGCATCCCCCTGGTGCTGCCACTGCATGGGAAGCAAAGATCCTCTGACTGAAGTTGTTTCTCATGTGGTTGTGGCAAATTTTGTCAGCAGCAAAATTGCAACTACTGAAAAATGGGCGAGTGTGACTGAAAGTGATTCATCCCTATAGGAAACCATGTTACATGATCAACTTCCCACAGTTTGCAAGACTTATCTGATTCGATTCCATTGGAAACTACCATGTACGAGTAGTCTGAATGCTTGAATCCAGACTCATTCATATTTGATTATTGTGGCACTCACTCTTCTTTACACAGCAATCTACCTCTCTGATTGAGACCCAACCGAAGTTTCATAATCTATATTAACACTTTCAATTCTGTTTTTGAAGCACAGACTCCCTAACCTTCAGCAATCAGATATAGGAGGCTCTGAACAGAAGCCATTCCTTAGTTCATGCCACAATTAAGCTTGGAATTAGGTGTGCCCAGACCACATTGGTTTGGTTTCTGATGGCTAAACTGCATAGTGGACTGAAGATCACTTCCTTTTTTTACACTCAAGTAAGCATGCAAAACTCAGATCCTGATCAAGACAACTGCACATGGGTGGAGGAAGTTTAAAGCTTCCCCACAGCCTGTTTTTATTTCAAAATGTCTTCCTGTTCCATAGCGCATATGCAGAGACTATAAAAAGAATGGGTGGGGGAAGAGAAACTATGGAGTAGGATACCAATGGAAACATTTTTTAATCCCAGCATGGTTTTGGAGGGGGGATTTAAAATAAAAACATGAAGGGAGGGATGCAATGGTCTTGATTCAGATCAGGGGTGCAGGTACTTATTTAAATGTTTAAAATAAAGGGATGTTAAATTCTATGCTTTTAATGTAATGTAGCATATAGTTTAGCTCTGACCCTGTGACTATACCATATATTTATTATTGATTATTCATTTATTTATTTATTGTATTTATACCCCACTCTTCAGCCACAAAGGTATCAGAGCAGCTTACAAATGGTCAATTTAACAGTTCCCTACCCTCAGGCTTACAGTCTAAATAAGATCACGCTCTCTCTCTCTCTCTCTCTCTCTCTGGCTTTTATTCGCAAATGAAGATTCAGGAAGGACTCGTCCCAGAAGACCATTGCCTCCCAAAAATAGTACTCTACGGTGAACTTGCCACAGGTCAGTGTAAGAGGGGTGCTCCAAAAAAGCGATACAAGGACTCCCTGAAACAACATCGCAGGCTCGGCCAAATTGATCACCAACAAGACATGACACATAAGGAAAAGGGAATGGCAGTGGGGGTAGGGATAAAATCCAGCAGATACTGCTGGTTCTTCTCTCCCTCCAAGGGCAGGACAGTGGCAGTTGGGCTGGAGGGAGGGCCTTTCTCCTGCTAATGGACTAGATAGGCCCTCTTGTTCAAATCTATCAAGGTTGTTCTCATGTTTTTAACCCACAATCCACATATGTACCTGTAGATGCTTGTTGCTGCTTTTACCCATATGCAGTCTTCTCAGCATAACATTTTAGTGCACTCTTCCACATATACAATAGATCTGGTGCATTTAGGTTGAAAAAGTAGAGCTCCACAATCATCTGATTTTTTTTTCCTGTGTCCCCAAGTAGCTGCAAAAGGACTCAACGGGTGACTTAAATGAACGCAAAGAACATTATCAGGGATCCAATGTATCTTCTTGGGAAATCATTGGAGACAGCATCTTCCATCTTAGGAATCAATTAATTTAAAGAAATGGATATTGTGCCAAATAATGATTATTGTCTGTTCTGATTTTATTTCTAAATTTGTTATAAAACTTGACTTCACAGTCAATACAAGTTGAATAAGCAACAATTAGTCTTCAAGGTGGCTCAGAATCTCTGGCATACACAAAAATTTCAGTCAATAAAAATAATAAGAAATGCAATCTCAGAAGTAAACATCAATATTGCCATTCTAAGTTAATAAAAATAAGCATTGAATCATTTCCATTTAATTGTAAAAGAGAAGAATGGCAGAGGCTTGTAATTGGAGTGGGATGAAGTAGCTTGGAAAAGACTGGTATTTGAGGAAAAAGGAATGCCAGTGGAGTATATTGAGTATCTTGGGGTTATTTTTGTTTATAAGGCTGTTTTGGCTTTTGACTATGTACCTCCTGACAAATAAGAAGAGAAGGAAAGTTAGGAAGTCTGTTGATGAAAATATTTCACTACAGATACATCCTATGGAATTTTGGATCTAAAGGTCTTTTATTATGTACCATTAATATCTTCATATCTAAATGTTTATTGAATTATTTATTTAACTCTACAAGTTTACTGTTCTTAGGTTTGAGATGATTTACTTTAATGTTGTCTTGTTGTTGTTATATGCTGTCAAGTCGGCAATGACTTACAGAAACCCTATGAATGAAAACCTCCAACAGACTATTATTGCTCAGATCTTGCAAACTGTGGACCAAGTCAGATTTCTCTGCACAATAAAACTGTAGGTAGAAGCTCTGTTGTTTGTTTAGCTGCTCCTGCAATTGAGCAGCCTGCACCCCCACACTAGCTTGTTCCAGTAGCACCGGCTCTAAAGAATTTGTGATTCATGATGAGCAAACATGGCTGTTATCTTCCCGTCTAAATATTTTGTCATATTTAGTTGCTGTCTTCAGAGACATGTATGTCTACCTATATAGAGACAAATGTACACATTTAAAGACAGCATTGGGCCTGTGTGTTCCATCTCTTATACTGTGAGAGGAAGATTCTCCTTGCTTTTTAAATAATGGTACTTAATATCATGTATACAAAAACATATTCTAAGTGTATGCTTTTGGTGATTTTTAGAAGTATATTTTAAACCCAACAGGCCATAAAAAGGAGCCATGCATTTGGATACTTCTTATTACACCAAAACACTGGTGGCAAATCTTTTTTGGAAGTTGTGTCATAAATCAGGTCCAAACGATAAGTGTCCCTGAAGTGCAATCTGTTGTGTAAATTCAGCTGTATACATAGCAAGATGATTTTGCCACCAGTCTGTTGAGCTGAAGACCAGGAAGTAATGTAATTCTGGACATGGAGCCAAAAATATAGGTTTGGCTTATAGGTCCGTTTGTCTAAGAGCACCAGAAATTCATGTTGCCTGTGTGATTTATGGCACCTGTGCTGCAGATTAGCTACAAGTCCATGAGGCATTCTAAAATACAATAGGGAGGAGCAGCAATTCTAGATAAAGCTTTTGAATATAAATTAGTTACTGTGGATTGTTTAGCCAGATATTGGTAGCTGATTAACTGTTTATATAAAGGCTAGGTTCCACTGTTTGTCCCTAGCCAAATGAACACTTGGTTACATTTGAAATGAAGACCAGTATCTTTGAAGATGTGATAATCATGATGATGATATAGAATTATATTTATTTGTGTCCTACTTTCCCCCTGAAAATTGGGATTCAAAGCAACTCATAATTTAAAAGAACAATACAAATTAAAAACATACAGAAAGTGAATATTAAAACAGAATTAAATTATTCATAGTATTTAACAACTCAAACCTCAAGTTAAAAGAATAAAATGCAATTTTAAAAGATAAAAATCTATTAAAAACAGTTAAAACAATACAGAACCCCCTGGCCCATTCCTTAGAGCTTTCTGTTTTAAAATCCTGTCAGAATAAAAAGTTTTTAGCTTGCCAAGGAAAACACACCAAGGAGGGGGCCATTCTAGCCTCCGTAGGAAGAGAGTTCCAGAGTCTAGGAGCAGCCACCAAGAAGGCTTTTTCTCGCATCCCCACTAACTGAGCTAGTGATGGTTGTAGGACTGAGAGAAGGGCCTCTCCTGATGATCTACCACCTCCAGAGTTGTTTAACTACACATCCCTCTCCCACCACTTACCTCCCACACAAAGCCCTTCCCAAGACATGGAAACTAATATGTTAGGCAGAAGACAGGGTAATCTGGCACCTTGTTTTCTTTTTAGAGAGCTTTCTGTTTTTTTCTCCATGGGGTCATTTACACAGGCAAATACGGTATTCCTCTAAATATACCGCTATGATAGTTCCCACGGATCGCAGCACAGCATCGCCTCATTCAGAAGGGGGGAAGGTAAAACACCCAAATATAGCGTGCCAGGGGATGTCGCTACTTTTGCTGGTATATTTGCAATGTAGCGCTTTATTGGCAGTATAAACTACCATTCCATTAAGGGCTGCCACAAATCTTTACTGTGATTGGTTGCTATGATGTAAGGGGCAGGCTTAAAAGAGAGGGACTGCATTCAGTAGCATCAGGAAACTTTGAAAAAATTCTCTCTGCTATTTTGCAGAAGGTCTGCCAAGAAAAAGGATTCCCAAGACCTTTCAGTCATAAAGTTCCCATCTGTCAGCTCTGCCTGGGGGAGGGAGAGAGAGTGAGAGGGGGGGGAGGGAGGGGGACCAGGGAGGGAGAGTCAAAAATCCTCTGCTATTTTGCAAGTCTGTGAACCCTGACTAAACAAATTGTGCTGGAAAAACTTGTGATAGGTTCACCTTAGGATCCACAACATGGCAGCAAGGACTTTCCCTCTGCTTCAGGGAGTGAGTTCATTTACAGGCAGATTAGGGAAGAGACAGAGCCACTTTGATCTTCCCCCCTGCTATTTTGGCAGTCTGTGAGTCTTTAGCTCGGAAATGCAAGGCTTCAAAGGAGGGTCTATGCCCTTCCCCATAAAGCCTGCCTCTGCTTGGGAGGCCGCCCCCCCCCACTTTTTCAGCTCTGAATGAAAAAGTGGCATAATTAGAAAAAAAAAACCTGACTGGCACAGCTGCGGAAAAGAATTAAAGCGCAAGTTGCCGCAATAAATCTGCTGTGTAAACCGGCCCCATGTTTATTTGTGGGGGTTTGTGTGTGTGTGTGTGTGTGTTTTAAATACAGAGTAGTGTTCAATCATTGTTTCTCACAACTTCATCCTCATAAAGTATGCTATCAGTTAATGTTACATTTGCAAAAAATGGGCTTATTTAAAAACGGCATACAAATATTCCCAATATAAGACCTGTGAACATAGACACTGGGGAACCAGTTCTGCCTCTAGCTCTCCAGAGTACGTACTCTCACTACATTTCCCCCTACAGAGACACATCGCTCCTTAAATGGTACAAATGAAACATGCAGTGGACCAGAGTTTGGAACAGTTGCTTCTTTGGGCTACAATTCCCCAAATCCTCCAGCAAACCACTAGTTGTAAATTCTCCTATCACATTAGGTTTATAAATGGTTGGACAGTTCTCATTTCATCAGTCTCATTTCATTTTGAGCCCCATTTTAAATTCAGCCAACTTCTGAGTTTTACTTATGCACTAACAAAAATATATGGCTGTTAAAATTGCAAGGAAATTGTCTTCCCTTCAGCAGTCAGAAGTATACTTTTGTGTACCTCTTCAGCTCCCCTTCCTCTTCCTTTCCCGCTGTTTATTTTCACAGTTAAAGGCAGATTCTTTGGTGCTGGTGTCTTAATTGCCAGATAGATTCCTCATGTTAGAAATGAAAATGCTAACCTAAAATGTGTAGTATGTCCTAAGAGAGGCAAGTATCTTATGACTAGGCACTACCAATTTCACCCTGTCACAGTCACTGTTACAAACAGAAGAAAAGACAAATTGAAGAGAGACTGACATTGCTTCAGCTGTAGAGGTTCAAGTTTGGCACTGAGAGATTTGGTGCTGTTTTCTTAGGCTGTCTGGATGCCTTTGTCAACAACCCCAACATTTTGGACAGTGGAAATGTGAAGGCAATAACATGGTTAGCAGGTGTTAACCATGGTTAACATGGTTTTCAAATATTTACAGAAGTGGGGGCGGGTGGACTCAGCAGAGCTTAGAGAAGAGACTTTTTTGGACTCCCAACTTCCAGTAGTCCTGCTGGTTGGGAGATACTGGGAATTAGGTATCCAAAAAGTCACTTTTCTCAACTCTGTACTCAGTGTGACCTTCACACATCAACATATGTGATGTTGTGAAATACTTGTTTGGTTGTGGGCATGGATTCTTGTGGTCCTCAGCACCTCATTTTGTAACAAATTTTCTTCCCATTTTCCCCCTCCCTTCTTTCCCCCACCCAACTTCCCTACTTTCCGCTTCTCAGGTAAAGCTTACAACCCAGAGTTTTACTATGATACCCCTAACCCCACTAGGAAGCAATCCAAGAACTACTCTTATGTCTTGCAGTGGACACAGAAGGAGCCTGATGCTGTTGATCCCATTCTTAGTTACCGGCTAGATGTGCGCCAGGTAAGACCAACACTGCGCTCAGCATCTTAAGCATCAGAATTCAGCCTTTGGACTATGAGACTGTAATGTTAAAAATGGAATGTTTATATTCTGTTTAAACTGAGATCACATCAACCTCTCCTAGGAGGATGGGAGTTGCTATTTGCAAAACAGGCTAGAACTGAGGGCATGGCCCTTCCTTTCCATCTTACAGAGCTAAGAAACCAATTGTATGGTCTGGCCCTCATTTTAAAGTCTGATGTTGTAAATGATTGAGAGTAAAGAAAGCCCCTTGGAATTCTCATGCTCAGTGTTCTGAACAGGGCTGTAACAGGAACAAAAGCTTGTAATCATTAGTAGGTATTGTCGATCTTATAAACCAACAATTCAAATGAGTGGAATTTCAGACTCTCCTCTTTCAACAAATAAGGATCATAAATTGGAGAGCTCTTCTGGCTGGCATTGAGGGGAGAAGTCATAGGCTGTTCATGTTGCAAAAATACATCAAGTTGTCATAATAATACTGGAATAATATTAAACTCTGTTGGAGAAAGGTATGGGACAAAAGAACTACTTGGCCATAAAGGATACAATCAGCAGGAGAAATGGTGCTAGATATGCCCAGATATTTTCTACCATTTATAGAAAGATTTGTATGTTTCTTATGAATATGGAATTGTGAAAGATATAAAATCAGAAACTCCCCAAGCTCTCAGCTTTAATTTCTTTGCTGCAATTAAGCTAAAGTTCTTGAATTTAAGCTGTTTGCTAGTCATATAAACCAGTGGGATTAATTTGGGTGAAACTGGGTTTACTTGGCTTGTGCAGTGGGCTTTGAGCATTATTTTGTAAACCAGATTTTATATATGCAGCAAAAAGCAGCCTGGCTGTCTCTTCTGGCTAGAAAACAGATGGGAAATAACAAGATTTTGCAGGGGTCAGGGACTTGTGCCTCTTTCCTTACCCTCCTAAAGAAATAGATGCTTCCAGTCTACCTTATTGTCTACCTTACTGTCTTTCTTTACATCAGAGTAATGCTTGAGAGGCAAAAAATGGGGAAATGTGATGAGAATAAAGATTTGGGGTTATTTCCAATGCTCTGTACTTGCATCCATGAATTGTCAGCACATCCTCTGAGGAAGCAAAGTAAACAAAGATTTGATTTAATTTGAAATGCATTTATTTAGAAAACTAAGAACAAAGAAAAGGTAAAAATAATGAGATGAAAACTGTCACAGGTACACCAAGATATAGTAAACATGTATGAAGACTAGCCACCAAGGTGTACAGCCAATGGGCGGTCTCTTGAAATCATACCTGCAATCATGCCTGGTGTTTTAGGTCAGAAATCTGCTGAATATATTACTTAGTGAACAATGGTTTTTAAAGATTAACGCCACTTCCAATTACAACAGTAATACCATGTTAATCTAAATAATTATGGGTTGTTGTTCTTTGGATTTGTTTCTACTCTCCTTTTCAAGGAAAACAAGGGAAGGAGGTCTCCTTGTTGTTTTCCCCGAATTTGGTAACAGCAAGCTGATCACCAGGTTTTTCCAAATAAACCTCTTTCACTAATGATACCAGTTTGAAACTGAGCTGCTGATAACTTCCCTCTTGTTCAGTTCTCATAGTCCATCATAAGTCTCTTGTTTATAACTTTCAGCTACATTGCAATCTATGGTTCATTTTCTTCTGGTTCCTGTTTAGTATCTGCAAATTTCCCTCTCGCTGTGGCCAGGAGTGGACAGCTGTGGAGTGGGCAGGGGCAATTTTTCACCCCCATGCCCCCCAGCAGGCTCCACAGGTTCACATGACACAGCAGAAGCGATTGGTGGGGGTTAGGTATTGGAATATGGGGGGTCATGGGAATAAAACCACTATGAAATATCCATTGTGGGGGGGCAAAAATACCCATTTTTTTTAAAAAAATGTAGGGAGTCTAGTGGCTTCACAGGACCTCAGGAGGTGTAAACTGGGGCCAGAATGTCTCCTGAAGACTAAGGGCTGGTCTTTGCCCAGACATTTTTGCATTTATGTTTGGAATCCATTGGCAATATCAAAATTGAAACTTTATAGCGGGAGTTATTTTTTCAGCCTTCATGTGCTGAAAATATGACACTGTGATCTTATGAAGAGAAGTATTTTCCTCTCTATAGAATACTAGTCTAATTAAATCCAATTAAAATAGATTAAAAACTGATAGATTTGGGGTCCTATACCCCTTCGTTTCAAAACCACATAGGAGGTGGCAGTTTCAGGGGAAGAAGGAAGTTTGCAAAAAAATTCCATCTCCATTTAAGGAAGCCTCCAGTGGATCTCAGAGTATTCTGTGATTGGAATGACAATGCTGAATAAAATATTTCCCCAATTGTGCAAACCTTCTTGGTGTATCTTTTTTTTTTTTTAAGATCTGTGTTCACGTAGTACATGCAGTTCACTATCTTTAAAAAATACCTCTCATACCACCCCATAACACTCTTGAAAGTAGAATATGTGTCTACGTGTCATATACTTCCTGAATTTGTTTCCTCTGTGAGGGAGTCCTGGGACCCTTTCACACAACACAATTATAGCACTATAATTCCTCCTTAACTGTCATAGCAACGTATTATGGATGCCTGTCGTTTGCAATTTAGGGAGAGATAGTTAAAATTCTCAACCAAAGAGCTCTTGTGCCTAAACAAATTACAAACCCCAGGATTCCATAGGATGCAACCATGGCAGTTAAAGTGGAATCATAGTGCTATAATTGTGTAGAGTGAAAGGGCCCATGAATAGTTATTATGCTTGGTACCTTGACTCTTTTGCTTTGCAGCTGAACAGGAAGATGCTTTGCAAAAGAAACTGATACCACTAAGTTAGTGCTTGAATCATTTTCCAGCTTTGGGGCATAAACTATTCCAGACTCTCAAAAACAGGTACTGTGGAGACTTCCAAACAAGTTGCAGCCTATTAGGAGTAGTTATTTGGTTTAACCTTTGACACACTAATACTGCAGGGTATTGCCTTTGAGCCTCATTTTAAATATAGCTACACACTGATTACGTTCAGCCTTCGTACTGGCTAAACCAGGAAAGAATGTGTTTTCATCTTTTGCCTTAAATTAAGAAGCTCGTTCTTGCTTGTGCAGATTTTGCCTTTAAATGCTTATTTTGATATTCCCTAAGAGAAGTTATAGTCATTTTATTAAGATGTTTTCTAACTGTTAGATTCATATATTTTACACTAGCTGAAATGTACTCTGAAGCCAGCTGTATTCCCATCTCATTCTTCCTTTGTTCTAGCCAAACAAGGAAATAATACATTTTCATTTTATGCCTTAAGCTGGGAACCTCATTCCTCATGGCAATTTATCTTTTAGATACTTATTTGTATCTTGAACCAGAAGACAAGTTTAATAATAATTTTATTATGACATTTTTAAGCTGTTGGATTCATATATTTTAGACTATCTGAAGAGTCCCAGTTCTGCCTGAGCCCATAACAAGTACTTTGTAAAGGGTCCATGCAGCCTCCTATTTTCCTGCTCCCTTTTTTTACCTCAGGAATCCTGTAAAGCAGCATCTCAGGACTTGTTCAGACACCCCTTACCACGCAAGAAGCCTCTGGAACAGTTATAATGCTGTCGTGTGGCAGGGGGTCTGTTTCGGATTACGCCATCCCTCTCTCGGCGTCATCCGTCACTGTTCCGGGTATGATTGGAGGCAGCCGCGCCATATTTTACTCACGGAAGTTGTCTGAGAGCTCTCTCTTGTTTTCTCATCCTTTTCCATCTGCGCTGTTTATGCACAATCCTAAATATACACTGGAGTGACTATGTGACGAATGTTGCTGTCCTTGAGCAAGCATCGATCACCAGCATTGAGTCCATGATATTGATATTGCGCTGGGCAGGGCATGTTTCTAGGATGGAGGACCATCGCCTCCCCAAAATAGTATTCTATGGTGAACTCGCCATGGGTCAGCATAAGAGGGGCACTCCAAAAAAGGGATACAAGGACTCCCTGAAACAACACCTCAGGCTCGGCCAAATTGATCACCAACAATGGTCCTTCCTGGCCTCACATCGGGAAGCATGGAGACACACTATCCACAATGCTGCAGCCTTATTTGAGAACTCACGCTGAACAAGTCTTGAAGAGAAACGACAACGCAAAAAAAATCACAACCCAGAAACATCACCCAAGGAGACCTTCTGCTGTGTTTTCTGCAACCGGACTTGTCTATCTCAGATTGGCCTTTTTAGTCATCAGTGCACTTGCAGAAAGCGTGGGATGAGTCCTTCCGAAATCTTTGTTTGCGAAGAGAAGCCAGAGAGAGAGAGAGATAACCAGCAGTACCTGAGGCCAAATCCACACTACACAAATAATCCAGTTTAAAACTGGATTATTTGCCATGGCTCCTTTCTATGGAATCCTGGGATTTGTAGTTTGGTGAACCACCAGCACTCTTTGGCAGAGAAGGCTAAAGACCTTGTAAAACTACAAATCCGAGGATTCCATAGGAAGGAGCCATGGCAAATAATCCAGTTTCAAAATAGATTCTTCTGTAGTGTAGATTTGGCCTTAGTCGTTTCCCATTTCTCCACCCTTTTTTGCTGCCTCACAAAGTTTAGCATCAATTTCTCAGAGAGCGCTATCCAATATTCTAGCTGAAATGTACCAAGTGCTGATACCTAATTTGGGATTGGTGTACTGATCATCAAGAGAGACAGCAAGTACACTGGGCAATGTAATGGTGATGAGGCTTCAAGTTGGGGTGTTAGTTTTCACTGATTTCCAATTTGATTGTGTAGTCCTGAATTTGATAGTGTGAAACTGCACAATCCTACACACAGGATTTTAGAACCCAAGAATCTTACAGACCCTTTTTACTATGGTTTTACTTCTTTATTGGGGATAACACGCACTTCACTAAAGTCATGTTCAGAGATGTAGATTAGTGCTATTCATGGAGCTAGAGCACACTGTGACAGTTAACAGGTTAGGCTGATGGTTGGAAGTAAAAGATTATTTATTTTATGTACAAGGCAGAACAATTTTAAAGGATCTGAGCACCTCTATTCTGTGGGTCACAGAGAATATCATCCTCCATGCCTTTCTTTTTGATGCCTTGTTCTCCAGGGAAGGGTCTGCCTCTATATTAGATTCTCTTACAGCACAGAGCACATCATCAGTACTTAACAAATAATAACAATTTTAGCAGTGCAGTACACAAGGGATCCTCTTATAATGAAGGCGCTTTGTCAAAAAGCAGCTTTCCTTTATGCTGAGATTCGCTATTGCAATTTCCAGATAACGCTACGTGAAGATAAAAGGCAGATTGTGGGGCAGCTTTGATGCTGGACTCTGGACAGATGAGGTGTGGTACTTCAGCTTGGCTCTGCTGTTGAAATGGAGTTTAAATTTTCAGTTTAGTAAGCTAGGAGTTCTAATTGAAAACAAGATACTGTGGATAATCTTGATAAACCTTATATACTCAACTATACGTTTTTTTAAAAAATGACAAAAAATTGACCCCCCCCCGCCAAACCTGGGTCAACTTATCCATGGGTCAGTACTGAAAACAGATGACAATGATGCCAGCTGGATACGTTGTGTCCTCTCCACCATTTTGGGCACTTGAGGTGGAGCGGAGCAGTGACAGCCATTTTTTAAATATGGGCTTACTGTATAAGCCTCGTGAGGCTTGGAAGTCTCTCTGCAAGCCTTGTGAGGTGAAGCTTATACAGTAAGCCTTATTAAAAGTGGGGACTGCCACTCCGCTCCACCTCAAGCACCCAAAATGTAAGTGTCCCACATTCTTTGGACTCCCCCACATTGCTGCTGAACAGTGCTCACGCGGAAAAAGAAGGTGGAGAAGGAGGGAAGGAAAGAGGGCTGCCTTTCTTTCTTAGATTTGGGCAAGGGAGGGGTAATGGGGTAGGAGCACTCTTCTACACCCCACAATGCCAAGAGGAGCTTCTCACTTCTGCCTTTTGTCACTGCCTTTGTACTCGGTGACTAAGAGGCAGGTTGCTTTCCTTTCTCTTCTCCACCCCACCCCCATGCTTTTTTTAAAAGATGTAATCCCATTCTTTTTCCTCACTTATACAGTATTCCTTTCCCTAGCTGTATTTGTACAGATGTAGACATTTTAAGATCAGCAATGCAATTCACACCCTCCCAATTGTAACCCCTCAAATAAACAGATCCTGTCTGTCCTTCTCTTTAGCTCTTTCTAAATATCTTCCTGCAATGCATTTTTAAAAGAAGAGGAAAGGATTTGTTTGTCACATACTCCTAAATTTTATCCTAGATTTATTCATAGGTCATATTAAAATCCATAATTTTGGCTCCCAAACCTGCCCATGTCTTATTCATGAGGGTAACTTATACATGGCTACATAGAGCAATACAATATTTTCTGTAGACACATCAGCTGTTGATAGATATCAAACTTGCATATAACTCTAGAGTTAAAACTTCACCAATGCCTATTTCGTAGCTGGAATCAAAGTTTTTTTTTTCCTGGTTTATATAAAAGTTTACTATATTATTTCAGAATTTCAAAACAGTATTTGAAATCTACCTCTCTGTATTGACAATATACTGCTGTCTGATACTTTTCAAGGTTCTCTACTGAACCAATAGATTTGAGGAATACAGCTTGTTTATGTCATTGTTTTGCATCCCACTAGCTAGAGCTTTTAAAAATATGCTACCAGATTCATATATGCAGTTCCAGGAGGGAAATGTGCAATTCTAAAAGAACATTTTTGCAGTTCAGAATTCAAGTCATATGACAATTGTGTTGTGTTAGCTAATATCAAAAGTAACTGATAGATATGTTAGCTAATGCAAGATGCCACTGATAACCATGTGAAAAGTGTTCACATGAGTAGTCCAGACTCTTTTAGAACCCTAATCAAACATTTCAATTAATTATTATTTTAATTTATTTTATTAGAATACAGCCCACTCCCCATATCCATGGAACCAATATCCATTGTTTCAGTTATCCACGGCTGAAAAAATAGGAACGCATGGCAGAGAGTTGTGCTGGAAAATGCCTGGAGAGGTGTTCTCTCTAGGAATTGTTAGGTCCTCCAACACAACTCTATGGTATGTTTGTACTGGAAGGCCCTTGTGGTCTCTTCCAACTCTACAATTCTATGATTCTATAATAAGGTGTGCTATTATGTGCAGTTTCACTTGTAAATGGTAAGTCCAGGAATGCATTCCTGTGGATACAAGGTGTGTGTGTGGGGGGGGGGACTTGTATTTCTTTAGTGCTCTATGTCACAAAATCTCAGGGTAGCATAAAGATAAAAGCAATTGAAAACAATTTATTTTTTTAAAAATAGATTTAAAACAGTAATGAGTAATTTAAGAGACTAAAACATGTTAAAACAGTTTAATAACTAAAGCACATTAAAACAGTTTAAAGCCATATACCTGTACAAATTTGAACAAAATCATTCAGCTTACCAGTTTTGATAAAAACCCATTTTTAACTTGGTACTAGAGTGAAGCCAGCATCAATACCACCAAGGGAAGCGCATTCCACAACAGCGATACTACAGCAGAGATGTCCTCCTCTCATATCCTCATACAGCATATTGTTCCCACTGGTGGGGTACAGAGGAGGTCTTCTCCAGCAGACCTCAGTGATCAAGCAGGGGTGTATAAGGAGAGGGGATGTTTCCAGAACCAAAGACCCAAGCCATTTAGAGCTATAAATGTCATAACAAGCGCCTTGAATTCACTCCAGAAGATCCTTATCAGCAATTGCCACTCCTATAAAACCATGTGCTTCCATTAAAATCATCTGGTTTCTATAAAATGTTCCTGTTATCAGTCCAGCTGTTGAGCTGTCCATTAGTTGCAGCTTCCAACATACTGTACCTTTAAGGACAGCTCCACATAGTCTAATGAGGAAGTTATCAGCACATAAACTATTGTGGCCAGGTTATCCATGTTGCTGGCGGACCATACTGTAGCTAGTTAGCCATGCCCCAGTTGTTGCAGGCCACAGAGTCCACCTAGGTCTCCAGTGACAATATGGATCCAGGAGTAATCCCAGTCTATGTACCTGCTTCTTCATCTTCATCCAGGGCAGATTGCTTACCCAGTTCCTGGATCACTGGTTCATAGAGCTTCCATCTTATTGGTATTTTTCTTCAGTTTATTGGCCTTCATCCAGCTCATTCAGAACCTAGTTCAGCATCTGCATAGCCTCAGCAAACTCCAGTGACAAGTAGAGCTACTGCTGTCATGATACTGATGGCACTCAACCAGCCAAACATTTCTTTTCTGCCTGCCAAAGACAAACATGTAGGGTTTCTACAGTGTTCACTGACATTTCAAGAAGGAAATAATTCTAGAATGTAGGAGCCCCCTTTGCTCTCAGTATTATTCTAAGTGGTGCCAGAAAACATCCTATGATTTTTTTTTAAAAAAAAAAATTGGATAGGGACAGTTGTATATTGTGCACATCTGGATCTTTTCTCTTTTTGTGTGAGGTGACATAAAATGTAATAGGTAGATATCCTTTGTTCTAAATCATTTTTTCTTGAAGATAATGATGCCTCTTATTTGAAGCTTTAGTGCTGTCAATTCCCAGGTCTTGCTACTACTCTGAGGAGCTTCTAAATGTCATGAACATAACTCTAAGGAGCTACACTGATAATTTAGCTGTTGTGGATGAACCAGATAACATTCTTCCAGTTTATCTCTTGCAGGAAGATTTTCCTGTGTACAAAGGTTATTCTCTGCACTTCTCCCCACCAGCGCTGATGTGCACATCTCCATTCTCCACTGTCTTTTAAAAAGCCAATAAGAAGAATACCTACCCCAAAAGATAACTAATTCCCCCCACCTACACCCTACTACAGAAATTGATTATGTAGAGACATGAAACTGTGCCAGTGCAAAAATCCAAGAATTGTGCAGTGCAATCCTATGCATACAGTATTTACTCAGAAATACTATGTGTTCAACTGATTTTCTCCTTAGGAAGTGTGTTAGGATTACCTTATCTAGAAATCATGTTTAAACGCCATTATAGTGGCGAAATTTGAATTTCTCGAAGACCATAAATGAGTTATACTTGCACCTTCGAAACCAAATCTGATAGCTTGTCATCCAAATAACAAATTAAGCCACCTATTAATATCCAAAGGGTACGCTCAAGCCCTGGCACTGAGTTGTTTGGTGGGATGCAGGGAGGCAAATTTATATTCTCTATATTGTTAACTATCATTAAGTCAACTTCAACTTATGGTGACTTTATGTATGAGAGACCTCCAAGTCACCCTGTCATCAACAGCCCTGCTCTGGTCTTGCAAACTCAGATCTGTGGTTTCCTTGATCAAGTCTATTGACCTGTAATGCGGCCTTCCACTTTTCCTACTGCCTTCTACATTCATGTAAAATTGCATTAGTAGCAGTGAATTCTATCTATTCCTACTATATCTCTTTTTGTTCTATCTCATTTCTAGTCCTCCTGATGTCTTAGCATAAGTTAGCACTCAATAAGGGCAAACGCAGGGTAGTGACTTTTCCTGTTGATTGAAACCCTTTTCCATTTCTTAAAATGTATCCACATTTCATGTTGCAAAGGCTTGTAACATGTTTTATTTCTCTTTTTCTCATGGTAAGGGAGCAAATGACCCATTCTTGATCTTGATTGTTATTTACCCCTGATGCTTCTCTTCTGGAAGAACATAAGGATGCTTGACAGTTCAAGTGGAAAAAGCACAAAAAAAGTGATGAAAATATTTGCTGTATAATGTTCATAATACTGAAGCACACTTACATGAGAAGATTCGTCCACATAAATGACAAGTGTTCCCCCGCCCCGCTATCAGAACTCTTTTTGCCAGTGACTAGAATATCTTCAAATCTCTAAGTGGACAACCTATCCTCTTAAAAGCTCCCACTGTCCTGCCATTATGATGATGGAACATACTACCACCAACAAGACAGCATGCATTATTTCATTCATTCTTACTGTTGGATAGGGTTCCCAGATCTCAGGGTCTATACCCCTCTTTTCCAGTCTTCAGGGCAAAGGGAGAAATCTCAGAATAAGAGCACTGCCTTCAAAAATGTGCATAGATATAAATCCTCATTTGTTAGACTTGGTGTTTTTTATCTGAATGGTGTCCTCTGTGCACCTGTGGTTGATGCTTAATGGCATCACCAGGGACTGCTCCTTGTAACATCACCATTATAACATCTACAGGGCTCCCACTGCCAATATTGCAATGAGTCATGCCTAGATCTCCAGTTTTGGGACTGAAATCTCAGGGCCTGAGGTAGTCCTGACTTGGCATCCCTAGTGTTGGAGATGGTCAAAACAAGATAACCATAGGTAGCTATGTTGTCCTTTTGTAGAAAGAAGGGGAAACTTACCAAAACAGAAAATAGTTAGTTACCTATCCTGCTGGTCTGGAGTTACAGGAAGAGGAGCTTTGTAGTTTGCCTTTTTCTCTTCACCTGAGACCCTATTTGCACTCTGCTTGGGATAACGATGACAATGAACTTTTTTATACCCCCACTTTTCCCCCAAATTGCGGCTCAAAGCTGCTTACAATTTAAAACAAGTACAATATAGCTAAAACATACAAAAGTCAACGTTAAAACAGATGTAAGCTGCTCCCAACATTAAAACAATTTAAAATATAAACCTAAAAAGAATGAAAATAGTTAAAAACAGTTGAATAAAAACAATGCAGCACCCTCAAAAACCCTTTCTTTAAAAATCTTCAGTTCTAAAAGCATATTGGTTTTTTTTTAAAAGTCTTTGCCTGCTCACACCGAGATAGCAAGGAAGGGGCCATTCTGGACTCCTTGGGAAGGGAGTCCCAGAGCTAATGGGCAGCCACAGAGAGGGCCCCATGTCCACAACAACCATGCTCATGAAGATGCTGGGACTAAGAGAAGGACTTCTCCACAGGATCTCACGGCCAGGGCAGGCTCATATTGGGAGATATGGTCTGTCAGGTAGCCTGGTCCTAAGCCATATATGGCTTTGTAGGTCATAACCAGTCCTTTGAATTGTACCCAAAAACAGACTGGCAACCAGTGGAGCTGTTGTAACAGTGAAGTTGCTTTGCCTCTGTACCCCCACCCCCATTTAACATTGGCTGCAACTGGAAGAACATGAGGTCACCATGTTGGAGGAACAGTAGGACACTGTTTCCACATGACAAAGTGCCAGCTTCTTCCTAGGTAGGTCCTTATGTCAGTCTTTCAAGGCTGACCAGTGAAAGGTCGAGCTGAGTGGGGAGGTTTCTGGTAGGCAGCAACAGAAGAGGAAGTCTGCTTTTTGGCCCTCCTGATGAACTTAAAATAATTCCCTATGCATGCTGACCACACCTGAGCCTTTTCACTTTTCCTCTCCCCCTTGATTTCTGTACTTGCACTTGGGTTGCTGTTGTAGTGGTAACCCCCAAATTATTTCTACCATTGTTTATGTATTCCTGATCTTCTCTTGTCAAAACTTTGGGTAGTTTTGGAATAGGATCAGAATTTGGTTTGGAAGGGAGATTGGCATACCTGCTCATCATCCCCATTCCAAGGCTCTCATGAAAGGACCATGGAGTGGAGACAGAGGAACACACCTAGTTATGGGTCTGTTGAAGCTTCCTCACTCTTGGTGAGGAAGGAGAACCACACATGGGTGGCTTATACCCATGTAGAATCCCTCTTTCTCTCATTCCATGGCTCTCTCAGCTGGTGGTCTGTAGGCAGGAGATGGTCAATCAGCAGGCAGATTGTCTGATCTATAAAGTTGTGGCCTTTTACATTTTCTTTTTAAAAGTGTCTGTTTTCCTTATATTACCACCTGCACTCTGCACAACATTTGCTGCTAGAGCTGGAAAGTTCCTTGTTGTATACAGTGTCAAGTATCCTAAAATGTGTGACCAATATGCAAAAGATCTTTAACTGAATTTCCTTCCCTCTGTGATTGCAGTTGTTTGTGATGAGTGTTATGGTGCACCAATTTGCCACTGGCATTTATAAAACAGTGGCCCTCTTTTGTTTTTTGTTTTTTGCATGCCAACAATTTAGCAAGAAATGGGTGAAATCCACACATTCTCTTAGGGATTGAAATCTCCACCAGTTCACATCCTGATGATCAGTTTACCACTGATCCTGATGAGGAGAAAATATTGCACACTGATTCCATCTCTGCGAATACTAAAACTGATCAGTTAAAGGTTCATGTGTAAATAAGAGTAACCTCTTTATTGCTCTAATTATGGCTATAAAAGGTAGTAACCCATGTTACATGATCTTAGGTATCCAGTAGGACCCCTATATCTGCGGGGGATTGGTTCCAGGGCCCCTGTGGATAATGAAATCTGTGGATAATAGTGAACACCCCCGTTAGCATTCCCGTGTGGTGGGAGTGATCCCGAGGGGCAATCCTGAGGGTGAAGAGAGAAGGGAGGCAAAATCTCCTCCTCCCCTCCCTTCATCCCCATCCCCATTCCTGCCATGGGAGCGATCTGGGGGAGGCGCGATCCCAGGGCCGAAGGGAGAAGGGAGATGAAATCTCTCCTCCTCCCCTCCCTCCCCCGTGCACCCCCCTGTTGTTGCCATCCATGGATAATTGAATCAGTGGATACGGGGTTGCTACTGTATAGTAATTATACATATTGGGTTCCCTATGTGGGCTTTGGAATATTCCACTCCTTCTGTGTCCATTTACCAGTTATAGTTGGGGACTGAACTACTTTAATAATACTTGGTCAGTACCAGAGCTTGAAAAATTAATTTGTTGCTGTTATAATTCCAAGCGCTTCATCAAAATTAGTTATTTGTAGTAACCATTTTAAAAAATAATTCTTCACTTTCATGCTTCTTTTTTAAAAAAAAAAATTATTAGCACACAATTTAAATAATATAAAACAACATACTGGGATAACTGGGAGGAGGGGCAAGATGGCGACGGACTAACAACTTCTGAATTGTCCTCCCACTAACATCTGGCATTACCACCTAAATATACCTCCAAAATGCCATCTAAAGGCAAGAAAAGAAATCGGACGAGCCCCTGTAATAATAATGACAATCAGGAACCCTCCAAAGCAGAAAAACAGATGAGGATTGACTCACTCTTCCCAGCGGCAGAGACAACACAGCCCGTGAGTAACAGATCTGTAACAACAGCTCCTTCTTTACTCCTTAAGCCATCACAGACACTTGAACTAAACAAAACAGCCTCCCCAATTCCTCAAAGTGTAAATATAAATTATGGGACAGAGCAAGTTGATAACGAAGTTGATAACAAAGTCAAACTCCCGGAGCTTGGCAGCATTCCCTACAATAACAGTGCTCAGCTCTTTTATGATTTCTGCAAACTGTCCATAGAGACATTGATTCTTATTTTGCAAAGATTAAACAACATTACAAATAAGCTTTCCCAACAAGATTTTCAAAGGCAAACCCCATATGGTACACAGGGGGTTAAAAATGTAGCAGATTTGGAGGAAATGACGTACCCTGCCACATCACAGGATGCAGTTAATCACAGCCGAGTGTTAAAAAAAATCAGCTCCTGTTGCAAATACATCACAACAGTCACATGTGGAACAGAAAGAAGGCTGTTGTGAGATATCTTTCCCAACTTTTAAACATGCACAGCAGAGCAGTTGATTTAACAGACTGCCACTTTTTACCCAGCTCAAGAGCTACTAAGCGAATTTTTCTGACCTTTAGCCAGGCAAATATTCCTAACAGGCTGTTACGGAAAAGAAATTTCCTCTGGAATGCACATTATATAGAAATTAACAGAGTTTTCAAGGATGAGATAGTCCGTGACCTCATCACAGAGAAAACAGCAACAATAACACAAAGAAGCAATAATTCTGCACACTAAGAGGGAGAAGCTAAACACACCTTAAAGGAAGAAGCTCAGGCTATAAATCAAGAAGTAATTAAACTGAGAGAAAAACTTGCAGAAATTTGGGAACACACTCCCACAATACAGCTGATGAGAGATACCATCCTGAGTTAATCTAACAGCAATCCAGCCCCATTGAAATCAGCCCCCCCTTGCAGAAAACTGTCAGTGCATTTCTCTGATATCTCTGACAATGAAAGCGAAAGCGATGACTCTCTACTTACAATCAAGGAAGCCTTGAAATCCCGAGTTGTAGCCAACATCCCTTCAAAAATGCAATATACTGCAGATGCACCCCCATCTACAATTAAACCCCAGGGGACTCAAACATCCCTATGCAAACCTAGTTCAAGGGAAAAACAGTCTTCACTGCCACCTACCTCATCTCCTAAGCCAAAGAATACCCCACTCACTAAAGAGATGGGATCCTTGATTGCTTGTGATCCTCATTTCACTTCCCATGCTGCATTGGTTCTTTCAATTTCCCTTCCAGAACAGGCAGGGCAGGAAGAACAGGAATGTGATTCACTACCCCTCCATCCACAGAGGCCACAGTCAACCCAGTCATTTAACCAACCCAGTCATTTAACCAACTCCCATTCAGCCTGTGCCCTGCAATGCGACTGCCTGACTTCCAACAGACCAGAACAAGGTGACCCTTATGACCTGGAACATCGCTGGGTGGCAGATGGTCCAAATGACTTCCTCACCCAATATGACATTATACTGATCCAGGAAACATGGACTAATAAGGATCTGTTATTAAATGGCTTTCACTCATTCTCAATTCCGGCAGAGCCAGGGAAAAAGCATGGAAGAGCTAGAGGCGTCCTGGGCGTCCTGGTCTCCACCACCCTACATGCCATAACAAGGCCTCTTTCCACTTTTAAAACACATGCCATGGCAGTGCTGATCCAATTTAACCATTGCACTTTGCTGATAATAAATGCCTACCTGCCTCCAATGAAGAAGAAATTCCAAATCAGAGGCCTGTGGGCTGAATTGGAATCATATACTGCTAATCTCATGTTGCAGAACCCAAATGCATTTGTAATTTTGGGGGGTGTTTTGAATGCCAGACTGGGCCCCAATAATCATACCCTATATGCCCATCACAAATGCCCTCCTCCTGATTTTGAAGATGATGGAACCCACCTCATCCGATGCTCAAAGGACAAGAAATCAAATTTTGCAGGACTTTGTCTGGATCAAACAGCATTCGGGCTGAACCTTCAAATCCTAAATGGTGCCCTGAAAAATGACTGCCCAGCTGAATTCACTTATCTCTCTGGGTCCAGAATGAGTGCCATTGATTACATAATCATTTCCAGGGACCTTCTTCCCTATGCCAAGGAATTAGAAGTTATGCCCAGATTTGAAAGTGATCATTTACCAATTCGGTTACAACTTACCGACTTCACTCAGGAGACACACACCAGGGAGTGCTATCATCTCTCTGTGACACCATCAGGATGGACTTATCGCCGAGCTAAATGGACCCCCCCAACTAAACCAAACAATAAGTGAGGTATTGGCTTCAGACCAACTTCAGCATCTTAGGACTGCCCTGATATCAGCTGAGTCCCCTGATGAAATCTTGGAAAATTACAATACACTTACCCAAGCTCTACACCAATATCTAATCTGTCAAAATAGCGCACATCAGCGGAAACAACAACAGCACCACTCCAAACCATGGTTTGACAAGGAATGTGTTAATGCTAAAAAAGCCCTCATTGATATTTATCAGGGTTACCTATCTAATAACGTTCCAGATGCTGCACCAATGCTGCTTCAGCAGAAAAGAGACTACAAAAAGTTGCTGAGGAACAAGAAAAAAGAATCCATGAAGAATGACTGGACACAACTTATCCAGGCAGTCAGATCCAACAACACAGCTCTATTCTGGCATATTACATCAAGTTCCCAGAGAAATGGGCCAGCTACAGTGGATTGTCACATCCCTCCAGGGATATGGGAGGATCACTTTCAAGCACTTTATAAGGACAACTACTTTGAAAGTGGATGCACTAGCCAAAATATAGAAAATATCCAAGAGTGGCCACCAGTGACAGCGACAGAGATCAAGAACCTTGTAGCCCAGCTGAGAATGAGGAAGGCTCCAGGAGAAGACTTAATACCTGCAGAAGCCATTAAAAACAACCTTGAATTTTGGGCCCCTATCCTGGCCTCACTTTTCACCTGTATCGACAAATATGGTCGAGCACCCAAGGATTGGGGTCTTGCAATCATCGTCCCCATATACAAAAAAGGAAGCAAGGATGATCCTGTCAACTACAGACCAATTAGTCTCCTCAGTACAATCAGCAAACTCTATGCAAGACACTTACAGTGGAAATTTCAGACCTGGTTGGAACAAGAAAACATACTTGCAGAAGAACAAGCTGGCTTTAGGGAAGGCCGCTCCACCATAGATCAGTGCCTTGTACTCCACCACCTTATTGAAAAATACTCCACCTGCAGCACAGTTTCTCTCTATGCTGCCTTCATAGACTTTAAAGCAGCTTTTGACTCTATATCCCGAACCAAACTGTGGAAAAAACTGGAGGCTTCTTCGATCGACCGACGTTTACTCCATCTAATTCGTATGCTGCATAAAGGGACCTCATTAAAAGTAAGATGTAACCCCCAGGGACATCTCACCAACGACATTGTCACTGAGAAGGGTGTCAAGCAAGATTGCATTCTAGCTCCACTCCTGTTTAACTTCTACATCAATGATTTGGTGGATCACCTCAACAACACTAACTTCCACCCCCCAAAATTAAAGGGAAGGCATATTTCAACGCTGCTTTATGCGGATGATGCAGCAGTACTTTCAAGAACTCCCATTGGACTAAAAAGAGCCCTAAGAGCACTAACACAATATTGCAGAGTAGAACAGCTAGAACTCAACTATCAAAAAACTAAAATCATGGCATTCGCTAAAAGGCCTAAGAACTACAACTGGAATATAGATGGCCACAAGATTGAGCAGGTCTCTTGCTTCAAATACCTGGGGGTAATTTTTCAAGCCACTGGTAGTAGGAAAGCGCATGGGGAGTATGCTGCTTGCAATGCGCAGAGGAGCACAACAACCATTCTCAAATTTCTTAAGACAAGAGGAGGCCACTATTTACCTGCAGCGCTCAAACTTTTTGAAGCCAAACCAGTAGCACAACTGCTTTATGGATCCCAATTGGGACCCTTCCCCAACCCTGCTCCATTAGAACTTGTCCAATCCAAATTCTTAAGATCAGCTTTCCAAACTCCAAAATGTGTCTCTAACACAGCTCTGAGACTGGAGTCAGGATTTATGAAAATGGAGGCCAGAGTGTGGGTGACCATACTCAACTACTGGCTCAGACTATCCCTTTTTCCCACTGGCCTTGCTCCACTAACCTTAAGTGATTATTTCCAATCCAGCTGGAAACAGACAATGATGACTAAAATCTCAATGCTGGGCCTTTCTCCAGTTCTTCTGCTAAGCCTGGGATATGATAGGGCAAAAGCTACTATCAAACAACGGGTAGCAGATATAGAGCAACAACTGGATCTAGCCAGTACTCCAACCTTCATCGCTAGTGACTCCAATAGATATCTGGCCTCACCTTTGGCATACTTAGCAACACTTGAAATACCTAAACATTGAAGGGCCTTTACTCTTGCATGGTGTCATGCCCTCCCTTCAGCTGTCCTTGAAGGCCGATACAAGAAGATCCCCTTCTCAGACAGACTGTGCCCCTGCAACTCAGGCCAAATAGAAACAACAGAGCATGTATTACTCCAGTGCTCATACTACAGGGACATACGTCTCAGACTTATTTCACCCCTGTTGCATAAATATCAAGGGCACACTGGACAATTCTACATAAACTTGTTGCTTTCAGACACCAACACAGGAACAACTTATAATGTTGCCAGATTCTGCGCAGCTGCGGTTAAAATTCGACAGACAATGTCCTCAGCAGTAGAATAGTGTCAACCTAGTCTTGTTATACTGGAGCTAACATTTTAAATACTGCTTTTATCCTGTTTTTATCCTGTGTTTTTACCTTTATTCTATATCCCCTTTTTACCTGTGCTGGTCTATGACCATAATAAAGATTCTATTCTATTCTATGCTACTGGGATAACAAATAGTTATTAAAAAAAGAAACAAAGACAAGAAGACAGGGTATATGTTACTTCCAACTTACCAGCCTATGGTTATAATTATCTAATAAGTCTAGTTACTCTTGTATCAAAACATTATAATGTTAATTCATAACCTACTTGATCAGATAAAGTACACTTCTACATGATATTCTTTTTTACTATTCTTCAAATCCTATTACAGCTAAGCCCTCCCCCCATTTTTTCCTCATGTACTCAGTTACTAATTCCCAATCTGTTTTAGAATTTTCTGATCACTTCTCTCAAATTTGTCAACTTATCCATTTCTACCAGATCATACAGTTTTAATAACCAATCTTCCAGCACAGGAACCTCCATGACTTTCCATTTTTGTGCATATAAGATACTGGTTGCCATAATCATATATTATATAATTCTTCCATACTTCTTCTCTAAGTGTTCTTCCATCACTCCTAGTAAGAAAAGTTCTGCCTTTAATTGAAATTGAAATTTCAGTATATCTTCCATCATCCAATATTTTTTCATCTTATCACAAGTCCACCACGTATGCTAAAAAGTTCCTTCAGTTTGAGTACAATTCCAACATTGATATATAAAGCCATTACAGATCTTGGAGATGTTTTTTTCTGGTGTAAAATACCATCAATACATCATTTTATAAAAGTTTTCTTTAAGATCATAGCTAGGTGTAAATTTCAGACCTCCCCCCCATATCCCATTGTTCTAAGTGAATATTATGACCTATATCCTTAGCTCATTTAATCATAAAATCTTTAACCTGTTCATCCTCCATTTCCATTGTCAATAAAATCTTATACATTTTAACAATTAAATGTTCATCATTTATACACAGTTGCATTTCAAAATCTGATTTTATTGTTTCCAAACCATATAGATTCTTATCCATTTTAAGTATCTCCAACAATTGTCTATAAAAGTACCATTGAATATTAAATCCCTCCAATTCCAATTCTTCTTCTGATTTCATTCTTTACTGGCCTTCTTCAAACTTCAAAAGATCTCTATATGTAATCCATTATTATTTTGATGCCTTCTCTCTTGTATGAAATGCTTTATGGGTTGAAATCCCCAAATCCAGCTATCACACAGAAATTCTAACATACTTTCCAACACATTTCCATAAAAAGAAACTGTGCATTCCATAGGAGTGTAGACTGTTACAATTAGTACTTTTGTGTCTTGCAGTGACACGTCTACCCCAACATAACATCCATTCTTGTCTTCAATTTTTCCCCCGATGGCAAATTCTGATTAACATAAACCACCACACCTCTCTTATTATTATTTGTAGATGAAACAAAATGTTTCCCTAATTTTGAATTTGTTAACAACTTTTCATCTTTCCCCCTAACAAGTGTCTCTTGTAAGCAAAGCAAATCATTTTAAAATTTTTCTAAGTGATGGAAGATCTTCTTTGTTTTCTGGGCAAGTTCATGCCTCGTACATTCCAAGAGTCTGCCATCAAGCTTTTGCATTAAGTCCATATCCATGTTGTCTCTTCTTGTTGACACAGTTGCTCCCTTCTCCTCTTCACTCTTCACAAGCAATTGGCCTCTAGTACAGAACATATTCTCTTCCCATCAATCTTACTGTTGCCTCAACACCCACAACAGAGCATGAGGTAGCAGCATGAAGCACAACATTTAACCATGTGATATGTCTTTTACGCCTTTTAGTGAGGCCATGCCCCAGAACTATAGAAATAATAAAACATTACAGTTATACCAAAGAAGGAACAAAGTTAATCCTTTAAGTTACAAATACAATGTAATTATGCCTTAGTTATTGCAAAAAATAATTAATTATACGTAACTAGTTGTTTGTGAATAGTTACTTCCAAGCTCTGGATGGCACAGCTGCTTCTGAGAACTGACGAGTGTCGATTTTACATTCTTGGGTGAGTGTACAGGCTGGTCTTGATAGCCGGAGGATGGGATGCTAAACACATACCACTCAGGTTGAGCTGTTCAGTCTCTTTGGAGAAGCCTCCAGCATTGTGTCTGATCTAAACAATGGTGCACCTTCTTTCACCACACACTGGGATCTGTATTGATTAAGAAGAAAGAAAATACTCCATTGAAGAACTGCCAGTCCCCTGCAGCATCCTGCTTTGTGTTTCTTTGAGCTGTCCCAGCCAAATGCTGACCACGCTTATTAGCCTATGAATGCTCATGACTTGGAGCCCTTGGGTGATCGGTGGGTTTTTGTTGCTGTTGCTGCTGTTTTGTTTTTTGAGCAAGTTGATAGATCCAGGGAAATCTGTGGGTGTTCCTTTAACATAGAAAAGCACTTGGCACAATTTTAAAGTACTTTGCAAATCTATATATCCTGCCACCAAATCAAACCCATCTTGAAAACAAAATGTTTTAGAAATTAAGAGAGAGAGAGAGAGAACAAGCTTTAATGTGTTTTATGCTTTCCCCTAATTCCATTGTGCCTTTATGGGCCTTCTTGAAAACAAAATGGAAGGCTTTCTGCTACTTTAATGCAAGGAGGATCACAGCCAAAATGGCTATTAGAATAGCAAGAGACAGGCTGGAATCACTGTACATTCAGTGAGACAGAACCCATCTGTGACTTGAAACTGTAGAAGGAAAAGGTATTGGTGCAGAAGGAATGCTTAATCTTTGCTTTGCCCCTCAAGGAAGCCTGAAGCTGCTATTTGCATGTGGAGTCCCCCTCCTCCCATACATACTTAAAGCTGTGAGAGAGCTAGGTGTATGCCATCTTGTTGTATCTCCCAAGTCCCTCAGATACACACCAGGCTGGAGAATAAGCAAAATCTCATCTTTACTAAAGCTAGAGAAGTCTTCATTCTAGGCCCGCTTGCCGAACCAGATTGCACTTCAGATTAATTTGAACCAGACGACCTGGTGTGCCTTTTAATGAAAGAAATGCTAGAGTGATTGCGGGAGCTAGAGGGAAGCAAGAAATTCACTTTGTTTTGCAATTTCATCCCTTCCATATTGGATAAACATTCCCTGCTGTCTACAAAACAGGTCTGGGGTCTGGCACCAGATACAGTTTGACTCATGAGACAGACAGGCTAGCGTTAATGATGCCTGAGTCAGTGGGAAGCCAGGCTCAGTCACCTAGAGGGAGGACAGGTAATGGAGCTGTTGGGACTTGCACAAGATGAAGAGGGTGTTAACAGGGTTTTACTGGTGATAATTAAAGCAGAAGCTGAACTCTTCTGGTGGCCAGTGAAATTCATCATGATTAATCCTCATGTATTAGACAATACTTAATTTTAACTTATAATGCTTAACCAATATATAAAACAAAGTGGTATTAATGGGTATTTTAACAGATATAGTACTTGTTTTCTACCAGCACATAAAAGTTCCTGCTCCGTATTGAATTCATCCCTTATATTCATGTTTATTTGCCAATTATGTTTATTTGAAAGATACAGTACTATCTATCCATGTTGATAACTCAATCTCACAGCTTTAGCGTGCCTGACATGTTTCCAGTTCTGAGACTGTTGGCATTTTGGAAATTAGACATTGTCTTGAGTCTGATAGGAGACACATACAACCGTATAACATGTCAGTGTAAAAATACAGCCAATGATTACAAGGAAACATGTTTTGAAGATAAAATTCAGAAATCCTTTGGGATACAATACCCCATGGAAGAGGTTTTACTTCTGTCCTGTTTCATACAAAAATAAACCTACTTTACAAATCTGCCCCTGTACTAAACACGACTCTTCTAGTCCTTCTAGTATTGTTTGCATTAGACCCTGAAAAGTTACTTTTTTAGACTATAGCTCCTAAAATGTCCCAGCCACCTTGGTCACTAGTCATGCTGGCTGGGGGATTCTACAAGCTATAATCCAAAAAGTAACTTTTCCAACTTTTCTTGCCTGCACTAATTGGCAACAGCTCTCCAGGCTTTCATACCTGGAGCAGTCCGATTAGGAGCTGCCAAGTACTGAATATGAATCTTTTTCATGCAAAGCTGATACTTTACTACTGAGCTGTGGTCCTAAATGTAAGAACATTGAAGCATATTGTCAAGGTCTTACATAGTACTTCATATGCAGCTATCCATCTATATTATATTTTACAATTACTTAAATTTCTGTCCATTAAGGACTTTCTCAGATGCCTTGCATTCTTGTTAGAACACAAAATCAAAAGTTCCAATGAGAACATTGAGACAGGGGCCATAAAAGACATGTGCCACATGTCCCCTTCAGTTATTACCAAATGAATCAATGACAGCTGATGCCTTCCAGAGAAATTAAATGTGAGTTGTACCTTTTAAAGACTGCCACATTGTTTAGTATAGGCTGAAAGCTCCTTACATGTTACTGAAAGCTCCACATGGGCACATGACTACATGCCATGGTTCTCCATGCAAAACATCTCCATGGTGAATCTGATGTTAGGAGGAGCAGTGCATGTAAAAGTCCCTCCAAATATATTCTCCAGACTGCACACTTTCAGTGGCAATTCCCATAATCCCTGGGTTTTATTTTTCAGCCTCCTTAACTGAAGTAATTGCAACTAGAAAACTGTAGCTTGATCCATGGAGTTCACATGCTACCAAATGCATTCCTCTATGAACTCTTCCCTCCGGATAATTGTAGTGCATCATTTGAATTGTAGAGCATCTCATGTTCAGCCTAGAGAAGAGAAGGTTAGAGGGCAACATGTTATCAGTCTTCAAATATCCAAAAAGCTATCATACACAAGATAGAATAGATTTATTTTATTTTCTTCAAAAAAAAAGATGTAATTCTTCACTGATTTCGTTCTGGAAGGAAGCAATGAGTAACTTTAGCAATTTTCTTCCTACCTTTTAGAAAGTTTTCAAAAACTGCACAATAGCAAAAATACAGAAAAAAGCATTTGCTGTGCAGGAAACAATTTTTCTGCACAGAAAATGCTGTTTTCTGTAACTATATATATATATATATATATATATATGCAGAAATTATACAGAATAAGCCCTGAACCATGTAGCTTCTTCTTGGTGGTATTTTCCAGTGCTCAAGAAAAACTTTTTTTTTTTACCACTTTCCAAATATTTTCAAATATTTTCTCCATCCTTATTTCAAAGGATAAAACTAGAACCAACAGATGGAATTGCAAGGAAATGAATTTTAACTGCACATTATGGCAAAAGTAGGCAAATTCCAGGGGACAGTCTCCCACTGCTGCAACACACCAGGTGGTGTACTGCCACCCTGAACTGGTAAAAACAGAAAAAAACCAGCCAAAAAGGCCCCTTCCTGTTTGGTTAAAAAAGAGTTTTAAAAGGTACGGGGAGGTCTTGCACTTTTACATAGAAATGATACCCTTATGAAGGGGTGGGTTCACATTTGCTGACATATTTAAGCAGAGGCTGGAGGGCCATTGATTAGGGTGCTATAGCTGCATCCTGCAGGTCCTGTAATGAGCAGGTTGTTGAACTAGATGGCCTCCCATGTTTCTTCCATGTATGATTCTATGAAGTCCAGTACTGGATGTTCTAAAACTTGAGTAGGAGAAAATCACCAGGAAGAGCATCAGAGCCATTTGGGAAAGGTCAAGCAATGCAAATGTACCGTGCCAAACCTACTTCATAACCCTGCACAGCTGGAGCACTGAAGTGAGAGGAAGATACAGTAGGACCCCGTATCCACTGATTCATTATCTACTGATTCAATTATCTGCAGGACACAAAACAGCACACCTACCATAGAGTCTTCCTAGAAAATGTGTCCTCTCTAGCCATTTTCTAGGTCCTCCAAGGCAACTCTATGGTATTTTAAACCAGAGTCCCATTATTTTCAATGGTGTTCACTATTATCCACGGTTTACATTATCCACAGGGCCCCCCATAACCAATCCCCAGCGGATACAGGGGTCCTACTATACTCATTTTCTGTAAAGTGCAGCAACTTCTGATTTAGATAAGTATGTGGACAGAGCCACATATGCAAAGTCATATGTGCAGCTCACAGTTCATGATTAAATGTTCAGTGCTCAGAGTAGAAGGCCCACTGATTTGGTAGTGAGAGATTATTTTTTACATGCTGGGATGTGCTATGAATTATTATAAAACCATGGAAGAGGAAAAAACCTTCAAGGTGTGAGGTTGGGTATGTGTCTCCCTCAAGTAGGAGTGTTTGGCTCTCTTTGCAGGCAAATGAATCAAGCAAGCCCCCACCTTTTTCACTAACACATCCATGGCTTTAGGCAAAAGTGCTTTAGAAATTGCTGTAGCAGAGGCCTCCGGTGGTCCCCCCCCCTTCTTTTTCTTTTTTTCTTTTTTGCCTAAGGGCAATGAAAAACTAAACTACCTCATGTGAAAGACTCAGGTGATTGAATTTGCTTTGCAAACAAATAGGTTAACATTTTGTCAGCTCAAGGGGATTACATGCTGTCTGTATGACTCCGTGATCACCAAGGAAACAGCACCACATGGGAGTGTTATGACAGACGTGTGTCCATAACAGAGTTATTTTGAGGTTCATTGCTTGCGCTCATATTGAGCCAGACTTTCCTGGCAGCTGACTGGGATTTTCAGAGGTTTTAGGCTAGAGGTCATTGTTGAGTTCTTTTAGTCTGGCTTGTACAGAAGGGAGCAGGGAATGATTTCCAAATACTGATTTATAAAGACTTAAAGACCAGGCATAAAGATACCTATCAAACAAGATGTATCATGAAAATAAAAATCACAGAAAGCTGACTGACCTCTTTCTTTTAGCTCATGCAACAATATGACTAAACAATATGACTAAATAGTGCTGGGCTTTATAGACAGCTGGCACGTTTGCATGAATATAAACGGAACCAACGATTTCTCCATGATGGGATGGAGTTCCTTTTATGGAACTCTGCAATATAAAGAAGGTACCTAGTATTTGCAAAGCCATTTAAGGCTCCAGACAGATGGCAGCCTAGTTCAGATGTAACACAAACCCTTAGTGCTGTTGAAGCCTCAGCTTCATCCTCTCCTTGCCTTTTCTCTTCCAATGTTGACACAATTGAAATTGACCTCCCTGGTTTAAACTTGCCAATGTTTTGTTGTTGTTACAACTCAACAGGTTCCTGGTGGGTTAGAGCCCATCTAGAAGAGGGGGAAAAATGGAGTACCTCATAGTAATGCCATGTCTTAATGGGGTTTTTTTGGCCTTGGAAGTCCCCATAAGCCTGGCATTCCAGATGGCAGCCACGAGTGATTTACTCATGTTGGTTCTTTGTTGCTGCCAAAAAAAAAAAAAAGTTGTCCAAGGTGCTCTGGACTATATAGTGATTTTCCAATTTCACAGGAAAGCAAAACAAAAAATAGCCATCCCATTTTATCGTCTTAGCAAGCGATCACTAAGGCAAAAATCCAACTTGGTGATAGTAGTCCCTTGCCCTGTTAGCAAGCCCCACCCCTCCTCTTGCCCGGCTAGTCAGTTTGTGCTTCCCTTCGGATTTTTTGCTGTTAGATATTCCAAATGAGCAGGAATGCACATCCCCCTCATGGTTTTTGAAAAAGTACGGGGAAATCTGCAAAGGCTTTTAACCCGTTGTTTTTGCCATTTTGGGACCCCCTCCTTCTGAATAGGGTGGATTGGTGCAGGAATGCATTTAGACAGATAGGATTCCAAGGAAATTCCATGAGGGTTTTATTGACCGTTTAGACAGCCCCTTAGTTAGTTGAAACAAGCTTAGAGCAAACCATCTTTTCTGATCCTGGTTTCTTTCAGTAAACTTTAGTACAGTCTCTTGTTATTTTAAACCAAGAAGCAGATATTTCCACTCTCTGCTATGCTGGAGGTTGAGAGGACATGAGCCAACACTTCCTTCATATAATGCTAAACTGGGTTTTCCTCCTCCTCTGGCTTTTCTTCGCAAATGAAGATTCAGGAAGGACTCATCCCACGCTTTCTGCAAGCATGCTGATGACTAAAAAGGCCAATCCGAGATAAACAAGTCCGGTTGCAAAAAGCACAGCAGAAGGTCTCCTTGGGTGATGTTTCCAGGTTGTGATTCTTTCTGCGTTGTCGTTTCTCTTCAAGACTTGTTCGGCGTGAGTTCTCAAATAAGGCTGCAGCATTGTGAATAGTGCGTCTCCATGCCTCCCGATGTGAGGCCAGGGACGACTCCTCAAGCGCTTTCATCAGCGCTGTCTACGCACAATCCTAAATATACACTGGACTGACTATGTGACGAATGTTGCTGTCCTTGAGCAAGCAGGGATCACCAGTATTGAGGCCATGATATTGAGAACGCAGCTGCGCTGGGCAGGGCACGTTTCTAGGATGGAGGACCATCGTTTCCCAAAAATACTACTCTATGGTGAACTCGCCACGGGTCAGCGTAAGAGGGGCGCTCCAAAAAAGTGATACAAAGACTCCCTGAAACAACATCTCAGGCTCGGCCAAATTGATCACCACTACAAACGAAACCTGAAGACCATCCTACAGATCCTTCTCCTACAGTGCTTTGGCAACATATCAAAAACAGTATCCTCCAGTCTGCAGAAGAATCCCTCGGGTTCTCCCACAAGAAAAATCAAGATTGGTTTGATGAAAACAACCAAGAGATCCAGGTGCTGTTGGCAAAGAAGAGAACTGCTCACCAGGCATACCTCGCCCAGCCAACCTGCCATGTAAGAAAAGCAGCTTTCCACCTCACATGTAGTAAACTACAACAAAAACTCCGAGACATGCAGAACAACTGGTGGATCAATATAGCAAAAAAGACACAACGCTGTGCAGATCTGGGTGATCATGGAGGATATTATGAAGCTCTTAAAGCAGTGTTTGGACCTACTTATCAGGTCCAAAGCTCCTTATACAGTACAGATGGTCAAACATTAATTACTGATAAAGCCTCCATCCTGAATCAATGGGCTGAACATTTTCAAAGTCTCTTTAGCGCCAACCAAGTAGTCCAAGGCTCAGCTATCCAACATATGATACAAAAACCGATGAAAAATGAATTGGACATAGCTCCCACTTTGGAAGAGACCCTTAAGGCCATACAGCAGATGAAAAACGGCAAGGCATCTGGGATTGATGGAATCTCACCTGAAGTTTGGAAACACGGAGGTCATGCACTCCACAAAAAATTCCACGAATTCCTTGTGAATTGCTGGGGAAAGGGGGAACTGCCATCAGACCTCCGAGATGCAGTCATCAAACTGGGTTTTAATGTTATGTCTAAACTGGACTATGTTACTTTAATAGTAGTAGGGTCAGTTTGAAGATGACACAGATGTGGGTGTGTTTTTCCTGAGTTGGGTCACAACAATTTTAGTTGCACTTAAGTCTTTTTGTTTTAGTGGCTCCAAATGAATCATGACTAGTTTTTCACATTGATTTCAGTAGCTTCAGTGGGTGATAATTTGGTACAAGCTAGGAATTGACAAATTAAAAATTCTCCATTTCAGCACTCCCTGTCTCTCCCTACACCTTTTGCTAGGTTCCAACAATAGCAATAGCATTGATATTTATATACCATTTATCAGTGCCAAAGCACTCCCTAAGCAGTTTACAATGATTTTTAGCTAATTGCCCCCAACAAGCTGAGTAATCATTTTACCAACCTATGGAAGGTTGAGTCAGCCTTGGAGGCCTCTGGAATCGAACTCATAATCTTGTGGCTTGCAGTACTGGCACTTAACCACTGCACCACCAGAGCTCCCTTGCTTCCAACAGCATTTGCAATGCTTCTGTAGTCAAAGTACAGTATGTGTAGGGAAAGATAAAAACCAAACTATTCATTCCAGCCAAATTTGAGAATGTTCAGGTCAAAAGGTAAGTTGAATTAACCCTCTTCTATTAATGAGAGTTCAAAGTGCTTAACAATGACTAGATCATGCCCCAAATATCTTACATCAGTTGTTCAGAACAGAATGTTTGGCCTTTGAAAGCTTCTGAAGTTCTAAAAACTTCTTCTTATGAAAATTATTTAAAAGCAATACATTTTATTTCTTATCATGATGTTGGACTTCTTCCAACAAGTTGTTGTTAACTGTTGTCAAATTGACTTCGACTTATGGTGACCCCATGAATGAGAGGCCTCTAAATCACCCTACCTTCAACAGCCCTGCTCAGGTCATACAAACTCAGGGCTACGGCTTCTTTGATTGAGTCTATCCATCTGGAATGCCATCTTCCTCTTTTCCTATTAAGGGCATGTGCTGGTTCCTCTGAGCATGTTAAGAGGAACAGGAAGCAAATAAATCTTGTAGCAGATGCAGCTGACATCAGGCTGATGAAGTGAGCACACAGACACAGAGATTATGTCTAAACTACTGTCCTTTACTTAAGCATATTGAAGAAATATATACAACAGGTCTGGGACCCCAAATACATAGACAACATAGCTCAGCAGTCATGGCAATACTGTCCAGTACTGTCTAGGATGGAGAACTATTACAGACAGAGTGTAGTGAGGGCAGAAACATAAGATTATACCAGTACATGTTTACATCTCATTCATAGGCCATGTAGTTGCCCATTCCCACACACATGGCTTATCCAGTCTTTCCCAGGGTGATAGTGGCTGCATCACTTCCTCTTCCTTTGCTTCTCACACAGACTAATGTAAACATCAGTTAGTTGTCAACACTAGCTGTGTTTAGCTAGCCCTCACTACTGGCCCCTGCTGGCAGTATCTCTTTACAACACATGACACATTCTCCATGATTATACATCCCAGAATCCTGACATTTCCTACTGCTTTTTACCTTACCTAGCATTATTGTCTTTTCTAGCAAGTCATGTCTTCTCATGCTATGGCCAAAGTACAACAGTCTCAGTTTAGTCATCTTGGCTTCTAGGGAGAGTTCCGGTTTGATTTGCTGTAGGGCCTATTTATTTGTCTTTCTGGCAGTCCACAGTATCCGTACAACTCTTCTCCAGTACCACATTTCAGGTGAGTTTATTTCTTCCCATCAGCTTTCTTCACTGTCTAGCTTTCACAACCGTACATAGAAATAGTAGAGTCTCCTTCTTTGGAGGTTTTTAAACAGAGGCTGGATGGCCATCCGTCAGGAGTGCTTTGATTGGGTATTCCTGCATGGCAGGGGGTTGGACTAGATGCCCTTTGTGGTCTCTTCCAAGTCTATGATTCTATGATTCAAAATGGGAAATACGATGGCATGGATAATCCTAACTGTAGTATTCAATGATATATCTTAACACTTCAGGATCTTATTCCTTTATAGGTGCCTTTCCAAGTCCTAGTCTTCTTCTAATTTCTTGCTGCAGTCTTCATTCTGATTAATTATTGAGCCAAGGTATGTAAAATCTTGAACTACAGTGGGCCCTTGGTATCCACCGGGTTTTGGTTCCAGGACCACTGGCAAATCCATGGATACTCAAGTCCCATTATATACAATGGTGTAGTAAAATGGTGTCCCTTACATAAAATGGTGAAATAAAGGTTTACTTTCTGGATTTTTTAAATTTTATTTTCAAGCAGTGGATGGTTGGATCCATGGATGCAGAATCCATGGATACTGAGGGCCAACTGTATTTCAATGTCTTCATTGTCTACTTAAAGTTATGTAATTCTTCTGTGGTCATTGTTTTTGTTTTCTTAATGTTCAGCTGTAAACCTGCCTTTGTACTTTCTTCCTTGACTTTCTTCAGTAATTGTTCCAAGTCTTTGCTATTTTCTGTTAGTAGTATGGTATCATCTGCATACCTTAAATTGTTGGTGTTCCTTGCTCTAATGTTCATGTCTCCTTCCTCTGAGTCTAATCCTGCTTTATGCATGATATATTCAGCATATTAGTTACACTGATAGGATGATAAAATGCAGGCTTGCCTGACCCCCTTGCCAGTTAGAAACCATTCTGTTTCTCTGTGTTCTGTCCTAACAGTAGCCTCTTGTCTGAGTACAGGTTACACTTCAGGACAATCAAATGTTGTGGCAACCCATTTCTTTAAGAGTAATTCATAGTTTTCCATGATCTATACAATCAAAGACTTTGCTATAATCCATGAAGCACAGGATGATTTTCTTTTGAAATTCTTTGGTGTGTTCCACTATCCAACATATGTTTGCAATTTGATCCCTAGCACCTCTTTTTTTCCTGAACCTAGCTTGGACATCTGGCATTTCTCACTCCATATACGGTAAAAGTCTTTGTAGAATTTTTAGCATCATCTTGCTTGCATGGGAAATTAATGTAATGGTCCTGTGGGTACTGCAATCCCTGGTTTCCCCTTTCTTGGGGACTGGAAGTATCTGAAATATTCCTATATTCGAGACTTTTGATTCAGCCTTATTTCCTCATGGTAAATAGTTGAGTGGTTTCATTTTACAGCAGAAGTTGTGATTTTGCTCTTGTAGTTTTGGTCTTTGAGTTTACTAGGGCACATGAAGACGGATGGATGGAAGACGTATAGGAAAATTAATGTATGTGAATCAGTTGCTTCACTTGCATAATACCATCACTCTTTTATAAGCTTAAGTCCTGCTCTCATGCGTTTATACCATTCACTGTGTCCTTGTTAGCTTTTTATCAAGATGAGCATAATTCAGAATCCATGTTTGTAAAAAAAACAAACAAAAACCCAGAATCTATACTTTATATTGATAGAGATGCATACAAATGCATCTCAGGCATTCAGCTGTACAAAACAAAATACAGAAGCTCTCTATAATTTAAACAGACAGTCAGGGACAGCTTTATAAGCACTTCACCAATCCATGTGGCTATTGTAATATTGCTGAAATCACAGAGCTACTGATTCAGCTCTTTCTAAGTTGTATAACCACTAGAAGAAAGAACAACACATAACAAAATATGTGGGCATTCCTTTGTCAGGTTCACCTCTTCCCCCAGTAATAAGTAGTGCAATTTACCCCATGACATCCTGCCATTAGAGACCATTTTCCTACTATCATTGGTTGCTGTTGGTGTAGCATTCATTCATTATGCAATCCTAGACACACTTACCTGGGAGAACAAGTCCTGTTGAATTCAGAGGGCCTTCTGCCTGTATTATAAGGGATGGATTAACAGATCAGTTTAGGTATCTCTCAGTTTCTCATTTTTTCCAAGCTTAACTTTGGTTTGTCCAGAACTTTGGTAATTTTTCAGATCATCTTGAACTTTGAGAATTTTATTTAATGCTCACATGAAACTTCATTTACATGTTGGCACATGTATTGCCTGATATATGCATTTTTGTATAAAATTTTGACTAATATATACCATTTTTCCAAGTGGCGTGCCAATAAAATGTTTTTGTGAACATTATTTTCACCAATATACTATATGCCCTTTTATTTGCTTCTTTCCGTAGTACATTCATTTTTCAAATATATTTTTGTGAAAATATGTGTTTTATATATTTATTTTTATATATATTTATTATAAATAAATATATTTGAGAACTCACGCCGAACAAGTCTTGAAAAGAAACAACAACGCAGAAAGAATCACAACCCAGAAACATCACCCAAGGAGACCTTCTGCTGTGCTTTCTGAAACCGGACTTGTTTATCTCGGATTGGCCTTTTCAGTCATCAGCGCGCTTGCAAAAAGCGTGAGATGAGTCCTTCCTGAATCTTCGTTTGCGAAGAAAAGCCAGAGAGAGAGAGAAAAATATATATCTATATATTTATTGATTGGAGAATCCCATTACAAAATTCAGAGAAGAACACATTTTCAAGGATAATTTAAGTTTCCATATTCGTTCAAAAGTGAAAAATTTATGTCTTTCAAATCCATTACTTCTATAGGTTTTCCTTCTTCTTCCCTCCCTCTTTCCCTGTTCCTATTATAATTGTATTTATCTCTTATTCTTTTAAGATCTCTCTTTTCTTTTTATCATAACCATAAGTACTTCATATATCTTACAATATTACTTTTCCACCCCTTCAATAAAGTAGGAAAGTACAAATACTCTAAATAGGTAACAATACAAGTGGTCAGAGCATAACAAAATTGGAGGGGGTGAGGGAAAATAATATCTGTTTTGTCTTCCTCCTGCTTTCATCTTCTAACTGCTCTCTTTGTTTTCCCCCAAAAGACATATAAGTAAAATTTCAATTTTAGAGATTGACAAACTCTCAAGATTGTTAAAAGAAAAGTCTTTTAAAAACTTTCACAAAGGTTGGAACAAAGTAATTGATTTTATGAAGAGAATTTATGAAGAGAATATGGTGCTAAATTTGGAGGAATAATAAGAATAATGTGGCAAAACTAGCGAAAGTCCAAAATAAGGGGATTTCAAAAAGTACATTGTGACCTCGTAACTGGGTGGAGGGAGGTCAGTTATGAGAATGAATAGCAAAGATTGATATGAATATGGAATGTGAATGGCAGTATTATAGTAAAATCTGGAAGAAAAAGCTAAATTGGAAACAAAGTAAATATACTAAAAGAATGATAATGAGGAGAAGTGATGTTAAGGAAATGTAAAACAATTACTTTGGTCTGTACATGATTCATGCTACCTATATGCATGTAAGATGAATGTTTTTATTTAACAAATCTTAAATAAATATTGGGGAAAAACAAAAGTGAAAATTTAGGCAAGTGCAGATTAAATGTGAGCATAGTTAATTTCTCATCTACTCCTACTTATGAGTAGACATGTATAGGTTTGCAGTGACATCTTTTGGAGAGTTTTTGTTGGAGAAAATGTATGACTCTTCCTGAGAAGGCTTTCTTTCGTTTTCCCTCTATTTAATCAACACTTATTTTCTTCTTCCCTTTTCCATTCATAAAAACTACATGCAGGCTTAGAGGAGCAAAGGAAACAAGGACCAAAGCAGTGAGAATGCATGTTAAGCTTTGAAACCTGTCCCATAACAAAAAAAGGAGGGGGTGGAGTTAGAGAATAATAATAAAAATCAAAGAAGCAAGCACATGATCCCCACTGCAGAAGGCATTCTTTCTTCCAGCAGGTTTTATTTTGTGACAGTGAGCCAACCATGCCTCAGGGAAAAGTATATTTGGTGGCTATGATTTGTTTCAAGAATGTGCTGTCTTGTCAGAAGGAAGAAAATATCCCCTCTGCAACTCAGCCATGAATGGTGGCAGGCCAAGGAGCTGGAATCCTCAAGCATCAAAGCCAGCCATGGTCATTCTTTGGGATTTATTTTTGTAACCATCTCTCATCTTTTATTCTGTTGTATTTGTAGCTTGCTCAGTTGCAGAGGCTATGTCTAGGTTGCATTAAATTGATACAACTGACAACAAAATTCAATATTCAAAGTAAACAGAAAAAATCCTCCTCAGTCTCTTTCCCATCTCTACCTGCCCAACTATTCTCACATCTTTTACGCTAAGAAAATCTATCCTGGGCTTTCATATTTCCTCCCAAGGTTAAACTTCTACTCTTGTCATGGGGGGGGGGCTATCAGGTCTCCATAAACTTCCTTCCCAATCCACTACTTCAAATTTGACCAGTGTTGTTAAATATCCCCTTTATTCTTCTCCGTTGATGTGCAATAAATGAATATGGACAGTTATCCTGCAGATTCTGACCTCTCATTTTTAGGAGATTACATTCTGTAATGTAGGGGAATCTTTTAGCACCTTTGAGACTGAGAGAAGGAAATTGTTGTATGTTACACTGTATACCTACAATAATCAGGACTCGTGTTTAAAAATATATTTAAGCCCAGTTGGATCTGTTTCCAGTGGATTTCCAAGGATCCATGCATCTGCGGAAGTAGACCAAATCTACGAAAGCTTATACGACAATTTTCTTCTCTCAGATAGTCTCAAAGGTGCTACAAGATCTCCTTGCTTACTGATATTTCAGACTAACATAGTTACGTCTCTGAATTCTGTAATATAGACATTCAGACATTACATTCTGTGCTTTGAACCTCTTCCTGACTATGCTACACAGGAATAAACACTGGGAACAGATCCAACTGGGCTTAAACATATTTTTAAGTACAAGCCCCGATTATTGTAGATATACAATGTAACATGCACCACAACCCTAATCAACATTATATATGTGAACAACAAAATCCATAACTCAATGGTGCCACCTAGGAAAAAAAAATTAAGAAAAGTGCTCATGTTAGCTAATGGTGGTAACTGGAAAGGAACAAAATACAACCAAATATAGAATATTCATGAAAGCTTTATTTCAATCATAGCAGATAAACAAGGAGATGAAGGCACGATACACAAGAAACCAGAGGAACATAAAAACAGTATAATGACTAAAGTATAAGGTGAAGTGATTTCTATGTGGCTTACAGCATTTTTTAAATGGCTGAAATTAGTCTGTTTTTTAACAGAATCCTGTATTTGTTCCTCACCTTCCACCAGCCTTCTTTCCAACAAGATTGAGCTGAAAAATTAAAGAAGGGGGAAAGAGGAATTTGTAGATACCTCTCCAGACAGAAGTCTAAGAAACTGGTTCCTGTAGGCTCAAGTGAAAGATGAGAAAGGTTGATTCAGAATTCAACATCAAGGATCCAGAAAGATCAGGATGGAAAATCATGGATCAGGAAGGAAACCACAGAAATTAAAGAATGGAAGGATTAGAATGGAAATCGTGGAAATAGAGGGAAAGGTTTGAAAATCAAACATTAAAAAAGTTGGATGTAGGTAAAGTACACAAAATAGGAAAATACATTATTTTTAAAAACTGCAAAAGCTGAATCTATGCACATTGTTCATGAGCCAAGCATCCAGCTTCAAAAGACTGGCTCAGAAGAGATGGCTAGAAGCAGTTGAAAGAAGTTCAAAGCTAGAAAAGCTGGAATGCTTGTGTGTTAGACAGTACAGTTGTCCTTCCATATCCACGGATTTGGTATCCATGGATTTAAGTATTCACAGTTTGAAAATATTCTTAAAAAAATAATAATCCAAAAAGCAAACCTTGATTTTGCCATCTTATATAAGTGACACCATTTTGCTATACCACTACATATAATGGGACTTGAGTATTCACGGATTTTGGCATCCATGGGGTGTTCTGGAACCAAACCCCAGTGAATATGAAGGGACAACTGTAGTATGTTTTAAGAATAAATGTGCCCTAGTTCCAGACCTGTAGCTAATCTAATTATAAATAAAGATAAATTTGAAAGAGAATGATAGTAAATGACTAGCTTATAACAAGCCTGACTATATTGCTACTGGCTGATGCAATCAGGATGGAAGGCAGCCAAGAGAGAAGAGTGCCTGATATGTCACATCATATCTAAGATATTTGTTTTGATTGGATGGGTGAGCTGTTTATATAAACACGGTACAATTGAGTTGTGTTTTGTTTGTTTTTTAACTGATGGGCCAACAGAGACTGGGGAGAGTATAAAACAGAAGCCTTTGGTGTAGCAGGTTTTGCTGTCAGACACATTTGGGGCTAAGAAAACATGCACATGCCAAAAAAAATACGTAAAGGCAAAGCAAATAAAATGGAGACTACATTACCAGTGATTACAACCTTTAACTTTAATGTGATAACTTTGCCTGATTTTAACCCAGAAAAGCTGACAAACATACACAAATGTCTTACTCATATCTGTCAAAGCCCAATTATCGCTGGAATAACTGAATAAACATTGGATGTGTTCTTCAGTGACATCATCGGCATAAATGTTTTCTGCACTATCCCCATCCATTGAGTGATTATTTGATGCTGATTCATGTTGTCTTTGTAGATTGCATCCTCTTCTATGCCATCCATAACATCGCTAATGCCACATTTCAGCCACAACCTCTTTTACCATTTCTGGTGGAATTTAATCCCAAATTTCATTACCGTTTCATTACCAAATCAATGTCTGGTTTCATCAAGTTCCCTCCTTTTGTTAACTTTGCTTGACCAAAATACACCCATTGTTGCCACATATTGTACAGTCGGTTCTTGAACAGCTTGTTGAGACAGACAGCCAATAACTGCAGCATCCATGTTAGGCCACCTGGAATCACTGCTAAATTAGTTGCCATTTTCTTTGCTTCATCTTTGACAATCTGAGTGACATGCATGTGGAACATACCCCACACCAATAGTGATGGGCATTCAAAAAGGCCTTTCACCCCTCCACTCAGAGATGGGGATAGTTCTGTTTTTTGCTAAAAGATAAGGTACAGTTTAAACTCTTTATAAAAAAAACCATCCCCTTCTCTGAGTAGAGTGGCAAATGGTGAAACCTTAGTCTGTCCTGGGGGAACCTAAAAGAAGCTCCACTCCCCATACTCTTGGTGCTCCTTTGAGGGGAAGCATGAAAGAGCCACTGCCACCACCATTTTCCCACCCAGGCATTCAAAAAGGCTAGAAGTGGTGCCCCAGCGAAGAGAGAAAAGGGAATCAGAGTTTCTTTTAGGTTCTCCCAGGACAGACTATGTACTTGTCTTTTGCGACTTATACATGAGCATCAGAACCATGAGAGACTCTACAGATTGTAGACAGCCTGAGCATCATTCTGCTCTAATAGCCCATGAACCATCACGACTTAATATTGACATTGCTGCTCTTAGTGAAGTTCGTCTCCATGAGGAAGGCAGCCTTAAAGAACATGGCACCGGCTACACACCTTACTGGTCTGGCAAACCCAAAACTGAAAAACATCTTTCAGGAGTAAGCTTTATGATTAAAAACTCCATTGCCTCCAAACTCGAAACCTTGCCAACAGGACACTCTGATCACATTATTTCCGTATGCCTCCCACATGTTGTTCTCTTTAGTATATATGCCCCAACTATGCAAGCCGACTCTGTAGAGAAAGACAAATTCTACACAGACGTATGCAACCTCATACAAAAAGTCCCTGTAGAAGATACAATTATTATCCTTGGTGACTTCAATCCCAGAGTAGGAAAGAACTCTGAATCCTGGAAAGGTGTGTTAGGCAAGCATGGTGTTGGAAACTGCAATGATAACGGATGTTTCCTGCTAGAGTTCTGTGCAGAACAACAGCTGACTATTAGAAACACTATCTTTCAGCAGAAAGATAGCTTGAAGACAACCTGGATGCATCCCCAATCCAAACATTGTCACCTCATTGACTATGTTCTAGTCTGCCAGAGAAACATTCGCGATGTCCGTCTTACCCGAATGATGCCCAGTGCAGAATGCCAAACAGATCATCGCCTTGTCAGGTGTAAACTAAATCTTCATCTTAAGTTCAAACCTAAGAGGGGTGGCATCTTAAAGAGGAGACTCCAAGTCAATAATCCTCAACAAGCTACCATGAGAGACAACTTCCAGGCAAGTCTGCAAACAAAACTTGAAGACCATCCTACAGATACTTCTCCTACAGTGCTTTGGCAACATATCAAAAACAATATCCTCCAGTCTGCAGAAGAATCCCTCGGATTCTCCCACGAGAAAAATCAAGACTGGTTTGATGAAAACAACCAAGAGATCCAGGAGCTGTTGGCAAAGAAGAGAACTGCTCACCAGGCATACGTCACCCAGCCAACTTGCCATGTAAGAAAAGCAGCTTTCCGTCTCACATGTAGTAAACTTCAACAAAAACTCCGCGACATGCAGAACAACTGGTGGATCAATATAGCAGAAAAGACACAACGCTGTGCAGATCTGGGTGATCATGGAGGATATTATGAAGCTCTTAAAGCAGTGTTTGGACCTACTTATCAGGTCCAAAGCTTCTTAAACAGTACAGACGGTCAAACATTAATTACTGATAAAGCCTCCATCCTGAATCAATGGGCTGAACATTTTCAAAGTCTCTTTAGTGCCAACTGAGTAGTCCAAGGCTCAGGTATCCAACATATGATACAAAAACCAATGAAAAATGAATTGGACATAGCTCCCACTTTGGAAGAGACCCTTAAGGCCATACAGCAGGTGAAAAACGACAAGGCAGCTAGGATTGATAGAATCCCACCTGAAGTTTGGAAACACGGAAGTCATGTACTCCATGGTAAATTCCACAAACTCCTTGTGAATTGCTGGGGAAAAGGGGAACTGCCATCAGATCTCTGAGATGCAGTCATCATCGCCCTGTACAAGAAAAAAGGAGCAAAATCCGATTGCTCAAACTATCGAGGCATAACACTGCTCTCTGTTGCTGAAAAAATCCTTGCAAGGATACTCCTGAACAGATTAGTTCCTGCTATTGCAGAAGAACTTCTTCCTGAAAGCCAATGTGGCTTCAGAGCCAATAGGAGTACTACAGATATGGTATTTGCCCTTAGACAACTGCAAGAGAAATGTAGAGAGCAGAACAAGGGTCTTTATGTAACATTTGTTGACCTGACCAAAGCCTTCGACACTGTGAGTAGAAAAGGTCTGTGGCAGATCCTGGAAAAACTAGGATGTCCCCCCAAATTCCTTAAAACGATTATCTTGCTACACGAGAGCCAGCGTGGTCAAGTCAGATATGTGATGCTCTTTCAGAGCCCTTTCTAATAACTAATGGAGTGAAGCAAGGTTGTGTTCTTGCTCCAACTTTATTTACAGTCTTGAAGAGAAATGACAATGCAGAAAGAATCACAACCTGGAAACATCACCCAAGGAGACCTTCTGCTGTGCTTTCTGCAACCAGACTTTTTTATCTTGGATTGGCCGTTTTAGTCATCAGCGCACTTGCAGAAAGCGCGGGATGAGTCCTTCCTGAATCTTCGTTTGTGAAGAAAAGCCAGAGAGAGAGAGAGAGAGAGAGAGAGAGAGAGAGAGAGAGAGAGATGGTATGTAAGCTGTGCCACTGAGGACAGTGTGTTTATCTGTGTGATGAGAATAAATATTAGCATAAAGCTGCAACTTGTTCTCCTGTTAGTTTTCCTGATAGACCAAGGCTTCAGAAACACTTAAAGGGATACAGATATTAGTCTATTGAATAAGGAATTGGTCTATTGAATAAGACTCGGGAGCCCCTGTCACCAATATGCTAAATTCCAGAAACTCCGGTCAGATTCAGACACAGAGTTATAAGGCAAAGATAAAAGTATAGGTGTGGAAGAACCATGACTGTGTCATTTCCCTATCTCTGAAGGGTCTCCCCAGGCTTCTGGAATAGATTTATGGATATATGGTTGGGGGGGGGGATACAGAGGAAGCAGAAACATATTCTTCTGACAGATGCCATTCTTTTAGCAGACAAACAATATTGCATGGAACCTATTACAGGTATCCCCTGCTTTCCAACGATCTGCTCTTTCGACCCTTTTAAATTATAACTGGAACCCATTAATTTAAGGCATGTCCCATTCTTTTGACCATGCATCAAATTGACCTGTTCTGGTTATGTATAATTCTGCCTTTTCCATGCTCGCACACACCCCACCTAGGAAACAGCATGACACATCTGGTGCCTTAGAGTATGTGTCGCCCACACAGTCTGTTTCCTGGCCTTCTGCAGTTGCTACTACTGTACGAAAAGCTTTGCATAATGCTTTTGCAACCTTGTGCTGCTGGTTTGTTTGTTTTTTAACTTGGTGCCATCTTTTGTTCAGTCTGTATTGTACAGTATTTGTCCATCATACTAAACAGCACCAATTTAAAAAGTCTAGTTCAAAAATTGATGTTCACTCAAAAAATCAGCCACTGGCAGTGTTGCTTCACACCTCCTGGGACCCCAAGTTGCCTGAGGAACCTGAAGGAGCAGACAGATGCCATCTATCAACATCCCATTTGCTCCCCTTTCCCAGTTCTTCAGCTTCTCATTCCATTGGGGTCCTGGGGCTTTTGCAGCACATCCTCACCAACAGGTGGAAGCCAGTGATGCCAGTGCAGTCCCAGTTCTCTCTGCCCTTCAGCCCCTTTGCTTGGCAGCAGAGAAGGAAGTGGCTGCTCCATGCCTCAGCTGCTTCCAACTACTGACTTTCTGTCCTGTGGTCCTTCCCACTATTCACAGGCCCCCAATCCATTGTCCCCTGATGGGGAGGGAGGTGATGAAGGAGGGAAGGGAGTTATTAATTCTGCTCTCTGTCAGTGTATTCCCACTAGCACAGAAAAGCAACATAGACTGATAGACCCACATCCTGGGAGGAATGCAGAAAAGGCATGCCTTTTCTCTCCAGAGTTGTTCATTGTTGTTGTTTTAACCCAGGTTCTAACTCAACAAATTCCCTCAAGAACAATCCCAGCCATCAGGTGCTGTTCATTTAGGATTTCTCCCAAATGTGAGCAATCCAGAGAGGGGAAAAGCATGGCTGCCTTGACTGTAGTTTAGCCTGTAATTTGGTACTCAGTGCAGTTGCTGCAATTCCAGATGGAGTGAACTAGTAACCCAGTGGGTGACCTTGGGCCAGTCACAGGACTGAAATTATCAGATGACAATGTTGATTACCTGTTCCCGCTGCATCATGCTGGTGTGAATGAGGCATCACTTTTATTGATGGCTTAGCCCATCAATAAAAAGTAACACCTCATTCATCCCAGTGCAATGTAGCGGGAATGGGTAAACGCTGAGGATGTCTGATAATTTTGCCTTTTGTGCTATTGTTGCGTCCTAAATGACACATTTTTTGGCAAAATTTGGCTCATCTGATAAAGTCCTGGATAAGCAACAACATCGTCTGAGAATTTCAGCCCTTTGTGTTACTGTCACATCTTAATGACACTGTTTTTGCCACATCTGATAAAATCCACACTCTTCCAGCCTTTGAGGAAGGCAATGATAAATCTCCTCTGAATAAATCCTGCCAGGAGAAACCCTGTGATAGGATTACCATAAGTCTGAGATGACTTGAAGGTTGATTTCTGGTGTTTCCAGAAGAGAGCATATAACACCTGTGCTAAAAGCTCTCCACTGGCTGCCTATTCGTTTCCGGGCACAGTACAAGGTGTTGGTTATAACCTTTAAAGCCCTGCATGGTTTGGGTCCAACTTATCTCTGGGACCGCCTCCTTCCGTACGACCCTCCCCGCGCACTTCGGTCCTCTGGGAGGAATCTGTTACAGCCTATGAAAACAAGGCTGTCGGTGACGTCCCAGAGGGCCTTCTCCGCTGCTGCTCCCAGATTATGGAATGGCCTGCCAGACGAGATCCGTCTTATTAACACCTTAGACAGCTTTAAAAAAGCTGTCAAGACGGATCTTTTCCGGCAGGCCTTTCCTGAATAACTATCCTGGCCCAAGACTCGGCTGTCCTCCCTGAGCTGTAATCAGATTTTTTTTAAAAAAAACAACTATTGTATGTTTTAATCTTTTTCTAATTTATATATTTTTAATTTACTGTATGTTTTTAATCTTTTATAGTTTAATATTATTTTAAGGGGGGGTGGGCTAGGATACTGGGACTATGGAGTTTTTATATTGTAAGCCGCCCCGATTGCGTTGCAGAGGGGCGGGATAGAAATAAATTATTATTATTATTAATAATAATAATAATAATAATAACAACAATTGCATTTATATGTTATACACAGGGTTATGATTACAACTGTAAATTTGCTTCAGCAGCTATGGGCTAACCTACCTATTAGAAGTGGGTTTATTGGCTTTTGTAAACTAAAAATTTCCCATTTTCTTGCCTGAGGTGAAGTAGCAAAGTGCAACCTCTGCTTACTCAGTTCAAGATGCATAACTGCCTAAAGCAGCCAAAGTGTTCTGGTGCATGAGAGATAAAATGTACCAAGATACTCTCTTGCCCATGTCAAGGGACATAACCAAAGCCATGCAAGTCATTTTGGTGCCTGAGGCAAAATATGCCACAGGCACCTCTTCCCATCCTTGCCATTAAAAGTTGAATGCAAACATAAATAAATAAGAATGTGCTGCCCTTTCATCAACAGCCTAAAATCTGCTGCCCAGGACTGGTTTAAAGAATTTGGGGGGGCCCTGCAGTGCTTTATTTTGGGGGGCCCATATGTTTATCTCAGGTCAGTGTAATCTAACTCAACCTAATCTATTCACAGTATAGGATATTCAGATTATTACTAATAATGTTTTTGCAGGAGGAGGGTTACTACAGGCCCCTCACAATGGTAGGGCCCCCTGGGATGCTGACGCCCTTAGTGCCTTAAACTGGCCCTTCTGCTGCCTGAAACTGCCACCTCATTCTAACCAATCATAGAATCATAGAATTGCAGAGTTGGAAGAGACCACAAGGGCCATCCAGTCCAACCCACTGCCATGCAGGAAATCACGATCAAAGCATTCCTGACAGATGGCAATCCAGCCTCTACTTAAAGACTTCCAAGGAAGGAGACCCCACCACACTCTGAGGGAGTGTGTTCCACTGCCAAAGAGCTCTTACTGCCAAAAAGTTCCTCCTAATGTTGAGGTGGAATCTCTGTTCCTGGAGCTTGCATCCATTGCTCCGTGTTCTAGTCTTTGGGGCAGCAGAAAACAAGCCTGCTCTATCCTCAACGTGACACCCCTTCAAATACTTAAACAGGGCTATCATATCGCCTCTTAATCGTCTTTTTTCCAGGCTAAACATACCCAGCTCCCTAAGTCTCTCCTCATAAGGCATTATCTCCAGACCTTTCACCATTTTAGTCGCCCTTCTTTGGACACGCTCTAATTTGTCCATATCCTTTCTGAATTGTGGTGCCCAGAACTGGACACAGTATTCTAGGTGAGGTCTGACCAAGGCAGAATAGAGCGGCACTATTACTTCCCTTGATCTGGACACTATACTTCTATTGATGCAGCCCAAAATCGCATTGGCCTTTTTAGCTGCCGTATCACACTGCTGACTCGTGTTCAACTTGTGGTCTACTAGGACTCCTAGATCGCGTTTGCATGTAGTCTCATTCAGCCAGGTCTCCCCCATCCTATATCAATGCATTTCATTTTTTCGCCCTAAGTGCAGTACCTTACATTTCTCCATATTGAATTTCATTTTGTTAGCTTTGGCCCAGCTCTCCAAACTATCCAGGTCATTTTGAATTTTGATCCTGTCCTCTAGGGTATTGGCTACTCCTCCTAATTTGGTGTCATCTGCAAATTTGATAAGTATGCCCTAATTCCCTCATCTAAGTCATTGATAAAGATGTTGAATAGCACTGGGCCCAGGACAGAACCCTGTGGCACCCCACTGGTCACCTCTTTCGAAGACGAAGAGGAGCCACTGCTGAGCACCCTTTGGGTTCGGTCGGTCAACCAATTACAAATCCATTGAACAGTTAACTTGTCTAGCCCACATTTTACAAGCTTGTTTGCAAGAATGTCATGGGGAACCTTGTCAAAGGCCTTACTGAAATCAAGGTATACGATATCCACAGCGTTCCCTTCATCTCCCAAGCTGGTAATTTTATCAAAAAAAGAGATCAGATTAGTCTGGCATGACTTGTTTCTTTTAAACCCATGTTGACTTTTTGTGATTATGGCATTGCCTTCTAAATGTTCACAGACTCTCTGTTTAATGATCTGCTCTAGAATCTTCCCTGGTATTGATGTCAGACTAACTGGACTATAATTGTTGGGATCCTCTTTTTCCCCCTTTTTGAAGATGGGGACAATGTTTGCCCTCTTCCAGTCTGCTGGGACTTCTCCTGTTCTCCAGGAGTTCTCAAAATTATTGTCAATGGCTCTGAGATTATATTTGCCAGCTCTTTTAATACTCTTGGATGTGGTTCATCTGGTCCTGGAGATTTGAATTCATTTAGTTTAAAAAGGTATTCCTGTACTACCTCTTTGCTTATTCTGTGCTGGATTTCCCCTATTGTGTCCTCTGTTCCTTTATCATCAGGTTGGTCACCCTTTTCCTTTTCTGAAAACACTGAGGCAAAGGAGGTGTTGAGTAATTCTGCCTTTTCTCTGTCCTCTGTTAGCATTTTGCCATCTTCTCCGCGTAATGGCCCGCGTAATTGTTGTGGACATACCCCAAAAAACACTTTTTATCATTCTTAACCTCTCTAGGAGGCCTGAGCTCATTCTGCACTTTAGCTTTTCTGACTTTACTCCTATACGTGTTCGCTATCTGTTTGAATTCTTGTTTGGTGATTTCCCCCACTTTTTCCATTTCCTATACATGTTCTGTTTAAAACTTAACTCCGTTGAAATTTCTTTAGTCATCTATCCTGGTTTCTTGAGACACCTCCCATTTTTCTTCCTCAATGGTACTGTTTGAAATTGTTCCTTCAGTATCTCCCTTTTGAGAAGGTCCTATCCATCTTGAGGTCTCTTCTCTTTTAGTATTCCTGACCATGGGATCACCCTCAGTGTTTCCCTGAGTTTATTGAAATCAGCTCTCCTAAAGTTGAGAACGCGTGTCTGACTATGCCTGGCTTCTCCTTTCCATTGTATAACAAACTCCAGGAGAACATGATCACTCTCACCTAAGGATGCCACCACTTGCACCCCATTAACCAGGTCATCCCTTTTGGTTAGGATCAGATCTAAAATAGCTGACCCCCTTGTTGCCTCTTTCACCTTTTGGACCATGAAATTGTCTTCCAGGCAAGTAAGGAATTTGTTAGACCTTAAAGTTTTGGTTGAATTAGATTGCCACAAATATCAGGATAGTTGAAGTCATCCATCACTACTATATCTCTTCTTGGTAATGGTAGGACTCTCCCTGCTGTCTGTTCAGTTTACGCTCCTCTGCACAAAATCACACATTGTTTTAGATGTTTTATTTTAACTTGTACTATAAACCACTTTGAGTCCCATTTTGGGGAAAAAGTGGGATATAAATCAAACAAACAAACACTCTTGGCGTCCATTTGTCTGACATACCTCAAGAGCAGAAGATTTATATCCTGATGCCTTGCTAGGCCTTGGGCCTTATATAGAATCATAGAATTGTAGTGTTGGAAGAGACCTCAAGGGCCATCCAGTCCAACCCCAATACACAATCAAACCATTCGCGACAGATGGCCATCCAGCCTCTGTTTAAAAACCTCCAAAGAAGGAGACTCCTCCACAGTACAAGGCAGTGTATTCAACTTCCAAAGAGCGCTTACTGTCAGGAAGTTCTTAATGTTTAGGTGGAATCTCTTTTCCTCTACTGTAGTTTGAACCCACTGCTCTGTGTCCTAATCTCTGGAGCAGCAGAAAACAAGCCTGCTCCATCCTCATATGACATCCCTTCAAATATTTAAACATGGCTATCATGTTCCTCTCAACCTTCTCTTCTCCAGACTAAATGTGCCCAGCTCCCTAAGCCGTTCCTCATAGGGCATGGCTTCCAGACCACCCACCATCCTGGTCGCCCTCCTCTGGACACGTTCCAGCTTCTCAATATCCTTCCTGAATTGTGATGCCCAGAACTGGGCACAGTATTCCAGGTGAGGTCTGACCAAAGCAGAATAGAGTGGCACTATTACTTCCCTTGATCTAGATACTATACTCCTATTAATGCAGCCTAGAATCGCATTGGCTTTTTTAGCTGCTGCATCACACTGCTGACTCATGTTCAGCTTGTGGTCCACTAAGACTCCTAGATCCTTTCCACATGTATTGTCCTCAAGCCAGGTGTCACCCATCCTATATCTGTGCATTTTATTTTTAGTGGCCAAGTGTAGTATCCTACATTTATCCCTGTTGAAATTCATTTTGTTAGTATTGGCTCAGCTTTCTAATCTGTTGAGGTCATTTTGGAATCTGATCCTGTCCTCTAGGGTATTAGCTACCCCTCCTGATTTGGTGTCATCTGCAAAGTTGATAAGCACGCCCTCTGCAAATATATCTTGACTTACTTGGAGATTTCACTTGATTTCTCTTCCTGACAAAGTGAAGGTTAGGTTTGGTCTTCTGTTTTGTAGGGTAGTTGGGGGTAGACATATGATAATAAAATACATATTGCTTTCTTATCATCCCTTAATGAAAAGATATTACTGAAGTGTGTAGAACAAGCAGTTACAGTAATTCATGACAGCACCAATTTAGCTTCTCAGGGAAACTGTAAACTTCTCTTCTCGGAGCCTAATGAGGACAGACAGCTGATTTTGTGTGCCTCTGAAGTGGGAAAAAGAAACAGTAAATTCCCTATGGCTAAGATGTGTCTTCGAATGCCCAGTTTGCCCAGTTGAAGGTTGCCTACTTTTCCCTAAATGGAATTGGGGATTTCCTTATCTTGTTCTGTAAGCACCACCCCTTTGTATTAAAAATAGCTGAGGGAGCAGCAGTTGATTTTGTTTTGCTAGTTAAAGAGTATTTCTCACTTGTTTTTTTAAAAAAATCACTTTTTGCTATCACAAGAGTTTGCAGAACGCGGGTGCGTGAAATTCAAGATCACCTGTGTATAGGGCTGTTGTAAGCACGTTTTATATTTGTAAGTATGGCTGCTTGCCCTGAAAACCTGTCATTAATCATGCTCTTCCAGCAGATGAGAGGAAACATAATTGGACAGAAAATTGCATTAAAACCCACAGCCATTATCTTCTGACATATTACTTCTTGAGACAGTGAGCATGCAACAAAAAGTGCAGCTTGTATTTGTGCCTTTGAGAAGTTAGACCAGAGCTCAGAGAAGCATCCCAGGAGCTGATTTCATATTTATGCTGCATCAAGCCATTGGGTATGTCCTTCTGCTTCACTTTTCCAGATTGGACCTCACTTCAAGCCCTGAAGAAACAATAAATTCTGCAGAGAAACCATCAGTGGCAAAATTCCACCCTAAGAAATCAAGCTTCTTTAGAAACCCCAGGGAGCCTTCCATCATACAAAGATTTTTCTTTTCTTTTCTCAAAACAGCACTGTGATCAGAGGCTGAGAGAGGCAGGTTTGTTTGTCTCCTTGCAAAGAAATCACTTCAAAGCTCTATGCAGGCAGCATCTGGAGATGAAGTTTTCTCTGGTGCCCCATCACCATTTGTCCATTACTGGGCAGGGCTGGGATACAGCCATTCAAATTTGCATCATTGTAAGAAATGTTTTGCTGTGTCATTTCTGTTGTTTTTTGAATGGAGATTTTGCAAAACCTTACAGCTGCAGTAAGAACGGTGGAAGCCATGACAGTCTCCCCATGCCAGTTCCAACTCAGATGCCTCATATCTTAAGAGAGAGAGAGAGAGAGTTTCAAAGATTTGTCTTTTACTTTAGAATATCATCATTGAACAAAATAAAATGGATTGAGACTGTATCTGGACACACATTACACATAGTCGAGCTCTGTGAAAGAAAAAGTATCACCACACTGCGTGCTGTTGTGATAATCACGCCAGACCCCAGAATTCTTTAAATGAACTCCTCATTTGCCTCCCATTCTTGATTCTGTCATCAGCATCATTTCTCCCTCAGAACTTTGTATTGATTTTCCAGGATCAAAGGTTCTGTTTTAAAATTCAGTATGAACCAATATCTGTCAGATTAAAATGATTACACTAAATTATGAGAGTAGTATACAAGAGCAAGGTAGCAAAAGTGAAAACAGCAGGGCAGAGAGGTCAGCAGGAGGTGGAGCCAGAACCAGTGGGAGATGGAGCTAGATCCAACAGGAGGTAGAGCCAACTATTTATGGTTTTGTCCCCATATTCCTCCCTTGCAATGATGCTGAGAATATTTAACCACTACTGTTCAGTCCCTTAATACTTAACCTCCAACTGGAATTGAAAGATAGCCTCCAAGGTTAGAGACTTTTGTGCTGTATTTTTAACATACTGGGGGGGGGGGAATAAGTTCTCTTGCACTCCTTCCAACTACATCTGTCTTCCAAAAAAGCCACAATAGGGCTTAATTGGAAAGGATAGACTTAGTGATAAAAATGACACCAAGATTATTTGTTCAAAGCAAGAGGTTGTCTTGACAGTGAAAATACTCCTCATAGAATGCAAGGAAAATAATTTTGTCCCAACAAGAAGCGAACAAGATTCTCAGTATTAGGAAGGAGGGGGAAACCTCCAATTACTTGCATGGGAAAAGCCTTTGTGAGCACATTCTCACCGAGGGCGGAAGTGGAAAACTAATGGGTTGGGCATATGTGGGGGGCAGGCTTAACGGCTATAAAGTGGCTGAAAACACCATTGTGGAGTTTCTCATTGCCGATCATGTACTTTTTTGCTGTGCTGAGGCAACCAAACAGCTTTTTAAGCAGAAGGTCGCACTTGTTCACCTTTGATTTGCAGTTAAAAAAAAATATTATGCAATGGCAACAACTTGTTAAGAGTAATAATGCGAGTAATTCACTCTCTGCTACCATCTTGATTTGCAGGCATGGCTACATATTCACTTGAAACATGGAAAGGCACATACTAGCAATTTTGCCAAAGGACCATGGAGACAAATCTATGCTGCTGAGAATTTGCGTTAATTCGCAATCCACATTATATCTCAGAAAAAGTTGGGGCTGGCCATGGATGACATCATCACTCTTCACCATTGCTTCTTAAGCTATCTGATGTGAGGGATAAGCACCCCTCCCCAATGTTCCAGGGAGTAGTACCGTACATGTTTGTGCCCACTGGCTTAATTGTTCCTTTCTTTTCTGGAAACTTGCCAGGGACCAGCAATTGTTGGCACCATTTCACAGATCACTCTGAGTAGCACTGCTCTATACAACATTAACCTGCTCAAGCCATTATCTGACTATACAATGCATATGTTGTCCAAAGGGCAATTTGCTTTGAAAGAAAGAGAAATAGTTGTGGTAATCATTTAAAAGTTTCTTACATCCCTACCATATAGCTTATGAAAGAGTTTTAAGTCTTGAGAAATATAAGCCCTATTCAGACATTTGCCAACTGTGTTCAGAGTAAACTTGTGAGAAGTGGCAGTGTGTTAGCCCTGCCCCCTCTATAATCATTTTTGTTCCCTTTCATGTGGAGTGGGGCTTGCTGAACTGGATAGTTTCCCAAGATAGTTTGGAGGTACAAATTCATTATATGACAGCAACCAATTCTTAAAATGAAATTACTGGTTGTAGTACTGTACAGATATAGCTCAGTTAACAAAGTAGATGTGTCCCTGGGCATTACTTCCTTAACAGAAAATTTGGTACCAGGGACAGAAATAACTTGGAAAGAACAGGGATAAGTTCTATACCTCAAAAAAGAAGAACAGTTCAACATGTGTCAGCAAACTTTTTATTCAAAACTAAACAATATGCACCTGTGAAACAAACCAGGTCAGGTAGGCCTTGCAGAACTAAACAAAAACGTTTAGAACCCTCTAGAGACCACTTGAAGGCTTCTTCCAAAATTCACCTAGGAATATATTTTTTTCCCAACAAACTCCACTTTTCTTGTGATTTCATTTAGGTGGCCAGACTTACAGAACAAAGCTTCCACCCATTTCTCCCCATAACATGCTAGGAGTAGCTCTGGAAGCATGTTTGTTTGCTTCTTTTCTATGTGTTTTGCTATTCATCCATGCTTAGTAAGGTATTCTGCAGGCAACTATTATTTACCTTCCCTATTGTAGGTAGGCACATATGGCTACAGTAGAATCTGCTAGAGTAGAATCTTGCTCTTTCCCAGCTCATGTTTTGTATATTACATTGTTTGCTACAGGCAAACTGTTGAAGCTCAACACAAAAGGTCTGTGTCTCTCCAGCCCTACTTCACCATCCTTCCACTACTGCTGATGCAGCTAGACAAATGATGAGAAGAAAAGGGGGGAACAGGAGGCTGAGCCGGTGTAAAAAGCCTTTTTAAATGGGAGTTTCATCGTCAGGCATTTTGTTAACTGAAGTATTGCTGTAAATTGAAAGATGTTACTATGAGCAAAGTCAGGGACAGAGAAGAGAGAGAGAGAGAAAAACTCGCTTTAAAAGGGTTTATTTTTTAAATAAATAAATGGAGCAACTTTACATTAAAACTGAGTGTGACTGATTTCTAGCTGAACTGGGAGGCCTCTAGACCTGAACTCTGTTCTTTGCTTTGCAACTGGAACTAGGGATGGAGACTACAGGTGTGTGGTTGAATACATAGCATAATGATAAATGGCAAAGTAATCAACTTATTTCATGATAACTAGAAAGTAATTAACCTATGTCAGTATTTTAAAGGACCTTACTATTATAAAGATAGGATAATCCTTTGGACAATACCAAGCACCCAAAAAGTAACTCTTTCTTGGTACCATTAATCAAATAGGTGAAAGGGATGTCTAAATTTTGGAGAAAAAGATGGCCTAACCCCTAGACAAACAATTTCCCAAGGTTCATCAGCACTGTAACCTCTCCTTGTCTGAAAACCTAGCCAGGCACTGTTTTGCCATTGACTTGTAATGCAGCTTTACATGAGTCACAGTCTACACAAAACAGCATGCACATAAATAGTATCTCATCTGTGCCTTCAGTGCTTTTGGATGCCTGAATCAGCATGGGAAAGGACAATTGCCATAAATGTACAGATCTCTAGTGCTGGCAGCCCTTAAATTTGGCTCTTGCCTGCCATTTATGAATGCATTTAGCTCTGTGAAACATGAAAGACTGAAACTGCTACGGGTGTCTGGCAACAAAATGGGATATGGGGATGTCCCTTGTGAAAAGAAAGTGCCAAGTGTTTGGAACAGTGTTCTAAAGCAGTGAAAAGCTGCTTCTCCATCACCCGATCTATGTCTCTCGAAATCCCACACAGACCAATTTTCTATCCTGCTTCTTTGCCACAGAGATCAGATGCCATAAACTTCAGTGTCAACAGCAGAAAGAGGGAACACAGCTCCACTTCTTCATTAGCACTTGTTGTGCACTTTCAAGTTAGATTTTCCTTGGGTTTTTTTCTGGGCTGTGAGGCTGTGTGGTATGGTTTCTGTGTCTCTGCATCGTAACAAGAAAGTTAACGAACAGAGTAGATGTGCTTTCCTGGTCCGGAGTTTCTCCAGTCTCTGGGTGTCTTGGAACAGTTTCTCCCCGTAGAGACATTCAATGTGAAGTCATAGAATCATAGAATTGCAGAGTTGGAAGAAACGACAAGGGCCATCCAGTCCAATCCCCTGCCATGCAGGAAATCACGATCAAAGCATCCCTGACAGATGGCCATCCAGCCTCTGTTTAAAGACCTCCAAGGAAGGAGACCCCACCACTCTCCGAGGGAGTGTGTTCCACTGCTGAACAGCTCTTACTGTCAAAAAGTTTCTCCTAATATTGAGATGAAATCTCTGTTCCTGGAGCTTGCATCCATTGCTCCGTGTTCCAGTCTCTGGAGCAGCAGGAAACAAGCCTGCTGCATCCTCAACGTGATATCCCTTCAAATATTTAAACAGGGCTATCATATCGCCTCTTAACCGTCTTTTTTCCAGGCCAAACACACCCAGCTCCCTAAGTCTCTCCTCATAAGGCATGGTTTCCAGACCTTTCACCATTTTAGTCGCCCTTCTTTGGACACACTCCAATTTGTCCGTATCCTTTTTGAATTGTGGTGCCCAGAACTGGACACAGTATTCTAGGTGAGGTCTGACCAAGGCAGAATAGAGAGGCACTATTAATTCCCTTGATCTGGACACTATACTTCTATTGATGCAGCCCAAAATTGCATTGGCCTTTTTAGCTGCCGTATCACACTGTTGACTCATGTTCAACTTGTGGTCTACTAGAACTCCTAGATCCCTTTCGCATGTAGTCTCATTCAGCCAGGTCTCCCCCATCCTATATCTATGCATTTCGTTTTTTCACCCTAAGTGCAGTACCTTACATTTCTCCATATTGAATTTCATTTTGTTAGCATTGGCCCAGCTCTCCAATCTATCCAGGTCATTTTGAATTTTGATCCTGTCCTCTAGGGTATTAGCTACTCCTCCTAATTTGGTGTCATCTGCAGATTTGATAAGTATGCCCTAATTCCCTCATCTAAGTCATTGATAAAGATGTTGAATAGCACTGGGCCAAGGACAGAACCCTGTGGCACCCCACTGGTCACATCTTTCCAAGACGAAGAGGAGCCACTGCTGAGCACCCTTTGGGATTGATCGGTCAACCAATTACAAATCCATTGAACAGTTAACTTGTCTAGCCCGCATTTTACAAGCTAGTTTGCAAGAATGTCACGGGGAACCTTGTCAAAGGCCTTACTGAAATCAAGGTATATGATATCCACAGCGTTCCCTTCATCTCCCAAGCTGGTAATTTTATCACCAAAAAAAAAGAGAGAGAGAGAGAGAGAGAGATCAGATTAGTCTGGCATGACTTGTTTCTCTGAAACCCATGTTGACTTTTTGTGATTATGGCATTGCCTTCTAAATGTTCACAGACTCTCTGTTTAATGATCTGCTCTAGAATCTTCCCTTGTATTGATGTCAGACTAACTGGACGATAATTGTGTTCCTTCCTTCTCTTTTTCCATCATGAATTGGATATTTGTGTGGGTGCTGTTCAAGTGGTACAGGAATGAGACCAAATCTTATTCTCCGTGGTTCCAAATGGTGAAAGTGTCATCCGCATCTCAGAACCATGTTGTGCACTTTTTTTGGTGCTATTTCTAGGGCTTGCATTTCAAAATGTTCTATGAAAAAGTTTACTATCACTGGGCTCAGGGGGCTGCCCGTGGCTACCCCACCTATCTGTTTGTAGAATTCATTATCCCACTGGAAGTAGCTTGTAGTGAGGCAGTGTTTGAACAAGGCTGTGATGTCCTCAGGAAATATTTGTTGTATGAGTACCATGGTGTCCATTATGGGGACTTTGGTGAACAAGGAGACAACATCAAAACTGATCAGTCTGTCTCCAGGTTTCAGTTTGATGTTGTTGATATTTTTCTATGAAGTGACCTGTGTCTTTGATGTAGTGAGGGGTTTGTCTTATGTGGGTTTGTAATTGTGTGGCCATTAACTTGGCCAAGTCATACGTGGGGGATCCAGTGGCGCTTACTATGGGTGGGAGTGGAATGGAATCCTTGTGGATCATGGGAAGTCCATATATTCTTGGTGGGAGAGCCTCTGATCTGCATAGATTCTGGTGTATGATTGGCTGAATTGATGAGTTCTTGATCAAGGCATTTGTTTTTCTGGTGATTTTCTGGTGATTTTCTGGTGATTTTGTTGGTCAGGTCTTCTTTGAGTTTTCTGTATGTTGCAGGGTCCAAGAGTTCCCTTATTTTTTGTCTGTATTTTTCTGTTTCCATGATTACTGTGGCATTGCCTTTGTCTGCTGGGAGAATAATGATTTGAGATCCTTGGTGTGGCTTTTCTTTCTTTTATGGTTATGTTGCTGGGTGGTGGTTTTGCCTTCCTCAGGATCCTAGCTGTTTCTCCTCTTATCTCTTCTGCCTCTTCCTCCGGGAGACAGTAGAGGGCAGATTCAACATGGGCAATGATGTCTTCAACTGGGATTCTGGTAGTGGTAACTGCAAAATTGCCTCCTTTGGACAGGGTGGATGTTTCTTCTTTTGACAGTTGCCATTCTGTTAGGTTGATAATAGTCTGTGATGTGTCCAGCTGGGGTTTCTGTTGGGGTTTGTGGCATTTGTCAAATTTTTGTTTCTGCCTTTCAGTGTGAATCACCATATCTTTTCCCATTTTTCTTTAGGTGAGGTTTTCAATTTTGTCCCAGTCTTGGCTGTTCATTTTTTTGACTGATGTTGAGGTGGAGTGATAATAGCTCCTTGTCTGTGTTGGCCAGATCTTTGCAGGTGGTGTGTATTCTCTCTCATAACAGTGCCTTTTCCATTCTGTTGTAGATCCGGTTGGCCTGTGGGGATTTTAATGTCCTCTTTGCTGTGAGAAAGTGTGGTATGGTTTCTGTGTCTCTGCATCGTAACAAGAAAGTTAACGAACAGAGTAGATGTGCTCTCCTGGTCCGGAGTTTCTCCAGTCTCCGGGTGTCTTGGAACAGTTTCTCCCTGTAGAGACATTCAGTGTAAAGTCGAAGGCTTTCATGGCCAACATCCAGATTTTCCTTGGTTTTTTTCCAGGCTGTGAGGCTGTGTTCTGGAATAGTTTCTTTCTGACGTTTCACCTGCATCTGTGGCTGGCATCTTCAGAGAAAAAAACAGCCACCCAAAGGGAGGATATTTTTAACATACATCAAAGGAGTCACGGACAGAATAGGGAAACTGGTGAGGAAACAAACCGCCAAACAATCTACAGACCAACCAAGAAAATCCAAGAAATGCTACGCTCAGCGAAGGACAAAAGAGACCCTCTCACAGCTGCAGGAGTTTACCGCATACCATGCAGCTGTGGACAAGTTTACATACGGAGCACTAAATGCACTGTGCAAATACGAATCAAGGAACATGAGAGACACTGCAGACTGGGCCAGCCAGAAAAATCAGCAGTAGCAGAACATGTTATAAACCAACCTGGAAACAAAATGCTATTTTAAAACACCGAAATCCTGGACCAGGCCAACAACTATCATGTCAGAATGCACAGAGAAACTATTGAAATCCACAAACACCTGTACAACTTCAACAGGAAAGAAGAAACCTTAAAAGTAAACAAAATCTGGCTCCCAGTTTTGAAGAACAATAGAATTAAAACTCAACACTTACAAAGGAATTCCACCAAGGGACAAGGGGAGTCCCAGCAGATAATGGGCCATCAACCAACCATTAGCCAAACAGACACTAACGAGCCTTGCATTTCTATACCCAGAAACTAACCATTCAATTACACAAATTTACATATACTCTCCAACAGGGGTTCACAGCATATAAACTCCACATACACTCCTACCCAACCATTCTCTGAAGATGCCAGCCACAGATGCAGGTGAAACATCTGAAAGAAACGATTCCAGAACACGGCCTCACAGCCTGGAACAAACCAAGGAAAATCTATTGATGCTGGCCATGAAAGCCTTTGACTTCACAGAAAAAACAGTGTTTGTTTTCTGTTTTTGGTGTATTTGTCAAAAAGAGCTGGTTAGATGCATGACATGGTTTGGCCTGGTGGGAAAGATGGCAAACTGGACTGTGAGGCCTCGTGGCCTGAGTTTCACCCATGGGTTGGTTGCACATTCTCCCCTCTGGATGAGATGGTAGTGAGCCAGGCAGACTGATGTTACAGCTTGATGTCATGCAGCTTTCCTGTTTTCTGTCAGTATAAATTGCATATTTTGAGGCATAGAAATACGTTTGGGAAGAATACTTTTTAACATATTTTTTAATGCCATTATTACATGAATTTAAACCAACCCCTCCCCCTTGTAGTTTAATGAGAGAAATGGGACTGAACAGACTTATAGCTGGATACCAGCCCATTGCTAGAAATATTGCATTAGGGTAGACTGCGTTATGATGAGGTGGACAACACCTACTGAAATGAATAATAGGTGAGGTGTAATATACTTTTAAATATATTATGTCCAGTCAAACAATTGACTCCCTCTCTTGCACCAAGAAATAAATGTGCATGCAGGCATCAGGTCCTGATGTGTAACTGTACTCAGGACAAGAGGCTACTGTTAGAACAGAACAAGGGGAGGAACCCTTACTACACAAATAATCCAGTTTGAAACTGGATTATTTGCACAGCTCCTTCCTCTGGAATTCTGGAATGTGTAGTTTTACAAGGTCTTTTTTAGCCTTCTCTGCCAAAGAGTGCTGGTGCCTCACAAAACTACAAATCCCAGGATTCCATAGGAAGGAGCCATGCAAATAATCCTGTTTCAACCTGGATTATTTCTCTAGTGTGGATGCCCCCAAGGAGAAACAGAATGGTTTCCATTTGGCAAAGGGGGTCAGGCAAGGCTGAATTTGATCACCCTATCTGATTCACTTGTATGCTGAACATATCATATATAAAGCAACATTAGATTCAGAGGAAGGTGTGAAAATTGGAGAAAGAAACATCAACAATTTAAGAGATGCAGATGACCCCATACTACAGTTGTCCCTTCACATTCGCGGCTTTGACACTCACGGTTTTGATTATTCGTGGTTTTCCCTCACCCGCCGCCTGTCTCCTGGGTCTTCGTTTCTCTTCACAAAGGGAGTGAAGACCCAGGAAAGCACGGGGGGGTCAGGCAAAACCTCTTAAACTGCCCCTCTGCTGAGCCTTCACTCCCCTTGCAGGGAGGGCGAAAGCCCAGGAGAGGACTATTGTTATTTGGGGGGGGGTTCACATTCATGGGGGTCTGGCAGCCCTAACCCCTGCAAATGTGAAGGGATGACTGTACTAGCAGAAAATAGGAAAGACTTGGAACAATTATTGAAGAAAGTTAATGAGGAAAGTGCAAAGGCAGGTTTACCGTTGAATGTTAATAAACAAAAATAATGACCACAGATGATTTACATAACTTTAAAGTAGATGATGAAGACATTGAAATAGTGCAAGATTTTCCATGACTTGGCTCAGTCATTAACCAGAATGGAGACTGCAGTCAAGAAATCAGAAGACTAGGACTATGAAGGAACTAGACAGGATCTTGAAGTGTCAAGATAAATAATTGAATACTAAAGTTAGGGTTGATAAATAATTGAATACTAAAGTTGTCTGTGCCATTGTAGTTCCCATTTCTATATATGGTTGTGTAAGCTGGACAATGAAGAAAGCTGATAGGAAGAAAATTAACTCCTTTGAAATGTGGCACTGGAAAAGAGTTGTACAGATACCATTGACTGCTCAAAAGAAAAACCAATGGGTCCTAGAACAAATCAAGCCTGAACTCTCTCTAGAAGCCAAAATGACTAAACTGAGACTGTCATACTTCGGCCATATCATGAGAAGACATGACTCACTAGAGAAGATAATAATGCTTTGTAAGGTAGAGGGCAGTAGGAAGAGGAAGACTACATCCCAGATGGATAGACTCAATCAAGGAAGCCACAGCCCTGAGTTTGCAAGATCTGAGCAGGTCTGTTGATGATAGGGTTACTTGGAGTCTCTCATTCATGGGTTCACCATAAGTCGAAGTCAACTTGGCAGCAGTTAACACTAACAACAGGCAAGGCAAGCACAGCCCAGTGAGATCAGTCACCGATCTGTTTCTGTTGTGAAAGTGGGGCTTGGTCTCCATGCCCTTCAGCACTCATGGTCATAGGTCTGCATGAACACATGTGAGTGTGACAAAGACTGGAAGAAGACTTGAGTTGTCCATCCCCACACTGGGCAATCTGAGAGAAAGAGCTCCCTTTATACACAACTTGTACACAGACAATAATTTTTCTATATACAGAAATCACTCAGCTAGTTATATTATTGCCCACAGTATACATTCATTTTGTAAGAGTTAGCAATCTTTGCATACATGTACTCACTAATTGCTACTTTGCAGACTTTCTGTTTGTTTTTCAACACCTACTCTTTAACTTGCAGTCATTTCCCCTTCTCTCTCCATTAGACCATATATTTTATTGTGCACAAGTTTTGTAAATGAAGCTACTTTTATATGCTTCACAAAGAAGACTTACATTTGTTTCTTTTCTCTGCTACACCATAAGTATTTATGTGTGGATTTGGGACTGGTTGTCCACCTTCTGCCTTGCCAATTTGATTATTTTGACTATGAGAGACCCATGACTGTCTCTCACATTTCCCAAGATATTTCTTCTTTTTTATTGTAGCTTCTGGTCAAGCATGTTTATGCAAATTCAACCAGAGACCATGGAGGGTACTGACATTGTATATTATAAATAATAATTATTCTGCCATTCTACATTCACACAGATGAAAAAATATCTTGTGTTGACACCTGCACCACCTCAGGTTTTGTTGTTTGTTTCCTCAGGTTATTGAAATCTAATTGCTGCTTTAATTGATAAGTTCATAACAAAAAACAGCCTTTGCTAGTAAGCTACCTTTTCCCAGTTCATGCCGTAATTGTGCTTATAACCAGCTGCTTTGTGGAAGCCTGTCCATTTCAGGCACTCTTTAATTGGTCACTGCTTACCCAGCCTTTCATGTGGGCAAGCCATAGCTGTTGGATGTTTTTTCCTCAACCCACAATCCACTTGCAAAGCTTTTGACAGCCTTGTAATAAACCTGCTTCCCAATTAGAGGCTATTCTTGCTGCCTAAGTCTCATCTTGTCCCTTGTTCTGTTATTGCCGTGTGCAGGAAGATCAGACTAGAATGATGAAGCAGATGACTCAGCTCCTTTTTCCAAACTGCTAGTTAGGCAGCACACTGTTTCTGAAGTTAGATGGGTGGGTACACAATTTCTAGATCTTCCTAGGCCTCTATGCGTTATTTTGCAACACAGGGTTGAAAATGTTGTTATGAAACTTTTTTTAACTGTAACTCTCAGAATTCCCCACTCAGTGGGATTCTGGGAGCATCCAAAAAAATTGCATTTCCAAACTCTGGACTCAAGTCCCAGACAGTAAAATGAGCTTACAGTGAGAAAGCCATTTGCTCAGAAAATTTGAGAATTGTACTCTGCTTCTGTAATAGATACAGTGAGCCCTTCGTATCCACTAGGGTTTGGTTCCAGGACTACCACCACCCCATAGATACCAAAATCCAGGAAGGCTCAAGTCCCATTATATACAATGGTGTACCTTATATAAAATGACAAACAGCAGGGTTGGCTTTGCAGAATTGTTTCCCCTGTTTTTGTTTTTTGAGCTGTGGTTGGTTGAATTCGTGGGTGCAGAACTCGTGGATACAGAGGGCCAACTGTAGATATAAACAATCCAACATCTGTCCACAGTTTTTCCAAGTTCTGCCCCTGCCATGGTGGAGCTCTTGGGGATGTGCAGCCTAGCAAGAATTACCTCTCTAGGCCATAATAGCCCTCACCACACATCTTCGGAAGTCTCCAGGGGGTATATCATGTTTGTGTTCACCATTTAAATGCCATTTTGAATACAGTTGTCCCTTCATATTCACTGGGGTTTGGTCCCAGGACCCCCCATGGATACCAAAATCCATGAATACTCAAGTCGCATTATATGCAATGGCACAGCAAAATGGTATCCCTTATATAAGATGACAAAATCAAGGTTTGCTTTTTGGATTATTGTTTTTTTAAGAATATTTTCAAGACGTGAATATTAAATCGGTGGATACTAAATCCGTGGATACGGAGGGAAAACTGTATTGCAATACACTCTCAATTTTTGGGGGGAGGGGCACAGAAACATCATTTATTTTAGGATTAGTGAAAACTGGTTTTGTCTGTTGTTACCTCTTTTCCTGTGATAACCACTGATGCTAGTAAATATCCCATAACAGAGTTGTATTTTTTAAAAACTATTTTGTTCTGATAATCACTGACAATATACACCTCTGTACAAAGTTGTATTATCTAGTCACAGCGGCTGTATTCAGTCTTTCAAGTGCCCTTAAGGTACAGATTAGGAATATGTGGCCCTCCACATGTTGTAAGACTGCAAGTCCCATCATCTTTCACCACTGGACATTTTGATATAGTAACATCTGGAGGACCACATGTTTCCTATCCAAGCTCTCAAATTGTCATATTTCCTTAGTTTGCTCAAATGATCTTGACTTGCTGTGACCAAGTCTCTTGTCATTCCCCAGAGGGATGAGTCCTACTTTGGTGAAGAAGTACATGTGTGCACTAGAGGACTCCTTGATAGCAAGAGCACTCTTCTATTTCTGTTCGTTTACCCCTTGTTTCTGTAGATGTTTGTCATTTTCTATTGGGCACCTCTGTTACTTTCTACCAGCCCTGCCTTGATGACTTTTGCCAAGATTGCCATTTGGTAAACCCATGTTGCCTGTCCAGCAGCTTCTGATTTGCTCCAGTGTCTTTAATTTTAATTTACTATAATTTTGTTGGTGCCTAAAAGGGAATTTAAACCCCTCAAAAATTACTTGGTTTGTTGTGTTGTTATTGTTTAAAAGTGCTGCTTGATGTATTGAACACCTGTAAATGAAAACTGCCATTTTCTCCAATCATCAGGTATTTCTCCACCCCACTCTCAAATTATTAGATTCTAAAAGCTTAAAATCTTGCTACTTCATGTGTCTACTTTTTTTTAAAAAAAGACTACTACTGGGTAGTATTATCTGTTCTGTCATTTATATGTATTAAGAGCTTTGACCTTGAACTCCCCCCTCAAGCTCAGATTCTGTCAGTCAAAGTTCTCTACTTCTATCTGTCATAATTTGTATCTCAGGAGGAACCCAGAGATTGGAAAATTACTTTCAAATATAATTAATTACAATTTTAGTTGCAAGCTCCCCCTGCCTCGGTTGAAATTTTTGATGTTTGCTGTCCAGTTTCTCTAAAAATAATTAAAACAGTTACTTTTACAAGATGCCCCCTCCAATAGTTGCCTCCGTGGAGCCAATATTCACGGTTTCAGTTATTAGCAGCTAAAAAAATACCATGGAGTCATGCTGGAAAATGCCTAGAGAGGTCTCTTCTCTAGGAATCACTAGGTCCTCCAATGCAACTCTGTGGTATGTCCTTTATTTTAATTGGGTTCACTATTATCCACAGTTTCATTGATAAATGGTAAGTCTGGGAATGTATCCCCCACAGATACAGGAGTGACCTGTAATTAGTTTTATTAAAAGCATCTTAATTCCTTATGATACCAAAAAACACTCTGTTTTCATCCACTTATCTTTTGCCTCGATACTCACAGCAACACAAACAGCAGCAGAAGCCAACACTTGAACAATGTGATATTCCTCCTCTATCATTTAGTGAGGGCAAATCCCTGTAACTATAACAGTAGCTTAAAGTTTCAGGTATACCACAAAAAGGAGTAAAGTTATTCCTTCTAAAGTTACAGTCCTATGTCAAGATCTTACATCACTTCAACACAACGTAAATATCCACTAGCGAAGTTACATTATTCAACCCCTATACTGAATACCAACATAGTGCAATATATGGTTAGTGCTCATGGCTGGCAAACAATTGTACAGTTGCAGTGCACAATGTACAAAGGCAGTGCACAGAAGCAATGCACATTCACACCATACTGTATGTACTTTAATACACTACCACTTGTGCCACTTTCCCACATACACAACTTGACTTATGCTGCTATCAGTTGGATATCACCCTTGCACATCATCCAAAAATTTCACTCCGCATGAATAGCACAGCTTACACCAGTATATGTCAATAATAGGATACTAACCATAATGTAATGTAGCTACACCTTCATTATTGGGGAAAGGAGAAAATTACAAATGTCTGATTGTGATAAGGTAGATCCATGGCTGAATTTCCTATTTTTTTTCTTTTGTTAAAAGCAGTTGGGCTTTTCAAATAAAAGTTATTTGGGCTGAGGCACTGGTGTCGGACTCCATCCCATGCCTTGCCTTCAAGTCACCTGTCAACTTACAGCGACTCCATGACTTTCATAGCATTTTCTAAGGGAAGGAATACTCAGAGGTGGTTTTTCCAGTTCCTTACTCTGAAATATAGGCTACAACACCTGGTATTTGTTGGCAGTCTCCCATCCAAGTACTAATCAGGGCTGACCCTGCTTAGCTTCCAAAATCAGATAGGAACTGGTGCCTTTAGGGTATTTAGGTGCTGAGGTACACAAGACTAATCTTTCATCCAGTACTATTTTTCTCCCTAAAATGCTTCTCCCAAAACTATTAACCGGAGGTGGGGGGGGGGAATAAGTGACGTATAGGAACCTGACTTTTCATCCCTAGCACCCTTACCCATAATAAGTGGGACGGAATTTCAGTTGTGGAAATGCTATGGAAGGAAGATTACCCCTCCCTTTTTTGTCATTACTTTGTCTCTCATTCCTACGGCTCCCTCCCTGAAGCTGGTTTTATTGGTAGAAAAAAGGATCTAGGAAAATCCTGTTTTGGTGTCATTCTGCTCCTGTTTAATATTGTGCACATCACTCACCAAAAACTAGCAGAGGCAAAGTCATTATAGAGCACTTGTGCCATACCCTCAGAGCTTGTAAACTTTTATCCTTAGTAAACAATTGCCTCATTGCTTGTGTGTGTGTGTGTGTGTGTGTGTGTGCTTTATCTATATAACAAGAGAGATTATCAGACAGGAACGAAAAAAGCATTCCTGTCCCACAATCTCCACTCCTGCCCCCGTCCCATCCCTGTCACACCACAATCACCCTCCCCACTGTACTTACCTCCTCTCCTGTTGTTCTGGCAGCCCAGGAGTGAACGGAGCTCTAGCGGAGCTTCCTTCACTCCCTGGGTCAAAATCCTGTGGATTCTTGCAAGAAGACGCGAGTGCAGGAAATTCAAAAATAAAAATAAAAAGAACATTAAAAAATTACAACAAGCACAAAAACACACTTTAAAAGGTAGCAGTAATGCAGGGAGGGTCATAAAAATTGTGTCATTTACCTGGATGTCCCAATCTCACCCGGGAGTGTTCTGGCAGGGACCGCCCATTGACGCTTGGATCTCACCAGCATAACGGGGCACCTTGTCACATGCAGGAACATCCGTGAGAGGTACCGAACAGGGGATCTATTGATAGCTTCTCCCATCAATAAAAAGCAGTGCTGGTGGAACGGCAGCAGAATTGGTGCATAAAAAGGGGGGAACGGCGTCATCTGAAAAGGGAGCCCTTTTGTGATCTCCTGGCATTTCTGTAATGCCACTTTTAATGCATCTGATAATCTCCTATAAAATCTCTTGCTATTTTCTGTGTAAAATTGGACTGCATTGACATTTCAGATTCCCCCCCTTCCTACATATTCTTACTTCAAGTTCAACAAATACATATCTCTAATAATCAAACTTTCCCCTATTCTTTATTTGCTCTCTGGTGGAGTCCCCCTTTACTCTCGCATATTCTTGGCATGAAGTCAATTCTAGCACAATATTCAGTATGCATGGGGTCATTGTTGGTTGTAGGAACAAATACGTTGCTACTTAAGAAATTTTTCCGGAGATGAATCCTTGACTGCAGAATGTTAGTTCTTATATTTAGGGAATTTAAAAATATTATTAATGGGCAGGTTATATAAATATCATAAATAAAAAACATATGTGTGTGTGAGAGAGAGAGAACACACATTTTAAAAGGTGAACCTCCACTTGAAGAAGTATATTCCCAGTAGGTAACAATGCAATTTTTTTCTGAATAAGCAATTGTGAGCCTTCCACATCAGTCACATTTCTGTAAAATGAGCTGGAGGGTGAAAGTCAACATTGCAAGATTGTTGCCTATGTAGGTAAATGAAGTTAGGATGACTGCTAAGGGCTTTGTGTAGTGAAAGTGCTATTTGTGAGTAATAAGTCTTGTTTATTTTTTCCGTGGTTACAGAAATACAAGTGCAGTCATACAGTAATGGTGAGAGACTCGTGCTGGTTCATATTTCTCTGTCTAAATGTGGGTTATAACTCTGAGTAAAAAGATTTTTTTAATTATATGGATTTATAGATTTTAGAAGCCAGGCTTTTCTGCCTTTTAGACAATTTTAGGAACTTTGAGTTATGATTCTTAGAAGGCCATGTGTAAAGATATTTTCAAATGTCTCACTCATTGCTGGTTTGTCATAGTTTCAGACTGCTGAGGTATGCACTCTGAAATAAACACCCATGGGCCTTGATCATGTACTATAAACATCTAAATGTATTTTATGAACCACTATTCAATTTCCAGCCTAATATAGACTATTGTGTAAATAACAGATGGAGTACAACTGCTCACTTGCACTGTTGTTTAATGTATTAATCTCTGTGGCCCTCAGTCAGGAAATATCATGTGCCCTAAGGAACATGCCTCTTCTAGGATTCCATTAATTGCAAACAAATGAGTGACATCAAATCAGGCCAGTTAACCACAAAGGCACTTGCCTACCACTTTGCATTTTAGGAAATGTGACTGGAAAACTCCTTGACAGCCCATTATCCTAAATCTCAGTAAAAGATGGTCGTGCCAGACTAATCTGATCTCTTTTTTTGATAAAATTACCAGCTTGGTAGATGAGAGGAACGCTGTAGATATCGCATTCCTAGGTTTCAGTAAGGCCTTTGACAAGGTTTCCTATGACATTCCTGCAAACAAGCTTGTAAAATGTGGGCTAGGCAAGTTAACTGTTCAATGGATTTGTAATTGGTTGACCGATCAATCCCAAAGGGTGCTCAGCAGTGGCTCCTCTTCGTCTTGGAAAGATGTGACCAGTTGGGTGCCACAGGGTTCTGTCCTGGGCCCAGTGCTAGTCAACATCTTTATCAATGACTTGGATGAGGGAATTAGGGGCATACTTATCAAATTTGCAGATGACACCAAATTAGGAGGAGTAGCTAATACCCTAGAGGACAGGAACAAAATTGAAAATGACCTGGATAGACTGGAGAGCTGGGCCAAAGCTAACAAAATGAAATTCAATATGGAGAAATATAAAGTACTGCACTTAGGGTGAAAAAACGAAATGCATAGATATAGGATGGGGGAGACTTGGCTGAATGAGACTACATGCGAAAGGGATCTAGGAGTCCTAGTAGACCACAAGTTGAACATGAGTCAACAGTGCGATGCGGCAGCTAAAAAGGCCAATGTGATTTTGGACTGTATCAATAGAAGTATAGTGTCTAGATCAAGGGAAGTAATAGTGCCACTCTATTCTGCCTTGGTCAGGCCTCACCTAGAATACTGTGTCCAGTTCTGGGCACCACAATTTAAAAAGGATGTTGACAAATTGGAGCATGTCCAGAGAAGGGCGACTAAAATGGTGAAAGGTCTGGAAACCATGCCTTATGAGGAAAGACTTAGGGAGCTGGGTATGTTTAGCCTGGAAAAAAGATGGTTAAGGGGCGATATGATAGCCCTGTTTAAGTATCTGAAGGGGTGTCACACTGAGGATGGAGCAAGCTTGTTTCTGCTGCTCCAGAGACTAGAACACGGAGCAATGGATGCAAGCTCCAGGAACAGAGATTCCACCTCAACATTAGGAGGAACTTTTTGACAGTAAGAGCTGTTTGGCAGTGGAACACACTCCCTCGGAGCGTGGTGGGGTCTCCTTCCTTGGAGGTCTGTAAACAGAGGCTGGATGGCCATCTGTCAGGGATGATTTGATTGTGTATTCCTGCATGGCAGGGGCTTGGTCTGGATGGCCCTCGTGGTCTCTTCCAACTCTACAGTATTATGATTCTATGATTCTACCATTCAGTGACAGCATACACTTGTAATTTCTAAGAACTGTTACACATTGTGCAAAGCTTCTTCACAAGTTTTGGGACAAATTGTCCTGAGCTCTGTGTATGTCTGCAGTTGGATGAAGCATGAGTTGGTTATGCTGGAGAAGTCCATTTTTTACATACCTTTTTTCTACCCAAGGTTCTGACAGAGTAGATCCCAAACTTTTTACAGATTTCCATGAGAGCAGGCTGTTGGGTTTCCAGTAGAAATGTTAGATCTCGATTTTTCTGAGTCCCAACAGATACCAAGAAAAATCAAACAATTTTTTGTCCTGTAGCTTCAGGACACTTGGGAAAGACTTGCCCACACCCATGCAATGGCAAGAAATTGTGCAGCTTTTCCATGAAAGCTGCCCAGCTTGCCCAGAAAACTCTAGTTTTCCAGAAACCACCCAGAGAACTGTGCAGTCTTCCCTAAAAACTACCACCTTTCAGCATGGGACAGAAACTGACAACATTCAAATTGTGGGGCTTTCAGGGGGTGGGTGGGGAGACTGCTTCCAGGCAACCAAATGCATGTTTTGTGTAAGATTGCATTTTTAAATATAGAAAACAGCAATGTTACATAGAAATCCACCAATCTTGCACAACAAAATCATGTGCCTACTTGTTGTGAAAATGCTGGATTTTGCACAAGCTTTTTGTTGTGCAACATTGCTGGTTTTTTACTTAGAAAACAGTAATGTTGCACACAAAAAAGTATGGCTGTAGCTTCAGTCAGCCTAAGTTTCTTTTCTTTTGCTGTGTAATACTTGGATTGTACAGCTTTCAGCCATGGTGCTGTAGCCTTCATCACATTTTTGTATAGGGGTATTAAAAAAAAATCAATTTAGCTTTGCTGTCTTCTGGGTGTAGTGAAAAGACTAGGAAGAGTTTCCTGACAGTAAAAGATTAGGAAGAACTTCCTGACAGTAAGAGCTGTTTGGCAGTGGAATACACTGCCTCAGAGTGTGGTAGAGTCTCCATCTTTGGAGGTTTTTAAACAGAGGCTGGATGGCCATCTGTTGGGAGTGCTTTGATTGTGTGTTCCTGCATGGCAGGGGGTTGGACTGGATGGCCCTTGTGGTCTCTCCCAACTTTATGATTCTATGACTACATTTGTATGGTTTTATTGCAAACCTGCACAGTTTCTCAAATTCTTGTGCACGTCTCAAAAAGCACACAGTTTCAGTTGTGCCAGGAACCAAAACATGTTCCCGTAATTTGTGGAAACTTTTGACGTGCCTTTTTTTTTTTTTTTTTTTTTTACCATGTAAGTGTCTGAAGTGATCAGGAACCTCCAAATTTGACCTCAGCCAGAAAATTGATGAATTTCCATTCCATTCCTCATTTCCAGGTGCTTCCACACCTAGTCCTTGAAAATGCCATCCTTTGCTCAGTGACTCCCCCCGCCCCCCTGTATATCTTGATGTAGCTTTCCAAGTGATGGATTGTAACATCTATCTGCATTTACCAGCACAATGAGGGATGGAGAGAGTGATGCTTCAGTGAGATCTGGAGAGCTACACATGCCACAACCATGGTCTGAATGCCATTTCCAGATCTTTTAGGGGTCAGCGGCAAGATGGAATTGTAACCCCAGCCTACCTTTATTAGATCAACCAAAAAAAGCACAAAAATCTGTTTACAGGCCTAGGTGATTTTACTGCTTTCCCAGGCTGGGGGATTTGTTAGTAATTTCCCTTGAATAACCTTTCTGTGAACTGCCCCATGATAACCCCCCCTTCCTCAACAGAAGTATTTAATTACTAATACAAACAGTGCTATTTAACTCATTTAAAAAAAATAATGAGAGGAAAACAGTTATTAAGCATGGCCTACACTACAGGAAAGGAAACTGATATGGGGCAACTCACAGAGAAGATATTCAAGGAAAATTACTAAGTAATCATCCAGGCAGAATCAATAGGAAGTAGTCAACCTGGCTTAACCATAGGCAACCAACTTACGGTATATTTGAAGCTGTCAGGGTCTTTTTCTGAATGCAGCTTTCTTCTGAGTAGACATTATAGACATTATAGAACAAGCTTGGCCATAGATAAGGGCATAACTACTGTAGTGCAAACAGCATTATAGGAGGGGTAATATAGATTCCCTTCCTCCCCCCCAAACTCTTGGCTTAAATTAGGAAAATCAGGTGCAGGCACTTAAGAGTTATCAACTGAGAACAATGGGGAAAGAAACACTATCCCATCACGTGACTGTCTAAAACACTCACTACTATGGGTGTTCTACTGTCTCCTGTGGCTCACCCATGGTTTGAGAGTTGGCATGGTTGCCCTGTTTTTACCTCTGTGATAAAGAACAAAGGACAAGAAACATCTGGCATGCTAGTAGTTAAAGAACCAGCCAGTTCACACCTACCACCTCCTCTTATCATGAGCAAAAAGGCCATGCAGGGATCTGATGGTAACAAATTAGTTCTTACTAGTGGAGCAAATATTAGTCTGAAACAATGGTACGGTATGCAAAAGGAATATACAATACCATGACAAGTGACGGTCCCCTCCCCTCCTCTCCTACTTGTTGCTGTGGTTGCTGTTGTTTGCTTTTTATTTCTCACCAATTAAAACTATTCAAAGCATATCCATTAAGAAGACAAAAGTCAATAAAACAGCACACAGTTAAAAGCCATTGCAGTCAGTTTCTAAAAAGTTGTCAGAATAGGTAAGTTTCCACTTGGTGATGGAAGGACAGCAATGAGGAAGCCATCCTAACCCCCCAGAGAGGGATTCCAAATCTTGGGAGTAGCTACCGAGAAGGACTTCTCTTGTGTCCCTACCAGATGTGCCTGTGAATGTGGTGAGACTAATTCCTAGTAAAGTTGTGTCATATTGTTCTTCAGATCCTGAAGACAACTGCTGAGGTACTCTTTTTTTTTTTTTTAATCTTGTCATTTGCTCAAGTGTGGTCTGGTATGTTTTCTGAAAGTATGTACAAGTATCTGTGTTTGCATATAATGGCTGGAATCCTTTTGGTTAGTACCAGAGTAAACCCATTGAATCAATTATTTAATAGTGAGTCAACACACAGGTATGTCCAATTGATTCAATGGTCGGACTAGAGTAGACTGACAATAAGATTTAGGCCAATATGTGTCAACTAAGGTGATATGAATCAATCTGTTTCTGGTCATCAGTTTTGTTTGTGGTTACCCATAGGCTAATGTGCCCCATGTTTACATTAATCTGTGATTTTTTAAAAAAAGAAATGCTTTAAAGTGTGTGCTGAAATATGCATTTCTAGCCATATTTTCTCTCAAAATGCCCATTTTAAAATAGCCAATACATTTCTTAAACTGAGAACAATGTCTGTCACAACATTTAGGAAGAACAAAACCCTAAAGATCTCTTCTGGGAGCTGTGGACCAGTTCAGCTCATATTGTTATTCACAAAGATTGAATTCCACAACCATATTTTGTAAGCCAAGAGTTGACTAGCTGTTGTTTGTCACTGTTATGAACCTCTGAGTCATCTCATGATTTATGGCGGCCCAGCATAGGATGTTCTTGGCAAGATTATTTTTTAGAAGAGTTTTTACATTGCCTTCTTCTCAGGCTGAAAGAATTTGACTTGCCCAAGATCATGCAGTGAATTTCTGTAACTGAGGAAGGATTTGAACCCTGGTCTCTCAGACTTCTGGTCCAACATTCAAACCATTTCACCACACTGGCTCACTAGCACCCAGGCCAGAAGAGGATATCATTTGGCATGCTCATATAGGATTGCAACCTAATACTTCATTCAGGAGTTATGCTTGAATAAGAAACATGAACAGAAGTAAGAGGGACCGGGGCTACACATGCCACCCCTAGGTTCCCTGCGATGAGTAGATGAGTCTTCAGGAGGGTTCTATGCACGTTCAGGCAAAAGCAAGTAGAATTAACTTGACCTGAATATTCCTTGCTTGCTCAATATGGAGAACTCGGGGAATATTTGAGGAAGGACTGGCATATATGGACCTATTCTTACTTGCATCATGTTCATTTGCTGTGTTTTATCATAACACCTGAATAGATCTTGAGTCATTTCATGAAGTGGTCAGGATTCTGATATTATTGATTTAAGGTTGTTTTCCAAAGATGGCTGAAAAGGAGGAAGAGCTTCAGCCTTGGGGAGCACAATCCTAAGCTTAAAGGAAGAGGATGAAATCCTTGCCGCTTCCTCTCACTAAGTCTGTCCGGAAAGCAACTAGGTAGCAGCAAAGTATAAACAGCACTAGTCTGGGAAGGGATCCAACTGTTAATTAGCTCACAGGAATGCAAATACAGTCAAAGATTTAGTCCAGTAACACAGTGCACAAGGTCAGAGGCTTACAGCAATCAGTCAGCATGGTCCAAAGCAGTCCGAGGGTCAACAGGAGCAGGCAGCAGAGCAGTCAGAGCCAGTCCAAGGTCTAAGCACTAGCCAAGGTAACAGAAGTCAAGATAACCAGAATGCAGGCACCAAAGTCAGCAGAAAGCTTTTACCAGGAAGATCAGTTGATCTCTGACAAAGTCTCCATTTCTCTCCCAGCATATATAAAGCAATTAAGTCTTTGTCAGGTGTTTCTTAACAAGCAGGTTTTTCTCAGAGACTTCCTTTGAGCCTCCTTTTGAGCTCGCTGCTGGGTATACGATGGTGGAGGTATGTCCCTCTCTTCTTCTTCGTCCTTATCTGAGTGGGAAAGACTCTCTGCTGGGACTGATGCCAACCCACTCAGACCAGGCTGTTCCTCTGCTTGAGCCTCTAGGTTGGCAGTGTTCCCTGCTGGCCCAGGTGTAGATAAACTTCCTCCTCTGACTCTATAGCCTCAGCAGGTTCACGGGGCATGACAAAGACCATTCTCTCAGTTCACTGTGGCGCAGGTATGGTGATGGTGATTGCTTACAACTCTCATGTGACTATATCAAAGCATTTGGTTGTCTGATTTCTCCCTTTCCCAGAGCTGCACATGTGATGTCTGATGTTTGTGGATGTGGGAAATGGCTGGCTCAACACCTGCCTTACCCCTTGTTCTCATTATAGGAAATAGAAGGAGGTGAAGGCAAAGAGATGAGACAGAAAGTGAAGCCGTGCTTCTGCTCTGGCCCTGCTGGCAGCTAACTGCACCCAGTGATGAATGAGCTCATTGCTGGGTCCTGCACGAGCTCCTCCACTGAGGATTCAGAATCTCTAATAAGGCAGCCTGCATTTTTCCCCAGCATTGGTGCCTCTGTGTGTTTTATTAACTGTACCAGACTAATATTGGACCGCAGTGCTGGGATACTGTGATAGGAAGAGAAAGGCCATTTCAATCGAGGGAGAACAGCACAAAGCACATAATGAGGGAGCAAGATGGGAGGTGGTGTCAGGGGGGCTATATGAAGAAAAATCTCCCAAATTGAGACAGACAGTGCTATTGTTTCAATGCAGAGCTACTGCCATCAATCATAGGGGAGAAACATGTTTAGGGGCCTGATAGTTAGAGCAAAAATTCAGCCTTAATGTGTTAGCAATGACCCACTGGATAGAAAACATATGTGAGTCCTTGTGGATGAAAGGGTAGCCTAAAAGAACCCCTAAGATGATCATAGAATCATAGAATTGTAGAGTTGGAAGAGACCACAAGGGCCATCCAGACCAACCCCCTGCCACGCAGGAATCATGATCAAAGCATCCCTGACAGATGGCCATCCAGCCTCTGTTTAAAGACCTCCAAGGAAGAAGACCCCACCACGCTCTGAGGGAGTGTGTTCCACTGCCGAACAGCTCTTACTGTCAAAACGTTCCTCCTAATGTTGAGGTAGAATCTCTGTTCCTGGAGCTTGCATCCATTGCTCTGTGTTCTAGTCTCGGGAGCAGCAGAAAACAAGCTTGCTCCATCCTCAATGTGACACCCCTTCAAATACTTAAACAGGGCTATCATATCACCCCTTAACCATCTTTTTTCCAGGCTAAAGATACCCAGCTCCCTAAGTCTTTCCTCATAAGGCATGGTTTCTAGACCTTTCACCATTTTAGTCCCCTGTCCTTGCTTCTCCTCTTCCTTTTTAACGATCACACAGATAATTTCTTGTTAATTGTCTGATCTCCTGTGACTGGTTGTCCCACAGCACTGCCTGGCATCTAACGTCTGGTACATAGGGGCCATTATTTGCCTTTTTAGTGAGTAATGCCACAATCACCTCCCACTTGAATTACTGCAACACACTTTACATAAGACTGCCTTTTAAAAAGGTGTTCAGAAACTACAGCTAGAGCAAAATAATGGTGGCCAGATTGCTTTCTGCTACATGCTTTGTTTATGGTCTTACACCAGTCTGGGTGGCAATTTATTTCTGGGCAAAAATCTAGATGCTGGCCCTCACTTATAAAGCCCTAAATGGTCTGAGGCCAAGATAGTTGAAAGACTACTTCTTGCCACATGGAAAGCCCTTCAATATGTTCCACCAAATAGAGGTTAGGTGATAGAGAAAGGACCTTCTTTGTAGTGGCAATTTCTGATTACAACCTTCTTCCAAAAGATTTCAGCATAAAAACTCTCAACTACAGAGGATACCCAACCATCAACATTCTTTGCTCCTGAAATCAAACAATCAAAATTGACTGCTCCTGACACCTACCCATCAACATCCTCATGGTGCTATAATCCAGAATCATCTTCTGATGATACTTCTTCTGATAATCCACCTTCTGACATATCATCAGGTAGTCAATACTAGCCTAACACTACAGCATTGAGACACTAGCATTAGGCTACTATTGGTTTTCTGACATCTCAGTGCCTACGTTGTTCATCTCAGGTAAAAACATAGTGTTCATTACTATCTGTGGTTTTAGCTATCCACTGAATGTCCTTGAACATATTCTCCACAGATGAATGGGTCTTACTATATAACTCTCTGGACATTTTCAGACATGTCTTACTGTGCAAGAAGACTCTGGGAGAGGTATGCGGCTATCCTGCAGCAGGGGGTCCTTTTCAGACGCTGCATCGTCCATGACAGTTCTGGGTCCCATCTACAACAACCGCACCATTTTTTAATCACGGACAACTTCACAGACGATGCCGCGAGAGGGACGGCAGCGTCTGAAAAGGACCCCCTGTTGCGGGATAGAAAGGACCCCCTGCTGAGGGATAGCCGCGTACCTCTTCTGGAATCTTCTCACACGGTAAGATGTGTCTGAAAATGTCCTCTCTCTGAGAAGGTTAGATTTATCCCTCTGTTTGTTTAGTTTTAGTCAGGCTGGTAAAAAAAATGTTCTGCTTGATTTTTTGAGTGATTTGAAATGTATTAGCTCTGCTCTTTCTTTAAGATTGATTTCCTCCTGCTGTCAGTGTTACTGTTTGTGTTGTTCTAAGGTTTGTAAATCGTTTGAAGTTTTCATGAATTTATTCAATATTAGATTGATACCTCACCTTTCTCCCATTAATAGGACTCCAAAGCAGTGTCAAATTGTAAGTCACCTTGGGGGCCTCAAGGCAATTGAAAGATAATTTATGAATGAATAAATAAAATAGTTTTAAAATTTTATCCTATGCAGGTTTTAGACAAATCTCCAGGGATTTGGGCTCTGTTGGAAGTCTGTTCAGTTAGTAGAGATTGTGATATTAGTATCCAGTGGGATTGAAGATGTACACAACTCCTTTGTATTTCCCTTCACATGAACAAAGAAGCCAGGACAATTTGTATTATTTTTCATTATGTTCGAACTGGGAAACTATAGTTAACAGTTTTGGAGTGAGCCAGGATATTAAACCATGGTTTGTTTTAAAATATTCTGATTTGTAAGTCAAACCGTGGTAAGTCAAAATAAGGTCAAACAGAGGTCACAAGAACCTAGGAAGGTTTCATGGAAAAATACCAGCAGACACACCCAAGATAGGATTAAGCAGAGCCCCTAGTGAACAACACCATTATGGGGCCACATGTTAATCCCCTCTTGGGCCCCCTTGGTGATCCTCATATCACAAACAAATGAATGACCTACACAACTCAATATCCCCAGGAAATAACCCTTCGCACCCTTACTGTCCTACAATATGAGGTTGTCATAAACCCATCAGTTCCTATCTCTCAGCCATTAAGAGCAATCAGCTGAGTTTCGGTTTCCTTTGTTTAAATAGTGGGAAACCCATCAAAGCTTTGTTCTATGCTCAAATACCCCTTCAGGACATGAAATACAATATAAATATTAGTCCCCAAACAATAGCAAGGTGTGGCACTGTGAACAAGACCAGCCACTCTCTCTGTTGGCAAGCTCTAGATCAAAGCTTCCAGTGCCACCCTCAGACTTCTGTCTGAGTTCTTTGCTACTTCTCAAGACTGGTAACTATTGTTCCATTTCCCAAATCTGTCCCTCTATCTAACCTTTCTGCCTTAAACTCTTTCTTAGGTGAGTTTAAGGCAGAAAGGTTAGATAGAGGGACAGATTTGGTGTGGTTCTTGTGAGTCTGTGTTACCTGTGTGAATGCATCTGTGTTATTTTCTAATAAAAACCACTTTATTTCATTTTAACCTGGAGTCTCTGCAGTTAGTACTGGTATACAAAGGTTGAAAAGGTCCCCAAGTTACCCAGCCTCTCTCAGCCTTCCATTTGAGCTAATCATAGGGGTTGTCTAAACAGTGGGAGGAAAAAATCTTCATGTAATTCACAGGGAATATGAGCTGTCTTAATGGTAATCTGAACAAATGTGCTATATTCAGAAGGAGGGAGGACTTCAAAAACTACACTGGGAAAGCTTGTGTGGCTTTTAAAATTTTAAAATTTTTTTAAAAAGCTCCATGGGGAATGCACATTCCTGCTTGTTGGGACAAACAATTTGATTTGAATTGCTTTCCCATATGAGAGGGAGTGCAAACCTGATTGGCCAAATGAGTACAGGGGGGCGGGGTTTGCTAACAAGGCAAGCACCCGCTGTCTCCATGTTGGATTTTCACCTTAGTGAGTGATGGCTAAGGCAATAAAACAGGGATTTGTGTTATCTTTTTCTCTCTCATTCTTTGTAAAGGCAGAACATTGCTTCTGCACACTGTGTAAATAGTTTTTTAAAAAAGTTCGGCGGCAGCAGATTTTAAAATGCGAGTATTTCACTCATGGTCACCATCTCGACTAGAGGGCATGCGAAGTTTATGGGGGCTGTAACACCGTTAAGACAAGTCACAGCTGCTGTGACTTGCGATTACTGTGGCGCAATCTGTTTCTTTTGGCGTTGTAGACAACCCCATAATTCTGCAAAATATTAATCTAGTTGTGACATCATGAGAGGGGTCCTAAATCATCCCTCCTATTCGGGTAACATCCAAGGGTAGATGCAATGATACAGATGAGCCATAGGGTTATCTGATGCATACAGTTTGCTCCCCTGTTAGACCATGGCCTACACTTTACAGAACCAATGTTGCTGATCACAAAATTAATAGAAAGTAGAATCACAATTATTTTAGCTGTTCATATTTGAAAGCTTAGCAAACCGAGAGGAATCAACAGCATAACAAAAGCTATTCATTCCCTGTCTAGAAACTATATTACAGTGCAATCTCAACTCAAAAATATGCCAACTGAAGGGTTTTAGAAACAGGCAGAAGCCTCTTGTGCCAGCTGAAGTGGCTTTCTGTTGCCTGAACTGGGCAACACCATCAGAACCCCCTTTTGCTGGCTGATCTCAGGGGAACAGAGTTGTCCCTTTGCTGGTGCATCCGCTCTGGCAGAAGAGGGAAAGAAGGGGTGGTGAGACAAGTTATGACATCTTCCAGGCCAGGGACAAAGTCATTGTCCCTAAGTAATTCCAAGCATCTGTAGGCTGAGAAAGGTTTGGGTTCTTTGCAGCTCCAGCTGGCTTAGTGTTGGCTCAGCTGATCCTCAGCCATCTTGGTGAGGGTAGGATTAAGGCGAAAATCCAACATGGTGGCAGCAGGCACTTGCCCTTTTAGCAAGCTCCGCCCCATCCCCCATTCATCCAACCAATCAGGTTTGCACTTCCTCTCGTATAGGAAAGTGATTCAAATCAAATTGCTTGTCCCAACGAGCAGGAATGCGTATTCCCCATGGAGATTTTTTAAAACTCCAGGAAAAACTGAAGGCTCTCCAGGCATAGTTTTTGGAGTTTTTTGCTGCCCCACCTTCCAAATAAGATGCATCAGTGTGGGTTCCCATTAAGACAGATCATATTCATGGCGAATTCCCTGAGGATTATTTTGACTGTTTCGACAGGACCCTAGTCTCAAGACAACTGAGTATACCAGCTGCAATTTAACCAGCTGTCTCCCTGTGAAGAGCACTTAGTCAAGTGTTTCAAAATACCCTTTCTTCTTTGTTACTGTACTTCACTTCTCGTATTCTGCTATGAGGCTTCTTGTTGTTCTGAGGACATGGCTAGTCTGTTGTATGCCAAGGAGTGGGGTGCCCCTGCAAGTGAAATACGTACTTGCTTGGCTAGGGTGGTGTGAGACAGATGAACAGAATGGGTTAGCTGTAGGGATGCCATTTGAATCTGTGTCTGATTAAAAATAGATTCTGACTAGATTCCAGAAACACTAGTATTGTCTTATATTTGATCAAATCGCTGAAAATTTGCCTCTGTCCTAGATCTTATTGATGCAATGAAGGGAGGTTTCCCTTTGGCTCTGGTTAAAAGAGTCAAGGAAAGTAGGTGAGGAAAAATCTGCTTTGATGCCACTGTGTTCTGCTTGAGGATGCATGTAGGCAAGGCTCGTTACCCAAGGAACTTGGAGATCAACCAGCTTGTTTCAGTCAAAATAGAAACCATAGTAGTTTGCCATCTGGGAACTATGCAACTCAGTTGCAGAAATGGAGTCACTTGTGGAGTCTTTAAATATTAAACAGCTGCTACAGAGGAAGAGATTGGATCAACACTGTTGCTAGGGATGCAGTTCTTCATTAATTTCATTCTCAGAGGAATCAACAAGTAATTTTAGCAATTTCCTTCTTGCTGCACAGTTTTCAAACACAATTTGCAGTTCTGGATTTATTCTGCATAAAATTTGCAAGTCATTGTTTGTGAACAAAACAGCATTTTCTACACAGGAAACCATTTCCTGCACAGAATTTTTTTTTTCTGAACAGAAGTACAGTATTATTTTCAGTGCATAAAATCTTGTTTTATATGCAAAACAAAGCAAAACAAAATTCATGCATATTTTGCACAGAATAAGTCCTGAACTGTGATGATTCTGGATTCGCAATCCAGAATTCCCCTCATTGAGATTTTGTGACACTCAAGAAATGCTTTTTTTGACTATTTTAAAAGCATTTTTGAATATTATTTTCATCCCTAATTGCTGAACAGGTATGTGAATGTTAATAATATTGGCTTCATTTTCCAAAGTAGAAACTCTCCCTCTGTCCTCTCTTCCCTCTCTCACACACATACAGACACAGCACTACTATTTGGCTTACAGGTATGATTTTTCCTGAGACTGGAGATGTTGCTCTTTTAGACTACAGTTCCCAGAATTTCCCAGCCAGCATAGCCAGATTTCCTAAGTATTTTCCCCCACAGGGAAATAGCACATTGAGAGAAGGGCTGATGTTAATCAGGAACTCAGCACAAAGGGAATGAGTTAAACACACACACACACACACACACACACACACATACACTGTATTTGTCATTAAACTGGTTGCAGCAATCTGAAAAGGCTGTATCACCCTAGTTCTGCTATTAAATAGGCTCCTGGGGGAGCAATAAGCTGGGGGAGCAAGGAAGAAGGAAATACAGTCCCTCCAGATCCATGGGCTCTAGAGCCATGATTTTGAGCAACCATGGATCACCACATCCTATACTTAAAATGCTGGTGATGTGAACATGGATGCACTGAAGTATCCACACACACATCACTGCTGTTTAATAATATGGGAAATGATCATCCACATTTTTTGTCATTCGTGGGGGGGGGGGTCCAGAACCAACCCCCGTGGATCTGGAGAGCCCACTGTATACATGAGTAAGACAAGGAAGCAGGCTCCCTTCCTCTCTTGGTTATGTGTTCCCATCTTTTCCCCTTCCTGTCTCTCCACCATCACCCACAACAACTTCAAGAAATGGGAGGGTGGATAGTACATGAACATCCCTCCTCAGTCCCTCCTCTCCTTAGCTATCCAAGACAGCATGACAACTCTGACACATTCCAAATGACTTAGTGGAATTAGAGGGGAGGAATTCATAATGGCAGAGAGAAAAGGGAAAGGAAAGAGTTGAAGGGAGTAGAACACACATGCATTTTCCCTCAGGAAATTTGTCATTTATCAAACTTGGCCCAGCGAAAGACATTGTGTTGACTGAAGCAAAAAGCAAGATGGTATCTCCCTCTAATTCATGCACAAAAGCTTGATTAGTCTGGCAGTTAAGTTTTACTACAACACTGGCAGCAGGACAGCATCCTCCATTGCACCGGAGGGCAGCAGGCTAGCTTAAGGTCAGAGTGACAGGCACCCTCTGTCCAGTTCCTCAACCTAATCATCTGCCATTCAACTCTACTTTGCCAGATGATAGATCCAGTGGTTAGCATGAAATATTCGCAGAGTATGTTATAAAGCAAACCTTTTCTGATGAAACTGAGAAAAAACACATTGCAAAAATATTTTTGTGTGTTTTTGAGAACAGTAAAGTTCAAACTGAGTAAATACATTTGATTCAGGCCAGAAAATTTTCAGATTTTAATTTGTGCATACTGTTTGAGCCTAGGATATTGGAAAGACTATACAGGTACACATCTCTGTTAACTAAGTGGGTGTGTTGCTGAGCATTGCTTCTTTAACAGAAAATTTTGGTATGAGAGGCAGAAACAGCATGGAAAGACCAGGGGTAGGTTCCCTCCTACGTTACAAAAGCAGTTTTCAGTAAATGTTTTATCCAAAACTAACAATTTGCACATATGAAATGAAATAAACAGGTCAAGTAAGCCTTGCATAAACAAAAAGAAGCATTTTGATCCTTCTAGAAACCAGCTGAAAGCTTCATCAAGGGATGAATTTTTTCTTTCTTTCACCAACCTCCACTTTTTGTATGATTTGTATTTTGGTGGCCAAATTTATAGTTCGATTCTTTTTAACATGCTGGAGATGGTTGGTGAGGCAGATTTACCTGTCTGTTGTAGGGAGGCACACACAGCTCTAGTAGGATCAGCTAGAGTGCAATCCCATTGCTTCCCAGATCAAGCTTTATTGCATTGTTTACTGCAGGCGTGCAGCTGCAATCTGATGCCAAAAGCCTGTTTCTCAAGCCCTCTTTCACCATTCACCATTGCTGATTCTGGTAAATAAACCTCCAGCTAGACAAAAGACAAAGGAAGAAAAGTGGAAGCTGGGCAGGCATAAAAAGACCTTCTAAACAGGAATTTCTTTGTCAGGGGCTTTCTTAACTGAGGTACACCTATACTGATATACGAGCCTCTCAAAGTTTTGAGGTCTATGTGGGAGGCCCTTTTGGTCCTGCTGCCCATAGTGGCACATTTGGTGATGATGTGTGAGAGGGCCTTCTCAGTGGGTGCTCCTAGACTGTGGAGCTACTTTCTGATTGAGGTTGGGCTGGGCCCCTCCATCTTGTCTTTCCATCAATAGACTTCTTATTCAGGCCAACCTTCAATAATTTAGTGGCAGATAAAATGAAAGGGATTGTAATTGTGTGTGTGTGTGTGTGTGTGCTGTATTTAAAGTTAAAACTGTTTTTTTACTTGTTTAATATTAGAAGACTTTAGTAATATGTCAATAGCACAATTGATTATGTTTGTATTTGCATCTCATTTTAATCACATTGTAAGCCACACTGAGGTGCAGTCTTGGAGAAAGGAGTGGCACTCAAATAAATAAACAAATAAATATAAAATGGACATGTCAGCAAGCAGTCTCTGGCCCATAATAACACCTAAACAAAGTCTGTGTGTATATAGGTACATTTTATGTGCATAATAATGGCTAAATAGAATCAGACTCATTGTGTTTTAGCCTGCATTAATAGAAGTATAGTTTCCAAGTTAAAGGAAGTAATAGTCCCACTATATTTTGTGCTGGGTCGGGAAGGAAATAGACAAGTTGGAGTAGGTTCAGAGAAGGGCAACAAGAATGATGAGAGGTGTGGAGAACAGAGCTAATATGGAAAGGTTGAAGGAATTGGGCATGTTCAGCTTGGTAAAGAAAAGACTGAAGGGTGATATGACTGCACTCTTTTAAAAGCTCAAGGGCTGTCACAGAAAGGAGGGGGCAGGTCTGTTTTCTGCTGCCCCAAGATGGTAGGACCAGGTGTACTGGATTTCAGTTACAGAAGAGTAGATTTTTGTAGTAAAATTTGAGGTCCCAGGGTGTTAGATTTTTGAGGGGGGAACTTCTTAAAATTTAAAAGTGTCAGGAATTAACTTTATTGTAGCAGAGCAGAGCTGGACTCAATAGTACAGTGCTTTGACCCAACCGCAAGAACAAAGATGCAGGCAACTTCTTGTTGAAAAAAACAACTTAAGCTTCTCTCTCTCTCTCTCTCTCTCTCTCTCTCTGGCTTTTCTTCGCAAACAAAGATTCAGGAAGGACTCATCCCATGCTTTCTGCAAGCACGCTGATGACTAAAAAGGCCAATCCGAGATAAACATGTCCGGTTGCAGAAAGCACAGCAGAAGGTCTCCTTGGGTGATGTTTCCGGGTTGTGATTCTTTCTGTGCTGTCGTTTCTCTTCAAGACTTCTTCAGCGTGAGTTCTCAAATAAGGCTGCAGCATTGTGGATAGTGCATCTCCATCCCTCCCGATGTGAGGCCAGGGCGGACCATTGTTGGTGATCAATTTCGCCAAGCCTGCGATGTTGTTTCAGCTGCGCTGGGCAGGGCATGTGTCTAAGATGGAGGACCATTGCCTCCCCAAAATAGTACTCTATGGTGAACTCACCACGGGTCAGCGTAAGAGGGGCACTCCAAAAAAGCGATACAAGGACTCCCTGAAACAACATCTCAGGCTTGTCCAAATTGATCACCAACAATGGTCCGCCATGGCCTCACATCGGGAGGCATGGAGACACACTATCCACAATGCTGCAGCCTTATTTGGGAACTCAGGCTGAACAAGTCTTGAAGAGAAACGGCAACGCAGAAAGAATCACAACCCAGTAACATCACCCGAGGAAACCTTCTGCTGTGCTTTCTGCAACTGGACTTGTCTATCTCGGATTGGCCTTTTTAGTCATCAGCGCACTTGCAGAAAACGCGGGATGAGTCCTTCCTGAATCTTCATTTGCGAAGAAAAGCCAGAGAGAGAGAAATAAGTGAGGAGAAAGAATGCTGGATTTTTCCAACAATTTTGATTTAATAAAAAATTACTTACTTTCTTAACACTAAGGACTTTTTCGGACAATGTAAAAATAACGGAAGCAGCATCGCCAGGTTGCGACGCTGAAGTGCTAGAGGGCGTCAGTTTCGTACGACGCTCCTTCCCAGCGGTACTGCAACAGTACCGCTGGGATATTTGAACGTGATATTTTTGCTTTCTACCATCATATTTTACTCACGATCAGCGATCGTGAGTAAAATATGACTGTAAAAGCAAAAATATAACGGTCAAATGTCCCAGCGGTACTGCAACAGTACCGCTGGGAAGGAGCGTCGTACGAAACTGACGCCCTCTTGCACTGCAGCGTCGCAACCTGGCGACGCTGCTTCCATTATTTTTACATTGTGTGAAAAAGTCCTTAGAGTTTCTTCACACATTATATTTCTGTTAGATGTATTTGGATAATGTAAAGTATGAATATTACACTGAGAGATGTGAAAACAAGCATACTATACAGGTAAACTCATAAAGAGTCAGGATTGAATGAAACACCATGCTCACTGTTGTTTGTTACTGGCTTTCTTGTCCTATAATTTGTGAAATGGTCATGCCACATCAAATAAAAATTCTAATATTCTGTCCACTAGAGCTATCACCAAGACAGTGATAGCTATCTGTTATTCGGTCTGAGTTCTTAGCAGTTCCCTGTGTTAAATATGAACACACACATATATCCATCCATTCTTCCTCCCCCACTTTTTTTAGATTTCCAGGGATTAAACCGTATTTCATACTTTAAAATTCAGTGTGATGCCACATGTGCAGAACCGCACAGAGTACCTGCAGTCTTTGCTGTGTTTAACAGTCCTGCTTGGCGAGGAGAGAGTAGAAGGAACACCTGGACTAGAAAGCCATAGGAATGCTTCAGTCTTAAGATTTCAGAACTATGTACTTTGCTTAATTAAGCCCTGATTTATGTCTTGGCAGCTGAATCACAGAGATTTGCCCCCCAAATCCATTTCTGTGCGGAAGATGGAAAAGGGTATGCTACAGGAACACCTCCTGACTGACCTGAAGGTGCCTCAGAGCTATGAAGTTCGGTTGACACCCATAACCCGCTTTGGGACTGGGGACATGGCTACTCGGATCATCCACTATATAGAACGTAAGTGTCTCTTTCTCTACGTTACCTGATAAAGTCACCAAAGGTCTTCTTGAAGCATAGTCTTCTTCATGCCAAGAATTGACCAGAGGAAACCCTGTTGGAAGATGCAACAGCTTCTGCGCCTGTTCTCACTTCTATCTTGTTCACTAGGAATAAAATGGCTTAGACAGAGAGATATTAGAAACTTGACCTTTCTTTTCTTGCCTGCTTGCTTCCTCTGTCTGCCACATATCCTAAAGCATTATGGGCATATTACACCATCTGGTTCAAATCAGTGCCCTGTGTTGTACCAAAAAAGGAACAAAGTCAGGGCTAACCACCACCAATCCCCAAATGGGGCGGCCTGTGCCATGTGCTGTCACTCTTTCTCTCTTCATGGACGAGGACATGCAGAGCATGTATGCTTACTATCTTTATTCTTCTAAAATAGTTCTGAAGGGTTTTTGAGGCTAAACACACACTATCCTTGTATTTCTTTCTTACACTGGTATCAGTGGCATATGTGTGATTTCCGAAGCATCCCCATCCAGACAGCACTCACAACCAGATAGCCTTAGCAACAGCAATCGATCTGTAATACGTACCCATTAGATCTCTTGGTGCATTTATAGTAATACATCCTTTATTAATATAAGGATAATAAGACATGTCAGAACTTTGGAAGAACTTGTTGCAAATAATATTTTACTTGTAATTAATTAATTTTGCCAGTAACAGAGGCATATCTTCATTACATCACAACTTCAGCTTAACTTCACTCCTATTTAGCATAATGTAACTTTTTAGTTATTTTTTTGAAATCTGGCTGTGGATTCACTGATACAGAGTATGCACACATAGTGGCTAGCAATTCTGATTAAGGATCAAAGATACCAATGGCTAAAAAAACAAATTAAGGCTTTATTTTAAGAGTTTTATTAAGCTCTCTAAGGATGCTACACTAACATTGAGCTAAGCTACAGCAAAATACAAAATCCACAAAACGACGATACCTTTATTGGGCCAACTAAAACGCACAAAATATATATCATGCGAGCTTTCGAAGCTTCACTGGCTTCTTCATCAGGCAAAGATGTTAAAAATCATACAGGAGAATAAAAGTGATGACGTTAGACTCACAGGCCTACAGATGTTACTCCTGTTGTCCATTAAGATGGTCCGAAGGGATCTCAGTGCAGGCAGAGTCCATTCCCCTTCTTGATTATGGGGGAACTGGGGACAAAGTACAGTAAGTGCCAGGTAATAAAATTTCAGCTCCATTGGCAGCAGCAAAGTAACTTCTCTAGAGATCCATGATGTCCCTCTCCTATGTAAAGCTAACTGCCCTTTCTTAGGCAGAGAATATTGAATTTCTCAAGAAGTCTCTGTGTTGTTGTTCATAGAATAATAGAATCATAGAGTTGGGAGAGACTTCAGGGGCCATTCAGTCCAACCCCCTGCCATGCAGGAATACACAATCAAATCATTCCTGACAGATGGCCATCCAGCCTCTGTTTAAAAACCTCCAAAGAAGGAGACTCCACCATACTATGAGGCAGTGTATTCCACTGCCAAACAGCTCTTACGGTTAGGAAGTTCTTCCTAATGTTTAGGTGGAATCTCTTTTTCTGTACTGTAGTTTGAATCCATAGCTCCATGTCCTAGTCTCTGGAGCAGCAGAAAACAAGCTTGCTCCATTGTCAGTATGACATCCCTTCAAATATTTAAACATGGCTATCATGTCCCTGCTCAACCTTCTCTTCTCCAGACTAAACATACCCAGCTCCCCAAACCGCTTCTCATAGGGCATGGCTTCCAGACCTCCCACCATTTTTGTCGCTCTCCTCTGGACCCGTTCCAGCTTCTCAGTATCCTTCCTGAATTGTGGTGCCCAGAACTGGACACAGTACTCCAGGTGAGGTCTGACCAAAGTAGGATAGAGTGGCGCTATTACTTCCCTTGATCTAGACACTATATTCCTATTGATGCAGCCTAGAATCTCATTGGCTTTTTTAGCTACTGCATCACACTGCTGACTTATGTCCAGCTTGTGGTCCGCTAAGACTCCTAGATCCCTTTCATATGTACTGCCATCAAACCAGGTGTTACCTATCCTATATCTGTGCATTTCATTTTTACTGCCCAAGTGTAATATCCTACATTTCTCCCTGTTAAATTTATTTTGTTAGTTTTGGCCCAGCTTTCTAATCTGTTCAGGTCATTTTGGATTCTGATCCTGTCCTCTGGGATATTAGCTACCCCTCCTAATTTGGTGTCACCTGCAAACTTGATAAGCATGCCCTCTATTCCCTCATCCAAGTCATTGATAAAGATGTTGAATAGCACTGGGCCTAGGACAGAACCCTGTGGCACCCCACTAGTCACTTCTCTCCAGGATGAAGCGGAGCCATTGGTGACTACCTTTTGGGTTGTTGTGGTGGTGGTGATGTACTTTCAAGTTGTTTCCAACTTATGATGACGAGATCCTGTCTAGGTTTAGAAACTAATGAGGGCCAGCCCTGATTAGTACTTGGATGGAAGACCACCAACGAATAGGTACTGTAGGCTATATTTCAGAGGAAGGAGCTGGCAAAACCACCTCTGCGCATTCCTTGCCTAAGAAAACCCTATGAAATTCATGGTGTCACCATAAGGCAACTTGAAGGCACACATGCACATACACTATACTATTACATTATATCTGGAAAATCGTTTAGGTGCCATCTAGGTAAAACTTGCCATTTGTAATCCAAATGAAATAATTTTAGCTTTGTTGGTGGTAGTTCAGTCTCTAAGCTAATTTCACTTTTCCTAGAGTCTTGTCTATACAAGGCAAAAAGAAGTGGATTGCTCGACAGCAAAGGCAACTCACAGCAGCTGCAATTTGTCTTAATGTTCTTTATGGGGGAGTAGCAGATTGCAGGCATGAGAAACAATCTATGTTTGCTGTGCAAACGGGCATGCCTGTGAATCAAGATGGTGGCCATGAGTGAATTACTCACATTTTTACATACCAATTTGCCACCGGCGAACAATATTTTTTAAAAATAAATTGATTCCCAAGGTGCAATAGAGAGATATTTTACCTTAACAGAAAAGCAAAAAAACAAAACCCCAACCCCTCATTTTATCACATTAGCGCTCGCTTGCTAAGGTGAAAAACCAATACGGTAGTTCTGGGCGCTTGCCTTGTTAGCAAGCCCCGCCACCCACACTCATACAGCTAATGAGCTTTCAAATTCTGCTCATACAGGAAAGAGAATCTAATGGAATTACATGTCCTAACGAGCAGGAATGAGCATCCCCCCGCTGTTGTTTTTTTAAACTCCGGCTTTTCCTTCAGAGTTTTTTTTTTTATGTTTTTGGACCCCCTCCTTAATACAGCGATACAATATGGGATGCCATTAAGACAACTCATATTCTCCTTGCATTCCATGAGGAGTATTTTCATCATTTAAAGAACCCCTAGAAGTTAGAGAATACGGGGTGGGAAAGGGAAAGATGGAAAGATCCCTAATATTATTGGTTTACATCTCAAAGGTAAAAAGAATAGGTGGATAACTGATGAGGAGACTTTGGATTACCTAAAATGACTTAAACCCTACCACTGCTGCTCTCCCAAACACTTCTTTAACTGTCTACATGCTGAACATTCTTGCAATTCCTGCACTCTCTAAATGGTGGAGGAATATCACACTGGTCAAGTGCTGCTACCTTATGTTCTATTGTGGATGTTAAGGCAGTGATGAGGTAGATGAGAGGACAGAGTGTTTATACCACAGGCCAGCAGCTTGTAGCATTCTGATTTTTAAAGTAACTAAAATTAACCATCAGTAGTTTCTTTTGAGAAATGAGGAAGGAAAGATTTAATGAAAGTATGCGCACTGTGTTCTGCTTAGAGTACCAGAGATATTGTAGCCTTGACTTTGGTTTCCAAGCAGCATCATATGCTTTTTCTACCACACATAAATTTCTGATTTCTTATGATGTCATAAGACATAAAGCCATCCACGCATGTCTGTACATTTGTATACAGTCCACAATTTTGGTGGGATTACAAATGGCTTCAATTCCCCTAAGGATTCAAATACTCCTTTTGCCACAGGAAGTTTAACCAGAGTTAGATTTCGTCCTCCTACCAATTCCTGTTTCATATGGGATTTAATCTTATAATATGATGTCAGCCTCCACTGTTTCCCCTTCCCAACCACTGGCCCCTCATTTTTCTGAGTTTGCTTCATTTCCATGAGCTTCCATAAATTAATGAGATGAATATATAAAAACTACTTTCTACATTCCTGAGCAAAATAATTTAATGACTGTGGCCAGTCTTGGTCTATCCCAGTTTACAAACGTGAGTTGCCAATATGTACTCTGAGGGGGCTTTCAGACAGAGGGGTACTTCATGATGGAAAGGCACCATGCAGATATTCCATCTTTGTCCCTGAATGGATTTCCTTAGGTAAGAAAAAAGATGAAAGAGAACAACAGGAAAGACTACGGGAGGGCTATAGATTGACTGTACAATCTAGGCCTTTTGCAAGCTTCCAAAGATGAAGAAATGGAATGGCAGAGTCAAACCCTCATGTGGAAGCACCTACAGTCCCCAATTGCCATGCAGGGTGGCAGGGAGGGTGACAGGGGACCTGGGCACCAAATATCTACGGAAGCATTCTCTTCTGTTATGTCTTTGGATATAATCATATAAATATAACAATAATGTTTAAATTGTTGTTTCTGTTTCTTTTCCTAGCAATCAGCTACCCTAACCCAGTAGGTAAGTGTTGATGACCCATGCTTTCTTTAGCTATGTCTTTGAATATGTAATCCACATTGTCTGCTGCACTCAAATGTAGTGTTAACCATCAAAATGATATTAGCTGTCCTGGGCTCCTGTGAGAAAGGGCAGGATACAAGTCAAACATTTGTTTGTTTCTTAGAATAATTATACTTAAAGTGCCTAAATATGTTTAGCTAAATGACTAGCTAAATTAATCCCTCATCTGTCTCAAAGACTATGTGATGTCTTACCTGTTATTGTTCTAAGAAATATCCCCTATTTCCTACAGATCCTGTTGAGGCAGGCCATGGAAGAAAGGGAATTCATATATGGGCAGCAAGCACTGAGAGTGCCTCTGAAGATATCTAGGTCTAAATACTATTCTCAGTTCTCTACTCAGAACCATTGGATTAATTGGATATAATGACATGTTGATTTATCATTCAGCAGTTGATGCAGTGGGTCTACTCTAGTTGGGATTAACCAACAAGATTCCAGCCCTAACATGTCAAGGAGTTACTGGCAAAGGTTTAGCTGATTTAGGCCATGTCCGCATGGGCCAAAACCACCATACCCACCTTAAATCTGGTGCTGGAAGTCCTCACAACATATAGCTATTTCCAGGGAGGTAATGTAGTTTTTAGTCCTTAACCCAACTTTACCCTGCATTAAGCAAAGTTGCGGAAAAGTCTGATCTTTTCTGGAACCCCCAAAGTGGCTTCAGGTTCTGTTGCCATGCAGACAGTTGGATCAGGTCTGATTTGGCCAATCCAGTTGTCCACACAGCAAGAACAGCACCATTTCCCTTCCCCATGCTGAACACCATGGGGAAAGGGGATGGCCTGCCTTCAAAGCCACTGCTGCTGCCCCCTCACAAGCAGGAGCTCCATGGAAAGTCTGCATGGCACACCAACACTTCTGCTGAAGCCAGAAACGGGCTCTTGGACATGTGATCAACAAGGAGGGGGTGCTGTACCCCCTCCTCATTGATCACATGGGTGCCCCATTCTGCCCTCAGCAGAAGTTCCGGCATGCCAGGAAGGTTTTCCACAGAGCTCCTGCTTGTGAGGAGGCAGTGGCTCCAATGAGATCTAGCCCCTTCCCTGTGCTCCTGCCATCACCACCTCATCAGCCAAGCAGCCATAGAAAGCTTACCTGGCGTGGTTGCTTCTGCTGAGGGCAGAACAGAGCTCCCATGCAATCAATGAGGAGAGGGTACAGCCACCCCTTCCTTGTCAATCACATGTCCAGGCACCCATTTCTGGCCTCAGCAGAAGCGACACTGCTGGCCAGGCTCTCACAGAGAGCTGCTTGGTTGGTGACACAGTGGCAGTACCGGGGACAAGGGGATGGCCCAGCAGAGCTGATGCCCGGGTAGCCTGTGTGGACAAAATGCACCACTGCACCAAATTGGGCCCTCTACATGTGGCTGCCATCATGGTCAATCCTGGGCCAGTCCAGAGCATAATGGTCTGATCTGGCCCTGGATTAAGCAGCCAGTGCAGACAAGGTCTTAGAGATCACAGTGGGATATAAGGGAGGGGTTATTTTCTAAGGTGGCAATACCTGAGCTGTTTACTGCTTAGAGATGAGGTCTAGCAGTTAGACTGTGTCCCAACAGTAAGAGAAGGGTAGTGAAGAAGGCCCAAGCATAGCATGCTTGTATCTGTACAGACAGGAGGCTGTTTTAAATCAGGTCAGACTGTTCATCCCTTTAGTCCAGTATGATCTACTACAGGAGCATAGAAACTTCTTCAACTTCAGGTAATGGGGTTGCAGATTGCACCCCAGAAGCCTCTAGATTTATATTAATTATTATCATCATCATCTCCATCATCATCTTTTATTCCTATAGCACCGTCATGTACATGGCGCTTTACAAGAAAAAGAACAACAAAATAGTTCCCCGCCCTCAAGCTTACAATCTAATGAAGACATGATACAAAAGGAAAGAGGATGGGAGTAGGGGAAGGGATTAGGTCTAGCATTCTCTTCTCTCCCTCCTTGGCCAGGGCAGTGGCAGTTGGGATGGAGGGAGGACCATTCTGCTTCTGGGCTGAGGTAAGATGGAGCTCTGCCTGACTTGCCATTTAAACACCATTGCCCTCCCCCATGTTTTTTAGGTTAGAAAAGCCCCTTTAAAAAAACCCCAAGAAGTGACCTGTCAGACAGTTTCAAAAAAGAGTGTATTAAGACCAAAAAAGTCTTAGAAGGAAACCACTTTATTTCCTGCTTTAAAAAAGCTTCCTCCCAAGGCTAAAATATGCCAGAGAATACAAATAACATGGTGAAATTACCCACAACCTGCATTCGTTTAATTAGTACATAATATTCAGGGCTGGGAGTACATTGTCAGGGTGGCCCTCCAGTGACCAGTGAGGGGTGTATGTGGCTCCAAAGTATCAGGTAGTTCTCCATTACTGGCCTAAAGACTCACAGTCTAAACTACGTTTGGCAAAAGGAGAGGGCAGAGGGGTATGAAAATCAGTTGGCAGACCTATCTAACACCATTTAAAGCTACCTGTGTTAGAGGTTGAGGTGAACATAAGAATCCAAAACATTTGGCCCTAGTTCAATATTCCGACTCTGTTCTTAATATTCATATTGACTTTTGTTGAACTATAAGCTCTCATTATCTTCAAAATGTCAGATCCCAGGTGATTAAGATGAACTAGTTGGATCTAACAAGAACAGGGTTATTTGGGATAGTTTCAAAAGGTTATGATAAGCTCAGCCATAGATAGTGATGTACAGATAAAGTTAATGCTGCTTTATTTAGAAAAGTGAAAGTGAGGTTGGCTAAAGAACTGAGAATAGACAGCAGCTTGTGCTGCAGAGATGGCCACCCATTCACTGTTGGCTTTGAATACTTAAGGCAATGAATGAATGGAAGATAAAGAGGTAAAATTACAATCAACATAGTCATTTGTTTGAGGACATACAGCCAATATGCTTTCAGTTGCTATAAACTGTTCTCATCCTGCTGGTTATAAATGATTGTTCTACAGATGTGGTCAATTAGGCAGATCCAATTGCTCAACTGCCCAAAGTTTCTTATAGATCATCTCTGGACTGCACATAAATAATCAGCCAACCCAAAACGCATAGGGGTACACTTTTAGAATGTTGTGTGACATCAAAAATTACCCCAATTTATGTTGTGTTTTGAGTAAACAAAAGGTGCTACATAGCCCATAGTACATCAGTTTGTTGATTTAACTTGCTCAGTACAGTCTACTAATAAGAGCTTGGAAGTCTCACATCTTGGACTACAGCTCCCAGAATCCTTCACTCACTCAGGATTCTGGGAGCTGTAGTCTGAAAAAACAACTTTTCCTTGTGGTCTAACCTTACCAAGATCTGAGAAAAAAGTTTTTCCCAACTTTGCTGCCTGAAATCTTTTAAACTAAAAATGGCAAGAACAGAAACTGAGACCTTCTTCGTGGTCTCTGTGACTCACACAAATGGGTTATCCTGAGCCTGCACAGTGCATCTTTCAGAACTTTCTATATAAGCATTTTGGTGGTAGCCCTGCACCTCCATTGCCACTTTATAGGGGCCTTCCCGCCAAAACCACCAGTTTCTTTTTGTCCGCCACTGCAGCAGTGTGCTTCAGTTTCTCAACTGCAATTATTCAAAGCTGCTCCATTTCTCTTTACTGTAGTCTGTTGACTATTCTACTGAAATGTCCATGGGGAATTGCTAAAGAAAATACACCGCTTCATGATCTGTGTTCCATGAATGTCTTCCCTTCAAATGCAGTGCAGAGGGATGGCTCACTATGAGCATTCTCAGTCTCTCTCTCTCTCTCTCTCTCTCTCTCACACACACACACACACACACACACACACACTTTCTGTCTGCATCCATTTCCACATAACTTTCAAAATCCCCATACTTGGAAACTGCCACCCAAATGGCCTTTTATTGTGAGGAGCATTTTGAGTATCTGTGTTCCGTAGGAGAGGGGAGACATTCTCCTTTTTCTTAATTGACTTGGCATTCGCCCATCCATTCATACATTGCAGCCTCTCCGTGCTTGCAATGCAGACTGGCTTTTTGCCAGCTGTAAGATGCCACATACGATCAATTGTGTACCTGTCACATTTCTTTCCTGATGAATTCAGGTAACGAATATTTCCAGACACCTGGCACCAGGCATGCCCACATAATCTTAACATAGTACAACCATACACCATATGTATAGTGCGTTGTTTTGTATATTGTTATGATTTTTATTGTGAACTGTATAATAATAATGTCAGGAACAAAACGACTATAAATAAATAAATACCCTTCTAAGCATACTCAGGGTATCCCAGAAATTTTATGCTTATGGGACTCAAGGTGGCTTACAAATTAAAATGATAGCAATATAGTTGAAAACATACAAAAAGTCAACATAAAATAGAATTGAACTATTAACAATACTAAAACATGCTTACAAATGATAAAAAGCAGTTTAAAACAATATAGCAGCACCCTTTTAAAAGCCCTTTCATTAAAAACCTTAAGTTCTAAAACCCTTCAGTTATAAAAGTCTTCACCACCTGCCAATGAAAGAACAGCCAGGGGGGAGCCACTCTAGCTTCCCTAGAGAGGATGTTCCAGATTCTAGGGGCAGCCAGCAAGAAGGCCCTTTCTCATGTACCTGCCAATTGTTCTTGTGAAGGTGGTAGAACTAAAAAAAAAAAGGGCCTCTTCTGAGGATCATGAGGTTCAGGCAGGCTCATATGGGGAGATATGTGGACTTAGCCTGGTTACCTTCATTAAGCCTTTTGCTTTTTGAATTACGTGTCTTTTCAAATGATCAGCCTTTTACTGGCTACCTTTAAAACACACACACACACACACACACAAAAACCAAACCATGAGTTGGGATTAAAACATATGCACACAAGAAATCAGACCTCCAAGAAGAAGGAGGATTTTCAAGCGCTAGCTGGCCAGCCTCAGTCAAGTGTTAAAGCAATTTTCTTCCTCTGTTCTTAAGTATAATTGGCCTTGTTATCATTATGCTGGATTGGTCTGTTGATCACCATGAACCACAAAGTGATGTAGAAAGGTGAGACCCATAATCCTGAGTACCCACATTTACCAAAAACAGACTCAAGAGAAATTGGTAGAAATGGTTTTTGCTCCTGATTCTTTTTGGGCTCAAAATTGCAATCGTATATGCATGCACACACATTTTTGTTTAATTTATTTATTTAATTCATGCCCTTCATTTCTCCTGAGATGGTGTCTATGATCTCCCCCCCCCCCTGCACCCGCTGCTGTCGCCGCCCCCCAATTAAGTGTGGTCTGGCTCTTACTTAAACCTAGGGCCCAAAGCATCTCCACAGGGAGACAGGACTTCTGAGTGGGGAAAGAACTTGGCTGTCTCTTGGTTTGGAAATTATTATGTGAAGGCCCTATCTTTTTGGCTATTCTGGTATTAGGAAATGATTATTGTCTTTTAAAAAATGTAACTACAAGGCTCCTGATAGTTGGAGACTAATTTGATGGCCAAACTCTGGAATTCCAACAAAATTAGGCCCTTTAATACTCCACTATGTATAGAACCTCTATAAGCTATTCTCGCTGTCTTCCCATGTTACATTCCATAAATGTTCTTAGTGAGAATTGTGGTGGGGGGATATCCTGGCTCATAAGGGTAGAAAAGCCATGACACATGGTTATCCAAGTAAACTCCCGGCAGGAATATCCCATGCAATAGAACGAAAAGGGAAAATTAGATGATTAATGGCCATGGCAGCCTGATCCAGGGGAACATAATGTTGATTAATTTATAGACTCAGAGAATCACTTACTATAATTATTTCTTCATCCATTTTCTCTTTGGCTAATAAGATGTTCATGCTTAATGTTATTAGGGTATGCACACAGAGAACAATTTACTGGGATTCTACTGTGTCATCTGGCTATAGAGAGTAAAGAAGAAGGGAAGGTGGGACTCCTTAGTTTCCAGGCCCCTTGAGATTGTACAGCAATATGCCTGACCATAACCAAACTAAATCTAATTATAAGAAATTTCTTGACTCCATTCACAGTTTGACTGGCTCCCTGATTATTTGTGATCATTAACGTTCCCCAAGTGGTGCTTCCAGCTTTTTTCTTTTCTTTTTACTTTTAAATGCATTTAGAATGGCAGTGCTAATGCCCTGATTAAATTGCAACACTGCTGATTACATTCTGCCTCCTTAAATCCCCTCCCCTCAGTTTCATTTCTTCAACTTTTGATTAGTTGTTCTGTGGGTGTTTATGTAGATGCTTTCCTAGGAGAGGCAAGTGAAGGGATTCTTGGGCTGCCCAAGTTGCAATATGCCTCCGACTACCAGCTGCTGAGGAACATGAGAAGAAGGAGGCTCTCGCCCTCATGTCATACTTAGAATCTTAGAATCTTAAAACTATAGAGTTGGAAGAGACCACAAGGTCCATCCAGTCCAACCCCGGCTTCCCACAGGTAACTGGAAGAACACTGTGGGTAGAGAAGGCTGGTCTAGATAGGCGTTAGGTCTGATCCAACAGGATTAGTCTCCTCATTTTAAATTGTGAGTTGCTAACTTCCTCTGTTCAGCTAATTCAGGGCCTCTATCTTAAGATGGGAACCAGAATGAAGCAGCTAGGGGATCGTCTAAACAGCGTAAATACTCACAGAATGCAGAAAGAATATCATCTGTCTTAATGGGATTCCGCTTCACTCCACTGTATTTGGAAGGAGGGGGCCCAAAAAGTATGCTGGAAAATCCTTCACAACTTTTCCTGAATATTTTTTTAAAACAGTGGGGGGAATGCACATTCCTGCTCATGGGGACAAGTGACCAAATTGATTCGCTTTCCCCATATGAGTGGAAGTTGAAAGCTGATTGGTTGGATGTGTGTTGAGGGGTGCTTGCTAACATGGCAAGCACCCAGAGCCGCCACGTTGGGTTTTCACCTTAGCGAGTGCTAAGGCAATAAAATGGGGGGAGTGCTTTTTTGTTAAAGTGAAAGGTTGCTCTTTCACACTTTGGATAGGGTTTTTTTTAAAAAAAAAAAACCTGTCTGGTGGTGGCAATTTGAGTTAAGTAAAAACACTCATGGCTGCAGTCTTGATTCGCAGGCATGCCTGTTTGCACAGCAATAGCAGATAGTTTCCCATGCCTGCTAGCTGCCCCCCAAAAAGGTTAAGACAAATAGTTGCTTCTGCTAACTGCCATTGTTGCAGAGCAATCCACATTTTTTTGCCTCCTATAGACAAGCCCTAACTGTAAGGTACATGAAAGGTTAGTCCAAAGCAGAGCTTGGGAAAAAAACCCTTTTTTGGACTACAACTTCCAGGACTAAATCCTATTGTGAATTCCAACTGGAATAGACCCATTGAATCAACTTATCAAGTCAACACTTGTGTGAGTTCCACTGATGTAACAGGTTTTCTTTAGTTGAAATTCACAAGAGCTTTTAGGTGGTAGACTCTCAGTCAGCATGGACAGCGGCCATCATACATGCCAATTGACAGTGACCATGTTGGCTGGGGTATTCTAGATGTTTGTGGTCTAAAAGTAACTTTTCTGAGCTCTGGCTCTTAGGTACATTATTAAGTTGTTGGTATGCATCTCTGCTTACCTAGCCAACTAGCAGACAGTGGGCAATGTCAAATTTAGCAGTGTTAGGACTTTTTCGGACAATCCAAAAATAACGCTAGCATAACGTGAGTAAAATATGACGGTAAAAGCAAAAATATCACGGTCAAATGTCCCAGCAGTACTGCAACAGTACCGCTGGGAAGGAGCGTCATGCGAAACTGATGCCCTCTAGAGCTGCAGCATCGCAACCTGGCGACGCTGCTAGCGTTATTTTTGGATTGTCCGAAAAAGTCCTTAGTAAACTATGTAGTGGGGTTGTGATAGGCCTGAATTACAACTTCTTCCTCCCCACCAGACTAGAAAAGGATGAAAAAGATTTAGTACCCAAACTGACACGGGTGGTCTGAGTGCTGATGGAACTGACCATCTGTTCAGTTCTGCATCCTCTGTTCCTTGTCCAGATTGATAACACAGGTTTAGTTCATGCCAAGGACAGCTTAAGCCATGTATGATGTAAATGAATGCTTTAAGCATGCAATGTCAAAAGTTTGCTGATTATAACATGGTTTTTATTATTTTAATGGTGATACGTGACCTTATTTCCTCACAGTGTTTCAGCACTGCTGTTTTTCTTTTCTTCTTGTGTACAGTTTTGAACTTCAACTTTCACATTTGTTTTCAGTTGGATTTGGTGATCCACTGAAATCTATGAAACTGATGTGGAAAAGGTGAATTGATCTGCGGCAAATTCTGCCTTGGAACAGAGGTCGCAAAACTTACCTTTTTGGACTATAACTCCCAGAATCCCCCAGTGCACCATACATGATGGTAGGGCAATTCTGGGAGTTGAAATTTCACTTGGAGAGCCAGCATGGAGTAATGGTTTGAGTGTTGGACTATGACTCTGGAGACCAGGATTCAAATCCCCACTCAGCCCTGAAAACACACTGAGGGTGCATCTACACTGTAGAAATAATTCAATTTGACACCACTAACTCCTGTGGCTCCATTCTACAGAATCTTGGGGTTTGTAGTTTTGTGAGGCACAAGCACTCTTTGGCAGAGAAGGCTAAAAGCCTTGTAAAACTACAAATCCCAAGATTTCATAGGATGGAGTTGCAGCACTTAAAGTGGTGTCAAATTGTATTATTTCTACAGTGTAGATGCACCCTGGGTGACCTTGGGCAAGTCACACTCAGCCTCAGAAGAAGACAATGGCAAACCCTCTATGAAGAAATCTTGCCAAGAAAACCCCATGATAGGTTATTATAGTTTGAGTTTGGGATGCTGTGAGAAGTCGTTGGTCTTGGTGTTGTGTTGCTGTTGCTGTTGTTGTTTTGAATTGGATGACCTTCAGAAGTCTTCTGCCTTATGATAGGCTGGTTTCTTTGGATGAGCTGAGGTGCTAATTTGATGTCTTATTGCTGAAGACCCCTGGCTGTAGTAACCCCTGGCTGTAGTTAAGAAGCATTTTTGGAATTACTGAGCCTTGTGCAGCAGCCTTTAATGCCATTCTCTGCTGCAGGACTCTGTGTTTCTTGATCAGAGCTGTTAGAACTGAAGCCCAGCCATCTCATTCATATAACTTCTTGGAAGAGCAGTTAAGCAGCGGCTGTCTACCCTCCGCTCCAGCTGCTCAAACCTGGACACAAAGCAGATCAAATAAGCAACAGAGACACATGATTTGTCTCAGACTCAGATCTGCTGTGTGGATGTCCCTCTTCTCCTCCAATTCCAGATGCTGGGCAGTCCCCAGCACTCAGCCTCCCAAACAGTGGCTAATTTGGATTAGGATGCTAATTAGAAATGAATGGACCACGTAGAGAGCACTTAGTCAGGGTTAATTAGCAGTTAAGTGGCTGGCCAAGCTCCCTTTTGGCTGCTGTGTTCACTCCTAAGAACTTTCCAGCCAGCTGAACCTCCGTGGAGGGCAGTCGCCTGAGCTTCACCAGGGACAACCTTTCAGCCCTGGTCATTGAGCTGCTGTAATGTCATATTTCAAGTGCAGTCAGTAGCATCTTGAGATGAGCATAGACAAGACTGTAAAATCTACAACTTCTACCGGTTTTAAAATCAAGCTCATTTCTTCTTTTAGAAAAACTAATATTGCATCTACCCTGTTCCCCTTAATGCTAAGGGCTAAAAGTGAAAAAGGCCAAAAAAGGCTGAGAAAGAAAGAAAAAAAAGTATAAACATTTATACTCTAAAAGATCTTGACACACACACACCTTTAAACTGATCCAGGCCACCTCGGCAGGCAAAGCCCCCAGGACTTTTCTCTTCATTTCAGTGGGGGGCCTGATCCATCAACATATTTCCATGTGAATCCCTTAACTCCTTCACTGCTCACTTGAAATAGATTTGAACAACGTGGGCTAAATCTCAAAAGTTCCCTGCAAGTTATCAGTTCAGGAGTCTAGAAGAGTGTCCTGTTCTTTCATCTGTAGTCAGTGTGTGGGGAGCAAGAGGGGTACAAAGGGGAAGGTTAAGAGAGTTCACCCATATGTAACCCTCAAGAGATTGTGTGTGTGTGCACGCACGAGCGCGCACACACACACACTCACCTTCAAGTTGGCTGTCCACTTATTGCAACCCCATAAATTTCATAGGGTTTTCTTAGGCAAGGAATACTACACCCAAGGAAATGTGGCCATCAACAGAAAAAAAGGCTGCCCATCTCCAACTTAATGGAACAGTCCCCCTTCATACTAAGTTCTTTTAAATCCACAGAGGAGTACATGTACATTTCCCACAAAATTCCATACTGCATAATTTAACTGAGTCCAAGAATCCAAAGCTGACCCCATGTACAGCCATGTCACCTACCATTTCAGGTCTTTGCTTTAGTTCCCTGTCTTCTTATGCATCTCTTTCAAAATCCTCCCATCCCATGAGAAAGGCAGGGTATAAATTCAAAAAATAAATGAAAATAAAATAAAAAATTGTCTTTACATGTAAAGCTGTCCACTTCTTCCTGGACTGTACCTCTTGCTTTCTTATGTCCCTTTATCTCCTCCAGCAAGTCTGTACATGTTTAGCTGTTATCCTTGCACATTAATCTCATTATTATTCAAAATGTGAGACTTTCACTCAGTGGTTTCATTACTAGGGAAAGCTTATTTGGGGGGAGGGGCATTAATGACATAACCCCAACCTATAAGTCCCACTATTTTGAGCCTTTAAAATGTTTTTTTTTAAAAATTTATTTTTTAAAACTACCTTTCAGGATAAATTATGCAGAATGTCAGTAAAACAATATAATACCACTATAATAGTCAGTTTATAGTGATAGTGAGTAAGACAGCATAATAAGTGAACAAATATGTAAAAAAAAAAAATAACAAACAGCAACATTAAAATAATATTGGAGGTTAACAACACAACAGTTGCTGTTAGGGCTGTTAAAGGAGTGAGGCCTCATTTGGCTGCTCCCAAAAGGACCACTTTCACCCTTTAGGGTTATGCAGAGCTTGACAAGATGCTACAGAAGCATTCCCATTTTAGCTTATGGTACAGAATACCCCTCCCCCTTTATATCCCACTGTTATCCAGCCCTTTTAAATCTCCTTCCACAGCTATATTAAATTATTTCCTTGTTCATCAACAGTAGGTGCTAGCCTGTAAAGGCTCACACGTGTACAGTTGTCCCTTCACATTCGCTGGAGTTTGGTTCCAGGACCCCCCATGAATACCCAAATCCATGAATACTCAAGTCCCATTATATGCAATGGCATGGCAAAATCAAGGTTTGCTATTAGGATTATTATTTTTTTAAGAATATTTTAAAGCCGTGAATACTCAAATCCGTGAATGTGGAGGGACAACTGTATTAGGAAGCTCAAAAAGTCAGAGAAGTAAGGTTTGTGTGCACTTTTTCATAACCTCAGACCAGAACACAAATGGGCATATCCTATGCTTTTGGCTTTATATCCCATAGGGAACCAAAATTATTGTAAAGCCAGAGGTGAGTGGACACATATTATCTCCCACATGCCTATGTTTGGGCTTGCTAAAGTTCATTTGCAGCTTCAGTACTAAAGAAAAAAATGCAGCAGTAGGCAACCTAGTACCCTCCAAATGTTTTGGGTTACAACTACCATAATCCCTGGTGACTGGCAATGCTGGGTGGGATTTATGAGAGTTGTAATACAATACATCTGGAGGGCATCAGGTTGCTCATCTCTGAATTAGAAAATGAAAACAATATGCATAGATATACATTCTTCCATTCTTCAGATCTTCAGACAATGAATTTATATTTGTATAATATATGTCATGTATCCATTGGTCTATGGCAGGCAGCAGTGTTGATATCTGTATTTCATTAGTCATCTGATGGAAATTAAAAAGCATTTTAAATGAATTCTACATATTGTCTGCTTTAATTGGACACATCAATAATAGTTGTATTTATCACAGTGTCCTAGCTTCGCATCTGTACATCAGCAGGGATTTTCTTGCTGGTGTATAGATTTTGCTTTCTCATTCATTCATTCATTCATTGATGCAAGAGAGAGAAGGCAAGGAAAGAAGGATTATTCCATCAATTTGTGTGCTTCCTTCCTGGTCATTACCTTGTGATGAGAGATACTTTTAGTCCTTGTGAATTAGTATTATCATCTTGTCAAAAAAGTAGGACTATTACAAGGTGGTTGGGGTTTGTTTCCTGCCTACCGCATTGGATATTTTGGTAACAGTGACTGAATAGCCCTTGCTTCCTACCTATAGGTAACACCTGCCACTTTGAGGATGAGAAGATATGTGGCTATACACAAGACACAGCTGACAACTTTGACTGGATTCGTCAGAGCAGCTTAACCCACGATCCCAAACGCTCTGCCAATACAGGCCCAACCATGGACTTCAGTGGGACACCAGAAGGTATAAAGGCTTCCTTACCTTCAACTTTGCAAAGTTATGTACCCTGCACTTTTGCAACCTTGCTTCCTTCCCAGTGAGACTTACAGTGAGGATGCCAAGGTGGGGAGGAGAAGTCCATGACAGTCCTTAGGTATTTACCACTCCATAATGAAGGAAGGAATGCCACCAACCAGGCTCCTTCCCATAATCCTCTGATTCCTTTTTATTTACTTATTCTGAATCCATCCCAGTCAGTTTTCTATCTTCTGTCCATCTAACGTCTCTAGTTTCCTGTGCCCTTGTGGAAGTTGGAATATTTCCATATCTTTTGGACCCTGACATCATATAGTTCAGTCCTGTTTCACCTCTCATCTCCCTCATGCCTGACTGTCTGAGGTTGTCATGTAATAGAAGTCTCTACATGGCGCACACTGCGAGAGAGAAGTTGCCTTTAGGCTTTGTAAAGGCATCTCTAAGAACAATTTAGCTTTCAGTATTGCCTTGGGAATTGGAGATAAGGTAGATTGGCTTTCTATACACACTCATACACCCTTGCTTGGTACTAGAGCTTGGGGAGTAAGCAGTTAATTTGCATGTTTCTTATTCACATTAAATACCCAATTAAAACTCCCACAGCTTTGTTTAGGGGAATCAGGAGATCATTAGTCCTTGTTACTGGCTAATTGTCTGCTGCCAAACGTCCTTGTTCTGTTGATGTTTACTGTGAAGTCACAGAGGAGAGAAGCAGTTGTAAGGGGAGGAACCTGTTTAAACACCGAGAAATGGCCAGGTTGAACTCTTGGGGGGCGGAAATCTCCAATTCACAATGCTAGGGATCCATGCAGCCTTTAAGAAGAGACATGTAGTGCCAAGTAGTTAATTTGGGGAGCTAGCCAATTTACCTCCTTACCTGGTCACCCCAGAGGCCATCTGTTGTCATATAAACATGATACTTTAGGTAGCAGCAAGCCAGAGGTGGGAAATGTTTGCCCTGTGGCTGTTTTGAACCTTATAATCCCATAGCACTGCCCATGTTCTTTTTGTCTTCTGGGAGGTGAAGTCCCAAACATCTGGAGATCCCCAGAGTTGCGCATCCCTACATGTGGTTTTTCTGCACAAGAATCCATGTATTTTCACAAAGTTGTAAAATCTGCACCAGATCAACATAGTTTGAATAAATACATGAATTCCTGCACAGAAAAACCACATGGAGTTTGGTTGTGTCTTTTTTTGGCATGTGTTTTTGGTGCAAAAAACAGTAATTTTTGCCTAGGAATCAGTTTATTCAGCACTAAATACACATTTTCTACCCAATAGCCTGTTTTCTTTACAGAAAAATGATATATATTTTTACACAAATGAACCCCATGCAAGAAAACTACAGTACACGTAACACAGGAGTGTTATAAATGAAAGATGACAGTGCCTAGGTACCCCTGCAAAAGTCTGCATATAGGACAAGTCAGTTGCAAGGCTTGGAAGCATCCTAAATGCTGGGCTAGAACCTTGTGATTTCCTTACCCTTTTGACGTGGAGGGGAAAATGACAACGCATGACATGTCCTTACTTTTGTTTCTTTGCTCTTCAGGCTACTACATGTTCATTGAAGCCTCTGCACCCCGGGTGAAGGATGACAAAGCTAGGTTAATCAGCCCCATGTACAACATGACTGCCAGATTCTGTGTCTCCTTCTATTATCACATGTATGGGAAGCACATTGGTGAGTGGACTCAAAGGACAGCTATGTCTGGGGTTGGAAAAAAGAAAACTCCTGAAACTTGCCAGAATTGCTAATACTGCATATTACAGGGACAGAATACCCTCTTAATGTGGAGTGTGCCAGATCTGTTTTCTGCAAGTCACTGATTTGTCAGCGTTTGGCGCCTTTTTTTCTGGGCACCGATTTCAGCAAATAACACATTTCATTTTGCTATTCGAAAAGCAACACTACAGTCAGATCCTGATATGGAAATCTTCCATTCTCCTAGAATGTTTCTGAATAGCTATTCATTATACCACAAACACTATCATAGGTTTTCATAGTCAGATACTCTTATTTCACAACTGAAATTGTGGGAGCCCTGGTTGCACAGTGGTTAAATGCCAGTACTGCAAGTCACCACGTTGCAAGTTCGATTCCAGCGGGCTCCAAGGTTCACTCAGCCTTCCATCCTTTTGTAGGTTGGTAAAATGAGTACCTGGCTTGTGGGGGCAATTAGCTAATACACATTGGAAACTGCTTAACGCAGTGTAGGTGTGTAAATAGCTGTTGCTTAAAACAATTTGTAAGCCACTTTCATAGCCTTGTGGCTGAAGAGCGGGGTATAAATAAATAAATAAATAATAAAAAAATGTGAAATGGAAGGTCCCCTAAAAGAAGACAAGTAACCCTATGACACCCCACTGCTGAGCAGAATCAGCCAGCTCTGCAGATCACCTCTAGGTACTAAGCATTTAAAAGAGCATCCTCCACATTTTCAAATACATATAGATCTATTTTAACACCATGGGTGCTAGAAACCTTATTTTCATATCTTTAATAATCTTTAATAAAAATCTTCAAGTGAGATCTCAAATGTACAAGACTGTGGCAGAGGTTAGTTTCAGTGTCAGAGGTATGTCCATGGACAAATTAATTCTTGTTTTCCCGTGATCCTCATGTAGGCTCACCAATTTTTTGTCTTTCTCTCAGTTTTCTAAGACAGTACAGGGAATCAACATATTCCTTCCCCTTTTATTGAGATTTTACAATATGACCTGGGTAGTAATTGTTTTGTGATAGTATCTTTGGAGTCTGTTTTGAAAGAGACTAGAGGGAATGTTGAACAAGAGGCAGTAGAGGCATCATTAGGGTTGATCTGATTGCTATTTTGATTTTAAAGAGGGTAAACAAGACCCAGGAAAGTGGCAAAAATAAAGTGCCAAAAAGGAGAGATTTGTTTTATGAAGCAAAGTCATTTTGAAGGACATCTGTCTCTCTCCCTTTCTCTTTCACTTCACCTCCTGCCTCGACTGCTGAGATGAAGCTGTAGCATTCAGTGAATGCCACAGAAGTGCCTAATGAGTTTCCACATTCAGTCAAGGAGCAATTGCTAATTTGTCACCTCTTGATTATAATTTCATTAATTTGAATAATAAATGCATTCTTTCTCAAGCCCACTAAGTTATTAATCACCTGCTGGATTGGAGCCTGACTGAGAAATCAGGGCCCAGTCAGGAGTGTGCTTGCCTGTTGGTAAACAGGACTGGTAAATAGAGTTAATTAACATCTTTCTCTATCTGAATAAATCAGATTTCATCAGCCAGGAACATGGAACCAGTTGTTTATGCCTGTTTTCTCACAGGAGGAGAGGAGAACAATTCTAGGTTCAGGATCCATAAAACTCTCTTCCACCTCCAAAAAATTTCTAGGTAATTACTTCAGCACAAGCCGCTTTCCAGCAACCAATGTCAGCCAGCAAGATCAATAAAGCAATTCTTGTCACCATTGAAACCCCTGATTTGTTCTGCAATGTTTTAGTGGCTGGAATGGACGTTTGCACTTGTGCTATTGGTAGATGGTTCATTCTAAGAGACCATGGCCATCTCACTTTACATACGGTACATGGATCATGAATGCTTTCTAAGTTTCTCTAATGCAAGCCTGAACTAAGAGAAAATACTGTGTATGACTATCTTAGTTATCTTGTTCTTATCTGACTGGTTTTGATCACTCCTTGACTAATCCGCAAATTATTTCATTGCCATTAAGCAAAATGTGACCCAAACATCTTGGAAAGGACTTTTTTTTCTACTTCAAATATAGCTAATATTTTAAAAAGATTGATTAGTGTGAGATGAGGTAGAAAAAGATTGTTCATTCCACCTGGCTTTCACAACATAACACTGTCTCATAAGTGTCTCACAAGAGGCCATTAGGGGAGTAGGTCATTAACCCCTGTCTTCACCCTTCATGTTTCAAACACTTCTCAGAAGTACTAAATGTTGAAGGTGTGGTGGCTTGGACTCTTTCTGGGACAGTCTGGAGCTGACAGTATGTTTCACTTTGGTGTTAGCTACTGAAAAATTGAGCAAAACATTCTGTGAATTCTCTAGCACTGTCCCTTCATCCATTTGTTCCTCAATATATTCATAGGAACATTCAAGACCCCTTTAGAACACATCTTGCTTTTCCACTGAAACTTCAGACAGATATTTCAATGCTTTGCTTCCTTCTAGCAGTTCCAAGGGTCTGTTAAATTTGTGTGAGTTGACTGCACTGAAAGCCTGTCTACCCAGGGAAAACCGCTCAGCCCTACAATAGCGTGTTAATGAATCTACGTATCTCAAAATCTTTCATTTTCTCCTCTCCTTCACCTTCCTTCCCTCTCCTTGTTATATATTTTAAGGTTTGCCATAACACACAATTCTAATTCTAATCCACCTTGTTTCCATCTAGTTTGGGAGTGTATCTGGTCCCTATCTATAGCAATGTTTTTAATAAGCCAGAATGCCCTATGAAACTGAGTGAGACTGTGTGATTGCTTGCCTTGATCACTTCTCAGTTTGCCTTTGTTAGACAATTGCCTGAAGTGATAAGTGAAAATGATTTGTGAGAGCAGTTTCACATGCTCAGGTAATGGATTCCGTTATCATGAGATAAACGTAATCCATGCTAACTCTTGTATAAAATGATCATATCTTAGTATACTCCATTATCCTGACCCAGTAAATATAGTTCTGTGCCATAAGTGTGAGGGAGACCACTTCTTAAGACCTGCACTTCTTATCTCGTTTCTTCGGGCAGTTGGCTGACACATCATCAAAGATCTTGCTCTACAGTTTGTTTTCTTGTTGCAGATTAACTCTGTCTTTAGAAGCCTAGAGAACCTCTTGGTTTTCCAATTTAAAAATTGTTTTAAGTTTTCTAGAAGAGGATGATGTAGAATCACCCTGCCCATTTGCATGATTCTGGCACTAAGGTCAGATATAATCCAGTGACCTCTCCTGCCACTTGTGTGATTCAAGGGACACTTTGAAACTGGAAGGCCCCAGGGGAATGTCCACTAGAAAGTGTTGGAAAAATCAGCATTCTTCCTGCACACCCCACTTGCTTAATGGTAGAGCAAAGCAAATCTTAGAAGGTGGTGTTTTTTTGTTTGTTTGTTTGTTTGTTTTTTAGGAGTGTCCTGCATGTTTAAAAATTCCTCCCCTTTTTCCTCATACAAACCTTAGTGGGCTTGGCTTGTATCTCAGTCACAGCCAAGCCAGATTTCATGACCATTGTGTCATGTGACCCAGGTTTAATGACCTCGCAGTTTCAAATTTTATTACTCTTTGTCTGCTCCCTGAAGAAGAAACATGGATGCTCCCTGCATGCAGACATAGGGATGTCTTGCCTTCCTTTTCCTTATCTTTCCTGATCTCCCTGAATGGAGGAGTTCTACCCTAAATCCTTGAGTCAGTTAGGATGTTAGCTTTCCATGCATATGTAGATTTAAAAGCTATTAGTAAAAGCTTAAGTATTCTTTTCAAGAAGGAGGGTGTTTTTTTTGTTTTGTTTTGTTTTGTTTTTCTTAAGTGGCTTGAGAGTTCTGAGTGATTTACTAATTGATGTATTTGAGTCCTGTCCGCTTTTCCTGTCTCGGCCAACTCTGCTGTTTTAGAACTTGATTCTTAACCATTTTAACTTTGAATAAATCTTCCCAACGGTCTTGCACCCTGGGGTCTTTAATGAATTTTTAATTTTTTATGCTCCTATACCCTACAGAAAGCACAACTTGTTAATCTTGCTCCAGGTTCCCCAAAGGGGCTTCTAGTCCACTTAAACTTGCAGCTTTGTTTGTACAGTAGTTTCCTCTTCATTGCCCAAATTCAAACTGAAAATTTGCTTCCTTTCCTATCCCCTTTCTAGGTGATCTCTGATCCCCCTTTGCATGTAATCACCTGCTCAGGGAAAGAAAGAAAAAATCTTAAGCATTAGCTATAGATGATGAAATGTTATCTAATCATCAGGACCACTAGCAATCCACCATCTTAAATAAAAAATAACTGTGTCCTCCTTGACTCACCAAGGCAATGTTTCTATTGTAGTAATAAATAGCTGAAGAGGTAAGGATAGGTTATGATGCTCACAAAGGTCCTGTCCAAACAGTGAAAATAATCCAAATGACAATTGCATGGAAGGTGATCTATCCAAATGAACATTCACATCAATACGTCTCATCTACAAGAGTGACAGCCAAATCCACGGTAACCTTCGGAACTTTTCTCAGCATTTTTTTAAATTCTCCATAGAGCATGCAAATGTGCGATTGTTAAGACAGTCACATTCATATTGCTGTGACCAGACAATGTAAACTGATTGGCTGGATGAGCATGGGGGTGGGGCTAACAACAGGGATAGCACCTGCCACCACCATGTTGGATTTTGGGCTAAGCGAGGGTTTAGTAAGTTGATAAAATGGCGATCTTTCACTCTCTTTTTTTCTTTTTGTAACTACAAAATATTGCATGTGCACACCATAGTAAATGGGGTTTTTTAAAAAAAAATGGTGGCGGCAGATTTAGGAAATTATTGGTAGCAGCAGATTTAGGAGATTATCACATGGGCTTAATAAACCAGAACAGAAACCCAATAGGATCGCTAAAGAATGTTTCTTTCACACAATGTCGTCCCTCTCCTGTGCTGACCCCATGCTGACCCCGTTTGGTTTCTATTTTTTTTTTTTTTATTAATGGCTTAAGCTGTTAATAGATCACCCATTCCGTTTCTGTCACGGAATCACGGGTGTGCGAACAGGAACGCCATTATGCTGGTGTGATCTGGGAGGTCTGTGCCAGCACTTCTGGGTATGATTGTGACATCCAGGTAAGTGAGAGCTTTTTCTGTATCCTCCCCATGTTGGTGGTAAAGTTTTAAGAGTGTTTTGGTGCTTGTTTAAATTTTTAGACGTCTGCTTGTATTTTTATTTTTAAATTTTCCACCGGCTGCCTGCTTCTGTAAGGTCCTGGAAGGTAAGTAGAGAACACTTCTGGTGGCGATCTGGACATCCAGGTAAGTGACAGCCTTTTTTGTACCCTCCCCTGTTTACTTGTTTTTTAAAAAAATCTGTTTAGGTGCTTGATTTAATTTTTTGATGTTAGGTTTTGTTTTTTAATTGTTTTTAGGTTTGATGTTAGGTTTTGTTTTAATTGTTTAATTGTTTTTTAAATTCCCCACATGATGCCAGCCGTCTTTTAAGGTCCATGCAGAACACTTCCTGCTTTGATCGGGACAACCAGGTAAGTGACAACCTTTTTTGTACCCTCCCTGGGTTACTTGTTTTCTGTTTTTTTAAGGGTGTTTAGGTGCTTGGTGTACTTTTTTGATGTTTGGGTGTTTTTTTTTAAATTCCCTATGCAATTTGGTCTCTAGGAAGTGGATGAGACTCTGTGAGAGCTCCATTCATTTCCTGGACTGCCGGAGGAGGGGGGAGCTGTTTCTATCCCGGGATTAAGGTAAGTGTCTGAAAAAAAAATTCAGTTACAGGGACGGGAAGGGGTGTGGTGGGCAGGTACCGAGACAGGACCGGGTTTTAAGGGCCTGTCTGATAATCTCCTTAAAAGCATGAGTAAATCACTCGCAGCCACCACCTTGGCTAGGGGGCATGTGAAGTTTAGGGGGGCTCTTTTGACCATTAAGATAGGTGTCAGTCCTGTGAATGGATGCTTTTTCTAGGGAGATCATATTCTTACCCCCTTGTATAGATGGGACCCAAGTGTGTGTTTTGCCCCCAAATACTGTATTTATGGTACTGGGATTCATCCTAGCTCAGCAGCAGCCTCAATAGATCCTTCCATCTCCTGTATATCAAGTCCCTACACAACAAAGCTGGTGGCCTGACTAGTCCCATCCAAGGATATGATGAAACAAGGATTTGGTTGCAGCACAGGCAAGGGGGAACTGGATTGCTGTGACCAACCAATGTGTATTCTATTACTGATGCTATCACAGCATAGCAGGCAAACCTTAGTTTCCTTTGGCAGGCATGTACATCACCACCACCACTAATACAGTATGACCAAGTCCAGTTACACTGTGGGAAAAGGCTGCCTACAATCTGACATGTATTTATTTTTTTAATAACTAGTTTATTAGTTTTTTCCCCTTCCCTGTTCTTTGCTGCATGACTCAAAAAGCTAGTTTACTCTCTACAATTTGACTATAAAATATCCATCGCCATCCAGGCAAATCTTCCCTGAGAGAGTTCCCAGACACTGCTCGTTTATAATAGATATGACGAAAGAGAGAAACAGAATACAAATGGAGCGTTTGTAGCCAAAGTATAAAATATTCAGTAAGTAACAGAGTAGGGTGATGTTGAATATCTCTCAGTTGAGCGGACAACCGGGTGGAGGGGAGTTCTCTGGAGGCCATTCCCATTCCTTTTAATTTATTTGGCTGTTCCTCATACACATACAAACACATGGTTCTCTTTTGTGTGTGTTTCTTCTCTTCAGTCTCTTCTTCTCTGTTTTTGTTGCCATCTTTGAATTAGACTCTCCACTGACTGGTGACCCACAGCGGGCAGGAAATGGAGGTGAAATATTCTGGGGCTCCCGAAGTCTGCATTGTAAGGTAGCAGCTAGTACAGGCAACTTGTTTATTGAAGCAGAAGAAAGAGAATAATAAGATCAAGCTAGTCAACTTCTGAAGGCCACTTCAGCTACTGCTACTCAACACGTACAGTATTAGATGACAATACCATGGTGTTGTAGAAATTCCTGTACACAGAAGTGATACATTCCCAAAACTTTCAGTCACTAGCTCCCTGTCTGGTTGTAGGCTGGGGACAGTTCAAAGTGTTGATTTTAACTTTTAAAACTTCATACAGTATAGAACAGTGATCTTAATAGAAGGACAGATCCTGCCACGAGTGGCAGATGCTGGGGATAGGAGAGCACCAGCAAGCAGCTGGAAGACAGAGTAGTGTGCACATTTCAACCTCTCTTGTGCCACCTGCTTCCTGCAGATGTGATGGAGAAGTCTGCCCCATGTTGAAATAAAGTACCACTGCCAGTCTAGCAGATTTTATTTATAGGCAATTAAGAGGGCTCATCCTTCCATTCAGTTCATCTAGTTCATCCCTCATTTCCTGCAGCAAAATGTGTTGCACCAGATTGGATATCTGAGTAATAATAACAACAACAACAACAACAACAACAACAACAACATTTATTTATACCCCGCCCCTCTGTTAAAAACAATCGGGGCGGCTTACAAAAATTAAAATACAAACACAGATTAAAATCCCTAAACACCACCCACCCCATCCTCCCCCATAAAAAGATATTAAACCTAAAGATACCTAAACACCCTAAAGGAACCATGTCCTGTCTGATGCTGGAAAATAAGCAGGGTCAGCCCTGGTTAGTACTTGGATGGGAGATTGCCAACAAATACTAGGTGCTGTAAGCTATATTTCAAAGGGAGGAACTGGCAAAACCACCTCTGAGTAGTCTTTCTCTAAGAAAACCCTATGAAATGCATGGAGTTGCCATAAGATGACAGGCAATTTGAATTCATATTCACATACACAAAGCATCCTTGGCCCCAACATGGGCCTACCCATCTATTAAAATTATCTGAGGTCTTGGTAAGCAGGAAGAATGGCCTTTCTGTCATGGTGCTTCAGTTCTTCCACCGACTGCGCATGTAGCTTACAGCTGGCTAAATTTTAAATAGCTAAAAAAATGTGTTTGCCCAAGTTAATGCTGCTGAAAGAAGTATTTTATTGTTTTGTTGTTCTGGGTGTGTTTTTATTGATTGCTGTTAATTTTTTATTTTGTTATTATTTCAACTGTTTGGGGCTGACTTCAGTGTCTGAAAAAAATTGGAGTATGCATTCTAAAAATTAAATAATTAAATACTCTGAACAGATAAGGAAGGAGATGGATGGAGGAGGCAGGGAAATACAATGAGTACATGGGATGGGATGGAAAAGGGAAGTATTAGTTGTGGAGGCTGAGGTAAAGCTAGCTTTTGTCAGATCTGCCCTTTTAGAAGACTCCTAGCTTCACCTTTGGTTAAATAAAACAGACTTATTTCATGTAGTCTAATGACACACCTTTATCAGAATAAAAGTGACACACCTTTATCAGAATAGAAGGGATGAACATTTCACAAGGGAGGTGAGAGTCAGAAACATGAATCACATAATTGGTCTACCAAAAATAACTACATACAGAGTCTATATGATGTACTTTTGGTGTCTTGGGCACTGGAGTTGTATGTACACTTGGTACTTCAGGTACTTCAGCTACTTCAGGTACTCTCCTGAAAGTAACATAGTCCTGAACCCTACTGGTACTCTCAGCTAGAGTAGTCATATTGAAGGGATGGGATTTACATAAGTGTTTACTTGCCATTCAACAGTTGTTTCAATGGGTTTCCTCTGTTCGGGACTACGAATAGGATTTAGACTGTTGAGTGAGATCCTGTTGTTGAGCTGAGTGGAAAAATATGCATTTCTGGAAGAAGCATAGTTTATATGCTTCAGAGACTAGGACACAGAGCAATGGGTTCAAACTACAGGAAAAGTGATTCCACCTAAACATTAGGAAGAACTTCCTGACAGTAAGAGCTGTTCAGCAGTGGAATGCACTGCCTCCAAGTGTGGTGGAGTCTCCTTCTTTGGAGGTTTTAAATGAGGCTGGATGGCTATCTGTCGGGAATGCTTTGATTATTTATTCCTGCATGGCAGGGGGTTGGACTGGATGGCCTTGTGGTCTCTTCCAACTCTATAATTCTATTATTCTATATACTTCTAAAAATCTCACTAGCAGCTGCATCAGAACTGGAACAGCCAGTGGTGAATAATATCTTGTATTTGATGTCTTTGCCCCCGGGCTATTTCTCTATACACTGATCAGGTTTTCTATTATTACTGTTAATTTAGTAATCCTCACACATGTGATTGGGAAGTGCCAGCAACTACAATAATGACTTGTATAATATATGCACCTAATTGCAATGGAGAATCCTGACCGTATGTTTTAATTTTTATTGGCCTGATGATTACAATCAATTGTCTCTGGACTTATGTTTGAATTAAAAGCTGGGTTCCAATGATGTACCTCATCACTAGATCCCCCTGCTTCTGCCAGTATCAATAATCTCTCCCTTCTTCCTGTGCCTAAAAGGCTGATACAGAACTAGGAAACCCTCTGTGGTTTTGGCACTAGGAAGAGGGGGAGGAAAAGGAAGGATCAATTCTACTGGTGCTGTAAATGAAAGTACTTTGGAGATTATCACACAGGGCTACTGTTCTGGAATTACAGCAAGGTATTTGCAGATTTGGTCAGAACTTATTACACAATGCTGTGTCTATTCAGTTGCTGGTTTGCATTCCAGTTGTTTCCATAGTGCACTGCTTCACTGATGGCAGAAAATACTCCAATTCCACTCCTATTCCAGTATTCCCCTTCGTGCAAAAGATCCCTTCTGCAGCAGTACCGTGATGATGGAAGTCAGGTGGCATGAGGGGGTGTGATCCTTTCCCCTTCTCTCCCTCTCCCCTTTGCTATTCCACTACATGCCTGTTTTTTATTTTTATTTTTTGCTTTGACTGCAGCAAAAAAGGAAGGAAGGAGGGAGGGAAGGAAGGCACCCAGCCATCACCACCAAAGAAGAAATGATAATCCTCCCTTGCCAGAGAGGAGGAATGACTGTCATTCCTTTTCTTGCAGGCACAAAGAGGTGCACCCAGATCCCCCCCCCTCCAAAGAAGGAATGATAGTCCTCCCTCACCAGGGAGACACGCATGCATGGGGAGGGCATGCAGGGGTCCAAAGGCGGAGTTATGGTAGCAGTGTGGAAAGTAGTTTGCGTCACCATGGATTATGAAAGCAGTGCTAAAGTGAAAACATGATGAAGATTGATGTAAAATGGGTATCTCTGGCTTTTCTTCACAAACGAAGATTCAGGAAGGACTCATCCCGCATTTTCTGCAAACGCGCTGATGACTAAAAAGGCCAATCCGAGATAGACAAGTACGGTTGCAGAAAGCACAGCAGAAGGTTTCCTCGGATTATGTTACCGGGTTGTGATTCTTTCTGCATTGCCATTTCTCTTCAAGATTTGTTCGGCGTGAGTTCTCAAATAAGGCTGCAGCATTGTGGATAGTGTGTCTCCATGCCTCCCAATGTGAGGCCAGGGCAGACCATTGTTGGTGATCAATTTGGCCAAGCCTGAGATGTTGTTTCAGGGAGTCCTTGTATCGCTTTTTTAATTAAACTAGCATGATTACTGCAGAACAAGAGACTGGTGCAATAATGTCCATTGTTGAAGATTGGTTGTTACCTGCAGCTTAATGGTTTGTGAATCAAAGGCAGCCAAAAGATTGTGAACACATGTATCAACTTACCTGTGTCTTTGAAGTACAGTAGGCCCCCCGTATCTGCTGGGGATTGGTTCAAGGGGGCATGGATATTGGAAAACTGTGGATAATAGCAAATGCCATTGAAAATTATGGAACTTCTGGTTTAAAATAACATAGAGTTGCCTTGGAGGACCTAGAAAATGGCTAGAGAGGACACATTTTCTAGGAAGACTCTATGGTAGGTGTGCTGTTTTGTGTCTCGTGGATATTTGAACCAGTGGATAATTAATCAGTGGATATGGGGTCCTACTGTAACCTTTCAGAAAAGACAACAAAATCATGGACAAAGTAATTATGAATGCTTAAATGTTCAGAAATGATTAGATTTGTTAAAGTGCTACTGGATAGTATTGGTAGTGGCAATAGTTGTAGTAATGATAATAATCATAATGAAAATAAACATGATAAAAATAGATTTCTATAGTATGCTACTGTACTACTCAACATAAATTTCATTGAAAGGAACAGGAAGTGCAGACCATTTTGAAAATAATTATAGGTCCTGAGGAATAGAGTACTCTCTGGTGTTTATCCCCAGCTTTTTAATGCAACATTGCACCACAGCCTTAATCCTTTGAATTGTTTAATGGGTATTGCTAATCAGACCACTAATACAATGAAATCACAAGTCAATTTACTGAACATAGGTACAAATAAATAGTAAACAATGCATTGCTACAAGGGATATATAGCCACTGTTTCAAAATGGTTAATAATTACAAAACAGAAGCCTATGGTGCTGTTCTCTTGCAAATAAACTCACATATCCTATAATGTGGCTTCTTAGAGGTACTTCTATTTTCTTTACATTGTAAGCCTGCAGGCAGGGTTTGTTCTTTTTAGCATAATTATAGTCTAGTGCTGAGCCCTTGAGGCACTCTTAAATAATAAATATTATTATTAGCTGTTCTAGAAAATTCAATCCAGTAAACTCAGAAGCTTAGCTATTAGTTTTTGAAGAACAGAAAAACACTAGGATGGAACAGCATAGCATAGCATAGAATGTGCACAAGAGAATAAGCTTTATTTAGGAATTCTGTAACAGTTAAAGTAAACCCATGGGAAGGGAATACACTAGCCCATGCACCCCTCTCTAATTGCTTTCTAGATGTGAAGAGTAACAGTCTGGAGTGGGGAATGTCCTCTAGATGTGGAGGCTCTCAATGCAATCAGGAACCCATCCAGGTCTCTCAGTTGTATGTAGAGGCCCTATTCTTCAAACTATTGCTCTCCACATGTAGAAAGCATGGGGGGGGGGCTAGTATACTCCTCTCTTCACATATTTCCGTAATCTGTATTACAGAATACTCAAGAAGGATTGAAATGGTTAAAAGAGAAGTCCTGCCATTAAGTAGAGTGAGACAACTGCCGGGTAGCAGCTTTTGAGTGTTAACAAAAGAGCAGCAGATTGATGGTTATTTAATTAATTATTGCTGTATTTTATCTGCTGAGGAGGAGGGGGTGCTTATGAGAATTTCTGCTATTGGTACAAAATATTCACTAAGGAGATTAACAGACAGGAACACAAAAAGTGTTCCTCTCCCACAATCTCCACTCCCACTCCTGTCCTGCCCCTGTCCCGGAACAGTCATCCTCCCCACCACACTTACTTCCTCTCCCATCAACAGGTCAGCCCAGGAGTGAATGGAGCTCTAGCGAGAAGACACGAGCATGGGAAATTCAAAAATAAAAATAACACAAAAAAGTAACACCAAGCACAAAAACACACTTTAAATGTGCAAGTAACCCAGGGAGGGTAATAAAAAGCGTGTTACTTTCCTGCATGTCCTGATCTTACCCGAACATGCTCTGGCAGGGACCACCCATTGACGCTGGGATCTTGCCAGCAACACAGGGCACATTGTCGCACACATGGAAATCTGTGACAGAGACAGAATGGGGATCTCTTGACAGCTTCTCCCATCAATAAAAAACAGTGCCAGCGGAACAGGAGCAGAATGAGCACATAACGATAGGGGACAACATCATGTGGTAAGGGAGCCCTTTTGTGATCTTCTGGCATTGGTGTAATGCCACTTTGACATGTCTGATAATCTCCTATGTCTTCTAGGGCAAGTGTGGAGTGTGGGGAAGTGACTCTCTCAACCATCAGACTCTCTTGGATCAGCAAGTTCCAAAGTCCAGTCACAAGCATGTGCCATTCCTCTCAGTTCCTGGTGAACCAACATGAGCAGAGCAATATATGTCTGTACCCTGCCTAGGATCTGAGTGTTATCACATCACCTTCTTTTTTGTCCCATATACAAAATTCTCATGTATGATTTATATTAATAGAAAAGCCACAAGTGTGGACCTTTAAGAAACTCTAGGCATGGGTCAGAGGTTTACACTGCAGGCATGAAGTAGAGGTTTATACTCTTTCTTGCACAGGAGCAGGCAGCAGCATTTTCAATACAGAAAATATTTCTGTGCAAATATAATAATATTTCTGTGCAAATTTTGAACAGAATAAGTCTAGAACTGTGAACAGTCTTTGAAAACCACACAGTTTATGAAGATTTTCCTGTAGTGTGAAGAAAATTGCAAACATTACTTGTTTGCTCCTTCAAAAAATTACATCCCTGGGAAGAGATTTGCATATCCATCAGTGCTGGCATATATACCGTAGCAAGCCTACACAGATCCATCCCTTTACAGTCACACAAACCAATACACACACTGTGTCATAGACACACCTATGTAACACCCTCTTATACCATTCCTCTTCTCAACCAGTCCTTTTCTGTCTCTTCTCCCCATCTTCTTCCTCCTTTTTAGTGCACAGTAGCAGAAATGATGGCTACAAGCAACTGAACCAAATAATGTCACTTCTCCCTCTCAATGAGAATTGGGGAAAGGAACATTACAGATATTTTAAAAAACAGTGAGGTGGCTTCTTTCAGACCATATATTCAGAACCCTACCTAGTTCCTGCTCTCCTTTCAAAGAGCCCCACCCTCTGGACTCTATTAATTCATCTGTTTCAACAGTGGCTTCCATTCTCCTCTTCTGTGCTTTTCTGGCCTGGTTTCAGTGTTCATCTTTAGCACTTAACATTGCCTGTGTTTTTAGTGCGCTTCTTATCATAGGGCACTTGGGAGGCAATATCTGTCACATGTGGTGATAACCCACTGCCCAGCCACTGGCATCCCATTTGCTTTACTTCCCAGCACTGAACACTGAATTTTCTGGAATGTAGAATTTTATGGCACTTGAGAATATATAACTGTGAACACTTGAATTTAATGGGATGGAATTGTTTTTCCTATGTTAAAATGGTTTTAATTTTTAATGTTGAAACTGCTCCATTCCAGACAATGTATAGTGAAATAGACACATTCGTTCTGCACAAAACATATAATGTTTGAAGTATCAAATAAGCTGTTTAAATGATGAAAGCAAAACAATGGCTTCCTCCTCCCCAACCCCTATCCTTGTCACCTACTGCTTTCCCTGGTCTGTCTTGCTGCTACCTTAGTACACAGTAGTTTGCCCAATCCTCAGAGTCATCCAGCAATCCAAAAGGCACTAATGCATCACAGTAAAATATGAAGAGCTTCAACTGCCCTGGAACACTTTCATACTACACAATTATAGCACTGTGATTCTACTTTAACTGCCATAGCTGCATCCCATGGATTTCTAATTTGCGGGGGGCAGTAGAGCTCTGTGACTAAAATTCTGAATACTTCTTCCTAAACTGCAAATCCCAGGACTCCATGATGTGTTGCCATAGCAGTTCAAGTGGAATCATAGTGCTTTAACTGTATAGTGTGAAAGGGCCACTGGTGTATACTAAAAAAAAATGAAAAGATAGGATTTTGCATATATTTGTGTCATTTATTTTGCTCATTAGAAGCTTACTTATGCCCACACACAATATGCTGGGAATGTAGACCCTTGTCTTCTGCCATTTTGTTAGTTTTGGAAGATGAATCGATTCTGTCCTGAGTGTTCAAGATGGCATATCACCACAACAAAGAGCTTTTTCTTTAAAGCAAATGTAACACTGGCCTAAATACCCTAAAGGCACCAGATCCTGTCTGATCTTGGAAGCTAAGCAGTGTCAGCCCTAGTGAGTACTAGGATGGAAGACCACCATGAATACCAGGTGCTGTAGGCTGTATTTCAAAGGAAGGAACTGGCAAAACTACCTCTGAGTATTCCTTGCCCAAGAAAACCCAATGGAATCCATGGGGTTGCCATAAGTCAACAGGCAATTTGAAGGCACGTACACATACACATAAAGCAAATGTAAAAGGAACATGAGATAAATTGCAGTTTAATCAACAAAAAGCTACCACTCATTCTAAGAAAAGAAGCCAAAGCTGTTTTCTTGATGGGACATTTGCTTCGCTCTGTCATGGAAATGGCAACCTGGGGCTGGCAAGGCAAGGCAGCAGGGAGAACAGTGCAACTGGGAGAGTTAACAAACCCTTTCTAGTTTGCTGATCAGAATCTGGGGAGGATGGCAGGTGTAATTCCCCCCCCCAAAAAAAACACCCCTCTATCAGCTTCAGTAACAGATCTCCGATAATGACTTCAATGGGAGGTGGGAGGAAGCATCATTTGTGTTTCTCTCCAACAACCAAAATTTTCCTCCATCAGTTAAGACTTCCTTTAACTAAAAAGACTCCCTTTGACTAATCAACTAAAGCTTTACTTGAGTGATGTAATGGGTAAATTAGTTCAAGTATTCAGTTCTAAATCTGGGTGTAAGTTGGAATTGGGCACTGAAGAAGTAGAGTAACACTTACAAAAGCTTTTGTTGGCCAAGTATTGAGGTGTCAAGCACATATTCGAATCCCATAATTACTTCTTCATGCAGCCATTGCAACATGAGTCTAATGAATCCAACCTTTAGCACATGTGTTTGGTCTTTTAACTCTGGCCTCAGCAGTTTGTCATAAGCAAAAGCTATCACCACTTTCTAAACAGTTGTGCTTTTGTTACTTTTAAAAATCCCTCCCAAGTCCACCCAAAGTAATCCCTCAAGCTGCATGAATCAATCCTTGCTTTCTGTGATTGACAAGGCAAGTTCAAAGGACAGAGCCCCCAAAACATAATACAATCCAAAGAATCCTTATACTAACACAGTCTCAGAGCTTGGGAAAGTTGCTTTTTGGACTGCAAATCTCAGAATCCCCATCCTGGCGAGGGGATTCTGGAAGTTGTAGCCCATAAAGGATTTTTCCAAGTCCTTGATAGTTTTCTATAAAATCATTGCAGCCTAATCATTCAACTATGTTTGTGCAAGGAAAGTCTTTCCAGAGTTGGCTTCTGATTGCTGTGCTTCATGGTGAACTGATTGTGTATATCGATTGCCATGGGAAACATTTAGCTTTTGTAATGCCACTTCAGACATGAGTTGTGAAAATTCCTCAGATCCAATTTTGCTGTTTTTCTCCAGCTGCAGCTTCTTCCTGTCCTAGTTTCATATCAAGTTGCAAGGCTTTGTGTTTAATTCCAACACTGAACTTAATGATAATAATAATAATTTTTATTTATAATGTGCTTTTCACCAAGGGTGGGACATCAGACATGTATAGTCAAAAACTAAACAATAAAACACAACACTATAAAATGCTAAAATACTAAAATAATATACTAAAAACAAAATCCGTATCAGTCACTACCCATCTTGGCCACCTTAGGCAAACTCAGCAGCTTAATCCAGTGAATCAAAGAGGAAGTTGTCAACCCTTTACAAAAGCGAGTACGATCCTCCTTCAGCCGGAGGTGCAGAGGAAGACTGAAAGGCTCACAGCCTTGAAAGAGCCATATGCATTGGTGGAACCGCCAATAATGCAGTTAGATGTGTAAATAGCTATTGCTTAAAACAATTTGTAAGCCGCTCTGATAGCCTTGTGGCTGAAGAGCGGGGTATAACTAACTAACTAACTAACTAACTAAATAATCCTTTGTCTGTAGATCTTAAATTCCTAGATAGTACAGTACCATGCTAACTGAGCTGCCTAATGCTGGGGGAGGTTAAAGCACAGGGCCATAAATACCAGGACCAAAAGCTTATAATGAACCCTAGCCCAAACTGGTAGCCAGCGGAGAGATCTATGAGGGGAAGAGACATGTGAGTATTTAGGGAGATTTAAAACAACCCAAGCAGCACTGTTCTGGATTAAAGCCAGAGTAACAGAACAGGAAGGCAAACCTGCCAGTAGGCTATTACGATAGTCCAGGCATGAAATAACCAATAATAGTAACCAATAGTAATGCAATTTTTGCACAGTTTTTCCTAACTTACACATTTATTGGTGCAATTTCATTAGGTGTAGTGGTTTGAGCATTGGACTACAACTCTGGAGACCAGAGTTTGACTCCCCACTCAGCCATGAAAACCCACTGGGTGACCTTGGGCAAGTCACACTCTTGCTCTCGAATAGTCTAATAGTCCTGGCCTATATCTAATAGAAGCATCTAATAGTCTAATAGTCCTGGCCTATATCTTAGACAGAACCATTTTGGATATAGACTTAGGCAGAACTTGTTTCAGAAAGCCAGTCAACCAAAAATACTCAGTAATGCTAATGCACAAGAAGCAAGCAATGTGGAACGCAGAAAACAGGATCAGGCCAGGAAAAGAGATTTACCCACTCTTGCCTACCTGTCATGCTCACTCAATCAAACCAATCCTCTAATTTTTCTTTCCTGCCGTCAGAACATCTCTCCTTAATGGCAGTCCTACCTTTCTCCACTCTTTATCATGTACTAACAATATATGATACAAATGGGGCAACCACTTTGCAAACTTTAGACATGCTGCTAAAACCTTTTAGTTTATTGATGTAGTTTATTCATAGGTGGTGAACATATTTCTTTTTTTGTTTTTGCTTTCTGCAGACTGTCTTTGCTGATTTACTATTACTGTATTTTCAGTTGATGATATATTATATATTACCGTTCCTTGTATTTTTAGACTGAAAAGGAATTAAGTTGGAAATCCTAAGCACGTGTATAAAGAACAACACCAATGTGTATAAGGAACAGGCCAACACCTGAGTAAACATACATAGGTTTATGTTGTTAAAATAGAGTCCTATGCACACTTACTGGAAAGTAAGCCAAATTGAACATAATTCAGTTTGAACATAGAGCTAACTTCTGAGTAAACATACACAGCATTGCTGCATAATATTTTTAAATCAGTTGGCCTAGGTTCCTAATGTCTGTTTTCCTATGGGAAAAGTCATGAAGGCACCAGCCTGTGTCCTATTTACAGGTCCCTGGCTAGTCAAAATAGAGACAATGCTGATACAGAGATGATGATGATGATGATGATGATGATGACGACGACTTTATTTTTACCCCACCTTTTCCCCAAAACTGGAAGTAGTCCCTTTTAGATGCAGCAGAAATTTCAGGAGGTTGAGGAACTGCAGGACTTAGTAGCTGCAACCTGGTTACCTCTTGGGGCTTGAGGCATTTCATTACTTATTCAGTTCTTAAAATCTCTGGATGCAAAACTTATCAGGCACTTAGGAGAAATAAAGAGAAAAATGGGAGTCCTAATTGCATGTCCACTTTCCTTCCCAGTGTTTCTAGGACGCCACTTTGTTTTCTGTGCAGAGCATTAACTGCTTCACTGCTCCAACAGCATCCAGGCAGATCTCTCTGCACCTACTAAGGTTGCTGGCTCATCCGGAGAAGCATAGTTTGCATGAACAGAGTATCTGCATATGCTAATTTATTTAAATAAATGCACATTTAAAACTACTTACTAAACTCAAACTGGGCACATGAACAAGATGCCATGCACAACATTCATACCACGAAGGCTAAAACAACAACAACAACAACATGACACCCAAGTGTATAGGAAGTAAGCCAGTTTAATAATAATACTGGCTGACATTAAGACACACAATGCATAGATCAAATCACAGAATCACAGTATTGGAAAGTTCAGCAGTGGAACACACTCCCTCGGAGCATGGTGGGGTCTCCTTCCTTGGAGGTCTTTAAGCAGAGGCTAGATTGCCATCTGTCGGGGATGCTTTGATCAAGATTTCCTGCGTGGCAGGGGGTTGGACTGGATGAACCTCGTGGTCTCTTCCAACTCTGCAATTCTATGATTCTATATAGCCCAATCTCCCATTGATACAGGAAATCTGCTTCTGCTGTATTTTTTATAGGTAGCCATCAACCTGCTCCTTAAAAACTTCAAGGGAAACCTCCTGCATAATAAGACTGTCACTTTCCTCTATAAAACCATTTGTACCATCAGCAAGGTCTTCCTTATGTTTACTGCAAATGCCCTTTCTTATAATTTCCCTCCCCTCCCCACCTTGATTTAAGTCTTGCCCTCTGGAGTAAGTGATAACAAATTTCCAGCATCATCCACATGATAACCCTCCAAATATTTGAAGATGGCTGTCATATCACCTATCAATCATGTCTTCTCCAGACTAAGCATAACCAAATCCTTTAACCTTTTCTCACAGAACATGGTCTCAAAGCTCTTCATCATTTTAGGATTTTATCAGATGTGGCACAAATTGCACAATTACAACATTAAGGTAGCACAAATGGTTTCCGCTATCGCACTGCGTTGTCATGTTTGCGTGGTCAGTCTGTGCTCCAGCCATGAATAAGGTGTTGCTTTTCATTGGTGGGAAAACCATCAATAGCCCTCAATATTGCTCTTTTCATGGTATTGAAGAGTGTGCGAAAACATGTGAATGGGTGGTCCTCTTTCCCCCTTCCCCGTTCCTGGCGAGAAAGCTTCTGGGTGAGAACATGAAAACTATCCACAGGACACTCTTTTTATGAACTGTCCCAGTTTGTTTGCACATTTTTAGATTTAAGTGTTTGTGTGTTCAATTACTTTGCAAATTAAGGGGATTTCTATGTTTTTAAGCACGCTCGCATCTTCTCACGAGAACTGCTGAAATCTCGTCCATGCTAAATCATGGAAGTAAAGTCCCATTCTTAAAGTGTTAGTGGTGGTCATGTGATAATTCTTTGGTGGTTCTTTTGTGTGATTACAGCACTTTGTCTGATAAAAAGTGCAATAATGCCACTATGTTTCTGCTTTCCTCATTTGTGGAATTACAGCGTTTTTAGACATCAGTCTGATAAAGTCCTTAGTCACTTTGTCTCTAGGCTTGTTCAAGTTTGCTGATAGCCTTCTTAAATGGCAGTGCCCAGAACTGCCCAGATACATTTCAGAAGCATTAAAGTGCCTCAGATCCTTTGTTAATATGCCAAAAATTACATGAAAATGCCCAAGGAGCTCAGTTCCCTTTGTTAGTCAGTGCAAAGGCAGTGTTCTCAAAGTGGCTGACCTCTTTTAAAAGTTGGGACCACTCAATCATTCAGTCCTGGACAGCCACCAATTCTGCTCAGCAACCAGAGAGAATCAGTCTGAAGCTACTGAATTACTGAGTTCTCATTGGAAATCTAAGTAGAAATAGTCGTCTCCTACAAGACACGTACCCACAGCCAAAGGCATGGGAGCATGGGCAATATAGAAACACATTACTTTTAAACCACTCAACCCATGTCCGTCATCTTATTTATTTAGGTAATAATACCATTTCTCCAATGAGCTTAAGGTAGCATATATATGACTCTTATCCTCCCCACAATGTTCTCGCAACAACCATATAAGCCAGCAGAAACGGAACGACCAGCCCAAGGTCTTCCTGTGAATTTCTTGGCTCAGTGGGAATTAAAACAGGGATCTCCCAAGTCCTAATCCCGTGTCTTAACCACTATACCACACACTGGCCTTTTTGATACAGCTATTTTCTAGGAGTAAAAAGAACGCAGGACAGAAGGTAGGGCACTTATACCTGATGTATCTAGGGTAGTTTAGTAGGTATATGTAGTGTATATTAAGGATGTAAAGAATATTGTCTATAATATTATTTTAGCAATATTTTTCAATCTCAGTGAAAGAAAGCGAAAGTTTGTTTAGGAGACCTTGCCAAAAAAAAAAAAAAAAAAGTGGGGGGAGAATTACCACAAGATTCTTCACACTTTAGGTGAGGGAGAGAGTTGTGCAAAACTTGCTTTTTCTAAAAAACAAACCGTTTTTTTTACACAAAATACCCTGTTTACAACAACTTTTTCTGCAACCCCCTCTTCTTTGTGCAAAGGATTGATTGATTGATTGATTGATTGCTGGGAGGGGAAGCCCCAAAGTGTGAAAAAAATGTTTGTTTTCCTATCTCTTTTTTGGTACTCTACATTCCAGGCATTTTTAAAATTTTACTGAATGTGGATGTATCTTCCTTCCTACTTAAGTTCTTGTATCTCTACTGTTTTAACTATTTCCAAAGGCCATGTTAATTTGGTGCACTCTAAGGGCCTTTTCACACTACACAATTGTAGTGCTATGATTCCACTTTAACTGGTATGGCTGCATCCTATGGAATCCTGGCATTTGCAGTATAAAGAAGGGCATTTAGAATTCTCATTTGAAGAGTTCCAGCTCCTCACCGAATTTCAAACCCCAGGATTACAACCTAGAGATTCAGGTACATATACAGTCCACACTGTTGTGGGTGGCTTGTTGATGGTAAAATTCTCACCTCCAACCATATAGACTGCATGTATACCTGTACCTCTACCTTGTACTTCATACATTTGAGAACGTGGACTTCTGTAAACACTATAATAATTCTTTTACTCTTAAAAGCACTCTAAACAACAGGACTCTTGGTTGTTCTAATTTTCTCCATCTTTAAACTGTTGTTTTATTAGATAGACATACTGGGATCATTCTGCTGAAGGGCTGGGTAGATTCTAGTCTTCCTCAATCATCACAGCTGTTTGTAGTCCAAGTCCAACATACCTAGAGGGTGTTGTGTTAGGGAGACCAGTTTATAGTGAACAGGTTCACTTGTAGAACTGCTCTTTAATAAGCAGCCCTATGAATTCTTAATATGTTGATTTGTTTTTTTAGGAAAACAGAACAGATTTCAGCAGACTGTGAGATGTGTATGCAAAGATGCAGTCACTTATTCTATAAATTTATTATATAGTGCTAAACTCTCTATAGAAATTAGTGATGTTGATAATATGTCCATCCAGAGCTAATGTTATATAGCACTAAGGGTCACATATTTGAGGTATCCAGGAATTTGGTTCTTGGCAGCCACCAGTTCTTGCAATCCTAACTCACTACAGGGTAAGCTCCACACTGGCATGAGCAGACATGCAAAGAACCTTGCTGTTAAATTACTTGGATTAGATCTAGAATTGTACAGAGCAGAACTCCATGAACTGAATACTGCTACAAGAATGTTGCTGACTTCTTCCTGCTGTCTTGTGCCCATGTGAACCTGCTCTAAAGAGTCAGTGAACTCTTTGAAACAGTGTGTGAGATAACATTAGAGGGAAAGGGAAATCATCAAAGTTTGCTCTCTCTCACACACACATACACACACTTCTACTCTTGTGAATGTCTAGTTCATGGAGTGAGAGCCTCTCTTGAGTCCAATTCTCCTATACAAGTGCTTCTATTTATTGAGTTGCAAGTCCTGATCCATCCTAATGTAATTGGGAAGGACTAAAGAGAGTAATTGCAGTGAAAAGAAGTGTAGATCATCTTTGAGGAAAAAGGTAACCCGAATGCTTGCGAACTCTGAAAAACAGTATTGGAGTTTTTGAGCCCTGTTTTCCTGCATGACTGCAAGAATGGTATTGAGTGGACAGGTACACTTGAGGAATCCATCTTAACAGTTTTACAGCCCCCATAAACTTTGCATGCCCTCTAGCCAAGATGGCAGCTGTAAGTGAATTACTTGCATTTTTAAATCTGCTGCCGCCAACCTTTAAAAAAAAGATTTGCACGATGCGCACAAGCAATATTTCACTTTCACAAAAAAAGAGAGAGAAACATAACACAAATCTCCATTTTATTGCCTTAGCGACCACTCGCTAAGGTGAATATCCAACATGGTGGCAGCAGCCACTTGCCCCTGTTAGCAAGTTAGCACTCATCCAGCCAATCAGGTTTGTGCTTCCTCTTGTGTGGGAAAGTGATTCATATTGAATCACTTGTCCCAACAAGCAGGAATGTGCATTCCCCAGGGAGCTTTTAAAATTTGGGGGGAAAGCTGCAAAGGCTTTCCAAGCATAGTTTTTGTAGTCCTCCCCTTTCTTCCGAATATGGCACATTGATGCAGGTTACCATTAAGACAGCTCATATTCCCTGTGAATTCCATGAGGATTTTTTTCACAGTTTAGACAACCCCCACAGGATAAGAACAAAATTTCCCAAGTGGGATATTTGATCATCAACAGGCACAAAGAAAGTAATAGGACATGAGAGAAAGGTCAAGGATCTAGCTACAGGCAATTGCTGCAGCAAATAAGAATTGTGCTCACCTAATGACACTTTCCTTCACTCCCCAAATTTCTAGCATTGAAGAGAAAGAGACACAGAAAATTGTTTGCACCTAAAATTGTGTTCCCTTGGTAATTTTGCATGGTTCCTTGGATGCTTCTATGTATTTTTTGGTGTTCCATATAAGTACTGAAATGCTAGAAAGTTGGGGACTGACAGAAAAATGGGGGCGGGGGCAGAATTCTTATTGGAGGACAATGCCCCTCCTCCCTCCATAGCTATACTCCCAAGGCTGGTCTGGCTTACAGAACTAAAACATCCTTCATAAATGGGGTGAGCTATCAGAAATAAATAAATGTTGGGTCTTGCTAAAAGTGCAAAATGAAAATGTTATGTTTCTGTATAGTCTAGAAATAGTAACAGGTCAGTAAGAGGTGGGTTATTGTCACCTATTTAGCTGTACTTTCTCATTGTTCAATAAATTTAAAAAGCTAACTTTTCTTTCTTCTTATAGTATTATCTTAGTGGGAGAGGCAATTAACGTAAGTGATAGGGGAAAAATTGCATTAACAGCCAAGGCTAGAGCTAGGTTGTTATTTTTTAACGTAATAAGATTATTAGGTAAAATTTGATGGAGTAGGCTACCAGAAGATGTCCAGTCACTTAGGTGGTGTTTAAAAGTGGGCTAGACAAAAGCATGCCTTTTGATAGGTACTACTCAGTATAGTTATGTGCAGCCTTCAAAAAGCAACATGCCTAGTCTGAAGAGCAGCTGTTGGGAAGCAAGAGGGAAAAGGTGCTGCTGTTTTCAAGCCCTGCTTGTGATCACTGTGGGAAGCTGGATGCCAGGCTGGATGGATCTTTGGTATGATCCAGTGAGGCTCTTTTTAGTTCTTTTCTTATATTCACATGTTTCTAGATATAGTCTGTTTTTTATTGTTCTAACATGCTTAAGAGACAGTGGTGGTGATGTTCTTGACAGTACAGAAGAAACTGGCAGAAAAAGATAGAGAAAGTTTCCATTGGCTGTCGAATCATAGAGATGGCATGTAGATTCTGCACAGAGCTTAGAAAAGTTACTTGTTTAGACTGTAACTCCCAGAAATCCTCATATTTGGGAATTCTTGGTGTCATCATTCAAAAAAAGGGACATTTCTAAGCTCTGATAATGTCAATAATGGTTGTATGGCTCAGAGTAGATGATGGTGAATGAGATGGTGAGGCACCATGACATATCAGTATTTGTGGGTTGTTGGCAAAAAGTTTGTATCTTACCAGCTGTTTTTGAAAGAGTATGTGCCAGCTCTTCAAGAACAAATGGAGCTGAGACACATAATTTCCTAGCCTTTCATCACAGGGGGAGGGAGAGGCTGAGTGGATTGCAGCTGTTTGCAAATTCACTTAATTCAAGCCACTGTTTGTTTTCCTCACTGCTGGATTCTCAGCTAACATGCATCCAGCTGTGATATGTGGAGGGAGGTAGCCATTCTCACCACTCACTTTCCATATGGCTGTGAGGGATGTAGGGTGTTCAGAAGAGACTTGCAGACTAAGGGCTTTTTACACCCCTGCCTTCCACAGTGCACCTGCATGGTGGTGCTTCTTCATAGGGCTGTTGTAATTGACTGTACTTTTTCACCTGCAGCCCAGCTGTTTAACAGCAGCTATTCCATCCCGTGCTCTGGCTTTGTGCAGTGGTTTCCTTCCCCAGCTCCCAAACTGAGTTTCTTTTGTAACCTACTTTCATAGATAGCCAGTTAAAAAAAAACTCATGGCGAATTAGTGGTGCAAAATGCACATTATCAACATATATTTGCCACATCACCTTTTAGTCTTTATGCTCAACACAGTTTAACTCAGTGCTAGCCCAAGACATACTGCCAGAGCTTTGAAATGTTTTATATTGGGGTGGGGGAGTGGAAAGCTGACAGCAGCTCCCAGCTGTCACAGAAACTACTGGTTGGAGACCTTGTAGGATATGCAGTGAAGCTAGAAGAACATTGCCTCCGAGGCAGTGGTGGCCCTGGCTTCCATAACAGTGGGCTAGTGAATCCTCTCTGGTTGTCAGTCCAAATGTTAACAGACCTACCCTTGTACTGAACCTGTTTTGGAGGTTCAGCACCTTGGATAGCTTTTTACAGTTTGAACTAAAACCCAGAGAATATTTGCACACATTAACATTGGAGGCAGCAGCTGCCACTGCTCTGAGGTCTCCATTCATTAGCAGGTTGACACACCGTTTTATGACCATTTGGGATTTTATAGTCCACTCAGGAGTCTGCAGGAAACATGAGCCTCATTTGTTCTGGAATGAGTAAAAAGCAGTTCTGCCCCTATTGTTAACACTTTCCCTGAGGTAAACACTGATAATGGTATCTTTGAACAGAGCTGTGTTTTATTTTTTAAAAAAAACCCTCTCTCTCTGGCTTCTCTTCCCAAACGAAGATTCATGTTTCCGTGTTGCGATTCTTTCTGCGTTGTCGTTTCTCTTCAAGACTTGTTCGGCGTGAGTTCTCAAATAAGGCTGCAGCATTGTGGATAGTGCGTCTCCATGCCTCCCAATGTGAGGCCAGGGCAGACCATTGTTGGTGATCAATTTGGCTGAGCCTGAGGTGTTGTTTCAGAGAATCCTTGTATCGCTTTTTTGGAGCACCCCTCTTACACTGACACAGCAGCTATAATCCAGTCTTTCAAGTGACCCTTGTAAGAGAGGAGGAAAGTATGGTCACTTTCCATGCTGGCTAAGGGGTTCTGGGAATAGTTATCCAAAACAAATAACTTTTTAAAGCACAGTATATTGTATGTTGTATCTGAAACAGAACACAAGTGTGCCCCCCTCCTAAATCACCAGCCATTTCCTGGTCAACACTTTAAAAAAATCTTGGTGTGTCTTTCAAATACCAATTGCTGCTTTCATCTATCACAAAAGTACCACAGGGTGCCACTTGAAGCTTCTCTCTGCTACATGTCAAGACAAGCCACGTGTCATTTCCAGTTCTCCAGGCAACTGTACAGAGATTTATTTACTTCTGGTTTCTTTCCTGTGGTTTGGGGGAAATCAAGTGGATTTTAGAGCAAGCAAGTGTGTTTCAGAGTATCATCCCAGAATCATATAGCAACAGGAAAATCTTTGGCTGCAAAATACCACTGTACTTCTTCTTCTTTTCCTCTTTTTCCCCCCCTATCTGGGCAAACAGGGCTTCAAGTACAACATTTTCCTTTTTGTACACTCATGAAAACAGGGCTGTGTTCCCTTTAAAACTGATTAGTCCTTCTCACAAAAAAGCACCTTTCATACACTTTTCCATGCTTGACTTTCCCTCAGTCCCCCTTATTTTTCTAAGGAGTTCAGACAATGACTCCTGAAACCCCTTCAATTAAAGAAGGAGGCCATTCTATTTTGCACCCATCTCTGTGTAGTTATAGGGAAAAGGCTTAGGTCTCATGGAGATTTTAATTATTTATTTAGAGTATTTATACCCTGCTCTTCAGCCACAAAGGCTCTCAGAGCGACTTACCAATGGTTAATTTAACAGTTCCCTGCCCTCAGGTTTACAATCTAAAAGGAAAAGGGAATGGCAGCGTGGGAGGGGATTAAGTCAACAGATACTGACTCTGCTTCTCTCCTTCCAAGGCCAGGGCAGTGGCGGTTGGGATGGAGGGAGGGCCTTTCATCTGCTTCTCGGCCAAGGCATGATGGAGCTGTTCCTGCGTCTTTTTCTCTCCCTCCCTTCTTGTGCTATCCATTCATCAGTATGCCACTTTCAAATGAAAGTGTGATTATTCTTTGCATTCTGCATAGTAACACCTATTCCACTTCTAGGATCCTGCAGTTGGGATTTGTATATCATTAAGAATCTGTGAGATGTGGCTAAAAATAATAAGTGGCACTGTGTGGGTGATCCATGGCAGAGAATTACCTGCTAAAACCACTACGTTGAGCTGCCAACAGGCTGTACCTTTTTGGAATAATTCTTCCCCCATAACAAGCATAAAGTACCCTTGTCTCCCTGAATGTATAAGCCCAGAGAAGTAGCACTTTGCAACACAGCCAATCTTAAAACTTACTTTCTGTATGCCTGAAATTAAAGATGCAACCAGGCATCCTGCTAATGCTACAGCTCTCCTTAGCTCTCTAGAAGAGGACATGAGGTGGAGGGTTGCGCCTGTTCTGGTAAGAGCTGCCACTGCAGAGTGAATCAAAATGCACTTTATAAATGACATGCTCAGATTAGGGATTTCGAAAGATTGATTCACATGAACCCCAAATAAACCCTCATTGTGCAGTGAATCCACAGTTGGCCATGAGGCAAAGCAATCATATAATTGCTTCATCTCACGCCCAGATCAATTTTCATTGCACAATGAGATGAGTGGAGGAAATTATCTCATTGTATACTGGAAGCCATTCTGGTCACAAAAAGAGTAATCAATAGCCACTTTGCTACATGTGCAGGAACTGTTTGGGCTAATGTGAATATCAGGCTTAAATCCTTCTTAAGTCCACGCAGTTGTGTTCATACCAGCAACATCTGCATGCCAAAAAAAAAAAAAAATCTTCAAGTAAGAATTAGGGTTATTTCCCCTTCACTGCTAATTTTAAATTTGCCTGTGGGCTACATCAATAACATGAGCATACAAGCAAGCTCCTACATTCTCTCTCTGCAAATGTGTGCCCAGTGAGGGGGATAGACATATATATGTATTTTAATCCCAGAGAGTCTTTACCAGATGATAAAACTTTTATTAATTAGTACAATCTAGCAGACTTCTGAAACCCAAGTAGTCACAAAAACACTCAGCACTGGTGAAATGTACCAGTCTATTATTCTTGTGCAATGTCATCAGTTTCCTTTTTGTGAAGTCAAAGGCTTTCATGGCCAGCATCCACAGATTTTCTTTGGTTTTTTTCCGGGCTGTGAGCCCATGTTCTGGAATAGTTTCTTTCTGACATTTCGCCTGCATCTGTGGCTGGCATCTTCAGAGAATGGCTGGATAGGAGCGTATGTGGAGCTTATATGCTGTGAAACCCTGTAGAGTAGTGTATGTAAATCTGTGTAATTGAATGGTTAGTTTCTGGGTATAGAAATGCAAGGCTCGTTAGTGTCTGTTTGGCTAATGGTTGGTTGATGGGCCATTTTCTGCTGGGACTCCCCTTGTCCCTGGGTGGAATTCCTTTGTAAGTGTTGAGTTTTTATTCTATTGTTCTTCAAAACAGGGAGCCAGATTTTGTTTACTTTTAAGGTTTCTTCTTTCCTGTTGAAGTTGTCCAGGTTTTTGTGGATTTCAGTAGCTTCTGTGTGCATTCTGACATGATAGTTGTTTGCCTGGTCCAGGATTTCTGTGTTTTAAAATAGCATTTTGTTTCCAGGTTGGTTTATAACATGTTCTGCTACTGCTGATTTTTCTGGCTGGCCCAGTCTGCAGTGTCTCTCATGTTCCTTGATTCATGTTTGAACACTGTGTTTAGTGGTCCCTATGTAAACTTGTCCACAGCTGGACGGTATGCAGTAAACTTCTGCAGCTGTGAGAGGGTCTCTTTTGTCCTTTGCTGAGTGTAGCATTTCTTGGAGATTTTTTTTTGGTTAGTCTATAGATTGTTTGGAGGTTGTGTTTCCTGAACAGTTTTCCTATTCTGTCTGTGACCCCTTTGATGTATGGCAAAAATACCTTCCCTTTGGGTGGCTCTTTTTCTTCTTCATTCCTGTGGTTTGTTCTGGGTCTGGCTGCTCTTGTGATGTCTGATCTGGAGTAACCATTAGCCTGTAGGACCCAGTTTAGGTGCCTGAGTTCGTCCTCCAGGTAGTGGGGTTCGCAGATCCTTTTTGCACAGTCTACCAATGTTTTTATTGTGCTCTTTTTTGTCCTGGGTGATGATTGAAATTCCTGTGTAGGTATCTGTCCTTGTGGGGGGGGGGGGTTTCTGTATAACTTGTGGCCTAACCATTGGTTTGGTTTGCAGATGACTAGGACATCCAAGAATGGCAGTGTTCCTTCCTTCTCTTTTTCCATCGTGAATTGGATATTTGGATGGATGCTGTTCAGGTGGTTCAGGAATGAGACCAAATCTTCTTCTCCATGGTTCCAAATGGTAAAAGTGTCATCCACATATCGGAACCATGTCAACAACTATCATGTCAGAATGCACAGAGAAGCTATTGAAATCCACAAAAACCTGGACAACTTCAACAGGAAAGAAGAAACCTTAAAATAAACAAAATCTGGCTCCCAGTTTTGAAAAACAATAGAATAAAAACTCAGCACTTACAAAGGAATTCCACCCAGGGACAAGGGGAGTCCCAGCAGAGAATGGCCCATCAACCAACCATTAGCCAAACAGACACTAACGAGCCTTGCATTTCTATACCCAGAAACTAACCATTCAATTACACAAATTTACATACACTACTCTACAGGGTTCACAGCATATAAGCTCCACATACACTCCTACCCAGCCATTCTCTGAAGATGCCAGCCACAGATGCAGGCGAAATGTTAGAAAGAAACTATTCCAGAACACGGCCTCACAGCCGGGGGAAAAACCCAAAGAAAATCCATAGTTTCCTTTTCACCATTTTTGTTGCCCTGAACACTGGGGGGGGGTGTCTTAAGGCCCTCAAAATATCAATATTAATTCAGGAAATTAATTTACTCAGCTTGACTACGTGAAAGGGGGAGATAGATAGTGGGGTCTTTTAACCTATATATACTGATAATCGGGAGGAGGTGTTAAGCTAAATAGTATAATAATTTGATTTTTATTTGAGAAAACAACAGTAACAACATTCACACACACACTCAGGCTTCAAGCATTCACACAAGGCTAGCACATAAAGTAAGAAGTATTGGGATAGAGAAGGGAGGTTATTTTCAGGCGATACTGTACCAATCTGAGGAGATGAGGTCACAGAAGAAACCAGCAGAGTGGGAGGTCCCAAAGCAGAAGCAGCTACACAGACAGACATAGTGTCCACAGGAAGGGAATCGGTGTGTACTTGAATGGGGTTTTGGAAGAGTTTTTATTATCAATAACTTCCTTCAGGGGATGGGATTTAGAGTGAAAGACAACTTCTTGGAGTTGTTCAGGGTAAGCAAATGGACACTCCAGATATGCTAATGGTTCTTAATGTGCTGATACTTTGTAACTGAATAGAGGAAGCAACTCTGTTTGTGGAAGGTAAAAGGTATGAGGACACTTTACAAGTCAGTATCGCAGCTTCGGCTGATAGGGGGCAATTAGCTAACCCAGCTTGTGGGGGCAATTAGCTAACACACATTGGAAACTGTTTAATGCAGTGTAGATGTGTAAATAGCTATTGCTTAAAACAATTTGTAAGCCTCTCTGATAGCCTTGTGGCTGAAGAGCGGTGTATAAATAAATAAATAAATAAAAATTAAAATAAATAGGATTTGCCTTGTGTTCAGGCACAGAGTTACCTTGCAAATTATCATTTATTTGGGCTGGCCCTTCCTTAAGTGCATACCCGACTGAGTCTGAATACTAGTCTTTGGGATTTCTGGTTTTTTGAATTTTTCCAGCTTTAATGGCCACACTGCATGGAAGGCCACAGTTGACCTAATAATTAGATACTAGCTGTACCCAGCGTAACATATGTCGTTATATAGTAGGATTCCCATATCTGCTGGGGATGGGCTTGGATACCGAAAACCATGGGTAATAGCAAACACCATTGAAATAATGGCACTTCTGGTTTAAAATACCATAGAGTTGCCTTGGAGGACCTAGAAAATGGCTAGAGAGAATACATTTTCTAAGAAGACTATGGTAGGTGTGCTGTTTTGTGTCCCGTGGATAATTCAATCAGTGGATAATGAACCAGAGGATATGGGGGTCCTATTGTAGTAGATTTTAAAGGTTCACACAGTTCAGCTACATACTATTAATTTAGAGAAAATATTGCATTGTTTTACATGTGTGTGGTGAGTGGCTGAGGGAGTGAGAGGAGACAGTGGCCCTTGTGAGGCTAGGAGTGTAGATTGAGTGGCAGGAGTGGATTGCAAGGTAGAGAGGGAATTTGCATGTGGGTGGTGATTGGCTGAGGGAGTGAAAGCTGGGAGGGGATTGGTTGTGTATGTTTCCTAAGCAGCCAATCAGCACACTGGGAAAGGAAACATACCCAAGCATTTTATATATATAGATTGCCAATTTATTATAGACATGGAGTAGGGGGTGTCAAGGTAGGTAACAGTTTTGTCCATAAAGAAGAGCAGCCTGAAATCACAACTTAGTTAAGCTGAAGTATCATTGTTGAATTTGAAGGAAACCAGTGAGCTTTGAAGCACTTTGGTTTAATTGGGTTGGAATGGACAGCTAACAGAAAGGCCAAATGGTGCAGTCTGGAGGAGCTGGTAACATTTCCAGTAGCATCTCGCAGGTGTGTGTGTGTTTTAAATTATACATGGAATTAGAAACTGGGGCATATCGATCTCCTCTCCAAATATCGCAGGCTACATCATGGTGTGAGGGGGCTATGTCACATGGTACACTGTCAATGTTGACAGCAAGAAATAAAAATGGAACCCAAAACCAGGGATGGAAAAAATATTCACAATTATTAATTTCCTGGCAGAAAAATAGATTTCCCCAACACCTGGGAATCCCAGTTAGGAGGAATAACACAGAAGCAAGAATTTTATATACTTTTTACCTGGTATCAACACATTCTGAAATGCTTCAGGAAATTATTCTGTACAGAAACACATTTTTGTGCAAAATTGTTGTTGTTTAATAAAACCACATTTTTTGCACCAAAAAACTCATATGTAGTTCTGGAAACAGTGGTAGTTTTTTTGTATAGAAATCTGTTTTGCACACACACACACACACACACACATGTTTTTGCACAGAAGAACCATGCGTATTTCTGCACAAAATAATTTCCTTTTGGAAACACTTTGAACTTTTGAATCTCTCACAGCAGAAAGAAAGCTGTAGAAATTATCCATCCTCCTCAATGAGAATGAAATAGTCAAAAATATACATCCCTGCCCAGAACACACACATACAAACTTCTTTTGTAATGAAGCTGGTGGAGCTTCCATTTGTATGTGAGAAAGGAGAGCTGCCAGTTGCTTCTAGATGCACAGAGTGTATGCGAAGTGGCATTCCCCAGAGAACCATGTCACTAGAAGAGGCCAGTCAGTGCACTATCTCACTTTGCTATTATGCAGGCTTAACTCACATAAAAAGCTTTAAGATCCTGTTTCAGGCAAATTCCTGTCCTAAGAGGACACCCTTTGTTATGCATTGCTGTCATGGAGTTGCCATGCCATTCCGTGTAGCCAGCAGGCTGACTTATCAGCATTCATCAAGCCACCGAGCAAGATCACTTAGAAAACGAGACCTGAATTGTGCTGGAGGGAAATGTGCCGTGAGCTGCTGAATGTGGCGTGAGTGAACTGGCAGGCAGGACTAGTCACTGGGGAGGTATGGCCAGAACACTGGCTATTAAGAGTCAGCAAAACAAAGCATGGAGGAGGAGGGATTCAAAAGCAGCAGAGACCCAGCAATTGTGCTTATGACACACATGTGTTGCTGTATAAAGAAACATTAGCAGCAAGAGAAGAGTAAATACATCTTATCATGGCATAAAGACAAATTGCATTACTAAAAATCTCAGCTCAGGGTTGCTTGATATTTTTCTTTTCCCATCACCAGCAGGGTTGGTTTCCCCCTATTCATTCTGTCTCCCACACCATTTCAGCGTGGTAACTTGTCACTACGGTGCCGTAATTAAGAACACAAGCTTGCTGCTGATCGTTTCTCGTTATCGTTCATTTAAATGAGAGGCAGGGACAAGCCCATATTTGTTTTCAGGATTATGAGAAGTAATAGATTCGTTCTCAGGATTATGAACAGTAATAGATTCTTTTTGAGGGCTTTAGCTCACTCCTGGGATTTTCCTGCAGGGAGCCTTGGACTTGTGCTTTATCATCCGTTACATTAGAACAAGCTTTCCCGGAGATGCAGTCAGGGCAACAGTGTACAACAAACAGGAAGATGGAAAGAATGCATCCATAATAGGCCATCTTCATCCATTCTTAAGGGAGGCACATTGTGCCTGGAACTGAGGTTGCCACCAGTGACCAAGAAATACTTTTCTTGTTATCTCCATCTGGAGAGAAGATGAGCTTGTTCTTGTCTTTCAAATCCTGAAATGCCCTCAGAACTTTGAGGCTAGACAACTTTGAACTGCTTGGCCTGGGAGCTGTCCTTGACAAGAGTACAAAATGCTAATGCAAAATGCAACAGCCCACTTCTTGACACAAGGAGCTTGGAGAGGGCTTCAGACCCTGCCTGCCTCCTTCTGATTTGTTTGTTCCTCTGTGTAGCATAACTAAACAAAGTGCTTGGTGACTGAAGAGTGCACGTATTGGAGGAGTACAGTCCATGTTGCCATTTCCTCTGCCACCCTGCTACAGGAGAAAATGAATGTTTTGTGTAGCATTCTGTCTGTATTTTAGCAACCCTGGAATATACTTGAGAATTTTTCTGGGGGAAAAACACATTATTCTGTGCAGAAAAAGCTCTCAGTTTTTCCCATGAAAAACCAGACTTCCTGGGTAAAATCGCTATATTTCCTGTGCAGAAAACAATGCTTCCTGTGCAAGAAATACATTTTTTCTGCATAGAAAATATGTTTTTCATGCAAAAAAAATGTGTTTCTCTGTGCAGAAAAATCCTTCAAAACATTGCAGCATGTTTGCATAGTGGGAGAAAATGGAACAAAAGTCTTGCTACTCCACTATTCTCAACACCAACTGGGAGAACTGTATTAAATATAGTTATTTTCTGAATGGTCATATAAACCACAATTGCAACAAATTGTAGCTGCTTGAAACCACTGACCCAAAAGAAGGCTCAGGAAACTATTTCATTAAGATAAATGGAATGCAAAAAATATTTACAGCACTGAGGAAGACAAAATAAGTTGTCAAAACAGCACAGATATTTACAGTTCCCAGGGCTGCTTGTCCGTCTTTATAATGGAGCTTATTTAATATGTTAAAGACAAAAACATTACCTGCCATACCAAACTGCTAAATTTGCTTGCTAGAGCTTTGCCAAAACTGCCAAATCTACCTGCTATAGCTTCCAAAAGCAGCTGCCAGCCAGGCTCCTTTTTCAAAACTGCCAAGACTACCTGCTATAGCTTCCATAAGCAGCTGCTAGCAAGGCTTCTTTTCTCCATTCTGAAAAAAACTTGCATTGCCTCAGATACTCACATATTAGCCAAGGACAGTGGAATGTTTTGCTAAGGTTACTATGAAATTATTTGTCTAAGAAAATTATCTCTGTAACTGCAGCTGTTAAAGTCACTAGTGGTACTTTCACATATGTATTGTTAAATATTATAATTGTGCTTGCAAAACATGTGGTTTTGAATTGTATTCCTAAATATTCATTAAAACATTGTGTATGTAATAAGTCAAAAAGTATCACCATAAGGGACTATTTCTCAATCTATCCATGTTTGTGACACTGGTTATGTAAAGTTAGCTAGCACTTGAATATGTGATTGTGACTTAATCTATGTATATTTGTGACACATGGTCATTGTATAATAATTAGTACTTGATTTATAGTTCAGTACTTGATCACTTGGTTTATAGTGTAGCTTGGTACTGAAGTTGTTGCAATTGTGTTTTATATGACCATTCAGAAAATAACTATATTTAATACAGTTCTCCCAGTTGGTGTTAGGTTGGTCGTGAGGACCCTACAGGAGTGGTGTTACTCCACTATTCTTCCCAATATGGTTTCCCAACTGTCAGGAAATTTTTAATCCAGGAAATGAATAGTTAAGAATATCCTAGTACATCCCTAGACTGTGCTTGGGACATTAGAGAGCAGAATAACCCCCAAATAGTTCCTGATGCAGTTATTTCCTGCTATGAATGTTACTGCAAAACAGTCCTATTGTCCATGAAAGAGCTACCATTGGGGAGAGTAGCAGAAAATTCCCACATGGAAAGCAGAGCACATGGGAGGGGGCTCAGTGGTAGTAGCAGGGTGACTACAGTTGGTGACTATGGAGATTTTCACACCGGGGCCAAAAGCCCCGGTTCTGTCCCACCACCTCCTCTCCCGTTCCTGCAATGGAATGGAGGTAAATGTTCACACACTTACCTCCATTCCACTGCAGGAACAGGCTTCCTCCATCCTTGCTGGCCAGCCATAAATGCAGCTGTCGTAAGGCCGATTTTATGACCGGCTGGGGGAAATCCCGCTCATTCACACAAGAGAACAAGCAGGAGGGAAATTCAAAAACAACCCCCCCAGCTGTCAAAGGAATAAATAAATAAATATAAAAATAAATTAAAAATAAAACAAGGAACTCAGGGAGGGGGTGGAAAGGGGGACACTTACCTGGATGCCCTGATCATGGCAGGAAGTGCCTGCCACGGAGCTCCTCCCCCATCCCTGTCATACCAGAACAGGGACAGGGATCCGATTCACACACCCATGTTCCATTACAGAAACAGAGCCAGGTACTTAATAACGACTTCTCCCCATGTATAATATATCACGGGGAGAAAACAGAATAGTGACAATTAGGGAATGGAACAGGGTAAATGTGTCTGAAAGGAAACTTTCAGTGACCCTGTTCCGTGCCAGTAACGGGACAAATTGCCCCTGTGAAAACCTCCTATGAAGAGTGGCCTGCCGGCAACATGTTTTACGTATATACAATATATATTCCCTTGTGCACAAACAATCAGCAGAACTTCACCCTTGTTAGAGACCAAGCTTGCTAAGTGATGTTTTGATGGAGTAAAAACTGAAGTCAAGCATTTTCATCCAGAAATGTGTAGCATTTAAGTGTTTGTGTGTACGCACACCCCAGGTTACAGTATCTGGTATCACAGCTGGCACTCTTTTGTGTAGCAGCCGCTCTTCTAAAATGCCAGCTTTGGTCTTAAAAAGAGCTGGCAGCAGGCACGGCTCACTTGCATATTGATTGATTCCTCGCCATTTATTACGAGCCTTTATTTATCTTCTGATTAATAATAGTTTTAATGATGACACAGGTAACAAGACAAAATAACAAGTTCATCCCCGTTTGAGCAAAATACTCAGTAGTCTGTCAGTCCCCAGGGAAATCCTGCTGTTCCTTTGCCATGATGGTCTTTGATCTTTTACAAGGAACTGGCAACCAACACCTGGCCACCGCTTGCCTGTGCATTCCAAGCAGGTGTTTCAAGGAAAAGCCAAATGCAGATCAGGTGAGGAGGATGAAACAAATCCTGCCAATGAGGGTCTAAACTCATGAAAAGGAAATGGCATTCTTTCAATAACTAAATTGAGAGAAAAGAATGCCAGTGCCATGCCTGAATCACATCATCAGCAAGGAGCCAGAGGACGATGTTTTTGTATTTCCTGAAGTATCTGGATTAAGATTTAGGAAATATATCTAAGGGGCTTACCGCACTCTGAAGAAAAGCAGCAGTGCAACAGAAAGGTTCCATATTCCATCCTGCCTTACCACATGATGTCAACGTCCTTCTGCTGTTCTTTCATTCCAGTCCCATGGAAGACCAAGATAAAGCTGTGTCTTTTTACTAGCATGTTTTTCCGGTTTTGCCTCAGTCTCCCACTGGACCCGAACAAAAGAACAGCAACGTCATGTAGTAAGGCAGCACAGAAGACAGAACCTTCCTGCTACACTCCTGCTTCAATTCGGATTGCAGTAAGCCCCTTAGAGTCCTCTCCACCACCATTGTTGTTAATTGCCTTCAAGCTGGCCCAATTTATGGGGACCCTATGAATGAGAGATCTCTTAGGAATCCTAGTCATCAACAGCCCTGCTCAGGTCTTACAAACTCAGGGCTATGGCTTCCTTAATTGAATCAATCCACCTCTAATGCAGTCTTTCTTTTTTCCTACCTTTACCAAACATTACCATCTTTTCCAATTAGTCATGTTGTCTCATGATATGGCCAAAGTACAATAGCCTCAATTTGATCATTTGGGGGCTTATTTCTAGGGAGAGTTCCAGCTCGATTTGCTCTTGGACCCATTTATTTATCTTTTTGGCAGTCCGTGTTGTCCACAGAAGTCTCCTCCAATGCCACATTTTAAATGAGTTGATTGTCTTCCGGTCAGCTTTCTTCATTGCCCAGCTTTCACAACCATACATAAAAATCAGAAATATGATGGCATGGATGATTCTGACCTTGAGATGTGTGCAGCCCTAAAATAACATTCCAAATCATTGCAAGTTAAACAGTGCATCCCTTTTTTCCTCCTGAACTACAGAAAATGATGTCATTATCAGGGCCTTGGGGGCCTTTTGCATCAGAAGGAGTACCCAGTACCTTTTCCCTCTAAGGAAAAGCGGCAGTGAAAAACCTGTTTTGGTGTACACTTATTGTTATGACAGCAGCAGCCTGAATCCAAACCTTGTCCCTGGTCCTGTCTCCTTTTAAAATCTTTGTCCACCCTAAGCTCTAAATCAGGAGTGGGAATAATGCAGTTGATGGGTCACATAGGGCCTTCTCTATGACCCACAGGAGTCTCCCCAAACCCCCAAATGCCAAAACAAAGTTTGGCCAAAGAAACAGTGAATTGTGTCTCCAAAGCTCTCTAGAAGGTGCAATTTCCCATTAGAATACTGTAAGGGGATACACTCCAAAATGGCTCAAAATAGCCAGAAACAAAGCCTCAGAATGACTGGACCATCACCTCCAGCTTGCTTCCTGCAACATATAGCCTGCAGGGATTGGAAAAGCTCCAAAATGTGTAGCTGTAGCCCTTGGAGCTTCCACTGCTCCCCATCCCTGCTATAAATGGTAAAGTGGGCTCCTACTTCAGATTTAAGCATTTCCACCATTTGAGATGTTTTTCATTCTAAATTAAGACCCTGTAGCCTGTAACCCTCTAGAACCTCTGTGGTCTGACCTCAGTGTATAGCCATATTAATGCCTGACTTCAATATGGCCCCTAGCCAGTGTAAAGCTATATAAATAATACTGAGAATACAGTGTTAACCAAATGGTTTAGATGACCCTTCCACAGTGATTCAGAACACTGAATTTCCCCAACTCACCCTCACTATTCAGATAAATGAAGCTGTACTGTATTCAAAAATCATAAAATAATCATCCTAATCAACAGGTCACTTTCTCCTAAATTACACAGTTTTGAAAACTCCCCTTCTAATTGTGCAGGTCAGTTTCTTCCTTTATAAAAGAGAAGGAGCAATGAGATTAATCAGCTTCTTTGAGACACTCAAAAGTCTTAATTGCTATTTGCAGAGTGATTTCTGAGCCTCCAGTGGAGAGCATGTGGAGACATTTGACATTTTGTTAGCTCTTGCTCCTTCTCCATTTTGTTGCTGACCTGAAACTTTCTGCATAGCGTATGTGTTGAATTGGTTTGTTTATTAGATGGGAATTCAAAGGTGGCATGCTTTTCTTTCCAAACACTGATTCAACTCTTTCTCTATTTTGCCTTCTTCTTCCTACAATTACTATGATTCATTTTCTGGGTAATTTGTCTCATTACTGCCTGTGCAGCCAGGTTTTGTGGTAAAGGTTCTAGTTAGAGCACCACCAGAGTATGGGATGCATGGTTTTATTCCTTACTTCTGCCACTTCTTTGCTAAGTATAATACTATCTATGCCATCCTGCTATTTATAATGGAAATTTGGTTGGGTTAAAATGGATGTGTAGATATCTCTAGATGCATTGACTAGCATATTGACCAGGCTTTACTTGGGAAGCAACGTGGTGTCTTAATTGTGGTCCATAAGGATTTCACCTAGGCATTCTATATTGGTAGTTCAACAGTCTGTGTATGTTTAAGTTCTGAACTTGGTACTGGGAACTCAAGGCAAGATCGAGATTCTGTTAGTATACTATCCACCCTGTTGCCTAACAGTGTTCATCTACAACTGACTGAAGTAGAAATGGTGTTGAGATCCCCCAAATGTCTGGGCTTGGCATCTTCAACATATACCTGAGGCCACCTGACATCTAGAGCAGTTGGCAACGTCATGGCTACCATGACAATCCTGTGTCTCCACTAGATTATATCCATTCCAACACATGCAACAGGACATACTTTAAATCTGGTTTTATATGTTGGATTGGGAGAAGATGATCCGTGGGTATGGATGTCAACAAGTACTCCATTGCCATGGACTGATCTCTGTCTGATAAGGTTTGGTCTTTATGCTGCCCCAAAGAGTTATGGATATGGATGGCTTCCTGGTGTTTCTGAAGGGAGTTCAACACATTTTGCCCATGATATTATGAATACTTTTCAGCTTATCCAGCCTAAGGTTGTGGCCAAACTGATGGGATTACTGAGGCCTACGACTAGCTCATCTGCTTTGTAACTCTTTCTTACAATTGACCGTTGGAGCTGTAATCTGTCTAATTTTCTGGTGGAGTCTGTATTAATGGGACAATGCAACAAAGTAAGACTGGTAATTTAACCAAGACCCTGCCCTCAGTCATTTTAGCAGCCCATCAGATCACCACCACAGGTTCTCACACCAATACAAAAAATTCTGGTAGAAAGCATTTATGATGAAAAATATGGTGCATACGGAGTGCATGCCTGGTTTTCCATTAGAATTGCATTCCAACTGAACTGCAAGAGTGTGAATATGCAGGAAAACAAGCCATACACTCTGTGCCCTGTAGTTCCCATGGGAATTGCACAATTTTTGGCATCTCCAGCAGTAATGATGCTGGTACATAGGCCAGCATCCTATATGGCTCAGCATATCATAGCAATTCCATATGCAAAACTACACTACAGCTGGCCATTTACCATCCTCTGGACTTACTGTAAAGCCACTACAATTTGTCTACTAAGAATCAGTAGGTACTGCTCAAAATCACATTATCACATGTCAGCTCACAATGATTTCAGGAAGGACACATATTCCTGCTAAAAATTAAGCTAACCTTGCAACCAGTCACTATGGTAGCCATGATGTGGTTGAGTCAGTCAGATCTTTTGTCCTTCTATTGCTTCCATCAGCTTATTTTTCCAGTCAGTTGTCTTTCAGTCAGTTCTTCCAAATATCTTAATGCAATTGTGCTGCCTCAGTATGATAGAAATGCCTAAGTGCACATTTTTCTGAAAGTTTGAAAATAATGTTAAAGATCTGTGTCTGAGAATTACAAATGAACAGTTTGCCTGCTAGGGTGGCCAGGGAGAGCAGATGACAGCATTTTTAGCATGGCAAAACTGCTGTGTAAAGAGCTGTGTATATAATTTGAGGGCAATGGACATAGATAATACTGGCCCTGTAAAATGAATGAAGTTTGACCAGCAACAGAAGGTTGCTCTACATTGTGTAAATCCACACTCCTACTTCAGACATGAAGCAGGTTTATGACAAAACATTCAAGTCTTGAAAAGAGAAGATGATATAGGACAATCCCATGCCAGCGTCACTTTTCTGACAACACAGACACAGCCAATGTTAATGCCATGTCCCAAACCCAGCTGTAGGACAGATGAGGGTAGGATATAGTGCAGTGTGTACCATGCAGGTCAAGTGCATATCAGACGTTTAGCTGTTCACAATTCATAGTTGCAGTTCAGCTTGCCCTCTTTCTCTCTCTCTCATTAATGCTATAACCCTGTGAATATGTCTAGACAATAAACGTCATTCCTTAGCCAAGTTATATAGATTTCATTCTTTTTTACACTACTCTTTGTGGCTCTGTCACTGAGAGCCAAGGCATTCATCATCTTTATTACAGACCTCTGAACTTCTTCCACTTTATCTATGCTTTTCAAACAGCAAAAAAGCCAGAGTCACATGCAGTATCTGCTCTGGGCTGAGACTGGGCCCAATCCAGGTTGCTCCAAGAGATTCATTTGGTCTCAAGAATGGTTCAAACCATTGGTGCAAAATAGGACTTTAAGGGATGTAGTATTTCCAGCAGAGAGAATTTGCTTCCCACACTAGGGTTACCAGACTACCAAGCTACAGAAGAACTCCATAGAAGCCCGCAAGTCCCCAAGTGGGGGCATACCTCCCACCTTGAGGCCAGGTGAAAGTTATGATCTGACTTAGATGCCAGATGATACAGTTCTAGTGGATGTAACCTTGGCACCTGCTTGTCTAGTGTTGATGAATACTTTTCAGTTTGTGCAGCCTGAGGATGTGGAGAGGATCTTTGGAGATGTGAGTTCCACCACATGTGTACTAGACTCTTGCCCTTCGTGAGTGGGTAAGGAAAGTGATTAATGCCTCCTTACAACAAGACAGGGTGCCAACATGCCTGAAGGAGGCTGTAGTAAGACCTCTTCTGGAAAAAAAAAACACCTTCCTTGGATCCTACTATACTAGATAAATATAGGACAATCTCCAGTCTTCCATTTTGGGGCAAGGTACTGGAGCATGTGGTGGCTTCTCAACTCCAGGGGTTCCTGGATGAGGTGGACCATTTCAGTCTGGTTTCAGACCTGGTTATGGGACAGAGACAGCTTTGGTTGCCTTGGTGGATGACCTACACAGGGAACTGGACAGAGGGAGTGTGTCCCTGTTGGTTCTGCTGGACCTCTCAGCAGCTTTTGATACCATTGACCATGGTATCTTGCTGAGTCGTTGCTCTTGGAGGTACACTTCTGCAGTGTCTCCACTCCTTCCTGGAGGGGCACTCACAGAGAGTGGTGATGGGGAATACCTATTCAGCCCTTTGGCCACTAGCCTGTGGAGTCCCTTAGGGTTCAGTCTTACCCCCTATGCTATTTAACATCAACATGAAACTCTGGGAGAGGTTATCTGGAGTTTGGAGGTCAGGTGTCACCAGGTGATACCAATCTCTATTACTCCTTTCCATCTAATTCTAAGGATGCTGTTCCTGTGCTAAACCAGTGCCTGGATGAGGGCAAACAAGCTGAAGCTTAATCCAGAAAAGGCAAAGGTGCTCCTGGTCAGTCAAAAGACAAACCTGGGAATAGGGATTCAGCCTGGGTTAGACATGGTTACACTCCCCATGAAAATATAAGTTCGCAGTTCAGGGGCTCTCCTGGATTCAGCTCTAAACCTGGAAGCCCAGGTCTCAGCAAAGACCAGGAGTGCATCAACTGTGAAGCTAGTGCATCAACTGTGTGTGTTCCTGGAGAAGTCGAATCTGACCATGGTGGTACATGCCTTCATTACATCCCATTTGGATTACTTTAATGCACTAAATGTGGGGCTGCCTTTGAAAAGTGCTCAGAAACTTCAGTTGGTCCAAAGAGCTGCTCCCAGGTTGTCAGTTGGGGCTAGCTACAGAGATCACACAACTCCCTTGTTGCAACAGATGCATTGGTTGTCGGTTCATTTCTTGGCACAATTTAAAGTGCTGGTTTTGACCTATAAAGCCCTATATGGCTTGGGTCCAGGTTATTTGAAGGTCCTGTACCTCCCTGTATGAGCCCAGTAGAGCTTTAAGATCATCTGGAGAAGCTCTTCTCTCTGTTCCACCACCTTCTCGGGCTTATTTGGTGGGAACAAGGGAGAGGGCCTTCTTGGTGGCAGCTCACAGACTTTAGAACTCCCTCCCCAGAGAGGCCAGGATGGCCCCATCCTTGCTCTCCTTCCAGCAGCAGGTTAAAACATTTTTGTGCTGCCACATTGTTACATACTGACAAGGTCTGTGCTTTTAAGGGAGTGTGGTGAGGGTTTCAAGATTGTGACAAGTCTTTATACAGTTTTAATGCATTTTAATATTTTTAATATTTAATGTTTTAATGTATAAATTGTTTAATTCTTTTTTATTTTTATTTTTGTATTGTTTTTAGACTGTACTGTTTTTAAAGATGTTGTTAGCTACCTTGAGTCCCATTGGTGGGAGAAAGGTGGGATATAAATGAATAAAATCCTTCTCTTCCTCCTCCAAAGCAGTAGCCTTTTATTGGTGAGGTCTAAACAAAAGAATCTTTAGTGCTCAGACACAAGCCTCCTAGTTCCAGAAGCTTGGAGAATGGAGCAGGCAGAGCTAAAGGAAAATTTGTCCTATGTGCCTCTCCTAGCTAGGCCCAAACCTTCTCACAGGAAACCTTAGCTCATCCTCTTCTGGAATTCTCTTCCAAGTTATATAGTGATGGTTAACCCTACTGAATGCAAATATCACAGTGAGTTGTGTATTAGTGTCTGCATCCAGCACAACCATCCACTTGGTGGCCAGTGCCACAAACACCACAATGTCCCAGATAGACTACTTCCGGAACTGGAGAGAATGAAAAGAGGGTGGAGACATCACCCTTCTTAGTATGACCACCCCCATCCTTAATATGATACATTCTGAAAATAAGGCCCATTCCGTATGAAACATTTGTGCTGAGAATGGTACATACTGCAATTGGTTTCCATCTGTATCAGTGGTACAGTGGCTTGCAAAATTTGTTCAGATGAAAAGTTGCCACTTGTAACAGTCCAGTCTAGTGTTGTCACATAGTTAGTATTTTATTTGTTTTTTTTGTGTACATCTATGTTTTGGCAATACATTTCAATTATATTCTCAGAGTGGTTTACCAACTGAGTAAAACAATTAAAAGATAAATATAAAAAAGTATAATAAGCTGTATGCCACAACAATAGAAAAGCAGCATAAAACAGCAGGCTATTTAAAAAGAAAAACAGATGCAAAAAGCCCAGGAAAATAGAAGGCCTTTGCCTGGAACTAAATGGACAATAAGGCCAGAATCCTGATGGTGCATAGGCAGTGGTGGCAGGAGAGAAAAGGCCAAAAATGCAACAGCTGTGAAGGAAGCCAGGCATTGGAGAAACAGGCTGAGTGGAACTGGCAGGTTTTGCCTACCTTCTTAATGCAGAGATAGATGTCTATGGAGACAAGTAACTGTCAAGGGGCCTACCTGTACAAGGGAGGGGCGAACGTAGTGCCCGGCAGTAATAGCAAGTTGCAGCAGCTGCAACTTGTCTTAATGGTGTTTTTGCCCCCAGCAGCCCCCATAAGCTTTGCATCCAAGATGACAGCTGAGACAAGAGAGCCCTCCTCCATTCCCCATCCAGGCAGCGGTGACAACAGCAGCATGGGGGAGGGGGCGGGAAAGGGACAAGAGGACGAGATAGCCATTCTCCCTCCTCTGTCCTCCCGGGAGTGGTGACAGAGAGACAGGGGCAGGGAACTTGGGAAGGGAGAAGAGGATGAGAGAGCTCTCCTCCCTTTCCCATCCCCGTAGTGGCAGCGATCCCCAATTGCTCACTAATGGCAAAAAATGGCAGCTGTGGGTGCTTGCCCTGTCAGAAAGCCCTGCCCCCATGCTTGTCCAGCCAGTCAGGGTCATGCTTCTTGTACTCCTATCAAATTGCTGTCCTAACGAGGGGAGAATTTGTAAAACTCTAAAAACTCCAGGAAAAGCTGAGAAAGCTTTTCTTGGAGTTTTTGCTGTTTTGGGGCCCCTTTTTTCTGAATATGGCATAATGACACAGATTCCCATTAAGACAGGTAGACTTCTCCTTGAATTCCACGAGGAGTATTTTCACCAGTTAAACAACCCCTATGTGTTTGCTGAAGGACTATGTCATCACAAATTTTCTTTGTTGTGAAAACAGGCCAATGCTCTGGCTTAGTATAAGACATCTTCCTACATTCCTAACCATCACAGCAGGAAAAATTTAAATGCAAACACAGATCACAGCTGGAGAAAAGGTACTACATACATAGCACAGCAGACCTCAAATATTTGGAATGGGATTTTGGTGAAGGCCCACTGCCTACTGTGACAATCCTCTTTTGGTAGATTAGTGTCTTTTCTGACTGGTAAAATTAAATGCTGCAGTACTGCTAGGATGTGGACCTTACTGATAGAGTGAAAAGTCAAGAAAAAACAATACCCAACCACAGTATTATGATAATAACAAGGAATCTGCCTGCTGTGCTCTGTTGCTCTCTGCCTATTCAAAGTGGAGGCTCTGTGTATAGTGCCTTGTCAAGGAAATCTTTTACTTCTTAGCAGATAAAGACAGCAATTGGTTCCAGCATGGATTGATTTAAATCAGTGATTTAAATCACGAAGCAGAAAGCCTTTTTTAAAGCATTAATTTTAATCAAGTTTTCCATGTAAGAAAAAGTCAGCCTATCCATAATGCAGAGTGACTGAAGCAGTCTGATGGCTTTCATTAGCTTTCTCCCCAATGTCATGGAGCCAGGAGTAGCACTGTTTTGTTAAGGTATCTCCTTCCCCTCCATCATATTCCCAAGATGACCAAAACTGGATGATATTTGTGGGTTTAATTCTGACATCTCAGTCCACAGATAAATGCTGCTACTAGTATATCACATTAAGATGATACCCTCTCACAAGTACAGAATTCTCCCATATACCTTTTTTTAACCCTGCAAAACTTCAAACAAAAATATTCTGTGACAGGTGTGAATCAAAACATACTTTATTTCCAGACTCACAGCCCATACTCTTTGGTCAATATTGTTTCTCAGTAACTTCAGACCACATGCCAGGGTGATTGTGGCTTTTGCGTAAAACTTTTAAATTGACACAACCTGAACCATTTAATCAAAATGAGAGCCATTTCTTTAACATGTCAGGAAGCAAATAAAATTCAGACATTTCAAGGCAGCAAGTAAAATAGATTTTTAAGCCAAACATTGACCTGTAATCAATGTAACATTTATTTTGTATTTTTATCCTGTTTTTCCTCCAGGGAGCTCGTATATTCTCCCCTTCCTCCCACATATACTTTTTTCCTCATAAAAATCTGAGCAATGATGAACTGGTCTAGGGTTATCTAGTGAGTTTTGTGGCTCACATAGAATATGAATTTAGGTCTTGCCAGTGTCAAGCTAACAATCTAACCACTTACTACACTTAAGAGTTATCAAGCAAGGGCCAAGATCCTACATTGCCAAGTGTACTGTAAGAGTTCCATAGGCTGAACTCCTCTGTGGCTCCCTACACACCACCCCCAGGGCTCATAGTTTTGCTGCATTATCCCCTGAATGGTCATTCCCATGGCTGGTAGAGATCATAGAATCATAGAATTGTAGAGTTGGAAGAGACCACGAGGGCCATCCAGTCCAACCCCCTGCCACGCAGGAAATCACGATCAAAGCATCCCCGACAGATGGCCATCCAGCCTCTGTATAAAGACCTCCAAGGAAGGAGACCCCACCACGCTCCAAGGGAGTGTGTTCCACTGCCAAACAGCTCTGACTGTCAAAAAGTTCCTCCTAATGTCGAGGTGGAATCTCTGTTCCTGGAGCTTGCATCCATTGGCAGGAGGGAGGGATCAGAGCAGCATCTGGCTAAGCCCCATAGTAAAACACAGTTCAATAGCATCTTCCTCAAGCAGTACATTATGCCATCAGTCTGTGTTTGGTTATGAGCATAGCCAGATGCTTCTCTGATCCCCCTTTCATTCTCTTGACAGCCATGGAATGGCCATTCAGGGGGGTTAACACAGCAAAACATGAAATCGATACCACCCTCCAAAACAAGACTTACTCAGGCACAAGGTGGACTTAGCTTGCATATGTTACTAACAGGATGCCGGCCACTACAGTTGTCACTTTGCATTCGCTGGGATTTGGTTCCAGGACTGCCTGTGGATATCAGAATCCATGAATACTCAAGTCCCATTATATGCCATAGCATAGCAAAATGGTGTCCCTTATATAAGATGGCAAAATCAAGGTTTGTTTTTTGGATTATTATTTTTTAAAGAATATTTTCAAGCCATGAATACTTAAATCCATGAATACCAAATCTGTGGATACGGAGGGACAACTGTAATTGCAAGCCCATTTTCCAAATAGGCTGGCTTAGTTATGTATCAGGATGTGCCTCTTATAGTCAGGTATGTCACATGGATGATTCAGTCAATACCTTCACTACCTGGCAGTTCAAGATTGTTGTACACTTGCAGCATATGTGACTCGGGCCAAGTCATAGCACAGGTATCATGGTGACCATGGTGAAAAAACACAACACAGTTAATTAGCTGTACATATCAGAAGGAGAGGAGTTGATGACAAGGTAGGTAATGCATCTTTTTCCTTGTGGGACGCACATCAGTCAGGGAGCCTGGCAAACAAGGGATTAACTATGTTCTGCAGATGAATCTGAAGGGGTAACACTTCACATAGCAAGAAATTTCTTTTAAATTGATGTCTTTCCTTCCTGCTTGCCACAATGAACTATGTATGGATTTTTGAATAGCTTGTGGTCATATGGATCTCCTTCAGAGGAAGAATAAATATGCAAGATCTAACACAGATGCAAATGTAAATGGCAGAATCAGCTCCAGACATTTTGCTACCTGAAGTGGAGTAGCAAATGATGCTCCTCACCCCACTAAGGGGCATAGTGCCCCAAACCAGCCAAGCTTATTTTGGTGCCAGAGACAGAAAATCCCTCAAGCACCTCTCCCCACCTCTAGCCATAACAAATACAATAATTTTTAAAATTAAATAGCTAACAATTTTCTGTCCTTTTGTGACACTCAAAATCTGTTGCCTGAGGTGGCTCCATCATTCTGCTTCATGGTGGGGTTGCCCTGTGTTGATTGACTCCTCCCTCTGCAAGGGAAAGGAAATGGTTGCTGTGGAGAAGTAGTGTGACTCCAGTGTCTGGTGCCACTCTCTTACAGGCTCCTTAAATCTCTTGGTTCACGTGAAGAATAAACAACCCACTCAAGCCTTGTCACTCAAGGGGGACAAAGGAAATACCTGGCAACAAGCACATGTTCCTATCAACCCTGCAGGACCTTTCCAGGTAAGCAGATATATGCGGGCTTTGAGGACATATGTAGCTGCCAGGCATGGGTACCTGGCATGGGTTAGCAAAGCCAATGGCAAAAAAGTACCAAAGCCTGCTTACTTCTAGTACTGTGGCTATGGAAACAAATTCAATGGACTTAGGACATGCAGGCTGTTTCTCTCTTGAATAGCCAAATACCAATGTTGTTTGAGCACCAGGTTACTATTTGTAACATTTACTCAAGAGGAACAGATTGTTCATGGGCGTCCTATTATAGATTGGCTTGTGTGATGTGCCTTTCTCCCCAGAGGTGATATCTATGTTTCTGTACATAAGTATGTGCCTTGAGCAGTGGTCTGTGAAAGCTGGCATGTGCTGACTACCTTGTCATTGGTGAATGAATATCTTTCTATAGGACATTGGTTAGAAGCAGACATTACAGGAAATACATGGCTGCCATCAAAAGCATCACCCCTGCACTGTACTATAGGTGCACAGCTGAGGGTTGAGCCCGGGGAGATTTGGGTTGAAATTCCCCTCAGTCATGAAGCTCACTGTGCAACCTTTAATCTTCACATTGGTGTAATGGTAAATGGAACATTCTCATTCTTACTGGCAGCTGTTGTGGAGAAAAGGACATTTTCAGCTCAGTGACAGAACATGATTCTATACAATCACAGTGAAGACAGACTGAGTATGGTATAATTTTTATAAGTGGCATGAATAGCTGGCTAGAACCCTGAACAGGATGAACAGGATGAATTTCGTTGAAGATGCTACTGGTATACTTTATATTACTGGGAAGGCGATAGGGAGGTGTCAAGCCATTGCTCCATACCAGACTGAGGACTTTTCCAATTGTACCTGAACATGCCAGGGACTGTTTGTTGTGCTTTTTATTATACACTTGGTTATAAAATCATTAAAAAATGCCCCCCAAAAAAACCATGCCAGGGATTGAACCTTCTATATGTGAAGCAAGTACTCTAGCCCAAACTATAGCCCTTCCTCTAAGTGCACATTTCCTTGTTGGGGAACCGAGTCTTATTCTCTTGAGTGACAGGCAGAGATACTCTCATTTCAGTTCAGTGGCACCTAGAGTTTGGGATGTTACTTTAGAAAAATGGTAAACATAATTTTACAATTAGAATGTTGTTATATATTTTTTAAAGTAGTCAAAGATGAACCTGTAAAAGATTGCATGATAAGGAGGGTCCAGAACTTTAGGCATAATGTCCAAATGGATGTTTGGGGGAAAATGTGGACCAAAGATATAAAATTCATTTTGTGTAGTAACTTAAAAGAAAACATTTATAAGATGATGTATAGATGGTCTTTAACCCCAAATAAGTAGTTGAAAACGTCTAAGAATGATTCAAACCAATGCTGGGGATGATCTGATAAGGAGGGCTCCTTTTTTCGTATGTGGTGGACTTGCAAGAAAACAAAATGTTATTGGCCTAAGAATTCTATGCTAATTCAAAAATGTTTAAAGGTAGTTCTTGCAATGCCACCAGAAATGTTTTTGCTGGGTGTTATGGAAAGAGAACTGGATAGCAAGTATGGACAACTTCTTATATATTTGAAAAGAGCACCAAGAATATTGTTCACTTAAATTTGGAAACAGACTGAAAGACTGACAACAGAAGAATGGATTGTTAAGGTTGTCAAGTTAGCTCAAATTGCCAAGCTAACATTGGTTTTAAAGCATAAACCCACTGAAGGTATTTTGAAAGACTGGAAATCGTTTATGTACTTTTTGAGCAATAAGAAATCTAACAATGTACGGGTCGACCTTGGTATCTGGGGGGGGGGGAATATGTTCCAAGACCACCAGCACCCCGGATACCTGAAACTGTGGATAATAAGAAACCCAATTATTTTCAATGAGAAGAACACTGGAGGTTTACCATGGAATCACATTGGAGGACCTACAAATGCCTAGAGAGAACATACATTTTCAGATGTGGATAAGTGAAACCATGGATACCAAATCAATGGATACGGGAGTCAACCTGTAATAATTTGTGTCTATGCTTACTAGTAATTCATAGTTGGATATGTAATGGTAAAATAATATATATTTTCTCTTTTAGGTCCCACCCCCATTACAGTTAGGATTGGGGGGGTCAGAGCCCTTTTGTGTTTTAGTTAGCTAGTATTTCATGTTTTAGTTAGTGTTTATTGTTTCAGTTTAGTGTTTTAGTATTGTGCTTGAGATATAGTTTATTTTTAGTCTTAGTTATATATGTGTGTGTATCTCCATATACGTATATATGTATATCTTTTTCCTTTCCTCCCTTTTTTTCTTGCTTTTGTTCTTTTCTCTACTTTGGTTGTGAACTAATAAATTTTCTCTACTTTGGTTGTGAACTGTTTGTGTTAAAACTCATAAATACATTAAAAATACCAAAAAAGAAAGAATTTTATTATAATTTTAAAGTAACTCTCTGCTTTCCAAATTCTTAAAAAGTAGCTAAAACAATTTTAATGTCACCTCAAAACCCATGTCAGACAATGAGGCAGCAGCACTTGGGACCATGCAACATTCCAGGCCACACCCCCTCGGAATTATATAAGTAACGTTACAAGTTGCAATTACACCAGAAAGGGAGTAAAATAAGTTATTAGTTAAATCTGTCAACAATGCATAGTTGTTACAAAAAAAATAAAATGTATCAGTTAATTGGTTTTTTAAACCTGTTTTTATTATGAATTTTTTTTTTGGCTATATTGTGGGCCACTTTGGGTTCCATATTGGGAGTAAGGCAGGATATAAAAATTTTAAAATACTAACTGGTTACTTCCAAACTCTGGTGATGGCACCAGGAGAGAAAAGGGAAGGTTCTTCTTTGTGGTCTCTGTGAATCCACACAATTGGGTAAGGAAGGAAATCTGAGGCCACTGCTGTCAGTGGTAGCCACGTTTCATAGATTATTTCATTCTTCCATAGGGAACAACTGTGTTAGAAGGCACCTTTGGTTTCTGAATCGAGCAAATTGTTGCTTCTGTTGTCACTGATTTGCAGTAAGTGCTGTGTGCTGTTCATCATTGATTGTAGGATGCCTCTATTTACTTGTTTGCTTACTGTCCCTGCCCACAGAAATATAGCAGGTAAAGTTTTTCTTGGTAATGAAATAAATAGGAGGAAAAATGTGATCTGCTCCATACGTCACGTCTGCCAACCCTGTTTTGTTACATCTGCTATAGAATGGGTATGTGCAAAATTCAGGAGCCATACAATAGTTTGCTATGCCTTTTGCAAGTACTAAGACAGGTACCCCTTGTGACTTTGACTATAATTGTTCATGAATGCTGTTCCCTATCCAGGTTTTTAATATTAGCTTTATTTCTGGAGAGATGTTGTCTAATGGATAAAATATAGAAGCGGTTTAGATTTAATATCCAAAATGTCAGATCTGGCTACAGTGACACATGCCTTGATTATATTCTGTTTGGATTACTGTAATGCACTCTATGAGGGGCTGCCTTTGGAGACTGTTCAGGCCAAAATGCTGCGGCCTGGCTCTTGACCGGGACTGGGGACAGGAATCATGTGACTCCCCTGTTGAAACAGTTCCATTGGCTACCAGTCCATTTCCTGGCAAAATTCAAAGTGCTGGTTTTGACCTTTAAAGCCCTACACAGCTTGGGTCCAGACCAGAGTTTCTCAACAAGGTTTTCCTGGAACCCTAGGGTTCCACAAGAGGTTGTTAGGGGTTCCACAAGATATTGAGACTGAAAAAAAATAAACATTTTTTTTTTAAGCTGTAGATATAATAATTTTTAGGCAGGGCTTCCCTGAGACCTGAAAATTGTTTCAAGGGTTCCACCAGGGTAAAAAGGTTGAGAAAGGCTGGTCCAGACTGTTTGAAAGACCGTATCTCCTCATATAAACTGATCATATAAACCAATACATGCTTTAAGATCTGCAGAGGAAGGCCTTCTCTCAGTCCCACCACCTTCACAGGTGCGGTTGGTGACAATTCGGGAGAGAACCTTCTCTGTAGCTGTTCCCAGGCTGTGGAACTCCTTTCCATGAGAGTTCCAGTTGGCCCAATCCCTGCTGTCTTTCCGCTGGGAGGTGAAAACGTTTTTATTTAAGGAGGCATTTGGTGATGACAGAGAATTTTTTAAGGTGGGAGGTGGGAGTGTAGAGAGTTTTATTTTAGTTTGTTTTAAATATCTTTTGCTGTTGTTTAACATGTGTTTCTAACTTGTGTTTTTAAATCAGAGTTAGTTTAACTGTATTTTAACTTTTGTATTGAGAGCTTTTAATTGTATTGTCTTATTTACCCTTACTTGGGTTCCATACTGGGAGAAAGGCGAGATATAAATAAATTAAAATCAATAAATAAATATCAAGAATTAGGTAAATGTATGAAGATTATTTTGTGTCTTTAGTTATGGCTCTACTAAAATCAGTGTTAGAATTAGGGAGCCCCACTCTAATATAGGACCTAGGACTTGTTTCAGTATCTGGAAATCATCTTGCCATTAGCAGAGACAAAATGTTTTGGTAAAACAAATGTGTGCCCAGTAACATTACCATAGCCTGTTTTGGTAAACAGGAGTTGCTTCTGTGCTCAGGGTCTAAGATATTGAGTTTTAAAACCCCAGAATCACCTTGTAACCTATACTCTAGAATCTTTCAATGCAGAAATAGCTACAGCATCCATTCTGAGAGTCTTTGGGCATAATCTGTAGAACTGAAACTCTCTTTACAGTCATTCCCTGTCCTGAGGGAATACTAGGAGCTGTAGTTTCAGGAGGCACATCAGGGACACAACAAATTCTCTTAGAACACATGGCAAATGGCAGTTTCTAGGGTGGAATTTGGGGGGAAGCCATAATAACTGAATGTGTTTTAAAAACCAGACATAAATCTGTAGTTTAAACAGGTATTCTGTCCGAGAATATACATTTATTATTTTAACAGCTTTGTTTTGTGCACTACAGGTGTTTATTCCTAAAGAGTTTACTGTGAATTTTATGCCCTGCATCTTATTTTCTTTGTTCAGTGTATGGTTTTTTATGAATTCATGAATGTGGTACGGCTGTGCACATTTTGCTTTGTTCTTACTTAGCTCGGAAGTGCATAGCATGCTTTTGGGTGCCATAAAGCAATAATCAGGTTACTTGCGAATGTGCTGTTCATTGCTTGTAGCTCAGTTATTGCTGTGCACATAATGACAACAGGGATGGGCTACTAATTTGTTATCAGTTGGTTGCTTATGAGCCCACTCCAGCATGTATTGGTTCAACTTACAAGCTAGGCATTGTCTTTATTTCTCTTGTAGTAATTATTCTGATTTCTGGACCATTTAGATTTGACATTGAAGGAAGCATAAACAACAGTGCTCACGAATTCTGGTTTCCATATGCATGTGTGAATGTTACAATTGGGAAGTGTGGCACGAGGCTTATTTCCCTTCCTCTGCCTGACCTATCTGTTTTTTGTCAGGCAATGAGACTTGGAGATTGCCCAGACCATTTCCAAATGACTGCATCAAAATGTCCTACAGATGCATCTAAACTCTTGCATCATTTTCCCAGCTGACTATTCAAGACCCATATTATGATGTCAGGTTTAGGCATAATGGTGAGCTAGAGAGGGGAATAGCTTTACTGCAGAGAAATAAGACTGCAATCCAATGTCCAAATATCTGGGAGTAAGGTCCATTGAATTCAGTGGGACTTGCTTCAAAACAAACACATATCAGATTGTGTGTGCTGTTGAGAGGAATAAGCATTTAGCAATTTTGCCACGTTAACAAACAGATTCTGTCCAGCTGTGTAAGTAGTACAATGGGTGAGCATAGTGCATCATGAGGCTAACTAAAAGAAAGAATTAACATAAGCTTTCGTAGACTTACTCAGATGCATGGAAATAGACCAATGGCTTGTCTACATGAGCCTAATAAAACATTTTTGGACTGTCCTGGGGGCAATCTGTCCAGATGATACTGGTTCAAAACTCCAAATCTGGACCAAACGGTCATCTCAATTTTCAGCTAGTTCGGTCCCCAAAACATTTTAAACCCCCCTTAAAACACTTTTTCCCAATTTACTCCAGCTCTTACAGGAAAATCCAAAGCACTCTCTGTCAAGAACAGGCAGTTGTCCTCCATGAATCCTGCTGTATTCCCCCACTGCTGGCACGCGTCACATCCTCTAAGGTCACAACGAGTCTCCCAACATGTGATCAATGCTGGGTGCCTTGTTTCTGACCTCAGGGAACACGACAATGTCCTTATCAAGGACAATGAGGAAGAACAGCATGGACAGATTTCAGGGATAGAGCAGGGCACCTTGAGAATACCACCGCAAGGAACAGCAGCTGCGAAGCCTCGGCGGAGGCGTGTGGTGGTGGGGGGGGACTCCTTGCTGCGGGGTACAGAAGCAGTGGTTTGTGGGCCTGACAAGATGTCTCGGGAGGTGTGTTGTTTCCCTGGGGCAAAGATCCGTGATGTGACGGAGAGGCTGACAAGACTCGTCAAGCCTACGGATCATCACCCCTTCCTTTTGGTCCATGTGGGAACCAATGATACTGCAAGGCACAGCTTTCCCAAGATCAGAAGAGATTATGAGGCCCTGGGGAGGAAGCTGAAAGAAATGGATGCACAGGTTGTCATCTCGTCTCTTCTCCCAGTTGAAGGGCATGGTCCAGGAAGGGAGAGGAAAATAGCCAACGTAAACAACTGGCTCCGTAGATGGTGTCGCCAAGAACAAATTGGATTCTTGGATCATGGACTGCACTTCCATGAGGGGGGACTTCTGGCAAGAGATGGGGTGCATCTTACGACAGTTGGAAGAAACATTTTTGCTAACAGTCTCAAGAATTTGATCAGGAGGGCTTTAAACTGAGTCATATTGGGGAGGGAGACAGTATTCTGGAAGGCAAAAGGGCTGGAGAAAATAGTCAAACTGTCATAGAGGGAACAAGGCAAACAGCGCAAGGACCCAACAGTGGGAGGCAAAAAAACTTGCACAGGCAGCAAGTAAAGGGAACACATAGTCTTAGATGTTTCTACACTAATGCACAGAGCATGGGAAATAAGCAAGAGGAACTTGAACTCCTAGCACTACAAAACAAATATGAAATAATAGGCATTACTGAAACCTGGTGGGATGAGTCACATGATTGGAATGTAGGAATAGAGGGGTATAACCTTTATAGGAGAAACAGGCCAAACAGGAAAGGAGGAGGAATAGCATTATATGTCAGGGATACTTACACCAGTGAAGAGATCCATGACATCAATACTGGAAGCCAGGTGGAGAGCATCTGAATAAAAATTAAAGGGGAGGGAAACAACAGGGATGTTATTGTGTGACTCTACTACAGACCCCCAAGTCAGATGGAGGAATTGGATTATGCCTTTCTAGAACAGATGAACACACATGCAGAAAGGAGAGATGTAGTAGTGATGGGTGACTTCAACTATCCTGATATTTGCTGGCAATCTAACTCAGCCAAAACTTCAAAGTCTAGCAAATTCCTTACATGCCTGGAAGACAATTTCATGGTCCAAAAGGTGGAAGAGGCAACAAGGGGGTCAGCTATTTTAGATCTGATCCTCACCAACAGAGACGACCTGGTTAATGGGGTGCAAGTGGTGGGATCCTTAGGTGAGAGTTATGATGTTCTCCTGGAGTTTGTTATACAATGGAAAGGAGAAGCCAGGCATAGTCAGACACGCATTCTTGACTTTAGGAGAGCTGATTTCAATAAACTCAGGGAAATACTGGGGGTGATCCCATGGTCAGGAATACTAAAAGAGAAGAGACCTCAAGACGGATGGGACTTTCTCAAAAGGGAGATACTGAAGGCACAATTTCAAACAGTACCATTGAGGAAGAAAAATGGGAGGTGTCTCAAGAAACCAGGATGGATGACTAAAGAACTTTCAATGGAGCTAAGTTTTAAACGGAACAGGTATAGGAAATGGAAAAAGGGGGAAATCACCAAAGAAGAATTCAAACAGATAGCGGGCACGTGTAGGAGTAAAGTCAGAAAAGCTAAAGCACAGAATGAGCTCAAGCTTGTTAGGGAGGTTAAGAACAATAAAAAGGGGTTTTGGGGTATGTCCGCAGCAAAAGGAGGAAGAAGGAAATGATAGGGCCACTACGTGGAGAAGATGGCAAAATGCTAACAGGGGACAGAGAAAAGGCAGAATTACTCAACACCTTCTTTGCCTCAGTGTTTTCAGAAAAGGAAAAGAGGGACCAACCTGAGGAGAATGGAACAGAGGACACAATAGGGGAAATCCAGCTCAAAATAAGTAAAGTGGTAGTACAGGAATACCTTCTTAATCTAAATGAATTTAAATCTCCAGGACCAGATGAACTACATCCAAGATGTATTAAAAGAGCTGGCAAATGTAATCTCAGAGCCATTGGCAATAATCTTGGAGAACTCTTGGAAAACAGGAGAAGTCCCAGCAGACTGGAAGAGGGCAAACGTTGTCCCCATCTTCAAAAAGGAGAAAAAAGAGGATCCCAACAATTATCGTCCAGTTAGTCTGACATCAATACCAGGGAAGATTCTAGAGCAGATCATTAAACAGAGAGTCTGTGAACATTTAGAAGGCAATGCCATAATCACAAAAAGTCAACATGGGTTTCAGAGAAACAAGTCATGCCAGACTAATCTGATCTCTTTTCATAGAATCATAGAATTGCAGAGTTGGAAGAGACCACGAGGGCCATCCAGTCCAACCCCCTGCCACGCAGGAAATCTTGATCAAAGCATCCCCGACAGATGGCCATCCAGCCTCTGTTTAAAGACCTCCAAGGAAGGAGACCCCACCACGCTCCGAGGGAGTGTGTTCCACTGCCGAACAGCTCTTACTGTCAAAAAGTTCCTCTTCATGTTGAGGTGGAATCTCTGTTCCTGGGGCTTGCACCCATTGCTCCGTGTTCCAGTCTCTGGAGCAGCAGAAAACAAGCCCGCTCCATCCTCAGCCTGACATCCCTTCAAATACTTAAACAGGGCTATCATATCGCCTCTTAACCATCTTTTTTCCAGGCTAAACATACCAGGCTCCCTAAGTCTCTCCTCATAAGGCATCATTTCAAGACCTTTCACCATTTTAGTTGCCCTTCTCTGGACACGCTCCAATTTGTCAATATCCTTTCTGAATTGTGGTGCCCAGAACTGGACACAGTATTCTAAGTGAGGTCTGACCAAGGCAGAATAGAGTGGCACTATTACTTCCCTTGATCTAGACACTATACTTCTATTGATACAGCCCAAAATCGCCTTGGCCTTTTTAGCTGCCGCATCACACTGTTGGCTCATGTTCAACTTGTGGTCTACTAGGACTCCTAGATCCCTTTCGCATGTAGTCTCATTCAGCCAGGTCTCTCCCATCCTATATTTATGCATTTCATTTTTCCGCCCTAAATGCAGTACTTTACATTTCTCCGTATTGAATTTCATTTTGTTAGCTTTGGCCCAGCTCTCCAGTCTATCCAGGTCATTCTGAATTTTGATCCTGTCCTCTAGGGTATTAGCTACTCCTCCCAATTTGGTGTCATCTTCAAATTTGATAAGTATGCCCCTAATTCCCTCATCTAAGTCATTGATGAAGATGTTGAATAGCACTGGGCCCAGGACAGAACCCTGTGGCACCCCACTGGTCACATCTTTCCAAGACGAAGAGGAGCCACTGCTGAGCACCCTTTGGGTTCGGCCGGTCAACCAATTACAAATCCATTGAACAGTTAACTTGTCTAGCCCACATTCTACAAGCTTGTTTGCAAGAATGTCATGGGGAACCTTGTCAAAGGCCTTGCTGAAATCAAGGTATGCGATGTCCACAGCATTCCCTTCATCTACCAAGCTGGTAACTTTATCAAAAAAAGAGATCAGATTAGTCTGGCATGACTTGTTTCTCTGAAACCCATGTTGACTTTTTGTGATTATGGCATTGCCTTCTAAATGTTCACAGACTCTCTGTTTAATGATCTGTTCTAGAATCTTCCCTGGTATTGATGTCAGACTAACTGGTATTGATGTCAGACGATAATTGTTGGGATCCTCTTTTTTCCCCTTTTTGAAGATGGGAACAACGTTTGCCCTCCTCCAGTCTGCTGGGACTTCTCCTGTTCTCCAGGAGTTTTAAAAGATTATTGCCAATGGCTCTGAGATTATATTTGCCAGCTCTTTTAATACTCTTGGATGTAGTTCATCTGGTCCTGGAGATTTAAATTCATTTAGATTAAGAAGGTATTCCTGTACTACCTCTTTACTTATTTTGAGCTGGATTTCCCCTATTGTGTCCTCTGTTCCATTCTCCTCAGGTTGGTCCTCCTTTTCCTTTTCTGAAAACACTGAGGCAAAGAAGGTGTTGAGTAATTCTGCGTTTTCTCTGTCCCCTGTTAGCATTTTGCCATCTTCTCCACGTAGCGGCCCTATCATTTCCTTCTTCCTCCTTTTGCTGCGGACATACCCAAAAAAACCCTTTTTATTGTTCTTAACCTCCCTAGCAAGCCTGAGCTCATTCTGCGCTTTAGCTTTTCTGACTTTACTCCTACACGTGTTCACTATCTGTTTGAATTCTTCTTTGGTGATTTCCCCCCTTTTCCATTTCCTATACATGTTCCGTTTAAAACTTAGCTCCATTGAAAGTTCTTTAGTCATCCATCCTGGTTTCTTGAGACACCTCCCATTTTTCTTCCTCAATGGTACTGTTTGAAATTGTGCCTTCAGTATCTCCCTTTTGAGAAAGTCCCATCCGTCTTGAGGTCTCTTCTCTTTTAGTATTCCTGACCATGTGATCATCCCCAGTATTTCCCTGAGTTTATTGAAATCAGCTCTCCTAAAGTCAAGAATGCGTGTCTGACTATGCCTGGCTTCTCCTTTCCATTGTATAACAAACTCCAGGAGAACATGATCACTCTCACCTAAGGATCCCACCACTTGCACCCCATTAACCAGGTCGTCTCTGTTGGTGAGGATCAGATCTAAAATAGCTGACCCCCTTGTTGCCTCTTCCACCTTTTGGACCATGAAATTGTCTTCCAGGCATGTAAGGAATTTGCTAGACCTTGTAGTTTTGGCTGAGTTAGATTGCCAGCAAATATCAGGATAGTTGAAGTCACCCATCACTACTACATCTCTCCTTTCTGCATGTATGTTCATCTGTTCTAGAAAGGCAACATCCAATTCCTCCGTCTGATTTGGGGGTCTGTAGTAGAGTCCCACAATAACATCCCTGTTGTTTCCCTCCCCTTTAATTTTTATCCAGATGCTCTCCACCTGGCTTCCAGTATTGATGTCGTGGATCACTTCACTGGTGTAAATATCCCTGACATATAATGCTATTCCTCCTCCTTTCCTCTTTGGCCTGTTTCTCCTATAAAGGTTATACCCCTCTATTCCTACATTCCAATCATGAGACTCGTCCCACCAGGTTTCAGTAATGCCTATTATATCGTATTTGTTTTGTAGTGCAAGGAGTTCAAGTTCATCTTGCTTATTTCCCATGCTCTGTGCATTAGTGTAGAGACATCTGAGACCATGTGTTCCCTTTACTTGCTCCCTGTGCAAGTTTTTTTGCCTCCCACTGTTGGGTCCTTGCGCTGTTTGCCTTGTTCCCTCTATGACAGTTTGACTATTTTCTCCAGCCCTTTTGCCTTCCAGAATACTGTCTCCCTGATAAAGTTACCAGCTTGGTAAATGAAGGGAACGCTGTGGACATCGCATACCTTGATTTCAGTAAGGCCTTTGACAAGGTTCCCCATGACATTATTGCAAACAAGCTTGTAAAATGTGGGCTAGACAGGTCAACTGTTGAATGGATTTGTAATTGGTTGACCGGCCGAACCCAAAGGTTGCTCAGCAGTGGCTCCTCTTCGTCTTGGAAAGATGTGACCAGTCGGGTGCTGCAGGGTTCTGTCCTGGGCCCAGTTCTATTCAATATCTTTATCAATAACTTGGATGAGGGAATTAGGGGCATACTTATCAAATTTGCAGATGACACCAAATTAGGAGGTGTAGCTAATACCCTAGAGGACAGGATCAAAATTCAGAATGACCTGGATAGACTGGAGAACTGGGCCAAAGCTAACAAAATGAAATTCAATACGGAGAAATGTAAAGTACTGCACTTAGGGCGGAAAAATGAAATGCATAGATATAGGATGGGAGAGACCTGGCTAAACAAGACTACGTGTGAAAAGGATCTAGGAGTCCTAGTAGATCACAAGTTGAACATGAGTCAACAGTGTGATGTGGCAGCTAAAAAGGCCAATGCAATTTTGGGCTGTATCAATAGAAGTATAGTGTCTAGATCAAGGGAAGTAATAGTGTCGCTTTATTCTGCCTTGGTCAGACCTCACCTAGAATACTGTGTCCAGTTCTGGGCACCACAATTCAAAAAGGATATTGACAAATTGGAGCATGTCCAGAGAAGGGCAACTAAAATGGTGAAAGGTCTTGAAATGATGCCTTATGAGGAGAGACTTAGGGAGCTGGGTATGTTTAGCCTGGAAAAAAGACGGTTAAGAGGCGATATGATAGCCCTGTTTAAGTATTTGAAGGGATGTCACGCTGAGGATGGAGCAGGCTTGTTTTCTGCTGCTCCAGAGACTGAAACACGGAGCAATGGATACAAGCTCCAGGAACAGAGATTCCACCTCAACATTAGGAGGAACTTTTTGACTGTAAGAGCTGTTTGGCAGTGGAACACACTCCCTCGGAGCGTTGTGGGGTCTCCTTCCTTGGAAGTCTTTAAACAGAGGCTGGATGGCCATCTGCCGGGGATGCTTTGATCAAGATTTCCTGCGTGGCAGGGGGTTGGACTGGATGGCCCTTGTGGTCTCTTCTAACTCTACAATTCTATGATTCTATGACAAGCAGCAGCAGTGCTGGGTAATACAGCAGGATGCATGTGAGGATAGCTGCTCATTCTCAGAACGGAGTGCTCCAGCAATGGGGGCAATCCAGGGCAGCTCTGGAGCCAGAATACTCTGCGCTGCCCTTGAGTTATCTCAGCCAGTGTAGATGAACCCCAAATCTGAGGACATAGACCAAGTCTTTGAAAGCTTATGCTACAACATTTTTTTCTCAGTTAGTCTCTAAGGTGCTACAAGATCCCTTTGCATACTGATATAGCAGACTTACATGGCTATGCCTTTGAACACTGCATCATGTATATTTTAGAAAACAAACTAAAAAAAAAAAAGAATCACAAAATAGGGAAGGCACTGGGAGAGGGAAATTGTGTCGCTCTTCACTAATTACCTCACAGACAGTCTCCAGTTAGTGTCTGTGGCTAACCAAATTCCATATACCAACAAGCATTTTATTTTGTGGAAAACATTACCTTACAAAATATTGATCTCAGACAATGGAATCTCCCAGCAAAAGAAAGATATAGCATATAGTAAATTGGAAACTCAGGCATATTTATTGTACACACACACATGCACACACACCTGTGCAATATTGTACATACACACAAAAGCCTGTGGAATATTGAAAATAAGGTGCATGGGCACGAAAAGTCTAGATGAGGTGGGTTTTTTTTTATTATTCTCCACACCCATCCCCCTTCAAGTTGAGTTGTTCAGCAATTCTTTCCAGAGCTTGGAAAAGCAGCTGACATGGCCACTGTGCTAAAAATAAAATAAAAACAAGTAATATTCTCAAGTTCTCATTCTGTCATTTTGAACTGACCTGATCCTCCTGGATTAATCTGTAGTTTGGAATATATAGCTATCAATTAGATTTCACACGTTTTCTGAATGTTGAGGTGCAGCTTTTGGCTCTTAAAATGTGCTCATATGTATTTAAAGGTATGTATTTTAGGATAAAACACATTTAGAAATGTGTACATTTAAGAAAAACATATCTTTGGAAATACATGTTTTGTAAGAAATATATTAAAAAATTATGAAGGAGAATTTCATTTGGTTAGCATCTTAATAAGAAGTTACAAAATTCATATTTCCCACATCAGTATGCGAACCAGGATGCAGATATCCTTTTCATATTTGTACCTCTCAAAATGTTGCAGTGCAGTTTTCCAAACAAAAAACATACACAAATATGCATATATTACTGAAAAATGTACAAACACATTAAGGGAAATTGTTTGCAAAACATGGGTATAGTTGGCAAAATTACACTATGTGTATTTTTAAACAATATACAATTACAGAATGTGTATATTAAGGAAAAACACATGAAAATGTATACAAATGTGAATGCTGGCTTTTAAAAAAAATAAACTGCTGAGGAAACAGGATGAAACTAACTCAAGACTGGAAAAATTAAAAATGGAAAAAACCCTAAATTGACTGATTTCTTAATCCCTGTCAAAATACATTTTCAAAGAGAAATGTTTATTGAAAAAATGGAGATGAATTTGGGAACTGGACAGAACAGGCATAAAAATGAACACACACCAAGCTGATACAAACTAGGAATATAATCATGTGTCCATCTCTGTTTCCCACACCTGAAAGTGTTGGATATGCCTGAGCATAGTAAAACAGCATCCTCAATTTGTGGGAGATGGAATCTCACCAACTGTATCTTAGAGAGACATCCCTTGAGGCTTTATCCTTGAGGTTGAAATTGCAAGATGTGGGAGACAAGAGACTAGCACGGGTGAATCTCTGCTGAGTATGTGGACAGAGCACACTCTGTGTGGAGACAGTTAGTAGATGGCTTGTAGCCTTCTCATGTATAATAGGATATAAATGTAGAGATAGCCTGTGCTCCTTAGAGAATGGGAGGCGACAGAACCTTTGCCCTGAGCTGCCTGGAAAGTCTTGTAACCATGGGAACAGCACAGGTGGCATGGCCTAATGAAGCTGTAACTGTCAGGCTTTGAGAATGAAGGAGCCCCCTGTGATTCTCAGGTCTGGAGGAACAGTGCTGTGGCCTTCATGGGAGTGGGTCAGAGATATTTTAGCACTGGAGCAACTATTCCTGCCTCAAGCAGGGGCTGATGGTGCAGTTCAACTCATCCCTTTGAAGCCCACTGTTTTGGTGACCTATGCCACATTCTGAAGTTTAAGCATAGGTCACATAGCAACATAATAATGACCAATTAAATAAATAGGTGTGTAGGTAAGAACCACATCTTAGTGGCTGACCACATGCTTTGTACACGGAATGTCCCAGGTACAATTCCTGGCATCTACAGTTAGGGCTGGGGGGAAAGTCCTGTGTGAAACCCGAGAGAAGCACTCCCAGTCATTGCATAATGTGTGGCTATGGTGTCACTAAGGCTGGTGTCACCCTTCTACCCGATGATGTCTCCAGGTGTGGTTCGGACTCTCTGCAGTCCCCTAGTGCTGCCACTGATGTGTGGCATGACACCTGCACTTGTCATGGGGAAGGCACATCTAGTGAAATATGTCTCACATCAAAAGATGCTGCAGAGGACAGCCAAGAAGTAATAACCATTTGCCACAAGAGACCAATGGATATTGTTTAAAATGTGATGTCACACTCATGTGATTGCTGCACCACATTTATAGCACAATTCTCTGCATCTCTTCTCAGAAACAAGTTCAAATGTAAGTGTGTAATCCAGAGTTAGGCAAAATGTAGCCTTCTAGATGTCATTCAACTGCAACTCCCATCAGGCCTACACATACCTGAGAGTAAGCTCCATTGACCATAATGGTACTTACATCTGAGTAAACATGCACATAATTCTGCTGCATGTACTCTTACTTGGGACCAGTTCTTTAAAGAATACTCTGCACCTCATTACCAGGATCCTTTGGTGGAAACCAAGACCCTTGAAGATAGTATAATACCAACATGCATTTGAAAAGTAGCTGTACATTTCAGTGTGTCTTTGATGTTTTACCCCACCAAATGAATGACAGGCTTAAAAGTGCATTCTCAATTAACCCTTGAGTTCATAGTTGTTGTTAAGTGCCATCAAGTCGGCTTGGGCTTTTTGGCAATCCTATGGATGAGAGACCTCCAAGACTCACTGTTATTAACAGCCCTAATAAGGTTTTGCAAACTCAGACTTCTTTGGCTGACTCTATCTATGCATAATGTGGTTTTCCTCTTTTCCTACTGCCTTCCATTTTGCTAAGCATTATAATCTTTTCTAATAGGTCATGTTGTCTTGTGATATGCCCAAAGAAGAATAGCCTCAGTTTAGTCATTTTGGCTTTTACGAAGAGTTCAGGCTTGATTCGTTCTAGGACCCATTTATTTGTCTGTAATACTTCTTGGTCTATAATGAGTTTGTAATATGATGTAGTAAACCGATTGGCCTCAATACAGTTTTAGTGTTTTAGTGCTCTCCTCTCTATAACTTTCACTGTCATTTGCATCATAGAGAATGCTGAATTGTAGTACTGTATATGGAATTGGACTCTTGGATTGCCCCATGAGAGACTTTCCAACTCTAATATCCTCTTCCTACAGATCATCTTTGAAGGTGTTCGTGGTACAGGCTCTGAGGGGGATATTGCCATTGATGATGTCACTCTAAAAAAGGGCGACTGTCCAAGGAAGCCAATTGTCCCAAATAAAGGTGAGTGCATATCCTTGTTATAGTGTATGCATGTTTGTACACCAAGTCCTAGGAAAATTGGAAAAGCTTTACATATCAGCATGAGAGGGAGGGGCATTCATTATTGATTAAGGTGTGCATACCTGTCTCATTTGATTACTTCACTATGCAAAGGTGGTGGCAGTGGCAGAGATACTATTTCTGGGGTGACTAGGTTTTTAATTTTGCAACACATAATAATGGAAGATTTATTGTTCATTAGAGTCTTTGCCACATTGGAGTTAGTTAGCTAAATTAGTTCTGGTTTTTTTTTTTTTAAGAAACCCCAGTGATAAGAAGGGGGAAGAATAATTAAGAGTAATAGCCACAAGACACAAACTAGGACATCTCTATTAATAATTATTAACCTTTATTGATTGCAAGATACATCCTGAGGCAGAGAGGCCCCTTCTAAAATTATGAAGAAATATTTTCTGTATATATCTGTCTGAAATCACTCTCTGCCTCTTGACAGTCACAAAATCACTTATACCAGGGAAGAAGCCAGTTTTTCATTAACTTTTATTGATAGAATACATTCCAATGAGACTTACTTCAAAGAAAATATGTTTAGAGCTGTGGTAAGTGAAATTCAGTTTGATGCTTCTGTTAAGTAATATTTAAAGTATTGAGAAGAACCACTGCTCAGTTTTAAAGGGCATACTTTTGCAGACAGAATGCCCCAGGATTTCTGCCTGGCATGTAGCATGTGATGGGAACATCTGTGGCTATTCGCTACCATTCCGAGTAGGCAGTACTGAGCTAGATAAATAGTCTAACCTGGTATAAACTGCTACATTTTGCATATTATCTCATTAACAATTCTTCATGTAGTATATCTATACTATTTCATTCCTTAATGGTTGGTGAGGTCTTCAACCTACGTTTTCATAATATAGCTGCTTGCCTGGTATGATTCATTCCTAGGATTTCCTTTTATTCATTAGACTATCGACTCATTCCACAGTTACCTGTTTTGCAAGACATAGAAACTTTCTGTGATTTATCCTTCTTTCTTTCTTGTCCTACAGCTGTTGCCCTTCCAGGAAATGGTGCCGTCATCCAACACAAATCTTCCCTCTGTGGACCTCTACTTTTCTTCCTTTACCTACTGCTCAGATGATAGCAAGCAACTGTTCCGGTCTTCAAACTGAGACATTCCTCCTCCTTTCCTACTTGGTCACCTCTGCTCCTCTTCCTCTCCCTCCTCACTGGCACACCAAAGTGTCCATATGTTACCAAAGACTAAAACAAGCATGACCACACCAAGGGGATCCAGCTCAGAACCTGAAGGATTCCTGGAGGAAGTCATCATGTTTAAAAACCAAGCAAGTATGAATAAAATTAAAGACACAAGAGAAAGAGGGAGGAAGCAATGGAAAGAAGAGCTGTGAATAATGGAACAAAAGGCAAAAGTGGGAATGAAAAAGATATTTAAAAGGATAAATGAAAAGGGGGAAAGGCCAGGTTTCCCTAAGAACAGTGGACAGGACTTCCTCAGGGAAGTAGGAACTTTTGTTTTAAACAAAAACAAAATATATTAAAGCACAAATTTCTACCAGAACTGTTACCTTCTTGACTGTGGAGCCAGAGTTTGAGGAGACATTTTAGCACAGTGCTCCCCTTTTGGATCTCTGCGTTATGACTTTTCCCTGATGGGCTCTGCCAGCCACCTGTCTGCTGCAGCACCACCTCACTCTCATGCTTCCAAAAGAACATCCCACTCGTCTCCATTGGGGGCCACTCCACTCCTTGCATCTCGGTGACCATAGATTCCGCCCCCCCCCCCCCGCATGTGCTTCAAAAAGTCTCCATATGCATTTCAAGACTTTCATGTATTTACTTGTCCATGTGCAATTTGCTTTGAATCATCCTTCACGCCTTTGGGCCCCCAATGCCAGACTCAGTAAAGCAGAGAAAGAGACCATGGAGAAGGATGGTGAAATCTGGGGCAAACATAAGCTGCAGGACCAGCTGGTTGACATCCTCCACCCAGCTTTCCCCCACCACTTTCTAGAGCTGTTCAGCTCTTACCCTTTGTACCCATTTCTGTTCACCACCACAGAGGCAGATTGTCAAAATCCAGCACAGAGACTAAAACAAATGGCCTCTTGGTTGGGGCCAAAGCAAGGTGGCTAGATGGTGGCATTGTAGTCAGTCAGTGTCAAAGCCTGAACCTCAAAAGCCTTAAAGCAAGGATCTCCTCTATTTTTTTTAATGTTAATTTATATATGTCCCATTTCCTTTGTGTAAGTCAACTGCTACACTTTTTAAAATGCAGGGAGAATCATATACTACCTTTAATTTTTCTCCTGATCCCTCCCCAGGTTGTCCTTATGACTTCTGAAATTGCAATGCTTTCATGTTAATTGTGGTACCTGCTCTTGGCATATTGCTAGTTGGCAGGGTGCTGATACCACAGTGCTTGATTTCCTAGTCAAGGACAGAGCACTGTATCCAGTTGCATGATGAAGTGGGAGACAGGTGGAGCCTTCAAGCTTGGTGGTGATCTGTGGAATCAGGGAGTGAAACATGCCAAACTCCTAGGAATTGGGATAGGCAGCATACTCGGTTTCAAAGGGGAAACCCTTTGGATTTCAAAGGGAAAAGAAATGCAGACAGAGTTAAAGACTACATTATGTTTTCAGGTATGCTACACTACCACTGTGAGGAAATATGTTATCTCAGGAAAGTCAGATGGTTGCTCCCAAACTTGAGGTGGGCAATAGTGAACCTATAAAATCATTAGGTCTGACGGTACATTTTGAAGCCAAGAGGAATTGATCTACTTAACAGGACCATGTCAGAGTCTTGCAGCAATAAATTGCTTGGGATAAATCTTGCTTATCCCCTTCCTGTGATTAGCAGCATGGGAAAGAGAAGGTATGTGCATGACACAAGTGCATCCATTATTCCCACATTGTGGATTGCATTTGCATTCCAGGAGCAACATGGATCTATTTTAGGTGTAGAATTCCCATCGTCTTCCCAATTTTCTTCAGTGAACAAGTCTGGGCTTCTCCAGCCAATAACAATAACATATATATGGAGGAGTCTTAAAATAATCTAGAAAAAAGTAATTATTTTGGTTTCTCCGTTATCAGTCATTTTTGTGACTATTCCCCATAAAAAAGGAAATGATGTTTGCAGGGCTGGCTTCATAATTTTAAGGAAGCTACCGAGTATGGTCCTAGCCAATTCAAATAAATAGTTGTGGCCAGATTATCTTCAGAGTTCCCATTGTTTTGTTTCTGCTCCTTCCAGTGGGCTTCTTCAAAACTCCCTACAGCTGAAAATATTATGATTGGTATCTTCATTTCAAGGGATATCAGAACAATATCCATGTTCCTATACATAGGTAAATTCAGATTTCTGGTACCCTGGGCTATCACAGCTACAGAAGATTTACGTAAAGTAGATGGGAGCAAGCAAGCAATAGGTGGGGGGTGCGGTGATATTTCTGTGTATCTTCCTGGGTGTATGGATGTTGGCAGAGCATTTATAGCAACTCAGCATTTGCTTCAGCATAGGGTTACCATATCACTTAATCTATGTGACTATATTTGACTATATGCTTTCTTCCTCCCAGAAGCATTCTCACTAAAATCTGCAATTCTTTTCCACCTCTGCTAATCTAAAAGCAGCTCTGATAAAGAATTCTGCCCCAGCAATCTCTTACTAAAACAGGATACTGACAGTGGATTGTCAAGGAGGCAGAGGTTGAAAAAAAGGAGAGGGGTCTCAAACTTCTAAGGCTTCCATTAATGGCATTGATTTTTCCTCCTCTAAAAGAATGGAGACTGCATCACCCTCTGATTTCAGGGCTCTTAAAGTACTAATAGAATGCCTTCTTGGTAGTCAGGTATTTAGACATTAGCCTCTCCCAGCTTTCAGCAGTAACTAAAAGCAGATTCAGGTAACTAAGAGACAACACAGTAGCCACTCAAAAGTTTATCATAGTTATGTGATTTGTAGACCTTGAAGAGGTCTTGTGGGATAACCAACTGCATGGTTAAGCCTAGCATGTCCACCCTTCTATCTTCCCAAGGTTCTGTGCGCATACGAATCTATCCCCAGAACACTAACTAATCGGTTAATAGGAAATCTGCATTGGACCTGTGCTCTGAACAAGATGTAATAGGGATGTTTTTCTTTGGATCCCTGAAAACTGGGTTCCAAAAACCACTTGCTCAGGCTGAAAGAAGAAACAGCTTCCAAAGGGGAGAGAAACATCCTAGGTCTTAGTGCTATTTCATATTCTGAGTCATATTTGTATTCTCAAAAATGGAGCAGATCTTGCTCACATTCAAACAAGCAATCTTAGGAGGCAATCTATTCACACAGTTACCTGAGGGTAAGTCCCAGTGCGTTCACAGAGTAGGTTTGAAGTAGATGTGTACAGGATTGTACTCACAGAGACCATATTTTACTTTAGACCTTGGAAGTTAAGGATAGACTGAGTTGCGAGTTAACTGTGGGAATGTGGCATTTTCTTGCAAATGGATATTGGTGCTGTTTGAAAGAACAAGAGTGTGAGAAAATGCAGATCCTGAGCCATGGTTGCCTTCTTCTCTACCCCTGTTCAGCATCAGCTTTATTATATGAGCATCAATCTATGTGAGAATGGACTGAAGAAGTGCCTATTTACACATAAAGAATACACTAGATTCTCTTGTAGGGATTGACCAAGTATTCTATTATCAGGTATCTACCAATGAGATACCAGCCTTTTAATCATCACCACAGAACTCTCAGGGAGCCTCATTTACAGATATCTGCCTTGCGTTCATTCTCTTTCCTTCCTATGGCCTAAAAGCAACATATTCCCTTTCCTTGGGGGCAAAAATTGTTCTCAAGTGCCTTGGCTTGTCAGAAATATGAAAGCTAAAGGCCTAGATCCAGTCAGTAGGAATCCGTTAATGCCATGGCACTTCCTCCAAAAGGTTTCTTAGTGCTCTAAAAATGGGTTTTTAGGAAGTACAAGACTGCAGGGGGGAGAAGGAATTGCCCCTGACTCCCAGTTCAGCAGACAGGAGCTGTCCCATCAGCAAAATGAAACCACTGGATCATGCCCAAAATGAAAGATTTCATGACATTGTCCAGATTACTAACAGGAAGCACAGAAAAAGCTAGTACAGCAGTAGGGATGCCTCACTTACGCAGAACAGCACAGCCTACTTATAGAACCTGTCAAGTACCAAAGTAGCTTATGCTAGAAGGTCAAAAATGTTTGCAAGTTTCAGTTACATCCATATTTAATAATGTTGGATAGCAGTGTTGGGCCCAAACTTTTTCCAGCATTCCAAGACGCAGAGTAAAAATGCAAGACAGTGATGGGGGTGGGGGGAACTCAGAACTGGCAGGTTGTGGTTTGCTGTTGTTGCTGTGTACCTTCAAGTCATTTCCAACTTATGGTGACCTCTTGTAGGGTTTTGTTGGCAAGATTTGTTCAAAGGGAGTTTGCCTTCCCCCGAAAGAGTGGCCTGCCCAAGGTCACCCAGTGGGGAGTCATGGCTGAGTGAGGATTCCTCACTGATCTCTAGAGTCATAGTCTAACATTCAAACCACTACACCACTCTGGCTCTCAGGCTGTAGTTTACATATATTTAAAGAAAGGCAGCTGAGAGATTTGTTTTTTCTTTTGGTTCCCCTCACAGGGGAGAAAAAAGATTTCCTGCTTTTTTCAAGTAGACGTTCCCAACAGCTCAGTAACATTCTCTTTCTAATTTGGAAGAGAACACACCATGGCCACAGTGCTATGTCATGACTTCATTCCCAGGGGCCTTGTGGGAGGGAAAGAGATGGCTTCCCCCACTGGCCCAAAATCCCTTGGCTACTCGCGCCTTAAATGTAAGCCCAATCTGAATGTTTTAAGAGTTCCTCGACTCCCTATCACCACTGGAAAATCACCAATATTCTCTTTCTCAGCTTTGTAGGAAACAAATGGTTTCCCAACAGGGAGGATTTCTACCTAGACTTATTTGAAAATTCAGACCTCCCAAGTAAATGTCAGGTACTTCAGTGAAGTATTATCAACCACTTAGGAATCAAAAGCTACTTACAACCTAATAGCTGTCAGGTGTTGTGCTGTTATTTAGAGCACATACAAAATTATCATTCTCATTCATTAAAGCTGAAGGTGTAACTAGATTCTACCATCTTAAAGGAGGGCTGCTGCTTCAACTGCCTGTAGTATTGTGTAATTTCCCCTCTTTATTGTGATGGAGTTGTTACCTGAGAGTTCCTTCCACCCCAGAGGTGAGGTGCACTGATGCTTCTAACCAATCACTAAGGATAGAACTATAAATACAGGTTGATCTATCATGGGAGGCACCACAAAAATAGGTGCTGCTATTATCTTTATCAAGGTTTCTGTTTTACAAGATGCAGTAAAGTCAAGAGTGCCTTCCAGTTAGAGTTTCAAGCTGTCTCTGCGTGTGTGTGTGTGTGCACACACACAAAATTGTACAAACATCTACCTGCTCACATTCTTACATATACACATATTGTAATTATCAGAGTAATAAATATCCTCTCTGGCTTTTCTTCGCAAACGAAGATTCAGGAAGGACTCATCCCGCGCTTTCTGCAAGCGCGCTGATGACTAAAAAGGCCAATCCGAGATAAACAAGTCCGGTTGCAAAAAGCACAGCAGAAGGTCTCCTTGGGTGATGTTTTTGGGTTGTGATTCTTTCTGCGTTGTCGTTTCTCTTCAAGACTTGTTCGTCGTGAGTTCTCAAATAAGGCTGCAGCATTGTGGATAGTGCGTCTCCATGCCTCCCGATGTGAGGCCAGGGCGGACCACTGTTGGTGATCAATTTGGCCAAGCCTGAGATGTTGTTTCAGGGAGTCTTTGTATTGCTTTTTTGGAGCGCCCCTCTTACGCTGACCCGTGGCGAGTTCACCGTAGAGTAGTATTTTTGGGAGGCGATGGTCCTCCACTTGCTGTTAAAAAGGCAAAACCTTTGAAGGGTGGGTCCATCAGCCATGACAGCTAAATACACCTCCCATATGCCAAGAAAATGTTGAAACCTCCACATGCTGAGGACAAGCAACAGAGGGTGAGAAGCACCATCTTGACTGTCTCATGTGTTTTCAAAGCATATCTGGTCAGCCAGTTAAAGAGAGACCACTAGAATAGATAGACCCTGGGTCAGAATAGATAGACCCTGGATCAGAAGCAGCATAGATGCCCGCTATAACTTTGCTTTCTACTGCTATGCATTCATTGCCTTCTGAAAAAAAATGATTCCTCATTACTTTCTATACTTGCATTGTCATGGCAGTCTAGGGATTGTATTCCAACAAAGAGAAGTAGAATGTACTGTACCTCTTATACAGAATGATTTGTTTCACAAAACTAATCAAAAGAACAGACAATGTATTGTGTGATTTATCTAACTACTGGAAAAAGCTCAGAGTGAATTGCTTAAGGAGGATTGAATCAAAAGGAAGGGGGTGATTTTAGAGTATTAACATCCTGGTGTTTGTTATACATGACTAGGGGAAATCTTAAAATGTATACAGTAATCTCACAGGCTTGGCTGTATCTATGGCTGTCATTGTATAGAACTGTAGGTAATATCTTGAAATAATAGCAGTTATTCCTAGGGAGGGCTACATTAATAAACTTTGTGAGAGGTTCCAAGTACTCCTCTACAATTTCATGTAGTACTATATGACCTATGGCAGATACAAATACATTCCTACAGGATATAGCTAAACACGTGATGCAATCTGAATTTAATGTCTGATTTGCTGTAAGGCAACTGTAGCTCAGATGTGCCTTATAAAAGGATAAGAGATTGCAGCCTAGATAAGTTATACCAGTATTCTTCAGTGCCCATGAAGTAGCATATCTATGTAATCCCTATTCAGTGGATAATGTAACATTGCTCAGGCTTTCTGGAATTATTTATGTTGTTGAGACCTAGACTCCTATCCTGGAAGAAGGAAGAGGTTAAAACATGGAGCCCTCTTTTGCCTCTACCAGCATCCTCTTCTCTACAGTTCCAGTTTGCTTCCTACTCTTACAGTCTCTCACCTTTGTAGCTTCTGCTTCATTTCTTTCAGTTATATGGAGCATGTTGCAGCCACAAGTCAGCATGCCAGTGACAGGACTGGCATTCTCTGTGCAGAAGCTGCCAGTCTTTAAAGTGCTGTCTTCACATTCCAGTGTTTTTCATTTGCCCTGATTGGCCTTGGATGATGTTTAATAAATGAGCACGACGTTTACAGAGAAAGATCTCCCATAGTGCCTTGGAAAATTGCATTTTAACGAGGACCAATTTACGTTTCGTGATAATGAACTGCAGGCTAGAGACTGTGGTTATCACAGGAAGCTTACAATCCTAGTCTGCTTGGCAGCGAAAGAGGAAGGCAAAGGCATCTGAGTGCTCCTCAGTTTTACCCCAAACAGAGAACCATGTCAGGCCAGCCTTCTGTTTGATGCCAGCAGGGTGAGGAGGAGGTTGCCTACCCCATATGTAAAAATAAATGACTAAGCATGTAGGTCTGGTCTATGCAGAAAGCAGAAGCCAAAGCCTACTGGCAGTCCCAAGCAGGGTTGTCAGTTGTTGCATGGTTAGGTAAATCTCACTTGGGACCATTGATATGATTAAGTCAAATGATACAGAAATTAGGTGGCAGAGACTTGAGATGACAGAAGAGACTGTAGCACATCAGACTGCAGTAGCAGACCATAATATGTTCCAGTTTGTGAAAGATTCTTTTACAAGAAAGAAACTATTCATAGGTGAGGGGGCAGTGTAACCATTTAATAGATAACTTGATGGGTACATAGATACAAGATCACTGCTGGACTCTTAGTTACAAGCAGACCATGTTTATTCAGTCAGTTTCATTGAGGAATCGTACTATAGCCAGTATAACATAGCCCAAAATACTTTAATGCCTAAGGCATAGCTCAAATGTAGTCCCTCCCATCCCCGTTCACTGGCTAGGGCCAATACATTGAGAGGTCATGCTGCACCATTGGAACACCAATTCCTGCTTTCATTTTCATCAGTCACAGTACTGCTTGAGGAATGTTGTTTTCCTGTTACATGGAAGAGCTAGCCCAGGCGGCAGCTTATTTTTACTGATTGTTAAATGTACAAGTCTGTATTAAAGTACAGGCAAAAGCTTTGTATTTTAGATTACAGCTGCTTTTCTGGGTTCCTTGCTTTAAAATTAAGATAATACCCAGAAAAACATCTTATTGGTCTCTGTTGTGGCACAGTGTTACAGGTGTGACTATCAGCTGTACTGTACTACGTCATTATTCTAGAATCCCTTCCCCTAGTATCCACCCTGACCTCAGTTAGCCCAGTACTGATTATTATCTAAGCATAATCCTACAGAAATATACACAGTCATATAGGTTAGGACTGTTGTCTTTGGTATTCCTTATGGAGTGGCCATTCACCATGCAAATTTTTGAAGGAGATAAACTTGAGGAATAACAATAAAGCAGGGGTACAGGGAACAGGAGGAATGTTTCTAAAGGGACATTCAAAATAAAAAGCTTGTAAGGAAGCCATAAGAGGAACTGATACTTCCACTGCAACTCCCACCCCCCAAAACCCCAATGATTCTGTGGTCAAGGAATTTAGATACTGACAATGCCAACCCTGCTAGTAATCAGAGTGAGGTTCCCTAGTTCAAGCAGTAGAGGCTGGGGTACCATGAGAATGTAGCAAATTGTCATTTTTTAAAATATTGGACAGAATACTGTACCAGCTTATACTTAGCTAAGTATTTAACTAAGTAACATCTCCTGGCCCTACCCACCCCCCAACCTGATGGAAACATCATTCAGTCATGCTCCGATTGTTGGCAGGATGGCATTCCTTCTCCTCATGCAGCTGATGCAGATGGTGGTGGTGGTGTGTTATGATTGTGGCCATAGTGTCAAAATCATGACTAAATAGTGTTTATGAATGCAAAAGCATATTTGTATTATAAGAAGCTAGAGATCCACCAATTGAAACCAAATGTTTGCTTAGTGGCTCAGTATTGCAGATTGACTCAGGCTTGAAGAAAGGTTATCAGTACTTCTGAGCACAGGTTCAGCCATGCAGGAATCTGTTCATTCAGTTCCCAGAATGAAGCTTTTAGCCTTTTCACCCACAAAAATATCCCTACTCACATCTTCAGCATAGCACAAATTTTAGTTGTTGCTATTGATAAGTAGTTGGAAGTCAAAAACCCTTGCTGAGCAAGTTACTTAGAGGTCTACCAGTAGATCCAAATCTATATATTATTCACTTCTACCTGCAAAAGATATTTAACAAGGAAATTCTTTCTGAAAAAATAGTATTTGCACAGAATTTTTCGCTGCTTGAGACCATAAACTGAACTCAACTTGGTTTGGTTCAGAATTAACTCAATGTTTAGAGATGTAAATTTTCATCCTTGCATACAAGAACAATGGCTATCTCTATTTTTGCCTACAAGAATGATGCCAGACTATAAGGTCATGGGCCAGACTATAAGAATTTTCACACATTTTTGATAATTTTTCATACTTTTCTGTGGGCCTTTTCTGTGAAAACTGGTTTGTCAAAAACATTTTTGCATAGAAAGTATTTTGCACAAATACTTTTTAAACAAAATACACACAGGCTGACATCCTGTGTTCAATAATTCAATTCAATTATTGTAATTCAATAATTACAATGTCATAAACCCACCATACATCATAATTGTATGAATTCACTTTCATGGTCATTGAACCATTGCAATTACCAAAAGGCCCCCAAATAGCCTACTTTTCAAGCCTTGCAGCCCCCCTCCAGGTCCTGCCATAGCTGCCTGCTACATCACACCCCACAACTGAGAGAGGGCTGGATACATCATCACTTACCACCTGCTCTCTAATGCCTCAGAAATTCCCTTGCTGGGGGTGACCTGCAGGTAGAGTTTTTGGGGGGAGACCTAGCTGGGTCATCATAGCTATGTCTCCTGGTGCAGGATCTTGACCATTGTTTCCTGTGTAATAAATGTTTTTGCACACACAAAAAAGGGTTTTGTGGGAGAAATTATTTCCTTTTGCAAAAAAAAAAAAAGGTACAGAATTTGGGGGGGAGATTTTCTTGTCAGGGTCCTTTGCTTCATCACAGACAAGAAAATTTGTGAGTACTTTCTACATACCTTGTGTTAACAAGTGTTCTCAGTGAGCAGTCAGGAAAAGCTCTTATTATTTTCCAAGAGTTCTCTCATGGCTAATAATGCTACCTTGTGCAGACAGATGATGCTGCATGCCCATGCATTAGTTTATTGTGCCCTGAGAATGATACTCTGGTTTGGTACTCCATGCATGACGGAAGTTGTAGGGAAATGTGGATGCCATTCTTTTGTGACTGATAGCTGGCAGCATGAGATCATTTTGTAAATTATATGTACATTTTTTAAAGTTCAGGTAATTTCACAGCATTCAGTGATAGGCTTATCTAAAGTAAGGGGTTAACACTGAAGGAGTTCTATGCATACGCCTACAAAGCATCTGGCTTTGGGCAGCTGGTCTGCTGAATGCTGATCAGGCAGTCAAAGAATCTCATTTAACATTCTGAGCCAGAGAAGAACGTCTGACGCATATGACACTCAATTCATAATACAGCCAAGCATTACAAGCTGGACAAATACCTATATTGAACCAGATAATTATGAACTTCAGCACCACCACTAGCTACAGAGGGATTCAGACCTCATATTCTGAGCAGGGAACTTCTCCCTTTAACTCTGTTCTTTTCTGTAGTGGTGATTTTCAGAATGGAATAGTCAGGAAAGAGACATAGTGTATATATGTGTTTAAACAAAAGTGTTAGGAAGTTTAACAACTATATTTTTTTTTACTCCAAGGGCAAAACAGTGGTGGTGTTATAGTCAAGCTTAGCCACTGTATGGATATGTGCTGCTATACTAGGTAGATAAGGTATAAAGCCAGGGTGGACAAACTGTAGCCAATAGAGTGTGTGTGCCCTTATTCCTCTTAATTTGGGAGGAGCCAAAAAGTTTGGCCCTGAAAATAGCCAATAGATCTGCCCTAAACCTCTGGAGGTGGGTGCTATTGGAGCTTTTGTTACATTTGCATGGCAGAGGGTTGGCCCTTGTGGTCTCTTCCAACTCTGTGTTTTTGAGAGCCCCTCACCTTCTCCACCCTGTATTGGCCTCTTTTTCTCAAAAACAGGAAGTGAAGTGACCAAAACAGGAAGTCCAATCACTTTCTGTGTTTTTAAAGGTCTGCATAGGCCTAAAATAGCTTGTAGGAGGAGTAAGACAAAATGCATAAAAATGTGTCACAATAGTCAGTGAAGGGAGCCCTGGTGGCGCAGTGGTTAAATGCTGGTACTGCAAGCCACAACGTTATGAATTCGATCCCAGAGGGTTCCAGAGGACTCGGCCTTCCATCCTTCTGTACATCAGTAAAATGAGTACCCAGCTTGTTGAGGACAATTAGTTAACACATTGTAAACTGCTTAGGGAGTGTTTTGGCACTGATAAGCGGTATAGAAATATCAATGCTATTACAATTGCTATAGCAATGAGACACACCCCCTTCCCCTCCTTTGACCTTTGGTGGGGGCAAACAATTAACAATGGGAGGTGCAGCCCGCCAGGGTCTTATATGGGTGAATCAACCTGAGGATAATGGAACACAGGACACAATAGGGGAAATCCAGCACAGAATAAGCAAAGAGGTAGTACAGGAATACCTTCTTAATCTAAATGAATTTAAATCTCCAAGACCAGATGAACTACATCCAAGGGTATTAAAAGAGCTGGCAAATGTAATCTCAGAGCCATTGGCAATAATCTTGGAGAACTCTTGGAGAACAGGAGAAGTCCCAGCAGACTGGAGGAGGGCAAACGTTGTCCCCATCTTCAAAAAGGGTGAAAAAGAGGATCCCAACAATTATCGTCCAGTTAGTCTGACATCAATACCAGGGAAGATTCTAGAGCAGATCATTAAACAGAGTGTCTGTGAATATTTAGAAGGCAATGCCATAATCACAAAAAGTCAACATGGGTTTCAGAGTAACAAGTCATGCCAGACTAATCTGATCTCTTTTTTTTGATAAAATGATCAGCTTGGGAGATGAAGGGAACACTGTGGATATCGCATACCTTGATTTCAGTAAGGCTTTTGATAAGTTTCACCATGACATTCTTGCAAACAAGCTTGTAAAATGTGGCTAGACACATTAATTGTTAAATGGATTTGTAATTGGTTGACCAGCCAAACCCAAAGGGTGCTCAGCAGTGGCTCCCCTTCGTCTTGGAAAGGTGTAACCAGCAGGGTGCCACAGGGTTCTGTCCTGGGCCCAGTGCTATTCAACATCTTTATTAATGAATTGGATGACAGAATTAGGGGCGTACTTATCAAATTTGCAGATGACCAAATTAGGAGGAGTAGCTAATACCCTAGAGGACAGGATCAAAATTCAAAATGACCTGGATAGACTGGAGAGCTGGGCCAAAGCTAACAAAATGAAATTCAATACAGAGAAATGTAAGGTACTGCACTTAGGGTGGAAAAACAAAAAGCATAGATATAGAATGGGGGAAACCTGGCTGAACAAGGATCTAGGAGTCTTAGTAGACCACAAGTTGAACATGAGTCAACTTGTCAAAAGTGTGATGCGGCAGCTAAAAAGGCCAATGCAATTTTGGGCTTCATCAATAGAAGTATAGTGTCTAGATCAAGGGAAGTCATAGTGCTACTCTAGTCTGCCTTGGTCAGGCCTCACCTAGAATACTGTGTCCAATTCTGGGCACCACAATTCAAAAAGGATATTGACAAATTGGAGTGTGTCCAGAGGAGGGCAACTAAAATGGTGAAAGGTCTGGAAACCATGCCATATGAGGAAAGACTTAGGGAGCTGGGTGTGTTTAGCCTGGAAAAAAGACAGTTAAGGGGCAATATGATAACCCTGTTTAAGTATCTGAAGGGGTGTCACATTGAGGATGGAGCAAGCTTGTTTTCTGCTGCTCCAGAGACTAGAACACAGAACAATGGATACAAGCTCCAGGAACAGAGATTCCACCTCAACATTAGGAGGAACTTTCTGACAGTAAGAGCTGTTTGGCAGTGGAACACACTCCCTCAGAGCGTGGTGGGGTCTCCTTCCTTGGAGGTCTGTAAACAGAGGCTGGATGGCCATCTGTCAGGGATGCTTTGATCATGATTTCCTGCATGGCAGGAGGTTGGACTAGATGGCCCTTGTGGTCTCTTCCAACTCTACAATTCTATGATTCATATGATTCTACGAATGCAGTACAACGAATAACAGCCTGTTGCTCAAGCCACACTTAGAAACAAAGGTGAATACTTAATAGTATCTCAAGCTGCTACTTGCACAAGAGGGATTATTAGACAAAAATTAATTTTATTGAAGGACATTTTCTCAGATTCCCACATTTGAACTAGCATAGAAAATGCCATTGAGATTTTCAGCTTTGGAGTTGTCTGTGAGTAACTGATCATGATAATTCAAACTTTTACATTTCAGTATTTAGATGGACAATTTTTATCTGTGTGTTCTGAATGCCCTATTTTTACACTGCACTTTGTGCATTTCTCCTTATAATCACCAACCCACATCAATGGAAAGAAAGTCTAGTATGCCTTTTCTTTTCTCATTTCAGCTTTATATACAACTTTCCACAAGCATGTAGTTTGACAGTGTTTACCTTTTAGCTTTAAGATAGCCAACTCAGTCCAAAAGTCATTTCTGAAATTCAAATACTACATTTCCTGCTCTTAGAAACCAAAATGTTCCTGAGAAATACATGTGTTCTATTTTAAGATTTCTTGATCAGAAATAAAGATAATTTTAATTTTTTAATGGTTTATTTTCTAGTTCAGCATTTGCTTTACTTTCTAGCTCAGTGTTTAAATTCTATTTGTAAACATGGATGCACATTCTACTCATGTGACACATCATTGATACAATTTTCTATAATGAAGCAACTTTTGTTTGCGAAATCTGGGGCTAGGGCCATAGTTTAGTGACAGAACATATGCTTTACCTTATTTGTCCCCACACTGGTGCTCTCCAAGCTGGCTGGAGATGATGGGAGGTTTAGTCCAACTCATCTGGTGTCTACCAGATTATAGAAGAATGCTCTGCATGCATGAGGACTCAGGTTTTATTCCTTACTTCTCCAGGATTTCAGGCAAGATTCTTGTCTAGCCCAGAAATTATTAGACGTGGGGAAACATGGCAAAAAATGCATCCCCATCTGTGTCAGAAGAATGCTAGAAGAACAGAAAGGGCAACATTATCAGATGCCTGCATCCTCAGCCGTTCCCAGGGCATAGTGCTGCCACGGATGAGGCTTCACTTTTGAATCGACGGGGACAAGCTGCCCATAAAAAGAGACACTTTACTCATGCCTGTGCCACACCCCTGGGATGCTGAAGGATGTTGTCGTCTGATAATATCCCTGTTCCTGCTCGCGTCGCAATCTTCTGACGTGGCTTTTGCTGCATCTGATAACCTTCTTAGTTGAAAATGACCTCCAGCAGGCAAAGTATGTGCTCTACCACTGAGCGGTAGTGTTTCACTAGGTATTACCTGGTGGTCTCCCTAAACCAAGACCAACCCTGTGTAGTTCTGAAATCAGTTAAGGTCAGACATGTCGCAGATATTGCAGTGGTTAGATCAGTCCTGCTACGGCTTCCAAAGTTGGCAGGCATTCATACAATTTTACCTGCAGCTCAGGATATCAGTTGGGCTGTGGCGAAAATAGCTGGTCCCTGACTGCCAAGATGGCTGTTTTTCTGCTGTTATAGCAGGAAGTGCTCATTGAATTCACTGGAAATTGCTGGGGTTGGAGGGAGAGGGTATGTGTGTGTGTTTGGCCATGTGTAAAGCCACCGTGCCAACACTGAAGCTGAAAAGCTTTTGGATTTTGGGTTAGAGAGACAAATGTTTTAATTTTGTATAAACCATGCTGGATCATATTTCCATCTTGTTTAGAGAGGCCTGAAGCATAGCTGTTGGAAATTTCATCCACTCTACTCAAAATAGCAGCAGGAATCATTGTTCCTGGTGGCTCCACTCACTGCTCTGGCACATTCTCAGTGAGTAGTCCAGATTTATTGACTCACATTTTAAGAGGTGTGTTTTAAGAAGTGAGAAGCAAGTATTATGTGAATTATTATGCTACAGTTTCACAACAAAAAAAAGATTAGCAAACTTTGGGGGAGCCAATAATGATGGGTCTCAGTAACCCACTGAAATCACAGGACATGGTTAAAAATGTGTTCCATTGCCCTCTGCTGGCTGGACCCAGAACTGGTACAGCAAAGGTAAACTAGTTATTCACTCAATAACCCTGTTGTTTAAGGGCCAGACTACACACTAGACTCAGTTGTGTAAGAGAACCTCAACAATGTACTTTTGCAGAAAAGCAACACCTAGACGGATGATTCTGAGCAAAGAAACAAGAGCATTTGCTTTACTTTCCACCCATTTCTGTTGGTATGGCTCCCACCCCCCTCCAACAACAGAAGCAGCATCCTGATCAGAGCTAGGCATCTTTTTAATTTTCCAGAAAAATGTACAGCCCCCCCCATACATTCATTGTTCCAATGCACCATATTTTCCCTCATTTCCTCTTGAGGTTTTCCAAGTCTTTGTGCAGCAAAAGTCCTACAAAGAAAGTTTGATTCAAATCCATCAATCTGTTCTTCAGATTACTGGGCTGCACTATGCACACACACACACACATGCACACACACATAATTAGTTATTTGTCTTGGGGGAGGGGAAACCTATAAAAATGCCAACCCCATTTATCCTCTTCAGAATAAGGTACAATTCAGCAAGAAATCAATACTTTAATATTAACATTTCATGCACAGAGAATTACATAACAGTTCCTAAGAAATTCCCTGGAGTGTACTATGTTGCTGGCATTGTAGAAAATTAGACATGGCTCACAACCTGGAAATGATTTGAGGTTTCAGGATCACAGATTAGAAACAATACCTTTTGGGACTACAGTTCCCAGAATGCCCAGTCAGCATGGCTAGTGGGAATGTTGGCTGGCAGATTCTGGGAGCTGTTATCCAACTAGAAAATTTTGCCTAACTGTACCCATGACAGGTAAATATCAGTGAGTTCTAAGAGCAGATGCTTCAGCCCCAGCAGCTGCCCAAAAGTGCAGCACACCAACCTCTGGCCTGTGGAAGGGGCAGCTCAAGGCCACCAAATCAATTCAGATTCCAGGGTAATCACACAAGACAAATGCACTTGTGTACAAGAAGATGCATTGATGAATGGGTGCAACAGGTATTTCACAGCAAAGCCAAAGTTTTCCCTATTACAGAGGGCCCTAATCAGAATTGCCCTTCAAGACTACCAGGCCACCAGATGTGTGTGTACATCTCCCAGCCCTGGAAAAGCCAACAGTGTGGCAATAGAGCAAGAGCTCATGTAAGTTGCCCAAACAGCAGGACAAAGACAATGCCTTTTCCTTTTAAAGGAGAGGTAGGCAACTCTGGCAGGTTGAGAGAGGGGATTTTTCTGCCCCAGGGACCACACAGGCTGGCAAAAATGCCTTCAAAAAGGATCCAATTGTCATTTTGAAAAACTGATATTTTTAATGTTAAATAGGAGAAGCAAAACCTGTTTAAAATGGGAATTGCTGCTCTTGGAAGCTTTCAGGAGCATCAATTCACCCCCCTTTGGGGGGCCAGATCAAGGGAGTACAGAGAGTGATCTGGGGAGTCTGGAGGAGTCAATGGCCATAAAAACAGCTTTCAGGATGTACTTCAACCACTGTTCTAGGAGCTCTAAGAATGGATTGGACACCCTCCCCTGCTCCCACCTGACACCCCCCCACACACACACACCATAACAAGACTGAAAGGAGGAGAGAAAAACCACTGGCTCCTAAAGGGGAACATGTTACCTCCTAGAAAAAATGCAGATGTTTAGTTAAGGAATCTATCATGACCTCTGCCTGACTGACTGTCTTTCAGGCAGAGTAACCCTTTTAATGCCAAAACATCCCTCTCCTGGGGTGACAGCTGTCCCATTCATTACAAGATGTCATCAGTTGAAGAGGGAATTAAAGACAGCAGTCACTCCACTCACCTTTGCCAGTTTGTCGAACCATTCTGTCTTTACATGACAGTACGTTCCTGGCACGTTTCTCAATAATGGAAGTAGCCTTGGTTTCACCCAATGACTTACTTCAATCCCAGGAAGAGGCAACACTATGTGGAGTTGAACTGATATTTCTCAGCATGGTTAGGACTTTGAAAAGCAGCCATGCTGGCAGGGGCATTCTGGGAGTGATACTCCAAAAAAGTAAAATTTCCAAGCTCTGCTGCTTGTGAAATGTCTTAATCCCCTGCAGGGCTCGGAATCACATATCTTGTGCTGATGGCAGTTATAGCAGGTATTCGGAAGTGGGGGGAACAACGTATCCCAGTTGTCTTGCACTTGTGTTCTAAGACAAAACAAGACAGAGAAGGTCTACAATGAGTGCGTATTAATGAACACATGAGGGGGCCAGTAAAGTGCTCTAATGCAACATACAACTAAGCCAGGCTGCATGTGGGTTTCAGGACAGGCTGAATTAATTTTCTATCCTTTCTTTTGGTGCCAGACTCTTACGGTCAGCTGTAATACTTTGACTCTTGTGGCATAATATAGCCAATGTAAGCACTAGAAGATAATGGAAGGACTGAAGGTTATCATATGGGATGTGCAAATAATTAGGAGTTGGGGAACAATACCACAGAGAAGCATCAGATACCTGCAGGCTGCTTTGTCCGTTTTGAAGTTAAAGCATGTCTCCCCAAATTCCATAGGGCTTTTTGAAAAGTTTTTTAAAAGCTGAGATTCAGAGTAAGCAAACAAAAAGTGAAAATGTGTAAAACAGTATAATTATACAGGAAACTGTTGTATGATCACATCCTGTTATCCAGCCGATAGATATCCAGTCATAATCAACTTATACCCAAAATAACTAAGCCAACAGGCCTCTGCATATTCCAATATATAATAATAAAACAGAATGACTGTGTGTATGTGTCTATCTACGGAAGCCATAACTCACAGGGACATTATTCGGCGTGAGCTCTCATATAAGGCTGCAGCATTGTGGATAGTGCGTCTCCAAGCCTCTCGATGTGAGGCCATGGCGGACCATTGGTGGTGATCAATTTGGCCGAGCCTGAGATGTTGTTTCAGGGAGTCATTGTATCACTTTTTTGGAGCACCCCTCTTACGCTGACCCGTGGCGAGTTCACCATAGAGTACTATTTTTGGGAGGCAATGGTCCTCCATCCTAGAAACGCGCCCTGCCCAGTGCAGCTGTGTTCTCAATATCATGGCCTTAATGCTGGTGATCCCTGCTTGCTCAAGGACAGCAACATTCGTCACGTAGTCAGTCCAGTGTATATTTAGGATTGTATGTATAAGTGTTGGCGATAGGTGACCCATGTTTCAGACCCGTAAAGGAGAATAGACAGTACAAAATAGGAGACAGTCATAATTCAAAAGGAAGTCAGGGGAGACACCACAGCATTTGACAAAGTTTTTGATTGTCGTTCAAGGGATAATCCCCAGATCCAAGTCAAAATTCTAAAAGTGGGCTTCCAAGAGGTTTTTTGTTTTTGTTTTTGTTTTTGTTTTAAAGGCATGCCATCGTGGTATTCTGTTTCAAAATTTGACAGGAGTGTTTTTGGTTGTCACCCAAGTCGCAATGGCTGGTTACAAGTCAAAATACCAAATGGGGGACTTCCTAGAAGGAAAAGAGGAGGTTTCCAAAACTCAACGCAAAAGAATACTGAGGTACTGCTGATAAGATTCCTCAGGTAAACAGGGAGGGGGGAGCAGAAAAACAGGAGGTCACATGGATTCCTTTCAATATAGCTTGGGTGCTGCTGAGTACAGTGCAGCTAGGAAACAAGAAAAGCTCTCTGAGGTATTGCTGCTAAGTTTCCTGACAGGGGGTAGGAAAACAGGAAAAGGCTATAGCACTGCTGCTAAGATTCCAGGAGCTAAGGGCAGGGGAAAGAGGTCTCTTCAGAGGTGGCAAATGGCCCCATTGCTTCAGGATAGTGAATCTGCTCTGGGTTTTATGGCAGCGACTCCACATTTTACACAATATTTGGAGAATAGGATTCAGCATCTTGAATAGCTCCTGTAAAATCAGAGTAACTTCTGTAAAACCCATTGTGGATTCACCACTCTGAAGCGATGGAGCCATCAGCCACCTCTGATACTGTTGGTAAGATTCCTGAGTTTAGGGGTGGGGGCAGGAAAATAAAAAGCCGCATGAACCCCTTTTTCAGATATTAGGTATGTATCTAGGCAACCCCTAGATACATACTTAATCAGCTAATAATTAATAAAAAGACTCCAGCTTCCCTGAAAGGATTGAATGGTATTCAGCCAACTGCCCTGTAACAGTTCATTGGATGTTGTTTTACGCATAAATTCCATAATATCCAAACACAAGTGAATGCTTACATAGAGATAGAGAAATGGCAATGCCTGCCCTATGTTGGTGAGCAGTGATGTGTTAGAGTACCTTCCATCTTCTGTTCATTAGCCTTTTCCAACTCCCCATTTCCATTTTTTTTCCAAACCCAGTCCAGAAATCACTATTCCTATCTTCCTATCACCAAGATTTGCATACCTTAGGAGTAACATAAAGTTATCCCATTTTGGGATACTCAGGGCCAAAGAGTAGGTGTAAGCTCTGGTGTCACCTTCCCCACAATGGTATTACCTGGTGTGGATTGGCCTCTCTGCAGCCCCCCTTGTGCTGCCACTGGATGTAAGTGGAGTTGTATTTCTTCCCCACTCCCAACCCTCCTCATCCTGAGAATAATGGCAGCTGTGGAGTCTTCAAATCAGCCCCATGGGGCCACTAATCAGAAAAACAAAGCCTGAAGGAATCATGGTTGTCCTGCAAAATGCCTAGTCTGGGTATCCAGCTAATCCACAAACTTTTTTTTCTTAAGACAAGATAACTAGTCCATATGCAAAGAAGCTATGCTTTAAATAGAAATCCCAGTTACCAAGTTATATGAGGTCAAGAAGCTGCAGTTCCACACCTAATTGGCAGTGGCACCTCAGATCTGGGAGGAAGAGGAATATGGGACCTGCCTTCATTTAACATGCTTGAGTTTGCAATTCATAAGTACAGCACTGCATTTTGGATCAGTATTTTGTAACAAAGAATTGTAACAAAATTGCCTCTTCAATGTTAAGAAGAAGCGCTAAAGGGAGAAATAACTTATGCCAAACTACGAACAGGCTTCCTGAAGTACATCAGCCATTTTGCTTCAAGACCTCCAAGACAATAAAAAGACTATGGTGAGCTAACAAAGCAGCATTTTTTAAAAAAAGAAGGAAAGAAAGAAACTTTTGGTCAGTGGACTGAATGAGGTGGTCCTTCGGCATCTATTATTTTCATTGGGGTCCTGAGAACATCTAAAAAACCTTCCTCCATACTTCCTCATGAAGCCTCTCACACATCATCATGATCATAGAGCGCAAGGGGACACCAACCCTCTTGCTAGCACGTTATCTAACATCAAAAGGAAAATAAAAGCACAAAATACAAAGGGACTGAAGAGACCTTTGAAACAGGCTGAGATGTTTTATACCCTTTCCCACTCACTCCATCCACTATGATGTTCACCGTGACATCTCAATATGGACTACTTCATTCAAATAAAGCTGCAGTATTTAAAAAGAGAGAGAGAGAGAGAGAAATGAGTTGTGTTGTGGTTTGGCTCAGTCTGTTCTTTATAAGCAGCAATCTAACACAATTATCTACAAAAGCCAATTAGAAGGCACTCAGCTTGGGGGGATGGAGGCATGGGAAGCCTGGAAGTAATGTGGAGACACTGAAGCAATCTCAAAAGGAGTCACTGGAAATACATGTGGATGGGCTCACCACCACCACCACCACCACCACCACCACCGGGCTTTGCCTTTGTTCATAACACCCTTGGTTGATTACTGGTTCATCAGTTACTCTGTCTCAAAGGTCTCTTGAGGTCAGCCCTCACTCTGTTCTCCAGTCTAGAGGCTGCAGAACTTGCTGTGGTTGCTAAGCAGTAGACAGGCTGTTCTTCCTTCCCTCGTGCAGGACTTTCCCAGGAGAACCTGGGAAACAGCTTGAAAATCATTCCTATTAATATGAAATTAATATGAAATGGCCAGCAAATTTCAGAGCCATGTTAACTTCCTCCTTCCACTGTACCATGCCCCTCTCCTAGCCCTATATTATCACCTTTCTCCATATCTAGTGCAATGTAGCACCAATCTGGCACTACTTAACAGTTCCCATCATGCACAGCCAGTATGGACAATGAAAATTGAGCATGCTCACTGCAGACACAGAATGCTGACTGAATATCGATTAGGAGGTAGATGCAAAATATAATGTTCTGAAAGGGCATAGAGAACCAGCTGGAACCCATGTGTGTGTGTATGTGTATTCAGAGGTAGCCATATTGGCCATGCAGCAAAATACAACAAAATCCACAAGCAGCGATATCTTTATCCAAACTCCAAAGCATACAATACATTATGCAAGCTTTTGAAGTTTCACTGGCTTCTTCATCAGGCAAAGATGTTAAAAATCATACAGGAGAAAAATTGTGATCATGTTAGAGTCATAGGCCTATATTCTGTCTGAGATGTTGTCAGTTAAGATAGTACTGAGGGATTTCACTGCAGGGAGAGGACACTCCCCTTATTGGCCATGTGAGGACTAGGGACAAAGAGCAATAAAAGACAGGTACTGTAATAAAATTTCAACTCCATTGTTTTTCTCCAACAGAAAAGTAACTTCTCTTGAGACCCAGATATCCCTGTCCTATTCAATGCAAACTGATTTTGTTGGATTTTGTTGGATTTAACTGGAACCCTGAACAGGAACACTGTACACTATACCATTTTGTTGCAGGTTCCACTTACAATCCATATACAACCCAGCAGCACTGAGAAGCCCTTTTTAAAACCTACTCAGTTGTTCTCAGAAAGGTAAGGAGAGATGAGGTCAAGCAAATTTCTTTTAGCAGTGTATCCCAATAGCAGGAAAACAAAGGGCAGGACGTGGTGGTGGTGGTGATGGTGGTGGTGGTGGTGTGCCTTCAAGTTGTTTCCAACTTATGGCAACCCTAAGGCAAATCTATCATAGGGTTTTCTTGGCAAGATTTGTTCAGAGGTTTGCCTTTATCTTCCCTTAAGGCTGAGACAGTGTGACTTGCCCAAGGCAACCCTGTGGGTTCCCATGGTCCAGCAGAGATTTGAACCTTGTTACATGATCTCAAGGTCAGGGAAGTTTTATGTGGGTGGAGGTAATTCTGATGCAAGCAATTGTTATGTATCCAGAGAAATGGCTGTGTCACATCAATGCAATTGCTTATGTCAGCAGATCGATTAATGACTGTACATCCATTAAAGGCCCATATGTAAGTATGTAAGCTGATCCGTTTGGTTTCCCCAAACACAAAGCAATCCTCAGGATCTTCTAAACTCAATTTAAAGGAAGAAAGTGTTGCGAGGAAAAAAAAATAATCAATCTCTGAAAATGAAGCCAACCTAGATTTCAAACACTCTGACCTGTTTTGCTTAACAAGCCCAAGAGAGGAAAACTAAGTGACTAGGAGACATGGGGAAGATTTATGAGCCATGAGATAGCACTGGGATTTAAAGAGTCAGAATAAACTGATCTTTTTAAAAAAGAAAGAAACGAACAGAGAAGATATATATACATGGTTTGTGCATGAAGCCCACTTATGAGCAGAAAAGGAATTATCAAGCTTTGGTTATTTCTGTTTCCACACCACAGAGATTTTTACATGGGGAAAGTAAACCCCAGGGAGATCGGGAGCGAAACAGGGCTGTTCCAGTTGCAGCACCCCATTTCGCACGCCCCCTTCCTTCTCCCAATCTCCTGTTGTCCTCCCTCCATGCTGCTTCCATTTCCCTCCTGCTATGTTCCACAATTTTTAACTAACGAAGAACTTTCATTAGTAAAACATAGCGGGAGGGAAATGGAAACAGCACAGAGGGAGGATGACGGCAGATCAGGAGAAGGAAGGGGGTGTGCAAAACGGAATGCTGGAACCGTAACAGCCCCATTTCTCTCCCGATCTCCCCAGGGATTACTTTCCCCGTGTGAAAATCTCCCACCTATATTTACTTTTCCAAGTCTTGTCTGCTGAAACCAAAAGGGGCTACCATGTCAAACTAACTCAAGTAATCTCTGTCACATGTTGCTTGCAGGGGTAAGGATAAACAATAAAGGATATTAAATACACAAGAAACAAGCAAAGGCCCTGTTAATCAATTTCTCCCTTCACCAGATATACTCACACCTTTTGTGTTCTGATACATGAACACACATGCAAAAGAATGGACTCATCCTTCATACTCCAAAGCATCATCAAAAGAAATTAAAGCCATTTTATCACCAGGTCACAGTTGTGCCATATGGGCTTCTGCTACGAACACAGGCCAAGTCTACACGACTGCTCCACAGTGATAACAAGTTGCGGCGCTATGACCTGTCTTAATGGTTTTACAGCCCCCATAAACCCAGCATGCCTGTAGCTGAGAGGGCGGCCATGAGTAGAATACTCGCGTTTTTAAATCTGCCGCTGCCAGCCTTTAAAAAAAATCAACCCTATTTCTATGGTGCGCACAAGTGATATTTCACTTTCCCCAAAAAGAGAGAGGGGGGAAAGATAGCACAAACCTGCTTTTTATCACCTTAGCGATCACTCGCGAAAGGGAAAATCCAACATGGCAGCAGTGGCCATTTGCCCTGTAGCCCAGCCCCCTGTGCTCATCCAGCCAATCAAGTTTGCACTGTGTTCTTCATGGGGAAGCGATTCATGTAGAATTGCTCGTCTTAATGAGCAGAAATGCACATATCTCTGGAGTTTTTGTTTTTTATTTAAAGCCAGGAAAAGCTGCAAAGGCTTTTCTTGCATAGTTTTTCCTCTCCCCCCACCCTCTTTCACAATATGACAAGACAATGCAGGATCCCATTAAGACAGCTCATTTTCTGAGCAAATTCTGTGAGGGGTATTTTCACCGTGTGGACAACCCCATAGTGTATGTCTCTGTTTCAGGACTGACCCAAAACATGTTCCTACTTCAGACAGAGAACAAAATGGTGCTCCCTCCTTCCATATACAGAAGCAAACTGGACTAGAAGTTGAATTTTACTTGCACACTGGTGATGGGACAGCATCCTCTGATAAACCAAAGGGCAGCATGCGACTTTAGAAGTGCAGGACAGGACCTATGGCACACACACATCTGTCTTCTGCCAGATGGGAATGGAGAAAGGGCTTATGAAAAACAGCTGGGGAGTGGCCATTGTTGCTTCCCATCCAGCATGTGCTGCCAGACGTAGTTGTCTCACTCTGCCCAATGGCAGGACCAGCCATGCTCCATTTGGATGTACCATCTTCACTTCACTGAAGGAAATACACAAACGCATAAACTCATGCACTTCTCACACTAGAAACTTGCTCTAGGACTGGCTATACTGGCTGGAGAATTCTCAGGGCTGGAGTCCAAACAAATTACTTTTCTGAGCTCTGTTCCATGCCTATGTTCAGAGCATTGTGTCAAGGCCACAATGTTATGAAGCAGTGCTTTCATCTCACACACTTCTGAAACAGTTCACACACCTCTCCTTGATGCTTTTTCAAGACACATACTGATTTCAACTTTCATTTCAATATACCATCTCATGTCCACTTATTGAGACAAATGTCTTTTCCGTGTCTCCAATTGTCAGCATTCTATTTATTTCTATGGTTTCTCTCCTCATGTGTAGCCCTTTTTAATACCCATGTTATACCCACATGCACACTCAAACTTGACTAGTAGTGGTAGGACAAGTTAGCATGTGAAAATCTGAAACCGTACATGGGAAATGTACATCCCTCCATATGTTGTTACACAGCAATTCCCAATCATTACTCACCATTAGTTCAGGCAACTTGTAGCTGTAGTCAAACAACATCTGGAGGGTTACACATTCCCCATCTCTGTTTTTGAGAACAGCCTTTTACTTTCTCTAGCACTTTATGCACAAAGCACCCACTGTTCTTCTCTCTTGCATGGCCCTCTCTCTACCCTAGGACTATCTGAAGAGAGATGGTACCCAGGCAACATCACAAGCCAACATCCACAGGTAGTGAGTACCTCCTATTGTGGGCATGAACCCACCATATGAACCTTTTGGTAGATGGCTAGCTTTGAGGCTTACTGCATGCCAAATTAAAGCAGCAGGGCAGCTGGAAGGTTCCATCTTCCATGTGGCCTTTATTGCACAACATCATCATTCTTCTGTTCCAGTCCCATGGGAGACTGAAGTAAAACCACATCTTTTTGCTAACTGGAAAATCTGTTAGCAAAAAGACATGGTTTTACCAGAGTCTCCCATAGGACTGCTACGGCAGAACACCGGAAGAACTAAGATACCTTGTAGTAAGGCAGCACAGAAAGCAGAAACTTCTGGCTACCCTTCCACTTTGCTTCAGCATGAGGTTGCTGCCTCTATAATTGCCACAGTGACAAAACTTTGACAATGCCAAGGTGGCCATTAACGAGTGTCAGAAGTCTATAGGGAGACATGAAGAGTCATCTATCATCCCATAAAGTGAAAAGGCTGAGTGGTACAGTTTATATACATGGTGAGAGGTGACCAAGGCATAATGAGGCATGAAATGGGAAATGCTGCTTTAGAGTTTGTCTGACAAGCTTTTATCAAGAATCTTGGATCTCTGGAAATGCAGCAGGGAGGAGTTGTGAATTTGTAGCACACACAAGGGGAAAAGATGCTCCTCTGGTTCAGATAGTAATCCTTAGCTCAATATGAGAAATCTGGAGCATGTAAATATGAGTTCAAAGTTCAATTTCTGTTTCCAATTGAGTAGGGCAAGAGAAAAAAATTCATTTCATTACTCCACTGGTTTTAGTTATTAAAAATACCTTTTGCTACACAATTTATTTATTGAGATCAAGTTTCCCTCATTACTTACATTCATGTCTTTGTGCCTTTTTTGTCTGTTTGTTTCATTGGCTGTTTATTTTACTGCCTCCAAAAAATATTTTTTGCCTCCACTCCTGGCAGCTGCCATGTTATTTTCTAAGAATCACTTAGGTGTTATATTATTTCAGGCCGTTTTGTGGGGTGCAGGAATGGGAGCTGCCACAAAGAAATGGCAAGCTCCACTGTAGCCACTGTTATTTCACAGAATAACCTGAAATGACACAACATTTAGACCAGGGGAAAATGTGCCATTCCCATAGCCTTTGCCAGTGGCTACTAGATTACAAATCACCACCCTGGAAAAACATATTCAGACTCTCCTTTCTGCTATGCTACCACTGTTTGCTGGAATCCTAGACCAGCTAGTTAGTTATGTCTATGTAACTAAGTAACATCTCCTGGCATGACCCTCTCCTCTGCCCACCTTAAGAGCCAGGCACTGGATTGGGCAAAGGAGGTCCTTTCAGTTTCTGATCAGGGCACAAAGAGGAAAATGTTTCCACTCCCCTCCTGCTGGTGATCAAGACTGCAACAATCAAGTCCTAAAGCCTTATCGCACTACACTGTTATAGCACTATCATTCCACTTTAACTGCTCTGGCTTCCTCCTGTGGAATCCTGGGATTTGCAGACGGAGGAACTTTTAGCATTCTCAGCTATAAAGCTCTTAGGCCTCACTAAACTACAAACCCCATAATTCCACAGGAGGCAGCCATAGCCATTAAAGTGGAATAATAATAGCATTATAACAGTGTAATGCGATAAGGCTCCTTGTCACAAGCTCACTCACTCGCTAGCAGGAGGCGGTGGAAACGTCATTCTCTTTGCATCCCAATAGGAAGCTAAATGGACCTCCTATACCTGATTCAGCTGCTGGCTCTGAAGGTGAACTGGAGTGGCACTAACGTAGGTTTCCAGTAAGACTATGTAGTTATAGATCCATAACTCTAGTTACGAACCCATAATTGCAATACTGAATGTCAGCCATTGTCTTTAGAAGAGCCTGCTCTCAGTATTACAGCACATAAGGCAGGTGTGCAGTCCTGCCAGATGTTGTTGACTTTCAGCATCCTTCACCATTGGCTGTGCCGGCTAGGACTCCTTCAGATTACAGTCCAAAAACAACTGGATGTCATACTTGCTCATTCCTGGTATTTTGTTGTTACTACATTCTTTCAAGTCAACTCCAGCTTATGACAACCGTATCCTAGGGTTTTCTTGGAAAGATTTCTTCAATGGAAAGTTGCTCTTGCCTTCCTATAAGCTGAGAGTGTGTGACTTGCTTAAGGTCATCCAGTAACTTTTCATGGCTGAGCAGGGATTCAAATTCTGGGAGTCAGTCAGATGGGAGAATTAATTGCAGAAAATAGTGCATTACCTCACTATCGCAGCAGTGTTTATTTGTCCCCAAGATCCATTCGCAAGATTGCTAACATGGAAAGCTATACGAGTTTGAAGTCCACGTGGAGAATGCCCATCAGTATGCCTTATTATTCCCCAAAAGCTCCCACCATTCCCCTCCCCCCTGTTTTTTGCCTTGTTAAATGAGAGATGCAGAAGAGCAATCTTCTGCTTAAAAACTTTTTTTTTTTTTTTTTGCTCTGCTGCTCAAAAAAGTACACAATTGTGTCCACGAAAAACAACAATGGCAGCTCTGGCCGCTTTGTCACCGGCAAGCCTGCCCACACACACATCACATTTTGACTTCCTGGATGTGCCACAATTCAACTTGGTTTAAGTGTACCTTTTAAAAAGATTACAAGTATGGTAACAGTGAAGGCGGTAGTCACAAACTACTTGGAGTTTTCAGCCCCTCTCCTTCCCAATATGGCAAATCCCAGCAGGAGCTTATCTGGACAAAAGGTATTCTGCCCCCATTCCTTGTGCGTTGTTTTCATTGTCTAAACAACCCCTTGGTCTCAGTACTGGTCAATATTAGCTTTGGCTCTTTGGCTTTACTCAAATATTTCAAATTGGAGTGACCAAATAGCATGGATTTTTTTTTTTTTTTAGTTATTTATAGCCCACTCTTCAACCATAAGGCTATCACAGTGGCTTACAAATTGTTTTTAAGCAATAGCAATTTACACATCTACACTGTATTAAGCAGTTTCCAATGTGTGTTAGCTAATTGCCCCCACAAACCAGGTCTTCATTTAATGACCTACGAAAGGATGGAAGGCTGAGTGAACCTTGGAGCCCTCTGGAACTGAACTTGCAATGTGGTGACTTGCAGTACTGGCATTAAACCACTGCGCCACCAGGGCTCCATAGTGATTAAAAAAATGTACTGGCAAGGAATTAAACATCTATAAAAAGGTTAAATTATTTCTAGCCTATAATTTTACAGATTAAATACGCTAGTGAAGCAAAGATGAGTTCCTAGCAAAGGAAAAATTAGCAGAGAATTAAGACAAAACTTACTGAGCAGCATAAAGTCAGTGAGCCAAGAAGTCACCAACTATAGGACAATTTCACATCCATGTATTTGGTTAAGAAGCGTGTAAACTCAGGAGTGTTAAAAACCTGGTGCAGCCTTCTCTTACAGCAGGCTAGAGGACAATGTAAGTTGGAGTCCATCGTGCCTGCAGGGCCCCAGAGAATGGAAGCATGGCCTAGTGAATCTTCCAAAATGTTTCATTTTATTGCCTACATATTTTAAATGAGCCCAACTAATAATTTTGCCTTTCCCTACAGAAACATTAGTATTCAGTTACAACCTTCTTGTAATGAGAAAGTATACAAACAAATAATTATTGGCAAAATTAATGAGGAGTATCCATACACGATGGGAAAGCAAAATGTTTTTAAACTGTCTGTGATCTTTGACTTGTAGTGTAATTGAGGGACTGCCCCCCTCCATCCTATCCAACAGCAAATTGGGCCTCCATACCTTGATGATTTATGTGAAGACACACCCAACTAAAGGTGGTGGCAGGTTTGGGTGTGCAATGCCAGTACCCTGGTGAGATCAAACTCTTTTACCCAAAAAGGCTCTGATACTGAATATAAAGTTCAAAAAAGGAGGAAGTTTATTTTAAAGAACAAAAGTAAAGGGCTTTCTCCTCCCCAGCTCTAAAAGCTTGAAATAAAAGGTACTTTACAGTTTGAGTTTTAGCAATCTTCAGGGTGTCATCTCTCTGGGTTTGATCTTGGTTTGATCTCCTCACTCAATGGAGCTGGTGCAGGGTTTTTCGGCTCCTGATTCCTTTGACTTCTTTGTTGTTGGCAACTAATTTGGCTAAATGGCATAAGAAATGCCCTGCCTGGCTGTCTGGGCCTGTTTGCCACCAATAAAACAGCTCACAGCAAGCTCACAGCAAAGCTGAGGGGGGGGGGAAACAAAAAACCAAAAAACCCAAAAAACTTCTAGCTAAACAGAGCTTGCTGGCAAGGGACAAACCAAACCTGGAAAAATGCAGGGGAATTCTTCAGCTCCTCCCACAACTTTAATATGATGAAACATTCCTATGCTCAGACATACTAAGGCCTGAACTAAAATGAAGGAAAATGCAGGGGAGATTCAAACAGTCCTGGCTGGACATCACAATTTACAAAATGATGGAAGCCAACTTAAAACTGAGGTTCCAGGTTTCCTCCAGCACTTGTATTTTCAGCACATGTAATTAGAGTGCCTGCCTTCTAATTCTAAGGTTTGTTTTTTTCTGTTTGGGCCTTTTGACCTCCATTTGCTTCTATTCCAACATCTGTTCTAGCTAGGCGGGCTGATGGGAAATGGATGGCTTTAGTTACAATCATAAAATCGTAGAATCATAGAGTTGGAAGAGGCCACAAGGACCATTCAGTCCAACCCCCTGCCATGCAGGAATATACAATCAAATCATTCCCAACAGATGGCCATCCAGCTTCTGTTTAAAAACCTCCAAAGAAGGAGACTCCACCACACTATGAGGCAGTGTATTCCACTTCCAAACTGCTCTTACTGTCAGGAAGCTCTTTCTAATGTTTAGGTGGAATCTCTTTTCCTATAGTTTGAATCCACTGCTCTGTGTCCTAGTCTCTGGAGCAGCAGAAAACAAGCTTGCTCCATCCACAGTATGACACCCCTTCAAATATTTAAACATGGCTACCATGTCCTCTCTTCACCTTCTCTTCTCCAAACTAAACATACCTAGCTCCCTTAGCCACTCCTCATAGGGCATGGCTTCAGACCTCCCACCATCCTGGTCGCCCTCCTGTGGACACGTACCAGCTTCTCAATATCCCTCCTGAATTGTGGTGCCCAGAACTGGACACAGTCTTTCAGGGGAGGTATGACCAAAGCAGAATAGAGTGGCACCATTACTTCCCTTGACCTAGACACTATACTGCAGCCTAGTGCTGCCTAGAATCTCATTGGCTTTTTTTAGCTGCTGTATCACACTGCTGACTTATGTTCAGCTTGTTGTCCACTAAGACTCCTAAATCCCTTTCACATGTCCTGTCATCAAGTGAGGTGTCACCCATCCCATATCTGTGCATTTCATTTTTACTGCCCAAGTGTACTTCTCTACATTTCTCCCTGTTAAATTCATCTTGTTACTTTTGGCCCAGCTTTCTAATCTGCTAAGGTCATTTTGGATTCTGATCTTCTCCTCTGGGGTATTAGCTGCCCCTCCTAATTTGGTGTCATCTGCAAACTTGATATGCATGCCCTCTATTCCCTCATCCTAGTCATTGATAAAGATGTTGAATAGCACTGGGGCCAGGACAGAACCCTGTGGCACCCCACTAGTCAGTTCTCTCCAGTATAAAAGAAGCCACTGGTGACTACCCTTTGGGTTCGGACAGTTAACCATTTACAAATCCACCTAACAGTTGCATTGTCTAGTCCACAGGTTAATAACTTTTTTGCAAGAATATCATGGGGGACCTTGTCAAAAATCTTACTGAAATCAAGATACCCTACATCCATTGGTTCCATTAGTTAGGCAGCGGCGTATAAATCTTCACCAGGGAGCCCTGGTGGCGCACTGGTTAAATGCCAGTACTGCAGGCCACAATGTTATGCATTTGATCCCAGATGGTTCCAAGGATGACTCAGTCTTCCATCCTTCTATATGTCGGAAAATTGAGTACCCAGCTTGTTGGGGATAATTAGCTAAATAAACACTGTAAACCTCTTAGGGGGTGCTTTGGCACTGATAAGCTGTAGCTATTGTTATTGCTAACTGTACTTACATAGTTGCTCAGAGGTGGGGTGAAGGTTTCTCCTTTACCTAGTGTGTAAAGGTTATTGTCCTTAGGCACATTCCTGCAGCCAGTCAGTGGCCAGGGGAACAGAGCTACATACAGGAATGTCTACCTGCCTTTGCAAACCCAGGTGTTGCATTAGGAGGTATTTTATACTTCCTTAGGTAATGCCTGAAAAGTACTTACACTGGTGTAACTGGGGATGACACCAGGATAAACCACAGACAGGATTCTAGTCTCTGATTCACAGTTTTATTACATTCCTCTTCTAAACTCTAAAAACAACAGCTATAATTAACAATACTCAGAAATCGATTTCTCCCCTGAGTATGGTACCTCCCTCTGTTATGGATTTGAAAAGAAAAAAAATTCTTTATTTTCTTTCTCAGGAAAGAAATAATCTACAGAAAAGGAAGGGAATGAACTCCCCTCTTCATTTTTATAGTGATTGATAGAAAAGATTATAATACATTTAAAAAACTGAAAATTACTTTTCTAAATATTTCTATGGATTTCTGGTAACCTAACACAAGTAAAAATTTAGGACTTTTATCGCACGAAGCTTGTAAGATGCCACAATCATGTTAATCTAGGAAATGCAAACGTATCAGGTTTGGGAACAGTTATTATTGCACAGCTCTTCAAAAGTGCCATTGTTCTGGTTTCATTCCAGCCTCTATCTTCTGCGTGCCAGCCTCCATAGCCCTGCTCCCTCCCCTATGCCCTTCCCAGTCTGCCTTTCCATCTGTAGGAGTATAGATCAAGGGAAGTAATAGTGCCACTCTATTCTGCTTTAATCTATGATTCTATGTATGTATTTATTTATTTATTTATTTTATTAGTACAATTGCACAGTCACAGCAATTAGGTTTTTTAAAAAGAAAAGAAATTGGCGGGGGGGGGGGAGAAAAACAGCCTGCTTGGGAATAGCGAGGGGAAGAGGAGCAGAACCATACCCCCTTGCACCACATGACTGTTTGCATAGTGGAATTGCTTCAGGGGGAACTTATCACACATGCATCAACAGTGGGGAAGCAGCACAATTTTGTTGGTCAATGAGAAGGAGCGCTCCAGCAACAGATGGACTACAAACCAGCTACTGAACAGTCACAACATCGTCTGATAAGCTAAGGCCACACTCTACTAACCTGGGGGTTGTCTATACGGCTAAAATACTCCTTATAGAATTTGAGAATACAATTTGTCTTAACGAGATCCCACATCAATCCACCATATTCAGAAGGAGGGGGGGCAAAAACTACACAGGAAAAGCCTTTGTGGCTCTCCCAAAAAAATTTAAAAAGCTCCGTGGGGAATGTGCATTCATACTTGTTGGGACAACCAATTTGCTTTGCTGCGCATTCCCGATAAGAATGTAAATGGAAAGCTGATTGGTTGGAGATGCACAGGGGGTGGACCTTGGTGGAAAGGCAAGTGCCCCCAACTGCCATGTTGGATTTTCACTGTAGCAATTGTGTGCTGAGGTGACAAAATAGCATGTTTTCTTATTTTTTCTATTTATTTAAGTGTAATATTTCACTTCCACACCTTGGATATGCTTTTTTTTTTAAATGCTGTTCAGTGGCAGCAACTGGTGAGAATAAAAACTCAAGTAATTCACTCATGCGTGCCATCTTGATTCGCAGGCATGCCCATTTGAACGACAAACGCAGATAGCTTCGCATGTCTGTGAGCTGGCCAAAAAATCGTTAAGACAAATGAAAGCTGCTGTGAATTGGCATTAGTGTGCATCAATCCACATTTTATAGCCTCATATAGACAATTCTCAGTTGCCTCCAGCGATAAAGTTCTTAAGTGCAAAGACCCTAACATGATAATCACTAGGTAGCCTGGGCTTGGTTTATCCTTTAAAACACTGGTGCACAACTTGTGGCCTCCAAATATTGTTGTACTGGAGCTCCCACACTCCGTCGCCATTGGCTATGATGGGTAGGACTGATGGGAACTGCAGTCCAACAACATATGGAAGGGTTGCCTGTTGCCTGCCCCTGCTTTAATTAGATAACCAGTGACACATCTTAGTAGATTCCATCTCTGGACAAAACTAAGTGTCTTCACAGTTAAGTGAGCAAGTTTCAAATGCATGCACAGTTCACTCATCAGGGAATGAGCAACAATGAGCCACCTGTCTTCATTTGGCCCTCAGAAATTCATACTATCAGAAGCTACTTAATGAAAATATGCTGTGCTGAGTGAACATCTGAAAATATATTTTTGTTTTTGAGTGAGGTATCTGTAATGTGCCAACTGGCCAAATGTATACTATAATTTAAAATGTTTGTCTGTTAATGCTGTACAATGCTTGACCTCCTGCTTGATCAGGCACTACATTTTAGGGCAACCAAACATAGACCATAGTAAGAATTTGTACCTGAACCCACAACTACTCTGGGTATCTTCTGAACAAGCACTTCTGATATCTATATTTTTTTATCGTGAGTAAAAATCGCCAAAATATTCCACTCAAATGTCCCTGCGGTACCGCAACATTACCGGCAGGGACGGGCATCATCCGAAAGGGACGCCCTGCAGCGCTGCAGCCTCGCAACGTGGTGAGGCTGCTTGCGCTGCATTTTACTTGTCCGAAAAAGTCCTAAAACTTTTGTTTCAATCAAATCAGCAGCAATTTGGGCAGTGCCCCCTTCATTTCCTACCTAGTTTCAGACAAGGCCACATAATGTCCCTCCCTACAGGTGCTTCCTAGAGCAAGCCTCTAAAGTATCTCAGCAAAGGGAATACTGTAGTTCCACTATTCCCCCTGCCCCCAGTACTGTGACCTGGCAAAGTGCTAGAGAAGTACCAGACCTTAGAGAAAAGAAAGCATCTTGGAGTTGAGAGAAAAGCTAACAAAAGAAAGAGAAAAGCTAACAAAAGACCTAGAGAAATGACGGTGCTCCACAGCTGCCTACCATGGGAAGATCAATAAAAGTAGGTCTCTGTGGAAAATGCTTGTTGGTGGCATTAACTCTAAAGCCCCATGGCACAGAAAACAAGAGAAATGAGATTCCTCTCCTGAAAATCCCCACACAATTCTAGAAAAACTATATACAGTTGTCCCTTCATATTCGCTGGGGTTAGGGGTGGAGCACCACTGTGAAAGTGAAAAAAACGTGAATAAATTAAGCCCCACCCCCAACATATGTACTACACTACAGTATTGTAGACTCCTCTCCCGCCAACAGGACTGCCGATACCTGTTGGCAGGAGGAGGAGGAGGGTGGGGTTTTGGAGTTTAGCTAGTTGAGCAGCAGCTACAAATCATGAATACACAAAACCATGAATGTGAAATACGCATATGTGAAGGGACAACTGTATATAGTTTTTCTATATACTTTTCTATATACTTTACTTTTCTTTCTTTCTTTCTTTCTTTCTTTCTTTCTTTCTTTCTTTCTTTCGTCCTTTCTTTCTAAAAGATGAACTGAATTTACAGTGAAACACCTGAATTTAGCCATAAGCGAAGAGATGCAAGGTTTATTATCCATGGCAGATTTCCCCAACCTAGCACCTTCCAGTTGTGTTGGACTACAGCTCCCATCATCCTCAGTCAACAAAGCCAATCTGGAAGCCAGTTAAGAGGAGGCAGGTAAATAATATACAGCTCCTGACAAGTTAGAGATTTCAGATCAAGTTAGCTTCCTTTGCTTTATTTTTAGCAGAGGCTGCACTAAGTGATGGCAACACCAGCCAATTTCCTGATTATGGAACAAGTGTTGCAGAGACTTAATATATTTCTGCTCCTTCCTACAATACTGTACTTGTAAGTTCTCCAGAAAAGTGATTGCCCACTGCAAACCAACTCCCTACCCCCCCATACCCCCAAATAGGGAGATGTTTCCTTTGTGTCTGATCAATGACAATTAGAACATTTTTACCACTTCCTTGACATTCAGTGGAGAAATAACCAGACCTAAGGTCACTTAATACATCTTAATGGGATAGGCTGCCACAATGTATGACAGGATGGGAACTATGAGGCCCACAGGCTGCATGCAACCCTTGACCATCAGAGGTGTCCTTCTACACTTCAACAAATAACCCCAGTACCTCCACAAGAATTTTATTTCAATTCAGGAGGGGCCTGTGTTGAGGCTTCCTAGTGGCACCTGAGAAGCCACTGTGGGAAACAGAATGCTTTATTAGAGGCCTTTGGCCTAATCCAGTAGGGCTCCTCTTACGAATGTGCAAAAGACACAAAAAGAGAAGGCACTCTTTGGCTGCTAAATCAGGCTAATTTGTCAGCATGTGAACATGTAAATCTTTCCATGTCAGGGAATCCAATGTAAGATGGCTAACACTAGTATTCATGTATATTCCAGCTGCACTTCTATCCCACATTTCCTCTCATCAGTGCAAGCCATACATGGCTCTCTATCTCTCATTTACTCCTCACCACAACCAAAGTGAGTTTTGTGGCTCAGTGGAGAGTAGAATCTGGATTTCTGTAGTTGTTCTCAATGTTTAATCTTCAAAATGTTTTGGAGTTCAGCTCTCAGAAGCCCCAGACAGAATTATTAATGGTCAGAGACTCTGGGAATTAAAAGTTATGAAAATCTACTCTACACCAGATCTATACCACATCAGCTCTCAACCTGTGTTGTTGCTGTGTGCCTTCAAGTGGTTTCAGGCTTATCGTGACCCTAAAATGAACCTGTCACCAGATTTTCTGAGGCTGAGTGTGTGTGTGACTTTCCCAAGGTCACCCAGTGGGTTTTCAGGGCTGAGTAGGGATTCGAACCCTGGTCTCCAGAGTTGTACTCCAAAACTCAAATCACTACACCATGTAGGCTCAACACTACTGATGTATAATTACGAGAGTTTTCTATACCGAACGCATGGATACTTTTAAATTTGTGCCACTATGATACAGCTCTGCACTTTCAAGTAAGGTTAGTTTTTAAAGGAACTGATCCTATTTGAGCTGGCTCTTCAGCCTCCATGCCAATTAGCTGCTTCTTCCAAGCCCAGCCTAAATAAGTCCCCTGTGCTTGTTCATGTTTGGCATGGAGGTGTGTAGTAGCCAGTTGCTCTCTGCCAGCTCCAGAAAAGGTCCCTGCCAGAACAGGCTTGGCTTCCTAAGCTTACAAAGATCGATTAGTCCACATCAGCTCGCAACAACCTCTGAGTGTTTCTCCGCTCCATAGAAGGATGCCAACTGCAATCACAGCAGGAATTCCACATGTCTCCACCACTCACTGACATTTCCCAAGGAAGAAGCCTGGCATTTCTCACTCAGTCCACTATTAATATTTATGCTACATCTGTGGCTCAACATCTGATCTTGGCAAATACAGGGCTAAGGAAGCAAAAGCGAAGCAAAAAGATGCAGTTGATAAATACACTCTTGAATCACAATGCATTGTTCAGCATACCTTAAACAGGAAGACAAATATGTGTTCCGCCTATTGTGCTACTGTAGACAGATAGCAAACTTCATGGCTAGAAGCATGAGATATGAATGAGAAGCCACTGGTTCAAATTATGAATTCACTGGGTATTAATAGGAAACCCAGAGCTTTGAGAAGTTACTTTGGGGGTGACAACTCCCAGGATTCCCAGTGGCCTTGCTACTGGGGGTGGGTGGGTGGGTCTGGGCATTGCAATTAAAAAAACAACATTTCCAAGTTCTGGGGGGGGGAGACATGGTCTTTAAATCTCTCAAACCACAATCCTATATACACTCAGGGCTGGTTTAAGGAACACCCCCCCCCCGCAACGCCTAATTTTGTGGGGCCCATATGTTTATCTCTGGTTAATCTAACCTAACCTAACTTATTGACAGTATGGGATATTCAGATTATTACTAATAATGTTTTCGCAGGAGGAGGGTTACAACCCCACACACACAATGACGGGCCCTCCTGCAGTTTGCAGGGGCTGTGGGGCCCTTAAACCGGCCCTGACCAGGTGGGCACAGGCGGGGGAGGGAGGGAGGGAGGCAGCGGTCCTATAGCCACCAGAGCTACCACCAGCAGCAGCAGGGGGGGGCGGGCAAGGCACTGGCTGAAGGGGCTGCCCAGTACCCTCCAGCGGAGGGGAGCCTCTCTCGGCGGCATCAAAGGGAGAGCAGGGGAGGGGGCTGCCCGGGTCCCAAACCGGAGGGCTCTGCAGAGGAGGGAAGGGCCAGGGCCAGGGCCGGATGGGAGAGCCAGGAAGCGGTGGCCTCCCTCCTCCCCCCGCCGTTTCTGGAAGGTGCCAAGTCTTTCTGCCTCCAGGCCTCCCGCCCTCTTGCCCCCCTCTGGATTGGTGCCCCATTTCCCTGAGGCAACTCCAAGGCAGGCCTTGGGCGCAGGGCCGCGTCGGAGTGCTAGCCAGCAGGAGTAGCTGCGGATGAGTCGCTTGGCCCAGGCCCTCCACACCCTCCACCGCTACCTGCCAGCTGCAAAGGAACCCCACCTCATTGCCCCCAAAGTGGGATGCCAAAGTCTGTGCTCCCACAGGCCCGGAGCCAGTGCCGCTTCCTGGGCACTGCAACTCACCATGGCTGGGTCCCCCTTGGTGGGCCTCCCTGGCACCTCCACCTGGCTGGCTGGCTGCTCCAGGGTGCTGCTACGGCTGCTGCGAAGGACGAGGAGGGGGAGGCAGTGGCCATCATGCCATGCAGGAAGCCGCGTCTGGAGGCAGCGCCGGGGAAGCAGCACCAGCAGGGCAGGCGGGCAGGCCTGCAGGGCTGGAGGGGCGGCTTCATGGGCAGGCGAGGCCGGCTGGGCTGGGCTGGGCCCCCCGCTGTGGCTGCCCTTCCCACCAATGTGGATTTGGCGGTAATGGTTAAACCGGCCCTGTATACAATTACCTAGGAATTAAACCATATTGAAATAATCGGGCCTTACTGATAAGCAGCTATGCATAGGACTGTATTGTCAGTTCCCCATCTATAATACACTAATAGTGCAAGCCCCCCCCCTCTGAATTTATGGAAAACATTACTGAGAGAATACATGAGAAACTTTCCGATCCCCCGGGGGGGGGGAATGCTATATAAAAGCTAAGTATTATTTTTGGTCTCATGAAACAATCCACTGATCTCTGGAGCAGATCCATAAAGAAATATTTTAAAGGGACAATGGCAGCCAATAAGCATATTTGCTTTTTGGTATTTTGATATTTTTGGCAACTTCCTTAGGTTAGTGCCCCATTAGATGTGTGGAACTGCAATTTCAATTTACCGCAGCCAACATCACCAGTGACCATGCTCACAGTATAGTCCAATACAGCTGGAGGATGCCAAGTTAGGAAAGGATGTGCAGGAAATTATAAAAAGAAGGAACTGTCGAAGAAGTTTTTTGTCAATGGCATGTTGACAACAAGCTACTGGTGCTGCTGTTTTGGGCAGCAGGATGATCAGGCTGGTCCTTCAGTGCAGCCAGGCTGGCTTATTACATTTTGAAATGGAGCAATATACACTACCATCTAAACAGCCTCTCCAACCACAGTCAGAAGATCTTTAAGTTCAGAGCCTAAAATTATCTAACTGCAGTGTTATCATCTGCCAGCATGTTACAGTCACAAAGATTAGGTGAATTGTACAGTGGTTTTCCAAAATAGCCCCAAATACCCACATACTGCTAAAGTCTAAATGGAATTATGATTTGAATTCTCGCTGTCTCTCTAAAACTCAGGATAAAAAACATGCCCTTTAAATGTTGGGTCAGCTGCATGGAATCCACTTACTGGTGAGTGGATCCTAGGCGCCAGGGAGAATGGCTAAATGATCTAGGCAAGTAAGGAAGGCCAACCATATGGGTCTTTCCCACAAAAATAGCACATGTTCCCCAAGGTGTGGCAGAATACACAAAATAATCCTATGCAACCAAACCACAGCATCACTGCTGAAATAATTATATGCATTCCCCCTTTTAAAAGAATGCCTCTGTTCTTCAGATTATAGCACTTAGCAATAGCACTTCTAGTTCTATACCACTTATCAGTGTCAAAGCACTCCCTAAGCAGTTTACAACATGTAAGCTAATTGTCCCCAACAAGCTAGGTAGTCATTGAGCTACATACTCAACAAGCTAGATACCCAACAAGCTAAATATTCATTTTACCAACCTATGGAAGGATGAAAGGCTGAGTCAACCTTGGAGCCCTTTAGGACTGAACTTACAATGTTGTAGCTGCAGCACCGGCATTTAACCACTGCACCACCAGAGCTCCCTACTATGGCCAAGAAAAAGCAGCAAGGTGATATTCACAGTCCCATATTCATAAATCAATATCACTACCCAAACTCAAGTGCACATAGGCACTCCAACAAGTCTTCCAGGCAACATTACTGTATTCTATTACTGTCCTAAAACCAGCACTGCCCAATTGTGATTATCCTGATTCAGATCCCTTGTCAGAGCTGAGCTGACCATGAAACGAGTGAGGCGACCCTCTGAAGTGTCAGAAGCTACAGGGCAGGGCAGTCCCCTAGCTGTTCTTCCTGTGTCCCCTGAACATTTTTCTTTGCTGGAAGACAGAAATCTGTATGCAATAGGTGCCCTATAGCTCTACAGGTAGAATCATAGAAGCAATGAGTTGGAAGAGACCACAAGGGCCATCTAATCCAACCCCCTGCCCTGCAGGAATATACAATCAAAGCATTCCCACAGATGGCCATCCAGCCTCTGTTTTAAAACCTCCAAAGAAGGAGACTCCACCACACTCCAAGGCCGTGCATTCCACTGCCAATCAGCTCTTACCCTAAACTGTCTTCTGTCCCCAAGTGTGGTAAAGGCTGATCTCCCACTACTGGTACTGAAGGACGAGTCAACTAACAGTCTAGCCATCCACCTACTGTGGAATGAAGGAATAAGGTGCCATCTTATCTTTCAACTCAGGCACCAAATTTGCTTGTGCTGGCCCTGCCCCATGTTATTCTTGTACTTCAGTCAATGCACCACACTTTCAAACAACTTTTGCTCAGACTAACTTTAGGATTCAAACCAGCTGAGATCACTCTCAGTTTTCCTTGCAGGAGCTGACAGCACAGTCATAAAAATGAAAGATTCTTAAAATAACACAGGGCCCTGAGAAAGTGAGAAACTTCATTGGCCACCTCTACCCCTCAGTTCTCCTTGCAGACTGCACCAGCCTTCTCAGCCTTGCTTAGGACTGTCTCCATGATTTATGGTGTTAATAACCCAGTCTGAATCTAGCCAGACCCCTGGGGCTCATAACCAGCCGCTCACGCTCTCATGGCGCACTCCAGTGTGGCACAAGTGGAGATTTGCTTCAGAACAGGTCTCCTCTGCTTCCCCCTCATGGAGGCTGACTGAAGAGATTATGGGAGATGCTTTACATCTCAACAATCCTGCTACATGGATCCTTGTGGTCAATCTTTGGTTGCACATCTGCTCAAAGGATGGCATTTAAATGGAAGGATCTAATCTCTTTTTGGATACATTCAGAGATATAGGTATACTCTCCTTGAAGACACCAAGAATGTGAAGAAAATGTAAATTTGTCTCACTAGTAAGTGCGGGTACATTATGATGCAAGCAGGATTCACTGGGAACAGCAATTCAAGGAATTCAAAATTAATAGGTTTAACCACTTGACAAAGGTGTTGTCTAGATGGTGGGAAAAAATCCTCAAGGAATGCAGGTGGAATACCTTTTGTCCAGATGGGCTCCTGCCGGGACTCACTATATTTGAAAGGAGGGGGCCCAAAAACTACAAGTACTTCGCGATTACAACTTTCGCTGTTTCTTACAATCTTTTTTTTTTTAAATACATGAAAATGTGCATTACATTTGAACAACCAATTCAAATTGGGGCACATCCTGGAAGTCAAAATGTGATTGGTCGAATGTGCACAGGGGCAGGATTTCCAGCAACTAAGTGGCCGAAGCTGCCATTGTTGTCTTTCACAGAAGCGATTGTGCACTATTTTCAAGGGGCAGTGAAAAAAAATTTTAAGCATAAGATCACGCTTCCTCATCTCTCATTTAACAAGAAAAAAGGAAGTGAAGGGAGATTTGGGGAAATAATAATGCAGGTAATTCACTCGCGGCCACCATCTTTTCTCATGGGCATGTCCTGTGTGAGCATCAAACTTGGATAGCTTCCCATGCCAGTGATCTTGCGAATGCATTATGGGGACAATGAACACTGCTGCAATAGTGAGTTAATGCTCTATTTTCCACAATTAATTCTCCCATCTAGTTGAGTCCAAAGTGTACTATATTAATTTTTGGCAAGGGAAAAATCCAGAATATTTCTGGTTGCACTTCTCTGGGAATTCTTGCTATAGCAAATTGGGATACTAGGAGCTAAGGGGACGTAAGGTGAACTTATTAACATAACTCCACTCCAGCAAGATGTCATCCAATCTGTCAGGATTGTAGAGAAATGTGATCTCGGGACAGGGACGGCCCTATGAATGGGCAGAGTATAGCAGCTACCATAGGCAACAGATGCTGTAAGGCAGACTGGCAATGGCTAGCATCCTGTTGATTAGCTCCAGTTAGAGTAGACCCATTCAAGATAAATTTAATGGATTCAATGGGTCTACTCGAGTCAGGGCTAAAACAGAATTTAGGCCAATGTTGTGTTAAAAGATGAAGAGTCAGCTGCTAGTCTAGTCAGTATCTGTCCATGGAGATCAGAGGGGTTGCTATCTTGTCCTCCACCTCAGGCAGCAATGTTTCTTGGGCCATCCCTGCCTAGGGCTGGGTAAGACTTGGCACAAATTATTGACAGGTTGCTTCATTAGTTTTATCTTGGTTGGCCCAACTCTGGAAAATGTTTCCTTCCTTCCTTAGGTCCTGAATTGGCAGTTGTTGTTGTTGTCATTTATTTATATAGCACCATCAATGTACATGGTGCTTTACGCGTAAAACAACCAAAAACAGTGGATCCTGCCAAAGGTGTGCATTCTAAAGTATATCTGTGTATACACACAGAGAGAGAGAGAGTCAATGGGAGGGAATGGAGGAATAATAAAAAATAGAAAACTATACAGTACAATTGTAAAACAAATTATCCAGATAACACAAAAATACAATATAATATACAATATAATATAAAAATATAATATTAAAAATACAATATAATAAAATAAAAAATATACTGCCATACATATAACCAAAATGTGCAAGATTAGAAATAACATTAAACTAAAATTCCAGTATATCTAGGCAGTTACTATACAAAAAGAATGATTGTTTTTACATGCCCACATTGATTCAATGTCTTTTATACAGTATAACCATTATTCTAAGGATACAGCTGATTGTTTTCATAGAATCATCAAATCACAGAGTTGGAAGAGACCACGAGGGCCATCCACTCCAACCCCCTGCCATGGAGGAAAACACAATCAAAGCACACCTGACAAATTGCCATCCAGCCTCTATTTAAAAACCTCCACAGAAGGAGACTCCACCACACTCCGAGGCAATGTATTCCACTGTTGAACAGCTCTTACTGTCAGGAAGTTCTTCCTAATGCTTAGGTGGAATCTCTTTTCCTGTGGTTTGAATCCACTGCTCTGTGTCCTAGTCTCTGGAGCAGCAGAAAACAAGCGTGTTCCATCACCAATATGTCATCCCTTCAAATATTTAAACATGGCTATCATGTCCCCTCTTAACCTCTTCACCTCCTCTTCTCCAGGATAAACATACCCAGCTCCTCAAGATACTCCTCATAGGGCATGGTTTCAAGACCTTTCATCATTTTGGTCACCCTCCTCTAGACACGCTCCAGCTTGTCAACATCCTTCTTAAATCGTGGTTCCCAGAACTGGACACAGTATTCAAGGTGAGGTCTGACTAAAGCAGAATAGAGTGGCACTATTACTTCCCTCAATCTAGACATTATACTCCTATTGATGCAGCATAGAATTGCATTGGCTTTTCTGGCTGCCGCATCGCACTGCAGACTCATGTTCAGCTTGTGGTCCACTAAGACTCGTAGATCCCTTTCACATGCATTAATGTCAAGCTAGGTGTCACCCACCCTATATCTATGCATTTCATTTTTTTTCTGCCTAAGTGTAGTATTCTACATTTTCCTTCCTGGAATCTCAACAAATTCATCAGTAATAATCCATTTACATTTTTGGTGCTGCAGTTATAGCCCCATTGCTGAGTGCCAGTAATCTGGGGAGATGGCACTGGTATTAATGGCTGCTAAAATCACAGAAGTAGTAAAGCCTGTGTATATAGCCAGCTTTGCTGTATTTTTCTTCTTTGCAGTATATATGGGGGAAACTACTGAAGAGGATTTTTCCGAAGTGAGAGTTCACGTGTGGGCCAGTCCAAAACTATGACACCCCCCCTACACATTTTCTAGTGGACTCTCCTACTGAGGGCAAACTCTGCTTCACAGAGAGAAGGCTGGCTAAAGAAACTTATAAACACAATATACTATTGAAAGAAAAAAAATGTGATGGCAACTTGTGGAAGAACCTAGCACAAGCCACAGGCACAAGCCTAGCGCTCCCTAGCACAAGCCACAGGGATAACATAATGGAAAGCCAACAAATGAAGCTGAAAAATAAGAAAGGGAGTCTGTATCATCCACTGTGGACTAAATGAAGCAATTCAAGGGAGGTGTGGCAGAATTAACTGGGTGGTAGAGTTATCTTCATGAAGGTATGTGCTACTGTAACACAGCAGGTGCATGTCCTCACAAATAAACTTGCTTCTTTATACCTAAACCCTTCATCATTTGGGTCAGTTTTGGGAAAGATGAAGCCTACTGTAGTGGGGATTGGTTGCTTCCATTTCAGCAGGGCAATGAATGCGTTCCAAACTTTAAAGGAACTGAAAAGCTGAAGTGTGTTTCCAAAACAAGTTCAACAACCTGAACAGCTCCTTTAAACCCCAAAGTGAATTCATTGGCTCACTGACATAGAAGCAACTGACTTCCATCATGATGACAACAAAACAGAATAGGACCCATATGTTAGTACATAGACAGTCCCCATACCTTCTCACTGCAGAATGTACTTCTGACTTTATTTCTTCTGGATTCAGTCTATGAATTAACAGACAAGCTCAGTTGGGTACCCGCTATCCAAAAAATGAGCCAAACCACAATGCTTGTTCTGATGTAATGACCACTTATTGGAAATCAGCAGAGCTTGGAAGTAAAAAGTCAAAATAATGCAGTCCCCTGTAAAGAATTACCTTTAAAAAAAAGCCATGGGTATAGTGAACTGCATTTCAAAACTAACCTCACAAGTGAGATCATGGCTGTTTTACAGCTGCAACAAGTAATAGTTTTTAGTTACTTTTAAAAGTTACTTTTCAAGAGAACTTTAAGGTGCATTTTGAGAGGATTTTCAAGAAATGTTATACCTATTACTAATCCTTAGAAAAAAAGAAGTAATGAAAATGAATGAAAGACTTCAAGGGATATAAAGAATAACATAATGAATTTCAACATCATAATATGGTAAGATGAACTACTCTTAAAATATTAGCAAGACCAAGGGAAATTAATTGCCTTTTAAAAATAAAATTCATACTCTGGGAATAAAGAAGCAAAATCCATGGATGTTCAAGTTCCATTATATACAATGGCATCTCTTATATAAAATGGTGAACAGCAAGGTTTGCTGTTTAGAATATTTTAAAAAAAAATATTTTCAAGCCATGATTGGTTGAATCCATGGATAAGGAGAGCGGACTGTACTCTTACTGAGGAATTTACATGTGGAAAGACTACATTGTTATTATAAATCTACCAGCTTCTGCTGCAGTGCTGGAAAGCAACAGAACCAAGTTCCAATAAACATCTTCACACTGTATTAAAACAAAGGTAAAATGGGGCCCCAGAACAATTTATGTAGAATCTCTCTCATCAGCAGGATAAGGAAAGCACTTGCTAATAATTAGGAGTATGTTCCAATTATTTGCCTCACAACTAGTATATTCTCAGGTATGGTGGGTTTAGAGCAGAAAGATTGGTGGAGAGAAATGATCTCCTGTTTGTGCCATCTACAAGAGACATGTAGCAAAACTCATTTTATTTCTAATCCCATCAAAGCAGAGGGTAAACTATGGTTAGCAGAGTCATCTTCTACAAGCTCCAGATGGGCCATGCACCAAGCTTCAAAATCTGAACAGAACTTGCCATAAGAATACTTTTTGGGTGAATCCATGTCCCATTGTTCTGCAATCCAGAGAGGCTGAAAGAGGATTGCCCTCAGTTATTCCTGGCACCTTCCTTTTTCACAACTGACATTAAGTATACTGTAGCTTTAGGATAAGTAATTCTGTAATAGCCTATAATAATAATCACTGGCATTCCTGTTAAGATAGTCAACAGAGGCTGATATTTTGGATCAATAGTGACTACCTACTTGTTATGGGGGGTGCGTGGGTAGAAGTGGAATTAAGAGAGCTTGGAAAATTAGTTTTTTTAAACACCACCTTAATTTGTTTTGTTAATCATTGAGAGACTCAAAAATTTCATTAACATTAGCTGGAAAAGGTTTAATTCAATGGGTTAATCATTATGTTAATTGTTACTTTTAAAAGAAACTAGAAGCAGTCTATACTGCAAAGTTCGTCTTCCATGCAAAACCTTGCCAATCTGCAAAAGAAGGAGGAGGAGGAAGAGAGCTCCTGTTACATGCGTAATACAGTTGCCCCTCCAAATTCACGACTTTCACATTCGCAGTTTTGACTATTCGCAGAAAGCCGCCTGCCCCCCCTCTCTCCACCCCATCCCTTCCCAAGGCAGCAAAGGCTTTCTCATGAAGCCTGTTGATGCCTTGGGAAGGGAGGATGGAAATCCTCCCCCCTCCCTCTCTCCACCCCAGTCCCTTCCCAAGGCAGCGAGGGGCCCCCTTCGCCAACTTGGAACAGACGGGGGGTGGGAGTGAGTGGTGACGGGGCTCCTAAAGCCCCCGTCACTACTTTGGGAAGGGCGGGTGGTGGTAAGAGTGAGTGGCAACGGGGGCTCCTGAAGCCCCCATCGCTACTTTGGGAAGGGCGGGTGGTGGTGGGAGTGAGTGACAACGGGGGCTCCTGAAGCTCCCGTCACTACTTTGGGAAGGGCGGGGAGGGTGGGAGTGAGTGGCAACGGGGGCTCCTGAAGCCCCTGTCACTACTTTGAGAAGGGCGGGGTGGTGGGAGTGAGAGGCGACGGGGGCTCCTGAAGCCCCCGTTGCTACTTTGGGAAGGGCGGGGGGTGGGAGTGAGTGGCGATGGGGTGGGTTATTGCAGGCGGGTGGGGGGAGGACTATTATTATTTGCATTTTTTTCACATTCACGAAGGTCTTCCGCCCCTAACCCCCACAAATGTGAAGGGACGACTGTATTCCATGACTGCAAATCAAAGTTCATTTCACTGCAAATTCTTTCCAGGATTTAAATAGCATCCTAACTCCAATCACTGAAATGCAGGCAGAAAAAAATGATGAAATATCTCAAACCTCCCTATTTGTTATGTCAAACATTTAACCAGTATGGGCTTAGTTAAGTTAAAAAGCAAAATGTGAAGTAATTTTGCTTTCTTATTCAAGGGGGGGGGGGAGGACACCAAATGAATTAACATGATTAACAGGAGTGATGGCTTCTTCTGAACACATTACTTCCAAGCTCTGGGAATGATATTCTCAGATCAGGAATGTCATGAAATACAAAAGTAATTACCAAGATAAGGTTGCTGATCTAACAACCCTGGCTGGAATCTTCCTGGTGACTTATGGCAGCATAACACTCCATTAGGCCAGTGTAAGTGTAAGGCACTTTTTGGAGAGGTGTGCAAAAAGAGAAAGAGGGTGGCAGAGAAAGCTTTCCCCATCAACAGGCAAACCTGTCCTACCAGCTTCTGAGCAGCTTGTGATCAGGCAGAATAGCTTTCTCCTTTGGCAGAGGTGATTTCCTCAACAGAGATAACTTCCTATGGCCCAAAGGTACCCACGGTCATTTCATCCTGCTACTGCACACCAACTAAATTACAATGGACTACTTACACCAGCTAAAACCATCATATTGTGTCATTTTGGTGGGCCATAGGCCCTCTTCCCACATTGATATTACATTGATATTACAATCCCTCATCCCAGGTACAAAATTTCATGGTCCTTCGAAAGTTCATTTTAATTCTTACATATTACATATTTCTGAAAATAGCCAGCCTTTGCTACTTTGCCCAGCATGAGAGTCCTACAAGTTTCCTAACTTTTTTGTAACTTTTTGGTTATTAATAAAAGGTATAGCCTGCCATTGGCTTTATTCTAACAGATTGATATTTCTGCAAATATTAGGACACTTAATTTTAAAGCTTTTTGGTGGCTTTTTTTCATGGCTGCAAAATCATGAATTGACCTCTGAAAGTTGATTTCTCCTGCAAGTTCCCATTCAGTGCACAAGATGGCTAGGTGACTTTCCTTACCCATTGTAAAGTGCCTGCAATTTTTGATGAGTACTACTTCGCTGAAATTTCTTTCAGTTTCTGGCAGTGTGTAAAAAGAAATCCATAGGGCCATGCACACTTCACTGAAAATGAGTTGAAGTTGTTTCCTGTGGGAGAACAAGTGGGAGTTGTTCATATTCTTTTCCAAAACAGAGTGGAAGTTGGGGGGAGGTTCCCCCAGGTAGAATTCACATGGAAATAGCTAAGGTCCATTGGATGCCATAGACATACATATAGTAATTGTTGTTGTTAACTGCCATCAAGCCGACTTTGATTTATGGTGATCCTATGAATGAGAGACCTCCAAGTCACCCTATCATCAAAAACCCTGCTCAGGTCTTGCAGAGGGGCTATAGCTTCCTTGATTGAGTCTGTCCACCTGTAATGAAGCTTTCTTTTCCTACTTTTTTTCCTTCATACCAAACATTATTGTCTTTTCTAGTGAGTCATGTCTTATGATATAATAATAATAAACAAAATTTATTTATATCCCGCCCCTCTACAAAATGCAATCGGGGCAGCTTACAACATTTAAAATATACATATAAAACCCTCCATCTCACCCCCCCATTAAAATACAATTAAATAATTAAACATTTAAAAATACTTAATAAATACTAAAACACACACAATAAAATAACTGGAATAGGGATCAGACCAATAAGATTTTTTTTCTTCTGATGGCCAGGTATCTATTCAGGAAAGGCTTGCTGGAAGAGATCTGTCTTAAGAGCTTTTTAAAAGCTATTTAAGGTGGTAATGTGATGGATCTTGTCCAGCAGGCCATTCCATAATCTGAGAGCAATAGCCGAAAAGGTCCTCTGGGAGGTCGAGGAAAGCCCAGTTTTTAAAGGTTGCAGCAGATTCCTCCCAGAGGACCTGAGTGCACGGGGAGGATTATATGGAAGGAGATGGTCCCAGAGATAGGTAGGGCCCAAGCCATTTAGGGCTTTAAAGGTGATAACCAACACCTTGTACTGGGCCCGGAAACTAATGGTCAGCCAGTGAAGTGATCTTAAGATCGGTTTTATATGGTCTCTTCTAGATGTACCCGAGACCAGTCTGGCTGCCATATTTCTGTATTAGTTGAAGTTTCCGGACCAAGCATGAGGGTAGCCCCATGTAGAGTGTATTACAGAAATCAAGACATGAGATTACCAGAGCAGTCCCAGTTAAGTCATCGTGGCTTCCAGGCAGAGCTCAAGCCTGATTTGTTCTAGGGCCCATTTATTTGTCCTTTTGGTAGATCCGTAGTTTTTCATGATCTACACAATCAAAGACTTTGCTATACTCTATAAAGCACAGGCTAATTTTCTTCTGAAATTCTTTGATGCTCTCCTTTATCCAATAAAGTAGGACCTCTGTATCCACTGATTCATTGTCCACTGATTCAATTATCCATGGGACACAAAACAGCAAACCTACCAGATCTTCCTAGAAAATGTGTCCTCTCTATCCATTTTCTAGGTCCTCCAAGGCAATTATATGGTATTTTAAGCTGAACGTCCCATTATTTTTAATGGTGTTCACTATTATACATGGTTTTCAGTAACCATGGGGGCCCCCAGAACCAATCCCCAGCAGATACAGGGATTCTACTGTATATGTTTGTAATATGATTCATCATGCCTCTTTCTCTTCTGAACCCAGCTTGGACATCTGGCATTTCTTGCTCCATATATGGTAAAACTCTTTGTTGTAGTATTTTGAGCATACTTTGCTTGTGTGGGAGATTAATGCAATGGTCCATTGGTAATGTCAATCCCTGGTGTCCCCTTTCTTGGGGACTGGAATGTATATTCAGCGTTTCCAATCTGTGGGCCATTTTTTTGTTATGGAAAATAAAAGAATGACCCACAGATTGGAAATGCTTAATATACATTCCAATTTGCTGACTGATTTTAGTAAGAATTTGAGTGGATTCTTTCTCTGTTGCTTGAAACAGCTCTATTGGTATGCCATCTCTACCTGGTGGTTTTTTTCTTCCAAGTGGTTTGAGTTCAGTTTCCACTTCACTTTCTAAAATTGTGGGTTCATGTTCAAATGGTTCTTCCTTAAACAGATCCACCATACACTTGATTTTGCTAAAAAAAAAAAAAAAAATTAACGCTGGAACATCTTAGAATATATTGATGCTTGGGATCCTATACAAAGGGCCTTCTAATAAAATAATAAAACAGAACTTAAATATTCACAAACCTAGATCTGCAAAGCCAACTTGAATTCATTAAAACAAACACAACTTGGAAGTGACGTGGAGAAAATAACCAGTACTCCACTACAAAAAGGAGCTATTATGAAAAGGGAAGTTCACTCCTCATGTCTATCCAAATGCAACACAAATGAAAATCCAGAATTAGCAATCCACTGATTTTGAAAGTATTTAGCAGCAAAAAGATCCACCCATTCTGACTGCTAAATATAATCCATGGGTTGTGTTTTGTCCATCCTTGTTGCAAAGACATAGGGCCCTCCTTGGAAAATAAACATAACTACCTATGGGACAACCACTAATATATAAATCTGTAGCTGATGCCACCTTTTCTTGAAAGGAGACCTATATATGATTCCAGAACCCTCACACTAACCCATCTCTTCTTAAAGTAGAAAGTATTTTGCACAGCCCAGAGGGTGTCTTTCAGTGTCCTGAATGTTTTACCTTCAAAAAACTGGAAAGAAAGCCAGCTTTTGTTCACCATATATCTGAAACAAGGCCATGAAGTACTTGCTTAGCCATGGAGGAGCTGTTGGAACAGGCCTATTAAAAACAATTGGAAGAACACATGAAGATGGTATGCTATAAAAAGATGATCCTGTGGAAACTATAAAACAGTGCCTGGTGCCAAACCCCACAACATACAAATAGCCACATCTGGCTGGCCACAAAGGAAAAAAAAAACACATTGGCCTAGACAAGGTTTTAGTCTGATCTAGCAAGGCTTTTTTCATGTTCTTATGAATTCAGTGTCACTTGCTTCTGACTACACAGATCGCTCTACTGCTGAATTTGAAGTAAATGATTGAAAAGTGATATTTTGTGTGTAACTTAATGGAAAATAACATTGGATGGTGTTGCTGCATTGATGCTGAGAGAAGACAAGATGCAGAAGAGGGGGGAAATATTTTACTATGTAGTCTGAGAAGTAATTGCACTTTATGAATACATCAGCAGAGCAGAATGGAAATGAGTTACATAGATTAAAGGAGAACCTTAGAATAGGCACAATTGACATAAAGTGCCCATTAATTTAGGCTGACGATTAGAAGACAACATCTAACTGCTAGAGTGAATTTTCAGAACAATCTCGCTAGAACAGCCACAAAAACTAATTTTTTATTAGGTTGTAAACGCAACACAGTACATTCATGGATGGTATTTATGACACCTTTAAATGAAGTGCCTTTGTTTTGATCAGAGTTAAACACAGCTAAAATTCAACACGACCCATTATGGAGGAATGGTTGGTGAAAGTGACAGATTTAGCAGAAACTGACAAATTCTCTAGTTTGATTAGAGAAAGTAATTACTGACATTTCTCAAAGACTGGAAGCCCCTTACAGACTTTTTGTAAAGAAAAGAAAATGACTTGGTAATTTTTGGTTTTGATGATTAGAAAGAATAGGCTATTGGAAGAAGGGAATATGTTGTAATTTTGGATATATATATATATATATATATATATATGAATAACTGTATATCGAAAGGAAGATCAGAATTCTCTTCCTCCTCCTCCTTCTGTTTTATTCTTTTTCTTCTCTTCTCTTTGTTCTGTACTTCTTAATTTGTATTTTATTGTAGTTTAGTTTTTATCTTTTTTCTTTCTTAACCTTTGTAAATCTTACTGTATTTTAAAAAAATCTTTAACAAAAATTTTAAAAAGAGAGTTAAAACACAACTAATTTACCCTCAATCTGCAGCAATTTCCTTGATGGTAGTAACTGGATAAAATCATAACTTCTATTACAAACATCTATTACTGACAGTGGATTATAGTCAATCAGGATATCATGATGGCTGCCAATTTGGACAGCCTTAAAAGGTTAATAGACAAGTCCATGGAGGAAAAGGCTATCAATGGCTACTGACCATGATGGCTTTATATTACCTCCAGTATCTGAGGTCACATGCCTCTGAAAACCACTTGCTGGGGGTCATTACACTTATGTTCTGCCTGTGTGATTCCCAGAGGCATGTGGTCAACAGCTGTGGAAACAGAACAGAGCTTGAGTGCAATACATTAGCAGTAATAACTTTGTCTGTAACATGTTACTTTTTCTACAGCATTATTAACATCATTACTTTTGAAAACAATGTAATAACTGGTAATGGCATTTTTTCCCTGTAAAAACGATAATTTGCTTATTGCTTTTCAATTGTTCAGAATGTCATTTGGGGGGACTTGGGCCTTTTTTGTATTTTTCACTGGCTTTGCAAAAAAAGGTAAGATGTTAGTAATGCATTACACACAAAGTAACAATGAATGAGTAACACATGAATTTCAATAAAATGTAAGGACTAATGTTAAGACATTTTAAAAGAGGAATATTCCAAGCTACCAAAACAGAATCTTGGACTACGTAGGCCTTTCCTCTGATCTAGCATGGTTCTTCTTGAGTCCTTATATCATCTGCAATTGCCTGATGTAGACATTACATTTATTGCTTTAAAGCCTTATCACATGAAGGAAGGGAAGCAGAAGTGAAATCTGAGAGTAGTGTGTCCCACATTGCTTTATTGCATGACGCCAGTGTATTTCAGATGTTCTCCAGTTCCGGTCCCATGGGAGACAGTGGTAAACGCAGGTCTTTTTGCTAATGGATTTTTCCAGTTAGCAAAAAGACTCAAATTTACCGTTGTCTCCCACAGGACCAGAATGGGAGAACAGCTGAAACACACCAATGTGGCACCATTATCGGGATGCACTGATGCTTCCTTCTCTCGTGTGATAAGCCCTTAGTGTGTGCCTAAGAACAGTCCTGCTTGCTCATTGCCTATCATATGCCTATCATTTTCAAGTGATAGTATATATATCGGCATCTCCTCAGATGCCAAGATTGACAAAGAGATTGATCACAGATTAGCAAAGGCATATAGCGCATTTGGAAGACTTTACAAAAGAGTTTGGAGTAACAAACACCTGAGGTGAAGCACAAAAATCAATGTGTATAGAGCCATTGTACTGTTTATTCTCTTTTACAGGTCTGAAACATGGGTCACCTATCACCAACACTTACGACTCCTTGAATGCTTTCATCAGTGCTGTATACGCACAATCCTAAATATACACTGGACTGACTATGTGATGAATGTTGCTGTCCTTGAGCAAGCAGGGATCACCAGCATTGAGGCCATGATGTTGAGAACACAGCTGCGCTGGGCAGGGCATGTTTCTAGGATGGAGGACCATCACCTCCTAAAAATAGTACTCTACAGTGAACTCGCCATGGGTCAGCATAAGAGGGGCACTCCAAAAAAGCAATACAAGGATTCCCTGAAACAACATCTCAGGCTTGGCCAATTGATCACCAACAATGGTCCACCCTGGCTTCACATTGGGAGGCATGGAGACGCACTATCCACAATGCTGCAGCCTTATTTGAGAGCTCATGCTGAACAAGTCTTGAAGAGAAACGACAATGCAGAAAGAATCACAACCCAGAAACATCACCCAAGGAGACCCTCTGATGTGCTTTCTGCAACCAGATTTGTTTATCTCGGATTGGCCTTTTCAGTCATCAGCGCGCTTGCAGGAAGCGCAGGATGAGTCCTTCCTGAATCTTTGTTTGCGAAGAAAAACCAGAGAATATAACTACATAAACCCTTAAGGTCAAATATCAAACATTTGAGATAACCACCCATCATTACATTGTGCACAATACCTTTGAGTGGAGACATTTTGCACACTAAATTATGAATCATCAAGTACTCAGTAATTAAATGAGAAATCTAGTGAAGTGCATGCATGTGTGGACATGCCTCTCGGTCTCTCATAATGAAGATTGATTATACTTAAAAGTCTTCTATTAGTATAAATAATTGCTGGAGGGATTATGTATTTACCCTTCCAAAGGTATCCATCTGGTGCCCATCAGCCATAGCCACTGGCAGGTTGAAAGCAGTTAGCAGCTTGATTCAGTAACAATGTCAATATTGTGATTTTGTGATCAATGAGGCCAGCTTAACCAAAATGTTATTGTCAACTTAGCCTGTGATCTCACCCTCCTGTGTCCCCTTGTGGATCTGTGAGGAGTAGGGTCTTACGAAGATAATAGGCCAACAAGAGAACTACTCCCCATCCCACCCCAGATAAAATCATGAGGATGGTCCAGTCTTTACTGTGCTATTCAAGGGACAAAGAGCTTCCCCTCCCCTGTTAGAGAGATAGGGAACGTATAAATGAATGAAGGATGGTGCGGTCAAGGATTCAACCTTGTTATCCAATCGAAAACACAGCCAAATGAGATAATTATGGCAAGATATTGATTTTCAGTACCATGTCCAATGAATGCCAAAGCAATAATTCTCAGCTCAATCACAGGCTCTTCCTGAGTCTTTCACTAGATAAAAGAGCCTGTGTTTTGCACGCTTGACCGTGAATGATAAATGCTGAGTAGAAAGCCTTGGATGCTGGCCTACCCAGGAAATGGCCAGCAGAAATCTTCTTGTCCACTTATCACCAAACCATGTCTGTGCTAAAACTGAAGTACTCCATTCTCACATTCCGTGCCAACTGCAGTAATGCTAGCAGTTCAAAGGCAGTCACAGCAGTGGTGGAATGAATATACACCTTAATTAAGCCTCTCTTTTGGGACTACAGAGCTTTCCAAAATATTTCTCTTGTGAAACTGGGCAGGTTTTCAGGAGTTACCATATAGAAAACAGTACAAATGTCTGCTCCCAGAAAAATAGGGGGGGGGGGAAGCAACTTCAGAAGACATGTGAGAGGTCTTCAAGCACTGTCAAGGGGGAGGTAGTGGAAACATCAACAGGGTGCTGGTTGCCCCATTATGTCCCCCAGCGCAAATAACCCCAGACAATTCATTGGACTTGGTGCTGAAAACCATGGCATTTGCCATAATTACCTCATTTGATTGTGTTTCGAATTGGGTAACAAGGCAGAAACTTTGAGCCCCTGGGTTAAAAATGCTGGTGGTGAACGCCAGGTCAGTGACTGGTAAAACAATTGCCATTCAGGACTTGATCCAGGATGAGTATGCTAATCTAGTGTGTATCACAGAAATTTGGCTGGATGAGGTGAGGTGGGGGGTTTAATCCCTCTCAGCTTTGCTCACTAGGGTTCTCTGTACAGCAGCAGAAGGCACTGGGGGAAGACGGAGTGGCAGTGGTCTATCGGGTTCCCATCCCCAGTGATACAGTCATGTGTGGCTGGGGAAAGGGGAGGGGACAACTGGGAATTGTTGTCAGCTATGCTCCTATAACCAATGACAGCATACTTTATTATGATCACAGATCAGCCACAAGCCAGGTGGAAGCAACACATTAAGAAATCAAGAAAAAGAAGACAGCTCACAAGTACAAAAAATCCTGTATAAATACATGGGTGGCAATAGAGCAGTCAGTCCCAAATCAAGACTAATAGCATTCACTGGAACTGAGACATACCACAATGAAGTTTGATCAGCTTACTCCTTGTTGTTGCTGTTGTTGTTGTTGTTGTTGTGTACCTTCAAGTCCTTGCCAACTTATGGTGACCTGAAGGTGAACCTATCATGGGGTTCTCTTGGCAAGATTTGTTCAAGGGTGGGGTTGCTTTTGCTTTCCTCTGAGGCTGAGAGAGTGTGACTTGCCCAGGGTCACCCAGTGAGTCTCCATGGCAGAGCGGGGATTCAAACCCTGGTCTCCAGAGTTGTAGTCCACTGCTCAGACCACTACACCATGCTGGCTCTCCATGCTTACTTCTGGCAGAACATGCTAAATTTCAAAACTAGCACACAATGAAAATGTCATCCCCTGAGACTTCAGTGGACACCCAGGATGTCCCAGAGGTTGCCTGCATCATTGTTCACTGTCCTAGCCAGTGAGGATCCTTGTTCAGCTGTCAACACCCTCCCATGGGCCCTGGTATGGCTGCACCAGATGTGTAGATGCAGCCGAGGGATGATCATTGCCAGCTATTTTAGAACACAGCCAGTGACGATCCTTGCTTGGCTGCTGTCCACTCTCCCACCAGCCACTACATGGCTGGGGGTGGGAAGCAGAGGACAACTGAGGATTGTCATTGGCTGTGTTCTGATAGCAGGCTCACAATGATATGGGATGGCGTGTATGATTATGCAAGTCCCAAAAGATGACATCATTGTCACGAGACAGCTAACAGATGATAGCCTGTGACAGCTCTCGGCTCCACCTGACCACTACATAGCTGTGTCAAGGGGGAAGGAAAAAGATGTGTCTGGGGGAGAGACTTTTTCAACCTAATAGAATATCTTTAAAAACTGCAGTTTTCAAAGACATTTATGCAGCTGGGAGAAAGCTGATTAAATTATTCATTCTCCCTGCAGGAACAAATAATTGAAACAAGCATATCCCTAAAGGGGAGTGGCCAGGATATATTATAGATTCTATTGTTGTACCACACACCCCACTGTTCAACAGTCTCCCTTCCTGAGTTAGCCAGGTCTTGGGGCTGGTGGTGGACTCCCTTCAGTTCATTGTCCTAGCTGTCTTCATCATCCTTGCTCAGGATGCCCTAACCAGGAGTCACTCAGGATTTTACATCTGCCATGCCAAGCCGGGGACAATCCCAAGTGGCATCTAGCCCCACTCATGCACACTCTGGACCTCATTTGCTGTGGTGGGTAGGGTGACGGCAATCCAGGAGTAGATGAGCTGTCTACAGTTCTGTTGTCATGGTCAGATCACCACCTGGTGGAGTTTAGATTTGCTGGGACTCAAAACCTCTGCAGAGATGGGAGACTAATGGCCCCCATTAACGTTCCTGTCCCAACAAAGCTGGAAGCGAACTTGTCCCTGCAAAAGAATCCCCCCCCCATCATATGTACCTTACTCAGTACAAAAAGGCAGCCCTGGCAGTAATGGAGCATGAATGGAGCTCCATTTAATTCCAGGTTCAGGATCTCAGCAATTCTTGCGAGAAGACACAAGTGCAGTATTTTTGGGGGCGGGGGGAACCAAAACAAAGACACAAAAAGTACACACAAGCACAGAAACATGCTTTACAACTTACAAGTAAACCGGGGCGGTTCATAAAAAGAGTGTCCCCTACCTGGCTGTCATGATCTCACCTGGAAGTGTTCTGTCATTAATGATGTATGGCAATTTGCTATTATACGCAGTTTCATGTCTCTGCGATAAGTGAATAACATATCGCCTGTGTAAACGGGAAGCGACCTGTACTTACACAGATTCAGTGGGTGTAAAATTTACCCCTGCTTCTATGGTGATAATGGATTATTTTTTTTCAGTTTCTACACCCCAAATAGGCAATAGGATTCATGGAGAGATGAGAGCCATCTCATGTGAGTTACACCCTAATTCTTCCTGACTCATTAAAAAAGCCATGAGGGTCTGGCTGACTGGGTAGAAAGAGTGGCCAATGCCTCATTAAAGCAAGGCAGAATTCCATCAGACCTAAACGAGGCAGTTACAAGACCGTTGCTGAAAAATCTCTCCCTTGATCCCACCATATTGAACATCTACTGTCCAATTTTCAATAGAGGGATACCTCAGTTAATGAAGTAGGTGTGTTCCAGGACATTACTTCATTCACAGAAAATGTTGTACCAGAGGCAGAAATAACATGGAAAGAATAGGTAAAGGTTCCTACACCACAAAATAAGGAGCACAGTTAAACATGTTCCATCAAACTTTTTATTCAAAACTAATAACTATATGTACATGTGAAATGAAACAGACAAGTGACCTAAGTCTTGCATAAGTAAACAGAAATATGTTTATCCTTCTGGACAACACTTGAAGATTTCCTCCAAAATACATACAGGGAATGAATTTCTTGCAATTGCAATCCTTGTGATTTCAATTTTGGTGGTCAAACGTAGAGATCTATGCTTTTTTATGGGTGGAGGGATAGCTGGTGATGCAGGCTTAACTGCTCTCCTCTTTTCTCTTTTTTTTTTTGCTGTATACACATGTTCCATAAGGGATTCTGGTGGCAACTGCTGTTTCCCTTGTCTGTTTTATACAAACACACAGAGCTACATTAGGTTCAGCTAACATAGAATTTCATTCTTTGCCAGCTCAAGCTTTATTGCATTGTTTACTGTAGACAGACTGCTGCCCCCTGACATTGAAAGTCTGTGTTTCTCCAGCTTCCTTCATCATCTTCCTAATACCAATGCTGCTAAAAAAAAATCCAGCTAGAAAGAGAATGAGGAGGAAATTGGTGTTGGGTAGGCCTGAAAAGACTTTGTAAAAAGGAGCTTCTTTTTCAGAGGCTTTTAAACTGAGATATGCCTATGTTCCATTTCTAGGCAATGTACAGTAGCATGTGGGGGCCTCCCACCACCCGGCATTTCTAGATGAGACCAGTTATTTAGATCCATTTCAGTCTGGTTATTTGACAGGGACAATTCTAGTCTCCTTGGTGGATGACTTATACTAGGAATGGACAGGGTGAGTAAGACCACCCTCCATTAATGTTCTCTTGCCCACATATTTTGTGGCATTTTTATGCTGGTAAAAGAACACCACCACCACCACCAGACCTTACCTCAGTCACATTAAAGAGGCAGGCCAGTGAATGGAGAGTGAATGGAGGTCTGTTCACTTTCTTGTTTCAGATCTCATTGACTCTCAATGAGATAGAAGACATGAGCAAATTCAAAAATAAATTTGAATTCAAAAATAAAAGTAAAATGCAAACATAAAATGTACGCACAAGCACAGGAACACACTTTTAAAGTCTCAAGTGAACCGGAAAGATAAAAAAAAAAGACCGTCCCCTACCTGGCTGTCAAGATCACACCCGGAAGTGTTCTGACAATTGACGCTCTATTCGCTGAGCACAATGGCGCAAGGATTCAAACACTGGCAATGCTGGGCGCCATGGGAGATCAATTGACAGTTTGTCCCATCAGTAATAAAGTACACCATATTGACAGTACATGATCATGAAAGGACGATGTCATTTGATATGTGCACCCTTTTGTGATCATTAGGCATCATTATGACACCATATTTGCCACATCTGATAAAGTCCTAAGTCTCTATTCATTTTGCTGGACTCTCTCGGTGCCTTTCAGTACAACGTTACTCATGGAATCACAGTATTAGATCATGATGACATCCTTGCTGGGATGGAACTTGGATGAACTGTTTTTCAGTAGCTCTGTTAGAGGGGGGCAGAAAGTGGTCCTTGGGGGAAACCCCCCCCCTCGGCCATTGGCCTCTTGTCCCACATGCTATTTAACATATTAATGAAACTGCTGGGAGAGGTTGTCCAGAGTTTGGGGGTTTGGTCCCTAGTGGCAGGGCCGGTTTAACCTGTCTGCCAAATCAGCATTGGCAGGGGGCCCCGAGGTCAAGAGGGGGCCCCGAGGTCAAGAGAGGGCCCCGTGTTGGCCTCCTTAATATGAAAATAATGGGATTTCTGGTTTAAAATACCATAGAGTTGCCTTGGAAGGCCTAGAAAAGGGCTAGGGAAGACACATTTTCTAGGAAGACTCTATGGTAGGTGTGCTGTTTTGTGTCCCATGGATAATGAATCCAGGGATACGGGGGTCCTACTATAATCTGAACATCCTGTACGGTGAATAGGTTAGGTTACATTGATCTGAGATAAACATATGGGGGCCCCAAAGTAAAGCATTGCAGGGGGCCCCAAAATTCCTTAAACCGGTCCTGCCTAGTGGTTATTCTTAGATCGTAGACCTCATCCAAGGGAAGCTAGGCTACATACCTTCTTCCTTCTCCCAACAGGAAAATTTAGATTTGCTGGGACAAGCCTTTGGCATTTCAGACAATTCAGACAAGCCTTTGGCACTTAAATTGGTTTGCTGCGGAAGGGACTTTTAACTGTACAGCTATTGTTATTTTTTTCACTGATGTTTTTGAATATATATTTTTAATCTGATGTTGATTTGATTTCATCACTGTTAGCTCCCTTGAGTGGGATTCCTTTAAAGAAAGGCCTGGTGGGAAGGAAAGAAGGAAGGAAATTCAAATGCAACTGTGATGATCTGGCTAAAGGAACATTCCTTAAAACAGGGGTGAAATTGCCACTGGACTCCTAAACAGCCTTCTGTCCTAACATTAAACCTGTGATTTAATCAATCCAGACCTCCAGCTTATTCCTCAATAACAACAAGACCTTATTATGGAAGCTTTTCTTCTCTAAAGGTTTGCCCCATAACAATGATCCATAAAAAAAATCTCCCACCCAGCCACTGAAATAGCTAACTGATTGTTATTTGAAATTTAACGCCTCCCAATGCAACTTATAAACTCCACCAATGGAGAAAATGTTTGCTTAGTTTACTATAATTTTATTACGTGTTAGACCTAATTAAAAGTTCCAGTATGCAGCAAATGGTTTTTTAATTGCTGCAAGATGAGAACATTTGAATTGTGCCTTTGAAGAAATGGTACAGTTAATTAGGTTGGTATACTTCAGGCATGGTTTCTACCTATTATTTTAAGAAGAAGGGTGGGGGAACCTGTACTTTCTAAGCAGTACTTATTTTAGGCATAGCTTTAAAACAATTTGCTCCAATTTAGAGATAGTTTATGTTAATGTTTCTTTTCTCCCCTTTTGAAAAGGAATCAATCCCCAATGAAAAAGCATGAGATTGACAGTTCCAAAGAAAAATGTGAACTTGTGTTTTGCTAGGGTTGGCAACAGCAAGGCAAACTTCCCACCAATTACAGCAGGTAGTGCAAGAAAGGAAGGTGCTATGTGGTTCCAGAAGGGGCAAAATGCTAGGGGTGTGTGTGTGTGTGTGTGTGTGTAGTTCATGAAATAAAGTTTGTGACTATTGATAGGGTACAGACACTGCTTTTAAATAATTAATATAATTAATATAATTGGCTAGTTTTATCTATGATGATGATGATGATTTATTTATATCCCGCCTCTCCCATCTGGATCAGGGTGGCAAACATCATATAAAACATTAAAAAACATTTAAAACAGTCTAGTACAGATGTTAAAATGACATCATTAAACCAAGCTATACAATAATGTGATGTCCAGCCAGGACTGTTTAAATCTCCCCTGCATTTTCCTTTGTTTTCTTTTCAAGGCCTTAGCATGTCTGAGTATAGGAATACTCCATTGTATTAGACTTGTGGGAGGAGCTAAGAATTCCCCTGCATTTTGCTAGGTTTTGGTTTGTTCCTTCCCAGCAAGCTCTGTTTTACCTAGAAGCCTTTTGTTCCTTTGGGCAGTCTTTGCTGTGAGCTTGCAGAGCGCAGTTCTGGTGGCAAACAGGCCCAGACAGCCGGGAAGGGCATTTCTTACACCATCAGCCAAATTAGTTGCCAACAACAAAGAAATCAGGAGCTGAAAGACCCTGCACCAGCTTCATTGAGTGAGGAGATCAAACCCAGAGAGATGTCACCCTGAAGACTGCTGAAACCCCAACTGTACAGTACCTTTCATTTCAAGCCTTTTAGAGCTGGGGAAGAGAAAGCCCTTTTCTTTTGTTCTTTAAAATAAACTTCCCCCTTTTTTGAACTGGATATTCAGCATCAGAGACTTTTGGGTAAAGGAGTTTGATCTCACCAGGGTACTGGCATTGCACACCCAAACCTGCCACCACCTTTAGTTGGGTGTGTCTTCACAAATAATAAATTAATTCAAATTTCTAACTATAAAATACAAATATTAAAATAGAGTTAGGAAGGAGAAAGGCATAAAATGGAAAACAGAGAGTAACAATGGAGAGCAGTAGAGTGGCAACAGAGCATTCAACTTACTCTGGGAGGCCTTCCACAGAGCCAGTTTAAGGCACCAGCGGCGTCAGCATCTGCAGGGGGCCCCATCATTGTGGGCGCCTCTGTAGTAACCTGCAAAAACATTATTAGTAATAATCTGAATATCATGTACTGTGAATAGCTTAGTTTGAGTTAGGTTACATTGACCTGAGATAAACATAAACATATGGGCCCCCCAAAATAAAGCATTGCGGGGGGGGGATTCCTTAAACTGGTCCTGATCTGTCTAATAGCCTTCTTAAAAGCCTCCCAATACAGCACCTAAAAGTTGTTTCCAGAAGTAGCAGTACAGAGACTTCTTGAAAAATCCAATGACCGCTGCCTAAACAAAGGAGCCCTTTGCTTCACAAAGAGATAGGGACATGCTGGTAGCCAGAGAAGTTCCTCACTGCTGCAAAAGGGTTTAAATTTTACTGTCTTTTGTCTCAACTCCATGTGGTCAGGAAGTAGGAGTGTCCTCTGCCTGCATGAGACTCTTCACCTGAACAACAGCACAAGTGACATCTGAAACAGTATGTACGCCTGTGACTCCAACATTGTTGCTTTTCTTTATTTTTTTTAAACATCTTTTCCCTGATGAAGAAGTCAGTAGAGCTTCAAAAGCTTGCATCATGTGTTTTGCATTTGGTTGTTCAATCATGGTATCACTTTATTGTGGATTTTGTTTTGCTTTTAAATAATGTACATTCTGCCTTTATTTATTGTCACCACCATGCATGGAATTTTACAACGTATGAATAGATAGGTGCCTGCCCTGAGAAGCACACAATCTAAAATTTGATGAGAGGTGACAACAGAAGGGAAGTGGTGTAAACAGGGAAGCAATACAAATAGTTTTGTCAGTTACTAATCTCAGGCAGTGGAAATGTTACTTTTTAGAGTACAACCCCCAGAATCCCAGAGATTTCAGGGGTTCTAGCCCCCAAAAGGAACTTTTCCGCTTATATACTGATTGAGTTGCAGTGGCACATGGGAACTAGAAGCATGTCAAAGGCTTCACAGAAGAGGTGGGCTTGAACAAGCAAAAGAAGACAGTTTACTTTTTTTTACCATTGCGATATTAGTGTTTACTGTTTTAGAAATAAGGGAGTTTAAACAAAAAAATTTATATAAGAAATATACAGATAAAAGGAAGTTGAAAATAAAAAGCTTTAATACACTGGACAGTTGATAACACAAAGGAAGTCAAGGAATAGAAAATACATGAAGAGATATTGACAAATGACTTTACTATATTGTATTTTATGTTGATTTAGATAGCAACGGTATTTAAATCTGATATTTAAGATAAAAGTTTCCAGGACATGAAAAAATGGTACTCTCTCCCCTCTCCTTTTTGTAATGGTCATAGAAGTACTGATTAGCAATATAAGATCCAACAAGAACATAAAAGGTACCAAAATGAAGGGCTTCGAGTACAAAATAAGAGCGTATGCAGATGACTTGGTAATAATATTAGAGGAACCCAAGGAGCAACTGGAAGAACTGGGGAGGGTATTAGATGAATACGCAAATATGTCTGGCTTCAGAACAAACAAAGACAAGACAATAATATTGACAAAAAACGTGACTAAGGGTGAGGAAGAGTATCTGCAAAAAGCAACAGGATACAAAGTAGAGAAAAAAGTAAAATATCTAGGCATATGGATCACGAAGAGGAATCTGGACCTATTCGATAATAACTACGGAAAATTATGGAAAGAGATTAAAGAAGATTTAAGCAAATGGTCCAGATTGAACCTTTCATTCTTCGGCAGAATAGCTGTAATAAAGATGAACATTCTATCTAGATTTATGTACTTATTCTGCAATTTGCCCATTATTCACAACAATAAATGTTTTAAAATCTGGGAAAAAGAAATTTCAAAATTTTTGTGGCAAGGGAAAAAACCGCGAATATCAATAAAACTACTAAAAGATAAGAAAGAAAGAGGTGGATGTGCGTTACCTGATCTACAATTATATTATCAGGCATGCGTGCTGACATGGGTTGAAGACTGGATATTGCTAAACAATAGAAGAACATTGGCTTTAGAAGGAGCGGAGTTAAGATATGGATGGCACGCATACTTATGCTACAATAAAAGAAAGGATAATAAAGATTTTGATCTGCACTGTATAAGGAAAGCGCTGTTGAACACATGGTTAATTGTAAAGAAAAAATTCTATAAAAACATTCCGATGTGGATATCAACGGAAGAAGCTTTCTTTGGAAAAACTAAGGGGACAGAAGAGATTTGGCTGAAGTATAAAGATATCCTAAAGGAAGACAAACAGGGACAACTGCTGATAAAATCCAGAGAACAACTAGAAGAAATGGGCTTCAAACTAAATTGGTTCCAATATAAACAGATTTACGAAAGATACAAGATGGATTACAGACTAGAAAACTTTGAAGCGGAGGGAAATAAACTGGATAAGATAATATTTGATCGTAATAAGAAACATATATCAAAGTATTATAATATATTACTGGAGAGAGAACTAGAAGAAGAGGTAGTCAAGGATCAGATGATAAGATGGGTACAAGATGTGGGGCAATGCATTGATCTAGAAAAGTGGGAAAGATCTTGGGTGAATACCCAAAAATTCACCTCATCTCAAAGCTTGAAAGAGAACTATCTAAAAATGTTCGGAAGATGGTACCTGACACCGGTTAAGCTGAATAAAATGTACAAAACAGGATCACAATCTTGCTGGAAGTGCGAGCAAGCGAAAGGTACCTTATATCATCTATGGTGGACATGCCAGGCAGCGCAAGAATTCTGGAAAAAGATTCACGCAATGATAAACGAAATTCTAGGACTGAGATTTCCAATGTCACCGCAAATCTATCTACTAAATATGATAGACACAATAGATCACAACTCAATGAAGAAATATTGGAGAGTGACATTATATATGATTTCAGCTGCGAGAATTCTATACGCATCGAAGTGGAAAAGAAAGGAAATCCCCTCTAAGGAAGAATGGTTACTTAAGATGGGCGAGATGAAAGACATGGATTCACTTACTGCACAGTTAAAAGATATCCCAAAAGAAAAAATAGAGAAGGAATGGTCTCCATTAAAGAAATACTGGAAAAAGCAGTGGAAAAATCTGACCAACTTAGACCTATGAAAATTTCTATGAAGATACAAACACTATCAGAACTACCTAGGTCAAAGTTGCTAGTTAAGTTACAATTAGCTTAGCAGAATTGTAGTTTAAGTTAAATAACGGACACTCAACTAACAAATAAGGATAAAAGCTGGGAAAAACAGGGGCGAGAAGGGGAGAAAGCTGGAGTTAAGAATAAGGGATTTAAAAACGAGAAAAAAAGAGAAGATAGAGAAGGGGTTGCAAAGAAAGAAACGAAGAAAACGGGAAAAAATTTATATGGGCTGATAAGCTGGACATATAAGTTAAGGTGTAATCTGTTTTTTAATCCTGTAAAATGTTACTCTGTTTGATATAAGTTCTTGGAAAATGTCATGGAAAGATGTATAGAAAGTTGATGTAACGGTATAAAAATTATAAATAAAAAAAAAAAAATGGTACTCTAAGGACTTTATCAGACGAGCCCCATAAAACATTCTTTTGCCGGCATTAAAAAAAAAAAACATTTCTATTCAGGCAAATAGAATAGAATTTCCCCCCCAACTGCATTTACCTCCTCTCCCAGCAAAAGGCTTCCCCAGCAATAAAGAGGAAGTAAACAGAGCTCCGTTCACTTCCTCATTTGAAATCCCGCGGATTCTCATGAGAGTTCATCGTGCAGGAAATTCCAAAATAAAACATTTAAAGTCACACCAAGCACATATACACACACTAAAAAACCTCCAAGTAACGTGGGGAGCATCATAAAAAGTTCATCACTTTTTATCGTAACCTGGATGTTACGATTTCACCCAGATGTGTTGTGCCTGGTCTAGCCATTCACATTGTAATGATATGATTTAAATGGCCCGCCATTTCATACACCAGCAATGCCAGCAAAAAGCCAGCACAGCCGATCTATTGACAGCTTAAACTGTCAATTTAAAATGGTGCCTTATTCGCAGCCAATTGACACACTGGCCACGGGAGCAGAACAACGTCGTCTGATACTGACAACCCATTCCGCCAAAATCACCTCTTTGGGATGCAATTTTTCCTCATCTAATAAAGTCCTAAGATCTATAGCCATTTTATCAGATTGAGTTGTATTTATATTTGTTTAGATGTCTTCAATGGGCTTATTGTTATATATATATATATATTTGTTTGTTTGTCTCTATCTTCTGTTTTCTTTGTAAACAATTGATTCTTATCTTGATGTGAAATCCACAATAAAAATAATATTTACAAAAAGGTGGGGTTGAGAAGGACTTTGATATAAGGAGACATAATGCAAGTATTTGGACACTTCCAAGCACATGGAGCAAGAACGGAGAAAGGCCACACATGTCCCAGGTTTCATCTATGGAATGTTGGAGGGTATGTTATAGTCTTCAACAACCAAAGAAGGATGGCATACTATTAAAGCTACTGGCTGGACATTGGCACTATTGTTTAAGTTACTGGCTCAGCATTGTTCTTAACACTGAAATCTACATTGTTAGACAAGGGAAGAAAGCCAATCGTTTTTACAGTATTCTACCATGAAAAAAAATGTTATGCATATAGCGTTGGAGTAAGCAGGAAAGCACTGTACACTTCAATCAAATCTTTCATACACAATTGTCCTTTGTTGCTACATGAGAAGTGTAGAATTAACTTTCTATGAACTCCTGCAGCATGCCAATGACACGAAATTAGGAGATCCAAAAGATACCAATACAGAACCAGGGTTTGGAAAAGTTACTTTTTCAGATGACAACTTCCAGAATCATCCAGCTAGCATTGAGACTGGGGATTCTAAAGTTGTTCTCTATGAAAGCAACTTGTCCAAGCTCTGCAAACCACAGCACTCCCTGAAATACATAATCATGGGGCTGTTGAACAGCAGGGTGGTCTTTAAAAAGAACCTCTTTCTGCTTGCAAAAGAAACCGCTAGATGATGTACAATATATTTCAACAAGTCAAGGAGGTGTAGTAATGAGGGATAATATCAGGAGATTTATGCAGTACTGGGCAGATTGAGTGAGCCTGTGGGCTTTTTCACACATGAGGATTAAAGACTTCAATTGAGTTTGTAAGTCAAGTATAAAGCTTGCATTGAGGAGAATGTTTATTTGCATTACAAATGCCTCTCTTTCAATTTCTGCTCTTCATGCAAAATTACCAGCAATTAACATATATAGCACAGGAGAAACTGGAAGGCAAATGAAGTCTCCTGTTTGTGAAGAACTGTATTTGAAATAATCAGTTGGTGGCAACCGTAGGGCTAAGTTCTTGGCAGCCTCGGCTTCACCAGTCAAAGCAGCTGAAGAAGACTTTCCTCTTTGATTATGTCTTTCACAAGCCAAATGTGCTGTCTCAGGCAGGGACCACCATGCCTTTGGAATTGTCACAAAATGTTAATTTGTTATTATTGCCTTAAAAAAAAAACCTGCCAGAGATTGGGAGATGCGCTCGAGGGATTCTCTGTGCCAAAATAACTTTGGGTGCTATGCACCTTCACTTGAGTTGAAGTGAAGTTGAATGTCTTGGCTCAGTCCTCATTCTACTCAGGGAAAAAAAGACTTCCACCATTCCCACTTGCACTATCCAATGAGTTAAGTTCACTATTGAGAGGCAGGCTATTCTGTTTATTCTTGCAGCTCTCTTCCAATGCCCTTTTCTGTTTGTTTATTTTGCCCGTTTCTTTTAAAAGCCTGGCTGTGCTTTGATCTCATTCTCAAGGTAAGCACACTGCCAATTTGTCTGCAAAACAGTCAGACTATACTCAAACTAGAACTAGTAGAGGATGAACCTTAAACTTGAAAAAAATAATCTTTCTGTTGCAAAGACCTACCATAGCGTGTCATCTGCCCTATGCCCTGACCCAGAACAGAGCTGAAGGACAGTCTCTTCCATGCAAAGTGGCTCCTGAAAGCAGCAGAATGCTTCAGCTAGGGTTTTTCTTGATGTCTCCTACAAAAATGTTGACTTAGAAGGAATACAATGCTCAGGATCAGAAAAGTCAACAATCAACCGGAGTCCGCATCAATAAGCAGCTTAATGATCTGCACAGACATCTTCATTAAGAGGATTAGGCTTCTATTATCCAGCAACCAGAGCAGCCTGCACTGATTTGCTTTGGTGGCACTTTGCCATCTTTCTTTCCTTCTTTCTTCACTGGCATTGAGTGGTTCCATCACTCAGCTTCTCTCTTTCTCTCTCAATATCTCTGCCTCTTTGTTAAAAGAAAACATTGCAAAGCCTTTGACAATGCAGCAACTTTGATTTGTTGCCAGTCAGCTGTTGACAATTATTAAGACAAAACCCTTAAGGAGCTTCCCACCGGCAAGTTCTTCCTGCCCATCTTGGGAACTCAGCCAAGCCTTTCATTTACTCCTACAGAGGGTTATGTTAATACCGGCTTCCTCCAGTTCCCAGCAGATCTCTTCATTTCTTGCCTGCTGGTTGCTTGCCTATAGACAGGACTTGAGCAGAAATGAGAAGGGCAAGAACAGATCAAGGAGTCATCCAGAGGGGCAGAATGTGACACAAAACTTCACCTTTCCTCACAGAATTTACAGCTTTAACTCCAGAGATCCAGAGGAGATTTCTCGTACCTTGGTGTTTTGCCAATAATTCCCAATAACTCCCAAAGCTTTTTATCCCTTCGGAGAATATGTCAGAGTTTTAGGACACACATGCACCTATTGTTGTGGTTTGTTTAACTTTTCTGATCATGTTTGTGCGATGATGTAGGTTGTGGTTGTTAACTTCCCCAGCTTTGGTACTACCAGCATGTCCAACTGTGCTTCACATTCCCTGCTGTTCCTGTCCAAAAGCTGGTGGGGAAGGCCTTTCCCCCATGCTCCATTTCCTCTTTTTATAACTATTTTTTTTAAGCCCCAGAAGAATTGTAACATTAATACATAAAAAATGCAATTGATGCCTAGCAGTGAAATGATGCTGGTGTTATTAGATGTTTTGCACAGTAATGGTAAGATTTAAAAGAAGAGGTTGATAGAATTTGTAGAACCAACTAAAAGAGTGTTCATTTTCCCTCTCCATATCCTGTGGCCTGCTTGCCATAGCCCACACTGCTTATGATGTGGGAAGACAGTGCCAATTTTTCTGTTATAGGAGATTTTCAGACCGCGTTTTAGAGTGCCTAGAGCGGGAGGAGCTTTTGGGAGAGGGACGGCGATCTTGCGCAGCAGGGGGGCGTTTTCGGACGCTGTTGTCCCTCTCCCGAAACCATCCGTGTCACTTCCGTGAAGCTTCGGAAGCCGCAGAGCCATATTTTAATCACGGAGGTTGCCCGTGATTAAAATATGGCACTGAGGATTCCAAAGCTTCACGGAAGTGACACGGATGGTTTTGGGAGAGGGACAACGGCGTCCGAAAACGCCCCCCTGCTGCGCAAGATCGCCGTCCCTCTCCCGAAAGCTCCTCCCACTCTAGGCACTCTAAAACGCGGTCTGAAAATCTCCATACTGTCCTAGAAGTGGTTTGGTCCTGCTTTTGTGTCAGACTTATCACACAATGTCATGGTTCTCCCAGTGCTGTTGTGCTGTACAGTTGTTGGGAATCATAGAATTGTAGAGTTGGAAGAGACCATGAGGGCCATCCAGTCCAACCCCCTGCCACACAGGAAATCACAATCAAAGCATCCCCGACAGATGGCAAACTTGATCTTTTTCAGACTGAAAATAATCCATTAATGGCCCCCTTTCCCACTATGATTCAGTAGCCAGTTTGAGTGCCAATGTCTTGTTCCCCTTCATTGCAAGAATGATCAGTTAGTGGGTCTGGTCTGGGTCTGGTCTGGTTGCCCTTCCCTTGGGAATTCCCAAGGAACTCTTCAGCAGGGAAACCACAGACTACCTCCAGTGCTTGGGCAGGGAGCACAAAACTTCTGAAGAGAATAGCTGTGTTTTCTGTGGTCTATGCTCTTGAAACCCTTTTCAGTTTCCCCCCTACTTTTTAATATAAATAGTTTGCTGTTTGCAGTTTTAATATTGCTATCATTAACCATTTAAAGTCACTATTCAGATGCCTTTACTGCATGGGGTTGTTTTCCAAAGATTTTTCCACTGTTTTCCTGTGGTACCACACATCACAGTATTGCCACCACAGTATTACTTTTTAAAAATTATTTTAATTTTTTAAGGTAATGGTGTAATAACATGTAATATGGTATAACATCATAGCCCTTCATTTGTACTTGTTAAGCCATAATAACGCTATTATAACTTAATGCGTACAAATGAAGGTTTTTGAACAGGACAACCTGAAACAACTGACTAGCATGATAAACACTTTTGCTTTTCACAGGAGAAGGAGATAAAAAAAAGTTGGGGGTTGGTGTGGTCAGTTTCTTTTCCTGTGTAACCTCTCATAGGACTTTTTCGGACATTAGAAATACAACGCTAGCAACCTTGCCACGTTGCTCACGATCGTGAGTAAAAATTGGCTAAATATAACGCTCAAATGTCCCTGCGGTACTGCAACAGTACCGGCAGGGACGGCCATCATCTAAAAGGGATGCCCTGCAGCGCTGCAGCCTCGCAACGTGGCGAGGCTGCTAGCGTTGTATTTTTAATGTCCGAAAAAGTCCATAATGCGAGACCTAGATAATGATAGGTGTACTGTAATGATGTTGTGCTGTAATACTGTTATTACGGCTTAATGAGTACAAGTGAAGCAGTTTTGAATAGGACAGCCTGAAATTACTGACTAGTGTGATAAGCACTTTTCTTTTTCACAGCCGAAAGACACCAAAAATGGGGGTGTGCATGGCTTGTTTTTCTTCCTGTGTTACCACTTGCAACGAGAGATTTGAGTGTTGATGGATGTGCTGTAATGATGTTGTAATAATGTTATTACAGTTATATTGTTAAATATTGTGTGTGTGTGTGTGTATACACAAACCAATCACAAAGTACAAAGCAGGACAAATGGGGTGGTGATAACAGCATTAGTGCAGATGAAAAAAACCTGCGCAAATCACACTATTAGTACAAAGTGACAAGGATGTAATCACAGCATCAGTAGTCAGCTATCATTGCGAATACAGCCAAAGTGGTTTTCAAATGGTATAACCCAGCATAACAGTTCAGATTGATATCTCAAAACCCAGTACAGGTCTATTGCTGCATGGCAGAAGGTTAATTTCCTAGAGTGCTTTGTTGTGATGTTGTTACTTGTTCTGAACCACAATCTTACACTATCTTCCATTATTGTTGTTGTTGTCGTCTTACCTGAGGAACAGTAGTATATTTGCGCTTCCTCTCATTTGGGCAAGCGAATTAGATCGACTCACTTGTCCTAATGAACAGAAATGCACACCACCTTGTTGTTATTTTCCACTAAGACAAAAATCCAAAATGGTGGCAGCAGGCTTTACTAGCAAGCCCCACCCCTTTAATTTGTCTGGCCAATCAGATTTGTGCTTCCTCTCATTTGGGCAAGCGAATCAGATTGACTCACTTGTCCTAATGGGCAGAAATGTGCACCACCTTGTTGTTGTTGTTTTGAAAAGAAAGGAAAAGCTGCTAAGGCTTTTCTGGCAAGGTTTTTGGCCTTTTTTGCCCCCCTCCTTCACAATACAGCAAAATCACATGGAATGCCATTAGGACAAGCAGGCTTCTCCTCACATTCCATGAGGGTTTTTTTCACCGTTTGGACAACCCCTCACTGAGGCACAAAGCTAGGGAATTGTTTTCGGAGGTGTGTGTGGAATGTTATTTCCCTCAAGTGTCCTGAAAAGTGTGGGAATGTCCCTGAAAACCTACAGGATTCCCAGTATACTCCTACCACTGCACAATTACCAGTTCAGAACCCCAGTGTGTGGTCTCCTGACACCACCAGCATTAACACCACCATGTTTTTCCCCAGGATAACCCATTAATCAATCAAAAAGCTGGTGGGAAACCATGGGGGAGAGGAATGCTTCAACAACCAGTCAGAAGTGGGTGGGGGCAGGCAGTCTCTCTTTTTCTGTTATCTTAAGTTACAGAGACAGAGGATATTATCAGACATGAATGCAAAAGACATTACTGTCCCACAATCTCCAGACCCGTTCCTGTCTCGGTACAATAACCCACCCCATGAGACTTACCTTACCTTATCTTCTGTCCAAAGGCAGCCCAGGAATGAATAGAGCTCTAATGGAGCTCCATTCACTTCCTGGACTGAAATCCTACCCGTTGTCTCGAGAAGATGTGAGCATGGGAAATTCAAAAATAACAAGAAAAAAAGTTTACACAAGCACATAAATACACTAAAAAATAACAAGCAACCTGGGGAGGTTCACAAAAAGAGGGTAGCCTACCTTGTTTTCACGATCCGACTGGGAAGTGTTCTGGCAGGACCGCCCATTGACACTGCATTCATGGCAGGACAATGCACGAGGTTTCAAACACCAGCAATGCCAGCACAGAAACAGAACGGGTGATCTATTGACGGCTCGGCCCATCAATTAAATAGAACATCATAGTAACGCCAGCGGAACACAAAAGGACATCATCATCTGTTATTGGTGTCCTTTTGTGTTCCACTGGTGCCATTATGGTGCCACATTACCCACATCTGATAATCTCCAGAGATTCATGGGGCCAGGAGCAGATGAAAGTTTTTTTCTTTCAGCCTGGGTGTGTTTTAAGAAAATTGATGAGGGGGTGTCTTTGTTTAGCCATCTGTGTGAGTAAGAGAATTAAGGAAAAGCTTGTGCATTTGTGTGTGAGAGGGAGAGAGAGGATGTGATTCTGTATCATTGTGAAGGGAATACTGTGTGTGTGTGAATGAAGGAGGCTATTAGAGCCCGCTTCTACACAGCAATAGTTCATTTCTGTTAACAATGCAACTCATATCTAACTAAATTGAGCGAGGCTTCATCCCAGGTAAATGTCTACAACATTGTAACTTGTATAACATCTGTAATATAACATGGCCAGCATGGTGTAGTGGCTTGAATGTTGGACTATGACTCTGGAGACCAAGGTTTGAATCTCCACTTGGCAATGATAACTCACTAGGTGACCTTGGGAAAGTCACATTCTCTCAGACAAAGGCAAAGACAAATCCCTTCTGAACAAATCTTGCTGAGAAAACCCTGTGATAGGGTCGCCTTAGGATTGCCATAAGTCAGAAACTATTTGAAGGCACACAACAGCATAGGATAATAATTCTAATTATGCTGTGCACACACAGAGAGAGTTGTATTTATTGTATTTGTGTTTTTATCTTCAGTGCATAAATCCAGAGGTTTCTTTGCTTAAAATATTACAGTGCCATGTTCTTCCACATTAATGACTCATTAATTAATAAAAGACCACACCCTTTTGATCATACCCTCATGTAATTCAGCCACATGCCTTACAAACTCACATGGGTGTCCCAGTTTTCATCTGTGAAATGTTGGAATGCATTTCTATTAAGAGAAAGTAAAACTTTAAAATCACAAGAACATGGTACAAGAACATGGTATTAAATTAATTAATTTCAAAAGGGAAGGAACAGATTTGAAGATCTGCAGACCTATTACTACTTAGGTAGGAATGTATTTTAATGCAGTTCTTCTGGGAGATTGGAGATAGCATGTATTGAGAGCACTGTGAATGCAAATATCAACACTTTAAAAACTCTTATATCTTAATTTTCCTTTAAATGTTGTGGAGAAGAAGCAATTATATACATCTTACTTAACAAATTAGTTTTATTTGTAATGGTAGCTCCAAGAGTAGACAGAGTAAACACATAGAATAAAATACAGCTTCCCACTAACGAGATGTTTTTTGATGGGGGTGGGGGCAGAATTGCCTGTCAGATCAGATCCGAATGTCCCAAACAGAATAGGTCTGATGGGTTGGTGGAGTTCTTAGGCAAAGAATATTCAGAAATGGTTTTGTCAATTCCTTCCTTTGAAATATAGCCTACCTGGTATTCATTGGTGGTCTCCCATCCAAGTACTAACCAGGATTGGCCCTGCTTAGCTTCCAAACAAAACAGCCCTCTCTGTTGCCAGGCCAATTCAAGACTGCCCAGTATATGTGAAGTAGGCCTACATAAATCCCACCTCCATACCCTCTAGCTGTCCTGACTTGGCAGGAACAGTCCCAGCTACTCTTCTGTCATTCCACTTTTTCAGCTGCTTTTAAGATGTCCCATCCTCCTCTCATTCCTGCACCCACCCTTTGTCCTCAGCTTACTTCCATTACTGCATGCTGAGTTCAAAAAGTGCAAAAGTAGTTTGCACTCCACTAACTCAGTGGAGGAGAGAGAAAGACGGGAGGGGTGAAGGCTGTAATCATGATCTCAATTACAAATGCGTAATCTAGCATTATGCTTCTGTAACGTATTCATAGTCACAATCCGTACATATTCTTAGTGTAAGGAATACATAGAGGGAGCGTCTAAATGGTGAAAATACTTCCCATGGAATTTGAGGAGAAGACGACCTGTCTTAATGGGATCCCACATCGTTATGCCATATTTGGAAGGAAGGGGGCCAAAAACATCAAAAATTTCGAAGGAAAAGCCTTTGCGGCATTCCCCAGAGTTTTAAAAAAGCTCCATGGGGAATGCACATTCCTGCTCATTGGGACAAGCGACTCACTAGCAATCACATTCCCCTATGAGCAGAAGTGCAAAGCTGATTGGCCAGATGAGCTGGGACAGGGCTTGCTAACAAAGGAAGCACCCACTGCTGCCATGTTGGATTTTTGCCTTCGCAAGCGAGTGCTAAGGCAAGAAAATGAGGTGTTGTGGGGGGTTTTGCTTTTCTATTAAATCAAAAAATCGCTCTATCACACCTTGGACATTGGTTTGATTGTTTTTTAAGTTTGGTGGCAGCAAATTGAGGTAAGCACAAACATGAGTAAATCACTCATGGCCACTATCTTTACTAGTGGGCATGCAAAGTTTATGGGGGCAAAAAGACTCACTAAGACTGCAAGGCACTCCAGGTTTGTTTGTGGGGGTTTTTGCCTCGTATAGACAAGCCCATAGGGATCGTAAAAGTCCCCCAATCCTCCCTTATCAGGTATTACCCTCTGTGAGCGATGGGTATGTGTGTCTGTTCTCCTGTCAATCGGGATGCAGCAGACTGAAATTCCACCCCTTCCTGCAAGCAATCGCCTGTGGACCTGCTTGACTGTTGCACTGGAGAGTGCTTGCAGGAGGGGCTGGAAACGTCAGTCTGCTGTGTCCCGATCGACAAGAGAACAGATCCCAGCCACTCACAGTGACTGATACCTGGTAAATAAGGATTGGAGTGGCTGAGCCAGGGGGGTATGCCACTTAGCTATGCAACTAGCCTTATCCAGAAAGGGAAAGTCTCTGAAAGTATTGAGACTTTTCATTCCCTTTTGTTTTGATTTTACTACTTATTCATGGTTTTGGTCCATCCCCCCTCCCTTGTGTTCTTCTTCCTCCTCCTCCACTGATCATATGTCACATCTAGACTTAGGCAATGTTTCAGGTATGGGCTTTCATCAATTTCCACTGAGCCCTTTTTAATTATTATTCGGGAATACTCAAAGAGTTAAAGTGCTTTAGCAATATTGCACTAGTTAAGCATCAGGATCATTTTCTGTTATTGCTAGCATTCCCCTTTCCCTTGCTTGATCCCTGTTGAATCTGTGCCCCAGAAAAAAAATGTTATGTTTCTTGGCAACAGCCATCTTAGCTAATTTGGGTATAACACAAACAAAAGCCATGGAGGGATATGTTTCATTTGAGGAAATAGTGGGTTAATTTAAACTTGCTCGGGGAGTGAGAAAGGCCTTGATAATGCCAGGAATTCGCTGGAAATATTTTAGGATGGGGAAAACATCATGTAGATCTCCAAAATAAAATCAGTTTGTACAGGTGTAAAGCCTGGGGACTTTATCAGATCACTCCCCATTAATGTTCTTTTGCCAGCATAAATTGTGGAGCATTTATGCCAGCAAAAGAAACCCCCCTCTCTATCTTTAGGCGTGTCAATGAGGCATCCCCAGCATAAATGGAGCACAAACCAGAGTTCCGTTTACTTCCAGGGTTGAGATCTCACCGATGCTCACAAGAAGACGCTAGCATGGGAAATTCAAAAATTAAAGTAAAATAAAGATATAAAATGTAGACACAACCACAGGAACACACTTTAAAAGTCCCAAGTACACAGGAGTGTCTGTCATAAAAAGAGTGTACCCTACATGGCTGTCTGTCCAGAAAGCAAGTAGGTACCAGCAAATTATAAACAACAGTAGTCTGGGAAGGGAGCCAACTGTTAATTAGCTCACAGGAATGCAAGCACAGTCAAAGATTTAGTCCAGTAACACAGTCCACAAGGCCAGAGGCTTATGGCAATCAGTCAGCATGGTCCAAAGCAGTCCGAGGGTCAACAGGAGCAGGCAGCAGAGTAGTCAGGGACAGTCCAAGGACTAAGCACAAGTCAAGGTAATAGAAGTCAAGATAACAGGAATCCAGGCACCGAAGTCAGCAGGAAGCTTTCATCAGGAAAATCAATTGATCTTTGACAAAGCCTCCATTGCCTCTCCCTGCATATATAAAGCAATTAAGGCTTTGTCAGGTGTTTTTTAATGAGCAGGTTTTTCTCATAAAGTCTCAGAGATTTCCTTTGAGCTTCCTTTTGAACTTGCTGCTGGGTATACTATGGTGGAGGTAGATCCCTCTCTTCTTCTTCTTCCTTATCTGAATGGGCAGGACTATCTGCTGGGACTTATGTTAACCCACTTGGACCATGCTCTTCCTCTGCTCGAGCCTCTAGATTGGCAGGATTCCCTGCTGCACGGGTGTAGATAAATCTGTGCCAGGGTCCCTAGGGCCGTTCCCTGCCATGTCATCCTCCTCTGACTCTATAGCCTCATCAGGCTCACAGGGCATGACACTGTCACGATCTAAAGTGGAAGGGTTTAGCCATTAATGCTGCATTCAGATGAGCACAATGGTGTGAGGATTTAAATGCTGGCAACAAAATGAGAATGAGAGATCAATTGATGGCTTGGCCCATCAATAAAAAAGTATGCCTTATTCCCTACACATGGTCGCGAAAATACAACAACATCTGGTACATGCACCCTTTCGTGATCATTACACGTCCTTATGATGCCATATTTGCCTGGTCTAATAAAGTCCTGGGACCTTCAGAGACTTTTTTCTTGTCTGGAGGGTTTCGTAGTTATGTAAGTAAGTAGCACATGTAGAATTCTGGCCAAAATCCTGACCTTGAGTTAGGCTCAATCAAAAGCAAACTGCTGCAGCCTCTCCTAGTTTGTGTATTCTTCCTCATTTTGCCATCTTGTACTAATGTTGCTTGGCTGCACGTGTGAAATATTGGAGGGATTGCACCTCAAGTCTCACAAGAAGACCTCTTGTAAGGTTTCAAGTTCCCATGAGAGCAGGAATCTGGGACTATCACTAGAGGCCCTCCTCTCCTAAGACTTGAGGTGGGCTCTATTAGGTGGCCTGCCTAATATTCATAGAATCATAGGAAGAGACCACGAGGGCTGTCCAGTCCAACCCTCTGCCATGCAGGAATACCCAATCAAAACATTTCTGACAGATGGCCATCCAGCCTCTGTTTAAAACCCTTCAAAGAAGGAGACTCCACCACACTCCAAGGCAGTGCATTCCACTGCCGTTCCATAGCTCTTGCTATCAGGAAGTTCTTCATAATGTTTAGGTGGAATCTCTTTTCCTGTAATTTGAATCCATTGCTCCATGTCCTAGTCTCTGGACAATTTGACTCTGGACTCCATTCATTTCATTCACCTGGGCCTGTAGAAGTGAGAGCAGGAAGAGTGAGTGCTAATTATGCTTGCAAGAGATGGATCCTCATAGCATTTGGTATGTAATTTGAGGCTTTTGCTGTGTAGCAGTTACTTGGGGGTTGGTCTGTTGTGAGCATGGCTAGCATCCACTCATTCTCTTTTCATCAGATTGAAAAGTATGGGATTTGGGGCTGCTGTGTCCCTAAAAGAAAACCACATGCAACAAAGTCAGGCTTTGGTCTCCTCTTGGTCTCCCAGGGCCCAATAATTTGTACCAGCTCCTCCCTGTCCGTTGGCCCTGTTTGAACGCAAGTGAAGCTGCGTCCTTCTCCTAGGTATTCTTACTGTAGTTTGTTGATCATGTATGTTTCCATGTATGGTTTGTATTGTATATTGTATTGTATTGTATAGCTCAATAATTATAAATAGTAAAAGATAAAAAGAGGGACATTAGTTTCTACACTAGGTAAGAGAATTGCTCCTCATGTTGTAGCACAAGGTGCCTATGGTAATCTCCTTCCTTCGGTGGATGTCTGACATTGTTCCCATGGGAATTTTAGAAACCTAGGCTTCATATTTATTGATTTCCTAAGAACTGTTTTTTTAAAAAAAAAAACACTGTAAAATATTCAGTTAATCTAATGCAGATTCAAATATTCAAATAGGCATTCACTCTTTGTATTAGGAAGAGTGTTAATGTGACAATAATCAAAAGGAAGATGTTATGTGGCCAGCCAGGTTGAGACATTTGGGATATGTGCATTCAGTTCTGAACCCATACCATCACTATTGAGAACACAGCTGTGCTGGGCAGGGCACGTTTCTAGGATGGAGAACCATTGCCTCCCAAAAATAGTACTCTACCATGAACTCGCCACAGGTCAGCATAAGAGGGATGCTCCAAAAAAATGATACAAGGACTCCCTGAAACAACATCTCAAGCTCGTCCAAATTGATCACCAGCAATGGTCTGCCATGGCCTCACATCGAGAGGCTTGGAGACACACTATTCACAATGCTGCAACCTTATTTGAGAACTCACGCCGAATAAGTATTCAGTCTATAACAGACCCCAACATCTAAGGCAGCTTTTCGTCTCCCCTTTCATCCAATTTCAGTTTGTAACTGAAAGGGATGGGGGGGGGACAAAACAAACAGAAGTGCCTACAAAGGCTTTATAATGTATCTTGCTGCCTACAAAACAGTTCAAATTGTTTTGCTTTCTCTAGCATCCTTGACACACACGCAGCAACAGAGAACCTTGAATGGCAAGAGCCAGCTGTAAGTTAATGAGAAAGAGAACAGCTATTAACTTGCAACCTGCAGCCTCAGAGCACTGTTCAGCCCACACCTTGAAAAACAGCATCTTTCTGCTATTGCTGAAGCATCCATGGGGTCTGCTAAGCTGCCTGCCTCCCTACCAGCACCCAGATCTTGGATGTTTTGTCTCCCAGCTTGCAGCTTCTACAAATGATACTTAAATCAGATTTTGAATTTCCCGTGTTAAGTCATGATACAGCCAAATCAGGGTGCCCCAGCAGGTGTCCGCTGCACATGTCTGAAATTTATTTGATGTGTTTGCTGAAAGGAACAGCAATATTCCAGGTAGCCACAATAAATACAGCTGCTGTTTAAAGTATGAAGAGACTATAAAGGGCCAGCTTGTATATATTTGGCAGCAAACGTGGGCCTGGGACTCTGGTCCCTGCCCCTCAGGTGAAAAGAGGTGGCTGTGAGGTGATTTCTGCAAATCATGGCAGGCAGGAGCCAGTACTGTCTTTTCCTTCTCCTGCAACTTTTTCCCCTAGCCATGACTGCCAGACGTCTTCTGCCCCAAACTGGAGGTTGATCATCAGATAACCTGTTACTTCAGGGATAGGAAATGTGTGACCCTCCAGATGTGTGACCCATGTGGCTCTGTGGCTGATGGGAATTGCTATCCAACAACATCTGGAAGGTCAAGTGTTCCTCACCCTCTCATTAGATATGGAAATGGAAAAGCTTTCTGCAGGTAAGTACAGTACAATTTGATAGTGCTTTTTAAAACTGTACATCGAGAGAGAGACAGAGAACTCTACAAAATAAAGCTTTGATAGGCCAATGCTAGGAGCCCAGCATATTCTGTTACATTTAGCACTACTCCAAATCACAGAAGTTACTAGTGTAATTAGGAGACATCAAATTAAGAATCATTAAGCAATTGACATGCCCAATAGCTCTTGCAGGGACTACACCAGATTCTGTTAAGCGCTATTTCCTTTGATCAATTTTAAAACAAGGTCTGTTAATTTCACCATCACAAGATTCTTTGTTCTCAAGGTGCTGTGGTAAAAGATGAATAAGAGGCATGTCAGGTCACACTGAAAGCCACAATCAAAACTCAGGGAAGTGTCTTTGTTGCAGCACATTTCTAGGAATCAAATCATTCTTAGAGCAATGCTCCCCCCCTCCAGCCAGGCATTAAATTAACTCCCTAGAAATGCTGCTTAAAACAGTCACAGGCATCACAGCCACCTTATCCATTAGGCACTTTAGGCACAGTGCCTAGGGGCTACGAAAATTTTAGGGCATACAAAAACAGGATTAACAAACAATTTTACAGGAACTGAGAAGGAAAACAAAATTTCAAAATAAAGATACTTCCTATTTTCATCCACAAAAAAGAGTGCCTAGGGCTTACAGAAACCTTAATGCAGTCCCAATAAGCAGTTGTCTTACTTGCTGCTTATCTTCAGATCCTCTTCAACCACCCATTCACTTTTTCTGGGCTCATCTACATGAACCAAGATATGCTGACTCCCCGCTAGTGTATCCTGGCTGCGGATCTGACCCAGTGTTCCCCCGTTCCCTGCACAGACTGGGAAAAATTCCTGATGGGCATGCTGGCCTGTCACTGCAGCCACCACCATTTTCTTCGCTGTCTCAGAAGGCAGGAAGGGGGCCCGCATATGTGACTGAAGACCTCTGCATGCGACCAGCCTTGGGCACATGCTGCAGGGCTCCTCCCTGCTTTCCGGGAGAGCCAGGGAGACCGGCAGAAGCAGCAAGGGGTTGGCCTGCATGGATGGGCTCCTGTGGACACGTAGGTCCCAATCTGTTGGTTGCCACCTATAATGGAGTAAAGCAGGTATTATAAAATGTTGTATTGGGCCCTACCCCGGCTTGTCCCTGTTTTTGCCCTGTATCTGTCCTGGGGGTGGTGAGAACTGCCTGGGGCAGAACAGGGCAAATGTCCTATGTCATGTGGACTGCAGGGCTCTGAGATGGGGGCAAGTGTAGTATTTAGCCCACATAGACAAGCCCTTTGTTTCTAAATGAGAATTCAGAGTTCTAAATATGATCTGTTGGCACAGATTCTGGAGGTAGCATGATGTCACTTCTGGTTGTATTGGACACACTGGTGTAGCCCACTGGGGAGTTGTGCACATTTCTGAGTACAACTGTTACCTGCCTTGACATCCCCCACTTTTCAATAAACCATAATTGGCAATATTAATAATTTGGCTGGCTATGGCACGCCATGTGGTTGGCAAGTGGACCAGGGACTTCCCAGATACAAAGGATGGAGTCAGGCACAATCTAGGGAGGGGCCTTGGACATTCCTTAAACAGGTCATACCCAGGTCAGAGTTCTTTCTTAACTTAATTTCTGTTAAATTAAGACAATGAAGAATATTAGTGTTGAGTAAAAAGCTGAAACCTAGATTCACAGGAAGAACCTATGTATAAACAAGATGGATAAAAAAAATTGTGTAAATAAGGGAGGGAGGAAATTTGGGAGAGGAGAAAAATATTATATATTTTATAAATAAGTCCTCTGTAAGTTATGTAATGTGATTTATTATACTTATGAGCAATGGATAATGGATGATGTATGTACATATGTTAATAATAATAATAATAATAATAATAATATTTTTTAAAAAAGAGTTCTTCCTGAGAACACCTGTAGATGAGTCATCCACTAATCCACTCAAGGATAGCTGAGCACTCAGTGATTGCAAAATGGGTTTTTCCTCTTTTTCCCTAGATCACAGTGAAAGGTTTCCTATGCCCATTCAGTCCCAAATGTTTAGCCCATCAATGATTATTAACACATCCAGAGAATCCTTTTTCCAATCCTTGGAATCTCCAAGAGACATTGTATTCCACTCTAAATCTCACCCCTTCGGGTGGAGTATCGAATACAAATATCACCCTAAAATGCCACCAAAGTGTGCACAGACCCCACCTTCTTCCCATCACTCCATCAGTCTGTGTCACCAGGACTGCAGCTTCAGCATGAATCTCTGCTCCCCTGATCAGTATAGTATAACCCACAATCCCCTCACTCTATTCCTCTAACCAAAACTTCCTACTTTCTTCAATAGCCTTGTGTGATTGCTTGAAGCTTGAGTGTTAGCGTGAATGCTGTTTAGAGTAAATTCCAATAAAAACATTTAATTGTCCATTCTGGTTTGGAGTCTCCTCCGTTAGTACTGGTATACATAGGTCAAAAGATCTTGCAGTTGCCTGACCTCTTGCTGCTATCTTGAGGTAATTAAAAATTCCCCATAGTAGAATTCAGATAGCAGTGGGATCCTCATAGACCCCGCATAATTTGGGTAATACAATTATTTACCAAAACACTGCAGGATGTGTAGATACTAGGTAAGAACTGTGTGGAAAGATTTGTTTTCTCCTTTAGGGTGGGTGAGGAGAACAAACCTGTGGAAATTATTTCTCCTCACTTGTGAGAACAAAATAATTTGAATATTACCATCCCTATCAGGTAGGTTGCCAATATCTGCATCCACGGCCCTGTGCTGGGCCAAACCTATGAGCTAAATAACAAAACTGTGGCCTTGGTGATCTCTAACTATGTTGTTTTGGTTGCTGGTTTGCTCCCTTTCACCATTGCCTGCCCTCATTATAGCTAGGCTGGCAATTTACCTATGCCGTACCTTCCAACATTTCACAGATGAATACCAGGACAAGTATGGCCAAGCAGCATTAGAGTATGGTCAAAATAGTCAAAGTTGTTAATGAGGATGATCACACAGGATATGACAGGCTGCCACAGTTTGCTTTTGCCTGAATCTCCAGGGAAGGGCAAGATTTGGCCTTTCCCCTCCTCTACTTACTGCTGAATTAATTGAATGCTAACTACTTTTGCACTCTGGACTCAGTTTGCAGTAACTGAAGTAAGCTGAGGTCAAAGGGGGAAAGTGGAGGAGGAGAGAGAAACTGGGACATTTTAAAAGAAGATGGGAAAGTGACAGACTATCCCTGCCAAATCAGGACAGTTGAAAGTTATGCTATCCAGACAATAATATAGTTCCTTCTACCTTTCATATACCCATCTGTCTCTCCCTCATTCCTTTCCTTCTTGCAACTCCAATCCATTGCCCCTCCTTCCGGGTTATCAGTTTTTGTTTTCTCAGTCTGTCTCAATTTCCTGCCATGCTTGCTATTGAGTTCTTATGGAGCTGTTCTGGAGTTTCCTGCCTTTAGTTTTTTTCTTCTCCCTAAAGGTGTGGTGTTTTTTTTATATATATAAAGCATCTGCAGGCCTCAAAAAGGGTTACCTGACTCAGCTGATACTTTTTGTTTTGTGCATACATGTGCAGTTTTGCTACATAAGCTCAAACATGGGAACAATTGAATTGATATTAGAAGAAACAAATGGGCCCCTGCACTAAAACTGTTGCCATGAGGAGTACTTCCAGTTTAAGATTCATCCATCACAACCATTTCATGACCATTATTCCAGATTAATTAAGACAGAGGAAAAGCACGCATTGGTTGAAGCATTCAGTGAGTATTCTGAGAAGGAAGGAAGAGTTTGAAAATGGTGATCAGTACAGCACCAGACCTTGGTCATTTGGGTTGTAGAGGAGATGGGAGCAAACTAACTTGCTGGTTAATACACTTGATAGGAATACGTAGAACAAGGATTTTAAAAAGTGCTATGCTTTGCAGGTCATTTATTTGGGGCAGGGCCAGATAGCCCATCCCTTCAGTGTAGCACCTTACTTGTAAACATGGAACAGAGCAGAGAAATTAAGTTATCTTTCCTCATTATGTTGCTGAATGCCACCTGTTGTTCCTAATTACCCAAGCCTCTGGGGAATTCAATGGTTTCTCTGTTTAATGGAATTGTACTATTAATATGTCAATATCCAGATGATATATGTAATGGACCATATTGAAATCAATCAATAGGCATCCCTTCATTTCCACAAGCCGCCTGCTTACTAGAAGAAAATGCTACTACCCTAGTCTGTTAATTTCTCCAATCAATTTGCATTTCCTCCCAGCTATGGCTTTAGGGATTAGCTCATTAAATATACTTTTTGCTCCCCTTGTCTCAGCAGTGGGACATCTGTATGTGTGTACATATACACATAATATGTACGTCAGTTTCCTTTCAAGGGCAGAACACTCAAGAGCATGTTTACAACAATCTATTCATTTAGAAAATGTACATGTCGAGCATTCCACTTTCTACGTGGAGTCAGGGAGAACACAGGACACAGAAAACCACTTTGGAAGCAGGCAAGCAAACACACACACACACAAAACAGAAAAGGAGGACAGAACACATAGGGTGGAAGTTGATTGTGTGGTGTTATGGTTCCTGCTTCTGCTCTTCTCTGGAATGTTGTTTTTGTTTTTGTTTTTGGCTTGGCCATCTTTTTGGCAGCTTTGGAAAGAAAGAGAGAAAAGCCAGAGGTCCCAGGAAGCCATGGACACACAGAGACACACACCTTCATGGAAAGGGCATCCATCTTATCTCCCCTGTCCTATTCCCACTTTAATGAAAGCGAGAGATGAAATTTTGCACTGAAATCCAATGTGATGTCAAGACTGGAGTATCTGAGTGGAACTTAGATCAAGGAGATCCCTGTAGAGCCATAAAGCTCATTGAGTGATTTTGAGCCTTGAATGTGTCTACGCTACACTTGTAGAGCAGTTTGATACCACTGTATCATGGATCCATCCTATAGACTTCTTGGATTTGTAGTTTGAGGAGAGATTTAGAATTTTCTGCTGGAGAGCTCTAGGCAGCTGTATTACTCTTAACTACAGTTCTCAAGGTACTTCCTAGAGATATACAAAAACACTTAGAATACCTTGAGAATTGTAGTTCAGAGGAGTGAACTAGCACTCTCTGGTGAAGAATTCTAAGTACCTCACTAAACTACAAATTCCAGGATTCTTTGGCATGGAGTCATGGCTGTTCAAATGGCATCACACTGTTGTGAGTATGTAGCACAGCTACACTCTTTGTCTCAGCTTGATCTACTTCTCAGTGCTGTCATGAGAGCCCCGTAAGGAGGGGAAAAAACTATGTACACAGCCTTGTGCTTAATGGAAGAATCAAGGTATATAAATGTAACCCACTGAATGAATTAGTTCTGATTCAGCATTGGAATCTCATATTATAGTCCCCACATTACCCATTGCTAGACAGGCCTTCCCCATGTAAGTACCAAGTAGTCCATCAAATGCCTTAATTCATTTGGGAGCAGCAGCAAATTGATATGCTCCTCCAGCGGCCTACTGCTGTTTATGAACCCACAAAGTGTGTGTGTGTGTGTGTGTGTGTGTGTGTTTATGTATACGTTTACATGTATGCCTGCCTGCCTTCTAGTTGCCTGTTGACTTATGGTGACCCTATGAATTTCACAGGTTTTTCATGGGCAAGGAATACAGAGAGATAGTTTTGCCAGTTCCTTTCTCTGAAATTAGGCCTTCAGCACCTGGCATTTAAGGGCTGACCCTTCCAAGATCAGACAGGATTTGGTGCCTCTAGGGTATTTAGGCCCCCACAAAATATGCTGTGTGTGAATTATTTTAGGAAGGAGGGAGTAATTGGGAGCTTAACAATCCTTTTATTTGTGAAGTCGAAGGCTTTCACCACCGGCATCTATAGGTTTTCTGTAGTCCCCCCCCCCCGGGCTGTGAGGCTGTGTTCTGGAAGAGTTTATTTCTGATGTTTCACCTGCATCTGTGGCTGGCATCTTCTTCCTCTTGCCTGAAATTCCTTACTTTCCTTTCTGAATTTTCTTGGAAAGGAAGGAATTTCGGGCAGGAGGAAGAAGATGCCAGCCACAGATGCAGGTGAAACATCATGAATAAACTCTTCCAGAACACAGCCTCACAGCCCGGAAAAAAACCCACAGAGAAAATCCTTTATTTGTCCACACATGTTTGCACTTGTGAGAGAATAAGCACACTCTGATCACCTGTGATGAGATAGGAATGGATTAAATCATCAATTCCAGTTTTGCTCAGTTTCTTAATTTTCTATGTTTAAAAATGTTCTGTCCTTTTCTGAATATCAATCTGATGGGTCACACTGAAGACATTGGAGATTTTCACACTACACTGTTATAGTGCTATTATTCCACTTTAGCTGCTATGGCTGCCTCCTGTGGAATTCTGGGGTTTGTAGTTTAGTGAGGCCTAAGAGCTCTCTGGCTGAGAGTTGTAAATTCCCCTCCCTAAACTGCAAATCCAATGATTCAACAGGAGGCAGCCATAGCAAATAAAGTGGAATAGTAACACTATAACAGTGTAGTGTGAAAATCTCCCATATAAAAAGTCCCCTGTAAATTTTGTGCACATTTTCTCCTATTGCATACATTTTTGTATGGAGTGTTTCAAGCTATATTCCTTTTTTCTATTCGAATGTACAGTCCTCCCTTCAAATTTACGGGGGTTACAGGGGGCACCCCTGCAAATTTGAAAAAAACACGAATAACTGGAGGGCTGGAAAGCCTGCCTGTCACCCACCCATCCCCCTGCCCGTTTCCAAGCAGTGGGGAAGCTAGACAAGCCTCCCTGCTGCCCGCACGTTCCCCCGCCCTTTCCAAAGCAGCAGGGAGGCTAGGCAAGCCTCCGCTATACTCGTCTGCCCCCACTCCCCACCCCTTCGAAAGCAGCACGGAGGCTATGCAAGCCTCCCCACTGCCTGCCCATCCTTCCACCCTTTTCAAAGCAGTGGGGAGGCTAGGCAAGCCTCCCTGCTGTCCGCCCCGCCCCCCACCCCTTCGAAAGCAGCAGGGAGGCAAGGCAAACCTTCCTGTTGCCCGCCCATCCCCCCGCCCTTTCCAAAGCAGCGGGGAGGCTAGGCAAGCCTCCCCACTGCTGATCCACCCTCCATCCCCTTCAAAAGTGGCGGGGAGGCTAGGCAAACTTCCCCACCACCTGCCTGTACCTCCCCCAGGCTGGGGCCTTGAGCGGTTTGGCTGGGATGATGGCAACTCACCTCCTTCCCAGTCAAGCCGCTCAGTAAACCTTCCGGCTGGGGCCTTGAGCGGCTTGGCTGGGGAGGTGGCAAGTTGCCTCCTCCCCAGTCAAGCTGCTCGGTAAGCCTGCCAGCTCTGGTTTGGTCAGCTTTCCTTCCCTGTGGGGGGAAAAGCCAAAAACCACCCACCCACCCCCCTCCCGTGGCCTCAGTTTTTCCCCCAACATGGAAGGAAAACTGACCAAGCTCATAGCGATAGCCACGGGTTTGATCGGCTTTCCTTCCCTATGTGGGGGAAAGCCAAAAACCTCACACCCCTTCCCCGTGGCTTTGGTAATCCGAAAATTCTCAAAGCCATGAATTAGAAAGCTGAGACTTAGAAGGGATGACTGTACTTAATTTTAAGGCCGTTTTCAATAACATGTTCATTTGCGGGCCCTCATATACACATGTTTTATACATTTTCTGGCTAGAGACCGGCATTGCAAAATTTAGAAAAGTGCAGGTATTGAAATACAATTGCATTTGGGCTAACAGCTTCATTTGACAAGTACAAGTTAAGTAGCTTTTGCATTCAATGCAAATCAAATTTATCCTGCAACCTGACTGAAGGTGCAGTCCTGTGGTTGTATTTTAATATGTAGTATTGAAAGGGCATGTAATGCATGGTCATAAAACACCACTGATCTTCTAGAAGACATATATAACTCCTGCCTCCTGAACATGAGCCTTAGAAAGTATAAGTGTGTCTTTTTAGAGCAGAAGATGCTACTGTTTACTGAGAGACCTACTTGTGAAATATAACTTTCTTATCAGGCATTCCCAAATGAACATGACTGACAGAACTGTTGGGGCCAAACAAAGACAGAAGTAAAGATAATAAACACAGGTAAACAGTACAAAGCTCAGCATATTTAATCTCCTGATTATGGTAATGGCTTGAAAACTGGAGATTGAAAACTCGGTGACTTCTCTGAGAGACTCTGCAGTAAACACTCTGGTTAAACACCAAATGAAATTGGAGGGAACGGAGGTTTGGGGGAAGATGCAGACAGATAAACAATTAATTGAGTTTACATTATTCAGATCTAAAATGGCAAGTAGTTAAATTATTTTTTTCTGATCAGTTTCTTCTGGGAAACATGTACAAATGTCAAAGATTCACAAAACTTCTGAGCAGACCTAGTCAGGGACCAGGTGGCTCATTTTTCATTTAGAGGGAAGGAGTCTTTATTTTTTTAATAAAGCATTAAGGCTACACTCCCTGTTTAAGCTTTTTGAAATCAGCTGAACTTACCTTTCAGTAAATAAACATAAAATGAGACTGTAAGGCACTTTATGCATCAGATATATTAGGCACTGTACCTTCAGGGTTTAGCCAAAATTAAATTTGTTAAGTCTTCAAGTTGCTACAAGATTCTTAGTTGGTTTTGCTAAAAGTGATTAAGGTTGCAATTCTATACACACTTAGGAAATTATCAGATGGGTGCCTTAAAACATTATTATGGCACTATATTTTACAGTGTTTGTGTTTTGGCACAATGACACACATTTTTGCATGCTGCTATGATAACAATACAGAATTGCCCCAGAATTCGGCAATACAAGCACTCACACCACATCCGCATTTCTCTGTGAACCTGATTTTGGTGCATCTAGTTTTTCTGTTTGCACCTGGAAGTGTTCTGACCACCCATTGACTCTGGAATCACACCAGCATAAAGGGGTGCCTTGTCACACACACTGAAATCCAGAACACAAACACTATGGGAGATCAATTCTCAACTTCTCCCCATTAATAAAAAAGAACTCCCTTGTAATGGGAGCAGAACACTTGCATAAATCTGGGGCACAACATCATCTGATAAGGAAGCCCTTTTGCAATCTCATGGCATCATTATAATGCTGTTTTTGACGCATCTCATAATATCCTTAGAGAAAGCCTCTCTGAAATGAATTGGATTTACTTCAGAGTAGAACTGTATAGGATTGTGCTGTAAGATATCTCTTAAAGTTTCACTGGATTCAGTGACACTTAAAACATGCTTAACGTAGGACAGATCATGCTCAGCTCTATTATTTAATACATATTAATAATCATTCTACAAATGTGCACAAAGTGATATTAAATAAAATCATAAAACTTCAGGTGAAAATAAAAAAGGCACTTGCTTTCTGAGGTTCCCACTAGAGATCCTGGCATTATCACTAGTTGAATATGTGAGTGATTCTCTTAGATAGAGGTATAGACTCTTACACCAGAACAATTATCCCTAGTTTTATCAGCACCAATTCAAACATTTCAGCATGCTTCTGTTGCTTCATGGTGGCATTCCAATGCAACAGGAAATGTTTTGCTGTCTTTTAAAGGAAAGCCCAAGGTTTGAGAAAATTAGTTTTTTGGACTACAACTCCCAGAATCCTATGCCAGCTTGGAAATTCTGGTTGTCAAAAAACTAATATTTTTGAGCTCTGGGGAAGACATAGATCAAGATAGGCAGATAGTAGGATTGCAAGGTTTACTTTGTTTTTTTCCTAGAACGAAGATCCATCAGAGCATTGTGCATGAGACAGATGCTTGGGTGGATATTTAGTCTGAGCTGGTGGAAGCAGACTTCATTGCCCCCTTGATGGGAGCCTTTCCAGTCCCCTGAAAATACCACACAGAAGGTCAAGGTCCTGTGCTGACTACTTGGAGCTGTGTGTGTTGGTAGGAGGGGAAGAGCTCTGGTTTCAATGTTGGGGAGATCTGTGAATTTGCATCATGTTTTAGTTCCACCTTTAAAAGAGCAACCAAATAAGCTAAATCCTACCCCCAAAGTAGATTCATCACCTTTAGTTGGGACTAAAACATGGAGTTCGATTCACTGCCCCCTCTAACATGCCACTATTGGATGGGAAATCCTTCCCCCAAAATTGGACAGAGGACTATTCTGGTAACAGAACCCTGCCATCCACAGAAGGTCACTCTTAGATCCAACTCATACATTTCAAATTAAAGAATTCTGACTTCTGCCTCTTGGAATTTGTTTTGAGCAACAGAACTGAATGGAGCTCAGACAGCCCCCATTCCACACAGACATTTACTCCTGGTCAGCCTAAGTTTTTGTAGTTTCTTCAGTGCTGCTGCTACCAAGTGAGGGCAGATCCAGGTGGAGCAAATGTTGAAGGTTGCAGTATTTGTACCTGTAGTGCTCAGTTCTGTTTCAAAGAACCATCTAGTATTCACCTCATTCTGAGTCATTCCCTGGGAACTTCAAGGAAAAAATGCACCTTTTTGTTACCACACCTCATGAGTTTTTCATTATTGTTGTTGTTCTGGAGCTTGTCTACACTGGCCAGAATACACTGCCTTCCAGATGGTGCATTTGAGGCCTGGAGCTCAATGAAATGGGCAGAACTCTGCATGTACATGTTGGCCAGTATCGGCGGGTACCTTTGCTGCTGTCTCACAGCACACTCTCTGAAGCTGGGAAGGAGGCGCTCAGCATGTGATCAAGGCTGGTCACATGCAGGGGACCTTGATCATGTGCTAGGGTCCTCCTTCCTGGTTTCAGAGACACCAGCAGTGGCAGTTTGCAGCCTAGCATGCAGGTAGGGACTCTGAGTTCCCACACCAGGCCCATCTAAGTTTTCCCACACGACATGTGTTTTACTAGTTTTTAAAAAATGTTCTAAAAGGGTTACTCCAGCTTCCCACCCCAGCTGGCCTCGGAGACTGTCCTGATGCAAATTGTGGCAAGAGCCCTGCATCATTTGAACTGCAGGGCTCCAACAAGGAGGGAAGCTGGGGTAAATTGTCTGTCTAGACAAGCCCCTAGTGTGTTTTGGAACAGGTGAGGGTAAACCCCACCCACTTCTATTCCAACCATTGCAGAAGATGATGGTCTTTGTCAGCATATGCGGTCACCAATCATCATCAATCTCCCATATCTTTTGCTGATCTGGGAGATTTTCAGATGCCTCTTTCAGACAACTTCCGTGAGTGAAAAACAGCGCGGCCGCCTCCAATGCTAGCCGCAACAGTCACGGACGATGCCGAGAAAGAAACGGCGGTGTCCAAAATGGACCCCTTGCCGCGCGGCAGCCTCGTTACTGCTCCAGAGGCTGCTTGCGCGGCAAGAGGCTGAAAGAGGCGTCTGAAAATCTCCCTGATGTGGACCTACCCTGACACTCAGAAATGCCTGCTGATCTTCTAATTTTTGAAAGCCAGTAGATAAAGTTCTACTTTCTCCTCAGAGTCTGGAAAATTTTCTTTTTTTACTATGACTCCCAGAACCCACTGGCCACTAGCTACACATGCTAGGGGATTCTGGGAGCTGTAGACCATATGGGAACTTTTCCAAGTTTTCCTGCTCCCCACATCATTTAGGTCAACCTCTCAAACTGTTATTAATAATGATCTTGTATGTTTCCTTTAAAACGAAATCACTTCTTTTTACAAAACCATTTCCCCCAAATTCTTCAGTATATTCTCCCATTAGCCTGATCTTCTCTCTTTCTTTTGGGACCATCATTTCTCTAAACTAATTAAACACAGACATTTCTGAAGCACAATGGCCTCTGCTACTTTATTACAAAACTTTATGTAATTCAACTGGCCTATTTTTTCATTTTTGGCTACTTTTTTTAACCCAGAAATTTAAATATTATAACAGGCCCTATGCACAGCACAGTTTTCTGCTACAAATGTGCAAGCAATTAGCTGCAGAAGAAAGAGAATCAGAAAACAAGTCATTTTTCAAGGATGCTTCATACATTATTACATTTGAATTAATTCCCAAGTACAAAATGGATGCATAGAGGATCACTTATGAATAGTATGCATGTTCACAAATCCCAAGGCTTTCCTGAAAAATCCATGTGAATGGCAGATTGGTATTCCCACATGCTTGCCTCTTCTATATATCTTGTAAGCAAAATTCCTGATATTAGTAAGGGATACCTGAGTTTTCATTTGGAACATTAAAATCTGAGGCCTAGGTTAATGACTTCCTTGGACCTTCAGATGTGCTCCTTTGGTGCAACATTGGTTCCTGCGATTGGCAGGCAGTCTGCCTTATTCTCTTGACAGAACACAACAGGTCTAGAAGCATATTTATGGGGCAGACCATAGGAATCATAACAGAGCTTGGTAATTGTTAATTTTGAGAGGCGTAACTCCAGATAACAGACTAACAGACAAACCCATGTGCCAACATGGCAACCAATCAATCCTATGCTGTGATTCTGTAAATTTAGGGTTGTTTTTGGGGGGGAGTCTACTTCATACTGCCTGCCAGACGTGGGTCAAAAGAGTGTAGAAGGATGGAAGGAAGAGTGAAATGTGCACGTGATGAAGTACAAAAAGGAAGGAATGAAGGTATGAATTTAGGCATGGGAGGGGAAAGGGAGATGAAAGCTGCAGTGGCAGGGTGCAAGGAGCAAGAGATGTAGGCTTAAGGTGACAGAAGGTGCAAGAGAGGGAAGAGTTATGGCAAAAGATAAGGCAAAGAGGAAAGAGTGGGTGAAAGCTGCAAGAAAAATGGGGCAAGAAGCAAGGGAGAAGTGCATGGTGAAGGTACAACATGAGGCAAGGGAGGGAGGGAGGGATAGCTGTGGGGTAAGGAGAGAGGCATTGCGAAGAAGCAAAGCAGAGCAACAAAGGAAGAAAGAGAGAAAGAGAGGTGCAGCGAGAGGATGAGAGATTGAAAGGAACAGGTGAAACAAAGTGCAAGAGAAAGAGTAGTAGAATCATAGAATTGCAGAGTTGGAAGAGACCACAAGTAGTTTGTATGCTTGTCCTTATTTTCCTATGCATTTTTAAAATATCTTTTTTGGCTCGGATATCAGATGGCAGCCACTCTCAGGGGATTCCTGTAATATTTTCATTGATCTTTTCTTTTTGCCACCAGTAAAAAATAAAAACAAAAATAAAAACAAAAACCTGATGGCAAAAAATCCTATAGTGTTCTGATAAGAATACAGGAGCATTAGATGTGCCTGTGCATGACAAAATCATCACAACGATTATGACATCAGGAAAGTGCAAGGCCACTTTACATGGTTCCTGTTTTGTTATTAATTCTCACAACAACCCCATAAAGTAGATTTGCTGAAAACTACTGAAGGCCCAAAGTCACCGGGTAAATTCATTGACCAAACAAGGATTTGACTTTTGGTCTCTCTGTTCTGAGTCAACCACATCAGATATTACTCCATACTAGTTTTCTTGGGACATTATCAGACTAGCATCTAAAAATGCTGTAATTTTGCGAATGAAGATAGCAGGAACATCACGGCATTATAACACTTATTATCACATGTAGCTATAATCATGCAAGAGACATGCCACAGAATTATTGCATGATGATCACTAGTGGTTTAAGAATGTAAGTTTACTTTTGAAAATTGGCATGGGCAAGATTTTGGCAGTTCTCGTAAGACGACACGAGTGCACTAACCCCCCCCCCAAAAAGCCCTTAATTAACAAAGTAAACGAACACGCAAGCAATGAAACTAACCTAAAAATGTGCAAACTAAATGGGACAGTTAATAAAAAGAGTGTTCTGTGCTTCATTTTCATGTTCTCACATGGAAGTTTTCTCATTGAGAAGAGGGAGGGGGGACAGAACAGCCCATTCACAATGTAATCTTGCATTTACAATGGGATGTGGTTTCACCTGTCATCAATAGCACAAAAAAAGTGCTATTGATGATCTATTGATGGCTTGTCCTGTGAATTGTAAATAACATCTTTTTTGCAGCTGGAGAATGGTGTAAGAATGCGAAGACAACAATGTTGTCCAATAGTGGGACCCATTCGTACTAGCTACCCTGATATAATCTCACAATTTTTGCCACGTCTGATAATGTCCTCAGAAAGGTAGTTACTACAAAAATGATACTACGGCTGAAATATAGTGGTAGAAAAATGTAACTTTAATGAGTTGAATTTTCATTATTAGAATGTAAATTAGTAACATTAATAATTATAATAGTTATATTTATCAGTTATAATCATTTGCATAATATGCAGATTAGATGCCCAGATTTGAGGGGCTAGAATATAGCAACACTACCTCCCAATTGCACTCTCTCCTGGCACTCCATATTGATTGATTCTAATGGGTACAGACATCCACACATCTAGCTAATCAGCAAGAGGTTTAGAGTAATCTCTGAGAGCATGCATACAGTATTAAGAATCTGCTCTGGAGGATTGCCTCCCTAAGGTAACAGGCATCTCAAATCAATGCTGGTACCATAAATTTTACAAGACTGGATATCCCAGAAATATATTGACATAAATCTGATGAAACAGAAGTTTGTATAAATATGATCTTAGTTTTGATATGGCTTATTTGATATGGCTTACTTTGCTTGTAGACCAGTGTTTCCTAGTATGCTGACATTTTGTGAAGCTGATTCTGGCAGCTGTAAAATTTATTCTGGGACAAAATGACATGGGACAAAGGTGTTTTCTTCATATGTAAAAATATCCAACTTCAAAAGATGGTATATTCTATTAAAAATTTGAGTAATGCAAGAACTCTTGTATGTTGATATAAAAAGTAAAATGCATAATCCATACTCCTCTAGAAACCCCAAACCTAATCAAGCATAGCCATTTCTCACCCCTCTGGCAAAGGTACTGCAAGCAGACCCCACTGCTATTCTCCACAGAGTGTTCAGCAATGTTTCCAAAATGAAGGAAATTGTTCTAGGATATAGGGAGCCTTCTTCTGACAGGTCTTGTGAGGTTTCCAATTTATCATAAGGCTACAATGCCAAAAAAAGGCCAATACATTCTTAAGTACTCTGTTTTTCAACTTGGCTCCTCCACGCCTTCCTTCTAATTGTTTATCTGTGTTGTCCCTCACTCCACATAAACTTTTGTTAGAACTTATGATGTCTTTTCTGTTCTTTATTAGTACTATCAAATACCAACTTGCCTCCCACTCTTTGTAGGCTTTTAAATGTCAGTGAATGTGATGTTAAGCACATATAAACATAGCATATATAAACATAGCCACCATGAAAATGTGCAGGTGTGATGTAATGGTGTGTGCTGCAAGTGCACATATAATGCCTTACAAAAGTACTCACACTCTCTGACTTTCCCACATTTTGTTGTGTTACAATCTGGAATTGAAATGGATTTAATTAGCATTGCTACTAACTTGATGTGCACAAGATACTCAATGCTGTGAGAGTGCAAAATATTTTTTTTTTCTTGCGGCATGAATGTGAAGTAAAGAAAACAAACTGGCACTTGAATACATCAAGTGGTAGCAGTGCCAAAGGAATCCATTTTAGGAGATTATCAGATACGGCAAAAACCACATCAGAAGATCATGAGAAGAACAGGAACAGGGGAGATTACCAGATGATGCTGTCCTTCAACATCCTGGGGGCATAGTGTGGTCATGATGAAGGCATACCTTTTTATTAGAGGCTTGCCCCCGTCAATACAAAAGGGAAGCCTCATCCGCGGCAGTGCTATGCACCCGGAACAGCTGAAGGATGCGGGTATCTGATATGTTGCCCTTTCTGTTCCCGTCATGTTCTTCTGACGCTGTTTGGAACGTGTTTTTGGGGCATGTTCTACCACGTCTGATAATCTCCTTACAGATTGTAACACAACAAAACAGGGAAAAATCAAATGGGGGAGGGCTGACCTGAAAGACACTGTAGTACTAACATGCCATGGAACCTAGCAACAATAGGAGTATAGTGTCTAGATCAAGGGAAGTAATAGTGATACTCTATTCTGCTTTGGTCAGACCTCACCTGGAATACTGAGTCCAGTTCTGGGCACCACAATTCAAGAAGGATACTAAGAAGCTGGAACATGTCTGGAGGAGGGCAACCAAAATGGTGGGAGGTCTGAAGCCGTGCCTTATGAGGAGCAGCTTAGGGAGCTGGGTATGTTTAGCCTGGAGAACAGAAGGTTAAGAGGTGACATGATAGCTGTACGTAAATATTTGAAGGGATGGCATATTGAGGCTGGGGCAAGTTTGTTTTCTGCTGCTCCAGAGGACATGGAGCAATGGATTCAAACTACAGGAAAAGAGATCCCATCTAAACATTAGGAAGAACTTCCTGACAATAAGAGCCATTCAAAGGACTGCTAGAGAACATCTGGGAGAAAGTTGATATTGTCTGCTCCCAGCCTATGGAGATTCCTCCCATGGGAACCTGGTTTTTCTCACCTCTCTGCTCTCTTTTTGCCAGCAGTCTAAGACCTTTTGTCTACTCATGCCTTTGATTGCTAACTTGACTGTTGAATAATGTTTTTAATATGATTTTTTAATTTAACTCTTTTTTAACTTTTGTATTATCCATTGTTTTAACTCTGTTTTCTTTTAACTTCTTTTAACTTGTGAGCTGCCTTGGGTCCCATATTGGGAGCAAGGCAGAATATTACATACATCATTAAACAAATGCATACATACATTTGTCAATCTCCTTTTAAAGCTGCCTGTTTTGGGGGTCATTTCTACATTTCAGGATAGTGAATTCCACCATTGTGTTATATGCTGTAAAGAAAAAACACTACCCCTTCTTTGTTACCACTCAGCTTCAGTAGCTGACCCCAGGTTCTAGTAGTATGGGAGCCTCTCTGTCTCTACTTTTTACATACAAGTATAGTTGTATGCATACAACTTTCCACAGGGCTTGATCTAGCGATTACCTGAATGCAGCTTGTTTGGAAGTTTTCTTTACTTTACCAGGTTAAGACATCAGACTAGAAGTGAGATTTATCACTTAACCATCTGGAATAAGCAATCACTAGAGGTGGCAGTTCCTCAGCCTGTCACACTTTTGAACTGTGCTAATATAATTCTGATGTTTTACAAACCAACAACGACAGCCGGGCATGAAATTAAAATGTTTGCAGAGTTCACTAAGTGGAAAATGATGTCTGGGTAAGGGAAAGGCAGGTATTGGGGTGGAAGAAAAAGACAGACAGCTGAGGGGCTTTTGCCGCCAATCAACTGCCTGGTGCTTCTGCATCCACTCTGCAGTCTCAAGAAAAGGATCTTGTAAATGCTATCACCACATCAAGGAGAAAAATTAGAGAGAGATTTTGCTTTGGCAGAAACATGAAAAGTAAATCAGTTTCCCCTTCATTTTTAAGCACATCTCATGTTAATCCTGTTGGCCCTGAAGCACCCAAGCAAAAGATGTCATGGGTACCTCTACCTTATAAATTCCACTCCACAGTTAAAGGCCCTCCTTTGTGTAATTGTTTCTCCCCATTCTGGAGACCTTAGTTTTGGCACACTCCATCCATTGAGGGCTAGTGTGTTTGCTAAGAGACTGAAGCCCCTTGGAAACATATTTGGGTAACTGTGTTGGCCATGCAGCAAAATACAACAAAATCCCAAGTCCACAAAACAGTGATACCTTATTAAGCAAGCTAAAAAAAACACAGAATACATCATGCAAGCTTCAAGGCTTCAGTGGCTTCTTCATCAGGCAAACGTTAAAAATCATACAGGAGGAGAAAAGTGCTGTTAGAGTCACAGGGTATCCAGCAGGATGAACGGGGAAGCAATAGAGTGGTCATCAGTGAGTTCAGAAGTTCTTCAGCACGTCAGTAGTACAGATAAATAAAGACAGCAATAAATAAAACGGAGTCAGAAATTATGCCAGTCCAAGGTCAAGAAAACACATAACATTGAAAAGTACTGCTATTTGTCAAGAAGGAGGGTTGGAAGCAACAAAGATGCCAGAGAGTGGCTGAGAGATTTGTGGGCAGCTGTTTCAAGATACCAGGTGCCTAATTAGGTCAGCATCTCTTTAACGACCACTGGGAACAATGCAATCTCTCTTTGTATCTGTAACACTTGAGAAATGATGGAAATGGGTCTTCAGCATCTGCAACCTTCTGCTGGGGAGCAGGACTCCCCCCTGTCACAACCCCTGCTCCTCTGACTCAGAGAGACTTCCTGGCAATCTGCCTCCTCTTTGTCTGACTCTTCCAACTCCAGAGGATGAGGGGTGACATCAACAACAACAACAAAAAAGGCAAGATGCAGATAACAGCAACCCAAGCCCCTACTCCCCCACCATCAACAGCAGCTGCCTCTGTTGTAGACAGCCAACTATTTCCTGAATACATGGCTCTCTGATGGTGTGAGGACTTTGGATGTCATTGTCATCTGCTTCCATCTATCTCCTGCTTCTTGGGTGGTATGGAGGGTGCCTCTAGATGTAGTACCAATCTCTGGCTGCACTTGTGGCTTCCCACCAGTTTTTGGTGGTGAATCATGACTATGGATCACTCTTAAAGAAATGGGTATGCCACAACATTTGATTATCATGATGCATAACCTGTACTCAGGAAACGAGGCCACCACCAGGTCAGAATATGGAGAAAGAGAATGGTTTCCACTTGGCAAGGGGGTCAGGGAAGACTGCATTTTATCACCCTATCTGTTTCACTTGTATGCTGAATGGATCATACATAAAGCTGGGTTAGACTTGGAAGAAGGAGGAATGAAAATTGAAGGAAGGAACATCAACAAATTAAGATATGCAGATGACACCCTCTCTCTCTCTCTCTCTCTCTCTCTCTCTCTCTCTCTCTCTCTCTCTCTCTCTCTCTCTCTCTCTCTCTGGCTTTTCCTCGCAAACGAAGATTCAGGAAGGATTCATCCCGCATTTTCTGCAAGCGTGCTGATGACTAAAAAGGCCAATCCAAGATAAACAAGTCTGGTTGCAGAAAGCACAGCAAGCAGAAGGTCTCCTTGGGTGATGTTTCCGGGTTGTGATTCTTTCTGCATTGTCATTTCTCTTCAAGACTTGTTCAGCATGAGCTCTCAAATAAGGCTGCAGCATTGTGGATAGTGCGTCTCCATGCCTCCCGCTGTGAGGCCATGGTGGACCATTGTTGGTGATCAATTTGGCCGAGCCTGAGATGTTGTTTCAGGGAGTCCTAGTATCGCTTTTTTGGAGCGCCCCTCTTACGCTGACCTGTGGTGAGTTCACCGTAGAGTACTATTTTGGGGAGGCAATGGTCCTCCATCCTAGAAACATGCCCTGCCCAGCGCAGCTGTGTTCTCAATATCATGGCCTCAATGCTGGTGATCCCTGCTTGCTCAAGGACAGCAACATTCGTCGCATAGTCAGTCCAGTGTATATTTAGGATTGTGTGTAGACAGGGCTGATGAAAGCATTTGAGGAGTCGTAAGTGGTGGTGATAGGTGACCCATATTTCAGACCCATAAAGGAGAACAGACAGTACAATGGCTCTATACACACTGATTTTTGTGTTTCGCCTCAGGTGCTTATTACTCCAGACTCTTTTGTAAAGTCTTCCAAATGCACTATATGCCTTTGCTAATCTGTGATCGATCTCTTTGTCAATCTTGGCATCTGAGGACATGATGCTTCCCAGCTAGGTGAACTGCTGAATGGACTTAAGCACAGATTTGCCAACGACAATGTGGGGATGGTGGTGTTCATCCTGTGGTGCAGGCTGGTAAAGAACTTCCATTTTCTTCAGATTGACTTCCAGCCCAAACAGCTCTGCAGCTGTTGCGAAGCAGGATGTTAGGCACTGCAGAGCTGCTGCTGTGTGGGCAACAAGGGCAGCAGCATCAGCAAATAGCAGCTCATGGACTAGATAGTTTAGAGTCTTAGTGCGAGCCCTCAGATGGCTTACGTTAAAAAGCGCTATATTCCACTTTAACTGCCATGGCAACATCCTGTGGAATTCTGGTGTTTGTAGTTTAGTGAGACCCAAGAATTCTTTGGCTGAGAATTCTAAATGCCTCTCCCTAAACTGCAAATCCCACAATCCCATAGGATGTTGCCATGGCAGTTAAAGTAGAATATAACACTATAACAGTGTAGTGTGATAAGACAGTGCAATGAGATTTTCTAGCTTAGTCATTAATCAAAATGGACACAAAATGGACATTAATCAAAATGCAATGAGTTTTTCTAGCTTAGTCATTAATCAAAATAGATGCCACAGTCAAGAAATCAGAAGACTAGGACTTGGAAGGGCACCTATGAAGGAACTATACAAGATACTGAAATGTAAAGATACATCATTAAATATTAAAGTCAGGATTGTCATTGCCATTGTATTTCTGATTTCTATGTACCAGTATGGTAGTGAAAGCTGGACAGTGAAGAAAACTGATAGGAAGGGAATAAATTCATTTGAAATGTGGTGCTAGAGGAGAGTTCTGTGGATAACATGGACAGCCAAACAGACAAATAAATGGGCCCTAAAACAAACCAAAACTGAACGCTCCCTAGAAGCCAAAAGGTCTAAATTGAAGACTTGTCTAGTATACAATGGTATACTGTGAGTGGGTGCGCATTTTTGCCCATTCACAGCAACGTTGTTTTGTCTCCACCACTTTTTTACCTATTCACATCCATTTGCATCTATTTGAATGGAGTGTCTGTCCTCTCTCTCTCTCTCTCTCTCTCTCTCTCTCTCTCTCTCTCTCTCTGGCTTTTCTTTGTAAACAAAGATTCACATGCTCTGATAAAGGGCAATAGAATGAAAATATGCAGTGATGTGAATATGCAGTCTGATGTCTACAAGTGTGAAAATGCACATGTACACACATTTTCTGGAAAACTTGGCAGGGGGAACTATGAATACTTTTACTGCATGGTTTGTGGAGTTTTTAGCCCCCCTCCTCCCAAATACCATGAATCTCATTCGGATCGTGTTGGGACACATCATTTTCTCTTCTAATTTTATGAAGAGTATTTTCCATCATCTGGACAACCCCTGATACTGTCATAGTTTGGACATATCATGAGAAGCTATGACTCCTCAGAAAAGACAATGATGTTTGGCAAAGTAGAAGGTAGTAGGAAAAAGACTACTGGTATATTACAAGTGGATAAATTAAGTCAAGGAAGCCATGGTCCTCAGTTTGAAAGATCTGAGCAGGACTGTTGATGATAGGGTGACTTGGAGGTCTCTCATTGGTTTGCCACATGTTGAAGTAAATTTGACAGCAATAAACAACAACATGATAGAGGGAATTTGTTGTTATGTGCCTTCAAGTCAACTCCACCTAATGGCAACCCTATCATACAGAGAGGGCTTGCCATTGCCTTCCTCTGAGGCTGAAAATGTGTGACTTGCCCAAGGTCACCCAGTGGGTTTCCATGGCTGAACAGGGTTCTGAACTATGGCCTCCCAGAGTCCTAGTCCAACACTCAAACCAAATATGGCAGCAGGTCCTTCAATACTTGGGGGAGGGGCAACAAAATGGGATTAGAGTCACACTTTCTCCACTCTTGCCAAAACTCTCTCAAGTATGCTGTTTGTACAATGGCCAACAAGATATCTATGGGAAGCCCACAGCAAGGTGTGGGTACAGCAGCAGTCTCTCACTCTCATTCACCAGGAATTACTGAAAGGGACATACTGTCTCCAGTGTTGAACATAATATATAGGAGCCATGACTATTGACTATCACCATAACTATTATCAGGACATGGATAGCCTTATCCTCCATAAAAAAATCCCCCTTTAAAGCTCCCCAGTTATCACTGACTACATCTGGAAGCAAATTCCATAGTATTATTATGCACTATGTGTGAAAGTACTTCCTTTCATCTGTCCTGAATGTCCTACCATTAAACATCAGTACACGGTCTTGGATTCTAGTATTACCAGAGCATTTCCAGATGGAATGCTCTCCATGTTAGCAATTAGAAAGCACTATGCAGATATTCCACCTTTTTCTCCTTAATGGATTATCTTGTTACCCAAAGAGGTCTTGGAAATTAAAAAAAAAATCAAGTTTCTAATATGTTGGGGAAATTAGTAGCAACACGACTTAGCAATGCGAGAGGGGGCAACAGAGAAGGGGATCTTAACACCTTTGTATACCCCTACTCTCGCTGAACAAACACAAATGCAAGATGAAAAATTAACAATAATATTTATTAAAGACATAAAAATAATAACACCAAGCACACACACATTCATACAGAAAGCATTCACACAATTCCATTAGGAAAGGAAGAAAAGAGGTTGCCAGAGGGATAGGTAGCGAGATTTCCGGGGAATGTACTATACCTGTCTTATGGTCCAAAGTTTGTCGATCAAACCGGCAGAGTGGATGGATGAATCTGGAGTGGCTAACACAGTCTGACATGGAGTCTACAGGAATATGCTTTGTGCACCACAAAAGGGCAGAGTGTCCCCTGGAAATGGAATCTGTGCGCCATGAAGCAGATTTTGGGGTCAATACTGATACCAAAAATATGCCCTAAGAGGAGCAGGTTTCAGATTCCAGGAGCCTACAAGAATTGCACAATGAGTTTCCTGGTCTTGGAGAATAGGTGTCTGAATATGCTAATGTGTTGTAATGTCCGATGATTGGATTCACAAAGCTTGAGCTGCCTCCTCTTAAGGTTGGGGGATTAAGGAAGGGAGGTACGAAACCAGCACACAAAGGATTGCTCCATCCATCTATTGTCTACAACTTAGGTGTACAGTGGAGACTGTGTCCCCTTGACCTTTTGATGTTTCCTCACATTTTGGAATATGTCTGTAGTCCTTCCTTTGGGCAAAACATGTTTTCCAGCACATCTCTGAAACCATTCTGCTCTTCCCCATGGAAGACCACATTAATAAGCCAAATTATTAATAAGCCAATTTTGGGGGTTTCTGGGGGTGGGACTTATTAGGGGCGCAAACAGTCTGCAGAGTTACTAGTGGAGGACAATGATGTTTGAAGCCCCTGTAAAATTCAGTGAATGACACAAAGTGATGTTGTGATAAAAACTTCACCTGAAACCATTCCAAGGTAGGAGTGTGAGGTGCAAGACAGGAGATCCCTGCTCAAATCTTGCATTGGCCATGAATTAACTAAATAGTCTTAAGCCAGGATTGGCTAACACATGTCCCTCCACAGCTGCCACTGACCATGCTGGCTAGGGCAGATGGGAACTGTAGTCCAACATCATCTGGAAGGGTACCGGTATATATTTCCCAAACCTGTCTTAGGCTCACTACTATCAGACTTGTCCCCTCTCATGTGTGTGTTCTCTCTCTCTCACTCACACACACACACACATAGCAGAGAACCTCCTAATATCAACTGGTTAAACTGGTGTAATGACCTGGAATGTTCCAGAATTTCTAACTACTACAGGGTGAAAACAGTAGAGAGGAATGCTATTCAAATATAGGTGGTCCAGCTTCCATGAAAGGAGGGAAAAACTTTTCAGCTTGACAATGACTAATTCTAGAGGATAAGTATTTACTCTATTACAGGCAGCAAAAACCACCAAAGTTTTGTGGAATATAAAGACTAGCAGTCAGTATTTGCATTTTAAAGGGATGGTATTAGCAAGTTAAAAGGGAAAAAATGCTGCTTTCTTTGCTTAACAGGGAATACACACTTGAATCACCAATTATAATTTTTGGCATCACCATAAGGTAATTTTTTTACTTTCAGATGATGCCAAAAACTCTAATTGTTAAAGCATATTAGGAATATAGACATTTATAATCAACTTTGGTAAACATTTTCTTTGCAGTGTTATTCCTTGGGCTTTAGCTAATGCAATTATGTATCATGCAAGGGGGGGAAAGTTCTGTGCTTTGAAATGAGGGTAAACTGGAAGTATTAACTGCTAGAGTTCGGAATCATCAACAGAACACCTTCAATGAAGAGAAAGATATTTCTTAAAGGACCCCATAACAGGAAGAAAACAAAAAATGAAAGAATTTGCTACTACTGGCTCAGAGCTTAGAAACAACTAGTTAAACATTATATTTAAGTAGTTGTTTCCAAGCTCTGAACCAGTAGTTATATGCTAATTAGCTCCTTCCCTTGAGGCTTAACCAGTCAATTTGTTGGGTAACAGTAAGTTGTGGATGTTTGAAGATGGCAGGGACTGAATTTAGAACCTGCTCCCTCTGTTTACAAAACATGCGCTCTAGCATTGATCTTTTTAGACCACATTACTTTATGCTAGTGATGCAATTATCCAGTAATGCAAAAATACTTTGTATATGCACAGAGGAAATCAAATGAAGACAAAAGAACAATAGAGTGGTGGAAAAAGAAACAGACTTTGTGCCCCAGCTCTGCAGTTTGGCAGAGCACCAAGGACTTTTTCAGACATCTAAAATGTAATGGAAGCAGCCTCGCCACGTTGCGAGGCTGCTGCGCTGCAGGGCGTCCCTTTCGCATGACGCCCGTCCCTGCCGGTACTGTTGCAGTCCTGCAGGGACATTTGAGTGTTATATTTCGGCAATTTTTACTCACGAAAGTTGATCGTGAGTAAAAAATCACTGAAATATAACACACAAATGTCCCTGCGGTACCGCAACAGTACTGGCAGGGACAGGTGTCATGCGAAAGGGACGCCCTGCAGCACAGCAGCCTCGCAACGTGGCGAGGCTGCTTCCGTTACATTTTAGACGTCCGAGTCCTAAGATGTCTGTGGACATGAACAGCCAGAGCTCTGACAGCAATGAAGAGGACTATGATTCAAACTGTGATGAAGAGGAAGAGGATGAAGATCCTGGGGACACTGAGGATTACTTTGAAGGGGTGGCATTGCCAAATGTAGGTGTGTGTTTTTATCAAATGTTTTAATTGTTGTTTTAATTTGTAATTGATTTAATAACTTTTTAAGGGGGGGGAAGGGAATCTATTGTTTTACTATATGGTTTTTTAATGTTGTGAACCGCCCTGATTGGATTACCAAAGGGCGGTATATAAATAAATTTTATTATTATTATTATTAACTCAAAACATTACTTCTGGTTAATAATTCTGCACCTTGATTCATCATTTTTTTAGCCATTTATTACTTCACTTCTGTACCACAGTGGGAAAATGTCCTTTAGCTGGAATAAAACCATAAATCCTTATTCACCTTTCTCCAATCCAGACAAACAATTCATGGTATTTGAAGGGTGAGTCAACAAGATATATATTGATGGTGGAGGAAAGAAGAAAGATGCCTATTACTAATGAAATTTAATTTAACAGGTTGTTAGATGCCGTGCTTCCTCAACCTGCCAATTTCCAGATTAAATTGAACTACAGATCCCATTATCCCTAAATATTTATAGACCAACACTTTTAGAAACTTCCAACTTGAGAAAGGCAACTCTAAAATGACAAAAAGAATACTTTTGAAGGAGCCAATAACAAAATGTGTCAGTAGGAGTCAATGGTGACAACCCATGTCATTTTCTGTATGTGGGTTGTTTGGAATGCTAATAATTTAACTGGAAATTTAACAAATTGGTCAGCTCAGTTAAATAAATTAAACCATTTCAGTTGTTAATGTTAATGACAATGGATCAATCTCCCAATTTTGTGCACTCAGCCTTAACAATTTAGTTTTCACAATTAACATTCCAGGCTCTGATTTCTCTACATAACCATGAGAAAAGTTCTCTTATAAATATCTGTCCCTTCATTGAAGACAATCCCAGCTTCCATAAGAGCTAACAACATGGTGTGAAAATCCTGTCTGCTGAATCATGATAGCTGAAGTTTTAAAGCAATTCAACAACCTAAAAAAACAGAGAAAAGACATCCATGATCACAAAAAACATGTCACCACGAGAAGAGGAAGAATTAAAGGAAATATCTGGATTCAATATACCTAATAGGGTGAGATATTTGGGGATATTTCTGGCAAAAAACAACACAGAGTTATTTACAAACAATTATGATAAAGGTTGGAAGCAAATAAAAAAAGATTTGCAACAATGGAAAAAATTAAACTTATCTTTATTAGGTAGGATTTCATTAGTAAAAATGAATATCTTGTCCACACCCCTCTATTTTTTTTACCCAGGCAAATATACTTTACATTTCACTTATCATACCCAGCTTGTCACACAGAAGGTCATGCTTAATGTGACCCAATGCTTTAGTAAACAAATCTGCTACATTTTCTTCACTGGGACAATATACCAAATCAATCAAACCATTTTGAACAGCTTCTCTAACATTCTGAAATTTTACAGCCACATGTTTCGTTCTGTTCTTTACACCTTGCGCTGTTGCCATTGTTATACATGCTTGGGAATCTTCAAAAACTTTAATAGCTCCTGAAATTGGCATACCCAAATCACTGAAAATTTGTTTCAAATAAATCAGTTCATTCACCACGCTTGACAAGGCCGCAAATTCCGACTCTGCCGAACTTAAAGCAATGGTGGATTGCTTTTTTGACCCCCAGTGTATAGCAGTGCCAGCATAAAAAATTATAATTCCTGAATCAGACTTTCTATTTGAGATTTCGTTTGCGAAATTGGCATCAGCAAGTGCTTCCAACTCATGACAACCTTGTGAACTGATCTTTACACCACAATTTACGGTTCCACGTAAATATCGTAACACTCTTTTTGAACCTTGCCAATCATGTTGAGTTGGTCTTGACACTTTTCTGGACAAAACATTTACAGCAATATACAATAAACTTCCAATTACAGAATGAGAAAGTTCAGGACATTCTTATGGCCTAGAATCTGTGACATTTATGAAATCACAACACATAGGAGTTCATGCAGATTTACATTGAGACATGTTACAAAGATCTAAAACCTTTTCAATTTTCTGAAGTTGACTCATTTTAAAATCACCATTTTCAAACCTTTGGAAATCTACTCCCAAATAGTTTTTAATTTGACCAAGATCCTTCAATTTGACCTTTAAACCCAATTCCTGTTTAAACTTTTGCACCTGAACATCAGTTTGTGTAATTAAACATAGATCATCCACAAAAGCAAGGAGAATTTCATAATTCTGATTGACACCCCTTGTGTACAAACATGGATCAGCAATGCTATTTTGAAAACCAACATTTTTCAGCTGGTCATCCAAACAAAGGTACCAACACCGGCCACTTTGTTTGAGACCATATAAGGCTTTGTCAAGCCTATAAACCTGGTCTGTTCCCCCACTGTGAAACCCAGGGGCCTGCTCCATATAGATGCACTCATCCAATGGAGCATTTAAATAAGCAGTCTCTACATCAAAGTGATTAACTGTGAGTTGGTGTAAACTTGCAATAGACAAAGTAATTTTGACACTTTGTACTTTAGCAGTGGGAGCAAAAACTTGGTCATAATTCTGATATTTGATCTGTGAATACCCCTTTGCAACCAAGCGTGCTTTATACTTAACACTCCCATCCTGCAATTGTTTCGTTTTGTACACCCAACGACAACCCACAGCCTTTTCTCCCTGTGGCAATGCCACGATACGGAAAACATCATGGCTTTTGATGGATTCCATTTCATTTTCCATTGCCTCCTGCCACTTCTGTTGTTCTTCTTCAGGCAGTTTCAAAACATCAGTAAAACTGTCAGGTTCAAAAGTCACCTGGCAGACTTTTACACTTTGTGCTGTGAATCTTAGAGGAGGCACCCCCCTTGTTTCTCTGTTATAGCGACGGGGAATGATAGGCTGGGCCTGATCATTGTCAGAATCTGCATTTGAATCACTCTCCACATCTAAGGACTCATGCTTGGAACCCTCCCCTCCCAAATCTGGGGAAGTATCAGTGCCTGACTCAGCAGCCTGTTGCTGCTGTTGTTCAGACTGATTTTCACCTACAAATGAAGGCAAAATCACATCTGAATTTGAGTGAATAAGATTCCAACCTGATTGTTCCTTCAATTCAGCATTTCTGGAAATCAAAACTCTTCCATCTTTTAAAGCGAAACTCCAGGCCTTTGATGATTGTTCGTAGCCGACAAACCTGAGCCTCCTAGCTTTGGGCTCTCCCTTCTTTCTGATTGCCTTAGGAATGTTTACCCATGCATAGGACCCAAAGGTCCTAATATGCTTCACAGATGGCTTCTTGCCATAAAACATAAAGAAGGGTGTATTTGAGACCACAGAACTTGGCACACGGTTACTCAAATAAGAAGCTGTCAATATGGCCTCCCCCCAGTACTTCTGTTCAATGTTTGCATCAAACATCAGGCTATCTTTAATTGTTTGCAAAACACCAATTTTTCTCTCAGATGTTCCATTTTGACTGGGAGAAAAAGGGGCTGTCAATCTATGGGAAATTCCTTTCTGCTTTAGCCAATTTTGGAACTCATTTGACATGAACTCCCCTCCCCTATCTTACTGGAGAGATGACAGCTTCTGAGAGAAATGTCTCTCTACATAAGCCACCCAATTTTTGAAAGTCTGAAAAGTCTCATCCTTACTCTTGAGTAAGAATACAAAGCAGAAAGGACTGAAATCATCGACCAGGACCAAAGTGTACTTGGCTCCTCCTAGGGATGGTGGATAGGGGCCAGACAGGTCCATATGAATCAGCTCAAGAATTCTTTTTGACTTACTATCACTATGCTTGGGAAAAGGATGGACCTTCGATTTGGACCTCTTACAAATCTGACAATCCAGGTACTTCTGACAAGCCCTTAAACTCAGCCCATCCACCATCTCAGACATCTGCCTGAGAACTTTAAAACTAGCATGGCCAAATCTCCGATGCAACAGATGCACACAATTATCATGCATGGGAGAATTTGCCATCACAGTACTAGTTTGAGGCTCCTGTATACAATCATACATATAATACAGTTGGTCATGAAAAACCCCTTCAGCCATAATAGTACCATCCTTTAAAATAAAACATTTGTTCCCTTTAAATTGTACTTCACAGCCCTCCTGTGTCAACTTGGCAACAGAGAGCAAACACATTTTTAAATCAGGAACATACTGAACATTTTTTACATCCATGTTCAAACATTGTACACAACATGTACCTTTACCCAAACATTTTGACTTGGATCCATCAGCCAAACTCACACTTGAGGGGCCAGTCTCTTTAAAGTCCTTAAAAAGTTCTTTATTATTGGAAATGTTTTCATTACAGCTGCTATCCAGACACCACTGAGATAAATCTCCCTTTTGTTCCTTTGCAGTTTGCAAAACAACTGCAGAAACAGTCATACTGCTAGAAGCAGGCTTCTTCGACTTCTTGTTTTTCTTTGCTTTGCATTCCTTTGAAAGATGCCCCTCCTTTCCGCAGTTCCAGCAAGCCTTGGACTTTACAACAAAGGCAGGAACTTCACCCTTAATGGAGTCCTTAGAGCCATCTGCTGTACCATTTGTAGAATTGCAGGCCTTTGGCTGTACAGCCTTTTGGGCAGGGGAAGTCTTTCTCTCCAGCCACTTCGCCTCTTCTTCCAACAAACGACCAGTAATGAAATTAATGGTCAAATTTGCTGGAGGTAGATTTTCGAAGGAAAATATTAGGGGATCAAATTTTTCTGATAGGCTGGATAGGAGAATATGAAACATTTTTATTGTTCAGTAAAATTCACATTGATCTCCTGTAACTGGTCAAAATACTGGTGCAAAGTTGAAATGTGTGTGGCCACATCGCCATCTGGTGGCAGTTTTAGTCTATACAGCTTTCTTGTTAACATTAGCTGTGAGCCTGTCCCTGCATGAACATAGACTTGTTGCAGCGCCTGCCAAATGTCACTGGCCGTGGCACAACCTCGCACATACATCAACTGACTGTCCTCAATTGCCAAAATGAGGCTTGCCCTCGCTCGTTCTTCAGCTTGAAGCTGTAATAAATTGGCCCCTTGTCCAGGGGGAGCGAGAATGGGGGCATGTATCAATTGTTGATGCAAATAAGCTTCCATTTTCACAGCCCACAAATGATAGTTCTTATCATTTAGCTTTTGGAAGGGAAATGCTGCTACGCTCTGTGCCATTGTCCATAAACTCTCTAACCCCTCTTCAGCTGAATATCTGCTTCCCTAGCAGGGGTAGCTTACCAGCCGGTCGTTGTAAATGGTTCCATCTCAGCAGCTCTTCACAGGCGTTCTCACCTTCCAGATCCCCCTCTGTGCTGGGCTTGTCAGCTCTTGCCAGGCGTAGACAAAAGCAAGCTCCAACAGCTTCAAAGGGAAAAAACTTCACACCAAAGGGACAAGTTGCCCAGCTTGCCACTTGTTAAAGTCTCTCTCAACTTAGGCTTAAACAATCTGCAGCCATAAAAGCTTTCACGGTTCATAAAATCCTGAGCCAGTTACTCTGGGCCCATAACCTGTCATTTGATATGCAGAGTGCGGTCATTCACTGTGCATCCGAACAGTGATACATGCAGCAAAATAGCGTGAGCTTTTTGAGCAAAACAAGTACTCCTCTGGTGCAAAGAAAAATGCCATTTGAAAAATCCTTTATGGCTTTTTATTAATAAACATGTGAGAACAAAATAAACATTAGAAGACATTCACCCATGCTTCTATATGCCCAAGATTCTTCTGGAGCTAAGGCAAAGAGCTCCTCAAAAGCAAGAGAAAACACACAGGCTTGAAACTTAAAACTAGCTCCAATAACCCCTCCCAGTTATATAGCCCCTCAACACTCAATCTTTCCAAGAAACGAAAGAAGAACTAATTCCAAGTTTCGATTTCTCATTTTCAACCCCCAAAGAACAGAATAACAAGAATAGACAGATTTATGAGCTTCTGATAAAGCAGCTGGCACCTTGGTGAAAAAACTTACTCACAATGTCTATTTTCCCTGACATATCTTACCTAAAATGATGTTTTGGTTTCAAAATGTACCAGTTATTAATAATGAAGATCCATTTAAAAGTTGGAACAAAGAATTATCTAGTTTCATATGGCAAGGAAAAAAACCAAGGATAAGATGGAAAGTTTTACATGAGATGAAGGAAAAAGGAGGATTACAAGTACTGAATTTGAAAATGAGGCCATGATATTGAGAACACAGCTGCGCTGGGCAGGGCATGTTTCTAGGATGGAGGACCAACGCCTCACAAAAATAGTACTCTATGGTGAACTCACCACGGGTCAGCATAAGAGGGGTGCTCCAAAAAAAGCGATACAAGGACTGCCTGAAGCAACATCTCAGGCTCAGCCAAATTGATCACCAATAATGGTCCGCCTCACATCGGGAGGCATGGAGATGCACTATCCACAATGCTGCAGCCTTATTTAAGAACTCACACCGAACAAGTCTTGAAGAGAAATGACAACGCAGAAAGAATCACAACCCAGAAACATCACCCAAGGAGACCTTCTGCTGTGCTTTCTGCAACCGGACTTGTTTATCTCAGATTGGCCTTTTTAGTCATCAGCGCACTTGCAGAAAGTGCAGGATGAGTCCTTCCTGAACCTTTGTTTGCAAAGAAAAACCAGAGAGACTATGCATGTTGTCTGGCATGGATTCAGAATTGGGTAAACCTGGAAGATAACAAACTTTTAACATTAGAGGGTTTCAATAACAGGTCCAGATGGCATGCATATTTAATATATAACAAGGCAGAGGTGAATAAAGAATTTAAACATAACTTTGTAAGGAAAGAGTTGTTATTAGCCTGGCAGAAATGTAGATATAAAATCTCCAGGAAAATCCAGGAAAATACCATTATGGACCATTATGTACATGAAACTTTTCATAAGAAGGAGACTTTATGTAAGAATAAATGGTTAACTAACAAAGACATTTTGAAAATAAAAGGGGATCAATGGATAATAAAAATGAATGAAGACCTAAGGGAAGAAGAACTGTTATGTCATTGGTTCTTGTATAGACAATTAAGAGAAAACTTTATCCAAGATATAAAATTGGAAGGTATTGAAAGGAATTATACAGAATTAGATGTAATACTGGTAAATGGCAAAGAAAAAATAATCTCCAAATTATATAGAGTATTAATGAGTCTGGAAATGGAAGAAGAAACGGTTAGGACAACATGGTCAAATGGGCCCAAAATATGGGATTCTCTCCAACATTAGAGCAATGGAATAGAACTTGGAACAAAAATCTAAAATTTACTAAAAATAATGACTTAAAGGAAAATTACTATAAGATGCTCTATACGTGACATTTGACAGCATATAAAATTGCAAGAATGTATAAGACCAAAAATGATAAATGTTGGAAATGTGGGGTGGAAGTTGGCACATTCTTCCATATGTGGTGGCATTGCCTTAAAGCAAGGAAATATTGGGGGGAAATCCATTTAATGATATAAAAAATCATAACATTTAATCTTTCAACGAGACCAGAATTATACTTATTAAATATGTTGGATGGATTGGATAAGGAAACAGAAAAAAAATACGGGAGAGTATTATTATATATGGTAACGACAGCTAGGATGACATATGCCAAATATCAGAAAAATCCAGAGATCCAGTAGAAGAATGGTTGGCAAAATTACATAAAACAGTGGTGTTGGATAAATTAACACTTCAATTGGATGACAAAAGTGAAAATAAGTTCAGAGACGAATGGAAATATGTATTGCCGATTTGGGAAGAAAAATGGTGAAAAGGAGCTATATTACCTTTTTAAAAGAGTTGGGTTAGTTAGAATGTAAGAATAAATCCTGGCATAATAAAAGTAATTTTAAGAAACCAAAACAAAGCAGTAGATGCAAGTTGGATAAGATCAAAATGGAAAATCATATTTGTGAAGATAACTGTATGATTTTGGTCAATTGGACCAAAAAGAGGTCAGATTATAAACAAATTATTGTAATACCAAAGTGGAGATGTTGAAACCAATGGAAGTTAAATTGTGAGAAGATATTTGTATTTTTATGTGTTTTTGTATGTTTGTATGTTAATGGAAATAACAATTAAAAATATTTTTTAAAAAACCTAAAAAAGCAGAGGCCATCCTTTCCCCCTTGTATTCTAATCTTCTTACATACTAATATTACATTACATGAAAATATTATCTTTCTAATCTTAGTTTTAAAAATTAAAATTTAAAACTAGACACACTTCTCTTGGGAGGGTATCCCAGACACTTGGGACTTTATCAGATTAGCATCTAAAAATGCTGTAATTTCACTACTGAGGAGAGCCGAAACATAGTGGCATTATTACACTTATTATCGTACATTGTTGTAATCATGCGATACTACTGCCATGGAATAATCGTATGACCATTTTAAGAATGGGATATTACTTCCGTGATTTAGCATAGGCAAGATTTCAGCGGTTCTCACAAGAAGACACGACTTCAGTTAAAAACATTGAAACCCCCTTAAGTTACAAACTAAATCAACACATAAACACCTAAAAAAACCTAAAAACATGCAAACAAAATGGGACAGTTCATTAGAAGTTCATTAAAAGAGCATCCTGTAGATTGTTTTCATGTTCTCACCCAGAGGTTTCCTTGCTGGGAACGGGAAGGGGGGAAAGAGGACTAACCCTTCACACTGTAATCTCACGATTACAGTGGGATGTATTTTTGCACACTCTTCAATACGACGAAAATGTCCCATCAATTAAAAGGGACGTGTTATTGGCAGCTGGAGCACATAGTGACCATGGGAGGACAGTGACATCGTGCGATAACAGGAACCCATTCACGCTACTGTGACGTCGTAATCATGCAATTATAGACTTATCTGATAATGTCCTCGGTATCAAAACAAAGAAGATGGTGTCCCTTGTGTCCATTTGCCATCTCTGTGATGATAAGGCAGACACACAAAGCAGGCCTTCCAGTGTTTGGGAACAGAGTGTTTGGGCTGATGAATATGGAAGGAGATCATTCTGAAGACATCCATCTGGCGAGTAAGTTACTGGCAGGAAATACAGGCTGAGTATCCTTTATCTGAAAAGCTTGGGACCAGAAGTGTTCTGTATTTCAGATTTTGGAATACAGTATGGGTACCTGTATATAAAATGGTGCAAGGCAGCAGCGGAGATGGTGGTAAGACCAGGCACACATTTTCATGCTTCTCCAACTCCAGGGAGGGAGGGAAATGATGCAGCAGCCTTTGCAGCCAAACTTCGAACAAGTGGCGGCAATGGTGGCTGTTGCTGCTCCTGCTCCTCCTCCAATGCCACTCCCCCCCCCAGCCAAAGTGAGCTTTAGAGTGGGATGTGGCAGCAGCAGCTGCTGGTGACCATCTCCAGCCTTGGCCTGGAGGAGAGCCCCACACCAGAAAAAAGCCCTCTTCCCCCTGCTTCCAGTGCCAGAGCCAAGTCAGAGCCTTTCCTACCCAAGTCTTATGTGGATGGGAACCCAGTAATCATGGCTGGCGGTGGGGCTGCCTGCCTCCCACTTTCGCCTTCAAGAAGGCAGTTGTGGCAATCCTGCTTGTTTGTTCTGCTGGAAAGAGTTGTGAGGATCTGTGAAATGGCAGGAGGTATAGATTCCCACTATTTCACACATCCTCTCATATCTCTCCAGCCATGTCTCAGTCCAGCTTCGTAAATACAGTATGGGTACACACATGTTGTCGCTCCAAGAGTTTCAAATTTTGGAGCATTTCAGATTTTGGAATTCCATATAAGGGTTATTCAACCTGTATTTGGAAGACTGAGGATGTAACTAGTAGTCCTAGAGTTGCTGGCTAGTTACAGAATGTGGATACTGACAAGGCTCCTATATATTTAATATATGTTATAAAAAAGGAGAATTAGGCCATTTTTAGCTTCTCTTACCATGTAATAGTTATGTGAGCAGCCATTATAGTTTTCAATATTACCATATTAAGGTTATGTTTGTCAGAAGCATGTACCGTTTTCAAGGCCTCTGCCAGGAATTTTCCTCTGGGTTTGTCTTAACTGAGTGAGAAAACAGAGTGCAAACTGAATAAGAGCAATAGTGGAAGTCAGTGAAGGCAACCATCTAACTCAATCCTCCTATTAGCTGTGTTTGCTGAGGAGAATGGTAGTGATAGTCCAACACGTCTGGAGGGCACTAAGAAGATGATCAGACACAGCAAAAAACATGTCAGAAGATCATAAGAAGAACAGGAACTGGTGATATTATCAGACAACGATGTCCTTCAGTATCCTGGGGGCATAGCACAGTCATGAGTAAGGCATCCCTTTTTATCAGCAGGTTGTCCCTGTCAATAAAAAAGGGAAGCCTCATCCGTGGCAGCACTGCGCCTCAGAAACAGCTGAGAACATGGGTGTCTGGTAATGTTGCCCTTCCTGTTCACCTCCCATTCTTCTGACATGGTTTGGAATGCATTTTTTGCCATGGTTCACTGTGTCTGATAATCTCCTGTGTTGGGATAGGTAGCTGTATCTTTTTCCTGAAGCTTTCCATTTTCCAAGGAACTCCCTTGGCACCAATGAGAATGAAAGCTCCCAGCCAGGCCCACTTACTTCCCACATTCCCATCTACACAAACATTTTACTTCATTATAGTAGGAAAGAAGTCACCATAAAGAAATGGAGCTGGAGAAAACATAGTCATATCATAAAGATTACACATACAACAGAACAGGCTCACCCTTGCAGAACAAATGAGAAGGGCAAAACTATATTGTGCAGTTTGAAAGGAGCTATGCTGCAACTGAATGGTGTATATGTACCCACACACAAAAGAAGACAGCTGAAAGAACTGAAGATAATTCTGATGATGATACTGGTTTACACCACAGGGCATTTCAATCAGAGGGAGAAAAGGAGAGGCTTTAAAAGATCTACTAATTAAGAAGTGAATTGCCCTGGGAGAGCAATTAAGCTGAATTTGTCCCTTGCTTACTAAGGTTCATACCGCAGAACTCCAGAAATCTTTGCAAGTTCTAGCAATTATACCATGTCCCAGTTCCTCCCTTACCCAAGTGGAAGGATATGCTGCACAAACATCATCTCTGCTTTTATTCAGCCTCCACAGCACCCTCTAATGTTAGTAATGAGAAGCAAAATAGTGGCATCTAAGCCAAAGAGTGACAGCATGAAGAAACAGGGTACTGTTTCGAACATTCCAGCTTTAATAGCAGCTGAATGATGTACAGGTTTAATTAAATGTCTTCAAAACAACATTCCAGAATCTCTTTAAAGGGAGAGAGAGAGTGCATGTGTGTGTGCAACTGAAAATCATACACCTATAAGAAGATTAGAATACCTACAGAGTATTTTGGTACAAGCTTTGGTTCAGGCTGAAATGAAACCATAGAATACTAAATATTGGGTCAATGCGTACAGTCCACAGAAGGCCAGGCATTCTCCTTGGAGAGCAAGGAATGACCACAGACCAGACTTACTTCACTGAAATGAACAAATCTGGAATTCTGAGCATACCCTGGTGGGGCAAACCTGGAGGGTTCAAAATTGAGGAAGAAATGAGTTTAGAACAACTGACAGTTAGTGCCAATTATCTCCCAGCAAGGACTGGGAAGCAATTGACACCAAGCATCAATATTGTAAAAGCCTTTCGAAAGACTCAGAGGAGAAAGGGTTTCAGTACCATGGCCAGTGGGAAAGTGTTGTCCTTTATGTAAAGTTAGGCTGACAACATAATGCCAAGCATGTTTACTCAGAAGTAAACCCCACTGCACACAGTGGGCTTACTCCTAAGTAACTGTGTGCAGCACTGCAGGCTGTGGGATGTTTTTGATGTAGCCTCACCTGTCTATCCTTTCAAAGGTTATAGTTAAATATATCTACAACTATGCAAGCTGTGTAAGAAATCCAGAGTTTAGAAAAACTGCTTTTTAAAATTATAATGTTTAGTGGGTTCTGGACACTGTAGTGTGTGTGTGTGTGTGTGTGTGTATACCAAATCCCATCCCTCCCTATAGTATCTCGCTTCATGGGATCTAGTATACCAGGGTAGACTAGAAAGTGAAGTCAAACAGAGATCACCAAGACTTGAAGAAGGTGTCATGGAAAAATACTAGCAGACACCCAAGATAGGATTAAGCAAAGCTCCCAGTAAACAGAGCCATCAAGGTGGCTTGTGCTAATCCCATCTTGGCATGCTCAGCGATGAGTCACACTTCCCAAAAAACAAGTGACCAAAACAACCCTTGTCCCCAGGAAGTATCCCTCACTGCCCCTCCCTGTCCTACAATATGGAGGTTGTCATCGACCAATCAACTCCTATCTCTCAGCCATAAACAGCAATCAGAGAAGAGTTTTGGTTTCCTTTGTTTAAATGGTGGGAAACCCATCTACACTTTGTTCTAAGCACAAACACGCCTTCAGAACACAAAATACAGTATAAATATTAGTTCCCAGACAATAGCAAAGTGTGACCTGTACCCCTGCAGATGACACCCTCTCACTCTGTCTGTGTGTCACCCTCAGGCTCCCACCTGAGTACTTTGCTTCCCTCTCTGGACTGATAATTGTTACCCTGTCACCTGAGTCTATCCAACTCTTCTGCCTTAACCTCTTTGCAAGCCTTGTGTGGTTCTTGTGAGCGTGTTTTGTGTGTGTGAATGCCCTCTGTGTTATTTTCCAATAACAAACATATATTTTACTTTACCTGGAATTGTTTGCAGTGAGTACTGGTATACATAGGTGAAAAGATCCTGGAAGTTACCTGACCTCTCGCAGCCATCCATTTGAGCTAATAATTCCACCAATTAATAACTGAGATTTTAGCATCATAGGTGGGTGCCCCACAGACCTCCCACCTCTTCAGGTAACACCTTGGTATTTCCAAGCGCTGAATTCATATTGCTAAAGATACAATCCTATGAACATTTATCTGGGGGAAGGGGAAACCTCCAGGAATGGACAGACACACACACACACACACACACATATAATAAGGCTGGATATAACAACAACAACAACAGGAATTTCTAATATAACATTTCTAAATGTTCCTTCTTAAGAGAACTTCTACCCTGCTACACTTTACACATAGACCTTCAGCTGGTTTTTACACTGTTTTTGAACTACTGTATTCTATATGATCAAGAACATTGCTTTTGTGGAGAAAATATACCTGGAGATACTTCTCGTAATTTGTTCAGCTGCTCTGTTTATATCAAGAATGGGAAACTTCCAGACTGTAGGTTCCATCATCCAGACTACCACCCTTGCTCCTAGATTCTATCCCCTCCCCCCAGGCCCCAATGCTTGCTATTGGAGAAAAGAGGCATATCTCTAAGTGCCGAGCAGCAAAACAGCACTCTTATCAGTGATCAGAGATAAGAGTAGGTCTTCCCTAGTCAGTGCTAGAAAAAGGCAGCCTTTCTCTACGCTAAGCAAGGAAAAACGATATCCCCCACCCCCGTTGCAGAGTGACACAGAGAGATCGCTCCAAGCCTCTGTTTGCACAGTGAGAGGTTTCAGGTGGGATGGGTTCACTCCTGATGTCATCTGGTGCCTGAGGAAATTCCCATGCTTAATCTTTAAGGAAGTAAGGCACACATTTTGGGAACATCTCCTTTCAAGTATTAGTTCCTGAACTAATAAAACAACAAATGAATGTTATTTTTATCTAATACTGCCAGGAACATTAGTGGAAAAGGTAGCTTTTCTTGGTTTTGTGGCTGCTCAGTAAAATCGGAACATTAAATCAGCAAAAGCAATGCTTTTTCAATTACAAGTTTCTCTAGTTTCATCCCAGGGCCAGGGCAAGAGATTTTGCTGTTTGAGGCAGAGCAGTAAATAGCAACCTCTCACACACGCGTGCGCATAACCAGGTCAAGGTACATACTATAGAAACTAAGGACTTTATCAGACACACTAAATATGGCATCATAAGGACGCCACATAACCGCGAAAGGGTGCGTGGATCACACAACATCACTCTTTTGTGGTTAAAAACAGCCCAAAACCTGTACTTTTAAATGATGGCTTAGGCCATCAATAGATCCCCCTGCTGATTTTTTGCCGGCATTGCCAGTGTGTGAAGCCTCTGTCCCGTTAACTCTTGGACTTACCCCGACAATGGCCAGACCAGCCAGAACACTTCTGGGTCAGATCAGGACATCCAGGTAAGTGACAAACTTTCTTTTACCCTCCCTGGGTAGTTTTGAGGGTTTTTAGCATGTGTGTGTATGCTTAGTTTTATTTTTTGATGTTTCTTTTTGTTTTATTTTTGAATTTCCCGCACAATTTCAAAAGAGGAAGTGAACGGAGCTCTTTATTACCGGAGGAGCCTTTGCCGGGAAAGGAGGTAAGTGCAGGGGGGAATGTTCTTGTGCCGGCATAAAAATTGATTTTTCTTATCCCAGCAAAAGAACATTTTAAGGGGGGTGTTTGATAAGGTCCTAAGAATCTATTGCCTAAGGCATCAGTCTACCTAATGGTAGATCAGGCCCTATGACATGCTGTTTTATTCTGTAAGCTTTACCCTTGCTATCTGTCTGTGGTTTAAAGAAGTGGTTCTCTATTTTTCAGCCTACAGTTGTTTTGGACTTCAGCTCCCAGTATCCTTAACCAGCGGCTATCAGACCAGCCTCTAATTATCAGATGAGCCTCTAAAAACATTTCTGTCCCACTATATTTTAAAATGTGAGTGTCCTGGCACAATAACCCTTTTTATCACAAGTTGCTGTAATATCAAGAAAGAGCAACCCCAGCATTATCGGAGCACAATCCCCAGTGCTGTTTTCTTCCATGGTTGCTGGGATGTCTGATCTTCGCAGTTCTCGCATGAAGATGCAAGCGTGCTTAAAAGCTTAAAAACAGCTAAATTAAAAAAACAAAAATAACACACAAACATTGAAACACACTTTAAAACTTGCCTGCAAAATGGGGAGGTTCATAAAAAGAGTGTCCTGTGCCTACTTTTCGTGTTCTCACCTGGATGTGTTCTGGCAAGGACCACCCATTGATGCTGTATGGTGCACGGTTTCAGATGCTGTCAATTCTGCGACAAAAACCCCACTGCAGATCGATTGATGGCTTTGGACCATCAATAAAAAAGAATTCCTTATTAATAACTGCATAATATCATAGCATGGCATCATGTGATATGGGCATCTTTTTGCGTTCTTTTGGCATCATTATCATGCCGTATTTGCTGTGTCTAATATTCTCCAGAATTGGGCAGATGTCAGGTTTGCGGAGTCTACTTTGTCATAACCTCAAATTGCCCCAATTTGACAGAGACAGTACCGATTGATCCTCTTGTCATCCCACTTTTTTGGCTGCTTTTAAACTGTCCCAGTTTCTCTCTCCTCCTTCCAATTTTCCCCTGTGTCATCACTTTATTAGCTGCAAACAAAGGACTTTATCAGACATGGCAAAACCCACAGCATTAGGATGGGATAATAGCAAAAATGGCTGAAATTATCAGATGACATTGTTGCTTACCCATTCCCACTCCATTGAGCTGGCATGAATGAAGTGTCACTTTTTATTAACGGCTTAGCCTGTCAATAAAAAATGATGCCTCAGTCATGCCAGAGCAATGCAGCAGGAACAGGTAAGCAACGAGAATGTCTGATAATTTTGCCTTCGGTGCTATCGTCACATCTTAAATGATGTGGGTTTTTTTCAGCTATTGGCCTCATCTGATAAACTCCTCAGTTCAAAGTACAAAAGTAGGTTGTACATTCACCATGGAGGAGAGAAGAGGAGGAGGTGGAATCTTGCCCTTCCCACTATGCTCAGGCAAAAGCATACTGCTGCAGCCTCTCCTAGTTTGTGTGCTCTTCTTCATTAATAACATTTGCCATCTCGGTCACACTCTGATATTGCTTGGCCATACATGTCCTGTTTTTTATCTGTGAAATGTTGGAGGGTATGCTTTGTTTCCTGCTAGGTGAGTGAGTTCCACCAACTTGAATCAAGGTTGTTTTTTTACAGACACAGTTAAAATTAAAAGAATACTGAGCCAAGCATTTGTTCTGAGTATCAGAATGAAATGGAGCTGACTGTCCATTTCATATAAATAGCCATTCCTGGTTATTCTAAACCTTCTTTATTTCAGCAATATAATTTAGAGTAGAAGCTGAGCCGTTACTGTTCCTATTGGGGAACAGAAATCTTGCTGACCAATCTAAGGTCTATCAGTAGATCTTGATCTACTTCTTGCCCAGGCTTGGAAACATTATTTTTCTACTACAGCACTCAAAATTCCCTAACCAAAATGGCCAGGGCCATGATGTCTTAGAGATTATACGAGTTATATTCCAAAAACATAACATTTCCGAATTCTGCTTCTTTTCTACCTCTGTCTTAAGAAAATGAGGGACTCCATGCTCCAACAACTTTAAAATGGTGCAGATGTTCAAAAAGGAGTTGATCACTGAGACCAACCAGCTGCTTTAAACAACCTGGATATTAAAAGAAAAGAAATTAAAGACATTGGAAGGAAATTCTTTGATGGTTGATGTGTGTGCATTTGCATGTTCTTTCCCTCATCACCTGGTCTGAGGCTTCTAATGATGTACGAAATTGAAATAAAATACATGTCTAACGGTGCATTTGGCAGCAAAGCTGGCATAGCCAAGGCATCCAGTGGGCAGCTATAGCTTTCTAAGCAAAGGGCATAAAATTCCTTCCAGCTGCCAGCCTCTGAAGGAAATGAGCCAAAGCAAGTAGAGCTGGTTTTACCAATCTTCCTTTGTTCCACAGGAAACAAGATAAGTTCTGGTAGATGGATAGATAAAACTATATACATTTATTAACTTAGCTTATATACACATGCCATTTGGATGTTGTTGTTTTATATTTTATATTAGTGCCTGTTCTAATATGTCTTTTGTTCTGGGAAAGGCTGCAGGGGCATAGTAGCTGAAGCCAGAGGATCACAGCATATGGTAGGTAATTCATTGTAATGGTTGTATATGACCTATGTGTCCTCTCCCTCATCTAAATTAAGAGGAGTTGCCCTCATATGAGAGATCCAGTGTGCCATAGTAGTTTGAGTGTTGGACTAGGACTCTGGGAGACCAAGATTTGAACCCCTGCTCAGCCATGGAAACCCACTGGGTGACCTTGGGCCTCTCAGCCTCAGGGGAAAAGCAGTGGCAACACACACACACACAGTGCGATAGAATTGGCAATGCCAAATCCCCTCTGAACAAATTTTGCCAAGGGCTCAGTTACATGGCTGTTTTTATTGCGATAGTTTGTGCTTTAGTGCTTTTTCGCAACAGTGCCGGGTAGTTTAGATGATTTATTGGGAAATCAGTTGCTCTGTTTATTTTTTCACTTTCTGGTTCAGACAGGCAAAGGTGGGGGGCGTGGCCTCCCAAGCACATCTGGGGGAAGATGAGATGGAGGGAGGGAAAGAGAGAGAGAGAAAAAAAGTGCTCTGAACTTTCCCTCCTCTGAGGAATGCCTGTTAGTTTTCATGCCTTAGCAAAGGCTAAGGAATGCCTGCTAGTTTTCATGCCTCTTCTTCCAAAAGCCCTTTCAGCCACGGAGGAACTACTCCACCCCCATCAAGCCCCCCTTCCCCTCACCCACTCTCCCTGTCTCTCTCTCTCTCTCTCACACACACACACACAAATGCAATCAGAGGAGTGCGAGCAAACTAACAGCTGGAGGAGCCCATCGCTACTCAGTCTCCCTCTCTCCCTCCCCCCCCCTCTCTCACACACACAGCCAAGCAAGCTGCAGACAGCTTGCTGGATTTTTTCCATGGCTGAAAACAACAGGGGCTTGATCTTTTCATTTCAGGCTCCTCCATCTCTTGTAAGCCCACCCCCTCCTTGGACAGCCCAACCAATCACAGCACAGCTCTGCTGTGACTGTATCAGAGAGATTGCTGGTAGTTCACACATACTTTTCCAAAATGGTAATTCACACAATCAATAATGCACTAAGTCACGCTACTTTTCAAAAAAAGTTGGGAAAAGTAGCAAAATCCCCTATCATGCTACTTTTGAGTTTTTGAGCTCCCCGCCTTCTGAATGAGGTGATACTGTGGCATGATGTGTGGGAACAATTAGGAATCTTAGTGATTTATTTAAGGGAATATTTTGCCGTGTAAACGGGGCCCAAGAAAACTCTGTGATAGGTTTGCCTTAGGGTCACTGTAAGTCAGAAATTACTTCAAGCACTCAACAAAAACAGCAGCAGTAGCACCACTGCCACCCTCATACATTGTGCACAACTTAGACACGCTGGGTAAATGCCAAAGCCTTCCTTAAGCAGAACCTGGGAAAATAACACTTTTGACTACTACTCCCAGAACCCCTGAGCTGACCATGTTGCCTTGGGGATTCTGGGCATTATATCCAAAAATGTTACTTTCCAGAGCTCTCTCTACTGACTACTAAACTACTAAACCACCAACCTGGGGCCCTTTCACACTACACAATTATAGCACTATAATTCCACTTTAACTGCTATGGCAACATCCTATGGAATACTGTACTGGAGTTTGTGGTTTTATTAGAGGTACCAGAGGAGCTCTCTTGCTGAGGGCTCATCTACACAGGTCAGAATACTCCAGTTCCCCTGTGGATCTGGTCCATTCCTCCTACATTACTGGTACAAAATGGAAGTCCAGACCACCACACCAGTCTGTTGCTGCATCTGCCACCACTACCATCTGTGTCCCACTCTCCAAAGCCAGGAAGCCAACGCGCAGCATGAGAGCAAGGCCTTCCTACATATGACCAGCTGGTCACATGCTGCAGGCCTGCTTCCTGGCTGTGGAAGAGCAAGGCAGATGGCAGCTGCAGCGACAGGCTGGTGTGACAGTCTGGGCTCTGTGGTCACACAGGGTCTAATCTGTTTTTTGCCAGATAGAGCAGATTTTGCCAGGTATTTTTTTTTAATGGTGTAGTGGGTCTTACCCTGTCTTCCTCCTCTCTTGGCCCTGTCTTTGCCCCAGGGATTGTGAGGACTGCCTGGGGGCAAAACAGGACAAAAGCCCTGCATTGTCTGCACTACAGGGCTCCAAGACGGGAGAAAGATAGGGTAAGTTGCCCAACTAGACAAGCCCTGAGATTTCTAAATACCTCTCCCTAAACAGCAGATCTCAGGAATCCATAGGATGTAGTAGTCATTGCCATTAAAGTGGAATCATAGGAGATTTTCAGATGAGGGAAATAACCCCCATGGAGATCGGGAGAGAAACGGGGCTGTTCCACTGCCAGCACTCTGTTTCACACACCACCATCCTTCTCCTGATCTCCATTTGTTCTCCTTCTGTCTTGCTTTCATTTTCCTTCTGTTATTTTTTACTAACGGAAGTTCTTTGTTAGTAAAAAACAGCGGAAAATAGCAGAAGGAAAATTAAAGCAGGATAGAGGGAGAACAAATGGAGATCAGGAGAAGGACGCGGGGGTTGAAACGGAGCGCTGGCAGTGGAACAGCCTCGTTTCTCTTCCGATCTCCGCGGGGGTTATTTCCCCCATCTGAAAATCTCCACAGTCCTACAATTGTGTCACGTGACCCCAGATTAAGCAGCTTAAAACTGGCCAGTCTAAAGTCTTGGTAGGAAATACAGTGTAGCCCTGAAGCATCTTTATGTCAAGATACATCAGCTTGTTTGTTTGTTTGTTTCAACTGCATTCCAAATTTGTCCATTAAGTGCATTCCACATTATACATTCCACAATTCTTGGACTACAACTTTAGGCTTTTGCACAATTGTGTTAGACTACAATTCTAGGTGGAATTGGATTACAGCTCTGGGGTCCTTCATGACAGCTTAGCCAGCCATCAGCCTCTCCATTGCTGCCTTTATCCACCATCTCTGGATGTACCTACCTTTTATGGGAACATGGTACACCTGGGGGTTGCAAGATTGCAATCTAGGGGTTGCAAGATTGTCACCCCTGTTCTAAATTGATCCATCATGCCTCTGGTGGAAAGTACCTTTTAACTTGTCACTGGGACCAGGAGAGCAAGGGTGTAAGGAGGGGTGTAACTATGGGAGGGGCAAAATGAGGGTATTACCCACCAAAAATAAGAATTCTGTTCACACAATGGTATTTTTTTCAGTCCTTAAATTTATAGCATTGCAGAGAGTGAAATATTAAAACTTATTCACACTTATAATGGCTGGAATTCTGTATCGACTACAAAGCATGCTACTTGGGGCATAGCAAGGGAGAGGGGGAGAGAGGGAGAGGAGGAGAATCAGGCCCCCTCATGCCACATGAAGCAGTAGGGACAGCAGTGGAACAACAGCGGTATTGGCAGATGTTGTCAGGGTTTTCCTGTCCATTTAAAGGGGCACAACAGTAACAACTAGAATGCAAAGCAGCAACAGGATAGCCATGATGTTGTCTGGTAAGTACTGGCCAAATTCATTTATATCCCACTGAAATTCCGCATTAGCAGCTTTGTGTGATAAAGTTCTAAATAGAAATCGTGAATGAAACAGTTACATAGACTTATTCATCTGTAACAATTTTGTATTCACAATTGCTACTTAGTCACAATTTTGATACTATTGCCATGATCATAACTCCTCCTTGACCTACTTTACAGGGCATCACCTATGGAGAAAGAGGATTTTATCACATTAGCATCTAAAAATGCTGTAATTCCACTACTGAGGAAAGCGCAAACATAGTGGCATGATTACAGTAATTATCATATGTTGTCATAATCGCACAATACTATGCTGTAATTGTGTGATACTACAACCACAGAATCATTGCACAACCACAACTAGCAGTTTAAGAATGGGATTTTACTTCCGTGATTTTGTATGGATGAGATTTCATCTGTTCTCATGAGAAGACATGACTTTGTGTAAACACACCAAAACCACATTAATAATAAAATAAATTAGCAAATAAACAAATAAACAATAAAATGTACCAAGAAAAGGTGATAGTTCATTAAAAGAGTATCCTCTGAGTCCTGTTTTCTTGTTGGTAAAAGGAGGGGGGGAGGACCACCCATTCATGCTGTAATCGCACAATTACAGTGGGATGTGATTTCACACACTTGTCAATACTGCAAAAAGAGCAATATTGAGGGCTATAAGTGACAAGCAGTTAACAGGTGGAGCACACATTGACCATGGGAGGACAACAACATTGTGCAATAACAGGAACCCACTTGTGGTACTGTTGTGCTGTAATTCAGTGATTACAGCCCCATCCGATAAAGTCCAGAAAGCCATTGTGCTGGTGATTGCAGCATGGGTGAATGATGTTGCTGTCAGGTTTGAGTCGAGGGTCAGGCCAGGAGAAGTTACTTAGTTAAGTATACTAAGTTGCCAATACAATATTCTAGCCAACTCTTATATTTGCTGCATTTGCATTCCCTTGGTCACTTTGTCTGGCCCTTTATGTTATTCCAGTGACAGAAATCTGGGGAATGTAGGGAAATTTCATTGGGAGGCAGAATTCTTATGGAGGGCAATGCCTTCACCCCCCGCCCCCACTAAACTCCTGGGTGTAACATCATTATATTTCCAAAGTAATGTACTTAGTAGGAATGAACAACCCTAATGGGTGAGGTGAAATGAGTAACATTTATGTTTTAATGCCTTGTTATATTTTTCAAATCTGTGCTGTTCTTTTATCAATCCTATGGTTTTTCCCCCCAAACACAAAATGTATCCAAAAAGTATATTGTTGCAGAAATCATGGAACAGCAGACCCACGTATTGGAAAGTGAGTTTTATTACACTGGTGGGCCTGACTGGAATACCTTCCAAAGAGTCAGAGCCAAGAGCTATGACTACAGAATACTTTTATGCAAAAAAAAAAAAAAAAAATCCCTCCTCCTTCTCTTTGGTGTCAGAAATTTCTCTTCCTTGAGACAATTGTGATAGTTCAAGGCAAGATAGCTTAGGAACATTTGGGTACAGTTTGACTGCTATTAGAGAAAGAATTTGTTTATATCAGCATATCATATGTTTCTGGAACATAGAGTTGATTAGTAAGGAACATTGACTAGACCTGAGAGTTAAAGAAAAAAGACTTTGCAGAGTCCCAGAGTCTCGTGGGCTATCTAGTCTGACCCCAAATAGTTTTTTCTCCTTCTCACTTGGGACTAGCCGTCCTCACTCGGAGCAAAGCCAAAGAACAGAAATCCACTGATAGCCCTGCTCAGGTGCCGGGTCCTACTGAAAGTGGCGGTGATTCACCCTTGGCGCCGGGACCGGTGCCACAGCCCTTAAACCCCGACCCGCCTTACCCCGATCCGGGGACCCGGGCGGTGACCCCTACGGCAGATGGCTCGGCCACGCCCACTGTTTCTCAAGGGGAGGAAGGAGGGTGGCATGCTCAATTGGCCTCGGAACTGCCCCGGGACCAGTGGTTCCTGGCTCACCCCAATGAGGTAACTGTGAAGGATGGGGTGGCTTGGAAAGGGGATCGCCTGTATGTACCTGAGGTCTTGAGAGCGAGTATTCTCAAACAGTGCCATGATGTCAAGAGTGCGGGACATTTTGGGTATCTCAAAACTTTACATTTGGCCCGCAGACAATTTTGGTGGCCCCGCATGAGGAAGGAGGTGGAGGATTATGTAAAGGGGTGTACCACTTGTGCAGTGTCAAAAGGGGGGTCGGGGAAGCCCAAAGGTTTGCTCCACCCTCTACCTACCCCAAACAAGCCCTGGGAGGTCATTAGCATGGATTTTATTGTGGATTTGCCAGAGAGTAGGAAAAAGACGGTTATTTGGGTTGTGACTGATTTGTTTTCCAAGCAAGCGCATTTTGTGGCCTGTAAGAAGCTCCCCACAGCCTCCCAATTAGCCAAATTGTTCATTCAGCATATTTATCGGATTCATGGCATTCCGGCCAAGATTGTGTCGGACCGGGGCCCACAATTTACTTCGCAGTTTTGGAAGGCTTTCACAAACCTTCTAGGGGTGGAGCTTGGTCTCAGCAGCTCCCATCATCCCCAATCGGATGGACAATCGGAACGAACGAATCAGACGCTGGAAAAATACCTAAGGTGCTATGTGAATTTCCAACAATCTGATTGGGTTGATCTTCTACCTTTTGCTGAAGTGGCCTACAATAATGCCACTCACCAGAGCACTGGGCTCTCGCCATTCAAGGTTGTGTCTGGGCGTGATTTCGGTCCCCTCCCCTTGTTGGAGGGGTCTCCCAACTCTGACCCCGTTTCGGTCTCCCAGTGGAGTCAAAAGGTCAGGGATGCGTGGCCTCATGTAATCTCGGCCTTGGACTTTGCCAAAGCACGCTACAAACATTATGCTGATCAGAAACGGGACCCTTCCCCCAGATATGCAGTGGGAGATATGGTTTATTTGTCCACCAAATTTCTTAAGTGTCCCCAACCCTCGAAAAAGTTGGGAGCCAAATACATTGGACCTTTTCGTGTTGTTAGGATGATAAATCCTGTGGCTTTTGAACTGTCTTTGCCTAAGTTGTATCGTCATGTACATCCTGTGTTCCATTCCAGCCTGCTCAAGCCCGTGAGCCCTCCGGACAAACACCACCCGGCTCCAGAACCTGCTCCTCAGCTGATCCTGGTGGATCAGGACCAACATTTTGAAATTTCTGAGATTCTGGACTCTAGACTTCACCGGGGAGGGTTACAGTATTTGGTAAAGTGGAAACACCTGCCTTTGGGCCATGCAGAGTGGGTTGCTTCTGAGCATGTCAATGCCAACCGCTTGTTGCGAAAGTTTCATGCCCGCTTTCCCGATAAGCCTGGTTGATGAAAAAGGGGGGGGGTTGGTCTTCGGGGGGGCAGTATGTCGGGCTCATCCCTGAATTCTGGGTATTGGAGTGGAATTCATGGAGGCCCTGACATGTAGTTAGTATTTTCTCAGGCTCTTGGAATGCCTGAGAAGATGAGCCAGGCCTCCTGGTTGGCATGGCAACGCAAGTCCTACCAGGAACTCAAGGCCACGCTTGCCGGCTACTCTCGCTCCCCCGTGGAGTAACTCCCGCCCCGCTCTGTCTGTTCTCACGCTGGATGCTTTTTATCTTTAAGATGTTTATGTAAACTTCAGTAGCAGCTTTGCAATGGTTCCTTACACAAGCTTCTCTTCCAATAAAGAGATTTATTGAAGAACCCTGAGTTTGTGTTCTGCGTACATCACAGATTGTAAGGTGACAGCATTCAGCAAATATACATTAGAGTCTATATGGCCACTACAATATAACATTGCTGTAACGTTACTTTTAAGCATGGTAAAATCTTACATGCTTCATGACTTTCAAAAAGTACAGTTGTCCCTCCACATTCGCGAACTTGACATTCGCGGTTTCGGTTATTCGCGGTTTTGGGAGGGCCCCCCCCGGGCCCCCCCAAAACCGCGACACGGGGCCTCCAGAGGCCCCGTGAAAGACATAGAGGGAGCGGGGAGGCCCAGGGAGGCGTCCACGGGGCCCCCGGAGGCGCTCCGGAGGCCCCATGAAGGCCTGGGGAGGGCTGGGGAGGCGATCCTGGGGCCTCCGGAGACGCTCCGGAGGCCCCAGGAAGGCCTGGGGACGCGGTGGGGAGGGCTGGGGAGGCAATCCTGGGGCCTCCGGAGCATCTCCGGAGGCCCCAGAAAGGCCTGGGGACGGGGTGGGGAGGCGATCCTGGGGCCTCCGGAGACGCTCCGGAGGCCCCAGGAAGGCCTGGGGACGCGGTGGGGAGGGCTGGGGACGCGATCCTGGAGCCTCCGGAGACGCTCCGGAGGCCCCAGGAAGGCCTGGGGATGGGGTGGGGAGGGCTGGGGAGGCGATCCTGGGGCCTCCGGAGCATCTCCGGAGGCCCCAGGAAGGCCTGGGGACTCGGTGGGGAGGGCTGGGGAGGCGATCCTGGGGCCTCCGGAGACGCTCCGGAGGCCCCAGGAAGGCCTGGGGACGGGGTGGGGAGGGCTGGGGAGGCGATCCTGGGGCCTCCGGAGACGCTCCGGAGGCCCCAGGAAGGCCTGGGGACGGGGTGGGGAGGGCTGGGGAGGCGATCCTGGGGCCTCCGGAGACGCTCCGGAGGCCCCAGGAAGGCCTGGGGACGGGGTGGGGAGGGCTGGGGAGGCGATCCTGGGGCCTCCGGAGACGCTCCGGAGGCCCCAGGAAGGCCTGGGGACGGGGTGGGGAGGGCTGGGGAGGCGATCCTGGGGCCTCCGGAGAAGCTCCGGAGGCCCCAGGAAGGCTTGGGGACGGGGTGGGGAGGGCTGGGGAGGCGATCCTGGGGCCTCCGGAGACGCTCCGGAGGCCCCAGGAAGGCCTGGGGACGCGGTGGGGAGGGCTGGGAAGGCGATCCTGGGGCCTCCGGAGCATCTCCGGAGGCCCCAGAAAGGCCTGGGGACGGGGTGGGGAGGCGATCCTGGGGCCTCCGGAGACGCTCCGGAGGACCCAGGAAGGCCTGGGGACGGGGTGGGGAGGGCTGGGGAGGCGATCCTGGGGCCTCCGGAGACGCTCCGGAGGCCCCAGGAAGGCCTGGGGACGGGGTGGGGAGGGCTGGGGAGGCGATCCTGGGGCCTCCGGAGCGTCTCCGGAGGCCCCAGAAAGGCCTGGGGACGGGGTGGGGAGGGCTGGGGAGGTGATCCTGGGGCCTCCGGAGACGCTCCGGAGGCCCCAGGAAGGCCTGGGGACGCGGTGGGGAGGGCTGGGGAGGCGATCCTGGAGCCTCCGGAGAAGCTCCGGAGGCCCCAGGAAGGCCTGGGGATGGGGTGGGGAGGGCTGGGGAGGCGATCCTGGGGCCTCCGGAGCATCTCCGGAGGCCCCAGGAAGGCCTGGGGACGGGGTGGGGAGGGCTGGGGAGGCGATCCTGGGGCCTCCGGAGACGCTCCGGAGGCCCCAGGAAGGCCTGGGGACGGGGTGGGGAGGGCTGGGGAGGCGATCCTGGGGCCTCCGGAGACGCTCCGGAGGCCCCAGGAAGGCCTGGGGACGCGGTGGGGAGGGCTGGGGAGGCGATCCTGGAGCCTCCGGAGAAGCTCCGGAGGCCCCAGGAAGGCCTGGGGATGGGGTGGGGAGGGCTGGGGAGGCGATCCTGGGGCCTCCGGAGCATCTCCGGAGGCCCCAGGAAGGCCTGGGGATGGGGTGGGGAGGGCTGGGGAGGCGATCCTGGGGCCTCCGGAGACGCTCCGGAGGCCCCAGGAAGGCCTGGGGACGGGGTGGGGAGGGCTGGGGAGGCGATCCTGGGGCCTCCGGAGCATCTCCGGAGGCCCCAGAAAGGCCTGGGGACAGGGTGGGGAGGGCTGGGGAGGCGATCCTGGGGCCTCCGGAGACGCTCCGGAGGCCCCAGGAAGGCCTGGGGACGGGGTGGGGAGGGCTGGGGAGCGATCCTGGGGCCTCCGGAGACGCTCCGGAGGCCCCAGGAAGGCCTGGGGACGCGGTGGGGAGGGCTGGGGAGGCGATCCTGGAGCCTCCGGAGAAGCTCCGGAGGCCCCAGGAAGGCCTGGGGATGGGGTGGGGAGGGCTGGGGAGGCGATCCTGGGGCCTCCGGAGACGCTCCGGAGGCCCCAGGAAGGCCTGGGGAGGGCGGGAGGGAGGGCTGGGGAGAGCTCCGCGGGGCCTAGCAAGGCCCCGCAAAGGCCTGGGGAGGGCGGGAGGGAGGGCCGGGGAGGCCTCCGCGGGGCCTAGGAAGGCCCCGCGAAGGCTTGGGGAGGGAGGGAGGGAGGGCTGGGGAGACCTCCGCGGGGCCTAGCAAGGCCCCGCAAAGCCCTGGGGAGGGCGGGAGGGAGGGCTGGGGAGGCCTCCGCGGGGCCTAGGAAGGCCCCGCGAAGGCTTGGGGAGGGAGGGAGGGAGGGCTGGGGAGACCTCCGCGGGGCCTAGCAAGGCCCCGCAAAGGCCTGGGGAGGGCGGGAGGGAGGGCCGGGGAGGCCTCCGCGGGGCCTAGGAAGGCCCCGCGAAGGCTTGGGGAGGGAGGGAGGGAGGGCTGGGGAGACCTCCGCGGGGCCTAGCAAGGCCCCGCAAAGGCCTGGGGAGGGCGGGAGGGAGGGCTGGGGAGGCCTCCGCGGGGCCTAGGAAGGCCCCGCGAAGGCTTGGGGAGGGAGGGAGGGAGGGCCGGGGAGACCTTCGCGGGGCCTAGGAAGGCCCCGCGAAGGCCTGGGGAGGGAGGGGGGAGGGGTGTCGTTATTCGCGGTTTTTTCACATTCGCGGGGGTCCGCAGAACGGAACCCCCGCGAATGTGAAGGGACGACTGTACATTTCCAAGCTCTACTAATCATTCTTCTCTTTTGTAGAATTTGTAGTGTTCATCCTAAACATTAGGAAGAACTTCCTGACAGTAAGAGCTGTTCGGAAGTGGAATACACTGTCTTGTACTGTGGTGGAGTCTCCTTCTTTGGAGGTTTTTAAACAGAGGCTGGATGGCCATCTGTCAGGAGTGCATTGATTGTGTATTCCTGCATGGAAAGGAGTTGGACTGGATGGCCCTTGTGGTCTCTTCCAACTCTATCATTCTATGATCTCCCATTATCATTACTAAGCTTATTTCCCCATTTTATGTGTGCTTTGGGTTCATATCTTTCTTTCTCCACATGTTTTGGGCACACAAATGCCTGATGTGATAACATGCTTGAGTCCAGACTATTTGAAAAACTGTATGTCCCTGTACAAACCTGCAAGAGTTCTAAGATCATCAGGGGAAGGCATTCTCTCAGTCCTGCCACCATCACAGGCTCGCCTTGTGAGGACACGAGAGAAAGTCTTCTCAATGGCTACTTCCACCCTCTAGAACTCCCTTCCACTGGAGGTTAGGCTGGTCCCCTCCCTGCTTTCCTTTTGCCAGCAGGCAAAGACATTTTTATGCAAGCAGGCTTTTAATATGTAGCTGGGCTTATGGAGGCTCTTATTGGGGTATTTTTTAAATTTTTTAATTTTTAATTTTGCTTACTTTTAACTTTTATGTGGTTTAAGTAATTTTAGATTTTTATATTGTGAGGTTTTTAATGGTTTGAACCTGTATTTTATATGATTTTGTGAGCCACCTTGGGTCCTTTCTGGGAGAAAGGAGGCACATAAATTAATAAAATAAAATAAATAAATAAAAATAAAATGCTGAAGAATCAGAACCAGATCAGCTCATACTATTCAGCTTTGCCAGAGTCTTTGCTTCTTTCTCTCACACGGATACACGCTGAAGACAAACTTGATAAGATCGAAACCATCTATTTCTAGCAATCATACATATGGGAGGAAATAATATTTGTAACATCCATGTACAGTACAACAGAGAAGTAGCAGCTGTGGTCCTGTAACTCTTCCTTGCCCTCCACCACTGTTCTGATTATCCATGTTTCTCCTTCCACTGCCTACTAACATATCTTTCCTTTATTCTTTCCTCATTCCCCATTCTTATTAACACCTGTTTCTCCTGTCCAACCGCCGTTATTGCTTCTCCACCTCACTAAGGAGCCTTTAATGAAATTCCACTCTGTTTTCTGATGCCTCACAGAGGAGTCTCCTAGTCAACTCAATTAGGTTGCCACTAATTGGGAACTCTGCACCATAAAGTCAGCATGAGGATTCTCTCTGTGTCACTGGAAAACAAAGGAAACATTTTCTGGAAGCCTGTCTTGGAAAACAGCATTCAGGATTAATTTCTTACCTAATCAATTCCTCCCCCCACCCACACTCCCTTTCAAGTTATAATTTTTTTTAAGTAAAATATAATTTTTTGTAGAAAAAGAAAGCTGGATAAGACAATGACAAAGATAAAAGAATACAGCCCCTAGAGGCACCTTTTTGCTGCTGGCACTCATCCTGGAGACAGAAAGGTCTTACTCTATATGGACCCCCTATGTAAAGGAGTTTCAAGGAAGTTGTCAAGAAGACACCTTTGCCAGACTTTCTGCAGCAATAGCTTGTTCTTTAAAGGAGCAAGGGTCATTAAAAAGAAAAGCCTAGGCACGCCATAGGGGAAAGGAGATGCAAATCAGGCCGTATGACTTTTCCTGTCACACATTCCTGATGGACAATTAGGGTTCATTGAAATTCCACAGAAAAGCTTGTCAGTCAAGGAGCCAGGCTATGGCCTAACAAGCAGGCCAAGACCTGTGGGGGCCCCCTGCCCACTCCGGTCTCATCATCTCTGCAGCCAGTCCCTAAGCACAGCTTCCTGCTCTTCAGTCATTGTGTCATGAGTTACCATTGCATCTTTTTCATGCCCCAGCAAGGGAAGCATGCTACTGAGGATATAACTGAGTAGGCCACTTCTCAGGGTTGGCAGTTCCCAAACTAGGGACTTCATCAGAGGCAGCAAATATGGCATCATAATGACGCCCAAAGAATGGAAGAGGGCACCCCTTTTGCACAATGCTGTGCTATAGCGTTCTGCTGCTGTGAATAAGGTGTTCTTTTTTTATTCATGGGCCAAGCCGCCAATTGATCTGCTGTGGCGTTTTTTCCACGTAATTGCAAGCGCCTGAAAAAGTGCCCATTCTGCTGGCATGATTTTAGCATCAATGGGTGGTCCCCGCCAGAACTAGGTACGGGATGCTCTTTTTATGAACCTCCCCATTTTGCAGGCAGGTTTTTAAGTGTGCTCCAGTGCTTGTGTGCTCCAGTGTTCATTTTGTTTTTCTAATTTAGCTGTTTTTAGACTTTTAAGCACACTCAGGTCTTCTTGCGAGAACCACCGAGATCATGCACACTCGCCAACACAGAAGTACAGGACTTTTTCATGATATTATGGTAATGTTTTATATAAAGGGTTATTTTGCCAGGACACTTACACTTTAAAATATGGTGAGAAAGAAACTTTTTAGAGGCTCTTCTGATAAAGTTCTATATCATCGGTTCCAAAATAGTGTGCCCTGCTGGCCCAGAGTACCCCACAAAACTCACAGGGGTGCCACCAAGATATTGTAAATGTTCACTTTCTGGAGACAGCTGGACCTGGAGATGGCTTCCTGATGGTGGCTTGGTTGCAGCTGCAGGAGCTGCTCCTGTTCCCAGGCCTCATGTCCAACAGTGGCAGAAGCACTGGGACTTCCACACTGTTTTCAGCTAAAGGGGGAGAATGAAACATCTGGATGTTAATCCTAATCCATGATATATATATATATATATATATATATATATATATATGAATTCAACCCCCCACCCTGACGTTTGCATCGATTGACTGCAGGGAGGAAGAGGGGGAGGAGATGATAGCAGAAAAGAGGGAGATTTCCATTCCAAATATTTTAGGTTTAACATGAATTAAGGTTAATAATAACATCCAGTGTTAGGGTTTTCAGTACACTGATCTGGGAGATTTCTGTGTGGTGTAGACTGGCAAGGGGGAGGAGAACGTATTCCATCCTATGTGTTTTGGGGTTAACACTGGTTGGGGTTAACATTCAGATATTAGTACATTGATTTTGAGATCCCTGTGTGGAATGGAGTAGTCTGGAGAAGGAGGAAGGGATTCCATTGCAATGATCCTAGTGTTACCTGCTTTGACAGCCCCTACCTTTCAATAATACATAATTGGCAATATTTAATAATTTGGCTGGCTATGGCCTGCCGCATGGTTGGCAAGTAAACCAGGGACTCCCCAGATACTAAGGCTGGAGTTATGCACACTCTAGGGAGCAGCCTTAGAAATTCCTTCAACAGGTCATACCCGTGTCAGAGTTCTTCCTAAAACCACCTGGAAATGAGTCATCCACTAATCCCATTAAGGATAGCTGAGCACTTGGTGATTGCAAAACGGGTTTTTCCTCTTTTCCCTAGATCACAATAGAAGGTTGCCTGTGCCCATTCAATTCAAAATTTCTCACCCATCAATGATCATTAACACATCCAGATAACCCCTTGTCTAGTCCTGGGAAACTCCAATAGATATTATATTCCACTATAAATCCCATACCTTCAGGAGAATTTTAAAATATAAATATCATCCTAAAACACAGCCAAAGTGTGCACAGCTTCCCTATATCCATCCACACTGCTGCTCTTCTGTGTGACCCTCAGAATGCAACTCTGAGTATCCTCTGTTGCATGAATCTCTGCTCTTAAGATAGATATAGTACTACCCATCATCTCCTCAATCTATTCCTCTATCCAAACACTTCCTACTTTCTTCATTAGCCTTGTGTGACTGCTTGAAGCCTGAGTGTGTGTGTGTGTGTGTGTGTGCACATGCCCTAGATTAATGTTCAATAAAAAACAGTTTTACTTCACCCTCTGGCTTGGAGTCTCCTCAGTTACTAATGGTATACATAGGTCAAAAGAGCCCATTATTACCTAGCCTCTTGCTGCCATCTTGAGCTAATTAAAATTCCTCACATTAGAATTCAGGCACTAGTGGGATCCTCACAGACCCCAAACAATTCAGGTAACACTAGGGTTTGTAAGCCACCTTTAGTCTCAGGTCCAGGAGAAAGGCAGGATAAAAATCAGTAAAACAATAACAACAAAAGCACAGTTTGGGCTAAATATCCAGATATTAGTGTTTTCAGTACACTGGTGTAGGATACATCTGCATGGAGTAGACCTATGTGGAAAGGAACAGGTGCAAGAAGGAGAGATGGTGTTAGCTTGATTCTAAACATTTTAACTTTGGGTGTCCCATTGACATCAATAACTCTTTCGGGTCTCTATCATTCCCCTCCTCCTCTGCCTCCAGCACATAGGTGCTTTCTTAGAACAGGAAGAAGAGATTGGAGATTATCAGACCAGCCTAATAAATCGGAAGAGGGATGCCACAGTATTGTGAAAGGATTTCCCTTTCAGACAATGTTGTCCCTGTCCTGTTCTGCTCCCATGCTGCCCCCATTCTTTTTCATTGATGGCTCAAGCCATTAATAGATCCACCATTCCGTTTCAGTGATGGAACAATAGTTGTGTAAAAAGGTGCCTGTTATGCTGGCATGATGCCAGCATTAGTTGGAGGTCTGTGTGTCAAAAAAAAAAAACACTCCCAGATGCCTCCCTTACGCTTAACAGGCTTCTGCTGCTGCCGGGATCACCCCCCCATCTCCGCCCGATCACCCCCTCCCATCACTGCCAGATCTCCCCCTCCCATCACCACCCGATTGCTCCCTCCCATTGCTGCCTGAATGCCCCCTCCCATTGTCGAATGATCGCCCCACCAATCACCACCCAATTGCCCCTTCCCATCACCACCCAATTGCCACCCAATCGCCCCCAATTGCCACCCAATCACCCCCAATTGCCACCTGGTTGCCCCCCAATCATTCCCCCATTGCCCCCCTGATCACTCCCAGCCTGTCCCTTAAAATCACCAGCTCTCCTCTCCTTGCAAGAGCAGCTGGGATTACAAACCAGGAAGTGAAAGGAGCTCTAGAGCTCCTTTCACTTCTTGGGCTGCCCAGCACAAGCACAATTAAGGTAAGTGTGAAACTTTTTGTTCTTGTGTCGGTACAGGGGGGGAAAGGAGATTGAGGGATGTGAACATTTTTTTTGTTCACATCTGAAAATTTCCATAGTATTGGAGGAGGGGGGAGAAGGAGAAGGACAAGAACAGGAATGATATAAATACATCTACATGATTTATTGAGGTCAATGGGGATTTCCAGAGATAAAATGCTGAGAATCAAGATAGCATCATCTCTCCTACTCCTACACCTACTCCTACTAGTACTACTCTATACCAGTCCATCTATGCAGAAGTATCCCAAATCAGTGAACAGAAAACTGTAGCAGCTGGGTGTTTGTTGTTGTATTTGTGTGGACCTATGGTGACCCTATGGTTGAGAGACCTCCAAAATACCGTATCATCAACAGCCCTGCTCAGGTCTTGCAGACTCAGAGCCATGTCTTCCTTGACTGAGTCTGTCCATCTGGAATGCAGTCCTCCTCTTTTCCTACTGCTTTCTACCTTACCAGGCATTATTGTTTTTTCTACCAAGTCATGTCTTCTCATGATATGAGCAAAGTACAACAGTATCAGGACTTTATCAGACAAGCCTCTTTACTTGTTTTTTTGCCGGCATATTTTGCGCTGTTTTTATGCCAGCAAAAGACCTCACCACCACCACCAGACCTTACCTTCAGTCCTGGTAAAAGGCAGCCCCAGCATTGACGGAGAGTGAACGGAGCTCCATTCACTTCCATGCTCATGATCTCAGAGAATCTCACGAGAAGACACGAGCACAGAAAATTTTTAAAATAAAGAAAAAGAAACACACAAAATGTTAACACAAGCACAAAAACACACTAAAAAAATTACAAGTAAACCAGGAAGGTTAAAAAAAAAAAAAAAAAGAGCATCCCTTACCTGGCTGACCCAATCTCACTGGAGGTGTTCTGTCATTCATGCTGCATTCACATAAGTACAATGGCACCAAGTTTCAACCGCCAAAAGCAAAACAGGAGATCTATTGATGGCTTGGCATGTCAATAAAAAAGTATACTTTATTGCCTACACATGATTACACAAGGATGACGGCAGGTGGTATGCAAGCCCTTTCGTGTTAATTAGGTGTCATTATGATGCTGTATTTGCCTGGCCTAATAAAGTCCTCTGTTTAGTCATCTTGGCTTCTAGGGAGAGTTCAGGTTTGATTTGCTCTAGGACCCATTGATTTGTCTTTTGAGCAGTCCACAGTATCTGTAGAACTCTTCCCCAGCACCACATCTCAAATGAGTTGACTTTCTTCCTATCAGCTTTCTTCACTGTCCAGCTTTCACAACCATACATAGAAGTGGGATATACAATGGCATGGACCATCCTAACTTTAGTATTTAGTGATATATCCTGACACTTCAGGATGTTTTCTAATGCCTTCATAGCTGCCCTTATAATTTTTTTGATTTCTTGACTGCAGTCTCCATTCTGATTAATTACTGATACGGAATTCCAAGATATGGAAAAACGTGGTCTATTTCAGTGCCTTCATTGTCTACTTTAAAGTTATGTGAATCATCTGTGGTCATTATTTTTGTTTTCTTAATGTTCTACTATAAACCTGCCTTTGCACTTTCTTCCTTGGCTTTCTTCAGTAATCATGCCCAGTCTTTACTATTTTCTGTTGGTAGTATGGTGTCATCAGCATATCTTAAATTATTAATATTCCTTCCTCCAATTTTTATGCCACCCTCATCTGAGTCTAATCCTGCTTTATGTCTGATATGTTCAGCATACAAATTAAACAGATAGGATGATAAAATGCAGCCTTGCCTGACCCCTTTGCCAGTTGGAAGTCATTCTGTTTCTCTGTATTCTCGCCTAACAGTAGTCTCTTGTCCTGAGTACATGTACATATCAGACAAGTAAATATTGTGGCACACTCATTTCTTTAAGAACGATCCATAGTTTTTCATGATCCATCTGGATGTTTACCCCACTCTAATCTAAAATCTAATCCTATAATCTTTAGTTTACAATCCCTCTCCATTTTCTTCTTTCCTTCAGCCACAGTAGTCCACACCACAGGCTTTGCAATTCAGTGTATTGAAACGCTTCACACAGCATTTTGATGTTGATTTTGTGCAGTTTTTTTTGTAACTAGATACACATAATTTTTTGGAAAGCTGTACACTTTCCCCTTTGCTTTGTCAAATTCCTGTGCAGTTCAAAAATCCAACTCCTACTTAGGAGTTAGCATCAGGCCAACCAATGAAGGATTTTCCTGTAACAGGTAGTAGACAGGTGGTGAGTTTGTATTTGTGTGTTTCTGTGCCCAAGGGTAGGTTTTGTACCTCGTGCTCAAAACAGAGGACAATGCAGAAATATTTTTTCCTGGCCTACCAACTTTTTAACCTCTCCCTCTAGTTCTGTCAAGCTGTTCCTTCCTATTCCAGGAGTGGAACCTTACCGGATTCTCAACCTTTTTTTGTTTCTTTTCCCCACATATTTCCTGCTAACTTCACTCCCTGTCCATAGAATCATAGAACTGGAAGAAACCACAAGGGCCATCCAGTCCAACCCCCCGCCATGCAGAAATACCCAATCAAAGCATTCACAACATATGGCTATCCAACCTCTGTTTAAAATCTCCAAAGAAGACTCCACCACACTCTGAGACAGCCTATTTCACTGCCGAACAGCTCTTACCATCAGGAACTTCTATTTAATATTTAGGTGGGATCTCTTTTCCTTTAGTTTCCTATAGTCTTCCCCACCCTTCAAGCTCTTTGCTCCCCCTCCCAAAATATTTGTCTTCAGTCTCAACATTTATCAAGTGGAATCATTTTCCATCAGTTTTAGACACACTGATGTTGCTTGGCCACACACACACCAGTTTCATCTGTAAAATGTTGGAAGGTGTGCTATATTAATTCCCTTCCTTTTGTTGTGTAGCATGTTTACCTTTATTTCCCACACACTGTTACCTTCCTTAACAGCCTCCATCTTAGAATATCACATAATTGGCAATATTTAATAATTTGTCACAATGTGGCCTTTCATGTGGTTAGCAGGTAAACCAGGGGTCCCGAGATACTAAGCTTGGAGTCATGTATAACCAAGAGAGGAGCCTTTGGAAATTCCCCAAACAAATACTCAGGTCAGAGATTAAGACCTGGAGGTGAGTCATTCACTAATCCACTCAAAGAGAACAGAATCCTTGATGCTTGTAAAACAGGTTCTTCCTCTCCCCTTCCCGTCCAACAATAGACCTTGCCTGCTCCTATTCAATTCTAAACACATCAACCATTAATGATCGTTAACTCTTCCAGAGAACCCTTTGTTTAGTCCTGGGAACCTCAGAGAAACATTGTATTCCATTCAAAATCCCATCCCTTCAGGGGAATTATCTCACATAAATATCACTCTAAAACACCACCAAAATATCTGCAGTTCCTCTTCCTATATCCATGCTGCCGGTTTGCTGTGAGACCCTCACAATGCATTTCTGACAACCTTCTGCTGCACAAATCTCTTCTCGTCTGAGAGGTATCATATCATCTGAGAATCCCCTTACTCTATTCCTCTATCCAAATACTTCCTACTATCTTCAATAGCCTTGTGTGAATGTCTGAAGACTGCTTGTTCAAGTGAATGCTGTTGATATTAATTTCCAATAAAGATCATTTAATTGTACGTTTTGGCTTTAAGACTCCTCCGTTACTACCGGTATGCATCAGTTAAAAGATCCTGCTGTTACCCAGCCTCTTGCTGCCATAATTGAGCTAATTAAATATTCCCCATATTAATTTTGGACACTAGTGGGATCCTTGTGGACCTCATGCAATTCAGCTAACAACGTTGCTAAGAACTACACCTACAGAATCCTCTAAATAGTGCAACTGTTTATACAACGGCTTACATTGATGCAACATTGCGCAATGGTTTACACTGATGTAACAGGGCTTGTGCAACCTTGGGGTGAATCTACACCAGTTCCAGTTCCAGCATGGTTTACCCTTGCTCCAGTTTGGCTTCTCATAAGCCACATGATTCCCTTTTAATCCAATTTGGAATCTGAACAGCAAGCCACATGAATCGCACATTATGGGACCTAGACAGTTTAAGAGGGTATATCCACTTTTGAGGATTATTTTTGCCCACATGGCAATGGAACTTGTGGCAGTTGCAATATTTTTGTTTTGTTTTGTGTATGTGCATATACACATATTCACAGGGGTTGTAAAAGCTCACATGGCTTACTTTGCAGGCTTTGTGGTGTTTTCCTATTGCACATGTGCAACTTTTACAGATACTCACCCGTGCTTGCTCTGGATTTATTGTATGATGCACGCCTCTTACCTAGGCCACTATGTATATTGGCCCCAGATTGCTGTTTCTGCTGCAGCTTTAATTTGCTCATGTGGGCTCCTGTGTCCCACCTCACAACCCCCAAGTTGGGAATCCTCCTGTCCTCACCCCTCTCCAATGGTCTTTCTTATTTGCATGATGGAGGGGAATTCTTTTGGCAGCAATGGGTTCTTGTGTTTTTCGCCTCTCTCTAAAATATAGTACAGGTTCCATTGCAGTGTATGTGGAGGAAAGTTGGCCAGGGCAGGGGGGGGGATGGATTAATCCTGCTATTCATGAAGTTGGCTCAGCACATTCTGTCCATGGTGTTGGTTCAACACACAGCACCCTTTTACAGAATTGGAAGAATTATTTGCTTCGCTGTGCATCCACACTACACAAATAATCCAGTTTGAAACTGGATTATTTGCCATGGTGCCTTCCTATGAGAACCTGGGCTTTGTAGTATGGTGAGGCACCAGCACTCTTTGACAGAGAAGACTAAAAACCTTGTAAAACTACAAATCCCAGGATTTCATAGGAAGGAGCCATGGCAAATAGTCTAGTTTCAAACCGGATTATTTGTGTAGTGTGGATTAGGCCTCAGATTGTCATATACTAACTTCCTCAGATTCAGTAATGAGCAGCTTCAGAGTTAAACAGAAAGCTTTATTGCTACAGTAATCTAAAGAGTGAACTATACAAAATTGCTGCTAATAGGAAAAGCAGTAAAACAAAAAGTATTTACAATCAACCAAATCTGGCAGGCAATTTTCCCATTGGTCACCCATCATCCCTGTTCTTACCCAGCCGGGGTCCACCCATTGTTTCCCACAGTTTCTGCAGGTGTAAAGCCGGCTTCCAGCCCGCTTCCAGACAGACACCATTCTCCCTTGTTTAATCTCAGTACACCAACTCGTTATATTGTAAAGAATGCAAAAGGTCCAACATGAAAGCACACAATAACTTGATACAGACAGAACTCCTAGCAGGGAGGTCACTTTTAGGGACTGATCCTAACACAGATCTCTGAAAACCCTTAGGGCTATATCCACACCAAATTAAAAAAATCTTTGGCTATCTCCCTCTCCCTCTTACTATTTCCCCAGATTACTAGCCAGAAACACTCATAGCCCAGCTTGGGTAACGTCTTTTGACTTTGGAAGGGCTGGAGACATGTGTGATTCAAGGGCAGGAGCAGTTCCAGGAGCACTTGGTCCAGCACTGTCTGGCTGTTAAATCTGTAAATAGTTAAGTTTCTAAAATCTGATTTCTATTCTGTAAATAAAGATAGTTTTATTTCCTGTGCTTTCAGAAAATCAAAGACAAATTGGTTTTCAGTGTTTTCTGCTGGTTCTTTCTCTGGGGAGCAAGGTACTGGTGAGTGAGGAAACAGCTCTAGTAACCATGTGGGCAGGTGGTAGGGCACGATTTACTTATGATTTCCAGCTCTGCAGCCTAAGAAAGTGAGTAGATGAAATTCTGCCCTTTATGGGGATCTTGCATGGCTTGTGAGACCAAAGACACAAACACAGAAGAAAACCTCCTCCCATCCCAAGATACTGGCGCCCACCCCCCTGCAAATGAAGTGAGGACATGGACCTAACTTTGCAGTACTTTAGAACCAGACTGAGGAAGAACCAAACAGCCGCAGTTAAAAGGGGGCAGAAATTAAAGTGATTGCCCTATGTTCCATGACTGAAATACCCATTGTAAGCCACCTCAAGCTACACAGTGGAGAATAATAGTTGTTTACAGGCCTAGAAGCATGGGTATAGTTCACTGTGGCAAACTTAAGCAGACATTCACATATGTGCATAAATTGTCATTCTCCCAGTGGCACCAGGCGCCTTCCAGTGATGGTGAATAACACAGGAGGTAAAGAAGTGCTTGCCAGAGGGCTTTTAGTTTCTTTAATAACTTGATTCAAAGACATAGTCATGTTAGTCTGGAATATCAATATGCAAAGGGATCTTGTAGCACCTTTGAGACTAACTGTGAGAAAGAAGTTGGTAGCATGAGTTTTTGTAGACTTAAGTCGACTGCATCTGAGAAAGTAGGCTTAAGTCTACGAAAGCTTACTCTATCAACTTCTTTCTCTCAGGGCTCATCTACACCAGCCACTTAATCTGGGGCCAGTCCAGAGCATTATGGCCCCAGATAGATCATGATCGCAGCCACATGCACTGGGCTGAATCCAGTGCAATGGTGCATCTTTGTCCACACAGGCCAGCCAGGCCAATACTGCATTGGCCCCACTGGTGTGTCCCCCATTTTCAGAGCCACCACTGCCACCTTGTAGGCCAAGAAGCTCCCTTCAAGAGCCCGTTTCAGGTATCAGCATTCTTAAACTCATAGAGCACATGCTTCAGGGTTCATCAGAAAGTTTATTGCCAGAAATCCAGGAAGCATACAATACAAAGTTATTGCTGAGACTGAGAACTTTATCAGATGCACTAAATACAGTGTCATAACAACACCAGATAAATGCGAAAAGGTGCACATATCAGATGACATCACCCTTTCGTGTTTATGTCCTGGCCAAAATCCATCCTATTTTATTGACAGCTGAAGCAATCCATTAATCTCCCATGGCGCTTTAGTGCTGGCATTGCCGACATATGAAACCTCGCACCATTTAACTTATGTGAATGCAGCATCAATGGCCAGTCCAGCCAGAACACTTCCAGGTGAGATCATGACATCCAGGTAAGTGACACACTTTTTATGACCTTCCCCGGGTTACATGGAAGTTTTTAAATCTGAGTATGTGCTTTTTTAAAAAAAAAATGTGTGTTTTTGTTTCTTTTTTGAATTTCCCACATGAGCATCTTCTCATGAGAATCCACAGGATTTTGAACAAGGAAGTTCACTTCTTCTTCATTGCTGGGGAAGCCTTTGCCAGGAGACAGGGGTAAGTGTGGTGGGAGGTGTTCTTTTGCAAGCATAAAAATGGCTTTAATTATGTGGGCAAAAGAACGTTTTTAGAGGCTAGTCTGATAAAGTTTGAGAACCTAAACAAATACACTCTAAGTTAAAAGCATTTTACAGTCATCAAAATCTGGTGGGCTGCATGACTATTGGTTGTCCATCACACAGGTGTTCTTTAAATCAAAAGTTACCATCTTCCCAGCATCTCTAGCCTTGAAACTAAACTATTAATTGCAGATGCCTTGTTATCTTCTTTCCTGAACAAAGCCCAAACAGTTACACATACAGTGGGCCCTTGGAATCTATGGATGATCAAGTCCCATTATATACAATGGCAAAATAAAATGGTATTCCTTATATAAATCCAAGGTTTGCTTCTTGGAATTTATTTTTGGAAAATATTTTCAAGCCGTGGATGGTGGAATCCATGGAGGCCAAATCCAGGGATATAGAGGGCTGACTGTACATCATTTCACCACTACACAAACTGCTATGCACACTCTACACCAATATGGCAGGAGCAAGAGCAAAGGGGACTGATCCTGACAGCCTGGCAAGGTCAGAACAGAACACCCAGACATACTGTATGATCAACTGAGGTCAGAACAGGGTGACCAGACATATGATCAACAAGGAGGGGGTCACTCTATCCCTTCCTCAATGATCACACAGGAAATGGCACTGTGTTTGCATGTGGACAACTGGATCAGGCCGAATCAAACACGATCCAGCAGTCCAGACAACAAAAGAACCAAAGGTCACTCCAAAGTTTCCTAGAAACCCCAGAGTTTCCCCTGACATCAATTGGTTCAGCGCAAAGTCAGGTTAAGGGTAAAAAAAAAATGTGGTTCCTCCCCAGAAGGAACTGTACATCGTCTGGACTGCCAGTACTGGATTCAGAGCAAGTCCACATTTGTTTTTGCCAGTGTATCCTTTTGTACAGATCACCTTCCATTTGCATCCCATTAAGATTGTTTTCACCATATAGACAAGCCCATAGAACAAGTTAGCCAGGAGTATGGAAACTAGAAGTCATTCCCATCCCTGCTGGACCATTCATATTCCATACTCACATATTTGAAATAGTTGTTAAAGACATCAGCCTCCCTCTTGAGGGCATCAATCAGTCTGTCAATTGAGTGGCCCATGTTGTCTTCTGCCTTCTTCTATTTTTTCCTATTCCTGTGTAGGACTAGACAAGTCACCAGTGAGAGTGTACGTACCTTGTAGTTTGGGATGCCACTATGTGCAGAAGAAAGAAATATACAGGCATACGTAAGTTAACAAAGCCTCTGACAAAGAAATGCTTTTTTACAAAGTCTTTTTATGGGAACCCAACCCAGCCTCCCTTTCCTTGTCTTCTGTCTAGCTTGAAGGTTTTTTGGGGGGTTGTTTGTTTGTTTGTTTGTTTGTAGCATTGCCATTGGAAGGATTGTGAAGGAGGGCTGGAGAAAGACAGGCTTTCAGTGCTGGGCTGCAGCAGTGTGTCTGCAGTAAACAATCAAATAAAGAGTAAACTCTTCCAGAACTACCCGGGAAAAAACCACAAGGAAAATCAATGCAATAAAGCTTGACCTGGGAAAGAATGGGATTCTACAATAGGCAATCCTACCATAGCAGTGTGTGCTTACATACAACAGGCAAGGTAAACAGCTCCAGAATCATGTACTGAACATGTGTGAACAACAAAATAGAAAGAAAAGTGAAAGCAGATTTGCCTGCCTCAACAGCTACCCTGGCACATTGAAAAAGCATAGATCTATAAGTTTCATCATCATTAAAATATTACTATTATTATTATTTCTCTCTCTGGCTTCTCTTCGCAAATGAAGATTCAGGAAGGACTCATCCCTGGTTTTCTGCAAGCGCGCTGATGACTAAAAAGGCCAATTCGAGATAGACAAGTCCAGTTATAGAAAGCACAGCAGAAGGTTTCCTTGGGTGATGTTTCCGGGTTCGGTGTGAGTTCTCAAATAAGGCTGCAGCATTGTGGATAGTGTGTCTCCATGCCTCCCGATGTGAGGCCAGGGTGGACCACTGTTGGTGATCAATTTGGCAGAGCCTGAGGTGTTGTTTCAGGGAGTCCTTGTATGGCTTTTTTGGAGCGCCCCTCTTACGCTGACCCGTGGTGAGTTCACTGTAGAGTAATATTTTTGGGAGGCAATCGTCCTCCATCCTAGAAATATGCCTGCCCAGCGCAGCTGTGTTCTCAATATCATGGCCTCAATGCTGGTGATCCCTGCTTGCTCAAGGACAGAAACATTCGTCACATAGTCAGTCCAGTGTATATTTAGGATTGTGCGTACACAGCACTGATGAAAGTGTTCGAGGAATCGTAAGTGGTGGCGATAGGTGACCCATGTTTCAGACCCATAAAGGAGAATAGACAGTATAATTGCTCTATACACACTGATTTTTGTGTTTTGCCTCAGGTGTTTATTACTCCAGACTCTTTTGTAAAGTCTTCCAAATGCGCTATGTGCCTTTGCTAATCTGTGATCGATCTCTTTGTCAATCTTGGCATCTGAGGAGATGATGCTTCCCAGGTAGGTGAACTGCTGAACTGACTTAAGCACAGAGTTGCCGACAGCAATGTGGGGATGGTGTTGTTCGTCCTGTGGTGCAGGCTGGTAAACAACTTCCATTTTCTTCAGGTTGATTTCCAGACCAAACAGCTCTGCAGCTGTTGCGAAGCAGGATGTTAGGCGCTGCAGAGCTGCTTCTGTGTGGGCAGCAAGGGCAGCATCATCAGTGAAGAGCAGCTCACGGACTAGATAGTTTAGAGTCTTAGTGTGAGCCCTCAGACGGCTTAAGTTAAACAAGCTACCATCAGTACAGTAACATATATAGATGCCGTCGTCTTCTTCGAGCTCTGCCATAGCCCTTTGGAGCATCATGCTGAAGAAGATTGTAAATAAAGTTGGCGCTAGAACACAACCTTGCTTCACTCCATTAGTTATTAGAAAGGGCTCTGAAAGAGCATCGCCATATCTGACTTGACCACGTTGGCCCTCGTGTAGCAAGATAATCATTTTAAGGAATTGGGGGGGACATCCTAGTCTTTCCAGGATCTGCCACAGACCTTTCCTACTCATGGTGTCGAAGTCTTTGTTGAGGTTGACAAATGTTACATAGAGACCCTTGTTCTGCTCTCTACATTTCTCCTGCAGTTGTCTAAGGGGAAATACCATATCTGTAGTACTCCTATTGGCTCTGAAGCCACATTGGCTTTCAGGAAGAAGTTCTTCTGCAATGGCAGGAATTAATCTGTTCAGGAGTATCCTTGCAAGGATTTTTCCAGCAATAGAGAGCAGTGTTATGCCTCGACAGTTTGAGCAATCGGATTTTGCTCCTTTTTTTCTTGTACAGGGTGATGATCTGATGGCAGTTCCACTTTTTCCCAGCAATTCACAAGGAGTTCGTGGAATTTGTCATGGAGTACATAGAATCATAGAATCATAGAATTACAGAGTTGGAAGAGACCACGAGGGCCATCCAGTCCAACCCCCCTGCCACGCAGGAAATCACAATCAAAGCATCCCCGACAGATGGCCATCCAGCCTCTGTTTAAAGACCTCCAAGGAAGGAGACCCCACCACGCTCCGAGGGAGTGCGTTCCACTGCCGAACAGCTCTTACTGTCAAAAAGTTCCTCCTAATGTTGAGGTGGAATCTCTGTTCCTGGAGCTTGCACCCATTGCTCCGTGTTCCAGTCTCTGGAGCAGCAGAAAACAAGCCTGCTCCATCCTCAGCGTGACATCCCTTCAAATACTTAAACAGGGCTATCATATTGCCTCTAAACCGTCTTTTTTCCAGGCTAAACATACCCAGCTCCCTAAGTCTCTCCTCATAAGGCATTGTTTCCAGACCTTTCACCATTTTAGTTGCCCTTCTCTGGACACGCTCCAATTTGTCAATATCCTTTCTGAATTGTGGTGCCCAGAACTGGACACAGTATTCTAAGTGAGGTCTGACCAAGGCAGAATAGAGTGGCACTATTACTTCCCTTGATCTAGACACTATACTTCTATTGATACAGCCCAAAATTGCATTGGCCTTTTTAGCTGCCGCATCACACTGACCTCCGTGTTTCCAAACTTCAGGTGGGATTCCATCGATCCCAGCTGCCTTGCTGTTTTTTATCTGCTGTATGGCCTTAAGGGTCTCTTCCAAAGTGGGAGCTATGTCCAATTCATTTTTCATCGGTTTTTGTATCATATGTTGGATAGCTGAGCCTTGGACTACTCGGTTGGCACTAAAGAGACTTTGAAAATGTTCAGCCCATCGATTCAGGATGGAGGCTTTACCAGTAATTAATGTTTGACCATCTGTAGTGTATAAGGAGCTTTGGACCTGATAAGTAGGTCCAAACACAGCTTTAAGAGCTTCATAAAATCCTCTATGATCACCCAGATCTGCACAGCGTTGTGTCTTTTCTGCTATATTGATCCACCACTTGTTCTGCATGTCTCGGAGTTTTTGTTGAGGTTTACTACATGTGAGACGGAAAGCTGCTTTTCTTATATGGCAAGTTGGCTGGGCAAGGTATGCCTGGTGAGCAGTTCTCTTCTTTGCCAACAGCTCCTGGATCTCTTGGTTGTTTTCATCAAACCAGTCTTGATTTTTCTCGTGGGAGAACCCAAGGGATTTTTCCATAGACTGGAGGATACTGTTTTTGATATGTTGCCAAAGCACTGTAGGAGAAGGATCTAGTACCATCTGCCCGGGTTTGAGATTAGAGTTTTCCTTCTCCTAGGATGGTTGCCATAAGGCTAGAGAGCCCATCCTGTCATTTGACGCTCTTTTTCAAACCCTTCAGTTTTGACCTATCTGGCATGGGAGACCCTACCGGTGGCTATTCTGCCACTGCCAGCATAGCTCAAAACATCATTAGGAAGCCTCTCTCCCATGACAAGGGGACGTCAATGGAGTGCTATTATTATTATTATTATTATTATTATTATTATTATTATTATTATTACATTCCCCAACAAAGGAAAGCAGGAAGGGGGCCAGCCTAGCCTCCAGAGGAAAGGAGATCCAGGAGATTATCAGACAGGCCCTTATAGCCCATTTCTGTCCCACTACCACCCACCCACTCCACTCCCATTCCTGATGCGGAATAAAGTAAAAGTTTCAGACACCTACCTTCATTCCACGGCAGTAATGGCTCCCCCTCCCTTTGCTGCCTGGTCGTAAATGCAGCCATCATAAGGCTGCTTTAACGACTGGGAACTGAAATCCCGGTCGTTCTCACAAGAGAATGGCCGGGCAGCAAATTCAAATTTAACCCCCCCCTCCAAATGTCAAAACTGTTCACCAAGCAGAAAACCCCATTTGAAAAATTAAAAGCTATCCAGGGAGGGGGAAGAAAGTGTTTTACTTACCTTGTCATCTTGATCTCACCCAGAAGTGTCTGGCATGGCCCTCCCAGTGCCGTCACATTCCGACGTCATCCCGGGAGCAGAACAGGGCTCCTGTTCACTCACCCGTCATTCCATTGTGATAACGGAATGGGCTTCGTATTAACGGATTTTTCCATGAATAAGAGGAAGCAGGGGAGGAACAGGAGCAGAACGGGAGCATCCCAGGACAGGGACAACATTGTCTAAAAGGTAAGCCTTTTAGCAATCTCCTGTCATCCCTGTCCTGGATATTTTTAGCATCTGATAATCTCCCCAGAGGGTGGGAATGTTTCAGAGAATGGAAATCATAAGAAAAGGGGAGACTGTTGAAAGGGGCGGGGGACATTCCAGAAAGCTTTCAAGCAGTCTCTAGTACATTAAAAAAATGTATTTACTTATACAGGGTCTAACTGACTTGTTTGTTTTTTTCATTTCACAAGTGCATTATGTTAGCTTTGAATAACAAGTTTGCCAAAATATGTTAAAGTGTTCTTCTTTTTTGTGGTGTAGGAACATATCCCTATTCTTTCCATGTTATTTCTGCCTCTGGTACCAAAGTTTCTGTTTAAAAAGTAAAGCCCAGGAACACATCTGCTTCATTAACTGAGGTATACATGTACAGGCTTACAGGTGTAATCCAACACACACACACACCTGCATTCTATCACCAGATTTGAAATTGTGCTTTCAAAGGGTTTTGTCCTCAGTTATGTCCTGAATAGCCCTCAGGTTGTGAGGGTGGGGGAACAAGTTCTCTCTCTCTCTCTCTCTCTCTCTCTCTCTCTCTCTCTCTCTCTCACACACACACACACACACACCTATACATATGTTATAGTTCGGGAAGGGTTGTCTCAGTGCCCTATCTTAGGACCCATTCCCAGCAGTATAGTGTGTCCAGGGCCAATTCCCTCAATGCTGCCCCCCATTCACTGGACAGTCCAATCCTGGAGGAGGGGTGCCTTAACTAGGAAAGAGGCAAAAGGTGATCCCCTAACCCTCAGCAGCAACAAAGGTTGTGGGGAGGAGTCCTTGGATTTGAGGTAGACTATCAAGACCCTACAGCAGGGGTGGGCAAAATGTGGCACATGGGCTGCAAGGGCCCCAAGGCCATTTCTGTGGCCCACAGAGCTCCCCAGGTGTGTGTGTGTGTGTGTGTGTGTGTGTGTGTGTGTGTATTTGCTCCAAATATCTTCTAGGTAGTACAAGAGGCATTTTTTTAGTGGTGGGGGTATATAGAGAGGGAGTGTGCATTACCCTGTGGGGACACAATGTGACCTCCTAGCCTCCCACAATTACCCACCATTGCCTTACAGGATGGTATGGGGGTGCTTTTAATTTTAGCTGCTGTCATTTTAGTTACATAATTATCTTCAGCCAGGAAGATTTTTCTATCACAGTAACAAAGAAAAGAATCTCTTTCTTCCTAAGGTATCACATCCAATGGATGTGAGTCTTGGAGTGTATCTTTTATAACTTCTCTTTGTGTATTTTCCTCTTTTCTTTCCATTTGTTATTGAGAAGCAGAAATTGCACTGATATGCAAGAGACTGAAATCAACAGCCTTCTTTATAGTTAATAAGACCTTTTCTGATTGGTATGTGGTATGATTTTCTTTTATCATTCCCTTTATCACTGGAAACATTTTGAAGAGCCTTTGGGGCATTTTCCTTTCTCTTTTGTTCTCAGAAAGAGAAAGTGTGTGTGTGATTGAGAGAGAGAGAGAGAGAGAGAGAGATCATCAGTTTGCATGACACTTTGCTTGATTTATATCTTGCCCTTCCTCCAAACTGGGACTCAAAATTGAGACCTCCTGTACTTTACAGAGGACAAAAGAAGTCCCTGCCCCAAGGATCTCACAAGAGGAAACATCCTTGGCATCACTACAAAAGATGCAACTGGATAAAAGACTCAACTGAAGATGGAGGGGTAAGGAAGACTCTCATGTAGCGTGAATAGACTATAGCAACTTGGAGAGACTTAATAAGATGCATAACCTGCTCCATTTTAACCACCTAACCTCGCTGGTGAAAGCAGACAGGTGTCACTCTCCGTTTACATGATTAACAAAGCGCAACATTTCTGAGACTCCTGCTCCACTGCTCTGGCACTCAAAATATAATGCATTCTGAAAGAGAGGTTCCAAATAAAAGAATGGGGGGGGGGGTGAAAACCAGCCAGCAGTGACTTATAAAGGTAAGGGGACAGGGGAGAATCCTAATTTCAAAAGCTCATTGCAGTGTAATTATCAAATGGCAACAGTAAGCTGAGATGCCTGCTAATTAAGGCCGCATTTCTTTATGACTAGTTACTCCAAGTTGTCATTTGACAGACCAAAGGGAGGGAGGAGGCACACATAAAGTTGTTTTTAATTACATTTGGTATGCTAATTTCTGATATAAAATAAATATTTACCGGGAGCAATATTTCTTCATTTCACGCTGGCTGCACCGTGGCGTTTATCAAGGGTTACAAACAGGCTGCTATCACCCAGCCCTCTTTGCCAGTACCTTCGTAGCTTTCAGAAGATGACACATCACACTTTGGTGTATTCTGAATGAGATATGCCAGATATCAGAGAACCATACTGAATTTTGGAAAGGAAGCAGCAGGAAGAAATAAGCTTTCCGAAAGTCTGGAAAGTTACTTCAGAAAAGGTTATGTCAAAAGTTCCAGTGATTTCAGCTGTATTTTTGTTACAGTTATAGTTACAGATCTAAAGCTCCACACAGTAGTTAGTTATCACTGTAATTTTAACAGGTATTTCCCCCATTATTCAAAAGTATCTAAAGCTGTTACTTGTGGTTACTTTTTTAAATGTAATTTTTATTGAATGTTTTTCTCAAATAAATCTATACCAAAAAAACCCTGAAAAGAAATAACATCAATAATAAAAACGAACTGTACAACATTTGACTTCCTACCATCTTATTTGTTGATTATTGTCATCTTATATTGTGTATATCTCTTCCATTGAATTGAAATTGTTTCTATAAAGTTTGCTGCCTTTTAACAAGTTCATTTTTGTTCTTTCTTGTTATTAATCACTTTGCTTTTACATATTCATTCCACATTTTCCAGTCTCTTTCAAAACTTTGTGTCATCTTTCCCTTTAATAGTCTAGTTAACCTTTCCATTTCAACAAGATTTTCTACTTTCAATATCCATTCTTTTAGAGTGGGTATTTTCTTTCCTTTCCAGTAATGGGCATAAACTATCTTTGCAGCTGTTACCATACACAAAATCAGTTTTTCAGTGTCGTTTCTAATATTTTCATCTATAATGCTAAGTAGATTCATTTCTGGATTTTTTTAAAAAAATCCCAACACTTTTTGTATAGTACTATGTACTGTATTTCCTTCCAACATTCCTTTGCCTTTTTACAGGACCACCACATATGGTAGCATGATCCTGTAATTTCTGTACACTTCCAACATTTACTGTTGGTTCCTTTATAAATTTTAGCAATTTTCCCAGGCATGAAATGCCACCTATAGAACATTTTCTAGACTTGGAGAACTTTATCAGAGACAGCAAATAAGGTGTGATAAGGACGCCTAATGATTGTGAAAGGGCACACATAGCAGATGACGTCGTCCTTTTGCGATCATGTAAAGTAAAAAACCCATCCTGTTTTATTGACAACCCAAGCTGTCAATAGATCTCCCATAGCAATTTGTTGCCAGCATTGCTGGCGTTTGAATCCATCCACCATTGTACTCACGTGAATGCAGCGTCAATGGGCAAACATTTCCAGGTGAGATCAGGACAGCCAGGTAAGGGATGCTCTTTTTATGACACACACACACCCCAAGGTACTTGGGACTTTAAAAATCTGTTTTAGTACTTTGCTGAACTTTGTGTGTGTGTGTGTGTTTTGTTTCATTTTTAAATTTCTCACATGAGTGTCTTCTCGCGAGAATCTGGGGGATTTCAATCTTGTAAGTAAACAGAGCTCCATTTGAGCTCCATTACTACCAGAGAAACCTCATTGACACTGCTGGAGGTAAGTGTGGTGGTGGGGTTCTTTTGCCAACATAAAAATGCCACAATTTATGCCGTCAAAAGAACTCTTCTGGAGGGTGGTCTGATAAAGTCCGCAGTTACTTTTTTAAAACCCACCAGAATGCTTCAAGTTGCTGACATAATGTATTAAATATATCTAAGTAATGAGGTCCATAGAACTATACAAGTAAGTAATGAGTTACACTCATATTCCAAAAGAAGTGATTATCCTTCATTACATTATAATCATAACGTTATTTAGTTATGCCTCAGTTGTTGCAGAAAGGAATTTATGTTAAGTACCACTTTGTTCTTGTACCTGAAGTTTCTTCCAACCTTTGAGCTTTCCTCTAGTAAACTTTTGCTCATTTATAAAACTTTGCATCCTCCAAATCAGTTCTATCAGCATTTCTTCTGTCCAGAAACTAAATTACCAAAATAAGAGAATAATCCAGAGCTGATCTAAGATAAAGGGCTCTTTAAAACTGGCCTAAAGAAGTGTGAGTACTCATAATACAGTTCCTTGAGTTTTGCTGTTTTTGCTGGTTGTTGTTGCCTCTATGTCCACTCCTTCTATTCTTTTAAAATGCTTTTTCTAATAATTTCTTGGATCTGCACTAGGGGATTTTCAGATGGGGGGAGAGACCCCCGCGGAGGTCGAGAGAGAAACAGGGCTGTTCCACTTCCAGCGCTCCATTTCACATGTCCCCATCCTCCTCCCGACCTCCATTCATTCTCCCTCCATCCTGCTTTCATTTTCATTCCGCTGTTTTTTTATTGATGGAAACTTCCATTAGTAAAAAACAGCAGAAGGAAAATGAAAGCAGGATGGAGGGAGAATGAACGGAGGTCGGGAGGAGGAAGGGGGCATGTGAAACAGCACTGGAAGCGGCCTTTTGGTGGCTCATTATCTGCTGACCCTTTTGAATTATAACCTGATCCCATTAATTCGATCTGTAGTCTGCTCTTTCGACCACATGTCAAATTAATGGATTCTGCTGTTGCTATGCTGGATTTCATTCTGATAATTCTAAGGAGGGAGTGTAAAGGCATACTGGGAAAATAAAAGGAAGAGAGTTCAAACAGCAATTGATCTTTATTTGATGGCAGGAAGGAGGGGTGGGGGAGGACGAGGAAAGAGGCAGGGAATAGAGCTAGCAGAAGTAGGATGCGGGAAAGTTGCCTGTCTCTATAATGCTCCTGATACTCAGAGAATTTCTCATGGATGCTCACTTTGATGTGCACAGTTAAATGCACAGCTCAGTGCCTATTAGACTATTGTACAGGGCCCCACAATACTACGTCCTTAATGCACAGAAATTCACCTGAATGTCTAGCTGTCTGGCAGTTAAGTAAGACTCATAGTATCATAGAGTTGGAAGAGACCACAAGGGTCATCTAGTCCAACCCCGTGCCAAGCAGAAATCCCAATCAAAGCATTCCTGACAGATGGCCATCCAGCCTGTTTAAAAGCCTCCAAAGAAGGAGACTCCACCACACTCTGAGGCAGTGCATTCCACTGCCAAATAGCTCTTACTGTCAGGAAGTTCTTCCTAATGTTTAGGTGGAATCTCTTTCCCTATAGTTTGAAGCCATTGCTCTATGTTCTAGTCTCTGGAGCAGCAGAAAACAAGCTTGCTCCATCATACAGACATCCCTTCAAATATTTAAACATGGCTATCATGTCCCCTCTTAACCTTCTCTTCTCCAGGCTAAACACACCCAGATCCCTAATAGGGCATGGCTTCCAGACCTTTCACTATTTTGCTCATCCTCCTCTGGACACATTCCAGTTTGTCAATACCCTTCTTGGATTGTGGTACCCAGAACTGGACCCAGTATTCCAGGTGAGGTCTGACTAAAGTAGAATGGAGTGGTACTATTACTTCCCTTGGTCTAGACACTATACTCCTTTTGATGTAGCCTAGAATTGCAGTGGCCTTTTTTAGCTGTTGCATCACACTGTTCACCCATGTTCAGCTTGTGGTCTACCAAGGTCTTTATCCATCAGATGATGAGTTTAAGTAGCTTTTAAAAAGCGCTAAAGACGGATCTCTTTCGGCAGGCTTTTCCTGATTAAATCCCGGCCTCAGGAGCTGCATCTCCTGGCCTCTTTTAGTCCTTTACCCTGACTCGCTGGCTGTTGATTTTTGTATTTGTTTATTTTATGTGACTTTTAAGTTTAGGTGGATTTTAATTTGATGCTAGTTTAATATCTTTTTATGGGGGAGGGTGGGGTTGGTGGGGCTTACGGGTTTAATCTGTATTGCTATATTTTAACTGTTGTAAGCCGCCCCAATTGTTTTTAACAGAGGGGCAGGGTTAAAAATATTATTATTATTATTATTATTATTATTATTAGACATCCCCTTGTAACCATTCTTTTGACAGCATTAAAAAAATCAATTTTTATGCTGGCAAAAGAACTCCCCCCTCCACACTTACCTTGCTTTCCCGGCAAAGGCAGCTCTGTGAATAAAGAGGAAGTGAACGGAGCTCCATTCACTTCCTCTTTTGAAATTCAAAAACAGAAATAGAAATAAATGTCAAAAAGTCACACCAAGCACACACACACACAGGGCTGGTTTAACCTGTCTGCCAAATCAGCATTGGCAGGGGGCCCCGAGCTCAAGAGAGGGCCCCCGTGTTGGCCTCCTTAATCTGACGGAAGGAGACAGCCAGTAGGAGCCCTCTCCTATCCTCCTCCTCCAAAAACCTCCTGCTGGCTTTTTTAAAAAAACAAACAAAACAGCCTCTCCAAAACGAAAGAGAAAGAAACAGCAGCCCTCCGTGGCAGAAGCTGGAGGGAGAGACAAGTTGGAAGGGGTGAGTGTGTGTGTGAGAGAGAGAGACAGGGAATTTGAGGGTTATCTCCCTCAGAAAGGGCTTCTTTCTTTCTTTCTTCCCTTCCCCTCCCTTCCCTTCCCTTCCTTACACATAATTCCCCTTCAGCCCATCTTTCCAGCTGCTTTTAACATGTCTTGGTTCCTTTCCCCTCCCTTTCCCCCTTGGTCTTCTTCAGCTTCCTCCCCTTGCTGCCAACTGAGTTCAGCCTGCAAAAGAAATTTGTGTGTGTTTGCCTATGTGCCTTCAAGTCATTTCTGACTAAGGCGAACCTACCATGGGGTTTTCTAGGCAAGGTTTGTTCAAAGGGGGTGCGCCTTTGCCTTCCTTTGAGGCTGAGAGAGTGTGACTTACCCAAGGTCACCCAGTGGGCATTCATGGCTGAGTAAGGATTCAAACCCAGGTCTCCATAGTCATAGTGCAATGCTGAAACTTCTACAACACTCTAGCTCTTTTAACAGACGGATATAAAGAATATAAATAAAAATTTGGAGTAATATTACTGGGAACAATGTTTTTATTGTTGTCACTAAAACACCAGTATCCCATTAGTGTTATGTGAGAGGCATTGGCCTAGAGCAGTGGTTCTTAACCTTTTCTTTACCAGGGACCCCCATTAGATATCTTTTGTTGCCCCAAGACTTAACTCAAGATTTAAAACCCTAATAATAATAGCTAACAACAACAACAGTACAATTACACCATCCATTAAACTTTCCCTCAGAGGCACTCTTGCTTCTTCCTGCAAGTTTGTGGCTGGAGTGGATTGAATGGCAATGTGCAGGCCAAGCCAGCCAGCCTTTGCCTTGGTTCCTGTCACGTGGCTACTCCACTACAGGGAGGAGATGGGCCAAGCAGCCTTCAAGCCTTTGTGGATCCCCTGTGAGGACATTGCAGACCCCAAGTTAAGAACCACTGGGCTAGAGAATGCTGGAAAAGGAACAATGCAACCAGACTTTGAGAAGGGTGTTGGCAGGGGGATTCTGGGAGGTGTAATCCAAGAGTAACTTTCCCAGGCTCTGAATGCAGCCTAGAATCATAGAATCACAGGGCTGGAAGGGACCCCAACAGCCATCCCATCCGATCGGCTTCTGCCCTGCAGAAACACACAATCCAAGCATTCCTGACAGATGGCCATCCAACCTATGTTTAAAAAAACCCAAAGAAGGAGACTCCACCACACTCCAAGGCAGTGTATTCCACTTCCAAACAGCTCTTACTGTCAGGAGGTTCTTCCTAATATTCAGGTGGAATCTCTTTTCCTGTAGTTTGAACCCATGGCTCCATGTCCTAGTCTCTGGAGCAGCAGAAAACAAGCTTGCTCCTTCCTCAGTATGACATCCCTTCAAATATTGAAACATGGCTATCAACCTTCTCTTCTCCAGGCTAAGCATACCCAGCTCCCTAAGCCATTCCTCATAGGGTGTAATGGCTTCCAGACCTCTCACCATCCTTCTCAGTATCTTTCTTGAATTGTTGTGCCCAGAACTGGAAACAGTATTCCAGGTGAGGTCTGGCCAAAGCAGAATGGAGTGATACTGTTACTTCCCTTCATCTAGACACTACTCCTATTAATGCAGCCTAGAATCACATTGGCATTTTTTGCTGCTGCATCACACTGCTAACTCATGTTTAGCTTGTAGCCCATTCTTTCTTTTCTTTGAGGAAATCTACACCATTACGTTAATTGCTAATAAACAAAAAATATTATGTCAGTGCCTATAATATAGTTTTTAAACTAAATTATTGGTGGCAAATTATGTAATACAGTAGGCCCCTCTTATCCACTGGGGATTGGTTCGGGGGGGGGGCGTGGATTCTGAAAACCATGAATAATAGTGAACGCCATTGAAAATAATGGGACTTCTGGTTTAAAATACTATAGAGTTGCCTTGGAGGGCCTAGAAAACGGCTAGGGAAGACACATTTTTCTAGGAAGACTCTATGGTAGGTGTGCTGTTTTGTGTCCCATGGATAATGAATCCATGGATACGGAGGTCCTACTGTAATCTGAACATCCTGTACTGTGAATAGGTTAGGTTACATTGATCTGAGATATACATATGGGGCCCCCAAAGTAAAGCATTGCAGGGGGCCCCAACATTCCTTAAACCGGCCCTGCACACACACACTAAAGGAAACCTTCCAAGTTACCCCGGGAGGGTCAAAAAAAGTTCATCACTTACCTGGAGGTCCCAATCTCACCTGGAAGTGTTCTGGCCAGTCCAACTATTGTCGGGGTAAGTATGAGATTTCAATGGCCCAAGGTTTCGCATGCCAAAAAAGCAGCAGGGGATCTATTGATGGCTAAAGCTGTCAATTAAAAAGGTATGGTTTGGGGGCTGTTTTTAACTGTGAAAGGGCAATGTCACCTGATCCGTGTGCCCTTTCGCAGTTATCTGACATCGTTATGACACCATATTTTGAGTGTCTGATAAAGTCCTAAGACTCCTAGATTCCTTTCACATGTAATGTTGTCAATCTAGGTGTCATACATCCTTTATCTGTGTATTTCATTTTTTCCTCTAAATGTAGTACCTTACATTTCTCCCTGTTGAAATTCATTTTGCTACTTTTGGCCCAGCTCTCCAATCTGTTAAGGTCATTTTGAATTCTGATACTGTCCTCTGGAGTATTTGCTACCCCTCCTAATTTGGTGTCATCTGCAAATTGAATGTCCTCTATTCCACCATCCAAGTAACTGATAAGGATGTTGAATAGCACTGGGCCCAGGACAGAACCCCGTGGCACCCCACTAGTCACTTCTCTCCAGGATGAACAGGAGCCATCGGTGAGCACCCTTTGGGTTTAGCCAACCAATTACAAATCCACCTAAGAGTAGAATTGTCTAGCCTATATTTTACTAGCTTATTTGCAAGACTATCAGGGGGGACTTTGTCAAAGGCCTTACTGAAATCTAGATATGCTAGAGTGTTCCCTTCATCTATCAAGCTTGCAACTCTATCAAAAAAGAGAGATAAGGTTAGCCTAGCATGGCTTGTTTTTGAAAAACCCATGTTGACTTTTAGAGATCACGGCATTCCTTCCTGAGTGATTATAGACTGTCTTTCCTGGTATTGATGTCAGTAATTGTTTGGGTTCTCTCCAATCCCCTTTATGAAGATGGTGACAAAATTTGCCTTCCTCTAGTCTGCTGGGAGTTCTCCTGTTCTCTAGGAATTCTCAAAGATTACTGACAGTGGTTCTGAGATTATTTCTGACAGCTCTTTTAATATCCTTGGATGAAGTTCACTTGGCCCTGTAGACTTGAATTTATTTAGAGTAGCCAACTATTCTTGTACTATCTTCCCTACTGCATCATCTGTTCTGTTTCCCCCAGGCTGAACACTGTTTTCCTTCTGGGAGAAGACCAAGGCAAAGAAGATGTTGAGTAGTTCTGCCTTTTCTCTGTCCCGTGTTAGAATTTCACCATCTTCTCCAAACAGTGGCCCTACCATTTCCTTGTTCTTCCTTTTGCTACAGACATAACCAAAAAGGCCCTTTTTATTTTTAACCTCTCCAGCAAGCCTGAACTCATTCTGCATTTTAGCTTCTCTGACATTCTCCCTATATGTGCTGCCTATTTCTTTGAGTTCCTCTTTGGTGATTTCTCTCTTTTCCCATTTTTTGTACATGTCCCTTTTTAAAGCTCAGCTCAGTAGAAAGTTCTTTAGACACTCATCCTGGTTTCTTCAGACACCTGCCATTTTCCTTCTTCATTGGAACTCTTTGAAATATTTCACTTTTTAAAAACTCCTTTTCTTTTAGTATTCCTGACCAGGGGATCACCCACAGTATTTCCTTAAGTTTACTGAAACCAGCTTTCTTAAAGTCTTGAATGCATGTTTGACTATGCTGTCTTGCCCTTTCCACCATATGATAATCTCCAGGTTTGTTATCTCACATATGGATCCCACCACTTCCACCCAATTAACTAGATTGTCCCTGTTGGTTACGGTCAGATATAAAATAGCTGATCCCCTTGTTGCCTCTTACACCTTCTGGACAATGAAATTGTTTGCAAGGCAAGTGAGGAATTTGTTGAACCTTATATGCTTGGCAGAGGTTGACTCCAACAAATATCAGGATAATTGAAACCTCCCATTTCAATCTACCTCTCTTCTTTCAGAATGTGTGATCATCTTTTCCAGGAAGGCATCATCTAAGTCCTCAGTCTGGCTTGGGGACTGTAGTAGAAACCCACAATGGCATCCCTGTTGTTTCTCTCCCACTTGTTTTTTACCCAGATGCTTTCAACCTGGCTTTTAGGTGTAAACATCCTTGACATATAATGCTACTCCTCCTCCTTTCCTGTTTGGTATATTTCTCTGAAATAGGTTATACTCCTCTATTACTACATTCCATTCATGAGACTCATCCCACCAGTTTTCAGTGATGCCTATGATATTGTATTTGCTTTGCTGTGTTAAGAGTTCAAGTTCATCTTGTTTATTTCTCATGCACTGTGCATTAGTGCAGAGCTATCTAAGAACATTGACCATTCCCCCTATTTAAAGCTTTTTTCCCCTCCCACTGTTGGGTTCTTGTAATATTTGCCGAGTTCTCTATAACATGGGGCTATATCTCCAGCACTTGATCAACTTCTGTCCTCAAGAATACTATCTCCCTCTCCCACACAACTCAGTTTAAAGCCCTCCGGATCAGATTTTTGAGCCTCTTAAAAAAATGTTCCTGCCAATTACTGTGAAGTGCAACCCATCCCTTGCCAAAAGTCATCTTCATGAAACCACATACCATAGTCCAAGAAGCCAAATCATTTCCCTTGGTACCATCTGAAGAGCCAATTGTTCACCTCCACTATTCTTTTCTCCCTTCCTTCAGCTGGAAGGAGAGATGAAATGACAACCAGTGCATCAAGCCCTTTCAGCTTCCTACCTAGAGCCTTGAAATCCCTTGTGACACCCTGAAGGCTAAGCCTTTGCAGTATTATTGGGTTCCCATATGGACCAAAAGCCCCTTGGTAATAGTCAGTGGGCTTGATGAATCTTGTCAGCCTTTCTGTTACATCACAGATTTTAGCCCAGGACAGCACACCTCTGTGACACTCTTTCAGGCCTGCAAACCACTGCTTCTGTTCTCCTCAGCAGGGAGTCCCCTACCACCACCACACGTCTCCTCTGGGGATTGGCAGAGGGCATTCCATGTGCTGAATCTTGCAAGGTCACCTGTATGTTCTCTGAGGACTGGCACTGTTGCTCTTGTTCCTGTTCCTCATCATCGCTGGTAAAGGAGACATCGATTCTGTAGCTTCAAATTGATTCTGTAGTTCCAAACTCACAGAATGATCCCTGGCCTTTCTACTTTTATGTGTCACATTCCTCCAAAAGTCTGCCTCCTGTGTTTGGGAGCTGACCTCCTCTTCAGAGACACCCCCTGTGTGTTCTTCATTCAGGACAGTCTGCTCTGCTTTATCCAAGAAAGCCTCATGCTTCCTAATATGCTGAAGAGTAGATACACGGGCCTCAAGTTGCTGGACCTTCTCTTCCAATAGGGCAACAAATTTACACTTGTTGCAGGTGTAGCTACCCAAATCCTCTGGCAAGAATACAAACATACCACAATTGTTGCAGGTGAGTGCAGCTGCTCCCTCATTTTTTAAATACCTCAAGGGCTGCCACAGAGGGGAGGGTGTTCTCTGCCACTTCAGAGGGTAGAACCAGAACTAATGGTTTTAAGTTACAGGAGGGTAGATTTCAATCGAACATTAGAATAAATTGCTTGACAGTGAGAGTGGTTCAGCAATGGAAACAATTAGCTAGAGAGGTGGTGAAGTCTCCTTCTCTGGATGTCTTCAAAAAGAAGCTGGACAGCTACCTGCTGGGGATTCTCTAGCTGGAGACTCTGCACTGAGCAGAGGTTTGGATGTGATGGCCCATAGGGTCCTTTCCAACTTTATGATTCTAAATCGATTCTAAATTAGAAATCTTAACAGTGCCTTGATGCACTGGTTGTCATTTCATCTTAATTATAAATTATAATTTTTAACTGCAACTACCAGAAACCCCCAGCCAGCATAAACCATGTTGCATGGAGGACTCTGGGACTTGCAGTACAAAAAAAAAGTTAACTTTTCCAACATTGCCACTGAGACATCAAATTTGGGGATCACATTGGTTTTAACAGGGTACTACCCATGATGTCCTATCAGTGTTGCATATTGATTCTGCCAAGTAGAACATCTACTGGCTTCTCGGTTTGCTAGCATACCTCAGCCTCGGAGGCAGCTCATAGCTTGATTTCACTGTAACATGGAGCACATTTGGGTGCTGATTGCCTGGAAAGGAGAAACTAACAGAATAGGAAGAAGTATAATCCTTCACAGCTCCAAGCAGCTGTGTACCAAAGGCCCAATTTTCTATCTCAAGGGTAAAATAGAAAAATTAGCAGCTGCCCAGTGAGCATGAAGCAATTGCTTCTCAAGCAGAAAGAGGGAAATTTGATACCCTTATTCGCTATTGATTGGGAATGATGTTGCTCTGAGCTTTCACTCAATTGGCATGTAGAAGAGAGACACTGACCTATAGAGGGAAGGAATGCCTTTTATTTATTTATTTTCATTTTTATTTTTTGAAAGATTACACTCACCAGACCACTTAAACTAGCTGTGTCTCTGAAACAGGTGGAGGAGAAGTTTATTTGGTTCTTTTTAAACATGAACTTAAATTCATATGGAACTACCACACCACCCTAAACCCAAAAAATTGCATCTTAAGGTCGGGCATGGATAACACTTCAGTGAGAAACCACCAAGAAATACCAGGAATATCCAGGGAGGGCTAGGATACAATCCTTCCTGAAACCCTGCAGAGTTATGGCTGTTGGTCAGAGCTGCCAGTACTAAGCTTAGATGGACCAAGGATCCAAGTCAGTATAAGGCACTTTCCTATGTTCCTCTGCTAATATTCACTTCTCAATCCAATATGCAGACTGAAACCTAACAAGCGACACCACCCCTCCCCCACATCAATAAGCACACTTTCCTTAATGTCTCAAGTCATTTCTATTGAGAAACACATACAGAAGTGTATATTAAGGAAACATGCACACAATTATGCATATATTAGTGTCAGTTATTAGCATTCCCAGACTCAGTGAGCACCAGTCTCAGAGTAAAGTCGAAGGCTTTCATAGCCAGCATCCATAGATTTTCCTTGGTTGTTTTTTTACCCTGGGCTGTAAGACCGTGTTCTGGAATAGTTTCTTTCTGACATTTCACCTGCATCTGTGGCTGGCATCTTCAGAGAAAGATCTCTGAAGATGCCAGCCACAGATGCAGACAAAACGTCAGAAAGAAACTATTCCAGAACACAGTCTCACAGCCCAGGAAAAAAAAAAAGGAAAACCAGTCTCAGAGTTTATCAGAAAACTTTATTGCCAGAAATCAAAGAAGCATACAATACAAAGTCGTTGCTGAGAATGGAAGCCTAATGGATACAGTCTAAGTTAAAAGCATTTTACAATCAACAAAACCTGGTGGCTGAATGATCATTAGTCATCCATCATCCATGGACACAGTCCTTAAACTGAAATGACCTTCTACCCAGGTTTTTAAAACTGTTAATTGCAGCTACAACATCTCTTTTTTCCCAAGCAGAACCCAAACGGTTACACATATACTCCCCACATGGACTGCTAGGTACATTCTACATAGGAAGGCCACAGGAAAGTAAGCGAAAATGGCAGGAACAGGAGACAAGGGGTCTGATCCTGACAATTAGGGGAAATAATGAACACACTGAATTATATTAAGTAGATCTGCTTGCAAAAATGTGTGGTCCAAAGAAAACCACTGTACACACAAAAAGATGTGTAATAGGACAAGAATGCATGAAAATCTTAGCTATCTGAGCTGATTTTTTAAAATTACAACTGGTGTAGAAACTAGATAAAATGAACTTAATGTTGGATAAATGAGAAACCGAGTGATGCCAAAAACTGCTAGATTTTTCCATCAGGTACATACTACACGCATAGAGGCCTTTCTTCTGAGAATTATTTTTTTACTTTTAGTCAGAGTCGATACACAAACACAAACTGGAATGATCATAGTGATATGGAAAACCTGAGTCACGCTCAGAATCCATATAAACATTCTTAGACTATTCAGGATTTATTTGCACAAATAATGTACAAATGAACAAATAAAATAATTTCCCCCCAAGATACAGAATTATAAGTTTGTATTGTTTACCTAGGTCCAGAATTTCAGGGTAGCCCCATTACTACATTTGCCCCAAGCAAAATATCTTGAAATCATATTTAGCCTAGAAGAATTTGGTTCCCCTGGTCCAGTGATGAAATCCATGTCTATTAGGATACTACAGAAAACCTGTTTTCTTCAGAGTTGTCAAAGGGTTTCCCAACTACATGCTAAGTCCCTTCCCTTGAAAGGTGAAAGAACAAAGGGATAAGACATCTCACCTGGCTGTGAGTGAAATCTACCTACTGTCCATCTTCCAACAGAAGGCATTGTTCAGTGAAAAGGTGAGGGCCAATTTTTCAAAATTCCCCATCACCACTACAGTGATCACACACCTTCCAAAAATATGTCCCAACCCTCCACAACTGAGTTTGAGAAGTGTTATAAGGATTCAGTGTTCCACTGATGTTTCATGTTCCACTTGTGAATGCCTTCTGTTAGTTGACCGACATTAGCTGGGAACGTGATACAGAAAGGAGAATTTAGTCATTCTTTCCTTGAGATGGTATAATATCTATCATCACTGAGGAGTCAGAAGATAAAAGAACACAAAACATAAGAAAACTCCTGTGTGGTGAGAGGAGAGTTTGGAAAGTTACTTTTTAAAAGTACAAATCAGCCCTCATATCCACAGATTTGGTATCCATGGTTTCACTTATCCACATCTGAAAAAATATGTTATCTCTAGGTATTTCTAGGTCCTCCAATGTGATTCTATGGTCAACTTCCAGCATTCTTCTCATTGAAATAAATATGGTTCCCTATTATCCATGTTTTCAGCTATCCATGTGTGTGTGTGTGTGTCTTGGAATGTATCCCCCAGGGATATGGGGGTCAACCTGTATTCATTCCCATTACTTATCATACTAGTTGAAAAAGAATCTATTTTGTTACTCATAACAATGATGAGAAAGTACCTTCATGAATTATTAATTCCATTGCTAGTTAATTTTCCTTACCTTTTGGTTTTTTGGGGGGAAAATCCTTAGCAATGATGGGAGAATGACAGAAAACTAAAAAAAATAAAAAAATCCCTGTCAAATGCTTCTAAAATGTCATTTAAATATAGCTTTTAAAGGTAACTAAATGATACTTCTACATCACTAAAGTAACTTCATCATCCCTCACTACATTACTTTTGATATGTGACTGTTTAAAATTTTCATTAACCCCCACAAAATAATCACCTGTGGTAGTTAACTATGGAGATTTTCAGACATGCCAAAATCCCTGTTTGCCGCGTGAGCAGCCTCCCGAAACTGCTGCGCGGCAAGGGTCTTCTTCGGACGACGCTGTGCCTCTGGCGAAACCGTCCGTGTCACTTCCGTGAAGCTTCGGACGGCTCGGCGCCATATTTCAAGCACGGAGGCTGCCCGTGATTGAAATATGGCGCGGAGCCGTCCCAAGCTTCACAGAAGTGACACGGACGGTTTCGCCAGAGGCACAGCGTCGTCCGAAGAAGACCCTTGCCGCGCAGCAGTTTCGGGAGGCTGCTCGCGCGGCAAACAGGGATTTTGGCATGTCTGAAAATCTCCTATGTCACGTATTACTTCCAAGCTCTGGATCAGAGCAAAAGTCCATCTAGCGGAGTGTAGATCAGATTCATAGAACTGGAAGGGGTCCCATGGGCCATCAAGTCCACACACCCCAATGCAGGGAATCCAGCTATAGCATCCCAACAGATAGCTATCCAGCCTCTTTTTGAAGAAGTTCAGAGAAACAAGCCCCATCACCTCTCTAGATAATTGGCTCTATTGCCAAATCACTCTTGCTGTCAAGAAGTTCCTTCTAATGTTCAATCAAAATCTACTCTCCTGTAACTTAAAACCATTAGACCTGGTCCTACCATCCTGGGCAGCAGAAGGCAATCATGTCATTCCTCAGTCTTCTCTTTACCAGGCTGAACCTGCCCAACTTTCTTCATAGGTGTTGTTCTCCATATTTCTTATCATCCTCGTTACCCTTTTCTGAATCTGCTCCAGCTTGTCTATATCCTTCCTAAACTGACGTGACCAGTAGTGGGTGCAGTACTCCAGATGAGGAGTGACTAGTATAATATAGTGGGACTATTACTTCTCTTGTCTTGGAAACTATGGTTCTGTTAAATAAAGCAGACTAAGATATTATTTGCCTTCTTTGCTGCAGCATCACAAAGCTAACTCATGTTCAACTTAGGGTCAACAATAACCGCAAAGTCCTTTTCGCATGTGCTGCAGTTAAGTCAAGTATCCCTCATCCTGTAAGTGTGAATTTGGTTTTTGTAAATGTAGAATTTTGCATTTGTCTCTGCTGAATTTCATTCTATTAGTTTCAGCCCAATTTTCTAGTTCATCAAGGTCTTTTGAATTCTGCTAATATCTTCCAATGTGTTAGCTACCCCTACCAGTTTTATACCATCTGCAAACCTGATAAGGATTCCCTCTAACCCATCATCTAAGGACTTTATCAGACAAGCCTCTCCAAGGGTTCTTTTGCTGGCATATTTTAAAATGTTTTTCTACCAGCAAAAGAACCCTTCCTACCCAACCTACCTTGATCAGCGTGAATAAGCAGACATCAGCATGAATGGAGCACAAAAGGAGCTCTATTCACTCTGCACTTGTGATCTTGCCGATTCTCACGAGAAGACACGAGGGCAGTAAATTCAAAAAATAAACACACAAAAAGTACATACAAGCACAGAAACACACTTTACACAACTTACAAGTCAACTGGGGGGATTCATAAAAAGAATGTACAGTACCTGGCTGTCGCAATCTCACCTGGAAATGTTCTGTCATTGATGCTGTATCCACGTGAGCACAATGGTGTGAAGTTTCAAATGCCAGCAATGCCAGCACAAAAATGCCAAGGGAGATCTATTGATGGCTTGGTCCATCAATAAAATAGAACGGCTTTTTGACAAGACATGATCGCGAAAGGATGACATCTGATATATGCACCCTTTTGCATTCATTAGGTGTCGTTATGACACCATATTTGCCGCATCTGATAAAGTCTTCAGTCATTGATAAAAATACTGAAGAGTGTTCTAATTCCAATGATGGACAGATGGATGTTTCTGTGGAACTATTGGTTTGGGGATGGATGAGAATGAATTAACTGAAAGTTAATCCAGACAAGACAGACATGCTGAGACAGATAAAACCAACTACTTTTGGATGGAAAAGTAAAACTGGTCTTAGATGGAGTTCCAATCCCTGTGAAAGATGAAATGCAGTGAGAGTTCTCCTGGGGTATATCCACAACTTATAGCGGTTAGATATCATTAACTGTCATGGCTCCATCCTATGGAATCCCAGGAGTCCTCATTTCATGAGCTACTTTGAATTCTCTGCCACAGAATTCTAAGGCTATAGTTCAAGAGAGTGGACTAGAGAATTCTAAGTACTTCACCAAACTACAAAAACCCCAAGATTCCATAGGATGGAGCCATGGCCATTAAAGCTAACTTCTGTAATTGTGCAGAATAGATATACCCATGGATTCTACACTAACTGGGAAACTTTCAATGGTTACAAATATCCATAAAACAACTGGATAATGTTCATTTTGGAGCTAAAACTCCCAGAATCCCCCATACAACATGGCCCCTAGCCATTTCCTCAGGATCTAGGAGAACTCCAAACTGTGCATATTCAGGGAGACTATAACCCCATCTGTAATCAGCTGTAATTTTCCATCTAAAGCAGTCAGTTTTCCCACCCCCTACATCTCATCTTGTATGGATTAAGTTGTTGTTGTTGTTGTTGTTGTTATCATTTATTGGTATGTGCAAGTCTCAGATTGTTCATTCTCATCCATCTCAAAAGTAACTTTCCTTTTTACTTATCTTTTTAAAAGATTTAGAATTTATTAGGGAATGTAATAAAACCTGAAAAAATCTGTCCAAATATTACTAAAAATGCTCTAACATCCCCTTGCAAGGTAATTTTAAAATAACTAGAAAATCTTAATCACTACATTGATAAAATAACAATCCCCAGTGACTGCATTACTTTTGAAAAGTAATTTCCTTGTACCTTTGCCTCCAGAACAAAAACATAATTATTACAGAAAACGATGTTACTTATAACTCATTTCTAAACTCTCTTTTGAAGTGAATGAATGAAGAAGTATGCACTGCCAGCCAAAGAGAGGTAAATACCATAAGGCTAAAATTCCCTAAGAAGAAGTAAAGGACCTCCCAATCCTAAACGGTCAAAGCTCATTTATATATCTATAGGTTCATAATGACCCTTTTGGTTTACATTGCAGTAATAAATGCTAATTGCCACAGCAGCATTCCTCAGCAAGACCATAACTGGTTTTAACTTACTACTCTTTGGCTACTTAATTGTGCCCTGGTTTACTGCTTTTGGTTTGTTTTTATATCTTCTAATTTGCTCCACATACTCCTACATTAGAAATACATCCTAAGCCTACATGCTGTTGATTTTTATTGAATATTTTTATTGTTATTGTTATTACAGTTTTTTGTTGGTTTTAGAATCGATGGTAAACTGTTGTGGCATTAAAAAATAAATAAAGTATGGTATACAAATATCTTGACAGCATGAATATAATTTCAGTTATATGGGGACAAATACGGTAGATCAAACTTTTAGTGGCAACCAGAGGATAACCATGAGGATTGGAAAATCAGTATTTGTCCTGCCATGGCCCATGTGGACTGTCACAAGATGAGCTGAAGATGAAAAATTGATCTGGGCAGCATATTTGAGTTTAAACAAGTATTTTGATTGCTTTTTGACAGAATGTTGAATCCTATGTACAAGAAGACAGAAATTTTAAAGAATACTAAGTTTGGTGGCTCTTTTCAGCAGTATGAATGCATTATGCCTTATTGCACTACACTGTTATAGCACTATTATTCTACTTGAACTGTTATGGCTGCCTCCTGTGGAATCCTGGAATTTGCAGTTTTGGGGGGGGCATTTACCATTCTCAGCCAGAGAGCTCCTAGGCCTCCCTAAACTACAAACCCCAGAATTCCACAGGAGGCAGCCAGAGCAGTTAAAGTGAATAATAGCCCTATAACAGTATAGTGTGATAAGCCTCTAGGCAAAGGTGCACCCATGGAGCTCCACCAACAAAAATGATACATAGGATTTTTTTCAAATGGGAGGGGACAACCCTGAGGAGGTCGGGAGAAGAACGTCCTCCTCCCAACCTTCCTCCAGGCTTCCTCCATGCTGCAGGTGCCGCTTTTTATTGATGGGGATTTTCCGTCAATAAAAGCGGTATGTTTCTCATGCCTGCAGCACAGAGGAAGCACAAGGGAAGGTCAGGAGGAGGACGGTGGTGTCCGAAACAAAGCCCTGTAAGCGCCGTTTTTCTCCCGACCTCCTGAGGGTTCCCCCCCCCGTTTGAAAAAGTCCATAGTTAGTAATAGGAACTAGATTTAGTCTTCCTCCCCTTCCTGAACAACAGATTGATGCAAATGGTGGTTTTTCATACAGATTGAAGGGCTTATGCAGACAGGAGAAAAGTCCCTGAAAGTACTGAGGTTTTCCAGTTCTTCTTATTCTGGTCTACCTGCATATTCATGGCTTTGCATGCAACCTCTTTCTTGAAATATCCCCCATTTCCCTCGCTCCCTCCTCCCTTGTGCTCTTTCTCCTCTCCCTTCCACTTATCAGAAGTCACATTTGGACTCAGCAACACTTCAGAAATTACCTTTCACCAGTTTTCACTGGGACCTTTTAAATTATTTTTCAGGAGTTAAAGTGTTAAAGTTCTTTAGCAATATTACACTAGTTAAGCATTAGGATCATTTTCTTTTATTAATAGCATTCTTCTTTTCCTCGCTTGATCTCTGTTGAATCTGCTGTCCTTAGAACTGTTGCTATGGGGCTTACTGCACTCTGAAGAAAAATGGCAAAGCTCTTTCCTGCTGCCTTACCACATGCTGTTGGTTCTTCCAGCGTTCTTTTGTTTTGGTCCTGTGGGGGACTGAAGTAAAACTGCATCTTTTTGCAAACAGATTTTTTCTGGTTAGCAAAAAGACGTGGTTTTACCTCAGTCCCCCGTGGAACCAGAATGAAAGAACACTGACGTCATGCTGCCTTGCCACTTTTCTTCGAAGTGCAGTAAGGCCCTATGTTTCTTTGCAGTGGCCATTTTAGCTAGCTCCAGGATAAAAGAAACACACTGACATGGAGAGGTAGATTTCATTTTGGGAAACAGACTCCTGGTTTAGTTTAAACAGACCTGGAGAATTGGAATAAAAAGTCCCTGTAAGAGCTGGAAGTTCCCTGGGAATACTTCAGAATGGGGAAAACATCATGTACTCATAAATCTCCAAAACAAACAAACAAACAAACCAGAAAGTTCAGGAACAAACCAGGGACTTTCTATTTTTTCCTGTGTGTCCAGATGGGCCCTTACCTGCAGCCTCAGAAACTAAATCAAGGCATGTGTCTATGCAGGACCATATGTGCCTACATTGGCTCCTGTGCTAAAGCTGGTGTCTGCATATATTTCAACCTCCTTTCTAAATTGGCATATATATATATATATATATATATATATATATATAAGCTATACTGATACTGAACATCCATCCATGCTGCCATGCCCATTTACAGTACACTAAACAAACAAGTGAAACTTAGGGCCTGTCTATATGAGGGGGGATTGATGTGCACTAACACAAATGTGGATTGATGTGCACTAACACAGATTTGAAGCAGCTTCTATTTGTCTTAATGGTTTTCTGGCAAAATTGCAGGCATGCAAAGCTATTGGCTTTTGCAATCCCAATGGGCATGCCCATGAATCAAGATGGCAGGCATAAGTGAATTACTCATGTTTTTATTCTCACCAGTTGCCGCCACCAAACAGTATTTTTTAAGAAAACACACACACACACATCTAAGGTGTGAAGGTGCGATATTCTGGCTAAATAAATTTTTAAAAAGAAAAAAGGCTGTTTCATCACCTGAGTGCACTATCGCAAAAGCAAAAATCCAAGATGGCAGTTCCATGCACTGGCCTTGTTAGCAAGCTCCACCCCTGCCCATGTCTGACCAATCAGCTTCCACTTCCAGTCTTTCGCAAAGGTGAATGAAAGTGAATCCAATTGTCCAAATGAGTGCCAATGCGCATTCTCTACAGAGTGTTTTTAAAAATATGGAGAAAGCCACAAAGGCTTTCCCGGTGGAGTTTACAGTGGATTTGCCCCCCCTCCTTCTGAATACTATGATCCGATGCAGAATGCCATTAGAACGGGTAGGATTGCAAGCAAATTTTATGATGATGATTTTGACCGTTAAGACAACCCCTCAGCATGGCTGTGAATAAAATCAAAGGAAGATACATTGGCTGTACTAACTGGTGTGACCCAGTTAGAGTAAGGTTTCAAGTAGATGGAAGCGGTAGAGCCAGGTTTATTGTTGCTATGTGCCTTCAAGTCATTTCTGACTTATGGAAACCCAAAGGTGAACCTATCAATGAGTTTTATTGGCAGAATTTATTCAGAGGGGGGCTGCCTTTGCCTTCCTCTGAGGCTGAGAGAGTGTGACTTTCTCAAGGTCATGTTCATGGCTGAGCAGGGATTCAAACCTTGGTCTCCAAGAGTGTCCTAGTCCATCACTCAAAACACTACACCATGCTGACTCTCACTACACCAATCTGGCAGGTTTATGGAGGACTGAAAAGAGAGAACTTATAGGGGCTGTACCAAAGTAATGAGCTTTAACTGTATTTAGTGTTCCAGAATCCAGAGACAGAATGGAGCTATTAGGTCAATCACACCTTCTCCCAGAGGCCTGTGCACAATCGCTCCCAATATATGCAACACTCACCACAGTTTGCTTCAGCTCATTTGAGCCAGCTCCCCTTGGGAAATAATTCCAACGGATTTTGCTGTCAGGAAAATGTTCCCACCACACAAGTTCATCTGAAGATCTGTCACCTTGCAAAGTTCAGACTGTCGCTGTAAATCCTGCAGCACAAACCAGGGCCAAGTTATGCTAGTATCCTGCAGGAAGAAAAAAAACTGAACAGTTTAGTTTTATTTAACTGGTTCAGTAAAGATAAAGATAAAATAACTCAAAGAGGAAGCTAAGATGCAAGGTTTGTCCTTCAAGGCCCTCCCTCCTTTTATAACCCAAGCTGAATACTGTACTGCTAGGAAGAAGGTAATCTTTTTTAAAAAAAATAAATAAATAAATTTAAATGTCCTTTAAACACACAAGCCAATTTTGGGGCACACAAAAGCCTTCAAGTCATTTCCAACTTATGGTGATGCTAAGGCAAACATACGGGGTTTTCTTAGCAAGATTTGTTAAAGGGAGTTTGCCTTTGCCATCTTCTGAAGCTGAGAGAGTATAAATTGTATGAGGTTGCCCAGTGGTTTTCCATGACCAAGTGGGGATTCGAACCCTGGTCTCCAGAGCTGTAGTGTAATGTTCAAGCCACTACACCATGGTGACTCCTATAGTCACCCAGAATCAATTCATCAGCAGTTGTACTGCTTTTTTCACCAAATATTGCTAAACCATACAGATAAACAGGGTCAGTCCAGGTGGGCCATAGGTGATACAGAGGGGCTTGCAGAGGGGCGGGATATAAATAATTTTTTTTTATTTATTATACAGTTGCCAAGCTAGCAAAGATAGCTCTGAATAGCTGCAACAGGAAACGCTTCCTCTTATGTTTCTTGTTCCACTTCACCAGTGCTGCTCAGAGCAACATCTTGAAGCACTCGGTGAGTGGATTCAGACAAATTATTCACATAAAGGGGACAGTGATTGCATGATGTGCCGGCCATTAAAAGTGTCTCTCAGATGGTCACTCCCTGGAAGCTAGTCTTTCCATATTACAAAAGCCATAACTTATAATGAGAAACAGACTGCTGCACAATTATTACTGCATAAAACAACTGTTCATCCAAATATACACTCTTAGGGCTGAAGACTTTAATTTACATCCCATCTTTCTGTTAAAAATGCTGTTCATGATGTCCAACAACAAATACGCATATGGCTTGTCTATATAGGAAGAAATAATGCACATACCTGCATTCCTTTATCTCCATGGTATTTTGGCAAAAATAGTATGCGAAGCTCTCCTCTGTCATATTCACACAGCCATGAATCAAGATGGTGGCCATGCCATTGTTCTGCACAGGGAGGGTGAGGAATTCGGATTTAATCTATGATCAAGCCATCAATTTTAGTATTTATACTCTATCATCTATGGTGTATAGGGCTGCCAGTTCAGGATCCTCCCAGGCCCTGAAGTTTCCAGGTCAAAACATGAGATGTAGGAATGACTCCTGGTGATGCTATTAAGCTCCGGGAGATACAGTTGCTCATACCTTGCCATTCAAACACACACAGACAGACAGACACAGACAGATAAAAAACATATTTTCCTGTCTGGAAATTAAGACAGAAATCTTAGCTAGAGGGGCTATTTCAAGATCAAGGTGAAATGAGGAGATTATTCCTTTTAATTACTTTTGGAGACAGGATAAGGAACATTTAATATCACCCATTTGCTTCTAGCCAGAAAGTGGATGCAGAGCAGAATGGAGGGTTAGCCCTAGGACTTTATCAGACCAGGCAAATATGGCAGAAAGGGCGCACGTATCAAATGACATCATCCTTTCACATTAATGTCCTGTCCAAAACCCATTTCTTTTTATAGATGGGCCAAGCCATCAATAGATCAGCTGTGGTGTTTTGTTGCTGGCATTGCTGGTGTTTGAAATGTCACACCATTGTGCTCACATGAATATAGCATCAATTATCAGAACACTTCCAGGTGAGATCAGGATAGCCAGGTAGGAGATGCTCTTTTATTTATTTATTTGGCTCCCCGGTATACTTGGGACTTTGTGAGTGTGTTTCTGTGCTTGTGTGTACCTTTTTGTGGGTTTTTTAAAAGGTATTTTTGAATTTGCCATGTTAGCATCTTCTCACGAGAGTAGGCGAGATTTGGAACCCAGAAGTAAAGGGAGCACCATTTGTGCTCCATTCCTGATGGGGCTGCTTTCTGATGCAACTCAAGGTAAGTCTGGTAGGGAGGGGTTCTTTTGCCAGCATAAAAATGTTTCAAAATATGCCAGCAAAAGAACCTTTCTTTATTGGGGGTGGTATGATAAAAACCCTAGTGCCACAATAACTAGGAGGGAAGGAGGAAGCTAAATAAAAAAAATACATAATCCCCCCTGGTGGGTCCTTGTAAACTGCAGCAACAAATCAGTTAAGCCTTGCAAACTATAGGAAGCAGCTGCTCTACTAGTTAATCTGGCGATTTGCACACAGACCTTTCCTCTTGCCTGGAGCTGATCCTCCCAAACTGGAGAATTTGCACTTTGTCTCCCTAGAAATGACCTATGAAAATGGGAGACACAGGCCAAGGCCCTAATGATGTGTCGTCGTCATCATCATCATCATCATCATCTTTTTATCTGTGCTGTTAGTAATTGTTTCAGGATTTTATTCAGGATTTCTCCATTGACACCCCCTTGTCGTGGGAGAGAGGCTTGCGTACCCTAATGATGTTTTGAGCTATGCTGGCGATGGCATAATAGCCACCTGTAGGGTCTCCCATGCCAGACAGGTCAAAACCGAAGGGTCTGACAAAGAGCATCAAAGGGCAGGATGGGATCTCTAGCCTTATGGCAACCATCCTAGGAGAAGGAAAACTCTAATCCCAAACCCGGGCAGATGGTGCTCGTCCAACCCTGTAAAGTCAACCATCTAAGAGAAGGAAACTCTAATGAAACCTACAACCCAAGGACCTCGCTGCTACTGTCCATGCTTGCAAGGCCACAGCAGATGAACTTTGGTTTAAAGGGTGAGGCCAGTTCTGTGCATGCTGTGCTCCACCAGAAAAATCCATTGGACAGGCTCGAAGGACAAATCCAATTCCGAAAAAGCCCTGTAGCGATAGGTGAGGGACAAAATGGCAGGTGTAAAGATGCACTGGAAGCCGCAGACCCAACCCTGCATGCAGGTGGTTCAGGACTTTGGTCGCTCGAGGCTGACCCAGGAGATGACAGTCTTGTTTAGTAACATCCTGAACGACTAAGCGGCCTTTTTTAAGGAGAGCACTGCTTGCTCCATATGGAGAGGGGCCTAGAAAAGGTGGCCTAGCAAAAGTTCATCCCCAACTACCTGGTTGGCTAGCCGTGGCCAATGGGAATCTTCTGATGCGGTCAAACCAAGGCAAAGAAACAAAGGCACACACCGGCCTCCAAAGGTGTAAATAAACTGACGCTTGCATGCTGGAACATCAGAACCATGGGAGATTCTGCAGATAGTGGACGGCCTGAGCATCATTCTGCTCTAATAGCCCATGAACTATCACGACTTAATATTAACATTGCTGCTCTTAGTGAAGTTTGTCTCCATGAGGAAGGCAGCCTTAAAGAACATGGTGCCGGCTACACACTTTACTGGTCTGGCAAACCCAAAACGGAAAAACATCTTTCAGGAGTAGGCTTTATGATTAAAAACTCCATTGCCTCCAAACTCGAAACCTTACCAACAGGACACTCTGATTGCATTATTTCCTTACGCCTCCCACATGTTGTTCTCTTTAGTATATATGCCCCAACTATGCAAGCCGACCCTGTAGAGAAAGACAAATTCTACACAGACCTACGCTACCTCATACAAAAAGTCCCTGTAGAAGATAAAATTATTATCCTTGGTGACTTCAATGCCAGAGTAGGAAAGAACTCTGAAGCCTGGAAAGGTGTCTTAGGCAAGCATGGTCTTGGAAATTGCGATGATAATGGACGCCTCTTGCTAAAGTTCTGTGCAGAACAACAGCTGACTATTACAAACACTATCTTTCAGTAGAAAGACAGCTTGAGGACAACCTGGATGCATCCCCGATCCAAACATTGGCACCTCATTGACTATGTTCTAGTCCACCAGAGAAACATTTGCGATGTCTGTCATACCCGAGTGATGCCCAGTGCAGAATGCCAAACAGATCATCGCCTCATCAGATGTAAACTAAATCTTCATCTTAAATTCAAACCTAAGAGGGGTGGCATCTTAAAGAGGAGACTCCAAGTCAACAATCTTAAACAAGCTACCATGAGAGACAACTTCCAGGCAAGTCTGCAAACTAAATTTGAAGACCACCCTACAGATCCTTCTCCTACAGTGCTTTGGCAACATATCAAAAACAGTATCCTCCAGTCTGCAGAAGAATCCCTCGGGTTCTCCCACAAGAAAAATCAAGACTGCACCCAGAGTCTGCACCCTTATCTACACGCTATGGATGAAGCCCCACTTAATTCATTAAAACTTACTTTGGAGGAAATACTGTATGTTTAAGACAACTTTACAACTCCTCAAATGCTTTCATCAGCATTGTATACGCACAATCCTAAATATACACTGGACTGACTATGTGACGAATGTTGCTGTCCCTGAGCAAGCAGGGATCACCAGCATTGAGGCCATGATGAAAACATAGCTGTGCTGGGCAGGGCACATTTCTAGGATGGAGGACCATTGCCTCCCCAAAGTAGTACTCTACGGTGAACTTGCCACGGGTCAGCATAAGAGGGGTGCTCCAAAAAAGTGATACAAGGACTCCTTGAAACAACATCTCAGGCTTGGCCAAATTGATCACCAACAATGGTCCACCCTGGCGTCACATCAGGCGGCATGGAGACGCACTATCCACAATGTTGCAACCTTATTTGAGAACTCACGCCGAACAAGTCTTGAAGAGAAACAACCATGAAGAAAGAATCAAACCCAGAAACATCACCCAAGGAGACCTTCTGCTGTGCTTTCTGCAACCGGACTTGTTAATCTCTGGTTGGCCTTTTTAGTCATCAGCGCACTTACAAAAAGTGCAGGATGAGTCCTTCCTGAATCTTTGTTTGCGAAGAAAAGCCAGAGTAGTAATTGTTTCAGGATTTTATTGTACTATATTCTGTTTTAATAACACTCTGTGTAATGCTAAAGAAATGAAATACTCAAGTTCAGCTTATCCCTGCAGATTTCTGTCCTTTCAGGTAAGCTGCATGGAACAGGAGACCACAAGGGGACTGTGTACAGGCCATTCTGCTTGTCAGAGAAACAGCCTGCCATTAGTATAAATTAAATCACAATAAATAAAAGGTTCATCTATGCAACACATGACCACCAAGAGGTCTGCTAACCCTTCTTCTAGCCACTAGGAAATATTTTCTCTCCCACTGGAAATCCCCTCCCCAACATTCCCATGATACTCCATTCCAGACTCTAAATTATCAGTACGCAGGAGCCCCATTCCTTTACTTCTAGAGCACTGGATGTGGAGACTGCGTAGTTGTAAACTCCTTCTCCCTGAAGGCACTCCAACAGAGCTCTGTGCCTTGATCAGGATTGGTGACCAGCTCCCAAGATCAGACACTGCTGTCCTTTGTGGCAGCCTGACTAAGAACAATAAAGACACAAGGATGCACCTCCCATGTCTAATCCCCTTATCTTTCATGTGAACAAAGAGCTCTATCAACAGCTTCCAAACAAAGGGGGGAAATATATAAAAGGATCGTTTATATTTAGCTGCCAGTGTGGAATGCCCAGACTGCATGCTAATTTATGTGGGGAAGTAATAAGCTAAATAAGAACCCAGGGAAGGAGGTTAAAATGAAGATTTTATGCTAATTGTTGAGACAGTTTTTTTTTTAAAAAAAATCTTTTTGAACACTTTTTTTTTAAATGGAGATTATTTTATTTAAAAAACAGAAGATATCATGCAGATCTTGAATAGATGGTGCTAACATAATAAATACCTAGTCTCTGAGGAGGTAGTCTAGTTTTGAGGGTTTTCTTCTTTTTTAATGGCTGCTGTTCAAGTTGTCCTTGCAGTTCTCTTTGCATTTTTAAAAGTCAGGGTCTGCTGCTGGTGGCTAGCTTTTGGGGCCCACAAAATGATGTGGTTTCAAAAAGCATGCTAACAGCATCCTTGACTAGAAGATGGACTGATCAATCAATCAATCACTTTATTTATTTCCTGCCTTTCCCCAAAAACTAGGACTCAAGCCAGCTATAATGGGATTCAAGGAGGCATAAGGGCATAAGAAGAGCACTGCTGGATCAGACCAAAGACCTATCTACCCCAGTTCCATGTTTCATACAACAGGCAACCAGATGTCTATGGGAAATTCCAAAGTAGAGCATAAGGATAATAAAACTCTCCCATTCATATTCTCTAGTAATAGGTACTGAGAGGCATTTAACTTCTGGTCATGGAGGTAGCATAGCACCATTATATCTAGCAGCCATTGATAGCTTTATCCTTTATGGATTTTCAAAATCCCACTTTTTAAGGAATTGACATTGGTGGCCCTCACAGCATCTTATGGATGCAAATTTCATAGTTTTATTATGCACGGTGTCAAGAAGCATCTTTTTGTCCACACTGAATTTCCCACCATTCAGCTTCAATGGATGACCTTGGGTCCTAGTACAGGGGGAGAAATGGAACAATCAAACTATGGCCAGAGCAGGGGCATCCATCACCCCAAGAAACTGGGGTAAAACGACCCAGCTTCTCAAGCCATGAGCCACAAGTACTCTCTATTCAATTTTCCACACCATGCTAATTCCACACAGCTCTAATATGTCCTGCCTTACTTGACTTTTCACCAAACACTATAACCTTCCCATGGAGAGCAGTTGCTTCACTTCCTGGATAATTTTGGTCACCCTCTACAAACTCTGCAATATCCTTTTTCAGTGCAGTGACAGATACACACACACACACACACACACACACACATATATATATATATATATAGAGAGAGAGAGAGAGAGAGAGCATGGTCATACCACCAAGTTGTACAAGTGCGTCACAAATGCAGTCCTCCCGCAATAAATATAGAATTTGTCATTTGCCATTTTCATGGCAGTTGCACACAGGATCAACATCTTTGTTGAATCATTCCCTGTACAACCCCAAGATCTTTCTCTTGGTATCGCACCCAGCTTAGACCCCATCTGTCATATAATTAGGGTTTTTGCGCCAATGCAAAACCAAAACATTTTATGCTTATTAAATTGAATTACAATCTACATGCCCATCCTCTAGTTTGAAGAGATCTGTCTGTTTTGTTCTAACCACCCACAATAATCTAGTGTCATCTGCAATTTTTGTCACCCACTGTGCACTGTTTACTTCTAATTCTGTATCATTTATGAACAAGTTTAAAAGCATTAACCTTAATACAGCTTGGAAAATCTCACTTTTTTACATCCTTCTACTGTGAAAAATGTTAATTTATTTCTACTTTCTGCTTCCTGTTCTTTAACTAATTACTCATGTATAGAAGGGCCATCTTCTTATCCCATGATTCCTATCCAAGGGTTTATTGACACTTTCAAAGAACTCTAAAAGTTTAGTAGGACAAACCATGTTGACTCTTCTCCAGCAAGACTTCAGCCTTCTATACGCTTGGTAATCTTATACTAAATAATACTTTCCACCAATTTACCAGGAGCAAATTTTAAGCTAACTAGCCTGTGGATTACTTCATCCCTCTGGATCACATTTTAAGAAAAGTGTTATTAGTTTCTTTCTGGCCTTCTGGGCTAGAAAGCCACCTTTAAGGATATGTTACATATCTTCCCCCCACCAAAGGCACTTCCTTTCCATGGTGGTAGGATTGCGTTCTCCTGTCAGGCAAGAAGCTATTCCGATGGCAGGTGTGCTGTTGGTTGGGTCTCCTGTATCAGACAGGCTTTTGCTGAGGAGCCAGACTAAATGGGCCAAACAGCTACTGGGCAGCAGTGGTAATGGAGAGTGACACTGGCAGAGGATCTCAGAAAAAATGGCACCAACCACGAGTAGCGCTGTAGCTAATGATGCAACTGGACTCAAGCCAAGAGGATGTTTAGCTGTTGACATTCTCAGAGGCAAAAGGAGAGTCTGAAGCTGCACAACACATATTATAGGAACATGGAATATGAGAAGCATGAATAAGAGGCAACTAGACTAAGGACAGTATCACATCAGTCCATTGTCCTGAAGCAAGCATGCTAGTTTAATTACGCAAGTATATCAGCTTTTGCATCAATCTTTAATCACACTTTTTCCAAATTAACACTGCTTTGGTGATCCATGGTGGCAAAATCTGCTTTTCACACTGCCTCCTTAACTGCTGTCTGACCCCTGCATGCCCTCTCCTGCACTTGCGTATCTTCTGGGTGAGGGAAGACTGTCATTCCTTCTTTGGGAGGGGGAGTCATTCCCTGCAGAAGACATCTGCCATTCTATCTTTGGTGGTGGTGGTGGGGAAGCTGGCTGTGCCTTTTGCACTCACCAAAGAAGGAATGACACTTGTTCCTTGCCCAGGAGCAGTCTCCCCGGCGAGGGATGACTATCATTCCTTCTTTTTGGTGGGGGGAGAGAGAAGCTGGCTGCCTGCCTTTCTTTTTCTTTTTTTGCCATGATCACAGCAAATAAATAAATAAATAAATCCCACAGACTGGGAAGGGGGGAGAGAGGGAGGAAAGGAGAAGGATTATGCACCTCATGCATGACTTCCATCATCTCGGTAGTGCTGTGGAAGGGATCTTTTGTATAAGAAGGAATACTGGCATAGGAGTGGAATTGGGAGCCATTGACAGGTTTCCCCCATCAATGAAGAGGTGCACTACGGAAATAAATAATGGAATATTAAATAAGTGAATATTAAAGTTGTCCATGCTATCACATTTCCCATTTCTATGTAAAGTTGTGAAAGCTGGACAGTGAAGAAAGCTGATAGGAAGAGAATCAACTCCTTTGAAATATGGTGGTGGAGAAGAGTTCTACAGATATTGTGGACAGCTAGAAAGACAAATCACTGAAACTGAAACTGAGACTGTCATACTTTGGCCATGTCATGAGAAGACATGACTCACTAGAAAAGGCAATAATGCAGTAGGAAAAGAACAAGACTGCATTTCAGATGGACAAATGCCAGTGGCAGACCTGGTATGTATGACACCTGTTGTGGATGTTTTTTTTTTAAAAAAACCCCTTCTCTCTACAAAAAAAATATTTTCAGCCATAATCACCACTGTGGTCCACCTGCCATCCAGTAAAAGCTTTCCCTGCTGCTGCCACACTTACATTGGGTGTAGGCAAGTTCTCATATGGCTGCCTACCAGATCTTATTTGGCTCGCATGACTGAAAATCCTGCTAGACATTGCTACCAAAGGGCTCAGGGCAGTTCCTCCCCCCAACCATCACATATACACTTTTACATTCATTGCAATTTTAGAAGGTAGGCTGGTGATAAACCCTATCAGGCGGACAGGCAAAGCTGACGGCCATTGTCGGTTGAAGACTTCTGCTGCGTGGTGGTGGTTCCTTTCTCTCCCCTGGCCCAGGAGGGAGAAAGGAACCATTGTGCCCAACCCCCCCCATGCTTATTCACTGTGCCACTTACTTTGGGATCATCCCCTCGGGGCAGGTATGAACCACTGCAGAGTTTTGTGCCTGCCTAGAAGCAGTGCAGCAAAGTAAGCACGGAGAGGGGGCATGCTTGTGACACCCCTCTAAAGGTGTCACCTGGTGCAGTCCGCATCTCAGCGCACTCCTTTAGTGACACCCCTGCAAGGAGCCCTGAGTCTGCAAGACCTGAGCAGGGCTGTTGATGATAGGGTAACTTGGAGGTGTCTCATTCATGAGGTCATCATAAGTTGAAGTCAACTTGATGACAGTTAACAGCACTTTATTTTATTTTATTGGTTAGAAGATGAGCAGTTTCACATTGATACAGGAGAACCATACAGAATTTTCAAAATGGCAGAGGTTATTGTCACTTGAAGTGCATGATTCATTCCATTCACTGTATCAATTGTAAGTTTACTGTCTCAACTACTAAGCTAAGACTCATCTGAAATTGATCTAGCTAAATTTTCCTTTTCATATTGCACTGTCTTAGAGTCTTACATCCTGATTTTGTATACATTTATTGGAAATAAGTCTCATTTTCTTTAAGTGCACATATAATTGTACCCTAACACCACAATCATATGCACATGTACTCTAAAGCATATTCCACTTAGTTCATTGACACCTGTTATTGAATACTGAATCCATATAATTATGAAATATCTCGTATAAAGATAAACTCCTATTTATTCAATAGGTCTGTTCTAGTTAGGACTAACAATAAGATTTAGGCCAAGGACATCTAGCAGGCTCCATACCTTTTAGTTAGTGATATGATTGATGCTGCTTGTTACATGATTGGTTACATGATGTTACCTATTTAAGCTACCAAAGGGCTCAGGGCAGTTCCTCCCCCCAACCATTACATATACAGTTTTACATTCATTACAATTTTAGAAGGTAGGCTGGTGATAAACCCTAGGTCACCTAATTAATTTTGTAGTCAAACAGGGACTTTAACCAGGATAACCCTAATCTGGTACTCCAACCACTATACCACTATGGCTCTCCATTGACCCATGTTTTAAAATGCAAAGGAGTCTCCTAATGAAGCAGGGTATAGGGGTATGATCTGCTTTGATAATAGATTTTCTTTCAGCCACAGCAGCCTTCTGCACCTTAAGACCCTCCCAATGTGTTGGGTTATAACTGCAATCAACTAGCACAGCCATTGGAGTTGTAGTCCAACACATCTGGAGCGCCCTGAGGTAAAGAAGACTGTGCCAGCATGTTGTTCCACAGCACTGATAGGTCATAATGAAGCCCAAGAGCTCGTTTATACGAGCTCCAAAAAGCTGTAGTGCCCTGCAGAAAAAGCAAGTCACAGCAGCTGCAACTTGTCTTAACGGTCGTTTTATCCCCAGCAGCCCCCATAACGTTTTCATTGCAGATGACAGTTGAGGAAGGGAGGCGAAGGCAGGAGAGCTCTCTTCCCTCTTCCTCAGCCCCACAGGCAGGCGGCAGAGAAGCTGAGGGAGGGTGAAGAGGGCTCTTTCACCCTCTTCCCCCTTCCTTGGCCCCACGGGCAGCTAAGTGGGGGAGGGCTCTTTCACCCTCTTCCCCTTCTTCAGCCCCACAGGTGAACAGGCAGGCGGCGGAGAAGCTGAGGGAGGGTAAAGAGGGCTCTTTCGCTCTCTTCCCCCTTACTCAGTCCTACGGACAGGAGGGTGGGCAGGCAGATGACAGAGAAGCCAAAGGAGGGTCAAAGGGCTCTTTCAACCTCTTCCCCCTTCCTCAGCCCCACAGATGGGCAGTGGAGAAACCAAGCCAGCGGTGGAACGGGGAGAGGGAACTGGGGGAAGAAGAAGAGGAGGAGAGAGCCATCCTCCCTTCTCCGCCCCCGGCAGTGGTGAGAACAGCAGGGGGGTGGGAATGACAGCTGCCCTCCCCCCTTTCCTATCCCCGATCACTCGGGTGGCTGTGGGCTGCTTGCCTTGCTGGTAAGCCTCACCCCCTGCGCTTGTCTGGCCCATCAGGGGCACACTTCCTCTTGCTTGGGCAAGCAAATCAGATTGATTCACTTGTCCTAATGAGGAGGAATGTGCCCCACCTTGTTGGGTTTTTTTTAAAAAAAAAAAGATGAGAAAAGCCACGAAGGCTTTTCTGGTGAGGTTTTTGGCCTTTTTGTCTCCCTCCTTCACAATAGGGTGGAATCACACAGGATGCCATTAGGACAGGTAGGATTCTCCTCGTATTCCCTGAAGAGTTTTTTTACCGTTTCGACAACCCCCTAGACTTTTCTGAAGAAAGGGATAAAATCCTAAAGGGAAAAGAGCCTGCTCACCCTCACCCCTCCTCCTCCTCCTTCTCCTCCTCCAGAACAGTAAAAGATCATTTTTAACCAGCCGAATGAACAGTGTGTGCGGTGGCAGCTGCAAGCAGTCTGAGAAAATCTGGTGTGTTGATCTGTTAGGAATGACAATAAGAAGGGCTGCTGCTTTAATCAACAGTCCGAACACAGTGGGGAGGCTCTTCCAATTTGCTTGAAGCTGACAAGCTTATGCAGCCTTTTCATCCAGGAGGGACAGGGTGAAATCTAATTCCCTCCCCAGCATCCCCCAGTGGGAGTGATGATGAGGAACCGCCTAGGGAAGTAACTCAAGAGTCACCCCAGCTTCCTAATGACACAGACAAGTAGAATTCTTTACCCAACAGGATGCTGCAGATATTTTGGAGATGACATGCTCCATACCCTGAAATTTCCAGGAGTCTGGCTCTTCTTCGCCCACCTTCTTGCAAAGCCTGCTGCTAGTAACTGATGAAATAAGATTAGAGGACATCCTTGGAGTCAGCTGCCCTGTTTTTTGTTAGGAGCATCTTGTTTAAACTTAACCAGAGCAAAAGACACCTTTTGTCTAGGAGGCAAGCCATCCCAATGGAACAGATAGTCTGATGTTACTCTCTAGCAGGGGACAGCCCACATTCAAAGGCTCTTTCTTGACAGTTTAGGTGTAAGCTAGAACAATTTTCCATTTGCCCTGGAGCTAAAATGCAAATTTCAGAATGGTAAGTGAGATGAATCAAAAAGACAACTATGTGAATTTTTCATAACCTCTTTTCACACGCATAGAAATGTCATAAGAGCCCTACTGGATCAGGCCCAAGGGCCATTTTGTCCAGTATTCTGTTCACACAGTGGCCAACCAGGTATGTATGGGAAGGACACAAAAAGGACATGAACACAACAACATTCTTCCTGCTTACTCACCCTCTCCAGCACTTGGCCACCTCACAACTCACCTCTGAATCCTGGTCTTTTTGAACAAGTTAAAAAGCTTCAGTCTCCACATAGATCCCCAAGGAGCCCCACATCTCCCCACTCTGAGAATGGCTCAGTTATTCATGGTCTCTGTTTCCTATTCTTGAACCAGTTACCAAATCATACGAGGAGTTTTGCTCTTCTCCTGTTATTTCTAAATTTACTCAGGGTTCTTTGGTGAAAGACTTTATCAAAAGTGTTATGGAGGCCCAAGTAAACAATGGAGGCCCAAATAAACAATCAGATTACTTCTGTCCATGTGTTTAATGCTTTAAATAAATCTCAAATAATTAGTGAGCCAGGACCGACCTTTGCAGAAGCCGTGTTAACTCTTTTTCAGCAGGACTTGCCTTTCTATAACTCCATATAGGAACCTTGAAACAACCTGCTGAATTTTATTTATTTATTTATTTGCTGTTATGGAGATTTTTTAAATTTTATTTTATTTTATTTTATTTTGGCCACTGTGCAAAATAAAAAAAGACCAACAAAAAGACCAGCAGCCTTTTTGTGTTTGGGGGAGCCATAGCAAAAACATTGGGATGGGGTTGCAAAAATGTCATATTTTATACAAAATATAGATTCCCCCAGGGTCTTTTGCATTAAAAACCTTCATGATTTTTTTTGCAATAAAAGTCCTGAAATGCAAATACTAATATTACTAGTACTACTAATAATGATGATAATAAATAGAAAAATGTGCAAAAACTATAGGAATCTTTGTACAGAAATTTTGAAATTTTTAATACAAAAAACTGAAATTTCAAAATACAAAGATTTGCACCCTTATTCTATATGTTTGACAATATTATTTTTACCAGCGATTTTCACCAATTTATCTGACACAGACATTAAGCTAATTAGCCTGTAATTTTCCACATCTTCCCTAGATTCTCTTTTAAAAACTAGTATTACATTGCCCACTTTCCTGTCCTTTGGTATAAACAAGGTTGATGCTATGGATATGTTCTGTATATTAATTACAATCTGAGTCAGAAAACCTATTGGTTTTTCTCATTTTTTAAAACCTCACATACTTTCATTCATGAATATGTAAATTCACTCCCCTGGGCACTGGTCACATTAAATAGGGACAGCTATACAAGACATGCAGAATGTTATTAATTTCCCTTTTGAAAAATGAGTTTACCAACCATTGGGAAAACCCAACGGGAAGAATAATAGGGCAGCAAGGCTTTTATGCAGTTATCTCCCAGTATTTGAACATCCCAAAGTATTCCAGAGAAACATATGGCTATTTTGCACAAAACCCACAGAAAACATGGTATTTTTGTGCAGGAAGTGTGCTTTTTGCACAAAAAACCCACATGTTTTTCTGTGCAGAAAATTCCTCTCAGAGGTGGTTTTTCCAGTTCCCTCCCCTGAAATATAGCCTACAGCATGGTGTGTGTGTGTTAACAATAAGGAATCGCTCGGCGGGGGAGTGGCAATCCATGGATATAAACTTTTAAGAGTTAAACACTCAAAGCCCTAAGCCTAGATGGAAAAACCTGGCAGCTTCAGTTACTCTCACAATTGAAATTTGAAATTCTGATGTTCTTACCATCTTAAATATAGAGAAATTTGTGGATTTTGGTAAAGTTCAGTCCATAAAAAATGAAATTCTGAAATGAAATCCCAACCAGTCCTTAGAAAATCAGCAATTCTTCATTTGAGTTCATCAAGAATCCTTAGATGGATACCATCTGGATATAGTAATTAACCATTCATAGGCTATATTTGAGAAGAAGGAATTGGCAAAACCAACTCTGAATATTCTTTGTCTAAGAAAACCATATGAAATTCATGGGGTTCCCATAAGCCAACAAGCAACTTGAAGGCATGTACACACTCAAAAGCATACCTCAGTTAACTAATCCTTTGCCAGTCTGTAGAATCATGGTCTTTCCTACTCGCACAGAGGCTGCCTCCAGATGGATAAAAGAAAAGATGGAAGTCCCAGGTTTTGCACCGGTGCTTTCCAATTTTATTTTGGAGATCCACGTGACACTTACTTTATCATGACATATTTCCTGGGAGCTCCCAGCATTACCAAAGTTATTCTATTTCTATTCCCCAGGCTGGTTTAAATTAATCCAGTATTTTCCAAAATGAAATGTCTCTGTAGGTTTTCCATGGTTTTTTTCCAGGCTGTAAGGCCGTGTTCTGGAAGAGTTTATTTCTGATGTTTCGCCTGCATCTGTGGCTGGCATCTTCAGATGCAGGTGAAACGTCAGCAATAAACTCTTCCAGAACATGGCCTCACAGCCCAGAAAAAACCACAGAAAACCTATGGATGCCGGCCGTGAAAGCCTTTGACTTCAAATGTATCTGTACTTGCCTTGTCTGTTTCTACATTCTTGCAACTAGCTAAGATGGCTGCCCCCAGTAAACACAGCTATTGTTTCCAGTACATGGATTCAACAGAAATCAAGTGAGGGGAAAACGAATGTTAGCATGAAAACAAAATGATCCTAATGCTGAATTAGTGTAATAATGCTAAAGCACTTGAGTGCTTCATCAGTAATGTTAAGGTCTATCTGGGTAACAAATAATGAAGCTCAAAAGTCTAGGTTTTCAACTCAAATGACTCTTTATTTGCTAGCAATGACACAGGGGGATCATTCCTGCCAAACTGTGCCAAAGAATTAAAGGCACACAGGCTTTTTATTACACAGAAACAAAACCCAAAAAAATCTACAGCACTGCGCATGTGTATTATAGTGGTTACCAAACAGACAACAGAAATCATTTGTCAGCTCTATATATTTCTTATTTTGATACCTTAGGCAGCCAAACTGGGCAGTGCGCCCAGAAAGGAGATAACAATTCCTAAGCTGAATGACCCATTGTTTCTGATTCTAATAAACAAGACAAACCATACTATGTCTGTTTCTGGGCTTTTGGTCAAGCTGGAACAAATACAGTTATATTTCTCAGCTTTCTCTGACACAGACATATTTTGGCAAACTAGGTCTTTTGCTCTACAGACTCAATATAGCAAACTTTTGGGAAATCAATACAGACAGACCCTCTCAGTAACTCAAAGCAGCAGCAACAACAACAACAACAGGGTCAGTAGAAATGGGTGAAGATCAGTTTCTAAAATGTTGCATAGACTGGATGTGACACATGATCAGTAGGAGTGTGAAGGGGAAGGACATAAGGCAGGGGGAGGAAAATCCAGCATATTTCAAGAAAGAGACTGGGTGCAACTCATGAATAAGTAGGTACAATCAAAACAAAAAAGAATTGGAAATGCTCAAGATTTCCAGAGGGACCCCCCCCGTGCGCTTTTTGGAGGTGCTCAGAGGCAAACACTCCTCCATAGCAGAAGAGAGAAGCTTCTCAGCAGCGACAGCCCAAGAGATCCTAACACAAGGCTTGAAGCCTCCTGCAGCCACCTGAGCACGTTGTGGCATAACTAAGGCTGGTGCCACCTCGTCCCTCCCTCAACAGTGTCACCTGGTGCAGTTCGGCCTCTCTGCCCCCCCCCCAGTGGCCACCACTGTGAGCACCCCTTGTGCTTTGCATAGGCCTTTTGCTCCTAATACTGTACACTACCTTGTTGGAAGTTTTTAAAATAACAATGGGAAGACCTCGGGGGTGCAACAGCTACAATTTGATGAAGGAATGTGTGCTGGGCAGAGCAAGGAAGGGCTCCTGCCCAGCAGGGGAAGCCAGTAGTCATGTCAATAATGGCCCCAATCCCACCCCGCAAAGAGCAGTTTTCAGTATCAGGTTGCACATGCATACCTGCTGGAAAAGGCGGTTTCTGGTATCCCAGAAGCTTTGTTTCCTGCACGCATGCCTGTGCAAGCTGGGAAACACTGCTGTAGCAGTATGTGCCAGTGCTACTTCCAGCAGGCAAGGGGCAAAAAGCAGCTGCAGCCAGAAGCCCTGAGTGAGCATGCAAGGAACAGCAGAACACTGAGGGCTGGTTTACACAGCAGGTTTTATTGCGTTAAGTTGCGCTTTAGTGCTTTCCCACATCAGTGGTGGGTAGTTTACACGGTATATGTTTACACAGCTATATTTTGTGGCTCTTTGATTTTTTCCGCTTTGAGGTTCACACAGCCAAAGGTGCTGGGGGCATGGCCAAGCATTGGAGAGGGAAAGAAATGCCATAGGAATGTCTGCCCTGGCCCAAACTCCGTGCTTAACAGCTTAGAGGCTGTCCCCCCCCCCACTCCCTTCCCACATTTTCTGCCAAATAGAGGAAAGCTAGAGAGAGAAAAGGAAAATAGCAGTGCAGCTCTGATGCAGCCCTTCGTGAAATGGTTTCTCTCCCTCCCCCATGCACAGGATCACAGCTGACGAACTGAGCTTTTACATACTTGCAAAACAGCAGAGAGGATGAGAAGGAATGAGAAACTGGCTTGCAAATATACCTGCAAAAGTAGTGACATCCCTTGCCATGCTATATTTGGGTGTTTTACCTTCCCCCCTTCTGAATGAGGTGATGCTGCGATCCATGTGAACTATGAGCTATCTTAGCGGTATATTTAAAGGAATATTTGCCCATGTAAACAACCCCTGAGAAAATGGGAGAGCAGGGAAGCCTTGCTTGGCAGACACTTTCAACATGTCAAAAAATGGCAGAGATCTGTAGACTTGGCCACCAAAATGGAAATCATTAGAATGGTGGAGACTGGTGAAAGGAAAAAGTCAAGTGGCACAATCAACATTAGGTGAAATTTCTCATGCCTTAGAGATTCTATCACAAATGATAGATCAAAGAGGAGAAATGTGCTCAGACATTTGGAGTGCTACCCTGACATTCTGCTTAATAAAAGAAAAAAGACAAAGCAGTTTGGAAGAAACCTTCAAGTGGTCTGTAGAAGGTTTGGAATATTTGTGCTTTTTGTTTTTACTTATACAAGGATAACCAGACTTGGTTGTTTCACTTCACATCTTTGTTAGTTTTGATCTGAATTTTTTAAAATTGCTAAAACATATTGAATTGCTCTTTTTTTGCTTTATTTCCTTTTTTTTCCTTTTGTTGTTGTTGTTCTTGTTGTTGTTGTGGAGGAAACTATCTGTACTGTTTCCATGTTATTTCTGCCTATGGTACCAAATTTTCTGTTAAAGTGGTGCCTCGGAACACATCCACTTCATTAACTATGGTATTATTTTTGTTGTTATTATTATTATCTTTTCCCAATTTGGGACTCAAAGCAAAGACATTGTTAAAATCAGCAAAATACAAAAGTTAAAACACAATTAAATAACTAAAAAGGTTTAAAAGAGCTAAAATTCTAAAAACACATGCATATATACACCCACATGTACACAACACTCAGATATACCGCAGCACTGTCATTTGCAAAGATTGGCAAAGGCCTGCCAAAAAAGGGAAGTTTTTACTTGGCTCCGGAAGGAAGGCAGAGAGGATGACAATCTGATTTTGCTGAGCAGAGTGTTCCAGAGCCTGGGGGCAGCCACTAAGAAGGCCCTCTCCTGAATTCCCATCAGATGTACCAGTGAGGGTGGTGGCAGGGACAGTTTAAGCATACCACCAAATCCACATCTGCAGGGGACCCCCAGACAAAGAGGGCTCCATTGAGAGAGAGAGAGAGAGCAAGCCAGAAACCTCCTGCCTCTCCTGTCTCCTGCCGAGCAGGACAAGCTGCAGGGGGAGGGCTCCTAACTGAAGAGCGAAAGAGAGGCAGATTGTCTCCTTCCTCCTTCTTTTCTCTGCCCCAAACAGGCTGAAGCTGGGGGGGGTTACTGGTCCCTCCTCCCCTCCTCCCAGGGGACCATCAAAATTGTGTCAGAGAGGAGTGGGTGTGTGAGTGAGAGGGGGGGAAGTGTGAGTGTCACCTCTTTCCCTCTCTTTCTCCCCTGCTCTCTCAGGGAAAGGGTTAGGGTTTCTTTCCCTTCCCTTCCCTTCTTTCCTCTCTCTGTCTCTCTCTCCTCTGATCCCCTCCAGCCCATCTTTCCAGCTGCTCTTAACATGTCCTGGGTTCTCTCTCCTCCCTCCCTTTCCCCCTTTCTTCTCAGCTTACTCCCCTTGCTGCCAACTGAATTCAACCTGCAAAAGGAATTTGCGTGTGTTTGCCTATGTGCCTTCAAGTCATTTCTTTCTAAGGCAAATCTATCATTGGGTTTTCTAGGCAAGATTTGTTCAAAGGGCGTGTGTGCCTTTGCCTTCCTTTGAGGCTGAGAGAATGTGACTTGCCCAAGGTCACCCAGTGGGTATTCATGGCTGAGTAAGGATTCCAACCCTGTTCTCCACAGTCATAGTGCAATGCTGAAACTTCTACAACACTCTAGCTCTTTTAACAGAAGAATATAAAGAATATAAATAAAAATGTGGAGTAATATTACTGGGAAAAATGGTTTTATTGTTCTCACTTAAACACCAGTATCCCATAAGTGTTATCTGAGAGCCATTGGGCTACAGCAGTGGTTCTTAACCTTTTCTTTAGCAGGGACCCCCTTTAAGTATCTTTTGTTGCCGCAAGACTTAACTCAAGATTTAAATAGCTGATAATAATAGCTAATAATAATAGATAACAACAATAACAACAACAATACAATTATACTATCTATTAAACTTTCTCACAGAGGCACTCTGGTTTCTTCCTGCAAGTTTGTGGCTGGAGTGGATTGAATGGCAATGTACAAGCCAAGCCAGCCAGCCTTTGTCTTGGTTCCTGTCATGTGACTTCTCCACTACAGGGAGGAGCTGCTCCAGAGACTAGGACATGGAACAATAGGTTCAAACTATAGGGAAAGAGGTTCCACCTAAACATTAGGAAGAACTTCCTGACAGTAAGAGCTGTTCGGAAGTGGAATACACTGCCTTGTAGTGTGGTGGAGTCTCCTTTGGAGGCTTTTAAACAGAGGCTGGATGGCCATCTGTTGGGAATTATTTGACTGTGTATTCCTGCATGGCAGGGGGTTGGACTGGATGGCCCTTGTGGTCTCTTCCAACTCTATGATTCTGTGTATGTATCTATGTAGAGTTGCCTTGGAAGACCTAGAAAATGGCTAGAGAGGATGCATTTTCTAGGAAGACTCTATGGTAGGTGTGCTGTTTTGTGTCCCATGGATAATGAATCCGTGGATATGGGGTCCTACTGTAATCTGAAGATCCTGTACTGTGAATAAGTTAGGTTACATTGACCTGAGATAAACATATGGGGCCCCCAAGGTAAAACATTGCAGGGCCCCCCAAATTCCTTAAACTGCCCCTGGGTGGTGGGACAGAGAGAAGGGCCTCTCCAGCAGATCGAAGAGCCTGGGCTGGTTCATAAGGGAGCATACAGTCCTTCAAATAACCTGGACCTGAGCTGTGTAGGGCTTTAAAGGTCACAACCAGCGCTTTGAATTGTGTCCAGAAACAGACTGGCAGCCAGTGGAGCTGCTTTAACAAGTGGGTTATATGATCCCTGTAGCCAGCCCCTGTTAGCAATCTGGCTGCAGCTCTTTGAACCAGTTGGAATTTCTGAACACTCTTCAAAGGAAGCCCCACATAAAGTGTGTTACAGTAATCCAGTCAGGATGTAACTAACGTATGTGTCACCATGGCCAGATCTGACGTCTCAAGGAACGGGCACAGTTAGAGCACAAGCTTTAATGGTGCAAATGCGTTCCTAGTCACAGCTCAGAGTTGAATCTAGGGTCACCCTAAACTGTGAACCTGTGTCTTCAGGGGGAGTGTAATCCCATCTAGCACAGGCTGGATCCCTATTCCCTGATGTGCCTTTTGACTGACCAGGAGAACCAGTATACCTGTAATTTCTCAGTAAAATCCAGGCTGAACCAGAAGTGATGCTGGTGTCGGATTCTGGGAGTTGTAGCTAAAAACATATTCTTCCAGGTTCTGAACAACAACAAAAAAAGCTGCACCCACCAGCCAAAGGACTCTCAGGTGCAGAGAACTTTGTGTCCTATTGCAGCGGCATTAGAACTAGTACTTTCTCTCATTGCTGCAAATTAATTTAATTAATTTTTAATTTTTTTTAAAAAAATAATTAGGTATTTATACCCCGCTCTTCAGCCACAAAGGCTATCAGAGCGGCTTACAACTTGCTAAGCAATAGCAGTTTACACATCTACACTGCATTAAGCAGTTTCCAATGTGTATTAGCTAATTATTTGTCTTATTTAGACTGTTATGGAGTTATGAAGGGAAAGCTTTGTATTAGTTTTTCTTCCTTCTTTCCTAATTTTTTTTTTTTGGCCATTCTTAAAAATCTCAGGTGGTGTGTGTGCGTGTTCATGCATGTGTGCACCCCATTCTCATTGTATCCCTGTACACCTTGTCATATTTTCGCGTAACCATCAATACAAGCAGCTTTCAAGCAGGGAAGCCTGTCTCTTTGCATCTAGACAGGCAAAGCTGGCATAGGAAGCAAAGAAAGAATAATGTCTTCACCCCCACAGGAGCTGATGACACATTATGTGCAAACAAATACACACAGAGAGAGTACTCTGTAAAGTGTTATGCACTCTTTTGGCATGCAGAGATGGGAAAGCTAGTGGAAAAGAGTAAATGCATTTAGTTAATCATTAATAAACTGAAAAATCTAATTCAATTACATTTATGTCGAGGTGGGATTTTAACATTACATTTCTGTTTAATTGCCATTTAAGTTTAAGCTAAAAGCCTGCACTAAATCCATTACCACGATGAAGCTGGGTACTGCGGAAGGTTGCTACAGGAGTTTTTACTCAGCCCACGCCCCTGTCTTGAGCTTGGAGAGAAGGGAATAGCTGCATGAAATGTCTGAAAACCCCATTTCTCACCTACCCCACCAGAAATCCATGTCTTGGGACATTATCAGATATGACAAAAATCAGATGATTATGACATCATGGTAGCATGAACGGGTCCCACTATCGCACAACGTTGTCATCTTTGCATGTTCAATCTGTGCTCCAGGTGCAAATAAGGCGTTGCTTTTCATTGATGGAGCAAGCTGTCAATAGCAATCAATATCACTTTTTTTCACAGTATTGGAGTATGCAAAACAACATCCCGTTGTAATCACTAGATTACAGAGTGAATGAGGGGTCCTCTTTCCCCCTCCCTCTTCCCAGTGAGAAACATTCAGGTGAGAACATGAAAACTATCCACAGGATGCTCTTTTATGAACTGTCCCATTTTGTTTGCATGTTTTTAGGTTTGGTTCAGTGCTTCTGTGTTCATTTACAAGTGCTAGTGGTGGTTGTGCAATAATTACACAAACACACACAAAAGAATGCTTTGCTGAGACTCCTTTTTCTCTAGAATGCAGCTGAAGCCTGTCTCTCTCCCTCTCGTGGGATGGGGAAGATCCTTCCCAGGACGCGTGCACACACAGAAAAAAAAGCAGCTGGAGGGAAGGAAAGCATCCGAAAGGAGATCCCTGCTACAGCGCGCGTGCGCACATACACACACACACACAAAAGGATGATTGATCAATCAGCTGGTTGATCTCTCTCTCTCATACACACACACAGATAGAGAGACGGAGGGAGGAACAGTAGTTAGAAAGCAAGCCGGCTAGCTCAATGTTTTTATTTCAGACTCATCTCTTGCAAGTCAAACCCCCTCCCTCTCCTTGGTCAATTGAAGCAATCAGGATTGAGCTCTGCTGCCCTGAAAGCCTTGAATAAAGACAAAGGACTGAAGGGAAGCACAAACAAAAGAAAAGCACGAGGGTGCGATCAGCCGGTTGCCGCAGGCACAAACACACACACATACACACACACACACACCACCCAAGCAGGGGCTAGCCCCTTTCCCGATCGTCTTCCCTGCTCCCAAAGCCTTCCTTTGAAACAGACGGAAGGGCTCAGAGCAGATTTCCGAAAGTGGGCTGCTAGCAGAAGAAGGGGCAAATGGCAGGCTTGGTGGATTTCTTCCCAACCCCGCCCCCCTGTCTATTCGGAGAAGGCACAATGGTCACTCCAACCAATCAGGATTCAGCTCTGTGTATTAGCTGATTCGAAAAGGTCTCTGTAAGTTCACACAGACATTTGCGAATGGTAAGTTCACACGGCCAATTGTGCACATTTTTGTGAACTTTATCAAAAAAGTCAGGAAAACTACTGAAAGCTGATACTGCGTGACTTATGGGTTTTCGCACCCCCTCCTTCTGAAAAGGGCACTGTGGCTTTGAAATGCATGGGAACTATCAGGCTTCTTGTCGCATTCTTTGAGGATTTATTTTGCTGTGTAAATGGCCCCTCAGACAAATGAGGAATCTCTGTCTGGTACCTGGTGGAGAACACAGGGAACCACCTGGATGCATTTGTAAACATACATATGCATACCTTCCAACTGTCCCAGTTTAGCAGGGACAGTCCCAATTCTTTATTGCCTCACCTTTTCAGCTGCTTTTAAAATATCCCAGTTTATCTCTCCTTCTCCCCCTTGTCCTCAGCTTACTTCCAATGCTCATCAGCCCCCCATTGCGATCAGCAAATCTGTGCTTAAGTCCATTCAGCAGTTCACCTGGCTGGGAAGCATCATCTCCTCAGATGCCATGACTGACATAGAGATCGATCATAGATTAGCAAAGGCATATAGCGCATTTGGAAGACTTTACAAAAGAGTCTGGAGTAATAAACACCTGAGGCAAAGCACAAAAATCATTGTGTATAGAGCCATTGTACTGTCTATTCTCCTTTATAGGTCTGAAACATGGGTTACCTATCGCCAACACGTACGACTCCTCGAACGCTTTCATCAGCGCTGTATACGCACAATCCTAAATATACACTGGACTGACTATGTGACGAATGTTGGTGTCCTTAAGCAAGCAGGGGTGCTCCAAAAAAGCGATACAAGGACTCCCTGAAACAACATCTCAGGCTGGGCCAAATTGATCACCAACAATGGTCCGCCCTGGCCTCACATCGGGAGGCATGGAGACGCACTATCCACAATGCTGCAGCCTTATTTGAGAACTCACGTTGAACAAGTCTTAAAGAGAAATGACAATGCAGGAAGAATCACAACCCGGAAACATCACCCAAGGAGACCTTCTGCTGTGCTTTCTGCAACTGGACTTGTTTATCCCGGATTGGCCTTTTTAGTCATCAGCGCGCTTGCAGAAAGCGCAGGATGAGTCCTTCCTGAATCTTCGTTTGCGAAGAAAAGCCAGAGAGAGAGAGAGAGAGAGGGAGAGACTTCCAGTGCTGCAAACTGACTTCAAAAGTAGTTTGCACTCAGTGAACTCAGTAAGGGAGAGGGGAGATGAAGGGGTAGAATCTCACCTTTCCTGATAGACTCACAATGTATCCACGCTGTAGAATTATTGTAGTTTGACACCACTTTAATTGCCATTGCTCCATCCTATAGAATTATGGGATTTGTAGTTTGGTGAGGCACCAGCACTCTTTGGCAGAGAAGGCTAAAGACCTTGCCAAACTACAAACTACAAATCCTAGGATTCTGTAAGATGCTGGTCTCATCTACATTGGCCAAGACAATCTGGGTGCAGTCTGGAGTATTCTAGCCCCAAAGGCGCCCTGGATTCCCCCTCACTCTGCTGTGACACGGGGCGGATGTCTTCACATGCACCCCTGCTGTGTTGCCTGGTGCCACTGCCACGAGTCACATCCTCTGAGGCCAGAAACAAGTTGCCTGGCATTGATTACAGGCTGAATGCCTTGTTGCAACCTCAGTTGACACGACTTGTGCCAGCTGTGGAACTGGTGGTCAACAGGGGATGGTGTGAAGACTTTGTGTAGACAGTTCTCACCAGAATCAGGAATTGGGCTCTGTGTCATCTGGACTGATTGCTGTAGGGATGTGGGAAGGGGTTTTTTATTTGGCCAGGGTAGACAAGCCCGCAGCTATGGCACTTAAAATGGTGTCAAACTGCTATAACTGCAGTGTGAATATACCCTTAGGCAAAAGCAAATTGCTGCAGCCTCTCCTAGCTTGTATGTTCTTCCTCATTAAAGTAGCATCCCCATATCCGCTGATTCACCAACCGTGGATTCAATTATGCATGGTTGGTGATGACACAGGGGAGAAGGGAGAGGGAGGAGGGATCTCTCACTTCCCCCGTCCCTTCCCCTGGAGGGCTCCTGTTGCTACAGTGGTGATTGCAGAGGCAAAGGGGGAAGGAGAGGAGGTGAGATCATTCCCCCTTTGCCCCCACGACCACTGCTGTGGCAGGGCTATGGTGAGGGCAAAAGAAGCAGAGGAGCAATCTCACCTCCTCCTCTTCCCCCTTCGCCCCCGTGATCACTGCTGCGGTGGGGCCATAGTGGGGGTGAAAGGGGAAGAGAGGGGGAGAAGCGATCACTGCTACAATGGGGCCATGGTGGGGGTGAAGGTGGGAGGGAGGGGGAGGAGTGATCACCACCACGGGAGGGCCATGGTGGAGGTGGAGGGGACAGAGGAGCGATATCGCTTACCCCCTTCCTCCAGGATGACGTTCGCTATTATCCACAGAATTCACCATCCGCGGGGGGGGGGGGGCAGAACCAATCCCCCATGGATACAATGGTTCTACCATAATAGGTTTTGCCATCTTGTTGCTTGGTCACATGTGTCCCAGTTTTCATCTGTAAAATGTTGGAGGCTATGCATATATGCACCCACATATACAGACATATATACATGGCATTTAGAAAGTGCAGTTGGCCCTCCATATCCATGGGTTCTACATCCACTGATTCAACCAACCACGGTTTGAAAATATTTAAAAATAAATAAATAAATCCAAAAAGCAAACCTTGATTTTGCCATTTTATATACAGGAAGCCATTTTACTACACCATTGTATATAATGGGACTTGAGCATCCATGGATTTTGGTATCCACAGGGGGTCCTGGAACCAAACCCCAGCGGATATCAAGGGCCCACTGTATATTAAGAGCCTTAGCCATTAATGATGTGTGCACATTTCTCTCTCTCTTGCTTGCTCACTCGCTCACTCTCTGTATGAATATAATTTATATACACACTCAGAGGTTCCTGGCCCAGTTTTAGATCATATAATCCAAAATTCAGTCCCAGGTAAACATAGGAAGGAGTGGCAGGGATAAACAGGGGGGGCGGGGAATAGGCAATTGAGTTAACAGGCTTACTTGCAGCAAACTGTAGGAACTAGGAGCAGGGCCAGTCTAAACTGTTTTGCTGTCTGTGGTGAAAGACAAAATGTTTCCCCTTTTCCTGACTTTCTGTGTACAAAAGCAGTTCAACAACTGGATTTTACTTTAACACTGGTGACAGGACAGTATAGCTGAGTGCAATGGATTCGTTTAAGGAGTGCAGGCCAGGTCATCTGCTATACCTGTAGCAATGCCCTTCAGTGCTTCACCACTACTTCCCACTCCTCCTGGCTTCTTCCACTGTGCCTGATGAAAGGGCAGGACCCTGTAAGGAAATCTGGTATTTATGCAAAATGCAACAAACTAGTGCAGTAAGCCTGTGGCTAAAACAAGAGCAATTTACTGTGGATGCTCATAGTAAGGCTGTAAGAACCCAACACCTCACATTTAATGTTTCAGAAAATCTATTAAAGGTAAGACAGGAGCTCGGTTAACAGAAGCCCCTAAAGCTAGTTTCTGTACATGAGATGCAGGGCTACACTGGCAGTCATTTGGGGGGATGGAATCTCCTGAAGCTGCCCCTTCTCTAGCAAAGGGAGCTGAGAGAACTGAGTGTCTTCCAAGAGGGAGGACGAGGAAGAGGAGGATCAGACTTTATCACACTACACTGTTAAAATGCTATTATTCCACTTTAACTGCTGTGGCTGCCTCCTGCGGAATTCTGGGGTGTGTAGTTTAATGAGGCCTAAGAGCCCTCTGGCTGAGAGTTCTAAATGCCCCTCCCTAAACTGCAAATCCCAGGATTCCACAGGAGGCAGCCAGAGCAGTTAAAGTGCAATAACAGCACTATAACAGTGTAGTGTGATAATCTCCGAAGAAGAGGAGGAGGACGTAATATAAGATCAAGAGCTTTGATCTATATATCAAAGAAATGGTTAATTAGAAAAGTCAAGAGGGAAGCATATACACAAGCCTTCCTGATATCTGCCTATAACACAACACACACACCATGTACAGACTAGTTATTTACTCCTTGCTACAGCATTGCTGCTTTAATTTTTCCAACAGTTATAACTAGAGTATTGAACAGAAGGTCCATGGAATAGATAGGCGTTGTTGATGAGGGAGCTGAAGAAAGTCAGGAGACAGATAAATGATATGTAATTCTGATGCAGGTTCAATATGGAGCAGAGAAGAAGTGCTAAGAGTGATACTCACTTTCTTTCCTGATATGACATTTGTCCATTCCAAATTGCCCTCAGCATGCATCCCAGCAGGTAGTTTTGCCTTTCCTCATCCCAAGAAGTCAGAGTTCACAGAAGTGGTACTATGGTTAGACAACCAAATTAATAGATGCAAAACAAAGTTTCAAGAGGTGAGTGGAGAGACAACAGGTGACATGCAAATGGACTTTCACTACTAGGAACAGGGGCATGGGATTGGTAACTCAACAGAATATAGGGCATTACTTCCAGTATCAGGACAGCATGGGTTTCAGAGTTAAAAACAAAGAAGGATGGCATAGGAAGCACACCAGTTAGACAATGTATAGCAAGAAAGATCAGATATGCTTTCTAGGAAGATACCAATGTATGTATGTGTGTGTGTATTTAATTTATATCCTGCCTTTCTCCCAACACAGGATTCAAGGCAGCTTAAAACCCATTTGAAACAAAGTACAATACAACTAAGGAGATAATCAGGTGTGCTTAGTATGGCATTATGACAACACCAGGAGATCACTAAAGGGCTTCCTTTTCACATGACATCATCCCCAGGTCGTTAGCTCCTGTGCTGCTTCTGTTCTGCCCATGTTGCTTTTAATTCACGGGCTAAGCCATGAATAGATTGCCCATTCCATTCCTGTCATGGAACGATGGGCAAGTAAAAAGGTGCCCCATTATGCTGGCGTGATGCCAGCATCAGTGGAGGTCCGTGGCAGAACACTTCCGGGTGCGATTTGGAGATCGAGGCAAGTGACACACTTTTTTGTACCCTCCCCAGGTTACTTGATTTTTTAAAGTGTGTTTTGGTGCTTGCTTTCACGTTTGTATGTTTAATTTGCTTTTTATTTTTGAATTTCCCACACGCTCATCCTCTAGCAAGAATGGTCCAGGATTTCAAACCAGGAAGTGAATGTAGCTCTGTGAGAGCTCCATTCACTCCTGGGAAAGACATGTCAAAGGTAGGTGTGTGAAACTTTTTGTTTACATGCCGGGGCGGGGACAGGAGAGGGGCGGGAGAGAACATAGAAAGATGGGGTCGCTATTTTTGTCCCTGTCTGAAAATCCCCTAAAACATTAATCTATCTATCTCTCTGGCTTTTCTTCACAAATGAAGATTTAGGAAGGAATCATCCCGCGCTTTCTGCAAGTGCGCTGATGACTAAAAAAGCCAATCCGAGATAAAGAAGTCTGGTTGCAGAAAGCACAGCAAAAGGTCTCCTTGGGTGGTATTTCTGGGTTGTGATTCTTTCTGCTTTGTCGTTTCTCTTCAAGACTTGTTCGACGTGAGTTCTCAAATAAGGCTGCAGCATTGTGGATAGTGCGTCTCCATGCCTCCCGATGTGAGGCCAGGGCGGACCACTGTTGGTGATCAATTTGGCCCAGCCTGAGATGTTTCAGGGAGTCCTTGTATTGTTTTTGGGGTTTTTTTTTTTTGGAAGGTTTAAAAACCCACAATTTTGTTTATAAAACCCCAAGTTGAAACCAGTTTTCTAAACATATTTAAAACCTAATAAAATACAGATGCAACACCACAAATTAAAAGCTCTATCTGCTGCCAGAGGTTAAAAACCAAAGATCTGCCTAAATAAAAAGGTCAAGACCAAAGGGATTTTGCTGGCTGAGGTGAAGGCAGGTATCTTATCCCCCAATTTCACTTCTATGAGTTGACCGCTTTGTGATAGGACAGCATCTTCTGCCACAACTGAAGACAAGCTGAACAGCACACACCAAGGAGGAGAATGCCTAGGGGGTTGCCATGGCTGACCCCTCCACACCATCCACTGTCTACTCCTTGAAATATACACTCCACTCGGCCTAACTGTAGTGCCAGTACTGATTAACAAGAAGAATATGAAACACAAGGCAACTAGGGGGTATATCTTCAGAGACAGGGCAAAAAGCTCTGCTGTGCAGGGGAAGGGGGTGAGAGATGTCAGAAAACATGGGCCAGATCCAGGGTTGAGGGGCCTTCAGAAAATGTCCTCTGATAGGCCACTTTCTCCACAACTTACCACAACACCCTAGAAAGATACTATTTAGGGTGTTACGAAAAATGAAAATGGCCTCCTACCACTGCCACCAGGGGACCCACAGCTAGGCAGTAGGTTGTTGATGAGCCTAGGGGCTTATCAGCCATAGTTCACCATGCTCTAACATCAGGCCTCAATAGGGGAAATGCTAACCAGTCTTCTTTCAAGGCGTAGACTTCCAACCCAGGATTCCAAGAATTCACCAAGTGTCATGGAAATAGACAAAGAAGATTATCAGACACATCAAAAATGGCGTTATAACAATGCCATGAGATTGCAAAAGGGCTTCCTTATCAGACGACACTGTGCCGCAGTGTTATGCAAGCTTTCTGCTGCTGTTACAAAGGAGTTCTTTTTTATTGTCAGGGAGAAGTTGAGAATTGAACTCTCACAACGTTTGTGTTCCAGGTTTTCATGTGTGCGAAAAGGTGCCCTGTTCTGCTGGTGTGATTCCAATGTCAATGGGCAGTCCCGCCAGAACACTTCTGGGTGTGAATGGGAAAACTAGGTACTGTACGCTCTTGTTATGAACCTCCCGTCTTGTTTGCAAGCTTCTAAACATGTATCTGTGCTTTTCTGAACGTTTTCTTTTTAAATTTTGGCATTTGGGGGCTTTTTAGCATGCTTGCATCTTCTCATGAGATGCACTGAAATCTCGTTCATGGAGAAATGTGGAAGTAAGCGGCACAAGCACTTGTATTGCCGGATTCTTGGGGCAATTTTATCGTTATCATGGCAGCATGTGAAAACGTGTGTCATTGTGCCAGAATACAAACACTGTAAAATATAGTGCCATAATAATGTTTTTAGGCATTTGTCTGATAATCTCCAAAGACCCTGAGGTTGTCTAAATGGTAAAAATGCCCCTCATGGAATTTGCTGGGAATCCTACTTATCTAAATGGGTTCCTGCATCAATTCACACTATTCAGAAGCAGGGAGGGGACCAAAATGGCAAAAACAACATGGTAAAAGCCTTCACAGTTTTTCCCACACTTTTTCAAAAACCGCAAGGGGCTTCGTTCCTGGTCATTTGGACAACTGAACAACAGGCAATTCAAAGGGAAGCACAAATCTGATTGGCCGGGCAAGGGCAGGGGTGGGGCTTGCTAGCAGGGCAAGCACCTGCTGCCGTCATATTGGATTTTTGCCTTAGTGATTACTCGCTAACGTGATAACATAGGATGGTTATATTTTGTTTTACTTTTCTATAAAATCGAAAAATAGCTCTATCGCTCCAGTGCACCTTGGATGACTTTTTTTTAAAAAATGGTGGTGGCAAAGAGCTCACGTGAATAAATAACTCGCCACCTGGAATGTGAGGCTTATGGGGGCTTCGAAGGCCAGAAAAACCATTAAGACATGCCGCTGCTGCTATGAGGTGCCTTTACTACGAGGTACTCCGTTTTTTTCCTCCCTTGTGTAGATGATTCCCCTGAGTAGATTCATGGTTTGGGATGAGAATTTTATTAGGAGAATGACATTCTTAGCTACTTGAGAGATTAAGCATAGAGTTCCAAACTGATCATATTTATATCCTGGCAGAGGGCCATCACTTGATTAGTGTTACAACTTTGCAGCATGTGTCAGAAAGAGAAATAGTCTTGTATATGTTGCTTTCTATTCTGCAAAAGATATTGGCCTCCTCCCTTCCTGTAAAAGGCTCATGTTACAAAGAATTATGTGCACAGCTATTGATTAAGCGAAGCTGTTTGTTTTTGTGATCTCCATGATTCAGCATCGACTGAAAGCTTTCATCTTTCAAAACCAACTCAAATCTGTTTTTCTCTAAAAGTTTTGTGGAACCATTTTGGCCCAGAGTCTTCAGTTAAACCAACCTGTGGTGTCTAATATCTTATAATGGATTGTGCTTGTTGCAGTGAAATCTTGCCACAAAACATAAATGCATCAGCTTGGGTGGTGGCAGCGGCTTTGGGGCGGGAAGAACTAGAGACAGAGATTTGCTTAACTGTATCCAATTTTTATTTTATTTCAGGTAAGGTGGGCAAAATGTGTCCTAGTGGCTGCATGCAACACCCCAAGACATTTTGTGACCCTGAACCCTCTCCAAGAAAAAATTGGCCAAGTCTCCACGTGAACCCTCTCCAAGAAAACCCTGAAAACCCTGAACCCTCTCCAAGAAAAAAATAGGCCAAAAGTCTCCACGTGTTACCATTAGCTATTGGGAAGGGGTGACCCTGGTTAAGCACAGCCAGGGTTGTCACCCCAAAACTAGAAGTGACCAGAAGACCTGAAATGGCCAGCGACTCAGCCTGGAGGCTATTTTGGATGCACATGTTCATTTCTGGGTGCAATCTGTTGTTCCTCACATTGATCCATAGGGAGAGGCGGATAAGACATAAATGTTTTTGTTCTTGTTGTTGTTGTTGTTGTGTAATAAGTGAGAAACTTTCAAGTCTGGAATACTGTGTCCAGTTCTGGACACCACAATTCAGCAAGGATATTGACAAATGGGACCGTGTCCAGCGGAGAGCAACCAAAATGGTGAAAGGTCTGGAAGCCATGCCCTATGAGGAGTGGCTTAGGGAGCTAGGGATGTTTAGCCTGGAGAAGGAGAAGAGGTGACATGATAGCTATGTTTAAATACTTGAAAGGATGCCATATTGAAGAGGGAGCAAGCTTGTTTTCTGCTGCTTGAGAGACTAGGACACAGAGCAATGGACTCAAACTACAGGAAAAGAGATGCCACCTAAACATTAGGAAGAAGTTCCTGTCGGTAAGAGCTGTTCAACAGTGGAATATGCTGCTTCCAAGTTTGGTGGAGTCTTCTTCTTTGGAGGTTTTAAAACAGAGACTGGGTGGTCATCTTTTGGGAATGCTTTGATTGTGTATTCATGGATGGCAGGAGGTTGGACTGGATGGCCCTGTGGTCTCTTCCAACTCTATGATTCTATAAAATCCTTTCCAATTTATGGCAGCCAAAGGCCAACCTATCACAGGTTTTCTTGGCAAGATTGATACAGAGGAGCTTTGCTATTGCCTTCCTCTTAGACTGAGAGAGTGACTTGCTGAAGGCCACCCAGTCGTTTCCATGGCTGAGCAGGGTTTTGAACCCTGGTCTCCTGGAAACCAGTTCAACACTCAAACCATGACAGCACACTGGATCTTGTTACATGCCCTTACACCCCTCCTACCAATAGATTGACAATAATTCATAAATTGGCAATAATTGACAGTTCATGTAGGTCCATGGTAGACCATGCACAGAAGGGTTCAACTAAAGGTCACCCAGAGACATAACAAAGTTGTCTCAGAAATCCCCCTAAAACAGACGCACCCAGGACTGATTAAGTGAAGCCCCCTCAGATAGCAGTTAGAGAGGTATGTGCTAATCTCCCCTGGATGTGCCTGGCTGTGAGTCATACTCCAAAACAAACAAGTGACTGAAACACCTATTATCCTGGAAAGGACTTCCTTCAACCTCTGCCTACTAACAATACAAGGTTGCCTCAAACCCATCAGTTTTAATGTTTCAACAATTAACAAAGCCGGAACTTTCATTGTTTAACTCTGGGAAACACACTCAAGCACACATTGTTCTACACTCAAAACAGCCTTTAAAGGTATGATATTAGGTATAAATATTACCCTCAAATCATAGCCATGTGTGCACAGCTCCTCCTATCTCATCACTCTGCTGGTCTGCTGTGTGACTTCATATCCAAATCTGAGGCTTTCTTTGCAGCTCAAATCTCTACTCTCCAGACAGGTAAAGTATAGCCCATCATCCCTGAAATCTATTCCTCTATCCAAATACTTCCTCCTAATTCTTTGCTAGCCTTGTGTGATTGCTTTAAGCATAAGTATATGTGTGAGCAGTCCCGTGATTATTTTCCAATAAAAAACATTTTTATTTTAGTTCTGGCTTAGTACTTAGTACCTGTTAGTAGTTAGTATAAACAGGTGTAAAGATCCCATCACTTACCTGGCCTCTCACTGCCATATTTTGAGCTAATTAAAGTTCCCCAATCATAATATCAAAATTTGAGTGTCATGAGTGGGTCCCGTGGACCCCGCACAATTTGGGTAACAATCTTATACATTTAATGTATCATGTTTAACAACATCTCTAAGGGCTGTTCCCTTAGGGATATAACATCGCCTAGATCCATCCCAAGGTCTCAGCTTTGCTCCTCAAATCACATTTTGAGAGGAATTTTGCAAGTTCTGTGCCATCCTCTTATCAATCTTAAAAGGGGGAGGGTGACTTTTTGTTTTAAAAGTGCAATGAAAGCAATGGAAAAAAGTAAAGTAACGGAAATAAAATGATTACAGCAAGTTAAAAACCGCAATAAATTACTTGTTTCCATAACTGTAATGAGGAAAAGCAACAGATTACTTTTTAAAACTGTAATGAATAGTTCAACAAAATACTTTTAAAAAGGAACATTGTCAGCTCTGCTTTTCCTTCATGTGTTCCCCAAACAGAGAGCACAGCAGAGGCAAGTGTAAACAATCTTGGCTGTACTCCTATGCATTTATATGGAAATATGGCCCACTGAAGCCACTGGAACTGGCTTCAAAAAATAGGTATATGATTTGGTGTAATCATATAGGTGAATGCAATGCAACTGGAATGCTGTGGGTCAGATTTTGCCAGCCAAACATTGGTAGCAAAAGATACCTAGGAGATTATCAGACAGGAACACATCTCACAATCTACAATCCCATCCTGTCCTGAAATAATAACCCTCCCCACTGCCTTTATCTTCTTTCCCATTGTTCAGGCAGCCCAGGCATGAACAGAGCTCTAAAGGAGCTCCATTCACTTCCTGGAGTGAAATCCCGCCCATTCTCATGAGAAGATGCAAGCACAGGAAATTCAAAAATAAAAATAAACACAAAAAAGTGACACCAAGCACCTAAACACACTAAAAACATTACAAGTTTCCTGATGGGAGAGGTGGGATACAAATAATCATTACTATTATTACAAGTAACCCAGGGAGGGTACAAAAAAGAAGGTAGTTTACCTGGATGTCCCAATCTCACCCAGAAGTGTTCTGGCAGGACTGCCCATTGATGCTGGAATCTCACCAGCAAAACAGGACACATTGTTGCACACAGGCAAATCCAGAATGGAAACTCCATGGGAGAGCAATTGCCGGCTTCTTCCCAACAATGAAAAAGAAACCCCCCATAACGGCAGCAGTACACTTGGGAGATGATGGGGGACAATGATGTCTGATAAGGAAGCCTTTTTGTGATCTCATGGCATCGTCATAGCATCATTTTTGACCCGTCTGATAATCTCCCTAGAGTAGGCTGCACTGCTGATAGGCCAGTACTGAAGACCGTCTTCAGCCTTTCAAATAGGCCCTCAGAAGTTACTAGTCCAGAAAATGTCTTGGTTCCCCACTTGCCAGAAACTACTGTTCCCCATTTATTGCTGAACAGAAGGAAAGCACTGTTTTTCATAAAACATCCCTGCTTGATAACCTGCAGCAAAGCCTGGCTTGTTTGTTTTATCTATTTATTGAATGAAATTGTCTTTCCACCAAAAAGACACCTTGAAGACAGATAAAAATGTTCATGCAGATTGAAAACCTAGATTAAAATATAGCCTAAAAGCAAATAGATTTCCAGTACAATAGACAGACAGACATAGCTAGCACCTCATCTGATCAAAAACCCCTTCCAAAAGAGACCTGGTTCCATGCAAAAGGCCTGCCTGAATGAAACTGCCTGTTCAGAAGGACAACAGAGAAGGAGCCAACCTTCATCAAGGTCCAGAGTCTGAGGAGATTATCAGACAGGAACAAAAAAAGTGTTCCCGTCCCACAATCTCCTCTCCCACCCCTCTCCCATCCCTGTCCCAGCATGGGAACAAAAAGCTTCAGACATACCTTATTCCCACTTCCATGGCAGCCCAGGAGTGAATGGAGCACTAACGGAGCTCCATTCACTTCCTGGAATGAAATACCGCTGTTTCTCGCAAGAAGATGAGAGTACAGGAAATTCAAAAATAAAAACCCTAGTAAAAAAATAAAAAGTAACAGCAAGCACAAAAACACACTTAAAACTTTACAAGTAACCCAGGGAGGGTACAAAAAAGTGTGTCACTTACCTGGATGTCCAGTCTCACCAGGAAGTGTTCTGGCATGGACCTCCCATTGAAGCTGGGATCGTGCCAGTGAAATGGGCACCTTTTCACTCACAGGACATTCTGTGACAGAAACAGAATGGGGGATCCATTGACAGCTTAGCTCGTCAATAAAAAGCAGCACTGGCGTAATGAGAGCCAAAAGGGGGCATTATAGGAAGGGAACAACATCATATGAAAGGGAATCAGTTTGACGATCTCCTGGCATTGTGATAACACCATATTTAGAGTGTCTGATAATCTCCTGAGAATAGATGCCAAGGAGTCTTCACTGTCTATTTGCCAGAGACAATGAGGTAAGTTTAATAATTTAAGTATGTAACTCACTGTGATAAAATTGGCCGATTGTGCCTTCAACATTATTGACTGATTACTTCAAAATTATTACTTTCCATTTATAAATGAAGAGGTGGAACTCTTTTAGAGTAGTCTCTTTACCCTCTCAACAATGAATAGTAGCCAGTCCCATTCCTGCCCTGACTGGCAGCCCCAAAGGTCCTCCAAGTGCTTTAGAGGCATTTTCAAATTCTGTTCAGTTTCTTCTGTTGCATGTCTTGAGTCTGTGCAGTGTTCTAAGTGAGGGTTGCAAATTGCACCACCTTGGATCCCCATTATTGAGTGAAAGGCAGGACATAAATGAAATGAAATGAGATCATATGTAAATAAGAGTGCTTAGCTCAAATCAAACTTCCTTCAAATAAGAACTTAGTGTATACAGTCTTTTTAGCATTTCTTTGATTATTTTTTGTTTGTTTGTGTAAAGCATTTATCACCTACTAGATAGCTAGGCCCCTCAAAGCAATGTACAGGTCGCCCCCCCCCCATATCAACAGGGGATATGTTCTAAGACACACACACACACACACCTGTGGATACCTGAAAATGTGGATAATAGGGAATCCTATTATTTTCAATGAGACAAACGCCAGAAGTTGACCATAGAATCACACTGGAGGACCCAGAAATGCCTAGAGAGAACTTTTGCTTTTCAGACATGGATAAGTGAAACTGTGGATACCAAATCCGTGCATATGGGAGTCGACCTGTACAACACATAATGATTGGCTGGTTGCCCTTAACCTGGAGTTGCTTAGCTATGCTGGATGTATATTGGACCAATTTACAAAGAGAGATTGTCTTTCTTTCCCCACCATTGTGTGTGAATGCATGCGCACGTGCCTTCAAATCACTTGTCAACTAATGATGAACTAATGAATTCCTTAGGGTTTTCTTAAGCAAAGAATACTCAGAGGTGGTTTTTTCAGCTTCTTCCTCTGCAATATAGACTACAGCACCTGGGATTCATTGGTGGTCTCCCATACAAGTACTAACTAGGGCTGACCCCTGCTTAGCTTCCAAGGTCAGATGGGATCTGGTGCCTTTAGGACATTTAGGGTATTTCACACCATCAGGCTCCCTCAAAGGACAGAACCTAAGAAATGTAAGGAAAGCATTTCCATATTCAGTTTCATTGGATCTGCTAGCCACAGAATGGGTTTTATGATCCAGTTCCTTGCTTCTACGTTATTAACATGGGTGTGGATAATACTGGAAGCAACATTATGTTGAGGTATACATATAATTCAATAGGTAATGGAGAAACCAAAGGCCCTGAAGAATAAAAGAAAGTGACTCACACTAAATAAAAGTATCAGACGACCAAGAACCAGGAGCTGAACAAACACCAGTAGAATTGCCACAACTGATAAAACTTTGCAACTATCACCCATGAGATATATTTTATATGTCAACAACTCCAGAAACCATCTTTATATACCAAGGAACCAATCTAGTGACAGACTGGCCTGACAAGCAGAAATAAACATGTGGTCATTCTGGGCTTATCTATACGAGGGGGGAAAATGTGGATTGATGCGCACTAACACCAATTCGAAGCAACTTCTATTTGTCTTACCAGTTTTTTGGCAAGATCGCAGGCATGCATAGCTATCTGCTTTCGCTGTTCCAATGGGCATGCCTGAAAATCAAGATGGTGGGCACAAGTGAATTACTCACATTTTTATTGTCACCAGTTCCCACAACTGAACAGGGTTTTTAAAAAAAAAAACATATCTAAGGTGTGAAAGTGCAATATTCTGCCTAAATAAATAGGGGAAAAGGAAGGGAGGCTGTTTTATTGCCTCAGCACATGATCACTATCACAAAAATCCAACATAGCGGTTCCAACATAGCCTTATTAGCAAGCTCTACCCCCCCGCGCACGTCCGACCAATCAGCTTTCCACTTCCACTCTTATCGGGAATTCAAATCAAAGCGAATCGGTTGTCCCAATGAGCGGGAATGCACATTCCCTATGGAGCTTTTAAAAAAAGACAGGAAAAACCACAAAGCCTTTTTCTGTGGAGTTTTTGGTGGTTTTGGTCCCTCTCCTTCCAAATACAGCAGATTGATGCAGAATCTCATTAAGACAAATCGTATTCTCCTCAAATTCTATGAGCAGTATTTTTGGCATTTAGGCAGCTCCTCTGAGTATCAAAGCTTGTCAGCAACTGGACTTAAGTAACATGTGACAAAGAAACAAATGATTTACTTGTTTGCTATTCTGCTATTCCCCCCCCCCAACTCCAAATCCTTTCCTCTAAAATCAATCAGAACACTATTGCAAAGTTTGGACCATGGGGACTAAACACAAGTGAGGAGCATATTGTGTGACTGACCTTTTATTCTCTGCTTTTATTCTTGTGTGTAATGTTGGAAGTGATGTTTGCAAATATCTCTCTCTCTCATACACACACACACACACACACACACACACGGAATTGTGTGATAGTATGGGCCTATCTACACTGCAGAAATACAGCAGTTTGACTCCACTTTATCAAACATAATTCTATACTATGGCATCCTGGTATTTGCAATTTTAGTGTTTTCTGATAGAAAAGGCTAAATACCTCATGGAACTTAGAGTAGTGGACAAAAGCAGAAAGCCAGGCACACTCATATTTCCTGTTTCCTCACATGTCCGGTTTGCAAAACGAATTGGTTAGGGGAATGTATTAGCTTTAAATCAGTAATAACTGATATTCTAGACCGGCTACTTAGTTATGTATGCATAGCTGGGTAACACCTCCTGGCCTGGCTCCACCCAGCCCGCCCTAACACCTAAGACCAGTTCAGCTTCTGATTGGGGCACAACAGGGGTCCCTCTTCTGATTGTCATAGCTTCATTCACTAGCAGGAGGAGGGATGGAAATGTCTCCTCCTTGTGCCCCAATCAGAATATGAAATGACCTCCTTCGCCCAATCTAGCTACCACCTCTTAAGGTGAGTGGGGATGGCATTTACAGTTGGGGTGGCATTTATGTAGTCTTAGGACTTTATCAGACCAAGCCAATATGGTGTCATAATGATGCCCAATTAACATGAAAGGGCGCACATATCAAATGATGTTGTCCTTTCATGATAATATCATGTCCAAAACCCATTCCTTTTTATTGATGGGCCAAGCCATCAATTGATCCCCTGGCACTGTTTTGCTGGCATTGCTGGCATTTGAAACTTTGCTCCATTGTGTTCAGTGAATACAGCATCAGTTGGCAGAACACTTCTAGGTGAGATCACAGCAGCCAGGTAGGTGTCCCCATTTTTATGAACACCCCCACAGTTTACTTTAAAAAGTGTGTTACTGTGCTTGTGTCTATGTTTTGTGTGTTTATTTTGATTTATTTTTCAAATTTACTGCACTCGCATCATCTCACAAGAATCAGTGAGATCTCAAACCAGGAAGTGAACAGGGCTCAGTTCGCTCCCCGTTAATGCTGGGGCTGCCTATTCATGCATAACAAAGGTAGGTGTGGTAAAGGGGGTTCTTTTGCTGGCATAAAAACAGTTTAAAATATGTCGGCAAAAGAACATTTGAGGAGGGTGGTCTGATAAAATCCTTACTGAATACAGATCAGTTATGGATCCATAACTTAGGTGATTATCAGATGCACTATATATCCCACCACAGGGACAACAGGACATCACCAAAGGGCTTAAATATCAGATGATGTCGTCCCTGTGGCATTATGCCCCCATGCCCCTTCCGTTCCCCCCCCCACTCCTTTTTATTCACGGCCTAAGCCATGAATTGACCCATTGTTCCATTTCTGTCACAGAATGACAGGTGAGAGATAAGGTGCCCTATTCTGCTGCTGTGATGCCAACCATGGTGGGAGGTCCCTGTCAAAGACTTCTGGGTGCGATCGGAACATCCAGGTATGTATCACACTTTTTCCCCCACCCTTCCCAAGTTATTTTAAAATTGGATTTTTAAAAATTTGTGTATGCGTTTGGTGTAATTTTAAACCTTTTATTTTGAGTTTTATTTTTGAACTTCCTTCACAATCGTTCTCTCGGGAAAACGGCTGGGATTTGCTTTCCAGGAAGTGAAAGGGGCTCTGCTCGAGCTCCATTCACTCCTGGGCTGCCGGAGGGGAAGGGAGGACTTTTATTCACACGGTAAGATACATGTCTGATAATTTTTCTTTTAAATCAGTTATAGGGACAGGAGTGGGGCAGGAGGGGATGTAGCAAGATGGGGCCAGGGTTTTTTTTTTTTGTTCCCCATCTGATAATCTCCTTAGTCTAGGTTATGAACCTATAACTGCAATTCTGAATGCCAGCCAATAATTCACTATATTGTACATTTGGCCAACTACATAAAACATATGTATCCACAGTTTGAAAACTTTCTGAAATTACCTCTTGGGTACAGGAAATATAAAACTCCAAGTTCTTCATGGTTTGTTCTACCTCTCTGCATCATGTAATATAATCAGCTGTGGCTCCTTCCCACTGGCCAAAGGCAATGACTTTGCTGAAGAATTAAAAAGTAAGAGAAAGGGAGAGAATCCTATGTTATGACAAGAGATCAAATGGCAAGGAAAGGATTCAGAAAGCCCAGATGAGTCCTGATTCCTCCCCAGATAAGAGAGGAGAAAGAAAATGGAAATGAAGGTCTATATATGAAGCATGAGTTGGCAGCAACGCAAAGGAAAGGTTAATGTAGGCAGGACAGTGGACTGAATGGATGGCACAATCAAACCAGGCAATTATCTAATCCTTGCTGGCCAGCTCAGCATGAGGAGAGCTCAGCTGAAGTGTGCCTGAATAAAACATAGCAGAGTCCAAGGGAGCTCCCAGGGGTACTGGATCATACATTAAAGAGATGAAATAGTTAAGTTAGGTTGAGAAAAAGCCTGAAAACAAGACCTTATGGACATGCTTGGATTAGCAGCTTGCTGAAATGCACACAGTTTTGCCGGATTACAGTGGGCCTCTGTCTGGAAAATTGTGATTTTGAAACTCAGGCGGAGAGAGCAGTGCAGAAGTGAGGCTTAGTGTGGTTTCTACAGCAGGCTAGAGCTTGTGTGGTGATAAGCCAGGTAAAGTGGGATCCTGGATAACAGGTTGACCTTTCCTATGGTTTGACTATTTTGGGGGACTTCCACCTGCAAATATTTTGCTGGAAACCAAAAAGAGGATCACAAAGGAAAGGGCATAGAGGTAAAGTGATATTTTCAGAATATGGACAAGGAGAATGGAACGGCTGTGATAGATCACTGCAAATTAAAAGAGGTAATAAGAAAAAGTCGGAATCTGACAGGCAAAGGTCAGATTGAATCCAAAGGTCAAGCTAAGAGGCTGTACTGCAGAATGAGGGGATGGAGTAGTTCTCAGGGTAAGGGCTGCATAGCCAGAAACATGACAGTCTTACACAGAAGATTATGTTGGCAGACAGTCTGAATGTATAAGAAGAATACAAAGTTAGGCTGAGATATAATATAATGCTGAAAGAACAGGAAGCCTTGCTTGCAGGCTTATGCTGAATGTCAGAGAAAAACAAGAGGCACCGGGAACACTGCTCTATAATCTGTAGAGCCAACTGGGAACTTTTGGTGTCCCACTGTTGACTAAAGAGTGACTATCTTATCTTGGAGGGAAGGGTGTGCATCCAACCACCTGTTAAACTGGGGATGGAGAAGGGAGAAGTATTTCTGCACAGAGGTGTCAGGTCCCTCCTTAAATAGCTTTGAAAAGGTATATCCACTCATGCCACTGAGGCCTGTGCATGTGTACTGCAACTATTGAAACCTGGCCTTATTGCCTACAACTGCCAACAAGCTTTTCTACATTTTATAGTACTAATGCTGCCATTATTTATTTTAAAAATGTGTTCTGCATTTTCTTGAAGGATAGTGCAGTGCTGTGCATGCAATCCAATGCAGGATTCAGTTACAGGATAGAAAGGATAGCATCCTCAAGGTGTGTATAGGTTAGCAGCCTAGGATAGAATAGCACTCAGGCAAATAACATCTCACCATTCACAACATTTCAAATGTATCAGGTTTCTCTGGTTTCTCCAGACCATGTCCCACTCACAATGCATAGCTCTCCCAGTGTGCCTGTGCAGTTAAACAAGGCGGGAGAGGTGAGAGAGAAGACTGCGATGAGTTTTGGTGTGAGAAAAGTTGCTTGGACTGAGGTTTCTTTGACCTGCGGGAGTAGAGCGGGGAAGAAAGCAACCACAGTCTTGGTGTTGCCAGAAGGAAGAAGTTTCTTTGCCTGCTTAGAAGGGAAGATGTTAATAAGGCTCACATCCCACTTCCAGAGACCTCAGAAATTGACATATAATAAAATTGGTGAATTAATAAATTGGCATATTATTAATTTGGTTCATTAATGTGGCCTTCCACAAAGGAAAAATCACAATGGTATCAGAAAGGACAGCTGAATGTCATGCTTTGCCCTAGGGAAGACTAAGGAGATTTTCACACAGGCTATATATCCCGTGGTAGGAACAGAACAGGGTCGGGAAAGGTTTTCCCTTTCGGACAACATTGACCCTGTTCTGTCCTGCATCCATCCTACTCCGGTGACTGTTCCAGAACAATGTAATCATGATTTTTCATCGTGAATAGACCTCCCGTTCCATCACTATCATGCAATCACGGGTGTGCAAACAGGAACCCCATTCCTGTTCCGAAATGACAGCCGTGGAGGGGAGGTCCATTCCAAGCACTTCTTGGTATGATCTGGACATCCAGGTAAGTGGCACCCTTTATTTTACCCTCCTTGTTTTGATTATGTGATTTAAGGTGTGTTTTTGTGCTTGGTGAACTGATTTTATGTTTGGGGGAGTTTTATTTTTTAAATTTACTGTCTGGCCATTATCACGTGATAACATTTCAAATGGCCGGTCGTAAAAGCAGCCTTACGATGGCTGCATTTACGGCCAGCCAGCGAGGGGAGGGGGAGCCCATTCCTGCTGCGGAATTAAGGTAAGTGTGTGAAAGATTTATGTTATTCCGTGGCAGGAACGGGAGAGGAGGTGGCGGGGCAGTAACGGGGCATTTTGGCCTGATGTGAAAATCTCCTAAGGCTAAAAGTCAAAAGGAAACATTTCCCAGTGGAAAAGGGAGACAATGGGTGGATGAAACCTTTGTATTTGCTGATTTTGAAATTTCCTTTCCTTAATCCCCAAACCTTAAGACAGGTTACTCAAGCTTTTAAAATCCAATCACTGGACATGAAGGATAGTTTGAAACACATTAGCATCTTCCACACCTTTTGTCAAGACCAGGAAACTCATTGTGCAATCCATGAAGGCTCATGGAATCTATTGTTTCAACCCATGAAGCATCCAATCCCCTCAGGTGTTCTTGGAGGTATAAATGACCCCCTAAAATATACCCAAATGCACACAGATTTCAGTTCCAGGGGACTCTCTGTCCCTCTGTGGGGCCACCCCAGATTCCTCCATCCACTCTGCCGGATTGACTCCAGGACAGGTTGTATCAACCCCCAACAAATCCTCTTGCTAACCTCTATCCCAAGTTTTTCCTACTGCCTTTCGATAGCCTTGTGTGAATGCTTTTTCTGTGTGAATGCATGTATGTGTGCGGTGTTATTTTTGAACTCTCTAATAAAAACAATACTTAATTTCACATGTGTGTGTATTCCATCCAGACTAGTACTGGTATACAAAGGTTTCAAGATTCCCTTGTTACCCCCTTTTGCATAGGTAAAGTCGAGTTGTTGCTAATTTCCCCAACATATTAAAAACTCAATATTTTCGTGGAATTTTCCAAGGAGAATTTTGGGTAACAAAGGCATGAGGGGGAGGTAGAAACAGGAATCTTGGGATTTGGGTGTGGGTGGAGGGAAGGGTTTTCTTGGCCTGCTTAGGTGGGAGAGTCATGATGGGAGGAGAGCAAGTAGACAACACTAACAATGCCAAAAGGGGTAACTCTGCTAAGCACATGGCAGTAAGAATAATGAACCTCGTAGCATGTTAAAGCCTGCTTATCACCAAGGCCTGAGTGGGAAGAGAGAAATCGGTGGGGAATTTTGTGCAAGGCCTCCCCACCCCCACTTTTTTTCATCCAGTTTGTTTCTATACAGGAGATGTGCTGCTTTTCCTGTTGTGCTTTCTGCCCCTGCTGCAAAAGATACAGCAGGAGATATGTTGTCTCTCTCTTGATGTGGTTTCTCCACCTAGAAAACCTGCTGGAGAAGTCACAGCAGAAAACACAGCTCTTACCCATTTCTCTCTGTCTATGTACTCCCCTGAAGAGCAACTATTGTCCAGTATTAAGCCAGCTCACTACAGCCTTTGGGATCAGCCCTTGCTGCATTTTCTGGTCTCTCTGGACAGCGCCTTACATTTCATTTGCCTGGAAAAGATGGGCTCTGATGTTTTAAGTTTTAAGCCTCTTTAAAGTTGGTGGTTGATTGAATAAAATTGCTAGCTTTGTGGCTACTTCAGCTCCCTCTAAATACATTCCCCTGGCCTCCAATTATTCCCTATGGAACTGGTTCCCAACATTTACATCAGTCTCCGTTTACAATGTAAACCCAGGAGCACAGCCCTGATGTAAACTGAGACCCACCTGTACTCAGAATAATTGTAAATCTCAATTTTCATAGCCCTGATAGACATCCAGGACAATTAGTCACTTTTTCTTCCCATGGTTTGAAGACACTTGGGATTTTTCCCCCCACAAAGGAAGGAAGCTGTGCAGCTTTCCCATGAAAACTGCACAAAACAGTGCCATTTACAACAAACAGTACTTCTCATCAGAACAGTGCATCCTTCTCTGAAAACTGTTCAGCTTCCAGCACCAAGGGCAAGAATGATGAAACAAACACAAACTGGATTTGTTTGTTTGTTTGTTTATATATATCCCACCTTTCTCCCTGTGGTAGGACCCAAGGTGGCTCACAACATTTCAAAATAACAATAACTTTTAAAAACCATAGTATAGTAGATAAGAATTAAAAAGAGATTAAACCACTTATATAATTAAAATTCCACGTAAATGATAAAACATTTTTAAAACTCCATAAAAATTAAAATTGATATTTTAAAAAAAAACTGGAGCACAAGCAGTCATTTGTCAGCAAAGGCCTAGTGGTGTAAAAATGTTTTAACCTGCTGACTGAAGAAGAATAAAGATGGGGCCATGCTAACCTCTCTAGGGAGGGAGTTCCAAAGTCCAGGAGCAGCCACCGAAAAGGTCCTCTCTTTAGTTCCCACCAAACAGGCCTGAAAAGCTGGGCCACTCCAGCTGATCTTAATGTTCTGCTGGATTCATACAGGTAGGTGAGAGCAGATAGAAAATTTCTTTAAGAGAGTCCAGAACTTGCACAGCTTCATTCTTTTCCTCTCTAATAAACATGAAAGTCATACATATGCTAGGGGGTGGGTTATTTCACATTGTTACTCATCCTTTACACTGGGCCATCATTTACACTCACAAATTCACACACCACACAGACATACACACAGTACTTTCACTCAGTATGTTAATTTGACCCTGACAGGAAGATGCAGTACAACCATTTTGTTATGTGATCTCTCTCTCTCTCTCTCTCTCTCTCTCTCTCTCTCTCTCTGGCTTTTCTTCGCAAACAAAGATTCAGGAAGGACTCATCCCATGCTTTCTGCAAGCGCTCTGATGACTGAAAAGGCCAATCCGAGATAAACAAGTCCGGTTGCAGAAAGCACAGCGGATGTTCTCCTTGGGTGATGTTTCCGGGTTGTGATTCTTTCTGTGTTGTCGTTTCTCAGTATTTTTGCCTCCATCCTGTAGCAAGGGGAACGATATGCCCAGAGTTTCAGAAACAGTGCATTGTCCACACAATAGACATACACAAATGGAGACTAGGCTGATTTGACAGAAAACCCATAAATCTCCATGACTATAGCAGGCAAACTGTGTGAACGATGGCCCATTGTTGTTGTTGTATGCCTTCAAGCCGTTCTAACTTCTGGCAACCCAAAAGCAAACCTATCATGGGATTTTGTGAGGCTGAGAGTGTGTGACTTGCCCAAGGCCACCCTGTGGGTTTTCATGGCAGAGTGGGGATTCAAACCCTGGTCTCCAGAGTTGTAGTCCAACACTCAAACTGTTACACTATGCTGGCTCCATATTGGCAACTATATCACTTCTGAAAGATTCCTCCACCTTCTCCTTCATGACCAAAATTAAGATACACCCTTCACCACAGGACATAGCATGCAATTCAGTTTTGCATTCTGTGCACTTTTCCAAAGTAGTTAGTGATGGGGAAACAAGCGGGCAGGGTGTCCTTCAAAAGCTGTGCAGTTTTCTGTACTAGTGAAAAGACTGAAACATACTTTTTATTACAAAGCTTTGCAGTTTGTCAAAATCCTGTGCCATTTGTAGAGTACACAGCTTATCTTGTGAAGGGAACAAACAAACAAAAAAAGTCCCTGCAAAGCTATGGGGACTTTCAGGGTATTGTTTTTCTTTCTGCAAAGGTTTCCCCAAGGGCTTGGAAAACTCCAAATTAAGTTTCCTGAGGTTTGGGTTTGGGGAGCTCCAAACTGGGAAATTTCCAATCCATCCGTAACTATGGACTTATCAGATTAGCATCTAAAAATGCTGTAGTTCCACTACTGAGGAAAGTGGAAACATAGTGGCATGATTATTGTAATTATGGCATGTCGATGTAATTGCGTAATACTATGCCATAATTGCACAATACTACTGCCACAGAATCATCACAGGACCACCACTAGCAGTTTACGAACAGGATTTTACTTCCATGATCTTATATGGGTGAAATTTTGGCTGTTCTTGCGAGAAGACACAACTTTGTTTAAACACACCAAAAACACATAAATAACAAAAGAAATTAACAAATAAACACTTAAACCGACATGAAAATGTACCAAGAAAAGGTCACAGTTCCTTAAAAGAATGTTGTGTGCATCCTGTGTTCTCGTTGGGAAAGGGGGGGGAGGACCACAATTTCATGCTGTAATTGTGCAGTTACAATGGGACATGATTTTGCACGCTTGTCAATACAGCAAAAAGACCAATATTGAGAACTATTCATGGATTTTCCTGTTAATTAAATGTGACAAGCAATTAATGGAGCATACATTGACCATGGGAGAACAACATCATCGTACAATAACGAGAACCCATTTGCAGTACTGTCACACTGTAATTCTGTGATTACAGCCCCATCTGATAAAGTCCTTAGACTCATAGTATTGTGAGGGGGAGCTTATATGCCTTCTCATCCACCCGCTTGCAGGAAACCCAGAGTAAAGCATCAGTTGGTTGCTCATCCTCTGCTTTAAAACTTTCAGCGATGGAGAGCACTACTCCCCAGTTATTGCTTCCACTGACTGCTTTTACATGTGTCCTAATGCTCAATGTTGCTGTCCTTGAGCAAGCAGGGATCACCAACATTGAGGCCATGATATTGAGAACACAGCTGCGCTGGGCAGGGCACATTTCTAGGATGAAGGACCATCGCCTCCCAAAAATAGTACTCTATGGTGAACTCACCATGGGTCAGCATAAAAGGGGTGCTCCAAAAAAGCAATACAAGGACTCCCTGAAACAACATCTCAGGCTTGGCCAAGTTGATCACCAATAATGGTCTGCCCTGGCCTCACATCGGGAGGCATGGAGGCACACTATCCACAATGCTGCAGCCTTATTTGAGAACTCACGCTGAACAAGTCTTGAAGAGAAACGACAACGCAGAAAGAATCACAACCCAGAAACATCATCTAAGGAGACCTTCTGCTATGCTTTCTGCAACCGGACTTGTTTATCTAGGATTGGCCTTTTCAGTCCTTGGAGTTGTGCTTGGAGAAAGTGCAGGATGAGTCCTTGCTGAATCTTCGTTTATGAAGAAAAGCCAGAGTGCTCAAACAGAAAATGTCATCCAGTACCTCAAAGTCCACTAATCGGAAGCAGGTGAAAATGAATGGGGGGAGGGGAGAGAGGAAGTGGCATTAATTACCTACTGCATCCATCAGACATTCATTGTGTATACGAATATAAATCTCCATCTCTGTCAATATAGATCAAGAATTCCAGCACCAAACTCTAAGTGGCCAACAGAGCTGCACAAAGGGCTTGTCTATTATGGCAAAAATATTCCTCATAGAATTCAAGGAGAATACGATTTGTTGTAATGAGATCCTACATCAATCTGCCGTATTTGGAAGGAGGGGGGCCAAAAGCTCCAACACAGGCTTTTCACGAAGTTTTTAAAAAGCTCCGCAGGGAATGCACATTCCCACTCTTTGGGACAAACAATTCACTTTGCAATGCATTTCTGATAAGAAAAGAAGCGGAAAGCTGACCAGATGTGTGCAGGGGGCATAGCTTGCTGGCAAGGCAAGTGCCCCAAACCACCATGTTGGATTTTTGCCATAGCAATCGTGTGCTGAGGTGATGAAACAGCCTTTTCCTTCTTCTTTTTTTCTATTTATTTAAGCAGAAAATCACACTTCCACACCTTGGATATGCTTTTTTAAAAATACAGTTCAGTGGCGGCAACTGATGACAATAAAAATGTGAGTAATTTGCTCACGCCCACCATTTTGATTCCCAGGCATGCCTGTTTGAACAACAAATGCAGATAGCTTTGCATGCCTGTGATCTTGCCAGAAAGCTACTGGGAATTGGCATTGGTGAGCATCAATCCACATTTTATAGCCTTATATAGACAAGCCCAAAGACTTAGTCAAAAACAGCCAATTCATTTTCCTATTTAATAATCCTACCCCTAGAAAATCAGTTCTTGCTTTTGTCCTTGCTGTGTTAACCAATGTCCATGTCCATCCACTCTGACAGGGAATACTGTGAAGACACCTGTGCTTTCAGTCCTCTTCTCTTCCAACAGAGAAAGAAATTACATTTGCTGGTTGTATTGTCTATGACTCTTGGAGACCAAGGTTCAAATTCCTGCTCGGCCATTGAAAACCACTAGGTGATGTTGGGCAAGTCATACTCTCTCAGCCTCAGAGGAAGGCAAGGGCAAACACACTCTGAACAACTTCTGGAAAGAAAGGCCCATAATAGGTTCACCTTAGGGTCACCATAAGGTGGAAAAGACTTGAAGGCACACAACAAAAGCAGTAGCTTATGGTGGTTTTAAGCAAGAGAATAATCATAATGCAGGTCATTTGGAGGTAATTCTCACTGTAATGCAGGGCTTTGACTCTGGAGACCAGGATTCGAATCCCCACTCAGCCAGGAAAACCCACTAGATAACCTTGGGTAAGTCATAAGACTTTATCACACTACACTATTATAGTCCTATTATTCCACTTTAAAGGCTAAGGCTGCTTCCTGTGAAACTCTGGAGTTCATAGTTTAGTGAGGCATAAGAGCTCTCTGGCTGAGAATTCTAAATGCCACTTTCTAAACTGCAAATCCCAGGATTCCATAGGAGGCAGCCATAGCATTTAAAGTGGAATAATAACACTATAAGAGTGTAGTGTGATAAAGTCCATACTCTCTCAGCCTCAGAGGAAGACAAAGGCAAACCTCCTATGATCAAATCTTGCCAAGAATACCCCATGATAGGTTTGCCTTAGGGTCATCATAAGTCAGAAATTACTTGAAGGCACACAACAACAACAACAACAACAACAACCTCCCCCCCACACACACACTGAACTTGCTTCTTGGACAGCTATGTATAGAATTGTGCTGTCAGTCTCATAACTCCCCTGTGAGGCACCAGTTGGGTTTTTTTAAATGCAAAACATGTTGGGGTGTTTATTTTTTAAAAAATTATACTCTCCCTTTTTACTAAACAGTGCATATGTGCTTTGTTGACAGCAGAATGTGCTTTGTTGACAGCAGAATGAAAATAACATTCTCTCCCAAGGAGATCTTATCTGAGCAGGTCCATTGGGAAAATGTGACTGTCCTGGTCCTAAGTTATGTAGGACTTTATAATGGCACATTTCCACTGCTTTTCAAGGACCTATTAGGCTGAGAGGTGATACTGCTCCAAGCAACAAGGATGTTAAAGTCCAACACTATGTTCAGCACACACCACTGGCAACTCATTCCACCTTATCTGCCACTCACACAGCTTTCCAACATGGGGCAATGGCTATATTTGTTCAGGAATGTGAATGATAGTAGTGCATCTCCTTAGCAGAGGAATCAAATTGGCAAGGCAAGGCAAGGCAGAAGCTGAACAAGAACCAGTCTCACACCCACCCATCTACAGGGTGGAGAGAAATAAATAAATAAACACACTCTTCTTTGTAAAAACATATGACGTGGCTTAAACAGAAAGTCTACAAACATGCAGTCAGTGAGCAAAGACACGCAAAGGCTGATGACATTAAGTAAATACAGTTGTCCCTCCATATCCATGGATTTGGTATCCACAGATTTAAGTATTCATGGCTTGAAAATATTCTTTAAAAATAATAATCCAAAAAACAAACCTTGATTTTGCCATTTTATATAAGGGACACCATTTTACTATGCCATTGCATATAATGGGACTTGAGTATTCACGGATTTTGATATCCACAGGGGATCCTGGAACCAAACCCCAGTGAATATGAAGGGACAACTGTACTGCAAGTGTTCTTTTGCTCTCTGGGTCCCACCTGTTACGAAGGACATATAAGAAGACAAGCAGAGATGAGAAAGACTTCCATTTTATTGAAGGAGTTCTGCTTGTTAACTCCCAGCCTCAGGACTGAAGCATCTCTTTGGATTAACACTGTTCTCAGACAGTTAAAGATCCTAGCATGAAACTATAAAGCCTTACATTCAAATTAAAATAAAATATATTAAACTACTGCTTGCCACATTTTTTCCAATTATGTTTCAATTTAGCTCAATTACTTTCCCATTAGTGTTTGGTGATTCTTTTTTAATTGAAACTCCATGTTATTGTCACCCTGATTTCCTTCTGCTATGTGATTCTCTAAGGAGTAGCAGAAGCCAGTTTCTGGGGAGAATGGGGCTGGTTTTTATCTGGAAAGACAAAACAAGAGAAAGTGGTGATGACATTTTAATGTCCCTCACATCTAGAGCAGTGGTCCACTGGTAGACAGATTGCAACTTGAAGTATGTGTGTTAACAAAGCCTCTGACAAAGAAGCTCCTTTTACAGAGTCTACCCAGTGCCTCTTTTCCTCTTCTTCTGTCTATCTGAAAGTTTATTTTAACAGCTTCAACAGGGATGATGGTGGAGGAATGGAAAAGCACAGACTGTTGGTGTTAGGTTGCAGCAGCTTGTCTGCAGCAAATAATGTAATAAAGCCTGAACTGGGGGGAAATGGGATTCTACTGTAGTTGATCCTACTGTAACTGTATGGCCTGCCTACAGCAGGCAAGGTAAACTGCAGCTGCCTCCAGAATACCTTATTGAGGATATATGAACAGGAAAACTGACAGAAAAAAGTAAAAGCAAATAAGCCTGCCTCACCAGCAACCCCAAACATGTTTGTTTTTTTTAAAAGCACAGATCTATGTGTTTGGCCATCAGTATATGAAGCATAAAAAAAGTGGAAGCTAGTGAAAGAAAAAACATCATCCCTGGATGTATTTTGGAGGAAGCCTTCAAGTGATATCTAGAAGGTTCAAAATGTTTTTGTTTACTTATGCAAGGCTTTCTTGACCTGGTTGTTTCAGTTTATATGTGCATATTCTTAGTTTTGAATAAGAATACGTTGAAACTTATTGAAGTACTTCTCTTTTTTTGTGGTGTAGGAACCTATCCCCATTCTTTCCATATCATTTGTACCTCTGGTATTAAATTTTCTCTTAAAGAAGTAAGACACGGGAACACATCTCCTTCAGGTATATGCTCAGGTATACATGTTTTGATTTGTACCCAGCTCTTCCTCATAAGAGACCAGAGCAGCTAAAAACCTGGTACTTTTAGGCTTTTTGTGGGTTTTTTTAGGTTTCTTAGGTTTTTTCCAGGCTGTGAGGTCATGTTCTGGAAGACTTTATTCCTTACATTTTGCCCTCACAACCCGGAAAAAAACCACGAAACACCTATAGGCCTTCAGCCTGATAGCTATTTAAACCAGCAGCCAGTCCTATTGTTAGGAAAGGTAAAGCAGTTGCCTCAGGCAGCAGATGCTGGGACGTAACAACAAGATGTTGAAGGAAAGAACTGTATGTCCTGAGGCTTGTGCTATGTTGCTTAAGCTATTTGCATACTATCAGGTTCAGAGCAGGATGTATGTTCAGTTTTGAAGAAAGGTTAATAGAATTATAGTTCTTAGGGATCACAAAGTTTAGGTTTCTGCCATGCAGGAATACAAAACTCATAAAGCAGAAACTCATAAACTCAAGAAAGTCATCAAACTTCAAACAACTCTTTTACTTTCAAAAAGTTCTACCCAATGTTTAGATAGAAATTCTCTTTTTGCAATTTTAGTCTATTGGTTTGTGTTCTAATCTCTTGTGGCAGAAAAGAAGTTTGCCCCATCTTCTACATCAGTGCTACTGAAAGTGGTGGTCCTTAGACCAGAGTTGTCCATGAGCCATCAGCTGCTGGTCTCTGGACTTTCCAGAAAAGAAAGAACCAATTGTAGCCAATAGGCACAAATAGGGTAATGGTACCTGGCATATTGTGGGGGGGGGGGGAACTGCCAATTCCCTACATCAGATAGCTGTAAAAAAGTACAGTACTATTCTACATGATTCCGCTACTAGTCAAGCCAGCTTTTAGACATGACATAAGAGAAAGCAATATCTTGTTCCACTCTTCAGGCAGCAAAATACTTTAGTCTATTTTTAAAGTAATTTTTATTAAAAGTTTTAAATACATGAAAAATTACAAAGATTAGAAACCAAGAAAAGACAGAAAACTGAAAAAACATAAAGTAAAAAATTAAGGAATAGAAAGCAAAAGTAAAGGAAGACAAAGAGAAAGGAAGAAAAGAAGAAAAAGTTACTTCCAATCTTCTTTTCAGCGGTTATATATGCATATAGCTATTCATACCTCTGTCTCCAAAATAATCGTGATACCTTCTTTCAATAACTTGTTCTTTGTAATCATCAAAACCAAACATTACTGGATCATTTTCTCCCCCACTCCCAATAAGAGAAGCATTGGAAGCATTGAAACCTGTACCCCTCTGCCACTAACTGCTCTATTGATTTAATTTTATATTCCACTTGACCAGTCTCCAGGAGGTCTTGTTACCTAAACCACCTTTCTTTAGCTGTTATTTCTCTTCTACAGAAAGCTTCTTGTGCTGAGTCACACATTTTGACTGTAAGCCTGAGAACAAGGACTGTCCTAGTACTTACTTTTTAGGCTGCTCTAGGTCTCTTTTTGGCTGAAGAATGGAGCATCATAGAATCATAGAGTTGGAGAAGACCACAAGGACCATCCAGTCCAACCTCCTGCCATACAGGAACGTACAATCAAAGCACACCCAACAGATGGCCATCCAGCCTCTGTTTAAAAACCTCCAAAGAAGGAGACACCATCACACTCCAAGGCAGCGCATTCCACTGTCAAACAGCTCTTAGTGTCAGGAAATTCCACCTAATGTTTAGGTGGAATCTCTTTTTCTGTAGTTTGAACCCATTGCTCCGTGTCCTAGTCTCTACAGCAGCAGAAAACAAGCTTGCTCCATCCTCAGTATGACATCCCTTCAAATATTTAAACATGACTATCATGTCCGCTCTTAGCCTTCTCTTCGCCAGGCTAAACATACCTAGCTCCCTAAGCCACTCCTCATAGGGCATGGCTTCCAGACCTCCCACCATCCAGGTCGCCATCCTCTGGACATGTTCCAGCTTATCAATATCCTTCTTGTATTGTGGCACCCAAAACTGGACACAGTATTCCAGATGAGGTCTGACCAAAGCAGAATAGAATGTCTCTATTACTTCCCTTGATCTAGACACTATACTCCTATTTATGCAGCCTAGAATTGTATTGGCTTTTTTAGCTGTTGCATCATACTGCTGACTCATGTTCAGCTTGTGGTCCACTAAGGAGATTATCAGTCAGGGTCCTAAAAAGCATCCTCGTCTCACTATATAATATTCCACCCCCTCCCATCCCCATTGAGGCACAATAACCCCTCGCCCCCGTTTCAGACCTACCTTAAAGATACGACTGACCCCTTCCCTCAGCAGCCAGGATTGAATGGAGCTCAAGCAGAGCCCCATTCACATCTTGGTTTGAGTTCCCAGCTGTTCTCAAGAGAGAACAGTCCATGGGAAATTCAAAAAGAAAAAGCAAACCAGAAAGAAAAAAGTGACAGCAAACACAAAAACACACTTTTAAAACCCCAAGTAACCTGGGGAGGGTTTTAAAAAAGGGTGTCACTTACCTCCTTGTCCGGATCAGAGATGGGGGGGTGATCCAGGCAGCAATGGGGAGAACGATCCAGCTGGGGATGGGGAGAAGCAATCCAGGAAGCGATGGGGGGCAATTTGGTGGCAATGGGGGTGCAATCCAGGCAGTGATGGGGGGATGATTGAAGCAGCAATCCAGGTGGCAATGGGGGGGGGATGATCTGGTGGTGATCAAGGGGCCCAAAAGGAGGGAGAACCGCACCCGGAAGTTTTCTGGCATGGACCTCCCACTAACACTGGCATTGTGCCAGCATAACAGGCACCTTTTCACTCACCCATCCTTCTGATATAGAAACGGAACAGGCAATCTATTCACGGCTTAAGCTGTGAATAAGAAGAAACCAGGACAGCATGGAGCAAGCACAAGATGAGGACGTTGTCGTCTGAAAAGTAAGCCCTTTAGCAAATCCCTGATGTCCTCATAATGCCATATTTAGTGCGTCTGATAATCTCTTAAGACTCCTAGATCCTTTTCACGTGAACTGCCATCAAGGCATGTGTCACCCATCCTATATCTGTGCATTTCATTTTTACTGCCCAATTTTAGTATCCTCCATTTCTCCCTGTTGAAATTCATTTTCTTAATTTTGGCTTAGCTTTCTAATCTGTTATGGTCATTTTGAATTCTGATCCTGTCCTCTGGGGTATTTCCTACCCCTCCTAATTTGGTGTCATCTGCAGACTGGATAAGTATACTCTCTATTCCCTCATCCAAGTCATTGATAAAGATGTTGAATAGCACTGGGCCCAGGACAGAACCCTGCGGCACCCCACTGGTCACTTCTCTCCAAGATGAAGAGGAGCCATTGGTGATTACCCTTTGGGTTCAGTTGGTCAACCAACTACAAATCCACCTAACAGTCACATTGTCTAGTCCATATGTTACTCACTTTTTTTGCAAGGATATCATGGGGGACCTTGTCAAAGGCCTTACTGAAATCAAGATACATTATATCCACAGCATTCCCTTCATCTACCAAGTTTGTAACTCTATCAGAAAAAAAAAAGAGAGAGATAAGATTAATCTGGCATGACTTGTTTTTGAGAAACCCATGCTGGCTTTTAGTGATCATGACATTCCTTTCTAAGTGCCTACAGACTGTTTAATGATCTGCTCTAGAATCTTTCCTAGTATTAATGTCATGCTGACTGGGCAGTAATTATTTTGTTCTTTTTCCCCTCCCCCTGCTTAACAGATGGGGTCAGCATTTGCCCTCCTCCAGTCTTCTGGGACCTCTCCTGTTCTCCAGGAATTCTCAAAAATTATTGACAGTGGTTCTAAGATTACTTCTGCCAGTTTTTTTAATACCCTTGGTTGTAGTTCATCTGGCCCTGGAGACTCTCATTTATACTGGCCAGGTATTCCTGAACTGCTTCTTTACCTGTTCTGTGCTGCATTTCCCCTACTGCATCATCTGCTCCATTTCTCTTACTGCTAAGAGCTGTTCGACTGTGGAATGCGCTGACTCAGAGTGTGGTGGAGTCTCCTTCTTTGGAGGCTTTTAAACAGTGGGTGGATGGCCATCTTTTGGGAGTGCTTTGATTGGGTATTTTTGCATGGCAGGGGATTAGATTAGATGGCCCTTGTGGTCTCTTCCAACTCTATGATTCTATGATTCTATGTTTCTATGATGTTAGAGAGCAGGTTTCAAATCCCTGTTAGGCCATGGAAACTCACTGGGTGGCCTTGGGCAAGTCACACTCTCTCAGCCATAGAGAAAGACAATAGCAAACATCCTCTGAAGAAATCTTTCCAAGAAAATCCCATGATAGGTTCACCTTAATGTCATCATAAGTGAGAAACAACTTGAAGGCACATCACCAGAAGAACATTTCCATTTGCTTAAACAACACGATTGCTGCAAGTCGGTAGGCTGGTGAGTACCGAGATAGCCACCACCAACGAGAGTAGATAATACTGGGCTAGATGAACAAATATATATGCCTCCCCATATATATCTATTGAGATCTATTGGAGGGGCACTCTGTGTCCCACTAGTGGAGTCAATAAATTATGGGAGGACATCAGAGAGTGCCTCCTCTGTTGTGCCAACCCAGTTATAGAATACCCTCCCCTTGGAGGTCCAATAGGCCTCAATGTTGGTGTCATTCCAGTGTCAAATCAAAACATGGCTTTTTATGAAAACCTTCAGGGTGTCACTGATTTTATCTAATTTGCACATCTGCTATGGTTTGCATTATTTTAAATAGTTTTTAACTGGCTTAAAATTGTCTGGTTTTAATAGATAAATGATTGAAGATATTTTCAGCCTTCTAAAATTGTTATTATTTCTTGTTTTAAATTGATTTTATTGTAAGCTGCCCCAAGATCTTCAGATATAGGGTGGGATATAAATACGTAAAATACTCTCTCTCTCTCTCTCTCTCTCTCTCTCTCTCTCTCTCTCTCTCTCTCTTTCTCTGGCTCGTCTTCACAAATGAAGATTCAGGAAGGACTCATCCCGCGCTTTCTGCAAGCGCGCTGATGACTAAAAAGGCTAATCCGAGATACAAGTCCGGTTGCAGAAAGCACAGCAGAAGGTTTCCTTGGGTGATGTTTCCGAGTTGTGATTTTCTTCTGCATTGTCGTTTCTCTTCAAGACTTGTTCGGCATGAGTTCTCAAATAAGGCTGCAGCATTGTGGATAATGTGTCTCCATGCTTCCTTATGTGAGGCCAGGGCGAACCATTGTTGGTGATCAATTTGGCCGAGCCTGAGATGTTGTTTCAGGGACTCCTTGTATTGCTTTTTTGGAGTGCCCCTCTTACACTGACCCATGGCGAGTTCACCGTAGAATACTATTTTGGGGAGGCGATGGTCCTCCATCCTAGAAACATGCCCTGCCCAGCGCAGCTGCGTTCTCAGTATCATGGCCTCTATGCTAGTGGTCCCTGCTTGCTCAAGGACAGCAACATTCATCGCATAGTCAGTCCAGTGTATATTTAGGATTGTGCGTAAACAGCGCTGATGGAAGCATTCGAGGAGTCGTAAGTGGTGGCGATAGGTGACCCATGTTTCAGATCCATAAAGGAGAATAGACAGTACAGTGGCTCTATACACACTGATTTTTGTGTTTCGCCTCAGGTGTTTATTACTCCAGACTCTTTTGTAAAGTCTTCCAAATGCGCTATGTGACTTTGCTAATCTGTGATTGATCTCTTTGTCAATCTTGGCATCTGAGGAGATGATGCTTCCCAGGTAGGTGAACTGCTGAACGGACTTGAGCACAGAGTTGCCGACGGCAATGTGGGGATGGTAGTGTTCGTCCTGTGGTGCAGGCTGGTAAAGAACTTCCGTTTTCTTCAGGTTGACTTCCAGCCCAAACACAATGCTGTGAAGATCTGGGGGACTCTAGAGGATTTTATGAAGCTCTTAAGGCAGTGTTTGGACCTACTTATCAGGTCCAAAGCTCCTTATACACTACAGATGGTCAAACATTAATTACTGATAAAGCCTCCATCCTGAATCGATGGGCTGAACACTCTCAAAGTCTCTTTATTGCCAACCGAGTAGTCCAAGGCTTAGCTATCCAACATATGATACAAAAACCGATGAAAAATGAATTGGACATAGCTCCCACTTTGGAAGAGACCCCTAAGGTCAAACAGCAGTTTAAAAAAGCATAAAATAAATAAATAAATAAATAATGACCTATATGAGGTATAAAGATTTCAGTCCCTCTATCAATAACAACACCCACCCACCCACCCCATATTATCCAGTATCTACACAAGCTATTCCAAATACTAAGGTACCTACTCTTTTCTTTGGGAGAGAACCTAATTCCATACCTGAACAGCAAGCTGTGTGTATTTTAAAGTGTTTCCATATGGAGGGTTCCTCACACTAGCAATCAAAAAGCAACATGCAGCTATTCCTCTCCTCACTTAATGAATTCCCCTAAGGTGGGGAGAACAGGGAGGAAAGCAAGGGAGGGTTATGAGTGAAGAACAATGATATCTGACTCCCACCCATCCATGGCTGTAAAATTCAGAGAATGAGGCAATGTGATGATGGGATAACAGCCTCTTCTAAAACAACCAGTCAGTCCATCTTTTTCTTTACAATACTTTCAACTCATTCTCCTTATGGTTCAACAATGACAAGGATCTCAGTTTCACAATTTGTTTTGAATTCACCCCTGTGCTGCAGGTTAATTAGGAAACTAGCCTTACATTGTGGAATCCTGATGCTTAATGAATCAAAGGTTAATAGTTCTGATTGTGATGTTAATTGACGTCTTTGCCATTGAGGGGCTTATCACACAGAGTGGTTAGTGGGATAAACGGTTCAGGGCATGAGGTTACAGCTATTTTCCCTTCTGATGTATTAGGGCTTAACACCCATTTTGATACTGAGAAGAGTGGTATGAACTGCTGTGCGGTAAGAACTAGTGCACAGTGAATATGATCATATCTATTTAAAGTTCATTAGCTAACAAAATGAGAGCCAGAATGGGGTAGTGGTTTGAGTATCAGGCTAGAGTCTCGGAGGCCAGGGTTCAAATCCTTGTTCAGCCATGGAAACCACTGGGTGACCTTGAACAAGTCACACTCTCTCAGCCTAAGAGGAAGGCAATGACAAGCTTCCTGTGAATAAATCTTGTCAAGAAAACCCTAGGATAAGTTTGCCAGCAATGAATGAGGAGTGTGAACAGAGCTCCGTTCATTTCCTCTATTGAAATCCTGTGGATTCTTGCAAGAATACATAGCAAGGGAAATTCAAAAATAAAACCAAAAATAACAAAGTAAAAGTTTTTAAAAGCACATAAACACACTATAAAAGTCCCAAGTAAACTGAGGAGGGTCATAAAAAGCGTGTCACCTACCTGGATGTCATGATCTCACCTGGAAGTGTTCTAGCTGGACCAGCTATTGAAGTTGGAATGACAAGAGAACAGTGGCACAAGGTTTCATACGTCGGCAATGCCATCAAAAATATCACCACAGCCAATCTATTGATGGCTTGGGCTGTCAATAAAAAAGTATGGCTCATAGCCAGTACATAAATGTGAAAGGGTGACATCGTCTGATATGGTGCCCTTTCGCATTTATATGGCATTGTTATGATGCCGTTTTTCATGTGTCTGATAAAGTTCAACATGAGTCAAAACAAAACACAGTTAAAACATTGGATAATGCAAAATTGAGAGTCAGGATGATGTAGTGGTTTGAGAATTGGACTATGATGCTGGAGAACAGGGTTTGAATCCCCACTTGGCCATGGAAACCTACTGGGTGGTCAGACCGTGGGCAAGTCACACTCTCTCAGCCCCAGAGAAAGACTAGGGCAAACCTGCTCTGAACAATTTTTACCAAGAAAACCCCATGATCGGTTTGCCTTAGGGTCACCATAAGTCAAAAATGACTTGAAGGCAGACAACAACAACAACAACAACAACAACAATGCAAAATTGGGTCAAGGATGGGAGGTTAATTCATAGTCCCCAGCACTAATAATTGAAACTGTTTAATTTGTTCAATTGACATCGCTTGGTTCTTTACTGGAAATATTAGTTTTCAGACCAGACCATGGAATTTACAGGAATGGAATGGGGGCACATTTTGTTATAGATTCCTTCAACAGTGCTCTTTTTGTTTTGTTAAAGTTGCCTTCCCCCCAACCTGGATGTTCTTCCCAGGTGGACCACAAAGCCCAGAATACAATTGTTACTTGGGAATGGTGGGGGTTCAGCTCATCAAGCAACTCTCCCATTTCAAAAGGCTGCTCTAAAGCATGGCATCTCATCTTACAACCAGTTCAATTAAGTTTTGTCATCACTCTGCATTTCTCTTCTCTTTCCATCTCCACTCACCCCTGCAAGTACTGTATATACATTTCACTCACCCTTTAGTCCCTTTGTTTGTTAAAGATTAATAAGGAGTGGCATAAGGTTAACAAGAACTGATTTGTTCTTTTCAGCTAGAAGACACTGATCCACAGCAAGTGCAGCAATAAGTGGCTGGTAAAAGATTAGTCAGTGACTTGGGTGGGCTATTCTTAACCAGAAATATTTTGAGTGTCTCTGAGCATATCCAGAATATTTTCCTGCACAAATCAGTCTGTGCATCCTTTTTGCTACCTCACTACCTATCAAGAATTCTGGTCTCCAGAAATCAGTGCTATATCACGTGTTTCACATGGAGGCGCCAGGGATTTGAAATTCAATCCATGGCCACCCCTTCACTGTGTTCTCTGTTCATCTCCTAAAAACTAGACTGTCTGAACTGTGCAAAGTAGGGAATACAGTTTAGAGACCTAAGAATTTTTCTGTTGCGTTGTCTGGAAAAATTGGCTTATTAGAAATACAGCAATCCTATTACCACTTACCTGGGAGTAAGCTTCGTTGAATTAAATGTGACTCACTTCTGAGTAGACAGGTGTAAGGCATGGATTTAGTGAGCTTAATCTTATGGCCCCAAATTAATAGCTCCAACCTTTCCAACCCCCACAAAGCATATAATCTACTGAAGCATGGGCTGGGCAGAAAGCAGAATGGATGGATGGGGGAGGGAGAGAGAGAAGTTGGGAAAGTTGTTTTTCGGGGCTCCCAGAATCACCTTGCCCTCTTGACCAATGGCCATATGGGCTGGGCAGTTCTGGAAGATTTGGTTCCAGAAAATCACCTTTCTTAGCTCTCATCATCTCCAATGTGAACAGGTTGACCCCCGTATCCAGAGATTTAGTATCAACAGTTTCACTTATCCACGTCCAAAAAAAATATGTTGTCTCTAGGCATTTCTAGGTCCTCCAATGTGATTCTGTGGTCAACTTTTGGTGTTTGTCTCATTGAAAATAATCTGGTTTCCTATTATGCATGGTTTCAGCTATCCACAGGGGTCTTGGAATATATCTCCTGTGGATATGGGGGTCAATTTGAATTGGATTAAAAATGGTCAAAAATAGGTTTAGAAGGGAAGAAAGTTTAAGCATTTGTGTTGTGTCTGTCCAATAATACACACACACACACACACACACACACACATTAACAATATAAGAATGAGTTTTGGAATGAGTTGTTAATAACTTCATAAATCTGTAACTTTTCTGGCACAGACTTTTCCTCTTCTTTCTCATATTTTTTTGGGGGGGAACAAGAGGATGGGTTTCATTGTGAATGTCTAGCAGAACTATTAATGAAGGGAGTACAGGAAATGAGGACACAAAAACCGACAAGGGCTCACATCACCATCCTCTTTCAGGAATGTAAAGAGGGCCAGCTGAACCCATTTGGCAAATAGGTTGTTGGTGACTAATGTACAGTGAGGGGCAAGCTCCATCGCTCAGGACTGATAAAGAGCTACTTAATGCAAGACCTGCTCCTCGCTCACTGCCCTCCTCAGTGGGCTCCCTTTGTTTACAGCCTCACCAGCCCCCAGCTTTGCTTCCAGCTAATGCTTCTACTGGCAGATTCCCCTCAAAAGACCACTTTCAGTCACAGTGAAAGAACAAACTAGGCACTGGGAGGCACACAAAATTAAAGAGAAGAGCGAGGAGGGCATTAAAAGGGGTGAAGAACGGCAGAAAAAGTAGTAAGAGACAAAACAAAAGAGACAGGAATTGAAACCAAGAGGCAGAGAAATCTAGAGAAGGCAGTGGTGAAGCGGAACAAACACAGGACAGACAACCTTTGCTAGGTTTTGCTCCCATTGCACAGCTGGTTATTCTGCTGTGAACAATCAAAGGGAAAGCCAGAGGGGGGGGGAAATAACCAAAGCATCTCCAATAATGTTCTATCTAGCCTGGCATTCCCTAGGAAAGGGGTAGGGAATACATGGCCTTCCAGAAATTAAGTGGCTGAAACCCATCAACATTAGCACTATTATTCCACTTTAACTGCTCTGGCTGCCTCCTGTGGAATCGTGGGATTTGCAGTTTATGGAGGGACTTTTAGCATTCTCAGCCAGAGAGCAATTAGGCCTCACTAAACTACAAACCCTAGAATTCCACAGGAGGCAGCCAGAGCAGTTAAAGTAGAATAATAGCACTATAACAGTGTAGTGTGATAAAGTCCTACATCACTGCTGAGGGTACATAGGAATACTACAGTTGCCAGAATGAAAACTGGAGAGGCCTGCTGTACCTTTAATGGCTGTGTAGAAGAAGACATTTCAGCAGATGTTGCTTGTTACTTTGTTGTGTGACAAGCAACACCTGCTGAAATGTCCTCTTCTAAACAACCATTAAAGGTACAGCAGGCCTCTCCAGTTTTCATTCTGGCAACCTTAAGTTCAAGAACACTTGGAGGGCCCCATGTTCCTACTCCCTGGAAGTGGGATTATGAATACATAGTACTGAAGGAAAACAACGATTTAAAATACATTGTACTGAAGGAAAACAATAATTTAAAAATGTGCTGAAGACATACCTGTTCTACACCAGGAAAGAGAACAAAAGACCACTTCTAACCTGCAAAAAAAAAAATCATATAAATTAAGAATAGTAGTGCACTGGTACCTCTGAGCATATCAAGAGGACCAGACAGCAAAAGTTCTTATAGCAGAGTTGCAATCATCAGGCTGAAGAAATGAGCACACAGACACAAGCTTGTGTCTAAACTACTTTTCTTTACTAGAGAATGTTGGAGCAATAGTTACAATGAATCTGAGACTCCTAGCATACAGACTATATAACACAGCAGCATGTACAGTACAATCCTGCCCTGTACAGCCTAGACTGAATGTGCACAGTCTAAGGGCAAAATCCAAGTACAGAGACAGAGTGTGGGATCATGTAATTATACAGATACAGTACAGTCATTAGTTATATAGTTGGTGTTTCTCATACACTTGGGCTACACAACATTTAACCATACAGATAAGAGTTTACTCCTCACACTTCCATTCCCACGGCTGTCTCTCAGATTTAATCTATATATGCTAGCCAGCTGTGTTTAGCCAGCTCACTGCTGGCCCCTGCAGGCTGTAGCACATTGTACCATGCCAGCTCTTTACAGTATAAATTTCCAGTGATTGCATGTCCCATCACCTTGGCAATTTACATGTGTACATCATATACATTATTCTGTCATGAGGAAGGAAAAAGAGTGATACAAAAACAAAAACCTCCAAGTCAGTCATTGGAAATGGAGGCAGCTGTCAGCCCCTTGCTGACCTAGAGATGGTGAGCTATGCACTAGAGATGGTGAGCTATGCACTTACAACAGGGGTGAGCAACTGTCAGAGGCAGGGGCTGCAATGGTCCTCCCAGGAGTCCTTAGAAGACTACACCCTGTGTCACACACACCCACAAAAGGATTTTTTAAAAAAAAAATGCATGACATGCATGCCCCCAAATGCCCTCATGGGGACATTTTCACCATCTTGGAGGGGAGTATTTTAGATCCAGGAGAGCCCTCTTTTTTTTACAGTAGGAAGTCACCAGAAACTCATTTCCTAAAATAGCCAGGTGGTCAAAACATGGCAAAAATTCCTCCCACATCCCCTAGATGGGATTTTGGGGCATTTTAGGCGATTTTAAAAAAAATCTCCCTGGGTTCCCTGGCAGCTACAAAAACAGTCCTAAGGCCACAGTTTGCCAGCCCCCTGCCTTAAAGGTACATCTTGACAAAGGCCATTAGATCTTGGAAACAGTACTTCCATAGACTACAATACCCAGAATCCCACTAGCCTGCATCTTCAATGGTCATACTTGCTGGAGGATTCTGGGAGTTGTACTCTAGCAAGCTCTAGATGAAATATTGGCCTAAATTCTATTGTTACTCCAAAACAGAGTAAACAAATGGATTGAGTTGGATTTACCTACCTGTTGACTGGCTATTCAACAACTGATTCAATGGGTCTATTCTAGTCAAAACTAATCAACAGGACTCCAGTCATAGTATTATGAGAAGTGTATTTTTGTGTAGAACTCCTAGTACTGGACAGCCGTAGATATCATTGGATTAACCCCTTCAGCTGTGTCCAACCTGTCTCATTTTTTCCAACAATATGTGCTTCAAGTAGATAAGATAAATAAGACAGTCAGACATGCAAGTAAGTTTACACAGTTATCCAGAGTCACATACAACATGAATAAGACAACAGAACCAACACACTCTAAGGTTTGTTCAAGCATAAGCATTCCCTAGAGTAGGAAGAAGACACTGAATCCTTGGCTTAGATTTTTCTTTCCTCTGCTTCTTATTTTTCTCTCCTGCTGGGTGTTAATATGTTCTATCAGGTCCTTGGCCATGGCTGAGTGAAGACGTCTGAGGTCATCCCATCTTTATTTGGTTTGGGCAGCTTGCCAGTAAACTAGTGGCAGAAACACTGTGGGATGTTTTTTTTTTTTTCCCTCTTTCATACTCTGTGCCTTGCAGGGGGTTGGTAGGCAGCATGGAACTTCCCGGTCCACCATGGCAAGACACTTGTGTGAACTAGATTCCAAAATGGAAGAAGTTCTTCCACTAGTAAATTTTCAGCTTGACTCCTATGCTATGGAATGAACTTGAGATTTTAAAAAATTGAATGTGGGAGAAAACTGGACAGAGCGGTTTGAGTGCTTAAGTCTGAAATGTCTGGCTCTGAATCCCCATGTGTTTAGCCAGATTTGCTGTAATGAATTAACATTGACACTCTTTTTTCCGGCTGGCTCCTCATCTCCAAAGCATGCAGACACGGTGAATAATGAATAATACGTACACTGAATTTTGGCTAATATAGGTGGCTAAGTAATTCATTCATTTTTAATAAGAACTTTCCAGACTTCACAAAATTCTTCATAAATTGAATGGAAAGAACATGTGCTTCAAACAATGGGCTCGTTTACACAGCAGGTTTTATTGCGTTAAGTTGCGCTTTAGCGCTTTCCTGCATCAGTGGTGGGTAGTTTACACAGTATATGTTTACACAGCTATATTTTGTGGCTCTTTGATTTTTTCCGCTTTGAGATTCACACAGCCAAATGTGCTGGGGGCATGGCCAAGCATTGGAGAGGAGACAAAGGAATGCCATAGGAATGTCTGCCTTTACCCCAACTCCGTGTGCTTAACAGCTTAGAGGCAGTCACTCGTTGCCCCTCCCCCCCGCTCCCTGCCCACAAATCAAACGGAAGGTTTTTTCTCCTTGCTTAACAGCATTTTCTAGCCAAATAAACAGACTGTCAAAATAGCAGTGCAGCTCTGCTGCAGCCCTCAGTGAAATAGTTTCTCTCCCTCCCCCAAGCACAGGATCACAGCCGATGAACAGAGCTCTACATATGTACTTGCAAAACAGCAGAGAGGAGGAGAAGGAATGCTCCCTAACTGAAAATTGTTGGGAATCCTTTTTGTTTGCAAACTGGCTTGCAAACTAGCAGAGAGGATTTTTCAAAGTTTCCTCTAATCGCTACTGACTCTCCCTCACTCACTCCCCCTCTTTTAAGCCCACCCCTTCATCATAGCAACCAATCACAGTGCAGCTCTGCTGCAGCCCTTAGCGGAATGGTTGTTTATACTGCCAATAATGCGCTACATTGCCAATATACTGGCAAAAGTAGCGACATCCCTTGCCACGCTATATTTGGGTGTTTTACCTTCCCCTCTTCTGAATGAGGCGATGCTGTGGTGCGATCCGTGGGAACAATGAGCTATCTTAGCGGTATATTTAGAGGAATATTTGCCCATGTAAATGACCCCAATGTGAATGTAGGAGAAGGTGAAATGACAGATCCAGCCACCCCACATTTTGGAAAAGTTACTTTTTTGGAGCTCCCAGAATCCCCCATCCAACATAGCCACTGGTTAGGATATCTGGGAAATTCTGGGAGTTGCAATTCAAAAAAATAAAATTTCCAACCCCTGATCCATCTCTCGCCTTACCATTTTTTATGCTTTATGATTTATGCTTTCTTCAAATAGAAGCTCTGGAATACCTTCTTTCACTTGTCCAACAGTACAGTGCAGCTAGAAGCTCCCACTATATATTATGTACCTTGACGAAGGCTAGTTGTACAAAATAGCCATCTGAGGCAGGTTTTCCTCTCCCTGCTCATTTTACCTGGCTCTGCAACTGTAGCTCCTGCTGATTAAGACAAGGCAGAAACAGGACTGCTGTGTTGTGCCCTCACCTTGATCACAAATGCCTTCTTATTAAGCATCTTTGTTTTCCCAGCAATCTTACCAAGAGCTTTTTCTAGAAGCACTTTTACAAGATTGTGTTGTAGGCCAATTGAATGGAAACAATTCCATCCTTTAAGCTTCTGTGCCCAGTGCCAACAAAAGGCCCAAAGTGCAATTCAATTTCTCAGAGTGCTGTAAATATCAGTGTTTGCAAAAAAAAAAAAAACAAAAAAACAAAAAAACAAAAAAACCACAAACCAAGCCTGCTCTGTTGGCTAGTAATAGACTGGGTAGCGAATGGAATTTTGCCACAAACCCAAGTCCTTTAAAGGACCATTTTTGTGTCCTACTGCAAAACTAGATGAGCTTTAAAAAAATGGGTAACAGCATTATGGCTATGAAGAAGAGAACACCTTTTAGTCTTTCATACAGTTAATAGTTAAATAAGCTTTGACTTTTTAAAGAAAGATTAAGTAGAAGTAGAGGAAGACTCTTAACTAAGCATGCTGGCATTTGATGGCTGGTGGCTACTGACTACAAAAGACATCCCACCTGCCTGGGCGTGGGGTTCAATGGGAACAGTTTGACAGCTGAAAAGTAACCAACAAAAGGAGTCAAATGTCAATTTTCCATCTGGCTGTCAAGAAAGAACTTGTGCATGTTCTAGGTGCACTTCTCCATCCTCACAGGTTTCATTCTGAACTCAGCTCAACAAGATATTTGATTGTGGTGGGATTCCACAGCCCAGATCCAATTGTGATTATTGGAATATACTGGTTCTGAATGCCACATCCAAACCACAGCAGGCAGCATCCCCAAGCTCCCTCACCTGGACCCCTCAAGACCTCTTTCCCTTCCTATTTACTTATATGATGGCAGCAGCAGGGAGAGGTAGAGATGCCAGTTCTCCAACTTAGGTTCATTTTGATTTGGAAAAGATTCTGGAAGACTTACTCCCCTTCCGCAGTAATGCAGCCAAGCATTACAGACAGGACTGGTTTGGATTAGGAACTCAGTAATTACAAACTTTGGCAGCAGTACTAAGTAGAAACAGCAGAATTGCACACCTGAGAATAAATGCCAGAAGGGTGTTTCTATTCGTCGGCTGCAGCAAAAATGGCAATGAGCCCTGTGGTTCTGTAAAGACTGCCAGATATATTAGCCCTTTCATAGAATCATAGAATTGTAGAGTTGGAAGAGACCACAAGGGCCATCCAGTCCAACCCCCTGCCACACAGGACATCACAATTAAAGCATCCCTGACAGATGGCCATCTAGCCTCTGTGTAAAGACCTCCAGAAAAGGAGACTCCACCACATTGCGAGGCAGTGCATTCCACTGGCAAAGAGATCTTACTGTCAGAAAGTTCCTCCTAATGTTGAAGTGGAATCATTAGGAGGAACTTTCTGACAGTAAGATCTCTTTGCAGATATACTGGAGATGGGAGGATCCTGTTGTGTCCCTGCTCCAGGCCTCTGTGTGTTTATTTGACAGCTGAACAGGGTTCTTGCACATATACTTGTATGTACATAGAGTTATTTTCCCCACAATTAGAACCCCTGCTGTTTTGATTTTTTTTTCTTGAACTTTGCAGAGAGAGCACTATAAACATACAGAGCTGGGTGTGGAGATTGAAAAACGTCCATTTTTGGATGAAGTGGCCATGCTAGCTAGGGGACTATGGGAATTGTAGCCCAAAAAAGTAACATTCCCAAGCTCTACATGGATCCACTGATCCTACCCACATGTAAAAGGAAATGCCTGGAAAAGCTGCTATGGGGCAGAATGTACTTTGGGATAAGTTCCTGGCAAAGTAAGCTCAAGCCTCTGAAGACTCAACATATTTGTCAGTCTTTAAGCCAGAACCTGCCCTATCATTAGGCAAAGTGCTCCTTCAGGTAGAAGATGTTAGGAGGACAACACTGGTTTACTTCTAGCTCTTTCCAGGCATTCTCTTCTGTTGACGGACAAAGAGGGTTATGCCATGCAACCATCTTCCTTAAACTAGCCTCCTTGCTGAGGTGTGGTAGAGGACACCACACTATTGCCAGTGCTGCACCCGTCAGTCCAGTTGGCTTTCATACATGGAATAAAGAAGGGCCCATTTTGTTCTTTGGCACAAGAGCGAAATATCTTTGGTCAGTCTTCCTGTTTATGTCTTGTAAAAACCCTGTCCTATTTTATTGATGGTTTAAGCCATCAACAGATCCCCCATGGTGCTTTAGTGCCAGCATTGACGGCGTTTGAAACTTCACCCCATTGTACTCATGTGAATGCAGCGTGAATGGCCGGATGGGCCAGAACACTTCCGGGTAAGATCATAACATCTGGGTAGGTGACACACTTTTTATGACCCTCTGCGGTTTACTTGTAAGCTTTTAAGTTTGTTTATGTGCTTTTTTAAACTTTTACTTTGTTATTTTGGATTTTTTTTTAAATTTCCCACACTATGTATTCTCATGACACAGAATACACAGGATTTCAAACTAGGATGTGAATTGAGCACCATTCACTTTCTCTTTCATTGCCGGGGAAGCCATGGATGGGAGGGAAGGTAAATGTGGCATGGGAAGTTCTTTTGCTGGCATAAAAAAGGAAAAGTTATGCCGGCAAAAGAACGGGGGGGGGGCGGGTTGTGGGGGGGTGATCTGATAAAGTCCTTAGAATGCCATTTGACCATAGCTTGATTAGCACAATTAAGCCTAGAAAGAATATTTGAAAACGGTTGAAAAATCTACTTCTTGAATGCGGGGAAACTGTAAGGAGGAGAATTGTGGCTTGATGAGGATATCTGTAGTTTGGGACTTATTCTATGCAAAATCTGCACATGATTCTTTTTTTCTCAGACAACAGTATTTTCTGTGCAGGAAACAAAATTATGTGCAGAAAATAATAGCACAAAATACAGGTGACTCCCATAGCCACAGATTTAGTATCCATGGTTTCACTTATCCACATCTGAAAAAATATGTTCTCTCTAGGTCTTTCTAGGTCCTCCAATGTGATTCTATGGTCAACTTCCGGTGTCGGTTTCATTGAAAATAATAGGGTTCCCTATTATCCACAGTTTCAGGTATCCTGGGGTGGGGTCTTGGAACGTATCCTCCTCGGATATGGGGCTGACCTGTAAGTCTCAAACTGTGAGTACAGTAGGACCTCCATATCTACTGATTCATTATCCACTGATTCAGTTATCCATGGGAGACAAAACAGCACACCTACCATAGAGTCTTCCTAGAAAATCTGTCCTTTTAGACATTTTCTAGGTCCTCCAAGGCAAACTCTATGGTATTTTAAACTGGAATTCCCATTATTTTCAATGGTGTTCGCTATTATCCATGGTTTTTGGTATCCGTGCCCCCCCCCGAACCAATCCCCAGCGGAAAAGGTGGTCCTACTGCAGTCTTAAAAAACTGTGCTACTTTCAAAGACTTTCTTGTAGCAGGAAGAAAATTGCTAAAATTAATAGCTGATTAATTTAAGAACAAAATTAGTGAATAATTGCATTCCTAAATACAATGGCAGCAATCTTACTGTTGATTTCCATGCTATAGTGCCCCACATGATTAAAACAGACTGCATATCTTCATGCCAGGCCCACTTACTTTGGACTTAAACATATGCTGTAAACAGTATGGCACATAACATTTAAATTAGACTTCAGACAATTTTGATTGAACATGAAGCACTGTATCTCGTTGACAACTGTAATCTGGCATCTATGATATACAGGGATATTAATTTATATCTGTTTCAGTGGATGAGTTAAAGATTAATTCCAGAAACCTTCTTTCTGTCAGTTCTTGTCTGTCTTGAACTGTCAGACTCACAGAGGGCTAATTAATTTGCTTGTGCATAACGCCAGCTCAAGATATTTTGTTGACTGAGGCAAAGACCAAGATGGTGCCCCCTCCCATTCTATGGACAAAGCTACCTTGGATACCTGCAAGTCAACAAGGCTAAAGCAGAGCTAGAGAATGAATGGCCCCACAGGAGAGAGTTTAGATTAAAATGATTACAGTGGGCCCTTGGTTTCTGCTGGGATTTGGTTCCAGGACCCCCTGTGGATACCAAAATCCATGGATGCTCAAGTCCCTTTATATACAATGGCATAGTAAAATGGTGTCCCTTATATAAAATGGCAAAATCAAGGTTCGCTTCTTGGAATTTATTTATTTTTATTAAAAAAATATATTTTCCAAGCCGTGGATGGTAGAACCTGTGGATGCCAAATCCATGGATACAGAGGGCAGACTGTATTTGACACTATCTAGTGCTCTAAAGAGATAAAGACAAAAGAAGGCCATGGTGGTATAGCAGATACTAGTGTGTTGGGCTTTCCATAGAGAAATTAGTGGAAACTTTTGGAAGTGGAGAAATAGGCAACTACACTTGCACAAGTAACTACATGCCAACAGATAGAGTTTGCTGGTGTTTTTCCTATTAGTCTTGTCTGCTTTGTTTATCCATTAGTCCATGGGAGATGATCATGAAAGCTGGAGACTTGAGGCCAGGCTCTGAGATCTGGCAACCCCACCCATCACTCTGAAATATAGTTTACAGTACTTTCTTGTTACTGAAGGTGGTCTTTCATTGGCGATTCCAATGAATAAGAGCTCCTACACATGCTAACAAAAACTCAGGTTCATAGTTGAGAAGCCTGGAAGTTCACAAAGTCCCTGTGGTCTACTGTCTCAGACTGGCTTACCTCACTGGGTTGCTGTGAGGATCCAGAGGGGGACCATTTCATGCTGGGGAGGGGGAGGGGGAGAGGGATATGCAGTGCAAATGTTATGAATGTCACAAACTCCCCAGAGGGGCCTTCCTCCCAGTTCCTTGGATGATCATTATAACCTGATATTTGCAAAGTGCCACAGTTGTGCAGTTGAGCTCAGCTCCAAACCCCCTCTCCTATTGACAAGTATTCTCCCCAGAGAGCCTGCTTAATATGCTTCCCTTCTATTGATTGCTGCAGTGAGCCGCCATTAGTGGTGCCCCCTCCTTGCTCTGCCTCCTCCCACCCCCTTATGTTGAGGGAGGAAAAGACAAGGGCCAGCTCATTATGAAAGAGACATATTCATCATGCCTGGGAGAATGAGAGAAGTATAGATGCCAAAGAAAGCACCTATCTCCCCCAACCCCTCCAAGAGAGCCTTGTGAAATAAGGCTGAGAGCATGTATGTGATTAGCAAAGCCTTTCAGCCTTCCCCTCCCTGCCCACAAGGAGGGTATTGATTATCTTTTGTTCCTGCTTTATGAACCCATTCGTTAATGGGCTGGGAGCTTGTAAATGCTCATTGGATTTCCTATCAAAGCGGCCTGAATGAGCGAATGCAGGCATTTTTATGAGGAGGAGAGTTAGGGACCTGCTGCTGACACCTGCTAGGAAGCAGTAATAAACACACTTTCTGTACTAAACGCCCACCTCACTTACCTTGACACTCCTTTCCCCTTCTGCCGCACACACACCCAACCTCTTCATCCCAAACTCTGAATTACTCAACTTCATTTGCAGCAGATTTTTCTGCCTCAAAATTATAAGAGGCATTACCTTTGATAACTCTGAGTTCCCTTAGGGAAGGAAGAGAAAGAAAGAGGGCTGGGTATTTGAAATCCTTGAAAATGGAGGTGTTGCGATGTTTCTGTGGTGCTGCTACACCACAGGAACATCAGTTTTATGTATTATCCTTGAAGGATGAAGGTGGGGTGGCAGGGTGTAAAGTTGAGGAGACTGTAAAGTCATCTTTTCTGTGAGGCAAACACTACAAAGTAGTCTCCTGCTCCCTCAAAGGATTGTGTCTTTTATCTCATTGTTGTTCTTGTTCTTGTTCTTGTTGTTGCTCTTGTTGTGGGCCTTGAGGTCATTTCAAACTTATGGTGACCCTAAAGCAACCCTATCATGGGGTTTTCTTGGCAAGATTTGTTCAGAAGGGGTTTAGTCCTTGCTTTCCTCTAAGGCTGAGAGAATGTGTCTGGCCCAAGGTCAGCCAGTGGGTTTCCATGACCAAGCAGGTATTTGAACCCTGGTTTTCAGAGTCTTAGGACTTTATCACATGAGGGTGTTAAATCGAAATTAAATCTGGATAATAGTGCCGTTGTCTGGTAATTATCACACAATGTTGTACCTGTCCTGTTGCTGCTTTGCCTTTCAGTCATTAGAGCACACCTTTTCATTGACAGGGAAAACTTGTCAATGGCTCCCAATACTTATGTTTTTCTGCTACGGCAGGTAGTGCAATAGGTCCCTTCTGCTGCAGTTCCCATATTCCAGCAGTCACATGGCATGAATGGGCATGATCCCCCTCCTCTCCACGTCCCTCCTCTCCACCTCTCTCCCCAGCTTCCCCTTCCTATTCCCAAGCAGGCTGAGGTTGTTTTTATAGTCAGCCCTACAGAGTTTGTAGCTGCTGCTTAAATAGCTCGACCTCCTTGCCACTTCCTCCTCCTCCTCTCCACCTCCTGTCCTGCTAGCAGCAACACCCCTTCACTCCATTTCTCAGCTTACCAACACTATTGTGGACTTTATCAGATGCGGCAAATATGGCATCATAACGATGCCTAATGAGCGTGAAAGGGCACACATACCATATGCCGTCATCTTTTCACGATCATGTCTTGTCAAAATAGCCATTCCTTTTTATTGACGGGCAAAACCGTCAATAGATCTCCCGCCATGCTTTTTTGCCAGCATTGCTGGCGTTTGAAACTTCACACTATTGTGCTCACGGGAATGCAGCATTAATTGTCAGGGGTCCTGGTGAGATCACAACAGCCAAGTAGGGGACGCTCTTTTTATGAACCCCACCCCCTGGTGTACTTGGGACTTTTAAAGTGTGTTTCTGTGCTTGTGTCTATGTTTTGTGTGTTTATTTTACTTTTTTTAAAAAAATTTGCTGCATTCACGTCTTTTTGCAAGAATTGGCAAGGTTTCAACCCTGGAAGTAAATGGAGCTCTGTTCATGCTCCGTTACTGCTGGGCTGCCTTTCTGATGCTGCTAAAGGTAGGTCTGGTGGGGGATTCTTTTACCGACATAAAAGCACCACAAAATATGCCAGGAAAAGAACCTTAATGGGGGCGGGGTGATCTGATAAAGTCCTATGTCTCAACCAGATCTTAATTAAACCCCTTCTCAGCCCATAGACTTCCCTCTCCTCTCAGGATTAGGAGGAAGACCAGTGGGGAGTTACAGTCAATGGGCTGGGAGACATTGTGGTGGCAAGCTGGGAAACGGAGAAGGGGTGGCACTGTGGGAAGGATAGGAGATCGAAAGGCATGCATGCGCTGGGTAGAGCATACATGGGGGGAAGGTGGGCTTAGCGAGGTGGTACAGAAGAGCAAACGTGGAACCATGGATCTCCGAAGCAGCTTAATAAAGCAAATGCAGAGAAGTGTGCTAATGATAATTTTCAAGCTGGTATGTTCCCATTTGCTTCAAGAACAAGATTGCTGCAAGACAACAGGCTGGTGTGATAAAGTCTCTAGTCCAACACCCAAACCATTCCACCCACACTGGCTCTCTGCTGCTCGCTGTTGCTCGGAACTGCCTCCCAGAATACTTGTGTGGCATCATCTCTAACCCTTCCTTCAAAGCCCTCCTCAAAACCCACCTGTTTTCCATGTCTTACTGCAGGGAAAGAGAAATTTTTGCCTTCCACTTTTTTTGCACTTCAGTTCCCAGATGCCCCAGGTAGCATGGAGAATAGGAAGGTGTTGTGGAGAGGGGAGGTTAAGAACCTGTGGCAGGCCAAACACTCTGGGAAGATGGTGGTGGGAATGCTCCACTCCCCAAGCCTTAGGTCTTCATGGTTATGTAGCTTTTTGAACTGCTGTTCCTCAAAAGTCCTGTGGAAACCACAGGGAACCAACTCAACCCCAACCCCACCTCATGTACCCCACTTGCTACATCACCTTCATGGCTATATGGAATCTCCCAGGCACCTCTTCAACTGCCTTTCCTTTCCTAGGACTGACTAGCTGGAACATTCTTTGTGGAGAAAATCTTCATCCTATCTAGAAGCTTCCATGATAAACTAGAGTTTTGTTTCCCCAACCCAGACAAGTTACTTCAAACTGATTTATGAGTATGAGTTATTCTTTCTATATCACTATCACTCTACATATTGTTTTACACAGTAGAAGAAAACTGGTCCTTGCCCTGAAGAGCTCACAATCTAAAATTCAACATAGGGGGCAAAAACAGAGGGGAAAAACAAAGCTTGGGGAAATTGCTTTTGAATTAAAATTCCCAGAATCCTCCAACCAGCATGCTCACTGGGTATGCCAGCTGGGAATTTCTAGAGGTTAAAGACCCCAAAGTAACTTTTTCAAGCTCTGGGAAGTGGAAGCAGAGAGACACAGGGAAGCAGTGTGTGATTACAATGGGCCCTTGGTATCCGCTGACATTTGGTTCCAGAACCACAACTACCCACATGGATACCAAAATCCGTGGATACTCAAGTCCTATTATATACAATGGCATAGGAAAATGGTGTCCCTTATATAAAATGGCAAGATCAAGGTTTGCTTTTTGGAAAAAACAACAATTGGGGAATATTTTCAAGCTGTGGATGGTTGAATATGTGGATACAGAATCCGTGGATACAAGGAACGACTGTTTCAGTTATATGTACTGAAGTTTCAGTAAAGCAGAAGTAGGGAAGAAATAATGGGCAAAATGACCATATGTCTGGAGGACCTTTGCCAGTTGTGCATGAAAGACTGCCTGCATCCCTGAGACACCAAGGACACTACCCTGGACTGCATTAGTTGGGTGCCAAAGATCCCACAGTAAGACAGAGACTTATTAACATGTAGCACGGGGTGCCTAATGATAGAAGAGTAGCCCCCAATGAGAATAAATTTAAATTGAGGATAACAGAGTTGTCAGCTGCCAGTAATACATCTTTTGAAAATTCCTCTAAGGACCTCTGGCAGGAAGACGGGAAATGAATTTCTCTCTCGCTCCCTCCCACCCCCCAATTCACACTCACCTATGCCTCTGTGGCTTGATATGTGTCCTAAAGGAACCTGAAGACCAAAATCTCCCACTGACATGAGGAATGAGGTATCAAATCAGCCTTCTTTTCCTATCATTGTGTGGCTGCAAGCAGAGTGAGTATTAAACCAGCCAATATTAATTTGTTAGAGTGGTGACAGAGAGAAGGGTAAGGGAGAAAGAATTAATTGCAGCCTATGTTCTGAAAATAGGCATCCCTTTTGCCTTGCTTTAAAAAGTTACTCTTTTGAATGATGACTTCCAAATCCCCTAGCTGGGAGTCATAGTCCAAAAAAGTAACCACTCCAAGTTCTAATTGTCTGAAGCCAAACCTGTTCCTGTGCTATTTTCAGTTGGAAAAATGACTAAGGAGATTTTCACACGGGCTATATATCCCGTGGCAGGAACAGAACAGGGTCAGGAAAGGTTTTCCCTTTCAGACAACGTTGACCCCGTTCTGTCCTGCATCCATCCTGCTCCTGTGACTGTTCCAGAACAATGTAATCATGATTTTTCACCATGAATAGACCTCCCATTCTGTTGCTATCACACAATCACGGGTGTGCGAACAGGAGCCCCATTCCTGTTCCGAAATGACAGCCGCAGAGAGGAGGTCTGTTCTGAGCACTTCTTGGTATGATCTGAACATCCAGGTAAGTGGTACCCTTTATTTTACCCTCCCTGTTTTAATTGTGTGATTTAAAGTGTGTTTTTGTGCTTGGTGAACTGATTTTATGTTTGGGGGAGTTTTATTTTTTTAAATTTACTGCCCAGCCGTTATCACACGATAATGGCCGGGATTTCAGATGGCTGGTCGCAAAAGCAGCCTTACGACAGCCGCATTTACAGCCGGCCAGTGAGGCGAGGGGGAGCCTGTTCCTGCCACAGAATTAAGGTAAGTGTGTGAAAGATTTACGTTATTCCATGGCAGGGACAGGAAAGGAGGTGGCGGGGCAATAACGGGGCATTTTGGCCCCGTGTGAAAATCTCCTGACACTAGTAGTGAGTCTGATGTGTGGATATGCTTTGTACATGTGGCAGAGCTTGGAAATGTTTTTAAAGCCAGTGCATTTTTTTTTTGCTAGTTGTTTGGGGGTTTTTTGTTTGTTTGTTTACAAACTATATGCTACTCATGCTCATGAATACCAGAAATGGACAACCTCTTAATCTTCCTGAAAAGTACCGTATATTCCGGCGTATAAGACGACTTTTGAGCACTCAAAAGTGCCCTCCAAAATTCACAGTCGTCTTATACGCCGGATACACTTTGCTTCACCTGCCTGCCTATCTCCTGCCTCTTCGCAAACGGAGCGAAGAGGCAGGAGATCGGGCAGGGGGTGAAGCAAAGTGCTCCTCCCTGCCACCCCCCCCCGCGCTTCCACCCTCCCTCCCGAAAGTCGCGGAACCGCGGCTTTGGGGGGGTGGCTAGGAAGCCCCCTCCTCCCTTCCCCTGCCCACTCCCCGTGCATCCAACCCCCTCCCTGAAAGCAGCGGCACCGCTGCTTTCAGGGAGTGGGGGGGCGGAGAATCCCCCTCCTCCCTTCCGCCCGCCCACCCCCGCTCATCCACCCCGTCCCTGAAAGCAGCGGAACCGCTGCTTTCAGGGAGTGGGGGGGCGGAGAATCCCCCTCCTCCCTTCCCCCGCCCACCCCCTGCTCATCCACCCCCCCCTGAAAGCAGCGGAACCGCTGCTTTCAGGGAGTGGGGGGGCGGAGAATCCCCCTCCTCCCTTCCCCCCGCCCACCCCCCGTTCATCCACCCCGTCCCTGAAAGCAGCGGAACCGCTGCTTTCAGGGAGTGGGGGGGCGGAGAATCCCCCTCCTCCCTTCCCCCCGCCCACCCCCCGTTCATCCACCCCGTCCCTGTAAGCAGCGGAACCGCTGCTTTCAGGGAGTGGGGGGGCGGAGAATCCCCCTCCTCCCTTCCCCCCGCCCACCCCCCGTTCATCCACCCCGTCCCTGTAAGCAGCGGAACCGCTGCTTTCAGGGAGTGGGGGGGCGGAGAATCCCCCTCCTCCCTTCCCCCGCCCACCCCCTGCTCATCCACCCCCCTCCCTGAAAGCAGCGGAACCGCTGCTTTCAGGGAGTGGGGGGGCGGAGAATCCCCCTCCTCCCTTCCCCCCGCCCACCCCCCGTTCATCCACCCCGTCCCTGAAAGCAGCGGAACCGCTGCTTTCAGGGAGTGGGGGGGCGGAGAATCCCCCTCCTCCCTTCCCCCCGCCCACCCCCCGTTCATCCACCCCGTCCCTGAAAGCAGCGGAACCGCTGCTTTCAGGGAGTGGGGGGGCAGAGAATCCCCCTCCTCCCTTCCCCCCGCCCACCCCCTGCTCATCCACCCCCCTCCCTGAAAGCAGTGGAACCGCTACTTTCAGGGAGTGGGGGGGCAGAGAATCCCCCTCCTCCCTTCCCCCCGCCCACCCCCTGCTCATCCACCCCCCTCCCTGAAAGCAGCGGATCCGCTGCTTTCAGGGAGTGGGGGGGCAGAGAATCCCCCTCCTCCCTTCCCCCCCGCCCACCCCCTGCTCATCCACCCCCCTCCCTGAAAGCAGCGGATCCGCTGCTTTCAGGGAGTGGGGGGGCAGAGAATCCCCCTCCTCCCTTCCCCCCGCCCACCCCCTGCTCATCCACCCCCCTCCCTGAAAGCAGCGGAACCGCTGCTTTCAGGGAGTGGGGGGGCGGAGAATCCCCCTCCTCCCTTCCCCCCGCCCACCCCCTGCTCATTCACCCCCCTCCCTGAAAGCAGCGGATCCGCTGCTTTCAGGGAGTGGGGGGGCAGAGAATCCCCCTCCTCCCTTCCCCCCCGCCCACCCCCTGCTCATCCACCCCCCTCCCTGAAAGCAGCGGATCCGCTGCTTTCAGGGAGTGGGGGGGGCAGAGAATCCCCCTCCTCCCTTCCCCCCGCCCACCCCCTGCTCATCCACCCCCCTCCCTGAAAGCAGCGGATCCGCTGCTTTCAGGGAGTGGGGGGGCAGAGAATCCCCCTCCTCCCTTCCCCCCGCCCACCCCCTGCTCATCCACCCCCCTCCCTGAAAGCAGCGGAACCGCTGCTTTCAGGGAGTGGGGGGGCGGAGAATCCCCCTCCTCCCTTCCCCCCACCCCCACCCCCGCTCATCCACCCCCGTCCCTGAAAGCAGCGGAACCGCTGCTTTCAGGGAGTGGGGGGGTGGAGAAGCCCCCTCCTCCCTTCCCCCCGCCCACCCCCCGCTCATCCTCCCCCGTCCCTGAAAGCAGCGGAACCGCTGCTTTCAGGGAGGGGGGGTGGCGGAGAAGCCCCCTCCTCCCTTCCCCCTGCCCACTCCCCATGCATCCACCCCCCTCCCTGAAAGCCGCAGAAACGCGCTTTCAGGGAGGGGGGGTGGCGGAGAAGCCCCCTCCTCTCTTCCGGCTGCCCACTCCCCATGCATCCACCCCCCTCCCTGAAAGCCGCAGAAACGCGCTTTCAGGGAGGGGGGTGGCGGAGAAGCCCCCTCCTCCCTTCCCCCCACCCATCCCCCGCGCATACACCCCCCTCCCGAAAGGGAGGGGGGCTTGGAAGCCCCCTACTCCCTGCCACCCTCCCACCCTCCGCCCAGCCACCCCCCTTCCCCAAAGGCTCGCTTTGGAGAGGGGGGGTGGCTGCGAAGCCCCTTCCCCCCTGCCACCCTCCGCCCAGCCTCCCCCCTTCCCCAAAGCCCCGTTTGGCCGCACAGCCTGCAGATCCCCCTCCTGCGCTCCCTCCTGGAAGGGAGCGCAGGAGGGGCATGCGGAGGCTGCGTGGCCAAACCGCGATTCGCCCCTTCTTCCCACCTTCCTGGAAGGTGGGGAGAAGGGGCGAACGTGCCCCTTTTGGGCGCACAGCCTCCGCATCCTCCTCCTGCGCTCCCTCCTGGAAGTGAGCCCAGGAGGGGCATGCGGGGGCTATGCGTTGGAAGAGGGGGGTCGTCTTATAGGGCGAATATATCACAAACTCTGCATTTTACTTTAAAAATTGGGGGGTCGTCTTATACGCCGGGTCGTCTTATACGCCGGAATATACGGTAAATGAAAAGAAAAGGAAAAAAGATATGCGCAACAAGTAGCATGGTTACTTCCAAGTTCTGGTGTATGATTCATGTATACATGTATTGAGTAGTACAGGTCGCCCCAGCCCCCATATCCGCAGAACCAATACCCATGGTTTCAGTTATCTGAGGGACACAAAATACGGGACACATACAGTACCATAGACTTGTGCTGGAAAATGCCTGGAGAGATGTCCTCTCTAGGAAACACTAGGACCTCCAACACAACTCTGTGGTATGTTTGTATAGGATGTCTTTTATTTTAATAGCGTTTGCTATTATCCATGGTTTCACTTATACACAGTAAGTTAAGGAATGTATTCTCGCAGATGGGGGGGGCTGTATTCTTCTAACTGCATGCATATTTTATGTTATGTATCTGACTATGGTTGTTCAACATATCACACTTGGAATACATCTTCCATTCAAATTTGGGAAGGCACAAATCCAAGAAGGTTACTTTAAGTCCTCTCAGGATGAGAAATCTCACTCCACCTGGAGGCAGGACTTTTTCAGACGGTACTTACCATGCTAGGAGGTCTCGCTAGAGGCACAGCACTGTCACACAGCAGGGGGTCCGTTTCGGATGCCGCCGTCCCTCTTCCGAAATCATCTTTTTCACTTCCATGAAGGATTGGAAGCAGCCGCGCCATATTTTAATCATGGGCAACTTCCATGAATAAAATCTGGTGAAATATGGCGCGGCTGCTTCCAATCCTTCACGGAAGTGAAACAGATGATTTCAGAAGAGGGACGATGGCGTCCAAAATGGACCATCTCCTGCGCGATAGCGCTGTGCCTCTAGCGAGACCTCCTAGCCCAGTAAGTACCGTCTGAAAAAGTCCACTGTCTCCAGCTAACACTGCCTGAGCCTTGAAAGGCCATTGTTCCTCAGTGGAGAACTGCATCCCTTTGATCCAATGTGTTGCTTTCAGGTAAATGCTTCCAGGGGAGGAGAACCAAATTGGAGTGCATCATGAACACCCTGTGCTGTAATCTCAGTCTTGAGAATCAGTGTGGTGCTATGTTAAGATTCTTAGATTGAGACTTGAGAGATCTAACTTTTAGTACACACTGAATGACAAAAGTCATTGAGTGATCCTGGGCCATCTCCCTCTGTGTGTGTGATCTCTCTCAGGGGGAGGCAGACGTCCAGAAATTTTGCACCTGCAGATGGTCTCCTTTTCTCACCTCCCTTTACAGTCTACACCCATTTCTGTCAGATTTATGATGTTTTATGGTGATGGTGTGTGTGCGTGTGTGGGCATGTTTAACACCCAACTTTTGCTTTCCTGTGTACGATATTTTAAATTTAATTCAGTCAAGCCCATCAAATCTCAAATTGAAATTAAGTTTCTCATACATCCCTACTCACAGGGCTGTTGTGAGAACAAAGTGGAAGAAAGGCAAGCCATATCCACTGCCTTGAGCTCACTGAAGACAAAAGTAATTAATCAAATCTGTCAGCAAGCTAAAAATGGGAACATTATCCTTAGTCTATAAACATAATCAACAGCACAATCATTGGTATGTCTACTCAGAAGTAAGTTCCATCAGTTTGGTGGAGCTTATTCCCAGGTAGGTGGGTACAAAACTGCATCCTAAGACTGTTTCTGCATCTCAGGGTTGTTGTTGTTTTTGAGATTTTTTAGAAGAGATGCCACTTGCCTTTAATACTGTCATAGGGCATGTAAACTAGCTAAAAAGGTACATTTTACTTTTGTTTCTTTGTTAGACTCCCTGTTCTCCTGTGTACTCTAGTCCATAAATGATTCTTATTTAAGTCAAGGCAAAGTGCTAACCTGGATTGATTCTGTAAGACTTGATTGCCACACAGCTAGAGATCTGTGCTTAGCAAGGAGGCAGTTGAAAGAGCTGGAAATAAGAAGGTTAGATACTAGTAAATGAGGCAGTAATCCTATGGGTAAAGTAAGGCTAACTGCTAAAGGACTTCCAAAAGATGCCCACCCAATGTGAAATCTAAGTTGTTTAAGATATGTCTTTATAAAACCTAAAACAATGGCTGTCTGTTTTCTGCAAACCCTCAGAGCAGCGTTCACATGTAGAAACTTCTCAGAGTATCAGGCATGAGGAAGAGGATGAATGGAACATGTTTAAACTATAGGATGCAAAGACCCAACAGATACAGAAATGTTCTAGCTTTCATCAAAGGCTGAGAGTCTACCACCTTCCAAGGCAGCCTGTTCCATTGTTGAACAACTCTTAATATCAGGACATTTTTCCTAATGTTTAGGTAGGATCTTTTCCCCCACCTTGCAATTTGAATCCACTGGTCTGTGTCCTAGTATGTGGAGTAGCAGCAAAACAAGCTGGCTCCACCCTCTATATCAGTGATTCTCATACTACCTGATACAGGGACCAGCATTTCCCCCCCCTAATGTGCCAGGGACCAGTCTGAAAGCCAGCATAGTGTAATGGTTTGAGTGTCAGACTTGACCTCTGGAAGTCCTAGGACATGAATCCCTAGTCACCCAGGGAAACGCACTAATTTTGGACAAGTCACACTCTCTCAGCCTCAGAGCAAGGCAATGGCAAACCTCTGTAAATTTGTGTGTTTGAATGGTTAGTTTCTGGGTATAGAAATCCTTCTTGCATTTCTATACCCAGAAACTAACCAGTCAAACACACAAATTTACATATACTCCCCAAAAGGGGTTCACAATATATAAACTCCACACACACTCCTACCCAACCATTCTCTGAGGATGCCAGCCACAGATGCAGGTGAAACGTCAGAAAGAAACTCTTCCAGAACACTGCCTCACAGCCCAGAAAAAAACCAAGGAAGACTTTTGTATTTAAGGACTTGGACCTCTGACCTGATACTGAACTGGTATTCATATCTGAGGAGTTTATCACATGAGGCAGGTAAATCGCAATTACAGCAAGATAATAGCATCTTTGGCTGGGACTTATTACATGACATCATTGCTCTTCTATTGTTCTCCTAGTGGGACACCATTTGGAAAGTGTTTCTTATACAGACATTAAAAAATTTGTTAATGAGCTCCTTTCCTGCTATTGTTCTGCTACAGTTTCTAGTGTTAAAGTTCAATTCCACCTTATGCCAGTTTTGGGTGGTTAGATGGTGTTCTGGGGTTGTGCCTTGGGTGTGCTTAGGTGCCCTTTGCTTACATTCTTGTACTGGGAAACTTCAGTCTTCCTCCAGGATCAGGTGAGAAGGGGTGCAAATTTCAATTTTATTTCCTTTCAATTTGAGATGGCAAAGTAACTAAGAAACTTTTTTTTTTTATTTATGGGGGGAAATCCAGTGGCAAATTAGCCCCCTCCAAATATGATCATCAAATAAAACAAGAAGGCAATTTTTTGTTTGCTGCCTCCCCAACTCCTTTTCCAGCCAAAGTATCCAAGTTCCAGTGTCTATCTCTGTCTCTGTCTCTCTCACAAACACACACTTGGAAATATAAGAGGAAAAAAGACTTATAGTTTAAAAATCATTTTAAAAATTTTTCAAATCTTGTTACTTCCAGCTTCAGACTTAATTAATCATTGGCAGATGAAAGCTAGCAGCTACTTTATTCTGATCTATCCTGAATCACAAAGCACTCTCTCTCTCTCTCTCTCTCTCTCTCTCTCTCTCTCTCTCTCTCATACACACACACACACACACACACAGAGAGAGAGAGAGAGAGAGAGAGAGAAGGGTGGGAGGCTTATTCTTCTGTACTTGTGATTCATTTTTTTTTAATGTAAGACTGTTTTCATTTGTATTTCTGGGGAGGGGATCTCTCTATGTGTGTGTGTGAGAGAGAGACTGAAACAGGAATTCCACAGCTGTAGCTGCAAAAAGGGGTGCATATGAGTTTCCCTTCCCTATAGTTACATATCTTTCCAAAGCCGGATCTACATCACAAACTCCACCACATCACGGTAGAATGTGGAATGATGTTTTCTCTGTCCCATCTCAATGAAATTGCATGTCTGGACTGAAGTACTGTGGTCTTGTTATACTTCCAACTTCACATCCCTTCTCTGTTTGTTGTATTTTATTTGTCATGTTAATGTTGATATCATAAGATTTCTGCAACAAACTGACACTTATTCATGTTTATTTTTATTAATAAAAACTTTATTTAAAAAAAAGAGAGAGAAAAGATTCTAATCAGGGAGGGCAGAAGTGAGGGTGACCTTCAGAGAAATGGCCAAATGAAGCCAAACTAGGAAGAAGGCCAGGAATGATGTCTTGGGGGAGGTACTGGGTGAGCAATCCCAAGTCCTCTGTGTGATAAGGTTTTACAACAAATGAAGGTTGCAATCTGCTGAAAAGGTTCCCAAGGTACCAAAGGAAAGAGAGGAATCCCAATTGTACAGTACAGTGTATTTAGAAACAATACTTTTTTTTTAGCAAGAGTAGAGCCTAGTGTGATAAATTCCTGAATATGTGCTCCAAGGCATCCTGTTGGTTCATTCCAGATCATTGAAGAGTTCCTTTTTTGGACTACAGTTCCCAGAATCTCCGAGTAATCATGCCCATGCTAGATTAAGGATTTTGAGAGTTGCTGTCAAAAAAGGGGAATTACAGTTGTCCCTCCGTATCCAAGGATTTGGTATCCACAGATTTGAGTATTCACAGCTTGAAAATATTCTTTAAAAAATTAATTATCCAAAAAGCAAACCTTGATTTTGCCATCTTATATAAGGGACACCATTTTGCTATGCCATTGCATATAATGGGACATGAGTATTCACAGATTTTGGTATCCACGGGGGTTTCTGGAACCAAACCCCAGTGAATATGAAGGAACAACTGTAGTCCTAAATGCACTTTTTTCTCCCTCCCTCCCTCCCTCCTCCACACACTATTTTGCAGTTGGATGAGACTGGGAGACTTCTGGATTCTACTAAAAAGGAAATAAATTATTCTAGTGGAAGACCTTATCACCCTATTTTGGTTTGAAAGGGGAGTATATCAGAGCATGAGTAGCTTGCTGGAAAAAAATGTCACCAGATGTTAGCAACTGACCCAAAACATTTTGCAGCCTGAGGCAGAGCACACACACACACACCAAACATCATAAAAATCTAGGCAAGTTATTCTGGCACCTTGGGTCAGAAATCTCACAAGCTCCTCTCACTCCCTGGAAGAAAAAATAAATTAAGTAAGCCTTTTCTGCCCTTTCATGGTACCCCAAATTTCTTGCCTAAGACATTTGCCTCACTACAATGGTAGGGCTGGCTTCATCTTGCTCTCATCATAGATCCACTCCACAAAGAAGGCACTATGTTGCTATCTGCCTTTATCCTCACTCTGCACTGGAAAATAGTGAAAGCTCCTCTCCCTTGCTCCCACAACCAGTCCAATTTAGAACATTAATTAGTGATGAATTAACAGTGTAAATCCCATCCAAAGCCTCAGACCCACCGTGATGAATCCCTGTGAGGAAGCTAGAAAATCTTGTGTTAATATCTTTCTTTTCCTCTTTAAGCAATTACTCTGCCCATCTTTGTCTGCAAAGTGCCCACCCTTAACCATAGCTCTGGAATATGGAGTTTGGTTGTCATCAATTAATTATTGAATGGCTTATTATTTCACACTGATAGATGATTAACCATTCACTCACTCACACCGTATGTAAGCAACTAAGCATCTTCTTACCGTAATTGTCAACTTTGAACAAATAGCATACAATCTGCCAAGTCTTGCTTGCTTGCTTGCTTGCTTTTTTTCCTGTTTCACCAGCATGAACACTTTACAGCTCACCTCTCAGAATGTTAAATGCTTTTAAAAGAGAGAATCCAATCCCATGTCCCAAAAGGTTATGGGAAAATGGACCATTTTTAATATTCTGGTGACTTTGGACTTTAACAGACACACAAAAACACATAATGATGCCACATATCTGCTAAAGGGTGCACAGATCATATGATGTTGCCCATTCATGGTTAAAACCAGCCCCAAACCTGTAATTTTTAATTGACAGCTTAAGCCATCAATTACTCCCCCATGCTGCTTTTGTGCTGGCATTGCCAGCATGCAAAACCTTGGGCCATTTAACTCTTGTGACTGCAGCGAGAACTGCCAGTCAGGTGTGAACACTTCCAGGTGAGACCAGGACATCCCAGTAAGTTTCCCTCTTTTTATGATCCTCCCTGGGTTACTTGGGACTTTTAAATTGCATGTGTATGTGTGCTTTTTAAAACTCTTAATGCTTTATCTTTTTTTGTTTTGTTTGTAAATTTCTCATGTGACAAAGTCTTACAGGCTTTCAAATGAGGAAGTGAACGTAGCTCCGTTCACTTCGGAGATTTTCAGACCCACAATTAAATCCGTGGGAGATACGGAACAGGGTTGGAAAAAAGTCTTCTTTTCAGAAGACATCTTTTCAGAAGACATTGATATTTTCATCATGGGGAAACATCGTTTTTGGACCACCCGTTCCGTTTCTGTCATGGAATCAGGATGGTCCAAAAGGTGTCCGGTTTCTCTCCTGCGATGACAGCCATGGGAGGGAGAGCCATTCTGGACCCAGGAACCCAGGAACAGGACACCCAGGTAAGTGGGACCCTTCCCTCCTCCCTGGGTTACTTGTATTTTTTATTTTTTATTTTTTGCTTCCTTTTCTTTTTTGACAGCTGGGGGGTATTTTTTAATTTCCCTCCCATTCATTCTCTTATGAGAACGAGCGGGATTTGGCTTCACTGCTGTAAAAGCAGCTTTACAGCAGCTGCTTTTACAGCAGTGAAGCCGAGGGGAGAGGGAGAACATTCCTGCCGTGGGATTAAAGTAAGTGTTTGAACATTTTACCTTTATTCTGTAGCAGGAACAGAAGAGGGGCTTGCGGAGCAGGAACAGGACATTTGGCCCCATTTGAAAATCTCCTTCCTCTTTATTGCCAGAGCCAGGACCGGTTTAAGGAATTTTGGGGCCCCCTGCAATGCTTTACTTTGGGGCCCCCATATGTTTATCTCAGATCAATGTAACCTAACCTATTCACCGTACAGGATGTTCAGCTTATAGTAGGACCCCCGTATCCCTGGATTCATTATCCATGGGACACAAAACAGCACACCTACCATAGAGTCTTCCTAGAAAATGTGTCTTCCCTAGCCCTTTTCTAGGCCTTCCAAGGCAACTCTATGGTATTTTAAACCAGAAATCCCATTATTTTCATATTAAGGAGGCCAACACGGGGCCCTCTCTTGACCTCGGGGCCCCCTCTTGACCTCGGGGCCCCCTGCCAATGCTGATTTGGCAGACAGGTTAAACCGGCCCTGGCCAGAGCTGCCTTTGCCAGGAGAGGAAGGTAAGTGCAGGGGGGAACTTTCCTTTGCTGGCATAAAAATAGTTTTTTTATGCTGGCAAAAGAACATTTTAAGGGGCTAGTCTGATAAGTCTTTTATGTCAATTGCACTCCTGCCGTTATTTCCTATTGATCAAGGCTATGCTCCTTTTAGGGCATTATTGATACCCCAAATAAAGAGTATGATTTGCATAATATTGTTAGTACACTTGTTGCCATGCTTGAGTTAGACATTGTGGTAGAGTAGTTAGGTGTTGGACTGGGATTTGGGGGATCTGGGTTCTAACCCCTACCGAGTCATAAGACTCTTTTGAGTGATCTGGAGCCAGTCACTTACTCACTCATTCTCTCAGTCAGGTTGTTATGGGGGGGGGGGGGAATGGAGAGGAATGGCCTGCCCATTGCCTTCATAGAAAGACAAGTCAGATATAAATATAACTGAGAAGTAACTGTTGGATTAGGGGTCGAAAGGATGGACACTGGCTCGGTTAAGAGGCAGTTTCCTTTAGCAGAGTTTGCAGAGAGATGGGCAGAATCTCATAGTCATAGTACCATAAAGTTGGGAGTGGTCTCATGGACTATCTAGTCCAACCCTCTGCTCAATGCCAGATCTCCAGCTAAAGCATCCCCAGCAGGTAGCTGTCCAGACTCCTTTTGAAGATGTCTAAAGGAGACCCCTCCACGTCTCTAGGCAATTGATTGTATTGCCAAACCACTCTTACTGTCAAGAATTTCCTTCTAATGCTTAATCAAAATCTACTCTCCTATAACTTCAAACTATTAGACCTGGTCCTACCCTCTGAGGGAGCAGAGAACAGGCCTACCCCACTCTCTGTGACAACCCTTGAGCTTTTTAAAGAGTGCAGTCACATCACCCTTCAGTCTTCTTTTTACCAAGCTGAATAATGGCAAGCTCACTCAACCTTTCCTCATATGTTTTGTTCTCCATACCTCTTATCAGCATAGTTGCCCTTCTCTGAACTTGATCCAACTTGTCTATATCCTTCTTAAAGTGAGGCTGCCAGAACTGAACATAATACTCCAGATGAGATATGGCCAGCACAGAATACTGGGGGACTATTACTTCCCTTGACTTGGAAACTATGCTTCTATTAATGCAAGATAAAACATTTGCCTTTTTTCGCTGCAGCATCACATTGCTGGCTCATATTGAATTTATATAATCAATAAAAATCCCAATATCCTTTTTGCATGTAGTACTGCTGAGCTATGTATGGTTTTTGTGGCCTAAATGTAGAATGTTGCATTTGTCTCTACTGAATTTCATTTTATTAATTTCTGCCCAAATTTCTAATTTATCTAGGTCCTTCTGAATTCTGTTCCTATTTTCCAATGTATTAACCACTCCTCCCAGTTTTGTGTCATCTGAAAACTTGATAAGGCCTCCCTCCATCCCATCATGTAAGTCGTTGATAAAAATGTGGAAGAGTAATGGTTCTAGGACAGAACTCTGTGGCATTCCATTTGAGACCTCCTTCCAGGTTGAAGTGCAGTCATTGATGATGACTCTTTGAGCACGGTTTTCCAATCAGTTATAGATCCATCTGACAGTGCTCCCATCTATTCCACATTTAATCAATTTGCTGATCAAAATATTATGGAGGACCTTATCAAATGCTTTGCTGAAATCTAGATAAATGACATTCACATCATTTCCACCATCTACTAAACTAGTGACCTGATTTTTAAAAAAGATATAAAAAGATGCTCAATTCACAGCATTTCCACCATCTACTAAACTAGTGACCTGATTTTAAAAAAAGATATAAGATTAATTTGGCAGGATTTGTTGTTGACAAATCTATGTTGGCTCCTTCTGATCACTGCATTGCCATCAAGATGCCTGCAGACAGAGGAATTTTTCAGATGGGCTATTTATTCCGTGGCAGGCACAGAACAGGGTCATGAAAGGGTTACCCTTTCAGATGACTTCGGCCCTGTTCGTCCTGCCCCTGGGCTGTTCCTGGGCTGCCCCCATGATATTGTAATCACAGAGAAACATCATGAAGAGACCACCCATTCCGTTACTGTCACAGAATCACAGTTGGTCTGAAAGGCGCCCTGTTCCTCTCCCGTTATGCTGGTGCGATGCCAGCCGCAGGGGGAGGTCTGTTCCGAACACTTCCGGGCACAATTGGGACATCCAGCTAAGTGGCACCCTTTGTTTTACCCTCCCCAGGTTACTTGTTAAATGTAAAGTGTGTTTGGGTGTTTAGTTTTCTTTTTTGATGTTTGGTTTGCTTTTATTTTTTAAATTCCTTGTGTGATCAATCTCTTGCGAAAACAGGCAGGATTTGGTTTTCCTGTAGTAAAAGCAGCTTTACGACAGCTGCATTTACTGAAGGAAAGCCAAGGGGAAGGGAAGTGGTCTCTCTCATGGAAGAGGTAAGTGTGTGAACATTTCTTTAATATTTCATGGCAGGAATGGGAGTGTGGCGGGAGGGTGCTAGCAATGCAGGAACGGGGCACTTTGAGGCAGTCTGAAAATCTCCAGACTTCTGTACAATCCATTATAATTCCCCTCCCCCACGCGCCCTGGAACTGAGATTAGGCTGACTATTCTGTGGTTTTTTAAAATCTTTTTAAAATCTTTGTGTTTTTTTTTTGGCCTTTTTTTGAAGAGAGGGACAATGTTTGCCCTCCTCCAATCCTTTGGCCCCTTACCTGTTCTCCAAAATTTCTGAAAAATTATGGCAAGAGGTTCAGAGAGTACACCAGCAATCTCTTGCATATCCCTTTGAGACTAACATCAGTTAAAACAAAAGGCTAACTGACAGAATTGAAGATGTACTGTTGATAAGTTTACTAACTGCATGTAAACATACATTGTGAACACCTATTTAGCTTGCCTATGTCTTAACTAACTAAGAGAAAGTTTCAGATACAGGAAGAGCTCAATAGAGTTGGGTCTCACCATGTTGGAAGCAGAGGAGGAAAAGAAAGAAGAAGAAAGGAAGGGAAGAGTCTCTATGTGACCACAAGTCCCTGGGAGTTTCTGGGGTCACATTATTTGGTTCCATAGATACTTCTGCCTAGGACCTGGGAAGAGTGGTAGCAGCCATAGTAGAAAGTACTGAGTGAGATGAACCAGTGGCCTGACTCACTATAAGGCTGATTCACATGGTACTGGCCATAGGAAGTGCTTCTAAAAAGCTCTGACCCATGGAAGAGCTCCATAGTGGTAACAATAACATCATCCATTGAACCTGGCATGCAAATACATAGCATAAACAGAGTGCTAGCTGACTGGCACAACCTTTGGGTGGCACTGCATATAGCCAGCATGAATTTTAAGTCAGCTTTCAATTCATTTATCCCTTGCAGCCATCCCAGCTCATTGTTGTTTTCACTTTAGAGACAAAGTATGTGGAAAGTCATTTATTTCTGAAATGCATCCTTAGCTCAAGGTACGAACAAGGCTCATATCTCTGAGCCACTACAATGGTTCTATAAATATCTGTAAAGTCGTTAGGATGACTGCTATGTAATATACATTTAGTGTCAAAAGCTAATGGAATATATTCTAGCTCTGAAATTCCTGCTGCTGGATTCTGCTGTAATTTTTGTATTCTTTCTCTGTTTAAAAAATACTGCTGATTTAAATTTGTTTTATAACTCTTCACTGTAAGCCACATTAAGAGCCCACATGGTATAAATTGAAATAAATAAACTAAGTGCCAGGAGCTGTACAAAACACAGGAATAATTTACTCAGATGGCTTCACTTTTGGAGGAAAGAAAACTATATATCAAAGTGGTGGCCTGTGGAATGATCTCATTCTGTAGCAAGTTTCCAAGAAAAAAGGAACAGCAGCAATCAAAGGACACAAATATGGCACCAGACACTGGCACATTGGGAAAGAAACACTACCAGTTCCCCATATCAGATACTTTAAGAAGCACTGTCTTGTACTATATAGTATCTCTCTCTGGCTTTTCTTCGCAAACGAAGATTCAGGAAGGACTCATCCCGCACTTTCTGCAAGCACGCTGATGACTAAAAAGGCCAATCCGAGATAAACAAGTCCGGTTGCAAAAAGCACAGCAGAAGGTCTCCTTGGGTGATGTTTTTGGGTTGTGATTCTTTCTGCGTTGTCGTTTCTCTTCAAGACTTGTTCGTCGTGAGTTCTCAAATAAGGCTGCAGCATTGTGGATAGTGCGTCTCCATGCCTCCCGATGTGAGGCCAGGGTGGACCATTGTTGGTGATCAATTTGACCAAGCCTGAGATGTTTCAGGCAGTCTTGTATCGCTTTTTTGAAGCTCCCCTCTTACGCTGACCCGTGGCGAGTTCACAGTAGAGTACTATTTTCGGGAGGCAACGGTCTTCCATCCTAGAAACATGCCCTGCCCAGTGCAGCTGTGTTCTCAATATCATGGCCTCAATGCTGGTGATCCCAGCTTGCTCAAGGACAGCAACATTCATCACATAGTCAGTCCAGTATATATTTAGGATTGTGCATATACAGCGCTGATGAAAGCGCTCGAGGAGTCGTAGGTGGTGGCGATAGGTGACCCATGTTTCAGACCCATAAAGGAGAATAGGCAGTACAAGAGAGAGAGAGAGTATACTGGAGAGTCAGTACTATATGGTGGTTAGGATACTGAATTGAAACTCAGGAAATCCAGATTCAAGTCCCCACTGATCCATATACCTTGAGCCCAATCACTTATTGTCAGTCTGACCCACCGGTTTTGATGATAAAATGGGGTGGGGGGAGCCTTGTATACCACCTTCAGATTGTTGAAAGAAAAGTGGGGTATACGTTTCAATAATGATAACAATGGGGTTGTCTAAATGGTGAAAAAAATCCTCATGGGATTTGCAGGGAATACAAGCTGTCATAATGGGAACCCACATCAATGTACCATATCCGGAAGGAGGGGGGCAAAATACTATGCTGGGAACACCTTCATGGCTTTTCCTGAAGTTTTTAAAAAGCTCCATGGGGAATGTGCCGTTCATTGGGACAAGCAATTCAATTTGAATCATTTTCCCATATGAGAGGAAGCACAAACCTGATTGGCTGAACAAGCGCAGGGGCGGGGCTTGCTAACAGGGCAAGCGCCTGCTGCTGCCATGTTGGATTTTTGCCTTAGTGAGTGATTGCTAAGGTGATAAAAAAGGGATTTGCGTCTCTCTCTCTCTCTCTCTCTCTCTCTCTCTTTTTTTTTTTTTTATGATGAAATAGTGCTTGTGTGCACCATGGAAATAGTTTGGGGGTTTTTTAAGTACAGTGGTGGCAGATTTTAAAATACAAGTAATTCACTCCCGGCTACTATCTTGGCTAGAGGGCATGTAAAGTTTATGGGGTCTGTAAAACCATTAAGACAAGTTGCATCTGCTTGCTGTTACTGTGGATCAATCCAGTTTTCTTCGGGCTTGTATAAACAAGCCCAATGTTGCCTATCGCAAAATCAATTAATCTTCATGTCAGAACAAGCAATTTATGAAGCAGCCTGGTTGAACAAAAATGAGTGGGGATGTTGTGGTTTGATAAGGTTGTACCAGTGAGTGAGGCATTGGAAGGGAAGCAGGCAGTACAGGACTGGTGAGACTATGTTATACAGATTTAAGAAATAAAGATTTAAATGTTGTTGCTCTGTGCCTTCAATTAGTTTCTGATATACAATGACCCTAAGGGGAACCTATCATGGGATTTTCTTGGAATGGTTTGTTCACAGGGGGTTTACCTTTGTCTTCGTCTGAGGCTGAGACAGTGTGACTTGCCTAATGTCAACCAGTGAGTTTTCATGACCATGTGGGGATTCAGATCCTGATCTCCCAGGTCCTAGTCCAACACTCACTACACCGTGCTGATTTTGCCACAGGTGTTTGCTGTGATTCAATGTGATCATGTATCACCTGAATGCACGGTGACTTTTAACATTCAAATCCTATACATGACTATTCGGAGGTAGGTTCCATTGAGTCTACTCCTCAGTTTACTCCTGGGTACATGGGTATGAGATTGAAACTTAAGTAAATCATAGCTCAATGTGCAACCAGCCTTCACTCTTGCTTCCATATTTCGTATGCTGGCAACCTAATCAAGTAGATTTTGTTATTGCCATGTGCTCCACATTGGGGTGCCCTTGAAAAGAGTTCAGACATTTCAGCTAGTGCAGAATGCCACTGTCTGCTTGCTGGCAGGAATACAGAGAAATGAGGCTATTGCTCCTGCCGTACCATCCATGACTGCTATGGTTTCCTATTGGGGCGCCCAATTTTTGGAAGCCCTTCCTTTGGGAGATTAGACTGGGTTCCTCTTTCTCTAGCTTCTATACTATAAAACACTTTTTCTCCCACCAAAGAACCTGCTGCAGTTAACTGAGCTTGCTAGCTATCTGCTTTATGCTACTCTTCATTGATTTTATTGAAATGGTTTATAAATGTTACCACCCATCACTTTGAACATTTTATTTGAAAGTCAACCAAAAGAAATTGTAAATAATAATGATTATTGTCACGTATGAGTTTGAGGTGTTTGTCCTGTGACAGCTACTGCGTCCACATATTATGCCTGGAATAGATCAGATTGAATCTGTTCATCACTCGGATATTCATCCTTCAGTGAAAGAAAGAGCAGGGAGGAATTATTGATAGAAAGGGATGGGGTTGTCAGGGCTGAAATTTTGCTGCCTAAGGCAAAGAACAAGGTGTTGCATGCACATACACACACACACACACACAGTTCCACCCACAGAAGCCAAGCAGACTGACACCTGAATCAGACTGGCAATAAGATGACAACATCATTTTCTATGTACCTCAGGACTATGCAAGGCAGGCAGGCACAATTCTGTCCTTCAACTGAGGAGAACAGTCAGGGGATTGTCATCACTGCTGCACACCACCCAACATCGACTGCCTAAAATGACCATCTCCTGCAGACATCATCCCTGGCTGGGTCATGGATAGAGCTTGGGCCATGTCATGGCCAAAGAACAATCAGAATTGAACGGCTCTCCAGAAGACATTGTCAGAGGCTAATTTAAGGCAAAGAGCAAGATGAAAAATACACAAGAGCTGAAGCTGACTCTGCTGCTCAAGCAAGACTCACCTGCAAGAATCTATACCACTTCCAGTCCAGAAGGATCCAATGGTCAGCCTAGGTGGGTGGTAGGGTTACCAGACTTAAAACTGGAGAGGTTTCCTATATCTTTAACAATAGTGTAGAAGAGGAAATTCCTCGAACGCTTTCATCAGCGCTGTATACGCACAATCCTAAATATACACTGGACTGACTAGGTGACCAACATTGCTGTCCCTGAGCAAGCAGGGATCACCAGCATTGAGGCCATGATATTGAGAACACAGCTGCGCTGGGCAGGGCACATTTCTAGGATGGAGGACCATCGCCTCCCAAAAATAGTACTCTACGGTGGACTCGCCATGGGTCAGTGTAATAGGGGCGCTCCCAAAAAGCGATACAAGGACTCCCTGAAACAACATCTCAGGCTCAGCCAAATTGATCACCAACAATGGTCCGCCCTGGCCTCACATCAGGAGGCATGGAGACGCACTATCCACAATGCTGCAGCCTTATTTGAGAACTCATGCCAAACAAGTCTTGAAGAGAAACGACAACACAGAAAGAATCACAACCCAGAAATATCACCCACGGAGACCTTCTGCTGTGCTTTCTGCAACTTGTTTATCTCGGATTGGCCTTTTTAGTCATCAGCGCGCTTGCCGAAAGCGCGGGGTGAGTCCTTCCTGAATCTTCATTTGTAAAGAAAAGCCAGAGAGAGAGAGAAGAGGGAATTTCAGCAGGTGTTGCTTGTTATCTGGATGTGTGACAAGCAACAACTGCTGAAATTCCCTCTTTTATACTACCATTGAAGGTACAGGAGCCTTCTCCGGTTTGCAATCTGGAAGCCCTAGTGGGAGGGCTCAGTACAGCTCTGGAATGTTATGGTGGGGAAAGTTGATACAGTAACTTACCACAAAGGGGAACTGAATGCATTTCCTAATACTTCACCAAGAGTTATATGCTTCACCATATGGGACAATGAGGAGTGGTCCCTGACAAGGCTGCTCCAGCGTGAAATGCTCCTAGAGATTGGGTTGAATTTTCAGGTGGATCATTTTTCACAGTGAGGTGTCCTGTGGGGATGGAGTGCAAGATTTTCTCTCACAAGGCAGTATTCCCTAGAAATGAATTTCTTTTCACTGCACAACTGTGATCCCCATCCTTCTCTTGGCAAGCTGCTTGCTAAGAAGGGAGAAACCTATTGCAGATCTCTCTGCTAGTTACTTCTTTAAAGTAACTCTTGCCAGTTTAAGGGACATGAGCCATGCCACGATGAACTGTACAATCATACCCTTCTTTTTGTCAAGGCTATGGTCTGCTTTTTCATAATAGCATCTGCAGGGCTGCTTTGCAAGACCTTCTTTTGATGGTCTTGCATTAAATTCAAAGGATAAGGAGAGCGTAAGTCTTCTGAAAATGCAAACCTTATTTCTGGTGGCTAAAGACATGGCTGGTAGCATGTACACCAGCTTTTCCCAACTTGCTTCCCTCCAGATATATTGGACAGCAACTCCATTCATCCTTAGCCAGCCCCATGGTCATGTCTTTTAGCTTCTGAAAGACACAAGTGTGTACACTTTTGTCCAAAGATCCATAGGGAGAAACATCTAAATTAAACATTAAAAAGCAACATTTCAGAAGCCATAGTTAGAAATATGCCTTTCCCCCAGGAAAAAAAGAATTGTATATCACTCTTTCACCTAAGTAATGAACATAGATTGGAAAGTTAGTAGAAAAGGTTTCACACATTTCACTAACCATGAGTGAACTAAAAAATCAAATCTATTTATGCTAACATTTGGTGGCGATATTTTTAAACTCACTTAGTTGATATTGTGTTCATCGTTACTGTTAGAAACCTTTGGACTGGTGAATGAAAATGGCATATAATACTTTGGTTGACATCATTGCCTATAAGTGGGACATTTTGTTGTTGGCTCATTCAGAATCAAAATTTTCAGATGTGCAAAATCCAATTGCTGGTTAGAGATGATGGGATTAGTCATCCAACACATCTGCAAAGACCCAGGCAATAGAAGGCAGTCTGTCCTTCTATCACATGGTAATTTCCAGAGGTATTGTACTACAAACCATTCCTGCTTATGTAACAACCTGTGCAGTTACACTTTGCCAATGCTATAGTGTGTCTCTTCTCTTCTTTCCACTTTTACCCATCCCTGGCAACATGTAGTTTGTTTACTCATCCTTCTGTTTAAAGGGAGAAGAACATTTTGACAAATTCCTTTCATAATGCCTCTCAAAATGCCTAATATGCCCTTTAAAATCTCTCTCTCTCTCTCTCTGGCTTTTCTTCACAAACGAAGATTCAGGAAGGACTCATCCTGCGTTTTCTGCAAGCGCGCTGATGACTAAAAAGGCCAATCCGAGATAAACAAGTCCGGTTGCAAAAAGCACAGCAGAAGGTTTCCTTGGGTGATGTTTTTGGGTTGTGATTCTTTCTGTGTTGTCGTTTCTCTTCAAGACTTGTTCGTCGTGAGTTCTCAAATAAGGCTGCAGCATTGTGGATAGTGTGTCTCCATGCCTCCCAATGTGAGGCCAGGGCGGACCACTGTTGGTGATCAATTTGGCCAAGCCTGAGATGTTGTTTCAGAGAGTCTTTGTATCGCTTTTTGGGAGCGCCCCTCTTACGCTGACCCGTGGCGAGTTCACCGTAGAGTAGTATTTTTGGGAGGCGATGGTCCTCCATCCTAGAAACGTGCCCTGCCCAGCGCAGCTGTGTTCTCAATATCATGGCCTCAATGCTGGTTATCCCTGCTTGCTCAAGGACAGCAACATTCGTCACATAGTTATTTTATGTTAAATTTAAAATTTAACATAAATTTTAAATAACTATATAAATTTAAAATAACTATAGGACCCTCTTAAAAACACTTTCTTTAAAAACCTCCAGTTCTAAAAGCCTTTCTGAATAAAATAAATAAATAAATAAAGGAGGGGACACTGCAGCCTCCTTATGAAGGGAGTTCCAGAGCCAAGTGGCAGATGCAAAGAAGCCCCTATCTTGTGTCTCCAGCAACTATGCCTGTGAAGGTGCTGGAAATAACCTCTCCTGAGGATTTCAGGGTCTTTGTGGGCCTGAGAGATATGGTCTCCCAGACAGCCTCATATAGGGTTATATAAGTCATAGCCAGCACTTTGAATTGTGTGTAGAACAAACTGGCAGCCAGTGGAGCTGTTGCAGCTGGCAAGTTGTATGGCAGTGGTGTACTAAGCATTGGGCAGTGGGTGCGGTCCACCCTGGGTGAAGCAATAAGGGGGTGCATTTAGATGCACCACTGCCTGAATGGCCCCTCTGCTCACCAGCTGACAGTGCTTGCTCTGCTCCAAAGCTGCTGTGTGCAGGCGCATGAGGCTAGAATTGATGGGGGAGAAAAAGAGAGAGCTAGCTAACTTGCTTGCTCCATGGTATGTGTGAGCACACATACAACACCCTTGCTGTCTGGGCAGCCTTAATTAAGGAGCATAGGGCAAAGTGGCAACCCACTCCCTTTTCTCTCCCCCCCCCCCTTTCCTTAAATTGTTAAAGGGCCTTTGACTTAACATTTTCCTTTTATTTCCTAAACTCCATTTTGGAAGGAAAGCTGGAATCTTGGAAGTAGGATCTTTCAGTGGCTTAGTAACTTCTTTAAATTTATTTAGGGCTGATCCCTATCCACTGATTAAAACTTTAGTATATATAAAAAAAGGAAGCTAATTTCCCAAGAGCAGTTTTGTGCAGCAAAATCATATATACCTTGATTCATCAAGACAGTCCCCTTGGTGCTTACTATCAGGTTGATGTGCATTAGAATAGGTGACCTTTAAAAACTGGAATAAAAAGAGCCGGGGCTTGTAATGTGGAAGGAAAATCTCCACCAAATCAAATTTAGACCAAAATTAGTCAAGAAGTCTACATGCTGCAAAACCTCAGGATGTTCAGGAAAAGAAGCAGGGTCCCTTATTGGGGGGGGGGGGTTATGCATGAAAATTAAAGTAGTTTAAAGGTGTTATCTTTAGAGCACCACTATGTAGCTATTCACCACCTAGCAAGGTATTATTCTATTATCATAGTTGTAGTTGTGGTTGTGGTTATTAAAATAGTAATTGACAGGATTCTTTGTATTCAGATGATTAGACTGGGGTCACAAGGCTTACCTGGAAGGAAATTAAGGAAGTGTACAAGTGTGCTGTTGGGTTAGGACTCTGGAATCTAGGGGCTCATCTATACAAGCCCCAAAAAACTGAAGTGCCCTGCAATAAAGACAAGTCGCAGCAGCTGTGATTTGTCTTGATGGTTTTACAGCCCCCATATGTTTAGAATGCCCTCTAGCCACAAGAGGGCGGCTGTGAGTGAATTACTCACATTTTAAAAACTGCCACCGCTGAACTTTTTTTTAAAAAAAAACCACCTTTTAAAAAATGTCGCATAAGTGATATTTTCCTTTACCAAAAGAAAGAAAGAAAGAAAGAAAGAAAGAAAGAAAGAAAGAAAGAAAGAAAGAAAGACACCATTTCATTGCCTTAGCAATCGCTTGTGGGGGGAGAGAGAGAACCTTCCTCTCTTACCTGGTCCCCGCAGTGATGACGACAGAGGCACTGGAGGGGGTCCGGGGAATGGAGAAGAGGACGAGACAGCCCTCCTCCCTTACCCAGTCCCCAGCAGGGGGGAAATGGCAGCTGTGGGTGCTTGCCCTGTTAGCAAGCCCTGCCCCCCCATGATCGTCCGACCAATCAGCTTGCACTGCTTCAGTGCAGCAACACGAATGTGACTGTCTTGCCAATCAGACATTTGCATTGCCTTTGGAGTTTTTTAAAAACTCCAGGAAAAGCTCCAAAGGCTTCCCTTTGGAGCTTCATGGTGGATTTGCCTGCCCCCTTCCTACACAGGAGTGTACTCAACTCCCTACTTATTTTTTGATAGAATTTCACCTCCAAGTTCAGATTTTAAGACAGTTGAAGCCTTCACACTCCTGCGCACACCTACATAGCACTAAGGACTTTATTAGATATAGGAAAATGCAGCAAAAGACGTGTCCAAAATCGCATCATAAGGACAGGATGATAGCCCAAAGGGCAAAATTATCAGACGCCCACGTGTCCTCACCCATTTCTGGGGCATAGCACTGGTGCAGATGAGGCATCACTTTTTTATTGATGGGCAAAGCCATCAATAAAAAATGATGCCTTATTCACACCTGCACTATGCCCCTGGAATGGCTGAACAATGTCATTGTCTGATAATTTCGCCCTTTTGTCGTGTCCTTATGACACGTTTTTTCATGCGTCTGATAAAGTCCTAAGTCTGCGTTCAGAGGGACTTGTTTCTAAGGACTTTATCACATGAGACTGGTATTTCGCAGTTACAGCAAGATATCAGTGTATTTAGCCAGTACTTATCACATGGTGTCATGTCTATCCTGTTGCTGCTTTGCATTTCTTTTGTTTCTGCAGCACACCTTTTCACTGATGGATATTGCTGCTATTCCATTAATCCTTCTGGTGCAATAGGTACCTTCCACTGCAGTAATGAAATGACGGCAGTCACATAGCATGGGGGTGTCGTTCTCCTCCTTTCCCCCTCTCCCCCATCCCCCTTGCTATTCCCAAGCAGGCCAAGGTTGTTTGGGGTTTTTTAGTTTTATTTGGGTTTTTTTAGTTTTATTTTTTTCTGTGATTGTATAATTATGGTGAAATGATAAAATAATTTTTAATCATTTTTCTGTAATTATGGAATCATGGAAAAAATAAAAATTGAAAAATTGAAAGGCATGCGTGCACTGAGTAAGCCATACGGTGGGATTACAGAGCCGGTATGGAAGGGACCATGGATTACCAAAGCAGCACACTTCCAGCACACTCACATGATTGCATAGAAGTGTGATACTGAACATTTTCAAATCTGTATGTTCCCATTTGCCTCACTGACGCGATTGCTGCAAGAGAACAGGCTGGTATGATAAAGTCCTTAAGTAACTATGCAGAGGGAAGCTCACTTCTAAGTATGCATGACAACTTGGAAGTAAGCTTCACTGTGTTCCACAGGGCGTGGTGTTCATTTTATTCAGTGTGGCTTAGTCCCAGGAAAGTGTGCATATAGCCCAATATTGCAGTCCTAACTATATTTGCCTGGAAATAAACTGCACCCTGATCTACAACTCCTAGTATTCCCCAGCCACTATCCCCTAGCCACTGGCCTTGCTTGCTGGGGAATTCTGTGTGCTGTAGTTCTTTTCCACTGTTGCACCCAGACATGTGAGACTTCTTTTGAGCAAATACGATCAGCCTATAAGTCCTACCCATGGTTCCATGGAGGATAAACAAGTGGAAAACCTGCCTTCACAAGTGTTTGAATGTTCTTAAATGACTGCACCAGACTCCCCCCACCCGCCTCAGCAGTCAATGGTGTCTTGGTTTGTGTGTGTGTGTTCTCTTTGAACTTTCTAGCTTGGAAAGGGAAAGAAGCTAATTGTTAATAATGGAGAGCAAGAAACTATGGTGGGAGTGGCCTGGCATATGGTGAACGATGGGCCTCTGATACTCAATATTAATGTTTCCAAAATATTAATGAGATTAGCACAACTTGCAGCTCTTCAGCTCTTCCTGCAAGGCAGGGGGTTGGACTGGATGGCCCTTGTGGTCTCTTCCAACTCTATCATTCTATGACACTGATTGACAGGTGGCTTCTCTCCTCCCTCAGGAGTATTAAAAATGTTCTGCCCCAGGTGTCAGATACACTAGGTACATCACAGTCGTATGGTCTCTGTAACGTGTTAATACTCTGGTTGCAGCTCTTTACACCAGCTGAAATTTTTGAACAATCTTTAAAAGCAAGTCCATGTAGAATATGTTATAGTACACAATGTAACAAAGGAATGGACCACCTGACAGTAGGAGCTGTTCGACAGTGGAACACGCTTACTCAGAGTGTGCTGGAGTCTCAATCTTTGGAAGTTTTTAAAAAGAGGCTGGATGGCCATCTGTCAGGCATGCTTTGATTGTGCGTTCCTGCATGGCAGGGGGTTGGACTGGATGATCTTGTAGTTTCTTCCAACTCTATGATTCTATGGACTTTATCAGATGAACCCTTTAAAGCGTTCTTTTGCTGACATTAAAAAAAATCCATTTTTATGCATGCAAAAAAATGCTCCACCACACTTACCTCTAATCCCAGCAAAGGCAGTTCTGGCAAGGAAAGACGAAGTAAATTGAGCTCTGTTCATTCCCTCCTTTAAAATCTCATGAAATATTGCGAGATTCATCATGCAGGAAATTAAAAAAACAAAACAAAATATAACACTTAAAAAGTTTTTAAAAGCACAAAAACATACTTTAAAACTTACAAAAAACCCAGGGAGGGTCATAAAAAGCACATCACTTACCTGGATGTTATGATCTCACCTGGAAGAGTTTGTGCCAGACTGGCCACTGATGGGGTAAGTACAGTAAAAAAAAGATGTGAGGTTTCACATGCCAGCTATGGCGGCCAAAAAACAGTAGGGGGAATCAATTGATGGCTTAAGCCATCAATTAAAAAGTACAGGTTTGGGCAGGGACATAACTGTGAAAGGGCAACATTGTCTGATATGCGCACCCTTTCACGGTTATGTGGTGTTGTTATGATGCCGTATTTGATGCGTCTGATAAAGTCCTATGATTCATGGCCAGATCAGGCATCTCCATGAACAGGCACAGTTGGCATACTAGTTTTAATTTGTTAATTCCCATCTCCTGTAATGAAGGACCAGTTCAAAATAATTTGTTGAAACAACAGCCATCCTGTGATAGGTCAACACTTTGAGTATTTCCAGTAACTGAAGAGTAAATACCGCTATGGAGATTGCCCTATGTTTCTTTAATGGATGTTCAAGTGCTACCTGAGCCAGCAAGTTGTGGTGGTTTGAGCATTGGACTATGGCTCTTGAGACCAGGGAAACCACAGAAACTCACTGGGTGACCTTGGGCAAGTTACTCTCTCTTAGAGGAAGGCAATGGCAACCCCACTCTGAACAAATCTTGCCAAGAAAACCTTGTGATGGGTCTTCCTTAGGGTTGCCATAAGTCAGCAATGACTTGAAGGCAAACAAAAAGAAAAAGAAGTGCTACTTACTGAGGTGATCAAGTGCTACCTACTTGAGGTATCTATTTATTTGTTTATTTTTAGCAATCAAACATTGGATAGCTGTGCAGCAGTATTACAAAAATGATGAATGCCAGAATTAATCTGGTTACCAATATAACCAAATTCAGTCATGGGACCAAGATGATTTAAAAAGCCAAACTCATCAAAAGACTTGGCTTTTGTTTTCCTTTCTCCTGAAAAGGGGGTTGTAGGACTGCAAAACCTGAAATGCTGTTATGATCCTCACTGCAACCTGGCAAACGAAAGAATACAACTGTGTGGATGCCATAAATGTACAGTATGCTCTGCAAGCTTCACTGGAGCACAATGGGAAACATGCAAAGAGATGCCGGAATATCCAACCGTACACCATTTGTCAGTTAGGGTTGATTCATACTATCATTGGATGCATGAGCTCTTTTTAGGCACTCAAGGACTGCAACCGTGGAGGACAGATAGGAGACATGTGCTATCCCTGATGCTTTCCCCACCCACTCCAAGGGAAGATCTAACAAGGAACTATAAACTTGAGAAATGTGATTTCTATAAATGCATACATACATAAATGCTTTAAATGATTTCTCAAAAACTGAACAAACTTTTCATCTAATAAAATTGTCATCTTATCCATTTCAAACATATCGTATAACTTCATGACCCAGTCCTCTATCAAAGGTGTATTTTGACATTTTTCCCGTATTTCCAACAACTTTAGATGTTTTCTTATATATCTCGGCTACTCTTGCAGGTATTAAATGCCACCTAAAAATCATCTTATATATGTTTTCTTTTATATTGTTACTTTTAGTAAATTTCAAATTTTGATTCCATGCTTTTTCCCAATGTTTTAGTTGGATACTGTGGCTGATATTCTGGGCCCATTTTATCATATTTGGTTTGATTTGTGCTTGTTCTAAGTTTAATATTTTTGATAGCATTTTCTTCTTTTCTCCAAATATTAATACATCCAATTGCATCTGATCCATCTCTATCCCTTCAAGTTTCATATCATTTTTAAATTTTTCCATCAATTGTCTGTACAGTAGCCAATGCTTCTCATCAGCAGTCCTGCTCAGGTCCTGCAAACTCAGGCCTGTGGCTTCCTTGGTTGAGTCCATCCACCTGTAATGCAGTCTTCTTTTCCTACTGCCTTCCACTTTACCAAATATTATTGTTTTTTTAATGAGTCATGTTGTCTCATGATATGACCAAAGTACAATAGCCTCAATTTGGTCTTTTTGGTTTCTAGGGAGAGTTCAGGCTTGATTTGGTCTAGGACCAATACCACTGGTATCCATACAACTCTCCTTCAGCATCCCATTTCAAATCAGTTGATTCTCTTCCTCTCATCTTTCTTAACTGTCCAGCTTTCACAACCATACATAGAAACTGAAAGTACTATGGCATGGATGATCCTGACTTCACTATTCAATGATATATCTCTACACTTGAGGGCCTTATCTCATTTCTTGATAGCTGCCTTCCAAGTTCTAGTCTTTTTCTGATTTCTTGACTATAGTCTCCATTTTGAAATATGACTGAGCCAAGGTATAGAAAGTATTTGAGTATTTCAATGTCTTAATCACTTTAAAATTAAGTAAATCATCTGAAGATGAAGATAATGCAAAAATAAGATTACATTCATATTTTTCTTTTATGTCCATAGCATCCTTCACAAATTCCTATTTTGCCATGTCATTGTGATCTGGAAATGACCCTGGGTTCTTGGCAGTGAAGCATAAGCTCCGGCAGGTTCTACAAGTTGTTAAGGTTTTCAAGTATGGCTGTAGGAATGGACAGCATGTCTGCTGTTCAAGAACCAGCCTAGCTAGGTACAGAGAGGCTTATCATTAGAAGAATGGCCACTAGGTGATGAAATGGCCATCACGCCTATGCATGGAAAGGCGTCATCTCCATGGATGGAAGGAGTACCCACGCTGATGAAATCACAGATCTTTAAGGTACCCGTGATGACATGCATTTGATTTCTGCAGTATTGTCTGCATTTTCTTTCTTACGGATGTGTCCTTAAAATCGTAGAAGCTTAGAGTTGGAAGGGGCCACAGGGGCAATCTAGTCTAACTCCATACCATACAGGAATACTAAACTAAAGCACTCCTGAAAGATGCCCATTCAACTTCTGTTTAAAGACCTCCAAAGAAGGAAAGTCCACCATGCTCATTGTAGTAGGAATGAATGGATTCTGCTCCTTAGTTATTTTAGAACTTTCTGGAGTCAGAGAAAACCATTGTTCATATAATTTAAGGGATATGAAAAGCAAAAATTGCCTAATATGCTTGCACTCTAGGCACACACCCTTATTTCTCCATGCCACTATCACAGCTATTGACAGATAGGTTTTTGCAGTCCTTTAATCAGGCACACGATACGACAGTGGACAAAGACAGGTATGTGTATGCCAAAAGCAGCAATGTCTTTATTATAGTACATTCAATTTTCTTAAAACCTGCATCTTGCTTCAAATGCCCTCTATATTTAATTTATGAGCTAGTTTTCAGAAAACTGCCAAAGAATGTGGGATATCTTTTCAGTGCTCTTTGGCAGGAAACCAGAAGCAGTTATCACTTCTGTGTGAAACTGTATATCTTGAAAAAAGTACAGAGGTAAACAAAACAAAACGTATTGGTACAAAACTTAGAACTGGAGTACCAGTTTAGTGTAAGGGATGCCAATGAATTTCACCAAGCTTAGACTTGAAGGGTGGGAGGGAATGGGAGCTCATAAAGGTTCACCTCAAAGGAGAAACAAATTTCACAACCTAGACATTATTCCTTCATGTGGATAAAAATTCAAGCCTTTTTCTTCCCTATCCACTACTAGTATTGTTGTCATCTCTGCTTAAAGGATAATCATAGAGAAGGAGAATATTTGGGGTCAAGTGAGGAGGCCTGCCCAGGAATATGAGGGTGGACAGATATGGAGATATGCATTTCTGCAACATCCCAGATGGCTCAGAAAAAATGTTTATCATCTCTCCCCCATCCCCATGATTTCAGATAATTTCAGAGCAGAGGATGGAATGAATATTCAAAAATATTCAAAAGCAAGGTCAAAATTCTGACAAGAAAAATCCTGGACTGACAAGAATCTTCACTGTTCAGGAATTATTCTGCACTAAATTTGCACATAGATTTGCACAGAAAACAGCATTTTCTGTGCGGGATACATGTTTTTCTACACAGAAAATAATATTAATGCATGGAAATATTAGTTTCTGCACAGAAAATGCTATTTCGTGTGCAAAACAACTGGGTGAAAATTTGTGTGGAATAATTCCTGAATTGTGAATAGGCTTTGGAAAATGTGTGTTTTGAAGACTTTCTCATCACAGGAAATTAGTGACAAATTACATCCCTATTTCTGAGTTAATTTGTGGTGCACTCAGGAGCTTTTGTATGATATTAAACAATATCATTTGAAGCAATAAGTACTAGAAGGCTTTTAAAACCAACAAATCATGGGCCAAGATGATGATAGAGGAATTCCATCCTGCTTTTCCATTTCAAGTGACCAGGGCCAGTTTAAGGGCCCTGCAGCACCTGCAGCCACGGGGGGGGGGCATCATTGTGAGGGGCCCCGTTGTAACTCTCATCCTGCAAAAACATTATTAATAGTAATCTGAATATCCTGTACTGTGGATAGGTCAAGTTAGGTTAGGTTAGGTTAGATTACATTGACCCGAGATAAACATATGGGCCCCCCAAAATAAAGTGTTGCAGGGGGGGCCAATATTCCTTAAACTGGCCCTGCAAGTGATAACACAAGGTGGCCAAAAAGATAAAGAGAAAAAAGAAAAAAACAATCAAAACATGTTTTAAAACAAACAAGGCAGCGATAAGCACAGACAGGTCAGCAGGTAAAACACCAATAAAATAAATAAAATAAAATACCAGACAATTTAAGTGCCTGCCAAAATTAATACATTTTAGGGGGTGATGAAAAATGATTAAAAGGGAGACCAGACTGAACAAAATTCTACAACCTACAGAAGGCTTTCTCATGGGTTCCCCGGCTGCCAAATCCATTTTAAATCAAGGAAACTGAATAATGGAAAATACAGATATTACCATCTTTGAATATCTGATAATAAAAAATATAATACAATGAAATGTATGGCCTGAAATGCATTGGGATTGAATGGTGCAAATTAAAACACAGAAGGAGGGAATCAAAGAGCATATTTCATTTGAATTGGCCTCTTCGTTCTCAAACTTTTCTTTCTCTCTGGACAGCCAACTTCTAACTCACAGCTTGGTGTATCAGAAGAGAGTGAACAATTAAAGAGACAAAGTACTGAAAAATACATAACAAAAGCCCTGCAAATGGGCACCAGGAGCTCCAGGAATGAAGCTGGCACATGTTAATGATGAACATGTTTTTGGTTAATTTTTAATGGGCCAAAGCTAAAGTGATGGATCGGAGATGCAAGATGGTGTCAGCTGGGGAGCACTCCTGTTTAGGGAGGAGACCTTCTCATTTAATGTGACAGCCCTTGCCTCCCTCTGCTGTTATTCCCAACTTCATTTCTCCGATTTAACAAGCTTTTAAGGGACACGGCTAAAATGGAATTTTGAGGTTTCTGTCACTCCCGATCCAGGAAAAACCAGCTCAAGAACTCCAAGGAACCTCTGACAGAAGGCAACATTTCTTTCTGTACATGTTTTTGAGGGACTTTTTATCCAAATGAAACAGTTGTTTATCCATCTGGGCACAAAAGCAAGTGCTCAGTTCTTTAATTCCTCCAATACCAGTGGGTCTGTTATAGATGTTCAGTCCACCCACCTCAGAATGGGTGCTAGCATGGTGTAGGGGTTTGTGTGTTTGCCCAGGACTTGGGAGACCAGAATTCAAGTCCCCACTCAGCCTTAGAAACCCACTGGGTAACCCTGAGCAAGTCAGAGGATGGCAAGAGCAAACCCTCTCTGAACAAACCTTGCCAAAAAAAAGAGACAGTGATGGGGTTACATTAGGGTCTCCATAAGTCAGAAACAGTGTGAAGCCAAACTGCAAGAAAAAAACAATAATCCCCTTAAAAGGACTTTTTTGGTTTGAAAGAACTGGGAGCTTGGTAGGTATCCATTAACTTTTAAAAATTCCCTTTGTTTAAGCTTATTTTGCTTCTGGTGCCCAATTTATATTTATAACTAAAGATGGTAGAGCAGTGTATCGGTATTTTTTAAAATGTATTTATTATCCTTTCTCCCAACATGGGATCCAAGGCAGTGTACACTCTTTTTAAAAACACAATATTGATATGGCTGATGTCAAATGGATATTTTTTTTTTAAGGCTAGGAGTATGCAGAAGATAGCTGGGGGTCTGTACCTGATAGCTCTCTGGGTGATTTGCTCAACTAGAATTTTTGATGCCCAACTGTTAAACAATAAAGACAACAACAAGACCAGAAAATGCACACACACAACTTCCTAAATGATATTGCTAAAATGAAGAAAGCTGAGGTGTGAAATTCTAGGGGGAAAGATTTTGTGCTGAGTATTGTGTTGAATGAATATGAATTCCAGTCAGTTCCAATACAAGTTGCTCCTCACCCCCATTTCCGTGGGGGATATCTTTCAAGAAACACACACACACCTGTGGATACGTGAAACCATGGATAAGATGGAACCCTATTATTTTCAATGAGACAAATACAGAGTCACAAGCTTGGTAGATGAAGGGAATGTTGTGGATGTAGTGTATCTTGATTTCAGTAAGGCCTCTGACAAGGTCCCCCATGATATTCTTGCAAACAAGCTAATAAAATGTGGGCTAGACAATGTGACTGTTAGGTGGGTTTACAATTGATTGACTGACCAAACCCAAAGCATGTTCACCAATGATGCCTCTTCATTCTGGAAAGAAGTGGGGGGGGGCAGTGCTATTCAACATCTTTATCAATGACTTGGATGAGGGAACAAAGGGTATTCTTATCAAATTTGCAGATGACACCAAATTAGGAGGAGTAACTAATACTCCAGAGGACTAGTACAGAATTCAAAATGATCTTAACAGATTAGAAAGCTGGGCCAAAGCTAACAAAATGAATTTCATCAGGGAAAAATGCAGAGTACTACACTTAGGCAGAAAAAATGAAATGCACAGGTATAGGATGGGTGACACCTAGCTTGATAGCAGTGCATGTGAAAGGGATCTAGGAGCCTTAGTGGATCACAAGCTGAACATGAGTTAGCAGTGTGATGCAGCAGCTAAAAAAGCCAATACGATTCTAGGCTGCACCAATAGGAGTATAGTGTCTAGATCAAGGGGAGTAATAGTGCCACTCTATTCAGCTTTGGTCAGACCTCACCTGGAATACTGTGTCCAGTTCTCGATATCGCAGTTCAAAAAGTATATTGACAAGCTGGAATGTATCCAGAGGAGGGCAGCAAAAATGGTGAAAGTTCTGGAAACCATCACCTATGGGAAGCGGCTTGGGGAGCTAGGCATGTTTAGCCTGGAGAAGAGAAGGTTAAGAGGTAACATGATAGCCATGTTTAAATATTTGAAGGGATGTCATACTGAGGATGGAGCAAGCTTGTTTTCTGCTGCTCCAGAGACTAGGACATGGAACAATGTATTCAAACTACAGGAAAAGGATTCCACGTAAACTTTAGGAAGAACTTCCTGATGCTAAGAGCTGTCAGACTATGGAATACACTGCCTCAGAGTGTGGTGGAGTCTGCTTCTTTGGAGATTTTTAACATAGATTGGATGGCCCTCTGTTGGGCATGCTTTGTTTGTGTGTTCCTGCATGGCAGGGGGCTGAACTGGATGTCCCTTGTGGTCTCTTCCAACTCTATGATTCTGATTTTTTCCCCCTATGATTCTGATTTTAACAAAACAAACAAACAACCCACTGGATCTAACATATGAGTGGGGGGAGTACACACACACTTTTCAAGGTAGTACTCTTACCCTGAGATTCCTACCCCTCATCCTGAGGACTAGAAAAGAGAACCCAGACCCTGGCCATAAAAAAGGGACCAAACCCTAGTGGCTTTGTATATAAATGTACAGTATATCTGTATTTTCCTCCTCTTCCTCCAAGCCTGGCTTCCTGCAGTTTACTATTTCATCCTAATGAACAAAGCAACAAAATATCCTGAAATAAATTGTGCACAACATAGTCAACAGATCTGTTCTTTGAAAGATGGACTTTCTGAACTTGTTTGTTTGTTTTATTTCTGGTTGGCTGGTTTCTTTCTAGGGGGAGGGGTGTCCGTCATGCTCCATCTGATTTCAGCTATGAGGTCCTGAGAGCAGAGCCTAGGCAAGCACAGTCTGGTAGTGAATAATAATGAGGCAATGAAAGGGATCAGAGTAGTGAAATGTTGTTTCTCACGTACTTGCACAAGCTTTGATCTTGACAAGACCTCCCAGTTCATTTTTTTGTAGATGGCAGAACTTACTGCCATCCAGCAAAGCTGCATGCAACCTTGTCACACAGCTGCAGGCAGCTCAATGTGGGCCTACCACACCATTCCATAATACATGAAGTGAGAAGATGAATTCCTTTTGTACATTATGAGTGACTGTAAATTAAGGAACCACAGGCCTGTGTGTCCTGTCATAGGAAATATATTTCCACTTTTTTTTAAAGGGTCCAAAAAGAGTCAAAGGTTTTCACGGCCGGCATCCATAGGTTTTCCATGGGTTTTTTACGGGCTGTGAGGCCATGTTCTGGAAGTGTTTATTCCTGACATTTTGTCTGCATCTGTGACTGGCATCTTCTTCTCTGAAGATGCCAGCCACAGATGCAGGCGAAATGTTAGGAATAAACTCTTCCAGAACACATCCTCACAGCCCAGAAGAAAAAAAAAACATGGAAAACCTGTGGTCCAAAAATACGTGCCACAAAGAGTAAGAAGTGTGTGTGAAGTGTGTGTGTGTGTGTGTGTGTGAGTGTGTGTGTGTGTATTCTTTTTATATGATGCAGGGATTTTTGTCAAGGAGCTACAGGGTTACAAAGGACTTCTAGCTGAAGGTTTGCCACTTGAAAACAAAGTGGTAGTAGAAGCCTAGGACTTTAACAATGCCAGGTTTTCAAGTTTTATGTTCAGTAAATGGGGTCCTTGAAAAATGTGATGAGATCCATGAAAACTCTTTCCAAAGGACAGAATCACTTCTGAGAAAATTCACATATCATATTGAAATTCTATTGTCCTTACCCTCGAATACTTCACAAATGAATACTGGGACATGTCGGGCCAAAAAACATCAGAGTGTGGTCAAGATAGCAAAAGTTATTAACGTGGAAGAACACACATGCCAGAAGCGGCTTCAGCAATTTGCTTTTGCCTAAGCCTACTGGGAGGGGCAAGATTCTGCCCCCTCCTTTCCTCCCCACCCCCACAAGTTAATTAAATGCAAAACTACCTTTGCACTTTGGACTCAGTCTGCAGCAACTGAAATAAGCCGAGGACAAAAGGAGAAATTGGGAGCAGGAGAGAGAAACAAGAAATTTTAAAAGCAATTGAAAAAGTTAGACAACAGATGATTAATCAGTATATGTCTCTGCCAAATTGAGACAGTAGGAGGGTACAGTTGTGTTCCCTTCAAATTTGCTTCAGATCAAGGAACTGTGGGCTCAGCTACATGGGCAGAGATAACCTGGGGCAGCCTGGAGTATTCTGGCCCTGGAGCTGCCCCAGATTAGCCCCCTCCCCCAGTACTGGAGCACTGAGAATGGGTAGCTGTCCTCACATATATCCTCCTGAATCACTTGGCACTGCTGCCATGCATTGCATTCCCTGTGGCCAGAAACAAGGAGCCCAGCATTGATCACATGCTTGGGGGCTCATTGTGGCCTCAAAGAGCATGCTGTGTGCCAACAGCAGAGGCAGTCATGGGTGATACAACACGAAACATATGAGGACAGCTGCCTGTTTTTGGAGTGGACTGTTCCAGATTTTCCTGAAAGATCCAGAGTAAATTGGGAGTGTTTTTAAAGCGTTTTAAGGTGGGGGAGTAAACTGTTTTGGGGGCGGAACTGGCTGAACCTTGTGAGGACAATTTGGTCCAGATTTGGGATTTTGGCCCAGCATTATCTGGACAGATCACCCCAGGATGGCCCCAAAATGTTTTATTAAGCTCTTGTAGACAAAGTCCTGTGTCTCTAACTGACAGCAGCAGCACCGTCCCATGACAATGCATTTATGTCTGCCACTGAAAGTTTCTACTTCCAACCCAAAGAGCCAGCTCATACTTGCCTTCCCACACCACCATCCCTGCAGCATTTCGCTTCCAGAAAACTGGGTGGCCAGCCAAACAGTGAGAACGTGCTTCACTGAATTAGCCTTTTCAAAAGCTACAAAAATCCCTAAACCTCAGCCAGATCAACCAAAGATTCTTCAGAACCAGTGGTGGCCCTTTAGATTGCTAGATTGCTTGATGACAGTACATGCAAAAGGATTCTAGGAGTTTTAGTGGACCACAAACTGAACATGAATCAGCAGTGTGACGCGGCAGGTAAAAAAGCCAATGTGATTCTAGGCTGCATCAATAGGAGTATAGTGTCTACATCAAGGGAAGTAATAGTGACACTCTATTCTGCTTTAGTCAGACCTCACCTGGAAGACTGTGTCCACTTCTGGGCACCACAATTCCAGAAGGATATGGACAAGGTGGAACGTGTCCAGAGGAGGGTGACCAAAATGTTGGGAGATCTGAAAGCCATGTCCTATGAGGAGCAGCTTAGGGAGCTGGGCATATTTAGTCTGGAGAAGAGAAGGTTGAGAGGTGACATGATAGCCATGTTTAAATATTTGAAGGGATGTCATACTGAGGATGGAGCAAGCTTGTTTCCTTCTGCTCCAGAGACTAGGACTACAGCGATGGACTCAAACTACAGGAAAACATTCCTGACAGTAAGAGCTGTTTGACAATGGAATATACAGTTGCCCCTCCATATTCGCGAACTTAACATTTGCGGATCAAATGAGAGTGGAACAAAGTTTCATTTTAAAAGCAATGTTACAACTAAAATCAGAGTTATTTTATTTATGTAATAAGTAACAGTTTCTAGTTATTTTCAAAGGTACTTTTTAAGGACATTTTGCCAGAAGATTTTCAAGTTTTATGCTCTTTGCTTGCTCAGCCTCAAACAAGTAACAAAGTTATGGAATAACAACAATCATTCCCAACAAGTAGTGTAACCAATCAATTTTTCCCCGCCAGCACTATGAATAACAGCAACTGCTTACTTTTTAAACACTGAAATGAGTAACAGAACAAATTATTTTTGGAAAGCAATGTCTCAAGCTCTGCTTGGAAGTAACCAGTATAAAAAGCCAGGAAACATGAGGTCTTAGGGCTTATCAAGATGGACAATTTACTTTGACTTCCCCCCACCCCCATGGTTGCAGCATTTCCCCCCCCCATGTCTTGCCCCAATTTGCCTCTGGACAGTCCTGACGACATCTCAGGTGAAGCTAGAGGAAAACTGGGGGAAACCCTTTAAAAATGTTTTAAAATAACCGCCAGGAAAACCTGCATCTTGAGGGAAAACCAAATGACTACAGCGTGGAGATGTGTAGGCCTGGAAAAATTCAGGGGGAAAATGTGGGGCCCATCTACACAAGGGGAAAAAATCCAAAGTACCTTGTAGTATTAGGATCTTGCAGGAGCACGACATGTCTAAATGGTTTTTCTGGCCTCAGAAAACCCTATAAGCCTCATGTTCCTGACGGCGGTCACAAGTGATTTATTTGCATTAGTTCTTCAAAGTTTTTTTTAACTTTGTCCCAAAGTGCACTGGTGTGTGAGAGAGATTCTCCAGTTTTATAAGAAAGCATAACAGAAATATTGATCCTTAGCAATCGCTAAGGCGAAAATCCAACATGGCGGCAGCGGGCGCTTGCTCTCCTAGCAAGCCCCACCCCCACTCTCACCAGGCCAATCAGCTTTGTGCTTCCCTTCAAGTTTTTTATTGTTCTATAGTCCAAACAAGCAGAAATGTGCACCTGCCTTGTGGTTTTTGAAAATGTACAGGGAAATCTGCAAAGGCTTTTACCCCATTGTTTTTGCTGTTTTGGGCCCCCCTCCTTCCAAATAGTGTGTTTTGGTGCTGGATCCTGTTTAGACAGGTAGGATTCCCAGCAAATTCCATGAGGGGTATTTTCACTGTTTAGAAGGGCCTGTGGTTTTTTTTCCCGGTTTTTTTTTCCTGTAGCCTTTTTTGTTTTTTTCTGAAAAATTGAAAAATGGAAGAAAATCAATTATGGAATATTTCATTTTAGCATGATAAATAAAATCTTTAAGACAAGGTGTTCATGTATTCTTCAAATCATTTCTAAAAACTATGTAAAATATCAGATTATTCTAATTTCTGTTCACTGAGGACAAACATACTCCCTCCTCTCAGTTCTTTTTATGGAATTGGTGCTTTGTGTCTATTTGATACTGTGGAGAAGAAATATAAATAATTTTCTTTGTTACTAATGTTGATGGTTTCTTCTGGTTTTTTAAAAGTAGTTTTTTTGCTGCTTCACATAAACTAGCAAAACCAAAGCGGTTCTGTACAGTTCAGGAGATTGTTGTTCCATTTGTTACAAATATTTTTTTTTAAGTAAATTCCATTTTTAATAATAGTTTGAATACACTGTCTTTTTCATATACCAGTTGTGATAATTTTATGCCAAATCAAATTGTATATACAGTAGTCATATTTATGTCCCTAAAGTAACAGAGTGACTTTTCAACGTTAATGCTAATATTGCATTTTCCTCATTTTTCTGAAAAATTCAATTTTTGCTGGGAAAAAATGGAAAAAAACATTTTTCCCATGGCTTCAAAATTTCTGGATATTTTACATCTCTACTCCAGCATGGGGATGCAGGAGTCTATACCTGTATTCTGGGCTGTATTGTTGGACACTGCCTCTGGTGTCACTCTGTAGCCAGGAAGAAGGCCCCCAGCATATGATCAAGGCCCCTGCATGTGACCAGCAAGAGTGCAGCATGCAACAGCATTGGAGACACCTGCCAATACTGGCTAGCATGTGCATGTGAACTTCTGCCCATTTTGCTGTAGTAACTGTGAGGGGGAGTGGAATTGGGCCAGCTTTGGGGCTAGAACACTATGGCCAGAAGGCAGCGTATTCTGGCCAGTGCTAACAAGCTCTTAAAAGCCAGGAAACCTGAGCTGTAACTTTGACGTTTATTTTGCTCTTGTTCAAAGACAATTGGTACATGTTAACCTTACAAAATCATGCCTGTTATCCCCGTTGTGCGAATAGGATGAATGAGCCTAAGTGATAGGGAATTGTGTTTGGCCAGCTGATGAGTTCACCAAAGCAGCAAGATTTTAAGCAAGGACTTTCTTTTTTTTTCAAATAGGACTGAGATCTTGCATCAGGAAATAGGCCATAGTCTTCCCAGATGGAACTACACACTGTCACTTCTTTCATGCCCTCAAAAACTTACCATTCACAAGCTATGCCCCTGACATGGCTTTTTATTGGTGGGTTGTATAACAGACGAGTATCCAGCTATGTGCCTATAGTTGGATGCACAGTGATAAGATGTCCAACTATAGGGACAAAATTGGATACTTCTCTATTGTCCTCTCACTTACCCTCCACTAGCCAGTAAATGACCATGTTGGGTTGGGGGGGGGCAACATGTCTAAGGCTGATCTTTAGAGGGTGGGAGTCATTGCAAGAGGGAGGTAGTGAATTCCTGTGCGACAATTAAAAAAGAGAGAGAGAGATACCACATTATGCTGAGGTATGTACCTAACAAGATGTTACCCAAAATGCTCCTTGGAAAATTCCAAGAAAATATCGAGTTTCTAATATGTTGGGGAAATTAGCAGGAACTCGACTTTTAGCTATGCAAAGAGGGGGTAACCAGGGAATCTTTTAAACCTTTGTCTACCGGCAATAGTCTGGATGGAATACACGTACACACATGTAAAATTAAGTATGGTTTTTCTTAAAGAGTTAAAAAAATAACACCGAACACACATACATTCACCTAGAAAAAGCATTCACACAAGGCTATAGGAAAAGCAGTAGGAAAACTTGGGATGGGGGTAGCAAGAGGATTTTGTTGGGGTGATACAGACTTGTCCTGTAGTCAATCTGACAGAGTGGATGGAGGAAACTGGGTGGCCACACAGAGGGACATAGGGTCCCCTAGAAATGGAACTGTGCACAATGAGGGAGATTTGGGGGGGGGGTGATATTTATACCTCCAAATACACCTGGGGAGATTGGTTGCTTCATGGGTTGAAACAATGAATTCCATGAGCCTTCATGGATTGCACAATGAGTTTCCTGGTCTTGACAAAAGGTTAGAAAGATGCTAAGTGTGTTTCTTAATGTCCAGTGATTGGATTTTAACAGCTTTGAGCAACTTGTCTTTAAGGCTGGGAGTTGAGAAGAGGAAATTTCACAATCAGCAAATACAAAGGTTTTCGCCCACCCATTATCTCCCCCTGTATGTGCAATGTGTCCTTTTTGGCTTTTGCCTTAGGCTTCCAGGGTAAGAGATAGATAACCTTTTGAGACCATCCTGTCTATTTCCTTTAGAAGGCCACATTAATGAACCAAAATTCTGCTAGTTTCTGAGGCCTGTAAAAATGGGATGCAGGCCAATGCTAATATTCCAGAAGTGGGATGCCTTGGAAGTGGGGTATAAGCTTGTGTTTAACAAAGATGCCAGCTATGTTATCTTTGCCACAGCTCAGCCATGTTTATTTGACAAAGACCCAACCTCCAGACTGACCAAACACCATCCATGACTCACCAGATTTCCTCTAGCTCAATGGCTCTTAACCTTTTCTTTACCAGGGACTCCCTTTAAATATCCTTTGCTGCCACTGACCCCCAAGATTATAACTCAAGATTTTAAAGAACAACAATAATAATGCCTAATAATAATAATAATAATACAATTACACCATCCATTAACACTTCCCTCAAAGGCATTGGAGGGGGGGAAAGACTTTTCTCCTGCTTCTTCCTGCAAATTTGTGACTGGAGCAGATTGAATAGCAATATGCAGGCCAAGGCAGCCAGATTTGCCTTGGCTCCTGTCACATGGGCTGAGTGTCCTTCAAGCCTCGCGGACCCCTGAGGGTCCCCAGATCACAGGTTAAGAACTATTGCTCTAGCTCTACACCTAACTGTAAGACTCTATCTATAACTTTCCTGATTCTGCTAGCTGGAATGTCTCCTCAGCCCTATCCTAGTGGGGACAGTATTTATTTTTAAATCACAAATTGGAAATCCTAATAGTCTTACGTTATATATAACAGGATTAACTTGGCTATAATACTGAGAATGAATCTTGTAATAGGGTCACAAACATGTCTCATTGGGTCTACTTGAAAAATCAGTCATGCTCCAAAGTCTTTCCTCTGACCACAATCTCAGCCGCGGTGACAAATTGGTACCAAAAACCTGGAGGAGAGAATAATGTCATGGGAGCTGAAGATAAGTGAGAGGACTTAGGGAAAGAACCTAATTTTAAAAATCGACTCTGCAGCTCAGTTTCATGACATAACATGTCACTTAGCAATAATTTAATCATTTTCCTCCTTCTCACCCGCAGACCTACTCCTTCCTTTTTTGTAATATAAAAAGGCTGGGAAGTAACAGAAACTTTGATTATCTCCACAGCCAGCAACATGTTCTGAGCACCTGCTTCTCTGTTTGTGAGGCCTCCAATGAAGACAAAGGTACTCCGCAAAGCTTTGCCCCCACATCCCCTGCCTTGGCCATTGCCTTATGAATGTCACTAGGACATCGGCTTACAAACCAAGCACCCAGGCAAGTGGCTTGCACCTGGCACTAGTGCAAAACTCTAAGGAAATCAGTCCCACAGCAGGATTGCTATTCCTCTATTATTATTACAATTTTTAATGGTTTCTTTTGAATAGAAAAAAAATTGACTTCAAATCACTTTGGAATGCAGAAGCTGCTGCCATGGTTACCATTTCCAGATAGCCAGCACTAACAGCAAAATCACAGCCCCAGGAGAGTGTTGAGCCGGCAAGCCATGCTGTCATTGTACACAGTCAATCGCTCTGCTAGCAAACAGGCTGGGGAGTCTTAACTTGTGGTCCAGGGATGCTGAGGATCCATGGAGATAGACTTCAGGGGGTCCATGAACTGAAGATTTTTACTTCAGTGTTTTTCATGTTATTTTGTAAATTCAGTTCAAGGACATCTTTTTTCTGAGATGGAGTTCCTCACCTTTTTTTTCAGATTCCCAAACCACTCTGTGACCCCTTCCCAAAGAAAGTTAAGAATTTCCTTCGTGGTTTCAAAGTACATAGCTTGGAAAGTTACTTAAAAGTAATTAGTTATCGTTACATGCTGGCCTTCTATACTACAGTTACAAATTCATAACCTAGAATTACAAATCCATAACTGTGAAGTCGAAGGGTTTCACGGCGCACATCCATAGATTTTCCTTAGTTTTTTTCCGGGCTGTGAGGCCATGTTCTGGGATAGTTTCTTTCTGACGTTTTGCCTGCATCTGTGGCTGTTAATCCATAACTGTTCCATATTACTGTAAGACTATGTAAATGCCCTTGCCTCCCCACCAAATCCACCTTAACAGCCAGCAACTACATCATGAAAAGGAGATCTGTGCAGCTGCTCTTTGGAACACAAAGAGGATCGTGTTTCCAGCCACTCCACTCATGAACAAGGCTGCGACAATCAGATGTAGGACCCCTGTCACAATTCCTTAATGGCAATCTGGCTTACTGTTAGGAGGGGGGGATAGAAATTTGATCCTTCTTGCACTTCAATCAACAGCTGAACAGACCTCTTTCACCTGATCTGGCTGCTGGCTGTTAGGGTGGGCTTTGGAGGTTGGGCCAGGAGATGTTACTTAGGCCTTGTCTACACTGGCCAGATACCCCAGCTTGCCCCCATTCCAGAGCCCTGCAGTCCAAACAACATGGGGCATTTACCCTGCTCTGACCTCGGGCATTCCAAATAACTTCCAGGGCAGATACAGGGCTAGAATGGGGGAAAGCTGGGATAGGGCCACTTACTGTAATATAAGAAAAAAAACCTGTTTACTCCATTTCCACTGGATTGGACCCCACATGTCTGGCATGCCACTCCTCGCTGTCACTGCCAGCTCCCTTGCTCTTCCAGAAGCCAGGCAGGGGTCCTGCAGCATGTAACCAAGGATGGTCACCTGCAAGGGTCCTGCAGTCACATATTGCGGGACTCCTGCTTGGCTTGTGGCTGCAGCTTCAGCAACAGGCTGGCATCCTGTTTGGACCTTAGTTACATATATGTATAACTGATGTAGAATATCAACAACCATCATTAGTGTGGTATTTCAAAATTGTTTCAGTTTGTGTTTTATTAGTACAATTAATTTAATTCACATCTTAACATTTGTAACCTATTGTGTTTCTATTAGAACATTTACAATTCTCTCATAAGTGCACTTGTATCCTAATCCTGGGATATAAAGTAAAGAAATATATAAATAATAGTTCAATGCTACCCCTAGAAGTAGTTAGTCACTGCTATAGTTACATGATTTTAAAACCTATTTACTTCTCTCCCACCCCATCCCTCCATAGCTAAAACAGTTACTTTTATTTTTACAAGCTGTTGGCTTGTGGTACAAACACACTCCATTCCACCACCACCCGGCCGCCATTTACCTCATTGTCACCTCAACACCCATAACACAGCATAAGACATAGAGTGAGCCAGCACTCACACCATACAATATTTCTCCTTCACCATTTACTGAGACCACACCCAAGTAAGGATATTATCAGACACAAGGGAACATGCAAAAAATTGCATCCCCAACCCCGTCAGAAGATCCCTAGAAGAACAGAAAGGGCAACCTTACCAGACACTGTGTCCTTCAGCCATTCCTGAGGCATAGCACTGACATGGACAAGGCTTCCTTTTGCATTGATGGGGACAAGTTGCTAATAAAAAGGGACACCTTACTGACACCCGTGCTACGTCCCCAGAATGCTGAAGGACAACATCATCTGGTAAGGTCACCCCTTCCTGTTCTTCAGGCATTCTTCTGACACGGTTTTTGCTGCATCTGGTTATCTCCTAACTCTAAAAGTAACAGGAAAAAATCACTGAAAAATAAGCAAGATTACCCCCTCATTAAGTTAGAATAATGATATACCTTCTTTATACCTATGTTATTGTTAATGGGATTCATTACATGTAACAAGTTTTATACATATATATATATATATGTATATATATATAACTAGTTACCTCCAAGTTCTATATGGACTCATAGAAGTCTTGTTTTCACCAATAAAATCAGCCTAAACTGTTTGTCAAAACTCATGGAGACAGTTTCTGTGCAGTTCAAGTTTCCCCAATATATCTGAAAGGTTATAGTGCAACACATTGGAGGTCACTAGTCCAGTAAAGGCTGCTATGGAGTCATCCAGTGTATGAATCTTCAAAGCAAATGTGGAAGATCTATGAGTTGCCAGCCTCTAGATCATAATTTACCCAGCTCCTTCCCATTTCTGCCCTGGAACTTGCCCTTTCACTCATGGAAATTCTGCTCATGATGTAAAAATAAGTCCAGGCCTGACTCTGAGTAGGTCTTTTGTGACATTCATCCTTAAGTGTAGGCAACTGCCATGAAATAAAATTGCAATAATTATGTCTCTGTTGTCTGACACATGAAATTTTAACGAAAGGCTTACAGTATCTGTTTTATTATTCAAGTTCACAACAATCCATTTTGAGGCATAGTCACTTACCAATGCCATGCTAATAAATGCAATAATTGTGGTAAAATGAATAATGGGGATGGTTCAGTTGCACAACAATTAATGCAGAAGTTTACATTATACAACCCTGATGTAGGATCTTGGCCATCATGAGGCCCAATTCATATGTGAAGTTAACAGCATAGTGGCAGTTGCTTATTTTTATTGCTGTGTGGAAGCTATTCTACCCTGCAAGATGTTTGTACAAAGTAACTTCTCCCATGCTGTTCTGGTGATTTGAACCGCACCAGCAAAACACACAATTTTGTTTGCAAATAGCTTCCAGGGCAGGCATAAAAAACGTGGATACATGAAGCCCATGACTATTCATAAAAGGTAATGGGTAATTATAGTGATGGCAAGTTAGAGATTTCTGGGTGAGGATCGTTGGTAGACTGGTGTCCCTGTGAGTGTTCCATGACAGGGAGAGGTTTCAGTGGCAAGATTGCCCGCTGTGAGGCAAGATCCAGCTGGTGAAAACTCTCCCCGGGTTTGTAAAGTTAATATATTACCAAAGACTTTTTCAGACCACAATCCAATGATATTAACTCTTAACCATTATTGAGAACCGTAATATTTCAGTATTCCTGGAAAAGTGGGAGAAGTGCTCAGAAAGACAAGGCTGGTAAGCTTTTAGTTCCAAAACTATAAAAAGATGGAAAGAGCATAGTCACCTTCCACGAATGGCACACCCCTGAGAGATATAAACCCATTTTTTTTCCTGAAAATGTCTTTATGGATATTTGCATAAAACTCTCATTATAGAAGAGAAACCACAGGCTAAAGATAGTTAACATACCAAGACCTTCTTGGGAACCACCAAGAAGAATATAAATTTAAATTGAATGAGCAGTTACTTGCAGAGGGATATAGTTTTCAATGGTATTCTTATTTATAGTTATTTGAAAGATTTAAGATGGCTAAAAAGAGTTTAGGTTTTGAACAAAATAAACCAGAGTTTGAATTATAATTGTGTGCCGATGATGAACATGCGATTGGTAAAATGTACAAACTTTTGTTAAAATTTGACATGGAAGAACAAGAAGTGAAAGACTATATGATAAAATGGGCCAAGAAAGTTGGGTGTAATATACAGATGGAACAATGGGGAAACATGTGGTCAAAGCGATTGAAATTTACATTATGCTATGATCTTAAAGAGAATGTTTATAAAATGATGTATTGTTGATAACATGACACCAGAGAAATTGTCCAGAATGTATAAAGGTGTTTTGAATGTATGATAGAAATGTGAACAACTCAAAGGAACATTTTACCATATGTGGTAGACATGTGAAAGGACTAAAAGGTTGTGGTTCAAATACATACTTTGAGTAAGAGGATCTTAAAGGTTAGCATTCAATTAAAACCAGAACTTTTTCTTTGGGATTCATGGACAAACAGTTGGAGAAGAGCCATGGAAGACCACACCAATATATTACCACAGTAGCAAGACTGCTGTATGCACAAAGATAGAAGAATTCAGTATTACCTGCTAGGGAGGAATGGTTTTTGAAACTGACTGAGTTAACAGAAATAGACAAACTATCTGGTCTGTTTAAAGAAAAATCATTAGCAACATTTTTAAAGGATTGGAAACATTTATAGACTTTTTGCAGAAAAAAGAAAATGACCTGATAACTTTTGGGTTTTATGCTGTAATTAGTAAGATTTGGTTATTGGAAGAAGTGTAAGATGTAGTTTAGAAAGAGAGATATGATTATATCATATGTATGTATAATTTCCAGAAAGAAAGTAAGAAGCCACTTTTCTTTTTCTCTATATTCCTTTTTATATCCTACTGTTCCTTTCTCCTTTTTTCTTACTTTCTTTTTTTTAAAATATTTGTAATTTTTATTGTATTTGGAAAGCTCTTAATATAAATTATTATTTGAGTGATGGCTACATAGCAAAAAAAATCTGTGATAAGAATAATCCTTAATGCCTACATTTATACTCTTTCTTTGCAAGTGATCTTTTAATATAACTATACTGGGGACCTTTTCAATTATCATATACAGTGAAGATTAGGATGTTTTATAATTTGTTTTACCAGGGCTTCTTTTCAACATAGTATTATCTGACATATGGCTAATATGAACCCCATCATGGTTCAAATTAGTGATAAGTATCATGTTATGGTTAAATTTTGAGTCTTGTTTTGTTTCCTGTTGGTGACTGAAACAGATTTTATACTAAATGGATAGAGGGAGAGGGAAAAAATAAGAGCACAGCAGCAGCAACTCCCACACATAGCCAAGAGAGGAGAGAGCAAAGGTACCTGGCTATTGTGAATACTACTGGAGCCAAGCACCTGAGGGAAGTGGTTTGGAGAAAAGCCCCTGTGCACAGGTGATTCTTCTCTCCTGCCCTCCGTTGTTTGTTTGTAGGAATTCAAAACAATAAGTAGGCATCTCATAGCCTCCATCTTCTCTCTCAGCAATTTGTGAGAGCCAACACCCTCACTGTATTGCCTTCCCTTTTCCTCTTTTGGTGGCAAGAATTGGTAGTATGGAGATTGAGGCAGCTCACATTAGGCAACAGTACAGAGGCCTTGCCTTCTCCAGAACACCCTAGTTGCTCCCATGATCCCACTTGCTCTACTCGTGGTGGTGAGTGTAGTTCAGTAGTAGGATTGCTTTTCTGCTTGCAGAATGAGAGAGAAAGGACTGACATGGTAGCGTACTGGTACCTCTGAGCATATCAAGGGGTCCAGGCAGCAAAAATTGTTGTAGCAGAGTTTTCATTCTCCAGTCAAGGAAATAAGCACACAGACACACACATGTGTCTAAACTACTTCTCTTTACTACAGCATAATATAGTGATATTTACAGTGCATTAGAGACTCCTCTCATAAAGACTACATATCACAGCATAAAGTATACTACAGTGCTGTCACTGCAATGCCCAGACGGAACTACTCAGTCACAATGCCTAGTCCAACAGAATACAAGTGGTTCCCACACAGATTCACTCACTCTCTCTCACGAGATAAGGAATCCTTCCAAGGCTAGCTTCTCAGGCCTAATCAAAATACTCTGGCAAGCTGCATTTAGCCCTCTCACCATTGGCCGCTGCAGGCTGTAACTTGTCATACCTGCTCTTTACAGTATAAATTTACCAGGTTGCATATCCCATTATCATGACAGGGACTTTATCAGATGCGGCAAATATGACATCATAAGGATACCTAATGATAGTGAAAGGACACACATACCAGACGACACCATCCTTTCATGATCATATCTTGCCAATAAGCCATACTTCTTTATTGACAGGCTAAGCTGACAATAGATCGGTCATGGCACTTTGTTGCTGGCATTGCCAGCGTTTGAAACTTCACTCCATTGTACTCACATGAATGCAGCATCAATGGGATAACAGTTCTGAGTGAAATTGGGACAGCCAGGTAAGGGACGCTCTTTTTATGACACCGTTCACTCTCCATTAGTGCCTGGGCTGCCTTTTCACACTATGGAAGATAAGGTCTGGTGGGCAGGGGAGGGGTTCTTTTGCCAGCATAAAAACATTTTAAAATATGCTGGCAAAAGAACAATAATGGGGGGTGGCCTGATAAAGTCCAAAGTCTGAGCAGGAAGAAGGAGGCACCAGAAGTGACCAGCTTTAAAAGTAATTGTTCACGAAGTAAGAATTTGAATGCTGTATAATTAAACATTTTAGCAAATGCATTTTTGGCCAAAGATGAAGAATAGTCTATTAAGATCTTTTTTTATAGTTTTATATAGATGTACCCAAAATGTCAGGGTTGTTGGGTTTTTTTAATAATGTATTTCTAAGAAATAGAACTTGTTGGGTTTTGTGTGTATGTTAAGAAAGATTGCAGTGCAGTGTTAATTCCAAATATAATCCACTCCATCCAACTGGGTTTAAAAATATCATACATCTTTTTCAGAAATGACATGTCCATGTAAGTGTGCCTAATTATTAATTTCAGTATCAGATGTTCTAATAAGTGCAAATGAATACAGGTTGCCCCCCTTATATGCAGGTGATACATTCCCAGACTTACAATGGATACTTGAAACCGTAGGTAATTGTAAACCCCATAGAATCATGCTAGAGGACCTAGGAAATGCCTAGAGAGGCTTTCTCGCTAGGCATCTCCAGTGGAACTCTATGGTAAATTCTGGCAGAAGTTACCATAGAGTCACACTGGAAGACCTAGAAATTCTTAGAGAAGTGGCCTTTCAGCATCTCCAGTGCAACTCTGTGGTAACTTCCAGCTGAAGTTAACATTGAGTCATGCTGGTGGATCTAGGAAATTACTAGAGAGACCATATTTTTCAGATGACAGATAACTGAAACTGTGGGTACTGGTCCCGTACATACATGGGGTAACCTGTATAAGAATATTTTCTTTATTTTAGTACATGATTAGATTGTGACAGGTTATGATTTTTAGAAATAATTTGACATATTCAAATTGAAAAATTAGGTGGCTTACCTGCCTTCTTCCGGTACTGATTCTGTAACAATTCTGGCTGTTCCAGATATCAAAGAAGAGGTGAAGGAGCCGCAAGCATTCATTTTGGGCTTCAACAATGAGTTACTCTAGTATAAGTAGAAAACTATGTTAAATACTTCTAGCCAGGAAAAGGAAAAGACTACTACTAAAGTGTAACTATTGGTGTCACCGCCAAGACAAGAAAAGACAAAAGCATAAAGATAAGCTCCTCGTTCATTGAGACAGGGGCCCTGCTTCTGGTGATGGGAGGTGGTGGAAATGTCATTCTCTCTTCCACCTCCATCACCAGCTAAATGGACTTCCTTCAACCAATGCTGGTTGGTTGTTAAGATGGACTGGACTGGGGGCTGCTGGTGGGGTGTGACTATGTAGGATTAGTTAATACAGAGCCATAACTCTAGGTTACAAATCTGTACCTGCAGTAATGAATACCAGCCATAATTCATGAGTTTTTAAGTTCCTTGTAAATCTGATCTATTAGCACTTTGCCACTAACTTTTCTACCTCCTAAATTAATGAAAAATTGGAGACAGCTAGCCACTTGCTTCTGGACAGTATCTTCTGTGTAGTGAGTCTGAATACTGAACTATTATTTGCTTCATCTGTCTTCCAAACTCCAGTAGAGTACTTAGGGCAGCCTTCCTCAACCTGCCCTGCTCTAGATACATTGGACTCCTGTCATCTTCACCAAACATGTCCATTATATGGTAAGAGCTGTAGTCAAACACATCTGGAAGATACAAGTTCAGGGAAGGTTTGTTTTGTTTTATTTTGTTTTTTGAATTGGATATATGTCTAACCTCTTCACCTCTGCTGGTGAAGGTCTGGCTGAAGACAATTTGCTGTCCAGGCCAAGGAACAGATTGACATCCCCTCCCATTCCATGGGTAATCAAAACCCAACTAGACTGGTAGTTGAATCTATCTTCAATGATAGCAATGGGACAACATCCTTCACTGCACATGAATGTAAGATGCTCCTTTACATGTAAAAATGGAGGGGTGCTGGGATATGTTTATACATATAGATTTTTACAGCAAAGAGAGCTATGACCGGTAATGACCTACAAGCACAGCTGGTGTTGGCTGATTTGTGCTGAAGCCAGAAATGCAGAGGAATTGCCAGCCAAAGTGTCTATGAGGCTGGTATCTCCATGAGAATACATTATTATGAGCAGGCTCTGAGCCTGGGAACCTGTACTGTTGATGTGATTGCATATCCCATCATGATGTGAGTATATAAGAGTGCAACTCACTGTGTTGGTTCTCTTGTAGCTTTTACTCTTGTTCTTGTCCTTCTGACACTATACTCTGCTATGCTTAAATAAACTGCTTCTAGTTTAGACACACACTGTGTCTGAGTGATTTATTTTCAGCCCGAAGTCAAGGCCACAAGGGCCTTGCACTAAAGCACAGCAAGACTTTCTGCACATGCTCAGGAGGGTCTAGCTCACGCACCTCAACAGCAAAGGCTGTAAGCCAGTTTAAGGCACCCAAGATAGGCCATATGGCACATCACCTTCATCACCCTGCTGCTTCCTTCTGCTTCATTATTCTCCATAATGAAACATCTTGTCTGCAGCAACAAAGTGTATTTAGATTGCTCAACCAGCTTACTATACTGCTCAGCTCTTCCTTCTGTTAGGAAGTTCCGAGTCCTCTTCTTTTAGAAATACTTTCTAATCTGTTAACTAAGACTTGGTGGCTGATGAATTATTAAGCATCCCAAGTGCTGCTTTATTAAATTGGAACAGCCTGCCATCTCTTGGGAACAGAACACTTATCTTGGGGCTGGTTTACATGGAAGGTTTTATTGCGTTAAGTTGCACTGTAGTGCTTTCACGCATCAGTGGCGGGTAGTTTATACAGTAATTGTTTACACAGCTATATTTTGTGGCGTTCCCACAGCCAAATGTAGTGGGGGCATGGCCAAGCATTGCAGAGGGAAAGGAATGCCATAGGAATGCCTGCCCTGGCCCCAACTCCGTGCTGAACAGCTTAGAAAGTTTTCTTCCTTGCTTGAAACAGCATTTTCTTCCAAATACAGGAAAGCCAGAGAGAGAGGGGGGGGGAGAGCAGTTCAGCTTGCTACAGCCCTTCGTGAAATCGTTTCTCTCCCTCCCCCATGCACAGGAAAAAAGTTGACAACTGAGGTTTTACATACTTTTGAAACAGCAGAGAAGGTGAGAAGGAATGCTCCCTGAATGAAAATCGTTGGGAATCCTTTTTGTTTGAAAACTGGCTTGCAAAATAGCAGACAGGATTTTTGCAAGTTTCCTCTAAACGCTACAGTCTTTCCTCCCTCCCTCACCCTCTTTTAAGCCCACCCCTGCATCATCAACCAATCACAATGCAGCTCTGCTTTAACCCTTAGCGGAATGCTAGTTTACACTGCAAATAAAGCACTACATTGCAAATATACCGGCAAAAATAGCGACATGCCCTGCCACGCTATATTTGGGTGTTTTACCTTCCCCCCTTCTGAATGAGGCGATGCTGTGCTGCGATCCGTGGGAACTATGAGCTATCTTAGCGGTATATTTAGAGGAATATTTGCCCGTGTAAACCACCCCTGGGACAAAACATGGAGGGGATGGCGACAAGGCAAGGGTCTCATCACATAAGTGCCTCTGAAGACCTAAGGGCAACATGTCCCTGTGGCTATTCAATGTCAGTGAGCCAAGAGGCTAGTTGTAAAGATTCATTTGCCTTCTAGAATAAGGCACTCAGTTGCACAAAGTTACCAGTAGTTCTTTTAGCCTCAAACTGGCTACAGCTCATTGGGAAGGCAAAATACCAATGGACCATGACAATTTCAGCTCTAAGTTGCCACTTCAAATATGTCCCAAGTCAGTAGTGACCTAAAATGTTTAGCAATACAACCTGGAAGTTGTTAGGAGATTTGTGAAACAGTCATGTGAGCTCACAGCTAGAGAAAGTTACTTTTTCTGATACAGCTCCAAGAATCTCCCAGCGAACATGGCCTACAATCATGCTTCTGAATACAAAATGATATTGTGTATTGATATGGCAGGCAAATTAATGCAAATTATGATAGAAGGATAGTAGGGTATGAATTAAATGTATTAATTTTGTGGGACTGGAGCAGTAACAGGATTGATATTTGGTTGTTTTATTTACTGTACACCACTCCAAAACCTGATTAAATAACAAGAGAAATTTATATATTTAACAAAAGGGGAAGAAAACCAAAATGGATACATAATTATGTTGAGATTGTGTAACCTGCTGGTGGAGTGTACCTCAGTGTACTTTCGGCTGCACCATATCCCCTGCTGTTTACCCTAGGTGTGCAGCAAACAACCAAAGGGCTTGCAGATGCCATTCCACCTCCCCAGTCACTCAAGGGGGAGGGGCAGGGTTTTCTGAGCATGTTCCAAAAGCTCTCAACCACCCAGGAAAGAAGGAGCAGTCTCCATCCTGAGCAATTGGCCGCAAGAGAGACAGAACAGTGCCTGCAAACCCCTCAGCTGTTGTTGTGTATCTAAAATGGAAGCATTGCAGGAAAAGGTACTGAATATCTTTTCCCACAACATCCAACAAATTCATACATTGGTATAACCAGAGCTTATGCTAGCATACACCATCAACAGGATTCCAGCCTCTGTTCCCTAGCACAGTCCAAATTAGAATATAGACATGCTTCAGTTAACAAAAACTCCAATAAAGCTCCTTTAAAAAAAAAAAAAAGTCTGCCTACACACACACACACACACACACACGCACCACTTTTTCTTTTTGTCTTTGGTTTAGCTAGAGGATTTTAATAGCATTAGCATTTGGGAAATGGTGAAAGAGGGCTGGAAAACACAGTAGTGGCTGGTGAAAGAAAGAAAAAAAATATCTGGATGCATTGGAAGATTTGAAGTGGTCTCTAGAAGGTTTAAGATTTTTAATTTTATTTTTTACTTTTCCAAGGCTCACTTGACCTGATTGTTCCATTTCACATCTGCATATTGCTAAGTTTTGGAGGAGGAAAAGTTTGCTGAAACATGCTCAATGGTTCTTTTTTGTGGTCCAGGAGTAGGACACTATCCCTATTCTTTCTATGTTCTTTCTGCCTCTAGTACCAAATTTTCTATTAAAGAAGTAATGCCCAGGAACACATCTACTTCGTTAACTGAGGTATACCTGTATATTCAAAATAATACTTGTGCGTATTATAGTTTTGCACATTCAGAATGTTTCACTTTGAAACACATTCTCAATATTTTCCCCCCTTTTTACAACCATGTAAGAAATGTCAGTGCGGTTCTATATTGTTGACAGAGGACTGAGGTTGAGACATAATACATAGCTTAGGTAGCAGATCAGATAAACAGTCTGAAGATCTGGCTTTTTCTTTATTAGACAACTTGCCCACTGAGGTAGACCCACTGGTGGTAACTTCATGTCAACAGGTAACCCTCTCTGTTCTGAGACTTTGGGCTTTTCTACATTAACCAGGATATGCCAGCTCCCCACTAGTGTATCCTGGCTGTAGATCTAGCATGTTCTGCCCCCGCTACCTGGACAAAATCGGACAGCTTCCAACCAGAACATAGGCCTGTTGTTGCAGCTGCCGTTGCCACCACCATTTCCCCTGCTGATGTGGAAGCCAGGAAGAGGGCCCACAACATGTGACTGGAAACCCCCCTGCATGTGACCAGCAGTGAGGGATGGTGTACCGGCTCCTGCAGACACATGGGGCCCAATCTGGTGGTACCTGATTAAACTGGATATTTTTATATAATGGTTTATCGGGCCCTACCCCGGGTTGCCCACATTCCAGCCCTGTATCTGCCCTGGGGGTGGTGAGGACTGCCTGAGGGGACAGATCGAAGTAAATGTCCTGAGACAGCTGGACTTCAGGGTTCTGGAACACGAGCAAGCTGGACTATTTGGCATGTGTAGATAAGCCCTATGTTATATAAACAAATATAGGCTGGTTTAAGGCAGCCTCTAAAGCAGGAGCAATATACTAAAGAAACATTTATCAACAATCATGACAATTTTCCCAGAGTATGTGTGGCATGAAAGTGGATTTTAACCAGGGCTATTCCAATACAGTCTACCATCTTAAGGTGCAACAGTACATAGTTCCTCTGTTCCACCCACATCGTAGTAAACAGCATCAAATCCAGATAAGTGATTTTAGCAAGTAAGGGAGAAGAATCCCACAAACATCTTTCCCTATCCTTGACAGTAAAAATGCAATACTGTAACTAACTAACTACTATACATAAATGTATTTATTATTTTATTTATTTATGCAATTTCTATGCTGCCTTTCTCCCAAAGTGGGACCCAAAGCAACTCACTGAACAGTTACAATTACAATTAAAACCAATTAAAACATACAAAGTATATAAAAAAAGATAAAAACAACATAAAAACATACCCCAATAAAAGCAACAATGATATGTCAAAGGCCTGCCTAAGCATGTTTTTGCCTGCCGGCAAAAAGAAATCAGGGAGGGGGCCAGCCTAGCCTTCCATGGAAGGGAGCTCCAAAGGGTGGGAGCAGCCACAGAGAAGGCTCTCTCTCGTGTCCTCACCAAGCGAGCCTGTAATGGTGGTGTGACCAAGAGAAAGCCTTCCCCTGAAGATCTTAAAACCCTTGCAGGTTCATAGATACATATATTAATAAATAATTGTCAATAACTTCTCTTTCATGACACCAAAAATCAACTACTTGAAGTGCTCTCCTCATTCTGCCTAACGTTAGAGCTTGCCCTGTTTTTATTATAGACCACATAAATCTTTTTTGCCTGGTGGGAGGAGATATAGGAGAAATTGGATCCCAAGAACACGGCACACAACCCCCTTGTTGCAATAGCTCCACTGGCTGCTGGTCTGTTTCAATGGACAATTCAAAGAACTGGTAATAACCTGCCAAGTTCTATACAGTTGAGGTCTAAGTTATCTGAAGGATCGTATTTGCCTGTATGAGCCTGGCTGTGTTTTGAGATCTTCTCTTGTTTCCTCCTGGTATATCAGGTGGGAACACAGGAGAGGGCCTTCTTGGTGACTGCTCCCTTCTGAACTCCCTTCCTAAAGATGTCAGATGGGGACCCTCCCTGCTATCCTTTCATAGGGAGGAGAAGACCTTTTTCTTTCAGCAAATGTTTGATGGCTGACTGCTCAGGAGGAGGGAGACCTTGCAAAATGTGCTGTACTGTTTATTTGTTGTTTTCTTTTTGATGGCCTTGCTTTTAATTGCTTTTAATTCTATTGTTAACTTAATTATATTTTAATTTTGGCATGATCTGAATTTTAAAGCTGCTACTGTTTTTAACATTTAACCCCTGAGACTGAGGGAAAGGTGGGATATAAATAAATATAACAGTAGTAACAACAAAAAGTGAATGCAATGCTAGGCTCCATCAGTAGGAGTATAGATCAAGGGGAAGATCAAGGAGTATAGGTCAAGGGGAAATTATAGTGCCACTCTATTCTGCTTTGGTCAGACCTCACCTGGATTACTGCGTCCAGTTCTGGGCACCACAATTCAAGAAGGATTTTGACAAACTGGAACGTGTCCAAAGGAGGGAGACCAAAATGGTGAAAAGTCTGGAAGCCATGCCCTATGAGGAGCAGCTTAGGGAGCTGGGCATGTTTAGCCTGGACAAGAAAAAGTTAAGAGGGGACATGATAGCCGTGTTTAAATATTTGAAGGGATGTCATACTGAGGACAGAGCAAGTTTGTTTTCTACTGCTCCGGAGACAAGGACATGAAGAAATGAACTCAAACTACAGGAAAAGAGATTCCACCTAAACATTAGGAAGAACTTCCTGACATTAAGAGCTGTTCAGAAGTGGAATACACTGCCTCGTAGTGTGGTGGAGTCTCCTTCTTTGGAGGTTTTAAAACAGAAGCTGGATGACCATCTGTCAGGAATGCTTTGATTGTGTATTCCTGCAGGGCAGGAGGTTGAACTAGATGGCCCTTGTGGTCTCTTCCGACTCTATGATTCTATGAAAAACAACAACATGGGATATGGCCTGTGGCTGTCATTTATCTGTTCTTACATAAATAATTCATGCTTCTAAGTGCAGAATGGTTGCATCCAGTGTGGGAAATTTTTGACCTCATCTCTGGAGGGCTTGGAAACGCTACCACAGAATCTTATAGCATTGTTAATAAAACAATGTTAATTTATGCCACCCCAAGTTCTGCACAGAAGAAGTTGGACTGATGCCAGCACACCTTTGTGCACTGATGGGTTCCTGCCAATTTAACAGCATATTGTACACTCCAACTTCCCCTATGTCTCATTAAGCTCTGGCTGGTCTGTGAATGAAAGCAAAAACATCATGTAGCACGTTTTCTCTTGTCCCTCTTAGCTAGGATGAGCATTGCCAGATGTTCCCTGTGTTAAGAGAATACCCTTTATTCCAGGGCCTCAGAACTCCAGAGTCAAATGCAGTTGGTATATTTTTCTCTGCATCCCAACTCCACAGCAAGTGCTCAGTGGAACAGGCACTGCTCACTTAGACCTGCTTATTTGTCTTTGTATTGGGTAACTATGGTAACTATTATAGACTTTATTGGAGCTCCTTGTTTACTTTCCCTTGTTTATCCTGATCATTTCTCTTGTTGCACACTTTCACCCATGTACGTGCATGTATGCCCATACACAAGCACACCTCTGACTCTCTTGACAAAGAACACGGAGTATAGTGTCCACTGTAAGCCCAATTCTCAATTTTGCTACCTGCTAGCAATGTTCCCTGTGTTATCAGCTGATATCTGTGGCAACTGATCCCTGATGCCTGAAGGCTGTCCAAAGACCTTCCTCCCTTTGGCTGCAGAACAAGAAGTGTACAGTATTTATCCTCCTGCAGTGAATCTTGTTTTAATCTACCAATGATGTGCATTATGGTTATCACCAGTAAAACTCTGCCCATGAAAAAGTGGAACTGAGAGCAACTTGTGCAAGGCTGAGGCTATGGCAGGGAGGTGAAGTATCAACCCACACCATCAATATCAAAATCCAGTTATTTTTTATCCTCTGGGTCATGTTAGTTCAAACGAGCAAATTTTCTTGACAATCTGTTTTAGAGCCAAACATGTACACTCATTACCCGTTTGCTGCAAATGGTCCAGACATCATCCCTTGAGGTTAAAAGGTTTTTGCTTTGCACTTGGTGTGCTGTACACTAGCCTATATCTGAAGGAAATGTTATTCCTCTTGAAGATATCACAGTCATTGCTTTTGCAATTGTCACCTGGAGTACAGTTCTTCATGTGTTGTGTTCTCCTGAGGATATTGGACCTATTGGGTACTATTTGTATGAATATTTCTTTGAAAGGGTAATTATGATACAGGGAGGAAGGAAGGAAGGAAGGAAGGAAGGAAGGAAGGAAGGAGTTAAGGGGTTGTCTATCTGGCAAAAATACTCCTCATAGAATTTGAGGAGAATACAATTTGTCTTAATTACCGGTAGATCCCGCATCAATCTGCCATATTCGGAAGGAGTGGGGCCAAAAACACCAAAAACTCAGAAGGAAAAGCCTTTGCGGCTTTTCCCATATTTTTTAAAAGGCTCCACAGGGAATGTGCATTCCTGCTCATTGGGACAACCGATTCACTCTGCTGCGCATTTCCAATAAGAGCAGAAGTGGAAAGCTGATTGGTCAAACATGCGCAGGGGGTTGGATTGTACCCAAAACAACCATGTTGGATTCTTGCCTTAATGATCATGTGCTGAGGTGACAAAGCAGCTTTTTTTTTTTTGCTTTTTTTCTATTTATACCAGGATTACAGGTAAGTGAGGTATGGGGCATTCTTTCGCCAGCATAAAAACACCACAGAATATGCTGGCAAAAAAACATTTGGGGTTGGTGGTCTGACAAAGTCCAAAGACTCCTTTTCTATGGTTTTCTGTATTTATTTTATAGGAATTACATCACTTTGGGGAGGATAGAAGATTGTGTATTTCTCCTGCCCATACCAATGTGCATCATTCCTTTGTTCCTCATACATTCACCACGATAAAATGTCAAGCAATTGGTGCAAAGTGACCAGAATTCAGAAGTAATTAGTTACAAATCACTAGCTGTTTGTAATTAATTCCTTCCCGAAATAACTAAAGTATGACATTGCAATTGTAAATCAACAAGGAATAACACAATTTCTTTTGTACTGTAGCTATAACTTCATAGTAACTTTTATATTTACAGAAAGTGTGGTCTCAATGATGGAGGAGGAATATCATATTTTTCATACTGTGCCTCATGCAGTTGAGTAAAAGCGATAAGATGTGGGATTTTAAAAAACTAAAAAGTACCTACTTTATCAACTTCTGAGAAATGGGGAAGCAGAGAAAATTTTCAAATTGTAACTATACAGGCAGCTTTGGGGAGAAGGGGCTCTTCAGAAGTATAATTAATAGATTTGTTAAGCAACTGTTTATGCCCTGGAAGTAGGTATGACCACGATTTCCAAGTTCCAGTTGAATACAAACAGTATTCTAAATTGAGAATGTTGTTCTCATTAACAGTCAAAAATATCCACCTCAACCCACTTTATACTGCACAGAGTCAAGAGATCAGGCAATGCTGAAAAGGGCCTTAAAGGACTGTTCCATAAAGGATAAAATGCAGCTAAACAACCTTTGAATGATTGTGGGGATAAATTCTGAAAAGCAGCTGTAGGAAATTAAAATATAGCTTAAATGTACGTATACAATATAATGTTATGTCTCTACGTTTTAAGCTATTAATAACAGTTATCCTGTGCATTTTGAATGCAAGGCCATGTTAACATAGAGAGTCATGACTTTAACTATTACTCTTATTTTTCAAGAAAAATTCTGACATTTCCCAATTTTTTATTTTTTATTTTGCCTTGACAAACAGCCGACAAAAGGAAACATCTGGAATAGATCCGCTGCATACTGAGCCAGATGCCTTTCCCCATATTTCCTCTGACTGTGAGTTATATATATATCAAAAGTGATTCTCTCTCTCTACTAATAATCTGTTATCTGAATAAGTAATTGCTTGTGGCTGAGGCCGGGATAAGAAGCATCTATTCCACCTCTCTTTGATTTACATGGTTCTCTGTTGTTTCACACTGCATCTCATTTTTCTTTTCATCCTTTATTTGGGGGAGGGGGGAGTTTGTGTATTTTTAGGTATTCCATCAAAGTCAGCGATGCAGGCTTTTTGTCGACCTTTTTACCTTGTAACTTTGTCAGAAAAAGAAATGTGAAAAACAAAGGAGAGAAAAATGTTTTCCAGACACAATAAAGTGAGATCAGAACTGCTGGAATAGACCAAAGCCTAGGGTGAGCCCTGCCATTAGCCAAAGTGAGGCAGGTAGGACCTCAGGCAGCCCCTGATGGAGATGGGGAATGGAGATAACATGTTGGACAACTTACCCTATGGGCTCTTCTAGATTGATCTAAAGAAATGTAACATCTCACAATACTGCTCCTTGGGTTTTGCCACCTGTTGTCACTTCTACAACCACCTGTCCCATTCTTTTGGGGAGCTGTTCATAGCAATTTCTTGGATCTGCACCAGGGCTCTTCCAAACGTGTTCTTTTTTTTTAAGAAAAAAAATGAGGCATGGTTTGCTTGGTAGGTCCTATGGTTTAAAAGGCAAATTTTCTCCTCTTTGTATGTTTTATTATTTTTATAAAAGTGTTATAGTCCAAAAAAAAAAGTGCCAATTCACTGATGCATTCTAGCACTATAACTCTTTTTAACAAATTAAAGAGAAAGAAGGAGGAGAAGAGAAGGGAACATATTGTTTCAATATGTCTTGGAATCAAAAAGAAACTTACTTGAGGATGGGAGAAAAATGCTGCAGTGGGTGCCGGGGATTGTCAGAAAATAGTCCAGGACAGCAGAAACATCATTTGGATTTTGGGGGTGGGGGCAGGGGGGGGGACTCGAGAACTACAGCAACAAATACATGTATACTGTATAACTTTCTGACACATTTGCCCCATCTGGACAAGCCTTATGTTGCCAAGTGGCCTGTCCTGTGCACCCTTAACTTTCAGGGGAGGGGGAAGATCCTGCCCCATTGCCAGCACTGGAGAAAGATTCCATCACCTGACTGGTCAGCTTCTGTACATCAAATGGGAGAAGATGGCATCTTGTCTTTCCAGCAACCATTGACTTGAGCTGCCCTTTCCAAGGGCTAACACAGTTCATCATCCTGTTTCCAACTAGTTTGTAACAAAGCAAAGATATGCAAGCAGTTCAAAACAAGGCATAACAGCATCAATCCTCCTCTCCTGTTTTTCTGCAGCACCTTGGATAACTCCTCTAAAGGTCAGACTGAAACCCGAAATGGATTCACCACTTGACTGACAATGTCACTTGGCTGACATTGGAGCCACTAGCTCCAATGAGTAGGACGTACAACCCCCCCCCCACTAGCTCTTGGTCTGCTGGCCAGGGGCTGAGGTCAGAGAATGTTTTCCTTTTACTTGGTTTTCTCTATCAAATATGTCAGCTTTTGGAGCTATGGTTTTATAAAAGAGAAAAAAGAGTACTTTTTTAAAAGCCCTGTTGTCTACTTTTGAGGTGTGAAATAAGTATTTCTGTTTATGTGGCACTCACACATTATTATTTATTGCCTTTTTTAAATTTCTTCTTTTACCCACAAACTACCTTCAGCTTGAATATTCAGTGAACTAGCTTTACTCACTGCATCTAAAATTAAAACATTGTACCTGCCAACATTCAGGAACAAAAAGCCCCACAGACTGTGTTGTACATATATTTGCATAAATGTGGGCAAATGTGCCCAGTGTACTTGCTCTCACATGGAATAACAAAATTACATGTGAATTAATGGAGTTTCTAAATGCTCCACATTCTTTACCTTTTACTATCTCTCTAAAGCTGGAAACAATACATTTGCCTCTTTGATAGGTTGTTAGCCAGGACACAAAATAATTACGTATCCAAATGTTTGGTGTGTGTGTGTGTGTGTGTGTGTGTGTGTTAAAATATTGAATCTTATGCATAGCTGCATGGGAATATAATTGTACAGACAGAGGTACTCTGGCAACGGGCCAGAGTAAGCTACACAAGATCAAGGCCAGCCAAAATATAGTTCCTCAAAATGCAGCTAAGATTCCATGGCTTGTTAATTATTAAACTTTTCAAACTTGGTTGCATCAGATTGGCAGCATCTTACATCTCTAGGGAGAAAGAAAAAAAAATGTCTCTTCTGAGCAGAGTGAACAGAGTCTGGCAATGATGCTGAAAGAATGGGAGGAAAGTGATTCTCCCTCTTCTGATACATTTCACAGAACTCTGGCATCAAGTCACTTCAAACAGTGCAAGGCTATGTCAGGTAGAATAAACACACATGCTGCATCAGACAGATCACTGGTCCATCTAGTCCAGCATTGTCTCTTGCATGGCAGTGGTTCTGCAGGTTAGGGATGTAAAGCCTCAACAGTTCCTCCAGGTAGATGAGAAAGTGAATATTCCTCACAGTATTTTTTCTGTATTTAAATGTCTCAAAGTGTTGTCAACAACTTCTGCAGAGAAAAACACATTGGGATTTTTTTGTGCAAAAGAACATGTTGTCTGTGCAGACAACAGTGGCTGAGATCCTGCATGGGATATGTAGCGACAACAACATAGCTACAATCTATCTCCCAATCCAACCCCTAAAACCCACCTTAAAAGGTAGGCAGCTGCACCAACAAAGGAGCTTTGCAGCAACTGGCAAGTGGGATGCTGATGGATTATGTGGCCAGCCCTCTCCCACCAGTGACAAGCAGAAAGCTAGCTTTGTCTAGTGGTTAGAATGTTGGACTAAGACTCTGGCAAACCAGGATTCAAATCCCAGCATAGCAATGGAAACCCACTGGGTGACTTTGGACCAGTCACACTCTCTCAGCCTCAGAGAAAGGCTATAAGAAATCTTATTTGCATAAATCTTGCCAAGAAAACCCTAAGTTTGGGTTGCCATGTTGGCATGGAATCAGCTAGAAAACACATAACAACAACAACAATCTCTGCCATGTTGATTTTCCCATTCCCTCGGTTTTCTTCCCCTGCATTCATCTGCTTCTTCTACTCTTGTCCCCATTCCCTTTTCCAGGTGTCCTGGTGTTCACAGCTGGAAACTAAGTTAAATCAAATGTGTTTCACAGCTCATTCGCCTAACTGTTCAGATGTGAAGCATTCTGCATAGCCAATAAGTGTCCTGGAGATGCTGTCATTTGTCACCTCTGAGAATGCATTAGCTCTGGCATAAAAACCATGGAGCAAAGCAAGGAATGAAAGTCCTCCCTGGAGATTAATCAAAGAGTGCTTTTCAAATCCACGCATCAAATCTGAATACTCATTTACTCGAACCGAACACTTGAAAATTCAAAGTTCCATGGTGAACGTTTGCATTATCTCTGTTCTTGACAAATGTCAGCAAATCCTATCATTGCCCCTCAGTCAGACTGGTTGCTTGAGGGGAAAGGAAAAGCACAAAGCCAGCATGTTTTCTCCCTATATGATGTTTTGTTCCAGAGCTTTCTGCAGATATGATGTTACTTATAAGGCCCTGTCAAAATACTTGGTGCTTTACTGTATCCTGTATCTGAAAATCCAAGGTAACGGCCAATACAATATGGTGGAGCCTGCTAATCCACTATCACAAAAGATTCAGCTTGCAGAAGAGTTTTCCAGTGCATCTACTATGAGAGTGAAGATGTTCGAGTGCACTAGTTGTGAAGTGCACCCTCACAGGTGCAGGATGAACAAGTCTTGTACATGATTTTACCCCTACATGGAGATGATATCTCATTGGAGAAAGCATCACGTGTGAAGATCCCTTACAAATACAGTAACAGTCACAGCATGTGAGAAGTGGCTGTTTGAAAAGATAATGTAAAGGTTACCAACCCAGTTGCAGATCAACAATTTCTCATAGAATTAAAGTTAATTGTGAGAGTTATGCTTGAGTCTTGCAAAGACAATGGCCAATGTACACAAATGATGGAAATTTGATGATAGTCAGGCAGGTATGTTTATTTTTCTTCTTGCATCACACATTTTCTCATGGAAAAAAGTGACATCTGGATGTTTCACTACAAGCATAAACTTTGCATACATAACACTTTTTTATTTCATTGCATTTTGCATTCATGGTAGATAATGTGAATGAGCCAGTGGGTACTCTCACATACTCCTCTTGTCCAGAAAGAGTCTTTGATGGCTGGAACCTGCTTCTTAGATGGCCATTTGCCACCTAAGCTTTCTCTGCTGCTGCAGAGCTCTCTCAGGGACTTCAATTTGCCATCTTTCCTCACCCTGAAGTTTGCTTATGACAGGTTATCAATCTGTTTTGTGTCGGGCACCCTAGGCAAAAGAGATGAGCCACAATCTCTCATGCACACCAATGTAAAAAACACAGTCCTGCAGAGTGAAGCAGATCCCAAGACAAGGAGCAATCAACATTTCATCTCCACAAGCTTATCAAGCAAAGCAAACACACACAAACATTGCCACTGAGGGAGAACCATGTGTAACTATCTCTCAAACTCCAGTCCATTCTCCTTCCTGCTGTGGATGTTGAGTCATTACTTTGCATTCAAACCTTCCTGCTTTTGTTCAGATCATCCATCTTCTCTATGATGAAAGCTGACACTGTCGCCTGATGCTGTCAGAACTGTGGGGCATGATGAATTTGTCTACTGATATGACTAGAGGCTTTTCAAAGAAGTAGGGCACCTGAGCTCTCTTGGGCTCCCCACACCACCCATCTGGCCCATGCCAGAGGTCTCTATTGGGGGTATAGCATATCTTTGGTGAGAGCTTTGCAGACAGTGGGAGGTCTGTGAGAGCAACTAGAAGCAAATTGAGCAATACTGATGAAATCTGAATGTGGCAGCTTGTAAGGTCTTTGATCTTACATCACTGCGAGTATGTACCCATGGAAGGAAGAAGAAAGGAGCAAGAAATGAAGGTGGCAGCTGGCACAAAGGGCACAAAGAGTGGTAAGCTATGTTTTCAAAAGCTGTTGGCCATTTAAAAGAGTAAGTTCCAAATGCATTTTATTGCAATTAATGACTATACTACCTTTGGTTCACTATGGTCAGTTTCATATAGGCATTTTTTTCCCTATATGAGTGTAGTTTCCCCATTAGAAAAAGCCATCAAAGAAAGATATTTATGCAGGTTGACTTTTACCATGTGTCTTGCCTTGTGGGTGAGAAAGTGGTTGAAGAAGGCTCCAGCAAACTAGGGATGGATCTGATCAAACCCACAGGCTGCTCTCTGCCATTCTCTCTACTGCAAACATTATTTCATTAGTTATCTCTTGAACTAAAGACACGATCATGCTCTCATAAGACTAGAATCCGGAGTCCTCCAATGAAGCTAAATGGTAGAATTCAGGAAAGACCCCTCCCTTTCAAATTTGTTGCTAATAACTGCCATCATGTCAGCTTCAACTTATGGTGACCCTATGAATGAGAGACCTCTAGGACACCCTGTTCTTAACAGCCTTGCTCAGGTCCTGCAAACTCAGGGCTATGGCCTCCTTGATGGAATCAATCCACCTGTAGTGAGGTCTCCCTCTTTTTCTACTGCCTTCCACTTCTCCATGCATTATCATTATTTCTAATGAGTCATGTTGTCTCATGAGATGTCCCAAGAATGATAGCCTCAGTTTAGTCATTTGGGATTCTAGGGAGAGTTCTGGCTTGATTTGCTCCTTGATCCATTTATTTGATGTAGCCTTAGTTAGACTATGCAGTTTGCTTCAGCAAAATGCTGTGTTGGCCCCCAATTTGGAAAGCTTTGGAATGGATGTTAATATCTTCAAGAGTAGCCCTTGTGATGTTCTGCACTTATATTTGCATACGTACTTACATGTTACTGAATACATATGTGCAATAAGGTAGTATAGAGTAGATAGAATAAGGCAAGTGGTCTGTTGGGAGGGGGTGAGAGCATGGAAAGTTGGGAATGAATGATAATTAGGAATTTCAAAGAGATTTTTAAATGTTTGGAGGCGGGGCAGCTAGATCCATTAGTGAGTTTTTTATTTTATTTATTTATTTTTACCCCACTTTTCAGCCACAAGGCTATCAGAGTGGCTTACAAATTGCTTTAAGCAATAGCAATTTACACATCTACACTGCATTAAGCAATTTCCAATGCGTGTTAGCTAATTGTGTTCAATTAAGTGTTTGGAACTGGAGGAGTTAGAAGAGAGGTAGCAGATAGTACCATCAGGTTAAACCAGAACAGTTTACACTGAGTTAGTTGGTGAGTTAGATAGTAAGTGGAGAGCAGGGTTACCACTAAGTTCAATCAGGTTTTAGTGAGAGTAGATAGAGGACTTTTTCGGATGAGGTTTTATAACGCTAGCAGCCTCGTTCCCATTGCGAGGCTGCTGCACTGCAGGGTGTCCCTTTCGGATGACGCTCTGCCCTGCAGATCCTCTGCCGATACTGTTGCGTAACCACAGGGATGCAGCAGCATTATATTTGGTGGTTTTGTAATCACAATCAACTTTCGTGATTAGAAAACCGCCAAATATAATGCTGCTGCGTCCCCGCGGTTACGCAACAGTATCGGCAGAGGATCAGCAGGGCAGAGTGTCATCCGAAAGGGACGCCCTGTAGCGCAGCAGCTTTGCAACGGGGACGAGGCTGCTAGCATTATAAAACCTCATCCGAAAAAGTCCTTAGTCAGGGCAGAGCTTGTATTTTAAGAGTTAGCTAGAGCTGTGCATAGACAGTAAAGAGAGTGGTGTTGTGTGGTATGTTATAGACCGGGGCAGGCAAAGTGTGGTCCGTGGGCCACGTGCACTCCCTGGGCTGTTTTTTGTACCCCCTGGTTGCCCAGGAATTTTAAAAAATTGCTCCAAAATGCCCTCTAGGGGATTTTAGCGCATTAGCATGACATTTGGAGCCCCACTGGACCAACAAGGAGAGGCTTTTTAAAAAACAGAATGACTTCTGCTAACTTCCTGGCATTTCCTGGCCACTTCTGGCCTTAAAATGACTCAGGAAGACCCCAAACTTGGTGGAAATGGCCTCATGTCCCCTTGAGGGTATTGGGAAACCAAAAAAAGATTTATTTATTTTTTTGTATGTGGGAGCAAGTGCAGTGGGGGGGCATGGCCCTCCAAAGTCTCCTACAGAACTAATGCGCCCCCCTAGCCTTCCACCCCCATTACAGACATAGGCTATTCAGAATACACAACTGTAACAACTAAGCCACTAAACATTGCAACCATATGTTTTGACAAACATGTTTTGAACTGTTTGTTAAACCTCTGTTTAATATATTATTTCGTAATACACACACACATGCTTCTTGGGGCACAAAGCTTTGATGTGTGGTGGTGGGCTTGAATAGAGGGGTCCACACAAAAAAGAATCACAAATGTAGATGCTGCAGAGTATAGCAGCTGCATGGGATAATTTTCAGGCTGCCTCACAGGTGGTTTTTAGTGGTGGGATTAAAGAAATAGAGTCTCCCACACAGGGCCTATGGGGACAAACAGGGATTTCCCACATCCCTGTTGAAAACACCAACACCTGTGGATGCCCACTTGATGCTCATGTGGAAGAGGGCTTTCTCCCAGTTTGTGAAATGCACTCTCTCAAAAGCTGCAGCTAGTCCCACTCTTGTGCTTTTAGAAAGGGTGTGAAGACACATATTTTCAAATTGGCCTTTTAATTTGTTTTGATGCTTTTTGATCATTGATTTCATTGTTCCAATTTTACTTTAGTGATTATTTTAATGATTTTACTGTCTAATAATATATTTTTAGTAATATCAGCTGCCTTGAATGCTTGTTTTGTTTTTAAGTGGAAAGGTGGGATAATAATATAAATAAATACATACATTTTTAAAAGGGGATTATAGAAATTCATGGAGTTTATGGAATACACTGCCTCAGAGTGTGGTGGAGTCTCCTTTAGAGGTTTCTAAACAGGAGCTGGATGGCCATCTGTTGGGAATGCTTTGATTGGGTGTTCCTGCATGGCAAGGGGCTGGTCTCTTCCAGCATTATGATTCTATGATTCTATGTCTATCAGTAGCTACTAATCATAATAGCTCTGCATTACCTCCAGTACTGGAGGCAGTATGTTTCTGAATTCCAGCTGCTGGGAATCATAGGGAGGAAGTGCTATTCCATTCATGTTCTGCTTGTGGGCTTTCCAGAGGTATCTGTTTGGCTGCTATGGGAGCAGACTACTGGGCTAGATAGGACCTTGGTCTGATCTAATATGGCTCCTCTTGTGCTCTTTTGTTTTTATGAGTTACAATGAGTCTCATTCACATTTTAAAATGCAGAGAATATCTTGTCAAAAGGGTGATGGATATTACAGAAAGTGTCTTGTGCGTCTGGTTGGCAGCACTTCTTGTGAAGTCTGAAGTTACAAGATACAATGTCTGTTATGGAGAAAAATAAAAGTTGAACAGAAGTCAGATGTTTTAATGTTATTTATTCCATCAGGACATAAGATGGAAGACTAGGCAGTTTTATCCCTGAACAGCTTGTTTGGATCATTTCAAGATTAGATGTTTGCAAATATGGGTTGTTCTAAATTGGAATCTTTATTTAGACAGTTTGGGATAAATGTGTTAAATTTACAATCCACACTGGAAAGCGAGAGGCAACTGCTATGCACCAGCGAGTGAGTCCTTCTGTTGTGGCTTGATTTGCACCCCATCAAATCTTTCTCAGATGTTTAATATCTTCAATTCATACCAGCATATGAGGGCAGACTCCTGTTGGTTTTGTCATAGTAACGGGGGGGGGGGCAGCTCTGGGGTAAGAACACACTGGCCAGAGGCCCAAGGAGAAATGCCCAAAGAACCTGGTATAAATCACAAGTATTGAACCATGCAAGTCCTTCGGAGATTTGTTTCTTTGCTGCAATGTATCCTGGATTTCTTTTCTTCTCTTTTTTTCTTTTCTTTTTTTTAAAAAAACCCTCTGAGTGGAATAAAATGTTGCTGGTGGTGGTGGGAATTGCCACTTCAGAGCAACAGAAACATCATCTGGTTATTTTTTTAAAAAACCCAAGAGCTACAAACATAGCAGCTAATAGCCACATTTACTCTGTCTGGAAATCTCCAATGTTATTTGCTAAAATCTGCAAAATCTTTGGCCTAAATAACCTAAAGGCACCAGATCCTGTCTGATCTTGGAAGCTAACCACGGTCAGCTCTGGTTAGTATTTGGATGGGAGACTGCCAACAAATACCAGGTGCTGTAGGCTATACAGTTGGCTTTCCATATCCACGGATTTGGTATCCACGGATTTATGTATTAACAGCTTGAAAATATTCTTTAAAAAATAATAATCCAAAAAGCAAACCTTGATTTTGCCATCTTATATAAAGGACACCATTTTGCTATGCCATTGCATATAATGGGACTTGAGTATTCACGGATTTTGGTGTCCTCAGGGGGTCTGGAACCAAACCCCAGTGAATATGAATGGACAACTGTATTTCTGAGGAAGGAACTGGTAAGACCACCTCTGAGCATTCCTTGCCTAAGGAAACCCTGTGAAATAATGGCATCCCCATAAGTCATCAGGTGAATTGAAGGCATATACATACAAACACACACACAATCTTTTCTTAGGGACTGTGCTGTCTAGAACTGCACTTCTTCTACAGCCTAAAAGTGGAAATTACAAATCAATGTAAATGCTTCTGATCAGATCATTAGAATCTGGTTAGAAGCCCGTGACAATGTTACCAAGAGCTCCTGGGAATTGCAGTCCAAAAATTTAAGTTGCCGGAGTCTAAGTCTACAGCACAATGTATGTGTCTTTCAATTCAGAAAGGTGGAGAGTTTTACAAATCAGATTCAAAACACCTGGCACCTGCAAGCCATGCAGAAACAGTGCCCCATCTGCCTAGTGATTGCTACTAACCTCTATGGACTATCATCTTGATCTTCAGCTAGTAGATTGTTTCAAAACTGGGTCACATCCCAACTTAATCTGTATCACAGCAATTATGTCACTGCTTTTTTTCAGTGAGAGAGAGAGGGGGCTTTATCAGACAAGGCAAATAAGTTGTCATGAGGATGCCTAATGATCATGAAAGGGTGCGCATACAAGACGGCATTGCCCTTTCACGATCGTGTCCAGTTAAAAAAAAACATACTTTTTTTTTTATTATTGACAGCTCAAACCGTCAATTGGTTCCCATGGAGATTTTGTGCCAGCACTGCCAGCGTTTGAAACATCATGCCATTGTACTCATGTGAATGCAGCTTCAATGGCCAGTCCGGTGAGAACACCTCCGGGTGAGATCGCAACATCCAGGTAGGTAACACCCTTTTTATGAGCCTCCCCAGTTTACTTGGAAGTTTTTGTGTTTCTGTGCTTTTTGAAACTTTTTGAGTGTTTTTGTTTTTTTTTAATTTCTCACTCTAGGTATTCTCACGAGAATCTACAGGATTTCAAATGAGGAAGTGAACAGAGCTACATTCACTCCTCGTTCATTGCCAGGAAGCCTTTTGCCAGGATTACAGTAAGTGTGGCATAGGGGGTTCTTTTGCCAGTGTAAAAATGGCAAAGTTATGCCATCAAAAGAACAGGGTTTAGGGGGTGGTCTGATAAAGTTCATAGTGAAGAGGAAAAAACAAGGAAGAAAGAGAATGGCGAAAAGTTGGAGCAAAGAGCTGCAGCCAGATTGTTAACTAGGGCTGGCTACAGGGAGCACAAAACTCCCTTCTTGCAGCAGCTGCACTAGTTGCCAGTCCATTTCCAGGCATAATTCAAAGTGCTAGTAATGTTCTATAGAGCCCTATGCAGCTTGGATCCAGGCTATCTGAAGGACCACATCTCCCTTTGTGAGCCTATTAGAGCTCTAAGATTGTGTGGAGAGGCCCTTCTCTGTGTCCCACAAACCTCTCAGGCTGGTTTGGTGGAAACAAGGGAGAGGATCTTCTCAGTGGCTCACCAGAGGGAGCCCTGGTGGTGCAGTGGTTAAATGCCGGTACTGCAGCCACAACAATGTGAGTTCCATCCCAAGGGCTCAAAGGTTCACTCAGCCTTATTATTATTATTACATTTATTTATATAGCGCCATAAGCTTTACATAGTGCTTTACAAAAAAGAAAAACAACAATCCACAATAAACACAAAAACCTGCCTACGGCTCACAATCTAAAACTGCAAACAAAATTATAAAATTAATAAAATATTACTATAACAAGATTAAAACAATACTATAAAAGTGCAAGTTAATACAAATAATATGGACATAAAATCAAAATGTAAGTTGGAAGGCTTCCCTAAATAGAATAGTCTTTAATTTAGACTTAAAGTAGTCTAGAGAGGTAGTGGTCCGCAAATTCATGGGAAGGAGACTCCAAAAATAGGGGGCAGCGTGGGAGAAAGGACATATCGAAGTAGGGGCAGAGGAAATCCTTGGCTGCATCAGCAGCCCTGAATCACTAGAGTGCAGGCCACAAACAGGAAAATAGGGGGAAACAAGTGCTGACAAATAGATGGGGGCCAAACCATGAAGAGCTTTGAAAGTTAATAATAATAGCTTATAATGAATTCTAAATGGGATTGGAAGCCAGTGTGGGGACAACAACAATAGGGTGACATGATCATAACGGCGGGCAGAAAAAAATCATCCTAGCAGCAGAGTATTGTACCAAATCAAGGGGGCAAGATGGGAAAGAGGAAGCCTAGTCAGTAAAGAATTACAGTAATCCAGGCGAGAAATTACCACTGCATGAACCAAAGTCTTAGCAGCCTTCCATCCTTTCGTAGGTCGGTCATTATAAAGCAGTGTAGATGTGTAAGTGCTATTGCTTAACAATTCATAAGCCACTCTGAGAGCCTTTGTGGCTGAAGAGCGGGGTATAAATACTCTAATAAAATAAATTTTAAAAAGTGGCTGCTCTCAGACTTTGGAACTCCCTCCCTATGGAGGCCAGAATGGCCCTGTCCTTGCTCTAAGTTAAGTTGTTTTTAAGTTAAGATGTTTTTATGCCATCGGGCTTTTAGAAATTGACTGGGATAGGCTGTTAATGATATATAGTGCTGTTTTAAATTTGTATGCTGTCTTTTAATGAATTTTAATGTTTAACTGTCCTAATAGAAAACAGGACTTTAAAGGACTTTTTCAGACGGGGGACAAATATAGCATCCCCATCTCACCAGCTATTTCCTACCCCACTCCCACCCCTGTAGCAGTTCAAAATAAAAAATTTCAGACCAGCCTTAATCCCAGCATAAAAACTGCTCCCCTCCTATGATAGCCGACCCTCCAGCAGCCCAGGAGTGAATGCCGCTCTCACGGAGCTGAATTCACTTCCTGGAAAGAAAATCCCAGCCATTCTCATGAGAGGATGATCGCATTGAAAAAGAAAAAGAAAAATGCATGTTAAAAAAAAAAACAAGCACAGAAACACACTTTTAAAAAACCAAGTAACCTGGGGAGGGTATAAAAAAAGGCTGTCGCTTACCTGGATGTCCCGATCGCACCCAGAGGTGTTCGGCATGGACCTCCCAGAGATGGTGGCGTTACGCTGGCATAATGGGGCACCTTTTCACTTGCCCATGATTCTGTTACAGAAACGGAACGGGTGATCTATTGACAGCTTAGCCCAACAATAAAAAGCAACGCAGGCAGAATGGAGGGGGCACGGAAGCAGGACGAGACAGGGACAACATCATCTGAAAGGGAAGCCTTTTTGTGATATCTTGGTGTCCCTGTCCTGGGGTATTAAGGTCATCTGATAATTCCTTAGACTGGAGACTATATCAACTTAAGCTACTGAATTAGGGCAGTTAGAAGAAAAAAAATCCTGAAGCACCCATTGAAATAGCTATCTCTGATACACTCCTTTTAATCCTGCCTTTAGACAGAAAGAACAAGTCCATTTCTCCCCTCCCTTGCCTGGCAGCGTAAATTCAAGTGCCCTACCTTCCAATTTTGCAGACAGTCAGCTACACAAGAGATAAAATTGGTCCATCAGCTGTGCTAGGAACTGACATATAACATTTGCTGTAAAGAACAGCCATTCCCCCCCCCCCGCACCCACATGCTCCCTGCTGTCCTGGCACACAAACTCAACAGGCCTTCAGTCTCAAAGAAAAGACATGCCTTCCTGATTCAATAGGAAAAGCATTTGGCTGGCTTGTGACCACACACACTGGCAGAAAGTAGGTTTGGTTTTTAAAAAAGTGTGTGTGTGTGTGTGTGTGTGTGTGTGTATAAAACCAGGACAAGCAACAGATGCCTACAGTGTCACAGAGAAAGAGGATCTGGCAGTTTGTTCAAACTCTCTGTCAGCAGTAGGCATTTTAGGATCCGACAGATAAGAAATTGGCCAGCAAAGTGTGTTGACAGAGTGTGTAGGTTACAGAGTCTGCACTGCCACCTCCATGAAATAATGTGGGACTAATTCCAGGAAGAGCTAATAGCTTTTGCTGGGGTAGAATTACAATTGGATCTGCAACTTTATGCAAAGTTTCGTTGGTTAAAAATACAGCATCTGTTGCATCTGGGAAAGAGAAAAAAAGAAAGGGTTAGGCAAATAAACTGTCTCATCATTGCATTTCAAGTGGTATATTTGAGATGGTGCATCAAGACCTATCAGCTTCTGCACAGGTTTGTAGATAATGCCAGAATACCCCAGCAGTTATCATTGGGAGAGAATGAGAGAGCGGGGAGAGGAAGGGAGAGAGATATACATATTATGTATAGAAGAGGGTTAACCCATGACAAAACAGGTTTGTCCCTCTATTAGAAAGATGGGACATTTCTTTCCAGTGAAGACAGAAATGACAACCCAGGTTTTTAAAAGGTGAGCAGAGCTATAGAGTGAGTTATGGAAGCATAGAGTGCAGGTTCCCAGATACTGTGTCTGTAGAGAAGGTTAGGGAACAGTGGGAGGTAGTGAAGAAATGTGGAGAGAAGAACAGAATTATAGTTTAACAGAGACAAGTCATGACCATGTTGGAATCAGCTGTCATCCTCAGACTAAGAGCTTGTCTATAGAGGGTGGGGGATGGATTGCTCCGCAGTAATGGCAAATCACAGCAGCTGTGATTTGTCTTAACAGTGTTTTGGCCCACAAAAGCTTTGCATGCCCACTGCTCAAGATGGCGGCCGCAAGCAATTTACTTGTGTTTTTAAATTGCTGCTGCCAAACTTTTTTAAATATATATATTTTCTACTGTGTGCTTCAACAATATTTCACCTGTTGAAAAAAGAAAAAAAGAGCACCCCGTTTTCTTGTATTAGCACTCATTCACTAAGTTGACAATTCAACATGGCGTCACCAGGCGCTTGCCCTGTTAGCAACCCCCATCCCCCTCATCCAGCCAATCAGCTTTGCGCTTCGCCTTCTATGGGAAAATGATTCATATTGTATCACTTGTCCCAATGAGGGGGGATGCACATTCCCCATGCACTATTTACAAAACTTCGCAGAAAACCATGAAGTCTCCTAGCACATAGTATATGGCAGGTTTTTTTCCCTCTCCTTCTGAATATGACAAATCACTGTGGGTTGCCAACATGTGTTCTCCTCAAATTCTACGAGGATTATGTTCACCATTTAGACAACCCCTATATCATGAGACAATCCTTAGTTTGAAAGAAATCCATGGCAGATTTCTTGAGGGAAACTGGCATGGATATCTTTTTGCCCAGCATTGCCATCTTGGTTTCTACCAAGTCACCTTTGCCTTAAAAGTTACATGATTGCCAGAAATCCAATATGTGCCATGTTTCCTTGAAAGAACGTTTGGTGAAGTGATGCCTATTATGTAGCTATTGGAACCCTACTGGAAACATGGTAGCAAGGCAATCACACAGGAAAGATACTTGGGTGGAACCAAAAACATCAGGATAAAAATTAATCCATGCTTATTGATTGTCCTAGGAGTCAGCCCAGAAAGGCACAAGTCTTGAGTTGATTACCATTACAACTGAAACAGTTGTTTGTAGGTATTCTAAATTTTCTAGAAACTCAGAATTCGAGGGGGAAAATTTTGGACTGACAATGTTGGACTGACTTACTTTCAGCGCTCAAGTATTTTATACGAGTACTTTTTGTCATTGTTCTAACTAATGCTTCTTTCCCTGCCCCACAACCTTCCTTCCATCTTCCCCAAACAAATATGAAATCTTACAAGCTCAGCTCTGGACGGTCAGATATAAGAACACTGTATATCATCCATCAAACAGTGTCACCAATTTAATATTTCATGCTAAATAGTGAATATTGAATATCACTGAAATGTTCAGTGAGTGTTCTACAAAGATTCTGAAAATATTTCAACAAGATTTAACACCAACATTGGCAAATTTTGGAATGCATATTTTAAAATTACCACTAAAGGATTTACTACTGCTCCATGACCAAGCAAGATATGATACCATCAATGTAATTATCAGTTGTATGAAGGGCATTTTAAAAGTAAAATTGTACCTATATGAAGATGACACTGTATTACCATCAAAAATAAGGAAGGAAGTGCAAAAGCAAGGATATAGTTGGGATTTTTTAATGGCTACCAATGATTTGCAAAACTTAAAAATAGACTATGAAGACACTGAAATAGTTGGAGAGGTTCTATGCCTTGGCTCATTCATGAATCAAAATGGAGGCTGTAGTCAAGAAATCAGAAGAAAGGTTCAGACTTGGAAGAGCAGCTATGAAGGAACTAGATAAGATAGTCAAATGTAAAGATATACTGTATAACTGAATATCAAAGTCAGGATTATCCATGCCCTCATTAAGATCAACTTATTTGAAATGTGGGGCTGGAGGAGAGTGCTATGAGTATCATTGACAACCACAAACATGAAATCTCGTGAGAATTTGAAATGACTAAACTGGGGCTATTGTACTTTGGGCATATCATGGGATGACATGACTTATTGGAAAAGACAATAATGCTGAGGAAAGTTGAAAGCAGTGGGGCAAAGGGAAGATGAAGTTACTGATGGACTGATTCAGGGTTGTTGATGTCTGGGACTCTTGGGGGGGTCTTTCATTCATAAAGCCACCATATGTTGAAGCCAACTTGATAGCAAATAACAACAACAAGGGTCTACTCTGGATTTGGAACCTAGTGGGTTGAATGTTGGACTACAACTTTGGAGACCAGGATTCAAAACCCTCCTCAGTCGTGAAAATCCACTATTTGACCTTGGCCAAGTCACACAATCTCAGCCTCAGAAAATGCTATGATAGGTTCACCTTAGGGTCACCATAAGTTGGAAATGACTTGAAGGTACACAATAACAATGCGGGAATAATTTTTTTAAAAAAAAAGTTTTGCTTCTGCTGTGGTCCCAATCTGGATCTAACATACACATGTGCGTGCACACATACACGACAAGGGGTGGGTGGGAATCCAGTTAGAGCAAAATGAAGCAAATGCCCGTTTCCTGAGTGGTGTCTACTTTAATTCTCCATGTGGTGAGGCTTTTACAGCAAAGAGACTATGCCCATAGCATTTTGGTTATCAAGTGAAAATCAATAAAGAGGATGTTGTTTTGTCAGGAGGACAAATGGTGGCCTCTCTACAAATCAAGGGACATAGTATCCAAGGTCAGTCAGGTCATTTTGGCACCTGGAACAGAAAAACTCACAAGTGTCTCTCCTCGAACCTGGCCATAAAGATACAATCATGATAAATTAAATAACTAACATTTTTCTACTCTTTAATTATACCTCAAATCTACCACTACATCATATTTTATGGTAGGCCCAGCCCTAGGAACATTATTCTAAGCCCAACTGTTGATCTCCTACAAATGAAACCAATTGAACAATGTACAGCCCCCTGAGCCCAGTGACAGCAAATTTTACATGGAACATTTTGAAAAGCAAGCCCTGGAAACAGCACCAAAAAAAGCCCACAACATGGTTCCGATATGTGGATGTCACTTTCACCATTTGGAACCACAGAGAAGAAGATTTGGTCTCCTTCCTGAACTACCTGAACAGCATCAACCCAAATATCCAATTAATGATGGAAAAAGAGAAGGAAGGAACACTGCCATTCTTGGATGTCCTAGGGGTTGTTTACACGGGCAAATATTCCCCTAAATATACCGCTAAGATAGCTCATAGTTCCCATGGATTGCAGCACAGCATCGCCTCATTCAGAAGGGGGGAAGGTAAAACACCCAAATATAACGTGACAGGGGATGTCGCTATTTTTGCAGGAATATTTGCAATGTAGTGCTTTATTGGCAGTGTAAACTAGCATTCCGCTAAGGGTTAAAGCACAGCTGCATTGTGATTGGTTGATGATGCAGGGGTGGGCTTAAAAGAGGGGCAGGGAGGAGGCAAAGACAGTAGCCATTAGAGAAGAAACTTGCAAAAATCCTGTCTGCTATTTTGCGAGCCAGTTTGCAAAAAAAAAAAAAAAAAAGATTCCCAACAACTTTCATTCAGGGAGCATTCCTTCTCATCCTCTCTGCTGTTTTGAAAGTATGTAAAAGCTCGTTCGTCACTTTTATCCTATGCACGGGGGAGGGAGAGAAACCATTTCACAAAGGGCTGTAGCAAGCTGAACTGCTATTTTCCCTCTCTCTCTCTCTCTCTCTCTCTCTCTGCTTGGGGGAGGGAGGGAGGGGGACATAGAGAGACAGAGAGAGAGAGAGAGAGAGAGAGCAGCTGGAAAAACTTGCAATCCACGGCATGGCAGCAAGGCCTTTTAGCAGAGAGATTACTCTCCCTCTGCTTTATGGAGTGAGTTCATTTACAGGCAGATTTACAGAGACACACAGAGACACACCCCCCACACTTATTCAAGTCTGAACTTCAAAGCGACATAATTAGAAAAAAAAACCTGACTGGCACAGCTGCGGAAAATAATTAAACCGCAAGTTGCCACAATAAATCTGCTGTGTAAACCGGCCCCTAGTCATCCGCAAACAAAACCACCGGTTAGGCCACAAGGTAAACAGAAACACACACACACACACACAGAGATACCTACAGAAGAACTCCAATCATCACCCAGGACAAAATAGAAGCACAATAAAAACATTGGTAGACCACGCAAAAAGTATCTGCAAACCCCACTACCTGGAGGATGAACTGAGGCCTAAACTGGGCTCTACAGGCTAATGGTTACTCCAGATCAGACATCACAAGAGCAGCCAGACCCAGAAAAAAAAAACACAGGAACGAAGAAGAAAAACAGCCACCCAAAGGGAAGGCATTTTTACATCAAAGGAGTCACAGACAGAATAGGGAAATTGATGAGGAAACACAATCTCCAAACAATCTACAGACCAACAAAGAAAATCCAAGAAATGCTACGCTCAGTGAAGGACAAAAGAGACCCTCTCACAGCTGCAGGAGTTTACCGCATACCATGCAGCTGTGGACAAGTTTACATAGGGACCACTAAACGCAGTGTGCAAACACGAATCAAGGAACATGAGAGACACTGCAGACTGGGCTAGCCAGAAAAATCAGCAGTAGCAGAACATCCTAGATACAAAATGCTACTTAAACCATCCTGGATACAAAATGCTACTTAAAAACACAGAAATTCTGGACCAGGCCAATAACAATCATGTCAGAATGCACAGAGAAGCTATTGAAATCCACAAACACCTGGACAACTTCAACAGGAAAGAAGAAACCTTAAAAGTAAACAAAATCTGGCTCCCAGTTTTGAAGAACAATACAATCAAAACTCAACACTTACAAAGGAATTCCACTCAGTGACAGGGGGAGTTCCAGCAGATAATGGCCCATCAACCAACCATTAGCCAAACAGACACTAACGATCCTTGCATTTCTATACCCAGAAACTAACCATTCAATTACACAAATGTACATATACTCCCCAACAGGGTTTCACAGCATATAAACTCCACATACACTCCTACCCAACCATTCTCTGAAGCTGCCAGCCACAGATGCAGGTGAAACGTCAGAAAGAAACTATGCAAGAACACAGCTTCACAGCCTGGAAAAAAACCAAGGAAAATCTATGGATGCCGGCCGTGAAAGCCTTCAACTTCACAATGTACAGGCTGCCCCCACCCCCATATCTGCAGGGGTTTGGTTCCTGGGCTAAACATGGATATCGGAAACCATGGATAATAGAGAACCCTATTAAAATAAAGGACTTCTGGTACAAACATACCATAGAGTTGCATTGAGACTTCCGGTCGGTGACGGGGTTGCGGACAGCTGTGTGCAGCTCAGCAGGAGCTCAAACAGTCACTGGGCAGGCGTTTTTCTGGCAATATTCTTGACTAAATTACAAACCAGAGAAGAATCCTTTTGTGGGTAAGGATTTAGAGTGGGCTCAAAGAAGACTCATTTCAAGCCGAAGTATCTTTTCTCAACTCCCGTTAAGGGAGGGGAGAAGGGCACAAGATGCTAAGGGAGGTCGCAGAGCCTTCAACGCTACTGTCTAGAAATCCTTAGAGAGGATACAAGCAACCCAACTGGTTTTAAGATTGGAATACAACAACAACAAAGAAGTCTAAAAGAGAGATATCACTGAAGGTTTTGAACTGGTGAAGGCTTTCACAACTTAATACTACACTTTTCAAAAAAATATATTGGGAAAGTAGTGGTAAAATCAGAAGAGTCTGAAAAGACTTACAGTATTGAGTGGCTTTGAAGAACGACGTAAGGAACTAAGTGGAGGTGAGAGATGGAATTGGAAGAAAGGCGGGGGCCTGTAAGAGAGCAGAGTAGAATGACAGAAGAGAGTGAATCCAGAAGGTGGGGGCGAAGCCAGCAGAAAGCGGAGGCAAAAAGGAGAGAAGGAGGAGGCCCATAAGAGAGCAGAGTAGAGTGACGGTGAGAAGGTGGGGGCGACGCCAGGAGAAAGCGGAGGTGAAAAGAGAGAAGGCAGAGGCCCATAAGAGAGTGGAGTAGATCAACGGAAGAGAGTGAATCCAGAAGGTGGGAGCAAAGCCGGCAGAAAGCAGAGGGGAGGAGAGAAGGCAGAGGCCCATAAGAGAGCGGAGTAGAGCGACAGTGAGAAGGTGGGGGTGAAGCCGGGAGGAGAGAAGGCAGAGGCCCATAAGAGAGCAGAGTAGAGTGATGGTGAGAAGGTGGGGGCAAAGCCGGGAGGAGAGAAGACAGAGGCCCGTAAGAGAGAGGAGCGACGGTGAGAAGTTGGGGGTGAAGCCGGGAGAAAGCGGGTGAAGCCGGGAGAAAGCAAAGGTGAGAAGAGAGAAGGCGGAGGCCTGGGAGAGAGCACATTAGAGCGACGAAAGAGAGTGAAACCAGAAGGTGGGGGCAAAAACCAGGAAAGAGTGTAGGAGTAAAGGGAGAAAAGGAGGTGAGAAGAAGAGAAAGTGGGGGCCCACAAGAGAGTGGACTAGAGAGATAGAGACAGAGGATTGTGAAGACAAGTAGGGGGTGAAGCTGGGAAAGTACGGAGGCGAGAAAGCGAGAAGAAAAGAAATTGGGGCTCATGTCAGAGTGGAGTAGAGTGACGGAGACGGACTACAGTGAAAACCAGAGGGAAACTTGGAGAAAGCGGAGGCATGTAGGAGAGAAAACGAGGGTTTGTGAGAGAACGGAGCAGAGTGAAGAAGATGAAAGACAGTGAAACTAGAAGATAGGGGTGAAGTTGGGAGAAAGTGGAGAAAAAGGTGACAGGGTCCTGTGAGAGATTGGAGTAAAGAGATGAAGACTTAGTACAACTGAGACCTATAGGTGGAAAGAAGAGAAAGGTGGAGAGAGGAGCTGAGAAAAGGAGATCGAGAGTAGGGAAAGTTTGTTGTGAGAGAATAAGAGTAATGTGAAGGAGGACAAATAAAGGAATAAGAAAGAGTTGAGACAACGGGTTGAAAAGGAAGAGAAAAAGGAGGTTTGAAAAAGAACAGAGAGTGAGTGAGAAATAGATGAAGAGAAGGATAAGAATAAAATAAATCATAGTTTGATGAGTTGTGTACTATAAAATAGTGGTGTCTTGAGATATAGAAGATAGAAGAAGTTATGCTCTATGCTAATATACCTTCATTATAAGTAGATGGTCGAAAGTAATTGAAGTATTAAATCCCTGACTATACTATAGTGTGTTAGCAAATAGTGCTTATAAATATAACTTTGAAGAGTAGAGTACAGAAGTTTGAATCTATACTGTGAAATATTATTGTGGGTGAATTATCTTGACAAATAATAGTGTCGGGGTGGTGTACAGTAAGAGATAATAGAAACTAAATAAGGAAAAAAAATTAATTACAAGATGCCGATTAAAAGACAAGCTCATATTCAGACTTTAACATCTTTAACAACAAGAAGACAATCAATAGAAGCAACAGATTCTCAACAATTATTATTACAAGAATTTCGAAGATTTAGAGAGGAGATGACTATGGAAATGAGAGAAATAAGGAAGGATATTAAAAAGGAGTTAGATGAATTTGGGGAAAAGTTAAATAAAATAACTGCAGATGTGGAACAGCTAAACGAAAGGGTGGAAGAAATAAAAACAAAAACTAAAATTTTAGAGGAAACTACAGAGCATTTGAAAACAGAACAGGAACAAGGACAGGAAAGAGACTTAGAAATCCAAATGAGACTGTGAGAAAATGTCTTAAAATAAGGGGCTTGGTGGAAATGGAGGAAGAAGATTTATATCAAATATTAGTACCAGAATTAGCGGACTATGTGCAAATACCCTTAGAAAAGATGGAAGCTAAAGCTGACAGGATATTTAGAATAAATTCAAGGGTAGCTACACAAAGGAAGTTGCCGAGATACATTGTGATATATTTTACAAGAACAAAGATTAGAGACTTAGTTTTGCAGAAAAATTATGAAACAAGCTTAGTTATTGATGACAATGAAGTAGCAATTTATAAAGATATCACTAACTAAATCTTAAAGAAAAGGGAAGACTTTTAATTTATCACATCTAGGCTGCAAAGAAAAGGCATACAATATAGATGGGGAAAAATAGAGGGAATATCATATTTCATCAGAGGAGATATAGATTAAATACAATAAAAAAGCTAAGGATTTTTTGGCTAAATATGGGAAAGACTTGAATGGTATGGAAAGAGAAAAGAAAGAAAAGGAACAATCAGAGAGGCAGGAAATTTTGAAGGGAAATATTGAAAGATTGAGTGAAGAACATGAAGGAGAATTTGAAAATATGAGAGGAAGTAAGGAGCTGGGGGAAAAGATAGATATAGAAAACAGATTCAGAGAAGAAGAGCAGATAGAGATGGCAGAAGAAGAACAAGATGAAGAAGGAGAATTATTAGATACAGAAGAGGAAGACGAAGAAGAACAAGAAGAACAAGAAGACAGGCAGTTTAGATATAGTTGAGGAAGATTAAAATAAATTTAATGAATTAAAATAAATATAAATTAATAATTAAGGAAAGAAAGGGACATCAAATTTGTATCATGGAATGTTAGAAGGGTGAATTCCCCTTATAAAAGCAAACAGATATTCCACCACCTTGAGAAAATAAAAGCAGATGTGATATGCATCCAGGAAATGCATATAAAGGAAAAAATTAAAACTTATTAAAAAATAGAAAATTAGGACAAGCATTTACAAACTCACCCAATAGAAAGAAAAAAGGAGTTGTATTATATGTAAAGATGAGTTGGGCTGCAAAAGAAATAATAAAAGATTCAAAGGGGAGATATATCGGAGTGGAAGCAACAATAATGGGTAAAAAAAAACTTTGATATTAGGAATATATGCACCATCTGAACAGAAAGATAAATTTTATCAAAATTTATTGGTTACTCTATTGGAAATAGATTGTGACAATTTAATATGCCTCGGGGACTGGAATGGGGTCTTGGAACCTCTCAAAGACAGGACTTCAAAGAAAAAAATAAAAGATAAACAAGGGAAATTACTTAAATCTTTCTCAACTCTTATGGATCATCTGTCGTTAATAGAGGTTTGGAGACACTTATATGGCAATATAAGAGAATATACATACTTCTCAGATAGTCACAAATCTTTTTCGTGCATAGATATGTTCCTAATATCAAAAAGCATCATGTGTAATGTCAGGTCAATGGAGATTATGCCAAGAACAATTTCGGACCACAGCCTGATAAAATTGACATTTAAAAGCTATGAAAGAAATTAGTTGGAGACTTAGGGAGAGTATGTTACACAATGAAAAGGTACAGACTAGAATAAGAGAAACCTTAAAAAACTATTTTAAAGAAAACAAAGATGATGAAGTAGCTTTACATAACATCTGGAACACAAGTAAGGCTGTGGTCAGGGGATTGTGTATGCAAATAAATTGTGAACAGAATAAAGGGATATGAGGGAAAAAAACAAAACTTGCAAGCTGCTTTACAACAAAAAGGAACAGAACTTTAAAAAAAAGACCCAACGAACATGGAAATAATCAAAACATTAGAAATGTTGAGAGATCAACTAAAAATGGAAACAGCACAAGAAATTGAGAAAAAAAGTTCGATATGCGAAACAAAGATATGAAAATGGAAATAAAATCAGGAAATTGTTAGCATAAAGAATGAGAAAAGAGCAAGATAAACAACAAATATTGAAAATAAAGGCAAAAGGAAAAATATTGACCAATCAAGAGAAAATAAGAAAAGAATTCCAAGAATTTTATAAAGGATTGTTTAAAGAAATACCATTAAACATTGTGGAGGAAGAAAAGATAAAACAGTATTTGGATAAACAACGGATACCTAAAATAAACAAGAATCAAAAAGAAGAGTTGAATGAGAGCATAACAATTATAGAAGTAGAGAAAGCAATAAGAGGATTAAAGAGTGGAAAAACCCCAGGTCCTGATGGCTTTCCAGCCAGTTACTACTTATGGAAGATATTCAACAACATAATATCAAAAGGTGTTATACCAATATCATGGAAGAATGCAAATATTGCATTAATATTAAAAGAAAATAAAGATTCTAAAGAAATGAAAAATTACAGACCCATTGCATTATTAAACACAGACTACAAGATCTTTACAACAATCCTGGCTGAAAGATTGAAAAATATTCTAAACAACTGGATTAATGAAGACCAAAAAAGATTTTTTCCAAAAAGGCATTTAAGAAATAATATTAGAAAGATAATAAACCTTATAGAATATTTTGACAAACATCCGGAGAAAAAACTAGCCTTAATATTTTTAGATGCAGAAAAGGCTTTTGATAGCGTGAAGTGGGCATACATGATAGAAGTAATGAATAAAATGGACCTGGGTAATAATTTTATAAATGGGGTTAAAGCAATGTACAAACATCAAACAGCTCAAATAATAATAAATGGGCAGAAAACATCAGAAATAAAAATAGAAAAGAGGGTAAGACAAGGATGCCCCCTTTCACCATTGATCTTTATCATGGTTCTGGAGGTATTATGTAGGATTATCAGAGGAGATGAGAAGATACAAGGAGTAAAGATAAAAAAGCAAACTTTTAAGACTTGTGCATTTGCTGACGATCTGGCCATATCTCTAGAAAACCCTGTAGGATCGATTAAAAAGCTGCAAGAAATATTAGAAGAGTTTGGAAAAGCATCAGGTATCAAAATTAAGAAAGAAAAAACGGTAATATTAACAAAGAACTTGACAAGAAAAAAGGAGGAGAGGGTAGAAGAAATATCAAAATTTAAGACAGAAAAAAAGATTAGATACTTGGGAATAATGTTAACCAAAAATAATTTGGACTTAGTCAATAATAATTACATTAAGATCTGGAATGAGATTTTAAAAGATATGGAAAAATGGGAAAAGCTAAATCTATCTCTCTTAGGGACAGTTCTACCTAAAATGCTTTTCTTATTTCAAAATCTACCAGTATTAGGCAACAATAAGTTATTTAAACAATGGGAAAAGGATATGTCCAAATTTATTTGGCAAAACAAAAAACCAAGAATAAGATGGAAAGTATTGCAAGAGGAAAGAGATAGAAGAGGTCTTGGTGTACCATGTTTGAGGATATATTATCATTCCTGTGTGTTGACCTGGCTGTATGACTGGTTTAGACTGAAAAATGATAGAATTATAACACTAGAAGGAGCAGATACCAGGTACGGATTGCAAGCATACTTGTGGCATGAAAAAGAAAAGACAAAAATTTTAGAAATCATATTATTAGAAATGCAATGTTAAAAACATGGAAGGAAGTTAAAAAAAACTGTATACCAGTTTACCATTGTGGGTATTACCCCAGGAAGCCTTTAGAAGAACTGAGATGGCACACCTGGATGAATGGCTATCATATAAAGAGTTATTAAAATATAAAGATGGGGAATATTCAATAAAAGCTAGAGAGGAATTGGAGGAGGAACAGAAAGTGACAAATTGTTTTCAATATCGCCAACTGTTAGAAAGGTATAAAATGGATAAGAATTTGATTGGAATAGAACATCAGATGACAGAGCTTGATACAATATTAATAGAGAACAAAGAATTGACGATATCTAAAGCATATAAACTGCTACTAAAATTGGAACTTGGAACAGAAGTGGTGAAAGACTACATGATCAAGTGGTCACAAAATATTGGGTACAGTATACATCTAGATGATTGGGAGAGATTGTGGAAGATAAATATGAAATTTACCCCATGTATGAAGTTGAGGGAGAATTGCTATAAGATGCTCTTCCGCTGGTATATGTCACCACAGAAGCTGGCAAAACTTTATAAAGATAAAAGAACAAATTGTTGGAAATGTGAGGAAATGAATGGTTCTTTCTACCACATGTGCTGGTCATGTGGAGTAGCAAAAAAATATTGGGTGAACATACATAATTGGATTAGTAAAATATTGAAAATTGAATTTAGATTAAAACCTGAAATGTATTTACTAAACATCATAGAGAAAGATTTCCCTAAAGAAGATAGAACGTTAATGTTATACATGACCACCACAGCGAGAATCATATATGCCAGATATTGGAAACAAAAGGATACACCGAAGGTAGAGGAATGGATGAGTAAGCTAATAGAAATTGCACGAATGGATCATCTTACATATTGGATTAAATACCGATCCATAACTAAGTTTAGAGAAGAATGGGGAAAATTGATAGAATTTTGGAAGATGGAATGGAATGAGTATGCAGTCACTTGGTTTATAGATTAAAGAGAGTGAGGCTAAGAAAAGAATCTCTTGATTGATAGATACGGGAAAAATATATTTCATTTGGGAGGATGAAAGGATGCAAAAGTACCGTAACTACATGTATGTTAGTATAGTAAGAAAATTTGAAGGGATGCTTTAATGTTTGTAAATATATGACGGTATGAATGGTTAATCTTAGTATATAAGTATAAATAAGTTTTAGGTATGCATAAATGTATGATATACAAATATATGTATATATATGCAGGCAGATATATATGTGCAACCATTACAGATGCAGGCAAAACGTCAGAAAGAAACTATTCCAGAACACGGCCTCACAGCCTGGAAAAAAACCAAGGAAAATCTATGGATGCTGGCCATGAAAGCCTTCAACTTCACTATGTACAGGCTGCCCCCACCCCCATATCTGCAGGGGTTTGGTTCCTGGACTAAACATGGATATCGGAAACCATGGATAATAGAGAACCTTATTAAAATAAAGGACTTCTGGTACAAACATACCATACAGTTGCATTGGAGGACCTAGTGATTCCTAGAGAGGACACTTCTCTAGGCATTTTCCAGTGCAACTCTATGGTATGTGTCCCTATTTTTTCAACCACAGATAACTGAAACCACAGATATTGGTTCCACAGATATTTGGGCTACCTGTACATTACATATGTGCTGACATACCATGTTTCTACTAGTCTTTTCTAGCTGAAAGTAAAAAATTGAGTCATGTGATGGCTTTTTGTAATGAAATGGGTTGCAATTCACCAACTTGGTTTGCCATTTTTACACCAGCAGTAAAAACCCACATTTACAATTATACAACAGTCAAGATGCTGCATTGGGAGACATATCTCCAGCATACAGCTATATTTTCTGTGGGGTTTTTCCAGGCTGAGAGGCCGTGTTCTGGAAGAGTTTAATTCCTCACATTTTGCCTGCATTTGTGGCTGGCATCTTCACCTTCTCTGAAGATGCCAGCCACAGATGCGGGTGAAACATCAGGAATAAACTCTTCCAGAACATGGCCTCACATCCCAGAAAAAAACACAGAAAACCTATGGATGCTGGCTGTGCTCTTCCAGAACATGGCCTCACACCCCAGAAAAAAAACACAGAAAACCTATGGATGCTGGCCTTGAAAGCCTTCGACTTCATATAGCTATATTATGTCTTCCACTGCAACTTCCTCCCAAAAACCAACTTTACAGTGTGGCCTCCCCCCACCCACCCAATGATGGCCAACTGTGTATTGTGGAGAGTGTAGGGAACAGCAGAGATACATCCAACTATTTCCTTTGGCTGGATGGACAGCAATAATATCATTCTCAAGAACCTCCTAAGGACACCCAGACAGTCCCTGGGGATACCTGTTACTTTTTGGACTTAGCCATCTGCAAATGGAAAATAGCCTGGTGAATCTTTGCAGCTCCCCACACTCTCAATTGACAGAAAAATGGCCATCTGGGGCGCTGACATGCTGAAAGGGTGGGTTTGGGGGTGGATTTTGATCATTGCATGGTCAGAATAGAATTCCAATCTTTGCGAAGACCAAAAAATGAGTTACAGTGTGTCCAGCTTAGGCCATTGTAACCCACTTTTTGGACTTAGCCATCTTAACTCACTGGCATGATGCCAGCCATTGTCATTTCCACAGTGATCATCTCAGTGGGGTTTCCTCCTAGCCTCTGATATCTTTTATCTGTTTGAATCAGATTTTTTCATACAACCTCCTGTCACCCTGGCCTGACTGACTCTGCCATCTTGAACTTACCTTCTCACTTGATAGGTTACTCTTTAAAAAAAAAATCATGGCTCACATGACCACGTTGGATTGAAAGAGAAAGATGTTTCCGTACTGTCCCCCAGAGATGATTTCCCCCTGTTTTTTAGGCTTCCAAGAGAACAGATAGGGTAATCTGACATGACAGTGATGTGAGCCCATTACCAGCTTTAAAAATTAGCCCCCAGGTGAACAGGCAGCCCAGCTGCTGTCAGGCTGATTTCAGGTTAGGCTGGAAAATTGTCAGCAGGCTGACAGAGCCCTTGTTTAGTCAATTCTCCACTGGAAAGGATATGCCAGTGTTTCAATTGCAAAAGAGTTCAGCACTTATTTTAGACCTCAAGCTTCAAAGTTTGAAGACACTTCACAACAGAAGAGTCCAGCAAGTGGTTATGTAATTGTCTCATCATAAACATACTTATGGGGAATTCAACTGTACTGTGTTCAGCTATATGCATATATTTCCAAGCAGTGTGCCCATCAGATTAAGGCAGCAAGCTTCTCTCTTCATTTGTAAAGGAAGGAATAAAGCTTTTTTAAAGAAATAAAACAGGAAAATCAAGATCCCTCACCACAAAAAAAAAAAATGAAAAGCTTACAAAATTACTTTTTGGAGACTGAAAGGTTCTGAAAGTAATAGTCCAATTGTGCCTGATAGAGCTTGGTTTCTGGACCTTTCACCATCTTGGTTGCTCTCCTCTGGACACATTCCAGCTTGTCAATATTCTTCTTAAACGATGGTGCCCAAAACTGGACACTGTGTTACCTGAATTATTGAGGTCTGTGAAAATTCCACATGTGTCTACCAAAAATCAATATTTCTATGGGGAATTTTAATTAGCTCAAACAGTGGCTGCAAGAGATCAGGTAAGAGTGGGATCTTTTGACTTATGTATACTGGTAGTAACTGACAAGACTTCAAGCCAGGGGATAAAATAAAATGGTTTTTATTGAAAAATAATAAGGGGAATGCACACATACATACACTCAGGCTTCAAGCACTCAAACAGGGCTATCGAAGAAAGTAGGAAGTATTGGGCTAGAGGAATAGAGTTCAGGATGATGGGTTATCTGTCTGATGAGCAGAGATTCTTGTAGCAGAAGATACTCAGTATGCAGCTCTGAGGGCCATGCAGCAAATCTGCAGAGTGACGAGGTGGGAGAAACTGCAAACACTTTGGTGGTCTTTTGGGGTGATATTTGGCATATTTATATTTGATATTCTTCCTGAAGGGGTATTATGAGTGGAATACAATGTTTGTCGGAGTTTCCCAGGGTTGAACAATGGATTTTCTGGATGTATTAGCAATCACTAATGGCTGAACCACTGGAACTGATGGGCCTCAGGCAATTCTCTATTGTTTTAGGAAAGGTGAGAGGAAAAAGCAGTTTTGTAAGGCAATGAGTGTCCAGCTACCTTGATTGAATTGGTGAATGACTCACTTCCATGTACATCCAGGAGAATTAGCCCATTTCCACCGTAACTACCAGTCAAAGAGGGGTTTGCATAATTACTACCCGGGTGTGTCTTTTAGGAATTTGGTCTGGCTACCTCCTTAAGGCTTTCTGAGCAAATCTTGGGTCTTTGTAGTTGGGAGGTCTTGGTCTACTACCAACCATGTGGAGTGCCGATAATAAGCCAATTTATGAGATATAGTTACTTGATGAATTATTGGTGGGGGGGTTATCAGGGCAGGTAACAATAGTATTCCATGTGAGGTTTAACCAAAGCACAGATATAGTTGGAATCAGTAGACATAGGGCTCATCTACATGAGCCAGAATACACTGGCTTCCCACCAGCATATCCTGGCTATAGATCAGGCCTGTTCGTCCCCAGTTACCTGCATGGAATGGGAGGAAATCCAGATGGACACTTCAGCATGTCACTGCAGCCACCGCCGCCACCATCTCCCTCAGAGTCTCTGAAGGTATGAATCCAACCCACAACATGTGACCCTGCATGTGACCAGCCTGGGTCACATGATGTGTGACTCCTACCTGCTGTGGAAGAGCGAAGCAGAGGGCAGATGAAGTGATGGGCCAGCCTGCCGGGACAGGCTCCGGTAGTCACGTGGGGCCTAATCTTTTTCTTCCTGATTAGAATGGATGAAAGCAGGTATTATCATCAGGCCCTACCCCGTCTTAGCTCCATCTTTGCCCCAGAGGTCATGAGGACTGCCCAGGGGAAGAACAGGGCAAAACCCCTGTGTCATCAAGACTGCAGGGCTCTAAGATGGGGACAAGATGGGGTAAATTGCCTGTGTAGATAAGCCCATAAAGGCCCTATTCAGGAGTTCAGCACAACTTCATGCACACCTCGGACTTTTTCAAACAGGGCCAAATGCCCCATTCCTGCCCGCAAGCCCCAATCCTGCTCCTTTATTCCCAGAATAAAGGGGAAATGTTCAAACACTTACCATTATTCCATGGCAGGAACGTCCTCCCTCTCCCCAAGCTGGCCAGCCGTAAATGCAGCCATTGTAAGGCTGCCTTTATTACCGAGAACTGAAATCCCACTGGTTTTCACAAGAGAACGGGAGGGAGGGAAATTTGAAAATAACCCCCCAACTGTCAAAAATAACATCAAAGAACCAAAAAACCCCACAAAAAATACAAGTAACCCAGGGAGTGGGGCAAGAGTGCCACTTACCTGGGTGTCCCATTCCTGCCCAGAAGTGTCCAGAATGGAATACCCCCCACGGCTATCATCGCGTGAGAGGAACGGGGCACCTTTCAGACCACCCATGATTCTGTTACTATAACAGAACAGGTGGCCCAAAAACAATATTTCCCCATGATGAAAATATCACGGGGAAATGCGGAATGAGGAGGGGGAGACACAGAAAAGGATCGACATCTTCTGAAAAGAAGACTTAAGGGTATTAAAAGAACTGGGAGAAGTAATCTCAGAACCACTGTCAATAATCTTTGAGAATTCCTGGAGAACAGGAGAGGTCCCAGAAGACTGGAGGGGAGCAAATATTGTCCCCATCTTTAAAAAAAAAAGGGGGGGAGAAGACCCAAATAATTTCCACCCAGTCAGCCTGACATCAGTACTAGGAAAGATTCTAGAGCAGATCATTAAACAGACACTGTAACCACTTAGAAAGGAATGCCATGATCACAAAAAGTCAACATGGATTTCTCAAAAACAAGTCATGCCAGACTAATCTCATCTCTTTTTTTGATAGAGTTACAAACTTGATAGATTAAGGGAATGCAGTGGATGTAGTGTATCTTGATGTTAGTAAGGCTTCTGACAAGGTCCCCCATAATATTCTTGCAGAAAAGCTAGTAACCTCTGGGCTAGACAATGCAACTGTTAGGTGGATTTGTAATTGGTTGACTGACCGAACCCACAGGGTAGTCACCAATGGCTCCTCTTCATCCTGGAGAGAAGTGACCAGTGGGGTGCCACAGGGTTCTGTCCTGGGCCCAGTGCTATTCAACATCTTTATTGATGACTTGGATGAGGGAATAGAGGGCATGCTTATCAAGTTTGCAGATGACACCAAATTAGGAGGGGTAGCTAATACCCCAGAGGACAGGATCAGAATCCAAAATGACCTGAACAGATTAGAAAGCTGGGCCAATATTAACAAAATGAATTTCAACAAGGAGAAATGTAGGATTCTACACTTGGGCACTAAAAATGAAATGCACAGATATAGGATGGGTGACACCTGGATTGATGGCAGTAGATGAGAAAGAGATCTAGGAGTCTTAATGGACCACAAGCTGAACATGAGTCAGCAGTATGATGCAGCAGCTAAAAAAGCCAATGCAATTCTCGGCTGCATTAATAAGAATATAGTGTCTAGATCAAAGGAAGTAATAGTAACACTCTTTTCTGCTTTGGTGAGACCTCACCTGGAATACTGGTGTCCAGTTCTGGGCACCACAATTCAGGAAGGATATTGAGAAGCTGGAACGTGTCCAGAGGAGGGCGACCAGGATGGTGGGAGGTCTGGAAGCCATGACCTATGAGAAGCAGCTTAGGGAGCTGGGTATGTTTAGCCTAGGGAAGATAAGGTTAAGAGGTGACATGATAGCCATGTTTAAATATTTGAAGGGATGTCATACTAAGCATGGAGCAGCCTTGTTTTCTGCTGCTCCAAAGACTAGGACATGGAGCAATGGGTTCAAACTAGAGGAAAAGAGATTCCACCTAAACATTAAGAAGAACTCCCTGACAGTAAGAGCTGTTCGGAAGTGGAATACACTGCCTCATAGTGTGGTGGAGTCTCCTTCTTTGGAAGTTTTTAAACAGAGGCTGGATGGCCATCTGTTGGGAATGACTTGATTGTGTATTCCTGCATGGCAGGGGGTTGGACTGGATGGCCCTTGAGGTCTTTTCCAGCTCTATGATTCTATGATTCTATTACTTTTTCCCGACCCAGTTCCATGTCTCCATGGATTAAATTGCCAGTCTGAAAAAGTCCCTCCACTGCTATTCATGCCAGGCCCCACCTACCTCAGTCTTGTCTGAAATTAACTTTCTACTTAACGTGTTTGTTTGGTTTTGGTGCAAGTAAAATTCTCAATCAATTCTGCTTTCTCATGATACGCTGCTTTATCACAATGCTGTACAGCATTGTTTCACTTGCATTCAGGCAAACACAAAACTGGACCGCACAGCCTTTCAGACAGAGCAAAATGTGGGGAACATGTAGCTCTGTAAATGTGGTTGTAAATCTCCTTAGCTCTGACCATTAGGCATGTTGGCTGGGGTTTATGATATTTTCAATCCAACAACATCTGGAGGGCCACATATTGCTATGCTTGGAGCATAGAATTCCTTCAAACAGAGCACTGTCCTTTGTAAAGTAGGACACATGGTTACCCTACACATCAAGGTATGTTTGCAAGCTTTTGACAGCTAGACTCTGTCTTAGCAGCACATTTTATAAAATATACTTTTGATAGATATTTTATCTTTTCGTTTTCCCTTGGAAGCCATCTTTCATGTGGCAGTATTATGTATACTTTACCTTGCAATATCATATACTTGAAAGGTTGTTGCTTGCCTTGACTCCTTACGGAGTTCTTTTGAAATCAACAAAATAAAATAAATGTTTCTCCTCATCAGATAGAAATGGCTCCAGCTCCTCCATTCTTCTGCCTCTGATTTGCCTCCCACCTTTTACCTCTCTTGTTTGTTGATATAAGGATAGCGAATCTTACAGAAATAGAGAATGGCACAATTCCTGATACATCAGGCTGTGAGAGAGGTTATTAGTTTGGCATCTAACATCCTTACTGAAGATGTGGTTAAAAAAATAGTACCAACACCATCTAAATAGTAAAACAGAAAGCGGCAGTGGTGAAGGGAGTATCATGCTATTAGGGGAGGGAAGAAGCATAGTGTGGTGTGTGAGAGTGGATGAGGATGGATGCTGTTTAGTCATTATGGTTTATGACTCTTGCCTGCCTTCCCACACTTCTTTTTTCTCAAGAGACCAAAAAAAAGTACAGAAGGCATTTTAATGTGCATGGGTAAGTGCAGCAGGCATTGCATTAAAAGACCAAAGCCCATGCAAGGAAGAAATAAAGTTTCACTGTTCATCAGTAGCACCGTGCACCCAGCAGAGTAATACATCATCATAAATCCCACATGTTCCTATGAAGTCAGTCGCCTGTCAGACTGGAAGAAAAGATTCCTCTTTCAGACTCCTTAATTCAACTTTTCTCTCCAGATAAAGTTATTAAGGCAAATTTGATCAAAATGACACATGGATTAAAGTGTACATTGCAGAATCTAATTCTGTTTACTGTTCTGAGGGAATGGACAATTATTACAGAAGCTGGGACAGAGTGTTTTTAATAACATTTCTTGTTAAGATTTAATTACAGGAAATTGTATTTTCTTAATCACTGAAAACTTGACCGCCTGGGGAAAATATTTTCTATAATTTCATTTACAGTTTATTAAATCCTTTAGGATATTCTTTTCCTGACATTAGGTTAATAGGAATACGCTAAGGATGCCTTAACCCCTTGAGGGGCATCATGTTTTTGGCATTTCAGAGTTGATTTTCAAAGGGGAATAACAGGGTTTAAGCATGTTAAGTTTATATCATAGTAAAGCTGTTTCAGGACACATTTCCAAGAAAAGAAATATTCTTTGTCACCTAGGGAAAGAGCCAAAAGATCACACACACATACTCAGTTTTCAATTTCTGGTTGTGTTGATTATCTGAGAAAGTCTTCCCAAACCTGTTGCTCTCCAGTTGGATTAGACTACAACTCCCATCTTACCAGCCATTGGCTCACACAACTGCCACTCACATATGCACACATACACACAAGGCCCTGCTTTCTGTATTGCAGTATCCTTTGTAAGCTTTGCAACTATGCTGCCAAGTGATTTTTAAAAGCTGGGATTCAGCTCCACTCTGACCAGTGGCCTCCTTGTAAGACAGAGGTGGGCAATTGCAATGGGTTCAGGCAAGAGGCAATCTTCTATCCCTTAGGACCCTTGAGGGACTGCATAGACTGACAAAGGAGATTTTCAGACTACGCTGTTATAGTGTTACTATTCCACTTTAATTGCTCTGGCTTACTCCTGTGGAATTCTGGGGTTTGTAGTTTAGTGAGGCCTAAGAGCTCTCTGGCTGAGAGTTGTAAATGCCCCTCCCTAAACTGCAAATACCAGGATTCAACAGGAAGCAGCCATAGCAAATAAAGTGGAATAGTAACACAATAACAGTGTTGTCTGAAAATCTCCAAAGAATGAAAAAGTAAAAATCTGAAATGGGAAGTGGCTGGAAGTTTTGAAAAACAGATTTTTTCAAAATGCCGAGACCAAGGAGATTTTCAGACCGCGTTTCAGCGTGCCTAGGGCGGGAGGAGCTTTCGAGAGAGGGACGGCGATCTTGCGCAGCAGGGGGGCGTTTTCGGACGCCGTTGTCCCTCTCCCGAAACCATCCGTGTCACTTCCGTGAAGCTTCGGAAGCCGCAGAGCCATATTTTAATCATGGAGGTTGTTCCTTTTCTCCCCACCCTTTCCTTCCCCCAACTTTGGGGCCCGCTCCCTTGCTTGCTCTTCAGAGTTTAGGATGTGAATACCACCCCCTTTTTTCTTTTCTTTTTTCCCCTCCTCCTCCTGTGTCTTTCTTCCCACCCTCCCTTAGGCCAACAACTATCATGTCAGAATGCACAGAGAAGCTATTGAAATCCACAAACACCTGGACATCTTCAACAGGAAAGAAGAAACCCTAAAAGTAAACAAAATCTGGCTTCCAGTTTTGAAAAATAATAGAATCAAAACTCAACACTTACAAAGGAATTCCACCCCTGGGTGGAATTCCTTTGTAAGTGTTGAGTTTTGATTCTATTATTTCTTATAATTCTATTATTTCTTATAATTATTATTATAATTATTTTATTATTCTATTAATTCCTGGGAAGGGGATTCCCAGGAGATAATGGCCCATCAACCAATCATTAGCCAAACAGACACTAATCCTCCTTGAATATCTAAACCCAGAAACTAACCATTCAGTTACACAAATTTATATATACTCCCCAACAGGGGTTCACAATATATAAACTCCACACATACTCCTACCCACCATTCTCTGAAGATGCCAACCACAGATGCAGGCGAAACGTCAGAAAGAAACTATTCCAGAACACGGCCTCACAGCCCGGAAAAAAAACAAGGAAAATCAATGGCAAGCCTCCTCCAAACAAATCTTGCCAAGGAAACCCTGTAATAGGGTCACCATAAGTTAGAGACAACTTGAAGGCACAGAACAATATAACAGGCACATCTGTTCAGATGCATGGAGTTCAGTGGGCATTACATGCAGCTACATATGTTTTATTTATTTAGAGTATTTATACCCTGCTCAGAGCAGCTTACAAATTGTTAATTTAACAGTTCTCTGCCCTCAGGCTTACAATCTAAATAAGGATTGAAACTTCAGTCAACTCCCCACCACCACCAAAATAAAAATAAAAATCATATTTCCTGAAATAAAGAGTATTAGCTGCGGTATTTACCTTTAAAATGCTGGAGTCATCAGTGCACAAACAGGAGTGTTTAAGAGTGGTCAGGATCTTGAATGAATGGTTACATATGGAGTAATTGCTGTGGGTCCATAGAAATGCAGACAGCCACATTTTTTGGATAGAGGTACATCTCTCCTTGTATTGATCAGTCAGTTACATCGGCAGTTCATTAGGGAGAGGGTACTATTTACCACAATTACTCCACTTCCCTTTCTTGGCAATTAACAAGTGACAATTTAATAGAGTACAATCCCTATATCTGAGGATTTATGTACCCACGTCCAAAATATATGGTCTCTCTTGGTATATTCTAGGTCCTCCAGTGTGGCTCTATGGTATGCTTAGGCCAGAAGTTGTTCATTTTAATAGGGTTCACTATTACCTGCATTTTCCAGTATCCACAATAAGTCTGGGAACATATCCCTGTGGATATGGTGGTTGTACTGTATAACATATATGCTACTATTGCTTAGTTAAACTTAAATGGTGATCTATAGTCTCCCTCTAACACATCAGGAAATTCTGTGGCTGAAGGAGCCATTCTTGAACAACAACAGAGACGCCAGGGAATTGCTGAATTACAATGATTGAAGAAGTTGGATTCTAACATCTTTGGCTACAGTTGTGATCAAGGTTTTGCATCTCATTGCAATTTTAAGCATAGCTACAACGTAGGTGTCATGAAAAGTTCATTTTCAACATATTTAAAGCTTCAACATAATTATCACAGATTATATTTTTGAGTCTCATAATACTGTTTTTTAAATTAAATTATTGATGACAAATTATGTAATAATCTGAACATCCTGTACTGTAAATAAATTAAGTTACATTGATCTGAGATAAACATATGGGGCCCCCAGAATAAAGCATTGCAGGGAGCTCCCAAATTCCTTAAACCATCCCTGGCCACACTGAAAAAGTGGGGAGACTTTAGCTCTTCAGGTGTTGTGGCTGACAACTCCCACAAGCTTCTACGATTGGCTATACTGGCTGGGGCTTCTGGGAGTTGTCTTCCAAAAACATCTGGAGAACCAAATATTCCCACCCCTGCATTACTTTATGACAAATTTGCTGGGAAGAAGCCAGGAAAACAAGGATATTCTGCCCTTTGGCTGCCCATCCAATGTTGCCTGTAACTTTGGACTTTATCAGACGACCCTCCCGAAAAGTTCTTTGCCAGCATAAATTGTGGTGTTTTTATGCCAGCAAAAGAACTCTCCTCCCCCCAGAACTTACCTTACTCAAGCGAAAGAGGTTTCCCAGGCACTAATAGGGAACGAACGGAATAAACCATTCACTTCCTGGTTTAAGATCTTGCAAGAAGATGCTCGTGCAGGAAATTTAAAAGTAAAAGTAAAAGAAAAACACAAAAAGTTAATACAAGTACATACACACACTTTAAAAGTCCCAAGTACCTGTGGGTTTGGTCATAAAAAGAGTGTTTCCTACCTGGCTGTCATGATCTCACCTGGAAGTTTTTGCCCATTGACGCTGCATTCACATGAGGACAATGGCGTGCAGATTCAAACGCTGGCAATGCTGGCAACAAATCGCTAAGGGAGATCTATTGACAGCTTGGGCCATCAATAAAATGGAACATGTTTTTAACCAGATACGATTGCGAAAGGGCAACATTGTCTGGTAAGCATGCCCTTTCCCAATCATTAGGCATCCTTATCATGCCTTATTTGCTACATCTGATAAAGTCCTTTGGGGAGCAATGGGGGCATAACAATATTAACTTTGCAAAGTATGAGAGTGATCAGTAATATCTTTATTTTCAGTGTGATGAATAATGCTCATAAAATGCTGTTTTAGCAGTGTTTGGAATGCATTTTCTATTTTTAAGCAGATTTTTGTTGAGGAAGAGTAGGAAATGAAAAAGCAATACATTAGTAATGCATCATTCTTAAAGTAATGAGCAATGCATTACTTGTTTAAAAGCAATGACCAAGGGGCTTTCTGCACTCCAAAGAAAAGCGGGAGTGCAGCAGGAAGGTTCTGTCTTTTTGTGCTGCCTTACCGCATGATGTTATCATTCTCCTGGTGTTCTTTCATTCCACTCCCATGGGAGACCAAGGTAAAACTGCATCTTTTTGTTAACAGGTTTTTGTGGTTAGCAAAAAGATGCAGTTTTACCTTGGTCTCCGACGGGACCCAAACGAAAGAACAATGATACCATGCAGTAAGGCAGTATGGAAGACGGAATCTTCCTGATGTGATACCACTTTAATTTGGAGTGTGGTAAGCCCCTTACAGTAAATCTACACTGTAGAAATAATGCAGTTTGACACCACTTTAACTTCCATGGCTCCATCCGACAGAATCCTGGGATCTGTAGTTTGGTGAGGCACCAGCACTCTTTGGCAGAGAAGGCTAAAGACCATGTAAAAACTAAAAATCCCAGGATTCCATAGGGTGGAACTACAGCACTTAAAGTGGTATCAAACTGCATTATTTCTACAGTGTAGATGCACCCTAAGACTACTGCATTATGTTTTTAAAACAGTGCCAAGTTCTGATTTGAAGAACACCTTCTTAAGCTGAGCATTCTGGGCATAATCTTATTATTTATTTGCATTATGCTGCCCAACAATGAGGGGCTCCTGAGACAAATGAAAAGCAATTTTATTAAATACAGAAATAAAAGCATAAAACCAGAGAAGGGATTGGGCAAGGGGAGCCTGAAAAGATACTGAAACACTTTCTTTTCCTGTTAAGTTGCCTGGAGATGGAAGAGAAACAGGTAGGAAACCTCCCAATCAATCCAACCCAGGTCATAATCTAAAAACCCTGCCTTTGTAATACAGGAGGCAGCATTTATGTATGTTTCCATTGTAATGGTAGGCATGTGTGTGTGTGTGTTTTCCAAGCCAATATTTTGCCACAAAATTATACACAGAATGTTTTTCTTGGAGGCTTCTTCCATAGGTTTGACCTGTTTGGCGACTTCACACAGGTCTTGTTATTAAGGCTTTTGCCTAAAGTAAGTCCTGATGACAGCTTAGCAGAAGAAAATACAGTGTTTTTTAATAGATATGGACAGTTACCTAAATAGATTACAGTATTCACTTGCTGAGGTGTGGCCTGACATGAAAGCTTGTCAGGTGGCACATGAGAAACAGTAATTTTGAATCTGGAGACATGGAAAGTGCTTTGAAATTAGCCAGAGGGTATAGATCTTCTGTCTTGTAGGGGCACCTCTTTGTCTCCACTTGTTTATTTGAAAGTACAACAACAGGACAGAAATGTCAGTACTCTCATGTCACCCCTTGGGACCACATTACAATACAGAATACAAACAAGTGTTCTGACATAGCATCTTCACGCAGCCCTGGGAGGGGGCTCTAGACAGGGCAAATGTGTTAGGAGGTTGCAGTACTTATGGCAGTATAGTTCTTGCATGTTTGGGGTTTTTTTTTTAATAATCCAAATGATGTTTCTCTTCTCCTGAACTATTGCCTGACATTTCTGGCACCAGCTCCTACATTTTACTCCCACCCTCAGGGCAATCATTCTAAGACATATCAAAACAATATGTTCCCACCTCTTCTTTTCTTGCCTTTAAAAAAACAGAGTTATAGTGAAATGGAACCTTTAAACTGTAATTCTTTAACTCTAAAAGTTTAATCTGCTTTTCACCTGGAACCCCTTTCCAAAGACCCACATTCCTGGCAGTTGTCTATGAGGTGGTCAAAGCTGTAATCCAAGAGCTTGTGTAAATGGTGAAAATACTCCTCATAGAATTTGAGGAGAATATATTTTGTCCCAATGGGATCCCATGGCAATTCAACGTATTTGGAAGGAAGGGGGCCAAAAACTCCAAAAACTATTTTTTTTAAAAAAAAAGCTCAGAAGGAAATGCATATTCCTGCTTGTTGGGACAGCCGATGCAATTTGTTGCACAGTCCAGAGAGGGTGGAACTCAACATCTGATTGGTCAGATGTGCATAGGGGCAGGCTTGCTGCCAAGTGCCCAGAAGCACTAGCAATCATGCACCTTTTAAAAAAAAAATTAAACTGTCAAAAGGGAACCTCGCAGTGCCCAAAGACAACAAGGAGGGCAGCCATTGCAAGAAAGAGGAGAGCCGCCCACCCTTTACCCATCCCAGTGCCCTCTGATTCCAGCTGCAAAGGGATGGGAGGAGCCACCTGGCCAGCCACTGATTGTGGGGTAGGAAGAGAAGGGCGATTCTTTGCCGCTCTGGCTTAATCTCACCTTCCCAGGCTGGGTTGCTCCTTCTCTCATGCCTGTCCCGCACCCTCCAAAGCCCACTGACATTGTGCTCGGTGGACAGACACGAGAGAAGGAGCAGCCCAGTCCAGGAAGGCGAAATTAAGCTGGAGCAGCAAAGAGCTGCCTTCCTTTTCCTTCTCCGCAACTAGCAGCTGGCCAAGCAGCTCCTCCTGCCCCTTTGCAGCCAGAATTGGAGGTCGCCGCTGTCACCAGGATGGGGGAAGGGCAGGTGGCTCTCCTCCTCTTCTTCACTGTGACCACCCTCCTTGTTGTCTCCGGGTGCTGCCATGTTCCCTCCACCTTTCTCACCCCCCACTGTGCAAAAATATTACACTGCCACCATCTTGACATGTGCCCATGTGAACATCAGAGTGGAGAGCTTCACAGCCTACTGTTTTTGAAGAAAACACCATGGGAACAAAACAATGCTCCTGCAAATTGGCTATAATGCACAGGTATGTGCATTATTTCTACTCATCTAGACAAGCCACAAAATATCAGAAGGATGGCTGGCTGTGCAAAGCTATCTTAAACCACAAATGTTCAATATAGTCAATATTTTAGTAACATTGTCAACATTAAAAATACAACTTTAGACGAGCTCTTATATTTGAAAAAGGTTATCCTAAGATTCATTATTTCCATCACTTACTGGACCAGGACTCAGAGCTACATACCCCTGAACAGCCTTTGCAAATCAGACAGGAAACAACAACCTGCCACTATCCTGACTCTTTTTCTTGAAATCATTGTTGTATCAAAAGCTGGCTTTGGGTTGGAACGCTATACCTGATACAATGTGGCAGGGAGGGGGGAGAAAGAAAAACTACTGCAAACCATTTGCTTCCAGGTATCATGAACTGTCTTGTCTTGCAAAGTTGGCAATAGCAAGTTCACACTTTATGGAACATCCCTGGGACCTCATGTTCTGGAAAACAAGTAAATTACAGAAAAACTTAATGGAGATTCTTTTTTAAAAAAAAATCTGAACAAATTAGTTACAGGCATGCATCACTTCTTAGGTCTTGTCTACACCAGCCAGAATACTCCATGTTCCAACCGGAGTATTCTAGCCCCAGGCTTGCAGCATTTCCCCCTGCTACCTGCCCTTTCATTGCGACAACAGAGAGCGTCCTCACACCCATGGGCCATGCACAAATTGGTGCTTATCTCCCCCATGCAAGTCATGTCTTCTGAGGCCAGGGACAAGGCACTGGGTTTTGGTCACATGACCAGGTGCCTCACAGTGACTTCAGCAGATGTGACACGTGCAACACAGCTGGGAAATGGCTGCGCTGGACACCGTGTGGACCACATGTGCAGACACCCCTGTTGTGGTAACGGAACTTGCTGTTTTCTCCAGAAAAACCGCAGCAAACAGTGAGGGGGGGTTACTACATGTCCACTCCATTTTAAGGGGTATTTTCCCCAGATACTCATTGGAACTGCCCAGACATTGTCTGAACAGTTCAGACTAGAAATAGGGCAAACTCCCTGCATTGTCCAGACTGCTGGGCACAGGAGGCCATTTCATTTGGCCCATCTAGAGAAGGCCTTAGACATAGCATCACACAACTTTTGTGAGTCCTCTTGATTAGCAAAAAAAAATTAAAAAAAAATGCTTGCTTATGTATGTATGTATTTATTGATTGATTTGTTTGTTTATTTTTGCCCAAGCAGTACTTACGAATATTTTGCTAAGAATTTGGCAAGGGCCAAACTATATTTTATGTTATGTGTGATCAAAACCAAAAGCACACAATTGATTTCTCCTGCCTCTACATATCTAGTAGAATTCCTGCACATTATTTGTTTTCCTGTCCTTAGCTCTCAGTCTTGACTTACGATGGAGGAGGGATGTATATTTATATGTCTGTCTTTACGTGAATGAATGCATGTATGAGAAAGGGTGCAGAATATTCTGGTCTTCCAACAAAAAATAAGTTAAGGGATTGGAAAGTTACTTTTTAAAAGCAATTGATTCCTGTTATTTGTATTGGTGTTTAAAACAGGTAATTTGCCGTCATTACTTGCTGGAATGTAACAAGTTACTCATTGCCTTTCCTCACTACTTTTCTGTAACTTTTCATTACTTTCTTAAAAAAAGAAACTTTGGACTGATTTTAAAAATGTCACACAGCTTGACAAACTCTTATCAAAATATCTCTTAAAATGTCTCTGGTAGTACCTATAAAAAAACTTTTTAGAATAATTAGAAATGGAATTTGTTGCATACATAATGTGACTTCATCCTCATTCATTATGTTGAAGTGCAGCTTCTAAAAACTGAGAGGGGGTTAACTCATTGTAGGCAACTTTGTACATTGCAATTTGCTACTTCCAAACACTGAGAAAATTGTACCAGATGTTGGCCACAATCCTGAGTGGTTCAGTGTAGCATAATAGGTCCACAGGCACAGCCATATCCAACTAACCCCCACTTACTGAACAAACTCTGAAGCCCCCTGCACAGCCATTCCATGACTCATGGGAAGCAGGCAGGATTGTAGAAGTGTCTGGCTATGTCCCGTAACCAGACATGAAAGGATTACGGCAGCGCTAAACCATGCAGGGGGCCTCAGAGACTGTTGAGTAAGTCTGGAGGGGTGGGCTTTGGGCACTTCAGGGGAAGAAAGGGAATATCATAGAATCATAGAATCACAGAATTGTAGAGTTGGAAGAGACCACGAGGGCCATCCAGTCCAACCCCCTGCCACGCAGGAAATCATGATCAAAGCATCCCTGACAGATGGCCATCCAGCCTCTGTTTAAAGACCTCCAAGGAAGGAGACCCCACCATGCGCCGAGGGGGTGTGTTCCACTGCCGAACAGCTCTTACTGTCAAAAAGTTCCTCCTCATGTTGAGGTGGAATCTCTGTTCCTGGAGCTTGCATCCATTGCTCCGTGTTCCAGTGTCTGGAGCAGCAGAAAACAAGCCTGCTCCATCCTCAATGTGACATCCCTTCAAATACTTAAACAGGGCTATCATATCGCCTCTTAACCGTCTTTTTTCCAGGCTAAACATACCCAGCTCCCTAAGTCTCTCCTCATAAAGCATCGTTTCCAGACCTTTCACCATTTTAGTCGCCCTTCTTTGGACATGCTCCAATTTGTCCATATCCTTTTTGAATTGTGGTGCCCAGAACTGGACACAGTATTCTAGGTGAGGTCTGACCAAGGCAGAATAGAGTGGCACTATTACTTCACTTGATCTAGACACTATACTTCTATTGATGCAGCCCAAAATCGCATTGGCCTTTTTAGCTGCCGCATCACACTGTTGACTCATGTTCAACTTGTGGTCTACTAGGACTCCTAGATCCCTTTCACACATAGTCTCATTCAGCCAGGTCTCCCCCATTCTATATCTATGCATTTCATTTTTTCACCCTAAGTGCAGTACCTTACATTTCTCCGTATTGAATTTCATTTTGTTAACTTTGGCCCAGCTCTCCAGTTTATCCAGGTCATTTTGAATTTTGATCCTGTCCTCCAGGGTATTAGCTACTCCTCCTAATTTGGTGTCATCTGCAAATTTGGTAAGTATGCCCCTAATTCCCTCATCCAAGTCGTTGATAAAGATGTTGAATAGCACTGGGCCCAGGACAGAACCCTGTGGCACCCCACTGGTCACATCTTTCCAAGATGAAGAGGAGCCACTGCTGAGCACCCTTTGGGTTAGGCCGGTCAACCAATTACAAATCCATTGAACTGTTAACTTGTCTAGCCCACATTTTGCAAGCTTGTTTGCAAGAATGTCATGGGGAACCTTGTCAAAGGCCTTACTGAAATCAAGGTATGCTATGTCCACAGTGTTCCCTTCATCTACCAAGCTGGTAACTTTATCAAAAAAAGAGATCAGAGTAGTCTGGCATGACTTGTTTCTCTGAAACCCATGTTGACTTTTTGTGGTTATGGCATTGTCTTCTAAATGTTCACAGACTCTCTGTTTAATGATCTGCTCTAGGATCTTCCCTGGTTTTGATGTCAGACTAACTGGACGATAATTGTTGGGATCCTCTTTTTTCCCCTTTTTGAAGATGGGGACAACGTTTGCCCTCCTCCAATCTGCTGGGACTTCTCCTGTTCTCCAGGAGTTCTCAAAGATTATTGCCAATGGCTCTGAGATTATATTTGCCAGCTCTTTTAATACTCTTGGATTAGCACCCGGACTTGTTTATCTCGGATTGGCCTTTTTAGTCATCAGCGCGCTTGCAGAAAGCGCGGGATGAGTCCTTCCTGAATCTTCGTTTGCGAAGAAAAGCCAGAGAGAGAGAGAGTTTATCTGGTCCTGGAGATTTAAATTCATTTAGTTTAAGAAGGTATTCCTGTACTACCTCTTTGCTTATTCTGTGCTGGATTTCCCCTATTGTGTCTTCTGTACTTTTATCCTCAGGTTGGTCCCCCTTTTCCTTTTCTGAAAACACTGAGGCGAAGAAGGTGTTGAGTAATTCTGCCTTTTCTCTGTCCCCTGTTAGCATTTTGCCATCTTCTCCGCGTAGTGGCCCAACCATTTCCTTCTTCCTCCTTTTGCTGCAGACATACCCCAAAAAAACCCTTTTTATTGTTCTTAACCTCTCTAGCAAGCTTGAGCTCATTCTGTGCTTTAGCTTTTCTGACTTTATTCCTACATGTGTTCGCTATCTGTTTGAATTCTTCTTTGGTGATTTCCCCCTTTTTCCATTTCTTATACATGTTCTGTTTAAAACTTAGCTCTGTTGATATTTCTTTAGTCAACCATCCTGGTTTCTTGAGACACCTCCCATTTTTCTTCCTCAATGGTACTGTTTGAAATTGTGCCTTCAGTATCTCCCTTTTGAGAAAGTCCCATCCGTCTTGAAGTCTCTTCTCTTTTAGTATTCCTGACCATGGGATCACCCCCAGTATTTCCCTGAGTTTATTGAAATCAGCTCTCCTAAAGTCAAGAACGCGTGTCTGACTATGCATGGCTTCTCCTTTCCATTGTATAACAAACTCCAGGAGAACATGATCACTCTCACCTAAGGATCCCACCACTTGCACCCCATTAACCAGGTCATCCCTGTTGGTTAGGATCAGATCTAAAATAGCTGACCCCCTTGTTGCCTCTTCCACCTTTTGGACCATGAAATTGTCTTCCAGGCAAGTAAGGAATTTGCTAGACCTTGAAGTTTTGGTTGAGTTAGATTTCCAGCATATCAACTTCCATGGTGCTCAAAAGAGGGGATACATGGACATAAGGGAAACCCGCATACTCATAAGTCCCTAACAAGATGACAGTCATTATGAAAGACAAGGAACCTGATTCATAATGTTTTATGTGACAGTTACCTATTTAGGGTAATATCTTGTTTGGTAATAGTTAAACTAAGCTATGAAAAACTGGTTAAAGTTACAGTGTTTCATGGCCTTTCACATTACACAGTTATAGCACTGTGACTCCTCATTAACTGCCGTGGCTGCATCCTATGGAGTCCTGGCGTTTGTAGTTTGGGGAGTCAAGTAGAGCTCTTTGGTTGAGAATTCTAAATACCCCTCTAATCTAATGGAAATCTGCATTTTGGGTCGCCCCCCCCACTGTTTTCGGAGGATACAAGATGTCACAGCAGGTAATATTTTAGAAGACTTAGGAGATTATCAGATAGGAATGCAAAAAGTGTCCCTGTCCCACAATCTCCACTCCCATCCCTGTCCCATCACAATCACCTTCACCACCACACTTACCTGCTCTCCCCTTGGTCAGTCAGCTCAGGAGTGAACTGAGCTCTAACAGAGCTCCGTTCACTTCCTGGATCAAAATCCCACAGATTCTCGCGAGAAGACACAAGCGTGGAAAATTCAAAAAGAAAAAGAAGAGCAAAAAAGTGACAGCAAGCACAAAACCACACTTTATAAAGTACAGGTAAGCCAGGGAAGGTCATAAAAAGTGTGTCACTTACCTTGATGTCCTGATCTCACCCGGAAGTGTTCTGGCAGGGACCTCCCATTGATGCTGGGACCTTGCCAGCAAAACAGGCCACCTTTCTGCACACAGGAAAATCCATGACAGGAGTGGAACAGGGGATCTATTGACAGCTTTCCCCATCAATAAAAAGCAGTGCCCACAGAACAGCAGCCGAACGGGTGCATAACGAGGGGGGAACGACATCGTCTGATAAGGGAGCCCTTTTGCGGTCTCCTGGCATTTCTGTAATGCCACTTTTGATGCGTTTGATAATCTCCTTACTTTCTTCCTTCTAGATGAGAAGGAAGTACCTGCCAGCTACAGTTTTTAAAAGTTGTATTGAAATAATTGACTTTTTTAAAAAATCTGCCCCCACCCTTAATTGGGAAGGCATCAGTTTTTAGTATGCAATGTTGTTTTAATGGATTAATTCATCCAATTGATTGACTAAACCCTGTAATATTCATCATGTGGGGCTGAGAGCCATGTGTGATATGTCTCAGATCACATATTAGAGTCCCCAGTACACATGATGCAAAGCTTTTATCCCAAGATCCCCTACAAAATTGCAAAATTCCTTGGGTGCATGTCTCAGATCTTGGACTGGATCTGTGAACTAAGTATGTTAATCTCCTGCATGTTAACTAAGATGATTCCTCTGAAAGAACTGAGACACTGGATCAGATATACCTGAGCAATTTCCAATAATGCCTTTGTGAGTTAATAATTAAGAAAAGCAAGCAAAGGTTGTTTCCAAACCAATTAAGAGAACTATTGGAGCACAGCAAAAGAGATTTCTCTCTAGCTTTTCACCTACTCTGTGTCATCTTCTTGCACCCCAGTCACTGGGTGAACAGACCTTCATCTCTTGGTGTAGCTGCTGCCTGATAAAGAAGGTTTGGGAGTGATCGGGCCAGGAGACACTGCTTAGGTACATAGACGATGTAGGATATGGCCCTATAGTTTTAATGTGATGGTTTTTAAATTGTGTTTCATTTTTATTGTCTGGTTGTAGCTGATCTTGTTCTTAGTTTTTGTGAGCCACCTTGGGTCCCCCATCAAGAGAAAGGCAGCATAGAATTGGAATAAGTAACTAAACTTTTGGAAGTTACAAAGTCCAGTGTGCTGATTCAAAACATCTGTCACCTGCAGCCAATTGTGATTAAAGCTACCCAAGCTGCAGACTACTGGGCTGGTATACATGCTTGAAACCGGGGATACAAGTTGCAGGATCCAGGTGCCCTATCTATCTTTCTAATTAGCTGGCTATTTTTTTAGGCTGCCTTTAAGGATGGGATTTTCTCCGCCACTTGCAGCAAGATGAAGAAAGGAGCTATTGGTCCAATTCTCTGTCTCTGCCGCAGTGCCACATGGCCACAGCACCATGGTAGATGATACCACAGCTGGCTATGTTTTTAGGCTGCCTTTAAGGATGGGATTTTCTCCACCATTTGCAGCAAGATGGAGGAAGGAGCTATTGGTCCAACTCTCTGTCTCTGCCGCAGTGCCACATGGAGACAGCACCATAGTAGATGATACCACAGCTATGCAGTAGCAGAATGACAGTAGAACAGGAATGGGTACCTTATGGAGGCCTGAGTGGCAAACTGTCAACCCTAGCACCTATTGTAGGCCTTACCATACCCCCTCCAAAAAAGGCCAAAAAGAAATATCAAAAAACAAAACAAAAATGAAAGCAGGCAGATGATCACTTCCAAATTTTGATTGGGGGGTGGAAAAGTTGGGCTCCACAACCTATTTTATTGGGGGGGGGGAATTGCTCTTGGTGGGCCTCGAGGAGCAGAAAAATCCTTTTAAAGGATTGGGGAGAATGGAGGGCTCCACAAAGGCTCAGAGTCAAAAATGATATTTTGGACACATGGGGCATTTTGTCCACCCCTGGCCCAGGACTTATAGATTCCCATCAAAGCTTGGATAGCTGCTGACTCTGACTTAGGACTTTATCAGACACGGGGAAACACAGCAAAAAAAAACCCACATCCCAAACTGCATCATAAGGATAGGGTGAGAACACAAAGGGCAAAATTATCAGACACCCATGTCCTCAACCATTTCTGGGGCATAGTGCTGGCACAGATGAGATGTCGCTTTTTTATTGACAGACTAAGCCATCAATAAAAAGTGATGTCTTATTCACACACATGCTATGCCTCTTGAACAGCTGAATGACAACATTGTCTGATAATTTTGCCCTTTTGTGTTCTCGTTGTGTTCTTATGATGCATTTTTCACACATCTGATAAAGTCCTAAGTGTCTGTGTACCATCAATACATCACTATCAAGTGCAGATGGGGGAAAATCTCAGTCCCAGGATTATCCATCTGCAAGAACCCACCAGTAAGCTGGACGATTATGCCATGAGCTCTTCCACTCTCCTGATGTCATTTGGCCACAACCTCTCCATGCCTCTCTTGCCATGGAGAAATTTGTTTCTTGTCCCCCTCACTGTTCCACTCTTTGGCAAGAGTGTGAGAAGATATCTCTGAACACCACTTGGAAATATGAATGAGTCAAGGAGGAATCTCACTCATTTCTGTACCTTGTTTATGAACTGACCAACCCCACGCCACCAGTCTGGGCAGTTAACACAGTGGTCTAAGTAACAAAGGATTGGCATCCAAAATCTTGAGCAACTTTTTGCCTACATTTTTCCCCCTTCAAACTTCCAGTTTATAGTACAAATGTAAATTTTCATACATTTAATTCTTCCATAAGACTAAATAATTTAACTATTTTTCTTCTCCCTGTGAGAAAGCTGTCAAAAATGCACCATTTTCAAAGACTATTCATAGTCTGGGACTTATTCTGTGCAACAAAAACGATGCTCATGATTTTTTCGTTGCTCAGCAAAATAGCATTTTCTGCACAGGAAACATTTTTTCTACACAGAAATGTTGTTTATACATTTTTCTGTACACACATACATACAGAAACCCTGTGTGCAATTTTTTTTCTACAGAATAAATCTCAAACTGCAAAGATTATCACCTGTCTAGGATTCTACTTGTCAGGGTTTCTCGATGCTCAAGAAAAATATTTTCCAACCATTTTTTGGATATTTTGAAATATTCTTTTCATCCCAACTATGCATCCAGAAATTTAAAAAGCTGCCATTTGGACATAATCATATACTTTTAGGTAGGCAGGAAAGCCAATAAACATCAAATGCAGCCATTCTCAAAGAAATTATTATTCTTTTTGTGCTCTTACAATTGACCATACCCCTAGACCCAACAGGATCCATTTATAGCTCATTAGATTCTGTGGAGCTTCAAACGTGATCCAGTAGCTTGTGCCTTGGCTCAGCCCCAACCCACTAATTCTGCTCCGAGTCTTCTCTGTGGCTTTGCTCCTTCACCACCCACCTACCCATCTTTCAAAACAACAAGAGCTTACAACTCTGTGTGATCCTCTTCTGCAACTAAATCAAATGAGGCACACACACACACACACATACAGAGAGAGAGAGAGAGAGAGAGCAGTTTGCAAGAGTTTAGCTTCTCTGCATGTTAACTGAGAAGATTACTTTGAAATAACAGAGCTATTAGATCAAACTAGAGTTCCTTGCGAAGACGCCTTTGTGAGCTCATAATTAGGGAAAGCAAGCAAAGGTTTGTTTCCAAGTCAATTAAGAGGAACTAACAGACCAGAACAGAAGAGATTTAAATCTAGCCTGAAGATTTAAAATATGCAAGGTGCCTTGAAGATGGTTGCTTTAAATATACATATAGGAATGTGATCTGAATGCAAATCATAAAATACTTAACCTAGATTTATTCATTTTACTTTTCAAAAGAAAGAGAGAAGTATCTGAGTTGGAGTAGAGGCTGTGGCATTACTAAGGCCTGTTACCTACCCTGAAAGCCCCATCTTGGAATGCCATGTAATTGGCAATATTTAATAATTTGGCTTGATGTGGTCTTTCACGTGGTTAGCAGGTAAACCAGGGAACCCCGGATACCAAGGCTGGAGTCATGTATAACCAAGAGAGGGGCCTTTGGCAAGTCCCCAAACAAGTAATACTCAAGTCAGAGTTAACACCTGGAGATGAGTCATCCACTAATCTACTCAACAATAACAGAGACCTTGATGGTTGCAAAATGGGTTTTCCTCTTCCCTTCTTCCCCAACAATAGAAGTTGCCTGCTCCTATTCAATTCCAAATACATTGCCATTAACAATTGTTAACGCTTCCAGAGCACCCTTTGTTTAGTCCTGGGAAACTCCAAGAGGCATTGTACTCTACTCTAAACCCCATCCCTTCAGGGAAATTATCACATATAAATATCCTCCTTAAAAAACCACCAAAGTGCGCACAGATCCCCCCCTTTCTCAGTTCATATCACCATTATGCCTTCCAGACCTCCCCTCTGCCAGTATACTTCTTGGTCTCAGCTCTATAGGATTGGCATATACAGGATTGGCATATAGGATTGGCATATTATCCAACCCACAATCCCCTTACTCTATTCCTCTAGCCAAATACTTCCTACTATCTTCGATAGCCTTATGTGGTTACTTGAAGCCTGAGTGCTTGCGTGAATGCTATTAATATTAATTTCCAATAAAGATAATTTAATTGTATGTTTTGGCTTAGAGTGTCCTCTGCCACTACCAGTATACATAGGTTAAAAGAGCCTGCCATTACCCAGCCTCTAACTGCCATTTTGAGCTAATTAAATATTCCCCATATTAAGATTCTGACACTTGTAGGATCCTCATGGACGCCACACAATTCAGGTAACACGCCGGTGTCACCCCTCTCTCCCACAGTGTCACCTGTAGCAGTTCAACCTCTACACACACACACATAGAGAGACACCAGTGCCACCACTGGGTAGAGGCTTTGACTTCAAGTGGAGTTCTAAATAGAGGTGAAGGCCAGAAATCCAGGCTGAGGATCTTCACGTGTAACTTGAAAAAACATTTTAATTTCTCATAGAAATTAAACTATAGCATCATCTTGAGCCACTAATAAAGATTTCTTCCATTTTAAGATTCTTGTGCTCTCTGCAATCTTTTCAGGCAAGAAGGAAATTATGCCTTGAACAGCAATGTGGTAATAATGTTGGCTTTGGCAATAGGGTCATCACTAATTTCCAGCACTCAGATTGTTAAATGTCACTACTAGGGAAGGTGTGGTTTTTAAATCTGTCCCCCATATTATAATGTGGGGATGACAGGAGAACTAATGTCACAGCATACATCACTAACAGACACATCTTTATCCTTCATCCCCACTATTTTCAACATACTGATATCTGTGGAATACTCCAGAGATTTTCTTTTTTAAAAAGTTAGGCCCTCACTACTTATTGCAGCAAAATGAATGGTCTGATGGCCAAGCTAGCCTATTTCCATTCTATAGGGTTCAATATCTATACTGCTTGTTTTGGGGTAGGAAAATTGATCAGGTTAGGGTTCTTCACATTAAATTCTTTACTAGAGAACCTACAGAGCAAAGCCCCCAAAAAGGTACATAGTTATCTGCAATTAGGGATGGGATGATCTGTAAATGTCACTTTTTCCATTTTTTCCTAAGCCTCAGGACCACCATGAACCTACCCAATGTTGCCTGATTTTAGATGCTAAATAGGGTCAGGCCTGATTACCATTTAAATAGAAGACCACCAGGCTATACCAAGCATCTCCACATAGTACCAGGAGAAAATCCTACCTGAAATCCTAAGGAGCTGTGGTCCATCACACTGGGGACATTATCAGACACATCAAATACGGCATCATAACGATGCCACATAAACATGAAAGGGCATGCGTACTAGATGATGTCGCCCTTTCGTATTTATGCCTTATCAAAAACCTGTCCTATTTTATTGAATCCACGCACCATTGTAATGATGTGAATGTAGTGTCAATGGCCAGTCCAGCCAGAACACTTCTGGGTGAGATTATGACATCCAAGTAGGTGACACACTTTTTATGATCCCCCCCTCAAGTTTACTTGTAAGTTTTTAAATGTGTTTTTGTGCTTTTTTAAACTTTTGGAGTGTTATTTTTGTTTTTGTATTTGAATTTCCCACACTATGTATTCTCGAGAGAATACACAGGATTTCAAATGAGGAAGTGAACAGAGGTCCATTCACTCCTCCATCATTGCCAGGGAAGCCTTTTGTTGGGATAGAAGGTAAGTGTGACATGGGGAGTTCTTTTTGCCAGCATAAAAACGGCAAAGTTATGCCTGCAAAAGCATGGGGTTTAGTCAGGTGGTCTGATAAAGTCCTGGGTTGGAGGAGCCAAAGGTCTGGCTCAGTGTAAGGAAGCTTCTTGTGTTCTTCAGTTCTTTGCATCCCAGATACAAATTTGTGAATTTTGGTAAAAATCTTCAAAAACAAACCAAAATGATGTCCTCCCCTGTTTGCACATGCTGAATTCAGCAGGTAGAGTTGTTCCAAGCATGAAAAGGGCCATGTTGTGGATGAATTAATCTGTCAGTTTTGGTTTCTCTCATTTTTATAGGTTTTTTCCCCCATAAAAAATCTCATGCTTTTTTCCATCCCCATTGTAGCTAGTGGCTGTTATGTCAGTGAGCCTGCGAATCTGCTCCAAATTTCAGTTTTAGTTGAAATGTAGAAGGACTATGCAAAATGCTGAACTTATTTTAGTAGACAGGTTCAGCATCTTGGATATATCCTTTAAAGTTCAAATTAAAATCTGGAGCAGACTGATCGTCTCACTGACGTGGGAAACACCAGTCTTTGCTTTAAAATGGCAAATTTTGTTAAATTCTTATAAGTAACAAACTGGAACACTTTCTCATCCAATCCTAGCTGGCTATGCCTGCTGAGAATAATCCATGAACAGAAACATACAGACACTGCTTTCCTTTATCAGGAAAAAACAACAACAGCACAGTATCTGACAACACTCTTAAACAGCAAGGCTCAAGACTGCACTGTATCTTCCAATATTTGTTGTTGACTTATGATGACCCTGAAGTGAGCATATCCTGTGGATTTCTTGGCATGATTTCTTCAGAGGGGATTTGCCATTTCCATTCTCTGAGGCTGAGATAGTGTGATTTCTCAAAAGGTGACCTAGTGGGTTTCTGCCTCTGTTACATCAGCTCAACCTTGTCCAGTATAGCTGTTCCAGACAGTTAAAGAGCTATTACATCCTAGACCTTAGACTGCTAAGGAGAAGCCCTCATCAAAGCACTGTGATGAATTTGCTAAATACAGTTGGTCCTCCATATCCACAGATTCTGCATCAACCATCCGTGGCTTGAAAAAAAAGTAATTCCAAAAAAGGAAATGATTTTGTCATTTTATACAAGAGAAACCACTTTACTGTGCCATTGTATATAATGGGACTTGAGCATCCACAGATTTTGGTATCTGTGAGGGTTCCTAGAATCAACCCCCAGTGGATACCAAGGGCCCACTGTAATTTATGGAGAAAATTGCTTGCGTTCGTTCTGACTTGGACTCCACATTAAAGGTATCATAGAATCATAGAATTGCAGAGTTGGAAGAGACCACGAGGGCCATCCAGTCCAACCCCCTGCCACGCAGGAAATCACAATCAAAGCATCCCCGACAGATGGCCATCCAGCCTCTGTTTAAAGACCTCCAAGGAAGGAGACCCCACCACGCTCCGAGGGAGTGTGTTCCACTGCCGAACAGCTCTGACTGTCAAAAAGTTCCTCCTCATGTTGAGGTGGAATCTCTGTTCCTGGAGCTTGCACCCATTGCTCCGTGTTCCAGTCTCTGGAGCAGCAGAAAACAAGCCTGCTCCATCCTCAGCGTGACATCCCTTCAAATACTTAAACAGGGCTATCATATCGCCTCTAAACCGTCTTTTTTCCAGGCTAAACATACCCAGCTCCCTAAGTCTCTCCTCATAAGGCATTGTTTCCAGACCGTTCACCATTTTAGTTGCCCTTCTCTGGACACGCTCCAGAGGTAGACTCAGGGGAGGTAACTGAGGCATGTACTTGTCCAGTTTTGATGGATGAGTTTCAGTTTGTTTAACATTATGATGTGGACAAGTTGCTTGGAGGGGTGAAGCCAACCACTTGTCTGTTAGACCCATGTCCATCCTGGCTAATTAATGCTGCCAGAGGAGGACTAACCAATTGGCTGGTGGAGGTTCTAAATGCATCTTTGAAAGAGGACTATGTCCCAACCTCTCTCTCTAAAAAAAAAAAAAGCAATTGTAAGACCTTGGTTGCAGGGGGGGGGGACTTTTGTTGAAAAAACTCCCTAGGTAACTATTGGCCAATTTCTAATCTCCACTTTCTAGGTAAGTTCCTAGAATTGTGGCAACACAACTCCAGGCTTTCTTGAACAAAATGGATTATCTGGATCCATTCCAATCTGGGTTAAGACCTGGTTATGGGACAGAAAAATACTTGATTGACTTGCTGGATGACTTACACCAGGAGTTGGACAGGTGGAGTGTGTCCCTATTGATCATCCTGAATCTTTCTGCAGCATTTGATACCATCAATCATGGTATCCTTCTTGGTTGTCTGGCAGATACGGGACTTGGGGGCATTGCTTTACAGTGGTTCTGTCATAACTCGCCCTTTGGAGATGGATGATTCAGGCACAGAGTCAGATGTCCAGGAATTTACAGCTCCTGATGACAGTGGGCTCTCTGGGTTTGGGGAGCTGAGGGGCTGAGGCAGAGGGGACCCCAACTGCCTAGCAGGAGATGGCACATGCTGAAGACATGACGCCATCTTTTGCAGATCATCAAGGACACAAGCAAAGAGTATGCCACTCCCAGAGGCTGTTAAATAGGAGACGCTGATTAATTAGGCACCAGTGTGTTTAGACAGCTGCCTATAAATCTAGGTGACTGGCAGTACTCTTTGGAATTCATGCTTTCTTGACCTTGGACTGGCTATGATTTGACAACTCTGTTACTCCTTGATGGCTTCTTGAATCGGGACTACTGACTGACTGTGATGACTTCAGGAACAGCTGACAATCACCCTTTTGCTTCTCCCCTCAGCTTGTGTGGTTAACCTCTGGACTAGACAGGACTAGACTGGATTAACTACCCAACAGCTCTTACTCTTCATCCACCTACTTCCTGGGCCACTTGCTGACTGGAGCATAGGACATGTTCTAGTCTTTCTTGTCTGAATGTTCCCAGAGGGTGCTGCTGGAAAAATGTTGTTCAAACTTTTGGCCATTAGCTTGTTGGGTTCCACAGGGGTCAATATTGTCTCCTGTACTTTTTAGCATCTACATGAATCCTCTGGGAGAGGTCATCCAGAGCTTGGGGGTTGGGTGTTACCAGTATGCTAAGGAGACCCAGCTCTCTCTTCCTTTACAATTGATGCCAAGGAGGCTATAGTAATACCGAATCATTCTCTGGATACAATAAAGGACTGGATGCAGATGAATAGACTGAGGATTAATCTGGACAAGATGGAAGTGCTGCTGTTCAGTAGAACAACCAAGCTAGGACTGGGATCACAGACTGTTCTGGATGGAATTGTTCTCCCTCTGGAAGATCAGGTTCATAGCTTGGGGTGCTCTTGGACCCGGTGCTGCTCCTGGAAAACCAGTTTGCTGTGGTTCCAGGAGTGCCTTTGCCAAGTTTTGGCTGGTGCACCAGCCACAGATTTTCTTAGGGAAGGCAAATCTGTCCACAGTGGTTCATGCTTTGATCACCTCCCAATTAGACTACTGTAGTGCACTCTATGTGGGGCTGCCCTTGAAAAGTGTTTAGAAGCAGCAGCTACTGCAAAATGCAGCAGCCAGATTGGTATCAGTTGTGCATTTTAGAGACCATATAACACTGGTCTTGCAAGAACAGCACTGGCTTCTAATTTGCTTCTGAGCTGAATTCAAGGTGCTAGTGTTGACCTACAAAGCCCTAAACAACTTTGGTCTGAAAGACCAATTCCTCCCATATGAGCCTGCCAGAAATGTGAGATCTTCAGAGGAAGCCCTGTCACATGGCCCAACACTGTGTGAAGTTAAGTTGGTTGGTACAAATAACTGGGCTTTGTTTGTAGCAGCACTTCGACTTTGGAATTCTGGACCCAAGGAAATTAGGCTAGCCCCATCAATTTTAAGCCTCTGTTGGGCAGCCCCAACAGTGCTGTTCCACATGGCATTCAGAGTTTGAAATTGCTGTTTTAACAGTTTTAAAACTGGATTCTATGATTGTTTTTAGACTGCTTTTAGGAGTTTTTAAAGAGCATTCTAGTGTGTTTTTAAAACATTTTTATCTTTGTATTATTTTAATTGCTTTTTATTTGCTCATTGCCTTGAGAGCCCTTGTGGGCTGGGAGGTGATACAGAATAAATAATACATTCTATTGCCAAGTGCAGATTTGAACCCTAGTCTCCTGGAGTCCTAGTCCAAAACTTCACCGTAAATATCTCTCATCTTCCAATATTTTTTTTTCATATTTTTTTTTCATGTTCATCTTCCCCAACTTCTTTTCTTGCAACTTTTGAAGTTGAGGATACCACAAGGACATGCTGCTCTATCAGCTCTTTTCAGTATTGTGAGTGAGGAAAAAGGATGGTTGAAATGAGTGAAAGAGCCGATTGTGCTGTTTAAAGGCCAGGCCAGTTCAAATGTACAGGCAAAAGCAGCCTCCCTTTATATAGAGGGCAGTCATTGAAAGGACAGCTCTAGGGGGAGATGAACAAAACAGATCCACTATCAGCCAGAGGCATCTGTAGTGTCATGAAGCCACTGCTGGGTAAATAGCATGCAGGCGCTATTCACCCACCTGTAGCATTTCAGATGGCACCTCATTCCTGTCAAACAGACATGTTATCTCTCCCTGGAAGCACAAGGCGCCATGGTGCTGAGGTGAACAGGCTTATCACAAACTTGTCTTTAAACAGGCAGATGACAGCCAGTGGTACACCAGTCTTCAGGCCCCGCTTGCCCATTATCTGCATACAGAGCCTGATTATCCTATCAGTCCTTCTGACACAATCGCTACCTAGCTGTGACATCTGCCTACATGTGTGTGGGCAACTGTGGTCCTGCAAAGCCAAACAGAGCGTGAGGTTTTGTGAGGATGTGTTTTCCCTAAGTACGCATCACAGAACAGTGAGAGAAGGCATAGGCTGCATCTGTTAACTGTCATCCATTAGAGATGGCCCTGAAAAGTTCAAGTGCCAATGTTTCATACAGAATGCAAACTCTTTCTGTTGGCACATAGAGGAAAGACCTTTTTTATTTTTTTAAAAAATGGCAATTTTGCTCTTTCCTACTATGAGAAGTGATACCCCAACTTTTCTCTTTTCTGCAAAAATAGCATATTCCCCACATCCAAAACAAACACTTTTTCCTTCTGACAACAGGGATGAAGAAAGTTGGTCCATGGACCACATGCTCCCCAGGATATTTTGTGGGGGCATTTGGGGGGTAAAAATGAATTTGGGAGATAAAGGAAAGTGTACCCCAAGTTCCTCTGAGGGACCAGTGACCCTCTAACTCCAAACAGTTGCCCATTGCTGATCCAGAAGTAATCTATTGGGGTCCATGCTGGTGGTGAATGGGACTGAAAACAACAAGGGACAGTGCTAGAGCCAAACATAGTTGAGCTGTATTCTCTTCTTTCCTTGGGGTTGTCTAAACAGTGAAAATAATCCTAATAGAATTTGCAGAAAATACCTTTTGTCCCAACAAGATCTGACTGAGATTCATGATTTTCAGAAGGAGGGGGAGACAAAAACTCCATTTACTGGGGGGGGGGGTAAATAATGTGTGGAATTATGCATTACCACTCATTTGGACATTCATTTCTTAGTGAGGGTAAGTGGAAAGCTGATTAGTTGGATGAGCACAGGGCGGGCTTGCTGGCAATGAAGTGGTCGGAAGCACCATTTTGGAGTTGCACATTATCGATTGTGCATTTTTTTTGCTGCGATGATGCAACCAAACAACTTTTTTAAGTAGAAGGTTGCACTTGTGCACCTTTGATTTACAGTTTTAAAATAAGTACTGTGCAGCAGTGACAATGTGTAGAGAATAATTCACTCTCAGCCACCATCTTGATTTGTAGGCATGGCTGTGTGTGTACTTCAAACATGGATAGCTTCACATACCAGCGATTTTGCTAAAGGACCATGGAAACAAATGAATGCTGCTGTGAATTTGCATCAATGTGCAGCAATTTACATTATATAATCTTGTTTAGACAAGCCCTTTGTTTCCATCACTGTCCTCCACACCCTCCTTCTTTTTTCACTTTCTGCTCTCTTTCGCCTTCCTCCTCACCAAGTGAAGTGAGGCCTAACCTGATCTCTTTCCAAGAGCTGCAGGTTACCCTTGGCAGCAGGCTGCTGATCTCCTGCTACAAAGAACCAAATGTGTTGAGTTCAAGTTGTGTATGAAGTCAAGTGTGACTATTTGACTTCTGTTGACCACACTGCTGTAGTTACTATAGCCTTATTCATGCACTCCAAAGAATGCATGAGGGATCAAAGTGGGAGTAGGGTTTTGCATGCTGGCCTTGCCCCAGTGTCCTCGTGCACACTGCCGCCTTTCTTCATCCTTTGACTTTCCTGCAGGAGCAGTGAGACCTGAAGTGGGCTGCTTTTTCAGGGGTTCTGATCATGAAGACCATTCGATGAAATGAAAGTAGAAGGAGAGCTTGCAACAACTTTCAGGCAATTGGCAATGAGGTAATGCAGGTGGAATGAACACAGTGAATGGGAATTAAATCACTTCATTAACTGTAACAAGGAATGCTTTCTAGTTACTTTTCAAAGATACTTTTCGAGTGCACATTTAGATATTTTAAGAGGCATTTTGCTATGAGTGTTTTCAAATATTTTCCCATTTTCTTTATCAACCCTTTTATGACTAAAGTAAGAAGGAAATAACAAGCAATGAAACAAGTTACTTTCTGAACAGTGTAGTAAGTAATGGAAACAAGTTACTTTTCAACATTATTATGAGTAAAGGAAATGAAATGTTCTTTTTAACAGTAATTTTCCAAACTCTAAGAAAAATATCTGATCAAACCTTCCTGCTCAGTGTAGGGTCTGATGTTCTTGAGGAAGTTGGCTGAGAAGACCTCTAGCTCTCAGGTGTTCTTGAGAATGTGTGAATGAGGCTTTACATGGGTGTGGGGGTGTGTGCTCAGAATATAAATTATTTTCCTCCTCAATTTAATCTTGAAACCATTTTGCCCTAAAAAAATTAAAATGGCATCCCTGGTTTATAGTTTGAAATCATGATTCTATTTGAGGACCAAATTAGGCATGACACATTCCTTTTCTCCTGAGAATTCCTGTCTCCCCATTAAAAAGTAACTGTGAAAGGGCATGACTGGGACCAGAAAAGTACCAGCTTGACTTTTTCACCTTCTGCCTTTTGTCCATTAAAAAAAAAATACTTTTATTGCATTTCTCCCTTGGAAAAAAATATGAGATATTTATAGCTTTTTCCCACAGCTGGCACTGTGTGGGGGTGTATATGAACTCACATCCACATTTCACAAACAAATGCCAAAAAGGTTAAGCGTTCCCTACTCACTTTCCATACTTGAACTCAACCTCCTAACATTGCTTTTCATTTAAAAACAGTCTGGGGGAGGGGCAGACTTGGAACTCTGTCCCATGTCTTTGTCTTGAGCACTTTGGGAGAGGCAGGCTACAAATAAATAAAAAAAACCAAGATGTATTAAGTAGATCAAATTCAAGTATTTGCAGGAAGACCTTGGCTGGCATTAGATATGAGCTACATGGCTGCTCCAGTTCAGCCACTTAGCTGCTCACATTAACCAATGTTTCTTCATTTGCTTGTCTGCCATGACATTTTCCCTCAGAAATTAACGTGTGCCTTCATGCATGCCCATCAGAACTCAAGCCCACTTTGGCTGCTGACGCACTACAGAAATAATGCAGTTTGACGCCGCTTTAACTATCATGGATCCATCCTATGGAATCTTGGGATTTGCAATTTGTTGTGGTACCAGAGTGCTCTGACAGAGAAGGCTAAAGATCTCACAAAACTACAAATCCCAGAATTCCATAGCTCTGAGGCATGGCAGTTAAAGTGATGTCAAATTGCATTATTTCTGAAATGTGTCAGCAGCCATTTATGTCCTGAATATAAAAAATGAGAATAGGAAGGCAGGTTTTAAGCAGGGATTTCATTTGATGCAACCATTATGCGAAACCTGACACCCACATTCTTTTTAGCACAAGACAGAAATTTTTCAATATTGTTGCAGGCTTTTAAGGGAGCCCTTTGAAACTTTAAAAGGCTTTGAAGTTAGGTTTTGAAGCAAAATGCTTTAGGCCAACCCTGATTTTGAGGGAAAGGTTGTATAGGTCTACACTATGGTTTGTCAACAGTTGGCAAGGCATGATTATTTCCAACTGAAATGGCACTTCAGTCTAGATCAGAACACAAACACTAGCTCCCGCAGGAACAAAGCAACTTGCGAGGAAAGAAACAGAATGAACATTTGCTTTTCTGAGGAGATTGCTGCATGTGTTCCTTACAGACACAACAGGAATATACATCTGAAACGTCGTGTTTTATCCATCCTCCCATCTATCTAGCTTCTCCTTCTCCCTCCTGCTCTCTCTCTCTCTCATCCTGTTGACAGTATTTATCGATCTGACTACACTATCTATCTTTCTACAAAGTCTCCCTTTTCTTCAAGCCAGCCTTCTGAGATGGTGGTTTGTGTGGATTTTTTTTTAAAAGAAAGTCTTTGAGGGACAGACAAGACAGCTGCCCATTCATCCTGCCCTCTTTGATATGTCCCTTTGATAGCTTTTGTTTTCTGTTTGGGTTGCCTGCACAAGAAAAGATGTGTAACCTGATCAGAGACAGCCACATGCAAGCAACAGCAACAATTGGATGAGCACCGATTCACATAATAAAGAACATACCTGAGGCAATATGCAGGCAATAGGACACCACAATGCAGATAGAGAAATTAACACTGGCCCTCCACTTTCTAACCCTGCCCTCTTCTGTTAAAGGCTTGTTTACTGAATGTCAACATAATTGACTAAATTTATGTGTTCTGTGCTCATTACAGGAAAGGAAGGACACGAGAGAGTACTTCTCACGGAATTCAGCATTCTCACAGAAATCCTGAGAATCTCTATTTTCTACTATTAAAAGAACATGTTTCTAGACCTTGTGCCTATGAACAGGAGCCTAAACATGTTACAGCAATACGACCTTATACCATCTTTTATCTTAGCTAGTAGCTCAGTAGAACTGGTAGCAGTCAGACTTTTGACAGCTTACATCGCTTTTTCCTCTTTCGCCAATCTTGATTTATTGGGCAGCAGCCACTTCAAGCAAAGAAGGCCTGTTCTCCTACTGATCAAGATGAAGCATACGGCCATTTCTACCCTCTTCTTGACAGCAATCTCCAATATGAGGAGGAGTTGCAACAGGAATCCTGCTTCTAATTGTCATACTGGAGATTGCTGGAGGGACGGGATGAAAACATCAGTATGCTGCATCCCAATCGACAGGAGAAGAGACCTCTGACTCTCACAGCAGCTGCTGCCTGCGCGAGCCAGGAGACACTACTTAATTAAGTATACTTAACCTATACTTACTAAGTATGCTGCATTAAGCAGCTGATCAAGGATCTTTTTTTCTAATGACAAATTTGAATTGGATATGAAGTTCATTTTACTTTTTCGTTTCTTGATTTAGAATATGTACAGCTCTGATTATTGGTCTATTTGTATTCATATTGGTGCTGTAGTCACATGATCTATAAGAGACAGGTACTCAGGCGACTTTAAACATGCTCAAAATATACTCCTTACAACTTTCAAATGACACTGTATATCATGTGTTTTTAATTGGTATCTGTTGTGAACCAGTTGATCTGTTGTTGGCTAGCTGCAGCCAACGGGAATCTTCTGATGCGGTCAAACCAAGGCAAAGAAACAAAGGCACACACCGGCCTCCAAAGGTGTAAATAAACTGACGCTTGCATGCTGAAACATCAGAACCATGCAAGACTCTGAAGATAGTGGATGGCCTGAGAATCGTTCTGCTCTAATAGCCCATGAACTATCACAACTTAATACTGACCTTGCTGCTCTTAGTGAAGTTCGTCTCCATGAGGAAGGCAGCCTTAAAGAACACAGCGCCGGCTACACACTTTACTGGTCTGGCAAACCCAAAACGGAAAAATATCTTTTAGGAATAGGCTTCATGATTAAAAACTCCATTGCCTCCAAACTCGAAACCTTGCCAACAGGACACTCTGGTCGCATTATTTCCTTATGCTTCCCACATGTTGTTCTCTTTAGTGTATATGCCCCAACTATGCAAGCCGACCCTGTAGAGAAAGAAAAATTCTACACAGACCTACGCCACCTCATACAAAAAGTCCCTGTAGAAGATAAAATTATTATCCTTGGTGACTTCAATGCCAGAGTAGGAAAGAACTCCGAAGCCTGGAAAGGTGTCTTAGGCAAGCATGGTGTTGGAAATTGCAATGATAACAGATGCCTCTTGCTAGAGTTCTGTGCAGAACAACAGCTGACTGTTACAAACACTATCTTTCAGCAGAAAGACAGCTTGAAGACAACCTGGATGCATCCCCAATCCAAACATTGGCACCTCATTGACTATGTTCTAGTCTGCCAGAGAAACATTCGCGATGTCCGCCATACTCGAGGGATGCCCAGTGCAGAATGCCAGACAGATCATCGCCTCGTCAGATGTAAACTAAATCTTCATCTTAAGTTCAAACCTAAGAGGGGTGGCATCTTAAAGAGGAGACTCCAAGTCAACAATCTTCAACAAGCTACCATGAGAGACAACGTCCAGGCAAACCTGCAAACAAAACTTGAAGACCATCCTATAGATCCTTCTCCTACAGCGCTTTGGCAACATATCAAAACAGTATCCTCCAGACTGCGGAAGAATCCCTCAGGTTCTCCCACAAGAAAAATCAAGACTGGTTTGATGAAAACAACCAAGAGATCCAGGAGCTGTTGGCAAAGAAGAGAACTGCTCACCAGGCATACCTCGCCCAGCCAACTTGCCATGTAAGAAAAGCAGCTTCAAAGTCTCTTTAGTGCCAAAGGAGTACTCCAATGCTCAGCTATCCAACATATGATACAAAAACTGATGAAAAATGAATTGGACATAGCTCCCACTTTGGAAGAGACCCTTAAGGCCACACAGCAGTTGAAAAATGGCAAGGCAGCTGGGATTGATGGAATCCCACCTGAAGTTTGGAAACACGGAGGTCATGTACTCTATGCTAAATTCCACGAACTCCTTGTGAATTGCTGGGAAAAGGGGGAACTGCCATCAGATCTCCAAGATGCAGTCATCATCACCCTGTACAAGAAAAAAGGAGCAAAATCCGATTGCTCAAACTATCGAAGCATAACACTGCTCTCTATTGCTGGAAAAATCCTTGCAAGGATACTCCTGAACAGATTAGTTCCTGCTATTGCAGAAGAACTTCTTCCTGAAAGCCAATGTGGCTTCAGAGCCAATAGAAGTACTACAGATATGGTATTTGCCCTTAGACAACTGCAAGAGAAATGTAGAGAGCAAAACAAGGGTCTCTATGTAACATTTGTTGACCTCACCAAAGCCTTCAGCACCGTGAGTAGGAAAGGTCTGTGGCAGATCCTGGAAAGACTAAGATGTCCCCCAAAATTCCTTAAAATGATTATCTTGCTACACGAGGGCCAGCGCGGTCAAGTCAGATATGGCGATGCTCTTTCAGAGCCCTTTCTAATAACTAATGGAGTGAAACAAGGTTGTGTTCTTGTGCCAACTTTATTTACAATTTTCTTCAACATGATGCTCCAAAGGGCTACGGCAGAGCTCGAAGAAGATGATGGCATCTATATACGTTACCGTACTGATGGTAGCTTGTTTAACTTAAGCCGTCTGAGGGCTCGCACTAAGATTCTAAACTATCTGAAAATGGAAGTTCTTTACCAGCCTGCACCACAGGATGAACACCTCCATCCCCACATTGCCGTCGGCAAATCTGTGCTCAAGTCCGTTCAGCAGTTCACATACCTGGAAAGCATCATCTCCTCAGATGCCAAGATTGACAAAGAGATCGATCACAGTTTAGCAAAGGCACATAGCGCATTTGGAAGACTTTACAGAAGAGTCTGGAGTAATAAACACCTGAGGCGAAACACAAAAATCAGTGTGTATAGAGCCATTGTACTGTCTATTCTCCTTTATGGGTCTGAAACATGGGTCACCTATCACCACCACTTACGACTCCTCGAACACTTCCATCAGCGCTGTTTATGCACAATCCTAAATATACACTGGACTGACTATGTGACAAATGTTGCTATCCTTGAGCAAGCAGGGATCACCAGCATTGAGGCCATGATATTGAGAACACAGCTGCGCTGGGCAGGGCACGTTTCTAGGATGGAGGACCATCGCCTCCCCAAAATAGTATTCTACGGTGAACTCACCACGGGTCAGCGTAAGAAGAGAGCTTCAAAAAAGCGATACAAGGACTGCCTGAAACAACACCTCAGGCTCAGCCAAATTGATCACCAACAATGGTCCACCCTGGCCTCACATCGGGAGGCATGGAGACACACTATCCACAATGCTGCAGCCTTATTTGAGAACTCACGCCGAACAAGTCTTGAAGAGAAACGACAATGCAGAAAAAATCACAACCCGGAAACATCACCCAAGGAAACCTTCTGCTGTGCATTCTGCAACCGGACTTGTCTATCTCGGATTGGCCTTTTTAGTCATCAGCGCGCTTGCAGAAAGCGCTTGATGAGTCCTTCCTGAATCCTTGTTTGCAAAGAGAAGCCAGAGTTGTGAACACAATTAATTATACTCATCTATAAGCTTTTACACAGTTACTTATATATTTCCCATATCAAAGTTTTGGTACATGAAGTAGCTAATGGAAGACAGAACAGCTGTGACTGTCACCTCTTTCAATGGCAAACAGATACTGTAGATGCAGAAAAGTCCAAAGGGCAGGTCAAGAGTCCAAAGGGCTGGTCCTATGAGGAAAGATTATAATATTTAGGGCTTTAAACTAGGGAATAGGGAAGATTGGTGTGGCTGACCCTACCATTTGGCAAAATAAGGCAGCTGCTTCAGGCTGCAGATTTTGGATTCCATGGAAGTGCAACAGATTCTTAAGTTATTGAACTTACTGCATTTGTACTGGTAGAAATGACAAGAGGGTACTTATGGGATTTTTCTGCTTTATACATCAAAGCAACTTGGCATCAAGCAAGTTTATACATCAAAGGAACTATACATCCATCTGCCTCAGGCAGCAAAATATTTTGGACCACCCCAAATGATAGAAATGTTGAAAATGACACATGGGAAAGAGGGTGTGGTCTCTCTCTCTCTCTCTCTCTCTCTCTCTCTCTGGAGATTATCAGTTGCTTGAAAAAGCACCAAAGAAATTTCCACTAATGAAAAGCGGCACTTTTTTGGTGGCTTCAGCACAGAGGGAGGACAGAGCAAGCACTCCAGGAGAATGACATGTGTGATAATGTACCATTCCCGGTACAGTGACATTATTCTCACAAGCTCCTTTGGGGCTTTTTTCAAGCATCTCATAATCTCCTCCCTTTCTCTCTCTCTCTCTCTCTCTCCCTCTCTCTCTCACACACACACACACACAGAGAGACCTAGGGTCATCCAATCAAGCTGAATGATGGGAAGTTCAGGATAGAAAAAAGCCAGTGTTTCTTTGCACTGAGAATTCACTATCGCATGATTTTTTGGGAAAAAAAATTACAGTGTTAGCATTTGGCCACTAACACATTAGTAAAACATTGCTTTTCCATTTGTGTGTGTGTGTGTGTGTTTGCATGTTTTAAACTAAAAATAGAAACATGGCCAGACTCACCCACTTCATGGCCCTTTTAAAAATATAACATTTAAGTAATGAGCAAATGTTGCTTGTTATGCACACATAAAAATATGTTAATTTTAGAACATGGGCCTTTTCACGCTATGCAATTATACCGCTATATCCCATTTTAACTGCTGTGGCTACATTCTATGGAATCCTGGGGTTTGCATTTTCTAAGCACTAGAGCTTTCTGGCTGAGCATTGTAAAAATCTCAGATTTCTATAGGATGGGGCCATGGCAGTTAAAGTTAAATCACAGCATTATAATTGTGCAGTGTGAAAGGACCCCATATCAAAAAGACATTTGTTATACCATATCTTCACCGAAGAAGAAGTGTTACAAGAAACATCATTACATACAAGGTGTTGTTTTTACATTCTGAGACAGAAATAGATTGAGAGTGCATCAACACTGTAGAAATAATGCAGTTTGACACCACTTTAACTGCCATGGCTCCATCCTACAGAATCCTGGGATTTGTAGTTTTGTAAGACACCAGCACTCTTTGGCAGAGAAGGTTAAAGACCTTGTATAAGTACAAATCCCAGGATTCCATAGGATGGAGCTGCAGTGCTTAAAGTGGTGTCAAACTGCATTATTTCTGCAGTGTAGATGCACCCTTAGAGAGAGGAAATGGTCTGTAAGGGCTGAGCCAAGTGCAAGGGGTTTATAAACATCTTAATCAGTGTTGAAAAACATGCCACCTTTTTATCTGCCTTTTAAAGGATGCTGTGAAAAGGAACAACTGTATGATCTACAAGTGGCTAGGATCACTCACTCTTGAGAAAGAAGCATATCAGAAAGGAAAAGACAACAAAGCAGAAGTAGATAATGGGAAAGAACTAGCAGAGCACAGCTTCAGGGAAATATGAATATTGGAGTTTGCTTTTCAGAAATACTTTTTGCTTCCTCCCTCAAAAGCATTACTTTCAAACTCTCTCTCTCCCACCCCAAATCAAGATAGACAAATATTCAATATAGCCCTAATTTGGAACATAAGGACAGTTTTTCTATCATGACACTGCAGTCTGTCTCTCTGAAAGAAAAGGTCTCAGTCCTGTTGATGATCATGGGAAGTGCTATATCTCCATGGTAGAAAACATCATAGTGCCAGGTTCAATCCTTGGCATCTCAAGAGTGTTGGGAAAGATTATGGCCTGAGAGACTGGAAAGCTTCTGCCAATCAATGTAGACGGTAGTGATCCAGATAAGCAAACTCTCTGTCTCAGTATAAGGCAACTTTCTATGTACCCATGACTGATATGAGCCAGCATGGTGTTGTGGTTGGTGTGTTGGACTATGTCTTTGGAAACTAGAGTTCAGTTCCTCACTTGGCCATGGAAATCCACTGTATGACTTGGACAAGTTATACCCTCTCATCCTCAGGGGAAGGCAAGGGCAAACCCCCACTGAACAAATCTTGCCAAGAAAGACCCTTAGGGTTGCCATAAGTCAGAAATTATTTGAAGGCAGACAACAACAAATGTCTGATACTGTATATCATCAGATAGGGAGTGCAGTGTTTACTAGGACACAGAGCAATTGATTCAAACGACAGGAAAAGAGAATTCACTTAAAAAATAGGAAGAACTGCTTGACAGTAAGAACTGTTCAGAAGTGGAATACACTGCCTCAGAGTGTGGAGGAGTCTCCTTCTTTGGAGGTTTTTAAACAGAGACTGGATGGCCATCTGTTGGGAATGATTTGATTGTGTATTTCTGCATGGCAGGGAGTTGGACTAGATGGCCCTTATGGTCTCTTCCAACTCTATGATTCTATGACACTATGACAGTATTACTCCAAATAGAGTAGATTCATGAAATCAATGGGATTTATCTATGTGTTGACTTACCATTCAACAATTGATATAATGGATCTACTTTAATTGGGACAAACAAATAAGATTCTGGTCATTACCTGAGAATATTGCATAAAATTAATGTAATTGACACTAATGAAGACTGTGTGGCATTAATTGGGAACAAATGGATATAATACCATCTGTCAATGTATTCATACTCTTTGATTATACAATCTTTGAGGAGTTCATGATCTTTGACTTCTCCTCACTGCAGAATTTACCATTATTCAGTATGATTTTGATTTCCGATGAGATATAACTCTTGTCAATTAAAAAAAGACAAATTACATTTTTAAGAAACTTTCTACTTAGTTAACTCCTATGATACATACAATCCATAAATATTATGAATAGATGGCAACTCTAGTAACACTAGAAAGATGAAATTTAAGGGCCTAACAAGTAAATAATAGGTTGATCACCAGCCAAGAAAAGCAATGACTTTCCTAAGGCCCCAGAATCTGGTTCTTTAAGTGGGGGGGGGGGTTGAAAGAGTAGTTTTATTCTGCAGAAGCCATGGTGAAGAGTCGATAGACTTTCATCCTTGTCATTGTATGACAGCAGGCATACAGCAGCCTCTACTGCTAAGCTGATAGAACTACAGCCTCTTTAATGAATAGAGGTGACAGCATCACCACCTTCTTGTGGCAGCCAGCAATGTGTGAGACAGATCGCAAGCCCAAGAGCAGTAATTAGAAAAGGTGATATTTGTGTGTGTGTGTGTTTGCATTCCATGTATCAAAGTGTTAGAATGAGTGAAGAGGGGGGTGTACAGAGGGATCTGATATATATATATATATATATACTCAGTTCTCATGAGTCTTGGCAGAAACATAATATAGCAGGTGCCTTTGAAACCAAACCAGGTATCCCCAGCCCCCGTGCACCCCAATAATTGACAATATTTAATCATTTTGCCTTAATGTGGCCTTCCATGAAAGCTGCAATAGATCAGGGATCCCTAAAAGATCCCAAAAAGACATTCTGACAGGAAAAAGCCTAGTCTTGCATTGCTTTAAGGAGAGGCCATGGAAAATTCTGAAATTTAAGCCAACAAAAGTCAAGCCAGACCAAAGGAAATGTCCTTTGAGCACATCTGGTGGCAGACAATAAGCTCATCATCTGTAGTTGGAGCATCCTTTGTCTGTAAGCAACATCTTTCCTGATTCCCAGATCTGTCAATCAAAGGAGGTAGCAGCTGATATTCATGACAAAAATGCAACATATTAATAGATCCAAAGATCCATTTTTCTATCAGGAAACACACCTGAAATGCAAACTCATCCCGTCAAGACACATTTTGGGGTATAAATTATAGTCCAAAACCACACTTCAGCACACACAGATCACTTTCCTGGGGACACTCTGCCCCTCTGTCTAGCCACCATCCTTCTTCCTCCATCCTTGCTGCCAGTCTACTCTGAGACTTCAGACTACAGGACAGGTTGTATCACCTCAAGGATCCCTCATACTATTCCCCTATCCAAGCACCCTTCCACCTTTCTTTCGTTAGTCTTGTATGAATGCTTCTTGTGTGACTGTGTGTATGATTGGTGTTATTTTGAACCTTCAATAAAGATCATTGTTAACTTTTCATCTTGTGTGTTGTCCGTTCAGAGCTAGTAGGGGTAAACATAGGTGTAAAGATCCCCTCATTGCACCTAGTCGCATGGCTAAGTCAAGTTGCTGCTAATTTCGCCAAATAATTAATAACTTGATATTGCGTGGAATTTCCACATTACTAGCAATTTGGGTAACAACTTCTGCCAGGAATCCTAGTTGTTCAACTAGAATAGGCCTGGGGTGTCATCTCAGTCAAATTTTGCCTTTGATAGTGTTCACCAGCAGCTGCTTAATAAGAAAGCTACACAACAAACAAACTGTATTAAGATAAACAGCCAAAAGGAGATCCTATTTCTAATTCAACAGCTCTGTAAGCTTTGAATCACCATATGTCATGATGCAAGAAAATGTGAGAATTCTGAATTGTAGCTTCATAAAGTGCTTCTATGTCTCCAAATTTCACTCCCACAATTTATTATTTTGATAGACAGATGAAAAGATTTATACCACCCTTCAGTTATGTCATCCTAGGGCAGGGTGTAACAGTAAGGACTTTATTAGACAAACCTCTCCAAGGGTTCTTTTGCCGGCATATTTTAAAGTGTTTTTCTGCCAGCAAAAAAACCCTTCCTACCAGACCTACCTTGATCAGCATTCAAAGGCAACCCCTCAGCATGAATGGAGCACGAATAGAGCTCCATTCACTTCTGCACTTGTAAACTTACCAATTCTCATGAGAAGATGCGAGCATGGTAAATTTAAATTCCATCCAGGGACAGGGGGATTTCCAGCAGATAATGGGCCATCAACCAACCATTAGCCAGACAGACACTAATCCTCCTTGCGTATCTAAACCTAAAAACTAACCATTCAAATACACAAATTTACATATTCTCCCCAACAGGGGTTCACAGTATATAAACTCCACACACACTCCTACCCAACCATTCTCTGAAGATGCCAGCCACAGATGCAGGTGAAACATCAGAAGTAAACTCTTCCAGAACACGGCCTCACAGTCAAGAAAAAAAAAACAAGGAAAATCTATGGATGCCAGCCATGAAAGCCTTCGACTTTACAAAGTCACAAAACATTCACACAAGCACAAAAATACACTTTACAACCTAAAAGTGAACCAGGGAGGTTCATAAAAAGAGCATCTCCTACCTGGCTGTCGTGATCTCACCTGGAAGTGTTCTGACATTGACACTGTATTCATGGCACAATGGCACAAGGTTTCAAATGCCAGCAATACCAGCAAAAAAGCACCACAGGAGATCTATTGATGGCTTGGCCTCTCAATAAAAAAGAACAGCTTGTTTACATTACATGATTGTGAAAGGATGACATCATCTGATATGCACACCCTTTCATGTTCATTAGGTATTGTTATGATGCCATATTTGCCGCATCTGATAAAGTCCTAAAAAGTTTGGGCAATTTTTAAAAGCCCTTTCTCTGAGGCTAAATCTATTATTTATTTGGCAGCTGCAGCAAGACCTCCTTCTTCTCCCCTCCATTTCCTCTTTTAGTAATCCTGAGCTGATTGGGGGCGGGGGTGTTTGCTGGAAAAATAAACAGACATAAAAGCCAACAGTAAGGAGTCAAGTGATTCTTCCTGAGAAGAACATAACAGAAGTGCTGTCACTGGCTGCACCTCACTTTTAGAGGGTGGTACAGGGAATGGGTTCCAGTGACGATTTTAGTGCACATACACACATGTGGGGAGACGATCTTTTATACACACTGGTCTCAAACCATTTTGGCTTAAAAGATAAGCAGCAACACATTGAACTGTCTTTAAAAATGTACCAAGCCCTAGGAAAACTGGGAGGATATGATCCCTAGGGCTCATTGTCGTTAGCCACCTAGCAGCTACACTCTTGACTAATTGAAGTTTCTAAGAAGCCTTCAAAGGCAATCCCACATTGTGTGACTGGTAATGAGGTCTAAAGGTACCAGTTCATGGATGACAGTCTCTGTCAACGAGGGGAGGGGCTGAAAGGGAGGACAGCCAAGTGTTCTACTTTAATCGGTCCTCTATTCAAAGAGTTGTCAAAGGATAGTCCTCTGTTTGAAGTCATTCTTTGTTTAAAGGGCTATCCAGTCAAAGTTAGGTTTAAAGAGAAAGAAGGAGAAGGAGGGAGATAAAAGGAGCCAGAGATTCTGTACTGAAGTTGCTAATCAACCATTAGTATCAAGACGGCACACCTACCAGGGATACACATCATCTGCTCACTATCTTCCTCACTATGGTGAGATGTATAGTATTTCTATATAAATTTTCATGCTTGAATCTATACATAAATTAGCAGCCTTGTCTATTTGAGGCAAAAAAAAAAAACCATTGATTGCTCTGCAGTAATGGCAATTCACAGCAGCTGCTATTTGTCTTAAATGGGGGGGGCTGTTTGTTGTGCAAACAGGCATGCCTGCGAATCAAGATGGCAGCTGCAAGTGAATTATTCACGTTTTTACTTACCTCAATTTGCCACTGCCGGACAGGTTTTTTTAAAGAAGTATCCAAGGTGCAAAAGAATGACCTTTCACTTTAAGAAAAAAGCAAACAAAAAAAGCCATTTTATCACCTTAGCACTTGTAAGGTGAAAATCCAACATGGCAGCTCCAGGAGCTTGCCTTGTTAGCAAGCTCCACCCCCTCACACATGTTCGACCAATCATCTGCTTGTATTGGGAAACTCCCAACAAGCAGGAATGTGCATTCCCCTTGCTGTTTTTCAAAAAATATAGGGAAGGCCATGAAGGCTTTTCCTGTGGAGTATATGGCATTGTTGGGGGGGGGAGCTCCTTCACAATATGGTGACTAGATGTGGGATCCCATTGGGACAGATCGTATTCTCCTCGCATTCTGTGAGGAGTATTTTCACTGTTTAGACAACCCCAGCATTAAAGAAATGTATCTTTTTTGTATGAAGTAGTTCTCTCCATACAAGAAGAGAGGCTGCTTGTTTCTGAGGGGGGTGGAGTTTCTGGGAGTTTGAATTTTTTTAAACTCTTGGGAGAGGCTGCTTGTTTCTGAGGGGGGTGGAGCTTCTGGGAGTCTGAATTTTTTTAAACTCTTGGGAGAGGCTGATTGTTGCTGAGGGGGGTGGAACTTCTGTGAGTCCCATCTGTGAGTCACTAGGGGGTGGAGCTGGGAGCCTAGCTCTATATAAACTCCTTGCAGAGGCTTTCCAGGGAGAAGAAGGAGAGCAGCTTCTGGAGAACCATTTTGAGTGGGTGAGTTTGAAATTTTTAAAAAACTGTTGGGAGAGGCTGCTTGTTTCTGAGGGGGGTGGAGCTTCTGGGAGTTTGAATTTTTTTAAACTCTTGGGAGAGGCTGCTTGTTGCTGAGGCGCGCGCCTAATGGCCCATGAATTTGAGTGACCAAACAAAAATGCAGCATACCTAAAAGTACAGCTTAGAGTTCTCAGCATTAACTAAGAGTTCTAAAAGCTCTCATCATGGACACTGAGGGGGCTGCTGCGGTCACCTGCAATACTTGTGGGATGTTTGTCTTCTTGTCTACAGACGTGGGGAACTTCACATGCACCAAGTGCAAGTTGGTTGCCCTCTTGGAGGAGAAGGTCCAACAGCTGGAGACAAGGGTAGCTGCACTTCAACATGTTCAGGAGCAAGAGGTTTTCCTGGACAGAACAGAACAAACAGTCTTGGGCGGGGACCGCACAGAAGAACTGGCTGGGGAGGAGAGTGCCACTCCACAGACACAGGAGGTTGATAGCTGGAGGAATGTCACATACAGAAGAAGAACATCCAGGGATTCTTCGAGCAGCTTGCAGCTACAGAATCGATTCGAAGCCCTCTCCCCTATCAAGGACAACGAGGAAGAACAGTATGGACAGACTTCAGGGGCAGTGCAGGGGACCTTGAGAGTACCACAGCAAGGAACAGCAGCTGCGAAGCCTCGGGGGAGGCGTGTGGTGGTGGGGGACTCCTTGCTGTGGGGTACAGAAGCAGTGGTTTGTGGGCCTGACAAGATGTCTCAGGAGGTGTGTTGTCTCCCTGGGGCAAAGATCCGTGATGTGACAGAGAGGCTGACAAGACTCGTCAAGCCTACATATCATTACCCCTTCCTTTTGGTCCATGTGGGAACCAATGATACTGCAAGGCACAACTTTCCAAAGATCAGAAGAGATTATGTGGCTCTGGGGAGGAAGCTGAAAGAAATGGATGCACAGGTTGTCATCTCGTCTCTTCTGCCAGTTGAAGGGCATGGTCCAGGAAGGGAGAGGAAAATAGCCGATGTAAACAACTGGCTCCGTAGATGGTGTCGCTGAGAACAATTTGGATTCTTGGATCATGGGCTGCGCTTCCATGAGGGGGACTTCTGGCAAGGGATGGGTTGCATCTCACGCCAGTTGGCAGAAATGTTTTTGCCAACAGTCTCAAGAATTTGATCAGGAGGGCTTTAAACTGAGTCATACGGGGGAAGGAGACAGTATTCTGGAAGGCAAAATGGCTGGAGAAAATAGTCAAACTGTCATAGAGGGAACAAGGCAAACAACGCAAGGACCCAACAGTGGGAGGCAAAAAAACTTGCACAGGCAGCAAGTAAAGGGAACACATGGTCTTAAATGTCTCTACACTAATGCACAGAGCATGGGAAATAAGCAAGATGAACTTGAACTCCTAGCACTACAAAGCAAGCATGATATAATAGGCATTACTGAAACCTGATGGGATGAGTCTCATGACTGGAATGTAGGAATAGAGGGGTAAAACCTTTATAAGAGAAACAGGCCAAACAGGAAAGGAGGAGGAATAGCATTATATGTCAGGGATATTTACACCAGTGAAGATATCCGTGACATCAATACTGGAAGGCAGGTGGAGAGCATCTGGATAAAAATTAAAGGGGAGGGAAACAACAGGGATGTTATTGTGGGACTCTACTACATACCCCCAAGTCAGACGGAGGAATTGGATGATACCTTTCTAGAACAGATGAACACACACGCAGAAAGGAAAGATGTAGTAGTGATGGGTGACTTCAACTATCCTGATATTTGCTGGAAATCTAGCTCAACCAAAACTTCAAGGTCTAGCAAATTCCTAACTTGCCTGGAAGACAATTTCATGGTCCAAAAGGTGGAAGAGGCAACAAGGGGGTCAGTTATTTTAGATCTGATCCTAACCAACAGGGATGACCTGGTTAATGGGGTGCAAGTGGTGGGATCCTTAGGTGAGAGTGATCATGTTCTCCTGGAGTTTGTTATACAATGGAAAGGAGAAGCCATGCATAGTCAGACACGCGTTCTTGACTTTAGGAGAGCTGATTTCAATAAACTCAGGGAAATACTGGCGGTGATCCCATGGTCAGGAATACTAAAAGAGAAGGGACCTCAAGATGGATGGGACTTTCTCAAAAGGGAGATACTGAAGGCACAATTTCAAACAGTACCATTGAGGAAGAAAAATGGGAGGTGTCTCAAGAAACCAGGATGGATGACTAAAGAACTTTCAATGGAGCTAAGTTTTAAACGGAACATGTATAGGAAATGGAAAAGGGGGGAAATCACCAAAGAAGAATTCAAACAGATAGCGAACACGTGTAGGAGTAAAGTCAGAAAAGCTAAAGTGCAGAATGAACTCAGGCTTGCTAGAGAGGTTAAGAACAATAAAAAGGGTTTTTTTGGGGGGGTATGTCCGCAGCAAAAGGAGGAAGAAGGAACTGATAGAGCCACTACGCGGAGAAGATGGCAAAATGCTAACAGGGGACAGAGAAAAGGCAGAATTACTCAACACCTTCTTTGCCTCAGTGTTTTCAGAAAAGGAAAAGGAGGACCAACCTGAGGATAAAGGAATAGAGAACACAATAGGGGAAATCCAGCACAGAATAAGCAAAGAGGTAGTACAGGAATACCTTCTTAAACTAAATGAATTTAAATCTCCAGGACCAGATGAACTACATCCAAGAGTATTAAAAGAGCTGGCAAATATAATCTCAGAGCCATTGGCAATAATCTTTTAAAACTCCTGGAGAACAGGAGAAGTCCCAGCAGACTGGAGGACGGCAAACGTTGTCCCCATCTTCAAAAAGGGGAAAAAAGAGGATCCTAACAATTATCGTCCAGTTAGTCTGACATCAATACCAGGGAAGATTCTAGAGCAGATCATTAAACAGAGAGTCTGTGAACATTTAGAAGACAATGCCATAACCACAAAAAGTCAACATGGGTTTCAGAGAAACAAGTCATGCCAGACTAATCTGATCTCTTTTTTTTTTTTTTTTTTTTGATAAAATTACCAGCTTGGAAGACGAAGGAAACACTGTGGATATCGTATACCTTGATTTCAGTAAGGCCTTTGACAAGGTTCCCCATGACATTCTTCCAAACAAGCTTGTAAAATATGGGCTAGACATGTTAACTGTTCAATGGATTTGTAATTGGTTGACCGGCCGAACCCAAAGGGTGCTCAGCAGTGGCTCCTCTTCATCTTGGAAAGATGTGACCAGTGGGTGCCACAAGGTTCTGTCCTGGGCCCAGTGCTATTCAACATCTTTATCAATGTTTTGGATGAGGGAATTAGGGGCATACTTATCCAATTTGCAGATGACACCAAATTAGGAGAGGTAGCTAATACGGACAGGATCAAAATTCAAAATGACCTGGATAGACTGAAGAGCTGGGCCGAAGCTAACAAAATGAAATTCAATACGGAGAAATGTAAGGTACTGCACTGAGGGCGAAAAAATGAAATGCATAGATATAGCATGGGGAAGACCTGGCTGAATGAGACTACATGAGAAAGGGATCTAGGAGTCCTAGTAGACCACAAGTTGAACATGAGTCAACAGTGTGATGCGGCAGCTAAAAAGGCCAATGCGATTTTGGGCTGCATCAATAGAAGTATAGTGTCTAGATCAAGGGAAGTAATAGTGCCACTCTATTCTGCCTTGGTCAGACCTCACCTAGAATACTGTGTCCAGTTCTGGGCACCACAATTCAAAAAGGATATTGACAAATTGGAGCATGTCCAAAGAAGGGCGACTAAAATGGTGAAAGGTCTGGAAACGATGCTTTATGAGGAGAGACTTAGGGAGCTGGGTATGTTTAGCCTGGAAAAAAGACGGTTAAGAGGCGATATGATAGCCCTGTTTAAGTATTTGAAGGGGTGTCATGTTGAGGATGGAGCAGGCTTGTTTTCTGCTGCTCCAGAGACTGGAACACGGAGCAATGGATGCAAGCTCCAGGAACAGAGATTTCACCTCAACATTAGGAGGAACTTTTTGACAGTAAGAGCTGTTCAGCTGTGGAACACACTCCCTCGGCGTGTGGTGGGGTCTCTTTCCTTGGAGGTCTTTAAACAGAGGCTGGATGGCCATCTGTCAGGGATGCTTTGATCATGATTTCCTATGTGGCAGGGGGGTTGGACTGGATGGCCCTCGTGGTCTCTTCCAACTCTACAATTCTGTGATTCTATTATTCTTATGTACTGTGTGTGTGGCTGGCCTTGTCACAGCTGGAAGTGAAGTGACCATATGATTAACTCTTCCTCCCTATAGTAAAAATCAATATTCTCTAACCTGATGCCTTCCAGATATGTTACATTACTACTATAAATCATCCCCATATAGTCTTGAGTGTACCAGACTGTGGAAGGCTGGTATAGATACTTAATGGAAACATTCAGTCTTTCAGTGTTGAACTAGGACTCAGGGAGACCAGAGTTCAAATCCCTGCTCAGCCATGGAAACCCACTGGGTGACCTTGGGCAAGTCATTCTCTCTGTTGTTGTTAACTGTCAAGTTGACTTCGATTTATGGTGACACCATGAATGAGAGACCTCCAAGTTACCCTATCATCAAAAGCCCTGTTTGGGACTTGCAGACTCAGGGCCATAGCTTCCTTGACTTGGTTTAACCATCTGGAATTCTGTCTTCCTTTCTTCCTACTGCCTTCTACCTTACCAAGTATCATTGTCTTTTCTAGTCAGTCATGTCTTCTCATGATATGGCCAAAGTATGATAGTCTCAGTTTAGTCCTCTTGGCTTCTAGGGAGAATTCAGGCTTGATTTACTCTAGGACCCATTGATTTGTCTTTTTAGCAGTCCATGGTATCTCCTATCAGCTTTCTTTCACTATCCAGCTTTCACAACCATGCATAGAAATGGGAAATACAATGGCATGGACAATCCTATCTGTAGTATTCAATGATATATCTTTACTCTTCAGAATCTTGTCTAGTTCCTTCATAGCTGTGCTTCCAAGTGCTAGTCTTCTTCTGATTTCTTGATTGCAATCTCCATTCTGATTAAAGACTGAATCAATGTATGGAAAATCTTGAACTATCTCAATGTCTTCATAATTTACTTTGAAGATTTTTTATATACTGTACTTTATTACTTCCATACATAATGTTACATAGTATTCTGCAACTTAGTACACAATGTTCCCCATTCTATCCAACCCCTCCCACCCTGATGGCTTTCCAGAGGTCAGAAATATTCCTACTACAGTCAAAAACCTTTTTGAAAAATTTGGGTCATTGATTTAATTACATTATTTACTTCTTTATACCCCGTTCCCCCTTTAACTTTTTCTAGCAAAATTTCCCAATTCAAGCTCCATGTCTCTTTCTTCAACCACTCAATATATTTTAGTCTTCTTTCCCTTAGAAAATCAAATAATAAAAAATCTGCTAAATATTTACTTTACTTTAAAGTTATGTAAATCATCTGTTGTCATTATTTTTGTTTTCTTAATGTTCAACTGTAAACCTGACTTTCCACTTTCTTCATTGACTTTCTTCAGTAATCATTTCAAGTCTTATTTTCTGTCAGTAGTAAGCAGGGATCACCAGCATTGAGGCCATGATATTGAGAGCACAGCTACGCTGGGCAGGGCACATTTCTAGGACGGAGGACCATTGCCTCCCAAAAACAGTACTCTACGGTGAACTTGCCACAGGTCAGTGTAAGAGGGGCGCTCCAAAAAAGTGATACAAGGACTCCCTGAAACAACATCTCAGGCTCGGCCAAATTGATCACCAACAATAATCCACCCTGGCCTCACATCGGGAGGCATGGAGATGCACTATCCACAATGCTGCAGCCTTATTTGAGAACTCACGCCAAACAAGTCTTGAAGAGAAATGACAACGCAGAAAGAATCACCACCCGGAAACATCACCCAAGGAGACCTTCTGCTGTGCTTTCTGCAACCAGACTTGTTTATCTTGGATTGGCCTTTTTAGTCATCAGCACGCTTGCAGAAAGCGTAGGATGAGTCCTTCCTGAATCTTCGTTTGCGAAGAAAAGCTAGAGAGAAAGATGGTGCCATCTATATATCTTAAATTGTTGATGTCCCTTCCTCCAATTTTCACACCTCCTTCCTCCAAGTCTAACCCTGCCTACATTCAGCATACAGGTTAAACATATAGGGTGATAAAATGCAACCTTGCCTGACCCCCTTGCCAACTGGAAACCATTCTGCTTCTACATATTCTGTACTAATGGCAACCTCTTGTCCTGACAATGACAAATCTACTCTAAATAAATCTTGCCAAGTAAACCCTATATTTGCTTATATGATAATTTTGTTTCTTGCCTTAAGTCGGCATCAACTCGAAGGAACATAAGAACAGCAACAAGCTATCATGTCTGTAATACATAAGACCCACTTTTTACCTCATCAGCAATGTTGATATCTTAGTAACCACCAGGGCTTTTCAAAATACATCAGCATTAACTGAGCATCACTAAAGTGCATTGAAATACTGTACATTGTTTGCTTAGGATTTGTCTTCATTTCTTATCATCAAGTGAAGATACTGCTGGTTTTGATTCAGGAATAAACTATTTTTTTAAAGTGATGGCTGTTGTAATGATGGTAGTTGCTCCAATCTTGTCTAATCCAGTCTTGTTGAACCATTTTTAAAGACACACACACACCCTCTTGTCTTCCAGTGCTGACTCCAGCTTTCTCAAGCAGCGGTTATTCTGGATACAGCTTCCCTGCAAACTAAGGTGAAAAGTATGAAAGTTTCACTTGTTGGATTTTGGCCTGTTATGCATCTCTTAAAGGAAGAGGCGCTATACTATAACATTGGTGGCAAGCCTATGTCTCAGGGCATTGCCTTATTATCATGTTGGGTCCTACATGGCTTGAAATGCTGCCTGTCTCAAGCAGAAGAAGAGAGGATGTAATTGCTCTGTTGATCCAACAGGATTAGAGAGATGTTATCCTTTATTGGACCTGACATTTTCCCCCACACCCACCTCTCAGCAAGACAGCCTTTAGAGGATCCTGTAGGGGAAAGAACAGCACAGCCTTATGGTGTCTGTGAAAATTGGTTTATTTACAACGTTATAGAGTGAGAAGAAACAGAAGGGAGAACTGGAGGCAGCAAGCTGCACAAGGTACTGCAGAAGAAATGCAAGGAAGATGCTTCTGCCAAGTCCTCTGTCAGATACCTTTGATGCTTTCAGGTGCCGTTTACATGATGAAAATGTCCCGGGAAGAATTCGTGTCGATCCCTAGAAGTTTACATGTACATCGGGTCGGGTATGTGATTTTCGGAAGGGGGGGCACCTTTTATCCCTCAACCTGTGGGACTTCCAGTCCCGCGGGTTGTGCCGGTTTTTTAAAAAGTCACTGGAGGATTCAGAAAATCGGAAATGTAAACAGCCTGGGACAAAATATCTCGGTACCAGGGGATGATCAGAAATGGTGACTGGGGGCGGGCTTAGAGATCAGCAACCAGAAAAGGAGGGGTCAGTCACCCATTCAACTGATCCAGCCTCACCAGCTGAAAACAAAGGCATCCCTTCCAGCTGCACGAAGGTTTGTCTGTGTGTGCATGTACTAAATCACCTTTTTAAATGGATTTCTACACTGCAAACCCTTCAGCTTTAACCTCTTCCTCAACTGCATGTTACAAAGAGATCATGGTGGGCAGAGGATCGCCCATTCATCCCCTTCCTTGATCACCTCCCTGGGTCTGAATGGGCACAGTAAAATATTCCAGCGTCTGAGCGAATGAACACACTTTTATTTCCCCACACACACAATGCACAGTAAAAAAATGCCAGCATCTGTGTCTTTCAAAATGTCTGTCTGTCGCTGGCTTGAAATCTTCACTCTGCAGCTAAAACTCTGCTTTAAGGGTTAACATTTTAAAGAGACAAGGGGAATACCAAGCCTCCCCCCCCACTTCACTCGGCTTGATTTCAAAAGGAAAGCACTCGTTCCTGCATCTGAGCGAAAGATCACATTCTGGGTCTTTCAAAATGCCTTCTGCTTAAAGGGTTAACATTTTAAAGAGACAAGGGGAATCCCAAGCCTCTGCCCCCTCTCTCCTCCTCCCCAAGCCTTGATTTCAAAAGGAAAGTACTCGTCCCTGTGTCTGAGCAAAAGATCATGTTCTGGGTCTTTCAAAATGCCTTCTGCTTAAAGGGTTAACATTTTAAAGAGACAAGGGGAATCCCAAGCCTCTGCCCCCTCTCCCCCCCCCAGCCAGCCAATAGCATCGCTTGTGGCACAGAACTCTAAAGGAAGTGCGTCACCGAGGTTGTGAAAACACGACTAATCGCATCCTTGATTGACAGCCAAAAAAAAAAAATCCCGGTAAGCTAAACATGTGTAAACAGCAAAAGCACGGGATATAAGAGTGCGGGACCAATAAAAACTTTTGTCGTGTAAATATCAATCACGGGATCTTCCAGGATTTCCTAAAGAGTGACAAAAGTCGTATAAACAGCGAGGGACGGATACGGGATCAGGAAGTCACGGTAAGCCCCGCAACAAAACTTGTCGTGTAACTGGCACCTCAGTGTTTCACTGTTAACGTTTTATGAGAGAACTTACAGAAAAGGGAGATCCCCAGGGTAATCCTATGCAAGTTTAATCAGAAGTTAAGAGAGGGCAGCAAACTGAGGAAGGCTGAACTATGTAGTAATAGCAACAAATGATGATTACAAACCCACCTTCACCCAGTCTGGAGGACTAAAGGAGCAACAGCTGTGATAGTTACCAAAAAAACTATGGGGGAGTGTTCAAAGAAAATACAGGTATACCTCAGTTAATGAAGTAGATGTGATCCTAGGCATTACTTCTTTAACAGTAAATGTGGTACCAGAGACAGAAAGAACAGAGAAAGGGTAAGGGTAAGTTTCTGCATCACAAAAAATGAAGAGCAGTTCAACATGTTTCAGCACACTTTTTGTTCAAAACAAAGAATATACACATGTGAAATTAAACACTCAGGTCAGTGAAGCCATCCGTTAGTAAACAAAAGCAATAATAGCATTGATATTTATATACCGCTTATCAGTGCCAAAGCACTCCCTAAGCGGTTTACAATGTTGTTGTTTTTAGCTTATTGCCCCAACAAGCTGGGTACTCTTTTTACCAACCTACGGAAGGGTGGAAGGCTGAGACAACCTTGGAGCCCTCTAAGATTGGACTCATAACATTGTGGCTTGCAGTACTGGCATTTAATCACTGCACCACCAGAGCTCCATAACCAGGGGTGGTGAGGATTGCCCAGGGCCATAACAATAACATTTTGAACCTTCTAAAGACCTCTTGAAGGCCTTTCCCAAAATGTATCCAGGGATGACTTTTCCTTTCACCAACCCCCACTTTTCTTAAGATTTCCAATTCAGATAGCCAGTACTAATTTTTTCTAATATGCAGGTGAGGCAGGCTAATCTGCTTTCTCCTTTTCTCTCTTTTGCTGTCAATGCACGCTCAGGAAGGAATTCTGGAGGCAGCTGTTGTTTATCTTGTCTTTTGTAGGTAAGCAGACATGGCTAGAATTGGATTAGCCACAGTAGAATCCCATTCTCTCCCAGCTCAAGACATACCGGTATTGTATTGTTTACTGCAAACACACACATTGCTGCAAACCAATACAGAAAGTCTGTGGGGTCATCTAAATGGTGAAAACAAACCTCATCGAATTTACTTGGAATACGACCTGTCTAAATGGGATCCTGCATCAATCCACAGTATTCAGAAGGAAGGGGGCCCAAAACAGCAAAAACAACGCTGGAAGAGTCCTTCGCAGCTTTTCCCATAGTTTTTTTTTTTTAACCAGCAAGGGGGTGTGCATTCCTGCTTGTTAGGACAAGCGATTTGCTTTGAATCGCTTTCCATACAAGAGGATATGCAAAGCTGATTGGCCAGGCGAGCACAGGGGGCAGGGCTTCCTAACAGGGCAAGTGCCCACTGCCACCACGTTGAATTTTCAGCTTAGCATGCAATCGCTAAGGTGATAAAACAGGGTGTTTGTGAGGGGGTGCTGTCCTTTTAACTTGGAAAATTGCTCTATTGTTCCAGCGCCCCTTAGAGATTTTCTTTTTTAAGTTTGTCGGTGGTGAAGTACTAACACAAGTAAATCACTCGCGGCCACCATCTAGCAAGTGAAGCTTATGGGTACTTCTGGGGCCAAAAACAAGACAAGACAAGTTGTTGCTGCTGCAAAATGACATTACTGTGAGGTACTCCATTTTTTTCCCCTCATATAGATGGGTCGTGTGTTTCTCCAGCCCTCCTCCGCCAACCTCCTAAGGTCAAAGCTGCTAAAGACTCCAGTTAGACCGAGGACAAATAGGCAAAGGGAGAGCTGGGTGGGCATAAAAGACAACAGAACAGTAGCAAGCTGGAATATTTGGCTATATAGACAAGCCCTCTGTCAGAGAGCTCTGATGCCACAACAAATACAAATCTCAGGATTCCATAGCATTGAGCCATGGTGGTTAAAGCGATGTCAAACTGGATTATTTCTGCAGCACAGATGCAGCCCAAGATAGTGAATCTGAGCTTGAGAGGACACAACCAAAGTATTAAATCTATTTTGCGGATAGGGTTCAGCTTTCAGGATAGCTCCCTTACAGTCTGAACTAAACCCAAGAGCAGATTCAGCCCACTGGCACCAGAGCCAACAGATCTGTCTTCCCAACACTGGATTTAGACCATGGGCTGCTGGTGTGAGCATCTTTTTAAATTTATTTTCTGGAAATCCCATGTTTGTTTCCATTTTAACTATCACGGCCCCATGCTGTGGAATCCTGGAGTTTGTCATTTCGTGAGGCTCTAGGACTCCACGGCAAAGAATTCTAAATATCCCTCCCTAAACTGTGGTGCTAGAACTCCATAGGATGGAATCGTGGCAGTTAAAATAGAATCATACTGCTATAATTGTGTAGTGTGAAAGGGCCCTTGCTGTTGCTCCATTTCCTTCAACTTGAGGAAATTGACTGACTGGTTTTATATCCTGCCTTTCCTCCAGTGAGCTAAAGGCATGATTTGTGGTACGTCTTTCATCTGCATCCTCAAAACAGCCTCACAAAGTAAGCTAGGCTGAGAAATAATGACTTGCCCAAGGTCACCCAATGAGCCTCATAGCTAAGTCTGGGTTTAAAGCCACTTCTCCTCACTATCACTATCAACAATAATCCCAGCTGACGACAGAAGAACAATACCTCAGGACCACTAAAGGGCTCCAGGATGGAAGTATACTAGCAACCAATATTGGCTGGAAGCAACCAATATTTCATCCATTTGATTGTATTCTTGTCCCCAAATAGCTGTGTTGGTATGGCTCAATTGCTTGCAATTTGGTTCAAATATTAAGGGTCCGGTAAAAGATACTATTGTGAGCCTCTGTGGTCTCTCTAAAGAAGAACAGATCTTCTTTTAGATTTCTCTGTTTTTGTTACAGGCAGTTGTCATGTTCCCATCAAAGGGAACAGTGTGTGCTAAAAAGTATATAGGTTTGTAAAGAAGAACTGAGATCTAAATCATATTTGCTCCAGGAAAATAGCCTGTATCTGGGACTGTATATAACACTCTGAGAAAAGTTGCATAGAAAGTGGGCCAGATTTCTTCGTAATGTGGGCAAGAAAGACCAAGAGATTTAACATTCCCCTTTCCAATAAATGTCTTCCTGTTGATTTGGTTCTACTAACCTCTACATCTGACCAAAGAAGCAGCATAGCATCGTGAATCATGGCAAATTAATTGCCAAACAATCTTGATAAGAGCCTTCAAGTCATTTTTAATTAAAAAATGCTTCTTCTTTTTTTTTTTTTTTTGAGCAGTATAGCTTTTTGCAAGGGCATGACATGTTCCTTCGGCAAAACAAAATAACACAACTGATCGTTTTGTTACTTTTTTGGTGTACCACATAGTGGCCTAAAATCCTATTTTTAGTCCTGGCTATAGTAGACCCATTTAATGATGGTATTTATCAATGTATTGATTCACTATACAGCTATTGATTGAATAGGTCTACTCTTGCTGGGACTCACCAACAGGGTCCAAGCCAGTGTTTATTTGTTACTTCAAAAAACAAGTTGTTTGGGAGCATCATTTGGGGAATCTTTTAAAACTATTTTTGTATTTTTAGTGATTAAAAATTAATTTTAGCAGATAGTAGTGTGCCTTAATCAGTACAGACTAATGCATTACTCCTCCTTAAAAAGTGGGTAGCACTAGGAATTTCAAATAGTTTTCTCAAAGAGTTCAGCTAGAACTCTGTTGGGGGACTTACATCTCTGGAGATTATCAGACAGGAATGAAAAAAGCATTCCTGTCCCACAATCTCCTCTCCCGCTCCTGTCCCATCCCTGTCCTGGCATAAAAAGAAAACTTTTCAGACCTACCTTATTCATGTCTTCAGGGCAACCCAGGAGTGAATGGAGCTCTAACGGAACTCCTTTCACTTCCTAGAGTAAAATCCTGGCCGTTCTCACGAGAAGACAAGAGTGCAGGAAATTCAAACTTTAAAAATCAAAATACAAAACTAAAAGTGACATCAAGCACAAAAACACACTTTAAAACTTCCAAATAAATCATGGAAGTTTTTAAAAAGTGTGTCACTTACCTTGATGTCCCAATCTCACTCGGAAGTGTTCTGACAGGGACCTCCCATTGATGCTGGGAACTTGACAGCAAAACAGGGCACCTTTTCAGACACTGTCAAATCCGTGAAAGGAACAGAATGGGGGATGTATTGATGGCTTCTCCCATCAATAAAAAGCAGCACCAGCAGAACAGCAGCAGAACGGGAGCTTTATGAGAGGGGAACAACGACATCTGAAAAGGAATCCCTTTAGCAATATCCAGGCATCGTGATAACACCATATATAGAGTGTCTGATAATCTCTTTAATTAGGGGACTTATGTCTGCAGGACATTGAATTGGACACTTCCTTAATGTCCATATCCAGTAACAGGCTGCTGTTGTGTTATTATGTAGGGGAGCCAGCAAAGGGACAAATCTGCAATAGGACTGATGCACCACAGTAGCAATGTGCATCAGTCTCGTTGTGCATCAAGACACTGGGCTGGGGAGTTCCAATGCAAATTGGTAGAGCATCTTCACAATTCACTAAGGGGCATCTATACGAGCCCAAAAAACCCGGAGTGCCCTGCAGTAATGACATTTCACAGCAGCGGTAACTTGTCTTAATGGTATTTTGGCCCCCAAAAGCTTTGTATGCCTGCCAGTCAAGATGACAATCGTGAGTGAATTACTCGCGTTGTCATCTACTGTAATCTGCCACTGCCAAACTTAAAAAAAAAAACAAACTATTTCAACTGTGTGCTGGAGCAATATTTTGCTTTTCCCAAAAAAAAAAAAGGGAAAAAACAACACCCCATTTTCTCGCCTTAGCACTTGCTCACCAAGGCAAAAAATCAACATGGCGATACCGGGCACTTGACCTGTTAGCAAACCCTCATCCAGCCAATCAGCTTTGCACTTCCTCTCCTATGGGAAAGTGATTCATATCGAATCACTTGTCCCAACAAGGGGGAATGCGCATTCACTCTACAGTTGTTTAAAAACTCCAGGAAAAGCCGCAAAGGCTTTTCCTGCATAGTTTTGTTGTTGTTGTTTTGGGTCCCCCTCCTTCATAAAACGGTGAAATAATGAAGCTTGCCATTTAGATAGGTAGGGTACTCCTCTCATTCCATGAGAAGTTTTTTTAGCATTAAGACAACCCCTAAGAATCATATTGCACAACACTGTTATAGCACTAATATTCCACATTAACTGCTCTGGCTGCCTCCTGTGGAATCCTGGGATTTGCAGTTTAGGGAGGGACCTATAGCATTCTCAGCCAGAGAGCTCTTAGGCCTCAGTAAACGACAAACCCCAGAATTCCACAGGAGGCAGCCAAAGCAGTTAAACTGGAATAATAGTGCTATAACAGTGTAGTGCAATAAGCCTCAGATACAAATTCTTAGTGCCTCTGCTATGTAACGAAGTACAGTGGGCCCTTGGTATCTACTGTGGTTTGGATACCAAAATCCATGGATGCTCAAGTCCCATTATATACAATGGCATAGTAAAATGGTATTCCTTATAGAAAATGGAAAAATCAAAGTTTGCTTCTTGGAATTTAAAAAATATATATATTTTCAAGCCATGGATGGTGGAATCCTTGGATGCCAAATCATGGATACAGAGGGCTGTATCCTCTGTATCCATAAAGTTACATAACATACACTGTAATAGAGGATTCTGGGCTTCCTGCCTATAATAGGGCTGCCTATTCACACCTATACAGTGTGTAACATCCCCTACACCAGAGACATACAACCTATGGCCCAAAACTACTAGGACTCCACCCACTTTTTGATACCCTAGAGGATCAACTGGTCTTCAAGGAAGAACTATTGTTCACTGACTTCTAAGACCTCTGCTTACCAGCTGCTAGTAGTGATTGATGAATAACAATCTCAGTGGAAAATGCTAGCGAAGAAGAGTGTGCTGAGATATACGTCAGGTGGGAGAGGCCTAAATCCAATTGTTAGCCACATCCACAGTACAGGGAGCCCCTTCCTTTTGACAGCTCGTTATTTGACAACTCGCTCTTGTGATGCTTGCAAATGAAGGGCAAGTTCCATTAATTTGACAAGGAATCCACTCTTTTGACAGTTCCTGCCTACGGAGGCTTGCTTGGGACTGACCACACATGTGCACGCTGCTTGCAAAGTGAGCCAAGAGGAGGTGGGAAGTCAGCAAGCCGAGTAAGAAATTTTGCAAGCAGCACACAGGCACCCACATGCAGTCCCAAGAGAGCCACTGCAATTCCCTCATGTTGCCTACATGGGTTCTGCTCTTTGACCAGTTCTGGGGCCCATCTACACAAGTGGGGGAAATCTAAAGTACCTCGTAGTGTTGGCATCTTGCAGCAGCAGCAACATGTCTAAATGGTTTTTCTGGCCTTGGAAGCCCCCATAAGCCTCACATTTGTGATGGCAGCCGTGAGTGATTTACTCGCGTTAGTTTTTCACCACCACCATTTTTTTTAAGTTGTCCAAGTTGCTCTGGTACAATAGAGCGATTCTCTAATTTTATAGAAAAGCAAAAAATAAAACATTGATTCTGTTTTATTGCCTTAACAAGCAGTTACTAAGGCGAAAATCCAACGTGGTGGCAGCAGGCTGCTCTCGCCCAGCCAATCAGCTTTGTGCTTCCCTTCATATTTCCTATCATTCAATAGTCCAAATGAACAAGAATGTGCACCCTGTGGTAGTTTTTTTTTAAAGTACGGGGAAATCCGCAAAGGCTTTTAGTGTGCTGTTTTTGCTGTTTTGCCCCTGCCCCTTCCAAATAGTGTGGATTGGTGCTGGATCCTGTTTAGACAGGTACGACTTCCAGAAAATTCTGTGAGGGGTATTTTCACCATTTAAACAGGCCCCCAGTTTCTGACATTGCTGCACTCCCTAACCTTTTGGATAAGTGGGGGCTTCCTATAGATATTAGCTGCCACTAATAATGGGATGTTGGTTTTGGATGCATGTGTGTGCAAGCACACAGATGAGGTCCTTGGAGCCAAAAAGGTTGTACAATACTGTCATATGCACATACCTGTAAATCTTTGTTTCTAAATACAAATATCTAGAATAAATATTTTGAAAATATGAGTCAGGCACATTATCACTGGCAGTTCCAGAATTTTCAGAAGACTCTTTTTTTTTCCCCAGAAGATTAATGGGTCAAAGAAAAGCAACATGCATTCCTAAAGTCAGCAGGACTAAACCTCTCCCCTAAAACAGGAAAAATTATGGCTTTATGCTGAAAACTGCTCTACCAGAATATCTTCTTCACAGTGATGAAAATGCAACAATGGTGCTCACTGCTTAAAGAGTTAATGATCTCTTACAGAAAGCGGCAATGATAGGTTTAAGTAGTTTTCAATGACCCAAAGTCCCCTCATCTCTTATCCACTTATCCTAACCTCTCTGAGATGTAAACTGATACTTTAAGGGCTTCATCATACCCATCTGTTGTCCCACAACAATCATGTTGTTTAAGCTAACAGAAAATGGAAACAAGCACTTTCACACCTTCTCTCCAATAGTGCTATGGTGCTGCTTCAGTGATACAAGTTCCCGCAATCAGTCTTCTACACTGGCTTGCTTGACCTCACCTTCCTACACATCTTTGCCCTCTGTAGCACATGTGCAGTTTAATTTTTTCCTTTCATTATGCCACAATTGTAAATTTGTGCAGTTTTTACACTTCTTGTAAATGGAGGGTGCTGAGCTAATTGCATAATTGCAGCATGCTGGCAACCTGCCATGGTAGCATAATTGTGCAATTATGGCAAAACAAATAAAAAATAAAAACCAGGCTTCATCCTACTTGCAGATAGGGAGAGGAGGAGTGGAGAACCATGTCCACTCACACCACATGACTGCCAGAATATCGGAACTGCAGTGGAATGAAATGATTGCACCAGAAACAATAGAAGAACAGCAGTGATATTGGATCCAGCCATGCAGTTTTCCCATCAATGAAAAGATGCACTCCAATCACAATGGAAATGCAATACAACAATGGGGGAGTCACAATGTGATGTAATAAGGAAAGATCAAACATGGAACTAAGCTAGTGCAATCATGCAACAAACCTATCATATGATAAAGTCCTAAGAATATTTCCACCTTTTCTCTTCTTCCTTATTCTGTCATTTCTATTAAAAGTGAAACTAGCTTAGTTTAGCATCTTCAGAGAGCTTTCCTGTCTTTAATGGAGTTCTTACAATAAAGGCTTCATTTGTTTCTTTAGCCACTGGTGTCTTTTAACTCCTTAATCAGAATCACTTGTCACTGAATACTCTCAATCAAGTAAACTGTTTACAGTAACAAATGAAGAATATTGCATTGTAGTAGCACAATCCATACATATCCAACTGCCACCTTTTGCTCTGGCAAATGAATTGCTCTAGAGTCTCTTGTTCACATGGATCCCAGAGGCACAGAGTGGCCAAATGAACACATTTTACTAGAATGGATAAGAAATCACCATTCTCCAAAAGGTAGAATCAGAAAACTTCCTAACATTTGAAGGTAACTCTTCTCCAAATACCCAGCAGCAAACTGGCAACTTCTGTAATGCAGCACAGACTTTTTTCTAGGGGAAGGGATTTTCAGAAGCCACAGTTATTGCACCTTACAGAAGCAGAAGCATCAGAACTGCAACTCTATAATGGTTTCACCTTCTTGAGTCCATAGCAAGAGATGTTGTTGTGATGGGGGACTTAAAGCAGTGTTGGTGGGAAGTACAAATACTGTAAACAGAAGTAAAATGGTAAGAACCCTGATGTTGCCACATGTTGTGAAAGCTCGATAAGTTCCAGGTTTTAGATTTGGGGTAAGCTACTACAACAGGTCCATGGAATACATTTTTGCCCCAGAACCTTCCAGGAGCCATGCAAACCTCCAAAAATGCAGGATAATGAACAAACAAACAAAAAAAGAATAACACCAGAATCGTCCTTTGTTTTTGGCTTGTTCATTTTGGGTGTTTTGTTTGTTTGTTTTGATATTAAACAGTACAAGTGGACTCTGCAATCTATTTACAAAGGGGAATTGCTTTTAATGAAGGCTTCAGCCTTTTTTTCTGGCCCAGAAAAGAGTATTATGGGGTATCCAGAAGGGTCAAGGCTGGAAAACAACATGTGCTTTGTTCCAGATAGACTTGCCAAAATACTGTTGATCTAATTGGTTGCCATACCACTCAACAGGTGGGATGGGCAATGTGCAGCCCTCCAGATGTTGTTGGTGGGCTGCAAATCCTACTATCCTTCACCATTGGCTATAATGGCTAGGGCTGATGGGAACTGCATTCCAACCACATCTCAAGGGCCACACAACCCCTGCCCCTTCTCTTTGATGAAGATGTCGGTCTCTCTGTGACCTTAATCTGTAAAATATAGGTCCTTCTGAGACTTTCATTCTCTTTACAAACTGTACATTTTTCAAATGTGCTTCTAAATCATCGTTTCTGTTGGCTCCTAAAGCACATTGCAACTGCCACCTTGCTCTTTCTTGCCAGAATTCCCACACATCTGAATCTTGAAATAATTCAATATGAGGGTGATGACAGACATAATTTATAAAGAAGATATCTTCACCCAAGGTGTGAGCCAGGTTTCCTCACGTATCACAGTCTTCATGACAGGGAGACATACCAGCAAATGGAATACTGATTTACTTCTCTGCCTTGCCTTTCCTCAACTCTCTCTCTCCATGCTGCAGATGGGCTATTCAACTTTTTTAAAAGTACCATATATACAATTCATCCTTCCCCATGCTTTGAAAAAAAAACACTAGTATAAATATTATCAAAAGTGTTGCAAAATTGCTCCAGGAATTGGAATGGGGAGAAGTAGGTTCGTAATATTATAGATGCCACACAGATGTTACTCTCTACACATTAAGCTCTTCATAATTTTTCAGATTCTACCATACTAAAAACAACAGCACAGCCAGCTTCTTAAAAAGAGCTTTCAGAACATAAGAAATAGGTCTGTTTACAAAGCAGCACAACTTGAGCCCCAGTACTGTGGGGGAAATGGGTATAAATACAAATCATTATTGCCATCATCTGCCTCTACTATTTCGTACCCTCTAACTGTCCTGATTTGGCACAGGCACTCCCAATTCATCTTCTTTCTTTCCATTTTTTCAGTTGCTTTTTAAATGTCCCAGTTTTTCCCCTATCATCCCACTTTCAACCTTTTTCTACAGCTTCATTCAGTTGCTGCAAACAGAGTTCAAAGTACAGAACTGATTTGCATTCATTTAACTTGGAGGAGAGGAGAGAAGGTGGCAGGATGTTGCCCTTCCCAGCAGGCTTAGGCAAAAGAAAACTGCTCAGCCTTTCCTAGCTTCTGTGGTCTCCCTCAATAATAACTCTAGCCATCTTCAATATATGATAACAGTGGCAAGAATACTGTTTGCTCAAAATTGGAAAGGAACAATGGAAGATGATGGAAGAATGGATTGTTAAAGGTTGCTGATTTTGCCCTAATTGCCAAACTAACCTGTATTTTAAAAGATAAACCAATTGAAGATTTTTTTAAAAAATGGAAACCATTCATGGACTTTCTGAGTAACAAGAAATCTAGCCATGTAATAATCTGTGGTCATGGTTACTAGTAACTCTAGTAGCCCCAGTAAGTTGTATTTAGCTTGAGCTATATGGTAAAATAATATATTTCTTTCTTCTTTGGGATTGTCTAGACAGTGAAAAAACTCCTCCTAGAATTTGAGGAGAAGCCCTTTTGGTCCCAACAAGATCCTACAATGTTTCACCATATTTGGGAGGAAGTGGGCCAAAATCTACATGGGAGAAGCCTTTGCAGCTTCTCCCAAGATTGTTTTAAAAAAAAAAATACAGGAAAAATGTGCATTCCCACTTATTAGGACAACTGAATCACAGCACAGCACATTCCTGGATAAGAACAGAAGTGGATACCTGATTGGTTGGACATGCGACAAAGTCACTGGAAAAGCCATTTTGGAGTTTCATGGTTGCTATCACGCACTTTTTCATGGTACAGCAGCTTTTTAAACAGAAGGTCACACTTGTGCACCTTACAATTTCAGTTTTTTAAAAAAAAATACTATGCTGCGGCAGCAACTTGTTGAAAATAATAACATGAGTGATTGACTCCCGGACGCTATCTTGATTCACAGGCATGGCTCCGTGTGAACAACAGCTAGTAACACCACTCCTATTGGGTCCTCACTACTAACCTAGCACCAACTGGGAGAACTGTATTAAATTTAATTATTATCTGAATGGTCTTTAAAAACCCACACTCGCATACAACTTGAATACCAAGCTGCATTATAAATCTAGTAATCAAGTACAAGCTAAACTATAAACCAAGTACCAGCTATTTTTACAATAACCATGTGTCAAAAACATAAATAAAGCAAGCCACAGTCACATATGATGATACTTTTTGTCTTTTTACCTATCAAGTACAAACTACACTATAAATCAAATGCTAGCTAATTTTGCATAACCATGTGTCAAAACATAGATGGATTGAGCAACAGTCACATATGGTGATATTTTTTGACTTTTACATCCATGGCGGAAGTGGACCGTAGAATCACACTGGAGGACCTAGAAATGTCTAGAGAGAACATACGGTACATATTAATCAAATCTGCAAATGCTTAACCCACAAATGTATACTTATTGTTTTAGTTTTAATTTCTTAAATTTTAGTCTAGTGCTTTAGTATTATGTTTTAGTATTGCATGTTAGTCTTAGTTTAGTTTAGTCATAGGAAATTATCAGACATGAAAGCAAAAAGCGTTCCTATCCCACAGTCTCCAATCCCACTCCTGTCCTAGCACAATAACCTCCCCACCACACTTACCTTCTCTCCCATCGACAGGCAGCCCAGGAATGAACAGAGCACTAACAGAGCTCCAGTCACTTCCTGAAATCCCACCCGTTCTTGTGAGAAGAAGCAAGCACAGGAAATTCAAAAATAAAAACAAAAATACACAAAAAAAGTTACAAAAATCACACACACACCTTTAAAACTTTCAAGTAAACCAGGGAAGTTTTTTTTAAGTGCATCACTTACCTGGATGTCCTGATCTCACCCAGAAGTGTTCTGGCAGGACCGCCCATTGACACTACATTCATGAGAGTTAAATGTCCCGAGGTTTCACACGCCGACAATGCCAGCACCAAATTGCAACAGGAGATCTATTGATGGCTTGGCCCATCAATAAAAAGAAACGCCATAATGATGCCAGCAGAATGCAAAAGGACAACATCGTCTGATATTGGTGTCCTTTTGCATTTCTCTGGTGTCATTATGGTGCCACATTAGCCACGTCTGATAATCTCTGTAGTCTCAGCTATATACAGTATTTACAGGAATGATTATATGTGTTTATTTTTTCGTTCTTCCATTGTTTCTGTTTTCCCTTTTTCTTCCGAATGTTGATTAGAATGTCTGTCTTGAAGAGAAACGACAACGCAGAAAGAATCACAACCCAGAAACATCACCCAAGGAGACCTTCTTCTATGCTTTCTGCAACTGGACTTGTTTATCTCGGATTGGCCTTTTTAGTCATCAGCGCGCTTGCAGAAAGTGCAGGATGAGTCCTTCCTGAATCTTCGTTTGCGAAGAAAAGCCAGAGATTTAAATTAATAAATAAATAAATAAATAAATATTTTTTAAAATAACTCTAGCCTTTGTGACCACACTTTGATGTTGCTTGGCCACATATGTCACAGTTTTCACCTGTGAAATGTTGGAAAGTATGGCATTCTCATGGTGACACTTGAAGTGCACCTTTATGGTTGAATACAGTTGTGTCTTCTTTGAAACAAACTGATTATGTTTGCTGGTTATACAGTGTCAAGGCATGTCCAAGATATTTTGTAAGGACAAGATGGCAAATACCAGATGGTACTAGGAATGGGCAACAGTGAGATACTATTGCTTTCATGGCCTTCTGCTGAACAGCCCCAGGAGCATCTGGCTTGTATATTGGATTGAATGGCTCCTTGATCTGATCCAACAAGGTAGTTTTCATGGCAGTTGCAGCAAGGGCTGATCCATGTATTTTACTGAGCTGTGCCAGCATGACTGCAGGCCATAGATATCCACCACTACTACTCCAATTTATCACTGAATATCTGATGGAAAAGAACATTAATCAAGCTGAGATCATTTAATGGTGGAAGTTAATATTCCTCCTTAACACTTTTGTTGATAATATCTTTATGCATCTACTTTAAACCTCATGCTTAAGTCAAAGTAATACAACACTTCTATCTACTGCAAAGTGACTTTTCTTGCAGTCATTTCATGGTGTGTGTGCATGTATGAGCTTTCAACTTGCCTGCCGACTTATGGCAACCTCATTAATTTCATAGGGTTTTCTTAGGCAAGGAATACTCAGAGGAGGTTTTCCCAGTTTCTTCCTCTGAAATATAGCCTACAGCACCTGGTATTCCTTGGTGGTCTCCCATACAAGTACAAACCAGAGCTGACCCTGCTTAGTTTCCAAGATCAGATGGGATCTGGTTCATGGTAGATTTCTCTTATATAGGGGGACCCATTTTGTGAATTGTTTGATGTGTGCTCAGATCACAACGCAACAGACATTGATCTGGCATGCTGAAGCCTAAACTGTGCTGGTCTGCAATTCAACCACATTAAAAGAGAAAGAGAGAAGGGCTTAGTTCTCGACTGTGACATTACTGCCTGTGGAAACTTTGGAATGTAAAAAATAATATGTGAAAAGAGGAACCATAATCCACTGATAGGTGGAATGTTTGCATCTGTAAAATCCCAAAATCAATCTAGGGCACATCCAGTTAAAAGCAGGGTTTAGAGGGGGGAAAGTCTGGCAGAATAGTCAATGAAGTCGGCGGGGAGGGGGGCTAAATAATTGTCCAACTTGGTATCAGACAGATTGATCTGTTCCTAAATTACTAACACCAAAATATTTCTAAGGGGAGACATCATAGCCCAATAGTAGCACACATGGTTCACATTCAGAACTTGTACAGCAGGATATACTGCTGTGGCACCCCAATGTTTTCGAGGTATCACTCTATAATGATTCTGTGGGCCTGATCTACTCAGTTCCCAGCTAAACCAGATTCAGTGATTGCCAAAACAAAACAAAGCCACTGATGCTACAAAATGACAGTTTATTGATTACACACACAGATGATATATGGAGGCAGAGATGTTTTTTTTTAAGAGCTCTCATCTCTTCAGCTGATAAGAGCAAAGCCTCCAGACAACCTTCGCGGCCAAACATATATCTGGGTCCCTTAAATATACAGAACACATACACACATGCCCCAGGCCTTCAAGTTCACTAGGTTGGCAGCTGGCTTTATCTTCTCCCTAGGGTAAGACTGAAAGAATTCACCCTAACTAGAAGTTTATATAGCCATCTTGCCTGCCCTAGAAGTTGCTTGAAGATGCACTGGCTGGGAGATAAATGAGCTTTTCCTGTGAAAACATGGGCCCAGCAACACAGCAAGAGAGGAGTTACCAGCCTTTCTGTGAGACAGAAATAACATCCTTATCTCAGAAAGGTGAGGTAGGCTGGCAGCTTCAAGAATATTTCCATGTGAAGCGGCACTTGCTTGGTACAAATCCTCTTATGTGAGAGGCCCACTGGACTAACTAACTAAAAGCTGCCCACTCTACTTTGCAATTGCTACTATGCTTGCCAACTTTTCACAGATGAAAACTGAGGGGTCGTTTCCACGGCAAAATAAATCCTCAAAGAATGCGACAAGAAGCCTGATAGTTCCCACGCATCTCGAAGCAACAGCGCCCTTTTCAAAAGGAGGGGGTGCAAAAAACCCATAAGTTGCGCAGTATCTGCTTTCGCTAGTTTTCCGCACTTTTTTGATTAAGTTCGCGAAAATGCGCATACTTTACCGTGGGAACTAACGATCGTGTAAACTGGCATCTGCCTTTTCGAATTACTGTGAGCAGAGCTGAATCCTGATTGGTTGGAGTGCTTTATCCGAATAGACTGAGGGGTTGGAGAGAAGAAATTCACCCTCCTTCTGCTTGCAACTCACTTTGGAAAACGGAGCCCTTCCTGTCTATCTTTTGGGGGGTGGGGGGGTGGGAAGATGCTTCGCTGCTTCGCTGGGGTGTGTGGGTGTGTGGGTGTGTGGGTGTGTGCTGGAAAACAGCCGATCGCATGTTCGTTCTTTTGTTTGTTTGTCCTTCCATTCACTTGCCTTTATTCAAGCCTTCGGAGGGAGGGAAACCAAATGAGGCAAGCCCTAGTTCTGTGGTGTGTGTTTGTGTGTGCATGCATGCATGAACGGAGTCTGCTCCACTATGCTTTTGCTTGTTCGTGCTTTCATTGACTCCTTTCTTTACAAAAGCCTTTCAGGGCTGGGGAAGACGGGGGAGTTTGTCAGATCGCTCTTTCGATTGCTTATTTGTTTGTCCTTTTTCTTTCCTCTCATTATTTATGGTCTCCATGACCCCCTCCCTGCTCCCTCCCCGCCTCCTGCCTGACTTTAATCATCTGGAGGCGATTCCCCCCCACCTTTGCCTGTGTGAATTAAGCAAAACAGAAAGTGTCTGGATCATTCGAAACTGGCAGGCACCGTGTGATTTATGCGCTCCTGATACGAAAGGATGGTAATCCAGAATCTGGCGAACTTTTTCCTGTCGTGGAACCGGCCCCTGAGACACGTCTGGCCAAGAAACATCAGAGTGGGGTCAAGATGGCCAGAGTTATCAGTGAGGAAGAGCACACACACTAGGAGAGGCTGCAGCAGTTTGCTTTTGCCTGAATCTTCTGAGAAGGGCAAGCTTCTGCTCTCTCCTCTCCTCCATCCCCTGTTGACTTAATTGAGTGCAAGCTACTCTTACAGTTTTAACTCATTCTGCAGCAATTGATATAAGCCAAGCACAAAATGAGAATGTGGGAGGAGAGAGAAACTGGGACATTTTAAAAGCAGTTGGAAACATGCAATGACAGAGGATTGATCAGGACTGTCCCTGCCAGATTGGAACAGTTGGAGGGTATGCGCTACACATGTCTGTATGCACTCAGAGTGCTGTAATGTTCTTATGTGAGAGCTCATGGTACTCCTCACCATTCTCCCAGTACCAAGCCCACTACAAGCTCTAACCAGCCATAGCTTGCACAGCCAAGGTTGAGCAATTATGGCAGGTGCAATCCCAAAACATCTGGAGTGCCACAGTTGCTCATCCCAACAATGTGGTCTGGTCTCTGGTGTCTCTAATTAAACTAAAGGATATCAGGGAGAGAGCTGTACTTAAGACAACCAAGAAATGTCTTGCCAGTTAGATCATAAAATTCTGGCAGGGCTGATCCAAGTCATTTTGCTTATTGAGACGAAAGATAAGATGATGCCTTCCTTCGCATGTAGATAAGCTTAATGTACTGTTAGTTGACACTTTCTCCAACCCTGGCAATGTGATAGAAAGTTCTACCATACCTAAGGCAGCTGGTCAGCTTGTATGGGTCAGGTTGTGTTAGCTCTTAGCTACTGGCCATCACTTCCTCTTAGAATCATAGAATCATAGAATTGTAGAGTTGGAAGAGATCACAAGGGCCATCCAGTCTTGTGACAGTATATTCTGTAAGAAGCTTATTTCACAAGGAAACCAAACGGAAATGCAGCTGGATCATTTCACCTTCTGTTCTGCCTTACTGCATGATGCGATAGTTCTTCGGTTCTGGTCCTGTGAAGATGGTTGTAAATGTGAATCTTTTTTCTAACTGGAAAAATCTGCTAGGAATAGACTCACTGTTACAACTGTCTCCCAAAGGACAAGAACTGATGAATCATGCAGTAAGACAGAACGGAAGATGAAATTATCCGGCTGCATTTCCGCTTTACTTCCTTGTGTGATAATAAGTGACACACTGGCATGGAAAAGGACTTTCTCTCATCTATCTTGAATTAATTGCCAATCAATGTAATTGGATGCCCTTGATTCATAGAGAAAAGGGCTCCCAAAAAAAAAAAACATCTTTATCCACTTAATTTTATAAAATGTTACATGTTGTCATTTATCTCTCATATTTTCCCTAAATTTAAAAGCTCCCAATGCTTTAGCTTTTCCTTGATAATTTTAATTGTCTTTGTCTGATTCCCCCCCCTCCCTCAACTCTGTGGTGTTCTTTTTTGTAACTGTAGCTGTACACAGTGTTCCAAATGGAGCTGCACCATCAGTGTATATATCAACATTACCATACTATTTTGTTTGCAGTCCTTTTCCTAATAATCCCTAGCACACAGTGTCACCAGATATAGTTAACATTTTCATTAGGGTAAGATATCTTGAACAGGGGTAGCCAGACACAATGGTGCTGGGATTTGTCATTTGGGAGGTTGCAAACAATCAAGAAAGTTATTAAAAGGCAAACACAGGAAAATTCAGTGTTAAAAGGTTAAAGCTTCATTTGACAGATAGTGAGCATGAGAAAATGGAAAGTAAATGGGTTGCTAAAATGTTTTACATTCATACTCATAACGGGCAAGAGGAGTCGCCATTTTAATGAACAGAGATGTATCATCTCACTTATAGAGCCTTCCAACTGATGATAAAGAACCATACATTAGACCTGCAGGATTAAACAGCCTGCAGACACAGATTATAAATTGCCATGCACCAAATGGGAACAAATTGCCCTTAAAAGTCATTCTTACATGGATAAATCAGCAAAATTGCTGAAAAATACTTGGCAAGGGCAGGGGTGAGGTGATTTCCTAGAGTGTCTTTTAACTTACTAAAAGGTCCTTCACTACCGTCCAAAGGAATTGTTTTCCAAACTTCTTTGAGGATGTGTAATATCAAGGGAAGTACATGCTCACTTCTGTTCCCTCTCCCTGTTGTGTTTTATTCTGTTTATACTAGACAGGCCAGGCCACCTTCTTCTGATCTGTGTAGTTCTGGAAGTGATATCTCTCTCTCTCTCTGGCTTTTCTTCGCAAACGAAGATTCAGGAAGGACTCATCCCGCGCTTTCTGCAAGCGCGCTGATGACTAAAAAGGCCAATCCGAGATAAACAAGTCCGGTTGCAAAAAGCACAGCAGAAGGTCTCCTTGGGTGATGTTTTTGGGTTGTGATTCTTTCTGCGTTGTCGTTTCTCTTCAAGACTTGTTCGTCGTGAGTTCTCAAATAAGGCTGCAGCATTGTGGATAGTGTGTCTCCATGCCTCCCGATGTGAGGCCAGGGCGGACCACTGTTGGTGATCAATTTGGCCAAGCCTGAGATGTTGTTTCAGGGAGTCTTTGTATCGCTTTTTTGGAACGCCCCTCTTACGCTGACCCGTGGTGAGTTCACCGTAGAGTAGTATTTTTGGGAGGCGATGGTCCTCCATCCTAGAAACGTGCCCTGCCCAGCACAGCTGTGTTCTCAATATCATGGCCTCAATGCTGGTGATCCCTGCTTGCTCAAGGACAGCAACATTCGTCACATAGTCAGTCCAGTGTATATTTAGGATTGTGCGTAGACAGCGCTGATGAAAGCGCTCGAGGAGTCGTAGGTGGTGGCGATAGGTGACCCATGTTTCAGATCCATAAAGGAGGATAGACAGTACGATGGCTCTATACACACTGATTTTTGTGCTTTGCCTCAGGTGTTTATTGCTCCAGACTCTTTTGTGAAGTCTTCCAAATGCACTATATGCCTTTGCTAATCTGTGATCGATCTCTTTGTCAATCTTGGCATCTGAGGAGATGATGCTTCCCAGGTAGGTGAACTGCTGAACGGACTTGAGCACTGATTTGCCGACGGCAATGTGGGGATGGTGGTGTTCGTCCTGTGGTGCAGGCTGGTAAAGAACTTCTGTTTTCTTCAGGTTGACTTCTAGCCCAAACAGCTCTGCAGCTGTTGCAAAGCAGGATGTTAGGCACTGCAGAGCTGCTTCTGTGTGGGCAACAAGGGCAGCATCATCGGCGAAGAGCAGCTCATGGACTAGATAGTTTAGAGTCTTAGTGTGAGCTCTCAGACGGCTTAAGTTAAACAAGCTACCATCAGTACGGTAGCGTATATAGATGCCGTCGTCTTCTTCAAGCTCTGCCATAGCCCTTTGGAGCATCGTGCTAAAGAAGATTATAAATAAAGTTGGTGCAAGAACACAACCTTGCTTCACTCCATTAGTTATTAGAAAGGGCTCTGAAAGAGCATCGCCATATCTGACTTGACCACGCTGTCCCTCGTGTAGCAAGATAATCATTTTAAGGAATTTGGGGGGACATCCTAGTCTTTCCAGGATCTGCCACAGACCTTTTCTACTTACAGTGTCAAAGGCTTTGGTGAGGTCGACAAATGTTACATAGAGACCCTTGTTCTGCTCCCTACATTTTTCTTGCAGTTGCCTAAGGGCAAATGCCATGTCTGTAGTGCTCCTATTGGCTCTGAAGCCACATTGGCTTTCAGGGAGAAGTTCTTCTGCAATAGCAGGAACTAACCTGTTCAGGAGTATCCTTGCAAGGATTTTTCCAGCAATAGAGAGCAGTGTTATGCCTCGATAGTTTGAGCAATCGGATTTTGCTCCTTTTTTCTTGTACAGGGTGATGATGACTGCATCTCGGAGGTCTGATGGCAGTTCCCCTTTTTCCCAGCAATTCACAAGGAATTCGTGGAATTTTTCGTGGAGTGCATGACCTCCGTGTTTCCAAACTTCAGGTGGGATTCCATCAATCCCAGCTGCCTTGCCATTTTTCATCTGCTGTATGGCCTTAAGGGTCTCTTCCAAAGTGGGAGCTATGTCCAATTCATTTTTCATTGGTTTTTGTATCATATATTGGATAGCTGAGGCTTGGACTACTCGGTTGGCGCTAAAGAGACTTTGAAAATGTTCAGCCCAACGATTTAGGATGGAGGCTTTATCAGTAATTAATGTTTGACCATCTGTACTGTATAAGGAGCTTTGGACCTGATAAGTAGGTCCAAACACTGCTTTAAGAGCTTCATAAAATCCTCTATGATCACCCAGATCTGCACAGCATTGTGTCTTTTCTGCTATATTGATCCACCACTTGTTCTGCATGTCTCGGAGTTTTTGTTGTAGTTTGCTACATGTGAGGCGGAAAGCTGCTTTTCTTACATGACAGGTTGGCTGGGCGAGGTATGCCTGGTGAGCAGCTCTCTTCCTTGCCAACAGCTCCTGGATCTCTTGGTTGTTTTCATCAAACCAGTCTTGATTTTTCTTGTGGGAGAAGCCAAGGGATTCTTCTGCAGACTGGAGGATACTGTTTTTGATATGTTGCCAAAGCACTATAGGAGAAGGATCTGTAGGATGGTCTTCAAGTTTCGTTTGTAGATTTGCCTGGAAGTTGTCTCTCATGGTAGCTTGTTGAAGATTGTTGACTTGGAGTCTCTTCTTTAAGATGCCACCCCTCTTAGGTTTGAACTTAAGATGAAGATTTAGTTCACATCTGACAAGGCGGTGATCTGTTTGGCATTCTGCACTGGGCATCACTCGTGTATGACGGACATCACGAATGTCTCTCTGACGGACTAGAACATAGTCAATGAGGTGCCAATGTTTGGATCGGGGATGCATCCAGGTTGTCTTCAAGCTATCTTTCTGCTGAAAGATTGTGTTTGTAATAGTCAGCTGTTGTTCTGCACAGAACTCTAGCGGGAGGCGTCCGTTATCATTGCAATTTCCAACACCATGCTTGCCTAAGACACCTTTCCAGGCTTTGGAGTTCTTTCCTACTCTGGCATTGAAGTCACCAAGGATAATAATTTTATCTTCTACAGGGACTTTTTGTATGAGTTGGCGTAGGTCTGTGTAGAATTTGTCTTTCTCTACAGGGTCGGCTTGCATAGTTGGGGCATATATACTAAAGAGAACAACATGTGGGAGGCGTAAGGAAATAATGCGATCAGAGTGTCCTGTTGGCAAGGTTTCGAGTTTGGAGGCAATGGAGTTTTTAATCATAAAGCCTACTCCTGACAGATGTTTTTCGGTTTTGGGTTTGCCAGACCAGTAAAGTGTGTAGCCGGCGCCATGTTCTTTAAGGCTGCCTTCCTCATGGAAGCGAACTTCACTAAGAGCAGCGATGTCAATATTAAGCCGTGGTAGTTCAAAAGCTATTAGGGCAGAACGACGCTCAGGCCGTCCACTATCTTCAGAGTCTTGCATGGTTCTGATGTTCCAGCATGCAAGTGTCAGTTTATTTACACCTTTGGAGGCCGGTGTGTGCCTTTGTTTCTTTGCCTTGGTTTGACTGCATCAGAAGATTCCCGTTGGCCGCGGCTAGCCAACCAGGTAGTTGGGGATGAGCTTTCTTTAGGCCACCTTTTCTAGGCCCCTCTCCATATGGAGCAAGCAGTGCTCTCCTTAAAAAAGGCTGCTTGGTCGTTCAGAATGCTGCCGAACAAGACTGTCATCTCCCGGGTCAGGCTTGAGCGACCAATGTCCTGAACCGCCTGCATGCAGGGTTGGGGCTGCGGCTTCCAGTGCATCTTTACACCTGCCGGTTTCGTCCCTCGCCAGTCGCTACAGGGCTTTTTTGGAAATGGATTTGTCCTTCGAGCCTGTGCAATGGATTTTTCTGGTGGAGCGCAGCGTGCACAGAACTGGCCTCACCCTTTAAACCAGAGATTCATCTGCCGTGGCCTTGCAAGCATGGACGTGGCAGTGAGGTCCTTGGGCCGTAGGTTTGATTAGAGTTTCCTTCTCTTAGATGGTTGACCTTACAGGGTTGGACGAGCACCATCTGCCCGGGTTTGGGATTGGAGTTTTCCTTCTCCTAGGACGGTTGCCACAAGGCTAGAGAGCCCATCCTGCCCTTTGACGCTCTTTGTCAGACCCTTCGGTTTTGACCTGTCTGGCATGGGAGACCCTACCAGTGGCTATTATGCCACCGCCAGCATAGCTCAAAACATCATTAGGGTACGCAAGCCTCTCTCCCACGACAAGGAGGCGTCAACAGAGAGGGGAAGTGATATACCTTGTGGTTAAAAGCAATGCCTGTGGGCAAAGCTAGCAGCAGCACCTGGGATAGTTAGACAGCTGGTGAAAATGGGTTGACACCTTTGCTGGTTCTTCCTATCTGTTGCACTCCTTGGCTCAAATTGATCAAGGGCAGCTCAGTAAAAGGTGAATAGCCACAGAGTAGTTTATATACAAAAACAAGATCACAACAACCCATGGGTGGTCCCCTGAAAAAAAATATTTCCCCAGACCCATAAGGCAACCAGCAAATGGCTGAGGAGACCCCAAATTGTGCAGAAGGTGAGTGGGGTTCTCAGCATCCAACACAAAAGAGGCCAGACCATGAGGTGCTGGCCTATGCAAGGCCTATTGGAAGTCTCCTGGTGAGAGAGCCCCCTCATGAGAGTCCCTCATCTCACAAGATCAAGGTCTCATGCAAAGGAGTCCCCATCCCTGGATCTCAAAATCGCTGCCCTTTACAGCTTTCATGGGAACAGGCTGAATCTTCAGCAACCTGGCCAAGGGAGCTGCTCAGCCTGGAGTGGGCACCAGCTGGGGCTCGCCATAATGGATCTCACTCAGTATGGAGGCATTCCTTCTATAATACCCCAGGTCAATGTTATGTCAGTTTGGCAAGAGGCTTTTAAAAAGTTATTAATCAGAACTATTTTCGCAAGGACCCTAAAGTACAGTCAGGCCCTCATATCTGTGGAACCAATATCCACTGTTTCAGTTATCCACGGGACACAAAGTAGGGGGCACATATCATGGAGTCACACTGAAAAATGCCTAGAGAGGCATCCTCTCTAGGCATCTTCCAGGTCCTCCAATGCAACTCTATGCTATGTTTTTACTGGAAGCCCTTTATTTTAATAGGGTTCACTGTTATCTGCTGTTTCTGGTATCCATGTTAAATCTGGGAACCAAACCCCCACCAATATGGGTGTCCAACTGTAGTTAGCTACTACATTAGTCTTACATGTTTTTAAAGGTAATGCATTATTTTCACATTTCTCAAAAGTAACTAATATATAAGTACTTACCTTTAACCCCCACACATATACCTGAATCCTACAAGCTACTGGACTGTGGTACAAAACACCTCCTCCTTTATCACAGTGAAGTTAATGGAAATTGATGTCACCAGATGGCTGGAACCTTTTGACACCCCTACCAACCACAATGGATCTTAAGACACCAGTACACACAAAGTACACACAGAAGACTCACTTTGTTTTCCAATGTTGTAGCCTCACACACCTCTTCCAAAAAGAGCTCTCAAGGTAGATAGTTATTTCATAAAGAGGGTGAGCCAGACCCAGGTGAAATAAGCTGGGCTTTAGACTCTCACTGTCCACACTGCTAGTAACACCCCACTCTGTTTCATTGTTATGGAGAACAGAGTACTATAACAGCCTTATCACTGCCATGCCAGCAAAAGGGTTTGGATTTTCATTAGCCTGAATAATTGGGCAGGGAGAACACAACACAGCACTCAAGGAGTCATATGATACAATTAATATGTGAAAACAGCATTTGAACAATCTAGACCCAGGTTAATGTAGTAGTTAGAGCACAGTCTAGGAATTTTGTTGTCTGCCTTCAAGTCACTTCTGAACCTTTCACAGGGTTTTCTTGGCAGAATTTGTTCAGAGCAGGACTAGGAAGACCTGAATTTAAACCTCATATAGTCATCATTCCACAGAGAAGTTCTGCAATTTGTGCAACTTAGAAGGCAGGTGGGATATAATTTTCAACCTGGTTGCTTGTTAATTTCCAGGCCAAATTGAAAGTGCTGGGCTGACTTGGGGGACTCAGGTATGCAAAAGATTCTCTCTCCCTGTACAAGCCCACCTGTGCTTTTAAATTAGGCTGGTGGGAAGAGCCATCTCACTGTGCAACCAATAGAGGAGTACTGTACATTGGACATGGTGACACAGGACAGGGCCTTTCCCACAGCAGTTCAGGCTTTGGAATGCCCTTCCCCATGGGATAAGTCAATTTTGGCTGGATTCATACCTACAAAATAATGTGTTGCTACCTCGAAGTTGACATTTCAGAGCTAAGCTATGTATCCAGGCATTTATGAGTGGTTGTCACTGCAATAAGTCTCACTGCAGACTGTTGATCTAATAGCTGTTTATTTATTTGTACTGTATATTTTGCTGAATGTGTTGAAATTATTGTTATTCAGCCTGAGTGGGATAAAGATAAAATAATCTGCTTTATGCTATAGGCCAGGAGTGGGCAACTGTGGATGGTTAGGGGGTCACATTAGCCCGTAGAAGACCTTGGAGGGACATATCTCTCTGCTGCATCTTCGCATGCAAAAATATCAAATTTTGCCCCCAAATGCTTTGTGGGGGGCATAGGGGCATTTTCACCATGTTTTAGGGCCTTCCTTAGCCCAGGAGAGTACTTTTTAACAATAGGAAGTGAGCAAAAGTCATTTCCTGTTCACTTCCTATTTCAAAAAAAGGCCTTTCCTGGGCCAAAAATTGGCCCAGCAAGGTTGCAAAATGTGGTGGAAATGCATCCCTTACCCCCTAGTGGACATTTGAGATCATTTTGAGACAAAACATTTTTGGGAAAATTTTTACATAAATTGTTGTTGCCTCTGGGGAGCCTCCAAACATGGTGCAAATTTCCTCCACACAACCTAGAGTGTCTTTCAGGGCATTGGGGGCATTCTGGACAAAAAAAAATTACAAAAAATGCAATTTTTCCCTGTGTCAGAGCGCACAAAAACAGCCCTGGGGACTGCATGTGGCTTGCAGGCTGCACTTGGCCACTCCTGCTCCAGGCCAACATATATTTCTACAGCAGATTTATCTTAGTGCAAAGAAGTAATGGATTATTTGCAGGATCTCTGTTGAAAAAAGAGAAATGTTGAGTGGATATGGCCTAGAAACAGTCATTTATTTGCACACTTAACAGTTCCTGAAAGTAATCTTGTGAACAACACAGTGCGTGAGGAAGGAATTCACACAAGACCATAGCAATGATTTCTCTAAGCACGGGATGCATAAAAACATAAAAGTCTCTGTTCACAGAACATACTGATGTGGAATTGTCTTATTTCTCCCATTTCACATTATACTGCTTATGGAGACCACTCACATGAGCTATTATACATGGTCAATTGTAACATATTAATCAATGCTAATTTTTTTGCAAATCTACACTGCAGAAAATGCTTTGGGGGAAAATAAATGCCACATTCAGACTCGTTCATTACAGGCAATAAAGATGAAGCATTCTCACAGGCTGAATTATTAAAGCCAAATTAAAGGGAAACAAGCGACTAGTTTCCAAGTGGCACATCAAAAACAACAGTGTGTATGTGTATTCTCATTACTGTCAACTGTAATTTCACAGAATGACCAGATAAGTACAGCAATGTCATTGTGACTATCTCCTTTGGTGGATGGGTGTGCTTTTAAACAGAACTCAATTTTGAGTCACTGAAGTCAACTCTGTAATTGTCTGATTATCATAACAGACTGTTTACCTGCATAAACACTGTGAGGGTAAAGGTGAAAGAATTAGTATATTCATATGTTATGACAGTAGCCTCTGAAGTTTGTCACACTGATGTAAAAATCTCTCTGGCTTTTCTTCGCAAACGAAGATTCAGGAAGGACTCATCCCGCGCTTACTGCAAGCGCGCTGATGACTAAAAATACAACACAGAAAACTGTTGCAAAATAACTGAGGAAGGGACTGGGCACTTGATACCATGATTGTAAATGTGAATGGAAAACAGTTCAACAAGATCATAAACCCAGCATGCGACATTGTAAGTGGCTAACAGGGTACCACCAAAGCTTACTAGTTGTCAATCCCCAGGCTTTTTGATAGGGGGCAGTCTCAGCCTTGTCAAGGTCTGAGCATGGGACTTTCTTCAGTGCAAGGTAGGTCATGACCACTGTTGCCTATTAGATTCACCAGGCTTTTCTGAGCATTCCTGAGGATCCTGTGCATTATCCTTTGAACAAGGCCCATATTTTTGTTTATATAGCAGTAGGGCCTAAATAGCCTAAAGGCACCAGATTTCATTTGATCTTGGAAGCTAAGCAGGGTTACTTGGATGGGATAGTACTTGCATGGGAGATGGTTAACAAATAGGCTATATTTCAGAGGAAGCAATTGGCAAAACCATCCCTGAGTATTCCTTGCCTAAGAAAACCCTATGAAATCCATGAGTCATAAGTTGACAGGCAACTTAGAATCATAGAATTGTAGAGTTGGAAGAGCCCACGAGGGCCATCCAGTCCAACCCCCACTTGAAGGTACATACACAACACAATATAGCAGGATTCTGGCCTAAGATTGGAATTCTCACATTCAGCATGAGGGTGTCTTCAAGTCTGAACAGAAGCAAATAACATATGCATGACTTAAATCTTCACCTTTTCCCCCCTTCCAGTCTAACATCCGAGAATGCTCAGTCTCCAGGATCTATAGTCATCCTCATTAACTCCTGTCTTCTAAGTTATTTTAGCAGTCCATTGACTTTAATAAGGCTCTGCCCAATATAATTCATGTTAATTCCTCATTAGCATGTGCATCATTATCATATTCAGTTAGGTCAAGGTGAGAGAAATGTTACAAGATGAGCACTAAAATTCATTGGTGCTCACCAATTTTAAAGCCATAAACTAAATGACACATTTTGATAGCATTTTGCACTCCATGAAACATCTTCTTTCTGAACATCTCATCGTACATTGCTATTGTTAATTGCAATATGGCTCATCTCTATTGGGTGCAAGCCTCCTTATAGTTCATGGTGCCAGTTTTGCAATAATGCCCCTTCAGTGGTGGAGAAACTCAGGGAAGGAGATTGCCTCCCCATCTCTTCCTCCCACCAAACCCCTGCCTGGTTCTATACTTAGATCATGAGAAACCTAAAACAAATTCAGGTCCCCTTGCACTTCCATTTTCCTAAGAAAGGGAAATGTTGCTATGAGAGAACTCTGTAATAATGCCATGCTGTATCCAGAAGGGTAGCCATATTAGTCTGTTACAGCAAATCAATAGAATCCTATAGCATCTTAAAGGATAACAAATGTGTTATGCCACAAGCTTTTCTGGACTAAAGTTCATTTCTTTTGATGCACAATGTGCTCATCCTGCGTTACACACACACACACATGCAAGGGGAATTCTCTGATCTCATGGTTTACACTTTCCCCACTCCTAAACCATGTGTATACCATACACCTGCAACTGAGAAGTATATTTCACACATCTGATGAGGTAGACTCTATTACTGTTCAAGGCACTTATTGTTCTTTGCTATTAAGATGGTTGCAGTCTGAGACCAATGCACCTGATCTCAAAAGGAAGGGGGTTTACAATGCATGGGCATTTCTTAAAGGTGAGATATTGAAAGCACAGTTGCAAACAATTCAGATTAGAAGAAGTGAGAGGTAGTAGACATACAAAGAACTTTCAGATAAGCTGAAATTTAAAAGAGACATGTATAAGAAATGACAGAAAGGGAAACTGCCACATAGGAATACAAATGAATAGTCAGCAGCTTTAGGGAGAAACCCAGAAAAGCTAATGCTCAGAGTGAGTTCAGGCTCACTAGAGAGGTTAAAAATAATAGAATCATAGAGTTGGAAGAGAACACGAGGGCCATCCAGTCCAACTCCCTGTTTTGCAGGAATACATAATCAAAGCACTCCTGAGAAATGGTCATCCAGCCTCTGTTTAAAAACCTCCAAAGAAGGAGACTCCACCACACTCGGAGGCAGCGCATTCCACTGTTGAACAGCTCTTACCATCAGGAAGTTCTTCTTTGGACTTTATCAGACATGGGTGTAAAAATGCTGTAATCCCGCGAGTGAGGAAAGCAGAAACATAGTGGCATTATAACACCTGCTTTCACACGTCGCTGTAATCACACAAAGAAATTGCCACAGAATTATCACATGACGAGCACTATGACTTTAAGAATGAGAGTTTACTTCCATTTTACCCAGGGCACGTGGTCTCTGTGGTTCTCGCGAGAAGATGCGAGCACAGTTAAAACTCCAAAAACACCTTAAATAACAAAATAATCAACACCCAGGCACTGAAACAAACCTAAAAACTTTCCAGCAAAATGGGAAAATCACTAAAAAGAGGGTCCTGTTGATCATCTTCAGTCTTCACATTGCCACCTGGAAGTTTTCTCACTGGCAATGGGGTGGAGGGAAAGAGGCCTGTCCATTCATGATATATTCTCACAATTACAACAGGACAATATTGAAGATTAATTGATGGGTTAAGATGTCAATAAAACAATGCCTTGTTTGCGGCTGATGCACACTCTGGCCATGAGACAACGATAACGTCATCTGACAATTTTGGCCCAATATGTTATTATAGCATTGTTATGACATGATTTTTGCCTTGTTTTATAAACTCCTTAATGTTTAGGTGGAATCTCTTTTCCTGTAGTTTGAATCCATTGAATAAAAGGGGGGACTCTTGGCTATGTTCAGAGCAAAAGGAAGAAAAATGAAATTATAGGGCCACTGCTTAGAGAAGATGATGCTAACGGGACAGAGAAAGATAGCTCAATGCCTTCTTTGCCTCAATCTTCTCCAAAAAGAAAACTCAGAAAAATAGAACAAATGATGCAGCAAGGGGACTGCAGCCAGAATATGTAAAGTAAAGCAACACCTAGCTTCTCCAAATTAATTTAAGTCTCTAGGGCACATTGAACTACATCCAAGGGCTAGTCTAACAGGCAATTTACCCTGGTTTCCCCCTGGCAGTCTAAACTATGCAGGGCTCTTGCCCCAATTTGCCTCTGGACAGTCCTGATGAAGTCCGAGGCGAAACCAGGGGGAAGCTGGGTAAACCCCTTTAAAACATTTCAAAATAACCCCCAGGAAAACCTGCATCATGTGGGGAAACCCACATGGTCCAGTCCAGGATTGCAGAAGTCTGTACCTGCACGCTGGGCTGTATCACCGGACACCTCTGTTGCCACTACTGGTGTCACTTTGAAACTGGGAAAGAGGCCCCCAGCACATGATCAAAGCCCCCTGCATGTGGCCAGCCTTGATCAGATACTGAGGGCCTCCTTCCCGGTTTCAGACAATGTGGTACATGACAGCAGCAGAGGCGTGCAATGCTACAAGCCAGTGTGTGCATGCAGACCTCTACCCATTTCGTCGTGGTAATCTGGGGGGGGGTGGGAATCCAGGCCAGCTCCAGGGTCAGAATATTCTGGCTGGAAGGCAGAGTATTCTGTCCAGTGTAGACAAGTCCTTAGCGTACCAAAAACAACAACAACAACAACAACAACTTGCAGGTACTGTATAATCTCAGAACCACTGTCAATAGTCTTTGAGAATTCTTGGAGAAGAGGAGAGATCCTAGCAGACTGGAGAATGCCAAAGGTTGTCACATCTTAAAAAAGATCAAAAAAGAGGACCCAAGCTGCTGTGCAAGTAAGCTTGGTGTCAATATCACGAAAGGTCCTAGAACAGATCATTAAACAATCAGTCTGTGCACACTTAGAAAGGAATGCTGTGATTACTAAGAGTCAGCATGGGTTTCTCAAAAAAAATATGCCAAACTAATCTTATCTCTTTTTTGGATAGGGTTACATGCTTGGTAGATCGGGGAAGTGCAGTGGATGTAGTATATCTTGATTTCAGTAAGGCTTTTGACAAAGCAAGCTGATGAACTGTAGGCTAGGTAGATTTGTAATTGGTTGACCAATTGAACCCAGTGAGTACACAAGCTCAAGGCCGCCTGCATGTGACCAGCCTTGATCACATGCTGAGGCCCTCCTTCCCAGCTTCAGAGAGTGCAGCACATGACAGCAGTGGAAGTGCCCACTGATACAGGCTGGTTGCTTTTCATGCCAGAGATAAATTATTAGGGGGGCTCTGTCCTGGGCCCAGTGTTGTTTAACATTTTTCAGAATACTTAGATAATGGAATAGAATGGAATTTTTGGTGGGGGGGGGGGAAGCAAATACCCAGAGGATAGGATCAGAATTCAAAATGACCTTGACAGAATGGAGAGCTGGGCCAAAACTAACAAAATGAATTTCAATGGGGATAAACCTAAGATAATACATCTAGGCAAGAAAAACAAAATGCACAAATATAGCATGTGTGACACCTGGCTTGAAAGTAGGATTTAGGGGTCTTAGTGGAACAGAAGCTATGCATGAATCAACAGTATGATGCACTGGCCAAAAACCCAGTGCAATTCTAGGCTGCATCAACAACATGTCCAGAGCAAGAGAAGCAGTAGTGCCAGTCTATCCATTCCACTTTGGTCAGACCTCACCTGGAATGCTATGTCCAGTTCTGGGCACCACAGATCAAGAAGGCTATTGACAAACTGAAATATGTCCAGAGAAGGATGACCAAGATGATCATAGAATAATAGAATCATAGAGTTGGAAGAGACCTCAATGACCATCTAGTCCAACCCCCTGCCATGCAGGAATACACAATCAAATTGTTCCCGACAGATGGCCATCCAGCCTCTGCTTAAAAACCTCCAAAGAAGGAGACTCCACCACACTCTCTCCCTGGCTTTTCTTTGCAAACGAAGATTCAGGAAGGACTCATCCCGCGCTTTCTGCAAGCAGCGCTGATGACCGCACTATAAGGCAATGTATTCCACTTCCGAATAGCTCTTACTGTCAGGAAGCTCTTCCTAATGTTTAGGTGGAATCTCTTTTCCTCTAGTTTGAACCCATTGCTGTGTGTCCTAGTCTCTAGAGCAGCAGAAAACAAGCTTGCTCCATCCTTAGCATGACATCCCTTCAAATATTTAAACATGGCTATCATGTCATCTCTCAGCCTTCTCTTCTCCAGACTAAAAACACCAAGCTCCCTAAGCCGCTCCTCATAGGGCATGGCTTCCAGTCCTCCCACCATCCTGGTTGCCCTCCTCTGGGCCCATCCCAGCTTCTCAATATCCTTCCTGAATTGTGGTGCCCAGAACTGGACACAGTTTTCCAGGTGAGGTCTGACTAAAGCAAAATGGAGTGGCACTATTACTTCCCTTGATCTAGACTCTATATTCCTATTAATGCAGCCTAGAATCACATTGGGTTTTTTAAGTGGCTGCATCACATTGCTGACTCACGTTCAGCTTGTGGTCCACTAAGACTCCTAGATTTCTCTCATGTACTGCCATCAAGTCGGGTATCACCCATCCTATTTTTCTGCATTTCATTTTTACTGCCCAAGTGTAGTATCCTACATTTCTCCCTGTTGAAATTCATTTTGTTAGTTTTGGTCCAGCTTCTAATTTATTCAGGTAATTTTGGATTCTGTTCCTGTCCTCTGAGGTATTAGCTACCCCTCCTAATTTGGTGTCATCTGCAAACTTGGTACGCATGCCCTCTGTTCCCTCATCCAAGTCATTGATAAAGATGTTGAATAGCACCAGGCCCAGGACAGAACCCTGTGGCATCCCACTGGTCACTTCTCTCCAAGATGAAGAAGAGCCATTGGTGACTACCCTTTAGGTTAGGTCAGCCAACCAATTACAAATCCACCTAACAGTTGCATTGTCTGGAACGAAAGGTCTGGAAACTAAGCTTTAGGAGGAATGACTGAAGGAGCTGGCTATGTTTAGCTTGGAGAAGAGAAGAGGAAGGGGTGACATGATAGCCATCTTTAAATATCTGAAGAAATGTCATGTAAAAAATGAAGCAACCTTGTTTTCTGTTGCTCCAGAGACTAGCACACAAACCAATGGGTTTAAATTACAAGAAAGGGGATTTAGGAGGATGTTCTTTACTGTAAAGAATGACAGTGGAGTAGAATGCCTCATGGGGCAAGCGTGGATTTTCCTTTAGAGGTCTTTAAACAGAAGTTGGATGGGTATCTTTCAGGAGTGCTAACTGTGTGTTCCTGCATGGCAAGGGGTTGGACGAGATGGCTCTTGTAGCCCCAACTCTATGATTCTATTATTCTATTTCATGTGAATTTGCAAATGAAGCAGTCTGGGCTTGATTAATTACTTGAATTACAAACCACCAGTGAATACTCAGAGTCTTCAGGTAAAGTCAGGAAGGAATTCTGACAGTACAGGGATAGATGGACCAATGGTCTGACTCTGTATAAGGCAGCCTCCCATGTTCTCCATAACTTTTGAGGCTTTTGTTTCCTGTAGTGCCCTTTTATTTTTCTCTCATACTCAGCCCTGCTCCTTGATATGAAGATGAAACACCACATTTTAGCTTTCCCCTCATCTAGAATTATACACTTAAATCAGGTGTCATAATTACACTGGAAAAGGCACCAGGCAGTGAGATATCTACACAACACTACCTGTTCTTAGTAGGGACAGCTACTATGGAACCATAGGGCTTTGCTATAATAGTTTCTTCTGTAAGGATGTACTAGCCTGGCTTCACTTGTCATTTCCACTCATACAAATGAGGACAGAAAAACATATGTAGCTGCCCAAATGTGATTTATTTAGCTCTGTTTTTTGTACCCATGGGGGTACAAGACTGTCATGTGTGACTGAAAATGTACTCCCTGGCAAACCTCTACTAGTATTATCACCAAATTGGGTGAATGTCTGGTCACCTAGTACATATAAATGGATAAGATCACTGGGAAACAGCAGTATTGTTAACTTGCTCCTTGCTTAGGCAAAATATTGCTTCCCACTTTATTGTACAGCCAGGTACTTGATGAAAGACAATAATGTCCGGATTAAGAGTATCAAAAGAATTCTACAGGATCAAACCAAAGGCTGATGTAGTCCCTCATACTGTTTCATACAGAGGCCAACCGGGTGAGCATGGGAAGCCCGTAAGCAAGACATAAGGGCCTAAATCCTATTGCTAGACCCAACTAGAAGAAACCAATTGAATCAACAGGATTTGCCTGCAAGTTAACTCAGCCAGACAATATATGATTCAGTGGTTCTACTCTAGTTGGAACAAACCAACAGGACATAGGCCAGGTGTAACAGTCCTCTCTTGCCATTTCCCAGCAACTGATATTTAGAAACAAACTGTCTCTGATTCTGGTGGTAACATGAAGGCATCATGGCTACTAGTCACTTATAGCCTTATCCTTAGACATGAACAAAGTTGTCAATTTCAGTTTCTCTCTGTGGGTTCATCTACATGAGCCAGGATACGTCAGCTCCCCACCAGTGTATCCTGGCTGCAGGTCAGGCCTGTTCTTCCTCCATTACCTGGAAGGAATGAGAGGAAGTCCAGACAGGCATGCTGGCCCATTGCTGCAGTTGCCGCCACCACAGTATCCCTCACTCTCTCTGATGGCAGGAAGCCAGTCCGGAACATGTGACCAAGGCCTCCTGCATGTGATCAGCCTGCTGTGATGGTCCTGCTTCGGAGACAGTGAGGCAGACTGGCAGCTGCAGCAATGGCCCAGCCTACCAGGATGGGCTCCTGCGGTCTCGTCAGGCCTGATCCGTTTATTGTTAATGGGAATGTATTAAAGCAGGTATTATTTTAGAACACTTTAACAGGCCCTATCCCATTTTCCCCCTGTATTTGCCCCAGGGCATCATGAGAACGCCCAGGGGCAGAATGTGGCAAAAGCTCTGCATTGTCAGGACAGCAGGGCTTTAAGATGGGGGCAAAACATGGTATATTTTCCTATGTGGATAAGCCCTGTGTCTTGTTTTTCCAGTTCATTCTACCTCATTTCTGTATCACTGCAATGTTTTTTAAAAGGGCATGTGAAAATTCATATGCTTTATAGTGTTGGGTTCTCCTAATATATGGATTTTCACAGCTTTATTGTTCAGAGAACTTCATTGCAAAATGCTGAAAAGTGTGAATTTCAAAGGATAACTCCATTCTGGTGCACACTAGGGGAGTGTGAACTGGCCAACACCTCATGAAAATGTGAATTGAATGAGATTCTACCCATCCCTTTGTCTCTTCCATGCATTTGTCTAATACCTTTTAAAATGTATCTATAATGGTAAACAACTCAGCATCCCATGGAAACAAATGCCATTGTTTCATTATGCACTCTGTGAAGATGAACTTCCTTCTGTCTATCCCGAAACTCCCACCTTTCACCTTCACTGGAGAGCCTTAGGTTCAAGTATTATTAGAGTGGAGGAATAAAGTCTCTCCTCTTTCTATATACTAGAGGTGGGAATTCCAATCTCTGCTCTGCTGCATGCATAACTGCGCTCATAAATTTGATGATAATAATACCCAGATGTGGAAAGTGGACAGTAACATCAAGAACTACATACAACCAGAATAGGAAGGAAATAAAATCTGTTTTCCACAAAGTGCAATTAAAATATTGGAAGAGATGGCAAACCCTAGCTAGACAATTCAGCACAGTATATGATGCACACAGGGAACAGCACATCTCTGAAATGTCTAAGAAGAAAGGGGACTATTATCTTCCATAGTAAAAAATGGTACAAGGAGCTTTAAAACATTCCACTTGGAGAACTTAAATAAGGATGTTTATTACCCAAGTAACAAGGTATCCATGATGTTTTTTGGTGGATTACCACAGGCAATTATGTACTGAGGCAAGAGTTTAAATTCAGAAGAGTTTTGATATCCTGCTGGGACAGTATTAATTAAAGAGGTTTTAAGGCAGGAATTAAAAAGTCCAGATAAGGAAATAAAGATGTAGGGAAATACAGGAAACCATCAGGCTATTGCATTCAGGTAAGTGTTACTGTGGGCTGTAATAAAGGCATTTCAATAGCTGTTTAACCCCTTTATTAGACAGCCACCATAGAAGAGCATTCAACAAGGTAATAGTCATCTGAAGTTAGGCACATTAAGACGTGGCTGTTTTGCTTTTATCTCATATGTTAATTTTTTAAAAATTGTAGCTATTTCTTAGATATTTTTCTTTTAAAACCCTCAAGCTATAAAGAACTTTGTGGGGGGGGGTTGTAAGTTCTTCAAAAACAAACTGAAATGAAATTCTCCCCCATTTACACCAACCAAATTCAATAGATGCCTCTCTTCCAGGCATGGAGAAGACCCTACTGTATCTTCCCACAAAGTAGATGATGGAGATGAGGAACCACTTAGAAAAAAAAGAGATGGCAACCATAATTCAGCACCACAAAGATAGGGAATTAATCTGAATATGATACATAGGAATTGAAATCTGCATTGGAAAGAACAGCAGAAGCAGGTTCTAGAAAAGGTGGTCTGAGGAATCTATCAAAGGAGCTGGGTGCAAATAGAAGTCATCCGAGCAATAATCAGGCAACAGCTGAGCAGTTTTACAGTCCCCTCCCTGCCCTCCTGTTGGCTCTCTCCTTCCTGGAGTATTGGCAATGGCCTAATTGGAACATAAAGTATGTTAGGGCTTGTCTACACTAGGCAAATAAAACAACCTCTCCTTGCTTTCACTGTGAGCTGTCACTATGATAACATACGGCACAAATCCGGGTCTTTTCAGCACCTCAGGGCTTTAATCCACAACAAAAAAAGGGGGGGTTACTTCAGATTTGAGTAGAAAATCTGAATATTCATGCATGTGTGTGGACTGTACTCCATAGCAATGTTGGAGTAGTGCCACTGGGTCGGCAGAAGAGGTTGGGAGGACGCTCCCTGGGCCAGGCTATCAGCTGACCTTTTCCCACCAGGAAATGTGTCTTTCCCTATTTCAATTTCACTTTTTACCAATTCCTTCCCCCCCCCCAGTTCATAGCAGTTGTTCGAAGAAGCACATACCAGCATACCCATATTGTTAGCTGTGCATACCTCCACTTAATAGGATGTCTGAAACTCCTCTGAGGCATGGGAAAAGATATACACACATTCACATGCATGGGGGGCGAGGGGGAAAACTGGAACAGCCATGGCCATGGGTCGCACATACTGCGAATTATCGGACCAGGATGAGCTCAAAAGGGAGAACTGGATGTGGACAGTGCTGCCAAACTCATCTTGGTGTGCATGATGATTATGTAGACAAGCTCATGGTCTCTGTGGACCAAAGGTAAGCCAGATTTTCCTGTTGGTGTAGATGAGCCCTTAGTCATGCCTTCTCTTCTTGAGTAGGGCTAAGAAATGGCGTATGTCTTGGTGCCATATGGCTGCCATGTCTCCTAGTGTGCTCAGGCCCACTGCTGTGTCTGTTCCTCGAATCCTGGGTGTGATGGTGGAATTTCTGGAACTGGAATTCATGATCAATCAAGGGACACCAGGTCCCCTGATTCTACAGCTTCCCTTGAAGGACAAGTAGACTCTCGTTGTCCTTCAGTAAGTATCGACTTTCTTTGGTCCCAGTTTGGGACCAGCAGTCATGCACTGTTTCTTGTGAGGAGGAGGTTTCATTTGGCATCAGGGTCATGCATTATAGGTCTTGTCTATACAGTCAAAATAATACGAACAGGATGTGAACATATGGCAATCTGTTCATACGGACATGCACATAAATATGTGTCATTCAGAAGAGGGGCAGCCAAATCCACTGCAAAGCTTTTGTGCGGTGCATCCGGGGCTTGGTCTGGATTTTTTATAAAGCTTCATACGACCTGTGAATGTGTGATCATTTGAACACTCTCATTCAGACAAATATGAACAGGCAGCATAATCTGATTGCATAGACGAGCATCAGGGTGGGGCTAGCAAACAGGGGAAATGCCTGCAGCCACCATGTTGGGTTTTCAGACAAGCGAGGGCCCGGTAAGTCAATGAAACAGCAATCTTATTCTCTTCTTTTTTCATTCTTTTTTTGGTTAATACAAACTATCACTTGTACGCACCATGGGAAACTTTAAAAAAAAAATGGCAGCGGAAGATTTAAAATTGCAAGTAAATCACTCATGGCCACTATCTTGGCTAGGAAGTCATGCAGACTTTAGGGAGAATCTTTTGACTGTGAAGACAGGTTGCATCATTGCGAATGCCTGCTTTTCCAGATGTGTTCATATTTTTTCCTCCTTGTATAGACAAGACCATAGAAACATTAGTGTAACTAGGGTAGGCCTCAAGGGACACCTATACTGGGCACAATCAGGGCACAGGCACAAAGTGGGCATCAAAAATAATGCACCATGTTGAAAGTTATTAAGATAATATTGTACAATGTCACTGTCTTTTCAGAATGGAATAATTAAGCATGTTTTCAAAATGGTTTATGAAAAGCAAGACTCCTGCTTGCTCAGGGAGCAACTAGATAGGCACAGTGGACTATTTTATTCATTCACTCATTCATTTATTCATTAGATTTATATTCTGCCTTTCTTCCAGGGTGGGATTCATGCAAATTCACATTGGCCCTCTCACTGCAAGCTCACACAACAAAAGTAAAATTGTGCAGTCATTAAATACTGTTTACTATGCTGTTTACTATAGTATGCTGATGATGCCCAGATCTATTTCTCCTTGTCTCGATCATCGGCCTCGGATTCCGATGGTGTCTCTCCTCTTAATGACTGTCTTAAAGCAGTCATGGGCTGGATGAGGAAAAACAGATTGAGATTAAATCCAGACAAAACAAAGGTGGTCACGGTAGCGGCCCCGAAACCAGGAGTTGGGTTGCAACCTCCAGTCCTGGACGGGGTCATGCTCTCCTTAATTAAGGACTGTGTTCGCAGTCTGGGGGTGCTCCTTGATTTGTCACTTCAGATGACTAGTCAGGTGAGTGCAACGGTCAGGAGCGCCTGTAATCAGCTTTGGCTGATACACCAGCTGTGCCCTTTCCTGGAAGTAAGGGACCTTAAGACTGTGGTGCACGCCCTGATAACCTCTCGTCTGGATTTCTGCAATGTGCTCTACATCAGGCTACCCTCGTTGGTACAAAATATGGCAGCCAGAGTGGTCTCGGGAACATCTCGGAGAGACCATATAACTCCAGTATTAAAATCTCTCCACTGGCTGCCTATCAGCTTCCGGGCCCAGTATAAGGTGTTGGGTTATTACCTTTAAAGCCCTAAATTGCTTGGGTCCAACTTATCTTCGGAACTGCCTCCTCCCATACAATCCTCCCCACGCACTCCGGTCCTCTGGGAGGAATTTGCTTCAGCCACAAAAATCTAGGCTGTCTGCAACCTCCTAGAGGGCCTTTTCGGTAATCGCCCCCAAATTATGGAATGGCCTGCCGGACGAAATCCGTCAGATGACAAGTTTAAGTAGCTTTTAAAAAGCACTACAAACGGATCTCTTTCGGCAGGCTTTCCCCAATTAGAGCCCGGCCTCAGGAGCTGCATCTCCTGGCCTCTTTTAGTCTTTTACCCTGACTCGCTGGCTTAGTCTGTATTGCTGTATTTTAACTGTTGTAAGCCACCCCGATTGTTTTTAACAGAGGGGCGGGGTAAAAATATTTATTATTATTATTATTATTATACTAGGAAAGAGAAATGAGGGATCATATGATTGATTGTTTTGTTGTACTAGAACTCCAGGAGACCAAGGTTAGAATCCCTGGTCAGTCACACTCTCTCAGCCTCAGAGCTGGCAGTGGCAAACCTCTTCGAGATAAATCTTGCCAAGAAAACCGTACGATAGGGTTGCCATAAGGTTGAGTTAACTTGAAGGCACATGACAAGAAAAATGAAAGACATGTAACCATGGACAGCAGCAAACAGCAGGTTACATTGCTCTGAGCGCTCTCTCTTAGCAGTGATCATAGAATCATAGACTTGGAAGAGACCACAAGGGCCATCTAGTCCAACCTCCTGCCAACTGAGTAGTCCAAGGCTCAGCTATCCAACATATGATACAAAAACCGATGAAAAATGAATTGGACATAGCTCCCACTTTGGAAGAGACCCTTAAGGCCATACAGCAGATGAAAAACAGCAAGGCAGCTGGGATTGATGGAATCCCACCTGAAGTTTGGAAACCACAAACAATACAGCATCATAGTAAAAGCCCTTTTCCAATCAGCATTTAGTTCTCAAAGGCCTGTCAAAGGGCAAAAAAGGTGTGGGGGGATTTGAGTGCCTCTGACAGGACAACACAGAGAGTGCAAGTCTAGCCTCTCTAGGGAAGGAGTTCCAGAGACTGGGAACAGCCACTGAGAAGGCCATCAGATGTGTTTGTGAAAGTGGTGGGACAGAGAGAAGGAATTCTCTGGGATAGCTCCAGACATAAGCAGGCTCATATGGGAGAATATAATCCTTCAGATAGCTGGACTTGAGCCATATAGGGCTTTAAAAATTATAACCGCTACTTTCAGTTGTGCCCAGAAACAGACAGTAAACATTCCCCAGAATATCAGTAAGCAAGGGGATCTTGTAGCACCTTTGAAACTAACTGAGAGAGAGTTGTAGCATAAGCTTTCATAGACTTAGGGGCTTACCGCACTCCGAAGAAAAGCAACAGTCCAACAGGAAGGTTCTGTCTTTCATGCTTGCTGCCTTGCTGCATGACATAGCCATTCTTGATTCTGAGGGAGACCAAGGTAAAACCGTGTCTTTTTGCTAACCAGAAAAACCCATGAGCTAAAAGATGTGGTTTTACCCCAGTTTCTCTCAGGATCAGAACGAAAGAACACCAGAAGAACGATGTCATGTGGTAAGGCAGCACAGAAGATGGAACCTTCTCGTTGCGCTGCTGCTTTACTTCATAGTGCGGTAAGCCCCTTAAGTCTACTTCCTCAATGCTCCAGCACCTAAGTCTACGAAAGCTTATGCTACAATTTTCCCTCTCTCAGTTAGTCTCAAAGGTGCTACAAGATCCCCTGGTTTACTAATATTCCAGACTAACATGGCTATGTCTTTGAATTCCCCAGAATAATAACACTGGATCCCACAGTTGTGTAACTGATTGTACAATTGACACCAATATTCATTGTGTAACAATCACATAGGTCCCCAGCCACCAAGTCAAAAGTGAAAGAGGGTTGTGTATGTGTGTGCAAACGGATTGGCTATGCTAGGAACTATATAACCTCTGAGAGAGAGCAACTGCCTATGCATCTTTTTTCCCCCATGCTTGTGTAGTGCTCCAGCAAGATCAGGCCATTGTCTCAAAACTACATGGTGTGTTTCTAGCTGAAGTTCAAGTTGGCCTGAGGACCTGGCTCCGACAGCACACAATCTCAGCATAGAACATTCCTCCAGCTGACAGATGTGAACCAATGTTCAGTCAAAGAATCTACTTATTATCTGCCACCTTCTTTACCGAGACAAATAGTTTACACAGGGAAAGATATGCATCAGCACTATAGGGTTTGGTTTTATCTCAAGTCTCACAATTCTGAATTGTATTAAAGTACATAGTTATGACAAAAATAAATCTCTGTCATCCCTGGCTTAAAACAAAATTTACCCTGGCAGAAAACTCTAGAAAATGTGATTACAGCATAACCTCAGGTTTCATCCCACCCATTCCCGTGAATTAATACATAAGGACCTCTGTTGTTTTTTTCATTATTGTTACAACTAATTTAAGACTGAGCGAAATGAAAGCAGACTCATAAATTGTTCAACATTTGGGATTTGCAACATGGCTTTTAAACCAAACAAAAGCCAACAAGATGGAGGGAGGAGGCATAAGAGATGACAAAATGATGGGGAAGCAGAGAGGTGACTGACTGGCAGTGAATGAGGATCAAAGTGAAACAGAAAGTGCAGGGAAATGTGGAGATATTTGAGAGAATTGTGAAATGGAGAACAAGTAGGTTGCTTGAAAACAGGTGACTCTGCAGGAACAAAACCAGAAAAGACCAAGAATTGTTAGACTCATAGAATCACAGAGTTGGGAGAGCCCACCAAGGGCCATGTAGTCCAACCCCCTGCACTGCAGGCATACACCAATCAAAGCACTCCCAACAGATAGTCAACCAGCTTCTGTTTAAAAACCTCCAAAGGAGGAGACTCCACCACACTCTGAGGCAGTGTATTTCACTTCCAAACAGCTCTTACTGTCAGGAAGTTCTTCCTAATATTTAGATGGAATCTTTTCTTGTAGGTCAAGTCCATTGCTCTGTGTCCTAGTCTCTGTAGCAGCAGAAAACAAGCTTGCTCCATCCTGAGTATGACATCCCTTCAAATATCTGAACATGGCTATCATGATCCCTCTTAACCTTCTCTTCTCCAGTTATTATAGTACCAACATGCTATTCTACATTTGGTCATCCATGACCTATAACTAGCAATTCATTTTTGTTTTGTTGCTAGTTTGGTTTTTCTCCTATATTCTTCTGACATTTGGGGCTGTGTAGAAAAAGAGGAAAGGTGTGAGGGAGATGTATACAATTATGTGTGCTGTATAGAAAGTGGATAGAAAGAAGTTCTTATCTCCTGATCTTAGAAGTTGTTAAATGGCTGATAAAGGAAGCACAACTTCACATAGCATATAATTTAAACTGGAATTTGTTACTACAAGATGTCAGCTTGGACACCATAAAAAGGGAATTGGACAAACTCATGGAAGATGGGGCCCTTAATGAGTTCTAGTCATGATGGATACAATGCTCTCCAGTATCAGAAGGTTACTGTGACACTCATGCCCTACTGGCAGACTTCCCACTTTGGTTGGTCACTATGGGACCAGAATGCTGGTCTCGATACGTCTTCAGCCTGATCTGGCATGGCTCTTCTTATGTTAATATATGTATTTTGTGGCACCTGTTTTTTTGTAACTGAGGACTTTTTCAGATGCCCCTTACCATGCAAGAAGCCTCCGTAACAGCAACGAAGCTGCTGCGCGGCAGGGGGTCCATTTCGGATGACGCCATCCCTCTCTCAGCGTTGTCCGTGACTGTTCTGGTTAGGATTGAGGGCAGCCATGAATAAAAAATGGCACGGCCGTCCTCAATCCTAACCGGAACAGTCACGGACAACGCCGAGAGAGGGACAGCGTCGTCCGAAATGGACCCCCTGCCATGCAGCAGCTTTGTTGCTGTTACAGAGGCTTCTTGCGCGGTAAGGGGCATCTGAAAAAGTCCTGAGTTTCAGTATTTTCAGATTTGCCCTCTGCAGCAAGTTACAAACTAACCTCTGGTGGAGGATGGAGAACTGAATATTACTGCAGCCTGAGCTTAGATTCAGTTTGGCCAACTCACAAAAAGTATCCTCTTCCTCAGTTTCCCCATCTGCAGAACAAGGGTAGCTACCCTTTCCTCAGGTTTTGGTTGTGAAAATTAAAGAGCTTCTAGAGTATTTTAGAGATGAAACGAGCCAGTATTTTGTGCAGCCCTTTGAAAATGAGAAGTTCTGAGTCCTAGCAAGTTGAGGTATCTAATTTAGTACTTTGGATGCATACAGCACTTTTTAAAATCCCCTGTTTGTGTACTGTTGTGTGGTGTGTTTGAAGTGTGTAACATTAATTACTTTTTTCCCTTTAAGACTGTGGGGAAAAGGAGAAGGAGACAGTCTGAATTTGATTCAAAGAGTGATTCTACAGAGAGGAGTGGGTACAACAGAGTCACTAATGGAGGTTTGCTGTTTCCCCACTACAGGAAGTGGGGCAGGGGGAGTGGGGGAAGGATGTTCTCTGTCACAGGCTGAATACATTTAACCCTGTTCAGGAAAGAGCTTCCATTAAAACCTCACAGACATCAGCCTTCCTGAATCTGGTGTCATCCAGATATGTTGGTCCCAGTAATTTCATGCCGGCTGAGATTAATGAAGAGAGCTATAATGCAACATATCTGAAGGGCATCAAGTTGAGAAATACTGGTGCATATTATCAAATGCTACTTTTGGGGCAGGCTGCAGAGCTTGGAACATTACTTCTGGAGGGTAATTGATTATGGAACTCTTTGTGACTTATTTCCATTAAGGGGGCCCAGTTCTCAAGTTCCTAATTATTTTTGCATTACTGTTTAGTTCCAGGGAGGTAAAAAACCATTAAAAATTATGAAAATGACTTGATTTTACTCAAGGGCTAGGGAAAGTAATGTCTGCAGCTTCCATGCACCCTTCCAAAGCCATTTTAGACTCCTAAGGGCCCCTGAGCCATGAAAAAATAATTTTAAATTATTAAGTCGAAGGCTTTCATGGCCGGCATCCATAGGTCTTTTGTGGTTTTTTTCCAGGCTGTGAGGCCATGTTCTAGAAGAGTTGATTCCTGACATTTTGCCTGCATCTGTGGCTGGCATCTTCAGAGAATGGTGGCAGTGCGGGTGTGTGGGGTTTATATACCGTGGGTCCCTGTTGAAGAGGATTAGCATGTAAATTTGTGTATTCAGTTGTTGGATGTCAAGTTCTTAGAGTGGGAGGATATGCGAGGGGGATTAGTGTCTATTTAGCTCATGGTCCATTGTCTGCTGGGAAGCCCCCTGTCCCTGGGTAGAGTTCATTTGCATGTGTTGAGTTTTTATTTTGGTGTTTTTCAGGATTGGTAGCCAAACTTTGTTTACTTATAGGGTTTCCTCACCTGTTGAAACTGTCCAGGTGTTTGTGGATTTCAATAGCTTCCCCATGCATTCTGACCTGATAGTTGTTAGCCTGATCCAGAATTTTGATGTTTTCAAATAGTAATTTGTGTCCAGGTTGGTTTATAACGTGTTCTGCTACTGCGGATATTTCTGGTTGGCCCAGTCTGCAGTGTCTCTCATGTTCCTTGATTTGTGTTTGCACACTGCATTTTGTGGTCCCTATGTAGACTTGTCCGCAGCTGCATGGTATGCAGTAAACTCCTGCGGCTGTGAGAGGGTCTCTTTTGTCCTTCACTGAGTGAAGCATTTCTTGGATTTTCTTGGTTGGTCTGTAGATCATTTGGAGGTTGTGTTTTCTCATCAGGAGTCACAGACAGAATAGGGAAACTGATTTACCACCATCTCCCATGGGACTTGAATAGGAGAACAGCTGCATCATGCCAACGTTGTGAGATAAGGCAAGGCAGGATGGACTAGTCTCGGGCTTTACTTCTGCTCCCCTTCCCTCATTTGATAAGCCTATAAACCAATGTGAAGTCAAAGGCTTTCACAGCCGGCATCCATAGATTTTCGTTGGTTTTTTTCCGGGCTGTGAGGCCGTGTTCTGGAATAGTTTATTTCTGACGTTTCACCTGCATCTGTGGTTGGCATCTTCAGAGAATTGTTGGGTAGGAGTGAGGGTTTTTTAAAAAAATACTGTGAACCCCTGTTGGGGAGAATATGTAAATTTGTGTAATTGAATAGTTAGTTTCTGGGTATGAAAATGCAAGGCTGATTATTTTCTGTTTTGCTAATGGTTAGTTGAGCCATCAACCAACCATTAGCCAAACAGACACTAATGAGCCTTGCATTTCTATACCCAGAAACTAACCATTCAATTATACAAATTTACATTTACTCCCCAACAGGGGTTCACAGTATATAAACCCCACACACACTCCTACCCAACCATTCTCTGAAGATGCCAGCCACAGATGCAGGCGAAACGTTAGAAATAAACTATTCTAGAACACGGCCTCACAGCCCAGAAAAAAACAAGGAAAACCTAGAAGCCAAATTGCCATATGGAGCTGGGGATGGCAGATTGAGAGGGATGGGTTAGATTCTAGCCTTTCGTCTCAACTAGTTGGCATGCTCTTTTCTCTTTCTTCCTAGATCTCTCTCCACATTTCTAGCTCCCATTCCTCCAGGATTAATCTCCTAGTCCATCTGCCTTCATAATAACACTTACCATAGTATAAATTTCTGGCCTTTCAGTTACGTTGGGAAGGGAAGTGTAGTGTTGTTCATATTAAAATGTAGCAGTATTCCCAAGGGACTTGGCTTTATAAGTCTGCCTTTGAAAGCAGGATATTTCATTTGTACTATAATGCATTTTTAAGGTTTACTGTTATTTGATACTATTCTGTAGCAACTAGAAGTAAGAAGTTTTTAACAGGAAAAAAATGTGTTGGGCAATAAAGCGCTGCCATGCTTACTTCTTCAAGGCTCTGGGTATGAGAGAGAGAGAGTAACCATATGTCTGAGATAGAAAGGTCACATCAGCCAAGAAGTCATGACACATTTTCTGTGAAGGAAAATCACAGTTCCGTTAATTAAATTAAGATAGCAGTCTTCCTTCTCCACATTATTGACACAATGGGTGGCAGATAGTGGAGTGAATAATGGAAAATTATACTTCTGAACTAACATAGATAAGTAAATAGTCCATTTAAAAGATAAAGACATCTCATCTAACTCAACAGGAAAAAAGTAGCATAAAAACAGTTGTCTCAGAGATGATGATTCATGTTCCAATAGAACACTGAACTGGGCATCCTATGCTCCAGTCATACTTAGACATCACACATACTTCAAGATGAGTAACTACGTGCGAAATGGATCTAGGAGTCCTAGTAGACCACAAGTCGAACATGAGTCAACAGTGTGATGCAGCAGCTAAAAAGGCCAATGCGATTTTGGGCTGTATCAATAGAAGTATAGGGTCTAGATCAAGGGAAGTAATAGTGCCGCTCTATTCTGCCTTGGTCAGACCTCACCTAGAATACTGTGTCCAGTTCTGGGCACCACAATTCAAAAAGGATATGGACAAATTGGAGCATGTCCAGAGAAGGGCAACTAAAGTGGTGAAAGGTCTGGAAACGATGCCTTATGAGGAGAGACTTAGGGAGCTGGGTATGTTTAGCCTGGAAAAAAGATGGTTAAGAGGCAGTTTGATAGCCCTGTTTAAGTATTTGAAGGGGTGTCACGTTGAGGATGGAGCAGGCTTGTTTTCTGCTGCTCCAGAGACTGGAACACAGAGCAATGGATGCAAGCTCCGTGGTCTCTTCCAACTCTACAATTCTATGATTCTATGATTCTATGAACAGAGATTCCACCTCAACATTAGGAGGAACTTTTTGACAGTAAGAGCTGTTCGGCAGTGGAACATACTCCCTCGGAGCATGGTGGGGTCTCCTTCCTTGGAGGTCTTTAAACAGAGGCTGGATTGCCATCTGTCAGGGATGCTTTGATCAAGATTTCCTGCGTAGCAGGGGGTTGGACTGGATGGCCCTCGTCGTCTCTTCCAACTCTACAATTCTATGATTCTATGATTCTAACTATGGTCAAAGCCTCCTCTCCCCTTACTTTGCTGAAACCTTGTCTAGGCTTTCCAATGTCCTCCCCTTCTTTTTGTTTCCAGGAGAGGTTCTCTCATTCTTTCTAAATTGCATTTCTGAGACACATCTGAAACAGGCTTCCTATAGCACTTTTCCTGTCCAGCTAGCCCCTTTTCTCTTCTCTTTCTTTTTCAGCTGGTCTGTCACTTGCCCTCATCTGTTCCAGGACTACACTCATCCTCTGTTTTTTTTCTTCTGCTCTTCTGTGGCTGTGCAATCTATTCTCCACACTGCCACCATAACTCCACCTTCTGACCCCTGTATGCCTTAGTCTGCACATGTGTGCTCTTTGAGGTGATTTATTTTTTTACCATAATTGCAAAATTATAGTAATGCTAACAAAAGAAAATAAGTAGAAAGTAAAAGGAAACCAGCCTGCTGTGGAATAGTGAGGGGGAGAGGGAGAGGAGCAGAATCGCACCCATTCATACCACATGACTGCCTGAGAAGCAGAACTGCAGCAAGAGGCATTTATTGCATGGAAATCCACAGTGGAAAAGCAGAGCAATAGGGAGGCACTGACAGGTTTTACCTGTCAATGAAAAGGAGTGCTCCAGGAATGGATGGCATGCAAAGCAGCTACAGGACAGGCATGGCCAAAGATACCTTTGCAGTAAGTAATGGCCAAAGATACCTTTATCCCATGGAAATAGTGCTCATGCAATAAAATCCAGTATCAACTTCCCCTCTGGTCAAGAGTTGCCTTTTTCTGCTTTTGCATATTCCCAACTTTCCTTCTACTCTGCAGGGTCTCATGGACCATTTATACGGTTTCACATATTTGGTAGGAGGTGGATGGAATTATACACAGTTAGTTGAGACTGTAATAATACATAGGTAGGCTGTATTCTAGTTGTGTATTGATTTCATTGTATTAGTTTATTCACATACATTAATTGATTTATTGGATATCTCTTTTATAATCCATTTGCTTGTTAAAATGTGGTTGTTTTTATTAACTTCATTTGGAGTTTTCGTTTCCCAGCTGACACAAACCACAGCTTCATAAATTATGATGATCCCATTGTCTGAGTTTGGAAGAGAAAGGCCTGTCTTTAGAAGGTATTCCCAGGGACTTGGAATGTTTACTCACCAATTTATGCTGTGGTAACACTTCTGTTTATGCTGCCTCTGGTGGCAACCCCCAAGAAATTTGCTGAATATGAAGACTCACACTTCTGGAAGCATCCAAGAAGCCTCATTTACTTTTTTGAAACGTGTTGTTGTTGTTTGTTTATTGCTGTTGTTTGTCATCAAGTCAACTTCAATTTATCATGACCCTATGAATGAGAGACCTTAGAGTCACTCCTTCATCAACAGACCTGCTCAGGATTTGCAGACTCGGGGCCATGGTTTCCTTGATTGAACCTATCCATCTGTAATGTGGCCTTCCTACTGCCTTCTACCTTACCAAGCATTATTGTCTTTTCCAGTGAGTTATATCCCATGATATGTCCGAAGTACGGCAGCCTATGTTTAGTCATCTTCACTTCCAGTGAGAGTTCAGGCCTGATTTGCTCTAAGACCCGTTCATATGTCCTTTACGCAGCCCAGGGTATCTGCAGAACTCTTCTCCAGCACCACATTTCAACAAATGAGTTGATTTTCTTCCTGGAAGTTTTCTTCACTGTCCAACTTTCACAACCACACATAGAAATTGGAACTACTATGCTCTGGATGATTCTGACTTTAGTATTTAATGATATGTCTTATCTCTAGAGGATCTTATCAACATTCATTCATGGCTGCCTTTCTAAGTCTTAGTCTTCTTCTGATTTCTTGACTACAGTTTCCATGTTGGTTAATGGCTGAGCCAAGGTACATGAAATCTTTAACTATTAAAATTGCTACACCTTTAAAAAGTGAAAAATGGGCTGGGAGGAGTGGTTCAAACTATTTTCAAAACATTTTTCCCCCAGGAGAGGTCATGCAACCCATGGTGAATCCCAAAGGGGCAGATACAGCCCCTGGGTTCTCTGAGGTTGTCCACTCCTGTTGTGTATGATGAGCCATTGAGTCCAAGTTGACTTGGGAAAGGAGAGAAGGAACACTTAAGTTGCTCATCCACAGTTAACAGCTGGACAGGAGACTAAGCAGTTACACCGATGACCTGGGCACAGTCTTCCCTACTAAGGTGAGCTGTGCTAGGTGTTTATTTAAATACTGTAATAATAGTACAGTAACTATTTCTAAATATATATATTTATATCTAAACTAGCTCTACCAGGCATAACATACACCATTAAAAAGCTCCCTCAAACACACCTGGTAGACCTCATTACAACTTGACCACCTGGATCCCGTCGCAGATGGCCCACTGCCACCGCCAGTTGATTGCCTGGGTCCCGTCACAGGTGGCCCACTGCCATTGCTGCCAGTTGACTGTCTGGGTCTTGTCATGATGGCAGTGGTGGTGTTCTGCTGCTGTCGCCAGTTGATTGTCTGGGTTCCGTTGCGGCAGCAGCAGCATCCTGCTGCCACCACTGCCAGTTGACTGCCTGGGTCCCGTTGAAGCCTGTAACTGGTGAGTGGCTGAGGGAATGAGGAGATGGAGAGGCCCTTATGAGGCTGGTGGGTGCAGGTTGAGTGCAGATTGGGTGGCAGGAATGGATTGTGAGGTGGAGAGGGAATTTGCATATGGGTGGTGATTGGTTGGGTTTGTTTCCTGAGCAGCCAATCAGCACACTGGGAAAGGCAACATACCCAAGAGTTTTGTATATATAGATCAGCATGTGCATGTTTTATGGAAATCTGTGTTCTCTCTTGTTTTTTCTTTTTCCTATTTATTTATTTATATATTTGTTTGTTTTTGGTGATGCATCTCCTCTGTTTTGATAATGCACAAATGGCCATCCTTTTGGGGAGAGAAAGTCAACATTTTTAGTCTTGTATTTATTAGTCTTCTGCACGTTGAAAGAGAAAACGTAACCAGTCCTTGGAATGTAAAAGCTGGAGTGCAAGCTCCAGGCCCAAAAGTATCCTATTTTGAATAAAATCTCAAGTTCTTAGAGAAGATGAAATTTTAACTCTTTTTTGGTGGGTGGAGGAGAGAAACAAGTGTGCCTGTTGACCTGCAGAAGAGGCAGCAATTGTGCACAACAAACAGCAGTTGCTCAAGCATGGCCAGCATGAAGAAGTAGCAAATGTTAGCAGCATAGACTATGCAACCACAGAGCAGAAGAGCAGCCCTGTCAGTCTGGATCCAGATCTGAACAGCCAAAGAAGGGTGGTCTGTCTTCTTGGCTCTCTGTTTTGTGTTTCTGTGCTGTTGTTCTTTCCTCATCACTAAGCCCTGACAGCTCCTTTCTCCAGCTTCACCACCACGGCTGTGCTCTTGATGTCATTTCAAGACTGGCCATTGGAGGCTGAAGCCAACTAGCTTGGCTTGTTTTGTCCTTTCTCTGTGTTGTAAAGTCTTGGCTCAGAAAAAGCTCATTTGTATGTCATTATGATGAATTCAGATCCCACAAGCTTGTGCCATTCATAGTTCAAATCCCAAATTAGAAAATAAAAATGAGCGCCTTGCATGTAGGGACCTTTTATGTCACTACTGCTTGCTTTCTATGCCAAAGTGTCCCTACAGTTTGCTAATGTCACACTTGCAGCATACGGCCTGCCTGGAAAAGACATTCTGAAACAATCAGGGACATGCATCTGTGCCTCTAGATTCACAGGCTCTGAGTCATCAGTGGAGAATTTGATTCATTTGGAGGAAAGAGAAGCAGTGCTGATAATGAATCACAATCAGTTTCCCTCCTTAAAACAATAATAAAACCAACAACATCTACAGTGTTTGGTTAGGTTGGTTAGGAAGCTCTCAAGATCCATAGCCCAGCCCCCCTCTCCCCACCTTTTGTTCCCTCTGTAATCTTCAGCTTTTGTTCTGGGCCCAGCTAATTTTTTTAATGACATCCCAATGGATGCAAGTGGTATATGTTACATACTCTTACACCTCCTCACATACAATAATGTATTAATTGGCAATAATTCATAAGATTGGCATTAATTGACAGTTCATGTAGATCCCAGTAGAATAAGCCATCTATAGAAGGGTTCATGCAGAGGTCACCAGAGATCTAAACAAAGTTGTCTCAGAAAATTCCCAAAAATACAAACATGCCCAGGACTGGTTATGCAGAGGCACCTTAGACGAATCATTAGGGAGGAATGTGCTAATCCACCCTGGACACACCTAGCAATGAGTCATACTCCAACACAAACAAGTGATTGCAACACCCATTGCTCTGCAAAGGTCTCCCTTCACACCTTTCCTATCCAACCATACAAGGTTGCCTCAAACCCATCAGTTTTAGCGATCCACCACCAACAGTAATGAATAAGCTGGGACTTCCATTCTTTCACTCCAGGAAACTCACTCAGACATTATTTTCCCCTAATAAAACCCCTTAAGGGTACAAAATGGGATATAAAGATCACCCCAAAACACAGCCAAAGAGTGTGCAGTCTTCCAGACACCATTATTCTGCTGTAGATTTTCCTTGGTTTTTTTCCAGGCTGTGAGGCCATGTTCTGGAAGAGTTTATTTCTGATGTTTCACTTGCATCTGTGGTTGGCATCGTCAGAGAATGGTTGGGTAGGAGTGTGGGTGGGGTTTAAGTACTGTGGTCCCCTGTTGGAGAGGATATTTAAATTTGTGTATTTGAATGGTTAGTTTCTGGGTGGAGATACGCAAGGAGGATTAGTGTCTCTTTGGCTAATGGTCCATTGTCTGCTAGAAATCCCCCTGTCCCTGGGTAGAGTTCATTTGGAAGTGTTGAGTTTTTATTTTAGTGTTTTTCAGGACTGGAAGCCAGATTTTGTTTACTTTTAGGGTTTCTTCTCTCCTGTTGAAGTTGTCCAGGTGTTTGTGGATTTCAATAGCTTCTCTATGCATTCTGACATGGTAGTTGTTGGCCTGGTACAGAATTTCTGTGTTTTTAAATAACATTTTGTGTCCAGGTTGGTTTATCACATGTTCTGCTACTGCTGATTTTTCTGACTGGCCCAGTCTGCAGTGTCTCTCATGTTCCTTGATTTGTGTTTGCCCCCTGCGTTTAGTAGTCCCTATGTAAACTTGTCCACAGCTACATGGTATGTGGTAAACTCCTGTAGCTGTCAGAGGGTCTCTTTTGTCCTCCGCTAAGCGTAGCATTTCTTGGATTTTCTTGGTTGGCTTGTAGATCATTTGGAGGTTGTGTTTCCTCATCAGTTTCCCTATTCTGTCTGTGACTCCTTTGATGTATGGTAAAAATACCTTCCCTTTGGGTGGCTGTTTTTTTTTTTTTTTCATTCCTGTGGAATGAAGAACCTCCAAACAATCTACGGACTAACCAAGAAAATCCAAGAAATGCTACGCTCAGCGAAGGACAAAAGAGACCCTCTGACAGCTACAGGAGTTTACCGCATACCATGCAGCTGTAGACAAGTTTACATAGGGATCACTAAACGCAGTGTGCAAACACGAATCAAGGAACATGAGAGACACTGCAGACTGGGCCAGCCAGAAAAATCAGCAGTAGCAGAACATGTGATAAACCAACCTGGACACAAAATGTTATTTAAAAACACAGACATTCTGGACCAGGCCAACAACTATCATGTCAGAATGCACAGAGAAGCTATTGAAATCCACAAACACCTGGACAACTTCAACAGGAAGGAAGAAACCCTAAAAGTAAACAAAATCTGGCTTCCAATTTTGAAAAACAATAGAATCAAAACTCAACACTTGCAAATGAACTCTACCCAGGGACAAGAGGATTTCCAGCAGATAATGGCCCATCAACATTAGCCAAACAGTAACTAATGAGCCTTGCATTTGTATACCCAGAAACGAACCATTCAATTACACAAATTTACATATACTCCCCAACAGGGGTTCACAATATATAAACTCCACACACACTCCTACCCAACCATTCTCTGAAGCTGCCAGCCACAGATGCAGGCGAAATGTCAGAAGTAAACTATTCCAGACGGCCTCACAGCCCAAAAAATCCAAAGAAAATCTAGTGGTATAAACTACCTTAGAGGGTGTTGGACTCTCCCTCTTTGGAGGTTTTTAACCAGAGGTTAGATGGCCATCTTTCAGGAGTGCTTTATTTGTCCATTCCCACATGGCAGGGGGTTGGACTAGTAACCTTTGTGGTCCCTTCCAACCCCACAATTTTATGATTCGATTATTACAATTGACTCAATCAATTCCTGCACCCACTGCTACCCAATCAGTGGGAAAGGAGAACATCCAAGTGGGAAAGTTTCCCTGCCTCAAACCAACAGATATGCCTCTTGTAAAGAACAACTTGCATGAAGGCAGGAGGTGTGTCTACAGGTCCCTTACAGTCCATGGCTTCAATCACACCAGATGGAACGAATTTGCCTAAACTCTATAACATTGCTTGAAATTTTTTGTACATCACACTATAAAGCTTATCCTAATGCGTGCAAGACTATGTACTTTTGCAAGTCATAAGCGTTCTCACTTAAGAGGGGAAAGTGTACAGTCCTCAAGAATAGTGCATAAACAGTCTGCATTATAGGCAATTATTTAATAGGTGGAGGGCAGAAAAGTAGGTAAATGGAAATGGAAACTACGTATCAAGAAGCTGATCTGGTGGTACCTAGCAAAAAGCCAAAACCTCAGATTTTGTGTCTTTTGTGTCTGCTTTCATTCCTCATGAGCAAATTGCACCTGCTCAGTAAGAGTTAAGTGTGATACATGCCTTTGATGGTACAAGAAAGCAAAGGGAAGGAAGGATGCTGACAAAAGAGTCACACCATAGCCCAAATGCAACATGGCCGGAAAAAAACTGAGAGCCAGGGAAAGCCCATTCCATGTCTTGCGGGCAATTTCCCTGCAGGGTATCCATGCTGTTCAGATTAATCTCTACAGCAATTGACGGGGAGTATTTCAATCAGAATTCCATCTCCTTTAAGGACGGCTTTTGGGGATGAGCTGGAAGAGCAACCTACAATCTGCTTCCTAAGGTGGAACAATAATGGAGCCAGCCTGGGCCAAGGAAGCCTGTTGGAGAAAGAGCAAGCGAATCCCTCAAACACAGCCTGGAGCCAGGGAAACAACAGTATAGCCTATTGAAGTGCCAGGCAATTCCACTCAAAGGCTCTCTATAATAATAACAACTCTGCCTCCTACTCCAGTCTCCCCTGACAATCAGCTAGTGAGAAAACATTATCCTATCCGTGAACTGGATTCTAAACCACAGTGGATAAAGCCTGCTGAACTCCATGTACTTGTGACTGTGTATATTATTTTGTTCCGCACTGATTGACTAGTTTGGTAGATAATACTACAGCATTGGAATAGTATCCTATGGGAATCAAAAGCACATACACTAATTTCCTTGTCTATGTGTGCACTGATAAGGTGCTGTTGCAATAAATCTACAGAGATGCTTTAATGAATCCAAAGAAACATGTTTCATGCACACAACCTCCCCCCAAGACAGCTCCAGTAAAAGCAATAACAGCAACATCATAGGCCTGTACACCATTGTGTGACCCACCTGGCAAAGTGTATGCATTGTGGTCTGCCATGTGGTGAACAATCCTGTTCTGTCCCATCTCCCCAGTTTTGCATCCCCACGCAGGCAGGAAAAACAAGATGGTTACTGAATTCCCAGTGGCATGTCATACATGTCAACTGGGCAATGTTCTTCTTGGTAACTCAAATGATGGAAGTCTGCATAAAACAGTTGCTGGAAGTTTTGTAACATGAACTCTACCAGTGCAGTGTGTAACATGAATTCTGCCAGAGAACCAGTGCAGTATAATGGTAGAGTGTTGGGCAGGGATAGGGAAGATCCAAGTGCCAACTGAACTAAAAAAAAACCTCAAGGTGACCTTGAGCATGCACACACACACACCTCACAGATTGTTGTGAGGATAAAGTGGGGAAGAAGAGAGTTTTATACCCTGTTTTGAGTTTACTGGAGGAAAATGTATACTTTTTTTTAAAGGAACATTCTAACATATTATAAATCTGAGGAAATGGGAATCACCACAACCGAATTTGCATTGCTTCAGCTTCTCTTACCTCACCATATGTCTTTTTGAAACCTGGGTGAATGTCTTCTGTTCACGCTCATTCAGTAATGCATATATTGAAAGAGGGCCTTTTCGGTAATCGACCCCAAATTATGGAATGGCCTGCTGGACGAGATCCATCAGATGACGAGTTTAAGTAGCTTAAAAAGCACTAAAGACGGATCTCTTTTGGCAGGCTTTTCCTGATTAGATCACGGCCTCAGGAGCTGCGTCTCCTGACCTCTTTTAGTCCTTTACCCTGACTCGCTGGCTGTTGATTTTTGTATTTGTTTATTTTATGTGACTTTTAAGTTTAGGTGGATTTTAATTTGATGTTAATTTAATATCTTTTTATGGGGGAGGGTGGAGATTGGTGGGGCTTAGGGGTTTTAGTCTGTATTGCTGCATTTTAACTGTTGTAAGCCGCCCCGATTGTTTTTAACAGAGGGGTGGGGTAATAATAATAATAATAATAATAATAAGGTGACAGATACTATTTTTGTTTCTTCTGCTATAGTTTGTCTTCCCTATTATCATGTTATTTGCTTTCTTGTATAGATCATCTGAATTTCTGCACACATTTCTATAATGCTGGTGGCACATCATGATCTGGGTGGTGGCAGAGGTCCCTTGGTGATGCTTTCACCATGGGGTAGGGTGTCTCTCTGGTCTTCTTGTGTCTATAAAGGAATTCTACTGTCTTTTCAAAAGTGTCATGTAAATGAGGATTCCCAAAACTAAGACCAGTCCCAAGTCTTCCCACAGGTATTCTATACAGTATATTATACGGACTAAAAGCACCATGTAACTTCATATCCAGACAAGCAACAGCAGATGCCAGTCATTTCCTGGGCATTGTTGAACTCCCCATAATCTTCCAATAGGATAGAACAAAGTCTGACAATGTGGGTTCTATTTTGAGTGTAGGATCTTCTTTGGTTTGTTCCAAAGCCTGGCCAACGCTTTGGAAGAGATCCCCTCCTGCAAAGAAAGGGAACAGTGACCATTTATTCCAAAGGTCAGAATTGTGTCGTCCTCCAGATGTTGTTGAACTGGAATCCCCAGCAGCTCTAGCTACATACCATCCAACATTTCAGAGATGAAAACCAGGACATATGTGGCCAAGATGGCAAAAGTTATTAATGAAGAACAGCAGGAGAAGCCCCAGAATTTTTTTTGCCTGAGCCTACCAGAAAGGGCAATATTCCACCCCATCCTTTCTTTTACCACTGCTGACTTACCTGAGGGAAAATTACTTTGGCCCTTTGAACTCAGTTTGCACCACCAGTAAGCTGAGGGCAAGAGGGGAAAGTGACAGGAGGAGAGAGAAACTAGGACATTTTAAAAACAGATGGAAAAGTGGGATGACAGAGGATTAATCAGGACTGTCCCTGCCAGATTGGAACAGTTGGAGGGTATGAAGCGAGTACGAAACCCTGGAGGCACAGTGGTTAAATGCCAGTACTTCAGCCACAACATTGTGAGTTTGATCCTACAGGACTCCAGGCTGACTCAGCCTTCCATCCTTCTGTAGGTCAGTAAAATGAATGCCCAGCCTGTTGGGAGCAATTAGCTAACACATTGTAAACTGCTTAGAGAGTGCTTAGCACTATAAAGCAGTATAGAACTGTAAAGTGCCATTGCTATTGCTAGTATAGTCCATGGTGAAGAATGCTAGGAACTGCAGCTCAACAACATGTGGAGGGCCACACAATTCCCAAGGCTATTTTAAGATGCTATCACCAACCACAGAAACATTGCAGACTTTTGCAACATTGCAAACATCATTTTGTTTTGTTTTTGTCAAAGATGTGGTGTTGATTTTCTGCATCTGTTTTCCCAAAGATTTCAAAGCCAGTTTCTAGCTCTCCTCTGTTTGTGCAGCAGCAAACTGCAGCAGCCACAGCCGTGTGCTTAACCTGGTAAATAATGCATACAGTCCTTGTCATGATGCAGACAGACAAAGGCAGGTAGTGTATCAAAGAGTAATATTGCACTGCAAATTGTGGCGTAATAGCAGTAATTTAGTGCTCTGTGGGTGATTGGAGATTCAGAAAGTACCATAGCCCTATGATCTCTGCTGACTGGCAAGGTGACTGGAAATATAGTATAGAACTTGACCTTTGGATTGTCTCCAACCTAGCTGAAGCCATAAAAAATGCACAAGCCAGCACTATCTCACAGCAAATGGGTGGTGGGATGGAGAGACTGGGGTGTTTGTTTGTTTTTTAAGTTTGCATACCTATGTCATAAGAGCAAGATAAAGAGAATCCATGCTGTCTACAATGTGCCTTATATATCCATCATCTATCAGCATATTGATCTAGTAATGCCCAAAGTTTATTGTGCTAAGTGCACAAGAGGTGATAGAAGAATTGATCAAGAACTGAGTTAGTCTGACCATGGCTGGGACTGTGATGGTTAGAGGTTTGGCCTAGGTTATTTCATATGACTTGCATGCTCAACTGAGAAGGGCTCTGGAAGGGTGCTAACTAGGGGATTTTGTTAATTTCGCAAGCAGGCTGGTGGATAATGATATGTTGGTGAACATAGGAGGAGGAATTTTAGCCTGTTAAGCCTTCAGGGACTAGAGGGTATTAACATTCCTTGTCAGGTTCCCATTTCCAAGCTGTGTTTATCACTGCTGATCATTCTGCTTGTAGTCACCCTGAGCAGGAAAAAAATTATATCAGGAGAAATATGCCATTTTCAGGCTCCCTACTAACTTCTTGATCAGAGACAGCTGGAAGCATTGAGCCACGTCTTCCCAGGGATCTCAGTAAAGACCTGGAAGGATATAATCACTCCTTGTTTACAAAACACAAAACTACCCAGGACTGCAAAACATACACACACACACTTTGTATTTGCAGAGGACTGGGCATGCACAATCCATCCACAGCTTTGTTCTCTTTCCCTCCCTCTTACTCTTCTCAAGGCTTACTCTACTGCCTTCTCAAACCATACTTAAAGTTCATTTCACACAAAGAGCAGCTGAGGTGGCAAACCCTCCCTAGACTGTATTATTCAAATTGTAAGTGCAGGATCACATAGCTTCATGTTTGCTTATGGGGAAAAAATCCCTGTGCATGTAATACTAACATATCAAGGATGAATGTAGGCTGTTCATTTTCCCAGATATCTAGTTTTATGAGTGCAGGAACCACAAAACAGCAATAGCCATTCATTCACGTATTCATTCAGCAATAGCCATTCATTCACGTAGTTGTTACCTACTATCTAAACTGGTGCAGTCCAGAACAGTTTTACCATCTCATCTATGGCTCACATGGACTAGGAGGGGGGCTGAGATGGAGAGGAGAAACAAATAGCTCAGATGTTTTGTATAAAGTAGGCAAGAGTTTGGTATGCTGGACTGGATACACTGAACAGATATTGCACCAGACATGGCTGTTTATTAGGAATAATGCTATACTGTTTCTTATTTACACAAATTTTGAAGCAGTTTATAAGAAAATCAAAGGCTGTTATTGCATGCTTTTTGAGGAAAGGGAAGGTGGAAGTTTGGCCTTAGGCATAGTGAACGCCTGAAATATCTCTGTTTATCCCAACAACATTTTATAGGGAACTTTAGTGACTATCTTTCTGTTGCCCAAATAGCACCATACATGCACAGAAGGGGCTTGTGGTGGGTATGAGTTACACAGATTTGTATTGTGATATGTCTTCAAGTCTACTCTGGCTTATGGCAGCCCTGTCATAGGATTTTATTGGGTATTGTCTATGATGAAAAACTCCTCATAGAATGCAAGGAGAACAACCTTTTTCCTAATGAGATCTCTCAGTGATTCACCATTTTCGGAAGGAGGGAGACCAAAAACTACATGGGAAAAGCCTTGTAGTTTTTCCCATATTTTAAAAAAGTAATATGTGGAAATACGCATTAGTGCTCATTAGGACAACTGATCTGCATTGCTGAGCATTCCAGAAGTCAAAAGCTGATTGGCCAGATGTGCGGGGGGGGGGGGGGCTTGCCAGCAACAAAATTGCCAGAACCACCATTTTTTAGTGTTGTGGTAATGATCATATGCATTTTTTCAGTGGCAAGGTAACCAAACATCTTTTTTTAAGCAGAAGGTTGCACGTGTACACCTTAAAGTTTTTAAAAATGTGCAGCTGTGGCAACTTGTGGAGAATAAAAATGCGAGTAATTCACTTGCAGCCACCATCTTGATTCACAGTCATGCCTCCATGTGAACTTCAAACACAGATAATTTTGCATACCAGCAATCTGTCAAAACAACAACAACAACCATAGAGACAAATGGACACTGCTGCAATTTTGCATTAATGTGCAGCAATCCACTTTATATTGCCTTGTCTAAATGAGCCCTTGGTAAAATTTGTTCAAGGGAGGTTTGCCACTGTGTTCCTCTTAAGCTTGATCAAGACCACTCAGGAAGTTCCTATGGCTGAGTGGGGATTCGAACCCTGGTCTCCCACAGTTCTAGTCCAACAGTCAAACCACTATACCACATTGGCAAGGATAAAACAATATAAAAGTATAATATAATTTAAGAGAACTAGGGAAATAAAAATATTTATTTTCCAGGTCTTGAGAAATATGGTGTTAAGTGTTAGACGCCAGCAGATGCCTCTGGAGGAGGACATTCCACTGGTTACCTTTTATCTGAGGAGTGTGGTCAGATCAGTGGGCATTTATTTTCTTTTGTAGATATGGGGTCTTCTACCAATATACAGACAATAAATATGGGACTACCAAGAAACATGTGTCTGGTCTTAGCCTTTCCGCTTTCATACTTAACTTTTAAAAAACTGATTAGATATATATTGGGAACTGCTTTGAGAGGTCTATTGCCTTTATGTAGGTGTCATAAGAAAGCCAGCATGGGGTAGTAGTTTCAGAGTTGGACCAGGGGCCTGTCTAAACAGTGAAAATACCCCTCATGGAATGCGCTGGAAATCCTACCTAAATCCTAAACAGGTTCCAGTAACAATCCATACTATTTGGAAGGAGGGGTCCCAGAACGGCAAAAACAATGGGGTAAAAGCCATTCCAGATTTTCCCATACTTTTTCAAAAACCGCGAGACGAGTGTGCATGTTGCTTGTTTAGACTACTGAACAATAAAAACCTTGAAGGGAAGCACAAAGCTGATTGACTGGGTGAGAGCAGCAGCAGGGCTTGCTAGGAGGGCAAACGCCTGCTGCTGCCATGTTGGATTTTTGCCTTAGCAAGCAATCGCTAAGGCAATAAAAAGGATCAATATTTTCTGTTTTGCTTTTTTTTGCAAAGTTGGAAAATCGCTCTATCACACCAGTGCACCTTGGGACACCTTTTCCAAAAACAAACAAACCTGCAGCAGTGAAGAACTAACGCAAGTAAATCACTTGTGGCCGCCATCAGGAATGCAAGGCTTATGGGGGCTTCCAAGGCCAGAAACACCATTTGGATATGTCGCCGCTGCTACATGATGCCAATACTATGAGGTATTTTGGATCCCCCCTTGTGTACATGGGATTTAGGAGTCTGGGAGACCAGGTTTCAGCCATGGAAACTCCCCAGGTGACCTTGGGCATCACAGTCTCTCAGCCTTAGAGGAAGGCAGTGCAAAACCTCTCCTGAATAAATGTCATGAAGAAAACCCAATGATAGGGTCTCCATAAACAGGGAGTCAATTTGAAGGCACCTAACAACAAACATGCCATACACAAATTACTTTTATTCAGTTTCTCCTCCACATTTTCAATGCTGAAGTGCCTCAAGCACCCCAACCCAAGACTTATTTATTCAAATCTAACTGTATCTAAAATGACAGTCTAAAAGCATGTACCTCTCCCACACTTGAAAAGGCTGCACTGAACCCAACAGAAATAAGACCAGCACCATGTCAAGTTAGCGCACACTGGGTACCTAAACAGGTCCAGGCAGCAAAAATAAACGAAAGAGTGTTTGTTCCTTCGTGCATAAGAACAAAGGCACAGACACAGGCTCCTGTCTAAAATAAGCTTCTCTTTAGTTAGGCATAATGAAGTATATTTACAGATATATACAGCATTCAGAAGAAAAACATCTTCCCACTGTGAGATCCTAAACAGGACTGTTTAGCTCAACCCAGCCCAGCTCTGCTCCAGGGCTGTGAACTAATCAATATTGATACATTCACCCAGCTAGCTTCAGCAAACTGCTGCTAGCTCACAGTGCTGCAAACTGCAGATTGTTTATGAAGTTGAAGGTTTTCACAGTTGGCATCCATAGGTTCTCTGTGGGGTTTTTCCAGGCTGTGAGGCTGTGTTCTAGAAGAGTTTATTCCTGATGTTTTGCTACAGACCAACAAAGAAAATCCAAGAAATGCTACACTCAGCGAAAAACAAAATAGACCCTCTCACAGCCACAGGAGTTTACCGCATACCATGCAGCTGTGAACAAGTTTACATAGGGACCACTAAACACAGTGTGCAAACACGAATCAAGGAACATGAGAGACACTGCAGACTGGGCCAGCCAGAAAAATCAGCAGTAGCAGAACACGTTATAAACCAACCTGGACACAAAATGTTATTTAAAAACACAGACATTCTGGACTAGGCCAACAACTATCATGTCAGAATGCAAAGAGAAGCTATTGAAATCCACAAACACCTGGACAACTTCAACAGGAAAAAAGAAACCCTAAAAGTAAACAAAATCTGGCTTCCAGTCCTGAAAAACACTAAAATAAAACCTCAGCACATTCAAATGAACTCCACCCAGGGACAGGAGGATTTCTAGCAGATAATGGACGATTAACCAACCATTTAGCCAAACAGACACTCAGCCTCCTTGCATATTTCCACCCGGAAACTAGCCATTGAAATACACAAATTTACATATCCTCTCCAACAGAAACTCACAGTATATAAACCCACACACCCCTACCCAAACATTTTCTGAAGATGTCAGTCACAGATGCAAGCGAAATGTCAGGAATAAACTCTTCCAGAACATGTCCTCACAGCCCAGGGGAAAAAAAAAAAAACAGAAAACCTGCAGACTGTTTGTTACATCTCAGCTCTGTACAGGATAAATCTATACTGTATGTCCCAATATCCAGACACACCAATGGCCAAAATATCTGGAAGACTGCAAAGAAAAGGAGTTAGCAGTACAGTCTCCACTTGTCAGTGGACTTTTTCAGATGCATGAAATATAACACAAGCAGCCTCGTCGTGTTTTTCGGATGCATGAAATATAACACAAGCAGCCTCGTTGCGTTGCGAGGCTGCTGCGCTGCAGAGCATCAGTTTCGGATTACGTTCGCCCCTGCCGGTACTGTTGCGGTACCGCAGGGAGAGTTGAGCGTCATATTTCGTCAATTTTTAAGCACAATCAACTTTTGTGCTTAAAAATCAACGAAATATGATGCTCAGCTCTCCCTGCAGTACCGCAACAGTACCGGCAGGGGCGAGCGTCATCCGAAACCGACGCTCTGCAGCGCAGCAGCCTCGCAACGCGACGAAGCTGCTTGCGTTATATTTCATGCATCCGAAAAAGTCCAGTATCTTCTCTTTACTGCTATTATTCTCCACAGAAGAATAGGGAATCAGCTGAGTATCAACTAGCCTGGTAAGAACAGCCTCACCCCCTCTGAACTGTATTTAAGCTAGGCTCTGTGGCTCCTTGAGAGTGCAGCCAGACTAGTACTAGGAGTGATGGTTAGTGTTCTCTTATAGTGTTCATTTTGATTAATGTGTATTAGGCCTTGAAGATTTTGGTGTAAGATTGAACATACCCTGCCTGTAATGGATTGTTTTTGTTTTATGATTATTTCCTCCTGTTTCCCTCTCCCTTCATATATTTCGTTAAAATTTTCACTTGGAACCACTTTGGGCATTGCTGACTGTAGAAAAGTAGCATATAGATTCACAAACAAACATGTCGCTTTAGCAATGGCATTTTTCTTCCAGTTTCTCTTTCTCATTAAGAACTTCCTGAAGTGACACACTGGAGACCAAGGGTGTTTTGAGATATGAACCTGCTGCTCAGTTGTCATAAAGGCTACAGATCTCTCTCCCCTAGCAAGGACATCTAAAATAAGTATCAAATGTCCACAGACATGTTTGAGTCCGAGAAAAAAACAGGGTTCATATTTGTCCAATATATTTTCTTCCACAGCTGCCACATACCTTTTAGATGCTGTTGGATTTCAGTCCTCACCACAGATTCCAAACACGCAAGAGACAAAAAACCTAATCAAAATGAGAAGTGTGTGTTGACAAGCATGATGAGCATCAGCCCTGGCTGTGGAAACACATCTTAAGAGAATTGCTCACTTTGTGGAACCAGGCAGCCTTGTGGTGGGTGTACTGATTAATTTAATTCTAATTAATTCTGTAATCTCAAGCTGTTCCTGAAATCTGTGCATAGCTGTCAAGGTGGAAGCAAAGAAGGTGACACAGAGACAAACCCAAAGACTGAATTTCTGTAGATTCATCTTACCAGAGGGCTGGGTGTGAGAGAATATCAACAACATGGCCAGCCTGCAGGGTTCTGATAGCATTTTTGGCCATTCCCATACTTGCTAAATAACACTGAAAGTGTATAGCCTGAGGCTAGTCATATTGGGAATGTACCTGTATTTAAAATGAATACCTCCTAAGGCTTAATCAGGAGCAATCAGATGCCAGGGTTTGCCAAAGACATTTTACTGTTTGAGGCACTAAAATACGGTAGTTGCAATTTTTAAAAGTAATTATTTGCACTTTTGTTTTTCAAAAGTACATACAATAGTTGCTTTTTTTAAAATAAATCTGAATACTGTAAGCTGCTGGCCTATGGTACATATAGGAGATTTTCAGACCTGCAAAATCCCGGCTTGCCGCGCGAGCAGCCTCCCGAAACTGCTGCGCGGCAAGGGTCTTCTTCGGACGACGCTGTGCCTCTTGCGAAACCGTCCGTGTCACTTCCGTGAAGCTTCGGACGGCTCGGCGCAATATTTCAATCACGGAGGTTGCCCGAGATTGAAATATGGCGCCGAGCCGTCTGAAGCTTCACGGAAGTGACACGGACGGTTTCGCAAGAGGCACAGCGTCGTCCGAAGAAGACCCTTGCCGCGCAGCAGTTTCGGGAGGCTGCTCGCGCGGCAGACATGAATTTTTGCAGGTCTGAAAATCTCCATAGACTCACCTCCCATCCACCTTGTCCTTATGCAAGTTAGAGCACAAGGGAGCGGCATAACGCACATCACGAGCCAGTGCTTGAACTGTGTCATATTCCTCCTCTACCATTTACTGATAAGTATAAAGTAACTGAAAAATGAGTTACACTGTAAAAGGAATGAATTTATCCCTCAGTAAGTTACAATTATACTGTCATTTAATTATATTTTTCTATTGGGGAGGATTTAATTAAATTCCATTATCTGTCTCAGACAAGTTTCATAATAATCTTATTTGATCTCCAGATGACATCATAGGTTTTGGGTATATTGCCCCTCCCCATCCAGAAAACTACACTCTAAGGTTGGTCCGGTTCTAGAACCTTCAGCAATGCGTAGGCATCATCATCATCACCATCACCATCATCATCATTCCACAATCAGCTAAAATGGATTGAAAAGATCAGACACTCTTTATAGAGAAAGGGTTCTCATAGGAAGAGAATCAATAGCATTGAAACTAAGCAGTAGAAGAAAAGGGATGCCAAAAGACAGAGCACTAACAGCCTGGAAAAGTTTTTTTTTTTTAAACTACAACTTTAACTGCAACTACAACCCCCTAGCCAGGATGGCCAATACCATACTACATGAAGGATTTTGGGAGGTGTCGTTCAAACACTAAAATTTCCAGGTTGTGACCAGCAGCCTAACACTACTTCATAGAGTAGACCATTACTTTTGCTAAGTACTCCAACAGTGGTTTGCCAGTCCAGATTAGACAGACTGGTATTGAATTCAGCCTGAAATCAGAAAAAAATTGCCACAAAATCAGGTCTTAAAAAAAATTTGGAATGCAACAGCTTGGTAGTGCCGTTGCCTAGATTCTTCATAATAACCAAGTTTGCAAATTATTTCTGTTCTGAAGACAAAAGCTGTTGTGGAAGCATTCCTGGACTATTTGCTGTAGGTAATTGTGAATGTTCATCTAAAAGCCTTTTGTTTCCTACAGTTACGGTAGCTCTGATTTTACAAGATCATGGGAAATACTTTAAGTACCAAAGGCTGTAAAAATTGGCCCTGCATCTACTCCTGTCCACACCTCTTTTTACACAGATCTTTATATAGCTCCCAATATAGCTGTATTAAAATTCTTGCCGTTGGGAGCCTGTTGCCAACACAGAGAGGATATTTGGCCATTTTTCATGTTGTACGCCTATACATTTTTAAATACAGCTTTGAGGCCCTTGCCTACCCCAAAACAGGGAACTATTAATCAAGAATCACAATGGTAAATGACAGGTATTCCCCAGCATTAAAAAAAACACACCCTAACAATCACAAAACTTTCACCATCTTTATTTATTTATTGGTGTACATCACTAAAAAAACAAAAAACAAACCATGAACAACAATGAAAAATAAACATCTAACACAGGAGCAGGCAGAAAGTATCCTTCCCAGGATTAGTTTAATTTTAGAACTAATCCTTAGAAGTATCAAAATGACTGATAATTGATATAAACATGTTGGATAACTCCTAAAGAGGCAATGACAGAAACAATCGAATTAAACTACTGTATTCATCATTTGCACCAATTAGTACTTTGGACACGTCATGAGATCACATGACTGTTTGGAAAAGATTATCATGCTGGGGAAAGTGGAGGCAGTAGGAAAGGAAGAAGACTGAATTCCAAGTGTATGGGTTAAATAAAGGAAGCCATGGCTCTGAGTTTGCAAGATCTCAGCAGGACTGTTGAAGACCAGTGGACTCATAAGTCTCTCATTCATAGGATCACTGTATGTTGGAGCTAACTGGATGGCAAATAACAACAACATAGCAAATTACTGTACTTCTTTTACAACAGTTAAAACAATGGAAGGGACTCCTATTCATCCCAATCCCAACTCGTCAGAAGACAGAACACTGAAGAACCTTCTTGTGTGTTTTTACAGACATCAGCACAGGATTTCTCATTTACAATATATCAACATATTTTTCTAAGAAATTTCTTTCTACAGCATTGATAAAACATTCCCTCCTATTGAGAACCATGACAGATGGGTTGCATTCAGAGCTCTATGCATTTTAAAATTGCATTTACACTCAGTAAGCAAGCATGAGGAGAGGCTGAAACAAACCTGTCTTCTCTTTTTATGGCCTGCTCCCTCTCAGCACGCTGTGTTTCTAAAACCCTGTTGGGAGCACTCGTTTGGTTCTAGCTTTGAACATGCTGAGTTCTTTTGGTATTTATTTTGTTGTAGCCTAGCTTTTGCCAGGCAGAGGAAAATGCTACTGATGCTCATTATTTATTAACTAGATAGCAAGGCAGAAATGAGAAGCCCTGCATCAGCTCTACTCCCAGTTCTTGTACACTTATTTAACAATACATAGCATTATTAAATTTTTGTGATAATGAGTAACATCAGGCTGGAAAGACATTCATCAGCTATCTTTCAATGGACTGAATGGTGTTCTCTATGCTTTAATGTGTATTTTACAGGCTCCAATTTTGATTAAGTATCTTTTTGGAGAAAGGGTCAACTCATGTCCATCTCATGATTATAAGCTATGAACTCCCCCCCACTCTGTTTTTTTTTATTTAGTAAAAAAAGTAATACTCACTTTTGAAGTCTCAGAGTCTTATACTGTCAGATGTCCTGCCGAGTTGAGCTGGACTTACTCCTAAACCTGCCAGCATAGGATCATAGCCTCAGGCTGCTTTCAGATACCAGTTTTTAACTACAGTATAGTATACTTTTAAAGGAGACATCATGTTTCAAGTCATGATCCTGGTTCCAACTTATTTTTTTATTCCATGGCTTTCATGTAATGCTGGGGTGAGGATGAGGGAATGGCAATTATTTGCAAAAAATATGTGGAAGCAAAAATGCTACACAAGGGATAAAGAAGGCAAGAAGAATACTACAAAACTTACCATTCATGTAACATGTTTCAGGTTACTCAAAGTGATTCACGTACATTATCCCAGTACCCTTGGAACAGCCTCACCACCACCACCCTGGTACTTTCTATACGGGTTTGGGCTAGAACACCCATCATCCCCAGCCAGCATAATCAGGTAAGGGAAGGCTGGATTGCAACAACCAATGCTATAATCCTTAAATTATTTAAGGGATAGGTGGGGCTGAGCAGCTAACAGGCCTTCACCCATCAAAGCTGAAGAGAGATTTGCGCTAGGGATTTCCTGGCTCATATTCATAGAACTGCATATGGCTTATGCAGGAAATGTACTGCCATGATGTCCCATATAAGTGGTCACCAAACCTTTATTTAAAAATTTCCAATGAAGAAGGGTCAACCACTTTTTGGAAAAACCTTTTGTATCACCAAATACCTCATACTGCCAGAACGGTAAAGTTGAAATTTTCTTTCTTGTTTGCAGAGTTGCTATATAGCTCAGTAGCAGAGTGTAGTGTATGCTTTGTATGCAGAGGGTCTAGAATTCAATAACTGGTATCTCCAGGCAGAGCTAGGACAGAATCTTGCTTGAAACCCTAGAAGACTGGTTGCTGTCAGTCAGTTTTGACAATTCTGGGCTGAATGAATTAGCAGTCTGACACCCTTTGTTTGAAGTCTTACCCTCTGGAGAAAAGGCAAGCAAATTTGCTCCATCATCTATGTGACAACCCATCAGATTTTCAATGATATGATATCATCCCTTTATTATCTTTCATCCCAATGAAATGCACCTGGCTCCTTTAGCCATAACCTTATCACCATCATGTTCTTAGCCACTCATTACACTAGAGTGGGTGCTCAGTATCTGCTGGCGTTTGGCTCCAGACCCCCCCTGGATAGCAAAATACATGAATGCTCAAGTCCCATTATATAAAATGGCATAGTAAAATAGGTCCCTTATATAAAATGGTGAACAGCAAGGTTTGCTTTTTGGATTTTTAAAATATGTTCAAGCCATGGTTGGTTGAATTCATGGATAAAGAATCTGTGGATACAGACGGCCGACTGTACAGACTACACCTACACAGTCAATGAAATGTAGGGCTCATCTACACCAGCCAGGATACCATGGCACAAAATCTGGCCCATTCTGCCCCCATTCCTTAGAGAAAATGGCCTAGTGTCCAAACAGAATGCCAGCCTGTCACTGCAGCTGCCACTATTGCCACTTTGCCTGCTGACACAGAAGCCAGGAAGGCCCCCTGCATGTGCCCAGACTTGGTCACATGCTGAGGGACCCCTGCCTGGCTTCTGGTAGATAGCTGGGATAGGATGCTGGGATAGGATGGGATGGGCACCTGTGGACATGTGGGGCCTGATCTGGCAGTACTAGATTAAAGGTACAATATTTTCATATAACAGTTTATCAGGCCCTACCCTGGCTTTTCCCCGTGGACTGCAGGGCTCCGGAATGGGAGCAAACCGGAGTACTTAGCCTGTGTAGATAAGCTCATGGAGAACAGACCACTTGGTCAGCAAGCAGTTTACAAGATGGCAACTTTTGATGAGGGGGCACCACTTCTTTCCTCTAAGTGGCCTGCCAGTAATATATATTGGCACAGTTCCCTACCGCTAAACTTCTTTTACTTCTGAAAATGGGACTTGGTTAGCCAAATGAAGGTACATGGGAGATGAGTTTGATCTTTACACTTCCATTTGGTGGTGCTGTGAAGAGAGGAAACTGCCTTATACTGACTCAGGCCCTTGGTCCCTCTAGTCCAGTACTATTAAGTTGTCAGGTCTAACAAGTAGTAGTAGATCTCCAGGCAGATTTTTTCCCCTACCCCAACCTGGAGATCTGTGGAATTGGTGACCTTCCCCCCAAGTATGACACTGCTCATAATCAGATGAGATCATGAATATTCAGGATAGTGGGGTGATATGAAACACACTATGTGGACTTGAAAAATTTGGGTTCAAATCCCACTAACTGGAGGTATTCATATGAACCCTGTCCTGCATTCAGTACCTCAGGTCTCTTTCTCATTAGCACTGAAATTTATTTATTTATTTATTTATTTATTTATTTATTTATTTATTTATTGTAGGTATATATACCCCGCTCTTCAGGCACAAAGGCTCCCAGAGCTGTTTACAAATTGTCTTAGAGCAATAGCTTTACACATCTACACCACATTAAGCAGTTTCCTATGTGTGTTAGCTAATTATCCCCACAAGCCAGGTACTTTTACTGACCTATGAAAAGATGGAAAGCTGAGTGAAGCTTAGAGCCCTCTGGGATCGAACGTGCAATGTGGTGGTTTGCAGTACCGGCATTTAACCACTGTGCCACCAGGGCTCCCCTAAACATACTATCCAGCTGCCAGGGTGCACTGGTTTTAGCACGTGTTGACAGACCAGATGTAAGTCCCCACCCCCACCCCAAAATATAATTTAACATATAAGAGGGTTATATGAAACAGCTCTCAGTCATCCCTTAGTGGCCTTTCCTGTGAATTTACTGTGAATTCTTATGAAGAGAAAGAGCAGAGCCACACCATCAGGGATCTGTGCAACAAAGCTGGATTTCCAGCCAAGCACACTTGATGAAGAACTGTATCTGACTCTGACCGAATGAATGGAGCATACCAAAATCAAACCTATTTGTCTCATTCACACATATTGTATTTTTATATTCATGCCTAGAACAAAATCTAACATATCCATAGGCCCCATGGAGTCTTGAGGAAAATCCTTGTTCTGAAACAAGTTTGCCTTTGAGGGGAAATCCCTCACTCCTGTCAGTGACAGATTTCCTCTCCATACAAATAGGACCTATTTTCTGAGGAATGCAGCAAGAAAAAAGGGATTAATTCCCCCCTCATGCTTGCAGCCTTCACAATAATTATCAGCCCCCAGCTGAAGCTATTTACAATTTTAAAACGAATTTAACACTCATATCTATTTTGTGGAAATAAGAAATGAAGAAAATCAAGGGGGGTAAAAAAGTATGAATAAGAGAGCAAAGATCTGAAGGATGAAGAAACAGAGAAAGAGCAGGCATGTTAGGAGACAGTGCAGTGGTATAAAGGGAAGAGAAAAATCCCATAAATTAGAAGGAAAAAAACTGGCAAATTGAAATGGGGTACAAAAAAACATGGACTAGAGGAATAGAAAATAGAACAGTAGATGCAAAAAGAGTGCAGACTTTTGTGACATATACAGTGTAGACAGACTTGTATTGGTGCAGAGGGAAAAGGTAGAGTGAGCGGTGGGGGGTGGGCAGGGAGTTAACATAGACTGTCACGCAGAGAAAACTTATTATTGAAAAGTGAACTGAAGAGGCAGCAAGACCCAAATATTGAAAAATGTGACTTCAGTGGTAACATAGCAGTGCAACCCTCTTGAATAATAAACTTGAAAATACTGTACAGTCTTCAGAGTAGTTTGCGTATCCATGTTTGAAGTTTTTAGTAACAGCCACATTTCAGTAGGCCTCCTAGAGTCTTTTCACACTACACAAATATAGCATTATGGTGATGGTTCTTAACCTGTGGTCCACAGACCTCCCAGGGGGCCATGATGTCCTCACAGGGGTCCACAAAGGTTTGAAGACTGCTCAGCCAACCTGACAGGAGCTAAGGCAAAGGCTGGCTGGCTTGATCTGTGTGCATTGCTGTTCAATCTGCTCCAGTCACAAATTTGCAGGAAGAAGCAGGAAAAAAGTCTTCCCTCCTGTCCAGTGCCCCTGGGAGAAGGGTTAAAGAATGGTGTAATTGTATTATTATTATTATTATTATTATTATTATTAGGTGTTGTTGTTAGGGTTTTAAATGTTAAGTCTTGGGGGTATGCAGCAACAAAAAATATTTAAAGGGGGTCCCTGGTAAAGAAAAGGTTAAGAGCCACTGCACTATAGCATTTTGAATTCTCAGCCAGAGAGCTCTAGTGCTCCCCAACTACAAATCCCAGGGTTCCATATTATTCAGCCATAGCAGTTGAAGTAGAGTCATAGTGTAGTGTTTGTGTAGTGTGAAAGGGCCCCTAAGTTAAATTCAAGACAATTATCAATTCACTTTGTCTAAACCAGCTCTGCAGGTTAGATGTGCTGTTAGACCCAGATTATCAAATGTGTCAAAAGTGGTGTTATAGCAACGGCAGGAGATCGCAAAAGGGCTCCCTTATCAGATGACAACGCCCCCCCTTGTTATGCACCTGTTCTGCTAGCACTGTTTTTTATTGACGGGAAAAGCCATCAATAGATCCCCCTGTTCCATTTCTGTCATGGATGTTCCTGTGTGTGCGACAAGGTGACCATTATGCTGGCGTGATCCCAGTGTCAATGGGAGGTTCCTGCCAGAACACTTCTGGGTGAGATCGGAACATCCAGGTAAGTGACATACTTTTTATGACCCTCCGCAGGTTACTTGTTAATTTTAAAGTGTGTTTTTGTGCTTGCTGTCACTTTTTTTTGTTGTTGTTATTTTTCTTTTTCTTTTTGAATTTCCCACGCTTGCATCTTCTCGTGAGAATCCACAGGATTTCAATCCAGGAATTGAACTGAGTTCTGTTAGAGCTCCTTTCACGCCTGGTCTGCCCTGTCAATGTGGGACCAGGTAAGTGCAGTGGGAAGGTGATTGTGGTGGCTCTGGGACAAGACAGGGACGGGAGTGGAGATTGTGGGATAGGAACACTTTTTTCGTTCCTGGTAACCTCCACAGTATTGTTCCTGGAAGACCAAATGGCTGCTTTGGCTACAATGATCCAAGTTGTAATTACTTGTCGTTTAGACTACTGCAACACACTCTACACGGAGCTGTATAAGAATCTGTAACCTACAGATTGTGCTAAATGCAGAGGTCAGAGTATTGTGTGGTGTGTACTTCAGAGACCATATATGGCAGGTCTTATACTGATTGCACTGGCTTCCAATTTGTTTCCAAGCTCAGTTCAAGAGCTAGTTTTGATGTACAAAGACCAAAACGGTTTGTGGTCAGGATATCTGAAAGAATGCCTTCAATATGAGCCTGCCAGAATCTGAGGTCCTCAGCAGGGCCCTGTTGCATATCCTATTATGTGAGGCTAGTTTGGTGAATACACAATATAGGGCTTTCTCAGCCATCGCACCTTGATTGTACAACTTCCTTGCAACTGAAATGAGGTTCCTTCTAGAGCTTTCAGTGGGTGGCGAGAACTGTACTACCTTTTATTAACTTTGTTTTTTAAATCTGAATTTTCAAATTGTTTTAAATATGTTTTTATTTCTTTAAAATAAAAGTGATTAACAAATACTTTTGATATATAAAATAAACTGCTTTTCTTTACTGTACTCTACCCCTAAGCGGTACTGCTACCTCCATTTTAATTTCAGCTTGCCTGCTACCCTCTGTTATAACAGATGATTATGTTCCGCACAAGAACACAAGATGGTTGTATTTCAGTAGCAGCTTGTGTTGTTTTGGATAGATCTCACAGACTTACCCAGAGGTGCCTACTTGTCTAGTTTAATTATAAGACCCATAATTTAAAGAATTTTCTAGGTGCTTGAAATTATGAGAAATCTGCTGTAAGATGGTGGGAAGTTTGGCTTTCTTGTAACAGATATTCTTTTCAGAATTATGTTGTGTACCTTGGGGGAGCCGGGATACATGCAGTGCATACTAAAGATTTAGAAGTGAAAATACAAGCATGGAACTCCATCTTTTTAAAAAAATCAGAATTGCAATACAATTTTGTGACTTTTAAGGAATGACTTGTGCTTTTGGAATGGTTGTGGTTTATACTCATCAACATTCTTTCCCCATTCTATTCACCTTGCTGTTATGGAACATAATAGTATTGACTGAACTGTACTGTAAAACAGCAGGAAGAGGGAAAACACAGATAACAGAAGAAAAACCAAGGAGATACCAATCTCAAGTGCTTGTTGCGTTTTATTAAGCCCAACACATTTCAGAGTATAAATTCCTTCCTCTAGGCCTTTGAAATAAAAATTAAAAACAAGTACTGTAAATACTAAATTACCAAAACTGTGTTTAAAATATTTGAAAACACACCTAAAGCATATCTATATGGGACAAATACTTTATCAGTAATTTGGCTCCAAATCCATTAAATTGAAACAAAATTCCATTATATGTAAACAAAAAGTTATGGCTCAATCCCACTGTGAGCATTCTTGACATATAGAAATTGTAGTGAGATACATCAGTTTATTTCTTGTGTACTAACTGGAAAAAAAAAAGTATTTACTTGCTTTTAATTTTTATTGCAAGGGTCCCTGAAAAATTTCTATTTCAAAATGCATTGGCATCAATAAAATGTTACAGCACTCAAGTTTCTCCTAAGTTTTTCAGACGCTACAGCCAGTCTTGTTATGAGCCTTGGTCAAAGTTGTATTCACATTGGCTCCAAGGATTAATAATTGAATAGCACATGAAATCATTTGTGTCTTTCACACCCCATCTTTCTCCAACTACATGATAGAAATAGTGGTTCTAGTAACTCACAGTGCTGCCATTGCTCCAAAACCTAGATCCTTGTCATACCAATCTGCATGATGCAGAATACATACTGCGAACATTTACCCTCTAGAATGTACATCTTTTCTTGACAGCACTTTAAAAAATCTTGGATTCAGTGCCTTGTGCTGAAAACTGTGTACACAGCATGGTTAAATTCAAAGCCAACCTGTTCAAATGTAGCTCATAAAAGACAAATCATAATTGCCTTTTGCAGTACAAATCACAACCTCCCACCTGTCTCTCTCAAATCCATGTAGTATAAAACCTTTGATTCACGCAGATCTTCATGTGTATCACATTCAAGACACTAATTCTAGCATGCAGATCCTTTCAATAATATCCCACATCTGAAAGTCCCCTCAGTCCTATTATAGATCATAGGAAGATGTAAAATATGTTACTGAGACATCCTCTATTTTAAACCTGAGTTCAAAACCACCACTCAGTAAATACAGTGGTCAAAACTGTTAATGTTAAATTGTTAATTATGTTAGACTAAGGGAATCAAGGACGGCTTAACAAATCATAGAGTTGGAAGAGACCTCAAGGGCCATCCAGTCCAACCCCCTCCATGCAGGAATACACAATCAAATCATTCCCAACAGATGGCCATCCAGCCTCTGCTTAAAAACCTGCAAAGAAGGAGACTCTACCACACTCCGAGGCAGTGTTTTCCACTTCTGAACAGCTCTTACTGTCAGGAAGTTCTTCCTAATGTTTACATGGAATCTCTTTTCCTGTATCTTGAACCCATTGCTTCGTTTCCTAGTCTCTAGAGCAGCAGAAAACAAGCTTGCTCTATCCTCAGCGTGACATCCCTTCAAATATTTAAACATGGCTATCATGTCACCTCTTAACCTTCTCTTCCCCAGGCTAAACATACCCAGCTCCCTAAGCCGCTCCTCATAGGGCATGGCTTCCAGACCTCCCACCATTTTGGTTGCCCTCCTCTGGACACCTTCCAGCTTCTCAATATAAAATCTCTGCTTGGCCATGGAAATCCAGTGGGTGGCCTTGGGCAAGTTACATTCTCTCAACCTCATAGGACAGGCATGACAATCCCTCTCTCAACACATCTTGCCAAGAAAACTCCTCAGGGTCGCCATAAGTTGGAAAGGACTTGAAGGAACACAACAACCATTTAAACCCATTCTTTAATTCCCACTGATTAACTAACACACATTGGAAACTGCTTAATGCAGTGTAGATGTGTAAATTGCTATTGCTTAACAATTTGTAAGCCACTCTGATAGCCTTGTGACTGAAGAGCGGGTATAAATAACTTAAATAAATAAATAAATAAATGGTTGCACTCTGGTGCTAATAATGGCCTTAGGTCCATATAGACGGGGTTTTGTGATATTTGATACCAAAAGCTTTATAGTTTTAAGAAAGAGGGATACCAAGGAAATGTGTATTATTATTATCAATCTCTCTCTGGCTTTTCTTCGCAAACAAAGATTCAGGAAGGACTCATCTCATGCTTTCTGCAAGTGCGCTGATGACTAAAAAGGCCAATCTGAGATAAACAAGTCCGGTTGCAGAAAGCACAGCAGAAGGTCTCCTTGGTGATGTTTCTGGGTTGTGATTCTTTCTGCGTTGTTGTTTCTCTTCAAGATTTGTTCGGCGTGAGTTCTCAAATAAGGCTACAGCATTGTGGATAGTGTGTCTCCATGCCTCCCGATGTGAGGCCAGGGCGGACCATTGTTGGTGATCAGTTTGGCTGAGCCTGAGATATTGTTTCAGGGAGTTCTTGGATCGCTTTTTTGGAGTGCCCCTCTTACGCTGACCCATGGCAAGTTCACCGTAGAGTACTATTTTGGGGAGGCGATGGTCCTCCATACTAGAAACATGCCCTGCCCAGCGCAGCTGTGTTCTCAATATCATGGACTCAATGCTGGTGACCCCTGCTTGCTCAAGGACTGCAACATTCGTCACATAGTCAGTCCAGTGTATATTTAGGGTTGTGCGTATACAGCGCTGATGAAAGCGTTCGATGAGTCGTAAGTGGTGGCGATAGGTGACCCATGTTTCAGACCCATAAAGGAAAATAGACAGTACAATGGCTCTATACACAATGATTTTTGTGCTTCACCTCAGGTCCATATAGACAGGGTTTTGTGATATTTGATACTAAAAGCTTTATAGTTTTAAGAAAGAGGGATACCAAGGAAATATGTATTATTATTCTCAATAATAATAATAATTTATGCTTCCCAATGTATTTGTAATGAGTTGACTTCATTCAGGCCACTGAATTGCAAAAGCCTCTTAACACTGCACAAGACCTTTCAGCCCTTCGAGCCTTACTCTTTACTGCAATACTCCAATATTACTCTACTCTTGACTAACACTCCTCTCCTTCTCCTGACTCAAGAGGCCCCGCCTTTAGCCACGCCTCCCTTTTACCCAGCTCGATTTGCCCCTATCAAACATGGCGGCATGTTGTGAGAAGAAAGCGGACAGCGGGTCAGAGGGGCGGGGCAAACGCCCCTTTCAAAGATGGCTGCGGCGGTTACGGGCGTCGCGCTTCTTTCAACTGTACGGTTGCTGACGCGACTCTGCCGCGCCTGAGCAGGAGGAGAGCGGAAAAGGGTGCGCATGAGTCCAGCCGTGCAACGTGGAGGGAGAAAAATGTCCGAGAAGCAGCAGCAGCAGCAGCAGCAGCAGCAGCAAGACGGCGTCAGCGTCGCTCAGCAGGTGAGGGGTGCGCCGCGTTGCCGGGGCAACTAGCAGGCGGTGGAGGTGTTTCTGACAGCAGAGGTTGTGGGCGTGGCTGCCCTGTATGGGCGGGTCCTGTGAGTGGGTCCGTAATACTGGGATGGATGGAAGGATGGAAGCCTGGGGAGGTCAAGTGGGGAATCCCCGTATCCACTGATTCATTACCCACTGACTCAGTTATCCACGGGACACCAAAACAGCACACCTACCCTAGAGTCTTCCTAGAAAATGTGCCCTCTCTAGCCATTTTCTAGGTCCTCCAAGGCAACTCTATTGTATTTTAAACTGGAAGTGTCATTATTTTCAATGGTGTTCGCTATTATCCACGGTTTTTGGTATCCACGACCCCTCCCAGAACCAATCCCCAGTGGATACAGGTGTCCTACTGTACATTAATAACCACTCTCATATACCAAGGTGAAAAGTGTTGGTTATTACCTATAAAATCCTACATGGTTTGGGTCCAGGTTACCTGTGGGTACCTCTCCATTGACGCCCCCTTGTCATGGGAGAGAGGCTTGCGTATCCTAATGATGTTTTGAGCACGCTGACCTCCACCAGAAAATCCATAGCACAGGCTTGAAGGAACTCACCACGGGTCAGCGTAAGAGGGGCACTCCAAAAAAGTGATACATGGAGGCATGGAGACGCACTATTTACAATTCTGCAGCCTTATTTGAGAACTCACGCAGAGCAAGTCTTGAAGAGAAACAACAATGCAGAAAGAATCACAACCCAGAAACATCACCCAAGGAGACCTTTTGCTGTGGTTTCTGCAATCGGACTTCCTGAATCTTTGCGAAGAAAAGCCAGAGAGAGAGAGAGACCTATGGGTTCTCCTTCTCCTGTATAATCCCCTCTCTACACTCAGGTCCTCTGGGGAAATTTGCTCCAGTCAGCCCAGTAAGTAGGTTGGTAACAGTCATCCAGAGGACTTTGTCTTCAGCCACCCCCTAGACTGTGGAATGACCTGCCGGAAGAGATTCGACAGCTGAATACACTGTCTGAATTTAAAACAGTATTAAAGACTGACCACTCTCTTAAAAATCTATGCTGATTTTTAAACTGAATTTTAAGTTGTTTTAATAAGTACTGCTTTTATTTGTTCTTTTCAATTGATAATTCCTGCCAGCTAGGACTAGGTTGGCAACAGTCACCCAGAGGACTTTTTCTTCAGCTGCCCCTAGACTCTGGAATGACCTGCTGGAAGAGAGATGACAGCTGAATATACTGTTTGAATTTAAAACAGCGTTAAAGGCCAGTCTCTTCCGGCAGGCGTACCCAGATGATTTTAAACTGTGAATTTTAAACTATGTACTGATTGTTTTAAAATGTCTTAGTCTTACTTGTTTTTTAATTGTTAAGTTTTACCTAATATGTGTTTTTAACTAATACTATGTTTATGTGTTGATGTGTTGTTTGTTCCCCGCCTCGATCCACAGGGAGAGGTGGGTAAGAAATAAACATTGTTGTTGTTTTTATTTACTGTGTGAGTTAAGACAAGGCTGCAGATCCTGTAGCACCCACCCACCAATATTGAACAATACAGTAGTACCTCTCTTGCCTCATCCTTGGTCAGGCTGCCTGTGAGTGATAAGAACTGGAGTCCAAAATCTGGAGAGTCACCTGTTTTCCAGACCTGAGTTGAGACTGAAGCCTAAGGACAAATCTCTCTCCTCAGCTGTAAACACATTCAGTGACTTGTCTCTTTTATCTTCTACAGACCTCTAACATGAGGATATGAGAGCCACTAATGGAATGGAATGACTAGGGCTGCTGACACACTGCAGAAATAGTGCAGTTTGACACCGCTTATAACTGCCACAGCTCAATACTATGGGATTCTGAGATTTGTAGTTTTGTGAGACATTTAGCCTTTTCTGACAGAGAGCTCTGGTGCCACAACAAACTATAAATCCCACAATTCCATAGTATGGAGCCATGATCATTAAAGTGGTGTCAAACTACATTATTTCTTCAGTGTGTCAGCAGCCTAGGTGTTCCATTCATCTATCCAGATGCTGAATAGCCGCAAGTCCTACCAGTCAAAGGCATTATGCAATTACAGTATTCTATCTTTATTTCTTTAGCAGATTTTTTTTAGTGTAGGAAGATACAAGACAGAAAAAGCAGTGGGAAAATAAGAGGATTACAAAATGAGGCTGAGGATGTCTTCACTTCCCCATAAAAGTCTGTGAATGGAACCATTCCATTATGGTAGTCTCCTCTAGCAGACTGTGGAGTGTGCGTGTATGTTCCTTCTAGTCACCTGTTGACTTATGGCGACCCCATGAATTTCATAGGGTTTTCTTAGACATGGAATACTCAGAAGTGGTTTTGCCAGTTCCTTCCTCTGAATTTTTTCCTACAGCACCTGGTATTTATTGGCAGTATCCCATCTCAAGTACTATCCAGGGCTGACCCTGCTTAGCTTCCAAGATCAGATGGGATCTGGTGCCTTTAGGGTGTTTAGCCCTAAGTTCGAATCAAAACTTGAAGTTCACTGAGTGAGCTTGGGTTCATCATTGTAGACCTATTTAGGGATTGATTTCTCTGCTTGAGTAGAGGGAGCCACATGTTTTCCAGCCCTATCTTTCTACTCCTTACCTTGTGTTGGCAGGGACAATCTGAAAGGAAGCTGCAGCCTCAGTCAAGTAAACACACTTACAAAACTCCTCAAGATTAGCCTTATCAGAGTTTCTAGTCTCATGGAGCTCTGCAATGGTATTCATCTGGACACCATTGTTGTTCCTTTTCATATCTTCTGTTCCAACACAGGGAGATTGGGAATGGAAGAGCAAGGCACATCTCCCTTCTTCTTCTGAATAGAGCTCATCTCTCAGCCTAACTTGTAGTGTTGTGAGAATAAAATAGGATGGAGGAAAACAACCATGTATTCTGTCTTGACCTTCATGAAACAAAATTTGGGATGTATATTTACTATCATCCTGGCCTTTTTATAGGATTTTTAGAAAGTCTACTGATAGTCTGAAGAAGTGGGTTGATATCCATTAAAGCTCATGCTTAGTTTTTTTAAGTGCTACTAGATTCCTCTCCTCTCCACTCTCCTGCTTTTTTAGTAAAATAATGATTATATAAGTTCTTTGGAGGAAAGCCAGATGAATAACTGCCACTTATAGTTAAGAGTATTAAAAATGTATAAAGGTAAACAGAATGTGGAACCATAGGAAATGTTTTTTTCTGAATTAAAAGGCTGTGATTTTACTTGCAGAGAGAAGGACTGGGTGACAGCTGACTGAAAAGAATTAAGTGATGTTATATACAGGTATATCTCAGTTAATAAAGTAGATGTATTCCTGGGTGTGACTTCTTTAAAATTTGGTACAAGAGGCAGACGTAACATGGAAACAATAGGGATAGGTTCCTACACCACACACACTAAAAAGAAGAGCAGTTCAACATGCTTCAACAAACTTTGCATTCAAAACTTACAATATGCACATGTGAAATGAAACAACCAGGTCAGGTAAGCCTTGCTTAAGTAAAGAAAAACACTTTGAATTCTCAGGAGACCACTTGAAAGCTTTTTCTACAATGCATAAAAAATGATTGTTTTCTTTCATTAGCCTCCATTTTGCTGGCTGAACTTATAGATCTATGCTTTAACATGATGAACGTAGCTAGTGAGCCAGACTTATTTGCTTTCCCCCTTTCTCTTTGTTTTGGTGTGCAGTGTGCTCTGTAGGGGATTTTGGAAACAGTTGCTTTTTTGCTTGCCTGTTATAAGCAGGCACACACAGCTATAGGAGGAGCAGCTCAAGCAGAATCCTATTATAACCCAGCTCAAGCTTTTATTGCATTGTTTGCTGCAAATACACTGCTGCAACCTGACACTAAAAGTCTGTGTTTCTCCACCCCTCCTTCACCATCCTCCTTATGCTAATGCTACTAAAATCTTCCAACTAGACAGAGAACAAGGAGGAAAAAGGATGATGGGAGAACATTAAAAAACATTGTGAAATGAAACTTCTTTGGCAGAGGCTTTGTTAACTGAGGAATGCCTGTATGTGTGCTGCAGCTGCAGAGCATCAAAGAGTGCATATGCAGTGCCATGATTACTTATACACTCTATAGAAAGTAGTAGTGAATGGACTAAATGAAATTTGCCCTGGGGGGTAGCTGACAAAAGATAGTCAGTGCCTTTTGGACTGCTCTGCAGTGCCTAGCAGAGCATGAAGAGAATTTCCATCTCCTGATTGTTTGATAACTAGACTGTGGAAGTCTTTTAAAAACATGTTGCCATTTTTCTGTATAAAGTATTTCAAGGAGATAATCATATTAATCTGTTCCAATGAAAACAATTACTCTTATGGCTACTTAAACTCTAAATTTTTTGGTAAGAAGCTTTCATGGACTCAAAACCACTTCATTAGATGCATTGGATGGAGTCCATGAAGGCTTATTCCAAACATGTTAGTCTTGAAGATGCCACAAAATACTTGGTTGCCTTTATAAAATAAATTCCACATTATCAAAAACAATGCCCATAAAACAATGAAAACAGTCCAGAGTAGGGTAAAATAGTGGCATAAAAACTGGGAGGTGGAACTTAGAGTCAATTTCTCTGTCCTGGCTAGAAGCAATTAATATTGACAGTTAAGGATTGGGAACCTGTGGGCTTTCTGATTTCCTGGACTCCAGATCCCATCAACCTTAGCCAGGGATTATGGAAGCAGTCATCTAATGTTTGGAGGGCCACAGGCTCAGTAGACCTGCCATAAATGAGTAATCCACCAATGAATTTGGACAGTTTTTTGCCCTGAAAGTATGGTAACTAATGCCAGCATTGAGTGTGCATGGTTAATTGGGCATAAGTCCTATTGAACTCATTGGGACTAGCTTCTGCTTAAATGAGTCCAGACATCATACTGTATACCATCCTTCTTTAGCATTCCTGAGCAGGCTGTATCCTGCATGACTTCTTTGGCTGTTAGTACCAAAATGGGAGTGTGGGAAACAACTTTGATAAAAGAAGGGACCATATAGCAAAGCAGAATCCAGAACTAAAACACTCCTGCTAAGGTAGCTCAGGAACTTCCTTCTTGTGCTTAGATGATGATTCCCCAACTTTATGATAGCAGTGGGTGGGAACAATTGTGTACCAACTATGGATGCATTGTGGGGTTTTAAGGGTTGGGCACACCCTTAAAAATTGTACCCCATCTACCTACATGTTGGTATAGGTGTGTGTGTGTGTGTGTGTGTGTGATGACTGTAGTGGTTGTGTTACTGTCTTAAAGTATTCAGTGTTTTTAATGCATGTTAAACTAATAAAAATTATTATTAAAAAAAACCTACCCCATCTGCAGAAAGTGAATGAGCCCTTGCAAGTTAAATAAAATAGACATGAAGAGGATCTTAGCTTTGGTCATACAGCAAGATGGGGTACAAGAAAATTGAGTTGGCAGAATGAACTGCATGGTGTTAGATTTAATAGAATCATAGAGTTGGAAGAAACCACAAGGGCCATCCAATCCAACCCCCTGCTGTGCAGGAACACACAATCAAAGCACACCTGACGGATGGCCATGCGGCCTCAGTTTAAAACCTCCAAAGAAGGTCTCCACTACATTCTGAGGCAGCGTATTCCACTGCCGAACAGCTTACTGTCAGGAAGTTCTTCCTAATGTTTAGATGGAATCTCTTTTCCTGTAGTTTGAGTCCATTGCTCTGTGTCCTAGTCTCGGGAGCAGCAGAAAGCAAGCTTGCTCTCTCTTCAATATGACATCCTTTCAAATATTTAAACATGGCTATCATGTCACTTCTTCACCTTATCTTCTTCAGGCTAAACATACCCAGCTCCCTAAGCCACTCCTCATAGGGCATGGCTTCCAGACCTTTCACCATGTTGGTCACTATTCTCTGGGCACACTCCAGTTTGTCAATACCCTTCTTGTATTGTGGTGCCCAGAACTGGACACAGTATTTCAGGTGAAGTCTGACCAAAGCAAAATAGAATGGTACCATCACTTCCCTTAATCTAGACACTATACTCCTATTGATGCAGCCTAGAATGGCATTGACTTTTTAGCTGCTGCATCACACTGTTGACTGTTACAATGTAAACAGCTCCCTGAGAACAGAAAACTAGAAATGCTGGCAAAAGATTGATTGAATCTTTCTTCCTGATCCAGCAGTTTTTTTAAAAGAAACCTTCTACATTGACCAAACTCCATACTGTGATATGTAATACCTTCATTGGGCCAACCAAAAAGGCACACAGATCTCTGTGCAAGCTTTCAAAACCAAAAGTATTTTCATTAGGCATGCAAGGGAAGTGGACAAAGGGAAAGTGTGAGGATCGCTGTGATGTACTGGCTTCTTCAGACTCAGTAACCAGTAGTTTCAGAGTTAAACAGTAAACTTTATTGGTACAGTAATCCAAAAAGCTATCCCTACAATACTGTTGCTCAGAATGAAAGTTATTTACAAAGTATTAGGTTAAAAAGTATTTACAATTTACAAAATCTGGCAGGTTATACAGTCATTGGCTATCCATCATCCCTACTCCCTGTTCCCACTGAGAGGGTTCATCCCATATTTCCCATGGCACAAGCCAGGTGCAAACCTTAATCAAACAGTGCCACTCTATTCTGCTTTGGGCAGACCACACCTGGAATACTGTGTCCAGTTCTGGGCACAATTCAGGAGGGATATCAAAAAGCTGGAAGGTGTCCAGAGGAGGGCAACTACGATGGTGGGAGGTCTGGAAGCCATGTCCTATGAGGAGCGGCTTAGGAAGCTGGGCATGTTTAGTCTGTAGAAGAGAAGGTTGAGAGGTGGCACGATAGCCATGTTTAAATATTTGAAGGGATGTCATGCTAAGGATAGAGCAAGCTTGTTTTCTGCTGCTCCAGAGACTAGGAAACGGAGTAATGGGTTCAAGCTACAGGAAAAGAGATTCCGTGTAAACATTAGAAAGAACTTCTTGACAGTAAGAGCTGTTCAGAAGTGGAAAACACTGCCTCAGAATGTGGTGGAGTCTCCTTCTTTGGAGGTTTTTAAGCAGAGGCTGGATGGCCATCTGTCGGGAATGATTTGATTGTGTATTCCTGCATAGAGGGGGTTGGATTGGATGGCCCTTATGGTCTCTTCCAGCTCTATGATTCTATGAGTTACAAACACAGAATATATCCTCCCTTCTTCCAGTTAGACTACAAGTTTGTTAACAAGTACAAAGGAATGCAACCACAGTTACCCGCAAAGCAATAGGGCAGAGCTGAAGTTGGCAGGAGAAGGTCATGTCTAGGACTGATCCTGACAATCTCATACTCTGTATGTTGTCTTCAGATGGTGTGAGAGGAAGGTTCTGCAGACTCTGAAGCATTAAATGTACTGGAAATGTAAAAAAATTATTTCCTCATCTATAGTTTGAAGTGGTACAGTTTGTTGTTTGTACTGCATAATTTCACCTCATTCTTTGGTATGTGCAGTCTCATTACTTGATATTAGTGCTAGACTGTATGATGGGATGCAGATGGTCCTGTGTTAAATCTTGGTTATCTCTACTTAAAAGCTGGAGAAACCTAATATTTAGAGTGCTGCTGCCCATCAGAATGGGCAACACTGGGAGCGTTAAGGTATGTTTGAATATAGAGCTTATTCTCAGAGTAGTGAGAATGTAGTTAAATAACAGCAGAGGTTAGCAGCTGGCAGGCTTCGGCCTCCTTTCAGAAACCTGGTGCAAGTTATCATTTCAAACCCTCTGGTAAGAATGATATGCCCCTTCTCCCTCCAGAGCTGTCCCTAGGATAAGTAGTGCCTAGGGTAACAATTGGGCTTTGCTTTTCCCTGTTCAGGTTTCCAGTGTAACCAAGTTGTGTAGCTTATGCAGTGTTATAAAACTTAGGAAAGTCGTGTTCTGCCTATTTAGATTTGCAGCAAACAACATCAAAACTGGAAATTGTAAAAGGAACATACTTTAAAGCTAATTGATGGAAGTTCGTTTTTGTAGTTAGTATCTGAGCTACATGTAGAACTTTGAAACAAGATTAAAGATAACTTGCTGCTTTTTTCTCCTACCCGAGCTCTCTGTAGTGTGTAAACACTCTCTCACACAAAACCTGAGCCACTAAGGTTAGCTTGGCACCCACTTCACTCAGCACCCAGTTGAAGATGTTCCTGCCACCCAGTAGCCTGCTGGATGGGGAAGAAAAGAGGGAGAGGGAGAATGGGATGTCAGAAAGAGAAAGAGAGAAAGGGTGGCAACATACTTTTTTGGCTCTAGTCCTGTCATTGCTCACCACAAACATGTGTGCTATGACAGATGCCCTTTGAAAAAAATGTGGCCCTTGACTGGAAGAGAGGTCCTCATGCCTGCTTTATGAACAAGCCTTCTGGTGTCATGTCCTCAAGAATTTAATCACTATATTTCTAACCTGTTCTTCTTCCAGATATACATGGTTGTTTCCTCTCACCCCATTTACCTTCACAACAATCCCATGAGATAACTTAGAGATGATGGCAAAAGATCACTCGGTGAGGTTGATGAACAAAAAACCAGATCCTCACAATTCTAGTTTGTAATCCAGTCTTCTCTAACCTGGTGGCCATGCTATCTTGAAATGATGGGAGATATAATCCAACACCCGGAAGGTATCAGGCCAGGGCAAGCTGATCTAACCATTATACTACACTGGCTCTCGTGTCTGTAACGTACAGTATCTGCTCTTCTTGTTGTCTGGTTTTGGAATATGACTTTCAACATACTGGAACTTGCATGTTAAATTATTTTTGGAAGGTATATCCCTCCCATCTGGTGATCACTGTTTATTGGCAGAAGACTGGAATGAGGAGCTATCCTTGAAGTAATAAATATCTATATACAAAAGTTTTTTGTGGTGGGTGGGTAGGAAAGGCAACATGGTTAATTGGGAGGGGTGAGAGTACCAGTGCCCCAGACCATATGTCACCACTGAGTAAATGGTAACTAAAATAAAAATCACTACATATTTCTGGCCAGCTTTGCCCCCCCCCCCAATTGAGAATGCTTTCCATATTGCCAGTATAATTAATTGTAAGGCTGCCCTTTTCCCTGTAGACCAGATCTGTTCCACCTTTGCAGTTGGCCCTGAAGGTGTTGTGTCTAAGCTTTTTACATATTCTGCCTATGCTGTCTTGTCCCTTAGCTTTGATTTCAGTGCATTCTCTGTGTAATGAGATAATTTGACACAATAACATTGAAAGATCTATCTATGTCTGAGCCAGGCATGAAAAGAAAAATGAATCGAAGATTCCTACACAGCAGTGTCTGAAGTGAGGAGCCACAGTCTATATCTCAATCAATGTCTGGGTAACAATCAATGCCTGGGATTTTCCCCTACTGTTTTTCTGTGTACTAACATCATTTTTTGTTCTCTTTGTTGCTTGGTTTAACCACTGGTCCCTCCCTCCACTGCAGCCTGGGAAGACAACATAAAAGACAGGTTCTGCAATAATAGAATCATAGAGTTGGAAGAGACTGCAAGGGCCATCCAGTCCAACCCCCTGCCATGCAGGAATACACAATCAAAGCATTCCGATAGATGGCCATCCAGCCTCTGCTTAAAAACCTCCAAAGAAGGAGACTCCACCACATTCCGAGGCAGTGTATTCCACTTCCAAACAGCTCTTACTGTACTCAAACTTACTATTATGAAAGTTCATAATTTGATAACCATAGTCTCCTGTCCTTTCCCCCTCCCCATTTCCAAACCCTTCTCTCTTTCATACTCCCTACACTCACCATGTTAAGAAGCACTCATTACTGTTCCTTCACCATGTTGAAGCTTTAAGCTCTGGCTGCTGCAGTTATTTTGAGCTTATTAAAACTCCCCCTGCTCAGAGGCAATGATGTGTTGATTTAATCAAAAGTATCTGCTGATCTGAGCAGTGCAACAGAGATATTCACAAATAAAAAATCCTGGGACGTAAGACCTCAAACTCCACTAGTCATAGGTGGCTCAGACTGTTCTGCGGTAGTTTTAGCTTCTGAGAGTAAAAGCACACACTTTCCTACTTTGTGTGGCAGTCAGCCTGTGGTCATGTGAACTGGATTGTTTCATCCTTTGGCACATTTTTTGGTAATATCCCCTACAATGGTGAACATTTCTAAGTTAGTTCCAGTGGTAGTTTGCACAAACTGAATGGTAAGGTGGAACCTGGACTTTTAAAAATTTAATCTGAACAATTTCTTTTTTTAAAAAAATCACAGTGGTGCTCAGCATTAATTATAAATTACCAGATCCAAAAAACAGTCAGGGAGTATTTATCACCTTTTCACAGAAGCATCTTGAAGCTCCCTCCAGGTGACCATCTCCTTGGTCAACTATCTCCTGAAACAGATCCCCATAAACTGTAACTTAACCTAATACATCCTTAAACCTTTGTTTACCTAGTTGGCTGTGCTGCCCAGATAATGGGAGAGCCCATTTATCAAAGAGTGAAACAAGGGAGTGGATCTTGCTGACTGTCATTACACATCTGTTAGCATGCACTGAACTTAGACATCACATTAATTCTACCATCCTTCTGCTTTTCCCTTCTGGAGCAAAGCAGGGGTGTAGCTGTTGGGGGGCGGGGCGGCAAAATGAGAACGTGATCCCCCAATAAGAATGTTGCCCCCATGAAATTTTCCTTCAGCCCTCAAATTTCTAGCATTGCAGTAACTTAACACTTCAGTTGAGCATTTAGAAATACACTTAGGCATCCAGAAAAGGGGCAGGCAAAGTAACAAAGGGAATGCAAACACAGTGAATGTAAGAGTTTTAGGTATTTAGGATTATCAGTGTCCCACTCTCTGCATTGCTAGAAATTTGGGGACTATAGGAAAAATTCATTGAGGTCAGTGCCTTCATGTTGCCCTTCTCCCATAGCTACACCCTTACAGACTAGATAGTATGAATGAACTCAGCTATTGGTTTGCAAATACTGTTGTCCCTTCATATTCGCTGGGGTTTGGTTCCAGAACATCCCCCCCCACCCCAACGTGGATACCAAAATCTGTGAATACTCAAATCCCATTATATGCAATGGCATAGCAAAATCTTGTCCCTTATATAAAATGGCAAAATCAAGGTTTGCTTTTTAGATTATTATTTTTTAAGAATATTTTCAAGCCGTGAATACTTAAATCCTTGGATACCAAATCTGTGGATACGGAGGGACAACTGTAAGTAGTGATTTCTACATATTTGGAGAGCTCCCTGATTATACAGATATGTTGTTGTGTGTTCAGGTCATTTTTGACTTATTGAGACCTTAAGGTGATTCTATCACAGGGTTTTCTTGGCAAGCTTTGTTCAGAGAGAGTTTGCCTTTCCCTTCCTCTGGGGCTGAGAGAAAGTAACTCGCCCAAGGTCACCCAGTAGGTTTCCATGGTTGAGCGGGGATTCGAACCCTGGTCTCTAGAGTCATAGATCAATACTCAAGCCACTGCACCATGCTGGCTGTCTATACAGAAGTATATAGTGTTGTAAATTAAAATTATTTTTTTTAAAAAACTAACAAGGGCCTGTAAGATTTGAGAATGTACATTATGTTTACATGCCAGTTATGTAGGAGTGGTAGGAAGAGGGACCCAGCGCTCACGTTTGGTGATGGCAGATGGCTCCAAACCCAACTCCTCCACCTACAGTTTATGGCATAATAGAGAAAGGCATTGACATGGAAAAGAAAAAGGGGTGGGGAGAGATGCTCTTTTTCACTTTCCCTTCTTGAACTTGTCCTCATCCTCCAAGGCTTGAACAAGCCTCTTCAGGGCTCCATTCTCCAAGGAAGAGGAGTGTTCATGTTAAGGGTGGAAATACCGTACATTGCAACCTTACTAAATCTTCCTGCCGTTGTTCTCAATGTGAGCCAAGTTCTTCTGGTGGCCATAGAAAATAGGAAACATGAAAATAGAAATACTCCATTGGACCAGGTTCTTTTAGTCCAGATTATGTAAGTGGTCTAGTTGCACATGGCTTTTCATGTAGAAGAGTGAACCAGCATCTCATTTTGGATTTGTAAAGAGATCAAGCACATTGATGCTCATGCACATCATTTTAATTGTTCCAGATAAATGGCAACTAAATGACAAAGTGATGAACCATTCAGACATGTTCAAAACAAGTAACCAACTGGGAGTAACAGATTAGTGTAGTGGAACTGAAAGATAGCTGCCATCCTAAATTTTATCTTAAAAAGATCTGTGTAACCTCAACAGCAACTGGTCCAATTAATAATAGTCTTTCATTGGTTGAAATATTATTAATAAACAGATATTAGTAAAAAGTGAAGGTGGCATTTTGCAGCAATAATTTATTTGTAAAGGTATTATCTATCATCTAGGACAGCAGGATTCTTTTCTGTCAGAGAACCTGAGCATATTTTTTAACTCCAGTGGATGGTGTATTTTTGCACTGACCCAAAGGCAGAGACTCTCCTAATATTCAAAGTTACTATTCATAACAGTTTATGATTCAGAGGAGAAACTGTGGCTTGTATCTACAGATTAAGGATATGCTAGAGAAGGGGGTTAAAATTATTGGTTTCTTAAAAGGCAGTCAAACAAGAAAAAGTTTAACAAAATAGGAAGTGACAGCCTCATGACTGAGTACTTAAAAATTAACATGCATTGCCAAGCAGGAGCACCAGCCGCAGGATTCTGAGGCTCCCGCTTGTGGGCCATGCAGCATTGTGACCAAAAATACATTATTGTATTAAGATTCATGAACAGGAACAGCGTGTTTAGTAGTTTTCTGCTCTACTTAGCTCTAGCTAGAGCTCCATGGAAGGCAGCACTCATTTCTAGGTGAATTGTTTCTATGAGAACAGACAAATGTAAGGCCAGAAAAAAACCCAGAAAAAATATGCCAGCATTTGAAGAAGACCTCTCCTCCTCTCCCCTTTCTCTGTTTCCCCAGGGTCAAATTTTAGTTTGTAAACTCTTTGGGGCAAGACTTGTTCTCTTCTAGTCTGTAAAGTATCATGCATATTAATTGTGCTACAAAAATAATAATAACAATAGCACACATTTTAATCTTTTCTTTTAATCAGCCACTGTAAGGGCATGCCTATGGTATATATGCTGAAGAGAATATAAGTGGTGTCCATTCTGCCTGCCTGTCCAAACTGTAATATGTCATGAACATATTATAAGCCATAGTAAAATCATAGTGGAATTTAAAGAGCCATGGCGAAGCCTAGTACTTCATTGCTGCAAAGTACAGTGAATCAAAAGGGGGCAAATCCCAAGGCTTTCTCCATCATGAATGGGTTTGGATAAATATCCTGTAGTTCAGAATGAGAATTATGCTTAATAATAATGATTCACATTTATTTCAGTATATACTTAGTGCAGAGCTGTCCCCCATTTTCAAGAAGAAAACTCATAATGGCCTTGCCTGCCTCCAGTTCATGCCCTGGCTGGAATGTTTTAGAGTGTTTGCTGCATCTCATATAAATTTTCACAGGAGTTGGTAGTGCCATATAAGCTATTTCAGCATTAGTACTGGTAAATGGTAGATTCTTCCCGCAGCCTGTAACCCCTTTTGCCCTGAGTACTGCCAATCATTTCAAATGGGTGGTGACTGAGTGTGACACATTGACACACATCATTGGTCTCCTTCACAATACACAATTACAGCACTTTGATACCACTTTAACTGCCATGGCTGCACCCTATGGAATCATGAGAATTGTAGTTTTGGGAGGTACTAGAGCTCTCTAGTTCATAATTCTAAATACCTCTCCCTAAATTGCAAATCCCAGGATCCCATAGGATGTTGTCATGACTGTTAAAGTGATATGAAAATGCTATAATTGTGTAGTGTGAAAGAGACCTTAGTAATCCAGTTGTTGTTGTTGTTGTGTGCCTTGAAGTCATTTCTGAGTTACAGTAACCCTAAAGCGAGCCTATCATGGGGTTTTCTTGGCAGAATTTGTTCAGAGGGGGTTTGGCATTGCCTTCCTATGAGGCTGAGAAGGTGTGACTGGTCTGTTTTTGGCAGAGCATCCTCCCACCCTTCCTCTTTGAAGGGCCTACTAATTTAAATCTTTGCTGGTGAGAAAAACAGAAGCAGCATAAGACATTTCTGTGGTCTAACTTTCAAGTATTTCTTGGAATTTTACAGGTGACCCTTTTGCTCTGACATAGTCCTCATCACAGTAGCAAAAGCAAAAAAATTTTGTGAGGCAGATGGGTGTATATGGTAGAAAAGGAATGGATTTATCACTTGGGATGCAAACAGCAGGTAAATTTATCTCTTCTTATGGTGTGGGACTGCTATGGTGTGATGATATGGGAGAAACATTCCAGCTTGTAAGAGATTAATGTAAAAGAAGCCTGTAAGCTAGGCTTTTGGAGTACTTCAGTTGGTAGTTTCATTGGTCAAGCCCAAAAGGAACACTATGACGTAATCAGATAATTAAAAGACTTGCCCAAATTGCTAGCTTTTTACCAGGCTTAAATGATGTGTATTGGCTATGGATAAAGAAGCCCTGTTGGCTAAAGTGAGAAAACAATAGTGTAACCTTAGATTTTCCTTGGTTTGTTTTTTTCCGGGCTGTGAGGCCATGTTCTGAAATAGTTTCTTTCTGAAGTTTCTCCTGCATCTGTGGCTGGCATCTTCAGAGAATGGTTGGGTAGGAGTGTGTGGAGTGTACACACACACACACACACACATATATATATATATATATATATATATATATATATTGTGAACCCCTGTTGGGGTAAATTTGTGTAATTGAATGGTTAGTTTCTGGGTATAGAAATGCAAGGATTGTTAGTGTCTGTTTGGGTAATGGTTGGTTGATGGGCCATTATCTCCTGGGAATCCCCTTGTCCCTGGGTGGAATTCCTTTGTAAGTGTTGGGTTTTTATTCTATTGTTCTTCAAAACTGGGAGCCAGATTTTGTTTACTTTTAGGGTTTCTTCTTTCCTGTTGAAGTTGTCCAGGTGTTTGTGGATTTCAATAGCTTCTCTGTGCATTCTGACATGATAGTTGTTGGCCTGGTCCAGAATGTCTGTGTTTTTAAATAACATTTTGTGTCCAGGTGGGTTTATCTCCTGTTCTGCTACTGCTGATTTTTCTGGCTGGCCCAGTCTGCAGTGTCCCTCATGTTCCTTGATTCATGTTTGCATGCTGCGTTTAGTGGTCCCTATGTAAACTTGTCCACAGCTGTATGGTATGCAGTAAATTCCTGCACACACACACACACACACACACACACTCTCTACACACTCCTACCCAACCATTCTCTGAAGATGCCAGCCACAGATGTAGGCGAAACGTCAGAAAGAAACTATTTCAGAACATGGCCTCACAGCCCGGAAAAAAAAAAACACAAGGAAAATCTATGGATGCTGGCCGTGAAAGCCTTCGACTTCACAATAGTGTAACCTGTCTGACTTGAGCCTCCAAGTGTAATTTTTGACTGTTCAAATAGTATATATAGTATGATGGATTGGGTAACCAGTGTCCAGACAATAGGGAAAAGGGAAAAACTCCTGATCAGTGACTTGGGGCAAATCTACTTAATAGAAAGGCAGTTTCATTAGTCTTCTGCTTACAAGCCCCCTCCATTTTTGTTTGGCTCTGATCTGTTTTGTGAGGGTCAGGAGGCATAAAACCTCATTATATAACTCCATTGGATGCCGATGTTTCTGTGTGATATGGCAGAGTGCCAGGATCTTAATTAGGGAATCTATAAAGACAGAGGCCGGATGCCACTTCTTGAAAACTGCTTGTAGCCTTCCTGCAAGGAAGAATGCTTTTTATTAATTCATTGCAACATTTGCTTATTTAAAAACAAACCTAAGAAATGCAGCCCACATCAAATGCCATCCTTCTGTTTTTTTTTAAAAAAAAGTCTGCTTCTCAGATTTGTCGCCCAGAGACTAAGTGAATAAAGATCAAAAATGAGTGTGTAGGTCTCTTTGGACTGCAGTCTGTTCTCCCTACCCTCCTTGCTCCAAGCCTCTTGTGTTTTGGGAGGTCTCCAGAATTCCTTCAAGTGAATCCAGATTTTTGAAAAAATGGGCACGGTGCCTTGATGGTTCACTTGCTGGTTGGGGACGCCACTGGCTTTGGCAGTTCACAGCTTGCTTGTCATATATGAAGGCTCCATCCATCCTCTCTTCAAGTGCCTGTTGGAGCTTTGAACTGGGGGAACTGCTAAAAGGCATTAACAGAGTAGGTTATGGGGCAGCGCTTATTGCTCTGGAGTGGCACTGGTTATTACATACCAATTAGGAGACTCTGCCATAGGTTTCATGTGATGATGCAAAATTCTCCACATCAGACTGTGGACATTGTGTCTCCTTTGGTTTTATTGATGTTATGCCATATTGCCAGCAGCAAATACATAAAGTGTGGATAGTACACATGCATTACAAAATACCAATGTCTGTATGTGAGGGAGTTGTAGGCCACCTCATGCCTGACCACACAGATATTTTACTATGTTTACCTTTCATTCATACTTAATTTATTTGCTTAACACATTGGTGTTAAGACTGGTATACTTGCAGCAAATGTGAGTGCTACATAACATTGTGGAAACACTAGTCCTTCAAAATTTCCCAACTCTACAGATGCCTTTCAGCATCCTTTTATCTGTCTCCCATTTCTCTTACGGTAACACCCTGGCCAAGTAATCTGTCTCCCTTTAGTCCCCTGCTTTCTAGTGAAGTCCAGGGCTCTTGGAGGTCTCATATAGATTTATGGTGCCCCTATGAATGTGAGAAAGCTGACTTGACAGCAGATAGCAACAAGCAGAGTCCCCTGGCCAGATAATCTGCCAGTGCCTTTAGGAATGAACAGAGATGTAGATAGAAAGCAGTGGAGGCTTTCTTACATGCAATTTTTGCAATACATGCAATGGGTTGTTGTTTTTTAAGTGTTCAAAATCTCAGTGAACTTGACTGAGAGCAAACTTTCCTGACCATAAAGAGGGTGAAGATAAAATGGTCATAACTCCATAACATACGCCTTTCCTCTATGCCAAAGCTGTACATTTCTGACACTTGAGAGAAAGGTGATCAAAATTTAGAAGTCAGTGCTGTCTCTACTTTCCATATCCTTCACCATGGAACTTAGTCAGTCTTTGTCTACAGTCCTGAGCCCACTTCCATTGGTGGAACATCTCTCTGATTGGAGGCACATAGGATCCCTTTGGCTGCTGACACACTGAAGAAATAATGCAATTTGACCCACTTTAACTGTCATGGCTCAATGCTATGGAATTCTGGGATTTGTAGTTTTGTGAGATATTTAGCTTTCTCTGTCAGAGAGCTCTGGTGCCACAACAAACTACAAATCCCAGGATTCAGTAGGATGGAGCCATGATAGTTAAAGCGGTATCAAACTGCATTATTTTGGCAGAGTGTCAGCCACCTGTGTGTCCCATTCAGTCTTTGGCTGATGCTGCCCAGAAGATATCTCCCATATTAGCCTAACTGAGCACTAAAATCTTCAGGTGCAGCCCTGTCTTCAATCCCATCTCCTTTGGAGATGGAGGCACATTTGAGAGGGATGCAAGAGAAGGCTTTCTCACTGCTCTCTATCTGGCTGTGGATCTCCCTGTCAAGGAAGGTTAACCTGGCACCTTTCCTATTGTCCTACCAACAGGCAAAGCCTGATTTATTCAGTTTTATGTCTTAATTGTACTTGTCTTTTGTCTTTTATCATTTTTACATGCCTTGAGTGCCATTCTTTTTTGTAAAGACGGGATATTAACCTGAAAGTTAAACAAATCCTGTAGGAAGATATATTATGATTATTTCCTTGTCTTACGTTCCCCCCACTCATTTCACAACAGTCCATGCAGGACTGTCTTTTCTAAGCATTTCTTAGTGAAAGCAAATGCTTTACACCTACAGTAGAGTTCAGATGTGGAGCAGTTTCAAAGAGCACTCTGTGGAGAGTTTCCTCTAGGGATTCTGTGGCAGTCTGATGGATTCACAGAATCTGTGGTTTTTGTTCAAGGAGGAGGCCCTTGGGAAGTTCCTCAGCAACTCTGAGAATAAATGCCAATTCTTGCCTGACTGAATTTTTCCACTCCTCACTAACCATTTCTTTCCCTTGCCACCCTCCCCCTCTTAACCTGCTACAGGTAGGTAAGGTGAAACATACACTCTGGGATGACCATGCTTTTCAGCATTAAGGTTCACATATTTGCATGGTTGTACAGATAATAAGGAGATAGGAGCAGGTATATAACACTGTTGTAAAGAGGTTTGAAACATTTGCAACTGCCAAAACTCCCTCATGGACGCCAAAGGGCATAAGTTTTAATTTTGAAAGGGTACCTGTCCACAAACTCATTCATACACCAGAAATCACAAAGTGAGAAATGGATAATGTAATATAGGATAACATTTACTGTGGTTGTTTCCCTTTTTTCTTCCTTTTTAAATTTTTTTTTTTTTTTTTTTAATTTCCATGGCCCACACCGGTAGGGTGTTCTGGAGCTTGAGACCTGATAGTGAAGTAGGATCTGAGTTTGTGGAACTGGACTAAATGAGAGCTAGCAAACTGAACCTAATCCTGACAGGATGGAGATGTTGTTGGTTGATGTCTGCCTGATCCAGAGGATAGTTTGTTACTTGTTCAGAATAGAGTTACAGTTCCTCTTAAAAATCAGGTTTACAATCTATGCCTGAGATCCTGCATCAGCACATAGCTCTGCATGCGAAGTTCAATGTTCTCCCCACCTGACAGCTGCTAACACTGGGAAGGGGCCCTTCTGCTGTTGTGTACCAGTGGAGAGTGGAAGGGAAAGGTTGTTCAAACCATGAAGAAGCAGCTGGTTTCATGTCAGTTTGGGGATGGAGAAATGAGGCTGTGCTCTCAAAAGGAACACATTCACTTTTTCCTTCCCCTAGCAGCTCAGAACAGCTGCATCTGCATGGTGTGAATCGCTTCCCCTTTCCCACATTCACTAGTATATGATGGCAACAGAGGTCCCTGCTGGGGCTCGACAACTGCCAGGCAGTGGGAGGATTTTGATAAAGATCAAGGGAAAGTGAACAGCCCTCTGCGCTCCATCCAAAAGGTCACTAACAGGACTATTGAAGAATGTCTTTGGTAGTAACATGGCAAGTCTGATCAAGAGGGCTTTAAATGAAATCCTTGGTGAGATGGAGATGATAGCTCAAACATCAGCCCAAAGGCAAGTTCTAAATGCAAGGATGTGAATTCTAGAGGAGAAGCTGAAGAGAGAATGCTGTCCTCAGAAAAACTGACAGTAAATTAATAGGGGAGAACAAACAAAGTTCAAATATCTGTACACCAACACAGACAGTTTGGGAAACTTGAAGTCCTAGGACAGGAAGGCAAATAATGACTTTATAGGCATAACAAGCCTGGTGAGATAACTCCTGTGATTGGGATATTACAATTGAAAAGTATAACCTATTGGGGGAGTAGCATTATATGTCAAAGACAAATTCACTTGTACAGAAATCCATGAGAGTGATCAGAATGGACAAAAGTGACAGGTGTAATATGAGTTGACCCAATACAGGTTTTTTGGGGGGGATTTTCACAGTGTGTACATTTTACTCCTTATACACATAGTGAAAAACCTAGAAAATACTGTATTGAGTCTACTCATATTACACCTTTACTTGATCCAGAGTTATAAGAGGTTTTATGTGGGTTTTGTTCAGTGATCAGAGTGGACCAGTTGAGAGCATTTGGGTAGAAATAAATAGAAAAATAAATAAATGCAACATTGTGGTTGCTCCTCCGTGGCCCTCCCCCTCCCTCCCCAGGCCTCCCCCCTCCCTCCCTGCGGCCTTCACGGAGCGAAGGCTCCGTGAAGGCCCTCGCTCCCTCCCCCTCCCTCCCCAGGCCTCCCCCCTTGCTCCCTGGGGCCTTCACGGAGCCTTCCAAGGCTCCGTGAAGCCCCCCGCGGCCCTCCCCCTCCCTCCCCAGGCCTTCACTCCCTCACCCAATTGCTACCCACTCTTCCCAGAGTGGATTAGACTGAAACTTAGCCTTGGGTCCAGTCTCTGCCCACAGAGTAATAATTTAGGTGATGAGGTGTCGTCCTAAACAACCAGGCAGTCCTCCATTGCAACCGGAAGTCCCGCAGTATCTTACTTTTAAGAAACTCCCATTCATCATGAATTCCCTTCTCTTTTAGTATTCCTGACCACAGGATCACACCCAGTATTTCCCTAAGTTTACTGAAATCAGCTTTCTTAAAGTCTAAATGTGTGTCTGACTATGCTTGGCTTCCCCTTTTCAGTGTATCACAAACTCCAGGAAAACATAGTCACTTCTACCTAAGGATCCTGCCACGTCCACCCCACTATCCAGGTCAACAGTGTTGGTTAGGATCAGATCTAAAATAGTTGATTTCCTTGTTTCCTCTTCCACCTTCTGGACAATGCAGTTGTCTGCAAGGGAATTGAATTTTTTAGTCCTTATAGTCTTTATAGTCTATAGTCCTCCAACAAATATCAGGATAGTTGAAATCTCCCATTACTACTACATCTCTCCTTTTTGAATTTGTGATCATCTATTCTAGGAAGGCATCATCCACATACTTAGTCTGGCTTGCTAAGAGGCTCAATGACATCCCTGTTTTTTCTCTCCCCCTTAATTTTTACCCAAATGCTCTCAACCTGGTTTCCAAGATTTAAGTCATGGATATCTTCATAGGTGTAAACATCCTTGACATATAATGCTACTCCTCCTCCTTTCCTGTTTGGTCTATTTCTCTGAAATTGGTTATATACCTCTGTTACTACATTCCAATCATGAGAATCATCCCACCAGTTTTCAGTGATGCCTATTGTATAATGTTTGATTTGCTGTGTTAAAAGTTCAAGTTCATTTTGTTATTTCCGATGCTCTGTACATTAGTGTAGAGACGTTTAAGACCATGGGCCATTCCCCCTAGCTGCTTATTTAAGTTCCCCCCCCCCCACACCTACCCACTGTTGGGTTCTTGTACTATTTGGCCAGTTCTCTCTAAAACAGGTGGGTTATTATCTCCAGCACTTGATGAACTCCTGCCCTCAAAAATACTGTCTCCCTCCCTCACATGTAAAATCATAGAGTTGGAAGAGACCACAAGGGCCATCCAGTCCAACCCCCTGCCATACAGAAATAAACAGTCAAAGTATTCCCAACAGGTGGCTATCCAGCCTCTGTTTTAAAACCTCCAAAGAAATTTCAGTGTCAAACAGCTCTTACCGTGAGAAAGTTCTTCCTAATGTTTAGATAGAATCTCTTTTCCTGTAGTTTGAGTCCATTGTTCCTTGTCTCTTGAGCAGCAGAAAACAAGCTTGCTCTATCCTCAATATAACATCTCTTCAAATATTTAAACATGGCTATCATGTCCCCTCTTAACCTTCTCTTCCCCAGGCTAAACATACCCAGCTCCCTAAGCCGCTCCTCATAGGGCATGGCTTCCAGACCTTTCACCATTTTGGTCACCCTCCTCTGGACACATTCCAGCTTGTCCATATCCTTCTTGTATTGTAGTGCCCAGAACTGGACACAGTGTTCCAGGTGAGGTCTGACTAAAGCAGAATAGAGTGGCGCTGTTCCCTTGATCTAGACACTATACTCCTGTTGATGCAGCCTAGAATCGCATTGGATCTTTTTACCTGCCGTGTCATACTGCTGACTCGTGTTCAGTTTGTGATCCACTAAGACTCCTAGATCCCATTTGCATGTACTGCCCTCAAGCCAGGTGTCACCCATCCTATATCTGTGCTTTTCATTTCTACTGCCCAAGTGTAGTATCCTACCTTTCTCCCTGTTGAAATTCATTTTGTTAGTTTTGACACAGCTTTCTAATCTGTTAAGATCATTTTTAATTCTGATCCTGTCCTCTGGGTTATTAGCTACTCCTCCTAATTTGGTATCATCTGCAAATTTGATAAGTTCAGTTTAAAGCCCCCCAATCAGATTTTTGAGCCTCTTAGGAAAAATATTCTTGCTGTGAGGGCCTCAAGTTGCTGGACCTTCTCTTCTAACAGGGCCACCAACTTGCACTTGCTGCAGGTATAGTTACATCCTCTGGCAAGAATACAAACATACCACAGCTGTTGCAGGTGACTGCAGTAGCTCCCTTACTGTCCATATTCAGTAATCTTAGGTAGGCACTGAATCAGAACTGCAGGCCTCCCATCACAAACTCCCCCAGTAAACACCCCTTTTGGTCTTGCCTGTTAGCTGAGTTCTGTGAGCTGAGCTCCAGGGACTGGGGTTGCAGCTATAGAGAGCTAGTGGTTCTCTATCATGATGAATATTTTAAATGATTTTATGGAAACTACTGTGTGAGTATAGCAATGCTTTAAATAAATAAAGTAAGATTCTTTCCCTGCTTTGGAAAGTTACTCTTTTGGACTACACATTTCAGAAGGCAAACACCCAGCTTTTACAAGAGTTGGGAGCTCAGTGTTGCTTCCAGGTGTTTTTCTTACTAGCCACAGATACTGTAACTTCTGCATCCATGACCATGTTGATTCTCAAAATAGGAATGTGTGTGGGAGACTGATAGAGGCAAAGCTTGGCCATGTGGCTGCAAGATTCTGAGTGTTGTCATTCAAAGAAGTAATGTTCCCAAATTCTGAACGGAAGTCCATGAAAGACTGCTAGCCATCATGGCTATAGGGAGCCTTCAGATTCAGTGTTCCATTCATGGTTTTTTTCAGCTAATGGCTTGAGTACTTTGAACTAGTAGAAGAATACTACTATAGCTATTAAGTAATAATAAACATTTATATAGCACAATCTGGATGTTCAATGGGCCAGCATGGCGTAGTGGTTTGAATGTTGGAATATGACTCTGGAGGCCAGGGTTTGAATCCCCACTCAGCCATGGAAACCCACTTGGTGACTTTGGCAAAGTCACACTCTCTCAGCCTCAGAGGAAGGCAAAGGCAAAAACCCCTCTGAACAAATCTTGCCAAGAAAACCCCATGATAGTTTTGTCATAGGCTCGCCATAAGTTGCAAGTGACTTGAAGGCACATAACAACAACAGATGTTCAAAGTGATTCATTTACATTGGGCCCTCAGTATCCACTGGGATTTGGTTCTAGGACCCCCTGTGGATATCAAAATCCGTGGATGCTCAAGTCCAATTCTGTACAGTGGTGTAGTAAAATGGCATCTGTTACATAAAATGGCAAAATTGGGGTTTGCTTTTTGGAATTTGGGGAGGCAATATTTTTGAACTGGGGTTAGTTGAATCTGTGGATGCATAATCTCTGGATACAGAGGGCTGACTGTATTTTATATCCATAACCCTTAGAACAGATATGCAAGGTGAGCTGCTTCTTTACTCTGCAAACCATACCACTTTCTATTGCCATTAATTGGTTCTGTACATTGCAACTTTTCTCCTCTTTGCCTTGCCTGAGGCTGCTTTTGCTTGCATTCCTTCAGAGTGTGAGAATTGCTAATTAGCTGAAAACTGAGCCATAAAGTGGTTAATCAGGGGATCAGTAGAATTGATATCCCAATGTAATGATTGGAAGAGATAACTTTTCTTACCAGTTCATTTCTTTTCTCCCTGGGATAGGCAACTGGCATCCATGCCGTAGCAAGAAATGTCTCTTGATGATCTGGATTCAATACGTCTAATTGGTCTAATGGGAAAACCAATCTAGATGGGTGCTTGGCCGTTCTCAGCCTAGTTTCTTGCTGTTTGCACACAACACCAGGTGCAGTGGAGAAACGAACAGGAAAGAGAGGGAGTACTGATTGACAAAGCTTTTTCATTAGCTTGTCAATCAGTACAAGCTCCCCTTCTAGTTGCTCATGCATCCCCATAGCAGTAGCTCAGTGGCAGAGACATTCTTTAGCATACAGATCATTCATTCTGTCTTCAGCTCCTGGCATCTCCTGGTAAAGGATGTCAGGGAGGTGTAGCATAGGGCTAAATCAGGATTGAGCAACTGCATCAGGTCTAGAAGCCACATTTATGCCCCAGAACCCTCCAGTGGCCACGTGGGGCATCACCCACTTCATATTGCATCCAAAGAAGTGGGTTTATATCCACAAAAGCTAATGCAAAAATAAAAACCAGTCAGTCTTAAAGGTGTTGCCACATTTCTTTCTCCACCCTTCCTTCCTTCTTTTTATGCTGGAAGAGACTAACACAGCTACTTCTTTGCATCCTGTCGTTACACCAGCGGCTTCCAAGAGCAGCAGTTCACCCTCCTTTTGGCACCAGAAAACAGCCAGTTTGGGGATTTTGGAGGTTTTGTGGGTGACAAAACCATCCTTGGGGACTGTGCTGGGCTAGATGGACATGTGGTTCCAGGTAGCTGTTTAAAGTGCTGGGCTAGATGGACCTGTGGTTCCAGGTAGCTGTTTAAAGTTGCTGCTCCTTTTGAGCAAAAGAATACTGTACAGCATTTCTATCAGAAACAGATAGAACCAGAGCCTGGGAATTTTACTTTTTGGACTACAGTCCCTCGAATCACCTGGAAAAGTAGCATTTCTAGTCGCTGGATAGAACCAGAAAGCATCTTTCCTGATGCTTCATCCATAGGGTGGCAAGACAAGACATTTTCCCTGGGCTGAGAATGAGAGGATTCCCTGTGGCACTTTCTCCTGAGGAGCTGTCTCAGCCTGGAAGCATTCTTCCCATCCTTGAATACCCCTAGCTCTTGTGCATCAGCTGTTCCTCCCTTTCTTTCTCTTTCTCTCTCTCTCTTTCTCTCTTGTCTCTCCACTTTACTGGAAAATAAATTAGCAGACTAATTAGATGACTATCTTAAGCAGCCAGCAGTTGCTCCCTGCCACAACTCCAGCTGAATACAAGATGATCACAGCAGCTCAAAGTATCCACTTGGGACTCAGAATTGCCCTAGTTAATTTGCCTGTTTCACCTGGGGCAGGTCCCTGGGCCACCTCCAGAGTCAATTTTGGGGGAATCCATGTGGCTGTGTGATAAGATAAAACAGCAACAAAGGTAGTGCAGTTGATATCTTCTTTCCTGGGGAAATTGCAGGGAACTGTGTATCTGCATCCCAAAATTTGTTTTTCAGCTGAAGTTCAATTAAGCAATGGATGGATGCTGGTAGTGTTAGTTTCCTGATGCTTTCATACATTTTGTCATGGTGTTACATATGATGTTAAAGGCTAATATGAGGGGCAGCAATTAAATTATACATGTGTACACAAATACAATTTTTAAAGTATCAAACAGAAGTTCAGACAAGTATGTGCTGGATCCCAAAAAGGTACAATGCATTATTTAGAACAGGGGTTCTTAACCTGTGGTCCATGGACACCCAGGGGGCCGTGATGCCCTCATAAGGGGTCCACGAAGGCTTGACGGCTGCTCAGCCCATATGACAGGATCCAAGGGAAAGGCTGGCTGGCTTGGGCTGCGCATTGTTGTTCAATCCTCTCAAGCCACAAATCTGCAGGAGAAGCAGGAGAAAAGTTTTCCCTCCCCTCCAGTGCCTGAGGGAAGGGTTAATGGATGGTGTAATGGTATTATTATTAGTATCAGGTTTTATTATTGTTAGGGTTTTAAATCTTGAGTTAAGTCTTGGGGAGTCTGTGGCAACAAATGATATTTAAAGGGAGTCCCTGGTAAAGAAAAGATTAAGAGCCACTGAGTTAGAACATAAATTTATTAGAGTGACTAACAAAACAGAGTATTTGAAACAAAAATATTGTGGCAAGATGCTCTGGCTTCTTCCTTCTTCAGTTTCTGTTCCCAATTTGGACTGAGAGCAGCTCGGCGGGGTGCGGGGAGCCAAAAGATCTTCCCATAATATGCAAATATTTCTACTTTGTAAATTGCTGAAATAAATAAATGAACAAACACACACATACACACCACTCCTGAAATCCAGCACAAGTATGGACTGAGAACACACCGTTTGACTTCCAGTCTGTGTACTGTTAGCAAATGGAACTTCTTGCCTTGATCCAATTCTAGTCATGCACAGCTAATGGTGGCTCAGAGATGGGAGGAGGGTGTATGTTTGCATCATAAGATCTATACGTACAGTTCAGTGAAACACAGATATGCATCGGTATCATTTGTCTGCTGGTATAAACCTAGTCCTGTGTACCAGTCTCCCTTGCTGGATTGGGATTTCTTTTTACTTGAGAACAGATGGTTTTCACAGGCTTTCTTAAGACAGATTATCTGTGTAATGTATAGCAGCCTTAGTGTAAGTTATTTTAAAAGAATGTACAGATCGCATTTCAGTGTCAACTTGAAATGATTTTTGTTGGGAACTAGATATTATTCCCAATATGTAGAGTTCCTTCAGGAAGTGATTAGTGGGATGTTTTACTAACTGTACAACAGTACTGTAATTGTACATCAAAGCAACGATGTTGTATACTTCATTCTTTAGATTTCTGTTAGTAATAAAGCTAACTGTTTAACCCTGTAGTTTTGGCTACTGAGTCTAAAGAAGAGAGTATGTGACACTGTCACCCCAGCCAGCATAGCCAATGATGAGGAGTGATGGGAGCTCCAGTCCAACAACATCTAAGTGACTTTACTTTGCCAACTCTTGAAGTGAAAGGAAAGTAACATCATGCCTAAGTTGGGTGCCTGAAGCCCTAGTCAGCAACCTAATTCACTGAAAGCCCACTGTGAGGAATAGATGCAGAGCAGTGGGCCAAGGCTTCCTTTTAGCCTTAGAGGAGACAGCCAGCCGTTTAATTAGCACAGCAATCACCCCTTTCATACACCTCTCTCTGGTATTGGTAATTGGGTTCTGGGGTGAAGTGGTGTTTTCCAGGGGGCTGGGTATGGTCCTGAGGACTGATGTCTGGTCTAAATGGACCCTTCTTTTTCTTAAGGCTGCTGGGCACCAACTAAGAGATCCCACTTGTTTTGCTTAAAAAGTTTGGAGTACTTAGGAAAGTTGATTTTTTTAAAATTTCAGCTCCCAGAATCCTCCAGTCAGCATGGCCAACAGGCAACACTGCCAATGCTGGATGGGGGATTCAGGGAGTTGCAGTCCAAAAATGTAACTTTTTCCAAGTTCGGCCTTGGAATTAGTGAAAAACAATTGCAGTTGTGCGTTGTGTGTATTGTGCGTATATCTGCTTGAAAGGAGGAATTAACAAAGCAACCAGTCTCTAATTACATGCCCTTGTTTGCTGAGGTGGAGCATTTGGGCTGTTGTTGAAGCACTTATCATTCTTGGTGGTCTTTTTGTGTGCTTCAGGTAGATAGCCTGGAGGACAAGCTGATGCAGTGCAGAGAGGCCCTGGAAGAGGTGGATTTTAAGCTGCGGAGAGAAGAACTGACTCCTGAGAGAAGGTACTTTGTGGAAATATATTCACCTGTAGGTGTCTGTTGCTGTTGCAAACCACAAGTGGATTTGCTGATGCACATTTTCTGGACAGCTTAGAGCAGAGATTTAATATGCTACCCCATCCAAAAGGCTTGCTCTAAAAGGAGGCAGCTTTGAATAAGAAACATGAAATCAGTAGAGTACCAGACTATGCTCTTTATTATTTTTCCTATCTCTCATACCTGCCCATTGTGAATGCACTCTGAGCCCTAATATGCTTTTAGGTTTTTTACCATTCCTCCATGCATTCCCTTTTCAGACTGTCCTTTTGCTACTTCACTGTTTTCTTCCTTTTAATATTTAAAGATTGCTTAAAGCTTATGCATGACAAAAATAATTTCCCTCTGCTTTGTAACTGCTTGGGGAATTAGCTTATATTTGCTGACCACCTGTTGTTGCATAGCGACACCAAATTTTGCAGTAGGCTTTATCTGCTAATAAACCAGTATGTTGGAATGCAGGGTGCAAACTTCTAGTATGCTAAACAAAAACAAAATAAGGACCACCATGTGTGCAACAAGATTTTATAAGAGAAGCCCAAATAAGAAATGTGTCTACACACATACCAGTTTCGGTTCCTGTGACTAAAACTGGCCTATAAACTCTGAATGCACATTTTCATTTTGTTGTGGGTTTGTCTCCCCCAAGTGAAATAACTACTTTCAGTCCTCAAAGTTGATTGTAGTCACAGCTTGGAAAAGTTATTTTTTCTGGGGGGCGAGGTGGACAACAACTCCTAGCTGATCTTCCTGGCGGGATCCTTGGAGTTGTGTTCAAAAAATACATTTACAGGCTCTGGCTGTAATAAGTATGTAGCATGCTAAATGCTATATAGAACACATGCTGTATAGAACATAGAATCATAGAGGTAGAGATGGTCCTGTAGGCCATTTCAGTCCCTGCTTGATGGTGGAAATCCAGAGCTAGAGCATCCCAAACAGCTATGGCCAGATTAAAGCAGTTGAATCCCTGGAGCAGTTTCAAAAGCATGGTCCCCTTTTTGCACTTGTGTGAGCACCTGTTTCAGGTGCCAGCGAAGGGCAGCTCTGCATATCCCCTTCTGCATAGGTCCTAGCTGGTGTGATGAGGGGGATGAAGTTTCAGAGGTAGCTATGCCAATGAAGCACCCACCCTTCCCTCTCTTTACAGCAGGAAAATGGGGCCAAAGTGGGTAAGTAAACATACCGATCCTTGGGTGGAGTGGGAGGAGAAAAGATCTTCACTGCTCCTCTCCCCAGTAGTGTTTCTCTCTTCACAGCAACACAGTACAAGAAACAGGTGTGCATGTGTGTATGCTTGCATGGTGCCAGCAGTAGCATCTGCTGCGGGTCCTGGAATGATTGTTCCAATTTCACCATTGACAACAAGTAGCTGCCCAGCCTCTGCTTGAAAGCCTCTAACAAAGGAGAGTCCACCCCAGCTCTAGGTATCTGATGTCATTGTCAAGCTGCTCTTATCATTCAGATGTTTCTCCCAATTTTCAACTGAAATCTGTTCTCCCAAAGATTTTCCTTCGGGTTTTTCCGGGCTGTGAGGCCGTGTTCTGGAAGAGTTTCTTTCTGACATTTCGCCTGCATCTGTGGCTGGCATCTTCAGAGATGTTCTCCCAAAATTTAAGCTTCTTGGTGTTTGCCCTCTGCTCTGGGTAGAATGAGTCTTTGCCTCATTGGTGTAACACCTATTCAGATGTTTGAAGGGCATTGGCATGTCTTCTCTCCTCCAGCATCCAGTGCCTTCCACCTTTCTGCAAGTGACTTGTTTTCTGCACCCCTCCTTATTTTACCATCTTTGCTGCCCTTCTCTGAACTCATTCTGATTTGTCTGCCTCCTTCTTGAAGTGCACTATCCAGGCCTGGAGACATTATTCCAGATAAGACTGCTCTAGTGCAGGACAAAGGGTGCTCAGCAGTGGCTCCTCTTCGTCTTGGACAGATGTGACCAGTGGGGTGCCACAGGGTTCTGTCCTGGGCCCAGTGCTATTCAACATCTTTATCAATGACTTGGATGAGGGAATTAGGGGCATACTTATCCAATTTGCAGATGACACCAAATTAGGAGGCGTAGCTAATACCCTAGAGGACAGGATCAAAATTCAGAATGACCTGGATAGACTGGAGAGCTGGGCCAAAGCTAACAAAATGAAATTCAATACGGAGAAATGTAAAGTACTGCATTTAGGGCGGAAAAATATAGGATGGGAGAGACCTGGCTGAATGAGACTACGTGCGAAAGGGATCTAGGAGTCCTAGTAGACCACAAGTTGAACATGAGCCAACAGTGTGATGCGGCAGCTAAAAAGGCCAATACGATTTTGGGCTGTATCAATAGAAGAATAGTGTCTAGATCAAGGGAAGTAATAGTGCCACTCTAGTCTGCCTTGGTCAGACCTCACTTAGAATACTGTGTCCAGTTCTGGGCACCACAATTCAAAAAGGATATTGACAAATTGGAGCGTGTCCAGAGAAGGGCAACTAAAATGGTGAAAGGTCTGGAAACAATGCCTTATGAGGAGAGACTTAGGGAGCTGGGTATGTTTAACCTGGAAAAAAGACAGTTAAGAGGCGATATGATAGCCCTGTTTAAGTATTTGAAGGGGTGTCACGTTGAGGATGGAGCAGGCTTGTTTTCTGCTGCTCCAGAGACTGGAACATGGAGCAATGGGTGCATGCTCCAGGAACAGAGATTCCACCTCAACATGAGGAGGAACTTTTTGACAGTAAGAGCTGTTCGGCAGTGGAACACACTCCCTCGGAGCGTGGTGGGGTCTCCTTCCTTGGAGGTCTTTAAACAGAGGCTGGATTGCCATCTGTCGGGGATGCTTTGATCAAGATTTCCTGCGTGGCAGGGGGGTTGGACTGGATGGCCCTCGTGGTCTCTTCCAACTCTGCAATTCTATGATTCTAAAGTGGAACCATTACTTCTCATGACCAGGTTTCTAAGTCAGTTTGCAGATAAGGCAAGATGATGGTCTTCAAGTTTTCAATCGTCTTGCACATGGGGCTGTGTTTGCTTAGCGTATGCCTGTAGGTTTTTGGTTTTTGCACTTTTTGTGGCTTTGCTAAATGCAAGGAGCTGTGTAAAGCTGCTAGCTGATCACTGGAAATTTGAGGGGGGTGGCTGCAGGAGCTTCAGGTGAGAGAGCACTTAACTCTTCTCTTGCACACTCCTTTTGTAACCTTCCTTCAGCTGTTTTCCCACAAAGGAAAGACAGGGAATGGCAGCAGTCAGGAGGATTAAGTAGTACCTGCTATTTCTCTGCTGCAAATTCTCCCTTGCTTTGCAGCTGTTTAATGAAGACCCAGTTCTCCTGCTAGATATGTAATTCTGACCTTATATAGCTGATGAGAATTTATAAGGTATTTCCCTATGCACTTTCCAGCCTGGTTTTGCTAGGAAAATGATTTTTTTAAAAAAAACAACTAAAGCAGAGATTCATAGGAAATTGCTTCTCAAAGATTAAGGCCTAAATCTGATTGGTTAATCGCAACTAAAGGAGACCCACTGAATCAGTGGGATTTACCTAAGTGTTGTTTTACCATTGAAAAATTAATCCAGTGGGGTTTTACTGTAATTGGAACTAGCAACTGGATAGGCCTATATCTTTCTTCCAATTGTAAAGCTTTACCGGTCTCCTCCTCTCTGCTTAATCTTCTTAAAAGATACATCAAAACAGCGTCAAAACAAAACTGCCCATTTTTTTTTATTCTTTTGGAAACTGGTCCTTTACCAGTGGCAGAATCTGGATCTACATTATGCAAAAAACATGTATAGATTTAGAACTGGCGGATGGCTGGAAGATTCTAGGAGAAGCAGTTTAAAACAAGGGTAGTGTTTTTCTCAGACACTACCACAGCAAATTCGGTATTTAAGATGTAGGCCTATGGAGAAGAACTGGATTTTGTTTTGTTATACTTTTTTCTGTCTGTGATTCCTTGCTGTTTTCTTTCATCCCAGCACCAATAGTGTCTTGAGAATCTAATTCGCATTTGCCATTTTGAGTCACTTACTGACATGCTTCTCTTAAAGCAGAATAAGAAACATGGGGCTGACATCATTCCCTGTTTTCTTCACAAGCATTAGTTTATCATATGGGATGCCATTGCCTTGTAAATTGCTCAGCACCCAGTTCATGTTACTTTCTGTTGGTGGCAGAGCAGAAAAGTATGGTGACTTCATGTTACATTATCCATTATACTATATATGTGATCAGGAGAAGGAAAGGAGACAGTGGCCAAGATCCTATAATGTGTGCTTTACTCTGCAGATGAAGTTCTGTGTCTCCACCACCACCTGGCAGCTGTGAAACCCTGCCGCTGTCACTTAGCTGTGGGGAAAAGAGGGAGGGGGCAGGCAATTCAGACTGTAGCAAAGCAGGGGTGTCACCTCGGTTGTGAGCAAGAAATGAAGGTGTGTTTTCAAAAGGAATGCATCTGCTGTTTCCTTTCCCTGGGAGTCCAGAGCAGCCAGAACTTCATATATTAAGGAGGAGGAGGAGCCCCTCCTGGAGCTTGATGGTTGCTGGACTGGGGAGGGTTTTGGATAGAGCACAAGGGCCAGTAAGTAGCCTTTGCACTTCATCCAAAAAGGGATGCATTTATAAGATGCATTTAAGCACATGTAAGTCACAAGATGCCAGCTACTAAGTGACAGCTGCACCATTAACATCTGTTTCCACCCTAGGAGAACTCATACTGCAAGAATGGGGAATATGTGGCCCTCCAGAATCGTTAAGACTACCATCCCCATCTTCATTGACACCCTGACTGGGGCTGATGGGACTTCGACTATACCAACATTTAGAAGAGCACACATAACCCATCCCTGAAATATAGTCGGTGGGGTGGAGGCAGAGGGTGGGTGATTAGTTTGTTGCTTACTGAACAAATTGTGAGGAATTTGGCTCCATTTCTTTCTAACCTTCAAAGCTTCCACTGTAATTTCCCCAGTCTCTTTTTTCTATGGGAGCTGTTGAGTCCTTGCTTTAGAATTGGCTGAATGTGTCTGTTTTCTAACAGGCTGATGTCTCTATTTCTCCATCCTCTGATGTGCTTCTAGGAGTCCCTCTTTTCCCTTTCCCAGTGTTAACACATCCTATGCTCTTTCCTTAACTCACTCTGCAGTCTGTTTTGGCTCTGTTTTCACTCTGGCTGCTGCTTTATTCTCTAGGGATACAAAACCCTATTATGCTCACTGCCATTCCCAACTATACCACAGAGCTTGCTTGGAACTGGCAGATAATTTGCTGGTGCATGTTTATTTCTAGCCACAGCAAAGCTGTTCTGTCCTCCCTGCTGTAATGGGACCATTGCTGCAGGTGCTACTTTTAGGTGATTTGTTTTGTTCTCATGCTTTAAAAACTGAATTAATCATCTGGTGCACAGCTAACAATACAAGCCTTGGATTTGTTCTTCTCCTTGGAAAATGTAACAGAGCTGTTTAGCTGCTAAAACTTCTTCTGGAATAAGGCATGAATACCAGATGTATGGTGAAATTGATGTGTACGTGTTTCTTGTCTGAAATCTTACATGTACAGTTAGGTTTGGAAATAATTGGACACTGACACAAGTTTTGTTATTTTGGCTGTTTAGCAAAATAACTTCAAGTTACAGTTAATTAATGAATATGGGCTTAAAGTGCAATCTCTCACCTTTAATTTGAGGGTATTCACATCCAAATTGGCAGAAGGGTTTAGGAATTCCAGCTCTTTAATATGTAGCCCCCTCTTTTTCAAGGGACCAAAAGTAATTAGACAATTGACTCAAAAGCTGTTTCATGGAGAGGTGTAGGCTATTCCTTTGTTATTTCTTCATTAATTAAGAACGTAAAAAGTCTGGAGTTGATTCCAGGTGTGGCATTCGCATTTGGAAGCTGTTGCTGTGAACCCACAACATGCAGTCAAAGGAGCTCTCAATGCAAGTGAAACAGGCCATTCTTAGGCTGTCTAAAAAAAAAAAAAATCATCAGCGAGATAGCAGGAACATTAGGAGTGGCCAAATCAACAGTTTCATACATCTGAGAAAAAAAGAACATACTGGTGCAACACCAAAAGGTCTGGATCCACAGAAGACAACAGTGGTGGATGATCATAGAATCCTTTCCATGGAAAAGAAAAACCCCTTCACAACATCCAGCCAAGTGAAGAACACTCTCCAGGAGGTAGGCATATCATTATCCAAGTATACCATAAAGAGAAGACTTCCTGAGAGCAAATACAGAGGGTTCACGACAAGGTGCAAACCATTCATAAGCCTCACTTGGCCAAGAAATTTCTAAAAAACCCCGCCCAGTTCTGAAATAGCATTCCTTTGACAGATGATACTCAGTTCAGTGATATATTGTATGTTCTAATTCAGCCAAATTCAGTGAAATTGATTGGATGGCACTTCATTTTATAGATGGACAGTGACCCAAAGCATACTGTGAAAGCAACCCAGGAGTTTTTTAAGGCAAAGAAGTGGAATATTTTGCAATGGCCGAGCCAATCACCTGATCTCAACCCAGTTGAGAATGCATTTCACTTGCTGAAGACAAAACTTAAGGCAGAAAGACCCACGAACAAACAACAGCTGAAGAGAGCTGCAGTGAAGTCCTGGCAAAGCATCACAGAGGAGACCCAGTGTTTGGTGATGTCCTTGCATTCCAGACTTCAAGCAATCATTGCCTACAAAAGATACTTGACAAAGTATAAAAAATGAACATTTTATTTATGATTGTGTTAATTTGTCCAAATACTTTTGGTCCCTTGAAAAAGAGGGGCTACATATTAAAGAGATGTAATGCCTAAATCATTCCGCCAATTTGGATGTAAATACCTTCAGATTAAAGCTGAGACTGCACTTTAAGCTCATATTCATTATTTAACTGTAACTTGAATTTATTTTAGTAAACAGCTGAAATAACAAAATGCATGTCAGTGTCCAATTATTTCCAGAACTAACTGTACTTTCACATACAGTTTACTACATAGAAGTAAATTCAATTTAGGACAGTTCTTTGTACATGAAGGACATAGGAGCTGCTGATTTGAGATTCTTAGAAATGAGAAGAAAGGGCAAGAATATTTCTTTCAAAAGAGTTCCTCTGAGAACATTCCATGTATTCCAGACAATCCTACCATTTCAAAACAAAGCAAAAACAAGCAACAGCAAATGTAGCTGTGCCTATCATGTGACTCAGTGTTCCTGCATGCAGTTTTCAAAAAAATACTAGGAAGACATGGTTAGATTAGGTCCCTTCTCTCAGACATGCCAGTTTTATATAGAGGAGCATTCATCTATTGTATTAACAGCACCAGCAGCCTGATGTGGTACACTACAGTCCTAGGCCTGAATCCTGTTGGTAGTGGCTTCTAGGATAGACCCAATTTTTGAATGGTAAGTTAACACATAAATCCCAGTCATTTAGTGGGTCTAGCCTAATTAGGACTACCAATAAGATTCAAGCCATAAGCTTGCCAGTTGATCAGCTGTGTGAGAGAAGTAACTAAACTTTAGTCTGTGAATCAGAGTACACTCTCTGTTAGGGATGAGGAGCCTTTCCTTGTACGTACATCTTTTCCCAAAGTATCTAAATAATCTTCCTCATATTCTTGCAGAGAGTCACTGGAGAAAGAGAAAAGCCTACTAACAACCAAAGCTGAAGCGTATGGTAAGAAATGCATAATGGACATTTCTTTTGAAACTACTGTCACATAAAATTCATCTTAAATTGTGTTTGACGTGGTAGACTCAGCAAACACAGGACCAGGGAAATGAAATTAATTCATTGAGCCATGCTTGAGTTTGGGGAATGTGTTTTTGAAGGTTGTATCCTAAATACTTTCTTAAACATGGTAGGAACCAGGGCTGATGCCCCTTGCATGTTGCTTGTTTAGAATTTCCATCAGCCTCAGCCTGTCCAGCCAGTGATGAAAAATGATGGTCATAGAAGTTATTTGCAGGGCCAAAGGTCCTGAATGCTCCTTGCCCCAGAGTGTAAGCATTAGAATTTAGCACAACCTCCCCCAACAGTGGGTGATAAAAATATATACATTTCTATTTAAATAGCATAGCTATTACTCAAAATTGAAGATGCTGACTGTTCTAGCTTTGAAAGTTAAGGCATGAACAAAGAATTTACAGTTGTCCCTTCATATTCGCTGAGGTTTGGTTCCAGGAATACCAAAATCCATGAATACTCAAGTCCTATTATATGCAATGGCATAGCAAATTGGTGTCCCTTATATAAGATGACAAAATCTGAGAGGGTCTCTTTTGTCCTACGCTGAGCGTAGCATTTCTTGGATTTTCTTGGTTGGTCTGCAGATTGTTTGGAGGTTGTGTTTCTTTATCAGTTTCCCTATTCTGTCTGTGACTCCTTTGAACACATGTCCTTGCAAACGCATGTAGGAGTAAAGTCAGAAAAGCTAAAGCGCAGAATGAGCTCAGGCTTGCTAGGTAGGTTAAGAACAATAAAAAGGGTTTTTTGGGGTATGTCCACAGCAAAAGGAGGAAGAAGGAAATGATAGGGCCACTACGTGGAGAAGATGGCAAAATGCTAACAGGGGACAGAGAAAAGGCAGAATTACTCAACATCTTCTTTGCCTCAGTGTTTTCAGAAAAGGAAAAGGGGGACCAACCTGAGGAGAATGGAACAGAGGACACAATGGGGGAAATCCAGCACAGAATAAGCAAAGAGGTAGTACAGGAATACCTTCTTAATCTAAATGAATTCAAATCTCCAGGACCAGATGGATTCCAAGAGTATTAAAAGAGCTGGCAAATGTGATCTCAGAGCCATTGGCAATAATCTTTGAGAACTCCTGAAGAACAGGAGAAATCCCAGCAGATTGGAGGAGGGCAAACGTTGTCCCCATCTTCAAAAAGGGGAAAAAAGAGGTTCCCAACAATTATCGTCCAGTTAGTCTGACATCAATACCAGGGAAGATTCTAGAGCAGATCATTAAACAGAGAGTCTGTGAACATTTAGAAGGCAATGCCATAATCACAAAAAGTCAACATGGGTTTCAGAGAAAAAAGTCATGCCAGACTAATCTGATCTCTTTTTTTGATAAAATTACCAGCTTTGTAGACGAAGGGAACACTGTGGATATCGTATACCTTGATTTCCGTAAGGCCTTTGACAAGGTTCCCCATGACATTCTTGCAAACAAGCTTGTAAAATGTGGGCTAGACAAGTTAACTGTTAAATGGATTTGTAATTGGTTGACCGGCTGAACTCAAAGGGTGCTCAGCAATGGCTCCTCTTCGTCTTGGAAAGATGTGACCAGTGGGGTGCCACAGGGTTCTGTCCTGGGCCCAGTGCTATTCAACATCTTTATCAATGACTTGGATGAGGGAATTAGGGGCATACTTATCAAATTTGCAGATGACACCAAATTAGGAGGAGTAGCTAATACCCTAGAGGACAGGATCAAAACTCAGAATGACCTGGATAGACGAGAACTGGGCCAAAGCTAACAAAATGAAATTCAATACGGAGAAATGTAAGGTACTGCACTTAGGGCGGAAAAATGAAATGCATAGATATAGGATGGGAGAGACCTGGCTGAATGAGACTACGTGCGAAAGGGATCTAGGAGTCCTAGTAGACCACAAGTTGATCATGAGTCAACAGTGTGATGCGGCAGCTAAAAAGGCCAATACGATTTTGGGCTGTATCAATAGAAGTATAGTGTCTAGATCAAGGGAAGTAATAGTGCCACTCTATTCTGCCTTGGTCAGACCTCACCTAGAATACTGTGTCCAGTTCTGGGCACCACAATTCAAAAAGGATATTGACAAATTGGAGCATGTCCAGAGTAGGGCAACTAAAATGGTGAAAGGTCTGGAAACGATGCCTTATGAGGAGAGACTTAGGGAGCTGGGTATGTTTAGCCTGGAAAAAAGATGGTTAAGAGACGATATGATAGCCCTGTTTAAGTATTTGAAAGGGTGTCACGTTGAGGATGGAGCAGGCTTGTTTTCTGCTGCTCCAGAGACTGGAACACGGAGCAATGGGTGCAAGCTCCAAGAACAGAGATTCCACCTCAACATGAGGAGGAACTTTTTGACAGTAAGAGTTGTTCGGCAGTGGAACACCCTCCCTCGGAGTGTGGTGGGGTCTCCTTCCTTGGAGGTCTTTAAGCAGAGGCTAGATTGCCATCTGTCGGGGATGCTTTGATTGAGATTTCCTGCGTGGCGGGGGATTGGACTGGATGGCCCTGGTGGTCTCTTCCAACTCTACAATTCTATGATTCTATGATGTATGGTAAAAATACCTTCCCTTTGGATGGCTTTTTTTTCTTCATTCCTGTGGTTTTTTCTGGGTCTGGCTGCTCTTGTGATGTCTGATCTCTCACAGCTGCAGGAGTTTACCGCATACCATACAGCTGTGGACAAGTTTACATAGGGACCACTAAACGCAGTATGTAAACACGAATCAAGGAACATGAGAGACACTGCAGACTGGGCCAGCCAGAAAAATCAGCAGTAGCAGAACACGTTATAAACCAACCTGGACACGAAATGTTATTTAAAAACACAGACATTCTGGACCAGGCCAACAACTATCATGTCAGAATGCACAGAGAAGCTATTGAAACCCACAAACACCTGGACAACTTCAACAGGAAAGAAGAAACCCTAAAAGTAAATAAAATCTGGCTTCCAGTCTTGAAAAACACTAAAATAAAAACATAAAATAAACATAAAATAAAAAAAATAAAAACACTTGCAAATGAACTCTACCCAGGGATGGGGGATTTCCTGCAGATAATGGGCCATCAACCAACCATTAGCCAAACAGATACTAATCCTCTTGCATATCTTCACCCAGAAACTAGCCATTCAAATACACAAATTTACATAATTCTCCCCAACAGGGGTTCACAGTATATAACCCCCACACACACACACTTCTATCCAACCATTCTCTGAAGATGACAGCCACAGATGCAGGCGAAACATCAGAAGTAAACTCTTCTAGAACATGGCCTCATAGCCGGGAAAAAAACCAAGGAAAATCTATGGATGCTGGCCATGAAAGCCTTCGACTTCACATAGAAGGCCAAGCCCTTGTTGGAAGCATCATCCCAAAGAAATCATAGTAGTGTGCTTCATACTAAAGCATGAATGAGTAAATTGCAGCCCATGGTCCACATGTAGATCACGGACCTCATTTTTGTGGCCGCCAAAGAACCCCTACCCCCCTCAAAAAAAAAATTTTGGCATGATTTTTTTCAGGCAGTTGTTGCTATCAGACCATGCAGAAAACGTGAAAACATCCCCACTCGCAGAACCCCATACTGCCCACAAATACCTCCATTTTGCGCTGAAGTCCCTTTCAAAATGGCAACAGGAATTGATACAGTGTCACTTCCGGTCACCATCTTGGGAGGGACTATAGAGGAAAACGCAGGTATTTGGGCTTGCTGTGGGAGGGTGCAGCCCATGGGGGAGTCTCAGAGGGAAACATTGGCTCCAGCCCCCATGCTGTTGACCATCCCCTTACTAAAGGGAATGCAAAATAATCTGTGAAGTCTCAACACTTCTGTCCTTCAGAGACCACTGAGTATGATCTCTTTTGGGAGGCGGGCTTGTATATAGTAGGCTTGTTCCATTTAGGGTATAAAGAATCAACACTAGTAACTTGCAGTGGCTAGGCTTCCAACTTCTGGTTGTCCCTGTGAGAAAATAAAAAATGCTTAAATCTGTTCTGCATCAAACACAAGAAAGCATAGCTCAAGTAGTTTCTGCATATAAAAATGGCTTTTGAGAAATACACTTCATCTCCTTTCTTGTGGGAACAGTCAAGAGAATAGGCGTATGTAATGGGACAAAGGGAACAGTTTGGATCAAGCTGTTGGCCAAGGAGGCTCTAAACATTTAAGAGGACATGATTGTTTGTCTCAGACTGTGGTTGAAAACTCCTGTCCCATGTAGGTACATGGCAGCATCTTAGGTGCAAGAGGTAATTGATAGAGCTGCAGTGAGTAATTGGTAGAGACAGCAGCAAGGAGTGCACGGACAAAGTCAATAGAGCCTAATTGGGACAAAGAATAACACTGAAGTCCCAACATTTCTCAAAAGCAATGGCATCAAGAAATGCACTGTCCGTAGCAATTGTAGGGAATGACAGTGACTCCACTCACCCTAGTGGGCCTTCATAGCCAGACAAATCCATTTTCTGAGTAACTAATCTTCAGTATTCTGCAACTAAGAAAATTATTTTCTCAATGAGGTACACCCAGTATATTTGAAATCACTGTGTAAACTGTGGTTGAATAAGAACTGACTGTGCTGCAGGATATTAGAGGTGCTGTGAGACCCTTTGTCCCTGTAGATTTTTTTTTTAGGTTTCATGCTTTTAATTCCTGCCTAAAGGCTACTTCAGAGTGGGAAGTGTGTGGCCCTCCATATGTTGTTGAACTGCAGTTCCTCACTACTGTCTGTATTTTATTTTATTTTATTTTATTTTATTTATACCCCACTCTTCAGCCACAAGGCTATCACAGCGGCTTACAAATTGTTTTAAGCAATAGCAATTTACACATCTACACTGCATTAAGCAGTTTCCAATGTGTGTTAGCTAATTGCCCCCACAAGCTGGGTACTCATTTTACCAACCTACGAAAAGATGGAAGGCTGACCTGGGCTGCTAGGAATGGGAGTTCAACAACAAAATCTGGAAGGCTATACAATTCCTACCACTGGTCTAAGAGTAACCACTGTACTACTACAATTTTTGAAAATGCACAGAAAATCCAACAAGACTACCCTTCCTTTTCACAGATCTGCCACATCATAAACTTTGCTTTTAGTTCTAGACTATATTCTTCAATGCACAAAGAAAGGTTTAAGATCAGCAGCCTCATTTGCAGAAAAATGACTTCCTCCCACTCATGGACGGACACAACATTATGATACTAGCCTTGACAGAGCCAGTACTACCTTAATGGCTGCTCTTTTCCCTGATGTCTGGAAAGGCTCTGATAAAAATGGCTTTCTTTGCCTACTACCTATCCTTGGCTATTTAGGTTGGGCTGCCACCTGCTGGATTATTGTAGATCTGTTTTGTACAGAAAAGGCCTTTTTTTTCTTCTGCTCTCTGGGTTTGAAAACAGCTTAAGGACCATGTCTCTTATACAGCTCCTTTGCACCATTCATTATATTAAAGTTTCCAAAGTGATACATTTGCATACAGGTAAACTCAGGAGGAAGATGTGATTGTGTGCTAAAAGGTCCCCTTTGGTGATTCTGTGGAAAATCTAGATTTGGTGATATGTAAAATTACTCAAGGAACTCCTTGGAGCTGTGGGATCATGTTCCCCAACCTCTAGTATTACTCATAATAAATGTCTATAAAAGCTTCCTTCAGAGGAAGGAGATTTCACAGCTTCTCTGCCACTGCACAGTCTAAAGGGTCTAGTTGCAGAATGGCCCTCCAAATTATCCTGATATATTTTGATTTTGGGTTTATAAAAAAGTCAGTTTGCAGGGTTAGGGACGGGAGCCATATGCCATTTTGTTTCAGGGAGAAGTATCCCATAATAGTCTCCTGGCTGAAATGAGAACTATCAGTCAGCCAAAGGCTATACCTTTTGCCCATGTTTTAATGCAAGGGGCTCATCTCAGTAAAGCTGCATCCCTCAGGGAGCTAGCAAATATAAAGAGACATCCACCGGAGCTGTTGTATTAACACCGGAGCCTTCCCATTAAAATCATACTCCTCTGGCACTTGCAAGCAGAGCTGTGCTCTGACCTCTACTGCTGCAGCAGTCAGCAACAATGATTCTATTGTCAAATAAGCAGTCCCCACAGTCTGACCTCTCCCAGGAATTACAAAAGCACTGAAATTGTCTCTAAATAGGCTTGATTGCTGAATAGTACCACAAAGCAGGTGTAGAAGAGCAACTCCACTGCAGTCATTGAACAGCTTTTGACAATCTGATGTTTATATTCCAACCTTCTACCAAAGAATTGAGGGGTGGAATACCTAAGATTATCCCATTTTATCCTTGAGTGAGGTTAGACTGAGATAGCTACTACAGATTTTAGCCTGCAGCTATGGGGAACAACTGAGCTATTCACCCCTGTAGAGAACTCATGGCAGCTATTTTCTAAATAATTAGCAAAGGAGCACAGTCCTCTTTGTGAAGTATCTGGGCTGGCAGGCAATTAAATTAGCACAGAAGAGTCCAATTGATGTAGTTAGTTAGCAAAGACATGTTGGCCCCAGAGCAAAAAGAGCATAGACAGGATTCAGACCACTCATGCAGTTCACTAGTCCACTGGCCACCTGTCTGTGTGATCTAATAATTACTTTTGAGCTGACAGGTTTACTTTGGCTCAAGATATTCTACAGCACACAGACAGATAAATAAAATCTTTGTATTTGTCAGTAGGAGTTCCATCAGAATGTGATGTATGCAGGTGAGGTCCAAGAACTTTTCCAAATTCTGGTCTAGGATCAGCTTTCATCTGTGTTATATGCTTTTAGGTTGTACCAAGTTCTTCTAGTATTCAGCACTTAGGTTTTGATTTAAAGATTCTTAGGTATGTTAAAAGCTTGTTTCCCAGTGGGGGAGGCTTCAGAGACATTGGGTAAGCTCCCCCACTAACTCCGAGTAGGCAGGCAAACAAAAGAGAGACCTTTGTACGGCCTCTTCCTGTGAGGTCACCTAGGAGGAGCGACCCCACAATAGCCAGTTTTGTTCCTGCCTACCACTCCGGGTAGATGGCTTCCCTTGTGCTCCATTGTTTGCCATGTGGCCGGAGCCATTTTGGATTCGTTGTATTTTCAAACTTTTTTTAAAAAGAGAGAGAGAGAGAGAGAAGAAAGAAAAAAGAAGAGGCTTTTTCCTTCGCCTGCTGTTCTGCTCGGCATACCAGCGGCAGCAGAGCTTGGGCTGGAGTTCATTTCCTTCATGGGAATATATGGAGGGAAGGATCACTCCCTAGACCTCCAGGGATGAAGATCAATGTGTCGAACAAGGGGGAGAAGCCCCCCGCCTCGACTACTGACTCCAGCCCCCTGGCTTCGCTCCACCCTGCTGGGTTAGGAGCCAGCCAGGTGCAGCCGTTGATTCCTTCCCTCCAGGAGGAGGAGAAGGCACAGAGTGCCCTCTTTTATGGGGGATCTCTCCAGCGCTATCGTGGCTGCCCTCCGAGGAGGATCCATGGGGTGAATGAGGAGGACAAGCTCTCCATTCAATTTCTGACCCCAGCTTCCCTGGCTTCGCTCCCCCTTGCCAGGTTAGGAGCCAGCCAGTTATAGCTGCGAACCCTTCCCTCCAGGAGGAGGAGGTGCAGAGTGCTCCTTAAACGGGATATCTCCGGCGTTATCGCAGATGCTCCGGGTCAATGACTCCTGAGATGGACGGATGCCTCAGCCTCCACAAGTGGAGACCGCAGTGAGTGTACCAGGGGCCCCCAGGTTCGGGAACCAAGGGGAAGCAATGGGTGCACGACCTGGTGACCAGGGAGAGGGTGGGCTTGCCAGCGGTCAGCCTAGTCCAGCCCACCTCCTGGGGGATCACAGGGGGATCACTAGCCTCCGGGGAGCCACCAATCTTCCTTTTGCCCTCCTACCACCTGCACCACCTGCTGTGCTGCCCGGCGTGGTATGCAACGCAAAGGAGTCCCTGTTCTTGGCCCCCGTCCTCCTTTCCCAAAGTCCTCTCCTCGCCAATCACCGGAGGTGTCCGCAGCAACCTTGGCTATACCTCCCCCCATCGCCGAACCTATGAGAGCCTCTCTGCAGCGGAACTTGGTTCCACAGGCAGGGAAGAGGACGCTAGGGATGGCAACCAGTCTGCCGAGGCAGCTGGGCAAACCAGGGAGAGGTGCAGTGCGATCAACACGCGGCCAGGAAGCAGTTGCTGCTGCTTCTCATTCAGGGAGCTTGGGGGCCCGATTCCAGCAGGAAGCGCCGACTTCCTCATGAGTGATCCTCCAGTTTAGGAGGCATCTCTTCGAGGAGGCCGAGATCACAGATAAGGGGGAATCTCTGGGTGGTCACATGACCGAGGCTCACGTGGTCGGGGGGGACAGCGTTCGCAAACGCAGTTCCCTCTTACCCTCTCTGGATTCCCACAGGAGGGCTTCAATCCTACAGTGATAAGACTGGCTTTCAGGCCTTGACGAACCTATTTAGGACTGGGACCCCCTCGAACAGGGTAAGCCCAACATCTATCCTATTCTTCCCAGCAGAGATGGGAGATTACCCCCCCTCAGGCAAGGCTTCCCACACAGGGAGACCAACCGCTTCCTTCATTCACAGAGGGAGGGGATGTCAGCACCTTTCTCCTTCGGGTACTGTGCTTCCTGGAGACCAGGGTCCGGTTTCAGGTGGAGACAGGGAGTGGTGCAGGTCCCAGCAGCAGTGGGACAAGCCCCCATATCAAGAGGAAGACTGTGTCCTCTCTGAAACCTGGCATGATGAGTACCCAGCTTGTGAGTGCAGTTAACTGACACACATTGAAAACTGCTTTATGCAGTGTTATGTGTAAATTGCGATTGCTTATAATGGTTTGGGGGTGACTCTGTTGGCCTGGTGGCTGAGGAGCAAGGTATAGATGTCAAATAAATAAATAAGCTAATTACTCCATGCCCCTCTGACAACTCGTGGCCAATTCTGTAGATGAGTTCACTATGGCCAGGTCCTGATAGATGACAGGGACAAGAAGAGGTAGTTAGGAGCCCAGGTTGCAAAGTGGTTAAAAGCCAGTACTGTAAGCCACAAACCTTGGCGCAGACCTCCAGGGTTGAATCAACCTTCTGTCCCTTCATAGGTTGGTAGAGTTAAGTGCCCAGCAAGTTGGGGGCATTTGACTAGTACAGTTGTCCCTTGACATTCGCGGGGGTTGGGTTCCACGGACCCCCGCGAATGTCAAAAAACCGCGAATATTGATTGCCCTCCCCAGGCCTTCACGGAGCCTTCCAAGGCTCCGTGAAGGCCTCTGCAACCCTCCCCCCTCCCTCCCTGGGGCCTTCACGGAGCCTTCCAAGGCTCCGTGAAGGCCTCCGCGGCCTCCCCCCACCCTCCCCAGGCCTTCACGGAGCCTTCCAAGGCTCCGTGAAGGCCTCCACCCACCCTCCACCCTCCCTCCCCGGGGCCTTCACGGAGCCTTTCAAGGCTCCATGAAGGCCTCCGCAGCCTCCCCCCACCCTCCCCAGGCCTTCACGGAGCCTTCCAAGGCTCAGTGAAGGCCTCCCCCCACCCTCCACCCTCCCTCCCCGGGGCCTTCCCCCCACCCTCCCCAGGCCTTCACGGAGCCTTGGAAGGCTCCGTGAAGGCCTCCCCCCATCCTCCCCCCTCTCTCCCCAGGCCTTCACGGAGCCTTGGAAGGCTCCGTGAAGGCTTCCGTGGCCTCCCCCCACCCTCCCCAGGCCTTCACGGAGCCTTGGAAGGCTCTGTGAAGGCCTCCCCCCAACCTCCCCCCTCCCTCCCTGGGGCCTTCAAGGAGCCTTTCAAGGCTCCGTGAAGGCCTCCGCGGCCTCCCCCCACCCTCCCCAGGCCTTCACGGAGCCTTCCAAGGCTCCGTGAAGGCCTCCCCCCAACCTCCCCGGGGCCTTCAAGGAGCCTTTCAAGGCTCCGTGAAGGCCTCCGCGGCCTCCCCCCACCCTCCCCAGGCCTTCACGGAGCCTTCCAAGGCTCAGTGAAGGCCTCCCCCCACCCTCCACCCTCCCTCCCCGGGGCCTTCCCCCCACCCTCCCCAGGCCTTCACGGAGCCTTGGAAGGCTCCGTGAAGGCCTCCCCCCAACCTCCCCCCTCCCTCCCCGGGGCCTTCATGGAGCCTTTCAAGGCTCCGTGAAGGCCTCCGTGGCCTCCCCCCACCCTCCCCAGGCCTTCACGGAGCCTTGGAAGGCTCCGTGAAGGCCTCCCCCCAACCTCCCCCCTCCCTCCCTGGGGCCTTCAAGGAGCCTTTCAAGGCTCCGTGAAGGCCTCCCCCCAACCTCCCCGGGGCCTTCAAGGAGCCTTTCAAGGCTCCGTGAAGGCTTCCGTGGCCTCCCCCCACCCTCCCCAGGCCTTCACGGAGCCTTGGAAGGCTCTGTGAAGGCCTCCCCCCAACCTCCCCCCTCCCTCCCTGGGGCCTTCAAGGAGCCTTTCAAGGCTCCGTGAAGGCCTCCGCGGCCTCCCCCCACCCTCCCCAGGCCTTCACGGAGCCTTCCAAGGCTCCGTGAAGGCCTCCCCCCAACCTCCCCGGGGCCTTCAAGGAGCCTTTCAAGGCTCCGTGAAGGCCTCCGCGGCCTCCCCCCACCCTCCCCAGGCCTTCACGGAGCCTTCCAAGGCTCAGTGAAGGCCTCCCCCCACCCTCCACCCTCCCTCCCCGGGGCCTTCCCCCCACCCTCCCCAGGCCTTCACGGAGCCTTGGAAGGCTCCGTGAAGGCCTCCCCCCAACCTCCCCCCTCCCTCCCCGGGGCCTTCATGGAGCCTTTCAAGGCTCCGTGAAGGCCTCCGTGGCCTCCCCCCACCCTCCCCAGGCCTTCACGGAGCCTTGGAAGGCTCCGTGAAGGCCTCCCCCCAACCTCCCCGGGGCCTTCAAGGAGCCTTTCAAGGCTCCGTGAAGGCCTCCGCAGCCTCCCCCCACCCTCCCCAGGCCTTCACGGAGCCTTCCAAGGCTCCGTGAAGGCCTCCCCCACCCTCCCCCCTCCCTCCCCGGGGCCTTCACGGAGCCTTTCAAGGCTCCGTGAAGGCCTCCCCCCACCCTCTCCAGGCCTTCACGGAGCCTTTCAAGGCTCCGTGAATGCCTCCCCCACCCGCCCCAGGCCTTCACGGGGCCTCCCCGCTCCTTCCCAGGGCTTTCAAGGGGCCTCCAGAGGCCCCTTTTTGCGGTTTTGGGGGGCCCCGGGGTGCCCCTCCCAAAACCGCGAATAATTAAAACCGCGAATGCTGAGTTCGCGAATGTGGAGGGGCAACTGTATAAGGTAGAACCACCAGAAAGAACTTTTTTCGCCACTGTTAAGCGGTTCGTAATTATCGATGCCATCAAAGGAGGGAGGACAGAAGTCCTAGACAGAAGTTTGTCCCTTGGACTGCTAGAACCTAGACAACACCTCCTTGTCTCCCATCTGAGGACCCTAGACATCGGTGGGGGTATACAAATTCCCACCGCAGAAACCAAATCAGAATCGCCCAGAAGGCCACTCCTGACTACCAAATCTAAGGCCCAGCTAGGGTCTGGCAAGGCACCGTCTTCGCTCGCTAGCGCCACCTACTGGATGCCATCCAGCAATTGGGTCCCTTGGCTACTCTAGAGGAGGTTCCCCGCGACAGGCAGAGGCAAGTTTGTTACTCCAATCTCTTTGGGTTCTTGAGGGTCATCCTCAACCCGAAAGGCCTAAATAGGCTTTGTTGCAGTGGAAGGTTCTGCATGGGAACCTTGTGGCGTATCTTGGAGGATCTCCGCAGGGGATTACATTTCTTTAATAGATCTGCAGGCAAGACTACGCATACCACCCTGAACATGCCTGATCTTGTCTGATATTGGAAGATAAGCAGAGTCGGGCCTGGTTTAGTGCTTGGATGGGAGACTGCCTGGGAATACCAGGGCAGTAAACATTCCTTCATGTCTGAATTGTACTCAGGGTACTGCAGTATGTTTTTCTTTGCTGTGCCTACAACAGCTGCCATAATCAGTACAAGGTTCTAACCTTCGTTCCACCTCTGGCACCCAGGTCCTTCATAAGAATCATGACCACTCACCCCCAATTGTGCATGGTCGCTCGTCAGAGGAGGGTCAGACTATGCATCTTCTCTTACTTGGAAGATTTGTTGGTCCCTTCCCTATCCGACTAGCATGCATTCAGGGATGCTCAGAAAATGCTCACATTTCCCTCAAGAAGACAGCTTCAGGGTGAGCTCTTTGAAGGGTTCACCTCGGACCCAAGCTAGAGAGAGTTGTGGCGATAATATGGTCAAGGCAGCATGTACCTCATCCAACCTCAGGGACTATTGATAGGGTCCATATCCTGTCTCCCTTGGGCTCACTTCCAGGCCAGACCACACCACCATTCCTCCTGCTTTTTTTCCAGCCGGACATCTCACTCAACCACCACAGGAAGCGCGAATTGTTATGGGAAGCGAGAAACTCCTTCCATTGGTGGACAACCAGTCATACTGGCCAACTTATCTGGAACCCATACAGAATACAGCCCACTGAGGAGAGCAGGTGGATGACAGAAGAGCCCTCTCATGGCACCAACTGACTAGAGTCCAGGGTGGCCTAGTATGGCCCATCACGTTTCACGGTCTGATCCAGGCCAGATCGGTCCTGATCTACACAACACAATGTGTACACTACACAACAGTCTACACAATAACACAGACCCACATAAATCGTCAGGAAAACATGACAGATCCCACGTGACCAAAGTGAGTCATGCCTTGGGGTGGGCATAGGATTACGCCTTTTTTCCTGCAGGTAGAACAGTGCCAAGGGGACTCTCAGTCAAAGGTGGATTGTCTCAGCAGACCTGATCTCGATCAGGGGAGCGGAGCCCGAACCCAGAAGGGTTTACAATCATTGTGCAGGCATGGGGGAGGCTGACCTGGGACCTCTTCATCTCACTAGTAGAGGCAATCCTTCCCCAGTCTTCTACAGGCTCCAGAGGGAGGGGGATAAGGGAGAGGTTCCCCTGACACGAGCCTACCTCGTGGAATACCATACACCCATTTTCCCCTGCCTGTCACAATGGTTTCCAGAATCCAGAACCGAACCTGGACAGAGGAAATTGACCTTATACTTGTCGCCAGCGGGCTCAAGGAGGACTTGCTACTCCCAGATTGGGACCATATTGCATTCCTCGATCGCCTTTCAACCAGACCGGAACCTTCTCCCTCAGGGTCTTGATCATCATCTGGACCCAGCCTGGCTTGATTTCCAGTCCTGGAGTTTTGAAGGTGCAGTGTTGGAGTTCACGGGCGGTGTTCTCCTAGTGGAGTGGACACTTTTCATGGCGTCCAGAGGCGAGCCCATTCAGAGAATCCACGAATTTTGCGTTTAGAACGTTTTTCCCCCCACAGGTGCTTTAAACTGGGGAGGCAAAGGCCACCTGACAAACTTCCATCAGGTTGACTTTGATGGTGGCTTGCACCCCAATACCGTTAAGAGACAGGTGACAACCATTGTTTTTGGGCCTCATCCAGGGAAGGTTTCGAGGAAACCCTTCCATCCACATCTTCAAGGGCTACCGAAGGACCTGAGGAACCTAGTTCTTTCTCAGTTTTTTCTAAGGGGTCTGAGTGACCCAGCCTTTTGCCGACCCATCGGTCTTCTGTCATGGTACATTTCCGGCTTGGGACACCTGCATGGGTGCCCCCCTTTGACTCTCTTAGGGATGTCGTCCCTTAGCATCGCTTCTGAATGGTCTCCCCTTTTATCCTGGTACCAATTGGAAAAGGGAGGATCTCCGTCAGTTCAGACCAGATGCTGTCATCCAGATTCCAGACCCAGGGTCTACAATTCATTCCACAGGCCACAGGAATTCGTCTGCCCTCAGCTGGCAGGGGAACTGGAGGGTATAGGACATAACCCTGAACGTCCATAGGGTCATCCACGTATACATCAGGAGGTCTGTCCCAATCTAAGTATGGGGGCAGGGTCCGCCTCCATTTATGTGGGTCCTTTACGGTGAAAAATACTTCTGCCGCCCACTCTAGTTTTTGGGATCAGAGCCCGCATTGTGGGCTGCCTTGGATACCCGTACCTTAGGAATCCTGACATACTGTGCCAGGATCAGAGTGGTGTCTGCAAACAGAAAAAGGATGCTTCCTTTGAGGAGAGGTGTAAGGTAGCCTCCCAGTGCTTGTCATCAACTTGCATCAGGCGCTATGGGATGGCCAGATCTCAGCAGAAGGGTCCTCCAACAGACCTTTAAACCATCTTAGGAGTTTTCTATGCTAGCTCCCACCCTCATCAGGGGGCTTTTGCACGTCCCAATGTCTATCGTATGCTCTGAAGCGTCCCCCACTGGGAAAAGGAACGTTGGTCTTACCTGTGATACGTTCTTTTCCAGGGATGAGGTGAAGAGCATCCGTCCCACCACGCTGGCAAGGTATCATTAATCTATGGTGGTGTTTAATTTAGGTATATTTTGTCTCAGGAGCACGTGGTACAGCTGTTCTATAAACTGGCTATTGTGGGGTCGCTCCTCCTAGGTGACCTCACAGGAAGAGGCCGTACAAAGGTCTCTCTTTTGTTTGCCTGCCTACTCGGAGTTAGTGGGAGGAGCTTACCCAATGTCTATCGGATGCTCTTCACCTCACCCCTGGAAAAGAACGTGTCACAGGTAAGACCAACGTTCCTTTTCCACTTCCTTCTGTATCCAAAATAGCTAGACAAACAAAAAGATTGCATTTTAACTATAGCAACCTTGAATCCTGGTTTTGGGGGAAGTCAAGATATAAATAAAATTAACAGTAATAATTTGGGCACCAAACTGAATGATTGTGCTGCAGAGAGAGGTATGTTTTATTCTCAGATACCAAAATTAATCCCACCACCACAATCCTCCTATGGTTATTCCGGGAGTTAAATTACAGCGCCACATTTGTGGTTATGCAGGGGCCATTTTCCTTTATTCTGTTTTCTAGTTATCCCTAGAAGGTTTCATTAGCAAGCATAAGACACAAGTTGACCATAAAACCTGCATCAGTACAGGAGGTCTAATTGTGTTGAGATACTGTATACAACTTGCTTCCACCCCACCATAAAATGGAAAGAATTATTTTATTCCATCTTTGCAAAACAGTATGAAAACTTCAGGCAGACATACATAAAATGCAAAGTAAAAAATCACACAGTGCACAGAACAAGGCCTCTAGACCCCAGCTGGACCCTTATTCAGTGATGTTATTATGTTTCAGGTCCTATAATCTACTCGGTTTGCTTTGAAAAAGTTATCCCACCGCAGGGCGTGTAGCAGAAAAAGAGAGGAGTATAATATTTGTAATAAGAGAAACAAAATCACATTCCAAAGGATAACTGAAAGGAATTGCTTAAGGAACACTGAAGGAATTAAACAATGGCAGTTCTACCACAGTAGCTGGTATAGGAGGCACTGAAAAAAAGAGAGTATGCCTGTGGCAGTGGAACAGCTGTCTTGAACTGCTCAAGAAATGCCTAAAATCCTAGTTTACTAATATTGGTAAAAAGCCTAAGGAAGGATATTTTTTTAAAAAAAACCCAAAGTTGTTTTATTTTGAAGTGAAAGTAGTATCCTGACTATGGATTTGCTTTGTTTTTTTCAGAGAAAGAACTAAAACTCCTTCGGCAGGAGAATCGCAAGATTGTCGCACTCTCAGCAGCCATTGTGCTGTTGGTAGTTGTTATTTACACCTGCTGGACAATGTAAGAGCTTTTTGCTGAGATCGCTTAATGACTTGATGGTAACTTCTTCCCCTCCCTCACCAGACTAACTCAAGGGTGTGATCAGCTTCCCAAGTCACTTTGACACCTCTAATTCATCACAGGCAACTCATTGCTGACACTTGAAGAAAATTAGCAGAGCACAAACAGTTTTCAAGAAACAGCTGAAGTTTGGCTAGTACCCTCCAACCTACTGCTAAGGAATGAGACGTTTTGGTAACAGAACCCTTGTCATGGAATAGCTTTGGCAGAGAGAAAAAGGGGGTCATTTCACTGTCCATTCCAGCACCAGGTGAAAACTTAGTTGTTGTTCACACAGGTCTTATTCTGGAAGTCTTCATATTTTTTTTAAATTCTAAATTAATTATTTTGTGTTTTGTATCTGTATTTTAATGGTGTTGTCTGTCTATGAGCCAGTCAGAGAATTTCTGTTACGGAGCAGCCATAGAAACAGAGTTAATAAATACAATTTACTCCAGTAATCAATAATGTTTTGATTTGCCTGCTCTTAGGAAACCTCCTGTAATAAATGCCGTGAACTGTTCCAATATCAATCATTTTAAAGCTGAAATCCTCTGCCTTGCCTAATTTGTTCTCTTCCCATTTCCAGTCCTAGCACATTTCCCTACATAGACAGGACCCATATGCAACACAGAACATGAATGTTTACTGGAGCTCTCAAGGCAGGGAGCAAGTTGACTAGTTTCACACCTTGAACACACACTCCTTTCTGAAAACGTCTTTGAACACAGAACACAGGGTCAGACTTACATACCCTGCAACTCTCAGTTCAGCCAGGACAGCTATGCAGACTTTGAGGAGCTCTCCTTCAAATACTCAGAACTCCAGAATCGCTTTCTCACATACCCACACATATTTCGCTACCTGAACAGATTTCCAATTCCACTTCCACTTCTCCTTCCACTTCTGTTTCCCCTTAAATAGGATCAATATTACAGAGAATCATTCCCGATTTGAAAATATTTTTTCTCTTCCCTTCACTTCAGGGTTTTGTTGTTTTTTGAGATTTGCATAAACTATATTTTAAGGACTGTTTAACTGCTTTTCTTCCCTCCACCCCTCTTCCTACTAATCTTGTCTCTCTGCGTGCATCTACACACACCCCACGACTGTAATGTGTAGTAGGAAGGTCCAACACTGGGAGAGATTTACTATTTACTTTGAGAAAGTCCCCTGTCCCCCACAGGGCAGCATTCCATTCCCACCAACGATGCAATCATACATGTATCTACTAAAAAGTAAGTGAGAAATAAGTAAGAAGTGGGACTTACACCTACATAAATGTATACAGAATTGTCGCCTGACACATTCTAAAAGGCTGTTGGAATTCATGGATTCCCAACCACATCTTTCCTAATTTCATTTATTTCTTGGAGGTAACTGTGCTGTATATTATTCTTCCTCGCTCACCAGCCCCCATTTAATCCTAACAATAACTCTGTAAAGTACATTAGAGTACTGTTACAGGGAGGCTGGGATTTGACCAGATCTATAATGTGCACTGGGTAGAGGGCTGGGTGTGAACAGAGTTCATGCAGTAACCATGGATCTGAGAGACACTATAATTTAGAACAGGTCTGATAAAGGCATTTTGATTTTCCAATAATGTCTATAATATCACATGTATTGTTAATCATGCTGTGTGTGCCCACCTCACTCACCTGAGTACTGTATTGATTTGGGTTTTTTTTCTTTTTTCAGGCTTTCTTAACCTCAGTACATAAAAATTCAAAAGCTTCTCTGCTCAAAATAGTTTTATATCTTCTTCCTCTTTAAAAACTTTTGCTCTCTTATTGCCTGGCCACACCCTTTTGACCATACTTTGATGTTGCTCAGTTTTTATCTGAACTGTTGGACTTGCACATATGGGGCAGGTCAGTACAGACCTACAAAATCTGTATTCCTACACGTTAATAGAACTTATTTAGATTTTTAGGAATTAGATTTTAATCTTTAATCTCACTAGTTTGCATATACTCCAAATCTCTTATAACCTAATAAAGGTTGTTCATAAATGAGTGTCACTGTGCCTTAATGTTGGGAAATGTACACTTTAACCAACAGTGGACTCATTACTCTATTTCATATATTACTTGGGATGCTGCTATACTTTAAGTGTGCTTTTATTTCAAGGTAGAAACATTACAGTTGTATCTCTAACACTGTTCTTACTTTACCCATATTTTAATTCCATTGCAAATTCCCTGACCTGAAAGAAAAAGTTCAAAATTTGATTATTTCTCTGGAGAAATACCTTTCTTTACAAATCTTCCTTTGTCTTAGAGTGGTTAACAATGACAAGACTAAACCATGCTGCGAAGTCCCAGGTGTCCTGAACTTAACACATTTCTTCAGTGAGTTATTCTTAGGGTCTTGGTAAAAAAGTTTTAGTTGGCTAATTGTATGTTTCACTTTTATTTTAAAAGCAACAAATCATTTTTCAACTTTTCTCTATTTAGTTTTTTTAAAATAAATATACTCATTTGGAAACTAGAAATGTCTAGTTCATTTGCTTATGTTGAAACTGGTCTTGACTAGCCTACCTGCTTCATACCATCACTGTTTTTTTAAGGGGCTGAAAAGCAGCTTTGGAAAAGGGGTGTAGCCTCCATAAATAAAAGACCTAGGTCTAGATTCCAGCATGTGCAGGCAAAGCATTAAAAATAATATGAGTTATGCCAGTCTAGGTCTGATAAATACAAACAGTGCTTAGCCTGTCCTAGAGGGGCAGAGTCCTATTTGTCACACTATCTGTTTATAAAATGTTCAGGCCAGTTGTGTTTTTCTTTGAACAGTCTAGGAAATTCATCTGAGCCAAGAACAATGGACATTTTGGAATTATAAGGGCTGTATTGGCAATGCAGAGACAAAAAAGAAAAGGGGAGTAACCACAAATGACAGAGCTTCACAAAACATGTTCTGCCAACGTTCCTCTCATTTTGTGTGATATTCTCCCCCACAGGCTGGTAAAACACACACACACAGATGAGAGTAGGTTAGATTATCCACAGGGACAGACCCAGTCTTTTTAATATTCTATCCATATAATGGTCATGTCTGTTCTGAATTACCAAAGAGAAGCCATTCTTCAGCCCTGGAATTAAATGGTTCTGGTTTTCGTCAAGGTATTTTGTCCTCTTCATGTACACAGATGTTAGATAAATAGATTTTGAAATGCCTTAAAAAGCCAGAAACCCTAGTATACTTTAGAATGGAAGAATCTTGACTCCAAAATTATATTGGGGCTTTAACTAACAACAATTCCCAGCCCTACAGGCAAGAAACAATAGTTACAGCAGAGATGAACAAAGTGAGGGCAGAGATTTCAGGCAATACTGTGTCTCCCAAAATACTGCTTTCCCCTACCAATTGCCCTCAAGAAATATAGAGTAAAATCAGAGGGAGCAATAATAACTTTTTGGAAAAGACTCCTATACCAACACACAAAGAGACCCTGAGTAGAAACATACTCCTGAAATATTATGAAGGAAAAAGTGTGTTCAATATACACCATACCCTTAAAATAAATAATTTCAAAAATTAATACCATGAGGCTCAAGTTGAATGTGTGAAAGCTCATTTATTCACCTCCTCCCTTCCCATCTGCAATAAAACAGCCACTAATTATTGTAGATTATGCCTTGTCCTGAATTCTGGCCCAGGCCTCAAACAGAGCCATTGTTTATGCAGAGGCAGTACGATCTGAAACTGGCCCATTTCTACCCAAATCACACTGAAATCAGAAGCTTAATTATTTGACTGCATACTGGATTCCAGTGATGACCCTCCACACAGGAATGGGCAATACACAGCCCATAGACCGACCACAAGCTGCTCCATACCCATTTTCATGGGTTGATAGGAATGGGCAATACACAGCCCACAGACCACAAGCTGCTCCATACCGATTGTCATGGGCTGAGGTAAGGGTGCCGGGGAAAAGTTTCTAAGGAAAGGAGGGTTGCCACTTCTTGCTGTGCCCCAAGAAAGTATTTTTACAAAACTGAAATGTACATCCAGGCAGTTTCAGTTTGGGACTAGTGTGTAGCCTGCAGGAGGTCTGGGAGCAGAGGCAGTAATGCATCCATAATTTCAGAAACTCACCCACCCATGCTCCAAAATCCCCCCCCCCACATGCCTGATCCAGAGGCTTCAGCACTTGTTGAAGGTCAGCTTTAACTTTCAAAGTAGAATTCTTTCATTTCTCATCTCCCAGTTTGTAATGAAATGGGCCAATGATGCAAAACACTGATTAAATGAGACAACTGTTCTAACAAAAGTGAAGTCTGGGTTGTATGTTGACCTTGTGGCCAAAATACAGTAAGTTAAAAAAGTTGGACCTATTTATCTTGGCTGAGTTTTCCTTAAATACAAAGAACAGGAACAAGATTTAGATAATACTTACAAAGAGGTTTATATTGACTTTAAAATGGGCTGTAGTTTGGTTGGAGGAGCACCTTATTCAGTTGATTGTATTTCCCCACAGCTGAACAATGGGTTTCTTTGTCCATTTCTTTGATGGGAGAGGGGTTGAAACTTGGATGGTGGCTTCTGCTACAGGAGACCTCATGGTTTTCTTTAAGGCACAACCTAGGCAACTCCCACACACACACACTTCACCACACCCTAGTCAATTGTCCCTTCTTGCCAACTTGAACAAATACTTCAGTATCTTCACTGACTCTAGAACTTTTTGTGGCTTGTTACTGGCTGGCTCAATTAGAAAACACAGAATATATATTTTCTTTCCATTTTAAATGTAGTCATAATATGGGGTAAACACAGTGTTGCTCCTTCAGTTGATCCTCTGTTTTCTGCACCCAAGAAACCAAATGCTTAAGTACAGTTCACAAAACCAGAGGATATTCACGGGGACTGGAGAATACTCAGTTATGTGCTTTTGCTCCAGACAGGATTTTCAATCCAAACATTTTCTATGCTTATTTTAAGAATTTAAAAATGCCAAAGAAAATGTCCTCTCTGCAAGAGGGCTGGCTATTTTAAATCCAAGTGTCTCCTCTCTTTCAACCCAAACTACTAAAAAGGCCATCAATTTTCTCAGCCCTGCAGTTCCCCAACTGTGAACAGAGAAGAACCACTGAGCATACCTCAAGCCCAGACCAAAGGTTCTCAAGCTAGTCAGAGTTTGTGGGTTCCACTAGAGGAAACTGCTTGGGGTTGCAAACCTGAAGGTAGACAGTGGGAATGAGCGTAATACGTTTACTTTGCATAGAAACATAAAATCAGACTCACATGTCATTACGGCAGTAAGTACACCAAAACTATTACAATCAAGATCTCCATCTGTTTTTTTTTTCCTTCTAGAATTCCCAAGGACAGAGCCATGGAAACAGGGCAAGAACCAGAAGTTCCCAGTGCACTAATGTTGGCTCATCATACCAAAAAAAAAAAAAAAAAGCCCAAGCACAAAGTGAGGTCATTAAAAACTGCCTCTCCCTTCTGTCTTCATTCCCACCCTTAAGCAGCTCCATCAGCAGCCATGTGGTCTTCACCCCTTACCGGTGACACTGTGGAGTTGTGTGCATATTCTTTGTTTTGCTGTGCTGTCTGCTATGTGGAGCCCAGATGTAAAGTGTTGAAAGCACAGGGGTGGGAAAGAGCCCTAGAAAGGTATGGTGGGCATTAATGCAGAGGACTGTTCACTGATCCAAGAGTCTTACCTCTGTAATACCAGCAGCAAAAACTGCCAGAAGCAGAAGCATATGTACAGTGCTGTTTTCCAGTCTGCAGTCTTGTCTCATTTGTTCCCCACTGAGTCCCACTTGACCCAGCTTCCTCTGACAACAGTCCTCCTCCATGGATTGCTGTAAGTGGCTGGAAAAAAACTCATGCTAATCTGCAGCTGATGATTCCAGCCCAGGTTCACTTCCTGTCCCCCAAGACTTGATGACAGACTGGTCATAGGGTGAATGTTGCCTGATGAAGGACAGAACAGCTTCTTTGGACAGCTTCTCTGGATCTTCCCTTTTTTGAGAATCGTGCACTTTGACGCCATCCCCCCATTCCCAAAAGAGGCGATTGAAGTAGCAAATGCTGTAGACAAAGCAGACAGAAATCAGGACAGCCACCATGACCAAAGTGATGGAGAGTGCAGTAGACAAGATTGCATATAAAACCCTCCAATTCCTAGCATCTCCAGTTGAACAAACCCTGGCAGCAGGTGGGAAAAGGCCTCTGTCTGAGTTGCTAGAGAAGCACCGCAGGGTCAAGATGGATGGTGTCAGATTAATATTATCCAGACTCACAGAATAAGGCAGGTTTTTTAATATATATTTAACCTTCATTAACTACACAAAGGCTCTTTCCATAGGCATCTGCAGCATGTGTATGTTCACATGAAATGCAGGAGGATTTCTGAGAAACCTAGATTATGTGCAGAGAAATCAAAAACAACAAAGCCTGACTGAATACCAACGAGGCCCAAAATCTGTGCACAACCTTATATAAATGAATCTATCATTTCTTGTTATGTTTGGTTACTTTGCAAAATCTGTACTATTCTGGCAATGATGGTCTTCAAGCATGATTCCCTTGTCCCTTTGCTATTAGTGAGCAGGGAAGCTGGAGGGCGGAGTAGGGGGATGACTAACTATTTGTCTTAGTTACAGCTGTGTTACCTCTCTACCCCAATCCCCTTTTCAATTGAACCACATGAAATAAACCAGTGTAGGATGTCCTTCAAAGCAGAAAACCATCTGAACTGGTGAAAGACCTGTATCCTGAGCTTGCCAGAGGAGCCACTGCAAACAAGGGAAGGAATACTTGGAGGAGGCAATCAAAACAATGGCTGAGAGCCACAGGTGTCAACAGGATTTGCAGAGGACCAAAAAAAAAAAAACCTCACTCTTCTAGAAACCTAACTTCTGTGTTTTCAAGCCCATCTTGGCTGCTACATAATCACCTTTTGTCAAGCTGACTAGAAATTAAAATTCCCCATTGTGTTTTCTACAAAAAATTAACTAGAATGTGTCCCTACTAAAGCTAAGTCATAGGTGAAGGAATTTAAGATCTACATTTTTAACTGCTAGACTTTCTGTATCATTAAGTCTCTTTACTTACTGTCAAAGTAATTATGCAAGTAACCCACACAGGCTCATCTTCTGCTGTTTCTTAGTGTTGAGATGCGGCAGGTAAGGTACTTCATTTGTATTATGGCCAGGCCTCTGTATTTTGCCTAGGTGGGCATTACGGCAGAGTTTGCAAGAGACAGAAGGGATTTACTGCCAATTCTGGATTGGGGATATTCTTCTTACATTGAAGAGGTAGCCCACAAATGTTAGAAGTCAGTATCCCATCGGTCATATGATTAAAAGCTCTGCTACCTTTATTCCAATGTTAGGCCTTGAGAGAAGGCCCAACTTTACCAAGTTCATCAATCAATTCTTCATGATCTAAACACTAAAGGTCTGCTACTGCATGGACATATGTGCCAGTCAAATCTGTAAGAGGATATTGTTTTATTAGAAGCAGCCTTATTTTTGCCTCAGGTCAAAGCACTGACTAGAAAGGGTGGAAGGAGAGAATCCAACATACGGAGAGCAGAACACTTTTTCAGGTTTCTGAGATGGTATGTGAGAAAGTAATCTCATTAGAGTCTATAAAAGAACTTACTGTAGACTTCAGAAGGGTCCAACAAACAGAAGAGACACAGCAGAAGCTGTAGTAACTCTCAACTGCTCTCCAGGTTTGATGTTTTATATAAACATATTTGGTGCATTCAGATCTTTTTTTAAAAAAATCCTCTTGAATCAGGTTTGTTGATCTGAGACAGCACAGGTTCTCCTTTTACTTAAGAGTGCTACCATTTTGAAAAAACACTGAGTACCTAATTGCCCACAGACATGGCAGCCTTCAGGTCCAACAATTACAGGCATTTAATATTCACAGCCTATTTAGCTACACTGTTCTAACAGAGCTGTATTAGCATTGTGACAAGAAAATAGATCAGTGTCTAATTACAGTCACATTAACGCTCCCAAATGATAATGCAATACATCCATTACCAAAGTCACACATGAGCCTCTTCCTTCCCATTTTTAGAGCCATCCTTGAGATTTCTGCTAAAATGCTGTCATGAGATAAGTATAATGTGGGAGAACGGGGAGGGGGCTGCTGTTTGCTGCCTGTTTAGCAAGCTGACAAAAGACTTTTAAAGGACTCCCACAGATTCTCTCAAAACCTATCCATGTAAGAGAAGTGGGAGATGAGAAGTGAGTTGGTAGGAGTTCCCAGGTCTCAAGCACTTTCTGATTGAAGAACTAAGCTGGGTTTTTTCACAGAATTAAAAAAAAAAGCCACCCTCTTAGAATGAAATCCTCATAGTCTGCCCAATCCATATTTTTACAAAATCTGTTAATCCTCCTCTTCACACTCTTAAGCTTTAGATAAGCTACAGTTCTCCTGTATTATATGTAGCAAATATTATTGATAGGCTTTATGACCGTGGCATGGTCCTGTAGACATTCTCCCCTTTACAGATGGGGAAAGTTTTATTAAATTTATACATTTTGTTATTAAAACAAATGAAACAGCAAGCTTCTAACTTATGGGACAGGATACTAGTAGTAGGGACAGTAGAGCTGCAACAGAACTATGCCCCAACCAAGGTGAAAGATTTACTCTGTTTCTCCTTTTGCTATCAGAAGATAAAAGCTGACAAAAAAAATCTAGATCTATCCAGGCATTCCTGCTCTGGAAGGTGTCCTAAGTTATGATGGGCTATCTTACCACTTACAACAGGGTGCACAACCTATGACTCACATGCATTCCTCCAAGGCCATGAGTGTTGTTCCTATCTCCCCAAATCACTGCTTCAGTGCTACTAATAGCAGCTACAAAGCAAGGGACACAAAAGCAACTGAGACTGGTGCTTCACGGCACCAAAGCAGGGATCCTCACTAAATTGCTAGAGAAGTAAGCCTCCTCCTCCCTTCAGTGATTTCAAGTAGGGAGGCCCCATGATCGCCTCCCCGGCCTTCCCCACCCCCTCCCCAGGCCTTCATGGGGCCTCCGGAGCGTCTCCGGAGGCCTCATGAGCGCCTCCCCAGCCCTCTGCACGCCCTCCCCAGGCCATCATGGGGCCTCCGGAGCATCTCCGGAGGCCCCATGGAGGCCTCCCCGGCCCTCCCCCGGGCCTGCATGGGGCCTTCGGAGCGTCTCCAGAGGCCCCATGGAGGCCTCCCCGGCCCTCCCCAGCCCTTCCCCAGGCCTGCATGGGGCCTCCGGAGCGTCTCCGGAGGCCCCATGATCGCCTCCCCAGCCCTCTCCAGCCCTTCCCCGGGCCTTCATGGGGCCTCCAGAGCGGCTCCGGAGGCCCCATGGAGGCGTCCCCGGCCCTCCCCAGCCCTTCCCCAGGCCTGCATGGGGCCTCCGGAACGTCTCCGGAGGCCCCATGAGCGCCTCCCCCAGCATCTCCGGAGGCCCCATGAGCGCCTCCCCAGCCCTTCCCCAGGCCTGCATGGGGCCTCCGGAGCGTCTCCAGAGGCCCCATGGAGGCCTGCCCGGCCCTCCCCAGCCCTCCCCCAGGCCTGCATGGGGCCTCCGGAGCGTCTCCGGAGGCCCCATGATCGCCTCCCCAGCCCTTCCCCGGGCCTTCATGGGGCCTCCGGGGCATCTCCGGAGGCCGCATGGAGGCCTCCCCGGCCCTCCCCAGGCCTGCATGGGGCCTCCGGAGGCCCCATGGAGGCCTCCCCGGCCCTCCCCAGCCCTTCCCCAGGCCTGCATGGGGCCTCCGGAGCATCTCCGGAGGCCCCATGGAGGCCTCCCCGGCCCTCCCCAGCCCTTCCCCAGACCTGCATGGGGCCTCCGGAGCGTCTCCGGAGGCCCCATGGAGGCCTCCCCGGCCCTCCCCAGCCCTTCCCCAGACCTGTGGAGGCCTCCCCGCTCCCTCCCAGGGCTTTCACAGGGCCTCCGGAGGCCCTGTGTCGCGGTTTTGGGGGGGCCCAGGGGGCCCTCCCAAAACCGCGAATAATCAAAACCGCGAATGTCAAGTTCGCGAATGTGGAGGGACAACTGTAGTTCAGTACTCTTTCATAATTTCCTTAGATAAGAGAGCAAGGCCTTGAAAGGTAACTTCTGTGGACATCAGGAGGTTACCACTACACAGTTATTATTTTATTTCTATTCCGCTCCTCTGCAACGCAATCGGAGTGGCTTACAGCATAAAAACTCCATAATTACATTAGTACCCTAACCCACCCACCCCTTAAAATAATATTAAATTAAAAAAGATTAAAAACATACAATAATTAAAAAGAGAAAAAAATGGAATAATTCAGTGGCAGCTTAAGGGAAAAGACAGCCGAATCTTCCGGCCGGGATAGCTATTCGGGAAAGGTCTGCCGGAAAAGATCCGTCTTGACAGCTTTTTTGAAGTTGTCTAAGGTGGTAATAAGACAGATCTCGTACAGCAGGCCATTCCATAATCTGGGAACAGTAGCAGAGCAGACCCTCTGGGAGGTCACCGACAGCCTTGTTTTCATAGGTTGTAATAGATTCCTCCCAGAGGACCGAAGTGCGCGGGGAGGGTCGTATGGAAGGAGGCGGTCCCGGAGATAAGTTGGACCCAAACCATGCAGGGCTTTAAAGGTTATAACCAACACCTTGTACTGTGCCCGGAAACGAATAGGCAGCCAGTGGAGAGCTTTTAGCACAGGTGTTATATGCTCTCTTCTGGAAACACCAGAAATCAACCTGGCTGCCATGTTCTGGACTAGTTGAAGTTTCTGAGTCAAGCACAAGGGTAGCCCCATGTAGAGCGCATTACAGAAGTCGAGACGAGAGGTTACCAGGGCATGTATCAGTTTCGAGGTCCCTGATTTCCAGGAAAGCTGGTGTATCAGCCGAAGTTGATAACAGGCACTCCTGACCGTCGCATTTACCTGACTACACATCTGGAGCGAAGGGTCCAGGAACACCCCCAGACTGCGGACACAGTCCTTGGAGGAGAGTGTGATTCCATCCAGGATTGGAAGTTGTATTCCCAGATCTGGTTTTGGGCCCGTAACTGTTAGTACCTCAGTTTTGTCTGGATTCAGTCTCAATTTGTTTTTCCTCATCTAGTCCGTTACTGCCCTAGGACAATCACTGAGAGGAGAGACGCCATCTGAAGTCGAAGCTGACGACCGAGACATAGAGAAATATATCTGGGTGTCATCAGCATACTGATGACACTGCACACCATGCCTCCAAATGATCTCTCCCAGCGGCTTCATATAGATGTTAAATAGCATCGGGGACAGAATGGCACCCTGAGTGACGCCACAATTAAGCTCTATTCTAGTAGAGCAACTGTCCCCAAGCCTCACCCTCTGGGATCTGCCCAAGAGGAAGGAACAGAATCACTGCAAGGCAGTGCCTCCAATTCCTAACCCTCTCAGGCGATCCAATAGGATGGAATGATCTATTGTATCAAAGGCCGCTGAGAGGTCCAAGAGCACCAACCCCTGTCGATCCCCAAGTGAAGGTCAGCCAGAGCAACCATGGCAGTCTCAACTCCATATCCTGTCCTAAAGCCAGTTTGAAATGGATCTAGATAATTGGTTTCATCCAAGACAGCTTGGAGTTGGGAAACAACCGCCCTCTTGATCACCTTGCTTTAAAAAGGCAGCAAGGAGACTGGCCTATAGATATTCCTATCCAAGGGGTCCAGGGAAGGCTTTTTCAGGAGCAGCTTAACTGCCGCTTCCTTCAGACAGGATGGAACGGACCCCTCCCTGAAAGATGCACTGATAAATATCCCTAAGGAATATGCTCAATGCGTCACCCCCTTGGGTGGCCAGCCATGATGGACAAGGATCGATTGGACAGGTTGTCTTCCTCACTCTACCAAGGAGCTTGTCCATGTCATCGGTACTCATAGATTGAAGCTGATGCAATAAAATTTCATCAACCGAGTTGCTGGACACCTCATCTATAGATTTTGTCAGAACACTGGCATCTAAGTTGGCTCTTATCTGAGAGATTTTATCTGCAAAGTGGCTGTTGAATGCGTCACAGCAGGCCTTTGTAGGGTTAAGTAGGGGGTTCTGCGCAGGTGGAACCTGCATCAGCTCCCCCACCACCCTAAACAGATCCGCTGGACGGGACTCTGCAGACACAATATGTGCAGAGGAGAAAGACTGCGATGCACGTATTGTCTCTCGATAGGAATCAAGGAAATTCCTATGACAAGTCTTGTCAGATAAGAGTCGAGTCTTCCGCCAGGTGCACTCTAGTCATTGTCCAACCTGCTTCATCTTCCTAAGCTCCTCTGAATACCAGGGCTTACGGTTAGGAGCAGGGTGGAAAGGACGTTTGGGAGCGATTATGTTGATAGCCTTGGTGAGGTCGGTGTTCCAAATATTAACCAGTTTAAATGAGAGTGGAAAGAGATCCATGTACTATAGAAGCAAAAAGTATCAGTATTATACTGCTACTGGCCTCCTCTTCTCCTGGATTGACTTGGCAGTATCTACTATACAGTACTCACTGAAATGGTGCAACAGATTCTGGAGGCAGCACATATGTGGAGCTATGTGTTGTCTTGTTGAAGAAAAATTTCCTGTAAGAATTTTTGCTAAATGCCATGGTCCAGGGATCTGTGAAGAAAATCAATGGGACCAGATCAAAAACAGAAATGTATACATGAATACAGAAACACAAAATGAGAGAAAGTGTGTGTATGTGTGTGTACACATATGTGCCACCATCCTCACTCATCCACTGTAGGAACACTACATCAAGATTCCTTATTTTATTATTTTCTACTATTTCCCTCAAAAGATTCTATGTGTGCAAACTACTACTTTGGCCAACTATGATATCACATTTACCATGGGAAAAATCATGGCATTCATAGGAACTATCCATGAAGAAAAACATTTAAAAACTACCTCTGTGCTCACTTATCTTTCCTGCAAAATCCATACTGACTGTGCACACAGTTGCAACAAAACAAATACTCTTACAGGAAGGAAAAGTTCGGTTTAATTGTTTTAAAACAAAAATTAAAATTAAAAGTCTCCCAATAATTATCAATGACACTGTGCCAAGCAGAGTGTGCATATTCCAGACTTTGAACTTGATCACTGTAGCAGACAAAAAAAGACCTACCACTGACTGTTCGAACAATGTACAATCCTGTGGGTACAAAGTGCCGGTCATCACGGCCAGTGTAAGACAGCCGGGGTATTCCACCTGAGCTCTTAATAATCTTCATCTCTAACCTGAGGGACCAAAAAATGTAGAGGGGATGTTCAAGCAGTACATTAATAAACCATAGGTCTCAGCAACTTGGAACAAGTGGCCCAGTTCAAATCCCTGCTCAGGTATCAGCACAGGTTTGTCCAAATTGCTAGCATAACTTCTAATTCTCTGTCAAAAGTAGCAGTGACTTATCCTTAGAAAATAGCCAAGGTAAGGGGGAGTGGAGTGGATCCACAAATTTTAGTCAGCTTTGGTGGCCATCCCAAAATTTGTTTTTGCCAGGTTGCCAGAACCATTGCAGAAGAGGGCTCCTGTCTCTGATTAGTACTGCACCTCAAGACACCAATATGACATCTGGGTCAATCCACTCACTGGGTATTCCAAGCATCCATGAAGATCAGAGCCAAAAAAGTCATGGGGATTACTTCTTCCCAGGAACTCTACAACTGGGGACACTTGCCAAAGGCTAGCTGAATGCTTGCCATGGCAAGCAGCAAATGAAACCATAAAGCCTTGAAAACACATTCAGGGGTAGCCATGTTGGCCGTGCAGCAAACCTTAAACCTTGAATATGGTTGATAAGGAACTTTCAGTATGATAATGAGCACCAGAAACTGTTTCAAAGAATTTTAATGTGGCATAACAAATCAGAAGATTCAGTGGAGAGCTTTGAAAAATGGGAGAACATCCACCACTAAAGAGATTTTTAACATCTAAAAAAACAGGGAGTATTTTTTTTAAATGGCTGGCTATTTTTGTTCTATCTATACATCCCACAATGCAAAACATGATTATACTGATGTTTACAAAAAGCCAGTATTTCCTCTAAAAAGCAACTACCCATGCAACTCTGTTGCATGTGATAAAGAGAAAAAGAAGATGGAACTCTGCAGGACTGGAAAAAATACTGCTGTAGATTTGATTACAGAAACAAAGTAAGTTTCCTTCCAGTAGCAAACCAATATTCCAGTGGTCAGTAACATATTTGGAAAAGAGTGGATGTTTGCTCTCAAAATAGTTATAATCACCCAATTTTTCAATCTGCAGAATAATCCACTGGGCCAATCACCCTTTCTTCACAGAGACTTAGTTCACAGAGTTGTTTCAAGGATCACATATGGAGAGGAACAGCCCATGCACACAAGCTTACACACATGGGAGAAAAGGTGAACCAGAAATATAAGTTATGCATAAGTAAAAAGAAGTCCTTTCTGAGAACATACCTCAGAAAGATCTTTTCCATGTCTTCTAGTCTGTACACTTCCTTCACTCTGGCAAGAAAAGTTCAAGATATGGTTAATAGATTCATCCCAATCTCTAATTGGAACCAGAGTTGCTATATGACCCAGAAGATTCCAGAATGACAGGGAAGTTACAAAATCATTGCTGAGACTTTAAAGACCTTACTTGGTTGCCAGACTCCTAAAAAAACCATCCTTCTTTTAAAAAATGAAGTTATTATACCTCATGGCTGAGGAGAGGAGATGGGGGAAAAGACTAATAAACGAGAAGACAATTTAAAATTTTGTCAAATTAGTTATGTATTCAAATCTCAAAACATCTAAAAGTCACCACAGCATTTTTTTAAAAAAATAATGTTATTATAACATAAACATAAGAGACAAACATAAACTTAAATGCAACATAAAAATGGCATCATAAACAAAGTAAATGAATCTTAAAGTGATATTGCAGGTATGGAGACAAAATCTGTACCTATTACATTAAATATAAAAAGAAAATAATTTATATATATATATGAGATATATATAAAAAAGAAAATAATGTCTTTTATCTATGTCTTTTTGTATATTTTCTGTTCTTTGACTTCCATTTATTATCAACTATCAAGGGTATTAATGCTTTGTAATTATAACTTCATATTATCTGTTTCTTAAATCAAAATTCGTTTGAACCACCAGTGTTTCTGGCCCTATAAACTCTAATGTTGTATTATAAAGTTGTGCTGTCTTTTAACTGTAATTGTATTTAAGGTGTCTTAGGTTGATTAAGTGGTTGAAATTGCTACAGTAAATTAATCTGAAATTATATCATCAAATCCTTCTTTGCTCTCCATTTTTCTTCCCAGTATGTGATTACTCGCAAACAGGGTCTTTCTGCTTCATTACAGGTCTTTTATTCAGAAGATAAGTCAGTTTACCCATTTCTTTCATCTCATTTAGTTTCATTAGCCATGGTCAGTTAGAGGGGTCCCTTGATTTTCAATTCTGGGGCAAGAATGATTCTTGCCATTGTTACCATATATAAAATGGTTTTCCAGTCTCTTTTATGTAGAACATTGGTTATATTTAGTAGATAAAGCTTTAGATCTCAATGAAATTTGAGTTTTAATATCATCTGGATTATATCGTGGATCTATAACCAGTATTTCTTAACAGTTGGGCATTTTCGCCACATGTGATACGTTGAACCAATAGCAGCTTGGCACTTCCAACTCTTGTTATTTTTTATTTTGCATATCTTACTTATTCTTGCTGGGTAAGGTACCATCTATTTGAGATCTTAAAGAAGTTTTCTTTTAAGCCTTGGCAAGCCGCAAATGTATTAGTCTTTCTCCAGGTATTCTCCTGGTCATCTAGTTCTATTTGTTTTCCTATGCATGTTGCCCATTAATTAAAAAAAAAAAAGTCATCACAGCATTCTAAGGAACTGGCACTACAACTCTTAACATTTTAGGTTAGCCTCACCACTTGTGAATTCAAGTGGCCGAGAGTCAGCTGGGTGAGAACAGAACTGTCATTGGCTATCTTGCTGTAAATTGTGTCTAAATCACTAGCAGAAAAATACAGAAATATCAAATAGCTCCTATACAGAAAATTAAACTGGATTGTGAAAACGTGGTAGCTATCAGCAAGTTTCACACAAGCTAAGTTGCTCATTATTTGTTTGTCTGTTTTAAAGAAAAATATAAAAACAGAAGAGGCACAACCTCTTGTCAGCACACAGTCTGCTTCCAAGGGCTGAACAAACTGCTCTTTCCTGTGGTCTATCTCATCTACCTTCTCTGGCCTCCACAGAAGTTATAGCCCACCGACACAGAAATAGAGCCACTTGGTCACTAATGCACTATCTTGACAAATTTATCTAAAATTGTATTACTCAGAAGCAGCCCTGACAATCAGCTTCATCAGCTTTTGACTTCTGAGATTAATATGTGAGCCCATTATGGCTCTACCCACCCAAAATCACCCCAGTCCCAGAAGCCATCAAGTATCCAAGAAGTCTCACTCACCTGATTGGGTTCATATCTGGCCGGCTAGGTTTAGAAACAGCTTTTACAAACTTCTCTGCTAGCTGAATTCTAGAACCAAAAAGAGAGATTTTTGCTGTTGTGTTGTTGTTAGCTGCCATCAAGTCGACTTCAATTTACAGCAATCCTATGAATGCAGTTTATGGTCAAGGAAATAACAATTTAACATTCATACCCAGTGATCGGTTCTGCATATCTTCTGTTGGGCACATAATTTAATAATAAATCTGAAGACTTATAGATTTAAAACTTGCACTCATTTATTAAAACTCTGGGGGTGGGGGTAGAGTAAGCAGGGTTTTAGTTCTTTCTCAGTAAAAGGCTTTCTTGTGTCCTGATCTATACTCAAATTTTAAGGTTTGCTTCTTGAGAAAGTTGCCTTCTCTACCACTGACTTTCCTGAACTGAGTGGAGACCAAGAACATGTGTATCACAGCTTCCCCCCACCTGGTGCATTCCAGTGGTGTTGGACTACTATGGCCATCATTGTCATGTTAGCTAGGGGTTGTGGGAATTACAAACCAGCATCTCTGGAAGATGCCTGGTTGGGGAAGGCTGGTGGGACACATTCTGAAGCAGGATTGCTGTCACAAGTCCTTCCAGTCTACTTCGGGTACTCTGTTGAACAAAGCAGAACTTGTTTAACCCGCACAAGTACTCTTATCACTTGGCAAAATGCATCTCTCATAAGCTCTACTTACCGCTGATTGAAATGTTGCTCTCTGACATCACTACCATTTAGTACCAAGGCATCCAGGATATGGATGGCATTAATTTTTCGTTGTGCTTTCCCCTAGAGAAAGGAAAATGGGTATCATACAAAATGCTACCATTCTTTCTGAGTAGGACACATGTATCTGAGTATGCCTGCTTCTTCAGTGAGAGAAGGACCTCTTACAAATTCTCCTGACAAAAATAACCACTTTCTATGAATGATACAACACATGCTCTCATGCATGCAGCCTTCAAGATGTTTTTGGATTGCAAGTCAGCCCAAGCTAACATAGCCAATGGTGAAGATGAGGGGAGTGGGGTTCAACAGCTTTGGACAGCCCCATGTTCCCCAGTTCTTGCCTATGTAGTCCTCAGCTTTACACTTAATTTCTCAGATATTTAAAATAATTCTCCAGTATTAAATAATAAGTTACTATGCTATATCTTCACAGAAGAGTACAGTCAGCCCTCTATCTCCACAGGTTCTGCATCCATGGATTTAGCTAACCATGGCTGGAAAATATTCGAGGGAGGAACTCAAAAAGTAAACCTCAGTTTTCCATTTTATATAAGGAACACCATTTCACTACACCATTGTATATAATGGGACTTGAGCATCCACAGGTTTTAGTATCCATGGGGGTCCTGGAACCAAACCCTAGCTGATATTGAGAGCCCACCGTTAACTATACAGCCCAGCAAGGTAAGAACTGGTACATTTCCCCTTCTGAATCTTTCATCTAGAGGCCTTTACTACATCCCAGAGTATCCATGATCCTAACTTCAACCTGAAATGCACCAATGAAGAAGGGTAATTAAAAGCCACCATCCCCACAAGAAGCCCTAGCCTGTCCAATGCACTCAACTGCTGACAGAAGAAACCAATCCCCTTCTAAAGGAAAAACAGTCTCTGACCTCTCCTTTCAGCTCATGAACAATCTCCACAGACAGAAGAGTGTCCCGTGGCAATTCTGTTTTCAGGTCCAGTTTAGTCCAGCGATCTGATGGGCGACCAGCCCAAGTATATATCTGAGACTTCTGCATGTAAACAAGCAGGAAGGCTGTAAGATTAGGAACCAAACCAATTCAGCCACATACTCTTAAATGTGGTTGGAACTAGAACAACAGAGACAAGACTAGAACAAGCTTCTCCTCCTCAAGAGTGACACACTAAATGTCACAAAAGAGAAAATAACTATTAGAATAATAGGAAGCATCAGGTAAGTACATGTAGTTAATCCATTTACTAAACTAGGTGTACATACACCAGAAAGAAAGAAATACCGGTAAAGGAATTCTACTGACAGAATTGTCAGTGGCTCATGTTAGCCAGAAAGTAAAATATATCTGTTCTAGAAAATATACAGCAGCAGCAGAAGAAGGGGTGCTTTTAACCTGCTGAAACTTACTGATATATATTAATTATCACCACTTACCCCTAGAGCCAGAAGGAACTTCTGTTCACTTCCTGATACCATACATCTGTAATCCAATACTGGACGGATCTTCTCCAAGGTTTTTGGGTTGAGAGGAGTTGGTTTGTAACTGAAGATCTCTATGTCAGCACCCTGAAGCACAAACATGTAGGACTGGAGACTTTATCCTATACATTGGAGTAGGTGATTGGGCCATGACTTTTCTATTCATGGCACCTTGAAAGGCTGCACTTGTCCCCTCTGGAACGCCGCTTTTTAAAAGGATTTTATTCCTTTCCCCACTGAAAAGCCTCCCCTACGTCCCTTAGGAGCCATGAAGGCAATTTTATCATGTTTTGGAGCCTTCCCAGGTTGTTTCAGTAATTGGAAGAGGCCTTTTTTTTCCCAACCAGAAATTAAAGCAAAAGTCAACTTCCAATTTACTTACTAATAGAAAAAAAGCCTCCCTTGGGCTTAAGATACCCGGGGAGAGAAATTGCAAAATTACCCCTCCTTACTACTCCTTTGGTGTATAGGGTGGGCTTTGTAGTAAAAAAACAAAACAAAACAGCACCATAGGGTGAAGGAAATGCACTTTCCCAACACTGCCTACATGGATACTGCAAAAGTTGGCATTGCAGAAAGCAACTCTGTGCTCTATTTCTGCATTCAACCATTGCATAAGAATGTAACCTTGCCTATGGACACTTTCTGTAGAACTCACTGTTTCAAACAGAAAAACGTAAGTGGCTATAACTTTTGTACAGATTAAGGAAGGGTTTAAACAGACACATTTCACCAAAAATAACCAAGTGCACATGTGTGTATGTGCGCACACCTTCAAGTCACCTGTTGACTTATGGCAACTCCATGATTTCATAGGGTTTTCTTAGGCAAGGAATACTCAGAAGTGGTCATGCCAGTTCCTTCCTCTGAAATATAGCCTACAGCACCTGGAATTCGTTGGTGGTCTCCCATCCAAGTACTAACCAGTGCCAACCTTTCTTAGCTTCCAAGATCAGACGGGATCTGGTCCCTGTGCAAAACTATAATGTAGGCTCACTTCAGGAAGCAACTGAAGTGTATTGTATTTAACTAACAGCAACCCAAATAAAATGTTGCTATTTTTGCATCTTTGCTTTTCCTAGTCTCATTATTAAATGCAAGCATTTCATCTGAGCATACAGAACAAACAAAAGCTGGAAGTCTTACCTGAATTAATTCAAAGAACTTGGACTTGGGATCTGAAGACGATGGAGCAATTCGAACCTGGTCTGGTATCTAGTACAGTCAAAGAACCAATTAAAATCTAGAAGAATTTGTTTTTTTCTATTACACTTTCCCCATCACTTGTCCCCTTCTGCTCATATTATTACATGTGTAAGTAATACACAAAGCAGTACAGAAGGTAAAAAGAAAAGAAAGCTGAAGCAAACTCAAGTGGGAAGATTTAAGTTTTATAATAAAGAAAAAAAGTAATAGAATTTGTCTCTCTGTCATCCTATTGTTGGATCAAAACTTTCCTCTGCCATCAGTATTTTTATCCTCCTAGCCTTTCTTCCTCATGAATGGAGGAATACAGTGCACTGAGTAGTGGAGGGGGGAGCTTCAATAATTATTACAAGCTACCTGTGTTGCTTTTGTACACGCCTCCAAAATACCTAGTAGGTTCTGGCAGTTAATTTAAATGTGAATAATGGAACCAAGAGTTCCTCTTCAAAGAAATACAATATTTTTTCATGCAATACATAATTAGCCTATAAAAGATATTAATGTTTTTTTAAAAAACCTACACAATCCAAGACTCATGGTGTGACAAATTGCAGATGAACTTTTGTTTTTCTTTTTCTGAGCTGAGTTGTGATATTTATTTAATCCTGTGGCACCATTGGCAGGATAATCTCCAGGCAAGTTTCATATGTTTGGGGAGAAAATTACTTCAGCTTAAAAGATTGCAAATCTTTAGGATGTGTATCTAAGAGTTCTCTGGACTATTCCAAGCATCTGTTCATAATTTACAGACAATACAATCATGTAAACAAGATCATAACTTTAAAATTTAGGTTAATCAATCAAGAACAACACCACACCATGATTCTTAACTAACAATCACTAACTTCACTTGAACAACTAAGTAATAAAAAATGCTGGACTAAACAGATCACTGATCTGATTCAGCAATGTCTTTTTGTGTTCTTATAAAGAAATGCAACCTTCCAATTATCAAGGTTCTCCATATGCAGGATCTCCAGCACAGTGCTTGGAAAGGTTTGTTTTTGGGACTAAAATACCCAGAATTCTCCAACCAGCATAGTCACTGGCCATGTTGGCTGGGCAGTTCCAACAGCTGTAGTCCAATGAAGTAAAAGCTCTGTCCTAGCATGCCCCAGGATCTCTGAAGGTAAGATAAACTTCTTTGACAGAGAGTCTATTTTGCCCATATTTTGTATAGAAGAACTCTAATCCTCTTCTTGTATTAAAAAATATATATACAACTACAGTTCTCTGTGCCATGGTGTTACTTACTCCCCAAAGCTGGAGGCATTCTTTTCGGATATCTGCCTGCCGTGGCTCATTCAAGGTCCTGCAAGAATAAAGCAAAGTTTACTAAACTTTCCAGCACAATAATATAATAACACTCCTCCTACCTCCCATAGATGGATTCTGGCTCTCCATTCACACAGTAGATTGTTAAAGATTATTAAGTTTTATGTACAGAATACCTATTTCTTTTGGCATAACACTTTATTATTTCAGGCCTAAGAGCTCTTTGGCTGAGAATGCTAAACGACCCTCCTTGAACTGCAAATACCAGGATTCCACAAGAGACAGCCAGAGCGGTGGAATAATAGCGCTATAACAGTGCAGTGTGATAATAAAACAAATTTTCTATTAAAGAAGTAATGCCCAGGAACGCACCTACTTTCTTAACTCAGGTATACCTGTAGTTCAAAATAATTAGACTGTGAACATAGGAAAACACTGGCCCTTGTCCAGAGAAAAGTAAAATTAATGGAACCTGTAAGCCACAACAAACTGGATCCCACTAACTTCCAAGACATTTCATTTTAATAACTTTCTCTGGATTGCAGCCCTCTGCATAGTCAATTTTGTCATCCTGTGCATAGTTTGGTACTGTCACCAAATGAAAGTTGTATGCAGTAAGATTGATTCCACAAAAATTCAAGCAACACAAACTTTATGTCCTAGTAAAGTGCTTAATTACTGCTCTCAGAAAAACAAGAACAGCTTTTTTTAAAAAAATATACTCACGTGTCTTGAACAAAGGCACGGATTTTGGCCAGTGCTTTGATCTGAACAGCACAGAGCCTGGAAGACAGAACAAGTTCATTTCAGAGGAGCTTATCTGCCATCCAGATAGACTTCTTATCTGAAGGTTTGATGAATTAGAAGTAGCATGAAGAACAAGCAAAATTAACCTACAGTATTGAATAAGGCAGAATTACCCAAAGTAATGAGGTTTGATATATTATTTAACTAACCACACTACAGTAGTGCAACTGAGGAATTAGGAAGCACTTCATTTACACTCTTCCTTCACAACAGGAATTTCAGAAAACCTACTTTTACAGGAATTTCAGAAAACCTACTTTGTAGGAATTAAAAACTGTGGCTGGTTTTGTTTATTCAGAGAAAAAGCCAAGATAAGATAAAGATGATCCTTGTGAAACACAGTAGACTGAAAACTAAAAAATATTAGCATTTTAATGCCTTAATTCTACTAAATTAAAACAGCACCAAAGAGTAGAGAAAGCAGTCAGCCCCACTGTACCCCATCTCCTTGGACTAAACTTTTAAAAATATAAAAGCTGAGAATGAACTAATTATGTGTGTTTGCAATTAACTGTCTCCAACTTGGCCTGTGGAGACCAGAACTAGGGAAATCTTACCTTGTTGAAATATAAATCCCCATATTCCCAATCATAGTTCTGGGGCTCTGGACTATAAGCCTGGGGTCACCAGGGAAGGGATATAGGCAACACGAGAAATGTCACCTCAATAACATCCATTTAGTTTGAACAACAGAAAAGTGTGTCTAATAAAACTTAGCAGTCAGGGGTTTTTTTTCCCTTCCAAACAATTTCCAAATAAAGAACTCTCAGAGAAATAATTATTGTAAGAAAGTAGCCTGAGAAAAGTCACTAGCAAAAAGAATGCTATGAAATCCAACAAAACCCTGTGCTTTCTCATACAGGGTCTCTTGTTTTGTGATGCTGCTCTTCAACCCACCTTTCATTTGATTGGACCATGTAATCATAGAAATCATGGTCACCTCTGATGACTTCCAAGGGGACAATAATATTTACATCCTGGTCTCTGTTGCGCAGCTGGTTGAGTCTGATGTTCACTGTGAAAAGGTAGTCTCTCACCTCGTCAATTCCAGACTTCAATCCACGACACACCACATACCTGCAGGGCAACACAGGCGCTACTTGTTCATGTAACTTAATGACCTTCTGATGCATTTATTGGCTATTTATATCAGAAGCACAAAGTGCATTATCATCTTATCACTTTCAAACCTATACACCAGGGACTCAAAACCTCGAATGCCTCCATGTTCTTAGATCACAACTTACAGCACCCTTTGGCCATGCTGATTTGGAATGATGGAAGTTGCAAATTAACATGTCAGGGATCAACGGTTGAAAGGCATTGCTTAAACCATGGATGGGCAAGCTCTGGGGGATGAGAGACTCATCTGCCATCCTGGGACCTGCTCTGAGCCACACCAGCCTCAAAACACAAAACCAGAAGTGACTATAAGTCTACTTCCTGTTTGATTTTAAAAAAAAAACTTGGGGAGAGGTTGCAGAGAAACAAGGTAGATGAGGGGGGACTGCACCTTGTTTTAAAGGAGAATTGCCAGTCCTGGGGACTTCTACAAATGACAGTTTTCTCTTTTATAGCTATTTTTTCTCTGTGACAGGGCATGGGAGGAATGGAAAAACACAGAGGCATGTGGCCTATGGGCCATAAGACTCCCACCACTAGCTTAGACACGTATACTCCCTTTTCAAAGACAGGAAAATGAGACACACCAAATTGCCCCAAATGAGCTGCAGTGTCTTTAAGCCACAAGCCTGTGCACGCTTACTTGGAAGTGCAACCCACTAGGCATGGTGGAATTTAGTAAACTAATACAAGACTGTGCTGCTAGAGTGATAGTGGGTCTGCAGGGGCTTGTTGGGGGGGGCAATAATCCCAGAAGCATCATATGAACTGGAAAGGAAAAGAATATGTAACTGTTTCATGTTAGTACTCTCCTTCAGCGCTTGGACTGTTAGTTCAGTGAACTCAGTGACTTGCTTGTTATAGGGCCTGGGAGCCAGGCCATTGCTGTTAACTTTGCTGGCTCTATAGAAGTAATGTGGTACAACAAACATCATAGAAATTGTATTGTTACTGGTTCTACTTTTTTCCCTTCCTACTAATTCCTGGAACCCAGTGAAGGCTACAGCCAACCCCTATAGAGAGAGTTTGTGGTCGCAGAAATTACATCGTTAGTGCTTCCAGGAGACATCACTGGAATACAATTAGGCTTTCAGGAAGCCCTGTCAATCCTACATGGTTTGGATTTCAATGCAAAAGTAAGAGTACCCTAGAGAAAAACCTTTCAGAGCGGGTGCCACTGGCAATGAATAATGCTACTGCCCCTCCTACCCATGTGGGAAAAGGAACGTCTGGCTCTACCATTGGGAAATACTATGTTTGGCAGTGTTTACCATGCAAAGTAACTAGTGCCAAGTAATGCCTACTAATAAGCTACTTCCAAGCTCATTGATGTAACTGTTCTTCAAACAATATGTGAAAATTGCAGTAGGAACAAGAAAATGCAAGCATTCACATCACCACACCTAACAGCCCCTCTTGGGAGCTGAAGGATTAAAAGTGACTCTCTCACTACAAAAAAGAAACTGATTCCTTTTTCAGTATGATGTGCCAGCATATGTTTAGATGTTGTCTTGCATTCTGTTTGCTGAACCCTGACAAAACATGTGTTATATATTAAAAATGGGGGGAGGGATGAGCAACAAAAACAAACAAAACTCTTCAAGAGTTTAGGTAGACAACAGTCCCTCATTACTATAAAATACTCCTTATCCCCATAAGTTCCCAATGCAGTTCTTTTGCTTCCTCCTCTTCCAAAAATTGTATGTTTCCAGTTGAAACAGCACAGAGCTGCTTTTAACGCAGCTGTTTTGTTCAGAGAGAGTTGCTTCCCAAGTGCTTCAGTTGTCACACTTCTGTCTCACCTCTCGGAATTAGCAGGACGGCTTGTCACAGGTTTGAAGATTGACACACGCTCAAAGCAGCAATACAGCAAGTACACTAGGCCAACACTGAATGGTGTGAACAGGTCAAAGGTTTTACAGACAAAGTGTCCTCCTAGAGCAGAAAAAAAGAACTGAAGTTAGCTTCGTAGAAACAAAGAGGAAAAATAAAACTTTATTACTAACCACATTGTATTCTATTTTCCAGCAAAAAACTGAGGGAGGTGTGCAACTGATTATTTTAAGCTCAAACACCTATGAGGTAGATGTGGCTGGCCCAGAGGGCCTTGGCAATAGCTTTGTGGCTAAGCAGTGATCTGAACACATGATTTATACCACATAATTTATCAAAGCAGTTCCCCTTGTCCATGGGGTTTGAGAGGACCGTGCTAAGAAGATCTCACAGGGGATAATCTTGGGTACTTTAAATCACATTTTCAAAAATCATTCATTCACTCAAGGTAGTCTTAGTCCCATTTGCCACTTCTATCCAGTTTCCTAAAAATAGAAGGGGTACGTGGGAAGAAATTCCAATTAAGATGAATACAGTTATCTTTATGCTGCCTTTACAAACATCCCAAGGGCATGCTGGGAATTAAGATATCCAGGCCTTGTTACAAAAATTAGCGAATTGCGTCAACTGAAGAAATGCTGAGAGGGGAAAAAAGACAATTTCCAAATCCAAATTTAATTTTAAGAACTGTGTTACCTAATTATAAGAGGAACTGAAAAATCAACACTGAAAGATTAGAGAGTCTTTCACCTTACAATGATCTTCAACAGAGATGCTTCATTTGGAGGGAACAAGAATCTAGGAAAGTACAGACCACCTAAATTACATGGGATAGAAAGGGGGAAATAGAGATAGGCAAAACAGAGTAGGAGACTACCTGTTCGTATAACAGAGAGTGCAGTGAGGAACTGGCAAAGGGTCAGCTGTTTGCTTAGAATCTCTTGGATATTTTCCTGTCCCTCCACAGAGAAACCCTGAAACATACAGAGAAATGTGGTGGAAAGCTATCCATAACTGAGAACTGCATCTCACTTCACAAGCTTTTGGCCTAGCTGTCAACCCACTACACTTCATGGAGGCAGACCTTTCCCTCTCCAGGGAGTATTGCAACTCAACACCTACCCACAGAACTGCACGCTGCTACCTCTTCAGTACCAAAGATTTTATCAAAGCCTTGGGGGGGGGGGCGTTAATGATTTTGCCCATATCAGTACATGTTTTTAACGGTTTTCATCTGTTTTAACCATTAAATTGATTTTATCTGTATGCTGACCTGTGATAAAGGGTGGTGGTATAAATAAATTTTTAAAACAGACAAATAAAGAAACAAGTGCTGAACACACAAAATTCCTCTTTCCTTCCCAGAAATGATCAGCTTAGCTAAAGTAGCAGCCATTTAGATGGATGAACGGAAAGCAAGGAAGAGAAGGAAACAGCAGTGGAGTCCCATCCCAGCACCAAGTTCAAGTTCAGAAAGCAGGGACTGGAAGGGTGCATTATCTGTCTTACCACTGTCAATGTATGCTGTATGTGTTCTCTCTCCCACACCTATTCTGATCAGCTCCAATTTAGTTTTTATTCATTCTTTTATATACTGTATATATTTTATTTATATCACATCGTTCTTTCAACATGGGTCTTCACCATGGCTCATGACAAATTACAACAATTAGGACAGAGAAGGATGCTCTTGTTTGGGGGCAACAGCAGCTCATGCACTAGTTGGGTGAAAAGAAGAGGAGGCAGCTTAAACTTTCATGCCATTTAGAGAACATCTGTGAGTGCTGAACTGGGGAGAGAGATGATTGACTTTGCACAGAGCTTCAGAATATTGTGCTGCCTGAGTTCAGTGTGATGTTAATACAGACCTGCACCTCTGGAAAAGAGTCTGAACACAAATCACAAATTTGGGGGTGACTAACAAGGTCAGGGAGACTTTGTGGATCTCCTTTCAGGTCCTTTCACAAGATGTGTCTCCCCTTGATCAAATAACTTTTCAGCTTTGGTTAGCTGTGAATGTCAAGTCAAGTTCACGCATGGCTGAATGAAAATGTATGCTTTATATCTGAAATAAATACCTATTACAAAAACAGTAGTACAGCAATGAAAGAACAACACCTATCCAATGTACTTGGTCAAGCACACCTACACAATATGAACTTCATATCATATTGCTGTGCTTGCCAAGTACAGCAGTTCTGTGAACCTCTACATCTGGGACAGGGAAGAACTTCCTGACGGTAAGAGCAGTTCAGCAGTGAAATGCATGGCCTCAGAGCGTGGTAGTCTCCTTCTTTGGAGGTTTTTAAATAGAGCCTGGATGGCCATCTGTCAGGAGTGCTTTGATTGGGTATTCCTGCTTGGCAGGGGGCTGGACTAGATGATCCTTGTGGTCTCCTCCAACTCTATAATTCTATGATCATACAGACCACATAAGGCTCTCAAAGCTATTTTTGGGATGCTTATCACCTCCTCTTTGGTAAAAAAAAAAAGGGGGGGAGGGAGAATTGGGCCTCCAGAAAACCCTAGAATGCATGATTCTCATCTTTAAAAACCCCAATCACACAAGTTGTTTTAACCCATATTAAACAGACACACACAAGAGGCACCCCTCTAGTCTCTTCCAGTTTCACTAAGAAAAGTTGGTGCAGCTCATGCTGAGTCCAAAGTATTTGGAAAATAGCCTCTGGGCCATCCAACACTGCTGACCCTCGTTATTTTATTTGATGGTGGCGATGGCGATGACAATTGATTCAGGACTATGCCCCATGAAGGCCTTGGGCGGGAGGGGGGAGGGCCAGGGAGGCATTCATGGGGTCTCAGGAGGGTCTCCGGAGGCCCCGTGAAGGCCTTGGGAGGGAGGGGGAGGTGGGGGAAAGCGACTATGGGGCCTCCAGAGGCCCCATGGTCGCTTTGGTGGGGGAGGGGGAGGGCAGTTGTTATTCGCGGAATTTTCACATTTGCGGGGGTCTGGAGAACCTAACCCTCGCAAATGTGAAAGGACGACTGTATATTCATTGCATGTTCTGGAATTCCAGAAGCAAGGAAAAGCTGTCTCAGGCCTAAGGGGTGAACAAAGACTCTGGTTCAGTTAAATTTTGGTTCTCAAATGCCATGATGAATAGTTGTACTGGATACAGAGGCCCAAATCTGCCTTTGAAGGTGAAATATGCCATATAAGATTGGAAGGCAGCTATTAAAGGACAGGTCACCCATAAAGAATGTCTGAAGACAGATAATACCTGCATTGGGAAGTTTCCCCCAATTAAAAAATACACTTCAGAACGGAAAGATTTCTTAACTGCCTCTCAGACTACATAATAATACAGAACAAACAGCTGTCAAGAAATTATTTTTAAATGTTAAATCACTTGTAAGTTTATACATTATTGATTAGTGATTCTTTTATATAACAGTGACATGACTTTACCACAGAGTGAGAACAAGGTTTAGGCTAAATTAATTTTACTGTCTATTTTCAAAGCAGTTTGGTGTAACCATGGGTGCCTCTGACAAGTTGTTGTACTACTCCTAAAGCCAAACAATCCAAGGTCTTCGTTTTACTTAAGAATTGGATGACAGATTTATTGCACCATGACTGGACACTCAAGAGACTCTTTGGACGTGTCTTTTTTGAGGTTTGATAGTGAAGCTAGACACTTAACAATTAAACAAGAAACATCAATGTAGTCTAGTAAGCTTTAGTAAAGTAAATATTCACAGCAGAGGTAATTTTAGTAAGAACGGTGTAATGATCAAGATGTAAAGGTTTTGCAGTGTTACCAGACCCAAACAAACTTCTGTGGATGCTAACACACTGCAGAAATAATGCTGTTTGACACTGCTTTAACTATCATAGCTGCATCCTATGGAACCCTGGGATGTGTAGTTTGTTATGGCACTAGAGCTTGCTGACAAAGACTAAATAGCTCACAAAATTACAAATCCCAGAATTCCAGAGCATTGAGCCCTGGCAGTTAAAGCAGTGTCAAACAGCATTATTTCTGCAGTGTGTAAGCATGCCTGAAACAAAGGACAGTGGGAACTGCAAGATATTGGGGATATCTCTGCTTAGGTTTTTGATGCTGTAAGCTGTTTTTAACAGCAGGCTGGAGGTCTTCTCTCTCTCAAGATGGAAAAAGAGGCCACTTGCTCTCTAAATGTTATTAACAATTGTTATTTTCTTTTCATTTACTTAAACTTTTCTTAAGTTTAAGTAAATGAAACATCTTTACGTTTTTAGATTAAAAATGATCTTTTAAGTTTTCTTATTTTTGCTGATTTTAAAAAATATTTTGTAAACTTTTGCCTAGATAATTTTTGAATACTTTATAGATCTTTTATTTGGAACCATCTGAGAATCCTGAATTGACTATATGAGCAGTAGATATTAATTTCTTTTATGGCTGGGAATTTAAAATGCTTAAATTTGTTAGATTAGAGTGAATGTTAGAACAAGCAGGGATTTTATGCTGAATAATCGCTATGATTCTTCTTATATGGTCATCCCTTCACATTCGTGGGGATTAGGGGCAGACGACCCCCGCGAATGTGGAAAAAAAACGCTAATAAGAAATGAGCGGGTGGGTGGGAGGCTTTCCCACACACCCCTTCCCAAGGCAGCGATGGGTTTCACAAAAAGCCCATTGCTGCCTTGGGGATGGGATGGGGTGGAGAGAGGGTGGGTGGGAGGCTTTCCACCACCACCCCTTCCCAAGGCAGCAATGGGCTTCACGAGAAGCCCATCGCTGCCTTGGGAAGTGGGGGGTGGAAAGCCTCCCACCCACCCTCTCTCCACCCCACCCCGTCCCTTCCCAAGGTAGCGATAGGCTTCTCGTCTGCCCCTAATTACTACTATTACAGTCATCCCTTCACATTCGCGGGGGGTTAGGTTCCACAGACCCCCCGCGAATGTGAAAATTCTGCGAATAATGACTGCCCTCCCCCACCAAAGCGACCACGGGGCCTCCGGAGGCCCCAAAGTCGCTTTCCCCCGCCTCCCCCTCCCTCCCCAGGCCTTCAGGGGGCCTCCGGAGAGTCTCTGAAGGCCCTGTGGCTGCCTCCCCGGCCCTCCCCCCTCCCTCCCAAGTCCTTCATGGGGCCTTCGGAGCGTCTCTGAAGGCCCCGTGGAGGCCTCCCTGGCCCTCCCCCCTCCCTCCCAAGGCCTTCACCGGGCCTTCGGAGGCCCCCTGTCGCTGCTTTTGGGAGGGCAGAGGGCCCTCCCAAAACCGCAAATATTCAAAACCGCGAATGCTAAGTTCGCGAATGTGGAGGGGCAACTGTATTATTACTACCTCATATTTTGTATTATTTACTATTTTTATAATCACATATTGCTTTTCACCATTTTGTCTATCATTTCAATAAATGTTAAATTTGCTTTACTTCTGAATGTGTTTCTAGTTCAAGGATAACTCTCCTTTGCTCATTGGAGCTATATACCAAGGATGGTATAGAAAAGAATTTTTAGTTATGGCAATTTCCATTCTAATGAAACAAACCAAAGTGATCCCCTATCTGTTTTCAAAAGTAAACCAATGTTACTTCCTCTCCAATAAGCTCTGCATATCATCATATTTAGAATAGGCTGTGTTATATCATAATGCACAAAAGCTACGTTGTTGGCTTTAGTACCTCAGGGAGCAAACAGAAAAGAGAAGAGACTTACGCCATCAGCCATTAAAAAATGTACCCCCTTCCGATCTGTGTTGTCCAGCACAAAATTCTGGAAGGCAGTGATATTCTCGGGACGGGTGATGTCCCCATCACCCTCAATCCCTCCTTCACCTATGGGGAAAGTAAGGGATTTAATCCTGGTCATAACATGTTATTACAATTACTTAGCACACATTAATTTCCAAAGAATTCCCACCAAGACAAATCTTGATACAGGCTTGGTGTATTTACCATAGTAAGGCTCAAAGAGTTCACTGGAGGCAGCATAAAAATCCTCCAGTTTGAAATCATTTGGTCCTTTTAAGGTCATCCCAAAACCTTTTGCATGCCACTTTTTCCTCCAAAGGACATACTCTGAGAAACCACCAGGGCCAGCACACACATCGGCAAAGTACAGGAGCTCTGCATCACGTTCTTTGACTAGCGGTTTCTGCAAAGAAGAAGGGGGAACATTTAAACATCTCAACAGTCCCAACCCATCAAACCAAGAGAACTGTTGTTACATTATCCAACTCTATGCTAGACTATTGGGACATTTTTTTTTAATAGAACTCCTGAGGATTTCCTCACCCACTTCCCCCATTCAGAAGAGGTGCCTGAGAGGTACAGATAGAGAGAAACCCTCACCCCACGAGAATCCTTTGGATTTGTAAACATGTAGTCGAAGACATAGTCTAGGTTTGCCATCTTCATTGCCGCTCTGGAAATGTAAAATTGGACACTTGTTAAGAGTCTGCCCTTTTACTGACCTCAGGGCTGCAAATCTGAGAACCTCCATTGACCTGTTTAGGAAGAAGACTCCACGGATCATTTCATAGGGGTTGGACCTTGTACGAGCTCGGCGCATTTCCTCTCCATCCAGCTCGTCAAAAACACTCTGCAAAAAGAAACAAGTCACATCTAACAAGGAGGGGTCAGCCAGACAGGACACTTTTTGTTTTCATGTACCTGGTCACTGCTATCATAAACAATATTAAATTACACAAACCTAATTATGGAGGGGGTATTGAGAGACAGATCATTCTGTAAATAGTGGTAACAAAATAACATAGCTTAGGTGGAGGCAGCAGCACTCACCCCCCCCATGCTACAACTATCTCTAGAGTGTCACAATGAAAGTAGATGAAGCTGAGAAAAATAAATTACTTTCTTTGGTAGCAGACAATCATTTCACAGTCAGCCAGAAACGAAAGGTTTACCTCAGCAAGATCTAAACCACTTGTCTTGGAATTAAATTCCGGTCTGGAAATATCTACTTCCTATCACACTTTGCCACTTTCCCCTAAATGTCTTAAAGCAGCCATGTCTCTGAGCCTGTATATCTTTCAGTAATACTTTCTTTCCTATAGGTGTAATGTGTTTCTAACAAGCAAATTGTACCTTGCACTGGAGCACATTCTGTAGAAGTTCTTCTCCACAGAATTCTGTTTCATCATCAATCACCAGTTTCTTCTGGAGAAGAAAACAACACAAGGGGTGGAATGAATTAATCACCAGAAATTAGGGCACTTACCATGGCACCTATGCTCTGGTGAAGAGCAGGTCAGCATTACAATGAAAGAAATACAAACCTAACACCAACTTTTTCATACCTTCTTTGCAAGCACATGATACAGCAGCAGCAGCAAAGTAAGGAATTATAGCCATCAACTTTGCTTCAAAGAGGAACTACTATGACTTAAAATGAAATGGCAGTAAAGATAGGGCATGCCTGAAATTATTAAAGAAAAAGTCTATCAATACAAGATGTATACCTCTTCTCAGGCTGAAACTGTGGCACACTCCTTGTATTATCACTCACAGCTGGCACTTTTCCCAATGTAAGCGAGGTGGCAGGGTAAGTAAAATTCTTGTTCAGCTCTGGCAAACAAAGGGCTTTTGCCCTCTTATTCCCACAATATATATTCTGTTATCATATGCCTGTTGTTTCTTATACCTCATAAAGAATCTATAATAATATTCCCCCTGTTTGTAACATGGATGTCTAACTGGAGAATAGTTCTTTACATGATTACCGCTGCTAGACTGGTTATTGCAAAAAAATGGAAGGTTACAGATCGCCCGACGATAAATGAATGGAAAAATAAGTTGATAGACATGTTAGAATTAGATATTCTGACAAAAATGTTGCGTGATAAGAAAGAGAGTGTGTGGAAGAAAGAGTGGAAACCAATTATTGATTACTGGAAAGAAAAGGGTGAACTACAGGCTAGTTACAATTTAGGAAGTTAAACATCTCCAGCAAAGCAAAGCAAGGAGCTAAGCCAATATAAGTGTGATCTAACATGAAATTGTCAAAGTCATTTTAAGTTTGTAAATCTTTTTGCAGTCAGTCTGATAATCGCCAAAATACAAATAGGAAGTCATAGATAAGCTTTTAAGTTAAAAGACTTTTACTTTAAAAAAAAATGGATGTCTTATAGACAAATGCATTGGGAAGCAAAACAAAGAAATGCACAGGACTGGAGGGATATGGATTGAAGTCAAAGGGTGTGTAGGCACACTGCTTTTGTGATGCCAGTGAACTTGTGTAAGCCTTCACCCACTATTGTAAGGAATCAGGCAAGCCACTTAGCCTGGGGCTTCAATGACTAGGATATTATACTCAGGATTCCATAACTATGAGTGAATTTCTCTTTCATCATTGAAGGATTGGGGACAGGAACTGCAGGTACTACAGCTTTCCCACATGTATGTTCTGTGGAAATGTGAAAAAGAACGCCCCCTCAGAGTTTGAAAAATCAAGGGCAAAACTGAATGTGCATCCAGTTTTAGTCCAGGGTTCCTGATCAAGCAAAAACAAAGGCAGAAGGCTTCATCCAAATGGACTATCCGCCAGTGCATTTTCCCTACCCATCATTACCACCATCTTCTGTTCCCCTGCCAATTAGGAAGCAGCTGACTGAGTAAACAATTTCTGGTATGGGAGGAATTGTGACAGGGACCCTGATTCTGCCTGTCACACTGGAGATCACTCGTGGGAGGGGGTGAAAACAGCAGTCAGCTGCTTCCTGAGCAACAGAGAAACAGACCCCCATCAATCACTGTGGCTGCTTTCCATTAAGTGGAATGGAAGGAGGGGTTAGGTCATGATGCACTGCGCAGCACCATAACCACAGTGCCTATGCATACATAAATCCCAACCAGGATTCTGGACACCTCTGTTAGTAAAACGTTTGGCTGAGCCAAAATATCAGAGGAGGTTTTGCAATCATCTTCATAAGCGCAAAAATAAAGAAAAGCCTGCTTCAGCCACTTGAGCTTAAAGTTTGTGTGATGCTGTTTAATACTCCCAGTCTGTTTCAGAATAACAGGAACCCTTATACAAGTAAATATGAGGAGAATATGCCTATTTTAACTCCTGCTTTCAATCTATGAACAGCTGCAAGATCCACACACCAGATGCAGATGCACTGGTAAATATGGTGTATTTGCAACATGAGCCAAATTGAGAATGCCAGCTTGGTATGAACCACCCTAAGAATCACTGACATACATCAGCAGTTGCCAGTACATCACTAAGAAAAACTGCCAGCATCTGAGGGAAGGGAGGGGGGAACTCTCTCACTGCTGTTGTTTACACTTCGGGCTAGGCTGCTGCTTTTCAAAGTATGTAAATGTTGAGGAGTGATATTGCCAGACACAGAGTTCTATACTAAATGAAAGCATCCCTGCAGAAAATGTGGCCTCCTGCTGTTGTGTTTGAACAGCTTGTCAAGTTGCTCAAGCATTCACAAATGCAGTAATTACATGGATGAAGCTTATCTATACAGCAAGTTGACACAGAAGAACAGGGGCAACCACCCTGACACACCCAAGTGTATTAATTCACCCACTTCACTGGGCAATATGGACAGAGGGTGAAGAGGAAGAGCTAGAAAGGTAATGAATACAACACATCTGCCTGGGATCCAAGCCTGTAATACTCAGCAAAGTTTCTTTAGATTATAGAGGAATAAAAAGTTGTTCTGTTTACTTAAGATGGTTGTTAATTGGTTTAGATATTTATGGTGATTATGTTCAAGGCTTCTACATTCAAATCCCTATGGCTGTGTTCACTTGGTGAATGGGAGGCCAGAATTGTTTGTTAGTTTAACCAAGCTCACAGGGCTGTCATGAAAACAAAATGAAAGTAGCATTGTGTAAACCACCCTGAGCAACTTGGAATACAAATGGGATAAATACAGTACATAACAAATGCATAGCAAGTGGGAATTCATTTCATTAGAAGCTCATTCTGGCCCATGTACCAAAGTGCAAAGTTTGAAGCCCATCAATAAATCTAAACAAAATATTTCTTTAAAAAATATACAACTACTTTTATTTAATGTAATAATTTGTTTCGATACAGTTCCATAATTTTTAATCACATCTAATCATGTTTATTCAGTATTTTGATGGTCTCAACCTGTTCTGTAGTTATGTATAAAGGATGATATCAGCCTAAAATTCCATTTTTTGGCATATCCAACAGTACTTATGGATTTAAGCAGATTTTTTGTACTCTTAATTCATTCACTGCTTACTTTTCTTCCCCTTGCTTGGCAACTATAAATACCTTCCCTATGGTCATCCAGTCCTTCATTTCCTCAGCATCTGGAATTTCAGTGGTACATTCTGGGAACCAATCCACTTGCTCATAAGCACTAGCCTGCAAGCAGGGAAAAGGAGGTTTTAGAAAAGGAACGTATATTACAGCCAAAACGACCCCTCTAATGCTAGAATACGAGGTCTGTCTATTAAATAACGAGACTATGCTTCTACCTTTCAGACAAATCGGGGAGAACTGATTGTGAATGCTTGAGTGGTGACCTTGAACATGTCTGAACCTGCATGACAAACATCAACACTCTCGGCCATTCAGTTAATTGTCAGTCATTGTTTAAAGCAGCTGTGTTGTCTGTAGTGTGCCAGAAAAATGCAAAGTTTGAAAGTCGAGCAACATGTCAATTTGAAATTTTTAGTAAAACCGAACAAAACACCAATGGAATATTTTCGTATGCTTACTAAGGCCTACAGGAAAGACTACATGTCTTGTGTACATGTATTTGAGTGACACAAAAGATTCAGAGAAGGACGTAAGTATGTAGAAGAGGTAAACGCCCTGGATGACCTTTTACTTCAAGAACTAAAGAAATTGTGGGAAAAATCAGCCAGATTGTTCGAGGAGACCGCTGACTAAGTATCCGAATGATAGCTGAAGCCGTAAACAATGACAAAGACACTGTGTGGAAAATTTTGCATGAGGATCTCAACATGAGAAAAGTTTGTGCCAAGATGGTCCCTAGGGTTCTCATACCAGAGCAGAAAGAGTGCCGCAAAGAAATTTGTGCTGACATTCTGCAGCAACTTGAGGTGGACCCAAACCTTTTTCAAAAAATCATTACTTGTGATGAAACGTGGATCTTCCAGTATGATCCTAAGACAAAACGACAGTCAATGCACTGGAAAACACCATCACCACCAAGAATGAAAAAAGCACATCAAAGCAAGTCCACATTCAAAGCCATGCTCATTGGTGTGTGTGTGTGTGTGTGTGTGTGTGTGTGTGTTTTACATCAAGGGCATAATTTTGGCAGAATGGGTTCCAGAAGGCAGAATAGTGAACCAGCGTTATTATAACGAAGTTTTGACAAAACTGAGAGACTGAGTCAAGAAAAAAAAGACTAGAACTGTGGAAAAATGGTTTCATTCTTCATCAAGACAATGTGCCTGCTCACACAGCACTTTCTGTGAAGCAGTTTTTGGATGATAAAACGCATTAGTACACTTGAACATCCTCTGTATTTGCCAGATTTGGCATCATGTGACTTTTTTCTTTTCCCTAAAGTGAAATCGGTGCTTAAAGGAACACGTTTTGTCAATTGATGTAGTAAAGAAGAAAAAAGCAGATGTGTTGAAACAGCTGACAGAAACTGATCTGCTCCATGCCTTCGACCAGCGGAAAATAAGAATGCATCAGTGTGTGAGGGTGAATGGGGAGTATATTGAAGGGGACAAGCATTAGAATTGTAATACATATAAATAAAGATGGGTTATTGTATCAGTCTCATTATTTAACAGACAGACCTCGTACACACTCTAAGTCCAAGCTCAACATAGTTTTTATGCTGGGAGTTCAAATAATGAATTTGAATGATTTGATAAAGATTCTATGAATCTCAGTGATTTCTTAACACCACACACAAGCAGAAAAACATTTTGCTGTGGCCACAATCAAGAATAAGAAAGCTGTAGAATGCCAAAGGTTGACACTGGAGTTAAAAGCAACCTTAGTCCCGCCCAAAGTTGTCCCACAGAAATCAATGGGTTTACATTAGCCATGACTAATAAATCCCATTTATTAAATTGCATGATACTCTAGGTAGGACAAACACTGCATTTAGCTTTTGGTTTTCATGCTGCAAATCCTCAGAGTTATTTTGTCATGGACATCACCTAAGCATGTGGCACAAAGGGAAAAATATCAGACCTTTCCGTCATACAAGAAAACCTGAGATTCTGGATGAATAGGACACATGAGAAGGAAATTACAAAGGAACAGTAGCCATAAATAAAAGACATAATACAAACCTCTGGCTCATCCTGCCAGTTAACGTTCACCTCTCCATCGAATCCTTTCAGAGTCAGCCCCAATCCTCGTCTTCCTTTCTGTTGGGAGGCCTCGACAATCTCTTGCTTCCCCTGGCCATATTTTCCAAGTCCTTCACCTTCTCGAAACCCCATCTTGGCCTGTGGGCCAACACAGAAAAAATTATTTGGTAACATCTGCAAGTAGGTAAATACACTTCTGTCTGTGCTTAGACCAAGGACCAACAAAATTAGGGCACACTTGACTGCTGTGATTAAAAAGCAATGCATATATGTAATGAATATACTGTACAGAATAGGAAACTTCATCTCCCTTGAAGCTCATTCAACTTTGGAAAAATGAAACTAAAGCAACTACAGAAAGCATTTAAAAACTACATCTTAAAACAATGGTGGTACTACAAATGAGCAGTATCAGCAGCTCTTTGGAATAGGATGCTAGCTGCACACAACTGTCCCCCCATTTGAAATAGCCTGGATAGCCTGGGCTGAAAATGCTGCTGACGAATGCCAGGTTAGTGAATAATAAAACCACTGACATTCAACACTTGATCTTGGACGTTTGTGCTAACCTGTCACAGAGACCTGGTTGGATGAGGCTCTCTCTCTGTGTGTGTGTCTATGTGTGAAAGAGAGAGAGAGAGAGAATATCTCTCTCAGCTTTGTCCACCTGCATTCTCTGTGCAGAAACAGATGACATCTGGGGAAAGGGCAGAGCTGCAGTCGTCTACCAGGATTCCGTCCACCTGACCAGGTGCTTTATCCCACCTGGTGGGATATATGTAGTTGAAGCTGGATGACCATGACAGATTACAAATTTGGCTATTGTGCCACCCACCTTGCTGTTTAACAGTCTCCCCTCCTGGCCTAGCTGAGTTGGTCTCAAGTTTGGTGTTGGAGTCCCCTTGGGTTTGTAGTGCTGGGAGATTTCAACATCCATGCTGAGACTCTCACATCAGCAGTAGCTCAGGATTTAATGTCTGCCATGTGACTCCCAAGTGATATCTCACCCCACTCAATGCACACTCTGGACATCATTTTCTGTGCTGGAAGTGGTGATAGTGATCTAGGAGTAGAGGAACTATACATTTCTCTTATCATGGACAGATAACTACTTAATGAGGTCTAGACCTTCTAAAACTTAGAATGCCTGTAGTGGTGGGAGATCCAATAAGACGGTCTACCCCAGGAGGCCTATGAACCTGGTTGTTTTCCTGGTGGCTCTTGTGGAATTTCCTTCTGCCTTGGCAGACGATTCTGTTGAAGTCTTTGTAAAACTCTAGAATGGGGAAATCGCCAGGGTAGTGGACGTGATCACTCCCAAGTGTCCCCTCTCACTGAGTGAAATTAAACTGGCTCCCTGGTTTTCCAGGGAGCTGGCAGCAGTGAAAAAAGTGAGAAAGGAACTACAGCAATGATGACAGAAAACTCACAGTGGAGCTGATCAAACATAGGCTAGAGCTTCTCTGATAGCCTACCTAGCAGCAAATACTTCTTGTCTGCCACCACTGCATATGCAAGGAGCTGATCAGAGGAGCTGTTTTGAGTGGTCAGGGGGTCTTTACATGCAGGCTAATGAGATTTAAGAACACTTGACTGCTCACTGTGAACAACCTGCCCAGCATTTTGCAGATAAAATTGCTCAGATCTGCTCCGACTTGGATGCTCAATTAATACAGATCCACTGGATGTAACCTTGGCCTCTACTGGTCCAGGGATAATGGATACTTTTCATTTTGTATAGCACAAGGATGCGGACAGGAATCTTCAAGAGGCGAGGACCACGCCATGTGTATTAGGTCCTTGCTCTTCCTGGCTCATTTAAGAAAGCTAGGCAGGGGTTGTCTGTGTGGTAGAGGGAAAGATCAATGTCTCTCTAAAACAAGGCAGAGCTCCATCATGCCTACAGAAGGCAGTTCTAAGACTATTGTTGGAAAGTCCTCCCTGGATCCTACTGTATTGGACAACTACTGGACAATTTCCAATATTCAATTTATGAGCAAGTGTGTGGTGGTCACCCAGCCAGCCCCAGGCTTATCTAGATCCCTTTCAATCTGGTTTCAGGTCTGGCTATGGGACAGAGACAGCTTCAGTCACCATGGTGGATGACCTATGCTGGGAACTGGACAGGCCGAATGTGCCTCTCTTGGCAGCTTTCAATACTATAAACCATGGTATCCTTATGGGCTGCCTTGCTGGGATAGAACTTGGAGGAACTATTTTATTGCGGCTCTGTTCCTTCCTGGAGGGATGAACTCAGAAGATGGTACTGAGGGGCTCCTGTTTAACCCTTTGGCCTGTTGGGCCCACTCTGAGCTCAGCTCTGTCCCCTATGCTATTCAACATATACATGAAACCTCTGGGTTAACTCGGACTGGCTACAGGGAACGCACAACTCTTTGGTTGCAACAACTTTACTGGCTACCATTCCATTTCCAAGCAACTATTCAAAGTGCTGGTTATGATCTATAAAGCCTTACAAGGCTCAGGTCCAGACAGCTGACTTTTAAAAGGAACACAACACAACAAAGATCCAAATATATTCTTGGATAGTACAGCAGAAGGAACAGAGGAGTTTAGAGTGCGTTTAAAGCATGACAAATGCTATTTTTTTCAGACCTTGGCCCCTTTGGACTCCCTGTACTGCCACTTTTCTGGCAAAAAGAAAGAGAGAGAGAGAGAGAGAGAATTCCCTCTCCTGGAAATCAATTCATTTCTGCAATTTATTTAACATCAAAAAGTACCCATTTCCTCCAAACATCCTCCAGCCCAATGAAACTCATTGCAAGTTTATTTCCTTCTTAAAGTTTCAAAAAGTGTGACAACTGGGCTGGTCTTCTAATAATTGTTTGTCATGACATAGCACACAATCAAAGTGAAGTCACTGGCCACCTCCTTGGAATGTTTCTCAGTTCCTCATAAGAAATCCACATAAATATATTAATCTAGTATTTTGTATGCATAGGTGCACCCTAGCCCGAAAACCTTTGTTTGTTCCAGTGACAGTAGACCAATGGAATCAATGGAATTGAGCTGTGTGTTGACTAAATGGGTCTACTCTAGCTGGAACTGAACAATAGGATTCAGGCCTCTGATTGTACTGCTGTAGATGACACTGTACCTGCAAACAAGAAAGGGCTCGGAGAAAATCAAATCACACTCTAGTCATCCTGAGGATGTAGACTACTGCACCCATTCCAAATCTCTCAAGCAGCTGAGTGAACTTTTTCTTGACTCTTAGAAATTTTTCTGGTAACAAGTCAGAACAGTTTCCATGGTAACCTTACTTCCTATTTTCTTTCCTTATAGTTCAGAATAAAGCTGAGGAAGAACACATAATCAATCATCATGCCAAAATATGATCTGAAGAACATCCCAGCAGAATTTAAAGATAACGGGAAAAGTCTAACTGACCAGGAACCAGAAAAACTATGGACAGAAGCCAAGGACATAATCATGGAGGAATGCAGAAAGATGCTATCTGTGGCCAAAAAGAAAGAGAAGAAACAATGACAGTCAAAATGTTTCAAGCAGTAAAGGAAAGATGAAAAGCAAAAGAAAAGGGAGACAGGAACAGAACCAGAACCAGAAATGCAACTGTTCAACAACTGATGGGCAAGGATAACGAGAAATTACTATAATAATCAATGCAGAGAAATAGAAGCCAACAACAAAAAAGGAAGAACAAGAGACCTCTTCCACAAGATCTGTGAAATCAAAGGGAAATTTAAACCAAGGGTGGGGATGCTCTATGATCAACGTAATATACAACCAAGAAGAAATAAAGAGGCGATGGAAGCAATACACAGAAGAGCTATATAAAAGAGATGAAAGGAAGAATGACACATGGAAAGAAGAATCATATGAAGACGAACCCCAAATTTTGGAAACTGAAGTGAAAGCTGCATTCAAAGCAATTGGAAAGACTAAATCACCAAGAGCAGATTGCATACCAACAGAACTGCCATATTCTACAGAGACAGAAATGACTTTTGTTCTAACTAAAATGTGCCAACAAAACAATGGAAAAGAACAGATTGGAAATGATAAATATACATTTCCATCCCCCAAAAAGGAAACACAAAAGATTGCAGTAACTCCATGACCACTGCATCAATTTTCCATGCAAGCAAAGTCATGCTCAAGATTGAGGCTGTCACACTTCAGCCACATCATGAGAAGGCATGACTCACTAGAAAAGATAAAAATGCTAGGAAAGGTGGGGCGGCAGTAGAAAGAGAGGAAGGCTGCATACCAGATGGATAGACTCAATCAAGGAGGCCACAGCCTTGAGCCTCCAGGACCTGAACAGAGCTGCTGAGGATAGGGTGTCTTGGAGGTGTCTCATTCACAGGGTCACTATGAGTCGAAGTCAACTCAAAGGGACTTAACAATAACATAGGTAAGTGAAATCACTACTGAGATTCTGTTCATCCCATTCAAAAATGGCATCAAGTGTGACTAGAGCTACATTTCAAACACTCCTCTTGACCTAATAAACATCTTTCAATCACTGTAATCTCTTCCAGTCAGAATGACAAACTCTGGTCCTTCAATAAACTGACCAGATTTATTGAAACATCTTGTTTCTATTTCTCATGGTAGTTCATTTCCATGGAACTTTATTATGGCACTGCACTTTTACAGTGTTTCCAGGACCTCCATCTATATATCCTTTTTTGCTTCCAGGGATCCAGGAACATGATCCTGGTCTTCTTTCTTTCTGAGGTTCGAGGGAATTTTGCCCCAAAAGAATGAATAGTCAAAGCCTCTTTTCCAGCCACATGGAGATACATGGCTTTTGTTCTACAGACTATGGCAACATGTTTTCATGCTAGACACAGATGGACTACAGATGGTCACCTCTCAACTATTAATAGCATTAAGGGAGTGTGTTTCAAAATAAGAAGAATCACACTCATGGAACCATCCAGGAGCAGCAAGTTTACCTCTAAAGTAGCAGTGGGCAGAATGCAGGTTCTTTCTGTACACACACCCCAGCAGGGGGGCAAATATTTTTAAGCATAAAAATGTTTTATTCTGTTCCTGAAAGTCTCCTGTTTTTGCACAGGGGATTCATAGTCCCGTCCCCAGCAGTGCAACTCCAGCCCCAACCCATGCTAATCAAAACGAGAAATGGATGTCTCATTACTTCCTATTTTGATTTGGGAGGAGCATTTCTGGGTGTCGTGCAATTTACACTGGGTGCTGGGGGTGAATATCTGACCCTTATCCCCTCCAAAATTGCCGCTCCCTGCACTTAAGTGAGGCACAGTGTCTCACTTCATGAAAACGAAGAATTCAGTTACAGTACTTCCTATTTTGACTCCATCACATTTTTGGTGGGGGTTCAGACAGAGATGGGTCCCAGTCAGTGTCAAAATTAGCTCCCAGATGAGTTGAAACCATCTGCTCCTCTCCTAGACATATGAAACATCTGTTGTTTTCAGCGGTTATCTTTCTGAAGAAATGTGTAATACTCTACTGCCATATGATTCATCTTCACAGCATCTCGTAGGGTATTTCTTGAGCCACTGTATTCAGTGTTACAGCGGTTCATGTAACAACCTAATTTTTATTCATAGAGTTGGAAGAGACTACGAGGGCCATCCAGCCCAACCCTCTGCCATGTAGGAATACACAATCAAAGCACTCCCGACAGATAGCCATCTGTTTAAAAACCTCCAAAGAAGGAGACTCCACCACACTCTGAGGCAGTGTATTCCACTGTCAAACAACATTTACCATCAGGAAGTTTTTTCTAATATTTAGATGGAATCTCTATTCTATACTGAATATGCCTGCAACGGTTTTAAGTTAACAGTTCAAGCAAACTATCATTATCTTTGGCTTAACCCCATTTTTTATCCAGACCGAATTTTGTTCTTAGTTTTCCACTGGAAGAATCTTATGGTCTCTGTGCCTTCCATTCATCACTAGCATTCTTGCTCCAGGTGAGTTCTACTGCTATATCTTCAGGGATCAGCTTTATCAATACTGGCTAAAATACTACCATGAACATAAAATATGATACACATATTTTCTAAACTGATTATCTGAATTTCATTAGACTCATAAGAATGGCAGAGTGCAGTGATGTCCGCTGACCATTTCACTGTGTTCAAGGTTTAGTAGTTTGTTCCTGTGGGCATGGAGTCCTTCCTTATAAATGTTTCCTTCAGAACGGTCTCTGTTGCCTCAAAATTTACTGATACTGGAAGTTCCATTACTGTACTGCATCGCCTACCCATATTTCCTGCCATATATATTCATGTACAGTTGTCCCTTCACATTTGCGGGGGTTAGGGAATGAGCACCACCGCAAAAGTGAAAAAACCACAAATAAGTTAAGCCCTGCCCCCAACATGCATACTACACTACAGTATTATAGACTCCTCTCCTGCCAAAAGGACTGCCAATACTTGCCACCACAGTAGCAACACCTGCCCCCAGGCACACAAACCATGCCCCTCACCCACACTCGCCTCCCCGCCAGCTCTCCCTCCCTCTGTCCTGCCAACACCACAACTCAATCTTGCTTTCTTACCTTGCACCAAAACAGCTAACAGTAAGGTTTAAAGTAAGGGGCAGCGCTGTTTTGGTGCAAGGTAAGAAAGCAAGACAGAGTGTTTTGTTGCCAGGACAGAGGGAAGGAGAGCTGGGGGGGAGGTGAGTGTGGGTGAGGGGCATGATTTGTGCATCCGGGGAGTGGGTGTTGCTACGGCTGAAGCTTTTAGCTTTGGTTTGGGAAAGGAGCAACCTTATTGTTTTAAATGGGCAATGCTGTTTTGGTGCAAGGTAAGAAAGCAAGATGGAGTTGTGTTGTTGGCAGGAGAGGGGAGGAGGGTGGGGTCTTGGAGTTTGAGCTGGTTGAGCAGCAACTACAAACCACAAATATGCAAAACCGCAAATGTTAAACACGTAAATGTGAAAGGACAAGTTGTATAAGTTTAAAAAAATTGACAAAAACCTACCCAAAAATCCTGGATCAACTTATCCATGGGTGAATGCTGTACACAGATGATGAAGTCACTGGCAGCTAGATGAGTTCTGTGCTCCCCACCATTTTGGGTACCTGAGGTGAAGCAGAGCGGTGCTGGCCATTTTTAATAGGGGCTCACTATATAAGCCTTGTGGGGCTTCACAGTCTCTCTGCAAGCCTCACGAGGTATACAATAAGTCCTTATTAAAAATGGCCACTGCCGTTCCACTCCACCTCAAGCAGCCAAAATGTTACATTGGGTACTTACCGTGAAGGTACCTTCTGTAGGGTAGGTGGCAGGAACAATCCTGTACAATTGGGAAGCTAGGACCGCCCAGCTCGAAGCAGGAAGAAGACCTTTGACCCGGAAGCTAGAGTCTTTGTTCTCCTCTCTCTCTTCCACGCGGTCTTCAGTTCTCTGACTAGCAGAGCTCCAGGAATTTGGATTAGACACTCCTCCTTTTGCTCATCTTTAAGAAAACACAACAGGTTAATACAGACAGAAAATTAGTGCAGTCACTGGGTGGGCCGGATTGTTCCTGCCACCTACCCTACAGAAGGTACCTTCACGGTAAGTACCCAATGTAACATTCTGTAGGTGGTAGGTGGCAGGAACAATCCTGTACAATTGGGACGTACCCAAGCCCCTGGTGTTCCCGGGTGGGGTGACTGCTATTGAGACTTAATGTGTACGCTATTGGTGAATGACCTCGTGGAGGACCCTTCTGCCGAAGGTGGCCTCCGCGGATCTGAACTTGTCCACCTTGTAGTGTCTGACGAAGGTGGAGGGGTTACTCCAGGTTGCCGCCCTGCATATCTCTGCGATGGGGGCATTCGTTGAGAATACGGCCGAGGTTGCTGCTGATCGCGTTGAGTGCGCCACGACCCCTGACGGACGTGGTACTCCTGCCGCGTCGTACGCTGTGAAAATGCACGCCTTAATCCAGGTTGCTAGTGTCTGTCTCGAGATCCGGGACCCCAGCGAAGAGGGGTTGAAGGACACGAAGAGGGAGTCGCATCTCCTGAATGGTGCCGTGCGTTTGATGTATATCCTTAACGCTCTTCTCACATCCAGCTTGTGCCACATTTTTTCCGTGGGGTGAACCGGATTGGGGCAGAAAGACGGAAGGACTATCTGCTGAGAGACGTGGAAGGCGGAGATCACCTTTGGCCTGAATGCTGGGTCTGGCCGTAGGGAGACTGAGTCTGGGCCGAAGGAGCACAGGTGTTCCCTAACTGAGAGTGCCGTGAGTTCGGACACCCTCCTTGCGGACGTTATTGCTATCAGGAACGCCACTTTGAGTGAGAGGATTCTCAGTGGGACCTTCCTCAAAGGCTCGAAGGGGGCTTTGGTGAGCTGTTTGAGTACCAGGGAGAGTTTCCAAGAGGGGAACCTGTGTGCCACTGGTGGGGCCAGTAGGGTGGCCCCTCTCAGGAATCTCTTCACATGGGGATGTGCTGAGACTCTCCCGCCTTGGGGACATGGGATGAAAGCCGCCAGAGCCGCCATTTGCCTCTTGAGGGTGTTTGGGCGAAGCCCGCTATCGAGACCCTTCTGCAGGAAGGCCAAGATGTGTCGCGTTGTGGCCTTGGTCGGGTCTATCTGTTCCGTGGAGCACCACTGCGAGAACACCTTCCAGGTGGCTTGGTATATCCGCTTGGTTGAGGCGCGTCTTGAAGCGAGAAGGGTGTCGATTACTTTCTCGTCGTAGCCACAATCCCTTAGGGTTCGCCGTTCAGTCTCCAAGCCGTCAGCTTCAGCCACTCTACATCGGGGTGGCTTACTGGGCCCTGGTGTAGTAGGTTCCGGTGTGGTTGGAGCCTCAGCGGGGGCTGGATCGCCATCTCTGCTAACTCTGAGAACCACGGGCGGCGGGGCCAGTGAGGCGCTATCAACACCACTTGTGCCCTCTCCTGGCGAATCTTCCGACAGACCTTCCCCAGAAGTGGAAACGGGGGGAACAGGTATAGGAGATCCTTTGGCCAGGCCGAGCGAAGTGCGTCCGTCCCTTCCGCTCCTGGCTGGGGGAACCTTGAAAAGAACCTTGGGAGCTTTGCGTTCGAGGGTGACGCGAAGAGGTCTACCGCCATTTCCCCGAAGGCATCCTGAATCTGATAGAAGGTCTCCTGGTCGAGTTCCCACTCCCCTGGGAGGACTGTGTGTCTGCTCAGGAAGTCCGCTTGTGTGTTCGTCTCTCCCTGTAGGTGTTGGGCTGACAGGGAGAGAACCGTTGATTCCGCCCAGGCCATGAGTAGTTCGGCCTCTGCGTGCAGGGACTTCGATCTCGATCCTCCTTGTCTCGCTATGTATGAGCGTGTTGTTGTGTTGTCTGTCAGGAGGAGGACGTGTCTGCCCCGAATGAGTGGGGTGAAGTGGAGTAGGGCCAGCCTTGCGGCTCGTAGCTCCAGCCAGTTTATGCTGTGTTTCCTTTCGTCTGTTGACCATAGGCCCTGTACCGCCTGGTCTAGGCAGTGTGCTCCCCATCCCCTCAGGCTTGCGTCCGAGGTCACCACCACCTGGGTTGGGGTTACCAGTGGGGAGCTCTTGGCTATGTTTTCCGTGCGTGTCCACCAGAGCAGGGATTGTGCGAGGGGACTTGTTATTTCCAGGATAGCGTCTTCCTTCCTTGTTATTAGGTCCTGGTGCGGTAGGAGGACCGATTGTAACTGCCTTGAGTGGAATCTGGCCCAGGGGACCACCTGGATTGCTGATATCATCAGGCCGAATAGCCGCGCTAGGGATGCTAGTGGGGCTCTCCGTTTTTTGCTTACTAGCCGCGCCTCCGTCTGGATGGTTGCTTGCCGTTCTCTTGAGAGCGCGACTGAGAAACTCGCCGTGTCTATTTGTACTCCTAGGTGCGTCAGCTGCCGTGATGGTGTGAGCGAGCTCTTCTTGAAGTTTATAAGGAAGCCGTGGCTCTGCAGGCAGTCTATCGTGTCCTGTATGTCTTTTCGTGCCTTGGCCCTTGACGACGCCCTCAGTAAGATGTCGTCCAGGTAAGGATAAAGGTGTATGCCCTTGGAGCGGAGGTGCGCGATGAGGACCACCAGTACCTTGGTGAACACCCTTGGGGCAGTGGCCAGGCCGAACGGGAGCGCTTTGAACTGGTAGTGTTCCTCGCCGAACGCAAACCTGAGGAACTGTCTGCTGTCTTCGTGCATCCCGATGTGCATGTATGCCTCTGACAGATCTAGGGAGGCCAGAAAGTCCCCTTTCCTGACTGCCTCCCTTATTGAGGATAGGGTCTCCATTCGAAATCTCTTGTAAGTAACAAATGAGTTTGTGAATTTTAGATCTAAGACTGATCGGAGGCTCCCGTCCTTTTTTGGAACTGTGAAGAAGTAGGAGTACACCCCTGAGAAACGCTGCATGTCTGGAACTGGTTCTATTGCGTCGATCTCCAGCAGGTGGTCTATGGCTGTCCTGAGATTCCTTGCCTTTTGTGGGCAGGTGGGCACGGGTGCTGGGATGAAGCGGTTCCTTGGTCTTGAGTTGAACTCCACCCTGTAGCCGTTTGCTATGGTGTTCAGGACCCACCTGTCCGTGGTGGAGTTCAACCAGGAGCTTAGGAACCGGGATAGCCTTCCTCCCACTGGGATCGTCCCCGAGTCAGGATTGCTGGCGGGGGGGGTTCCGTTGAGGCTGCGTTCCCCCTTTCCGACTGGTGGATGGGTTTGAGAACGGGGCATGTCGGATGACGTAGTTTGTTTTTGCCCATGCCGGTTTACTGGGGCGATGGTCCGGCCTCCTACCACTGCTCCTGTAAGGACGAAAGGAGCTCTGGTACTGTGTTGGGCGACGAAAAGGCTTCTTCGAGGATTTCCTGTTCAAGGAGGGCATTGCTTGCTTCTTATCCTTGGTCTCCACTAGTATATCTTTCAGTGCGTCTTCGCCGAATACCTTGGCGCCTTTGAAGGGTGCTGTAGCAAGTGCGTTCTTCGACTGGTTGTCTGCGTCCCATTGCTTGACCCACAGTGAGCGTCTTGCCAGATTAGCTGCTGCCGTTGCTCTGGCTGCGTAAGACAGGGCGTCCTGAGAAGCGTCAGCCATGAATTGAAGCGCTTATTGGATCCTATTGAACGCCTTCTGGAGTGCTCTGGTCTCCAGGTCCGGTCTGTCCATTACTTCTTGGAGCCATATGATTGCCGCCCTGGATATTAGTGCTGATGCTAGCGAAACTCTAATGCCCAGGGCCGAGGCCTCATATGATTTTCTTAAGGCAGCGTCCGTTCTCTTTTCGTCAAGGTCCTTCAGGGAACCTTCCCCCTCTTTGGGCGCGAGCGAATTTGAGACCATTGAGACCACCGGCCGGTCGACTACTGGGGTCTTGAGCCTGTCCCGGATATCTGTGGGGAAGTTGTAGAACTTCTGAGCTGCAGACAATCCCCTGCGCCCTAGTGCTGGCTTCTCCCACTCCTCCGCCACAAGCCTCCAGAAGGCCTTGGGGAAGGGGAAGAGTGGGCGTTTGGGTTTGAAGGATGGCATCAATGCTGCCACCTTTTGGCTCTTGGGTGCCTCTGGGTCCCCCGTCTCATCCTCCTGTGGGGATGGGGGGGGGATCTCTAGGGCTGCCAATGCCTTATTCAGCAGGTATGCGAACTTTTCTGCATGGAATATTCTGTCCGTGACCTCGGGCTCGGACGCCTCCGAGTCGGACAGTTCTCCTGGTTCCCTGTCTGGGTTCTCGCCTACGTCCTCATTTCCCCCGCCGTCCTCGTTGTCGAGGCTGTCGTTGGGGGGTTGCCATCTCCTGAGCAGGTCCTCCCCGTCAGAGGCCTCCCCAGACTCCTCCGATGAGTGCCTCGACGGGGGTTCCTTCCTTTTCTCTCCCCTTGCCTTATCTACGTTTACCCTCACCCTTCTTTTATCTGAGGTGGTGGTGTTTGGGTCCGCCTTTCCAGAGCGCTTTGGCCTGTTGGCCTTGGTCCCGGATGGCTTGCGTTTGCGGGAGGGACGCGAGGGCTCCTCATCCTCATCCTCCTGTTCGGATAGGAGTGCCTCCCTCAGCATAGCCAGAGCCAATTTGATGCTCTGCTTCTTAGCTCCTGGGGTACCTCCTTTTCCCTTGCGTTTGGACTTTGAGGGTGGCTTGGAGGCCGCCTGAGTCCCCTCCCCCTCGGCATCCTCCCCCATGGGTTCCCCTCCCGATGAGGGGTCCCTAGAGGAGTCCCCTTCTACCAATTCGATCTCGCTCTCACTGTCCTCCTCCTCGCTGGAGGAAATGACCCCCCTGTTTACCTTTAGAGATTGCCTTGCTGAGGCTGCTGTTGCTGCTGCCTGTGTTAAATCCTCCTTAGGGAAGGATTCAAAGATGACTTGGCGCAGCTCCTCTCCCGCCAGGGCCCCTCTTACCGGATCCGACGTCCCCTGCCCGGCATAGTCGTCGGTGTTACCGTCCAGAGCACGGTGGGGCTGGGAGAAAACCTCAGACCCCGCGTCTCCGTCTCCGCTTTGCTGGTCGCTCCTTGCCGCCTCCTTGGCCTTCGATTTGTGCTTTTTCACCTTGGGCACGCTCCCGGAGCGGCCGCTGGTGAAGGCCTTCTCCGCCTCTCTCGCTGCCCTCCTCTGGGGGACGGTCATCTGGTCTGAGGAGGCAGAGGCGGAGGAAGAGCTGGAGGAGCTTCCCAGGCAGCCATCTCGGGTGCTGGGGGCCTCCGCGGCTGGTGGTTGGTGCGGCTGGTCGCGCGCCGGTGCCTTCCGAAGTGGTTTGTCCCTTACTGCCTCCCATGCTTCGCTGGGAGGGAAGCGCTGAGCGGTGGTGGGAGCGCGGAGGGGGGGGCGGTGGAAGCCGCGAGGGCCTGCAGTGTGGTGGCGGGGTCTCGGGAGCCGCAGGGGGGCCGGCCGCGCGGTGGCGGGGCCGGGAGAGCCGCGGTGGGGGGGGGCGGGAGAGCCGCGGTGGGGGGGGGCGGGCACGGAGCCGGTCGGGGCGAGGGAAGGAGAAGGAGCCGCGAGCCGAAGGGGGTTTGGAAGAAGCGGGGGGGGTGCAGGGGTGCCGGGTCCTCGGGGTGCCTCGGGGGGGGGAAAGGCGGGGAGCGGAGTCCGCCACGTGGGGGGTGGGTGCTCCGGAGGGCGAGGGGGAGAGGGCCGAGAAAGGAGGTTTTTTTTTTTTTTTTTTTTTTTTAAAGGTAGTAGTAGTAGGGGGGGTTAGAAGAGTTAAAGAGAGGGTTAGGGGGGGTAAAGTAAAGAGCAAGCCGACCAGAAAGGCAGTGAGCTCCGGAGGAGTGAAAATCCTGTCCTTGCTGGGCGAAGCAGGAAGAAGAACTGAAGACCGCGTGGAAGAGAGAGAGGAGAACAAAGACTCTAGCTTCCGGGTCAAAGGTCTTCTTCCTGCTTCGAGCTGGGCGGTCCTAGCTTCCCAATTGTACAGGATTGTTCCTGCCACCTACCACCTACAGAATGGTGAGCACACTGCATTCTTCAGGTTCCCCCACCCACATTGCTGCTCAAGGCCACTCAGGCTGAAAAAGAAGGTGGGGAGGGAAGGAAGGAAGACTGCCTTTCTTTCTCCAATTCAGACACAGGAGGAGTAATGGGGTAGGAGCACTGCTTCCATGCCCCGCCATGTCAAGAGCAGCTTCTCACCTCTGCCTCTTGTCACTGCCTTCACATTGGGTGCCTAATAGAGGCAGGTTGATTTTCTTGCTCTTTCCCCACCCCGACCTTTTATTCAGGCTGCATTCTTATTTTTTTTTCCTCATTTATATCCCTTTCCCTATCGATATTTGTATAAATGTAGACATTTTAAGATCAGCAATGCAATTTACACACATGCACACCAATTGTAACCTCTCAAATAAACAGGTCTTCTTCTTCTCTTTAGCTCTTAAGTATGTTCTCCCTATGCATTTTTTAAAGTGTCACAGTAAAATCCTTAATTCTGGCCCCAAAATCTGTCCTCAACTTATACACAAGCTCAATTTATACACATGTATATATGATACCTTTGTTAACCTGTTCTTCTCTTCAACAAAGGTTTCACATTGGCTTCAAAATTCTGGTCAGCACCTGCTATTGCCATAAAATCTCTTTATCAACACACAAGTCTCTGTGAAGAGGGCTCCCCGAAGACAGCAAACTTCAGAGCACAATAAAAAATATAATCAATTGATTTGCTATCTTTTTAATCAGTCATATTTTTTTCTTCTTTTTCCTTGAAAATCATTATGAAAACTTTTAACATGGATACATTTTTTTCTCTATTTTTATGAAGGTACACTAAGGTAAAGATGGAAAGTAGGAGGGCTAAGTGTTTTTTAAAAGCACAGAAACCAATGAGGACTCCTCTGACTTCATTACATTTGTTTGATACCAAAATTCAAAAAGCAAATACCACAATATTCAGGCTACAAAATACTTCATCTGCTTCTGCCCACTATGCAACTGTCAAAGCCTATCAGGAAAAAAAGATGTCAGCCCTAGAGGACAGAAGGCTCCAGTCATCTGGGTGACACAATTAATAAATCATTCCCTCTATGACCATCACTACCTCTGTTCCCTTCCTACTAACCTGTATCATATTTCTCAAACCTCCCCAATAAACTTTTTTTAAAATGTATTAAGACACATAAACTTTTGTACGTGGCATTATAAAAGCAAAACTATTTATTTACACAAAATCTTGGTAGTCAAAACTGACTTTCTTACAGGAACAGGTTTTGTTTCTCACTGGAACAAAACTTCCAGTGAAGTCTTCTACACTTGCCTAGGAGGAAATATTCTGTATTTTAAAAAGGTTGTTGAACATTCTCTCTCCCTCTTCCTCTCTCTGATGTTAAATCACACAGCTCTAGACTGCAACATGACTCTACTGGCCCCAAACAATGAATCACATTTATATAAAAATCTATTTCAAAGATTAATTGACCTCAGAATCCATTTGACATTCTGAAAGCATAGAGAACATAAGAAGAAGGGGCCTACACTGTGAGCATATTTTGGCTTGGACAAATTCTGAGACTATTGGAAGCTGTACTGCTTGTAAGAAAATATCATACTAATCTATTAGAGGTCTGTAATTCAGATCTGTCTGGTCCCAAATTGCTCTGTAATGCCAGCCTTAAAGCTGAGGAAGAGCTTTAACACCCTCTAAAATGATGGTGTTCATTATACTAGTAAACCCAATTTAATTCTAATACCTGCCTCTACAAGAATCAGTGTGGTATAGTGGTTTGAGCATTGGGGTATGATTCTGGAGATCAGAGTTTGAATCCCTGTTTGGCCACCTCAGGCAAGTAACACACTCTCAGCCTCAGACCAAGGCAAAAGCAAACTCCCTCTGAACAAATCTTGCAAGGAAAACCCCGTAATAAGGTTGCTATAAGTTGGAAACAACTTGAACACACACAACAAGAACAACCTGCCCCTAGATGTCTTGTGCCCAAACATATGCAGAAAGATAACAGGGCACACTGACAGAAAAGACATATGGCAGGGCAGAGGTATACAATGTGTTCTACTCAATGAATACTTTCCACTCTGTAGCAACTGAAGGTCCTATCCAGAATAGTATTTGCTCCTTGTTCAAAAGCACCTTCTGGTATGTTCCTGCTTTTAAAAACTCTTTTTTCCATATCTGCCACAGTTGGAAACAAACTCCTAAAATGAAAGCTATAATTACACACTTGGAATTCTACAATATGCAGCATGACTGTGACTACGCAAATTTAGAGCTCCCCTGATTAAAGGACTACTTCAAATCTACCTTGGTTTAACATATATTTTCCCCTTTTGGTTTAAGCAGCATGTTCCAGAGAGAACTTAGACCTACCATGAGTTTCTGAGACACACTGCTGTACATGGAGAAGCGGGAGGATGTACCTTCCACAAGAGCTTCAGCACTGAATTCATTGCTGAAAGAGCCAAGAACTGGGCGCCTCTCATTGTTCTCACTGTCAGATTCACTGCTGCTTGTGGAAGACTCTGAAAAACAGAGAGAAGACACAGCATTTCTCAATCATCAGTATCTCAGTATTTTATTATTCACAGTCTAGGAACATAAGATGCAACTTTATACCAAGTCACACCCCACTATTCTATCTAGTACAATACAGTTTACACCACATATGTATCTTGCTTGCCAGATATTTTGTTACAGTTGAAGTGCAAAACATAAACTTTAGTTGTTTGAAAGTAACTTTCAATAAGAAGGCTACTGTCATTTGGTTTGATTAAAAATCTAGACACTATATGTCACATTTGTACAATTTGGGTTCACTTCGAGGGTTTTCAGAAAGTGGCCACTGGTTTTTGCATGAACAAAGAAGAGCTGCCTAATTCTTCATAATGTTTGTTTTTATATTCTGTCCATTGTGAAGGAAATCAATGTTCAATGCAATAAATACATTTTTGCAAAAATTTGTGTGCGTGTATTTCTAGGAAGGGATCCATCGCTTTCATCCAACTGAGACAGAAAAGTTTAAGAACTATCCACATACTGTAGATCCTACAAACATTCATGTTGCCTTATTTGGCACCAACTGAAGCTTCTGAACAGTCTTGAAGGGCAGCCTATATAGAGCACGTAACAGTAACCCAGCATAGAAGTAATCAATACATGAAATGCTGAGGAAAAGTCCACCTTCTCTAATGAAGGCCACAATTGGTGAAAAAATCAAACCTGGTCAAAAGCACTTCTGGCCACTGACAACACCTGCACTTCATGGAGAGCACCAAAAATGTGGACATATTCCCAAACTGCACATCTGCCACATTAAGAAATCAGTGGGCAAAGTGCAACCTTCCAGATGTTGTAGTACTACAACTTCCAGGATTGTTCACCACTGACTATGTTTGCCGTGGCTGATGGGAGTTGCAGTACAATATCTGCATGGCTGCACTTTGCCCATTCTACTTTAGGGGGAGTACAACCACATTCAGGACCATCATCAAAATCAAAACATTTCTTGACTCACACTTTGTTAGCATGGCCTACACCCCACTTCTGGAATGTTAGCATTGGCCTGCACCCCCCTTCTGGAGACCTCAGAAAATGTGTATTAATATTATTGATTTGGTTCATCAATGTTTCCTTCCTCAAGGGGAAGGGTAGGATGGTCTCAAAAGGTTATTTGAGTGCCCTGCCTCATCCTGGGAAGCCTAAGGCTAATAGCTAAAAAAGGACACATTTCCCAGAAAAGGGAGATAATGGGTGGGCGAAAACCTTTGTATGTGCTGATTATGAAACTTCCTTTCCTTAATCCCTAAACCTTAAGACCCTTGCTCAAGCCTTTAAAATCCAATCACTGGACATTAAGAAACACATTAGCCTCTTTCTTACCTTTTATCAAGACCAGGAAACTCACTGTGCAATCCATGAAGGCTCATGGAATCTATGGTTTCAACCCATGAAACACCATTCTCCTCAGGGGTATTTGAAGGTATAAATTTCACCCCCAAAATATGCCTCAGTGCACACAGTCAGTTATAGGGGGAAACTCTGTCACTCTGTGTTAGCCACCCCAGATTCCTCCATCTGCCAGATTGACTACAGGACAGATCTGTATCACCCCAACAAATCCTCTTGCTATTCTCTATCCAAGTTTTTCCTACTGCTTTTCCTATAGTCTTGTGTGAATGCTTTTTCTGGGTGAATGTGTGTGGGTCTGGTGTTATTTTTTAACTCTTTAATAAAAGCCATACTTAATTTTACATGTGTGTGTATTCCATCCAGACTAATACTAGTAGATAGAGGTTTGCAAGAATCCCTTGTTACCCCTTTTCGCATAGCTAAAGTCGAGTTGCTGCTAATTTCCCCAACATATTAGAAACTCGGTATTTTCTTGGAATTTTCCAAGGAGCATTTTGGGTAACAACTTCTCTGTTATATGGATACTGCTTACCCCAATCCATTAAATTTTATTATTACATTTATATCCTGACTTTTGATTAAAAATGGTAATCAAGGGAACTATCAATAATAAAACAAAAACAGAAATACAATCACATCATTACATATAAAACACATCAATTAAAACAGCAGCACCCACCATTCAAAGCCCCTTCAACAACAAGCCAGCTTAAATGCAAAGACCACTTTGAATAGAAACATCTTTTGCTGCCAATGGGAAGTTCTACATCCCGAGAGCAACCACTTAAGAATATTCTTTTCTGCATCTCCACAAAATGCATCTCTGATGGTAATCGAACCAGGAGAAGAGCTTCCTCTAAACATATTATATCCAAAATAGGTTCTTGTGGAAGAATACAATCTTTCAAACTTCATCTCATGTCGTAAAGGGCATTATAATTCATAACCAGACTTTGAATTGTCCTCAAAACAGACAGGCAGCAACTGGAGCCATTGTAACAAGAGAAATGCATGTAGACAGTTCCAGTCAAGAGTCCAACTGCAGTATGATGGACAAGCTAAAGTTTCAAGATACTTTTCCAAGGCAGCCCCATATTCAGCACATTACAGTGGTCCCAATGTAACACAACTAAAGCATTTATCACCACAATCAGGTCTGACCTATCCAGGGAGGGTTATAATTGGGGCACCAGCCATAACTGTGCAAATGCACCCTTGGCCACTACTTAAACCTGGCAACAAGGTTCAGAACTAAAGCCAGGAATATGTCAACCTGAGTCTTCAAATGCAGCATAATCCCATCAAACACAAACTGCATCCCTATTCCATGACCAGGCATACCCCTCTCTTATCTGGATTACATTTCAATTTGTTCACCCTCAGTTAATCCATTATTGATATCAGACACTGATTTAGAACTACAACAGCTTCCTTGGATTCCTATGGAAAGGAGAAAGAGAGTAGAGTATCATCAGACTACTGGCGGCATCAAATCCACAACTCTGAATAACTTCTCCCACTGGTTTCACACATACGTTAAATTACCAGGGGAACAAAATGAAATTCTGAGGAACACCACAGGTAAATAAGACCCACTCCCCGGCACCACTTTCTAAACTCATTTTTATTAGTTTCTTTCAAAAGATTTGATAATCTTCTTAATCATCAAATCATTTAAGATACAGCTACTCAAGGACTGTTTAGCACCTTGGCCACTGACTTGTGGGGCCTCAGAGCTTCTTCTTTTTCCCATCCTACTCTGCAGTTTTTAAACATGTACACTCCTAGGAGAGGTCACTTGGGAATTTGGATGCAGTGTCACTACTAAATTGTAATACCCAATTCTTATCTTTCATGTCCATTTAGAAAACTAATATAAATTTCATGTTGTGCTCCAACATTAGATATAAAGATCTCCCTGTTTCACAAAAATCAAGTGTGTAAGAATGCGTTGAAAACAGGAGCCTGGCTACCATGCGGTCTAATCTTTGGGACATTTCTGAGTCTGTAATAATTCGGGTCAAGATATCTAAACCTGAAACTTTGTTATCAGTATTTCCATTTTAAGGTCCAAAACCAGCAGAATAGAGTTAGTAAAGAATGATATAGTATTTTTTTCCCACAGACATACTTAAAAGACCAACTAATTTTGATAACATTTTATTGCTCATTTAAAGTACATGATTGAACTTTTATTTTCCAAAAGTAACAGTGATGAGGGCCAGCAGCAAAGATCACAAGATTAACAAATATTTACCAACCACCCTAAAAACATGGATTGGAATGGTCCATCAACAATGGACTTCCACAAATTCAGATTTACATCACACTCTGAATGGAGAGATAAACAATATCCAGGCCGGATCACCTGCAGACTGTAGCAAAGCACTGGTTTACCAGCTAACTGAAAACTACAACTCTAAATTGTAAACATCTCTCTCCTCATTTAAGATAAAAACAGCCGTACATACCAAACACAAGAAAGTGGCAAAGAACATTTTTTGAATTACCTTGGGCTGCATGATTAGTAAGCTGAGTTTCATCATCTGATGTGGAGCTAAGGGTCAGACCCAACTCTTCTATCCTCTTCTTCTGTCTTTTCTGTGGGCTGCTATATTCAGGTTCTGCTCTTCGCTTCATTTTTACTGAAAGAAAGAAACCAAACAAAAAACATGATTTCAGTGAAACTCACCATATAGTTTTAGGGATGTGGAATACCAGAGTTTCACCTCTTTTGTAGACACTGTTTATTACCCATCCACACACCCAAAAAGAGTTTCCTCTGTATTTGCATGACTAGAGTTTTTCAACTAGGGTTTCCCCAGAACCCTAGAGATCTGTGACCGGTTGAGAGGGGCTCCACAAGAAATCATGACTGGATAAAAACACCTTTTTTGAGCTGTGGATATAATACTTTTATGCAGGGATTTCCTGTGATCTGAAAATTATTTCAAGAGTTCCTCCAGGGTATAAAGGTTGCGCAAGGTTTATCTGAAACACAAAGAAAATAAGCCAGAAAAATGAAGAATTTCCTCCCCATTGTTTATTTTTTAAAAAATAATGATGACCTGAACAGTGCCCATCCCATTCAGAAGGCAAAGTCAGAACAGGCTTCATCATAGCATGCTTACATTATACAACAATCATTATACATTAAAGATAGCCCACTAACTTAGTGGAGCTTATTTCTAACAGAGGCTGCAATTCTAACCACACTTGCAGCAACTCTTCCTATTTATTAAGAAGTAACATTTTCACCTATCGCCAACATTTACGACTCCTCGAACGCGTTCATCAGCGCTGTACACGCACAATCCTAAATATACACTGGACTGACTATGTGATGAATGTTGCTGTCCTTGAGCAAGCAGGGATCACCAGCACTGAGGCCATGATATTGAGAACACAACCGCACCAGCTGGGCAGGGCACGTTTCTAGAATGGAGGACCATCGCCTCCCAAAAATAGTACTCTACAGTGAACTCGCCACAGGTCAGCGTAAGAGGGGCACTCCAAAAAAGCGATACAAGGACTCCCTGAAACAACACCTCAGGCTCGGCCAAATTGATCACCAACAATGGTCCGCCCTGGCCTCACATCGGGAGGCATTGAGACGCACTATCCTCAATGCTGCAGCCTTATTTGAGAACTCATGCCGAACAAGTCTTGAAGAGAAACGACAACGCAGAAAGAATCACAACCCGGAAACATCAGCCAAGGAGACCTTCTGCTGTGCTTTCTGCAACCGGACTTGTTTATCTCCGATTGGCCTTTTTAGTCATCAGCGCGTTTGCAGAAAGAGCGGGATGAGTCCTTCCTGAATCTTCGTTTGCGAAGAAAAGCTAGAGAGAGAAATTTTTCGCATTCAGTAAGGCTTACATCTAAGGTAACTGGCATACAATTGCAATGCAGGACTGCAATCCTAAACGTACTTTCTAATAAGCAAGCCCCATTAATATAGTGGGACTTACTGCTGGATAAACATTCATGAAACCATTCTATGTGTTTCATTAGATTCAGCAGAGTAATTTACGACTAAATATGGATTGGATTAAGCTGCAAGCATATTTAATGTTACAGAATACCAAAAACAAATGAAACCCTAAAAATATAACCAATTTAACATCTATTTTGAGTTTTGAAAACCATATTATGAACGTTTAAATAAGGAAGGCAAAATACTCAGAAGTGTAAAATTGTAACATTATATGAGTTCGTATATATTTTAATAATACAGTTGCTAATAAAGTTTTCAAAAGCTTTTTTTTGGCATGAGAGGTGCAGCTGGATAACTATGACCAAGCAAGAGCTGTACAATCTGTTCCTAAATTTTGTACTCTTCGGAGTTATTAAAACTAGGAAAAGAAAATACCTACTATACAACATTGAACTTACATGAGGCAAGTGAAACCAATTAGGTTTCCTTGCACAAAGCAGAACACCTAAATGGACAAGTGAAAGCAAAAAAAAGTATAGCTGCACTATTAAGGTGTGGTTTTTTTTGTTTTTTTTTGTTTTTTGTTGTTGTTTTTAGATTCAAATTATCCATTCCTGGGTACCAGAGGCAAGTTGCAGGCAATTTTAAAAGTGGTATGAATTGTAAATTTCATAGCACAATCCTATAGATGTACTTAGATTCCATTCTCATTTTGCTCATAGATGAGTGGATTCATTATTCCAACTCAGATTAATGTAATCAGTGACCCGGGACCTTTATTACCTTTGAAATATACGAGTGACACTGGGATACAGCCTCAGACTTTATTCTGAAGGGCTATGCTGTCTTCAATGCTATGTTTAACTTCCCCAAAGAAACTTATGCAGCATGGGAGAAAGGCAGCACAGAAATGGCACAAAAAAATAAATAAGCATGATTTCTATGCAGCTCCATTTGACTAACTGATCTTTATAGAAGCCACTGTGGAAAAATTTGGGACTTTTCTGAGGAAGACAACAAAGCATTCAAAATAAGAAAAATACTAATTTAATTCAAACATCTAGAGGATTTTAATTCAGATTACTAGCTAGTGTAGATTTATTTTTATCAAAGATTGGGGAGAGGAGCAAGAACCTTACAAAAGATAGGCCTACAGAGAGTAAGGTAGGTGGAAGAAAACATGTGGCTGAGGCACTAGACTAGAGTAAGTAGGCTCACCCAAAAAAATAAATCCCACTTCACACAACAGAATGTATTTCTTGGGAAGTATGTTTACCTCCCAAGAAGTAACCTTTGGTGAACAGGGAGCCAAGTAAAGTGATCAACAAAGCAATGACACTAGGTAAGTCTCAGATGAGGAAGCAGGAATCATACAATCATAGAGTTGGAAGAGACCTCAAGGGCCATCCAGTCCAACCCCCTGCCATGCAGGAATACACAATCAAATCAAGGATTCCTCTAGGGTATAAAGGGTGAGAAAGATTGTGCAAGGAACACAGACATCCCACACTGGTAATGTCAGGGAGGAAAAGGGTGGATATTAAAAAAGGGGGGGGGAGCATCGTGACAATGACCAGAGCAGGGTTTCTCAAGAGGTTATGAGATATTGAGATTGGGGGGGGGGAATAAATATTATTATTATTATTATTATTATTATTTTGAGGTGGAGATATAATAATTTTTAGGCAGGGGTTCCCTGAGACTTAAAATTGTTTCAAGGGTTCCACCAGGGTAAAAAGGCTGCACCAGAGAGTAAGTAAGTACAGTTGTCCCTCCGTATCCACGGATTTGAGTATCCATGGACTTGAGTATCCACGGCTTGAAAAATAACCCAAAAAGCAAGCCTTGATTTTGCCATCTTATATAAGGGACACCATTTTGCTATACCGTTGCATATAATGGGACTTGAGTATCCACGGGTTTTGATATCCACGGGGGGCTGGAAGCAAACCCCCGCGGATATGAAGGGACAGCTGTAAGTACGAAGGTCAGAGAGAGCAGGAGGCGAGACGAGCAGGTGGTGGGAGGCATGGACGGGGGAAAGAAGGTAGCAGAGCCGGGCCCTTAAGACCCGTGTGAGCTGTCTTTGAGGGAAGAGGCAGGCAGGCAGGCAGCGGGAAGGGAAGGGGACGGAGCGCCGGCGGGAGACTGACCGAAGCAGAGGCGGCCCCGGTGCTCGCTCGCTCGCTCTCCCTCCCCAGCCCTCCGGGGGCTCCTCGCCGGCTGCACTCACTCCGCCAGGGGAGGAAGGGCCAAGGGAGCTCGGCCTCGGGCTGGAACAGGAGGGAGGAAGAGGAGGGAGGAGAGAAGGGAAGAGCAGGGCTTCACGCCTGGCGGAGGAAGGCAGGCAGGCAGGCCGGGCCTCCCCAACTCCACTCCGCCACACTTCAGTTTCGTTTCCCAAGCGCTCCAGTCCGGAGCGGGACCTTCCTTCCCGCTAGGCGCGCACCGATGACGTAAACAGCGGGAGGAGGAGGAGGAGGAGGAGAGATGGCCTAGAGCGGCAGGGCCAAGCAGAGTCTCAGCGCCCCCTAGAGGCCGGCGGGCGGGTAGGTGTTGGATTGAGCGGGAAAGCGCACGGTCGAATTGAGCAGTTTGTAGGCAAAGAAAAAAAGTAGATTTTCCTTGTTTTTTTTCCGGGCTGTGAGGCCGTGTTCAGGAATAGTTTACTTCTGACGTTTCGTCTGCATCTGTGGCTGGCATCTTCAGAGAATGGCTGGGTAGGAGTGTATGTGGAGTTTATATGCTGTGAAACCCTGTAGGGTAGTGTATGTAAATTTTTGTAATTGAATGGTTAGTTTCTGGGTATAGAAATGCAAGGCTCCTCAGTGTCTGTTTGGCTAATGGATGGTTGATGGGCCATTATTTGCTGGGACTCCCCTTGTCCCTGGGTGGAATTCCTTTGTAAGTGTTGAGTTTTGATTCTATTGTTTTATTCTAGAATAAAAACTCAACACTTACAAAGAAATTCCACCCAGGGACAGGGGGATTTCCAGCAGATAATGGGCCATCAACCAACCATTAGCCAAACAGACACTAATCCTCCTTGCATATCTACACCCAAACACTAACCATTCAAATACACAAATTTACATATACTCCCCAACAGGGGTTCACAATATATAAACTCCACACACACTCCTACCCAACCATTCTCTGAAGATACCAGCCACAGATGCAGGCGAAACGTCAGAAAGAAACTATTCCAGAACACGGCCTCACAGCCCGGAAAAAAACCCCAAGGAAAATCTATGGAAGCTGGCTGTGAAAGCCTTCAACTGCACAAGAGAAAATGCCTTTAAATGCCGCCTTAACGTCCTCATCCCACGCGGGAAGAATTATTCTTCTTCCAAAATGTTCCACAGTGAAAGCCCTTTTAAATCGAGCTCGTTGAAAAAGAGATGGTGTATTAATATTATAACATACCATGAATATGATATAGTGGTTTGAGTGTTGAGCTACACAATATCACACCACGCTGTTATAGAACTATTATTCCACTTGAACTGTTATGGCTGCCTCCTATAGAATCCTGGGATTTGTAGTTTAGGGAGGGGCATTGAGAATGCTGAGCCTGAACTACAAACCCCAGAATTCCACAGGAGGCAGCTGGAGCAGTTAAAGTGGAATAATAGCACTATAACAGTGTAGACTCTAGAGACCAGGGTTTGAATCCTTCCTCAGTCAGAGAAACCCATTGGGTGACCTTAGGTGAGTCACACTCTCTCAACCTCAAATGAAGGCAATGGCCAAAAAAAAAACCTGAACAAATCTTGCCAAGAACACCCCATGATAGGGTTGCCATAAGTGAGAAATTACTTGAAGGCACACAGCATAATGTAGAGGTAGACAATACACAAATCCATGGAAGTTGATCCTGCTGAGAGTAAGATTATAAGATCTCAGGGTCTGATTCTGACTCTTAGGGGCTGGGCCCTCTTCTCCATTCTTTCCAGTTCCTTTTCTAGGGAGAAGGGGAGGAATCTGAGGGTGAAAGGACTGCCTTGAAAGGCATGCATTGGCTTAATGTGTGTATTTTTAAATTTTAAATAGCATACCCTGTGCAATCCTGGTGGTTGATGCATAATGTATCATGCTTAATGATAATCACCAGGGGCTGCCTTTTGTACCATCATCCTTGTTCACATCACCATGGCCTGCATCCTGTGACATTTTAAGAAGTCACCACTACATCTTAGGTTTTGGCCCTGAAATCTAAAATCCTGACCTAGCAACCCTAGTTGAGAGGGGTTTGTTTCAGAGTAGAGTTGCACAGAATTGGACTGCAAGTGCTCGATATGCATTATTTCAGTACAAATCAGCAGACATATTCAGATACAAATTGCACTGAAATCAGTGGGACTTAATTACCAAGAAAATGCAAGCTAGTACCAGTTGTCAATCCTATATCCATCTCATAAACTAGAGTAGTAGTGTTATTTCCCAATTGCATATAAGCACAATGATAGTTTAGCCTTATATGTGGATGAAAAAACACATCCATGCCCTGGAGTAATTCGGTAGATACCACATTCATTTAATAGATTGTCTACAATGAAAACTCTAGCTTCTGATGTTTAACATCAGAACATGATGTTTAGATTGCTGTAGAGTGTTGCTGTGTGAGTTTCCCTTAAGTCAGTGTGGAAGTTTAACCCTTAGAGTTTAAGGTGTGCCTTGCTGGGAACATCTCTCACCAGTTCTGGGAAATCTGGCTTGGTTTTGACTTTTGAACCCCTTCATGACTTGGAATCATTTGCTGGACTTAATCCCCTCCCATGCTCCATTCCCTTTTCCTTGTGTGTATTTAGATGTAATCCTGAGGTCGAGCAACTGTCAAATTAGCCATTTGTAAGCAGCTCTGAGAACCTTTGTAGCTAAAGAGCAGGGTATAAATACTCTTAAAGAAATAAATATACAGTAAACCATGATGGCCTGCTCCTGTATCAACCTGGGTTAGGATCTTTCACTGACATCCTTCTTAGGCTGCCCCTGCTATTAGAGACAATATAGGGAGCATAAAAGGAGAGGTTTGTCCATGGCACCGAAGTTGTGAAACACTCGTGCGAAACCTGTATATCAAAAGTCCAACTTTACTAAATTGTAAAGTTGAAAAGCTTTTATTCTCGCAATCATTTTAATTTTTTCATTTTAAACTTTAGCTGTCAGAAATTTTCCAGTCTGTCATGTTACTATTTTGAACTGTATTGCATATTTTTATTGAGACCATAGTTGCTTATTATTACTAGGATCCTAGACACTTTTTAGTGTTGTGTAGAATATACACCAGCGTAGTTATGTTGGCTCTCACCACTGGAACTGATGCCACATCTTTGATCTCATTTGTTGTACAACAGATAATTAACTCTTGCTCCTAGTCAAAAGTGAGAGGTAGGGGTGTGTGAGGGAGAATGACTGGCTGCACTGGGGCCCACATTTACACAACCTTTGAGAAAGTGTAACTACTTGTGTAATGATTATTAGATTACCATAGTGCTACAACAGGCACCTGGCACAAGTTTTTAAAGTGTACTGTAAGCCACTTGGCATTTTACTAAAGGCAGTATACAAATACCTTAAAGAGTAAAGTTCAAAAGTAAAGGAACGGGGCAACTGAAGTTGTAGGGGGGAACTTTTATGTACCCAAAACATAACAGAAACATTAGGAAAAAAATCTATGAGGAAATATATAAGGAAGAAATGACAAGGGGAATTAATGGGTGACAAATTGTTCTTTCTCCTAATTTTTTAGGAAGAGCAACTGGACTAGGACCTTTGTCACCTCTTCTATGGACTGACAGCCATATCTTTGTTCATTTTTGCACTTCCTGGATAGGTCCATACCGTAAACATATCCCAGTCCTTAGAAGAAACTGTGAGTACCATAGATACCTTCAACTCGTTACCTTGAGGCAGAAAGTATTATTTTATGAAGGTTTCTTAAATTTTTAAAGACAATTAACTTGTTACCCACACTGTCAGTTTCTAAAGGCAGTTTTGTGAATCATTTAAGAGAATATACTTTACTTCACATTTTACAGAAGAGGTGCAGGATTCCACATGCAGCTGACAAAATCATATGGGTTTAATCATTTTATCAGGATCTTTTCCTCTGAACTTGCTTCCCCCATTTCATTGAACTTTCTTCCCCTATTTCATTTATTTAGTAATGTTCTAACTCACACTTCTGGCAACTACCATAAAAACTAACAACATAATCTAATATATGAAACTGTACAATAAAATAAAAGAGATGAAAAGACAGGTTAACACAATGCATAAAAGCACAATATGTAAAAGTTGTGAACAAACAGAAGGATCTTCACCTCGTGCTAGACAGTAATAATAAGGAGGACCACTGAAGAGGTAGGAACTAGTAAGGAGTGCTTCTGACTCTCCATCTGACCACAGGAGACTCTAGTCTGAGAGCACTCTGTAAAACCCTTTTCTTAAATACAACTTAAATGTTTGTTTAAAAAGCTGGATCTGTAAAGTGCAATTTCACAAATTTGAAAAAAGGAACAGCACCAGGTAGCACCTGGAAAATTGCAGAGTCAGATGTCAACATGTGCTTAAATTCTAACTGGGAGAACCTAAAGAAGGATTTCAGAGTGTATTGGGAGCCAAGCAAACTCAGGTGGACAAGTCCTTGAAGCAGTCTGGTTTCAAACTATTTAAAGTGTTAGCCAACACCTGCAATTCTGCTGGGGAAAAGACTATGCTCATGTGGTTGTTACCAGACTAGTGAAATGTGCTCTGGTTGCTATGTTCTAGGTTTACTATAGTTCTGACATATCTTAAAAGGCAGCCCCACATACAATGGACTGCAGTAATTCAAACAAGGCATTATCAAAGCATGCACCTCTATGGCAGGTTTGTGCAGTATGCACTGTTACACTGAACTTTTTGTTCAGACCTTAGTACTTTATATTGCCATCTTCATAATTCCATTTTCTACACTCGCATTTTCTCCTTACTGAGCTGGTTAATCCTAGACATTATCAGTAGCAAAAGATTCATCTTTTGCTATTGCTCAACAACTAGCAAGAGCAAGGGGCTTAACAAAAAAGAAAGCTAAGCAATTTTTGCAAATGAAGTATGTATGCAAATTAGTTCATTATTGGTTAGCACCTTTCATTCAGATTGCCTCTGCAATAGTCCAGCAAAACATGGAACACAGATAAATCAGACTCAAACTGTAGTGACACTTCTGGAGCTTAAGTGAATATATGAGGCAATCACTGCAAAAAGAAAAGGACAAAACATCGAAAACATGAAGGCAGAGTAGCTTCCTGATTTTGCATCACATTTTTGCCCTGTGTGTGCTCCTGCTGAGTTTGCAACAAGGGCCAATTCCTGAAGATGGCAAAATCTGAAATTCGCCATTGGCTCAAGATCAGCTTTCTGACCCAACTGTATTGTTACCATCATCCATTTGCATAGAATGGGATTAAAAGTTTCTTATCCTCCTTCTCCCAAAGATGGATTACTCAAAGGAATGAATGGAGATCACCTTGATGACGTTAGAAGAGTGTCTCTCCCCATTAAAAACAGGTGCTCTTTTCTCACTAAGAGGGGGAATGGTGGAGAAGGCACAGATGATAGTTCAACTAGAGGCAGCTCTGTAATATCCTAGGGGAGAGCCAATAGTGGCAGCCTGTGTTCACACTACAATCCTGAGCTATAAAAAGAGATAATCTTCTGTTTGGATATGCCCCTCCACTCCTTTGGTTATATTTTTCTAGGACCTGGCAAGAATTCAGTTAATATGCTTGTTCCACTTGAGGAATTCTAGATGGAGTGACTTGTCTTCAGTGACAGAGATGGGATAGAGCACAGTGTCACAGGATCATAAGAGCTGAAAGGAACCTTCAAGAAAATCTTGTCCATCCAACTGCAGGAACTACTGCTGCAGCTCCCACTAGTTAACTACTGAATCATTCTACTATAAAAACGTCAGACAAAGAAGAATCCACTACCTTTTGAGGCAAGCTGTGTCAAAACTAAATAAATTACACCATCAGAGATTTTCCTAGTGTTTAATCAAAACCTCACTTCTTGTAATACGATCCTTGTGGTTCAGGCTCTACCAACTGTAACAGCCTTCACCGACCTGATGTCCTGTAGATGTTTTGGACTATACCTCTGCCTCTAAAATGGCCACATCTGGGTTGGAAATACCATCTTCTTTGCCAAGAGATGTGCTGTGTTCCTTTTCCTAAGCTAAGAACACTGCATCAGGAGGGTGCATATTTGATCAGCCACAAAGGGTACAGAATGCTGGATTAGAAAGGCCTTTGGTATGATCCTGCAGAGCTTTTCCCATGTGTGTATGCTAAGAAAAATATCCTGTCTTGGCAACTTAGGAACACAATGGTTAGGCTGACAGAAAAGTCTGATGGAAAGATACATACATTCTGACTTCATTGCAAGGATGGGCAGAAACAACAGAACTTGCTCTCTGGTAAAAGGGAGAGCCAAAAAAGCCCTACCTAGGAGTGTTCCCTTCCCTAGAAATGCCCTGCCTTCTGCCAGAAAAGTTCAATATTTGCTGTTTATTCTCCTGTAATCAAAACCCTTTCACCAAAAGGAGAAGGGCAGAAAAATCATCAGAAAGAAGAGAGGAAAGGAGTATTTTGGTACCTTTCATTTTAACAGATTTAACAGATTGCAATTCCCTTCTTCAGAAGCATAGAACATGACATTTAAACCTCAGGTATCTATGCAGTTACATTTGTGGAACTAGAGTCAGGACAAAATAGGTTATAGAAAATGACAAGTATATCATAAGCAGTGTTGATAGTGTGTCATTGTCTGTTTTCCATTTCATATTGATGCCATCCACAGCCATAAATCGGTGGCTAACATATCTGTCTCTCATGTATTTGAGGAACCATAATCCCCAAAGGTTCATGCTAAAATCAATCTGTTAGTTTTAAATGTGCCACAAGACTCCTTTTTATTTATTTTTTGTTATGCTAAAACAAACTAACAAGTACCTCTTCAGAAATCATAAGATGGCAATGTATATAACAAAAAAAAGAACATGAGCAAGCATTTGATAAATGAAGTCTTTCTAATCTAGCGGTAGACAACTACCAGGAGCTGGGAGACTGCACTGGATACTCATGGGACCCTGGAGGGCTGTATTCCTCCATTATGACTCCTATTAATATTTTTGTCCCCAAATATCAAGTAGTGTCCTTCCATGGCTCACAGAGCTACTGGCCATTTCACCATATTTTCAGAAATTTCCAAACCCCTTTCGCCTTTTTTTAGGTCTCGAAAGTTCTTTCTTCAAAGCAAGAAGTGGTGCTCTGATCACTTTCTATTCTGAAGAAAGGCTGAAGGGAAGCCTCTACCATCTACAAGTGGATGAGGGGAGGGCCAAATGCCCCCAAAATTCAGGTCACAGTTGGTCATCTGGGGTCAGAAAAAGTCATTCCTATACTAAAATTGCTTGGGGGGGGCACAAAAAGCCCACAGGCCACACTTTGCCCACCTCCACTCTAATCTATGCGCTCTAGAGAGGGGGCATTCATCTCTTCTACAGAAAAAACCAGTTTGGTGTCTGAATGGTTAACAACCAGACACACTCCAGAACAAATGTTCACGCTATAAGCAACCCACATAGAAATGGGAAGCACAGACTTCCATGTCCTCTTTCATTGCAAGTCCATAATTTTAAAGAACTCTTGCATTAGAAAAGCACTTAAGGACAGGTCACATTAAGACCACAGCATGAGTCAATTCATAAGGAATTTTAATAGGACAAGCAAATTGTTTTACCAACAAATCACTAAAGGGTTTTCATGTTGGCTTCCAGAATAGGTATTTGGCTGTTCTTTGGTTCAAAGGGGCTGCTTTACTCTTTACCATTTTCATCAGAACAGAAAACAAATTTGTGCACTGCTACTTGTGACAATGAATATCTATTTCACTATATGTGCACAATGTACACACAGTGAAAAGATCCCTCCAGCTGTCACGTAACAGTATGTATATTGCTCTTCTATGCCAAAGTTGTATCACAGTGTAGGGAACAATAGTGGAAGAGGCAAAACTAAATTCAGATTTTTATAGTTGCCAAATAGTTGCAATCAAGTAGAAATAGGTACGCCACGATGTCTAAAAAAGTTCAACAAGAAAAGCATTTAACTCCTCCTAAAGTTCTTGTTTTAGTAACTCTCAAGTCAGTGCTCATGGCCAGCACTGATTAAGCATACTGGCAGCCTTAAGCAGGCATTTTTGACAGAACACTTGCCATTTTTTTTTAGAATTTAAAAAAGCTCAATTATGTAATTTATAATAAAATTTAACACAGGGTTATTCAATTCAAGATCAAAGATGCTCTGTGTCCTCACATCTGATTTATCAGCTGCAGACAACTATACTATCAATACCTTCTGGGCTGGGTGTTTAAGTAAGTTTGTGACAATGTTAACTGATACTAAAATTTCTAGTAATTAAAGTTTGAAACTAATCACTAGCATTAAAGCAAAAAAGTGGCAGTTAGATCCAACTAAGGAGATTTTCAGACAACACTGTTATAGTGTTACTATTCCACTTTATTTGCTATGGCTGCCTCCTCTTGAATCCTGGGATTTTCAGTTTAGGAAGGGGCATTTAGAACTCTCAGACAGAGAGATCATAGGCCTCCCTAAACTACAAACCCCAGAATTCCACAGGAGGAAGCCAGAGCAGTTAAAGTAGAATAGTAACACTGTAACACTATAACAGTGTAGTCTGAAAATCTCTTATCTGTATAGACAGAATCTGGGAATATCTACAGATTTCTTTCCTTAGAAACATAAGAAATGGACAGTAGCTTATGAAATGCAACAGCAGACAAATAAAATGTTTTTCTTCCTTTTATATAACTTGTGTCTTTTAAATAAATAAAAATATCAGCATATAACTCATACCATGACCAAAAAAAGGCTTGGTCAGCTACTTGCTACTTTGAAACAAACAATCCAGAAATGGAACCTGGTTTGCTGGAAATTTAGACCAGGCAACATTCTGTTAACACTGATACTTGTGTCACTGACTGCATCAACTATTTGTTCAGAGATGGAGTTTATTCGTTCTGTGACTCAGCTACTTCTTTTTCCACTACTCCAGCTGTTCCTCAAATAAAAGCCACTCTTTCCACTCACTCCAGAAAATACTGCTCATTTTGACATTTTGGCAATAATCAAGAGAAGTGATTAAGATGCTTTTCTGAGAAACCAGGCATAGAACTCTTTGAACCATAAAGTAGGCAAATTCAACCTTGAAAATTATCTCCAAATGTTTTTTAAAAAAACAGCTGAGCAGTTCTAGATTTAGTATCTTTAGTGTGAGCCCATGAGACATGTATAAATTGCCCACTGTCACAAAAAGTAAATGTGTGTCAATTAGGATATATTCAAATAGTTATTCCACTGACAAGCTGGCAATATTAAACTTATTAAAAGGAGAACTGCTTATTCAAGCTAAGTAGTGTATTATTACCCATATAATACACTAAAATAAGTATAGCAAGCACAGAATCAAGTTTGGTCACCATGGCTCTAGTGTGAAAAGTGAATTTAAGTTGTATAACTTTAACTCATATGTGCTGGAGATGAGGATATCGTACATCCCTTTGAGAAAAGAACAGGCCCATGCCAAGCCCCTTTAATCCACTATTAAAAATTCCATCTCTTCATTGTTCCAAGTGTCCAATCCTTTCTCCCAAAGAGCACTTGAGCCAATGCTACACAGCTGCAAAGGCACAGCACCGACGCTTCAGAAGATATCCTCATAGTCATCACTTTCATAGCTGCTTACTGATACAATGGAGTGCATGGATGTAATACTACTGGTCTCACTGTCTAATGTTGAGGTAATGCTACTGCTTTCGCTGTATGAGGAAGAGGTGAGACTACAGCTCTCACTCTCTGATGCTGGGCTCTCTGGAACAGCCTGCTTCCCTGAAATTAAAACAAACACAAAGAGAGTGATCATCTGAAAAAGTATTTGCATGATTTAGGCTGATTTAAAAAAGAAAAACACAAACATGCAACCACACAAGAATTTGTTTCTAATTTTAAGCCATTCATCCTCAGATAATCCAGTGCCATAAGAACTGTCAGCCCATAATTATTTCTGTTCTATAGACAGAGTAAGACACGAAGCCTATACAGTACTTATTTGAGAAAAGAATTTTACTTTGGGGCTCCCAAGCAAAAGTCCAATACTCAGTCTAACTAGTGGACAAAATACAGATTTAATTACTGAAATCTGTTTCAGTATTTCTTCTTACAATAGAAAACACATTGGTGAACTGAACAAAAAACATGTAAAACTGAAAACATGAAAAAGCACTGAACAAAAAACATGTAAAACATCCTTTAAGGGGTTTTGCTGAGGATAGTTGTGATGATGTTTCAGTAACTAGAATTTTCTTCTGAGAGTCCCACATAAGAAATTTCACACACTACTTCCTAAACTCCGAAGTCTAAATCCAAAGTTGTTGGTCAGTTTGAGAGACAACATTTTCTCTGTAGCAGTTCGAATTCCCTCCCAAGGGAAGTCAGACTGGTTCCATCCCTACTGGACTTCTACTGGCAGCCAAGGCAGTACTGTTTTGCACTAGAAGTAACACTGGTTGCCACCGTGTGGTCTGCTGCTAGAACCAAGGCTCCATCATGCTCCATTGCCGCTTGAAAGCGGCCTCCAGGGAGCCTGCCATGAAACCTCCAGAGAGGACCAAAAGCTCCCTTCCCACCCTGAGGGTGGCAGAAGCTCCGTGGTGCCTGTATCCTCCTCAGGTCAGAATAAAGAAGACTGTGATCAGCCATTCTCCCTGGGAATCTTTCCAGTTGCAGCTAAAACAAAAGCTGGAGCGAAACTAAAGCCTGTCCTTTATTGTTTTGAGGCAGGAAAGAACTGGGAAAGGCTGGCTTGGCTCTCCTTCCTTGGATGCTACCACTACTGTTTATTGGTTGTTAACCTGCCTGTCTCATGTTGGAGGAGGAGCCAAACCCAGTCTGAAGGACTGCCTCCCCACTCTGCTGGAAAAAGGGAATTCCCTCCCAAGGGAAGTCAGATTGGTTCCATCCCAACTGGACTTCCAGTGGCAGCCAAGACTGTGGACTTTTTTGGATGTGAACTTACCTGCCGAAATCAGCTGTGTCAGTTCCGTGAATAAAAAATGGCCAAATATGGCGCGGCTGCCTACAGTCTCTCGCAGAACTGACACAGCTGATTTCGGTAGGGGGACGGCGTCATACGAAACAGGCCCCCTGCTGCGCAGCAGCGTCGCACCTGTTACGAACCTTCTTGCACGGTAAGTTCACATCTGAAAAAGTCCTGTACTGTTTTACATAGCCTATGATCCTTAAAACTAGGGTAAGCTTTTGGGACTGTTTGAATAATGTGTGGTTTTTAATGGTTTTGTAAAAATTGCTTTCATGTTTTTATTTGTTGTTTTTATCTGATGGGACTAGAAGTGATAAATAATTCTAATTTTAATAAATATACAAATAATGTAAGTTCTACTGATTTGAATGATGAACAACTGAATTAGCCCTAAGAACTAAGGCCCAACTTCTGTGTTTACTGCAGAGCCACCCAGTAACTGGGAGGTGGGATTAAATATGGTGCCAGTTTTTTCCCTTTAAATTTGGGGGTACTTTTTATACCAAAGTTCAGACAGTAATTCAGATGAGTTTGGAGAGCTCACTGTAATCTGTGCTAAGTCCACACTCACTACCAATCCAGCCTAATACACAGAAGGACCCAGCTGTGAGTCAAACCATGCCATATTTTCCCAAGTGCACCTTTAATATAGAGCAGGTAGGCTCAATAAATACAATGGCCCCTTCCCTCATGAAACAGCATCTATAACAAGCCACATCTGCTTTCAAAATGGTAGCCACAACAACCAGCTATCTCTGCAGCTTTTAAATGGATGGACTAATCAAAACCTCTTCTTTTTCAAACATTTGTCCATTAAGCTTTTCTTTTTTACTGAATGTTCTGCCTTACCCTTTTTAGACTCAACTGGAGCTGATTCGACTTGTCACTGCAGAAACAGCTGTTTGACACTCACTCTTTTTCCTCAATATTTTCCTCAATGCAGATGCCACTGATAAATCAGAGACATGCTGTGCAATATAAGTTTGACCTAAAGCAGGTGGGGTTCTTTGCTTGCCATCAACAAAGCAGAACATTTAAAGGTCTCATAAAGTAAAGCCTTTTCAAACTTTCTCTTCTTTTTCATAGAGTGAACATCTTTTCTCTCACTTGAACTCGTGATCAGATGAGTAGATACAGAAAGTAAGATATAGAAGATAGGTTATTTTCTTTGCCTTGGTAAAGGAATGAAGAGAATTAAGACACTAAGTTCTTCTTCACCCCAAAATTATTGTAAAGATCTTTTATACAGTACACACCTTTTTCAACTCATCTGAAATTTGCTCTCAAAGTTGAGGAGAAAAATGCAATAAACTGGAGGCTTTAAAATATGTTTTAGGAAATGTAGGAGCCCCTTGGAAGTTTATGAAGAATCCTTCAATGAGAAGGTCTAGAATGGAAGGGCAAAATCTTCTCTCAGAAAGAAACAGTTCACTTACTATATTCAATCTGCTGAATCTCAGTATTGCTCTGTACTCTGAAACAAGTTCAACCCTCTGACAGAAATTACTGTTAAATAAAATTACCACCCTATCCACTGACAATATCATTTGATGTTAAAACTCAGGTAAAAGTTCTTTAAAGGAAGAAAGTGGTGAAACAAAAGGCCTAACCACAGAATCAGAGAGAAACCACCAGACTGGGGCCCATTTGACACCATAGCCCACTACCCACTAGCTTCTAGTACTTCTGCATAAGGCAAGGTGCTTCTTCAACCTACAGGTGAAGAGCACAGACTTCTCAACTAGCATCTTTTAAATCAGCTGCTGAAGTGCTCATGTGGTTTCCTATACACCTGTTTATGTAAAACATTTATATGCTACCTTTCCTTGGAAGAGAGCTAGGCAGCTAACAAAAATACAACTGTACATTAAGAAAAAGTGAAAATATATCTATTAATAAAACAGTGATAGTAAACATAACTATTCATGAGAATAATGTTCACTTCCTTACTAAATCTAAAAACAGAGGAGGGCAAAATCATGGGGTCAGCTATACAAGCGGGAGTGGGAGGAAATGGATTGCTCTGCAGTAATAGCAATTCATAGCAGCTGCAAACTGTCTTAATGGTTTTACAGCCCCCATAAACTTCGCATGCCCTCTAGCCAAGAAAGCAGCCACTGCGGTTTAAAATGTGCTGCTGCCAAACTTTTTTTTTAAGTTTACCATGGTGTGCACAAGCAACATTTCATGTTTACAAAAGAGAGAGAAAAATAAAGAGAAAAACATTGCTGTTTTATCGCCTTACTAATCACTCGCTAAGTCGAAAATCCAACATGGCAGCAGCAGGTGCTTGCCCTGTTTGCAAGTGCCACCCGCTGTGCTCATCCAACCAATCAGCTTGTGCTGCCTCTCCTATGGAAAGGTGCAGCAATGCAAATGCAACTGTCTTAACCAGCTGGAATGCACATCCCCTATGGAGCTTTTTAAAAACTCTAAGAAAAGCCACAAAGGCTCTCCGGGTGTAGTTTTTGGAGTTTTTAGCTGCTCCCCTTCCAAATATGACATCTCGATGTGGATTCCTGTTAAGACAGATCGATTTCCCAGTGAATTCAGTGAAGATTATTTTGACCATTTAGATAATCCACATGTTTCAATATACCATACTTCAGAAAATGAAGGAAAATCACGTCCTTCATCCATCTCTTTTATCCAATGGCTGAACTCTTCCAAGGAAAAATGGGGGTGGGGTGGGGTGGGGTGGGGTGGGGGAATTCAACTGAGCTGAAAGAGAAAAGATGTCCGCAGCTTCCCTCAACATCATTGTATCAAAAGAGGTGGAACCCTGCAGAGAGCCTAATACTCTTGCAGCAAATGCTTCTTCCTTATTTGCAATGTAGTGGATTAGCTGGTCCCTCAGTGCAGAGTCTGAAAATACATGACACAGTACCCCTACCTGGTCAGTGTTGGGATTAGAGACCTTATGGTCTCAAGAGTTCCATAAAAGACATAGGCAAGATATAAGCATAATACTTATATGTATCAATTAATGCTAGCATAAACTGCTAGAATCAGAAGGTCAACACGCCTTACATTTATTTGTAGGGGGAAATGCTTGTTTTATTATTATAATTTTATTATTTATTGCATTTATATGCTACCTTTCTCCCAGGGCAGGACCCAAGGCAGATCACAGACGAAAATCCATTAAAAACATACCAATGTAATTTTAAAACAATTAAAATCACCAGAATTAAAACAATATACAGTATTTTAAAACACACAAAAATTAAGAAATAAATAAAACACACACCCCACTAAGAAGCCTACCTGGGCGCAGTTACACATTAATTTTCTTGACCTTAAACATTTGGCTTTGAAATTCTCAGCCCAAAACAAACTTAAAAGTGTGCTAGAAATGCTTTTTTTAAAATGCCTCATCATGAAGAGAAATAATCAAGGCATGAAAGCCTAATTTCATGTTACTATCTGTCCCAGAAGTGAGCAACTGTCATAGGCTAGGGTTCCACATTAGCATCACCCATTAGCATTAAATTGGCATGTTCTCCATTAAAACAAACAAACAAACAAACAAACAAAACTTTTGCTCATAAATTCCTCCGACTGCCCCGTTTTTAGACCCCACTGGACAATTTTAGGTCCAAAAGACACGTTTTTAAAAACAACATATCTTCATTTCCTGTGTTGAAAAAGGCCTTTCCAGTCCTGCTTCGGGAGAAAGGTGGCATATAAATTACACAAATACATAAATAAATAAAATGACAGCTGGGATGAAAACATGATAAAAATGAGCTCTACATTCCTAGAGGGTATTTGGGGTAAAAACCAGTTTTTTAAAAAAAAACTATTTTCCCCCTGAGAAACATTTTTGATCCCTGGGATGGGGTGAAGGCCATTTCGACCACCTCTGATCTATTCATTTCTTCTTAGTCATTGCAGGAAGCAAATGACAATGAAAGCTCAAATCCCTAAGAATGGAAGACCCACCTCTCACCTTTTCGCTCTTTGATGAGGGCCAGGCGATGCTGCTTTGTCTCATCGTCCAGATTTTCCACCATCCTGTCAATACAGTTGTCCAAAACCAAAGACCGTGTCTTGGATATTATAATGCCTCTACATATTGGGCACTCCAGCCTACGCTTCATCCATTCATTGATGCAATAGGAGCAGAAACTGTGTGCACAGTTTAGAGTGACTGCCTGCAAAACAAAGATAAAGGTCCAACAGCTGGCTTCAGTTCCTTTTTGGGGAAAAGACAACCATATCAATTGAATCACTATCTGAGTGTTTTCTCATTCAACACAGAAGATGGTAAGATGTATATTTCTCTACCTGGAAGGCAGGACATTTATTTATGAAAAGGTTTACTACTTCCCTGAATGGTTCAGCACACATAAGGCTAATTTGAAAGCTTACTTCCCTGGTGATTATGATAAATTTGTATAGTGTGATGGATTTTTCTGATCTTGTATATATTTATGTTATACTGTATTGGGAGTCATATCCTGCCTCATCTTCAGAGGTTTCAAGGCTGTTCTCTCTCTCTCTCTCTCTCTCTCTCTCTCTCTCTCTCTCTCTCTCACACACACACACACACACACACACACAAAATCATAACACTAAAAATATTTCAATATTGAACAGCATATAATCAATTTAATTCACAAACTCAGAGCCAGTTTTAAAAAGAAAATACAACACAATCATCAAGAAGTGGGGGGCAGACATATTAGAAAGGCTAAATCATTAGAGGAGCAAGAAAATCATTAGAGGACTGATTTTATCTGACACCCGGATTAGCAATGCAAGTGCAAAGCTTGGATGAGCATCTTAATTGGTTTCTGATGAAAATAGTGTATGTTCTCAGTGTAGTTGCACCTGTACACACATGAAAATTTTCATCTCACTGTTACACAGAACACTGGAAGATACCCTTGAAGTTCTATTTTATGTTTCAGTTTCAAAACATTTTTTAAATCCAGCCAAGTTCTGCTCTCTTTCTCTCTCTGCACTTTCAGAAAGAGTAAAGAAACAGAGTTCTACTCTACTGCTCTGAAGTGTTTGGCAAGCTGGCTGGCCCCACATTTGCTATCTCTCTGAAGTAGAGTTGGAGGCATAAGAAACATGACAAAAGGTGGAAGGAAAGGAGAGGGAAACAGCTACAAGGGGCAGGAGGATCAAATCCTTGCCCTTTCTAAGCCTACACTCAAAACTGAATTCTTCCTCACATGCTTCCCCCAAATTGCAGATCCAATGGTCCAAAAACCTTCCAAGTAAGAATTTTTAAATGAATAATATACACACATACCAAACAGCACAGACTGACTGGCTCTCTCCAGAAAAAGTTTAACTCTCCTATCTACCCTCCTTCAGGTCTAGTTCCCAACTTTACTAAGGTACAGTGACCCTGAACCTCCACCAGTCCATCAGACAATAGACCAAATCCCCTCAGAGCCTATAAGAAAAATGGTAAAATATGTTTATATCTCTAAGACCCATTCTTCAGGTTCTTTTTAAAAATGCATTTCAATTTTATGTAGCACAAAGAGAGAAAGGGAGAATGAGGGAGTGGGGAGAAAGAGAGAACTGCCATTTCCACTCATGCTGCCAAACAGCAGCTCATATTTCAGTCAAATCTACATGGCACTTATGCCCTGTATAGTTATAGATTGGCACCCATTCTATAGACAAAGCCATTTAGAGCCAGGATTCTGTTTTGAATGGAAGGATTCCTTCTCTTTCTAGAAGATATAATGATCCAGCTCAGAGAAGCAGAGATGATGTTCACCAATTCTCACATCTCCATATAATAGGATATAGCATCTTCTCTGTCATATCCCATTTTGTTCCAAAGTGTTCACCAACCTTCTAGAGTAGATTTCTTATGACATAGGAGAAAACTAGTAACAATCACATCTGTTCAAGAGCAGAAAGTTCATGCTAAGAATGCCACCCAAACAAACTCTAGATCCAACCCACTGAAATCCCATAAATAAAATAGGGTTAAGTAAATATAAAATGGATTTGGGATCAAATGCATCTGTGCTATTAACATTGAACTTTTTTAGTTCAAACAAAACCATGTTGCTTATTTTACCTCTATAAAGTGTTCAGAGCAAATTGTACACTGTAACTCATTTTCTAATACATCGTTCATTTGGCTCAGTGCCTCTTCCTTTTGTGCTCTTGCCTTCTCCTTCTCTTCCTGTAGCCCAGAAGAAGAAGAAAAGAAGAAAAACACAACATAAATAACTGTTCAAGACAAATAATATATTGGACATGGGAAGTATATTTTATAAAATGCAAATCTGATTTTACTCTGCATTCCCAAACATAAGATTACCTCTGAAGTTAAGTTCAGGCTAAAAAATTGTCCCACCCACCACATCACACCAAAATTAAAACGGAAGTGTGAAGGTGGCTTGCCCTCTACTTCCAGAAAGGAAGAGAGTGGCTTCCTTTCTATGCTAAACAACAACTACTAAAAAGACGAAAGGCTTGTGATAATGTCTGAATCAACTTCTTCCACCGTGATGTATCTTATTAAGGTTCATACCTTGGTCTCTTTCAACTCCCTATCTTTGGCTTTTATGATTTCTTCAAAATCCTTCTTACTACGGGTCAGTTCTTCCGTCAGAGCATGATGCTGAGAAATTAGAAGCCAAACAGAAATTCTCATTAACAAACTAATTAGACATGCCATAGTCTACGTAGCTACCCAAATTCGTCAACTCATTGCACAAATGTGACTTAATGAATTCCTCCAAATAAATATGTTGCACAATACTTAAATATCATTAGATCTGGAAAATATACAGTCAGAATGTAATATTTTACTAAAATCTAAGGATGCTACTAACCCTATCAGAATGAACATTAAAAGGAGAATGTGTCACGGCAGCGCACTGGTACCTCTGAGCATATCAAGACCAGGTAGCAAAAGTTCTTGTAGCAGAGTTGCAATCATCAGGCTGAAGAAATGAGCACAGAGACACAGGCTGTGTCTAAACTACTTTCCTTTACTAGAGCATGTTGGAGCAATATTTACAATGAATCTGAGACTCCTAGCATACAGACTACATAACACAACAGCATGTATAGTACAATCCTGCACTGTACAGCCCAGACTGAATAAGCACAGTCTAAGGGCAAAATCTAAGTACATAGGTAGTGTGTGGGAACATCTAGTTATACAGATACAGTACAGTCATGGGTTATACAGTTGGTGTTTCTCATACACATGGGCTACACAACATTTTCCCATACTGATAAGGGTTCACTCCTCACACTTCTGTTCCCACAGCTGCCTCTCAGACTTATTCTAGATATACTAGCCAGCTGCGTTTAGCCAGCTCATTGCTGGCCCCTACAGGCTATAGCACATTATAACATGCCAGCTCTTTACAATATAAATTTCCTGAGACTGCATGTCTCATCACTTTGACAGTCTGTCCTGCACTGAGACTGATTAAGCTAAAACAAAGGAACATATGTATAATGAGAAAACCTATCAGTCTGGTAGTCAGTGATATTTAATAAGTTTTAGAAAATGATTGTACTTCTGTATTTAGAAAAAAAAACTTAACTTTAAATAACATGAACAAGGTTTCTCATTCAAAGTTAAGAAATTTCTTACTTCATTTTGCTAAAACAAAGGCAAAATGTAATTGCTAGTTCTACTGTTCAGCTGTTTTTATTTAATCAAAGGGAGACAGTTTAGGAAAAGGGACCATCTGACTCTTCCCCCTCATGATACTTAGCAGACAAGAAACAAGAATATGCTGCACAAGCCTAAGCATCTTTACTTATTTATTGCTATATTCCACAGGGCTTACTCTCTTGAAAGTGTGCTTAGACTTACATCAAATAAGTTAAACTGCTTTTAGATCACCCCTCAGACAGCCTTGGGATCTTTATGTAGCAAGTCCCAAAATTAGGTTGGTGACATAATTCTTGGCTGGATCTGTGTTTAGATTCATTTCTAGTAGTTTCATTGTAGGTAGTTTAGATTACCTACAAGCCTATGTCAAGTATAGCTTGCAACCAAAGTTGGGGGAAAGCCTAATCAAGCAGATGTGTGAGCTCACCAAGTAATTATATGTCCCCTTTTAAATATAGCTCTATTTTTAAAGTAAAAAATATCAAATAAGTACAAAAATATCACAATTTTAATTATGTGATTAACTCAAAATGTGAACTTACTCTATAGAACAGTCATCACACATGTTTTCCAAATCATGATTGGAATAATACATATTTAATGAGAAGAGTTCTTTTAAAGATAAATATGAAGAAAGGTTCATTCCTAAGCATTAGTTCTTATTCCCTTATTTCCTACCCATACTTTTAGCTTTAAAGCAAAACCAAAGAAATATTCTGAAATCTAGAAATAGCTGATAAAGTTTGCTAGATGTAACAAAGACACTGGCAGAACCCAGTTAACCAACTAGGTCTACAAAATCCTTTGTTGCCTCAGGCAAATTTGACCAAAGCTATACACATTTTTCACTTTCTGACCACATACCTCAGGGAGCTGCCAATGATTAGCAATCCATATTCCATAGGAAAGAGCTTAAATATAGCTGTTCAATGAAATAATGTAGTACCCAATAGCTTATTCTTTATTTTCAGCAGTACAGTTGCCCCTTCATATTCGCTGGGGTTTGATTCCAGGACCTCTGTGGATACCAAAATCTGTGAATACTCAAGTCCCATTATATGCAACGGCATAGCAAAATGGTGTTCCTTATATAAGATGGCAAAATCAAGGTTTGCTTTTTGGATTATTATTTTTTAAAGAATATTTTAAAGCCATGAATACTTAAATCCGTGGATACCAAATCCGTGGATATGGAGGGACAACTGTACATTTATTCAGCATTTTTTGCACTCCCCTGAAGGCCTACTCCTGGTCTGATGGTTCACTGGCAAGTCTGACGTCTAAGATATAACACATATCAAGCTGCCTTATACCAAATCAGAGTACTGATCTATCTAGCCCTATTCATTTAGATTGGCAGTGGCTCTCAAAAGACCTCAGGCACAGGTCTTTCTCAGCTCTGCTGTCTGAAACAGTTATAACTAGAGATGCTAAGGACAGAGACTGGAACTTTAAGCTTATCAAGTATGGGTTCTGCTTTTAAACTAAAAATGTCATGTTAGCACACTGATGGCCTCTGACTAAGTCAAGAGGGTCAGGCAGCAAAAAGTTATAGCAAAGCCTTCAGCCAAAAGAATAAATACACAGACACAGGCTTGTGTCTAAAAAACTACTACTCTTTACTATAGCATAATAAAGATATTTACAAAGTCACAGAGAATCCTCTCTGAGTACTATACATTACAGTATTTTTTAACTTTAGTTTTTATTGATTTTTAAAACAACTTAGATGTTACATTCTCTTCATCTCATGATATATATTTACATGATCTGTTCCTAAGGTTTCCTTTAGTGTTCCCTTAGACTAAGTTTCTGCTTCACAGCAAAATACATATCTGTCTTCAGTTTTAACATAACAAAAAGAAACAAGTAAGATAAAGTGATATATAGATATATAGATATACATACACACACATCTACTTCTTTATCTAACTAATACTCCATATATTTACTTGATAGTTTTCTATTATCTTATCATTCACAGTCTCATTCCACATCCATAACGACTATCCTCCATATGAGTACTATACATTACAGTATTGAGCAGGAAAACATCTTGGCACTGCAGCAGCAAAAGGCTGGCACAGAACAGAACTGAACAAATTTCCACAGGATTTCCAGCATTATGAGATGGAAATTTACTAACGTACTAGCTGGACCCGGCATACCATACACCATTAAAAAAACTCCCCAGAAAACACCTGGTAGAGCTCATAACAACCCTGTAAGGTAGGCTGGTGGATTTAAATTCTTCCTCCCCCTTCTCAGAGTTCCACACTTTCCCTAGAATTGCCACCACCAGTCGACTGCCTGGGTCCTGTTGCAGGTGGCTCACCACCGCCGTTGCCTGCCTGGGTCCTGTCGCAGGTGGCTCGTCGCCAACACCAGTTGACACCTGGGTTCTGTCGCAGCAGCAGCATCACGCCACTGCCGCCAGTTGACTGCCTGGGCCTAATTGCAGGCAGGCGGTCTGACACTGCCACCGCCAATTGACTGTCTGGATCCCAATCTGGGCCACAGCTTGAATGGCAGTAGTGGGTTACAAGGTGGAGAGGGAGTTTAACATGGGTGGTGATTGGCTGGGTGTGTTTCCTGGGCAGCCAATCAGCACACTGGGAGAGGAAACATACCCAGCCTATTGTACATACCCAAGCCTTTTATTGTCAGATGTCAGATTACTTTCTTACAGTCAACAGTCTGTACAGGCATACAAAGGCAAGGCGAACAGCCAAGGCCAACGGGAGTGTTTGGCATGGGTTTTTTGTGGGGGAGTTTGAGGAGGAGGCCCGGAGTTGTGTTTTAGCCTCTACTACTGATTCCTCAATATGGATAGTGAGGAAGCTGCTTCAGTCACCTGCAACAGCTGTGGTATGTTTGTCTTCTTGGCTGTGGATGTGCAGAGCTACACCTAAAGCAAGTGTAAGTTGGTTTTATTGTTGAAGAGAAGGTCTAGCAACTTGAGAACCAATTAGCCACTCTACAGCGTATTAGGGAGCTGGAGGTTTTCTTAGACAGAGCAGAGCAGAAGGTCCTGGTTGGGGGACACACAGGAGATGTCTCTGTGGAGAAGGTTAGTTCTGATACACAGGAGGTAGACATTTGGAAGAATGTGATTCGTACAAGGAGCAGGCGCCATTCTATGAGTCTGGCACTACAGAATTGGTTTGAAGCTCTCTCCATTGACAGCGATAAGGAACAGGAAGGAGAGCAGCTGAGTGGTACAGTATCAGTAGTTTGCAGGCCTGATAAGATGTCTCAAGAGATGTGCTGTCTCCCGGGGCGAAAATCACCAATGTAACAGAGAGGCTGACGAGACTTGTCAAGCCCACTGACGGTGATACTGCAAGGCATAGCCTTCAGAATATCAACACTGACAGTTATCCCTTCCTTTTGGTCCATGTGGGAACCAATGTTACTGCAACACATAGCCTTCAGAATATCAAAGGAGATTATGAGACCCTGGGTAGGAAGCTGAAGGACTGCACAAGTAGTCATTTCATCTGTCCTTCCACTGGAAGGGCACAGCCCAGGGAGAAAAGACAGTGGTGGTGAACAACTGACTCTGCAGATGGTGCCACTGGGAACTATTTGGCTTCCTGGACCATGGAGTGGTTTCAGGGAGGTGGAATTCTGGCAAGGGATGGGTTGCACCTCACAGCAGTTGACAGGAATGTTTTGGCTAAGACTCTGAAAGATCTGATCAGGAGGACTTTAAGCTAAGTTCTGTGGGGGAGGGAGACAGTATTCTTGAGGACAGGAGTTCATCAAGTGCTGGCGATAATAGTCCAAATGTTATACAAAGAACAAGACAAATAGTACAAGAACCCAATGGTGGGAGGAATAAAACCTTTAAAAGGCAGATAGGGGAAATGCCCCATAGTCTTAGATGTCTCTATACTAATGCACAGAGCATGGGAAATAAACAGGATGAACTTGAACTCTAAGCACAGCAGAACAAATATGATTTGATAGGCATCACTGAAACCTGGTGGGAAGAGTCTCATAATTGGAGTGTACTAATAGAGGGATATAACCAAATTTAGAGAACCAGACAAAACAGGAAGGGAGGTGGAGTAGCATTATACGTTAAGGTTGTATACACCGGTGAAGATATCCATGACTTAAACCCTGGGAGCCAGGTTGAGACCATCTGGGTAAAAATCGAGGGGGAGAGAAATAGCAGGGATGTCATTCTGGGGGTCTACTACAGACCTCCAAGCCAAACTGATTACTTGGATGATGCTTTCCTGGAACAGATGTCCTCACATTCAGAAAGGAGAGATGTACAGTTGCCCCTCCACATTCACAGGGGTTAGGGGCAGACAATCCCCGCGAATGTGGAAAAACCGTAAATAAGAAATGAGCCTGCGGGCAAGCGGCTTTCCACCCCAGTCCCCTCCCAGAGCAGCGACGGCTTCCTGAGAAGCCCCTGGCTGCCTTGGGAAGGGACTGGGCTGCAGAGCAGCACACCAGGGGATTCCACCACCACCCACCTTCCCAAGGCAGCGATGAGCTTCTTGAGAAGCCCCTGGCTGCCTTGAGAAGGGACTGGGCTGCAGAGCAGCATGCCAGGGGATTTCCTCCCCCCTTCCCCAGGCAGCGACAGGCTTCGTGAGAAGCCCCTCAATGTCTTGAGAAGGGAGTGGGGTGGAGAGCAGGGGGGGGAAGGGCTTTCCGCAAATAATCAAAACTGCAAATGTGGAAGTCACGAATGTGGAGGGGCAACTGTAGTAGTAATGGGGGATTTCAACTATCCCGATATTTGTTGGAAGTCCAACTCTGCCAAAAACTTAAGGTCCAACAAATTCCTCACTTGCCTTGCAGACAATTTCATTGACCTTAAGGTAGAAGAGGCAACAAGGAGATCAGCTATTTTAGATCTCATCCTAACAAACAGAGACGATCTGGTTAATGAGGTGGAAGTGGTGGGAACCTTAGGAGGGAGTGACCATGTTCTCCTGAGGTTTGTTATACGGAGGAAAGGGGAAGCCAAGCATAGTCAGACATGCATTTTAGACTTTAAGAAAGCTGATTTCAGGAACCTTAGGGAATTACTGGGGGTAATCCCATGGTCAGGAATACTAAAAGAGAAACAAAGTTCATGATGGATGGGAGTTTCTTAAAAGTGAGATACTGGCACAACTTCAAACAGTTCCAATGAGGGAAAATGGGAGGTGCCTAAAGAAACCAGGATGGATGTCTAAAGAACTTTCAACCGAGCTAAGACTTAAAAGGAATATGTACAAGTAATGGAAAAGGGGGAAATCACCAAAGAAGAATTCAAACAAATGCCCAGCTCATGTAGGGGGAAAGTCAGAAAAGCTAAAGCACAGATGGAGCACAGGATTGCTAGAGAGGTTCAAAACAATAAAAATGGCTTTCTTGGATATGTCAGTAGCAAAAGAAAGAATGAGGAAATGGTAGGGCCGCCACATGGAGAAGATGGCAAAATGCTAACCGGGACAGAGAAAAGGCAGAACTACTCAACACCTTCTTTGCTTCAGTCTTCTCCCAAAAGGAGAACAGTGCTCAGCCTGGAGAAAATGGAGCAGATGATGCAGTAGTGAAATGCAGCACATAACAGGTAAAGGGGTAGTTCAGGAATACCTGGCCAGTATAAATGAGTTCAAGTCTCCAGGGTGAGAGGAACTACATCCAAAGGTATTAAAAGAACTGGCAGAAGTAATCTCAGAACCACTGTCAACAATTTTTGAGAATTCCTGGAGAACAGGAGCGGTCGCAGCAGACTGGAGGAGGGCAAATGTTGTCCCCATCTTTAAAAGGGAGGGAAAAGAAGATTCAAATAATTATTGCCCAGTCAGCTTGACAGCCAAACTAGGAAAGATTCTAGAGCAGATCATTAAACCAACAGTCTGTAAGAACTTAGAAAGGAATGCCGTGATCACTAAAAGTCAACATGGGTTTCTCAAAAACAAGTCATGCCAGACTAATCTGAAAAAATCTGAAAATCTGAGATAAGAGGCAGGCAGAACACCATCAGGCCTGGACCAGAAAGCAAGTGTAAGGGCCTCCCTCCAGCCCAACTGCCACTGCCCTGCCCTTCAAGGGAGAGAAGAACCAACAGTATCTGCTGGATTTAATACCTACCCCCACTGCTATTCCCTTTTCCTTATGTGTCATGTCTTATTTAGATTGTAAGCCTGAGGGCAGGGAACTGTTAAATTGACCATTTGTAAGCCGCTCTGATAGCCTTTGTGGCTGAGGAGCAGGGTATAAATAAATAAATAAAATAAAAAATAATAATCTTATCTCTTTTTTTGATAGAGTTACAAACTTGGTAGATGAAGGGAATGCTGTGGATGTAGCAGCCTTTCTCAACCTTTTTACCCTGGTAGAACCCTTCAAACAATTTTCAGGTCCTAAGAAACCCTGGCCTAAAAATTATTATATCTACAGCTCAAAAAATGATGTTGTTTTTTTAATTTCAATATTTTGCGGAACCCCAAGCAATCTCTTGTGCAGGCCTGAACAACATGCAGCCCACCAAAGGATTTTGGGCGGCCCACAAGAGGATTTTGAAAAATAATTTTGGGCGGCCTGCAAGAGGATGTTGAAACCCATCTCTCCCCTGACTGGCACTTTGCTGGCCACAGCAGGGAAAGATGCCAGAGCCGATGACATTGTAGCACCTGCGCCACGCATGGGAGGAAGAAGGGTGGGGACAGAGGCTATTTAGGGCCCTGCCACTCTTCTCTTTGCCTGTTTTCCTGTGGCTGCTCGATCAGGATTTGAACTGGTGGTTGCTGGCAGGGAGGCCAGGAGATGGGAGCACTTTTCTGTGGCTTCACCAGTTTTTCAGGCTGGTGGTTGCTGGCCGGGAGAGCAGGAGCACCGTTCCATGGCTTCACCTGTTGCCAGCGATGATTTGTGCCATCAGTCTGCGTTGGTCACCAGTTCTATCCACAGTAGTCTTGCTGGGCTTTACATGGTGGCTCAGGCTGCTTTGATTGGCAGTGCTTTGACTGCTGTTTCTGAGGGCTATTTTGGCGGGATCTTCTGGACTCATATCATTAGTTCATTTTGTTACTGATGTTGGGGGGCCCTAGTGGTGTAAGCACTATCATTTGATCATTCTTTTCTTTTGGTGCTACAGTGCTGTTTTGGCGGACTTCTATAATGTCCAATGTCCAATACATATTTCAAATTGTTCCTTGTCCTTTTGGCAAAAAAAAAAAAAAAAACAACCCACAACCCAGTTTGGTCTTCATGAATAAATTCTTTAATATCGTTTTAATCCTTTCTGTGAGAATCAAAGTAAAAAATTTATAATCATTATTCAACAATGAAATAGGTGTGTAGTTATTTGTCCTAGGGGTTGTTCAGACAACAACAACAAAAAACCCTTAAAGAATGTGGGCAGAATACCTTTTGTCCATATAAACTCCTGCCAGGATTCGCCATATTGGGAAGGAGGGGGGCTGAAAATTCCAAGTAGTCTGCAATAACAGCTTTTGCTGTTTCTCGCAATCTTTTTTTAAAAGTACTCAAAAATGTGCATAACAGGCCATCTGAACAAGCAATTTGAATTGGGGAACATCCAGGAAGTCAAAACGTGATTGGTGGGATGTGCACAGGGGCGGGCTTGCTGGAGATGAGTGGCCGAAGCCGCACAATCGAGCACTTTTTTCAAGCAGCAGAGTTTTAAAAATGTTTGTAAGCAGATCACTCTTCTGCATCTGTCATTTAACGGCAAAAAAGGGGGGGGGATGGAAGGAGCTTTGGGGGAGATAATAAGGGAGGTAATTCACTTGCGGCCACCATCTTTTCTCATGGGCATGCTCCATGTGAACTGCAAACTTGGATAGCTTTCCATGCCAGTGATCTTGCAAATGATTTGTGGGGACAAATGAACACTGCAATAGTGAGGTAATATGCTAATTCTCCCATCTAGCTGAGCACCTAGTTTTTCATGGCCTTCTTTCAATATTGTTAACATCACCATCTCCCAAGTCTCCAGGATTTTCTTACCATCCAGAATAAAATTAAAAATTCCTTGTAAATGAAGAGAAAGTTCCTATTCAAATTTCTTATAAGCTGCTGGAAGACCATCTGGACCAGGCACTTTTCCCATTTTCACCTTCCCATTGCCATAGAAACTTCATCTAAGGTAATAGGTCTAACTGTTTTCTGTATCTCTGATAGCTGATGCAAATCCTGTTGATTGAAATCTTTCCCAATCTTCTTCCTCAAAATGTGATCCTTTAAAAAAAATAAGTCTGAATAATATCTATAAAATATCTTTTAGATTTTTCCATTATCTGTTATCATTTCATCTGTCATGTAATTGAGATATTATTTTCTTCTCTTTCCTTCCTTAATTTATAAGCCTGCCATTTCCCCAGTTTATTTGCAAATTCTAAATTCTTAAGTTTCAAAAATCTCATTTTTTTTTCAATTTCTTTCACCATCAACATTGATAACTGTGCCTGTAGCAATGTAGCATCTTTATTTTGTGAATATTCTTGAATTATTTGGAGTTCTTTTTAATCCCTCTTCTTTCTTCTGGATTTCTTCCATAATTTTCTACTGCTATTCTTGTTGTTTCTTCTTCAGTTCTGAACTTTGTGAAATAAAAAATCCTCCCATTTTGCCAGCATTCCAAACAGTTCTAGTATCTGTACCTTTTTCTAAATTATCTTCAAAATATTCTTTCAAAAACTCATGGAAGATGTATGGGTTAAATCAGTTGATACATGGTTAAGTCTGACAGAAAGTCAATATAACAGAAGAAAATGAATGTATATTAATGCATTTGGAGTATGTTTTTCTTTTCTTCTTCTTTTTTTTAATATTACATTCAGGTTAATTAGTTTATACGATTTTTGCTTTATATTAAAAGTAAAAGGAGGAGGAGATATGTAATTTTATATCTCTGAAAATTTGGTTGATATTGACTTAGCTTTATATAACTTAACTGCAACCATGTCATGAACAAAATTGATTTACTTTTTGTGATTCCTTGAACAATAAAAATGAATTTAAAAAAATATTATTTCAATCTCCTTTTAGCTTTCTCTAGTACTTAGTTTTCTGTAGCTTGTTAGTGTGCCTATGTAGCATACTACAGTGTATTGTTTATGATTTATAATGTATTGTTTTGTTGTTTATAGAAAGAAAATAATATTTTAATAAAATAAATCAATAATGGCATTACAATGCCATGTACTCAGATACCAGATGATATAACAATCTCTAATCAGGGGCAGCAAGGGCAGTTCATGAAAACAAGGAACTGAACATCTGATTTGATTCTATTTATAAAGTGCACAATTGCATATACCTTTAGTATACTTGTATAAAGGCACAGCAATTATTTTGCACAGTTAAATACTTCAAATGATGGGGAGCACTTGTATGAAGGAGTGTATTATGAATAACTAAAATAATTCTAATGAAGAGAAAAGGGCATAGTGTCTCAGTTAACAAACTTTAGACTTGTAACAAGGGAATATGGAATAGCAATAAGAAGAATGGTAAGATGCTTAAATAGTAAATTAAACAAGACCTTGTTATAGACTGCTATGGCTTTAATGCTGTCCTTTTTGGACTCATAATATATCAATATTTCTGTCTTTGCTAATCATCTCATGTTGAGTGTTTGCTACTTTGGCTGCCTGCCACCAGAGAGAACAACACTATCTTATCACAGAATCCAACAGTTATAACCTGCCTTATATCAAAATACAGAGATAGAAGAAGCACCCTTGAAATTTACTAAAAGAGGGGGAAAGAGACAATATCCAAACGTCTTAGATTCTTAACATATCAGGAATAACCTAAAACAGTACTACATTACCTGCATTAGAACCAGGGCCAGTTGTTCCTTTAGTTTCTCTTCTCCCTCCTCCTCCTTTGTTCCCTGACAAAAAGAGGATGTTTGTGAAAAATAATAGGGAAGAACAGAACTACAAACAGCAATACACATGTGAAGATAATAAAATAATATACGAAGAGAACTCAAATACCTCCTACTTTTATCAGCAATTTTTAATCAAAATTTGACAGAAACTGAAGAAATGTGTAGATGTGTCAATTTTCAGCAATTTTGATATTTTGCGGGGGTATTGGTAACATTAGATTGGTTTCAATTTTGCACATTTGCAGACCTCATCAAGTGGCTGCTAAGAAGTCAGGTTTTAGGTTAACTCAATAAGTGTCATTTTTATAAGCAACAGAATTTTGAGACTTAGAATGGTAGAATATTTTTTATTAACTTACCTTAACTAAAAGGGTGCTATGGCACCTATTTAATAAATAAATAAAAAAATAAATTATATTGCAAAGACATCATATATCTCTAGTGCTCTTTCTCTTAAAAATTAGTGTCATGCCACATTGGACCTCACCACACAAACAAATACAGGGCATCTGTGATGTTCTGGACTTTTCAGGGGAAAATGTTATTTCATTTATTAGATATTAAGGCAACAGTTATGTATGCACTGTGTATTAGTTGTTATAAGAGTAGAATCTGTCAGGAGGGGGTGAGAGAATGGAATGTTTGGAGTGACTGGTGGGATGTTTGAGGGGATTTTGAAAAGGCTGATGCATGAAATGTGGTCAGAATGAGAGTGGAGTCTGTCAAGATTAAGAATTAGTGAGGGCGAGGAGTTTTAGGAGAGTTAAGAGTCAGCTAGGAGATGAGTGAGTGAGCAATGCAACTTAGATGTATTAAATAATTAATCTGTGATGTTATGTTCACTTTCTGTTCAATAAATTGTTATTTTTATATTATATGCTTTTGCCTCCAGGAATGCTACATATTGGAAAGTTGAGTTCCACCAGTGTCTGTGGTGGTGTCCAGTGGGGACAGAAGATACATAAAATCTCAAATAGGAATCATGAGGGCATCTAAGAGGTCCCCTTAGTTAGTGGCCACAGCAGTGCAACGGAAGGAGGTCCTCACATTGGTGGCAGAAATAAGGACAAGTGAAAGCCCTCATATTTGGTGGCAGTGGTTGGGTTAAGTGGAAGCCCACACATTTGGTGGCAGCAGATGGGTAGGCAGAACCTCACAGCATCTAACAGTGAAATCTGCTGTATATCTCATTTCTTTTGAGAAGAGCAGCTGCTGAGTCTGGTAGTGGTAGTAACAATAGCTGCAGCAGCATGTGCCTTCAAATCACCTGTCAACCCCAAGAACTGCCTGGTTATTTTAGACTGTAAATAAGGCATTTTTAGGCATTCTGAATCCAGCCTTTCTTAGGGGTGATGAATGGGAAAACAACTGCCATTCAGGACTTGATCTTGGGTGAACATGCTGACTTGGCTGTGCATCACAAACCTGGTTGGATGAGGCTGGCAGGGGAGATAACGTCTCCCAGCTTTACCCACCAGGTTTCTCAGAGCAGCAGCAGGTGAGATCTGGAGGAGGAGTTGCATCTCCCTGACCAGGTACCTGTCAGAATCAGGGCATAAAGTGACCTTTTCCTGCCATTAATTTTGTGTGCTGATGTTACTGTGTGCTGTGTAACCATTTGATGTTTTGCATTCCTTTGAAATGGTAACATGTTGATGTGCTGAGAATAGCCAAGGGAGGATAGGTTCTGTTGGAACAAATGGTTGTGAGGATACTGCAGCTGCAAAGACTGGGAAAAACAATAGGTGGAGTTAATGCTGTGTGAGAAGGGGGAGTGTGGCTATTTGGCTAACCAATGAATGAATTGCTAACCAGATTTGGCTGATTGTAAATACTTTTTATTATACTGCTTCTCCTTTGAGCTTCATCCTAAGCAATGATGTTTTATACTTTTGCTCTTTAGTTTCTTCTGGGACAATAAAGCTTACTGTTTAACCCTGAAGCTACTGTCCACTGATTCTGAAGACGTAGTCACATTAAAGTACCCTATCCAACAGTGTGTGTGGTTCAAACGTGTGTATTTGAAGGTGGGTGGCTGGGACAGAACAGGAATCTGTCAGTGCTCAACAGTCTCCTTTCCTGAGCTAGCTGGGGCGGTCTTGGGGTTGGTGTTTCAGTCCCCTCAGCTTGTGGTGCTGGAGAACTTCAATATTCATGCTGAGACTTCTCTTTCAGGAGTGGCTCAGGAGTTCATGTCTCCCATGACAACCAAAAGACTGTCCCAAGTGTTATCTGGCCCCACTCATGCTGCTGTGCACACTCTTTACCTTGTCTTACATGCTTGGAGGGATGATGATGATCTGGAGGAACTTTCTATAGTTCTGTTGTCATGGACATATCACTACCTGCTCAGGTTTAGAATCATTGAGACATAAAATCTCTTCAAGGGTGGGGGATCAATTTTGATGGTCTGACCCAGGAGACATATGGATCAGGATACATTCCTAATGGCTCTTGGTGAGTTTCCTGTTACTCTGCTGGTGGTTCTGGGGAAATGGCCAGGGAGGTGGACACAACTGCTCTAGTGTCCCCTCTCACCAAGTGGAGCTAAACCAGCTCCCTGGTTCTCTAGGGAGTACACGTTAATTAAACAAGTGAGAGAGTGACACTGGCAGAAAACTCAGGGTGAATCTGTCCAAACACTGACTATAACCTGTCTGAAGGCCTAATCCACTGCAATGTGAGCAACAAAAAAGTATTTTTCTCTACCACCACTAAATCTGCAAAGAGCCATCCAGCAGAGCTGTTTCAAGTCATTCATTAGGTGCCTATGATTCTTACAACTTAGTCCACAAGAGCATAATCGATTCTAGACCACTCAGTAGTCCACTGTGAACATTTTGCTAAGCACTTTGCAGATGAAATCATCCAGATACATTCTGACTTGGGTGCTATAATATAGATCCAGTTGATGTAACCTTGGCCCCTGCTTGTTCAATGTTAATGGAAAGTTTTCAACTTGTATGGCTAGAGGATGTAGACAGGATTCTTGGGCAGGTGAGAGCCACCACATATGTCCTAGATTCTTGCCTTTCCTGGCTTATCGAAGAGGTCAAAGGGGGGCTGGCTGGCTGGAAGAAGTGTGCAATGTCTCTCTCCAGCAATGGTTCCAACTTGCCTAAAGGAGGCAGTTGTAAGCCCCCTGTTTAAAAAGGCCTCCCTGGATCCTACTCTATTGGGTAATTATCAACTAGAATCCAATACAGGTTGACTCCTGTATCCAAAGATTTGGTATCCATGGTTTCACTTATCCATGTCTCTCTAGGCATTTCTAGGTCCTCCAATGGGATTCTGTGGTCAAATTCCAGCATTCATCTCATTGAAAATAATAGGGTTCCCTATTATCTTTAGTTTCAGATATCCATGGGGGATCTTGGAACATATCCCCCTTGGATATGGGGGTCAACCTGTACTCTGTTTTTGAGCAAGCTATTGGACTATGTGGTGGCTTCCCAGCTCCAGGGGTTTCTGGATGAGAGCAATTATCTGGATTCATTTCAATCCGGCTTCAGGCCTCGTTATGGGATGGAAACAGCTTTGGTCACATTGTTGGATGAATAGGAAATAGACAAGGGAGTGTGTCCCTGTTGGTTCTGCTGGACCCCTTGGTGGCATTTGATACCATGGATCATAATAGCCTTCTGGGCCACCTCTCTGGGATGGCACTGGGAAGCACTGTTCTGCAGTGGCTCTGTTCCTTCTGGAGCAATGAACCCAGAAGGTGGTGCTAGGGGACTCTTGTTCAATTTCTTGGCCATTAGTCTATACAGTCCCACAGGATCTGTTCTGTCCCCTGTGCTATTTAACATATATGTAAAGCCACTGGGAGAGGTTGTCTAGTTTAGTAATGATACCCAGCCCTATCTCTTCTTCCCACCTTAATCCAAGGAACCTTATTTCTGTTCTAAACCAGCACCTATCAGCAGTGATGGACTGAGTGAGGGTGAACAAACTGAAACTCAGTCCAAATAATAGAGGTGCTCCTGGTCAGTTGAAAGGCAAAGCAGGGAATAGGGATGTCCATGTTATTCAACATACTGTATACGTGAAAGCTCTGGATTAACAGACACTGGTTACAGACAACACAAAATTCCCTTGTTGCAAGAGCTTCACTAGCTGCCAGTCTGTTTCCAGGCACAATTCAAAGTGCTGGTTATAACCTATATAGCCCTATAGGTCCAGCTCAGGTCCAGTCTGTTTCAAGGACTGTATGTTACATATAAACCACCCAAAGCAATAAGATTTTCAGAGGGAACACTTCTCTCTATCCCACTGACTTCAGAGGTACATCTGGTTGGAACACAGGAAAGAGCCTTCTCTGTAGCTGCCCCCACACTTTGGAACACAATCTTTTCTACCCAAATGCACACCTGTGGCTGTAATTATGTGATGTTTGTGAAAAGTATCAAAGACCAAGGGTACATCTACACTGTAGAAATAATGCAGTTTGATATCACTTTAACTGCCATGGCTTCATCCTAGAGAATCCCAGCATTTGTAGTTTTGTGGGGCACCAGCACTCTTTGGCAGAGACGGCTAAAGACTTTGTATAATTACAAATCCCAGCATTGCACAGGATGGCACTACAACACTTAAAGTGGTGCCAAGCTGCATTATTTCTACTGTGTAGATGCACCCCAAGTAAAACAGAAATTTACAGAAAATCTGGGAACAAATGACTTGGTGGAACTGAATGCTTTACTGAGCAATTAACTGACTGTACAGTTGTCCCTCCGTATCCACGGATTTGGTATCCACGGATTTAAGTATTCACGGCTTGAAAATATACTTTAAAAATAATAATCCAAAAAGTAAACCTTGATTTTGCCATCTTATCTAAGGGACACCATTTTGCTATGCCACTGCATATAATGGGACTTGAGTATTCACGGATTTTGGTATCCGGGGGAGGGTGGGGGCTGGAACCAAACCCCAGTGAATATGAAGGAACAACTGTAGTGTGTTAGAATCCAGTACTACAATAAAACAATACATGATGGTAAAAGTATGTTCAATGTTTTGATGACTCAAGAGGGAAAAAACAGAGCTGGAATAACAGTAAAATAAAAACGTATTTAAAAGGATTACAGTGGGCCCTCCAGAACCATGGGGGTTCGGTTCTGGGACACCCACCCTGCAGATGCCAAAAAACCATAGACAGTGAAGCCCCATATTATTCAATGGTGAGGATGTGAATATGCATGCTTCATCACATCCATATTCACGACAATGCCACTGAATAATATGGGGCATGGTAATCCGCGGACAGTCTAATCCGCAGATTGGGATCCTGCCGATATGGAGGACCCACTGTACACAGCTAAGACGACTGCATAGTTGGAACTTCTTGTAATTAACATAAATGCATCTCTGTCTTAAGAAAAATCTTCTAAAAGTGTAATATTTAGAATTTAGAACATCTAAAATTCTAAAACTCTAACTGTAAACCCACTGAAGTGGCTATGTAACTACAGTATACCCATCAGATTAAAAAAAAAATCACTTCATCATCTGTATTGAACCTGCTGCTGCCTTGAAAGTCAATATTGATCTCAAGCACTTCAAATCACACACTGAATGGTGGGTTACAAGCTAGTAAACACAGCCATTTTACTGCTACATCAGGTACGCCAAGATCTATGTTTCCATTGTAGCTGCAGTTATTTTGCCTATCTTTCTTTCTTTCATGTGCCTTACTAGTCAATGGGCTTTGTAGGCCACACTGCCACCCAAGGTTAAAAAGAACACTTTGACAAAAAGTAAAGGCGTTATTGAAAGCAATGACTGCGTCCTTGCATATCCTTTCATAAAACAATCAGAATGGGATTTAAGCTCTGTACTTGTTAATACAAATGTTGTATTGGAATAAAACTAAAATGGATTGCTTCACACACAATATTTTTCCCACAAGGAGAGCTCTTCAGAACAGTGAAAAGCATATACAGTATACCACTATGGATGAAGCATGGTAGAAAGCCTTCACTGTAAAAACATGGACAAGCAGTCTGAACTGCATGTGAACATTGCAATAAAGTTTTGTGGTATAGTGGTCTGAGTGTTTGACTAGAACTTCAGAAAACCAAGGTTCAATCTCCATTTGGCTATGGGAATCCTTTCTCAGTCTCAGAGGAAGTCACACTCTTCCAGCCTCAGCACAAGGCAATGGCAAACACCCTCTGAACAAATCTTGCCAAGGTTCACCTTAGGGTTGCCATAAGTCAGAAATGATTTGGAGGAAAAATGTCATGCATCAATCCATCTTACCCTAGTAACTAAAACAACTGAGATTTTAGAAAGGAAGCTGAACTAGTTTAAAACAAGTTGGCAGTGGCCTTTCTGACCTGGGCTGGCAGCGTGTGAGGAGCAATTCCTATTGCACGTTACCTGTGGCAAGTATTCTTGTAATACACGATGCAGAATGACGCCGGAGAATTTGTTGATCTGTACGTGCCTCGTAAATGCTCTGCAAGTAACCGGATAACTGGCGCTAAAGACCATGCCTCCATCCAAATAAATATTTCTGAGGTTGATAAAAGTCACAGGCAGAGTCAATGGCCAGTTCAAAACATATGCAATTTGTGGAGGAATTCGTAGAATGGGGGAATCTGATTATTCTATTCTGCACCTGGCAAAAACTGATTGTATTGTTTCCAAGAATTTCTAACTGAAGAAGCACGATGATATGGAGTATGTTATAAAATAAAAACTGGGAAACATTAAAAAAAAAAAAGTTGGCAGTGATACTGAAAAATCAGCCAGTTGCCACACTAAGATGAAACACTAAGGTTGCAATGGAATACTGTATTCTCTTATCTAGAAGTGAGCCCCCACTCTTGTTGCCCACACAGCCCACACCCTTGTTGCCCACACAGAAGCAGCTCTGCAGTGCCTAACATCCTGCTTCGCAACAGCTGCAGAACTGTTTGGACTGAAAGTCAACCTGAAGAAAATGGAAGTTCTTTAGCAGCCTGCACCACAGGACAAACACCACCATCCCCACATTGCCGTCGGCAAATCTGTGCTCAAGTCCGCTCAGCAGTTCACCTACCTGGGAAGCATCATCTCCTCAGATGCCAAGATTGACAATGAGATCGATCACAGATTAGCAAAGGCATACAGCGCATTTGGAAGATTTTACAAAAGAGTCTGCAGTAATAAACACCTGAGGCGAAGCACAAAAATCAGTGTGTATAGAGCCATTGTACTGTCTATTCTCCTTTATAGGTCTGAAACATGGGTCACCTATCACCACCACTTACAACTCCTCAAACGCTTTCATCAGTGCTGTCTACACACAATCCTAAATATACACTGGACTGACTATGTGACGAATGTTGCTGTCCTTGAGCAAGCAGGCATCACCAGCATTGAGGCCATGATATTGAGAACACAGCTGCGCTGGGCAGGGCACATTTCTAGGATGGAGGACCATTGCCTCCCAAAAATAGTACTCTACGGTGAACTCACCACGGGTCAGCGTAAGAAGGACGCTCCAAAAAAGCGATACAAGGACTCCTTGAAACAACATCTCAGGCTCGGCCAAATTGATCACCAACAATGGTCCGCCCTGGCCTCACCTCGGGAGGCATGGAGACACACTATCCACAATGCTGCAGCCTTATTTGAGAACTCATGCCGAACAAGTCTTGAAGAGAGATGACAACGCAGAAAGAATCACAACCCAAAAACATCACCCAAGGAGACCTTCTGCTGTGCTTTCTGCAACCGGACTTTGTTTATCTCGGATTGGCCTTTTTAGTCATCAGCACGCTTGCAGAAAGCGCGGGACAAGTCCTTCCTGAATCTTCGTTTGCAAAGAAAAGCCAGAGAGAGAAGACTGCACCGTAAGAAACCTCAGTACTGAAAATTAGGTTTTGGTGGTTTGCAAGTGCTAAGAAGTTGGATTTTTTTTCCCCTATGAAGACATCCTGATCTAGGTTTATTTTCAAAATCTGCACGTTTTCAAACAGTACCTGATGACAGTGTGTACTTGCTTGTACCTACCTCCAGCTCCTCATAGAAGGTTTTCTCCAGCTGTTCTACACGCTGCTGCTGATGCTCCTGTTCAGTGCATAACTGGTCTTGTAAGTCTTGCAACTCTTTCTCCAAAACCTGAATCTCATTTGGAGCACATTTCTTATTTTTCTGTCTCACATTCAATACTGCTGTTTGTGTCTCTTGCATCTTGGTTTTTAGCTTTGTCATATCAGCCAAAGTTTTCATTATTTGTTGCAAGCCACTCCAAGACTGTGCCAATCTTGGACCGTTTTGGTCTTTAGATATGACACATAAGCCATGTTCTGGCTGATCAATGCTACAGTGGTTTTTCTTCTTTTCCTTCTTGCTTGGTTTTGGAGGAAGGAGTGCTATATCCATGCTTTCCGTGGGCTGTTTGGATAGTTCTGTCCTGCCTCCCTCAGATTTTCCCAATGAGTCATTTTCAAAAGATACTCTGTCTCTTTTTGATATGGAATTAGAGGTCCCTTCTGCTCCAGATGCCTCTGATTCTTCCAAACTAATTTTACGTTTAGCCCTCATGTCCTTTGTTTTCTCAGTTAGCTGGTCATTTTTGAATGCTAAAAATGGACTGATGTTCTTCCATTCTTCCCTTATTACTGTATATTCATATTCAGCTGTTTCTCTGTGTTTTAAAGGCACTCCTAATTGGATAAAGTCACCTTCTTGTAAGCAATAGGGTCTTGATGGATCTATGCGTTCACAATTCAGCCAGACACCATTTAGACTCTAGGGAAGATGAAAATAAATCTTTAAGAAAGAGAAGTCGCTTAATTTTCTGTCAAATAATAAATGTGTGTGTATATGTGTAGATAAAACACAAAGAAACAACGTTTCACTTTAAATAATAAACCAAAAACAAAACTAAAAAGGCTGTAAACCTCAAGACTGCTTCACCACGTTTCTTATGTTTTATAAGACATGAGTATAATTCAATGGATTCTTTTAAAACAATGCATTTCTCAGTCACTGTTCAAGACCATTATCTTTCCAAAATAGTTTACAATATAACATACTTCATCAATACAGTAAGATGCTAAAATACTTTTTAAATAAATTCAATATTTTAAGTCAGAAACAAAGGTAACATATATAATAAAATAATTTGAACTAACAGGCAAAAAAAGCAAATACAGTAGGACACTCCTTATCTGCTGATTCATTATCCACTGATTCAATTATCCACAGGACACAAGACGACACATCTACCATAGAGTCTTCCCAGAAAATGTGTCCTCTCTAGCCATTTTCTAGGTCCTCCAAGGCAATTCTATGGTATTTTAAACCAGAAGTCCCATTATTTTCAATAGTGTTTGCTATTATCCCCGGTTTTCGGTATCCACAGGGCTCCCCAGACCCAATCCCCAGCAGATACAGGGGTCCTCCTGTAATCTATACAGCCCTCTTCAAAGTAACAGCTGTTGCTAAATTTAGGTCAACTCGGAGGGTATTGGGAAAGGCCCTAACTCTACTTCCTACCTTGGGAGCAGTGTTTTCTTCGCTACCAGGAAATGCTAGTCACTACAGCAGCCTCTTTATTTTACATGTTCATGATTAAGTGATTTGTCCAGGAAATTAAGAAAACTAGTTTCTTAATTCTTATTCCCAATTTCTGAGAATGAGAGTTTTCAAAATCAAGTTCAGATTATGACACTCAAAAGCAAACATCCTGATTACTGTCCAAACATACAAGCAAGGAGGAAAAGTAGTATAGTAAGTTGCCATTCATGTGGGCTGATTAACAGACTGACAAGCAACACAACAGCACTAGGGCCCCTCTTATAGCATCCTTCACCCACCTCCTAAATACTCCCTAGAGACTGCTGTGGCTTTTTTATTTCAATGTGCCAGATGAATTTGGTTCTCGAACTCAATAGTTGGTGCAACAGTTAAACCAAAACTCTACTTGTCAAAACAAAAAATAAAATAAAATGTTTTGCTAGAAATGTTATCAGCCGAGTGACCTCTAATTCACCTCACACCCCAGTTGCAAACAATGCGTAGGGACCATCTTGATTACCCCCAAGGGACCATCTTGATTACCCCCAAGGTTAAGACCACAAGTTATTTAATCCAATTAAACATCATATAACCAGCGTAACACAAACAGAACACTAGCTCCTAATGGACAGTGATTTAAACATCTGGCATTACAGTTGGAAATCTTGAAGTGTCTGCTTGAGCCTATAATGTGAGAACACCTCACTCAAATAACTATGATCTCCAAGGAATCAAATGGACATTCCCACATTCTACAATGAAATCTCATGTTTCACCACTACAAACTGATGTTATCTTCTGTATAGATCTGCCTATGTGCAAGTATTTTTCTGGCTATTATTACATTACTGTAATAGGGATTATTTAGATGTTACTTATATTTATTTGGTAACCATTACCAAATTAAACTGAAACACTAGCTTCCAAATGATTTATTTTTTTCCTACTGATGCTCCAATAAGGAACTTCTAAGAGATTTGGGTGCCTGAGAAAGCCAGTTAATGATTTATGAATTGCTGAACAAAAAGCAACTAACTCAGCAAATAGTCCTGGCACAGCTAACCCATGGTCAGCTTGTATTCAACAACAACCTTAACCGTTTGGCCTGAAAAATGCTCTTGATGATAAAAAGGAAGCAGAAAGGGAGCAAGTTATGATTGGTGCACTCCTTTCCGGAGCCTTGTTAAACTACTATTTCCCCCCATACCTCACTTCTGAAGCTGATTGGCTGTGAGTCAGATTACTTCCATTATGGACTGTATCATGAGCCAATAGAGAGTCCTCAAAGGGGCAAAGGATGGAAAAGCAGCAACTACTTAAGCTAAGCTAATGGCTGGGGAAATTCTCTTTCTCTCTGTAAAATATTGCTGTTCACAAACTCAAAGGAAACCTGGAGAGTAAATATTCTAGATTCAAATGGTTCATAGTACCCAGGCAACCTGTAATATGATTAGAAGTCCATAACAGGGGCGGGGGCTGCATACTGTCCACTGTAGTGAGTGATTTTGGAGTAGAAAATGGAAGTGTTAATTCCAGTAGGTATCTTCTTTCCACAAGTTTTCAATACAATTGTTAATCCAGTGTTCTTCTGAATAATTCAGGGATCAGTTCTACATTTCATAATTTATAATTTGAAATCTATTCCAACAACAGATAACTATATCTGCCATGATTTATAGTAGATTTCTAAACAATTATTCTAAATCATTATTCTTTAAAAAAAAATCCAAAAAAAGCAAATCTAAATAATTACAGGGGAAAAACCCTTCTGGATTGGAAATCTACTGATACGTATCATATTTCAAGAATCAATACATAACATTTTGCATAAAATTTAAATTAACCTGGAAATTAAAGAGTTAATATTCGTACTAATGAATATATAGTGATTCTATGATATAGCATTCATACAAATTTCAGCTTAGCATTTTAGTTCAGAAAATGAAATGATAATCACTTGGGGACTTAATTTAGATTGGTCCTTATTCAAGAAAAAGGTAATTTTTAAAACAAGCACATTTAGTGTTGGAGAAAGTAGCCCACATTAAGAGCAAGCTCATACCCTGGAAGTACGACAGCTGCCCTGTCATCACCTGAATCTACTTATTTTATTTTATTTATTTATTTATACCCCGCTCTTCACCCACAAGGCTATCAGAGCAGCTTACAAATTGTTTTTTAAGCAATAGCAGTTTACACATCTACACTGCAATAAGCAGCTTCCAATGTGTGCTAGCTACTAATATCTTTGGCATCTTCACATTTCAGATGAATCCCTTAAAAAGAAGCTGATATTTTTCTCAATAAAAGACATATTTTCTTTATGTGAATTCTCAAAAGTACTGCTCTTGCAGTAACAGAAATTGCTTCCACATCAAAACGACAAGTGCCAGCCTGGTACATTCACTAGAACACTGGGCTTGGACTACTGAGTTCAAATTCCTGATCAGCCAATCTCTGAGGTCTCTTATATGGATGAGAACACTAAAAGATTCTTTGAAGGGAAAGCAAGATACAAATGTAGGGTGACATCAGTTTGTACAGCATAGTGACTAAGGAACTGAACTACTTACTTAACAAGAAGACCCTAGTCAGACTCTCATCTCAACATGTGCCCTGAGGCAAGCCACACTTTCATGGCCTCAGCTCCATAGCCCCAGTTGCAGTGCCAAGGATAATAGAGTAAGACCCCCATATCCAGGGGCGATTGGTTCCAGGCCCCTCCGCAGATGGTGAAATCCATGGATAATAGCAAACACCATCCACCACCCCGCTGCTGCAGGAGCCCCCCCTGGGGAAGGGGAGGCAGGTGAGCTCCCTCCCCCCTTTGTCCCTGCAATTGTTGCAGCAGTGACAGAAGCCCTCCCGGGGGGGGGGGAGGAAAGGATGGGGCAGGCAAGCTCCCTCCCTCCCTTGCCCCCTGTGATCGCTGCGGTGGCGACAGAAGTCCTGTCAGGGGAAAGGAAGGAATGGGGCAGGTGAGCTCCCTCCCCCCTCCCTTCATCCCCATGATTACCATGGCAGCAACAGAAGCCCTCCCAGGAGAACGGAAGGGATGGGACAGGTGAGCTTCCTCCCCCCTCGCCATCACCAACCATGGATAACTGAATCTGTGGTTGGTGAAACAGCAAATACGGGAGTACTACTGTAATACAGGTCGAGCCCCATATCCATGGGGGATACACTCCAAAACACACACACACACACACACTCGTGGATACCTGAAACTGTGGATAATAGGAAACCCTATTGTTTTCAATGAGACAAATGCCAGACATTGACCATAAAATCGCATTGGAGGACCTAGAAATGCCTAGAGAGAACTTTTTTTTTCAGACGTGGATAAGTGGATAAGTGAAACCATTGACCACAAATTTAAAGTCCTCCATAAAATGACATAACCATATTCAGGAGATAATTCTCACAAGGGTTGTTGAATCAGGTTTGCATCATAATTAAGCTTTGGTTTCTGTAAACTGCATACAAGATGAACATGTGTTTCTATAGCTGATATGGTCCTCCAGCTTTCCAGTCAACATTTTCCTACTTAGTTCCATGTTCTGCATCTCCACGTCACTTGATTTCTAATGACTTTCTGTACCTTGTTATCAGTCACTGTCCACTGGCCTTCAGTATTTTGCTTGAAAACACAGTGGTTCCGCGAGATCATCAATGGACAAGACTTTGACATCAACTGGTATGTGACACCAGCTCCTCGACCTATAGTTACCTAAACAAACAAGCAAGCAAGCAGTTAGCATCTACCTTTATCAACAAATTATCTGGGTCTGAGTGCTGCAGAAATGGCACTCTGAATTCATACATTTTATGCTGTAAATTCAAGGAAATGTCTTAGACCACTATACAAGCATTTCTATTGCTCCTTTAATTTGATAAATCAACATATGTTATCATTAAAAAAAACCCTCTGAACCCCTTTGGCTCTCCACAAATGAGAGAAGCACCTCCTTACATGGAAAGAGTGCTACAGCCTAACATACGTAAATACAAGTCAATCTTACCAATAACATGAAAGGAAGCCTTTATAACTACATGTTCTTCAAATCCAGTTTCTTTTAACATGAAGCGATGGGGGGGTGTGTATGTGCCTTCAATGACTTTTTCACACTACATTGTTATAGTGCTATTACTCCACTTTAACTGCTCTGGATGCCTCCTGTGGAATTCTGGGATTTGTAGTTTAGTGAGGCCTAAGAGCTCTCTGGCTGAGAGTTCTAAATGCCCCTCCCTAAACTGCAAATCCCAGGATTCCACAGGACGCAGCCAGAGCATTTAAAGTGGAATAATAGTGCTATAACAGTATAGTGTGATAATCTCATATGTCACCTCTCAATTTATGGCAACCCCATGAACGTCATAGGGTTTTCTTAGGCAAGGAATTATTTAATCCTTATTTAATCTTCTAACTGTTTAATGTGGTTTAATCTTTCTGAACTATGGGCCACTTCAGGCTCAAATCCTTGTGGAAAAGCCAGATATCAGTTTAATAAGACATCAAAGCCTTTTGTTGCGTTTGTCTGATGCAACCTCAGACCAGACTTATGTTGGTGACTCATTAAAGCTTTAAGCCAAATGCTGCTGTGTGTTTGATACCAACCTTGCTTTTGCATTCCCAATTTATCAATGAAAGCAGGAGGCTGACTGAGCCACTGGTCGGTTACCAGAGTTTTCATGGTGGGTTACATTCAACTTAGTGGCTCAAAACTTGTGTTGGCTGGCTATCAGCTTACTTTTAAATAATCATTTCACTAGATTGCAACACACAGTCAAGTTTAGATCACACAAAAGAAGCTTTCATATAGTGAACTCCCTATCAGAATTAAAACTGAAGGCTAACAAATCTTATAACTATCAACATGTGCTAGCATAGAAACCAGAGTCTGCACCCTTATCTACACGCTATGGATGAAGCCCCACTTAACTCATTAAAACTTACTTTGGAGGAAATACTGTATGTTTAAGACAACTTTACAACTCCTCAAACGCTTTCATCAGCATTGTATACACACAATCCTAAATATACACTGGACTGACTATGTGACGAATGTTGCTGTCCTTGAGCAAGCAGGGATCACCAGCACTGAGGCCATGATATTGAGAACACAGCTGCTCTGGGCAGGGCACATTTCTAGGATGGAGGACCATCGCTTCCCCAAAATAGTACTCTACAGTGAACTCGCCATGGGTCAGCGTAAGAGGGGCACTCCAAAAATGTGATACAAGGATTTCCTGAAACAACATCTCAGGCTTGGCCAAATTGAACACCAACAATGGTCCGCCCTGGCCTCACATTGGGAGGCATGGAGACGCACTATCCACAATGCCTGCAGCCTTATTTGAAAACTCACGCCGAACAAGTCTTGAAGAGAAACGACAACGCAGAAAGAATCACAACCTGGAAACACCCCCCCAAGGAGACCTTCTTGCTGTGCTTTCTGCAACCGGATTTGTTTATCTCGGATTGGCCTTTTTAGTCATCAGCGCAGGATGAGTCCTTCCTGAATATTCGTTTGCAAAGAAAAGCCAGAGAGATCCCAAATCAAGTTTGAATCTAAATGGCAACAAGGTAATATTTGCAGGCTGAAGGAGAATTATTCCTGTTTAAAGAACACTCTGCAAGATTACAGCAGAATGAATAGATACACCCTATCCATCCACATTACTTGTAAAAGCATACAAAGGGCCTTATCTCACTATGTGGCCAAAGTACAATACAGTTTTTGCAGGGAACACTTCCAAGGGTAATTTTTCCATAATAACAACAACAACTAAAAACCACTACAAAGTCCTGCTGTTGGTTATAATGGTTTAACCTTTTCAGTGCTTTGATAGCCACATGTAATAAAAAGGTAATACAAATTAAGAATGAGTATTTCTAACAATGTTCCACAACCACTGTTGTTTGCTCTGTGTGCATGTAACACCACATTCTATATTTTATCTCTTCACAATGTAATGGCTTTATTTGCATCTTAGGAGGCTTTATTTTCCTAGTTTTTGTTACTTTTGTTATCTACTGTTTGTATGGTTTAATTGTTCATCAACCTGAAAGTTTTTAAAAGGGGAAACCAAGGCATTTCCTAAACATTTTTTAAAATATACCACTTAACCTTAGTTCAAATTTCTGCCCATTTAGGAAGGCTTTCCCACAGTATTACTGGAGCCAGGTTGAAAGTTTTGGTGTGCCTCACATAGTGCTTGTATTGCTGTTGTCCCTCGATATCCAAGGATTTTGTATCCACAGATGTAAGTATTCACGGCTTGAAAATATTCTTTAAAAAATAATAATCCAAAAAAACAAGCCTTGATTTTGCCATCTTATATACGGGACACCATTTTGCTATGCCACTGCATATTTGCATATTTGCAATATTTGCATATTTGCAATATTTGCAATATTTGGACTTGAGTATTCATGGATTTTGGTATCCACGGAGGGGGGAGGTGTCCTAGGACCAAAGCTCGGCGATTATGAAGGGACAACTGTATTTACTTCAGGGAAAATTTCAGAAATACTGCTCCTGTGGCTGCGTTTAAATGGATGTGAGTTGGCTAGACACGAAATGAGAAACGCCTCCCTCCTTCCTGTAGGACAGTGGTTCTCAACCTGTGGGTCCCCAGATGTTGTTGGACTACAGTTCCCAGGAGCCCTCTGAGGTCTCACCTTGACAGCCAGGGACCACCTGGCTGTCAAGGTGAGACCTCAGAGGCCTCCTGAGAACTGTAGTCCAACAACATCTGGGGACCCACAGGTTGAGAACCACTGCTGTAGGACTTTTATCACACTACACTACTATAGTGCTATTATTCCACTTTACCTGCTCTGGCTGCCTGAACTCCTTTGGCTCTCCACAAATAAAAAAAGCACCTCCTTACATGGAAAGAGTGCTACAGCCTAACATACGTAAATACAAGTCAACCTTACCAATAACACGAAAGGAAGCCTTTATAACTACATGTTCTTCAAATCCCGTTTTTTTTAACATGAAGCGATGGGGGGGTGTATGTGCCTTCAATTACTTTTTCACACTACATTGTTACAGTGGTATTACTCCACTTTACCTGCTCTGGCTGCCTCCTGTGGAATTCTGGGGCTTGTAGTTGAGTGAGGCCTAAGAGCTCCCTGGCTGAAAGTTCTAAATGCCCCTCCCTGAACTACAAATCCCAGCATTCCACAGCCCCTTCTCGGACCTTTCCATGGAAAGGGAAAAAATGCTTGTAGGTTCCCTCAGAACCATCATCACCCAAGTATTACGGGGCTGTAATGCCCGCAGGACGGCGCCAGGGGGCGCTCTCGTTCACCGCCACAACCACCCCTCACTCACTCACTCCCTCCGGCTTTTCCCTCAAGCGCTAAATTCGAGGGAACGCCTCGGCCACCCTCTCACCTCGCTCCCGTCTTCCAGCAGCAGCCATTCTTCACTCCTACCCACTCGCTTCAGGCACCAAGTTCGACCCGACCCCTCTGAGGGGCCACAATCCCCGCCGTCGGCACCAAAACACTCCGCCATCTTTTTCACGACGGCGGCGGCGGCGGCTCTCGCGAGCTGCAAGGCAGAAGTAGTCGCTCACCTTGGACGGATTATAAGCCCCTCCTCACTTCGGGCAAAAGGAAGAAGCGCCGCCGTAACGGCTTCAGCCCCCTCTTCCGCCCCTCCTCGTTAAAGAGGACACCTTTAGACCGGCCGGGGCGCGAGGCGATAATCGCAGGGAAGATCAATCAATGCCAGAGACAGCTCCCGCGGCTATTGTTGCGTTGGCTGATTTGTGGGCGGTGTCACAAACTCAGTAAAATCCGCTCCCGGCTGAGATATTTGGCGGGAAAAGGCTTGAAAGGGAGTACAGTTGTCCCTCTGTATCCACGGATTTAAGTATCCACGGCTTGGAAATATTCATAACAAAATAATAATCCAAAAGCAAACCTTGATTTTGCCATTTTATATAAGGGGCACCATTTTGCTATGCCATTGCATATGATGGGACTTGAGTATTCACGGATTCCGGTATCCACGGGGGTCCTGGAACCAAACCCCAGCGAATATGAAGGGACAACTGTATTTCATGCCACAACAGACCAGATTTTTTTTAATCACTTCGTTTCTTCTAAATTTGTTTAGCTTTATCTTTTTAAAAAAAAATCATTAATACCTGAGTGTGTTAGTATTTAATTCCTTTTATTCTACACTAGCAGCATTGTTGAGGAAAGCAAAATCCACATTACACAAATAATCCAGTTTGAAACTGGATTATTTACCATGGCTCCTTCCTATGGAATCCTGGGATTTGTAGTTTTACAAGGTCTTTTGCCTTCTCTGCTAAAGAGTGTCAGTGCCTCAACAAACTACAAATCCCAGGATTCCATAAAAAGGAATCGTGGCATATATAGTTGTCCCTCCGTATTCACGGATTTGGTATCCATGGATTTAAGTATTCATGGCTTTAAAATATTCTTTAAAAAATAATAATCCAAAAAGCAAACCTTGATTTTGCAATCTTATATAAGGGACACCATTTTGCTATCCCATTACATATCATGATATCCACGAGAGGTCCTGGAACCAAACCCCTGCAAATATGAAGGGACAACTGTAATTTATTTGTATAGTGTGGATTTGGCCTTAGAAACAGGTAGCTAACGAGTGGTGCATTGCTACATTATTAAGTACCGGCCTTTGTCATGATAGTCCCTTCAAAAAAGGGGTGGAATTGTGCCATCTTTCAGCTGGTGTAGTATGAGTCCCAGTATTCCTCACCACTGGACATGCTGGCTATGGCTGCTGGGACTTGCAGTTCAGTAATATCAGAATGGCTATACAATTTCCCCTGATAGTCCAAAAGTGCAGGTGTCCCTGTTGAATGAATACCCTGTCGCATTACATGTACATTGTTATAGTGTTATATTCCACTTTAACTGCCATGGCAACATTGTATGGAATTTGGAATTCAAAATCAGAGAGCACATGGGTCTTGTTGTTGATGTTGTTATTATGTGCTTTCATGTCATTTCCAATTTATGGCAACCCTAAGGTGAAACTATCACAGGGTTTTCTTGGCAAGATGTGTTCAGAGGAGGTTTTGCCCTTGTTTTCCTCTGAGGCTGAGAGAGAATGACTTGCCCAAGGTCACCCAGTGGGTTTCTCTGTCTGAGTGGGGATTCAAACCCTTGGTCTCCAGAGTTCTAGTCCAACGCTCAAACCACTACACCACAACTTGGGCCTTACTAAACTACAACCCCCAGAATTCTACAGAATGTTGCCATGGCAGTTAAAATGGAATACAGCCCTATAACAGCGTGATGTGATAGGCCTCCTAGTCTGCTCTTTTTGTATCCACCACGAAGAGCAAGTGTAATTATGGAAAGATGCTGTCGCAGTTCTTACTAAGAATTTTTTAAAAGTCCTTGGACCAAAGCCTGCAAGCCCTAACTCTCCTACAGCATAGCACGTTACCAAAGGATCTCATTGTCTGCAGGGAGTGAAATGGGTTTTATCAGTGGATCTCCCATGCTGGTCCCCTGTATACTTCAGGCAGAAGGAAGAGGCATGTATGGTGTGGGATAGACTGGAGTCCTAGTGAGTTGCTCAAAACCCTGTTCCTGGTTAGACCATCCTCCACTCTTGAAGGGATACAGCACATTTAGCTCAGGCTGCGTAACTGTGGCCCTCCAAATTTGGGGGCAGCGAGGTTGGCCAACAATTCCCATCAGTGCTAGCCAGAGCTTGGGAAAGTTATTTTATGGATGACAACTCACAGCATCCCAAAGCCACATGCTTGGAGTCATAGTCCAAAATTTTACTTTTTCTAGGCTCTGGCCTTAACCAGCAAAGCTAATGGTTAAGGATTATGGAAGTTGTACTCACAAAGGAAAATAAAACTGGAGGGCCACAGTTGCCAGCCCTGATCTAGCTCAAACACACTGTTCTATCCTCTTCAAGGAGTCCTGCAGTCAGCTTCTAACCATGTTTTATTTGTAAGCAGGTACCATTAGGTTCAGTGTTAGGCTAAAATTCAGTTATGTCCAGTTTAATTTGTAAAGCACATGCACTTTTGAGTGAACAGTTATATTTTTATATGGGTAAAACCAACATTTCAGATACAATCAACATGTTTGCTTTTAGATGATGCACATGTATCATCAGAGCTTGCTCCACCATGAGGCAGAATGAGATAGTCACCTCAGTAGCAGATGCTAGGTATAGAGGGAATAGAGGTGGCAAGCCTGGACCTGTTCCCTTTTCCTAGAAGACAAAGTTGTGTATTCCAGGCTCCCATAAGCTAGCCACCTTCTTTCAGGTGCAATGAAGGATGTTGTCTCAACACCAGGGTTGAACAGGAATCACCTGCCAATCTGATTGGTTTCTTTATCATTGTTTTCTCTAACAGGCAGCATGATCTAGCTGTATTCTGAAATTCCCATTCTTGTCCAGTTTAAGAAGGTAATCAAGATATTTGTTGTTGTTGTTTGCCTTCAAGTCATTTCTAAGGTGAACCTGTCATGGGGTTTTCTTGGCAGAATGTGTTTGGAGGGGGGTTGCCCTTGCCTTCCTCTGAGGCTGAGAGCATATGACTTGCCTAAGATCACCTGTGGGTTTCCATAGTCATGCAGGGATTCAAACCATGATCTCCCAGTGTCCTTTGAGATTTTCACACTACGCTGTTATAGTGTTACTATTCCATTTTATTTGCTCTGGCTGCCTGCTGTGGAATCCTGGGATTTGCAGCTTAGGCAGGGGCATTTAGCATTCTCAGCCAGAGAGCTCTTTGGCCTCATTAAACTACAAACCCCAGAATTCCACAGGAGGAAGCCAGAGCAGTTAAAGTGGAACAGTAACACTATAATAGTGTAGTCTGAAAATCTCCTTAGTCCAACACTCAAACCACTACACCATGCTGGCTCACAAGCAGGATCTCCCCTGGTTAATATTTGTATGGAGGACCACCAAGGAATACCAGAGATCTTAAGGTAAGAATAGAAAACACACATTGGAAGCTGTTTAATGCAGTGTAGATATGTAAATAGCTATTGCTTAAAACAATTTGTAAGCCGCTCTGATAGCCTTGTGGTATAACTAACAAAATAAATAAATAAAGAATCTTGCCTAAAATCTTGGAGGAGCTCCATCCTCATAGTTGTCAATATTGGGATAGATGGGTCAATGATTTGACAGTAATAATGCAGCTTCCTATATCTGAATCTTAATTTCTCTGTATATGGCTCTTTTGTATCTCTGGTGTCCAAATTGCTTGGCCTAAACACCCTAATGGCACCGGTTCCTGTCTGATCTTGAAAGCTAAGCAGAGTCATCCCTGGTTAGTATTTGGATGTGATTAATACCAGGTCCTGTAGGCTATATTTCAGAGGAATTAACTAGGAAAACCACTTCTGTGTATTCCTTGCCTAAGAAAACCCTATGAAATTAATGGGGTTGGTGTAAGTCAACAGGCAACCTCCACACACCTCCAAAAGGAAAAAGATCCCCCTCCTTTTTTTGAAAGCAGGCAAGCCTATAATTGCAACTTATCTACATAATTCTAGTGTTTCTACCAGCATTAGACTCCCCACACACAAAAAATTTGTTCTATTTGCAACTTGTGAACCAGCACACACAATTCACCATCCTAGCACTAGGATGGAGAATGATGAAAGTTCAAGGCACTGTAAAGAATACTGTAGTTCCACAGGGTACTTTCCAGATGATGTTTTGACCCAGCTCAGTTCTATATTGCTTGTTTTGTTGTTGCTCAGTTTCAGACCACCTACTTTTCCCATCCATGAAAGTCAATTTAATTTGTTCCAGGAATGGGAAAGCAGCTTAGAAAAGTGGGGTGGGCTAATAAATATCTTCCAAAACACTGCCACATAATGATTACCCTTCCACTACTTGCACTCAATTAAGTTTCTTTTATCTGTGCAAGGATTCGGATCAGCATTTCAAGACAGGAAATTAAGCTGATTGGGGAACTAATGGGAAAGGAGTCTACATCTGTTTTGCTCAGTGATTTTGCCTGCTTAGCAGCCTCTTGTATCTCTCAACCAAGACCATTCTCTTGGGCCAACATAGCCTTCCATTGGTAACAATCAACTAACTATTGTATTCTCTGAGTAGTTTGAGTCCCATGGGTGCTGTCTGGCCTTTTTGTCCCCTTAAAGTTCTTGAACTATTTGGATGAACAACATTTTTATGATTATACGGAGGAAAGCAAAAGCAACCCCCCTCTGAACAAATCTTTCCAACAAAACCCTGCAATAGGTTTGCCTTAGGGTTTTCATGGTATTTCAATACAACTCATTTCCTTTTCTTTCAAGTGGGTTGGTGAACCTATGGTCTTCCCAAGGCTGTTGAGCAGCTTCAACCAGCCTGGTCAGTGTGTGGGGATGATGGGAGGAATAATTCATTAATATCTGGAGAGTCACTGGTTGTCCATATTTGTCCTACAGCATATGTTGTCCATTTATCAACACATTGTGTCAGGATTAGATCCCTGTCATTTTCATTTATTTTTTTGTAACCTTGATGCTCAATGTGCTCAGCAGTTGTGTGTAGGGTGTATGTTGTATGTGTAATGGTCTAGGCTTTGTTTAGGGAAAGAAATAAAAGCTGCAGCTGCAATTACGGTAATGGTTTAAGTTTAGATGTCTGGGAACATTGGGAAGCAATGGGGTAAGAATGCTTGTGACAGTGGTGATAGTGGATAATGGACAGCCAACAATGTTGTAACCTGCCAGATCTAATGATTAGAAAATGCTTTTATTTGTGGTTGGGTCCATTGAGGGTTATTCTCAGCAACAACCTTGTATGGTATGCTTCTTAGATTTCTGACAAAGTTTTCTAAAGAACTCTGAAACTGTTGTTCACTGTCTGGAAATGCAAGTACATGGCATACTGTCTCCCCATCCACACACACTGATACCCTCATGCCTATTAAAGTTCCCTAACATTTGCCACAAGGATGGGAAAGCAGGTGAGAATGGAGCATGGTTTTCCTTCTTCCCTTTAAAAATAAAAGGCTAATAAGTGCCTTCCATAGCATAATGGCTGAGGTTAACTTTAGTGATCGCCATTCCCCCAATTGTACAGTGACCCCACATTTAATTGTTCCACCTGCTCTTGTATTTTAATTTTGAATTCTGCCAAATGAGGGAATAAATGGTGTTACCCACTCTCTGCCATCACCATTACAGAATTAGGTTGAGAAAAGGCACCCACTTCAATGACTAGTAGGTTCAGATCTAACACACAAGATGTTGATGATCTCTAAAATTTCCACCATGGCCCCAGCCTAGCTCTGCTGCAAGAGTTATTTTAATAATTATTATTTTATTTTTGTACCCTGCCTTTGCCTAATAGGCAATCATTGCCCCCCTCACCCTGAATTGGAGGACCTTTTATGTTATTCATTAAATAAAATACTGTATTTTAAATCAACTTTCTGACCACAAGGTGATATATACAGTTGTCCCTTCATATTTGCTGGGGTTTGATTCCAGGACCCCTCGTGGATACCAAAATCCGCGAATACTCAAGTCCCATTATATGCAATGGCATAGCAAAATGGGGCCCCTCATGTAAGATGGTAAAATCAAGGTTTACTTTTTGGATTTTTAAAATTTTTTATTTATTTATTTATTTATTTATACCCCGCTCTTCAGCCACAAGGCTATCAGAGCGGCTTACAATTTGTTTTAAGCAATAGCTATTTACACATCTACACTGCATTAAGCAGTTTCCAATGTGTGTTAGCTAATTGCCCCCCACAAGCTGGGTACTCAATTTACCGACCTACGAAAGGATGGAAGGCTGAGTGAACCTTGGAGCCGGCTGGAATCGAACTTGCGACGTGGTGGCTTGCAGTACTGGCATTTGCTATTTTTTAACGAGTATTTTCGAGCTGTGAATACTCAAATCCATAGATACAGAGGGACAACTGTACATTTAAAACAGAAAATTTAAAAATGGTGCTGCTTGGATGACTGACAGGAGGTATTAATTCTACACTTCAAGCCTTATTGCACTACACTGTTATAGCACTATTGTTCCACTTTAACTACTCTGGCTGCCTCCTGTGGAATTCTGGGATTTGTAGTTCAGTGAGGCCTAATAGCTAAGAGATATTTTAAATAAATATTTTATTATTATTATTGTATTTTTGTATTATTATTTTTATTAATCTTTTATTGATTTTTTTCTTTTCCAAATAAGTATAATTGTAATGTGTAAGTATAATATTCATTGGAAAAGAAAAAAGAGTGTTTATAGTATGTTTAGATTAAGAGGAAACATGAATAGATAGTTTTATGTTTGTATTAGTAAGAAAAGAGGAAAACAATTATTATTTTTGCGTTATTGTTACAGCCTTTTGCGGTCGGGTGTATTTTTCAGTAGAATGGTCTTATTCCAATAAAAATTTCCTAATCCCCCCAAATTCCTAAATGCTCTCTGGCTGAGAGTTGTAAATGCCCCTCCTTAAACTGCAAATCCCAGGATTCCACAGGAGGCAGCCAGAGCAGCTAAAGTGGAACCATAGCGCTATAACAGTGGGTCTGTCCCTCTCTTCTTAAACACAGAGGCCTCCCTCTTTCCTCCCTTCGCCGCTCTTTCCGCCCTTATAACCCTGAAGCAGAGACGGTCCCAGAGTTCCGCCCACAGTAAAGATGGCGGCTGCGGTCGTCAAGGGCGCCGTGGGGCGCTTTCTTTGCGCGTCCCCCGCTTGGGTTTGCGGCTCTTGCCAAACTTGCCGGACCGCTACCCCACCATCCGCGCGGGTGCGTCAAACGTTCATCCAGTTCTTCCAGGAAAAATACGGGCACCGAGTGGTGGCCTCGTCTCTGGTGCGACCGCGGGGTGATCCCGGGCTGCTCTTCGTCAACGCGGGCATGAACCAGGTACGTCCTCGGAAAGGGGGCGATGGAAGAACGGGCTCCGCAGAAGGGGTCCTCCCACTGCCTTGTGTGCTTGGGGAGAGTTTGTGGGGCTACATCACTGGTTCTTAACCTGGGGTCCGCCATGTCCTCCCTGGGGGTCTGGAAAGGCTTGAAAGTTGCTTGGCCCACCTCCTCCCTGTAGTGGAGTCGCCATATGACAGGAGCCACCAAGGTAAAGGCTGGCTGGCTTGGCCTGCGCATTGCCATTCAATCCCCTCCAGCCACAAACTTGAAGGAAGAAGCAGGAGGAAAGTCTTCCCTCCCCACTCCCCACTGCTTCTGAGGGAAAGTTTCATGGTTGGTGTAATTATATTATGATTATCAGGTATTATTGTTGTTGTTGTTTTCAATCTTGAGTTAAGTCTTGGGGGACCATAGCCACAAAAGATATTTAAAGGGGGTTCCTGGTAAAAAAAAAAAAAAGAAGAACCACTGGGCTACATTATTCCCTTCTACCTGGTATTATTATTATTATTGTTTTAAATCTTGAGTTAAGTCTTGGGGGACCATGGCCACAAAAGGTATTTAAAGGGGGTCCCTGGTTAAAAAAAAGGACCACTGGGCTACATTATTCCCTTCTACCTGGTATTATTATTATTATGGCTTTAAATCTTGAGTTAAGTCTTGAGGGACCATGGCCACAAAAGATATTTAAAGGGGGTCCCTGGTAAAGAAAAGGACCACTGGGCTACATTATTCCCTTCTACCCTATTATTATTATTATTATTATTATTATGGCTTTAAATCTTGAGTTAAGTCTTGGGGGACCATGGCCACAAAAGATATTTAAAGGGGGTCCCTGGTAAAGAAAAGGACCACTGGGCTACATTATTCCCTTCTACCCAGTATTATTATTATTATGGTTTTAAATATTTGCCGTCGGCAAATCTGTGCTTAAGTTCGTTCAGCAGTTCACCTACCTGGGAAGCATCATCTTCTCAGATGCCAAGATTGACAAAGAGATCGATCACAGATTAGCAAAGGCATACAGCGCATTTGGAAGATTTTACAAAAGAGTCTGCAGTAATAAACACCTGAGGCGAAGCACAAAAATCAGTGTGTATTGAGCCATTGTACTGTCTATTCTCCTTTATGGATCTGAAACATGGGTCACCTATCGCCACCACCTACGACACCTCGAACACTTTCATCAGCGCTGTCTACGCACAACCCTAAATATACACTGGACTGACTATGTGACGAATGTTGCTGTCCTTGAGCAAGCAGGGATCACCAACATTGAGGCCATGATATTGAGAACACAGCTGCGCTGGGCAGGGCACATTTCTAGGGTGGAGGACCATCGCCTCCCAAAAATAGTACTCTACGGTGAACTCGCCACAAGTCAGCGCAAGAGGGGCACTCCAAAAAAGCTATACAACGACTCCCTGAAACAACGTCTCAGGCTTGGCCAAATTGATCACCAACAATGGTTTGCCCTGGCCTCACATCAGGAGGCATGGAGACGCACTATCCACAATGCTGCAGCCTTATTTGAGAACTCACACCGAACAAATCTTGAAGAGAAACAACAACGCAGAAAGAATCACAACCCAGAAGCATCCCCCAAGGAGACCTTCTGCTGTACTTTCTGCAACCGGACTTGTTTATCTCAGATTGGCCTTTTTAGTCATCAGTGCGCTTGCAGAAAGCGCGGAACAAGTCCTTCCCGAATCTTAGTTTGCGAAGAAAAGCCAGAGGGAGAGGGTGTGTGTGTTTAAATCTTGAGTTAAGTCTTGAGGGATCACGGCCACAAAAGATATTTAAAGGGGGGCCCTGGTAAAGAAAAGGACTACTGGGCTACAATATTCCCTTCTACCCGGTATTATTATTATTATTATTATTATTATTGTTTTAAATCTTCAGTTAAGTCTTGGGGGACCACGGCCACAAAAGATATTTAAAGGGGGGGGGCTGGTAAAGAAAAGGACCACTGGGCTACATTATTCCCTTCTATCCGGTATTATTGTTGCTGTTGTTATTATTATTATTATTTTTAAATCATGGGTTAAGTCTTGGGGGACCACGGCCACAAAAGATATTTAAAGGGGGTCTCCAGTAAAGAAATGGACCACTCGGCTATATTATTTCCTTCTGCACTTTCTTGGAGTCCTCTTTTGATTGTGCTGCTCCTGTTAAACTTGAAGGGAGGAGGCAGTTTACTAAACAGTTACTGAAACCTCATAATGTATCTTGTGGCACTCTTAAAACTAACATACTTATGATGATGGAAGATTTCATAGACACTGCCTGCTTCATCAGATGCAGATTATATCTACAAAAGTGTATGCTGTAATAAATGTGTTTTTGTCATTTAGGGGCCACAAGACTTTTAATGTTTTTTTAATTTTTAATTTTGCTGCAGCTGACTAGTCTTCCCTGCTGCCGCTTATTCTGTGTAATATCAGACAAAAAGACTTAGGATTTTTTACAAAGTTCCTGCACTTCTGTGTAGCAGTGGAAAAGAGAAGCTCGGGGGCGGTGGAGACCCGAAGAGAGAATCAAAAGCGTACAAAGCCGAGGCATTTCCATCAAGATTCTTCCTTGGGGGGCAATTCAGAGGGAACCCTTGTGGGATTCTTTCTATAGAAATGTTTCTGTTAAAATCGTCTAGGCAATTAATTTTTATAATTAAAACATACTAATGTCAATCTGCTGTAATAATACTTGAGATTTACCTTTGCCCCCACCCATCCACCTACCCATGTAAAGATTGCTGTGCAGTCAACATGTGGAACAAGAATAGATAATGTGTAGCAGTGCAGTTGATAGACTAGAATTTCTGCCATCACTAGGCCTGAGGCCAATCCCCACTACACAGATAATCCAGTTTGAAACTGGATTATTTGTCACAGCTCCTTTCTATTGAATCCTGGGATTTGTAGTTTTATAAGGTCTTTACCCTCTTGCCAAAGAGTGCTGGTGCCTCACCAAACTACAAATCCCAGGATTCCATAGGAAGGCGCCTTAGCAAATAATAGTTTAAAACTGGATTCAGCCCCAAGAACACCTAGTGGCATGTTGCTTGCCTCCCTCACAGAGCATCATGTGACCAAATGTCCCTTAGTTGACTGTGTAATTAAACTTCATGCATTCTTTATGTATGTGAAATGTGTAGGATGACACAATTTAGAGGTGGATAGCCCGTTCATATCAGAAGTACCGTAGCTGTGAAACTTGAGCAGGAAACTAGAGCTTACTAAAAATGGGCAGTTTAGCTTGTGGCATCCAGAAGAACTCCTAACTGTGAGCAAAAATACCCGGATTTCTGCTATAAGATTACTATTTCCTAAGTTTTAATTGTATAAAAGACCGTGTTATATAGGTTAGGAATTAAATAAAGGTGAACACAAAAATACTAGTAATGATTGAAGGAGCTGTTGTTATTTGCTGCCAAGTCAACTTTGACTTACGGCAAACCTATGAGTGAGAACCTCCAAGAGCCCCAGTCCTCAACTCTCTCGAGCTCAGGTCTTGTAAACGCAGGGCTATGGCTTCTTTGAATTATTCCACCTGTATTACCATCTTCCTCTTTTCCGACTGCTTTCTGTTTTATTGAGCATTATCGACGACATGATTCATGGAACTATTATGTTGTGCATTAATTGAGATATAAAATAAAGTGAATCTTGCAGCCCTGTGTGTTGCTCACCAGCTTCCTACTGCTATCTGCGTTATTTAAAATTCATGCCTATTGTTTATTGCTTCCCCAAAAAAGCTCCATGCTTTGAAAAGGGAGGTTCTTTGTGTGTAAACAACAGACAAAATGCCATTATGCATGAACAAAATTTAAGTATCTAAGTATGAACCTCAGACACTGGTGGACAGCAAGATTTATTTTGAGCTTGTTGTAGATACTAATACTGTACTGAAATGATACAAGTAATAGTTAGACTGGAAGGGAAATTTGTATCTAGGGCCATTAAACCAAACCGGCCTGTGTTATTAAGCAAAGCAAAGCTATGGTTTCTGCCTGTTGCCATGTATATCCCACATTTTCCTCATTCCCATCCAGATCAGCCAGAGAGGAAAAAAAACCTTACATAAATATAAGCTGATGCTAGTGAAAAGTAACAGTTTTCTAGTCTGACCTTCCCTCATCCATAGCTCTGATGTATGCGAAATTTACTTTGTGATCCTTCTTATATTTCCAGTTCAAACCTATTTTCCTGGGCACAGCAGACCCCCAGAGTGAGCTGACTCGTTACCAGCGGGTAGTGAACAGTCAGAAATGTGTACGTGCTGGTGGGAAGCATAATGATTTGGAGGATGTGGGCCGAGACGTTTATCATCATACATTCTTTGAGATGCTGGGGAACTGGTCTTTTGGAGATTATTTCAAAGTAAGTGATTGAGCTATGGTGTCTTAAAAAACATACTTGAACTTCCTGATGGTATTTTGATTGGGTTATTTACTATAGACACAGTTCTTCAGGTAATGTTTGGTATCTAAATTGAAAAATCTACAAATAGAATAAGGAATGCCCTTCCTGGACCAGAGTACAAGGAGACTGCACTTTCGTTGCTCATCTATGTCAAGGAAAGAAGATACTGTATGGAAAAATGTGTGAAGGATAAGAATATTATCCTAACTATCCCCCCAGCTTTCTGTAGACAGGGTATTTTTCTCTAGATGGGATGTTCTAACTTGGCAAGCCTTCCTCCTTCATTCATTCCACAACTTGGTGTCCTGCAGAAGTGCAAATTATTCTCCACCCATATGGCCTTCCCCAAGTTGGAGAAAGCTACTTTAAAAAATATGAGTGAGAACAAGCATCTAAAAGGGACATTCTCTGAGTAGGGGAGCGAACAGGAATTCAGCATCATGGGTAATGCCTACTACTGCCCTGACGGAAGCAGGAAGTACCATGGTCACATGGTCATTCAAACTTTTCTTTGTTTCTTTCCCTGACCATGAGGCCAGTTCTACTTCCTGCTTTCGCCCAATACAGACGCAGTGACTCGAGCTGAATTCCTCTTCACTCCTCTAACTAATCTCTTAACTCATCTCCTTCTAACTTTCATTTCTTTCCTCAATTTCTCTATTTCCCATTCTATCTTCCAAAAAAAAAAAAAATTCCTTCCCCCCCCCTACCTTCCTTCCATCTGCCCTTTCAACGGGCCACAGGGTGAAGGGAACCAGCAAAAAGATATCGAAAAACAACATAAAAACACACTCTGATAAAAGCTGCAATTATACATCAAAGGCCTGCTTAGATAAGAATATTTGGTGCAGATGACACCAAATTAGGAGGGGTAGCTAATAACCCAGAGGACAGGATCAGAATTCAAAATGACCTTAACAGATTAGAAAGCTGGGCCAAAACTAACAAAATGTCATACTGAGGATGGAGCAAGCGTATTTTCTGTGGCTCCAGACAGTAGGACATGGAGCAATAGACTCAAACTCCAGGAAAAACGATTCCACCTAAAGATTAGGAAGAACTTCCTGACAGTAAGAGCTGTTCGGCAGTGGGAATGCACGGCTTCAGAGTGTGGTGGAGTCTCCTTTGGAGGTCTTTAAACACAGGTTGGATGGCTATCTGTCAGGAATGCTTTGATTGTGTATTCCTGCATGGCAAGGGGTTGGACTGGTTGGACTCTTCCAACTCTATGATTCTTTTTTTGCCTGCCGGCGAAATGAAAACTGGGAGGGTGACAGGCTAGCCTCCCGTGGAAGGGAGTTCCAGACAGTGGGAGCAGCCACAGAGAAGTCTTTCTCTTATGTCTTCACCAAGTGAGCCTGTGATGGTGGTGGGACTGAGAAAAAGCCTTGCCCTACAGATCTTAAAACTCTTGCAGGTTCGTAGAGGGAGATACGATCTTTCAGATAGCCTGTTTGTCCCAAGTCAAGTATACTGTTAAATAAATGTAACTTATATGAGTGTTGATGTAGTAAGTTTCCATTGATTTAATGGATCTGTTCTAGTTGGGGCATGTAATTAGATTTAGATTTTTATTGTTAATTACACTTTTTATCTGTTTACTTGCATTTGGGATTTTTTCCAAAGAGTTCATTGTGTTTAAATATGGTAACTTGAGGAAGAGAGCAGCTTGTCGAAAGTCATCCTGTGAATGGGGGGCTGAGCAGGGATCTCCTTGGCTCTTTGGTTTAAGCATGTTACCCTGCCCACTATACCATACCATCCTGTCTTCAGTTGTAAGGTAAAGGAACCAAATCCATATCCCGTCCATTAAAGAAATGTCTTTTTTATTATTCAAACATTTGGTTATAATTTACCGTAATTTCATTACCGTCTTCATCTCCAGGAGGAAGCCTGTAAGATGGCATGGGAACTCCTAACAGAAATCTATGAAATCCCAAAGGACCGCCTTTATGTGACCTATTTTGGAGGAGATGCCACACTTGGTCTAAATGCAGATGAAGAGACCAGGGAAATCTGGCTTAGTCTGGGGTATGTATGTGAAAAAAGAAGATGGGAAAGCAATGTATACGTCTGATTCAGTTTTAGACCAGAGCTCTTTGTAGTAATGCTTCGTATTCTATATGGCATGTATTCTGGCATGAAGTTCACAATCCAATACCATCTTTCTTTTCTTCTCTTTTTGGATTTCTAATTTTTGTGGGAGGAGATCTTGAAAATACAGTATGTGAACAGTGTCTGAAAATACTGGGAAATCAAAAAGAGTGTTAAAGTTTCCACCATACCATGTTGGCTCCCTGATGTCAACCTTGCTCTCCTCACTCCTTGCCCAAATATCTTGAAATGTATAAGGAACTAAATTCCTTCAGGGATGATATTAATACAAGTGAATGTATTTCTGCATATTGTGCCTTTTCTGAATGCAGAGCTTGGATTATTTGACACAGAGCTTACCCAATGGTTGATGGGAGGGTTGGTTTTATATGTACAAAACTTTAAGTAAACTAAGTAACTAAACATGACACAAATAAAAAAAAAAATGAAAGCCTTACAATGTACAGCCTGAATCTAATTACTAGTCCCAACCTAAAGTAGACCCATTGAATTAGTGGGATTTATATCAGCATGGTGTAGTGGTTTGTGTGTTGGACTATGACTCTGGAGACCAGGGTCTGAATCCTCGCTTGGCCATGGAAACCTACTGGGTGACCTTGGGCAAGTCACACACTCTCAGCCTCAGAAAACCCCATGATAGTTTAGCCTTAGGAAATGACTGGAAGGTATACAACAACAACAAGCAGAAGTGTAATTTGTTGTTCAGCTCTTGATTCAGTGGGCCAGCTCTTGTTAACACTAGCAGTTCAGTTTAAGTCTACATATTGCCATGAGATGGAAGATTGGATTTAAAAAGAGATCAGAATTCATAAAGTTGGATGCTATCCAACCCCAGTGAGTTACGTGGAAGTCGAAACAAATATTGGCCAGGTTGTAGCAGTGAGAACATAGGCCACATTCTATAGTCTTTGTCCTGCTAATAACCGTCGTGGAGGAGCTTGAGGACACCAAACTAACACTGATGTTGTAGCTCCTTAGGTACAAGCAGGAAGCTAGAAAGATATTTCTCCTTTCAGCCAGTTTGGTGTAGTGGTTTGAGTGTTGGACTTGGACTCTGGGAGACCAGGGTTCAAATCCCTGCTCAGTCATGGAAACCCACTGGGTAGCCTTGGGCAAGTCACACTCTCCCAGCTTCAGAGGAAGGCAATGGCAAACCCCCTCAGAACAACTTTTGCTAAAAAAAAAACCCTTGATAAGTTCACCTTATGGTTGCCATAAGCTGAAAATGACTTAGAAGGCACACAACAACTTCACCCTTCCAATCCTTTGAGATTTGAAGAGCCAAGCACATGAGCAAAGACATTGTTCTGTCTTTATTAATTGTTCTCTTCTTGCTTTTCAGCCTGTCCCCCGGCCATGTGCTTCCCTTTGAAATGAAAGATAACTTCTGGGAGATGGGTGATACTGGCCCCTGTGGGCCCTGCACAGAGATCCATTATGATCACGTAGGTGGTGGCAGGAATGCAGCAGCACTGGTGAACCAGGGCAACCCTGGAGTGGTGGAGATCTGGAATCTGGTTTTTATGCAGTACAGCAGGTGGGAGATGATGGGATTGCTTGGGTTCTGGGATCATGCCAAAGTTTCACTTCTTATAAAGAGACTCACTTGTAGATCCTCTTTCTGTCCTCTGCTGCAACTTTCTGCTTATACTTCTTTCATCAGTTTCCTCTGACTTTTCTCTCCCTTCATCTTCTATTACCTTCCCTTCATAGTGGAAGTTTCATGAATAAAACCTTGGCCTCCAGCTCATATCTGTCTTTCCCCCCCCTTTCCCTTCATTGGCAACTGGTGTATTGCCAGGGAGGCTGATGGACAGCTGCGTCATCTGCCTCAGCATCATGTTGACACAGGAATGGGCCTGGAAAGGTTGATGACAGTTCTGCAGAAGAAGCACTCGAATTATGACACCGACCTCTTCACACCAATCCTGGATGCTATCCACAAGGTAACAATCAGGTGCCGGGGGAAAACCTCAGCTGAGACTTCAGTGGGAGGAGATTATATGTAAAAGCTGTATATACCCACATAGTAAACTCCAGCCCATACTGCTTATATGGATTTCTTTCATTGACCTGTGTTCTTGGCAATTAAATTCTGACATTTATTTCTAAGAGGAAGGGAGGAAGATGAGAAGCAATGATAGCAGCTGACCCAGGAGTAGTAGAGCGTGAACAAGCTACTAGCTACCTTAGTGGCTTTTCATTTGTCTAGAACACCCACCCTGAGCAAAGAATGATGTGGCAGGATCACAGCAGCATCCCTTCGTCTCTTTAGAACTGGTATGGACAAGTGTAACCCTCCAGATGTATTTGGCAATTCCCATCAGTCCCAGCCCAGATTGCCAGTGATTAGGAATTATGATAGTCCAAAAACACTTAGAGGACCAGTGTTGCCCATCCTTGCTTTAGAGACTTTTGATCCCCTCAGCAGCCTGCCATGCCCTGGAATAAATTTCTCAATACTTCAGAACTATCTCATCAAGGTTTACAGTGCAATCTTGTACATGTCTACCCAAAAGTAAGCCATGTTGAGTTACTGCTTGATACATGGCACTGGCAATAGAATCAATTACCTAGAGAGGTGGTCTGGTCTCTTTCTCTGGGCATCTTAAAAAAGAGGCTAGACAGCAACGTGCTGGGGATGCTCTAGCTGGATTTCCTGCACTGAGCGGGGGGTAGGACTCTATGGCGTCTGGGGTCCCTTCCAACTCTATGATTCTATGAGCTTTAAGGAGGTAAAGCCACAACACCCACTGAGTTCTTTTCAATGCAGTAACAGCAGCTGTATATAACAATGAAGGAAGGAGAAAGGGGCAGGTGTCTGGGTTTCGCAAATATATTTGCAAGGCTGTTGCTATAGAGTAAGGGTGGAGAAAGGGGAGGACTATGAGCTATATGCAACCCAATCCCTTTCTGGGGTGGGGGGAAAAATTAAGACAGAAAAATGCTCCCAAGTGATAAAGTGCCAGTCCTGGAGCAACAATTGTCCTCTAAGTACCCTCATCCCCAAACCGGCCAAAAATGGGCCAAAACCCCAAGAAATCAAAACCAGAAGCAGACTTCCAGTCAGTTCCTTGGAGGTTATCTATTCCCACTTACCACTCAGTGCAAGAATCTTGCAGCTGTAGCATCACTGATAGATGGCCCTCCAGCCATTGCCCAAAGGAGAGCCCACCACCTTCCAAGGGAGGTGGTTCCACTGTTAACCAACTCTTGCCAACTCTGTGAGGAAGCTTCCTTCCCTGTTACACCGGCGTAAGGGCAGCTGAGGCAGCAAGGAGTTGGGGTGTGGCCAGGAGTGGCTGTCCTTAAAAGTCACTCCACCACCCCCACCCCAGGAAGACCTACCAGCAAGCCAGCCAGCCAGCCAGAGAAGACTCCAGAGGACTGCAAGGAAGTCTTCCTTCCCCCTTACACCAGGCTAAGGGCAGCTGAGCAGGGAGTTGGGGTGTGGCCAGGAGTGGCTGGCCTTAAAAGTCACTCCACCACCCCACCCCAGGAATACCTACCAAGGGCCGGGAATGATCTGGGAGCGGGAATTGAGGTTGTGTGGGGGAAGGGAAGGTATGGCGGCAACAGAGTGAAAAATTGTTACAAAAGAAGGCAGGATCGATGTTTAATACCTATCCTGCCTTCAGTTCACTCTGTTTCCCAGAATAAATTGGAGAGCGCACCAACCATTCCACAGACCCTTACTCTGCTCCTTTGCAATGCCAGGTCGGTTAAAAACAAGACACATATTATCCATGACCTCTTATTGGATGAGGCTGCCGACCTGGCATGCTTTACGGAGACCTGGCTGGGAGAGGCCAGTGCTGCGACTTGGGCGCAGGCACTCCCGGCCGGGTACTCAGTTAGTGAGCAGGTAAGGAAAAGTGGGCGGGGGGGCGGAGTGGCTCTGGTTCATAAAAACAATCTAACCTTGACCAGGAAGCCTATCCGGAACACAGTCCACATCGAGTGTATGTACCTAAGCCTGAGGTCCAGGGATAGCTTAGGGATTCTGTTAGTATACCGGCCACCCCGTTGTCTAACAGACTCCCTAACCGAGCTAACACAGCTGGTCTCAGAGTTGCTGCTGGAGTCGCCCAGACTTTTAGTTCTTGGTGACTTCAACATCCCACTCGAGACCAGCTTGCTAAATCTAACAGGCGCAGCTCGGGAGTTCATGGAATCCATGACAAACATGGGCCTATCCCAATTGGTTGTCGGGCCTACTCACTGTGCAGGTCATACCCTCGATGCGGCCTTTAGTACGGAACAGGAATATCTGTGGGCAGAGGTGATTGAAACCTCCGCATTGTCATGGACGGATCATTTCCTGGTCAAGATGGAGCTAAGAGCCACTGTCTGCCCCACCGGGGGTGGTGGACCCATTAGAATGGTCCGCCCTCGAAGGCTAATGGAACCAATTGGATTCCAGAAAGCCTTGGAGGGTTTAATGGTTGGTAACGCCGGTGATTCTGTTGAAGCTTTGGTTAATATTTGGAATACTGACCTCACCAAGGCTATTGACACAATCGCTCCCAAGCGTCCTTTCCAGCCTGCTCCTAACCGTAAGCCCTGGTACTCAGAGGAGCTTAGGAAAATGAAGCAGGCTGGACAACGACTAGAGCGCACCTGGCGGAAGACTCAACTCTTATCCGACAAGACTCGTCATAGGAATTTCCTTAATTCATATCGAGAGGCGATACGTGCAGCGCAGAAGTCTTTCTCCGCTGCACGTATTGCATCTGCAGAGTCCCGTCCAGCAGAACTGTTTAGGGTAGTGGGGGAGCTGACGCAGATTCCACCTGCGCAGAACCCCTTACTCAACCCGACAACGGCCTGCTGTGATGCATTTAACATCCACTTTGCAGATAAAATCTCTCGGATAAGAGCCGACTTAGATGCCAGTGTTATGACAGAATCTATAGACGAGGTGTCCAGCAACTCCGTTGATGAAATTTTATTGGATCAGCTTCAATCTGTGAGTACCGATGACGTGGACAAGCTCCTTGGTAGAGTGAGGAAAACGACCTGTCCCCTCGATCCCTGTCCATCTTGGCTGGCCACCCAAGGGGGTGACGCATCGAGAGTACTCCTTAGGGATATTATCAATGCGTCCTTCAGGGAGGGGTCCCTTCCACCTTGTCTGAAGGAAGCGGTGGTTAAGCCGCTCCTGAAAAAGCCTTCCCTGGACCCCTTGGACAGGAACAACTATAGACCAGTCTCTTTGCTGCCTTTTCTAAGCAAAGTGATTGAGAGGGCGGTCGCTTCCCAACTCCAAGCTGTCTTGGATGAAACCGATTATCTAGATCCATTTCAAACTGGCTTTAGGACGGGTTATGGAGTGGAGACTGCCATGGTTGCTCTGGCTGATGACCTCCGCTTGGGTATCGACAGGGGTAGTGTGACCCTGTTGGTGCTCCTGGACCTCTCAGCGGCCTTTGATACAATAGACCATTCCATCCTCTTGGATCGCCTGAGGGAGTTAGGAATCGGAGGCACTGCCTTGCAGTGGTTCCGTTCCTTCCTCTCGGGCAGATCCCAGAGGGTGAGGCTTGGGGACAGTTGCTCTACTAGAATAGAGCTTAACTGTGGCGTTCCTCAGGGTGCCATCCTGTCCCCGATGCTATTTAACATCTATATGAAGCCGCTGGGAGAAGTCATTCGGAGGCATGGAATGCGGTGTCATCAGTATGCGGATGACACCCAGATATACTTCTCCATGTCTCGGTCATCGGCTTCGACTTCAGATGGCGTCTCTCCTCTGAATGATTGTCTTAAAGCAGTAATGGACTGGATGAGGAAAAACAAATTGAGACTGAATCCAGACAAAACGGAGGTACTAACAGTTACAGGCCCAAAACCAGGTCTGGGAATACAAACTCCAATCCTGGATGGAATTACACTCTCCTCCAAGGATTGTGTTCGCAGTCTGGGGGTGCTCTTGGACCCGTCACTCCAGATGACTAATCAGGTAAATGCAACGGTCAAGAGTGCCTGTTATCAACTTCGGCTGGTACGCCAGCTGCGCCCTTTCCTGGAAACTAGGGACCTTGAAACTGTGGTACATGCACTGGTAACCTCCCGTCTGGATTTCTGTAATGCGCTCTACATGGGGCTACCCTTGTGCTTGACTCGGAAACTTCAACTAGTCCAGAACATGGCAGCCAGGTTGATTTCTGGTGTTCCCAGAAGAAAGCTCTCCACTGGCTGCCTATTAGTTTCCGGGCACAGTACAAGGTGTTGGTTATGACCTTTAAAGCCCTACATGGCTTGGGTCCAACTTACCTCCGGGACCGCCTCCTTCCATACGACCCTCCCCGCACACTTCGGTCCTCTGGGAGGAATCTGTTACAGCCTATGAAAACAAGGCTGTCGGTGACCTCCCAGAGGGCCTTCTCTGCTGCTGCTCCCAGATTATGGAATGGCCTGCCGGACGAGATCCGTCTTATTACCACCTTAGACAGCTTTAAAAAAGCTGTCAAGACGGATCTTTTCCGGCAGGCCTTTCCTGAATAATTATCCCGGCCCAAGACTCAGCTGCCCTTTATAGGCTACGATTGTATGTTTTTAATTTTTTTTCTTCTAATTTATATATATTTTAATTAATGCATGTTTTTAATCCTTTGCAATTTAATATTATTTTAAGGGGTGGGTGGGCTAGGGTATTGTGAGTATGGGGTTTTTATATTGTAAGCCGCCCCGATTGCGTTGCAGAGGGGCGGGATATAAATAAAATTTTATTATTATTATTATTATTATTATTGCCATTAGGAATCTCTTCTCGATATTTAGCTGAAATCCTCTTTCTTGGTGAGAAATTAGACTCTTTGGAAGGAAACCTCTACAGCATTCATGACAGAGAACTTTACAACATGGCTTTCCTTTTTCGGGTTCCTAAAACAGTTCTGTATTTCTCTTTCAGGGCTGTGGTGGGCCCAGCTACCAGGGCTTGGTTGGGGAGGCTGACGCTGGTGGTGTGAACATGGCCTACAGAGTGGTGGCAGATCATGTGCGCACCCTGTCCGTATGCATTGCTGATGGTGTTTACCCAGGCATGTCTGGTGCCGAGTAAGGAAGAAATGTGTTAACAAGGGTTGGTGGGGACCAAAAGGTGACTCAGATCTTAGAGGGAACTTGAGCAGGATGGAGAAGATCAGAAGAAATTTTAAGGGGGAAAGCTATTTGGACAAAAAAAAGTGGGCTCTTAGGCAGTCTTGAATAGAATTCGGAAATGTGTGGGTTTCTTTTTAATAATATCTAAATCCTACCTTTACCACGAAGAGTTTAAGGTGATGTTTGTGGCCTCCTCCTCATGTTTATACTCATAATGTACTCATAGCCTATGAGGTAGGTTAGGCTGAGGGATAGTTACTGTTCCCAAGTCACCCAGTGAAACTTCATGATTGAGTGGGAATTTGAACCCGAGTATCCTCAGGCCTAGTTCATAGCTGTTACACCACATTGCCTGTGGAAGAAAGCAGAAAGTGATGACTGTGAATTTGACAGTGATGGTGCATGTTTGTGGGAAGCTAACTTTATAAATACTGAGGGGCTTGTGAACAGTGAATGGGAAAAGTGAAATAGCCTGCTGGCCAAGAATGCTAACTCTGGTTGGACAACTTCTCTTGCTTGCAGGCTTGTTCTGCGCCATATCTTGCGTAGGGCTGTGCGATTTTGCTCTGAAGTTCTCCATGCTCCATCTGGATTCCTGGCCAGCTTGGTTCCTGTTGTTGTAGAAATCTTGGTAATTGAGACCTTATTTTTCTGTTTCAAGTCTGTTTAGAGTTATTATTGAATCCACAAAAGGATTACATGCCAGGGAAGTATGACAGAAGGGTTAGCGGACTTTGAATAAGGATACCTGGGCTTCATCTTGGGTTCTTGGGCTTGTCTAAACAGTGAAAATGCTCCTCACAGAATCCAAGGAGAATACCTTTTGTCCCAATGGGATCCCATATCATTTCACTGTATTTGGAAGGAGGGGAGCCAAAAACTGTGATGGAAATGCGCATTCCTGCTTGTTAGGACAACCAATTCGCTTTGCTGCGCTTTCTCGATAAGAGCGGAAGTGGAAAGCTGATTGGTCAGACATGTGTGGGAAGGGGGGGGCGGAATAGCAAGGCAGTACTCAGAACCACCATGTTGGATTTTTACCATAGCAATCATGTGCTGAGGCAATGAAACAGCTTTATTTTTCTGTTTATTTAAGCTGATGTTCGCACTTCTGCGCCTTGGATTTGCTTTTTTAAAAAAATACTGTTTAGCGGTGGCAGCTGGTGAGAATAAAAATGGAAGTAATTCACTCACGCTTGCCATCTTGATTCACAGGCATGCCTGTTTGAACATCAAACGCGGATAGCTTCGCATACCTACAATCTTGGAAAAAAACCTGTGGAGACAAATGAATGCTATTGCGAATTGGCGTTATTGTGCACCAATCCACATTTTATTGCCTCATATAGACAAGCCCCTTGTTTCTTGACTGAGTGACAGTCCCCTCTCATGAAATAGTTTTTCCATCTGTAAAATTGGAGGGACGGGGGAGGCATATAGTGTATGACATGAAAAGCACCGAGGATAGCTGTGCACATCAAAGCTTGCTTGTCCCTTTCAGAAGTTCATCTTCTCAAGAGTAGTTCCTGACATGACACCAGTTTAAAAAGAAAAAAAGTGACGTGAAGAACAAAACTGTGTTTTATTTAGGAAAAATAATAGGAGGGCATAGAGTGGGGCCTTGGAATTCTGCATTGTGATGCTGTCTAACAGTCTGTGATTCTTTCTTTGCAGGGAGATGCTTACCCAGAGCTAAGGAGGGATACAGAGAAGGTGAGCAGCTGAAACAGATAGACAAAAAGATGTATCTAGCAGCAGTGTGGATTTTCCAGAAAAAAGTCAATCTGGGAAATGTTATCATCTGATAATGTTTGATTTGAATGTTATATTCAAACACATTCAAAGATTTATGTGGAAATAATTTTATTGTATTATTTGTAATAATGTAAAAAGAATAACATATGTTTCCCTTATATTTAATTTAAAAAATGACTACACCTGAAAGAACACTATTTTTAAAAGAGACATACCTAAAGAGAGCTGTACCTGATTTTTTTATTATGATGGGATGAGCAACTATGCAGGGAGTGGGGTCCATTTCCTCTCCCCACACCTGTCTGGTAGGCCACACTGCTGTGTTTCGGTGCACCTATAGTGACACATCATTAATTTATCACTGACCAGTCCTTTCATCTGATAAGTGAAATGGAATTCACAAAAGTTTGTTAGAAATTTGCATATCTCAGTCACAAAGGTGATACAGGATTCCTTTATATCTTTTCATGTTAGAATTTTGGTTATTTTTGCTGTCACACACTAATATGGCTACCTACCATCACCAGAACGTTCTCTAATCTTTCTTGCTCACTGAGGCTGCTGTCACACTGCAGAAAAAATGCAGTTAGACACTGTCTTAACTGCCATGGGTCAATGTTATGGAATTCTGGGATCTAACCTTCTCTGTCAGAGAGCTCTGATGCTGCCACAAACTACAAATCCCAGGATTCCATAGGATGGAGCCATGATAGTTAAACCAGTATCAAACTGCATTATTTCTGTAGTATGGCAGCAGCCTTAACCTTGTTCAGCATAATATACATCAGCCACTAGTAGGGTTAAGTTCTCTTTCTTATTGGGAAGAGACGAATGGAAGAGACCAGCTAAGGATCTGCATGAAAGTGCCATGTACTGAGTAGGTGCATGTTAATTCCTGTAATTTTTATGTGCAATTTAAATGTTGGATATATAGTTTTCTTTTGTGCAACAGCTGGCCTTATGTAATGAAACTGATCACTGTTACTGCTGATTACGTACACCTAAAACTCTAGGAGAGAGAACCTGGGCTGTACAGAATATGAATACAGATTTGTACAATCCAGGTTTTCTGTTCCAAATTGTCCAGTCTGGCAGTGGGATTTTTTTAAAATATAAATCTATGTACGGGTACAATGACTGTAGCTGTGTTTCAGATCTGTTCCATCCTGTTCAGTTTTGCTAAAACCACTCCATCCAGTGACATTCTTTATTCTATTCTGGCCAAGGCATACACAGATATAATGTACTAATTCTAATCTTTTGTTCATATGCTGGATATTATCTGTTCTCTTATAGTTAAATGAATCCATAAGAAAACAGAAGAGATAGCAACTACCTTACTCCCGAGTCTGCCTTTTTATTTATTATATATTTGTTACATTTATATCCTGATTTTCCTCCAGTGAGTTCAAGGCAGCATATATGATTCTCCTCCTCCCTTCTCTATCCTCACAATAGCCGTGTCAGATGAGAGGCAGACCCAAGGTTGGTGAGGACTTGAAACTGGATCTCTCAAGTCCCACTTCTACACTCTAGCCACTGCACTATATTATCTGTCCTACCCACTTGATTCATACGGTAGCATAAAGGACTTGCAGTCTAGCAAGTGAGCCAAGGGCTTATTTCCCATGTCTGCACTATAATCATGAATGACCCTTACTGCATACTCTAAAAACTATGAAGTGAAATCTATAGAATAGTTTAGTAGCTTCTTGGCCTGCCTTCTCATTAAAGCTTCTGGCTTGCTTTAATACCTTCTGTACTTCTTTTTGAATAATGGGTTTAATTACTCAATATCCCTCCTGAATCTGGCTCTGATATTTCTACAGGTTATGAACATTATCAATGAAAATGAGGCTGCATTTCTCTCTTCCCTCTCACGGGGACGCCGTGTTATAAACAGAACACTACGTCAGATGGATCATTCCAAAGTCTTTCCAGGTAAATCTTTTCATCTCTTTCCATAATAGTTGAAGAACCCAGTCACATGCAGCCTATGATCTGTTTCTAGTTTTGTGTTGCCCTTTCTTTTTGCCTCTGGAAAGAGCAAAGAAGGCACCCTTGGAACTAAACACAGACAATTGAACTTGAAGGTATGTTCCTAGCTGATACAGTAGAACAGCATTGATTCCTGCTGACCTTTTCATTCCACAAGGACTCAAATGTGTTCCTACTTCTCTCCCATTTAAGTATTAAACACTCAGAAGATTGCTAATTTGTTTCATTTCAGTGTGGTCTTCTTAAGCCCCCAGTTTTAGAGGACAACATTTTTTGTATTAATTCATTGTTTGTCTTAATTCAACTAAACTCTGTTTTTCAGGTCAGAGTTTGCACAAGTTACTTGTTAGAACTATAGCTCTCAAAATCCCCCAGCCAGCATGATCACTGTAGCAGTAGCCCAAAATAACTTCTTCAACCTCTAATGGAGAGACACAGTATATCTGATTAGCACAAGCTAAGGAGCAAACACAAGGTCAATGATGGATAAGCTGTGGCCCTCCAGATGTTGTTGGATTTCATCACCATCTCACATAACCACCAGCAATCATGGCCATTGATTAAGAATGATGGGAACTGTGGTCCAACAACTTCTGAAGGGCTGCCTATGCCCTCCTCTTCATGTGCTGTTTGTGAGTACACAGACATATCTGTTCATTTACTATTAGAAATAGAATGGTATGATAGATACATCTCAGTCCAGCTTTCTCCAACTAGGTGCCTTTTAAATGTATTAGGCTGTAGCTCTCATTACCCCAGCCTGCTTGGTTGTCTTCATGAAATCCATCTCTTGAGAACTCAGCTAGTTTGAGAGGGTTGAAAACTGAGAATTCTTGTTCCACATAGCTTGTCTGCATAGGTAATTCAACCTGCTCTTAGCAGTCCAAACCCAAGTTTAACCTACATGATTTGTGGGTGGATGAGTAAGCCGCAGAATTTTGACATCCATATTTTTATTTAAATAATCCACTAGAGAGACTTCTTTTCTGGCTGGCAACTCACTCTTCTTTCTAGCCCCGGCCACTGATATATCTGTATCATCTTTTGCCCATACTAGCAATAGCATAGACATTCAGTGCACAAAGCCCTGAGAATCTTGTGGCTCTGAAATGCCATCTAGGAATCATTAGTCACCCCAGAATTATGAATTGCAGCCACAGAAATCTGTAGTTGCCTATTACAGGGAAATCAATCTGTGATGAGTTGGAAAGGTCTGTTGTGAAACTTGAAAAATATATTGGAGAAGTAGATAGGATTGCAAATAATGTCAGAGAATCCACATGAGTGCTATCAAGCAGGGGCAGGGGGCTTGTAGACTTCCAGATGCTTTTGGGAGTCCAGCTCCCATTAGCTCTAGTCACCACAGTCAGTGGTCAGGTTGATAGAACTTCTGGAGGATCACAGCTTCCCATGCCCCTAAAATAAAGTGTGATTATTTATTTATTTATTTATTTATTGCCTGCCTCCCCATGGAATGATGTGGGGAGCGACAAATTTACGCGTAAGTAATATCAGTTAAAATGCATATTGATTAAAATACATTGACCCATTAAGACACATAATATCAATTTAAAAGAACAAATAAAACTAGTACATATTAAAACAATTTAAAATTCACTGTTTAAAAAATCATCTGGATAGGCCTGCCGGAAGAGACTGGTATTTAACACTACTTTAAATTCTGACAGTGTATTCAGCCGTCAAACCTCCTCCAGCAGGTCACTCCAGAGTCTAGGGGTGGCTGAAGAAAAAGTCCTCTGGGTAGGACCCAAACCATATAGGGCTTTAAAGGTGACAATCAACATTTTGTACCTTGTCTGGAAACTAATTGGCAGCCAGTGGAGTAATTTTAATACTGGTATAATGTGCATCAGTAACTAATCTGGCTGCCATGTTTTGAAAGATCAATCTGTGTCACAGATGAAGCAAATGACTATGATACTGGGGCTTTGTGATTGTCAGAGGGTCCCTTTTGCTTTAGGCCCTGTACCATTCTGTTGAATAGAGACTGGTATGTGATGGGAGGGAGTACAGGTGCTGGAGATGGGAACCAAGGTCACTTGGTAAGATACCCGTCTGTGGGAAAGAATGCAAGTCTGGGGGGAGGGAGGAGTTGTAAGGGATTCTTAAAAGTGAAACTTTTATTATATCACCAGAACTGGCAGTGACTTTGCTACTGTGAATTTCAGTAAAGCTTTCTGGATTCATCACTCAGCTGTTCATTGAGTTGGGCAAAGACAGGGCAATACAACAATATTCCTAGACACAGTAAGCAAGCTTGTGAATTTAGCTATGGCCTGGAGTGAGGCCTTCATTTTTGCCTGTTTCTGCAGGGCTGTGCTGCTCCCTACTTAGTAGACTAGAAGGCAAAACCACACAACAATATATACTAGGATGGCACTACTTAGACTTCTGACACATTTGCCTCAAAAGTTGGCCACAACCTCCATTGCAGTGCATATTCTGCTGCCTTTGAACCGTATGAGGTGCATTCCCAGAAGAATAAACATTCACTCCGAGCCTATTTTTAATAAAAAGCTTGACAAGGGCTTATTTTATTCAGCTGATGCTAGTAGGTCTTATGGGTGAAGATAAGCTGAGACTCCTATCAGCTGTTATACAGTCTCCAGTAATTTTGCTGTCTTCTCTCCACACCACCCTTCTGTTGCAGTGGAGATTGCTTGGTCTCTGTATAACAATTTGGGATTCCCCCTGGATCTCATTGCCTTGATGGTTGAAGAAAAGGGAGCCCAGCTGGACAAGGCTGCATTGGACCGTCTGGCTCGGGAAGATGCTGAAGTAAGACACAACTCTTTCCTCTTTTGTTAGTCACATTAATATACCTGAAACTTCATTTCCTCTAGCTATTGTTTTTAGAAGCAATTATTTTTTAGAAGCATGGAACTGTAGTGTAAGGCCTTCACTGAAGAAGCTTGTCTGGTCATGTTGGCAGACTCCATCATGACAATTGTAGTCCATCACTTTTCTAAGCTTTGTATCTCTGCCTTAGTAGTCTAAATTCCATAAATAGGGTTTACACACAGTAAAATCTATCCTGAAATCTAAATTCTGTCTCCCAAACAAAATGAAGTCACCATTCATTCAGAATAAGTTTAGTGAACAGGTCCTGTCCTCAAATGCAACAGCCATTTTGATTTTTTCTTTATAGAGCTGTGCACGGAGGTCTGGGATTATGGAGATGGAACACAATCTCCACACATAAAGGGGCAGCAGAAGCTGAGATTCTCCAGAATCCTAATTCAGGACCTAATGCCTGATTGCCTCTGAAAGCAGCAATGGCTTCAGAGTGCAGTATTTTCTTGCAACATGCATATAGGTAAGCTGATGTTATACTTTGTTTCTTCCTCCATACTTTGCAGCGCAAAGCTCAATCACAGCAGGAGCAGAATGCTAGGCTGCTGCTAGATGTGCATTCATTAGCACAGTTACGACAGGATGGTGTACCTTCAACTGATGATTCTTTCAAGTTTGCTTATGAAATTGGGCAAGATGGAAGATATGGTAAGGACTAAGCTATACCAGAAGATGTATCCTGACAGGTACTCTGAAGAACATAGAATTCAGATTTATACATAGGAAACCCTTGGGACACTTCACTCATGTTTACATGCTTGTCATATTGTTTTTGAAAAATGTTAAACAGGTTTTTTTGTTTTTTTACTTTAGCCTACAGGTAAATGGAAACAGCTTATGTAATCATAGATCACTAAACCAGCATCCATCATCAGCACTGTAATACTTTCAGACTCATAGTTAATGTGTGTCATATTGTGATGTACACAAATTTGTTCTGTGTCTTTTTCTCCCTGCCAGTAAAAACAAAAAAACAGTCGATCTGTCTGTCAGAAAGAGGGTATGTAAAAGTTATTGAGTTAACAGAAGTCAGAACTGAGAATGAAAGATATTTTGGTTTAGGAAGGGCTAGATCTTCCAAGTATTGGAAGGACATAAATAGGAAGTGCTAAACCTTAATTGTTGCTTAATTGTTAGCAATCAATGATTTGTAAACCTCTAGTATCTTATATAATACAGCAGAGGAAGTTGGCAGCTAGAAGTTAATGATGGTCTAGAATATATTTTCCAGCGTGGAGATTAATAGTCAGACTCCTGTATCCGCAGAGCCAATATCTGTGGCTGAAAAAATAGGGACACATACCATACAGTTGCATTGGAAAATGCCTAAAGAGGTGTCCCCTCTAGGCATTTTCTAGGTCCTCCAATGCAATTCTATGGTATGTTTGTACCGGAAGTACTTTATTTTAATAGGGTTTACTATTATCCACGGTATCCGGTATCCGCAGTAAGTCCGGAAACTGAATCCCCATGAATATAGGGGTCTGACTTCATGTTAGAAAAATATTGAATACAGATATACCTCAGTGAATGAAGTAGACAGGTTCCTGGGCATTAGAATTTTAACAAAAAATTGGTATCTGAGGTAGAAATAACATGGAAAGAATAAGGATAGGTTCCTACACCATAAAAAAGAAGAGCAGTTCAATGTGTTTCAGCAAACCTTTTATCCAAAATTAACAATATGCACATATGAAATGAAACAAGTGGGTCAGGTAAATAATAAGTAAACAAAAACCTTTTAAACCTTCTATAGACCACTTGAAAGCTTCTTCCAAAATGCAGTGAGAGATTTTTTTTCACTAGCTTCACTTTTGTTAAGGCCAATGCGATTTTGGGCTGTATCAATAGAAGTATAGTGTCTAGATCAAGGGAAGTAATAGTGCCATTCTATTCTGCTTTGGTCAGGCCTCACCTAGAATACTGTGTCCAGTTCTGGGCACCACAATTCAAAAAGGATATTGACAAATTGGAGCGTGTCCAGAGGAGGGTGACTAAAATGGTGAAAGGTCTAGAAACCGTGCCTTGTGAGGAAAGACTTAGGGAGCTGGGTATGTTTAGCCTGGAAAAAAGATGGTTGAAGGGCGATATGATAGCCCTGTTTAAATATTTGTATGAATAATATATCTTTATTAATTTTGCATGTATAAAAGAACAAAGACAAAACTAGCCCTGTTTAAGTATTTGAAGGGGTGTCACATTGAGGATGGAGCAAGCTTGTTTTCTGGTGCTCCAGAGACTAGGACATGGAGCAATGGACTCAAACTACAGGAAAGGAGATTTCCACCTAAACATTAAAAAAAATGTCCTGACAATAAGAGCTATTTGACACTGAAACACACTGCCTTGGAGTATGGTGGAGTCTCCTTCTTTGGAGGTTTTTAAACAGAAGCTGGATGGCCATCTGTTGGGAGTGCTTTGATTGTGTGTTCCTGCATGGCAGGGGGTTGGACTGGATGGCCCTTGTGGTCTCTTCCAACTCTACAATTCTATGATTCTATGTTTGATTTTTGTTTTGGTTGCCAAACTTACAGACCTATGCTTTTTTTGAATAGGCTGATGGTAGTTGATAAGGCAACCTAATCTGCTTTGTCCTTTTCACTCTGTTTTGCTGTTCATGCAGCTCAGTACAGGATTCTAGAGGCAGCTGCTATAAGTTTGCCAGTTGTAAGCAGGCACACACAACTAGTATAGGATGAGCTGAGGAGTATCTCAGCATAAGCTTTATCATACTGTTTACTGCAGCCATGCTGCTGCAACCCAGCAACTAAAAGTCTGTGCTTCTTCAGTTGTTATCACCACCCTCTCAATGCTAATACTATTAAAAACCATCCAACTAGTCAGAGTACAAGGAAAAAAGTGGAGAGGCTGGGTGTTCAGAAAAAGACTGTTAAAAGGACCTTCTTTGTTAAAAGGAGTTTCTTTGTCAGAGGCTTTGTTAACTGATGTATGCCTGTACTATAAAAGGATTGTCCATGCAAGTGTGTGTTCTGACATATCAGCACACTGGAGCAAAAAATGGCCGTGATCATTAGCAAGACCCGCCATACCACTTCAGGCAGCTGATGTCAGTTGTCATGAAGAGGGGTGGGAATGTCTCAGTTTGGAGTTATTGTGACTGTATTTTTACTACCAGGAAGTAGAAAAGGTACTTGTAGATTTTTCTTTTTCAGATGGCAAAGAAAGTCTTTGTTAGTCTTGTGTACTGTGCTCTCAGTGGGACAGGAGGAGGCGTCAAATGCATCTTTGCCTCATGCAGCAAAATCTGTGGGGTCAGCCTTGACTATTAGGGTTAAGGTAACACACTCAGGCAGCCTTTATCAGGTTTTCCTCACACAAGTCTTCCTATTTTTCTCAGGAAAAATTACAAAACAGTCTGCCCTATTTGATAAGAGATTTCCCTGACTGAGTATTAAACTTCTGCAAGCTTCAGTTAGGTACAGAACTGTCAAACAAAACAAAGAAGAGTGTTTCCATTGATGGTAGCAACTGAAACATAATTTTTTATCAAGGTTTGCTGGGAGGAAAGAAAATATTTGACTTAACCCAGCTGAGTACTTATCATTACTGCAGCAACCCTCAAGGTGTCACTGTTTCATTTATAACACAATGGGGATTTACGGGAGTAAAGCTTGAATTTCACATGATCTATTTAAGTGTAATTTTTCCCCTTCCACTTTGTCCCCCTGCCTATTATTAAGTAATTGGCTGACTTAAGAGGGAACGATCCATAATAGCCAATTCATGATAGTGGTTTCACATACTCTGTGAAAGTGTATTGTGTGTGGAGAAACAACAGAGACCCTTGTAGCATCCTATCTTATATCTTAGTGAGCAGGAGGTTTTAGAGAGAGCCAATGTAGTGGCTGTTGAACTAGGACTTGGGAATTCCAGGTTCTAGTTCTCACTGACCCATGAAATTCACTGGCAGAACTAGAACCAGTCACTCTGTTTCAGCTTGTCCTAAAGTACAAGATTGTGTGAGGATAAAGTGGTGAGGAAGAAAGTCATGTAAGCTTGCTGGAGGAAAAAGTGGTGAGGAAGAAAGTCATGTAAGCTTGCTGGAGGAAGGTTGGAATAGAAATCTAATAAATAATAACAGTTGACCGACCTTACTCTACTGTGCAGATATGATTTCAGAGCAATATCCCCAAAGCTCAGTCATTCTGCCTCAGTGTGAAGTATCTGGTTCTAAAGGAACAGGAAAAATTCTTGCACGATTACAGGTTAATTTCTTACCATTGCAAACCAACTACCCAGTAGAAGCAGGACCCATAATATTCCTATTTCTTATTGCAGTGTTCAGGCCATGCAAAGCTACTATCTTGATGTTGTACAAAGATGGCTCTCTTCAGAAGGAAGTCAGTGGAGGAGGGCAACGCTGCGGAGTCCTCCTGGATAAGACCTGTTTCTATGCTGAGCAGGGTGGCCAGGCACCTGATCAAGGCTACCTGGTGTGTGGGGGGCAGCAGGTAAGCTTCTTCACTTATTAGGACTGGAACCAACATTTGACCCCCTTAGGCTGGGCATGACTCCCTGAAACAAATGGACTATCTTTGCTCCCCTCACTGAGCACCATTGCCAACCTTGCCTTTGTCTAGGCTAGCATTCCTCAAAAGTAGGTGCGTTCCAGATGTGTTGGACTGCAGCACCCACATTCCCCCATCAGCTATGTTAGCTGTGGGATTATGGAAGTTTTACTCCAACATTTTTGGCAGTGCCTGTGTAAGCCTCTGTGATGGGCATGCCTCTGAGCGAATGGAAAGTGAGAATGAAGGAACTAGTCCCAGAGCAGGAGACTGTAATGGGAGGGGTTTCAGAGAGTTTTAAAAGGGTGATGTCAGTTGGGAGTTTCAGAGAGTTTGGCTGGAGTTTGTTTGAGATGAAATTTTGAGTGAGGTTTAAATCTGTGGAGGTTATGTGCAGTGGTTGTGAAGTCTGAATGTATTAAGGCTGACTGGAACAAAGAGTGCATAAGTCTGGGATTTATAGTTATTAGGATGTCTAAGCATCAACCTGTGTACTGTTATATTTGTGGTTTGTCACCTCAGAGTGATATTCAAGACTGTTAAAGAAGTAACAAAGTTCTAAGCACAAGATTACAACATTGATGTTACAGCTATAACTTCAATAAATCAATCCTTTTGTTTGTTCATACAGTCCAGACTCACCATGATTCATTCTATCTAAATAGAGTTTATATGGATGCTTACAAAGAAATACCACACATCCACATATCTTGGTTATAAAGGTTCAACCCCAACCCAGAGAAAGAGGAATAAGGGGGAAAATTAGATGGAAGGTGGCAGGAACTGAGGGTGAAGGCGGCTAGGCTGAACAGTTTGGTAAATTTGGCTGGCACGTTTTGGAGTGGAGCTCAAGGTCCCTCCTTGTTTGTTTCTCAGCCCCCATGGCTGATACAGGTAAACTGGTTCTTTGACAGAAATAGGCTAAGAAGTATTTAGTACTGTGCTTTTGTGGATGCACCATCACTCGATGTGAAGTCGAAGGCTTTCACGGCCGGCACCCATAGATTTTCCTTGGGTTTTTTTTTTTTCCGGGCTGTGAGGCCATGTTCTGGGATAGTTTCTTTCTGACGTGTCGCCAGCCACAGATACAGGCAAAATGTCAGAAAGAAACTATTCCAGAACACGGCCTCACAGCCCGGAAAAAAACCAAGGAAGCAGCATCACTCCTTTCAGTCACATGGGTAAAATATTTTCTCTGTTCCCTCAGCCATTCCAGCCACTCTTCCTTGTTGACAATGCTGTTCTAGCCCAAGACGCACTGGAAATCTGTTACTACAGTAATTTGTCATTAACACATGTTAGTGAGCTGGGCAACTCACTCTTGATTACAAATTGTACCAAGGTCATTGTAGGTCCTCACCTCCCATTTGCTGGCAGAGAGTTCATTAGTCATGGAGTGAGATACTTGGCATACCTACAAAGACACAGACCTCTGCAGCATTAATGTCAAACACATGAACCACATCAAGAACCAGTATGGTGTTGTGGCTTGACTGTTGGACTAAGACCCTGGGAAAACAGGGTTAGAATTCCCACTTGGACATGGAAACCCACTATGTGATCTTGGGCAAGTCACACTCTCTCAGCCTAAGAAGATGGCAATGGCAATCTTATTCTGAATAAATCTTAAGAAAATGGTAGAAGAGGGTCACCATATGTCGGAGTCATTTGAAGGTATAAAGCAACATAGGCAACTTGTTTCTTTAACCATTCCCTGACCTTTGTCCATGCTAGCTGGGGCTTCTGAGATCTGACATCCAACAATATCTCAGGACCCAAGTTGGAGAACCACTGATCTAGAGGATTGCAGGCCTATTGGAATGAGACCTTTAAAAACGTGCTCAAATTTTGAATTTAATTTTAAATTTTAAATTCTACATTTTCCTCTGGAGACCCACTTCAGCCAGAGGACCATGAGTCTGTGCTAACCCATGCATTTGTCTCTTTTTGCTTTTGAGGACACACTTTTCCCTGTGGTGTCAGTGCAAGTATCTGCTGGCTATGTGGTCCATGAAGTGATTGTTTCTGAGACCCTGAAGGCTGGGGACCAAGTGCAGCTCTTTGTTGATGAGGTAGCAGTCCTTATTGGATGACATCTGGGAATACCTAGGTCTCTTCTGTGCTTTACAACTTGTAAATACCACCATATCATGTTGAGTAGACTATGGCATCACAGCCATGAAAGATTCTGGGGACTTGGCTCCTGGGTGTACTGGGTTGAGATTTTATTTTTATTGGCTTTCTTCACTCATATATCCCTTTCAACTGAGTAAAAATGTATTCCCATGTTCTTCTCCTTTACTAGAAAACACCGTGGAATTTTTCAGCACTCTCTTCTTACCAAGAGCATGCCTTTTGTTTTTGTTTTCAGACCCGCAGGGTGGCCTGCATGGTGAACCACACAGCCATCCACTTGCTAAACTTTGCACTCCGTCAGGTCTTGGGAGAGAGCACAGAGCAGCGTGGGTCCCGTGTGACAGCTGAGTATCTGCGGTTTGATGTCAGCACCCAGGTGAGAGTGATCCCCCAACTTTCCCATGTTGGAGCAGTGAGGTAACAGTGTCATGGAGCACCCATGAAGCCAAGCTGCAGGAGTCAGCCCAACATTTCTTCTTCTCTTCTTGTGCCAATTGTGGATTCTGGCCACTTCTCCCTTTGGACTCAGCTAGTTGTTACAGGGAGTGTCTGTACCAGGGAGGCTATAAAAGTCAAACATGGGGCTTTTGCAGTGGTGAGATTATCCAAGAGCAACTCCTGTATATGGAGTGGGTCATTGAAAACTCTCTGAAATCTAAGTTATGTTTTCCTAAGCTGATGTTTAGTCTTGGAGTATAACGCCCATAATCTCCAATCAGCATGTCTGGTTGGCTATGTTGGCAAGGGGATCAGTAGTCTAACATACAGGAAAGGTACCAGGTTGGAGAAGGCTGGTTTAGAGCATGGCTTTTGTTGCAGAGTGTACAGTTACTGATAAATCTGACCATGCTCCCTTATGGTAGACTAATAGGATGAGGAAAGATGGTGGCTTCTGTGTTTGCCTGCTTGACTACCTCTGTCTTTTGAGCTGGAGAAAGGGAGATGGAATGGAGGAGGGGATATAGTTTTGAACATGGAACTGCTGAGTAGTTTCTTAGTCATCTAGCATTGGGCAATCCAGAGAGAGATACCCTTTGAATAATTGCCTAATCCTACCTGCTCTTGTGGCAAGCCCACACTTTTATTAAAGCAGATAAACCAGCATAATAAAATTGTATTAGGTTCTTTCTTATTTAAAGATTATTGTAACTGTTGAGGAATTAATCCTGAAATACCTTGGTTCAGCATGTCAGCATTAACAGCTCCAATCTCCTTTTGTTTTGCTTTTTGTTTATTTGGTTTTAGGCAAGGAGATTTGATAAAATACGATCAATGTTAAAATCCAAAATAGAATCCTAGACAATGAACGCAAGTTCTTCCAGGCTGCAGCCATCTTCAGTACTTCATGTTGCATAACACCACATTTTTTTTCTGATGAAATAAAATGTCCTTCATCAGGTCCCAGTAAAGACACCACATCTGCAAGATGTAGAAAATGTGATCCAGGAGGTGATAAAAAAGAATGAAATTGTCTATACAGAAGAAGTCCCCCTCAAGCTGACAAGTGATGTTCAAGGACTCAGGAAACTGGATGAAGTAAGTCAGGAAGGGGAAGTAACTGAAGGAAGCCTCTTAATTCATAGAGACCACAAAAGGTCTCAGTAGCAGATGGGCATTCCTGCTACATTGCTGTGTGGTTTGCAGACAAATCTCTATGATCCTTTAACTCTTTTTAATCTAAATTTCTTAATTCTCATAATTGTAGAAATAATGTATTTGAAATATGATGACCCAAACAACTGGAATATAGGAAACAAAGAGTCAAAACAAGAGTCTGTAATTCACTGTGGAATTTGGTGTATATCATTTTTAAACCATGTATCTGTTGGTTTTCAAAGGATGGAAGCATGGAGTGGGAGTTGCATATGTGGGTGATATTTTCTAAATAAAAAAATAGTATGAAAAGAAATTGACACGATTGCTTGAAATTAAAACTGCAGACTAAGCAGAACTGTCATATCCATCATCCCAGGCTAGTTATACAAAGGGCAAATGGTGTGTCTTGGTCTCTCTGATAGTATTTTGGTGAATTCAAAAGAGTATTTAAATGTGGGGGACAACAACAGATTAACATACAACATAGACCATTACAAACACACAACAGAAGGCAATATACGCATAGCAATACAAAGAAAAGCTGTCTTTTTTAGCTGTGTTCATGCGTTATAATTGTAGAGGGGACTGGGGATGTGTATGCCAGTTCAGGCTCTCTCCCAACCTTCCTGGGGTGAACTGAAGACTCAAAGTAAGTCCAGATATATATGACAAGAACTTGGAGAAGTTACTTTTTTGAACTACAACACTCAGAATCCCCCAGCTAATACAGCCACTATGAGCATTTTGGGAACTATAGTCCAAAATAGTAGCTTTTCCAAACTCTAAATATGACAGGTGCAGCCATCCTCACCCATCTGGAGCAGCTAGTACTGTAGATCCCTTCCATTTAGCTTGGCAGAAAGCGTTTCCTCAACTCCTCTCACTTCTGTGGCCTCCTGGCTCCCAGTTTACTATCCCCTGCCCTCTCCCTTACATAAACCTTCCTACCCCTGGCCCTCTGTGAAGTTTTCCCCCGGCCAAACTGATCTTTCAGTTTCTTGTGCAGCTCTTCAGGACTGGGAACCCTTTCTGGCTGATCAGTGCACTCAGGTATTTGAATGTTTCTGAATGTTCCATAACATCAAATCAGCTTGCCTTTTCTTCTTCACTTAAACTAAGGACAGCTAATAGGCCTGTTCTGTAAAATAGCAGTGCCTAAATTATGACTAGTGAGATGAGCATGTAAAGAGAAATTATTCATGCTACAACCTATTTTGACAGTCACCTCCTGGCCCAGTGCTCACTACCATGTGGGGAAGTAGTCATGTAAGCAATGACAGTGTATCCATGGTTGATCTTTACCAGACTTTTGAATGTATAGCCATTCATATGGTACATGAATATGCATAAGCATGCCGATCACCACTGGCACAATCAAAAGCAACCATGCAATGTGGTGGGATAATAATGGGGTTCACTGTTATCTGGGGAAGCTAACTGGTAATGGGATCCAGGAAAAAAACCCAAAGGAAAGCAGTTTGCAGGGGAGTGTGCTGTACCCTCTTCCTTCTGTTCAGTTTTCCACAAGTCCATGGGCTGAGCAGTTATGCATAGAGAGATTCCTCAGGCTTTCTTTTGTTTGTTCTTTACATCAGGTATATCCAGAACTGGTGCGTGTGGTGTCTGTGGGAGTTCCAGTGAAGAGAGTGTTGGCTGAGGGGTCCGAAGATGCCATGCATACCTCTGTGGAGCTGTGCTGTGGCACGTACGTGTCAGTTCAGCTCTTTTGGTCTTCCAAGTCAGACATTGTTCATGGGACTTAAGGGCTATTTCTGAGCAGGCTTTCTTTTCCAAAAAAAAGCACATTGGTCCCCAAATCCAAGGGCAAGGCCACATCACTTCTGTACAGTATACCAGCCTCTTCCATATTGTGGCCATACAGACTGGGAATGTTGGGAGTTGTAGTCCCTCACATCTAGTGGGCATTCTGTTAGGGAAGGTTTCAGCATATAACTGTCTGTCACATTAGAAGTTAGCAGATAAGCCTGTTCATTTAGAGAGCCTTGCCTAGCAGTTACCATGTGCATTTGTGTTAGTGCACTGCTTCTCAACATTTGGTTCTCCAGATGTTTTGGAGTTAATTTCCCAGAGTCCCTGACCACTGAGTATGCTAAATAAGTCTTCTGGGAGTTGAAGTTCTAAACACTTGGAAGGTTAAATGTTGAGAACCATTGTCTTAGTCTTTTCTCATTTCTTTGGTCATACAGAGTGACTCATTCTTGCTACATTGGCAAAGTTAGTTAATTTATCTTCTACCTTTCCACAGCAGATTGTGCCCAGAGTGGTTTACAGTGAACATAACTCATCAAAATACCTTGCATGTGCAGGGGAGGCATTTTACAAAACAATAATAAATTCATATGAAACAAAAACAATGCAACAAACACAGCAAAGGTGGAGGAAGAAAGTTGGTTTTAAAAGTGCTACTGAAACATGGATTTGTGAAGGGGTGTTCACTCAGGCTACTCTTGTAGATGAATTACTTGACAAATGATGGGGTTCTAAGAAAATAACTTAAATGTCTTGCAAACATTTGGGGGAACCTAATTAGCACAACTGTGATGTTTGTTAACCAATGGATGTCAAAACCAGTTGGTTTTAGATACCAGGTGGTGCCTTCATTTACCCCAGCATTGTGACTCCGTTGACCAGCAATGGCCCCTGAAGATCTTGGCTTGGATAGTTTCCCTGACTGTACTACTGGGAATCCTTTCAACAAGAGAAATGCTAGGGCTTGACCTTGAAACCTTCAGTTACTCATGAACTCTGCTTTTGAGCAGTTGTTCCCAACTTCAGATCTCCAGTTGTTGTTTAGACTTCAGCTCCCAGAAGCACCACCAGTTATGGCCAAAGATGAAAGACCCTGGGAGTTGTGGTCCAGTAATATCTGGGGACCCACATTGTTTTGACCACGTCCCAGAACAAAAGGGGTATATCTGTCCTTCTCTTTCTTCCCAGGCATCTTTTGAGAACAGGAGCTGTACAAGACTTCACAATCATCTCTGAGCAACAGCTAGTTAAAGGGATAAGCCATATCGTTGCACTAACTGGAGAGCGAGCCAAGCAGGTAAGACCTTAAAATGTCTGGTTAGTTTTTATTGGATGGTGCTGATTGGATGGTGCTGATGTTCAGTAAGCATGCCCATAGGTGCCTTTCTCTCACCCTTCTGCTGCATTACGTGGTCTGCAAAAGGTTCCATGAGTGGACCAGTTATCTGCACTTTACCCCCCTCACCTCCACACTCATGACACTTTCTTGTTTGTTGCCTCTAACGTGTGTCAATGCCCTGGTTGCCCCTTGCTCCTGATCTGACACATGTCCCTTCTGACACACACCTTTTCAAATTCTGCAACTTAGAATCAGGTACACAAGTTTATCTTCCTTGCGTAGTCATTCATTCTATTAAGGACTGAGATTGTGAAGGGGAGTCATCTGTATAGGTGGCAGGTTACAGGCAGTGGAGTCAGAAGAGAGGGGGTGAAAAACAGCAAGGTCCTGTGAAGCAAATAGAAGCTTCATTCATCTGATCATTAGAAGTTCCATAAAATTTTCTTCCAACTCTAATCTTTCCTTCCAGTGCCTTTTTAAAACAAGTACTGTATGTAACAGGAAAATTGAACAATCTGATTCTGATAACTGAGCAGCCATAATCTCATCACCTTCCAGGATCAGCTTCTGTGTTTCTTTGCTGTCTGTGACAAGGATATCGTTGGGCATAAATGGCGCTCTTACAACAGGGATCCCTTCCCACTCCAGCATTATAGCACTGTGATTTCACTTTAACTGCAAGCTGTGGAATCCTGGGGTTTGTCATTTGGCGAGACACTAGAGCTCTCTGGCTGAGAATTCTAAATGCCCCTCCCTAAAGTACCAGCCCCAGGGTTCCATGGGATGGAACCATGGCAGTTGAAGTGGAATCATAGTGCTATAACTCTGTAGTATGAAAGGGCCCATGGTACTTTTGATGTATTTCATAGTATTCCACTTCTCTTTTGAAACATAGTCAGAGCAGATAGTGGTAACCCAGCACCACTAGCTTTTGGAAATTGGCCCCATGTGCTTCTGTTATTCTCATTTCTCTATCTTCTTTTCCTAGCCTTCTGTAATAATTCCTTTTATTTGTTTTTTGCTGCTTCATGAGTCTACCCTGTTGATGAGAGCAAAGCAATACAAACTTGGCTGCCTGTATGATGGCGAACCAACAGGAGCTGTTACCCTCTCTTTGGTTGCAGGCAACAGGAAATTAAATTATTCCTAGAGTTTTGTTTTTGCTCTGGTGCTTGTGTTTCTTGCCTTGTCATCTCCTCCTGTGCTGTTATGTTTCTGACAAAGCTTTGCCTGTCATGGAGGAGCAAAGGTTTCAGAGCAGGTTTGCCACATTATTGAAAGCGCTGACCCAAAGCAGCCTTGTGTCAGTGGTTTATGTTCACCTGCAGTTCCCTTTTATGTTTAGCTCTGAAGGGGGACTGCTTACATTCAAGACTGTTGTTTGCTAAACGGATGACATTACTCATGATGATGTCTCATAGCAAGAAACCAAAGAAAGCAATGATATTCTGTGTGCTAACTCTGCTCTTACAGTTGTTGCTTTCCTAGTGGAATTGGAATCCTTTTCCTAGTTGCTGCACACTGTTGTTGTTGTTGTTGTTATTATTATTATTATTATTATTCCATTTATTCATTTATACAGCAGCATCACTGTACATGGCAATTTACAAGTGAAAGAACAACAAAATAGTTCCTTGCCCGCAGGCTTACAATCTAATTAAGACATGACACAAAAGGAAAAGGGGATGGCAGTGTGGAAGGGGATTAAGTCAGCAGATATTGACTCTGCTTCTCTCCTTCCAAGGCCAGGGCAGTGGCAGTTGGGATGGAGGTAGGGCCTTTCCTCAGCTGCTGGGCCTAGGCATGATGAAACTCTGCCTGTCTCTTCTCTTCCTCTGTGGCCAGGGCAGTGGCAATCGGGAGGGAGGGAGGGCCTTTCATCTGTGTCTGGATCTGGGCAAAGTGGAGCTGTGCCTGCCTCTTCTCCTTCAGTTCACACAGCTAGCAGTATTACAAAAAGTAAATTACAGTTTAATGTGGGAATTCATTCACTCAAAGGTAGTAAGCAGTTAAGCAGGTTGACCAAATAAGAAATTCAGTCTGATGGCCAGGGTCTGTGTGTATGGCCAAGTAACCATACCAGTTGTGGCTGGTGGCTCCTCTGTTAGTGGGGCAGTGAATTCATTCCAGGTTTTAATCCAGGCTTTAAAAGAGCTCTCCGTAATGCTGAACCTTATTCCTAAATATATTCAGTACTGTGGACAGTTCCTTTAAAGCAAGCCACTGACATGGAAGCCACCACTCACCACTGCACCACTCACCGATAGGCAAGATTTCCCTCACCTTGATCCAGAATCAGTTTGAATATATACAAACAAAAATACAATTATCCCTTCATATTCGCTGGGGTTTGGTTCCAGGACCTCCCTGTGGATACCAAAATCCTTGAATACTCAAGTCCTGTTATATGCAGTGGCATAGCAAAATGGCGTCTCTCATATAAGATGGCAAAATCAAGGTTTGCTTTTTGGATTATTATTTTTTAAAGAATATTTTCAAGACGTGAATACTTAAATCCGTGGATACGGAGGGACAACTGTATACAAATTGAAGTGCTGGATGCATGCCAAGGCAGTTGCCCCAATAGAAAATTATCTTAGTCTGTTTCTGAGCACAATTCAAAGTGCTAGTTATCGGCTTTAAAGCCCTATATGGCTTTGGTCCAGGCAACGTGATAGACCTTGTCTCCCCCTGTGAACCTGCTTTGACTTCGAAATCTTCAGGAGAGGCCCTTCGTTCTGTCCCACCACCTTCACAGGTATTGCTGGTAGGAACACAAAACTGGGCCTTCTCAGTGACTGCCCCTATACTTTTGAACTCCCACCCTAGGCCCCCTTCCTGCCACTCTTCTATTGGCAGGTGAAGACTTTTTTTTATTCATACAGTCTTTTAGAATTGAATGCTGTAAGAGGGTGCTATATTGTGTTGAACTGTATGGTTTCAGTTGAGTTTATCCTTTTTAAAGTGTGTGTTTTAAGTTGTTTCCATACACTTTGCAGTTTGATTCTGTTTTACTACTTAAAAAAAAAAAGGGATTATATTGTTATTTTCTTACCCATCTCTTTCCATGGATCAAGGCAGGGAACAACAACAGATTAAAATACAACACATAACCTCAGTTAAAAACACATCAGTTTAAAAGAACATATAAGACCAATACATATTAAAACAATAAGTCCATACTTCAAAATTAGAATCAGAATCATAGAGTTGGAAGAGACCTCAAGGGCCATCCAGTCCAACCTGCTGCCATGCAGGAACACACAATCAAAACACTCCTGACAGATGGCCATCCAGCCTCTGTTTAAAAACCTCCAAAGAAGGAGACTCCACCACACTATGAGGCAGTGTATTGCACTTCCGAACAGCTCTTACTGTCAGGAAGTTCTTCATAATGTTTAGGTAGACTCTCTTTTCCTGTAGTTTGAATCCATTGCTCCGTGTCCTAGTCTCTGGACCACCAGAAAACAAGCTTGTTCCATCCTCAGTATGACATCCCTTCAAATATTTAAACATGATTATCATGTTCCTCTCAACCTTCTCTTCTCCAGACAAAACATGCCTAGTTCCCTAAGCTGCTCCTCATAGGATATGGCCCTATGATTAAGTTCATCAGCTAATTACATCAAGATTAACCTTAACTCCCAAATCACTGGACATGAAGGGTGTGCACCGAATATGATGAAACTTTATTTCCACAGAAATTTACTAAGTTATCTGGTAACTGCATCCTGGTCGCCCTCCTCTGGATATGTTCCAACTTCTCAGTATCCTTCCTGAATTGTGGTGCCCAGACCTGGACACAGTATTCCAGGTGAGGTCTGACCAAAGCAGAATACAGTGGCACTATTACTTCCCTTGATCTAGACTCTATACTCCTATTAACGCATAATTTAGAATTTGAAATTTAAAATTTAAAATTCATAATTTAAAAATCACCTAAATAAAAATAATCTGAAATAGCTTAACACTATTTTATGTGGTGGTGCCAACCTGTTAGTGGGTTAGATGGGCATAAATCCAACTTATGCATGCATAAGTCAGGGTTTTGGGGGGCTCCTTTGTCATTGAGGTTGTAGTTTATCTTTTTGGGTCATTGTGACCCCCAAAGGGATCCTGGAAAATGCTTTGTCACTGTATGTCCAGCTATAGGAACATAGCTGTATGCTTCTCTGCTCCACCCCCACCCTCCAGTTGTCCACTGGCCAGTAAACAGCCATGTTGAGGGGTTACAGCAGGTCGAAGGGGAGTGGAGGGTTGTGGGAGTGGAGGCATAGCATAGCTCCACCTGGCAGAACTCCTGTTCACTCCTTTTACGTTTCTAATTATATTGTAATCATTTTATTTGTGAGCCACCCTAAATCCCAATCAAGTTTTGTCCTCATCATCTCCATCTCTAGGCCTTTTTCACAACTGGTTATTCTGGGGTCTCTTTAATTTCTGATTTATTAATTCCATTTTTCATTTAATCTGCTGTCTTCAACAAGAAACCTGAAAGGGGTTCAACCATCTCTGGCACTTTTATCCTTGCCCCAACATACTGTTTGTGAAAACAATGCCATCCAGTTAATGAATCAAGACTGTATTTCTTTGAAATATCTATATGTTACCCTATAACCATGTTTTGTTTTAAACCATTTCTTGGAATTGGATCCAGATACAGACAGGGAGCCAATGAGGTTGGCATACCACCAGCACAAAATGGTCATACTGCCCAGTCCCACTTAGCAAGCTTGCAGCTGGGCTCTGAGCTAACAGAAGTTTCCAGACCATTTTCAAAAGCAGCCTAATATACAATAAATGCACTCTGATTACAATATGCATATGCCTGCAGTTGTTGTTCTGTGCTCTCAAGTCATTTCTGACTCATGGTGACCTTAAGGCAAACCTATCACAGGGTTTTCTGAGGCTGAGCGTGTATGACTCACCTAAGGTCATCCATTGGATTTTCATGGCTGGGTGGGGATTCAAATCTGGTCTCCAGAGTTATAGCCCAACACTCAAACTACTACATCACACTAGCTTTCCTATGACTACAGTAGTCAAAAGAAAAGTCTGGAGGATACCGGGGTGTGGATCTTAACTCAGGGTCACATACAGCACCTCTGAATGTGGAAATCTATATCCTGGATGATCATGAATGTTATATACAGTCTTTTATATAGAAAAGCCACCCCACTTTTCAATGGCCAGATGGCAGAACCATGGCCCTCACAAGGGGGCGCTGGCAGGGCTCTAGCCTGGGACCCGGGATTAGGAGCACCCCCCCCCCGGATTGATATTATTGTAAGTTTTTATTATGTAAATCCATTTAGCTTTTTTTAAAATAAAGATAAATATTACTTTGGTGTCATCATTTAAACTGACTTATTTTAATTTTGATCCTAAATCCTGTAGAGCATGTTGCTGCCCTTAACCTTAGCAGTAGGTAGGGGGCCCGCTTCAAGATGTATGAGCCATGGGGGGCACACAACTTTCTGCTGTCCTGTTGGGTCCTATAAGAATATTAACCTACATTTTCAGTATCTAGATATTGGAGCATGGAAATAAAGTTTCATGATTAAAATAATTTTTATTAAGCAATTTAACACATAAAAATTAACACAAAACAAACAAATAAACAAAATAGATGATAACTACCATCTAATATACAACATAAAAGAAAAAAGAAAAATAACATACAACACATAACTACTCACCTATTTATAACATACAACACATAACTACCCACCTATCCTTTCTCCCTCCCACACCTAAAATATGACTTCCCACATATTTTCCTGTTACTTTCTTAGCTACTTATATTTTATTTCTACCTCTGTTTATCTGCTACTATTCCTGCTTGATCTAATTATCCTCATACTTTAAAAATCCACATTCCTACCTAATATCTACAAAAAAAGAAAGAAAGAAAACACATAAGATATTAATAATAGTAGTCATAATCTTTAGTTGTTAAACCCAGTAATACAAGTAGCCCCTCTTGTTCATTTAAGATATTTTATAAATGGCTTTCATGTATTCATAAACATTTCCAATGGATTTCCTCTTATTAAATTTGTTAATTTATCTAGTAGTGCCATTTCCATCACATTCTCAACCCATTCCATACAAGCTGGAATTTTATTGAATTTCCATTGTCTCACAAAGATCAATCTTGCTGCAATTACCAGATAACTTAGTAAATTTCTGTGGAAATAAAGTTTCATCATATTTGGTGCACACCCTTCATGTCCAGTGATTTGGGAGTTAAGGTTAATCTTGATGTGATTAGCTGATGAACTTAATCATAGCTTAAAATAGATCTCTGGTGAGTCTTCTAGGTTCCCCAGTGACCACCTGCAGATGGATGATTAAGTTGTCCACTGTAAGCATCCTCCTCTGACAGTCCCAACCTGTTGCTGCAGTGATTGGCCTCCCATATTCAGAGCTGCATACAGTCTCTCCTACGGCACTAACATCCCATGTGCCTTCTGTGTGGATAGAAGGAGGGTCTTGACAAACACAATTTATCTTGCCACAGTGGTATCATAATAGTAGATAATATCAGGAGTTAAAAACTTAACTCCATTATAAAATGGCCAAACTGCAGAGTCATGCTGGGTCAAAATGGCTGACTCCATGAACTTCCTAGTCTTCCTTAGCTACAGAAGGAGGGTTCTTATTGGTGTGTAAGACTGTGTGATTGGGTAAGCCAATGCCCTGTAACTGTGTATATAAGAGAGCTCAGAGCAGAGCTCACTCTTCTTCCTGTGAGTGCTGAGGCCTGGTGAAGCAGTTTCTCCCTGAATTGTAAAATATTTGTATATATTGCAACTGTTTGAGTTTGAAGATAAAAGTGCCTCCTGCTTATTTGGACGTCAAACACTCTGTGTGAGAGTATTCTTGGGAGCGGGTTGCTACTGAGTCTACTGAGACAGTTTTGGGGCTTCTGCTAGGGATTGAGTGACCTATCATTCCCTGACAGATAACATGCCTTAAGTTGTCCTTTCCAAGTAACTGACCTCTCAGTTATGCCATCCTCCAGGCTGTGGAAGCTTCCAGGAAAAGCTGGGCTGACCCCCCCCCCCATCCCTGTTGTCCTTCTGCCAGCAGGCAAAGAAAGGCCTTTCTATTCAGGCAGAGTTTTGCAACTGGCTATTGAGGATGGTGCTTTTTGGAAGAGTATACTGTTCTTCTTGTTTTTCTTTGAGGTGCTTTTAAATTGTCCTAAACTTGGTTGTTTTCATCTGATAATCTGTTTAATTGTGTTTTTCATGCTGAAATTTATTATATCTTCAGTTGTATTTATTTAATTGTATTGGGAGCCACCTTGGGTTTCAACATTGGAAGATAAATGAAATAAACAGAAAATCTTTGCAGTAGAAGAGCCATTTTATTTTAGATAGTCTATTAATCGATTTTCCTTGGGTTTTTTTCCGGGCTGTGAGGCCATGTTCTGGAAGAGTTTACTTCTGACGTTTCACCTGCAAGGAAACCAAGGAAAATCTATGGATGCCAGCCATGAAAGCCTTCGGCTTCACATTGTCTATTAATCCTTCACAGAGAATGTTCCTGGATTGCCTGGCAAGCTGGTTTAGATGGATGGGCCAGTAAACAGGAGGTGGAAGGAAGCAAATCTCATTTTACACACTGATTTCCCCTCTGGATACATTGTTACATCATAGTAAAGCAGAAACTCCCTTGAGGGAAGGTGTTCATGGGCAGAAATTCCTAAGGTTTCTTTGAAATTGTCTAGTATTTAGTCTTTCATTAATTGGAAGGCACATTCAGTCCTCTGTAATAGTCTGTTCTCATTTCAGTGTGGCATAGTGGTCTGCATCCCTCCTTCCTTTTTAGCTGAACTATTTTAAAGATAGGGATCATTTGCTTTTGAGAACTCAAATATTTTTTCTTTCTGTTTTGCCAGCAGCGCTTTCGTTTTGAATCTCTTATACCTAATCTGAGAATCATACAGTGCCAGGCTTTTGTCCTTGGAACAAATTCTTTCCAAGTCCCTTGCACCTGATAACTTGTCAGTTTAATTCTCTGCATTATGAATATAGCCCTTTGTATATCCACTCCTTTTGTAGATGGTTCTCCTGAAAGAAGTTGTTTCTTTCTTAATTTCCTAGGCTCGGGAAGCTGGCCAGTCCTTTGCTAAGGAGGTAGACTCCCTCACCGTTCGGGTAAAACTGGGAGGAGCCACAATTGATGAAGCACAGAGACTCTCCAAGGATATTGGCCACCTGACTGTCGTAAGTGCTGCCTGCCTTCTCATCCAAAGTCCTGAAGAACTGCTCCTGCATGACCTTTTTCTCTACCAGTTTCTTCCAGTTCATACGTCCTCCGATACTTCTCAAATGAGTAACACATTCCCCCCAGGGACATTTTTCCCTCCATCCAGTGAAGAGTATCAGTCCAATTGGAACATCCACTGTTACGCAGCACAAAGGGGAGGATGTCTAGTTTGATACTGACTTCCTTTGATCATATAACCAAGGGATGGGGATTTTTAGCCCTACAGATGTTGTTGAACTCCAGGTGCCATCATGACTGACCATTTGCCATGCTGACTGGGCCAGATGGGAGTTTCCCACATTAGATTTACACTGTAATGATGTATTTGCTGAGTTCCATTGCTCCCCTCACTCTCTGCCACCCCACGTCAGCATGGCTTGCTTAATACAAGTGGAACATGGCATATCCTTTGTTTGTTGGCCAGCTAAGCAAATCATATGCTTCCTTAACAGAATTAAAACTTTATTGGACTACAACTCCCAGAAGTTGTACCACTTTTACACCACTCATTACACCAGCCATCATGTCCCAATATAACTTTTCTAAGCTCTGAAACTTAGTGAGGTGTATTTTCTCCTCCTTCCATCTTGCTCTGACTAACATCTACCCAGTCTTCCCTCCCTTGATTTCATCAAAATGGATGGCCAGCAATAAAATTATGGTCCTAATGTTGGTGAACTCTGTCAGGCCCAGTTGTCACCCTTGCAAACTCCATAACAGTGTTGAATTGTTCCCTGAGTGTCCATCTCTTCAACGGTGTAATTAAGACTGCACTCACTAGGAGACTAACTCCATCCTTTTGGACATAGAAGTAAAACTCCTGCCCTTCAGTTGCATCATTGGAACAGATTTTCTTTTCTGATTTCCTTCTCCCAAAAAAAGATGGATCCAGGAGTCTCTTGCAGACTTTAAACAAGCTAGGAACTATAGAGGAGGAAGTGTCTTGATGAAGTCTGTTTGTTTTACAGGCAGTCGACAATACTGCAATGCCCCAGTGGCAGAAAAGGGAACTGCAGGCCACTCTCAAAGCTCTGCAACGAGCAGCTAATACTGCAGTTAGAAAACGGGAAACCAAACTGGTAAGGCTGCAGCAGCAGACCATTCCTCTGGTCTGTGAGACAGAGGCTTGACCAGTTCATACACAGAAAATGTGAATTAGTACTGAGTATCTCTGTAGAAAAGAAATATAGTAATCAACTATATAACTAAGAGCCCGCTGCCGCCTATGAAATGGATGGCAGGGTTTCAAGTCAGTTTTGTGCAGCTACCTATTCTGTCATTGGCTGCACTGTTGTTGGTGTAATACATATTTTTTGAAATCTTGAGTTGGTCACTTATTCTTATAAGAACATAAGATTGTATCTGGTTGAGCATTCTGTTCTCACAGTGGCCAGCCAGATGCCTATGACAAGCCCATGAGCAGAACATGAATGCACTTGTGTTCCCCAGAAGCTTGTATATGGAGATAAAGTCTTGGACACTGCAGATGATGCATAGCTGTCATGGCCAATACCTTATCCTCAATGAATTTGTCAAATTCCCTTTTAAAACCACCCAAATTGGAGGGCAGCACTATGCCTTCTTGTAGTAACTTCCATGATTTAACTATGCACTGTTTGAAGCAGTTCATGCTTTTATTTGTTCTGAATCTGCCATCATTCAACTTTGTTGGATGATCTAGTATTGGATGTTCTAGTATTATAATAGAGGGGGGAACCTCTCCCTAATCACTCTGTGCATACTATGTATAATTTTATTCTCTTCTGTCTGGTTCTCCCCATACTCATATTTTCCCAAACTAAATAGCCCACTTCAGTCCTTTGATAATTTCAGTTGCCCTCTCCTGAGTCTTTTCCAGCACTACACACGGTCATTCAGAGATGGTAATTCAGTTTTACACCACTCATTTCAAGCCCAGTAGATGATATTTTGAAGAAGATAGAATTCTTTTAAAATAAGTGTTCTTTATGTTGAGGAGAAAGACGCGCATAGATAATTGGTGGTTGGGCATGCATGGCATGACATGGAAACATAACAGAAGTGCATAAGGAGTTGGACACAACTTAAGGAGACAACTTAATTCTATCTTCACAAAAACATTGGAATATTTTACAAAACACTATTTGCAGATTTTCTAACCTAACCTAAGACCCATACAGACTAGAACATACTAATTAAAAGGAACCAATCAGATGTTTAAAAGATTCCTGAATATAAACAGTATTGCAGATGGGGAATTTTAAGCAAAGAACTGTGACGTTGGTGAAGTTAGTGGGGCTTCATTAAAAAAACCATGATGTAAATAGGCTGTAGATGCTGAATTCTTTTTAACCACTTTGCCCCAGCATTTTAAGATGCATAGGTAGCATTCCTCTCCAGTGGCATTCATTTTGTTTCTGTTTCACATCAATTGCCAACACAATGTACTTTCTTCCACTAGGCTGCTGAGAAGGCACACAAACTGCTGGCTAAGTATTGCAACGAGGCAGTCATCATCGATACCATCCCTCGTGAGTCACCCTCAGTAAGTGTCTGTCCGTTTTGTGGGTTTTTTGTGTTTTTGTTGGAAGGTAAAAGCCAAAAGACCTGAGATTGATTTGTTTCCTGTGAGCAGGCCCAGCTGTTCTCCTGTGACAAACAGTAGGTTGAGCTGAGGTTTGTCAGTTGCTGAGAAGGCAAGCATTTTGGAAGGAGAGACAAATTTGAACTGCTCAGCATTTTGAGCATCATTTAGGAATGGTGTAGTGATCCCATTTGTGCCATCACCTTAGACACTTCTTTGCTCCACACCTTGGCAAACACAGCTCCTCTCAGGTTAATATTGCCACTAAACTCTTTACTACATCCATATATAAGGTCTGTAATTTTCAGTTTCTATTTAACTGTCTATCTCTATTGGCAGTGATGAAGTATCAGTCAGAATTATACATGAAATTATATTCTTTATTACCATCCGGCACATTAACTTTTTTCTGCTGTTATGTAATATCAACAGTATTCAGCATATCAAGATAATGAACACATCAACGCAATCTTGGTCCCACTTTCACAGTTTCTTTCTTGTCTCACAAGGCCTATTTAATACAAGTCTTTCAGTTCTCCAGCTACCTTCTTCAAAATCAAGTCCTTTCCTGATTCTCTAAAGTTCAGTCAAATCACATCATTCCAGGCAGCACCTCCTCCTTTCAACCAGTATTCATCCATTTGCACTTTCCATCAGACATTCCACACCTGCCAATCATCCTTCATGCACACCTTAGGGCCTTACTTGTATTGTTGTAGAGAAAGACAAACTATATTGCAAAATATATAACATCAAAAGCTGTCTCTAAATCCTTTATTGATTAGTATTTTCCTTTTCTCTCTCACAGCTTGCCCTATAACTGGTACAACTTTTTTACTGCCTCTCAACATGTTACCATCCATTTTTTTCCCCAATGGCCCATTGAGTACCTTTAAAAATTCAGAAATTATTCCAATACTGATATTTCTTAATCCAAACTATGAGCGATATTACAGAAGGGGGGGTTTGTTTCTGTTTTTGTTTTGCCGTGGGTAGGGGGGGGTTAGTTCCACAGAGAAAATTATTTTAATCCATCCTGTTTTTAATAGATCCTGATGAAAGTGGTCAACCAACTCTGTGAAAAAATACCTGGGGCTTCAGTGATGTTATTGAGTCCACAAGCCTCTGGCCAGGTGTTTTGTGCTTGCCAGGTATCCAAGGTAAAATGGACCCTGTCTCTTATTTATTTAAATAATGATGATAATAATAATAATAATAATAATAATAATAATAATATTTATTTATACCCTGCCCCTCTGCTAAAAACAATTGGGGCGGCTTCCAACAATTAAAACACTACAATGCCGACTAAAAGCACCAACCACCCCCACCCTCCCCCATGAAAAGACATTAAACAATATAAAATTAAAACCACCTAACTAAAATCACATTTAAAAAAACAAATACAAACAAGACTAACAAAAGGCCAGGAGACGCAGCTCCTGAGGCCAGGATCTAATCAGGAAAGGCCTGCCGAAAGAGATCCATCTGTAATGCTTTTTTAAAGCTACTTAAGCTCGTCATCTGACGGATCTCTTTCGACAGGCCATTCCATAATTTGGGGGCGATTACCGAAAAGGCCTTCTGGGAGGTTGCAGACAGCCTAGATTTTTGTGGCTGAAGCAAGTTCCTCCCAGAGGACCGGAGTGCATGGGGAGGATTGTATGGGAGGAGGCAGTTCCGAAGATAAGTTGGACCCAAGCCATTTAGGGCTTTAAAGGTAATAACCAATACCTTATACTGGGCCCAGAAACTGATAGGCAGCCAGTGGAGAGATTTTAATACTGGAGTTATATGGTCTCTCCGAGATGTTCCCAAGACCACTCTGGCTGCCATATTTTGTACCAAAAACTTCATATTTTGACATTTCCGGACCAAGCACGAGGGTAGCCCCATCTAGAGTGCATTGCAGAAATCTAGACGAGAGGTTACCAGCACGTGCACCACAGTCTCGAGGTCCCTTACTTCCAGGAAAGGGCACAGTTGGCGTATCAGCCGAAGCTGATAACAGGCGCTCCTGACTGTTGCATTCACCTGACTTGTCATTTGAAGCGATGAATCAAGGAGCACCCCCAGACTGTGAACACAGTCCTTAATGGAGAGCGTGACCCCTTCCAGGACTGGAGGTTGCAACCCAACTCCTGGTTTTGGGGCCGCTACTGTGAGCACCTCCGTTTTGTCTGGATTTAATCTCAATCTGTTTTTCCTCATCCAGCTCATTACTGCTTTAAGACAGTCATTAAGAGGAGAGACGCCATCAGAATTTGAGACCGATGATCGGGACAAGGAGAAATAGATCTGGGTGTCATCAGTATACTGATAACACCCAGTCCCATAACTCTGAATAATCTCACCCAGCAGCTTCATATAGATGTTAAACAGCATTGGGGACAGGATGGCGCCCTGCGGAACACCACAAGTAAGCTCCTTTCTGCTGGAGCAGCTGTCCCTGAGCTGCACCCTCTGGGACCTGCCCCAGAGGAAGGACCGGAACCACTGGAGTACAGTGCCTCCAATTCCTACCCACTCAGGCGATCCAGGAGGATGCTATGATCTATCGTATCGAAAGCAGCTGAGAGGTCTAGAAGCACCAACAGGGACACATTACCCTTGCTGATGCTTAGACACAGATCATCGGTCAAGGCAACCATGGCAGTCTCAACTCCAAATCCCATCCTGAGGCCAGTTTGAGATGGGTCCAGATAATCAGTTTCATCCAAGACCACTTATTTGCTTGAGTGGTACAAATTAATAAGAGCATAGAGCTTTGAATTAGACAACCATAGAGGGACAAAGTACTGTAGAGAACAGAGACTTTTGTTTTTGGGCAACCTTTATACTTCTAATCATGAGTCAGCTCAGTCATGAGAACTAGAAACAGACTTGATGTGTTTGTTTTCAGAGGAAATTATGGGTTTGGATGCAAATTTCTGTATTTGATACAGGTCCTGTATTTGTACAACAAACCCATTGAGTATTTTGCTCATTTCATAGTTCTAGGCAATTGGTGGAAATTGTACAACTCCCCAGATGTTTTTGGACTGCACCTCTTAGCAGCCCTAGCCAGTATAGCCTATGGTGAGGCGCGCTGAGAGTTGCAGTCTAAAGCATGGGGGTGGGGGTGCATATAACTGCTTTAGGTTATACTGTAGTATTGGGTTTGCATCTTTGATATTGCTAGTCATTCTGCATTAAGGAACAAAAGACCAGGCTGTGAATTAATTGTGCTGCTTATCTTGACTTCATCAGTCCATTCCTGACAGTATAACTAACTATTGTACTTCCCTGTTTCGCTCCACAGAAGTCCTTGCCAACGTTTTCTGCTGCTGACTGGGCCCTGGCTGTCTGTACTCAAATGGGAGGCAAGTCAGGTGGTTCTGGAGTTGTAGCCAGGGGCATGGGAACCACCAATGACTTGCAAAGGGTCCTGACCACAGCTCTGGAATATGCAAAGGATAAACTCTGACCCACCCACCCCACTTGTGATGTCAGTGTGTCACTGTGCCTGTGCAAGGAGACTAAGGCTGGACAAACATTTGGCTGACTTGAGATCCTTCCTGTGTTCCACATGCAGTGGCTGAGTTTGTTTACAACTGATTACTGCTGTGGTTCATACTGCCAATCTGCCTTAGACTGCAGTTTCTCATAGAATATCAAGATGGCAGGTAGCCCAGGTTGGCCTGAGTCATGTGTGCAGACAGAAGGAGTATTGGTCTCTCAAAAATTGACTTCTGCATTTGAGAATAATCATGTAAGAAAAACAAGGATGTTATTTGCTTAGCCCAATCAACTCAAGAGGGGAAGGCAGTAGATAATGAATCTACTCCTCTGTGTGACCAGGAGTGCCTTGATGGCAGAACAAAGAGAACTACAGTATACTGTACTCCAGTGCTAGTAATAAAGCAGAACAGAGAGGGCTATGCTTGACTATAGAGTTATTTTTCTTACTCACTGGAACAAGGTGGGAATGTGCTCTCCCAGTGGATCCACTACTCATGCCTTAATGAATTCAGGTAGATATGCATAACATTGCAGCTATGTGTACACAGCATTCTGCAGCAACTCATCCGTTTGACTGCACTGATCATGCTAACATAAATTTCTCTATTACTACAAGTTTCTGCTATTGAAGCCTGCCTCACAGAAATACTATTTTTCTATCTGATAGGCCTAGATCAGTTTCCATTGTGCAAGTTTAAAAACTAAAACTCTCAATTTTATTAATAATTTCTCCAAAATCTGTAGGCACTCATTGCCCTACACCAGGGGTGAGAAATATACAACCCCACAGTATAACTCTCTTGCCACCCCTACCCTGGTCACCAATCATTCCCCCAGAAGCCTCAAGGTGGCGTGATTTGACATGTCAAGGCTATTTCACCAGCAGGTGTACTGACATCCAGATTATAATAATTAAGAAGATCACTTACAGTTTTGAAAAAAAAAAAAACAGGCAGCTATGACCCTTTGAGGACTACAGGCGTGTGAAAATGGGATAGTGCAGACCCCAGACCCTTTGGTGGCAGCTCCCTACCCCTGCTGTAGTGCAGTTGGTTGTTCTGATCTAACCACAGATTGCAGATAGCAGTTGTTAATCCATGGAACTGGAATTAAAACATGAAAGGCCTATTCACACTACACATTTATAGCACTATTATTTCACTTTAACTGGGGAGGGGTGGCATTTACAATTCTCAGCCAGAGTGCTCCGGTATCTCGCCAAACTACATATGCCAGGATTCCATAGGATGGGACTATGGCAGTTAAAGGGGAATAATAGTACTATAATTGTGTAGTGTGAACGGATCCCAGGTCCTCCTGTTCTCTTAAGATCATGTGGGTCACCAAAAAATGTGGTCATTTGGAGCATCACTTGCCCTAGTGAAGGTGGATATTAATCTAACACATTGATTTCCCTCTCCCAACCCAAAACAAGGGGTGAACATCTTTTTCTCTTCTCCCTGGCAAGTTGGCTTTGTGCTTGTTTTTCTTAATATCTAAGGAGATTATCAGATGCATCAAAAATGGTGTTATAATGACGCCATGAGATTGCATTTTATGCAAGCATTCTGCCGTTACAAGGGAGTTCTTTTTTATTGTCGGGGGAAAGTCGAAAATTGATCTTCTGTAGCGTTTGTGTTCCAGATTTTCGTGTGTGTGAGAATGTGCCTCATTCTGCTGGTGCGTACCATATGCTCTTTTTATGAACCTCCCCATCTTGCTTGCAAGTTTCTAAACGTGTATCTGCGCTTTTATGAACGTTTTCTTTTTAAATTTTGGTGTTTTGAGGCTTTTTAGCACGCTCGCGTCTTCTCGTGAGATGCGCCAAAATCTCATTCACGGAGAAACGCAGAAGTAAGGAGGCACAAGTGCTCATATTGCCAGATTCTTGGGGTGATTCTGTATCATTATCATGGCAGTGTGCGAAAGTGTGTGTCATCATGCCAGAGCAAGAACGCTGTAAAATATAGTGCCATAATCATGTTTTTAGGCACTCGCCTGATAATCTCCTAAGAAATGAAGTTTGCTCACTGTTTTATGAACTTGTGTTTTGTCCTAATGAAGGTATTGGCCTGTTCTTACTTTTGAATAGCTTCTCTACATGTTGTCCTTCAGATGGTATCAGCCAACTCTGCCATACTCACATATTTGATGTGGCACAAAAAGAGACATACTATCTGTTATCTCCTCAAATGCTGGTGGTTTAACAGCATTGATAAACAGCCCTAAGATCTTGCTCTAAGAGTTTATGAAGGTGTATCTCTGTGACAGAAGTATCAGCAGAAGCACAGCATTGCTTATTTAAAATCTTGGTGTGCTCCTGCCACTTCATCTTTTGTGTGTGTGTGTGTGTGTGTGTGTGTGTGTGTGTGTTTTACCCCAGTAGCCTGTGTAAGACATTAAGCATCATACAGAAGTGTTTGTGGTGTGAGGGGCTTACTGTCTATGTAACTATTAGCTCACTGTGGTGAATGCTGCAACTATAAACTAGATTTATCATCTTATTTTAGGAGGTGTGTGAGACAGCTGAAATAGAGACTTGTTAAATATAAGTTAAAATAAAGATGTGAGCTAGTTGTATATGTTCATCAGAACTCAGCATCTACCTGCATATGATTATGCAACAAGATCTTGCTAGTATGGCTGATGAGGTGTTAAACATGCTACATTTATCACTGATTCACTTCAGTGTGTGTCATAACCAGTTCCTGTTTATATTGCCCACAAGCCAGGAATGCTTTCTCATCAATCACACCTTTAAGGTAACACCTATTTGTTTCAGTGCCCTCTAATCAACCCCATCCAATGTTTGTTGTACTGGGAGGGATTTGTCTTCACTGCTAGCTCCTAAAAAGAAGATGCTGGCCAGAATGACTATGGGGTTGTGTGGGAGAAGGGGTGGCTACAAACAATGTTTGTCTCCCTTCTGTTGATTGCCACATGGCTGCATCTGCTCTGTGCCTCATGAACCTCATGTGCAAAACTTAACACTTGCTAATTGATGGCAGCTTCTAGCTGTTTAATAGATGACAAGGACTAAGAGGCTGGCCACTATCAAATGACTTTAATAGTTCAGGGCAGGAAGCTGGAAAATAGCAGCAGGGGCCAGGACCCTTCCCTGGAGGAACAACAAGCTATTCTTTGAAACTGTGCTTCCTAATGTTAACTCTACACCAACAGAAATGTGCCCCAGTTCTTCTATGCATGGCAGGAACCACAGCAGAGTGCAATGCCAAAGCTGTTCTGATGATACTTTGGCAATCAAAGGGTTTTCATCATTTTTATCCAGTATTCTTTGCTCTTCTTCTCTGGCCCAAAGCAGTGAAGGTATGCACACACATTCTGTATATGCGTGTACATGCAGACACATTCTTAGCTGAATCATCTTATGAGTTTACTCTTGTCTGTTTCTCTGTTCAGCCAAGCTAGTGTTTTCCTAAAACATAATGATAAACCGGTCCACAGGCTGTTTCTGGCTGCCACCCAATATTACTTCAAAGTCTTGAGTTCTGCGGAATAGCACCTTCCTTCTCTCCAGCTCAGATCAGCACTAGTACATTTCGAAATGAAGGAAACTGAAATCCAGTTGACCTTTTCCTGTTTCCAAACATAGAGGAGCTAGTTTTGCTGTAGGTTGAGCCTTCTGTTCTTGGGTACTAAGATGAAAGAGATTTCTGCATTAGAATCATTTTCTAGACTAAAGTCATGCTATAGTGCATCAAAGCTTGTGAAGGAACATGCCCATATGTGTACTATGTACAAAGAAATTTTTAGCTCTGCCATGATAATTGTTTGTGTGTGTGTGTGCGCGCACACACATACCTGTTGATTAATGGCAACCTGATGAATTTCATAGAGTTTTCTTAGTCAAGGAATTGTTTTGCTAGTTCCTTTCTCTGAAATACAGCCTGCAACAGCTGGTATTTGTTGGCAGTCTCCCATCCAAGTACTACCCAGATCTGACCCAACTTGGTTTCCAAGATCAGACAGGATCTGTTCCCTTTAGGGTAGGAATTCCCGGCTATTTCAGCTATAGCCAATCCCTGTGTGTCTTAAATAATTTATTTTGTGTTGTTGGATACAGAACTATACATGTGTTTAGCAACTGCAGCCAAGCCCCATGTGATGCTGGCCACAAGGAAGATCTTTCATTTAGGTGTTTCACATAGGTCCCATCTTTTTGGAATTGGCTTATAATGTACACTATCTCAGAAACATCCAGTGTAAGCAAGCCAGCAGAATGCTGAGCTAGGCCAACGGTCCTTTCAGTACACTTGAAGCAGACACCTTTGCCAGTGTCTTGTTTAAATCATGCTCAAGTCTTTCAAGAAGTGTCAAAAGTACCTTTAGGTTCGTTTTTCATTTACATCTTGTAGTCTTAGTTGTTATTTCTAAGAAAGCTTTTAGAACAGTTCTACAAAATCTGTATGAAGCTTTTAATGAGCTGCTTACATTTCTTGCTGGTATACAAAATCCTTCTGTACAGTCTATATCTAATCTTGAGGGCAGCAAATATTATTGATACTCTTTATATAGGTTACATTATAGATTTCATTTGCAATAGGTTTCTAGAATCTTTTCTATATGAAAGAAACATGGCTGAGATACTGGACTGGGAGCCATAAAATTCACACAGGCAGAACTATGACACATCTCCCCCACCCCGCCAACAAAAATACCTTTTAAGTTGCTACAGACCCCCCAACATAGCTATATATAGACCAGTAGAGAACTGGGGTTTGTGTGTAGCAGAGCAGAGTCCAGCTGTATTCCTATACCTGGACACACAGTGAAAGGCATCCTCCAGGACTTCCTGGAGGTCCAGGAGGGGGATGTCATTGCTTTACATCCAGCTATAGGAACACAGCCAGACACTGCTCTGCTACCACTACCCCAACTCCCCATCAGTCAGTAAATGACCATGGGTAGGGGCTGAAATAGCTTAAAAGGTGGTTGGGGGGTTTGTTGCGTGGTCAGTAGAGAATTCTGACCTCAATGACTTTAAAAAAAAAGTTATAGAGGCATAAGTTGGACGTATGCCTTTATAAGTCATTACTGGAATGCCAGCCTCAATTGGCGGCAGTCTAGCAATGGATTATACTAACTTGGAATGTGCAAATAGTTAGGGAGTTGTCCAGTCTTTGGAGCTGTTCTCATAATGTCAACACTTCTTTTAGTGATAGGTTATTTCTTATTCAGTAGCACTGAGTGGCTACTGAGAAGATCTTTTCTTAAGACAAGAAGCAACTTGTGAACTGCTCAAGAGACTCAGACTCTTTTCACTTAAAAGGGAAAATGCAATTTTTCTTGCTAGGATGGTTTCACATCAAGACTGGGAAGACTGTGGCCCTCTAGAAATCCTGTAATACTTGGCCATTGGCTATGCTGGCTTGAGTTTATGGAGCTGGGAGTCCAATAGTATCTGTAGGGTTACAGGTTCTCTAGGCCTGTTTTACAATTTGATTTTCCTTGCACTACAGACTCTAATCTACTGTGTACAGGTAAAGAGCACAAAGCCACATACTGACCTGCAGTGTGAGACCTTGACTGATGGAGAAGGTATAAGTAAGTCTGTCCTGACACCTGCTACCCAGGCCTTTCTTGGGCTGCTGCAGTGGTGGAAGCTGGAGAGGCTGTGGTGACTCTTGGTGTGCTTCAAACATGGCTCGCCTCTTCTGCAGAAGCAGTTGCTGTCTCAACACTACAGAAAGAGGCTTTCACTCAGTGTACGAGCAATGTAACATTTAGAAGTTAAGACTGGATTTGAGAGATCCATGTTCAAGTCCACACTCTGCCATAAAACTTTTTGGGCCAATCACTCACTCTCAGTCTAACCCATCTAACAGGGCTGTAGCAAGGAGGAAGAGAGGCATGTACACCACTCTGTACTCATTGGAGGAAAGGCAAGATAGGAATATAGGTAATGAATAATACAGTTGTCCCTTCATATTCGCTGGTGTTTGGTTCCAGGACCGCCCCCTCCATGGATACCAACATCCGTGAATACTCATGTCCCATTATATGCAACGGCATAGCAAAATGGTGTCCCTTATATAAGATGGCAAAATCAAGGTTTGTTTTTTGGATTATTATTTTTTAAGAATATTTTCAAGCCATGAATACTTAAATCCGTGGATACCAAATCCATGGATATGGAGGTACAACTGTACATACAATTTACCAAAGCCATTTCTTCTCCCTTTGGGAGTTGCCATGCCTCAGTGGCAGAGCACAAACTTTGCATGCAAGTAGTTCCAGTTTAAACCAGTAACATTTCTGGGTGAAAAGATCTCAGCTGTTGGGTTAACAGCTTAGCCTAGAACTTTGGAAACACTCTTAACAGTTCTGAGCTAGATGGGACACTGGCTTAACTCGATAACTGGCTGCTTCAACCTCCACATCCTGGCTACAGCATCATTAATGTTCACCCACTTACAGTTTTTTTTTTTTTTTTAAAGAGTCTTTCACTGTTTAGTGACCCTTGCAAGGTAAAGTCTTTGGAAGCTTTCATTTTGAGCAGAGCCTTGAAACATCACTTTTTTCCCATCCTGGCTGTGGGATTCTAGGAGCTGCAGTCCAAAAAAAATAACTTTTCTAAGCATTGGTCTATAGGTATTGCCAGCAGCTACTTCTTTAGCAATGATTTAATGATGCACTCCAAGGCAATACAGGCAACTGGTCAGGTATGTTGAGGATGGGAAGTCTGACCCTCTTGGACAACTTTTAGTGCAAAGGCAGAATGACAAGATACTAAAAGTCAAGCAGTATGACTTGATGATTCTTTGACGTCATCATGAATTCTGGATACCTTGATCAGGTGCTTGAGAAGAGGAATCTAAAAAGAAGTCACAAATAGAATTGCATGGCCTTTACATCAGAAATTAAAAAATGCCCACAAAGCTAGAAGTGCAATATTGCAGTGACCCAGAGAGCTTCTTCTCCCTATGGAGAGAAGCAGACATAGATAGAATAATTGGTTGACCGACCGAACCCAAAGGGTGCTCAGCAGTGGCTCCTCTTCGTCTTGGAAAGATGTGACCAGTGGGGTGCCACAAAGTTCTGTCCTGGGCCCAGTGCTATTCAACATCTTTATCAATGACTTGGATGAGGGAATTAGGGGCATACTTATCAAATTTGCAGATGACACCAAATTAGGAGGAGTAGCTAATACCCTAGAGGACAGGATCAAAATTCAGAATGACCTGGATAGACTGGAGAGCTGGGCCAAAGCTAACAAAATGAAATTCAATACGGAGAAATGTAAAGTACTGCATTTAGGGCAGAAAAATGAAATGCATAAATATAGGATGGGAGAGACCTGGCTGAATGAGACTACGTGTGAAAGGGATCTAGGAGTCCTAGTAGACCACAAGTTGAACATGAGCCAACAGTGTGATGCGGCAGCTAAAAAGGCCAATGCGATTTTGGGCTGTATCAATAGAAGTATAGTGTCTAGATCAAGGGAAGTAATAGTGCCACTCTATTCTGCCTTGGTCAGACCTCACTTAGAATACTGTGTCCAGTTCTGGGCACCACAATTAAAAAAGGATATTGACAAATTGGAGCGTGTCCAGAGAAGGGCAACTAAAATGGTGAAAGGTCTGGAAACAATGCCTTATGAGGAGAGACTTAGGGAGCTGGGTATGTTTAACCTGGAAAAAAGACGGTTAAGAGGCAATATGATAGCCCTGTTTAAGTATTTGAAGGGATGTCACGTTGAGGATGGAGCAGGCTTGTTTTCTGCTGCTCCAGAGACTGGAACATGGAGCAATGGGTGCATGCTCCAGGAACAGAGATTCCACCTCAACATGAGGAGGAACTTTTCGACAGTAAGAGCTGTTCGGCAGTGGAACACACTCCCTCGGAGCATGGTGGGGTCTCCTTCCTTGGAGGTCTTTAAACAGAGGCTGGATTGCCATCTGTCGGGGATGCTTTGATCAAGATTTCCTGCGTGGCAGGGGGGTTGGACTGGATGGCCCTCGTGGTCTCTTCCAACTCTGCAATTCTATGATTCTATGATAAGGCTCTTATGCATGGAAAAGCACCAAGCAATTCACCTGTGTCCGGACAATTTTTCTTACATGCAATAGCCTATGTGACACAGTAAGTTTTGGTAATATGAAAATGGCTATGCAACAAATCCCTCTGCAAAGACTTGGACATCTATGCAAAAAGAAGAATTTTCCCCTTGCTCATATCCCTTTGTGTCTGGAGGGCAGTCGGGCTCTGGTAAAGGAATTCTGCCTTGCTTGGGTACCAGGCTGATGGAAGGTACCCTAACACAAAGATAGAGCTGATTTGTTTCATTATTCTCTTGCTTCTGAGTGGCTTATGATTCTTCACTAAGAGACTGATAAAGCATTTCCCTACTACTGAAATAGACAAATGAGCCACCTAAACCAGTGCCATTTATTCTGGCAGCATCTATTACTGGCCTTTTCCATCATTGACAAAAACTACACAAATAGTGCCTCTGATTTTTTTTTTGCAGTAGGAAACTCATGTCAAAATACACACAGAAAAACTCCGTATGGACATTTGCAGTTTATTTTCCTTGTGTATCTAAGCAACAATAAACCCACCTGGGGCTTTCTGTGCACTTGCAGGGGACCGCTTGAGCCAGCACTTTTGGAAGGCAGCCCAGAATGGCAGCAGGATGCTGAAGACAGAATTCTTCAGCTCATCAAATAAGCTTGGAGGGGGCAATGGAATCTCCTCCTGGAGGGCCTGCTCAGCTGCCCGGATTGCTCTGCCCAACCTCTGAGTATCCACCGCCACCTGAAGGGCAAGCCATAAACATTCAGCATCCTGACTGTCTTGATAACCCATGGGAAACATTGTCACCCTCCTTCTCTACCCCTGTGTCCCCCACCATCTCTAGTAAAGCAGAGGCGTTAATTGGAGGTCAAGCGTAAGCTCTCACTTGCATCATTTTCATGCTACGCTGGCCTCTGTTTTGGGTGTATTCTGGTTTCTCTGCCCAAATGTTGAGAGATAGCAGCTGTGCTCAGGCAGGGCATTCCCTAGATAAAATGAGTCAGGGGCTCTGAGAAGCTGAAATGAATTCTGCCAGCAGGAGTTAGATGACGGCATTTCATTATTTTGGAATTGCTGTTCTGCAAGGGATAGAGACAGCTACTTTGCCACAGCTCCTCACTGCATTTTATATTTTCCACAATGATGATGATGATGTGACACCTCCTTTGGGGGGCAAGGTGAAGTGTCTATTTTAGCTGGATAAAAATTGGGGGGGGGGACAGCAGTTACAAAATCAGCAGCATTTAATTTTTTTCACAAGAATATACCTGGCTATGCACTCTCAGTTAATCCTCAGAGGATACAGAAGAACATTATACCTTCATTGGTGACAGAACATATGGTGCAGTGTAGCATATGTAAACAGGTTTGTACATTTGCTATATGTCTGTGACAACACTATACAAAGTAGGAGAGTGCTCGCTAAATTCAGCACCCTGAGAGTCACAGTCTTCTCTCTTTACAGCCATAAGAGCTAGAAGGTTGCTTTTAAAAGATTAGTTTATATTGACAACATTTATTTATAACACTCTCTTCACTAAGGCCCTTTCACTATATTGGCAAGGCCTAATAAAATTTCAGGTGGCCAAGGAGAGCCAGCGTGGTATAGTGGTTGGAGTGTTGAACTAGGATGCTGAGAGACCAGGGTTCAAATTACCACTCAGCCATGGAAACCCACCTTGGGCAAGTCATATTCCCTCAGCCTCAGAGGACGACAATGACAACCCCCCACTGAACAAATCTTGCCAAGAAAACCCCAGCATGGGTCTTAGGATCACCATAAGTTGGAAATGACTTGAAGTCAGACAACAACCAGCCCAAGGAAAGGTTGAGCAAAGCTGTGAACTTATCCTATGTATAATTGATTTCAACCACAAGCTTCAGCTTTTTTCAGTACATAACTTGAATTCCTTCACAAAGAATGTGGATTTCTTTAAAACCCTAAAATGTGCCCACTCTTGGCCATTGTCCCTTTCCATTAATACTCATTCTATCAGGTCTTTTGGTGAGCTGGGAGAGAATGGGGACACTAGGTGCAACCTCATACATGGACAAAAAATACACTCCACCTGAGGGGGAAATGGTACTTTTATTTTGCAGTGAAAAAATAATGGAACTCCTCAAGTAACCATTCAGCCCCATGGACTGCTTAAAGACTTTGGGCAACCTGTGGCCCTACAGATGTTGTTTGACTGCAAGACCGATCAACCCTAACCAACACTAAAGCCTGACAAGTTCAGGCTATATGACAGACTGCATCTCCCGTATGATCTTGTCTGGACCCTAAGCTCCTCAGAAGAGGCCCTTCTCTCAGTCCCTTTTAGACCCTTCACAGGCATGGCTAGTGAGGACATGAAACTGCCTTCTCAGTGGCTGCCCCTGGGCTCCTGAACTCCTTTCCCAGGGAGGCCAGAATAGCTCCCTCCTAGCTAGCCTCCTCCCCCCCCCACTAGGCTTTTAGAACTGAAGTTTTTAAAGAAAGGGCTTTTAAGCTGTATTGCTTGAATTATACTGTTTTAAAACTGCTTTTTATCATGTTTAATTGTAGATTTTAAATTGCTATAGTATTACTAATAGTTTAATACTATTTTAATATTGATCTTTTGTATGTTTTTAGCTATACAGGCTGAGTCTCCCTTATCCAAAATGTTTGGGACCAGAAGTATTTTGGATTTTGGAATATTTCAGATTTTGAAATACTTACATATATGTGTACATAATGAATTATCTTGGAGGTGGGACCCAAGTCTAAACACAAAATTAATTTGTTTTTCATATACACCTTATACACATAGCCTGAAGGTAATTTTACACACAATATTTTTAATAATTGTATGCATGAAACAAAGTTTGTGTACATTGAACCATCAGAAAACACATAAAATATGAAAAACCCTGTAATGTCGGTACTAAAAAATGTTACGGATTTTGGAATATTTTGGGTTTCGGAAGTCTGGATAAGGAAGACTCAACCTGTATTATATTCATTTTAATTTGCAAGCCATTTTGAGCCAATGTTAAGGAAAAGGCGAGATATACATAAAAACAACAGTGATGATGCTAAAAACAACAACAGTGGTCCAACATCTGGAGGGCAACAAATCAGCTACCCTTACTTCAAAGAATCTCTTCATTAATTATGATATCCTTTGAGGATCAGACCAAAGATGTTAATACAACATCCTGTTTTCAGAAGTGTCATTCAGACAGGTACCCTCAGGTAGCCAACAAGCAGACCATGAAGAATCGTCCTATTGAGTAACAGATGGAATTATAACCCATTCACCTTCCCCTGAAGCCAGTTTACTCCTTTAAAAGCAAACACAGGAGAAAGAAGGACAATATAGCTGGTGTTAAACCTTTACCATAGCTGTGATTTGGTTAAGTGTGGAAGGTCTCTCTCTCTCTCCCTCTCTCTCCCTCCCCCCCCTCTCTGTAGGACCCCAAAGTGCCTATCTGCCAGTGGTTATACTGACAAGGGGGATTTGGGGAGTTGCAGTTGGAAAAAGGAACATTTCCACACTGTGATCTCTGACAGTATCACAATGCTGCCTGTTTCTCATCAAGGAGAGACATAGGATCCTACCTGAAGTTGAGGCTCAATCTGAGAAGTGAGGAAACAGTCCCGTATCACTAGGACCTTTTTCTTCAGAAGAGCCATGTCAGGCCAGGCGTGATGGGCATTCTTGAACTTTTGTACCTCCAGTAGAAAATGCAGGCCACTCTCCAGCACAGGAGGACCATGAAGCTGGAGGTGTTTAAGGAAATGGAGCATCTCAATGGTGGGCCATCCCTCAGCAGCCTTCTTTACAGACTGCCAAAAGGAGGCCTTGTCTTCCCCGGTAGGCTGAGCTGTGGCTGCTGCAGAGCCAACCTGAGCTTTCTGGCTCCTTAAACGCCTGAGAGCCACTTTGGCAGCTATCGATTGTAGCAACGGTTCCAGTTTGTGCCAGTGCTCCTCTTCGATTTGGGAGGGCTCCTGCAGCCCATGCTTCTTCAGCCATTTACTCACTTCATCCCAAAACTGATCAAAAGCAGGGGCAACAAAAGAATACAAGAAGAGTCGGATTTCGTTCCAACTAAAATCACTTATTTCTCCCTGGTCCAGCTCTTCTTTTAACCTCATTTTCAGCTCCTTGGGGAGACAGACATTTGAGCCTCCAACCCCTGGCTTGTCACAGATATCTAGAAATTTCATTGTGCAATCCAGAAGTTTTTTACTCTTTGCAGTGTATTGGCAGGCCTCCACTTCCTGAAGCAATGCCAGAATTCTTTCCAGTTCCAAATCTTGCATTTTATGAGCTGCTTTTCTAAACGTGTTTAAGATAACTGTGTTGCTAAGCAAGTCTGGTTCATTTTGAGGAGTAGGAATATCCTGAGGAGTTGGGGGGTTTTCTTCAGCTCCCTGGTCAATATGGTAAAACTTGGGAGCTGCCTTCTTTCTGCCTTTTTTCCTAGGCCGCACTCTGCCTTTTGGATCATAAAGCCAGGACTTCTCTCTCTCCTTCTTTATCCTGAAAGAAAAAGGTCATACAATGGAGGGCAATAACAACAGTGAAACAGAACCCCAGAGCCTAAGCTTCAAATGATTGTTGATAAGAAATCTCCTCCCTAAAACTATATTCTGATGATGTACAAATGAAATACTCATTCTGTTTGAGGAACAAATCATGCAAATCAGAACAATGCATTTATTTGCAAAAAAGTGTACTGACTACATTGCTTTGAATTTTACAAAATGTGTTTACAAGGAAAGGGGTGTTTTTTAGCAAAGAAAGAAGAGGAACATGGGTTCAGAAAACACTGACAAGAGCTGGGCAGGGAGAGCAAGCCTTGCTCTTTCATCACTGGAAACTAAAGGCAAGCAATAGTAATAGCATTTATATTTCTATACCGCTTATGAGTGCAAAGCATTCCCTAAGCGGTTTACAGTGTGTTAGCTAATTGCCCCCAACAAGCTGGATACTCATTTTACTGACCTACGGAAGGATTGAAGGCTAAGGGAACCTTGGAGCCGTGGAGGATCGAACTCACAACCACTGCGCCGCCAGGGCATTCAGTGCCACCAAGTACATTCTGCGATCAAAATTTTGACCTTCCCACCCACAACCATGAGGCCTAGAAACTCTTCTTTTTTCCCTTTTCTACACAAAAATGAAATTTTTAGGAAGCCAAATTCTAGACCGTGCCACAAACCCTCTTGCTAGTGATTTCTGTTGCATATGAAGTTCTACTTGATGGAAATAACTGCACCCTTATTTTGAAAGGAAGCAAAAAGCTCCCCAGTTTGTCTTGGAATTGAGTTGTCACTCCAGCAGCCTTATTTCCCAACCATAACAACAAAGCTTATCTACAGTTAAGAATTGAATCTACTTCTGATTTAAAGTGAAATCCTATACTTGTCTGTTCAGAAGTAAATCCTATTGAGCTGATCACCTTTAGTATGTATAGGACTAAAGCTTAGTTTATATGTTCATGTATATATGTAACAATTATGTAGAAATGAGTCAATTGACTTGGATTCAAGTGGCTTCAATGACTTGACTTGGACTCAGCTTGATAATAAATGATGCACTAACTCAACTTGACTCATAACATGTATATGTTTAATGACCAACTTGCTGGCCTTGGTTCAGTAATATAAGGCATTCATCCAGAAACATAACAGAACAGAAACAGTTTTCCTCCTTTGAATAAAACTTCCATGATCTCACTGCTTTTTGCCTACCAGTCACGTGACAGAAGTGGTAACAACAAATGCATTAGGCAATGGGCTTGAGGTGGAAGGATCCTTGTGAAACTTTTCTTAGGTCCCATCTACACGATTTAAATAATACGTACGGCGTGCGGAAGTTTGCGCTTCGGTACAAACAGCCGTTTGGATGCACACGAATGCAAAAGAGGGGGGGCGGTTTTCCACCCTGAAATACGCACATGCGGCGTTTGGGAGGGAAAGCGGATCGCAAAGAGAAATCCGTACGCCGTTCAGATGGCTGATGGATCTGTACTGTCCGTTCGCACACATACGAACAGGCAGGGTAATCTGATTGGCTGGCCAAGTAGAGGGGGCGGGGATAGCACGGAGGGGAATTGGGAGCGGCTGCCATGTTGGTTTCCCGGCTAGCGAGCGTCCGGTAAGTCCATGAATTTATATGTTTATTTATTTTTATTTTATATTGTAAATACGGAAAAACAACTGTCCGCAAACCAGGAACCTTTAAAAAAAAAAAGCGGCAGGAGATTTAAAACTGTCGCTTGGCTTGCTCGCTCCAGCCAGCTTCGGGAAGAGGGAGTCATACGGAGTTTAGGGGGGTTAAAAATCGTATAGCCAGTTCATATGCATACGAACGACAGGCTGTTCGTATTTTTTGCCCCCCATACGGATTTTTTTTATGATCGCATAGCCACACCCTTAGAAGCAGCTGGAAAGACTCATCCTCAGAGTGCAGGACTCATACCTAACACATTTTCTGTCCCCCTCTGAGAAACACGTCCCGTGCTCTTGGGAGTGAGTCTTGCCTGCTGCTCAAAGTGAACGATGCCATAGTTTGCTGTTCCCAGTGGTGAGGTCGGCTGTGAAGATACAAACAGCTTTTGGCACTGGCATATTGCTCCCCTTAGCATCTCCTTTTTTTCTGTTAAATCTGGCTCCCAGATTTGAGACTCTACTTGGGACTTGACTTGAGACTTGAAGGTAGAGACTTGAGATTTGACTTGAGCCTTGGAGTAAAAAGCTTGTGTACGCCACTGATATGTATGTATCTTCACATGATATTTGAAATATTGATTGATGACATATGAGTGATTTAGATGGTAAATCTCAGGGAAAGCTAACTTACAGGATCATTGGGAGGATTCAAATGGGAAGGAAGATAACGTATGCCATCTTGAGCTCCTTGGACAAAAGGTGGACTATAGATACAGTAAAATGAGTAAATAATTTGCTTTCAGTAGCAGCTAGGAAAATTCTAAATCTGGCCTAAACCCAATACCTCTGGGATGGGAATCATGTAGCCCTACAGAAAGTTGTTGGATTGCAATTCCGAGCATTTTCTACCATATGCTATGTTGGCTAGGATTGTTAGAACTCGCAGTCTAACTACACTGGTGGGGGGTGGAACTATATGATTCTTACCTTAGCAATAGCTGTTCCCAAGTAGAGTAGACCTATTGAATGAATGGGGTTTATGTAAATGTTGACATATCACTCAGCACTTGGTTTAATGGACCTACTTTAGTTGGAACTAACAATTTAATTTAGTTAGGCCTCTGACTGGAAGAAACTTCTAACCTAAACAACTGAAGGCTCTAGTTAGCATCCTATTGTTGACATAAACAGGTGTAGGTTGAGCTACACATAAGGAGGGTCTTTTGGACAATATGGAATGGCTGTATCCAGCTGATGGTGGTAGGAGTGGAGTTCTGCAGATGCACAATAATGCACCCAGACCAGTATGTAAATGCATGTTGTGTACTGGCTCTGTTCATTGCTCATTGTACAATAAAGTGACAGCTATGCACACCTACCATTTGTCATAATGCTTTGCTACTGTGGTTTTCAGCATAGACAGTGTAATACGAGCATAGGGTATCTCAATTGGTGGATATTTATACTACACTGAAATGATGTAGGATCTCAACCATGGTGATGATTGAGGAGTCAAGTGGGTAAGTCATTACTATGGTTCAAGAAAGGTGGCAGTTTGCTCCCTTGATGGCCCTGCTGCTCCTTTGATCTAAGCCACATAGTAGAAGAAGTCACCTTGAAGATCTCTTTTCCCCAATATCCTGCACCTCACCATGGCCAATCAGATGCTTCTAGGAAGCCTGCAAGAAGGGTTTGAAGGCAACAATCCTGCCCAGTTCTTGCTTCCCAGCAACAGGATTTTCATGGCATACTGCTGCTGAACATGGAGGTTCTGTCTAGCTGTTTATTAATATTGCTGCAACATTTCTACATTGCCTTTCCTGCCATAGAGTCACAGGCAGCTAACAACAGAACATTCAAACAACACTAGCTAACTTGAATTAACATCTACTGACAAGACCAATATTCTGCATGCGTTGGATTATGGCTCCAAATTGTTGGAAGAGCATAGAGGCTGGCAGAGCAGAACATTTGTCAATCCCAGCTTCCAGTAAGCACCAAGGTCAGAGATGGAGAGTGTGCAGCCTTCCAGATGCAAATTGTACTGCAACTCCCATTATCCCTCATCATTGGCTATGGTGGCTAAACTGATGAGAGTTGCAACCTTGTAGCACCTGGAGTGTTCCAGATCCTTCACCCTGGTTTAGGTCAAGCCTTAATTTCCACAAGACTTTTGATTACCTCTCAGCTCTCTCTTGCTTTACTCTGTGGCTTTTGTTTTCAGTACTTTCAGTATCAAAGTGAAATGTTGGTGTACAATATCTGTAAGAAAAGGAATTAAGTAAGAATATGTTGCAATTAGAGAGTTACAAAAAGATCAGGAATGGGATAATTAATGACTCAATACAACCCAAAAACATCACCCAAGGAGACCTTCTGCTGTGCTTTTTGCAACCGGACTTGTTTATCTCGGATTGGCCTTTTTAGTCATCAGCGCGCTTGCAGAAAGCGTGGGATGAGTCCTTCCTGAATCTTCGTTTGCGAAGAAAAGCCAGAGAGAGAAGCCAGAGAGGGAGACATTCTTTATCTTTATTTATACCCCAAAACGACTTGATTGATAAAACAGTAACAATGGGACCTGTCACCTCAGATTGCACAATTTTCCACTACTGCCTGGCCCTGTGTATTATGCTAAATGGCACAATCTTCAGGACCCCTGGCAACTGGGGGGGAAAGTTAATATTCCTTTCCTGATAACCCATAGTTATCTTAACCCATCTTAAGACTCACTCAAGGAAGGATGTGATGTCATGTCGAAGATAGTGGAGCCAGCTGCCACCCAAAACAGCCAGCACATAATGAATGAGTGGCTCAAAAGTGGAAGGCTTCAAATCTTCGCTACCCGTGGATAGTATTGTCTTGAGTTGCTGGATGTATTCTAGTATACTGAAGCTAAACCCTGAAGGAAAAGAGAAAGAGCGTTCAAGGCTGGCGTAGGACTCTGAGGAATCTACTTTCAAGGTGCATGTTTGTTTTAGGACAGTGTAATATAGGGGCAAGAATGTCAGACAATGATTTTGTCCCCCACTGAGCTGTGAAAGTTACTTGGTGATGCTGAGCCAATCATTCTCTCTCAGCCTGACCTTTGGCACAGGGTTGTTGTGAATTTAAAGTGAGAAGAATGAAAGCCATGTACGCCAATCTGAATTCAAGAGAAAAGGCAGAGTATAAACATGACTAATAAAAGAAATAGAACTCTCCTTTCAAACTACATCTAGACATCTAGTTTCTCTGAAAGATCCAAAGGAATAAGTAAATTAGTTCATAATATACCATCTCTCATAGACTTAGATGGAGAAGATTACTAACAAATTCACCTCACTATGTCAGTGAGGTACTTCTTCACTCCCTGTCTATTTGATACACCACAATAACCTCAAGGCTATAAATAGACAATTGTGGTGTATGACTACCAAAGTTAAAGGTCTAACAATAGATCCATCAGTGCCTGTGGTGTATTTCCCCCCTTATTCCACTATTGTCTCTGGTCAAACAGCCTTTTATAATGTTTTCAAAACTCATGTAGCCTGGTCAGTCAGGGACAATAGTAAGATAGGAAAAAAATAAGTGTATAAACCTCGCACAAAGACCAGTCTTTCATATTCATTTATTAAATTAAAAAAAATAATACTACAGTACTTTCAACTCTTTTAATTATTAATGTCTGCCTCAGAGCGAAATGTACTTTGTAATCCAAAAAACTATAAGAGCTGTGGAGAGGATAAGCTATGTCTTTTTGCTTTTCCTAAACATTAAGATATTGATACACCCATTTTCTGGATCTTCTGTTACTCAGGCGATAGGATGCACCGTTCCAAAACTAATGTAACTTGGAAACTGGAGGGTCAGTTTCGCACTGTCTATCCAACTCTCCCATTTCCTGCCCCAGCTCTGAAGCACCAGGAAATCTTGCATGACTACTCGGAACATAAAGTTTTGTTTCCTAACTTAACAAACAGCATGTGGATTCCCTGTGTAGTAAATTCACTTCAGCTTGGGGAAATGTTTTACTATGCTTGGCTTTGGTGACAGAGCTGGATTCCCTCATGCTCAGTTTCCCAAAATCACTCACCTGTATTGCTCTCTGCATAAGATGCCAGGAATGTGTCAAAAATCTGCAAGGCAATTTGGTGGACTTCAGACTGGGCTGATGGCTGCTCCCAAGCATTTTTATACAACTTTAGCTTCCTCCACAGTAAGAGGTTATTGGTCTTCTCCGGATCCTCAAACCTAAAGGGTAACCAGGAAAAAAAGCTAGTTCAGCATAATGAAGATCTTGAAAAATGCTTCCAAAACCATCAGCTGATCTGCAGAAGGCTGCAGTGGTATATTACAGATTCTAAAGAGACCTCCAACAAAGAATATTCACCTCTGGGACATAGGTAATCATCAAAGCACAGCCACCCCAGAAGTGACATAACAAACTCTGAAGTAGCTGAGAAAAATCCAACTCACCGAGTCAAGTAGTGAAGAAAACCATCCCCATCCCCCAGGTCACACATCAATGCCTGGAGAAAACGTATGGTTGTCAGTTTTTCAAACGGATCTTCTGGAAGGTCCAGTTGTTCATTTGGGCCAATTCCACTTCTTCCATTCTTCCTAAATTGCTGAGGCTAAAACAGGCAGAGAGCACAGGAATGATGAACGGTGAGGCATTCTGGCAGTGGGAGCCAGGGACAAACAGGTTGGAGAAGGCAGCCTTAATGAAAATTAGCTACCACCCTTTCTATTCTGAGAATGATAACATTATACTCATAATACAAGGGACCACCTACACATACTGGCCTGTCAACTCACTAAGTTCAAGAGTGGAATGTCGAGTAGAGCTGCCTCAGCAATTGAATCAATATAGTCAAACAACTTGGTGCATCCAATTTGTACAGCTTTCTCTCAGATCACCTGCCACACTATGAAAACTTCTCACAAAATTATTTCAGCCATCTTTTCATTTGTCAGGGTGAAGTGATATTTTTTTCTTGCCACACTTATTTCAGTTATGTTTCCATTGTTGCTGTATTTTACTGCTGCATTTTTAATTATTGTGAGATGCTTGATTAATACATAATAAAAAGGTGTGGTATATATCCTTCTAAAAAATAAGCAAACAAACCTAAATAGACTTTCCTTGGGTTTTTTCCAGGCTATGAGGCCATGTTCTGGAATAGTTTCTTTCTTACATTTCGCCTGCATTTGTGGCTGGCATCTTCAGAGAAGGATGCAGGTGAAACGTCAGAAAGAAACTATTCCAGAACACGGCCTCACAGCCCGGAAAAAAACCAAGGAAAATCTATGGATGCTGGCTGTGAAAACCTAAATAGATGGTTGATTTATGGAGCCCTGGTGGCACAGTGGTTAAATGCTGGTACTGCAGCCACAAGGTTGTGAGATTGATCCTACAAGGTTGACTCTGCCTTCCATCCTTCTGTAGGTTGGTAAAATTCCAGCTTGTTGGGGCAATTAGCTAACACATCATAAACCACTTAGGGAGTGCTTTGCACTGACAAGAGGTATAGAAATATAAATGCTATATTGCTATTGCTATATGGTTGAAAACTAAAGCCCTCAGGAGAGAAAAATCCACCAGTGTCTCTTAAATCATAATCATTTATAATTACAGAAGGATAAGAGGATATGACAGAAATAATATAAACCAAGCATTCAATATCTGTTAGAACTAGTATGCACACCATTCTCCAGTCATCATTTCTTTTTATATGCCCCATTGTATCCTGTTGGTCATCCATGACAGGAAGCAGTCCCACCATATTACAAGAAAACAGGAAGTCAGTGTTCAGGAAGAGTTCCTCCTCTCTCTGGAGTCCTGAACTAGGTCCAAGCCTACAGAAATGTTAAAATAAATAGTTAGCATTACTTAACAAAAACAAGCTGAGTATCAAGGAAAAGGAGGCAAAAAGAGAGGAAGAAAGAAAAGGAAGAACTTCCGATTGCCCAAGAAATGGAATATGAGCACCATAGCAGAAAGGTCCCCACAGAAAGATCATTTTAAAATATTTTATATGATAACTGAGGTGGCAATTCACCGTAGAAATCAAGATGCGTTCACCATAACTACAGCAAAAAGTCAAAAACAAAGATTGACTGTAGCATATGCTGGTTCCTTCTTCTAACACAAACCTGAATTGCCTGGTTCTCTGTTGGTGAATGAGAAATCGGGGAACCCAGTAGGAGCGCAGGCGTCTCAAAGCATCATATTGCTTCCTGCTCAAGGCAGCAAATGCAGTTTCCTCTGTGCCTGCCGTTTCCCCAAGCTGCTCCTGTCATCAGTGGGACAGCAAGATGATAATGTTATTACACAATTTGCATGACATCAAAACCAAACCCCACTGTTTTATACGCATCTTGTCTTGCAATTGCTGCCACCATCTTTACGATTCCTCTCACAGTGTTTAGTTTTGGTAAAAGCTTCTGCACATCTGGTTCCTTCGGGGTGGAATCCAGGGTGGGACTGGCCTACCTAGCTATATGGAAGAATGACATTTACATATTTGGTTATATTACTGCCTTGTGGTTTCCATGTTTAACCTCTGAGTTGCACTGGCTTAATAGAAAACTATAAAAATATTTAGAAAATTACATTTTGCTCACGCATTTTATCTGTAAAATGGGATATAGAGGCAAAAAATAATGTGTTTTACAAATTCTTGATTTCTTTAATGTGCTATATGCATGTTGTATGTTTGTGACTTGGTGTATAATTTATGGCTGAGATCCCTGACCCAGAGTTATTGGTTCTACTCCTATTTCTCATTTTTGCTTTGTACTCATGACTCACCATATGAATCTGGATTATAATAGATTGATAGCATGCAGTGGGTTCATATAATCATTGTGGAAGGAACCTTCCTCTTCAACTGGAATCCCATATGTAAGTTCCTATAGCCTAGTCCTGCCAAACCTGATAATGTTCAGAGATGTCTGGGGATTATGGGAGCTGTGGTCCAACACACCAAGAGGTAAACAATTGGAAAAGTCTGCTTTAAACAGAAAGTTTACCAAACAGTGTAGCTCAAAGGTCTGGGCATCACTTGTGGGTTATGTCACAACATTCCAGGAACCACATGAGTAACAACTTTCTATAGATCACAACTGGAACAACTGCACAGGGAGCAGCAAGCACACCTGCTTCTGTACATAGGAATGAGCTCTTAAACCTTGCATACACACAGTGAGATCCATGTTAGCTGTTCTCACTGTTTTAACTAATGTAAGATTCTTGTTCATCAAGAAGAGAAAGTAGAGGAGAGGGATTTGCAATGTGAGTGAGCATCCTTGCCAGTGCAGACTTTACCATTTACAAAGTCAGTGGAAGTGACAGCTCTTTAAGCTTCATACATGTGTCTGAAAACACTAGTTTATTGTCTTTGTTTTATGCAGAGCTTGTAAATAAGTTGCTTCCATTTGAGGTAGGCAGGATAAATGTATTTCAAATTATTAATTTATATACATATATACAGTCGGCCCTCCATATTCATGGATTCTGTGTCCACGAATTCAACCAACCACAGTTTGAAAATATTTGGGGGAGGGGGAGAATCCAAAAAGCAAACCTTGCTGTTCACCATTTTATATAAAGCACACCAGTTTACTATGCCAGTGTATATAATGGGACTTGAGTATCCACAGATTTTGGTATCCACTGTGGATCCTGAACAAAACCTCAGTGGATATTAAGGGCCCACTGTATACCACCTGCTTCCTAAATTGAATTGGTGCCCTAAATTGTCCTCTCCAAGACACAAGAGGCCAAATATTTCACTACAGTTCCTCTTTCAAATCCTAGTATGTTCTTATAATCATTGTGTCCTTCACCTAATTCATTCTATCAGTATTTAACAGTCTCCAGCTCTAGAATTCTCTAGAATTCTCTAGAATTCTCTATTCCAAGGGTGGTCTGTGATTTCATGGGTTTGTATATAAAAATGTTGATTGATTTATTGTGTGAGTATGAGGTAGGTAGCTGTTGGGGGCAGGAGAGAATGGAGTGTTGAGGTGGATGCTGATTGGTGGAACATTTGAGGAAATTTGCATTGGACCATTGGTGAATGGCAACTGGAGTCTTGTTTGAGTGGAGTCAGTTGAGCCTGGTGTTTGAGAAGAGTGTAGCTGGGAAATGTGTTTGAGAGGACTTTGATATAGACTAGTGGTGGAGTAAGAGAAAAGAGTTTGAGTTGAGTTTGTAAGGGTCTGATTAGTTTGAGAGGAGACAGTGTGGTATTTCAAATGTTATATATAAATACATGGCTGTTTTATGTTTAACTTATGTAAATAAAGTTTTTATTTTGTTTTTATACATGTTTAGCCTCCATCACTATCATTCTGAGAGCTGGGATTCAGACAAGAGGTCTGTGGTGCCAGTTGAAGGTGGAAGGGTAGTGTCCTGTTGGGGATAAAAGTGGTATGAATCCTCACATGAACCTTGAGGGCATTTAGACTAACCCCACAGTAGGTGTCACACAAGGAGGACAGGAGGATGTCACTACGTGTAGCATTGGTGGGGATCACATTGAGTGTTTGCAGTGAGCATGGTGAAGTCTTCCCATTTGGTGGGTTAAGTGTAAAGACCTCCACATTTGGTCACAGTGGTGGGATTTCCTGAGAGGAATCCTCACAGTTGGTGGCACTGGTGTGATAGATGAGGTGGAAAGCCCCACACTTCTTGTAAATGAGGGGAACCCTAATACAAAGGGTGGGAACACCCACATTTGGTGTAGGCAGCAGTGAGATATAAGCTGAAATCCTCATAAGGTCAACCTGCAGCCATCAGGCCACAGGTGGCCTTCAACCCAAATTTTACATGGCCCTTCCAGCCCAATTGCAAATGTTCTTTGCATGCACTCTGTCCAGACCTCTTTCTTTTTCTTGGTAAAAGGTTAGGTAGGAAGAAAGAAGGAGAGAAGGAAAAGAGCCCCAATGTAAAGATGTAGCATAATCATGGCAAACCTTCATAAGTCAAAGATTTGGAAGAATTAATGAAAGGGTCCACTGGATGCTCCAATGCAAACAAGCAATCCACTGATGGACTGAGTCTACAACATTTCTGGATAAATGAGGCAGTAGAAGGCAAAGCCTAGTCCCTGGACTCTGTGTTCTCAATTAACCTAGCAGCTGGGCTGTGCATTTGGCAGATATGTCAGTTTCCCCCAGGGAGAGCAAAGAGGAAGGAGGGAACACCTGCACCCCAGCAGCATTACTCACTTGAGAGGCAGGAGGGACCATCAGCATGTACTTAGCTTGAATGCTCCTGCCAACAAAAGAACAAAAACATCACCAACCCCAGGGAGATTTAGGACAGCCAGATGGCTTGAACTGAAGCTGGAAAAATCTAGATTTGGTAATTTGGTAGATTTGGTAAATGGCCTGACCAGTTTGTTGCTAATACACCATGACACCAGTTAGTTTGCATAAGTATATTTTCCAAGTTGGGTGTACAGGTTGACCCCTGTATCCATGGGATCAGTATCCATGATTTCACTTATCCACATCAAAAAAAAATGTTCTCTAGGCATTTTCTAGGTCATCCAGCACAATTTTATGGTATGCTTCTACTGCATGTTGGACTGGAAGTCATTCATTTCAATGTGGTTCACTATTATCCACAGTCTCACATATCCACAGTAAGTCTGGGAACATATTCCCCATAGATATGGCGGGGGGGGGATCTGTACTATATCCAATCACAGGCTGGAAATGCTAGTTTTTGAGATTACAGTTCCCAGAATCCAACATCCAACAGGGCCACTTTTGCAAGTTCTGTGTGAGACTTTTTTAAAGAACATTTTTAAGAATGTGGAATAAAACGGTAAAATAGGACATAACATGACATCTTGGATTGTTCAAGTAGCACAAGCCCCTGATACCTAACCTTCTGCCTCACAGGAAAATGGAAACACAAGCTCTTAAGTCAGGCCAGATCTGTAACTTGTGGACATTAGACACAATGAGAACGTGTATGTCTTCCACATGCTTTCCCCAAACTAATCTTACATGGAGCTGACCCTCTACTTCATCCTTTTTAGAGACCTCAAGGGACCCAAAACCTTAGGGGCAGGATTACATCACACAGCGTAATGTAGGACTGTGTATCACCTTGAAACAGCAGAGGATCTATATCTAGGGGTAGGCTTGGGGAAGATGTGCTCAGCAAAGCCCACTCCTTAAGAGGCCCACTTCCTCATCACTTTCCATGCTGAGACCTCATGGTACACAACCTGTACAACTGCTCACAAAGAGAGACAAGGTAAGTGAAGGTTGCTGTTGCTCTTCCTTCCACTTGCCACTTCTTGCACACTTGTCAAAGGCAGGTGAACTGACAGCAACAGCAAGGCAGCAAGAGCAGGGCCAGGTAGCTAGCATCCCATAAATTCAAGTGTTTTATTAGAAAACCAAGTTTAGTTTGTATTTTCTATTGGTATATGGTATTTTCTGTTCTATGATCTTTTACTCAGGTTGTATTTCCCAAGGCCACCCGTTGGCAAATGGATTTATAATCCTCTTCTATTTTAAAAATGTTTGCCTTTTCCCTCCTTCTTCTCCCCCTCTTTGGGTCCCTCCGCCTTTCTGAGTGTTTGTTTTGTTATGTGTTGTGTATTGTATGAATTATTATTATTATTATTATTATTATTATTATTATTCTGCCTTTTCCCTAGGGAATCAAGGCAGAGTACAACATAATTATAACAATAAGATATTAATAAAACAATAAAAAACAACAAAATTATGAATGTCAGACCTTCTTGGTGCTTTCATATTTGTTTTTATTATATAGTTAAATACTAATATATATAAAGAAAATCAAGTTTCTAATGCCTAAGAAGTGCCCAGTGAAGTCTCAGAAGAGGCAAGGACAATTCCCAGAGGTCACACAGCTGGGATTTCAATGCCTCATAATATGTAAAATTTTCTCCCTTCTCATGACTACAAGCAAATAAAATTGTACACACTTAATTTACATAATTTACACAGGTTGCAGAATTTAATTTTTTTAAGTGTGAATTTTGTTTTAAAAGCTAAAGGTCTACAAAATTGCTGCAGGATGCCCTGTAATATTCTAAAAGATAGGTTGAGCCAAGACATTGGCTACTTGAGGCAAAAAATAGATGATGCTCCCTACATTTGCAATATTACTGGCAATATGACACTATTTTCTACCAAACTCAAGAACAACAGACTACTTCATATGCGCACAACAAGGCATGTAACACAACAGGTCCTTCGTCATCTGAGGGGAATGCTCAGGAGAGTGCCACAATGGCCTCCCTGCATTTTCTGCTTGAGGCAGCTGCCTCATTTTGCCTAACGATAGGGCTGGTCCTATTTAGTAGTTGTCCCCCAGTACCCTGTCTCTGAGAAACAGGGTATACACAGTCTAGGGTCACAGCAATAAAACTGCTAAGGGAGAGTCAGATTTTGACTGGAGGACCACTTCTGAGAAAGCCTTTCCCTTCCCCCTGTACTGTTTCATGATCAAAAGGAAAATGCTTCTAACAGTCCCTCGGAGGAGGGAAAAGACACAAATCACCATAGATGGCATTTAAAGCTTCAAAGGACATTTAGATCTGAAAAATAGTATAGGGAAATAATACAGCCTCTCCCCATCCCTCTCCCCTGGCCTGGTGCCTCTGTTCCCCTATAAATTTGAATAAACTGCATTTTCTTTAAAAGCCAGGCAATCCTCTCACTGATCTCCCATGTGATGTCTGTTTTGCCATGAATAACATTCCTCTCAACCCATATAGTTTGTGAAATTAGTTTACACCCCTACCGGAGGGCACTAAAAAAGAACAGCTGTGTCTCCTTTTGTGTTGCTGTGGCTTCCAAACGCCTAGTTTGCTCCATGACATCCTCACAGTCAATCCAGAAGTCTAGGAGGTGGATCCCCAGGGTGCCGTGAAGGAACTCCTTGAAGCTGTCCATACCAGCCTTCTGAAAGAGAAGGAAGAGAGAGGGGAGAAGAGCGTTGAGAGAGCTGCAGGTGTCTGAAGGGAGAAGGAAATATCACCCCCTCTCACACTGACACATTTGAGGGCCAACTGCCTGGCCATCTTGTAAAAGAAGAGGAGAAGAATAGGAGGCCACATAAACTTTGAAAGAACCCTCAGATACTACGGTACCCTCAGATACTACGGAATTGCAGCAGCTATGCCTAAGTTAAGAAAGTCGATGTTTGTGAACATTACTTCTTCAACTGAAAATTGGGACTTGAGGCAAAAATAACATGGAAATGACAGGGATGGGTTCCTATCCCACAAAAAAGAACAGTTTGACATATTTCAGCAAACTTTATGCACATGTGAAATGAAACAGCCAGATCACACATAGCCTTGCATTAGTAAACAAAAACATTTTGTACCTTCTAGAGACCACTTTAAAGTTTTTTTTCAAAAATTTAGCTAGAGGTTATTTTTTAAAAAAAAAAATCACCAGCATCTACTATTATTAGTTTCATTTTGGTCTATAGCTCTAATGCCCTTTAAGCATGCTGAAGGTCGCTAGTGAGGCAAGCTTATCTGCTTTCCCCCTTTTCTCTCTGCTTTGCTGTTCACACATGCTCAGTAAGGGGTTTTGGAGGCAGCGGCTGTTTACCTTGCCTGTTGTGGGCAGGCATACAGCTACTGTAGAATCAGCTAGTGTCAAATGCTGTTGTTTTCCAGCTCTATATTGCATTGTTTGCTGCAGGCATGTTGCTGCAACTCAGCTCCAAAAATCTATTTCTCCAGTGCCAATGCTGCTAAAAAAAAACTTTCAGCTAGACAGAGGACAAAGAGGAAAAGGGGTTAAGGTGGGCATAAAAAGACGTTCTATAAAGGAGATTCTTTGTCAAAGGCTTTGCTAACTGAGGTGTGCCTGCATAGCACTATGATTCCACTTTAACTGCTATGGTTAAATCCTATGGGAATCTTGGGCTTTGAAGTTTAAGTTGGGGTATTTAGAATTATCAGCCAAATAGCTCTAGTGTCTTCCTAGTGTACCAGGTTGAAGAAGATTTATCTAACCCGTGGGAAGGCCTGTTTATCTCACACTGGTTTTGCCAAGTTTCTTGTTAGGTCCATAGGAGGCGGAAGATGCATTCAGGTTTTCCTTCGTCAATCATATCAGGAACCATAGAAATAACCTAGCAGCAGAACAACACTCTTCCTTTGTACAGAAGCTCAGCCCAAAAGAGATTCCACATGAAGGACTATTAGCACTACAGACTAAAGGAATGGACATGTGTCTCTTCCATCTTTTTCTCCTTCAAGCATTTTTTGGTGGGGAAATGGTGGGCCGCCCTAAGGGGAAACTATCATGGGGTTTTCTTGGCAGAATTTGTTCAGAAGGGGTTTGCCTCTGAGGCTGAGAAAGTGTAATTTGCCCAAGGTCACCCAGTGGGTTTTTATGGCCAAGCAGGGATTTAAACCCTGGTCTCCCAGGGTCCTAGTGGTACAGTCAAACTGCTACACCACACTGGCTCTAAGTAGGAAATCCCATTTACAAATGAAACACTGTGGAAGACAATGAGGCCTTGACCTCTGTAAAATTCTGTGAATGGGGCAGGGCAATGGCCTGACAAGTATTTGTCTGGAAATAATGGAGGGCTCACTACAATTAAGGAATACAAGCTCAGTACAGGAATCAGCTACTTTTCAGTATGTATGTACAACCATTGTTGCCAGCATTGTAGTTAGCTTCCACAGGATGTGACAAGGAAAGTGATCCTTTAGATATCCATTGGGCAGATGGAGATAATCACTTTTTCCCTGCATCTCTGTAATTCACCACACAATGGGATCTATACTGACAGGATAGAAGTGCCACAGAGAAAGATCAGAAGCTGGACAGAGTGAGCATCTCCAAGCCAGCTTTCCTGCCAGGATGCCACACTACTCACAGTCCCTAGGATGTCTTCTTTCAACTGCTGCAGAGCAGCAGTTCCAAAACCAGAGGAAAGATCCAAGTCCTCTTGCTCTTCCTTGGAGTTGCATGTGTCATCCAGATCAAATTGCAAAATCTTCCTGGGTCCAGATAATGGTTTCCCACAGTTCCTTAAAAGATGGTACATGAAGTCAAAATCAGTAACACATGGTAATATCTTTGTGCAGGCCTTATTGTCATATCCTAGCATTCTGCATTCTCTTCATAGCAGAAGATAGCTTCCAAATGTGCAAAAACTGGTGTTTACACTATTAAAAGTTAACCATACCATACATGATGAGTAATAAATAACAGGGTTTTTTTAGTCTATCATATCAGGCATGGGGACATTACTCAAGAATGTTTAAAACGCTGCTCAAGACTGAATGCATTTTATTCATTTTGAGAAAAGTTGAAAGCTGCTAGAATGAAAGTCATCAATTTACAGAGGGTGAGAAGCCTTCTAGCCATATTTAGAGAGGCAATAATCTGTAACTTCTCTCCACACAGCAAGATGAGTATTTTCATACCTCTACAACCACTTGGCAATCTCAGCAAGATAAAAATGTATTCATTATTTTATTTACATGCTAGTTACATTTATATCACACTGTTTCTTCAGTGAGCTCAAGGTAACAAACATGACTCTCTTTCTTCCAGACTTACCCTCTCTGAAGTCCTGCAATAAAGTGCCTCCCACAAGTCATCCAGAGAGTTTCATGGCTCACTTGGGATCTAAACCTAGGTCCCCATATTAACATTCATCTCTGGGTGGCCATATTTCCACATGTAAAGAACGTGACCAGCTGCCACGAACCTAGAACGATTTGATATCCTCAGCATGGCATTTCTAGCAGCCAGACATACCCACTGATGTGAAGCTCAATGAAGTCTTGATCAGATGAGGAGGGAGGAGCAGCAGCTCTGCTCAGGTGAAGTGGGGATACCACAGGCTCCCCAGCACTGGCCCATCCACTCTTGAGCCTCCCTGTAATGAGGGAAAGGGAAACAACACATCCAACAAGCATCAGCTATCTGTGCCTCAACAACACTTCCTTCCAAGGGCCAAGGCAACACCTCTCTTTTCTAAGTAGATCCCATCCTAGCTCTAAATACCACCCCTGCCTTAGGGCTGAATTCATCAATCACTTGTGCCATTTTAATGCTGCCATACAGTAATAATGTTTGGTAATTCCAAACTTTGGACTTAATGGCCTTCAGGGGACCTTTCTCTTCTTCAGATGGCAATATCTATTATTTTGCCTATTTCCAGATGTGGAAGTCCAGCCCTGCTCTATTTAGGAGCCTTCCTGTTCATTCTGCTGAGTCAGCTCCTGGACTTCTGTCCTAAGTCTTTTCCTGGTGACACCACTGCTGCTACAAAGGTACCAGTGTGTTGCAAGATTGTAGGTTTGAACATAGTAAGAGAAATAGGCCCAGAACTGCTTAAAGTTACATATTGGTCACAGGTCAAGCATGCCACTTGACTGCTAGTCAAGCATGCCACTGCTAGTATATTTGTAAGTCCATCCAAATATTACAGAAACCCCTTGTGCTTCCAATGGCTCCTTCTTTTAAAGGAAAGCAACCAAAGGTAACAGCTGCCCTCAGAATGTCTTGCTGCTCAGGGAAAAGGGAAGCATATAACAATATGAACTGGGGCATAATATTTCTGCTTGAATTGGGCTCTCTAGCTTCTTCAACCTATCTGCAGGCTTCCCTGACCTCTTGTGCTTTCTATGCTGGAGTCAGACAGGAGTCGCCGGAGCTGGAGCCTGCTTAAATGTTCTACAACTTGAGAGTGGTCTAAGCTCAAGACACTTGAGAATTCCAAGAAGGTATCAATGGGAAATTGTCCAGACATGCTTGTAAAACGGTCTACAAGAAAACACACAGACAGAAGGTTCTGAGGTTTGGAAAGAAAATATTGAAGGATAAATGGATTGGTGAGGTCTGCGTCATCACCTGAGTGTAGATTGCGAGGGAGTGCAGTCAGTTTGTAAGACAATAGAAAATTTGGGAGCCAACTATGCCTCCAAAGGCCATATCTATACAATTTCCTCCTCCCCACCCCCACCACCTTTTCACATTTTTAAAGCACAACTGAGTATTTGCCAAGCCAGTTTCATAAAGTAAAGTCTTTATTTTGAATGGTAGCTTAAATGGCCTCTAAAAGAATTAGACAAATTTATGGTGAACCAATCTATCAATGGCTACAAGAACCTCCATGTTCAGCATCAATATACCTCTATATACCAAGTACTGGGGTAAGCTGCAGTGTTCCTGTCCTGCTTGTAGACTTTCTGGAGACATCTGACCAGCTGCTGATAGGAAGAGAATGCTGAACCAGCCAGACTGTTGGTCTGTTTCCACCAAGGTTCTCCTTACATTTTTCTCAGAATTTAGAAAAGTTATGAGTACATTTTGGTCTTCCAGAATCCCTCAGCTAGAGAATGCACCCATCTCTCCAACCAGTCATGTGTGGCTATTGCATACACTGCTAAGTAAAGCAGAACTAGCAAGGTTCCCAGCATGTGAGAAAGAAAGAAAAACAAAACACTTGCAGCCACCTCCTGCCAGTTCCCAGAAGCCTGCACCTGGAAGCTGGCCCAGCCTCTTCCCCAACCTGGGGCCTTCCTTATGTTTTAGACTGCCTTTAGCCTCAGTTTGCCTGGCCAATGACAAGGGACTAAGGCAGTGTAACCCAAGACCTCTGGAGGGCAACAGGCTGGAGAAAGCTGATGTGGCCTATGAATGGGCCTACAAATGGCCAAACAACTCTTAACCCAATGAACTGCAGGCTGTGGTGTGGTGCTGATAAATTCTGAGGTACAAGAGCTCATCCTTACAGTGTATGTACACCTCTCTCCCACAAAGACCAACATAATATAACATACTAGAGCCAGCGTGGTATAGTGGTTTGAATGTTGGACTAGGATTCTGGGAGAGCACAGTTTGAATCTCCACCCAGCCATGGAAACCATTGGGTGACCATGGGCAAGTTACACTCTCTCCGCTTCACAAGAAAGAATAGCAAACCCTCTCTGAAAAAATCTTGCCAAGAAATTCCCGTGATATGCTCACCTTAGGGTCACCATGCATTGGAAATACTTGAAGGTGCACAACAATGCAATATACTATCTACAGTTGTCCCTCTGTATCCACGGATTTGGTATTCACAGATTTAAGTACTCACAGCCTGAAAATATTCTTTAAAAAATAATAATCCAGGACATCTTTTTGTATATATAAACAAGAAAAATCTCTGGTGTATTTAAGGGGAAACAACTAGGAAGTTCAGAAAAATAAATAGAAGATTATGAAGTGGAAATTTATATAAAAGATGATGTGTAAATATGTATTGAGGAATTAACACTATGAGTGATGTTCCACCAACTACGAAAATGATATATTTTTCTTTTAGATATGTAATTTTTTTTTTAGGTTGCATGTACTTTAAGATAATATGTCAAAGGCAATATCTTTCAAAGAAAAACAAGTATGTTATGTTATGTAACTTAATAAAAAATATAATTAAAATAATAATAATAATCCAAAAAGCAAACCTTGGTTTTGCCATCTTATCTAAGGGACACCATTTTGCTATGCCATTGCATATAATGGGACTTGAGTTTTCATGGATTTTGGTATCCACGGGGAGTGGTGGTGGTCCTGGAACCAAACCCCAGCGAATACGAAGGGACAACTGTATTAAGATCCACATGAGTGTGATCCTATGCATAGCTAACTGGAAGTAAGTCCCATTGAACACAGTGGGGCTTGCTTCTGCATGCATAGGTTCAACCTGTAAAAAACACTTGCCAGAGTTTTTTTAGTTGTCTCCTCCATGCCCACTCTTTTCATTCTTCTTGAGGGCTGTTTGTAGCAGTTTCTTGAGACTGCACAAGGCTCTTCCAAATGTGTTTTTTAAACCAGGGGCATGGTTTGCTGAAATGATCCCATGATTTGAAATACAATTTTTCTCCTTTCTTTTTTAAAAAAAAGAAATCTTACAATGTTGTAGTGCAAAATTGCTATTTGATACACTGATGCACTATAGAATTATAATTATTTTTTAAAAATTAAAAGGAGATGAAGAGAAGGAGACTCCCCCATGCACCCACCCATGTCTTTGGAATTAAAAAGGAACTCACTTTGAGATGTAGAATAAAATGTTGCAGCTATTGCTGGGAATTGCCAGAAAATAGTCCAGGGCAACAGAAATGTTTCTCTCTCTCTCTCTCTCTCTCTCTCTCTCTGTGAGTGTGTGTGTGTGTGTGTGCGCGAGCGCGCGCGCCTCTATCTATCTATCTATCTATCTAAAAACTCTGAGAACTACAGCAACAAATAGCGTAACCTCCTGACACATTTGCTTGTCTGGTGAAGGGGAATGTTTTAATGAAAGTCCCCAGCATAAATGCAAAGCTTTGGCATTTAATCAGAAACTCAAACAATCATACAAAAAAGTATTATCATTTAAATCACCTCAAAGGAAGTAAGAGCCCCATTAAAGGAAAGGAAAGGAAAGAAGCCTCTAACCACTACTTGACTGTTTTCCTAATTTTCCAACAACCTCTAGTATCATACCTTCTAGATTTCAGCTAATCTGTCACAAACAATAGTCCAACTTCAAAACTTCATTATCACCACTTCCTAGAGTCAGCAAATATGATGGCAATCTAGTAGTTGAGCCCCTATAATCTCTCTCCACTATTCCTCTGGATGCAGTTGGGGAAAAAAGGAAGCATGCAGAGAGGATGCTAGGCAAATGGTAATCACGTGCAGACCATGCTGCATTGCTGTACAGTTTTTCTGAGTCATGCTGCTGGACATAAGGAAAGTACGAGAAAACAAGTTGACCTTTACACTGAACAAATGAGACATCAGCATCAAGTGCTGGTGAGCAGAGAGGACTAACCAGTTATTTAATCTGACACCTACCATGCGGCTGCCTACCAGAACCTATCTGGGAAAGGAGAAATCTGGATGGCTGCTAGTATACAATGAGACAACCTAACTTAAGGTTGCCAGATTGGATCTGGGACAGGGCTACTGTAACTTTAATGCTTAACAGAGCTTTGAGTAAAATGAGTTACCATAAAGCTCTGTCAAGCCGGACAGATATACCTGTCCCCCCTTAGCTTCTAAATCCCAACTTTCAGATGCAGCTGTCCTCTCACAACACAGTTACTGCCTTTCCAGAGGAGAGTTGAGGAGAGGGGTGTGGAGAAACACCCAGCTATTCTTGTTGAAGGACTTTCCTCCATTACCCCCTGCTCTCTTCCAGCAAGGTAACAGCTGTGTTGGGAAAAGGCAGTTGCAGCTGAAAGTTGGGATTTAGAAGCTAAGGGAGGACAGGTATCTTCATTGGGCATGACAGAACTTTATGGTACCTCCTCCTACTGGCTCAGTGGTTAAATGCCTGTACTGCAAGTCACCACGTTGCAAGTTCGATTCCAGTGGCTCCAAGGTTCACTCAGCCTTCCATCCTTTCGTAGGTCGGTAAAATGAGTACCCAGCTTGTGGGGGCAATTAGCTAACACACATTGGAAACTGCTTAATGCAGTGTAGATGTGTAAATTGCTATTGCTTAAAACAATTTGTAAGCCACTTTCATAGCCTTGTGGCTGAAAAGCGGGGTATAAATAAGTATTTTTTTAAAAAAAGTTAGGGTAGCCCTGTGTGAGATCCAATCAGGCAACCCTAGCCTCTCTTCCTATCTCTCTCTCTCTCTGAAGTTCATGATGAAATTAGGGCTAAGAATGTCTCGGCCCTGTTGGATTGAAGGAGACAGATGTTTGTGTCAGGTTTCTTTATAGTCAGCCAAAGAACAATCCTGGTACTGACTGATGTGGAATGTGTGGCCCTCCAGATATTGTATAACTACAGCTCCCACCATGCCTCACTATTGGCTATGCTGGCTAGGGCTAATGGGGAGCTGCAACAACATCTGGAGGACCATACTTTTCCCAGTCTTGCATGTAGGGACAGCAGACAGCAGCTGGGGAAGAGCTACCTAGGCAGGCTGGGGTGCTCCGTGTTTGGCTAGGAAGTCTTAGGAGCATGTGGCGTGGGACCCCAGTAGACTGCCTCCGTGTTGATAAACGGCTGGGGATGCTGGAAACTGCAGTGCCATCAGATTGTCGACTGTAGCCACGGATTGCATAGCGACTAACTGGGTAGTTCTCATCCAGTGGACAGATCAGCAGCTTTGCTAATTTGTACTCCAAATAAAGGACAGTCCTAAATGGAGAGATGAAGCAAATAAAAGCTTCAGAAACTGTGTGAGAGCCAGGAAGTATTATTCTAAGCCCTTGATTAGGTTTAAAAAATAATTTAAGCATACAGTGCACACACCATATCCATACTGAAACTGCTGGCTATTTTTTTAAAGGACTAAATTCCCCCTCCCCCTCTAGAAAGGCTACCTACACTGATAACTGTGATGGAAACTCAAAGAATGGCTCTGTCATACCACATGGAGTTAGTCGTTCTACCTTTAGCATTAAAAGATATTTTCAGGTTTCCTTCCATTTGGAAAGAACAACAAATAGCACTGATCATTGTACAGATGGTAGACCAATGCAAAGAGATCTGGTACTTGACCTTTGGAATGGGAGAAAGCGCTCCTGTGCTAACCAGTGCAGAGCCCTTTCTCTCTCTTCATCAGTTGCTCCATAATGAGGAGAACTTGGCTCAACTTCCAACTGGCTAGGGGACTCCAAGAGGACACCATCCAGTTCCTGCAGCCATCCTGTGAGTCGATCATAATGCAGTCGAAGAGGGAAAGCCTGTTTGGAAGATAATAAGCTTCCCTTTAGGCAGGAAAGGGACAAATTGCATGTGAAACCAGTCCAGTGTGTTAAGTGAGCTAAGAATAATGTTGGTGAAGAAGAATAACTGTATTATTCTTTTGAACGGTGACAGAAGTTCTTCCAGTGGCTTTGGAGCTGGTGTGTACTAGAAACAAATACTGTGCAACAGTTTACACACCAGAATGCTGGACCAACAAGTGAGAAGGCTTTTATTTATTAATTTAATTTATATGTCGCCTTTAGTCTTGCCCTTTTCCTTATCCACATATACAGCATTCACGTTCCTCCCCTTAAGAAAGATATCTGAGCAGCTTGCAACAAACAAGCAGAAAAATAATACAGAAACCATAAAGTAAAGCAATATAAAATAAAATTCTCAGCATTCTAAAACTTAAATGTGTGGTTGTTTTTGTTGTGTGCCTTCAAGTTGTTTTCAGCTTAAGGTGACTTAAGCCAACCCTGTCATGGGGTTTTCTTGGCAAGATTTGTTCAGAAGGTTTTTTTTTCTTTGCCTTCCTCTGAGGCTGAGAGAATGTGACTTTCCGTGAACCAAAAGTTCACCACCAACCAACAATACAGCAGGCATGGTACAGTGAAAACCTTGTGCATCCAGTGGACTTACTAAGGTTTCTTTTTAAAAGAAGCACATATGCATTTATGTATATATTCACTGATAGCTCATCCTTTAAAAAGGGGGGTAAGGATTTTACGTTATCTGGGAACGGCACTACACAAATGGGCAGCCAGATGAATTTATTAATTATCTCCTGGCTACCTGTCTTCTTAACCTTAGTACTATCTAATTCTAACAGGCAAGCTGGACTTTGCATTCATTTAAATTCTTGTTAGAATCACAAGCTGGGATTCTACCTTTGTGAATACAATTAATGTTTCTTTTCAGAAGAGGATCCCAATAAAAATGCCTCTGCAGGGAAGCCCCAATTTATAACTTGGGGGAATCCTGGGGAGAGGTGAACTATGCCTGTCAAGTTTTCATCCTGCTCCCCACCATCAGCATTTTTTTTTAAATGGTGCACTTCACACAATTACTGTTATGATTAATTTGTCCCAACAACACATGTATAAACAACCGGTTCCAAAATCCACACTTGGGCAAAACCTTTGTTAGGGCCAAACAAATTGTCACAAGGTAAGAGTACAACAATTTGATTTATCCAGTAGATCAAGGATGTCATGCAAAACTTGGTGCAGACTGAAAAGAAAATATGTTGGCTTGATATTTTTACTACATTGTAGACTTTACAGCTATACAGTAATACCCAGTCAGCCTTCTTTCTTTCCACTAGTATTGTGAGGCATCAGTAATGAAGAGTTCTGGAGAATTCAAAAGATTGCACACTATTTTGTGACAATTTGTCTGGTCCTGATAAAGGTAAGTGTCTGACTTTGGATTTTGGAATTTTTCTTATGGATCAAAGTGCCTCCCTTTTGCTTTTTGCAAATGACCATTCTCTCTCTTGCCTTCTCAGTGCCCCCCCCCACACTATACATTTTAAACTATTCTTTGATCACCAACAATGGTCCACCCTGGCCTCACATTGGGAGGCATGGAGACACACTATCCGCAATGCTGCAGCCTTATCTGAGAACACACGCCAAACAAGTCTTGAAGAGAAACGACAACGCAGAAAGAATCACAACCCGGAAACATCACCCAAGAAGACCTTCTGCTGTGCTTTCTGCAACCAGACTTGTTTATCTTGGATTGGCCTTTTTAGTCATCAGCGCGCTTGCAGAAAGCGCCGCATGAGTCCTTCCTGAATCTTCGTTTGCGAAGAAAAGCCAGAAAGAGAGAGAGAGAGAGAGAGAGACTCAGCCAATAGCCTAAATCTAGATAACAGATAAAGATGTAAGCTGTACTTACAGGCAGACTCAGATAGGCATTGAAAGATTCCAGAAAGAGATCATCGTAAGTCACCAGCTCCTCTAGAAGCTCATACCCTGTAGACATAAACAAAACCAAAACCAAAATGAAAACAGCAATATAAATAGGACCATTATATTTAAAAGCATTCAGTTATCTAAACAACTGTAAGGAGCTAGACAGAACTGTTTGCCTACACAGCAAGTGTAGGAATTGTATGTTCTGCCACATGTCAATGGTGAGGAAGGGTGCAGTTCAACAACTGGAGAACCATCCAATTCCCACCCTGGCCTAGAAATTCTTGGCAAGAATCCTATCTGTCTTAATGGGATCCCGCATAATTCGCATAATTCCACTGTATTCAGGGGGAGGGGGGCAAATCCACCATAAACCCCAAGGGAACCATTTTTTAAACACTCCATGGGGAATGTAAATGATCAATCATTACGACAGGCAACTGTACTTATTCACATTTCCCCAGAAAAGCAAAAGTAGAAAGCTGATTGGCTGGACAGGAGCAGGGGGCGGGGCTTGCTAAGAAGACAAGCACCCTGGAACCACCATCTTGGATTTTCACCTTAACGACAGTGTACTAAGGCAACAAAACAGCCTTTTTTCTTTTATTTTTAATGTTTATTTAGGCAGATATTGCACTATCTCACTTCCCACCTTAGATATGCCTTTAAAAAAAAACGTTCGGCAATAGCAGCTGGTGAAAATAAAAATGTGAGTCGCGCCCACCATCTTGAATTGCAGGCAGGCCCATTGGGACAGCAAAAGTGGATAGCCTCGCATGCCTGCAATTTAGCCAAACACCGTTAGGATAAGTTGACCCTGCTTCGAAGTTGCACGAGTTCACATCAATCCACATTCCCCCCACCTCATTTCGTATAGATAAGCCCTAAGTTTATCTTTCAATGATCACCTTGCCTTCTGGGCTTTTAAGGCTGTGTGGTGCTGTTTGTAAGGTTTATATATAGTCTTTTAATAAATTTTAATGTTCGAATGTTTAATTTTAAATGTTTTAACTTTATAAATTGTTTAATTGTTTTTAAAATAATTCTAATATTTATACTTTTCTTGATGCTTTTGCATAGTTTTTAATCCATATTGTTTTAAAATACGTTTTTAGCTGCCTGAGTCCCATTATTGGGAGAAAGGTGGAATATAAATAAATAAAATAGTACATAAGGTATTTTTAAAATGTTTGTGTGAGTTTTGGTAATGGGAAGGGGCAGTTGTGCTTTCTGTATGTGTGAGAAATCAGTCTTCATCTCTGAATTCTGGATTTATGGTGAGAGCACTGTGGTGGGTGTGTGATATGTTTAGCATTGATTTTAAGGTGTAACATGAACACTATTTTATGGAAAAACTAAAGTTAAGCACACCATATGGCTAACAAAACCAAAATAACATTCTTTTTAGAGAAGATGTGTGTGTATCTGCCTTCAAGTCACCTGCTGACTTGTGGTGACTTTATGAATTTAATAGGGTTTTCTTAGTCAAGTAGAAATGGTTTTGCCAGCTCCTTCCTTTGAAACAGAGTCACAGCACCTGCTGTTTACTGGTGGTCTCCCATCCAAGTACTAACCATGGCTAACACTGCTTAGCTTCCAAGATCAGATGGGATCTGGTGCCTTTAGGGTAAAATATGGAGGTAAAACATCACATTCCTCCTCTGAAATAACAGCTATTAGTCCTGAGACAAATCTTTACTGAGAGCCAGCATGGTGTAATGGGTTGAGGGGGTAAGGAGAGGTGCCAGGGAAGCAGCATGTCTTGGACGGGCTCTGTTTGTGTGTGAAATCTTTCCCACAGAGCAGACACAATAAGGTGGATTTCATGGATTTGGCTGCGAACCAAAATCACGAATGTACAGTTAAAAGAAGTCCATTATATTTCAGTAAATAATTTTACAATGGAATAAATGGTACATTTAAAGGCCTCTACCTATGATCGTTCAGCAACCTATATAAACAATAAAAGTCAGAAGTGACTGTATTGAACTCTAAAAGTTTCCAAGATGGTCTAGTCCACACAGCAGAGGTTTCATGCTTCACTTTTGCCAACTGATGGGCAAACTATTTGTGGGAGATGGCCCACACAGCAGCTTTGCTCAACCCTCTTCTCTTTTGAAAAATCCTTTGCTTTGCTCAAGAAAAAGGAAAAAATGCAGCGCACTCACTGGCTACTCACAACTTGGGTTTTCACGGAATGGCAAACATTACAAATGTTTGGCTATGTAAACGAGTAGGTAAGTATAAATATCCAGATCCAAATATTCAGCAAAATTAAGAGGACCAAAAGGCCAGACAGCGCCCGCGGGACTTGAACTTGGGAGTCTTTTGCTGCTGCAAATGCGAAGGAACCGCTGGGCTAAGCTGGCCCGGGAGTGGCGCTTGGCTCGAGAAGACAAGACTCTCCCAAGCGGGAGCCAAGCCAGCCTGACGAAAGAGCCCGAGGCTCCTCCCCAGCTGCAACCCCGGCCGGCTCCGTTCCCGAGGCTTAGCCGAGTCTTGGCACGGAGGAGACAACCGAGAGGATATTCAGATGATTACTAATCATGTTTTTGCAGGAGGAGGGTTACTATGGGGCCCCCACAATGATGGGCCCCCTGCAATGCTTTATTTTGGGGGGCCCATATGTTTATCTCAGGTCAGTGTAACCTAACTCAACCTAAGCTATGCACAGGACAGGATATTCAGATGATTACTAATCACGTTTTTGCAGGAGGAGGGTTAGTATGTCCCCGACAATGATGGGGCCCCCTGCGGATGCTGACCCTTCCGGTGCCTTAAACCGGCCCTGCAGTCATTCAGGGCGAAAGGACAGCCAATGTCTCAGCTGGTTCCTTGGATCGATGCCTTTCACTTGAGGAAACCTTTCCTGATGGGATTCAGGAGTCTGCTCTCTTCCTTTCATCCTCATAAGCCGGAGTGAGCCACGTGTATACCTCACCATTGGCTAGAGTGGCCAAGGCTGATGGGACCTGCAGTCTGACAACAGATGGAAGCCCACAACAAATTGCCAACCTTCTTCTTAACAATCTTTCAGCTAGATTAGGCTGAGAGATAGCGACTGGTCCGTGGTCACCCATAGAGCTTCATGGCTCAGGATATTTATTTTTATTAATAACAATACTGTAATTTCTTTTCACTTCCACCAGGACTCCAAAAATATAATAAAAAACATTCTTCAAAAATAATTTAAAAGTCATTTTAAATGCTAACATCAAAAAAATTAAAAACAATTTAAAGGAGTTAAAGGCATGACCTTTAACTGAGCAATTCTTGAGTGCAGTATTTTTTTTCTTTTGCTTGTCTTCTCTGACACCTTGCCAGGGCAACTGGGCTGCCCCAGATGAGGAGGCCCTGCAAGGAAAGGCAGAAAGTCCCTCTATGCTCCAGGCCGGGTCCTGGTGAACCCAGTGTGGGTGGGGGAAGCCTCAGGGGCACAGCCTGGCACTCTGCATCTGAACTACATGGCCAAGGGAAGGTATATTTTGGCCTGAGGGAGGATTTGAACAAGAATCTCTGTCCCACTGAATAATGAAGAGGTTGCTGTTAGATGCCTTCAAGTCTTCTCCAACACATCATAGTGTTTTCTAGGAAAGAGGTACTCAGGGGGGGTTGGCCTTTGCCTTCCTCTGAGAGAGGCTGAGAGAGAGTGACTTGCTCAAGGCTCTGTTTTCACTGTTAGATGGCAAGGCCTCAAAGGCTTAAGGTGAGACCTTTGGGTAGCCAAACCTTCATGCCTGCCGGGCTGGTCTCCTTCATGGATCCTACGTCCCCCCCCCCCGCTCAGTTTCCCGCCACAGGCAAACTGGGCTTCATATTCAGTTTGTCCCCTTTGGAGGGAGGACATCCATCCCCTCCGTCTCAGGATCTGCTGGGTGCAAACTGTACCTATGAGCTGAAGGTAGGAAAAGGCCTGGCCCGTAAATGAGGAGCAAGTGAGGGGGTGACCCCAGAGAGAGAGGCTCAGCCTCAAAACATGGGGAGGGGGTCTTCTGCGGGGTGGAGGAGAGGTGGTGGCTGGCTGAGTAAAGAGAAAACTCCAGGCACACATTGTGACCCACACTGGGGAGATTCTCTGGCTGTGAAGCTACAGTGCTTTCTTTGACTTCTGATACTTTGGGATCTATTTCAGACTAATTTACATTTATATACAGAGGGGCTCCTATTATTTGGACCTGTATCTTTGTGATGGCCTCCTTAGGATACTGGTTTAGAAAACTAGGTGGGGCATGGGAGATACCATTTGGTTCTTGAACTTATTTTCAGGTCAGGAGTTGAGCCAAGACATTTTGTTGCCTGAGGCAGATCAGAGAAAGGTGTCCTTCCCATCCCGCAGAATCCAAATCCAGCCAAGTTCTTTAATACCTAAGGCAGAACATCTCACAAATATTTCTTCACCCTCCTGGGCAGTAAGGATATAGTCTCCCTCTCTCTGGCTTTTCTTCGCAAACGAAGATTCAGGAAAGACTCATCCCGCGCTTTCTGCAAGTGCGCTGATTACTAAAAAGGCCAATCCGAGATAAACAAGTCCGGTTGCAGAAAACACAGCAGAAGGTCTCCTTGGGTGATGTTTCTGGGTTGTGATTCTTTCTGCGTTGTTGTTTCTCTTCAAGACTTGTTCGGCGTGAGTTCTCAAATAAGACTGCAGCATTGTGGATAGTGCGTCTCCATGCCTCCCGATGTGAGGCCAGGGCGGACCATTGTTGGTGATCAGTTTGGCTGAGCCTGAGATGTTGTTTCAGGGAGTCCTTGTATTGCTTTTTTGGAGCACCCCTCTTACGCTGACCCGTGGCGAGTTCACCATAGAGTACTATTTTTGGGAGGCGATGGTCCTCCATCCTAGAAACATGCCCTGCCCAGCGCAGCTGTGTTCTCAATATCATGGCCTCAATGCTGGTGATCCCTGCTTGCTCAAGGACAGCAACATCGGTCACATAGTCAGTCCAGTGTATATTTAGGATTGTGTGTATACAGCCCTGATAAAAGTGTTCAAGGAGTCGTAAGTGTTGGCGATAGGTGACCCATGTTTCAGACCCATAAAGGAGAATAGATAGTACAATGGCTCTATACACACTAATTTTTGTGCTTCGCCTCAGGTGTTTGACACGGAGGTCAAGGATATAGTAAGAAGACATTAAATAACAATATATTGGTGTTTCATGACAGCAAAAACCTACTGCCTGAGGTGAATGCCTCACTTTACCTACTAGTAGGGCCAACCTGGTTCAAGGCCCCCACTGGAGAATGAGCAGTGGAGGGTTTAACTCCAACTCCAATGGCCATCAGGCGCCCCACAGAGAGCAGAGTTGGAGGCGTTGCTGGGGCAAAACTACTGCAAAATGGAAATGTTTGGGCCCAAATGTCTTTTCTTGCTATATGGAAGTCTAGAGTGGGACCATGAATGCAATGAGCTAATTCCTGTTATTAAGAGCAATCCAATCCAGAACAAAATACTCCTGTAGCCATTATATAAATACAATGTAGAGATAGGCTCGTGCAGAGATTTAATGGCCAAAGGGAGTGTGAGTAATTAGAGCCAGGGTGGGTAACTTGAGCTTGTCTAGATGTGGGTGGACTGCAGCTCCCAGCATCCATTGCAATTATCTGTACTGGCTAGGTCTGGAGGGAGTGGGAGTCCCAACAACATCTGGAGAGGCACAGTTGCCCATTCCTGAGTTAGAGGAATAATCCGCACAGCATCACTGCCATCCTGTACTATTTTCCATGGTTCTCAGTACATACCCTTTCCTTGGGGAATTCTGTGTTAGGTAAACAGGGAGGAGCTATTTCTCACCTCTCAGGAGCATAGTGAGTACAAAGGGAAATAGGTTGTTGCTGTTCATCAGAACATAGATTTATTCTTCCCATTTTAGTACATGTGGGTCAGGCAAGAGGTGTGTTTTGTCAATTTTCCCAAGCCCCCACCATGTTCTCCCCATAATTTTGCCTAGGAAGTACGTAGAATAAAAAATCATAGAATTGGAAGAGACCACAAGGGCCATCCAGTCCAACCCCCTGCCATGCAGGAATACACAATCAAAGCAACCATCACAGATGGCCATCCAGCCTCTGTTTGAAAACCTCGAAAGAAGGAAACTCCACCACTTTCCGATACTGTATTCTAATTCTGAACAGCAATTTGTATGTAATGGAAGTTTCTTGTAAGGAGAAAAATGGTAAAAGAAGAGGCCTTCAAACCTCTAGGGCTGGGTTACAGCATGTGGGCTACAGACCACCTCCAAAGCAGTGGCCCTCAGAGAAGGCTTCCTGCTGAGTCAGGGAGAGAAGGGGCTGGTTTACATGACAGGTTTTATTGTGTTAAGTTGCGCTTTAGCACTTTCCCGCATCAGTGGTGGGTAGTTTACACAGTATATGTTTACACAGCTATATTTTGTGGCTCTTTGATTTTTTCTGCTTTGAGGTTCACACAGCCAAATGTGCTGGGGGCATGGCCAAGCATTGTGAGGAGACAAGGGGATGCCATAGGAATGTCTGCCCTGGCCCGAACTCCGTGCTTAACAGCTTAGAGGCAGTCACTCTTTGCCTCTTCCCCCCCACCAGCTCCCTGGCCACAAATCAAATGAAAGGTTTTCCTCCTTGCTTAACAGCATTTTCTGCCAAATAGAGGAAAGCCAGAGAGAGAGAGAGAGAGAGAGAGAGAGAGAGAGAGAGAGAGAGAGAGAGACTGTCAAAATAGCAGTGCAGCTCTGCTGCAGCCCTTCATGAAATGGTTTCTCTCCCTCCCCCATGCACAGGATCACTGCTGACGAACGGAGCTTTTACATACTTGCAAAACAGCAGAGAGTATGAGAAGGAATGCTCCTTGACTGAAAATTGATGGGAATCCTTTTTGTTTGCAAACTGGCTTGCAAAATAGCAGAGAGGATTTTTTAAAGTTTCCTCTAATCGCTACTGTCTCTCCCTCCCTCCCCCTCTTTTAAGCCCACCCCTGCATCATCACCCCTGCATCAACCAATCACAGTGAAGCTCTGCTGTAGCCCTTAGCGGAATGGTGGTTTACACTGCCAATAATGTGCTACATTGCAAATATACCGGCAAAAGTAGCGACATCCCTTGCCACGCTATATTTAGGTGTTTTCTGAATGAGGCGATGCTGTGCTGCGATCCGTGGGAACTATGAGCTATCTTAGCGGTATATTTAGAGGAGTATTTGCCCATGTAAACAACCCCAAGGAAGAACAGTTGAGATCATTGAAAAGAACGATACCCTAAAGATCCCCACTCAGTTTGTTCGACTTTGTTCCTGGAAATCATCCACGGAGAGCATCCTCTCCCATACTTTTAATTGCACTAACATCCTCTCCCATACTTTTAATTGCACCATTCATTTTCTAATGCTGCTCCTCATTTCTCTCAAGTATGTCTTACAGGTCGAGAGACCATCAGCAGAAGCAAATTTCCCTGAGACAGAGTAGTCTTCCACAGACACCATGCAGAGGCCACCGTGCATGCAAATTTCTAAGAAGCACAATGGACACACCTGTTTGTTGGGTTTGTTTTAAATGAGGTTTATTTCAATTGGGATCTTTCCTTCTTCTATGGATTCTTTTTATGTTGTTACTAGTCTCTGCTTTCATCCTCACTGCTTTCTAAGTCATGCATTGAGACTACATGGGTAGAGTACTATCATTGCTTCAGATTTTCTTTGGCCCAACACATTGGAGACCATGAGCAGGGTCATGGAGGGCCACGATCAGTGATCCCAATTCCATCTTGCCCCCTTAACATAATTCTAATAGCATGAGGCATACAACAAATAAATACATCTATAGTCCTTCCCATTTTTCAGTGGCTTGGGATGGGTGTATGGAAGCAAAGTTGTATACAATCCTATAAATTATGTTTACTGTTTACATGGTGTACAAATTGATGTGAATGCCAGTTAAAGTGGTATCTGAATGCTATAACTGTGCTGTGTGGCCCCTACCCTTCCACAGTTGTCCACCTGTGATATACAGTAATATTTCCTTTTATTTATCCTGCCTCTCTTACCAATCAGTTTTATTGAGTGACACCAAGATTTAGTATTATGGCTTTTCCCATGTTATACATAATTTTGTAAAGCTGTTATGCGTCAACAGAAAATCCACAATTGGGGGCTCCTTCTGGTCAACTGTGGAACTCAGACATCATTCTGCTCCCCTTCTTGGCTACTCCACCAGTCCTTGGAACTGTGTTCAACTGACAGCCTCCACTAAATCATTTGAAGGCTGACAAGGTTTCCTTCACTCTAGAAATACCAAGTTATCATCATTGACCATTAGCAAGCCATTCTTAATCTACTCAGTTTTGAAGGCAATATATTTACAACTAATGGGTGAGTCACCTTTCTATAGCCACTAGTAGTCCCCTGACATGGCATTTGGGCTATTGTTATTTTGGAAAAGCTCGCTAGGAAATAAAAACTTTGTCTGTCAGCCAATATCCAACAAGTTCTTAGAAAAAAACATTTCCATGCTCCAGTGTGCAGAATCCACCAAAGCAATATTTTTATATATTAAGCTAAATATTTACAAGGCACTTTTATAAACTGAGGCAAAAGATTCACTGTATCATTCACTTCCTGTTGCAATACTTACCTGCTTGTTATTGATTGATAACAAATAGTAATATTAGCAACTATTACATGTAACTCCTTTTCTGTGAGACAAACATTGAATATTGTTACATTGCATTTATCTTAGCGACAGTATGAGTCTGGTAAACTGATGTTGATCTCTTTTAAGATTTTATTAAAAAAAGTCATTTTGAAAGTATCCAGTGTTGTCCCTAATTTCATTTAGGAATTTTGGGAGGGTATAACGGCCTAAATACCCTAAAGGCACCAGATCTCATCTGATATTGGGGGCTAAGCTGGGTTAACCCTGGTTAGTAGTTGGATGGGAGGCTGCCAATGAATACCAGGTGCTGTAGATTATATTTCAGAGGAAGGAACTGGCAAAATCACCTCTGGGTATTCCTTGCCTAACCCTGTGAAATTCATGAGATTGACATAAGGCAACAGGCGACTTAAAGACGAACACACACACACACACAGACGGCATTTTACTCCCTCTGCTTCTCTGTTCATAGTAGTCAAACCACCTGGTTTGGGGATTCTTGGAAAGGGAAAAAAGCAGTTGCCTAGCAACTACCCACTACTCTTACTGCTGGCTGGTCCTCCCCCCTTCCCCAATGGGACATCCCTTTTGAGAAGAGCAATTACAAAACAGAGCACACACTGGAGAATTGTGAAAAGGGAAATGTGCTGTTACTCTGAACTGTTCTATGGCTATAGTTCTCTTCTAGCTCTGTCTCCCATTGTGAAGTAAATCTCAAACCCATCTATTTACCCCTGAATCATCCCGTAATCCAGAAGAAGATTACACTAACCTGTCTCTGGAGAATAGGCTTTGGGCTCTTCTTGTGTTTCATGCATTTCACGGTAGATTTATTTATTTTCCTTCTTCCTTCCACTCTCCCTCCCTCTTCTTTCTTTCTTTCTCCCCCCTTCTCCCCCCCAACTTTCTCTTCTATTTGCTTATCGAGGACAGAAGCTTTGTTTACTGGGGAAGTAAACACTTCCCCAGTTGGTTAGTTGGTGGCAACTGTGTCTCTGGGTGGAGCAAGGTAAGTTCCTCACTTTTACCAGGTACCTTTGCAGGTGGTTTACAGGTGAAGGAGTCACTAGCCTTCAGCCTATTAAGCTAAGGTTTTAGGCACCTCCTTTTTCAAACAGTAGTTGCTAAGCTAAAGGATTCATTTTCACCCAGCTAGGCTACTCTTTTACAGCTCAATCCAAGGAAGCTATCTTGGTTCTAAACTGGTGCCAGTCATCAGTAATGGACTGGATGAGGGTAAACAAGTTGAAACTTAATCCAGATGAGAGAGGGTAGGTCAGGGAATAGGGATTCAGCCTGTGCTCGATGGGGTTATGCTCCCCCTGAAAATGCAGGTTTGCTGCTTGAGTGCAATCATGGCCCCAACCAGGTTTTGGCAGTGGCCAGGAGTGCATTTGCACAGTGAAGCCTTGTGCTCTAGCTGTGCCCGTCCCTTGAGTCATCAGTTCTGGCCATGGTGACACATGCTCTAGTTACATACCATCTGGATTACTGCAATGCACTATATAATTATTTTGTCCTTTCATGTGAGATATTCCTCCACATTGTTCTCCCTATATTTGAATGTCTTGAAGTGCTGTGAACAACTTATTCTGCAGAGAAGAACATGTGAGGGGTGGGTCAGGAGAAAGACAAGTTTTTTGTGCAGGAAACCAATTTTCTGTGCAAAAAGATTTTTGTGTATGCAAAACACCCACATATTTCTTCACAGAAAAAAAGCCTTTCAGAACACTTGAGGACATTCAAATACCAGGAGAAAATTGTGCAAAATTCTTTCTGGTCTAATATTCTTTCCAATGGGGTTTCCCAACTGGTGTCATGCCCTGCTTCCAGAACTTGGAAATAGACTCTGGCTCAGAGACTAAAGTAGTGGACATGCCAGGACATGCTGAACCAGAGCAGGAGGATGTTCCAGAGCCACCAGCCTCAAATACAGACAATAGTGCAGGTTTATTATCAGTACCAGCTCTGGCAGAGGCTCCTGTCCATTCAGATACAGAGGACAACTTACCTGTACCTACCCTCACAGCACGTAGACAACAAAAGAAGGACTTAAGGTGGTCTCAGCATATTTATAGGAAGCAGGAATTAGTTAAGCAGCTGCCGCATTAGCTGCTGATCTATAAATATGCAGCACTGCCCTCCAGGGGCTGTTTGAGATTGTCTGACCTCCCTGGTCATCTGTCATGTTCCTGCTCACTGTGTTTGACCTGGATTGTGTTTTTTATTCTGAACTCTGTTTGCCTGACTTGGATTCTGCTGGACTCCTCTGAACTCTCTTTGCTGGACCTCCACCTTGTTATTTGGATTTTGCTTATGAACTCATATTTGATTGCTAGTAAAGTAAGTGTCTGACTTCATGCTGCCTTGATTCCTTTGCCTGTAATTAGCTTGATTGTGGTGTGCCTCTGCTATCAGTTGTGTTGTAATCAGCCTTTGGCTGGTTGCCCAGATAGTGTTTAGACAACTGTTGGGAAACCTGGGAACAAAAATTTCCATTCTTTCCATGCAGCAGTTATAATGTTGAAAAGCTTCTTTACAGATGGTTAGATAAGAGCTGCATGGGTTTTTTCTCTCTTGATGGGGGTCACCAGAATGGGCTTTGGCTGGCTCTTAAAACAAACACTATCTTGAAAACTATGCAGTTGTACATTATCAATATGTTGTCATGTAATCGTTTATAAAGTGCTTCTTATTATGAAGATGATTTCAAGATGCATCATTTAGAAAACACATTTAGAAGTGATCATAAAATCATAGAGTCGGGAAGATGCCACCAGGGCCATCCAGTCCAACCCCTAGCCATCCAGGAATACACAATCAAAGCACTTCTGACAGATGGCCATCTAGCCTCTGCTTAAAACCTCAGAAGGAAGGAGATTCTGAGGCAGCATATTCCACTGTCGAACAGCTCTTACTGTTATGATGTTTTTCCTAATATTTAGGTGGAATCTCTTTTCCATGTTGGTTATCATCTTTGAACCAAGGAGAGAGATGAAGAAAGGGGACAGAGTAGGGAGTGAAAAAGGACACCAAAATCTCTGCCTTTGAAAGATACTGGTAATAGCTGGATTTTACAATCAACCGTTTATATACCCTCAGGCAGCCATATGAGCTGACAAAGAGAAGTCCTGCTCCTCCAAAATCTGATGTTATTTCTAAAGAAATAACCAGAGGATTTCCATGTTTTTGTGACAAGCAACATCTGTCAAGGGGCTGTTCCAAAATTTCTGTTGGATCATGATAAAATAAAATACAGCTCTAATGTACCATTGTTCCTGGCAAAGGGTGTTTATGGCAGATACATTAACTCATCAGGGGAAAAAACACCATAGGTCCACCTGTTCTACTTCAGTGTAATCAATACTGAAACTTACCAGTAGGTGACAGCATTGAATTTTCAGCCTTTAGTTTTCTCTAAACACACCAGTTAGTGGAATATATTACTAATATTAGGAAATTACAGTGTTGTATTGGCTGTTTACTACTTTACAAAACCATTAGTCTGTTCTCTGATGGGCAATAAAATATTTGGAAAAGTATTAATGAACAAATATTGGCCTTGTATTGAGCTAGAAGCCCTTGTTTTAAGAGTTGCTCCAGACTATCAATAGTTTGATAGATTATTTTAAGATGTATATCGATTTTTGATATCAGTCTTGAGATTTTTAAACTAATTGGCTTACAAGGTTTTTAAACAAATTAATGAGAATATTTAAAAAATACAGACACATGAATGGATTATGCATTTATACCAGAAGAAAACTAAGCACATAACTTTTAATTTTGTGAATATCTTGACTTTCTCCAAATACTGAAACCCAAGAAAGCTCACAGCATGACTTAGAAAACAGATAGAATTAAAATATAAGGTTGTAATGTTAAAACACAAACACAAGCATATTGAAACAGCTACTGAGAAGGCCTTCAGTTTTTAAGATGCTGGCCTGACCCAGGATAAAAACCTTTGTTGTTGTTTGCCTTCAAGTCATGGAAACAATGCCTTATGAGGAGAGACTTAGGGAGCTGGGTATGTTTAGCCTGGAAAAAAAGACAGTTAAGAGGCAATATGATAGCCCTGTTTAAGTATTTGAAGGGGTGTCACGTTGAGGATGGAGCAAGCTTGTTTTCTGCTGCTCCAGAGATTGGAACATGGAGCAATGGATGCAAGCTCCAGGAACAGAGATTCCACCTCAACATTAGGAGGAACTTTTTGATAGTAAGAGCTGTTTGGCAGTGGATCACACTCCCTCAGAGTGTGGTGGGGTCTCCTTCCTTGGAGGTCTTTAAACAGAGGCTGGATGGCCATCTGTCGGGGATGCTTTGATAATGATTTCCTGCATGGCAGGGGGTTGGACTGGATGGCCCTCATGGTCTCTTCCAACTCTGCAATTCTATGATTCTATGATTCCTCTGAATAAGTCTTGTCAAGAAAAAAACATGATAGAGTCAACTTAGGGTTGCCATAAATTGGAGTTGACTTGAAGGCACATCTGGTGTTTCAGCCAAAGCTGATAGTAAGCACTCCTAGCCATTGTATCTATCTGGGCTGTCTTTTGGAGCAATGGATCCAGGAGCACCCTGAAGCTGTGAACACAATATTTCAGGGAGAGTGTAACCCCATCTAGGACTGGTTGACACACCTCCAAACCCAGGTTAGAACCTTTAATAGTAATTACCTTCATCTTGTCCAGATTCAGTTTCAGTTTGTTTTTCCTTATCCAGCCCATTACCATCTCCAGGTATTCATTAAGCCTTAGCTGATGCTACTGTTGAAGCCATGGAGAAGTGTATTGGGTGTCATCAGCATACTGATAGCACCCTGCCCCATGCCTCTGGATGATCTCTCCCAGCAGTTCCATGTAGATGTTAAACAGCACTGGAGATAGAATGACACCTTGTGGTATGCCACATAATAGCTCCTTTTTTGGAGGAGCAGCTATCCCCAAGCACCATGATCTGAAACTTGCCTGAGAGATAGGACTGGAACCACTGAAGCACAGTGCCTCCGATTCCCAAATCCCCAGGTGTTCCATGAGGATACCATGCTTGATACTATCAAATGCTGCTGAGAGGTCCAAAAGCACCAACACGGACACAGTCCCCCTGTTGATGCTCAGGCAAAGATAATCCACAAAGGCAACCATAGTGGTCTCAACTCCATATTCTGCTTTGAAGCTGGTTTGAAACATGTCTAGAAAATCTGGAATGCCTGGAATTGGGAGCCAACTGCCCTCTCAATCACTTTGCCCAGAAAGATATTTGATATTGGTCTATAGTTATTTCAGTCCAGGGAGGGCTTTTTAAGATAAGGTCGTACCACCACTTCTTTTAAACAAGCTGGAAAATCTCCCTTCCTGAGAGATACATTAATAATAAATAGCTAAGATCTAACTGCATCTCCTCCATGGACAACCAGCCAAGAAGGACAGAGATTGAGGGATAGTTTATCCTCCTTACTTGTCCTAGCAGTTTGTCCACTTCTGCAGTACTCACCAACTGAAATTGATCCAGTGTAATTCTACTCATGAAATTGTTGGACACCCCAATGTCAGCTTCTGCTGTAATGATGACATCTAAGTCAGTTCTTATCTGAGAGATTTTTTTTCTGTGAAAATATTGTTACAATCATTCTATCTAAATCTATCTTCTAAAATGAACTGATCAGGGTAGCTATGCAGGGTTACTGGGGTTTTTGAAACATTTACCTGGATAGGAGGTATGCCTATAATGCAGCCTTCCTCCCTCCCTGGTGTGATTCAGATGTTTTGGGCTATGATTCTCTTAATGCCTGACTGCTGGTCATGCTGGTTAGGCTTTAAGGAAATTAGAGCCCAGCTAATCTGAAGAGTAGTGCTTAGGAAAAGAATTGTTGTTATGCAAGTAATTATAGAACCCTTTTTAGCCATACGTAACTTTAGACATGTGGAAGTATAAGACATTAGAATGTAAGGAGCTAATATATACTGCCCCAGACCATTCTATCCTTTAATTAATGGTAAAAGGTCTCAGATTGTCCATCCTGATCAGACAGTGATCTTTGGGCTTGTCTACACTAGGAACAAAAGTCCAAATGGACTCCCCAACTGTTCTGCTTCAGACCTACCCTGGAGCCACCCCACTACCTGATTCTCCACAGGAACATTAGGTAGATGTCTACATGTGCCCCTGAATCTGGATGTTGTTTTGGTCTGTCACCACTGCCTTTCCTCTGTCAGCTCCCTGGTAGAGGCAGGACAGATCGCTGCCTGGCAGGTACTGCTATTTATCTCAATGTCCAAGCCAATTACCAGCCCAGAACAGTTACAGAATTTTTTTTTCCCTCCTTGGTACTGCTGGCATGTAGTCACTTAGCCATGTGATCTGGGTGCCTTGTTTCTGACCTCAAAGCAGCAACTATGCACTGGTGGCATCAGTGAGGTGGAAACACTGGAGTTTCCAGAAGACTCTGGAGAAAACAGTGAGTTTTTAAAACCCAGGTTAAGGTGGTATAACTTGAGTTTGGTGCAGATAGGGCTAAATGTTGTTTGCCTTATCGCACCAGATTCAGAAGGTGGGATTATGGTTTTTCCTTGTGTAATCAAGCCATTTGTTAGGACTCTGTTACTTGAGAGGTTACTTCCCACCAAGCTGATGATGCTTGAAACTGTATCCACCACCAGATGGTTCCTCCACATGGCAAACTGTTTCAGGCATACCAGCTCTTTCTATGGGTTATCTTCAGCTCACCCTCCTTCCTCCATTGGTTGTGGAAAATAGAAGCTTTGCTGTGGAATCCTATCTACATGGAGGAGGACACATGAAAAGCCAGGTGGCATGGCAGTTTTGAAATGTCTCCAAGTGGCATCTGTACCATAAGGTATAAGAAGGCACAACAATCTGACATAAAGGGGATGCCAAGGTTCAAGTGTAAAGAGCCATACTCTTGTAGAAAATAGGGAACTGCAATTGTACAATATTGCATTTTAATTTTATTATATCTTGTGACCAAAATGCAGCCATACTTTCTAGGTTAACATGAAAGCAGATATTTCCTGCTTCTATTAGTAAGATAACACCTTTTGCTTTTGTGAAATTCTGTAGGAAATCAGGTTATATCTTCGGAATTTGAAACAAGAATATTTAATTGATTCTGAGAATGCCAAGAAAGAAGACATGGGTTGGTCTAGAAACGATACAACTAGTCTGTCCAACTGACTTTGTTGTACTCAAGAAAGAGCCTGTTTATCTTATGGTTTATCTTTAATATGGCTTGGCAGAAGTCTCAGCAATCAAATTTGGAACTCAGGCAGAAGCTTGGCTTTGCTTGTATCTGGAACTGCTGAATTCCACTTATATAACTCTTGTATGTTATTTGCACCAGCTAAATGCCAATTATTTGTGGGCTTGTCTATACGGGAGAAAATAATGTACATACCTGTGCATTACAGGCAATTCACAGCAGTGTTCCTTTGTCTCCACAGAGTTTTGGCAGAAATGATAGTATGTGAAGCTCTCTTCTGTAATGTTCACATTGCTATAAATCAAGATGGCCACCATGTCAGTTTTGCACGGGCGGTGCCAAGGAAGGCAAAAAGGACCTAGCAGTGCAGCACCTGGAGATGAGGAGGGTGGCTACCACGAGGAAGAGGAGGAGAGTTGCCCACCCATCACCCATCCTGGTGGGGGTGGAAGAGGTCTCTGATTCTGGCTGCAAATGAACAGTAGGAGCCGCCTGGCCAGCCACTTGGAGAAGGAAGAGGGGGGTGGCTTTTTGCTGCTTCATCTCACCTTCTGCTGCTAGAAAAATAAAAATAATTTAAGGGAGTTGAAAGTTACAACCGCATGTTCCTTTAATTGAACAATTCTTGAGTACAGGTAGGTTTAAGTGAAATCTCCTTTCCTGTGGTTGGAGTCCATTGCTCTATCTCCTAGTCTTCGAAACAGCAGAAAACAAGCTTGCTTCATCTTCAATATCACATCCTTTCAAGTGTTTAAACACAACCATCATCTGACCTCTTAACCTTCTCTCCTCCAGGCTCAACATACTCAGCTCCCCAAGTGACTCCTCATAGAGCATGACTTCCAGACCTTTTACCATTTTGTTTGCCCACCTCTGGACACATTCCAGCTTGTTGATATAGATATAGATATAGATATAGATATAGATATAGATATATGGGTGTTGATGGTATTGTACAAGAGTTATGTATAAAGGCGTAGGGAAGAGTAGAATAGATACCATACATTTGGATAGTATCCAGAAAGTGTTCTCTTAATCTTGCTTTCCTTTTTATAGACTATTGTTATGACTATGAAGATGGCAAACAGTATTGAAATGCCAAAACTGCAGAGTTTTAGAAAGATAGGAGCAGTAACTTACGTGGACATTTGGGGAGAGTGATCACTTCCTCTTCCTTCCACCTGTTCATTTTTGCACAATTAGTATGAAAATGGCACACATCACAGAAATAACCATAAACCAGAAAATAGCACTGTTTCAAAAGGGCATGTGTAGAGGCTAAGTGAACTATGATGCTTAAAACTATTAAGACTTTTTTAGGGAAGCATGGTGGAGTTTTTGAAAAAGGCACTAACAATCCAAGTGACAACCCTTCCTTCAGAGACAGTTCTTCATGAGCGTCTTGTAAAACATGCAAAACAATTAGAAGGTGGACTTGTCAGTTATTCAACCTCACTCCATTCCATCCCCTCTTAACCACCTGGAGTGTTTTCCACATAAAATATCTTATTTTGGACACCACACTGTCTGGCTTTTCAAAATCAAAGAGGTCAGCTAGACGGGAAAATTAACAGTGGATAATTGTGCATTAACTCACCATCATAGAAGCGTTGTTTCCACATTTTTTTCTCAAGATCGCTGGCACAGGAAGCTATCTGTGTTTGAAGTTCACATGGAGCATGTCTACGAATAAAGATGGTGGCCACGAGTGAATTACTCATGTTATTATTCTCCAAAATCTCCCACCATTGCACATTTTCCCCTTGTTAAAATCAAGACATGGAAGAATGATGTTCTGCTTAAAAATATGTATATACATATTTTTGCTTTACCGTTTGAAAATCGCCTATGATTGCTTCCATGAAAATCAACAATGGTGGTTCCAGCCACTTCATTGGCATTGAGCTCGCCCCCACACAAGTCCAACCAATCACGTTTTTACTTCAGGAGTGCACCGCAATTCTAATTGGTTGTTCAAATGGTTAGGAATGTACATTTCTGTGTATTAAAAAAAACTTCATGAGAGGCTGTTATCACGGAGTACATGGAGGTTTTGCCCCCTTCTTCCTAATACGCTGAATCCTCACAGGATCTGATCAGGACAAAAGGTATTCCCCTCACATTCCTTGAGGAGTTTTCCCATCATCTAGACAACCCCAAAGTTCCGACAAGACTTTGGTGGGGCTCAGGTTCACCCTTCTTCGCTTTGGGAAGAAACCCTCTTTACCTCAGAATACAAAGTGGTCAGATGGGGCATGCTAGTACTTGGGTTTTAACTGATTTCAATGCACCTATCAGAGAAGTAAAATACGGAACATATAGCACATAGTTTAAATCCAGAGGTTTGGATCTTGTAAGGAGTGTGGTTGTCCTACTGAAAACATAAGCACTGCAGCTGATCACTGAATAATATCAACAGATGTTTTTTTGGATTCTACTAGCCTCTGTGTTGTTCTACCATTCAGGCATCAAACTGTGCCGAAGATGTGATGCAGGAAGGATGGGACAAAACCAACACTACATGGATCTTATTTTCATATGTCAGGAAATTAGTTCCACTTGGTTTGGAATTTACTGCTCCACTAATTTTGTTGTCTCCTCAATTGCCCATTGTCCTACATTTCCAAAGGCACTCTTTTCCCCCCTGCCCCACCCCCATGTCCATTCCCTTGGGATTCTCCTGGCAGGTACAGAAGGAAGCTAATCCATCAACTCAAATATCTCAAAACTCAAATATCACTGAGTTTTACAAGGATGAGAGAGAAAGATGCAGAACTGCCTGACCTTTCAGAACAACCCAGAGCTTGGGTTCCCTTCCTTGGCTGGAAAATGCATTCCCTCCCTCCCTCTCTCTCTATACTTTAACCTTCTCCTTTCTGCCCCTGCATTTATTTATAAGCCCTATCAATAATTGAGAAGTTGCCTGCATGTGTCTCTCTTGTCTTGGCCCCTGATATTTCCCTGCTTTGAGCTGCCTATTCTGGTTAGTTATGCTTTTAATTTTCTCCCTCTGCCTTGTTAGGAAAGCCAGAATCATCAGCCTGGAACAAACAAAGAAATTGCTTTTCACTGTATTAGAAAGCAATGGTACTCTAGCTGACCTACCTTCTTCTGAATTAGGAATGAATGGGTATGACGGTCAGCATATCTGAGGAATGGCAAAGTGACTGAATATACCAGGTATCTCCCCTGGCTTTGGTTCAGCACTCATGAGCCAAGGAAGCAAGTCTATTCAGATCAAATCCCCTAGACTTCATGGCTTAATTTATAGAATAACTGCAAGGCTTTTCAAAAAAACAGGTGGATCTAGGTCTATAGTATTATAATAAATGCAAACATTCTTAAAATAATTTATTCAAACATTTTATATTACCACAATTTTAGCAACATGGTGGTGATTACTGGAGAGAATTTTAAACACTGGCTGGCATTCTCTATTGCAATTATGGATTCTTAACATAGATTTATGGATCTGTAGCTCTTCTGTATTGAGTAAGAAAGACTACATAGAGTCTTACGGTAAAACTATGTAAATGCCCCTTTAGCCCACCTTAACAGATAGCAGCCAGATCAGGCAAAAAAGGACTGTTCAGCTGCCAATTTGGGTGCGTGGGGGATGGCATTTCCAACCCCCTCCAACTGAGTAAGACTGCTACAATCAGGAGCAGGATCCCTGTCATAATTCCTTGTTGCAGCCTGGCTTGCTGGTGGGAAGTGTGTTGGAAATGGCATCCTCCTTGCACTCCAGTCAGCACCTAGCAGACCTCCTTTACCCAATCCGGCTGCTGGATGTTAAGATGGGCTTTGGGGATCAAGCCAAGAGACATGTAGTAGTTATGTATGTGTAACTAAGTAACTTGGGTGGGAAACCCAAAAAAAGGAAAAAAGGAAACAAAAAAGGAAAGAGGGAAAAAAAACAGCACTCAAGAATTGCTCAGTTAAAGTAACGTGTGGTCGTACCTTTAGATTTTCACACTACACTGTTATAGTGTTACTATTCCACTATATTTGCTATGGCTGCCTCCTGTGGAATCCTGGGATTTGCAGTTTAGGGAGGGGCATTTACAACTCTCAGCCAGAGAGCTCTTAGGCTCTAAACTACAAACCCCAGAATTCCACAGGAGGAAGCCAGAGCAGTTAAAGTGGAATAGTAACACTATAACAGTGTAGTGTGAAAATCTCTAACTCCTTTAAATTGATTTAAATTGTTCTGATGTTGGCATTTTAAAAGACTTTTAAATTCTTTTAGAAGAATGTTTTTTATTATATTTTCGGAGTCCTGGTGGGAGTGAAAAGAAATTACAGTATTGTTATTAATAAAAATAAATGTCCTGAGCCATGAAGCTCTATGGGTGACCACGGACCAGTCGCTATCTCTCAGCCTAATCTAGCTGAAAGATTGTTAAGAAGAAGGTTGGCAATTTGTTGTGAGCTTCCATCTGTTGTCAGACTGCAGGTCCCATCAGCCTTGGCCACTCTAGCCAATGATGAGGTATCATGGGAGGTGTCATACAACAACACCTGGAGGGCTACAGGAGGCTCACTCCCGCTTGTGAGGATGAAAGGAAGAGAGCAGACTCCTGAATCCCATCAGGAAAGGTTTCCTCAAGTGAAAGGCATCGATCCAAGAAACCAGCTCAGCCATTGGCTGTCCTTTCGCCCTGAATGCCTGCAGGGCCGGTTTAAGGCACCGGAGGGGTCAGCATCCGCAGGGGGCCCCATCATTGTGTGTGTGTGGGGTCCCATAGTAGTAACCCTCCTCCTGCAAAAACATGATTAGTAATCATCTGAATATCCTGTCCTGTGAATAGCTTAGGTTGAATAAGGTTACATTGATCTGAGATAAACATATGGGCCCCCCAAAATAAAGCATTGCAGGGGGGGGGTAAAATTCCTTAAGCCGGTCCTGAAGTCCCCCGAAGTCCCCCCTTGCCCCCCTGCCAGGCCAGCCTTCTGCTGCTCCACGAGTCTCCCAAGGGCGCACCCCCAAAACCAACCCTGCAGCCGGGCTGGAAGGGGGGCCAAGCGCCTCTCGGTTGTCTTCTCCGTGCCAAGACTCGGCTAAGCCTCGGGAACTGAGCCGGCCGGGGTTGCAGCTGGGGAGGAGCCTCGGGCTCTTTCGTCAGGCTGGCTTGGCTCCCGTTTGGGAGAGTCTTGTCTTCTCGAGCCAAAGGCCACTCCCGGGCCAGCTTAGCCCAGCTGTTCCTTCGCATTTGCAGCACCAGAAGCTTTACAGGTTCAAGTCCCGCGGGCGCTGTCTGGCCTTTTGGTCCTTTTAATTTTGCTGAATATTTGGATCTGGATATTTATACAGTACTAACATGACACGTTTGCATAGCCAAACATTTGTAATGTTTGCAATTCCGTGAAAACCCAAGTTGTGAGTAGCCAGTGAGTGCGCTGCATTTTTTCCTTTTTTTTTGAGCAAAGCAAAGGATTTTTCAAAAGAGAAGAGGGTTGAGCAAAGCTGCTGTGTGGGCCATCTCCCACAAATAGTTTGCCCATCAGTTGGCAAAAGTGAAGCAAGAAACCTCTGCTGTGTGGACTAGATCATCTTGGAAACTTTTAGAGTTCAATACAGTCACTTCTGACTTTTATTGTTTATATAGGTTGCTGAACGATCATAGGTGTAGGCTTTTAAATGTACCATTTATTCCATTGTAAACTTATTTACTGAAATATAATGGGCTTCTTTTAACTGTACATTCGTGATTTGGGTTCACAGCCAAATCCATGAAACCCACCTTATTGTATCTGCTCTGTGGGAAAGATTTCACACACAAACAGAGCCCGTCCAAGCCATGCTGCTTCCCTGGCATCTCTCCTTGCCCCCAGTAGCACATAGCATTCAAGTTACTTTGGCATCCAAGACAGAAAATCCTGCAACTGTCCCAGCCCTCTGCCCCCGCCCCAGTAAAAATACAATATGGGTGAGATGGGCTTCTTCAGGCATAGCAGGCAATGCCCGCACAATCCTATTATATCAAGGTTTGTTCTTCTTATGTGCCTTCATGTTGACTCCAACGTACGGCAATGCTATCATAGAGTTTTTGAGACAAGATTTACTCAGAGGAGTTTTCCCAGTACCACCTTCTTAGGCCAGTGTTGGTAGGTTTTCAAAACAGCAATAAGAAACAGCCTAAATCAATGACATGAATTGTTGACAATCAGGACGTAGCTATTAACAAGTTTATTTTCTATCTCAATACCAAAATCAAAGTATTGATTTTGGTTCATTTAAACATGTACTCATCTAAAATTATCACCTTGTCTGAGGATGCATGCATTCCTGTCTTTATGGACCGCCCACACCCACAAATACGGGATTTGAGGGCATCTTATTCAATCTATATAAAAGGGAAAACCTTCCAGCCCTCCAAAAGGGAACATCCCTTCTAATAAAGGACACCTGGCAACTCTGTTTTAGGCTTAGAGACTGTGACTTGCCCAAGGCAACCCCATGGGTTTTTATGACAGAACAGGGATTTGAACCATGGTCTCCCAGAGTCCTTGTTCTATCCTCAAACCGTTATACCATGCTGACTCTCAGTAAAGATTAGACTAATAGCTGTTATTTCAAAGGATGAATGTGATGTTTTATCTCAGTCTTTTACCTGCAAGGCATCAAATCCCATCTGATCTTGGGAGCTAAGCTGTGTCAGCCCTGCTTAGTATTTGCATGGGAGAACACCAATGAATACCAAGTGCTGTGGGCTGTGTTTTAAAGGGAGGAACTTGTAAAACCACCTCTGAGTATTTCTTGCCTAAGAAAACCCTATGAAATTCACCGAGTCACCACAAGTCAACAGGTGACTTCAAGGCACACACACACACACACACATTCTCTTTAAAAGGAATGTTATTTTGGTTTTGTGAGCCATATGTTGTGCTTAAGGTTTTCATAATATAGTGTGAGGTTACATGTTAAAATCAACACTAAACATCTCTCTCTCACACACACACACCACAGTGCTCTCATCATAAACTCACAAATTTAGAGCTGAAGATCGTGATTTCTCTCTCACACACAAAAGCACAACTGCCCCACCCCCATATACCAAAACTCACATGCACATTTTAAAAATACCTGCAGATCTTTCAGAATATATAAATAACCCTTGGAACAGAAATTTTAACTTCTGAAATCCCTTTAGAACATTTATTACTGTTGTTGTTGATTTATATCCCACCTATCTCCCAATAATGGGATGCAAGGCAGCCTAATCAAGGGATTAGAATAATACCTCCTGGCGCTAACATAGTTTCTGGAGATTTTATTTGCTTCATCACTTCATGCTGCTAAGACTTCCTAGCCAAAAACAGAGCACCCCAGCCTGACCAGGTAACTCTTCCCCAGCTGCTGTCTGCTGCCCCTACATGCAAGACTTGGAAAAGTGTGGCTCTCCAGATGTTGTCGGACTGCAGCTCCCATTAGCCCTAGCCAGCATAGCCAATAGTGAGACATGGTGGGAGCTGTAGTTCCACAACATCTGGAGGGCCACAGATTCCCCATCAGTCAGTACTAGGATTGTTCTTTGGCTGATGGTAAATAAGACTGATGCAAACATCTGTCTTCTTCACTCCAACAGGGTTAAGACATTGTTAGCCCTAATTTCATCATGAACTTCACATAGAGAGAAAGAGATGAAGACAGGTTAGTGTTGCCCGATTGGATCTGGGACAGGGCTACTTTAACTTTAGTGCATAACAGATCCTCCAGTAGGAGGAGGTATCATAAAGTTCTGTCATGCCTGATGAAGGTGCCTGTCCTCCCACACCTTCCATACCCCAACTTTCAGCTGTAATCGCCCCTTCCCAACACAGCTGGAAGAGAGCAGAGAGTCATGGAGTGATGTCCTTCAACAAGAATAGCTGGGTGTTCCACTATACAAGCAGTGTCTGGTGTGCTTGACCTGTGACCAATATGGAACTTTAAGCAGTTCTGGGCCTATTTCTCTTATCATGTTCAAACCCACAATCTTGTCACACTTGGTAGCAGCAGGGGTGTCACGAGGGAAAGAATTAGGACCAAAGTCCAGTAAAATGAACAGGAAGGGTTCTAAACAGAGCAGGACTGGACTTTAACATTTGGAAGTAAGTGAAATAATAGATATTGCCATCTAAAGAAGAGAAAAGTCCCCCAAAGGCCATTAAGTCCAAATTCTAGAATTACTGAACAATACTACTGTGTGGCAGCACTAAAATGGCACAAGTGATTGATGAATTTGGTCCTAAGGCAAGGGTGAGCAACTTGTGGGCCTGCTGGTGTGGATGGACGACAATTCCCAATAAATACTTCTGGCCAACATAGCCATTGGTGAGTTGCAGTTCAACTTCTGGAGGCTTACCAGCTGCCCATCGCATCCTAAGGTATATACAATGATGACCACTAAAAAAAAGAACCACAAATCAATCTTGCCTAGTGTTGGAGGGATGGATTGTCCATGAGTGCAGGGCTTTTCTTCCCTGAAACACCCTTAAAGTTTAGTTTCCACTTTTTGTTTCTCTGTGACTTTAATATCTTTGCTGTACTATATCTCTAGAAGTGGCTTCATTTCTGAGCTTCTTCTTTTTAAAAAGGTATCCTCTTGGTTAGACAAAGTTGATGAAATCTCTCTTCAGCCTCTGGCAAAGTTCCTAGCTGAAAGAGAAGTTCTCAAGCTCAGATATCTCAAATGCTTTTTTGCTCAGGAGTATTTATTGCTAGGATGGGATCTACCTAGAAGAGGGAGGTGTTGCCTTGGCCCATGGAAGGAAGTGTTGTTGAGGCCCAGATATTTGATGATGTATTAGATGTGTGGTTTCCCTTTCCCTCATTACAAGGAGGCTCAAGAGTGGCTGGGCCAGTACTAGGGAGCCTGTGGTATCTCTACTTCATCTGAGCAGAGCTGCTGTTCCTCCCTCCTCACTTGATCAAGGCTTCATTGGGCTTCACATCAGTGGGTAATTCTACTTTGTGACAGCTGCTCACAATCTTTACATGTGGAAATGTGGCTGCACAGAGATGAATGTTAAACTGGGGGCCTAGATTTAGATCCCAAGTGAGCCATGAAACTCTCTGGATGGCATGTGGGAGGCACTTTCTCTCTGCTTGACCTAATTCTCAAATGGTCACCTATCGCCAACACTTACGACTCCTTGAATGCTTTCATCAGTGCTATATATACACAATCCTAAATATACACTGGACTGACTATGTGACGAATGTTGCTGTCCTTGAGCAAGCAGGGATCACCAGCACTGAGGCCATGATATTGAGAACACAGCTGCGCTGAGCAGGGCCCGTTTCTAGGATGGAGGACCATCACCTCCCAAAAATAGTACTCTACAGTGAACTCGCCACAGGTCAGCGTAAGAGGGGTGCTCTAAAAAAGCGATACAAGGACTCCCTGAAAGAGCATCTCAGGCTTGGCCAAATTGATCACCAACAATGGTCCACCATGGCCTCACATTGGGAGGCATGGAGACACACTATCCACAATGCTGCAGCCTTATTTGAGAGCTCACACTGAACAAGTCTTGAAGAGAAACAACAATGCAGAAAGAATCACAACCCGGAAACATCATCCAAGGAGACCTCCTGCTGTGCTTTCTGAAACTGGACATGTTTATCTCGGATTGGCCTTTTCCGTCATCAGCGTGCTTGCAGAAAGCGCGGGATGAGTCCTTCCTGAATCTTCGTTTGTGAAGAAAAGCCAGAGAGAGAGAAGGAGAGAGAGAGAGAGAGAGAGAGAGAGAGGGTAAGACACTATCTACATTACACAAATAATCCTGTTTGAAATGTGATTGTTTTCCTCCTATGGAATCCTGGGATTTGTAGTTTTACAAGGTCTTTCGCCTTCTCTGCCAAAGAGTGCTGGTGCCTCACCAAACTACAAATCCCAGGATTCCATAGGAAGAAGCCATGGCAAATAATGCAGTTTCAAACTGGATTATTTGTGTAGTGTTGGAAAGGAATAGAGCCATGTTTGTTACCTTGAGTTCATTGAAGAGACAGTGTGATATACAGTAGGACCCCCTTATCCTCTGGTGGTTGGTTCTGAAGGGACCCCATGGATACCGAAAACCGTGGATAATAGTGAATGCCATTGAAAATAATGGGACTTCCAGTTTAAAATACCATCAAGGTGCCTTGAAGGACCTAGAAAATGGCTAGAGAGGATGCATTTTCTAGGAAGACTCTATGGTAGGTGTGCTGTTTTGTGTCCAGTGGATAATGAATCAGTGGATACAGGGGTCCTACTGTAAATCTAACTAGTTTGTAAATAAAATAATGAATACATATTCATCTTGCCTAGATTGCCAAGTAGTTGTAGAGGCATGACAGTGCTCAGCTTGTTGTGTGGCAAGATGTTACAGATTGCTGCCCCTCTAAATATGGCTAGAAGGCATCTCACCCTCTGTAAATTGATGGCTTTCATTCTAGCTGCATTGGGCTTTTCCCAAAATGAATAAAATGGATTCAGTCTTGAGCAGTATTCTAAAAATTCTTGAGTAATATTCTCATGCCTGACACAATAGACTAAAAACAACAACAACAACGATTGTCTACTATTCATTGTCTATAGTATGGTTAACTTTTACTAGTAGAAGAAGATATCCTGGGGACTGTGAGTAGTGCAGCATACTGATGGGAAAACCTGGCTTGGAGATACTAACTCTGTCCAGCTTCTGATTTTTCTCTGTGGCACTTCCTCCCTGTCAATATTAATTCACCATTGTGTGGTGAATACCAAAGATACAGGATTGTCTCCACCTGTCCAATGTATATATAAACTATCACTTTCCTTGTGCCATTCCATGGAAGCTAACTAAAATGCTGGCAACAATGGTTGTACTGGAAAGTAGCTGATTCTTGTACTCATCTTTGCAGTGAGCCATGCAGTATTTCCAGACAAATACTTGTCAGACAGTTGCCCTGCTCCATTCACACAATTTTACAGAGCTCCAGGCCTCATTATCTTCCACTGTGTTTCATTTAGAAATGGTATTTCCCCACTGAGCGCTAGTGTGGTGTAGCGGTTTGACTGTTCAGCTAGGACACTGAGAGATCAGGGTTTGATTCCCCACTCAGCCATAGAAACCCACTGGGTGACCTTGGGCAAGCCACACCCTATGAAATCTTATGCTACAAATTTCTTTCTCTCAGTTAGTCTTAAAGGTATTATAAGATCCCTTCACACTTAATTTTTTTAAAAAGGTCTATCCTGCTGTGTTCAGGGGTCAGATTGTAGGTTGTATATACTACAGATCCAGGCATGGTTCCTTGCACATCAGAAATGTCCAAATTCATCCTTAGAGGCAACTGAGCTTTTTCGCTCTGTTTTTGTCAAATTCCACACTGCTATTTACAGCTTTGGGCCTTTTCTTCCTTCATTCTGCCCATATTGAGAAAGACATAGGGCTTCTTCCCAGAACTCTTACTCCCTTGCAGAAATTGTGTGTACTGCCTGTTAGTTCTGCAGGAGGCCAGGAGGAGTAGTGAGCTGGTTAAAGCAACAGCAGGAGGTGGATCTGTCACACAAAGTCACTTTGTTAGGACAGTGATGTGTAGCTTGGAGGTTCCAAGAATTTGTCATCATTCTTGACTACTGTTGGAAGGGGTGAGGATACAGGAAAAAGGGCACCAAAGGACAGTGACAACTCAGCAGCCCTCTTAGCGTAAACTCCCGGGCTGTCGTATTCCATCAGTATCCGGCCAGCATCACCCCAGCCTAACTGGCATTATCTTGCCTGGTTAAATGGACAGAGCTGCCTATTTGAGCACTTCTGGCTGGCACGACTTCATGCTGAGTGAGTATTCCTCAGCTGCAGCAAATACAGCTGTGGCATCTTTTGTGATGCTAAGCCCCTTACTAACAGCAGTAAAAGAAGCCAGAAGAGAGCGAGTGTGATATAGTGGTTTCAGTGTTGGACTTAGACTCTGGAGACCAGGGTTCAAATTCCTGTTCAGCCATGGAAACTCACTGGGTGACCTTGAGCATGTCACACTTTCTCAGCCCCAGATGAGGGCAAAGGCAAACCCCCTCTGAACAAATCTTGCCAAGAAAACCAAGCGATAGGGTTGCCTTGGGGTTACCATAAGTTGGAAACGACTTGAAGGCACACAACAACAAAAACAAGAACAATAAAGAAGCAGGAAAGACTCAGCTTGAGATCTTGTTCAGAAGTGAAATTGCTGGTGAAGCTTGCTTTGGAGCACCATCACTTTGCTTTGGAGCACATACAGGTACAAGAGGTAATGGTGGGGAAAAGCCACTGATTTCCCTATTGTTGTAGCCAGAAGTCGCTATCTTTAAACAAATCCCTTTCCAAACACAATTATAAATTGTTGTTCATGTGGACATCTATGAGATCATGAGATCTGTGATATGCTCATACTTCTTATGTGTGAATTTCACCCAGTCCTGATTAACCTACATGATGGCCAAATGACAGTTGAGAGTGAAACAAAAACTTCCTTTCCAGAGTATGTGACTTCTAAGCAGGCTTGAGCCTTGGCACAACTTAGCAAAACTGAGCAAAGATTAAATCCTAGATTTGATTAATCAGGGCTATCATAAGTCTATGAGGAAACAACCTCAACCACTTATTGTTGAAAGTCAGTAATTACATATTTTTCACCAGGCATAAATCCACTACTTCCATGGCATTCAAGATGTTACTCCAGCTTTACACCAATGTCAGTAAAATGCCATGCTGCCCAGACACATGGGAGATTCTCTTCATCAACATTTGAATCAACTTGTTAAACCAAGAATGACTGGAACAGAAGTGACATCCGCTAGAAAGGCAGAGAGAAACTATGTGCTACTCTTTACCCAGAAGCCTTTGGATTCTTAGGATGGTGAAAACACAAGCTGGCTAATTATTTCTACCTCAGATCATTGCTGGAATAAACATGCCAAATCTACAGCAAGCAGTCAGATTTTATCCAGGGAAGAAGAAACACTTTTTTCACCGGACTGTTTTGGGTAGGGTTGATCCCAATTATAACCACACCCAACTCCAACACTCCAACTACAGGGTTTACTCTTCCTTCCTTTGTGCCTGAAAGATAGGGGAGGAACAAATCCACAGAAGAAGCCCTCCATGTTCAGCCTCATATTTCATATTGCCTCCTATAGGGAGCAGGGACTTACTTAAAAAAAAAAAAAAGCTTAGAATCAAGGCCAGATGATGGTCCGAATGGGCGCTGGGTGGCATGCTTAGAATGTACGTAAAACCCAGCCGAACCAGGCATATGGCAATCCTATGTTAAAAAGGCTTTTGCTTCTCACTTCACCCACTCAGCCAGCATCTCATCTGGTCTGTTTAATGAGCCAGTAGGGACAAGGGTCTAGGAGCCTTACCACACTCTAAAGAAAAGCAGCATGGAGCAGGAATGTTACGTTTTCTGTGCTCCCTTAGTGCATTACATTGTTGTTCTTCTGGCAGTCTTTCATCCCAGTCCTATGGGGGACTGAGGTAAAACCACATTCTTTTTTGCTAACGTTTCCCCCCAGTTTTTAATGGTTTTGTGCTTGAAACAAAGTTTGTGCTCATTAAACCATCAGAAAGTAAAGGTGTCATTATCACAGGCACCCATGTGGACAATTTTGGGTTTTGAAATATTTCAGATTTTGGAATTCTAGATAAGGGAGACTCAACCAGTATATGTTGAATAGCAAGGGCATCCCTAATCCCTATTTGCCTTCCAACTGACCAGGAGCACTTCTATTACTTGGACTGAGTTTCAGTTTGTTCACCCTCACTCAGTCCATCACTGCTGATAGGTGCTGGTTTAGAACAGAAACAGCTTCCTTGGATTGTGGTGGAAAGGAGAGATAGGGCTGGGTATCATTACCAAACTAGTCAACTTCTCCCAGTGGCTTCACATATATGTTAAATAGCACAGAGGACAGAACAGATCCTGTAGGACTCCATAGGCCAATGGCAAACGAGCTGAACAAGAGTCCTCCAGCACCACCTTCTGGGTTCGCTCCTCCAGAAGGAATTGAGCCACTGCAGAACAGTGCCTCCCAGTCCTGTCCTGGAGAGGTGACCCAGAAGGCTATCATGATCCATGATATCAAATGCCACCAAGGGGTCCAACAGAACCAATAGTGATCTAGCACACATGTGGTGGCTCTCACCTCCCCAAGGATCCTGTCTACATCTTCTGGCTGTAGAAATTAAAAAGTATCAATTATCGCTGGACAAACAGAGTTCAGAATTATATCCATTGGACCTGTTATGTACTATAGCATCCAAGTTGGAATGAATCCAAGTGATGTTATCTGCAAAATGCTGTACAAATTCTTCTCAGTGTGCTGTTGAATTGTCTGAGTTCTCTTGTGGGCCAGATTGTTGGGAATAACAATGTTTCCCTTCTGTGCTTTATTGAAAGTACCTTTATAAGACAGGCAGCCATAAAATGGATGGCTTTTAAACCTCCTTAGAAAGCACAGTAAATCAGCAGTTTAACTGTTTAAAACACATATGCAGCAGATATGTATTGATTCCAGCATGCAAGCTTAAGATAACCACCACATAACCTTCCCCAAGTTATCTTTCTAGCATAAAAAGGACTCAGAAACACTTAAAAGTAGTTTAAAAGTACAAAAACATATTTACTCACAGTCTTAGAGTATTTCTCACAGAATATCAGCAGCATAAAGATAATTGAAGTCTAAGGACATTTTCAGACACGTCTTACCATGCTACAAGCTTGCGGGAGAGCTTTGGCACTGCCACGCGGCAGAAACTCCATTTCAGATGATGCTGTCCCTCTGGTGAAATCATTCGTGTCACTTCCGTGTAGGATTGGAGCTGGCCGCGCCATATTTTGCCAGATTTTATTCACAGAAGTTGTCACTGAAAATGTCCTACAACTAGTAAAATGACTAAAAACTACATGATTACAAACAAAATATGCAGGACCCCTGGAAGGTAGGTCCTCACTCTAAAAAGGTATCATGGCGACTGGCAAAACACATGGTTAGTTAGTTAGTTATTTTTTATTTATACCCCGCTCTTCAGCCACAAGGCTATAAGAGTGGCTTACAAAATTGTTTTAAGCAATAGCTATTTACACATCTACACTGCATTAAACAGTTTCCAATGTGTGTTAGTTAATTGCCCCCCACAAGCTGGGTACTCATTTTACCGACCTACGAAAGGATGGAAGACTGAGTGAACCTTGGAGCCCGCTGGAATCAAACTTGCATCGTGGTGGCTTGCAGTACTGGCATTTAACCACTGCACCACCGGTAGCTTTCCAGACAAAGAGAAGGACTTGAACACACCTCTTCCTCTGGAAAGCCCTATCACATTTCAGCAGGACGTGACATCAAGCATTCTGCTTGCTTCTATCAGTTAACCCTTTAGCAGTAAAAACATCTAAATTGCAAACTACATATCCCAATACCCCCTCTCAATCCAATAAGTGTCCCGTCATTCCCAACTTGATACGCAGTCTCTGGAACACTTCTTGGCAGGGGCTTTGTCAGGATATCAGCTGTCATCTCATCTGTTGGACAGTACTTCATCTTTATCGCACCATCAGTCACCAGTTTTCTAACAATGTGAAACTCAGTCTTTATGTGCTTGTTTCTTGGCATCACTTTATTCCAACTCTCAGATAACTTAATGCAACTATGATTGTCCTCAAACACTGTGGTAGGCTTCTGTCCTGCAATGCAAAAGTCAACAAACAAATCATCAAGCAATTTTAACATGCTACACGCCTGTGCCACAGGAACATATTCTGCCTCTGTAGAAGAAGACACCACTACACTCTGTTTAGCACTAGCCCAGCAGATTGGTCCATTTCCATGCAAGGATAGGTATCCACTTGTTGAAACTGAATCACCCCTGAATCCAACCCAATCTGCATCTGTAAAACAAACAAGATTTGGATTTCTGTTAGCTGGCAACTTTAACTGTAAATCTAATGTGCCCTTCAAATATCCCAGGGTTTTCTTCACAGCACACCACTGCTTCTTGGTTGGTGCATTTACTTTTTCTTTAAGAACTCCAACAGCATAGGCTATATCAGGTCTCGTGTCTCTGGCTAAACACTGCAGCTCTACAATAGCTGTTTTGTACATGTCATTGTTTGGCAAAGGTTCACTGTACTCATTGTTTTTGTTAAAGTCTATTACCATAGGTGTGGCTACACAATGTGCATCTTGCAGCCCTAAAAAGTTCCAACATGTTAACAATCCTTTGTTTTTCACTCAGCAGGAAAGATCCATCTTCTTCTCTCTGAATTTCAATGTCCATGAACACTGTTGCTCTTTCAGTTCAGCACCTTTGTTCAGGTTTCTCACAATCTCATTGTAGTCAGCATCTCTCTGGGTAGCAATAAGCAAATCATCATCATTAATCAGGACATAGGTAAACAGTTCATCTTTGACTCTGGTTGTACACGTTTGTTTCTCCATGTTTGAAACCTAAATTTTCCAAAGTTGTCTGCAACTTCTTATTTTTCACATTAATAAGTTTGACACTCATTTGCTTAGAAGTGGCTAAGGTTAGAAACCGTCTCATGGAAATAACTTTCACATCTTGGGCTGCCTCGTGTGTAGGCATTTGCTCTTGTGTTGATTCCTTGTGTAATGCCAACCTTGCAAGGTGGCTCAACCTCTCTGGAGGCACTCCTCTGTTCAGTTTGAGTTCATACCTGGGAAGTTTCTGTTGCAGATCCTGATGACTCTGTTCCATGTCTGCTTCTTCACCATCCAGATCATCCAGATCACTTCCCACGTCAGCCTATGTAACATGAAACTGCATAGGAGACTCACTCTCTGTTTCTGAAATCACAGACATATCATCCATGTCCTCATTCTCAACACAAAAGTCAAAGTTATCCTCTTTTGGGAAACCAATCACAGTTCCTGTTATGTCAACTTTTCTGTTTTTATCAAAGTACACCACATGTCTACTGGTTACTCTGCCAGTCTTTAAGTTCATCACTCTGTAGTTCCTTGTAGAACTCTCATAAGCAACTAGAATTGTTTCCTCAGTACTGGGGTCTAGTTTCCCACGCAGCTGTTCAGGTATGTATGCATAAGCTAGGCATCCAAATGTTCTGATGTGTCTGATTGATGGGGCTCTCCCATGCCACATTTCAAAAGGAGTCTTCTCTGTACCCTTTGTTGGTAAATGGTTCTGCAAATAATTAGCTGTGGCAATTGCACTGCCCCACATCCTGTTAGGTAGGCCAGCATCAGCCAAAAGGCACCTTGTTGTCTCAAATATCTAAATTTTCTCTCTGATATTGCATTCAATTCTGGGGCATACGCAACAGTCTTAAAGTGTTGTATCCCATTCTCTTCTAGAAATGTGTTGTGTATAGCTTGCCATGTACTCACCACCTTGATCAGTATTCAGAGCTCTAGGGTTCCTTCCAAATATGTTTCTCACCATGATAATGTAGTTGCACAGAGCATCACACATCTGGCTCTTCTCTTTCAGCAGGTTGATAGCACTGTATCGTGAGAAATAATCTAAAAATATTAAAACATATCTATTTCTTCCTAGAGACGGAATTCTCATACGTCCTAAAATAATTGCAAAGCACCAGGTCAAGAACACTGCTAGACCTTTTCTCAGTTCTCACAGGAAATGAAGGCCTCGTTGCCTTTTGTTTAACACACACTATGCATCTGTTTGAATTATCACTGTTTTGTTGCTTTACCTTAATTATAGTAGGCTGACCTTGAACCTGAAGCTGCAGGATGGCTTTGCAGTCACGATGTCCAAAGCGTCTGTGCCATAAATCAACACTCTCCTCTTTCACATTGGGTTGCTTGTCATTTGCTTGAGCAACAAAAGCTTGCTTATCTGAAAAATCTACTTCATAAAGACCATTGTCATTTCTATATGCTAGTACATAAGTGGTATCTCCATCAAATACTTTACAGATTCCTTTTTGAAATAACACTGAATAACCTTTCTTATCGAGGGCGGAGATACTTATCAAGCTGCAATTTAATTCAGGAATGTAATCTACATTTTCAGCAACATGTGGCACACACCCATCAGGCAATGCACAGTTCAAAATGCATCTCCCAACTCCTTCTATGGGAAGATTCAATCCACTAGCAATTTGTATATTCCCATTCTTATTATTGTTTAATTCTATGAAATTGCTTTTAATGTTTGTGCAGTGCAAACTACACCCAGATTCTATAAGCCATGTACTTTGTTTATTCTCAGTCTCTTTATTCACTTTGCAAACATTTTTGGAAACCTCTTTGAGTGCAATCAAACTTCTCTTGCTCCTTTGTTTCCAGTTTGGGAAAACTTCTGCCCCCTTTGGAAAGAATCTGCCTCTGCAGGCTCCCTTTGTTTATTAGGCTCAGGCTCTGCCTCTGATCTGCAATTCCTCACCATATGACCCCTCCTGTTACATTTAAAACAGTGAATCTCTGATTGGCCAGTAGGAGTTTTCCTCTGCTGTTTCAGTGCCATGAAATTTTAACCAGTAGCTCTCTCAGCTTTCTGTTGAGGTTTCTAAGCAACACAATGGGACCATGACTTAACATCATTCGATCCATAGATCTGTCCCAACTTGTTTAGCATCTGCATAGCTGAATCACAATCAACAATGTAGTTTAGCTGCTCATATCTCAAATGTTCAAATAGGATCAATTGAGCTAAAGCATCTGTCGCTTCCCATTCCTGCTTCTCAATAGGATCTGCTGGTAGTAGCTTCTCTAAACAATCAATAACTTTCTTTGCTTTAAACTTGTTTTCAATCATTTCTCTCCACTGGGGAAAACTTCCCTTACTCAGGCTGACTAGCCTGTCCTGCTACTGATTATCAACAGTTGCCATAATGTTTCTGTCTTTGTTATGCAATGACTTCTAATTGCTCTCTACTCTCAGCTCTGGAGAAAGAAAAACCAGTGGGGGGTGGGTGGAAAAATGACACTTTCATCTTTGAAAATAACAAACCACGATAAATTGGTTATCTTAGCAAAAAATTTTAAAAAACAACAACTAAAAACTCAAAAACATGCAGCCTGGAATCACAAAACTGGGCCCATAACCTGTTGGGAATAACAATGTTTCCCTTTTGTGCTTTATTGAAAGTACCTTTACAAGACAGGCAGCCATAAAACTGGTGGCTTTTAAACCTACTTAGAAAGTACAGTAAATCAGCAGAGTTTAACTGTTTAAAACACATATGCAGCAGACATGTACTGATTCCAGCATGCAAGCTTAAGATAACCACCACACAACCTCCCCAAGTTATCTTCCTAGCATAAAAAGGACTCAGAAACACTTAAAAGTAGTTTAAAAGTACAAAAACATCTTTACTCACAGTCTTAGAATATTTCTCACAGAACATCAGCATAAAGATAATTGAAGTGTAAAACTAGTAAAATGACTAAAAACTACATGATCTTCCTTCGAGGTCTTTAAACAGAGGCTGGATGGCCATCTGTCAGGGATGCTTTGATTGTGTATTCCTGCATGGCAGGGGGTTGGACAGGATGGCCCTCATGGTCTCTTCCAACTCTACAATTCTATGATTCTATGATTACAAACAAAATATGCCGGACCCTGGCGACTGGCAAAACACATGGTAGCTTTCCAGACAAAGAGAAGGTCCTGAACACACCTCTTCCTCTGGAAAGCCCCATCACATTTCAGCAGGAAGTTACATCAAGTTACATCATTCTGTTTGCTTCTATCAGTTAACCCTTTAGCAGTAAAAACATCTAAATTGCAAACTACATATCCCAGTACAGATTGTAAAAACAAACTAAGAAACCTAACTACTCAAAACAGCTCCACTAGACAGTTCTTTGCAGACACAATGGTGGCGCTGCCATGGCATAGAGCATCAAAGAAGCTCTAATCTGCATTTGGTTAGACACACTATGAGATTTCCAATTATGTGATATTCCAAGATGGGGGCTACAAGGGTAGTTAACAAGGTCTATAGAGAGATGTCTCTGTATACAAAAAATATAATAAAAGGGTATCAGCTTTGAAGATATCTTAATCATTCCTGTTTGCTAACAAAGCGATTGCCTCTGCTGGCTGATAATATGATGAAATTAACTACTCCTTTTTTCATTTTGTAATGGCTTTGGATGAAAGGGAATGTGTTCATGAGATAATTAGTTTATATTGCTTATGTCTTCTTCTCATCACTAAGTAGACTTCTGGGGTGTTGAGTCGGGGGAGACTCCTCCAAGATGAAGCTCATCATGAACCATTTAATTTTGTAATAAAGCCAAAGGAGGTGGTTAACATCTCCTTCTTTAACAAAGCTTATTTTGAAGGTAATCCCTTTTGTTTTACTTCTGAGTAAATGTGCTTAGGATGCATTTATTAAATATATAGCCTGCCATCCCTTCAAGGAGCTGAAGTAGGGCTGTCAGACGTCCTTTATTATAAACAACGTTCCTTATTTCAGGGCTACCAATCTTCTCTCTTACAGGGCTGACAGGTGTCCCCTATAGGATGATTGGAAGGCTTTTCTTTTCATACAGACTGACTGAGGGCTTATTTACATGGGCAATTTACTCTGTCTTGCCCCTGTCTTAGAGCCCTGCAGTCTACAGAGCTTTTGCCCCATTCTGCATCTGGGCAGTCCTCACCACCCCTGGGATTAAGACAGGGGAAGACGGGGTAGGGCCTAATACAACGTTGTAAAATAATACAGTACCTGCTTTGATCTGTTCCCACCAGGAAAAAAACAGATCAGGCCCTGTGTGACCCCAGGAGCCTGTTCTGGCACTCTGGCCTGTCGATTCAGTTGCCCTCTGCCTCGCCCTTCTGCAGCAGGAAGCAGCCCCGCAGCATGTAGCCAAGGCTGGTCACCTGCAGGGTGCGTTGGTCACATGCTGCAGGCTGGCTTCCTAGCTTCTGGGAGAGCAAGGGAGACTGTGGCGGCTGGCGTGCCCATCTGGACTTCCTCCTGTTTTGTGGAGGTAACAGGGGGAGGAACGGGCCTGATCCATCGCCAGGATATGCTGTCAGGGAGCCAGCATATCCAAACTCTTGTAGATGAGCCTTAAGACACAAACAATTCTACAGTTTGGGGTATGGACCCTCCATAAAGACAGAAATGTGTGCATTGTATAATTCATGAATGGTGACAGTGTGCTAATTTTACATAGGAAAACATGGATAAGTAAACTGAAATCAATACTTTCATCTTGTTTTTAGGTGGAACACAAACTTTTAAATAGTTACTTCCTGATTGTCAACCCTACATATCATGAATATTGACTATCCGTTATTGCTGTTTTGAAAACCTGACAACACTGAGCTCAAGTCAGCATACATGATTCTCCCCTCACACAATAACCCTATGAGGTAAACTTGACTGGGAGATAGTGAGCAGTCCAAGACTACCAAGTAAGCTGAGTGCAAACTTGAACCTGGGTTTCCTTCGTCCCAGAAACACTAACACTACAACAGTTCAGTGTCCTTAGAATTCTAAGAAGTGGTGCTCAGTATCAAATACGTATTTGGGAAAGAGACTGTAAAATGGAAAGGGGTGAAGAAAAAATTGGGAGGCAGCAGTTTATTGCAATGATAAATTATACTGTAACCTATTTCCATGTTCCTTCTTCCTGGCAATTGCTAACATGGCTCTGCCAGTTATTGCTAACCATTTCTATTCCATTTCTATTAAATATGCCCCCCACTCTCTTCCGCACCCCAGGCTCAAAGCTGTGCTCCATACATTAATATGCAAACCAGCTTGAAGCCATTTCTTTGTCATCTATTCAGGATTTCCAGTGATGTGAAACTGGGGAAGTGTGTGTCGAAATCTTCTTTTCATTTTTTAATTGCTGTTTTGATAAAACAGAACATGGCTTCTCCTTCAGGCAGGCTGGTAATAAGGGACGGATGTTCCAAATGACAGCAAATGACTGCTTTGGTTCTTAAATCCAGGGGCAGACATACACTTATTTCCCTATGTCTGCATTCCTATATATGCTTTTTTGAGAGGAAGTCCCATTTATGGGGCTTCTTACCTTTGAATAAACATGAATAGGAGCAAGCTGCTATAATTGGTAAGGTAGGGCCATCCTTCTTTTCAAACAGATTTCCCCAACATGGTTGCCATCCAGATAATGATGATAATTACTATCATGATTGTTGTTGTTTGTTTATATAGTGCCATCAAATGTACATGGTGCTTTATAAGTAAAACAGCCAAGTAAAAAACTAGTAAAAACAGCCAGTCCTGCCAAAGGTGTACAATCTAAAATACACACACATGTGCGCACAGAGGAAGGGCAGAAGAATGCAAATATAAAATTATACAATATAGTTATAAAACAGATTATCCAGATATACAAAAAACAATGCAATATAAATAAAGCAAAGTGGCAAATGCATTTCATCAAAATATACAAGATAATTAAACAAGATTAAGCTAAAACTCCAAAAGCACTGGAAAACAAGGAAGTTTTCAATTGGGATTTGAAAACAACGAGGGAAGGAGGAGTCTGCAAATGTTCAGGGAGGCAATTCCAGGAGTATGAAATTGTGCTGGGACAACAGCTTGCATCATTTCTAGCCAACACAACCAGTTTTGCTAACTGGAGAGGATGAAGATTGTTGCTCAGCACAGCTGAAGGATGGCAATTTGAGGAAGGCTGCTTTTAATCATATGTATTCATAAGCAAATCCCACAGAGTTTGATGGATTTACTTCCAAGTGAGTTTCCTTGAGGGTGAAGATTCTGTAGGTTTGGTTATTGCCCTGCTGATTGCCAAGGGGCCTGGGACAGCTTTTCAAGATCTACCCTCCTATTCTGATTGGTGTGTGAATTCAGAGCACATTCATGTTAGCTTGTTTGTCTTGCCTTTCCAGTTGCTTCTGTGCATCTAAAGGCCATCTTGCCTGCTGGTTAAATCCCATCTCCCTTGGTGCAATGAGAAGCTACAGGCCAGTGTCAGCAAGAGGTCCCAGCAAGATAAACCCCATCCTGTTAAGCGCCACTCTGAGCAGAACAATTATGCTATGAACAGCAGATGGGATGACTTTCCTTCTGTGCTGTCATCTCTCTCCTTTTCTAAAGAGAAGGGAGGAGGAAGGTGGAACCAAATTCAGTCTAATTAAGAATAATTACCATTCATCCTAGTGAACTGTAGCAGAAAGAACCTACTCTTTCCTATCTATTAGTAGCCAGCAAACACACAGAGCCTGCTGGGATTCAAACAGAGAAGAAAACATTAGTAGCTTAAAGAAAACCAAAGACAGGCCAATACCAGATGGGACTTCCAGAGAGGATCATCACAAATCCCATCAGTTTTATATATGATATTTTCTCCCTCCAGGATACAAAAGAGGTATTTTATAGCTATTTTAGAGATTCTCAGACTCCTTTACATTACCAGACATAGACAGCTATTTATTTTCTCTCTCTTTAACAGGAGCCAATGGCTGTCTATGTCTGGCAATATAAAGGGATCTGAGAATCTCTATAATAGCTATAATATACCTCTTTTGCATCCCAGTTCATAGGTGCACTGAATCAAAGTGAAGATGCCCCCCAACAGTACAGTGGAGAATCTGCTCTGCCTTTTAGTCTAGACTTTGAAGATGTTGAACCTATTTGGGGATAGGGTTTGACACCTTGGAAAGTTCATTTAAAGTTTGCACTGAAATCTGGAGTGAATCTACCTCTGCTTCCACAACATGGAAAGCACCAGGCACTATTGTCAAAGAGTGACACAGTGGGCTCTAGTTATCTGCTGTAGTTTGGTCCCAGGACCCTCTGTGGATACCAAAATCCATGGATGCTCAAGTCCCATTATATACAATGGCATAGTAAAATGGTGACCCTTGTATAAAATGACAAAACCAATGTTTCCTTTTAGGATATAAAAAAAAATATTTTCAAGCAGTGGACAGTGAAATCCATGGATGCAGAATCTGTGGATATGAAGGGGTGGCTGTATGTTTAAAAAAACCACCCAAATCTGTAAGTAAGCTACAAAACTTACATTGGCTAGAGAAAGTGAATGTGTGCTTTTAAAATAGTGCTAGGATTAGAACTAGGTGGTATGTGGTAAGAAGTCAAGAGGGTGGGGAAGGAGAGACTGATTCACATATTGAGTTAGTTCTGCAACTTGGCATGTAAAAGCAGCCACCATACAACCAAATTAAACCACCCTGTGTAATGTGTACATGATTACTGGGCAACCATTTTTAAACATCTTTAGATTATTACTTAACTTTTTAAAAATAGCAAGATCAAGTACTGGCAAAACCCTGAAACATATTTATACAGGTAAAGTAAATTTTATGGAGTGATTGTGAACAAGGCTTGCCTATGCTTTCCCAGAGGTGTAGCTATAGGAGGGGTCATAATTGCATGTCCAAGCGAGATGCCCTCTCCCCTCTGTTAAATGAAAGACAGACACAATTTTGACATTGATCGGCAATATATGGCCACAACTTTATTGATAACAGTTGCAACTGGTTGGCTCCAAGCATGGGTCCAGATCCAGGCATCAACGAACCCGTGTGCTGGTCAATGATTCCATTGTCGACCTGCCTGCCAACAAGTGACACCCAGGAGGGGGAGGGGTCCCTGCAGGCCCAAGTGCCTGGTGTCCAACCTCCTCCCCCCCCTGAGGAAAAGGGGAAGGGGGGCAACCGGAAGGCACATGTGCTGAGCTAGTATGTCCTCCCATCCAGTGCCCTCCCCCATACCTCTGGAGAGAATCTCTGTGACCTGCCAGTGACAGAGACCCCCAACTCCAATGACATTGGATCCAAGACCCATGCCGACTGCCAACAAAGGTGGGCCAGGCCAGGCCCGTTTTTTGCCAACCTGCCACAGTTACCACCAACAAGGCTGAAATGGACTACCAACTGGATTCAGATGTGCACAAAAGTGTGGCATGCCCCAAGCCTGGCCTTGACTTGCATGCATCCTAATCCTGACTGACCCTGACCAGATGGTCCAGTCAGTCCAGTCATCACCATCCTTATTCACCGCTAGGCACTGACTCAAACAGCATCAAATATCATTGACGGTTATTCCTGGCTGGATATACCCAGCAAAGGCCCTGGAATTCCATCTGCCTAGGCGCTTGATAGTCTCAGCCGGAAGGCCACTGGATGCTGCTGTGGTGGCAGCCCCAATCCTGAAGGAATGTCCGCCAAACTCTGATGCAGGTAGGTGCAGCCACCTCAATGCCGCCCTGAAGACATTGATGAACTGGAACCATGTAAGAGGAGGGGCATAATAAGGGCATTGCATCCCAATAAGAATTCTCCTCCTCCATGAAATTTTACTTCACTCTCCAACTTTCTTGCATTGCAGTAACTTAAAACCTCAGTTGAAAATTTAGAAAAAGAGTTTAGGGATCTAAAGAAAAGGGGCAGGGAAAGTTACCAAGGGAAAGTGTGCACAGCAATTACAAGAGTTCTAGGCATGCACAATTTTCAGTGTCTCATTCTCTGTAATGCTAGAAATTTGGGGACTGAAGGGAAATCACAGAATCATAGAGTTGGAAGAGACCACAAGGGCCATCCAGTCCAACGCCGTCATGCTAGAATACACAATCAAAGCACTCCCGACAGATGGCCTTCGAGCCTCTGTTTAAAAACCTTCAAAGAAGGAGAAGGGGTAGAATTTTCATTTGGTGAAGCAATGTCCTTCTCCCACCCCTGTAGCTATGCCCCTATGCCTTCCTCTTTTTTGTTGGAAAAAAATATTTCTTCTGTTTTAACAACTTGGAGGGGGCTTTGACATCAGAGGGTCAGGCCTCCAACTCAGCCAAGAGCCCTGGGTATTGGTCAGAGAAGAAAATGCAGGCCATTGAAGCTAGGACAATAGGCAAGGCTCCCCTCCTGGGGAACTGGGCCATACCAGCATTCAGGTGCTGACAGAGGGACAGACCAAGGATAGACCTTCCATTAAGCAGAATGAGGCACCTGTCTCAGGCAGGAGATGTTAGGAAACAGTGGTGGCAGCCTTTCTGACTGTTCCTCCTTGTGATGGAGACCTCTTGGGAACATCTGCCTAGCGAGCTGCAAGGGACCTCAGATGGAGGTTTCAAGTGAGGTCCAGAACCTTCAGAAGGGAGGGGTTGGGGTTGTGTGTTGAGATGTAGTTCAGAGGAATTTGTATCTGATATTGATTTATTTGTTATAGAAATGCTAATGAGCTGATACTTGATATAACTAAAGGGTTATTGAGTTGGAACTTGCTTAAGATATCCTTTATGTGTTACTACAATAAAACTTGCAGTTTGTGTTTATATGATCACGAAGTTGGTCTGTGTTATATATTATTCAGAAACACTCTACCAACTACACCAACCCATTTGGAATATGGGAATAAACACTGATTTTCCTAGACTTCTGACACAAAGGAGTTGTCTGATAAGGGCAGAGAGGAGATAATGCTGAGGACAAAACAGGGGCTGGGATTTTATTAAGGTGAGACAGTGAGCTCAGCTAGATGGGAAAATGAATTGCTGAAAATAGTGCATTAACTCACCATCACAGCAGCGTTCATTTGTCTCCACAATGTATGTGCATTTGTAAAATTGTTGGCATAGGAAGCTATCCATGGTTTGAAGTTAACATGGAGCATGACCATGAATAAAGATGGTGGCTGTGAGTGAATTACTTGTGTTGTTATTTTCCAAAAGTTCCCACCATTCCCCCTCCCCCAACTTCCTTAAATCCGAGATGTGGAGAGGTATCTTCTGATATATATATATATATATATATAGAGAGAGAGAGAGAGAGAGAGAGAGAGAGAGAGAGACCTTTAGTGCTTGAAAATCTTGCACAATTGCTTCTGTGAAAATGAACAATGGTGGCTCTGGCCACTTCATCACTAGCAAGCCCGTCCCTGCATATGTCCAACCAATCATGTTTTCACTTCTGTGATGTGCCCCAATTTGAATTGGTTATTCAAATGGGCTAGAATGTGCATTTCAGCATATTAAAAAAAAACTTTGCAATAAATAGCAAAGGCTGTTATTGCGGAGTACATGGAGTTTTTTTGGGGGGGGGTGTCCTTTCAAATACAGGATCTCATAAGGACAAAAGGTATTCCCCTTGCATTCCATGAGGAGTTTTTTCATCGTCTAGAAAACACCAGAGTCAGTAAAAGGAGGAATAAGGGACTGCCCTGCCTGTCACACTCCTCAACCCCCCAGCTATTCCCTTCTGATGGAGAACAGACCCGTGTATGCTGCAAAACCTGTCTTGGGCCCCTAAACTAGCCTGCTGTCTGCCTCAACCCTACTGTAAGCATTGGAATAATTTTCAGCTATTCATCTATTCAGCTTCTGTATGTAGGATGGGAAAAGAATGAAATACACACAATGCTCATATCAAAATTAGTGCAGAGGCAGGAGCAAATAACGATACATATGTTGTTGCCAGAAGCAATGCACTGAATGTACCTTTCTTCCTGTTCTCCCACAAATCAAGGTGCGTAAATCCCCAAGGCTGGTTTTGGTGCCAGATGCAGATAATCCTACTAGAAACTTCCCCCTTTCCAGTCAGTAAAAACTTAATAAAAATGAATTTAATAACAAACTTTTCTTTCAAGATACCTGCAAAGAGATGGCTGAAGCAGCCGCTTTACTCTATGTACAATGGCAAGCAGCAAAATAAGACTCAATCAAAGGTAGACAAACATTTGTAGCCCGACATGTTTTGTTGGACTCTTAGCTCCAACTGTACCTGACCAGCAGCTGTTTGGCTGGGGCTGTTAGCAGACAGTGCAGCCCTGGCCTTACTAGGGTTTTCATTCCCTAACTAAGTAGTTTAAAGGTGGAAGCATTCACAGTAATATTAAATGTGAGGATTTGGTTTTAGGATGAAGCTCTAGCTCAGCTGATCAGAGGTCAGGTCAGCTCTTTCTCCAAGCCAATACTGCTTCAGGACCCCTGCCTGATTCAGGCAGATACATGATGTCATCATTTCCCACCAGGATCGTCTTCTGGAAGTTACTTTACAAGCCACAGAGATTGTGTTATTTAAAAAGCAAAGATCAACAGCTGCACAGCAATGCAGCAAATTCAAAGAGAAAGGCTATTCTGTGACAATTTATGCTGCTGCATTATCTCATTATACAAGCAACTCTGCCTGAAGTCTGCTTCCCAGAACTGTGTCTAGTTTAGTTTCCAGTACGTCAAATGATGGGACTCTACCCATTGTTTGCAGAAAAACATCTTGTCTGAATTAAGAAGCATTTTCAGGGTTTCAAGTCTATTTTTCTTTGTTTTCTTAATTCCATGCTACTCAAAAACTGGGAATAAAATCACACAGACCTATCTTTTTGATGGTGAGCTGTAAGTCATGAAATAACATGTCAATTTATTATGCCAGTACAGTATTCTTTGCATTTAAACACACAATGTTATCTACTGGTAGCATCTGAGTAAGGGAGTGAACGTATTTGTGCGGCACGTGCGTGCATAGGCATTCAGGGGAAAGGCTCCAGAACTATTAATTTAGACAGGACCAGTTTAAGGAATTTTGGGGCCCCCTGCAATGCTTTATTTTTGGGACCCCATATGTTTATTTCAAGTCAATGTAACCTAACTCAACCTAAGCTATTCACAGTACAGGATATTCAGATTATTATTAGTAATGTTTTTGCAGGAGGAGGGTTACTATGGGGGCCCCCCACAACGATGGGGTCCCTTGTGGATGCTGACACAGCTGGTGCCTTAAACCGGCCCTGAATTTAGAGGCCACTTTAGCAAAAATTATACTGCGATAAATAATTGATTTCTGTAGCCATTGGTTTCTGCAGTTTGTTTCAAAGAAAAAGCCAGACCAAACAGCATCTTGACAGCGTGAAACAACAGACTGCCTTAGCCTAAACACAGTGCCACCTATGGATGGAACAGAAACATAAGAGTAACATCTGTATTGCCTACTCTCATTGGCAATACATCCCAGCATCCCAAGCAGAGCTTTTCCACTTCTACAGGGAAGCGATAAGTGAAGTGCAACAGGATTTGCCTTATTCAACCTCTTTATAAATGACTTGACTGATGGAATAGAAGGCAGGATCATAAAATTTGAAGATGACAACAAACTGAAAGAGGAAGACAGAATCAAGATTACACATGATCTTAATAATTTTGGCTGAGCTAACATTAACAAAATTAATTTCACCAAGGACATATTTAAAATACTACATTTGGGCAAGAAAAAATCAAATGCACAAATATAAGATAATACCTGGCTTGAAAGCAGTACATATGAAAAGGATCTAGGCCAGTGGTTTTTAACCTGTGGTCTGAGGATACCCAGGGGGCCACAAAGTCCTCACAGGAGGTCTGTGAAGGCTTGAAAGTTGCTTGGCCCACCTCCTCCCTGCAGTGAAGCAGCCATGTGACAAGATCCAAGTCATAGGCAGGCAGGCTGGCTGGCTGGCTGGCTTGGCTTGCACATTGCCATTCAACCCACTCCAGCCACAAACTTGCAGGTAGAAGCAGGAGAAATTTTTTCCCTCCCCTTCCAGTGCCTCTGAGGGAAGGTTTCATGGATAGTGTAATTGTATTATTAGTATTATCAGGTATTGTTGTTGTTGTTTAAAATCTTTAGTTAAGTCTTGGGAGTCCGTGGCAACATAAGATATTTAAAGGGGGTCCCTGGTAAATTAAAGGTTAAGAGCCATTAATCTAGGCATCTTGGTAGATTACACACTTAAGGTGAGTCAACCATGTGATGCAGTGGCAAACAGGCCAATGCAATTCTAAGCTGCATCAATGGAACAAGTGTCTATAGCTATAGTGCCCAGAACAAGGGATATAATAATACTGCTTTTTTCAGTTTTAGTCAGACCTCACCTGGAATACTGTGTCCAGTTCTGGACACCACCATTTAAGGAGGATATTTATAAGCAAGAAAGTGTCCAGAGAAGAATAACAAAGTTGGTAGAAGGTATGGAAATCAAGCCCTTTGAGGAACACTTCAGGGAGCTACTGTAGTTATGTTTCACGTGGAGGTATGAAGATTCAAATATCTAAAAGGCTGTCAAGTGGAAGGCAGAGTGAAATTGTTTTCTGCTGCTTCAGAAACAACACTTAAAGTTTGTCCAGATGTAACAGTACAAGGAATTCTTGAGAAATTCAATGTTCTTTGCCTAATAAAAGGGCTAGTAGCATCACACAGGACAAAGATAGCCTGCATCTCAAGGGAAGTTACTTTGCTGCTGCTAATGGAGCTGAAATTTCATTACCAGTCTTTTATTGCCCTTTCTCCCCAGCCTCCACATGGCCAAAAAGGGGAGTAGCCTCTGCCTGCACTGATATCCTTCCAGACCATCTTAAATGACAACAGAAGTAACGTCTGAGACAAAATGTAGGCCTATGACTCTACCAGTTACTTTTCTTCTCTTGTATGATTTTAACATCTTTGCCTGATGAAGAAGCCAGTATAGCTTTGAAGGCTTGCATGATATATAGGTATTTCATGGGGTTTTTTTCTGGGCTGAAGATGCCAGCCACAGATGCAGGCGAAAAGTCAGGAACAAACTCTTCCAGAACATGGCCTCACAGCCCGGAAAAAACCCACAGAAAACCAATGGATACCGGCCATGAAAGCCTTCGACTTCACATTGCATGATATATTTTGTGCTTTTTAGTTGGCCCAATAAAGGTATCATTGTTTTATGTATTTTGGATTTGGCCCTTGGTATCTCTTCCAATTCTATGATTCCCCACTATATGGTTATTTAAGTCAGGTGTGAGCAACATGTGGAACACTCGTGCCTTGTTTTGCCATCCTATCAAAAGGACTTTATTAAGCTGAAACTGGACTTTTACCTCCTTATGATTTCAGCTGGGAGATGTTGCCTACAATGGGTTCTAGAGGGGGAAATTGGTCCCTGGACTCCTGGAGCTTGCTTAGTTGTTTAAATGGAAAATTCCAGGATCTGAACGTGGGGGCTTACCTTAGCAAATTACTAGCTTTGCCACTGAACTAAGGCCTTAGTTGATATAAGGGTGCCAAGCTGGTGCAGCTTTAGTCTCCCAAGGCATATGTGACAAAATTATGATGCAGTTTTAGCCTTTCATGACATGTAAGAGAAATGGAAGCATGCACTTCCAATCTTGTAGGGAAGGACAGGGAGTAAGGCACCCTTTGATGTGTATTCAAAAGTAAAGCTGCCATAATCCTTATGATGAGTAACCCTCAGCAGGGCACACGGGATCCAAACTTATGGCATGTGCCTATGGAAAAAGATAGGCTTTTTCCAAAGTTCCCTTTGATCTCTTTAAAAACTAGGTTAATGTGTATTCCAAACCACTCCGCACATAAGCAAGACCAACCTTCAGGCACAGCAAAAGAACAAAATGAGTTCTGATATTCAGTTTGAACATATTTATTCAAGAACCAAACAGACAGAAGTTTAGAAATGGTCAGCTGTTTTTAAAGTAAAATGAAAGAGAGATGATTATCTAGCTTTCACTTGTTTGAATCCTAAGAATAACTCACTAAAGCAGATTGCAGGTAGGTGGTACCTAGGACTATGCAGCATGAACAAATTTAATATTTGTTCTTCACCAGCTGCTCAAAGACAAAGTAATTGTTCACAAACAAAGGTATTTTGGAAGGGATGGGCCACTTCCAAAAAGAGATTTAAAAATTCAGCTGCCTAGTTAATAGCTTGGGATAACCTGATTGATTGACTGACTGAATGCCCTGGCTTTCTCCTAGCATGGAATACAAAGCAGCTGACAATGACTTATCTTATTTTACAAAAGTTAAAGATCATTTAAATGACAATTCTTTTTAAAAAGGACATCGTTTAAAAGCAGTTTAAAGCACAATAAAACCATAATGAATAATATAAAAGAGAAAGTCATAACCCCTCTCTCTCTCTCTCTGGCTTTTCTTCGCAAAGCGCGCTGATGGCTAAAAAGATACAGAAGGTCTCCTTGAGTGATGTTTTTGGGTTGTGATTCTTTCTGCTTTGTCGTTTCTCTTCAAGACTTGTTCTCAAATAAGGCTGCAGCATTGTGGATTGTGCGTCTCCATGCCTCCCGATGTGAGACCAGGGCGGACCACTGTTGGTGATCAATTTGGCCGAGCTGGAGATGTTGTTTCAGGAAGTCTTTGTATCGCTTTTTTGGAGCGCCCCTCTTATGCTGACCCATGGTGAATTCACTGTAGAGTAGTATTTTGGGGTGGTGATGATCCTCCATCCTAGAAACGTGCCCTGCCCAGCGTAGCTGTGTTCTCAATATCATGGCCTCAATGCTGGTGATCCCTGCTTGCTCAAGGACAGCAACATTCGTCACATAGTCAGTCCAGTGTATATTTTAGATTGTGTGTAGACAGCGCTGATGAAAGCATTCGAGGAGTTGTAGGTGGTGGCTATAGGTGTCCCATGTTTTAGATCCATAAAGGAGAATAGACAGTACAATGGCTCTATACACACTGATTTTTGTGCTTTGCCTCAGGTGTTTATTGTTCCAGACTTTTTTGTGAAGTCTTCCAAATGCACTATATGCCTTTGCTAATCTGTGATCGATCTCTTTGTCAATCTTGGCATCTGAGGAGATGATGCTTCCCAGGTAGGTGAACTGCTAAATGGACTTGAGCACAGATTTGCCGACAGCAATGTTGGGATGGTGGTGTTCGTCCTTTGGTGCAGGCTGGTAAAGAACTTCTGTTTTCTTCAGGTTGACTTCCAGCCCAAACAGCTCTGCAGCTGTTGCGAAGCAGGATGTTAGGCGCTGCAGAGCTGCTTCTGTTTGGGCAACAAGGGCAGCAGCATCAGCGAAGAGCAGCTCACGGATTAGATAGTTTAGAGTCTTAGTGTGAGCCCTCAGACGGCTTAAGTTAAACAAGCTACCCTCAGTACGGTAACATATATAGATGCCATCGTCTTCTTCAAGCTCTGCCATAGCCCTTTGGAGCATCATGCTAAAGAAGATTGTAAATAAAGTTGGTGCAAGAACACAACCTTGCTTCACTCCATTAGTTATTAGAAAGGGCTCTGAAAGGACAATTCTTTTTAAAGAGGACATCGTTTAAAAGCAGTTTAAAACACAATAAAAACATAATGAATAATATAAAAGAGAAAGTCATAATACACCACTTTCAAACACCCTTCTGCCACAAGATGAAAGAACCAAAGGCCTGCCTAAAAAAAACTTTGCCTGTCAGCAAAAAGAGAAAAGAGAGGGGGGCAAACTAGGAGCAGCCACTGACAAGTTACGTGACATCACCAAATGTCCTTGCGATGTTGGTGGAACCTAGAGAAGGCCTTCCACCAAAGAGCTTAAAATTTGCACTGGCTTATATAAGGGAGAGAAGGTCTTTTAGATAGTCTGGACCCAAGCCATGTAGGGCTTTAAAGCTCATAACTAGCACTTGAATTCTGCATGGGAATGAATCACTAGCCAGTAGAGTTGTTTCAAAAAGGGGGTTATATGATCCCTGTAGCAAGCCTGACCTCATCATATGCCCTCAAGGTGATCCTACATGGACCTATTTACACTCAGGCTGAGGACTTTATCAGACCAGTCAAATACAGCATCATCAGGACACCTAGTGATCGTGAAAGGGCATGCATACCAGACGATATCGCCCTTTTGCTATCATGTATTGTTAAAAAGCCGTACTATTTTATTGACAGGCCAAGCCATCAATAGACCTCCCATAGGGATTTGTTGCTGGCATTGTACTTACGTGAATGCAGCATCAATGGGCAAACACATCCAGGTGAGATCGGGACAGCCATGTAGGGGATGCTCTTTTTATGACAACCCCCCCTCCGGGTGTACTTGGGACTTTAAATGTGTGTTTTTGTGCTTTCCTGTACTTTTTGTGTCTTTATTTTGTTTTTGAATTTCCCATGCTAGTGTGTTCTTGCAAGAATCTGCGAGATCTTAACCCTGGAAATAAACGGAGCCCCGTTTGTGCTCCATTACTGTCAGAGAAGCCTCATGGCCACTGCTCAAGGTAAGTGTCGTGGGGGGGTTCTTTTGCCAACATAAAAAAAAAAGCATAGTTTATGCCAGCAAAAGAATGTTAAGGGAGTGGTGTTCTGATAAACTCCAGTCAGGATCAGGGGGAGTGAAGGCAGAGCCATCCCTCAGACACAGAATTATGCGAAGTTTGGTACCCATAGATGCCAAGGCATATCCTTGGTTTAGAGATGTGACTAGTAGACAAAAGTGGGTTGGACAAAGTATCATATCCCCCCATGTAATAATTACTGTTTTGTGGCCCTGCCTTCTGTTTTCCTTTGCACCAAACCAGCAGCAGCAGTAGTAGGTGATCGACGTTCCTTAATGCAGGTATGGTACACTACATCAGGTCATTCTGTCTCCTTATCCAAGTCTCATTTCTGACTGTTACTTATGCTACTATTTTGCTTAAAGGAGAGCTTGTCAAAGAGATTAGGCCAAAAATATGACCTTCTATACCTTCCAATTGCTCTTCTTCACAGGGGAATGTCTTGTGGCATTTGCACTGCTTTAAAAATATTTTTCTACTATAAAAGAGTACTTAGAAGTGCCTATTTCCATTTATACCTGTGTGTTGGTGTATTATTTATGCAGAGCATGCAATTATATTTTACACAAGAAGATGTTCAGTTACTCCAGTTGTTACCATTACCACCCCAGTTATTTTGCTGAATTCAACAACCCTGTTCATTCCACTGGTATAATTTAAGACTAAGGACTTTATCAGATGTGGCAAATAGGGCATCATAAGGATGCCTAATGATCCTAGGAAAGATTCTAGAGCAGATCATTAAACAGACTCTAAGTCTGTAAGCCCTTAGAAAGGAATGCTGTGATCACTAAAAGTCAACATGGATTTCTTAAAAACAAGTCGTGCCAGACTAATCTTATCTCTTTTTTTTATAGAGTTACCAACTTGATAGATGAAGGGAATGTTGTGGATGTAGTGTATCTTGATTTCAGTAAGGCTTTTGACAAGGTCCCCCATGATATTCTTGCAAAAAAGTTAGTAACCTGTGGGCTAGACAATGCAACTGTTAGGAGGATTTGTAATTGGTTGACTGGCCAAACCCAAAGGGTAGTCACCAATGGCTCCGCTTCATTCTGGAGAGAAGTGACTAGTGGGGCGCCACAGGGTTCTGTCCTGGGTCCAGTGCTATTCAGCATCTTTATTAATGACTTGGATGAGGGAATAGAGGGCATGCTTATCAAGTTTGCAGATGACACCAAATTAGGAGGGGTAGCGAATACCCCAGAGGACAGGATCAGAATTCAAAATGACCTTAACAGATTAGAAAGCTGGGCCAAAACTAACAGAATGAATTTCAACAGGGAGAAATGTAGGATACTACACTTGGGCAGTAAAAATGAAATGCACAGATATAGGATGGGTGACACCTGGATTGATGGCAGTACATGCAAAAAGGATCTAGAAATCTTAGTGGACCACCAGCTGAACATGAGTCAGCAGTGTGATGCAGCAGCTAAAAAAGCCAATGTGGTTCTAGGCTGCATTAATAGGAGTATAGTGTCTAGAGCAAGGGAAGTAATAGTGCCACTGTATTCTGCTTTGGTCAGACATTGCCTGGAACACTGTGTCCAGTTCTGGGCACCACAATTCAGGAAGGATATTGAGAAACTGGAACATGTCCAGAGGAGGGCGACCAGGATGATGGGAGGTCTGGAAGCCATGCCCTATAAGGAGCAGCTCAGGGAGCTGGGTATGTTTAGTCTGGAGAAGAGAAGGTTAAGAGGTGACATGATAGCCATGTTTAAATATTTGAAGGGATGTCATACTGAGGGTGGAGCAAGCTTGTTTTCTGTGGCTCCAGAGACTAGGGCACGGAGCAATGGTTTCAAACTACAGAAAAGAGATTCCACCTAAACATAAGGAAGAACTTCCTGACAGTAAGAGCTGTTCGGAAGTGGAATATACTGCCTTGTAGTGTGGTGGAGTCTCCTTCTTTGGAGGTTTTTAAACAGAGGCTGGATGGCCATCTGTGGGAAATGATTTGATTGTGTATTCCTGCATGGCAGGGGGTTGGACTAGATGGCCCTTGTGGTCTCTTCTAACTCTATGATTCTATGATTAAATGTCATAGCATTATAGAATACCTATACCACCACCTTTTAAAAATCTGCATTCAAAATGCAACACACAGTACTTTTCAAAAAGAAATGTATCTGTTATTTGCCTGTGTGTTCTTGAATTCAGTAAAAATGGCCACCTAGTAAACACAGCTATTGTTTCCAGGACACAGATTTAACAGAGGACTTGTTTAAACAAGGTGATATAATGCAGATTGAAGTACATTACTGCCAGTTGGCAGCAATGGTCTTTTGTCTCCAGGGTCTTTCAGACTATGCACATCTATTCGACTTTTGCTGTGCACATGGAGCCTGGCTACGAATCAAGATGGGGGTTGAGAGTAAATTACGGTGCTTTATTTTTGTCCAGAATGTGCGATTTGCATGCGGGGGGGGGGGAGGTGTTCCCCTCTGTCAATCAAATTTGCTCACATATATCTTTCTGCTTCTCTTGTCATGTACTTCCTGTGGTTGCTCGCTGCCATTGGGTGTTGTCACATGGAGGGAGGTGGCAAGCGATCTGTTAGTCTGCGCTCACGTGACAGCTGCCATTGCCCTACCTGTTGTTGTGGACAGTCTCTGGATGGGGAGCACACAGCTGTTCTCAGGTTTTTCTAGACCTTACAGCTTTTTAAAAACGCTACTCTAACACAACAGTTTTTTTCAAAGCTACCTTGATCCAACAGCTTGCTTATTTATTTATTTATTTATTTGCTGCCTTCCTCCCAGAAGGGAGAAAAGCTACTTTTAGATTCTTTTTTCCAATGTGTATGGGCACATTTGGAAACCCTTCTGCGGTACAGATGCCAACCACAGTGTAAATCTGCCATGGCTGATCCAAAACATTTTGCTGCCTGAATTACAGAACTAGAAGGATTTTTTACCCCATGATGTTGGTAGTTAGTTGGTCACCAGGCTGGGAGATGATGGGCCTGAATTTCCCATTGCACCTGAAGGTCTCTGGAGTGTGTGGACTACCACAGGGCATATACAGTTCTGTCCATCAACATGCTGTTGCCATTTCCCACCGTGCAGTATTTGCCACTTGAGATGGCTGATTCACTTGCTATCATCACTCTTAATAGTGCCCCTTGAAGTGATAGTCCATAGTTTAGTGCTAGACTGACAGCTACTGATTGCCAGTCTACTGAGGACACATTTGTGAGAACCCTATGTCGTGATCTTCTGATGTGGGGTGGGTGGGTTAGAATTCCCTGCAAGACGTGCAATAGTCTTACTAAACTGCGTCTTTTTCCTAACCAGAAAAACCTGTTAGCAACAAGATGTGGTTTTACCTTAATCCCCCATGGAACTGGAATGAAAGAACAGCTGAAACATGACAACGTCATGTGGTAAGGCAGTGCAGAAAACGGAACGTCCCTGCTCCCTTGCCACTTTTCTTCGGAGTGCAGTAAGGCCCTTAGATTGAAAGTGGGGGGACACACCAAATACAGGTCCAGTCATTGTCCAATATAAAGATCTCTAAGCCTGTTTCCCCCATTTAATGTCAGGTTCAGTCCAAGCAACTTTCAGAGAAGTAGCCATATTAGATTGTTGCAGCCAAAACAACAAAGAGTCTTGTGTCTCCTTAAAGACTAGCATGTTTTAATTGGCATAAGCTTCCGGGGACTTCAGCCAACCTTATCAGCAGTGTCAATAGTTTTCTAAAGCTCAGGCCAAATAAAATTTGTTAGTCTTTAAGGCTCTCTGTTGCTGTAATTTCTTCTTCTTTTTAAAGTAACCTTCCCAAGCTCTGTCCAATAACATCTATGCACCTTCTTGCAAAATGAGTGACCGTTCAAGTAAAGATGATGGTGCCCAATCTGATATACAGTTGTCCCTCCACATTCACGGATTTGGCATTCACGGTTTTAAGTATTCATGGCTTGAAAATATTCTTAAAAAAATAATAATCCAAAAAGCAAACCTTGATTTTGCCATCTTATATAAGGGACACCATTTTGCTATGCCATTGGTGATATGATAGCCCTGTTTAAGTATTTGAAGGGGTGTCACGTTGAGGATGGAACAGGCTTGTTTTCTGCTGTTCCAGAGACGAGAATACGGAGCAATGGATGCAAGCTCCACAAACAGAAATTCCACCTCAACATTAGGAGGAACTTTCTGACAGTAAGAGCTGTTCGGCAGTGGAACACACTCCCTCGGAGCGTGGTGGGGTCTCCTTCCTTGGAGGTCTTTAAACAGAGGCTGGATTGCCATCTGTCAGGGATGCTTTGATCAAGATTTCCTGCGTGGCAGGGGGTTGGACTGGATGGCCCTTGTGGTCTCTTCCAGCTCTACAGTTCTATGATTCTATGATGGGACTTGAGTATTCACGGATTTGGGTATTCATGGGGGGGGGGTCCTGGAACCAAACCCCAGCAAATGTAAAGGGACAACTGCATGTTTATTCCCCTATAAGTTAACTGAATATAGTTCTGCAGGCTTAGAAACAGGATTCGTGGGTGATCCAAATTTTGCCTCCATTAATTTGTTGTGGTGTGCCTTCAAGTCATTTTTAACATATGGTAACCCTTAGGTAAACTTATTATGGGGTTTTCTTGGCAAGTTTTGTCAGAGGAGGTTTATCATTGCCTTCCTCTGAGGCTGAGAGAGTGTGACCCGCCCAAGGTCCCCTTGTGGTTTTCCAAGGCTGAGCGGAGACTCGATCCCAGATCTCCAGATTCTTAGTCCAAGGCTCAAACCACTACAACTAAATAACCAGAGAGTGTAGTGTCATGTTTTAGCGGATACAAAGCAAAGACAAAAGCCGAGGTGGAGAAGGAGAGATAAAACTGAAAGGCATCCCAGGCAGCGCAGAAGAATCGAACGCTCAGGGGATCAAAGGAGCCGAAGAGGCGCCAGAGCAGAGCAGAGCTTCCAATGAAAAAGGAGGGGGAGGAGGAGGAGGAGGGAACGCACAGGGGCGGGACCTTGCGTCCATCTCATTCTGAGAATCCCGCTTCCAAGGTATCAAGCTCCGCCCCTAGGCGGGAATGGGCGTCTGCTGATTGGCTAAACTCGTGCCTTGAATGGGGCTGGTCGGCTCTTTCAAGTCCAGCCCTTGGCAACGCTTCTCGTTCCCTTAGCAACAGACTCAGCGGCCTAGCATACCAGGTGGGCGAATGAAGCCTGACTTTGGACCAGGGGCGACTCGGGGAAGAGAGAGCGGAGGAACTTCCAGGCCAGTGAAAGGTGGAGCCTTTGGGGCTTTGGGTCCAAAAAAGATAAACCACGGAGGATATAACTGAATAAAGCAGTCATCTGGGGGACAGCTTGCCAGCTCCTTCTCCCTCCTTTCTTTTAAAAACAGATGTTTGGCGGACCATTATAGTGGGAACATAAAGAAGTCCTTCTTACATGAGAAGCAAAGAGGCACTATGGGCTCCTGTCCTGTCTGATGTTAATTTTTATTATTTTTTTAATAACTGGCATTTTATTGCGGATTGGAACAACCGTTTCTTCCTCAAAACAATCCACCAAGAAGCTAGGAAAAGTCAATCCTTTAGCCAACCTCATTGTAAGTATGCTGGGATGTTTATAAGCATAGGGCATTGAAAGGTAATTAGAGATGTTTCCATAGGGTCATATTGGACACTGGCCATCACCAAACTGAATTGATCTTGCCTATGTAAAATACCCTAAAGGCACCAGATCCTGTCTGATCTTGGAAGCTAAGCAGGGTCAGCTCTGGTTAGTACTTGGATGAGAGACTGCCATGGCTGTAGGCTATATAGTTGTCCCTCTGTATTCACGGATTTGGGAGATTTTCGCACGACACTGTTATAGTGTTACTATTCCACTTTATTTCCTATGGCTGCCTCCTGTGGAATCCTGGGATTTGCAGTTTAGGGAGGGGCATTTAGCATTCTCAGCCAGAGAGCTCTTGGGCCTCACTAAACTACAAACCCCAGAATTCCACAGGAGGAAGCCAGAGCAGTTAAAGTGGAATAGTAACACTATAGCAGTGTAGTGTGAAAATCTCCCAGGTGTTCATGGATTTAAGTATTCATGGATTGAAAATATTCTTAGAAAAATAATAATCCCAAAAGCAAACCTTGATTTTGCCATTTTATACAAGGGACACCATTTTGCTATGCCATTGCATATAATGGGACTTGAGTATTCACAGATTTTGGTATCCACGGGGGTCCTGGAACCAAACCCCAGCGAATGTGAAGGGACAACTGTATTTCAAAAAAAGGAACTGGCAAAACCATCTCTGAGTATGCCTTGACTAAGAAAACCCTATGAAATTCATGGGGTCACCACAAGTCAACAGGTGACTTGAAGGCACGTAAACACACACACCTCTGAATGGATGGAAAATGCAGGAGTCTCTTTTTTTAAAAAAATACCTCCTGTGGACTTTAAACATTTCGAACGAAGGAGAGGCTTTTAGAGAAATGATGAGACTAAAAGCATATCCACATAAACATTTTGGGCAGAGATAATAGGATGTCTCCCAAGCAGTTAGCTGCTTAAGAAACAGCTAAGTGCAAGCATACCTCCATTAACAAGACCTCTGATAGGACTTTATCTACACCAGCCATGATACACTGGCTCTCTGCCAGCATATCTTGGCTGTGGCGTTGGCCCAGCCTTACCCCGTTACCTTGACGAAACAGGCTAGTGTCGACACAGGAACGCCGTCCCGTCCCTGCAGCCGCCACCACCATAATCTCTACTGTCTCAGAAGCCAGGAAGGGGGCCCACAACATGTGACTGAAGGCACCCTGCATGTGACCAGCTTTAGTTACATCTGTGGGACCCCACCTGGCTTCCAGAGAGCCAGGGAGGTGGCAGCGGAGTGAAGAAAGGCATGCTGCACAGGCTCCCGCAGACACAGGGCCCAATCTGTTTTTGGCCACTGGTAATAGAGTAAACTGGGTATTTTCTTATAGCAGTTTATTAGGCCCTACCCCAGCTTGCCCCCCATCTTAGCCCTATATCTGCCCCAGATACAGGACTGCCTGGGGGCAGAGTGGGGTAAATGCCCTGCATCATATGGACTGCAGGGCTCTGAGATGGATTCAAGACAGAGTATTTACCTCCATGTAGAGGAGGCCAAAAAAGCTCCTTTTTACAAAATCTTTTATGTCCACCCAGCTCCCCCTTTGCTTTCTTGTCCTCTGTCTAACTGGAGTTTTGTTTTTTTTTAGCACCTTCAACAATGGCAGGATGGTAAAGGAGGATTGGAGAAACACAGACTTTCTGTATTGAGTTGCAGCAGTGTGTTTACGGTAAACAATACAATAAATCCTGAACTGGGAAAGAATGGGATTGTACTCTAACACATCCTATTGTAGCCATGTGTGCCTGCCTACAACAGGCAAGGAAAAGAGCAGCTGCTTTCAGAATCCCTTCCTCAGCATGCATGAACAGCAAAACAGAGAGAAAGGGGGAGAACAGATTAGCCTGCCTCACCAGCTACCTCCAGCATGTTAGAAAAGCATAGTCCTGGCTACCAAAATTAGAAATCATAAGCAAAGTTGAGAGTTGTGAAAGAAAAAGTCATCCATGGATGTATTTTGGAAGAGGCCTTCAAGAGGTCTCTATATGGTTCAGAATGTTGTTGTTTAATCATGCAAAGTTTCTCTGGCCTAGTTGTTTCATGTCACATGTGCATATTGTTAGTTTTGAATGAAAAGATTGCTGAAATGGGTTGAACTGCTCTTCTTTTATGTGATGCAGAAACCTACCCTTCTTCTTTCCATGTTATTTCTTCCAATAGTACCAAATTTTCTGTTAAAGAGGTAATGTCTAGGAAAACATATAAGTTATTAACTGAGGTATGCCTGTAGTAACACAGGCAGAAGGCGAGTGGGTTTTCAGAATCAGCCCAGTAAACTGTAGCAGTAAGATTAATCATCTTCATCAAATGGACTTTTTTTTAAAAAAATAGTTATTTATACCCTGCTCTTCAGCCACAAGGCTATCAGAGCTGCTTACAAACTGTTTTAAGCAATAGCAATTTACACATCTACACTTCATTAAGCAGTTTCCAATGTGTGTTGATTATCCATTTGTCTGGGTAGGTAGCAGTAAGTTAGGTAACACTTCCACCCACTGTGAATTTCCTCTGCTCTATTTTTTTGTATAGCTTTGAACCTTTTCTTTGTTTATTACGTGTGTATTCAGTGCTTGGATCATGAGGGTGGGGAGATGAGGAGCCCACAAATCCTACCTTTAGGCTCGTCTTAAATTTGGTCAGAATCTGCCTTCTCAGCTTTATAAACAAAATCACCGAAAGTTGCTGTTAAGAAAAAAATGAAACACAAACACACCATTACTTCAAGTATGGTTTGTATGTGCTGTTGCAGCTTCTCAGTGGTATATAGATACTATCTCTTTTAATGAAAATGCATGTGAATATGCTAGTGAGGTTATGTCTTTATCTTTTTAGTCATTCACACTATTACAAATTTGAAAACTGATATGAAATAATTTTGGCAGTGTTTCATAAACTACCTTGCTCTCCTGACAAAAATATGGTTATAATTTTTTCATTTTAATGCATGCTGTTGAAAGCAAAAGCAGTACTGCTTTCCTTGTGAGCAGATCTTATTTCTGAAAGCAAGAGACTAAAAAGACCCGAATGTTTAAAAAAACTGTGGAGGAGGAGGAGGGGGAGGGGGAGGAGGAGGAGGCACCACCCCTGCTGCCTTGGGCCTCACAAATGTGGCCAGTTCTGGGGCAGGGGGCACTGCCCCCACCACCTGGCTGCATTTGTGAGGCCCGAGGCAGCTGGGGGACAGTGCCTCTCCACCACCTCCTCCTCTGCTGCCCCCTGCCCCAGAACTGGCTGAAGGAAGCACTGCCGCCCCAACTACCTCGGGCTTCACAAATGTAGCCAGTTCTGGGGCAGGGGGGCAGCAGAGGAGGAGGTGGCAGAGGAGGCGCCGCAGTCCCCGCTGCCTCAGGCCTCACAAATGTGGCCCGTTCTGGGGCAGGAGAGTGGCATAGGAGGAGGTGGAGGAGGAGGTGCCACAGCTGCTCCAGCTACCTTGGGCCTCACAAATATGGCCCGTTCTGGGGCAGGAGGGCGGCATAGGAGGAGGTGGTGGAGGAGGAGGAGGTGCTGCCCCAGCTGCCTCGGGCCTCACAAATGCGGCCAGTTCTGGGATGGGAGTGGCATAGGAGGAGTAGGAGGTGGGGGAGGCGCCACCGCCCCTGCAGCCTGGCTGCATTTGTGAAGCCTGAGGCAGCTGGGGCAGCGGTGCCTCCTCCACCACCTCCTCCTCTGCCACCCTCCTGACCCAGAACTGGCCGAAGGAGGCACCGCTTCAACGCTGCAATTCTATGATTCCCCAGCTGCCTCAGGCCTCACAAATGCGTCCAGTACTGGGGCAGGAGGACAGCAGAGGAGGAGGGGCGAAGGAGACGCCGTTGCCCCAGCTGCCTCGGGCCTCACAAATGCGTCCAGTACTGGGGCAGGGGGACGGCAGAGGAGGAGGGGCGAAGGAGACGCCGTTGCCCCAGCTGCCTCGGACCTCACAAATGCAGCCAGTTCTGGGGCAGGAGGGCAGCAGAGGAGGTGGTGGTGGAGGAGGTGGCGCCTCCCCAGCTGCCTCACGCCGCACAAATGTGGCCAGTTCTGGGGCAGGAGGCGGCAGAGGAGGAGGTGGAGGAGGAGAAGGAGCCACTGCTGCTGCCTCGGGCCACACAAATGCAGCCCATTCTGGGGGTAGCAGGGATGGAGGAGGAGAGCTTTGAGTGGTTGGGTAGCAGCCAATCAGCATGCTTGGAATGGCAACATACCTAAGATTTTTATATACATAGATATCCGGTTTGTTTGTAAATACGGTACCTGTAAAATTAGATTGGGGAATCTTCTACATTTTAGCCCTGCATTTCTGTTAACAGTACCTTTGTAGTGTAGGTGACTGGGGCATGAAGTGGGTGGGATATATTAACCGTTTTCTCACTATCCTAGCAGCATCTCAATGTGGTATTTAATGCAAAATATTAGGAAACGATGTATGCCCTACTCCTGTTTGTGATTGACTGCAGCAGTTATGTTATCATGCAGTGTTCATTTGAATGATCTATGATGATGAGTAAGTTCCACTAGTACTAGACTACCAAGAGCACATCTGAGGCCCTGCAACCCAAAAGATGCCCAAATGCTGTGGTCACATTTTTAAAAACCCACAACCAAACAAAAATGTTCAGGACTGCCTAGATGCAATGTAGAGGAAGCTGCAGTTATGCTTCCACTCTTTGCAGAAGGTCTTGTTGTTGTTGTTGTGTACCTTCAAGTCATTTCCGACTCATAGCAACCCTAAGGTGAACCTATCACAGGGGGGTCAGTTATAAAGGAGAATTAAGTGCGGGAAATGCCAGCTTACCTCCCTTTCACTCCAGTGTCCATTTGTTTACATGATTTTGTCCAAAATTGGTTGATGTGATAAATTAGCGATTTTGCAGTTCACACAGCCAGGGGGCGGAGAAAATCAGTTTGTGGTAGGGACGTGGCAGCGCCGCTGAAAAGGGGGGCCATGGTAACTTCTGGGGCCTCCTGGGCAACCCCCCAAAAGAGGCCTGTGAACTGGAGGCTCCCCCTTACCCCCATCCTCGAGGGAGAGGCAGGGCAGGATGCCCTCCGTGGCCAGAGGCCTCTGAGCCAAAGAAGGACCCAATTACCCTTCCACCTGAAGGAGCTCGAAGCCCAGCTCTGGGGCTGGCATTTCCCTTTCCCTCCCGTCTGTCCCCTTCGAAGGGCAGCCTGCTCCCCTCCACCCAGATTCTGCGGCCTGAAACCAAAGGCGCTGCCAAACGAACCAGTGCTGCGGGCTGAAGAATATCTGCGGAGGTTTCTCCCAAAGCAGCCTGGGAAGCAGCTGGCGGGGAAGTGCCCTTGCGCTTTCTGTGGGTTGAGCCGGGTCCAGGGGGAGCCCATGTGGGCCCAGCTGGGGAGGGGGGAAGGTGACCCCCCATCTTACCCCAGCCCCCCATGAGGGAGGAGCACAGGCCACCACTGTTGGTGCCTCTGAGCTCTGCCCGGCCAAGCGCCAGCGATGGAAGCGAGCTCGCTTGATCTGAAGGCAAGGTGTGAGGGCGCTTCCCCGCCAGCTGTTTCCTGGGCCGCTTTGGGAGAAACCTCCACAGCTATTCTTTAGGCCGCAGTGTTGGTTCATTGGGCAGCACCTTTGGCTTCAGGCCTCAGAGTCTGGGCAGAGTGGGGCAGGCTGTCCTTCGAAGGGGACGGACGGAAGGGAATGGCGGCCCCAGAGCACACCCTGGCCGGGAGATTTCTCTTGTCCAAGTATGGCAGCACTGCTCAAAAACCCTGCCTTGCAAGCCTGCTCCCTTTTCTGAATTGGTTGTACAGATGGCCATTTGCAAATTGTATACATCACCTATTGTGCGCATTTTTGCGCATTTTATCAAAAAAGTCGGGGAAACTAGCGAAAGAAGTTATCGCGCTTTTCCAGAGTATTTTTGCCGCCCTCCTTCTGAATAGAGCGACTTTGGCCTGAAATCTGTGAGGACCATTAGGAATCTGGGTGAATTCTTTGAGGATTGTTTTGACCGTGTAAATGACCCCACGGTTATCTTGGCAAGATTTGTTTGCGGGGAAGTTCCTATTAGCTTCCATGGAGGCTGAGTATGACTTGCTGAAGGTCACCCAGTGGGCTTCCATGGCTGAGCAGGGATCATAGAATCATAGAATCATAGAATTGTAGAGTTGGAAGAGACCACGAGGGCCATCCAGTCCAACCCCCTGCCACGCAGGAAATCTTGATCAGAGCATCCCCAACAGATGGCCATCCAGCCTCTGTTTAAAGACCTCCAAGGAAGGAGACCCCACCACGCTCCGAGGGAGTGTGTTCCACTGCTGAACAGCTCTTACTGTCAAAAAGTTTCTCCTAACGTTGAGGTGGAATCTCTGTTCCTGGAGCTTGCATCCATTGCTCCGTATTCCAGTCTCTGGAGCAGTAGAAAACAAGCCTGCTCCATCCTCAGCGTGACACCCCTTCAAATACTTAAACAGGGCTATCATATCGCCTCTTAACCGTCTTTTTTCCAGGCTAAACATACCCAGCTCCCTAAGTCTCTCCTCATAAGGCATGGTTTCCAGACCTTTCACCATTTTAGTTGCCCTTCTCTGGACATGCTCCAATTTGTCAATATCCTTTTTGAATTGTGGTGCCCAGAACTGGACACAGTATTCTAAGTGAGGCCTGACCAAGGCAGAATAGAGTGGCACTATTACTTCCCTTGATCTAGACACTATACTTCTATTGATACAGCCCAAAATCGCATTGGCCTTTTTAGCTGCCGCATCACACTGTTGACTCATGTTCAACTTGTGGTCTACTAGGACTCCTAGATCCCTTTCGCACGTAGTCTCGTTCAGCCATGTCTCTCCCATCCTATATCTATGCATTTCATTTTTCCGCCCTAAGTGCAGTACTTTACATTTCTCCGTATTGAATTTCATTTTGTTAGTTTTGGCCCAGCTCTCCAGTCTATCCAGGTCATTCTGAATTTTGATCCTGTCCTCTAGGGTATTAGCTACTCCTCCTAATTTGGTGTCATCTGCAAATTTGATAAGTATGCCCCTAATTCCCTCATCCAAGTCATTGATAAAGATGTTGAATAGCACTGGGCCCAGGACAGAACCCTGTGGCACCCCACTGGTCACATCTTTCCAAGACAAAGAGGAGCCACTGCTGAGCACCCTTTGGGTTCGGCCGGTCAACCAATTACAAATCCATTGAACAGTTAACTTGTCTAGCCCACGTTTTACAAGCTTGTTTGCAAGAATGTCATGGGGAACCTTGTCAAAGGCCTTACTGAAATCAAGGTATGCAATGTCCACAGCGTTCCCTTCATCTACCAAGCTGGTAACTTTATCCAAAAAAGAGATCAGATTAGTCTGGCATGACTTGTTTCTCTGAAACCCATGTTGACTTTTTGTGATTATGGCATTGCCTTCTAAATGTTCACGGACTCTCTGTTTAATGATCTGCTCTAGAATCTTCCCTGGTATTGATGTCAGACTAACTGGACGATAATTGTTGGGATCCTCTTTTTTCCCCTTTTTGAAGATGGGGGCAACGTTTGCCCTCCTCCAGTGTGCTGGGACTTCTGTTCTCCAAGAGTTCTCAAAGATTATTGCCAATGGCTCTGAGATCACATTTGCCAGCTCTTTTAATACTCCTGGATGTAGTTCATCTGGTCCTGGAGATTTAAATTCATTTAGATTAAGAAGGTATTCCTGTACTACCTCTTTGCTTATTCTGTGCTGGATTTCCCCTATTGTGTCCTCTGTTCCATTATCCTCAGGTTGGTCCTCCTTTTCCTTTTCTGAAAACACTGAGGCAAAGAAGGTGTTGAGTAATTCTGCCTTTTCTCTGTCCTCTGTTAGCATTCTCTGTCCCCTGTTAGCATTAGGCATGGTCTCCCAGAGTCCTTGTCAAACCACTACACTGGCTGTATGCATCCCAATATGGGCCAGAGGCACAGTGGGAAAATCAAGATGCTAGGAGGGAGCAGTATGTGTGTGCCAGGTGAACAGAGAGCAGGGGAAACCAGAGAGGAAGGCCTTTATCAGACTACAAGCTTTAAAACATTCTTTTGCCGCCACAGAAAAACCCATTTCTATGCCAGCAAAAGGACATCCCCCCCACCCGCACTTACCTCCTTTCCTGGCAGAGTCTCCCTGGCAATAAAGAGGAAGTGAATGGAGCCCCCGTTCTCTTCCTTACTCAAAATCTCACGTGATTTTGTCATGCAGGAAATTCAAAAATAAAAACAAGAAAACTACATTTAAAGTTGCACAAAGCACACACACACATTTTAAAGTAACCCAGGGAAGGTTAAAAAATCAGTGGATACGGAGGGACAACTGTACAAGACTATTTATATAGTGATGTGTTGGATTGAACAGGAAACTATAGTAGGCCCTCCAGATCCACAGGGGTTCCAGGAACCCCCACTGATGACAAAAAATGCAGATGATTGCATCCCAAAATGGTGGCCACATGCACACAGATACTGTGCTGACCCACAAGTCACTCAAAGTTGCAGATCAGGAGGGCCTACTGTATTTGGTTACCTATAGTGTCCTGTGGCGAGAACAAAATGAAAATTTTATTGTGTTTCCACATCTGAATCCAAATTTTATGAGAACAAGAGAGTGTTGAGCTCCTCACACTTTGGCAGTGCTATGTAGATGACCAGATCACTAAGTGATTGTATATACAGTGTGGTAAATTATAATTTGCCACGCTGTTGTCTGTTCACCAGTGGATCCAGATGAATGTGAACTCAACACAGTTGAAGGGGTTCATGACTGTTCTGACAGAATAAGGAGGGGAAAAATACAGCTCCAGCGGTGATATGTGATTACCACATCAGAAGTTTCTGTGAATTGATTCAGTGTGATAAATGACTCACTGCAAGACTTGGCACCTTACAACTCCCCAAGGTGTTGATCTTGGATTTGATTTGAACACATTGTGGAAAAGTTATCACACCATAGCAACCTTATCTGCTACACTTGTGATCGCACTGAATGCTCATCCAGGACAGAGTGAGAGATGCATGCTTTGTAAAAACAAAAACAAATTTAGCCTATCTAGGGTCACCCGATATTTCCTAAAACACTATAGATTTCCTAAAACACCTAGATTTCCTAAAGCTACTATAGGAACACTTGACAATACATGGCAATCATTAATGATTTTTTGTTTATTTTTAAAAGGTATAAACTGTCTAACTTGGCCACAAGAAGCCCCTGTGCATAAAAACATTACTACCTATACTGATGATCAAATTAATACACATCAGTTTGTTTGGGAAGAAGAGATTGTACTGTTCTGTATACATCAGGAATTCTCAAATGTATTTTACCAAGCTGGTCTTTAAAGATCTGGAGCCCTTCTTTTTGCCATAGCATCTCCTTTTGCTGCAGTGCAGACATTTTTCACACACAGCTAACTGCTGCTCTGTTCTCCTGTTGTGTTTTCCAAACTCTTGCCTATGTTTAAGTGTGTGGTGTAGGGGAGGAAAGTTATAGTAGTCATCAGTCCCATGATCTTCTAGATATAGGTAGGTGCTATCTTATAGTTACCTTGTTCTGCTTTATGGATGACTGACTCTACTCTTGACTACTGTACAGTGAGCTCTTGGTATCTGCTGGGATTTGTTTCCAGGATTCCCCACAGATAACAAAATCCACAGATGCTCAAGTCCCATTATATACAGTGGTGTAGTAAAATGCCGTCCCTTATGTAAGTGGCAAAATCAAGGTTTGATTTTTGGAATTAATTAAAAAAAAATATTTTAAAACCGTGGTTGGTTGAATCTTTGGATACAGAATCCGTGGTTACAGAAGGCCAACTGTAATTTATTTTTAGAGCCATAAAATCCCAAAGATAGAATGAATTATAAAGATCAGTTGCCTGCACTGAAGTACCACAGAGGAACCAACCACAGATTAATGTTCATAATACAGACAAGAGGGTGTCACAAATAGAAAGTAGTGGTTTTCGAGGAATGTTGTGTTAAGAAGCCCACAAAGTGGAATGTTCCAAAACACTGTTACATGAAAGGATAATAGATGACATGTATGCATATTTCTGTTTTGAATTTGAACTTCTAGGTTTTCAGCTGACTCTAAGCTCTATCTGCCACTTTGACCCTGTTTTTGTGTGTGTGTGTGTTGTTGTTGTTGTTTTTGCATTAATCCAATTGTACTACATTGCATTAACCCAATTGTAGTACATTGCCAAGCCTGGACAAGCAAATCATTTTTCTTAACACAGTTGGATAAAAAAAAGGATATTAAATTGATGCTTCTTGGTGTGCATATGGAGGAGTTTGCAATTGATTCCCTGCTTCATTACAGAATTCTGCCACAACAAACATTTGGATGGTGCTACCCTGTGGGTCCTTCTCTGCCCCCCTCCTGCATTTCTATACAGGCTTCTGGGATCTGGCAGCAAGGCACAAATGGTGCTACTACTGGTTGCAGTTCCCGTGTGGATTAGGACAAGTGTACAGTATAGGTAATACCATGTGTATTGACACTGTTGTGGTTGAAATTTGAGTTGTACATCAGCTTAAATATTTATTCTGATCACATCAGGAGTACTGGGGATCATTGGATGGAGGACCACGGAGAAGCTCTGGAGTACTGAGCATGTGTGTATAGCAAGGACAGGCAGAAATGTAGGGCTTTGTTGAAGCTGGTAGTGATGACTGGATTCTAGAGCTTCATATCTGGTATATTTGATAGCTATCAACAATGGCAAATGTGATCTCAGAGCCATTGGCAATAAACTTTGAGAATTCCTGGAGAACAGGAGAAGTCCCAGCAGACTGGAGGAGGGCAAACGTTGTCCCCATCTTCAAAAAGGGGAAAAAAGAGGATCCCAACAATTATCGTCCAGTTAGTCTGACATCAATACCAGGGAAGATTCTAGAGCAGATCATTAAACAGAGAGTCCGTGAACATTTAGAAGGCAATGCCATAATCACAAAAAGTCAACATGGGTTTCAGAGAAACAAGTCATGCCAGACTAATCTGATCTCTTTTTTGGATAAAGTTACCAGCTTGGTAGATGAAGGGAACGCTGTGGACATCACATACCTTGATTTCAGTAAGGCCTTTGACAAGGTTCCCCATGACATTCTTGCAAACAAGCTTGTAAAATGTGGGCTAGACAAGTTAACTGTTCAATGGATTTGTAATTGGTTGACCGTCTGAACCCAAAGGGTGCTCAGCAGTGGCTCCTCTTCGTCTTGGAAAGATGTGACCAGTGGGGTGCCACAGGGTTCTGTCCTGGGCCCAGTGCTATTCAACATCTTTATCAATGACTTGGATGAGGGAATTAGGGACATACTTATCAAATTTGCAGATGAAACCAAATTAGGAGGAGTAGCTAATACCCTAGAGGACAGGATCAAAATTCAGAATGACCTGGATAGACTGGAGAGCTGGGCCAAAGCTAACAAAATGAAATTCAATACAGAGAAATGTAAAGTACTGCACTTAGGGCGGAAAAATGAAATGCATAGATATAGGATGGGAGAGACGTGGCTGAACGAGACTACGTGCGAAAGGGATCTAGGAGTCTTAGTAGACCACAAGTTGAACATGAGTTAATAGTGTGATGCGGCAGCTAAAAAGGCCAATGCGATTTTGGGCTGTATCAATAGAAGTATAGTGTCTAGATCAAGGGAAGTAATAGTGCCACTCTATTCTGCCTTGGTCAGGCCGCACTTAGAATACTGTGTCCAGTTCTGGGCACCACAATTCCAAAAGGATATTGACAAATTGGAGCATGTCCAGAGAAGGGCAACTAAAATGGTGAAAGGTCTGGAAACCATGCCTTATGAGGAGAGACTTAGGGAGCTGGGTATGTTTAGCCTGGAAAAAAAGACGGTTAAGAGGCGATATGATAGTCCTGTTTAAGTATTTGAAGGGATGTCACACTGAGAATTGAGCAGGCTTGTTTTCTGCTGCTCCAAAGACTGGAACACGGAGCAATGGATGCAAGCTCCAGGAACAGAGATTCCACCTTAACACTAGGAGGAACTTTTTGACAGTAAGAGCTGTTCAACAGTGGAACGCACTCCCTTGGAGGGTGGTAGGATCTCCTTCCTTGGAGGTCTTTAAACAGAGGCTGGATTGCCATCTGTCGGGGATGCTTTGATCAAGATTTCCTGCGTGGCAGGGACTGGACGGCCCTCGTGGTCTCTTCCAACTCTACAATTCTATGATTCTATAATGTGTTTAGAGCAGGACTTCAAATCCTATCTTTCTGAAAGCAACCTGTGATGCTGCTTGTAAGTTACCCTGAATTTCAGGGGAATCTCTGAGTACTCCCCAGAAGAGCTATAGGCAGAAACGAAAATGCGACATCCCTCCAAATGTGAACTGTTTGCCCTACTTAAACAGGCTGCTAGGAGTATGGCTAGAGCCTCACTAAGCTACTATACATGGTGATGTAAGGAATTGTTTTTAATTGCTGTCAACTTTGACTTATGGTGACCCTATGAATGAGAGACTTCCAAGTCACCCTGTTATCAGCAGCACTACTGAGATCTTGCAGACTCAGGGCTGTAGCTTGCTTGAGCTATCCACCTGTAATATGGTCTTCCTCTTTTTCTACTGCCTTATACTTTGCTAAGCATTATTGTCTTTTCTAATGAGTCCTGTCTCCTCAGGATATGTCCAAAGTACAACAGTCTCAGTTTAGTCATCTTGGCTTCTAGGGAAAGTTCAGACTTGATTTGCTTTTCAACCCATTTATTTATCCTTTTGGCAGTCCATGGTATCCATAGAACTCTCCTCCAGCACAAGATTTAAAATAAATTGATTTGCTTCCAATCAGCTTTCACAACCATACAAAGAAATTGGAAATATGATGGCATGGACAGTCCTGACTTTGGTATTCAATGATATATCTTTATACTTCATGATCTTGTCTAGTTCCTTCATAGCTGCCCTTCCAAGTCCTAGTCTTCTGATTTCTTGACTACAGTCCGCCTTCTGACATTATTACCCATACTTGATTGATCACCAAGGGTAGCTGCTTTTTAAAAAAATGCAAATTCATGTAAGGATGAATTCATCTTTCATTATAGAATATTTTATCAGGAAACATTTATTTCAGGGGAAATGCATGTTTAATGTTTTTTTAAAAATCATTTAATCATTTTTATTATGAAATAATCAGTTGTTCATACTAAAAATGGGCATAGTAATAGTCAGAACTCTGCTCATTATTATTCATTTATGCTGTTACATTCTTCAGTTTGCTTTACAAAAATAAACTCCAACTGCATAGTGTTTATATTACCCAGTATTTGGGCTGTGAGGGAATTGCAGAAATCTCTTAGGTTTTACTTTTTCTTGCACTTATCTCCCTTTTCCTTCCATCTATCTTCTGAGATTGATGAGAGTGACACTACAGTGGTAACTAAGTGTTGTGCTGGGGCCCATCTGAGGCAAAAAAATACCCACCCCAGATTGCTCCACAGTAATGGCAAATTGCAGCAGCTGCAATTTATCTTTTTTTTCTTTTTTTCTTTTTTTTTTTGCCCCCAAAAGCATTGCATGCCTGCCAGTCAAGATGGTGGCTGCAAGCGAATTACTTACATTTTAACTTACCTGAATTTGCTGCCACCAAACTTTTTTAAAAAAATGCCTATGTGAAATAGAGCAATATTTTGCCTTTAGTAAAAAGAAAAAACAATTGACACCCCATTTTATTGTCCTAATGCTTGTTCACTAAGGTGAAACTCCAACATGGTGGCTTTGGGTGCTTCCCTTGTTAGCAAGCCCCACCCCTTCACTCATCTGGCTAATCTGCTTTGTGCTTCCACTCATATGGGAAAGCGATTCAAAGCAAATCACTTGTCCCAACGAGCAGGAATGTGCCTTCCCCTCGTTGTTTTTTAAAAACTCTGGGGAAAACCATGAAGGCTTTTCCTTTGGAGTTTTTGACATCTTTGCCCCCCTTCCTTCTGAATATGGCATAATAATGTGGGATCCCATTCAGATAGGTAGGATTCTCCTAGCATTCTGTGAGGAGTATTTTCACTGTTTAGACAGCCCCCTGGTCACAGCAGCCATGTCTAGGGAAGCCTCAAAGATTTCTGGTTGAAGAACAGCAGCAGCCTAATGTGATGATGTCGAAGGGATGATATAGAAGGAATTGTAGAAGGGGGAAAACTGCAGTTAAGAGAATTCCTGTGATCTGTTGTTGGAAAGATTTTCTGTGTGGCTTTGAGAGCTGGAAATTTTAGCAGTCTATTATTATACAGTATTTGCTCCATAGTTGCTGATGGCACACCCTCCATAGGATTAGCTAGTATGATAGATAACATCTTGTGTCATTTGGTCCTCAGGCAACTTTTGCCTCATCATTTCCACAAAGACCAAATTATCCATTTGCCCTGGTCTCTCCCTGCATTTCCAGTTCCCTGCCATCATATCCCCTCATGGCTTTCTATAGCACCTGCTGTTCATTGTGAATATAGTCAAGGAAGCCTTTGCAGCCACGTTATCTACAATGCAATATGAAACATTTATCTTTGCTTCTAGAGTTCTTCTTAGCATTTTGTAGATTTCCGCTCTTGCGATTTAGGAGACTATTTTATCAGCACTACCCCAGACAGTTTGGGGACTGGAGGGATTGTCAAAGCCTACAGCCTGTTATAAAGATTTCAAAGACATCAGGCTTTTAGCACACCAAGGGCTGCTGCTGCTTACATGTGCTAGAAAAGCAAAATTGAGAAGCCTTATGAAGAGGAAGGAAATAATGAGCTTGATCTCAACAGCAGCACCTGCTTCTGCTTTGTAAGGGGAAAGTACTGTGTGGGATCAAAGTGCTATTCTGTGGAAGTGTGCAGAATTGTGACACTGATTCCCATATGGCCACAGGCTTCTTTGCTGAAGGTTTTTTTTTTGCCAGTTTTTGTGATGATTAACATTTTGTCAGAGACTAGGATGGTATTCAGTCTGTTTACTTACTGTATCAAACTGACCTGTGTAATAAGGGGAGAGACATTCAGTTTACCAGACTATAGGACTATATCCAAATAGACTGTATCCTACACATATTCAGTGAGGCTTATTGGTACAGATGGCTATGCTCAGAATGGTCAAATCATAAAAGGAAGGAATCACAAAATCAAAGAATTATAGAATCTTAGAGTCAGAAGGGACTGTAAGGGCCATCTGCTCCAACCCCTGACCATGCAGGAATACACAACTAAAGGACTCCTGAAAGATGCACATCCAGCTTCTGTTTCATGACCTCCAAAGAAGGAGAGTCCACCACCCTCTGAGGCAGTCTATGGCCCCGTCTATACGAGGGGAGGAACAGGATTGCTCCACAGTAATGTCAAATCACAGCAGCTGCAATTTGTCTTAATGATCCCCCCCCGCCGCAAAAGCTTTGCATGCCCACCAGGCCCCCCGCTTTTATGTACCTTAATTTGCTGCTGCCAAACTTTAAAAAAAAAACCCCTAAGTGCACTGGAGTGATATATCACCACTACAAAAAAAGCACCCCGTTTTCTCACCTTAGTGCTCATTCACTAAGCTGAAAAACCAACATGACGGCTCCGGGCACTTGCCTTGTTAGCAAGCCCCACACCTACACTCGTCCAGCCAATCAGGTTTGTGCTTCCTCTTGTATGGGAAAGCGATTCATATTGAATAGCTTGTCCCAACAAGCAGGAATGCACATTCCCCACACTGTGAGGAGCCGTGAAGGCTTTTCTTGTGGAATTTGTTCAGTTCCCCCCTTCACAATACAGTGGAACAAGACAGTTTGCCATTAGCACAGGGTGTCTTCTCCTCACATTCCATGAGGAGTATTTTTGCCGTTAAGACAACCCCTCGTGTCATTTTCAAACAGCTCTTGCATTCAAGGAGTTCTTCCTAATGTTTAAGTAGAATAACTTTTCCTGTAATTTGAAACTATTGGTTCAGGTTCTAGTCTCTGGAGCCACAGAAAACAAACTTGCTTCAGCTTCTACATGACATTTCTTCAGATATTTAAAGATAGCTATTATGTCACCTCTTACTCTTCTTTTCTCCAAACTAAACATACCCACCTCCCTCAGTCATTCCTCATAAATATAAGGTACTCAGTTTCCAGGTAAAATCTGGCCAAAGCAGAATAGAGCAAGACTACTACTTTCCTTGATCTTCTAGACACTATACTGCTGTTGTTGCAGCCTAGAATTGCATTGGCTTTTGGGGGGTCTCATCACACTGTTGACTCATGCTTACCTTGTCATCTACTGGTGTCCAGGTGTCATCCATCCTATATTTGTGCATTTCATTTTTCCTGCCTAGACGGAGTACCTTATATTTATTCCTGTCAAAATTTGTTTTGTTAATTTTGGCCCAGCTTTCCAATTTTGAAGTAGTCTCAGAACCACTGGCAATAATCTTTGGGAATTTCTGGATGAGAAATCCCAGAAGACCGGAGGAGGGCAAATGTTGTTCCCATCTTCCAAAAAAAAAAAAAAAAAGAGGTCGGGGGAGAAGACCCAAACAGTTATCACCCAGCCAGCCTGAATACCAGGAAAGATTCAGGAGCAGTACATTAAACAGACAGTCTGTAAGCACTTAGAAAGGGATGCCATGATCACTAAAAGTCAACATGGGTTTCTCAAAAACAAGTCAGGCCAGACTAATTTTATCTCTCTTTTTTTTTTATAGAATTACAAGCTTGGTAGATGAAGGGAATGCTGTAGATGTAGCATATCTTGATATCAGTAAGGCCTCTGACAAAGGTCCCCCATTATATTCTTGCAATTAAGCTAGTAAAATGTGGGCTAGACAATGCTACTGTTAGGTGGATTTGTAATTAGTTGACCAGCTGAACCTAAATATCCTCTTCATCCTGGAGAGAAGTGACTAGTGGGGTGCCACAGGGTTTTGTCCTGGGCCCAGAGCCATCTTTATTAATTACTTGGGTGATGGAATAGAGGGCATGCTTATCAAATTTTCAGATGACACCAAATTAGGAGGGGTAGCAAATACCCCAGAGGACAGGATCAGAATTTAAAATGACCTTAACAGATTGGAGAGCTGGACCAAAACTAACAAAATAAATTTCAACAGGGAGAAATGTAAGGAATGCAGAGATATTGGATGGGTGACACCTGGCTTGACAACAGTACATGGAAAAGGATCTAGGAGTCTTAGTAGACCACAAGCCGAGCATGAGTGAACAGTGTGATGTGGCAGCTTAAAAAGCAAATGCAATTCTGGACTGCATCAATAGGAGTGCAGTGTCTAGGTTGAGGGATGTAACTTTATTCTTCTTTGGTCAGACCTCACTTGGAATACTGTTTCCAGTTCTGGGCACCACAGTTCAAGAAGGATATTGACAAGCTGGAGCGTGTCCGGAGGAGGGCAACCAGAATGGTGAAAGGTCTGGAAGCCATGCCTTATATGGAGCGGCTTAGGGAGCTGGGTATGTTTAGCCTGGAGAAGAAAAGGTTAAGAGGTGACATGATAGCCATGTTTAAACACTTGAAATGATGTCATATTGAAGAGGGAATAAGCTTGGTTTTTGCTGATCTAAGACACAGATTAATGGACTCAGACTACAGGAAAAGAAATTCCACCTAAACATTAGGAAGAACTTCCTGATGGTAAGAGCTGTTTGACAGTGGAATACACTGCCTCAGAGTGTGGTGGAATCTCCTTCTTTGGAGGTTTTTAAACAGAGGCTGGATGACCATCAGTCAGGAGTGATTTGAATGTGTATTCCTGCAAGGCAGGTGGCTGGACTAAATAGCCCTCATGGTCTCTTCCAACTCTATGATTCTAATACTATCCTCTGGGGTATTTGCTACCCACCTCTAATTTGGTGTTATCTGCAAATTTGATAGGCATGCTTTCTATCCCATCATCCAGGTCATTTATAAAGATATTTAACAATGCCGTGCCCAGGACAGGACAGATCCATGAGGCACCCCACCAGTCACTTCTCTCCAGAATGAAGAGGAGCAGTTGGTTAGCACACTATGAGTTAGATCTGTCAACCAATTATAGACCACCTAACAGTAGCACTGTCTAGCCCACTAGTTTCACCAGATTGCCTGCAATAGTATCACAAGGGACCTTGTCCAAAGCCTTACTGAAATCAATACTACATCCACAGGGTTCCCCTTATCTACCAAGCTTGTAACTCTATTTAAAAAAGAGATAAGATTAGTTTGGCATGGTTTCTTTTTGAGAAATCCATGCTGGTTCTTAGTAATCCCAGTATCACTTTCTAAGTGTGCTGACTGATTGTTTAATAATCTGTCTGTAATCTTTCCTGTATTAGCATCAAGCCGACTGGTCTGTGAATGCATGGGCTCCCTCCTTTTTTGTCCTTTTTTGAAGATGGGCATAATATTTGCCCATTTCCAATCTGCTGGGACCTCTCTTGTTCTCCAAGAATTCTCAAAGACCATTGACAATGACTCTGAGATTACATTTACAAGTTCCTTTAGTAGTCTTGAATGCAGTTTATCTGTCTCTAGAGACCTGTGGTCATTTAAAGTAGCTAGGTATTCCCATACTACCTTTTTACCTATTATGAGTTGCAGTCCTCTTACTGCATCATTTGTTCTTTATTCATCACGCAGAGCTCTGTTTTCCTTTTGGGAGAAGACTACCGAGATCACCTAACAGTCTTATCTTTGTCACCATGATGAATGAGTGGAAACTCCATCTTCAGCAGTATGGCTCTGCATGCCAGTTACTGGGAGGCAAACAGTGGATGGAAAGCTTATGTCATCATACTCAGCCACAGCTTGGAAAATTTACTTTTGGGACTATAACTCCCAGAATCACTTGAACAGCATAGCCAGTGACTATGCTCACTGGAGGCTTCTGGGAGTTGTAGTCCAAAAATTAACTTGTCCAAGCTCTGTGTTCTGCTTATGGGCTTCCTGGAAAGATGTGGCTTGCTACTGTTACAGAAAGATACTAGATGAGAAGAATCCTTTGCATATCCAGCATAAGCTGTTCTTTTGTTTGGTTTCTTCACTGTATGGAAAGAACCTTTTGACCAGAGACACTTTGTTCTTCAGTTGTATAGTTGATCTTGTATATTCTGGAGAATCTATAAAGGTATAATATGGAACAGTGTTATGGAGGATCCTGCCTCAGCTTACTTCCAGACCTGTGATTTTATGAAAATGTTAAGGAGACCAGAACTAGCTGGTACTTGGCAGTGGATGTAGGTTCCAAGCTATGAATGGTGGTGGTGGGACTGAGATTCAGATTGGCTCAGGATCACCTAGTGAGCTTCTTGCCTGAGCAGGGATTTGTTTTGGAGTCTCTGTTTCAATTAACTATTCTGCACTGTCTTTATACTTATGTTTCTGGTATAATGTCTTGAGTGAGGTTTTATTCACCTCCCCTGGTTGAGATGCATGAGCTTAACTTGAATATTTTGCCATGTGGGAGACACATGAGTTCCTGCTTTGACTGTTACATAGAAATCTGAGTGTGTAGCCTCTCTCTTCAGTACTGTCTAACATCTGAATGTAGCCTAATTTAATTTTATTTAGTTCTTCGAAGACTGAGTGCCTCTTCCCAGTGCTTCAGGACATATCTAGCCTCACCTTTCAAAAAAGAGGGTTTAAATGCAAAAGTATTCTGGTTATGCCCTCCAGTCTATACATAAGCTATACTGTTATTATATTGTACCTTTGCACTGGTGTTTGGAAAGCCACTGTTGTCATTATTATCCCTAGTAGCTGAGTGGAATGAAATTGGGTAATAATAGGGTGGGAAGCAGAGTGGATCAAGAACTCCCTTTTTTCTGTATTTTAGATTTAAAAAAAAAGTGTATATTTGTTAAATCATGTAATGCAATATATTTAAATTGATTAAATCATGTAGTGTTCTCTACAGACATGCTGCTGCCTTTTTTTTTAGAGAACCACCATTTCATTGCATTTCTCTATGAGATTTGTGTATGAATTTCTTCATTTTTAGTAAACATTTGAAGAGCCCAAGAAAATGTAAGTTATGATGTGAATAATCCCCAGTTCTTAAGTATTGTTTGAGAGCCAGCATGGTGTAGTGGTTTGAGCATTGGACTATGACTCTGGAGACTAGTGTTCAAATCCCTGCTCACCCCTGGAGACCCATTGGGTGACCTTGGGCAAATTGCATTCTCTCAACCTCAGAGGAAGGCAATAGCCAATCCCTTCTGAATAAATCTTGCCAAAAAAAAATCCCATAATAGGTTTGCCTTAGGATTGCCATAAATCATAAAGAACTTGAGGGTACACACCACCACCACCACCAACAACAACAACAACAACAAGTATTATGTTCCAGAAACTGGACCAGTAAAAGATAATGGCTTTACTTGTTGATATGTGCACTGGTGGAGCTAATTATTGTCACTGCCATATCAGTAGTGCTAGGAAATGCAGCTGTCAGGACCATCTTCCCCATCTCCGCAGTAGTGTAATTCTCTACAACAAACATTTTATTAGTACTGTACCAGGAATAGACACTAACTTGTAGTTCTTCTGTAAACTCTTCTAAGAGCAGTGGCAGCTGAACTGTAGTAATCATCCAGCTTGGGCAGAACTTTCCTTGTAATTCTAATTAAGAGGGAGAAAAACAACACCATCCTATTCCAAGATGCAGGAGCCAGTTGCTGAAGACCCCAAAGGGGTTCCTCGTCCAAGTCGCGTAACTATAATGAACCCTGCAGCGAACCCCCGGCGTATGCGACGGATTATTGCAGAGGATCCTGAATGGAATCTAGCCATTGTTCCAAAACTCACAGAGCTCTGTATCCAGCACATAATCAACAACTTTGAAAGTAAGTAGGGTCTTCTTCTTGCTGAAAATCAAACCTTGCTAAGCATTAAGGCACAAGCTGGACTTCTGTCTGCCTTTGAGAACTGATTTTCAAACATGAAAGAAAATATTTGGATAGCTCATTTGAGAATGTTAGGCAGTTTTACCTGCAAGCCAAATCATTCCTGCTCTTGCTAGCAAAACCAATACATTCCATGTTTTTTTTTTAAAAAAATATAGATTTGAATCCTTTCTGATTTGACACTATAGACTGAACTGTCATTCACTCTTTCCTAGAAATCCTGGGAAGTGTAGTTTGGGGCGGAGGGTAGTGGTGGCAAGGGAATACCTGTCATCCTCACCAAGCTACTATGACCAAGGAGATTATCACACTACACTGTTATAGTGCTATTATTCCACTTTGACTGCTTTGGCTGCCTCCTGTGGAAACCTGGGATTTGCAGTTAAGGGGGGGGGGGATTTTAGAACTCTCAGCCAGAGAACTCTTAGGCTTCACTAAACTACAAACCCCGGAATTCCACGGGGCAGCCACATCATTTAAAGTGGAATAATAGCGCCATAACAGTGTAGCATGATAATCTCACAAGATTCTTTGGCAGAAGCTTTATTACATTATCATAAAACAAAATATAGGTGTTTAGTGTAACATACTGAGTGATTTTTTTCTTCTTGGAATATATAAAGCAGAAAATGAGCATCACAGTCTACCAGACTCCCTATTTCCTTATGGTACTAATTTATCTTCTTTTCAATTAGAGAATCCCATTTTGCAGAGCCTCCTTCCTGAACACCAAAGGAAGGTACTGGACAAGATCTCTACTAAGCTTCCCCTTACTGTGACCGCCAACCTTATTAGTGATGAAGATTACTGGAAACGGTGCTGCACAGAGAGATGGACAGTTTGTGATGTGTCCCATTATGGTAACAGCTGGAAGCGGATGTTTTTTGAACGTCACCTGGAGAACATCTTGAAGTTCTACATTCCAGATACCACAAGCCCCAACCAAGTCCTGGATATCATTCCACTCTGCAAGGAATATGTGAGGAAACTGGAGATTGATCAGTTCCTCCCCCCAGTGAAACTAGATCTGAAGAAAGATGATGAAGAAGCTTCTGATACCGAAAGTGATGCTGGAATAGATGAACCTTCTATGGACCATTTTGATATGAGCATGCTGATTCCAGCTCTCTGTCACTTAGAGGAACTCCACCTGTCATATGGTGTTAAAGACTGTGGCATGAATTTTGAGTGGAATCTATTTGAGTTCACTTATCGGGACTGTTGCTCGCTGGCAAATGCTCTGAAGAAGTGTCAAACTCTGAAAGTAATTTTTCTAAATAGTTTTATAACTTTTTGTAATCCTAAGCATGGAATAACCATCACTAAATATCACAGATAAACTTAACCATTTTTGCATTAAATTAAGGCAGAACTGTGTCCAGCCAGACTCACTACCTAGAATCGGTACTTGCATTCCCAGAGGACCACTTTTAGAGCGTGTCTTATTTGTCAATCTCAAGCAGTCTTATGTGGGAGTTTAATGTTGTTTATATGTTACACCAGAAGCCTGGAAAAATCTAGAGATCTAATAATAAAGAGATCTGATAATAAACACAATTATAAAGCAATTTAATTCACAATAATTGAAACAAAACCCACAATCTAACAATCCAGAACCAAATTGTGATCACTCAGCCCTAAAAGCTTTGTGTGAAAAGCTCTGATGTAACCCTTAGAAAGAAAGGGGTCTCCTCTATATTGTCCTAGCTGCAACCCAAGTTAGGAATATAGTTTAGGAGAAAGGATTAAACATTAATGCCTCTTACATTAAGGGTCCACACAACTACTTATAAGAGGGGGGGGGATGATGGAAGCCTCAGCCATGGATAACTCATAGATTATCTAGTTTATCTCTAAGTGTGATTTGTATTAAAACTACAGTTTTGAGGTTTCTTTCAAACTGTTTCTGCCCCAGAATATCTATTTCAAATATACATATTCAGAGAGGCAGGAGCTAAACAAGTTAGGTAAGGGTTAGGTAGAGATTTGCTGCTGTTGCAAAAAGTAGCATAGGACAGACAGAATGACCCTGTGATTCTGCACTGACAAATGACACTGGGTAGCACAAAGGCCCTAAGCTAGTTCACTGTGTTTGATAGAACTGTTGTCCGGAGGATCTGCTCTGATGGGTTATCATCCCTTTGGCTTCCAGTTGGTACCAGAAAAAGCCTTGAGCCTGCTTTAGAGGCAATGCAGAACTCTTTTCTTGCAAATCTGTCTCTTTCTGGGACACTGAGGCAGTTAAATGCCTACCCATCAAGACCTGTCAAATAGCTTCTTATGGATGCAGTTTGGGGAGTTTTGGAGACTTTTAAGAGAAGCCATTTAATTCTTAGGATATGTGATTTTTTTTTAAAAAAAGCACCTATGGAAATGAGCTGCCCAAGTCCTCCAGCTTTCAGTAAGAAATGAGTGATTGTCTAGGAATTTGAGATGGAAAGATACTGTCTGATTTTTTATCTTTAACTTATCAAAGTGTGTGATCTAATTTTTCTGCTGCAGGTATTCAAACTATCCCGTAGTAAAGTGGATGATGACAAAGCCCGGCTACTGATCAAACATCTATTAGACCACCCCTCCTTGATAGAACTAGATTTATCCCACAACCTGATTGCAGACCGTGGAGCACGAGCTGTCGGCAAGCTAATCAACCGCAGCAAGCTGATCACCCTTAACCTTTGTGATAACAGGATCCGGGCCCAAGGAGCCCAGGCTATTGCTCATGCCCTGTCCAAGAATTCCACCCTGACATCCTTAAATCTGCGCCTCAACTGCATCGAGGATGAGGGAGGCCAAGCCATCTGCCATGCCCTCCTGGTTAACAGCTCAGTGACGACTCTTCACTTGGGTGGCAATGAGTTATCAGAGCCAACGGCCACTCTTTTCTCCCAAGTCTTGGCTCAGAACGTAATTTTGACACACATCAACCTTTCATGCAACCACATTGGGCTAGTATGCAATCTTTTTCCTAAAATGCGGGCTTAATTCATATTAAAATGTAGTATTTACAGGACATAGAGCATGTTCAAAGGTCTTTACATACATTAGCTTAAAAATCTTTACACTTTGCAAAGTAGGTCAAATTGGGTGGGGCTGAAGCTGAGAGAGTGGCTAGTCACCTTGTGATGACTTGTTGGTTATGCAGTCTAGTTTACACATCTAATAGAATGAGGAGGTAGTAGAGTAGACAATACCATCTTTGGCTGCAGTTAGGGGGTGCACTTTTCCTAAGGATTATACTTCTTGCAAGCGGTGGCATGCTTCCTATAGGTACCTGTATGAAGGCTGGTGAAAGACTGTAGAAGGCTTGTGCATAAGAAAAAAATCCTGCATAGTAAGGCATGGGATTTTTAAAAATCTATAATGGTTTTGTCAGGGTGTTAACACGAGGGACCATTCAAAAATATGATTCCACCTGTAGCTTAAACTAATACAATACATTCTGCCACTTCAGGGCTCATTAATAAGAGAGAAGCACACGTGTTGTATCAGATGCACCTTAACTTGAGTTCTGTGAAAATGAGTTAAAAGAGAAGTGGGTTTCCAAAAATATATATAAATAAAAATACAAGTTTTGCCTTAAAGCTGAAAGTTGCCCTTTTGGAAGTGGCATACATTTGCCTTAAGAGAGGTATTTTGGATGTCTAGGTTTACTAGCCACCAACCTGCTCTTACTACTTTTGATACATCCTTTTGAAATGTGTCTGATAAGAGATGCATCAGTCAAAATGGGTTCGATACCTTGGATACCTCCTTTTAAGGTACAATTTTTTGCCACATCAATCTTGTTCCTTCTGGGTCTCATAGAAGCATCAAGATTTGAAATAGTTAATGGTTTCGTGTGTCTATCCACCTGCATACCAAAACCCTCCAGAACTGCCTGTCACATCTATTTAACATTTATCATCTCTTGACATTGTAATGAGGGGATAGGAAGATGTCGCTGGGATAGTGACATCTTCATAATTGAAAGCATGACACATCCTCCATTGTGTGAGCACTTATTAAGCAACAGCAGATTGGTGAAGAGTAACATAAGATGTGTACAAATTTGCTTGCCCTGGCATGTATCCCTTAGTTCTCTAAGGTGTATCAATGTAGTTTCAGAGGTATTCCAAGCAGTTTTGAACCACATACAGTACAAGTGGGCTGACTGTCCCCTTGCAGACCAGGGCTTCATCCTTGTCCTCATGCTTTGCTGACAAGACACGCTGAGTGCTTCCAAAGTACAGTAAGATGTCAGAGAGGAAGCAGAATCAGGCCAGCCAAATTGTGTCCAGTCTGTGTCAAGAATGTGGAACATATGGCCCTCTAGATGATGTTGGATCCTGTAACGCCTATCTGGGTCAGCCAGCCTAGGCAATGGTGACAGATAATATGACTTGCTCTCCAACATCCAGAACGTTATACATTCTCTATCCCTGGCTTAGGTGACAGAATGCAAGGAAAAGGCTCAGATCTGTACTTTCTTAACTGGATATCTGGATAGTTGATGAAGCTTTCCCAAGGATACAACTTCTCTTTGGTGCTACTTGTGGGGTTCCCATAGGCAATTAGCTAGGCATTGTGAAAAAAGAATGCTGAACTAGAGGCTGCCAGTCTTTTCTAGTAGGGCTCATTTTCCTTTCTTTTATGTGTTTTCAGAATGGCAAGAACAGTTTTGTTACTCTCTTGAATAAGGGTATGTTTTTCTTTTTCTTTTTGAGTTGGAATACTTCCTCAGTTCATCCTTGGGAATGAATTCCCCTCTAAACCCTCTTCCTCTGGTTCTCAGTATGATCTACCTACAATAGGTGAAATCCAGCAGTGGAGAGTGCCTGTCTTCTACTGCAACTGAGAAATAAAAATGCATTTGAAATTCTACAAGGGGAACAGCCACTTGGACAGCATTTGGAACAATGAAATATTTGGTTGGGAAAAGGATTACATACCCTCTCTGCTACCTCTCTCCAAGGTAGTAGCTTTCAAGTAAAAAGGCTTTGGAACATTTTTGGATATTTGCATGTAACAAGTAACTTGGTCCTTAGCATTCCAGTTGGTTATGTTTTTGCAGAAGGAGGAATAGCATATTGTTTTTTATTTTTATTCACCCTTGAGGCAGTGAAGGCTTTCACCAGCCTTCTTTAGGCATTATTTGAAAGCCACTCAATAAAGTGTGGGAAGTGTTTTCATACAAACCTGAAAGAAAGGTTTTGTGTGGGTGTGTAGTTTCATGGACATGTATTTGTATTTGCTCTTCAGCCTAGTTTCTTTCCTGATTCCAGGATGGAGGGAAGCAGCTGCTGGAAGGCATGTCTGATAACAAGACTGTGGTGGAATTTGACCTGAGGCTGGCAGAAGTGGGACAAGAGAGTGAATACCTCATAAACCAGGCCATAAAGACTAACCGAGAACAAGCCCGTCTCAAGGCCCTTCATCATTCAAGCTCCACTCATGGCCTACCTGCTTATGAAGAAAAACATCCTGAGCCAGTTTAATATTTTTTTCTATTCAGTTATTACCTTCCACTACATTTGATTAAATAGCTATTTTTAATCTAAGTACTCTGGTTGGAAGTTATTCCTTTTCCTCAGTTAGGCTTGAGTTCAGCTAGCCTCAGTTGTCCTTTTATCCCTACCTTTAGTGTGCAGAATCTGGCACAACTTCCTGTTTCCTATGCATTACTGTGACCAAGCACGTAGGTCAGGAGTGGGAAGTTTCTGAGGGTCCAGGAGTGATTTTTACCTTCACCTGGACTTTTGTGGGCTACACCCTCCTTCTAACCCTCCGACTGAACAAAAATAATGCCCCAAAATGACAGATCTTATTTTCAGAAGCTTTAGGGTGAGTTGGGACCATAGGGGCCTTGGAGGCCTACTTTTGCCCACTCCTGCTATAGGTAAATCAGTACATGTTAATGGGGATTATTATTAATGTTACCCCTGTGCTTTACTGGAGATACCTTTAAAAACAAGCGCCAAAGAACGGTTGGCTTTAATCCCCTTATGAAAGCACACTTAGCAGAGTTTCTGTTTAAAATACATGCGCAGAAAAAACGTACTGATTCCAAACACACAGGTTTTAAATAGCCATCCACCCAGTTTGCCCCCCGCCACTCCCACACACTCTAGCTTAAAAGAACCAAAGTACTCAAATGTAGCTTTAAAAGGTAGAAAAATACTTTACTCATGAACATCATGTTCACCTCAGGCAAAAACAGCAATACAGTTGTCCCTTCACATTCGCGGCTTTGCCATTTGCGGTTTTGAGTATTCGCAGTTTCCCTCACCCACCCATCCCTCTCTGGGCTCTTCCTTTCCCTTTGTAAAGGGAGCAAAGGTCCAGGCAAGCGCGGGGGGGGGGAGGCAAAGCCTCTGAAATCACTCCTCTGCTGCTGCCCCTCTCCCTTTGCAGAGAGAAGGAAAGCACAGCAGAGGGGCAATTTGGGGGGTTGCCTCTCCCTCCGTGCTTCCCTGGGTCTTCCTTTCCCTTTGTAAAGGCAGTGAAGGTCCAGGCAAGCACGGGGGGGGGGAGGCAAAGACTCTGAAATCACTCCTCTTCTGCTCCTTCACTTCCTTTGCAGGGAGAACGAAAGCACAGCAGAGGGGTGATTTGGGTGTTTGCCTCTCCCTCTGTGCTTCCCTGGGTCTTCCTTTCCCTTTGTAAAGGGAGTGAAGGTCCAGGCAAGCGCAGCGGGGGGGGGGAGGCAACACCTCTTAAATTACCCCTCTGCTGCTCCTTCTCTCCTTTTGCAGGGAGAACGAAAGGACAGCAGAGGAGTGAGTGTTATTCACGTTTTTTTCACATTCGTGTACCCTAACCCCCACGAATGTGAAGGGATGACTGTAACTTGAAAGTAGACTAAAATAACAAAATATATCTAGAAAGCTACATCTCTAAAACTAAAATATGCAGGAGCTCAGTCCTGGAGGTCCTGCCCCTATGATGTCTTCATGGTGTCTTTTTTGACTTGTGGTGTCTTCCCAGACAAAGAGAGTTAAGACAAGCCTCCTTCTCCAGAAAGGCACTCACATTACAAATAGGAAATTATGTCATGCACTCTGTTTACGTTTACCATTTAATCCTTTCAGCAGTTAAACAACTCAGCATATTGGATTGCAACTACAGTTGTCCCTCCACATTCGCGAACTCGACATTCGCAGTTTCGAGTATTCGCGGTTTTGGGAGGGCCCCCCCAGGCCCCCCCCAAACTGCGACACGGGGCCTCCGCGAAGGCCCTGGGGGGGAGTAGGGAGGGCTGGGAAGGCCTCCGCGGGGCCTCCAGAGACCCTCCGGAGGCCCCGCGAAGGCCCTGGGAGTGGATTGGGGAGGGCCGGGAAGGCCTCCGCGGGGCCTCCAGAGACCCTCCGGAGGCCCCGCGAAGCCCCTGGGGAGGCGGGGGAAAGCGACTATGGGGCCTCCGGAGGCCCCATGATCGCTATGGCAGGGGAGGGGGGGCAAAGAGTATTCGCGGATTTTTCACATTTGCGGGGGTCCGTGGAACGTAACCCCCGCGAATGTGAAGGGACGACTGTATATATCTCAACACATGTAACCAAAACAACCACATTATTGTCCTGTCTGGCCCCATCTCTCCTTCCTTTGTTGTGCCACATTGTAGATTATAAGCTCTTTATACTCTATGGTTCATGTTGGGAAATGTAACATTCTTCTTGCACCCCCTACTTGATAAGTTTAGGAAATTTCTTGCATGCGTATGTTCCTACCCCCTTTCTCCTCATCTCTTATGAGAAAATAATGAGAAGGGGGGATGTAGGATGTTAAGCTTACAAGTCTGGCTTTGTATCTTTCAATCTTCCCTTCCCCTCCCAAAAAGGGGAGGAGATACAAAGCTGATTGTAACCTTTAACTACAAGTCTGGCTTTGTATCTTTCAATCTCCCTTCTTGGGGAGGAGAAGGGGAGTTGAAAGGTACAAAGCCAGACTTGTAGCTAAAGGTTACAATCAGCAATTTGGCGAAGATTTTCATGAAACTTTCTCTCCAGTAGTTACACACACAACTATTAGAACCTTATTGGCTGTCACAGCTTCCAAGAAAATGCATGTACAACATCTAGATATAAAAATAGCATTCCTTTATGGGGATCTAGATGAGGAACTGTACATGGAACAGCCTCTAGGATTCCAAGTTCCTGGGAAAGAGCATCTAGTATGCAAACTTGAGAAAAGTTTGTATGTATTAAAACAGGCAGCCAGACAATGGAACCAAAAATTAAATCAGCTCGTTATCAAAGAAGGATTTACTCCAGGCACTGCTGACAAACATGTTTACAAAAGATTCAGAAATAATAAATGGACATATATTGCAAGTTATGTTGATGATTTGATTCTATGCAGTCAAGACAAAGCAGATAGTGAAGAGATAGTTCTGAATCTCCAGAAAGAAATAGATATTAAAAGCTTAGGAGACATCTCACACTATCTTGGAGTACAAATTGAAAGAAACCATGATGGAAGTTTCTTCCTTAATCAAAAGCAAAAGATAATAGATCTTCTTGACTGTCGTGGCTTAAACAATGCTAGAGATGCACAAACTCCAATGGAAGTAGGTTTTTAAAGAACAATGAGGCATCTGAACCCTTGAGAGACAGGGAAAAGTACAGAAATGCAATTGGAAAACTTCTGTACATAGCTAATTTCACCAGACCTGATATTGCAAATGCTGTTGGCATCTTATACAGAATGGTTAACTCTCCTACTCTCAAAGATTTTGTTGCAGTGAACAGAGTTGCCAGATACCTGAGAGGAACTGCAGACTTCAAACTGATGTTGCCAGCCTTTGATCAGCTACAACTGATTGCCTTTGCTGATTCTGACTGGTTCCGATCTACAGGACAGAAAATCAACTAGTGGAAACATCATCTTTTATGGCGGAGGAGTGGTGAGTTGGACAAATAAGAAACAGAGTACAGTAGCTGATAGTTCCTCAGGCGCTGAGTGCATCTCAGCGAAAACAGCTTGTGATGAAATCAAATGGTTGCAGAATTTATTCTGGTTCTTGGCATAACAGAACCCAAGCCAACCATTTTGATGCAAGATAATTAAAGCTGTATCAAGATTTCTCAGAGTGACAAGTCTCGGAAGAAGAATATAGACATTGCTTTCTACAAGGTGAGAGAGATGTGTCAAGGTCAACTTGTTCAACTTGAATACTACAACTCAGAAGAAATGATAACTGATATGTTAAGTAAAGCTTTTTCTAAAGACAGTTTCCAGAAACTACGAGAAGAAATGAAAATTATTCATGTGATTCCAGAAAAATGAGAAGGGGAATGTTGGGAAGTGTAACAGTTTAAACTGATGACACTAGATAAATAATACACTTAAACCTTCATTTTAGAGAGCGCAGCATGCCATTTTTGGGAACTGAACTTAATGGTACTATGCTGTCACAGTAAGCATGATATACAGGGTTGCTAAATACATTAGACACCTTTTTAAAGTTAATGATTTAGTGAATTTCATATATGCAATTTTTCTGAAATATATCCCTCCTCTAACTTTGCCTCTATCCCCATCCCCTCTTTTTTCTTTTTTGCTATTCCAAACTTCCACCATCAAACTAAGAACACAACAGGACCAAGAACAAAACAAGTAAGGAAGAAAAAAAAACCAGATGAGAAGGTTCATCACTTTGTTCCTGCTGCATTTTTATACCTTTTTATGTGAAATAGTTTACAGGGAATCATCATAGACCCCACATTAGGCCCTGTTTCCTTCTTTTCTAATTGTATTCTTGCTTGGGCTAGCCTTAGTAATAAAAGAGACCAAGGAGCTGTCCAAATTACCCTGTAACTGCTAGAGCTGAATTCTGGCAGCAACCTTGGATTTTATTGCAGGTCTACATACTGCAGGCTTCCATGACACAGCTAGGTACCTGGCTTGTACAGCCAATAAAATCTATTTCCCCCCAGCTTTCATCACATAAAATTGAGCAGGAGAATTATGTGCATGGTGCTATTTATTCATATGTCTGAACTTCTAAAGTTATAGGGGGAAAGATGCATTACAGATGAATCACGTAACAGTCGTGCTTAAGTTCATCTGGGGGTTTGTTCCAGATATGTGTTGGGGAAAAGCAGAATATTTTTCCATCCACTCAGTTCTGTAGGAATTTGAAAAGTTTTGACAAGTTAACACATCATTCTAAGCAAAGGAGCAACACATCTAAACCTTGTGACTGGAAAAATGCCTCTAAAGTTCTGCTAGCTTATTTTGTTTCTAAAAAGTGGTTTATTTTGAGGCCAGTGACAGAATATGCTGTGACTTAAATGGCTTCCTGAATGCAATTCCTTTTTGAATTTAATCATCCAAACTCTGTAAGACCTAGTTATGTCTCTTGCAGTGTTATCTTTTTCTCCCACAAGAGAATCTTGGTAATATGGTCAAGTGCTGATTGTTAGGATTGCAGACAACACCCTTGAAAGTGACAGATTTTCTCTTTCAGCATCAAAGGGTACATTCCCAGTCTGACCTCCAAAATCTCCTGTTTTTTTTCCCAGGCTTCTCTGCAGTGCTGAAAAGGAAAGCTGTCACACAGGAAACCAAGGCAGAGAATCAGAAATCTTCCCCTGGTTATTGCTGCAAGTTAGCATACATTTAAAATTCCAGAAAGTGTTTTATTGTTTATATAATGTGAAGTTCTTAGCATGGCTGCTAAGCTGCTTTGCTCCAAACCAATTGTATTTTTTCTGCCGTGACAGGTTTATCCCCAGTTCCACCTTTTTCTTTGCTTAGTTTTTAGATTTGCTTTACACAGCACAGTTGCTATGTATAAACTCAAACGTGCTATTATTTCAATAACTAATCTCAACAAATTTGCCATACAATCCCGTGCATGTTTATTTGAAAGTCCTAAGTTCTATGGGCTTTACTCCTACTAGTAAGCATGCTTAGGGCTGAAGCATTAGCTTTACAACACTTACCTTTGAAAACACTCTGTCATAACTATAATAATTTAAAGTTGTTTTAGTTATCACAGTTTTTAATGAATCTGTTGTTTGCATATGGAACAATGTCACCATTCATCACTGATGTATACTATTCATCATTATAAGGGAAATGTCATTCTCATGTCCACTAGGGAGGAAATGGAGAAAATATTGTGGTATTTTACTCATTTTTCAGTACCATAGTGCAAACACTATTCTTAGACACCTCTTTCCAGCTTATTAAAGAATAATTCAATGTTGCTTGCAAAATATTAATAAATTTAAACATATATCTTGACGAACTTCATAGGTTCTAGGTGACTTACATTATTTAAAAGATAAAATATATACATTTAAAGTAAAGTGTTGATTGACTAACTTCCAGCTTATCCTCACCCACCAAACACTACGAATATAGTTATCACTACAAATATAGTATAGAATCTTGTATCATTTCAGGAAAAAACTCAAGTTTTCTCTCCTATGAATGTCTGAATAAAGAGTGGCAAACATAAGAGGCAGCCACCAATGATTACTCTTAGGGAGAATTCACCCTTTTGTGACCAGACATTGATATGGCCAAGCCATTTAACACTCCATGTTTTGTTTTCTCAAGTGAAACCTAACCAGAAACCATGGGGCATATGAATGTATCTTGAAACAGAACTAGCTACATTTCTTCTCCCACACTTTGAGCCTGGCTTCCTATGGCCTGCACAGCATATTGAGTACAGACATTTCTCAACCGTTCTATCACTGCTTCAACTCCAAGTGTCAGATAGGTTGGCTTCTTTTTGATTCTTCAAAGTGTCATTTGTACAAGCAAAAGTTAAATCTCACCTTATTTAAACAATGGAATACATTTTAATGTTTTCAAAAAGTTCTAGGAAGGAAATGGGAAGTCACATTATCACAATTATTCAAGAGAGAGTTGTGGTCCAAATGATGAGGGTTCATCCCAAAATATGAAAGTGAAATGTCATGCACCCTGCTTAGACCATGAACCACCAACACAAACATCAGCTAGTATGTGCAGTGTATACTTCTATTGCACACCAGTTTCCCCTAAGATTAATCCTGCAGAAGACTATGTATGTGTGACAACAATGTAGTAATGAACTTCTAGAGCAAACCTTATTTAGAAAGAGGCATACACACATCAGACACTGTGAATCATCTGGAATTTTTATTACATCAATTTGGTTTACAATCTTTTTTACTTTGATAATTCCAACAAAAAGGCAACATTGTGATATACTGTTTGTACATATAGAGAGACAGACAAACAGAGATAGATCATATTGACATACTGAAAAGTAAAAACTGTTCTCAGTGCTCACTGAAATGGTTTGTCAGTTGAATATTATCTCCACCATTGCTTCATTCTGTGTGATGGCTACAAATGTCCATCCATGGATCTGCTGCTTGCATACCCCTTGGCCAATGGGGCTTTTAGCTGCTTGATGTTGTGGCCATAATAGATCAGAAAGGATAGTTGTGTGAGGTTATTTCAGGCAGCAGCAGCTGTATTAGAGGTGCTGACAGCAGCACCCCATAGTTCTTACAAACCAGTGTGATTGCTCCCTTTCTAACCCATATGTGGACGCCCCAGTGGCTTGAACTACAAGGGGTTGCACCAGCATATGCCAATAGCAGCAACTATAAAATATCCCCGAGATGCATCTTGGACATCAGATATTGACCATCAACCAGTTAGTTTTTGATATTGAGGCAGGCTGGCTTATTGAAATTACAAAATTGTTTATTACTTACATTGCACACCTGAATTATGAGATCTTTTTAGTCTTTCAAGAAAAGGAACAAGACCCCATGTCACTCAAACAGGATAAGCACAGCTCCTTCCAGTATGGATAAGACCTGTTATTTTAGGGTTGGGGTTAATCTGAGAATGAATATGCACGATGCTCACAAAGGAACTGGCCTACAAAGACTTGAGAGTGCAGAGAAAATCAATGTGAGACACTAATGGGTTTTTAAAATGTGCAACAAATGTCAAGTAAATGCAGTACTTGTTTATTTGCACTTGGTAAATTGGAGCTAGATAGAACTGTAAGGCTGGTTGGACTTGTGTGACTGTGTTTTCCAGAGTATGTGCTTCAGGTAAATGCTTACAGAAATGAAACAAGGAATCACCCCTAAACTCTGCAATAGTAAGACTACAAATGGATCTGATTTTGTGTCATGAATATTTGCCTACCACAGGAGTCTATAAATAAAGATGACTGACCCACTCTCATTTTATATATATCATTTTCTGTGATTCTGTGATATGAGTAGTAGTAGTAGTAGTAGTAGTTATTATTATTTTGTTCCATGACTTGAGTGTGGCTTTGAGCCTCAGTTCAAATCCATATTCATTTAATGATTTAATGATTCATTAGTGGAGATGAAATCATTACCTCTCTCAGTTGCCCTATCTGTAAAATGGAGATAATTTAGTTAAAACCCTGCTTCAGAGAGCTCCTCGGGTACAGTACTTCATTTGGATATATGGCCTGCTTCATCCTGAAGAGTCAGATTGACAATCAATTTAAAAATACAAGACAGAATAAAATTAATTATGCCATCAAATCAATACCAGTGAAACTCTTCATCTTAGTCCTAACTCTTGCTAGCATAATCCTAGACCTTGAAAACCAATCTAAATAGATAAATATAACATTTCCAAAAGGCCTTCAAATTTAAACTTTGGTGCATCTCAGACTGAGTGCTGATGAAAGTGCCTCAGGCTAAAATTTTAACATATGTTATAAACTGCTCTATGAACTGTTCTCAACTTATTTTGAAGTAGCTATACATGGCTGCTCTGTCACAAATGGAGAAACTGTTTAGAGATACCAGAAAAACTGTGGACACAAATAATACCATCACCCCAGGACTTTTTGTGACTCCAGAAAACATTTTGAATCTTAGAAAATGCTGAAAATACAGATTGACTAGCTAAGTGGTCATTACAAAAAAAAAACAAAAAAACCCACAACTGTCAACTGCTAACCAGAACAGATAATTTTGCTCTTTTCCCAGAATACTTAGATTTGTCTCTGCATGATCTAAACTTTAGAGCACAGCAACAAAGTCAGAATGAGCTATCAGTCTACCATACTTTTGCCTGTCAGAAATGGCTTAACAACACGACTTACAGACATTTGAACTCTGAAGAACAAAGTTAGGACAGAAAGTACAAGTCTTCATTTGATTCTGGTAGTCTGAAAAGCAGATTCTATGTAAAAAAAAATGACAAAATCTTGGTTTACTGAATAGAATTCATGCAAAAAAAAACTATTGTCTTAAGCAATGGTCTCTTAGTTTTTCATAGAAGCAATTTCATCCTTATTTGGGAGATGCAAAGTTGGTGGTGCTGAGTCCTTCTGCTCACATTGTTTTATGACATTTCCCCAGTGTACTTAAATTGTTTCTTAGTTTCATTGCTCTGCTCCCACATCAAATTAGAAGCAAACTATTGTTATTCTCTGGTATAATCCATGTAACAATAGAGGGTTGGCTCCAGAGGGTAGGACCTAAGGTAATGCATGCAAATTACAAGGAGATTCTAACTAAAAATTAAGAAGAAGTTTCTGGTGGTACAAGCTCTTTAATAGTTGAACATAGTTGCCATGGAAAGTGAGGGTTCTTTCATAAGATGGAACAATTTTTTAGCAGAGACATCAGAGATGCCACAGTAATTTCTTTTATCAATACAGTTGGCCTTCTGTATCCACAGATTCCGCATCCATGGATTCAACCAACCATGGCTCAAAAATATTAAAAAAACACACACACAAAAAGCAAACCTCGATGTTGCCATTTTATATAAGGGACGCCATTTTACTACACCACTGTATATAATGGGACTTGAGCATCCATGGATTTGGGTATCCACAGGGGGTCCTGGAACCAAACCCCAGTAAATAAGGGGTCACTGTAGCAGGTTAGACTAGATGATTCTTGAGATCTCTTCTCAGATACCAGTGCTATATACTGAACCTAAGCATAAAGTGTAATAGGAGCACAGCTTAAACTGAGTCAGGCTTAATCTAATGCTGGCTATTAGTTTGCAAAAGAGAAGGCTTTGCTTAGGAAGCTTTCCACGTAACTCTCATGTACCTCATCTCCTCTCCGCTGTTTTAATGAGGATATCTCTCTATTCCCATCACAACACTTCTTTTAAATATAGAGGGTATATGAGGGAGACATATTTCTGTTGTTGCAATGTGTACATACTGACCACCTTTCTGTGTTTCTAGACAGCTAAAAGAGTGACAGATTAGCAGTTGTAGGAAGATGGGGAAGACAAGCATCTGATTATGTTTCTCTGCTCACCTACAAACAGCAAAGGCCTGTGAGTCCTTTCCACAGTAATGATATTAAGTGGAGAGAAACTAGTTTTGCATTTAAATGAATTAGTGAATGAATAAAATGTTCATACAATTGATCAACAGGGGTGTTTTAGGACAAGAGAGATGTCTGCATCTAGCTCTGGGAATTCTCTACTTCAGTCCCTGACTCAGAATCCCCTCCACTTAACTGATTATATAAGTATACCTCAGTTAAAAAAGTAGATACATTCCTGGACATTCTTTTGGTAACAGCAAATTTGGTACCAGAGGCAGAAATAAGATGGAAAGGATAGGTCTACATCATGAAAAAAAGAGCATTTAAACATGTTTCAGGAAACATTTTATCCAAACCTAACAATATAAATATGTGAAATCACAGAATCATAGAATTGCAGAGTTGGAAGAGACCACGAGGGCCATCCAGTCCAACCCCCTGCCATGCAGGAAATCTTGATCAAAGCATCCCCGACAGATGGCCATCCAGCCTCTGTTTAAAGACCTCCAAGGAAGGAGACCCCACCACGCTCCGAGGGAGTGTGTTCCACTGCCAAACAGCTCTTACTGTCAAAAAGTTCCTCCTCATGTTGAGGTGGAATCTCTGTTCCTGGAGCTTGCACCCATTGCTCCGTGTTCCAGTCTCTGGAGCAGCAGAAAACAAGCCTGCTCCATCCTCAGCGTGACATCCCTTCAAATACTTAAACAGGGCTATCATATCGCCTCTTACCGTCTTTTTTCCAGGCTAAACATACCCAGCTCCCTAAGTCTCTCCTCATAAGGCATCGTTTCCAGACCTTTCACCATTTTAGTCACCCTTCTCTGGACACGCTCCAATTTGTCAATATCCTTTTGGAATTGTGGTGCCCAGAACTGGACACAGTATTCTAGGTGAGGCCTGACCAAGGCAGAATAGAGCGGCACTATTACTTCCCTTGATCTGGACACTACTATTGATGCAGCCCAAAATAGCATTGGCCTTTTTAGCTGCCACATCACACTGTTGACTCATGTTCAACTTGTGGTCTACTAGGACTCCTAGATCCCTTTCTCATGTAGTCTCATTCAGCCAGGTCTCCCCCATTCTATATGTATGCATTTCATTTTTTCGCCCTCAGTGCAGTACCTTACATTTCTCCTTATTGAATTTCATTTTGTTAGCTTTGGCCCAGCTCTCCAGTTTATCCAGGTCATTTTGAATTTTGATCCTGTCCTCTAGGGTATTAGCTACTCCTCATAATTTGGTGTCAGCTGCAAATTTGGTAAGTATGCCCCTAATTCCCTCATCCAAGTCATTGATAAAGATGTTGAATAGCACTGGGCCCAGGACAGAACCCTGTGGCACCCCACTGGTCACATCTTTCCAAGATGAAGAGGAGCCATTGCTGAGCACCCTTTGGGTTTGGCCAGTCAACCAATTACAAATCCATTGAACAGTTAACTTGTCTAGCCCGCATTTTACAAGCTTGTTTGCAAGAATGTCATGGGGAACCTTGTCAAAGGCCTTACGGAAATCAAGGTATGCGATATCCACAGTGTTCCCTTCATCTACCAAGCTGGTAATTTTATCAAAAAAAGAGATCAGATTAGTCTGGCATTGTTACTCTGAAACCCATGTTGACTTTTTGTGATTATGGCATTGCCTTCTAAATGTTCACAGACTCTCTGTTTAATGATCTGCTCTAGAATCTTCCCTGGTATTGATGTCAGACTAACTGGACGATAATTGTTGGGATCCTCTTTTTCCCCCTTTTTGAAGATGGGGACAACGTTTGCCCTCCTTCAATCTGCTGGGACTTCTCCTGTTCTCCAGGAGTTCTCAAATATTATTGCCAATGGCTCTGAGATTATATTTGCCAGCTTTTTTAACACTCTTGGAAGTTGTTCATCTGGTCCTGGAGATTTAAATTCATTTAGATTAAGAAGGTATTCCTGTACTACCTCTTTGCTTATTCTGAGCTGGATTTCCCCTATTGTGTTCTCTGTTCCTTTATTCTCAGGTTGGTCACCCTTTTCCTTTTCTGAAAACACTGAGGCAAAGAAGGTGTTGAGTAATTCTGCCTTTTCTCTGTCCCCTGTTAGCATTTTGCCATCTTCTCCGCGTAGTGGCCCTACCATTTCCTTCTTCCTCCTTTTGCTGCAGACATACCCAAAAAAACCCTTTTTATTGTTCTTAACCTCTCTAGCAAGCCTGAGCTCATTCTGTGCTTTAGCTTTTCTGACTTTACTCCTACACGTGTTCACTGTTTGAATTCTTCTTTGGTGATTTCCCCCTTTTTCCATTTCCTATACATCTTCCGTTTAAAACTTAGCTCCGTTGAAAGTTCTTTAGTCATCCATCCTGATTTCTTGAGATGCCTCCCTTCTGAGAAAGTCCCATCGGTCTTGAGGTCTCCTTTCTTTTTGTACTCCTGACCATGGGATCACCCCCAGTATTTCCCTGAGTTTACTGAAATCAGCTCTCCTAAAGTAGAGAATGCGTGCCTGACTATGCCTGGCTTCTCCTTTTCATTGTATAACAAACTCCAGGAGAACATGATCACTCTCACCTAAGGATCCCACCACTTGCACCCCATTAACCAGGTCATCCCTGTTGGTTAGGATCAGATCTAAAATAGCTGACCCCCTTGTTGCCTCTTCCACCTTTTGGACCATGAAATTGTCTTCCAGGCAAGTAAGGAATTTGCTAGACCTTGAAGTTTTGGTCATGAAACAGCCAGGTCAGGTAAACCTCAGTGGTTTCATAACACCAGGAGTTTCTGGGTGAAACAGATTCTTTAGATCCATTTCAGTCTAGGAGTGTGTTTGGTTCTGGACCTCTCAGCAGCTTTCTATTCCATTGACTATGGTATCTATCTGGGTTGGATTGTCTCACTGTGATGGGGCTCAGACATACCGTTCTACAGTGGCTTCATTCTTTCCTGGAGGGTTGCTCTCAGAGAGTGGTGCTGGGAGATTCCTCTTCAATTCCTTGGCCATTGGTCTGTGGAATCCTTCAGGGTTCTTTTTAAACCCTTATGCTATTTAACATCTACATGAAATTGCTGGAAAAGGCTGTCCAAAGTTTTGGGGTCGGGTTTCACCAATATGCTGATGGTGCCCAGTTCTATTACTCCTTTCCATCTAATTCCAAGAAAGCTGTTTCTGTGCTAAACCAGTATCTGGCAGCTATAATGGACTGGATGAGGGTGAATAAATTGAAACTTGATCCAGAGATGACAGAGGTGCTCCTGGTCAGTCAAAAGACAGATCTGGGAATCAATGTTCAGCCTGTGGTAGATGAGGTTACACTCCCCTGGAAACACACGCTCACAGTTTGGGGGTACTCCTGGATTCAGCCCTGAGCCTGGAGGCCCAGATTTCAGCAGTCACCATTTATCCAGTTAAAGCAAATGGAGAAGTCAGATCTGTCTACAGTAACACATGCCTTGATTACATCCCACTTGGATTAAAGTAATGCACTCCACATGGAACTGCCTTTGAAAAGCTCAAAAACTTTTAATTGGTTCTAAGAACTGCAGCCAGATTGCTAACTGGGGTGGACTACAGAAAACATACAGCTCCACTGGCTGCTGATCTGTTTCCGTGCATAATTCAAAGTCTTGGTGATGACCTATAAAGCTCTATACAGCTTGGGTCCGGGCTATTTATAAGCAGCATATCTCCTTTTGTGCACCCACTAAAGCTCTAAGATATCCAGGAGAGGCCCTTCTCTCTCTTCCACCACCTTCTCAGGCTTGTTTGGTGGGTACAAGAGAGAGGCCCTTCGTGATGGTTGCTCCCAGTCTTTCAAACTCCCTCCCTAGAGAAGCCAAGGTGGCTCCCTCCTTGCTCTCCTTCTGTTACCAACTGAGAACTTTCTTATGCCACCAGGCTTTTATAAACTGAATGGGATGAGATTTTAATGGTGTGCTGTGCTGTTTTATGGTTTGTATTATCTTTTAATTAATTTTAATACTTAATGTTTTAACTTTATAAATTGTTTTAAAAATAACTTATATCTGTACTTTTATTAAAGCGTTTGTATAGTTTTTAATCTACTGTATAGTATATTGTTTATAAATATGTTGTTAGCCACCTAACAATATACCTACAGTATAAGATATAAATTGTTGTTATTTAAACAAAAGCATTTTGAATCTTCTAGAGACCACCAGAACACTTCTTCCAAAATTAATCCAAGGATCACTTCTTTCATCAGCCCTTATGATTTCCATTTTGGTATCCAAACTTATGATCTATACTTTTTTTTAACCTGCTGGGGGTAGATGGTGAGAGGGACTTATTTGCTCTCCCCTTTTCTCTCTATTTTGCTTCTTCATGGATCAGTGAAGGGTTCTGAAGGCAGCCTGCTTGCCTGCCTGTTGTAGGCAGGCAAATACAGCTACAGTAGGATTAGCTAGAACAGAATCCCATTCTTCCCCAAATGAAACTTTATTGCGTTGTTCACTGCAGACATGCTGTTGCAAACCAACACCAAGTCTGTGTTTCTCGAGCCCTCCTTCACTATCTTCCCAGTGAGCTGATAAAAACGTCCAGCTAGACAGAGGACAAGGATGGAAAGGCTGAGTAATCAGGAGTAAAAAGACATTCTTTGTCAGAGGCTTTGTTAATTGAGGTATGTTTATACAAACACATACTTCCTTCTACTAGTGCTGTCTTTCTGTCTGCAACTTTTCCAAGCCAAGTTACCTTAGAGCTGGATTTGAATGCATGGTTGTTCTTCCTATTGGGATGGGAAATGCCCTCTGCCTTGAGATATTACAGATCCCCTTCATTTGAAGATGCCAAACACTTGCCAGTCAATGATAAGTGACTCCCACTCACACATAGGAAATCTGTGGGCCAGCAGTCCTTCAGGGCTGGAATGAAATGCAGCTGCCTTTCTTGCTCTTCAAAGCTGCTGCTGGAGGGATGGGAGCTTAATGTGATTTTCCAAGCTCTGCTGGAAGGAACTAACGGTGTCGTTGCTGACAGAGAGGTACAGGTTGAAATGACTATCGTGCCCAGCATGCCATGCTACAACTTGGCAAGTTTGCTATAGCTTGGGCTCTCTGCAGCAAATGGACAGAGAATCCCATATTTTGACTAAAAGTGAAGTAGTCTGGCATCTAGTTACTTAGGCTTACATCCAACATTAAAGTAGCGGATACTCATTAAATTGGCAGACTCCCTTGCAGCCCTCCAAGCTATCCAAAATTCCTGGGAGTGATGGGGGCTTTAGGGGGAAGTTAGGATTGTTCTCCACACAGTTCCACTGAGGGAAGCAGAATCCCCTCAGTGAATCATACTTTCAGATTTCACATACGCAGTCTATACATATACAAACTTTCTTCACATCAACTATGATGGACAGAAACTTGTTTAAAAGATGGTAGACTGTCATATTCTGCTGTTGTGTATCTGGCATTCACAGCAGATATCTGATTCTGCATGTACACATGAATTACAGATGCACAGGTATGATTCAGATTATGAATCCAAAACTGAATTTTTCAAGGTGGAAATATTCCCTATTGAACAAATTTTGGTATTAGATCCTGATAAAGGCCAATCACGGGACCTGCCTGAATGCTAAGAACTGCCAAGTGGGATCTCCTCTCTATCCTACATTTTGAACAAATTGTGTGAACTTATGCAGAACGGACTTCTTTGCTGTGGTGCCTGATACCAATGCTGGCTTGATGCCATGCTAGGAGCTGGCTATGTAACAGAGGTTTGGTGCTTTTACTTATAGCAATTCCATTCAAATTATTTTGCTTGGGTTATTAATACCAATTTTATGCTGCCAAAGGTGGTACATTTTAATTGTATTATGGTTTTATGGTGTTTACCAATAGGGCAGGTTAGAAATAAGGTAATTAATAATAAAATATTCTCCAATTGGAGACACGAGGGTGCTATAGATTCTCCAACATGTTCTCTGACAGGCACTGCTTCTATTTACAACTACTGTAATATGAAACCAAAGAACTATCCTCCTTTAAGCAAACGTTAATTATCACAACTTCCTGACAAAAACAAGAGACAGAATTTTCATTTACAATAATGAACAAATGCACTAAAGTAATAGCCAGTATGATGCTTTAAGATCTTGCACCAAAGCACAAGATAATTTTCGTTTCTTCAGTGTGTTTGTGGATATTTTATCCTCTGCAAATTCCCAAAATAAATGTCAGCCATGCATGTCTACTCTCTACTGCAACACTCAAATGAAATGCCTCCAAGACAGCAAATTTAAAATTGCTGTGTTTTGTTGCCTTTCTAGCCTGTGCTTTCTGATTTAATCGAGCTGGATAAAACATTCCAAATGTTGTTTACTATGAAGCGACCTTTAAATGACAAAGTAAAAATTTACAAGGAATCTGTTCCTGGTTTTTCAGCCTGTTTAAATGTTTGGTTACAAAAAACAGATTTTGTTAGATTTCTGAATAATCTTGCCATAGATTTTTATCTAACTCTGATAGAAAAACCATGGAATTCAGAGCTCTAAAAAGCAGATACAGAAAACCTCTTTTGTATCACTCATCCATACCTCATTATACATTTTTCTACTGTACTAGTGAAGTACTGTTACACAGTTAGAGGAAAAACCAAAACAAAAAATAATATCATACTGTTTTATCATCTGGTCTTTATGAACAGTGCTTGCCTCTGAAGACTCCCATTTAAGCCTTGTTTTTCAAATAAGCATTTTTCACCTTGATTGATTAATGGGATGCTGTCCAACATCTAGACTCATTAGGTATCAGCTGATGGTGCTGCAAGGGAATATTTGAGCTGTGTAACTGATATGGATACTAAATCATCTGGACACATTCTAGCTATTTTCCTCCCCCCACTCCCCCAAGCCGTGTGGTTGTAACTGCAGTAGAACCAACTCATGCTGCTGAAAAGCAAAAGATTTCCAAGTATATGTGTGGGCCACCACAATCTTCACCATTTTGTGACTTTATAAATCATATTTTTAAAAAATCACTGCAGACAATCCACAAAATTTATAACTTTCAAGAATGTGTGGCTATTCTGGAGGGGCACATGTTTTTACATACTTAGCATGGATATGTGCAGAACAAATATGTAATAGATTGTGCTTATAAGTTTGCCACTGGAGTCAGAAATCTCCAGCAGTTCCTAGGAGTGTTGTATAGTTGGGTAAATGCTGTTTTGTGAGAAGAAACTGTTACAGATTGCAGAAAGAGTCTTCCCCCCCACCCAACTCCCCACGGGACTTCACAAAGTACAGCTCCATCATAAGACAAGCAAAGTAAGCAAAGGGAGAAAACAGAAAGCTAAGAGGCGCAGTAATTCTTCTAGACTTGTCTCAGTCCTTGAACTGTGAAGATACCACATCTTGACTAGGAAGACTTATCCATCAGGGATTAGACTTCAGAACTATTTTCCTTCTGATGGCACTGGAAAGATTAAACTCTGGGCACAGCATACCTCTTCTTCATAGTGAGATCACAGACTCCATTACAGAAGAACTAAAACAGAACAGGTTGGTAAATTAGATGATGCAAAGTCTATTGCCTGAAGATCAAATACATAATCAAATACAGCAACATTGCACTCCTATGCACTTTCCTGTGAGTGAGTAAGCAGCATTGAACATAGTTGGACTTACTTCTGAATAAGTATGCATAGGTTGGAGCTTCCAGATAATCAGGAAACACATGGTAGCCAGTTAAAAGCAGTACTACTGCATGATACCTCTAGTTGTCTGTGGAGACAATGAGCTAAATCCAATACTGCTTCTACTTAGAGTTGACTAATAAAATGAATATGCCTCGTTGGTCATGATGAACACAGGAGAAATCTGCTGGTCAAACCAATAACTATCTACTCAAGCATTCCATTCACACAGTGGCGACCTGTCTTATGCTGGCCAATAAAGAGTCTGCAGTAGGGTATCAGTACAACTGGACCCTCCGCCTAAAGAGCCCCAATAACTGATTTACAGAGGCATACTGCTTGTAATGCTGCTCGTGATATACAGCCATCCTTACTTACACACCACTGATCCCAGCCAGTCTACTCTAAGTAAGACTAACACTGGGTTTAGATTTCTGACTACAAAGGAAATGCAGCAGTACTGTGAAATGTTGGGATGATGACATAGTAATAGCAACTCTATCATACTGGTGAAAGGATACAGAAAACAATTTATTCACACATGAAACTGGCATTATCCTCTTTTGTTTCTAAGAAGCTGCTGAAGGCTTTCTGATCACCTACTTCCACCTAAGTGTGGCAAGCCCTCATATCATAAATATGGGCATGTGGAATCAACTTCTTTCTTCCTTCCAAAAAGGCTGTTATTTTATTTCATGCTAGTGATGTTTACTGAGGAAACAGTGGTAATTACATTTATGATTAATATACCCAAACCATGCACAGTTTATAGTGGTACTGTATTGCATGTGCCTTTGTAATAAAATATTATAAAACTTGTCACAAGCATCATAAAGGACCTCTTGGAACTATCATGGAACTGTGTTAACAGCATATTCCTTTTTCCCACAATGAAAAATCACTTCAACAGAATTTGAAAATGTGAAGGTTTGTATACAGCATTAAAAATTTAGGGCTATATATTGTAACATGAATCAGGCTAGTCATAAGCTTTTTATATGTACACTATTAAACAATGTTTACTTAGCTGTGAATTATTAGATGGTGAGCAATTAAAAAGCTATCCCATGATGGTAACAGTAGAAGTGAAGGGTCATGATGATCATTTCATAAGCTGGATAATAATTCAATAGATAACATAGTGTTCAAACATTATTTTCTTAAATTCAGTCAATAAAAGGAAAATACTTTTCCCCATGCTGTATGTTGGAAGTGAAGAAGCATCAATGCTTGTTTATGACTCTGTGTATGTTTCTGACCTGTGTTTATTTCCTGTTTACATGCAGAGGTCACTTCCCCTCATTCTTTCCCCCAAGTAGTTTTAGTGTTTTACAACCCTTTGTCTGAGAAGCTAGAAGCTAGCAACATGAGGCAGACCAGCCTCGAGAGCTGTTACACACGTGCATGAGAGTCAGCTTTAGGGAGTCTTGCATCTAAGTCAGGTAACTCTCTTCTGTCTATGTTTCTTATCCAAGATGTATTCTCTGTCATAATAAACAAAAGTTCTGCTTTATAACTTTACTGAGCATCCGGAATGTTTTATGTCCTGTCTTGTAGCAGAAGCTCACAAAGCACTGAGGGTCTGCTTCAATCTGCTTAATATAAATACCAAAACCAATCCAACACCATCTTGGGCCAGGACAGTTACTTCTCTGGATTACACTTCTTTTCCACCTGCCTCTTCACTACTCTAACTCTATCTCTATCTCTATCTCTATCTTGCGTAATTTGTTTCTGTGATATATGAACACCTATTTCACAGTCCTTTACTAAGGTAATAGAATAAAATATTTTAAAAGGGGAGGGGAGGAAAGAAATAGGACTCTGGGTCCACACCTTTTTCAGAAACAGAAAAGTACTTTAACAATTTCCAAGAGTTTTAACATTTTCCACACTGTGAGGCATCAGAAATAAAGGTAATGTTGCAAAATCATCCATGAGATTAAGCACATGGTCATGTATTTATTTATGACTGCTGAAGAGTGAATGCTGCAGGAGCAGGTAGTAATTTAAGCAGTCAACATTCTCCTTTATCCTTGCCAAATCATCCAGAATATATTCTTTGGAGAAGAGAATACTGTCATTTCTCATATGAATCTTTCCCACTGTACTTTACTCTGTATCCTGACCTCTCCTATTTAGATCTGCATGTGAACTTGGGCTTTTGCTTATTTTCTTATCTTCACCTCTAGAAACAACAAGTGGGACAGGACTACTCTGATGAAGGATTCTAACCAGTTACCTATTTTACCTGGAGATTCTCCTTTTCCTTCCTTTCCCTCTCAGCAGTCACATTCCATGTCCATTCAGCATGTCCAGTCCTCACTGGGCATTAGAATGGGAGGCCAAGTAACTCTTTTAACATTTTTTCTTAAAAAAAAAAAGTACTTCTATAGACCTTGGCATTTCCCCAAGCCTACTGATTATGTGAAAACAATGTCATTTGGGCTACATACAGTATGTATGATCCTCTATAATGCATCAGCACTCTTCATTCTGCCAATTTGTGGGTGGTATATTAAGACCCCATTTGGGGAAGAGACAGGAATAGAATTAGTATTTTTTGTTTAGTGAAAACAAGGCTGGAGAGATAAGATTGTGCACAGCCAGATCCAGAAGCCAAGCAGAGGGCAAGGTTGATTGCTCTCTTTAGTCACTGAAAGAGAAATAATGAAATTAAGATTCAGCTGAGAGAACTCAGGTTAGATATGAGGGAACAAGCTGTCACTACTGAAGCAGATCAATCTATGAAACCTGTTGACAAATGAATCATAATCTCAGGCATAAATAAATGGGAGATCAGACAATACTCTCTAAGGTGCACTGAATGTGAGACCAGTAATTCCAGATGCTACACTTAGTCTGCATTTTCGTAAGATCTACAAAGAATATTTAGTGTTATCACACAGGAAACAACAGCTGCTACTGTTGACCAATTGTAACTTTAATACAGGTTATCTTCATTCCCTCACCTCAAAGTATACAGCCATGTTATTTAGCATACCAATCCTACACATGATCACAGGCATATTTTCCTGCAATGCCAGCATAACATTATGCTCTTGAGAAGGGTTGCTGACTACTCTGCAATATTTTAGTTGGCCTTGGAAAATATTACCCTAGTAATGTGGATTGTGCTTTCTGGTTCTGTAATCTCACCCTAAGCATAATAACAGGATTAGCAAATGCGTCTTGAATTCCACTACAACAGTTTGACAACAGGACCACCAACCAAGCTTGGAGGTTACTTTTTGGGGAACAATTCCCCAAACCCCCCAGTCACCACAGTCATGTTTTTAATTGGGCTGCCTGGTTAAGCAGGGTCTTTTCTTCTTATCACCCTTTTGTCTTGGAAAATAAGTAACAATGTCAGTTCAGAATTCATGCAATTTAGCTTTATAACTAACTTTATAACCAAAGTTTCTTTAGATGGGCAATGTTATTTTATCAGCATGAATCATTAACCAGTGAAACAACTTTATATGAGAATGCTAATATACCCTCCACCTCTCCAGTGACGCCCCCTTGTCGTGGGAGAGAGGCTTGCGTACCCTAATGACGTTTTGAGCTATGCTGGCGGTGGCATAATAGCCACCGGTAGGGTCTCCCATGCCAGACAGGTCAAAACCGAAGGGTCTGACAAAGAGCGTCAAAGGGCAGGATGGGCTCTCTAGCCTTGTGGCAACCGTCCTAGGAGAAGGAAAACTCTAATCCCAAACCCGGGTAGATGGTGCTCGTCCAACCCTGTAAGGTCAACCATCTAAGAGAAGGAAACTCTAATCAAACCTACGGCCCGAGGACCTCACTGCCACGTCCATGCTTGCAAGGCCACGGCAGATGAATCTCTGGTTTAAAGGGTGAGGCCAGTTCTGTGCACGCTGCGCTCCACCAGAAAAATCCATTGCACAGGCTCGAAGGACAAATCCATTTCCAAAAAAGCCCTGTAGCGACTGGCGAGGGACGAAACCGGCAGGTGTAAAGATGCACTGGAAGCCGCAGCCCCAACCCTGCATGCAGGCGGTTCAGGACATTGGTCGCTCAAGCCTGACCCGGGAGATGACAGTCTTGTTCGGCAGCATTCTGAACGACCAAGCAGCCTTTTTTAAGGAGAGCACTGCTTGCTCCATATGGAGAGGGGCCTAGAAAAGGTGGCCTAAAGAAAGCTCATCCCCAACTACCTGGTTGGCTAGCCGCGGCCAACGGGAATCTTCTGATGCGGTCAAACCAAGGCAAAGAAACAAAGGCACACACCGGCCTCCAAAGGTGTAAATAAACTGACACTTGCATGCTGGAACATCAGAACCATGCAAGACTCTAAAGATAGTGGACGGCCTGAGCGTCGTTCTGCCCTAATAGCCCTTGAACTATCACGGCTTAATATTGACATCGCTGCTCTTAGTGAAGTTCGCTTCCATGAGGAAGGCAGCCTTAAAGAACATGGCGCCGGCTACACACTTTACTGGTCTGGCAAACCCAAAACCGAAAAACATCTTTCAGGAGTAGGCTTCATGATTAAAAACTCCATTGCCTCCAAACTCGAAACCTTGCCAACAGGACACTCTGATCGCATTATTTCCTTACGCCTCCCACATGTTGTTCTCTTTAGTGTATATGCCCCAACTATGCAAGCCGACCCTGTAGAGAAAGACAAATTCTACACAGACCTACGCCAACTCATACAAAAAGTCCCTGTAGAAGATAAAATTATTATACTTGGTGACTTCAATGCCAGAGTAGGAAAGAATTCCGAAGCCTGGAAAGGTGTCTTAGGCAAGCATGGTGTTGGAAATTGCAATGATAACGGACGCCTCCTGCTAGAGTTCTGTGCAGAACAACAGCTGACTATTACAAACACAATCTTTCAGCAGAAAGATAGCTTGAAGACAACCTGGATGCATCCCCGATCCAAACATTGGCACCTCATTGACTACGTTCTAGTCCGTCAGAGAGACATTCGTGATGTCCGTCATACCCGAGTGATGCCCAGTGCAGAATGCCAAACAGATCATCGCCTCGTCAGATGTAAACTAAATCTTCATCTTAAGTTCAAACCTAAGAGGGGTGGCATCTTAAAGAAGAGGCTCCAAGTCAACAATCTTCAACAAGCTACCATGAGAGACAACTTCCAGGCAAACCTACAAACGAAACTTGAAGACCATCCTACAGATCCTTCTCCTACAGTGCTTTGGCAACATATCAAAAACAGTATCCTCCAGTCTGCAGAAGAATCCCTCGGGTTCTCCCACAAGAAAAATCAAGACTGGTTTGATAAAAACAACCAAGAGATCCAGGAGCTGTTGGCAAGGAAGAGAGCTGCTCACCAGGCATACCTCGCCCAGCCAACCTGTCATGTAAGAAAAGCAGCTTTCCGCCTCACATGTAGCAAACTACAACAAAAACTCCGAGACATGCAGAACAAGTGGTGGATCAATTTAGCAGAAAAGACACAACGCTGTGCAGATCTGGGTGATCATAGAGGATTTTATGAAGCTCTTAAAGCAGTGTTTGGACCTACTTATCAGGTCCAAAGCTCCTTATACAGTACAGATGGTCAAACATTAATTACTGATAAAGCCTCCATCCTAAATCGTTGGGCTGAACATTTTCAAAGTCTCTTTAGCGCCAACCGAGTAGTCCAAGCCTCAGCTATCCAATATATGATACAAAAACCAATGAAAAATGAATTGGACATAGCTCCCACTTTGGAAGAGACCCTTATGGCCATACAGCAGATGAAAAACGGCAAGGCAGCTGGGATTGATGGAATCCCACCTGAAGTTTGGAAACACGGAGGTCATGCACTCCACGAAAAATTCCACGAATTCCTTGTGAATTGCTGGGAAAAAGGGGAACTGCCATCAGACCTCCGAGATGCAGTCATCATCACCCTGTACAAGAAAAAAGGAGCAAAATCCGACTGCTCAAACTATCGAGGCATAACACTGCTCTCTATTGCTGGAAAAATCCTTGCAAGGATACTCCTGAACAGATTAGTTCCTGCTATTGCAGAAGAACTTCTCCCTGAAAGCCAATGTGGCTTCAGAGCCAATAGGAGTACTACAGACATGGTATTTGCCCTTAGGCAACTGCAAGAAAAATGTAGGGAGCAGAACAAGGGTCTCTATGTAACATTTGTCGACCTCACCAAAGCCTTTGACACTGTAAGTAGAAAAGGTCTGTGGCAGATCCTGGAAAAACTAGGATGTCCCCCCAAACTCCTTAAAATGATTATCTTGCTACACGAGGGCCAGCGTGGTCAAGTCAGATATGGCGATGCTCTTTCAGAGCCCTTTCTAATAACTAATGGAGTGAAGCAAGGTTGTGTTCTTGCACCAACTTTATTTACAATCTTCTTTAGCACGATGCTCCAAAGGGCTATGGCAGAGCTTGAAGAAGACGACGGCATCTATATACGCTACCGTACTGATGGTAGCTTGTTTAACTTAAGCCGTCTGAGGGCTCACACTAAGACTCTAAACTATCTAGTCCGTGAGCTGCTCTTCGCCGATGATGCTGCCCTTGTTGCCCACACAGAAGCAGCTCTGCAGCGCCTAACGTCCTGCTTTGCAACAGCTGCAGAGCTGTTTGGGCTAGAAGTCAACCTGAAGAAAACAGAAGTTCTTTACCAGCCTGCACCACAGGACGAACACCACCATCCCCACATTGCCGTCGGCAAATCAGTGCTCAAGTCTGTTCAGCAGTTCACCTACCTGGGAAGCATCATCTCCTCAGATGCCAAGATTGACAAAGAGATCGATCACAGATTAGCAAAGGCATATAGTGCATTTGGAAGACTTCACAAAAGAGTCTGGAGCAATAAACACCTGAGGCAAAGCACAAAAATCAGTGTGTATAGAGCCATCGTACTGTCTATCCTCCTTTATGGATCTGAAACATGGGTTACCTATCACCACCACCTACGACTCCTCGAGCGCTTTCATCAGCGCTGTCTACGCACAATCCTAAATATACACTGGACTGACTATGTGACGAATGTTGCTGTCCTTGAACAAGCAGGGAGCACCAGCATTGAGGCCATGATATTGAGAACACAGCTGCGCTGGGCAGGGCACGTTTCTAGGATGGAGGACCATCGCCTCCCAAAAATACTACTCTACGGTGAACTCGCCACGGGTCAGCGTAAGAGGGGCGCTCCAAAAAAGCGATACAAAGACTCCCTGAAACAACATCTCAGGCTTGGCCAAATTGATCACCAACAGTGGTCCGCCCTGGCCTCACATCGGGAGGCATGGAGACGCAATATCCACAATGCTGCAGCCTTATTTGAGAACTCACGACGAACAAGTCTTGAAGAGAAACGACAACGCAGAAAGAATCACAACCCAAAAACATCACCCAAGGAGACCTTCTGCTGCGCTTTTTGCAACCGGACTTGTTTATCTCGGATTGGCCTTTTTAGTCATCAGCGCGCTTGCAGAAGGCGCGGGATGAGTCCTTCCTGAATCTTCGTTTGCGAAGAAAAGCCAGAGAGAGAGAGAATATACCCTCCATAATAACCATGTGTTATTTGCAGATAGTATTTTCATATTTAAACTTATGGGACTAGAGCTACCATCTCTTTACAAGTATAAATTTCTAGATATAAATTCATGTAGAGCACGACTGGGAAATGTTCACTGATCCCCAATATAAAACTTTGGATTAATTTATATAAGCATGCCTGTATTGGCTAACACTTGAAGTTAAATTCAAAGATTGCATGGAAAAGTGGGATGGGGGAGAGAACACAGAATGGCCACACTAGCGAAAAACTGCCAACTGAAACTTAAACCCTACCATAACAACAACAAAAAAGCCAATGGGAAAGAATTGTGCATTGAATACTGTGATGTATATGTGCCATTTGATGGGAATTACAACCTTGGGAGCTCAAGTGACCAAAAAGGTAAACTCTAAGAAACGTCAGCTACATACAGATTGGCAAGCATAGGGCAACAAATCTTCAGTCCCTCAACCAAAAGATAGGGTGCGGTAGCCACATCTGTGTCCCCAGGGTGAATTCATAAAATTACAGATGCCATGTGCAATCCACTAGAAAGCAAGCCTGCCCCATGGTGGCACCACCCTTTTGGAAAGCCCTCTCCATGGATACTTAGGAGGAACTAACTGTGGGTTGCCCCTAGGCACCTACTGAAGATCCATTCCTTCACCTAAAACTTATTTGACTGGTTGGCCTGCCATATTTAAGAACTATGTTTTGAGCTTCAAATCAGAAATATTTTAATTGGCATTTATTTAAACGAAATGTTTTTTTTTTTACTTCTGTTTGTATTTTACAATGGGCCCTCCGGAGCTGCTGGGCTTTGGTTCCCATACTCCCTGTAGATGCAAAAAAACACAGACAGTCAAGCCCCATATTATTAAATGGCAGTGACATGAACATGCATACTTCAGCAGCAGGACTCAAGCCCAAAGGATGTTCAGCTCTTGATGTGCTTAGAAGTAAAAGGAAAGTCCGAAGTGACACAATCAACATTTATTGGAACATGCAATGTGAGAATCATGAATCAGGGAAGCTAGACGTGTAAAACAAGAAAGGGAATGGCTAAAAACTGCAATATTTGAGGTGAGCAAGCTGAAGTGGACAGGAATGGGGACTTTTCAGTCTGATAATTTCACAATGTTTTACTCAGTAAATGAAAATCTAAGACAAAATGGGGTGGTATTAATAGTGAGGAGAGATACAGCAAAAACTGTGAAAGGATATAATGCAAAGTCTGACAGAAACATATCAATAAGACTTCAGGGAAAACCCATCAATGTAACCATAATCCAAGTTTATGCTCTGACTACAGAGGCAAAAGAGGAAGAAATTGAAAGATGCTATCCTTGAGTCCAGGAAGAAAATGATCACACACTGAAACAGGACATATTGATCATCATATGTGAGTAGAATGCAAAAACAGGAAACACAGCAGAACCAAAAGTTGTAGGAGAATTTGGCCTAGGATCAAGAAATGAAATAGCAGAGTGACTGAAGTTTGTCAAGCCAACCACTTGTTCATCACAAACACATTCTTCAGAAAACCAAAGAGGCAACTGTGTACTTGGACGTGAACTAGTGGCCAATACAGAAATCAAATAGACTACATAATGGAGAAGCTTCATTCTCTCTGGAAAAACAAAACCAGGAGCAGATTATGGCATAGACAATGAATTGTTGATATATTTTAAAAAATAGAGTAAAGCTTTAAAAAAACACTAAATCGAACATCATTCCAAAATACAACCAGAAGAACATCCCCCTAGAATTTAAAGATAATGTAAAAAATAGATTGTCACTATTAAGCCTAATTGACCTAGAGCCAGAAGAACTCTGGTCTGAAATTATGGACATTGTGAGGGAAGAATGAAAAAAAAAAAACTATCTGCAGGGCAAACAAAGTGATACAACTTTATATAACCTTAAAGTAGACAACGAAGACATTGAAATGCTCAAAGATTTTATGCTCAGTCATTAATCAGAATGGAGACTGCAGTCAAGAAATCAGAAGAATACAAGGACTTGGAGGTGCAGCTATAGGGAGAATGGAGACTGCAGTCAAGAAATCAGAAGAATACAAGGACTTGGAGGTGCAGCTATAGGGAGCTAGACAAGATCCTGAAGTGTCAAGGTATAGTCGGCCCTCCATATCCATGGATTCTGCATCCATGGATTCAACCAACCAGTTTCAAAATATTAAAAAAAAAAAATCCAAAAAATAAACCCTGAATTTGCCATTTTATATAAGGGAACACCATTTTACTACACCGTTGTATACAGTGTGACTTGAGCCTCTATGGATTTTGGTATCCATGGGGGGGGGGGGGGTCCTGGGACCAAAGCACAGTGGATACCGAAAGCCCACTGTATATCATTGAATACTAAAGTTAGGATTGTCCATGCCATTGTATTTCTAATTTCTAAATATGATTGTGAGAGCTGGACAGTGAAGAAAGCTGATAGGAAGAAAATCCGCTTCTTTGAAACGTGATGCTGAAGAAGTGTCATAAGCATACCATGAACTCCTAAAAGGATAAAACAATGGATCTTAGAGCAAACCAAGCCTGAACTCTCCATAGAAGCCAAGATGACTAAATTGTCATGCTCTGGACATATCAGAAGAAGACATGACTTACCAGAGAAGACAATAATGCTTGGTAAGGTAGAAGGCAGTAGGAAAGAGGAAGACCACATTCCAGATGGATAGACCCAAGAAAGCCACAGTTCTGAGTTTGCAAGACCTGAGCATGGCTGTTCATGATAGGGTGACTTGGAGGTCTCTCATTCATAGGGTCTCCACTGGTCAAAATCAACTTAATGGCAGTTAACAATAAGGAATTGTGGGAGCTGTAATTCAAAACATCTGGAAGGCCTAAGTTTCTTCATCCTTGCTTTATAAAGTAAGAAAGCTATGTAACTTGCATGATTGGGAAGTGATGTCTCAAAGCACAATAAAGTAATACTGTGGACCACTGCATTTATAGGCATCTCCATACCAGTGCTGACTACCAGTGCTGACCTTTATGAAGTATGGTAGGTGCAGATCTTCCCTCTCTTTTGGATACTTGCATTCGCTACTTCGTTCCCCTGGTGTTACTAGTCTGCATCTTGATCCTAAAACATACAGGAGCTTCTGAAGTCAGTGGAAAACATCTCATATTTTACTGAAACTGGACACCCGCTCTCAGTTTGAAAGCATGCACTGTAGAATTTATTTCCACCTAAACTACATGTACTCTGTTCTTTAGGGCTGGGAGTATTCTACCCAAAAACTGAAGATATGACACCAAGGACACTAAACATTCCATGCAGCTTCTAAATTGTTCCAGTTTTAGAAAAATCATAAATCTGCTTAATTTGTGCAATTTATGTCAATAAAGAGTAGGAGTTAGACTGCAGAGTGTGGAAAAACTGCCAAAAGGGAAAGTATGTATCAATTGGAGGGAAACAGTGCTAGAAAGATAGGTCACTCCTCCTTCAAACTCTCAAAAACAAAACACCATTTGATTTCCAATGCTGGCTTCAGAAGATTGCTTGCATATTTTAATATGAAGCACACGCAACCATAAGGATTAAAGCTTATCCTATTTTAAAATGAAAACCAAATTCCTCAGGCCATCAAATCATGTACTGTACTAAATAGCATTCTCTGCATGAAATATCCAAGTTCATAAAATGTAATCCTTGCACATGAATGAGCTGGGGTTTTTTTCAGTTACTATCTTATACTCCATGTCTGCCAGGGCAATGGAACATAGTGCCAAAAAATAAAAATAAAAAGTCAAATACAATTCTTTTTTGTCACCTACATCAGTACACTGCTATTTTAATTTTATTGCTTCTTAATTTGCCTTGTTACAGGATGCTCTAAGTAAACTGTTTTACTAGTGCTAACAAGAACCTATGGGTCTCTCTATTAAATAATGAGACTGTATTTCTACCTTCCAGACAAATCAGGGAAAACTGATTGTGAACACTTGAGTGGTGACCTTGAACATGTCTGAACCTGCAGTACAAACATCAACACTCTTGGCTGTTCAGTTAATTGTATAATATGTTCAGTAAATAAATAAATAAATAAATAACTATTCAGTTAATTGGCAGTCGTCGTTTAAAGCAGCTGTGTTGTCTGTTCTGTGCCAGAAAAATGCTAAGTTTAAAAGTCAATCTTCAAAAAGGGAAAGAAAGAGGATCCCAACAATTATCATCCAGTTAGTCTGACATCAATACCAGGGAAGATTCTAGAGCAGATCATTAAACAGAGAGTCTGTGAACATTTAGAAGGCAATGCTATAATCAAAAAAAGTCAACATGGGTTTCAGAGAAACAAGTCATGCCAGACTAATCTGATCTCTTTTTTTGATAAAGTTACCAGCTTGGTAGATGAAGGGAACACTGTGGACATCGCATACCTTGATTTCAGTAAGGCCTTTGACAAGGTTCCCCATAACATTCTTGCAAACAAGCTTGTAAAATGTGGGCTAGACAAGTTAACTGTTCAATGGATTTGTAATTGGTTGACTGGCCAAACCCAAAGGGTGCTCTGCAGTGGCTTCTCTTCATCTTGGAAAAACATGACCAGTGGGGTGCCACAGGGTTCTGTCCTGGGCCCAGTGCTATTCAACATCTTTATCAATGACTTGGATGAAGGACTTAGGGGCATACTTATCAAACTTGCAGATGACACCAAATTAGGAGGAGTAGTTAATACCCTAGAGGACAGGATCAAAATTCAAAATTACCTGGATAGACTGGAGAGCTGGGTCAAAGCTAACAAAATGAAATTCAATATGGAGAAATGTAAGGTACTGCACTTAGGGCGAAAAAATGAAATGCATAGATATAGGATGGGGGAGACCTGGCTGAACGAGACTACATGAGAAAGGGATCTAGGAGTCCTAGTAGACCACAAGTTGAACATGAGTCAACAGTGTGTTGCGGCAGCTAAAAAGGCCAATGCTATTTTGGGCTGCATCAATAGAAGTATGGTGTCTAGATCAAGGGAAGTAATAGTGCTGCTCTATTCTGCCTTGGTCAGGCCTCACCTAGAATACTGTGTCCAGTTCTGGGCACCACAATTCCAAAAGGATATTGACAAACTGGAGCGTGTCCAGAGGAGGGCGACTAAAATGGTGAAAGGTCTGGAAACCATGCCTTATGAGGAGAGACTTAGGGACCTAGGTATGTTTAGCCTAGAAAAAAGACGGTTAAGAGGCGATATGATAGCCCTGTTTAAGTATTTGAAGGGGTGTCACGTTGAGGATGGAGCAAGCTTGTTTTCTGCTGCTCCAGAGACTAGAACACGGAGGAATGGATGCAAGCTCTAGGAACAGAGATTCCACCTCAACATTAGGAGGAACTTTTTGACAGTAAGAGCTGTTCAGCAGTGGAACACACTCCCTTGGAGCGTGGTGGGGTCTCCTTCCTTGGAGGTCTTTAAACAGAGGCTGGATGGCCATCTGTTGGGGATGCTTTGATCGTAATTTCCTGCGTGGCAGGGGGTTGGACTGGATGGCCCTCGTGGTCTCTCCCAACTCTACAATTCTATGATTCTATGACATTCCGCAGCAACTTGAGGTGGACCCAAACCTTTTTCAAAAAAGCATCACTTGTGATGAAAACTGGATCTTCCAGTATGAACCTGAGAAAAAAACCACAGTCAATGCACTGGGAAACACCATCATCACCAAGAATGAAAAAACACGTCAAAGCAAATCCACATCCAAAGCCATGTTCATTGGGGGGGAGGTTACATCAAGGGCGTAATTTTGGCATAATGGGTTCCAGAAGGCAGAACAGTGAACCAGCATTATTATAAGGAAGTTTTGACAAAGCTGAGAGAGTCAGGGGGAAAAAAGGCCAGAACTGTGGAAAAATAGTTTCATTCTTCATCAAGACAAAGTGCCTGCTCACAGAGCACTTTCTGTGAAGCAGCTTTTGGCCAATAAACACATGGCTACACTTGAACATCCTCCATGTTCACCAGATTTGGCACCATCCAACTTTTTTTTTTACCTAAAGTGAAATTGCTATTTAAAGGAACACGTTTTGAGTAAATTGATGCAGTAAAGAAGAAAATGGCAGACGTGTTGAAACAGCTGACAGAAACTGATCTACTCCACACCTTCGACCAGCGGAAAATAAGACTGTATCAGTGTGTGAGTGTGAATGGGGGAGTATATTGAAGGGGACAGGCATTAGAATTGTAATACACTGTACATATAAATAAAGATGGGTTATTGTATCACTCTTGTTATTTAATAAACAGACCTAGTAAAAATGAGGGGAAAAGCTGGTATGACTAAGATAGATGATAGAGAGACCAGCACCTCAGCTTACTTCTTTAAATTTTAAATATAGCAGAAACCAATTGTTTGAGTGAATCATGAATAATATAATGAATATAATGAAGAAGTGAAAAATCATGTCCATGAGATTGATAAAGTATACCTTCTGATTTCTAAAAGTGCAAGGGGAAAAAAAACCTTTATTAGTGCATATAAATACCCTGAAGTGCTCACAGGGCTGTCTCCAGATGCTTCCTCTTCCCATCACCACATCTTTGCACACTTTAAGAGGACATAAGTCAAGTTCCAGTTGCTCCAAGCAACTGGTTAAAATCCATCTCCCTTATATCTTCTTAGAATGGAGGTGAGGAATGTGTGGCCTTCGAGATGTTGCTAGACTCCACTAAGGTTTAAAGTAACGGGTGGTGCTCTTTTGGTGTAAGGTAAGAAAGCAAGATCGAGTTGTGTTGTTAGCAGGAGAGGAGGAGAGGGGAAGAGGATGGTGTTTTGGAGTTTGAGCTAGTTGAGCAGCAGCTACAAACTGCAAATATGCAAACCCGCAAATGTGAAACACGCAAATGTGAAGGGACAACTTTATTCTTAAAACTTTAGGGATTGGACAAGCAAACTTTTCATGTGGCCATGAACATCTAAAGGTGCATCTACACTGTAGAAAGAATGCACTTTGACACTACTTTAACTGACATGGCTCTGTTCTACAGAATCCTGGGATTTGTAGTTTTGTGAGGCATCAGCACTCTTTGGCAGAGAAGGCTAAAGACCTTGTAAAACTACAGATACCAGGATTCCATCGAATGGAGCTACAGCAATTAAAATGGTGTCAAATTGCCTTATTTCTATAGTGTAGATGCATCCTAAACCAGTGGACAAATTCCAGTGGGCTTGGTAGCCAATTTTCTATTTCCAGGCCCATTTCAGACTGCTGTGGCTCTAAAAATCCAGTTGGGTAGGGAACTGCATTAAAATAAGCACAGGGGCAAGTATACCCTATTTTAATGCAAACTGCTGCTCCTGGATTCTTCCCAAAGTGGAAATTGACTTTATCAGTAATGTTTTGGGGCCTAATTTTTCCCAGTGGGGGTAAGAGAGTGACCAAGGGAGGAAAAAATGTCTTTGGGGACTGTGTGTGGCCTGCAAGCCACACTTTGCTATGTGTGGTCTAAGATTAGAACTCAAAGGCCTACCAGAGGGCAACTGGAGGTTTGCTCATTCTTGACTTGGGAATTAGGCAAGTTGACTTGAACCCAGGATGCTAGAAGGATATGAGACATTGGCATTCTGCAGCAGCCCAATCCTGGAAGGAAATCACCAAAACTCTATGAGCAAGGTTAGCGGCATCGAAATTGCAAATTCCAGCTAGCAGCATTCAGGTGAAGACATCCTCATCCACAAACCTGTTTTATCATAATTCCTTTGGGCATACCATTTAGTTTTTAAAAATTACATTTTTTTTAGTAAAAATGCTAAATTGCTGTCATTCGACTGAACGGAGAAATTCTCCTGGTTATGAGGCACCATTCTGAAATGATGCAAGTCAAGGACAGAGATCTAATAGTGAGATGAGCACCTTAAAATTAAACTGTAACTACTTGTTCTATTAACATTTGCCAGGCAGTGTTGTGTGATTCCTCCTTATTCAAAAGAGCAAACAGTGCTGAATTTCTTCTCACAAGTTTGGATAACTCCAGGGAAACTACAGTTTTGACCCTAAAGGCTTAATTAGTGATACTTAAATAAGTCTGTCCAGAGTAGTATAGGTATTGCTTGATCCTGGGGTTCAGTTCATCATTTACAGTACCAGCCCCTCCTCCAACCTGATGCCCTTCTTGACTTCAACCCTCATCATCTCTTACCATCTTTTCCAGCAGGCCTTTCCTGAATAGCTATCCCGGCCTGAAGATCTGGCTGTCTTTTCCCCTTGACCTGCCATTGTATCATTTCATTTTTTTCTCTCCTTTTAATTATTGTATGGTTTTAATCCTTTCTAATTTAAATACTGTTTTAAGGGGTGGGTGGGTTAGGGTACTGTTGTAATCATGGAGTTTTTATGCTGTAAGCAGCCCCAATTGTAGAGGGGCGGGATAGAAATAAATACTACTATTATTACTATTACCATTGGTCATGCTGGTTGGGACTGATGGGAATTGTAGCCAAATACATCTAGACAGCTTTGTGCTGGGAAAGACTGGTACATCACCAGGATGCTTCTGCACCAATGGCATGTGCTGGGAGTGAAGGGATGGAGGAGAGACCTTAAAAGATGCAGAAGCAGAGGACTGACTGTCTCTTCTCAAAGGTGGACAAAGCTCCTTAAAGCCATCTGTCTAAAGAGGCATAAATGATTGCATTTTGTTTCTATAGCTCTTTGTACACTTCTTTCACCAAGAAAAAACAGGCTTGAGATATTTCGCCCTACAGTTTCTCTCACACACACATACACTCTTTACCGATCCTAACACAACATATATTTCATGCTCAGAATTAGTGCCCCCTTTCATATACCAGAGGATCAGCAAGCAGACAGCTTCGGACTCTGAGTAAAATACTCCTAGTCACATGTAAACGCTGTACCTTCACACCAACCTATTCCTGTATTATTAAAAGATAAACGGCAGCTGAACCTCTCAGAACCTCCCTTGACACTAGACTTTTTGCCTGGATGACTTCATTATGGCTAGATTTCACTCACCTCAGATATTCCAAGTTTCTCACTCATCCCTACTTCCCCATGACATCCATCCCAATGTCAGCAGCAGACAGTGAACACAGACATAGCAGATTGTGTGGCTTACTTTGTACACTGGGCTTTCTCCTGGGCTTGGATTCAAAACTGCATTAAAGTTTGGGATGTCCTTTGTAAGATTCCTGTTCACTCTTGTTTTCTGCTGCCACCAAAAAAAAAAAAAAAAGGAAGAGAAAGAATGTGGGCTGAACAATTTAAGCTTTACCTATGAGATGCTGATTCTCAGGTGTGAATCATCAAGGCTTTCCAAGGAAACAATCTTACGTCCTCAGCAGCTGAGAACAGTGTAACAGTCGAGCATGGATTTGAAAAAAGGGAAAAGGCCTGACTTGTAGCTGCTTCTCAACTATTTTTCAGCTCCTAGTGCCTGGAAAAACAGCACTATTTTTTTACTTGCTTGAGAAGGAAACATGCCACACTGCCAATGGATTCATCTGTTGAAGTACAAAGCTGGAATAACAGCCCCCAGAGACAGTTCCTAATAGATATTGTCAAGACGGTTTGGTTAGTTGGAGGCAGAGTTGGAAAGAAACAGCCCCAGTACTCTGGCTCTTACTGGCTCTCCTTTCCACTTTTTAAATTGGGTTAGTTTTTTGCATGTGGTTATTTGTCTCCAGTTCTGTGCTGTGGTTCCTGATGGATGCTGCCAGCTGTCTACCTTGTACCAAAGCTACTGCAGGAGCTATTGAGTCCTCTGTGTGATCATGAGAAGGTACAATCTTGTCTCACTCATATAACTAATAGTTAGGACCTCTGTTTCTGTACTATACCCTATCTGCCCCCCCACAACCATATCTGGTTATAGGGCATTTCTTGTTGGTAGTCCTCATACCCTCACAGTGAGGTCTCCACACAGGACCCATTTCGATGGAGATGGTGGTGATCATGGTTGAGGCAACCCTCATTTCGATGCACAATCAGGATGGGAAAGTAGAGAGCATCCTGGTAAGGAGGAGGATCTTCCTCCTCCACAGTGACTTGGCTGGACAGGCAGGTCTGCTCAGTTGGGCAGCTCTGTTCATTTAGACTCCCGCTCCGGCTCTGCCAAAGGCAGCTGCGCCGTGAGCCATAGAGGCGTCCAAGTGAGAAACGGCTGCTGCTAAAGGGAATCCTGGGGCTGGCATTGCAAATACTGAGGGCGCTTCGGGAGAAGATGGATGAGCTGCTTATAGTCCTGTGACACTGCTCACAGTTTTGTCTGTAGCTCCCATAGCGGCAGGAGGAGTACGTAGTGCAGCCAGACAATCCCACCAAGTCCATGAGGACTGCCTCCGAGTAGCTGGGCACCAGCTGCTGATTGGATCGGATGTGCCACTCTAGCTCAGTACTATCCACCGTGTTGACCCTTGGCATTCTCCGGCAGAAAGGGGGTTCTTCAGCCGGAGTTACTGCTACAAAGTCAAATCCAAAGAGTTTCTCTACATGGTAGTGGACAAAAGAAGTGCGGTACTCATTCAAGACTCGCAAGGGCCAGGACAAAGTTAAGAGAGCAGCGACCCAGAAGACGTAGTGGGAAACATACCAAGGAAGGTTGTCTGGGTCTGGGAAGGCCACCATATACTCTTTGAAATCCACATTCTTGAGGTGCATGCCTTCTCTTGCTTCCATGTAGTCATCCAGTCCCTCGTTCTCTGTGAAGAAGCGTGCCCTCTGGGTCAAATAGGAATTCTCAGACTCCACATTGGCAAAACTGAAGCACTTGGTGAAGCGAAGCCGAGTGGCTGGAAAATTCTCCAAGTCAATCAGGTCCTTAGAGATGTCTTTCACCCCACAGTTAGAGTAGTCAAACTCTGCTTCTGCCACATGGGTATTGACCCTCTCATGGTACACTTGGGTGGTGGTATAAGCATCCCCATTGCGGTAGCGGGTGACTTGGCGAGTCCTCCTAACATAATGGTAGCTGATGGCTTTCCACCAGATGCATGGTGTGGCCTGCTGCATCCTCTGGACCCGTTCATGCACACTCTCTACATCCACTTTGTATTGGAGTTCATTGCGGGTGTAGCAATGCCAGCACTCCACCAGGTAAACCACATACAGCATCACAAGGAAGGCCAAGGGGATGTAAACATAACCATTAGAGCATGGACTGTCATGGTACATCATGGACTTTCCCTTGTAGGCGCTGTCAAATGTCAGCCGGGTCACCTTAGTCACATGGCACCAGGTCATGGCTCCCATGCAGCCATACATGAGGAGGGAGAGAACCAAGCACTTCCAGTGTGACTCCCTACAGAGTGACTTGCTCAAAGACTGCTTCACTGGTCGCTGCTGCTCCTCCAGGTGATGAGAAGAAACCAAGGAGAGAAGAGAAAAGAAAAAGAGGAATTATTATACAGTGAAAGAAAAAGGGAAGCCACAGAGTTGCATTACCACCTTGCTTAGAATTGGCTAGAGAATGAGTCACAGATGGACATCCCCAAAGGCATGAAATCTCACTCAAAGGCTTCCCAGGCTAAATCCTCTCAACTGATAGGCAAGAGGACTAGGAGGTCTGCCTGATATGTGTTATGTGTGATTGTTTCCCAGGATCCATACTGCATGCCCTTCAGTTACTGCAGAGAGAAACCTGTGCCTGCTCCTTTCCTACTTTGGACTGTCACATTCCTTTCCCAAGTGCTTATGAAATGTGGACTGAGGGCATGTTTGTGTGGTAAACTATGAACATGTGGTCATCCTCTTTCAGTCTGAATGAAGCAGTTGGGTGGCTGTTCCATTAATTATCTCACATCTCACAATAGGAAGAGAATGCCCATTTGCTCTTCCATTCCCTCCCCCTGCATACAGTTTCCCTACTACTGGATGGCTAAGATATGGCAGTTGCTGTTAGTCCAATGTTGTTCCCTGCTACTGCAGGGCAGCTAGCTCCTTCCCATGTCGTGACTTCCTGCTCTGAGCTGGAAATCTTCCACACTACAAAACCCTGTATGTTTACTTGGCAGGACTACTTATGTTTTTCTGCTCTTCTATAAGAGGAAGGCAATTAGATGAGAATTAAGCACTCCTATGTTTATATCACCCACATTCTAGGTTGCAAACAGTACTAACAGGAAAAGATACATGAAAAAGGTGGAGCTAGCTAAGCTTTTTTGGCCCATAATACCTATCATCTTCATGAGAAATTCTTCATGAGATTAGTTGTATACATCTTCATATTTTGGTCATGCAAAACAGGAAAGGAACAGGAATTTCTGGGTAGAAAACATGGTGCTCTTTTGGACTACAATTTCCATAATCTTTGATCACTGCTGATACTGTCCATAATTTATGGGAGCTGAAATTTAAAACAGCAACCTGGAGGGCAGCTTGTAAGACTGCAGCTTCTTATCATTCTCCAATGTCTGGTTTTCCTATTCTTAACAGTGTATAGAGAGAAAGAAGCCTCCCATTGGAACTAAGGGAGCTGTAGATCCCTGATAAGTAGACAGAGGTATTCTCTACCCATGATTGCAAGAGGCAAACAGACACAACTCTCAGAGATGAGTAACCCACAATCATTAGGCTGCAGATAAAGGCCTAAATCCCATTGCTAGACCCCACAAGAGTAGATCCACTGAATCAATTCTATTTAAATAAGTGTTGACTTAACTGTTCAGCAACTGAGTCTGTGGATTTACTCCATTTGCAAATATCAGCTGGATTTAGGCCAGAAACTCAGAATAGGGACAGTTTAGAATGTTTCTAGAAAGTGTAAGAAGGCTGAAAACATTTCTATCCTTGTCTTTCTCTCTGAACAGTATTATTTCTAGTACTGGGGATAACAAATGTTGCACACTGAATAGACAATCTGGAGCCCTTTAAATCTTACCTGTATTCAAAATCTAAAATGTGTCCTTTAAACTCATGATTTTCAAGTGGTATAAATAACTCCTCTTGGCACAAGTGAAATTTCTGTCTGGGATTCAAGATGTGGTAGGAATGTAAAACACTGAAGATGTGGCTTGATTTTTTTAAAAAACTTATTGTGTTAGTACTACCCAAGTGCTGCTGATAGAACTAAAGGTGACCAAACTGGAAATGCAATACAAAGCACAGTTTCTCTCCTGCTTGGATGCTGCCAGTTCTATTTTTGTACATCTCACATTTTCTGAGAATGACTCTATAGACTAGCTGGCTTTGCTGTATAAATTTTCTACATTAGCAAGCTAAAAGGAAACAGCTTCCCCACTGGTTTAGCTGTTATCCTCAAGGTCATTAACAAAATTTCTCTAGAAGGAGCTGTTTGTATCCAAATTCTTGGGTGAACATTTCTGAAACAGCATTTATAAGTTAGCTTTTATATCCATGATTTTCTATGGCATGAAGGGAGAAACGTTGAAAAGGCTAGCCGCTGGCACTTTTTAACTATCTACAAGAAAAACACAAATGTTACCAAATGTGCAGAACACATTGCACAGTGATGGATTTGTCGGCTGGGGGATTAATCCCAAAAAGGTAGCCAGCAGTTCCATGCTCTGACCAATGGCCGTTGTCAAGTTGTGCATCTCCCAGAAAAATTACTGGCAAGATGATCAACTTGGCTCCAGTCACTGCAGCAACAGCCTTAAGGAGCTTCCTTTTCTCTCCCTCTCAGAAAGAGTTTTTCTATAATTATCAGTGGTCTTATGGATATAGAATCTAGAGAATAGACAACCTGGAGCCCTAGACTATGATCAAAAGACCAGAAACTGCTGAAGGGTTGTACTATTTCTCTGCCAGCAAAAGCACACCTCACACTGGCCATTTAATTTGTTATTGTGTACCTTCAAGTCATTTCCAACTTATGGCAATCCTAAGGTGAACCTATTCCAGGATTTTCTTGGCAAGATTTGTTCAGGGGGGATTACTTTTGCCTTCCTCTGAGGCTGAGACATTATGACTTGTTCAAGGTTATTCAGTGAGTTTCCATGGCCAAGCAGGAATTTGAACCCTGTTCACTAGAGTTGTAGTCCAATGCTGGACTACTATGCCATGCTGACTGCCATGTCTATTTAATTAGAGATCTATGAATGTAAATTTAAAGTATTTCCATAAACACCAAAGATGCTTAGAAGCCAGGCAAAGCCTTGCCTAACTGGATATTAAAACAGTATAGTCATTTCAACTGAGCAGAGCAGAATCTGGGATTTGTGCTCTAAAATACATTTGCTTTTCATCTTGATGCCAGATGCAGGATTCCTAGCCCAGAAACAAACCAAAGCATCCAAAAGAAAGACAGAAGGCATGGGAAGAGTAATGGCTGGATAGAAATACATGTCAGGAAATGACATGGATGTGACCACAAGATGGAGCTGTAAGCTTAGTTAAGTAGTTAAGCTCCAGTGGCAGGTGTGTGTGTGAGTTAGCACTTGAGAGTATGCACACCTACGATGCCTGATGTAACAGACATTGTTTATCTGCCTATAAAAAGGAGATGGGAATTATCTCCTGTGTGGGTTTGTTGTGGATGGTGGTTGGTGAAGCAGTTTGTTGGTTTGAGAGAGATTTATGAGTATTAGAGACTGCTGTCCTATACTCTGTATATATATATATATATATATATATATATATATATATTGTAAATATACTGCAAACAAAGATTAAAGCCCTCAAGTTGAGTGAAGGCTGGCCTTGTTGCTGTCTTTATTTGGCAAGCCAGAGCTCAAGGCAGTGTGCTGGGGTGAAGGAATTTTTCCTTCTCAGCCTGAAGTCTTTTGCAGAAGTCTCTCCAGAAACCTTCTCCTTGGCATCCTGTCGACATGGAACAACTCTGCAGGTGGTCATGGTGGACACAGCACATCTTTCTACACCCCAACAAGGGTTATGGGCCCAGTGTCCGCGAGGACAACGCTTGAGAAGCTGTGGGAGATATAGTTCTGCAATTGGTGAGCTGTTTTGTGTTCCTGGAGGGCTGAAGAGAAGAGTCCTGGAAAGGAGTGAGTTAAGTGTGTCTACTCATGGACTCTGCTCTTATCTGTTTGCTTTGGGAAGCTAATTGTTTTTGGCAGCCTGCTTGGACTGTTATCAGTGTGTTTGTTTGCATCTGTTTAAGTCGCAGACTCAATGCAAACATGGAAACAGCAGTCAGGTTTGAAAAGCTGTCTGAAAAGAACTATGCTTCCTGGAAAATTTACACACAGGCTTTGCTAATAAAGCAGGACTTATGGGACTTTGTAAAGAAACAACCTGACCCTGCTAATGAGGATGAATTAATAGGTGACAAGAAAGCTAGAGCTACCATTATTCTAGCTGTGGAACTGAATCAGCTGAATAATATCAGAGATAAAAGGTCAGCGTTTGAAGCCTGGAAAGCTCTTGAGAATGTCAACCAACCAGCTGGTGCCTTGTCAAAAATGCTGTGCAGCAGAAAGCTGTACAGTTGTCCCTTAACATTCGCGGATTTGATATTTGTGGTTTTGAGTATTCGCGGGGTTGTCTCATCCTGCGTGCTTGTCTGTGTCTTCCCTTCCCTTTCTAAAAGGAGAGACAACACAGACAAGCACAGAGTGTGAGGAAAAGCCTCTTAAACCGGTCCTCTCCTGTGCCTTTGCCAGAAGAGGGGCGGATTTAGGGGTTTTCCCTTACCCTGCATGCTTGTCTATGCCTTCCCTTCCCTTTCTAAAATGAGAGACAACACAGACAAGCACAGAGTGTGAGGAAAAGCCTCTTGAACCGGTCCTCTCCTGTGCCTTCCCAGCAGAGGGGCGGTTTTAGGGGTTTTGCCTCACCCTGCGTGCTTGTGTCTTCCCCTCCCTTTCTGAAAGGAGAGACGACACAGACAAGCACGGAGTGTGAGGAAAAGCCTCTTAAATCGGCCCTCTGCTGGCCGTTAACAGGGAGAGCAAAAGCCCAGGAAGGGTGATTGTTATTCGTGTTTTTTTCACATTCGTGGGGGTTTGGCGACCCTAACCCCCGCGAATGTGAAGGGACGACTGTATTGTTGTAAACAGCAGGAAGGTGAATCCGTGCTTGTGCATTTAAAAAGGATGCAGGATAATTTTGCAGAGTGCAGCGAGCGTGGCATCCAAATAGAAGAAACCCAAAAAGCTTTTTATACTCCTGAGTAGTCTAAACAGTGAATGGGAGTTTCTAATGTACAATCTCCAAGGAGTAGCCAAAGATGATTTAAATGTTGACCTCGTGGCATCCAGAATATTGAAGAGGCACAGAGGAGAGACTTAGAGGAGAGCTTCAAGGGAGTGACAAGCTGGAGGAGACAACCAACCAACCAATCCACATCCTTGTCTGAGGAAGGGAGTGCTGCTGTCTGCAGAACATGGAGATGTTTTTCCTGTGGAGAGACTGGACATTTGATAAAGAACTGTCCTGAGGTCTTTGCAGCAAAGAAAGGACAGAACTCACAAAGGAAAAGAAAAGACAAGCCCCAAGATGGAAGGGGGTTTGCTACTACTGAAGAGGGAGTTGTAAATGAGAAAAAGGACCAGTCTGTCTGGATTTTGGACAGTGAGTGTTCTGACCATATGACCCCTGATAGGGAAAAACTACAGAGCCCAAAGCCAGCACTGGTAGACACTGTGGTATTTGCAGATGGTGAATCTGGCAGTGTAGAGATTCAAGGGTCTGTATTAATCCCTGGTTTAAACAAGATATTTCATAATGTACTGTGTGCACCAAAACTACAAAATAGCCTTGTAAGTGTGGCATCCCTAACCAGTGATGGTTATGAAATCCTTTTCAAAGGAGATGAGGGGGTTGTGTCCAAGGAGGGAGTAGCATGTGGTAAAGCCATAAAAAAAAATCACATTTATCAAATGGTAGCACAGGTGCAGTGTGGGAATGTAACAAATAAGCCACTGCATGATGGGTGTGCTCATTACCTTCATAGAGTTATGGGCCATATAAGCTTCAAAGGTTTGAGAAACCTAGAGAAGGTTTGCCCAGAGTTCAAGGTAGAGAACTGTAAAAGTTACCTGGACTGTGCTATTTGCAAAAAGGTAAAGGTCAAAGCTTACCCTGTAGCGAAGGTGAGCAAATGCATAACCCAGAGGCCTTTTCAGGTTGTACATGCGGATTTATCAGGGCCACATCAAGTAAAGAGTATAGGGGGTAGCAGGTTTACCCTATTGATAGTAGAGAGAAATACCAGATTTACCTATGTGGCAATACTCAAAACCAAAAGTGAGGCTGCTGATATGATCAAAAAATGGGTCAATTCTGTTGAAAGGGAGTTTCCCTACAAGGTTGGCACTGTTGCGACTGACAGAGGTGGGGAATTCTTAAGTAGTAATTTGCAGCAGTGGTTTGGGCAGAAAGGGATCCAACATAAACTACAAATCCCAGATGTCCAGCTGAGGATGGTTTGGTTGAACGTAGGATTGGGATGATAAACCAAATAAGGGATTGTCTGTTAGAGGATTCTGGAGCACCAGCTAATTTGTGGGGAGAAGCAACAAGAACCACTTGTCATATTGACACCATACTACTTATTGTATGGAAGAGCACCAAACCTAAAATACTTAAGAATGTTTGGACAATTTGCATCAGTGTACATTCCTCCTCAGTTCAGGAAAAAGAATCAGCCCAAAGGCCAAAGGTTGCGTTTTGTGGGCTATGAGGGAAACAAGTACAGGTTCCTGATGGATGGGAACAGGATTTTATATTCAAGGAGTGCTAAGTTTGAGACTCATGCTGGGTGGAAGAGAGTGTACCCTGACCAGAATGTTGTTGTAGAACAGAAAGCCAGTGTGGTAGATAAGAACAACGGAAATGGAGGGGTACATGCACCCAGGGATGTCTTAGATGAGAAACCAGGTGTGTCACAACAGCCTGGAATTTTGAGTAAACAGGGCACTCTGAAGGTGCCTGGTACTCCTGAAGAGCCTAGCACTTCATTAGACTTGCAACCAAAGCCAGAGATAGTGACTGTGAAACAAGAACAAGTTGAGACTCATGGGCAAGACACTCAGGCCAGTGTTAGTAGTAATGACATTGAGGGTGGTCAAGGTACATTCCTGATTCCCATGAGGTCTCAGAAAGGAAAGTTCTTTGTAGTAAAGCAGGGACAACCCTCTTCTGTGGCAGCAGTAAAAAGAACTGAAAACATTCCAGAAAGAGCCAGGAGAACATGCACTAAGCAGGAGGGGTGGAAGAAAACCAAAGCTCTGATGTGTGTGGCAGAGCATAGCCAGGATATGTTTGGTGGGATGGTCAGGCCTGTAAGTAAAAGGACATTGACAAATGATAGCACCAGGGAAGCCAGAGCTGGGTGGGTCAGTAGCATGGGCTATCAAGGTCTAGGAAAACACTGTGACATTGTAAATAATGGGAATGGCGTCTCACACTCTATAGGTATCAGTGAGTAAGGTCACCGTATATAAAAGGATAAGTGTAAATGACACATGGGACACACCACAAGTCATTTGGAGGGGAATGTCAGGAAATGACATGGATGTGACCACAAGATGGGGAGCTGTAAGCTTAGCAATGAAAGTAGTTAAGCTCCAGTGGCAGGTGTGTGTATGAGTCAGTACTTGAGAGTATGCACACCTAAGATGCCTGATGTAACAGGCATTGTTTAACTGCCTATAAAAAGGAGATGGGAATTATCTCCTGTGTGGGTTTGTTGTGGATGGTGGTTGGCAAAGCAGTTTGTTGGTTTGAGAGAGATTTATGAGTATTAGAGACTGCTGTCCTATACTCTGTGTATATATATATATATATATATATATATATATATATATATATATATTGTAAATATACTGCAAACAAAGATTAAAGCCCTCAAGTTGAGTGAAGGCTGGCCTTGTTGCTGTCTTTATTTGGCAAGCCAGAGCTCAAGGCAGTGTGCTGGTGTGAAGGAATTTTTCCTTCTCAGCCTGAAGTCTTTTGCAGAAGTCTCTCCAGAAACCTTCTCCTTGGCGTCCTGTTGATGTGGAACAACTCTGCAGGTGGTCATGGTGGACACAGCACATCTTTCTATGCCCCAACAATACAATGCCCCCTCCCATTTCCCTGTCTTTACATTTCTAGTATTGTTCAGTTTTTAAGGTGTTTAGTGCATTTTAACAAACTAGACTGCCACATGTAACAGCCACCATTACCTCTCACTATCAACACAAAATAAGAGCTGCCTCTAGGGTTGTGTTAATTATGTCTCCAGATAACAGCCTGCTCCCAAAAAGCAAGTGTCTGGCTCTGTGGTTGACGAAGATTTGCTTTGCACCAGAAAGTACATCAAAAAAGAGGATTAAGCAGATGAAGAAGGTGAGAGAGCACTTTGCAAGAGTAGCTGAACAAGTAAGTGTGGAGTACTGCTGACTGATGACTCAGGCCACCCTCAGTACCAACTCTAACCCTGCTGGAAAGAATATGTATAACAGCTAAAATACTTTTCACCCTACCTGCCCACTCCTCTTCCACTCCCATCATCCATCATCTCCATCATCATCATGGGATACTAATACATCAGTGCTCCTCTCTCCTCCTAGCTTTTCCAATTTCTGTGCTTTTGGGAGTAGCACTTGCTCTCCAATCTAGGAACTCCCTCTGACTTCCTAGAGAGGCACAATAGGGTCAATGCAGCTGTACGTACATTATGCCTAAAATATGCAGCTGCCTCTCAGTTCCATAGTGCCAGCTCTGTGTAATCCCACCCAACAATTTCCTCGTGTCCTTGTGTGTCTACCTAAGAACTGCCTGCCCAGCAATATTGTAGACTTTTCCTTGCATCTTATTGCTTTGTTCAGTAACATAAATGAACTTGCTAATTTTCATTATGATTCTTTCTTTCAGTTACAGAAGAAGGAACATTTCTGCTTCAGAATCAAAGCTAAAGGACTAGGTCACTGTGAATTCCAAGTGAAATCTGATGAGGGGTGTTCTGTTTGTGCATGCAGACCGAAAGGCTTTACAGAGAGAGAGAGAGAGAAATGCAATGCACAAGGCGTTTGTTGAGAGCTTGGAAATCAAAGAGGGCCTTGATAAAAAAAAGTTGTGTTCAAGAGCCTGAAGTTTTGTGCCTTGCCCAGTTCCCTGCCCTAACATGATCTTCATACTGGCCTCTCCTCATTACTCCCCTCCCCTAGCTTCTTTCTTTCTGCCAAAGCATTCTGTTTTCTAAAAATATAGTTAATTACATATATTTTGCTATCATTATTTTAACTGACGTTAGGTGTTGTGTGTTAATCTGCTGTTCCTTTCCTCAATCCATGGGGAGAGGCAGGTAAGAAACTGTTGTTATTGTTATTTCTAGAGCTGTTTTTAATATACAGTGTGCAAATGATAAACCCATATTATAATTATAATTAATCAAATCCTGTAAAACTGTCCAGCATACTGCACTTGCCTGAATTGAGGCATTATTTGCATAATTTATTCTGAATAAAGGCCTTTTTTTTGCCTATATACACAGCCCTTGAAAGTACCATTTAAAATGCACTCTTTCTGCAAAGAAACAATGATGCCTTATCTACTGAGAAACAGTCTTAAGGCCCCTGTGAATAATTAGGAAAGATAAGCACATCTGTGGAAAGTACTTTTTATTCAGTCAAACATTTTCTAAGAAATCACTACTGTATTGTCCCAGGTCATACAGGAGGCATGGGTAGTAAATATTAAGCACCACATTCACCATCCAATAGTATATGGTCAAACAGAAAAGCAAACCCCACCCCGTGAAGCATTCTGGCAGTTTGTTGCCAGAAAGTTTGAAAATTACATCCTAGAATGAAATGGCAAGATGCTGCTTGGCTAAGACATTCTTTTGGATTCTTACAAATAGGTGGGGGAAATGGACAGAAATATAAATTAATCTACTGGCAGCCATACTGAGGTTGTGTTTTCCAGGGCTCTGGCTTAGGAATTTGTGTGTGTGTGGTTAGGAATTTTTTATTGGAATAAGACCATTCTACTGAAAAATACACTCGACCGCAAAAGGCCATAACAATAATGCAAAAATAATAATAATTGTTTTCCTCTTTTCTTACTAATACAAAAATAAAACTATCTATCCTAACACTAGTATATTTTTCCTCTTAATCTAAACACACTATAATCACATTATATTTACACATTATAATTATACCTATTCGGAAAAGAAAAAAATCAATAAAAGATTAATAAAAAATAATAAAAAATAATTAAAAATACAATAATAATAATAATAATAATAATGATTTATTTATTTATTTATTTAAAATATCCTTTTATGTTATTGCTGGGGTTGTCTCACTAAACCATGGCCAAAACTTTTTCCAACGATGGTTTGGCAATTTCTCTTTTTCACTCAGAGCTTAAATTTTCAATTACGTTCTTCACATAATAAGCAGTGCCTTTTACATCCTGCAGATTTTGACTTTTCACCTCCCTTTGTCTTTGGAAAACTAACCCTAACATCACATAGAGGTTTACCAGGCGCACCATGGACCAGGGCACTGTCCAAAAACTCACAGCTGGGGAACCAGACTCCTTCCTCTTCCTCTTTTGGCCCACTGACTTTCTGGGTCCCCTGACACCCTCCAGAGGTTCGGTCCCCGAAAGCACTGTCTCCCAAGCCTGTTGTGCCAAATCTGGCCAATCCAGGACCCAGGCCACCTCCTCCCATGTTTCCCGGGCACTCGGGCAGTCCTGGACAAAATGTCTGACTGTCTCCTTGTGTGCCACACTACTCAAAATCTCAGCTTTTTAACATTTCAGACGAGGACAAGTCTGCTCATCCTCTGCGGTCCACAGTCTCCTTCCCCTCAGATTAAGAACCTGATGGTAGAGTCTCCACCTCAAGTCCCACAACTTTTGGGGGACCCTTTTGTCCATGAAATACTCAATTGGGTTAGTCCGGTGATTTAGGTACTCTGATAAATCTGGTTTGGCCTGACGTTTTTTGCAAACACGGGTTAACATAAATCTCCTCCACTATTTTCCTGTACAAACCTCTCTCGATGCTCTTGATGCTCTGACCTGGTCTGTCTTCCCCCTTCAACTCCTCAGTATGAATTCTATATTTCTTTATGTAAAAAACAAAGTCTCTCAAATAATCTGGTGCTTACAGTTTTTCAGGGAAAGAAAACCTAAAACTTAATGAGCCTTCCTCCCACCAAGTCTTTCCCCATCTAGTCCCCATCCAGCACTCACAAAACAAAACTAGCCAAGCCTGAGGTTGAGTCTAACCCTTTTGCAACAGAGAAACCTTCCCAAAATTTTGGGCAGAAAAGATGGCGATGAACTTAGGTCCCAGGGCTGGGAAGTCCAGGCCCCCTTGTTCTACCTGCCAATAAGCCACTGCCCTTGTCAGGGGTAATGTGGCCATTCCCCAAAGGAACTTGAAGAGAACTTGATCAGCTTCTTTAATCACTGAATCCGGAAGCGGGAAAACAGCTGCCAAGTTGGCTGCCACCGGAAGCAGGTAGGTATTTACAAAAGTGGCTCACTGGTAAATGGTCAGCTTCCATCTCTGCCAGAGGGCCACCCTTTCCTTCACTTTTTCCAACAAGCAATACCAATTTTCTTTCCATCCCTCGGGAGCCACTGCAAAATTCAGCCCCAGGATCTTCACCCTATCCATCTTTGCCTCTTGCTCTGCTTGCCACCCTTCCTTTTCTTCAACTACATCCTTTAGAGGAATAGCTGCCATCTTGTCCCCTGCAGCAAAAATCCTGATCAAAAATTTCTTTTCCATGTTAAGTCAAGCACCAGAAACTCGACCGTAGGCCTCAATAGCATCTTTAATCTTTCTAACTTCCATCCTGTCCTTAACTAAGAGAGACACATCATCAGCATGGGCAACAAATTTAACAGATTCACACCAAACCAACCACGAACTGTCCAACGGACAGCCTTTCTCAACCTTTTTACCTTGGAGGAACCCTTGAAATAATTTTCAGGACTCGGGGAACCCCTATGTAAAAATTATACCTACAGCTCCTTTTTTTAAATTACAGAAACAATGAAAAATATCGACGTTTATTATATTCCACCTTGCTAGCAATATATATTTGATACTTGAAATTAACAAGCCTGAAAGAGCGTACTAGCAGAGAAGTATTTATAATATAAATATAAAATATAAAAAATATAACAAACAAACAATCAAGTTTATTGATTAGTCAGCTGACCATATCAACAGTAGAATACAGTGGAATAATATAAATATATCTATCCAAAGTAAGACAGTCTCAGTTTAATCATCTTGGCTTCTAGGGAGAGTTCAGGTTATCATAATCTTATGCTTGAGGCAGCAACATCACTGAGTCTGACCCAAAGAATCAATAATACAGGAGTTTACACTCCTCGCCCTTTCCTCTTTACCTGCATGCAAGAGATGTGCTCACACACACACACACATACACGCTCCTGCTCCCAACCACTTCTCATATGCTGTCAACAAGTTATTTTGGAAGGGGCCAGACATGAGAAAGTGTTTATTCCTTAGAATCTAGACATCCTGACCTGCTTGTGGCTTAAAAGGTCAACCTGTATTCTGCAGACAAAAGGTCTACCACATTTAGCTGAATTTGTAAAAGAGTAGTATGAGCTAATTGAGGGAAAGGGGAAGCGCCAAGAGTGGTCTGCAAAGGGAGGGGGAGTTAGGGAAAGGCATTTCGGAAAACATGTGAACTCCAAGTGTCATCAAAGGAGGAGAAGGGAACCTTGCAGCCAGGGATAGGGTTTAAAAGTAAATGATGTCCTTTGTTCTGGGCTGTCGCTTTTCTCACCTGCCCTGGGAGGAGGTGTGGTGAAGGCCCAATTTGCAAATTGTCAATAAAGTCAACCTTGGGTGAAAGGTTTGTCTCTTGCCTATTTATTGGGAAATCACCTGGCTAATTTAGATCAAATTACAGTTGTCCCTCCACATTCATGGATTTGGCATTCACGGTTTTAAGTATTCACGGCTTGAAAATATTCTTTAAAAAACAATAATCCAAAAAGCAAACCTTGTTTTGCTATGCCATTGCATATAATGGGACTTGAGTATTCACGGGGGGGGGGGGGGGTTTCCTGGAACCAAACCCCAGCGAATGTGAAGGGACAACTGTATAGGCAATGGGTATATAGGCAATCTGGGAGGGACAGCAAGCTATTTGGCGGAAGGGAGAGCAAGCTATATGGTATGTAAACATCCTCCCCACCACCACCATTGACCCATAAGAGACCCTTTTCTTTCTTGTCTGCCTGCACAAACTGTGCTTCCCACCGCCCTCCAACCCTGTGTATGGAGGAGACATGCCGGCTTTATTTACTTATTACTTTTACTTGCAGAACCCCTAGCGGTGTCTCGCAGAACCCTAGGGTTCCGTGGAACCCCGGTTGAGAAATGCTGCTCTACACTGACAAAAAAAATCTGCTTCAAATCACATTTTCCTAGTCCATAGTGACCCCATTAACACCACACAGATCCTTTTTAATGAAAAGTGAAAGTGGCATTACCAACCACATATTTCCCCCAGGCAAACTCACTTTGGTGTAAAAGGGCAGTCCTGATATGATCACATCCTATACTTCACATTGTTTTTGGCCACAAAGCTGTGGCCACTTTGCTCCCCCCCCCCACATCATGCATGCAAAAGGGCATCAGCCATCTTATTAAGCAAAGCAGCACACTGAGTTTAAATGCCAATAGACTGAGGTGCACTAATACTGATATGCAAGTATCCACACAAATTTAGCTTCAAAAAATAATGGCACCTGCATGCGGAGTGGGGTGGGGGGAATGTAAATACAAACTCGGGAAGTATCCTTTCCTGGCAGGAATGATCAGGTTACCTGGCCTAGGTAAACTCCCACCAACCTGTACCATCCCCAACTCCACACTGAAGCTGACTCAGACTGCAAGACACAAGTACAATAAACTGGTTTTTCCAGGAAAGTGAGGATAAATGGTCATTTTTTAAAAATCAGATTTAAGCTCCCAGGCGTGAAAAAGAACCACATTAAATTTGAATCCTCAAGAATGCTGTGTGTTCTACTAGCACTGAGTACAAGGTACGATTCCCACCCCCCATGGTATAGATAACCCCTTAGAGAAGGAGCTGCCTTATACTAAGCCAGACCAATGGTCTACTTAATTTAATACTTTCTGCATTAGGAAAAGGTAACTATGCCCTCCAAATGTGTTTTGTGCAGCTCCTTTAATTCCTCAGCATTGGCTTCACTGGCAAGGGCTGATGGGAAATATAGATTTTAAAAAATCTGGCAAACCACAGTTGTTTACCCTTGGACTTTCCAGGACTTAAGTAAGATTTTACAATCCTACCAGTAGACACAAAGGATTAAACAAAGGGTCTTTTACAAAGCACATGTTTCACCATTGAGTTACAGCCCTTCCTACAAATTAACTGGAAAATGATGCAAACAAATAGGTTTGTTCTTCTCATTCAATAACATCTTAGACTGGCTATAATGGTGTCCCCTTTTCTTTAAATCGCTCTAGAAAATACTATGCTTTCAGCAGGCTTGTAAAGATTGGATCTGCTGTGAATGTCAGGCTCTTTTGAAGCAAACTACATTATACATAAAGCTAAATCTGTCAGTGGTCCTCTGAGGTAATACTGCTTCATTGCAAAAAGAGAGATGCCTATCAGTGGATTAACTGGTGGTGTGTTTGGCATGTGGATATAGTGCTGGGAACTAGATTTAAATTATGAATTTGTTACATAGTATTTAGTGTCAACTAAAATTCCTCTGTAGTATTTGGTGCACTCTCATGTATAAAAAGGTCAGTTACTCTGAAGAACACCAAAGCCCTCTGTGCAAACCAGTCTATACAAGGGAATAAAATGTGGATTAGTGTGCAGTAATGCCAATTTGCAACAATTTTCATTTGTCTCCATGTTTTTTTGGCAACATCACTGGTGTTTGATGTTCACACGGAATGCCAGTGAATCAAATAGTGGGTACGAGTCAGTTACTCACAGTTTTATTCTCCCCAACTTGCCCCCGATAAACAGCATTCAAAATAAAACCCTTAATACAAGGTCTTCAACTTAAATTTTAAAAAGAAAAAGAAAGGTGGTTTTCAGCACACAGTCCCTACTGCAAAAATCCAACATGGCGGTTCCAGGCACTGCCTTATTAGCAAGCTCTGCCCCCCACGCACATCTGACCAATCAGCTATCTGCTTCAGGAATGTGATGTGATAGGATTGGTTATCCTAATGAGCAGGAGTAAGCATTTCCCCCGCAGTTTTTTTAAAACTCGGGGAAAGCCATAAAGTTTTTTCCCGTATAGTTTTCCCGAATTTTGCTCCCTCTCTCTTCAAAAACAACAGACCGCTACAGGATCCCATTTGGACACATGGGATTCCCCCTGGGATTCTAAGAGGATTTATTTCACCATCTAGACTGGCCTTACATTAATAAACAAAAGGATTTTAAATGAAGAGATTTTTAGGGGAAAATCTGCAGCTCAGTGGTAGGGTAGGTTGTGTTTGTTGTTGATGTTATTATCATTTTATTCATTTATATCCTGCGTTTCTTCCAGCAATAGGACTCAAGGCAGCTAATGACATGTTTAAAAAAATCAAAATATTAAAATACATTTTAAAAACCTCTATGCCTTAAAAATCTTTAAAACTGTACCACAGAGCCTTAAAAGCCCAGCCCTTGTCACTTTGTAAAAACCTGGCAGTACAAAAATATTTTAACCTACTGCTGAAAGAAGAGCATAAATGGGGCCAAGCAGACTCTCTAGGGAAGAAGTTCCAAAGTTTGGGATCAGCCACTAAGAAGGCCCTCTCCCTTGTTTCCACCAAACCAGCCTGGGGAGGTGCAGGATGGAGAGAAAAGGGCTTCTCCAAATGATCTTAAAGTTCTACTGGGCTCATACAGGGAGATATGGTCCTTCAAATAACTTGGATCCAACCAAGCTATACAGGGGTTTATAGGTCAAAACCAGCACTTTGAATTGTTCTCAGAAAGAAGTTTCTGAGTACTTCTCAAAGGCAGCCCCATGTAGAGTGCATTACAGTAATCCCAATGGTATGTAACCAAGACATGTACCACCGTGGCCAGATCTGACTTCTCCATAAACATGTGCAGTTGGTGCACTAGCTTTAACTGTGCAAATGTACTCCTGGTGACTGCTGAAATCTGGGCCTCCAGGCTCAGGGCAGAAACCAGGAGTACCTCCCAAATTGTGAATCTGCGTTTGTAGGGGAAGCATAACCCTGTCTAACACAGGCTGAATCCCTATTCCCAGATCCTTCTTTCGAATGACCAGGAGCACCCCTGTCTTGTCCAGATTAAGCTTCAATTTGTTTGCCCTCATCCAGTTCATTACAGCTGCCAGGCATCAGTATAGAACAGGAACAGGCATCAGTATAGAACTAGGTGGAAAGGAGAAATAGAGCTAGGCATCATCTGCATACTGAGGACACCTGACCCCAAAACTCCGGACAATCTCTCCTCCCAGTTTCATGTACCAGTACGTGTTGAATAGCATAGGGAATAAGACTGAACCCTGAGGGTCTCCATAGGCCAATGGCCAAAGGGTCAAACTAGAATCCCCCAGCACACCATCTGAGAGCACCCCTGCAGGAAAGAATGGAGCCACTGTAGAACAGTACTTCCAAAACCCATTCCAGAGAGGTGACTCTAAAGGATACCATGGCCAATGGTATTGAAAGCCACTGAAAGGTCCAGCAGATCCAACAGGGACATATTCCCCCTATCTAATTCCCTGCATAGGTCAACCACCAAGGCAACCAAAGCTGTCTTTGTTCCATAATCAGGCCTAAAACCTGACTGAAATGGATCTAAATAATCCACCTTATCCAGGAACCAGGAGTTCATACAAGGTTCCCAGTTCAGTCTCTGCCATCTTCAGGTAGTGCTGAAAAAAACTCCTATCTGAAACCCTTGAGAGCCTCTCTCTCTCTCTCTCTGGCTGAACAGATTCAGGAAGGACTCATCCTGTGCTTTCTGCAAGCGTGCTGATTACTAAAAAGGCCAATCCGAGATAAACAAGTCCGGTTGCAGAAAGCACAGCAGAATGTCTCCTTGGGTGATGTTTCCGGGTTGTGATTCTTTCTGCGTTGTCATTTCTCTTCAAGACTTGTTCGATGTGAGTTCTCAAATAAGGCCGCAGCATTGTGGATAGTGCATCTCCATGCCTCCCGATGTGAGGCCAGGGCGGACCATTGTTGGTGATCAATTCAGGGAGTCCTTGTATCACTTTTTTGGAGCGCCCCTGTTACGCTGACCTGTGGCAAGTTCACCATAGAGTACTATTTTTGGGAAGCAATGGTCCTCCATCCTAGAAACATGCCCTGCTCAGCGCAGCTGTGTTCTCAATATCATGGCCTCAATGCTAGTGGTCCCTGCTTGCTCAAGGGCAGTAACATTCGTCACATAGTTAGTCCAGTGTATACAGTATTTAGGATTGTGCATAGACAGCACTGATGAAAGTGTTTGAGGAGTCGTAAGTGTTGGCAATAGGTGACCCATGTTTCAGACCCATAAAGGAGAATAGACAGTACAATGGCTCTATACACACTGATTTTTGTGCTTCACCTCAGGTGTTTATTACTCCAGACTCTTTTGTAAAGTCTTCCAAATGTGCTATATGCCTTTGCTAATCTGTGATTGATCTCTTTGTCAATCTTGGCATCTGAGGAGATGATGCTTCCCAGGTAGGTGAACTGCTGAACGGACTTAAGCACAGATTTGCCTACGGCAATGTGGGGGTGGCAGTGTTCATCCTGTGGTGCAGACTGGTAAAGAACTTCTGTTTTCTTAAGGTTGACTTCCAGCCCAAACAGCTCTGCAGTCATAGAAACATAGATTCATAGAGCTGAAAGGCACTGCAAGGGCCATTAAGTCCTGTTTCCTACAATTACAGAATCACAGAGCTGGAAGAGACCACAAGGGCCATCCAGTCCAATCCCATTCTGCCATGTGTTGAAATCTTAATTAAAGACTTTCTTGCTTTCCAGAGTTTTTGGAATTTTAGTTTACTATTGTTTTATAATCTTGTATGTTTTGATTATAAATATTTGTTCATTTGCTTTACATTATCTTGCATTGGTTCTTGTATTTCTATCTGGATAATTTGTTTTACAATTGTATTGCATTAGTTTTATATTTATATTATTCTCTCCCATGTAGAAATACACAGACAAAGAACTCATGAGAGATGGCCATCCAACCTCTGTTGAAAGATCTCCAATGAAGGAGAGTCCATCACCCTCCAAGCCAATCCATTCTACTGCCAAATAGTTCTTCCATCAGGAAGCTCTTCCCAATGTTTAGATGGAAACTCTTCTCTTGCAATTTTAATTCAGTGGTTTGTGTACTAATTTCTAGAGCAGCAGAAAACAATCTTTAATGTCTATGTAACATCCCTTGAAATATTTTAAGATGACTATCATGTCACCTCCCAATCTTCTCTAAGAAAACCATACCCTGGGTCCATCTACACAAAGGTGGGGGGATGGAGTACCCTGTAGTAATGGCATTTTATAGCAGCAGCAACTTGTCTTAATGGTGTTTTTGGCCTCAGAAGCCCCCATAAGCTTTGCGTGCCAGACAGCAGCCACAAGTGATTTACTCGCGTTACTTCTTTGCCACTGCTGAACTTTTTAAAAAAAAAAGTAATCTAAGGTACACTGGAGCAATATAGCAATTTTTCAATTTAACAGGAAAGCAAAAGAACCCCTCCTACCCTGTTTTATCGCCTTAGCAATTGCTTGCTAAGGTGAAAATCCAACATGGTAGCAGTGGGCACTTGCCCTGTTAGCAAGCCCTGCCCCGCACTCACCCAGCAATCAGCTTTGTGCTTCCTCTCGAATCACTTGTCCCAATGAGCAGAAATGTGCACCTCTCTCACTGTTTTTTAAAAAAAATATGAGAAAAACTGTGGAGGCTTTTCCTGCATTGTTTTTGCCATTTTGGGTCCCGCTCCTTTCAAATAGTGTGGGTTGATGCAGAATCCCATTTAGACAGGTAGGATGCCCAGCAAATTCCAAGAGGGTTATTTTGACTGTTTAGACAACCCACCCCCAACCCACCCCACTTCCTAGGCTGTTCCTTATTGGGCTTAGTTTCCTTACCTTTGGCCATACTCTACAAAGTACAACAGTACAACAGAACAGAGGGGTACTGTTACTTCCCTTGATCTCAGCATTATCTTCCTGTTGAAGTAACCCAGAAATACATTTGCTTTTTTGGCTTTCAAATCACACTGTTAATTCATGTTTAGCTTGTGTTTTAATAAGACCCAGAGATCTTTTTCCTGTGTACTGTTGTCTTGCCAGGTGTTGATCACCCCCTATTTGTGCATTTCATTTTTCTAGCCCAACTGAAGTACCTTACATTTATCCCTGTTGATATCTGCTTGCCAGTCTGTTAAGGTCATTTTGAATTCTGATCCTATCCTTGCAAGTATTAGCTACCCCTTCCATGCCCTCCATTCCATCATTTAAGTCATTTTTAAAGTGGATTAACAATACCAGGCCCAAGACAGACCTCTGAGGCACTCCACTGGCCACTTCTCTTTAGAGGAACCACAGCTAAGCACTCTTTGGGTTCAACCTATCAATCTGTTACAAATCAGCAGCATTGTTTAGCCCACATTTTGCCAGCTTGTCCATAAGAATATCATGGGGGATCTTGTCAAAAGCCTTACTAAAACAAGATGTATACCAGCTTCACAACATTCCCCTTTTCTACCAAGCTTGTAACTCTGTCAGAAAGGGGTAAGATTAGTCTGGAATGAATTGTTTTTTAAGAAACCCATGTTGGATATTAGTAATCATAGAATTCCTTTCTAAGCATTCACAAACTGACTGTTTAATGATCTGTTCTAGAATCTTTCCAAAGTAGGGGGGGGGGAGATGGGTACATGTACCCTCCTCCATTCTGCTGGGACGTTTTCTGTTCTCCAACTATTTTCAAAGATTATTGACAAAGGCTCTGAGATTAGATCTGCAAGTTCGTTTAGTACTTCTGGATGCAGTTCATCCAGCCTGGAGACTTGAATCCATTTAGAATAACTAGGTATTCCTGTACTACTTTTTTACTTCTTTTGGGCTGCAGAACCCTTACTGCATCACTTGTTGTATTTTCAGAAGTAAGAGCACTGTTTTCCTTTTGGCAGAAGACTGAGGCAAAGAAAGTACTGAACAGTTTGGCCTTCTCTTTGTCCCGTCAGCATTTCACCATCTTCCCTACACAATGCCATGACTATTTCCTTGTTCTTCCTCTTGCTGCAAATATAGCCAACATCCCACCCACCTCCGGCTTTATTACAGTAGGCACTCTGGATCCATAGGTTTTGGTTCCAGGATCTCACGCAAATAACAAAAACCAAGAATGGTATTAAATGGCAGCAACGTGCACACAGACATGTCAGCGTGCACATTGCCACTGTTTTAGCTACGGGATGCAATGATCCAGGTGGTTGAAACCGTTGATAAGGAGTCTGTGGATCAGGAGGGCCCACTGTATTTATAAACTTTCTATCAAGGCTGAGCTCATTCTGAAGTTTAGCTTTTCTGACTTTCCCTCTACAAGTACTAGCTATTTGTTATTATTTCTCTTCAACTAGTTCCCCCTTCTTCCACTTCTTGTACATGTCCCTATTAAATCTCAGCTCATGGGCAAGTTCTTTATACATCCTGGTTTTTTTACACGCCTTCAGTTTTTCCTTTTTTATTGGAATTGTTTGCAACTGTGCTTTAAATATCTCACCTTTAAGAAATTCCTATACTCATGAACTCCCTTCCCTTTGAGCACTTCTGGCCATAGGATTTCACTCAGTATTTCCCTAAGCTTACTGAAATCAGCTTTCTCAAAGTCCAGAGTGCATTTCTAACTACAGTCCATTTGACTTCCCCTTTCCTCTGTATAAAAATCCCAAGAGGACGTGGTCACTCTCACCTTTTTCCACTCCATTGACCAGTTCATCTCTGGTGGTTTGGATCAAATTCAGAATAGCTAATCCCCTTGTTATTTCCTTCACCTTCTGTACAATTAAGCTGCCTGCAAGGCTAGTGAGGAATTTGTTGGGCAGCCTTACATTCTCATCAGTTTGACTTCTAACAAATATCAGTCTGGCTTGGGGACCTATGACAGATTATCACTGTTCATTCTTCCCCCCTTTAATTTTTGCCCAAATGCTCTCAAACTCTTTTCCATGCTTTAAGTCATGGAACTCCTCACAAGTGTACACATCCCTGATATATAATGCTACTCTCCTATTTGAAATACCGTAGATTATACTCCTCTCTTACTACATTACAATCATGAGACTTATACCAATATATCGGAATCAAATTTGCCTTCTTGTTCAAGTTCATCTTTACGAGTTCATGTTTATTTATTTATTTTACTTCCCACTGTCTGTGTATTAGTGAAGAGACATCTAAAACTATAGGTCATTCTATCCAGCTGCTTCCTTGATGTTTTCCTGCCCACTGGTGAATTCTTGCACTACTGTCATAATTCCCCCTGGGCATTCAACAAGCTATGGAAGCTATTATCCCCACTATTTGGTGTTGGAATACTGTTTCCTTGCTCAAAGAACTCAGTTTAAAAGGCTTGTCAGACCCCTAGCAAATATGTTCCTAGCAGCCACTGTGAGGTGCAACCCATCTTTTGCCAGAAGTCCTTTTTCAGTGAAAGCTCAGACTATAGTCTAAGAGCTTGACTACACAGGCAGAAAACCCCGCACCTACCTCATAGCCGCAGCAGATTTCTTTAACCTGCAGCAGCCCTGTAAATGTCACACTCACCGAGCTGGTCCCAGAGTACTGTATTACTGGATAAGCAGAGATATGCTTTATCCAGATATGCACACAATTTAAAAAATGTTCTTAAGTTGTTTTTTTTAAGTGCCAGAATAGAGTCCTGTCCACTGGAAGTCCTGCCACAGCTTTGCTCCAAAGCTAATCCTCAATCACCACATGGTCCAAAAAAATCTGGGTCTTCCCCTGAAATCTGGAGCAAACTGAGAATCTTACAGATTTGGGTTTTCCTGCAAAAATCCCAGTGAAAATGTGCATCATCGAAAATGTCATGTGTCAACTGTGCCGTGAATACAGGTTGAGTACTGGTTTTATTACCCATGTAGATAAGCCCTTAAAAACCAAACTTTTCCCAACAGTACCATCTGCAGAGCCTGTCCTTCACTTCTAACATTCATCTCTCTTTTCCTGGGCCATGCCCTTAACAGGAAGAAGTGATAAAATAATAACCTGTGCCCCCAAGGTCCTTCAGCTACTTACCAAAACTTCATACTCTTTTGCAGTATATTAAAGTCTGTATCTTGCCAAATCAATTGTTCCTTCATGGATCAGGAGGGGGTAACAGTCAATGGTCTTGATAAATCTTGTAAGCCTTTCTGTTACATTATAAATCATCACCCCTGAAAGATAACACACCTCTTCAGACATTCTGTCAGACCATTGCCTCTGTTCCTCTCAACAGGGATTGGCCTACAACCACTATACATCTCTTCTTCCTCTGGGAACGAATGGGCACCCTTTCTCCCACAGAACCTTCCATGGCCACCTCCATTCTCTCTTTTCCTTTCTCTCATAATCACTAATCAAGAGGAAACCTGAGGATCAATTCTGTAGTTCCAAATGCACAGCATGGTTCCAGATAGTTCTGCTCCCCCATGTGTCACATTCTTCCAAGTATATGCTTCCTGTGTTTGGGAATTGTCCTTATCCCTAGAAGCTGTATGTTGCCCTTCTAGGAGAATATGTTCTCCTCTGTCTGAAAAAGCTTCATCACCCTTTATTAAGTCTGAATATAGATATGCAGGCCTCCAGCTGTTGTACCTTCTCTTCCATCAATGCTACCAGTTTACACTTGCTGCAAGTACAGCTGCTCCACCATCCAAAAACAGTTGTGTTATACAGATAGTGTCACAACAGTATGGGCTCCCTTGATAAACACGCACACAAAATGCCTGTTGTCCTTGTTCCTGATCACCAAGCTCCAAAGACTGAGGGGACAGCTATATAGAGCTTGTGGCTGCTACCTCTACCTCAAGCAAGCTAATGTCTTCTCAGCAAAAGACCTGCCCCCTTAGACCTTGTGCTCAAGCAGAGTACACAACCCCAAACACACAAAAACACTTTATCAAACCTCCAAACAACTCAGCAAACACAAGCTCACCTTATTGTCTCTTTCACTAATCCCACACTAAATGTCTGTTGGCCTTATTCTGTTAGTCAAGCTCCTGTTCACCAAGCTTCAGAGACTTGAGGGAGCATGTATACAGAGCTATGGCTGCTAGCTCTGTCCCTGAACAAGTGAGTGACTCACTTCCTCTCAGCAGAAGCCCCATTGCTTATGAAGAAGCCCCTACTAAGGCAGGAGACATGGTCCAAAACACAGAAAATGTGTGTTTATAGACAATACCGAGTTAGAAATCCACATCTTATACTATTCTTTTGATCTCAACTGTTACTTTGGCAAAATTAATTAATCACAAAATGAGTTTTACAAGCATTTAATCTGAGTCTCTCTTCTATCTATCAGCCAGAAGTAAAGGGGAAATGAAGTGGGCAATCCGTGCTTATGTGTCTGCGGAGAATTGTAGAAAAAGCAGATAATACACTGGAGTTGTTCTAGCGCATGACAACACAATGGACTTAATATCCCATTAACTCAGGTGTAGGAAACTGGGTGGGGGTGGTGTCAAGGCCAGTTTTTGCCCTCAAACCCATCTCCTACAGGCTGCACCTATGCATCCTGGCACAATGAAAGACGCCATGCTACTATTGGTTGCTGCTATTTTGAGCCTAGTGGGGGTTTGGAGGGGGTTCTGAGGGAGGAAACACTGTAACATTTGTATATGGTTTGGGTGTTTTGGCATGGGCCTGGGGAAAATCACCCAAATAAAAAATAATAATTTGAGGGTGCTTGAGTGCTGTGAGGGGTTGTTAGGGGCTTCAGAAACCACAAAAGTGAGATTTGGAGGTACACTTTCCCCACCCTTGCATTAATACCTCTGCAAATGTGTCGGAATAGCAGCAGCATCGTTAACAAGTTCTTGAAAAAGCATGTTTTCCATGATAATATTGACAACAAAAGGCGCATCCCAAGAGGGCACAGTGACAGCGACAGCACCTTCCTCTCAGCTTCACATTTCTATTTTCCTGGTCCCTCGTGTTATTTTTCAGTTCTGCCTCCCTGTAGGCTTTGAACATGAAGGACTCCAAGCCCTAGTAACTAGCTACAATAACTTAAGCATCTTTTCCAGTTACGTCTGAAGAGAATGAGAATTATTGTCTTGTACAGAGACAACACGGTGACAGCAGAAGAACTTCTCAACCAACCGAGTTATTTATTTACTATTCTTATTATAAAGGTTGAAATCATGCACCCAGTTACTCATGCATGTTTCATATAAAAATGATTCATGCACCACATAACAGATTGGAAGGACTGAGCATAAATTTAATTCCAACAATTATGTCTCCCCCCGCCAAACATTTGTCCAAATATACAGCATGCCTCACAAAATTAAATTCTAGTGTAAGTCATTGTGGAGCCCAAACTGCCTCTTAACCCAGGACATGTCATGGGTTCTGTACTTCCTGAAGTCTGGGGACTGTGAGATAAGTGTGTCAGCCAATACTTAAATCATCTTCCCTTGTTTTGAACTACAACTGTGCAGTGTCAAGCATGATTTCCTCATAAGAGAGCTGACACTGACACATTTAAGATGCTCCCCCCCCCCTGAAATCATTCCTTTCCTTTATATTATGACCTAAATTCATATGCACACTGCAAGCCCATACAGCTTTATCCAGAAAGGGGGGAAATCATGGACTATCTTCTTGCAGTTAATCCAAGATAGATGCTGAAATACATTAAAGAAAAAGATTGTGAAACTAGTGTGTAATGTTCCTATACAATAACCACAGGCTGTCTCTCCTGAGGGCTTTAAGTCCAAGGCCTTTTCACCAGCCCTGCATTTATCTGAAAATAGAACTGAACAGTAAAAACTATTCAGCCACAAATATGTGGGGGTTTTAAGGCACTCATTCTGAGTGACTGTGTCTTCTTTGGGTTAAGGTTGTCATATACTGTCCAGGACAAAGAAGGTCAAGATTTTGCCTCAGTCCAGAGTAGGCATTACCCTATATTGCAAAATAAGCCCACAGTTTAAAAATTTAAAATTATTACTGCTCTGTATCTTATCTTTGCTAGTCTGGATTGTGATCTATTTAAAATGCTGCTTAAGATAAATTTATTTCATAAGTCTTCTATAGTTTAAATTCTTTTTATGGTTGTTTATAATAATGTTTTCATATACATTTATATTTTGTTCTATTAGAAATTTCTTTGTGGAGATAACTGCCTGGAAAACTGGGATATAACTACTATATACAATTTATAAAAGTATATAATTTGACTAGGGAGATATGAAAATCAGTGCCTTTTCTGAGGGGGTCAAACACTGATATACCAGTGCTTTGCAAAATAAAATTTATCCAATGGTTTTAGGAAAGCCTAACTGTAGAAAGGATCATGCTGCTAAAAGTGGAATGGATCAAGGCCCAATAGTGGTATTTAAAACCCCAGCTGGTCTCCTCTCCCCTTAAACAGTGCAACTTTTTTTTCTTTTTTCCCTTCCCTTCACAGACCTCTTATCTTTGCCAAAATCATTCACTTCTCTCAATGGTCAGTCTGTGGGATGTTCCTTCTATTACCTACCATGGTTTGCCATCCACTTTGGCCATCTGACTGATTCACTTTGTTTTCATCTAAAAAGCTCTCCATGGCCCATTCTCACCTTATATTTTTTGCCCTAATCACATTACACTCCTGCCCAGTGACCTTCAACTAGTGACAAATGTCCTCTGCTCTCTTAAATTACCTATTTTTCATATCTTCTTCTAATGCCTAAAAAGCCCTCCTAGGCTACTTAAGAGTACTACTTCAAAATCCACATATTCTGTGAAGAATTTGGTCCTCATCTATAGCCAAAACATGTAATATACAAGTATGTTGAACTGCATTTATCCACCTTCAGCCTTTTTAACCCTTTGCCTTACTTGTCCCTTCCCTTCCCTTCCCTTCTTTAGCGTTCCTTTTGTTGAACAGACTGAAATTGGGGGTGGGGGCTGAGACACCATATTCAGTAAAAATGTACATGTTTACTGATAGTGCTGCATAAAGGAGGATGCAGAGGTCACCTAAAACAGGGTAGTTCTGGTTCAAAAGTTGTCAAAAAGCTTCATAAGAACTCCACAGTGGAACAACAATGAAAGAAATATGTTGGGTCAATTCTAGATCTTTGCTATAAGCATACGGGATGGAAGAGTTAGGTGAGGTGGCTGTAAGAGTATTATTCATGAAATTACAAACAGGTGTGTAAGAGAGCAGTGAAAGTAGTCTAAATAAGAGAACTGCTTACAGTAAGCCCACAGACAGGAGTAGCAAAAAATACACAGAAAAGACTGAAGAGCAGATGAAGAAAAGACTAAATTAACACAGGAGATCTAGACAGAGATGGGTTAGGTTTATGGCTTCAATTAATGAAGCTAGTAGACGGAAAACTTCTCCTGGTAGTAAATGTTCATGTGTGCAAAGGCTCACCAAGATTTCACTACAAATAATATAAGGGGTAGATCCACTAACAATCAACAAGCTGTGAAGTCGAAGGTTTTCACGGTCGGCATCCATAGATTTTCCTTGGTTTTTTTCCGGGCTGTGAGGCCGTGTTCTGGAATAGTTTCTTTCTGACATTTTGCCCGCATCTGTGGCTGGCATCCTCAGAGAGGATGAACAATCAACAAGCTCACACTCTAACACCAGGAAACATATTCAGAAGTAGTCCTGTGGGCCGTGCAGCAAAATACAACAAAATCTACAAAAGAACAATACCTGTATTGACCAACCAAATGCACAAAATACATCAAGCAAGCTTTCAAAGCTTCACTGGTTTTTTCATCATTAAAATCATAGAGGAGAAGAAAGGTGATGATGTTAGAGTCACAGGCCTACATTTTGTCTCAGATGTTACTCTGTTGTCAGTTAAGATGGTATTGAGGGATCTCAATGCAGGCAGAGGCCACTCCCCTTCTTGGCCAAATGAGGACTAGGGACAAAGGGCAATAAAAGACAGGTAATAAAATTTCAACTCTATTAACAACTGAAAAGTAACTTCCAGTTGGCCAATGAAGGTATTGTCCTTTTGTGGGTTTTGTTGTATTTTACTTTAACACCAGAAGTGTCTTGTGCTAGGATCTGATTCTGCACTTGCTACTGGAATAGGGAAGCAAACCTAACCATGCTATTTCTAATGTACGCACACATGCCACATTCTTTTGGTAGATGCTTGTAAAACCCCTGTGTGAAAGAAAAGTATTCACCATCCTATATTAATAGATGATGATGATGATGATGATGTCTACTGTTATTCTAAATCAATCAACCTGGAATATTCTCACAGTCAACTGAATTAGAACCATGGTCTCATACTTTAAATACCTCATATTTAAATACCATTTCATTAACTATTTAATTGTTGACACTGATACATGCCCTACTTACATCCCCCTTGAATTACTGTAATTAAATTTAGGGGGGGGCTGCTTTTGAAAAATGTTTGGAAATTTCAGCTCGTCCAAAGAGCTGCAGCCAGATTGTGAACTGGGGCTGGCTGGTTACAGGGAGTATATGGCTCTTCTTGTTGCAACCATTCCACCTATTCCCAGTCTATTCTAGGCACAATTCAAAGAGCTTATTATGATCTATAAAGGCATATACAGCTCGGTGAGCAGGAGGACCTTTCCTTAGTCCCACCATCCTCATCAGCACTTCTGGTGGGAACGGAGGATGGCCCCAGGCTCTGGAATGCTTTTCCTATGGAGGTCAAACCTGCTCTTTCCTTGCTGTCCTTCAAAACTGACTGCAAGAGATGTGAAATAATGTGTTGGGTGGTGGTGGTGTTATTTTTGCCTTTCAATAGGTATGTTTTAAACTGTTTTAATTCCATTGTTACATTTCAATTAATTTTTTAATGTTTTTATCTTTGGTGTTTCTTTTTGTACTAGTCTGAATTGCTGTAAACCACCTTGAGCCCCAGTTCTGCCCAAAAGGCAAAATATAAACAGTTTAAAACATACCTATTGAAACAGACAGTAAGAATAAAAAAATGACTAGAGCAGGGCAGGATAAGAGTGGCTCTCCAGATGTTTGTTCCCTCTATCAGTCCTAGCCAGCATAGCCAATATTACATGGGAGCTGCAGTCCAAAAGCATCTTGAGGGCTATTGTTGCCAGTCCCTGAACTATACAGCATTGTAACTACACCTCATAATTGACTGTGTGAATAGTTTGGATATCTTGACAGTAAGCTGCTTACAATCTTTCTCTCCCTCATTCATAAAATGTGATGACAGAACTATATATGGGTAAAACAGCACTCTGGCCTAAATACCTTGAAGATACCAGGTCCTGCCTGATCCTGGGAGCTAAGCAAGGTCAGCTCTGGTTAGAACTTGGATGGGAAACCACCAATGAATACCAGGTGCTGTAGGCTACATTTCAGAGGAAGGAACTGACAAAACCACCTCTGAGTATTACTCGCCTAAGAACACTCTATGAAATTCATGGGGTTGCCGTAAGTTGACAGGAAACTTCAAGGTACACACACACACACAAAACAGCACTAACTAGCCACATCCACATGTGCAAGTACTGCCACACAACTCTCTAGGATGCACAGAAGGAAGGAACAGGGGCTAAAAGGTGCTGCCTTCCTCATTCACAGAAGGAGGAGATGCCAACAAACATACCATTGGAAGCTGTTCCCATTCATACAAATTCTGTAGCACAGAGTTGCTTGGGGGAAGAAAATACACACTACAACTGTGGTATACCTGCACCTTCTTTTACCACAAACCTCTTCCTGGTAGGTGTTCTGGCACTGAGGGAAAAATTCACTACCAGGAATAGGAAAGACAGGAAGTTAGTAGTAGAACACATGGGGAAGGTCCTATGTCCAGTTCTTGGCATTTCTAGGTAAAAGGATCAGCTAGCAAACACTGTGAAATGAGAGAGAAAGGCACTGTGTTTTCTTTGTCTGCAACACCTACCAGTCCTTTCAGGACCACCACAACCCTTACTTCCCAGGTCTAGATTTTTGCAGCACCTTCTTGGGTTTACTTCATCTTCAAGGCTTGTTCATCGTTAGGTACACTTACTTCAGCATTCATATTTACTTGTTGCAGGTTCTTTTTAAAGAAAATGCATCAGCATGCTTGCAGATCTTTGCTTGCTTCCAGCATGAATACAGATGGTCGCTGCAATAGGCATTCACAGGGGAGGGGAGGAGATGTCAAAATTTCTTTGACTCTCACTGGTGAAGGAAAGTGTAGCATACCACACACTGTGTAACCAAAAACTGATGCCCTACATCGATTGTGTAGCCCACAGCTTCTTTTCCTCTCTGTCATAGACTGCTGGATCCTTGGGCAACTTCTGTCAGCAAGAAGAGACACAACCACTACAGGACAACAGAATGTCTACACCAAATCAATTTAGTTATTCCTTAACAGGCTTCTATTTCCCTTTCCTAGTACAAACACTCAAAAAAAAAAAAAACCTGCACCCTTTTACCTTGAATTAATACATCTACAGTCCTTGGTTGGAGCCTCAACCATACATGAAAATGCTCCGTTTCCTGACAGGCATACACAGAAAGGGTGCAAAAGTGCCTACCCTATCAAAATCTCTTCAAAGGTAACTTAATCTAGGCTGCCATTTTTTCCTCTCCAAATCTAATCCACACTACACAAATAACCCAGTTTGAAACCGGATTATTTGCATGGCTCCTTCCTATGGAATCGGGTCTGTAGTTTTACAAGGTCTCTAGCCTTCTCTGCCAAAGAGTGCTGGTGCCTCACCTAACTACAAATCCCAGGATTCCATAGGAAGGAGCCATGCAAATAATCCAGTTTCAACCTGGATTATTTCTCTAGTGTGGATGCCTTTGTCTTTAAAATGGTTATTCTGATTTGTTAACAACTACCGGTGCAGGAACTAAGAGGGGGGGCACAGTATTCCGGATCAGTTTAGTCCTCCTGAGCATTATTATCAGCGCAGGAGACAAGGCGAGAAAAACCACCCCCACCCCTACCCTGCTGTCAGGCGACGGGCCAAGAGGGCTGCGTGATGGGCTCTGCAAGGGAAGGAGCCGGGGCATGAGGGGCCGTGCTCGCGGGGATGCCCGACTGCGGCGGCGGTGGCCAGGGAGGGCAACGGTGCAAGCAGAAGATTGCGTACCTGTGTATGCAAAGCGCACTGGCCCGGCTAGAGCCCGGGTGCAACAAGCCAAGCCCCGTGCCGGAGCGGTGGGAGCCTCATCGCGATGCAATGAGCGTGCCATGCAAAAAAAAGCCGGTCACATGCAGGCGGTTACAAGGTGTTTTGCTAAGGGCCTCTCCCGGGGAGGGCAGGGAGGAGCTCCGCCGCTCTGTCCTCACCTCCTCTCGGGCCCCCTCCGCCTCCTCCTGAGGCACCGAGGTGCTGCTGCCTCGCTCGCTGCTGCTGCTGGCCGCGGCCGCCGAGGCGGGGGGGGACATGGCGGCGGCGGCGGCGGCTCGGGCCGGCCTCTCGGATGGGCGACCAGCAGGCGCGGCGGCGGCGGCGGCGGCGGCGCATTATCCCGCCAAGAAGGCGAGCCGGCCAGCGCCCCCCCAGCGGCTGCGCCGGGGCCAGCGGCCAGGTGGCGGCCAGGAGAGCTGGGCAGCCGCCGGCGTCCCCTGCATGGCGTGGCCCCGCGAAGCCCAGAGCAGCCGGGTCTGTCTGTCGGGCGGGGGCGGAGTGGAGGGCGAGCACCGCACCAAGGCGCAGCCTCCGGACCGAGCTGGTGCCCTGGCGCCTGAGGGGCTCCGCTGCCGGAGCCGGAGCCAGAGCCGGCGCCAACCTCACGCAGCCCGCCGGGCGCTCACGGGGAGGGAGGAAGGGTGGGGAAAGGGGCGGGCAGCTGCTCGAGTGCGCGGTGGGGAGGGGGCTGCTGTGGGCACGGACGGGCGGGCGGACGGGTTGCCAGGCGCGCAAAGCGCTCAGGTGTGGAAGGAGGGACGGGATGAGGGGGGAGAAGAGGGAGGGAGGGAGGGGAGAGGGGAGCTGAGGAAGAGGAGGTGGAGGAGGAAGGCGGTGTCTTCGTTCCTCCCGCGCCCTTCTTCTTTTTTTCCTCCTTCTTCTCCGGCGGGATGGCGGGAGGGGAAGAGTGTGACCTTGAGGCTGCGAAGCTCCCTCAGTCAGTCAGCCTCCCTCGCTTGCTCGCCCCCTTTGTCTGCCCGTGGAGTAGGCGAGAAGAAGCGGCGGAGCAGCCACTCGCTCGGGGCGGCCCTCCTCCCCTGCTGCGGCTGATGGCACCTCTCTCTCTCTCTCTCTCTCTCTCTCACACACACACACACACACACACACACACACCCGCCTCATTTAGATCCAGGGGGAACTTGCCGCTCCTTTCTAGACATCATCATTAATTGGACGAAGAAGGTGGTCGTGGTGGTCGTCCTCTTCAGTCCCGCACCAGCGGCGAGAGAGCCTGTTGTTGTTCTTCTTGTTGTTCTTTTATTCATTTCTATCCCGCCTTTCTCCCACCAGTGGGACTCAAGGCGGCTCACACACAACAGCATTATGAAAACAATACAAGCTTAAAAACAGTGCAAAGTTAAAATCACATTATAAATATAATTTTTTTTAAAAGAATTAAACAATTTACAAGTTAAAAACATTACAGTAAAAATTAAAATACCTTTTTAAAGACCCCTTAAAAAAAATTTAAACCACACCACACAACCTCACTCGCCCAGTCCATGTTGGTTCATAAAAACCTGGTGGCATAAAAAGGTTTTCACCTGCCTGGGAAGGAGAGCAAAGATGGGGCCACCCTGGCCACCCTGGGGAGGGAGTTCCACAGTCTGGGAGAAGCCACCCAAAGTCCTCTCCCTTGTTCCCACCAAATAGTGCCCAGGGCCAGTTTAAGGCACCAGCAGCGTCAGCATCCGCAGGGGGCCCCATCATTGTGGGGGCCCCCATACTAACCCTCCTCCTGCAAAAACATTATTAGTAATAATCTGAATATCCTGTACTGTGAATAGCTTAGGTTGAGTTAGGTTACATTGACCTGAGATAAACATATGGGGCCCCCAAAATAAAGCATTGCAGGGGGGGCCAAAATTCCTTAAACTGGTCCTGTCAGTGCCTGAGAGGAGAAGTGCCTCTCCTAATGATCTGAAAGCTCTACTAGGCTCATACAGGGAGATTACAAACAGGACTACAAAGCATCTTGGGAAGAATGGAAAAAGAGGCCCAGGTGAAGTGAACCACAGTTTTGTGTCTCTTAAAACACCCCCATTTGACAGTGTGTGTGAATGTGTGATGTTTAGTTTTTAAAAGGGGGTGGGTTCCCCTCCCAGCTCTTATGAGTCTGTTTTGTGATTTCCTGCATGGCAGGAGGTTGGACTAGATGGCCCTTGTGGTCCCTTCCAATGCTAAGATTCAAAATTGTCCAGCCCCCACCAAAATACTTAATCCTTTCTGAAGAAGTTGTAAGCATTCAAGGCCAGCAGGCTACATAACCAGTAAGTGCCCTGTCCAGCAGAATTATCTCATCTAATAAATCAAAGTATCAGACTTGCTACAGACAATTAAAGTTGCTGTCAAAAGGATGAGAGGATGAGTCTCAAAGGGTCCATTAGTGGCCAAAGTGAATAGCCACACTGCTCAGATGTGTAAATGTACACACAGGAAGCAGCTCCAGCTCAACAGTTGTCCAGGAGGCAAGGAAGAGAGTGCATTTCAGTAGATTTTACTAGGACAAGTTGTTTCAGGAGTGCCTAATAGAACAACCCAGTCTAACACAATCTCCTAAAATCCCTCTGAAATGCACTCTCTCTTCTAGGCCTATGGACTTCCAATTTTCGAAATTATTTGGTGAATCTGAGAAATCTTTATAGTTTCAAAATAAAATGGGGTGGGGGGTTTGAACAATTCCAGCAGCACTTTTGAGAGTAATTGGATTGTTTTAATATGAGCTTTCATGTATATCAGTCTGCTTCTCCACATGAAACTTCTGTTTCAAAGAAACCAGAATCTCATAGCTGGCATTCTTTGGGGCTTTTCCAAATACATACATTTGTGTTGACATCTATTACTTGGCTACTAATTAGACTTAAAAGCACCTACATGCTGTTGTGGGGCTTTCCCTTAATCAAAAAATGACAAAATGCCAACAGTGATCATGGGCACTAGAATAGGTGTGGGGGTGGTGCCAGGTGAGCCACCCCCTGTAATATTAGATCCCAAGACCCTTATGTATTTGAATCTCCCTAGGAATTATCAATCAGAAATGTACTAAGGGCTTGTCTACACAGGCAATTTGCCCCATCTTCCCCCTAATCTTGGAGACCTGCAGTCCTGATGACACAGGGCTTTTGCCCCATTTTGCCCCTTGGCAGGCCACACAACCTCCATGGTAAAGATGGGGGGGAAGATAGGGGGAAGATGGGATAAGTTCTGATAAAATGTTTTAAGAAAACACCTGTTTAAATGCGTTACAGCCAAAATAAAACAGATTGGACCCCACATGACTTCAGAAGCCCATTCTGTCACAGTGGCCCGTTGCTGTAGCTGTTGCCTGCCTCGTTCTTCTGGATCCAGGCCTGTTTCATCCAGGTAACAGGGAAGGAACAGGCCTGATCTGCAGGCAGGATACACCAGCAGTGAGCCAGCGTATGCTGGCCTGTGTAAATGAGCCATAAATGATCAAGCACACACTGAGAAATATTAAGACAGCTATTGTTATTGAGCCCTTCCAGGAATAACAAAGGCTGTATTGAATTTTGTCTTAAGCCCACTTGGGAATAAGCTACACTGAAGGCATGAAGAGGACTTCTAAGTATATATGGTGCTTGTAGAGGTATTAATATTTATGGATGATTTAATTATAATGAGTGGGAGAAGTAATGTGCCCTACACCTGGTTCTCTGCACTTCAAGCTTGGTAGTTACATATGTTTTTGCACCTTCTTTTGAAGGTATTAAGTGTGCAGTTCTGTATCTTTTAATATATCTCAACAGATTTTGCTTTTAAAATAGTGTAGCAGAGAATTGGATTGTGACAGGATACCTTATAGACCCCTTTGCATTCATTTAAAAGAGTCTTACATATTTTACCCTTTGCTTGAAATATTAATTGTGCTTTTTAAAATTTACTGAGTTTTTCATTTATTTATTTTTGCCATTGCTTTCCTACTGGTAAGATTGTTTGCTGCTTCGTTTGGTTGTTGTTAGTTTAATACAACGCATTCTGTGTTTGAATAGTTTTGTAAAAACATACCTTGAAGTAGGCACAATTAGTAACAACCTGACTGTCAATCTTGTGCCCCACCTTTAGAAATAGTTCCAGGGTCCCTGACAGTGACCAATTTAAATGTTCCATTGTAATTCCATGCATTGTTCTTTTAAAAGCAAAAGTTGGTAATGAGTGCCTTGTTTCATATATAACCATTTTTGGAGCTTGTTGTGTTTTAACAAAAAGATAAAATTCCAATTTTCATTTAAAAGAATAAGAAAGATTCTAGCTCCCATAGCTGCAGAAATATGTTTGAAGATGTGAATGTGGAACATGTTAAAAAGTCAGAGTAATTTTTTTAAAGCCCAGCTGTTTAATGTTCTCAGTCATAACTTTGTATTGGAGTGGTTAAATTAAGACTGTGGAAACGTGGCCCTACATTCCCATTCAACCATAAAACTCATTAGGTGACCTTGTGACAACCTCTAACCTATCTCACAGGTTTACTGGGATGATAGTAGGGGAAAAGGAAGATATTGTACTCCATAGAGGAATGGCAAAATATAAATGTAATAAAACTATATCACTTTTTTTAAAAATCCCTAATTCAATTGTTAAAGAGGGAAAGTGCACACAGAAGTTTTGTTACAGTCCTAGGCTCATTTTGAAAAGACAATAATGCTTGGTATGGTGGAAGAGAGTAGTGAAAGAAGACTACATTACCGGTGGATAGACTCAATCAAGGAAGCCACAGCCCTGAGTTTGCAAGATCTGAGCAGGGCTGTTGATAACAGGGTGACTTGAAGGTCTCTCATTCACAGGGTCACAATAAGTCTAACTTGTTGTGACAGCAGTAAAAAAGAAATGCTCTGTCATGTCACTGAAGGAAGAGTGGAAGGTGGTGAATGCTGGCTCTCCACTGACTTAAATTGGAGTGTTTTAATATACGACATCTGTCTATTAAATAACGAGACTGTGTTTCTACCTTTCAGACAAATCAGGGAGAACTGATTGTGAACACTTGAGTGGTGACCTTGAACACGTCTGAACCTGCATGGCAAACATCAACACTCTCAGCCGTTCAGTTAATTGTCAGTCATCATTTAAAGCAGCCGTGTTGTCTGTTGTGTGCTGGGAAAATACTAAGTTTAAAAGTCAAGCAACATGACAACTTGAAATTTTTAGTAAAATTGAACAAAACACCAATGGAATCTTTTTAAATGCTTACTGAGGCCTACAGGGAAGACTGCATGTCTTGTGCGCCAATGTTTGAGTGGCACAAAAGATTCGGAGAAGGACATGAAAATGTGGAAGACAATGAATGCCCTGGATGACCTTCCACTTCAAGAACTGAAGAAATTGTGGGGAAAAATCAGCCAGATTGTTTGAGGAGACACCAGCTCAGTGTCCAAATGATAGCTGAAGCCGTGAATATTGACAAAGACACTGTGTGGAAAATTTGGCATAGGGATCTCAACATGAGAAAAGTTTGTGCCAAGATGGTCCCTAGGGTTCTCACACCAGAGCAAAAAGAGTGCTGCAAGGAAATCTGTGCTGACACTCTGCAGCAACTTGAGGTTGACCCAAACCTTTTTCAAAAAAAATCATCACTTGTGAATTGAAACCTGGATCTTCCAGTATGATCCTGAGACAAAACGACAGTCAATGCACTGGAAAACACCATCATCACCAAGAATGAAAGAAGCACATCAAAGCAAGTCGACATCAAGGGCGTAATTTTGGCAGAATGGGTTCCAGAAGGCAGAACAGTGAACCAGCATTATTATAAGGAAGTTTTGACAACGCTGAGAGAAGGAGTCAGGAAAAAAAGGCCAGAACTGTGGGGAAATGGTTTCATTCTTCATCAAGGCACACAGCACTTTCTGTGAAGCAGTTTGTGGCTGATAAATGCATCACTACATTTGAACATTCTCCATATTTGCAAGATTTGGCACCATGCGACTTTTTTCTTTTCCCTGAAGGGAAATCAGTGCTTAAAGGAACACATTAAGTCAACTGATGCAGTAAAGAAGAAAACGGCAGATGCATTGAAACAGATGAAAGAAGCTGATCTGCTCCACACCTTCAGCCAGTGGAAAACAATACTTCATCGGTGTATGAGTGTGAATGGGGAGTATATTGAAGGGGACAAGCATTAGAATTGTCTCTCTCTCTGGCTTTTCTTCGCAAACGAAGATTCAGGAAGGACTCATCCCGCGCTTTCTGCAGGCGCGCTGATGACTAAAAAGGCCAATCCGAGATAAACAAGTCCAGTTGCAAAAAGCACAGCAGAAGGTCTCCTTGAGTGATGTTTTTGGGTTGTGATTCTTTCTGCGTTGTCGTTTCTCTTCAAGACTTGTTCGTCGTGAGTTCTCAAATAAGGCTGCAGCATTGTGGATAGTGCGTCTCCATGCCTCCCTATGTGAGGCCAGGGCGGACCACTGTTGGTGATCAATTTGGCCAAGCCTGAGATGTTGTTTCAGGGAGTCCTTGTATCGCTTTTTTGGAGCGCCCCTCTTACGCTAACCCGTGGCGACTTCACCATAGGGTAGTATTTTTGGGAGGCGATGGTCCTCCATCCTAGAAATGTGCCCTGCCCAGCGCAGCTGTGTTCTCAATATCATGGCCTCAATGCTGGTGATCCCTGCTTGCTCAAGGACAGCAACATTCGTCACATAGTCAATCCAGTGTATATTTAGGATTGTGCGTAGACAGCGCTGATGAAAGCGCTCGAGGAGTCGTAGGTGGTGGCGATATGTGACCCATATATATAAATAAAGATGATTTATTGTATCAGTCTCGTTATTTAATAGACAGACCTCGTAGACCATCTCATTTGCTGGCATAATATTAGCTAGTAACTCTGAGTGGGGTCTGAAGGAGTTTAGGAATCCAGCGTAGTCCCATTCTTCCCCTAATGCTGATGAACCCATCCACATGTTAGCCCCATCCACTGACTAACCTGTACTGGAGGCAGCAAATCTTCAAGGTGTTTGAAGCTGTTTGTGCAGTGGACTTAGTCAAAATCCTAAACTCTCTTGCTTGCATAGCTGAAGCACAGGATTGTGCCACAGGAATATTTAGAATTGGCTCAGGAAGCTTTTCAATGCATTGATCTGTTCTTAATGCAGATAGAAATTTATCTGGTGTAGTGAATGTCAGAAGGCATTCGACAAGCTACAGGGAAAAAGCAGAAGACAACTGTGAGAAGCATTGTGGCTAATTATGCAACTGGACTCAAGCTGAAAGGACATTCAGCTGTTGATGTGTTCAGAGGTAAAAGGAATGTCTGAAGCTGTGCAACACATATTATGGGAACATGCAATGTGAGAAGCATGAATCAGGGGAAGCTAGACATTGTCAAACAAGAAATGGAATGGATAAACATTGCAATACTCAGAGTGAGCAAGCAAAGTGGGCAGGAATGAGGCATTTTCAGTCAGATAATTTCACAGTGTTTTACTCAGGAAATGGAAATCTAAGACAAAATGGGGTGGCATTAAAAGTGAAGAGAGATGTAGCAAAAAAAACATCATAGGATATAATGCAAAGTCTAACCAAATAATATTAATAAGACTTCTGGGAAAACCCAGTAATATAATTGTCCTGAACACAGGCCAGGAAGCACTTGAGGCAGCAGGTGGTGGGTGTATCAGAGCAGTTGGATAGTCAGTTCAGTCCAAGTCAGTTATCTGAGCAAGATGAAGAGATGAATTATCTGAGCAAGATGAAGAGAGAAGCCCAAGGGTGGTCAGCCAGTCCAAGAGTCATTAACAAGTCAGCAATCCAAATGTAAGAGCTAGCAGGGAATAAAGTCCTCAGAGAATAGCCAGTCTAAGGTAAAAGAAACAGGAGAACTAGGATTCCATCAGTCACTCAGGAGATTAACAAACATGCCAAAAAACACATCAGAAGATTGCTAGAAGAACAGGAAGGGGCGAAATTATCAGATGACTGTCCTCTAGCATTCTGGGAGCATAGACGGCCGTGAGTAAGGTTTCCCTTTTTATTAGTGGCTTGTCCCCATCAGTAAAAAAGGAAAGCCTCATCTGTGGCAGCGCTATACCGCCAGAATGGCAGAAGGACACTGGCATCTGGTAAGGTCGTCCTTTCTCTTCCTGTAGTGATCTTGTGAGGCGGTTGGGAAAATGATTTTTGGGACATTCCTCTGCATCTGATAATCTCCTCACATAAGGCAGTTGCGAAGAACAAAGACACAGAAGAGCTGCTGGGAGATTTATACCCAGCTATCTAAACAACAACTGGGGCCTATTTAATTAATGACTTAGATTTAACCATCGGTGAGCCCAGTACTTCTCTCTTTGCTGTTCAACAAAGGACGGGCATGGGCGTGTCATCTTCCATCTCCTTTGACTGCAGGAGAGCTTGATCAGGAATTGCCGCTTCCTGGCACTCTGCCCTTTCCTCCTCTTCAACTGGGTCATCCAGGGGGGTGAGTTATGACATCTTCCTCCTCTTCATCTGAATCATCATCCAGGGGGTGAGTTATGACAATAACCATAATCCAAGCTTATGCTCCAACTACAGAGGCAGAAGAGGAAGAAATTGAAAGATTTTGTGCTGGAGTCCAAGAGGAACTAGATAATGCACGAAACAGGACATGTTGGTTATCATAGGTGATTGGAATGCAAAAGTAGGAAACACAGCAAAACCACATGTTGTAGGAAGATTGGCTTAGAATCAAGAAATGAAGCAGGAGGGTGTTGACTGAATTTTGCCAGGCCAACGATTTGTTTATCACAAACACATTCTTCAGAAAACCAAAGAGGCCACTGTATACTGTATATGGATGTCGTCTGATGGCTAATACAGATATCAAATAGACTACATAACTGGAAACAGAAGATGAAAAAGCTCCATTCCCTCTGCAAAAACAAGACCCGGAGCAGATAGTGGCACAGACCATGAAATACTGTACTAATATTAAAAATTGTAGTAAAGCTTTAAAAAGAATACTAACTCAATCATTGTGCTGAAATACAACTTAAAGAACATCCCTGTGGAATTTAAAGATAATGTAAAAAACAGATTTTCACTAATAAGCCTAACTGACTGGGAATCAGAAGAACTCTGGTCAGAAACCAGGGATATTGTGAGGAAAGAATATAAAAAAACAAAAACCTATCTGCAGTCAAAAAGAAGGAAAAGCCTCATTGGATGTCCAATGAAATTCTTCAAGCAGTTAAGGACAGACAAGGAGCAAATGTAAAGGGGGACATAAATAGGGACTGAACCCTGAACACAACTGTGCAATGATTATGCACAGGGACAAAGAGTAGTACTGTCATAATTATTGCAGATAAATAGAACACAACAGCAGACAGTGTAGAACAAGAGACCTCTTCCACAAGATCTGAGATTTCAAAGGAAAGTGTAAACAATACATTGAAGAAAGTGTAAACAATACATTGAAGAACTATATACAGTTGCCCCTCCACATTTGCGGCTTTCACATTCGCAGTTTTGATTATTCGTGGAAAGCCGCCTGCCCACCCTCTCCACTCCGTCCCTTCCCAAGGCAGCGAAGATGTTCTCAGGAATCCCTTCGCTGCCTTGGGAAAGGGTGTGTGTGGAAAGCCTCCCTCATTCCACCACAGTACCTTCCCAAGAGGGATCCCCTACACCACTTTGGGAAGGGCAGGGGGGGTGAAGGAGAGTGGCGGTGGGGGCTTCAGAAGCCCCCGCAGCCACTCTGGGAAGGGCGGGGGGGTGAAGGAGAGTGACGGCGGGGGCTTCAGAAGCCCCCATCACCACTCTGGGAAGGGTGGGGGGTGAAGGAGAGTGATGGCGGGGGCTTCGGAAGCCCCCACAGCCACTCTGGGAAGGGCGGGGGGTGAAGGAGAGTGACGGCGGGGGCTTCAGAAGCCCCCACAGCCACTCTGGGAAGGGCGGGGGGTGAAGGAGAGTGACGGCGGGGGCTTCAGAAGCCCCCACAGCCACTCTGGGAAGGGTGGGGGGTGAGGGAGAATGGCTTCAGAAGCCCCCACAGCCACTCTGGGAAGGGCAGGGGGGTGAAGGAGAGTGACGGCGGGGGCTTCAGAAGCCCCCACAGCCACTCTGGGAAGGGCGGGGGAGTGAAGGAGAGTGACGGCGGGGGCCTCAGAAGCCCCCATCGCCACTCTGGGAAGGGCGGGGGGGTGAAGGAGAGTGACGGTGGGGGCTTCAGAAGCCCCCGCAGCCACTCTGGGAAGGGCGGGGGGTGAAGGAGAGTGATGGCGGGGGCTTCAGAAGCCCCCATCACCACTCTGGGAAGGGTGGGGGGTGAAGGAGAGTGACGGCGGGGGCTTCAGAAGCCCCCATCGCCACTCTGGGAAGGGTGAGGGGTGAGGGAGAGTGGCTTCAGAAGCCCCCATCGCCACTCTGGGAAGGGCGGGGGGGTGAGGGAGAGTGGCGGCGGGGGCTTCTGAAGCCCCCGCCGTCACTCTCCTTCACCCCCCCCGCCCTTCCCAGAGTGGCGATGCGGGCTTCTGAAGCACCGGCCGTCACTCTCCTTCACCTTCTGAAGCCCCCGCAGCCACTCTGGGAAGGGTGGGGGGGTGCGAGAGAGTGGCGGTGGTGGCTTCAGAAGCCCCCGTAGCCACTCTGGGAAGGGTGGGGGGGTGAGAAAGGCCGGAGAGAGGCAGCGTAGCCTCCTCCCCGCCAGCCCGCTCGCCACCCGCCCGCTGCTGTCCCCGGCCTTCTGAAGCGGGCACCGAGTCTCCAAAGCCCCGGCACCCACTTCAGAAGGCCGGGGAGAGGCAGCGCAGCCTCCTCCCCACCCACACGCTGCCTTCCCAGGCCTTTCTCAGCGGGGTCTGGGGCTTTGGAGCCCCGAAGCCTGCTGAGAAAGGCCGGGGAGAGGCAGCGCAGCCTCCTCCCCACCCACACGCTGCCTTCCCAGGCCTTTCTCAGTGGGGTCTGGGGCTTTGGAGCCCCAAAGCCCACTGAGAAAGGCTGGGGAGAGGCAGCACAGCCTCCTCCCCACCCACACGCTGCCTTCCCCGGCCTTTCTCAGCGGGGTCCATGGCTTTGGAGCCCCGAAGCCCGCTGAGAAAGGCCAGGGAGAGGCAGCGCAGCCTCCTCCCCACCCACACGCTGCCTTCCCCGGCCTTCCTCAGTGGGCTCCGGGGCTTCTAAGGCCTGGAGTCCCCTCAGAAAGGCCGCAGAGAGGCCAGCCAGGCTGGCCAGACACCCTCCCACTGCCTCCCTCCCTCGGGGGGGGGCGCGGTAGCAGCATCTATTATTCGCGGTTTTTCCACATTTGCGGGGGTCTCAAGAACCTAACCCCCGCGAATGTGGAGGGACAACTGTAAAAGGGATGAAAGGATGACAGATTAATTAAAGCAAGAACCATTTTTTTTATTGACTTCAAAATTTTAATTCAATTATGTCTGTGAACTTAAATCTGTTTACGATGGGGTGGGGGGAATCTCAAGAGTAATAAAGGGCAGAGACTTGTTCTGCCAGTGTTTAATGTAGCTCCTGCATCAATGAAATGGGAAGCAAACGGAAGAAAGCTTTAAAAGATCTCTTTCAATGCTTATTGGATCCATCAAAGGAGGTGGCAGCTTCAGTGGCAGAAGCTCAGACATTCCGTATGGTGGTGGCTATGGCTCAGGAGGAGGAAGTGGTGGCTATGGTGGAAGAAGATTCCAAAAATTCTACCAGGAACAGGGCTACAGTTCTTAGCAGGAGAAAGTGAGGAGTTGTTAGGAAAGCTGCAGGTTACTTTGAGACAGTTGTCCCAAATGAATTAGAGGAACTGTAAAATCTGCCACAGAAGGAGCGATGAACCATAGTCGGGAAAATTTACTGCAGCTTAAACAGAAAACCCTTCTTTGCAAAGAGTGCAGCTATTGATTTAATGCAATGTAGTGTTTAGATGTACATTCCTGATTCTTTTTTAAATTTGTTGTTGTAGCTTTGTCTTTTGTTCATAAAGCAAGAACCATTTTAAGATGAACCCACAATTTTAGAAAGGGAAGAGGAAGATACACTCAGAGCACTTGGGAGAAATAAAATACCAAGAAGAAATGGCAAGCCAATAGAGCTGTTTCAAGGTAAAAAGACAGAATCCATGCAAATTCTAACTAAAATCTGTCAACAAATATGGAAAACATAAGAATGGCCTAAAGGTTGGAAACACTCAATATACATTCTAATCCGCAAGAAAGAGGACATCAGGGATTGCAGTAACCACTGGAACACTACATCAATCTCCCATGCAATAAAGTGATGCTCAAAATTGTACATATTTTTTTGTTTTACCATATATGGAATGAGAAATGCCAGATGTCCAAACTGGGTTCGGAAAAGGAAGAGGCACTAGGGATGATATTGCAAGCATATGTTGAATAATGGAGTGCACCAAATAATTTCAGAAGAAAATTGGCTTGTACATTATAGATTATAGCAAAGACTTTGATTATGTAGATTAGTGATTGCCAGACTTTGGTCCTCCAGGTGTTTTGGACTTCAACTCCCAGAAGCCCTAGGTGACTTGGCCAACAGTCAGGATTCTGGGAGCTGAAGTCTAAAACATCTGGAGGACCAAAGTTTGGGAACCACTGGTATATATTGTGAAAAACTATGAATCTCTCTTAAATAAACAGGTGTACCACAACATTTGATTATCCTAATGTGTAACCTGTACTCAGGACAAGAGGCCACTATCAAGACAGAATATGAAGAAACAGAATAGTTTCCAGTTGGCAAGGGGGTCAGCCAAGGCTGCATTTTATCATCCTATCTGTTTAACTTGTACAATGAACATACCATATGTAAAACAGGATTAGATTCAGAGGAAGTAGGCATGAAAATTGGAGGAAAGAGCATGGACAAACTAAGATATGCAGATGATACTATACTACTAGCAGAAAATAGCAGGCTTGGAATGACTGTTGGAGAAAGTCAAGGAAGAAAGTGCAAAGGCAGGTTTACAGTGAAACTTTAAGAAAACAAAAATAAGGGCCACAGATTATTTCTATTTCTTTTAAGTAGATAATGAAGACATTGAATTGGTTAAAGATTTCATGTACTCCTTCATTAATCAGAATGGATACTGCAGCCAAAAAATTAGAAGAGTAGGACTTGGAAGCACAACTACAAAGGAGCTAGACAAGATCCTGTAGTGTAAAGATATATCCTAGAATACTAAATTTAGAATTATCCATGCTATCGTATTTCATTTTTCTTTGTATGGTTATGAAAGCTGGACATTGAAGAAAGCTGATAGGAAGAAAATCAACTCCTTTGGTATGTGGTGCTGGAGCAGAGTTATACGGATACCGTGGACTGCTAAAAAGATTTTTAAAATGCATACTAGAGCAAATAAAGCTTGAACTCTTCCTAGAAGCCAAGATGACTAAACTGAGACTGTTGGGGATGATAGAACACTCAGTCCCTGGAGAAAGCAAAAAAAAAATCTCAGTAGAAGTCAGCAGCAACCCGTTCCCAAAAAGGATACTCATAAAAAGAGATATTGTCATCCAAAGAAACAGGAGGTACTTTATCTTGAAGCTCAAAGCAGTTTCGATATGTACAGGTATTTACAAAATAGACAGACAAACTGCTACGCCAGGCACCGGATTTGCTCAAGAAAGTGCTCTGGACGCAGCCTTCTTTTATACAGTCCCTCAGGGCATTGGCTCCCCAAAACACCTGGGTGCCTTACATCAGTCTTTTTCACACTGCACTGTGCTTTGCACATCACACTCTACTGTGCATCTCATACTTCGGCCTGATTGTGCAGCTGTGGTCTCCAGGTTTGAATCTTTGGCTAGGCTGGCAGACTTGGCAATTGTCTGGCCATTTTCTAAGGAGTTCAGACACTGACTCCTGACAATCCCCTCCAAAATGGTCAGGCTACTGCGTAGGACACACATTCATTAATACATATACAAACATAGTACAGTGGTACAAACACAACAACAGTATATTGTATACATTTATATACACTGTAACACCAGTGGTCTTTTGGTTGACCTTCCCTTATTATGCCTCCACCTTACACTTTGGTGGCAAGGCCCAGCCTCTTTGCCAGCTCATCATGGCTTCCTGCTGGAAGGGCTTTCGTGAGCAGGTCTGCAACATTGTCCTCAGATGGACAGTAACGCAGACACAAGACACCTTCTTGTATTAACTGCCTCATGTTCTGGTAGTATACTGCAATATATTTTGTCCTACACTTTAAGTTTTCTGCCTCTGCCATTGTGATGCAAGCTTGGAAGTCTTCATGCACCTCAACAGGCATGCGGCACAGCTCTCCAAGATCTGCTAGCATCTGCCTTAATCATTGTACCTCACTTGCCATCTCAGATAAGGCAGCAAATTCAGTTTCTGTTGTGCTTAAAGCCACACAGTTCTGCTCTCTGGATCTCCATACTATGGGACTCTGCATATCTGACCACCAACCTGGTCACAGACTTCCTGTCAGAAGTTTCTGCTGCAAAAAAGCTATCTACATAGCATTCAAGGGCTCAGTTACATGGCAGTTTTTATCCTGGGGGGAAGCAAGCTATCCTCATCCTGAGTTCATCTGTTATTGTTTACATGATTTGTCCTGGGATGAACAACATTCCGGGGTGCCAGTTACACGACAGAAATTGTCGCGGTGCTTACCGTGACTTTGTGATCACGAATCCGTCCCTCGCTGTTTATACGATGTATGTCACTGATCTGGATATCCCAGGTGGTCCCGTGACTGATATTTACACGTCCAAAGTTCCGGGGGTTTTTTAGGGTTTTTTTTTTGGCTGTCAATCAAGGATGCGATTACTCGTGTTTTCACAACCTGGGTGACGCACTTCCTTTAGGGTTCCGCACCACGAGCGATGCTATTGGCTGGCTGGGGGGGAGAGGGGGGGCAGAGGTTTGTTATTCCCCTTGCTTCTTTAAAATGTTAACCCTTTAAGAAGAGGCAGAAAGCATTTTGAAAGATCCAGACTGAGATCTTTCGCTCAGACGCAGGAATGAACGAGTGCTTTCCATTTGAAATCAAGCCGAGTGCTTTTCTTTTGAAATCAAGCCGCTTGGGTTTCCCCTTGCCTCTTTAAAATATTAACCCTTACAGCAGAGATTTAGCTGCAGAGTTCAGGTTTCAAGCCAGCTACAGACAGGTGTTTTGAAAGACACAGACACAGAGAGGGGGAATTAAAGGGTGTTCATTCGCTCAGAGGCTGGAATATTTTACTGTGTCCATTCAGACCCAGGGAGGTGACCAAGGCAGGGGATGAATGGGTGACCCTCTGCCCACCATACAATCTCTCTGTAACATGCAGTAGAGGAAAAGGTAAAGCTGAAGGGTTTGCAGTGTAGAAATCCATTTAAAAAGGTGATTGAGTACACACGCGTGCGCACACAGACATCAACCTTTGTGCAGCTGGAAGGGATGCCTTTGTTTTCGGCTGGTGAGGCTGGATCTGTTGAATGGGTGACTGACCCCTCCTTTTCTGGTCACTGATCTCTAAACCCACCCCCAGTCACCATTTCTGGTCATCCCCTACTACCGAGATATTTTGTCCCAGGCTGTTTACATTTCCAATTTTCCAAATCCTCCCATTACTTTTTTAAAAACCAGCACAACCCGGGGGACTGGAAGTCCTGCAGGTTGAGGGATAAAAGGTGCCCCCCCTTCCGAAAATCATGTACCCAACCCGATGTACGTGTAAACTGCCAGGGATCAACACGAATTCTTCCCACTACATTTTCATTGTGTAAATGGCACCCGGGATTGTTGTTTACATAACAACTTCTCCCATGACAAAAGCAAGATCCCAGGACATAATATCCCATGGGTTTTTGTTGTTGTTGTTGTTTACATTGGAAAAGGTTCTGGTATATTTTTTTTAACTGTCAATCATGGATGCGATTACTCGTTTTTTCACAACCTTAGTTGTGGAGTTTCCAGCCACGAGCGATGCTATTGGCTGCCACAAATGTTTGCTCAAGCTCCTGCATTGGTCAGTGAACATTTGCCAGGTTGGTAGTGATCCGCCATAACTTTCGTATAGCTTTAATCATGGAAAGTTCAATAGCCTGCTGTATGGCTATCGCTGTCCTCATTCGAAGTACTGTGAAACTGCTGGCCAGAAGAAGATGTCGGCACCGTGTCAGACTGTTATGTCTCCTTCTTCTCATGCAACAGATGTGACAGTACTCCTGCAACTTACGAAGTACGGTGTTATGTGGAATCGATACAATTAACACACATATGCTATTTCAGTGCTTTTGACCTTTATGCATTACCATGGCATTATGTTAAGTTTACTGGATCAATTTCAATCCGTGAGTACCGAGGACGTGGACAAGCTACTTGGTAGAGTGAGGAAGATGACCTGCCCTAATGATCCTTGCCCTTCATGGCTGGCCATCCATGGGGGGGTGCCTTGATGGTTTTCCTTAAGGACATCATCAGTGCATCCCTCAGGGAAGGGTGTGTTCCATCCTGTTTAAAGGAAGCAGCAGTTAGGCCGCTCCTGAAAAAACCTTCCCTGGACCCCCTGGACATGAACAACTATAGGGCGGTTTCTATGTTACCATTCTTGAGCAAAGTGATCGAGAAGGCAGTTGCTCTTCAACTCCAAGTGGTCTTGGATGAAACTGATTATCTAGACCCATTCCAAACTGGCTTCAGGACGGGATTTGGAGTTGAGACTGCCATGGTTGCCTTGACCGATGATCTGTGTCTAAGCATCGACAAGGGTAATGTGTCCCTGTTGGTGCTTCTAGACCTCTCAGCGGCTTTCGATACAATAGATCATAGCATCCTCCTGGATCACCTGACTGCGTTAGGAATCAGAGGCATTGCGTTCCAGTGGTTCCGGTCCTTCCTCTCGAGCAGGTCTCAGAGGGTGCTGCTCGGGGACAGCTGCTCCAGCAGAAAGGAGCTTACTTGTGGCATTCCACAGGGAGCCATCCTATCCCCAATGCTGTTTAACATCTATATGAAGTCGCTGGGTGAGATTATTCAGAGTTGTGGGGCTGGGTGTTATCAGTACGCTGATGACACCCAGATCTATTTCTCCTTGTCCTGATCATCGGCCTCGAATTCCGATGGCGTCTCTCCTCTTAATGACCGTGTTAAAGCAGTAATGGGCTGGATGAGGAAAAACGGATTGAGATTAAATCTGGACAAAATGGAGGTGCTCACGGTAGCAGCCCCAAAACCAGGAGTTGGATTGCAACCTTCAGTCCTGGACAGAGTCACGCTTTCCATTAAGGACTGTGTTCGCAGTCTGGGGGTGCTCCTTGATTCATCGCGTCAAATGACGAGTCAGGTGAATGCGATGGTCAGGAGCGCTTGTTATCAGCTTCGGCTGAGATGCCAGCTGCGCCCTTTCCTGGAAGTAAGGGATCTCAAAACTGTGGTGCACATGCTGGTAACCTCTCGTCTAAATTTCTGCAATGTGCTCTACATGGGGCTACCCTCGTGCTTGGTCCGGAAACTTCAGTTGGTACAAAATATGGCAGCCAGAGTGGTCTTGGGAACATCTCAGAGAGACCATATAACTCCAGTATTAAAATCTCTCCACTGGCTGCCTATCAGTTTCTGGGCCCAGTATAAGGTGTTGGTTATTACCTTTAAAATCCCTAAATGGCTTGGGTCCAACTTATCTTCGGAACCGCCTCCTCCCATACAATCCTCCCTGCGCACTCTGGTCCTCTGGGAGGAATTTGCTTCAGCCACAAAAATCTAGGCTGTCTGCAACCTCCCAGAGGGCCTTTTCGGTAATCACCCGCAAATTGTGGAATGGCCTGCCAAATGAGATCCGTCAGATGACGAACTTAAGTAGAACTAAAGACGGATCTCTTTCGGCAGGCCTTTCCTAATTAGATCCCAGCCTCAGGAGCTGCATCTCCTGGCCTTTTTAAAATTTTGTGTATATTTGTTTTTAATGTGATTTTAGCTAGATGGTTTTAATTTTATATTGTTTAATGTCTTTTTATGGGGGAGGGTGGGTGTGGGTGGTGCTTTTAGTCGTTATTACAATGTTTTAATAGTTGGAAGCTGCCCCAATTGTTTTTAGCAGAGGGGCGGGGTATTAATAATAATAATAATAATAATAATAATAATGTTAATGCATTAACATTAACATAATGCATTATGTTATGCATTAACATAGCTATGATTTTTAAAACTTATTCTTGTTGTGAAAATATGTAAAATTGCAAAATAAAAAGTATATTATGATTCTACCGTGATGTTTACTATTGAAATATTGAACTATGAAGTGTTGTGACTGCTTGTACATGTTGTTTAGAAGGAGCACAGCTCATGTTCATAACCTTGTTTGAACCGATACATTGTATGAACACCTAAGCGGCTACATTGTTGAATTGATGTTTATAATTCACAGAAAGGAGACTTTAGCTGACCCAAACATAAAAAAAATGGGTCCGTGAGGCAGCAAAGTGCAGGAAAGTAGCTAACTCTGCCAGAACACCAATTGTTTACAAGGCCCGGATTTTAAAAAAAATTAAAAGTTAAGTTGGGGGATCCTATAGGTAACGACAGATTCTAATGGTCTTTATGAAAACATAAAAGCTTGAGTTTCTGCAAACTGCTTCATGGTGTTATGATGGCTGAGAGGGTTAGAGGATGTGATCGGGTGGCCCGGTGCATCACCTACTGGGGGACCCATGAGACCAATCACCTTCTGGAGAGTCTATCCCAGCAGGCTGGTGCGCCAGGCCGCCTCATGCATTCCTCTAACCGGAGGAACTGTAACTTCTTTTTGGACGCGGAGCAGTTCCTCTGGGAAAGGGGCTTTATCAGGAGGGGCCTCCAGTCCAAGTCCAAGTTGAAAAAATTGTAAGGGCCAGTTTTACCAGGCACTGGAGGCCAATAATGGAAGCCCCCAGCATTCTTCAGTGGTCCGATCATGCCATTTGTGCCTCATCTCCGCAGCTATTTTTTCAAAAAGGTCTATACTTCTGTGGCATTCTTTCAGCTGCTCCTGTATCTTCTGTTCACCCCAAATAGTGAGCAAGTCTATTGTCTCCGCATGGGATGCCCTGTCCACCTTTCCTTGCTCGTGTATTGTTTTCAGCATCCATACCACTGTCCTCTCAGGTGAAGGTATAGGAAAACAATGGCTGCTGAAGTTGGCAATTTAGAAATCATTTGAAAAAGGGTCACTGACCTCTCCTTCTCTGAACTCAGTGCCCGCCCCGCCCACCTCAATTTCTGGGCATCGCCAACTCCTGAGATATTTTGTCCCAACCTGTTCACATATCTGATTTTCCACAACCTCCCAAGACTTTTTTGAAAATATGGGACAAACTGTGGGACAGAAAGTCCCGCTTCTTGAAGGATATAGGGTGGCCCCCTTCTGAAAAGTGCGAGATCGTCATGATGAACATGTGAACAACTTGATTTCATCACAAATTCATCCCAGGACATTTTTGTTGTGTAAATGAGCCCCAAGTGTCATCTGGCTCCCTACCAACTCCAGAGACAAGTCCCTGGTCCCCTTGAGGTACTCGATTGCTTTCTTCCAGGCATTCTAATCCACTTTCCTAGGTTTGGAGACCCGTCTGCTAAGTACACCAACAGCAAAGCTTATGTCTGGTCTGGTGTTGCTGGCAATGAACAACAAACTACCAACCACAGAGTGATACAAATCAGGCCTGTCAAAAATCCCTTCTGCATCCAGATTCACAAAATCTGTGGTCATCAGGGTTCTGACTACCTTGGCCTCACACAGCCCACATTTGGTGACAAGATTGTCTATCTTTTTCCTCTGGCTCAGAAAAAAATCACCAAGACCGATTCTCTCAACTTCTACACCTAAATAACATTTTAGGTTGTCCAGGTCCTTCAGCTTGAACCGTCTTTCCAACTCCACCTGCACATGCTTCACACCATTGGCACTATTTGCCACCACACAATAATATTGTCACCTGCCCTCTTGGTATATACACAAGCATCAACGACACTTCTTGTATATTCAAGTGTCACCAAAACTTGATCGATGCACCTGTTCCAACAGCGCATGCTTTGCTTCAAACCATAAAGCACTTTGCGCAACAAATACACTTCATTTTCTCCTGCACTCTCATACCATGGGGCCTGCTCCATGTACACTGTCTCCTCCAGATCAGCATTCAAATACGCTGTCTCAAAATCAAAATGTTGCACTACCATTTGCCTTTTGGCTGCAACAGCTAACACCATTCTCAGACTCTCTGGCTTCGCTGTGGGAGAAAACATCAAAGTTGGTGTAGTGTTCTTGTGAAAAACCCTTCGCTACTATACATGCCTTACACTTCTGTGTTCCATCAGGCATGTCCTTAAGTTTATACACCCACTGGCAACCAACAAGCTTTTGATCTTTGGGCCTCTGAACCACTTGAAACACTTGCCTTTCAACCAATGACTTGTACTCTGAGTCCATTGCTGCATTCCACCTATCTTGCTTCTCCTGAGGAAGCTTTAGGAGTTTCCTGAAAGCTCTCAGGTTCATCTGCCACCACGTTACACAATCTGGCCTCTTGGATAACAAATCTGTCAGGAGCTTTTCTAACTCTCCTAGATCTCCTAGGAATGAGCACTCTAGTCCTGCCTGACTCATCTTCACTGGGGCTGCTGCTACTGCCTCTCTCTGTGTCAGGCTCTCTTTTTAGGAACATGTCAGACTCAAAGCTTGGTGGTGGTGTTGTGTGTGTTGGAGTGGCATGGGAACTGTAGGACTATGGTAGACTCTCTTTGTTTGTTTCGGGAAGTGTTCCGACTCAGGAAGGAGGGAGCTTGGACTAGTCAAATCCTACAGATCGACCAGATGAAAGCTTTTGACAATGTAAATCATACGTTCCTATGGGAAGCCCTCAAGTGGAAAGGAGTACCAGAAAGATTTATTGCTTTAGTTAAATTGTTTTATAGGGATGCAGAGGTGGTTTTGCAAGTCAATGGTCATAGAGGAAAGAGGATTAAGTTAAATTCTGGGGTGAGGCAGGGCTATCCACTGAGCCCTCTCTTGTATGTTATTGCTTTGGATGCTATCCTGTGTAAGATTAGTTTAGACAAGAGCATATCAGGTTTCCAAATCCCACATCTCTTGGACAGTTTGTGGTTGGTTCGGTGTGAATCTGTTAAATTTGTTGCCCATGCTGATGATGTGTCCCTCTTGGTTAAGAACAAGATGGAAGTTAGAAAGATTAAAGATGCTTTTGAGGCCTACGGTCGAGTTCCTGGTGCTCAACTTCACATGGAAATGAGTTTTTTGATCAGGATTTTTGCTGCAGAGGACAAGATTACAGCTATTCCTCTAAAGGACGTAGTTGAAGAAAAGGAAGGGTGGCAAGTAGAGCAAAAGGCAAAGATGGATAGGGTGAAGATCCTGGGGCTGAATTTTGAGCAGTGGCTCCCAAGGGATAGAAAGAAAATTGGTATAGCTGGTTAGAAAAAGTGAAGGAGAGGGTGGCCCTCTGGAAGAGATGGAAGCTGACCATTTACCAGTGAGCCAGTTTTGTAAATACCTACCTGCTTCCAGGGGCAGCCAACTTGGCAGCTGTTTTCCCGCTTCCGGATTCAGTAATTAAAGAAGCTGATCAAGTTCTCTTCAAGTTCCTTTGGGGAATGGCCACGTTACCCCTGGCAAGAGCAGTAGCTTATGGGCAGGTAGAACAAGGGGGCCTGGACTTCCCAGCCCTGGGACCTAAGTTCATCGCCATCTTTTCTGCCCAAAATTTTGGGAAGGGTTCTCTGTTGCAAAAGGGTCAGATTCAACCTCAGGCTTGGCTAGCTTTGTTTTGTGAGTGCTGGATGGGGACTAGATGGGGAAAGACTTGGTGGGAGGAAGGCTCATTAAGTTTTAGGTTTTCTTTCCCTGAAAAATTGTAAGCACCAGATTATTTGTGAGACTTTGTTGTTTACATAAAGAAATATAGAATTCATGCTGAGGAGTTGAAGGGGGAAGACAGACCAGGTCAGAGCATCAAGAGCATCAAGAGAGGTTTGTACAGGAAAATAGTGGAGCAGATTTGGCACAACAGACTTGGGAGACAGTGTTTTCGGGGACTGAACCTCTGGAGGGTGTCAGGGGACCCAGAAAGTCAGTGGGCCAAAAGAGGAAGAGGAAGGAGTCTGGTTCCCCAGCTGTGAGTTTTTGGACAGTGCCCTGGTCCATGGTGCGCCTGGTAAACCTCTATGTGATGTTAGGGTTAGTTTTCCAAAGACAAAGGGAGGTGAAAGGTCAAAATCTGCAGGATGTAAAAGGCACTACTTATTATGTGAAGAACGTAATTGAAAATTTAGCTCTGAGTGAAAAAGAAAAATTGCCAAACCATCGTTGGAAAAAGTTTTGGCCGTGGTTTAGTGAGACAACCCCAGCAATAACATAAAAGGATATTTTAAATACATATTTTATTATTATTATTGTATTTTTGTATTATTTTGTATTAATCTTTTATTGATTTTTTTCTTTTCCAAATGGGTATAACTGTAATGTGTAAATATAATGTGATTATAGTGTGTTTAGATTAAGAGGAAAAATGTATTAGTGTTAGGATAGAAAGTTTTATTTTTGTATCAGTAAGAAAAGAGGAAAACAATTATTATTATTATTGCATTATTGTTATGGTCTTTTGCAGTCGGGTGTATTTTTCATTAGAATGGTATTATTCCAACAAAAAATTTCTAATCACCCCCACCCCAAATCCATTTGTAGGGCTTTGAGGAGTTGCTGGCACATCTCTCCCCAAGGGAATGAACACCTCTTGATTGCAATGCAACCTGTCCCATCCTGTGTGCAGCTCAAAACTTGCACTTCTGGAGTAAATAATCTTTCCAGGATGAACAGAAAATCTATATTTATTGCTTTCATATACAAGGAAATGCAGCCTTCTCGTTCTAGGCTGCCCAGGCTTTTTTAGGTTTGGGGGTATCAGGACATTTGCATATTGGCCAAATATGTGCAGGTGTTTAAGGTTTGGTGCTCTACCATATAATAGATAATACAGAGTCTGATTGACACGAGAACTATATAATCTATTCATATGGTGATTAGCAGTCAACACTGCCTTCCCCCCGTAGCCCAGCTGGGGCTTGTGCGAAAGTGCTCTGGGTGCAGCGTCCTTTTATACAGTCCCTCAGGGCACTGGCTCCCCCAAATGCCTTGGTGCCTTGCATCAGCTTTTTGCACATTGCACTGTGCTTTGCACACCACACTCTACTGTGCACCCCACACTTCAGCCTGATGCAATGCCTTGCAATCTCCTGATTGTGCAGCTGTGGCCTCCAGGTTAGAACCTTTGACTAGGCTGGCAGACTTGACAGTTGTTTGTCCATTTTCTGAGGAATACAGACACTGACTCTGGACAGTATTTTGGTGTTATCATGAGAAGACATGACTCAATAGCAATAGCAACAAAACTTGCATTTCTATACACTCTCTAAGCTGTTTACAATGTGTTAGTTAATTGCCCCCAATAAGCTGGGTACTCATTTTACCAACCTATAGAAGGATGAAAGGCTGAGTCTACCTGGAGCCCTGCAGAATCGAACTCACAACAGTGTGGCTGCAGTACCAACATTTAACCACTGCACCACACTAAAAAAGACAATAATGCTTGGTAAGGTAGAAGGCAGTGGGAAAAGAGGAAGCCCACCCTACACATGGATGAACTCAATCAAGGAAGCCATGGCCCTGTGGAACTGGAGAAGGGCTGTTAATGACAGGATGACTTAAAGGTTTCTCATTCATAGGCTTGCCAGCCTGACAAGATGATACAGAAAGTGTGCTGTTTTCCTGGTGAACACATCTGGGATGCCACTGGCAACTTGCCAAAACTCATCAAGATTAGAGATCAGTACCCATTTCTTCTTATTCATGTGGGTAGTAATGACACAAATAAGAACACCTTTGAGCAAGTCACCTCAGACTGTGAAGCTTTTGGGCAGGAAGCTGAAGGGGTTTGAGGCACAGGTGGTATTCTCATCAATTCTGCCAGTGAAGGATGGAGGACTACATGGAGACAGGAAAATACAATAAGTAAATGACTGATGATGTACATGGTGTAAACAGGAGAAGTTTGGCTTTTGGGACCATGGTCTTCACTTCTTAGGCACAGGACTACTCTAGATAGGCTGCACCTCACAGACTGGGAAGAATGTCTTTAGTAGTAATATGTCAAGTCTGATCAAGGGGGCTTTAGAACATACTGTAGGACATATCATGGGAAGACATGACTCACTAGAAAAGACAATAATGCTTGGTAAGGTAGAATGCAGGAGGAGAAGAGGAAGACCACACTACCCACAGACTCAATCAAGAAAGCCACAGCCCTGAGTTTTCAAAACCTGAGCAGGGCTGTTGATAACAGGGTGACTTGGAAATCTCTTATTCATACGGTTGCAAGACATCAAAGCTGACTTGACAGCAGTTAACAACAAAGTGCTAAATGGTACATCTTGGATGCCCTTTAAACTGGTACACAGAAACAGAATCCTCAATCACAAATTGCAGTGACTTTCAGAACTAAATTCAAAGGATCTGCTTGCAAAGACAGACTCATTGCTGCTTGAGAGTCAAGAATTTGGCTTCTGAAATGTGAATTAATCGTGTTTTTAAAACAAAACCAAACATAAGTTCCTTTAATCGTGAACTTGGGTGTTGAGAACTGATAGAACTGTAAGCTGAAGAGTCCATAGAAAAATAAGAGGGAGGTAACCCCAACAGCACAGGACATCCCCAACAGCATTGGGGAAAACAAGAAGTACAAAAGGGTACTGGCCCCCCTCCCAACAGCCTGTTGATAACTGGGCATGTTCACTACTTGCAGTATGTTTCATTTCATGGGAAATTTGGAAGTTTTGTGGAAGGGTGGTAAAATAAAATATGATGAAGGAAGATATAGTTCACTAGCTGGAAGCCTGAATTGGAGTTCTCCTGTTTGGAAATGAGAATACATGACACCATTTAGTTGTAGGTTCCAATTGTATTTCTATGTTGAGCTGCATTATTCTTTGATGCAGTGCTGGTTTCATGTAATATTTTGGGGGAGGGTGGACAGTTCAATAGAAAAAGCCTGAACTGTCTATATTAGCTAAAAGAGAAGTGTATAGCCCTTGTGTTGGATTTACAGTTGTCCCTCCACATTCGCAAACTTGACATTCGCGGTTTTGGTTATTCGCGGTTTTGGGAGGGCCCCCCTGGGCCCCCCCAAAACCGCAACACGGGGCCTCCAGACGCCCCGTGAAAAGACCTGGAGGGAGCGGGGAGGCCCGGGGAGGCCTCCACGGGGCCCCCGGAGGCGCTCCGTAGGCCCCATGAAGGCCTGGGGAGGGGTGGGGAGGCCTTTGCGGGATGCCCGGAGGCCCTCTGGAGGCGCCGCGAAGGCCTGGGGAGGGGTGGGGAGGCCTTCGCGGGTCCCCCGGAGGCCCTCCGGAGGCCCCGCGAAGGCCTGGGGAGGGAGGGAGGGAGGGAGGGCCGGGGAGACCTCCGCGGGGCCTAGCAAGGCCCCGCGAAGGCCTGGGGAGGGAGGGGGGAGGGGAGTCGTTATTCACGGATTTTTCACATTCGCGGGGGTCCGCGGAACAGAACCCCCGCGAATGTGAAGGGACGACTGTACTTTTATTTGACTTTGTCTGATTTCTTTACCTCAAGCTAGTTCAATGTTGTTTTTCTTCTGCCCTGGACAAATTATAACATTGCATCCCATTCTCATAATATTGTGGCTCTTTGTACGCTGAATAACATAATAATAGCACATCAAATGATTAAGAACTGAGTGGGGCATTATTTATTTCTTATTTTCATTTTTAATGTCTGTGGATTCTTTCCTCCCCCGCCCCCATGACAATTGTGTACAGGACTTAAGCAGCTGGTAGAAATCAAAGTCTGCCTTCAGCGCAAAGTATGTAGACCACCGCCCCCATAGGATGAACTGCTAGACTGCTTCTTTCACCTTTTCTGAAGGGCAGGTAACAGTTTTCTATTCAAGACATAACTGAAATTGGAACCCCAGAAACTGTGGTCCTCAGTCAGTTGTTTAGCTTGGTTGGTAGATAGACCCAGCCTCTATCTATTGGATATTAATCTATGGATAATTGTGGCAACTGCTTTGAAATAAGTACTAGTGTAAAACCTGACTAGTTCAAAGTAACTTAGAATGTTCCCTTCCCAGCCAGAAAAGGATGCAAAAAATCTGTGCACTTCTGTTAGCCAGAGGTGTGGTTAGATAATTATGTGGAATTTATAGTCTTGCAGGAGCCCCCACTTTTTAAATGGTAATATGTATTGCTGTACTTACTTTAAATGGTAATTCGGCTATGTCATTTACTTCAATACAGCCATCCTTGATGTATCACACTCTCCTTGCTTTTTCAACCTAGTGGGAATCTGGGTCTCTGCCCCAAATGCCTACCCAGGTAGAGGAAGCACCATTGTGTCCACCTGGTGTATTTCTCATTAGTGTTGACGCAAAGGCTGAAATTTAGACTTGAAGTAAGAGCTGTTTGGCAGTGGAACACACTCCCTCAGAGCGTGGTGGGGTCTCCTTCCTTGGAGGTCTTTAAACAGAGGCTGGATGGCCATCTGTCGGGGATGCTTTGATCGTGATTTCATAGAATCATAGAATTGCAGAGTTGGAAGAGACCACGAGGGCCATCCAGTCCAACCCCCCTGCCACGCAGGAAATCACAATCAAAGCATCCCCGACAGATGGACATCCAGCCTCTGTTTAAAGACCTCCAAGGAAGGAGACCCCACCACGCTCCGAGGGAGTGTGTTCCACTGCCGAACAGCTCTTACTGTCAAAAAGTTCCTCCTCATGTTGAGGTGGAATCTCTGTTCCTGGAGCTTGCACCCATTGCTCCGTGTTCCAGTCTCTGGAGCAGCAGAAAACATTCAAATACTTCAAAGTATTTGAAGGGATGTCACGCTGAGGATGGAGCAGGCTTGTTTTCTGCTGCTCCAGAGACTGGAACACGGAGCAATGGGTGCAAGCTCCAGGAACAGAGATTCCACCTCAACATGAGGAGGAACTTTTTGACAGTAAGAGCTGTTCGGCAGTGGAACACACTCCCTCGGAGCGTGGTGGGGTCTCCTTCCTTGGAGGTCTTTAAACAGAGGCTGGATGTCCATCTGTCGGGGATGCTTTGATTGTGATTTCCTGCGTGGCAGGGGGGTTGGACTGGATGGCCCTCGTGGTCTCTTCCAACTCTGCAATTCTATGATTCTATGATTCTATGATTCTATAAGCCTGCTCCATCCTCAGCATGACATCCCTTCAAATACTTAAACAGGGCTATCATATCGCCTCTTAACCGTCTTTTTTCCAGGCTAAACATACCCAGCTCCCTAAGTCTCTCCTCATAAGGCATCGTTTCCAGACCTTTCACCATTTTAGTTGCCCTTCTCTGGACACGCTTCAATTTGTCAATATCCTTTCTGAATTGTGGTGCCCAGAACTGGACACAGTATTCTAAGTGAGGTCTGACCAAGGCAGAATAGAGTGGCACTATTACTTTCCTTGATCTAGACACTATACTTCTATTGATACAGCCCAAAATCGCATTGGCCTTTTTAGCTGCCGTATCACACTGTTGGCTCATGTTCAACTTGTGGTCTACTAGGACTCCTAGATCCCTTTCGCACGTAGTCTCATTCAGCCAGGTCTCTCCCATCCTATATTTATGCATTTCATTTTTCCGCCCTAAATGCAGTACTTTACATTTCTCTGTATTGAATTTCATTTTGTTAGCTTTGGCCCAGCTCTCCAGTCTATCCAGGCCATTTTGAATTTTGATCCTGTCCTCTAGGGTATTAGCTACTCCTCCCAATTTGGTGTCATCTGCAAATTTGATAAGTATGCCCCTAATTCCCTCATCTAAGTCATTGATAAAGATGTTGAATAGCACTGGGCCCAGGACAGAACCCTGTGGCACCCCACTGGTCACATCTTTCCAAGACGAAGAGGAGCCACTGCTGAGCACCCTTTGGGTTCGGCCGTCAACCAATTACAAATCCATTGAACAGTTAACTTGTCTAGCCCACATTCTACAAGCTTGTTTGCAAGAATGTCATGGGGAACCTTGTCAAAGGCCTTACTGAAATCAAGGTATGCAATGTCCACAGCATTCCCTTCATTTCCTGCGTGGCAGGGGGTTGGACTGGATGGCCCTCGTGGTCTCTTCCGACTCTGCAATTCTATGATTCTGTAAGTAATTAAAAAACAGGACAAGCGAGGACCTTGTGTGTCTGTCTTTGCCCATATGCAAAGTTATGTCTAGATGTAAAGTTTATTAATCTCTTAAGAAGTACTGAGTCAAAATGATGGAGCAGGAGAATGTGGCTTCATGTTTCAGAACCTGGATTTTAAAAAGTACTGTTCCCCTCCTTTGGCAATTTCCTCACATTTAATTTCATTTCCTGGAGAGAAAGTGCTAAATTATTTACAGAAAGGCTTTTCTTGGGAAGGGGAATTAAAATGAGGACACATCTGGATGTCATCCCATTGCACTATCGCTTTCAAAGGGATGTGCATCGTGATGTGGGGGAGTGTCAACCTCGTTGCCCTAGCAACATGGACGAGTCTCCCCTTCCTCCCCACCAGCAACTTGAGATTTTCTGTACTGATCACAAACTAACCTGATTATTCTCCAAAGAATGTCCAGAATCACCATTTTAAAATAGTAACAGATCATTGATAGGGGGTCTGCCCTCGCAAGAAACATATTATTCCCCCTTTTCCTTTTTTTTAAAAGCAAAAAACCAGGAAGCTCAAGGAACAGTTCTGTGAAACTGTGATGAGATTCTTCATTGATTCTAATAAAGGTGTTATGACAGTGTTCCTGTTTGGATTCCCCCCCCCCATAACAACTGCAAGCATCTCCCCCTCCTTACTTTATAGGGCATTTTACCATTATAGGGAAGGTAGGCCTGGATTTAATCTCTGCCTTCCCACCGTTTCCATGGGAACAGTGGCAAACTGGAGGAACTTGTGAATTTCACAGTCTGCCACAAAGCCGCTTCCCTTCACTTAGGCAAATGCAGCTTGGCTCCTCCAAGGTAGAGGGCTTCTGTCCTTAAGTACCATGAAATGAAATCACGCATTCATCCTGAAACAGAGAAATTAGGACAGAGAGGAAAGGTTCATCTGCTGACCTTTCTACCTTTATGTTTCCCTAGAATATGTAAGATCAAAATAATTTGAATATGATGGACTACTTTTTATGAAGGTATTGAAGTATTTTACATTGAGTTGCTTAAGAAAGGGAATGTTTATTTCTGAAGATAAGCAAAAACAGAAATTCTGGGGTCTGTCCCCCCCCCCCGCATAATGTTAGTATGCCCTACTCCCCCCTCCCCATGATATCTCATAATTGGAAATATTAGACACTTTTCAGGATCAGGTTGTCTGGGGCAACCCAAAAAGGTCAGTTGGAGGTCACAGTGACCTAGAATGTGTCTTAGAAATTGGCAAGCAAGTCCATATTAGGATTGAGCTGAAACACCTTAGTAAATGTAGTTGTTAAGGAGGTATGTGCTAATCCTTTTTTCCAGCCTCAGGCACCTCAGCAAGGATTCATTTAATCAAACAATTAAGTAACCATTCCCAAATCTATTCTTATGGAAGTCACACATAAACCCCCTCCTGTTCAACCTCTTGAGGTTGTCGTCAACCCATCAGTTCTTATCTCCCAGCCATTAAAGCAATCAGTTGAGTTTCGGTTTCATTTGTCTATCCCATGGGAAAGCCATTCAGGCTTTGTCCTAACCAGAGTACCCCTTCAGGATATGAAATAGGGTATAAATATTAGTCCCCCAACAATAGAAAGATGTGCTATGGTGGATGAACCCAGTCACTCTCTTTCTTGGCACACACAGCCCCGGACTGGAACCTCCTGTGCCACCCTCTGAAACTTTACTCTCCAAGACTGGTAACGATCGCCCTATATTCCCGAATCCCTCCCTCTATCCAATACAGTTATCCCTCCGTATCCACGGATGTAAGTATTCACAGCTTGAAAATATTCTTTAAAAAATAATAATCCAAAAAGCAAACCTTGATTTTGCCATCTTATATAAAGGACACCATTTTGCTATGCCATTGCACATAATGGAACTTGAGTATTTATGGATTTTGGTATCCACGGGGGGTCCTGGAACCAAACCCCAGCGAATATGAAGGGACAAATGTATTTCTGTCTTAATCTGCTTTAGCTTTGTATGGTTCTTAGGAATGTGTCTTGCATGTGTGAGTTCACTTTGTGCTCAATCCAATAAAAATACTTTATTTCACTTTAGAACTGGAGTGCTCTCTATAGTTAATACTGGTATATATAAGTGAAAAATCCCAAAGTTACCTGCTTCTCGTGGGTTTCTGTTTGAGCTAATAATTTCCCCAGATAGATTTTGGCATCACAGGTTGGTCTCTGGAGCACACACCCCCACCTCTTAGGGTAACAGTAAGAGGGCAATGTCTGATAAGAACACAAGAAGAACCCTGCTAGATCAGACCAGAAATTTATCTAGTTTGGCATTTTTGTTCCCTCGGTGACATACAAATCACATGGGGAGGCCCACAAAGAGGCAGCTTCCCATTCATGTTCCACAGCATCAAGAGTAGGGTTGCCAGATTGAAAACTGGAGAAGACTTCTGTACCTTTAATGGTTGTATAGGGGCAGGAATTTCAGTAGGTCTTGCTTGTCATGTGACCAGGTAATAAGCAACCCCCAATGAAATTTCCTCTTCTATGCAACCATTAAATATATAGAAGACCTCCGCATTTCTCACTTTGGCATCCCCAATTCTGGCTCCAGTTTCACAGGTAATATCTAGCCATTATGTTTCTTATCCACTGTTAGCTTTATCTTCTATGAATGCCTCTTTAAAAGCTGTTCAAGTGGGGTAGGCAGTACTACACATTTCTGTTGCAAATTCCATAGTTAGTCTATGCAATGTTTGAAATGGTCCTTCCATTTGTATGTCCTGAATCTCCCATCCTTAAACTTAATTGGATGACTCTGGGGACTTGTCTACATGGGCAATATACCCTGTCATGCCCCTGTCTCAGAGCCCTACAGTCCTGACGACACAGGGTATTTGCCCCATTCTGCCCCTGGGCAGTCCTCATGAACCCTGGGGAGCTGAGACAGAGGGAAGGTGGGGGAAGGTCCAATACACTAAGTGAATTTTGGACAAGTGAGATCCAAAGCTACATCCATTGAGTCTGTATTGACTACACCATCTAAATGAAGGGACGAGCTGCATATGTTGTCTGGAGTTTTATTTAAATGAGACAGGATAATGGGATATACATCCTGGCAAATACATATGGTAAAGAACAAAAGTGTAACATGTAACAGCCTGTAGGGGCCAGTGGTGAGAGGCAAATGCAGCTTGCCTGAGTATGAAGATTAAGGTTTGGGAATCTAACCTTGAAGGGAACGCTTATCACTATGGGAGAGTGCAGGTATCTGTGTGTGAACCAAATGACTGCATGCTGTATACTGTTGAGCTATGCTATGTAACTAAGAGCAGTTCTGTCTGGGCTTTGCAGTGACAGGACTGTACTTTGCTGAATGCTGTGTAATGTAATCATCAGAGAGAAGTCTGATTCACTGTAAATATTCCTATACTGTGCTATAGTATAGAGAAGTAGTTTAGACACACATTTGTGTCTCTGTGTTTATTTTCCTCGCCTGGAGAATGAAAACTCTGCTATAATACTTTTTGCTGCCTGGACCTCTTGACATGCTCAGAGGTTCCAGTGTGCTAATGTGTCAATAAGATAATACCTGTTTTACTCTGTTTCCGCCAGGAGGAAACAGATCAGACCCCATGTGTCTGCAGGAGCCTGTCCCAGCAGCTACTGGTCTCCCTGGCTCTTGGAAGGCAGGAAGGAGTCCTGCAGCATGTGATCAGGACTGGTCACATGCAGGGGGCCTTGGTCACATGTTGCGAGCCCCCTTCCTGCCTTCCAGGACAGAGAGGGAAGTGGGGTCTGCAGCAACAGGCCCATCAGGACTTCCTCCAATTCCGTGGAGGGGACAGGGAAACAATGGGCCTGATCCATGGCCAGAATACGCCAGTGGGGAGCTGGCATATCCTGACCTTTGTAGATAAGCCCTTGGTTCTAGTATAATAAAAGGAGATAATCTTTTTTTTCTCTTGTCACCTTTTCCATTCCATATCATTTTAATGCTTTATGTCTCCTTTTTTATGTCGCTTTCCCCCCTAAGATTAAAGAGCCTCAAATACTGAAACCTTTCCTCATGAGGGAAGTATTCTGTAGTGTTAAAGGTTTTTTATTTTCCCTGTTGAATGTCTTGCTTCCCACTGCTGTGTGCTTCTGTCTGGCACATGTGCCTTTTAGACATTACAGCAGCAGCGTGGGAAACATTTATCCCATGACATTTATCCCATGGTACTGCTTTAAACATAAAGATAATAGAATGAACCAAAGCTTGGGAGTAATGATTTACAAGCTATGTAGTTGTTTGCAGCTTTTAAAAACATGGAATATTGAAGTTAGATTTCAGAAATAACACAGCAAGTCAGAATTATGATATGGCTATATCTCGGTTAATGAAGTAGATGTGTTCCTGGGCATTACTTCTTTAATAAAAAACTTGGTGCCAGAGGCAGAAATTACATGGAAAGAATAGGGATAGTCTCTCACCCCACCAAAAAGAAAAAAAAAGAAAAAAAGAGCAGTTCAATATGTTTCAGCAAACTTTTTATTCAAAACTAACAGTACATACATGTGAAATGAACAACCAGGTCAGTTTTGCCTTGCATGAGTAAACAAAAACATTTTGAACCTTCTACAGACTACGTACTTTAAAGCTTTTTCCAGAATGCATGTGGAGTTATTTTCTTTTGCTTCTATTTTTCTTCTGAGGGCAAGGATCCAGCATACATGCAGTGGCTTTCACCTCTCCAAGGATCCTATTAATGTCAGTGGGCTGTACAAATTGAAAACTCTTGAAAATTGAAAATTTTGGACAAGCGAGATCCAAAGCTATATCCATTGAGTCTGTATTGATTATACCATCTAAATGAAGGGATGAGCTGCATACATAGACTGGAGTTTTATTTAAATGAGACAGGGTAGTGATTCCAGCAGCTCTGAGGTGAGAAATTATGATCTGGTGCCATGATTCATATCTTCACATAGAAGCAGGCCCAAGATAAGGATGAGAGAGCACTTCTTGCCAGGCATGAATACCCACTTCAGAACATTCAAGGAGCAGTATGAGATGTGCAAAGAATCCAATGACAAAGAGAAAAAAGTTATGCTGGACCCTTCTGACATTTACAGGCCCTGAGAGAAGGCAGAAAATGACTTGTTCAGTATCAAAGATAAAAGCTATATGATCACAATAAACCAGTGGCTCTTAACCTTTTATTTGCCAGGGACCCCCTCTAAATATCTTTTGTTGCTGGGGACCCCCAAGATTTAACTCAAGATTAATAATAATAATAATAATAACAATACAATTACACCCATCATTAAACCTTCCCTCAGAAGCTGTGGGGAGTGAGGGAGGAATTTTCTCCTGCTTCTTTCTGCAAATTTGTGGCTGGAGTGGATTGAATGGCAATGTGCAGGCCAAGCCAGCCACCCTTTGCCTTGCTCCTGTCACATGGCTGCTCCGCTGTAGGGAGTAGGTGGGCCAAGCAGCCTTCAAGCCTATGCGGACCCCCTATGAGGACATTGTGTCCCCCTGGGGTTCCTGGACCACAGGTTAAGAACCACTGCAATAAACTACTACTCCAATTTTTAGGGTTAGATTACCTTGAAGACACTCAGACAAGCACAGTAATAAGAAGCTCCATTTTACAAGATATGGGATACCTGGTAGCCTGACTTCAGATAATGGCCTACAGTACACCTTGACATAATTTAGATGGTCCTGCACTAAGTAAGCATATCAGTGGAAAACATCATCCCTTTGGAACCCACAGAGCAATGGAAAGGCTGAATTTGCAGTGAAGGCAGAAAAAAACCCTTTTGCTTGAAATCAAATAAGACTGTAGAGGGTCCATACCTAGCTTTATTAGATAATTGCTGTACACTCTTTCAAGAAATGGACAGCAGACCAGACCAAAGACTGATGAGACATAGAATTAGAACATTGCTGCCTATAAGAGACTGTTTGCTATCATTCCAGGGGGGATTCAGTGACAGTGCCTAGAAGCATTTGAAACATTGGTAGTTAAAACAAGCTGGGTGGGGTGACAAAGGAGTCAAAGACCTGGGAGCCACTCTTTAGAGAGAGAGACATACAGCCAGTAAGTTCACATGTAAAAAAATGGCAAAGGGTCACAACAGACAGATGTTGTCAAGCTGTAAGAGATAATGGAGAACAAGTAAGAAGTAATTAGGACTCTCAGGCATCCCATTTCATATCAACATCCTATATTTGGGAGCTTGAAGTCTGGTTTGTATAGAACACCCCAAATCCCTTGATTTGTTAAGAATGGACACTGGCTATGCACCCAATTGACCAACCTGCAGGTATTTGGCACACAACAATCAGGACTTATGTAACAATCAGGACTTATGTACCAAATGCCAGGAATCATGGTTTGTGTGGTGCCTCTCTGTTCCTCTCTGCCCAACCAGACAGAGCAACCCCAAATCTTTCTATTAGTGGGTCTCACAACACAAGGATTCTGGAGCATTTGGTATGCAGTGAAATGTCCTTAAATTACACCATATGCATCAGGGAGTCTGCCTTTTGCAAGTATGGCTCAGCCCTCCAGGCCCAAGTGAATGAAGCAAGGGGCATGTGAACCCCTTCCTTTGTAGACTGGGGCAACACCATGAGTGGCACTGGTGTTATAAAAAATGTTTGATAAGAATGCAGTTAGATATTGAAATTAATGACTTGAAATGGCCATCGAAAGGAATGTATACAATGTCAGTATTACTTTAGAAATAAGTTTTATTATCCTTCTCAGATCTTTGTGTGTCTAGGTGCTATAATACAAAATAGATTTTATACTGGATTTGTTGCATGGTTTCCTTAGTAACAATCTTATACATGACAATATGCTCCACTACATGACAATATGCTCCACTACCTACTTTAATAGGTGCATCTTAACCATTGTTGCTGAGCTACATTTGCCAGTCAGAAGCTATTTGTTGTGTCATTGTGCAAACAGCCCTCACAATATAATTGCATCTTGAGCTTTGTAGATTGTTCTTTGTTGTTGGCAATCAGCCTAAAATAATTGCCATGTGTAAGGGCATATCTAGTATATAGGAATTTTTTATCTGTTGCTAAGTGGTGTACATTATCGGCTCTACACATCCCAAACTATAGAAAAATCGCACTCTCAGGAGACACTGCTGGTTCCAGTAGTCCTTACTCCCAGCAGGTGAGAATTAAAAGGAGAGGACAGACACAAACACACACATACACATAACAGAGGGACTGTCCTTTCCAAATTTTCAACTGTCCCCAAGTTTTATCACTAGCTTCTGTCTTTGGTTCCATAGCCAAGCAATGACAAACACCTAAAAACAGGGGCTTGTCTACATAAAGGAAAAAAAAAACAGACTGCTCCACAGTAATAGCAAGTTGCAGCAGCTACAACCTGTCTTAATGGTTTTACGGCCATGCCTGTAGCTGAGACAGCAGCCGGGAGCGGATTACTCATGTTTTAAAATCTGTTGCCGCCGAATTTTTTTAAAAAAACCCTATTTCTATGGTGCACATAAGCGATATTCCACCTTTCCAAAAAAAGAGAGAAAAAAGATAGCACAAACCTCTGTTTTATTGCCTTAGCAATCACTCGCTAAGGCAAAAATCCAATATGGTGGCAGCAGGCACTTGCCCTGCAACCCAGCCACCCCCCTTGCATTCGTCAAGCCAATCAGGTTTGCACTTTGTCTTAACAAGCAAAAATGCACATATCACTGGAGCTTTTGTAAAAAAGTCGGGAAAAGCAATAAGTCTTCTTGGAGAGAAATTCCAAATTGGGTGTGTGTGTATGGGGGGCTGAGAATGTAAAACCCCTGTCCCTGATCACCATCTCCCTCATTGGTGACATCAACAGGACCCTGAGAAGGACCTTCAGAGGCTGATATTATTGCATGTTCAAACTCATGTGAGAGCATGAAGACCTCACACTACCCAGTGCAGAGCCTGAATCAATAAATAAGCAGGCTAACCGAACCAGAATAATGTTCATGACTAAGATACCATAGCTGAGCTTAAAATAAAATAAAATAAAAACCCTGAGTTCCCAAAAGGCAGCTATGGGGAATGAGATTCTTTCAAGCACATGACCTCCTTCTACCTCCCCATGGGACTACTGCACGCACACACCTGCCATTGTGGTCAGCAAAGAAGAAACATCCTGGAGAATAAAAACACCATTGCTGAAATCCCTTTAAATGGCATCAGTGCCAGGAACAGCTGGTTACCTGGGTAACCCAGCACAGCTCATCACTTATTCATGGAACCTTGGCGTGCAGCTATGCTTTGGAGCCCACACTTAGCCTAGTCCCTTCTGCACCTCTAGGGGATAGCAGCCTTCCGTCTTCACAGCTTCACATTCCTTCTCATCTATTTATTGTTTCAGGAAGCAGATGGGTATGCCTGCCTTAACTAATGCAGTTCCTATTCCCAGAGCTAGATTTTCTTGTTTCCTTTTTATTTCTCAAACCTTTGTTAAAGTCCAGACCTGATATCAAGAATTTACCATGGATTGCAGGGGAAAAGAAACCACAAGGAACTTATGAGAATGGAAGGAGAACATAAGAGACACTTGGCAGCAAAACACTAACCTGTTAATTGGTGGGTTCACAGAATGGCAACCTTTCCCCTTATAGTAGCTGACACTCTTCAGTGGAGTTCTTTGCTTTACAGGGCACTTGGATTGTAAAAAGCTAAGCATGCTGCACCATAAGATGTGCTTCACGGTCCTGTGCAGCATCACAGATCCAATGCAGTTGTTGGCTGGTGCCAAGGAAACAGTACACTGTCCAATGTTGTGGGCATAGCATGAGCAAGGTGCATCTTTCAGCTCATGTGCTACTACTGCAGATGTTGCAAAAGCTGCACCTCAGCACCTTCTGAGATGTCACAAAAGATTCTTGGGCATGATTTTCCTGATTGTTGCCATCTCATTGGTGGTAGTTATGTGCAAGTCCCGCTTTGCAGACAAGGACTAGCAATTTCTGTGAGTCCAGGGGAAATTTTGCCCTCCTTCCTGGAATTTGGAAAGCTACAGCCTTCTCTGACCCCTCAAATCCTAAGAAAAAATGCACCCCCAAAATGGCAGGCCACGTGCCCTCCCCAAATAACCCAGAAATGTGTGTGATTTGCCATCTAAATTTAACTTCACCTCCAAGAACACTTAAAAACAGGAAAAAAAATATGTTTTAGAAACAGGAACTGCCTGGATGATCACTTCTGCTTTCAGAGAAAAGAGCTCCCCACTCTTTTTGTTTCTGTTTTTGGCCTAAACCAGACTGGGGGGTCACATGTAAATGGCAGATTGTCTCCTCTCACAAGAGGTTGGGGGAATAATCTGCCATTTTTGTGGTTAATGTTTTTCCTGGGGTCCTAGAATTTGGGCAGTTGGAGGGGCCCCTGGGGGCCACATGATGGCTGCATATTGCCCATCCTGCTCTATCACATGAGATGTCATGGTAGAGCACAGAAGCTGTTTTACATCATGCTGCATCCACTTCCCTCAGTCAGCTACTATAGAGCAACAGTGTCAGTCCTCAGAAAATGTGCCGGTGACCTTGGTAGATTCAGCACATGGAATGGTTCCTGCCAATCCCCAGACAAGGTGTGTGGTGGTAGTAGGGGACTCCCTGCCTAGGGGAATAAAAGCAGTGGTTTGCAGGCATGACAAAATGTCTCAAGAGGTGTGCTGTCTCCTTAGGGCAAAAATCCATGATGTAACAGAGAGGCTGACAAGACTCATCAAACCTATTGACCGTCACCCCTTCCTTTTGGTCCACATGGGACCAATGACACTGTGAGGCATAGCCTTCAGGATATTACAAGGGATTATGGGGTTCTGGGTAGGAAGCTGAAGGATCTTGATACACAAGTTGTCATTTCGTGTCTCCTCCCAATTGAAGGACATGGCACAGGAAGGGAGGGAAGAATAATGGAGATGAACAACTGGCTCCACAGATGTTGCCACAGATGTTCCCAACAATTTGATTTCTTGGACCATGGTCTGTGGTTTCATGAAGATGGACTTCTGGCAAGTGATGGGTGGTACATCACGGCAGCTGGCATGAATGTTTTTACTAAGAGTCTCACAAAACTTATCGGGGGCCTTTAAACTGAGTTATGTGGGTGAGGGAGGAAGCATTCCTGAGGACAAGAGTTCATGAAGTGCTGGAGATAACATCTCACCTGTTATAGAGAGAACTGGGTGAACACTACAACAACCCAACCATGGGAGGGAAAAGCAGCTAAATAAGCAGCTAGGGGGGATGAGCCATGGTCTTAGATGTGTCTACACCAATGCACAGAGCATGGGATATAAACAAGATGCATTTGAACTTTTAACACAGCAAAGCAAATATGATATAATAGGCATCACTGAAACCTGGTGGGATGAATCTCATGATTGGAATACAGTAGGAGCCCCATGTTCACTGGTGATTGGTTCCAAGAGTCCCTGTGGATACCGAAAACTATGGATAATAGTGAACACCATTGAACATAATGGGGCATCTAGTTTAAAATACCATAGAGTTGCCTTGGAGGACCTAGAAAATGGGTAGAGAGGACTCATTTTCTAGGAAGTATCTATGGTAGTTGTGCTGTTTTGTGTCCCATGGATAACTGAATCAGAAGATAATGAATCAGTGGATACAGGGGTCTTACTGTATAGTAACAAAATGGTAGAACTATTTTAGAAAAATAGATCAAACAGGGAAGGAGGAGAAGTAGCATTATATGTCAAGAATTTTTACTCCTGGAAGCCAGATTGCAAGCATGTGGGTAAAAATTCAGGGGTAGAGAGACAACAGGGATGTCATTGTGGGGGTCTATTACAGGATAGACTGAAGACTTGGATATGCCTTTCTGGGACAGATGACCACACATTCAGACAGGAGAAATGTACCAGTACTGGGAGATTTCAACTATACTGATATTTGTTGGAAGTCAAACTCTGCCAAGAATATGAGATCCAACAAATTCCTCACTTTCCTTGCAGACAATTTCATTGTCCAGAAGGTGGAAGAGGCAATGAGGATATCCAGCATTTTAGATCTGATCCTAACCAACAGGGATGGCTGAGTTAATGGGGTGGAAGTGGCAGGATCCTTAGGTAGAAGTGATCGTGTTCTCCTGGAATCCGGTATACAGTGGAAAGGGGAAGCCAAACATAGTTAGACACTTAGACTTTAAGAAAGCTGATTTCAATAAACTTAACAAAACACTGGATGTGATCCTGTCCTGTTGTCAGGATTACTAGAAGAGAAGGGAGTTCATCATGGATGGGAGTTTCTTAAATGTGAGATATTGAAGGCACAATTTCTAACAGTTCCAATTGGGGGGGGGGGAATGCAAGATGTCTAAAGAAACCAGGATGAATGTCTAAAGAAGCTTCAACTGCACTAAGATTTAAAAGGGACATATACAAGAAATGGAAATAGGGGGAAATCACCAAAGAGGTATTCTAATAAATAGCCAGCATATGAAGGGAGGAAGTTGGAAAAGCTAAAGCACAGAATGACCTCAGGTTTGCTAGAGAGGTTAAAAACAATAAATCTCTCCCCCGACTCTCTCTCACTCTCTCTAGTAATGTCCATAGCAAAAGAATGAACAAGGAAATGATAGGGCCACTGCATGGAGATGATGGCAAAGTGCTAACAGGGAACAGAGAAAAGGCAGAACTGCTCAACACATTATTTGCCTCGGCCTTCTTCCAAAAGGAAAAGAGTATTCAACTTGGGGGAAATGGAGCAGAGGAAATGCAGCACAGAAAAGGTAAAGAGGTAGTACAAGAATACCTGCTACTCTAAATGAATTTAAGGCTCCAGGGCCAAATGAACTACATCCAAGGAAGAAGTAATATCAGAACTACTGGCAATAATCTTTGAGAATTCCTGGAGAACATATGCAAATATTGTCCCCATCTTCAAAAAGCGAGGGCGGGGGAAGAGGACCAAAACAATTATCAACCAGTCAGCGTGACATAAATACCAGGAAAGATTCTGGAGCAGATAATTAAACTGACAGTCTGTAAGAACTTAGAAAGGAGTGCCATGATTGCTAAAAGTCAACACGTGTTTCTCAAAAACAAGCCATGCCACACTAACCTTATCTCTTTTTTTGACAGAGTTACAAATTTGGTAGATGAAGGGAATGCTGTAGGTGTAGCATATCTTGATATCAGTACAGCCTTCGACAAGGTTCCCCATGATATTCTTGCAAACAAGCTAGTAAAATGTGAGCTAGATAATGAGATTGTTAGGTGGATTTGTAATTGGTTGATTGACTGAACCCAATGGCTCCTTTTCATCCTGGAGGGAAGTGACGAGCGGGGTGCCACAGGCTTCTGTCCTGGGCCCAGTGCTATTCAACATCTTTATCAATTACTTGGATGATGGAATAGAGGGCATGCTCATCAAATTTTCAGACAACATCCAATTAGGAGAGGTAGCTAATAGTGCAGAGGACAGGTACAGAATTCAAAATTACCTTAACAGATTAGAAAGCTCAGCCAAAACTAACAAAATTAATTTCAACAGGGAGAAATGTAGAGTACTACACTTTGGCATAAAAAACGAAATGCACAAATATAGGATGGGTGACACCTGGTTTAATAGCAGTGCACGTGAAAGGGATCTAGGAGTCTTTAGTGGACTACTAGCTGAACATGAGTCAGCAGTGTGATGTGGCAACTAAAAAAGCCAATGTAGTTCTAGGCTGCATCAATAGGAGTATAGTGTATAGACTGAGGGAAGTAATAGTGCCACTCTATTTTGCTTTGATAAGACCTCACCTGGAATACTGTGTCCAGTTCTGGGCACCACAATTTAAGAAGGATGTTGACAAGCTGGAGCATGTTCAGAGGAGGGCAGCCAAAATGGGGAAAGGTCTGGAAGCCATGCCCTATGAAGAGTGTCTTAGGGAGCTGGGTATGTTTAGCCTGGAGAAGAGAAGGCTAAGCGGTGAGCAGGGCCAGTTTAAGGAATGCAACACTTTATTTTGGGGTCCCCATATGTTTATCTCAGGTCAATGTAACCTAACCTAACCTATTCACAGTACAGGATATTCAGATTATTACTAATAATGTTTTTGCAGGAGGAGGGTTACGATGGGGGGCCCCCCACAATGACTGGGCCCCCTGCAGCTGCAGGTGCTGCAGGGCCCTTAAACTGGCCCTGGCAGCAAGATGACAGCCGTTTAAATATTTGAAGGTATGTCATATTGAAGATGGAGCAATGGATCCAAACTACAGGAAAAGAGATTCCATCTATACATTAGGAAGAACTTCCTGACAGTAAGAGCTGTTCGGCAGTGGAATACGCTGCCTCTGAGTGGTGGAGACTCCTTCTTTGGAGGTTTTTAAACAGAGGCTGGTCGGCTATCTGTTGGGAATGATTTGATTGTGTATTCTTGCATGGCGAGGTGTTGGACTGGATGGCCCTTGTGGTCTCTTCCAACTCTATGATTCTTAACTTTGCTATATAAAAGCAACGTTAAGTGGTGTTATTTTAAAATTTTGTATCATACTATTTGCATTAGTGATTAACTGCAAATGACATAAGAGCACATTTGAATCATTGGAAGACTGGCTCCCAGCATTATAATATTTTAATGGCTCTGTTATTTGAGGATATACACACACATCACAAGAACTTACTATGCCAGGAATATAACACTATTTTCTAGTTCATGGGTGGGATATCATGCAGCCTTCTAGATGTTGTGGGATTGCAACTCCTAGCCACCCTGACCAGCATAGTGAATGTGAGGAAATAATGGGAAATGCAGTTCAACAAAATCTAGAGAACTACAGGATTCCCATCCCTGTTCTAATTACTGTGAGGAAATAGAGCCTGGGAATTTCTTTCTTGGACTTCTTGTTGTGTGCATTCAAGTCATTTCTGACTTATGGTGACCCTAAGATGACCCTATCATGGGGTTTTCAATTGAACATTTGGGAAATACATTTTAGGCACCCAAAGAAAAGGGGCAGGTCAAGTGGCCAAGGAAATACAAATGCAGCAAATTTAAGAGTTCTAGGTGCAAAGCATTTTCAGCTTCTCTATCTCTACAATGCTAAAAGTTTGGGGACTGAATTAAAATTTCATAGGGGGGGCAGAATTCTTATTTGAGGGCCAATGTCCTCATTTTTCCCCCTTCCCCGCATGCAGCTTTCCTCCTGTAGCACAGTGTGAGAGTTAAAGGTATGCAATATTTTTCTTTCCTGTCCTAACACAGGGCTCCCTCTGCTGATGGGCCATGGCACTTCACCAACATAAAGGATCTTAGAACATTGTGTTTATGTGCTTTCAAATTGCCTAGAAATTTTATGGTGACTCCATGAATTTCATAGGGTTTTCTTAGGCAAGGAATACTCAGAGGTGTTTTTGCCAGTTCCTTCCTCTGAAATATAACCAACAGCACCTAGTATTCATTGGCAGTCTCCCATCCAAGTACTAACCAGGGCTAACCCTGATTATCTTCCAAGACCAGATGGGATCTGGTTCCCATTAGCATTTTCCAAAATAGGTGATTAGTGTGTGTGTGTGTGTGTGTGTGTGTGTGTAAGACTCCTGTGACCTGCATATTACAGATCAGGAACAAGGAATGAGATTGAGAGGTTGTTACTAGGCTGTCCAATTGCTGTGTCAGAATTTCAGCCTGGTCTGAAGTCTATTGTTTTGTCCACTTACCCACATTAGCCAGATAATTGCATACATGTGAAGAATCTGTGCAGTTGCAGGAAGCTTTTTTTATACCAAGGTCTTTTTCATGCTACACAATTCCAGCATTCTGACACCACTTAAATTTCCATGGCTGCATCCTACAGAATCCTGGGATTTGTAGTTTGGTGAAGCACTAGATCTCCTTGGCAAAGGATTATATGTGTCCCATGAAGATACAACTCCCAGGATTCCATAGGATGGAGCCAGGACAGTGAAAGTAGTGTCAAAGTGCTATACTGTAATTGTGTAGTATGAAAGAGAGGCCAGGTTAGAGACTATTATTTTTGTTTAGCTCAGTGGTGTCTACATTAGGAATGGGGAATGTGTGGCCCTTCAAGAGGCTGTTCAACTGCAACTTCCATCAGAGCTCATCAGCATTGGCTATGCTATCAAGGGATGATGGGAGCTGCAGTTTAGCAACATCTGGAAGGCTCCACTCTGTCTACCCCTGGTCTACACTGACAGCCTGTAGCTCTTCAGAGTTTCAGGTAGCAGTCTTTTCAGGATTGAAAATGGGAACATTTGCAGGTCCAGCAAGTGCTCTTTCACTAAGCTGCAGCCCTTCCCCATAGTTATGTTAGTTTATATCTGTTGAATTAATTGCAATTACTGCTCCAACAGGAACTGTGTTTCAATTTGCAGCACAAGGGATTTTTACTCACGATCAACTTTCGTGAGTAAACATTGCCAAAATATTACACTCAGATGTCCCTGCGGTACCGCAACAGTACCGGCAGGGACGGGCGTCATCCGAAAGGGACGCCCTGCAGCGCAGTAGTCTCGCAACGTGGCGAGGCTGCTTCCGTTGCATTTTACTTGTCCGAAAAAGTCCTTAGTTATTGGTATTCTAGCTATCGCAGATATAATCATATGTTTACTGTGTTTTGCTCGATGTCTATGGCTTTTTTCAAAATATATATCAGGAGGGTTCAAGTCAGGCTAAGGCCTACTCCCCCTTAACTTGTTCATCTCAAGGAATTATATTAAGTGGTCTTTGTTTACCTATGACCAAAGGTGGGAGCTGTAGTGAGAAGAAGAAGAAGAAGAAGAAGAAGAAGAAGAAGAAGAAGAAGAAGAAGAAGAGTTGTCCCTTCATATTTGTTGGGGCTTGGTTCCAGAACCCCCTGTGGATACCCCAATCCATGAATATTCAAGTCCTGTTATAAGCAATGGCATAGCAAAATGGTGCCCCTTATATAAGATGGCAAAATCAAGGTTTGCTTTTTAGATTATTATTTTTTAAAGAATATTTTCAAGCTATAAATACTTAAATCTGTGGATACCAAATCCATGGATACGGAGGGATAACTCTAGTAGTAGTAGTAGTAGTAAAAGAAGAAGAAGAATTAAGCCCTCACTCTTAGCATGGAAGTTCCCTGCATTTGGAATTCCCTGGGGTAGACTCCCTATTCCATTGTAGACCTGAAATCTCCATTATTTGAAAGCAAGAATGCCAAATAAGCTATAAATGACCTTTATTCTTCATTCCCTTGACTACATCCTGTGTATTATAACATATAGGTGTTAGACTAGGCTGACCCCCTCCCTGCTTTCCTTTCACCAGCAGGCATTTAATTTGTAGTTGTGGGCACAGAAGCTTTTATGGGGATGTGTTTTATTGTTTTTATTCCTTTGACTTTTATATGTTTTTATATAATTTTAAATTATTACAATTTTAATTGTTTTTAACCTTTTAACTGTTGTATCTTTTTAATTGTTTTTATGTATTGTGAGCCGCCTTGGGTCCCAATCTGGGAGAAAAGCAGCATAGAAATCAAATAAATTAAATACATTAAAAAATAGGTGATAACAGGGCTTCTTACCTGATTTACAAGTGCTCTTGTTAACTGGATTTTTTATTCATAGAATATGCTATGATAAATGGACCAGAAAAAGACGACTGTCTTAGGACAGTCTGATAGATGGCAGACAGAAAGGATATACTTTGAACTAAGGTGTTAATAATCTTCTGAATGCATATGTGAGGAAAGCCAGTTGAAGAGGCTGTATAAAGTGGTCTCTGAAATTTGTTTCTTTGTCTCACTCTTGGGCCTTTTCCAAAAGTATGTACCTGTATTTCTGCAGAAATAAATCTTGGGGTCCCCCCCCATTCCTTGCTCGACTGTCTTACTAATTGCTAGGCACAAATCTCACTCTTGTGAAAGGGGCCATAAAAAGGCTTCACATAAAAAGAATGTCACTGTCAGAGGCTTTGCTAACTGAGGTATGCCTGTTGTAAGTTTGGAAGAATCTGCTTATTTGGAAAACTGTAATGCTGAACAAATTGGAAGGTGTTCGATATTTTATTGGGAATGGCTCTTTTCTGTCACTATCTTCAAGAAGGGCTTAGAAAAGTTACTTTTTGAATTACACCTTCTAGAATCCCCAACCAGCATGGCTAGGAATCGTAGTCCAAAAATATAGCAAACTCAGGGCTTGTGTAGATGAGAAGATCTAATGTGGATTACTGCGCATTAATGCAAATTCGCTGCAGCATTTATTTGTCTCCATGGTCCTTTGGCAAAATTGCTGGTATGTAAAACTACCCATGTTTGAAATGCACATGCAGCCATGCCTGCGAATCAAGATGGTGGCTGAGAGTGAATTACTTGTATTGTTATTCTCCACAAGTTGTTGCTGCTGCACAGTATTTTTTAAACTGTACATCAAAGGAACACAAGTGCAACCTTCCACTTAAAAAAGATGTTTGGTTGTCTCAGTGCATCAAAAAAAGCACATGATTGCTAACACGAAACTCCATAATGGCGCTTCCAGCCACTTCATTGCTGGCAAGCCTGCTCCCTGTGCATATCTGACCAATCAGCTTTCCACTTCTGCCCTCACCGAGAATGCACAGTGATGCGAATTGGTTGTCCAAACGAGTGGTAATGTACATTTTTATGCATTATTTTTAAAACTTAGGGAAAAGCCACAAAGGCCTTTCCCCTGCAGTTTTTGGAGTTTTTGGCCCCCTTCCTTTTGAATAACATGAATTACTGCGGGATCTCCTTGGGACAAAAGTTATTCTCTATGAATTCTATTAGGATATTTTCCCCCACTGTCTAGATAACCCCATAGTTTTCCACTGAAGATGTCTGATTTGGGCTGGACAGGAAACAGCACAGGTATATCCATTAAATAACCCTATACAGCTTAGGTCCAGACTATTTGAATGAACGTATCTCCCCATACGAACCTGCAAGGGTTCTAAGATCATCACGTAAATTTAGATTTTATATTGTGGTGTTTTTAATAGTTTTGAACTGTATTTTATGTGGTATTTTGTGAGCTGCCTTGGGTCCCTTCAGGGAGAAAGGCAGCACATAAATTAAATAAATAAAATAATAAATAATGTTTAAAAAGAGAACAAAGTTACTGGAGAAGAGAAGTGTTTTAATGCTTATGTAAAGTAATTTAGTTTCTTTACTACTTTATGTGACTGTTGTTCTTGTTGTTGTTGTATGCCTTCAAGTAATTTTCATCTTATAGTGACCCTAAGAGTGTTCTTGGTAAGATTTGTTCAGTGGGGGTTTGCCTTTGCCTTCCTCAAAGAATGTGACTTACAAGGTCACCCAGTAGGTTTCCATGATAGAGTGGGGATTTGAACCCTAGTCTTCATTGTCATAGTCCAACGTTCAAATCACTACACCACACTGGCTGTTAAAAATGTGGTACATTTTAAAAATCTGTTTATATTTAAATATGTTGTAGCATGGACTGTTCTAAGTATTTTTAATTCCCCCCACCCCGAGGTTAGCACTCTTTGTGTGTGTGTTAAAGAAGCAACCTTCTGTTTGCAGGCTTATTTCACAATCCTTCCATCAGTAAAACCATGAGAAAGTAGCAGTTAGAAATGCAGCCCTGAATAATTATGTCGTCACTTTTAGCAGCAGGGATGAGTGTTTTCTCTAGAAGTACCAGTGAGTGTGACCCCATATAACTGAGTCACCCTAAATTACACTCAGATTTATCCTTCTTGAAAATTTAGAATATAGGCTGAAGTTGCACACTTAGCACAGTTTATTCCAGTGGTATAATTGGAAACAGGACTTAATAGGATAAAAGCATCAGGATTTTATTATGTTATCTGCCACATCACTCAAGCTTCCCTGTTCCTTCTGTTCTTATCTGCAACCAACACAGTAGCCTTGGGGAATGTTAATTTTCACAGCAACAATGGATTGCTATAAACTCTCTCTATTTTAATACAATGTATATTGGTATGGATTAGGTTTGAATGAGCAGCTAAAACCTTGTTAGTTTAACAAAAGATGTACTCCTAGAAGAAATGTGGTGGTGGGGACTTATTTATATAAGGGTGGACAAACTCTGAAAAGCTGGGGACTAATATTTCACCTCTGAGATCTGATGCAGTACACCCCTCCTGATGAAATCAGAATACAAATGAGCAGAATTGGGTTTTTTTGGTTGGAATTTTTTTTAATGTGACGCAGTTTTAAGTCAAAACAAGGTGCAGAACAGCCATGAATCATGTTTTAAAGCAGTGATTCCCAAAGTGGGCGCTACCGCCCCCTAGTGGGCGCTGCAGCCATCCAGGGGGCAGTGATGGCCACAGGTGCATTTGGGGGCGATTAATAACTGTAAGGGGGCGATGAAAGCATAAAAGAAAGAAGAGAAGATTTAGAAAAATTGATTTATGTATTCTGTTCATAATGCTTAATTTTTCTTTGAACAACGTACTGGACGTTGGCATGGTTCCTGCATACTCCCTCACTTGCATTGAGGTATGTGGAATCGCACACTGCTACTGTTCATGTGGTGCCACTGAATTGCCGTTCCAAAACATGTGAGCACTACGAGCATTGCATGAGCACTACGAACATTGTCAACTTCCGTGATTAAGAAACGGCCAAATATGACACTGGAGCTGCTATCTGTACTGGAACAGAATCGGCAGGGGGACGGCGTCATATGAAATGTCTCCCCGCCGCAAAGCAGCTTTGCAAGAGGGACAACCCTTCTTGCGGTGTATTTCTCCGTCCGAAAAAGTCCTAAGTTAGATTGTTGTGATATTGTGACAAGTTAAAGTTAACTAACAAATAGTGCGACTATAATTGGTGAGTATTATTTATTTATTTTGTAATAATTATATGCGCTTTACAATTAATAATATCATGTTTATTTATTTCATTATTATTTATTTTAATTTGTTTTTTACAAAAATCTTTCAAAAAATTACAAAAAGTATTAATTAAAAATACCTCCATAAAAAAATATTTTTTCTACAGATAATAATGGCTCAACCAAAGAAAAAATGTAGACAATATAATATTGAATATTTGAAATATGGCTTTATTGAGTCGCCTGTAAACAATACATTACCAATGTGCCTGATTTGGCAGAAAGTTTTATCAAATGAAGCTATGAAGCCTTCCAGACTACAAGAACATTTGACTAAAATTCATGGTGATAAAAAAGATAAGGATTTATCTTATTTTCGAACACTAAAAGTAAAATTTATCAAACAACCAACATTGGCAAAACTCTTTTCAACCGCAACCACACAAGATGGTGATGGCTTGCTTGCTTCTTACAATATTTCGTTAATGATTGCCACATTGGGAAAACCTCATACTATTGGTGAAGAACTAATTATAAGTGAAGAAGTAATACGTACTGTGATACACAACCCAGCATCTGATATTATCAAGAAAATTTTGTTGAGCAATTATACAGTGCAAAGAAGAATTGATGAAATGGCTCGAGATGTTGAAGATTCATTGTGTGGCTATTTAAAAACATCTCGGTTTTCTATTCAACTTGATGAGTCAACTTTGTTAGGAAATGAAGCTTTACTTTTAGCATACGTGCGGTTCACAAAGGAAGAACAAATTTGCCAAGAATTATTATTTGCTAAATATTTGCAAACTGATACTAAAGGAGAATCAATATTTCATGCATTGGATGAGTTTTTTAAAGAAAAAGAAATACCTCTGAGTAATATCTTATCAGTAACCATAGATGGTGCTCCAGTGATGGTAGTGCGCTACAGGGGTTTTCTTGCATATTTAAAAAAGGAGGTGCCGAATGCATTCACAGTACACTGTGTCATCCATTGTCAACATCTAGTTGCCAAAAATTTAAGTGCATGCCTACATAATTCATTACAATATGTAATTAAAGCTATCAACACAATCAGAAGCAAATCATTGAATGACAGATTATTTAAACAGCTTTGTATTGAAAACGTGCCTGTTTAGATAGGTTTTATAAGCTGTTTAACTCAGTGCTGTAGTTCTTGAAAGATAAAAATGATGCTTTACGATCCAATTTAATTCAATCCAAAAGTGACATTGCTTACTTGACCAACTTGTTTCAAAAATTTAATGAAAGCAATCATCTGCTTCAAGCTGATGAACTGAGTTTAATAAAAACAAATCTGTTATTTCTGCATTTGTGACAAAACTTCTTCTGTACAAATGAAATTTTGGATGAGGGGAATTCAGCCAGTTCCTAAATTTATCAGGAGCAGAAAAAAAAAGATGAAGACATACTTTATTATTGTGAGCACTTGGATGCTCTCCATTCAGATTTTAATCAACGATTTGATGATATTTTGAAAATGAACATACCTGATTGGATTTTGGATCCTTTTTCTAGTGCAAACACAGAAGAATCTCCACAGTTACAAGAAGAACTGATGGAAGTAACTACAAATGATGAATTGAAATTTAAACTCAAAAGCGGCTACGAACAATTCTGGCTGCAAAAGGAGATCCCTACGGCTTATCCTGAAATATGGGCTGTAATTCAAAAGTTCTTAATTGCATTTCCTTCATCATATTTAGTGGAACACGGCTTCAGTGCGGTAACCAATTTATTAACAAAAAAAAAAGAAAGAAAAGAAAAGAAACAGATTGCAAATAGTCAATCGCGGTGATTTAAGATTATTGCTCATGAAAATAGAGCCGAGGATTACTAAATTGGTAGCAGTATACCAGGTTCATCCTTCTTATTAAGATGATTTCGAATGTTTTAACTTTTTTTGAATTACCTTTCTATTCTGAGTTCAATAATTAGTTTCATAATTTCAAACTTCAATGTTTCTAATTTACACCTTTACTATATTTTATGAAAAAAGTAGGAACATTAATACATATATCCTTCTGTTTAATTGCTATAAAAATAAAATAAAAAATTAATTTCCAGGGGGCGCTGAGTAATATTTTTTCTGGAAAGTGGGCTGTAGGCCAAATAAGTTTGGGAACCACTGTTTTAAAGGAAAGCCACTGTTCTTACAGGGTTGTAATTCTCCTTTTTCGCTGATTCTCTCCACCCCCAGCAGGGTAAATGTGTGGGTGGTCTACTGTATGCACCCTGTGGGCCACATGTTTTCCACCCCGCTTCATATGGATTAATCCAGCAGTCTGCATTTTTATTCTCTCCTTAGGAACATTGCCATGGGGACTTGTCTGATAAACATTTACACTTCCAGATTTACCACTAACCCCCATCCACACCCCTTAATATCCTTTCCATACTGGGAACAAAGAACTAATGATGTCAGGGAATAATAATAATAATAATAATAATAATACTAAATATTATTATTAATATTATTATTGCAAAAGTGAGTATCCCTATTTGAATACTTGTGAACAGAATCAAGGCAAGTAAGACCTTGTTACCAGGATGTTTGCTTCTGCTCTACAACTGCTACCACTGCTTCTGACATTTACCCTGCTCTTTTTTCCCCCCTCTCCAAGAGCCTAGTAACTTATTCAGGGTAGGGCAAGGGAAAGCAGAATTGGTCCTGGTGGGTGCTCTATATCCCAGGGCAGCTAATGTTTTCCTGCCATGGATAATTACTGCATGTGTGTGTGTGTGTGTGTGTGTGTGGAGATTTTCAGACTACACTGTTATAGTGTTACTATTCCACTTTAACTGCTCTGGCTACCTCCTGTGGAATTCTGGGATTTGTAGTTTAGTGAGGCCTAAGAGCTCTCTGGCTGAGAGTTGCAAATGCCCCTTCCTAAACTGCAAATCCCAGGATTCAACAGGAGGCAGCCATAGCAAATAAAGTGGAATAGTAACACTATAACAGTGTTGTCTGAAAATCTAATGTGTGTGTTCATTATCTACATTTACATCCCTCCTTTCCTCCAGTGAGTTGATGGCAGTGGTTTTTTTTTTTTTTTTGTGCCCTGGAACTGAATGCTTCCAAAAAATCCCAAGAGTTTTCAGGAGCATTTGATGTGACTTCTCACAAAGGCACTGTGACTTTCCACACTGCAACTTTCCACAACCTCTCTTTCTCCTTGCCTCCATGACTTCACAAGAGCCCACTCCTGGCCTCAGGTTTAGGCTCTGAAATCTCAAGGAATAGAAAGCTACTGATCTGGCAACTCTTAAATCTCTTCGCCTACCAGTGGTTTCCTCCCAAAATGTGCCCCCTGTTACCATAGAGGAAACACAACTTTCACAGAACAAAACTTCTTCACCCCTGTCTTGAAGAGAGAAGGAAATGGGTGGAGGAAGTGGGTGGAGAGATGAGAAAATACCCCAAGAAAAGATAAATATGTGACTCAGAATCATGAAAGTCTTTCTTGCCTTCCCCAGCCCCCACAATCTTTGGGCATGTCTCTCGCTCTCCCTCTGGCTGCTGCAGACACTTGTCTCATTCCTGAAAGGTCCGAGTGACTACATGGAAGACTATCAGGATGTAAACTCTTGCTCCCCTTATATACAAACTGGGGGAGGGATGTATGTGGGATATTAACAGCACTTGACCTAAGAAACAGCCTAATGCTAGATTATAGTTTTTGTCATACAGTTTCTGAGCAGTCGTGTTGCAATAGTGAAAGGACTCATTTATTCTAGGTGATGAAGTATGGGCCATATGAGCCAGCTGGTCTTCCCAATGGCTGCCTGTGCTTTTACTGCACAAATCGGTTGCTTTGGGATTAAACTACATTTTTACAGAGCTTGGGGGAAAGGCTGCAGCTCCGAGAAGGATTCTGGGACATCATATCTGGCAGTGGTGAGCTTCTGAAAAGGAAGGATGCTAGACAGAGCACTTGTTTAGGACTGGCAATAGATGAAAACCAGCAGAACAGGGGCATTTAGAGTAGAAAAGCTGTGGATGGGGAAGGGTTGGGCATCTCCCTTTTTTCCCCCACCTTAAATTCCTCCTACCCATTTCTGTGCAATATGTATGTCAGTATATACTTCATATTTAGCCTCTCAGGGTCAGACTAGGGAGGGCATTAAATGTGAGCATCTAGCTCTGAGATCGTTTCTTTTTTCACTCATGGTTACTAAATGTGCAGGTAGGGGAGGGTTTGGCCACAACCTTTTTGAACAGTTTTATTTGGGTGTGTGCATGTGTGTATGTGTGCCAATTGAGTTAATTTCTCTCCAAAGTTCCCAAATATTAGCTGGATGTAGTTTTAAAAATGTGCAGGGAGGAAGGTTTAATCCTCCCCTACTGATGCACAGTCGACCTGATTCAGATTGGGCCACTGTACTCTTAGGAGATTTTCAGACACGGAAAAATCGTCCCTTGCCGCGCGAGCAGCCTCCCGAAACTGCTGCGCGGCAAGGGTATTTTTCGGACGACGCTGTGCCTCTTGCGAAGCCGTCCGTGTCACTTCCGTGAAGCTTGGGACGGCTCCGCGTCATATTTCAATCACGGAGGCTGCCCGTGCTTGAAATATGGCGCGGAGCCGTCCCAAGCTTCACGGAAGTGACACGGACGGCTTCGCAAGAGGCACAGCGTCGTCCGAAAAATACCCTTGCCGCGCAGCAGTTTCGGGAGGCTGCTCGCGCGGCAAGGGACGATTTTTCCGTGTCTGAAAATCTCCTTACTTATGAGTAAAGCAAAAATATGCCACAATGAGATGCTATGCATTTATATTGGGGTGAGTAAAGTGTGGCCCCCATTATTTTTTTGTGGCTTTCAGCCCCCTTGTGTCCAAAACAAATGGGGAAAACATTGCCCTAAATTGCCCCTAAATGCCCTTTGGGGCTGTGGGGGTAATTTTGTCACGTCCCCACAGACAGTTTTAAGAGGAAAGAAGCCAGACATTAATGTCTGGCTCACTTCCTGTTGTAAAAAAAGGAACTCCTCTTGGGCCTGAAGCAGCCCAAGGGGCAGAAACATGGCAAATTTGCCCCCCATAACTCCATAGGGCATTGTGGGGGTTACTTTTTTGTAGGGTGTGTGGCAGGGGTACAGCCCTACAAGTTCTCCTGAGGGGCCAGTGGGCCCTCAAGTATACTGTATATATTATCTAGTTTGACGTTCAGATATATAAGAATGTGGTTACTGAATGGTGAGAGAAAAACATACTTATAAAGGCATTGTGTCCATTCAGAGACTGGAAAAGAAAAAAATGGTTTCCAATGTAAAGACAGCTCAACTGGTTCACAAGGCTTCACCTCCTTAGGAAGCTTTTATTACCCAAGAAGGACCAAGGGAACATAATAGGCTGCAGACATTTAAGTCGAAACTCTTAGGTTGAAAAAAAAAGTTTAAAATGTGGCCAGATGTTGCATTGGGTGGTAGTGCTATGGCTGCATTTATATCTGACTTTGCTTTAAGTTGGCATGGATGCAAGTGATTTTATCTGCAAAAAAAGTATAGGAAGTAGATTACTGTTGGTTTCCAATGGCTCTGTTCTCTCATGTTTCTTACACTGTGTCATGTGTCCCACCACTTTGCTATTAGCACCTGCCCAGAACTAAATGAAGCATTGGGAGAAAAGGAGGACCCAGTTACTGGCCCTAGTACATTTCAGACTCAAAGGGAATGGGCAGATACTGATCCTCTACACAGAAGATACCCTGCTTGTTCAGAGGGACTGAGCACCAGAACTTCTAGGACCACCCCTCTCCCAGGACTCAAGGAGCAGAGACAGCAGTACATCCACATGGAGGCCCAGAACCAAAGTTGCAGTCCTTGTCTTGTCAGAAAAAGGTCCGAGGGAGCCTGGCTTGCCTCTCTCCTTTGTTCATATAGGGAAATCGAGGACACTTGTGGAAGATAAGCATTCAGATGACTCCATTGTTCTTTGTGTAGTCTTTGCAAGGAGCTCTGCCAAACAGATTTCAAGTAGCCTTCCTACCAACAGCATGGGGTTGCAGAAACAGTGAAAAAAAAACTTCATGGAATTCATCCTACCTGTCTGAATGGAATCCTGCACCAATCCACACTATTTGGAAGGAGGGAGGGCCCAAACAGCAAAAACAATTCCCATAGTTGTTTTTTTTAAGTGAGGCGGTGTGCATTCCTGCTCGTTAGGACAAACTAACGGCAAGCGATTCGAAGGGAAGCACAAAGCTGATTGGCTGGGTGAAAATGGGGGTGGGGCTTGCTAACAGGGCAAGCACCCACTGCTGCCATGTTAGATTTCCACCTTAGTGAGTGATTGCAAAGGCGATAAAACAGGATGGTTTTTTGTTTTGTTTTTTCTTTCCTGGTAAATCAGAAAATTGCTATATTTACCTTGGGTTTTTCCTGGGCTGTGAGGCCATGTTCTGGAATAGTTTCTGACGTTTTGCCTGCATCTGTGGTTGGCATCTTCAGAAAATGGTTGGGTGGGAGTGTATGTGGAGTTTATATGAACCCCTGTTGGGGAGTATATGTAAATTTGTGTAATTGAATGGTTAGTTTCTGGGTATAGAAATGCAAGGCTCGTTAGTGTCTGTTCCAACTTCACAATCGCTATATTGTTCCAGTGCACCTTGGACAACATTTTTTTAAAAAATTGGGGCAGTGAAGAACTAACGCAAGTAAATCGCTAGCGGCCGCCATCTAGAATGCAAGGCTTATGGGGGCTTCTGAGGCCAAAAACACCATTAGGACACATTGCTGCTATGAAATGCCATTACTAAGATGTACTCTGCTTTTTCCCCCTTGTGTAGATAGGCCCGTGTAGATGGACTTTCTTCTTAGTGTTTTAACACTGACCAAGGGAATTGGAAATTGGAAATGAAAGACAGTGGGACATATCTAGAACAATAACTCTGTTTTTTAAAAATGTCATTTGTTGGTATGAAATTTTACTTATTGGGCTAAAAACACTCAAAAGGTGGGGCTGTCTTGTTTTTCATAAAACAAGTTGGAGAAAATATCCAAGGTACATTTTGCCCCAAAGCTCCACTCATACAAAAGCTAAATGCTTCCTTTAAAGAAAAAAATGAAAGCTTAGAATGCAGGCCAGCTGATGTTCCAAATGGGCTCAAGGTAACATGCCTAGAATCTGGATAAATCCAGCCAACCAAGTGGTATGGCAACCTAAGCTAGGTAGCCTGCACTTTCTCCTTACCACTTCATAGAATCATAGGTCCCGTCTACACGATTTAAATAATACGTACGGCGTGCGGAAGTTCGCGCTTCGGTGCAAACGGCCGTTCAGATGCATACGAATGCAAAAGAGGGGGGCTGGTTTTCCACCCTGAAATATGCACACACGGCGTTCGGGAGGGAAAGCAGATTGTGAAGAGAAATCCAAACGCCGTTCGGATGGCTGACGGGTCTGTACAGTCCGTTTGCACACATATGAACAGGCAGGGTAATCTGATTGGCTGGCTGAGTAGAGGGGGCGGGGCTAGCATGGAGGGGAATTGGGAGCGGCCGCCATGTTGGTTTCCCGGCTAGCGAGCATCCGGTAAGTCCGTGAATTTATATGTTTATTTTTATTTTATATTGTAAATACGGAAAACCGACTGTCCGCAAACCAGGAACCTTTTTTTAAAAAAAGCAGCGGGAGATTTAAATCTGCCGCTTGGCTTGCTCGTTCCAGCCAGCTTCGGGAAGACGGAGTCATATGGAGTTTAGGGGGGTTAAAAATCGTATAGCCAGTTCATATGCATACAAACGACAGGCTGTTCGTATTTTTTGCCCCCCATACGGATTTTTTTATGATCGTATAGCCGCACCCATAGAATCATAGAGCTGGAAGAGACCTCAAGGGCCATCCAGTCCAACCCCCTGCCATGCAGGAATACACAATCAAATCATTCCCAACAGATGGCCATGCAGCCTCTGTTTAAAAACTTCCAAAGAAGACTGAAGATCTTCCTTGGGTTTTTCCGGGCTGTGAGGCCATGTTCTATAATCATTTCTTTCTGATGTTTCGCCTGCATGATATGGAGTAGCCTTGCACATATACACAAAAACTTTCTAAGACTTCCTTCACATGTTGAATTAAACGTTTTATGTGCACCTGTTTCCACACTGTAATACAATTGCTGTTCTCCTTTTTCACAACTTATACTTCATGGAAACATACTCCACGAATACTTGCACATTATGGGGTAGCAGAGAAGCAAATTTGGCAGTAAATGTTAAATGTAATATCCATTGATTGTAATATAACTTATGTGGGAAACATCCCTGATATAATCATAAGCAGAAACCAAACCATAAACCCTTAGTGGTTAGAAATGCTGAAATCATCTTTAGAAATGTTATTATATCCAGCAGTGTATAAGTAGCGAGCCAGTGTGGTGTAGTGGTTTCAGCACTTGACTACAACTCTGGAGACAAGGGTTCAAATCCCTGCTCAACCATGGAAACCAACTGAGTGACTTTGGGCAAGTCACACTCTCTCAGCCTCAAAGGAAGGCGAAGGCAAACCCCCCTCTGAACAAATGTTGCCCCCCAAAAAACCCTGTGATAGAGTCACCATAAGGTCACCACAGTTCAGGAACAACTTGAAGGGACACAACAGCAACTGTGTATATGTATTTTAAATAAATAAAGAATATCTCACAGAAAGCAGATATACTGTACTTGCAAAAAGGCTTACCAAAAAGAATGGAAGACACACAGAACTCTAATGGCAATTCTTTAACTGGGGCTGCTCATGCAAGAAATAGAATGGATTGTGATGTTAGGCCAGTGATGGGCAACCTTTTGAGCTTGGTGTGTCAAACTTCACCAAAAAAATGAGCATAACTCGGGTGGTGTGTCACTTTGAGGAAAAAACATTATTTTGTGATATTTATTGTTTAAATAACATAAATGTATACAGTTGCCCCTCCATATTCGCAGCTTTCACTCTTGCGGTTTTGATTATTCGCGGTTTGCTCAGCAAGTACCCCATTCAAATCAGCTTCTCTCCCTCCCACTCAAGGGAGAGGAGCTGATTTAAATGGAGTGCTCGCTGAGCAAGTCAGGCACTCAACTCCCTGCTCTCCTGGGGCTTGGCTCCATTTGGGGGGGGGGGAGAAAGAGCCAAGCCCCAGGAGAGTGGGGAGTTGGTGGGAAAGGCACTTTTTAACCCCCTCCCGCCCTTCCCAAAGCCGCTATTGAGCTTTCTAAGCCTTGTTCATATATTCAGTATCCATGAAGACTAATATATACTCCAACATTTCACAGATGAAAACCAGGCCACATGTGGCCAAACAACATCAGTGTGTGGTCAAGATGGCAAAAGTTATGAATGAAGAAGGGAACACAGCCTAGGAGAGGGTGACTCAGTTTGCTTTTGCTTTCCTACTAGGAAGTCTAAGATTCTGCCCCTCTCTCCTCTTCCCCCTCAAAGAGTTAATTGAGTGCAAACTAATTTTGCACCTTTGAACTCAGCTTGCAGCAATGGAAGTCAGTCAAAGAAGAAGGGGGAAAGTGGAAAATTGAAAGTTGGCTGAAAAAGTGGGAAGACAGAGGATTTATCAGGACTGTCCCTGCCAAATTGGGACAGCTGGTGGGCATGTTTTCTCAGCCTATCATTAGGCAGAGTGGGGCTCTTGCCTTAGGGAGCAAATTTGGGGTGTCATCCAGAGTCAGCAAATTCTAGGTGACTGGATAATTACTCAACTCTTTACTGCCAGAGATGGGGAGAAGTAGTTGTGAGATTTGGGGCTTGAGCTTGTCACACATACACATACACATCTTTATTACGGTCATAGACCAGCACAGGTAAAAAGGGATACAGAATAAAGGTAAAAACACAGGATAAAAACAGGCTAAAAGCAGTATTTAAAATGTTAGCTCCAGTATAACAAGACTAGGTTGATACTATTCTACTGTGGAGGTCATTGTCTGTCGAATTTTAACCGCAGCTGCGCAGAATCTGGCAACATTATAAGTTGTTCCTGGGTTGGTGTCTGAAAGCAACAAGTTTATGTAGAATTGTCCAGTGTGCCCTTGATATTTATGCAACAGGGGTGAAATAAGGCTGAGACGTTTTTCCCTGTAGTATGAGCATTGGAGTAATACATGCTCTGTTGTTTCTATTTGGCCTGAGTTGCAGAGGCACAGTCTGTCTAAGAAGGGGATCTTCTTGTATCGGCCTTCAAGGACAGCTGAAGGGAGGGCACGACACCGTGCAAGAGTAAAGGCCCTTCGGTGTTTAGGTATTTCAAGTGTTGCTAAGTATGCCAAAGGAGAGGCCAGATATCTATTGGAGTCACTAGCAATGAAGGTTGGAGTGCTGGCTAGATCCAGTTGTCGCTCTATATCTGCTACCTGTTGCTTGATAGTAGCTTTTGCCCTATCATATCACAGGCTAAGCAGAAGATCTGGAGAGAGGCCCAGTGTTGAAATTTTAGTCATCACTGTCTGTTTCCAGCTGGATTCCAGCTCAAGGAATTATATTAAGTGGTCTTAATGAATACTAGGAAATCATCACTTAAGGTTAGTGGAGCAAGGCCAGTGGGAAAGAGGGATAGTCTGAGCCAGTAGTTGAGTATGGTCACCCACACTCTGGCCTCCATTTTCATAAATCCTGACTCCAGTCTCAGAGCTGCATTAGAGACACATTTTGGAGTTTGGAAAGCTGATCTTAAGAATTTGGATTGGACAAGTTCTAATGGAGCAGGGTTGGGGAAGGGTCCCAATTGGGATCCATAAAGCAGTTGTGCTACTGGTTTGGCTTCAAAGAGTTTGAGCGCTGCAGGTAAATAGTGGCCTCCTCTTGTCTTAAGAAATTTGAGAATGGCTGTTGTACTCCTCTGCGCATTGCAAGCAGCCTACTCCCCATGCGCTTTCCTACTACCAGTGGCTTGAAAAATTACCCCCAGGTATTTGAAGCAAGAGACCTGCTCAATCTTGTGGCCATCTATATTCCAGTTGTAGTTCTTAGGCCTTTTAGCAAATGCCATGATTTTAGTTTTTTGATAGTTGAGTTCTAGCTGTTCCACTCTGCAATATTGTGTTAGTGCTCTTACTGCTCTTTTTAGTCCAATGGGAGTTCTTGAAAGAACTGCTGCATCATCCGCATAAAGCAGCGTTGAAATATGCCTTCCCTCTAATTTTGAGGGGTGGAAATTAGTGTTGTTGAGGTGATCCACCAAATCATTGATGTAGAAGTTAAACAGCAGTGGGGCTAGAATGCAGCCTTGCTTGACACCCTTCTCAGTGACAATGTCGTTGGTGAGATATCCCTGGGGGTTACATCTTACTTTTAATGAGGTCCCTTCATGCAGCATACGTATTAGGTGGAGTAAACGTCGGTCGATCGAAGAAGCCTCCAGTTTTTTCCACAGTTTGGTTCGGGATATAGAGTCAAAAGCTGCTTTAAAGTCTATGAAGGCAGCATGAAGTGCTGCAGGTGGAGTATTTTTCAATAAGGTGGTGGAGTACAAGGCACTGATCTATGGTGGAGTGGCCTTCCCTGAAGCCAGCTTGTTCTTCTCTTGAGCTTGTCTATTTTTACGCAACTTGATGCAGGATGCTTGCTATTGGCCACTCTGCCTCAGGCAGCAAACCACAGTTGTCCCTTCATATCCATGGATTTGGTATCCATGGATTTAAGTATCCACAGCTTGAAAATATTCTTTAAAAAGTAGTAATCCCAAAAGCAAACCTTGTTTTTGCCATTTTAGATAAGGGACACCATTTTGCTATGCTCTTGCATAAAATGGGACTTGAGTATTCACGAATTTTGGTACCCACGGAGGTTCCTGGAACCAAAGCCAGGGCTGGTTTGAGCCACTAGTGGTGTCAGCATCTGCGACGGCCCCCCATCATTGTGGGGGGGGGCCCTGTAGTAACCCTCCTCCTGCAAAAACATGATTAGTAATCATCTGAATATCCTGTCCTGTGAATAGCTTAGGCTGAGTTAGGTTACATTGACCTGAGATAAACATATGGGACCCCCCAAATAAAGCATTGCAGGGCCGCCCAAAATTCCTTAAACCGGTCCTGACCAAACCCCAGTGAATATGAAGGGACAGCTGTATCTTGAGCTGGCCACCCAGGAGATTTTCAGACAACACTGTTATAGTGTTACTATTCCACTTTATTTGCTATGGCTGCCTCCTGTTGAATCCTGGGATTTGCAGTTTAGGGAGGGACATTTACAACTCTCAGCCAGAGAGCTCTTAGGCCTCACTAAGCTACAAATCCCAGAGTTCCACAGGAGGAAGCCAGAACAGTTAAAGTGCAATAGTAACACTATAACAGTGTAGTCTGAAAAATCTGTCTCTCCCCTCCACTGGACAGGCGGGGACTCGTGCGCAGCCTGCGGACGGTTCCGCTTTGTTCGAAGGGGCCAGTTCTCCCCCCTCCGCCTGTCTGCCGCCAGGGGGCGCCTGTGGACGCGGACTTCCCTAAGCCGGGAGGCGGCGGGGGCGGCGGTCTGGGCTTGGGCGGGAGGCAGGGAGGAGCCTCGACCGGTCGGAGGGTCGCGGTACCTGCGGCTGCCTGGGTTGTGCTTGGAGGAGCGCCTGCTGTCAGCATGAGGCGGCGGCTTCCTTGGGGTTGCCCTCCTGCCTGCTTGCCTCGGACGCGCCTGGCCCTCTGAGCGCCCCGCCTGAGCTTGCCTCTCTTCCTCCGCAGTGCTTTTTTTTTTGGGGGGGGAGACGAAAGCCTGGCCCGCCCCACCGCTGCAGCATGTCGAGGAGGGCCGGGAGCAGCCGGGGCGAGAAGGAGGCGGCGGCGGGCGGCGGGGGGAGCCCCTCGTACCTGGAAGAGGGGCAGTGCGACTCGGGCATCGCCTCGATCCGCTCCCTGCAGGGCCCGCTGGGGGAAGGCGAGCCCCCAGCCCCGGCCCCCCAGGGCCCCGACCACCCTCCCGGGCTGGGCGAGGAAGGGCCGGCCGAGGCGGACGAGAGGCTGGACTCCAGCTACGGCTCTGCCTCCCTCGTCGAGTCCTTGGCCGGGCTGGACGGGACCCCCGTCGCTCAGAAGCAGCAGGAGGAGGAGGAGGAGGAGGGAGAAGAAGGCAGGTTCAGGCGGCAGCTGCTGCTGGAGACTTTCGCTTTCATATCCGAAGAAGGAGACACGTGAGTGACCCTCATGCGTTCCGTTTTCACGGGCAACATACACGCAAGCTGTCGGGGAGAGAATCCTTCCCCCCCCCTCACCTTACGTGTGGTTTAAGGATCAGCCTTCCAGGGCGGATGGCATTTGCAGGAGAGAAAAGACACGTGTTTTGTCTGTTGTTAGCATACCCACATACTGCAGGGTGAGCTAGCCTAGGCAGTAATATACAGTATGTGTGTGTGTTGATTGACTGTTAAAAACTCTTTATTTTGTTTCCTGCACACTTTCCAGATCTTTATAGGAACATCTGACTTCTTAAAAAAGTGTCATGTGGTTGGGGTCTTGAATGGATGTTGGGAGGAGGGCAGAATATTGAGAAATCCCTGCAGTTTCTCGCCCCACCCAGCTTCCCATGTATCTACACACAGCTGGGTTAGAGCAAATTTGGTTCTTTAGTAAGAGTTGCCTGCGTGCTTTAAAAAAAATGTATTTAGGTGCTGAAGGGCTAGGGGAACGTATCCTTGGAGCAGCTGTCATCTCCCCCCTTTTCAATGGCTTTTTTTTTTTTTTTGGTCTGTACTGCAATCCTGCGGAGTAGGCCAGAGAAGGAGGCATGGAAGTCAGAGCAAATTGGAAAAGCTGTCTGAATGGCTTTTGCTCCCTAACAGATATCCACCATGTTTCTAAAAGCAGTAGATTGTGGCTGCAGTTTGTAAGACTATCAGTACCTTTCCCCCCATTCCATGCTTATGCTTCTCAATCAAAAGGTTTTTCACTTCCTTTCTTTTAAAGGTGAAATTGGGGAATCCCATTTGGTTATGCATAACCTTTCTAAGCAGGCTGTGCTTTTTATAGCCTCCCTTGTAAGCTCTAGAGTGGGGGTGGATCTGGTGAATTAGTGTGAAAAGATGACATCTTAATCCCACATGATTCCTAGTTCTGTGATGTGGTACTTACTGAGTTTCTCTCATGCCCCCATTCTGAGGCATCTGTTCCAAGTTAATGCCTGTGGTTTTGTTGCTTGTGGCTTTCAGTTAACTGTTTTTCCATGGACTGTAAGAGGCAAAATGTGACCTTGTATAGGGGAGGTTCTTCTCATGGAGGAACCACAAACTACTCCATGGGCATTCAATAGATCCTTGCTTCCCCTTTGTCCCAGCTTTGCTGGTGAGCTTGTGGCCCATTCACACTACAGAATTATATATGGAATTACAGAATAATTCCACTTTTAACTGCCATGATTCCATCCTGTAGAATCCTGGGATTGTCAGTTTAGGGGGGCGGCATTTAGAATTCTCAGCCAGAGAGCTCTAGTGCCTCACTCCAAATCCCCGGAATCCATAGGGTGGAACCATGGTAGTTAAAGTGTAATAATAGCACTATAATTATGTAGTGTGAATGGGCCCCTGTTCTTCTCTAGTTTGATTCCAGAGGGCTCCACTCCGCCTTCCATCCTTTCATAGGTTGGTAAAATGAGTACCCGGCTTGTGGGGGCAATTAGCTAACACACATTGGAAGCTGCTTAATGCAGTGTAGATGTGTAAACTGCTATTGCTTAAAACAATTTGTAAGCCTCTCTGATAGTCTTTGTGGCTGAAGAGTGAGGAATAAATAAATAAATAAATAAAACAGAGGGAGGAACAACATGTTGTGGAGAAAGAGACACAACACTAAGCTGTTTTGCCACTTACGGTATGTTTTTACGCTCAGCTCTCCTGCTCTCAAGTGCTTTTCTCCAGAGCATAGAAAATTAATTATGTAGGATTACAACTCCCCAAAGTGACTGTGCTAGCTGCAAGATTCCAGAAGATATAGTCTAGAAAAAGTAACTTTCCCAAGCTCTGTGTTCTTCTGAATTGGACGTGAGGGCATAAGTTCAGGGGGAAAGTGTGGGCCAGAGGAAGGATTAATTCACCTCCTTTCTGTCACCGACTTTTCTGCATAAAATCTCTTCCCCTGCTTTTCACGTTTATTTGGTGGGAACCTCTGTTCTTTCAAACACAAGCCTGCTGCCATCATGTCTGGTTGTTAACTATTGTTGGCTCTTTATTTCCATTGATTATGCCAACCTTCTGCAGCTTCAGAAACGTTTTAAAAGTAGCACCTTTGAAACTAACTGAGATCTTGTAGCACCTTTGAAACTAACCAAGAGAATGCAGCTGTAGGATGAACTTTTGTAGACCTACAGTCTACTCCCTCAGATGCATGGAGTGAATTAGTGCTTAGGAATAGACCTTATAAACAGGCTGTATGAATAGCCAGAGAAATGCAAAACTTGTGGGTATGGTGATGATGTTTTAAAAATGGTGGTTGGGGGGACAAAGGCAGGAGGAAGGATGTTGCCTGAGGCCAGGGTGACCATATGAATGGTGGAGATTGTTTTGGAATGTAGTGTGATGCTTGCTGAGAACTAGAAAGGCTAGGTGATAAACTGGCCATGACAACAGTGGGTTGAACGTAGACATGGTTTCCTGGCACACTACGCATATTTATAACACTAGTTATTCCTTGCCTTCATGAGGGTGCTCTTGGCCAGTTTATCACATGTCCTTTCTGGCAGTAAGAACTAGTTCACTCCATGCACTCTCCACTCTTAGAAAGTAGACTAAGGCCAAATCAACACTGCACAAATAATCCAGTCTGAAACTGTATTATTTGCCATGGCTCCTTCCTATGGAATCCTGGGATTTGTAGTTTGGTGAGGCACCAGCAATCTTTGGCAGAGAAAACTAAAGACCTTGTAAAATTACAGCTCCCAGGATTCAGTAAGAAGGAGCCATGGCAAATAATTCTGTTTCAAACTGGATTATTTGTGTAGAGTTTATTTGGCCTAAGGCTATGCAAGCTCATGCTACAGCTTCTTTCTCCCAGTCTCAAAGGTGCTGTGAGATCCTTTTGCATACTGATATTCCAGACAAACACAGCTGTCTTTGAATTCTACCACCAGAACGGAGAAAGGCCACCAACCTAATCAGACATTTTCTTGTGGTGGACTGTGGTTAGGGAGGCAATAAAACACTTATCCTTCCAGCTTCCTGGCCTTCCTTAATTGAAGACTTAGATGGGAGCAGTACAAGGTCCCTCTTCTTATTCTCTAGTCTCTAGACCAAGGTTGAGAATTTGGGCAGCCTTCCATATATTGTAGAAGCACAATCCCCACCATTTCTCCCCATTGATTCTGTTGGCTAGGGCTGCTGGGAATTGCAGTTCAAGAATATCTGAAGAACTGCACAATTCCTATCCATAATCTAGACCAATCTTTCCCAGTCAGTTGCCCAGGTATGCTGGCTGGGGACAATGAAAGCCCATAAAATCTGGAGGGTGCTGGTTGGGGAATGTAACTGGTGCGCTGTGTCAGGACTCTACATCTTGTTTTCCACATTGTGGTGTCCTTGACTTGGAGAAGGAAGAGCTGCTGCTGCTGCTGTTCCAGATCCACCACCTCCTCCTCTAATTCATACTCCCCCCTTTCCCCTAGTTTTTGGACTCAAGTCGAGTAAGGTTAGCCATCATCACTTCCTAGAACCAATGTCTCTCAATTTCTTACTTTTCTCCTGTTGCATAGCTTGTGTGAACCTTCCGAGAACAGATATTGGACTATTCAAGCTTGCCACTTTTATGGGGGGGGGGGACTTTTGTGGAAAGGAGTAGCCGCTGCCCTTCTGTCCTTGGACTGAGGGCTTTCTACGTGGCAGAGCTGTGATTCTTTTATTAGCTGTTTACCAGCAGTCTCCACTGGGCAATATCACTTCCTTGTAACAATACTTAGGATGAAACAACAGAAGTTTGTGGCTTCAGATTTCTGCTTCCTGATTATTTTTTAAAGCAGCCATAGGGGAACTGGAGTTGGTTCTAGAGTGGATTAGTGCTCCCCCTCCCAATGTTTTCCAATCACTATTTTTAAAAAGCAGTGCTTGCTGGAAGAGTCTGGAAGTTATAGTCCAAAAAATGTAAACTTTTCTAAGCTCTCAAAAGGGTATTGGTGTGTTAGGTTCAAAGACACAGGGCTGGTTCATACATGTGCAGTATATAACAGCAAAGGATTATGTCCTTGTATGAACTGTCCCATCACAGATAGAAATTTCCTGTGCTTCCAATACAAATTACAAAGTATGTTTGACCCACCTTTTAGGGCTATGCCCTTACAAGGATGTTTCCCTCATTACTACTATAGAATCAAAATAGAAATGCAATTACCATGAAACACTTGAAAATATGTAAAAGCAGTGTGAAAGGCAGGAGTAAGAAATAATTACAATAAAATAGCAGCATCTGACTTGGCATACTGTCTTTAAAACAGTTGGCTTGGGTCCAACTTATCTTCGGAACCGCCTCCTCCCATACAATCCTCCCTGCGCAGTCCGGTCCTCTGGGAGGAATTTGCTTCAGCCACAAAAATCTAGGCTGTCTGCAACCTCCCAGAGGGCCTTTTCGGTAATCGCCCCAAAATTATGGAATGGCCTGCCAAATGAGATCTGTCAGATGACGAGCTTGAGTAGCTTTAAAAAAAGCACTAAAGACGGATCTCTGTCGGCAGGCCTTTCTTGATTAGACCCTGGCCTTAGGAGCTCCTGGCCTCTTTTAGTTTTGTTGGCTATCGATTTTTTAAAACATGATTTTAGATTAGCTGGTTTTAAAATTTTATACTGGTTTAATATCTTTTTATGGGGGAGGGTGGGGGTAGATGGTGTTTAGGGATTTTAATCTGCATTTGTATTTTAATTGTTGTAAGCCGCCCCGATTATTTTTAACAGAGGGGTGGGGTAAAAATAAATTTTATTATTATTATTATTATTATTAATGAAATAATTCAGCATAGGATCACTTAACAACAGCAGAATAACATTAATCAAGAAAAAGGTCATTTGGCATAACTAGGTCTTCCAAGTCTTGTGATGATGGGCTGTATGAATTTCTGTTGGAACAGAGCTCCATAAATCTGGAGCCATTGCCAAAAAGGCCTTTCTCTCATGCTTCCAAGCCCAGTCACTTGCACCAGTGGAGCCTCCAAACACAATCTTAGGTCTTGTGTATACGGTCAAAATAATACCAACGGCATGTGAACGTACAGCGATCTGTTCCCATGGCCATGTGCATAACTACGTGTCATTTGGAAGGGGGGCAGCCAAATCCACGGCTTCATCCGGATTTTTAAAAAAGCTCCATACGACATGCAAATGTGTGATTGTTTGAACACTGGCATTTGCACAGATACAAACAGGCAGTGTAATCTGATTGGCTGGACGGGCATGGGAGGTGGAGCTAGCAAATACGGAAAGTGCTTGCAGCTGCCATGTTGAATTTTCAGCTAAGTGTGGGTCCAGTAAGTCAATCAAACAGCAATCTTATACCCTTTTTCTTTCTTTTCTTTTTCTTTTTCTTTTGTAAATATGAACTATCATTCTGTGCACCTTGGGAAATTTTTTTTTTAAATTTCTTGGTAGTGGCAGATTTAAAATCTCAAGTAAATCACTCAGGGCTGCCATCTTGGCTAGGGGTCATGCGGAGTTCAAGAGGACTCTTTGGGCCATGAAGACAGATCACATGGTTGCAAATGCCTGCTTTTAACCACTTGTTCGTAATCCCCCCCCCCCATATAGGCAAGACCTTAGATTAGCCAGTTGTTTAGAAACAATGAGTAGGGCCAAAAGGTGCTTAAGTGAGTACAGCATTGGCACAGAGTCTAAACATTTCTATGGCTAAGATGTTGCCCACTCCACCAAAAGTGATCTCATTTTCTTTTGCAGAATCTGTCAGAGCAAAGGTTCGAGGCCTTATATTCTTTAGCCCTTATGGCCACATCCACACTACACAAATAATTCAGTTTGAAACAGTATTATTTGCCATGGCTCCTTCCTATTGAATCCTGGAATTTGTAGTTTTACAAGGTCTTTAGTTTTCTCTGCTAAAGAGTGCTGGTACATCACCAAATTACAAATCCTAGGATTCTGTAGGAAGGAGCCATGGCAAATAATCCAGTTTCGAACTGGATTATTTGTGTAGTGTTGAGTTGACCATTTTTTTTGTGTTTTTGTAACTTAGTTATGAGTTGTACACTTTGCCTTTCACAAAGTTGTCCAAAAGCTGCAGAAGAAGAGTACTGTATATGTGCCTTTAGAATGTTGAACAGTTGCTTTTTGGACTACAGTTCCCACAGTCCCCTAGCCAGCAGAGCCATGGCCTTTCGGGGAGTTGTAGTTCCCAAAGTATAAAACATAACCATCTCTTAGCTATCCTTATGGTGGTTGGGGGATTCTGGGATTTATAGTGAAAACCAGCTTTTCTAAACTCAGCTTTTTATATTTTACACAGTTCTTCAAACAGTTTCCCAGGCACTTTGTTTTGGTTCTGTACTTGTGTTTGCTCCCAAATATTTGTTTCTTCTCCTGCTTGACGCCTGACCATTTGGTTCTGATCCTATAAAACTTTTTCTTTCAATGGGGGGCAGGAACTAAAGGAATTACAGAATTGCAAACATGTGTGTGTAATTTGTAATATGTTCTTCTGAAGGCTGAATTTTGGAAGGGATTTCTGGACTCAGATAACCTAGATTTCTTGAAGGTGTAGTTTTAGGTCAGGGCGAGGGAGTGTGTTTCCCACCATGTGTTGTTGGACTCTGACATATGAGATGGGAAATTTTCAATTTCAGTGGAATGGTTTCCATGCCGTATGTGTGTGTTTGTGTTTGTGTGCGAGAGAGATTGCCAGGGCTGGTTTACACGGCAGATTTATTGCGGCAACTTGCGCTTTAATTCTTTTCCGCATCTGTGCCAGTCAGGTTTTTTTTCTAATTATGCCGCTTTTTCATTCAGACTTGAAAAAGTGTTGGGGGCGTGGCCTCCCAAGCAGAGGCAGGCTTTATGGGGAAGGGCATAGACCTTCCTTTGAAACCCTGCATTTTCTAGCTAAAGAAAGGCTCACAGACTGCCAAAATAGCAGGGGGAAGATCAAAGAAGTGGCTCTGTCTCTGTCTCTCTCTAAATCTGCCTGTAAATGAACTCAGTCACTGCCCGAAGCAGAGGGACAGCAATCTCTCTGCTGAAAGACGTTGCTGCCATGCCGAGGATCCTAAGGTGAACCTATCACAAGTTTTTTTCAGCACGATTTGTTTAGTCAGGGTTCACAGACTTGCAAAATATCAGAGGATTTTTGACTTTCCCTCCCTGGTCCCCCTCTCTCCCCCCCTCTCTCGCTCTCTCTCGCTTTCTCTCCCTCCCCCAAGCAGAGCTGACCAGATGGGAACTTTATGACTGAAAGGTCTTGGGAATCCTTTTTCTTGGCAGACTTGCAAAATAGCAGAGAGAATTTTTCAAAGTTTCCTGAACGCTACTGAAGTCAGTCCCCCTCTTTTAAGCCCGCCCCTAGCAACCAATCACAATGCAGATCTGCTGCAACTCTTAATGGAATGGTAGTTTACACTGCCAATAAAGCGCTACATTGCAAATATACCTGCAAAAGTAGCGACATCCCTTGCCACGCTGTATTTGGGTGTTTTACCTTCCCCCCTTCTGAATGAGGCAATGCTGTGCTGTGATCCGTGTGAACTATGAGCTATCTTAGCAGTATATTTAGAGGAATATTTGCCCGTGTAAACAACCCCAGAGAAATTATCTGGGCTATTATATTGCAGTCAATCTTGTTAAATGGACTAAATATAGGAAATGAAGTTTATTATTCTTCAAAGAAGAAAAGCATTAAAAAAAACCCTGATGCTCAGAGGAACAGACTAGGCAATGAACATACTGCTAAACTTGTCTCTATTTTGTGACATCTCTTGCTTTTATACAGGCACAGCTATAAGTAGTTGAGACAAAATGTGGTAAGTCTCCTGTGCACACAGATTCACATACGTTTTGCAGTGAAATAAATTTTTCAAATAGTTGTACTGAATCAGTTTTTTTCTCAGCTTGAAATGGAACTGATAAGTAGTGCAGAGAATGAATGAGTAAAGCTACTACAGTTGTACCTCAACAAAAGAAAGTTAAATTGTTGATAGAAGACATACCATGTACACCTCACTTTAAAACTTTAAAGACTTTAAAGGGAGTTTAAAAAATGTGTTCTTTCAGGTGTAGTCATTTTTCTTAAACAAATATTTCAATAAAAAATTCCATATTCCACTCTGAGTGAGTTTGAATATCATATTTAAGCCAAGTGCACTAGTCAGATAACGTTATTTAGAGCAGTTCTGCTTTTGTTAGAAAACCTACATCACTGGTTTGACTGCAGCTTCCCTTTTTCCACACCATTGGGTATGGTGGCTAGTGCTGTTGGGAATTGCAGTCCAACAATATTTGGAGGACTGCATTCAGCTTATCCTTGACCCAAAGCTTAGAAAACCTAGTTTTTGTACTACCATACTCCCGCAGCCAGTATTGCCACCAGCTGGGGGATTCTGGGGTTTTACTCCCAAAAAATAATTTTCCAAGCTCTTCCCTGAGCTACACGTTTCAGCTGTAGTCCATCCCTTAGATGTCAGTGTACCTCTAACTGCATACCCTTCTGAACTGCTAAAACTAAAATGGGTGGGCAATTTCTAGCTGTCAGTGAATTGGATACTCCTACTTTAAATTAAAGTCTTGACTTTGCAGAAATAAAATTATGTTGATTGTGTTGTAAGGAAAAGGGGTTGCCTCCAATCATGCAGCACAGAAACTGTTTGTTTTGGATAGTGCTCTAATCCACAAAGCATTATGTTAGCAAGACAATCTTCCTTACTTCTGGTGAGGTACCTATAAGATGACAATTGGTTACATAACAAGAGTAGAAAGGTGGCAGTGAAGAGGAAGACAAAAAGAGTAAGGTCAACAAGTTGACCACTAGGCAGGTTGAGACAGCTGCCTTTGGATGACTGATTTCAGGTGTTACAAAAACATAGCAAATTGTGTTGTTGTTGTTTTAATTGCAGTTCATTCACAGGTATAGGTACTTGTGGAATTTTCTCCATCAGGTTCCAAAATAACTTGGCCAACCTTGAGTTCTGTGGATCTAGACCTGGGTCAGGGGAGGGGTACTTTCTGTCATTCCACTTGAGGAAGGTAAATGTCTTTGGGATGGCTCTGGAAAAACATCATGGTGCCCTCTTGTTCCAACCAATGGGGAAGGAGACTGCCCTAGTGAGCAAAGCTATTCTTGATGCTCCCCTGTTCCAGAAGAGTGGATTCATTTGAATGTGGTCTACCATTTTGCTTTGCTTCACACAAAAGAGCTGACCTTGTAGGCCTGATTGCATGAAGCATGGGATCCCCCCTCCTCCCTGCCTCAGACTAAAATGTAGTGAGAGGATGATGTGGAAACTGTTGTAGCTATTTTGGTAGTGCAGAATACACATGTGGTCTTCAGAGGGAGGCAGAGATGTCAGGGAAGCCTAAACTCTGTTATGTGGTTAGTACTGTGTACTCTCCTGACTGTTGGGAAGTCATGTGTTGGTGACATCTAGACGTCAGTTTTTCTGAATAGACATGGGAAGGTCAGCGAGTTTATTTAAATGTGTATTCCTGCATGGCAGGGGGTTGGACTGGATGGCCCTCGTGCTCTCTTCCAACTCTACAATTCTATGATTCTATGATTCTCTTGGAGGGGCTTTAACTTTTCATATGGTAGTGGTTCTAGGTGAGCAATAATTAAGACTACTTAAGCTGACCTTCTCTAGTTTGTCTTCCTCCTGGTTTGTTGGTCTACAAATCCCATCAATCTCCTCAACAATGTCTGTGCTGGTAGGGTGATGGAAGATGTGGTCCAATGCAGCTGAAGAGAGCCAGGCTGGGGAAGGTTAACATAAGACTAGAGCCAATATGATGTAGTGGTTTGAGTGTGGATTAGGACTCGAATGAGACCGTTTGAATCCCTCCTTGGTCAAGGAAATCCACTGGGTGACCCTGGGCAAGTCACGTTCTCTCAGCCTTGGAGAAAGGCAATGGCAAACCCCCTTTGAATTAATCTTGCCAAGAAAACCCCACAGTATGTTTGCCTTAGGGTCCCCATAAGGCAGAAACAACTTGAAGGCACACAACAACAAAACCACTTTTTTTAAAGTACCATTTTTAGTATTTGAACTTAGAAAAACTACGTATAGATGGTAGGCTCAGTTTTAGAAAAGACATGCCCTCCTTAACTTTAGTACAGGACTGAAGACAATCCTTCTTCATACACAAGTGTGACAAAATAAGCAGTTGTTTCCAGTGTGTGCAAATTAATTAAGATCTTATCAGTTGATCAATCCATTAATTGACTAAGATCTGTTTGCTCAATTAAGTATGTCCACCACCCCCTAATCCTTTCTTTATATTGGACAGACATCTTTGAGCATGGGGCATCTTTCACATACATATATTTTTCACCTACATAGTTTTAATAATCTGAGGTATTGGGCAGCATGGAAATGTGAACTGGTAAGAAGGAGAATTCTTGAGAGGAGGAGACTGAGATTAAAGTTTTCTTGTAGCTAGCATTTCTAAGCTGAATTTCTGTCTGTCTCCTTAATTGTAGTTGTTGTGTGCTTTCAAGTTGTTTCCAACTTATGGTGACCCTAAGACCCTATCATGGGGTTTTCTTGGCAAGATTTGTTCAGCAGGGGCTTGCATTTGACTTCCTCTGAGGTTGAGAGAGTGGTGACTTGCCCAAGGTCACCCAGTGGGTTTCCATGGCTAGGTGGCGATTTGAACTCTCATCTCCAGAGTCATAGTCCAATGCTCAAACCACTATACCAAAAAAGTAACTTAATGCTCTGTTCAGGTTTGTGATTATTAATCTTCAAAGAATTCATGTGGTTTTTTTAAAGCACAGCTCCAAATCTGGTTAAATATATATCCTTTAAAGGTTCATAGTGCAGACCTTGGATTGCTTTGGAGTATCAGGTCTTTCAGTGGAAAAAATGTTGAATTTTCTAGTATGTGCAGGCTATTCTAGTATGTGCAGCCTTCAGGCGACCACTGGAAGTTTAGCATGGAAGAGACAGAACAGAGGCTTGGATGACCCCTCCCCTCATACATTCAAAGCACAGATGAAGGAACTGTCTTGACCCGTGATAGCTAGCCATATCTTTGGCAGCCACGTGAAGGAACTGTTGGAATAGTCAGAATTTGCCCCCAATTCACCATCCACAGTAATTGTACCACAGTGCAAAGAAGAACCAGCCTGCCAGGGTTCTTGCACCTGAATATCAGCTTTCATGAGGCAGCTACTAGGGGGCTTTAGTGCCTCCCCTAACTACAAATACCAGAATTGCTTAAGATGGAGCCATGTTGGTTAAACTGGGATTGAAGTGCTATAATTGTGTAGTGTGCAAGAGACCCCAGATGTAGCTATGCTGCATATTTGTTCTTGTTTCCCATCCTTACTGCTTTTGACTTACCTTTGCCTTTATATGCTATAAACAACTCTCTCTCTCTCTCTCTCTCTCTCTCTTAAATTAAGCCATCCTTTCTTTGTACAATACCGGGGTGGTGTGCAAGCATAGCTAAACATATAAACTATAAGGTAATTACCCCCCCCCCCAAATATCTCATTAAAGCAAAGAACAATTTAAAAAAAGACTAAACCCTCCAGTTAAAAGGCCTTTGTGAACAAAAAGGTTTTGAGCTGGTGCTGAACTGAATGCAGCCTTGGCACCTTCAGTGAAGATATTCTGTAACTGTGGCACAAGTGAAAAGCCTCAGTGCCTCTTGCTGATAGATTGTATTTTAGAGTTTTGAAAAGTTAAGCTTTTGGCATTACAAACCCTCAGATCCCCTGGCAAACTTGTCCACTGGCAATGTGGGCTAAGGAATTTGTGTAGTATGTGGGGAAATAATTATTTGTAATGTAAAACAATCTTGTGTACCCCATTCACATTCTAAGATAAGTCTAGGTTTTTTCCCTGCATGCTTCTGTTCTCCCAAACTCCCTTTCTCTTATTTCACTGGGCACTTCCAGCCAACTGGAGTGCTGGGTCATTCAACACATGACCTAATTTAAATTTTATTGCTCTTTGGGAGACTTCTTTAAGTTAGAGTCTCCATGCGGCTGTAGCCATCTTTATCTTTTCTTCTCCATCTTTATCTTATGCCATCTTATATAGCCATGCTGCTGCTATGAAGCCATGCCATGATGTTCGTTTTTCAAATCACCATGTAGCCTTCTACCGCTAAAGGCTGGGTGAGTCTTTCTACCCTAAATCCTCCTGGTTAGTTAGGAACACTCTTTTAAAAGTTTGTTTTAGTATGTAGATTGAGATTGATATACCTTCAGTAAACTTTTGATTTGCATTTTTAAACTGACTCCTTTGTTTTTGTAATGAGTCTAATTCAATGGGTGATCAGATCACAGACCTCAGAATACACTTTTAAATGTTAATTGAGTTTGTCTGCATTCTTAAGTGGCACTCTGCATGAATTTGAAAGTAAATGATTTTAACTCCTTTTTTAAAGAAGATATTTTTTATCGCTTTTTAAAAGGACTAGATATTGGAATTTTTTAATACATTCATATTTTAAGACTAATTCCTCCTACAATTTGGAGAGGCACAATAAAACAGGTAGCTGTCACAAGCTCTAAACTTACCAAAGGTACTTCGAGAAAAGTCTCCCTGAAAACCCTAAGTCATATAGGGGAAGGAGCTCTTTTATACTTTGTATGGGGTACGTGTGCTGGTACATGCCAGGGGGCTTTTCATATGTGTGTGGATATAGGTTGAGCAGAGTGGAGCTATGCGGCATGATCCCTCCCACATGCTTTCAGTGCACAGTCATGTGAAACCGGTTCTAGCATTTCTTGCACAGTTATGACTATGTAGGAGGCTGAGAATTCATAATGCCCACTATAATTTGTATATACCTTCTGTAATTGAAGAGGGAGTAAAATGGAAAATTGCCAGTAAGCTCTTGTTATTTGAGTAGATGTGAAAGCAGGAGGGCTCTTAAGAAAATCCTCTTGACATTTTGCAAGAGAAGGGCAAAAAGCCCTGTTGTGTCAGACTTCATTGAACAGTTTGACAAGACTTCCCATGGATTAATATTTTTAGTTAAAAATCTTGAATCTTCACTTTTCTGTTGCACGGTATATGCGTATACATAGTCTTTGAACATAAGATTGTGAATCTCAGCCGTCACATGGAGGGGTCTTCAAAACCCATGTCTTTTATCGTTTTATTTTAACATTTTATTTTCTATTTTAACATGCAGTATGTTAATAACCACAAGGCAGAGATCTTCCTTATTATTGTGATTTAAAAACAAACAAAAAACCTCAAGATTTCTTAATTTACTGTGCTAGTTTATTTATGTCTTTTGGTAGTGTACAACCTGGACTTTCATTAACTGCAGTGGCAAATATTTTTTCTTTTCTGTCATCACTGATACATAAAAGCTGAGCCAGGAGGAGTGTTCGTTGTGGGTTCAGTTTATGGTTACTGAAATGAAGATACCTGAGGATCTCAGAAGCTAATGCAGATCTAAATACAGTACTTTGTATTTATTTAGCATTACTGCCAATTCTTATATATGGGGGAATTCTGGGAATTGCAGTCCACAGAGGGGACTTTCCTGAATTCTGGCTGGGATGAACACTACATCACTCTGGTTCTTATAGCTTGCATGAATTTGCAAATGTAATCTCTAGTTTGGATAATATATTGGCTCTGGCAGACTGATGTAGAAATATCATTTTTTTCTCTCCTTTTTGGATGAGGCTTTATACTTTCCCAACCACACTTAACTTGGAAGCTGTTATGGGTAAAAGCCCTGCTTACACTCAGTTGAGCATTGCTGGGTTCACATCTCAAGTCTGGGTTTTTAAGATCAAATTCTCACATGCTTTTCCTGTGTGAAAACTGCCACCAGATTGAAAAGGGTAATGAAGACCCAATAATGCATGAAGAATGGTCATCAACATGTGGCTTCCCAATCTACAGTTTTCGCTGGCTGGAATGTTGTTTTCTTTTTCATGAACAGAAAACAGTGCCTGTGTAGGACAAATGCATCTTGGAAATCTATTCCTTTCTTTGAATTAGTAGTGAGTGTACTCAGAGACTATTTGAATCTGTCCCTGTGAAATTCAAATATTCTTATGAGATGCTTGGTGTGCACCTAGGCGCCTAAAACTAAACTATTTTAGTTTGATTACACTCTGTGTTGATTGCTCTGGAGGATGACCTCCTGGTTTTTATGGTTTGCCTGTGCACTGGGGATGATGGGAGAATGTAGGGGTGCCTCAGAACCACCATGGGGTAGTGGTCTGAGTGTTGGATTATGACTGGAGACCAGGGTTTGAATTTGGACTTAGCCATGGAAACCCACTGGGTGACCTTGGGTAAGTCACAGAGACTTTCAGCCTCAGAGGAAGGCAAATCCCCACTGAATAACTCTTGCCAAGAAAATCCTGTGATAGGTTACCTGCGGGTCACCTTATGTTGGAAATGACTTGAAGGAACACAATAACAACAGCAACAGTTACAGTACTCGCAGGTGGAGGTAGGTAGGACTAGCTGGTTGAGTGAAAGAGTGGTAAGATATTAGAAGAACAAGGACTCTTTTGGTCCTTTCCTGCCCCCAACCAACAGGACTTTGGTTGGCTTGTTAAGTTGCCCTCTGGTCTAAGGATGCTGCTTGTTAATGCCAGGTCAGTGCATAATAAGACAAGTATCCGTGAGTAGACAAAGATGCTAGCCTATAGAAAAAGATGCCAACCTGTTACATATCACCATGACCTGTCTGGGTGACTTGGGAGGTGTTGAATTGTCCTAGCTCTGTCGACCTGAGTTTATAGTGTAGCTCCCCAGATATTGGAAAACTAATTTTTTTGGACTACAGCTCCCATGGCCACCACTATGCTCAAGTACCAGACTTGAATGTCTGTTCCTGGAGTTGGGACAGAGAGATGGGTTAGTGTTTAGGATGGCATACCAAACACCCACTACCCATCATTCTTCTTGCCCAAGCTGGCTGAGGAGGTCTCAGGTCTTGGGGGATTTCAACACTTATAATGGGAAAGACTTAAGGAGACCAGTTCAGGACTTTCACAGACAACCATGGAGGTATCTTGGTATGTTAGTGGCTTGAGACACTCTGCAGGGCACGTTCTTGATAAGACATTTTCAACTCAGTGGGAGGCTGGAGTTAGGGAGTGTTCTCTGAGACCTTGATGTCAGCCAGCTTCCTGGTGAAAAGAGATAGTAGATTGGCTAAGATGGTCTGTGCTTGGAAACTTACAGAACCTGAGGTATCCCTGAGTGGTCTGGGGGTTTCTGGCACATACTGTGGTTGCCATTTCTTGTCAAAGTGCTGATCTCACTATGGAATGTGGTGATGAAATTAGTTATGGAAGTGATTTCTTCCAAGTGTCTTCCCCATAGCTGTAGTGCTCAGCTGGTTAACTGGTTAACTGGGCATCTGCATGCTTTGAAATGTGCAGGATGATTGGAACACAGATGGTACAGATGTTATAGCAGCTTAACTAAGCAGAGGTCATAGTGTATTACTGTGCCTACATTTTGGCTGTGTTGGCAGCCAGGTGGGTGTACTTCTCTGCTTCTGTTGCATCCTTGTTTAGCCATGCAGCAGAGTTTTCCAGGGGCAAGATTAATTACTAAGATTAGACTGCACGGGTGGGGAGGTTGTAGTGGACTCTTTGGAGGTCTAACGGGATGGTGCAAACCACCTGAGGATACAGTTTATGTTGAACGAGGCAGTTGCTTTGGAGGTGTGTGGAGCTTGCTTTAAATATACAGTATATGTATTTATGTATTCAATATCCTGACTTTCTCCCAGGAGTGAACTCAGTCCAGCTGTGCAGGATCAGTTTAAGTTGATGCAGATAAAGTGCTTGACAGGGATTTTCCCAAACAGTTGTATTCTAAATCTTTGCCAATCTTGGCTGTTATCAACTAACATCAATTCTTCAGGAGTTGCACTGGGTGCGTATCAGCTTCCTTGTCCAGTTCAAGATGCTGTTGCTCACCACGGAAGCCCTAAGCAGTGTGGGATCAGTGCTCTTTCCTCTGTGAACCTATGTTTGTGTTAAAATATTCAGGGAAAGTTCTTCTTCAAGTACCCCGATAGGGGAAATATGTGATATGACAAGGGAGAAATCCTCAGTTGTGGTACCCAGTTGGTGGGATACTTTTCCCATAGAGCTGGGGTGGGAGAAGTGTGGCTCTTTGGATGTTGTCGGACTGCAAGTGCCAGTATTCCTGACCATTGGCTATACTGGCCAGAGCTGATGGGCGTGTAGCTCAGTAACATCTGGAGATCTAGGCCTGTTTCACCATTGATATATGACTGGCACTGGCACTCATTTTCAGTGCTAGGTGTTTGTCTGTTTTACTATTTTGATTGTTCCTCAGTTGTTTAATTATGAGGATTTTAAAAATTGTTTGCTCTTTTTTATTTTAATTTTGGTTATATTCATTGTTTTGCACTTTGGTATCTTCTGCAAGAATGAAGGGTATTTAAAAATGGGATGATGCAAAAGCACATTTAGAAGTTCATGCCATTCATTATACCTGCTTAGCCTTTCAGATACCTATATTCTAAAATGATCCACACTTGACCCCTTGCTAATACCAAACTGGCTACCAGAGTTAATTGTTTAGTGAAGGGAGAAAAGTACTATTCAAAACTGTGGAAAAGCTGATGAATTGAAATAACTAAGGGGGAGTGTAGAACTGTCTTCATTCTTAGGGGGAATATTTGATACAAAGGTATTGTAAAAGTTACTGCTGGTCAATTTAATTTCTTTGTAGAATAGATTAGTTTGGACAATTTAAGTAATCAGCACAGAGCAAGCATGGAATTCCCCTCTTTTATTTTTCTGGAGAGGAAATTGTTGATAGGATAAATTAAGTGTTTCCTTCCCCCTTGCTAATACACTCCCGCCTTTATTTTCCTCCTTTTCATAGCTCATGTTTTATTAGTGGCTTTTGGATGGACCAAAGGCATGGTGTAAGGCATCTTATTATGTTCTAAATAGAAGAATGGTAGGAACTGTGTGGCCCATGAGCTATGTGCAGCCCATCAAGGCTCCCTGTGCAACTCCCACCCATTGCTGGCGGGGGAAAAAACATTGGCTTCAGAATGGAGGCTAATGTCTCCAGATATAGGCCTAATTTTCCATTTTTAAGGCAATGTCAGGGCTACTGGCCCATTCTTTAGGCCCAGAATAGCTTTCCCCACTCTCAAACTAGAAATGACCATCTAGTCAACTTTTGTTTTTGGAAAAATGGGTGAGTACATCCCTCAGAAGTCTGGGGTATGGAACATTGGGTGGGTATAGCCCCTTGACCCTCCATAGCTGTCCACACCAGAAGCAGAATAAGGAGCTAGATTCTGACTAATCTTTTCGAGTTCTAGGCCCCTATATTGATCTCCCTTGGCTCATGGCTGGCTTCTTATACTAAATGCAGGGCTGTCATAGCGAAGAAAGTTTTTGCCTTTCCCAAGGATCTTCTGGTGGGCAGTAGACCACTGAGTGTGAACTACTGTTGGCCCTCAGTATCCACTGATTTAACCATCCATGGCTTGAAAATATTCAAAAACAAAAATTCCAAAAAGCAGATCTTGATTTTCCATTTTATGTAAGGGGCACCATTTTACTATGCCATTGTATATAATGAGACTTGAGCATCCATGGATTTTGGTATCCACTGGAGGTCCTGGAACCAAACCCCAATGGATACCAAGGGCCCACTGTACTGCCTAGATAATATCCCCATCAAAATATTCTGTATCACTTTGTCTCTCAAAAATGAGTGGCAAGTTTTGTGTTGGAGACTGGTTAGAAACAGAGCTTAGAAAGTTTCTTTTGAGGTTACAGTTCTCAGACTCTCCCAGCCAGCATGACTACTGACCCAACTGGCTGAGGGATTCTGGCATTTGTAGTCCAGAAAAGTAACCTTTCCTAAGCTCTGTTTAGAAACATTGATAGGGACCTATAGGAGTGCATGGGACTTGGAGCTTGAAGGCCTGGTTTGGATCTGGTTTCTCAAGGTACAGATTTAACAGATAGCATTCTTAGCTAGAGTTTCCAGAGACTGCAGGATAGATTAACACTTGCTTTACACAGAATTTGTAGGAATTTATTTATGATGTCTGATAATGATAATGTCCAAGTAGTGTGAGCAATTTATTTATATAACTTTCTTGCTTTTTGCCCATGTCAGCACTGGGTTGTGTAATGGACAAGTGTGAATGTGGTAGGAGAAAGTGAATTGCATAAGCAGCTCTTGCATAGTAAAGAAGGCCCCAAGACTGAAACTGTTTTTCTCTTCTAATTGCACCAGATTTGGGAGTAGAGGAATGGAAGCTTTAAGCATATCCTGGATATAGGGTTATTCCCTAGAAGGTGTGTACTCAGTACTTCTGTGAAGTGAAAAGGGAACAATATAAAATCCAGGCCAAGGCCAAGTAAACAGCTGCTGAAGTTTTCCTCCCCACGCCTTCTTGCCTCGTGACATGCATGTTCTGGGACTTCCCATTTTAGACACCAAAATATCCCTATTCCTTCTCTTTGTAAGTGCACAGGGGACACATTTCTCCCATGAATCATGTTCAGAGCTGTGTGTGCAGCTCTGCACTGGAAAAATAAATAAAAATTCTGCACCAAGGTAGTCCAAGTTCTGCCCAAGAAAGTCAAATTATGTGACCTCTATAAATAGTGCAAGTAAAGTTTTCATTCACTTGTTTACCATATATAATTCTGTCTCTTTAAGCCAGAAGGAGAAAGAGTTAGGTACTATGGAGGGCAATGGAGCCACCTTCTTGAGGTGTCCTTCTCAGTCCTTTTCTTAACTCCCTCTTCAATTAAAAAAAAGTAGTTTTGATTAGTTTAGTTTTTATATTCTAACACGTGTTGACCATGTTTTTTAGTTCCTACTTTTGGAGCAAATAAAAATTAGAAACTATTATTTCTTAATGGAAGCTTAGATTCTCAATTCCTCCCCGCCACTTGGAGCCAGATTTTGTACTTGTGTGGTGTATTTGTGGAAGACACACAGCCTTTGTTCATGCCTGTGACTTGGCATTCATGAGAAACGCTCCCTCATCTGACAGAATTTGAAAGTGTCTGAAAGTTTAACACACCCACCCACACCCAATTTGCTTAGTTGATAAGTAGGGTGGTTTGCATAATTCCATTTTCTCGGCTGCAAAGCAGGGTCTCATCTCTAGATGTTTACATACAGGCCATCCACCACTGAGGTGATAAAGGAGCATATGACTGACAGGGGCCCATTTTGTCAATGTGGGTTTCTTAGACCTAGCCTTCATGTAAAGCCAAATGACATGGAGGATTCCTGAGGTGGTGGAGTGAGCTTTTATACTCCAGGCAGATCATGCCGTTTTTAATGATACTGTTTTTAAAGGAAAATCCATTGGCAAGTAACAGTAGCATGGTGTGTGTGTAACACATTCAGGCGTAGCCGTGTTGGCCATGTAGCAAAACAAAATCCAAAATCCACAAAAAAGTGATACCTTTATTAGCCAACCAAATGCAGAATGCAAATACAAGCTTTCAGAGCTCTACTGGCTTCTGCATCAGGCAAAAGATGTCAAAAAAAGAAAGAAAGAAAGAAAGAAAGAAAGAAAGAAAGATGACAACGTCAGAGTCACAGGTCTACATGTTACTTCAGATATTACGGTACTTGTGTTGTTCAAGTGAGGGGTCTTAAGCAGGCAGAGGCTTAGCCCACTCTCTGCTGTCCTGATTTTCTATTTATAGAGTGGTTTTAACCCAAGTTTATCATGAAAATGTGATAAACTGTTTACCATTAGCATAGGCCATTCTGCCATCACATTTTATTGTTTATGTAGATAAGGCCCCATCTCCTCCATTTCCTTTGCAATGAGATAGCTGCTGCTACTACTTTAGTAAAGGTGCATATTAATATCTTGTGCTACCATCACTAGATGCTTTATAGCAGTTTTCCCCGGTGGTAATCTTTCAGTGTTTTGGACAACAATCCCCATGTTGTTTGGGTTTATGAGAATAATAATTTGAAATGTCTTGAGGGTACTAGGGAAGGCTGTGTTATACTTACATACATAGGCAGGCATGCCCCCAAAGGGGCTTATCTAATCATATGGTTTGGTTTCATGCCCCTCTGCTGAAGAATGAAGAAACGGGAACCACATGGGACAGGTGCAGTGGTGTGGTTCCTGTTTTCATCCACTGAGTGACTTGAGACCAGATCATGTGGAAGCAGCTACCATTCTGAACAAGTAACCTTTGACTGCTATTTGCGGAAATCTATCTATTTTAATGCTGAAACTGCCAGACTGCATCCTCTCTAAATCTTCCTGGAGCTTAAGATAGTCCAGCCTTCCTTTAGAAAGGGAATGGCTGTCCTTGTTAGTTGTTGTGGGAAAATCTTGGGAGTAGTGGCTTGGTAGAAGTCCCAGAGAATCCCCTTTTACCTCCTCACACAATTGAACAGATAAAAGCAGCAATGGTTAAAGTTCAATTCAGATTGCTTTGGCCCCGCTTTTGAGAGCACTTAATCTGCTGTAGAGAACAAGGAATGATAAACCTCTAGCCGTGCAGAGAGATTATAGAATATCTGCAAAGATAAACTTGCAAAATGTGTGTAAACAAAGAGAAAGTGAAACGGTAGGGCTCTGGCACCAGACAGGACATTAAGAACGTTGAAGGTACCCACTTGGATCTCTGACCAAAGACTGCTGTCTGGTCCTGCTCCCTCAGAATCAGCACATTAATACAGTAATACTTTTCCACCTGTGTTCCTCAGAGCCATACTATCTCTGGTACAATATGACCGCCATTTCTAGTAGCAATGGTTAGCCTCTTTTTTTCCAGGAATTTTTCTAATCCCCCTTTAAAGCTGTCCTGAGGTTGACAGGTATTGACAGTTTTAGATGTGGTATCAGATTCAGGTAAATGAGAGTCTTTCCTTTGTTTCCTCTTTAAGAATACCTGGTATGCTATTTTGAGCTTTCCATTGGATTGAGAATATTCAGCAGTTACCTTAAAGGCTGTTGGTTCTAACAACCTTCTTATGGACAGAATGTGTTGCCAAATTATTGGAACTTCTTGGACTTTTTTTTTGGTAATTTTGTTTGTATGGGGGGGGAATAACACTAGAGCGTTTTCTGTAAAAATTAATAATTTAAGCTACTATAACATCTGTTGAATTTTGTGAATTAATTAATTCTAGAAGTTCCATTTTGCATTAGGTTCCTCTCTCTCTCTTACAGTAGTTTCTGTATGAAAGCAGTGGACATGTGGCATTCTAGAACTACAGCTCTTCTGATTCCACACCATTGATTGTGGTTGCCAGGACTATTGGGAATTGCAATCAAACAACATCTGGAGAACCACATTTGTCCACCCACACTTTACAATATTATAGTAATCAAGAGGTTCATATTATGAGTGTGAACCATTATTTTTGGAAAGGAGACATACATACCATCCTGCTGTCCTAATTTGGCAGGGACAGTCCCAATTAATCTTCTATTGTCCCCCTTTTTCAGCTGCTTTTAAAATCTCTCTTCCTTCCTTCCACTTTCCTCCTTTCAGTTGCTAAAAACTGAGTTCAAAGTGCAAAAGTAGTTTGTACTGAATTAACTCAGTGGGGGAAGAGAAGAGGAAGGCATGGAATCTTGCCCTTCAGCTCGGGCAAAAGCAAACTACAGTACTGCCTCCTCTCAAGCTTGTGTATTCTTCCTCTTTAATAACTAACTCTTGTAGAAAAGTCTCAGTTGTTCTTAAAATGTTTTTCTTCTGGCAGTTTGTTTCAGCCAAGTTTGTAAATACTGTACAGGGATACCTCATTTAACAAAGTAGGTGTGTTCCTCAGCATTACTTCTTTAGTACAAACTTTGCTACCAGAGGTGGAAATAACATATAAAGAATAGGGGTCGGTTCCCACACCACAAGAAGATGAGCAGCTAAACATACTTCAGCAAATTTTATCCAAAACTAGCAGTACATACATGAAATGAAATTAACCAGGTCAGGTAAGCTTTGCATAAATAAACAAAACTTTTGAACTTTTGAGCGACCATTTAAAGGTTTCTTCAAAAATGAATCCAGGAATGACTTTCTTTCACCAGCCTCCACTTTGCTTTTGTTGTTAATTGCTGCAAAGTCAATTTCGACTTATGGTGACCACATGAATGAGAGACCTTCAAGTCATCATCAACAGACCTGCTCAGGTCTTACAGTCTAAGGACCGTGACTTCCTTGATGGAATCTCCAGGTGGAGAGCATCTGGATAAAAATTAAAGGGGAGGAAAACAACAGGGATGTTCTTGTGGGACTCTACTACAGACCCCCAAATCAGACGGGGGAATTGGATGATGCCTTTCTAGAACAGATGAATACACATGCAGAAAGGAGAGATGTAGTAGTGATGGGTGACTTCAACTATTCTGATATTTGCTGGCAATCTAACTCAACCAAAACTTCAAGGTCTAGCAAATTCCTAACTTGCCTGGAAGACAATTTCATGGTCCAAAAGGTGGAAGAGGCAACAAGGGGGTCAGCTATTTTAGATCTGATCCTAACCAACAGAGATGACCTGGTTAATGGGGTGCAAGTGGTGGGATCCTTAGGTGAGAGTGATCATGTTCTCCTGGAGTTTGTTATACAATGGAAAGGAGAAGCCAGGCATAGTCAGACACACATTCTTGACTTTAGGAGAGCTGATTTCAACAAACTCAGGGAAATACTGGGGGTGATCCCATGGTCAGGAATACTAAAAGAGAAGAGACCTCCAGACAGATGGGACTTTCTCAAAAGGGAGATACTGAAGGCACAATTTCAAACAGTACCATTGAGAAAGAAAAATGGGAGGTGTCTCAAGAAACTAGGATGGATGACTGAAGAACTTTCAATGGAGCTAAGTTTTAAACAGAACATGTATAGGAAATGGAAAAAGGGGGAAATCACCAAAGAAGAATTCAAACAGATAGCGAATACGTGTAGGAGTAAAGTCAGAAAAGCTAAAGTGCAGAATGAGCTCAGGCTTGCTAGGGAGGTTAAGAACAATAAAAAGGTTTTTTTGGGGGGGGGGTATGTCTGCAGCAAAAGGAGGAAGAAGGAAATGATAGGGCCACTACGTGGAGAAGATGGCAAAATGCTAACAGGGGACAGAGAAAAGGCAGAATTACTCAACACTTTCTTTGCCTCAGTGTTTTCAGAAAAGGTAAAGGGTGACCAACCTGAGGATAAAGGAACAGAGGACACAATAGGGAAAATCCAGCTCAGAATAAGCAAAGAGGTAGTACAGGAATACCTTCTTAATCTAAATGAATTTAAATCTCCAGGAACAGGTGAATTACATCCAAGAGTATTAAAAGAGCTGGCAAATGTGATCTCAGAGCCATTGGCAATAATCTTTGAGAACTCCTGGAGAACAGGAGAAGTCCCAGCAGACTGGAGGAGGGCAAACATTGTCCCCATCTTCAAAAAGGGGAAAAAAGAGGATCCCAACAATTATCGTCCAGTTAGTCTGACATCAATACCAGGGAAGATTCTAGAGCAGATCATTAAACAGAGAGTCTGTGAACACTTAGAAGGCAACACCATAATCACAAAAAGTCAACATGGGTTTCAGAGAAACAAGTCATGCTAGACTAATCTGATCTCTTTTTTTGATAAAGTTACCAGCTTGGTAGATGAAGGGAACGCTGTGGACATCGCATACCTTGATTTCAGTAAGGCCTTTGACAAGGTTCCCCATGACATTCTTGTAATCAAGCTTGTAAAATGTGGGCTAGACAAGTTAACTGTTCAATGGATTTGTAATTGGTTGACTGGCCGAACCCAAAGAGTGCTCAGCAGTGGCTCCTCTTCATCTTGGAAAGATGTGACTAGGGGGGTGCCACAGGGTTCTGTCCTGGGCCCAGTGCTATTCAACATCTTTATCAATGACTTGGATGAAGGAATTAGGGGCATACTTATCAAATTTGCAGATGACACCAAATTAGGAGGAGTAGCTAATACCCTAGAGGACAGGATCAAAATTCAGAATGACCTGGATAGACTGGAGAGCTGGGCCAAAGCTAACAAAATGAAATTCAATACAGAGAAATGTACTGCACTTAGGGTGGAAAAATGAAATAGATATAGGATGGGAGAGGCCTGGCTGAACGAGACTACATGCGAAAGGGATCTAGGAGTCCTAGTAGACCACAAGGTGAACATGAGTCAACAGTGTGATGCGGCAGCTAAAAAGGCCAATGCGATTTTGGGCTGTATCAATAGAAGTATAGTGTCTAGATCAAGGGAAGTAACAGTGCCACTCTATTCTGCCTTGGTCATACCTCACCTAGAATACTGTGTCCAGTTCTGGGCACCACAATTCAAAAATGATATTCACAATTGGAGCATGTCCAGAGAAGGGCAACTAAAATGGTGAAAGATCTGGAAACCATGCCTTATGAGAAGAGACTTAGGGAGCTGGGTATGTTTAGCCTGGAAAAAAAAACGGTTAAGAGGCGATATGGTAGCCCTGTTTTAAGTATTTGAAGGGATGTCACGCTGAGGATGGAGCAGGCTTGTTTTCTGCTGCTCCAGAGACTGGAACACGGAGCAATGGATGCAAGCTCCAGGAACAGAGATTCCACCTCAACATTAGGAGGAACTTTTTGACAGTAAGAGCTGTTTGGCAGTGGAACACACTCCCTCAGAGCGTGGTTGGGTCTCCTTCCTTGGAGGTCTTTAAACTGAGGCTGGATTGCCATCTGTCGGGGATGCTTTGATCGTGATTTCCTGCATGGCAGGGGGTTGGACTGGATGGCCCTCGTGGTCTCTCCCAACTCTACAATTCTATGATTCTGTGATCTATCCATCAAACTCTTCTTTTCCTACTTGAAGCATTATTGTCTTTTCTAGTGTGTCATGTCTTCTCATAAGTAAGACAGTTTCAGTTTAGTCATCTTGGCTTCTAGCGAGAGTTCAGGCATGATTTGCTTTAGAACCCATTTATTTGTCTTTTTAGCAGTACACGGTATCCGTAGTTCTCTTCTCCAGCACCACATTTCAAAGGAGTTTATTTTCTTCCTATCAGCTTTCTTCACTGTCCAGCCTTCACAACCATACACAGAAATTTGAAATATAATTTAATGGACAATCCTAACTTTAGTTTCCAATGATACATCTTTATACTTCAAGATCTTGTGTAGTTCCTTTATAGCTGCACTTCTAAGTCCTAGTATTCTGATTTCTTAACTGCAGTCTCCATTATGATTAATGACTGAGCCAAGGTATGGAAAATCTTTAACTATTTAAATGTCTTCATGGTCTACTTTAAATTACATAAATCATCTTCAGTCATTATTTTTGTTGTCTTAATGTTTACCTGTAAACCTGCTTTGCACCTTCTTCCTTGATTTTATTCAGTAATTGTTCCAAATCTTTGCTATTTTCTGCTAATAGTATGGGGTCATCTGCATATCTGAAATTATTGATGTTCCTTCAGTTTTCATGCCTCCTTCCTCCAAGTCTGATCCTGCTTTACATATGATACGTTCTGCATACAAGTTAAACACACAGGGTGATAAATTGCATCCTTATCTGACCCCCTTACCAATTGGAAACCATTCCATTTTTCAGTATTCTGTCCTAACAGTAGCCTTTTTTCTGAGTACAGGTTACACATCAAGACAATCAAATGTTGTGACACACCTACTTCTTTAAGAGTGAGCCATAGTTTTTCATAATCTACACAATCAAAGGCTTTGCTATAATCTAGAAAGCCCAGGTTGAATTTCTTTTGAATTTTTTTGGTGCACTCCATTATCCAATGTACCTTTGCAATATCATCCTTAGTGACTCTTCCTTTCCTTAATCCAGCCTGGGCATCTGGCATTTCTTGCTCCATATATGGTAAAAGTCTTTGTTGTAGAATTTTGAGCATCGCTTTGCTTACAGGAGAAATTAATGCAACAATGGTCCTGTGGTTACTTCAATCCCTGGTGTCCCCTTTCTTGGGGATTGGAATGTATATTGAATGTTTCTAATCTGGGTGTCATGGGCCAGGAGTCAGCTTCTCCAGCTGAACATCAGCCTCAAAGTGGGGAAGTTTGTTAGGTTTCAAGGCCATGAACGTGGAAGGCATGAATGAGAGCCAGCTGGCTCTAGCCTTTTTAATGGGGGGGGGGGGAAGGGTGGTAGTCCTATGCCAGAAACAGCTCATGTGTTTTGTCGGTCCTTACCTTTGTGCTCTATGCCTCAAATCCCCTGCTGTCTTGTCTGCCCAGATTCTTTGACCCCTGTACTGTCTGGCCTTGCTGCTTGCCATATTCCTGAACTTTTGGACTGACTTTTGACTTTGCTTCTGCTAGAATCTCTGGGCAGGCAAGCTATTCTTGACTGTTAAACTGTTATCAGTTTGTCTGTTGGGACAGCGTTCAGCCAGCTCCGCACTCTTTTGCCTGGCAATGGGGGCCTGTGGCTATGACACTGTGGGCTCCCATTGTTTTGTTTTACATATTTGTTGATAGATTTCAGTTAGAACAAGAGTAGATTCTGTCTCTGTAGATTGGAGCAGCTGTACTGGTATGCCATCTGTTCCTTGCGATTTTTTTCACCTAAGTGCTCTGAGTGCAACTTCCACTTCACTTTCTGAAATTGGAGGCTCATCTTTACATGGTTCTTCCTTGAATGAATCTGTCACTCTTTCATCTCTTTTATGTAGTTCTTCCGTGTATTGTTTCCATCATCTTTTTATTTCATTTTGGTTGTGTGTTGTATTCCTTGCTGGTCATACAGCATCCCCACTCCTGGTTTAAGTTTCTCTTCGATTTCTTGGATCTTATGGAAGAGGTCTCATTCTTCCTTTTTTGTTGTCACCTTCTATTTGTCTGCATTGATTATTACAGAAGTTCTCCTTGTGCCTGCACACAGTTCATTGAACAGTTGCATTCATGGTTCTGATTCTGTCACCTTTTACTTTTCCTTCTCATCTGCCCTGAACTGCTTGAAGTTTCACTTGCATCCATTGAGGCTTCTCTTTCTTTTTTGGTGGCAAATAGTGTCTTTTTGCATTCCTTCCTGACAATGTCCCTAGTTTCAGTCCAGAGTCCTTCTGGCTCCTGGTCAGTTAGGCTTAATAGTGTACATCTATTTTTCATCTTATCTTTAAATTCTACGGGGATATATTTTATGTTGAATTTCAGCATGCTGAGTGCTCTTCTTTAGCTTTGCTCAATTTTTAAAAAATAACCTTTGTTCAACATAAATAAATAAAATAGATTAACATAAAAGAAATGTGACATAACAACATATTGTACAAATGCAACACAGTGTAAAAAGAAAAAGAAATCCCTCTCCCAAGAAAAACCAATAACACCAAAAACATACCAACATCATCCCATCCCTCCCTCCCATCCCCATTATGTGTGACTTGCCCTCCATCCCCATTAAAATTGACCTCCCCGCTTCTCTCTGATTGTTTTTCTAGATAAATTAAATTAATACCTCCTCTTGTTATCAAACATCTTAATTCATTCACTCTTCACATACTATCAAAAATTAAAGACATTTCTCTCATACCCCGTTATACAATATATTACCAATAATTAAACAATAAATCCCACAGTACTAATATTCCCCCTTTTTTGTCTAATGTATTCTATAAATGGTTTCCAATTATTTATATAAATCTCGTTTGACTTGTTTTTCCCTAAGTTTCTCTCTCTCTCTGGCTTTTCTTCGCAAATGAAGATTCAGGAAAGACTCATCCCGCGCTTTCTGCAAGCGCGCTGATGTTTAAAAAGGCCAATCTGAGATAAACAAGTCCGGTTGCAGAAAGCACAGCAGAAGGTCTCCTTGGGCGATGTTTCCAAGTTGTGGTTCTTTCTGCATTGTCATTTCTCTTCAAGACTTGTTTGGCGTGAGTTCTCAAATAAGGCTGCAGCATTGTGGATAGTGCATCTCCATGCCTCCCGATGTGAGGCCAGGGTGGACCATTGTTGGTGATCAATTTGGCCAAGCCTGAGATGTTGTTTCAGGGAGTCCTTGTATTGGTTTTTTGGAGCACCCCTCTTACACTGACCCATGGCGAGTTCACCGTAGAGTAGTATTTTGGGGAGGCGATGGTCCTCCATCCTAGAAACGTGCCCTGCCCAGTGCAGCTGTGTTTTCAATATCATGGCCTCAATGCTGGTGATCCCTGCTTGCTCAAGGACAGCGACATTCGTCACATAGTCAGTCCAGTGTATATTTAGGATTGTCTTATCTTGTTTTTGCTGAGAAAATGGAGCTTTTTTATCTTTTGTTTCCAATTACATAGTCTATTTGATTTCTATATTGGCCATCAGGTGATGTCCATGTATACAGTCAGTTCTTGTGTTGCTTGACAAATGTGTTTGCGATGAACAAACTGTTGGCCTTGCAAAATTCAGTCAGTCAGTCTCCCGCTTAATTTCTTGATCCTAGGCCAAATTTTCCTACAATCTTTGATTTTGCTTTGTTTCCTACTTTTGCATTCCAGTCACCTGTTATTACCAGCTTGCCCTGTTTTGGTGTGTGATCAATTTCCTCCTGGACTCCAGCATCGAATCTTTCAATTGCTTCTTCTTCTACCTCTGTCATTGGAGCATAAACTTGGATTAAGGTTACGTTGATGGGTTTTCCCTGAAGTGTTACTGATATGATTCGGTCAGTTTGTGTTATATCCTTTGACTACTTTTGCCACATCTCTCCTCACTATAAATGTCACTCCATTTATTGAGTAAAACACTGTGTAATTATCTGATTTATAATATCCCAGTCCAGTCTACTTTATTTATACCTTCCATTTCTTGTTTTTCTATGTCTAGCTTCCCTTGATTTATACTTCTCACACTTCTCTAGTTTTCCATCTCTCACCTGCAGTTTTCCACATGTTATAAATAGAAACATACCGGTACAACTTTAAACATACTTTACATATGAAGGAAAAAGGGCTGTTGAGGTGACTTGCAAATATAAGCAAGTCCTTACATGTTTCTTCAGAGGCAGAATTGCCTAATTCTTTTTGTTTTTTTCTGGCCATGAGGCTGTGGCATTAACACCAACTTGAGAACACAGAAATGTAGGACGTGAAGCTTTGTGGGCTAGTGAAAAGGTGGCTTGTGGGTTTTGTTTTATTTTATTGGAGCAGCCTTATAAAAGCAAGGTAACACAAGCCACAGGAACAACTCAGACACTTCTTTCCCACTGGCAATGGTCTCTGAGCACAGTCTCCTTTGACCCTCTTCCACTTGTTGCTGAGACAACTGCTGTGGGCAGGGAAATTCCCCCTGTGCATGTGATCTTGGGCTTCCCCTGGGGCCTTGCCTACTGCCTGAACCGCAGCCCCTTCTCTGAATGGGGAACAAAGCGTTCAGGTACTCTGAAGAGTCCAGTAGCCATGATGGTTTCAGCTTCCTGTTGTCACACAGTAAACTCTCAGGTTAAAAATATTCAGGGACCACACACTGCTTTAGCACACAACCCAAAGCAGGGCTGTTCCTAGGCATTTTGGTGCCTTGGAGAATGCCTTTGGGAGTCTAAATGTCTATCCTTTTTTCGCCTTCTCTGACAGCTCCTTGAGCTTCCAGTGCCACCTTTCACCTCCCTCCTGCCCCACTTTTACCTTTGTGGAAATCCCCTTCATTAGACTCATTGGATGCAGAAGTGCTTTGTGAAGTACAGTAAAAACAGTTCTGTCCTTTTAAAGAGCCATTTTCAAATGCATTATAATTTTGAATAGGTTGGTTAGGTTACTGGAATGTGTGTTAACTGCCTTCAAGTCGACCTCAACTTATGGCGACCCTATGAATGGGACATTTCCAGAACACTGTATCCTCAACAGCTCTGCTCAGGTCTTGCAGACTCAGGGCTGTGGTTTCCTAGATAGAGTGTATCCATCTGGAATACAGTTTTCCTCTTTTCCTACTGCTTACTGCCTTCTGCCTTACCAGGTATTATAGTCTTTTCTAGTGATTCATGCCTTCTCATGATATGTCCAAAGTATGAGAGCTTTAGATTATTCATGCTGTTCTAACAGTAGCCTCTTGTCCAGAGTACAGGTTACACCTCAGGATAATCAAATGTTGTGGCTCACCCATTTCTTTTACAGCAATCCATAGCTTTTTCCATCTTGGAAGAAAGGCGGGATATAAATCCAATAAATAAAATAAAATAAAATTTCATGATCTATACAATCAAAGGCTTGGCTATAGTCTATAAAGCACAAGCTGATTTTCTTTTTTTGGTGCACTCCATTATCCAATGTATGTATGCAATATCATCCCTAGTGACTCTTCTTTTCCTGAACCCAGCTTGGACATCTGGCATTTCTCACTCCATATATGGTAAAAGTCTTTGCTATAGAATTTTGAGCATGGCTTCGCTTGCATGGGAAATTAATGCAATGTTCCTGTTTCAGTTAGTCCCTGCTCATTTTTCACCATGGCTGCCAGTCACTGGTGTCACTTATATAACTGTGTGAGTGCCAGTGTCACAGTCAGCACATATTAGCCTCTCACAATTGCCAGTTTTTGATAAGTTTGTTGTTGTATGGTGACTTTAAGATGACTGTATCACAGGGTTTTCTTAGCAAGGTTTGTTCATAAAGGGTTTGCCTTGGCCTTCATCTGAGCAAGTGTGACTTGCCCAAAGTTACCCATTGAGTTTCCATGGCTGAGTGGGGATTTGAACACTAGTTTTCAAGAGTCGTAGTCCAATGCTCAAACACAGAATCACAGTTGCCACTTTTTGAGAAGTTAAGTAGCATGCTGGAAAAATTGCAATTCATAACCACACATATCATGAGCTAAAAGGGTCATCAGAACTGGCTCAGTGTTCCACAATATGGGTGTGACTGAGTCTTGATTGATGCTCAGCTGTTTCATAGTAACTAAATACAGTAGAAGAATTTCATTGTGCTACCTCAGTCTCTTGCAAGTTCTGGTTGGACTTGGATTAGATAGGCAGTTGAAAAGTCTCCCGGGCCATCCGACCATCTCCTCATGCCAGTTTGCTTGGCTTTGAACCAGGAAAACAGTAATCATCTGTATTTCAGGAAAAAAATAAAGTTACCTCTCATTCTGGGTCCAGCTTTGTTTGGGCCCTGGAAGGATTATATGTATCTTATGAACTACTGGTATTCTGAATCAACCTATTGGGACACTTGTTGGAAATCTGCAATGAGCTGTTTGACCACCATGCATTTATAGACACTTGTGTCCTCTTCAGCTATTCATGTTTACCTGGACGTTCATGACCAACAGGCAAGAAACTCCTTTGTTGTGGAAAGTGTATATTGGCTTGTGAAATGCTTGAGGGAGGAGGCATGCCTAATATAATATCTATGCAAGTCTGAGTTAGTTTTCAAATAAGCTGATGTGTTAGTTTGCTGTTCCAAGATTTAAGTGCAAATGGGAGATCAGTGAAGGATTTGTTCTTTGGGAACATTTTGCTCTTTTCAAGGCAGTAGATTCTTCACAGTTGTAGGTTGGCATGACTGAAGTATTGTGTCACAAATTAACCTCTTTTTCTTCCCCCCTTCAGGTTGCTGCACTTAGCAATCATCCATTGTGTGCCCTCTATAGCACTCTGCTGCATTGCTGAATTGCCTGTTGAGGCTTTGGAGATCCAGAATGACTTATTTCAGGTGTGTTGTCTTGCCTCATTTGTATTCTAAGTTCACTGAGTAGGTACATACAGATTCCTTAAGGTGCTTATCTGTGATTTTCTCAGAGGTGCTTCTTGGACTTTTTGGCTTTGTTTCTCATGCCAAAGAGATCTCAGTGTTCTTATTGTCACTGCCCCCAATCCAGCTGTAGTCATGTGCAACAACTTGAGACCAGAGTTGAGGATGCACAATCTCCATCTAGGTCAAAAGATTTACCTAGATAGTTCAGTAATATGCAGATTAGTATTGGAATGCAGACCCAGATGTTCATCTGCATTAGCAAAGCACCCAGAGATCTGTTTCCATATGTAAACTTCATTTGCTCAAGCAGAGTTTGCCTGTCAATAAAAGAACATGCAAGCTTTTAAGCAGAAAGCTAGTACCCTACCACATCCTCCCATTTTTTAAAAAATTCAGGACTGTGTATTATCTGTGAAATAAAACTTAATCAGCGTTCTTCATCAGAATAATCTTGACTTCTGCAGCTTATTTTATTTCCTTCTAGCCATTAGGTAAAAGCTACCCAGTATGGCATCTTTTGATTTTCTTTACATAAGCCAGAATGTAACATTATCTCCAGCCTTGTTAATATAAAGATTACTTAGTTAACAAGTAATGTGTGAGCCTGATATAGAATGGAGACAAATCTGAGTTTAGAGTGGAGTTTAGTATCTTCAAAGTCAAGAACTGTTATGGAGTCTGGATTTTTTGTTATGGCCAAGATGACTATCCTGTTCTCTATATCAGTTATGTGATCTGACAGAGTTATTTCTTAAAAATACAATGTTTTGTCTTCTGTTAATCATGAGGAGGGACTAGGAGTTGTGTAGAGTGCTTATGCTCCCAGCAGCTGGCAATTCTGCTGTGCTTTTTGGCTTTGGAAGTATCACTAGGCATTACCCACATCCTTTCTTCAAGATGAAATTTTCAGTGTGCTATTTTCTGCATCCATTGCTAAATCCCAGGTTTTTGTGGTGCAGTTTCATCATATGATGGCCAGAATCCTGTTGTTGTCATACTCAGACTTATTTTGTGTTATGCATGCAGAGTGTTTTTACTGAATATCGCACAATGGTCATATCCAGCTGACAGGGATGAGGGGGCTCTATATGTGGAGCATGTACCAATGCACACTGAGTAGGGTGTATACAATCCGCACTGGGCTCCTGCTCATTCCACAATAGGGACCGAGGCCCCACTGCAAAGCAAGCAGAGGCCCAGTGCAGAACATGTACCAAAGCATGTTGCATTACGCATTGTAGTTGGACAATGAGGTATCAGCCACACATGTTTAGCAGTAATTTACATGTGTTACACTACAGTTGATATCCAGTGTAGCGATTGCAGAATGTAAGTGGAATGCAACTCTGCTAGCAGTTATTTATACTGTGGCAATGTAGATACTTGGCTAATCAGTCTAGTACTGACTGTTCATTTTCCCTCCTCCAATTTCCCTCTCAGCCTTTATCACTCTCTTTGCCATTTGCAGACTCCACTTCATTTGTCTGTGTACCTTGAGCAGTCCGTAGTGGTGCAAGCCCTAGTCCTGAAAGGGGTGAACACAGCATTGCAAGACCGCAGTGGAAACACCCCCCTGCACTTGGCCTGTGAGCAGCAGAGTCTGGAGTGTGCCCAGCTGCTGCTGATGCAGGAACCAATCTCTGGCAAAAACAAGGAGGCAAGGAAGACTCTGCAAGATCTGCATCTTCAAAACTGGCAAGGTAGGAAGGAAGACACAATGACTGGTTAGAGGTGGTGTTTGTATGTTTTTATCTGGTGAATGTTAGGGTCAATACGCAAATATAGGGCTTGGAGTTAATACAAAGGTATTCACTTCCTGGGCTCCCTGTCTTCTTCTTCAGGACTGACTTGCTTACACATCAGCACCTTGAAAGGAAACCTGCAATTGATGGCACTGCTGGTGAAGAATGGAGCTGACATTAATGTTCGGGTATGTCAAGGGCAGCTGACAGAGCTTCATATCCTATACATGCCTAGATCACACTTGTTCTGTACTTTTTATGATGGATCCATACAACAGAAACAGTGTAGAATTCCCCCATTTTGCATAATTTCAGTGTATGTTTTCTAGTGAGGCAGTAAAAAATAATATTGAAAATGTGTAGGTAGCGTCTAGTGAATTCTCAAAATATATGGAGAGTAATCATAGAATAATAGAGTTGGGAGAAACCACAAGGGCCATCCAGTCCAACCCCCTGCCATGCAGGAACACTCTATCAAAGCATTCCCAACAGATGGCTATCCAGCCTTTATTTAAAAACCTCCAAAGAAGGAGACTCCACCACACTCCAAGGCAGTACATTCCCCTGCCAAACAGCTCTTACTGTCAGGAAGTTCTTCCTAATGTTTTGGTGGGATCTCTTTTCCTGTAGCTTGAGTCCACTGCTCTGTGTCCTAGTCGCTGTAGCAGCAGAAAACAAGCTTGCTCCATCCTCACTCAGTATGACACCCCTTCAAATATTTAAACATGGCTATCATGCCCGCTCTTAACCTTCTCTTCCCCAGACTAAACATACCCAGCTCCCTAAGCTGCTCCTCATAGGGCATGGCTTCCAGACCTCCCACTATTTTGGACGCCCTCCTGTGGACATGTTCCAGGAGGTTGTGCAGGGATTAATGAGCTGGGGCTTTGTATAGCTTCTTGTCCTTACCTATGTCCAGAAAGAAGAAATCTTGCATGCAGCTGAGACAAAAGTATGCAAAGCTACTTGGTTTGTATAACTTGTTACGCACTGTAGAATAAAACCTTTCTTGGAATAAATTTTTATTTATGTAGACCAGATTTTATACAACCTTGAATATATCCTGCTGAATTAGAGCACTGGAACTAGGCAGCCTCCCAGTTCTGTGGAGCAGTCATCAGAATTTAATGCAGGAATTCCTGTATGTTGTTACTCCCCATACAAGCTCTTCTACATTTGTGCAGGTTGCTTGAAGCCCTCGGGTACTTAAAGGCTCAGAAAGAACGCTCTCTTCAGATTATTTTTGGAAACTCTTTTTAAGTGTTGAACAATTTGGGAGTGGGGTTTAAGAGCACTGTGCTTCTGTGCTGTGTGTTCTAGTTTCCAAATTGTGGGGGGGGGGGGCTTTCCATCACTTTGGGATTCTGCTTCCCAGGCTTCTAATGGATCTAATGCCTTGTTCTCTTGCCCCAGGATGGCACAAGTGGAAAGACACCCCTACACTTGGCAGTGGAGAACCATGATGAGATGGCTGTGAAGCACCTCCTGCGAATGGGAGCCCAGGTGGATGCTCAGATGTACAATGGTTGCACCCCACTGCACCTAGCTGTAGGCAGGAAAGATACAACAATTGCTGCTATTCTCTGCCATTCGGGAGCTGACACCTTGCTACGGAACATGGAGGATGAGACAGCCCAGGACCTGGCTGATGGCAATGATGATGTGAGAATCTCTGTGGGTTCTATTGCTCTAAGTGAAGGATTTGTAGGAGAGGGTTGAACAGTGTAGAAGCAAGCCAGGGCTGTATGCTGTGTGAGGTAGTTCCCTTGGTAGAAGGCATCCCATCAATAGGATTTGGAGGTTACTTTCCCTGCTGCTCTTCATACCTATGGTATGCCATATTTTAGTACAGGTGGATTTGATCTTTATCTTTAAGGCCATGCAGAAGGGAGGAGCTACTAAACTTGCTAGTCTGCCTTTGTAGCACACCACCCTATTGTACTATTGCAACATTGTAATGGTAAATCAAATGGAGAAGGTGGAGTAGAAATGCTGCAGCAGTTTTTTTGCAGTAAAGCAGTCTGGCAGTGGCCTCCTTTCTTGCTTGGCAAGGTGGGGAATCTAAGCAACACCAGAGCTACATGTAGGTCAGAATGAGGTAGTCTCTATTTACTCTGGTGCCTGGTCTGTGTGTGCTTTTATTATGAACACAAAGCCAACTGACTGAAAGGGGACTATCCTGAAGAATTAAAAGCCCACTGATTCTCTTTAGCCTGTACCTGGAAAATCCACAGATAAATAGACATGGAAGTAAAGTCTCTTCCCTCCTACTTTGTGAAACCTGCTATATTGAGAGGGCATGGCCATTCTGCCTTGCTTGTGTGTTGCAGCAGATATTGAGTGTTAGCATTCGACTTGAGAGAACTGGGTTCATATCACCACTCAACCATGAATCTGCATTACCTTGGGCCATCTGTTAGCTCTCAGCCTAACTTGCCTCACAAAATATAAAGATAAAATAGGATAACCCAATATACTGTCCTGAGAACTCTTTTGAAGAAGGGCAGGATCCAAATGTAATATTGGTTGGGACTGTCCACAGTTAGGAACAGGATTGCTGTTCCCTTGTGTGATAAACCTCCATGTTCTTGAGCTGGAAGGAGTTGCTACATTCCCCTACACTGAGGTGAACAACTTCCTAAGAGCCTTTATCCAAATGCTAACCCCATATGTCTTCCTTTCTTTTTGCCTTGGCAGATCCTGACACTGTTGCCTTTTGATGACCTGATGATCTCAGGAAAGCCTGTGGTGTGCTCCAGTTCAGCATCCCAAGACTTTGAATGTCGATAGTTAATCTTTTGGGAAATGGACCACAATCCACTTGCTTCAGGTTGACAGGAGCAGAACTGGCCTGCTGTAGTGAACAGTTCCCATTGCTTCAGAAAGGAAGCCTTTGTGCTTCTTCAGACAATGTTGAAAGTACACAGGATTGTGGGAACTAGTGTGAGGGAAGACTTCTCCCCTTGCGTGTTGGGTTTGATCCCTGGATGGTGAGATGGATTTGCCTCCTTTTTTAGGGACTAAAGACTGAACCTATATTTGTTCTGTTTGCATTGTCTTAATTCTGAGAGACAGAAGTCTCAAGAGGATGACTTGTTCTGAGTGCATAGAGTGAATGGAGACAGTCTAAACCTTCATTCTTTTTCCTCTCTCATGTGTCCCAACTTAAGCCAATGATGGAACTATGCCAGGGGTTTCTGTCTTCAGTCTTCCACACATTTTTGTTTTGAGGATGCTTTTTTTCCACCCAGGTTCCTGACCTAACTGCTACTGCTTAGGCCTTTGGCATTTCCTTCAGTGGGCCTCCCCAAGGTTGTATTGCTAACCAGGCTTCTAGATGCAGTGTCCAAATTCAAGATGGCTTCAGCCCTCATCTGTTGCCTCCTATGGAGGAAAACCCTCAGAAACAAAGTTACAGGACCAGAAATGCCCTTAGTTCCACCCCACTGCCTCTGAGACCAACAGACCCTGAAAGCTGAGCTCATGAGAAGAAGTTGATCTCAGTGTCTCTCCTATGAAAATGGCCAGTGTTCTTAGGACCAGGCCCAAAGGGAGTCCTGTTCTGTTTGAGCTCTGTTGTGGTTTGCTAGCTATTGCTGCACAGGGGAGTGTTAACTTATTGAAATGCTGTCTTTTAAATACTGCACTTTCCTCAGGCAGACTTGTGTAGGCGATGTGAAAGTACATTTAACTGAAGCTACAGTTAAGCTTATAGAGTAAGGAACAGAAGGGAAATGGCAGACTGTGTCCCTTTTCACCAGGGCTTTTAGAATCTCATCTTGCACACCGCTCTTCTTCATTTTGAACATAATGATGTGACAGATGTGTGACAAGATGCAGGGCTGGTGTTTCCAGCTTGTGTTGCCATGGATGGGAGAAACATTTTATTGTAACTGCTTGCTACATTTCAACTCTTAGTAGTTAGCAGTGCTTACTTTAGGACTGATCTATTGACCTTAGTCAGTGGATGATCAAGTTTTTATATTTTGGGGGTGGGCGTGGAGGAGGCTCAGTTTTGATTTTTTTTTTTTTTGCTTCTTACTTAGTAATCCTAAGCCACCTGTCAAGAAATAGCTACAAAAACATGTTTTGGAAATAATATGGGCTCAGAATTGTAATGTTTCCATATGTGTACAGCAATGGCATTTTCCCTGTTGATGGTTATTGTGTTCCATCCAGAGGTGGTAAAGCTTCTCTACAGCTGGTGAGAGGTGCATTTGGATCACTGAATGGCAGGAGTGAAAGCTGCTTACATGTAAACCTTATGTCTCACTGGGGAAATTCCCAGCTCCCTCCCTCCCTCTGTTTGCTGCCTAGGAGCGGCTCTTTGTAACCTGGCAAGTCCTGGATTGTGCAATCAGTTGGGATGTCCTAAGCAGAGGTTACCTTCTGTCCTTCCTTATTTCCCTGTTTTTAGGGGACAGACCTAGAAGCAACAGCAGCTTTATGTAATGTCCACCAAAGGTCTAGGTGGTTTTCATATCATGTTCCAGTTTGAGCCGTTTGCTTCCTATTCCCCCCTCCCAGTCATGTTTTTTTTTAAATTTAAAATTTTGTTTCTCAAAACCAAAATAAAGTTATTAAACTGGGAAAAAACCTGCTGCTTTTGCAACTGGCATGGTATTTATTACTCTAAGTAATAGCCCCTTCATAATGGTACCTTCTTCAGCCAATAACTTGTTCAGTGCCTCTGGGACTGGGACACTTCTTTCATCTCGAATAGCAAGGTGGAGTGAAAGTTAGGTTTGAATCATAGTGCATGCTCCTGAATGAGAGGAACAGTGAGCAGTCAGACTGTTTAAGGGGAAGTCTGCAAGATGAGTATACATTTTTTAAAAGAATATTTTTCAAACTTGAGTTTGTGGGGTTCATAGGCTTAAAATATGCTGCCACCTTGTGGCTGCGCTTAACTGCAGCTTTTTGTGATACCATTAGATCTATTCTTCAGGATAATAAACCTCACACAGTATACAATAATTGAGTACTCAGGTGCCTTTACTGAGCACTGGCAGCTTGTGAGAAGGAAGAGGATATTTGTGCAGGTTCATGACCCTCTGTAATTGCACTTTACCTTGCAAATTTTGCTGTTATGTGCCAAGTTGACCCCGCTTTTTAGGGACTCTGTCAAAGTTTTCTTGGTAAGATTTATTCAGAAGATGTTTGCCATTGCCCGCCTCTTAGACTGAGAAAGTAATAACTTGTCTGAAGTCACCCAATGGGGTTTCCACAACTGAATGTGGATTTGAACTTGGTCTGCCTGAGTCCAGCACTCAAAACAACTACACCATGGTGGTTCCCAAATTAGGCTGGAGGAAAAAAAAGTGGGGGGCGGGAAAATCAGGAATAGATTTTTCTGTGCACGAACTTGTGAGCTTAGTTTTAATACTGATCTAAGATTCCTGGTCTAAATATGTGCTTAGAGGTCCCCTGCTCCTTAATTCCTACTGTATGTTTACTGGCTCATGCCATTCCTTTGTATCTGGGCTCTGGTTGCTGGTCCTAAGAGTTTTAATAAAAATAAATCAGATCATGCAGGACTAATTCTGCCTCTTCTTCCCCACTGCATCTTAGACCAGTTTTTTAGTCTGCTTTCTATAGAACAGTCTTCTTTCTGCCCTTTCCTCATTACCACTGTGTGTTTTGGAGGCCAGCTAATATATTCTCCTTTAGGATTTCATATCAGTGGTAACAAAGTAGCTCACTTCAGATTTTTCAGTTTTAAATGGCATAACAATCATATTTATTTATTTATTTTATATCCTGCCTTTCTTCCAGCATGGAATCCAAGGTGGTGTACAAAATTTTAAAGGCACAATACAATAAAAAATCTCTTAGTGAAACCCACCTTGGCACTACCTTTTTGTGGTGGTGGGATTGTTTGATCATGTGAGACAAGAGGCTGTGCTGGTACCAGTGCTGCTGGTAGTGTGTCCCATATCAGACAGGCTTTTGATGAGGAGCCAGACTAAATGTGCCAAACAACTACTAGGCAGCATCAGTAATGGGAGGTGATACTGGTGGAGGATCTCTGAGAAACAAAAGAAGTGACACCATAGCTAACAGTTATTAGTACTGTGCAGAGGGAAACGTGGTAAACTACTTTTGAATGTCTTTTACCATGAAAACCCTATGATGAGACAATCCAAAATGAAACAAGAGATAGTGCCAGAAGATGACATTTGCAAGTCGGAATACACTCAACAAAGCTACTGGGGTACAGCAGAGGACAACTACAAGTAGCACTGTGGATAATGACACAGCGGGACTCAAATGGAAAGGAAATTCAGCTGTTGACATGCTCACATGGAAAAGGAATGTCTGAAGCTGCACAACACATTTTATAGGAACATGGAATGTGAGAAGCATAAATTGGGAAGCTAGACGTAGTAAAACAAGAAACAGAACATATAAACTTTGCAGTATTTGGGGTAAGTCAGCTAAAGTGGACAGGAATTGGACATTTAAAGTCAGATGTTTTACTCAGGAAATAAAAATCTAAGAAGAAATGGGGTGGCATTAATAGCAAGGAGAGAAGTAGCAAAAGCGGTGAAAGGGCACAATGCAAAGTCTGACTAAATAATATCAATGACACTTTCGGGAAAACATATTAATATAACATAATCAAAGTTTAGACTCCAACCACAGAGGGAGAAGAAGAAACTTTTTGGTAATCATGGGTGACTGGAATGCAAAATAAAGCAGAATCCAAGACTGTAGGAAAATTTGGCTTAGGATCAAGAAATGAAGCAGGAGAGTGACTGACTGAGTTTTGCCAGGCCAACAATTTGTTCATTGCAAACATATTCTTCAGAAAACCAAAGAGGCGACTGTGTACATGGACATCAAATGATGACCAATACAGGAATCAAATAGACTACGAAGTTGGAAGCAGAACATGGAGAAGCTTCATAGCATCTGCAAAAACAAGACCAGGAGCAGATTTTGGCACAGGCCATGAATTGCCAATGCCAAAAATGATAGTAAAGCTAAAGAAGAACACTAAACCAATGAGCATGACAAAATACAACCTGACGGACATACTTGCAGAATTTAAAGATAATGTTTTAAAAAATTGCACTGTTAAACCTAATTGACAGGAAGCTAGAAAAACTCTGGACTGAACTCATGGACATTGTCAGGGTGGAATGCAAAAAGACACTATCTGCAGCCAAAAAGGAAGAGAAACCTCAGTGGATGACAGATGGAACTCTACAAGCAATTAAGGACAGATGAAAACCAAAAGTAAAAGGTGACAGAAATAGGGTCAGAACCCTGAATGCAACTGTTCAGTGACTTTTGATCAGGGACAAAGAAAACTATTATAATGATCAGTGCAGAGAAAAATAAGAAAAGGAAGAACAAGAGACCTCTTCCACAAGATCCAAGAAATTAAAGGGAAATTTAAACCAAGAGTCAGGATGCTGTACAGCCAGCAGGGAACACATATATGACCAAGTACAAATAACAAGCCATGGAAACAATACATGGAAGAACTATATAAAAGAGATGAAAAGGTGACAGATTCATTTAAGGAAGAACCATTTGAAGATGAACCTACAATTTTAGAAAGGGAAGTGGAAGTTATACTCAGGGCACTTGGGAGAAATAAATCACCAGGAACAGATAGCATATCAATAGAACTGCTTCAAGCTACAGAGACAGAATCTATTCTAGTTCTAACTAAAATCTGTCAACAAATATGGGAAACTAAAACATGGCCCACAGATTGGAAACAATATATATTCTAGTCCCAAAGAATGGAGACACCAGGGACTGCAATAACCATAAGACCATTGCTTTAATCTCCCATGCAAGCAAAGTGTTTTAATCTCCCATGCTCAAAATTCTACTAAAAGACTTTTGCCATATATGGAGCAAGAAATGCAAGATGCCCAAGCTGGGTTTAGGAAAGGAAGAGTCATTAGGGATGATACAGCAAACATACATTGGATAATGGAGAACGCCAAATAATTTCAAAAGAAAATCAGCCTGTGCTTTCTAGATTATAGCAAAGCCTTTGATTGTGTAGATCATGAAAAACTGAAGAATTTCAGAAGAATGCAATAAGAAAAGAGGAAGACCGCATTCTAGATGGACAGACTCAATCAAGGAAACCACGGATTTGAATCTGCAAGACCTGAGCAGGGCTGTAACAACAAACAAATGTTAAAACACAAACAAAATTTCCATTTTAAAAACACAAGTTAAAAACAACATTAAAGACCCTTAAAACACAATAAAATAAAAGCACTAGCATCTTAACAGCTCCTCCCAATTTCTGTGTGTAGAACAAGGATGGCCCCTCTCTCTCTACAGAAGGGATACATTCCAAAGAACAGCCCAGCTCCAGTATAAGCATAACAACTCCCTTTTTGTTAGTGTTACTAGAGAATGCACAGTAAGGCTTTGCTGCTCAAGACTTCAGGTGGAATCCAATTAAGTCCTTATGCTGAAAGAATTGCTTTCATCAGTAAAACAAAAAGGGCAAATTCTCCTTCCCTCTGAAGTTCCCCTCCATGCACTCTAGAGCAGATTATGGGAGGGTGTTGGGCAGTTTAGGAGGGAAAGAAAAGCAGCAGGCAAAGTCTCATTAGCATGAACAGAAGTCCTGCTAAAAGGCAAGTGTAGGATTGTGCCCTTTAAAAGCTAAGTGCACTACTGTCTTGCACTTAGTTTTTTTTTTTAAAGGCAAAGTAGCACCTATTGTACAGCATAGCAAAGATGCCTGAGATTCTTGGAAAAGGGAGATGTTTTTTTGGTTTTTTTTTTAAAGGAAGACATGGTAATCCACTGTATACAGCAGCAGAGCAGCCTAATCAGAACATGATCTTGAGCATTTTAATTTCCGAATTTTGCAAAATTCAGCTTTTTGCTCTAGTGGGTTAAAGAATCTTCATTCACACAGGAAGTACATTATGAATCTTAACATGGGCAGTTGGTTGCAGCAGAAATTCCCACAAGTGTAGCGCAAAATTCCCCCATCACATTCGAAAGTCACTGGTGCAAAACTAAAGAGAGGCTTTGGCTAATGGTGGTGTTTCATAACATATACCAGTAATGGAGGTGGAATGCATGATCTCCACTTACATTGGGGATTTCTCTTTTCTTTCCCCACAGAGCTGCATTAATTGCAGTGCTCATAATGTCATCCCAGAAGCTTAGACTTGATAATGAGTCTAAGTGTACCTGTTTGTTTCAGGCATAATGTCAGAAACAGCCTACATATTTTTACATACCTACATGTACTTTGCAGGAAGTGGACGGGGACACGCGCACACACACACACCCTCAGAATCAAGAACAGAAAAACTGTTGTTTTTCTGACCGGTCTAGACTGCCAAAAGAAGCAAGGGGAAATGTCCTTTTACCCACATAAGAGTATCTTCTTCTGTTGGGAAAGTACACCAGTCAGCAGCTGCTGCAGCAGCATCTGAAATCACATGGGCTAAGTTCAGGCGTCCTATATAGAGGTGGACCACTATGGTTGTCCAGATGTCTTTTGACCTCCATAATTCCTTAACATTGGCCACAACAGCTAAGGCTGCTGGGAATTATAGGCCACAAATATCCAGAAGGCCACCGTTGCTCACCCCTGCAGAATAGTTGAATCTAGCAAAACAAGCCACAAAGTGCCATTAGTACAGTTAGTTTTAATTAAGCAAAGCCACTGTTTGAGAGAAGCCTTTAGAAAATTAATTCATTAAAATAAAATATACAACAAAAATGAAAGTATCAAATGATCAGCAAATAATATAATGTTGTTCCAGTATGGCTGTGGTCAATCTCAGTTCAAATCCAGAATTCAAATATCCATTCAGACATCTCATTACAGATTATTGGGTGTTTAATCAAACTAAACTTTTCAGTGACTTTAATTACAGTACTTTTTAAAAGCCAGAGAAGCCTTAAGAATAGGTAATAACTTATCTCGGACCTCAGTGACCATGGGCTGGAGCCATTCAAATTTTCCCAAGGAGATGTTAAAAATGGAATACCTCTTTAACTGGAAGACACAATCATTCTCTCTCTCTCTCTGGCTTTTCTTTGCAAATGAAGATTCAGGAAGGACTCATCCTGCGCTTTCTGCAAGCGCGCTGATGACTAAAAAGGCCAATCCGAGATAAACAAGTCCGGTTGCAGAAAGCACAACAGAAGGTCTCCATGGGTGATGTTTCCGGGTTGTGATTCTTTCTGCTTTGTCATTTCTCTTCAAGACTTGTTCGGCGTGAGTTCTCAAATAAGGCTGCAGCATTGTGGATAGTGTGTCTCCATGCCTCCCGATGTGAGGCCAGGGTGGACCATTGTTGGTGATCAGTTTGGCCGAGCCTGAGATGTTGTTTCAGGGAGTCCTTGTATCGCTTTTTTGGAGCGCCAATCAAACCCAGAGTTAAAGGTTTTTCAGGACTCTTTGTTGGTACTTATTTAAAAAGTTACACCCCCCCTGCCTTTCCTGTAACACTTTAATCAAAGAGTATCTTCAAGCCTCATGGCACCTGCTCATAACCAGTGCTGATCAGCCAGCTAGTGCATAGTGTGGAAGAGGAACGAGACATGAGAACAGTCCAGAAGAAAGAGGAAAAGCATGTCTTTCATCAATGGATAGGAAGTTCAGAACTGCCATTCTGGATTCTGTTTTCTCGAGTTTGCAAGAAGGCCAACAACTTATTTCAGAAATATGTCAGAAATGTAGAGTACACTACTACACTTATGCAGAAAAAAGGAAATGCACAGATATAGGATGGATGACACCTGGCTTGATGGCAGTACATGCGAAAGGGATCTAGGAGTCTTAGCGGACTACAAGTTGAACAAGAGTTAGCAGTGTGATGTGGCAGCTAAAAAAGCCAATGTAATTCCAGGCTGCATCAATGAGTATAGTGTCTAGATCAAGGGAAGTAAAGTTGTCCCTCCATATTCACGGGTTTGGTTCCAGGACCCCCCCGCCCGTGGATACAAAATCCGCAAATACTCAAGTCCCATTATATGCAATGGCATAGCAAAATGGTGTCCCTTATATAAGATGGCAAAATCAAGATTTGCTTTTTGGATTATTTCTTTTTAAGAATATTTTCAAGCCGTGAATACTTAAATCCATGGATATGGAGGGACAACTGTAATGGTGCCACTCTATTCTGCTTTGGCCAGACCTCACCTGGAATACTGTGTCCAGTTCTGGGCACCACAATTCAGGAGGGATATTGAGAAGCTGGAATGTGTCCAGAGGAAGGCGACCAGGATGGTGGGAGGTCTGGAAGCCATGCCCTATGAGGAACAGCTTAGGGAGCTGGGCATGTTTAGTCTGGAGAAGAGACAGTTAAGAGGTAACATGACAGTCATGTTTACATATTTGAAGGGATGTCATACTGAGGGATGGCGCAAGCTTGTTTTCGGCTGCTCCAGAGACTAGGACACGGAGCAATAGGTTCAAACGACAGGAAAAGAGATTCCACCTAAACATTAGGAAGCTTGTTTTTTGCTGCTCTAAGACAGAGCAATGGCTTCAAACTACAGGAAAAGAGATTCCACCTAAACATTAGGAAGAATTTCCTGATGGTAAGAGCTGTTCCACAGTGGAATGCACTGCCTGGGAGTGTGGTGGAGTCTCCTTTGGAGGTCTTTAAACACAAACTGGATGGCCATCTGTCAGGAGTGCTTTAATTGTGTATTCCTGCATGGCAGGGGGTTGGACTAGATGGCCCTTGTGGTCTCTTTCTGCTCTATGAGCCTAAGACGGAACTGATGTGATGGGTTCCGCTTCTCTGTATAACACTCTCTTCATGCTCAGGGGCCCCCTTAAAAAAAAATCTTAGATTACATTTCCAGAACACTGCACCCGGATTCTTCTCCTGAAACCCAGCCTCCCCTCCCTGCCTCCCTCCCTCTGCTGGCCTGCCCTCGTCGCTTTACAAGGGCGGCAAATGGAGCAGCTTCCATACGGAATCCGTTGCTGAGGGAGGCCTCCGGGCCTGCAGGCGGCGCTGTGGGGTGCCACGGAAGTCCCTGCTCGGCCGGGCGGGCGGCCGGTTCCTGGCTCTGTACTTCTGGGAGCGAGGGAGGGAGGGAGGCGCGGCCGGGTTTGGAGGTCCGAAGTGGGGCGGGGGGAGCGGCAGCGGCAGCAACGCAGAGCGGCCCGGCGGGCACCATGGGCCGCAGGTGGAGGACTCCGGAGGCACGGTGGGTGGAAGGAAGGAAGGGGCGGCCGAAAGCGGGGGACGGGATGAGGCGCCACCTCGGCAGGGGCTCTGGGCGGGAGAAGTGGGTCCTATATGGGGGTCAGACGGAGCCAAAGCACGGAGGGCTCCCTGGCAGAATGTGGGTACCCCTGAGGGAACACTAACGCACCTCTGGGGTCTGCTGTAAGGATACTGTGAATATCTACCCTAAACAAAAGGAGGGTTCCTGACCCTAATGCACGACAAAAAGGAGACACTCAAACCTCATTGGTCAACTTAAAATACCAATTCAAAATTCATAGAATAGGACTTCAATTTAACTCCTTAGCAGGGGACTCTCCTGATTTAGGACAACCAAAAGGTGTGTGTGGGGATAACCCTGTCTTCCTCCAGCCTTGAGAAAGGGAGCCATTCACAATACATCACAAAAAGGAGAAACTCAAAACTAGATGTATGTTGTAAATAAAATGCTGTATTCAATGAAAATAGGGTGTTTTTTTTAATTATTGCTTATCAAACAAACATTGGGAAGTGTTTGTTTTTTTAAATTATTGCCTGTCAAACAAACATCGGGAGAATAAGAAAAGGATTATCATATTTGGATTATTATATTACCTCATCTGGCACCTTGGACATTTTATTGAGCAGTCAGTCTGATATTCATCAATATTGATCAAATTGGAAATACCATACATTGTGGATATACTTGCTTATTCAGATGGGACTACAGTTGTCCCTCCATATCCACGGATTTGGTATCCGTGGATTTAAGTATCCACAGCTTGAAAATATTCTTAAAAAAATAATAATCCAAAAAGCAAACCTTGATTTTGCCATTTTATATAAAGGACACAATTTTGCTATGCCATTGCATATAATGGGACATAAATAGTCACGGATTTTGGTATCCACAGGGTGTCCTAGAACGAAACCCCAGCAAATATGAAGGGACAACTGTATTATAATTTGTAGATGTATTTATCGGTCATAATTTCATGTGAATTTGTTGTTATACATCATGATTATGTATTTGTTTGATATGCAATAATTAAAAAAAACTTATTTTCATTGAATATAGCATTTTATTTACAACATACATCTAGTTTTGAATTTCTCCTTTTTCGTTGTATTGTGAATGGCTCCCTTTCTCAAGACTGGAGGAAAACGGGGTTATTCCCCCCCCCCCTTTTGGTTGTCCTATATCAGGAGAGTCCCCTGCTAAGGAGTTAAATGAAGTCCTATTTGGAAAATTCCTAATCTATAAATTTTGAATTGGTATTTTAGGTTTATGAATGATTTTGATGTTTGTTTTAATCTTGTGGTTTTCATCAGCAGCGTTTTTAAATGTTCTTATGTCATGTAATTTATTTTAATTTAAGTTGTAGCTAATACACATTGGAAACCACTTGGAGAGTGCCTAACATGCTATAAAAAGCAGTGTAGATGTGTAGGTGCTATTGCTTAACAATTTGTAAGCTGCTTTGAGAGCCTTCCTGGCTGAAGAGTGGGGTATAAATACCTAAGATAAATAAAAAAAAAATGCTCCACCTCAAGCCTTGGGGAGAGGCAGGTGAGAATTATTATTATTATTATTATTATTATCCAGCAGTATAATTATTAGTGGAGGACGAGGAGGGGGATATAACATCTGCTTTTGGCTTGGAAGTGTCTGCAAATCATGTATACAAGGTGAAATTTGCCTGTACTGTAGTGCACAAAATATTTTCAACTGTGATTCTTGGTCTATTTACTTTTACTGATACCACTGGGCCTTTCTTATCAACACAACTCTTTTCTTGCCTAGCCTCACAACAGCCTTGCGGGTCTGGCTACTTCCAATTGTATTCCCCCCTCCCCTTTTCAGACCAAACAGCTTAAAGCTTACATATAATTGTCCGAGGTCAGGTAGTGATTTCATATTGTGGTAGAATTAGTATTAAGGTCTCCTCATTATTCAAGCAAATCACATGAAGTAACTCTTAGGCTTCAGTCCTATGCCCATTTAATTGGGTCTAAGCTTAGTTACATTTGCAGTTGTCCCTTCACATTTGCTGGGGTTTGGTTCCAGGACCCCCTGTGAATACCCAAATCTGTGAATACTCAAGTCCCATTATATGCAATGGCATAGCAAAATGGTGTCCCTTATATAAGATGGCAAAATCAAGGTTTGCTTTTTGGATTATTATTTTTTAAAGAATATTTTCAAGCCGTGAATACTTAAATCTGTGAATGCCAGATCCGTGAATATGGAGGGATAACTGTAGTTGTGAATTTACTGAATACACAGGTATGGGATTGCGTTGTTAAACTCTGGATTAATTAATCTGAAGTAATTATCTGGTTCTTTATTTTAATGTTGCATATGTAACCTTAATGCAGATCCATTGTTTCTTGATGTTGCCGTAACAAAAGCAAAGGATAAAAGGATATCATTATTATAATCTTTTCCCATGCATACATATGGGTAGAATGGGAACTCTGATCCATATAAGCAATTGTGAGTAAAGAATTTGGGGTAGAATTTGTCTCAGGTTTATGATGATCCGGAGTAAATGGAATGTGGCAGAGGTAAAACTGTGATAATAATCACAGACCTTATTGAACAAGGATAGGGATCATGTAGTCCTGTAGATGTTTTTGGACTGCAAGTTCAGGCATCTCTAAGCAGTATAGCCAATGCTGAGGAATGCTAAGAGTTACATTCCAACAACATCTGGAGGACCATATGATTCCTACCCTTAGAAGCATGCACTAAAGGAGTGAAGGGAGGCCTTTTGCTACTTTTGGATAAGGCTGAGGGTTATAGGGGAGTTAGTGTATTTGAAATAAGAATCTAATTGCATGTTTAATCAGAATTAAATCCTACTTTATTAAGTGGAGCTAATGCTCAGGTAAATATGTATAGGATTGCAGCATAAATATTACATTTGTTACCCATCCATAATCCTCAGAGTTGACAATGTAGGTTCTGTATTTTGTCATGACAAACTTCTGAAGGTGGATACTAGATGTTTTCTGGTGAGTATTACTTGACTAGAGCCACCCCATTTGTGGAGGGATTTAATTGTGGGTCTCCTCTACAGTTTGACTGCTTGGACAGCATAGTAGCCAGTTTCATTCATATTGTTGTGTTTCCTCAGCTGCCCATCTTGAAGTAGCTGAGCAGGAGAGAAATAGACCAGCAGCCAGGGAACAAACTACGGCTTATTTGGTTGTCTGTAGGACAATTCTCAACTAAAGCAACAAACCACGACTAACATAAACCATGTTTTAGTGTGATATGCCAGGGTGGCCTGTGTTATGTCTTGAATAAACATCTCTTATTCTCCTACTCCTGCACAGAATGTAAAGATATTTTCATTCCATTTTTTTAACCAAAATGCCTGCAGAGCAACTTACAAAATTAAGAACTTATTGTCACTGATAAGAAACAGATTAAAAGCAACAAACCTGCTACATCTAAGAGAAACATCCAGAGAAACACAAACTTGGTGGGTCACAACACCTTCAGAAACAAAACTATTTTCGCCTGATATTTAGAAACTAATAGAGAAATGTCCCACAGAGCAGTTTCCTTAACCTTAGTACCACCACTGAGAAGGCATGCACAGTTTACTACCTTTACACTTCTGATGGAGGGGGAATGTGAAGCAGGGCCTCCACAGAGGATTTAAGTGCATGGGTAGTATCAGGGAAAAAAGATAGTCCATGAGATGTCCAAATTTCTGATTGTTTAGGGCAGGAGGTGAGGAAAGTATAGCCCTCAGCCATATGTATTAGATAATTAACAACCTGTCTCCAATATTCCTTGTTTGAGCAAGGTCTTGGAGTGTGTTGTGGCCTCCCAGCTCCAGGAGTTCCTGAATGAAATGGGTTATCTAGATCCATTTCAGTTTGGCTTCAGGCCTGGTTATGGGACAGAGATGGCTTTGGTTGCTTTGGTGGACAACCTACATCAGGAACCTGGGTGGGGGAGGAACGTGTCCCTGTTCTGCTAGACATCTCAGTAGCTTTTGATACCATCATCTGGGATGGGACATGGAGGCACTACTTTACAGTGGCTTTGATTCTTCCTGGAGGGGTACCCTCAGAAGGTGGCGCTGGGGAACTCTAGTTTGACACCCTGGCCATTGGTATGTGGTGTCTCTCTGGATTCAGTTCTGGCTCCCTTGCTGTTTAACATCTACATGAAACTGTTGGGAGAGGTTGTCTGGAGATTTGGGGTTTGGTGTCACCAGTATGTTAATGATGTCCAACTCTAACTCTCTTCCATCTCACTCCAAGGAAGCTGTTTCAGTACTAAACCAGTGTCTGTTGTCAGTAATGGACCAGATGAGAGCAAACAAATTGTAACTTAATCCAAACAAGACAAGAGGTGTTCCTGGTCTGTCGAAAGGCAAATCAGAGAATAAGGATTCATCCTGTGCTGGATGAGGTTACACTCCCCCTGAAATCTCCACTTGGGTGTACTCTTGAACTCAACCTTGAGTCTAGAGGGTCAGATTTTGGTGGTGCCCAGGGGTACATTTGCACAATTAAAACTAGTGTAGCAGCTACACCCATTCCTTGAGATGTCAGATCTGGCCACAGTAACACATGCTTTGATTACGGTACATCCCATTTGGATTATTGTTACATACTGTATGTGAGGCTGCCTTTGGAAACTTCAGCAGATCCAAAATGCTATAGCTAGACTGCTAACTAGTGCTGGTTATAGGGAGCATATAACTTCTTGGATGAAACAACTTCACTGGCTACTGGTCCATGTCCAGGCAGAATTCAGAGTGCTGGTTATGACCTATAAAGCTCTGTACAACTTAGGTCCAGACTATCTGACAGACCATATCTCCCTAATGAGTCTGCCCTAGTATTAAGATTTGGGGGAAGGCCTTCTCTCAGTCTCACTGTCATCACAGGTGCATCTGGTAATGATTTGGGAGAGAACCTTCTTGGTGGCTGCTCCCAGGCTAAGTACTCTCTTCTGAGGGAGGCTCTATTTTCATCAGCTAGCAAAGGCCTTCTTATTTAAACAGGGCCTCAGCTTTTGACAGATCAGGGCAGTGCAATGAATGTGATATGTTTTAATGTGTTTTTAACCATTCTAAATTAATGTTTTAATGTGGATTGTTATTTAATGCTTTTTGTATTACAGAATGTTTTAGATATTTTGTTCTAATGTACAGTGTAAGCTGCTTTGGGTTCAATGTAGGAGAAAAGAAATGTAGGATAAATAAAATAAAATGTGGCTTCCAAGGCTGCTTTTTTTTTTTTTTGCAGCCCCCCCCCCAATGCCCATTTTCTAGCAGAAAAGAGTGAATTACCTCTCCTGAAAATCTCTGGGAATGGTTATTCACCTGTTAAATATTTTGCAAGCCCTCCCCCCTCTCCACTTTAAAACATACAATCCCATTTTTCAAAACCACAAGTGGATTTCTGGCCATTTCCAGTGCCATTTTTTGTGGGGAGGCACCCATGTGGCCCCTAAGAGTGTTCCAGGGACACAAAACTGGCTCCCAGTCTAAGTTGCCCACTTCTGGCATAGGACTTCATAGGTCAAAATCAGCACTGTGAATTGTAGTTCTGAAATCCACTGGGAAGCAGTGACATTAACAATACTCCTTGAATTACATGATGAAGTTCTTGTTGCAGTGTGTGACCAACCCAAGGTTGATGAACCTTTGGTCTTCCAAATGTTTTGGACTGCAACTCACATAATCCCTTATTTGTGAGTATGCCAGCTGGAGCTTTGAGTCCCAAATCATGAAAAAAGTAGGATAGAAATAAAGGTGGTGGTGATGATGATGATGATGATAGGCCAAAACATCTGGTTGTGCACCACTGATGTAAACACGTGTTCAATTACTAAATTTATCCTCTTTTAGGCAGTTCTCTTTGGAAATAGGTTGCCACAGCCTGGATATCCTGTGTCCAGAAGAATCATGTGTCCAGAAGAATCATGAATGTCATGTTCCACTTTGATAAAAAATATACAGTGGGCCCTCTTGTTCTGTGGGTTTCTGATCTGCAATTTTGAGCAACCTTGGATTGTTATGTCTTTATGTCATTATGTTTTATGCTTAAAATGGTGGTGATGTGAACGTGTACACATTGAAATGTCTGTGTGCACATCACCACCATTTAATAATATGGGGTGCAGTCATCCACAATTTTTGTCATCTGTGGGGGTCCCAGAACTGAACTCTGTGCAGATCCAGAGGGCCCACTGTACAACACCCATGGAGATCTTGAGTGAGGAAAGAGGCTTTCTCTTTTTCTAGGGACCAAGCCATATAAGGCTTGTTAGACAAGTAACTGTGAATTGTGTCCAGAAACTGTTAATGAATAGTACAGAGCACAAATGTGATATGCTCTCAGTGGTTTACTGTGTAAGGTTTACTCCAGTTAGAAAACAGAGCTGCTGAACTTTGGACTAGCTGAAATTTCTAAGCAGTTTTGAAGTGCAGTCCTATGTACAATGCAGTAGTCAGGGTTACACAGAGATGAATGATGGTTGCACAGCCTTATTTTTGAGGAAGGGGAGCAAGAGATGTCTTGGAAAAGACTGATAAAAAGTGCATTTGGCCACAGCAGAGCACCCATCAGTACTCCTAAACTTAATATCTGTTATTTCAGAGATGAGATGTGTCATATTGTGGCTCCTATGCTGATGGAACAGTGAATCCTCTCCATGTTTAGTTGGAACATAACTGGCATTCCACAAAAAAATTGTTCAGTATCTTGGATAGCTTGTTTAAACTTCCAGCTAAAATTCAGAATGGATCCACTGCTCCACTGACATGGGGCCATAGGCACCACTTGGGATGACCTACCTCATGATACTACCTCATGAGATAGTATCAAACAGTTTGTAATGTCATTCAAGTTTTTTGTTTGCTTTGGGGGGTTTGGTAAACTGAGTTTTAAAAGATAAGACAAGCATGTGCCATATTTTTTTGCAGCTGAGTTTACTTAAATTCAGACCAGCCTGAAATTGAACCATCAACATCACTTGAGTGTAATTTTGACAGTCACCTGGCTCCTAAAATTCTGACCAGCCTTTGTCTCATGTGCCAGTAGTCCAAGCATGCCTTCCTTGCACACATTTGGGCATCAAAATCTTGACCCCGAACTTGTAAATAGCAAGTTGCTTTTTTGACTACCACAAAACAGTGCATGCTGAACCCTTGATTTCTTGGGATCCATCAGAGTTTGTTTACAGATATGTAGAGGAAAAAAATTGTTAGATTAAGTCACTAACCATGTTGACTTACTAAACCATTTTCTACAGGAAGTGTGGTACATTTATGCATTTCACATTCCAGTTCATTATTCATACGTGAGCTTCATCATAGTGTGTTGACTGTACCCAGGAGCGTCTTGCTTTGGCAGGTGATGCTTGGCAAGAAAGCTCATATTGTTCCATCTCTTGATAAACCCCCAAAGCTAGTTAACCAGCAATTTCTGCTTATTCTTGGTTCTGTGCATCAGGAAGACGTTAGGCTGGAGGTGCCAGACCTAAGAAGGGCCTGGGTTTTTAATTAGCACTCGCCCTGTAGCTGTCATTGAAATTTGCCTTGGCTTTTAAAATGCCTTTTTTTGTTGGCAGTGAGAATTGGCAAGGATTAGCATGACTTTATAATTTGTTAGCTATAAGATCAGCAGTGGCAACTAGTGATTGCCCCTTGCAACCAGTTGTGACAATGCACAAAATACAAGGCAGTAGCAGGTGGGTTACTACATGCGTGGCTGCTGGACCTTTAACAACAACAGTTATTAATTAATTATTCCTTATACGCCTCTCCCTATGGATTGAGGCAGGGAACAACAGATTAAAATACAGCAACAAATAGACTCATAACACTTTAAGGCAGCCTTGTACTGACAACTGACAGTTGAGGTGCTGTGACACTATACATTTTAGCTGTTTTTCCCACCTTGACAAACTGAATACACCCAGTTACGAGCCCTAAGATCAGTCATGAACTGCTGTTGCAAACCAGTACCTGGAAGAAATCTAGAACGAAGGAAATCATGAATCCAAGACAACTATTGGCAATGATGGTATGGGAGATGATGGACTGACAAGGTGTATTTGAAAAGCTGATAAATAGTTAAAAGCAAGGTGTGCAAGATCATAGCACAGTGATATATGTTACAGTGGAGTAAATATACTCTTCTACATATAGTGCAGAATTATAAAGTTTGTTTCCATATGATGTAGTGGTAGCTACTACCTTGGATCTCTTACCACGAACTTACCTAATTGTGGATTAGGTAAGTTCATGGAAGAATAGTATTATCAGGGGCTGCTAGTCATAATGTCTGTATGCTCCCTCCAAGATTACAGGCAATATGTCTCGATGCTGGGGGAAACATGCACTAGGTGTTCTTCAGGTGGGCTGTTGTTCTCCTGCCACTGTTATGGGCTTCCCACAAGCATTGGGTTGGCTACAGTGAGAACACAATGCTTGTCTAGATAGAGCTTTGATCTAATTCAATGATATTCTTACATTCCTTTGTTCCACATGTTCACTCATCAATAAAACCTAGAATCCATACTTGATTCATTCATGTGCATTAAAATGGTGGGAACAAATTTACTCTTTTGACATTCTTTCACTGTCTTGCTTATTAGTGTTAATACTTGTTAGGTGATTTTGACTGTGTATCCAGAGAAGAGAAGACTTGGGACTAGAAAATTACGCTAATAAGGATATCCACAGAATAACAGTGGCCCTGTCTATACGAGGGGAGAAAACACTGCCCCGCAATAGTAGCAGGTCGTAGCAGCTGTGACTTGTCTTAATGGTAGTTTCCCCCCTAGCAGCCTCCATAAGCTTTGTGTGCAAAGATGACAGCTGAGGAAGGGAGAAGAGGGTGAGCTAGCCATCCTCCCTTCCTTGGTCTCTGTGGGGGTGGCAGCATGGGGGTGGCAGGAAACCAGGGAAGGGGGAGAGGATGGCAGCCTCCCTCCTACCTTCCCTGATCCTGACAGTGGCAGCCAGGTGGGTGGGTGGAAATGACAGCCACCCTTCCCCATCCCCATTGGTGGGCTGGCTGCAGGCACTTGCCCTGTCAGCAAGCCCTGCCCCCGAGTTTGTTCAGCCAATCCGGCTTGTACTTCCTTTACTATGGGACAGCGAATCGCTGTCCTAATGAGGGGGAATGTGCACCCCCCTCACAGTTTTTCAAAAACTCTGGGAAAAGCTGCAAAGGCTTTTCTTGCAAAGTTTTTGGCCTTTTTTGCCCCCCTTCTTCTGAATATGTCGACATGCTGCGGGATCCCATTAGGACAGGTAGCCTTCTTCTCACATTCAACTAGTACAGTTGTCCCTCCACATTCACGGGGGTTAGGTTCTTGAGACCCCCGCGAATGTGGAAAAACCGCGAATAACAGATGCTGCTCCCGTGGCCCCCCCAGAAGGAGGGAGGCAGCGGGAGGGTGTCTGGCCAGCCTGGCTGGCCTCTCCGCGGCCTTTCTGAGGGGACTCCAGGCCTTAGAAGCCCTGGAGCCCACTGAGAAAGGCTGGGGAAGGCAGCGTGTGGGTGGGGAGGAGGCTGCGCTGCCTCTCCCTGGCCTTTCTCAGCGGGCTTCGGGGCTCCAAAGCCATGGACCCCGCTGAGAAAGGCTGGGGAAGGCAGCGTGTGGGTGGGGAGGAGGCTGCGCTGCCTCTCCCCGGCCTTTCTCAGCGGACTCTGGGGCTTTGGAGCCCCGGAGCCCGCTTAGGAAGGCCGGGGAAGGCAGCGGGTGGGCGGGAGGGAAGCTGCCCGGCCTCTCCCCGGCCTTCCTGAGGGGACTCTGGGTCTTAGAAGCCTCGGAGTCCCCTTAGGAAGGCCGGGAAAGGCGGAGGGAGGGAGGCTGCCCGCCCCACCCCCCGGCCTTCCTGAGCAGACTCCGGGGCTTTAAAGCCCCGGAGCCGCCTCTGGAAGGCCGGAGAAGGTGCAGGCAGGAGGTTGCCCCGCCTCTCGGCAGCCTTCCCTAAGGGGCTGGGGCTAAACCGTGAATAATCAAAACCGCGAGTGTGAAAGCCACAAATGTCGAGGGGCAACTATATTTTCACAGCCCCAGTGACCATAGAACTGCTAGCATGAGCCAAAGAGGAATTTGCTCTGACTTTTATTTTGTAATAAAATAAAGGAACCCTTTTGTGGGTTCATTGCCATTTACGTCTAGAATGGAAGTCTATGGGAAATAATCCTTTTCTTCTTGCGTTGTCTGAAGGCTTGAAATCTAAAAGTCTGCCAAGGAGACTTGGTCCCAGGCTTCTCTTAACCAAGCAGAGAACAGTTTATCTGTGTGTGTGAGAGAGAGAAAGAGAGAGAGGCATGCCTGTCCAGTGGAATCAGTAGATGTATATATGAACTCCAACTTCCTGGCTGTTTTGTGGGTTTGAAATTATGAAAGCTGCTTTCATGACCAGCAGCGGTGCTGATGTTCCCTGTCTGGCAGAAGTGAGAGCACACCTGTAACACTGGTTGCCCTGTCTGAAGTAATTTGGATGGGGAAAACAGTATGAAAATGCTTTACTGGCTAGGGAGCTGCTGAGCCAAGGATGTGAGAGAACTGTGTTTTTGCTGCTTTGGTCTTTGTGCTGGGAGCAAGTTAACACCAGAGCTCCAGCTCCAGGGCAGTTCAGATTTAGCCTGATGGGAATTGGTTTGAACAGCATAAGTGCTGCAACACTCACATGGAAAAGTGCCTACGCAGTTCGGAAAAATTGTATCTGAAAAGATGCACTTTAGATGTTAGCTGTATTAGTGACTTGGGAAAGGTAGGGCCAACCAAGATGGATCTTTTTATAAGAAGTTCCCTGTCTCCTTAAAAAAAAAATAAAATCCTAGCTCCTTGATGAAAGTTCTGGGGTTTGATACAGTCCTAGTCACATAAGGAAATGTACATAATGCTTTTTTAATGATTATTGTAGCATTAATGCTCCAGTAGTAGTGGTTGAAACTTGTGCTTCTCAGAAACTCTTCCAACCCCCAAACCAAAGCATTCCATGAACTTTGAAGAATATCATTGAATCAATTTTCTTAGGTTATAATAATAATTCTGACTGTGCAAAACATCTTACGTTTCTGTCCTCACAACAGCCTTGTAATAACACTGTTCTGCCCAGTGAGTTTTATGCAGGGCAGAGATTTAAATCTGAGTGTCTTGTATCTAAGCCCTGTCTATTCTGTGTATGCAGCACATTGGTCCAGACTTGGACATCCTTAAAATACCCTATTTACAGTGTCAGCCCCAAATATCGTGGTGTGTATCACAAATATGGTGCCAGCTTTAGGGCAAGGAACCCACACTATCCAAATTTTGTTGCATGCCTTGGTTTGGGGTTTGGAAGAGCTTCCCAGAAGTGTATGCTGTTGATTATGTTGATCTAAATACAGAGATAGCATTTCACAGTTTTTCGTATTCATGTGAAAGCCTCTAGAGTATTATATATACAGAGGCCTAAAAATATATTTGAAATTCCTGAGTGCCAGCCATACATTTTTATGCAACTAGATGTGGGGATTTTTCTAGCTGTTATTTCTGTACATTTGGTCAAGTTTGCCACAATGAGCTAATAATGCAATAGGGCAAACCATTGAAATTGACCTCAGAGTGAAATAGGCTGTTTAAATTCCACCCTGGGACTTACACAAAACCAATTTTCTGTGGTTTCATATCTTGCAAAGACTCTTGCAATCAGACATGCTTGCCTGAAGCCGTTAGTGGGTGGTGAGAGGTCAAAGGAACAGTTGATCTGTTGGGTCATCAGTCAGAGGAGTGCTAATTCTGCTTTGGAAGCTCCCTCTGGTTTTTGTTAATGATGTAATTATTAATTATGTAGAGTGATGATGCATACTTAGCAGTAAGTTCTGTTCAACATATTAGGTTGGATCCAGCTTTTTTTTTTGCTCTATGAGGGCATTCGTCGAGTGGAGGTCTATACAGAATCCACCCACCAGCAAAAAAGGGTGAGGCCATCTTCACCAGTTTTCCTTCCCTTGGCAGCCCCCAGTACTACTTCCCCTTCTCTTCTGCAGAGTCCTACAACACTCCAGAGCAGATGGGAGGTGGGTGGATTGAGGATTGCAGTAGGAAGAGGAAATCAGCAAAAGTTGCTGCCTCTTCTGTTCTGCCAGGGAATTTCTCTTCTAGGTCAGAAGCCTTTTGGATGGAAGGAACCCTTCCATCAATGGGAGGCAGATTTTGGATTCTGTGCAGTGAGAACTGATTTGCCTGATTAAATCTTAATCACCATAAGTGTATTTGTGTTTAGGCATTTACAAACCACACATATGTAGAATGCCCTCTCTCTGGCTTTTCTTTGCAAACGAAGATTCAGGAAGGACTCATCCTGCGCTTTCTGCAAGCGTGCTGATGACTAAAAAGGCCAATCCGAGATAAACAAGTCTGGTTGCAGAAAGCACAACAGAAGGTCTCCTTGGGTGATGTTTCTGGGTTGTGATTTTTTCTGTGTTGTCATTTCTCTTCAAGACTTGTTCAGCGTGAATTCTCAAATAAGGCTGCAGCATTGTGGATAGTGCGTCTCCATGCCTCCCGATGTGAGGCCAGGGCAGACCATTGTTGGTGATCAATTTGGCCAAGCCTGACATGTTGTTTCAGGGAGTCCTTGTATCACTTTTTTGGAGAGTAGTATTTTGGGGAGGCAATGGTCCTCCATCCTAGAAACATGCCCTGTCCAGCGCAGTTGTGTTTTCAGTATCATGGCCTCAATGCTGGTGATCCCTGCTTGCTCAAAGACAGCAACATTCGTCACATAGACAGTCCAGTGTGTATTTAGGATTGTGCGTAGAGAGGTGTAGAATGCAGTATTTTGGCAATTGTGCCCCCCCCTTTTGTTAAAGAAAGGCAGAAAACAGTCTTCATAGTTGAATCAATGTGTAAGCAGCTTTTCTGAGGCCCAGGGAACACAGTGGATGGGGTGAGTAGCTACACAGGTGTTGATGGATAAGCCTTAGTGTTCTGTATAGCTCCTTGCCCCTCCTGGATTCTTCCCCACATCCTCTTCTGATTTTCAGTATTCTTCTCCAGCTCTGCATGTTGTTTCAGAACATACTGTTCTTTCCAAATGCTCATAACAGGGATGATTTCATAACCTTGCTGAGACAATTTCAATTAAGACTGTGTAGATCTCCTCTTCTGTGAACAAGGTGAAATGTCAATCATTGATCTGCCTGCCCTTTTTGATTGGTATCACCTTGGGGCAGCCATAGCGCAGTCGCACCATAGGAAGACATTAATCTCCACCCTCACATGTGCGTGGTGAATTTCCACATGAGTACATAGTTACTCATTGGCTTTTACCCTGATCTGTGAAAAAGCATCCTTGTGATTTCCACTAAATTTTAGTGAATGATCCTGTTTTCTGCCCTGCAAAAACATAATTCTTAGTATGTTTTCTCCCTGATGTTTCTGAGAGTCTCCCTACAAAGCAGTTGTTTGCTTTGTAGGAAGGTCACTCTGATTGAGTGATACCAGGATCTTCTTGTTCCTGTTCATGTGTGTAATGTGCAAAATTTGGCTTTGGTCCCCAAAAGAAGATGATACTTAAAGTTTACTCTGTTTGCCAGTGGCTATAACACCCTTATTTTATTATGTTTATATCTCACTTTGTCCCCAGAGTAGGTATATGAAAAAGCTGAAGGTTTGACAAACTGGAGCTCACACTTGCCTTTGTCCTTGGTAATATGCCAGATCAAGTGAAAGAGTCAGCAGTCTCAAATGGATACGAGAAATACGTACACAAGAAGGGCTTCACTCAGTCCTGAAAATGCAGTCTAAGGCATTTGATTTGAAAATCCTGGATGAAGGGATCTAGTGTGTTTGTTCCTTATTTTGCCATTTAAGAACATAAAAAGAGCCCTGTTGGATCAATCCCGAGGCCCAGCTAGTCCAGCATTCCATTCCTACCACAGCCAACCAGAAACCTCTGGGAAGCCTGAGTCTTCCACTATTCACTTTCATTAGATGACTCCAGGTTCTAGCATTATAAGGGAAGGAAAAAAATCCCTATCTGCTTCCTGTACATCATGCATTATTATATATACCTGATTTTTTAAACAAAAGTTAAATAACCCCAAACCTTTTTGCATAGGGGAGTTGTGTGAACTTTTTGCTCATTTTGGTTACGTTTTTTCTGTACCTTTTCCAGCTCTGCAATATCTTTTTGAGGTATGGTGATGAGAAGTGTATAAATTATTTCTAGTGTGATGGTTCCACTCATTTGTGTAAGGGCACTGTGTGATATTGACAGATTTGCATTTTGTTACCATTTCTAGAGGGACAGAAATCTTGTATGTACTCCATGTGTGATGAAGCTCTTAGCTCTTTTCACTCTGCCTATGGATTGCTTTGGGCTTACTTGCCTGCTCTTTTTCTTGACAGGTTCTGTCTGGTTTTCCTGCTGGCTGCTCTCCCCACAGTGGCTGCTAATGAAGAAATACCTTTAGTTCACCAGGACTCCTGGGGAGACTTCTGGTTGTTCCGTTTTTTGGTCAATGCTGGTGGCTATGCAAGCATTGTGGTACCAGGTTTCTTGCTTATACAGTATTTTAAGAGGAAGAATTACCTTGAAACAGGTATGTAGCAGTAATATGCAGCCTCATTGGACATAACAGTGGCTTCTTAACATTGCTGCTGAGGTACCTTGTTCTCAGCCTAAATTTCTCCTTCAGTCCCACAGTTATGCTTATCTGTGCTTCACTGTGCTGACTGGTAATTGCCCTAGAAATATAACTGTTATTTTATTAGATTAGTAAATGTCTGTAGTCATTTTCAGTTGAGGAAATTTGCAGATCTGTGAGTGACAGCCAAACAGTTGCCTGATCAGTAAAATGCATAGCATCTGGGCTACCACCTCTGTGGTTTTCTGTTATCACTGGAGTTAAATATGTTTGTCTCATCTTAACTTGGCCAAGCACTGTGAGTGAACTAAGAATGGAATTGGGACTATAGAAAAGGATGCTGAAGTGTTTGGAACTGCCAGCAGGAATCCAGGTGGTGATTGTAGGGGTGCCTCTGGAAGTCAGTTTGAGTTTATGTAGCTTTTCCACATGGGTGCATTAGTTCTGTAGCAAACCTCTCTCCCTTTCCCTCTACCTCTTAGGTCGTGGTATTTGCTTTCCTGTAATCAAGTCATGTGTTTTTGGTAATGAGGCCAAATCAGCACACCAGGATGATGTCTTGCTCACCACTCGGAATGAGACAGTAGAATCCTCCACAGCCCGGCAGGTTTTTAAACTGCTGTTTTGTGCAGCTGGACTACAGGTAAAGCTTTTCACATAGCTTTGCTTCAAGGGTGATAGAGGATCATAAACAGCCTCTGTGATTGCAAAAGTTGGTGGAGCACGTCAGTATGGTTTGTCTGCTGCTAAGAATGATCATTTATGATTCCTCAATTTGTGCTTTGTAACCTTCATAATCTTCTCAATCACTTTCATAGTAATCATGTGATAAGACTGATAAACCTCTAATTTACAGATGAGTAAGGCACTTGAGAACATGATCGAAGTTCAAGACATAGTAAAGCGAGTTTTTTTAAATTGGGTTGAAATACCTCAACACATTTGCCCCCAGCCTGTAGTGCTTTTATGTTTGGTGGGCCATAAGTTTTTCACAAATTTTAACTCTCATTAATCATTGTTACAAGCTGAATGCTAGTGAGACTTGATAGATATTAATTGAATTATGTTTATGGCAAGACAGATTCATGAAAATGATGTTTTTCATATCTTAGACTTTTTGACATCATGAAATACGTACAACAGCTTGTGTATTAATTATAAATCTAGTATTCATTTGGGATTTATACATATTTATTGTAGGGAACCCAACAGTATGCACCTTTGGTGGAACAGAGTGTTAAATATTCTTCCCTTCCCTTGATCTCTGATCTCTTTTCTAGAAGAAAAAAAATACATTGTTTGAACCTTTACACACTATAGAATGTATTCCATAGCATTTCACTCAGTCACTTCTGAATTGAGGCTAGAACATTAGATGGAGATTTTGGATACTTTGAGTAGAATTATCTGTCTTTCTAATCAGTATCTGTTGGACTGGAAATGTTTTTGTCTTATCAATCTTACTTCTGCAGAACATAGATAAGAAATATGCGTAGTCAATTCAGCTTTTTCAGCAGCTATCACTCCAAAACTGAGCTGCAGGCACCAAGGAGGCTTAGGCTTATCATGTGTAGAATTGATTTGGCACTCCTTGAATTTTACACATGCCTACTTATAGGTGAGAAAGTTTACAAATATTTTTTCCTATAGTGCTACAAGTCTCTGAGTGGCATTTTTAGGCAAAAAAAGAAAGCTAAAGGTGTTTATTAATGCACTGAAGCCATGGGTGTTTGTCTCTCAGGTCATTCCAAATTCCTATGGGAGGATTAATGATATTTCCCATATTTCTGAAGCTGGGGTAATTACTTCTGGATTTTCAATAAACTAGCAACACAAATAGGGGCAACTATTTATTCTAAAAACTGCTGCTTGTCAGTGGTGTTCCTGTGGCTGTACTTTTCTTCAACACCTGTTTCTAGTTTAAAAAGCAATATAATATGTAACACTGTATAGTGTGAAGGTCATCTCATAAAGCAGATAACCAGATGGTGTCTAGATTGTTTGTGTTGATAAGATATTTGCCTTGGCATTTCCTGTCTTGTAACTGTACTGTATCAGTATTTGATGTTTGCAATTTTAAACTGTAGGTGGTGCCTTGACATAGTTTGGCATAGAAAACAGTCTTAATTCTTCATGAGAGGAAGTGAAGAATAGATCAGGTTATATGGTCTGCTTCGGAAGGGGAGGAAGATCTAATGAAGTCTAACCTTGGCTTCCTCTCAGATACGTTGTAGAGCTTGGAAAAGTTACCTCTTAGATCTAGAACTTCCAGAACCCCACAATTAATAAAGCCAATTGGTTGTGTTTGCTGGAGAATTCTGGCAGTTGTAGCCCAAAGTAATGTTTCCAGGCTCTGGTATGTTGCTAAGTGTTGGAAAGCTTGGTGCTGCACAGTCTCTGGGAAACTTGATAGGACACTGGTATTCAAACATCTAGATCAGGAATAAGCAGCCTGTTGCACTCCAGGTATGGTTGGATTACACTGGCTGTGCTGGCTAGGCCTCATGGGAGCTGGAGTCGAACAACATCTTAGAGGACCATAGTTCGCCTACCAGAGAAATAGATGGGTCCCACTGACTGAATCTCCATGTTGCTATTGTCCTTTATATCATAGTATGGTTGCCTTTCTAATCTCCTTTTGCAGATGTCCTACCTGACATGGGGTGTTCTCCAGGAACGTGTGATGACCAGAACATACGGTGCAACTGAATCTGATCCTGGGGAGAAGTTTAAGGATTCTCAGTTCCTGGTCTTCATGAACCGTATTCTAGCCTGCACAGTAGCTGGCCTCTACTGTGCCCTGATCAAACAGCCCCGACATGGTGCTCCCATGTATAAGTATTCCTTTGCCTCCCTTTCCAACATTCTCAGCAGCTGGTGCCAGTATGAAGCCCTCAAGTACATCAGCTTCCCCACCCAGGTGCTGGCCAAAGCCTCTAAGGTGATTCCAGTCATGCTGATGGGCAAGCTAGTGTCCCGCAAGAGCTATGAATACTGGGAGTATGTGACGGCTGCTCTCATCTCTGTAGGAGTCAGCATGTTCTTGCTCACCAGTTCTCATGACAAGCACCTCTCCACTGTCACAACCTTCTCAGGTGTGATCCTCTTGGGTGGCTACATTGCCTTTGACAGCTTCACTTCCAACTGGCAGGACGCTCTCTTCACCTACAAAATGTCCTCAGTACAAATGATGTTTGGAGTGAATGTCTTTTCGTGCCTCTTCACTGTAGGCTCATTGCTGGAGCAGGGTGCCTTACTGGAATCGGTTCGCTTCATGGCTCGCCATTCTGAGTTCGCTGCCCATGCCGTGCTGCTTTCAGTGTGCTCAGCCTTTGGGCAGCTCTTCATCTTCTACACCATTAACCAATTTGGAGCAGCTGTCTTCACCATCATCATGACTCTACGCCAAGCTTTTGCCATCCTCCTTTCCTGCCTCATCTATGGCCATGCAGTCACTGTCATGGGTGGGCTGGGAGTAGCTGTAGTCTTCATAGCACTCTTCCTCCGTGTCTATGCCCGCAGTCGTATGAAGAAACGAGCAAAGAAGCCACCCGTTGGTGAAAGCACAGTGCAAAAGGTTTAGGGTTGGAGGGGCAAGGCATGCCTCCCCTAACTCTCACCAGACCCAAAGCACTTGTTTAAACTCTCTCATTAACCCAGCAAGAAGCTGGAAAGGGAGGAACTTTGACACTCCTATCCAGGCTGATTTTTCTTTGAAATATATTTCTGGATTGTCTTGGAAGAAGTGGGACCTCTTTTCCCCATTGTCTTAACATCTAAGCATTTCTCTGCTACGAAAAGAGTTATTGAGGTCTCTTTCTCTGGGAATGAGTGTTGGTGAGCCTGGTGCCTCCTATGACTCATCATTTTGGAGTGAGAAGGTTGCTTTATGATCAAGGTAAATTGGACCTGTCTTACAGTTTGATGCAGTTACCCTTCTGCCTGCTACACTGGAGCTGCATATAAGGGGACAGCAAGAATAAAACGTCGAAAACTTTCATTAAAATAGGTACTCCAAAATTTCACAATTGGAAGGAAAAGTTGGAGTTATTATAACCCCAGCCTCTTCTACAGAAAACCAGGAGGTTCTGAACTTACCCTACCTGGTCTCAAGATGGTATTGCTAAAGAATAGCCTCTTTTAAATCACAACCTCTGACTTTCTGGCTCAGCATTCGTAACTGTTCTTTTGCCCCATGGTTGAAACCTTTTAGACTATGCACATTCCCCAATATCATTTGGTTCTTGTTTTTTCTAGTTGTCTGTTGACCATCCTCTCCTCTCACTGCCTTGAACTACAGTCCCAGACTCCCCTGAAACCATCTCAGGATGCTTTTGGGGATTTACAGTTGCTGCAAGCAGTTTAGAAAAGCACAAATATTGCCTTTTTGAACCACCTCACTTTGAAACCAGTTCAAGATATTTCACTTCTCTTGGCAATGTGGTGTAGGAGAGGGCATCCCCAAAGGAGAAAATGCATCCCAAATCCTTTCTCCTCCCTTTTATCCTGGTAACTTTTCAGAAGTTGTTTGGATGTCCTGAGATCACACTGGGAGCTACATTGTGTGACTTTGGGCTTATGTGTTGTTTCCAGCATGGCTGGACAGCCCTTTCAAGCCAAGAAAGTGCTCCAGAATCCCTTGGGAGTGTTCCACAGCACTCTGGGAACATATGTCCATTTTACATAGTAAGCTGGCCTGCTGGAACCCTTGGGAGGTTCAGGGAGGGCTATGAACTCTGCTGCCTCTAGTGGCTGCCCAGCTCTGACCTTTGTTTTATCCTTTTTTTCTGAGCTTTCTGGGGCAGGAGGGTTTGCTTCCCAGAGGCTGGTCTGAATTGTCCTTTTCTCCACAAGTGGCTGCCTCAGGCCTGGGTGCAGGATTGGAGCTGCATTTGGAGAAAGCCTGTGTTTTGCTTGTTTAAACCTTTTATTGTTAAACTGATATTGTGCAGGGGAAATGTTTTGGTACTCTTGAAACACTTTTATTTTATTAAATTTAAAAGATGCTGCAAATGAGTGGTCTGGATGTTTCTAGCATTCAGAAAGTGTTGTATGGAAGTGCAAAGTAAATTGGCTGGGTTGTTTTCTTTGTTCTGCCTCTACAGAAGTTCAGGCTACTGAATTAAACACAATTATATTCATAGTGAAAATCTTGACTTGTGAAAAAGCCCTTCTAAGCTGAGAATGAATCAGATCAGCTGATGGAGAGATGAGTCATTGCTCAGATGGTGGAGCTTTGGTGCTTGTTGGCTTCCCAGGACAAGCACATATGTGAACAAAATGCTCCACTAGTTAGACCTTTGCTTTGATTCAGCAGGACTCTTCTTACGTTCTCACTAAGCAGGACAATACTGCTACAGGTGCCCCCCCTCCCCCAGATGTGTTGGGATTACAACTCTACAAGTCCTGTCCATTGGCCAGGATTGCTACAGCTTTTGGGAATTGAAGCCCCAAACCTCTGGAGGGTGCTGGTGTGTCTACTCTTATGCTACCAGGAAGGGTGAAGACACTTCCCACTCACAGATGTAAGTGGGGCTGCAGGATGGCAGGAGCCACCCCACCTTACCTATTCAGACCATTGTTCTCTCTTTTCTGTCCCTCCCTCTGCCCCACAGCAATAAAGCTTGATGGGAGACCAGCCACTGGTATAGTATAAACGGGACCTTTTCAAAACCTGATTTGTGCAAGGGGGAGAGGTTGGGGGCTAACCATTTTTTCCTCCAGCTGCGAACCCACCCACCTGCTGTTAAAATACATTTGTACCAATGAAAGCTATTTTTAAAAAGCTGAGTCTTTTTTTTAAAAAAAATGTTCTGTTGGCTCTGTGTGGAGGGGTAACATTAGAGCCGCACGGACTTGCTGGTTCTCTGCCCAGATGATGTATATTGTTGCTTTTGAGATAAAACAGATCTACAATTAGAAAAAAGCTACTGAAGATTGTGTTCTATGCACAGACATAAGTTACAAGGGGAGGATGGAGGCAGCTTCCTGCAGCAGAACAAGCAGCAGCTAGTTTGAATAAAGTTATAATGAGAGATCCAATGATGAGAAATGTGACAAGTCAACATAGCTGTTTAAAAACCCCTCTTTAGTCTCCTGCAACTTGGGAGAGGGATGTGCAGAAAAGCCTGGTATAAATATTCCTTAAACAATGTGACACCCTTTTTGCAAACATCAGACAAGTGAATGGGGATCAAGATTTGGCAGCAAAAACCTGAATTTTGGCTATCAACTATAATATGTATATACAACATGTAGCAAGATTTGTAATTGTGTTTCAGAAGTGGTATGTATGTATGAGTGATGGCCAGGGGTACAGAAGAATGTGAATAGAGGCAGGTTACTAAAGTGTCTCGTATTAAAAACACAAAATGGTACCCACTCAAAAAGCAGTGTACAAGAGATGTTTACATCAGCAATTTTGTATTGGCTAGAACACCTTGTGCCTGATGACATCTGAATGAGATTTTGTACTGTGTGTCCTAACACTGTCAGGATTAAGGTGGTGACAGTAAGAGGACCATGGAAGAAACTTAAGTACCACTGTAAGTATTTTGCTTGTGCTAAACAGTAGTAAGAATAGTGCACACAGTAGTCACAGAGCTGCCTACTAGAAGAATAGTGACTGGAACAAAAAGCTTTGAAGCAACAAAAAAGAAAAGTTGCTGCATCATGAGTCTCAATAGGGCTTTGCTATGTTCTACCAGGGCTTTTGCATTTTTACATTTTATCACATGCTGTAAATATAACTGGCCAAGATCCTGCTTTGGAAATATCTCCTAAAATCTAGAATCATAGAATTGTAGAGTTGGAAGAGACCACGAGGGCCATCCAGTCCAACCCCCTGCCACGCAGGAAATCTTGATCAAAGCACCCCCGACAGATGGCAATCCAGCCTCTGTTTAAAGACCTCCAAGGAACGACTCCCCACCACGCTCCGAGGGAGTGTGTTCCACTACCATGACTGAAGAATAAAATGTCTCCTTGCTTCTGTCCCACAGGCTTTGTCTTCTTCCTGTGGACCCCCTCTTCCATAACCATGTAGTGGCCAGTTGAGAGCAGGGAAGAGCTGAGAAACATGGCTACACAACTACAGCTAGATGTACTTCATCATCTTCCAGGATGGCTTCAGCATTGTACATCTGCTACAGTCACACAGCCAGACATGTCTTAGCCATCCCCTGCTCTCCATCAGCCACTATATGGGCATGGAAGCCACAGGAGGAAAATGGGTTGTGGGGGGGTGGTATTCTTATAGCATGGGAGAGGAACAGAATTCTGACCTCTGCAATTATTTTTTAAAGATAGACAGGTGTAAGTTGAACTTATGCCTGCATATGTCACTAACAGAATGCCAGTGAACTGGGTTCCTGTGCTGGATCAAAAAAGAAATCCACCACTACTGCTTCATTGTAAACCACATTCTTTGTTTTAATTCCAATAAAACAAAACCAAATACAAACAGCCAACAGGAGAACATGTCCTTGTTCTGAAGACAAAGGGCAGCAGTGAGGGATGGAGACAAGAGTCAAGTCACTGCTCTATTACCAGGAGGTTATTTTATGTGTTTTCCCACCTCAACTATCATGGGATGGATGTTTGGTGGTCCAGTAGAAACAGGATTTAAAAACTCTGATCTCACTGGGTAGTGAGGGAGGAAACTAAAACCAGTGGACTGGTCCCTTTCCCCAAAAGCAGCATTTCCTAAACAAGCAGAAAGACATACAAGATAGGTGTGGGGCCCCTTGCAACACTGGCAATCAGCTACACACAGAGCCGTGAGAAACTGTATTGAGGAGTGCTATTGGCACTGCTGGAGCCAGGCTTCCTGAGCAAGGCAATGGTGCAGGGAAAGGCCAGGGGAAGGCCATTGCCCTCTTTAATCCACCTCTTCCATGCGTGAGGCATCCTCATCTCCCTCCAGTGGAGGGATTTCTTCAGAGACAGCAGCACTGGGTTCTTCAGCAGCTACTTCATCTTCATCAATCCCTAGGGTGAAAGAATTGTGGAGTGGCAAGTCAGTTCTAAGATTTGAAAAACAGTCTGACAAGTCATACACCGCGGAAGATTAGCTAAGGCTATGTGACTTGACTGCCCATCACAGAGAAATGTTCAATTTAAAAGGGAGCAGAGGGCAAAGCTCTGCTTGAGAGTAATACTTCAGACTCATACACTTTGAACAGTTTTCAAAAGAGCTTCAAGCATGTTTGCTGAATCTGATAGTGTCCCCCGCACTAGTAGAAGCAACTTGTAAAGATGGGTTGGGCTTGCTAAATGTGGACCTGTTGGGGGGGGGGGAGATGAAGGCTAAGAAAACTATGGGAAGTGTATGATCAAAAGTGGGATCTGAGCCAGGATTGACATCCTCTTACTAAATACACTACAGCTGGAATCCTGCTGGTGCATGACATCAGTGACTGCACTTTTTCCATGGCTGTGGAATGGTGGTGATAGAAGGCAGACAAAATCAGTTGGCTCCAAGCCTTTTTCACCATTGCTTTATAGGAAGGATTCATGCCTATATTTGCTTCCAAGAAATGTGTGCACTTGCATTGCAGATTAGAATTCTCTCCTGATGTTCTAGAATCATAGAGTTGGAAGAGACCACAAGGGCCATCCAATCCAACCCCCTGCCATGCATGAATATACAATCAAATCATTCCTGGCAGATGGCCATCCAGCCTCTGTTTAAAAACCTCCAAAGGAGACTCCACCACACTCCAAGGCAGTATATTCCACTAAGCTCGGGTGCTTTGGCCGAGATGCTGTTTGGAGCTGCTAAAGGGTGAAGTTCCACCAGTGTATAGAGGATAATGATCTAGGAGGGGGAAGACAGCCAGCGCTTTCCAGTAGAACGCTTTCCCACTGTCATGGCTATTCAATGGGGCATTTGGGGTTGGGGAGGCAGAGCTGCACCTACTGCTGTCTGGCAGCCAGTGCAAAACCATTGCATAAGGGAGGTCTGGATGCCTCCTGAATACAGGAAGAAGTACTTATGCTATCACATTTCCAGTTATGATGATCACTTACACTAAGAGGATTCTGGCCAGAGGCGACAAGTCAGTACCCTGGATTCCATCTTTATGTTAGAAGAATGCACATTAGCAGGGATAGGCTTTTTGGTGTGCAACACTCCCCCCACCAAAGTCAATCTGATCTTGCTCAAGCCAATGATACACTGTTTAACAAGCCCTGGGACTAAATGCAGCAGGGTCAAACACACAATCCTTGTAAAATGTTTTGCATTTGCCAAATCCTTCATAGTAGAAGAGAGCTCCAAATCACTGATGTGCCTCATCTCTCGATAACTCACCTAGTCCCAGTTTGATCATCCTATAGATACGGTTGGAGTGAGTCTGTGGGTCCTCTAGGGAGAAGCCAGACGAAAGCAGTGCTGTCTCAAAGAGTAGTACTACCAGGTCCTTGACGGCCTTGTCATTCTTGTCCACCTCAGCCTTCTGGCGCAGAGTCTCTACAATGGGATGGTCAGGATTGATCTCCAGGTGTTTCTTGGCCATCATGTAGCCCATGGTGGAGTTGTCACGCAAAGCCTGGGCCTTCATGATACGCTCCATGTTGGCTGTCCAACCATAGGTGCTGGTGACAATACAGCAGGGGGAAGAGACCAGCCGATTTGAGACTGTGACCTAGAAATATTGGAAAAAATTAAAAATGAATTGCTGGGGCTTTGTTAAAATGTGTGACGGGCATAGGGTGTGCCGTCAGCCACCTGAATGGACAAAAGACCAGAACATGACAAGCTTACCTTCTCAACCTTCTTCTCCAGGATTTCCTTCATGAGTTTGCAAAGGTTTTCAAATTTGGCTTTGCTCTCCTCCATTTTCTTCTTCTCATCCTCATCTTCAGGCAGCTCCAGACCTTCCTTGGTGACAGACACCAAGGTCTTTCCATCAAATTCTTTCAGTTGTTGAACGCTGTACTCATCAATGGGCTCTGTCATGTACACCACCTCAAAACCACGTTTCCTCACACGTTCCACAAAGGCAGAGTTGGCCACCTGCTCCTTGCTCTCACCTGCAACATAAGAAGTTTGGGAGTAGTTCAACTTCTAGCTGTGCATCAGAACTTTCAACAAGTGCTTGGCAGAGCCCCATGTCATATATTAATACAGCTCTTACAGGATAAATGTTTCTGGTACACTTGATTTTGCTAAGCCTGAATGAAAAAAAAATCTTGCAAAATTCCCAGCATAAACAGGTGGTCTGAAACTCCCAAAATTTGAATTCCTTAGTTGTGCAATTAAAAACTTGGCCTTCAGTGATCTATGCACTAAATCATGCATCCAAAGGGTCACAAAAATGGTACACTTCTTCCAACATGTTAAAGCCATTAAATTAGGTGCAGGGGCAGCTGAAGACACCATAGTTGCCATAATGGTTTGTGAATGGGATACTTCTCCCTTGAAAATGAATTCTAAATGATCCAGTCACATCCAGATCACCCCAAAAGCTGAGATTTGCCACACATTTAGAAATTCTATTAATTACCAGAAACAGGAAGATACTCTGCTTTTTGTTCTATTAATAGAATGACACATGAATCCTCAAATAAGATTATGCACCCCCAGCCCAACCAGAATGTTGAAATGTGACATATATGTAGTCCCACAATACAGTGACTACTCAAAAAGTCTCGAAATTGATTGTTTTTACATCCAAGAATCAAAACATAGAGCACAGCTATAATGGAGGCTAGCAGTCCAGAATGGAACAATTCAAAAACAACTTTCATTTCCTATTATGGTGCTACTTTTGCACAATTTACTGTATATATACTATATGCAATATGCAACATAGTCTGCAATACTCAAGAGTTGTTTTTGTTTTAGAAAAAGAAAGGGATTAGAAGCCTTCCTGAAAAATCTTTTAATTCTTCCCCATTTACCGTATATTCCGGTGTATAAGCTAACTGGGCGTATAAGACCACTCCCCCAATTTCCAGCCAAAAATCTAGGTTTAGGCATATATTCGCCAGATAAGACACACACCCCCCCAATTTGGCTGGCTGGGGGAGCCTTGCCAGCTGATCCTCTTTGTTTCCCAACTCATGAGGATCTCCTCGTGAGTTGGGAAAGCGAACAGGATCAGCTGGCAGTGCAACATTCGCCCCTCTCTTCAACCTTCCAGTCAAACTGGACTCGAAGGTGGAAGAAAGGGGCGAAAATGCCCAGTTTGCCTCAGCAGCCCCCTTCCCTCCGTCTTGGCTCTTCCGAAGGGAACCAATGCGGGGGAAGTGGGGGCGGCCGCGGCAAACCCCTAGATTCGCCCCCTCTCCCCACCTTCAAGGAAGGTGGGAAGAAGGGGTGGACATGCCCCGTTTGGCTCCATAGGGAGGACGCGGGTCCGTGGAGCCAAACCCCGGAATTCACCCCCTCTCCCCAGCGTCAAGGGAGAGGGAGCGAATCTAGGGATTTAACTCCACAGCCCCGATCCCTCCTTCTGGGCTCCCTCCTCCCGCGATTCCCCAACCCACAGGAGGCTGTCTCCTGGTGGGTTGAGGAATGTGGGATGGCCAGCTGGCTGGGGGGGGGGGTTCTCCCTCCTCCTGCGATTCCCCAACCCATATTCCCCAACCCACGAGGAGGCTGCCCAGCCCCCTTTTGGGTTGGGGAATGTGGGATGGCCAGCTGGCTAAGGGGGGTTCCCCCTCCTCCCGCGATTCCCCAACCCACGAGGAGGCTGCCCAGCCTCCTGGTGGGTTGGGGAATGTGGGATGGCAAGCTGGCTGGGGGGGTGGAGGGAGGAGGCTTAGGGGAGGGTGGAAAGATGGTTGGAGGGAGGGGGCTTCGCAGCCACCCACCCCCTCCCCGAAGCCATGATCGCGAGTGGAATCGCGGCTTTGGGGAGGGGGGTGGCTGGAGGGAGGGAGCTTCGGGGAGGGTGGAAGGATGGTTGGAGGGAGGGGGCTTCGCAGCCACCCACCCCCTCCCCGAAGCCACGATCGTGAGCGGGATCGCGGCTTTGGGGAGGGGGTGGTGGCTGGAGGGAGGGGACTTTGGGGAGGGTGGAAGGGTGGTTGGAGTGAGGGGGCTTCGCAGCCACCCACCCCCTCCCGAAACCCGCGATTCCAGTGGAATTGCGGCTTTGGGGAAGGGGGGTGGATGGGCGGACGGTGGCTGGGGGCTTCGCAGCCACCCCCCCTCTCCAATGCCGCGATTCCAGTGGAATCACGGCTTTGGGGAAGGGGGGTGGATGGGCGGAGGGTGGACGGGTGGCAGGGGGCTTCGCAGCCACCCCCCTCTCCAAAGCTGCGATTCCACTGGAATTGCGGCTTTGGGGAAGGGGGGTGGATGGGCCGAGGGTGGATGGGGGGAGGGGGCTTCGCAGCCACCCCCCCTCTCCAAAGCTGCAAAATCGCGGCTTTGGGGAAGGGGGGTGGATGGGCGAAGGGTGGATGGGGGGAGGGGGCTTCGCAGCCACCCCCTTCTCCAAAGCTGCGATTCCAGTGGGATCGCGGCTTTGGGGAGCGGGGGTGGCTGGAGGGAGGATGGACGGGTGGCTGGGGGGAGGGGGCAAATCCCGGGGTTTGGCTCCACGGCCCCGCATCCTCCTCCTGGGCTTCCTTCGGAAGGGAGCTCAGAAGGAGGGATCGGGGTCACGGAGCAAAATGGGGCATTTTCGCCCTTTTCCTCCACCTTCAAGCAAGGTGGGGGAAAAGGGCGAATCTAACGGTTTGCCTCGGTCGCTGCAGAGGCGATCAAGCGGCGGCTGCGGGAAACCGCAACGTTCACCCCCCTCCTCTGTCTCTGTTGCTCCCCAAAGGGGGAGAAGGCAGAGGAGGGGGGTGAATGAACTGGAAAAGCACTTTGCTTCACCCCCCTGCCCAATCTCCTGCGTCTTCCCTCCGTTTGCGAAGAGGCAGGAGATAGGCAGGCAGGTGAAGCAAAGTATATCCGGCATATAAGACGACTGTTGATTTTGGAGGGCACTTTTGAGTGCTCAAAAGTCGTCTTATACGCCGGAATATACGGAAGTTAAAATTGTTTATAGGTTCTCAGTTTAGGTGTCTGCAGTTATGATTAGAGACCTCTTTCTCAACCTCACTCCACCAAAAAGACCTGGAAGGACAAAGACAATTTGATTAAAATCATACAGGGCCTGCTGGCAGAGTGTAAGATTTACACTGACTTATGGGACTGGAGGCTGCACCACTTCCTCTCTGGGTGTGAAACAGAAACAAGGCTTATGCATGAAGTTCTGTCCCCTAGGGTATACCCAGCAATCCTGGCCACCTCTGGGAACTTTGGGAAAGACTGCTCCTTCCTTCCATTGAAAGGCTGTTCTTTCCTCCCCAAGGATGGAATGTGCCCAGGTACATCTCTGTAGCCAAATAGTGGCTGGGGGAATGGAACTGCCTCCAGGACCCCCACCCACCCACTGCTATTGGGTATACAGGGCAATGGTGTTGCACAAGGAGTGATCTGGTAACTCCGCAACTTCCACAAGTACATACGCTGGCAGAACTGGAGATCACACCAGCATCAGTGACCAACAGGATTCCAGCCCCGACATCTTCCCTAGGAGAAGCCAAGTAACTAAGCTTCAGATCTACAATAACATCCAACCTCCTACTCAAAGCAATAATCGTTCCTCTACAGAATCATAGAATTGCAGAGTTGGAAGAGACCACAAGGGCCATCCAGTCCACCCCCCCTGCCACGCAGGAAATCTTGATCAAAGCATCCCCGACAGATGGCAATCCAACCTCAGTTTCAAGACCTCCAAGGAAGGAGACCCCACCACGCTCCGAGGGAGTGTGTTCCACTGCCAAACATCTCTTACTGTCAAAAAGTTCCTCCTAGTGTTGAGGTGGAATCTCTGTTCCTGGAGCTTGCATCTCTTGCTCCGTGTTCCAGTCTCTGGAGCAGCAAACAAGCTTGCTCCATCCTCAACGTGACACCCCTTCAAATACTTAAAACAGGGCTACCATATCGCCTCTTAACCTTCTTTTTTCCAGGCTAAACATACCCAGTTCCCTAAGTCTCTCCTCATAAGCCATCGTTTCCAGACCTTTCACCATTTTAGTTGCCCTTCTCTGGACACGCTCCAATTTGTCAATATCCTTTTTGAATTGTGGTGCCCAGAACTGGACACAGTATTCTAGGTGAGGTATGACCAAGGCAGAATAGAGTGGCACTATTACTTCCCTCGATCTAGGCACTATACTTCTGTTGATACAGCCCAAAATCGCATTGGCCTTTTTAGCTGCCGCATCACACTGTTGACTCATGTTCAACTTGTGGTCTACTAGGACTCCTAGATCCCTTTCGCAAGTAGTCTCGTTCAGCCATGTCTCTCCCATCCTATATCTATGCGTTTCATTTTTCTGCCCTAAGTGCAGTACTTTACATTTCTCCGTATTGAATTTCATTTTGTTAGCTTTGCCCCAGCTCTCCAGTCTATCCAGGTCATTCTGAATTTTGATCCTGTCCTCTAGGGTATTAGCTACTCCTGCTAATGTGGTCATCTGCAAATTTGATAAGTATGCCCCTAATTCCCTCATCCAAGTCATTGATAAAGATGTTGAATAGCACTGGGCCCAGGACAGAACCCTGTGGCACCCCACTGGTCACATCTTTCCAAGACGAAGAGGAGCCACTGCTAAGCACCCTTTGGGTTCGGCCGGTCAACCAATTACAAATCCATTGAACAGTTAACTTGTCTAGCCCACATTTTACAAGCTTGTTTGCAAGAATGTCATGGGGAACCTTGTCAAAGGCCTTACTGAAATCAAGGTATGCGATGTCCACAGCGTTCCCTTCATCTACCAAGCTGGTAACTTTATCCAAAAAAGAGATCAGATTAGTCTGGCATGACTTGTTTCTCTGAAACCCATGTTGACTTTTTGTGATTATGGCATTGACTTCTAAATGTTCACAGACTCTCTGTTTAATGATTTGCTCTAGAATCTTCCCTGGTATTGATGTCAGACTAACTGGACGATAATTGTTGGGATCCTCTTTTTTCCCCTTTTTGAAGATGGGGACAACATTTGCCCTCCAGTCTGCTGGGACTTCTCCCGTTCTCCAGGAATTCTCAAAGATTATTGCCAATGGCTCTGAGATTATATTTGCCAGCTCTTTTAATACTCTTGGATGTAGTTCATCTGGTCTGCCAGGGAGTGTGGTGGAGTCTCCTTCTTTGGAGGTTTTTAACCAGAGGCTGGATGGCCATCTGTTGGGGATGATTTGATTGTGTATTCCTGCATGGCAGGGGGTTGGACTGGATGGCCCTTGTGGTCTCTTCCAACTCTATGATTCTATGCTTCTATGCTTCCTGGAGATTTAAATTCATTTAGATTAAGAAGATATTCCTGTACTACCTCTTTGCTTATTCTGTGCTGGATTTCCCCTGTTGTGTCTTCTGCACCTTTATCCTCAGGTTGGTCCCCCTTTACCTTTTCTGAAAACACTGAGGCAAAGAAGGTATTGAGTAATTCTGCCTTCTCTCTGTCCCGTTAGCATTTTGCCATCTATAAAGTGACAGATCCTAGCTGTTATCCAACATTTCCTCAGCACAGTGAAAATCTCCACATGGAGATACACTAGGTGAGCACTATGTAATCCCCATATAGAATAGCAACATTGTGCAACACATGCCAATGACTAGATGCCATTGTGCAATACACAATGCACAATTGTAATGCAAATTATAGGCTGCAAAACCACTATGCGAAGTATAGGATGCATAACCACAACATGAAATGCACAATGTGCAACTTGTAAAGGCAAGGCACAGATAAACATGATGTCTGCACAACTCCACTTCTGCTGCTATCAGCAGAATACGTCTGTTGTGCAATGGGGATTTTTTGGTCCTATATGTGTCACATGCTTATGTCCCTAACAGCCTTCTGATCCTGTCTGACTAACAAAATGTCACTTACCTGTGATGTAATAGATGCTTTTCTGATTGTCCTTCATGCGGGACACATACTCTGAGAGGGAATTCATCTCGTCTCCTGAGTGAGAAGTGTGGTAGCGCAACAGTTCTGACAGGCGTTTCCTGTTTGTAGAATCTTCATGGATCCCCAGCTGAGAGCAAGATATTTGTTTATTTTATATGCATCTATTTAGAATTGTTGGAAAAAATTCAGCATTCTCTCTCCCCCACAATCCCTTGCTATTAGAGCAAGGGTGTAATAGGTAGAACAGGATTTTCTCCATTTTGTAATCTCTCTCTCTTAGTTTGCAACTAAGCCAACAAGATCATATAATCTAGTACACTCCTGTTGATATTGGTCATCTAGAAATTTGTTCCTTCTCAGGTCCTGTAGTTTGCATGTTTCGCTCTGTCTTGCCGCCTTCTTCAGCAGCCATATTATTCTGCTCTCTCTACTTGTTGAGCTAGTGAGCCAAGATGGCCGCTCCCTATTTCTCTCTCTCACCCAAATCTATTCATTAGGTTAGTTAGGATTTAGGCTCTTTATGTATATATTTGTATATGAACAGCCAGTAGTAAAAGTTTCTTAAGTTTCTTAACTTGAAGCTGCAAGTCTCTTTTATCATGGGAATTCAGGGCAAAGTAATGTACTTTTGAGTCACACCTCCTTAAATTGCTACTCTGCTAGAGGGAAGTTAACAGAATTTAACTTCATAACAGAACAGAACAGGGACATTCTAATTCCTCAACAGGAATTATACACTGCTCTAGTCACAAAGGATCAATTTTCTATTCTAGGTGGATTCAGTCTCTCTGAATTTAATTTTTAATTTAAAAATGAAAGGAAGGGGTCTTGGTGTGAGAACTTCAATTATACACAAAATCTTTTGAAAAGTTCTCTCTTGTTCCCTCTAAATAAGTAGATGTAGTTATTTTTACACACAGAGACCTGCTTAGCTGTTAGTTTTAGAATGATAAAAATCATACTTCCCATAGGAGGATGGGGCATGGCTAACATAGTGATCATGTGTGATCATGTTCAACTGCATCCCCAAATAATACAGAAAGATCAAGTCTTTTCACTCTTGCCATCTGAATATCTCTCAAGTTTGGAAAAGTTACTTTTGTGGAGAAGAACTCCCAGAATGCTTCCATCAGTATGGTCACTGGCTGTACTGGGAGGGGCATACTAGGAGTCATTGTCCAAGCTCTGAAAACTTCTGAAGTCCACAGAGAGATCCATAACTAGTCAGATACATATGTTCTGAGTGTGTGCAAGACAACAGGTGTTGAGGATTACAATTTCTGATTACCTGGATTTATTGCTTAGTCTCATTCTACTTTTTTGGTGCTAATACAAACACCTTTGATTTTTTTATTCTGTGATATAAGTGGGAAATGAGCCCTCAGTATTTGGTTAACCAAATGCAACCTTTTTTATGCTCACTTTTAGTCTCATTTTACTTTTGTGAGCAGATGCTTATGGTGTATAGGTTTTCTGTCCTCTGGGGAATCCATAAGGCCTTTTAAAAAACCTATATTAATTCAAAGAATTCTCAAAAAGGCAATATTGCAGTCGTTCAATAAACAAGGAATAACAAAATTTCTGCTGAATCAGACTGTTGCGTTGTCCAACTTGTACCACAGTCCCAAGTGGTGGGGTAGACCAGCTCTCACCTTAAGGTTTTTGGAGAAGGCTTCATAGAACTTCTTGTAGTTCTCTTTGTCCTCTGCCAGCTCAGCAAAGAGTTCCAGACATTTCTTGACAATGTTCTTGCGAATCACTTTGAGAATTTTGCTCTGCTGCAGCATCTCACGAGAGATGTTCAGAGGCAGGTCCTCTGAGTCTACCACACCTCGGATGAAATCTGAAATAACAAGATAAAGACATGAAATCAGAAACTAAAGTGGGCTGGGGCAGCTGATGTAATTAATTCAAGTAAGGATGGACTATTCATATTACTTATTCTGGGCAAGTGATCAGAGACTGACAGCCAAGCCAATGTGTAGGCACACCATGTAAGGAAGCTCTCCCTCCTTTCAAAGTGCCTTTCATAGAACTCAGCTTTGCTCAGATACACTGTCTGACCAGAAAGGATCTTGCCACCTCCTCAACAATCATATTGGCTATAAGCTTAGGGAAGGGGGTTGGTTTGATTCACCTGGAGCAATTTATTCCACAGGCATTTTTCAACAGTGCATCTCCTATTTGATTTGAACTGCAGAAGCTGAATGTGTGGGAGAGCCAAATGGATGGGCAAACTTAACACAGGGTAAGCTTTTAGCCAATGTGATTGTTGAGGAAGTGACAAGATCCCTTCCAGTCAGCACTTCCAAATTCCAAAAAGCAGTTAGCTAACACACATCGGAAGCTGTTTAATGCAGTTAGATGTGTAAATAGCTATTGCTTAAAACAATTTGTAAGCCACTCTGATAGCCTTGTGGCTGAAGAGCGGGGTATAAATAACTAACTAAATAAAAAAAATTAAAAAACACTGTGTCTGAGCAAAGCTGAGTTCTACAAAAGGCACTTTGAGATGAGAGAGGAAAGATGTCTTAGCACAGTAGTGGGTACAACCCATGGGTGCACAATTCAAATCAGGTAGCACCATGACAGTCGTGGTTTGATATGATCTGTGGTGGTCTACTTTTTTTTCTTGGTTGGAATCCCACCCCTTGAATTATTTGGATCCTGACACAGGATCCAATGGCCAAAGAGAGAGGAGGGGGAAAATCCTTATATTTTAGTTGGGTAGGGCAAGAGCAGAAGGGGAGCTTACTCAAGTATTCTGGGATGAGTTCATCACAGCTGTCCATAATGAAGACACGCCTGACATAGAGCTTGATGTTGTTCTTCTTCTTCTTGTTCTCAAAGAGGTCAAACGGGGCCCGGCGTGGGATGAAGAGAAGTGCACGGAATTCCAGCTGTCCCTCCACAGAGAAATGCTGTTTGGGAGTATAGGAGCATTGGATGAGCAAGTGAGTATTTGGATGAGCTCCATTTGGCAAAAACAGGCATGTCCCTTCTGAGACAGGCAGCAGAACTTGTCACAAAGAGCTTTTTGCCTGGACTGGAAAGTTATTTATGGTAAAAATTATCAGGTTACAAAGTACCTTCATGGCCTGCACACTAGTATTCCCTTCAGTCTAGCCGAGACATCAGAGCTCCTCTTATTCTGTTAAGATAAGGGATCCTTTCACACTACACCATTATAGCACTATGATTGCATTTTAACTGTCATGGCTGCATCCTATGGAATCCTGAGGCTTGTAGTTCAGTAAGGCACTAGAGTTCTCTGGCTGAAAATTTTAGATGCCCCACATTAAACTACAAATCCCAGGATTCCACAGGATGAAAGCAGAGCAATTAAAGTGGAATCATAATGCTATAACTATTTAGTGTGAAAAGGCTCAAGACTAGGAAAGCTCTTTCATTCCAAGGGCCACATTCTTTTTCAGAGACAACTGCAGAGTCACATTCTAGTGGTGGCCAATGCTAAAGGCAAAAGAGTGAGATCAAACATACCACCATATTTTATCTTAAGGTTCTTGCTTTCAGTAACTAAGTCTTAGGAAAGCTATCTCAACCAGTTGGGGTGGAGGGGGAGGCAGTTGGAAAAAATCTGTACAAAAGTTAAGTAGCCACCAAAAGATACTGTCATGGCAGAACAGGCTGTGGCATTCCTGTGAAACCCCAGGAGGGCCTGTGGTTCACTACCTTTAGGAATTCTGAAGCAGTAGTCAGCTCCACAGGGACCAGAGAACTGCATCTTCCCAGTTTCAATCCATTAACAAATTTGCAGATGGAGAAAATCTTTTGCCAGCATGGATCATTCAACCACCTACCCAGATGACTGCTTTTAATCTGCCTGACAACTATTATGCCCAGGAATTAGCAGAAACTGCCAATGCTCTGCAGTGTAACTGAAAAGAGAAATTAAATTTCCCCCCTTGGGTTTTTGACAGCTGTACAACAGAAGGAATTCAGCAGCCAGTACATGACAGGAGAACCCACAGGCCAACGCACACTGCTATGCTTCTACACCCAACTAGGTACCCTGAGCCAGGCACAAAAAACCCTAAAACCTAGCAACACAGGAGGAAAATACAGTCAGCCGTCCATATCCACAGGTTCTGCACTGACCGATTCAACTAACCACAGCTCAAAAATATTCAGAAAAAAAATTCCAAAAAGCAAACCTTGCTGTTCACCATTTTATATAAGGGACACCATTTTACTATACTGTTATATATAATGGGACTTGAGCATCCAGGGTTTGGTATGGGGGGGGGCAGTCCTGGAACCAAACCCAAGTAGGTACTGACAGCCCATTGTATATCACATTAGGGAAATGTAAACTGGTTCTTTCACAGAAAGTTCTGCTTCTCAGTTAACAACCTGGCAACAGGCTGGTTATCTCTGCAAATCTAATGGGCCTTTTCCCAATACTGAGGCCCACATGGATCTGAGAGGTGTAATATCTGTTTTCCCAACACCCTCTGAGGTCTCACCTTGACAGCCAGGTGGTCCTCCCAGTCGTTAGTGAGGCTCTTGTAGAATTCGCCATACTCTTCCTGAGTGATGTCATCTGGGTTGCGGGTCCAGATGGGCTTCGTCTTGTTTAGTTCCTCCTGGTCGATGTATTTCTCCTTGATCTTCTTGGTCTTCTTCTTGGCTTTTCCTCCTTCCTCCTCCTCATCTGAGCCCACATCTTCAATCTTGGGCTTCTCTTCATCCTTGGGTGCTGCCTCTTCATCCTCCTTTTCTGTCTTTTCCTCTTCAGCCTCATCGTCACTGATTTCCTTCTCGCGTTCCTTCTCCAGCTGCAGAGGTTTAAAACATTTGCTATTGTTATCAAATGGGAGCCAGTGTGGCATAATGGTTTGAGCACTGGATTATGACTCTAGAGACCAGGGTTTGAATTTTGGCCATGAAATCACACTGGGTGACCTTGGGTAAGCCACACACTGTCAGCCTCAGAGGAAGGAAATGGCAAACTCCCTCTGAACAAATCTTGCCAAGAACCCCCCATGGTAGGATCACTATAAGTCAACAAATGTCTGGAAGGCACACCACCACCACCACCGTTATCCAATGAGAATGGCATTTGAGAATCAAAGTATCCCAGGGCCCAGGCATCTTTTGGGCAAACTGCAGGGAGGGACTTGCAATAACTATAACTATTGTACAGAGCTTGGAAAAATTAACTTTTTTAGATCACAACACCCAGAAATGGCCAGGCTGCATAGCCACTGACCATGTTGGCTGGCAGACTCTGTAAATTGTAGTCCCCAAAGTGTCTTTTCCAAGCTCTGTTCAAAAAGAAAATTTATTTATTTTAGTATAAAAAGAAGGGCAAAAAGGAAAAGAAGGGGAGAGGAATCCTGTGATACCTTTTCAGACTAACATATTTATTTTAGCAGTAGAATTCAAAGTCATAGCTGTGTTAGTCGGGAATATCAGTAAACAAGGGGATCTTGTAACACCTTTGAGACTAACCGAAGGAAGTAGACCAAATCTACAAAAGCTTATGCTGACCTGGAAAAACCCAATCCTGTGCCAGTGAACGAGCAATTCCCACAGCTCACTAAGTTCAGAATCTTGTTGGGCACATATAAACTCAAGTTACACATATGTATGGTTTGGAGGGGTTTTTGGATGTTGCAAAAAAGGTACTCAATACTTGCTTGGACAATGTTCTTCCCACTCCCCCTACAATGGCCATTTACTGGCTGTGTGGACAGGGAGGAAGCACCCAGGTAGCACTCCACTGCACAAAAGAGCTGGCAACACCCTTACAGATCTCCAGAAACTCACTTAACCTCTGGAAGGCAATGCTAGCTATCTCTCCCCTTCCCCCAGGCCAACATTGGGAGCATGCTCTCAGGATACCTCCTACCATCCCCTCCCCAGCCTGTTACAGTCCCAACAGCAGGGGTGTGTGTGCATTTTGCCTAGTCCTGGACTGTGGGATGGCTAGCAGGGTATGCCTTAAGGTAGCTGTTCAAATTACTCCCCTGAAGTGTCTCATATACATACATAGAGAGTGATGGGGTAGCCGATGAACTGGGAGTGCTTCTTCACCACTTCTTTAATACGGCGTTCCTCTAGGTACTCTGTCTGGTCCTCCTTCAGATGCAAGATCACTTTGGTGCCACGGCCAATAGGCTCTCCTAAAATCCAAAGCAAAACCAGAAATAGTGTGACCAGAGGCTGAAAACACAGAGCTTACAAAGGACAATAGAGACAGAACTACTGTGAACTAGACCACGATGGGCAAAGTGCAGCCCTCCAGATGTTATGGAACTGTAGCCCCCAGTAGCCCTAGCAAGCATAGGCAACAGTCGGGATTGTTGGGAGTTGCAGCATCTGGAGGACCATACAATTCCCACCTCAGTCTAGAATTTCCAACCTTGGTCACCAGATGCTGTTGGACTAAAATTCCCAGAAACTCCAGACAGCACAGCCAATAGTGAGGGATTCTGGGAATAGCGATAGCTTTTATATTTCTATACCGCTTATCAGTGCAAAGCATTCCTTAAATGGTTTACAATGTGTTAGCTAATTGCCACCAACAAGCTGGGTACTCATTTTACCAACCTACGGAAGGATGAAAAGCTGAGTCAACCTAGAGCCCTGTAGGATTGAACTCATGTTGTACCGACATTTAACCACTGTGCCACCAGGGCTCCTGGGAACTGTAGTCCAACAACATCTGGAGACCCACATGTTGAGAACCACTGGTCTAAAGATCATGTCCCTCTGAATATATCAAGTAGGGATGGAAAGAATATTTGAAAATATTCAATAAATGGATGATATATATATATATATATATATTGATGTTCAGAAACTGACAAGAAAGGATCCTGGACTAACAAAAATCTCCACAGCTTGGGACTTATTCTGCACAAAATTCACACATTATTTTACACAGGAAACAGCATTTTCTGTGTGGAAAATATATTTCAAAGCAAAAATATTAATTCCTGCTCAGAAAATGCTGTTAACTGTGCATAAGATGCTATAATGGGAGATTTATTCTGCCTTAAATTCACACATAGTTGATTTACATAGAAAACATTGTCTTTTCTGTACAGAAAACATTGTTTTCTGTACTAAGCAACCAAGTGCGCATTTTGCACAGAATAAAACCTGAATTGTGAATAGCCTTCAAAAACTGTAGTTTTCAAAGACTTTCTTACAGCAGGAAGAAAATGGCTGAAATTACTCATTGCTACCTTCAAGAAGAAACTTAAGTGAAGAATTACATCCCTAATATCAAGACAAGTTAATATTAAAAATAACAGAGAGAAGGCATCTCCTGAAACCCAAATCAGAATTTCCAACAGGTAGACCAGAGAAACTCAGGGTCACTATCAAGGCTAGTATGAAATTTTGATTACTTAACTTTATTTTTATAAAGGAGCACCTTCTCTGCCTGCATAATATTTTAATGTTCACGGGTAAAATTCAGCCCAATTTCTGAGATGTGCCTTTCCCACCTGCCCAAAAAACGCATCACTGCAGTCCAGTTAATGTGAGAGGTGATTAAGTTCAGTTGAACCTAATGGAATCAGCTAATGGCAACTAGCCTGCATCCCACTGTTTTCATAGGAACACAGTACTGTCCAGCTATGGAAAGATATGGGCCAATAGCTATTACTTAAGGAAGGAGTGGGAAATTAAACAGCCACCAAGAAAATGGCGGAAAAAAGGAGAAATGCAGCAGTGGGGAGAGGGGCTAAGATTAAAAAAAAATATTTATGGAGACATATAGAAGTCTAAATTATTGTTTTGAATCTCACAGTGCTAGCAATCATATGTGTTTGTGGGTAACATATACATAATGGGAAAGATCAGCTGTGTCAGGCTTCTCTCTCAACTGTCACCAGATAGCACGTTGTGTCTCAGGTAGTAGGACCATTTTGTTAGCTCTGCTGAGATAAGCCCAGTTGGGTTGGGCTCCTCCTCTCCTTGAAGTTTCCAATATTTTTAAAATTATTTTTAAATTATTCCTACTATTTAAGAATTGGTACATGACTCTGCTTTCCTCATTCTTCCTTCCCCATTCCCATTCCCTTTTCTGTTGTGATTTTTAGATTGCAATCCTGCAAGATGAGAACATTTTTTAATCCACTGTAGGTATGTGGCTCTCAGAAACTTTTTGGATGAAGAATAGGGTAAAAATACTTGAAATAAATAAAGGCATATTTTGGTTGAGAAGAGCCTTCAGTTCACACAGACACACACAGAGGCAAACAGAAACTTTTATACTGAATTCAGATTTTGTTTAGTTTGGAATCAATAGTATCATTTTACACTTCGATATGCCTCACAGAACAATTCAAACATGGAGAGCCTGCATATGCTGTAACCAATAACATGTCAACCTAGTTTAGAGATGTTGAGACAGTATGAATGTTGTGTAGAAGAGAATCTGGCTATACATGGAACTGCCACATTCCCCCACCATTTCTGATTTAAGAATATCTTAAATCTTCATTTAGATCAGTCTTTCCCCAGGAATTATGGAGGATGGCAAATAGAGTAAGAACCATGTATGATCACATACCATGATCGGTTCGAACTGTGAAGGAGCCTCCTGCAGATGACTCCCAGGCATACTGTTCGTCATCATTGTGCTTGGTGATGACCACAACCTTCTCAGCCACAAGGTATGCAGAGTAAAACCCCACACCAAACTGCCCAATCATGGAGATATCTGCACCGGCCTGTAAAAGGAATGAAAGAGGGGAAATATGTAGGAAGGAGAAGGGCCTTAACACATACACACACACCCCACTGCAATACAAGCCTGTGTTTGAAATAGTCAGAAAAGTATGCTGCAACAAAAGGCAGCAGGGATAGAATGAACAACATTCAGATTGGATGCACCTTTATACTTTAGTTATTAAACAATCAAGGCTATGGCAAGATGCTGACGCACAGCTTTTGTAGGCAAGGTCCTGAATTCTGCAAATCAGACACACTGGGCTCATGCTTCAGAGACTCGGTTTTTATTATCTTTAAGGCAAGTTTCCAGCCTTAAGACTGGGTGGATCACTTTGACAGGTCTGGAGGCCACATTTTCACCCTCAGCACTTGCCCCCTGGCTCTCCCCGTCCAAGAAATTTAAAAACACAAAATCTGAAGTCCACTTGTAGTTTTAATATTGACAGGGCTACAATCTGTAACATGCAAAACCCATGGCGGACGGAGGCATATTCAGAAACGGAGGAGATGTTGGAGAGCTGTCCATGAAGACCACAAAATGACTCGGGGGGCTGCACAAGGCCCACACAATTTGTTCACCTCTACCCTAGGAAAACAAAGATTAAAGTGCACCTAGTTGCTGGTGTGATTTCAAAAGTAAGGGAATGAGAGCTCAACAGTGTCTCCAAGGTTAAAGGCTGGTGTGATAGGCTGATTAGCTTTCTGTCCCCTCATCAGAATATATTATTCAGAATAAGTACACAATGCTAGTTTGTTTTTGGCAGGGGCATCTGTTTATTTGTATAAATTAGAGGTAGGAAAAGTGCAGGGCACACACAGCCCCCAGGGACCTTCCCTTGCCCTTTTAAGCCATTTTGTAATTTGGCCTCCATTTCCATGCCTGCTGACTATTCTCTTTTTAATTCAGGTACTAAGCCCCACGGATCTTCATGCCCCTTGCCATTGTTGCCTCTAACACTCACATTTCCATCCACTTTTAACTTCCTGAAAACTGTGGAGAGCCTTAATTGCAGACATCCCCTGTAATTACATATTTAATACAAATGGTGTGCTGTACTCTCTGGTGTTGTAAAAGCCAGTGAAAGCCCTTTCACTGGACTCTATATTCTCATGAAGCCTCCAGGTTGTCCGTCAGCCATACACCCACCTGCAAGGCTTCCATGAATGCCTTGGTGCCAGATTTAGCAATGGTGCCCAAATTGTTGATAAGATCTGCCTTAGTCATCCCAATGCCAGTGTCTAGCAACGTGAGGGTACGGTCATGAGGGTTGGGGATTATGTCGATCTTCAGTTCCTTGCCACTTTCTAGCTTGGAGGGATCAGTCAAACTCTCATAGCGGATCTTGTCCAGGGCCTAGGAGAGCAGAAAAGACAGATAAGTATGGGGCTTTTCCTACCAAAGATCCACCACCAGGGATCTGTACAACTTCTCTTTTCACAGAAAGGCACCCAAGGAAATATGAACCACTGGCCTATAAAGATTTCTGTATTACACATTAAAGATCTGCAAACTTTTGTGAGGAGGCATAAGAAAATATGTGGTTACCATCACTAGTATAGGGAACTTTATGAGGATTCAACAAATTCATGCAGGATGGAGACTGTCAATGACTATTACCCATTAGAGCCAAATTCATGGGCAGTGCACTTCTGAACATGGTATACAGGCAGTTGTTCCACAACAACTTGTAACCAACAGGGGCAGACTGGTGCCTCAACACCCTTCTTCTCAGATTTTTGAGAGCATTGTGCCACCCGCTGAGAGAAATCAGGTACTTGTATTCAGCTTTATATTTAACTATATAAAGGAAAGGAAATTACAGTTGTCCCTCCATATCCATGGATTCGATATCTACGGATTTAAGTATTCATGGCTTGAAAATATTCTTTAAAAAATAATAATCCAAAAAGCAAACCTTGATTTTGCCATCTTATATAAGGGACACCATTTTGCTATGCCATTGCATATAATGGGACTTGAGTATTCACGGATTTTAGTATCCACGGGGGGTCCTGGAACCAAACCCCAGTGAATGTTTAGGGACAACTGTACATTGCCAATAAACTCACAAAAGTTACTAATCTGCAAAAAAAAGGTATTAGGCAACAGAAAGTTTCAGTAGCCTGCTGGAGGCTAAAAGAGGAGAGATGAAGAATTCTGATTTTTCATCTTTCAGTCCACTCAGCCTCTAAGATAAGTGTAGCAGAAGGACATAGTACTCTTACCCTCCTCTTAAAGCTCTCCGTTCGACCTGGAAGTCCATAGACTTGCCTAGATGAAATTTCCTATTGCCTATGAGTTGCTGCTGTGTGCCTTCCAGTTGTTTCTGACTAATGGCGACCGTAAGGCAAACTTATCAAAGGGTTTTCTGAGGCTAAGCATGTGTGACTAGCCCATGGTCACCCAGTGGGTTTTCATGGCTAAGAAAGGATTCAAACCCTGGTCTTAGAATCTTAGCCCAACACTCAAACTACACTCAAATGCCACAATGGCTCCACTGCCTATCACAAGTGTTTAAATGTAAACCTGATGTAAAAATCTAAAACTAGATTATATGGTTCTTTAATCACACACAGTGAGTGAAAGGCTGGCTTTCCATTAAAAAAAAAAGAATTATGGTAAAAATATCTATGAGACCAATTATCAATACAGCACAATACCATATTATTATGGGTTTGATACTAGAATAGCACATATATCACATTGCTATTTTAAAACAACATAATATCAAATGTGATTAAATGGTGTTAAAATTCCAATTGAAATTGTGTTAATTTTTTAAAAACCTTATCACATGGAACATTTAAACAATATCACATTGCAATTCTAAGTCTGATACTGGAGACTAAAGATTGGCAATGCATCACAGGCACAAAGATCTAGCTCCTAGCTGCAGGAAATATTATTCTCTATATACAACTCAGAATCATCCCTCACTGCCCATCTGTGCCTTGCAAAACTGCCTTCCCCAATCCAGTGCTCTCCAGACATATTTGACTAGAATTCCCAACATCCTCTGCCAACAAGGTCATTGTCCCCTAGCTCCATTGCCATAGACTATAGTAAATAATTGGGAGGGCACTAAATTGCAAAGAGTGTATTGGAGTATTCTTATATTCTTTATGAGAACTCTTTCATCTGCTTAGTCTTCCAAATTATTGATATTTACTTGTTGTGAACAAAAGTGAGTACTTCATTTTCTCCTTCTGAAAATATACCACTCTGCCCAGTAACTTTACTATCAGACTTTGCTCATGCAAAGTTCTGAGCACCTAGCTTACTCTAAATAGGCAAAGACTACACAAAGATGTATACAGGCAAACAGTTTGGATTGTTGACTACTTGCCATGTACTGTATAGGCTCTCATATGGTGCAAATCATGCAGTCTTCTGAATATTGTCTGACCAGAACTCCCAACATTATTCATCACTGGTGACTTGGGCTGCTGGCACTTGTGGTCCATCAACATCTGCAGTCTAATGGAATGATTGCCACCCATGTTTCAATGATCCGCTACCAGTGAAGAAATAAGCTCCACAGAGCACAAAGAGCACCTGCTCCCAGGTATACATGTAATATGATCATAGCCTAAATTGTAAGTTAAGTCTTGGTGGACAGCCAAGTCAACTGGCATGCACCATTAAATGCCACAAAGAAATGTGAGCTATATCAACAATTTAAATTATGCATTTATGTCAATCCTCTCCAAGTGCTATTTGTCCTGCTCATCTTCCCTGCTCCCAGCCTGCAGGTCACTATACTCACATCAGAAGCATTGGAAATGATCTCTCGCAAAAAGATTTCCTTGTTGGAGTAGAAGGTATTGATTATCAGAGACATAAGCTGGGCAATTTCTGCCTGGAAGGCAAAAGTTTCCACCTCCGTCTCCTCTTCCCCATGCTGGATTTCTTCAGGCATCTGGAAAGCAACCCAAAATGTTAACACTCTGCAGTGGACATTGACACACTACTTTAGCTGCATTATTTCACATAGAGAAGCTATTGAGAAACTGGGGTGTGTCCAGAGGAGGGCAACCAAAATGGTAGAAGGCCTGGAAGCCATGCCCTATGAGGAGTGGCTTAGGGAGCAGGGTATGTTTAGCCTAGAGAAGAGAAGGTTAAGAGGGGACATTATAGCCATGTTTAAATATTTGAAGGGATATCACACCGAGGACGGAGCAAGCTAGTTTTCTGCTGCTCCAGAGACTAGGACATGGAGCAATGGACTCAAACTACAGGAAAGGAGATTCCACCTATACATTTGGAAGAACTTCCTGACAGTAAGAGCTGTTTGGCATTAGAATACACTGCCTCAGAGTGTATTGGAGTCTCCTTCTTTGGGTTTTTTAAACATAGGCTGGATGATGATCTGTTGAGAGTGCTTTGATTGGGTAACACCAGCTGGATACATCCATTCCACATTGTCCAAAAAAGTCATTCCACATGTGCCTGTGCATGTTATCAACACGATTCTGGCCTACACTGGCTTCGTGGCCACTGGTGAGTGGGACTTGCATGCAGGCAAGCATAAGGTCAGGGCAGAAAGGGTGGGCCCTTCTGTTCCTCCTTTGCACACAGCACAGAGACCAAGTGAGCTTGAAATTTCTGCCCTTCTTTAGTCAGTCGCCATGACTTCTACAGGATTATTTACAAGGCTGATTTAGAAAGATTATGAGTGAGATAAGCTCTGTGTGAACTGATTTCCTACTGTTATGTTACATAGTAGAACATGGCATGTTGCTATATATTACCAAACCTATACCATCATCCAAATATAGGTCCAGCTAAGGAGATGAGATCCTGGCAGTTTTGTCCTTGTTGCATTTTTCTAAACTGAAACATTTTTTGTTTCTACCTGAGTCAGTATCAGATTCTGTAGATTTTTTCCTTCTTCCCGAGTAGTTTGTGCCTTTTTCTTACTGTGTACATTTTCTAAAGTATAGTATGCATTTTCCCCCAGTTCACTAGTGTTCATTTTCCAAAATATATTTGATCTGCATCCTGTGGAATCTTGGAGTCAGTAGTTTGGTGAGGTCTTGCAGTCATTTTCAAACTTCTGGTCCTCCAAGTGTTTTGGACTTCAATACCCAGCTTGGTCAATACTCTGGGAGTCTGGAAGCTGAAGTCCAAAAGACATGGAACAACAAAGATTGAAAGCTACTGCATTAGAACTCCATGGCTGGAAAATCCTAAATACCTCTAAGCTGCAAATGCCAGGATTCCATAGGATGGAAGCAAGTCAGTTAAAGTAGAATCACAGCACAAGAGCTGTGTAGTGTCAAAGAGCCCAAGAGGTATGCCATCCTGCTGCCTGTGTTTGGAAATGAGAAATTTCCCCAGTGAAATGTGAGCATAACACATTTCACTTCCATCCCTAGCTCAAACCTAGGCTGCTGCCACACCGCAGAAATAATGCAGTTTGACACTGCTTTAACTATCACAGCCCCATCCTATGGAACCCTGGGATTTGTAGTTTGTCAGAGAAGGCTAAACACCTCACAAAACGATAAATCCCAGAATTCCATAGCACTGAACCATGGCATTTAAAGCAGTGTGAAATTGCATTATTTCTGCAGTGTGGCAGCAGCCTGGTTTGCTTAAACTTCCTCAGACAAATCAGCACTTTTCCTCCTAAAACCCTCCCAAGAACCATTTTACTGCCTGTTCTATGTATTAGATTTGTAGATTTCTCCACTCAAAATGGGGCTCAAGGTGATTACTAACCCTAGTTGGACTATTTCAAGGACAAGTGAAACCAAGTCCCTGGCAAAGGGGGGGGGAGCGGGGAAGCACATGGCAACCCCTCTTGCCTCCTCCCTCTTTGGAGGGGGGGATAACTAACCGCTAACGCTTTTTTTTTTTTTTTTTTTGCAAGGCTACATGGGCTTGGCGGCTGAACTCCTCCCGGTTTTGCAACGAATTGACTTTTACTGGCACACCAATCCCACATCAGGATGAGATTAGTGTATCAATCCTGACCTTTTGAAAAAGAAGAGGAAAAAAATGTTGCGAATGGGCGCTTCAAGGCAAGATAAATTCCAAACCTGGAGTTTTAAAATAGAAAACAATAAGAGCTGTTTGGCAGTGGAGTGTGGTGGAGTCTCCATCTTTGGAGGTTTTTAAACAGAGGCTGGATGGATTGATATACTGGATGGCCGGGGGTTGGACTGGATGGCCCTTGAGGTCTCTTCCAACTCCATGAAAACCAAACGAGCGCTTGGATAGCTTATGCAGGAAAAGGGGGCTGCAAAGGTAGTAGGAGAGGCCGCGATGGGCAAGGCTGAAGCCACCCAGCCACCCGCCTCGCCACCCAAGGGCGCATCCGGCACCGAGCTCGCCACAGCCATGGTTGAAAAGGCCCCTCGCCACCCCCCAGGAGGCCCGCCCGCAGCTGCTGCTTCCTCCCACCCCACCCCTCACCCCATATCGGTAGGGGGGGTTGTGTTGCCTTGTGGTTGTAGTCTTAACCTTTCCCCGAAGTATGGCGCTTATGGGGAGAAAGCCAGGCCTGGCCACGAGGAGAAAGAAAGAAAGAAAGAACAGGGGGGACTGATGGCGGGGAAGGGCCCAGACCCCCCTCGGGTTAAAAGCATCCACCCACCCACCCCGGCTCCAGGCTCCCCGGGAGCAGCATCTTTGGTGGGGTGGGCTATTCTGGCGGGAGGGTCTCCCCTTTCCTTTCCCTCCCCCTTCTCGGGAGCACGTGGCCCCGGCTGCGCCCCTCCTCTCCTCCCGAGACCCCGAAGTTGGGGTGTGTGTGAGAGGAAGGCAAGGGCACCCCCGGCGAAGGGATGGGCGGTAGGTGAGGTCGGGGAAGACCCAGGTCTCCGCTTACTTTGACGGGCGTCGGGAGAGGCGAGCCTGGGCGTCGGGAGCAGAGTCGGCGGCACAGCCCGGAGAGGAAGAGGAGGAGGAGGAGGGACCCCTGGCCCCCTCCTCATATAGGAGCCGGGACCGGAGCCCTTCGCCCGGCTGCTCCCTCCGCCTTAAAAGGGTCGCGGAGGCTCGCCAAGGCTGGCTCTGCGCGCTCTCGTTTGGCTGAGGATGCGCCCCCGGGTCCCCCTCGGTCCCGTCTTCTCTTGGGTGGGTGGTTAGACTGTATGGAAGGCAGGGCTCCGGCTGCCTCCCTTGGAACCGGGGCTCCCCCAGCCCTAGCCTCTCTCCCCGACATTATGGAGGCTGGGCGATCCCTAGCTCCCTCTGTCCCCCAAGCCTTTGTGAGCGTACCTGGCTCAGTCGGCGAATTAATTACACATTCAGCCGTTTGCATATAAGCAAGAAGAGCAGAGACCTGAAGCAAATAAACATTTGATTTTTCTTGGATGGTGGTGACTCATGTAATCTATATCCTGCCTCTCTGCCAATAATAATAATAATAATAGTTATAATAATAATAATAAGGTTTATTTGTATCCTGCCTCTCCCATCAGGATTGGGGCAGCAAACATAATTTAAAACATTAATCCATAATCCACAAACATTAAAATAACATCACTGAAATCACTATACCATGGTAATTAATTCACATTTTAACCTATAAAAACACTACTAAAATAATTTTTAAAAAGGATGCAAGTATCTTGGCATCATCTCACAAGAGGTTTGCTTTTGTAACTTCCTGGGCAAGACATAGGGGACTTTACAGACCTAACAGATTGTAGGTGTAGCTCTCTCTCCTTAATAATACAAGTTTTCTATGCAAAAAAAGAAGAGAAAAAAGCACTCTGCATTTTCTCTTAAGTGTCTATACCAACTATTAGCCTTCCAGATGGCTTGCAGCTCCCATCAGCATAGCTAATGTTGAGAAATCATGGGCACTGCAATCCAAAACCATCTGGAAGGCCTCAGTTGCCCACCCCTGCTTCTAGAGAGCTCTGCTCCTTGAAGAAACTTCATGGTTTGTAACATTCAGGCATTTCAACAAGATATATCTGCAAGATAGTTCACCTTAACAAATCTCTCTCTCTCTCTCTCTCTCTCTCTGGCTTCTCTTCGCAAATGAAGATTCAGGAAGGACTCATCCCGCGCTTTCTGCAAGCGCGCTGATGACTAAAAAGGCCAATCCGAGATAAACAAGTCCGGTTGCAAAAAGCACAGCAGAAGGTCTCCTTGGGTGATGTTTTTGGGTTGTGATTCTTTCTGCGTTGTCGTTTCTCTTCAAGACTTGTTCGTCGTGAGTTCTCAAATAAGGCTGCAGCATTGTGAATAGTGCGTCTCCATGCCTCCCGATGTGAGGCCAGGGCGGACCACTGTTGGTGATGAATTTGGCCGAGCCTGATTACTGCTTGCTGATTTTGGCTGCTAGCTGTTGTATTGATTGTGTGTTTTAGTAGCTCCTTGTGATGTTATTTATGAAGCTTTTTGGTCAGGAAGTGGGGTACAAATAATGTAGGTAAAAATGAGCACAGCTGACCTCTTTAGAAAAATGGAATAATTATTAGTTTCCACTTTCAGTTACAAAAGCTGCTGGTAAACTCATCTTAGTCCGAATTTCAGCATCCCCTGTTTGCATGTTGCTGTGTAAACAATTAAGAGTATTGTGGCATTTTAAAGACTAACAAATCTATGGTGCATAGGCTTTATAAATTAGAAAGTGAGTTTCACCCCCCAGATACGTGTGTCAAAACAACAGCAATGCTATATACACGTTTTCAGAAATAAGACCTACTAAATAAGATCAATGGGATATACTTTCAGGAAAGTGTTTATAGAATTGCAGCTTCAGTCTGTTTAAAATTCTCACAAATCTTTGATGGTATTATAGTACCAAGAGGAGTGTTTTAACTCAGAACAGTCTAGTTAGTTCGTGGTAATCTGTCCTGAAACCTTGAGATATGAAAGGGTAAACAATGTAGCATTATGATTTCAGCAAACTGGTTAAGGCCTTTAAAATAACAAACTCCCTGCTTTTAGATTATTGCAAAACAGCTTTCATCAGGGTTTCATCAGGGTTGATTCTGTACAGGGCTGTTTAGGAACCGCTCGTAATATTTGTGTACATGCATACAGTAGATGTTGTCAAACTGGGTCAGAAAGCTGAAGAGAGTACAGTACATTCAAAAATAAAATGTTTTCATACACTACAGAGTAAAATTACTGGTGTTTATATATTTACCTAAATATATTATTATACCCAGCTTTCAGCTGAAAAGGCCCCTAGAGTGAATTACAGGTAAGTTAAAAAACAAACATGTTTGTCCTCAGTTTCGAAAGCTAAAAAGTCTTGACACAAAAGGAAGAAGGGATGAGGAAGGAAAAAGAAAAGCATGGGAAATGTCATTTGTCACAAAAGTTGAAAGCAGTCAGATACATAATTTGCCCTGAACTATATAATAATGTGGTTTAGGAGATGCAGCTAGCCTCTCCTAAACCATTCCCCACATAACAACACCCTGGGTCAATATACACAGCCATTTTTTCCCCAAATGGATGTCAACATTAATCGGCATTTTAAGTGGTCCACACATGTGAACACTTCTGAAAACTGTTCATCACTTAACTCACCTTTCAAAAAAATGTCAAGACTGTGTTACAAACTTGGGAGACTTAAGGTTGAATCTCCTAAAAGTACAGTTACTACTTAAAAAAAAAAATCAAAAACCCAAAAGTATAGGAGTCACAAAAATAATTTTAAAAACAAAAAAACCAAAACCCCAGCTGGATAGCATTTTAACATTGGTAGGACAAAATTCTCTAAACCTTATTCTATATGCTTTTTAAACAGAAGAGCGGGGTATAAATACAATAATAATAAATAAATAAATAAAAGTTTGGAAATGTTCATTTTTGGACTACAATTCCCAGAATGCCCAAACAACAAAAGCCAACAGGAGTGCCGATTCTAGCTGGAGGATTATGAGAAATATAGTTCAAAAAGTGTTGTTTTCCCCCCACAGAAAACTCTCTGGCTGTTGGAGCATACATTGCTTCTTTTCTAGCCTTCTGGTTGGGGCAATTTTTATACCTCGTGCTCATCTTCCTTCTGTAATTGTGTTGCTTACTTTGTGGGACCCACAAGATCTTTCCTATTTAAATAGAAAAGGTAGGGGCGGAAACGTAATGGCTGTATGACTAATACCCCCGCCTCCCTTTCTCCCATCTTTTAATAACCACATTATAGTATTAGAACCCCCCAGGTGATTAAAGGGGGAAAAAAATAAGCGGGAAAGGCGGACCCTTATTCTCTGAAAGCTCAACGCCAAAGGGATGGTAAGGCTTAATTTGTTCTGGGAAGGTTAATTGGTTCTTAAACCACAGCATGTTGATTCGGAAGCGCTGCCTCTTCCTTTGCCAGGAGTGCCTGGCTTTGAGATAGAGCAAGGCCTTCTGCACATGCTCAGGGGCGCTCTGTTCTCTCACTGCGAGCTATCGCGCCCCTGCAGCCCTGTTTCCCGGGGCAACGGCTTTCCCTCCTTCCACCCGATTTGCATCTGAAAAATGTGCCCGCTTTGCGCACGCGCAACCCCTCGAGCGAGCGTTCGAAAGGGGCGGAACAATACCAAGCAGCGCCTGCTTTTGATTGGAGCTCCCTGAGGCGAAGCGAATGGGATTATTTCCTGTGATGCTCTGAGCGGAGGGAGACAGTGGTTGGTGCTGCGACTTCCTTCCAGCAGCTTCTACGGTGAGGCGGTTTTCTCCCCTCCCTTCAGCCGTTGGGATTCTCGCAGCTCCTCCCGCCCTCGTTGTGGTAGGAGCCCAAAGCGTCTCAGGGAAGAGGAACAGGTTTTTATTCCAGTGCAACCTAAGCCCTTGTTTTCCTTCGCAAGAAGTCAGAGGAGACTCTCCCTTTTTACAAAGCAAGTATAACAAAGAGTCCTAGAGCGCCTGAAAGACTAATAAGTAGGGGTAAGCCACACGACACAAATAACCCAGTTTCACACTGGGTTATTTGTATGGCTCCTTCCTATGGAATCCTGGGATTTGTAGTCTTACAAGGGCTTTTTTTGGTGTGCTGGTGCCAAACTACAAGTCCCCGGATTCCCTAGAAATGAGCCATGCAAATAATCCAGTTTCAACTTGGACTATTTCTCTAGTGTGGATTGCCTGCTAAGAGGTTTTGTTTTCTATAACTTTTGGTGCATAGCCTCTGACATGGGGTATGTGTGGCCCAGTGATATGCATATGGTGGAGATGGTGAAAGTTATTAGTGAGGAAGAGTGCACAGTTGTTCCTTCATGTTCATTGGGGTTTGGTTCCAGGACCCCCATGGATACCAAAATCCATGAATACTCAAATCCCATTATATGCAATGGCATAGCAAAATGGTGTCCCTTATATAAGATGGCAAGATCAAGGTTTGCTTTTTGGATTATTATTATTTTTTAAAGAATATTTTCAAGCTGTGAATACTTAAATCCGTGGATACCTAATCCGTGGATACAGAGGGTCAGCTATATGAGCAAGGAGAGGTGGCAGCAGTTTACTTTTGCCTGAGCCTCCTGGGAAGATCAACAAAGACCCTGCTGAGTTTATTTGAATACAAACTACTTCTGCACTTTGAATTCAGCAGTTGAAATAAACCAGGGAAAAAGGGAAGTGGAAGGAGAGAAAAACTGGGACCGTGTAAAAGTGGCTGAAAAGGTAGGATAACAGAGGGTTGATCAGGACTGTCCTTGCCAAATTAGGACAGTGGAAGGATATACAGTACAGTTGTCCCTCCGTATCCACAGATTTGGTATCCATGGATTTAAATACAGTTGCCCCTCCACATTTGCGAACTCAGCATTCGCGGTTTTAATTATTCGCGGTTTTGGGAGGCCCCCCCAGCCCCCCCCAAAAACGCGAAAAGGGGCCTCCGGAGGCCCCTTGAAAGCCCTGGGAAGGAGCGGGGAGAGCCGGGGAGGCATTTACGGGCCTTTGGAGACCCTCCAGAGGCCCTGTGAAGGCCTGGGGCGGGTGGGGGGAGGCCGTGGAGGCCTTCACGGAGCCTTCGAAGGCTCCGTGAAGGCCCCGGGGAGGGAGGGAGGGGGAGGATGGGGGGAGGCCTTCACGGAGCCTTCGAAGGCTCCGTGAAGGCCTGGGGAGGGTGGGGGGAGGCCCCGGGGAGGGAGGGGGAGGATGGGGGGAGGCCTTCACGGAGTCTTGGAAGGCTCCGTGAAGGTCCCGGGGAGGGAGGGGCCTGGGGAGGGTGGGGGGAGGCCCAGGGGAGGATGGGGGGAGGCCTTCATGGAGCCTTGGAAGGCGCCGTGAAGGCCTGGGGAGGGTGGGGGAAGGCCCCCAGGAGGGATGGGGGAGGTTGGGGGGAGGCCTTCACGGAGCCTTGGAAGGCCTGGGGAGGGTGGGGGGAGTCCGTGGGGGCCTTCACGGAGCCTTGAAAGGCTCTGTGAAGGTCCCGGGGAGGGTGGGGGGAGGGTGGGGGGAGGCCTTCACGGAGCCTTGGAAGGCCTGGGGAGGGTGGGGGGAGTCCGTGGGGGCCTTCACGGAGCCTTGAAAGGCTCCGTGAAGGTCCCGGGGAGGGTGGGGGGAGGCCTCCCTCCCACCCGGGGAGGGAGGGGGAGGATGGGGGGAGGCCTTCAAGGAGCCTTGGAAGGCTCCGTGAAGGCCTGGGGAGGGTGGGGGGAGGCCCCGGGGAGGGAGGGGGGAGGATGGGGGGAGGCCTTCATGGAGCCTTGGAAGGCTCCGTGAAGGCCTGGGGAGGGTGGGGGAAGGCCCCCAGGAGGGATGGGGGAGGTTGGGGGGAGGCCTTCACGGAGCCTTGGAAGGCCTGGGGAGGGTGGGGGGAGTCCGTGGGGGCCTTCACGGAGCCTTGAAAGGCTCCGTGAAGGTCCCGGGGAGGGAGGGTGGAGGGTGGGGGGAGGCCTCCCTCCCACCCGGGGCTCCGTGAAGGGGGGGAGGCCTTCACGGAGCCTTGGAAGGCTCCGTGAAGGCCTGGGGAGGGTGGGGGAAGGCCCCGGGGAGGGAGGGTGGAGGGTGGGGGAGGCCTTCACGGAGCCTTGGAAGGCTCCGTGAAGGCCTGGGGAAGGTGGGGGGAGGGCAATCAATATTCGCGGTTTTTTGATATTCGCGGGGGTCCGTGGAACCTAACCCCCGCGAATGTCAAGGGACAACTGTATTCACAGTTTGAAAATATTCTTCAAAAAATAATAATCCAAAAAGCAAACCTGATTTTGCCATCTTATATAAAGGACACCATTTTGCTATGCCATTGCATATAATGGGACTTGAGTATTCATGGATTTTGGTATCTCCGGGGGGTCCTGGAACCAAACACCAGCAAATATGAAGGAACAACTGTATATTGGTAGACTCTACCAGAAACTGGGACAGAAATGTAAAAAATAAAATAGTCATCTAGTGCAGTGATTTTTAACCTATGGTCTGAGGACCCCCAGGGGGCTGTGATGTCCTTGCAGGGAGTCTGCAAAGGCTTGAAGGCTGCTCTGCCCACCTCTTCCCTGCAGCCATGTGACAGGAGCCAAGGCAAAGGCTGGGCTAGCTTGGCCTGCACGTTGCCATTCAATCTGCTCCAGCAACAAACTTGCAGGAAGAAGCAAGAGAAAAATCTTTCCTCCCCCTCCAGTGCCTGTGAGGGAAAATTTAATGTATTTGTGTTATTATTATTATTTTGTTGTTGTTGTTATGGTTTTAAATCTTCAGTTACATCTTGGGGGTATGTGGCAACAAAAAGATATTTAAAGGCGTCCTTGGTTTTTTAAAAAAGTGTTAAGAGCTACTTGTCTAGTGGGATTCGTTTGGCTTGATGAAGTTGTTGCCAGTGGGTCATCCTTTTTCTGATAAGAAATACTGTAGTGTGAATTGCCTCTCCTTGAAGTTTACAGGAGTGGTGTTGCAGCCTCCCCCACACTTTGTACTGTTGAACATCCAAAAATAACTTTCCCCCTCAAAATGAGAAGTAGACTTCTGGATGTCTCCAGGTTTTTAAGTTTCCCTCTATTTTTTTTGGCAGGCCCTGTGATCTCTGGGAGGGTCCCAGGATCAGAAATCGACGGTCACAGGATCAGAAAATCGGCCCCTGGACCTGCTGAAGTCTGTGTCCCAACAACAGTGCCTGTACCTCTCATTCCTAGCTGGATTCCAAACTGAACTACCTCTTTAAAACTCGGGTTCAACCCCGTTTCTCCTCAAGCCTAAGAGAAAAACTGGATTCCAAACCAAATTACCTCTTTAAAACTTGGGTTCAACCTCGTCTCTCCTCAAGCCCAAGAGAAAAGCATAGCTGCCGCTGTTGAGGACACAAGCACGCAAACCTCTCCCCCCCCCCTTGCCTCTGCCGTCCGTGTGTCCCAACAACAGTGCCTGTACCTCTCGTTCCCCGCTGGATTCCAAACTGAGCTTTGCCACCTTGGAACACTCAGTACTGTACAGTGCACAGGTACAATTCTGTACTCTACAGAAAACTCACTTCCCTCTCTTTTATTACATGCTCTTTTTGTTACATGCAGCAAGCCAAGGCACTGGAGAGTATGCTCCTCCTCTTTCTCTCCATCCCGTTTCCCACCAACATCACACATGACTGAGGCTGGCTGGTAGCAAGGCAAGCTCCATCACGTATTCTATCCCAGTATCCTGGTTCATGCGTTTTGTGCCTCCAGCCTCACTGTGGAGATTTGTCTCTCAGCGTGTTCTGTGCAGTACCTCTTCTTTATAATAACTGACACCAATATAAAGCTGATCATGGGTCCAAAGCGTGGTCCTTCTACTGCTTCTGAAAGTGCACCCAAGAGGCAAAAGAAAGTGATGACCTTACAAGAAAAGGTAAAATTATTGGACATGCTAAGTTCTGCGAAGTCAGCTGCAGAGGTTGCCCGCCATTATGGCATCAATGAGTCCACTGTAAGGTACATAAAGAAAAAAGAAGGTGACATTCGTAAAGCCATGGCTGCAGCTACACCATTGGGTGCACAGACGCTGCATCAGGTGAGAGATCCTTATATCTCTCGTGTGGAGAGTGCCATTTTCATATGGGTGCAGGATTGCTATAAAAAGGGCATTCAGGTGGATTCTAATATGATAAGAGAAAAGGCAAAGTCGTTATATGTTTTCCTGAAGGACAGTGAAGGCGAAGGGTCTACCTCTTCAGAGTTTCATGCCAGCAAGGGCTGGTTTGAGAATTTTAAGAAAAGGTTTGGCCTACGCACTGACAAAACAACAGGAGAACAGTCCTCTGCTGACCACGAGGCTGGCAGTAGGTTTCCTGGCACCTTGAGGGAACTTATTGAAGAGAAGGGATATGAACCAGAGCAGGTTTTCAGTGCTGATGAAACTGCTCTGCTCTGGAAAAAAATGCCACAGAGGACATTCATTACCCAGGAAGAGAAACAAGTGCCAGGCTTTAAGGCAGCAAGGGAAAGGCTAACCATTCTGTTTTGTGCAAGTGCAGCTGGGCATATGATAAAGCCTGCTCTAATTTATAAAGCTGCTGACCCCCGAGCCTTGAAGGGGAAGGGTAAGTTGCAGCTGCCAGTTTTCTGGCTGCATAACAAGAAGGCATGGACAACAAGAACCCTTTTTCTAGAGTGGTTTCACCAATGCTTTGTACCAGAGGTCAGAAGATACCTTGCTAGTAAGGAAAAGGCTTTTCAAGTCCTCTTACTACTGGACAATGCCCCTGGGCACCCAGATGCCAGTGAATTCAACACTGAAGGTGTTACTGTTGTCTACATGCCCCCCAACACAACATCTCTCATCCAGCCTCTCAATCAGGGGGTAATAAGGACATTTAAAGCACACTACATATTTTACTCAATGCAGAGGATTCTGCAGTCAATGGAAGAAGACCCCAGCATAGAGAATGTAGTGAAAATGTGGAAGGGGTATTGTATTGCTGATGCCATAACTGTGATTGAACAAGCCACAAAAGCCATTAAGCCAGAGACAATAAACTTGTGTTGGAAGACACTTTGGCCAGAATGTGTCAGTGAGGTTGCTGTTTCTACTACTGAACCAATCAAGGAGATTGTTGACGATATTGTGCAGTTGGCAAGGAAGGTGGGTGGGGAAGGGTTTGAGGATATGAATCCAATGGAAATTGAAGAATTAATCCATACCAGCCCCAGTGAGTTAACTGAGGCTGACCTAATGGAGCTGACCCTTCCAGAGGCAGAGGTGGTAACAGATGAAGAAGGAGAAGAGGAAGTAGCGGTGGAAGACAAATTTACTATGGACAACATTGCACAGGGTCTCCGTATGTTCAGGGATGTGACAGACTTTTTTTATGACATCGATCCATCTATGATACGCTCTTTGAAGTTTAAGGACATGGTGGAAGAGGCAATATCAACTTACACAAACATTTTCAAAGAAATGAAGAGGCAAAAAAGCCAAACAGAAATCACAGTGTTTTTCCAGAAGGTAACACAGAGTACCCCTGCTTCTGTTTCCAACCCTTCCACCTCTGCAACCACCCAGCCGCCTTCGCCACCTCCTCCTCCTCCTCCGCATAAGGAACATGTAGAAGAGATCCAGGATGAAGACCCTGACAAGTCACTTGCATCTGTTGAATAAAAACTAAAATTAACACTGTTAAGTTACAATAAATATTGGTTGAATGGTTGTTTATTTGAACCTTGTGTAAGTGTCATAACTGTCCTGCAAGAACTGTATGTCAGGTCAAATGGGGGAGCCACAATGCCTGTGCTGGTATCTAAGCCTTAGTCCCATCCACCTCTTCTTTGCCAGCCAAAGGGTGGAGATGTAGGTGCTCCAGCAGCTGCTACAAAAATCAACTTTGGTGTGGAAGGGGGCAGAAGGGATTTGCAAATCTTGAAAGTTGTTTACATGCCAGCTGGGAATGAAAGGTACAGGCAGTGTTGTTGTGGTTGTTGGGACACAGAGGGAGGGGAGGCGATGGAGGGGGGAGGTGCTTTTCTCTTGAGCTTGAGAGACAGGGTGGAATCCGAGTTTAAAGAAGTAATTCAGTTTGGTATCCACCCGAGAACAAGAGATACAGACTTGTTGGGACACAGGGACACGGGACAGCAGAGGGCAAAGGGGGGGGGGAGAAGTTTGCGTGCATGCGTGCTCAAGAGCAGCACCTATGCTTTTCTCTTGGGCTTGAGGAGAGATGGTGTTGAACCCAAGTTTTAAAGAGGTACAGTTGCCCCCCCACATTTGTGAATTTAGCATTCACAGTTTTGAGTATTCGCAGTTTTGGGAGGGCCTCCCCCCACTCTCCCAAAAGCAGTGACTGGGTTTTAGAAGCCCTGTGGCTGCTTCTGGGGGGGGGGTTAGAAGCAGGGGGTGGGAGAGGTGGGGAGGGGGACTTCCAAGGCCCCCTTGCCACCTTAGGAGGCCGGACAGGGGGTGGGAGAGGTGGTGAGGTGGCCTTGGGAGGGAATGGGGATGCCAGGGGAGGCGACCATAGGGCCTCCGGAGGCCGTGTGAAGGCCTGGAGAGGTAGGGGGAGGCCTGTGGAGGTGACCACGGGGCCTCTGGAGGGCCCATGAAGGCCTGGGGGGAGGGGGTGGCCTGGGGAGGTGACCACGGGGCTTCTGGAGGGCCTCTGGAGGCCCTTTAAAAGCCTGGGGAGGGGGAGGCCTGGGGAGGTGACCATGGGGCTCCGGAGGGCCTTCGGAGGCCCCATGAAGGCGTGGGGAGGGAGGGAGGAAGCAACTATGGGGCCTCCGGAGGCCCTGTGGTTCCTTTGGCGGGGGAGGGGGAGGACAGTCGTTATTCACGGAATTTTCACATTCGCAGGGGTCTGTGGAACTTAACCCCCACGAATGGGAAGGGATGACTAATTCAGTTTGGAATCCAGCTGGGAACAAGAGGTGGAGTGGGTTTTTGCCAGGATAAGAGGACTGAGAGAAGTGCAAGGCCTAGGAAGTTTGCAAATGTGGTGGAGGCATCATCGTTCAAATGCTGGAAAGGGAGAAACAGGCAATGCTGTTGGCTGGAGCGGCGGAAGAGAAGGTGGAGGACGAGGATGGCATAGGTGGGTGGGCAGAATCTGCAGTCTCATTGTTGGTTGCAGCAGGGACTTTGCAAATTGGCTGAGGCATCCTGCAAAGGCAGGAAAGGGAGGTTCTGGCAGTGCTGTTGGTGATAGAGGAGTGTACAGCATGTTTGGGGTGTGGCTTTATTTATTCGCATTTTTCCACTTTTGCAGTGGTGCTCCACCCCTAACCCCCGCAAACTGTAAGGGACAACTGTAATTCTCTAGAGGTTTGCAGTCTATAGATCCTTGGATGTTTTGGTAGATTTTGGAGCATCTTACTATATCTTTAGGACAAATATTCAGTTCTCCCCTTAAGGAAATGTGAATTGATTAATCAATCTAATTTGCATATGAAATGAACATTTGTCTTGCTTAACAATAGTTTTAAAGACTAAGATGTTCTTTGTTAGATGCTCATATATGTGTTGGTTGACATTGGTCAAAATCCTACATCTGTGCATAGCTCCCCACTTTTAGTTCTTTGTCTTCCCGTCACCCAGCAACTTTCAAGCCCTGGGAGGGGTCCATGATGCTATTGCTTACCCATAAGGAGGGAATATGGAGAAGCAGCTGGTCTCAGCTTGGTGTTGGTGCGGGGTGGGGATGTGGATGTGCTTTCAAGTGGAGCGCATCTGTCTTTTCTTTCCCCCAGGAGCTCAGAGCAGCCAGATCTTCATGGATTGAATAGACCACCCCCTGTAGTTAGCAACAGCAGAGCCCTTCTCAGGACTTGACAGTTGCTGGATGGTGGTAAGTTTTAAGATGGGGTGCATGGGCAAGTGAATAGCCCTCTGTGCCCTGTTCAGAAAAGGGAGTGACACATGTGTAAGCTGCACTTCTCTCTCTCTGGCTTCTCTTCACAAACGAAGATTCAGGAAGGACTCATCCTGCGCTTTCTGCAAGTGCGCTGATGACTAAAAAGGCCAATCCGAGATAAACAAGTCCGGTTGCAGAAAAGCACAGCAGAAGGTCCCCTTGGGTGATGTTCCAGGTTGTGGTTCTTTCTGCGTTGTCATTTCTCTTCAAGACTTGTTTGGCATGAGTTCTCAAATAAGGCTGCAGCATTGTGGATAGTGCGTCTCCATGCCTCCCGATGTGAGGCCGGGTCAGACCATTGTTGGTGATCAATTTGACCGAGCCTGAGATGTTGTTTCAGGGAGTCCTTGTATCGCTTTTTTTTTTGGAGTGCCCCTCTTATGCTGACCCGTGGCGAGTTCACCGTAGAGTAGTATTTTTGGGAGGCGATGGTCCTCCATCCTAGAAATGTGCCCTGTCCAGTGCAGCTGTGTTCTCAATATCCTTCATGGCCTCAATGCTGGTGATCCCTGCTTGCTCAAGGACAGCAACATTTGTCACAGTCAGTCCAGTGTATATTTAGGATTGTGCATATACAGCGCTGATGAAAGTGTTCAAGGAGCTGCACTTATATGTGGGTAAAACACTAACATGAGCCAGCCATTATCTTAAGATGCATTCCGTACTGGGCTAGAGCAGGAGTGTGGAATGGCTGTTAAGGCTTTTCATCTGCAGTTTTGGAAGATGACTTGAAGACATTTCCAACTTATGGCAACACTAAAGCAAACTTATCAAGGGTTTATTATTGTGTTTAATGTCTTTTTATGGGGGAGGGTGGGGGTGGGTGGTGTTTTTAGTCATTATTATGTTTTAATTGTTGGAAGCCGCCCCGATTGTTTTTAGGAGAGGAGCGGGGTATAAATAAAAAAATATTATTATTATTATTATTATTATTTCTTGGCAAGATTTGTTCAGAGGGGGTTTGCCATTGCTATTTCCTTCCCCTGAGCCTGATATAATGTGGCTTGACCAAGGTCATCCAGTGGGTTTCCATGTCTAAGCAGAGATTTGAACCTTGGTCTCCCAGAATCCTAGTCCAACACTTAAACCACTGTACCACTCTGGCTCTCTGATAATTACCTGTATCAAAATAATACTCTACTTTTCTTTTTGTTTTTTGTTTTAAAAAACTGCTGCCTGGTTCTTCAAGAATCATAGAGTTGGAAGAGACCGCAAGGGCCGTCTAGTCCAGCCCCTTGCCATGCAGGAATACACAATCAAAGCATTCCTGCCAAATGGCCGTCCAGCCTCTGTTTAAAAACCTCCAAAGAAGGAGACTCCACCACACTGAGGCAGTGTATTCTAATGCCAAACAGCTCTTACTGTCAGGAAGTTCTTCCTAATGTTCAGACAGAATCTCTTTTCCTGTAGTTTGAGTCCATTGCTCCATGTCCTAGTTTCTGGAGCAGCAGAAAACAAGCTTCCACCGTCCTCAGTATGACATCCCTTCAAATATTTAAACATGGCTATCATACCACCCCTTAACCTTCTTTTCTCCAGGCTAAACATTCCCAACTTCCTAAGTCTCATAGAGTATGGCTTCCAAACCTTTTACCATTTTGGTCACCCTGTGAACACATTCCAGCTTCTCAATATCCTACTTTAACTGTGGTGCCCAGAACTGGACACAGTATTCCAGGTGAGGTTTGACCAAAGCAGAATAGAGTGGCACTATTACTTCCCTTGATCTAAATACTATACTATTGATGCCGCCTAGAATCACATTGACTTTTTTAGCTGCCACATCACACTGTTGACTTGTGTTTAGCTTGTTGTCTGCTAAGACTCTTAGGTCCCTTTTGCATGTACTACCATCAAGCCAGGTGTCATCCATCCTATATCTTTGCATTTCATTTTTCCTGCCCAAGTGTACAGTTGTCCCTCCACATTTGCGAACTCAGCATTCGCGGTTTTGATTATTCACGGTTTTGGGAGGGCCCCCTGGGCCCCCCAAAACCACGGCACGGGGCCTCCGGAGGCCCCGTGAAAGCCCTGAGACGGAGCGGGGAGGGCTAGGGAGGCCTCCACGGGGCCTTTGGGGGGGAGGGGCGAGGGCTGGGAAGGCCTCCGTGGGGCCTTCGGAGACCCTCCGGAGGCCCTGCGAAGGCCTTGGGGTGGAGGGTGGAGGGCTAGGAAGGCCGCGGGGCCTTCGGAGACCCTCCGGAGGCCCCGCGAAGGCCTTGGGAGGGAGGGGGAGGGCCGGGAAGGCCTCCGCGGGGCCTTGCGAGGCCCCGCAAAGGCCTTGGGGTGGACCGGGGAGGCCTCAGCGGGGCCTTGTGAGGCCCCGCGAAGGCCTTGGGGGTGAGGGCTGGGAAGGCCTCTGCGGGGCCTTGTGAGGCCCTGCAAAGGCCTTGGGGTGCACCAGGGAGGCCTCCGCAGGGCCTGGGGAGGCCCCGCGAAGGCCTTGGGGGCGAGGGGGGAGGGCCGGGAAGGCCTTGGGGGGGAGTAGGGAGGGCCGGGAAGGCCTCCGCGGGGCCTCCGGAGACTCTCCGGAGGCCCCGTTGAGGGCTTGGGCGGGAGTGGGGAGGGCTGGTGAGGCATCCACAGGGTCTCGGAAGGGTTTCCGGAGGCCCCGGGAAGGCCTAGGAAGGGAGTGGGGAAGTGGGGGAAAGCAACTATGGGGCCTCCGGAGGCCCCATGGTCACTATGGCAGGGGAGGGTGGGGCAAACAATATTCGTGGATTTTTCACATTCGTGGGGGTCTGTGGAACGGAACCCCCGCAAATGTGAAGGGACGACTGTAATATCCTACATTTCTCCCTGTTGAAATTCATTTTGTTAGTTTTGGCCCAGCTTTCCAATCTGTTAAGGTCATTTTGAATTCTGATCCTGGCATCTGGAGTATTAGCTACCCCTAATTTGGTGCCATCTGCAAACTTGATAAGCATGCCCTCTATTCCCTCGTCCAAGCCACTGGTCCCAGGACAGAACCCTGTGACCCACTAGTCACTTTTCTCCAGGATGCAGAGGAGCCATTGGTGACTACCTTTTGGATTTAGTTGGTCAACCAATTACAAATCCATCTAACAATCGCATTGTCTAGCCCACGTTACTAACTTTTTTGCAAGGATATCATGCCTTGTCAAAGGCCTTATCAGAGAATTCTTTTTGGTTTTGGAATGCAACTTCAACCAGCCCTAGCCAGCTTAGACAATGGTGAGGAATGATGGGAGTGGCAGTCTGACATCTTGAGGAACACATTTCTCCTGCCTGTACTGCAGGTTACTGCGGTACTTGGAATGTTATAACATTCCTGGGCTGGCATTGTTAAAGTCACATTCACAAGTAAGCTTTGACTTCAGCTCTATGACCACAGACATGTCATCTGTCCTTGAAAGCAGCATTATCTTATCTTTCTTTTCCTGGCTACCTCCATTACAGAGATGTGCTGCGATTTTCTGATCTGCATTTACGTGGACCATAATTGAAATACATTAAAATTGAAGGACATTCTGCTAGCACATATTCCCATGTTCCTTGGTCCAAGATTGAAGTTGCAGGTGACAAGACAGAGCAAGTGCATGCTGGGGATTATGTAATACTGTGGACTCCTTACTGTCCTAAAGACAGTAAGACTACCAAAAAGACAAATAAATGGGTTCAAGAGCAAGTCAAGCCTGAACTTTCTCTAGAAGCCATGATGACTAAGCCAAGACTGTCATACTTTGAACATATAATGAGAAGGCATGACCCACTAGAAAATCCAATAATGCTTGGTAAGGTAGAAGGCAGTAGGAAAAGATCGTAATTCAAGTGGAAAGACTCACAAGGAAGACATGATCCTGAGTGTGCAAGACATGAGCAGGGCTGTTGATAACAGGGTGACTTGGAGATCTTTCATTCATGCAGTCACCCAGCAAATAACAAAGACACCTGCCAGCTGATCATCCAGCTGTGTGTGCTAGTTTAAAGGCATAGAGAACCATGATAGAAATCTGAGTATTGGTGTTCTGTGTCAAGTGAATAGAAGCAGCATTTTAGGAGGCTAAAAGTGACTATCTTGTGTTTGTCCTATGCCAGTATTGTACCAAGTTTCAGCTTACTTTTAGAATAGTCAGCGAACTAAGAGGTAGTCTGAATGTTTCCATTTGCAAAGTCTAAATTGCAGTGATTCCTGTGGCACGTGTAACAGGGAGTATTTTGAGGTATAGCAGCCAAAGTCTGTGTTTGAATTTGAAAAACAGAAATAAATGCTAGAATATATAATTAAGATGAAACATTAGAAGAAATTGCATTATTGTATGAATTGTTTTAAAAAGGAAGTGGTATTTAAGACTATGTAAACAGAATTCCCAGTTTCCTTATGACTAAAAAGTAAATACTTATTCACCATGCATATTTCTTTTGGCAGAGTCCTGCATCCAGAGCCGAAAGAAATGGCATCTCGTCTCCATATTAACTTTCCTCCTGGCTGCCTCTAAGAAGCAGAGAACCAGAAGAGATATAGAAAAACTGCTCCTTGAGCAGAAGTTTAAGAGTATAGTGTTGAAGAAAGCACAAACATCTTCACATGTATCACAAGTTGCAGTAGCTCTATGAAGGTGCCTGGGCTTGGGGCTGGGGCAAGGCAGGTAGAAACAGCTAATCCCTGGTAAGAAATAGGTTTTGTCTCTCCTTTGCAATCATGAAGCTTAAAGATGGGTAAAAACTTATGCGAAAAAATTAACCTGGAATGAGGCTATGGAAATCCATTTCATTGAAATTCTCAGAAATGTTAATCCATTTCAGTTCTCAGGTTTTAGGCATATAACTAGTGTACTGTAGTCCACATGAATTTGTCATAAGTGTATTAGTTGTTAAAGTGCAACAATACCCTTCTTTCATTTTTATGACAAAAAGTGAGACTTGTGCATGATTCAAACTTTACTTTCTTCAATAGTGGAGCAGAAATCATACTTCTTTCTGTCAATGTGATGATGGGTTCACATATGAAGGAAGTGATCCCATTACAATAACTGATTACCCATGGAAAGTGGGTTTATTCTTTCACCACATAGAAGAGCACTGTATCAGGTACTGAACTGGACATTGTTCCCCATTGGTTTACATACCATATTGTTTGCCTCTCTGGTTTTTAAGGCTGTCATTTCCTTCTCCTCCCTGAGCAATTTATCCTTGCTGTACCTCATTTTATCTATTGGGAGGGGAGAATAAATAAATACCCACTACACCTTCTGTCTGCACAGCTGAAGTAAATTGTTGCTTACTCTGTAAATTAGTTAAGTCTTTAATCTGCCACAGCTGTTTTCATAGACCATCTTTTGGGCTAAAAAATCCTATGAAAACAAGATTTGGAGTTGCTGCTGGACACTGTAGGAATCAGATGGTGGTTCTTGAGCAAGAAATCTAGAGTCAATCCACGTGCAGAGTTTATAAACACATGGGCAGAACCATCAGCACCTCATGATAAAAGCAAAAGTCCAGGCACCAGCTGTATGCAGTTCTCAAACCATTGTCCTCCAGATGTTTTGGACATCACCTCCCAGAATCCCTGACCATTAGCTATGCTGGCTGAGGCTTCTGAGAATTGAATTACAAGACATATGGAGAACCAAAGATTGAGAAATACTGGTATGCTGGCTAGATTATTGGACAAGGATTGGTGAAGTCTTAAATTAAATCTCCACCAGGCTAGGAAAGCTTACTTGGATGGCTTTGGCACACTGTCCCTCAACCTAACTTGTTTCACAGGATTGCTGTAATAATTAAAATTAGGAGCCACCTTGAGCTCTTTGGAGAAAGGACAGGATAGAAATGTAATAAATTATTAAAACTTACCAAATGTTATCTTAAGTGACAGGACTGAAGGTGGGTGATTGGAACAGAAGGAAGTTCCTTCTGAACTGTTATCACATAAGGTATAGGCAATGATGTGAAAGCTCAGGGTGTTTTTAAAAAAGTAATTGCACACATAGGTCTGTAAGGAACTTCAGCTCATTTCCCCAAATTTCCTTAGCTTGACAGTATTAATATGTACACAGGGACATTGTGTGCCAGCCTCCTGTGCAGAGAAAGGAGAGCTGTTACAGCACATCAGGTCATGGCAGCATCTTCTTCTGTGTATCCTGTGATATATTAGGAAAAAGTGATGTGGCTATAATGGAACTACACCAGGCATTACTTGAAATCTGCCTTTCCCAGCCTTGTAAAATGTTTCAAAGACTTATAATACCATATTTTTTTACTTAAATCAAAGAAATAGTGACTGAAATTACAAGTAAAAGAGATGCATTGCATGTGGCTAGTATTTGTAAAATTATTTGCTATTCCATTTTTGATGCTTGATTGTACAGTATTTGTCATGTGGTTTGGCTTTGCAGTATATATGTGGGCCAACAGGTGGCGCTCATGTTCTACCTTCATTCTACTGAGGCTGAAAACAGGCAGTAGATTTTAAGTCTAAAATGGTTTCAAAGAAGTTGTAGCATACCAACTCATTTATTTTGTCTAATTGCCACCTTTGGTGTGAGCCGCCTTCTTACCGCTACTTCCTCTCTGTGACTATTGTGCCACTTTTTCCCCTAGTGGAGATTACATGCATAACTGTATTAAACAGGATTATTTGCTGTTTTTTTTAAAGCAGACACTCAGACCTTATCTACCTCTTTTCTTCCCTGCATGCACCTCAATGCATTTGTGGTGGGAAAGCAGTGGTGTAATTTCAATATGCATTTGGGCTGCTGAACCTTTTAGCCTAAAGTAGTGGAGGACCTCCTGCAGTTCAGTGCTACCAACTAATCTTTCTTGTATTGTCTCTTGCTATTTCTTCCATAACACTGATTTGTCCTCTTGTCTGATTGAAAGTTACAGCCCAGCCAGAACTTTTGCTGTACTATCCTCTGATATTAGACCATCAATGCTAATAGCATTGAATCACAAGTTTAAAAGTTCCAAGCTTTATACTTTTTAAAAAATAATCCTACTTTTAATTTGCCACTTAGTTATATAATTCATGTCTCCTACAGACTTTGAAGGTCCATGAGCTTTCTTTCCTTAAAAAAACCCACCAGCATTGCCATTTTTAGACAGATTGGAAATAAAATAACTGAAATCCTGAGTTTTATAATTCAAAGAACCCACCCCCACCCCCAAAGGGCAGGGAAGTGACTGCAAGTGCCTTTGGACAGCCAGGGGGCACCCACTTCAGCATCACCTGAATGCCTGTTATGTTGAAAGAGGCACAGGCTCCTCCATCATTGCCACCTGGGTGCAATGCATGTAGAAATTTGTAAAAGACACAGAAGGGATTTAAGAAGTCACGACATGTTCAGTTTGTATGCAAAACGACAAATGTATACATATTTACAAAGGCAAAGTAATGGGGAGCAACTCAAGGCGCTTTGCTGATTAGTGGCCATCATAGTTGTGACCACTTGTACACGCACACACGCACGCACACCACTTCTACCTGATATAGGCCAGGCATGGCCAGGGATGTCACCTGTAGCTGGTGCTCTTAACGAGATCTCCACACAGGCAGAAATCAGGCATGTCTTGGGGTGCAGGAAAGTTTGGGCATGTCAGAAGTACAAAACCCAAGAGAAGGACTACCTTCTAAAGTTAGGGTCTGCTATTTAACTAACAGGGTTCTGGGGATATGAGTTGTTTCTGTGGCATTGACATATTGTTGAGATTTCCCTTCCAGGATAGTACAACAGATAGTTATGAAACTTGAGCACACAGAGCTAGTCCATCTGAACAACATTAGCAGGGTTGGCAGCTTGGCCTAAGAGGGCAGTGATGATGGTGGGAAGCAAATCCCTTCTGCCTGGCAACACAGTGCGACAATGTAAACAAATTAGAGCAGAAGTCCTTGCTGAAGAGACTAAGCAAGGTGAATGATACTGAGTTTTAGGAGGCAGCAAACAGAAAGTTCCTGGTGAGAAAAACAGGAAGGCTGACATAATGGTGGAAGTCACACATAGCTGGCAGTAGTGGGGGTAGCATTCAGCAAATGAGCAGGCCCGTCTCTGCAGGCGAGACGCTGCTTTCCAAGCCAAGAGGTACACAAGATGGCAAACTCCTGGGAAGCAGGCGACAAATCCTCCATCATACTATGGCCTCCAAACAGGTGACTCTGAATAGGCTGTCTCCATTAGATGACATATTTAAACAGAAAGGAGAGGATGGCTCCCAAGGCTAGGCCCAAGGACAGGAAGAATGCCATGATTGTTCCCGCAGTCTCTGCTTCATGGGACAGCACCTTCCTAGAGAAAGCAGAAGAAAGACTGGTCAGCTTGGAGGTACCATCTCATTACTTGGAAATACCCAGGTGTCCGATCTACCAACACACAAAAGTATATATGATCTCAGTCGTTCATATTCCTCTCTGAAATTTAAGAGTACAAGCTATCTTGACACAAAGACATGGGATTTTTGGTTAATGTTGCTCTGTAAAGTGCCATGTCCCCTAAATTAATACTATACAAACAAATAATAAATTGCTAATTCCAAACCAGAAAATGCAGAGAGTGGTCCAGCAGTATGCTTCTAAGAAGACCAAAGGAAGCCTATACTATGCATGCAGAGGTCTCCATGTTCAGTTTCAGTGTTTGTAGCCGATTATGGACCTTTGGTGGAAATGAGGCTTCAGGCACTGGAAAACTGCTACCACCAAGCATTCAGGAGTGGGAAATATCTGGCTTTCCAGATGTTTGACCCAAAAGTTTAATCTCCCCTGTTGGACATAGCTTTGGGTTATATTTGGGACTCATACTTTCTGGGTCTCTGGTCATATTTGGAATTCTGAGGAAAATGTTTGGAGTGGAGTGTGGGACCAATCACAAAACCCCTATTTCACAGAAAACAACCTGGCGAGGCTGAGATTCTGGGCAGTGCAGCCACTGCTGCTTCCCCTTTCCACTTATTTGGGAGTGGAGGGAATATGGCAGGTATGCTGTTGAGCAAATTGCAGCAACCTGCAATTTCTTTTTCCCCAGGACTGTATTTTACTAAGGCTGAGTAGGTAGTACATTAACTGATCTTCTTTCATGCTGTAAGTATTAATAGTATAATGTATTCTCTGTGCTTAAGCCATGTAGGTGTTTCCTGGGCTAAATTCTCTGTTGTGCCTATCATGTGCATAGCATATGGCTCCACCCATAGCTTCAATAGCAATGGATAGGGAGACTTCAGCACAGTGACATCTACTTTGCTTTTTTACTAAAGTTCAGCTGGAAGGAGGTGCAAAATATTGACTTGGGCAAGTGTGTACAGCTTGGGATGCTACTGTACATAGTGCTTGGAAAGTTATGTGGTCGGAGTGCCTTTGCCCAATTTAAGTTGAGTGCAGCTGCACCTTTCTTGGAGAGATGGATCTGGCTACAGTGATTTACATCCCAATGTACTCTGCATGGCATTATCATTGAAAATTTCTTGGAAGCAACGGCTAGTACAAAATGTGGCAGCCAGATCGGTACCTAGTGTTTACGTATGTACTGTACTTTAGAGACCATATATCACTGGAGTTGTATCAACTGCACTGGCTTCCAGTTTGCTCTGAGTGCAATTCAAGATCCTGGTTTGACATTAGAAAGGGCTGCCTCCTTCCATATGAACCTGACCAGAACTTGAGAAGTTCGGTAAAGGATCTATTTGTTCTATCACCCTAAGAGCCCAGGATGGCGAGTACATAAGACACAACAGTACCACTTTGGTTGTGGAACTCTCTGCCAACGGACATCAATCTAGTTCCATTTCTTTTGAGCTTCTGAGCAGTTAGCCAACACCAAACTATTTTACATGACCACTGATACCTAAAATCAGAGCTAGCTTTTGGACTACAGTGGGCCTTCAGTATCTGTTGGTTCCAGGACCCCTCATTGATAACCAAAATCTATGAATGCTCAAGTTCCATTGTATACAATGGCATAGTAAAACAGTGTCCCTTATATATAAAAAAAGGTGAACAGTGAGGTTTGCATTTTGGAATTCCCCCCCTGCCCCATTTTTTTGAGCTGTGGTTGGTTGAATCTGTGGATGCAGAACCCATGGATATGGAGGGCTGACTGTATTTTAATTGTGTCTAGGCATTTAAAAAAAGGTACTGTTTTGAATAGTGAATACTTTTATCTATTTTTAATTTTTGTGCTGTGCCCTGCTGGCACCGGTGAAGTGAGAGGTTATAAACAAATATTTTACTAAACAAGCCAAGTAACAGGTGGGAAGATACTGAGCATTAAGGCTTGTAATTAAGAAAGCGGCTGTTAAAAGAAACACCTGTGGACTAATGCAGTAAACTGGCAAGACTGGTGCTTGCCATCAGTCATTAGCCCTTGCACAAGTCCTATGCTAATACCCATGGAGCAAGTGAAACCGAGGATGGATGAGCAAGGCTCAAGCTGTGTGTTTTCCCCCCCAATACTGTTTGTCTCTTAAGTGATACTCACTTGGGTCCAAAGCACATGCAGAGGCTGGCCAAATAGCCATTGGAGATGGCGAAGAAGATCATGAAGACAATGTACCAGGCATCGTGGTCAAAGATGACAGGCAGGTTTTTGCGTGGCTGCACATTACACAGCATGAAGAGGGGGATGAAGACCACACGAGCAATCACCATGAAGGGTAGCAGGCGGCTGTCCTTTCCAGGCTGCAGCAGATGAGGAAAGGCAAACCATTAATAGCTACTGGGGTTATCCTGTTGTTCCTGGGATGTATCTCAGAGGCTGAAGGATCACTGGTTAGAGACATCTTTAACTTTGGATTGGGAGATCCAGTCCCAGACCTCCTCTCCCAGGCCCCACAATGATAGTTCTTACCTCCTCAATATCAGAGCTCCAATGTCTGGAGAAGTAAAAAGTGGGCTAATTGGGAGTGGCTCTGGATACTAGATAATCAAAGCCCTCTCAGCCCTCTGCCAAGTCCCAAATACAGTAGGACCTCCGTATCCACTGATTTGCCATCCACTGATTCAGTTATCTGTGGTTGGCGAGGGGCAAAGGATAAACTGTGAAGGTAGAGAACTTGCCTCTCTTCTCCCTTCCCTGTGAGGGAGGTGGCGGCAGCAGCATCGGTGGGGATGAACAGGGAAGGGAGGTGGTGACGGTGAAGGGAAAGGTGGATTTCCCCATGAGGGCTCCTGTCCATTACCTCCCTTTTCCTTTCCCCAGGAGGGCTGTAAGAGCATTCCCTGTGAGGGCTTCCATCCCTTACCTCCCGCACGGCAGCGGTGAGGAATGAGGCAGCGAAGAGCAGCACCAGTGTAACCCAGCCCAAGCCCAGCTCAGCTCCTCATTCACCCACTCACTGCCTTACCCTTCCTTACTTCCTGCCTCCTTCCCTTCCTTTTCCTCCATAACTCTTCCTCCCCCCTCATCGCAGGGTGTTCACTACGATCCGTGGTTTTCAGTACCCACTGGGACCCCTGGAACCAATCTCCCACAGATACGGGGGTGATACTGTATGGGCAAAACATTTAAACCTGCCCTAAAATCTATTTACAGGTTTGGAAGGTTCCCTGTCCTAGTCCACAGGTTGGGAAAACCTGCCACATGGGTGGGTGGGGTAGAGATTCTGTAAATTGTAACCCAGAAAAGATTTGCAATCTCTGTGCTTGCTGTAAGGGTATATTAGTCTTTACGGAGATGCAGAAATGTTCAAAAAATGACTTTTCTCTCATATTTGTACGGACTAGTTAACTGACTTGCTCTTGCTGATTTTATATTTCTGGCAGTACTTTAGGTATCTAGCTCAAATAACATATCACAGAGAACAGTTTGTTCCTCACATATATTCTTGGTCTTTTTGTGGCTACAAGAGCTGAGTATGTCAGCCAAAATATCCTTGTCAAGACCCTATAATCATGGTGATGGCATGGGAGGAGCTGCTTCTGGCAGTCCCACAGCTGGCACAAATGTGATCCAGAGGTCGATGGGTTCCCATTTTCCCCACCCCATCCACATGGAAGAATTGTGCAAATCTCAATCCTTTCCTCTACTGCCTGCCCCTCTTGTACTTGAGTAAAAGCAATCTGAATGACAGAACAGCTGCTCCATTCTTCCCTGGATCACTTGGGTTGCTGAGAAAGGCAAAATGCTGAGCAATGATTCCACAAAGACAATTATTAACTCATGTGAATTTGGGGGGGGGGTTTACTCAAAACAGCCCAAGCAAACTCAGCACATTCTGAAACGACATGCACTTTCCTTAGCTTTGGGAATGGGACTTGGCATAACACCAATTAATTTCTCACATATTGCTGCATTCACACAAGCCTCTAGAAAATATGTTAGTCACTCTCTCTACCCTAGTTCAGCTAGTTCAAATGTGCACACGAGATAATTTTTATTTTATTTTATTTATTTATTTTATTTTATTTATACCCCACTCTTCAGCCACAAAGGCTATCAGAGTGGCTATTAGTTAGTTATTTATACCCCACTCTTCAGCCACAAGGCTATCAGGGCAGCTTACAAATTGTTTTAAGCAATAGCTATTTACACATCTACACTGCATTAAACAGTTTCCAATGTGTGTTTAACTGCATTAAACAGTTTCCAATGTGTTTAGGCCTGGTTGAATGTAATCAGTGGGATGTCTTTGATGGCGATGGTATGCCTTAAAGTCATTTCTGACTTATGGTAACCCTAAGGTGAACCTATCATGGAGTTTTCTTGGCAATATTTCTTCAGAGGAGGTTTGCCCTTTCCTTCTGCTGAGGCTGAGATAATGTGACTAGCCCAAGGTCACCCAATGGGTTTCCATGGCCAACCCTAGTCTCCAGAGTCCTAGTCCAACACCTAAACCACTATGCCTCACTGGCTACACTGTATTTCCCAGCCTAGCAAGAGATCGTCTCACTGGATATGCCCACATTAATTAAACATGACCCTTTGAGAAAGGACAAACATGCTTTGCAGGCATAAGACATCGAGGTTCATTCTTAGTAGCTGGGAAGCACTTGGAGAAGTTACTGTTTTAGATTACTACTCAGAATCCTTCAGCCAGCATGCATGCTGTGGGATTCTGAGAGTTATAGTTCAAAAATTAATTTCTCCAAACTCTGTAGCAGTGCTGGGAAAGACCGCTGGCTGAGGCCCTAGAAAGCTGTCACCGCTCAAAGCAGATCAGGCTTGTGCTGGATGATAACACAGGCACCGGCAATGACTTTACCAACAACGCAGTGAGACTTTTCGGTGTTTGAACTGGTCTCTGTTTGCCATGTTAGCTCAAGACACTAGGACCTAGATGGGACTTTAGTCAAGACACTCAGATGTTAACAAGAGGATCAGTAATACTCTATCACATCAGTGCTGATGATGCAGTATCACTAAGACAAAACAAATAATCTTTGTGCAAAGAGGGGAGGCAACAGGAAAATGGACGAGTCAGAGGAAAGGTGCCTCATTGGGTTTAAATCACCCATACAAGCATACCACTGTGAAGTCAAACTTTCCACACAGCTGGTTTTGAAACATTCTTCTGTAAGTTCAATTCTGCATTTGGGATATGGCTAAAAAAAAATGGGGGAAAAGGAGAGAAGCCAACAAGCTGATCCCAGCACAAAAGGTGAAAAGAAGATGGAACAAGGCTTGGCTTCGTACTGAGGCTTATTGCCTCAGATTAGGACAGGGTCTCTCAGTGTTATACACTGCCATATTTACTGAGAAACAGTCTTAAAATATAAAGGGAGGAAGCATGGAAGTGCAAAAATAGAACTTCTAGGATTAATGGAGTAGCCCACAGTGCTATGGAAAAATTTCTCACAATCCCCAAGAGGAAGTTTTCTTTGGCCTCTTTATAGGCTTCAGCCACAGACCTGCTGGATTGTCACAGTCTTTTGCCTGTGGACTAGGCCCTGTCACTGCGCTGCCTTTGTGCTGTACCAGACAGACTTCTCCTTGCAAGACCAAAAGCGTGGGCCTGTTCACTACAAGTCTGTAATTGGTGAGGTGTCTTTATCCAAGCCACACCAGTGAGGGGGAAGAACTGAGAAATGTGTGTGTTACTTCAGCCAAGAAAAATAATGAGCATCCTTGCATTTCTCTTCCCACTTCTCTATTTCTTCTTCCTTCCACCATTGCTCATTCATGTCTCTGGTTAATCAGACTTCCAAGCCTCAGATCCCCACCCTTCCCTTCCTGTTTTGAAGTTGTCCTTTCATTCACTTACTCACCCACCCACTCCCTTCCTTCATAGTCCCCAGAAACCTGTCTGCCCAGGTTTCCTCTTCACAGGCTGGACATCTGCAGCACCTTAAAGATCACAGAACACATATTTGATACTCTTTATGTCCTTTCTGGTCAGGCAAATTTAGGATTCTGCTCTCTTGCTTCTCCCTTCCTCTTTCCAATTGATGGCTCTTGGTGCTCACAAGCACAAGAGTACAAAAGTAATGGTCCGAAGATAATGACCCTTCTTTGTGCTGCACCCCCAACACTTGCTAATCAGAGGTATATTGCCTTTGTTAGCTTAATAGGTGTGGGGAAACAATTATGAATGGCAAAAGTATAAACCAGAAGTCAGGCATGAGCCAAAGAGAAGTCTATCAATGACTTACCCAGCTTTGACTGGTCTGCCAACTATAACCTTTTCTGGACAGGGATAATTTAGCCACAGTAGTCTATGGACTGGTAACTTTCTGATTAGACTACAGCAATGTGCTCTATGCAGGGCTGCCCCTGAAGATGACTTGGAATCATCAGCTAGTGCAAAATGCAGCAGCTTGACTGCTCACTGAAACTCCATTCAGGAACCATATAGCATGAGTTCTGAAGGAATACACTTCTGGTCTGAATTCAAGGTGCTGGTTATAACATTTAAAGCCCTAAATAGCTTGGGACCTCAATATTTGAAGGAGTGCTCCTCTCTCTATATGCCTACCCAAAAAATGAGGTCATTTAGAGGGACCCTCCCCTATATCCCACTGGTGGAGGAAATAACATTGTGGGAGGACATGGGAGAAGACCTCCTTTGCCGTGACACCCCAATTGCAGAATGCCCTCCTCTTGGAGGCCAGATTGATGCCAACATTGGTATCGTTTTGGTGCCAATTTAAAATCTGGCTTTTTAAAAAAGATCTTTGGCCTTAATGATTTTGCTCAGGCTGTGTATATGCTATGGTTGCATTATTTTAAACTGTTTTACATTGTCTGTTTTTAATAAACTCTTTAATATATACAGTAGGACCTCTATATCTGCTGGTGATTGGTTGGGGGGGGAATGGATACTGAAAACTGTGGATAATAGCGAACACCATTGAAAATAATGGGACCTGGTTTAAAATACCATAGAATTGCCTTGGAGGACCTAGAAAATGGCTAGAGAAGACACATTTTCTAGGAAGACTCTATGGTAGGTATGCTGCTTTGTGTCCTGTGGATAATTGAATCAGTGGATAATGAATCAGTGGATACAGGGGGTCCTACTGTAGTATTTTAGTATTTTACAATTGTTGCTATTATTTTTTGTTTTAGATTGATTTTATTGTAAGCTGCCCTAAGATCTTTATATCTAGGGTGGGATATAAATATTTTAACAAATCATCATAAAAACAGAAGAAGTCACTTTTTGGACTATAATGTTCAGATCCCCTAGCAAGTATGACCACTGACCCAGTTCTCTTATCCATGATAGCAAAGAGGAAGTTCCATGGCCAAAGGCAACATACTTTTGACCATGGCCAAAGGCAACATACGGATTAGTTAATTAATTAATTAATTAATTATGTAACATAAACTCCTTCAACATATTTTGAGAAGGATCATATTTGGAATGGTCCTGGAGGTTACCTAGGCCCATCTCCTCTTTAGTACAAGCTCTGCAACGAAAGTTTTAGTGACAGCTCTCTCTACTACTCTGTGCACAATGGTGATTTCAGGTAAGGAGAGTTCCTTATTGGGAAGAAACTCATTTGAAGAAATGATACCACCTTCTCAATCAAATGGAGAATCAAAAATGTTCTCAGAAGCCTGGCACAAAATGGAGTAAGAAGCCAGGAAGGAAAAATGGGTGATTCTGTCAGTACCCACCTTGAGCTACATCTTTTCTACTTCACAAGAACCTGCTCTTTTCATGATTTCTCATCTCTAGCAATATGGCTGTCAAGTTGACTTGGTTTGATGAACTTTAGGGAAAGCTGGATTTGGGTATTACAGACATCATAGTGCTCCTTACTCACCCACATACAGATAGCTGTAAGGCTTCGTCCTGCCCAGTCAAAGACATTGAACATCAGGAAACAGGAGACTGAGATGAAATATTTAGCTGAGGAGAGAACAGTTAAGGAGATGTCAATGCCTGGATTTCTCTTGCAATACTCAAGAAAGCAATACAGAGAAGTGGGCTAGGCCCAGGTTTACAAGATTATATATCTGTGAGGCACATAACTCTCACTCTTGTCTTCCTCAGACATGTAACATGATGTTATTGAAAAAAGGATGTCCAACAGGCAAGGGAGGGTCTGATACTACTGAAGCACTTCTGAGTCAGTCAAACTGGTACAGAAAACCTAGCTCTTGAAAGACATATACATTCATTTATTTAGCAAGTTAGGACTAAGAAAGTGGTAACATAATGGCAGATGCAAGAAACACAGTGTCTTGCATGCTGGAAAAGGTAGTCAAATGTTTACTTTGTTCTTCCATTCTTGCTGTGTTCTCCATTAGCAAAGCCAAGTTGCAAAGTCTCTTCATAAAGAGTCAATCCTATGTGACACAAAACAGGAACAGTGTCCTTTCCTGATTATACTGTAGGTACTTCTCATAATGACCTGTTTAAAAAATAGTCTACCTTTATCAAACACAGTGGCTATGATGGCTCCTTCTGATCTTCCCACAAATGAGAAGACTGATGTATTGGTAGTCTGTTGTAGGATAGTATAATTCATGATGTAAATGCAGACGGGTGTGGGTAGAGACAAAAGGGGCAGGGAAACATGTAACTTCAGTCCAAACAGGACATGGAAAACTAAATAGGAAGGGGCTGTTTAATTTTCAGAGCCTGTGTCCACACTAGCAACTGTGAGAGATCCAATATTCTTCCCACAGTCTATCTCCCCTTCCAAGTCCTCCCTCTCCAGACTAAATCTGTCCACTCCCCATCTAATTCCCTTCTGTTCATGGTAAGTCTCCTGCTCACAGCTTACAAGAACAAGGAACATTTTCTACTCCAGAACTGTTGATCTGCAACTCCATCATTCTTCACCATTGACTATGTTGAGTAGACCTCGTGGGAGTTGCAGTCAAACAAAATCTGGAGATCTGTGTGCTACCTACTCCTGGCCTACAGGTTCCCTCTGATGGCACAGAATAAAGTTACTTGGATAATTGGATAAGCAGCCCTTATCAGTCCTCCTATATGCAGGTGATGCTGTGCTCTTATCATTTTCAGCAGTTGGTTTAAGGAGACTCCTGAAAGAACTTGCCATTTATTGCAACAATGAATTTTTAACTATAAATTATGATAAAGCAAAGGTGATGGTATTCACCAGGAAGAAGACCATCCACAAATGGCAAGTAAATGGAACTGTTACTGAACAGGTTACAAATTACAAGTACCTTGGGATAGTTTTTTCAATCTTCTGGGACATGGAAGATCCAGAAGGAAAAAGCAGTAGAGAACGCACAGAGGACAACACTAGCCCTGTTGAGATGTTTCTACACACAAGGGGGGCAGCACATCCCTTCTGTCACCCAAGTGTTCACAGCCAAGATTTTATCACAAATACTCTATGGATCACAATTGTGTACTTACAAAAACTTTGAAGCATTTGAAGTAGTACAAACGAAATTCCTCAGAAGCATACTTGCTACTCCTTGTTGTGTCCCTAATGCAGTTTTGCACCTTGAGGTGGGCTTGATCCCCATTGAGGCTCGTGCCTGGATCCTTAAGACCAGTTACTGGTTAAAACTTATTTTCTGCCCAACTGGGCTGGCCCCTTTAACATTAGCTGATGGATTCCAATCCACATGGAAATGGGAGTTACACAAGAAACTTTAAACATATGGGTTTACTCTGAATGTCCTTATAGCCCTTGTCTTTACTGGTGCCAAAGTTGCCATCAAACAGTGTATAAGGGATTTAGAGCTACAAAACTATCTAACCCTAACTATTCCTAAGTATAGGAAGGCCTTTACACTGGCACGGTTTGATGCTCTCCCATCCGCTGTACTTGAAGGAAGATATAAGAAATCCCCATATCATGAGCGCATATGCCCTTGTGATAAAGGGGCAATAGAATCTCTTAATCATGTGCTGTTATATTGCCCTTTCTACCAAGGAATGCATCTTACACTGATTGCACCAATTATTCAGAGAATTCCTGGCAGAACAGAACTATTTTATAGTGCCTACCTGCTTGCAGACCAGGAAACATACAAAGTTGCTAAATTCCTTGCATCTGCCATTGAGACCCGCAGGCAGATGACAAGCAGGCAGTAGCGCAAGACAGCATAGACTTAACTAGCCAAGGGAGTCAAAACGAAGTAGAGTTAATATACGGATTTAGATAACGTGCTAGCTCATACATACGTGGAATTATTATGACTAGTTTTAGCATTATCATTATTATGACTAACTTTTAATATTTTAATTTTCTAACATTTTAATATATTTTAATATTTTAATATCTTAAATGCTAAAGTATCCTAATTACTCAAGCTTTTAAATACAGTACCCGTTTTACTTCATAATGATTTATAGCACTTTTCCTATTGTACTCATATTTTATGTAATTAATGGTGAAACCTGTTTTTATTATCATTCTGGTCAATAACTGTAATAATAAAGATTGAATTTGTTTGAGCTAAACCTATGTTAGCTATGTCTGTTTTTGGGTCAAAGGCTGCCTAGGATCCACCAAGCTCACAATGAAAGAATTTTTTATTAGCATAATTTAAAAAAAATATTCTATGCTCACATCTCTCAGAAGCAATGGCTGCACTACAGGAATGCAGAGAGGCCAAATTGTTCCAGGTGACACCATCAGAGGGAGGGGTGACACCGGCCTTAGTAAGGCCACAGCTCAGAATACAAGTGTCATGAGCTTTGGTCCAAGCCACTTTAAAAAGTACAGTTTTCCTTACCCCAAAGTGTCTGTCCTGCAATGGTTGACTTTGCAGCAACTGTGACAGATGGAAAGACTCCAATAGTGACAGTAAAGACTAAGCAGACAGAAGCAGCCATGACCCAGATCTGGAAAAGCAAAAAGAACAAGTATATGTTCACACTAGGAACCCCAAGTGACTGTTTATAAAAACACAACAAAACATTTGAGGTGGGAGAATGACCTACTGAATCTACAGCTCAAGTACCTTTTTGAAGATGCTGAGGACTGAGGAGTTATGCATGTTTGGTGCATGGGATTCCCCATTTATGGAGTGTTTGACTTCCACACCATTGAGCTCATCTGCAGGAAAGGAAACAATGTAAAATGGCAAGACTGGTAAAAATAATTTGTTTCACTAGGAGTTACCATCCTATCATGACAGAATTGAGCCACATTCAGAGGTGCTTGTTTTGTGTCCAGGCCCAAGTCAAAGGGCTGCTTTTAACCTATAAACCCCTTCACAGCTTGAGGCCACAGTATCTGAAGGACAGCCTGCTCCCATACACTCCCACCCACGCCCTATGATTGTTATTAAATGCTCTGTTCCAAGTACCTTCACATAGTGAGATGAAGTGAGTGGCTATTTGTAATTTTACATACATAGATTTTACAAGATATTTATTTTTATTTTTATTTATCTTTGCTACATTGAGGACCATTTGTTGTAGACTGACTAAATAAACCAAATGAATAAACAGATGAAAAATTAGGCTTTTTATTGCTACTAGTTGTTGGTTGGGACTCCACAACCACTAAGTTATTTGCACACCTTCCTTCCTTCCCTCCCTTACTTTTCTCCTCTTTGGCCTTTACCTTTCTTGATGAGATCAACTTTGGTTTCCATTTCAGAGTGCTTCTCATGGACCCGATACTCTGTCTTGTCCTTCATAGAGTAATAACGGAAGAAGTCCTGTTGGAGAAATCAGGACACAGCTTGTGTTGGTATGGAAGGAAAAGTCACCAACTACCAAAAGGTGGCAACAGGAATGGACCTTGGGAATTTCTTTGAAACAGTAACAGAGACTCCTCCTGGCTTGACAGTACTGGTGATTGGACAAAGAGCCTGGCCTCCCTTGAAAAGTGGTGCCCATAGGGCAGGAATTTAAGAAGCTCCACTCCTGCTCACTACTTCAGTCAACACTGAGTTACCTTCAAAGAAAAGTGAATACTTACCAGACGAGGCAATATAATGTAGGAGCCAATGGCCATCAGGATCACTACACAGGCTGTGATAAAATAACCAAAGGCACTGTCTTCCAGTTTAGAGCCACCTGGAAGAGATTTGGGAAGGAGTGATCACTGGGGAATCTTGCCTCCCACATATACTCTGGAATGGAATAGAGGGAGATACCTGTCTCTTCCTGGGAACTGTATTTCTAGAAAACATGAGATCTTCCACCTTCTAACCAGGTGTCCCAATTCAACCATTTACACAAATGGCGGTTCAGTCACAAACCCACTGATAGAATCTGGAGCTGCTACTACAGATGCTTGAGGAACCAGAGATCCTAAAAGTATCTTAATCTTGAGGCTTGGCCCTCAAAGATATCAGATCAATAAACACAGGCAGGTAGGTTAGGGAGTTTCTATGCTGCAGCAGTTAGGCTTCAGAAAAGAACGTTCCCATGGGTAACTTTTTCCTTTAGTAGAATGGATTTTTCTTATAAAATAAAAATTTACCCTTCAAAGCATTATATGGTGCAGGTCACCCTGATAATGAAGGTGAATAGATGTGAGGCAATAATAGGTATAGGGGGGAAGAATTACTCACTGGCAATAGCACAGATCATGGCCAGAGCTGCAAATGTCCCTGCGAGGCCTTGCCCACTCATAATAGGTGCCGTGTAACTGGCAGGTAGGAGTCCTGCCAATCCAAAGAGGCTGCCTTGGAGAATGGCACCAAAAGCTGTCAGGAAAAAAAAGAAGAAAGAAGACAGACAGAGGAACATTTATAAGAGAAGAACAGATAGTTCTTGTACAACACATCCATGTCTCGTATATTCACCCCATGGCTGTGGGGCAGGAGACTGTCTAGATATGGAGTGTGTATCACCCTCAGATGTGATCTTTCTGCACCAGGCTTCCCTAACCAGGCACCCTTCAGGTGTTTTAGACTATGATTCCCGCCACCCTTTGTGAGCATGTCTGCAGTGCAAGGATGGACAGATTTTAAGTTTAGAAGAGCTACTTTTTAAAAACAAGGTTCAATAACTTCTGTCTGAAGCAAAGTAATGGCTTAGGAAGGCAGACAGAAAAATAAGAAACAAGATGCCTCTGTACTGTAGCTGGAGCTTGCAGATGGTTTTTTTTCCCAAACATAGATCAGTTTCTGGGCAAGGTCCAAAGTGTTGGTTATTACCTTAAAAGCCCTACATGGTTTGGGTCCAGGTTACCTACAGGATCTCCTTCTCCCATATAATCCGTCCCATTTACTCAGATCTTCTGGGGGACATTTACTTCAGTCAGCCAAGACTAGGCTGGCAACTGTCACCCAGAGGACTTTTTCATCAACCGCTCCAGACCCTGGAATGATCTGCTGGAGGGGATCTGACAGTTGAATACACTGTCTGAATTTAAAATAGCATTAAAGACCGACCAGACTCTTCTGGCAGATCTATCCAGATGATTTTTAAACTGTGAATTTTAAATTGTTTTAATATAGATTTGTTTTATTTGTTTTTAAACTGATACTATACACTTTAATGGTTCAATTGATTTTAATCAATATGTATTTTAGCCAATGTTATGTGTACATCTGTTGTTCCCCACCTCAATTCATGGGGAGAGACGGGTAAGAAACAACAACAACAACAGGCTATTATTATTTATTTCAGCAGCCTAATTTAAGAAAAGGTATGTGCGTGAGTTGTTTTTGTTATTATTAAAACATGAGTTAGAAGTCCTTGCTGATCTACTGAAAACAAGAGATCTACCAGTAAACCCAAATCTTTTATTTATTTATTTATTGGATTTATAGCTCATCTTTTTCCCAAGATGGAATTCATCTTCTTGGATTTTAATTTGATACTAATTTAATATCTTTTTATGGGTGTGGGTGTGGTGGGTGGTGTTTAGGGATTTTACTCAGTATTGTTGTATTTTAATTGTTGTACACACCCCGATTGTTTTTAACAGAGGGACGGGGTTAATAATAATTATCATCATCATCATCATCATCATCATCATTATTATTATTACTGATGCCTGCTATGTAGAACACTGGAGCAGTTCTTGGAATAATGGCAGAGAGTTATTGGACAGGTGTCTGTTCTACCTCTCTGACACCAACACCAGCTTAAAGTTGATTCCCACTTACAATTGATGAAAACTATCTTGACCATGGTAATGATGAAGAATGGCAAAGGCTCCATGGGGACCTTGACTAGGATAGCTGTAATCATGAAGACCAAGAAGATGGCAACCAGGCTGCACAGGATCCGCACCTGCTGAGGGATCCTAAGAAGAGGGAAAGGACAGAGAGGGAAAAACTCTCTGTAAAAAACTGAAATACAGTACAGTACTCACAATGTTGTCAAGTGGGCATTCCTTCTTCATGTGAAGGGAAAGGCCATTTGCACTGCCCTAGGCCTGGGAGATCTGGTTCAAATTCTTACTCAGACATGGGAGAAGGGAGCTTTTTCAAGCACCCTTCTCTCTTATTTCAGTTCCCCATTATGAACAGCTGATATAAAACCTCCTATTGGTGTAGTCTATAAAGAGAAACAAATAAAATTGCTAATGTACAAAAAACAAAACAAACAAAAAAAAACGCCAAAGAACCTTGTTTACTGTTTATTTTTATATTTAAATATTATGAATCTACAACTTCTATGGTGAAAAACCAAAGGGCTCTTGGGCATCTTTTAAACACAGCAAACAGATTTGCCTTGGCAAGGACATGAAGGCAGGGCTTCTTTCCATCAGGAGGTCAATGCTGCCTGGTCTGGCTGCTTCTACCCTATCAGAAATCACTCAGCCTGAAGGGGAAAGGGGGCACAGCAGGAAGAGAGAAGTGTACGATTCCCTTCTGAGAAAGCCCTTGACAATCTCACCTCTGGTGGATGAAGGAGTTGAGGCAGGTGAAGATGAGGAGAGGCAACATGGCACAGAGCGTCATCATATTGTTGAATATGGAAGCCAGGTGTGAGGGAGGGACTTCCTTCTTCCCTGTGACATTCACATTAGCATGGCTGCTGTGGGAAGCCTCCTGCAGGTATTTAGAAAGTGGGTGGAATTTCCCAGGTGCATGATGCTATGGCAAATCAGTGCAGCCAAAGAAAGCTGGTTGCACAAGTCCCACTGAGACTGAAAGGACTAGCATTCTTTGAACATGGGCAGATGTAAGCCCCATGTGCCATTCACTCTGGTCTTGCATGGAATCATACAGTTCAGATATAGCAGATAAATTGTGTCAGTATTTCTTATTCTTTTGATACTTGTAGCATAATTTTTACTTGTTTAAAACTGATGTTACGCTTTGTTCTTACACCCTGAAATGCTTCTACCGATCTGACTGACTGATTCTCTCTGTCAATCATCTCTTTATCTACCTATTTATCACTCATACAAATGGTTAAGCTATCCTTCCCAAGACCGTAGGTTAGGCTTCTGGCATCCTGTACTATCAGCTGCTGAGTCATTGAAAGCTCAGGGATTGTACTGGAAACTTTTGGGAAGTGGTAATTCTCCTGGACTCCTCCACACCTCAGCCATAATGGAAGCAGCATCAGGAAATCCTGATACATTTTACTTCTTTTCTCAGAATGATGTTACTGGCTGTATATGGGCAGACGGAAAGGGTACTAATATTGCATTGGGCCTGTCTATTCCAGTGGGCATAATATAGCATGTACATCAAAGATGAAGTTAAATGTCTCAAAGCACACTTCAATCTCAATCGCAGCACACTACTGTACCTTGGCACAGAAGTTGAGAAGCCCTGATTAGGTCAATCCCTTGCCCTGATACCAATACCAAGCACATCTCCTATACGGAAGCTGCTCACATCTCCCCTGAACTCACATCGTTGAAGAAGGACGCCATTTGTGTTGGAAAGATGTTCCCCTTCCCTGTGACATTCAAGTTGTCATAGAGGTTGACAGAAAGATCTTCTTGCAGGCGATCAGTAAAATACTAGAGAGAGTGAACAAAGAAGAGTGAGAGACAACAGGAAGAAAACCAATGCTGGTGTGAAGCAGCTGTTAGCATTATGCTAAAAAGTTTTGCCTTCCCATTATAAATTACAAATACAAAATAGTTTTCACTTCATGTGTCTCTTACCCACATGACTGGAGAAGTACCCATGTGCCTTGTGACACTCACCAAATTTCTACATTCTAAGAAATATCACTTATGTTTCCATTTTTAAACCTGTAAACTGGCTTCCTTCAAATCCTTGTGAAGTCTCCTTCTATCACACTTCTTCAACCCCCTCAGTCTTTCAGCAGTTCAGGCTGTATGCATTAAGTGCAGTGCTTGGAAAAGTTACTTTTTGGACTATACTTCCCAGCATCCCCACCCCTGACAGCACGACTAGTGCTGGGTGGGAGAGCCTGGAAGATGCAGTCCCAAAAGTAACTTTTCCAACCTCTGGCCAAATGTGTGGTGTAAATGGCGAATGGATGCAAACTAAAGAAAGCAGTTTCACTTAAGTCCCATTGAAGTTAAAGGGACTACTGTGTTTTGAGCAGAACTCAACGTAGGGTCCTGCACACTTTTACCTGGTCTTGCATAGAATCAGAGTCTAGTTATAAAAAATACACTTGTTAGTGTTTCCCAGGTATTTGATACAGCATTTTCCTTCCAGAATTAAAATTTGTTCTTGCAAATAGAAATGTTTCTATCTCTCTACGTATCATCATTTTCACCAACTCCCATAAAAATAGGCAAGCATCCTTCCTGCAACTGCAGGAGAACTTCCTGGCATTTGTCCTCCCTTTTAGTAAATCACTAAGAATGGGACTTTCTGGGCTGTAGTGATGCTTCTGGGCTTCCTCCACACCTAAACTACAATGAGGGCGGCCACCCTTATATCCTGGTGCTTAGGAACTGCTGATCTAGAAAAATATCTGAATGCATCTGGTAAAACACTCAGCCTCACAACACAAGTTGCTGGCAGCTTCCCTGTGCATACCTCTGTAGCAGTCATGAAAAAATTCCACGGCAGAAGTGTCCCAAGTCCAAGTGTGAAAAAGATCAGCCAAACAGCCTTATATCTGAAAGAAAAATGGGCAGATGGCTAAAGTAGCATACTTAATGGAGAATTGTGTAATTATTTTTTAAAAGATGAAAAATACATTTATAAATTTCCCTTTTGAAGGTTTTAAAACTGGCTAATAAATGTACATCTCTAATTATAAACACAATCTACATGATACCCCAAGACTTGGGACAGCTTTTCATACTAATTAACATTCTTGAATACTGTCAGTAATCACTTTCTCTATTCTCAAAAACATGGCAATATGAAGAGGAAAGTCAGCAGCAACAATAATCGATACATTCCTTTGCTATTTATTTGCAAACTTTACAGTGCCACTCTCGCTAGACTGTCATGAAAGCTCTGTATTGCTCCCATTTGATTCCTTCACTGATAACCTTAAGTGTAAGTTGTAAGCTTATTGGTGATCTATCTGAATGCATGATACCAAATCCGTGGATATGGAGGGACAACTGTATATCTTCAGCTCAAAAGAAAAGTTTTTTTTTTTCAATTTCAATATCTGGCTGAACCCCTAACAACCTCTTGTGGAACCCTAGGGTTCCAGGGAACCTGGTTGAGAAATCCTGCTTCCAAGGTTTTGTTAAGCAAGGGTCCCAACAGCTGCCCATGGCTGTCACTAGACAGTGATAGGCCTGGCAATACTTAGTGAACCTAGTTAAGGGGGAAAGGTATAGCTTGACAACTACCCATACACAGAGAGAGCATCCCCCTTTCTACCCTTTTGTATATGAAACATACCTGTCTGGAGGGCTACTGCCTGTCATTATGACACCTTGCACAAGTCTGCCACACTCTTTTGCTTCTAGTGAATTCTCACTGCTTCACTTCACTTAGCTTGGCCTCCTGCAGAATCACAGAAAAGAAAAAGGAAAGGAAAACAGTTAATGGGGTGGCAGTGTTACCTGCCCTGACACCCCCCCACACTCTTTTAATAATTCATCAATTGGCTAAATTTCATATATTGACTTATTAATGGAACTCCACAAGGTTAGTAGTAGAAGGGACTCCCAAGTACAAGGAATCAAGGTTTGCTCAGAAAACCTAAGACAAAAATTCCAAAGGACACGCCCAGGTAAAGATAAAGCAACCCCCCACCAGAACTGATGAGTTAGGGAGGAAATGGACTAATTATCCTGGATGTACATAGAAATGAGCCATCCAATAATCCCATTAAGGTAGCTGAACACTCTTTGCTTGCAAAATTGGTCTTTCCTCTCACCTGTCCTAAAACAATTGTTAACACATCCGGAGAATCCATTGTTTAACCCCAGTAAATTCCAGCAGACATTGTATTCCACTCAAACTCACCCATTCAGTGGGAATAACGAATATAAATATCACCCCAAAACAAAGCCAAAGTGTGCACAGATCCCCTTCCTCTCATCACTCTGTTGGTCTGTCACCAAGGTTGCAGCTTCTACCAGAATCTCAGCTTGTTGGGACAGGTATAGTATAATCTATCATCCTGAGCTTTATTCCTCTATCCCAATAGTTCCTGCTTTCTTCATTAGCCTTGTGTGACTGCTTGAAGCCTGAGTGTATGCATTCCCCTGATTATTTTTCAATAAAAAACCTTTTTATTTCATCCCCCGGCTTGGAATCTCGTCAATGAGTACTGGTATACATAGGTCAAAAGATCCCATCATTAACTGGCCTCTCACTGCCATCTTGAGCTAATTAGAATTCCCCATATTAAAATTTGGAGAGTAGTGGGCTCCCCACAGACCCCACGTAATTCGAGTAACAACAGAACTGTCTAAGAACAGTGGAGAGCAGTGGGATTATGTACAAATCCAAGGAAACAGTCTAAGGATATAGAACAAACTGGGTGTTCTAGAAATCAGCATTATAGAAACTACTATACGTGTAACTTTCTAGTAAGTAATGTGCTAATCTGATAAAAAATATGTCTTTGGATTTGAGTCCCCCCCCAGTGTTTCTAGCCTTCATAATCAGAAGTAGCTGCTTTAATAATCTATTTTTTTTGTTGACATCTTTAGAAACATACAAATAGTAAATGATACTGTTATTTTTTTTTTTAAAGATTTGCTGGTGTATACTGGAACAATGTTCTTAGCAGGAATGTGCTATGAACCCTTCCCTTCTTCTAATGATTAGATGTGGAAGTAATCCTCCTGTACTTTTGTAAATTGACCACAACAGACCGTTATTGGGTGCTTATAAACTCTGGAAAATCTGCATTCCCCCTCCCCTCCCTGGAGTACTTTCCTTCTTTTCCATACACACATCTTCCACTGAGCAGAGCGCTCAATAGTAATGGTCAGTAATGAAAACAGTAAATAGCAGTAATGGAAAATCTGCAAAATACAGAGCTGAAAAAATTCTAAGCACACACAGCAACTGAGACACGAGTAAGCAGAATCAAGACTGGGAAAGCCCCAAGGCAGAGTAATCAACGTAAGTGGCATTTGTGCTCAAAGGATCATGGACAGAATAATAGAAGTAGAAGCTGGAGCAGAAAGTGAAGAGAAACCAACTTCTGACACAATAAGAGCTGCAGGAGTAACTGTGGAGGTATACAAATAAGCAGGTGGCAAACTCTGTTCTGCCCCTACACTGCTTCTTTTTGTACTGTCTGTCTGATCCACATGGTATGTTCGAAGATGGATGCCTCCTGCTATTATTGCCCAAAACTCCATGGCAGCCAAAGCCTGTGCACATTACAGCCTAACTATGCATCTCCCATGAGCAAGAAGAAAGCCTGAGGAAAGAAGTACAGGAAGATGAGGGTCCAGAATTTTATGGTATTTTAAAATTTTGCTTCTAACATGATATGCCTCTTCTCCACTCATTTTGATATGATCCACTGTTAACGCTTTTCAAGAGAACTGCATATATTGGATAACTTCTTACTTGCCATATTATACATTGAGACACAGAAAGCTTTTTCAAGAGACCATGAAATCTTAATTCTAGAGGGCTGATAACCAAAATATTAGCTGTAAATCGTATTTTTAAATTTGTGGTACAGAATATCTTGACAGTCTTCTTTATTCTACTTCCCTCTTGCATACAAACATAGGGAATAAACTGCTTCCTGTTCTTCACAAAATTACTTTTTCATCCCATACAAGTTTTATATCTTGGTTGGCACCCTGTTGGGGTGTCAGGACAGCATAAAATCTAGTTACACTGGTGATTATAGTCTTCATACACTTGTGTAAAGTAGAATCCAGTAACCACCTATGCAATTGATTCCCCATTTGCCCACAGTGCAATGAACTGGCTGAAAGGCCAGTTTGTGTGTGGACACAGCTCCATACCCCCGTGGAACATTGCCACTTGTGCTGCCTTCGTTGTTTGTGGCAGAGCGTTGCACTTATTTCATTAGCACTGAACTGGATCCTGGTCTTCATTCATTAAACCTAAACCACATCTTCTTTGGTAACAGCATTGACTATAGCTAGTATGGAAATCCCAATTTTATAAGAGTGGATTTTAATTGATTAAATCTGAATTACTTGACTTCTATTTATGTCTGATCCTCTCTCGGGATTCTTTTTATTATTCTCTTAGATCTACTGTGTGTCAGGTTATATTACACATGCAATGACTTTTTGTGATATTATCAAGTTTTGTGCAATGAGTGAATGAATATTTTATTTTATTATGGCTTTTTTAAAAAAAATGTAGAATCTGCTTTACAGCCTTTACCTATCTCATTCTTATCATTTTCCTCTTCCTTTCCATTTCAAGAACAACCCAGAGTTACTTTAAACCAGGTGCATGCCATTGCATTTTCTGAGTGCTCTCTCACTTCTGTGGGGGAAGAACACATGAGCTGCTGCTATATACAGAATCAGTCTATTGGTCCAGACCATGTAGCCCAACACTGTCCACTCTGACTGGCAATAGATCTCTGGATTCAGACAGGGTTCTTTCCCATCCCTCCCTGAAGATCCCTGGTATCTGCAGGTGAGAAGTACTAACCAGGACCAATCTGGCTTAGCTTTGAAACCGGTCTGAGTTTCTAAAATCAGATCAGATGGGGTATGTTTAGGGAGGTATGATGGTACTGGGTAATACCAATATTGCAATTTATAACAAAATGTTAAATGTGCTCACTATGGGCCAGTTTTTGTTTCTCAGCAGCACTGTCATGCCATTCTTTCTTTCTTTTTCTCTCATTTTAAATAGGTAGCCCTGAACAGTAGTATGGAACTCCATTCTTTTGTCTTTTTTTTTAAAGCAGCCTATGCTGCCCCTCTCACACAAGAAATTAAGCCATGCCTCCCCTCAGCAACAAAACAAAACAACACTTATTTAAAGGTGACATGACAGCCTTCTTCGGAGGAGATGTCATATAAAAGATGCTTGTTTTCTGCTGCCCTAGACACTAGGGTACAAGCCAATGGATTCAAATGACATGAAAAGAGATTTCAGCTAAATGTTAACAAGAACTTCCTTACTGTAAGGAGAGGTTCAAGCAGTGGAACAGATTGCCTTGGAGGGTAATGAACTCTCCTTCTTTGGAAGTCTTTAAACAGAGGCTGGGTGGATCTCTCTTGGGAGTGCTTTAGCTGTGTATTCCTATATGGCAGGGGGTTGGACTGGATGGCCCTTATTGTCCTTTCAAATGCTATGATTCTTTGATTCACCCCATAACTACCACCATGCATTGTACATGTACAGGTAATATGACCTTAACAGGCTTGGACATAGGGCTAGTCCTAGTAAAGCATTAGACACAAGGCTATTCTCTTCTGTCTCACAGAAAAAGCTTTCATATTCAGGAAGAAATGCTCTCTTCTGGAACTCTAACTCAACATTTCATAACTGCTGACCCACTCCAAAATCACTTACATCTGTAGATTCCAAAGCGGTGTGCAACAATAATACACCATATGATATGTAAACAATACATAAAAACGAGATACAGCAGCTTTTCTTCTTTTCCTTTCTTTTCCTTTTTTTCTTTGGCTAAAAGCACAAATTAAGGTTTTTCAAGGACCACAAGAATTTCACATCTAAAAGCAAGCATCCTATAGACATGGGATGCTGTGCAATGGCCAAGGCCAGTTCAGAGGACAATAACCACTGGATGAAAAATAGGCTAGTTTTCATGTTCGCCAAATGATTCCATTCTATGCACACCCAAGTGTTTTTGGGCATACATTCACTTGGAAAACCATCAACCAACTCTGTAGCATCCCCAAAACAATATGCTGCCATGCTAATCGAGATTATCACTAGGAAATTGTACCTGTACCTGTGGAAGGGCATGCAAGAACACCTCCAAAGAAGTTAAGGTGCAATATCTAAAGACCTTTTGTAACATAAATGAACCACTGCCCCTAATTTTCCCTCCTTTGTTCTGCCCACTTCTTAACTGTTTCATGTATCTCAGCATGTCACTGACTGAGTCACATCTTCTGCTCTCATCCACACCTTTTCAAAAGCATTGCTTCCACTTGGTATTTCAAAAAGAAGAAAATCAATCTGGCATCAAGACCCAGCCAATTTATACGTGTAATATCCCATGTCTAACACTGCACAAATGCTAAAAATGTTTCTTTTCCCCTCCCTCTGTCCCTCTCCCCAGCACAGACCCATCTTCCCTCACAAAAAAATTATTCCCAATGTGCATCATGGGCTCACAGACCTCTCCTGCACTGAAGCGAGAGAATTCAGGTTAGAAGGAATGAAAACAAGGACTTAACTATAATCCTGTGGCACAGAGAAAAAACTCTGTGAAACGTTCTTCCATCACTGTATTGCATGAAAACATTGGCATCCTGTGCCATAAAAACAGAACACCTTGAGGGAAACAAGCACCATGCATACCTGAGTGTACACAGCGGACGGTGCCTTAGGTTGCTGAGCCTTGTCCTGTGCTGGGAGCCATCTATTTAAGGGGAGTAGGACTGTTTGTTTGCCTTCCCCTTGTGGGAACTGGAGGAGGTTAGGTCTATGTCAGAATCACAGGAGGTTGGAGAGTTGATCCAGGCGTCTGGTCTGTGGTCAGAGCAGTGCCTGGTGCCACAGCTGGTGGGTGGCTTGAGGTCATGGCTAAAATAAGGAAAAACTGGATTTTCCAGATGGGGTTGGAGCAGAAGCAAGCGAGACTGCTACCTCTTGGATTATACAGGAATGGAGAAAGCTGGGTTCTGTCATGAAGGCTAATAAATAAGGATGGCTACAGTAAACTTAAAACCAGCTTGGCTTCTTTCTTCCTATCAGGGAGGACAGAATTTTCTACATGATAGATACAGCTTGGAAAAGTTAGGGTTGCCTTTTTAAAAAAAGCTGTAGTAACAAAGTAAGTTTTCCAAACCCTGAATGTGTTGCTGTGACATGGCAAATGACAGTCATCTTCCCAAAAGGTTTTATTGCACCCCTAAGGAGAACAATTATCTCTTTTGCTTTTCCAATGGCCAAGGATGTTATGAATAGATTTTCAAAATGGATGGCTCCTACAATTACCAATAAAAAGCCACTGTACAATTGTTTTATCTTTCCTCCTCCCCTCAATTGATTTTTCTGTGGTAATGAAAAAGACAGAAGAAGAAGTAGGGGTAAAAAGGAAGATTACAATGGAAAATGACAGAGCTCAGATTCCAGGCAAAATTCTGTGAACAACGTAGGGCAATTGTACAGTAAAAGCCTCATTTAGAAGCGCCTTTTATCATAGACTGCAGAATTACAAAGTTAAATAATCAGCCACACAGGTGACACAGTTCTATGGACACAAACTAGGAACTCAACATCTTTTGGAAAGGATGCCCATGTCGAAGGGTCATTGCGGACAATGTCTGTGGTTTTTTCCTCGATGTTTTCACCACATGCATCTCAATTTTTTCTGAAGAAAGCTGTGTTTTGCTGATAAGAAATGAAGCAGTGATAACAACTGGGGGTGGCTGGAGAGAGGAGGTATTCACAAGCCACCATGCAAGGAACAAGAGTAAAGTTCAGCCAAAATCACAGAGAAGGCACTCAGCCCCAAAATTCAGGTAGCTCTTCCATAACAAGGAAAGTATACAATCCTGAGTGATTCAACATTATAACCAAGTAATTTGATGGGAATTTATAGCAATAAACTAGCCTCTTAGGAATTGTCAGTCAATAAAAACACAGCTCAGGCCAGCTCCTTCAGACATTTCTGCAACAGACAGCTGGGAACCTGGATCTCCCTCAGCAAAGCAGTTTGCAGAACTCATTTGGCAGCATGTTGGGCATTTGAGATATTTTTTTAAAAAATGTATCATAACAGGAGGGTAGTTGTCCTATAGCTCTTGACTGGTCTTTCTCTCAAGGCCATGGAGGGGGCAGTACCAAGGGTAACTGCATCACCCACTCAGGGCTTCTAGAAAACGTTTAAAGGAAGCGGTGGTTAGGCCACTCCTGAAAAAACCTTCCCTGGACCCCCTGGACATGAACAACTATAGGCCGGTTTCTATGTTACCATTCTTGAGCAAAGTGATCGAGAGGGCAGTTGCTTTTCAACTCCAAGTGGTCTTGGATGAAACCGATTATCTAGACCCATTTCAAACTGGCTTTAGGATGGGATTTGGAGTTGAGACTGCCATGGTTGCCTTGACCAATGACCTGCATCTAAGCATCGACAGGGGTAGTGTGTTGATAGATCATAGCATCCTCCTGGATCGCCTGAGTGGGTTAGGAATTGGAGGCACTGTGCTCCAGTGTTTCTGGTCCTTCCTCTCGGGCAGGTCCCAGAGGGTGTTGCTCGGGGACAGCTGCTCCAGCAGAAAGGAGCTTACTTGCGGCGTTCTGCAAGGCGCCATCCTGTCCCCAATGCTGTTTAATATCTATATGAAGCTGCTGGGTGAGATTATTTGGTGTTATAGGGCTGGGTGTTATCAGTACGCTGATGACACCCACATCTATTTCTCCTTGTCCCGATCGTCGGCCTCGAATTCCGATGTCGTCTCTTCTCTTAAAGACTGACTTAAAGCAGTAATGGGCTGGATGAGGAAAAACAGATTGAAATTAAATCTGGACAAAACGGAGGTGCTCATGGTAGCGGCCCCGAAACCAGGAGTTGGGTTCAGTTGGGTTGCAACCTTCAGTCCTGGACAGGGTCACGCTCTCCATTAAGGACTGTGTTCGCATTCTGGGGGTGCTCCTTGATTCATCGCTTCAGATGACTAGTCAGGTGAATGTGACGGTCTGGAGCACCTGTTATCAGCTTCGGCTGATACACCAGCTGCGCCCTTTCCTGGAAGTAAGGGACCTCGAGACTGTGGTGCATGCGCTGGTAACCTTTCTTCTAGATTTCTGCAATGCACTCTACATGGGGCTACCCTCGTGCTTGGTCCGGAAACTTCAGTTGGTACAAAATATGGCAGACAGAGTGGTTTCGGGAACATCTCGGAGAGACCATATAACTCCAGTATTAAAATCTCTCCACTGGCTGCCTATCAGTTTCCGGGCCCAGTATAAGGTGTTGGTTATTACCTTTAAAGCTCTAAATGGCTTGGGTCCAACTTATCTTCGGAACTGCCTCCTCCCATACAATCCTCCCCACGCACTCCGGTCCTCTGGGAGGAATTTGCTTCAGCCACAAAAATCTAGGCTGTCTGCAACCTCCCAGAGGGCCTTTTCGGTAATCGCCCCCAAATTATGGAATGGCCTGCTGAACAAGATCAGTCAGATGATGAGCTTGAGTAGCTTTGAAAAAGCACTAAAGACGGATCTCTTTCGGCAGGCCTTTCCTGCATCTCCTGGCCTCTTTTAGTCTTGCTGGCTCTTGATTTTTGTAGTTGGGTTTTTTTTTTAAGGTGATTTTAGTTTAGGTGATTTTTAATTTTATACTAGTTTAATATCTTTTTATGGAGGAGGGTGGGGGTGGGTGGTGCTTAGGGATTTTAGTCAGCATTGTTGTATTTTAATTGTTGTAAGCCGCCCCAATTGTTTTTAACAGAGTGGCGGTGTAAAAATAAATAATAATAATAATAATTATTATTATTATTATTTTAAAAAAGAAAGAAAAAGCATTTCTGGCTTAGAGATTTATTGAGTTATTGCTCTTTTAGATTGTCCAGAAATCACTATCTGGGTAGTACTGTATACAATACAAGACATATAAAAAAATATAAAAGTTGGGGGACTGCAAAGAGGACAAAGCAATGCAGCATAGGAAGGCAAAGTAAGAGCAGAAGCAAAATGATAAAAGAGTGCTACGGTATAAAAGCATCACCTGAGAGAATACAAATGTCTTTATGTCTTTACCTTGCACAAAAAAGACTATAACACAGGTTCCAGGCAAACCTGTTTTACAAGTGAGCTTCATTACATACATCTGCAAATAGTATGCCTTCCTTTAAGACAAGTGAAGAAAAAATGAGAAGAGAAGAAGGTGTTTTTTAAGAAGGTTAGCAGAGGTGATGAAGGAAGGAAGGCTTAAGCAGACATGGCTAGCATGATGAAGCTCTAGCAGACTTGGAAAGGTCTTGCAAAAAAAATGATTTTTTTTAAAAAAGTTCAATTTCTTTCCATTTTGAATAGGAAGAAATTTGCAATTTTTAACTTCAAAAACAACTGAAACAAATTTTTCCCCAGCCAAATCCAACAGGTAAAGGTATTCACAGCATGTACAGAACCATGTTGTACCTGCCTGTTGTGCTGTATAGATGCTAAAGATGAGGACCATCTCAGAAAAATGAAGAGGCAACACTAAACATGGTGGAATAAACACAAGAATTCAAATCTAGAATTTGAAGAATACAGCACCTAAAGGACTGGGTCTGGATGGGCAAATCTGTCAACTTTGTTTTCTTCAATTTCAATTTAAAAAACACTCAAGTTTCGTTTGTTTTTTTTACATGAAAAAATTTGCGAAGTTTTGGTAAAATCTTATAAAACCAGACTGAAACAAAATCTTTGCCATTCCTCAGCACAGAAGAGGAAACTAAAAGCTGGTGAGTTGAAGGACTAAGAACAAAGTGAAATTGAAGAGGAGGTACAGTATAATCAAAACCAGATGAGCAATAAATAAACAGAGGGTAAGTGTTGGTAGACTACCAACCATATCTTAGTCTCAACTGTTCCTCAGTGAGTACCCCTTATTTACTGTAGCACTGCCAGTAAGAGGTGGTTCTCTAATCCACTTTTCCTTGTTTTTGTTCCCTCTCTGTTTTCCAGTGAACACAACATAGCTTTCTTTGGAATGAACTTAGAAATGTAGTAAAAGTAACCAGGATGAAAATTTGGGTCATATCCGCTGTGACTGGTTTCCATGGGCATCCTTTCCAAACAGTGCTGGGCTCTGGATATGAGCCCACAAAAACCTGTCAACACTCTTGACTGATGGGTCTAATTTTTAATCTTCCAGTCTATGAAACAGAGCTTTGTTGATATCTTTGCTACCCAACCCTAAAGGAAATTATTATCTCTTCTACTTTGTTCAGTTCCAACCTATGGCAGTTCCTGTAAGTGCGGCAATTGAAAAATGGTTCCAGAAATTGCTACCAGGAAACTGTAGCTGTTATCTATATTTTTCATACAACAGAACCTCCAAAGATGCCCTGTTTAGATCATGGGTGGGCAACATGGTGGCTTGTCATATGCTCATCACAATTCCCATAATTCGTAGTCAGCACAGCTGAGGATGAGGGAAGATGGGAGTTACAATCCATATGAAAAACCACATGTTCACCATCCTTAGTCTAAAGCTCCTCTGTAATATGTAGACTGGCCCATAATTTATTCTGCTTAGTTCTAGTGCATCATCCTTTTCTCACTACTTCTTACACATCAATATGTCCCTTCTAAATCATATTTTCTAGTATCTTTCTTCCCATATCTCCCCTTCCCTGCCAACTTAAAAGACTTAGAAATTTAAAACAGATGCTTCAGCAAGAGAGTCTGAGGGGTTTAACTATGGAATTCAACAGTCCTATTAGGGTCAGAGGGATCCAATAATGCTACTAAGGCAAAATCCAACAGCCTCTGATGATATGGCTTGCAAAACTCTTTGCAGAATTGAGAATCAGCCTTTTGGTACAAAAATTGTGCTCAGAACTCTTAGCTCCAAAACCACAAACAAGAAGAGAACTTAGGAGACAAAATTATAAGCTTTATCAGGACATAATATGCAAGGTATTGCAAGACAACAAAATAACACTGAATATGTTCTAACAAAACCTGAGCCCAGAAACACTTCAAAGAAGAAAATATTTTAGATACCTTACCAAATAAGAGACTGCTGTTCAGCATCTGTGGGAATTTCCATTTAGTCATTTTTAAGAAACATACTAATAAATACTCACTGTGAGGTGTGAAAGCTGCCAGACCTTTTCTGTCTTGATCCCAGAGAAAAAAGATCCTAACTCAAGAGGAGGATGGAGACAGGGAGAATGAAACCAGACATGATCCTTACGGATGGCTGCAGAAACCTAGAGAGAGAAAGACTTTTTTTAAAACTCAAAAAAGCGTCTCAGGAAACAACAGTGACCTCCAACACTTCCCTGATTTGAACTAAATGAGAGTGAGACAAGAACCTATGACTGAAAAGTTATTCTAGAACTGCACGACTAGAATTAAAATTATAATGCATAATAATTCATCTTTCTCTTTCATTATGTAATGGGATAAGGAAGCAGAGACTTTCACTGATCATCTTACTTAAAAAGAGCTGTAAGAAAAAAAACCTTATGAAGCTCCATTAACATGCTGTGGGCAGAACAGGCAGAATGAAGTAAGTAGCACATGTTTAAAATTTTATTGTCTGGTTTTTAATTTATTTCTTTTGGTGACAGACAGACAGACAGACAGACAGATAGATATTCTCATCAAAGCAAGTGGTACCAAATGTGCTAAATAAGTCTGAATCTGATTTTTTGCAAAATCTATACCTTAGTAGCTAGCAAATAAGTGGCCACCATGTGATTATCACCGTCTTATGTGTTTTTAGGATGCTCAGTTTGGTGTCCAGTTCTCAGTTCTTCCCCCAGCCTATCAAAATACTACATGACTAGCTTAAATAGCTTATTTGACTCTGCACCACAAAATATCAATTATGACACCCAATTAGCACATATCTCCACCACTGGGAAATTCTGGCTTTCAGGATGCCTCATCACTCTGATAAGGGCCTAAATACCCTGAACACTAGATCCTGTTTGACCCTGGAAGCTAAGCAGAGCCAGTCCTGGTTAGTATGTGGATGGAAGACAACCAATGAATACCAGGTACTACAGGATATATTTTAGTGGAACTGGCAAAATCACCTCTGAGTATTTTTGCCTAACAAAATGGTATGAAATTCATTGGGTCACCGTAAGTCAACAGGTGACTTGAAGACACATACATACATCGCTCTGCAGATGGGGGGGGGGGAACACAACGTGTTTGGTTCATGCAAAGCATATCAATGTGCAGTGACTGCAGTCTGCCGTTATGAATAAGGGAACTGTAGCTATGCACCCAAAAGCAAACATTGGGCCACCTCAATTATACTTCCACCCCAAGTGGGAACTTGCCCTAAACCATGCCATAGAGATGAGTCCAGTTCACTGCTTTCTTTTTGTGCAAGGTGCAACATGCAGCCCCATAGAATTATAATTCCCATCTACCTTAGCCAGCTTAACCAATGGCGAGGAATGCTAGAAATTGCAAGCAAACAACATCTGGAGACCCACATCTTGTTCACCCCTACTAAAATGAAAGGAAGCAAGAATTCAAATATACCATTGTTACCATTACTATTATATTCACATACAGCCTGCTTTTTTCCAACAGAAGGATTTAAGGAAGCTTGGGGCGGGGGTGGATTTATTTATTTTTTGGATTTCTGTCCCGCCATTCTCCCAAGATACATTTAGAAGCACTTACAAAGTCATAAATGATGGCATAAAACGTTATATTAAAATTCAGTTAAATAACCCATAGAACTAAAACCATTTTAAAAACCAAAAAGGGCCTAAATCCCCTAAAGGCACCAGACCCTGTATGACCCTGGAAGCAAAGCAAGGTCAGCCCTTATTAGTACTTGGATGGGAAACTGCCAATGAATATGACAAAACTACAGGAGAGTCTCCAAAAGATACATTTATTTTTATTTATTTGTACAATTTCTATGCCACCTTTCTCCCAAAGTGAGACCCAAGGCAGCTGACGAAACAATTAAAATCACAATTAAAACCAATTAAAACATACATAGTAGTTAAAAAAACAGATAAAAACAACGTAAAAACATAAAACAACATAAAAAACGCAAAACACCTAATATACACGGGAGGGGAAGAGAATCATACCAAAATAAGAGAATTCTTAACAAATAAAGAAACAATATGAATAAACATGTAGAATATAACAAACAATGATATTCTAAACTTAAATGTAATTTACAGAATAATGTCACGACAGCAAACAATATTCATGAAATAAATATAGGGATAAAAGGTCCATAATACAAACAAATATAATCTGCAAAGTATTGTCCACAAATCTTCACATCTGGTGTCCTATAGCAAAAACAACTTGAAGGTCTGTATATGTTGACAGACTGTAGAAGTAACCTTTAACAAATCTCCAAAACATGTATTCTTTAATAATGGGAATTTTTAAAAAACGGTAAGAGCTTGTATGAAGGACTGTGAATCTAATCTGTGATGAGAAGTAGAACAGGCTTCATTGATGAGCTATCATTAGGATGACAAACCTAGCCAGCAACTAAATAAATAGTCTAAATATCTATGCTTTTTCTGTCAGCAGAGAGATTAGGAGGAGTTGGGAGAACTGGAAAGAAGACCTGATTCCCTTCATTTGGGTTGTAGCATATGGCCCATGGGCTGTACCTTGCCCACCCCTTGTTTTATAAAAAACAACTATAATGCCAGAAAAGTGTGCAGGCTTTTGAATTCCCCAGAACTCTTCACTGGGACAAACATTACAAAAATGAATAGAGGAAGAGTATTTTTTGTACTATCTAGCCTGATAAAATCCACAAGAATTTGATGGTATGCACACTTTTCTGGCGTTTGAATTCACCCTAACAAAAGTATTGCCCAATAATGGATTTTATTGCTGGAGAGGGGGCTCCTTCTCAAGAACCAGCATCACTTTTTGCTATGATAAGAAGTTATTTAACATTTTTTTGTCACTGTTGTTATATTATACTCTCTTACATTCAGCCCTTCGTTTGCTTGAATTCATTATTATCCAGAATGTTTCTTAGATAAAGAAGAACCAATGTTTTGCTTGAACTTCAAAAGAATGCCAAAATGTCCTGGAAATTGCTGGTCTTTCCTGTCTTTCTTTTCCTTCCTTTCCCCTGTTTTTAAGCAGATAAGTTCTTCCTTTCTCCAAAGACTAGACACAGCTGTTTCCTTTGATTACTCTAAGTAAGACAAGATTGTGTGTCCTTGGGATAAACTTGGTGGGAACACTGGAAGAATGATGAACAGAAAGAATTTACTCCAGGTGTGAAAGAACAGGTTGCTTACCTGTATTTGTGGTTCTTTGAGTGGTCATCTGTGAACTCACACCTGAAGTATGGCTGTAACCGTCAGGCAGTTGTTCAAAGAAGAGAAGCAACTTCTCCCACAAAAATAACTGATATGCCCCCCATGCGGACACTGTAGTTAGCTATATGAAAGATGAGGGTTGAAGTGGAGTAAAATTTGCACCCCACAGCATCTAGCTTTTTTTCCTTCCTTGTCTGCTGGTGTAGAATGCAGCTTCTGCAACATCCCAGATTGTGTGGCATTCACAATTACTGAATTTGGCTTGGGGTGTTGCACAAGCCATTCAGACCCACCATCCGGAATCTTATACAACGACTCAATCATTTTAGATGTAGATGGGATTAAAGAAGGAGCTGACTATGATTTCTTGGGAGACCTGTAGGAGATAAGGCAGAAGGAGAAAAGAGGCTCGAGATGGAGCCTGACTCTGCATCCACTGGTACACTGGGTCCTGAATTTTATGTCGTAAATTAGGTGACCAGGCCATACATAGCATTTGGCCTGCAAAAGACCTCATGTCATCTGTTGGGGATGCCAGGTCACACTCTGCCATAAGAGCCTCTGGTGATACTTCCATGGGTTGTACTGAGAATTCCAAAGGCCAGAGTGTCACCTGAATCAGAGGAGTCCAAGACTGAGATGTATCAAGGTGGAAGCCAAAGGACCAGCACAGATGGTAGTGGAAGAGGAACGCTGTGCAGTACGGGATGGTGACAGAACCTGAGGATCCAACATAGAGACAACACGAGGCAGAGACTTCCCTCAGTCTGCAGGATGAGCTGCTGGTGGGGACCTAGAATGTCTCAGTACCAAGGCTGACTAGACCAAATGATGTGTCAACTCCCGGTATCTATGAGGGAGATAACACTCACTCTCCGGGTAACCATAGCACCAATGACATTTGTAGTCCCAATGTAAATAGTAGTCAGGGGATGGTGACAACTCTGGGTATTGACATGGAGAACTCTAGACAACTCTGGGTATTGACCCCCACTTGTAGGCTGAAGATAAGAGTCTTCCCATTCACGGTACCTATAAGGATCCCTATGGCATTTACTTCCATATCAAACACAATGGTGCCAAGGACTATGAAACTGATGGTGTTGAGAGCTACAGGATTGAGACTCAGAACAGCTGGAAGAAAAACGGCGACATTGAGGTCTAGCAGGATGTGTCCCATCCTAGAGACAACTCTTCCAGCAGAATCAGTCTTAAAGGAGATGGTACCCATGGAAGATTGCTTTTCTGGCACCATCACTTCATGGTCGAAGCTAATAAAGGAGTTGGCTCCAGAGCAGATGGTAAGGAATCCATAATTTCTCTATCCAAAGCTGTGTGAACCGCCACAGGGTCTGGAAGTTTAACTGGTGAGGTACCAGTAGGAGTGCATTCTCCCTTGTGCAAAGAGGGATGGGACTGAATGACAATAGGAGCTGAGGTTTCATGCAGAGAATATTGTGCTGTCAAAACCTGGGAGGGATGTTGAGAAGAGTCATCTGTCATGGCTCGTTTCCTCTTTTTGTGTTTCTTGTGAGCCCACTGATGATGGCTTGAAATGGTGTCCACTACTAATTTCAGAGACCTCCCCAGGGTCGAAGGAACTTGGGATCTTTATAGGTACCGTGAATGGCACAGAACTCAGATTCAGTCATGATGGTGACTGGAAGTGGACTCAGTCACAGACTCAAGCGATACTGCTGATGTTGAAGAAACCAAAGGCCTAGCTGCCAGTTCAGAGTCTCTCTGCCAATTGGTGCTTAGTATAACTGTTAAGATGACTCCAAAAGAGAGCGCTTTAAGGCTACCTGTACCAAGGAGCCCAATGTCATCAGTACCAACACAGCTTGAGACAAGGTTTGGGGTCAAACTTTAGTAGTGGAAACCAAGGCTGTATGCAGAGCTCTGTTCTCCATGGCCATATCTGAAGCATTGAGAGCTTTCTCCCAAAGGAGAAATTTTAGGCACAAGGTATGGTTTAATCAGCTTGTGGAGTAAAGGCCTGGCAATGTGAACAGGTACCTATGTTGTGGCCTTCTCCAAGACAAAGGAGGCACTTGGAGTGTCCATCCTTCTAAAGTATCTTCCCTCTGGAGGAGGTGCAGCGTTTAAAGGATGCTGAAGAGGCCATAAACTTGCAGACTCCAGCCAAGCAGGAGTACCAACTCACAAGGGAAAACTGAGTGAATAGATGGTAAGTACAAGCCTGATCAAGCCGTGAAAATAATCCAAACCGTATGATAAGACAAAAATACAGGAGATAGGTGAAAGCCTAGTCTAAAACCGAGTCAAATGTCAGTCAGAAGGTAGGGGAAATGCTCAGAAGGCACCTAACCGATGTTGCTGTGGTGAATGAAAAGGAACTGAGGGCTTAGGTGGGACACATGCTATTAGGCTGTGTGGGGAATGGGTGGGGCTACCTCCAAAATACTTACATAAGAGCTCTAGAAGGTTTTGAACGATGCACTGCACAGGTGCAGATAATCCATTTGTGTGAGTCACAGAGACCACAAAGAAGAACTTAATGTTTGTTCTATTTGACACTAAGGCAGCAGTCCTGTGGTTCCCACAGATGTGTACCTAGATCTTTGAGGCAATTGTGGCACTCCAGATGTTTCTTGGTCACAACTCCCATCAGCCTTAACCAGCATAGCCAGTGGTGAGGGATCACAGAAGTTACAGCTGAATATCTAGAGGGTCACAGTTGCTTGCTCTTGTCTTAGAGGAATCTCTGACCCTCAGAGGTGTATATCCTAATGCAGGTTCCCTGCCCAGTCTCCTCAGAGGTTTCTCTGATGTGGCCGTCCAGATATGGTTGGACTGCACCTCCCATAAGTCCCAGCCTGCCCATGGTGAGGAACATTGGGAGCTGCAGTCCAGCCTCACTTTATCTGCCCCTGTTCTATTAGGTTGGAACTCCAATCTTGCAGAAGGGACAAGAAAAAAGGGGGGATATTGAGGGTATGGTGGTGTGTAGGGAAAAGATATGCATCTACTGGATCCACAGCCCTTTTAGATCCAAACTACAACCTCAGCGGAGAGGAAAATTTAGACTAGGACCAAGGCTGTCATAAATTCTCTCCCACTGCTTGCTTAGAAGGAAAACAAATCCCTACAGAAACAAAAAAGAAGAAAAAGATGGAGCTCCACAGTTCTGCCCTGTCAGCAAGAGCCTGACAGGGCTCTGGATTCTCCAATACTCAAGTGTCGCTGTCCTTCAGACCTCCCCCACTGGATTGCTCTCGAAGGATTTTCTTCTGTTTGACAGAAGTCAGGCCTGGTTTATATGTTACTTCCCAGAAGACATTGTTTCAAGCAGTTTCAGGATGTGGCCTATTTGTCCAAGATTCAAAGAAACAAGCCTTAATTGCTCTACCAAACAAAAACAAAAACCACTGTGTCCAGAATTGTGAGCCCTAATCCCTCAGTGAAGAGGGCTTCAGCTCAAAGTGCATCAGGATTTAGAATCTTTCATTCATCAAATTTTGAAACATGAACTAAAACAATCTTTATCTCCACTATGAACAACATGGGTCTATCCTTTGGCTCAGCACACAGTGGTTTAAAGGCATAATTCATGCTAACCACAGGAGCTATTTCTATGCCACTGACTGGACTATCTGGCCAAAAAAAGAAAGTGTGTGTGTGTTAGTTCTACATATTATGACCACTGTTTAGAGCAGCAGCTACCACACAGAGGCTATTTCACATGGCTTTCACACAGACCAGGCAAAGGATTAATGAGGGAAACAAAACAATTAACACTCTTCTCTTGCAATGGGACTGAAGATACAAAGTACCACATCCCCAATATCACTCTGTTTTGCTACAGTCTAAAGATCACAAAGTTCTCAACTAAACTTACAATCCTATCCATTCCACCTTTATCACCTGTGGTTAATGTCTTACAAAAACCAAGAAAAGGGATGCCAAGATTCAAGCCACCCAGAAAGAAGCCAATGCCTGACCTAAGTACAGAGCTTGGGAAGATACTTTTTGGACTGTAACTCCCGGATGCTGGCTGGGCTGGAGGCTTCTGGGAGTTGCAGTCCAGAAAAGTAACTTCTCCAATTTCTGGAAGATGCGGTTGCTGAGTTTATGTATGGACACTCTTCTTTATTGTTCCTTCACATGTTCCAGGACTATAACTCTGATACTGAAAGCATGTTTCATGCTGAACCCAATTTATTTCACTACTCATTTTAGTAATGAAGATAACAGTTCTGGGAACATAGACATTTTTCATGTGCAATATGGGATTACATTCAGCTCTTCTCCCTTTTTTCCTCTCTTCCTTCACATATAGCTGTTGAATCTTCATGTGCTAGCATTTGAGAGATGGATGGGAACAGCACATGGAGACACAAACTCAATCTCAGGATAAGACTGGAGGAAAGGAAGGACACCTTTTTGAAATACCTAGAATCCTTGTTACCTCAGCTGTCTTATTTGACATTAAGGCTGCAGTCCTGTGGTTGCCACAGATGTGTACTCCATCTCCACCAGAAGGATCTACGAAGCTACATGGCGGGCCTTCAGGAGATGCTGTGCCTCCCGCAAGCTAGATCACCAGAGGCGTCGGTGAGGCATGTCCTTGCTTTTCTACAGAAGGGTCTGGAAGGCAGGCTCCGACCCAACACCTTGAAAAGGCAGGTGGCAGCCCTTTCCGCCTTTCTCACGGGGCAGGACGGCATCCGTCTGCCTCTCACCCACATATTAGACGATTTCTGAGGGGGGGCTCGGTAATCTCACCCCAGTAAGACACCCTCAGTTAGAGATTCCCATCATGGAATCACCCACTGGTCCTTAGACAGCTGATGAAGACTCCATTTGAACCTCTCCATGAGGTGACACTCAGGACACTCACCATTAAGGTGGCCTTCCTAGTGGCTATCACGTCAGCGCGGAGGGTCTCAGAATTAGCCGCTCTATCTGTGAGGGAACACCTCTGCTCCTTCAACGAGGATACAGTCACTCTTCACCCTGACCCCTCATTCAGACCCAAGGTCATCTCCAAGTTCCATACCTCGCAACCAATTATCCTGCCTTTCTTTTGCCTGTCTCCTTCTCACACGAAGGAAAAACTCTGTACAAGCTGGACATCAGGAGGGCCCTGAGGATCTACATCAAGCACATGGCCCCCTTTCAGTGCTGCAACGCCCTATTTGTTTCCTTCTCTCAGTCATCTCTGGGAACCAGGGCTTCGCAGAAAACCATCAGTACTTGGATTAAAGCCTGCATTTTTGCGGCTTATGACGCTGCCAAGCTCTCCAGGCCATCGGGAGTTATGGCTCACTCAACCAGATCAGCGGCAACTTCTGCCGTGTTTTCCACCAACACCTCCCTAGCAGAAATCTGCAGGGCGGCAACCTGGAATACTCCGTCCACCTTCATCAGACACTATAAGGTGGACAAATTTCGGTCAGCAGAGGCGACCTTCGGTCGCAGAGTACTCCAGGAGGTGACCAAGGCTTAAATTTCTTTCCTAGTAGTCACTCCCACCCTTCAGTAGTAGGGTAGCTTGGGCATGTCCCACAGATGAAGGACCCATATCACCCCCTCCCTCAGAGAATGCCACACTGATCACTTACCGTTAAAGTGCATTCTTGAGTGAATGGGTGATACGGGTCCTTCCCCCCACCCAGTGACTGCATCCTTACTCACATCCTGAGGTGGAAATAACTTCGGGATGTTTTTTTTTCTGTTCAATCGATGTTGTTCGATTTTCCTTTGTCCTTTAGGGCTTTGCTAGTCAGTTAACTGAGCCTCGTGGCCTCGGATGGAGGAGACAAAGAAATTAAAATTACAAAGGACTGTCATAACTTCCAGCTCCATTTGGGCGGTGACTGATGTAATCCCTCAGATGAAGGACACCGTATCACAAGAATGCACCTTCACGGTAAGTGGCCAATGTGGCGTTTCAATGGAAAGACCCAAATCAATCAATCAATCAATCAATCAATCGATCTGCACTGAATCTCCACTTGTAAGCTAACAACACTACATTTGCTGGATTCATCAGGTTTTGACAAGAATAAAAGGGAGACCAGAATCAGATCCTTGAATAAAAATCCAAGATAGCCCATAATACTGATTTCAATTCAAACAGCATGGTTACATTGTGCCAGACAATGAAGTACCTTGTAAAATTGTAAGTTCAATGGGGAAAGGACCTGTCTTCACCTCCCTTCCCCATATACAATGATTATACTACATGAAAAAATAGCAATTATACTCACTGTCCTGGTTGCTCATCCACCACTATGCTCCATTTGTGAGGAAAGCCAAGCCATTTCAATGGCTAATTATAGCCATGTTTGTTTTATAAACATGACTTCTACATACCATCCTCGCTACATTGGTTTTTTAAAGGTATCTAAATTAATTTTCCTGTAATGAAACTTAAAGCTTATTGGAGAACACATTCCTCTCAAAGCAGTAAATGGCAGCAAATTGAAGGTCCTTGATTGCAAATTGAATGTTTTTCCAAGAAGCAGCATTCAAGGTATAAACCATACTAGGATTCTACCTTATAATCCTCTGAAGGACCCCATCACAGGAAAACATCATATGAAGCTCGGCTCCTTTTGGAACAGACCAACTGAGGTGTCACCAATATCCACAAGACTAATGGGCTGTTTTAGCTCTCTCCCAAGCCTCAAGCATATATATATATACACAATCATGAATCAGAGGGGAAATTCTGCACAGAACATTTCAGCTGCAGTAATTAATTACACCAGTAATGACACCTTCTCACCAGTTAAGCAAATACTGGGGCCTCTGTTATGCCCAGCCACTCTCCTACAAAAGCAACCCTATCCTCAGTCCTGTACAGAGCATAGAAAAGCTACCATTTTTGGACCACAACTCCAATTCTCCGAGTTGTAGTCTAGAAAAAGAACGTTTTTAAAAAGCTCTGGTCCATTGCTTTTCAGGCATTGTGGAAATAGACCCATTGGCCAAATCATGTCTACAAATTCCAAAACTGGGATAAAGACTGGGCAAATTTAAGCACAACTTTTCTTCTTTCCTTTATACAATCTCCTTCAGTCTTGAGATAATAATGAAAAGAGACGTACCTAGACTACAGGTGAGCTCATCGGCTAGAAATCCTTTAGACTGCTGAACGTCCCAATAGATACTAGCAATTTTAGTGGGGTGGAGAGACAGAAGAGGTATCTAAGCCCAAGCACTTGCTAGTGGCAGTTTGCCTGGGATAGATAATCAAAAGGGGCCCCTTTCTACAAACACACAACCTATTAAAGACAGCAAAGCAAGCAGCGATAAGGTTTTGCGCAATATCATTTCTGCTGAGTTGCCAAAAGGAATCATGACCCCAAATGCCTTAACCTGGCTTGCTCAAGATTACTTAATGCAAACCAGCTCCCACTTGATAGACTTTTGCCTCTGCATCAGTCAGATTCAACCAATGCTTTAAGTGGGTATACTTCTGAGCATGCTTTCTATGCATGGTAATTATAAAGTATGCTGGTCAATGTAAGTATGGTAACAGGCAAAGGAGATGGTTCTTCTGGAGTCATCAGCCCTGTTCAGGTGTACAACATCAAAGAGATTCCACCTAGACATTAGGAAGAATTTCCTGATGGTAAGAGCTGTTAGGCAGTGGAATGCACTGCCTCGGAGTGTGGTGGAATCTCCCATCTTTGAAGGTTTTTAAACAGAGACTGGATGGTCATCTGACAGGAGTGCTGTGATTATGTATTCCTGCAGGGCAGGGGGTTGGACTAGATGCCCTTTGTGGTCTCTTCCAACTCTATGATTCTATGATCTGTACAGAATCAACACATTTGGAGAAAACAAGGATGAGTATGGTATATCCACCCACTGCTATGGTGCAGTGCTGTCTTTGAGTAGCAATGATAACTTGTGCAGTAGAAAGCCTTTGTTGTTGTTGTTGTTCATACTGGGTCCCTATGCAGTGTAGAATGCTGATATTTTGAGGCTGCTAAATTGTACATGGAGCCTACATGAGGACAAAGGATTCCCTGATCAAGAAATTATCTTCCAGCTAATGGAAGATTACAGTAACAGTGATATGTGCATGTGTGGAACTAGCTCATTTTCCCTTGCTTTTATCACTCATGTGTCAATTTTACATAGAAGCTGAACATCTGAATAAGGCTATCAAATTGCCTTATGATGAATCAATTTACTAGACCAGGAGTTCTTAACCTTTGGTCCTGGGACCCCAGGTGTCCACAATGTGCTCACAGGAGGTCCATGAAGGCTTGAAGGCTGCTTGGCCCACCTCCAGCAGTGGAGTGGCCATGTGACAGGAGCCAAAGCAAAGGCTGGCTGGCTGGCTTGGCCTGCGCATTGCCATTCAGTCTGCTCCAGCCACAAACTTGCAGGAAGAAGCAGAAGAAAAGTCTTCCTCCAGTGCTTCTGAGGGAAGGTTTAATGGATGGTGTAACTGTATTTTTATTATCATCATCATCATCATCATCATCATTTAGGGTTTAAAATCATGAGTTGAGTCTTGGGGGTCCACAGCAACCAAAGATTGGTAAAGAAAAGTTTAAAAACCACTGCCTGAAGAGAGAACATAGCTCAGTGTTAGGACACCTGCTTTACACATCCAAGGTTCCAGTTCAATCCCTGGCATCTCCCAACAGATCTGGAACAAATCATGCCTGAAAACCTAGAGCCATTATCAGTCAGTATTGACAATATTAAGCAAGATGGACCAACGGTCTGATGCTGTATAAGCTACTTCCATATGTTTTAACTGTCTTTTGTAAGTAGAAGCAACACTTTAGGTCTCAGTGGTGTTATATGTCTTTTTTAGGACAGGAGGAACTGAACAGGGAACCTTCCACTGCAACTTCACCACTAAACTGTTGCCTGCTCCCCATTGAGGGTCTTAGAAAGGTTAAGAGAGTGGCTCAAAGGAGCAGAGCTGTTTCTGTAAGGAGTCAGTCTAGAGGTTATGCTTTCCAGTAAAGTTTACTTGTGTTCCTCTCTATTACCTTTCTTACAAAAAACAACTACAAAACCCCCAGACCCATCTTTTCCTGCTGGCACACAATGACTGGAAAAGGCAGTGTGGCAAATGTTGGCATTTTCCCTGCTCCTTGTTATGTGCTCTTTCTTTCTTTGGGCCTGCTGTTATTTAAGCACAGTTCTATTGTTATCATGATTATGCTTCTGGGATTTCAGAAATAGCTTTCAATGGAAAAAAAATTAATGCAGAATCCTAAGTGGGGAAGTTGTCTATGTGATATAAAAAGAATTGCCAAGCATCAGGATGGCCCTGAATTTCTGTGGAGCCCGTATGGTTTGCAATCTGGAAGTCAACACAGGATTTGGATTTAGGATGGTGGTTCTTAACCTGTGGTCCAGGGGGATCCTCCACGAAGGTTTGAAGGCTCCTCGGCCCACGTCCTCCCTGCAGCGGAGAGGCCATATGACAGATTGAGTCAAAAAAAGAAGGTGGTAATTTTTTTTTACAAAAAAGGAATGCGGCTTGGCCTATACATTGCCATTCGATCCACTCCAGCCACAAACCCGCAGGAAGAAACAGGAGAAAACTCTTCCCTTCCCCTACAGTGCCTCTCAGGAAAGGTTTAATGGAAGGTATAATTGTATTATTGTTGTTGTTGTTTTAAATCTTGACTTAAGTCTTGGGGGTCTGCAGCAACAAAAGATATTTCAAGGGGATCCCTGGTACAAAAAAAGCTTAAGAGCCACTGATTTAGGATATGAGTTCAGCTCCCATTCCTTATATAAACCTATGGCAGTCAGTTCATTATCTCTCTGCCTGAGTTCCACATGTACAAATTCAGAGTCCACATCATAGGTGTGGGTTCAAAGAAAGGTTGTATCACTTTGTAAATGAATGCTGCAACCCTAAACACAAATTATCTAGAAGAAAATTCCACTGAAATCAATTTAGTTAATTTATGAATTTTTAAAAAAATGTTTATGGCTAGGTTATAAAATTGTTATTAAAATGACACCTCCTACTAATTCCATTGCACCAACCATCCCAGCCTTATGCTTGCCTTTCTGTGACACATGCTACCCAATTTTTGAATAGTCAATATACTGCAAAAAAATCTCTCTCAGAGAAAAAGGTACAAAGTTTTTTCAGTGCTTTTCTTGGGAGAAGTTTAGTTTTAATTTGACTGAACCCATTCATGGATACCAGCTAATGCTGCTTCTGAAATCCCACCACATAGCATACCCTCTTTCAACTTATGAAAGAAGGCCCTTTTATTACTTGCTAGGTTAAAAGGTTATAAACAGATTTACTAGGTGACATCAAAGCAATACTTTGTTCCACGGTCAAGGCAAATGCATAAAATTGTACTTTGTGGAGTGATGTAAAGGGTAACATAGTACGTAAATTATAACCAGTATCTCACATTTTAATAGTTTGAAATTTTATCTAGCTATTTCTTCCTACATACTGCTGAAAATGGTCTCTGTGGTAGTATTTTGGAAAGAGATTTCATTTTCAATCCCCTGCTTAATCCACACTTTAATCCATATGAATAATTTATTGAAGGCCAGATCAGTTACAAACAGTAATATGGGTGCATGTTAATAAATATAATACTTTGGGGGAGGGGAAATCTAGCAGTATATCTTTAGTCTTGTTTCCCTTTCCCCTCACATATAATCAGTACCAGAACTGGACAAACTATACCTCACTCAAGGTGTCATGGTTTTTTATTATCTCATTCCTCACTGACAGCCAAACAACTGAAAGAGAGGGTGGCAATAGAGTTGCCATCTTTTTCTCCTTTCAAACATACTCCTACACTTTCCTAGAACAAATCCTGTAGAAATTCAACAGCAGGGATTTTTTTTTATAACTGAGGAAAAAAGATATCTGCTGTATTTCTTCTCTGACATGCAACTGTTAAAGGCACAGGGATCTTGCCAAGAAAAAGTAGTGATTCAAACAAGCCACATTATTTTATTTATATAGTAACATTTTACATAATCCAGCTAGCGGCATAGCCAAAGTTCTAAGAGCCATATATCAAAACACAAACACAAATCTTCACACAGCTGACAGTCTTTGCATGTGTCCATCAGTTGTCACCCAAGCAGGGCAGGACTTCACCCCACAGTTGTGGGGATGAGCTTCTCCCCCATGCTCAGACCATGGATTATTGCTACTTCTCAGCATCCGCCTACCTGGTTGCATTATTACCCATCATGACTGCTTCGCTCTCCCTTCTGTTACTTTTCAAAGCCTCTTGGCTTTGATTTACACCTTTTCCTCTGCATTCTCTGTCTTCTCATCCCTCAACCCATAATCCCTGAGAACTTGGCCTATACATGATGCACTTGCCACCATTCTTCTGAACGCCCCATTCTTCCTCACTGAAAACAGTGAATTTCTTACACTGGAAGGGAACAAATTTACATAAACACATATAAGGAAACTGTTAAATATGATAAGTATGGAGGATTAAGCACACATGCTGGAGGCTAGATTAGATTTTAACTAGTCTGTTAAAACTATACAGATTTTAACTAGTCTGTTTAAAACTATAGACTGTATTCTATAGAGTTCTATGGATACCATGGACTGCCAAAAAGACAAATACTGTAAACGTGTTCAAGTGTATATCAAGCCTGGACTCTCTCTAGAAGTCAAAATGATTAAACTGACGCTATCTTACTTTGGATGTATCATGAGACATTATGACTCACTAGACAAGATGGTAATGCTTGGTAAAATTGAAGGCAGAAGGAAAAGAAGCAACCCATATTACAGGTGGAATGACTTAACCAAGGAAGCCATGAACCTGAGTTTGCAAGACCACAGCCGGGCTGTTAATGACAGGATGTGTTGGAAGTCTCTCATTAATAGGGTCAAGTGTAAGTTTACAGTGATGGCAATTAATAATAACAAGATAGTACTTCGTAACTGAAATGCCCCTCTCCTCTGCAGGAGTAAAGACGGGTTAAAGCATAGAAAAGATGGTGTTGAAAAGTACTGTGTGGCAGACTGCCGTAGAGCAGGGAGGAGCTCTTGAGGATAAAGGGGGAAATCATGAGTGCCTTAGATATCACTTAGGTGACTTCTATTCAAAATAATAGTTTCTTTAGTTCTATTTTTTCCTGCCATTTTCTACTTTGACCTCACAACATTAAGCTCTCCTTCCATTGAAAAGACTGCTGTTGTGGCCTCACATTCCCATATCTTCCAAAGCAAGGAAAGAGTTTAGAAATGGAAGTTGTAAAGCTGAGCCAGGAGAGGGTGAAGGCATTTTCCCAGGGTCAGTCTCAGGCTCCAAGGCTGTTGGCTGTGTCAAAGAATAAACAGCAAACAAGGCTGCATTGTCCCAAGGGTAGAGAAAGGAATTTGATTTGGACCCAGGTTGCTGATTTGCTCCTAGTACACAGAACCTCTTTCTCTGCCTCTCCCACACCAAGCAACTTTCCAACTGAAAGGAAAGCCTTTATGGGCCTGGTCATACAGGAAGGTCATTTCGAGACTGTGTCCCTTTATAGACCATGGAAAATTTCCTGGACATGATAGCTGGGGGATTCTGTGTGTTGTAGTCAAAACCAGGAACGTTTCTAGGCTCTGTACCCTGCTGCAGACTAAACATCAGAGGCATCCAGGAGCCACTTTCATATCGCTGTGTCCACTGTGTGGATATATAATGCCTGGAAACTCTTAAAATTACATGCTTAAACAGCAACACAGTCTGATGCTGTACAAAATAAAACAGAATACTCTGTAAAAGTCAAGCTATTTTCTAGAGGTCCTCAAAGCCATATCGTGGTGTGTGTGTGTGTGTGTTTTAAAACCACCCTTGATATATGTCTTGTGGGAAAGAGGATGGGTTTTAAAACATTATTTTACTTAAAGTAAATGAACCACAAGATGTATAAAACCAACATGGCAAGAAACACTCAAAATATGCTACCACTCTCCTCTATCATCCAGACTAATTACAGCAATCAACAATCTGTAAGTAAATCTTGTCAGGAGTTAGAGACTGAACTCCATTATAAAATGGCTGAACAACTGCTGAACCATGCTGAGTCATAATGGCTGATTGCATGAACTACCAAGTCATGCCTAGTCAGGCCACTAGAGGGCAATGTCCTATAGATGTATACTGTATGTGGGAGAGCTCAGAACAGCGCTCACTTCCTCCTCTCTTCTCTTCCTGCGAATGCTAAGGCCTGGTGGAACAGTTTCTCCTTCAATTGTAAATATTTGTATATATTGCAACTGTTCGACTTTGAATATAAAAGTGCCTCCTGCTTATTTGTATGTCAAACACTCTGTGTGTGAATATTCTTGGGAATGGGTTGCTACTGAGTCTGCTGAGATAGTTTTTTTGGCTTCTGCTAGGGACTGAGTGTCCTATCATCCCCTGACAAATCTTTCCATAAATTACTGTGTGAAGCAGCTGGGCAATACTATCTGCTACTATGGGTAGAAATAAACAGGATGCATATTACATAGAATGAATTATGTGGTTGATCCTTATTTTTCATGCACATACATGGGTCCCGTCTACACAATTTAAATAATACGTACGGCGTGCGAAAGTTCGCACTTCGGTACAAACGGCCGTTCGAATGCACACAAATGCAAAAGAGGGGGGGCTGGTTTTCCACCCTGAAATACGCACATGCGGCGTTCGGGAGGGAAAGCGGATCGCGAAGAGAAATCCGTACGCCGTTCGGAATGCTGACAGGTCTGTACGGTCCGTTCGCACACATACAAATAGGCTGTGTAATCTGATTGGCTGGCCGAGTTGAGGGGGCGGGGCTAGCACAGAGGGAAATTGGGAGCGGCCGCCATGTTGGTTTCCCAGCTAGTGAGCGTCCGGTAAGTCTGTGAATTTATATGTTTATTTATTTTTATTTTATATTGTAAATACGGAAAACTGACTGTCTGCAAACCAGGAACCTTTAAAAAAAAAAAGCAGCGGGAGATTTAAAACTGCTGCTTGGCTTGCTCGCTCCAGCCAGCTTCGGGAAGAGGGAGTCATACGGAGTTTAGGGCGTTTAAAAAATCGTATAGCCGGTTCATATGCATATGAATGACAGGCTGTTTGTACTTTTTGCCCCCCATACGGATTTTTTATGATCGTATAGCCGCACCCATGGTCAGCTTTTCAATAATGGCCAGAGACCAAAGTTTCTTTTTCCAATTCAAAAGGAATAAATTCACTGCATCTTTCCAATAGCATATTTTAAATCTTGCCGCTAGGCAGGAAGAAAAAAGCCGACTTAGCATCTTATATAAGATAGCTGTATCACGTGAGGGGGGAAAAAAACAACTCACCAAACATCATGCAGCAATGAATTGCAACCTGACATTCATGAGATTTAGCCTAGGTATAGTTCTTCAGTCACTTTAGTTAATACCAGAGAATCCCCCTGCCCCCATGATTCATTGTTGCTGTTTTGGTGAAGGGAAAAGCTATAAACACAAAAGACTCAAGTTGCTGTGTGGAACAACAGCAATAGTTACCATAATGTATATCATTTCCCAGAATTTTCTGTGGCTGGATGAGGACATTAAGGAGAACAGAAAACAAGAGCATATTTGAGAAGAACCATATAGAATACTTCCCTAGTCCAAAGAAAATGAGCTTTCTGTTTGCACTAGAGATGACCTGCTTGTTGGATTACCTGCTATAGACGGACCACAAGTAACAGATTTACAGTGCAATCCCACTAACATGTCTAAAGTAAGCCCCACTAAGCTCTATGAGACTAACTCACAGGTAACTGTGTATAGGAACATAGCCTAAATGACTGTGCAAGCCAAGTCGTAAAGTGTTTCACTTTAGAAACAATGGTGAAAACACACTGACAAAAGTTCTGTGACACACACACGCACACACATTTTTGAATCAGCAAGGTAATGAACAAACAGAGGTGGGGAAATTACAACAAGAATGGAAGTGAATTACTCCCACAGGAAGCAATGGCACAATGGAGAAAGCAGAGTTTCCTATCTCCATGAAGTTCTATACAGAATTTTTTAAAAAAATACAATTGAATCCTGATTGTGGGAAACTTTGAGGAATGTTAATATGAAAATCAGGTGGCTTCCATGTGTGTAAAAGGTAATTTTACATTGTCTGAGCTGCAATGGGTGCTATAAATTTGGCGCCTTAAGTCTTTAATTTACAGTTATTTAAAATGGGAGGCATTCAGAACACCCATGGTAAATAAATATTAATTAAATAGTAGTAGCTGCAATGCTGTGTTCTACATATAAGATGAACATATCCCATTGTCCATGTACCAGCATGCAAGAGATTAAGTAATATGAGTTTAATTTTAATAGCAGCTGGGGGTGGCTCCTATATCCACATACAACATGCGTTAGGAGAGAAAGAACTCTTAAGATTTGGCTTTAGATAAGATCTGTGACTTAGATATTTCTTTGAGGGGGGAAAGCTTACCACCGTGTAATATAAGAACTGGCACATTGCTTAAGTACCCTGAATATACCTCACAGTTGTTGTAGTCATGTGCCCAGTTATCAAGTAGAAGACTTACAAGCATGTGACCAGTCCTATGTGGAACAGTGTGTAAGGAGTTGCTATTCTCAGATACTGGAGGCTGCTTTGTTATATTTGTTTTTGACCTTTGTCCAACCAATTTTGGTCATGGTGACATGTATGTCATTTTATCCTCGCAAGCGGTTTCGGATTCAGCCAAGTCACCCAAGCAACTACATGGCTGGATGAGGATTTAAGCCAAAGTGTGATCCCCATAAGTCGGAAATGACTTGACGGCACACAACAACAACAACAACAACTCCCCAATCCAAATTCAACATTCTATTTGCCACTGCATTTCACTAGTAGGGCCTCAGCCTCCAGCATGCAGCTAGCTGTGTCAACTCATGTGTCCCAGCAACATTTTAAAGGCAAAAGGAAGATTTAAACGCTTGCCTGAACACTTGGAAGGCACACCTGACCTTGAAAGTGGCTGTTTGCTACCAGAGATGTTCAAGTGATTACTCTTCTGCTGAGAGTCAGACATGAACTGCAGTAAATTAAACTAAGTCTGGAGACAGAACAGTTTTTAAGAGAGACAGAAGTGGTTTTAGAGAGCCATCAGTTCTCATGGTTTTCAAACATATTTACTTTTAAAGCTGCACAGACTTTTCTGTCAGAAATAAGGTGGGATGAAAGTGAACACCATAAATAGTAACCACTCTCTAAAATAGCTTTTGATCATGGAGGGACACCATTTGGGGGTTTCATAGTTAACACACCTGGGGAAAATCCTGTTGCTGTACCAAGCTTAAGTATTTTTCATTCCTTCTTTTGCTTTTATTCTGAATATGTATTTGTGAGTTTCATGTGATCTTATCAATATAAGAATGATAACATAACGAAAGGTGATGAAATATACAAGTTGTCCCTTCATATTTGCTGGGGTTAGGGGCAGAGCACCACCACAAAAATTAAAAAACTGCAAATAAGTTAAGCCCCGCCCCCAACATGCATACTACACTACAGTATTGTAGACTCCTCTCCCGCCAAAAGGACTGCCAATACCTGCCACCGTGGTAACAACACCTGCCCTCAGACACACAAACCATGCCCCTCACCCACAGTCACCTTCCCACCAGCTCTCCCTTCTTCGGTCCTGCCAACAACACAACTCCATCTTGCTTTCTTACCTGGCACCAAAACAGCACTGCCCATTTAAAATAGTAAGATTTAAAGTAACGGGCAGTGATGTTTTGGTGCAAGGTAAGAAAGCAAGTTGGAGTGTTTTGTTGCCAGGACAGGAGGAGAGGGGAGGAGGAGGGTGGGGTCTTGGAGTTTGAGCTAGTTGAGCAGCAGCTACAAACTGCAAATATGCAAAACTGTGAATATAACATATGCAAATATTGTTGGAAGTGAAGAAGTATCAACGCTTGTTTACAACTCTGTGGGCATGCTTCTGACCTGCATTTACTTCCTGCTTGCAGAGGTCACTCCCCCCCTTCTTTGCCCCCAAGTAGTTTTAGTGTTTTTACAACACTTCTTTGTCTCAGAAGCTAGCAGCCAGCAACATGAGGCAGCTCTGCTTCAAGATATCTTACATGCACGCACAGGAGTCCGCTTTAGGGACTCCTTCATCTAAGTTAGGTAACTCTTTTCTATCTACTTTTCTTATCCAAGATGTAGTCTCTGCCATAACAAATATTAAGTTCTACTTTATAACTTTACTGAGCATCCAGAATGGTTTATGTCTTGTCTTGCACCAGAAGCTCATGAAGCACTGGGTGTCTGCTGCAATCTGCTTAATATAAATACCAAGCCAATCTAACAAATATGAAGGGGCAACTGTACTGTAGTAATCTTCCAGGTGGAACCGGGCAATTCTTATGTTTAGAATCCATATCTCCTGTGACTTTTGCTAACTACCACCAAATGAAAGTGGCTAGCATCTGTGCTATATACAGTGTTATTTGTATCATCCCATGGATTTCCTTTATCCTCACTTATTATTTCAGTCCTTATAAAAAACTGTAATAATCATAACAATGCAAGTAAATTTATGCAATTTTTAAAAACTGCTCTGCAATTTGCACAACATTAGATCATTAGTTTCATACCAGTGGAATGACATATTGGTAGACTCTGCTCTTTTATGCTCATTATGGTACAGACATGAATTCACTCTAATCCAAACAGCTGGTTGATAACATGATTTTGAGTGCAGTATTGCAGAAAAGTGATTCTGAACCTCTGCGGTAGAGAAATGTTGGTACTAGTCAATGGGTGTTGCCTCCTGCACACACAAGCATAAAGGCACAGCTTCTCATTCAGCTATTTTAGCTGCCCATCTGCTCCCTTTCAGCTATATTTAGGAGACATCTGGCTTTCTCCTATTCAGACTAGAGGCCACTTCCAGCTGGTTCCAACTGACAGAGACCACGGTTGAAGCCAAAACAGGAGACAAAAGATTCTATGGGCTAAAAAATCACTTTGCCTGATTAAAAATAAAAAAAAAGAGTACCAAGGGGGTGAGAGCAGAACTGTTCTGACAAACACTGGTGCTCGGTTTGATCAATAATTATTTCTGGAGGAACAGCAGCCAACATAAAAGCTAGGATTTATAGCAGTCTCCCCAAGGTTCATGACATACCAGGGCTAAAATGTTAGGTCTATTTCAGGCCAAGCTGTCCAGTCATCCATTCACACTGCAGCCAAGCCAGAGGTCAAGCTTTAAGGAGAGATGGAACTAATGCAGAAGCAAACTATGGTACTCACTTAGCAGCTGTCCTAATGCCAAGCCCATGGTCAAGAATATCAATCTTTTTCAAGGGAAAGAAAAAGAACAAGGCCAAAGAAACAGATAAAGCCTCCAAGAGAGGGATGCAAAATGGTGGCCAAAAATCTGGCAGTCATCCACCCTGGATGATAGTCCAGCAATGCCATCAATCAGTATAAGTAAAGCGGCAAACATATAGTACACTAGAAAATATCCAGGATACCTTTGCCATTTAGGTTAGAAAACTGAAACAAGAACTTTATCAAAATCTTCTTGCCCTCCCCAAAACTAGAAGTGCCTTGGAAGCCTTTTAAGCCAATTTCTTCTGGAAGTTGGCTTAGAAGGTATTCAAGACACTTTCTGTTCATCAGAGACTGACCTGCACAGTTGTGTGCACAGCAAGTACCTTGAACTTGCTGAAGCAAATACACCAGACTGCATGTTGCAGAGGGAGTTTAAAAAAGACAAAAAGCATATACCGTAAACATTCTGCTTTATAAATGATACACAATAATCTACAGTAGTCCATGGGGAGCCTGGAAAAGGGCTTCCAGTGGTCATAAATCTATGCTTTTTTACCCTATATATCACCTATGGTTCCATTTAGGTCTCCACTGCTTGCCCTATGATAAAACCAATCGATAGTATTTTGATGTCACACTTCCTCCAAGATGTTATAAAATGCCTATTCCCTCTCCTTTAATTCCCACAACAACTCTGTGAACTCTGGTCTGGCTGAGAGACTGGCACAAAGTTACCAAGTGGGCTTTATGACTGAATGGAGATTTGGACCCAATTTCCCAAATTCCTGTCCAGTGGGCATCCCACACTAGCTCTTCTTGCTGCATAGTCCCTTCACATTCTCTGGGGTTTGGTTCAAGGACCCCCTGTGAATACGCAAATTCGTGAATACTCATGTCCCATTGTATGCAATGGCATAGCAAAATGGTATCCCTTTTATAAGATGGCAAAATCAAGGTTTGCTTTTTGGATAATTACTTTTTAAAGAATATTTTCAAGCCGTGAATACTTAAATCCATGAATGCTTAATCTGTGGATATGGAGGGACAACTGTATTTCCCTGTACCATCCCAGTCCTTTACAGAAAACTAAGTAATAGTCTAGAATAATGGGGGTCAAAAGAAGTAATACAAATTAAGAAAACTGATATGTATATACATAATTTTCTGAGTGTGGCAAACAGGCTTACGAGCACTACAGATAAAGATTCTTTTCCTATCAGAAAAGGATGTGAGGGTAAGCTTACACTCCACTACAAAACATTTAAAACTTGGCTCCCCTGTTTATAGCTGACTAGTTGTAGCTCAAATAATAAGGTACTGAAGTAGCTAGAGAGCCCCAAGTCTCTAAAATTTAGATGCCCAAAAAGTGCTGTTCACAAATGTTTGGAGAACTCATACAAAGTTCTGAGTGCTCACACTTTTTGTTAGCAGTTTCAAGCAAGGCTCAGGAAACAATCTCCTAGTCATTATGGTGATGTTATCTGAGGTATTATGGGAGCTACACTCCTACAGTGCCTTTTCTAAGGTTTGCTAGCAGGGAATACATTTTTAAGGAAGGCATGAGGCCCAAACCTTGATGACATGGCAGAACCACAACAGGACCCTTCAGTCTATTGTTTTGAGTAACAGAGAAAGCCAAATTTCCCTCAGAGCAGGCTGTCCTCCAGTTCTCCTTACTGGTTTTAATAGTTTTACTCCACAACACACTTGAATGTTTATGTGGCTGATGAAGAGCCTGCCAGCTGAGTCCTAATTAATAACTCTCTGGCACATAAGAAATACCTCAGAACAAGTACTGTGCTTGTTTAGACAATTGAGAAATATAATGGGCTGGATTCTATCTTCTCAAAAGATTCTTTCAGTGATTAAAGGCAAGACCTCCATGGAAGGGTAATTTAAACAAACAGTATAAGTGATGACTGGCTCCAGAACCTTCAAACCCACAAACCTGAGTGAGACAAACATATTTTGACTGTCATAGCTAAACAGCATTACAGGAGAGGTTTCCATGGTGCAACTCCTGTGGTCTTTTCAGTCAGCACCAGGTGAAGATTCTCCTGTTCAGTTTGGCCTTTTAAATACAGTAATTCTGTTCTCTAGGCTTCTCAGTTTTAAAATCTGTGTAATTATTCTAGCACAGGACTCAAGGCAGCTGTAATTTGGGGGCCCTGTAAGTTATGTTTTATTCTTAAATTGTATTTTTAAAAATCTTGATGTCATGTTCTATTGCCTGTATTTAATGTTTTTATTTTGCATTTGGAATTTTTGAAGCCATCCAGACAATTTCATGTTATGGGATGGCATACTTCTACCCAAATTTATAAGATATTCTCAGCTATGGATATAGCAGAGCAGCCTTAAGAATTAGGATTGCCAGAGTGAAAAAAGGAGAGGGCTCCTGTACCATTAATGGTTGTACAGAATGACACATCATTCACACAAAAAAGGCCCATGGCTGCTAAAGAACAGGTTATTTTGCCATTAGTTTTTCTGTATTCTACCCTCCTAAATACCCTAAAGGCACCAGATCCCCTCTGATCTTGGAAGCTAAGCAGGGTCAGGTCTGCTTAGTACTTGGATGAGAGACCAACAACAAATACCAGGGGCAATAGGCTATATTTTAGAGGAAACTGCCTCTAAACTGGCAAAACTGCCTCTGAGTATTCCTTGCCTAAGAAAACCCTATAAAAATCATGGGGTTGCCATAAGGACAAGGCAACTTGAAGCCACATGCATGCACACACGCATGCATGCACGCACGCACACCCACATGCACACACCCTCCTCTTCACCCATGGTGTGATGTTTCTGAAATTATTTCAGCCTCACTACATTCCCTTTGGTTTCCCTAATTGATTTATGAAGAGAATTAGAAACATTATCTGCAGAAACCTTGTCACAGATAACAGCACCATGCCAGTTCTATTTTGCTTTGGGGTGTTGGTGATTTTTTTCTTTACCTATTCTCTGCAATATCCTTGAAAAATCAAAACAAGATGCCAAGAACTATTTGCATATGACCCAGCTAGATAAATAGTACTCTTACCAGGTTCTGTGCCACGTCATGAAAGGTGTGGCCAGTGTGAAAATTATGAGACGCAGGGAAAGACTATTGATAAACAGCAATGCTGTCTTCTGTCACTTCCTGCTAGTGGTAAAATCTATGAAGTCCAGCCAAGATTTTGGTTTTGACAAAAACAGTGTTATAGTGAAGAAACAAACCACCAAAGAACTTACTCCACTTGAACTCCCCCTCACACAAACACTATCTTGCCAACTTCTCAGACATATGAAAGTTATTTTCTACTATCAATGACAAAAGTGGGGAAAGTGGGGGGCCCAATCCTAATTTTTACAATCCACAAATTCCCTAGGAGACCTCCAAATTCTTCAGAACTTCCCATTTTTAGATTTTTATGGCCCAACCACCACAATTCACACAAAACTTCCTGCAGATTTACTTCCCACATGCCCCTTATGCCACCCAAAAGTCCAAAACTAAACGTGACTTCACATCACTTCCAGCTTGAAAAAAAAATGCATTGATGCTTTAGGAGTGCCTCGAGATGGAAGACTAGGCCTATCCTTGATGCATCTGTCCACCCCTGCTCTAGATAGATGTAAACTTTCTTAGAAACTTTCGGGAGTGGATCGCAGGCTTTTGGGGAGCAAAGACCTCAGGAAGGGTATTTCTAAGGTGAAAGCTGCACCACAAACTGTAATTGTTTGTTTCCCCACAAAAGATAGTTCTGTGAGAGGCAAATACAGAATTCGTATAATCAGCATCTCACTGTTGCCATGGTGATCAGCAAGGTGGGTTGTTTCAATACAGTGAGACAACACCTCAAGGATTCTCCAGCCCCGTCAAGATTGAGAAGCTAAATGTTTTTCTTCCCCAATCATTGGTTTCAAATTTGTGCAAAATATAATTTGCATAAAATCCCTGCACAAAACTAGTGACTTTCTGCCTTTGGGAAACTAAACATTCACAAATAGCAAGCTCAACAAGTCAAGCTGATAGCCGTGCAAAATTTATTCAACTCTAACTGATGTGCAATTTGTTAACATATTAATAGCTAAACAAATTGGAGAACATGATCTTGCACTTGAAATAAATGGTGGTCACCCATGTGAAATACTTCATTTAAATCCATCTCAGCCACAGTTAGAAAACATAATTTTAAGGTTTGGACAACACTTTCTTTGTTAAAGGTTAGTTATATAAACAAATGTCAGCCAAGTGTTAGAGAAACTGTAATGAAATTGGTATCTTTTTCCACGTGTTGGTTGTGTTCTCCAGCTAAAGAGTTTTGGTAACAAATATTACTGAACTGGAGAAAATAACCAAAGGATTGAGATACAACACTCAGTGGTTCTGCTGTTACTTTTTAAAAATGAAAACAAAGACCCTGCCGGCTACAAGATTGAAGATTGCTCTTAAGTGGAAGGGTTTGCATAAGCAATCATTAGATAATTGGTGGTGGTGGGGGGAATTGGTCACTCACATTTAAGGAGAAACTGACATGTCATATTAGATATGCTAGAAATGAAATTAATGAAAACAACTTTATTAGTGATTGGTTTCCATGTTATATACGCCAATAACAATAAAGACATATTGATGTCTCCAAAATCTCATATTGATCTTTGGAATGGCATTTGATCTTGAGCCATTATCCTGTTGTTGGATACAGTTGTCCCTTCATGTTCGCTGGGGTTTGGTTCCAAGACCCACCGTGAATACCAAAATCTGTGAACACTCAAGTCCCATTACAGTATATGCAATGGCATAGCAAAATGATGTCCCTTATATAAGATGGCAAAATCAAGGTTTGTTTTTTGGATTATTTTTTTTTTTAAAGAATACAGTATTTTCAAGTTGTGAATACTTAAATCCGTGGATACCAAATCCGTGGATAGAGGGACAACTGTACAATATTTTGATAAGGGATGATTTCTGTATATACCCCTCATCTGGTATGCAGCACATTATCACTGTGCATTTTCTTAAATTACTTTGTTGCATTTGTTATTAAAAACAAAACAAGGTAAGCTGATTTGTTACAAAGACACAACTCATCCAATGTACTAACTTTTACATGCAACAAGGCAACAGCTACTGGATTTCCCAGTACTGGGCTTTTTTAATGAAATGTAAAAAAATAAGATCTCAATGATACACAGTCTTTTCAAGACAACAGCAATAACAAATGCCTGCTGTCTCAAGAATTTTTTTTAAGTTGCCCAATTTACAATAGAAGTACAAATCAAGGCAAGGTTTATATCTCTTAATTTTCAAAGGAGGATTACTTGAAAAGTTCCATAAGAGCTGAACTAATTCAATATTTTGCATGCAATGATAGCTAAGACACATCTACATTATAAATCATTTCCTTTACCAGTGAACCAGGTAGTTGATTTGACAGAGCTGGAGCTCATAATGGGGCCAATGAGAAACAAGATGGAAATATCAGTATGTTCAGGTGAACCCAAAAGTACAGGAAAACATAAGTGGCCTACCTTCACCCACAGACAACCATAAAGGACCAAGCATGCTCAGTAGCCATGTGATGATGAGTGCGGTTGGAAAACAAAACTGAGGGAGGACAGAATGGAATGGAGCGTCCTGAAGGAGAGCAAGAGCATTCCTGATAAGAGGTGAGACAATACTACAACTCTGTCTTGCAGGGCCCAGTTCTTCCCTCTGAGGACCTATGGCAGCAAATATTTAAAAAATAAAAAAAGGCCGCAGAATCCCATTCCAACCTACCCAAATAATTTTCCAAATTAAGAGTGGGCATGCAAAGTGACTGTGAAGAACCATGGAATATTTGGGGAGGGGGGTTGGCCTATAACTTCTAGAATAAATGATTCTGAGATCCATACTCCAGCTAAAAAGACCAATAAATGTGTCCTAGAGCAGTAGCTCTTAACTTTTTCTTTACCCGCAACCCCCTTTAAATATCCTTTGTTGCTGCAGATGCCCAAGACTTAATTCAAGATTTAAAACTATGATGATGATGATGATGATAATGAAAACAGCAGACTGAATTGTAATATGCAGGCCAAGCCAGCCTTTGTCTTGGCTCCTGTCCACTATATTGCAGGCAGGAGGTGGACCGAGCAGCCTTCAAACCTTTGCGGACCCCCTGTGAGGACATCATGGCCCCCCAGGGGATCCGCAGACCACAGACTAAGAACCACTGTCATCAAGCAAATTCAGCCTGAACTCTCCCTAGAAGCCAAGATAACTAACCTGAGACTGTCATATTTTGGACATTTCATCTGTAGACATGACTCATCACAAAAGACAATAATGCTTGGTAAGGTAGAAGGCAATAGAAAAAGAGGAAGACCGCACTCCAGAGGGATAGATTCAATCAAGGAAGCCACAACCAAGTCTGCAAGACCTGAGCAGGGCTGTAGATGATAGGATGCCTTGGTAGTTTCTCATTCATAGGGATGCCATAAGTTGAAGTCAACTTGACAGCAGTTAATAGCAACAAACCCCAATAAAATTATTTTTCCAAGCTTTTGTTTAAGCATCCACTGAAATTGCCAAAAATTGGAGGCTGGGTCCATGTTTATGTGCTAATTGGCCTGCTTGAGCCCCTAACAGTTAGAGCATGATTACACTGCAATATATTGTGAAGTTGAAGGCTTTCATGACCAGCATCCATAGGTTTTCCCTGGTTCTTTTCTGGGCTGTGAGGCTATGTTCTGGAAGAGTTTCTTTCTGATGTTTCGCCTGCATCTGTGGCTGGCATCTTCAGAGAATGGTTGGGTAGGAGTGTGTGTGGGATTTATATACTGTGAACCCCTATTGGGGAGGATATGTAAATTTGTGTATTTGAATGGCTAGTTTCTGGGTGGAGATATGCAAGGAGGATTAGTGTCTGTTTGGCTAATGGTTACTTAATGGTTGCAATATATTGTCACAATGCTCACTTATTTAAACTTATTTCAAATTTTAGTTTAGTTGTGAATCCTCAATTGCAGTTTCTTTTAAAAAAAACTTTACACTGGAACTGGAGGCACACTTTAAATATGTAGTAATAATATGACTTGTTAAGTACAATTACAATAACCAGCAAAAATTTGCTAAGGAAGTTTATGGCCATGTTACGGTTCCTAATATGTTTTTAAAAAGGACTTTCTATTCAACTAGACTTTGTGTAAAGCACTACTCCTTAAGGGGCTTTCCATAAAAATACAGAAATTGAGAAATTTGGAGCTGGCAGCCATCCGGTATACTGTTTTGGGAATACTGCATGACAGTCTTTGGGCAACAAACCATGGCGGCAAGAATGACTTTACAAACCTGTATTTCCAGCTAAGCATCAACAATCACTTCTGTACTTGCTAACACCTCTGCTGGCGAGCCTGGTTGTTATTAAACAGTGCCCAAGCAATGGCCAAAAGCAACAGACCAAAAGCATATTCCTTCATCCACTATCATAGCAAAATAGATTACTTTTGTTTTGTTTTTGCTTTTGTAAAGATAAGGAAGATAAAACTGCAGGGTAGCTGTGATTTCAGTTCTTGCACAAAGTGCCCTGACATTTTCTATGAGCATAAGTATTCTGGCTTCTTGCCCCAATAAATCTTTATTTTAAAAGCATTTCCATCATCACCTCACTGTAGCCTTTCGTAAGGAAAACTGGCTTCCTCAGGCACCTCTTGAAACAATAAGCCAGCACCTATCTAAACTAGCCTTCCTCAATCTGGTCCTATGCAGATATATTGGACTACAACTTCGCAGCCCTAGCCAGCATGACTATTGGCTGGTGAGAATTGTGGTCAAACACATTTACATTTCAGAAGGGGAAACTGGGTGTTGTCTAAACAATGAAAATACCCATCATAGAATTAATGGAAAATACCTTTGCTCCCAACAAGCTGAGCAGGAGATTCAGTATATTCGGAGGGAGGGGGCCGAAAAACTCAATTTACCACACGTTAGGGGACTTCATGGTTTTCTACAAAGTTTTTTTAAACTGCATAGACTGCACATTCTGAGCCAGGAGGAAGTTGAAAGACGACTGGTCTATCATCCAAGAAGGGGTGGGCTTTCCTCTTACTTAGTCCAGAAGCACCAGTTTGGCTTTCTGGATGACCAAGTAACTGTGCGCTGTATCGCAGCATAGGGGTGGATTTTATTTAATTTTTTTCAAGCGAAAGGTCTCCCTTCTGTCTATACAAAGTAAGTGTTAAAAAATGTGCAGCAACCATTATTTATTCGGGGGGGGGGGGGAGATAGCATCCTGTACTCATGGCTGCCATCTTGATTTGTGGGAAAGGGTCCATCTGACTTCTTCACTGTGCATTGCTTTTCAGGCAACTTTTTTTGAGAAAATCGTGGAGACAATAGGGAGCTGCTTCAAATGCCCAGTAATGCGCATCTACTCATTGTATTTCCTTTTGTGTAGTCAACCTTGGTCTATGCTTTTTGTTCCTGCTCCAGTAGGTGAACTGTTGCCAGATAACACAAAGCAGCAAATCAATTACAGATGTTTACCAGGAAATGAAAAGTCATTGAAAATAAATTTTGAAAGAAAATTTCCATACAGTTGAAAAGCTAAAGGTGGCTACTTGGATCTCTCTTTCTCTCTCTTATACACACACACACACACACACACACACAATCAAGATGACTTTCTGACAAAAACAAGGAGTTTCTGATATCTCCTATGGTATCTCGCTGCAGAGAACGAGAGTCAGTCTGGAAAGTAACCAGCATAGTCTTGGAAAGAAGTATCCCAAGACAAATATCAAATAACTATTTAGGAGACATCTGTTTATTTAAAATATTTATGAGCGGCCTTTTAAGGGAAGTGCCCACATAAAGTGATTCATCCAAAAAAATACAAATCAAACATTCTCATACCAAGAGCAGTAATTAATAAAGTATTGTAATATCTACATCATCATATTGTTTTAAAATCACTAATTACCATTTAGATACCAGCGAGATCATTTAAATACCAGTAAAAATCACAGAACTTGTTTTTTCAAAGATCTGAAATATTTAAGCCTTTTCCCCCCTGCCTACCTCAAGGCCTACAAGAGCCAGTGTAGTGTACTAGTTTGAGTGTTGAACTAGGACTCTGTAAAACCAGGGCATTTACACAGCAGTTTTTATCCCAGGATAAAAACTGCCCCTCACTGTTCCCACAATTTGTCCCTCACTGTTCCCACAATTTGTCGTGGGTAGCAAAAGGCTCTTTTTAAAAATTTATTGTTTACACCTACCTCCATCCCAGGAAAGGGGCACACAGCAGAGCTGAATTTTGATTGGCCGGACCTTGGGGGGAGGCATTGTAAGGGAAGCCTGGCAATTCTGGATCTTCCATTTTTGTATTAGTAGGGTCCTCCGCAGCCTCCAAAGCCCAGCTGGCAGAAGCCCCCCCCCCTGCTCTGGCAGCTCTTCCCTTCCAACCCCACTACTGCTGCCGGGGCCAGGGGGGCCTTCTCTATGACTGACAGTCATGGAGAAAGCATCCTCCACCACGGCAGCTTGTTCTGCCCAGCACCGCCTTCGCCTGGGAGGACAAAGAAGCATCATCAGCCTCCCAAGCAAATGCGTCGCTGGGTGAACGATCTCCCGAGGGCTAGGGCGCTTCTGAGTGTCAGAAGCAGCCTAGCCCTTGGGAGCTCATCCTCCCCATGATGCCTTTGCTCAGGAGGCTGAAGATGCTTATTTGTCCTCCAAATGTCAGAAGTGCCCTAGCCCTCAGGAGCTCATCGGCCCTGTGGCACCTTCGCTCAGCATCTTCGGCCTCCCAAGCAAAGCCATTGCCAGAGCTCCCGGGGGCTAAGGCACTTCTGAGTGTCAGAAGCACCCTAGCCCTCAGGAGCTCATCCGCCCTCCAATGCCTTCGCTCGGCATCTTCAGCTGCCCAAGTGAAGCTGTCGCCAGAGCTCCTGGGCGCTAGGGTGCTTCCGAGTATCAGAAGCGCCCTAGTCCTCAGGAGCTTGTCTGCCCAGCGACGCCTTCACTCAGGAGGCTGAAGACGCTCCTTCGGCCTCCCGAGCGAAGGTGGCACCAGGCAGAATGAGCTGCCACGGCGGGAGGGGCACTTTCTCCGTGACTATCAGTCATGGAGCTCTTATGACAGCTTCTTTCACCAAGGGAACGGTCCCTCAGTGGAAGAAGCTTCTGCAGTTGGCAGTGAGCTGGGAGAAAGGGCCAGACAGGGGAGGGGAGAGACCTCGCCTGGCTTTCAGCTCGCTGCAGCTTCTGCCAGCCAGCTTTGGGGCCTGTGAAGGACCCTACAAAGGGCCATACAAAAATGGTGGATCAAGAATTGCAAGGCTTCCCTTGAAAGCCTGCCACCTCCAAAGTCCAACCAATCAGAAATCATCCCATTTCCCAGGATGGTTCCTGATTGTTCAGACAACCAATAGCCTGGGTTGTCCTGGACTTTCCAAAAAAGTCCCTGGGAAATAGAGGGATGGAAAGCCATGGGTTAACTGGGTTTTTTGCTACCCCTCCTTCCGAATATCATGTGATGTGTGTGAACCAATAGGCTTCAACACCAATTCTTCTTGGGGGGAGGTTGCCATGTAAATGGGCCCCAGGGTTCAAATTCTCGCTCAGTCATGGAAACCCACTCAGGTTAATCCTGGGCAAGTCACACTCAGGGCTTGTCTACATGAAGGAAAAACACCAGACTGTTCCACAGTAATAGCAAGTCGCAGGAGTGACGTGTCTAAATGGTTTTATAGCCCCCATAAAATTCACATTCCTGTAGCCGAGAAGGTGGTGCTGCTGCCAAACTTTTTTTTAAACTTTCTATGGTATGCACAAGCAATATTCCACCTTTCCAAAAAAAAAAAAAAAAGAGAGAGAGAGAGAGAGAGAGAGAGAGAGAGAGATAACACAAACTTCCATTTTATTGCCTTAGTGATCACTTGCTAAGGTGAAAATCCAACATGGTGGCAGCAGGTGCTTGCCCTGTAAGCCAGCCCCGCCCCCTGTGCTCATCCAGCCAATCAGGTTTGCACTTTGTCTTGCATGGGGAAGTGACTCATGTCGAGTTGCTTGTCTTAACAAATGAAAATGCGCATATCACTGGAGCTTTTTTAAAAAGTCGGGAAAAGCTGTGAAGGCTTTTCTTGCATAGTTTTTACTCTTCTGCCCCCTCCTCCTTCACAATACAAGACAATGCGGGATCCCATTAAGCCGCTCTGATAGCCTTGTGGCTGAAGAGCACGGTATAAACAAATAAAATAAAAGAAATTTTAAAAATCAAGACAGCTCGTTTGCTGAGCAAATTCTGTGAGGGGTATTTTCACCATGGGGACAAACCCCTCAGTCTCCATGGAAGGCAATAGTAAATCACCTCTGAACAAAGCTTGCCAGGAAACTCCATGACAGGTTCACCTTAGGATTGATGCAAGTCAGAAGTGACTTTAAGGCACACAACAACAACACCTACAAAGAAGGGGCCATACACACCCCTCTTGGATAAGAATTCTGCAGTGTGTATCCACCACCAAAGAAGCCCTCTGTCTTGTGCCCACTGATCTCACTACCTCGTAAGTGGGCACACAAGAATGTCCTCCAAGGCTGATCATAAAAGGTAGTATGAATTATCAGTGTTTCTTGCAGTGGATTTCCTCTCTTTACTACATTGATGAACTCTCCCTTCAATAAACCCAAAAGGAAAAAAGACTTGCTGCAACAAAAATTGGCTTTTACATCCATCTTTCGTAACTGGCCCCTCCCTGAAACTACCATGTTACCCAGGTTCTAGGTGTGATTTTAAAAGCTGGTGAGGAGTAATTAACTAGGGTGTTTGCAACACAAGATTCCTTCAGTTAACAAGGTGTGTATGAGCAAGTGTTCATGGTTCACCCCATGCAGGTAGGGGGCCAAATGAGGTGAACCATCAGCACCCTGTTCTTGGTTCTTAGCTCTGTTACATTGAAAAAGAAGGGGAAAGGAGACTTGTGGCAATTTAAAGACTAACCATTTATTTCAGCATTAGCTTTCATGTACTAAAGGCCACTTCTTATACATAAGTGGAGAGGAGTAGTGGAGATTTACTTGCAAACAGAGTAAATATTGTGGTGCTTTTATTTTTCGGTTCCATGGCACATCTCTAAGGAGAGAGAATTACACTGCTACAAAAAGCCAGAGAATAGATTTTCCTTGGTTTTTTCCCAGGCTGTGAGGCCGTGTTCTGGAATAGTTTCTTTCTGACATTTCGCCTGCATCTTAGAGGATGCCAGCCACAGATGCAGGCGAAACGTCAGAAAGAAACTATTCCAGAACACGGCCTCATAGCCCAGGAAAAACCCCAGGAAAATCTATGGATGCCGGCCGTGAAAGCCTTTGACTTCACACCAAACAGAGAAGCCCTTGGGTTTGGGTGGAGCTGCTACGACTGAAATATAACTTTTGAAAGTGTGAAATGACATTTTCAAACCTGGTGCCCTGCAGATGTTTTAGACTGCAGCTCCCACCAAATTCAGCTAACACAGCCAATAGTGAAGGATCATGAGAACTGAAGTCTAAAATGTATGGAAAGCATAAGATTGATACAGGGTATCCGTGCCCTCACTAAAAGAATATTTAGCTAAGCAATAGTTGCCCTTTTTGACAGGTATACCACATCTGAAGTATGAGACCATACTACTCTACTGGACCCTCCAGTGATTAAAGCAGCCCCCCCCCCATTTTACCACCTCTTAACATTTTATTAGCATATAAAACAGGAAGCAGTGCAGCCCCATAAAACCAGGTAGGAATTCAGACCTGAAGCTACTTGCAATCATGTCCAGAGTTAAATGTTTCTATTAGGGCTAAACAAATACAACTTGACTCTACAAGGTATCCTAGTTAGGTGTGGCTCTGAGGCAGAACCATGGCAGTTCTCTTCTTAAAAATTATTGATAGAAAATGGTGAACAGCCAGATGTTGTAACAACTTAATTTTGCCACAGGTCTCATATGTACAGGTATACCTCGGTTAACAAATTAAATGTGTTCCTGAGCATTACTTCTTTAACAGAACCTTTGGTTCCATAGGTAGAAATAACATGGAAAGAATAGGGATAGGTTCCCACACCATAAATATTTCAGCAAACTTTTTCAAAACTACCATTAAGTACATGTGAAATTAAACAACTAGGTAAGGCAAGCCTTGCATAACATTTTAAATCTTCTAGAGCAGTAGCTCTTAACTTTTTCTTTACCAGGGACCCCCTTTAAATATCTTTTGTTGCTGCAGACCCGTAAGACTAAACTCAAGATTTAAAACCATAATAATAATACCTGGTAACAACAACAACACAATTACACCACCCATTAAGCCTTTCCTCGGAGGTATTAGAGGTGAAGACTTCTCCTGCTTCTTCCTGCAAGTTTGTGGCTAGAGCGGATTGAATGGATATGCACAGCCCAAGCCTGCCAGTCTTTGCCTTGGCTCCTGTGACATGGCCACTCCATGCAGGGAGGAGCTGGGTGGAGCAGCCTTCAAGCCTTCACAGACTCCCTGTGAGGACATTGCAACCCCCTGGGGGTCCACAGACCACAGATTAAGCATCACTGTTCTAGAGACGACTTAAAAGCTTCTTCCAAAATGCATCCTGAGATTATTTTTCCTTTCAACAGCCTCTACTTTTTTATGATTTCCATTTTGGTGGTGAAACTTACAGATCTATGCTTTTTCAACATGCCAGGGTAGTTGGTGAGGCAGGCTAATCCCCTTTACCCTTCTCTTTCTGTTTTGCTCTTCACACATGCTCAGTAAGTGCTTCTGAAAGCAGCTGTTTACCTTGCCTGTTGGACGTAAGCATCACTGCTACAGCAGGATCACCTAGAGTAGAATCCCATTCTTTCCCATGTCAAGTTTTATTGCACTGTTTACTGCAGACATACTGCTGCAACCCAACACTGAATGTATGTCCTCTTTCACCATTTCCCCAATGCCAATGCTGTAAAAACAAAACAAAACCTTCCAACTACACAGAAGACAAGAAAAGGAAGGATGGGCTGGGGTCCCATAAAAAGACTTTGTAAAAAGGAGCTTCTTTGTCAGAAGCTTTGTTAACTGAGTTATTTTTGTACATGAGAGAGATGGGGTTGTACACTCTCACACCCACACCTCCAATGTCCTAAAGTGAGACACGGGGCTTCTAGTCATGTTCACCTCAATATAAGTTAAGCCTTTAACATGTTCAGAAATCCTGTGGTATTACGGCTCCCAATGTCTGTTGAAGCGTACTTGAGGCAAAAGCCCTAAGCAGACCTCTCCATCAAGGATTGAAACAGTGGATGGGCACATATATGAAGATCAGGTGCAGAACCAGCACATGCAGCCTCACAATGTTGGCTGGCAACTTCCACATGAGCAGAGTGGTGAATCTGTTTTGGGTTTTAGCTAAAACTTTAAAGGAGCTAGTTCAGGTGCTGAATGCTACCCCTGAAATAGGTTCAGCAGTTTGGCTATTTTAATGTTTGTCAAACCTGGTCAAGATTCACCTCTGCACTGATATGGGAACAACCAACTACCACTGTAGCCCCATCTGTCTTACACACCCATATAAGACTCACACAATGAGTTCCATAATTCCTGAAAATAAACTTAAGCATGTTAGGCAACTATGATCCCCATTCTCTCATTCAAAGGATTTGGTTTCTCTCTAGACTGAAGCCAACATACTTTCACTGGCTCTTGATCATATAAAGACCAGGAGAGACTCATAAGACAAAGCAGAATTTTAGCTGTACATAGAGTGCCTTGAAGCTATGTCCTCCTGACTGTTTACCTCTACCTCAAGACACAACAAAGAGGCTGGCACGGGCAGGCCAGGAAATAGCCCAAACCATGTTCAGCACTCTGCGGACACCTGCCAATATAGTTAAATTATCAGCATTCTGCACCCACAGCACAACATGAGAAGCTGATACCATTGCCCATAGACAGTGCCCTTGTTTGGATCATGTAGCTTGGGAAAAAGTGCCATGCAGTGTCCAAATTGTTGATTCCTTCCATTTCTCAGCAGACAACCCTGCAGAGAGAAATAAACCATCTTATATCCCTTCCATATACAAACAGACAAACATACAAACACTAAGTAAAACTTGAGTAAAAAGTATGACTTTGAACTTGTAGCAGACTACTGGATGAAGAGATTTTGGCAACAATGTAGCTGACACCTAGGAAGAAGAGGTTCTTGATCTTGGTTTTCAAAAGGCAACATTTACCTAGAACTCCAGTGATAAATCCAATGAATGCAAAAGCCCAGACATTCACATATGCCAAGGTCTCCACGATTAACTCTGTGGCAATATATTGTGACAGTAAACATTCTAACATTGTGATAATGACAAGTCACCTTAACCTCTTACAGTTGTGGCCAAACTTTTCACCAGGTGTGCCTAAACAGTTCCCAGAGTATGGGGAAATGCCAATGTATAGCACAACTACCGTATGCTAAATACACTGTCCTTTCTAACTACTTGGTGCCTACTGAATGAACACTGGAATGGAAGGCAGAATAGACCTGTCTCTATACCCTAGAGGTAAAGGGTCCTCCTTTTTCCCCCTACCAAGGCACTCTTCCAAAGCATACAAAGCCCATTTAACCTTAAATCACCACCAATGGATGGAACTTGGATGAGGAACCTTCCAAATGTTCTGGGCTTCAACTTCTAGAAACCCCAACTAGTAAGGCCAAAAGAAAGACTGTGGGATCTGTACTTTAAAACATCTTGAAGGCAAACATTTTCCTACCTCTGATATAGCATAAGCCATTAAAAAACTCTCCCCAAAATGCCCGGTAGACCTCATGACAACCCTGTAAGGTAGGCCAGTGGATTTTAAATTCCTCCTCCCCCTTTCTCAGCATTCCACACTTTTCCCAGAATTGCTGAGGATGACTTGCTCTGTTACCCTGCCACCGCCGCCAGCTGACTGCCTGGATCCCATCGCAGGCCGTGACTGGTAAGTGGCTGAGGGAGGGAGGGGTGGGAGGGACCCTTGTGAGGCTGGGAGATACAGACTGAGTGGCAGGAGTGGATTGTGAGGTGAAAAGGGGATTTATATGTGGGTGGTGATTGGTTGGGTGTGTTTCCTGAGCACACTGGTTTCAGCACACCGGGAAAGGCAACATACCCAAGAGTTTTATATATATAGATGGATAGTATAACTTTATTCTTGATCAGTTAAAGTAGAAATTACATTTTTCTATTTCTATACTTTCACAAAGGAATGGGACACAATTAGATGACAGCATTTAAAGAATGCAGAATGGGGAGAGAGTGGACTTGAGACTGCACAAGCTAACTTTTTCCTCTGGTGCCCTTGCTTATGACAACTTTTCCACATAAGGTTAGGGCAGGATGAGTCCAGTACTTTCCTCATATGGAAGTGCTTTTTGACTATATATATATATATATATATATACACACACACACACAGTATGTATAATTGCCCATAGAACCCCCTTCTCAGACACCTAAAACATGCAGACAGTGAAGGAAGGGAATCTTAGAAAGGTGATTTGTTGTGCAAGTCTATGCAACCAGCTCACATGTTCATTGAATGTCTCTGTGTTTATGTGGGATAAATCATCTGAATCGTGCTCCAATTAGCATGGTTTGAAAGAGTTAATCCTGGTTACTTTATACAACAATCTCAAAATTGCGTTCTCTCTCTTCTGGGGCACATACTGCATGAGTCCAATTATGCAAATCTAGACTTATTCTGGAATGCAGTGGAACCAAGGATTAATTATTCATTAGAGCAGAACCAATGCATAATACCAGGACATAAACCTATGAACAACAAGCATTTTGCCAAATGTTTCAGAAGCTCTAGTCTGGATATACCCTAAGCATTGTGGGCAGGGATAAACCCACTTTCAGTATAGCAACCTGCAAATAATAGCACTAAGACCGTTTCACAATTGACTGTAAAGAGTGAAGCAGCAACTCCACATATGGAACACAAGGATACTCCCTAATGGGTTAAGGAGATTACAGCACAACCTTATGCATATCTACTCTGAAGGGAGTAAGTGTATATTGCTAGGGAGGTGTATATCAGATTGCAGACATAGTGAACTTTCAGGTTATAAGTCTATGTTGGAGCTCATTGGTGGCTACTCAGGAAATATTTTTTCCAGGACTACTATGACTCACTAATTCATTAACCTTCATCTCCATATCACATTTTGTCCCTTTTCTACCTTTAACCTCCATATCTTCTGTGCTTTCCGATCCCAAGTCTGGCAGACACCTGTTTGGCCCCTGAAGGGCAAAAGCCTTGCAAGACAAGTAGGAAATGAGAACGGTGCATCATTTGGCAACAAAAAAAGACCAAGTATTTGGCACAGTGTCAAATATTCTTACCTGTGTCTAAAGGTTCCACAAAAGCAAATAACAATTTTTGATAAATGTAAGTAAAGATGCAAAAATATCAGCACATACCATTCTAATTCTATACTGCAATGGGCAAAATATGTATTTTCAATCTCAGGTACATTACACAGCTGGGTTGAGAGGGAAAGCTAGTAAGTTGTTCAGTAGATAAAGGGTTGAACAAAGACTGAGGCAACCTTGGTTCATGTCTCCACTGAGTCATAAAGTTCAATGAATGAGCTTGGCTTGGGCACTCTCTCGATCTAACCCACCTCACAGGGTAAGGATAAAAGAAATAAATTTTCTTTGCTTTGTACTTCTTGGACAAACAGGGATAAAAATGTGGGACAGATATGTAACTTTGGCTATCTCCCTGAATTCACTTCCCCTTGTATTTGCAATGGGGCAATACTCAGATGCCTCAGCATTGTAGATAAAAGTCAATACATTCAGGCAGTCTTCTCTGTCCTGGTACCCTCCAGATGTCTTGGGCTGCAATTCCCACCAATCCCAGCTAGCATGGCCATTTACAGCTCAGAAAATGGTAGAAGCCAATATACAGTATTCAACCCTGAAAAATTTTTTGTTCTGAATTTCCCTAATGAAAGAACAGCATGGTGCAAAACACACCAGACAACAACAAATATATTTCCTCATCTAAACCACTGTTTTTCTATTTTTCTTCCCATGGTAACAACATGTGCCTTTACTTATGTCCAGACTGGACTGCAGCAATTTTATTCTAGGCACGGAGCTGCTTCTGAAGAGTCTTCAGAAGCTTCAAATGGCCCAGAATGTGGCTGTAAGAATGCTAGTGGGTACTTGCCCAGGGGAACATAGTACATGAATCCTGCACCAGCTGCACCAGTGGCCATTTATTTCTCAGCCCAACTGTGGATTACCTTAAATGGCTTGTGCCCAGGAGATATTAGGGACAGCTCCTCTATATTGGCCAGTCTGCTCGATAAGATTGGCTCCTTTCTGCAGTTAGAAGTGCGCCAAGGCTTGTAGGGCCAAAGCCAAGGACTATCTCTCTAGGAGCCAGTGTGGTATAGTGGTTTGAGTGTTGGACTATGACTCTGGAGATCAGGGTCCAAATCCCTGCTTGACCATGAAAACTCACTGGGCAAGTCACACACTCTCAGACTCAGAAAACCCTGTGGTAGATTTGCATTAGGGTCACCATTAGTTGGAAATGGCTTGAAGTCAGACAAACACAACAATGGTATCAACAACCACTGTTCCAAATTTAACGGCAATCCCACTGTAGCTGGAAGGGGAATGGAACTTCCTAGCAATATATACAGGCATACCTCAGTTGACAAAGTATCTGATAAAATCCTTTATACAAAGTATTTTTATACCTGCCCAGCCCCACTTTTCCTCCTAGTCCTCTGTTTAGCTGGATGTTTTAGCAGCATCAGTATCAGGAGAATGGTGAAAGAGTACTGGAGAAACAGAGACCTCTGGTATTAGGTGGCAGAAGAGTGCCTGCAGTGACCAATGTAATAAAGCTAATGGTGGGAAACAACAGGATTCTACTCTAGTTGATCCTTCTATAGCCATTTGTGCCTGCCTACAACAGACAAACAACAGATAGGCAAGATAAACAACAGCTGCCTCCAGAATCTCTTATTGAGCATGCATGAACAACCGAACAGAGAGAAAAGGGGAGAATAGATAAACCTGCCACACCAGCTAGCCCCAGCATGTTGAAAAAGTTAAGACCTATACTGTAAACCAAAATGGAAAATCGGAGGCTGGTTAAAAAAGGCATCCCTGGAAGCATTTTAGAACAAGCCTTCAGGTGGTCGCTATGAAGTTTAGTTTATTTATTTATTTACATGGGGCCCATTCACATTACAGAATTATAGCACTGTTATTCCACTTTAATTGCCATTCTCCATCCTAGAGAATTGTGGGATTGGCAGCTTAGGGATGGGCATTTAGAATTCTAAGCCAGATATATCCCAGAATTTTCATAGGATGGAATCATAGCAGTTAAAGTGGAATAATAGTACTATAACTCTGTAGCATGAATGTCCCCCCTCGTTGTTTCATTTCACACATGCATATTGTTAGTTCTGAATTAAAAGTTTGCTGAAATATGCTGAACTTTTTTATGGTATAGGAACTGTCCCTAATCCTTACATGTTATTTCTGCCTCTGGTACCAAATGTTCTGTTCAAGAAGAAATACACACAAAGACATCGAATCTGAAGTATAGCAGTAGTGCTATAAACTTCCCCTGCTATAACTCAAAGCATTTTGGAATGGATTGCTCTGGAGTGGTCAAGAATCATTCACTTTATAAAAGACCTACTCCTGGGGAAGATGAAAACTCCCAAAAAATGTCTTAACATGAATTAACACAACATCATGCATTTTGGGGCTCTCTTTCGGGGTGTCACTATAGGGACTGTCATTATGATCCTAACCAACAGAGATGATCTGGTTAATGGGGTGGAAGTGATGGGATCCTTAGTGGGGAGTGACTATGTTCTCCTGGAGTTTGTTATACAGAGGGAAGGGGAAGCCATGCATAGTCAGACATACTTCTACACTTTAAGAAAGCTGATTTCAGAAAACGTAGGGAATTACTGGGGGGTGATCCCATGGTCAGGAATACTAAAAGAGAAGGGAGCACATGATAGATGGGAGTTTCTAAAAAGTGAGATATTGAAGGCACAACTTCAAATAGTTCCAATGAGGAAGAAATATGGCAAGTGTCTAAAGAAACCAGTATGGATATCAACTGAGCTGTCAACTGAGCTAAGACTTAAAAGGAACATGTAAAAGAAATGGAAAAAGGGAGAAATCATCAAGGAAGAATTCAAACAAATAGCCAGCTCCTGTATGGGGGAAATCAGAAAAGCAAAAACAGAGATGGAGCTCAGGCTTCCTAGAGAGGTTAAGCTTTTTTTGGATCTGTCTGTAGCAAAAACAAAGAACAAAGAAGTGGTAGGACTGCTGCAAGGAAGATGGCAAAAGACTAACAGGGGACAGAGAAAAGGCAGAGCTACTCAACCTTCTTTGCCTTGTTCTTCTTTCAAAAGGAGAACAATGCTCAGCCTGGAGAAAATGGAGCAGATGATGCAGTAGGGGAAATGCAGCATAGAATAGGTAAAGAGGTTGATCAGGAATACCTGGCAAGTATAAATGAATTCAGGTCTCCAGGGCCAGATGAATTACATCCACGGGTACTAAAAGAACTGGCAGAAGTAATCTCAGAACCACTGTAATAATCTTTGAGAAATCATGGAGAACAGGAGAGGTCCCAGCAGACTGGAGGAGGGCAAATGTTGTCCCCATCTTTAAAAAGGGGTAGAAAGAAGACTCAAATAATTATCACCCAGTCAGCCTAACACCAATACTAGGAAAGATTCTAGAGCAGATCATTAAACAGACAGTCTGTTAGCACTTAAAAAGGAATGCCATGATCACTAAAGGTCAACACGAGTTTTTGAAAAACAAGTCATGCCAGACTAATCTTATCTCTTTTTTTGATAGTTACATACTTGGTAGATGAAGGGAATGATGTGGATGTAGCGTATCTTGATTTCAATAAGGCCTTTGACAAAGTCCCCCATGATATCCTTGCAAAAAAGTTAGTAACATGTGGGCTATGCAATGCAACTGTTAGGTGAATTTGTAATTGGTTGATGGGCCAAATCCAAAGGGTAGTCACCAATGGCTCCTCTTCATCCTGGAGAGAAGTGACCAGCAGGGTGCCACAGGGTTCCATCCTGGGCCCAGTGCTATTCAACATCTTGATCAATGACTTGGATGAGGGAATAGAGGGCATGCTTATCAAGTTTGCAGAGGACACCTAATTAGGAGGGGTAGCTAATACCCCAGAGGACAGGATCAGAATTCAAAATGACCTTAACAGATTAGAAAGCTGGGCCAAAATTAACAAAATTAATTTCAACAGGGAGAAATGTAGGATACTACACTTGGACAGTAAAAATGAAAAGCACAAATATAGGATGGGTGACACCTGGCTTGATGGCAGTACATGCGAAAGGGATCTACAAGTCTTAGTGGACCACAAGCTGAACATAAGTCAAGCAGTGTGATGTGGCACCAAGAGGGGCCAGACATGATAGCCATGTTTAAATATTTGAAGGGATGCCATACTGAGGATGGAACAAGCTTGTTTTCTGCTGCTCCAGAGACTAGAACACGAAACAATGGATTCAAACTACAGGAAAAAAGAATCCACCTAATCATTAGGAAGAACTTCCTGGCCGTAAGAGCTGTTTGGCAGTGGAATGCACTGCCTTGGAGTGTGGTGGAGTCTCCTTCTTTGGAGGTTTTTAAACAGAGGCTGTCTGTCGGGATGCTTTGTTTATTCCTGCATGGCAGGGGGTTGGACTGGATGGCCCTTGTGGTCTCTTCCAACTATATGATTCTATGTGGACCTGCACTATACCATTGGAGGTGTGAGTGTTTGGGGCTGTGATGAAAGAGCGGATGGCACATGGAAAAATTCTCTCGCTGCCCACACCCAGATTACCTTGCCTTATAAGGTTTGTTTGCCTTTTTCTCTTGCTAGCTTCTGTTGTGTGGTGAAAAATGTCCTGTTTTGGTAAACTTTCTGTCATGCCAGGCAGATGAGGCTTTATGTCAGGCCTGTATAACTTCCAAGCATATGAATGCTACCCAGGTGAGCTTAAAAACCACACATTTATCACCACCAAGAACATTCAGTAGTGCCACAGAAAATTTGGTGACTGCCGCAGGAGGCAGGAGGAACATGCAGGCTGAAAATGGCCCATGGCCAACCTATTTACATGATGAAGGTCTGTCAAGAGCTTTTGTTTGTTTTGTTTGGTCTGTTTGCATTTCTACTGAGCCTGATTTTTACACTGTTTGGTTTTTACACTGCTTTTTTTGTTATGGACTGTGATATTTTCCTTGTAAGTGCTCTGAGTAATGTAAATGATATAATATTTGAATAAACAAACATTTCTGAAACACTCTGTTGCTCAGTGCTTTAAGCAACCATAGAAGCACTAAACAGTTCTGGTGCAATAAAAGATAACATTTTGTCTATTCTGTTTTGCTATTTACCACTTATTTAGCACTAAGTGTATTAGGGATTACACAAAGTATAGAAAAAGAGTAAGGGTCAAATGAGATTTAATGGGGTTTCTTTTGGCGGGGGGGGGGGTTTACAAATATCAGAAATAGTGCTCTACGCTGGCAGACTTTCTCCAGAAATTCTGGCTGGGTCTCCCCAGTCCCATATTTAGACATTAAATAATGAACTTAGGACTCAAGCTATGACTAATTCCCAATACTTTTCAACAGGGCTTGAAAGCATTACTTTTTGAGACTACATCTGCCAGAAATTCCCCACCCATCTGGAGCACAACCTCTGCTTTTTAAGTGGAACCTCATGGAAACAGCCTCCAGACACCAAGGGCTGTGAAAGAAAGCAATGCACTCCTCGAAGGGACCCGGTATCCCATTTCTAGGCACGCAGAGAAACTGTTCCAGAAGGGACACAGTTCGGACGCCTGACCGCCAGCATCTTCCCAGCACCTATAAGCGCGCCGCCTCGCATGAGCTGCAAGGCAAGCTCGTGTTCGCCCACTAAACCTGCATGCTGGTCCACGCTTGGACGACTTTGCCTTGCCCCAACGCACTAAGTGATCGCTTCCTTCCTGCGAGCTGATTCAAAAGGAGAGAGAGGGTGCCTCGCAGAACTCTTGAATTTCCAAGAACATGAATCATCAAGGGCGGACGGCGGGGTGGGGGCTCGGCGGGAGGGAAGAGCAAAGCGGCTAAAAGCCTTGTCCGTTTAGGTGTCCACAATGTGAGCGAGATTGGAAAATGTCTCTCTAACCAACCCCCCCGCTGGCATCCCCAGCCCTTCTTCTTCCTGCCGACTCAGCCTCCCTCCGGATCCCGCCAAATTCAGACCCTGCCAAGCAAGAAGCCAGACTTTGAGCTCCGCCCTCTTAAGGGAGCAAAGCGCCGTTTTCCAGAAGGGGCGCCAAAACTACACACACGGAGAGGCTCCTAGCGGAGACAGGTGCCTGCCAAGGAGTGCCCGTCCACCCATCTCGCTGGCTCACCCCCACCACTGAGAATCCGGGGGTGCCCTTCCGACCAGAGGCAGTCTGCCCCTTTTCCCCGCCACCGCCTTGCGCTGGGAGGATGCCCACGGGTCCCCGAACCACAGACAAAGCCCTGCACATGGCCCAGGGGGTGCCCACAGCCACAGTGTCGCACATGGCCCAGGGGGTGCCCACAGCCACAGTGTCGCACATGGCCCAGGGGGGGCCCGACGCCACAGAGCGCGCCGCACACGCTCCCATCGACGGCCCGGCGGGGCAGAGCTCGAGTTGGCCGCTCCCTCCCCCCCGACCCGGACTCACCTCCTCCGCGCTCCCTTCGCCCGGCTGGCGGCGGCGGCAGCCTCGTGGCCCTCCAGTGCCTGGGGGCTGGCCCAGCCGAGAGGACCCCGCCTCAGCGCCAAGAGAGACCCTCCCCTCCGCCCGCCTCTCGCAGGGCTCCAGGCGAGGGCACCCTCCCATTGCCCGCCCCAACCGCTTGGCAACGGGTTTCCTTGCGCGCCCTGAGAGAGGAGGGAAATTCGTTTCTGGAAAGAAGGCGGCATTTGAATGTGGGCGGGGGGGGGCTTTGCGGGATGAGTGCGTGGTTACAGAAGGGGGGGGGTCTAGCCACGCTCAGAGTTTTACAGCGTCCAGGACTATGCGGTGCTCACAAACAGGGCCGTCCTACATTGTCTCTACACTGCGCCAGTTTACTGTAGTAGTCTAATATACCATTGTAATGTAGTATAGTATTTTAACTGCCATGGCTCCATCTCAGGGGATGCTGAGATTTGTAGCTTCGTGAAATACAGTACAGTACTTACAATTCTTTGTCAGAGAGCTCTAGTGAAGTCCCACAAAGTCGAACACTAGAGCTCTCAGGCAGAGATTCCCAAGTACATCACCCCATGATTCCACACGATGGATGGGAGCCCTGAGGATTAAAGTGGTACGGTATTAAATTTTACACTGATAGACTCCTAAAGCTACCAATCCAAAGTCATTGTGGAGTTATTCCCCCTCTTCCTCTTTAACAGATTTTTGTGGAAAGACTAAGCCCTTTCTGAAAAAAGCAGAGGATAAAGTCCAGGCTATAATCCTACACCTAATTACTGGGTGATTATGTCCTCCTTGAGATTGCCAAAGCAGGGAAAGTGTTGAACTTGTTACTGGGAAGTGTTCCTCCCTGGGGCCAGGGTGTAGTGCAAGATGCTATCATAACAGCTCCCAAAGCCACAACCCCAAGAAGAGCCCCAAAGTTCAGACAGATGTACAGTTCCATATCAAAAAGCCAGTGTTAGTATTTGTTTCTACTTGGAGTAGGTTTTTTTGTAAAGCTAATGGATCCTGAATGTTCCAGTCACAACAATGGTAGCTCACAACATTTTCTTGCTGGGTTAATCACATCTCCTCTTCAGCTCACCCATAAAGGAAGCTGAATCCAGAGGGAATAGGGGAAGCAGAAGGGGCCTTACTACTGTAATAATAAATCCCAGCACTCCAACCTTGTGAGTCCAGAATCGACTACACCACTGACCAGAGGATCTCAGAAACTCTCAGCCAAACCTATCTCACAGTATGTTATGTAGGATTAAACAGAGAAACAGAGCCAGCATGGTATAGTGGTTTAGAACGCTTTCATCAGCGCTCTCTACGCACAATCCTGAATATACACTGGACTGACTATGATGAATGTTGCTGTCCTTGAGCAAGCAGGGATCACCAGCATTGAGCAAGCAGGGATCACCAGCTGCGCTGGGCAGGGCACATTTCTAGGATGGAGGACCATCGCCTCCCCAAAATACTACTCTACGGTGAACTCGCCACGGGTCAGCGTAAGAGAGGCGCTGCAAAAAATTGATACAAGGACTTTCTGAAACATCTCAGGCTCAGCCAAACTGATCACCAACAATGGTCCGCCCTGGCCTCACATCGGAAGGCATGGAGACGCACTATCCACAACGCTGCAGCCTTATTTGAGAACTCACGCCAAACAAGTCTTGAAGAGAAACGACAACGCATAAAGAATCACAACCTGGAAACATCACCCAAGGAGACCTTCTGCTGTGCTTTCTGCAACCGGACTTGTTTATCTCAGATTGGCCTTTTTAGTCATCAGCGCGCTTGCATAAAGCGCGGGATGAGTCCTTCCTGACTCTTCGTTTGCGAAGAAAAGCCAGAGAGAGAGATGGCTCTGGAGACTAGGGTTCAAATCCCTGCTCAGCCATGGAAGTTCACTGGGTGTCCTTGGGCAAGTCACACACTCTCAGCCTCAGAGAGGCTGACAAATCTTGCCAAGAAAATCCCCATGACAACAAAAACAACATACAGGGAAACACTCACAGCTCCTTGAAGGGCACAATTCAAATACCAGAAACCCATACTGCAACTACTATCATCCCTAGCCAACCTAGAGAGTAGTGAGGAATGACAGGAGTTTCAGTCCAGCAACAATTGATGGATCATATAGTCCCTGTGCCTTTAATTAACCATGGACTTGTCTAGATGAGAAGATATAATGTGGATTGCTGTGCATTAATGCAAATTTGCAGCAGCATTAATTTGTCTCCATGATTTTTTTGCAAAATCACTTGTATGCAACATTATCCATGTTTGAAGTTCACACAGAGCCATGCCTGTGAATCAAGAGGGTGGCCAGGAATGAATCACTTGCAGTATTATTCTCAACAAATTGTTGCCACTGCACAGTATTTTTTTAACTGTAAATCTAAGATGTACAAGTGCAACCTTACATTTAAAAAGCTATTTGGTCACCTTAGCATAGCATAAAAGTGCATGAGCAATACCACAAAACTCCAAAATAGCACTTCTGGCCATTTCTTTGCTGGCAAGCCTACTCACCCCCCTGCACCCATCCAACCAATCAGGTTTCCACTTCCGCTCTTAATCTGGGAATGTGCTGCGATACGATTTGGTTGTCCTAACAAGTGGGAATGCATATTTCCCCCACATTTAAAAAAAAAAAGCCTCACAAGAAGCTGCAAAGGTGTCTCCTATATAGTTTTTGGCCCCTCTCCTTCTCAATACAGCAAATCACTGCAGTATCTCATAGGGACAAAGTTATTCTCAAATTCTATGAGGAGTTTTTTCACCATCAGACAACCCCCATGTCTAGGACAATGGCTAAAATTTGTTTCTGTTCTAAACATGTTTTCTTGGAAGCCAAGTCCCATTAATTTCAGTGCTCTATAAATATTTTTTACTCATGGAGCCCTGGTTGCTGTTGGTGGTTTATCTCTGCATTCTTCTCTCCTTAGCACCACCTCCATCCAGCACTTCTCACATCCTTGCTGGGGCTAAGAGTTTACTTCTTTGACCCTTCCTACCCCTCCCTTCTCCTAAATGGCATGTATTTCACTCTGGCTGGCATCCCTATGCCTACATCACTTGCGCCTCTCACCCGCTGCCCTGCCTACTAAAGCTTTGCTTTCCACTTCTGGTCCTGCCACTTTTCAGGCTACAGAGACATGCCTTCCTTTACATATGAGTCCAAGCAATAAAGTGGGTCACGCTGGCTTTTCCAAAAACTGACCAGGATTGGGTCTGAATATTAATCAGGCTCCTGAGCCTTATGAGACATACACAGAGAGGGAGAAAGAGAGAGGGTGAAAGAGACCCTCTTCCCTACTTCTCCATTCCCAAACTATGCTCTGCTCTGTGCTTTTTAAACAGACAGGTGGATAAAGCATAGTTTATTTATCTTTCCAGAGAATTGCAGGGCATTCATAAGATCTTTACAGAGCCAGAGGGAGACAAACCTACTTCTATATTTGAGTGATGCAGAGAGAGCAGTATTTTTTTTTCTCCCTTTAGAATTTCTGCTGGCTGGCAGGAATTACTTTGAGCTAAGTCTCATCAAGACAGTCCCAAAGCATAAGGGCTCAACTCCAAAATATGATTCCAAGGCCTTCATACCCATGTGCAAAGTGCACCCCCCTCACCACCATATATGGAGCTGGGCTTCAAGGCAAATATTTAAAGGGAGAGGTAAGTTAGCTACTTCCTTGAAAAAGAAAAAGAAAATCCCCCATTAAGTTGGTAAATAAATAACTACTGTAACCAACACTTTGCCACATGTTAGGGTCTGACTTAATTTATAGTTGGTTATGTTTTTAAGGAAACCCACAGTCCAAATGTGATTCTAATAGTATTTGGCAAACCCATGTTAGTAGGACAAGATATTCTGTCAGATAAAGTGAGTCTAAAAACAGGCACCAAAAATTTCACTGTGTTTTCTGGGAAGATACAGTAAGCAGGATATAGGAAAGGACTACAGAGAACCAGCAGTACAATTAGGAAAGTTTAGATTCTGGACTTAATAGCCTTCCAGGGTGGGGCACGGGAATTGTTTAGATGATAATGTGTGTAACTTCATTTCCTTCAAAATGTGGTAAGCTAGCTCTCTTGCATTTGCCCCCCCCCCATTATCTGCCCAAGTGAGACCTTCCTGCCTCAAAGTCTTGCCCACTATATCACCAGTAAGCAGAGCCCTTTGACACAACACAGTTATAGCACTATGATTCCACTTTAAATGCCAAAGCTGCATTGTCTGGAGTCTGGAGTTTGTAGTTTTGCTGAGATGCTAGAGCTCTCTGGCTGAGAATTCTAAATAACCCTCCCTAAACTGCAAATCCCTGGACTTCGTAGAATGCTGTCATGGGAGTTAAAGTGGAATCGTAATGCTATAATTGTGTAGTGTGAAAAGGCTGCAGAACAGTTTCTTCTTAATCTTCTTTTCAGGCTGTCACCACAGATGGTGAAGTAGGAGTCCTTTTAACACGTGTGTGGGTGGAAAGGTTTCAAGAGAAACCTGTTTAAATTTCATGGTTTCACTCATCCATGGGTTCTGCTGAGTGGTCAAGGATGCAAAGTAAAAGTGATGTTGTGTTTTCCCCAAAGGATTATGATTGGTATAATTTTAATATACATTACATAAAAGTTCCTTTAATCCTCAAAGCATTAAAAGTTGTCATCTTACTTGCAAAAGATACAGAACATCCAAGAAAAGGGATTAGTAGAGAGTCAAGCACTGAAATTCATTAGTGCCAAAGCATATTAAATCAGTCTAAAAGAAATCTTTGAACACGCACTGAAAAATAATAAGCACGCACATACACATACAGACACATAATTACACATTATCGTATGATGTTGGGAAATCTGATCCAGTAAACACATCCCTGTTCCTGGGAGAAATCCTGTTAAAATCTGGAAAGAATTAACATTCCTTAAAGGTAATTCTTATGACAATATGCAATAAAATAAAATTCCACAGCATCAGTATTGGCTATAGCACTATTTATTCTATGTACACAACTTTGAAAGTAAATCCTGTTCAATGTCAGCACTTACCTCAAAAGCAATGGATTTAGGACAAAGGTGCAAATATTTTTTTACACCTCATACTGCAAATAAGCTTTAGAAGTATCCAAAACCAGAAATGAAAGTTTAAAAAGGATGACATTAATTTGATGAAAATAATCTCAAGATAGCATTCAGCTTTTGTTAGCTGCAGACACCTCTGACTAATTGAACCAGGGAAGAAGTGCTAGGTGAGGGAGTGTATGGGACCTGCCATTTCCCAGATCTAACTGCCAAGAGGGCAAATAGTTTCTACTATTTCTACCCAACCAAGTCCAAGGCTCACTTGCAAAATATGTCTCCAGTAGTTCCTAGTCTGTGGTCCACAGACCTCCAGGGGGTCATGATATCCTCACAGAGGTCTGTGAAGGTTTGAAGCCTGCTCAGCCCACCTTCTCTCCACAGTGGAGCGGCAACATGATAGGAGCCAAAGCGAAGGCTGGCTGGCTTGGCCTCTGCATTGCCATTCAATCACCCCCAGCCACAAACTTGCAGGAAGAAGCAGGAGAAATGTCTCCCCTCCCCCTCCAGTGCCTCTGAGATAAGGTTTAATGGATGGCATATTATTATTATTATTATTATTATTATTATTGCGTTTTAAATCTTGAGTTAAGTCTTGTGGACCATGGCAAAAAAGACATTTAAAAGGGGTCCCTGGTAAGGAAAAGGTTAAGACCCACTGTCTTACTCTCATTACAGAATCCAGCAGCAAGCTGTCAGCCCAAATTCATTCAGGATTGTTTCCCTCAATTCCTCTGCTGCTCTGAGCACATCCACGAGCCCAGCCACTGAGGGCTTGGTGCCAAGGGGTCATTCTGCCATGGAAGCAAAGGACTTTGAGAACAGGGAAAGAATTACAAATCCTTTGCCCATTACTGTCCATTAGCCTGGGAGCAAGGCCATAAAAATCAGCCAAGCCAAGTACTTTTGGCACAAAAGGCTTCTGGGTGTATTATGAGGACACACTCACTAGTCAAGCACCTTGTCTAAAGAGAAGAGGGAACACCATGGAGTATGAAGTCAGTTGTGCAATAGAGAAAAAGAGGAAGGGTGGGTAGCAGATGGGGATGTCAAGAGACTTGTACTGGTGTAGAAACACTACTATGGGGCACATGGGGAAAAGAGGAGGGGGTCAGATGGTATTGCTGAAGAAAGACCGGATGGAGGGGAGAGAGAAGAAAGCATGTGCTATGGGGTAGAGAGAAAACAGAATGGAGGAGTACAAGAATAGAGACATAAGAGGGCATGTTATGGAATGCAGAGAGAAAGAAGCCAACAGAAAAAAAGGGTTTAAATGGAACCAATAAGCTAACATGGAAAGAAAAATGCTTTCTCATAGTACCACCATAATAATGAAAAATAAAAATGGCCTCCAGAGTGATATAAGTTGTGTGATCCTGCTCTACAAAATTCAACCAGTATACATATATTTAACATTTCACTGCATCAATGAACCACAGAAGTCAATGCCTTAAGCTGATGGGCTTTAAAAATAAAACCATTCCAAATTATAGCAAAACAGATTAGGCATGTATAACTGTTTCATAGGTATGCACACTAGGCACACATAAGGATTAGAACTTCAGTTGCACTGGGAAAAATTCATCCTTCTGACTTACCTAAGGGAAACAAAGGGAGCAGAAGGTAGAAAATCAGAGTTGTTTTTTAAAGCCTTAAAGTGTAGGACAGTAGAAAATATGTCCTTTGTAATATAAATGATACCCCCTGGTATCAAAAAAATACCCCACTGCCATCGCCATCTGCGCATTCAGCAGTCTTTCACGTCACCTCTTCTAGTAGGGCCAGGCTCGTATACTGATGAGAAAGTATTAATGTAACGGATGGCCAGAGAAGGATGCAGGAAAATCAGAGCTTGTAAAAGTAATCTTTTCAAACTGCAACTCCCAGAATCCCCACCCTGTGCTGGCTGGGGATTCTGGGTGCTTTACATAAAAATATCACTTATCCAAGATCTAGTTCACTTGTACTATTTACCACAGTTCTTGTGAAAGTGGAGGAGGAAGCTATTTTCAACTCATCTGAAAAGATGCTGAAATGTGATTCCAGGACTTTTAATTAAAAAGCTTTTTCTGAGCAAAGCAATCCGTGGGGAAGAGGGGGGAAGACTATCAAGGAAGGCCTGAAGAAACAAGGCCAAAACATCCTCCCAGTGACTCATTTGTCTGTAAAAATAAAGAGAAGCAGCAGTATCAGCTTACAAACACCGAGTTGACTGGGGTCTCACTTAGGTAAGGCGTATAACTGGTCTCAGAAGGAAGTCTGCAGGGAAAGCAAAACAAATACTGGCTTTGCAGCAAGAATGCCTATACAAAAAATCCCACCAGACTTGCCACATTGCATTTATTTACAAATTGATACCCTGCCTTTCAGTGTCACTAGGGTAGCTGACAAATAAATCAATCTTTGAATGATATAGTATATACTCATTGGTAAAAATTTAAAATATGCGTATTTTATAAAACAATAAAAAACAGCCACTACAAAATGACAACAAAATACATATTCCCATCTCTACCTTCCACTTATGAAGGAGGCACAACTGGCAGACACAAGAGAAGTCTCATGGGCCACGCCTAAATCACAGATTGTGGTACCTAGAAAAAGGACCTGGGGGGGGGGAGCTCAGTTTGCAGGTATGATTATATAGAAGTAGATGATTTTTCAGAGATCTTTTAACACATAAAATTTAACCCCCAAATCTAGATATTAAATACTGTACTAAATTGTGTTCAAAAATGTTATGGTCACCCAAATGAAGCTCTCACCTATTATCAACTGTCCAGATATACACATGCATATACATCTAGTACCTGGCACATGGTTTGAGTCCTTTAATCAAGAGCAGGGATAAGTACTTTGGCTCTTCCAGATATTTTGGGCTAGAAATTGTTGGCTAATATGGAACCAGATGTCCAGGTCAGCCAAGAGAAGCAATAAAGTTGACTCCTTAAGATAGTTGCAGTTAGCAACTAGATGGGCCAGGGATTAAAATAATCAAATACATTGATTGCAGTACAGTACTTTTTAAAAGTAAGTACATGGGTAAAACTTGGTTTCTCTTTGGCCAGTACTGAGGAGAAGACTGGGGATGGAAATGGAGCAAGTTTTTTTCCCCTGTTGCTCCTGAGGTTAGGACCCAAACCAATGGATTCAAATTACAAGAAATAAGATTCCAACTAAACATAAGGATGAACTTCCTAATCCTTCTTTGGCTTGATGTTACTCAGAAGTGTTTTAGTAGTGGATTCCTGCATGGCAGGGGTTTCGACTAGATGATCCTTGGGATCCCTTCCAACTCTATAAGTAATGTTAAGCCAAAGAAGTATGGTGGAGAGTAATAGATACCATATGCACACACATAAAGATCCTTAGCAGGTTAAAGAAAGAGTCCATGTAAACATATTTTAAAAAACCCTTGAAGACAACAAAGCTGATTTTGCTTAAGCAGGTAGCAGAGGCAGAAAGAAGAAATTAAAGCACTAACATTATCTATTCTGAAGGAGGCTGGGCAGTATCAGGGATGCAAATGCTCACTTGTCTCAGTTTCCCATGCAAAAATAAGAAATGTCAAGATGCCTGCAACAGGGCAAGGGTTTTGTTGTTGTTGTTGTTTTTGTCAGTCTTGATAAGACTTTGAACTTTTCAAGATCAATTGTGCAATTATGCAGAACTATGATAGCTGCTGCCATGGTGCATTTGCCATTTTTATTTTTAGAAGCAGCACTGGAAGGATTGTATCTTTTGGATCAATCAGTCCTTCTGGACTTGTTCTGTATGCTTAGCTCCACAAAGGGAAAGCAGGCTAGATTTGCATGGAGACATTATGTGCAAAATGCAGAAAGTTTGATAAAGGGGGGAAGTGATCATAGTCTTAGTCTCATACTAAAAGTGAGAAATCCCACGGGATATATCAACAGCCTATCTTGCGAATCAGCAAGTTAATGAGATTTCTTCACATGGATATGTGCTGTAGACCAGGAGGTATTCCTCTTATTCTGGGTCCTAGAAGTTATTTTTGGCAACACTGTTATGGGGATTAGGGGGTCAACATAACTTTGGCAGATTCTTTTGGCTTTATGGGTCATGAGGCTCCTGCTGATAAAGCTCAGAAGAGGATTGCAAGGCCGTGCATTCTCTTGGGTTCCTGACTAATATTTCCCCATATTTCTCTGGAACATAACCCATCATTCCCTAAACTCATAAGCCATGTATGACGGCTGGGGCTTAGGAAAACTGCAGTCCAAAACATCTGTAAGGTGTCAGGTTGTCCATTCTTTGAGAACAGTGGGCCTTTGGTATCTGCTGGGATTTGGTTCCTGGAAACCCCCCCCCCCCGTGAATACCAAAATCCGTGGATGATCAAGTCTCATGATATACAATGGTATAGTAAAATGGCATCCCTTATATAAAATGGTAAAATCAAAGTCTGCCTTTCGGATTTTTGTTGTTGTTGTCGCTGAATATTTTCAAGCCATGGATGGTTGAATCTGTGGATAAACAATCTATGGATATGGTAAATGTAAACTGACCTCAAATAAACCAAGTTACATGTTGACAAAACTGAGTTGCATATGTGTTTACATCATTTTACTGCACTGAATGACTGTTTTTTTTTTATGTATACCATCCTGATATCCTCTTTGGGATGTTGGCCTGGTATGTACAATTTTAAAAGCATATGTGAATTAAAAAATTTAAAACAGGTTGAAACTGCATCTTAGAAACAACTGTAACTATTCCATACAGTTCTGCTCTGCCTTCTATTTCAGAAACTTGGATGCTGCAATCAAAATGCCAACAGTATGCAGAAATACTGCCCTCTGCTGGAAAAGATTATTAGTAGAAATAAAGCTGTCACCATAATCCAACAGGAACTTGAAGTCACACACGGACACGCACAGCTCAATGTGGTACAATTATCCAATCTTTTAATGTTGTATTCTTTAATTACACAGGCAAGGCAGATCATAAAGCTTCAAATACACCATCCTCTAAGCAGGACATTATGCCCATTTTACCCACTGGGCTCCAAAAGAAATAGTTTTGAAACGTTATTTCTAATTACATTTCCCAGAATCAGCTATGCTGGCTGGGGGAATTCTGAGAACTAATATACGGAAAGGTGGAAGCCAGTAGGAAAAGAGGAAGACCACCCTACAGTGGCTTGATCCAATAGAGGAAGCAAGATAGATCTACCAGATTGAAAATTAGAGAGGGCTCTTGTAGCTTTAATGGTCAAGCGGAAGAGAATATTTCAGCAAGTGGAGCTTGTCACACAAACAGGTAACAAGCAACATCTGTTGAAGGTACAAGCAGTGGCAGTACTAGGAGGTGTGGAGAGGCCAAACCACACCAGTTGACATCGTGGGAGGGTGGTTGGGGTGACACCAGGCTTAGTGATGCCAGAGGGTACAGGAGCTCTCTCCAGTTTTTGCTCTGGCAACCCTAAAGCCACAGTTCTGAGCAAGGTTGTTGATGCCCAGGACTCTTGGGCAGTCTATCATTCATACAAATCAGATTTTAGAGGCAAATAATAGAAGTCAAAATGCATTTTTTTCAGCCTAATCAATAGAGATGCACCCGCAAACAATGAGACTTGCTGGTCAAATGGTGAAGATACAGATGTGCCCATCATTTGAGGTGACAGACCAAGATGGCATTAGTCTTCCTGGGGTGATGGCAATTTTCCCCCCACCACAAGATTTGCTACCTGTGCAGGTTCTATGGGAATTTACAGCCACTCTGTAGGAGCCATAATTCCTCTATGCTGAGAACAAACAGGAGTGTATTTTAAGTGCTGCTTCTATGGCTCAATAAGCAGAAACAAACCTGTATTGTCCATAGCTCAGGCTTCAACTCTGTTGGGAGGCCCCCACATGGGGGGCCACTCAGCCATACACATTCCACACAGTTCTACTGCAAAAAGACTCTGCTGTCTATGCATTCTGTTGCCTATGCCAAGCAGACATGAAATAAATCTAAGCTAAACTGGTTATAATGGCAGCTGCACCCTCCCCCCGCATTGCTGACATTATTGTCAGGAAAATAATAAGTAAGAAGGTTTGGTGCTCTAAATACTAAGATGCTTGAATAGTTTGAATAGTTTCAGCTAGCCCTAATTCCTTTATTTAGGATTATTAAGATGGTATAGATGCAAGCTCTGGTTAATGCTTGGATGGGAGACTGCCAACAAATACCAGTTGCTATAGGCTATAATTCAGAGGAAGGAAGTGGCAAAAGCACCTCTGAGTCTTCCTTGCCTACCAAAACCCTATGAAATTCATGGAGTCACCATAAGTCAACAGGCATAAGACAACTTGGAGGTACAAACACATAGATGTAAAGAGGCATTTTGTTATCTCAATTTCCCAATAGGGTGCAGCTGGTTTTCATACTCAGCTGACAGCTCACACCCAAAAATCTCTGCTGAGGTAAACAATGTGACAACAGCACCTCAGAATTTGCATAGGATCAAAGCTTTAGTTCTATGAACTATAAATTCACAGGTTCTTTACAGATACTACTATTAGGCAGAACAAAGAGGCTACCTCAGGCAGGGGGTGCTAAAGCATGCTGGAGGGCTAAACTACCTGTACCAGTCTGCCTGCCCTGTGCCCCCTAAGCAAGTATGCTGCCCTCTGGTATGGTGTAGAATTCTGCCTCATCATTAGCGGTGGAACAAGGCTGAAGTTCAAGTTCTATTCCTTCCAAGCTCAGTTCCCAAGGGAGCCTAAATATCCTAAAGACACCAGATCCTGTCTGATCTTGGACACTAAGCAGTGTCGGCCCTGCTTAGATGGATGCGAGACTACCAACAAACACCAGGTGCTGTAGGATATGTTTCAGAGGAAGGAACTGGCAAAAGCACCTCTGAGTATTTCTTGCCTTAAAAAAAACCCTATGAAAGTCATGGGCTCACCATAAGTCAATGGGCGACTTGAAGACACATGCACACACACACACATGCACACCCACGTGGCATTTTCTGTATTGAATTACTATGATTCCTTTACATCAAACTGCTGTTCTATGTTCTGCTGGGGACAAGAATTATGCCACTTCTCACCACACAAGGATACATCGACTCCAAATACTCACCACATAAAATTAATAGGGAAAAATGAAATCCTTGTGGGACCCTCCATTGTATCAAAGAATGTAAGAAAAGGGCCTCAGGCTACCCAGAACTCTCTAGTACTTCCCCCTCCATCACCACTCAATATGTTTCTCCCTACACTGTTCCCTTTCCTCATTATTCTCCCCCAGCTTCTCTGCCTCAACATAAATATGCACCCTGCACCTTTTTCAGTAATAAACACCTTAATGACTCCACTTCTTCCCCCAGAATACTAGCAAATGATTACTGAGTATCAGACTCCTTGCTGCTGAACAGATGTCCAGCTGTAATACAGAATATCTAAGACCTAGCTCGAATTTTTTAAGACTTCCAGAATCCTCCAGCAAACACTGCCACATTTCTAAAGAAAAGCTTACTTTTCTAAGAACTGACCTGAGAGGACTCCACATACCCTGTATCAAACCCTCTCAGCACTCTGAAAACAAAGGTACTCCAAGGGGATGCAAGTTACCACTTCTATGCAGACTCTGCAAGCAGAGGTACACAACCTATTTACCCCCAAAGTCACATCCGGTGCTGGCTGTAGGTCATATGGTCTCACATTCTTCCTCTCACACACCATGCTCTCCTCCAAATCTCTAATCCTCCAGCGATGTCCACTATCATTTACCCACTGTTACTGGCAGTGCATAAGCAACAATCTCATAAGCCAAGGAAGAACGTTATTCCCTCTGAAGTCCATCAATCAGTTCAGCTAGCTGTAAAGAAAATGGGTGCAGCCTTGTGATTAGCTACAAGGGTAGCCCCAGGGTTGGACTCCCATTATTGCAGTAATGAGAGTGGTTCCCCCCCCCCAGTTAATTGTGAGTCATCATTTATTTGCTTTTTATTAGATATTTTTTGTACATCACGCATTCCCTTCAACAATTCACCAGTCTCCCAATACAACCATATAAACATACACACAAACCTATATACATACATATATACTTATGCTCTATATAACTCCTTGCAATGACACCAAATTAGGAGGAGTAGCCAATACCCTAGAGGACAGGATCAAAATTCAAAATGACCTGAATAGACTAGAAAGCTGGGTCAAAGCTAACAAAATGAAATTCAATATGGAGAAATGTAAGGTTCTGCCACTTAGGGCAGAAAAACGAAAAGCATAGATATAGGATGGAGGAGACCTGGCTGAACGAGACTATGTGCGAAAGGGATCTAGGAGTCCTAGTAGACCACAAGTTGAACATGAGTCAACAGTGTGATGCGGCAGCTAAAAAGGCCAATGCGATTTTGGGCTGTATCAATAGAAGTATAGAGTCTAGATCAAGGGAAGTAATAGTGCCACTCTATTCTGCCTTGGTCAGGCCTCACCTAGAATATTTGTCCAGTTCTGGGCACCACAATTCAAAAAGGATATTGACAAATTGGAGCGTGTCCAGAGGAGGGCGACTAAAAAGGTGAAAGGCCTGGAAACGATGCCTTATAAGGAGAGACTTAGGGAGCTGGGTATGTTTAGCCTGGAAAAAAGACGGTTAAGGGGCAATATGATAGCCCTGTTTAAGTATTTGAAGGGGTGTCACATTGAGGATGGAGCACGCTTGTTTTCTGCTGCTCCAGAGACTAGACCATGGAGCAATGGATGCAAGCTCCAGGAACAGAGATTACACCTCAACATGAGGAGGAACTTTTTGACAGTAAGAGCTGTTCAGAGTGTGGTGGGGTCTCCTTCCTTGGAGGTCTTTAAACAGAGTCTGTATAGCCATCTGTCAGGGATGCTTTGATTCTGTATTCCTGCGTGGCAGGGGGTTGGACTGGGTGGCCCTTGTGGTCTCTTCCAACTCTACAATTCTATGATTCTATGATTCTACTTATATGATTCTTATTTATATTATTTATATTAACATAAAATTATTCTAATTGCTCTCATATTAACCTTCTCACTCAAATCTTCCTCTCCAAGTAATGAGAGTGTTGAATAAGATTTAGTTGTTTTGTGCAAGATCCCAGCTCAACCAGCTATGTGCTAACATACAAAAGCTAGCCTGGTGGCTTTCATCCATCTGGATTGCAACTTCCAGAATCCTTCAGCCAGCATGGCCACTTGCTAGCAGGCTGGTTGAAGTATTCTGGGAACTGTAGTCTTAAAAGGTAACTTCCCAGGTTCTACAATATAAGCCCTCCAAGGTTGGTTGAGGTCCTATGAGGGAACAACAAAAGGCTTTTGCTCACATACCTTTCCCATATGTATCCCAATAGAAGAGGCTGTGGATAAGCAAGTATCTGTATCAGCATGCATGGACCCCAGAATAGGAAGGAGAGAGGGGATTGAGCCCCTGAGGCTAAACTGGGAGTTAACCCCCCAAATGATCAGGCATCAAAGATCAGGACTCCTAAGACTCCTGTGTAGTTGACCCCCCGAGGAACTACGGTACCAATAAGTGTCCAACTTTATAGCCATCTTTGCATTCACTTAACAGGTTCTTACATACTATCCTCTTTCCGTGATACATTAGTTTTACTTTTAAAACAATTTTATTGTAACTCATTTATCATTTTGTCATTTTCTTCATGCTAGCCACACTGTTAACTATTTTAGTCAGTGGCATTATTTACTGTATCCTGTGTCTTTACTCTTTCATAAGTACTGTACATACAGGTATTCAAAATTTATAATGACCTGCCTCCCAGTCTTGAGCTCCCCCACTTTAAAATCAGTTCCAGGGTCCCTGTCAGTATATCTGCATTGCCTGTTCTCTCCTTTGATTATGAAGCACAAGGCAGCATTAGGACTAATTTTCCCAGAAAAATGAACTTTGCTTCAGAGCCTCTGCTTGCTCACTGAGCACAGAGACAGTGGTCATAATGGGACCAGAAATGGTCAAAAATGCAGACTGAAAGAAAAGTCAGGGTAAGGTAAGATGGTGTGTTTCAGAAGTGAGGGAAAACAAGAAGCCTGTAATGCTTCAGAAGAATGAGAACAGTATGGGGTGAAAGCCAGCAGGGAGGGAACAGCTGAGGAGGAGCAGACATGGACAAGGAGGAGGAGAGGAAGACCTATGATGGAACAGAAAAAGCATTGCAGTGTGACCCTCCTGAGACAGCAAAAACTGACATACATTAAACATTGATATGTGTGTACTGCTGACGCAAGAAAGCTACACTGATATGCTTGTGCATATGTCTGGCACACCTGAGCTAGATCAATAACAGGTAAAATATACACATAACCACCCCACACTCTCTTACACTTCGAGCTTTTAAGAGGCTGTGTGGGTTGCATTACTGGCCTAGGGTATTTGCAAAGCAAGGAGCAGGCAGACATGCCCAGCCAGTAAAAGGTAGCTGGAGGGAAATCCCATGCACCTCTAAGGTCATCTGGCCCATAAAATTGGTCTGCAGCAGCAACAACTTCTTGGCAACTGAAAAGAAAGGAGCAGAGCCTCAGAAGGGCAACAAACAGGCCACACCTGGACTTTAGTCAAGCACACAGAGGGTAAAAAGAAATGGAGCTGAAGACCAGCAAGTAGCAAAGACTCTGCCAAGAGCAAATGTAGAGTCCCCAAAACATGGGATTAGATGGTGGTGCTGCTTCACATATACCATCCTTTACCTGTTAGAGTAAGCTGAGTTTGGACAAGTTACTTTTTTTGACTACAACTTCCAGCATCCTCCAGACAGCACAGGCATTAGGGATTCTGGGATATGCAATCAAAAAAAGATTTTTTCCAAGCACTGGTATTAAGGCAGATGTCTCTCAACTCCAGCTTTCCCTTGTGCCCAGATAGTAATACTATATATTAAGGTTAAATACAAAAAAATCTGTTTTCACGTTCAATTATAATGCAAGTCAAACATCTGAAAACAGAATTTACTTCTTAAAAAAGAAGTAGTGCTGAACTCCCCCCTGCTTGTCATGTTTTAAATGCTTTAAAGTTAACTCAGTGTCTGTTTTTGTTTTTCAATATTGTGAATTATAGGTTTATGTATTCTGTTTTTATTCATGTTATAAGCATCTTTGGGGAAATGGTGGAAGGTACATAAAATAAATTAAAATAAGAACATCCCACAAATGCTCTCACCACTAAATCTATAGAAGTGGCATAGAGCTGTAGGCCAACCCTACTGAAAACTTCAGGATCATGGGTACAGACTATGTTGTTTTCTAAGGCCAGAAAATCCAAGCAACGCTATACAGCAGGTGCCAGCATTTGTCCTTTTGCTCATATGCTTTCTTTGCAGCTGACAAGATCATAGACAACCAGCTGGCAGATGTCAGCAGCAGCAGGTAAAAGTTTAGGACAGACTATGTCTGTGGCAGGACCCCACCATTAGCTAAACTATTGGGTTTCAAAGATAAGTTGTAGCTGACTCTCTCAAACCAGCACCTTCCAGACATGTTGGACTAGAACTAGAGGTGGTCCTACCATTTGGGAAGATTGTGCACTGTCCGCATAATTCATAATATTGTTCGCACCCACTAAGAGGAGTGAGTATATTCAGCCCTTGAAAGGGAGGAAATCAGACAGAAAGCTAGACATCCTTTGCACTACTTCTGCCTCTAAAGAGCCAACCCTCTTGTTGACCAGCTCCAGCAGGCATCAGCGTCTGCTGACTATAATTCCCACAGCTGCCGGTTAGCACAGCTGCTGTTGTATGGGCTAGCAATGACCGGAGTTGCCGTCCAACATGTCTGGAGGATGCAAGGTTGGGAAAGGTTAGTTTACACAGTACGTAACCTGGAAGCTGCTTGCTGTGATTGGCTTGTTTTCCTTCAGGGGCACTGCCCAAGAGACCCAGGGACCAAGAACAGGTCTCTTTGAAACAGAATTAATTCATCTTGCTTTGTTTTAATGCTATTAGAAATGATCTGTTCTCTTACCTCTCGGTGTCACTGTAGAAAATGTATTTTGCTTCTGAAAAAGAGAGGCCGCTTTATCACTCTCATGCAAGGAGTAAATCCAGAGCTGTTAATTCTAGCAAACTGCTCCAGCACAATTGTCCCTTTGAGAGGCGAGAAGAGGGAAGTCATGAACTAAAAGCCTTAGGTTTGGTCAGAACTAGTAATTTTCCAGCAGCCTTTGTTTTGCCTGCTTCAAAGTCTCTCTCTCTCTCTCTCTCTCTGGCTTTTCTTCACACAAGGACTCATCCCCCGCTTTCTGCAAGCGCTCTGATGACTAAAAAGGCCAATCCGAGATAAACAAGTGTGGTTGCAGAAAGCACAGCAGAAGGTCTCCTTGGGTGATGTTTCCGGGTTGTGATTCTTTCTGTGTTATCGTTTCTTTTCAAGACTTGTTCAGCGTGAGTTCTCAAATAAAGCTGCAGCATTGTGGATAGTGCGTCTCCATGCCTCCCAATGTGAGGCCAGGGCAGACCATTGTTGGTGATCAATTTGGCCGATGTTGCTTCAGGGATGTTGCTTCAGGGAGTCCTTGTATTGCTTTTTTGGAGCACCCCTCTTACGCTGACCCATGGCGAGTTTACCGTAGAGTACTATTTTTGGGAGGCGATGGTCCTCCATTCTAGAAACGTGCCCTGCCCAGCACAGCTGTGTTCTCAATATCATGGCCTCAATACTGGTGATCCCTGCTTGCTCAAGGACAGCAACATTTGTCATATAGTCAGTCCAGTGTATATTTAGGATTGTGTGTATACAGCGCTGATGAAAGCATTCGAGGAGTCGTAAGTGGTAGCGATAGGTGACCCATGTTTCAGATCCATAAAGGAGAATAGACAGTACAATGGCTCTATACACACTGATTTTTGTGCTTCGCCTCAGGTGTTTATTACTCCAGACTCTTTTGTAAAGTCTTCCAAATGCGCTATATGCCTTTGCTAATCTGTGATCAATCTCTTTGTCAATCTTGGCATCTGAGGAGATGATGCTTCCCAGGTAGGTGACCTGCTGAACAGACTTAAGCACAGATTTGCCGACGGCAATGTGGGGATGATGGTGTTCGTCCTGTGGTGCAGGCTGGTAAAGAACTTCCGTTTTCTTAAGGTTGACTCCAGCCCAAACAGCTTTGCAGCTGTTGCAAAGCAGGATGTTAAGTGCTGCAGAGCTGCTTCTGTGTGGGCAACAAGGGCAGCAGCATCAGTAACACAAAAACATTGCCTGCAAGGTAATGCTTACAAGAAAACTTTAAATCATGAGCATCTCTAGATGCTGTTGGACTAAAACTCCCAGGATTCCTCACCACTGGCTATGCTGGCTTGGGCTGCTGGAAAATGGGAGTCTAATAACATCTCAAGGCCTGCATGATTCACACTCCTGCCTTAAGTACGTAGTGGGCCAAGTAAGAAATATGTGACCCATCACACCAGCTGTAGCTTCTGCATTAGGAGTCACAGAGAAGACTTCCACATTCAACTTCATAGGAGATAAGCATGAAGTATGTGAAGTCGAAGGCTTTCACGGCCAGCATCCATAGGTTTTCTGTGGGTTTTTTCCAGGCTATGAGGCCATGTTCTGGAAGAGTTTACTTTTGAGGTTTTGCCTGCATCTGTGGCTGGCATCCTCAGAGAATGGTTGGGTAGGAGTGTGTGTGTGGGTTATATACTGTGAGCCCCTGTTGGAGAGGATATGTAAATTTGAGGATGATTAGTGTCTGTTTGGCTAATGGTCCATTGTCTGCTGGAAATCCCTGTCCCTGGGTGGAGTTTATTTGCATGTGCTGAGTTTTGATTTTAGTGCTTTTCAGGACTGGTAGCCAGATTTTGTTTACTTTTAGGGTTTCTTCTTTCCTGTCGAAGTTGTCCAAGTGTTTGTGGTGTCCAGGTGTTTAATCTTCCTTGCATATCTCCACCCAGAAACTAGCCATTCAAATACACAAATTTAAGCATGAACTACATAGAAATAAAAGGGCATTTCCAGATACATTTCATTGCAATAAATTAACATACCAAAGAAACATAACTTTGTGTACCATTAGTATTTTTCTTATATCAGAGTTGGCTAATACTTTTGTTGGACTATTAAAATATCTCAGAATAAAAGAGAGAAGAATATCAGTCTAAATTGCAGATCTAATGGCTATAAGATATGGACAGAATGATTTCTGGACTTTTCTGTTTCATCCTCCATTCCAAATTCTGCAGCACCCAGCTAAATGAAGACTTCTGGAAGAGTTGAAAACTCAGCTGTTTTAGTGGTATAATAAGAATATTACTCAACTATGTTTTTTGAATCAACACAGTTGATTCAAAAATTATTTTTTTTCATTTATTGCAGAAAATTCAGATAGCTTATCTTAAGGCAGGGATGGGCAAATTCTAGATCTTCAGATGTTGCTGCACTGCAATTCCCATAAGCTCAAAGTCACCATAGCCAATGGGGAGTGATGATGGGAGTTGTACTACATCAAAATTTAGAGAGCCATAAGTTGTGCATAGAGACACCCTGGTGTAGTCGTCTGAGCAATGAACCAGAACACTGGGTGGCCATGATTCAAATCCCCACTCGACCATGGAAACCCACTGGGTGACCTTGGGCAAATCATACTCTCTCAGCCTCAGGGGAAGGCAAGAGCAAACCCTCTCTGAACAAATTCTGCCGAGAAAACCCCATGATAGGGTTGCCTTAGGTTCACCATAAATCAGAAATGAATTCAAGGCACACAACAACAACTAAGTTATTAATTTTGGGATATCATGTTTTTCTAGCATTCAAAAAATAAAATAAAAATCTACTGCAATATTTAGAAGTTGAAAAAATGAACATCTCCCACCAGAGTAAATGACTTCCTTTTTTAAAAAATTGAAGGCTGCAGAAATGCAGTAGGCAGCCACCTGATAGTATTAGAGATCTATTTATAACAAGTAACAGAATCTGGTACCCAGCTGTGCCTTTCTGTGAATGACTGTTATCAAACCATGAGGTAGAATGTGCTGTGTTCACACACCTCTATCCTGCCACAGGGTTGGTCCTGATCAGAACTTTGAAAAACTATTGAAAAGTACTGCCAGTTTCCAATTTATTATTATTAGGCAACCAAATGCAGGTTATAGCCAAAAGAAAATTCAATAATAAACAATCAAACAGTACAAAAAAAAAGATAAAAACAGAAGGTTTAAACAATTTTTTTAAATGTATCAAAATATTAAAAAAACAAAACAAAAACAAAAAAAAACCCAAACAATGTACAAATACAAGATTTACAAATTAAATAGAGATTTATTGCCCAACATAGCCAGAGCAGTCTTAGCATGAAGCAGAGGAAAGCAATAGCTTCAGGTGGAAGATACTGCAGTGGGGGGGGGGAGGCAGGGGTACTTCCCAAGCGATTCCTCCTGAGTCTCCTCCCAGCCATTTCCCACTCCTGGATTATTGTGTGCTACACTGCCTGGCCTGAACACCTAAACTAGCCTGTTGCCCTCAGATGTGGTGGAGGACCTTACCCCATTGCAATGCTGAAGAAAAATTTAATTGCCACTCCTGCCAGCTTCTGTGCATGGAATTGGGAGGGGTGCCATCTTGTCCTATGCCTCAGCAACAATTTTTTCAGGCCAGCCCTGCAATGTAGCAATTTCTTGTAGAGAAATCCCTCTTCCCGGCGCTTTGTTGAGCATTCTCAAAATATTTTTTTAAAAATTAATTTTTTATCAGTTTTTCATTATTCAGAGCAATAAAATACTGTATACAAATCAAAACAAAAAACAACAGACATAACAAGCATCATCTAGGAAAATAAAGGCCACATTTAACCAAAACAAAACACAAAAAAACAATGCAAGGAGTGAACGTGATCTGAATAATAATTCCATTTTATAGCAACAGGACAGGGGAAACCGATGGCTCTCCAGATGTAGAGGAACTACTGTCACTATCAATATGATGCCTAGTTCCCTTTCCTTTTCTGTACCCAGCTTGGACATCTGGCATTTCTCACTCCATATATGATAAACGTCTTTGTTGGAGAATTTTGAACATCACTTTGCTTGCATGGGAGATTAATGCAATGGTCCAGTGGCTGCTGCAGTCCCTAGTGTCCCCTTTCTTGGGCACTGGAATGTATACTGAGCACTTCTAATCTGTGGACCATTCTTTTGTTTTCCATATTTTTTGACAGACGTTAGTTAATAGATTCTGTCTCTGTAGCTTGAAGCAGACCTATTGGTATGCCATCTGTTCCTGATGACTTATTTCTCCCAAGTGCTCTGAGTACAGCTTCCACTTTACTTTCTAGAACTGTAGATTCATCTTCAAATGGTTCTTCCTTGAATGAATTTGTCATCCTTTCACCTCTTGTATATAGTTCTTCTGTGTATTGTTTCCATCAGCTTTTTATTTGTACTTGGTAATGTAATGTGTTCCCCTGCTGATCCTATAAGCATCCCCACTCCTGGTTTAAAGTTTCCTTTGAATTCTCAGATTTTGTGGAAGAGGCCTTATTGTCATCTTCTATTTCTCTGCATTGACTATTATAATAGCTCTCTTTGTCTCTGTGCATGTTGCTGAACAGCTGCATTCAGGGTTCTGACCCTATTTCTGTCACCTTTTACTTTTGCTTCTTGTCTTTAATGGTTTGAAGAGTTTCATCTGCCATCCTTGAGGCTTGTGTTTCTTTTTGGCTGCAGATAAGTGTCTTTCTGTATTCCTCCCTGACAATGTGCCTGGCTTCAGTCCAGAGTTCATCTGGCTTCTGGTCAGTTAGGCTTAATAGTGCAAATCAATTTTTTCATTATGTTTAAATTCTACAGGGATGTTTTTCAGGTGTATTTTGGCACAGTGGTTGGTTTAGTGTTCTTCAGCTTTATTCTAATTGTTGATATTAGCAGTTCATGGTCTGTGCAACAATCTGCTCCTGGTCTTGGTTTTCAGAGGGAATGGAGCTTCTCCATCTGCCTTCAAGTCACCAGTCAATTTATGGCGACTCCGTTAATTTCATAGGGTTTTCTTAGGCACAATCTGTCAGCAATAATGAAATCAAGAAGTGGTCCAATCCACACACCACTCTGAACTGCAACAATAGCCTCTGATTAGTCCCCTATTCAGTATTCTGCATTCCTGATGCAAAATTACTAAAGTCTTTCTGGCAGAACTGAGTTGGGCTGTTCAAAGTGGTAAATTTTGAGTGACGCCATTCCAAGGAAGTAAGATATCCATTTTATTGTTGCATGTTTAGCACTCTAATGAGCATAGTTTGTTCTTTACTGCCACAGGCACCAAATATCTTGATCCTCTCTTCTTTAGTCCTGATTACCGTAGTCCAGTCTAAGGTTGTTGTTGTTGTGTGCCATTTCTGACTTATGTTGACCCATAGGCGAGCTACCACGGGTTTTTCTGAGGCTGAGAGTATATGACTTGCCCAAGGCCCAAGTATATGACTTGCCCTGTGGGTTTTCATGGCTGAGCAGGGATTCAAACCCTGGTCTCCAAAGGTGTAGTCCAACACTCAGACCAATACACCATGCTGGCTCCTCAACTACAATCCCACAATTTTGTTTTCATCATCCCATCATTTTGTGGGATGAGTGAACAGTCATTTTCCATAGACAGCTTACTTATTTCTTCAGAAAACTTGCCTCTCTAGATCAGAGGTAGACAAATTTCAAACTTAGAGGATCAACTTAAAAAAACCCAACAACCTAAAACTACAAGATCCACTAGCTGGAGCTTTATGCAAAATACATATAATAATTACAACTCAAGAACTCTGAACCCAGAATTTATTCTGTGTATAACAAGATGATGAACGTAATTCCACACAAAAAATCTACTGGTTAAGTTCAAGGTGTTTTTTTTTTCATTTCAGCAGTATAATTTATTGTTGCATTTGTTATTGGGTGTTAAAGTAATTGCACCCAAAGATTTATCAGTAGATCCAGTTCTAGCTTCTTGCCCACCACAATTCCAGATACAGGAGAGATCTTGCTGACTTTACAACTGATTACCGGTACCTTGCCTCCTTCTCTCTAGCTACACTATTTTTTCTGTTCTTTTGTTTCCTTATTTTACCCTGTCATATAAAATATATCAAGGGAACATGACTGCAGTCACAAAACCTTGGTATCATTTGATCAAGAAAAACTAAGAATTGGTACAGTAACGGGATACAGTACTTAGAGAAAAGTGTGAGAGAAAAATAGTGTTCCCTGTAAGCTGTTCAGAACATGGGATACAACACCCCATTCATTCATTCATTCTGTGCACATATTCAAGAATCTATTTTAAAACGTTTATTATGCCAGCACTTGACTCCAATTAAAATATAATAAAATAAAATATGCAAGACATTTCCTAGGAGGCACTGGAGAGGTTATAATGAAATACGTCCTCTATATTACATGTTTTGTACTTGCGCAAAAACCCAACCACTTTGAAATAAGGTAATATCTAGTATTTCTGTTAGAACATGTCAGCATATTATTCATAAGCCCAGCTTTGGTGTCGTCTGTACGAGGCAAAAATAATAATAGTGGACTGCTCCATAGTAATGGCAATTTGCAGCGGCTGCTATTTGTCTTAACAGCTTTTTTGGCAATTCACAGGCATGCAAAGTTATCCATATTTGCAGCGCAAACAGGCATGCCTGTAAATCAAGATGGTGGCTGCAAGTAAATTTCTTGCATGTTTACTTACTTCTTTTTGCCACTGCCAGACAGTATTTTTTAAAAACCATTTCCAAGTTGCAAAAGAGCAACCTTTCGCTTTAACAAAAAAGCATATAAGCTCCCCTCCACGCCATTTTATCACCTAGCATTCGCTCGCTAAGGTGAAAATCTAACATGGTGGTTCTGGTGCTTGCCCTGTTAGCAAGTTCTGCCCTGTGCATGTCCAACCAATCAGCTTTCAACTTCCACTCATATAGGGAAAAAGAAATAAAATCGAATTGATTGTCCCAACGAGCAGGAATGCACATTTCCTCCACTGTTTTTAAAAAACTTCAGGAAAAAACGTGAAGGCTTTTCCCACGCAGTATATGGCAGTTTTGGCCTCCCCCTTCTTCCCAATACACCAAAATGATACAGAATCCTATTGAGACATATTGTATTCTCCTCGCATTCTGTGAGGAGTATTTTTGCCATTTAGACAATCCCTTTATTCTGCTTAAAGTATCTGAATTCCACCTATTTGTTTTAGATTACATGCAGGATTGCATCTGGCGAAGCATGTTGATAACATCAATACTGAAGTGCAATCCTAGACCCACAACCTAGATGTAATTCCCAATGAACTCAATGGGACTTACTTCTGAGTAGTAACTTAATACTCACTGTTTAAACACTGCCTTACCAGAATAGGAAAGGCTTTTCTATGGCTGGATTCCATGGGGCTGGGATAATATTTAAGTGGTCCAGATAACCAGATACGCTAAATACTGGAAAAGAAAACCTTCATTTAAAAAAAAACACAACACAACAGTATGAAGGAGAATTTGGGAATTACTGATAGAGAAAGAACACGGAACAATGGATACAAGCTCCAGGAACAGAGATTGCATGGTGCCAGTTAGACGGTAGTTTTTGTCACGGGGTGTCCCGAGACTTCTCGATCCTGTATTCGTCCCTCCCTGTTTACACAATTTTTGTCTCTGAACTGGATATTCCGGGAGATCCCAGGATCATTGTTTACATGGCATCACGTCCCGTGATATGTACCTTCTCCCACTATATACTACCCTGGTTTTTGTTGTTGTTGTTTGTTTGTTTACACGAGTTTATGGTCCTGGGATTTTTTTTTTTTTTAGCTGCCAATCAAGGATGCAATTACTTGTTTTTTCACAACCTCAGTGACATACTTCCTTTAGAGTTTTGCGCCACAAGCGATGCTATTGGCTGGCTCAAATGTTTGTTAAAGTTTCTTTTAGCAAATGCAGTGGATGCTGGCAGGTGTGTGCGTGTGGATGAATATGCGATCAGTCTGCTCAGACGGTGGCAATTTTTACTATGCTTTTACAGAAATGGAGTGGATGCAGGCGGGGGGGGGGATCGTCTGTGATCTCTTTACAATTTACTCTCTCTTTAAAATTTAAACCAAGCATGCAAGGGAGGAACGGGTTAAAGTAGAAGGGTTCCCAGTGTAGAAATCCATTGAACAGGGTGATTTAATGCAGACACACACAACCTACTTGCAGCTGGAATGGAAGCCTTTGTTTTCATCTGGTGAGGCTGAATCTATTGAAAGGGTGACTGACCCCTCCTCTCATCTGAGCCCGCCTCTGGTCACATATATTTCCGGTCATCACCAAGTACTGAGATATCTTGTCTCGGGGTGTTTAGACGTATGATTTTCTGAATCTTCCCATAACTTTTTTTTAAAAACCGGACAAATCGCAGGACTGAAAGTCCCGCAGGTTGCGTGATAAAAGGTGGCCCCCCTTCCCAAAATCCTGTGCCCGACACGATGTACGTGTAAACAGCTTGACACGAATTCCTCCCACTACTTTTTCATCATGTAAACGGCACCCACGTCAACATTAGAGGAACTTTCTGACAGTAAGAGCTGTTCAGCAGTGGAACACACTCCCTCAGAGTATGGTGGGGTCTCCTTCCTTGGAGGTTTTAAAACAGAGGCTGGATGGCCATCTGTCAGGGATGCTTTGATCATGATTTCCTGCATGACAGGGGGTTGGACTGGATGGCCATTGTGGTCCCTTCCAACTCTACAATTCTATGATTCTAAGCTGAGCCATTCAAGCTCAAAACCAGTCAGAATAATTTTATTGCATTTTCCCTTTAAAAAAAAATGAAATGTGAAACATGCTACGTAAATATTTGTTTTTAAAAATAATTAAAATGCTTTCTTTAAGCAATGTCATTTGATTTTAACTAAGAAGAATAATTTGCAGCTGTAACTAATGCTGTTAATGTCACAGAGAGAGTCAAAGGAAGCAAATGGGAATTTTTGCTATAAAGAACCAGCAAGATCAGGACAGAGGTTTAGAGAAACGAAGAGCAAAAACATTACCAAGGGCAAGGTGCACTTTTGGATTCCTGTAGTGGCCAATGCTGACAAATTAGAAGACTTGAATATAAGTGTCTGATTAGCCTATGTAACTAAATCAACTTGATCGAGCTTCATTTCTTTCACACTGGGAAGAGAAGAACTGGCTGTCTGCTTTACAAAAAGGTGGTAACATTTGCTCTATGTAGCTTTTCTGTCTGGGATGTATTCTTATCCTATTAATTGCTTGATACCAGCATTGAGGCCATGATATTGAGAACACAGCTGCGCTGGGCAGGGCACCTTTCTAGGATGGAGGACCATCGCATCCCAAAAATAGTACTCTATGGTGAACTTGCCACGGGTCAGCGTAAGAGGGGCACTCCAAAAAAACGTTACAAGGACTCCCTGAAACAACATCTCAGGCTTGGCCAAATTGATCACCAACATTGGTCCACCCTGGCCTCACATCGGGAGGCATGGAGATGCACTATCCACAATGCTACAGCCTTATTTGAGAACTCACACCAAACAGGTCTTGAAGAGACACGACAACGCAGAAAAAATCGCAACACGGAAACATCACCAAGGAGACCTTCTGCTGTGCTTTCTGCAACCGGACTTGTTTATCTCGGATTGGCCTTTTTAGTCATCAGCGCGCTTGCAGAAAGCGCGGGATGAGTCCTTCCTGAATCTTCGTTTGCGAAGAAAAGTCAGAGAGAGAGACTACATGTCATATGCTATTGTGCTTAAATACACCAATTGACTGATGAACCTTTAATTTGAGTGCGTGCACATTTGCTCTGTGTTTTCCTGGCATCTAAAAGAACCCCTGACAGCTGTAATAGCTTTCTACAGGGCATTCCAGCTTCACATATCTGAGTACTGAGTACTTTTTGACCTTAGATTGCAGGGAACTAAAACAACTTTAGCTGGAGAAGGCAAACATGCCCTGCCACACTAGAAGAGGGCCAGGGAGCAGCTGCTACAAAGACAAATGGGGAGTAGGAAAGGAAAGGTGCCGTTCCTTACAAAGAATCAAGGAGTCACATGAGGAACATGAATGACTGGGTTAGATGGTTTATAAAGAATAAAGGCTTGCAGTTGCTGTATAAATATAGCAAGTCTTCTGAAAAGTGTTACACCATCAGGTGGTCTTTCTTTATTGACACTGCTGTTTCAACAAGCATGGGAACTATTGGGAAAAGTTGTCGTTTTTCTGTGTGATCAAGTTGATTCTGATGTACAACAACCCTATAACAGGGTTTTCTTGGCAAGATTTATTCAGAGGAGGTTTGCCATTGCCTTCCTCTGAGGCTGAGAGTGCAACTTGCCCAAGGCCACCCAGTGGGTCTCTGTGGGTGAGCAGGGATTTGAACGCTGATCTCCTGGAGTCCAACACTCAAACCACTACACCACACTGGCTCCTTGGAAAAGTATTACAGGTGTCAACTTCTTTCTCTTTGTTGGGCATGTGGGTTACTACACTCAAAATTAATTTGTTGGAACAATACTTTGCAAGAATATGAAACAGTGTGTTGGAAGTCACATTCTGGCATAGCAGCTGCAGCAACACATGATAGCATATTTCCCTTTCACATGATGTACGGAAGTCACCCTCCAAAACACAGAGAAAGTGCAACTGAGAAACATTAGGGGAAAACTAGAGCCCAGCTGTGTCTTGATGCTTTCCATGCTGACTCCAATTATAGGACTTTAATGCATATGTGAATTAAGATGTGCAATTTTTATTTTATTTATTAATTACATCTGTAGCTTGCCTTTCCTCCAATGAGCTCAAAGAAGCACACTTAGCTCCTTTCCTCCTCACTTAACCCTCATAATAATCCTGTAAGGCAGGTCAAACTGAAAGAAGTGAATGTCCCAAGGTCCTCATGGTTCAGCAGGGACTAGACCCTAGATTCCCCAAGTTCTAATATTCTTTAACAGTTAAGTGTCTGACCACTTCATTACACTTATCTTGCTACTGAATGGCTTTCTAAATACTGACCAAGTCTCTTAAATCAGAAATTGTTGCTGTTGTGCACCTTCACGTAATTTTAGATTTATGGTGACCATAAGGCAAATCTATCACACGGTTTTCTTGGCAAGATTTGTTCAGAGGATGTTTGCCTTTACCCACCTGGAATACTGTGTCCAGTTCTGGGCACCACAATTCAAGAAGGATATTGACAAGCTGGAACGCAAAAAGTCAGGTAAAAAGTCTGGAAACCATGCCCTATGAGGAAAGGCTTAGGGAGCTAGGTATGCTTAGCCTGGAGAAGAGAGGGTTAGGAGGTAAATACAATGGCCATATTTGAAGGGATGTTATATTGAGGATGGAGCAAGTTTGTTTTCTACTGCTTCAGAGATGAGGACATAGAGCAATGGATTCAAACTACTGGAAAATAGATTCCACCTAAACGTTAGAAAGAACTTCCTGACAGTACAAGCCATTCGACGGTGGAACACCCTGCCTTGGAATGTGTGGAGTCTCCTTTGGAGGTTTTTAAACAGAGGGCTTGTCTATACGAGGGGCGGGGGAATAGGAACATGTCTGAAAAAGCAGCCATTTGCAATGCTGCGACCTTTCTTAATGGTCAAAAGAGCCCTCCTAAACTCCACATGACCCCTAGCCAAGATGGCGACTGCAAGTAATTTACTTGAGCTTTTAACATAACAAACTCTCCCAAAGAACCCTTCAGAGCTAGGGAGGTTTAACTCAACAGACACAAGCTCACCTTATGCTGTCTCTTCCACCACGCTCATGCTAAACGCCTGTTTACCTGTTGTGTGCCTTTAAGTCACCTGTATTTCTACCTGTCCTAGCCAGCATAGCCAACAGTAAAGGACTGGGGAAGAAGAAGTCCAAAATATCTCGAAGGGCACAGCCAGAGTGGTATAGTGGTCTGAACCATGGAAACCCACTGGGTGTTCTTGGGCAAATCACACTCTCTCAGATTCAGAGGACAGTAATGGCAAAAACCCCTTGGAACAATTTTTGCCAAGAAAACCCTGTGATAAGATTGCCTTAAATTTGCCACAAGTCAAAAATGACTTGAAGGCACACAACAAGAGCAACTACATAGCAGTCCACCACTGCTCTAGAATGAATGGTAAGTTAACACTAAACTAGAATGCCTGAATAAGCTTATTTTACCCAAACAATGGCACGTCCAATTCAAACTGCTGAGTACAATGCTGATATAAAAAATGCAGTGTCACATTACTGAGCCATAGAACATTTAAACATGAGGGTTTGTTCACTTGCTATTGGTTGTCTTAAACAATATGCTTTCTCTCAGATCATCCTCACTACAGTCAACCTTATGTGTTACAGCAAGCAAGTGACCCAGAGGCAAAATGCTAAAAAACTTCATTCAGAGGTTGCATGCTGACACAGACACATTAGGAAAAAGAATGGAGGCTTCTCCTCGAGACTGCATCTTGGACAGAGACATCAAGAAAAGAATGGAGGCTGCCCCTCCTCCCATTCAGGCTACAGCTTTTATAGGTTAAGATCCATGCAGGCAAAACTAACCATTTGTCTGTGATACAGGCAACAACTAAGATCAAAGGTACAGCTAACAGTAGGATGTGTAAATACAGATAGCAGGATAACACTAGGATGTGAAAATTGAGATTTTCCTCAAAGCTTCCTTTTGAGACATTTTATTACCTAATTGAAAGGCAGGAAGAAAGGAGGTGTGAAATTCCTTTCTTTGATCTGGGTTTTCCCAAAACCTAGGAATTTCAGGCCACCCTACACTTATGTATGCTCTGGAACTTAAAATTCTACTCCATTCAACAAATGTAATCAGCTATTGTTGTTACTGTGTGAGCCTTCAAGTCATTTCTTACTTACAGTGACTTTAAGGCCGTATCTTGGGGGTTTCATGGCAGGATTTGTTCAGAACAAGTTTTGACATTGCCTTTCTCTGAGCCTGAGAAAGTGTGACTTGCTCAAACCACCCATTGAGTGAGTTTCCATGGCCCAGCAAGGATTTGAGCCCTGGCCTCCAAAGTCCTAGTGACTAGTCCAACACACAGATCACTATGCTGTCTACTGTAAATCGGTATTATTGATGTTAACTGGTTGTCTTTAGGATTCTGTGTGTGACTGCCTTCCATTGCTTAACCTCCACCCAGCCTCCTCAATAAACTACTTTCTCTATCTGGGCAGTTGGCTGTGCTATTTTACAAAATAATTTCTCTCTTAAGCTTTCCCTTTCCCACGTGAAGGGGCTGCACACATATAAAGCTACTAGTTACATCCTTAGGATTTTCACATCTCCTTTGTTATATCTGTCTGCACTTCAGGCATGAAAATCCAAAGTGCCTTCCTTACTTCTTTTCCCCTAGAGCTGGGCTAAAGGGAAGAGCTGTTGGCAACAGGGCTAGACAAACTAAATGGTGGTACATCAGCATGCTGTAGTGGTCTGAGTGTTGGACTATGATTCTGAAGAGACCAGGGTTCAAATCCTGCTTGGCCATGAAAACCCACTGGGTGACCCTGAGCAAGTCACACACTCTCAGCCTGCCGAAAACTGTGATAAGTTCATCTTAGAGTTGCCATAAGTCAGAAACGACTTGAAGGCACACAATGCATGTGCATATATACAATCAGTAATTCTTTTGGGAGGTCATAGAATCATAGAATTGCAGAGTTGGAAGAGACCACGAGGGCCATCCAGTCCAACCCCCCTGCCACGCAGGAAATCTTGATCAAAGCATCCCTGACAGATGGCAATCCAGCCTCTGTTTAAAGACCTCCAAGGAAGGAGACCCCACCACGCTCCGAGGGAGTGTGTTCCACTGCCGAACAGCTCTTACTGTCAAAAAGTTCCTCCTCTTGTTGAGGTGGAATCTCTGTTCCTGGAGCTTGCATCCATTGCTCCATGTTCCAGTCTCTGGAGCAGCAGAAAACAAGCCTGCTCCATCCTCAGCGTGACATCCCCTCAAATACTTAAACAGGGCTATCATATCGCCTCTTAACCATCTTTTTTCCAGGCTAAACATACCCAGCTCCCTAAGTCTCTCCTCATAAGGCATCGTTTCCAGACCTTTCACCATTTTAGTTGCCCTTCTCTGGACACGCTCCAATTTGTCAATATCCTTTTTTATTTGTGGTGCCCAGAACTGGACACAGTATTCTAGATGAGGCCTGACCAAGGCAGAATAGAGTGGCACTATTACTTCCCTTGATCTAGACACTATACTTCTATTGATACAGCCCAAAATCGCATTGGCCCTTTTAGCTGCCGCATCACACTGTTGGCTCATGTTCAACTTGTGGTCTACTAGGACTCCTAGATCCCTTTCGCACGTGGTCTCATTCAGCCAGGTCTCTCCCATCCTATATTTATGCATTTCATTTTTCCGCCCTAAATGAAGTACTTTACATTCCTCCGTATTGAATTTCATTTTGTTAGCTTTGTCCCAGCTCTCCAGTCTATCCAGGTCATTCTGAATTTTGATCCTGTCCTCTAGGGTATTAGCTACTCCTCCTAATTTGGTGTCATCTGCAAATTTGATAAGTATGCCCCTAATTCCCTCATCCAAGTCATTGATAAAGATGTTGAATAGCACTGGGCCCAGGACAGAACCCTGTGGCACCCCACTGGTCACAGGTATCCATGTAACAAAAGGGTTCACTAATAGGGAAGGTATCCACCCTCTCAGATCTGAAACAGACACAATTTTAAAAAAATAAATAAAACTCTTTGCAATACAGACAGAAGGTTTTTAAAAAATAAAACTCTTTGGAATATTAGGTTACACTGAAAGCTTGGGGAAGTAGGGATTCTGTGAGTTGTAATCACTAAAAGGAATCCCCTCCCCCAAGTTCTTAATAAATCATTACCCATGCTCCTTAGAGCATGCTTTCCTAATCTTGGGTGAGATAAGGTGGTAACAGACATTAATTGCCTCAAGAGTTCACTTATGCATGAACAGTCTGCTATCCCACATACAGCTGGAGGGAACTATCCCTAAGGAAGCATCACTTGACTAGTTCAGAGAGCAGCTGACTGAATGGCCAAATGTTATGCTAGGTCAAGTATTATGAAGGCAATCAACAGGGTTACAAAATCCCAGAGGTGGTCTAAACATTAGACTGGAATGTAAGGGAAAAAATTTACCAGGGTAATAATAACCATCCTGAGGTATGTGGAAAGAATTAAACAGGAGAAAAAACTTTTCAGACAAACAGGTAAAGCAACAAGGCAAAAGGTGATAAGGGACATTCCTGCTATTGGTTTTAGGAGACTCTTAGTGATCACATTCCTTTCTAAGTGCTTACAGTCTGTCTGTTTAATGATCTGCTCTAGAATCTTTCCTAGTATTGATATTAGGCTGACTGGGCAATAATTATTTGAGTCTTCTTTCCCCCCCCCCCTTTTAAAGATGGGGACATTTGCCCTCCTCCAGTCCACTGGGACCTCTCCTGTTCTCCAGGAGATTACTGGTTCTGAGATTACTTCTGCCAATTTTGTCTTGCCACAACTGTCAAAGTGGCTGAGGATGCAGGATTCAGTTTTTGGCTCTAGGTAATTAATACATCCCAGTGGTGGAAACGTCTTCACGGGTGTCAGGTGCTATCTAGCACAGCAAGGATGGCATCTCAAGCAAATCACTTTGTGTGGCATTCTTGCAGACGTCTCTTTTTAGTCATGCTAGCAGAGACTGGGGAGGATGGGGGTGCTTTCCCAATGGGAGCAGGTTACATACTGTATGTTATCATAACAGTTCTTCAGGCCTAATCTGTGTCTAGTCTGTAATTGGTTGTGGTTTGAATTTTCTGATTTTAAAATGTTTTGATTGAGGATTTTAACATCATTACTATGTTTTATATTTTAATATTCATTTTTGTTTCTTCTTCTTCTATTGTAAAGTGTCTTGATGATTTTTTTCCAGGTATGGTAAATGATCTATAAATCAATTATATAAAGGCATGTAAGCACCACAACTGCACCTGAAGCTAAAAGAATGAGGAGTAGTGAAGGCCTGTGTCCTTCATTATCAAAACTAGTATATTCAATGTAGCCATTTTCAGAGTGCCCAAACCTCTACAGTATGCACGTGAACACACACACACACACACACACACACACACACAATCTTATTCAAAGAATTGCATGAGACGGACTGTACTTCTTGTATACTGACAGCTGTGTTAATTCAATACTAGTTCCAAGGAATCTGCTTGAAATAATGGATACCAAATTTTTATGGGAATCTTTTTTTTTTAAAATAACACACTGTAGTTTATGAAAGCTTAGGCAATAACATTTAAGCAAGAGGCTGGAAAAATTACAGTAAGGCATTGCTTGGACCACTGGTTCCCAGACTTATTTGGCCTACCGCCCCCTTTCCAGAAAAAATATTACTCAGCGCCCCCTAGAAATTAATTGCTATTAAAAAAATTTAAAAATAAACAGAAGGATATATGTATTAATGTTTCTACCTTTTTCGTAAAATATAGTAAAGAAAGGTGTAAATTAAAAACATTGAACTTTGAAATTATGAAACTATTTACTGAACTCAGAATAGAAAGGTAATACAAAAAAATTTAAAACATTCGAAATCATCTTAATGAGAAGGATGAACCTGGTATGCTACTACCAATTTAGTAATCCTCGGCTCTATTTTCGTCAGCAGTAATCTTAAATCACCGCGATTGACTATTTGCAATTGGTTTCTTTTCTTTTTTTGTTAATAAATTGGTTACCGCACTGAATCCATGTTCCACTAAATATGATGAAGGAAATGCAATTAAGAACTTTTGAATTACAGCCCATATTTCAGGATAAGCCATAGGGATCTCATTTTGCAGGCAGAATTGTTGGTAGCCGCTTTTGAATTTAAATTTCAATTCATCATTTGTAGTTACTTCCATCAGTTCTTCTTGTAACTGTGGAGATTCTTCTGTGTTTGCACTAGAAAAAGGATCCAAAATCCAATCAGGTATGTTCATTTTCAAAATATCATCAAATCATTGATTAAAATCTGAATGGAGAGCATCCAAGTGCTCACAATAATAAAGTATGTCTCATCTTTTTTTTCTGCTCCTGATAAATTTGGGAACTGGCTGAATTCCCCTCATCCAAAATTTCGTTTGTACAGAAGAAGTTTTGTTACAAATGCAGAAATACCGTAACAGATTTTGTTTTTATTAAATTCAGTTCATCACCTTGAAGCTGAAGATTGCTTTCATTAATTTTTGAAACAAGTCGGTCAAGTAAGCGATGTCACTTTTGGACTGAATTAAATTGGATCGTAAAGCATCATTTTTATTTTTCAAGAACTCCAGCACTGAGTTAAACAGCTTATAAAACCTATCTAAACAGGCACCCTTTGACAACCAACGAACTTCTGTATGAAGCAGCAAACAATTAAATTCTTCGTTGTTTTCAATACAAAGCTGTTTAAATAATCTGTCATTCAATGATTTGCTTCTGATTGTGTTGATAGCTTTAATTACATATTATAATGAATTATGTAGGGGTGCACTTAAATTTTTGGCAACTAGATGTTGACGATGGATGATACAGTGTACTGGGAATGCATTCGGCACCTCCTTTTTTAAATATGCAAGAAAATCCCTGTAGTGCACTACCATCGCTGGAGCATCATCTGTGGCTACTGATAAGATATTACTCAGAGGTATTGCTTTTTCTTTAAAAAACTCATCCAATGCATGAAATATTGATTCTCCTTTAGTATCAGTTTGCAAATATTTAGCAAATAATAATTCTTGGCAAATTTGTTCTTCCTTTGTGAACCGCACATATGCTAAAAGTAAAGCTTCATTTCCTAACAAAGTTGACTCATCAAGTTGAATAGAAAACCGAGATGTTTTTAAATAGCCACACAATGAATCTTCAACATCTCGAGCCGTTTCATCAGTTCTTCTTTGCACTGTATTATTGCTCAACAAAATTTTCTTGATAATATCAGATGCTGGCTTGTGTAGCACAGTACGTATTACTTCACTTATCGCCGGTATAATTAGTTCTTCACCAATAGTATGAGGTTTTCCCAATGTGGCAATCATTAACGAAATATTGTAAGAAGCAAGCAAGCCATCACCATCTTCTGTGGTTGCGGTTGAAAAGAGTTTTGCCAATGTCGGTTGTTTGATAATGTTTTCTTTTAGTGTTCAAAAATAATATAAATCCTTATCTTTTTTATCACCATGAATTTTAGTCAAATGTTCTTGTAGTCTAGAAGGCTTCATAGCTTCGTTTGATAAAACTTTCTGGCAAATCATGCACATTGGTAATGTATTGTTTACAGGTGACTCAATAAAGCCATATTTCAAATATTCGATATTATATTGTCTACATTTTTTCTTTGGTTGAGCCATTATTATCTGTAGAAAAAAATAAAAAATTTATGGAGGTATTTTTAATTAATATTTTTTTGTAATTTTTTGAAATATTTTTGTAAAAAACGAAAATAAATACTAATGAAATAAATAAACATGATATTATTAATTGTAAAGCGCATATAATTATTACAAAATAAATAAATAATACTCATCAATTATAGTCGCACTATTTGTAGGTTAACTTTAACTTGTCACAATATCACAACAATCTAACTTGGGACTTTTTCAGACCGAGAAATACACCACAAGAAGGGTCATCCCTCTTGCAATGCTGCTGCACAGCAGGGGGGCGTTTTGTATGACGCTGACCCCCTGCCAATTCTGTTCCGGTACAGATAGCAGCTCCAGTGTCATATTTGGCCATTTCTTAATCATGGTCATACGAAACGCCCCCCCTGCCGCGCAGCAGCATTGCAAGAGGGACGACCCTTCTTGCAGTGTATTTCTCCGTCCGAAAAAGTCCTCAGAGTTATATTACGCTGTAATTTTCCCGTAATAATTATGGGAAATCTAATTCATAGCGTGCTCCAAAATCTGCTGGTAGTACTGCCAGTAGCCAGTACTGCCGCTGCCGTTCCAGGCTTTGGCCTTGTGATCGACCAATCGCACGAGTGGCAGTTGCCCGCAGCAATGCTCATAGTCCTCACGTGTTTTGAAACGGCAATTCAGTGGCACCACATGAACAGTAGCAGTGCGCAATTGCACATACCTCAGTGCAAGTGAGGGAGTATGTGGGAACCGAGCCAACGTCCAGTACGTTGTTCAAAGAAAAATTAAGTGTTATGAGCAGAATACATAAATCAATTTTTCTAAATCTCCTCTTCTTTCTTTTATGCTTTCACCGCCCCCTTACAGTTATTCATCGCCCCCAAATGCACCTGTGGCCATCACCGCCCCCCTGGATCGCTGCAGCACCCAACAGGGGGTGGTAGCACCCACTTTGGGAATCACTGGCTTGGACCCTGGTCATGCTGGCTAAGGAATTATGGGAGTTGCAGTAAAAGAAAAGGCCTTTCTCAAGCTCTGCTTTAAGAAGACGCAAGACTCTTATTTTGGCTTATCAATCGTCATCATCATCATCATTCCAACAGTGCAGTAGTTTATTTACTGAATTAGTCTACTGACTGTTTCAAACAATTACAGATATTAAAACAGTAAAATTATAGCTACAAAGATACAAGTACAATAAAACCAAATTACTAACACTTGTTTTACCTTCCCCAAATTCCTCTCCCCAGATGCAACTAAAATTTTGCAATGGTGTAAAATAGCACCACTCAAAGACAATATAGACAAAAGGGACAGTTCAGAAGACCATCAATAAATTCAGAAAAAGGTTTTTAAAAGGATAAAAAGCAAGAACACATCAACACTTTTCTAATGCTATTCATCATCATTCCAGAAAAAAACAAAAGCCAGAAAGTATAAAAAAGCAGCAGCACTGATAACTTTCTCCCATCCAGTTCAAAACACTAATTCCATATTATTGCATATTAATTATATATTTCTGGTTAGTTAGGTGAAGACCAGTTCAGGAGTCAACCTTAAACAGCATGACAGAAGCTCACAGGCAACTTACATTGTCAAAGATCCCAAACCTAGTGTCCCTCAGATGTGCTGAATTCCCATATTCCCATTATCAACCCCCCCTCCAATGTGATTGAGTTCAATTCCAATTATCTGCAGCCCATACATGAATGCTTGCTAGGGATGGTATGGGCTATGGCAGTGAACCTGTGGTCCATGGAGCCCCAGGGATATTGAAGGCTGCTCAGCCCATTTCCTCCCTACAGTGGAGTGACTACATAAGCCAAGGCAAAGGCTGGCTGGGCCTGCACATTGCTGTTCAATCCACTCCACCACAAACTGGCAAGAAAAAAGCAGAAGAAGAGTCTTTCCAATCTCTCTGACAACTCTGAAGGAGGTTTAATGATGGTATAATTGCTAATGGTTCAGTATTGTTGTTGTTGTTTAAATCTTGAGTTAAGTCTTAGGGGACCATGGCAACAAAAGATATTTAAAGGGGGTCCCTGGTAAATAAAAGGTTAAGAACCACTGGGCTATGGTACAACATATTTGGGAGCTTGGAAAGGTTCATGAGGAAGAGAGAGAATTTTCCCTGAAACCGAGCACTGTAGATACTTGTGTACAATGTCCATAATTTGCATAAAAGATTATTACCGCTTTTCCCATCCCACTGTTTATTTGCTGCATGGCTGCCATTAATCACACTTTGAGCTCTTTAGGGCAGATAAATAATGCTTGCCCAGCAGTTGGAACCACCAAGGCCAAAGAAAAATAATGTGACTCTTAGCAACAAGCAGCCCTTCATCATCTTCCACGGACAGACCTATCAAAGGTCTTTGCCAGACCCAGCCTCTCAGCCTGCTGCTGTAGCAAGAAAGCCATCTCACCAAGCAAGGAGGAAAACTGTAGGCAGAGCCCGCCTCAAGGACCTTCCCCAAGGTCACACAGCTAAATCAACAGCTAATGGATAGGTTGCCATTTCCCTGGCATTGCTGCCAATTCACATGCTTATTTACTAAAGAAAATCCCTGAGGGCATCCTCTGTGGAGAAATTCCACAGCAGCAAAAGGGAACAGGATGGGATTCCCTTGCCCTATTGCTCTCCTACTCCTTTGACTTCTCTGCCCCACACACTTGGAGGTTGATACTCCTAGCAGAATTTGCTCAGAAAGTGAGCTACCTTAATGGAATCCTACATTGTCATATTGTGAAGGAGGGGGGCCAAAAAGATGAAAAACTATGCAAGAAAAGCCTTCATGGCTTTTCCTGACTTTAAAAAAACCCAAATTTGAGAGATATGCACATTTTCACTCGTTAAGACAAGCGATTCTAGACATGAATTGCTTCCCCATGCAGGACACTGTGCAAACCTGATTGGCTGGATGAGTGCAGGGGGTGGGGCTGGGTTACAAGGCAAGTGCCCACTGCCACCATGGTGGGTTTTCACGTTAGCGAGAGACTACTAAGGCGATAAAACAGGTTTGTGCTATCTTTTTTCTTTTTTGGGAAAAGTAAACTATCACTTGTGTGCACTACAGAAATAGTTTTTTTTTTAAAAGGTTGTCTTCAGCAGATTTTAAAATGCAAGTAATCTACTCACAGCTGCTGTCTCAGCTACAGTTATGTGAAGTTTATGGGGGCAGTAAACCCATTAAGACAGATTGTGTTGCTGCAACTTGCTATTACTGTGGAGCAATCTGGGGTTTTTTCTTCATGTAGACATGGCCTTGCAGTTGACATCCAACAACCTGTGAATTGCAACCTAGCTAGTAATCCTATTGATTCTTCCTTACACTTTCCTTTCCTGTCCTGATTGGCCAATGTAACATTGACCTAGGAATGCAAACAGCTTTTAGCACCACTGAGGCTGCTCTCTTCAGGCAATGAAAGGAATGGGTGGGTGGGGGATTAGAACAAGTTGCAATGGAATGCAAGAGAACTGCCCTACGCTTAACAGATTTGCATTCAAAGCTGTGACCTTGAGAAATCAGCAAACTACACATGGAGCCATCAATGGAAAGTGGACATCAAGGACAAAGCAAGCTGCCAATCCTGCCCTCTATGCACCTGCCTGTCATGACATCCCAGTACACACAGACACAGTTTAAACAAGATTAGATAAGATAAGAGAAGCTAAAAACATCACTTAGACCCAAAGGCACACTTGCTCACAGTTGAATTTAGCAGGGGATGGGTAGAAACCATACCCACATCCTGCCCTTCTGGTAAAAGTTCCAGTTCTTGGGACGTCCCGTCCGTAGATCGGAAGAAAGTTCACATTATCGATACTGCAATAAATTTCGTACCTTTTTAAAAAAGACGGGGGGAAATACGAAAGCAAAAGTTCCGTAAAAAATGGGTATTTTGGTCTCCCTCCTTCCGAAAACGGCGACATAGGACTGTGATACATGTAAACAATCAGGATTCTCAGCGAATTCTTCACGGATCTAATTCGTCGTGTAACCAAGCCCCAAGAGTAAGCTTAAAGTGAGGTTGCATAGTCAACAATTTCTCTGCACCTTAAAGCATTCTGGCTCCCTGCTGCAGGTATGCCAGATTGGTCATACCTGTTTCATATTTCCTGTTATTCAGATCTACCCATTATTGCTGTTGGACCTCAAGTCAGCTTAAATGTATGGTGACCCTATGAATCAGAGCGCCAAGCACAGCTTGTAAATTCAGGGCCATGGTTTTCTCAATTGAATCAATTCATCTGTAATATGGTTTTCCTCTTTTGCTACTGCCTTCTTTTCCCCAGCATTATCATATTTTCCCATTAATCATGTCATCCCAAGATATGCCCAATGTAAAATAATCTTAGTTTAGTCATTTTGGCTTCTAGTGAGAGTTCAGGCCTAATCTTATCTTGTGTGCCTTCAAGTCATTTCCAACTTATGGCTACTATAAGGTTTTCATTTTATGGGTTAAAATTAAGTTGCTTACATCAGTCCATTATTATACACTGAACAGTGTACACAATTAAAATGCACCTTATTTTAAGACCAAGCTTAAGTAAGATGTATGCTTTCAAGTAAATAGCTGAAAACCAACTTCTTATGGGGCTTTGCTTAAACACCATACAATCCTAAAGCTAACCACCCAAGTGGATTTTTAACATGCAAAAGCAATGCTTTACAGAGCAAAGAAGAAATCCAATGCTTTGGATAGAAATGAGAGGAGGTAACACACTATGACCCAGAAGATGCGCTGTTTGTACAGTGGGAAAGGCAGAGAGATTGGTCAATGAACAAAACAGAATAGAATCTTAGAAAGGAACTATTTTTTTCTGACAGTAAACTGATTGATGAGAACAAGCTGTAGGCAACACACAAGGAGGACAGACAAACAAAGAAATTATGGGACCACCACATCACAGGAAAGGACTGATCAGAAGACATTTCAGCCAACTTAAGTCAAAAACTTTTGAGGTCAACTGATATCATCCTGAACAGTGGCTCTTAACCTTTTCTTTACCAGGGACTCCTTTTAAATATCTTTTGTTGCTGCAGACCCCCAAGACTTAACTCAAGATTTAAAACCCTTATAATAATAATAATACCTGATAATAGTAATAATAATACAATTACACCATCCTTTAACCCTTCCCTCAGAGGCACTGGATGGAGGGAAGAGCTTTCTCCTGCTACTTCCTATAGTTATTGCTGGAGTGGATTGAAGACCAATGCCCAGGCCAAGCCATCTGGCCTTGGCTCCTGTCTCCTGGGCTGAGCAGCCTTCAAGCTTTCGTGGACCTCCTCTGAGGGACACTGCAGTCCCCTGGGGCTCCACAGACCACAGGTTAAGAACCACTGATCCCGAGCATCACCACACAGTTCTCCTTGAAGCTTCACGGCAACTTTGGCGCTTTAGTTACTTCTTTTGGACTGCACCTCCCAGAAGCCACTAGCCATGCTTCTGGGGAGCTGTCGTCCCAATCCCAGTAGGAATGTTATAGTCCACTTCAACGTCTCTAAGGGGAGGCAGAGCTGCCAGGCAATGTCCTACCTTTACCCTTTGGACACGGGTTAAGCTCAGGACCAAAATCACAGCCTTCTACAGTACTCTGCACTACTTAGGCGCCAGATGCTATGGCTCAAGCCGCTTGGAGGTGCATACCAGCAATTAATTGGTATAATGCCCTCTCACAGCCCTCCAGTACCGGTTGGACTGGTAGACGTGGTGGATTTCCCACCCTTTCCAGTTTTTTGGCTTGGAGAGGGCACGGTGCCTGGGTAACAACTACTCAGCCGCCCTCAGGGAGCCTCCAGCCCAGAGCACATGCGGCCCCCTCGGGCCTGATTCGCCACAGCGGAGGCTTCGTCAGCAGAAGAGCACGTGGCCCCTCCAGGCCCCCAGCCAAGGCCAGCCCCAAGGCGTGGCGGGACTCCTCCGCCTTCCTTCTGGGGCCGAGGAGAGAGAGCCCCGCTCGCCAGCGCCCCTCAAAGAAAGGGGAAGACCCCCCCCCCAAAAAAAAACCATTTGGAGGAGAAGGAGCCCGCGGAGAGCTCGCTTGGCGCCTTCCCTTCCCCCTCGCTGTTGACAACCTGCTCCCTCCAGCAGGAGCGCAGCCAAAAGCCCGAGAGAGAAAGAGGGCGGACACACACACCCAGCCGCGCTCGCTTACATGCCGCCTGAGCGACTTTCCCAGCCGCCGGCTCTAGAGTGCTTTCTCCGCTTCTCTGTCTCCCGCGGGAAAACTCTGCCACTTCCCCTCACCGGCCGCCGACTCCCCCAGTCCCGCCGCCGAGACTCACACACACTCTCTCTCTGCCCTTCTCTCCGCCAGCCTGTTGGTCGGGGCTTTGCGGCGGCTGGTCGCTCACCCGGCCCTAGTGCTGCTCCCAGGAGACATGCGCCGGCCGCGGAGCAGCCAAGGCGACACCTCCCGACGGCGCCCGCTCGCCCCTGGCTTGCGGGTGCCCTTGGAGAACCTTGATTCGAGGCAGGGCCTCAGAACGCGGGGATTTCTTTAATCGCCCGGATAACAAGCGCCAGGAGTGAGTGCCCTTGAGCGCAGGCAGAGCGCCTTCCCTCTTCCCCCTGACCCAGGTGTGCTCTCAGACAGTCCTCTCACACGTGCTCCTCACAAGCAAGACACGCTGGGCATTTAAACAGCTCCACACTGCAGACAGAAATGAAATACTGTATGTCAGTGGCTCTTAACCGTCTCCTTTAATGTAATTTAATTAGGCCACAAAGGCTATCAGAGCGGCCAGCACCGGTTTAAGGAATTTTGGGGGCCCCTGCAATGCTTTATTTTGGGGGCCCAATATGTTTATCTCAGGTCAATGTAACCTAACTCAACCTAAGCTGTTCACAGTACAGGATATTCAGATGATTACTAATAATGTTTTTGTGGGAGGAGGGTTACTACTGAGGTCCCCCACAATGATGGGGCCCCCTATGGATGCTAAAGCCGCCGGTGCCTTAAACCGACCCTGAGAGTGGCTTACAAATTGTAAAGCAATAGCACTTTACACATCTACACCGCATTAAGCAGCTTCCAATGTGTGTTAGCTAATTGCCTCCACAAGCTGGGTACTCATTTTACCAACCTAGGAAAGGATGGAAGGTTGAGTGAACCTTGGAGCCCTCCAGATCAAACTTGCAACTGTGGTGACTTGCAGTACTGGTATTTAACCACTGCGCCACCAGGGCTCCCTTCACCAGGGACCCCCTTTAAATATCTTTTGTTGCCATGGTCCCCCAAGACTTAACTCAAGATGTAAAACCCTAACAATAATACCTGATAATAATAGTAATAATGCAATTATGCCATCCATTAAACCTTCCCTCAGAGGGACTGGAGGGGAGGGAAGACTTCTCTCCTGCTTCATCCTGCAAGTTTGTGGCTGGAGGGGATTGAATGGCAATGCACAGGCCAAGCCAGCCAGCCTTTGCCTTGGCTTCTGTCACGTGGCCACTCCACTGCAGGGAGGAGGTGGGCCAAGCAACTTTCAAGTCTTTGCAGACCCCTTGTGAGGGTCCGCGGACCACAGGTTAAGAACCACTGAAGTCGGTGAAGCATCCCTCACCACTCTGAAGCTCCCTGCTGAGAAAAAGAGTCTCTTTAAAGCCACCTTTAATGGCTTTAGTCATCTTCTCTTCTAATTATATTATTAAGGTTAATAGCTGTCATTTTCTAATACCAATTTTGCCCTAACCCTAACCACAATTCAAAGCTTGAATGTCATACTCCATGAATATGAGGAAGTGGATGATAACCCAAAGAAAATGCATGCTAAAGTAAACCTGTTAGCCTTAAAAGTGCAGAAGACTGTTGTGCTAGAAAACTACCTGTAATGTGAGAAATAATACATGCTGGGTTTGTTTGGACCTTCTCTTCAACACAGACTAAAATGAAACAAGACCCTATAGCATGGAGGAGGAGCAAGGCCACCCAGTAGTGTTATTTGGGCAGGACTTTAGGGGAAAAGTTGAGGACACCAGTCAGTGGACTTACCTGCAGGACTGGCTTATAAAAGCAGGTGAAGCAACATCATGCCCAGAGTAACATAACCTAACTTGGTCTTCAAGTCCCATGTGTCTCTTCTTCGGAGGCTTGAATCTTATTGCTTTTCTTATATCTCTGGCTTTGCTTCACAAACGAAGATTCAGGAAAGACTCATCCCATGCTTTCTGCAAGCACGCTGAGACCGAAAAGGCCAATCCGAGATAAACATGTCCGGTTGCAGAAAGCACAGCAGAGGGTCACCTTGTGTAATGTTTCCAGGTTGTGATTCTTTCTGCGTTGTCGTTTCTCTTCAAGACTTGTTCATCACGAGTTCTCAAATAAAGCAAAACAACCCTGAATCCAGTAAGGTCCATACTTGTCCAGTTCTTTCTTTGTCAATTAAAATGCAAACATCATAGAGCAAATGGGACTTTCTCTGTTCTTTTGGGCCACAGTTTCTGGAGGAGGCAGTTAATCAATGGGAGAACACAGATTTACCTGCCCAACTCTGTCCTTGGTATCTTCTTGTTGAAGCAGTGCTTCTCAGGCCATCTGATGTGGGAGACCAGGATTTTTCCCCATTGTGCCACTAACTGGGACCATCTTTTGGCTACAGTTGCTTTTTTCTTTGCCATAAATTCACCAGGAACTGGCAGCCAATGGATTGGAGACTACATCCATCCAGGGACCACCAATTTGAGTAGCACTGTGTTAAAAAGGATCCCAGGGAGAAGGCCTGCAAAGGCCCCTGGCTGAATCATTGAGAAGCAACCATTCAGAGTATTTGGCAGTAGTCTAGATTTGGGGCAATCCTCTGTCTTTTTCAGTGTGAGTAAGCTCCAGACACACTAAGTAGCTTCTATAGTAAGCTTAGAGGGTGAAAGACAGAAGAGGAGCCTCTCATGGCATCAAGATCTCAGCTACATAAGACTCTGAGACAGTCATTTGTTCTGGCTGAGCCAATTACCGTAACTAGACAAACCTCAGGAGGAAAATTAGTTAAAAAGCAGTAGCAAAGGGTGACTTCCCTTCTTGCCCTCACAGCCTGCTCCATCCTCAGCGTGACATCCCTTCAAATACTTAAACAGGGCTATCATATCGCCTCTAAACCGTCTTTTTTCCAGGCTAAACATACCCAGCTCCCTAAGTCTCTCCTCATAAGGCATTGTTTCCAGACCTTTCACCATTTTAGTTGCCCTTCTCTGGACACGCTCCAATTTGTCAATATCCTTTCTGAATTGTGGTGCCCAGAACTGGACACAGTATTCTAAGTGAGGTCTGACCAAGGCAGAATAGAGTGGCACTATTACTTCCCTTGATCTAGACACTATACTTCTATTGATACAGCCCAAAATTGCATTGGCCTTTTTAGCTGCCGCATCACACTGTTGGCTCATGTTCAACTTGTGGTCTACTAGGACTCCTAGATCCCTTTCGCACGTAGTCTCATTCAGCCAGGTCTCTCCCATCCTATATTTATGCATTTCATTTTTCCGCCCTAAATGCAGTACTTTACATTTCTCCGTATTGAATTTCATTTTGTTAGCTTTTGTTTTCTGCTGCTCCAGAGACTGGAACACGGAGCAATGGGTGCAAGCTCCAGGAACAGAGATTCCACCTCAACATGAGGAGGAACTTTTTGACAGTAAGAGCTGTTCGGCAGTGGAACACACTCCCTCGGAGCGTGGTGGGGTCTCCTTCCTTGGAGGTCTTTAAACAGAGGCTGGATGGCCATCTGTCGGGGATGCTTTGATTGTGATTTCCTGCGTGGCAGGGGGGTTGGACTGGATGGCCCTCGTGGTCTCTTCCAACTCTGCAATTCTATGATTCTATGATTCTATGATTCTATGACCTTTCACTTGCTTTTTGGGTGAAAGGAGCTTGTTTCCTACAGCATCTTGCCCTCTCTTGTGTTTTGAATGGGAAATTTCACTTTCAGGTCTAAGCAACAAATCCTGACCTGCAGGCAGAGATTGGAAAAGTTACATTTTTGGACTTAGAGTTGGGGGGATTCTGGGAGTTGTGATCCAAAGAAGTAAGGTTTTCAAGCTCTACCCAGAAATGCCTACCTCTGGAGGTAAGACACTGTTGAAATTCTAAACCAAGGGTAGGGATATAAGTGCAGGATCAGGGCCATTCCAGGCCAGGCCTTGAGATCTGAGGACCAAAACTTGAGGTCTAGGATGGGCCCTGGTAATATCATTAAACATGACACATTAGGCATCAACCACAGTTACACAAACCATTTATTTATGTATTTATTTGCCCACCTTTCTCCAGGGATAGGACCCCAAAACAAACAAAACCCATGAAATCTAGCAGATAAGAAAAATACATATGCACACTTTTCAAAGTAATGGCCTGCCCCTGAGATTCCTCATTGCATTGAAGATGAGAAGAAGGACCAGGCCCTGAGATATAAAACCCTAGTGGAGAAAGTTCAGACTGTGGGCTTCATATAGCCCCCAAGGGCCATTTTTGTCAGCCCCAGGTCCCATCATAAAATAATGTAAATGTCCCAAATATCAACCAGTGCCCTCTCAGGATATGTGGGGGGGGGGCATTCTGCCACATATTAGGCCACCAGAAGAGGTTTTTAAAAACAAGATATGACAGGGAAGTTAATTTTCAGATCACTTCCTGTTGGCAAAACGGCCTCACCTGAGCCTAAAATGGCCGAGAGATGGTGAAAAACATGGTGAAATAGCCCTCATGCCTCCCAAGGGTGTTGGAGGGCATGTGGGGGCAAAAGAAATTTCAACAAAACAATGGGGTGTGTGGCTCACAAAGATTCCATGGTTGGGGCAATATGGCCTCCCAATCTACAACAGTTCCCCACCCCAGTTCTAAACAGAAGGAGGGCAAGATCCATGCCTCCTCAGAAGCCTCAGAATCGGTCCTTGATGCCCCTCACCTTCATTCCAAATGCTTGAGAACAGTCACTGAGAAAGGAAGAGCACTGTGCAGATGCTCAAGCAGATTTTTTTAAAATTACATCAAATATTCCAGAATTCAGACCTGATAAATGAAAATAGACAGTAATACTGAACCCCTTTGCAATTTATGTTCTATAGACAACCATGATCCCTGGTTTTTGCCTCAGAATATAGGAAGCTGCCTTATACCAGGCTGAATAATTTGTCCATATAGTCCAGTATTGTCTATTCTCCTTGGCAATACTGTAGTATTGGCAGTAGATCGCTAGGTGCGATCTTTCACATCATTTAACACAGGGAGATGTCAGAGATTGAACCTTGGGCTTTCTGCATGCAAAGCATATGTTCTACCACTGAAGCTATGTTGGTCCTCCTCAAAACGCCACAGTCTATAATACCTCCATTTCCAGTGTTAATTAGTACTGTGGCAGCCATGTGGTATTATGCAAAATGATACAGGTATATGGCTCTGCTCATTAGCTGAATACAACAATATGAAGTTAACTACACTAGATGAACTATTCCCTCAAACAAAATTATTAATTATAACCCATATCCAGACATTATACTGGGTGATTTGGTATACAGCAAACCATTTATACACCTATCTATCTATCTATCTATCTAACTAACTATCTATCCACCCACACATCAAGGATATTAAATCAAGTTACATAATTCATAGAAAAATTCATAGAAACCATCAAAAGCCACATAGAAGGAACAATCTAATTGCTAACAATAAGCTCAGGTTTCAAAAATACAGTGTGGAGACAAAACCATGATCATAGGCACTTTGCAGAGATAAAACCACAGCAAACTGTTTCTACATATATACGTATACAACAAATATATTGAATCAAATTACATAACATCAATTAATTCATAGAAAAAATAATAGAAAGCATCAAGAGCCACATAGAAAGGGCAATTCAATTGCTAACCATAAGCTCAGGTTTTTTAAAAAAACACTTTGTGGAAACAAAATCATGGTCATAGGCACATTGCAGAGATAAGACCACAGGGAGAGATAAGATCACAGTGGGTCGGAAGTTAATAATTTTGTTTGAGGGAACAGTTCATCTAGTGTAGTTAACTTCATGTTGTTGTACTGTATTCAGCTAATGAGCAGAATCATACACCTGTATTGTTTCGCATAGTACAGAGCTCAAGACTTGTGGTTCTTTCGTAGAGCCATGTGGTGTTGGCATCAGAACCCATACACATTTTTTTGCTTCTTAAACTGACCTCAGGTCTTGTCTAAATATAATCTCAATAGGAATACTGACAAAAGAACTGGTGAGTTCAAGATACAAAATACCCACTGCTCTATTGTAAGTAATTACACAGAAAGTGTGACTGAAGAGAAAGTAGCAAAAAGCAAAAAAACAAAACAAAACAAAACAACTGTGTGCATTGTGTTCCCTGTGCAGAACAACCATACAATGGGCACTGATAATCTACAATCTACAAATATTGTTGCATGGAAAAGTCATCTCAGTAGTCAGACTCCCTATTAGGGAGCACTCACCGTTTCAGGATCAGCAACCATGTCTGGCAGCATTCTGTTATCTCAAGAAGAGGCCTGTCTCTTTAGCAGTGACACTGTCACTAGAGATGCTAAGTGACTTTTATAAGAGACTCCCAGACTTCATAAATGTGAAGCCCAACCTTGTTCCTGAATTGTTACATTCCTGGAGCAGCCAGCGAACACAATGCAATAACCCTGACAGCTAAACATGCTTTACACAAATATGTAATAAAGAGGTGAGTGTAGCTTTCCTCAGCCCCTTCTGGATGTATTGGAAAATATCAGCTAATAGACCCAAGGGGTGATGGCAATTCTTGCATGGTCCAACACATCTTGTGGGGAGGACCAGGTTGGGGGGGAGCTGCTAACCCCTGTAATCTTTCATACGTCCTCATGGCACCTTTTCTCATTTGAAAAAAAATTGCAGTCATAAATCTACACTTTAATCCTTCTCTGCACTCCCTCTTAGCAGGAGAAAAGCCAATGGGGTTGATCTGGAAAATGGGAATTATGGTGGGGAAAAGGTTATGTTCTTTCCTTTCTGTTGGTCCTCTGCTTTCACCTGCTCTCACCCAAAGCAGTTTTTCCATATGTAAAGAATGTGCCAGCTACACACAACATCTATTTTGGTCTTTTAGGTTTCAGAAAAGAATATGAGCCAGCCTTGGAAACACTGAACACAGACAAATGTGATGTCAGCCACACAGGGCCATCCCAAGGTAACAGACAAGATGGAGCCTCTCCCCACACACATGTATAGAATCCAGATCCTGAATCTTACTTTAAGGAGATTTTCAGACAGGCAAAAATCGCTCCTTGCCGCGCGAGCAGCCTCCCGAAACTGCTGCGCGGCAAGGGTCTTCTTCGGACGACGCTGTGCCTCTGGCGAAACCGTCCGTGTCACTTCCGTGAAGCTTGGGACGGCTCCGCGTCATATTTCAATCACGGGCAGCCTCCGTGCTTGAAATATGACGCGGAGCCGTCCCAAGCTTCACGGAAGTGACACGGACGGTTTCGCCAGAGGCACAGCGTCGTCCGAAGAAGACCCTTGCCGCGCAGCAGTTTCGGGAGGCTGCTCGCGCGGCAAGGAGCGATTTTTGCCTGTCTGAAAATCTCCATAGTCTCATAATGGAACCATTTTTTCCAATATCTACAGAGGCAGCACAAAGGTACAGCTATGGAGCGGGGGAGGGCAGTACCTACTCAAGCAGTAATTCTACTCCTCCTCAAAATTTTTCTTAAGTTCACAAATGTCAAACTCTTCTATTTGCCTTGATAACTTTGCCTGCCCCCTTTTTTGTGGGGATGTCTAAACTGTACTTCTAAATGCTCAACTGAACCTTTAAATTATTGCAAAGGTAGAAACTGGAAAACTAAAGAAAAATTTAACTGGGAGGGCAGTATTCTTATTTGCCCTTATCTTGCCTTCCACCTGTATAGCTATATCCCTGGGTGTCCCTAGTAGCTGCCACTTGAGGTGGTTTCCCAACTCTGCCTAATGGTAGGGCCAGCCTTGGTTCCATGTTTACAACCCTCCCCCCTAAAAACAACAAAAACTCCTGATGCCTTCATTTTGCACATCCAGGTATCGTTATTGAGCTCCTGTTTCATCTGTTCAGATAGAAATCATTTGATTTGCCCTGGAATATTAACAAACTGAGAAACCATTATTGGATATTTAATATGAATTAAAAACAAGTTGCTTGGCTGCACAGAGGCCAGACTTCTGGAGCTGAGCTGCATCCAGCTCTCCAGGAATCCAGTGCCAATTTCAACTCTGCCTTTCCACAGCCTTTCCCCCTTGTGAGAGCAGCTGACATGGCTGTTATGCCAGGAATGGATTAGGCAGGTGTGTCTCAGTGTTGGCTGATCAAAAGTTTCTTCACATTTGATTTTTTTAATCTTTTCCTTTTGTACTCTAAGATATGTTTAGATTTACAATCTAATTTTCTCCAATTATGTATGTAACTTTCTGGTAACAGGAAGGGGACAATTTGTGCTTCTATTAATAATGAATAGTGTTCAAAAATATACTATCTCACCAACCTCCCACAATCCAGCATCCTCCTGATATGCTTCACTACTCTTCCCATCAACCATGCTGTCTGGGGTGATGGGAATTATAATCCAGCAGTCTGGTCATGTCAATGGAAGGGCAACCTGTAAATAAGTGTGGCAATACTAGCCCTATGTTACAGATTGAAGGTTGAGTAGCTTGCCTTCAGGTAGATACCTGCTTCATGGCTCAAGTTCTAAAATGGGGGCTTACCAATTTATTGCTGAGGCTTTTAGCCATTTTATACCTGCAAAGTACACCCAACAAACAGAGACTAAGTGCATTTAAATCTTTTGTCACTGCTTCTTTACATATTTCCTGAATGAAAATTACCACCTACGCATATACTTCTATGAGGAAATTTTGTCATCTGTGGACAGTGTCCCACAGGTACTGGTGTTGAGGTTGTGCTCACAAAAAGTTGTCTGTATGCACCGGGTTTTTTCCAGCTTCTCTTTCTGGCTGTTCCCATTTAGGCAAGGTGGATATTTACTTTTTGGTGTTATGTTAAAACAAGTGACTCAGCTGGGCCAGTTTCCAAGATAAAGGATGAATGAGGAGCAGGAGGAAGCTAAATTGATGTCAGAGCTGAGATTAAATCCACAAGTGATGGAGGTGGGGTTGGTAACTAACATGTGAAGGTTAATTGTGGAGAACCCCCTGCTTCCTTTGTGGAATGGAAATTATTTAACTTTGTTTGTCATGTATTTTCATTTAAACACAAGGCTTTTAGTCTCTGTCCTATTTAAACTGTGGGACTAGGTCATTTTGTTTGAATTGTTCTAGAATAAATTTGTCTGGATTTACTGACATTTATATTATGTATTTACTTAACACTGTGGATATTTGCAATTGTTCATATGAAGTCATTTGAACCGATACTTATCACTGTTCACCTGGATGTGTTATTAGCTGCTATGGGCACAATTCACTGGAAAAGCAGTATACAAATAAATGGATGATGATAGTGTTCTGAAATTACACAGAAAAGACAAAATTTATACCTAGCTTTTCCCAAACGGGCACTACAGGGTTGCCCTGGCAATTCAGTATGACAGGGATTGAAGAACATTACACCTAGGGGGCTAAGGATGAAAATATACTTTATACTCATGTTTAGAATATAAGCAGCAATAGGCAAGTTCCCTATTCAGACAAAATAATCCATTGAGCAAGAGAAAACTGGCTTTTAGGACCAAACTGAGATTTCCCCACTACAAATACTAGAAAATGCAGCAAGAACTCATTTGAGGGAGAAGGAGGAGCAGAGCCAAGTGTTTCCTCACAACACTAATGCAGGGCCTGAGGTCACTTGCAGGCAGAGTTGGAAGGCAGGCAGCTTTCAGCTTTTCCCACATGAATGATGTGTCTTCTGCAAAGACTCCCCTCCCCACTCCTCAGGACATTTTAACCTTTCTTTCTCTCCAGTATCAGAAATCTCAAGTACCAGAATTAAAGGTAAGAAAGCAAAGCAATATTCCTTCTCTACCTATCTGATTTGACTTCAAGTGCTGTATTAATGCCTATGTATCTGCGAAAGCATTGCGTGATTGTCTCCATTTGCCTCCATGTCAAACAAGAACTGAGCTTTGCCTACATTGGCTCCAGTATAGGAAAGGCCAAGTGCCCATTGAGATTGCTGCTCCAAATGCTCTGCCAGTCTTGTGAGATCTTAGCAAATTTGGAAACAAAATACACTAAAGTCTTGCCCTCTGCCATTAGCAGACCTCCTTACAGCTTCTAACATAACTCTCCTCCTTGCTCTGGATCAATCTTGCCTGAGATGGGGGTTTCTAAAATCTCTTCATTTCTATTCAGCACAGTGGAATGCCATGCAGTTTAGGGAACATGAGGGCTGTAGTCCCATTCATCTGGACAGTATCAGGTTAAGAAAGGCAGATCATCGTGATAAACCAAAAAGCACACCCAAGGCCTCTGCCAACAACTCTTAAGTATGGAAAATTACCGTACCACCAGTTTCCCTTCTTTTAACCATTATGTGACATGTGTTACAATATCCTTAGATCAGAATTCGTTTCAGCAACAGGTTTACTGCCTGTCAGTTAAAGTATAACTCAGTTAACTCTAATGTATTTTCAATGAAGGGACACAGACAACCAACTGGTGTTTTAATGTGATTTTAATGTCTACTAAGGAGATGCAGCCAGCTATTAAACAAGCCTTAATTGCTGCACTGGGCATCATAGTGCAGAAGACAGCAGAATGACAGTGAAGTCCCTGCTCCAGTAGGAGGCTCCATATTTTATTTTTTAACAGTAAAAATACATAAATTGTCCTTTTGGGGGGGGGTCTCCAAAATGTATTACTGCCCAGAGCTACCAGCAGCCCTCATCTCATTTTTGTTCAGTATATACTAGTCCATCAGTACTGTACATATTTTCCCAAGAAATAACTCCTCAGGCTTTGCTGTATACTCCTGCTGACCAGGAAAAAAAAAAAACTTGGTTGGGGTGCCCCATATGTGCTGTTATAATTTACAGCAGCTTGACCTGGGGAAAAGGAGACAGGTGAAGCTTTTCACGGCATGGAGAGAAACTGTTGTTGTTACTATGTTCCTTCACGTCAACTCCAACTTTTGGTGACCCTCTCCTAGGGTTTTCTTGACAAAATTTATTGAGAGGAGGCTGGGCTGAGGCTGAGATAGTGTGGCTTGCCAAAGACCTGATTCTGTGACTGAGCAGAGATTTGAACCCTAGTCTCCAGGAGTCTGAGTTCAACACTCAAACCACTACACTATACTGGCTCTCATCACTTATTCATACCTGCTCATCCATTAAAGCAAGGCAAACAGCTTCTTTGAATGTCAAGAGCCACATTCCCTTAGGGTAGAAATGGGAAACATGCAGCCCTTCAGATGTTGTTGAACCACAAGCCCCATCAGCCTTAGTCAGCATTGACAGTGGTGAGGAATGCTGGGAACTGCAGTCCAACACCATTTGAAGCTGCACAGTTACCACCTGTGCCTTAAGGATAATCAGTTGGGACATGGATGCTGGAACGCAGTAGCGGATTGGGCAGAAGCCTAAAATAGCTGAACCCACTGCATTTCTCTTTCTTCATCCAGTGGGCAGCTGGGAAAGAGACAAATGCTCTTGCAAAGACCTAAACCACAGGTTGGGAAAACTGCTTTTTTGGGTTTTTTTATACTATAGCTTCCAGAATCCAACCAGCCAGCCTATGGCCTTGGAGGCTGGGGAGATCTAGGAAGTGGTAGTACAAAAAAGTCGTTTCCCAGCCCTCTGGTCTGAATGTATGATATACCAAGGACTTCTGAAATTTGGCCAAGGGGTTGCCCCGCCTGAGTTAAGAGGCACAATAGCAAGATCAAGTAAAAAAAAGAAAAGGAAGGAAAGCCATCAACCCTGTACTGGTAATAAATTTTGTAGCATGGATAACTGGTTATAAGGAAGATCTTTCTTCCTTTTTTTTGATCCCATCAGGAACCACAGAAACATTAGTTAGGAAGGAAGGGAGGCAATGTGAGTCCCCCTTCCTAATAGGAGTGCAAATACAGTATTAACACAGGTGTCTGGGAATACTTTGTCTGATTTCTCCATTAGCTTGCATGTCAAACAAAGATTGAGTGTTTACAATGAAAAACCTTAAGGTGGTTGGCATATACCACTTTGCCAAAAACATGAAGAAAGCTTAGCCCCATAAACACTTATTAGGTTTGAATAGGAGAAGTGTAAAACTGAGGCCTAAGAGGTTGTTTCACATGAGCAGAGCCTTTCCCAACCACTTCTTTCTTCTTACCCTCTTACAGGACAGCAAACTTTAGGGGTTGGATGTGCAATTTAACAGTGGCCACAGGTAGCAGTCAGGCCCAGTCGATCAAAGGAAGGTTCTGTGCTGACTTGCAACCACACACACCACTTTCAGCTGGAAGGGAATGCGCTGGTATCTCAGTCTTTCTTCCCAAATAACTTTCTGAAAACAGATTTGTTCTTCTGGCGGGGCGAGGCACCTTGGCTTCTCCCACTCAGCATCTCTTGGGACCCACCAGGGGTGGCTATGAAGGAATGGCAACGAGGCCTGGGGTTAGCAGGTGCTTGCTCTCCAATGTACAGAGTGACTGAGTAGCTGCTGCCAACCCCCAAGGCTTCTTTGGACACTGACAAAGGTGAAATCTTCTGGTATGTAGCTGAAAAAGAATGGGAGTGCATTTGGCAAATGTTAACAGCAGCAGCATGAAAAGACAATTAGCAACAGTTGTCCTCTATGGTGGCATTGGTAGTTATTATTTTTATTACCGTCTTCCCAGTCTGGTGACCTTCCTATGTGCTGCTCTATATGTCCCATTGCCAATGGTAAAAATAGTTGGAGTCATGCGACTTGTAAGTCCAGAACATTTGGAGGGTGTCAAAGTGAAGAAAGCTGTTTTATGGTATACAGGATTTTATGCTCCAGGATCCCCCTTCTAACCCATCTTCAAATAAAGATACTCGCAGCATTGGTTGAACTGTATGTTATGTTTCTGCCTCAGAACAACTTCTTTTGTTAAAACTGTACCTATTATTGTTTCATTAACAGTTTATTACTAAACACATAAAATTAAAAGCAACAATAAAACATAAAAATAACATTTAAAACTTAAGTTATGGCACTATTACTTTAGGAATATACAATTTTGTTCATTTTTGTTTTGTGGTAAACAACCACAACAGCAGCAGCAAAAACACAGGAAAGGTAGGTATGCCTGAGTGTGTCCTTCCACAGGTTTAAATGAGTTACTGAAAGATTGACTATCTGACTATTTAGCTGGAACTACAGAACTTATATTTAAATCCCAAGGCTTAGTTTTAAATACATGTGAATAAAGATATATACATGTGTGTATGAATATGCTCAGAGGGAGTAGCTGTTCAGATCATGTCCAGAGTGCTTGCCCCTATCTGCTACCACGCCACGTACATCTAAGATATAATATAACATTCAAACAATTAAAGCTCCAAATGGCTTGGAATCGGTTTGCTTAAAGGATCACCTCCTACAATGTAAAATTGGTTTCCTATCATCTTCAGTTACAAAGGCCTTTCTACATGGCACATCACCATCATAAAATTTATTTAATGGGAAACAGAGAAAAGCCCCTTTTCTATTGGAGCATTTTGAGGAAACTCTGGTACTCAGAAGATCAAACTCACCTCTTCTACACTTCCTGCAATCTCCTGATGGCTTTTACATTTTTATGTCCACAAACCTTTTAGGTGACCCATTAATTCCTTCAAAAATATTTTAGGAAGATTGTAGTTTTCACTATAATTTTTTTTATGCTTTAGATTTCTAAAATCGTTAACACAAGTTATTTAACTTATTTACTGCCTTGAGTGCTGCATTATGAAATGGAAAAGCAGGATAAACTTCTTATAATAAATAATGAAACATGAAAGAATTTCCAGGGCAGAGGACATAACCTCATAGCTCAGAGATTATGCATTGCATCTGGGTCTTTCTAAGCCTCTTGGCTCCATTCCAATGTTGCCTGAGGCACAGCATTCCACTATCCTTCATTCATAAAGCAGAAAACACAAAGTTGCTTTGTGTGTACAAAAGTCTGGAAAAGTTACTTTTTTGGACTACAACAGGACATGTAGCTGTGGGGTGGGGTGGGGTGTTCTGGGAGTTGTAGTCCAAAAAGTTAATGTGTCCACATTCTATTCTGTAAGCGCTCTTAAAATGTAGCTCACAGGATGTAAATATGCAAATGTAATATAGGAATAATTACTGTTTGTTTTATTGGAGGACTGGACAATACATATATTGGGAGATCTGTGACTGGTTAAGCACACACGTTCATGTGTATGCGTATGCATGCACACACACACACAGAATAAACCTTAACACAATTCTTTAAAGTCAGCAGTAACCTCAACATCATGCCTTTAAATCTGATTGCCAAAGTGTGCTGCTGACACCTAGTGGCAAAATCAAGCAATTAACTTGTTACTTTGAGAAGAACCTTGAAAGGACACAGCAGGCACTGAAAATAGCATAATGATATCATGTTGGTCACACAATAGACTGTACTGAGTCACAGACATTTATGCATACTTGAACAGAAGGGCATGAGTGTTGTAGCTGGAAAGGGTTAAAGTATAATAATAATATAATAATAAAATTTATTTTTATTCCGCCCCTTTGTTAAAACAATCAGGGCGGCTTACAAAAATTAAAATACCAATACAATTTAAAATCCCCAAACACCACCCACCCCACCCTCCCCCATAAAAAGATATTAAACCAAATATATTAAAACAACTGATATAAAATTACATTAAAATAATAAATAATAAATAGCCAGCAGACTAAAAAGAGCCAGGAGCCCCTGAGGCCGGGAACTAATCAGGAAAGGCCTGCCAAAAGAGATCCGTCTTTAGTGCTTTTTAAAAGCTACTTAGGCTCGTCATCTGATGGATCTCGTTCGGCAGGCCGTTCCACAATTTGGGGGCGATTACCGAAAAGGCCCTCTGGGAGGTTGCAGACAGCCTAGATTTTTGTGGCTGAAGCAAATTCCTCCCAGAGGACCGGAGTGCACAGGGAGGATTGTATGGGAGGAGGCGGTTCTGAAGATAAGTTGGACCCAAGCCATTTAGGGCTTTAAAGGTAATAACCAACACCTTATACTGGGCCCAGAAACTGATAGGCAGCCAGTGGAGAGATTTTAATACTGGAGTTATATGGTCTCTCCGAGATGTTCCCGAGACCACTCTGGCTGCCATATTTTGTACCAACTAAAGTTTCTGGACCAAGCATGACGGTAGCCCCATGTAGAGCACATTGCAGAAATCTAGACGAGAGGTTACCAGCGCATGCACCACAGTCTCGAGGTCCCTTACTTCCAGGAAAGGGTGCAGCTGGCGTATCAGCCGAAGCTGATAACAGGCACTCCTGACTGTCGCATTCACCTGACTAGTCATCTGAAGCGATGAATCAAGGAGCACCCCTAGACAGTCCTTAACGGAGTCCTTAACGGAGAGTGTGACCCTGTCCAGGACTGGAGATTGCAACCCAACTCCTGGTTTTGGGGCTGCTATCATGAGCACCTCTGTTTTGTCTGGATTTAATCTCAATCTGTTTTTCCTCATCCAGCCCATTACTGCTTTAAGACAATCATTAAGAGGAGAGATGCCATCGGAATTCGAGACCGATGATTGGGACAAGGAGAAATAGATCTGGGTGTCATCAGAATACTGATAACACCCAGCTCCATAACTCCGAAATCTCACCCAGCGGCTTCATATAGATGTTAAACAACATCGGGGACAGGATGGCGCCTTGCGGAATGCCGCAAGTAAGCTCCTTTCTGCTGGAGCAGCTGTCCCCGAGCCGCACCCTCTGGGACCTGCCCAAGAGGAAGGACCGGAACCACTGGAGCGCAGTGCCTCTGATTCCTAACCCACTCAGGCGATCCAAGAGGATGCTATGATCTATCGTATTGAAAGCCGCTGAGAGGTCCAAAAGCACCAACAGGGTCACACTACCCGTCAATGCTTAGACGCAGGTCATCTGTCAAGGCAACCATGGCAGTCTCAACTCCAAATCCTGTCCTAAAGCCAGTTTGAAATCGGTGTAGATAATCGGTTTCATCCAAGAGCACTTGGAGTTGAAGTGCAACTGCCCTCTCGATCACTTTGCTCAAGAATGGTAACATAGAAACCGGCCTATAGTTGTTCATGTCCAGGGGGTCCAGGGAAGGTTTTTTCAGGAGCAGCCTAATGGCTGCTTCCTTTAAACAGGATGGAACACACCCTTCTCTGAGGGATGCATTGATGATGTCCTTAAGGAACACCATCAAGGCACCCCCACACTGTATGGCCAGCCATGACGGGCAAGGATCGAGAGGGCAGGTCGTCTTCCTCACCCTACCAAGTAGCTTGTCCACGTCCTTGGTACTCACGGATTGAAACTGATCCAGTAAACTTACATCAAGGGAGTTGCTGGACACCTCGTCAATTGTTTCTGTCAAAATACTGGCATCTAAGTCGGCTCTTATCTGAGAGATTTTATCTGCAAAGAAGTTGTTAAACGCGTCACAGCAGGCCGTCGTTGGGTTAAGTAACGGGTTCTGCACAGGACTAACCTGCGTCATCTCCCTTACCACTCTAAACAGCTCTGCTGGACGGGACTCTGCAGACGCAATACATGCAGAGGAGAAGGATCTCTGCACTGCACGTATTGCCTCTCGATAGGACCAAAGAAAGTTCCTATGACGAGTCCTGTCGGATAAGAGTCGAGTTTTCTGCCAGTTGTGCTCTAGTCGTTGTCCAACCCACTTCATTTTCCTAAGCTCTGATGTGTACCATGGCTTACGGTTTGGAGCGGGTTGGAAAGGACGCTTGGGAGCGATTGTGTCGATAGCCTTGGTAAGGTCGGTGTTCCAAGTATTAACCAAAGCTTTGACAGGGTCACCGGCGTTACCAACCATTAACCCCTCCAAGGCTTTCTGGAATCCTATTGGTTCCATTAGCCTTCGGGGGCGGACCATTCTAATGGGTCCACCACCCCCGGTAGGGCGGGAAGAGACTCTTAGTTCAGTCTTGACCAGGAAATGATCCGTCCATGACAATGCGGTGGTTTTAATAACCACTGCCCACGGATATTCCTGTTCTGTACTGAAGACTGCATCGAGGGTATGACCCGCACAATGTGTGGGCCTGACGACCACTTGGGATAGGCCCATGTTTGTCATGGTTTCCATGAACTCCTGAGCTGCACCAGTCAGATTTGTCAAGCTGGTCTCGAGTGGAGTGTTGAAGTCGCCCAGAACTAAAAGTCTGGGCAACTCCAACAGCAACTCTGAGACCAGCCGTGTCAGCTGTTAGGGAGTCTGCTAGACAATGGGGTGGTCGGTATACTAGCAGAATCCCCAAACTATCCCTGGTCTTCAGGCTAAGGTACATACACTCAAAGTGGACTGTGTTTCGGACAGGTATCCTGGTCAAGGTCAGATTGTCCTTATAAACTAGAGCCAGTCCACCCCCCCGCCCACTTCCCCTCACCTGCTCGCTGACAGAATACCCGGCTGGGAGGGCCTGCGCCCACGTGACAGTGCTATCCTTTCCCAGCCAGGTTTCTGTGAAGCATGCCAGTAGTGAACAAACAGTAGAGACTCAGAGACTATAGAAGCACAGAGACTTCTTGGTACAAACTGGAAGAGCTCCAAGGGGCAGAGGGGAGGCTTCCTTTGTCCTTTCTCCATCTCTACCCAGTAAGGTTCTTCTTCACAGTCATTAAGTGCATACCTGATGTAAAAGAATATGACCGCCTCTTGTTTGTCACTAGCCCACAGTCCTCCTCTTCCTGAGAAATATAAGGATCTTGTGACCTTGCAGATTCTGTAGGAGAGCATGACTTCAAGCTGTGCTCTGTGGTGTAAATGGCAGCAGATCTGTGAACATTTCCTGGAAAGTAAGATTGGCTGAATTAGCTGTGTGACACATTGGTTGGGCAGAAAAGTCTCAAGGAGATCAGTATGTGAAGATCCTTAAAGAAAAAAAACTAGGTCTTGGAAATGTTATTGTAATTATTTACTACAACAACTACAGAATCCCTAAGTCATCATAGCCACTGGCTATGCTGGCAAGGGATCCTGGGAGCTGTAGTCAAAAAGTAACTTCTTCCAAACTGGGGGAAATGAAGGAGAGCATTGTGCCCCTTCACTTGCATAGGGAGACAGAAGCAACACTGGACGTATGTGCAGGTGACAAAGGCAGTCTGCACACTTGTATGTCCTTTGACTCCATCTACTCAGCTGGTGTGAGCTTGGGATGCCATCTACAGGCCAGAGGTCTTCATGATAAGGGACCAGCCTTCCATTTTCTGGTTGTGTGAATTCTGGCATCAAAAAACATGGGATGTGCACAAGGTATTTTGTCCTTAAGGGTGGGCTGGAAATATCTAGAAGCTGAATATATCCATGTGGAAATTCCTTCCTGCTTAAATCTGCCCCTGCAGAATGGGGTGTTTCACAGATGTACGAGCAGTTGACTGAGTGGATACTCTGCAGATCATGTCTACAGAAACATCAATCTGTGAAGGTACCTGCAGCTTTGGTGAAGTGCGTTTAGTCTGGGGAGTTTCAGAACCTTATAGACCACAAAGATAACATGTCCTGAACAATTTGGCAAGGGTACCTCCTTTCCCATAGCTCTAGGATGGAACTCAGTAGGGCCTCTGAGAGCCTAAAGTCTGCTATGCACTTTAGATTTTAAAATACACATCCAGTTTGGGCTATGCTCTCTCTGCCAAGTCAGAAGGTCCAGCACAGAAACTAAAAGGGATTAGTTCAGCCCTATGGAAAGGTGAACTGGCCTTGAGTATAAAGGGAAGGTCCAGTCAGATGATCATTATAAGGTCTGACATCATGCTGACATGATGACAACTAAGAACACTTTCACAGAAATTATTCTTACAGTGGCTTGATTTAGGGCTATAAAAACCAGCGGTAGACTGCAGGAGGGGAAGCAGTGAACAATAGCTAGATTCCTTTGCACTGACCCTCTGAGGAAGCACTTGCTATGGTGGGAGCATAAGGTGAGAGAAGGCTACCTCAGCTTAACTTGCACTGAAGTTAGTTCTGCAAAATGCATTTGGGTTAAGTCCAGCTAGGCTTGGAAAAAGAGGAGGAGCTTCCTGATTCTTGATTGCTTATAGTCAAGGTGCTTCTGCCTGCACCATCACTATGTCCTTGCTTTGTCAGATCAATCATAGTGACTACATCTGCCTGCACATTGCTCTGGCTTAGACACTAGAATGTAGGTGTCTCTTTGAGGAGCAAATGGTCACTACCTCCTGCCAAGGAACCCACTAAGCATGGATACAACTGGAGGAGGATCACTGTTAATACGTTTTTAAAAAATCAACATGTGATAACTGTCTTCCTGGGTACTCCTAGGGTTCATTCTTTTATATGCCAGCATTTGCACTACACAGGGAAAGCACAGCTTCTTGCTGCTGCCCCCTACAAACAGTTCCCCTATTCTTCAGTTCAGAGATCTCCATGGTCTCAGTACAAAGCTAATTTGGATGGCCACCCCTCATTCACAAAAGGAAACTGCATCTGAAGGGATGTCCTTCAGTATCCTAGTAAGTGCTGGTAGGCCAAGGGCCCTGTGGCTATATACCCTTTGGAGGGTTTTACTGAGGGATTAGAGAAAGGTAATGGAACTTAGGGCTAGCAATAGGCAGCATGGATATATAGTACCTTCAGTGTCAGAAGCAGCATGCTTCTGGTCTGTATCAGTTGTAGGGGGATGCAAGATGGAGGATATAGTTGCACTCAAGTCATGTTGGTGGGTTTCCTGTAAGCAACTAATTGACCTCTTTGTGAACAAGAACCTGGACTAGATAAGGCCTTCAGTCTGGTCCAGAAGGGCTCTCCTTATGCCCTTTTGTAGCCCTGCAATTTCCTCAGTACCCCTAGGAGTCAGAATGGACTAAGGGGGAAGAAGATCATTAGCTGCTGCATTCCCCTTTGCACAGCATCTTCAGAAGAATGGTACACTCCACATGGATGGCACTTCAGTTGAAGAGATGCCAGGAGGACACTGCTGATGCAGATCAAGCCAGTCTGATGAGGCAGGTACTAAGGAGAAGTTCTGAATTCTACAAACTCACCTGCTGTATCAAGGGAGTCTTCCTGGGTACCATAAGGCAACTGCATTCTGGCCCTTGACCTTGGCAACAGAATGGCCTCTTGGTTCTTGGTTGCAAGGGGCTGGTGAAGGCCCAAGAAATGGGAAACACCTTGGCTAGGAATCACGCTGGAAAGAATGGCAGCAATAGAAACACAGTTGGATGCAAATCCCTACTTGCACAAGGCTATATTGCCAAGCTGTGTAAGATTTAGTCCTAGCATTTCTCTTCCACAAAGATAACACAAGCCATCTTATTCAGAGCCCTAGATGAATAACTTGATCAACCAGTGCAACAATGCAGAATGTGTGCCCTACAGGCCACATATGGCTTGCAGAATTTCCTTATCAGACTAGCCAGCTTTGGCTGACAGAAGTTATTTAAGCCTGTGAAGCTTCTGCATGGAGCTGAACTCTGCTTTGCAGCTGCAGTAGCTGTTGAACTGGAACTTACTTCTGAGTAGTTATGCAGAGAACTGAGCTGTGCTTTGAACACTTGGAGAAAAAATGATCAAATTGTTAAGAATTAATGTGGCTCTGCCCACTTTGCCTTGGTCCCCACACTAGGCTGTGTGGAAATGTGTTGGCATGTAGCCCCTGAGCCAAAAAGGTTCCCCATCCTTAATTAATGGTTTTGTACAGCTGAAAAAAATACACAATTGCATATTAATGGAATGTGACTGTGATGATGGGGGGAGCGGGGTAAGGTGTTCTCATCACAAAAATGGCAAAAGCAAGAGAAAGGTAAGCAGAAAGGCAGGCAGAAAGGCAAAAGAGCAACTACATCCAAAATAAAGCAAATAGTGGCTTTAACTCATAAACATTTTGATTTCATTTTCAAATGTTAAGACTTCCTTTAAAAAAAAAAAAGAGAGAAAGTAGCACATACGAATTTCCATTCAAAACTGGAATGCCTAAGTAACTTGTCCTCCTTAGCTTTGAACTTAAAGTTCCAGAACATGTTTTTATCTACAATATTTGGTGAAATGGCACTGGATGACTTAGAGAATTATCTAATTGATAATCAAAAGTGGTATTGAGAACCCCAATGGGCTCAGAAACCCACAGTCCTGTTCCCAGCAAATCCATCTGCAGTGAAGCTTTGTTTGCTGTACTTACCTAACTGCACACGTTTTTTCTTGGGCAGTCTGAGAAGCTGAATGGAAATAATCCATGTCAAGTAAACCTTGAAACATAGGAAAGCAGCCACTGAGAGGTGGATTTTTAAAAGCATGCAAAAATGACTTTTCGTGTTTGAACTGCTCTCCATCCAAACCAGCCTATGACCTTTCAGAACAACACAACTAGGTTTGCTGTCAGTTACATCTTCACAACAGGAATGCACACCTGCTCTAAACAGTATATTTAAATAATAGATGTATTACTATTGGGGCACCTTTTTGGTACATTCTACTATAAATTTTATGTATGTAACTAAAAACATAATGTTTAAAGAAGTTCATTATTACCTGCTGTTTTATATGTGACCAAGAGACAAACTTTCTGGCTAAACTGGAAACTAAGCCACAATCTCCTGTGAACATCTCAGCCCAGTGCATTCCTGTGTTATCTCAGGGGTGGAGAATGAGCATCCTTCCAGATGCTGTTGGAAGGCAACCCTCCATCTACCTTAGTCAGCATAGCCAATGGTGAGAGATGATGAGACCTGAGATCCTATACTATTTGGAGAGAGATATGAACCCATCCCTGTTATATCTGAAAGATTAATCCCATTTTTATACCAGGTTTGACTGTGGGACATGTTGTGGGGAAATTTTTAAAAGTTACAGTCTGGCCACATGGAGACCTCCAGATGCTCTATGTTTCTGGTGGATAACCATCTCTCTCCCTCCCCATGACCTACCAATGACCTCTGTGGTTTCCTCCTTAACAATATTTCAGACTTACCTGAGTTGTGCTGCAATTTTATAACCCACTCTTTCATGAGTGGCTCAGTTGGAGCTCTAAGGAGGTACTTGGAGCCATCTTTCATCCTACAGGAATATGAAAGGAAATCAGCAACAAGTAATTTGACGGCATACTGGAGATCACGGACAAAGCAAGTTTCAAAAGCCCATCAATCTGGGAGCTGGAAGATGGTGGAATCCTCCACCACCAGTTATGTTTTCAAGGGCTGGCATTTCAGCCAGTGGCAGCTGGCAGCTTCCTTGTCAGTGGATCTGAATCCACCCTGGGTTTTACTTTGAGCTTTAAGGGAACTAGCCAAGGTGCTGAACCTATTTTGGGGGTAGGGTTAAGTACTTTGGATAGCTCCTTTAAAGTTCACACTTAACATCCAGAGCAGATTCAGTGCCCTACTGCCATAGAAGCCAACAGCCATTCTGCACTTCACTAAGTCTCTTCATTGTAGACTAAGCATGCTAGTTACCCACATCCTGCAGGAGGAGGACGAAGCAGAATACTTACTAGCACGTGCTAGTGCTTTAAAGCGTTCAAAGCTCTATGAATCCATTAATTTGTTTAGGAATGGAAAACAGAGGGTACTCACTGCAGTGTGAAACAGTTGTTCTTTTTGGTATATTCTTTGTCAAGGGTGCAAACAGCTCCAGACACATTTAGTGGGAAGGCCACTGCAGAGCTCTGCTGTGCAAAGAAAAGCAAATCATGTAATCTCTGGAATGTGAAAGCTACTTGCCAGCACAGAATAATATTTCCATGTGAACCAGTGTTGCTCTGGCCTGGAACAATGGAGCAATGCTGAAAGCAGAAGTAATCTAGGCACAAGCTCTAAAAAAAAGAAAAAGCCAGGCCACCTAAGACATGACTATTATAAAGTCTAAAAATGTGAGTCTTCAGAAGACTAAATGGTAGAGCCTGAAACAAGGAATGGCTTGAGCTTATTGATATCAGTTTCATAAGATACGATACTTAAGGCAGTGTTTTCTCTTGAAAAAAGTTACTTTTTGGACTGCAGTTTCCAAAATCCCCCAGCCAGCATAGCCAGGCTTATTGTGAGAATTCTGAAATTATAGTCCAAAAAAGAAACTTTTCCCAGGCTCTGAGCTTCGGAACATACCCTTGCTAGCTACGCCTCTCTCTTTTGGGTGGGCATTATCATTCAGGAATAACGGTGCAACTATATTGAGCTTTGCTTCCCATCCCTTTTCTAGAGTTTTTCTTCTGTAGATGCTCTGTGGTGGTTTTGTTGCTTTGAAGACTTGCCACTTATGGCTAGGCATGCTTTTTTACAATTGCAACTTGTTTCTATTGACTCCATTGCTTAACAGTTGTTATTCTGCATATGTTATTTCAAGTTCTACGTTGGCAGATAATACAGTAAAATGTATAACCAATTTACTATCAATTGACTTAAAAATCAATTCATGAACAACATTTTCAAATGTACATTCTCAATGATCCTATGCATGCCCAACATTTAGAGGAAAGATCTTTGGATGAAGGATGAGGGTATGAACTGGAGCAGAATTAAATGGACATGGAAGAGGAGTAGTAAGAGCACAGTAAGCTTCTGGCAAACACCCTCCTACACCATCAGCCATCCAGCTTATTATTTCCCCTCCCCTTTGGTGTTTAACTGGCTAACATTACCTTTAGGGTATCTTTCTTGTCTTGGTAGAAGCACAAAGTTTGTCTCATCAGCACTGTATGGAATGAGTTCCAGGAACGACAATTTGCCTAGGAGAAGTAAACAGTCAGATCCTGAGGAAACCTTGGAAATCTTACCTTTTTGGAACAGAATTCCAAGAATTCCCCCAGCCACCATGCATACTGGTTGGAGGATGTTGCAAGTTGTACTCCAGAACAGTAACTTTTCCCAGCTCTGATCTGGAGTACATGAAGATTAAGGCTGATTCACAAGTTTCCCCAATGAGTAAGTTACTCATTGAAGTTACGTATGAAGTCCTCCATCTGCCTGTACTTGCCTCTGGAAGATAAGCCAGTGCTTTATTCTGGAGATCAATACAGGCAAGCATTGTCCAAGACAACCTTTAGCTCTTCAGAAGATAAGGACATGGACATTAGGGCAGAAAAAAAGAAATTTACTTTCTTTATCTGTCTGGATTGTTCCTCTGCTCATCCAAGAATGACCCTTAACAGTAAATTCCAACACCTCATTCTCTGGATGATGCAGAGGAGCAATCCACAATACTCTGGGATGTACCCAAGCCTTTAGATTCTGGGTGGACCTGGCTGCTACTCTGTATAGTACATCTTGCAAAATTTGCCTGTTGAATTCTGCTTGAGCAGCTATGTGCTCATAGTGCTGGACAAATGTAGATGGCTCCCCCTCAGTCAGCAGCTCTGAACACCTCATCTAATGGAATGTTAAAAGGGTAAGCCTTTGTTGTGGGCACTTCTCTAGTTGTGTGTACCCAAACATGTAAAGGTCTCAGAGTTTTCTTAATGATGCAACACATAAATATGCATGCTTTAATCCATTTTGAAAGCCTGTGTGGAAGCATAGGCTAGTGTCTATGGACTGAAAGACACAAATATAGCTTCTGTAAGTCTTAACTTTTGTATTTTGTTAAAATACATCTACACTGCACACATCTGAAATATGCCATCGTTTTTTAAGCAGCTGAGACAGTTTGGGACAGATGTAAGCAGACATAGCACTCAAGGCATATTAGAACTGGTAAAAAGGTTGGATCTTTGGTTAAAAGGTTGGATCTAGAGTTAGTATGAGTTTTTTCTCTGAGAAGTGACATAAATTCACATTCACTGATATTCCTCCAATTCCAAAACCCTGCAAGCAGGTGTTATTGCCACCAGAAATCATCTGCAGAAAACACCTACTTTCTTTTCAGCTTCTTCAGACTTAAAACCAGGGCATACTGACAATGTCTCCCCTTTGTGTGAAACAGATACTTGGAGTTATTTTTTTAATTTATTTTTATTTATTTAGTTATTTATACCCCGCTCTTCAGCCACAAGGCTATCAGAGCGGCTTACAAATTGTTTTAAGCAATAGCTATTTACACATCTATGCTGTATTAAACAGTTTCCAATGTGTGCTAGCTAATTGCCCCCCACAAGCTGGGTACCCAATTTACCGACCTACGAAAGGATGGAAGGCTGAGTGAACCTTGGAGCCCTCTGGAATCGAACTTGCAACATGGCGACTTGCAGTACTGGCATTTACTTAAAATCTATGGTGCTTTGTCAGTTGGAAAGGCTTGTACCTTGTGATGGTTTAGGCATAGCCAAAATTTGGTACTCGTATTATGTGAATAAGCAGTGAAGAAGCATTGGCTTTTGTGCCCCCCCCCGTCCATTTGTATAGCAATTTTCACCTCCATTCCCAGTTTGAAACAATCCACAGTTTGTCATTTCATTGGCAAACTATGGTTTGGATTTGTTCAACAAATGCCAGATCACATCCCTGTTTGTTGTTGAATCTTAATCCCCTCACTGACAAGCATTCATATACACACACCATTATCTTGTTATGTGCTTAATAACATGTTACTGGAAAATATAGGCAAGGTTGCTTCATAATGGCATGTTACTAGCAAACATATTGGTGCACAAGGAATGGCATAACAGTGCATAGCAGTGCAAAGGAAAAGAGAGCAACTTCCTCACCATAATGCTGTGCAGATCTGACAATACCTTTTTGCCTCCTGCCTGTAACAGATGCTTCCTTTCCAGAGTCCCTTCCATCATCTGAAGCTCCAGTTTACTGGGAAGCTGCTGGAAAGTGAAATACAATGTTGAACAAACATGAAGTGTGACAGAGTTCTAATTATGAAGGCATTTTAGGATTGCTTTCCCCAAAACCGAGCAAAGAAAGAGTGATATGCTTCCACTAACCAAACGTCCCTTTCAGGTGTCCCAAGCCAATAATGTATGCATTTCTTCTGGTGTGGCAAATGAACGTATCTGATGCATGAACAAAATGTCCAAACAGTTTATTCTGATAAGCTTGCTGTTGACATCAAATAGGGCTACTTCCTTGTTACTAATTATGAGCCAAAGTTTTGAGGTAAAAGACCTCAATTCTGACATCTACTACCTTCATGGGAAAGGCAAATCTTATAGACTCGTGCCAAAAAATCAACCTGGTAAAATTGTTATGAATGTTGACTCCCCCATCCCTCCTTTGTCAATTCAGGAGCCATGCTGATGGCGTTGGAAGAAGAGCTGGGAAACGTATATGGCTCTTCAGAAGTACTTCTGGTTTGCCATCCCTGCTCTTACTCTGTAAAGGGGTGGGCTTCCCACAGGCTAGCAGAAGACCGGCATCTGTAGTTCCATTTGTCCATAGCATCAGTGAACAGGTGGGGAAAATTTGCCTTTCAAGCCAGATAATACTGCTGGAACAGAGCTAGGGAAAGTTACTTTTTGGACTATAGAACATGGACTACAGACATGGCTAGGAGCCATGTTGGGTCAGGGATACTGAGCACTGTAATCCAAAAACAACTTTCCCAATCTCTCTACTACAATATGTGCCCACCTCCCAACCTTGGCACCCAATGATTCTGACCTTTCCAACATTTCTGTCCTCCTCTTGGAACTTCTGCTGCCCTAGAGGGCACGTACTTTGCAGGAATCCCATAGGCGAAGCCTCTGCCCTCTCAGACTGCTCCTGGAAAGAAGGCATGGATGCCCATCCGTGCTGACTTGGGCTGTTTTTCCTGTCAAGCCCATTGCTGGTCCCTCTCCCTCCTTCCAAGCTCTGGAGCACTTGGGCAGGGGTGGGAAGCTTGAACCTGGCTACCAACACATTGTCTGCTGATGTCACCATGAGTTTCCCACCAGAATTGTCTGGGCTTTGGACCTTATCAGCCTTTTTCCCTGTGATGCTGTGGGTGCCAGTGCTTCTCTTGTGCTTCTCCACGTTACTCCATATGGCCTGTAGCTCCTCTTCCTCCTCTTCAAACAACTCATGGGCAGGAGGACACATCTCTGCCACACCTTGTGACTTTGGCCCTTCAGTCACATCTCCTCTGGAAGTCAGGATGAGAGGGCCTGACTCTGAGGATGCTGTGATGTCTTCCTGAGAGGCTAGTTCAAACACCGACAACTTGGGTGGTGATTTGGCCACCAGGGGTAGTGATGAGGGAGTAATTCTTACAAAGCTTTCCACAGAGCTTTCCTTCTCTGGTGTCTCATTTGCCAAAGGGTCCTTCACTTGGGTTGTGTAGGAAATAGCAGCAGCATTGTATGCATGCTTAGTAGGGGAGGGCTTCACCCTCACCCTGGACGCCTCTCTCATTTTAGCCTTTTGCTCAGTTGGATCTTTTGCCTCCACCTCACTGGAGCTGCCCTTTGTACCCAATGAGGCAGCTAGCTTGTCCCACTCCCAGCCTATCTGCTCATGAAGTACGCTGATGCGGGACAGCCGGTTCTGCTTGAAATCCAGAAAGTCATCACCAGAGCTGCTCTGACTCTTGGGACTCTGTCTGTCTTCTCGACAAGGAACAACAATGTAAGCCTTCTGTCTGCAATAGCTTGGATTGACACTTACCTCTTCAAACCATGTTCCACCCTTATCCTTACTGTGGGCATCCCCAGCCCTGATGATGCTTTGGGGTATCCCTGGCTGTCCTTCTGGTCCCCTCTTTGGCATGGGAGTACTTTTCTCTTGGACTTTTGCCCCATCAGAACTTTTCTGAGCCACTTGGCAGCCATGACTGGTACCCTTCCTTTCTGTTAATCCCTCTTTGATCACCTTGATGGTCTCATGGACATTTCTGAGGACAGTGGGATCCTTGGGGAGCTCCAGGCTCAGGACAGAGCCCAGAGAAAGATGCTGGCATGTGTTCATCTTCTCCGTTGGTGACTGGGGGCTGGTGAGACCTCTGTTTTGTCCCAAGAGTACATGTCCTCCAGCTGTTACTCCAACTGAGTCACAATCAGTGTCAATAGCCTGTGCCAGTGGGTTCCTCACATAGTCTGTCACATCTCTGAGGTTTGTTGGTGTCCACAAATGTTGTGCCCTCCGGCTGTTCTTAGGAGGCCAAGTGCTACTGGTGCTGTGCTTCTCTTCTTGCCCAAGGTGAAGGTCCTTTAGTTCTGTTCCCATGATTCCCTGCAAGGTGTGCAGTTGGGCATCTCCTGCTGGCTTCCCTCCGCCTTTTTGCTTCAGGCTCTGCAAAAAGTAGCTGGAGCTGGCCTTGGACAAGGTTTGGCAGGCTGTGGTACTCAGCCCTTGTCTGGGAAGTGGGGAAGAATAAGTTCGAGGGGGCATCCGCCTTATAGTTTGTGGCATAGAGATTGAGCTTCCATGGGCTACATCTCCATCTTTCTCTTTTACTTGTAAATAGGTGCTCACCTGTGGAAAGGGGGAAGCCACAATTAGAAACACTCTCTCAAGAGTTCTGAAATGCTACTTATTTGCTCCATCACTCATATACTCTCCCAGGGGGGATTCTGGAAACTGTAGTCCAACAAAGTAAGCTTTCCAAACTCTATTCTTCTAACTGCAAGACCATGGGAGCTCAAACTAACCTATTTCTGGAGGGCATAGCAGGAAACTTGGAGTCACACAACTCTTGCTTTACAGACATGCACAAGACACATGCTTCCCCCGACCCTGCTCAGTGTTTGCTCACTCATCAGAGCAGGCCTCCTTCATGCTTCATTGCAGCCATCATGGAGGACAGTCCAAAAAGGGTTGGAGGATACTGGGATCACTCTAATTTGGATCTGTGGAGAGGATACCCCAGGTCTGGTTTACCACTGTCACATTTTAGGACTCTGGGATGACCCAGCTCTGTCACACTATGCAGGAAGTGGAGAGGGGGATCGCTAACCTGAATGGAACACAAGTACTGCTAAGTGCACCTCACACTACTTCAGCATTGATGATATAGCCTGAAAAGGAGGCTATGGAATCTTGCATGCAATGTTCTAGTGGAAACTGCAGAACCTAGCAGAATGGGAAGTGCAGTGCTGGCAGATTCAGTCTTGTACTATGTGACAGATGATGTCCTTAGGGCCCACTAAGAGATGCATAAATAGTGTTTTTTGGGGGGGGGAGGGAGAGGGAGACTGCATGTCTGAATGCTCCCTCATGTTTAAAAACAAAACTCCCCTCTTCCCAGATAGCCAGATGCCAGGAGGGAGACTAGTCTAGGGTAGAAACACTGCACCAGGGTCAACTGTGCAGTTTCACAATCAGATCTCAGTATAATGGGGATCACTTTTCTGTAACAGCTGCAAGGGAGGCTTAGATGTTTAACTCCATTAATGCTACACTGCCAGGGGTTGAGATTGTCTTGCCTTCATGAGTAGCACATAGCTTTCTAGATGAATTTCACTTTATCCCCAGAAACCCTCTTCTCCTGTTCACAAGCTCTGCAGCTGCTTTAGCTTCTAACCACATGCTCAGGCACCTCTCCAGAGGCTTGCTTTGGAGAGGTGGCTCTGGAGCATGACTCAACCACCAATCTCCTACCATTAGCAGCTGCAGCTCACAAAACTCCCAGGCCTTTCTCCTCCACCCTTCTGCTTCAATACCCAATTGTCTTTTCCAAGCCCTTAAATTCATACTAGTTAATGTAAGCCCCTCAGTAAACAGCTGCATTAGCCTTCTCTCTACTCCCCATCTATCTTAACGCCCAAACTATCACCTGTCAGAAAGAAGGCCATGTAGGCTATTTCCTCAAAGGAAACTAGTTGGTCCTGTCTTCAGTCTAAATCAACAGGCATCAAGCTCATTTCTCTTGTCAAATCCTGCACCTCCTCTGTAATAGGATCAGAATTACTGTGTTGGAGGAGACTGTTCCATATCCCACTGTACTGGTTGTGGGTTAAAGTCCAGATTTGTCAGTATGGATAGGCGGCACTGGCCCTTTGTTTTTAACAGTTGTGTGGAATGGGGAGTTTCCAAAAATATAGCACAGCCCTGTTATAGCACTATTATTCCACTTTAATTGTTATGGGTGCCTCCTATGGAATCCTGGGATTTGCAGTTTAGGGAGGGGCATTTAGCATTCTCAGCCAGAAAGCTCTTAGGCTTCACTAACCTGCAAATCCCAGGATTCCATAAGAGGCAACCATAACAATTAAAGTGGAATAATAGTGCTATAACAGTGCTGTGTGACAGGATAATCAGGCTGAAATTCTCTCATTTAGTCTACTACTAGAGGCATGAGATCTTCATTTGGATTCTATATATGGCAACCCACATTTAGAGAATTCAAAAGTATTAAAAGTACTAAAGAAAGACTTTCCTTTGGACAGCTCCTCATGACTTCAGCCACAAGCTGCAATACACATCTAACTCATTCATGCCCTCTTACATGGCAGACATGGAGATGAGATAAAAACATCTGCCAGTCCTCCAAAACCTGAGAAATTGGCTGTGCAGTGAAGCTTCCTTTGGAGTGAGGCTGTGATAGATTAGTTGAGGGTTTGTTGCATCATGCAGCCAATCCATCTAGCATGCACTCCACTTCACCCCTGCGGCAACTTTACCTCTTCTGCATGCTGGTGTGGCGGCCTTTTCTTTCTCTTTAAACTACCCAAAGTGTTTCCTAAAAACCCCTGACAACGTTTCCAAAAAGTTTTACAGGTTGAGTGCTTAATTTCAGGGAGCTGGATTTCATGAGAGAAAGAAACAAAAGAGAAATGTGAGGAAAAGGGTGGGTGTGATAAAGTGTCAGTACAAGTCACACTCTCTCAACCTTAGAAGAAGGCAAGGACAACCCCCCTCTGAACAAATCTTGCCAAAACCCCCAAACAGGGTCGCCTTAGGACTTCCATAAGTTGGAAACAACTTGAAAGAACACAACAACAACAAACCTGGCATATAAAAAGCATGTACCAGGGTGTTTTTTTTAAAACATAGAAAGCATCAAGGCTTCTGGCCTCTTTGATCCAGAGTGTCCAATAGCATCCTACAACTCAGCTGGAAACTACCAAGTTCCAAGTTCCTCACTGGTCAACCTTAGCCAGAAAGCTTGGCACTCCACTACTCACATCCCACTTCTGTCCTGGAATTCTCCTGAATCACTCTTAATGAAAGGCAGTTACAGGTGGGCCTCCATATGTTTTTGGAATGAAACTCCTATCATACCTTATTTATTTATTTATTTATTTATTTATGCCACTTCTATGCTGCCTTTCTCCCAAAGTGGGATCCAAAGTGGCTTATAAACAATTAAAATCACAATTAAAAGCAATTAAAAACAATTAAAACATACACAATAAAAAACAGATAAAAACAACATAAAAACAGCATTAAAACACACCCTGAAAAAACCTACACTTATATGCCAAAGGCCTGCTTAAACAAAAATGTTTTTGCCTGCTGGTGAAATGAAAACAGGGAGGGAGCCAGCCTAGCTTCCCATGGGAGGGAGTTCCAAAGGGTAGGAGCAGACACCAAGAAGGCTCTCTCGTGTTCTCACCAAGTGGGCCTGTATGTTGGTGGAACCGAGAGAAAGCTTTCCCCTGCAGATCTTAAAACCCTTGCAGGTTTGTACAGGGAAATACAATCTTTCAGATAGTCTGGACCTAAGCCGTGTAGGGCTTATAGATCAAAACTAGCACTTTGAATTGTTCACAGAAATGAACCGGTATCCAGTGGGGCTGTTTTAACATGAAGTTATATACTCCCTATAACTGCCATTGGTTTTTCTGGCTACGGCTGATACTGTATGTGTTTGACTTCAACAATGTCTGGAGAGATGCAAGCTCAACAATGCTATTAGAAAATCTTGCCTCCTATTCTGTTTGGGCAAAAATGGATGAATTCTTGCTCTTCAGAAGCTGTTCAACTCCAATTCCCAACAGCGCCAACCAGAATGGCCTAACAGTCAGGGATGATAGGGAATAGACTGATTTCTTTTATAGGAGCAACCAAGCTGCCATGCCCAGAAAATGTACCTTACCTTGTGCAAGGCTTCTTGTCCCATTGGTGGTGATACTCTAGCCTGGCTTCCTGGAGCTTCTTTCTCCCCCTTCTTCTCAATGCTCAAGATCAGGTTTACTGTGCCCCCCAGGCTGCCAGGGCCCAGTGGTGGTACCAGCAGCACTGGGGTCTCTGAAGGTTCTAGGACCAGAGTCTCCTTGGGGATGTCCATATCAATGGGAACAGGGTTTTCCAATTCTTTCAAGCTCTGTTTCTGTACTGGAAGGGCATCTATGGTAGATAGGATTGCCGTGGATGCAGAGGTCCTCTCTTGCTCATGGTCCTGTGCTGCAGAACCGTTCTTTGGTAAGACTAGGGTGAGTGGAGGACCTTCAGCCATACACAAGCTCAGAGTGTCATTTGCCCCAGGTACACTGGTTTGAGGAGTTACCTTAACCTGTAGGATAAAACAATACAGTAAACAATAGAGCAATAACAAATTCCTTCCTTGAATCTAGGATTCTCTTTTAAGTTCTTCTAGGCTGGGATCTCCCAACCTAAAGAATGATCCAAAACCACTGAAAATTCACCCTAGCCACATTAACATGTTTTTAGAGCATCTCCTCTGTCAAAGCTTATTGCTTAATGATATATAATTTTGCCACCCTTCCATATTGGCCCTCCTCTAGCAGCATGATCCACAGAAACCAAGCAGATGAAGCTAAGTTAGCAGCCACTTAACCAAGATGGACTCAGTGATTCTATTGGACGTCTTAGCAACTTTCAATACCATCAATCATGGCAGCCTCCTGAGTCTCTTGTCTGAGATGGAACTCAAAGTACTGCTGGCTCCAGTCCTTCCTAGAGGAGGCAAGTTTAGAACATGGTGCTGGGAGGATCCTGCTCATTGTCATTCCTGTTGGCCTGTGGAATCCTCTCTTCTTCTTACCCGCCCTATTTAACACATACACAAAATTGCTGAAACAGTTGGTCCACAGTTTGGGTTGAGTATCACTAGTCTGCCTTTTTGGCTCTAAAACTGTTTGAGAGCTGAATCAAGGAGTGGTGTCAGTAATGGACTGGGCAAGGGTGAAGAAACTGAAGTTTGATCCAGGAAAGAGAGGGGCTTCTGATTAGTCAAAAGGCAGGTCACAGAACAGAAACCCAGCCTGAGTTGGTTGGGGTTACACTCCTTTGGAAATTCAGTTTGGGTGTACTCCTGGATTAAGTGTTGTACCTGTAGCCAGGAATCTGTTTTCACATTTTAAAGCTAGTGCACCAACTGTTACTGCCCATGCAGATATCCGATCTCATCATGGTGTCCAATGCCTTCATTATATCCTGTTTGGACTACTGCAATGTGCTGTATGTGGAGCTGCCTTTGGAAAGGGTTCAGATGCTGTTTAGGCTGTTAACCAGGGTCAGTTATACATGACTGCCATGTTCCAACAGTTTCACTGGTTAGTTTCTAGGCAACATTCAAAGTGTTGGGTATGACCTTTAAAGCTCTACACAGTCTGGAAACAGGCTGTATGGAAGACTGTATTCTTATAATGTATGAGCCTATCAATTTTGTATTGAGCACCCTAAAAGTAATTCTTGAGTCCACAATAGCTGGAGCCATCTCAGTCCTGGAAAGTTACTTTTTAAACTATAACTTCCAGAATCCCTGAGACAATACATTCTGGGAGTTGTAATCCAAAAAATAACTTTTCCAAGATTTTCCTTGGTTTTTTTCTGGGCTGTGAGGCCATGTTCTGGAAGAGTTTACTTCTGACATTTCGCCTGCATCTGTGGCTGGCATCTTCAGAGCTTCTTTTCCAAGTTCTTTGTCCTGATCTGTTTCTGTGGTTAGCTTTCACTACATCCAGCAAATAGTGCAGTTTGTTAATTCCCAGTTCATATAAAGCCACTCAACAACTGCATACTAACCTGGCAGTTCAGGGGCATATTCAGAACGCCATCCTGAGTCTCTTGGTCATTGTTTTTGTTGTCAGCATCCTTCTGAGAACTCTGTGCTTGCCAGCAAACTGTCACCCATTCCAGCATACTTTGCAGCTCCTCCAATCGTTCCTTTATCTGAAGGCAGAACAAACATGAGAAACAACAAGAGGAAAGAATGCCATTTAAAAATTTCTGTGAAATTCTTACCTTTCACCTTTAAATATGAGCTTCAGACTCATCATTCTTAACGCTGTCAAATTCAGATTAGGGAGGATTTATTTATTTACAAAATTAATTTCCCACCTTTTCTTCCAAGGACAGCAATGCAGCATCCACAATTATCTCCCTCCACCCCCACTCATTTTATCCTCATAATAACCTTTCAAGGTAGCTTAGTGGAGAGATTGTGAGTGATCCAAGATCCAAGATCAGCTTCATGTCTGAGTGGGGATTTGGACTACTGGCTACTAATTTAACACTCTATAAACACTGTACCACACTGGCATACTTTTAGAAATAGAATTTCTTTATCATATTACAGACAAGCAAGGAATGGGAAGTTCATTGATTCACCATTCATACCCACTGAACTTATGCACTACCCTTGCCATTGAACAGTTTTGTCTTGAGTTTCATCACCTTAGGTCAACCTTAGCAGACACTGAGTGAATGAAAACCTAATATGCAAATCCATCCCACTGGATTCCTCTATGCCAGGGTTGACAAACAGACAATCCAGGAACTGTATTAGGTCACCAAACCTATTTTATCTGGCGACAGGGAATCCTAAACATAAAATTTTCATGTTGTGAGAATTTGAGATAATGCATCCTTCAATATTACATCTCCCTCTAGGGTTTGACCATGCTGAATATCAACCGGCATGATCCATAACTGTGAAGCCTTCTTTGCTGGACAGTGTAACTATACTAAAGAAGCCTGACTGTGTGTGTGTGTGTTTGCCTTCAAGTTGCCTGTTGACATATGGCGACAATATGAATTATGGCTTATTAGTGGGCTCTTAATGAAGCAAAAGCACACTTGGATGTCTGGAGAAGAGAGCGGCCCCTGAAATTATTTGCTTATCCCAAGATGGGTTTCACCAATGGATCTTCTTCATTCTGGAGAGAAGTGACTAGCGGGGTGCCACAGGGTTCTGTTCTTGGCCCAGTGCTATTCAAAATCTTTATAAATGATTTGGATTATGGAACAGAAGGCATGCTTATTAAATTTGCAGATGACACCAAATGAGGAGGGGTAATACCCCAGAGGACAGGATCAGGATTCAAAATGACCTTAACAGACTGGAGAGCTGGGCCAAAACTAAAAAAATGATTTTCAACAGGGAGAAATGTAAAGTATTACACTTTGGCAGAAAAAATGAAATGCACAGATATAGGATGGGTGACACTTGGCTTTGACAATAGTACATGTGAAAGGGATCTAGGAGTCTTAATAGACCACAAGCTGAACATAAGTGAACAGTGTGACGTGGCACTAAAAAAGCCAATGTAATTCTGTGCTGCATCAATAGGAGTATAGTATCTTCTACTGAAATCTAGGTAATCTTTTTTCTATCTCCTTTCCTATCCCAAGATGGATTTCCTGAAATAATAAATGTAAGCTTTCTCCCCCGCTTTTTTTTTTTTAATCTTACAAGAGCACCTTGTAAGATGCTCTTGTTTTTTCTCCTGTTTTCTACCACACTCATATTGCACTGGCTACATACCGCATTCTGCTTGATATAGATACCAAATATTCCTACATGCCTTCATGTTGTGTGTCATCTTATGGCAACCCTATGAATTACTGCTTATGAGTGGGCTCTTAATGAAGCAAAACCACACTTGGATGTCTGGAGAAGAGAGTGGCCCTTGAAATTATTTGCTTATTCACTTGTTTATATAGTTAGTTGCCTTTCTAGTGACCAGGGCAGAATCAATAAAAATAAAAATGGCACAAATGTATCAAATGTAGCATAAGATGAATAGGGAACACTGAAGACAGTGACTAGGAAGATGGATAGTGAAGACAACAGGTGTTATGGAATAGTAGCTAGGAGGAATGGAAGGGTGAGTTCTTAACAGGTTTTTTTTAAAGGTAGTTAAAAGGGAGGGGAAAGAAAAGGGGGGAAACAAAAGAAGATAGGTACATGGTGGATGGGTAAATGTTTTACTCCTCATCTCTGCAGAGAGCTGATAGGAACTGAGGGACTACAAGAAGGGACAAAGATATGATATGACTGTAGCAAATGCAACAGAGTTCATGGCACCTTGTTTATGGATTCATTCCTAAGCCTTGATTCTGTTATCATCTTTTCACTATATTCTTGTCCCCCTGTAAGAATTCTCCTCTGCTAGTTGCAAACAGACTAGGCTCAAATTTCAATATTTACTCAGTTGAAAGTTCTTTTCTCAATTAGTCTGTGCTTTTTCTAGTCTATCTTCACATCCTAAAGAGATAGATACTTGCTTTTTTTAAATGAAGGTTTAGAAACTGTGTCAGCTAATGATCTAGACAGATACCAGGTAGAATGCCTAGAATTCAGATAAATTCCAGCTATTATGGCCATGTGGTAATCCTAATTATGAGACACTAGTGTGGGACACTTGTGTATTGCAGCCGTCCACACTTACTGTCTCACTCAAGAAGTGTTCCTCAGCTACCAGCTTCCATCCAGCTTCTGCCAACTCGTCAAACTCCTTGAACTTAGTCTCCATATTATTTTCCAGCTCCTTCCACTGAGCCTCTGTCAGACCATGTGTATTTGAACTCTCTGAGAAGATCTGTGCCCGGGTATCTTCTGTCCAGGAGCTACAGAGTCAAGAAAGAGAGAGCCATTATGAATGTGACATAGGAAACATATCATTTTATTAGTATGCTCTATTACCCCCTCCCCAGGAAATCTCATAACTGGAAATACTGGACACTTTTTGGGGTCGGGTTGGCTTAGGCAGACTGGAGGTCAGAGGAGGTCACAGTGACCTGAGATGTGCCAGGTCACTGTGCTAACAACTCCGTCATCAGAGGGATATGTGCTAATCCTTTCATCCAGCCTAGACCATCACAAGAAATGATTCAATCAAGCAATTATGTGACCATTCTTTAACCTATACCCCACAGAAATCTCTCCTTATACCCCCTCCTGTCCAACCCTATGAGGCTGTCACAAACCCATCAATTTCTGTTTCTCCACAATTAAAACAATCAGTTGAGTTTCGGTTTCTTTTATCTGTTTTGTGGGAGAGTCATCCAAGCTTTGTTATTACTAAATTCACCCCTCCAAGGCATGAAATAGGGTATAAATATTAGATCCTTAGCAATAGTAAAGTATGCATGGCTACTCTCTTTCTCAGCACAACCCGGATCGGAACCTCCTGTGCCACCCTCAGACTCCTGTCTGAGTATCCTTGCTGCACAGAACTCTTATCTTCAAGACTGGTAAACTATCACCGTATCTTCCTGGACCTCTCTCCCTCTATCCAACCTTTCTGCCTTACTCTGCTATAGCTTTGTATGGTTCTTAAGAACATGTGTATGGACAGGCCTTTTGAAAATCTGGAAGTGATTGGATTAAGCTTGAGAAGAAAAGACTTCTCCAGTTGGAAGGGTTCAATTTGCGCTACGGGTAGCATGCGTATCTTTGGTACGGTAAATTAACAGTTAACAAGTAGTTTAACAATCATTATATTAGAAAATCTCTGCTGAGAATCTGGTTAAAATATACATCTAGATTTTGTCAAAAGATACCATTATGGTTGTTATCCTATGCAGCCTTCCACAAAAGAGAAAAACCCCACAAGGGAAGCTGGTTGACCCATAATGGTTTATTGGAGATACAAGAAGAAAATTGTAGAATCAAAATGAGAGAAGAGTTGTTGATGGAAGAGATAGATTGCCACTTGTTTCTACACAGACAATTATCTGAATGATTTTTAAAAGATGTTAAACTAGAAGAAATGGAACTGGAGAAAACATAATTCAAGACATTATTACCAAGTACAAATAAAAAATTGATAACGAAAATTTACAAGATTCTAATAAAAATGGAATTGTAACAAGAAAGAATAAAAAATAACATGAACAAATGGGTGCAAAATCTTGGACATACTATATTATTTGAGCATTGGGAGGAAACCTGGAATAGGAACTTAACTTTCACAAGAAGTTATAATATTAAGGGAAATTAATATAAGATGTTTTATAGATGGCACTTAATGCCACAGAAAATAGCCAAATATACAAAAATTCTGATGAGAAATGTTGGAAATGTGGAGAAACAAGAGGCACTTTCTTCCACATGTGGTGGTCATGTGGGAAAGTGAGATAATTCTAGAAAAGAATCCACACCCTAATAACAGACATTAAACACTGAATGCCCTGTGAACCCTGAATTATATTTGCTTAATATGTTACACATAATAGATACAAAAGCAGAGAAAAATCACTGGAGAGCATTATTATATATGGCCTCAGCTGCTAGGATAGTATATGCTAGAAGTTGGAAGAATACACACATCTCAACAGAGGACAAATGGCTTTTAAAAATGTAAGAAATGCATGAAATAGTCAAATTAACAATCACCATGAATGAGAAAACCTTAGGAAAACTTAAAGAGGATTGGAAAAGTGTCCTTCCCTTGTGGAAAAACAAATGGGGAAATCTAGCAGTAATAAGTATTGTGGACTAAAAATAAATAATAACACTCTGTAAGAATAGAAAAAAGAGAATATGAGTGATCCTTATATTTCATGCATATATGATATAGAAGTGAGATAACTGAGAAGGAAGACAAGTTAAGAGGGGATGATATACATTAACTAATCACCACAACTGGGGAAAGATAAGGAAGTGGGAATGTTATGTGGTTGTTTGTTATATATTACGTGTTAAATTTTAAGTGTTATGATTAATGTATTATATTTTGTTTAATATGTGGGTCACTGTTTATGTGTTAACTTTTCTTAATGTATTGTATGGAAACTGGTGTAATAAAATTATTTTTTTAAGAAGAAGAAAACCAGATGTCAGCCTCCAGTCCACTACCTGGTTTTTAAAAGTGGCAGAGGGGTGGGGAGCAGGCAGATACAGCAAAATTGCTCCTGTGCTTCTTAGACGGGTTAAATTGCTTTCATGCCCTCTATAAATTATAGGGGGTTATTTTGAGGGTTTTTTAAATTACAAAATCAACAAATTGGGAGGGCGGTAAGCCTTGAGGGCGTGGGGGAGAGCTGAGGCCTACAGGTTGTACTTTCATCTTCTCTGTTCTAGGCAGCTGTGTGTGTGGGATTTTGCTAGTCAGTTTCAGAGCTCCAAACAATGCATGCATTGTGAGTTTTTCTATAATTATTTTTCCTGTGGTCTTTCAATTGCTCTAAATAATCTAAAAAGTAAAAATGTAGTAGGATGTTTTTCATGTTGTTTATTTAGTCCTCTCGTCTACTGTTAAGTATTACTTTCAGGGTCATGGGTGGATTCTGCTGTCAGATACAGTTAATATTTGGTTGTGGATCTCTCTTTTCTTCCTGGGCCCTCCTCCCCCTTCCCCTCTTCCATTTCCCTAGACTTGCCATTGTAATTTCCAATATTTATTACAGTCTGATTCCCCCACCAGCTGCAGTACAGTGGCTTTTGATAAGATTTCCAAACTGTTCTTTGGTGTCTTCTAGCTGGTTCTTAGCACTGCTCTTTTCAGTTCACTCCAATAAACATTAGTTAAGAGAGATCTCTGGTTCCTTTTCTTAACCCATTCTCTTCATGGAGAGGAAGTGATAAAGGCCAGGGGAAATTGGCACAGTCACTATGAATCATGGTAGATTTCCTGGTTCTCCTGTTGGGTGCAAGATAGGAAGCCTCTGGTAGTGGAATGCTACCATGCTACCTTCCTTCCCTATTTCTTCTCTCACCTCTCCCTGTAAACTCCCAACCAGAATGGAAGAGTGGAGCAGGTGGTCAAGATAGGGGCAGGTTTGTTGTTCATGGAGAACAAGGTGAAAAGAGGGAGGGCTGCTTGTATTAAAAGGATGTGTGTGTGTAGATCAGGGGGAATAGAATCTGTTAGAAAAACCTGAAGAAGCATCTAAATTGCTCTGCATTTGGAAACAGGAACAAAAACAAAGTAGGAGATTTGAGTATACCAAAATGTGCCAAACTGTACTAGAAATAAAACTCTCTGGATAGCCTCCAAAGGCTGCATCCATTTTGGAAAACAAAAACAACAAACTCTACACAAGACTTGGTGTGGTCTCCTAGTTGATTTCTTTATGGGGCAAGCCAGTTATGGCATTTATGAGGGGAGGCCTTATTTAACAATGAATGCAGATTTATTCCAGCATTCAAACTGCCCCCTTCTTTTTAGGAGGAAAGTTAGTTCTGATGAGTGGCCCGCCTCCAGGATGAGAACCTGGGTCTGTATGTATGGGAATGTTGTGGAGGGAAGGGCTTTGGCTCAGTGGCCAAGTATCTGCTTTGCATGGCAGAAAGTCACAAGTTCAATCAACGGTGTCTCTAGATAGAAAGATCCAGTAGCAAGTAATAGAGAAACCTCTGGCTGGCATCTTGTTAGTGACAACAGTGTAAGGAGATTATCAGATGCAGCAAAAACTGCATTATAATGTTGAGATGAGACCGCAAAAGGGCTTCCCTGTTGCTCGATGCTGTGCCCCAGCGTTCTGCAAGTGTTCTGCTGCTGTCAAGAGGGTGTTCTTTTTATTAGCAGGGAGAAGCCGCCAACTGATCTCCCATGGTGTTGGTTTTTTTGTGGCATTGCTTGTGTGCGAAACTGTGCCCTGTTCTGCTGCATGATTCCAGCATCAATGGGCAGTCCCCACCATAACACTTCTGGGTGAGAACAGGAAAACTAGGGATGGTATGCTCTTTTTATGAACCTCCCCATAGGAGACTACCCACAAATCCCAGGTCCTGCAGGCTACATTCCAGGTGAAGGAACTGGCAAAACCACCTCTGAGTATTCCTTCCCTAAGAAAACCCTATGAAATTCAAGGGGTTGCCATGAGCTGACAGGCAATTTGAAGGTGTGTGTGTGTGTGTGCGTGTGCGCGCACACACATTTTAGTGAAGTGTGACAGAAAACACAAGTACAGTAGCACCCCCGCATCCGTTGATTCGCCAACTGCAGATTCAATTATCCATGGTTGGCGATGGCGGGGGAAGGGGGGGAGAGGGATCTCATCTACCCCATCCCTTCACCTGGGAGAGCTCCTGTTCCTGCGGCAGTGATCGCCAGGGCGAAGGGGGCAGAGAAGTGATCTCACCCCTGCCTTCCCCCTTTGACCCCGCCATGGCCTCACCATGGCGGCAATCGCTGGGGCAAAGGGGGCGGAGAAGCGATCTCCCCCCCACCTCCCCCCGCCATGGCCCCACCATGGGGGTGAACGCCGGGGTGAAGGGGGCAGAGAAGCGATCTTGTCCCCTGCCTTCCCCCTTTGCCCCTGGCATGGCCCCACCGTGGCAGCGATTGCCGGGGCAAAGGGGGGTGAGATAGCTTCTCTGCCCCCTTCCCCCTTCTCCTCCACGATTGCCACCATGGCGAAAAGAGCCAAGGGGACGGGACGGAGCGATCTCACCCCTTCCCCCTTTGCCCTGTGATCCGGAGCTATGGCAGGGGCGAAGGGGGAAGGGAGGGGGAGGAGCGAAGTTGTCCCCCTTTCCCAGGATGGCCCCCAGGATGATGTTTGCTATTATCCGTGAAATTCACCATCCATGGTAGGCCCCGGAACCAATCCCCCACGGATGCAGGGGTGCTACTGTAGTAAAGTTCACTTTAAAGCCACATATTATGAACTGTATGAAACTTTAAGAAGCTGTAGCATGTAATCTGGGGAGGATCTTTCATTTTAACAGATGCTTCTTAAAGTACCTTGCAACCAAAGCTTCTAGGGACTAGGAGAGACCAATAGGAGCCACTAACTTACATAATGCCCAAATAATCTCTAAAGAATTGCCGCAGATGAACAGCCTGCTGCCCATGGATTGCATTTTGCAACACCAGCTTTTGTAGATCCTTCCAAGAAGATTTTAGTATTTCAAGGAACCTTTTGGATTCATGAGATATTGGAAGCAGGTAGCTTTCCTGCAGTTCAGTAACTGCTTTCTCCAGCTTTTCCATATCCTCTGCCAGCTTAGACATATCGCTCTATGGAACACAAGACAACAGGATTCAGATGATTCAAGAAGTTTTCCAGTGTCTCCATACCAATAGTCAATGTTTGGCCCTCTTCAAGAAGAAGCAGGGGCCAAACACAAAGAAGGGCAGAATCATCAGCCATCAGATATACAGTATGCTGACCCATAATAAAAGGTGAAAGCAAGCAATGGCCAAACCTAATATACATAACAATCCCATGTGTGATTTAAAATAGTACCTGAGTAGGAAGAGATGTGTGTGTGTAATGCCTTCTTTAGCAGCCTGCAGATAAGAACATAGGAAGTGACTTCATCTAGCCCAGGGTTGGGGCGTATGTGGCCCTCCAGCTGGATTCTAGATCCCATCAGTTCCACCCAACCTGAACAATCATAAGGTATACTAAGAGTACGGTACTATCAATACTGGGGGAGCCACAGATTTCCCCACCCTAATCTAACCCACTGATACTGGGTTGCAAACACTGATTCATAACACATCTGGAAAGCCTATTCTATCCAGGCATCACTGGAATTCAGCAATGGAGATTATGCATGTTTAGGTTTGGCCACTGATTCCCAGCTCTCTTTTTTCTCCCTCTTTAGGATGGATGGATCTGTAGGGTTTCAGGCAGATTCTTTTCTAACCTTACCAGACATATCACAGATTGAACTTGCTTGCAAAGTATGTGCTCTGCCACTCAATAATAGCCCCTCCCATCAAGTCTAAAGTTCCAATTCTGCCATAGGTAAGCATAGTTTCTGCTTAGATAGCCTATTGGACAACGGCTCTCTGCAGCTCTGTGATAATGTTTTTTAGTTGCTGTCAGTGCTATACCCAAGCAAACATGACAAGCAATTCAAATGACTCAGATCTGGGATCATGGCCAACTGTGGCCTGTAACTGATTGCCTGATCTAGCACATATAAAGAACCAAGAATTTCCACTTTAAACAACCCATAAATGTCAGAATAAGATATTCTTAACTACAGAAACCCTTTTCCTTGAGGATGTTGCCTGACAGACAGAACTGAGTGAGTTTCAATTTTATGTCACTCTATCTGTAAAGAGCTTAGGACATTCTGCTCTTGACATACATCGTTTGGCATCCTATTAGTGGCACAGTGGTTAGTGGTTAATTATGCCTGTGCATGTCTTCTTTTGGTTGATAACAGGTTAGTATTCCTTTCCTTCCTCTCCACTGATCAAAGCCCTCAGCTCAGACTTAACACAGAGCCACTGCAGCCCCTTATGGCCATTTGTGCCAGGTGAAGAGCAGGGAAGGGGAATGGATAGGCATCTGGTTATGTCCCCACAGCCAGATGCAAAATTATTACATCATCCACTGGAACCACTGGAAGATGCCAGTGGATCTCAGTGGATGATGTAATTATTTCATGACTGGCTATGGGGACACAGCCAGATGTTTCTCTGATCTCCCTATGCTCTCCAGAAGGCATAGAACAGCTGTTGGGGGCAGCTGCAGCAGCTCTATAGTAAGTCCGCAAGTGGTGAATGACCAGCTGTAGCATAGTTCTGCATGCAGAACTACTATGCTATGCTACCCATGCAGGATTCCAGCCACCTTAGGATTACCTCAAGTCCAAAGTGGCTTAAATCAACCAATGCATCAAGTAGGAGCAAGTTAACCTATAGGGCAGACAAAGCTAAAGAAATCAAATTGGAGAGAGCCACAGCACTACTTGAGCCAATCCTCATTACACAAGAGTCAGAGATAAAGTCCCTACAATAACACTTCTGATCTCACCTCTATCTCTTTCTGCCTTTTCAGCAGCCCTTCAAGCTCCAGCAGATCTTGCTCACTCTTCACCATGGCAAAACTTCTCTCTGCCTGGATAATATCCTGAGCCAATAATTCTGCTCTTTCCCTCACAGTCTCCATGTGTGAATTTAACCAGGCCAGCTGAGAAGAGAAAAAAGCAAGGTGGAGTTGAAGAGTGATACATTACCCAGAGACCCCTTGAGAGAGTATTATCAATCCCACCCCCAAATTTTGAAGTCATAACCACCCAGACACATAAGTCTTTGTTTAGTCACAGGTATAAGATTATGGCTTCTGAGTTCTAGTCCACATTTCATTTAAGGGTATTATTTCTTCAAATACAATTATATTTATTCATTGTTGTCAACTACCATCAAGTCAACTTTGAGTTACAACAATTCTATGAACGACAAACCTCCAATTCACCCTATTAACAGCCCTGCTCAGGTCTTGCAGATTCAGTGCTGTGGCTTCCTTGATTGAGTCTATCCACCTAGAATGTGGTCTTCCTCTTGTCCTACTGCCTTTTACTTTACCAAGCATTACAGGTCATCCCCATTTATGTGGGATCAGTATGTGTAGTTTCATTTACCTGTGATCGGGATGGGGAAGTTTCTCTAGGCATCTGGAGGACCATAGAATTGCACTGAAGGTGGTTTCTCTAGGCATTGGGAGGTCCTCCAGTGTAACTCTATGGTCACTGGAACCACTGGAAGTTAACCATAGAGCCACACCAGATGCCTAGAGGTATCCTCTAGGCATTTTCTAGGTCCTCCAGCACAATTTTATGGTATTTTATGGTGATTTGCTCTTATATGTGGTTTTGCATATCTACGGCAAGTCTGGGAACATATCCCCTGTGGACACAGGGGATGACCTTAATTGTCTTTTCTAGTGAGTCATGCCTTCTCATGATATATCTAAAGTGCAACAGTATCAGTTTAGTCATCTTGGCTTCTAGGGAGAGTTCAAGCTTGAGTTGCTCTAGGACCCTTTTATCTGTCTCTGTCGACTCTGTTCAAGCACTACATTTCGATTTGAGTTGATTCTCTTCGTATCAGCTTTCGACACTGTCCAGCCATACACAGAAACTGGAAATATGACAGCATGGACAATCCTAACTTTAGTGTTTAATGATATACCTTTACATTTCAGGATCTTGTCTAGTTCCTGCATAGCTGCCCTTCCAAGGCCTAGTCTTCTGGTTTCTTGACTGCAATTGCTATTCTAAATAACGACTGAGCCAACATATACAAAATCTTTAACCATTTCAACTATTTACACCATCTACTTTAAAGTTCTGTAAACCATATGTGGTCATTCATTTTGTTTTCTTAATGCTCAGCTGTAAACCTGCCTTTGCACTTTCTTCCTTGACTTTCTTCAGTAATCATTTCAAGCCTTTGCTATTTTCTGTTAGTAGTATGGGATCATCTGCATATCTTAAATTGTTGATGTTCCTTCCTCCAATTTTCACACTTCTTTCCTCCAACTCTAATCCTGATTTACATATGATATGTTCAGTAGATAAATTAAACAAATTGAGTGATAAAATGCAGCCTTGCCTGATCCCCTTTCCAATTGGAGACCATTCCATTTCTCCATTATCTGTCCTGATGGTACTTTTGTCCTAAGTACAGGTTACTCATCAGCACAATCAAATGTTGTGGCACACTCATTTCTTTAAATGCGATCCAAAGTTTTCATGATCTACACAATCAAAAAGCTTTGCTATAATCGAGAAAGCACAGGCTGATTCTTTGGTGAGCTCCATTATCCAATGTATGTTTGCAATATGATCCCTAGCGCCTCTTCCTTTCCTGAACCCATCTTGGTCATCTGGCATTTCTAGCTCCATATATGGTAAATGTAAAATTTTGAGCATCACTTTGCTTGCATGGGAGATTAATGCAAAGGTCCTATGGTTATTGCAATCCCCAGTGTTCCCTTTCTTGGGAAACAGAATATAATTTCCAATCTGTGGGCCATTGTTTTGTTTTCTACATTTGATGACACATTTTAATTGAGTCCAGTTGTATCATTATCTACAGCGCTATTCATTGTTATCCTCTGCTGTACCACAGTAGCTTGCTGAATGCCTTCTGACCTGTGAATGTCATCTTCTGGCAGTACCTATTGTTTCATTTTTAATTGCCTCATCATAGGGTTTTCATGTTAAAAGAGATTCAAAAGGGGTTTATCCTGCTTCCTTCTGCACAGTACTAACAAGTGTTAGCTATAATGCCACTACTGTTGTCTCTGAGAGATTCTGTTAGTGTCACACACACTCCAACTACTGCTGCTGCCCAGTAGCTGTTTGGCCCATTTAGTCTGGTTCCTCAGCAAAGGCCTGTCTGACATGGGAGACCTTACCAGCAGCACTGCTACCAGCAGCATAGTTTCTTGCCTCACAAGAGCATGCAACCCCACCAACATGGAAAGGTAGTACCACGGTGGCACTATTTAAAATAATTATTTATTAGTTAACAGTGGACCCTTCGTATCCACAGGGATTTGGTTCCGGAATCCCCTGCGGATAGCAAAAAAACCCACAGATGGCTGAGCTTATATTAATCAATATTTATTAATATATTAATCAACGGGTGCCACCATTTTAGTTATAGGTGCCACCATTTTAGTTATGGGCACTGTCATTTTAGGTACATGGTGGCACCATTTTAGGTATGCAGTAGCACCATTTTAGGTATGCGGTGATGATCTGTGGATGCTCGAATCCATGGATATTGAACCTGTAGGTACTGAGGGACAACTGTATTTATATCCTGCCTTTCCTCCAATGAACTCAAAGTGGTGTACACACTAGTCCTCTTTCTTCTCACTTTAATCTCACAGTACCCCTGTAAGGTAGTCAGGCTTAGAAAGAATGACTAGATCAAGGTGCAGTAGGAACTTGAACCTGTGACTTTCAAGTACCAGTCCGCTGCCTTAAGATCAAACTCTCAAGCAAATAACAAACTTTGCTTAGCTATTATTTGATTTTGTTTAAACAACTGTCTCTCAATTTTACTCATTAACTATTCAGCAGCAAATCCCTTCTTTATTATTAGAAGATTCTACTACCTAAAAATGTGTGTTTTTGTTTGTTTGTTTGTTTTTGTGACCAGCAACTCAGTGGTAGCACACATGCTCAGCATGCAAAATGATTAGGTTCTGTCTTTGGCATGTCTAGGTATGATCAAAAAAATACCCCTGCATGAATCCCTGAAAATCTGCTGGCAGTCTACAGAGACAATGCTGAGCTGTTCGACAATGGGATGTGCTGCCTTGGAGTGTGGTGGAGTCTCCTTCTTTTGAGGTTTTTAAACAGAGGCTGGATGGCCATCTGTCGGGAGTGCTTTGATTGTGTACTCCTGCAGGGCAGGGGGTTGAACTAGATGGCCCTTATGGTCTCTTCCAGTTATGTGATCTAGATGGACCATAGTCAGGTTCATGCAAAAGGCAGCTTCATGTATTCCAAATATGTTCCATTAATCCTGTGTGAAGAGCAATAATGAGACAAACCAAACCAAAAATGTGAACAGCTGCAACAGAGGAGGGCCAGTAGAAATATACCCTTTAATAGGCAGACATTCCATCTTTGTGGAACCAGAAAAGAATCCACAGTTGTCCCTCCACATTCACGGATTTGGCATTCATGGATTTAAGTATTCACGGCTTGAAAATATTCTTTAAAAAATAATAATCCAAAAAGCAAACCTTGATTTTGCCATCTTATATAAGGGACACCGTTTTGCTATGCCACTGCATATAATGGGACTTGAGTATTCACAGATTTCGGTATTCACGGGTGTGTGTGTGGTGGTCCTGGAACCAAACCCCAGAGAATCCGAAGGGACAATTGTACTTCCCATTTTCTTCCTCCAGGAGCACAACTGGTATTGAAGAACAGAATAATAAGGTTCCCTTGATCTCTTTAATTTACAGGGAAGAGTGCTTTCCCAGAACATGCCACATCCCTAAACTCAATCTTACCCTTGTTTCTTCCCCATCTCTAAAGGCCTGTTCAAAGCATGGGCTCACTCTCTGGGTTCCTACTTTATTGGCCTGTTCTCGTTCCTTCACTATGCCATTCAGCATCTCCACTGCTTCCTGAAGCTCTTCCAGTGGCCTGCTCATGTCTTCAGTACTCAGCTGTTGACCACTCTGGGCTATGAGAAATTGCAAAGACTCCTGGGAACCAAGCTGGTTAGGCACTGCCTACAGCAAAACAGACACATAAATGACAAGGGTACATATGATACAGATCACCTCCTATCTATTCTCACATCTAAGAATGTGATTGTTCATCTTTTACAGGGGAGGAATCAGATGCTAACAGTGATTTGCTAAAACCACCCCATCATCACCTTCATCTCTTTCTCCTCCTCCTAAATTACCAAGTGCAGCATACAACATAATCATAAAACTGTATAACAGAAATGGTGAAATTCTAGGTGTCCAGGGCCCAATTTTCTACCTCTGTGACCTAGCACAGGCTGCACCAGTTCTAAAAATGCCAAATAAAATAAAATAAAATAGGAAGTGACAGGAGGATCACTACTAGTTTTGTTTTTTGGGAGATGGGACTAGGAGGAGATTATTGCAAAACTGCTGCTCCCACTGTCTTCAAAAATTATCTTTGGGGGTAAAATTGTTTTTCTTTCTGGTAGGGAGAGAAGCAAAATTAAAAAAAGCCTTGGGCGCACAGGCCACACTTTGCCTACCTTGCCATACAATATAATCATAAAAGTACATGTACAAACAACAACCAGTTTCTAAAAGCACAACATTTCTAAAAGAATGTAAGAATTGTCAGATAACCTACACTTTATAACTACTTAGGGCTCCACTCTACCCGCGTCACTGCTGCAACTCCATCCAGTTTTGTTGTGACTTCAGCAACCCACCATATATTTTTAATTGGTTTTTCATTATACAATATATGAACCAAAACTAAACAAAAGCAACAGACAAGCATAATCTAGGATACAATAGCATGTTTTCCCCCAGGTACAGTTCATAGAGGTAAAACACAGACCTATACACATTCATTAGTGAAGTGGGTGAGATGGTTCTTCAGGTTCAGGGAAATTTAGTGTGTCTGCCCATATGTTCAACTCTGTGGGAGGGAGTCTTATAACAGTTATCTATGAGTTTATGTATTCAATAAAGGGAAACCACTTTTCAATACAGGAGACCTATTTTGCATTCTTTGGGACATTTGAACTGGGGCCAGGTACCATTTGTGGACTGTTTTCAGAAAAAATTCTCTGGTGAGAGCTGATCTAGACTAAAGTGGTGGTGCTGTCCAAACCTTGGCCCATTCCTCATCAGAGAATGTCATCTTGAGGTCCATCTTCCAGATAATTTTAAGAGCTGTTGTTTTTTTAAATGTAGCATTGTTCAATAACATATACAATATTGACGCTAGACCTTTGATATTACAAGTTGGAGTCACACATTTGGAATCAAAAAGTGTTAGAGGTTGTGGTCCTTCTCCTTTTCTAAGTATGTATTTAGTAAAGGAGGTGATTTGGCCAATATGAAACCAAGACAACTGTATGGGTGATAGAGCTGTCAATAGTTGTTGCTGTGTTATTGGCCTCTCTTCAGGGAAAAGGTCCTATATCTGATATATGCCCTTTTCTTCCCATCCTTTATATTGTTCAAATTTATCTGGACATGCGAAGGAGGGAGAAGAAAAGGGCAAACAGGTGTTGGATCAGGTGAAACAATGGGTTTTCACGTGTGCCAGATCTTCAATGACATGCAGGTCCATGGATTCTCTAATCCTTTGATGATTGCTTCCTGCAGTGATTTTTTAAAGATTAGCTCATATCTAGATTCTCTTTTTCATTCAATTCCATGTGGACCCAATAATGGACATTGGAGTTCGCTGAAAGGAGTTGAGTTATTTGGCAAAGTTGGAAAGCTATGAAATATAGCTGGAGGTCTGGTATAGCCAAGCCTCCTGCCTTGCTTGAAAGTATCTTACAGACATTTTGAACCTGGGTCGATTTTGCTCAAAAATAAATTTGTTGAAGAGGGACTGCCACTTTTTGAACCTCACCATATATTTTTTAAAAAAATCATAATGTGCACTACCTGCACATTTTGTTTATAATAAGAAGTAGGCATCTGGGAGTCCAGATCCACTGGTAAAAAAGGTACATGGGGAATACACATCTTATTTTTAAGGAAAGGTGGGCTCCCCGCTCCCACTGCCTACGCAGCAGAAAATGCTATAGCAATGGAGACCTCAGAGTTTCCCCAAAACAGTGAGAGGAACTACATGTAGCCTACAGGCGGTGTGCCACATACTTCTGTTTCAAACACACACACACAATCTAACATCAGTAAGAGTAAACACAGTTAAAATGTAATATATTAAATATTAAATAATTAAAACTAGTAGCAATAAAACGTATGTGTTATACCTTTAAAATCATGTCTAAATAACAGTGTCTTCAGTTTCAGAAGAAGAGACATAAAGAGAGGGCCAGATCAATTTTGGTTGGTAAAGAATTCCCAAGATACAGTAGCATCACTACAAAGAAGGCTTCAACCCTTATGCTTTCTCAGTAAATATCCCCAAACAATGCCAACAGCAAGACCTCTGACATACATTTTAATTCCCAGATAGCCATTTTATGTGTTGGGTGGGGGGGGGGTCGGTCACATCTTTGGGGACCAACATTGTTGCCAGTTAATTTTTTTAAGAAGAAGATTAAGAAAATGTTTTATTAAGCTGTAGTGGCCCTTTTAGAGCATTGTGGCACAATTATGAACAGTGTGTGCTTTCATGACCAGAGGTAGCAGGGTCTAGAATACTGACAGAAATCAGACGGACTCAGAAAGAAGAGTAACACAAATTCAAAATCTGGGTTACATCTGAAATGTATCTCCAGCAAGGACATAATTCTGCAGATGGATTGCCAGGATTTAGGTGCTGGCTGAAGTCTGAGGGAATTGCTGTTATTTTCTGCATACCTGGGCAGAAGACAAAAGGGTGAGTGAAAATGGAGGGGGTAAAAGTTTTATTTTTATTTTTAAATGCAAGGTAGCTTTAAACCCTTGGCATCCTACTCCACCCGCTACCAGTAGGCACAGAACTCTCCGGCAAAGGTGTTTATTTCTGTATTGCCCTTCTGCAACACTGGTGCACCAAAAAGCCAGGAACAACTGACGTAGGCTGGCAAGAGAGGTGGTCAATGTGTGTACTTGGGCCCATTGTGCTATTTGGAGCAAGTCAGGGAGTAGAGTGCCAACGCTGTGAATCATGAACTTTCTTATTGCACAAGCCCTGGCAGCAGTGGCACAGAGCCTGGGGAGGGAAAAAAACTCTCCACGGGTTGGCAATGAGCCTTCAACAAGCCCCAGCAGCAGTGTAAGACCTGCAAAAACTCCCATATGTCATATGTACTGTTGGAAAAGGCAATTCAGCAGAAATGGTGGCAAATGAAACAACTGTTGGATCCTTTTACCCACCTGCTCAGCCATTGAAAAATGCTTTGGTTTCCCCTCCGGCTTGAGCTGCTACATCATCTGATCGTGTGGGCTATATCTAAATTTTGAGCCCATTTCCCACATGACTGTTTCAATGGTCAACTGTCCCAGAATCAGTTACAGCTCATCTCCCAACCCTTGCCTGTCCCACCCCTTGTGACATCATCAGGACATATCCGAATGGCATATTAAGAGCCCCCCCTCCCCATCTCAGATTTGGGCCCTGAAACCTTAGGAAAATAGATTCTATTAACCTAGCAACCCTAGAAGTAAGTAATATAAACGAGATTTGCTATATTCTCCTATTGTTCACTGAGCTATTATGAGAGAGACCTCTTGCTGTCCCCATTCCAACTCTTGGTCCCAGTTTGGGTGAAAGGCAGCATACAAATGAAATAAATAAATAAAAATAAAACCTCTGACATACTAATAGGAGAGGATTCAGAACATACCTCCTCCTTCCTCATTCTTTCATTCTCTGACCCATCTTTTTCCTCCTCACCTGTTTTTCGTTCCTCTGACTTAGCACTTCCTCCAGCTGCACATTCTGCAAGAACTCTATTAAAATCAAGGAATCACGCAAATCCGATGCTCGACATTGAAGGGCATCCTGCACATAAACTAACCTGGCAAGAAAAATGTAACAATTTGGTAGAGTTATATCCTACACTGCCTACAGAGTCAGGAGAGATTCATTCACTTGATTCAACAAACAGAAAAATCAGTTGAAAATAGGTGATAGAAAAGGAAGCTTATTACAGTTGGTCTAGCTCTTTACTCCAACTGGTTGAAGGCCACTGAAAACCTGGAATATGCCCATAGGGGGACAACCACTATGGTAAAAAGTATGGAAGCATAACACTATGGATGAGATGGGCATATTTAGCCTAAAGAAAAGAAGACCATCACTGAGAGGTGTTAAGACAGCCATGTTCAAATATCTGATGGGCTGTTATGTGGAGGATTGAGCAAATGTAATTTCTGCTGCTCCAGACTCAAACTAATGAATTTGAATTACACAAAAGGAGATTCCAACACTAGGAAGAGGTAGCCAACATTATGATGAACTTCAGCATTAGTAAGAACTGCTGATAGTGAGAGCTCTTCAGCAGTGAAATGGACTATCTTGGAAAGTGGTGGGCTCTTTCTTTGGAGGTTTTCAAATGATCACTGCATGGCTATTTCTCAATGATTCTTTAGCTGTAGCTGCATTCTACACTTCTATTCTTTCCTTGGTGGCCTCCATCAATTCATGCCAAAGCATGCCTTACTGAAGAAATATGGTTTGCTTCTCCAGCTCCTCAGGAGCCTAGCCTTTTCTCTCTTTCCCATTCCACTTTCATGCAGAAAACACCATTTTGATCCTTAAAACCAACCTTTCTTTTACTCGTTCCATCTTTCTCTGAATCATTGCCACTGCTGTGTGTTCTGAGGAAGACTCCATCTGCATTTCCTCCTGCAGGGCTCGAAGCTTAGTACTCCAGGCCCCAGCCTGGTTCTCCAGGGTGCCAATTTTCTTCATGTCCCCACGGAGGTCATCAAGCTTCTTCGCTGCTCTTGGAGCAGAGAGTAAGCCTATCACGGTTCCTAGCCAACATTCAGCCTCTTCCAGCTCCCCAACCAACTTCAGGGCCTACAAATACAAAGGAGTGTCATATAGTGTTAAGTTGGACTATCATACTGTTGGGACTACGATATGATGTGATATAATATAATGCTGTATGTTACTGAAGGGGAAGGGAGAAATGAGACATTGCTGTCCATGGTGGCTAGTACTCACTGTATCAATCTCCCTCAGGGCTACACCATTTTCTTGATGCCTTCTTTTTAATTCTGCCCACAGTTCTTCCAGCTCTTCTAGGGCATTGTCCATTTGAGGACTCCACCTGCAGTCAGTTTGCCATAACTCTTGTAGTTTCTAAAGGGAAGGTGCAACATATATGTGCCATCACCATGCATTTATGTATTTAACATCTCACCTTTTTCCCAGTATTACATTCAAGGCAGAACATATATGGAAGTGTGATACACTTGGGGTAAGATCACTTGTCCATGTAAGTTCGTTATCGTGTACCTGCTATCCTTCAAATGCATTGGTATTTTACATCTAGGGGCTACTCTTCAAAAGCAACATCTTCCCCACTTGCATTCTGAAGCAACACAGCCTAGTCTGGCCATCTCAAGATCCCAACACTTCATTATACAGTGTGGGTAGACCAAGTGTCAGACTTATGCCAGGGCACATTCCAAGCTCTAGCCTGATTCTCTTTCATCCAAGTTGCAACCTATCCAAGCAGCTCAAGGAAAGCTAACATTACTGCCTCAATATTGGAATCTGTGTGGGCTGCAGGATGAGAGATATTTGGAAATTCCATGAAGCTTATGGAGAGACATTACCCCATCAGCCACCTGGCAGAGGTCCTGAGGGTGTGCCTTCTTCTGCTGTGGTGGGTCCTCAGAAGTATTTGCTTGCCTGAAAAGTTTCCTCCTCCTGCAGGAGACAGAGAATTAGGGTGAGGTCATACCTTCTGATTCATCTGTTGAAGCAGAATATCACATCAAGTACACATCTGTGAAACAGCCATTACACATTATGCACTACCAATAAAGAGAAGACAGAGAACATTTATGTTATTTGAGATCACCACAAAATGAAATAATTTTAATGGAGGCAATTAATATTCTATATACAGTCGGACCCCTGCATCCACAGAACCAGTATCTGTGGAAAATAGGGGACACATACCATAGAGTCACACTGGAAAATGCCGAGAGAGGTATCCTCTCTAGAGAATTTCTAGTTCCTCCAACACAACTCTATAGTATGTTTTTACTAAAAGTCCTTTATTTTAATAGGGTTCACTGTTATCTGTGGTTTCTGGTATCCACAGTAAGTCTGGGAACCAAATCCCAGCAGATATGGAGGTCTGACTATATTAGTGAAGAAAGTCAGGATTCTGGTGTAGCCAAAAGAGCATCATCCATGTAAAAGAGGGACATATCAGCAAGGCTTGTGGGGAGTTCAAAGAATTGCAGAAAATACCAAAAAATTTATGAGGATTCCCCCAAAGAGCCCTATGAAGACTGAGCAGGTTCAGTGGCCACAGTATGCTGATCAACTGTTTACAAGGGTGAGTTGCTATGCAACAAGCAGATCCCAACAAGCCCCTTGCCTGGACACTCCTGCTTCCCCTGTTGTTTTCTTGTCATTTCCCATGCAGCTCTGTCCCCATATCACCATCACTGCCAAGAACTGATCTCCTCAGAGAGTACTGTGTATCACATACCTCCTGCTGTCACTGGCAATGGCCTCCCTTCCGGGTGAGTCTGAGTTGCCCTCCTGGTCTCTCAAGCACTCTGCCATGCTTTCTAAAATGTCTTTATGCACCTAGGACCAAAAATAAAATGAATGAATGAATCACTCAGATTCCTGAGAGTAAATAAGACAAAGTGTACTGGGACTCAATAGGATCATCTCTGTTGTGATGCTAAGATTATGGAATCCATTTCTGCTGATCTCCCCTAACCCAGCTCTACTGAGTTTCTGAAATATTAAAAGAGAAAACCATGTTAGTCTGCTTCAGTGTAAAAAGACATACAAGAATTTAGTAGCACCTTTAAGACTGATTTATTCTAGTATGAATTTTCACAGATACTAATTCTGCAAATATTCAACAACAATAAGTATTTTGTGACTTAGGGTCCATCTACACAAGGGGGAAAAATGCTTCTTCACCATTGCTGTTTTAAAAAAAAGTCATCCCAAGGTGCACTTGTGTGATAGAATGATTTTCCAATTTTATAGGACAGCAAAACAGAAAATATTCACCCTGTTTTATCACCTTAGCAAGTGATCGCTAAGTCAAAAATCCAACATGGTGACAGCAGGCACTTGCCCTGCTAGCAAGCCCCACCCCACTCTCACCCAGCCAATCAGCTTTGTGCTTCCCTTTGAATGTTTTGTTGTTCAATAGTCTATATGAGCAGGAATGTGCACCTCCTTGCATTTTTTGAAAAAGTATGGGAAAATCTGCAAAGGCTTTTACCCCATTGTTTTTGCCGTTTTGGACCCCCCTCCTTCTGCATAGTGTGGATTGGTGCTGGATCCCATTTAGACAGGTAGGATTTCCAGTGAATTTCATGAGGAGTATTTTCATCATTTAGATGGGCCCTTAGATTCTACTCTACCTCAATGCCATCTGGTGAGGAGGAAGTTGCCACTCACCACCTCATTCTTCTTTCTGCCCTTCCCCTTGCCCATCTGCAACTTTAGCTCAAGCTAAAAGCCCTTGGCTCACATGAAGTATGTCTTGGGTCTTGTCTATACGGCCAAAAATAAAAATACGCACATAATCGCACCATATGTGTACTGTCTTGATGGTCAGTGGGGACGTGCAAATAGGAGGGGGGGTATCAATTCAATAATCTGAATGGGCGAGCATTTGTACTGTCTTAACAGAGCAATTCAAATGCGTGAAGACATGTCAATCAATATTACATTTATGTGAATACCTGTCTCTGTTATCACCTACTTCCTTCTGCCAGAGCACCCTATTGGTTGTCTTTTGGTGGGAAAAGTGCAGTGAGGGTATATATACCCATTGTGACAGTCACCATTGCTCAGCCCATTTCTTGTCATTGTTCGTCTCTGGTAGTGTGCACTCAGCTGTTATCAGCTTTGTCTGTTTCCAGCTGTTTTTTGGTGATTTTTGATACCCAACAGCTTTTTTCAAAGCTATACCCAACAGCTTTTCTAAAAGCTATTTTTTGAAAGGTCCTATTCCTAGGTCCTTTGGCAGTTTTTTTGTTCCCACCATTTTTTATATCACTGCTCCCGTGTTATGGAGGGTGCAATGGAGTTGTGCCTCTCCATTTTAGCACAGATCCAGACTACAATGGTGCTGGCTGATACTTTTAAGATCCAGCGCTGCCAGTTTAGAGTTCGATGCCTTGCTGCCTTAGCGAGAGCCAGAAGCATCAGGTGGCTGCCAGCCAGGGAGGAAGGTGAGGAGGAGGAGGAGGAGGACTACTTCTGTCTCGTGGCCACTGTGGTTGCAGGGTCACAGCAGAGCCTCAGACGACACCATCACTGGTGGGTTTACTTGGCCAGCAAGGAGTGGCATGAGGTCTTTGTGCAAATTGTGTGGTCAGATGAGAGATGGAGAAGGAACGCCCGCATGACCCGGTCCATTTTTAATATGTTGGTGGAAGCCAGGACAGAGCTGGTGGTAAATCCTGGCTGGGAGAATCTGGGACCTGTAGTCCAAAACAGTGACTTTCCCAAGCTCTGGTTCTGGGAGATCATTAAAGCAATTGGATCAGTGATTTAAAGTAATCTAGAACTCTTTTCTACTGTTTCTGGATGACCCAAAAGCAGTACACAGAGAGAACAAAGTACTCCCACCAAAAGTGCCACCAGGGTCTTTTGGAGAGTACAGTTCCACCAAATTACAAATGGAAGGCTGTAGCAATAGAGGCCCACCTTGTCTAGTAAGGCAACTGGTCACTATTTCTGGCCCAACAAAAGAAGGCCAGTGTGGCCATCCAAGATTAACAGGAAATATTTATTTGTCTTCCTCAATTCCTAAACATTAATTTTTCTTTAGAGGTTAATTAATCATGAGTAATGCTTTGCAGTTGTGGGTGAGGTAGATTTAATTAGACCAATGTTCAAAGTGCAGTGCCCAGGAGGTCAGTAGGTGGGGTCCTAGATACTATGCTTACTCTCCATGCTGTTTTTTCTCCAGTCTCTCTCCCTGGGCTGCTTGTAGTGATGGTGATCTCCTGATCAGAACTCGGTGAATCAATCAATCTCCTTGTTAAAGCCACCAGTGGAGGTTTCTCATTCCTAAGAGATGTATGAAATGAGAAAAGTAATACAAAATAAAAAGAAAGATATAGGACAGCAAGTGGGGAAAGGGACAGGAAAACAGAAGTGAGAATCATTGCTGAATAAGCCCAGCCCTGACTTGGAGCAACTTTGGCTCCCAAATCAAATCTGTGAATCACTGTTCATCATTTGAAGTATCCTTTTGAGGGATGCTTAACCATTTTTTCAGCCAAAAAATCTCCGAGAGCAGTTTGCCAAAGTCAATAAGACAGTTCCTGCCCACAGGCTTACAATCTAAAATACACAACTCAAAAGGGGATTTTCAGGGAAAAGGGAGGGAGGGGAAGCAAAATAAGTCACTAGACCTTGGTGAGGAAGAGCTCAGCACTCAGAATTCCAGGGGCAGAGAACCCCACGCCTTCTTGTTCACATCAGTTTCCAGCCCTCCAGCACCCCTATTATTTTGAACCCATTCTGTTTTCAGTCATCTGAATGTTTTTCCCCCATGGGAGGAACATCCTAGGCAGATCAGGAGAGTCTGAGGCAACTTGGATGGTCACCAATATTTCAGCTTGGCTTAGGTGCTGGAGCAGAGCAGTGCCTGGTAACATTAATTTTTTTGGATTACAGCTTCCAGAGTTACACAACAAGCACATCTATTGCTGTAGAATTCTGGGAACTGTAGTCACTTGGACATACAGAGTAATGTTTTTCAGCTCTAGAGCAGTGGCTCTTAACCTTTTTTCCTTTTACAAGGAAACCCCATTAAATATATTTTGTTCCTGCAGACCCCCAAGACTTAACTCAAGATTTAAAACTATAATACTAATACTAATACCTGATAATCATCTTAATAATACAATTATACCATCCATTAAACCTTCCCTCAGAGGCAATGGAGGGAGAGGGAAGACTTTTCTCTTGATTCTTCCTGCAAGCTTGTGGCTGGACTGAACAGCAATGTGCAGGTTAAGCCAGCCAGCCTTTGCCTTGGCTCCTGTCACATGGCTGCTCCACTGAGAGGAGGAGATGGGCCAAGCAGTCTTCAAGCCCTTGCAGACCCCCTGTGAGGACATTGCGGCCTACTGGGGGACCCTGGACTATTGGTTAAGAACCACTATTCTAAAGCTAGCCCCATTAAGGTTGCAGAGTCCACATCAACTTTTGGTGAGCTCTTTCTCAAGTCACTCATGCTAAGAAATGTAGTACAGTACTGTACATTTTTATGAGAAATGAAGGACAGGCTTCCAATCCTTCAGCCTGATGAACAGAAACAAAGCCTACCCTTTGCGCCCACACACAGATGCTAATTAATCTGCAAATGCAATGCTTTTATAAGGCCTAAAACCTTGTACAGCTTATAAGACTGAAGTATAAGAAAGCATGGATGTATTTAAACAAGGTGTTAACAAAGATGGGTACTTATTTCTAAGATTCATCTTCCTGTGCCTCTAACAGCACTGTTGAATACAGAAACGTGCCAAACGAGGCCTTTTGGACTACAGTGAAAACTGCTTGATTTCTGCATGTCACACTACTGTTAAAGGTACCACTGCAACAAGTAAGCAACCCTATTTTTAACAACATCTTAAGAGAGTGCTCTTACTGTTTATGGATGACAGCATGAGGGTTCAGCTCATGAGAGAGATGAGACAAATACCTTAGCAGCTGCTGGAGCTGAGCCCAGCTCTCCTTGACATCATTGTGCTTGAGAGAAACTTGTGCAACCAGGCTGGGGTGGAGGCTTGTGAGCTGGGACACGGTTACATCCAGCATCTGATGTTGCAGAAAAGACACATGGTGAGTGACCAGGAGTGACAGACAGTTGCCTAACACAGGCATGGGCAACTTCTACAGGGCTGAGGGCCATTTTCCTAGTTGGCAAACTGAATGAGGGCCACATGCCCAAAGGGGGCATAGCCTAAGGGGAAGTAGGGGAGCTTTGTAGAATTTTTAATAGATCAGATTGACAAAATTTGATATAAATCAGGTTAAAATATGTAAACAATGGAGGAATAGGGTTATTTTAACAAAAACATATAAAATATATATTATAATAAAAAGTAATTAGAAATAACATCCCTACAAACTCACAAAGAATTGTTAATGTAATTAAATATTATTGTATTAATTATATATAATTTAGGATTAAAATTAACTCATTATAGGAAAGTTAAATTCATGATAAAGTAATCTTATTTCATTATAGAATAATTTTAAAATTTTAAATCCCATTGGGAAACCACAAACTTTTATTACGCGGAATCTTTTCACACTAGCGTCAAAACAGTTGTTCTTGTGATTTCTCAGAGGCTGCACAAGCACTGTCACTACTACAGCCAACTCACAGTTGTCCACCCCACTCCCCTAGTACAGTAGCATAAACACCAACACTGCCTGCAGAAGCAGCAAATTAAAGGTTTCCTGTTGCTACTGACAAGGGACACAAGGGTGCCAGTTACACGACAGGATAAAGTTCGCGAAATTCCGGATTACCGCTCTTTTGCATCAGCAGTGCATAATTCACACAAATTCTTGCTTATTTGGAAGATGCAGCCAGTTTCTGTTTTCATTAGTTTACACAGGCAAAGGTGGGGGGGGGCATGGCCTCCAGATGATTAAAGCCAGGCAGGAGGCGGGGAGGGAGCAAGGAGGGGGTCATGGTGAGGTGAAAATAAACTGTAAATAATGAGAGGGAAGAAAAGCACAAACAAACAAAAGAACGATGGAGCGATCTGTTGGTTGCAGCACGCTCACACACACACTCACACTCCATCCAAGTTCTCGTCTTCCCTGCCCCCAAAGCCTTAAATAAAGACAGAGGAGTGAAGGAAAGCACAAACAAACAAAAGAATGATGGAGCGATCTGTCGGTTGCAGCACACACACACACACATACACACACACTGCCCAAGTTCCTGATCATCTTCCCTGTCCCCAAAGCCTTCCTTTGAAACATACAAGAAGGGCTCAGAGATTTCCAAAGTGGGCTGCAAGCAGAAGAAGGGGCAAATGGCAGGCTCGGTGGATTTCTCTCTCCAACCCTTCTGTCTATTTGGAGAAGGCACAATGGTCACTCCAACCAATCAGGATTCAGCTCTGCTCATGCTAATTTGAAAAGGTTGCTGCAAGTTCACACAGACATTTGCGAATGGTAAGTTCACATGACCAATTGTGCACATTTTTGCAAACTTTATAAAAAAAGTCGGGAAAACTCGTCAAAGCTGATTCTGTGTGACATGGGTTTTTCACTTCCCCTCCTTCTGAAAAGGGCGCTGTGGCTTCGAAATGCGTGGGAACTATCAGGCTTCTTGTCACATTCTTTGAGGATTTATTTTGCCGTGTAACTGGCACCCGTTTCTGCTTGACTAGTAATTTACAAGACAACTGTTAGTAACTACATTGCATTAATGATTTAACAGTTTGCTGCTGAATTTTGGTGGCCTACTCTGTTGGTGATTTTCAACAGCAGAGCAAAGGATTTAAGGTTTCTTCCCCAGGGTGTTGGGAGGGAGGTACAAAAATGGAGCTGAATGGTACATGTGCCTTGCAAACCACACTTGACTCACCTCTGATCTAATGTAAGACTAGGCCTACACAATCTGGCCCACCTAACAAATGCACCTCACTAACCATGTATTTTGTTGCTTGCCAGTGCTGGCAAAGTATATTGACTCTAGGGTACCAAATTTCAAAGCCTAGCCGCTTTTCTCTGACATTCATGGTGAAGGAGAGGAATCTCAAGGCAAGAGTACGGGCCTTGAAAACTGTGTGTGTATGTGTGTGTATTTCTCTCTCTCTCTCTCTGTGTGTGTGTGTGTGTGTGTGTATAATTTGTTAGGCTTGGGTGATTTTTATATGAATGGCATATTCTGTGCGTGTCTAACAACAGCACCGGGGCTGTCCCTTGTAACATGACCAATTGTTCTCCCTCAATGTCAAGTTTTGGTACTGAAATTTCAGGGCCAGGGACAGTCATAACCCAGCACCCCTAACTGGCTCTCCCTCTCCCCAAGCAGAAAATCCAAGGGGGTTCATTAAGCCCTGGTGCGCAATCATATAGCTTATGGGTCATAGGTTGTGCCTGCCCAACTTAGACAGCCTCCAAAGATATAAGTGGAGCTTATATCAGCTTCCTTCCATATAATCCATCCTCTAAACTTGGGAGCATCTGATGAAAACCCAGCTTCTTCCAGAATGCCAGTATGCTCACCTGAGTGGATACAGCCATTCCAGCTGTGTGCCTGTCTTGTTGAGAGGCGAGATAACTGGCACTTTAGTTTGATACAGGTCTGAGTCCAAGTTATTTTACTCAGCTCATACTGACAATTAGATGACAAGCTACTGTAGCCTTCTCCAGTCTGGTCATTGGCCATGCAGCCCTGGGAAGATGGGAATTATAGTTCAAGAGATCTGCAGGGCCTCAGGTTTGGGAAGGCTACTCTAAATTGAGGAAGGAGATAGGGAGACAAATCTAATGACCTCCTTCAAGACACTGCTCCAGGGGCCTGGTACTCACCATCACTTGGCTGGCTAAATCCCTGACATCTAGGTCTGAGCTGGGCTCAGGTTCTCTCTGCTTCTCCAGTCCACAGAGACTCCTCCACTACAAAAGAGAGGGCAGGTTGTAAACTCTGAGAGACATGTAGAACCATACACTTGCTTTCAGTAGCATCCACCATGCATGCTAAGTATCTGTGTAGAAGCTCTGGGATCTCTATTTACTTACTAGTTATCCTGCCTTTCCTCCAGTGAGCTCAGGGTGGCTCGTCTCCTTTCCACTTTACCTCAACCCTGTGAGGGAGGTCACACTGAGAAACTGTGGCCACTGAGTGAATTTCATAGCTCGGTGAAGACTTAGACCTGGCTCTCCCAAGCCTTAGCCCCAACTATAACCATTACACCATGCCATCTATGTACACCATACACCAAGAAACTCCATGATGAGCACCAATATTCATAAAACCTATTTTTCCCTTAAAAGTTAAAAACATGTCATGATAATGGGAAGATCCCATTTCCCATTATCTACCAGCTCAGCAATCAGGTAACAAAGGGTTTGCTAGGGTCTGGAGAAAGGTAACACATTAAGGCTAGCATCATCACAGATTGCATAGGTCACAAGAGACACTGACCAATCAAGATTTCCAGAGTGGCAAACCTTCATGATAAATACTGCCTCAGGGGCCAGGAGGAAGAGAGAACAAAGTGACCCTGGGATGAGGAACACCTCGTCTCAGGTGAGGAGACAACAAAAGAAGCATCCTGGGATGAGAACCTCAGGTCGCTGGGGAAGGCTGTTGGAGATGGGCTGGACAGCTCTGGCTCACAGCCTCCCTGAATTCAACAGACTGGACTTCATGTGTCACTGAGTAGACCAGGAAATGTATTCGATAGATCGCGTTAGGGAATTATGTTTATTTCCCCACTTGGCTGGATGCATAACTATATCTGTAACTTCTATGAATGTACCTGGGAGGGAGGAGCCTTCCATGAGAAATACCTGCATGTTATGAACTCTGCTTAGAATACATAAGTTTTTCTAATCTTTCTTCAGCTGATGCATACATGTGCCTTGTTTGCTTGGTTGTTTCTCTTCTCTTTGGGACAGAGAGAAGGGGAGATAAAATCTCTGCAAGTGGCAGGGAGTAGAGAAGGAAACCCAGCAGTCTGCCCTTGGACCATGCACACAGGTTGAGATTCAAGGGGTGGTGGCAGCTCGATAAAAGAAGGCACAATTAAGGGAATTCCCAGGCAGAGGAACCCCAAGATTGTGTCTCACAAAGGCAGCAGAGTCCTCAGAGGCACACGTGTGAGTGTGCACTGAGGCAAAGCTGTATTACACATGTGCTAAACCACCATTTCTGAGTTCAGTGCCCTCTTAACTAGATTATACAATTGACAATGTTGTACAGCTTCGTAGTGCACAGCTACAGTTTCTACAGCTTTATAGAACTTAGAAATGTTATTTTTGAACTACATGTTCCAGATTCCCCAACCCAGCACGGCCAATGATCATGGTGGCTAGGGGATGAGGGATTCTGGGAGCTGTAGTACAATAAAATAAGTTTCTCAAGCTCTACAGCTTTGCATGTACAGCCAGCCTTCCGTATTCATGGATTGTTTATCCATAGATTCAATCAACCATAGCTTGAAAATCTTCCACATAAAAATAAAAATAAATCCAAAAATCAAACCTTGCTGTTCACCATTTTATATAAGGGATGCCATTTTACTACCCCATTGTATATAATAGGTCATGAGCAGATACCACAGATTTTGGTATCGACTGGGGGTCCTGGAATCAAACCCAAGAGGATACTGAGGGCACAGTTTATTACAACATAATACACGGCATACTTTTTTATTTTTATTTTTTTAAATAATACATAATACATGGCATACTGTACTATGTTCTTGACAAACTCCTTCCAGCGCTCTTTGTAAGGGAGGACAACATGCTTATACGGATGTGCTGGAAAATACTGTGGGGAAACGGGTGTCACTCCTTGCCTATCCATTTTGCTATCTGATTCTGCAGCCATCAACTTTCCAGATGCAGAATGACAGAAACTAATACTATCCAACTGGCAGTTGAGGTTGTCAGCGTAAGGAGAAGATGCATCTTGCTGAACAGAATGCATTCTCTGGGATAGTTTTTAAGACAGGGGCGGGGTAAAAATAAATTATTATTATTATTATTATTATTATTATTAGTCCAGTGGCATGCTTCCTAAATCTGCTGACATGGCAGGTTGGACTCAACTGCCCTTTCAGCCCTTTTAGTACCTTTGCATGGATGGCGCCCAGGAGCACATCTGCTTGTTGTAGAAAAGCAGCTGCCTCCAAAGCCAGCTGCAGGGTCTCATAATGTTCCTTCAGTGTCCCTTGGACTTGCAGCCACCTGGGAGGAGAGAAAAGTCAGATCAAGGCCTTTAAAGAACAGGCAAGCAGTCTGGCCTCTGAGCCTTTACTCCTATCGGGTCTAGGAAACGTAGACAGAGCGTGCTCTGGCTGAGCCTAGAAAAGTTCTTTTTTGGTCACAACTCCCAGAATCCCCCATTCCATCTTCCTCCAACAGCTGCTGCCCTGTGCTTACATCTTATTGAGCTGCTTGCGCCGAGCCATGATGCTCCTACTCTCACTCTTCCCCTGCTTCTCAAGCTTTTGAGCCAGGCTGTTCATTTCCTCATACAGGGCCTGGAACTGCTGCTGCTCCTGATTGGGAGAGAAAAGGGAGGTGGAAAAAGAGAAATCATCTGAACTAACTTTCCATGAAACCATGACTTCATGAAAAAGTAGCTGCTATTGGCATTGCCCGCTGAACCCTGGCAGAATAACCTTGCTCTCAGAATTTGTTTCAAAGGGAAGCTGAGAGCTTACAACATTAATATTAAGTGTCAGCATTTTAACTGTGTTTGAATGATCCAAGAGGTTCACATGTATTTTCTCTCAGTCAATGGTCCAGAATGCGGAGATCTTTGGGCACAGAGGAAACTATCCTGGCTGGGGGATCCTGGGAGTTGTAGTCCAAAAAGTAAGATCTCCAAGCTTTGCATAGATTAAATGTCATTACAGGTTGTCTCCAATCCGTATCTGTGTGGGATATGTTCCCAGACTTATCATATATAAGTGCAAACCCTATTAAAATAAAGGACTTCCAGTACAAACATACCATAGAGTTGCAGTGGAGGACCCAGAAGATGCCTAGAGAGGATGCAGGCTGAAAAATGGCTTTACTACTCAGGGAGTACATAGAAGCAAATTTTTTGCACTTGCATCTGTCTATGCAGACAACAGAAGCAGAATGTAATGAGGAACTGGCCAAGGTTACCGCACTGCTTACCCACTGGGTTGCAGGTACATAGGCTGGTCCTTCACCTAAATAATCTGAGGTAAGATGCAAAGTCCATTTCCAACTGCCCCAGGGGAAAACAGTGTTTAGAAACATACTTCAATCATGGGATAGGAAAGGAAGTGCCACAGAACCAGAGTTATTAATCACAGAATCATAGAATTGGAAAAGACCACGTGGGCCATCTAGTCCAACCTCCTGCCATGCAGGAACACACAATCAAAGCACACCCAACAGATGGCCATCCAGCCTCTGTTTAAAAACCTCCAAAGGAGAAGACTCCACCACACTTTGAGGCAGCATATTCCACTGTTAAACTGCTCTTACCATCAAGAAGTTTTTCCTAATGTTTAGGTAGAATCTCTTTTCCTGCAGTTTGAATCCATTGCCCCATGTCCTAGTCTTTGGAGCAGCAGAAAAAGAGCTTGCACGTCTTTCAAATGTTTAAACATGGCTATCATGTCACCTCTTAACCTTCCCTTCTCCAGCCTAAACATACGCAGCTCCCTAAGCTGCTCCTCATGGGATATGGTTTCCAGACCTTTCACCATTTTGGTCAAGGAAGGTCAAGGAAAAATGTGAGGAGCCCTGGTGGTGAAGGGAGCCCTGGTGGTGCAGTGGTTAAATGCCAGTACTGCAAGTTCGATTCCAGAGGGCTCCAAGGTTCACTCAGCCTTCCATCCTTTTGTAGGTCAGTAAAATGAGTACTCAGCTTATGGGGGCAATTAGCTAATACACATTGGAAACCTCTTAATGCAGTGTAAATATGTACATTGCTATTGCTTAACAATTTGTAAGCCGCTCTGATAGCCTTTGTGGCTTAAGAGCAGAGTATAATTCCAAATTAAATTCAAAGTTAAAAATTAAAAGGAGGAAGCCATTCCTTCTGTGCACATTCAAAATAATTTTTTTTTCCTCAATTGTCCCGATTTTCCCTCTCCTGAGCTTTCATATTTCTGTATAGGAACGTTAGAAACACTATTACCTGCTTTAAGTCGAGGATGCGCCGGGTAAGCTGAATCTTGTCTGCATTCTCTTGTAACAGGGTAGCTAGCAAAGGTTTCTCTTCCTGGGAGAAAGGACAGTGATTATTAAAATGTAGGAAATCTAGACAAAACAGTGGCTGCGAGTTCCCTCCCCATCCTAAGGGGTACAAGTATTGCTTCAGAATACACATATAAACCCAGTCTGTAGATCAAAGCACCCCAAATTCTGAAACAAATGGAAATCATATTGCTCACATTCTGGTTTTGAGGCTTATTCTTGTTTTTCAGGATTTAGGATGCAAAGGAAATTTTTTCAAGGTATATAAAATGGAGAAACTGTATTTCTCTCATCACAACTTGCATTATTTGTAAGCCACCCTGAGATCTTTTGATATAAGGCAGTGTATTAACATAATAATAATAATAATAATAATAATAATAATAATAATAATATAGAGAACACACACAATAGATGCAATGGAAACAGGATAATGCTCTGAAAGACAATGAAACTACATTCCCTGACTTCCAAAAGTTCTTTCTAACTCTCCCTTCTGGCTTCTGTGCCTTGAAGAGCCATTTTCCAAATCCTTTCAACCAGTGCTGGCTAGTGTCTTTCATGCTAGTGGGGCAGTGAATCCCTTCAAAGCTTTAGCTTGAACACTAAAGGTGCTTTCTAAGGTGCTGATCCTATTTTGGGGGTAGGGTTCAGAACTTTGGACAGTTCCATTATTCAGCCTAAAACCCAGAATGGATTCACCAGTCCACTGACATGGACATTTACAGCCATCACTGCCTCCGTTGTTTTACCTACAACCACAAAGGATTCAAAACAAAACAATTTCTTTGAAAAGAAAGCACAGGTTCACAAAAACTCTTTTCAATGGATTCAGTGAACACATTTACAGCGGTCTGGTTAATAACAGCATTAATAATTGGAGGAGAAATTCACTCTAGACAAATATATATATATAAATACACACACACATTCTACATGTCTCTGAGACAGAAATGCAAAATGTGAACTTCTGTTTCATAGAGCTGTGCCTATATTCCCACTCTCATTACACACACACACACACACACATAACTCAGAGTGCACCTTGCACTGGTGTACTCTCAGCTTCCCATCCATCCATCCCAAGTTGAGGGTAGAATTGAAGATCAAGATCACTCCCATGGCAGCTGGTGGCTACTGGTTCATTAGGGTAGTGAATCCACTCCAGATTACAATTAGGCTTTAAAGGAGCCATTCACAATCCTGAGTTCTACCCCAAAACATGTTCAGCACCTTGGATAGCGCCTTTAAAGCTACCCTAAACCTGGAGTGGCCTTAATTATCCTCTGCCATGAGAGTCAAAGGCTAAAGGTGACCCAGAAAAGCTACATGTACTTTCCCACCCCTGAACTACAAGGAAGACCCAAATATAAATAAAGAACCTCCCCAAAACCTTTTCAGCCCCAAATATTTGGCCTTCACTGAAAACTCAGTCAATGGATCAACCAAAGAAACCAGAGGAGGAGATGATAGTACAGTTCCAAAATGTGACGTCCCCATCATCCCTAAAGGAAACACAGCTCATAGGTGGTGGGGGTGGGGAACTCTCCTGATCTGATTGGGTCACAACTGAGGGTAACAGGACGGAAAGTCTCCCAAGGCTTTCCCAGGAAAAATGCTATTTTGGGTCTTAATTGCCTGGCCTTGGCTCTCTTTGCCCTTAGCAAGGTACCTTCTGTCTGATCCAAGCTTCCAGTTGTTCAGCTTTCTGGTTGAATTCTTGCAGGTTCCTGAGTCCCCCCACTGCTTTGCTTTGCTTTGCTGCCATTTGCTTCAGTAATTGCCATTGTTCTCGCAGGGTCTCTAGCCGCCTCACTATTTCTGTGCTGTGGTTTGGCTGGACCATGAGTTGCTCACCCATCTGTAGTATGGAAAGAAAAGAAGTACATTGAAGAATCATCCCATCTTCCCACAGCACTGATTTTGTGAGAAGCTCTTGAATTGGTATGGATAAATTGGAGGAATGCAGAGATGCATCTGAAAGTAGCAATATATGCTGACCTACAGAAAAGAAATGGTAGATAACAGCAAAGCTTTTTGCTTTGTAAATCATGGGAAACTATGGATCACTCTAAAAGAAATGGTTGTGCCAGAATATTGGATTGTCATAACACCTGTACTCTGGACAAGACAGAATATCAGATCAGATCACATCATATCACATCATAAACATTAATAATTTAAGGCATGTAGATGGTACTATATAACACAACAAAAACTAGCAAAGACACAAAAATCAGAGTTACAATTAAATATTTTTTAAAAATTAAAAGAATGGCCACTGAAGATCTATATAACTTTAAAGTTGATGATGAAGAAAGACACTGAAACTATTAAAGATTTCCTATACCTTGGCTCAGTCACTAATCAAAATGGAAATTGTAGTCAAGAAATCAAAAGAAGACTAAGAACTGGGAAAGGCAGCTATGAAAGAACTAGATAAGATTCAAAAGTGTAAAGACAGATCATTGAATACTGAAGTCAGAATCACCCATACTATAGTTTCTATGACAGCATGTGAAATCTGGACAGTGAAGAAAGCTGACAGTAAAACACACATTTGGAATGTGGTGCTGGAGGGGAGTTTAACAGATACCATGCACTACCACAAAGACAAATAAATAGAAAAAAATCAAGACTGAACTGTCACTGGAAGCCAAAATGACTAAACTGAGGCTTATATACTTTGGACACATCATGGGAGGATATGACTCACTGGAAAAGATAGTAACACTCAATAAAAGTGAAGACAGTAGGAAAAGAGGAAGACCGTGCTACAGGTGGATTGATTCAATAAAGGAAAACATGTTTTTGAGTCTGCAAAACTTGAGCAATACTGCTAATAACGGGGTTTCTTTGAGGTCTTTTATTTATAGGGCCACTGTCAAATCTGACTTAATGGCACATAACAACAATGGTAGAGGGAACAAGCGTGAACTGGATTCAGGTATGGAACCTAAGTGGCTAAAGTGTGGGGATGGGAAGCCCAGGGACCTTGCTGTACCTGGTTCAGTTTGATCATAGTATTTTCAAAGTCCTTCATGTCTCTTTGTAAAGTCTGGGCCATGCGCCCCCATTCCTGAATACCACAACCATCCTTCAGGTCTAGGAGTTTTCCTTGCACCCACTTTTCAGCCTGAAACAGAAACATACACAGGGGTGGAAACTGGATAAGCATCTGGGAAAAATCCTTGGTCTGCTTCCTTTAGGAATTTGAATGATCTGCTCCAGCACCAGAGAAGGGATGGATAGCAGGTAAAATGGATAGCAATAAGAAAGATACAGTATATCAGCGATAGGGAAGCTGTGCCCCTCCACATGTTGTTGGACTCCAACTCTCATCAGTCTCAGCCAGCAAGGCCAATGTCCATGGATGATGTAACAACATCAGGAAGATAACAGGATTCACTATCCTTGCAACACAGGACTACTCAGGATACCCTTTAATGTTGCAGTTCTTAATTCAAGATTCCAATTCTGTAAAATTGTTGCATTTCTGCAGGTTTTCACCAAAGCTATTAGAACAAAAGAAACAACTACAGTTGTCCCTCCGTATCCATGGATTGAAGTGTTCACAGCTTGAAAATATTCTTTAAAAAATAATAATCCAAAAAGCAAACCTTGATTTTGCCATCTTATATAAGGGACACCATTTTGTTATGCCATTGCATATAATGGGACTTGAGTATTCACGGATTTTGGTATCCACGGGGGGTGGGTGGGGGGTCCTGGAACCAAACACTAGTGAATATGAAGGGACAACTGTATGTCCAATTTACAGAGACTCTTCAAGGTGCCTTAAGTGTCACAGGATATGACAATGTCTTTAATGCTTTATACAGAGGAGATGTGCAAAACTATCTGCACAATGTTCAATTTACATAGAAGATGATGACCTTGGATGGTCCAGAGGCACCTTAGGGAAGAGAATATAGCTCTGGAGGAAAAAAGCTTTGCATACATAAGGTCCTTGATTCAGTTCCCCAGCACCTCAAGTTAAAATGGTCACATTGGAGGTGATGGGGAAGACCTTTATCTGAGGGCCAGGAAACTCACTGCCATTCAGAGTATTTATTTATTTAAAGTATTTATACCCCACTCTTCAGCCACAAAGGCTCTCAGACTGGCTTACAAACTGGTTAGCAATAGCACTTATACATCTACACCGCTTTATAGCATGCTAGGGACTCTCTAAGAGTTTACAAAGTGTTAGCTAATTGCCCCCATAAGCCAGGTACTAATTTTACCAACCTATGAAAGGATGGAAGGCTGAGTAAACCTTGGAGCCCTGCAGGATCGAACTCACAATGTTGTGGCTGCAGTAACAACATTTAACCAATGCACCACAATAATGGGCTAGATCAGTGGTTCTTAACCTGTGGTCCAGCCCCCGCCCCCAGCTGTCCGTGATGTCCTCACAAGGGGTTCATGAAGGTTACTTGGCCCACCTCCTCCCTGCAGTGGAGTAGCCATGTGGCAAGGTCCAAGGCAAAGGCTGGCTGGCTGGCTTGGCCTGCACACTGCCATTCAATCTGCTCCACCTACAAACTTGCAGAAAGAAGCAGGAGAAAAGTCTTCCCTCCCCCTCCAGTGCCTCTGAGGGAAGGTTTAATGGTTTAAAGGTGTAACTGTATTGTTGTTGTTGTTTTAAATCTTGAGTTAAGTCTTGGGGGTCTGTGGCAACAAAAGATATTTAAAGGGGGTCCCTGGTAATGAAGACGTTAAGAGTCACTGGACTAAATGTTCAAATAGTATGAACTCATAAGGCAGCTTTCTTCATTCCCATAGAATGAGGTGGGCAAAAAGCAGCTCATGTGTTGTAGAAACAGTTGAGACACTGAGGGTTGATCTTGTCACCAGCAGGTACAACATGAACAGTAGAGTGGAGGCCAGCCGTTCCTTCTACGAACTGGCACCTGGAGGTTGTTACATACAGTAAAGGAGATGAGCCCTTTCACTATGGTCCCTCAACCAAGACTCCTGGTACTTTACAAGAAGACTTGCCAGCTACCTCAAAGAATATACAGTCAGCCCCCAGTATCCACGGATTCTTTATCCACAGATTAAACCATTCATGGCTTGAAAATATTTTTAAAAAATAAAATAAGGGACACCATTTTACTATGCCATTGTATATAATGGGACTTGAGCATCTATGGATTTTGGTATCTATGGGGGTGGGTCTTGGAACCAAATCCCAGCCAATACCAAGGGCCCACTGCACAGGTTACTTATATATGTATTTGAAGAACTACCATTTAGCCCTCTCTGCACAAATCAGAGCCCCCTGTTTGGTGCCCCCCTTTCCTTCAATGATTGGAAAGAAATCAGATTTTTGTGGATTAACTAGCTGTCTTTTCTGGTCCTTCATCCTAAAGAGAGGCTGCCAGGGATGACCTCATGGTACAAGAACAGCCTTCCTCTTGCCAAAAAAACCTTGTCTCCTTCCGTCTGCACGTTCCTCTCACTGTAATAGAGGAAAGACCTTTGGCAATAAAAATGCTGCTCTCCCTTCCTTTCTACTGCAGTTTCTGGAAAGAAGAGCAGAACATGGTCTTCCATTGTCCTGCTTCACAAAGGCACTGAAGCCAAACACTTTCCGTTGCCAAGTTCTACCCTTACCTGCAACACGTCGCAGTTGAACTGAGCTATGAGAGAGCTCCATCTGGAAAGGTCTGCCACCCCTGGGCTGCTCTGGATGCCATGTTTTAGCCCCACTAGCCCACTTGCCTGTGTGTTCTTGACACCCTCCTTCCATGCAGTTGAAGCAGCAGAGCCTGCAATCTAAGGGGCAGAGAAAGAGAGGGGGTATTAGATTTCTTGTATTTGCCCTAAGCCAGATAAAAAGAGAGCAGCTATGTCCCAATTGCTCTTTAGTTCCAAAACCAAATCTGTTTGGGAGAATAAACTGGCGTGATTGGTACTTGAATGCCCAATCCTAAACCTGTGTGTTACTGCAAACATATTGTTATTATTTTGTTTATTAGTAACATTTATGTCCCAAATATCCTTCTGTGAACTCTAGGCAGTGTTCCCACTTTATCTACCCAAGAATGGCATGATATAGGATTACTTTTTCCACAAGCAGGTAAAACCCTTTTTATTCTGGCACGACTTTGAGAATTGATTTTTTTCCAGGGGAAACAGGCCTTGCATAATGTGCTGGACTTAGTATTTGTTATTATTTTAATTTGTTTTAACTAGTTTTAAATTTTGTGAGAGTTTGTTTTTTAAAACTTTTGTATGCTGTTAATTTTAAGCTATGTTTGTTTTAACTGTTGTAAACTGTCTTGAGTTCCAAACTGTGGGAAAGGCAGGATATAAATAAATAGGGATTGCTGTGCTTTCTGCAACCCGACTTGTTTATCTCGGATTGGCCTTTTTAGTCATCAGTGCACTTGCAGAAAGCACGGGATGAGTCCTTCCTGAATCTTTGTTTGCGAAGAAAAGCCAGAGAAATAAATAGAAGAGGAAGAAGAAGAGGAGGAGCAATAATAATGCTTTGTTGAGGCAAAGTGGTGACTGGTTCATGGTCACCTACTGAGTTTCAAGGCTCAGCAGGGAGTAGAAGCTTGATGTTCCTGTCTAATACTCTAACCACTGTTACCCCCACCTCTGCCATACCAATACAACACATCTTTACTATATGCTACGTATACCAACTGGATTCTGCTATACAGGTCTCTCCGTGTGGCTGATACATGTTTAGGGTGGTGTACAAATGTGCCAGTTACTCCCAATCATAGCCTCATTCAAATCCTTTTTGAGGTTTATGTAACATCTGATGAAGTGAACTGTAGTCCACAAAAGGCCATGCTAGAATGAATCAATTACAGTCGGCGCTCTGTATCCACAGGTTCTGCTTCCATGGATTCAATCAACCATGGTTCAAAAATATTTTCTTAAAAATTCCAAACAGCAAACTTTGCTGTTTGCCATTTTATATAAGGGATGCCATTTTACTATGACATTGTATATAATGGAGCTTGAGCATTCACAGATTTTGGTATCCACGGGGAATCCTGGAATCAAATCCCTGTAGATATCGAGAGCCCACTGTAGTCTCAAAGATGCTATTAGACTTCTGATTATTAGACTATTAGACACTGGCTGCCTATCAGCTTCCAGGCCCAGTACAAGGTGTTGGTTATCACCTTTAAAGCCCTAAATGGCTTGGGCCCAAGCTATCTCAGGGACTGCCTTCTCCCTTACAATCCTCCCCACGCTCTCCGGTCCTCTGGGAGGAATTTGTTGCAGCCACAAAGACCTAGGCTGGCGACCACCTCCCAGAGGGCTTTCTTGGCTCTCGCTCCCAAATTGTGGAACGGCCTGCCGGATGAGATCTGCCTATTGACATCATTAGACAGCTTTAAAAAGGCTGTCAAGACAGTTCTCTTCAGGCAGGCTTTTCCGGAATAGCTAACCCCAGCCTCAGGAACCCCCTCTGGAGGCTGTTTCTGGACCTCCAAACTGATGCTGCTTGCTCAAAAGGGTTTTTAATAAATTGTATTATATACTGATTTTAATTTGTATTAATTTAATAATGTTTTAAGGGGGGAAGGGATTTTGAGTTGTTTTATACTGTGTACTATTTTATTGTTGTAAGCCACCCCGATTGCTCACAGAGGGGCGGGATATAAATAAATTTTATTATTATTATTTTTCTTCTTTATGGCCTCCTTTTTTCCTTTTTTGCTAAGACAGCTCTCTCTTTGAATAGCTAAACTTAGCTAGTTATTTTCAAGCTTTGTCCAACAATTTAACTCATCATCTCTCCTGATGGAAAGGGATAACTAATTAGCTTACAATTTGTTAAATTTAACTTGTTATACTTAAACTCTGGTGTAACACTACACTACAGCACTGCACCAGGTGCTGATAGCTGTTGACAGGTACTAAGTGCTACCCATCCAAAAAAAATAATAGCGCAAAATTCTAGGCTGGCTCACAGTACAAGTGTAGCTGCTCTGCAGTTGTTGCACTAGTTCTCATTACTATGTTAAATAACAAAAGCAAGACAAACAAATATTCTTAATATGCAACCTCTTCAGACTGAAAGCTCTCCTACAGATTCTTATAGGATGTGGACCACACCATTATATCTAAATGTACATTTCTGAAAGTTCTGTATTATTTATTGGGTATATTCTTATACTAATTATATAGGAACATTCCGCACTCATATCACAAGAACCTCATGCTGTAGGCTAAACCATAAGCTTTTCAAAATAACCCAAGAGCTTCATGGCTAAGTGTAATCTCAGAGCCACATCTCTCTGGTCCAAATCTAAGGGGCTGGTTACAGTTTGTATGCAAATGAGGTATTTTCTCCCTAGACTGCTTTTCATTAAAAAAAGAAAAAGAAATAAAGTTTAGTTACATGAGTTTATGCATGACATGTATTTAGCGCATAACAATACTTTTATCTACTGACCGACTGGGCTCAAGTTGTTTTGTGGATTTCTGCAGAATTTATTTTCAATGTATATTTGCAGGCAATTTAGTTCCTTGGCTAAACTGAAATATTCATTTCCCAAAACAGGTATGATCCACATGGAGGCACTGTAAAATGTGATGGGAAAAAACTATATTATGCCTGGTTTATACCCCCTTTAGTCATCAGACTGAAGAGCCACAATCCTGTCATGATCAGAAGATAAGTCTGGGTGCCATGTCCTATGAGGAGCACCTTAGGGAGCTGGATATGTTTAGCCTTTAGAAGGCAAAGTTAAGAGGTGACATGATAGCCATGTTGAAATATTTATACAGCGCTTGTTTTTATATATATAAGGACTCCCTGAAACAACATCTCAGGCTCGGCCAAATTGATCACCAACAATAGTCCGAACAAGTCTTGAAGAGAAACGACAACGCAGAAAGAATCACAACCCAGAAACATCACCCAAGGAGACATTCTGCTGTGCTTTCTGCGACCGGACTTTTTATCTCAGATTGGCCTTTTCAGTCATCAGCGCGCTTGCAGAAAGCGCGGGATGTGTCCTTCCTGAATCTTCGTTTGCGAAGAAAAGCTAGAGAGAGAGATTATCCTTCATAATATCACTAGGGGCTGCCTTTTGTAATACCACCAAGGACCACCTCTTGTGCTGTCCCCAGGGGGCAGCCTAGGTCTCAGTACCTGGGGCAGTCCTGATCCAGCAACCCTGCCCCTGGACTATTTTCTCTGTACTGTTATACAAGGCGTGGAGGTAGAATTCAACATTATTCCTGATTGTCATAGCATAGACCAATAAAGAACAAACCTATTTAAACATACAGGTAAGCACATTTTAAAATCTGCCACAGTTCCTGCTGTGAGGTGATGGGCTGCTCTGTTGTATTTTGACATGGCTGAAGGGAAATGAGAAAGGTCCTGCACTGATCTGAACATCACAGGACCCTTGCTTCCAGGTTAACCCCCCCCCCCCAAATAAATCCACACCTTGTACAATTAAGGTAAGAAGATGAAACAGCCTCTCACTAAAAAGCAGAACTCCCCACCCCAGCAACAAGCAAAATGATGGAATACTTTTGCTGGTGCAGCAACAAATTATTTATTTCAATATCTCAGCAATTTATTTAGAACTCACTCTCACACTCTCTCTATGAAAAGGAAAGTTCTCAACTGAGGCATTGTTTTTTCTTCTTCTTGTAAATAGTATTACATTTACCGTAGTCTACCAGGCATTTTATCTGTAGGGCTTTCTTAGGACGCATTTATCTCAAAACTGTTCTGATACAGACATCTTTTCCTTTAACTGACTGAGGGATTTAAAAGTTGCTCTCTCACTTTTTAAAAAATTTGTTTCTACTCTGTGCTGTTCTTGTTTTAAATCTCCTCCTCACCCATGGTTCTCGTTTCTTCTGCCTCTATCTGAGATAGAGTTGGCTCTTATAGGTGTTCAGTCAATCTGCACTTGTCCCTAGTCTTTGACAATTTTTATGCATCCAGGCTGATTAAAAAGACCAGAAAGTCCAGATTTTGTTCCTTTAAACATTTTTTTTTGGAGATCCATACACACTTTGTTTATTCCAGAATATCTTCTGTCAGCTCCCAGTATGATCAGACTTTTTATCCCAGTTCCCCATATGACATAGGGGACAAAGAATGTACAAGTTAACCCTAGTATCCACTGACTCAGTATCCATGGTTTCACTTATCCACATCTGGGGAAAAAATGTTCTCTCGAGGCATTTGTAGGTTCTCCAATGTAATTCTAAGGTCAACTTCTGGCGTTTATCTCACTGAAAATAATACAGTTCTCTATTATCCATAGTCGACTTATAATTGTTCCATTAAATGTGACGTGTGTCTGAATGGTCCAGTTCTGATAGCAGGGTTGGCGGGGGGTGGGGGGGAATACCCAAGTGATATAGTGCTGTGAGGTAATACTGGGGAGGATTCAGCACAGCCCGTGTTTCTGACTATTCAAAGCTAGGACTTACCTCCAGTTTCAATGTAACAAGGCTGATGTGTGAATAAAGAAATATGTCTCCCCTTGTCATATATGGGCTTTGAGAAAAATCTCAAATTGATGAAGTGCTAAGCTCCCTATTGCTGTGCTGAAGACTTATTTTTCATTCACTTGCTTTATCTCCTGCTTCTTGGCAAGTTACTGTTCCATGACAGTATCTGTCTCTCACATCATGGCATAAGAATGTGGCCTATATGAGCTCCCTGACTAATCCTGCACCCATTTTTTTCTGCCACCACCAGACTGTTCATTCAACTAGCTTGGCTCCATTGAAATCCCTCAGTGTTTCCACATTGTTCATTTGCTGCAAGGATCTGATTTGTAATGAGTGAATGGTCTATCTGCCTCTATACATACACAGGCTTGACTGGTGGAATGATAAAACTCTTCACACATTCTTCCCCAGCACTGCAAGATCACCTAAAGTTACTGGGGATCAAGTATGAGATCAGAGTTTGGAAAAGTTACATTTTAGATTACAGTTCCAGATCCTCCTCAGCCAGTATGGCCAATGGAAGCTGTAGTCCAAAAAAGTAACTTTCTCAAGCTCTGCCTGACGTAGAGCTAAACATGCACTCAAGAAAAGGAGTAAAGAAACTATCTTTAGCTTCATCTCATGCTACTATCCTGAGCAACCATCTTCTCTCTTTCGCAGGCCCAGGGCACAGTAAACCTAAATTTCTAATTTTTCTGTACTCTTAGCCATTAAGCAAAGAAGGCTCCTGAAACAAAAGAGTGACTTTTCCTCCCTGCCTTCTTTACAAATGAGCTCAGACCCTACTCCTCAAAGGCAGCCTGGAGACACTTATTTTAAGTAACTCATCAAGAGAGAGAAACTGAATCTTTTCCAAGCTTTGTTCTTCTGGTCAGCAATGATGTAATGTTCTGTCACTGTTCCAAGGCAGCTAAGGTCAGCCAGCTACAGAAGTGGCTCCCTTCCAAGCGCAGCCCAAGGTCCAGCTGCAAACTACCATGGAGGGCTAAATTTGTAAACACTGTTCCTCAAATCCCACTGCAGGAAGGGAGGTCAGTACTGGCTGCTCTTAAATGGCAGAGCAGGGAACAAGAAGCTTAACACTCCTATGTGCAAAACACTGACAGCACACATACCATACCTCTTTTGCAAAATAAGACTTAAGACCCTTAAGCAGAGGAGGTATACATAAGGGGGGGGGAGCAAAGCCATGATATATGTAGAACATGACTCAGAAGGGTGATAAATTTTAAGATTACAATTTGGGAACATATCCTTTCAGAAGAGGTTATAGCTCTGAGATAACAAGTTCATGGTAAGGTCACAGTTACATTATAAAGTTAACCCTCATGCATCAGGGTGTGATATTTTAGTACCCCCCCAGTCCTATTTGGTTGCAGATTCTACATAGAATTAGAACATACACATTTTTCAACATTGTCATGTGCACAGTTGCAAACAATCCCCCAAAACTACTTGCCATGTGTCTTTTTCTTACCCTAAAATTAAAAATGCCTTGCAATACTATTGATTTTTACCAATGGGGATACTTTCTGGTCTGAGCCAATGAAAATATTGGAACAAGAACAATGTCCCGTGCCTCTTTCAGCAAACCATGATTTGGGGAAGCAAAAGTTATATGCTGTGGTTATCAGCAAGTTGGACTCATTTAGGAGTACAGCAACTGAAAATTCTTCCACAGAGACAGCAGAACACTTGAATTTACTCGGGTCAGGAAGTACCGTATTCTATAAGATATCTATGTCTTTTTTCAATTTTAATTTCTAAAAACCTCACTTCCCTGCATGCTTTTTTGCCATCTTTACCTGATGAAGAAGACTTTGAGCTTTGAAACCTAGCACAGTAAATTTTATTGGTTGGTTGGTGACTTGGTTGAATATATATCCCACCTTCCTCCCATGATATGGTTGAAGTTGCCAATAGATATCTGGTCTCTCCTTTGGCATAGTTAGCAACACTTGAAATACCTAAACATCGAAGGGCCTTTACTCTTGCATGGTGTCGTGCCCTCCCTTCAGCTGTCCTTGAAGGCCGATACAAGAAGATCCCCTTCTCAGACAGACTGTGCCCCTGCAATTCGGGCCAAATAGAAACAACAGAGCATGTATTACTCCAGTGCTCATACTACAGGGACATACGTCTCAGCCTAATTTCACCTCTGTTGCATAAATACCAAGGGCACACTGGACAATTCTACATAAACTTGTTGCTTTCAGACACCAACCCAGGAACAACTTATAATGTTGCCAGATTCTGCGCAGCTGCGGTTAAAATTCAACAGACAATGTCCTCAACAGTAGAATAGTATCAACCTAGTCTTGTTATACTGGAGCTAATATTTTAAATACTGCTTTTAGCCTGTTTTTATCCTGTGTTTTTACCTTTATTCTGTATCCCCTTTTTACCTGTGCTGGTCTATGACCGTAATAAAGATTCTATTCTATTCTATTCTAGGGCTGAAGCTGGCTGTCCCTTTTGGATTGGCTTAATAAGGGTAGCACCACAATATGGACTATGTTTTGTTTTTGAACCGAGATAACCTTGTGGATTAGCTCCAGGCATAATACCCTCATTTCCCTATACAACATTTCTCCCAAAATGATCTTATTTGCATCTCTTACTAGAAGGAATGAAGGAGCTGAGGGGGTGGTGGTGGAAATGAACAAGGAAGGCACTTTGCAAAGGGACACAAAAAAGAGATTGTCATGGGTCATGCATAGCCTTTGAAGGGCAGACACTTTCCATCTGCTTGTGCATTCAAACAAAGTTGTACATCATATCCCCATTGAGGGAGTAGCACTTTTAAAAATATCTTTTTATTAAACATGTAAGTTTATCCCAATAAAATCCATACATTCATAAGACACAAAATGAAACATAGATATCATGTACTTAAACCATTTAATCTACATATACCTGAATGACATGTAACTAAAACTAATATCTAAACTCCTAATATAGCCCCTACCCTATCTGACTTCCTATCTTCCACTGCCCTTGTTTCTATGATCTTCCAAAATTGTCCATCATCTATCTTATTAGATTTTCCTTGGTTTTTTTCCGGGCTGTGGGGCTGTGTTCTGGAATAGTTTCTTTCTGACGTTTTGCCCGCATCTGTGGCTGGCATCTTCAGAGAATGGTTGGGTAGGAGTGTGTGTGGAGTTTATATGCTGTGAACCCCTGTTGGGGAGTATATGTACATTTGTGTAATTGAATGGTTAGTTTCTGGGTATAGAAATGCAAGGCTCGTTAGTGTCTGTTTGGCTAATGGTTGGTTGATGGGCATCCCCCTGTCCCAGGGTGGAATTCCTTTGTAAGTGTTGAGTTTTTATTCTATTGTTCTTCAAAACGGGGAACCAGATTTTGTTTAATTTTAAAGTTTCTTCTTTCCTGTTGAAGTTGTCCAGGTGTTTGTGGATTTCAATAGCTTCTCTGTGCATTCTGACATGATAGTTGTCATTAATCATGCATTCTGACATGATAGTTGTCATTATCTTGACATTAATTTGAAACTTTTACTATTCTTGTCTCACTTCTATCCTACATCTGTTTAAAAAAACAAAATTATTTTCCCTTTTTTTCCTTTTCAGTATTACACCTTATTTTTGTTACCATAAACTTTTATTGATGTTGATTGTTAGCTAGTTTTTCCCTTTCTTATTCCATGTTCTTTTTCTTCTGGTGATTTTTTAAAAAGCTCTAATTTTGTTCCTTTTTCTTAAATATCCAATTACTTCTAATTGCATCTAATTATATCTATAATCTTTAATTGCTGCAAAATCTCCCCATTTTTCTTATAAGTATTGTGAGAGTTTCTTCCAGTCTTCATGGTGTTTCTCTAAAGATTTTCCTTTAATCAGAGTAGTTAGTCTGTCCAACTCCACCATTTCATATGTTTTTATAAGCCAATCTTCTGTTGTTGGGGTCATCTTATTCTTCCACAATTTTGCATATTCAATTCTGGCCGCTGTCTACATGTAATATAGAATTTTTCCATTTTGTTTCTCAATTTTTTATTCCATCATCCCTAACAGATAAATTACTGGCTCGAATGGGAGGTTTATATTTAATATTTCATTGATTGTTTTTTTGCACTCTCGACCAGTAATTCTCTGATGCTTTACAGCTCCACCAGATGTGATAGAGTCAACTTTGTAATCACATTTCCAACAGTTTCTTTTAGTATTATTGTACATTTTAGATAATTTGTATGGAGAAAGGTGCCATCTGAAGTACATTTTATAATTATTTTCTCTGATGTTTTGACTTAAAGTGAATTTCATTCCATTAATCCACATTTTCTCCCATTGTTTTAGTTCAATTGGGTGTCCTAAATTCTGTGCCCATTTTATCATATTATCTTTGACCAGTTTGTCTTCAATTTCCCATTTCAGTAGTTTTATAGAATCTTGTAATCATATTTTTATTTCCTGATTGTATGATGGTTTCTCAAATTGATTTGTTTGTTTCAATGCCTTCTAGATTCATCTCCATTTTGTGCCTTTCTTTAATCTGTCTATATAGCTACCAGTAGCATTAAATTCCATCTTTTTCCATCTCTTCTTGTGTTTTTATAATATATTGATTGGTCTTTAATATTAGGATATCCTCATAAGTTATCCATGTTTTTGAGGGAACACCTTCTTTACTAAACAAAGCCTCATGTGGTGATTGATACCCATATTGGGATTTTTGGGCAAAGTCTGTTTTTGTATCTTTTCCAGATTCTTAATAATGCTCTTCTGATGTAGTGGTTATTAAATTCTTTATTAACTTTATCTTTACCATAAAATAGATATGCATGCCATCCGTTTCTGTTGCTTTCTCCTTCAATTTTTAATAGCTGCTCATCTTCTAAAAGCACCCATTCTTTTAACCACATTAGATAGCAGGCTTCATAATATAATCTTAAATTTGGAACATTTAATCTGCCTTGTTCTTTTGCGTCTTGCAATATTTTCATCTTGACTCTTAGCTTCTTGTTTAACCATATGAAATTTGAGATATCTCTTTGCCAATTTTTGAAATCTATATCATTGTAAATTATAGTTAGTGTTTGGAACAGGAACATCAGTTTTGGCAATACATTCATTTTTATGGTTGCTATGCATCCAAAAAAGGAGAGTTTTAAATTCTGCCATTTTTTAAAGATAATTTCTTATTTCTGTCCATACTTTCTTGTAGTTGTCATCTGGGTCAAAAAAAGAGATTGTCATGGGCCATGCATAGCCTTTGAAGGGCAGACATTTTCCATCTGCTTGTGAATTCAAACAAAGTTGTACATCATATCTCCATGGAGGGAGTAGCATTCAATGAATGCTTTGGTCAGTAATTGGTAATGTCCTGGTCCAAGGCATGAGTGCAGGTTCTTCAACAATACTTGCTCTTTGGTAGCCAGGTCTCCCAGTTAAATCTTTGATACGCTGCATCTACTGCAGCGCTGAACCCATTAATAGATGTGTATGGATTTGTTTCCTCCATGATTAAACACTTACACTAGAACAAAAATGAGCAGAAGTGTCTCATATTCTACTGTTCCTCTTGTCTTCAGTTATTTTTAGAGACTCAAAGAGTCACCCCTCATTCAACAAACACTTATTTAAACCAAAATCTGAGAACACCTATCTAACAGCAATTCTGTCAAACTCTACTTTATTGAAACATATCCCACTCTAAGGGACTTTTAGCATGACCAATGTTTGTGCACAACACATGCCCATATCTTCTCTTCCTCTCCATCTCTTGGATACTGTTTGCAGATCTTACTTTTAAATAATGCTTTTTCTGCTGATACATTGTACAATAAAAGCACTTCTGAGCAGACTTGGGGCATTATTTTTGAAAGTAAGACACTAGATGCAATGTTTATTGGCACGGTACAACTTCTTATTGCTATTACTAGTATTACTTTTACAAAAATACACTTTACACTTAAATAGAAAAATTCCCAAAAATCCCTCTCAAGGACCCCTCGACCCAAATTTTCAGAAGTAATTGAGTTAACACTTCTCACTACACTAGAAGAGTGAAGTTACATAATGATATGTGTTTTTCGAAAAATTATGTCATTAAAGCCCTCATTACCCCTAATGGTAACACATTACATATAGTGTTACTTTCAACATGTTGCTTCCATGTTCTGCTGCTTAACATAATGTGGAAACCTACTGGGAAGTGCAAAATCCCATAAAGGCCAGAACATCTGACTTTCCAAAGACCCTACGTAATTTTTAACACAAGATATTTAACAAAGGGGAGAGTTCATTGCATCTAAATAATTTACTGTATTTATTATCATCTCCAAACAACTAATACCTGTGCTTCTTAAACAATGCCTACTGAGATACCGATCAATACAACAGGCAGAAAAGCCATGTTTAGTAGCATTACAAAGAGCACCAGCTTAAATTAGTGTCCCCCAGCCTGGTGTACTCCAGATGTTTTGGCCTTCAGCTCATGTAGTCCAAAACATCTGGAGAACAGCAGGTTGGGGAAGGCTGACTTAAGCCATGTAGCTGAAAATAAGACATCTTAGCACTACTCAGAAGTTGGAAGTGTCATATCACCAGTCATAACATTACCTATAATGCATTATATTTCGGATAATGGGTGAAGAATGGTGTTTAAAAAAAATAGCTTAAAAGGCAGAAATGTGAATGAAATAGAGCAACAAGCAATGAATTACCGACACAACCACCCCAACATTCCAAGCAATGATACTACCCCATGGTAGCAGCACTGTCAGTTTAATATGGAGAATAGTCTGAACGTGCAGACTGTTAAAATCATAAAGAAATCAAACATATGAATAGTTAACTCTGTATCTGGTAACCACTTCTGTCTATGGCAATCCAAGTCTATAACTGGTACAAGCAAATAAAATAGACTTAGGCACCTGCCAATGAAAGGCCCACCAAAGCAGTTTCAGCCTGCAGCATAATGTCTAATCTACCTTCTAGCTTTCCAGTACTTTGGAGAATGGCAAAAAGGATATGTCAAGGTTATGAAAGGCTAGGAGTCTTGTTATCCACAGCCAGCATGGCCATTGGTTGGGCAAGACTGAATGAGAGATTTACGGCACATACCATGTGAAGGGGAGCAGCTCTGCCTGCTGAAGAACGACCCCCAGTCTGGAGCTTTCTTTCTTCTTGCTTTTCTTCCTCTATTCCTGCCTCTTTTTTGAGAAAGACCTAGAAGGGAAAATCATGTAACAGGTGAGGATGCAGCTTCACCCAGCTATATTATGTCTTCTCCCAGAAAGAAGACACACTTTGGTGGCTGGGCATTAAGCTGTTCAGGCTGGAAGGGCAGAGTAAAGGAAGTTTTTCAAGCTCAGACTTCACCATCATTGCCCAGCTCCTGCATAAAGCACAGTCTCTCCAGACAATGCTTTGAGATTAGTCATGCTAGCCAGGTCTTGTTTTTTAACTACAGCTTCACATCTATTACTGCTGTTTTACAAATCCACATGTAGTCATTCTAAGAAAAGGTGGGGGCAAAAGTAACCATATGCTGGCTGCCTCCTCCTCATTGTCAACATTTTATTTGGATATACAGTGTTGCTGAGCATTAAGTTCATCACTCATTCATTTTTGCAAGAGTGACATAATTCTTCCCATTTTTACAGAGGAACAGTGTAAGTACAGAAATTAATTATGATTTTCCAAAAAAATAATTAAAAAATTGAGCCAGCAGAAAGATCTGCTCAGCTATGATGCAAACCTACTTCCAAGCCCAACATTTCATCCCATGGACTACACCACCTTTCATTTAAATATTTTTAGTGACCAAATGGGAATGTAAGACAGTACTATTCAAATGCTGTCAGAAAAGAGACAGCGAAAAAGACCCTAATTTAACAGGTTCCCACCATCTAAAGCTCCATAGTCACTCAGCACTACTTTTATCATGTGTTTTTCAGGGAGGATAAAATTTCAAATTAAGTAAGTTTAAGAAAACCCATCCCTCATGTTTACACAAAAAATCATTCTGCTTGGAAGGGGAAACCGATCTACCACAGTGGGAAATGGACATATTTAACAAGGAAGGATAAGGTCTGCAGTATTAGAACATCTTGTTCTCTGTGATACTTGCCTTCCATTAGCAGCCAAGGGATAAGGTATCCTCCTAACAGTCACATTGGGATATGTGTGATCCACACAGGCAATATAACCAGGAATAGCAACTCTTTTAGAAGGTAATGCACTAGACAAATTACCACACATTTGTGTGAGGAAACCAGAAATCGATATCACTTCACCTGCATAGCCTATTCCAGAACATCCTTTGAGCAGAGACTGGTTGCAAGTTTGGTTCACTCCTAAGAAATGGCCAATAAATAAATAAATAAATAAAGGCAGACTCCCTGTGCATGTGACTTTACTTAGCAGGAAAGGGGAAAGACTGATTTGGGGAACTTTCCATTGAGAAGAACAAAGGGGATGATGTCACCATGGCACAGAAGCATCACCCAGGGAATACAAATGCTTATCAGAGTTCATGATTCAGAACAAAGAGAGGGAACTACTGCTGTGGGTGCACATTTAACAAAAACTGACACCTAAATCAAGTGTATTAGAATACCAACAAGATATGATTCAGGAAGTATAACAAGAAGTGTAAGGGGCTTATCACATGAGGGAAGGGAAGCAGAAGTAAAGCCTGAGAGTAGCACATCCCACCTTGCCTTATCACATGACGTCACCATGCTTCACGTGTTCTCCCGTTCTCGTTCTGTGGGAGATGGTGGTAAAGACGAGGTTTTCTGCTACAACTGTTTTCCAGTTAGCAAAAAGACTTGGGGTTTAAAGCCACGTCCCTTCCCTCATGTGATAAGGCTGTTCAGTCTGTGCATAAGTTACTTCAAAAACAACTGCACTTTATGTAGAAATCGTAGTTTATGTTCACTTTCTGTACTGTTTATTTCTGTTATCTCTGAACACCCAATACGTTATACTCTTCTAAATAAAGTTGCATTCTTTTTCTCAATACTGAGCTTCTAAGACTGCAAACTTTAACACTTTACTTCGAAATTAGTCCTTCTGGGCTTACTTACAAGTAGGGTGAAATTTATTTTTGTACTGCAGCGTAAGTCTTGTTATATACACAGAAAGGTTTAATCAGGACAAACTCAATTGTCTTGAATGCCTCATTCCACAACTCCTGGTGGATTTTACATGATTAGGGATGCATTTTGCTAGGAACCCCCCCCCCCACCTAGTAGTCTATAAGATAAGGTTCTTGCTATTCAGAAGATATTGTGCTCCTATGGATGCTGAGTGGGAGGGTGTTTTTTAAATGTATGAATCACCTTTTCACAACTTTTTTTTTATGGCTGTACATTCCCTTTGTCCAGTGCTGTAATACATGGTTGAATTGGGTGGCCAGGTGGTTAAAAAAAAAAGCCTAAAAATGTCCTGATGTGAATCTATTCCTCTCCAAATCTACTTGCAAAGAAGACTGTTCCGCCCTAGAAATGGAGACAGGAGATATGTACACTAAGAGAAAAGTCTAGGATATTTTATTGTCTGGATAAAACTTAAAGAGCATGAAACAGCTCAGCAATGGAAAGCTGTGTGGCTTAGACAAAAAGAGTAGACTTCTCTGTTGAGGAAAATACTTATAGATTCACTGGTGATGCTTTGCTCCTGTCCTATTTATGGAATGGCTGGTTGTTAGAAACACTGAACGGCTGTTACATTGCTGGGCATAGTGCCCTGTGACTGAAGATACTTATGGTTAAACCTGTCTTTACATTTAGATATTACCTACCACCACTACAGCCCACTTGGCACTTCCCCAGCTTGAGCTCAGTTAGGGGAGATAAGCTTTCAGGTGACATAAGTGCTTTATTTACATATGAAGCCCCCTCAATCCATCAGCTGCAGGAAAACAAGGCTGTCAGCGCAAGATGATCTCATCCTTCCTGCAGAGCGGCTCTGCTTGGATTGCAGAAGCAGCGCTCCCCCGCTCCTCCCCTCCCTGCCTCTCGTCCCATCCAACAAGCAGCAGCCGGGAGCACATGTGAAAACAAGAACCGAGTTAACCTTTTCTATTGCTTTGGAAAGTAGTGGCTGCAATGGAGAAGTGACTGGCAGGAACGTTTACTGGCTGCTGGTGGCCACACAAATGGAGGGCAGGTTAATCTATCCAAGGGAAGAACAAGCCAGGGTTCTGCAAGGCTCAATGCCAGGGAAATACAGAAGGGCTCATACACACAGAATCTTGGCCAAGATTTCAAGGTCAGTTTGAAGGACACTTTCCCTGGGGCCTATGAGATAGCACAGTGAGGTAATGCCTTTGCCATACATTACAGAGAAACCTGTCAAAAATCTTGACTCTGCTCAAAACTGAGCTGCCTGGCCTCAGTTTATCCTACTGGGACATGTTTCATAATCTTGCAAAACTGACTGCTAACATATCATGACTACATGGAGCCAACCACAGTATTACTTATTTGCAGGAAATTTGGACAGAAAACAACTGAAGTGGCAGACCTTTGTAATGGGCAAATGAATCTGATGTGATCCTGAGACATCCACTTGAAACATTCTCTTCTAGAAAGCATGACTGACAATGCTTTGTTGGGATATGTTGCCCCCCACTCTGCCACGGAGATTTGCCTTCCCTTTTCCTATATGAACTTCAGGGTGTCTGCCCGCCCCCCCCCCGCCTACACAGCCAGAATTAATACTGCTGTTAGTGTTCAGCTTCTGCTCAAAACAAGTCTGGATTTGGTATGGCAGGACTGAGAGGTATTTGTAGTGACCATGCAAGCTGGAGATTCTGGAAGTTGTAATCCAAAGAGGTCACTTTTCCAAGCTGTTCAGTATAGAGAAAATTCTGGACAAGAAAAGAAGGCAGCTTTGAATTATAAGCATCAGCACAGTTTTGTGGGGAATCTCAGGTTGAGAAAAGTAGAAAGCTAGACTTGTATATGTCACTCCCCTTTTTACATTTACACCCGGGTACTACTGCTGCATGTTTTCAACTACACCTAGGCCCTAACCAGCATCCATATGCCATATTCTTCCAAAGTCTGCCCAGCACTGACATGCCTCGGCACAAAGTTTGCCAGAAGATGGAAACTTAGATGTTTGATAATTGTATGGGTAACATTTCCTAGGCTTGTTCCACCATGTTCTGAGTTGTTTTTTCACTACATCATGAATAGGCCATAGACACAAAAATGGGACACATGAACTCAGAAGATGGAACAGAAATAATTCAGAAAAGGCAGAAGAATAAACTCCCATGCGATATTCCCAGTTTAGGGGAATATTAAACCTACAGCTAGCTCCAATTTACAAGAGGAGTGACAATTTTCATTAAGGATAGTATCAGACAGTGCAGTAAATGATGACAGTGAATGATATTTTAGAGCCAACAGGGCATTTATTCAGTCTAAGAAAAAAAAGATCTAATTTGTCTCCAATTATCCCCATATCTCCTACTGTTAACTTGTATAGAGTTATTTCTGCCAAAAAGCGAAGAGTAATAATGTATTTTAAGTTTTCTGTGAGCAAAGCTCTCAAGAGACTGGTGTTCCACCATAGATAGATAAGGACAAAAGTTGAACTACACCCCCCCTCCCGAAAAACAATCTCATGACACAAATTGGCCCCTAAAATTTCTAGTCCAGCTACTTTAAATGCCTTCTGACATGATGGAGGGCACAAGTATTCCTGGATTAGCTTTCAACAGAGATGCAACAAAATAAAGGGTGGGTTGGGTTAGGAATATCTTACCTTGAATTGTGCTTTTCCTGTTCTACAGTTGTTGTTGTTGCAGTTTCTCTCAGAGCTGGTGTGGGTAGAGTCCCTAAGCATCCCATCCTGCTCACCTGGACCAGGCTCCTCCTGCCAGTTGGACAAAGTTATCTTCTTGATGGAACGGGACAGGGAGTTGCGGTTCATGCGATCTTCATGGGCGACACCTTCAACTGGGCTGGTGCTCTCAAACCTGCTGCCTGTGGGCACTGGGGAATCCTGATCCAGATATAGAGAAACACTCTCATTGAGGTTTTTGTGCAAGTCACAGTTATCCAGAGCAGTTAAAGAGATGCCTGGGCAGCTTTCTCCGGGGAAATCCAGGGAGCACTTTGGTAAGGAAAGCTTGGTGCTAATTGTGAATGGCTGAACTTTCCTTCCTCTGCTGTCAGACATTGTTCCTCAAGCATTGGTCCCAGGGTGTGTGTGTGTGTGTGCGTCACACTCCTTGATAACCCAGATCACTTAGCTCAAGGCAGCCAAAATTTGAAGGCTCCTAGGAAAAGGCTACAAAGTTCATGCCAAAGTCTTTAGAGATGAAATCCAGGTTCAGCCTTGCCACACAAGTCAAATGTGCTGCAGAGAATTTGCCCAACTGGTGTGCTTCTTCACCCAGCCTTGCTTGGGAATTCTCCCAGAACTCAAGTTTGCTTTGAAGCGTCCCTAAGAAAAAAAAGGCTTCTGACCTCCTTCGGTTCCCAAGTGGGAGAAGTCATGCTGCGGCCTCCATTCTCTCTGAGCAGGGTGGTGATGGTGAACCATGGAAGACATCCACCAGCATCATGAGAAAACAAAGCCGGAAAAAGCCGAGCCGTGGGTGGGTGGAAGCTCAGTCCTGGCTTCAAAGCCAAAGTGGTGGTGGAAATAATTCTCAGAAAACTTGGAAGCTGGGAGAGTTTTGCCTGGGGGTGGATCTGGAGCAGTGAGCTCAGAGACCGAGGCTTCCTTCTGGTGGGAGAGCCTTGGGGCTGCTGCGAGGGCTCCCTGGTGGTCTCCCCCTTTTCCCTGGGCCAGCAGAGCGCCCCCTTCCGCCTGGAGAAAGCGCCAAGTCCCTCCAGCTGGAGGAGAGCCGGCGGCCGGAGGGGGAGGCGCCCCTTCTTTCTCGCTGCTGCCCCCTCGCTCTCGCTCTCCCCTTCCCAAGTCCCAGCCAGGGAGGAGGCGGTGGGTGGCGGCAGGTGCGGAGGGCGGCCCCTTACCTGCACCCAGCGGAGGCGGCCGCCGGGCGAAGGCTGAGCCGCTCTTCCTCCTCCTCCTGCTCCTCAGTCGTGGCGCCTCCCTCAGTCGTCGTCCACCTTCTTGCGCAGGTTGAGGAGGCAGAGCAGGCAGGTGAGGACGGCCTCGCGGGACTGCTGCGAAGTCAGCCGGGCCCCCAGGCGGCGGAGCAGCGGCAGGAGGCGCTTGCGAGCCCCCCGCAGCAGGCGGGCCAGGAGAAGCAGGAGGGCCAGCAGCGGGGCGGGCATGCTGCGCTTGGGGCGCCGGGCTGGGATCTGCGGGAGGGGGGGGGAGAGAGAGAGAGACTGGGTGGGGGGCAGAAAAAGGCAAGCACAGCCTCGCACCGGGGGCAGAAGGGCGGGAGGGCGGGCGGGGAGCCGCGCATCCTGCCCCGGATTAGTAGTCCCACCGGGGGAGGGAAGCACGGCCGGTTTAAGGCACCGGAGGCGTCAGCATCCGCAGGGGGGGCCACCATTGTGGGGACCCCCGGAGTAATCCTCCTCCTGCAAAAACATTATTAGTAATGTTTTTAGTAGGTTGAGTTACATTGACCTGAAATAAACATATGCCCCCCCCGAAATAAAGCATTGCAGGGCCCCCCATAATTCCTTAAACCAGTCCTGCAGGGGGGACCGTCATTGTGGGGGGCCCATATTAACCCCCCTCCTGCAAAAACATGATTAGTAATCATCTGAATATCCTGTCCTGTGAATAGCTTAGGTTGAGTAAGGTTACATTGACCTGAGATGAACATATGTCCCCCCCAAAAATAAAGCATTGCAGGGCCCCCCAAAATTCCTTAAATCGGTCCTGGAGGGAGAAGCCCCCCCACCCTCCGTGTGAGGGCGCCAGCCTCGCTCCCTGCCCCCTTGCTCGTAGGCTTCGCTCTCTCCCACTCGCGGGCCCTATATTTAGCCCAGCCCTTCAGGCCGGGAGGGCTTTCGCATGAGGTAATGCGGCTGGGGCAGAGACCCCGGGGTGGGGTGGGGTGGAGGGGAAAGACAGCTTCCAAAAAGTAAAAAAGCGCGCCGCTTTCCACTGGCGCCCTGAGGAAACGGGGAGCTTTATCCGCTCCGGGCATCACTCCCATCTCGCGGAGTTGAGGAAGACGGGAACCAACCGGGCGGGTGGGAGGGAGGGACGGCACGGAGAGGCTAAGCAGCGGGCAGGCGAAAGGCAAACCTAAGACGCCACCTGGAAGGCAGCCACGGGCCATGGAGCGCCTCTTTATGATATCTTCTCCCCGTCTCCGGTGACTTTAAGAGCTGCGGGGTAGAAATTCAACAGGTGAAGCTCTTCTCCTCGCTATCTCTGCCGCCAGAAATGTTCCCCCCCACCGCCCTGCTCCGCTTCTGCCCCAGCGCTGAAGCCTAAAATCAGGTGCAAGGTCACATTCATAGCCTCGTGGCCCATTCCCAGGGCGAACCCGTTTCGCCCGGCATCACTTTTCGTGGACCGCAGCCCGAGAAAGCTGGTGCCGAGTAAAATTTGTCCAGTGTCTCCAAGTGCCTCAAGAGTCTCCGTTTGTCACAGATCACTGGCAGGGCGAAGCGTTCAGGAAAGAAGAGCGCAGGCAGGAGACTCTCCCTGCGTCGGGCTTATCTGTAGCCGGCGGTTTGGGCAACCGCAAGCCACGGAAAAGGCTCATAGAATCATAGTTGGAAGAGACGCCAAGGGCCATCTAGTCCAACCCCCTGCTCTGCAGGAATACACAATCAAAGCATTCCCAACAGATGGCCATCCAGCCTCTGTTTAAAAACCTCCAAAGAAGGAGACCACCACATTTCGAGGCAGTGCATTCCACTTCCAAACAGCTCTTACTGTCAGGAAGTTCTTCCTAATGTTTAGGTGGAATCTCTTTTCCTGTAGTTTGAACCCATTGCTCCGTGTCCCAGTCAGGGCCAGTTTAAGGCACCAGCGGCCAGCATCCGCAGGGGCCCCATCATTATGCCCCCTATAGTAACCCTCCTCCTGCAAAAACATTATTAATAATCATCTGAATATCCTGTCCTGTGAATAGCTTAGGTTGAGTTAGGTTACATTGACCTGAGATAAACATATGCCCCCCCCCCAAAATAAAGCATTGCAGGGCCCCCCAAAATTCCTTAAACCGGTCCTGGTCCAAGTCTCTGGAGCAGCAGAAAACAAGCTTGCTCCATCCTCAGGATGACATCCATGGGGATGGGGCAAACTCTCGTGTGGGGTTTTAAAAACACGGGGAGGAAAGATTTCAATGGCAAGCCCGTGTAACTGAATGGGAGTATTTCTCCATCATCGGATCCACCGTCCAGTTGGTCTCTAGCGGACAATGAGGACCCTCTGGCGAGAGAAGGACCACATGCAGGAGGCCGAGAGATTGGAGAGGGTGCGCCGAGCCAGGGGAGTTCTCCTGCCCAGCTAGCGGACCATCCATTCCCAGCAGTGGCCGAGGTCTTTTTGGCGCCACTTGCTCGCCCGTCCGCCCGCCCCAAGACCTCTCTCGCTCCCTTCGCCTAAAGCGCGCGCGCTGGAATCTGGAGAGAGAGAATGGGCGGGGGACCCTCTCCTCCCCTCCGTCGTCCTAGCAACGGAGCGCGCGTCGGAGGCGATGATGCAATTGAATTCCACAAGGATAGGCTCAAAGAGCGCGCGGGGACTCGGGAAGGAAACTTCCCCGGCCGCTATGGCAACGGGAAAGACGGACTCCTCCCCCTCTCCAATCTCTGGGCGTTGGAGGCGGGACCAGAACGTGGTACATTGGCCAGGGGGTTGAAGGCCCCGCCCACCGCCCCCTCCCGCCTTTCCCAGCTTAGTAGAGTTTGAGCTCTGGCTGTCAAGAAGCCACAGTCAAGTGTGGGGCGTGATGCTCTAGTCTAGGGGTTCTTAACTATTTCTTTACCATGTATCCCCTTTAAATATATTTTGTTGCCGTGGACCCCCAAGATTTAAAACAACAACAATACCTGATAATAATATCTCATAATAATACATAATAATAATATTAATACAATTACACCATCCATGAAACCTTCCTTCAGAGGCGCTGGAGAGGGAAGATTGACTTTTCTCCTGCTGGTGCCTCACAAAACTACAAATCCCAGGATTCTGTAGGATGGGGCCATGGTCCTGAAAGTGGTGTCAAACTGCATCATTTCTACAGTGTAGATCAGTGGCTCTTAACCTTTTCTTTATTAGAGACCCCCTTTAAATATCTTTAGTTGCCATGGACCCCAAGACTTAACTCGAGCTTTAAAGCCCTAATAATAATAATAATAATAATAATATACAATTACACAATCCATTAAACCTTCCCTCAGAGGTACTGGAGGGGGAGGGGAGACTTTTCTCCTGCTTCTTTCTGCAAGTTTGTGGCTGGAGTGGATTAAATGGCAATGTGCAGGCCAAGTCAGCCAGCCTGTCTTTACTTTGGCTCCTGTCACGTGGCCACTCCACTGCAGGGAGTAGGTGGGCCAAGCAGCCTTCAAGCCTTCACAGATCCCCTGTGAGGATATCACAGACCCCTGGTTGTCCCCAGACCCCAGTGCTCTAGTGGTTTCCCAAACTCATTTGAACACGCTACAGCCATCCTGCACAGAAAGACCTTTCAGTGAAGGACTGTCACAATTTGCACAATAGAGACCTTCATATGAGACTTATCAGACTTAACTTGGAAAAGGAGTGGGAGGAGGAAAGTGGGATTCTTTGACAATATATTTGCGGTCATGCCATGCTCTAGGCACACAGTTGTGAATACTAAATTTGGCTAAATTTGTATGTGCACAGCCACTTCCAGGCATTATGCCTCACAGACAAGCATTATGCTTAGGAGGCACAGACAAAGACCGCCAAATTTGTACTGGTGTGGGCTGCACACATTGAACTAAACTCATGTACGAGTTTGGGCCAGCAAATATAAGCCTAAAATCTATTGTTAGTCTTAACTAGAGTAAACCCATAGAATCAATGTGATTTACCTACATGTTGACTTAGTATTCAACCATTGATTCAATGAGTCTATCCCAGCTGGGACAAAGAAACGCGATTCAGGACATGATTTCCTACTCTAGTGTATTCAGAGTAATGTCTGAAGAGTTAATGTATATATAAAGTATTTTTTTGTGTGTGTAGTAATAAAATGCAGCTGGCTGCAACAAAACAAACAAACAAACAAAAAGAACAAATGTGATTTGGACTTCATAGGACATACCGAAAGAACATAATTTCACTAGTTGCAGCCACTGCCACCACCCTTTACTACTTGTACCCAGAGGCTGGAAAAGTTACTTTTTTGGATTGCAACTCTCAGAATTTCCCAGCCAACATGAGAGGTGTAGTTTAAAAAATAACTTTTCCAACCTCTGAATTTTACATACTGCACTCATCAGATACCTTCCCTATTCAAATTCCCTCACATATCACACATACAAAACCTCTGACACACACACACATGTACAATTGTGGTCTCTTATCAGACATTATGCCAAACATGCTTTGGTATGGAGGCTGTTGTTCCAGCTGGTGTAGTCCAAACCCCTCACCCACCACATGTATTGAACATAGTATATGAGGCTTCCTACTGTTACATATGGCAATCTGTAGGCAAGCTACAGGTAATAAATGTTTGATTTGCTTGCAATTAGGAAGATCATCCTGCAACAACAATGGACTGGGAATACCATACCTCTCCCTCTGAGAAAGTGTTGTTTCAGTGTGTTCAGAGTTCCATTACAGCTGTCAGTAGATCAGATGGAAACTGCTAAACTAGTTTGCTATTATTATGGGAAGAAAACACTCCCTCTCCCTTGTTTAATGGATGGATAAATAAAATAGGGACAACAGGGATACTAGAACAATAGAAACTGACAGCTCAGAAATAATGACGTTCCATTGAGTTCAGTGTGGCTTACTCCCAGGTAAATGAATATGATTGCAGCCTAAGTTTTCTGCTCTTTGACATCTGAATATCCAGTTCATTTTAATAAATATTACAATATAATACAGTACTGGAAGTTCTTTGCAGATACAGAAATTAGTTGGTATAATTATATAATGTTCTATTGTTGGCATCCTTTGTTGTTGTTGTGTGCCTTAAGTCGTTTCCAATTTATGGCGACCCTAAGGCAAACGTGAAGTCGAAGGCTTTCATGGCCAGCATCCATAGGTTTTCTATGTTTTTTTTTTCTGGGTTGTGAGGCCGTGCTCTGGAAGAGATTATTCCTAACATTTCACCTTCATCTGTGGCTGGCATCTTCAGAGATGCCACAGATGCACGCGAAACATCAGTAATAAACTCTTGCAGAACATGGCCTCACAGCCTGGAAAAAACCCACAAAACCTAAGGCAAACCTTTCATGGCAGCCTTTATTGGCAAGATTTGTTCAGAGGGAGGTTTGCCATTGCTTCTCTCTGAGGCTGAGAGAGTGTGACTCACCCAAGGTCGCCAGTAGGTTTCCATGGCTGAGTGAGGATTTGAACCCTGATCTCTAGAGTTGTAGTCCACCACTCAAGCCACACTAGCTCTAGTTATGTTCAAACAAATCGATTACTTTTTATTGTATTATGATACATGCACACACACACACACACACACACACATAAACATATAAAATACCATATCGCTGGAAGCCACAAGGATTTCAGTAAGTCATTTGAATGGACTATGTTCTGCCTGGCTGGATTAACCCATGGGCTACTATATACGTAATTTCCTTACTTAATTTACATATGTTTTTATTTTATTTTATTTTTTATTTAGGTATTTATACCCTGCTCTTCAGCCACAAGGCTATCAGAGCAGCTTACAAATTGTTTTTAAGCAATAACTATTTACACATCTACACTGCAATAAGCAGTTTCCAATATGTGTTAGCTAATTGCCCCCACAAGCTGGGTACTCATTTTACTGTCCTACAAAAGGATGGAAGGCTGAGTGAACCTTGGAGCTGGCTGGAGTTGAACTTGCAATGTGGTGACTCGCAATACTGGCATTTAATCACTATGCCACCAGGGCTCCTTACTGACACAAGGCAGCTTCTAACATATTAATTAAACTGTTAAGTTATAAATATTAAATTTCACATTAATTTAAAACATTGACCCAAACAGTTTAAAAACACCATAATTAATGAAAACATTAAAACTCCAGCACTCGTATTTAGATCCAATTAGTTACTGAAGGCTGTCTACATCTTCCTTTATTTTGTTGGATGTGTGTGAGTGAGACCATGTTTCTGAGAGAATGTCTATTTGTATTTGTTTCCTGTATGTTGTGTTATGTAAAAGGGGGAGTGACAAAGGGGAGCTTGTGTTTATGTTTGAGTTTCTTAGCCTAGATAAAGAGTTAGTGTTCTTTTCTTTCAGGAGAGTGCAGAAAATGATTTCCACTAAGACATGTAAGCTACAAGGTGGGGAGCTCAATATCGACAGGCAGGTTGGTATTAATTTTGCCTTCTTGCAGAGAGGACAAATTACTTTCCCCATCCATTATTATTAAAATGTCCTTAAATATGAAGACCTTTACAAGTACAATGTGTACTTAAAGTGCTCTCCATGTGTTCAGTGTACCGTGTGTGTGTGCACCTTCAAGTCGCCTGTCAACTTGTGGCAGCCCCATGACTTTTTCATAGGGTTTTCCTATGCAAGGAATACTCAGAGGTGGTTTTGCCAGTTCCTTCCTTTCAAATATAACCTACAGCACCTGATATTCATTGGTGGTCTCCCATCCAAGTACTAACCAGGGCTAACCCTGCTTAGTTTCCATGATCAGACAGGATCTGATGTCTTTAGGGTGTAGTCTCAAGCAAATGTGCATAGGGTAGATTGCAGGCAGCCTTTTTAATTCCTGGGAGGGCTCAATGAAAATAATTGTCTTAATATTTCTTAGTGTTTGTTCATTTAGTACACTTCTGACTGGTAATACCTGAGGAGGCTCAACTACATAGGAGTCTTGGTGGCCCAATCATAGAATCATAGAATCATAGAATCATAGAATTGCAGAGTTGGAAGAGACCACGAAGAGACCAGATCATTTCAGGCTCAAGCCCCCTGTGCCCCACCCCACCCCATCCCATTCTGGGCTCCATTAATAGCTAAAACTATCCTTTTTGTACATAAAATAGCGTTCTTTGGCCCAGATCCTGTTCACTGGCTGCATAGTATAGGATTACTCCAGCATAGCTGCATTGGAATTAAGATGGATCACATAGCTGTGTAAAAATCTAGCAGGCAATTGTAGGGCTGTGTATACAGTAGGACCTCTGTATCCATTGATTCAATTATCCACGGGACACAAAACAGCATACCTACCATAGAGTCTTCCTAGAAAATGTGTCCTCTCTAGCCATTTTCTAGGTCCTTCAAGGCAACTCTGGTGTCTTAAACCAGAAGTCCCATTATTTTCAATGGTGTTCACTATTATTCACAGTTTTCAGTATCTATGGGGGCCCCCAGAACGAATCTTCAGTGGATACAGGGGTCCTACTGTAGTTGCAAATTACTTACCTTTGCTAATGGATATTGCTCCTATGCAATGTCTTAAACAAGAAACCACTTGTGCAGCGGTTAAGTCAGTGCAACACTGTTTACGAACCCCTGACTAGGATACCCCCCCCCTTGCACAACTCATGTACAACAGGGAGTCCTGATGGCACAGTGGTTAAATACCAGTACTGTAGCCACAATGTTGTGAGTTCAATCCTGCAGGGCTCCAAGGTTGACTCAGCCTTCCATCTTTTTGTAGGTCAGTAAAATGAGTACCCAGCTTGTAGGGGCAATTAGCTAACACATTGTAAACTGCTCAGAGAGTGTGTTGCGCTATAAAGTGGTGTAAGTGCTATTGCTAAACCATTTGTAAGCCGCTCTGAGCACCTTTGTGGCTGAAGAGCGGGATATGAATACTCAAATAAATAAATAAATGCCCATAATCAGGCAACAACTGGCTGTTGGCAGTGTGCATATGCAAAAATGTTGACTCTGTGTGTATGCGCACAAATGTATGTGAATTAAGTGTTGGGAGCCTGCTGCTGGGCCTGGGGTCCCTCATGCTCTTGACCTAACTCTAGATTACTATATTATCTACCCAGCATAAGAGATATATGAAAGCTAATGGGCAGGGTTTTTTTTCTATTTCACTGTAGCATGTTGGAAACCAAATTGAATTAGGACCAACTTTATGTAAACAAGTCTCTGCTTGTACAATTAGAGTTCTCCTGCTCCTGTCTTCCCTAAACCTTTACAAGCAAACCATATCTGCTCCAAAGTGTCCTCTAATCCTCTGGAGCAGATTTAGGGATCTGCAGGTGGAATGGAATTTCAATCCACCTCCATTGTTTAGTCAGCTGGTGGAAAGAAACCATTAACAGAGCCCACTGGTAGCAAGATCAGATTTCTGTATATGAGAACTAGACTTTTAATGTGTTCTAGAGGATCCAGATGACACTATTGTCAACATACTATATTTTAGTATTAATATTTTGTTCTCTCATCTTTATTCAGAACTAAATTGTGGTAATTCAATTTGTATTTAAAAGACAGTTATAGCAACAATCTATCCAATGTGGACTGAAGAAAAATGCTGTTGAGGCTTTTCAAGGCTATTGTGCCATTAATTAATTAGATACCTGTTTGTAACTTCTATGTCTAATTGCTTCCTATCTGCTGTGGTTACTTATGAATTGGCTCTTAATTTGCTTTTACCCATTTCGTTTCTAGGAGGTGTGGATATGGGATGGAAACAGAAAGATCTTAATTGTTGCATCTTCTTTATTGTGATTTTTTCCCCCAGTTAAAAAACAAACAAACAAGATAATGAGAGAGAAAGAGCAATTCACTTCCATCCCAAGGAGGAACAGTCATTAATTAAAATAATATGAATCCATATTTCTATGACAGGAAGCCATTAGAGACAGAAGCCATAAGGAGGAAACTTCTCTGAATCTCCTTAAAACTGCAGGGGCTTTTACTGAACAAAGTTACTTAGTGGTGAGAAACTGTTGTTGTTTTGGTATTACATTATTTCTTATTTTTAAATATGTATTTTTGCGAAGCTTAATCTATATCATGAATCAGAAACTAGTCTTTCAGTTTAGACTGTTGGGACTGTTTGGTTTTGTGCCCCCGAAAGAGGCTTCTGGTCAAATGCAGGGTGAACAGTTAAAGAGATCACAATCAGAAATGAGACCCTACTGTATCATCAGAGGGTTGAGTGAAGCTTTACTCACTCTATGCTTTTTAGAATTTCAGAATCTCCTCAGTTGAAAAAATGGATTACTTTACCACCAGCATCTTAGACTAGCCACCAGTCTCACTGACTTTATTTAAACCAGCAATGCAAAAAAAAAATTTGTTTGGACTACATGGGGATTCTGGGAGTTGTAGTCCAAAAAGGAACTTTTTTCAAATTCTGTGCTACGGTTTCTGATTTGGGCTGTGACTATAGCTCACAGGAATGATTCTCCTGATATTTTTATCCCTTTATTTCATTCTTACAAATTCTGAGCATAGCCATCTATTGACAGAATGATTATACTTTTTCACCATGCTTTGTGAGTATAAAAATGGTGACCAAATTGTGTGACAATACAGTTGATTTTCAGGAATCTTGAGTAAGTAAGTACATGTCCTGTGGATGCAGTGAATGTGCAAATAATATTTTATTTTAAGAAGTACACTAAAAACAATCCTCTCCATTAATGTGCTTTCTTACAGCATACAAAAATAATCAAGTCAATGTATCCCTTGCCACCCTGACCATACGAAAGATTATACTAAAATGGCAAAAAATTCTTTGCTTTGGAGGTTCAGTAGCCTAGGTTCAGCATAAAATGACTGAGGCTGAGATGTTATATCCAAGGAGTAAACCTTGTTGAGCTCAGTGGGGATTCTAAGTAAATACTAAATATGCATAGGGTTGCAATGTGAAGTTCCCTATTTATTTACAGACTGGCTGACCTTCAAGAGCCTATTAACATGAAACAACAATACACATCATTGGTCTGCCTTGGTTAATTGACTGTAATGGCTGGGTAACATTGTGAGACAAGATATATTAAGTACAGTCTTACCACAAGCCCAGTAACAGTTTTCTAGTTACACAGGAAATGCTGTTCTTTTTGGATTGCAACTGAATGAAATCTAGGGAAACAAGAAAAAAAAATCTCAGAAAACATTTGCCAATATAGACAGAAGGGAATAAATGGTCATCAGTATTCTCTAGAAATGTAGAATCTCAATTATTCTCACCAATGGGCCTCATTACAGTTATAATTGGGCAAAGTTATTCTAAATTTCTGCCAACCTATCAGGATCATTCCTTGCCTCCAGAGGCTTTAAAATGCTTTTAATAGCCCTTTCATTTGTGAGACAGCACCCTAGAGTCATATCAGCACATCAGTATTGGGGTTTTAATGTCATATCTGAAGATAAATGTTCAAATTGTCTTTTAGTAATTTGATCAGCCTATTAAAATATTACATCATCTTTCATGCAGAAAGTCTGTGAACCTTTGATAATGATATTTGATTAATTCATAATGACAGTAATTATTTTTCTTGATTGAACAGAGCAAAGAATATCATTTCTCTTTTCTTGATTAGAAAACACATGCAATATCTCTTAAAGACATTCAGTCAAAAGATGTTCATAGATACCCAGCAGAAATTGAAATCAGTGGTTTAAAAATGGCTTTTTAAATCAATACATGCAATATATGAGGACATTAATCAGATTGCTTACTGTATGAATGTTTTAATTTCTACACTTTTCTACTCTTTTAAGCTGCCGTTTAATTCTAGTGGCAACCTTACACATTTTTTTTCTACCCCACTCCTTTACTTTTCACCTGCTGCTTTCTTCATTCATTATTAAAATTTTATCAAACTCATATTAAAGAATGCATCTCACTTTAGGCTGAGAGGAAGCAAAATAAATTAAGTATCTTCATTTGCCCTTTCCCTAGTTTGTTTCTCCCCAGTCTATAGTATCTTCTGCAATCTTTCATCACAGAAATAGAGGACTGAAGTCAGAGGCAGCCTGAAACTCTGGTTACGAATTGAAATCACTGTTGGCCATGAGTCTGAATGATTGGCACAGCTCTGTTTCTTGGCAGCTTAGTGCTGAAAATTTTGGGTTGGACCCATACATGAAGTAACCCATTGGTATAAATGAGATTTAAGTTAGCTAACTCATGTCCTAGTGAACTGAATGAATCTCTTCTAAGTAAGTAGGTCTGGATCCAACCCTATATATTGCATTGATCCAGTTTAAAAATAATAATAAATAGTTTAGTTTTAGGCTAGATGGCTGCTAAGGACAGCACAGGTTTGCAACTAGTCTTTCCCCCCATTTCTATATTTTTTCCCATCAGATCATGGAACAGGAAGTTCAGAACCTGATGCAGTGGTCCCAGAGGTCATCTTTGCCATGAACACATCTCTGACCAGTGCAGTTTTCAGAAGACAGCATTGTAAGTGTGTAACTAAAGCAGCTCTTACTGTTGTGAACTCCTTCTTTGGTTGTCTTCTCCTCCACCACCACTTCCAGAGAATTGCAGAAAGCTCCAGAGTCTCTAAAAACAGCATTAATGTCTTTGTGTTGCCTCTGACAAAACAATTTGCCACTTTGCACCAAGAGGAACAATATGTATGGACAATGAGGAACAACAATAATAAAAAAAGATTCTGCCTCCTCAGTTGTCCTTAAAACTCTGCACTTATACCCAACTCTGCCTCCCCTCACCAAAACAAGAGTGAGAGGGGAGAGACACACACTCAGTGTAAGTGATAGCTCCCAACCCAATGCCCATCTGTTGCGATGGCAATGCTGCTGACTTCTGGTACACACAAAGGGTGAAAGGGGTGGGAGCAAAGGGATCACAGCATCTGTGCTACACAGAGTCATGATCTGTCTCAAGCAACAGCTGTTGAAAGGATCTACCAAAACCTCACAGCAGGTTGAAGAGACCCATGACGGTTTTCCCTACTCTGATAAAGATGGTCACTTGTTTTCCTTGGCATAATGAGTAACATGGACACATGTTTCTATATTTCAGGGAAAGGGGGGGTGGACATTCTCCACTCTCCTTCAATGCTTTCCTGTTTTTTTCTCAGAAGGAATTAAGAGCAATGTGGCAAGTATCTATCAAAAAAGCAACTCTGTCTATTAAAGCTGATAGACAGCTTTAGTTAGTTTTAAGCATATATTGCAAAATGTAGTGTACGAATATAAAGAACACGTGGTTGTGAAGTATGTGTAACATGCACATTTGCTGTCAAAGAGTTGTGATTATATACAGCTGCCTTCTCAGTGTACACCCAATGGCAAATTCAGCTTTGCCTATATGCAGCATGAAAAGGCACTCAGCCTTAAGGGGCACTGCAGCTTAGGTAATCTTAGTATAACAGAGGTCTGGGAGTCCTTTGGCAAATTCAATTGGAAAGGTGACTTATAATGATTGGGCTGGATCTTGATTTAAGCTTATGTAGTTGAGCTGGTAGATGATTGTACCACCCCACATGCTACATAAAGGGTTAAAAGACCTCACTAAGTGGATTAGGTCATTGTATATTGGGTTTAGGGAGAACCACTTTCCATGAGCTAAGCTTTGTACATGGACATTGCACTTTTCACCCCATTCAGCACTGTTTTCCCAACCCTCTATTTACCATTGGATGTGAACTCACACCGAACAAGTCTTGAAGAGAAATGGCAACGCAGAAAGAATCACAACCCGGAAACATCACCCAAGGAAACCTTCTGCTGTGCTTTTTGCAACCGGACTTGTCTATCTTGGATTGGCCTTTTTAGTCATCAGCGCTCTTGCAGAAAACGCGGGATGAGTCCTTCTTGAATCTTCGTTGCGAAGAAAAGCCAGAGAGAGAGAGAGAGAGAGAGAGAGAGAGATTGAGACTGGAAGAGCTGTTGTGTTCTTCTGCCAACCTAGTGGCACCTTAAATTGGAATCCACTCACTTTAAATAAATTTATTCAAATTATGTTCACTATGGATGCTTAGGATAGGCATTGTAACTCACCTGCTTTATGTGGCTGGGAATCATATTTCAAGGAACTTTCCCAAGTTCTGTCCAATTCTGAGAATCATAGAGCATATGATGGGAACACTTTCCTTGCCTGAGCTCTTGGAAACCCACTGCCACTCAGAACAGAAAACTGTAGGCTAGAAGGAAAAATAGATGGGCATAGCCTAAACTGGTCCCTTACATTCCTGTCCTCAGAGCTCACCAAGAAAGCTTTATATAATATGTTCTGTTTCCTTAGAAGTCCCTTTTGTTCAGCAGATACAGGTGGGTTGGGTCACTATGCTATTCGGCTACATTTTTCCAGTGTCATGTAGCAGCAGCTTGGGAAGGCAGACAAAAGCTGCTGGCTCTGAGCACCCTATTCCTCCAGTGCCTTAGTTCCTCCACATTCATAGACACTTTTGAGAGAAAGAGACCCTTAGTAGAATTTACCTCCCAATGAGTTCTCTGAAGCTGGGTGAACCTGTATCTGAAAATTCAGTGGAACTGGAGACATGGAAATAAGTGGTATTGTTATATGGTTTGACAGGATCCAGACTGAATATGATTGGTTTGCCTTCAATCTAAATCTACTGTAAATCAGCCCATTTATCTAATTATTGAAATGCCACTGCAAGTGGGTTGGTTATGATACAGGAAATATGGATTGAGTTGCTAGCTAGTTGAGCAACGATGAGAAAATAGTGTAACTACTTCACCTCCAAAAGAACCTTCCACCCACACATACAGCTGCATGGGCTCCAATTTCCCATGGTGCAATCCCATGCAGCTATGTAAGTTCGCAAATATCATAGCTATGCAAGCAGAACTGCTCCTTCATGAGGATCTTCCTCACTGAATCACCTCCGAGAGCTCTCTTGCATATTTGCAACAGAACTTTTTTTTTTTTTGCCTCAAAGGGCTATCTCAAAATGATTCACAAAATCCTCCTTGCCCAAATAATCCAGAAGACTTACATAACATGAAAAGTTTACATTTTGGTAATGAAGGCTGCAATCCAAAGCATGTGGACTCCACTGAGCTCAGTAGGATTTACAGGTCATAGAATCATAGAACTGCAGGAGACCAGGAGGGCCATCCAGTCCAATCAGGCCATGCAGGAATACACAATCAAAGCATACCCGACAGGTGGCCATCCGGCCTCTGTTTATAAACCCCCAAAGAAGGAGACTCCACCACACTCCACTGCCGAAAAGCTCTTACCATCAGGATATGATGAAACATGCTTATAGTTGCACTATCCATGAAGAAGCTGACCATGGAAGAAATATACCCTTCAACTGCCCCAATTTGGCTGGGACCATCCTGATTAATCCTACCTATTCTACCTTTGCAGCTGCTTTTAAAATGCCCCAGTTTTTCTGTCCTCTCACTTCCCTCTTTCTTCTCAGCTTACTTCAGTTGCTGCAGACTCAATTGACTCAGCGGCGGCGGCGGCGGCGGGGGGGGAACAGGAGAGGAAGGGGCTGAATCTTTCCTTCCCAGCCACCGCATGTAAAAACAAACTGATGCAATCTCTCCTAGGTTGTGTGTTCTTCCGCATTATTAACGTTTAACTTTTGCCGTCTTGACCACATACTGATGTTGCTTGGCCATACATGTCCCAGTTTTCATCTGTGAAATGTTGGAGGGTATGAAAAAAGCAACAACCATGCTTCAGAGGTAATGTTTAAATCCATCCTTAAGTCTCATTTATCATTTCTGCCTGTCAAAAGATGATGGGATGCATAGCAAAGGATTTCCCCCCACATGATTTAGATCATGCAAAAGCATGAACATATTTGACTTTTTATAGGTCATTGTATTAGCATTTTCAGCATGGGAAGTGCTTCACAGTTCATACTTCATACCAGTGGGGACTAGTAACTCTGATTTTGGAGGGGCAACAAAACCACTCTGGGTTTTATTCTGAACTTTAAAGTATCTATCCAAAGTGCTGAAATCTGTCCCCAAGATAGGTTCAACAGTTTGAAGGCTTCCTTTAAAGTTCAGACTAAACCCCAGAGTGGATTCATGCCTCACTGACACTGGAGCCATCAGCTGCCAGTCTTGCCATTTTGTCCTGTTTCAGGGAAGGCTAATTCTGGATGAGCTCTGAAAACAAGAAAGTCACGGGGTTTGAAGAGAGGAAGATCCAAACAGGGAGCATCCAGGTCTCAATGGGAGTCCAAGGTCTAACATGAAAGTTCCTAGCAGAGCACAATTTAGATCAGGAGTAGGCAAAATGCAATACTTCAGAGGTTGCTGAACTGCACCTCCCAACATTCCTTAGCATTGACTATCCTGATGGGCAATGTGGTCCAACAACATATGGAGGGTTGAACTTTGCCTACTCCTGATATAAACCTTGATCTTCTTCTGAGCAGGTCTTCTACATGAGTACTTACAATAATCTTGGAAAGAATTGTGAGAGCTGAAGCTTATAAGCCTCAGAAAGAGAGTTGTTGAAACGAGGGTTGTTCAGAGGGAGAGTTACTAGATCTGGCTGGCTTTTCTCCTTTACTGTCTACACCCAGGAGGGCCAAAGTCCAGCCCTTCAGACGTTGCTGAACTGCAACTCCGAGCATTCTTCAGCTTTAGCTCTCCTGGATTTGACAACGGCCTAGTACATGCTTTTAGACACCGATGCTCTCTGGGGATGCTAAATCCCTTCTTCCCCAAGGGGCAGAATCTTTCTGGAAGATATTAGAAACCTCAGTCTGGCCTGCTTCTCTGTGTTATCTGGCTGTGGATTGGCCTCTGAAGAAAACTCCTCCAGCAGGGCAGGACACAAGAGCCCTGTGTGGCAAATTTTGTTGAGAGGGAGTGACTTCTCAGAAGTCAGCTAGTGGCCATCTTGGTTGTGGGATTCATGGAGTAATGAGTTTAAAATTTAATTTTAATTTAATTTAACTGGTCATAGCAGTTTTTAAGCCAACAAGATTCAAGTACTTTGCCTTTAATTGAATGGGGATATGAGTAGCGGATCTATTCTATTGCCTCCAGTTAACCATTATTATGTTAGTGAATGAAGGCAGTCCCTACATTCCCAGAGCTGGAAAAAGGAATCTTTGGAGGACATTTTGCATTTAGCTCATGCAAGATTTCATTGGAGAATAATTAAGGAGGTGGGAAAGTGAAGCATAAAAAATAGAACTGCAAGAAGTTCACTTTGCTTGGTTCTGTGTGGAAGTTTGGGTTTGAGATCAAAGCACATCCCTTCCTTCTTTCCATCTTCCAGACTGATCTTGATTATGTGACCCATCCTTTGCCCTTTGAAAGATGCTGCAGTGAGCTCAGCTGGGATGACCTTTCCCAGCCCTCATAGCTTTCTCACGGGGAAGCAGAGAACAACCCAAGGGACCAGTCTGGCCCCAGCACAGCAACATCATGCTCCAAAATCAGAAACAGTCATTCAACAGCTCACTTATTAGGAAGAGAGCAGCAAGGGTCAACGGTGATGTAAGGCTCCTGGGACTTGTTTTCCAATCACCAAGCTACCCAACCCTACGTTCCCTGAGTCTTTTAAGCTGCTGAAGAACTCACAGTTCTCTCCTTTCCTTTCCATACACTTAATTGTGCAATCGGTGTTGTTTAGTAGATTAGTGCTCTACTGGCATTGTGAATCATATAGGTTAAAAGAGAGACCCACAGCACCTAACAGCTGGATTCTTTGGCAAGAAAGATATATTAGGAACACATGTAGTAGTGGTAGTACTAATAAGAGCAGCAGCAGTAATAGTCATAGTACCTTTCTTATTCTTAAATAACAGTTATCTGGCACCTTTAAGAAAAGGTTTAATATAGCTTTCATTTTCTCCCCCCCCCCTTTTTGTCACTTAGGAGATTTTCACACAGGGCCAAAATGCCCCGTTACTGCCCTGCCACCTCCTCTCCCGTTCCTGCTACGGAATAACGTAAATCTTTCACACACTTACCTTAATTACGTGGCAGGAATGGGCTCCCCCTCCTCTTGCTGGCTGGCCATAAATGCAGCTGTCGTAAGGCTGCTTTTACAACCGGCTGTCTGAAATGTTATCACGTTATTGCATGATAACAGCCGGGCGGTAAATTTAAAAAATAAAACTCCCCCAAACATACAATCAGTTCACCAAGCACAAAAACACACAGTTGAAACAGGGAGGGTAAAATAAAGGGTGCCACTTACCAGGATGTCCAGATCGTACCAGGAAGTGTTCGGAACGGACCTCCCCTCCACGGCTGTCACTTCAGAACAGGAACGGGGCTCCTGTTCGCACACCCGTGATTGCGTGATAGCGACGGAACGGGAGGTCTATTCATGATGAAGAATCGTGATTACATTGTTCCGGAACAGTCACGGGAGCAGGATGGATGCAGGACAGAACGGGGTCAATGTCATCCGAAAGGGAAAACCTTTCCCGACCCTGTTCTGTTCCTGCCATGGGATATATAGCCCTTGAGAAAATCTCCTTACTGTTGTGGCAGTGGTGTTAAAATTCTGTTAAGTGCATCAGTGGGTTACAATGAGATTGGAATAATGCAAAAGGAAGAAGGGATGGGCTAGGAAGAGGAAAATCAGAAAAGTCACTACCATTGCTTACCTAATGGTTACATAACTGGCCATTGCTTGAGATATTCTAGAAGGGAAAAGAGTGTGCAAAATAGGGGTTGGTTGCAACCAGGCATTCTCCTGGATGAAGTCACTGATTTAGGACATTTTCAGACAAGGACTTATACCCCATTTCTGCTTCACTAGCCATCCTCCCGCCCCACTCCCGTCCCTGCCACAGAATAAAAATAATTTTTTCAGACACTTACCTTCTTGCATGAGAGACTGTGCTCCCCCTCCTGTCAGCTGGCCAGGAGTAAATGCAGCTGACCCAGAAAGCAAATCCTGCCTGTTCTCATGAGAGAAAAATTGAGTGGGGAATTTAAAAATAAAAGTAGAAAAAAAGTTAAAAAGTACACCAAGCACAAAAACACATTAAAAAAAAACACAAGTAACCTGGGGGAGGAGGGGTGTCACTTACCTCCTCATTCCGATCTCCACCAGAAGTGTTCGAACGGTCCTCCCCCCGTGGCTGGCATCATAGCAGCATAATGGGAGAGGAACGGGACGCCTTTCAGACTATCCATGATTCTGTGACAGAAACGGAATGGATGGTCTATTAACGATGTTTCCCCATGATTGCAATATCAAGGATGCAGAACGGGGGCAGCACAGGAACAGCATGGGACAGGGTCAACATCATCTGAAAGGAGAACGCTTTCTCAACCCTGTTCCGTGCTGTGTTTTGGGCCCGTCTGAAAAAATCCTTAGTAGACATAAGTTGTCCATGAATAAAATATGCCGCGGCTGCCTCCAGTCCTACATGGAAGTGACATGGACGATTTCGTCAGAGGGACGGTGTCATCTGAAATGGAGTTCCTGATGCGCGGCAGCACCGAAGCTCTCCCACAAGCTTGTAGCGCGGTAAGACGTGTCTGAAAATGTCCAAACTGTGAACTTTTTAAGCCTAAATTCTGCTGTTAGTCCCAAATAGAGTAGAGCCATTGAATCACTGGGACTGATGAGTGACTCACAAGGTGACTCACTATTTGACAATTGATTCAGTGGGTCTCCTCTAGCTGGGATTAACCAACAAGATGTCAGTCGAAGAGTGTAATCTAAACACTGAAAATAGCTGAAATACACTGGGGAGTTGAGGTAATAAGTGAATTTTTTTCCAAATAAATGTGAAATGTTTAACATAGTAGAAGAAAAATGTAATCCACAAATATAAGCAGGTGAATCAGCAGTTGAATCATACAGTGGGATGTAGAGATTATAGTGAATAAGATGACCTAACCATTATAGGAAGATGCTGATAATTTGGAGTGATTTGAAGGAGAACAATACAGATATTAAAGCTTCAAGATACTTGAAGGAAAAATATGTGAGGAGCATCTGAAGGATGTGCTTAACCTGGAGAAAAAAAATGTTTAAGAAATTATGTCAGAGATTTGTTACAGTGAGAGGTTGAAACAATAGAACCCAGATTTACTTGGCTTGTTTCAGCTGCTTCATACATTACTTTTCCCACCTGGATCAATTTGATGCTTGGATAAAGAAACAGAAATATATTTCAGTAAATAAAGATTTTTTAGTTTTAAAATGGCTGTGGGTAAACTGAATGAACGACTTCCATTAAATAAGTTGAATGTAATATATTTATTTAATAAACATAATAGGATAAAGCAGATTACCGTAAAGACCTTTCATGTCATCTTGAGAACATACATTTCCTGGCATCTCAGAAAGTACTCTTTTGTTCCGTGTTCTAAGCTTGTTGACCACATTTTTATTGCCACACAACATCTGATGTACTGAGATGCAGATGAGCAGTCTTCATCACAATAAGCAAGCGAGGTAGCTGCATTGTTTGTCTGCTGTCCACTTTATTTTTATTAACATTTTTATATCCTCCTTCATCAGAGAATCAAGCTTTCTTTATAAAATGCTAAAAAGTACAACACACTATATAAGGTCTGTTTATTAAATAACAAGACTGATACAATAACGCATCTTTATTTGTATGTATTACAATTCTAATGCTTGTTCCCTTCAATATAATTGCTGATCACACTCACACACTCACAAATGATGCAGTCTTGTTTTCCTCTGGTTGAAGGTGTGGAGCAGATCAGTTTCTGACAGGTGTTTCAACACGTTTGCTGTTTTCTTCTTTTTACTGCATCAATTGACTCAAAACGTGTTCCTTTAAGCACTGATTTCACTTTAGGAAAAAGAAAAAAGTCACATGGTGCCAAATCTGGCAAACATGGAAGATGTTCCAGTGTACTAATGCGTTTATTGACCAAAACCTGCTTCACAGAAACTGCTGTGTGAGCAGGCGCATTGTCTTGATGAAGAATGAAACCATTTCCCCACAATTCTGGCCTTTTTCTCCTAACTCCTTCTCTCAGATTTGTCAAAACTTCCTTATAATAATGCTGGTTCACTGTTCTGCCTTCTGGAACTCATTCTGCCAAAATTATGCCCTTGATGTCAAAAAACAACAACAATGAGCATGGCTTTGAACGCGGACTTATTTTGATGTGCTTCTTTCATTCTTGGTGATGGTGTTTTCTGGTGCATTGACTGTCGTTTTGTCTCAGGATCGTACTGGAAGATCCAGGTTTCATCACAAGTGATGATTTTTTTGAAAAAGGTTTGGGTCCGTCTCAAGTTGCTGCAGAATGTCAGCGCAAATTTCCTTGCAGCATTCTTTTTGCTCTGGTGTGAGAACCCTTGGGACCATCTTGGCACAAACTTTTCTTATGTTGAGATCCTCATACAAAATTTTCCACACAGTGTCTTTGTCAATGTTCACAGCTTCAACTATCATTTGGAACTGAGTTGGCGGTATTCTCAAACAATCTGGCTGATTTTTTCCACAATTTCTTCAGTTCTTGAAGTGGAATGTCATTCAGGGCGTTCATCATCTTCCACATTCTCACATCCTTCTCTGAATCTTTTGTGCCACTCAAACACATGCATGAGACATACAGTCTTCCCCGTAGGCCTCAGTATGCATTTGAAAAGATTCCATTGTTGTTTTGTTCAATTTTACTATTTTACCAAATTGACATGTTGCTTGACTTGTAAACCTAACATTTTTCCTGCACACAACAGACAACACAGCTGCTTTAAATGATGATTGACAATTAACTGAAAGGCTGAGAGTGTTGATGTCTGTCATGGAGGTTCAGACATGTTCAAGATCACCACTCAAGTGCTCACAATCAATTCTCCCTGATTTGTCTGAAAGGTAGAAACACAGTGTCGTTATTTAATAGACAGACCTCATATAAAACAATAAAATAGTATTGAATACAGCAGTAAAAAAAAGTCTTATTAAACACATGCGATTTGTAAAAATCCTAAGAGATTTTATTTTTAGGTCTACTTCTAGTATCTGAAGGATAACAGCATAGACAGAACTTGGGAATTTTACTTTTGGGCAGCCCAAAGCTAGCTGAGCAATTTGCGGAGCTGGCATCTGAAAAAGTAAGTTTTCTAAGCCCTAAGAATATGCTCCCAGCACACCTCTGTGGAGAAGGAACTATACCAGTCAGGGAATCTCCGTCAAAAAATCTCTCTTCAGTCACCATCTGACTTACCAGAGTCAGTTCTGAATCACAGTAGCACTTGCTTTTTTGTAATGTAGATTTCAGGGGTGTATGTGTGTTGGGGGGAGTTCTAGAATGGGATCAGATCAGGGAATGGAGTTAAAGCCTATTCCCTCACAGGTAGGGTCTCAGTTCAAATTAGGCTCTTTATAAGTAATCAGCAGCGCCTTGAATTTGATGTGAAGTCGAAGGCTTTCATGGGCGGCATCCATAGGTTTTCTGTGTTTTTTCCCCAGGCTGTGAGGCCATGTTCTGGAAGAGTTTATTAATGACATTTCTCCTGCATCTGTGGCTGGCATCTTCAGAGAATGGTGGTGTGGGGGGCGGTTTTCTATACTGTGAGCCCCTGTTGGAGAGGATATGTAAATTTGTGTATTTGAATTAGTAGTTCCTGGGGGGAGATATGCAAGGAGGATTAGTGTCTGTTTGGCTAATGGCCCATTATTTGCTGGAAGTCCCCCTGTCCCTGGGTGGAACTCGTTTGCATGTGTTCAGTTTTGATTTTGGTGTTTTCAAGACTGGTAGCCAAACTTTTGCACAGAGAATCTACTGAAATCCACAACTGGACAACTTCAACAGAAAAGAAGAAACCCTTAAAGTAAACAAAGTTTGGCTACCAGTCTTGAAAAACACCAAAATCAAAACTCAGCACATGCGAATGAACTCCACCCAGGGACAGGGGGATTACCAGCAGATGATGGGCCATTAGCCAAACAGACACTAAACCTCCTTGCATATCTTCCCCCAGGAACCACCCATTCAAATACACAAATTTACATATCCTCTCCAACAGGGGCTCACAGTATATAAACACACACACACACATTCTCTGAAGATGCCAGCCACAGATACAGGTGAAATGTCAGGAATAAACTCTTCCAGAACACGGCCTCACAGCCTGGAAAAAACCCACAGAAAACCTTGAATTTGGTTTGGAAAGATATTGGCAGCTGGCTGAATTCTTTTAGAACAGATGCATTTTGATCCCTTTAGGAGGGAGCTATTGTGTTCATGTCCTTCTAGTAGGCTCCCTCTTGAGTCTTCTGGTTCACCACTGTGTTAAAAGAACACTACCCTACATAGGCCTTTTGTTTAATCCAGCATGGCTCTTCTTGTATTCAGTGGCTAGTCCCATGAAGACTGCTAGTAGATATCTTCTGCCCTAACTCCAATTTCCATTAAGTTTTCAAGAGAAGACATATATACTGGATCTATCCATTTTCTATCTGCCTGTTTATCTAGGTTGCAGTTGGTGCACAGCCTAATTTGATAAAAGATCTTCCATATCACTATAATCATGTGGAACCACTGTGAGAAACCTGAATCTAGGAGTGTCACTAAACTGCAAACCTCATCTTTCAAAGGAAGTGTATCCCCATTCAGACTAATCAAATATTATTTCCGCAAACAAATGAATAACTCATCTCTGTAGAACTTAGCTCTTCTTTTAAAATCAAGCTTCTGTTCAGTGCCTCTCTGTGTCCAGACTTTTATATTGGTTTTAGGCACTTGGTCAGCACTTCATCTGCTTCACTTGAGTTGAATGCCAGAGAGAAGTAGAAATTGACATGTTGGCAATGTCTGTTGACAGGTGAGTCCTGATATTGGCCACCAACTTAGCAAATGGGACAGATATGAGGAATGTGCATGACTGATAGTATAGTAACATCAGAGCTAGAATATGATACATGTACTACACATCCTAAGGAGAGAGGCTCTTTTTCTTTACTGGCATTATTAGTAATACTATTATATTGTTTAGGTCTTCAAGGAAATACAATTACAGACCAAAAAGGTAAGGACAGTAAGGGCTATGATCCTGGTAAGCATTTGCTCGTGTAGTACAAGATATTGTGGCACAACCTGTGGTTCACCAGAGAATGGCTTGTGAAACAGCTGAATAGATTATTGTCTTCAGAATTTCTTCTGACTCCAATGTTATCTTTCTGAACTGAGAATGCAGAGAACTAAAGGAAGAAGACCAGAAGTTTGCTTGCTCTGTTCTGAATTAGAGTCCATGAGGACCATGTAAAGAGAGAACAAGTAAGCTCCCATTATCTATCGCTGTAAGGTCTGGGAAATGTTTAAATCTCCAGTCCCCTTGCAAGGGCTAGATGGTACTATTGATATATGTAAATTTAAATGTAGATGGTATCCAGTTCTATAACATAATCTCTGTGAATCATTTTTCATCAAATTCAGGATAAGCATCTCTTATCCCGTTTGCATAGGTCAAAGTGTTCTCAATTAGTCAATATATATGTTCTGTACACAGTATCTGATACCTGTTGTTTCTTCAGGTTGTTTCCACCTTCTGGTGACCCTAAAGCAAACCTATCATGGGGTTTTCTGGGCAAGATTTGTTCAGAGGGGGGTTGCCTTTGCCTTCCTCTGAGACTGTGGGAGTGTGACTTCCCTAAGGTGGGTGTCCTTTGCAGAATGGGGATTCAAACTCTCATCTCCAGGGTCCTAGTCGAATATCCAAACCACTACACCACATTGGCTCTCATTCCTAGGAGATTTTCACACGCCGAAAATATTGCCTCCAGAAACCGGGACAGAAATATTTCTGTCCCGGAAGCAGTGCCTCGGTTCGCACGCTCACCTCCCTCTTCCGTTGTTCCGTCGTCCTCGCTTTGGGTTTTTCCCTCCCTCTTCTGGAATATTTTACTAACGGGAGTTTGCCGTTAATAAAATATTCCGGAAGAGAGAGGAAAAAACCCAAAGCGAGGACGACGGAACAACGGAAGAGGGAGGTGAGCGTGCGAACCGCGGCGCTGCTTCCGGGACAGAAATATTTCTGTCCCGGTTTCTGGAGGCAATATTTTCGGCGTGTGAAAATCTCCCTAGTTACATTTATGCCCCACATTTCCTTCAATGAGCTCAAGGCAACAAATATGGTTCTCCTCTTCCCTGTTTTATCCTCACAACAATCTAGTGAAGAAGGTCAGTCTGAAAGAGTGAATCACCCAAGGTAACCAAGGGAGTTTCATGGCTCAACAATGACTCAAACCTGTATCTCCCTGGTGTCATTCCAACAGGCGAACCACTATACCATACTGGCTACAAGCTGTAATCCACTGATTGGCATGTTTCACATCTGTTGAAGATTCAGTTGCATATTTTAAAAAAATTAACTCTGCTGAATGTATCAAGCTGAACTTAGCAAAAACTCTTGGACTTGAATCTCCAGAAATATGCTAGCTCTTATCTCCCTGTACATCATGTGCTTTAAAACAAACAAACTTATTTTTAGTGTTTAGTCCAGTTTTTTTTTTTTTCAGAATGAGCAGGTTTTGCTTTTTGCCTTTTCAAACAAGAACAACTATGGAGTAGGATCCAATTAGACATTGACAATGGAAACTGACAGTGCACAAGTCAGCTGTGTCAAAATACTTTTTCATTTTGAATCTTGTGCAGTACTGATAGACTTCTAACATTCATACATATTGAAGCCTCTCAGCCTTAAATACGTTTCTGTGATGAGGGTTAGTTAATATTGAATATTCTCTTGTTTGTTAAGAAATAAAATGATCAAGAGGGGTTTTTCCTCTTGTGATAAATAGAGAATATAGAGACTGGAAATATTGTCAACTTCCCTTGGAGTTCTCAAATATATGCTAAAATATGTACTGTATATGAAAACTATTTTTGAGGCAATAGCAATAGCATTTCTATTTCTATACTGCTTATTAGTGCTAAGCACTCCCTAAGTGGTTTACAATGTGTTAGCTAATTGCCCCCAACAAGCTGGGTACTCATTGTACCAACCTAAGGAAGGATGGAAGGCTGGGTGAACCTTGGAGCCCTGTAGAATCAAACTTACAACATTGTGACTGCAGTACTGGTATTTAACCACTGTGCCACCAGGGCTCCTTATGCCTTCTGCACATTTATTTACCTAATGAATCAAAATTTAATGTTCATCAGTTAAAAAACAATCTAGTGGTAAACAGCTTTAGTTCTACAAAATGGCATAATGATTATTACTAATATTACTGCTGGAAATGACCAGTTGAGACTACAGGTTGGATCCAGGATTTTCTTCTGGTAGTGGGAGCTGGCATTCCACTCAGAACATCCCTGATGGCTAAATGGGCATGGAGAGAGAAGCAAGCTTTTCTAATTTCCAAGACCAACTCTACCACTATTTCAGAGGGTGTCCTCCCCCCTCCAGGAGATTTTTTGGGGACACAGGTGAATGCAGGGGAAGTAGGGCATTAGCAAAGATCACCAGCTCCCCTATTCACTGCTTCCAACAGAATGTGACTTGTAACTCTATAATGACAGTACAGATCGAGTTTTCCTTATCTAGAATGCGAAATCTAAAATACTCCAAAATCCAAAATTGTCCACATTGGTGGCTGTGATATTGACACCTTTGCTTTCTGATGGTTCATTGTACACAAACTTTGTTTCATGCACAAAGCTATTAAAAATATTGTGTATAAAATTATCTTCAGGCTATGTGTATAAGGTGTGTATGAAACATAAACAGATTTTGTGTTTAGATTTGGTCCCCATCTCCAAGATATCTCATTATGTATATGCAAGTATTCTAAAATCTGAAATCTGGTCCCAAGCATTTTGAATAAGGAGTATTCAAGCTGTATAGGCCTACTGTGAGCTGGAGGGGGGGATGTATGCTAAACCCACTCCCCATATTCTATAATGTCTCTCTAAATGGGGCCAAAATGAATGGTGACCTGGTGTGTTGTCCTTTGAGCCTGTGCAATAGATTTTTCTGGTGGAGCGCAGCATGCACAGAACTGGCCTCACTCTTTAAACCAAAGGTTCATCTGCTGTGGCCTTGCAAGCATGGACGGTAGCAGCGAGGTCCTCGGGTCATAGGTTTGGTTAGAGTTTCCTTCTCTTAGATGGTTGACCTTACAGGGTTGGACGAGCACCATCTGCCCGGGTTTGGGATTAGAGTTTTCCTTCTCCTAGGACGGCTGCCACAAGGCTAGAGAGCCCATCCTGCCCTTTGACGCTCTTTGTCAGACCCTTCGGTTTTGACCTGTCTGGCCTGGGAGACCCTACCAGTGGCTATTATGCCACTGAGTCCCATTGTGTGGGGTACCGAGTGGAAAGAGAGGATTGAAGGGGGCCCAGTGACTTTTGCCCCATGACATCACTGCATTCCCAGACAGATGCCCAAATGATGTTGTTGGAAGACTTGCTAAAGGAGCAGGAATGGGAGGGAGACAGCAGGATAAACCAAAAGATTAATGAGCTCATGTCATGAGCTGTTGATAAGAATCACTCCAAAAGGTTTGACATAATACAGATAGAGTATTTCTGATGGTATAAAGCACAGGTTAAAAGCAGTCAGAGACAGCTTGACTAGCAAGTTTTAAAATAGCAGGACCAACTTCTTCAGCTAAACCGTTCCCCCTCCCTCACATCTTAATCACAATTCTTCTGAGCAGGCAAAGTATATTTTCACATATTGGAATGTACTGACATATACAAATGAGTACCATGCACTTTGTGGCTCAGAGGCACATAATGAGAATACGTGTGCCCTAAATCAACACCCAGTGCTTTATTTATTCTGCTGTGGCCCTCAGAGAATAGACTGGGAAGGGAGCATGGCTGCAGGTCTGGAGTGCATCAAGGCATGCATTATTTTCTATCACTCTAAAAAGTATTGATCAGAGCAGAGAGTCCACTAATGTAAGGAAAACACATGCCAAGCAAAAGAGTGACCATGGGGGAGATACTGCCCTTTACTGAGATCTGTGCACCACTTCTGATGGCTCCTGAACTTCTACAACTGTAGAAGTTACTGGCAACAGGAAGTATCCAAATCTCCTCTTATGAAAAGGACAGCCTCTTGAGTGTTATGGTGGAGAGCAGCTGCCTAGCAGACATCAGTAGTTTTGTGGTTGGGATGGGGTAACTACAGCAGGCTAATGACAACTGACCCTCCCCCAGCATGCCTTAGAAGGTACAGACAATATGGTCTATTATTCATTCTTAAGAGACTATAAATAGCTTGGACAAATAAGTCCTGGTTCTTTGCTCATTTGGCCATTTCTGAAATGGCAGTTGTTTGAAACAGGTGTGGTAGGCCAGCTGTCTTCCATCTTGTCTTTCCAAGAATCTATGGACTAAGCATAATGTCATAATCGCAATGCAAAATGCTTATCTTTTTCTGAGTGGGGAGTTTGCAAAATGTGCTTTCTTAAAGTCCATCTTCTTTTTAACTATTTCCTCCAGCCCAGCCAGATCAAGTCATCACTTTGAATACTATGGATCATGAATAGTGTGTTTCTTAGGCTTCTATCTCTTCATTTACCAGTTTCAGGACATGCCACATGAAACGTCTCCTGAAAACTTCCCATTTGCAGATAGTTTTAGATTACTGGTGACATCAGAACAGAAAATAAATCTGTAATCATTTTAATCTTGTGAAAAACACATTCAAATCCAAATCTGCCAGACAACTAAATGACTCAGAAAACTAGTCAAACAACACATTTGAGTTCTGGAACTGAACAAGCAATTGTTGTGTTTGTTTATGTATGTATGCATATTCTCCCCCGCCCTCTAAGAACTGACTTTTTCTGTGATTTGCATACCTCTGAGTATTCCTTGCCTAAGAAACTCTTAAGAAATTCATGGGTTGCCATAAGTCAAGAGACAAGCTGAAGGCATATAGACACAACCAATTATGTATAGAAAAGGCTTGGAATAGGTTTGGAAGGGGGATTTGTTAATTTGTTATTGTTTAAAATGCATCCTTATATTTTGCTAAGCCCTCCACTTGAGTTTCCAAAGTGGCTTTCAGATAAAATAGGACCAAATACAGCTGGACTTACAGCAAGTGAGCTGAATCTATAAAAATGGCTTTTGAGACAAGGTATGCCCTCTGACAATCTAGTGAGTTCTCATTTCTCAAATACCAAAAATCAACCAATATTAGAGAAAACAATTGATTTCCCTCCATGTTTCCCTGATGAATGGTTCTTCTTTTACAGAACCCCAAAAGGACCTGATAGGTATTGACTGAATACCTCTAGCAAAATTTGTGGATATGGGCAGTGTGTTGGGCAGAATGTTATATAAAGATCTTTTCTCAAGCAGTCTCCTCTGGTGTCTTCAAACTATCTAAGGTGTTTTGTGGCAAAAACAAAACAAAAAAAAAAAAAGAAAGAAAAGAAAAGAAAAAAAAAGAAAAAGAAAAAAGAAAAAACTTCAAAACATCCACAATGGTAACCCTATCAACGTTCATATTTACTGGGTCTTGAAAGCTCTTTTGCTCAGCCACAACTGTCTGAACCAGAAACTTTCTTATTCCTTGTTTTCCTTGTTCTTGATCAGAGAATAGATGTCTTCAAGACATGGAGGCTTCTGTCATACTTTATAGAAGTGTTGGTTAGATGAACAGAAAAAGCCTGGGAGGATGTAGAAGGACTGAAGGATATGACACAAGTACAGGAGATAGAAATATCCACAATTAAAAATGTGAGCAAAACTGTTGTGTTGCACAATGTAGCGCTGAACACCATGCAGTGATTTATTCATGCCAAAGTGTTACCTGATTGGGGGAGAGATTTGGAGCACTAAATGTGGGATTGATTTGTTTTTCATTTGTGTAATATTACACATTTCTCACATGTGCCAAATTAAGGAGAAAGGAAAGGGGAAAGAACTGTCTAAACCTCACAGTTATAGTCTGTTGAATTTTGGTCAGGTAATGAGAAAACCATATGGTTAATGGCCAGTTCTTACCCAAAGGCATTACGTTTAGTAAGTATATTTGCTCTTTTGCTGTAAAGGGAAGAAGAGAGAAAAGAAAGCTTGTTTTAAGAAAGTCTTTACAGCTTACAAAGCATGAGTTTTCTGGAGACAAGAAGTCAGAATGCACTGATATTAGAAAGACAGATATCACAAATTTTATTCTCCAAAATAGGCAGGAGGCAGTCAGCATAACTGAAGCCCTTTTTAAATGGTAGGGCCACTTCACCAGTGTTAGTTTTAGCTGAATATTAAATCTGCTCAGCTTCTGAGAGTATTAGGAAGGCAGGGTTGGCCCACGGCATTTTTCTGTCTGAGTCACAAGAATAAATAGAGCCCCCCACAACCCTTCGAGTCAAATGGCATAATACCTGAAGACTGCCAAATTTGTTTTGGAAAATGAGGGAGAAAATGCCACAAGCACCTCCTTCAGCCAATACAATACTAGCAAAGTAAAATGACCAACCATTTGCTGCCATTTGATGACACAAAAAATCTGTTGCCTGAGGTGCCCCCCTTCCTCTACTTAATGGTAGGGTCAGACCTGTATGATGGAGCTCAACACAGAGCAGAGCAAGCCAGCTGAAATGAAGAGCTGAGCTCTCCAGACCTGGAGTGGCTCTTGCATTTCCTCAGAAATCATTTCCAGAGTTGACATTAGTGGGCACAAAAGTCCTTGTGTAATGCCTTTAAGGAGGACCACTCCAGTTATGCATTCAGATTACTTCTCAAGAGGGACTTCTTTAAATTCTACCACATTGTTCCACTCTTTTTTTCCTTTCTAGTATGAAGAACCATAGTACTACCTTGATACCTTACAGATGATGTAACCAATACAGAGCTGGTGCACCCTACCACAGGTCACATTTCATTTGTAATGCAGACATTTCAGAAAGATTGTAATCTTTGTAACAGGGCAGGGCCTTCCATTAGGCAGAGCAAGACAGCCATCTCAGGTAGCAAATCTGGGATGCCATGAAAAAGCAGCAAATTGTGATCTGTTTATAATTCACTGTCATATTTTTACCATTCAGTATGGTGAGTGTTTGGCCTATGGAGTTTTCTGGCTTGGGTACCAAAACAACTTGGCTGGCTTTGGTTGCTATTCATCTTCATCACTTGGGTGGTGGGTATAGGCACTGTTTGCTACTCCCCCCTCAGGCAGCAAAATATGTTGGGCTGGCCCTGCTTGGTAGGAATCAGTAGAACTAGTTGTTGTTAATGTAACTTCAAGCTGACTTAAGGAGACCCTAAGGGTTTTCCAGACAAGATTTACTCAGAGGTTTTCTATTGCCACTTGGGCTTCCCTGGCTGAGAGGATTTGAACTCTGGCTCCCTGGAGCCCTATATCCAACACTCAAATTGTTACACCATGCTGGCTGTCTTCAGGCTTGGGCTGCATTTTTCCTCAGGGACAATCAAGAGATGACACTTAACACAGCTTAGTTTGTTGCTTCACTGAGACTATTCCTGCCTTGGTTTTTCATTTGACTCTTCACCTAATCTGAGCTGCCAGAATGCTTTTACAGCAAGTGTTGGCTGAAGATTTCAAAACCTGGAGCCATCCCATGAACAGAACCAACAGCTGGAGCATCCTGGGTGCCTCACCCTGTCCTTACGCAGTCTTATCCCATACAAAAAGTTCTTTAGTGCCAGCAAGTCTGGAATTCCTATGGCAGGAAGAGGTGGGGGAAGGAAAAGCGCACATTTTGTGGGTAGAGGGAATGTCAGAGGGCTTGCGTGCAATGGGTGAAAGCAGCAGCAACAGCAGCAGCTGGCATAAACAGGTGGGCCCAGACTGTGTGGATTCCCTCACCCACCCCCTTTGCTCAGAAGCTGCTGGCTGGTTGGAAGCTCTGGAATTATGCAAGCAGTTGCTTGGGGGACAGAGCAAATGGTAGGAACCTGGCAAGGCAGCTGACTCTAAAGAGTGACTATGGCCAAAAACTTGACTGAAGGGGTAAAAGAAAAGGCTGCAGGCCAAGAGGAGGTAAACTGGCAAGGAAGAATGCCTTTTATAGCATTAAATGGCACGGCCTAAACCCAGTTACCATTGTTTCTATAGACCTATAGAATCAATGGAATTTAAATATGTGGTTGACTTATATAAGTCAATAGTTGATTCCATAGATCCATTCTAGTTGGGATAAGCAATTGGTTTTAGGCCTCTGAGGTACAGTGTGTGTGTGTGTGTGTGTGCTAGTGTGTGTGTGCTAGCCTAAATTCTTTATTGGTCCTGACTGAAGTAGAATAATAGAATCATAGAGTTGAAAGAGACCTCAAGAGCCATCCAGTCCAACGCTCTGCCTTGCAGGAATACACAATCAAAGCACTCCTGACAGATGAGCATCCAGCCTCTGTTTAAAAACCTCCAAAGAAGGAGACTCTACCACACTCCAAGGCAGTGTATTCCACTGTTGAATAGCTCTTACCATCAGGAAATTCTTCCTAATGTTTAGGTGGAATCTCTTTTCCTATAGTTTGAGTCCATTGCTCTGTGTCCTAGTCTCTAGAGCAGCAGAAAACAAGCTTGCTCATTCTTCAATATTACATCCTTTCAAGTATTTAAACATGGCTATCATGTCCCCTCTTAATCTTCTCTTCTCCAGGCTAAACATACCCAGCTACCCAAACTGCTCCTCATAGGGCATGGCTTCCAGACCTTTCACCATTTTGGTCTCCCCCTCTGGACACAGTATTCCAGCTTGTCAATATCCTTCTTGAATTGTGGTGCTCAGAACTGGACACAGTATTCCAGGTAAAGTCTGACCAAAGCAGAATAAAGTGGTACTGTTACATCCCTCGATCTAGACACTATACTCCTATTGAATCCGTTAAATTTGTCTATATGTTTATTTGTCATTCATCAATTGATTGAATGTGTCTGTTCTGTTTGGGACTAACCAACAGCTGAAATTTCTTTCAACACCCCCCCAACATACATGAGCGCAAGTCCAAATAGTTAATCATATCTTCATACATAGAACATAAAGATTCTCCTTATCTAGTCATACATTTTGTTAATCTGTTGCTATTCATTATGGAACAACAGGCTGAAATGATACAATTGTTGTATGTGAAAAATGAGATCACACACTTTTGTTTTTCATATTCTATCATCATGATTTTAAAAGATACAATTCAAAAAAGGATAAGCATGCTAAATCCCAATAATTAAATTGTGAGATTGAAATAAGAGAGATTTCAAAGGGCTAAACTGTATCTGGAACATGTCCAAGTTAATATCTAATTTGGATATGAATCATAGAATCATAGAATCATAGAACTGCAGAGTTGGAAGAGACCACGAGGGCCATCCAGTCCAACCCCCCTGCCACGCAGGAAATCTTGATCAAAGCATCCCCAACAGATGGCCATCCAGCCTCTGTTTAAAGACCTCCAAGGAAGGAGACCCCACCACGCTCCGAGGGAGTGTGTTCCACTGCCAAACAGCTCTGACTGTCAAAAAGTTCCTCCTCATGTTGAGGTGGAATCTCTGTTCCTGGAGCTTGCACCCATTGCTCCGTGTTCCAGTCTCTGGCGCAGCAGAAAACAAGCCTGCTCCATCCTCAGCGTGACATCCCTTCAAATACTTAAACAGGGCTATCATATCGCCTCTTAACCGTCTTTTTTCCAGGCTAAACATACCCAGCTCCCTAAGTCTCTCCTCATAAGGCATCGTTTCCAGACCTTTCACCATTTTAGTTGCCCTTCTCTGGACACGCTCCAATTTGTCAATATCCTTTCTGAATTGTGGTGCCCAGAACTGGACACAGTATTCTAAGTGAGGTCCGACCAAGGCAGAATAGAGTGGCACTATTACTTCCCTTGATCTAGACACTATACTTCTATTGATACAGCCCAAAATCGCATTGGCCTTTTTAGCTGCCGCATCACACTGTTGGCTCATGTTCAACTTGTGGTCTACTAGGACTCCTAGATCCCTTTCGCACGTAGTCTCATTCAGCCAGGTCTCTCCCATCCTATATTTATGCATTTCATTTTTCTGCCCTAAATGCAGTACTTTACATTTCTCCGTATTGAATTTCATTTTGTTAGCTTTGGCCCAGCTCTCCAGTCTATCCAGGTCATTCTGAATTTTGATCCTGTCCTCTAGGGTATTAGCTACTCCTCCCAATTTGGTGTCATCTGCAAATTTGATAAGTATGCCCCTAATTCCCCCATCTAAGTCATTGATAAAGATGTTGAATAGCACTGGGCCCAGGACAGAACCCTGTGGCACCCCACTGGTCACATCTTTCCAAGACGAAGAGGAGCCACTGCTGAGCACCCTCTGGGTTCGGCCGGTTAACCAATTACAAATCCATTGAACAGTTAACTTGTCTAGCCCACATTTTACAAGCTTGTTTGCAAGAATGTCATGGGGAACCTTGTCAAAGGCCTTACTGAAATCAAGGTATGCAATGTCCACAGCATTCCCTTCATCTACCAAGCTGGTAACTTTATCAAAAAAGGAGATCAGATTAGTCTGGCATGACTTGTTTCTCTGAAACCCATGTTGACTTTTTGTGATTATGGCATTGCTTTCTAAATGTTCACAGACTCTCTGTTCAATGATCTGCTCTAGAATCTTCCCTGGTATTGATGTCAGACTAACTGGACGATAATTGTTGGGAGCCTCTTTTTTCCCCTTTTTGAAGATGGGAACAACGTTTGCCCTCCTCCAGTCTGCTGGGACTTCTCCTGTTCTCCAGGAGTTCTCAAATATTATTGCCAATGGCTCTGAGATTATATTTGCCAGCTCTTTTAATACTCTTGGATGTAGTTTCCAGCAATATGGTAGAACAAAAGGTTGAAACTCTTGATTCTAACTGGCATTTCTTTAGTATTCAGCATTCTTGCACACTCTGGCTTTTCTTCGCAAATGGAGATTCAGGAAGGACTCATCCTGCGCTTTCTGCAAGCGCGCTGATGACTAAAAAAGCCAATCCGAGATAAACAAGTCCGGTTGCAAAAAGCACAGCAGAAGGTCTCCTTGGGTGATGTTTTTGGGTTGTGATTCTTTCTGCGTTGTCATTTCTCTTCAAGACTTGTTCGTCGTGAGTTCTCAAATAAGGCTGCAGCATTGTGGATAGTGTGTCTCCATGCCTCCCGATGTGAGGCCAGGGCGGACCATTGTTGGTGATCAATTTGGCCGAGCCTGAGATGTTGTTTCAGGGAGTCTTTGTATCGCTTTTTGGGAGCGCCCCTCTTACGCTGACCCGTGGCGAGTTCACCGTAGAGTAGTATTTTTGGGAGGCGATGGTCCTCCATCCTAGAAACGTGCCCTGCCCAGCGCAGCTGTGTTCTCAATATCATGGCCTCAATGCTGGTGATCCCTGCTTGTTCAAGGACAGCAACATTTGTCACATAGTCAGTCCAGTGTATATTTAGGATTGTGCGTAGACAGCACTGATGAAAGCGCTCAAGGAGTCATAGGTGGTGGCGATAGGTGACCCATGTTTCAGATCCATAAAGGAGGATAGACAGTACGATGGCTCTATACACACTGATTTTTGTGCTTTGCCTCAGGTGTTTATTGCTCCAGACTCTTCTGTGAAGTCTTCCAAATGCACTATATGCCTTTGCTAATCTGTGATCGATCTCTTTGTCAATCTTGGCATCTAAGGAGATGATGCTTCCCAGGTAGGTGAACTGCTGAACGGACTTGAGCACAGATTTGCCGATGGCAATGTGGGGATGGTGGTGTTCGTCCTGTGGTGCAGGCTGGTAAAGAACTTCTGTTTTCTTCAGGTTGACTTCTAGCCCAAACAGCTCTGCAGCTGTTGCAAAGCACGATGTTAGGCGTTGCAGAGCTGCTTCTGTGTGGGCAACAAGGGCAGCATCATTGGCGAAGAGCAGCTCACGGACTAGATAGTTTAGAGTCTTAGTGTGAGCCCTCAGACGGCTTAAGTTAAACAAGCTACCATCAGTACGGTAGCGTATATAGATGCCGTCGTCTTCTTCGAGCTCTGCCATAGCCCTTTGGAGCATCGTGCTAAAGAAGATTGTAAATAAAGTTGGTGCAAGAACACAACCTTGCTTCACTCCATTAGTTATTAGAAAGGGCTCTGAAAGAGCATCGCCATATCTGACTTGACCACGCTGTCCCTCGTGTAGCAAGATAATCATTTTAAGGAATTTCGGGGGACATCCTAGTCTTTCCAGGATCTGCCACAGACCTTTTCTACTTACAGTGTCAAAGGCTTTGGTGAGGTCAACAAATGTTACATAGAGACCCTTGTTCTGCTCCCTACATTTTTCTTGCAGTTGCCTAAGGGCAAATACCATGTCTGTAGTACTCCTATTGGCTCTGAAGCCACATTGGCTTTCAGGGAGAAGTTCTTCTGCAATAGCAGGAACTAATCTGTTCAGGAGTATCCTTGCAAGGATTTTTCCAGCAATAGAGAGCAGTGTTATGCCTCGATAGTTTGAGCAATCGGATTTTGCTCCTTTTTTCTTGTACAGGGTGATGATGACTGCATCTCGGAGGTCTGATGGCAGTTCCCCTTTTTCCCAGCAATTCACAAGGAATTCGTGGAATTTTTCGTGGAGTGCATGACCTCCGTGTTTCCAAACTTCAGGTGGGATTCCATCAATCCCAGCTGCCTTGCCGTTTTTCATCTGCTGTATGGCCTTAAGGGTCTCTTCCAAAGTGGGAGCTATGTCCAATTCATTTTTCATTGGTTTTTGTATCATATGTTGGATAGCTGAGGCTTGGACTACTCGGTTGGCGCTAAAGAGACTTTGAAAATGTTCAGCCCAATGATTTAGGATGGAGGCTTTATCAGTAATTAATGTTTGACCGTCTGTACTGTATAAGGAGCTTTGGACCTGATAAGTAGGTCCAAACACTGCTTTAAGAGCTTCATAAAATCCTCTATGATCACCCAGATCTGCACAGCATTGTGTCTTTTCTGCTATATTGATCCACCACTTGTTCTGCATGTCTCGGAGTTTTTGTTGTAGTTTGCTACATGTGAGGCGGAAAGCTGCTTTTCTTACATGACAGGTTGGCTGGGCGAGGTATGCCTGGTGAGCAGCTCTCTTCCTTGCCAACAGCTCCTGGATCTCTTGGTTGTTTTCGTCAAACCAGTCTTGATTTTTCTTGTGGGAGAACCCGAGGGATTCTTCTGCAGACTGGAGGATACTGTTTTTGATATGTTGCCAAAGCACTGTAGGAGAAGGATCTGTAGGATGGTCTTCAAGTTTCGTTTGTAGATTTGCCTGGAAGTTGTCTCTCATGGTAGCTTGTTGAAGATAGTTGACTTGGAGTCTCTTCTTTAAGATGCCACCCCTCTTAGGTTTGAACTTAAGATGAAGATTTAGTTTACATCTGACGAGGCGATGATCTGTTTGGCATTCTGCACTGGGCATCACTCGGGTATGACGGACATCACGAATGTCTCTCTGACGGACTAGAACGTAGTCAATGAGGTGCCAATGTTTGGATCGGGGATGCATCCAGGTTGTCTTCAAGCTATCTTTCTGCTGAAAGATTGTGTTTGTAATAGTCAGCTGTTGTTCTGCACAGAACTCTAGCAGGAGGCGTCCGTTATCATTGCAATTTCCAACACCATGCTTGCCTAAGACACCTTTCCAGGCTTCGGAGTTCTTTCCTACTCTGGCATTGAAGTCACCAAGGATAATAATTTTATCTTCTACAGGGACTTTTTGTATGAGTTGGTGTAGGTCTGTGTAGAATTTGTCTTTCTCTACAGGGTCGGCTTGCATAGTTGGGCCATATATACTAAAGAGAACAACATGTGGGAGGCGTAAGGAAATAATGCGATCAGAGTGTCCTGTTGGCAAGGTTTCGAGTTTGGAGGCAATGGAGTTTTTAATCATAAAGCCTACTCCTGAAAGATGTTTTTCGGTTTTGGGTTTGCCAGACCAGTAAAGTGTGTAGCCAGCGCCATGTTCTTTACGGCTGCCTTCCTCATGGAAGCGAACTTCAGTAAGAGCAGCGATGTCAATATTGAGCTGTGATAGTTCAAGGGCTATTAGGGCAGAACGATGCTCAGGCCGTCCACTATCTTCAGAGTCTTGCATGGTTCTGATGTTCCAGCATGCAAGTGTCAGTTTATTTACACCTTTGGAGGCCGGTGTGTGCCTTTGTTTCTTTGCCTTGGTTTGACCGCATCAGAAGATTCCCGTTGGCTGCGGCTAGCCAACCAGGTAGTTGGGGATGAGCTTCCGTTAGGCCACCTTTTCTAGGCCCCTCTCCATATGGAGCAAGCAGTGCTCTCCTTAAAAAAGGCTGCTTGGTCATTCAGGATGCTGCCGAACAAGACTGTCATCACCCGGGTCAGCCTCGAGCGACCAATGTCCTGAACCGCCTGCATGCAGGGTTGGGTCTGCGGCTTCCAGTGCATCTTTACACCTGCCGGTTTCATCCCTCGCCAGTCGCTACAGGGCTTTTTTGGAAATGGATTTGTCCTTCGAGCCTGTGCAATGGATTTTTCTGGTGGAGCGCAGCGTGCACAGAACTGGCCTCACCCTTTAAACCAGAGATTCATCTGCCGTGGCCTTGCAAGCATGGACGTGGCAGCGAGGTCCTCGGGCCGTAGGTTTGATTAGAGTTTCCTTCTCTTAGATGGTTGACCTTACAGGGTTGGACGAGCACCATCTGCCCGGGTTTGGGATTAGAGTTTTCCTTCTCCTAGGATGGTTGCCACAAGGCTAGAGTGCCCTTTGACGCTCTTTGTCAGACCCTTTGGTTTTGACCTGTCTGGCATGGGAGACCCTACAAGTGGCTATTATGCCACCGCCAGCATAGCTCAAAACATCATTAGGGTACGCAAGCCTCTCTCCCACGACAAGGGGGCGTCTTCTTGTACAAAACCACAATAAAACAACAAATTCATATCAGTTGCGTTCAGGGGTTTTTTTATCTCTGAGACATGGGTGGAACTTTGCAGATCAATCATCCTGGTTGTTTTATTGTTGTCAGGGCTGGTTTAACCAGTCTGCCAAATCAGCATTGGCAGGGGGCCCCAAGGTCAAGCCCCCCCCCCTGCTGACCTCCTTATCTGACAAAGGAGACAGCCAGGAAACAGCTGGGAGGAGCCGCTGCTTTGTAGCCCCCTCCTACCCTCCTCCTTCAAAAACCTCCTGCTGGCTTTTTTAAAAAAACAACAAAAAAACCAGAGTCTCCCAAACTAGAAAGAGAAAGAGAAAGAAGCAGCAGCCCTCAGTGGCAGAAGCTGGAGGGAGTTTGCTGCTGCAAAATGCAAGCCAGTCAGGCATGTTGGAGAGGGGTGAGTGTGTGTGTGTGAGAGAGGGGTAATTTGAGGGTTGTCTCTTTCCCTCAGAAAGGGCTTCTTCCTTCCTTCCTTCCTTCCTTCCTTCCTTCCTTCCCTTTCCTTCCTTCCACATAGATCCCCTCCAGCCCATCTTTCCAGCTGCTCTTAACATGGTTTCCTGGGGTCTCTGCCCTCCCTCCCTTCACCCCTGGGTCTTCAGCTTCCTCCCCTTGCTGCCAACTGAGTTCAACCTGCAAAAGGAATTTATGTGTGTTTGCCTATGTGCCTTCAAGTCATTTCTGATTAAGGCAAACCTACCATGGGGATTTCTAGGCAAGGTTTGTTCAAAGGGGGTGTGCCTTTGCCTTCCTTTGAGGCTGAGAGAGTGTGACTTGCCCAAAGTCACCCAGTGGGTATTCATGGCTGAGTAAGGATTCAAACCCTGGTCTCCATAGTCATAGTGCAATGCTGAAACTTCTAAAACACTCTAGCTCTTTTAACAGAAGAATATAAAGAATATAAATTAAAATTTGGAGTAATATTACTGGGAACAATGGTTTTATTGTTGTCACTAAAACACCAGTATCCCATTAATGTTATGTGAGAGACATTGGCCTAGAGCAGTGGTTCTTAACCTTTTCTTTACCAGGGACCCCCTTTAAATATCTTTTGTTGCCCCAAGACTTAACTCAAGATTTAAAACCCTAATAATAATAGTTAATAATAATAGCTAATAACAACAACAATACAATTACATCATCCATTAAACTTTCCCTCAGAGGCACTCTTGCTTCTTCCTGTAAGTTTGTGGCTGGAGTGGATTGAATGGCAATGTGCAGGCCAAGCCAGCCAGCCTTTGCCTTGGTTCCTGTCACGTGGCTGCTCCACTACAGGGAAGAGGTGGGCCAAGCAGCCTTCAAGCCTTTGTGGACCCCCTGTGAGGACATTGCAGACCCCAAGTTAAGAACCACTGGGCTAGAGAATGCTGGAAAAGGAACAATGCAACCAGACCTTGAGAAGGGTGTTGGCAGGGGGATTCTGGGAGGTGTAATCCAAGAATAACTTTCTCAGGCTCTGAATGCAGCCTAGAATCATAGGGCTGGAAGGGACCCCAACAGCCATCCCATTTGATCAGCTTCTGCCCTGCAGGAACACACAATCCAAGCATTCCTGACAGATGGCCATCCAACCTATGTTTTAAAAAACCCAAAGAAGGAGACTCCACCACACTCCAAGGCAGCAGTGGATTTCAATGACGAACAGCTCTTACTATCAGGAGGTTCTTCCTAATATTCAGGTGGAATCTCTTTTCCTGTAGTTTGAACCCATAGCTCCGTGTCCTAGTCTCTGGAGCAGCAGAAAACAAGCTTGCTCCTGCCTCAGTATGACATCCCTTCAAATATTTAAACATGGCTATCATGTCACCTCTCAACCTTCTCTTCACCAGGCTAAGCATACCCAGCTCCCTAAGCCGTTCCTCATAGGGCATCATGGCTTCCAGACCTCCCACCATCCTTCTCAGTATCTTTCTTGAATTGTTGTACTCAGAACTGGAAACCGTATTCCAAGTGAGGTCTGACCAAAGCAGAATGGAGTGACACTACTCCTATCAATGCAGCCTAGAATTTCATTGGCATTTTTTTGCTGCTGTATCACACTGCTAACTCATGTTCAGCTTGTAGTCCACTCTTTCTTTTCTTTGAGGAAATCTACACCATTACGTTAATTGCTAATAAACAAAAAAATATTATGTTACTGCCTATAATATAGTTTTTAAACTAAATTATTGGTGGCAAATTATGTAATACAGTAGGCCCCTCTTATCCACTGGGGATTGGTTCGGGGGGGGGCGTGAATTCTGAAAACCATGAATAATAGTGAACACCATTGAAAATAATGGAACTTCTGGTTTAAAATTCCATAGAGTTGCCTTGGAGGGCCTAGAAAATGGCTAGGGAGGACACATTTTTTAGGAAGACTCTATGGTAGGTGTGCTGTTTTGTGTCCCATGGATAATGAATCCATGGATACAGGGGTCCTGCTATAATCTGAACATCCTGTATGGTGAATAGGTTAGGTTACATTGATCTGAGATAAACATATGGGGTCCCCAAAATAAAGCATTGCAGGGGCCCCCAAAATTCCTTAAACCGGCTCTGATTGTTGTTATATTATTTTCTGTCCTTCCTTTCCCCGCCAAATGGAATGCAATGGTTTGCTTCTAACTACATAATTATAGCACTTTGATACAATTTTAACTGCCATGGCTCCATCTGCGGTCTCCTGGGATTTCTAGTTTACTGAGGCACATAGAATTCTTTGTGATGGAGCTGTAGTGCCTCACCAAACTGGAAAGCCCAGGATTCCATAGGATTCAGCCATGGTGGTTAAAGTGGTATCAAAGTGCTACAACTGATGAATGTGAAAGAGACCTTCATAAATACCCCTGTGTTCAGTGGCCCTTGCCATGAGGACTGCAGACTCTTTCTGTGTATTTGTTTGTCATTGTTTTCCAGGGGTATTTTACCAATACCACAATTCCTGCATTACCTGAGATTTACTACCCCACACAGAGCAAGGACAGAACAGCACAAGATAATCCAAGAGGTTGTCCAGATGGTGAAAACACTCCTCATAGAATGTGAGGAGAATACCTTTTGTCCCAACAAGATCCCATGGTGATTCACCTTATTCAGAAGCAGGAGCCTACAAAGTGCCATATACTGCGTGGGAAGAGCCTTTGCATCTTTTCCCGAGGTTTTTGAAATAATGTGTGGAAATACACATTACCACTCATTTGGACAACTGATTTGAATTGCAGCACATTATCAGCAAGGGCGGAAGTGGAAAGCTGATTGGTTGGATATGGACCAGGCTTTTGATGCTGCAACAAAGACAGTGAATACTATTTTACCCTGCATTAATAGAAGCAGTTTCCAGGTTGAGGGAAGTAATAGTCACACTATGTTCTGAGCTGGTCAGGCCTCATCTGGGGTCCTGCACTCATTTCTGGGTCTCATTTTAACAAGGATACAGACAAGTAGGAGCCGCTTCAGAGAAAGGCTATGAGGATGATTAGAGGTATGGGGAACAAAACATATGAGGAAAGGTTGAAGGAGCCTGGCATGTTCAGCTTGGTGAAGAGAATGCTGAGTGGTGTCATGACTGCACTCTTTAAATACTTCAAGGGCTGTCACAGAGAAGAGGGGAAAAGCCTGTTCTCTGCTGCCCCAGAGGGTAGCACCAGGTCTCATGGTCTGAAGTTATAGGAAAGTAGATTTTGATTAAGCATTAGAAGGAACTTCTTGACAGTAAGAGCAGTTCAGCAATGGAACCAATTGTCTAGAGAGGTGGTGGGGTCTCCTGTGGTCATCTTCCAAAAGAAGCTGGAGATAGTTTAGCTGGAGATCCTGCATTGAGCAGGGGAGTGAACTTAATGGCTCTTGAGGCCCCTTCCAACTCTATGATTCTACTGTATCATATGGCAAAGTTTTCTCCATACAGTAAGGTGATTGAATACTCCATGTACTCTTGCCAAACTTTATTTTTCTGTTTCTCTCTCACACACTTGCCTTGCTAGTCTCTGCAAATCTGAACTGTAAGTTTTTGTTGCTTTCACTCTCAAGCTTCAGCGTTCTTGACCCCAGTTGCTCTCTGCCACAAACATGTTCCTTTAGTATTTGCTTTTAGCTAACCTACCACTTTCCCTAGAGTCACAAAAATAGTGCTTGTCCCAAACTTGGAGCAACTCAAGATGCAGAGAAATAATTAGGTTGATGTTTTTATAGAGATCCACCTCTTCAAAACAACAATAACAGCAACAGCAGCAGTGATTCCCTGCTGGCAAGTTATTCATGACACTTTGGCGATTATCAGATGAGTGTCTAAAAATGTGATTATGGCACTCTATTTTACAGCATTTGTGTTCTGGCACAATGACACACATTTTTGCATGCAGCTGTGAAAACAATACAAAACCACCCCAAGAATCCGGCAATACCAGCCTTGTGCAGCTTACTTTCACATTTCTCCATGAATGAGATTTTGGTGCATCTCGTGAGAAGATGAGAGTGTGCTAAAAAGCCCCCAAACACCAAAATTAAAAAAAGAAAACGTACAGAAAAGCACAGATACATGTTTAGAAACTTGCAAGCAAGACGAGAAGGTTCATAAAAAGAACATACAGTACCTAGTTTTCCTGTTTGCACCTGGAAGTGTTCTTGTGGGACCTCCCATTGATGCTGGAATTACACCAGCAGAATGGGGCACCTTCTCGCACACATGAAAATCCAGAACACAAATGCTATAGGAAAGAAATTTTGACTTCTCCCTGACAATAAAAAAATGAACTCCTTTGTAACAGCAGCAGAATGCTGGGTTATGATGTCATCTAACAAGGAAGCCCTTTTGCAATCTCATAGCGTCGTTATAACACCATTTTTGATGTGTCTGATAATCTCCTTAGTGTCAAATTTTGAAATTTCAAACTAACCTACCCTTCCTTCTTACTCCGAATCATTTCCTGGAAGGTTAAGTTCAATCATAGACTGAAAAAATGTTATTTTCTGGATGACAACTTCCAGAATATCTCAGACAACATCTCCATGTGATTTACTGAGTCAGAGTCCAAATAAGTAACTTCTCAAAGCTTTTAATTTTCCATGGAAACCATTTACCAGTGTGGAGTTGCTCTTGAGAGATGACCTGGTGCCCTGGTGGTGCAGTGGTTAAATGCCAGTACTGCAAGTCACCACGTTGCAAGTTCGATTCCAGAGGGCTCCAAGGTTCACTCAGCCTTCCATCCTTTCGTAGGTCGGTAAATTGAGTACCCAGCTTGTGGGGGCAATTAGCTAACACACATTGGAAACTGTTTAATGCAGTGTAGATGTGTCAATAGCTATTGCTTAAAACAATTTGTAAGCCGCTCTGATAGCCTTGTGGCTGAGGAGCGGGGTATAAATAAATAAATAAATAAAATGACCTCCGATAAGCAAACTCATCTCAAGTGAGTCGGCCATAAGACTTCAGCCTCTTGGCTCACCAGTTTGATGATACACAAAAGCTATCATTCCATTTCAGAAACCATTTTCTTCATCTGGAGCAAAGTCCCACGTAATTATTACAGGGAAAGGACTGAAGCACAGAAAATGTCTTTTAATGTGAGAGCCAGCATGGTGTAGTGGTTTGAGTGTTGGGTGGTCTTGGGCAAGTCACACTCTCTCAGCCTCAGAGGAAGGCAATGGCAACCCCCCTCTGAACAAATCTTGCCAAGAAGACCCCATGATAGGTTTGTCATAAGTCAGAAATGACTTGAAGGCACACAACAACTCAACAATGTGGTGGTCTCAATACTGTTGGCTGAGACTGATTGGTTTTAATGTAGGATGTTTGTGGAAACATCATGGCTGAAAGTCAGTCATGCAATAGATCACCATCCCTCAAACAGGCCCATCTGATGAGCTGGACTGCAGTTCCTATCAGTCCCAATCAGCATGGTTGATGGGAGTTATAGTCCAGCACAGGTGGTGGCCATGGAAAGATACAGTAAATATATACAGCCTGGTCATATTTCTTTAGCCACTATTTTGAATTCACATCAAGGTTCAAAGATCTGCTTTTAGATGTATGAATGGTTTATTGGAAAACATAAATGTGTGTTAAGGAGTTGTATGTAGTTATAATAACCACAGTGATGTAAACTAATGAAGCCTGTCACCTTTGCTTTTGCTTTTCTTTCACCAAAGGGACTTCTGCCTTTGATATCCCATTTATATATATATATACCTGCATGCTATCCCATTTATAGCAATAGTCACACTGCAATCAATGAACTAGAGCAGAAAATATTGGTGCACATGAGTATGTCCTCTGAAACATATGGGATGAACCTACCAATCCTCTATTGTTCACAAATACATCCCCCATCCAATTCCACTTGTTCTTTGTTATTATAAAGTGTCTAAGACTTCTCATTGCTTCAAAACTAAGCTAGATACTCCTCTGAGATCTGATTCATTCCAACAGCACCATCGGGGTTATACAAAAAGTAGCTCTGTGTGGCAAGTGCTTTATATCAAGGGTCTTTCCACAGGATCATAACCATTTTCTACCATACCAAGATAGCTTTCCCCTACTTAAAATGGAAAGTGTGGGAAATAGCTTAAGTAATGGATTGTCTTGGGGAGCTGTGTCCACTGCCCACCACACAAGCAGGGGTGCAGTTAAGCAAATATAGATTCTGCATTTAATGGTCACCCACCCACCCCAGTAATGTGTTTTACTTCACTATGTAATTCATTGTATATTACTTCACTATCTCCCCACTGAAAGCCCATGTGAGGGGTAGAGCTACGAGGCCTATATATGAGAATGCAAGTATGGAACAACATAATTCAGCCAAACACAGCATCACGTTTTGTGCAAAACATTAAGTTCTATCTGCTTCATTTGAACAAGTTTCCTGGAAACTTTTTATGTCCAGCTGTGAGCCACAGCTGGCCTAAAAACACAGGAAAAGAACTCTGGCCTCCTTCAAATCCTACCTAAGGGCAAGTGCCTTGTGTGGTCTAGGCTTCCCAAGTCCAACGTGTTGGAACAGCAAAGGATTCTCTTTGCTCCTTTGCCCTTCTTGTTAATTCTGTGGTTTCTGAGGAAACTCAGTTTTCCCAGAGCCTCCACTAGTATTTCTCAGGAAGTATCATGACTGTTGGGATTGAACAGAGGCAGCAGCTAGGTAGAAAAGAACAAGATCTACTCTTGTTGGAACCTTGGCACAGGGTTGTTCATTCAGGCCTGCCTGGTGAGATTGCCAAAGGAGCACAGAGAGCATTCACTGGTGATCCATGAGAGCCTGTAAATATCCCATGTTGAATGATCTTAAGTACTAGACTTTTCTCTATTTAAAAAAAAAATGATTGCAGTGAACAACAACAGTCCATTTCTTGTAACAGTTGAAGCCAAAAGCTTTGGATGGATTTTTTAAATCAAATTTTTGGATAAGCACCATAACCACCACCAGTAGCACACACTGTTTGACTTCTGATGTAACAGGAAAAAGCCATCTACCCTCTCTTGCTGGAATCCCTTTTCCAAGCCAGACATGATCAAGCATTCTGGACAGCACCCTTGGGCAACAGCTTTGCAGAGTCTTAGAGGTGGTATGGTCAAACTGGTATTGCGTACAATCCACACTTTTGTGTTTGTATGTATCCTGTTGTGGATTCTCTAATCAAACCAAAGTTGTGATCTGGGCTACCCTAGAAAAGCTGAAAATGGTCCAAGTATGACCAGCACTACTGCAAAAAAGATGTATGCCTGTTTTGGTGTCTCTCCCAGATTTGCATAAGGCAAAGCTGGTAACTGTTTTTCTTGCACAGGTATTGACATATAGGAAGGTGGGAAAAGCAATTTTGAAAATGTATGTCTGTGCACGCATGCACACACACACACAGACACAGACACACAAAAGAGAGATGCCTTTTAAAAGTACAGGTTGGGGTACAGTAGGCATAATTGTGATCTAAGGCCAGACTAACAGGAGATAGACTACTTAGGGCTGATTTCAGATACCTTGAAATGGTTAACTAACAGTTTACCTTGTTACTAATGTACCTGGAAGCCAGAGAGGTCCCTGTGGGAATTTCTGCCTCCTTTGCTAAAATAATTGGGCTGTCTTTAGCTACTATGTGCCTTTACTTAGGTGGATGAAGGGCAGCATTTCCTGCTCTGTTTCAAGCAGGAAAATGTCTTGGGCAGGCCCTGGACACCTTCAAAGCTCTCTTCAAGGGCCAGCATGAGGTAACCTTCAGCCTGAAGAAAGTGTGAACTGTCTGACTCAATCCAGGGGCAGCTGCCCAAAAGCAGGCCGACCTTCCCCTCTGAGAAGGGCTTTGAGGGAACAGGTGAAATTAACCAGATCGCCACATCGGTCTCTCAGGCTTCAAGTTGTCCTTTCCTGCTACCTCATAAGTAACACTAGGGGTAAATTGAAATTCTGTGTTCACAGTGAGTTTGGAATGGCTTATATGTGGTTTCTTATTTAGTATATGGAAGAATTAAAGCATATCTGCATATTTTCTATGCCTGTGCAAGGCTACAGAATTTCTTGCCTTGGGACAGGCATCTTCTTTAAGTAGATTTTCAAAAAATAGCATGTGTTTTACCTCTGTCTGGGCAATTTATCCAATATTTAATCTGTTATTGTGTCTACTCACTTTTAGAATAAGACAGTTTCGTGTTGTTTTATTGCTATTTAATTTTTAGCTGCCTGGGTCTGTGTGGCTTAGAGGGGATATAAATGTACAAAAACAAAAAATACTCACATTTATTTATTTATGAAGTTTTTTTTTAAATACCTTTTCAGCTATTCCCACCCATTGTAAGAACTTCACTTTAAAAAAATAGGTGACATCATAAAATAAGGACTTCTTATTAATCATAGGTGATTGGAATGCAAAAACAGGAAACAGAGCAAAATCGAAGATTGTAGGAAAATTTGACCTAGGATCAATAAATGAAGCAGGAGACTGGCTAACTGAATTTTGTGAGGCCAACAGTTTGTTCATTGCAAACACATTCTTCAAGCAACCCAAGAAATGACTGTATATTTGGACATCACCTGATGGCCAATATAGAAATCAAATAGACTACATCATTGGAAGCAGAAGATGGAGAAGCTCCATTCTCTTTGCAAAAAGACCAGGAGCAGATTGTGGCACAGACTGTAAACTACCAATATTAAAAATTAGAGTAATACTAAAGAACACTAAACCAACTGTCATGCTGAAATATAACCTGAAGAACACCCCCATAGAATTTAAAGATAATGTGAGAAATAGATTTGCGCTATTAAGCCTAACTGACCAGAGACCAGATTAACCCTGGAATGAAGCCAAGGACATTATCAGGGAGAATTGCAAAAAGACACTATCAAACACTGACTAAAAAGAAAGAGAAACCTCAGTGGATGACTGCTGAAATTCTTCATGCAGTTAAGGACAGACTAGAAGCAAAAGTAACAAGTCACGGACTCAGAACTCTGAATGCAAATGTTCAAGAACTTGTGCACACAGACAAGGAAAACTACTATAACAATCAATGCAAAGAAATAGAAGATGACAATAAGAAAGAAAGAATGAGAGACCTCTTCCACAAGAATTGAAAAATCAAAGGGAAATTTACACCAAGAGGAGAGATGCTCTACAACCAGCAGGGTAACTCATTCCATGACCAAGTAGAAATACAGTACAGGGGATACGTTCCCAGACTTACCGGATACTAGAAACTGCAGATAATGGTGAAACCTATTAAAATGAATGACCTCCTCTGCCTAGAGAGACTATATTTTTTTGGATGTTAGTAAGTAATTCCATGGTTATGGGTACCATGGATATGGGGGTCCTACTGTAAAAAGAAGATGGAACCAATAAACAGAAGAACAATATAAAAGAGATGAAAGAATGACAGATTCATTCAAGGAAGATCCATACAAATACGAACCCCCAGTTTAAAAAAAGTGAAGTGGAACCTGCACTCAGAGCACTTGGGTGAAACCAGGAACAGATGGCATACCATAGAACTGCTTCAGTCTACAGAGATAGAATCTACTCTAGTTATAACTAAAACCTGTCAACAAATATGGACAACAAAACAATGGCCCACCGATTGGAAATAGTCAATATACGTACATTCCAATCCTCAAGAAAGGGGATTGCAGTAACTATGGCACCATTGCCATTAACTTCTCATGCAAGCAAAGTGCTGCTCAACATTCTTCAACAAAGCCCATTTGCATGTCTGTACTGTGCCTTTTTGGAGCTGCTATAAATAAGTACTATTTTTTCAATGTCTAAGCTGGGTTCAGGAAAGGAAGAGACATTAGGGATCATATTGCCAACATATAGTGGATAATGGAACACACCAAAGAATTATAAAAGAAAATCAGCCTGTGTGTTATAAATTATAGCAAAGCCTTTAACTGCATTTTATTACCCCATCTGTTTAATCTGTATGTCAAGAGTGTCTATGGACTTTTTCGGATGCATGAAATATAACGCAAGCAGCCTCGTCGCGTTGCGGTACCGCGGGGAGAGTTGAGCATTATATTTCGTTGATTTTTAAGCACGAAAGTTGATTGTGCTTATAAATGGATGAAATATGACGCTCAACTCTCCCTGCAGTACCGCAACAGTACCGGCAGGGGCGAGCCTCATCCGAAACCGACGCTCTGCAGCGCAGCAGCCTCGCAGCGCGACGAGGCTGCTTGCGTTATATTTCATGCATCTGAAAAAAAGTCAAGAAAACAGAAGACTAGAATTTGAAAGGGCAGCTATGAGGAACTAGACAAGAACCTGAAGTGTAAAAATATATCATTGAATACTAAAGTTAGGATTGTTCGTGCCATTATATTTCCTATTTCTATGTATAGTTGTGAAAGTTGAGTGTAGTCAATGGGAGTGAAGAAAGCTGATAGGAAGAAAATCAACTTATTTGAGAAGTGGTGCTGGGTAAAGTTAAACGAATACTGTGGACTGCTAAAAAGACAAACCAATGGATCCTAGAGCAAATCCAGCCTGAACTGAACAAATCATGCCTGAAGCCAAGATGCCTAAACTGAGATTGTTATACTTTGGCCATATCACAAGAAGTCACAAGTCACTAGAAAAGACAATAGCGCTTGGTAAGGTAGAAGGCAGTAGGAAAAGAAGATGATCACATTCCAAATGGATGGACTCCACCAAGGAAGCCACGTCCCTGAGTCTGCAAGACCTGAGCAGGGCTGTTGATGATAGCGTGACTTGGAGGTCTCTGATTTATCGGTTTACCATAAATCAAAGTTGACTTGATAGCAATTAACACCAACGGTTCTAATCTAAGAGAGCATACCTAATTTGAGATGCTAACATGCTTTCTTCTACTCATATAATTTTAAGACATGAAATTAGTTAGTCTCCAAACTCTTAAAAGTCAAGGGGCAAGAGAACTAAGAGGGGCAAATTGTTCCTCTCAGTTCTCAAAGGGATTGGAGGGTAAACAGATGCCCAAAGGCCTTTTCAGTGTGTTAGTTTCTTCCTCATCAAGGTGCTTTTGTGGACTGCAAAAATGACCTCATTCCATGAGTTTAAGGCTAGGACTGGGAGGGAGATGATGCTCAATCTGGCAAATGTTTCCTTGGCTTCTGGAGCCAGACCCCTTCTTCATTAGCTCCAATACAGGCTTCTTCCAGAGTTTAAGCCAGCAGGGCAGCTTTGTTGGAGTTCAGCCCATTGGCATTTTCAGTTCATAGTACAACTACAAGGTAACAGGCAAGACACCAGTCAAGTGGTCTGTGTGTGTGTGTGTGGGGGGGGGGGGAAGAACCATTCTGCCACCTAGTGGCTTCAGGGTTAAAATTACCATAAACGTTTACTGTATCATAAAAGTCTGTTAAAATCTGGAGACAGATCTAAGTAAACACTGAATTTATATTTTCAATCATGGGGCCACCCCAACACTTTCTCTTGTCACTGCCTAGAGATATGATGGCTTAGGAAAAAATGGAATATTGTGTGTGTGTGGGAGAAATCCATATATCCCCCCAAGGGCTTATTTTTCTAGAAAAATCAAGAAAAAATTATTATGGCATATTCTTTTAGAGTAATGAATACATTGTTTAAGACAAGGTGTTCATATATTTACAGCTCCAAAATTATTCCTAAAAACTATGTAAGAGAAAGACTTTTATGTAAAACTATGTTCAGTATCAGATCATTACAATTCCTGGTCTTGGTTTCTTTTTCTGATTTTTTTAAAAATGGGGATGAGTGTATTATATCTGTTTTGACACTGTGTGGGAGTAGTGAAGACAAAGTAATTTTCTCTTTTGTGTGTATGTGCCTTCAAGTCACCTGTGGACTTATCGTGACCCCATGAATTCCACAAGGTTTTCTTAGGCAAGGCGTTTTGCCAGCTCCTTCCTCTGAAATATAGTCTACTGCACCTGGTATTATTTGGTGGTCTCCCATCCAAGTACTAATCAGGGCTGATTATGTTCAGCTTCCAAGATCAGATGGAATCTGGTGCCTTTGAGGTACAGCTGGCCCTCCGTATCCATGGATTCTTCAACCATGGATTCAACCACCCACAGTTTGAAAACATTCCTAATAAATAAATAATTCCCCCCAAACAAACCTTAGTTTTGCCATTTTATATAAGGGACACCATTTTGCAACATCACTGTATATAATGGGACTTGAACAATCATGGATTCTGGTATCCATGGGGGTCCTGGAACCAAATCCCAGCAGATACCAAAGGTCCACTCTATTTAGGCCTTTTCTCTTTTACTTTGTTGTTGTTGCATTCAAGTCATTTCTGACTTGTAGTGACCCTAAGATTTTCTTGGCAGAATTTGTTCAGAGAGGGTTTGCTCTTGTCTTCCTCTGAGGATGAGAGAATGTGACCTGTCCATGGTTTCTCTGGCTGAGTAGGAATTAAAACCCTGGGGGTCGGTTACATGGCAAAATAAGTCCGTGAAGAAATAGCTAAAACTCCTAATAGTTCCCGCACATCGTACCACAATGTTGCCTCATTCAGAAGGGGGGGGGGCTAAAAAACACAAAAGTAGCATAATACAGGTTTTTGCAACTTTTCTCAACTTTTTAAAAAAGTTGTGCAACTTAGCACACTATCAATTGTGTGATTGGTTCAGGTGCTCCTAATAGTTCAGGACCTGTTAGTTCCAATTGTAAGAAACAATAAATATGTTAAGCATTCCAAGTTGTAATTATATTCTGAATAAACTGCATTTTAATATATGGAACATGGTAATTTTATGCCATTCCAATTTATATACATAGGCCTGAATTGTGTATCAGCTTATACTTAACAAAGGACTTTATCAGACACGGCAAAAATAGTGGGATAATAATGTCACGGTAGTGCAAATGGGCCCTGCATGACACCAAGGTTATCCCGTTCTCCAGCCGTGAAAAATCCATCACTTTTAATTGCCAGGTTAACCCATCAATAGTGCTGCTTTCATGGTACTGAAAGTGTGCCAAACCACATCCTGTTGTAATCGCAAGATTACAGTGTGACTGGGTGGTCTTCAAGAAAACTTCCAGGTGAGAACGTGAAAACGCAGCACAGGAAACTCTTTTTATATGCTGTCCCATTTTGCTGGCAAGTTTATAGGTTTGTTTCAGTGCTTGTGTGCTCATTTACTTTTTAAATTGTTTTTTAAAACTTTTAAGTGCACTTGCATCTTCTTGCGAGAACCGCTGAAATCTTGCCCATGTTGAATCGCAGAAATAAACTCCCATTCTTAAAGCACTAGTGGTCATCGTGTGATGATTCTGTGGCGGTTCTTTTGTGTGATTATAGCAACATGCGAAGGTGTTATAATGCCATGATGTTTCCGCTATCCACAGTCATGGAATTACAGCATTTTTGGTTGCTGATAAAGTCCTAAGTAACTTCTCCCATGCTCTGATGGTCGGCAGAATGGCCCTCTATCTCCCCATCCAGTTGACGTTTCGTATTCATGATCTCTACTTAGGGTATATCCACAATAGTTACAGCAGTTTGACATTTTAAGTGCCGTAGTACCATCCTATGGAATCCTGAGATTTGTAGTTTTATAAGGTATTCAGTCTTATCTGCCAAAGAGTGCTTCACCAAAATCTCTTATCGCCCAGGGTTCTGTAGGATGGAGCCATGGCAGTTAAAAGTGGTGTCAAACTGCAATAATTCTACAGTGTGGATACACTGTAAGTCACAATTTTGAAAAAAAAAAAAAATCCTACTTTATTGGGCATCAGCTAAATGGGGTGAAATTCTGCTGACAATCATAGGATGCTGGAATGTTTTTCTCAGGTTTGGGGCAAGGAGGTGGTTCAGCCAGGAAGAGTAAAGAAACTGAAGTACTTAGTTAAGTTTAAGCTGATACAGGATTCAGGCTAATGCATTTAAGGTTACCAAAGTAACAAATGTAACTTCCAAGCTATAAACATTGCTAATCAGTTTTGGGTGTTTTTTTTTTTGGTGTGTGAAAATTCCATTTTCCACCCATACCCACCTTTTTCATGGCTTGAAAAATTTTGCATCTCTACACACTTTCAGTCCAACCTAATGAAGAGTTCTAGAAGATTCAAGATTGGCCACAATTTTGGAAGTCTGATGGGTTCTAATAGAAGTATTTGCTGTGATTCAGCCTTTATCGACTTTAAGTCGGCTTTTGATATGATTTCCCGTGATAGATTATGGCAGAAAATAACCAATATTGATAAACGCCTGATGTTTTTGATCAATAGCCTATATACGAAAACATGTTTGAAAGTAAGATGTAATAGGCTAGGCCATCTTACTAAGGCCATTCCATCATCTACAGATGTTAGACAAGGCTGTGTGTTAACTCCCTCTTTGTTTAACATCTATATTAATTCTTTGGTCAAGAGTTTGTCTGGCTACATACACCTACTTAAAAACAAGAAATTGCATAGAGAGTTTGTGTCAGCAGCCAAAGAGGAAACAAAAAAGGAGTGGTGATATACACAAAACAGGAAATTCAAGCAGAAGAATTATTTAAGGACCCAGATGGACACTACATTGGAACAGAAAGAATTATACAACAAAGGAAAACACTAATTATCGGATTATATGCACCATTAAACAAGAAAAGTGAATTCTATCAAAGACTTATGGAAAAAAATACTGGACTATGATTATGAGAGACTGTTGATCTGTGGGGACTGGAATGGAGTAATTTCTCCAAAAATAGACAGGAAATCACTAAAGAAGGTGAAAGGGAATCAAGGGAAATTACCAAAATCATTTGAAGCTATGGCAGAAAACTTATGATTAGTGGACATTTGGAGATTCAAATATGACAACGCTAGGGACTATACCTTTTCCCCCGAAAGACACAGTTCCTTCTCAAGAATATATTTTTTTTAATGGTATCCCAAAGCATGTGCAAAAATGAGCATAAAATAGAAATTCTCCGAAGAATTTGGACGGATCATAATCCAGTAGTATTGGTGATAAAGGAAAAGAAAAAAGAATACAATTGGAGATTAAACAATTGCCTATTGCAGAGAGAAGAAGTAATAGAGAAAGCAAAACAAGCGCTACAATGGTATTTCAAAGAAAATCTGAATAACGACTCTGATGTAATTACAGTGTGAGAAGCATCGAAGGCAGTTATGCGAGGATTTTTTACTCAAAAAAAGCTCGAAATAAATAAGAAGAAAAAGGAGAGGACCTAAAAAATTAAAGAGGATATAAGATAGAAAGAAAAACAACTTCAACAAGACCCAGCTAAGAAAGAGATTGTTACAGAAATTAAACTCTTACAGAAGCAATTATCAATGGAGACAATGGAGGAACTACAGAAAAAAATTCAGTTTATAAAACAGACACAATTCGAGCAAGCAAATAAGCCAGAAAGATGACTTGCGTACAAACTTAGGAAACTAAAAGACAGAAATTATATCATGAAAGTGAAGGAAGGAGAAGAAATTTTCTCTGAGCAAGAAAAAATAAAGAGAAGCTTCAGGAACTATTTTGCAGAATTATATGGGAAACGTCACTTACAAAGAGGGAACATACAAACTTTCTTAAAGAAACAAAATCTGCCTAAATTTACAAAAGAACAAGAGCAAAGCATAAATCAACCAATAACAATAATGGAAATTGTAGAAGCTATAAGAAAACTAAAGGTGGGGAAGGTGCCAGGCCCAGATGGGTTTACTCCAAAATATTACAAAACTATCAAAGACCAACTGCTACTGCTACTGAAAAAAACACTAGAAACAATCAGAAAAGGAAGGTATCCTAAAACATGGGAAGAGGCCAATATTACATTAATTCTGAAAGAAAATAGAGACGCACAAGAACCAAAGAACTATCGGCCAATAGCCTTGTTAAATGTCGATTATAAAATATTCGCAAATATATTAGCTTACAGATTGAAAAAGGTATTGGCGAAATGGATTGAGGAAGAGCAAAGAGGTTTTTTACTGGGAAGATGCCTGAGAGACAACACCAGACACGTGTTAAATTTGATAGAATATGTGGAGAATCATAGGGACAAAATATTGGCAATGATCTTCCTAGATATAGAAAAGGCCTTCGACAATGTTAAATGGTCAACAATGTATGAGATCTTAAATAAAATAAATACAGGCCCGAAATTTATAGAATGGATAAAGGCAATCTATAATACTCAAATGGCAAAATTAATGGAGAAAAGACAAAAGAATTGCAAATGCGGAAGGGCATGAGGCAGGGGTGTCCTCTATCCCCTCTCCTATTTATAATTATGGAATTATTAAATAAAAGAATCAAGGAGGAAGTCACAATACAAGGCATTAAAATTAGGAAAACAGAATACAAATTGAGAATGTATGTGGATGATTTGGTTATCTCATCAGGTGACCCAGTGAAAGGAATAGCCACATTATTCACAATCCTGGAAGAATTTGAATTATTGACAGGGCTGAAAGTAAACAAAGAAAAAACAGTATTAATTACTAAAAACAAGACAAAGAAAGGAGAAATGGAACTAACAGAAATTTCAGGATGGAAAGTGGTCAAGGAAGTACGATACTTAGGAATTGATATAACAAATAAGAATTCTGAATTATTTCAAAAATAATTACAAGAAAATTTGGACAGAAATCAAGAAAGACCTGAAAAATTGGCAAAATCTGAAACTTGCATTCCTAGGCAGAATTGCAGCAGTTAAAATGAGTGTATTACCGAAAATTATTGTTCCTATTTCAAACGATCCCAATCATACACAACAAAAATGTCTTCAAAGAATGGCAATTGGATATTTCAAAATACATTTGGTCAGGGAAAAACCCCAGAGTTAAGATGGAGGTAATACAGGACTCCAAAGAAAGAGATGGGCTGAATGTTCCAAATTTAAAAATTTATTATGAGGCATGCTGCCTGCTTTGGATTAAAGACTGGGCTACACTGGAAGACAACAAATTACTGAAGTTGGAAGGAGACAAAAACCGATATGGCTGGCATGCATACTTATTCTATAATAAAAGATAAAATAAATAAGGATTTCAATAATCATGTTATCAGCAAGGCTCTCTTGAAAATCTGGAAAAAATACAAGAATAGATTGTGCCAAAAAATGCCACTTTGGGCATCTACGCATGAAGCCTTATATAGTTGAGAATGTAAATGAGAACGTAAATATAGTCAACACGTAAATGGATTCTGTATAAAGATACACTGTTGGTAGAAGGAAATTATCATAGCATTAAAACTCAGGAAGAGATGGGGAAAGAAGGTGTTATATGTCATTGGTATCTACATAGATAAAAGAAAGATACAGAATTGATACAAAGTTAGAAGGTATTGAAATCACAAAATTGGAATGGGAAAAAATAATTCAGGCTGGAAACAAGAATATGATTTCAAGATTCTATAAATTAATACTAAAATGGGACACTGAGGAAGAAGTAATAAAACAAAATATGATAAGATGGGCACAAAATATTGGTCATCCAATTGAATTAAATCAGTGGGAAAAATGTGGATAACAAGGATGAAATATACATTATCATAGAATATTAGAGAAAATATATACAAGATGTACTTCAGGTGGCACTTGTCTCCAAGTAAACTGGCAAAAATGTACAGAAATGTGAAATCAAACTGCTGGAAATGTGAAGAAAAAAATGGAACATTCTTCCATCTCTGGTGGAGCTGCGGAGAGGCTAAAAAATACTGGCTACAAATACAGAGGATAATCCAAGATATTTTGAAAATTACCCTTCCTCTGAAACCTGAAATATTCCTTTTGGGAATGATTGATGAAGATTTAGAAGAAAAGAATGAAAAGATGATATTTTACATGCTGGCAGCTGCTAGAATAGCATTTGCTAGCAAATGGAAACAAAAAGAACTACCCTCAATGGATCAATGGTGGGAGAAATTACTTGAGATGGCAGAGATAGATAAGTTATCAATGTTACTTAAAGGGAGAAATACGGGAAAATCTGCGAAAGACTGGACTATGTTATCAGATTATTTGAAGGTAAGATTAAACAACTCTATAATTCAATGAGAACCGAACACTAGATCAAAGAAAGAAAATATGTAAACAAGAAGGTAAGTGCATCTAGATGTATATAGATATACGTATCAAAATATACAGATATATGTATATACACATAGGTATATAAAAGTACGGATAAACAGGGGAAGGAGATAAGATATATATAAGACAATCCAAAACAAGGAATAAAAGATACCACAGTTTAACTTCTTTTGCAACAATAATGTGGAAGAGAAGGGGGAAAGAAACTGGGGAACACAAAATATCAAAAAATATGCATATTATTTATACACTGAATCTCTAAATTTTCAAATAAGATGAAATAAGAATAAATAAGGAAGGAGATAGAAAAAAGGCTCTTATTTTATTTTATACTTTCTTCATTTTTATTATTATTATGTTTAATTAAATAATTTTTTATTATTTTTTTACTGAATAAATGGAACAAGCATTAATAATGGGGGGAAATGATGCACAATGATAAAAATGGAAGTATGGAGAGACCAGATAGGAAGTTAAAGAGTAGGAGGTGAATGAGTAGAATGATAATCCAAATAAACAAATATGAAATGGAGAAAAAGACTGGATTTAGAAGATGAGAATGTAAGTTAGAGAGATGGAAGAAAGAAGGAAGAGTGATAGAAGAGAGATGAATAAATAATATAAACGTATCTAATCTATTTCTACATTATCTGTAGTTAAGAAATATATGAAAATGACAAAATGAAATGAAATGGAGTATGTATGAATAATGTGTAAATTTTATACTGGAAAAGACTATGAATAAAAATATTTTTTTAAAAAGAATTTGTCTGGCTCAAATTTCCATCCTCCTAAATTAGCGGGCAGACCCTTGTCAACTCTTCTGTATGCGGACGACGTAGTACTTCTCTCTCTAACCCCTATTGGGTTGTGCCAATTACTAAAAGCTTTGGGTAATTACTGTCAAACTGAAGAGTTGGTGATTAATTATAACAAATCTAAAGTTTTAGTATTTACCAGAAAACAGAGCATCCATAAATGGCAAATAAATGACCAACCAATTGAGCAAGTAAAATCTTATAAGTACTTAGGAGTGATTTTTCCAGTCCTCGGGCTCTTGGAACATCCAGTCTACAAATGCCATAGCAAATGCTCAGAGAAGCATTAAGTCACTTATATCTTTTTTCTTCACCAAAGGACATCCCTTCAGCCATCCAGGTTTTTAATATGAAGGTACTGGCACAGATGCTATATGGGGTACAGTGGTGTGCTTACACTAACTTTGATTCTATGGAATCTACGCAGACAAAAGATCCATTCTGGCTCTTCCAAGGTGTGTGCCTAACACAATTTTACATTTGGAGACAGGTCAAATTCCAGTTGAATTGCGGGCGTGGATACTGAAGTTTAATTTTTGGCTCAGAATGCTGTTCAACCCAGTAGGGTTAGCTCCTTTGATATTGTTTGATGGGTTTCCATCTAGATGGATCAAGACTCTAAATGAGAAGCTAGGTAAATTGGGTTTTTCACAAACCATCATTTTGGCAATGGGTCATGAGAAAGCAAAACAGGAAATACATCAACGGATTATAGATAATGTGTTGCAACAACATCTAAAAGCAGCCTCTATATTTCCTGATTTTAGAGATAATGGTAATGCCTTTAAGCTAGCTAACCGTCTGAGTCTTCTAACCCTTCCAAAACACAGGATAGCATTCACATTAGCAAAATTTAATGTTCTACCCTCAGCCCTATTGGAAGGGAGATACAATAGTATCCGCTATGCTGCACGTACTTGTCCTTGTGGAACCGGCACAGTGGAGACTATAGGTCATGTGTTGCTATACTGTCCTTTCTACAATGATTATCGTCAAATTTTTATCTATCCAATTCTTAAATCATTTTCTTGGAAGAACAGATGAGTTTTATATATCTTATTTGCTAGCGGGCTATTGCCCATCAATAACAAGGGTAGCCAGCTTTTGTGCAGCGGCAATGGTCTGCCAGCGTAAGATGATAACTTAAATTTTAATACATCTTTTAGTTTGTTTAAATTTTTATAATATAATTTATACTTTACAATGAATTTATATTCATTTATTTATATTTATATTGTTAAATTTTACCTTTTTAAATATAATTTTCTAACCAAATTTCTAATTAATATCACATACTTTTATAATTTGATGAGCTACTATGATGTTTAGGTTTATGATGTGTATTTGTGTGTTACTATGATAGTTGATTGTTGTTTATTTGATTTCTGATTGGTTGATCGTAATGTGTATATATATATATATATATAGCTGTGATTTGGGTTCAAAACAATACCAAGAGATGAACTGTAATGTAGTAACCCTCCCCACCTGCTAATGAAAGACCACACCTCTGGACCAGTATTAAAGGCAGTGGGCAGCAGCATAGTGTTTGAATGTCAGACAAGGATTCTGGGAGACGAGAGTTTGAATCCCCACTCAGCCATGGAAACCTACTGGGTGACCATGGGCAAGTCAGGCTCTTTCAGCCTCAGAGGAAGGCAATGCAAAACTGCTCTGTTCAAATTTTGCCAGGAAAACCCTGACATAGTGTCATGTGTTGGAAGGGATTTGAAGGGACACAACAATCAAAAGTGCAACCACATCAAGACATTAGCAGTATGATAAAGAGGTATATCCAACCTTGGTATAGAACAGATTGAAACTACATATTTTTTCTATAGTGGAACAGTATTCTACCCCAAACAGCACCCCTCCTGTTACCAACTTCATCTTGTAGGCATTTGGGATGTTGGTTATATTCAACTCATATTGTCATGCATGTTTTTTTAAAACATGTATTCTATAAAAGATATATGAAAGTTCCCGCCCAATAATATGTAATAAGTAAATTTGCTCCCAGGAGTTCTATCTGTATCATCAAAGCTTGAAAAAAGAATTCCCCCAGACTACAAGAACCAGAATCTTCAGATTGTGGTTAAAGGGATAACTTTTCCAACCTCTGCTTCACCATGAATGTATACACACATCCACACATGCATGTAAATCCACACTTAAAAGCACATTTAATGCACAAGCAGAATTTTGATATATCTCTATTTATTACTTCACATATGTTGCAAATTGGGCTGAGGAGGCAGCTCCGCTCTCTGAGCTGAAGTGGTTTACCATTGGAGCCATATTCTGCAGGCATTCTATAAGTAGCAGGAAAGCATGAAGCCCTCCAGTAAAGCACTAAGGCCACACTGCCAGCCTGGATATAGGCATAAGGCATGAAGGAATCAGGGCTGGTGCTAGCTATAGGGAAATATTGCACTGCACCAGATGCAGTGGGGCTGTGAAGAAAGAAATGTAACCAGGAGCTGAAATGTCCTTATGGAAGACAATGAAGCACACAAATGCAAGGATGTGAGACAGTATAGCATGATCTGATTCACTATTGTTTCCTTCTGTAATTCCAATTTTACTACACGCAATCTAACAATTTCCTTTCTAAATTTATCATCCCAACACAAAGCTTGGAAAAATTACTAGGCCTAGAAGTCCCAAGCCAACATGGCCACAAGTCATGCTGCTTTGAGAATTCAGGGAGTTTTAGTACCAAAGGTATTTCCCCAAGTTCTGTTATGAAATCTATATAGCTGACTTGTATCTACTAGTCACAAGGCTCTAGCTCTTCTTAATCAGATGGGGGATGGAGTCTCATGGCAAGGACTGTGGGTGATCTGTGTTAACAATGCAGCTGCAAAAGCCTGGAATTGGGAATGGCTGCTTGGCATCCTTGTCCTTTTTGAGAGTTGAAAATATATTAGTTCCCTTTCAGAAGTGTTAAACATGCATATGGGCCGGCCAAACCTGGGAAAATACTGGCAGCATTTAGAGAAGATGGCAGCTGAGGGATGACTGAACAGAATTCTCAACCAACAGTGTGGAAAGTTTTAGCACTCCACACGCCACTGTTTCCTGCTGTTAGTGAGACTCTGCCCTGAGACGTGAATGACCACCCAAGCCTCATGTCCACATTCTTCTCACAGCCTTAAACTTCCACCGTGCTCTGTCACCCTACCATTTCTGAAAGCCTTTGAAAACTGCCAGATCCACATTTTATTAAATTTGCATCACTTTGGCATACAAATAAGATGACAGAGCTGTGACTGTGGACTTTTAATAGCTTGTCAAATGCCAGGCATGACCGCTCAAACCAAAGGGGGCAATTGCAATTTCCATATATAGGCTCATAACTCAAAAATGTTTACTCTCTCTTTCCCCCTCCGAGAGCTTGGTTTACACTTTTTTCAAACATACATCTTAAGTTTGAAATGGAGATTGCAGTCCATGTCAGAGCAGCACTAAAGGCTGGCAAGTCTTCTTGTTAGTTCCTGTTCTGTTAGTTATTCCAAAATATGAGTGGAAGCACATACTTCAAAGATAAATCCAATCCTGCACAAGCTGTCTACAGTTCAAGATCAGAGGCTTGCAACTGCAGCTTGAGTGGGAACTCTGCCCTGATTCTGAGGCTTATGGGGGATAGAGAGGCATACCATGATGTTCCATCCACCAGCAGTACAGCTCTAAGAAACAATTTGTGAGTAATACTCTCCCCTGTTTTTGTCTGTTACTCCATTCATAAATCTCTAGAGTGGAATAGTAAAAGCAGAAAAAGGATTTAGCCATTGCTAAAGAGAAAGCTGCAGGTAAGACTAAGAGTAGTATGTTGAAAGGGACTCTTATCCTTTGGTTGTGCTAGCCTGCTTAGTTATCTGAATGCTTACATGTTGCTTCAGTGGATCAGGTTCATGCTTACAGCTTCAACAGAGCTGCAATATTAGTTACTTCCAGCATATTTGCTGAGGGTATGGGAAAGTGCTGGGAGACAAAAGGAGGGGGGGGAAAGAACCAAAACCACCAGGCTTCATTTTTAATCCCTAGAATGGTAGATGTTTCCAGGTGAGGCTTTGATTGTGTAATGTAGCTCTCATGTCCTTCCAATCACCTGTTGTTTGTTTTTTCTTAGTTCCCCCCTCAGAAAAAAATTCCACTGAGGAAAGAAAAATACACCTGCCTAGTGTCTTTTGTATGACAATGGGAGGAGCCCTTCGTATGAAAGCACAGATTGTCATCTAGCCTATGCACTGTACTACACAATGCCAAGGACATGTTTGTAGCAACCAGCAGGGCTCTATTAGAAGTGCTAAAAATTTAGCTATATTTTTAAATCATTCAGTTTACATTTTAAAAAATGAACTCTTAGGTAAAAATGACATTGAAAGCTGTGTCAGGTAAGCTGTTGTTAGGAAAGCAGTTGTTATACTTTGATTTTTGAAAGTATGTTATAAGAATTTGTTACTAATCACATCCAGTCTCATTTGCTTTAGACATCCAAGGAAAGATGAATCCATCTGCAGCATTTTTGGAGGGGGCACTGAAGTAGATTGCTTCCTTCCTTTCTAGCTGAGATTCTTCATAAACCTAGCAGGATTTTTCATAAACCTAGCAGAGCAAAAACCTGTTTTTGCTCTGCAGCTGAATCTGCACTTAAAGGTTCCGTAAGTGACCTTGCATGCTTTATGTAGAGGGCACAGAAAACCTGATGCACAACACTTAAGTTTTGGGACCAGGACCATTAGCTCAGCCTCCTGGAATCTGGTGATGCTTCTGCAAGGGATTCTCAGTGACTCTTACTTGGAAAAGGCTGGGGTTTTCAAACCAAGAACTTTAGTGCACTACCTCTCTGGTTTTTTGTAGGAGGGGAAACACTCTATGCAGGGAGAACAACTGCATTCCTTCTGGGAAGTGGTCTCCTTAGTGGTCTTTGCAAAAGACCTCACCACCTTGGGGGTGAGAGTATTCACTTATTGAAGCCTGAAGAGTTGAATTGAAGCCTGAAGAGTTGAATTAAGGGCTCAGACAACTTTATCTCATTGCCACTGAATTTACCAGTAAAAAGCAAAGATGAGGAGATGTAGAAATGATCCCAGGAGAGAGCAGCAGGTTTTCTGGCAAGAGCCAAATCAGTAGCAGCTGCAAGTGGTGTAGAAAGATCAACCTTTTAGAGGAAGCAACAACTCTCCTCCTGCCCTTTTGGCAACTTTGAAAGCAGCCCATCCTGATAAGCAGAGCTACACTTAAACCAGCATGCACTCATGACCTTCTCTTGCTAGCCCCAGCTCATCAAGTGATGTCACAAGGTACGCTCACAGCAGGAAAGGGCTGCCTCCTTTCTGCCCTGCCCCCTATAGAGACATTGATCCCTACAGAGACAATGGTGAGAAAGAGTGCTTAAATCATGGGTACTACTGTGTCAGTGATCAAGGGGAGGAGGGGAATCAGGCATTGGGCTCAGCAGTGGGTTGATAAAAAAGAAAAGTGGGGCGGTGGTGGTAGGGCCATCCTGTGTCAGCCTGATGTGAAGGAGGCACTTGGGGGTGGCCCAGTCCAACAGGGTCATTGCAGCAAGAAGTTCCACCTCTGCTCTAGCCACACATGGTGAGTGTCAGCCACTGTGAAAGAAAGAGAACAAACGTGAATGCAGTTGTAGAAGCCCAGAGATTGAATAACTAACTAGTGTATAATCTAATTTCCACAGTTCAGCCAAGGAATGATGTAGTGAAATTACCACAAGTTGCCACAGGTTGAAATGGTGACCGCTATTCAAATTGTAGGGCAAACCATAAGGGACAGACTCTTTTTCTTTGTTTACCTCCGAGAAAATGTTAAAAGTGGTTTGCAAGAGAGCATGGTGGTCACGGTACAAATACATTACCAATCTGTACAATTACTTGAGGCTTCTGGCTGGCTAGGAATAGGGTTGCCATAGTTCTCTGCCACAAAACTGGAACCCAAGTATATAAGACAAACCTGCCCGTCTGCGCAAACAACTCACTCCATCTCTCGGCGCTTCTCGCTGGCTGCACAGCCCAACTACAGCACTGGCTGGTGGTGGCCAGGAGGGTTATAATGGCAGTCCATGCAACTGTGGGAGCTGGGCCCCCAGTAAACTGGCCCCTCCCCCCGCCATCGCTGCCGGGACTGGGGAGGAATGGAGGATGGCTCTCTCATCCCCCCCGCTGCAGAAGCCTTCCAGCTGCTTCTGCTGCTAGACCGGGGAGGGGAAAGACTGGAGGATGGCTCTTTCCTCCCTCAATCCCCCCATGGAAGCCTTCCCCCTGCCACCACCACCAGGACCCGGGGGGGGGGGAAGGGGAAGAATGGAGGATGGCTCTCTCCTCCCTTTCCCTGTGGAAGCCTTCCTGTTGCTGGGACCCGGAAGAGGGAAGAATGGAGGATGGCTCCCCCTCAGGTGGAAGCCTTCTTGCTTCCGCTGCTGGGACTGGGAAGGGGGAGGATGGCTCTCTCCTCCTCTTTGGAGGCTTCAACAGAGGCAGGTGCTGCCTTCATCAGAGGAAGCCGGAGGAATCTGGGATCTGCTGCTTCAAGCAGCCCAGCTGAACAGGACTATTTTCAGTCCCTTCAATCCGGCATTTCCCCAGTTTTCTAGCACTAATGCTAAGCCTAGCTAGGGACCTACTATAGAAGGGAAAAGGTTCAGCTTGCTTCCTCTCTTCCTCCCCAGCCAGTACCTGTATCTCTCCTGATATTTTGTTTCTGATCCACATTCTGAGTGCTGCTTTAGTAAATGAATAAATGAATAAAAATACTCTGAATTGGGATGTTAGTGGCCTTAAAGTTGCAGGGCTAAAAATGGGTCCAACACATGAAGATTTATAAGCAGCTGTCTTGTTTTAACTTGTACCATACCCCATCTTGGCTCCCAAATTGAGATGAAAGGTAGATGAAACAAATAAATTATATGTTGCATTATAGTTATTAATCATTTAATTTGTTTTACTACTCTATCTCTAGAGTAAGTCACACATGCTCACAGAAGGAAATAGCTGTTTTTTCAACTGCTTCAGGATCTCACCTACCTTAACTGAGACTTGCATACACCTCCACTAAATAGGTGAATTTTATCTTTTTTATTTAGAGAATTTATGAAGCACCCATAGGAAATATATCAGGATGATGTAAAGACCAAGAAAATGTAAATACAGTCAGACCCCTGTATCCATGGAACCAATACCTGTGATTTCAGTTAGAGTCATGCTGGGAAATGCCTCAAGAGGCAACACAATTCTATGGTGTGTTTTACCAGAAGTCCTTTATTTTAATAGGGTTTGATGTTATTCACAGTTTCTGGTTTATCTGCGCTAAGTCCAGAAACTGAACCCCCCACAGATATGGGGGTCTGATTGTAATGTGTAAAAGGATATATAAAAAGGGCAATAAAAACAAATACCTTAACAGAACTGGGGATGGAGTTTATCAATCAAGAAATTAATACATATAGAATTTACAAAGAAATTGTACTGTTCCTTTGGAGACTGGAAATCAGCTCTGGATACACAGTTCAAGGGTGGCATGCCAAGATATAGCAGCGTATTGTCAGAAAAACTGACTCACTATAGCAAATTGGCCATAGAACTGTCAAAACACAGCTAATTTACTGTTATATGATTCCTATGCTTAACCTACAGGAATGGGCTGTGGAAGGGTTATGACTTTAACCAACCAGTGTCATAGGCTTATCTTTGGAAAGAAAGAGATGTTTCAGTATAGTAATTCTAGACATGTGCAGTTTGTGGTTATATCCTGAGTAATAAAACAGTCTTTTGTCTGATAATCACCTTACTAACAACAGTTACAGTTCACTGTATTCATGTTTATTTTTATATTAAATACATAATAAAAGGAAAAAAATTAAAAAGATCATGTGAAGCATGTCTGACCAGAGAGGATGATTGGACCAAGAAAGCATACAGCACAACTAAGGTTTTAGTCAATGCACTTTAAACATTCTCTGGGGGGTGGGGTGGGAACCCTTGTCTATATCTATCCCAGTCTTCCCCAGTTCCTCAGCTCTCCACATCTACAACTTCTATCATCCACCACCATGAGCTATGATGGCTGGTGCACATGGGAGCTGTCCTTCAAAATATCAGGAGAGCACGTGTGTGTGTGTGTGTGTGTGTGTGTGTGGACAGGTGGGTTGGAAGGAGGAATTCTGTGGGGGCAGACAGATATCATCTGAGTAGTCATATGTAGGACTGTGCTGTTAAGTCTGCTTTATAGTCCTACACATGTGAAGGGGGTTCCACATATGGAAAGATCAGTGGAGCTGCAGTGATATGCAGCTTTCCACCCTCCAAAATCCTTGTGCTGAACATGGCCATCTGAAGAAAGGAAACTCCCATGCCCAGACCTCACTGTTCATAGGTTCTCACACAATGATAGACATCTCTTCTTCCAGTACTGAGAGGCAAAGCCGAGGGCCATGTAAGATCGGAGTGGGGCCAGCTGAACAGCTTTTTCACTGTACCAGCCAGGATTCTGCTTGTGACTTGTGCATGAGCAAATCCCTTTTGAGATGGGATGCAAAGGACTATTCACTTGGCCTTGCTCTCTGTCCAGAAATCTCCTACCACCCAGCAGCTGTCAAATCCCTGACCCCTTGCTGCTGTTGCTTATCAATAGGGAGGGAAGGAAACATTTCAGAGCAGGAAGATCCACCTGCTATGAGCTTCTAGGGGAAGGAAAGGGCAGGTGTACTTCATCTGAGAGCATACCCTCACCTTTCCCCTGGCCAAACTGAGATCAGCTACTTCTCCATGGTCTGTTTGTCCACTGTGGAATAGAATACAGGACTAGCGATACCTTTTGTTTGATCCAGTAGGTCACTTTTTATGAAAACCACTCACACATTCCAAGGTGGCATGCTGGTATTCCTGTCACTTTATCTTCTTCTTTTAGAATAAGTACTTGGCAGTTGAATTGTCTGCTGCTGGGAAACACCTAGATTTTCCACTTTTGGTTTAACCAAAGGATAGGTAACATGTAGCGCTCCAGATATTGTTTGACTGCAGCTCACATTATCCCTCCCTTTGGTTAGGCTAGCTAGCTAGCTACAGCAGATAGGAATTCTGAAGTTCAACAGTACCAGGAGGGCCACGGTTCCCCACCTCTGGTTTAATGTAGAATAACCCTGTCATATTTCCAAAGAACGTTTGGAAACCTGTGGAACTGGGACCAACTAGTAATCTGCATTTCCACCAACAGACAAGCACAAATAATTTGTTCCAAGAAAAGGATCTATATCTGTTCATACCTCTCCATAGCATCTGTCATATAGGAGAGTTTCCCTGTGTTATTTACAACCTGCCCTCCTGGGGTGGGAGAGGGCTTTTAGTTGAATGATACTGTCACACTCTTTTGGTTCTATTTTGATTTTCTTACCTCACCGAGGTTCATCACAGCACTGCCAGTGCCTTCAGGATCCATGCTTTGGAAGAACCCTGCAAGGTTTTTTTTAGAAAAGAAAAGGAGATTCACTTAGCCATTCAATGTTTATTCTAGCTTTTCCCATCGATTGTGTCCATGTGGCAGCTTATGAATTGTAGATATTTACAGTCATTCCACTTAACATCTAAAACCTCAGCAAAGTTGACAGGTTTACAAATATATCTGAAGGGAATTTCATGGACCAATCACCATCATAACAGAAGTGGTCTACTCCTGGTAGTCACCCACCTCACCTCCAAAAGGTAGCAGCGCTTGAAGCAGGGTCTCAGCCGAGAAGCTGAACTATAAAGCACTGAATTAAGTTTAATTATGAGTTGTTTATGTAAGAAGATTTCCAAATAAATTTCAGTCTCCTTCAAGCTAATATTCTTGCCACTTATTACATAGTCTGCAGCCTGCGCTACAAATCCTAGCAGATTCCCCTCTTGCCATACTGGTGATGTATAGGTATAAACTCAATATGGCTTCTGTTTCATTGTTGAATAAGAAGACATACTATGTTTTGTCAAAGGGAGATTGTTCCTTCAAAACCTGGAGAATCTCTCTTATTACTACACAATCTTGCAGAAATTTTTGCACAGGAATATGAGTATTATCTGTATTTCCTTCTTTTGTCTGGAGTAACAAGTGTAAAACCAGATTATTTTTTGGAACAGGGCAATGAGACCCCACAGCATGCATTACCCCTCCCAATGGGAATGGGGTTGCTGGAGGGGCTACTGCCCCAAACCTCTTTTCTTCCTTTAAAAAAACAAAACAAAAACAAAAAAAATCCAAGCCATGTGTGTTGAACATGGCTTCTTCACCATTGTAACAGTGCTCTGGAATGTACTATAGTGGTACAGTTTCTGAGCGTCTGACTCTACCACTATTCCCTTAGAGTGATCATGTACAGGAGAGCTCTAATGAAATACATCAAGGGCAGAATAGTGTTTACAACTCCACAGGGTCCCCCAATTTTTTTGACCCCCGAATGCCGTCTAGGGAATTTGGGGTACTTTTGTCATGTTCCTCACGCCAAGGCATTTTAGGCTCAGGAGAGGCCATTTTCTTAAAATACAAAGTGACAGGCCTCTCCTGGCTCAGCTACACCCCCCTTTGCCAAAACATGTTGAAAATGCCCCCAATGTTCTCTAGAGGACATTTGGGGCAATTGTTTTTTTGCAGGTGGTACAGCCCTTCAAGGCCTCCTAGAAGGCTAATGCAGCTTCCTGGCCACCCACACTTGCCCACCCCAATCTAGGGGGAAGTGCACCCATGAACTGTTCCACTAGCACTTCTGGTAGTAGTCCCAACACACTGTTACAGCAGCAGAGAAGCTATGGAAGACACACACAGCTTGTTGTTTGTTTCAAAATGAAGAAAAGAGGTCAATTAGGAGTGGGCAAGTGGGGGCAACAGTTACAAAAAAAAAAACCCTCTTTGTAACCAAGTGGTGGTGGGTAATGCTAGTGTCATTTGTTGCTAATGTGTAATGCAATGCACTACATGCAAATAGACAGCAACAAGAAAAAGGAACGGACTGCTTGGAATCAGGAGGAATACAACATATTCCTTTTGTCAGCTCTAATTTTGTGCATGCTTACTCAGGAGTAAGTGTTTTCAGTAGACCAGTAGGAGTAAGCCTGTTTTCAGTAGGGTATATAGGCAATATATCCAGAAAGCACATATAGGATTGCAGTCTTATTTCCATTTTCTGCATTCCATAGATCTTAAAGGAAAGAAGCTTTCACAAAGTGAGCTGGAGACTTCTGTATCCCATGTAGGGTTATATGTAGAATACTCCCCAAACTAGGAGATATATTCTATCCTTAGTTGCAATGCTACCAAACTTCAAGTGTTAATAGAGGGGCCGAGCATATTCACATCACTGCTGCAGTAGGGAGAAAGGAACTGAGGGGCTTGGGCAGCAAAGCATTCTGTGCGGGCAGGGCTGCCACTAGAAATGCTAAGCTTAGACTCAAGCAGCAGCTGCATAAAAGTGAGTTGCTTTCTCCCTTTTTATCTTGACTCAAAATCTTATGAGACAACTTGATAGATTTTAATTGATTACAAAATTGATCTATACCTGTATGATAGCTTATCCAGGAGAGCCACTTCACACAAACAAGCTATCATGTGCCAGCTGCAATCCGTCTGAGAGAAATACAGGAATGTATACATCAGACTTGGGAGACAGTGTGGTGTAGTGGTTTGAGTGTTGGATTAGGATACTAGGAAACCAGGACTGGAATTCTCATCAGCCATGGAAACCCACTGGGTGACCATGGACTGGTCACAAGCTGTCAGACTAAGAGGAAGGCAATGGCAAACTTCCTCTAAATAAATCTTGCAAAGAAAATAGTAAGACAAGTGTTGCTGTAAGCTGGAGTTGACTTGAAAGCAAATAACATCATCAAGCTTAGAGGTGTATCCCTACATGCTGGTGGACTCACTAACTGCTCCTATAGAAGGTTGCCTCCTCAGACTCAGCAATGGAGAAACTTACTGAACATGGTTTCCAGCTTGACTAAGCAGCAGACAAAGTTATCAAAATCCACACCCAATGATTCGTCAGCATATCGGGCCACCACAACTTGGTGCAACTTGTTGTCTAGTTTGAATCCTAAAATGTTAAAAATAGACATGAATGTTAAGCCTACCAAGACTCTAAACCAGGAAAACAGAACTGGAGGCTTCTTCCGGAACAAAATCCTCAGCAAAAAGAGAAGCCAGAACACAATTCAAGAGTCTCAGAAGGAAAAGGGTATGTAGAGGAGGACACATGAAACAAAGAGTAAAAGGTTGTATCAATGAAAAAGATATCTACTTCGTTCTCAAACTCTCTCAACTTTAAAAAGCTGTTTTCTTAAGATCAAGCACCTTAAAACTAATATACCCAGTGTGATTTATGAATGAAGGGATGAAGCAAGGCATGGCTCCCTAGCCCAACCCCTCAAGGCTAGTTTTTTTTTCAATAATAAAAAAAAAAGACCTTGCCTCTAACTGAGTGGTGTGGAAAGCAAGCATCTGGACCACTAGATGATCCCAAGATGGGAGAGTGAATATATTTTCTATGCAGAGTATGAACATACATCTGATGAATTTCTTCAAATTAAAAGATGTTCCAGTTGGGTCAAGGTGATGGACATAGCACCAGAGGCTGAAGGGAATCTTGCTTTCTCACAGCCACTTTGAGTTTGGGGGAATAAGAGAGGTTAGAAACACTATCTCTCTCAGCTATAGGAATTTAATGGATTTTCATTTCCCCACAACAACTATTGGTTCTTCCAGGAATGGCAATGGGATGAAGTGCATCTTGACTTGGAAATCCATCTCAAAGCCTGTGAAACATTTCAGTGAAAAAAAAATGTTCCCAAAACCATGACTAAGTTTGAAAAATGTACATGATTAAACATGTTTATGTATCTGAACAACACTTCCAAACATATTTTAGTCTATTTGCATTAATGCAGAAGGGGGGGAGCAAACCCCCCCCATCACTACCTGATAATGGAATTGGGATGAAAATGCTGATGGGACTCTAAGGAATGCAATGAAAACAAAACAGATAGATGTTTAGATCCCTATTCCCATGATATTACTGGATGTGCTTCTGAGGTTCTGAGAGTAAGTATTAACCCTGTTCATAAACTGGCCCAAGATCCCGCTCTTCAATGAGAAATAGAAAATAATGGCATTACACAAGGCATGTGTGAATTCAAAGTACACAGCAGTCAATGAATCAGCCAGTTCATCTCATAAGCACTCCAAACAACCCTCCACCCCACCAGTTTTATAACTTCCCCTTCCAAACTTACCAGCTGTTTCCAAGGCCAGACGCATCTCATAGGAGCTCATGGTGCCTGACTTATCCAGATCATGCTGACGAAAGATATTCTGTTATGACAAAGAAACAAATGTATGATAAAGCTCCAATTCCTTTCCCTGCAGCTGTCCTTTGTGTACTCTCTTTCTCCAAAGAGTTGTACTAAATGTGTCACACACACATGCCTCCCTCTTTCCCTTACCAGCCAGCTCCTGATCTTGTTCCACAAGATCTGAAACTCCACAAGCCCCAGACGAGCACTGCCATCTTTCTGAAGAAGAGAAGAGTCAAGGAGAAAAATTCAATAGAAAAAAAGGTTTGAGGAAAAATGATGGAACAGATGAGGTAGGCAGGACCTCCAGCTTCCTAATGGCTCCTGAAATATATAGAGGAAGTATGCAAAGTCCAAAAGTAGTATTGGCTGGAATCCAGGTTTATCAAGTCAATCTCACCCACCCTCTCCATTCTGAAACTACTATCTGGACACAAGAGGCTTTGCATAATTACTACATTTGTGTGCTTGTCACCTTGGAATGGCTGCACTATTTTAGAGTTTTGGACTGCAACTCCCACAATCCCTCATAATTGCCTATATGCTGGCTACCACTGTTGGAAGCTGTATGCCAAAACATCTGGAGTACCACAAATGTCCCACATCCACACTATATATAATAAAATGAAATAAAGAATTGTGCAGAATTAGTGGTTGATTGCCTCAACTAACTCTCCTTAGGTTGCCATGACCAGCCGAGGCTTGTTAACAAGGCTACTTGGAATTCAGTGTCATCTATGTCTTGACCATTTTCAGAATGGAAACACCGAAGTGTCTCACATCAGAATAGTCAGGCAACCAGCTTTAATTCATGGCTTTATTTTCTCACATATAGCTCCCTGTCCCCAGATGATTCATCTTGCTCTCCCTGTGCTGATGCAGTGCTTCTTTGGAAAGAGAAAACAAAAGCATGTAGCAGACAGCATATCTGCTTAATTGAGCTTTGCTCTCACTTCTGATCCCACTCTTTGCATCCATTCTCTGACATGCTGCTCCAATAGAAACATTACAGGTCAAAAGTATAAAACTCTCTAGGAAATGGCAAGGGTTTCAGGATAGAATCTCTCTCTCTCTCTCTCTCTCTCTCTCTCTCATACACACATACACAGAGGCATTAGAATAAAATGCAATAACCTAAAATATTTTTCTGAGCATGAGGGATCAGCCAATAAATATGAATGACCTCCAATACAGATTAATGCCTACTATATCCTAAAAATCAACTTTAAACAAATTTCTAACCAGTTTAGGGGCTGGGAGAAACTATACACAGTGAGTCTACATAATAACAAACAATTGCCAGAGAAATGTTCTACAGCTTAGTGACTAGCTCATAGATTTGCCACTCTGCTTTATAAATTAGGAGCAAAAGCACATCAAAAAGCCACAGTGTTATTTCAGCTACAAGGCTTAAGGAAAGACCATTGTCATCGCTTGCAAGGCTACATGTGCTGGAAATCCTATCTTTGGATCAAATTTATATTTCTTGGCTTTCTTTTGAGCAGGAAAATCGTCGCCCATCCCCACTGAACTTATCCACAACAAGAGAGGATACATCCATCAGGTTGACCATGTTGCGGCAAGAATCCATGCTGAACCCATCTGTCTTCAGATCTTTGTCTGACAAAGTGAGGAACAAGGATAATTATGAAGCTGTTTTCAAAATGCCACATGGTTGGGGTGCATGAATGGAGAGAAAGATGCAGAAGTTGTTATCCCCTGCACTATGAGACAGAGGACTGAATAAGAAGCACTTACGTCTTGCAATGACTCTGTTCAGGATAGTTCTGAGCTCAAAGACACTGATTTCCATGTCCTGGAGGAAGAGAAAGCAGAGCATTAGTCATTTCTGATTGTTTATGTATTGAGAATCTCACCCTTTTCCAAAAGCAGTTCAGTGGTTCCACAGCAGGACAATGTTCATGCTGGCTGGGTTTTTTGCTAACTTGTAGTTCAACTCTTCAGGTTCTAGTAGAAACTCTTCAGGCAAGGACTTCTTATTTTGTACAGCCTCTGAATGTGTGTTAAAGCAAATCTTTGATGTGGAAGACCTGCACTTTCCCCCCCATAGACTCCCCCCCCCACTCTCACTCAATGAAACTTGCCATGGACCAGCAGCCAAGGGCATGGGAAGTGGGACCAATCCATAGACCATCACATAAAGGAACACTGTGTTAAAGGACAGTTCTGGATAACCTTGAGGAAAACCATACCATCAGTGTAAATGAGATTTCTATCTCACTAGGAAACCCTCCAACTGGAAAGCTCCATTCCAATTCACCACCATCATCTTTTAAGATGTCACAAGATCACAAATGATACAATGCTTCGATTCTACTATATGTATTTACTGCAATTTTCTCCAACCTTCTTTCAAAGAAGTTCAACAGTATAGGGATGGTGGCAAAACGCAAGGCTGTTTTTACCACTGAAAACATGGTTTGTGAGGAGCTTGGGCTTTGTTTAAAGCAGAAGTGCAGAATTCCTGGAAATGTGGTTCTTCTCTAAAACAAATGACATGCTCCCTTTGGCTTTAAAGGCCATCAGTACAATTCTGACTCTGCCTAATTTGGGTGGCAGGATGGGGACATCGTAAGGGCTACCTGCAAATTATTGGGGGAGGGGGATTTGGATCCTGAGCTTGCAGAAGTGTTCCACCCCAATTCTAGGTAAAGTATATAAACCTCTCCTCGCCTCCATTCCACATTTTATCCTTAGCGTTCCAAAAGGTAGAGGGAAGCTAGAATGACCCCCTCCTTACTGGTGGCAGGCAAAGATGATGATATTATTATTATTATTATTATTATTCAGACAGGTTTGCAGAATTGAAGGTTTTTAACAAGGGGCAATAAGTGCTATATTGTTTTATATTGTACTGTGTAACTTTTGAATTTTTTTTCAAGTGTATGTTTTTAATTTGGTTAATAGTTTAATTCAGTTTATTTTTTTTGGCATGGTTTTAACTGTAATGTTTTTAATGTGTAAGTCACGTTGAGTCCCAGTCTTGGGGGAAAAGGCAGGATATAAATAAAATTAACAACAAAAATAATAATTATAATAATATTCATTTGGGTGGAAAGAAAGTGACCATAGGGGAAGCCTGTCAGACTAGTCTCTGGTGAAGTCTAAGCACACTAAACTGCACCAAACTGGCTCCAAATGACTGTGAGTCTGAGATGCCTACTCACATCTACATGAGCAGGAGGTGACTTCAATATGTTGCACATTCACTGTACATTTTGCTTATTCACTGAATAAAATAATTGGCAGGTGAGAAATTCACTGAATGTTGCATCTCAGCACCCACCTCTCCTGCAAGCTGACGGAACATGTTCTTGAAGTTTTCATCTACATCATCCTCAGAGATATCTTCCTGTGGAAATAAAAATTAGAAGGAGCAGATCAGCCAACATTCTTTTAAATTACTCTAGAATCCCAGGTTTGAACTGAAAGCAGCCCATATCTATTACTCTTGCCTTTTCTCCAATGAGCTCAATGCAGGATGCATAGCTCTCCTCCTCCCCATAGTATCCTTGTAACAAACCAGTAAGGTAGGTCAAGCTGAGAGAGCGAGACTGGCCCAAGGTCATGTAATAGGTCTACATGCTAGATTGCCCAGATCCTGACCAAGACATTATACTGAACTGGCTTTTATGTTTCCTCCATCATCAGGCCACCTCTTTGCAATTCTCCCCCTCTCTCTATTGGATGAATCCTTCCTTCAGTTCTGCTTTCTTCTCTTGTCTTTCATCCAAGATTGTTTTAACCAGCAAGGCTTACTTAAAACATAGCTCTTGAGAAGGAAATAAACTGGTGGCAAAGCCAGTTGTGAAGGGAAATACTGGCAGGCTTCTTTTAAGCATCTGTGCACACTATTAATTATCAAAAGCACAGTACAGAGAGATAAAGAAAAAAAAAAGGTGAAACTTTAATAATGCACCTCCTAGGTGGGTTCTTACCTCATCTGGCAAATCTGCAGAGATCTCCTCATCTAGCTCCCTGAAGAAGAGAGAATACTGTTAAAATGGTCTCTAGCAGGAATGTATAAAAGGGATCTGACAGAGGTTGAGATTTAAAGGAGAAAATAACACCACTCTTGTTGCATCCCTTTCAAACAGTCTGCAGGGAGCCACGCAACTGCCACATACAGAGGTTTGTTATGGCATTCACTCAGGTAGCTAAACATGTAAAATCACTGTAAATGATCATGGCACTGAATGGTATACAGTCAGGTCTCTTCCCGAACTGGCTTTTGAATCTTTTGCCCACACCTACAACTCAAATGAGTTTTCCCCACCTCCAAGCAACCCTTTCCACCACAACAAGATTGCTGATACTGAAGGATAGAGGCACAGAAATCTCTGAGGAGCAGGTTTGAGGAGATCTGTGAAACTATGAAGATCTGTGAAGCTATGAATAACACTAATATGGGAAAGACTCTAGGGCCAGATGGCTTCTTACTATGAATGTGGCTTTTTACTATGAATGTTTTGAAGATGAGTTTCTATTGCCATTGCCACATACAATGAATGCTATTTTGCAGACTGGAAGAATCCCGGATAGTTGGAAAGGGGTGAATATAGTACTAATATCCAAAGAAGACCAGAATTTGACATTAACAAAAAGTACAGACCAATATTATTGTTAAATAATGATTACAATTTGTTTACAATGATTTTGGTTGAAAGATTGAAAATTATTCTTCAGAACTTTATACATGAAGATCAGTGTGGATTTTTACCTAAAAGATACAGTTGTCCCTCCACATTCGTGAACTTGACATTCGCGGTTTCGGTTATTCGCGGTTTTGGGAGGGCCCCCCTGGGGCCCCCCAAAACCGTGATACGGGGCCTCCAGAGGCCCCGGGAAAGACCTGGGGAGGGGTGGGGAGGCCTTCGCGGGACCCCCGGAGGCCCTCCGGAGGCCCCGCGAAGGCCTGGGGAGGGGTGGGGAGGCCTTCGCGGGACGCCCGGAGGCCCTCCGGAGGCCCCGCGAAGGCCTGGGGAGCGGTGCGAAGGCCTTCGCGGGACCCCCGGAGGCCCTCCGGAGGCCCCGTGAAGGCCTGGGGAGGGGTGGGGAGACCTTCGCGGGACCCCTGGAGGCCCTCCGGAGGCGCCGCGAAGGCCTGGGGAGGGGTGGGGAGGCCTTCGCGGGACCCCCGGAGGCCCTCCGGAGGCCCCGCGAAGGCCTGGGGAGGGAGGGAGGGCCGGGGAGGGAGGGAGGGCTGTGGAGACCTCCGCGGGGCCTAGCAAGGCCCCGCGAAGGCCTGGGGAGGGAGGGAGGGAGGGAGGGCCAGGGAGATCTCCGCGGGGCCTAGCAAGGCCCCGCGAAGGCCTGGGAAGAGAGGGAGGGAGGGCCGGGGAGACCTCCACGGGGCCTAGCAAGGCCCCGCGAAGGCCTGGGGAGGGAGGGAGGGCTGTGGAGACCTCCACGGGGCCTAGCAAGGCCCAGCGAAGGCCTGGGGAGGGAGGGAGGGAGGGCCGGGGAGACCTCCGTGGGGCCTAGCAAGGCCCCGCGAAGGCCTGGGAAGGGAGGGAGGGAGGGCCGGGGAGACCTCCGCGGGGCCTAGCAAGGCCCCGCGAAGGCCTGGGGAGGGAGGGAGGGAGGGCCGGGGAAACCTCCGCGGGGCCTAGCAAGGCCCCGTGAAGGCCTGGGGAGGGAGGGCCGGGGAGACCTCCGCGGGGCCTAGCAAGGCCCCGTGAAGGCCTGGGGAGGGAGGGAGGGAGGCCCTCCGGAGGCCCCGCGAAGGCCTGGGGAGGGGTGGGGAGGCCTTCGCGGGACCCCCGGAGGCCCTCCGGAGGCCCCGCAAAGGCCTGGGGAGCGGTGCGAAGGCCTTCGCGGGACCCCCGGAGGCCCTCCGGAGTCCCCGCGAAGGCCTGGGGAGCGGTGCGAAGGCCTTCGCGGGACCCCCGGAGGCCCTCCGTAGGCCCCGCGAAGGCCTGGAGAGGGGTGGGGAGACCTTCGCGGGACCCCCGGAGGCCCTCCGGAGGCCCCGCAAAGGCCTGGGGAGGGGTGGGGAGACCTTTGCGGGACCCCCAGAGGCCCTCCGGAGGCCCCGCGAAGGCCTGGGGAGGGGTGGGGAGGCCTTCGCGGGACCCCCGGAGGCCCTCCGGAGGCGCCGCGAAGGCCTGGGGAGGGGTGGGGAGGCCTTCGCGGGACCCCCGGAGGCCCTCCGGAGGCGCCGCGAAGGCCTGGGGAGGGGTGGGGAGGCCTTCGCGGGACGCCCGGAGGCCCTCCGGAGGCGCCGCGAAGGCCTGGGGAGGGGTGGGGAGGCCTTCGCGGGACCCCCGGAGGCCCTCCGGAGGCCCCGCGAAGGCCTGGGGAGGGGTGGGGAGGCCTTCGCGGGACCCCCGGAGGCCCTCCGGAGGCCCCGCGAAGGCCTGGGGAGGGGTGGGGAGGCCTTCGCAGGACCCCCGGAGGCCCTCTGGAGGCCCCGCGAAGGCCTGGGGAGGGGTGGGGCAGCCTTCGCGGGACCCCCGGAGGCCCTCCGGAGGCCCCGCAAAGGCCTGGGGAGGGGTGGGGAGGCCTTCGCGGGACCCCCGGAGGCCCTCCGGAGGCCCCGCGAAGGCCTGGGGAGGGAGGGAGGGCCGGGGAGACCTCCGCGGGGCCTAGCAAGGCCCTGTGAAGGCCTGGGGAGGGAGGGAGGGAGGGCCGTGGAGACCTCCGCGGGGCCTAGCAAGGCCCCGCGAAGGCCTGGGGAGGGAGGGAGGGAGGCCCTCCGGAGGCCCCGCGAAGGCCTGGGGAGGGGTGGGGAGGCCTTCGCGGGACCCCCGGAGGCCCTCCGGAGGCCCCGCGAAGGCCTGGGGAGGGGTGGGGAGGCCTTCGCGGGACCCCCGGAGGCCCCGCGAAGACCTGGGGAGGGAGGGAGGGAGGGAGGGCCGGGGAGACCTCTGCGGGGCCAAGGCCTGGGGAGGGAGGGAGGGAGGGCTGGGGAGACCTCCATAGGGCCTAGCAAGGCCCCGCAAAGGCCTGGGGAGGGAGGGAGGGAGGGCCGGGGAGACCTCTGCGGGGCCTAGCAAGGCCCCACGAAGGCCTGGTGAGGGAGGGAGGGAGGGCTGGGGAGACCTCCGCGGGGCCTAGCAAGGCCCCGCAAAGGCCTGGTGAGGGAGGGAGGGAGGGCCGGGGAGACCTCCACGGGGCCAAGGCCTGGGGAGGGAGGGAGGGAGGGCTGGGGAGACCTCCATAGGGCCTAGCAAGGCCCCGCAAAGGCCTGGGGAGGGAGGGAGGGCTGGGGAGACCTCTGCGGGGCCTAGCAAGGCCCCGCGAAGGCCTGGGGAGGGAGGGAGGGAGGGCCGGGGAGACCTCCGCGGGGCCTAGCAAGGCCCCGCGAAGGCCTGGGGAGGGAGGGGGAGGGGTGTAGTTATTCACGGATTTTTCACATTCGCGGGGGTCCGCGGAACGGAACCCCCGCGAATGTGAAGGGACGACTGTAATTGTGAGATAGCATCAGAAACGTGCTATATATAGCTTTGGCTTTTCTTCGCAAACGAAGATTCAGGAAGGACTCATCCCGCGCTTTCTGCAAGCACGCTGATGACTAAAATGGGAGTATTTAGAATGACATAATGAAAAACAAGCTGCATGGATCCTTTTAGATGCAGAAAAGGCTTCTGACAATTTGAAATGGATTTTCTTATTTAGAATTTTGGAAGAGATGAGTTTTGGAGATAATTTTATCAAGTGGGTTAGATCAATTTATAGTTTGCAGAAAGCACAAATAATAGTGAATGGAGAATTAACTAAACCATGTGAGATACAAAAAGCAACAAGAAAAGGATGTCCATTGTCACAGCTTTTGTTTATCCTGGTCTTTGAATCTTGAATAGAGATATAAGGCAAGAAGAGAAAATAAGAGATATAAGGATTAAAAAAGAAACATATACATTAGCGAATGATTTGGTGATAGTATTGGAGAATCCTCTGGAGTCTGTAAAAAAGATTAATGAGAAAATCAAAAGAATTTGGAGATTTGTCAGGGTTTAAGATTAACAAGCAAAATGGTGATGCTGACTAAAATATGGGAATGGCAGATCAAATGGAATTGAAGAAGAAAACTGATTTTGAAATTGAGAAGAAGGTGAAATATTTAGATAATAATATGACAAACATGAACTGTATGCTATCTCAAAATAACTATGTTAAGACATGGAATGAAATTAAGAAGACTATGCAGAAATGGGAGAAATTAAATCTGTCTTTGTTAGGAAGAATTTCAGTGATAAAAGTGAATGTTCTGCCCTACGATTATGTTTTTATTTCAGATGATACCAGTTTTGACAAATGACCTACCATTTAAACAATGGCAGGACTTATACAAATTTGTATGGGGAGGGAAAAAAACCAAGAGTGAAATTTAGAGTACTGCAAGATGCAAACTTATGAGGAGGAATGGGTTTACCAAATTTGAAAATATACTTTGCTGCCTGCTGTTTGGTGTAGTTGAAAAAAATGGATGATACTGAGAAATAATGATTACTGGTATTAGAAGGACATGATCTGATGTTTGGATGGCACAGAATGTTATGGTACGATAAAGTAAAAGTCAATGTAGATTTTAATAATTATTATGTGATGCATGCCATTTTGAGAATCTGGAATAGATACAACCCACCAAAAAATGTGCCAAAAATGCCTTTATGGGTCTCAGCACTAAAAGCAGTTTACAGAAGGAAAATAACAGGCAAAGAGAAATAGATAAGATGACAGGGTTTGTTGGAAAATTGTGAAGGAGAATGTGCAGTGGGCCCTCTAGATCTATGGGATTCAGATCCACGAATTCTCTTCCAATTCTGCAATTCTATGATTCTATGAATTCAACCAACTGTGGATCATGTCCCATGTTATAAAATGGTGGTGACATGAACATGGACATGAACATGTTTTTGGAATCCATGCAGGATCCCAGAACCAAATCCTCATGGCTCCAAAGGGCCCGCTGTATAATTAAAACAAACAAACAAACAATCTGTTATTGGTGGAGGCATACAGCTTCCAAAGGTTCTCTACTTGCAGTTATTTGAAAGATTTAAGATGGAGAAAAATAGTTATGGTTTTGAACAAAACAAATCTGAACAGCAACTACTGTATGTACAAATGATAAACATGTAATAGGTAAATGTATAAATTATTGTTGAAATTTGAAATGGCAGAAGAATAAGCAAAATCTCTGGCTTTACTTTGCAAACGAAGATTCAGGAAGGACTAATCCCACGCTTTCTGCAAGTGCGCTGATGACTAAAAAGGCCAATCCGAGATAAACAAGTCCGGTTGCAGAAAGCACAGCAGAAGGTCTCCATGGGTGATCTTTCTGGGTTGTGATTCTTTCTGCGTTGTCGTTTCTCTTCAAGATTTGTTCTGCGTGAGTTCTCAAATAAGGCTGCAGCATTGTGGACAGTGCGTCTCCATGCCTCCCGATGTGAGGCCAGGGCGGACCATTGTTGGTGATCAATTTGGCAGAGCCTGAGATGTTGTTTCAGGGAGTCCTTGTATCGTTTTTTTGGAGCGCCCTTTACGCTGACCCATGGCGAAGTCACTGTAGAGTACTATTTCTGGGATGCGAAGGTCCTCCATCCTAGAAACGTGCCCTGCCCAGCACAGCTGTGTTCTCAATATCATGGCCTCAATGCTGGTGATCCCTGCTTGCTCAAGGAAAGCAACATTCGTCACATAGGCAATCCAGTGTATATTTAGGATTGTGCATAGATAGCGCTGATGAAAGCATTCGAGGAGTCGTAGGTGGTGGCGATAGGTGACCCATGTTTCAGATCCATAAAGGAGAATAAAAGTAAAATATTGTATAATAAAATGGGTCAGAAATATACAACTGGTACAATGGGAAATGATGCAGTCAAAGGGGCTGAAATTCACTTTATGTTATGACCTTAAAGAGAATTTTTATAAAACGAGGTACCATTGGTACATGAGACCAAAAAACTGTCCAGAATCCAAGGGAGTTTTGAATGTATGCTGGAAATGTGAACAACGAAAAGGGTCCTTTTATCGTATCTGGTGGACTTGTGAAAAGGCCAGAAAGTTCTGGGTATAAATACACACTTTGATGCAGAGAGTTTTAAAGACTAGTATCCAACTGAATCTAGAGCTGTTTCTTCTGGGACGTACGGATTAAAAATTAGAAAAGAATCATGAGGGAATACTTCAGTATACGATTACAGGAGCAAGATTGTTATATGCACAAAGAGCATAGAATTACCAACTAAAGAAGAATGGTTGTTAAAAGTAGGTGAGCTAGCAGAAATGGGGGGAAAATAGGTGTTTTGATTAGAGAAAAAATGTTAGTAACATTTTTTAAAAATGGAAATCCCTGATAGACTTTTTGCAAAAAAAAAGAAAATGAGTTGATGACTGTGGGTTTTGAAAATTAGTATGAGTTGATTAGTAGAAGTGTAAAATGTAGTTTATAGAGAAAAAGGTATAATTATATTTATTGTTGTTGTGTGCCTTCAAGTCATTTCCAACTTATGGCAACCCTATCATGGGGTTTTCTGAGGCTGAGAGTATGTGACTTGCCCAAGGTCACCCAGTGGGTTATCATGGCCAAATGGGGATTTGAACCCTGGTCTCCAGAGTCATAGTCCAACACTCAAACCACTATGCCATGTTGATTATGTCATTACAGTTGTCCCTCCTTATCCACGGAGTTGGTATCCACGGCTTGAAAATATTCTTAAAAAAATAATAATCCAAAAAGCAAACCTTGATTTTGCCATCTTATATAAGGGACACGCTATGCCATTGCATATAATGGGATCTGAGTATTCATGGATTTTGGTATCCATGGGGGGTCCTGGAACCAAACCCCAGTGAATATGAAGGGACAGCTGTATATTATGTGTATATATAACTGCAGAAAAGAAAATCTGAAGTCATTTTTATATTTCTTTGTACTTTGTTCTTTAGATTTTTTTCTTTGTCTCTCTCTGTATCTTTTTCATTTCTTTTCTCTTATGTTTTGTTTAATTTTTAGTGTATGTTGAAAACTCTAATAAAATTACTGGGGTGGGGGGAAGAGAAATCTCTGAAGAGCAGGCTTGAGGGATGCTCATCAATACCTTACAAAGAAATATAAATACCAGGGTAATTCATACGGGTTATGTACTTACTCTGTGTCAGACTGCTTTTCTGTGAAGACACGCAGGACAAAGTCTGCTTCCTGGTTAGGCTCGAAGGTGGAGGGCACTATGATGTATTCACCAGGTGGCAAGCGGATGTGGTTGCTCACCTCTCGCAGGTTGATAAAGGTTTCCGAGCGTGCCCGAGACTGGTTTCTCAAAAAGAAATCCTTCTTCATGTGGACATTCTGGCAGCCCTGTGCCTGGGAGAAAAGCAGCAGAGTTGTACTGTACAGCTGTACAAATGGGTTGCTCCTCTCCCCCCCCCCCATGACAAAGAGCCAACTCACTGCATGAATAGATAAAAATACACTCTCAAAAAGCCCAGAGATAAAAACATATAGGTGGAAGGAAAGTCTTGTGAACAAAAAAGCCCTTTGTGATGAAGACACAGTCAGGAAGGTATCATAACAAAATAAAAGCCCATCTGCACTTAACTGTTGAAACAACTTTATACAAATAAACATTTCCTTATTTTGCTTATTCCGTTCTGATTTCAGAGGGGGATATATTCACTGCAGAATTGGAATTTTTTCCCCTAGTGGAAACATATATAATATATACAACTCTGACTATCTTGGTCAATCATGACTCTCAGATCCCACATGGCCAAAAAGTGGGAGTGGCCACTGCCTGCATGAGATCCCTCAACTGAACAACAACACAAGCAATATCTAAGACAACATGTAGGCCTGTGAATCCAACATCATCACTTTTCCTTCCTTATTTTTTGACATCTTTTGCTTAATGAAGAAGCAAGTAGAGCTTCGAAAACTTGCATTATGTGGTTGTTTGTTTTGCATTTTGGTTGGCCAATAAAGGTATCGCTCTTTTGTGGGTTCTGGATTTTGTGTTGTTTGGCAGTTGAAGTGTTCCACATAGAAGAAGCTGTGCACACACTGGGACTACTTGTGTCATGTTAATGGCAAGTATGTTTTTCAGATTCCTTCCAGAGTGATTAGAGAAGAGAATAAATCTTTGGATCAATCCATTTCAGTTGTCTGTGAGGCTTCCACAATCAGGTGGAATTCCATAATGTTTTTCACTGCTCAGGACATACCTCCTCAGGAACCTAGAAAAAGATGAGGAGAGGGGAGGGGAGGGAAAGGGAGAGATTAGAAATTAGCTTCTGCTGAACTTTGCTAGTGAAAAGGAACACCTGAAGACCTTGCAGGGTTACCTCATAGACAGCAAAGCCAATGGTGTGCATGTCTCCTCCAGTTCGACGTGCTTTTCGGCGGTGTTTTTGCATCAAGGCTACTAAGAAAGTGCAAGCCAACTCATCATCCTCTGGGTCATCATCCTCTTCTAAGAGCTTGATTTTGAACTGTGGATTAATCCAGAATGTTGCTGCAAGAAGAGAGGGAAGACTCTAGTTAGACAGTACTATGAAAGCCCCCACGGATCCTGTACTGGGAGGAAGGCAGGGTACAAATAACATAAGTGCAATGTTCTGGCTGACTCCATTTCAGCCAACACAAGTTCTCAACAGATTCAGAAGAACTTTATTAAGCCAGCAGAGTTGATTGCACTACACAATTGTTGTCAGGACTAAAGGATTCTCCGAGTTACACAGAATATTAAAAGCCCACACAGTTCAACTGTTACAAAAGCTTTCATTCCATTTGTTAGCAATCAAACATTCTGCCTTTCCAGACTCACCCCTCCTTCTTCCCTTGTACCAAGTTCCCCACAATAACGACCTTGGACACACATAAGCTCATTATCCCAGGCCTCAGAGGATATATAATCTTAGTTTCCAGTACCCTCCCAACAGTATAGCATGTCCCATCATCCTTCATTACCAAACTTATGCTGAAGCATAGAAATAAGCATGGCAGGACCATGCCTGGATCCTGACAATAAGTAAATGATTGCATCACTAGAAATGAACAGTAGCTTGGTTTTTCCACAACTGCTGAGCCAATCCAGAAAGAAGGCACATTAGGAAATAGATGTAATGCATCTCGGGCTCACACTGGCTCAAATGATCTCCATTTTTAAAATGTATACATTATGCTGAACATAGGGCTTACTTCACTAGTAATGAAAGAGAAAAGAGGCTTGAGAAAGAATAGAAAGCCAGGTATTACCTGGATGGTTCCTGCAGCCCCCAGCTGTGCTGCCACGGCGCCAGGAGCCCTCATAGAGGGTGGTATGCCACTTGCTTAAGTCATCCTTGTTCAGAGCATCTGGGGTGAGGTTACAGATCTCCAGCCTGGAAAACTCACGCATAAAGTCTCGAAAAGACATCCTGCAGGGTCAAAAGTGAAGGTGAGACCACACAGAAGGGAAGGTGAGACCAGTGAGAAGGGAGAACAGAAAGGGGAATGATGAACACAATACTTTTAAAGGAAAAGAGAATAGCTACCATTGCTACTCCTTCTTCATTTTTGTGGTACCAACACAAAAAAAGTTACTAGTATCTTAAAAAACATTCTGTTGGTATCAAGTATTCTTGACTCTATTGACACAGAAATGACAGCCATCATCTTATACTCTTGTGGATGCTTGTGCACATATCACCAATGAATTGTGCCATAAATTTAGGAACTTACCAGAATTCACCATCTTCCATCTTTAGTTGTAGTTCTTCCCTCTGATCGGGATCCACTTCATTCCACTCGGAAGAGCTAAGATGGCAAGCAAAAAGCTGTTATACTGTGTTTTCCCCCATGCCACTCCCTTCCAAACTTATTCATGAATATCACTTGTAGAGATCAACAAAAATCTGGTTCAAAGAGCAATAATTCAGTGATAGAGCACCTGCTTGCCATACAAAGAGGTCCCAGATTCATATCCTAGTATCTCTAGGTAAGACGTAGGACCAGGAAAGATTAATCTGAAACCCTAGAAAATCACTGCCAGACAATGTAGATGAACTGAATTGGTTTGACTCAGTATCAGATTCCTTACTTTATTTTTTCCATTGATGCAGGGCTGCATAGGTGAATTTATTCAATCAAAAAGCATTTGTATTTGAAATGATACTGAAATTTCTTTCTGTGATATCTCATTTACACCAAATTATAAACCTGCATTTGTGGATCACTTTTATGTGCCCCGACACAATAGGGCTCTTCTCAGATGTCACTGCTGGGCACTTACAGAAGCCACTGCAGTGGCTTTGATGTCCTGACCTCATCACACCCACCTGTCACTCCAGGCTCCAGTCCACTCCACCTGACCCCAGGGGTTCCTTATACGGATGAGTGATTCTTGTCGGCCACGATATTCCACCTGTCAGAGTTGAGATATTAGACAACCTGCAAACCTGGCTAAGCCCTTGAACACAACATCATCTACACCTCTACAACACAATGAAGAGAAACTCACATTCTGAAATCCTGTGACAGAATAGGCATGACCCTTCACTAGCTTCTTGAAAGTGACTGCTTCCATATCAAATGCACTTGTGATCTGTAAAGAAAGGGAAAGTGGCATTGGTCAATAGGCTGCAAGTTCTCTCTCCCCATAGAAAGGCTCCCATCTCATGCTTCTTAAGTTTCAGAGGAGCACAAGACATCACTTAATGATTAAAATGACTACTAAATATAATGTATGAATAGCAATTAAGAATCCCTAAACTGAGTGCAAACTATACACCAACTTTAGTACAGGTCACCCTGTACAGGACCAGTACCTGTGGTTTCAATTATCCATCATCTGAAAAACATGATCTCTGTCTAGATGTTTCCTTAGTCCTCCAGTGTGACTCTATGGTAGCTTCTGCTAGAGGTTACCATAGAGTTTGGAACTATTGGATTTCTCTTGCTTAGACTGGTGTCAATTTGTGTGGCATCCTTAATATTATTTTTATATACTCATATTAAAAAAAAAACATATATAGGGAAACTTTAGGAGGGTTTGTAATGGGCAAATAATCAAATATTGTGAGAGAAAGAGAATGTGTGTGTCCAGGATGCGTGTTTGGCAAATAACCCAGAACATGATTAGTTAATTGTGTGTCTCAGATAAGCACTTAATTGGCTCCTTGCACATAACAAAGCTATAGTTTTTAAAGAACATAAGTAAAAATTCAAAGTAAAAAGTGTGAATGGTATTTGTCTGAAGGGTGATTTTCAGTGCACCTTCTCACCACAAGGAGGCACCAGCCAAAAGTCTGTTCCTACAGCCTACCATGGGAAAAGGAAGTCAATGGTGTAACACTTTCTGTCCCACTTAAGATTTTCAGTTAAACTTTGGGCCCAGTCTGTTGTTCTACCCTGATCAACCTCTGCTGATTAAATCCAGTACTATTTATGGCAGGTCCTATAACAGTTCTTCAAAAATCAAAGCCAAACGAGGGAAAATATCTGTTCCTCTAAAATTCCAAATCTGGAGAATTTAACAAATGACAGTACTCTGAGGCACTTACATCAATGGAACAGCCAAGTAGGGACCCCCTTTCAAGAGCCTTGCAAATAATCCTGGCGAGGTCACGAGGTGGCTTCTTCAGATCATACATTTCTGCCACACCACCTGTAAAATCCTCAAAGCCTTCTGTGGTGCTGCCTCCTGACAGGGCCTCATAAGAGCCATTCAACCTATATGCCAAACAGAATCGAGATAGCTGCATTAGAGTTTGAAAAAGTTATTTTTCTGAACTACTCAACTCAACTCAAGAAAGCTGGTTGATGGCCAAGCTGGAGGAGGGATTCTGGAAGCTGTAGTACAAAAAGTCATTTCACAGAAGTTTTTAGGCAGATAGTATTAAACCATGCCTGCTGAGCTCTAGAAAGAATAGCTATGGGGTGGTATATGTGGGGTGATTTTTTAAAAAAGGGGGTGAACCCACCACCCTCTCAAACACTGCATAACACAAACTAAGGTAGTTCTCACTTAGCATATGCCTTTTCCAGCAGAGCACTCCAGAATTCTTGACACTCTGCTGAATGGACAAATACCAGCTCTCCATCTTTGGTTGGTAGACGGTCATCTACTACCACATCCACCCATTCGCCAAACTGCCAGATCTGGGAAGATAAGAAATAACAGAACAATGAGATATAGCCAAGCATTGTTGATGATGCTGGGGTAAAAGTAAGGTAGATGTTAGGTATCCGACTATTAAGCAACTGTCCTATTTCTCAGCCAAGACTTCCCTTGTTCGTGGCTATACATCTACCACAGCTCAGTTCCCTTCTGTTGCTGACAAAGAACTGTGAAGCACTTCATGGGGGAAAGATGAATCACCATTTCTTGATCTCACCTGGAAGTGGAAGATGCCTGCATAGTCCTCCTGGAAGCTCTGGCCATGGGGTACAACTCGGTGCAGAAGGTCCTCATTGAGAGTCAGGGAACCAATGGCAGCCAGTAACCAGCAGTCACCTGAAGAGCAAGAAAACAGAACTTCAGTCCCCATTATATCTGTTCCATGTGCTCAATATCAGTACATTCCTCATGGCATTTATATCATCCCTTATTAGGCTACTCAGAATATCCGCTTTTTCTCTGAGACACACCCATGTCCAAACTTTTGGACTACAATTCCCCAAGCCACTGGCCATGCTGGCTGGGGGATTCTGGGAGATATAATCCAAAAAGTAGCTGTTCCAAGTTCCAATACCCACAGATCACTAACACAAAAGAGTCAGGACTTTGTGCAAATGCATCCCTTAAAACTATTTCTCTGGTAAAACCTTCAAAATCTGCTAAAAACAATAATTTTCTTTCCTTTATTCTATTATGATATCTAAAAACAGCGAAGGACAATTTCGTTACCAGAATCTGTGAACTATGTGTCCATAAAATGAAATGTATTTGGTGGCTCTTAAAAACAAACAAATGTATTTTTTTTAAAAGGTACATAAATGTTCTGCATTAGACAGTATCCAATAGCTGGCATTAAGCCCATCTTCAAATTAGCCCATTTTTAATTATATAATTCTTTTCTATTGGATTTCTCTTTTAAAGCATGCTTTTTGTATACAAGCCAAGAACAACATTTTAAAAATGCTGTCTCTACTTGATTCTATTCTGTCTGAAACAGGGATGCCTGCTCAGCTTAAATTTTGATGCCGTGTCCCTGTGGACTGGTGAAAGTGACTATATGCACAATTTAACCTCACAACAAACTGAAGTGCTAGGCCCAGTGAGGCCTAGCACTTTGCCATCTGAAAGCTCTTTTTAGGATATCTGAGAGAAATGGGAAGCAGAGAGCTAGCTGGATGCAAGCCAACTTGTAGCAAAACTCCAGGTGCTCTTGTCCATCAAAAGAATGTGGATTCTTTCCCTCTCCCCTCAACATACACCAAGGGGCTGCCTAGAGAAAGAGTGCAGTTACCAAGAGGCAAATGGAAGTATAGGTTGATATAAGGATATCACTTTTCAGGAGGGATAAAGAGTCTGGTTCAATTCAGAATTCCACATGTGCTGTTATTCCCGCTACAATACTGTAGTAATGGGGAGGTCCTTAATGTTTAAAAGCAAACAAAAAATTTCATTGAATCAACTATGGGGTACCATCTGACCCCAAGGAGAGTATCAGTGTTTCTTCCACGCAACCTCAAGGGCTAGGGTTGTAGGTTGGGCTTAGGATACAATGTATACTTCTTATATTAGTGTTCTGGGTCAAGGTATAATGTATTTCCTGTATTCTTGTATTTCCCGACCCTCAGTTATAAGAATTCCAATGCCCCCCTCCCTTGATTGGAGCCAATACTGTATACTGACAAACAAGAGTGTGCCACTTCCGCTGCGCTGCATCATAGTTTACAAAAAATGACATTGTTGTCCTAACATTATACTGGATACGCAGTTACAAGTGACAAGCAATATTCTTCAGAAACATTTTGACCCAGCTGATTTTTGTAAAACAACAAACAGGTACATGGCAAGTGCCTGAAATTTGAGCACACTGTTTACAACTATACATGTGACAATGCTACAGGTGTGCTGTTCTGAGTGGATTCTGCCAACAAAATGTCACTCTGGAAGACTAAAAAGGTGCATGACAAGGCCTGTCTTGAGAAGAATTGAGAAAACTGAGAAGGTGACTGTCCACAATGGGGAAGCTCAGAAGAAGCAAAACCTCACAAACTGGAAGAACACCAGGCAAGTAGGCTTAGTACAGAGATAAAACTAGAGTGTGTTTACTTTTTTCATTTTTTTACATCTAAATAACAGCGGGAGGGGTGGAGAGAATAGAAGTAAGAATGTTGAGTGTAAGGAGGGGCCAGTTAATACACTCCATGCTATGGGTAGGGCAATAGGAGCTTCCATCCTGGGATGAACAGTAGCTTGTGGGGAATAATTTTGATAAGAAAGCTGTGGGAAGGATGAGTGCACACCTCCCTCACAGCGGCTACAAATTTGTTTCGAAAAAATATTGCATTCACACATTCAGCATGATCTCCACTTCAGCTAACAGTGGTTAGACCACGAGAAAAGCTTATGAGGTAGGAAGGGTCAATCCTTGTGGATATTCCAGAAAGAGAGACAATATAGCATAGTGTTCTAATAAATAAAGAATAATAAAGTCAAATATTCCACATTTCGCATACTCTACCTCAGCAGTGGGGAAATGCAGCCTATGCTCCACATGTGACAACACAGGCTTGTCCTATTGTCCCCAGAAGCCTCCACCTGGGCTAAAATTACCCCAAATGAACCCCAAATGTCTAAATGCTGCTTCCAAAGTCATCTAGCAGCGGCAGGTTGCCTTAAAACACTCCTCACCCCACAAACTTTTTGAAAATTCCTGGCATTAAAGCAGGAAGCAACTTCTGATCACTATCTGGTCAGAGTATGGGATGATTTTGAGCCAGTGCAGCCTGCTGTGTATTCACTGGGGCAAAAATGGGCCCCTTGCCTCGTACACTTGCCCACCCCTGTTCTACTGAGAGTAAGGGCTCTTTCACCCTACAAAATTATAGCACTATATCACTTTAACTGCCATGCCAACATCCTCTGAAATCCTGGGGTTTGTATTTGATGAGGCACTTGTTGTGTGCCTTCAAGTCATTTCCAACTTATAGCGACCCTATCACAGGGTTTTCTTGGCAAGATTTGTTCAAAGGAGGTTTGCCATTGCCTTCTTCTGAGGCTGAGAGGGGATGACTTCCCCATGGTCACCCAGTGGGTTTTCATGTCCATGTGGGGATTCAAACCCTGGTCTCCTGAGTCATAGTTCAATGCTCAAACCACTACATCACAATGGCTCTCAGAATTCTAACTATCTCTTTCTAAATGGGAAATCCCAGGTTCCCTTAGGATGTTGCCATGGCTGTTAAAGTAGAATCATAGTGCTATAACCATGAAAGGGTCTCCTCAAGGCTTCTGTACTTCTAAGCATTTTTAGGAAGGAAAAGGATTGATAGCTGGAATTCTCTCATGATCCAGCAGTAGGAAAAACCACACCTGCCTCAAAAAGAGACAAAGGCCTTAGCCTGTTTGGCACCTGATAATCCTAACACTACCTCAGAACAGAAAAACCTTACTGTTGTACTATCATGGTAGCAACGCTAATGCCACAGGTCCCTTCACCCATACACTCACCTTTCTGATAATCAAGATGGGATTAGCTACTCAGACTAATGTCCTTTTCAAGGTTTGGAAAAGCTATTTTTGCACTACAACTCCCAGAATTCCCCAGTAAAGTAAATTTTCAAACTTTGCTACCTCAGGCATCTCAAAAAGCTGCAGTTCAATCACCACTCTGTTTTCCGAATATAGGCTCTATGCACCTGCTGAATTTTTGACATGCAGTTGAGAACAGCATAAAATAAGAAGGGGGTCAATTTGGGTTGGATGCTGCAATGATGGGCAGGACTTAGTTACCCGAGGTGAGAGGGGATGAGAGAAAAGTTAGCGTCTCCTACAAGATGGGCTAGTGCTCTTCATACCACCGGCTTCCATTTTTTTCTCATACAGTTCCCACTTAGTCTCTGAGTTATGACAGTCACTCTTTCTTTCGCCCATTTCATGTGTTCACACATGTGCTTAACCACTGTGGGAAAGGGGGGTAACTGCCTTTCTACCCTTAAGTATTTTCATCATTAGTCTGAAGACCCTATGATGTTGCTGCCTTATGCAGCCATCTGCACTGCTTTACATCTTGGTCTATTCTTAAAGGCAGCCAGAATAGCAACATTTGGTACAAGGTGGACCAGTTTATGGCTTCAGCTCCCCGACCATTCAAGCCTTACTGTCAAGATTATCCATAAATTTATTCAACATTACAATTCTGACTCCCCCATTTTTACCAAACCAACCTACTCATTTCCCTCATCCTACCCCTTCACCAAAGGATAAATACACATTACTCACCCAGAGCCCCTTGGCAGATGTCTGTCCTTGTAGCACCTCCAACAATAAACTGTGGGTCATCCACAATTTCCTGTAGAAGTGAATAATGAAAAAAAAGTTGTTGTTGGTTTCCTCAGCATTCTCACACAAGCTGAACATACATTACAATGAAATAGGTAGAACCTGAAAACAGCCATATTGGGCTTCTTAGAGTTGTAGTTCCCAAAATTAACTTTTTCAAGCTTTGTAAATGGTAAACAGATAACATATGCTTAAATGCATATTGTATTCCCTACCTTTTTAAATCTTTGCAGTCTGTTTTTTAAAATGCCTCTTCATTTTTCTTTGTTCTTCAATTGAAATCAATGTTCTCTTACTCTGAGATGACCTAAATGTATTTCTGAGTTTACCACCCCCTTAAAACAGCCATGCTGCCTGGGGATGATAACAGTTGCAATCTAATAACTGGAAGGCATCAGGTTGGGCAAGGAAGAAGTAAAATCTCATCACATAAAAGGGCAAGTCACCATTGGAACCTAGAAATCTTTCTTATACTGAGTCAGGCTGCTGGGATTTCTAGCCTGATAATTCAACTACAACTGGCAGTAACTGTCTAGGTTTCCAAGCAGGAATATTTCCTAGCATTCTTGGGATTTTCTGTGGTCTTCCTCTACCAAGCCCACTGCTACTTGGCTTCCAGAATCACATGAATTCAGGCATGTTCAGAGTGGCATGGTAGTAATCTCATATGTTCATTCAGTACAACCGAAGTACAACAATGCATGGCTAGCACCTGAGATCAATGGAATCACGCTGCTACTGTGGGCCAGACCTACCCACTGACAGTCAATGCACGCTGCAAATGCCCACCTTCTGAGCCCCATGCCAAGTAATAATAAGCCCCAAAATTCCTTGCAAAGCCACAAGTGTTTCCTGGGACACAACAGGAACATCCTCTCAGTTTGTACCCATATCAGCTATGGCCCTGCTATCCACTTAAGTAGTCCCTCCTTGGTTATCTGAAGTGCCCAGAAAGCTCAAACACAGAACTGCAGCTTTGGAAACTCTCTCCTCCCCCCAATACACAATTAATGGGATTTCAGATCCCTTCCCTTACATTTTCAAAGGGCAAGAGAGGGAGCTGTGAGACCATCTGGGCTAATCCTACCCCTCTGTCCACCAAACAAACATATGCATACAGCTTTTCATGTATTTGGGTACAGATCACACAAGGGGACCCTGCTTGGCTCAAAATTCTCTTTCATATAGGAGAGGTCCTGCATGTGTACAGTGATTCACAGGGAAAGTAGAATCTCACACACTGCTGCTTCATGTGCTGGTGTTGGGAAGCTTAGTTGTTAGGCACAACCCTGTATCCCCAATATGTGATGTGTAGTTCTCTGAAAATCACCTTTGATATGACAAAAACACATCATATCTTTGCATTATGTGAAATGTACAGCTCAAGAGAGTGCCTTGTTTTATATCCTTATGTCATGTACACAGATGATGGAAAGAACTGCACGGCGATGGGGGAGGAAGAATTGGTTGAACTGAACTGCTGGACAACTGCAGAGGGCAGAAGATGGAGAAGGGAGGTGGGTTGGGGTGAGTGAAAGGGACACATTGCTGCTCAGATGTGAATGGATAGGAATATGAATGCACACATGTATGAGAGGAGAGAAAAGGAGAAGGTTTTCAGTGTGCATGAGTGTGAGAGGAGAGAGTTTATGGGGAAATGTTCTTGAAAGACAAATAATAATAATAATAATAATAATAATAAAATAATGCTGCATTTTGACCATTTTAACTTTTTGTGTCTTTAATGAACATTTTAAATTATTTTAATGTTATAGACAGTTTACAGTAATTACATTTTTACAATATCTTTGTATGTTTTTAGCCTAGATTTCATTTCTTTCCATATGGTAAGCCACCTTGATCTGGGTATAAATACCACCATCACAAGAAATAAAAAGAAAAAGGAGGAGGAGGATTGTGAGTTAAAATGAATATCCCTCCATGTTGGATGTCATGCTCCATATTTGCCTTGTGCTAAGAAACTTGACCAAATTGCTCAGTTTTTAGCCTCAACGGTTGGCCTTTCTGTGAAGCAGTCCTGCTCACTTCAGCAGTTGATAAACTAAACAGGTTTTATATGCTTTGCTGAACGTTTATGTGCTGTTGTTTACTTTAATTTAATGAGTAGTTTTATATTGAAAATGCTAATATATTAAACCTGGATAGGTATTTTTAAGGGCAGACTTTAAGTCTTTTAAGTATAAATAAATGAATAGGTACTTATAGCAGGATTTTACACAACTGTAGGCCATGGCTGAGTAAGAAGAGGATTAGAATAGGCCACTGTCCCATGCCTGTGCCTCAGTAAGCACTATTAAGTCTCAAAAACACTACTAAGTAGAAAAGTAGAAACATGATCATTCACTTCATCATTGTAGGGTGTTGTAGTGTTTCTGACATACAATTTTGTTTCACAGTCTTTCTTCTCAGAAAGGTAATGAGTTCAGATTAGCCCTAGAAAGTGATAAGACAATCGCAGGAACTGACAGGGTCTTTTCAGATGTAAAGTTAATCCAAAATTTGGTGCTATGTGAATGAGTCTCCTATATACTACATAGTGCATACAATTTGAAATTGGAAGTGTTTTGCTTCTACTTTTAAACTAATGGGAGCTCCTCATTATCTGCAAGCTCAGGATACATTGGGTAGTTTGAACATGGTAGGATCAAACCATAGTTTATTATCTGGCTTGATTAATCTAGCTAGAACTCTCCAAGTTTGAATGCAATGGGCTTTAGTTAGTTTAAAAATGGGTACACCTGATCTCCACCTGGCAGGAACCATAAAAGGGGCGGGCATGTAAGACTCCAAGGCTTACATGAACTCAGGAATGGAAAACTCATCCATATAGTGCTAAACTATGATTTATCATTATGTCTAAAATTAAGATGCATTGTTTCAGAATAATCTGTTCATTCATAAATGTAATATTGGAACAATCAACTTGGAGACATAAGAACAACCATATAGGCAAGTCTTCAACTAACATCTAATCCAAAGACCAATCTCCTTCAAAAAAATTGCTTCATACCCATACCAAATTAGCCTACTCTAACAGAATAAAATACATCAAAATAAAAAAATTCAAATAACAAACAACCATACTTGGTATTTATATATCACTTTTCCCCCAGGTACTCAAGAATGTCTCAAATAAATAATCTGAACAAAAATCTCTAGGCTGATTTTCTTTTTTACTCCCATATTATAAACAGAGGATGAGAGAAAGAGGGTCTCCCAAGGAATTCAGAGCTCAGCTGGGAAATGAAATAACTTCCAGCACATTGTCTCTGGTTCCTCCATTGGCAAGAGACTGGACTAGACCTCTTTGGACCTTACCTCTCTCTACAATTCTATGATTCTATGGATCACTTACACTGGTGTGCCTAGATCTCATATGTCTGTACCAAAGAGTTCCTTGTTATGTGCAAACTGCCCATTGAGATGAATTTTCTCCAATAAAGACCTAAGCTGACACAGTATATCATAGTTTCTTCACAAACTAAAATTTAAAAGTAAATGCATAAATTGACTTAGGGCTTGTCTGTACTATACAAAAAATATGGGTTGCTCAGCAGCTGCTATTTGTCTTAACAGTTTTTTTTTTTTTGGCAGATTACAGGCATGCAAAGCTATCTGCGTTTGCTGTGCAAACGGGCATGCCTGCAAATCAGTATGGTGGCCACAAGTGAATTACTTGCACTTTTACTTACCTCAATTTGCCACTGTGGGACAATTTTTTTTTTTTAAAAAAGCCATATCCACGGTGCGAAAGAGCGACCTTTTGCTTTAATAAAAAAGCAAACAGAAAAAAGCTATTTTATCACCTTAACACGTGTACACTAAGGGGAAAATCCAACATGGTAGCACCAGGCGCTTGCCTTGTTAGCATCTGCCCCTCTGCACATGTCCAACCAATCATCTGCTCGTGTTGGGAAAGCGAATCAATTCGGTCGCTTGTCCCAATGAGCAGGAATGCACATTTCCTGCGCTGTTTTTTTTTTTAATTGGTAAAAGCTACAAAGGCTTTTCTTGCATACTTTTTGGCTTTTTTGCCCCCCCTCCCCCACTTCCAAATAGGATGGAGTGATGCAGAATCCCATTGAGACAGGTCATATTCTCCTCTCATTCTGTGAGGAGTATTTTCACCATTTTAGACAATCCCTCTGTTAAAGAATGGCTCCAAAACAATGGTTTAAGCACTTGATGTACAGAAGTTATTGGGAATTCACAAAGTGCTGTTGAAATGAAAGATCAAGTGCAGAAATTGTCTGCCATCTCTCTCCCATTCTGCAAACAAGACAGTCTTCTGCAAGTGTGAATGCATTTGCAATTTGGCTAGAGCTCCTACTCATGATTTATGGGAGTGCAAAGCAAGAGGTTCAAATGGGAAAGAGGGACTAATAAGAAGATGGAAACAAGCCACTGAAGTAATTAATATCACCTTGGGTGAAAAAAAACAACACAAAAATGCTGGCACAGAATCAATGAGTGAAGAAGCTTTTCATGAAAGCTGCTAATGTGGATTATTACAATGTAGAATTACAAGTCAGGGCATTTCATGAAACTTTCCTTTAACAGAGGGTCAGGTACTTACTGTTGGGCGCTTCCAACGCACACCCCGGGTCTTGCCAGAATTTGGCCCCAGTTCCTTGAAGCCAAGGACAGCAGGGATGGCAGGAAACTGGGGGTCTTCAAACAATCTGCCACTCTCCAAACACTCCTGCTTCAGGGTCTCGTAATCTTGGCCAAGGTATTTAACAGCATTGTGATGATCGCCCACACCCTCTGCTCGCAGACGGTCCCTTTCCAGCTTGGCAGCCATCCCTCCAAAAGGCATCATGGTACGTCCAGCTGGATGCAGGAAAATGCGGCTTCAGCAGCTCCCCTAGAACCCAAAATAAGAGCACATTGAGACAGGCCACAGATCAGCTGGAAATGAAACAGGGAAACCTGTGCTGCTTGCTGGTGTCTTTGTGACCACTTTGAAGGGGCTCAGTTTAAGAGACAAACACTATCTACAGAACATTCTGCAGCAAACAAGTAGGCCCCAAAGAATGCAACAACTGTGCTAAACTGTTGTTACAGCTGAGGAAGAACAATTGGTTAAGATAAGGGGAATATGGAACAAAATTATACCATTACATAAGTATACAAGCACACCTCAGTTAACAAAGCTTCTTACAAATAAATTCCTTTTTAAAAAGTCTTTTTACGGGAGTCGAGTCCAGGCCCCTGCCCCCACTTCTTGTCTTCTGTCTAGCTAATTGTGAGGTTGTTGTTATTGTTGTTTTTTAGCACTGGTAATGGGAAGATGGCGTAAGAGGACAGGAGAAAGAACGACTTTCTGTGTTGGGTTGTAGCAGTGTGTCCACAGTAAACAATACAATAAAACTTGACCTGGGAAAGAACAGGATTCTACTCTAGTAAGTGATCCTACTGTAGCTGTGTGAGCTTACATACATACTCTCTCTCTCGCTGGCTTTTCTTCGCAAACGAAGATTCAGGAAGGACTTGCACTTTCTACAAACACGCTGATGACTAAAAAGGCCAATCCGAGATAAACAAGTCCGGTTGCAGAAAGCACGGCAGAAGGTCTCCTTGGGGGATGTTTCTGGGTTGTGATTCTTTCTGTGTTGTCATTTCTCTTCAAGACTTGTTTGGCATGAGTTCTCAAATAAGGCTGCAGCATTGTGGATAGTGCATCTCCATGTCTCCCGATGTGAGGCCAGAGCAGACCATTGTTGGTGATCAATTTGGCCAAACCTGAGATGTTGTTTCAGGGAGTCCTTGTATCGCTTTTTTGGAGCACCCCTTTTACGCTGACCCGTGGCGAGTTCACCGTAGAGTACTATTTTTGGGAGGCAATGGTCCTCCATCCTGGAAACGTGCCCTGCCCAGAGCAGCTGTGTTCTCAATATCATGGCCTCAATGCAGGTGATCCCTGCTTGCTCAAGGACAGCAACATTCGACTTACATACAACAGGCAAGGTAAACAGCTGCCTCCAGAATCACTTACTGATCATGTGTAAAGAGCAAAACAGAAAGAAAGGGAAAAGCAAATTAGCTTGCCTCACCAACTACCCTGGCATATTGAAAAAGTACAGAGCTATAAATTTCACCATCAAATTGGAAATCATAAGAAAAGTGGAGGCTGTTGAGAGAAAAAAAAATCACCTTGGGATACATTTCGGAAGATGTTCTTCAAGTGGTCTCTAGAAGATTCAAAATGTTTTTGTTTACTTATGCAAGGCTTGCCTGACTTGCTTGTTTATTTGTGCTTCAGCCCCAGCCAGCATGCCAGATGGTAGGGGATTATGGGACTTGTTTTCTAAACCATCTGGAGGGCCAAAGAGACTTCACTTTGTATTAGGGCATTCGAGTCTTACCTTATGCTTCCACAACAAGATCAAAACTCTTGGGGGTTGTTTACAGAAATAACAATAACTCTATACAGTCATTGGACTTTTTCGGACAAACCAAAAATAACGCTAGCAGCCTCGCCAGGTTGTGAGGCTGCAGCGCTAGAGGGCGTCCGTTTCGCATGACGCTCCTTCCCAGCAGTACTGTTGCAGTACCGCTGGGACATTTGACCGTCATATTTTGGATTTTACCGTCATATTTTACTCACGATCAACGGTAAAATATGACAGTAAAATCCAAAATATGACGGTCAAATGTCCCAGCGGTACTGCAACAGTACCGCTGGGAAGGAGCGTCATGCGAAACAGAGGCCCTCTAGCGCTGCAGCCTCGCAACCTGGCGAGGCTGCTAGCGTTATTTTTGGTTTGTCTGAAAAAGTCCATTATCTAAGTGTGTTCAATCAATATACAAAAGAAGAGTGCAGGCTAGCCCTGTCCTTCTCTGGCCCCAGTTTTGTTACCCTCCTCACATAGAGAATAACAAGTCTGAATAGGAGAGCTTCCCTTCTGTGTAGACACTCTCCACACAGCTGGGAACAAAAAATAATCCATCTGGAAACCATCCACACATAGAGGAAGCTCTCTTCTTTAGACTTACCATCATTCTCAACTGAGGATGGGTGGGTGGGGGTGGGGTGGGGCTTGTGTATTGGTAAGATGCACTTAAATAATGACTGTAGAAGGTTCATCTCTGAATCCAGCTCTCAGGACAGTAAAACCTTATTTAGGCTGTTATCTTGAAGTATCAGGGTTTACTCACCTAGGACATGGAGTCCCCAGCAGATGTTTTATGGTGAGAGGCTAGGGTATAAGATATCCACTGAATATTTAGACTAGGAAATGAAATATGTGGAATGAATGAGGTTCCAAAGTGCTTAAAATCACTATTCAACCAATTATTAAAATTTCAATCAATATTTCAATCCTATTTTGATTTTTTTTAAAAGTACTTCCCCTGCGACTGATATTCACTTTGAGTCAGGGCTGCTTTAATTTTCTAGTAGTGCTCTTGCACCTAACAGCTACATGAGAGGCATAAATAAAACAGGGTAATGCTTTGCCCCCCAAATGTCACACTCTAAATTTTTGTCAATATGCCTATGTTAAAGGTGTAAACCCTATTTTTAGGGGTTCAAGTCTCACAGAGAAAGAGTTGCCTGTGGCTGGACTGTTAACATAATTTGGCCACTTTTGCACCTCACTTCAAAGAACAAACAGTTGATACCCTGTTAAGAACTGAATACTGGCAGTCTTCCTGACACCACACGTTTCTTTTCCATTAAGACCAAAAGAATGAGAGCTGGCTGTGAAGCACCGGGTGGGGGTGGAGTGTGCAAGAGAGGAATAGAAATGGCCAGCCCAGGCATCTGCTGAAACTTTGCAGAAAGGAAGCCTTGTCTCCAAGAGCCAAACTTCATGTGATGTCAGTCACGTGTTTAAACAAGCAGGCTAAAACAAGGAAGATATGACTATTACTGGCTACTAATCAGGATTTATTTTATTGCATTGCATTTATAACCCACCATTCCATCCAGAACTGGGACTCAAACTGGATTACAAAATTAAAACTCCTTAAAATACATACAGATAAAGACATATAAGAACTTATTATTCAAATACAACTGAACACTAATGAGTGTCAGTCTATGAAACACTAATGAGCATGAGGCTATTAAAAGACCTTTTGTTAAAAACAGTCAGTTATTATCTGGAAGCCTCTTGGAATGAAAAATCTTTGCTTGCTGATGGAAGGACAACACAGAGGGGGGCAGCCTAGCCTCCGTTGGGAGGCAGTTTCAAAGTCTGGGAGCAGCCACTGAGAATAGCCATGTATTAGCCTAGCCCCAGGAATGGAGACAGTATGCTTCTCAGTACCAATTGCTGAGGAACACAGGTGGGATGTTTGCTGCAGGAACATAATGTTGGGCTAGAAAAGACTTTCCTCTGATCCAGTACAGTCTTCTGATGTTTTTATTTTAGAGAATCACAGAATCATAGAGTTAGAAGAGACCACAAGGGCCATCCAGTCCAACCCCTTGCCATGAAGGAATAAACAATCAAAGCATTCCCAACAGATGGTCATCCAGCCTCTGCTTAAAAACCTCCAAAGAAGGAGACTCCACCACACTCTGAGGCATTAGATTCCACTGCTGAACAGCTCTTACTGTCAGGAAGTTCTTCCTAATGTTTAGATGGAATCTCTTTACCTGTAGTTTGCGTCAATTGCTATGTGTCCTAGCCTCTGGAGCAGCAGAAAACAAACTTGCTCCATCCTCAATGTGGCTTCCCTTCAAATATTTAAACATGGCTATCATGTCCCCTCTTAACCTTCTCTTCCCCAGGATAAACATACCCAGCTCCCTAAGCCACTCCCTAAGCATGGCTTCCAGACCTCCCACCATCCTGGTCGCCCTCCTCTGGACATGTTCCAGCTTGTCCATATCCTTCTGGAACTGTGGTGCCCAGAAGTGGACACAGTATTCCAGGTGAGGTCTGACCAAAGCAAAACAGAGTGGCACTATTACTTCCTTTGATCAAGATACTATACTCCTATTGATGCAGCCTAGAATCGCACTGCTTTTTTAGCTGCTGCATCACATTGCTGATTCATGTTCAGCTTGTGGTCCACTAAGACTCCTAGATTCCTTTCGCATGTACTGCTATCAAGCCAGGTGTCACCCATCCTGTATCTGTGCTTTTCATTTTTACTACCCAAGTGTAGTATCCCACATTTCTCTCTGTTGAAATTCATTTTGTTAGTTTTGGACCAGCTTTCTAATCTGTTAAAGTCATTTTGAATTCTGATCCCGTCCTCTGGGTGTTAGCTACCCCTCCTAATCTGGTGTCATCTTCAAATTTGATAAGCATGCCTCTATTCCCTCATCCAAGTCATTGATAAAGATGTTGAACAGCATTGGGCCCAGGACAGAACCCTGTGGCACCCCGCTAGTCACTTCAATCCAGGATTACAGTTCCCATCAACCCAACCCAAGCCAGCATAGCCAAGGGTGAGCAATGCTAGGAGATGCATTCCAACAACATATGTACTTTGCCCACACTTGCCCTACATAATTGTTATTTGTTCCTAAAGGTACTGTTTTCATTTTCAGGGGTAAAACAAAAGCAGTGAATTGTTTTCAGCAGACCACCGGTATGGTTTCCCAATTCAGATACTTTTATTTGAAAATAAACATGGCTACATTAAATAAGCACCCTTAAACACATAACTAGCATCACATGTGATTTGGCTTGAGCAGTTGTGAAAAAGTTCATATAAACAAAAACTCTTCTCTTCCACAAATGTAGGCAGAATGCTCACTTTTTAGTTCAGTCTACAAAAGAATCACTGGTTCTTAGGATATTTTCTGAAATTACTAATGAAAATGCACTAGTTGTCTAAGACAGCATGAGAAAAAGAATACTCTCATCAAAACTGTTTGTATGGAGTTTTCCTTGGATGCACTGGTGAAAGCACACATTTGGGTTCATTTTGATAAAAGGTATTTCTAGCTGCTTACATTCCACTAAACTCAAAATAGCACATCTCTCATTCTCTCCTTATAACAGCCTATGATTAGGCTCAGAGATCAACTCTGCCTAGGATTATGGTGAATTTAGTTGCCAATTAGGAAGCTGAAGCTGGATTTCCCATCCAAAGCCAACTGCACTACGGTGGTTTGCAGGTCACACAGTACTACAGGTTGTTGTCACAGATTGTGGACACTCTGGGCTTGGTACATGGCCCAAACTGCACTGGAGTTCGTGCCAGGGTTATCCAGGTTATTTTAAAACCGTTTCCTATTATTATTATTATTGTTATTATATTATTTTAAAAACTGTTTCAATACCAAAATTGAGAACCACTCTGCTCCTCAATCAGGGGCTGATTTGGCTGCAAGGGGTGGGCCCTTCATATTTCTATGGTAGTCTGATTTGTCTGGATTATACTTAAGCCACATGAAACATAATCCACTTCTGTCAGGTGCATGGAATACATAATATTAAAGCTGCAGGCATATTATATGCAGCCACAGTATGAGTGGTTGGAGGGTGGGATCAAGGTGGAATTAGATGAAGAAAATGATTAACATTAGGCATAAACATGCTTTGTGATATAGTGGTTTGAACATTGGACTATGACTCCGGAGACCAGGATTCGAATCCCTGCTCAGCCATGGAAACCCACTGAGTGACCTTGGGTAAGTCACACTCTCTCAGCCTCCAATGAAGCCAAAGGCGAAGGCAACCCTCTCTGAACAAATCCTGCCAAGAAAACCCTGTGATAGTTTTGCCTTAGACTCAATGTAAATCAGGAACGACTTGAAGGTACACAACAACAACAAGAAGGCTGGGTCGTTTTGACCATTATAGTTTTCAAAGAGATAGTTGTGTTAGTCTGTTTCAGTATAAAGAATATGATGCATAATTGAGTCCTACAACATGATTTTTACAGGCATGAGTGGATGAAAGACAGGAGATGCCCATGAACCCCTCTATCACTGCCAGATCACAACAGCTGGGAAACAATGGCTGGGTTGCTTCCCTACTGCCTCAGTTCTGGAATGCAGTGCTTGAGCTTGAAGTCCGCTGGGGAACCTGAGGGTTGGCAGAAGGGCATGTTGGAAACTTCTCCAGTGCAGTTCTGGCACTTGTACTCTAGTCATACACAGTTATACCACCACTCCAGCATGGCCTTCCCTCCATCCTGGATTATGGGAACAGACCAAAGGAGGACAGGCTGGAAAGGAGGGCACAATGCACATGTGTACATGCACACACACACACAATGTCATGGGAGAAAGGAGCTTGACAGCAGGAGCAGCAGCCCAGCCTTCCTATGTTGTGAGTCTCTCTGCCTCTTTTTTGTGTGCTGAGCTCAGATACTGCTGAGCTATCAGTGATCAGGGTGGAGAGCATAGAGAGGAGGAAGAAGGGGATGAAGTGATGAATCATACCAAAGGAGGAAGGCAGGCAGAAAATGGCTGAGTAAAAAGAAACAGCTGCCACCACCAGTACTGGGCACAGCAGTAGAGAGAATGGTGGTCTTGCCACGGAGGAAAAAAGGATAAAAAGGGACGGGAGCCCATGTGCTAGATCAGGTGTTCTAGATCTCCCCCAGATCCACCCCTTGACATCCCCTCTCCTGCAGGATCAAACCTTGTTTTAACATAACAGCAAAAAGGTTTGTGTGTGTGTGTGTGTTTTAAACCCACACAGGTTATTTTTTAAAAGCTAACTGTGTTAACTTTATTCTAATTTATAACCCTCAGGCAATGAGAGCACCTGAAATTGCCACGGGTGAGAACAAATGTCATGCCCCACAAGGGACAGACCCAGGACTAAGCTGCAATTTTTAACTTCATGTAGATTGGGCCCATAAAAGGTCAAAATATTATAGACAGTCTGCTAAAAGATGTCTTCCAGCTCCACACAGTTGGGGATTAGAGACAGTCATGTCTGTAGGCCCTGTGAAAGAAATCTGAAAAGCCTTACCACGGGCAGGAAGACATGAAACAAACACCATCTGACATGATGAAAAGTTTCGGAACACTGTTATGAGCCGCACCACCCTCTGACAGATCAGATTTTAAGAAGAATTAAAATCCTATTCATTGAGAAAAGTAAACACTCTTTAGTCAGATACACCACATTCTGTGAAACAGCATGCATGAAGCAAGTATCTCTATATATTTGTATATGTTTAGTTTGTTCTGACCTCCAAATTTGGTGATTCTGTTTTGTTTTGTGGCAGATGTTGGAAAATTATGCTCTAGAATGACAGGAAAGATGATCTGCAGAAAGTACAAGAAACACAACACTGTTTAGTCACTAAAAAAACAGTGCTGGATCTTCAGATTACTACCCATGTCTTTTTAGTCTGGTTTAAAGTTTTCTTTGTACCTAATAATGCCTAAGAGTGCATCTACACTGTAGAAATAATGCAGTCTGACGGCACTTCAAGTGTTGTAGCTCCAATCTATGGAATCTGGGGATCTGTAGTTTTACAAGGTCTTTAGTCTTTTCTGCCAAAGAGTGCTGGTGCCTCACAATACTACAAATTCTAGGATTCTGTAGGACGGAGCCATGCTGTAGTGGCACTATGAGGGTGTGCAGAGACCGAACCACACCAGGTGATACCGTCAGAGTGAGGGGAGACACTGGCTTCATAACGCCACAGGAGCAATGGAGGTTAAAGTGGTGTCAGACTGCATTATTTCTACAGTGTAGAAGCACCCTAAGAAACTGCTGCTTTAAAAACTAAATGTGACCAGAGAGACTTAAAGAATTATTTCCCACTGCAATCCTAGAACAACCACCAATCATAACTTGCTCTTGACGCTCTCCTACTGGCTAACTCTTACATTGTGCTAGCTCGTGTATTCCATACTGAGATTTACTAAGAGCCACTTTGCAGTCTGACCAAATCATGTCAATAAGACTTCAGGGAAAACCCATCAATATAATCATAACCAAAGCTTATGCTCCAACTACAGAGACAGAAGAAGAAGAAACTGAAAGATTCTGTGCTGGAGTCCAGAAGGAAATTGATCATACATCAAAACAGAACTTCTTGTTAATCATAGGTGATTGGAATGCAAAAATGGGAAAAGGAGCAGAATCAAAGATTGTAGGAAAATTTGGACTAGGATCAAGAAATGAAGCAGGAGACCGAGTGATGAAATTTTGGAAGGCTAAAAAATTCATAGCAAACATGTTCTTCAAACAACCCAAGAAGTGCTGTATACCTGGACATCACCTGATGGCCAATATAGAAATCAAATAGATTACATCATTGGAAGCAGAAGATGGAGAAGCTCCATTCTCTCTGCAAAAAGACCAGGAGCAGATTGTGGCACACACTGTAAACTACCAATATCAAAAATTAGAGTAATGCTAAAGAACATTAAACCAACTGTCATGCCGAAATATAACCTGAAGAACATCCCCATAGAATTTAAAGATAATGTGAGAAATAGATTTGCGTTATTAAGCCTAACTGACCAGAGACCAGATTAACCCTGGAATGAAGGCAAGGACATTATCAGGGAGAATTGCAAAAAGACACTATCAAACACTGGCTAAAAAGAAAGAGAAACCTCAGTGGATGACTGCTGAAATTCTTCATCCAGTTAAGGACAGACTAGAAGCAAAAGTAACAAGTCACAGACTCAGAACTCTGAATGCATATGTTCAAGTACTTGTGCACATGGACAAGAAAAACTACTATAACAATCAATGCAAAGAAATAGAAGATGACAATAAGAAAGAACGAACAAGAGACCTCTTCCACAAGAACTGAAAAATCAAAGGGAAATTTACACCAAGAGTGGAGATGCTCTACAACCAGCAGGGGAACTCATTCCATGACCAAGTAGAAATACAGTACAGGGGATACGTTCCCAGACTTATCGGATACTAGAAACTGCAGATAATGGTGAAACCTATTAAAATGAATGACCTCCTCTGCTAGAGAGACCATATTTTTTTGGATGTTAGTAAGTAATTCCATGGTTATGGGTACCATGGATATGGGGGTCCTACTGTAAAAAGAAGATGGAAACAATAAACAGAAGAACAATATAAAAGAGATGAAAGGATGACAGATTAATTCAAGGAAGATCCATACAAATACGAACCCCCAGTTTAAAAAAAGTGAAGTGGAACCTGCACTCAGAGCACTTGGGAGAAACAAATAACCAGGAACAGATGGCATACCATAGAACTGCTTCAGTCTACAGAGATAGGATCTACTCTAGTTATAACTAAAACCTGTCAACAAATATGGACAACAAAACAATGGCCCACCGATTGGAAATAGTCAATATACGTACATTCCAATCCTCAAGAAAAGGGATTGCAGTAACTATGGCACCATTGCCATTAACTTCTCATGCAAGCAAAGTGCTGCTCAACATTCTTCAACAAAGCCCATTTGCATGTCTGTACTGTGCCTTTTTGGAACTGCTATAAATAAGTACTATTTTTTCAATGGCTAAGCTGGGTTCAGGAAAGGAAGAGGCATTAGGAATCATATTGCCAACATATAGTGGATAATGGAACACACCAAAGAGTTATAACAGAAAACTAGCCTGTGTGTTATAGATTATAGCAAAGCCTTTAACTGTGTTTTATTACCCTATCTGTTTAATCTGTATGTCAAAAAAATCATAAGTAAAGCAGGATTAGACTCAGAGGAAGGAGGCATGAAAATCAGAAGGAATATCAACAATTTAAGATATGCAGATGGCCCCATACTACTAGCAGAAAATAGCAAAGACTTGGAACAATTACTGAAGAAAGTCAAGTAAGAAAGTACAAAGGCAGGTTAACAGTTGAACACTCATAAGAAAACAAAAATAAAGACCACAGATGACTTATTAACTTTAAAGTAAACAATGAACGCATTGAAATATTCAAAAGTGTCCATACCTTGGCTCAATCATTAATGAGAATGGAGACCGCAGTCAAGAAAACAGAAGACTAGGACTTGAAAGGGAAGCTATGAGGAACTAGACAAGAATCTGAAGTGTAAAAATATATCATTGAATACTAAAGTTAGGATCGTTCATGCCATTATATTTCCCATTTCTATGTATGGCTGTGAAAGCTGGACAGCGAAGAAAGCTAATAGGAAGAGAATAAACTCAATTGAGATACGGTACTGGAGAAGATTTCTGTGGATACCATGCATGGCTAAAAAGACAAATAAATGAGTCCTAGAACAAATCAGGCCTGAACTCTCCCTAGAAGTCATGACGATTAAACTGAGGCTGTCATATTATAGCCATATCATGAGAAGACATGACTCACTAGAAAATACAATAATGCTTAGTAAGGTAGAAGGCAGCATGAAAAGAGGAAGACCACATTCCAGATGGATAGACTCAACCAAGGAAGACACGGCTCTGAATCTGCAAGACCTGAGCAGGGCGACTGATGTTAAGTGGACTTGGAGGTCTCTCATTCATAGGGGCACCATGAGTCAAAGTCGACTTGACAGCAGTTAACAACAACAAACTTTGCGATGAAAAGCAGCCTGCACAGATTACCACTTCTATACAGGAAATGGAGGATCTCAAGCATATATGCACGATAAAGAGCACTGCATGCAAAGCTGCCCATTTCACTGTGCTCTTTAGGTCTGTAAGAGACTAAGGAATTATCATACAAGTCTTTTAAAGCAGAATTAAAGCTGGATAATAGCATCTTTGGTGATACTTATCACATGACGTACCCTCCAAATCATTGCTACTGGGCCTCCAAAGCGTGCGTAGGGAGTCCCTTGCCACTGACAAGGAACACCTGTCAATAAGCTCCCAGTTGTGCTGCTGTGCCATGAGTCCTTGGGCATGATAAATTTCTCCAGTTGCAATCCTGAGATAGAGCCGTCATGTGGTCTCAGCCTCCTCTTCTCTCTTTCCCCCCACTCCCTCTTGCTATCCCTAAACATTCTGGTTTTCTTCTCCCCACTTTCTTTCTTTTCTTTTTTGTTTTACTAAATTGCATCACCACAATTGCTAAATTGCATTACAACTAAAAATAAAAAAAATACGAAAGGCATACTGGGTAGGGCAATAGGGCAGGGAGGTGTGGTTAAGGGGGAGTTCCAAAAGAGAGCCAAGGGACCATCGATGGCTGAAACTGCCCCAGTTGCACTGTTGAAGGGTCATGCGATAATGTGGGCTCCCAAACCAGTATGTGTCATTTTACTTTTGCTAATGCAATTGCAGTGAGAACAGGCTTTTGTGATAATGTCCACAGTACAAGAGCACACAGTGAAATGGGCAGCTTTTGCATGCAATGCTCTTCCACACTCAAAACAGCATAAATTTACTATTATCAAGCCTCTCCTAATGGAGTTCAAAAATTCCATACACTCCTGTAATTTTTGTACTGAAAGCCAATAACTGTGTTTACTTCTGAACTTTTACATTTTTTAACTACATGGTGTCTAGGAGGTATAGTCCTAAAAAGTAACTTCCCCAAGCTCTGCTAAGGGCAAAAATAATGAGATAAAACTAGTTTACTTCCAGTTAAAAGTCACAAACACATATATACAGATTCTCTCCCCAGTAGATCTTTCCATCCAGGCCACCCTCTTCTGCTGACTCACTAGAGCAGGGTGGAGAAAAATGGAATCCCTGAGCGAAGTCATCCACATCATGGCAACTGCTTCCTTATTTGTGGTTTCTTTGTTATATACAAGCTGGGTTGCCAACAGGATGCAGACCCGAACAATTCTGATATGGACTTCTCTCTGCCATAGCACAAAGATCACAGACACAGGAATACTAGGACACATGATATGGGAAACCCAGAAAAAGGTCATCTCCCAATTTCAGTCCTTTTCAGGATGCCTTCTGCAAACATACTACTCCCAATTTATTGACAAAAGTGGAACTGGTAGGGAATATGTAGCCTGTATTCCAGATACGGAGTAAATTCCACCTGAATTTGGCTATTGTTTAAAAAAACCAAAAGCAGCCACATAGGGTGTGAAATGGATGACATAGTTGTGTGTGTGTATGAGAGAGAGAGAGAGTGAGAGATTGACTGACTGACTGACTGACTCATGTGTTATTTCTCTAGGCCATTTGCTTGCTTAAAATTACTCCCTCCACTAACTTCACAGAGACAAAAACAAAACAAAAAAACCCTAAGGCACACCCTAAAAAACCATAAACCTCACAGAGAAAAGGATAAAATAATTTCAGTACTGTGATTTTGCATATGTCTAAACTTGGTTCCTTGTTGCTTGGATATACGTACAAGTTCATATTATAGGAATAATTGTTTGATTTTCTACCTACATGGTATATCTTTCAGTCTGGGTGCAAGTACTGAGAAGCCAGTATATACTCTCTCTCTGGCTTTTCTTCGCAAACGAAGATTCAGGAAGGACTCATCCCGCGCCTTCTGCAAGCGCGCTGATGACTAAAAAGGCCAATCCGAGACAAACAAGTCCGGTTGCAAAAAGTGCAGCAGAAGGTCTCCTTGGGTGATGTTTTTGGGTTGTGATTCTTTCTGCGTTGTCGTTTCTCTTCAAGACTTGTTCGTCGTGAGTTCTCAAATAAGGCTGCAGCATTGTGGATATTGCGTCTCCATGCCTCCCGATGTGAGGCCAGGGCGGACCACCGTTGGTGATCAATAGCCAGTATATACAGTAATCTTCTAAAACATGTACTTCACCTATAAAAATGGTAACAGTCATGCTTTTTCCAACTTAATATTCCTGTATGGGGGTACAGCAAAATGGCGAAAAGAGTTGCATGTTAACTGGCAGGAAATCCAAAGGCTCAGATGCTTTTTGGGAAGAAAACTGCAGAAAAGCTGGGCATTCCTTTATGCTAATCTTCTCAGACCCCTGGAAAAGACATATGAGAGACTAATACTAATACTAGTTTATAGTACTGATATACTATAATATTCAAAACTATTCTCTATTTGGGTTACAGAGGCTGATAGTCTATCAGACGAGACACAAGCTCTATTGCATTGGCAGAATGCCTGATATGCTGTTGACATAACAGATACATTTTGGGGACTGTCCAGATCTAGACCCCCTGGCAGGACATTCTGTGATGTTGTTGTTCCTTAAGTGAATACGTTGTAGAGTACCTGCTCTACATGTCCAAGGTTCTAGGTTCAGTTCTTGGTCTTGAGCACAACTTCTGTCTCAAACCCCGGAGAGCTGCTGCCAATCAGTGTTGGCATTACTGAACTCAATGGACCAACAGGCTGATTCAATAGATGAGAGTTTCCTACAGAGGGGCCAGTTAGACAAAATCAGCCTGCCTGCCTAAATACGGGATGATGTTCAGCATAAGAAAAAGAGACAAGTTTGCTATAATAAGGATAGTAATAAGAACTGGAGACCTATAAAATGTTCTGCCTTATATAGGTGTGGGTTTGTTTGTTTTCAAGTCAGCACATGGCTAGTAAGAGTTGAGGTGTGAAGGCATGCTGGGGCCAGGGAGGACCCATCTGAAACAGTTTTTGAGGAAAGGACTTTCAGTGGTGGTTCCTACCATGTGGAATTCCTAAAACATACACAACTGACTCCCTCTGTGGCTGATTATAAGAGGGCTTTAAAACACATACGTTTTCTCTCACTTTTAAGTTTATTTTTTTCACTGTACAGTTGTCCCTCTGTATACATGGATTTGGTATCCATGGAATTAAGTATTCACAGTTTGAAAATATTCTTAAAAAATAATAATCCAAAAAGCAAACCTTGATCTTGCCATCTTATATAAGAGAACCATTTTGCTATGCCATTGCATATAATGGGACTTGAGTATTTACGGATTTTGGTATCCATGGGGGGCCTGGAACCAAACCCCAGCGAATATGAAGGGACAACTGTATTCACTGTATACCTCTACATATTTGAAGTATACTGTATTTTATTAATTATATCTAACTGGCTTTAAAAAATGTTTAAATTTAAGGTAGTTTCCTAATTTATTGATACTGAATTTTATGGTTTTGTATTGTAAGGAGGGTCAGCTCTGGTTAGTACTTGGATGTGAAACTGTTAAACACGGCTTACACCCCACTTCCAGAGACTTACACCCCACTTCTAGAGACCTCAGAAATTGTGTATTAATAAACTGGCATATTATTAATTTGGGTCATCAATGTGACCTTCTACAAAGGAAAAAGCACAATGGTCTCAAAGAAAACAGCTGAATGCCATACTTTGCCCTAGGGAAAAGTCAAAAGGACACATTTCCCAGTGGAAAGGGAGATAATAGATGGGTGGATGAAACCTCTGTATTTCCTGATTTTGAAACTTCCTTTCCTATTCCCAAACCTTAAGACAGGTTGCTCAAGCTTTTAAAATCCCCCCACCTCTCTCTGGCTTTTCTTTGCGAACGAAGCCAATCCGAGATAAACAAGTCTGGTTGCAGAAAGCACAGCAGAAGGTCTCCTTGGGTGATGTTTCCAGATTGTGATTCTTTCTGCATTGTTGTTTCTCTTTAAGACTTGTTCGGCGTGAGCTCTCAAATAAGGCTGCAGCATTGTGGATAGTGCGTCTCCATGCCTCCCGATGTGAGGCCAGGGCGGACCATTGTTGGTGATCAATTTGGCCGAGCCTGAGATGTTGTTTCAGGGAGTCCTTGTATTGCTTTTTTAGAGCGCCCCTCTTAGGCTGACCCGTGGCGAGTTCACCGCAGAGTACTATTTTTGGGAGGCGATGGTCCTCCATCCTAGAAACGTGCTCTGCCCAGCACAGCTGTGTTCTCAATATCATGGCCTGCTTGCTCAAAAACAGCAACATTCATTCGTAGTTAGGCCACCTTTTCTAGGCCCCTCTCCATATGGAGCAAGCAGTGCTCTCCTTAAAAAAGGCTGCTTGGTCGTTCAGGATGCTGCCGAACAAGACTGTCATCTCCCAGGTCAGCCTTCAAGCGACCAAAGTCCTGAACCACCTGCATGCAGGGTTGGGTCTACGGCTTCCAGTGCATCTTTACACCTGCCGTTTCATCCCTCGTCTATCGCTACAGGGCTTTTTCAGAATTGGATTTGTCCTTCGAGCTTGTGCAATGGATTTTTCTGGTGGAGCGCAGCGTGCACAGAACTGGTCTCACCCTTTAAACCAAAGGTTCATCTGCTGTGGCCTTGCAAGCATGGACGGTAGCAGCAAGGTCCTCGGGTCATAGGTTTGATTAGATCACTGGACATTAAGAAACACATTAGCATCTTCCTCACCTTTTGTCAAGACCAGGAAACTCATTGTGCAATCCATGAAATCTGTTGTTTCAACCCATGAAGCATCCAATCCCCTCAGGTGTATTTGGAGGTATAAATGACCCTCCAAAATATGCCTCAGTGCACACAGTTCCATTCCAGGGGACACCCTATCCCTCTGTGTGGCCACCCCAGGTTCCTCCATCCACTCTGCTGGATTGACTACAGGACAGGTTGTATCACCCCCAACAAATCCTCTTGCTAATCTCTATCCCAAGTTTTTCCTACTGCCCTTTCTATAGCCTTGTGTGAATGCTTTTTCTGGGTGAATGTGTGTGTGTCTTGTGTCATTTTTGAACTCTAAAAGAAACCATACTTAATTTCACATGTGTGTATATTCCATCCAGACTAGTACTGGTAGACAAAGGTTTTCAAGGTTCCCTTGTTGCCCCCTTTCGCATAGCTAAAGTCGAGTTGCTGCTAATTTCCCCAACGTATTAGAAACTCGATATATTCTTGGAATTTTCCAAGGAGCATTTTGGGTAACAAAACCACCAATGGATACCAGGTGATGTAGGCTATATTTCAGAGGAAGGAACTGGCAAAACCACCTCTGAGTATTCTTTGCCTAACAAAACCCTATGAAATTCTTGGGATCACCATAAGTCAACAGGCGACTTGAAGGCACACACACACACACACACACTGTAAGTTTCCTTGGGAATGCCAAGGTCTTCTGGGATAAATTTAATATAAAGGTGGTACAAGTCACAAAATTTCCCTGCCTTTCCTTTCCATCCCTCCTGTGGCCCTAGGAGCCATCTGAAAACCAGCCAGGGTTGGGGTAGGACTCTCCTGCCTTCTGGAATAGACATTTAGCAGTGCTGGGGGGTGCAGAGGAAAGGAGAAGTCACAGACCACCAATTTATTGGTGGGTTCTATTGTTTTACAGTGAGCCTTTGGTGTCCGCTGGCGTTTGGTTCCAGGACCCTGCATGGATACCAAAATCTGTGGATGCTCAAGTCCCATTCTATACAATGGCGTATTAAATGGTGTACCTTATATAAAATGGCAAAATCAAGTTTGGCTTCTTAGATTTTGTTTTTTAATATTTTCAAGCCGTGGATGGTAGAATCTGCAGATACAGAGGGTCGATTGTACAAGCAGATGTCTAGCACCTGATACCGCCCTTGAAAGCCAGATAAGAAAGATGTTTAAAACATTTAAAAATTATTTTCCCCCAATGACCTTCTCTCAATTTTTCCAATGAAACACTTGAAATTTGGAAAAACACTGAAAAACAATCCTGTGAAATAGTCTCTCTTGAAATTAATGAATTGAAGACAAAACTTTACTCGCTCAAAATGTATAGGGTTTTTTTAAATAAGGCAATGCATAACATTAGAGAATATGATTCTTATATACATTGTAGGATACAATTTTGTTGTTATAAGTTTAATTTGCTACCCATATATGCTACCAGTTACTATATGATTGTATGAGAAAGTATACTGTTTACCTAGAAACATTTTCTTCATTTTTGAACTCAAGCTCCCATTAGCCCAGCTACCATGGGAGTTGCCGACATGTGCAATGCCATCATTTCCCCATCCTTGATTTAAATGGTTATAACTCGGCCACTCTTCATAAAGACCTTTTTGTCATTTGGTAAGATTGTAGATTCTCCACACCAAATTTTGTATATTTTAAAGAATGATGAATAGTTTTTTCCAGGCTTTATAATAATGAACTGCCAAAAGAAACTGGTTGCCTATATAAATCCACTCCCAATTATATGTTTGAAATTAATTATTAACACTGGTAGCATATTAGCAACCTGTTGCTGTAAGTAATTACAAACAAAGATAACATATCCACAGGGCTGTTAGTTCACTCAGCAAAACAGTAATTATTAATATATAAGTGGTCCACTGATAAAAGTTGCCTATGATATACTGCAATCCAACAATACCTTAGAGCTTGGTAAAGTTACTTCTGGACTACAGCTTTTAGAATCCCCCAGCTACCACAGCCACCATTCATTAGTTGGGGATTGGGGAAACTGCAATCCAAAAAAGTTATATGTCTGAGCTCTGCAACATGGAAGGCCACACAATCCCCATCTATGCCACAGAAGGAAGAACAGAAACAAACAGGTGTCGACTACTCTGCCCAATCTTATCAGCGTGACACCAGAATGGAATCTGATTCTTGAGTTGCTGGGCATATGCCTACATATGTGGAAACATATGGAGAGGAACAGTTGGCCATGTTTTCAAAAGCAATGCAGGTTTGTGAGGTTCTCAGTGCAATCTTACAAGTTTGGAGGGTAGATATAAATACCACTCTTTCTCTCTGTGAATATAAACATGGGGTATGTTGCTCTATCACTCCCTTTCATGGGCTATGGTGACAGCTGCTGCACCTGAAGCCCAGTACCAGAAAAAGCAGGAGGAGTCCACCTGGCTGCCTCAGCCTCAAACAAAAGTGTCACCGGATTTCCAAAATAGCGAGAAAGCATTCAACTCCAAATGCTATTATATGAGGAGTGGGAATCATGTGACCCTCCAGATGTTGTTGACTGCAACTCTGGGTATGCTGACTAGTGTGATGGGAACTGTCACCCAACAACATCTGGAGACAAAGGCTTTCACGGCTGGCATCCATAGGTTTTTTGTGGGTTTTTTCCCCAGTCTGTACATAAATTTGTGTATTTGAATGGCTAGTTCCTAGGGTGGGAGGAGACTTGGCCAAGTTTCTGGCTACACAATTGCAAACCCACATAGGGCAAACCCCCCCCCTACATCAAGGACTCAACTCACTTCATAAAAAAAATCAACAACCTCTAACTGAAACATGGAGACAGACTGATCAGCTTTGATGTGGTCTCCCTGTTCACCAGAGTCCCCATAATGGACACTATGGCACTCATCCAGCAAATATTTCCAGAAGGCATCATAGTCCTGTTCAAACAATGCCTCACCACAAGCTACCGTATATTCCAGCGTATAAGACCACTGGGCGTATAAGACGACCCCCCAATTTTTAAGTTAAAATATAGAGTTTGGGATACACACGCGCCGTATAAGACTACTCCTTCTCTCATACAGGGAGTATATCCCAAACTCCCCCCTCCAGCCTCCTTTTATGCACATCTGTGGACTGCCCCTTCTGTTTTTAAATCTAAATTGAAAGTTTTTCTGTTTTCCAAAGCTTTTGAAATTTTAGTTTGATACTGTTTGTAATCTTGTATATTTTGTTTACATGTTTTGGTCAGTTTGATTTATATTACCGTATATACACATATATATTGTTGTTTTATATTTGATCACATGTATTGGTCAGTTTGTTTTATGTTTACATTTTCTTGCTGTTTCATACTATATTATTGTTGTTGGGTTGGGGTTTTTTTGTAGTTACCTGGATAATTTGTTTTGCAATTATATTTTATAGTCTTATGTTTATTATTTGTTCCCTCTGTGTGTGCTTATGTATACATTTATTTTAGACTGTACACCTTTGGCAGGACCCACGGTTTAGTTTGCTTGTTTTTTTTGCTTGTTTTAATGCAAGTGCCATGTACATAGATGGCGCTATATAAATAAACAATAATAATAATTAATACTGACTGCAACATTTCTGCATAGTCACTTCAAATCCATGGAAGCAAACCAGATACTGAAAATGGCACTACCATGTGCACTATGTTACAAAATGGCAGCTTCTGGGATGAGGGACCTCCTGTGGTCAGAGACCTTTTAAGGCGAGGAAAATAAATCTGGGATTGGTCATGTTAAAACCCAAGGAAAGATGAGTCAAGAATTAGGCTGAGGGAGAAGAAAAAGGCAGTGTTAGGGCTGTCAGATTGAAAACTGGAGACAGTTCCTACGCCTTTCATTTCTGTCTTCCAAACCAGTGGTTCTTAACCTGTGATCCACGGGGGTCTACGAAGGCTTGAAGGCTGCTTGGCCCACCTCCTCCCTGCAGTGACAGGAGCTAAGGCAAAGGCTGGCAGGTTGATTTGGCCTGCGCATTGCCATTCAACCTACTCCAGCCACAAACTTGCAGGAGAAAAGTCTTCTCTCTTCCTCCAGTGCCTCTGAGGGAATGTTGAATGGATGGTGTAATGGTATTTTTTAAAATAATTATTATTGAGGAGCTCTGGTGTCACAGTAGTTAAATGCCAGTGCCACAACATTGAAGTTCGATCCCAAGGGCTTCAAGGTTCACTCAGCCATCCATCCTTTCCTAGGTCGGCTTGTGGGATCTTGCAGAGTGCCTCCAAGAGGGCGAAGGCAGAGGAGATGGGAGAATGTACCGGTACACGCTTTGCCCCACCCTGCCCCTCGCCAGATCTCCTGTGTCTTTGCTCCCTTTGTGAAGGGAGTGAAGAGGCAGGAGATCTGGGGAACCATACCCGGCATATAAGATGACCCCTGACTTTTGAGGCTATTTTCCAGGCTTCAAAAGTTGTCTTATACACCGGAATATATGGTACTTCCAGTGGGATAACAAATTCTATGAACAGATAGATGGGGTAGCCATGGACAGCCCTCTGAGCCCTGTGATAGCAAAATTTTACATGGAACATTTTGAAAAGCAAACCCTGGAAATAGCACCAAAAAAGCCCACAACATGGTTCCAATATGTGGACGACACTTTCACCATTTGGAGCCACGAAGAAGAAGATTTGGCTGCATTTCTGAATGCAGTCGAAACCAGTTGAACATCCAATTCACGATGGAAAAAGAAAAGGAAGGAACATTGCCATTCTTGGATTCCTAGTCATCTGCAAACCAAACCAATGGTTGGGCCACAAGGTATACAGAAAAACCCCATACACGGACAGATACACAAGAACTCCAATCATCACCCAGGACAAAAAAAGAAGCACAATAAAAACACTGGTAGACAGTACAAAAAGGATCTGCGAACCCCACTACCTGGAGGACGAACTGAAGCAGCTAAATTGGGCTCTATAGGCTAATGGTTACTCCAGATCAGACATCACAAGAGCAGCCACATCCAGAAAAAAACCACAGGAATGAAGAAGAAAAACAGTCACCCAAAGGGAAGGTATTTTTTTACCATACATCAAAGGAGTCACAGGAGATTTTCAGACGATCCTTGCCACTGCTGAGTTTCGTCTCAGCAGTGTGGCACGGGGTCAATTTCGGACGACGCTGTCGCTGCTGCGAGATCGTTGGTCCCTCTCGTGCTAAGGCTTGGAGCCTGCCACACTATATTCGGCAAGATTTTATTCATGGAGGTTGTCCGTGAATAAAATCTTGCCGAATATAGCACGGCAGGCTCCAAGCCTTAGCGTGAGAGGGACCGACGATCTCGCAGCAGCAATGCCGTCATCCGAAATCGACCCCCTGCTGCGCTGCTGCGATGAAACTGTCCCGGACAATCCTTGCACGACAAGGATCGTCTGAAAATCTCCACAGACAGACTAGGGAAACTGATGAGGAAACACAACCTCCAAATGATCTACAGACCAACCAAGAAAATCCAAGAAATGCTATGCTCAGCGCAGGATAAAAGAGACCCTCTCATAGCCACAGGAGTTTACAGCATATCATGCAGCTGTGGACAAGTTTACATAGGGACCACTAAACGCGGTGTGCAAGCACGAATCAGAGAACATGAGAGACACTGCAGACTGGGCCAGCCAGAAAAATCAGCAGTAGCAGAACATGTTATAAACCAACCTGGACACAAAATGTTATTTAAAAACACCGAAATTCTAGACCAGGCCAACAACTATCATGTCAGAATGCACAGAGAAGCTATTGAAATCCACAAACACCTGGACAACTTCAACAGGAAAGGAGAAACGTTAAAGTAAACAACGTTTGGCTACCAGTCCTGAAAAACACTAAAATCAAAACTCAACACATGCAAATGAACTCCACCCAGGGACAGGGGGATTTCCAGTAGACAATGGACGTTAGCCAAACAGACACTAATCCTCCTTGCATATCCTCCCACACTAGGAACTAGCCATTCAAATACTGTACACAAATTTACATATCCTCTCCAACAGGAACTCACACTATATAAACCCCACACATCCCTACACCACCATTCTCTGAAGATGCCAGCCACAGATGCAGGCAAAACGTCAGGGGAAAAGAAAACTCTTCCAGAACATGGCCTCACAACCCATAAAAAAACCCATTAAAACATCTGGAGAGTCATATAATTCCCACCACTGCATATATGCATATATGCTAGCAGCTGTGGTCCACTCCAGTCTCTTGCCCCCTGTACCTTTTGTTTCAGGTCAATTTTAATAAAAATTTTACCCGCTTCATTTTTTTTTCATACTTGGGCTGAGAACTTGATCTTTAGAACAATTCAAAGGTGAGGAAAAACAAATGGGTAGATTTGGCAATCTAGGTGGGCCCAGGGTTTTGAGTGCTTAGTTCTACAGGAAAAGTGTGCATCTGGAAAATACATTACATCCAGAAGCTCATGCCAGCTCCAGAATTCACAGGACACTGGTATGCAGAAGATAGCAGCCAAAGTCATGCTGTTTTCTTTATTCTGGCATGCAGATATCCTTTCAGATCATATAATTCACAACCCCTATCCAGGTTGTTCTCTCACTGAAATCCCTGTAGCACACTTTATTCCCCAAAGTGGTGCCCCTTAACATACTGTACATTCAGAGGATCCAATGTTTAGTCAGCTGCTAAACATTCAAAGAGAAGTGTCTTTCCCCTGTCACTTTTTCCTTTCAGCAAAAGGTGCCCTTGTAGCTGGTACAATCACCCTGTCTCTGCTTTCCTTTAGTGATTTTGCAGAAATATTTCCTGCTTCATCCATTTCCTACCACTTTAAATGCAAACTAAAATGGTGGGGGAAAGTTCTGTGCAGTTTCCTCCCCAAAGGCACTATTTCTCTCCAATACTGGTACAAGAGTGAAGTCATGTATTATTCATTTCTTAGAAAATGCCTGTGCCATGCCAAACTAAAATGAGTAATTACCAGAATCTGAATCTGTACCTGCTGTAGAGCTGGGTTGCAGAATTCTGAGTTCAAGTCCATGGGACCTTTTTTTAAATTCCAAAAATACAAATCTTCAGCAGATATAGATTCTGTCTAGATTTAATCCAGGAGAGCATATTCAAGGCCTCTCCCATGAAAAGCTGTTTAAATGTTTTAACTACTCTGGTTGCTCCTTTTTAAGAGCACTTCAAGAGTAGTTTAAAAGGAGGCTGTTTACTAGCAGGACACAGAGGCTCTCATCTGCAAGCATCAATTTGTACCATCATGAGAATCTCAGCTGCAAAATTTTGGACTCTATATTATCACATTTCTGAATGTTCCTTACAGTCAAGGGTGGGCAACTGTGGACCTTCAGTTGTTTTTGGTTTGCCAGTTGCATAATCCTTCACTCCTTGCTATGATGATTAAGGCTAATGGGAGCTGAAGGTCAAAAACATCTGAAGGACCACAGCTGTACACCCATACTACTACTTGCCCTTAGAAGACTAGCAAGTTAGGGAGGAGGATGTGGCACAGTTTTCTTCTTTATGTGCAACCCTCCACTTCTTGCATGCAATCACACAGTACTGGAATTTTTTTAAAAATCATTTTAATTTCCCAATTGTTTTTAATGATTTTAGGTACACAGCCTAAGTAATCTAAAGTTTAAAGGGCATCATTTTGTTGCATATGCACTAGAGCAGCAGTTCTTAACCTGTGGTCCAGGGACACCCAGGAGGTCTGCAATGTTCTCACAGGGGTCCACGAAGGCTTGAAGGCTGCTTGGCTTACCTCCTCCCTGCAATGGAGTGGCCATGTGACAGGAGCCAAGGCAAAGGCTGGCTGGCTGGGCCTGTGCATTGCCCTTCAATACACTCCAGCCACAAAGGTGCAGGAAGAAGCAGGAGAAAAGTCCTCCCTCCACCTCCAGTGCCTCTGAGGGAAGGTTTAATGGATGGTGTACAGTAATTGTATTATTATTATCAGGTATTATTATTATTATTATTATTATTATGGTGTTAAATATTGAGTTAAGTCTTGGGAGTCTGTGGCAACAAAAATATTTAAAGGGGGTCTCTGGTAAAGAAACGGTTAAGAGCCACTGCACTAGAGGAAAACACAGACAGGATGATGACAGTGAGGCAGTAGTAATGCTCTGATCATGGACTCAAGCAGATGCTCAAACTGTCTCTGTCCCATATTTGCCCATCCCAAGAAAGAAGCTGAATCTCATTGCATATAATGTTAGACAGAAAAACACACAGCTTTAAGCCGTGGATATTCAGGTATTTCAGCCATGTCAGAAAGTAGCTCCCTGATTATTTAGAAGGTGCACTGAAAAACAGGGATTGCTTATTAAAAATTCATCCCACCTAAAAGAATTTATCATGCCCACTTTCCCATTCCGGCTTCTCTAGTTGAATATGGGAGGAACCTCTGAACCTTCAGTCCTTAATCTGCTGTATTTGGGAAGCTCCTGGCCCTCTGCCACTGATACCAGGCACTTGCTGCAATGCAACAAGCCACTCTGCTAAATAACTGTATCCACAGCTCTTTGGCAAAAAGGACACTATGGCTAGGTCTGCACAAAGTCCAGAGAGAGAAAGTGATGAACATCCTGGTACAGAAGCTTTTTCTCAGAACTTGAAAAGGAAATTTGGACAAGCAATTCTAAGGGGTCTGTCCTGACTAATAGTGTTCCACACAGAGATAAAATGATGGGCAGTATGGATTAGCTAGACCTAAGAGCCTGGACTAGCTCATTAAAGAAAATACCAGTATTTTAAAAGGAAAATGGACAGCCCTCATGACTACAGAGAAAAGCATGCATATCAATTTATCAGCACTGTGCCCCATTTCCCATGTCTGCTATTGTTGATCCTCATTTCTCATTTACCTCCCTACATTTCTTTTGTTAGCCTAAACCTTCTGCTCAAACACTGCACATAAAAGAAAAGAAAGGATATGTTACCTAAATGCCAATAGCAAAATAAATGAATATGCAGATAACCTTAATTTGCGTTCAGACTCCCAACTCTATGTAAAGAGTTTGGGTTTTGAATACTTACTCCCCAGTGTATGCTAGGCATAAGTCTAGAGCATCTATCTACCCTATCTGCTGTTAGGGCTGTTCTCCTTCTACAGAGACCACAACTACCGTATATTCCAGCTCCACATGAGCAGACAGATCACACCAAGAGGCACTTTGATCAATGTGCAAAAGCGAAACTACATTCCCACAAACGTAATGTAATTGCCCCCTAATTTTAGACCACATCATAGAAGAACAGCTTTGTCAAAAATGAGAACAGCTTCTTTGAATTTTTTTTAAATAAATGAAATTTAAACAAAATATTTTACTTCCCTAAGAAAAACAAATCATGCTTCAATTTCAACACCCCCCACAACTAGGGCAAATTAATGATTATTAAAAATCAGTTTTTAAAATTCAAACCAGATTTTAAAATTTTCTTAAAACAACTAGCAAAAATAGTCTAGGTCAAAAATATCATCATATATGCTAACTAGAAACATGGGTCACCTATCGCCACCACCTATGGCTCCTCGAACGCTTTCATCAGCGCTGTATACGCACAATCCTAAATATACACTGAACTGACTATGTGATGAATGTTGCTGTCCTTGAGCAAGCAGGGATCACCAGCATTGAGGCCATGATATTGACAACACAGCTGCGCTGGGCAGGGCACATTTCTAGGATGGAGGACCATTGCCTCCCAAAAATAGTACTCTACGGTGAACTCGCCACGGGTCAGCGTAAGAGGGGCGCTCCAAAAAAGCAATACAAAGACTCCCTGAAACAACATCTCAGGCTCGGCCAAATTGATCACCAACAGTGGTCTGCTCTGGCCTCACATCGGGAGGCATAGAGACGCACTATCCACAATGCTGCAGCATTATTTGAGAACTCACGACGAACAAGTCTTGACGAGAAACGACAACGCAGAAAGAATCACAACCCAAAAACATCACCCAAAGAGACCTTCTGCTGTGCTTTCTGCAACCGGACTTATTTATCTCGGATTGGCTTTTTTAGTCATCAGCGTGTTTGTAGAAAGTGTGGGATGAGTCCTTCCTGAATATTCGTTTGCAAAGAAAAAGCCAGAGAGACAACTCAGATCTACATTCCATTTATATATTAACAGCCATTCATGGACATGAGAGATATAATACCAGTCTTATTCTCCAGGTGGTATGCATGAACTTTCTTTTTCTTTCTCCCCCTGCAGCCCTTCTCTCTGAGTGCAAAGACCAATGGGAGCCCTGGTGGCGCAGTGGTTAAATGCCAGTACTGCAAACCACCACATCGCAAGTTCGATTCCAGCTGGCTCCAAGGTTCACTCAGCCTTCCATCCTTTCATAGGTTGGTAAAATGAGTACCCGGCTTGTGGGGGCAATTAGCTAACACACATTGGAAACTGTTTAATGTAGTTAGATGTGTAAACAGCTATTGCTAAAAACAATTTGTAAGCTGTTCTGATAGCCTTGTGGCTGAAGAGCGGGGTATAAATAAATAAATAAATAAAAATAAACCAAGAAGGTCAACAAACGGAGAATTTAGGGAGATGGAATAGATCTGAACAAGAAGAAGACTAGATATAAATGCAAGTGATCCAATTTTTCATGAATTATGAAAACAATTCATAATAACTGTTTAGCATGTACTTACTTTCTAATTAAAACTACATTTCTTAATAAATATTAAGGGTTACATTAATGTACTTCTACAACAAATGATGATAAAATAGAAACTTCCTCACTAGTGATTTGCACTGTGATTTAAGTAATTAAAACTAGTAGGTCCTTCAGAGAAGTTGGTCTCCCAACAGTGCCTGGATGGACACAGATATAATAACCCTGTTTGAAAGGAAGGGCCACTCTAAAAGTATACTCACATTATTTTATTCAAATCATTTTTTTTCCAGAGCCAGACACAAGAAAATCTAGTTCAGCAAGTATGAACAGTAGCAAGCTATGCACAGAACTGCTTGGATGGCATCCGTGACATAACAGATCCATTTCCCCACCAACTAACCCCAGAATAAGTTTTGCAACTCATTTTATATTTTTAAAATAAAGTGAACAATATTTAAATGAATGGAGGTGACACTTTAGGACAACCTAAAGGTGAAGAAGGGGATAAGAATGATAATTCAATCAACTAGGAGATATGCCTGTCATTTACACTGACAACATAGGAGGAAGCTAGGCTCACTCTGCAGGGGGGAAAAATCACTGCAATACAATTCTAGTGTTATTTCTGCCCACATCCTATCAGGGCAGACAAAATCCCTTGCATTTTCCTCCTAGGTTTGGGAAAAGGAAAAGCCACAGATTGCCACAATAAGCCACAACAACCCATAAGTTGCATCCAGCCACCCCTCAAACTCCAGACCCATGAGAGCACATCCAAACAGAAGAATGGATACACACAGCATCAAAACAAAAGTATCTACAGGATGGAATTTGCTACAGAATGTAGCTGCTTAGAGGACTACTTAAGAAAAAAGACAGTAAGGCACTAGTTTAGACTAGTCTGGTCTGAAACTGACAGCAGAACTACATAGAAAGTGGGGATCAGCAGTAACCCCAGAGATCTGACATGGCTGTGCCTTGTGCACTCACAGACAACAATTCTTGGCCTAGCCCTCCTATTCTAACAACCAATGAGAAACTATGAGTCATCACGTACCTCTATGGAATATGGCTGATTTTAGATGGCCAGATAGCCTGAGATGTTTCCAGTGATATTCCATCCAGTGCATTAGACTGCTTGTATAGCAGAATAATGTCTATGACAGAAGTAAACAGTGGCTACTACTGAGTTTCAAACTGCCCAGATTATGAGCTACTACATGGTCAAAGAAAGTTGAGGTTTCTCTGTGAGAAATTAACAGAATCAAAGGGTCTGTCTAAACGGTGAAAATATCCCTCATGGAATTTGCTGGGAATCCCACCTGTTTAAACAGGATCCAGCACCAATCTACACTATTTGGAAGGAGTGGGGCCCAAAATGGCAAAAACAATGGGGTAAAAGCCTTCGCAGCTTTTTCCGTACTTTTTCAAAAAACGTGAGGGGGGTGCACATTCCTGATTGTTTGGACTATCAAACAGTAGAAAATTCGAAGGGAAGCACAAAGCTGATTGATCGGGTGACAGTGGGGGCAGGGCTTTCTAGCAGGCCAAGTGCCCGCTACCACCATGTTGGATTTTTGCCTTAGCGATCACTCCCTAAGGCAATAAAACAGGATCAATATTTTCTGTTTTGCTGTCCTATAAGATTGGAAAATTGCCCTATCACATGAGCATACCTTGGGACAACTTTTTTTTTAAAGGTGGTGGTGAAGAACTAACACGAGTAAATCACTTGTGGCTGCCATCAGGAACGTGAGGCTTATGGGGCTTCTGAGGCCAGAAAAAACATTTAGACATGCTGCTGCTGTGAGATGCCAATACTACAAGGTACTATGGATTTTTTCCCCTCGTGTAGATAGGCCTAAACTCTCTAATGTGCAGTTATAAAAGAAAACCATTGATGATTTTGGGTTTAGAACATAATGAAGATCCTGGAGAAAAGTAACTGATGCTTGTCCTTCCAAAGTACTTCAGGATCTCAGATGCCACTACTCAAGAACAGCAAGGAATGGGTACCAGGTAACAGCAAGAAATACCTCTTTTCCAAAGGCTGAAACAGTTATCCCAGACTATCCTATAGCACTAATTCTGAACATCTGTTCATTTATACACCACCCTATACCAAAGATCTCAGGGCAAAAATTAAGGGGCCTGCCCTGGCCAGCACTAAACCTGGTATGACATCATGCCCTGTTACTTGTGCATTGCTCAACTGCAAAAGTAATTCTCTCAGGGACTCTGCAATTTTTCAGTTCAGGATGCTATCTGTCCTGTTGCCTGGGCCTATTTCAAGAAGAGGTGCATGAAGGAGAAAAATTCAATGGGAGAACAGAAAAACTTTCAATATTCTGTCCCTTTATGCTTCCTGCCTGGGATGTCATTGCACAACCTCAAGGAAGCCAGGGTATTACCATAACCAGAGCATCCCTGGATAGTGGGCATCTCTTGCCAGTTCGTTTGAAAGAAATCTCCAGAGTTTGCAACTCTAAAGAATGACGTATTTCCCCCCAAAGAGCCCCCAAGGCAACTCCTGGCTAGGCCCAGGCAAGGTCTTCCGCACTTAGGCACCATAAGGCGCCCACTGAGATCCGTCTGCAGACATACAGATAGAGGTGAAAAACAATACAGTTGTCCCTCCATATCCACGGATTTGGAATCCACGGATTTAAGTATTCACGGTTTGAAAATATTCTTTAAAAATAATAATCCAAAAAGCAAACCTTGATTTTGCCATCTTATATAAGGAACACCATTTTGCTATGCCATTGCATATAACGGGACTTGAGTATTCGCGGATTTTGGTATCCACTGGAGTTCCTGGAACCAAACCCCAGCAAATGTGAAGGGACAATTTTACAATGCCCGCCTGGAGACTGAGACAGAATAAGCTTCTGCCACCCACCCGCCTCTAGCGGAGCGCCCCGGGCTACAAACAAGCCTTCCAGGTGGGGGTTCGCCCCCCCCCAAAAAAACCACACACATCTAAAAACACGGGACCAGGTGGGTCAAAAGCAACCTCAGATCCTCGTCCAAGAGGGAAGGAAATCCCGGACGTTAAAGAGCCTGAGCGGGCGACTGCCCACGCACCCACCCACCCACCGGCTTACCTGGCCTGAGGCTGGCAGGGCGAGGAGCGCCTCCGCCAAATCGGGGCAGGGCACTTCTGGGCAGCGCCGGAGGAGCCCCAAGGCCCAGCAGCAGCGGCGGCGGCGGCGGCTCCGAAGCGCCTTTCCCGGGCGGGGAGGAAGGGGGAGCGGCGCGCCGAAATTAGCAACTCCTCTCAGGGCGGGGAGCTCTTAATCGGCTGGCAGGGCGGAGAGGGGAGAGGAGAGGAGTCCGGCTGCGGGGCCCGCCCCTGCTTCGTCTCCGCTTCTTGCGGTCTCCTGCTGCCGGCTCCTCCTTCCCTCCCTCGCTCCCTCAGCGCCGCAGAGTTTGGGGCTCGGCCGCTGCCCTCCCAGGCTGGGCGCGGCGAGGGTGGGGTTTGGCCTGGCCGGATGGGAGGGACGGAGGGAGAGAGAAAGGCGCCCTCCATGGGGCTGGTTGGGAGAGGTCGCTCTCGAGCTCCCCTCTTATTCATGGCCCCCACAAGCGGGGTGGGGGGCTGACAGGGCTCTAGCCTGGGACCCGGGATTAGGAGGGGGGCACGGCGTGATACTACTGTAAGATTTTATTATGTAAATCCATTTAGGTTTTTTTTTAAAAAAATAAAAATATTACTTTGGTGTCCTCATTTAAACTGACTTATTTTCATTTTTATCCTAAATCCTGTATTACATCTCAGTGCCCTTAACCTTAGTAGTAGGGAGGGGGTCCGCCAAAGCCTGGGGGGCTGCTTCAGGATGTGGGGGCCAGGCTCATTTTCCTGTAAGGAAGAGGCCGCCTCTCGCCCTCCTCCCCATCCATTTTTTTGGCGGGCTCTCTGGAGTCCCCTGCTTTATGTACTCACAGGCCAAGGCCCAGCTGGCCAAAGCAAAGTTAAATCTTTCTCAGAAGAGAAAGTGTCTTCTTTGTTCAGCATCGCTGGAACACACAGCTTCCACCTCATCCCCGGCCTTGAACCTCCACCCCATGGTATTTTTTGCACTGTTTATTGGTTAGATTTATGTCCTGTCTTTCTCCCCAAAGTGGGACTCAAGGCTTACAATGTAAAAATGACTCCAAGCAAATGCAATACAACGGGCAGAACTATAGGCATTCAAGAAAAAACACAACTTAAAATATTTTTATTGCAGTTTTTGATATTAACAACAGAAAGAAAAAATCCCCCACAAAAACATAGTTTATCATTCAAAAACATCCATCCCACACATGTATACATTAATTCTAAAAATATATATTATGAGTAATCAAAGATCTCTTCTTCTATAAAACACAACTTTTAAATGCCACCATAAAAGAAAAGCATGTATCTGGATACAAAACCCTCAGCAAGAAAGACCTGTTGCCAAAGGCCTACTAGAATACCAAGGTTTTTGGCTGTCAATCTCTCTGGCTTTTCTTTCCTTTTTTAAAAATTTCTTTTTTTACTTTTTAAATCAATCAATACTTATTTAGTATAACACATATTATTACCATAAACATTGCAATTTTTCTATTAACTAATTTCAAAAGTTAACATAGATTCTTTACTATGATTCTTTTCAAGACTATTAAATCCCCTACCCCCACCCCACACACCTCAGTGCTCCCCTTCACCGGAGCCATTATCCCTTACCTAATCTTTCCAGAATCTCATTTCTTCTTGTGGAGGTAAACTCCCATCTTTTGTCTGTAATACTTTTTTAACAAATACTTTCCAAATTTTATCAAAATCACTTTCTTTCCAATTTCCTCTGGCTTTTCTTCGCAAATGAAGATTCAGGAAGGACTTATCCCGTGCTTTCTGCAAGCGCGCTGATGACTAAAAAGGCCAATCCGAGATAAACAAGTCCGGTTGCAGAAAGCACAGCAGAAGGTCTCCTTGGGTGATGTTTCCGGGTTGTGATTCTTTCTGCGTTGTCGTTTCTCTTCAAGACTTGTTTGGCGTGAGTTCTCAAATAAGGCTGCAGCATCGTGGATAGTGCGTCTCCATGCCTCCTGATGTGAGGCCAGGGCGGACCACTGTTGGTGATCAGTTTGGCAGAGCCTGAGATGTTGTTTCAGGGAGTCCTTGTATCGCTTTTTTGGAGCGCCCCTCTTACGCTGACCCATGGCGAGTTCACCGTAGAGTACTATTTTTGGGAGGCGATGGTCCTCCATCCTGGAAACGTGCCCTGCACAGCGCAGCTGTGTTCTCAATATCATGGCCTCAATGCTGGTGATCCCTGCTTGCTCAAGGACAGCAACATTCATCACATAGTCAGTCCAGTGTATATTTAGGATTGTACGTATACAGCGCTGTCAATAGAAAGAGAGTTAAGTGTGGAATTCAGATGTGGCAATAAAGGCCTTGCTCTGTGTGTGTATGTGTGTGTGTTCAGCTCCAAATGGGCCCTAGAGAATGGGGTGGGTGGGAGGGGACAAAAGAAGGGTTTGGTTGATATAATTGTATTCATTCCAAATGGCAATAGGGCAAGATAACTAAATATATTAGGTTCTTGCCAATGTGTGTGGACTACTCAAAAGTGTTGAGTACTATATAAGAATGCATCTATGGCAAAACTTTGGAGGCTGGATGCATTGAGAGACAGCATGGTGTACTGTAGTGGTTTATGTGTTGGGAGAGAAATCTGGGAGACCATGGTTTGAGTCCCTACTTGGCCATCGAGACCCCCTGGGTGACCTTAGGCAAGTCACATAGTCACAACCTTGGGGAAAGGCAATAGCAAACCTCTGAATAAATCTTGTCAAGAAAGCCCTATGCCATAACATGGAGTTGACTGAAAGGCAGACAACAAAAGGTGGGTCACATCTGAGGTGAAGGGCCACCTCAATTTCAGATCACACATATTTTTCAGAGCTTTTTGTACTTCTGGGACACCACTGGTTCTGCCACAGTCATACACATTGCTGAACAATAGTTTACAAAAAGGTCATATGGGCCTATATATTAGGCATGCATGTAAAAAGAACAGATCTTGCTTAAGCTAAGAAAGTGGGTGTATATTCCGATATGCCTACTGCAACTTAATTTGTGACCAAAACTATGGATGTCATGTCAAAGCAACAGTGGAGAGAACTGTCCCCCTCCCCATTCTTGGTGCAGGCTCCCAGGCTGTGAAACTTCCAACTTCCTTCCATGGGAGACTAGGCTGGCTCCCTATCTGCCACCCTCCTGCCAGGAGGCAAAGACAAGCTGTAGATGTAGACCATTAAACTAGTAGTTGCCCAATACTTTTTAACTGTGGTTGCTGTATTAACCTCCTTTAATGTTTTCAATGCTTTAAAGCATTTTAAGTCAGTGTTTGGTTTTAATATAATAAGTTACTCAGTGTTTTAATTCCTTACATTTCCATTGGCTGTGCTGACTGGACCTGATGGGATCTGGAGTCCAGCATCTGAAAGCTGCTGCCTCCCTATGTTGTTGTATGCCTTCAAGTAATTTCCAGTTTATGATGATTCCAAGGAGAACCTATCACAAGAGTGTTTTGAGGCTGAGAGTGTGTGATTTGTCCAAGGTTGCCCAGTGGGTTTTCATGGCCGAGTGGGGATTTTAACCCTGGTTTCCAGAGCTGTAATCCAGCACTCAGACCACTACGCCACACTGGTTCGCTACCTTTAATTTAATAGATACAATTACATTTTTATCTATTCACCAGTGCCTCTATTTCTTTTTTCTTTTTGCCATACCAGATTTTGTGTATGAACTCCTAAGGAAAGGGACCTGTCTTCTTGTAGTAATGTAAAGTGCTACGCATACTGATGGTTACATTTATAATACAGCCATAAAATTATAATGTTTAAACCCTGGGTTCTCTTCCCACAACAATTTAAGCATAAATGTACCGGTATCCAAAAACTGTCATTTAAACCTGAGAATCCCCACCCCGCCTCAGAAATACTCTTATTCATCTTAAACATCTCTGATTTTAGGAGATAAAATACTTTCATCTACTGCTCCACTACATAATTATTTCTCCCTTCGAACAGTCCTTTCTTCTGGTCAAGCCAAAGAGGCTACACCTCCTTTTTAAAAAGGGAGCATTAATAGATTCCCCACCACACCATAGCCTTTGTCTTTGTATCATCAATTGATGTGGAATAAAAAAGGAGGAAGGAAGGCTGGTTAAAAAAAATGTGGCAGCACAATTAGGACTAACTGGTCTTTATTTTTGCATTTATTTTGATATGTAATATAAGGCCAGAGCTGATGGTTGAACAACTGGAATGCTAGGTATAGGAGAACAAAGTGCTGCCCTGCTTCTCTCTGCAAATTTTATTTCCATATACAGGTATACCTCACTTAGTGAAGTAGATGTATTCCTGGGCATTACCTTTTTAAAAGAAAATTTGGTACCAGAGGCTGAAATAACATGGAAAGAATAAGAATAGCTTCCTACTCCACCAAAAGAAGAGCAATTTAACACATTTCAGCAAACTTTTTATTCAAAACTGACAATATGCATGCATAAAATGGAACAACCAGGTCAGGTAACCCTTGTACAAGTAAACAGAAACATTTTAACCTTCTAGAAACCCACAGAATCATAGAATTCTAGAGTTGGAAGAGACCACAAGGGCCATCCAGTCCAACCCCTGTCATGCAGGAAATCACAATCAAACGTCCAAGGAAGGAGACCCTACCACGCTCGGAGGGAGTGGGAGTGTGTTCCACTGCCAAACAGCTCTTACTGTCAGAATGTTCCTCCTAATTTTGAGGTGGAATCTCTGCTCCTGGAGCTTGCATCCATTGCTCTGTGTTCTAGTCCCTGGAGCAGCAGAAAACAAACTTGCTCCATCCTCAATGTGACACCCCTTCAAATACTTAAACAGGGCTATCATATCGCCCCTTAACCGTCTTTTTTCCAGGCTAAACATACCCAGCTCCATTAGTCTTTCCTCATAAGGCATGGTTTCCAGACTCCTTGAAGACTTCTTCCAAAACGCACCCAGGAATTACTTTTTCTTTCACTGGCCTCCTCTTTTCTAATGATTTCCATTTTAGTGGCCAGACATGCATATCTATATGCTGTGGCTGGCTGATGAGGCAGGCTTATCTGCTTTCATCCTTTCTCTCTGTTTTGCTGATAGCACATTAAATGCTACCATATCTGTTGTAGGCTGGGGTATAAACCTGCAGTAGAACCAACTAGAGCAAAATCTCGCTCTTTCCCAGGTTGAGCTTTATTGCATTGTTTGCTGCAGACATGCTGCTGCAACCCAACACCAAAAGTTTGTGTTTCTCCAGTGCTCCTTCACTATCCTCCCACGGCAGTTCATGGCTCCCAGAAAGGAGGGGCTGACAGGGGTCTAGCCTGGGTGCCTGGGATTAGGAGGGGCCCCGGCATGGTATTATTGTAAGTTTTTATTATGTAAATCCATTTAGTTTTTTTAAAAAAATAAATACATATAATGATTATTTTGGTGTCATTTAAACTAACTTATTTTAATTTTTATCCTAAATCCTGCAAAACATCTCACTGCCCTTAATATTAGCAGTAGGTAGGTAGGGGAGTGCCAAAGATCCTGGCCTGGGGGCCCACTTCAGGATGTGGGGGCCATGCCACATATATCGCCAAAAAACTTCCAGTTAGAGAACAAAGAAGAAAATGGAGGCTGGGTGTGTATTAAAGTTGTGAACAGGAGCTTCTTTATCAGAGGCTTTGTTAAGTGAGCTATGCCTTTATATAGTTACGGTATATAGCCCCATTCAATGTACATTTGTACAATGTACAATGAATTATGCCTCAATGAGTTCAGCAGGATCCCAACTGAATGTGCATGGCATTGCAATTTCAGTGCACGAGCACGTGATAAGCACATTATTTAATCCCATTGTTTTTGTGCTATTAATCATTTTTGCTGCCTTTGCAATGTATATGTTTCTGAAGTTCTCTGGACATATAACACATTCTGAATTATCTTTATGGGCTTATAAAAATGACTGGGAGATGAGCATGCCTGTTTGGGTGTGAAATCCTGATTACACATGGACAGATGCTGGGCTTACCTGTAGCCTAACGGAGATGAGTGGGGTGCTGAATTACACATACTGGGCAAGCAAACACTGAGGAATGTGGTTGGGTGAGACTTGCCTGGAAACTCTCCCTTTCCTATTTGTTTAAGCTCACCTGGATCTCCCATCTTATTTATCTTCCTATTTGTACTAGCAAATCAATGCATGGTGCTTGGTTACAGGAACAATAGACACTACAAAGGTATAGGAGAGGGCGCAGCAGCAGGAACTGAGAGGCATTGGGCTTCCCAAGGGCACATTTATAGAGAATAGTAAGGCAACCCCACCCACCCATTTATCTTCTGGACTGTTGGTTTGCAAGTTATCTTTCCAGCTCCAGAAGCTATGATTTGGTATGTGACACAAGGAATCCAGCCACTTCTACTCAACAGCTATATGTTTCAAAGTCCACTCTTAACACCATTGACATGGCCACAAGGCACCATAATTGAACATGTGATAAGGTGAACACTGGAGAGAAACTACAAGTTTTTTCATTCATCATGACATTTCTACTGTACAAGTAATAAATTAATAAGTGGCTACCGGGGGTGGCCTTTGCTGTTTGTGGCAATGAACAGGATTGCACACACACACACTGCATGTGCAAAAGCTGATTGGACTGGCATTTGAATCCTATGTCAGTGCTAGGGATGGGATAGCAGCCTCCACTACACCTGACTCAACCGGCTAGATGGGGAGGACAAGGCAAGGTAGGTCATGTGGCATATGCAGCTCATGTTGGCAGCTTAGGAGGGATAGCTGTGGAGCTACTACCACATTTCAGGCCTGACTTTGGTTGCCATGTGTTCTTTGCTTCTCCCACCAGCTTCCCTATTGCAAGGCATTCCAAGGGGTAGTACTTATTCCTTTTTAAAAGGGGAGAGATCAGTGGAGAATTATGGCACTTTTAAATATTTGGGTTTGGTTTTGGGATTTTTTTAGGGGGGGATATTTTCAAGCGGTGGGTGGCTGAATAGGTGAATACAGAAAACTGTGGGTATGGAGGGTCGACTGTACTGGAGTGTGCCCACCAATGGCACTACCTTTTACCATATATGGAGCAAGAAATGCCAGGTGTCCAAGATGGGCTCAGGAAAGGAAGAGGCACTAGGAATCATATTGCAAAAGTACGTTGGATAATGGAGCCCACTAAAAAAATTCAAAACAAAACCAGCCTGTACTTTATAGATTACAACAAAGCTTTTGATTGTGTATATCATGAAAAACTATGGTTCACTTTTACAGAAATGGGTGTGCCACAACATTTGATTGTCCTGATGCACAATCTGTACTCAGGACAAGAAGCTACCATCAGGACAGAAAGTCGATAAATTGAATAGTTTCTAATTGGCAAGGGGGTCAGGCAAGGCTGCACTTTATTACATTATCTGTTTAACTTGTATGCTGAATATATAGTAAGTAAAGTAGGATAAGGCTCAGAGGAAGGAGGCATGAAAATTGGAGGAAGGAACAGCAACAATTTAGGATATGCAGATGACCCCATACTACTCGTACTAGCAGAAAATAACACAGACTTGGAATGATTACTGAAGAAAGTCAAGAAAGAAAGTGCAAAGGCAGGTTTACAGTTAAACATTAAGAAAACAAATATAATGACCAAAGATGATTTTCATAACTTTAAAGTAGACAATGAAGACTTTGAGGTTGTTCAAGATTGCCCATACCTTGGCTCAGTCATTAATCAGAATAGAGACTGCAGTCAAGAAATCAGAAGACTAAGAGTTAGAAGGGCAGCTATGAAGGTACTAGACAAGATCCTGAAGTGTAAAAGTATCATTAAATACTAAAGTTATGATTGCTCATGCCATCGTATTTCCCATTTCTCTGTATGGTTGTGGAAGTTGAGTATAGTCAGACTGGAGAGAGGAGAAAGCTGATAGGAAGAAAATCAAATTATTTGAAAAGTGGTGCTGGAGAAGTTATGCAGATGCTGTATATGCTAACACAAAGCTATGGAAAAATTTAATGGATTCTCATCCCCAATCAATTACAGTTGCAGCATTGGAGCAGGGCACTCTCAGGGCAGACTCCCCCCTTTTCAGTGACTCCTCATGTTCCTCACCACCACTAATGCTTACTTGACAGGAAGAGACTTGCAAAGTAAGCATGCAAGGACAGTTACGTCTTTATTTAGGACATTTAATCCCATCTCACCCCAGTTAGCATTCTGTGGCCAATTTTTTTTTTTTGTGTGTGGGGAGTTACCCCTTGGTTTTCATATCATTATTTTTCTATTTTTGCAAACCTTAGTGTTCCTCAGGGTGTGATCCACATGCCCTTTATTACTTTAACAACTTGCCTGATGAAGAGTTCTGGAGAATAAGGAGGTTTGCCCAGGATTTTGTGACCTTTTAATTGATTGTATGGTTTTAGTGTATTTAAATTCAGTCAAGGACAACTCGCCCTCCCACAAAACAAAAGAGAAATGTGTGTTTAAAAAGCATACATACAATATGTGGCATGGTGTTAAATGGTATAAATCCATGGCAAGGAACACAATGGAAAGCAATTAAAAAACAACTAACCAAGAGTATGCTGTTGAAATGGGATGTGAATGGTGGAAGGAAGTGGCTTTCCACTATCCCTTTAATGGGACACATAAGTGTCCATGTGGAAAAGTACTTTACAAATTAAACCAGAGCTTTGCAGATCAACTTAAACCATTTCCAAAGAGTGATGTATTTCCCTGGGTGCATGCCATCAACAGCTGGGGGTCCATGAAGGGGGCTCCCCCACCCCAGACCACACACACTGTATGTGACTGCCAATAGTTACCAATTGCCCCCACTAGTACCAATAGCTACACAGAAACTCCACACATCTCTGTGCATTGTAGCTACACTAAAGATTTCAGCTGCCATAAGGTCTCCCAAAGGGGGGGGGGATCTATTAGCGTGATATTCAAATCGAAAAACAAGGCAGAAAAGTGTGTATTGCAAGGGCCAGGTTAGCTGCCTTAAGCTGTAAGTTTGGGATGTCGTGAAAGGAGAGAAAATTGATCCTTGTTTGATTAGTTATTAATAGATTTCTATTGCCAGGGAGGGGCAGAATAGTCACTTGTAGGATTTCTTTTTTCCTCAAGTGCCAGAAGATTATTTGTTTTGGGGTGTGCCATTTGTTGCTCCCAGAACCGGTTTAAGAAATTTTGGGGCCCCCTGCAATGCTTTATTTTTGGGGGTACATATGTTTATCTCAGGTCAATGTAACCTAACAACCTAAGCTATTCACAGTACAGGATATTCAGATTATTACTAATAATGTTTTTGCAGGAGGAGGGTTAGTATGCCCCCCCCCAACAATGATGGGGCCCCCTGCGGACGCTGACACCACTGGTGCCTTAAACCGGCCCTGAACTTGCTCCACAAAAGACAACAAAATGTCTTGAAAGTCTGAGTTAACCATCCTCGCGGCGGTAACGTGGGAAGCGGAGACTCTGAGCACCAACTGCGAGCTCCGGCCAGAAACTTCGGCGCCTTTAAGAGTCCGGCTGCCCTCGCCTCCTCCTCCTCCTCGGAAATCTCAGCTCAGCTCGTTGAGTCAGGCCTCAGCTATGCCGGCGCACAGACCTTCTGCCGGGGGCTGCCACACCCAGATCGACTGCGGAACATACAGGGGGGGTTCCTTGCGCGTCGGGATGAGCCCCGGAACGAGTTCCTTTCTCTAAGGGTGAGACACTGAAAATCAGGCGGGACTGGCTCTGGTCCCGCCTTTCTCAACCTTTTTACCTTTCAACCCTTGAAACAATTTTCAGGATCCAGGGAACCCCTGCCTAAAAATTATTATATCTTCAGCTAAAAAAAAAAAAAAAAAGTAAAGAAAAAAGGTTTTTTATCCATGAAAAAGTATCTCATGGAACCCTTAGCAACCTCTTGTGGAAGGAAGCCTGGCTGAGAAACCCTCCTCTGAGCCCAAGCATGTGCAGAGTGCCTCTGCTCCATCGCTGAGACCAAACCCCTTCCCAAGTCCCAACCAAGGGTGCTTGGAAAGGCTTCAATGCTCAGGGGGAGGATTCCGCTTCCAGCCAACCTTGCGTTCTCCCGTGCCTTTCAGTGTAGAAATGGAGCCCGCCCAGGTCGTGGCGATGCAAGGCGAGCGATGCCTTTGCAGGCTCACTCGGATGAATCATAGAATCATAGAGTTAGAAGAGACCACAAGAGCCATCTAGTCCAACCCTCTGCCCTGCAGGAATACAGAATCAAAATACTCCCAACAGATGTTTCTTCTCTGCCTTAAAAACTATTCAGCTTAAATTCATATAAATTTGGATTTTCATATTCATGCAAAGCATTTAAAGCGCTGAACTTCCATCTGAGTTATCATCATTTTCATCTTTTTTTTGTTCCTGGCTAGCTTCTTCTCATTGGGTTAGGATTTTTTTAAAAATTGGAGTAAGACCATTCTACTGAAAAATACACCCGACTCAAAAGGCCGTAATAATAACGCAAAAATAATAATTGTTCTTCTTCTCATTATGCCGGTCGAGAAAAGATCAGTGGCAAATGGGTCCGACCAGCACAGATCTCCCTTACCTGCAAAACAGGAGTTCCCTCTGCTGGCACAGAAAGGGCACTTCTTTTGCGCCATTATTCCTTCCACCTATTGAAAAGGATTGATCTGCAATATGAATTTCCAACCCTGGTGACAGGATGGTGTACTCAAGGCAGCAGCCAGTTTAAAACAGAATTTTGGAAGTTGTTGTTGCTTAATTATGTATTGTGATTCAAACCCTGACTCCTGTTGGGTCATTTTTGGGTGGTGACTTTTTAGTTTATTGGGTGTGCTTGTGGGGTCAAAAGGGTAAGCTAGTTGCCAAAATTGTGATTGTGTATACTTGCAGGGCAGGGAGATGGACTAGGTGGCCCTTGTGGGGCTCTTCCAGCTCTGTAATTCTATGAAATGTGGAAAAAATGCCCACAAAAACCCCTCCCAAAAGCAGTTTTGTGGCCCACAGGGGAAAAGTAATAGTATTAACAATTATATACAGTTGTCCCTTCATATTCGCTGGGCTTTGGTTCCAGGACCCCCGTGAATACCAAAATCCGTGAATACTCAAGTCCCGTTATATGCAATGGCATAGCAAAATGGCGTCCTTCATATAAGAAGGCAAAATCAAGGTTTGCTTTCTCGATTATTATTTTGTAAAGAATATTTTCAAGCTTTGAATACTTATATCGGTGGATACCAAATCTGTGGATACAGAGGGACAACTGTAGTCAGGGGTAGTTGCATTAGCCATGCAGCAAGGTACAGTACAACAAAATCCCAAATCCACAAAACAGTGATAATTTTTTTGTGCTTTTGTTAACAGTTATATGATTTCCAAAAGTAACATTGTTACCCTAAAAAGGAACCTATTACAGTAAGATTATGTTTAATAAGTTCCTAGTTCTTGTTTAGAAGGCCCAGGATAAATCCCAACAGTGAATAATAATTTTGGAGAGAAGTGGTAGAACTCCCAATGCTACCCCTCCATATTTGCTGCCTGAGGACCACCCCCCTTTTCCTAGTAGTAGGGCAGGCCCTGTGAGTTGCTGTTTCTCAGCTCCATACTAGTGGAAAGTTAGAAACAGCTCAATCAGTAAACCAAATAAAGAGCTTAAATAAGGAATTGGGCACTAGTAACCAACTTCAGTATCACCACGTAAAGACAGTTCTGTTTCAGTTGATATTGCTTAGGCAAAAACATGTAGAACTAGTTATTTCTGTTGCTTCTTTCTGCTTTCCAGAGGCGTAGTCCTGTGAACTCCAGTCCAAAACAGTTTCTAACAAACGTGGAATGGAAGGGCTCCTAAGATTGTTTCCTGTTACTGTAGTGTGTTGGAGCAGAAACAGCAGTCTTATGAAGAGTTATATACATTATGCGGCTAGTGAAGTGTACTGGAGACAAGAAAAGCTTGTGCCATATTAGGGATGATGGGTCAGCAGCATTCTATTCTCTGAAATTTCAGGGCCAAAAACTGAAAGCAGAGGGCGGGTCTTTGTGGCATCACAGAGGCAGGTTAGGCAAGAGCTGGGCAGGCAGGCACTCTTCCCAGGTCAGCTGATTGTGGAAACAGAAATTAGGGCAATGGGTAAAACTGGCTAACCAGGTAATATGACAACCCAGAGCCAGGGCACAAAACATTTTTCAGACAGGCAGGCAGCAAAGTGCTTCCAGTAACTGAAACAGTTGCTGCTGTTTCTTTTTAGGGCTTGCAGCCTACATGGCATTACATGGAGAGTTTCTTCCAGGGTCCTCACTTCTGCTGAGATTTCTGGAGGACTCACCACCAGCAATCTAGATTTTTTCTCTCTCTTTAGGCCATGTGGTGCTGCAGTCTGGGTTTATATGACTAGAAGTCTCATGAGTTTTAATGCTGCTGCCTCACTCCTTGTTTCACATGGCCCTAGTGCATGCATCTGTGATCTTTCTCTCTTCAATCCCTTCCCCTTGCTCATGGGTGCCGTTTACACGATGAAAATGTAGTGGGAAGAATTCGTGTCGAACCCTGGTTGCTTACATGTACATCGGGTCGTGCACGTGATTTTTGGAAGGGGGGGCCACCTTTTATCCCTCAACCTCCGGGACTTCCAGTCCCGCGGTTTGTGGCGGTTTTTAAAAAAGTCATGGGAGGATTTGGAAAATCGGAAATGTAAACTGCCCGGGACAAGCTATCTCGGTACTAGGTGATGACCGGAAATGGTGACCGGGGGCGGGCTCAGAAATCAGCGACCAGAAAAGGAGGGGTCAGTCACCCGTTTAACAGATTCAGCCTCACCAGCTGAAAACAAAGGCATCCCTTCTACCTGCACGAAGGTTTGTGTGTGTGTGTGTAAGCGTGTGCTAAATCATCCTGTTCAATGGATTTCTACACTACAAACCCTTCAGCTTTAACCTTTTGCTCTCCTGCATGTTGGGTTTAAATTTTAAAGAGAGAGTAAATTATAAAGAGATCATGGCCCATTCATCCCCTCCCTGGATCCCCTCCCTGGGTCTGAACGGATAATCAAACATTCATCCCCCCCTCCCCCCCAAGGCACAGTAAAAAATGCCAGCATCTGAGCAGATGATCACACATTCATTCACACACACCCCACAAGGCACAGTAAAAAATGCCAGCGTCTGGGTATTTCAAAGTGCCTTGTGTGTCCTCCCCTTATGATCCCTGCACTGGCTTGAAACCTTCATTCCATAGCTACCTCTGCTTAAAGGGTTAACATTTTAAAGAGACAGGAGAACCGCAAGCCTCTGGCCCCCTGCACTCGGCTTGTACTGGCTTGGGCTTGTGTGAGAGACAAAAATCGTGTAAACAGGGAGGGACGAATACGGGATCAAGAAATCCCAGGATGCCCCGTGATAAAAATTACCGTCTAACTGGCACCTTGGTTTTTGGTGCACTGAAGTTGCACAAGTGCAACACACAAACACCCTTAACAGTGAGTTGGAGAATTCTGGTGCTAACTGGGAATGTATAAAGAAGGATTCCAGTTTCCAAAGCTACCTCACAAACAAAAATCAAAATTCCTGCTCTAGTGCTGCTCAACCTAAGATTTCTCCCCCACCTAGAGAAACATATCAGTTTCCTGAGGCTTCAACTGAGGACTGAGACTTGACAATACCTAATGTAAATACAGTTTTCAAGGGGCTACAAGACTGTTACTTTATCTGTTTTGCATTCTAACTATTTGCTATCTTACATCTTTTTGTTTGCTATTCAAAGCCATAGCCATGCTAGTCTGTGTCAGCATACAGTACTCGTATACAGATCTTGTAGCATATGATGAAGTGGACTGAGTCTATGAAAGCTTATGCTACAACCATCTTTCTTTGACTCTTAAAGGTGCTAGGTCTCTTTGCACTATAGTTTGCTGTTATGTCAGCTGTTGTGTAGAGAATAAAGTTGATATAAATAAATATAAATAATTTACTTTAGTCAATGCAGATGACTGAGTGTTTGGAAGAGTTCAGGAAGTGCTATAGTGCTTTAAAATTCAGGCATACCGCAGTTAACAAACCTATGACAAAGCACCTTTTTACGGTCTTTTTACTCTTGCACAGCCTTGCTTTCCCTCCTTATGTTGTGTCTAAATGGATGGTTTTTAGCAGCACTAGAATAGGGTGGTGAAAGAGGGCTAGAGAAATACAGACTTTTTGGCATTGGGTTGCAGTAGTGTGTCTGCAGTAAACAATGGCCATAGAGCTTCAACTGGAAACTCTAGTCAACTGTACTGCAGCTGTGTGTGCCTGCCTACAACAGGCATGGTAAATAGCAGCTGCTTTCAGAATCCCTTACTGAGCATGCATGAAGAGCAAATCAGAAATGGGAAAGCAGATAAGCCTGCCTCACCAGCAACTCACAGCATGACAGATAAGCACAGATATATGTTTGGCCACCAATATGGAAATCATAAGAAAAGCAGAGTCTGGTGAAGGAAAAAGTCATCCCTTGATGTATTTTGGAAGAATCTTTCTAGTAGTCTCCAGAAGATCAAAATGTTTTGTTTAGTTATACCAGGCTTACCTGACCTGTTTTCACAGGTACATACTGTTAATTTGGAATAAAACATTAGCTAAAACATATAGGAACTGCTCTTATTTTTTTGTGGGGTCGGAATACAGGCAGACCCACATATCCACAGAATCAGTATACACAGTTTCACTTTTCCACGCCCCCCAAAATGATGTTCTCTCTAGGCATTTCTACATCCTTCAGTGTGATTCTTTGGTCAACTTCTGGTGTTCATCTAATTGAAAATAATAAGGTTCCCTATTATCCACAGTTTCAGATATCCATGGGGGGTCTTGGAACATATCCCTCATGGATATGGGGGTTGACTTGTATACTTTTCAGAGTTGGGGGAGGAGGAAGATTGCTTGCTGCATTGTTGTTGGATAGCTCAGCTGTTCAGTTCCCTTGGCTTTATTTCTTTCTTAACTTAATTTTTTCCTTTCTACATTGGTGTTTAGTCTGGAAGAGAAACTGATTAATCACAGCTTCCTAGGTCTGGACCCAAGTCTTCATGTGATGTGGGTCTTGGAATAAATCAAGCCTGAATTCTCCCTAGAAGCCAAGATGACTAAGCTGAGGCTGTCCTACTTTGGACATATCATAAGACATCACTCATTAGAAAAGACAATGATACTTGGCAAGTTAGAAAGCAGTAGGAAACGAGAAAGACGACATTATGAATGGATACACTAAATCAAGGAAGCCATGGCCCTGAGTATGCAAGACTGAGTATGCAGAGCTGTTCATGATAGGGTGACTTGGAGGACTCTAATTCATAAGGTTACCATAAGCTGAAGTCAACCTTACAGTAGTAAACAAGAAGAAAATGATGAGTTAGTATTCACAACCTAAACTGAGGGCTGGCCCTACCATTAGGCAAGGTGAGGCAGCTACTAGAGCAACAGATTTGCAAACAGCTTTTTAATTTGTTCTTAATTTGTTTTTTTTAACCAGATAGTTAAAAAAAATGTTTTTTTGCCAGATAGTGGGAGAGGGAGGCACTAAATAGAATTTGCTGCCTCATATGCCAGAATCAACATGCTGTTTTTAGATATGATATATCTAAAAGGCCCTCTGAATAAATCTTGCCAAGAAAACACTGTGATAGGTTTGCCTTAGGGTCATCATAAGTCGGAAATGAGTGGAGGGCACACAACAAGGAATCCATCTCTGTTCCTTCCATGTTATTTCTTCATCCGGTACCAAAATTTTTCTTAAAATAGTAATTCCCAGGAACACATCTATTAACTGAGGTATACTTGTATTGGTTTATTATGGCAATAGCCTACTTCATCCGCTGTCAGATGTGGGCTGAAAGGGTAACAGTTGTTTCAATCCAATGATTCATGTCTGGCTGTTTGCTCATCTTTCTCATTATAACCTTTTCTTTATTCCCACATCACTTTTTCTTCTCTTTATGCTTATAACACAGTAAAATATGGCAGTAACCAATACAGAACCAAGGTGTACAGCAAGACAGTCAGCTAACACAATATCATAGAATCATAGAATTGTAGAGTTGGAAGAGACCACGAGGGCCATCCAGTCCAACCCCCTGCCACGCAGGAAATCTTGATCAAAGCATCCCCGACAGATGGCAATCTAGCCTCTGTTTAAAAACCTCCAAGGAAGGAGACCCCACCATGCTCCGAGGGAGTGTGTTCCACTGCCGAACAGCTCTTACTGTCAGAAAGTTCCCCCTAATGTTGAGGTGGAATCTGTGTTCCTGGAGCTTGCATCCATTGCTTCGTGTTCCAGTCTCTGGAGCAGCAGAAAACAAGCCTGCTCCATCCTCAACGTGACACCCCTTCAAATACTTAAACAGAGCTATCATATCGCCTCTTAACCGTCTTTTTTCCAGGCTAAACATACCCAGCTCCCTAAGTCTCTCCTCATAAGGCATGGTTTCCAGACCTTTCACCATTTTAGTTGCCCTTCTCTGGACATGCTCCAATTTGTCCATATCCTTTTTGAATTGTGGTGCCCAGAATGGGACACAGTATTCCAGGTGAGGTCTGACCAAGGCAGAATAGAGCGGCACTATTACTTCCCTTGATCTAGACACTATACCTCTATTGATACAACCCAAAATCACATTGGCCTTTTTAGCTGCCGCATCACACTGTTGACTCATGTTCAACTTGTGGTATTGATTCAGTCATTTATTTATCAGTGATATATATATATATATATATATATATATATTCATTTTGAATTGTAACCCTGCCTCCCTTTGGTGCATAATAAATAAGAAAAAAAATAACCTCAAAGAGACTTTTGCATGATCATCTCTGGGACAACTGCCTTGGCAATGCAGGCCTAAAGAGTCTGCGCTGCAGTGAGGTTCTTCCCTCTGTACAGCAATTAAGTTTTCAGTGTTGGATCAGGGCCAGTATACTGGGGATACTGAGGGAAAAATGGTTCCTAGGGATTTGCCCAATAGCCTGTGAATAATCTTTCCCCCCTACAACCAGGGTGGAAGTTATTTTTCCGGAGTACAACTCCTAGTATCCTCAACTAGGGGGATTCTTGGAGTTGTAGTCTATAAAAGTAACTTTCTTGAGCTCTGCCCCTACCTCATCTTTGTACACTATACACAGAGCTCAAAACATTTAGTCTTAATATTATCTGCTAGCATATGTTCTTTTCCCCTCAGGCAGTAGGCTGGTCTCCCCCCCCCCCGCCGCAATGCTCCCTTGATTCACCCTCACACAAATACACACAAAAGAGAGACCAGAAATATGATAAGTTCCTCTTTTTTTTCTTTTTTACACAAATATATACAGGGTATTATACACATCTCTACACATACACAGTGCCAGTTAGAACACAGCTCCCTGCAAGAGGGGGGCACCAATGGTCCGCACCCAACACATCTATTAACCACCCGAGTAAGCCAGCCCTGTACTGTGGCTGTATGTACAGAGAGATCAGAGCCATCCCAAGTTGAGGCTGTGGGGCTGATGCAGATAGGGCAGTGGTGGCTGGGCTTAGAAATTATGGTGCCAAGGGGCCAGTACAGAGATGGAGAGGAAACCCTGGCATGGAACACAGACTATTTCTAGACAGTATCAGAAAAAACATCCTGGAACAAACAAATAAAATCCACGTGCATTTCAGCAGTAGTGTAACTGAACTTGTGGTGCTGATGGCAGGGGAAGAATGAGAGACAGTTTAAACACAGGCTCCTCCACCCCTCCCTCCCCACCAATTCCAGACAAGATCCCAAAAGAAAACCCACCACGAGCCATGGCTCAGCTCCTAAGGACATCCTCAGATTCTCACGTCTCTTCCTAGAAGGGAGCATTTAGTCATTCTCCTTCTCCCAGTTCTCTGGGGTTCCAAGTCGTGAAGCTCCAAGGAAAGAGGCTTCTTGGCTATATTTCTGACTGTTTGTAACTTAAGCAATCCTGACTGAGCCTTATCTTTCTGTGTCAGCTCCCTTCTTTTAACTACAGGGGTGCATCATATGGGGGTGCACAGCCTTGCCCAGTGTTAGAGAGATGGTTCATTAATGTCTGTAAAAATGCTTCAAGCCCTTAGCTAGAATAAACAACAACACCTTGCCTCCTATTCGGAGGCAGATGGGTCTCTTCTTCTGGGTAATACTGGTAGCATCCCTCAAGGATGGCTTCTTGCAGACAAGGAATAGAGCAGTGGTGGGGGGAAGGGAAGGCAAAAATCAAGACAGCTGAGCAGTAGCAACTGAGTCTTCCCTCTGGGTCTGAGAAGAGGATTCAACTCATGGAGTTGATTCACTCCAGTCTATAAGCCCTGGGTCCCCAACAGAAGTAAAAGGCATGTCCCCTGCAAGCCCCCCCCAAGAGTGGGTCATATGAGTCAAGAGTGCTGATCTAACAACTACATCTCTTCTATTTGTCCTCTCCCAGTGAGGCTGAAAGCACCTTCCCAAGTAGATTTATTGGAAGGGCCCACAGAAATTGGGTTTAAGATTATCTATTTGCCCATTAAACAGGAATAAACAAACCAAACAATGCCCTATTAAGCTCAGGACCCCTCCCAAACTTGTGTGCAAAGGAGACAAACACCGTGGTGAGATGTGAGTTTGAAGAGAAAGCCTGAAGAACTCTTGAAGAGAAAGCTCAGGAGACAGCAACACCTTGAGTCAAAAGGTGATTCCTTGGAGTTGCATGCAAGGCAACAAGATTGGAAAAACAGAGTGGAGCTAGCTGCCTGTGATGGAATGCACAGGAGGTATCATGCAAGGCTCGGAGGTGAAGCTGGATGACTTCAGAAGCTTCACAGCCCTTGGGATTCAGTGGTCTCTCCCTCTATAGCAAACTGTACAAAAACCAACCCTTCCCCTCTTCTGCCTCCCTAGAAATTAGACAAGACAAAGAGAGTGTTTGGGTTTTAGTCAGGTTTAAAGGTAAAACAAATGTGCAAAAAATGCTGCAGGGCCCAAACTGCACTGTGCCCCAGATTGGAGACCCTTGGCAATGCACGATACGGGCTGCCATGTAGTTGGTTTGGGCTGGGAGGAGGTGAAGGAATAAGAAGTACTGGATGGATTATCTTCCTTGCCAATTCTTGGCATTCCCCTTGCCCTGCAAGGGGCTTGTTTTGCCACTGGAGCTGCATATGCCACTAGCAGCTGCTCACTGGCAGACTCTGGCACTGGGTAGCACTCTCCAGTCATGGCTTTCATTGGGTTGCATTCATGGCAGCCGGGCCCTTTTCTGTACAATCCCTCTGGCTCCAGACTGTAATGTGTGCAGCCTTTGCTGGAGAGATGAGAGTGGCTGAGACCATAGCTGTTCCAGCGTTGTATCTTGGGCACTGGAGACAAAATGCTCACTGATGCACAAGCATGTAGGAGATTTATACACAGATTTAAAAACAGCTCTGCTTGGCTGGAATCACTGATTCAAGCCAAGTTCAAAGCCAGCCCCCTTTTGTTTGGAAATACCGGTACCATGATTGATTAAACCTCTGCTCTCTTTTACATCTAATATCTTACTAGTGTTCATGATTCTAGACAAGGGATAGGAGAACAGCAGTGGGGAAGATGGGACATGTGCTCCATAGAGGAGGAGGAAGAAAAGGAGGACACTTTGCCACCTGGAAACATCCAGGCTCTGATTGTCCTCAGTTCTATTCCTCTCCCTGTTGCAATGCAGCTGCAATGTGCACAGCCATTTCCTCCCCTCTGCCTTGGGTTTGTAGGGTTCCAGAAGGTGTTATGGGGTAGGTAGCCTGTAAGGGAAATTCACCTCCCATCCCAAAGGAGGAGGGCACAGAGAGAAGAGGGATAGGAAAGACAGGGAATGAAGGTCTGGTTGCTCCCCACCTTGGAATGAGTGCTAACACAGGAGCCAGGTGAGTGGGGAAGGAGCAGTGGTGGGTACCTGTCTCATGCTCCCCTTTTCTCCATTTCCTTGGCCTTTCTCTCTATCACTCGCTCACACAGAAAACATATACACAGTGCGCAGCAGCCTTGCCAGCTCATGGGACTCCCCTGCCCTGCTTGCATTTCCCCATATCCCTAATGGTGGATCTCGTTCTCTATCAGACTGTCCTCGCATGACTGGAAATCCGTATCGTTAATGCCATTTGGGTTGATGAGCTCCTCGTCTTGGGACCCTTGCTCCTCGGACTCAGCTGCGTCACCCTCTGGTGAAGAATCTTGCAGTACTTGAGCAATGTACTTCTGCTGTGGAGTGGATATATAAAACAAACAAACAAACAAATAATGGAGCGGTTAGCCCTCTAGTCTGTGTGAGGACCTTGCTAGCACAGCATGATGGTAAGTGCCATGCAGTCTGGGAGCCTGACAGCAGTCATGACAGCACAAAAAGGAGACTAACATTGTGCATGGGGCAGCTGTTTTACAGCATGATGGTGGGTAGGGAGAAGAAAAAGGGTTGTATGGCTTCAGAGCTTAGATTCAAACATTAAACAAGGCTTGTAGCCCTGTCTGAGGCATAGCTTCTTGTCTAGGAGTTACAGACAATCCTACTTTAAATGGACATCTTGTGACATCCTGTAGGAGAAACACAGTCTTAGCAGGCTGAGGTAAAGAACTGTGCCAAGGAGCCCCACAGATTGTTTCTGAAGACCTCAAGATCTAGACCTCTTGATTCTGTTCCTTTTTAGCAAGTCTGTAGGAAGACACTGAGGCCTCCCCTCTCCACCATGTCCTTGCTTATTTGCAGGCTATTGTAAGGGGCCATTAACTAAATGATCAATCACTCACAGTTAATAGTGCAGCAGACTTGCCTCATCTCCAGTGTCCAGGTCGGACCCAGCAAGTTCTCTTAGCTTCATTTCTGTCATGAACCATGGTAACCTAGCACACTTGTTTGTGTTGTAAGGACAAAAACATCCCAATGTACTGTTCACTGGCAGGTTCACAAGAAATCCGATGAACCAATAGAGCACCACTCACTACAATGGAAGAAGCAGCCCCATGAGGGGCAAGTGGTCCTTCCTCCTCCACTGGGCAAGACTGACTGCAGAACCTCTATAGGTGCCCCAAATGACATGCAGGGCTCTGGATCAGAGAGGAACATCATAAAGAATTTTGCATAAGTGTACAGATGCTGTGTAAATGGAGGATGTTGATTAATTAATAGTAACAGCAATAAATCATAATTATGTATCTGCTTCCTCCATTTATGTAGCCTTTACACATTTGTGCAAAATTCTTTATGATGTTTCACTCTGATCCTCTGGGGAACCATTTTATGATTTACAGCCTCTCTCTATTTTCTATACTAACCAATCTGATTTCATAACAGCAAAACTGTTTTCATGTCTTAAAACAGTAAGTCAATATAATTAGAATTTTGGCAAGCTTCTAGAAGCCACGTGAAGTTGCGCTCTTTGTGGCATGACTACAGCCATTAAAATTTTCACAGGGCTGTTCAGACCATTCAGATCTCAGGGAACCTGCAGTGAAGTAATGTTCCCATTCCACTTAACACTTAATTGCATGGGGAAATAAAGGCCCCGTCTCCTTCTGCAGCACTTGCAGCACATGCCGGTGCATGAATTAGAAAGAGAGACAATTAAAAGGGCACTATCCAGTTTGGTTTCATTGTCTAGCTGACAGAAAGGCAGAAAGTGAGCAAACAGCATTGGTAGGGGGTAGAAATGTGGGGAGGTCCCTCATCTCAGACAGGCCCAGTAACAAGGAATTCTGTTTCCTGCCTATATTCGTTGGATGATGCCTGTGTATAGACAAAAAGGTGGGAGTCTGGCAGGAAATCTGTAAAGGCCTCTTCTTCCTCACCAAACTCAGACATAAGAGGACACATAACATCTTCTGAGGCAGAAGGCAAACGGAGAAGCTGGAGACTCACAGCTGATTTAGGAGCTGGCGGGTGGTTGGCAGTAGGCCGTCCATTTTCCCTTCCATCCACAACATTCACCTCCGTGTGATCAATCTGGAAGACAAAGGTGTGGCATGAAACCAAGGAGTGGAGACAGCCAACTGGCCAATTCCATCCCGATCTATGCTGCAGAAGTGTTTCTAAATTCAGCCAAGAAGGCAGAGTGGAATGACAATTCTGGAAGAGAGGTACAGTGCCTTGCAGATGTATTCCTTTTCCTCTGAATTTACATATTTTGTCATGTACATCTTGGAATTGCAATGGATTTAATCAGTACTATTATCACTTGATTTGCAAAAGATATTCAGAACTGTGAAAGTGCAAAGTATTTATATTGTGGTACAAATCTTAAGTAAACAAAAACAAACTAGCATTTCAGGTCTAGGTTATAACACAACAAAATTTGGAAAAATCAAAAGGGTGTGTATGAATACTTCTGCAAGCCACTGAACCTCAAGGAGCTGGGGCTCAGGTCCTCAGTATATTTATTTGTTTGTTTTGTTTTCTTTAGGTACATTTGTATCTGTCCCTTTCCCCAATGGGTCTCCTAATCTTCATTTTATCCTCACAACAATCTCGTGCAATTAGGCTGAAAGGAAGTGACAGGCCCAAAACCTTTCATGGTTGAGAGATTTTGAACCTTGACCTCCATAGTCCCTGTCCAATGAATCTAATCACACTACCACAACCAGCTATTTATGGAAGAGGGGCAGACAGCAATTTTTAACCTCAGCATGAAAATGTGGAGCATCAGTTTGTACATTCCTGAATTTTTATGGAAGCTGCTTCTTCATGGCTTCTCCTACACAGTTCCTGCAATAAGGGGACTACATGGGTAGGATATGATACCAGTTTATCCTTCATGGTGAGTGAGTGAAGTAGGTGTTCTAACTCTGCCAAGGTACAGTAGGACCCCTGTATCCACAGATTCATTATCCACTGATTCAGTTATCTGTGGTTTCAGTTTCAGCACAGATACCATAGAGTCTTCCTAGAAAATGTGTCCTCTCAAGCCATTTTCTAGGTCCTCCAAGGCAACTCTATGGCATTTTAAATCAGAAGTCCCATTATTTTCAATGGCGTTTGCTATTATCCGTGGATTTCATTATTTGCGGCGGGGTCTGGAATGAATCCCCTGTGGATGCGGGGGTCCTACTGTAGTTCCTTTGCTGTTGAAGTGGCCTGTAAGGAAGCCATGAGGGAACAGTTTCTTTGCTTCCCCAGTAACATAAATACCAGTTAACTAGAAAAGTTATTTTTTTGGATTACAACCCCAGACAGACAGCATGGGCACTGGCCATGGGAGTTTGGAAGGTGTGATCCAAAAAGTAAGTTTTCCAAGCTCTGGAATAAACCCCCAGAGAGTCCATGGCAGAACTGATGCCTTTTCTCTTTGTGCAGCAATTGCAGACAGCAGAGAGAGAATTACCAATATGTAGTCCATATTGTAAATTATGCTCTTCCACTTGCACATACACTCAAGTGAAATAGACAAATGTTTGTTCTGTATAGATGACAAATGTACACAATGGCACAAAGGTGTTCCCCACCCACATTCTTCTAGGGAATCACCTGAAGCAGCAATCTTAACCCAACCTAAGGCTACTCTAAAAATGCCCTTCCTTCAGTTGTATTTTAGTGCCTTACCTTGTAATTGTGAGCACTGAGGTATTTGAAATGTCCAAAGCAGACGTGACACAAGCAGATCACAATAGTGATGACAAGGACCACAAAAGTAAACATGGATGTGAGAGCCAGGAACCCTGAAGAAAGCAAAGAACCATGATCATGGTCACCAGCATGCACCCGTTTGCCTCTTCCCTTGCTCCTAAGAGCTCTAATGTAGCCCTTAACCCTGTATCATTTTAGGTACTGGGTTGAATAATAATGTGATCCATTCCACTGTCCTGCTGCAGTTCACAGGATCTGCCAACCAGCATGGCTAGTGGTCTGCTGACTGGGGGATTCTAGGAGTATAGCCAGAAAAAGGAACACTGTCAAACTGCATTTCTCAGCCCCCTCTCTCTCACACACAACTGCCTCTCTCCTATCCTCTTCTACTGACCCATGTACAGGTTGCTGAGCGAGAACAGTGAGCTGATGGTTGTGTGTGAGTGGGAACTCATTATTTTTCATGGTACATGGAACATTATGGCCACAGTGTACAGGTGCTCCACACAGGCTCTGTCAGCACCACAGAAACCAGGGCAACCAAGTGATCTTTTTATCCTACCAGATGCTCCCGCATATAATTGTTTTGTATCATCAAATCCAACAGGGAGAGATCAGAATGGAGGTGGCCAGGAAAACAAATGGATGATGGTAGATGGGGTAGTGGGAGAACAGAACTCTTCTTTCTTGTGCTTGCTTCACAAAAGCCTAAACTTTTGAATAATAGAATATGGATCTCCAGGAGTAGTCTAAAGCACTGGGTCACAACCTTGGGTCCTAAGATGTTGTTGGCCCTCACCCCCAGCATATCTGAGAATTCTGAGAATCTTAGGTGCAACAAAATTTTAGGACACCCAAGGAAGGGGACCACTGACACAAAAAGCCCATTAAGCAATAATTGCATTGAAACTGTAGACACTGCTCACCTGTGCGCACAGTAGAGAAGAAGAGAAGCCAAAAGAGGCAGAGGATAGGTGCTGCCACTACCTGGTTCACAGCACCTGAGTGGATCTTCTTATCCAGCTTGGCTGGCAGATAAGCATAATAGAGGTTGTACCTGTCCACCAGGTGCTTCAGTAGCATATACATTAGACCTGCAAGAAAAAAAAGGGGAAGAGGACATCAGTGGAAATCTTGATTGAACAGTAGACAAGAGACTAGCTTTCAGTTTATGGGGTTAGGTAGTTTTCTTTTCTCCTAGAGGATGGACTAAACTTGAAGAAGTGTCCACTTAACTCCAAATCTGCTGGGTCAGAGAAATGAGTACTTCACCTTCCAGTTGGCAGAGAATTAGGAAAGACGTATACAGTAGGACCCCCGCATCCATGGGGGTTTGGTTCTGGGCCCCACAGCAGATGGTGAAATCCATGGATAATAGCAAACACTGCTGCCACCACGGCAGAACCCTCCTCCCGCCCACCCTGCAGGAGCAACCCCCTGCGAGGTTGCTTCCTCTCTCCCTCCCTGCCTGCTGTACCCCCCCCCGCAAGCTCACCTCCTCCCTCCCACCCATCCCGCTATCGCCATCTACGGATAATTGAATCTGTGGATGGTGAATCAGTAGATGCAGGGGTGCTACTGTAGTAATTCTCACCCAAACCACCCTCACCTCACTGCTTACAAGTGCCCTATATTAGCCAAGTGTCATCTCAAGAAGCTACTGTAATGAACCAATACAAGAGCCATTGTGGATAAATCTGTGTTGCTTATGTATTTGATATCTATCAAAGGTAAAGAAAGGCCAAGCAGATACTGCAGTCATGCCTACCAAAGGGAACAATGATGGGGCAGGTGATACTGTAGGTCATTACCACAGTGAAGACGCACATCATCCAGGCATAAGCAGCCCCAAACTGGAATTCGTAGGCTTGATGCTGAATAGCAGAGAAAGAAAAGCAAAGATCCTCTCAGCAGACATACAAAAGCTTAAGGGAACAGCTTGGTGTATGTCAAATGAGAGGTGGGCAGGAAAGAGGAGAAATCAATGAAATGAATGAAAAAACATAATGAAAGAACATCAGCATTTATGTTGGGATGTGTAGTAGAAACTAGCTACCTTCATAAGTAGTTTAAGAATGCATATCCACAAAAATTAAAATAGAAGCTGCAAGATGAACCTCTAAGAGTAAACCAACCATGAACATTTTTGTATATGACAAATGCTAAATTTCTTTTGACCAAGAGCTTGTCTTCAGAGCTTTAATAATAACACTATTACTTTGTGTTGTTACTAGATAGGTAAGTAGCACTCTGGTCCTAAAGTTGCCAAATTGTTGAAATAACAGTGATGCAACATTGGTATTGTCACTTAAAACTGTTAGCAAACTACAAACTGAAACCTGAGATAAACCTAAGTGAATTATATCCTGAATCTATGTCAAAAACAAACCACAGCTTAATTTGTCTACATATCCCAGTAGCACTCCCAGAAGTGGAATCTTAGGTGTCTGAGAACCTCTGTCTTTCTGTCTCTTGTAGCTGTCATGCCAAAATGGTGAAAGCTAGGCTTCCTAGTCGCCATGATAGACAATGCATTGCCAATCCATTGTGTTTTGTGCACTGACAAAAGGTCAGCTGGGAGTCTGCACTGTTGGGGGGGGGGATACATTTAGTTACTCATTAGAAAGATCGAATTTACATATGTTTTATGCTGCAATGCTGTATTTAATTTCTCCTCTCTCCCCTCCCCTCTCTCACACACTGACCTGTGACAAACCACTTCTATTCTAGGAAGTGGACTGTGCTTACAGTGGTGGTTGGTGGTTTCCACGTCAGTGGGCTGGTGAACCTGTGCTGGGTTTAATTCATACTTTATAGGAGGTATCCATTTGTATTTGATATCTATCAAAGGTAAAGAAAGGCCAAGCGGTCATGCCTACCGAAGGGAACAATGATGGGGCAGGTGATACTGTAGGTCATTACCACAGTGAAGACACACATCATCCAGGTGTAAGCAGCCCCAAACTGGAACCCTATCCTCAAAAACAGTTTGGCACCTTGGATAGCTACCTTTAAATTCAGACTAAAAACAAAAATGGAGTCATTGACATGGGAGAACCAATGGCTACGAATGGCGTTGATCTCTCTATTTTCAGTCATACAGTAAGTACTATGCTAGTAGGGGCAGCTTATGTCTGTCTATCAGGTTGCTCCCCATGGCAGCCACACATTCTCTTGTTTACATCTAATTCTGTTCTTATTTAAATAACCAGCATGAATCTTCTCTGGCGTGATCCACATACCCGCTTGACATTCCTGCGTTCAGCAGCTGAGCGAGCAAGGCAGAGCCGGATCATGTACATTAGCAGGCCTGGGATGCGCAGCAAGTCCATGGCATTCCCAATGAATGCAGAGGCAATGACATAGTTCACAAAAAAGGCTCCATTATCTGGCAAGAACACACACCTGAAGGGGCAAAAGAGAGAGAGAGAGAGAGAGAGAGGGGAGCAGAAAGTAGGAAAGTAGCTTGCAATCTGAATACACATATAGAATGGCACAAGGATGACTAGAAGGGAGATGGCCTAGTAACTTTTGCCGTACATATCTTGGTACCTTTGCCTACTTGGCTCCTTCTAAGAGAATTTCTTAAACAGTTTTCAAAATCCTAATTCTCTGTGAAGAATGTTCCCACTCACTACATAAGAGCTATTAATGGTCTCACACACCTGTAGCTTTATTCTCCAACACTGGTAGATATGCCTCTGTTTTATAAAGCCTACTGTCCTGGTTCACCCCTCTCTGCACACAACTTCTCCCTTTGTCTTATTTTCAGTATACACAATTGGGAGCACCAAAGAAAGATGAAGGTCCAAAGAGATGCAGGGAAGAAGTGGGAAAGATTGTTTGGGAGCAGATTGCTTGGCTGGCCTGATGTCATTCAGAGGTTACTTTCCAAGCATGCCAGAGAGTGGAAGGAGTGCAGATTGCAAGGAAAACAAACTTATCTCCCAGTCTGCAAGTCTCACAATTCAATCTCCCTGCTTCTCTAAAAAAGTCACTTACTCAAATCTCACAGCAGCTTCAGCCAGGAACTTTTTGTCAAACAGCCAGCGGAAAAATACATCCAGACTAGGAACAGAAACATACAAATGAAGAGAGGAACATAATTACCAAAGGCACTTACAATATGTATGCCTTGTAAAACATCTCATAAGATGGTACTTATTGTGCTGGGTCAAGGTCAAAGTCCATCTGAGGCCACCTCACACAGACAGTGACCAACAAAACATTCCAGGGCATGTCCACCTGTCCAAACCCTATTTATTACTGGCTTCATCTTCCTCTCCTCTGAAAGATGTCCTTGACACCAGGTTGGCACTACAGTAAGACCTCCTTATCCTCAGGACTACTATCCGTGGTTTCAGTTAGCCATAGTCACCACTATTGGAAGTGTTTGTGGCCTTTCTAGGTCTTCCAATGTGACTCTATAGTATGCTTGGGACAGAAGGTGGCCCAAAGTTGTTGTGCAAGCATCTTTTGAGGAAGAGGAAAGGAAAGAGAGGAAAGTTGGGAGTAGATTAGTTCCCTTATCCTTCTCAGGGCAGCAGGTGAGTGGTGGTGGTAGAACTCCCCATGGACACGGGAAGTAAAAAATACAGGGTTAACCACTATCCATGGTTTTGAATATACAGTTGTCCCTTCACATTTGCTGGAGTTTAGTTCCAGGACCCCCTGTGAATACCCAAATCCGGGAATACTCAAGTCCCATTATATGCAATGGCATAGCAAAATGGTGTCCCCTATATAAGATGGCAAAATCAAGGTTTGCTTTTTGGATTATTATTTTTTAAAGAATATTTTCAAGCCGTGAATACTTAAATCCGCGAATGCCAAATCCATGAATATGGAGGGACAACTGTACATGGAATGTATGCCTCGCGGATAAGGTTCTTACTGTATATTTATTTAGGGTCAGTATTTTTAACCCACTGCCTTAAAAACAGATCAGTAATACAGCAGATTTTTCTGTTCTTCAGACCAGCAGGAACAACAGAGTTATAACAAGTGTGCCTGTTTTGATTTGTATTTTTTAAAGGCTACTTGACTTCTCTGATGTTTGTGATGGTGATAATTTGGGTTACCTGTTTTCAGGGCTAAGATTAAAGTAGGTTAGTGTGCCTGTTTTGATTTGTATTTTTTAAAGGCTACTTGACTTCTCTGATGTTTGTGATGGTGATAATTTGGGTTACCTGTTTTCAGGGCTAAGATTAAAGTAGGTTTTTCTTTTTTAAAAAAATATTCTTGATCATTATTGAAATAATCTCATACTTCCGGTAACTTCTTCCTACAGATTAAATTGTTGTGATTGTTGTTATTATTATTTGGTGGTGTTTTTTTTTTTTTTTAAAAAACATAGTGGTAATTTCTCCTTTACTTTCACAACAACCTTGAAGTAGGTGAGGGGAGAGCAAATTGCAGGCTGCAAATAGCCTGCAAGCCCTTTTTTGTGGTACTTCTTCCATTAGAAATTCTTGGCAAGTATACCATCATTTCTTTTTTCCAGGAGTAAAACAGAGACTTCCCCATTCTACAAATTGCACCACAAACTATATATTTTGAATTGGCTATTGACTCTGTCTATAACTTTATCAATCTCAGAAATATTTACCTGGATAGAAGTATGGCCCTCAGCATCAATTACCTGGTAGCTAGCAGAGCATTTATGAGGTGTGTACTGATCCACAAACTCCCCACTACCATTCTCTACAGTACTTGCCACAAGTGTCATGCAACAGAAGATTCCTTTTTACATGTCATAAGCCCAGACCATAGAGGAATACACAGTTAAGAAGTGTAAAAAAAAAACAAAAAACCCAAACCAGGAAGGAGGAGAAAAGGAAAAAGGATGGCTCATACATGTTGTGCACTGTACTCTGCCAAAGAGTAGAACTGCCACGTCTTAAGGTGTTCTGGTACTAAGTCAATGGCACAGTCAAATTCTTATTCTTCACTGACCGAATGTAATAAACAATGTAGTGGGAAATGCATCGAAAAAAAGCTTGCTTTACCTGCTCAGGCCCAGGGATGGTAGGAGCAGGACCATGAAGATGAGGAAAGTATAGCATTTGTGCATGGTGGTTCTGTTCTCTCCAGACCTAGTGATACAGAGAATATAAACAGATAAGCAGGGCGATGTCCCAGATTTTTTTTTAAAAAAGCGGACTAAAAAAATGAGATATGATGGAAGCAGACAGACTTTCTTTATTGCTATCACAAAGGTCCATGAATACTGAAAAGGACTGGAAACCTATATTAAAATATTTGGAGGAGAAATGAACAAAAAGACTTTTAAAAAGCTTTCCATAATCCTACTTAAATAGGATGATTGCAAAAATTAGTAATGCTCCCTTACCAAACTCTATAATTTATTATAGTTCTTTGATTGCTTTTTTTTTGTGTGTGTGACTGACAGAAGCTTCTCAGAGAACATAGAAATTCCTATTGTCTCTGGTACAGGCTTTTTATTCAGAAGCTTAAAAAGTAGATATAAGACAGAATATTCTGACTAGAGGAATAAATATGAGTAAGTACTAATGTTTTATGTTTAGTTTCGAGACATTGTATTTTTTTGTTCTTTTTTGATCATTCTGTTCATTAGGTATTGTATGTGTTTTAGGATATTCAATTGTATTATGTTTTGTTTGTTTTATAAGATTTCTGCATTTTTATTTTTTCTTTCAAAGTATACATTAGTTGTGTTGTGGAAAAAAATTAAAATTAAAAAAAACAGATAAGCAGGGAAAAGTTAATATGGGTATGGGCATATTCAATAGTTTTTTTTTTAGGAGAAAGGTCATATACAGTATATCTCAATGGCGAAGTTATTACATTAGGAGTACTCTGCTACCTCTTGTTGTTGTGTGCCTTTAAGTCATTTCTGACTTACGGTGACCCTAAGGCAATAGCAATAGCAATAGCATTTATATTTCTAGCATTTATATTTCTATCCTACTTATCATTGCAAAGCAAAGCTATCATGGGAGTTTCTGAGGCTGAGAATGTGTGTCACCCAGTGGGTTTTCATGACCGAGCAGGAATTCTAACCCTGGTCTCCAGAGTCACAGTCCAATACTGAAACCACTGCACCACACTGGCTCCTACTCAGGCCGTCCACATGAAAGATTAAACAGGCAGACTAACTCTCTGTGCACAGGCAGTCTCCACACCCACCTTACCCAGAGTACTTTACTCTCAGGAGAGACCCTCACTCCCTCAAAGCAAGAGCATTTGAGTCCAGAAAATACACCGGCCTGATGTCTCACTCTGACGTCTGTATCCTTTTGTCTCCAGTACTGAGACATCTTACCCCATGACTGCTTAGTCTGAGCCTCCACCTTTAATGCAGCTGTGAACTAGCTGGAAGTGATTTCTGATGCCATACTTATTCCTTGCCTCTTACCTGTTCTAGGTGAAGCGAACCCTATTCATTAATGGCATCTCAAAGTATGCTGAACCTGAGAAGATCAAGAAGCATTTTTGATCTTCTCCGCTACTACTATCCAGTTACTACCCAGAAACTCACACAGTCTCCCTTGCTGCTCCTTCCTGCTAAGGAGCCACATCTACACTTTAAAGAAAGTAATTATTACCACAGCACAGTCAACATTAACAAATTTCAATATACTAATATACAATGGAGCAAGCTCTTAATGGCTGCTCAAAGTAATGATTTTGGAAACTCGTTCATAAATGGAAATCTACAGATCATTTATTGATCAAACTAAATATTCCCTCATGTGTATGGGGGGCTATTTCTGACATTTGCTTTCTAAGCCTGTTTACAGAAATCACATTTGGATAATCTACTTATTGCCATCACAAAGGATGTTTACCAGAGAGGGATCATCTTCCTGTTAAACTTGTGAAATAATTATCACTTTATTTACTTTAAATCACTTTAAAGAATGAGTGCTTGGAGAAGACAGAATTGTCTGGACAGTTTGCAAAGTAGCCTCCAACTGGTGTGCCTCCATTCTTGCAGTTTTGTTTAAAGAAATCAGTAACAATTGTCAATCCTCTCCCACATGGTCTAGAAGTACTGTGATTCCTATATTCAAAAAGGTAACCCAGTAATCACCATAAGCATTCAGGTAGATTTTAGTCTGTTTTCTGCTCTTATGGCAGCTGCCTTGGTAGGTCTGGGCTTAATAGGGACTTAAAAGTCTTGTCTCTAAACCCAGAATAAAAATCCACTCTGAATAAAAATCACATTTATATTTGTTTTTATATTGTTTCTTCAGGCAAACCTTTCTATCTGACACAGTGGGAGCACTTTCTGAAGGATATGCCACCATAGGAGGGTGACAGTGAAAAGTCACTATGTGGCATAACGATTCTGGAAACATAATGAAGGAGTATTGGGTTACTAGTCATATGCTCAGACTACTAGACTATATTACTAAAAATCGTCCAGTTTTTTGGTTGCCAAAACAGATTAAAATACATAGAAAATAACCTATAAAGTAGAATTTACAAATCTGGCTTGTTTTATGTATTGTTATTCCAAATTCATACTATATTTCTGCCCTATAAAATGACTCTAAGATGAATAGTGTATGAAAATTAACATCAAAACCAAAAACATAGACTGCATCAGAGAAGAATAGTAATTATAAAAAAAAGATGAAGAAAGAAACCAGAAAATGCCCAACTTATTTTACTGAACAGCATTTTATGGGATCTGAGGAAGGGTGATTGTTTATTTTCAATCTGATAAAAGACAAAAAAACCCACCCCCAAAACAAACCCACGTCCACAACATATATTTGAAATAAAATATGAGAGCTGTGGAGATCATGGTGAGGAATTCAATCTGCAATTCTGAGTAATTCTGCCCTCAGTCAGGCTGCGGTCCCTTCCCCATCTTACCTGGTCCAGTGGGCCTCAAAAAATGCTGAATAATACACAATAGTTGGAAGCAGAGCAGAGAAACACCATAGCAGCAGGGTGGGAAAGAACTGGGTGATGATGGGATTCTGGTAAGGGGAAACAAACAAACAAAAAAAGAGAATCAAATCCTTTGTTTGAAATAACTTGAGGATGAATATGTATCAGCCAAAACCACCAAGCATTCAATTGAATGAGCTCAAGAAAATATCTCAAGAAAGTATTGGGGCTTCCTCCAAGCAAGATTCACATCCACAGGACAATCTTTTTCAGTTTAAAAGTCTGGAGTAGAACATGTTCAGAAATTTCAGTAGCAAAGTGATTTAGCTCCCCTTTCATTATTTGTAATCAGATATTTAGGGGGCAATGAAACATATAACCCAAACTCAAGTATGGTGTTCCCTTCTGAAGAGTTTGTCTCCATCTCTGTCCGTATAGGAACATACATATTTTCTGACTAACTGGTCAACTGGTTGGCCCATCTAAGCCTAGTACTAGCTGTCAGGACATGATTTCTTAAATTTTTTGAATTCAGACTCCCTTTCTAGATTTCTTCTATTTTCCTGGGGTCTCTAACCCACCATAATATATACACAGAGATCTTTGCACACAAGTGCACATGTAGAGTTTGCTGCTGCCTGAAAACAAAAGGTTTGTGCATGGGAGGGTACTAATCCCAACAACAGATCTCCTAGATCTGTACAAAAGATCTCATAGAACTAAGTGCAAAACAAAAACAAAAATAAAACCACAATCTGAAGAGACAAGCAGCCTCTTTCAAGTTCCCTCCTTCCCTATGAGTTTGGGATGGTGAGGGTGCAGTTATCCATATGTATCCAGTGTAGATCAATGAGGGTCCTTTATTACAAACAATGAAGCCCACAAGGACTTGACTAGAGAATCAGGATGGAGGCACCTTTTCCTTCCCTACTAATTTTGCTCCGGAATCATGTCCCAACCCACACTTTGAGACCCAGTATGCAAACAGAAAGGGAAATAGAAGTTTGTATAAGTATTCAACATCTTAAAGCAGGACAATCCTGACATACAAAATTCAAACATTTGCTTTTTCCCTCACACCTCCTCTACAAACTTTGTCAGTTCAGATCTCTTGCACACTATTTAAAAAGAAGGTTCTGCTTTGTAGATTTTAAGGTCTAAATACTACAAATGCAAGGCTGTATTCATTTGCCAGAAGATTTGGCTGGCAGAATTTTTCAGGCCAGTTTAATCTGTTTAAACTTCAATAAATGACTAGGAACATTACACAGAGAAATGTCATTACAAAACACTCTTCTGAATTTGTTTGTGGAACCAATATCTGCAGTTTCAGTTATCTGCAGCTGAAAAAATAGGGACACATACCATAGAGTCATGCTGGAAAATGCTTAGAGGTGTCACTAGGTCCTCCAACACAACTCTATAGTATGTTTGTACCAGACGTCCCTTATTTTAATAGGATTCGCTATTTATTATCCACAGTTTCATTTATAAATGGTAAGTCCAGGAACATATCCCTTGCAGATACGGACGGTGACTTGTAACCTTATTTGTCCTGGTAACTTTCTGATTGCACTACCGTGATGTACTCAATGTGTGAATGCCTTCAAAGATGATTCAGAAGCTATAGCTAGAACAATACGCAGCAGCTAGACTGCTGACAGGAACATCTTATAGAAACAACATGGCACTGATTTTAAAGGAATTGCAGTGGCTGTCAACAAGGTTCTGGACTGGTGTTCTCAAAACCGAAAGCTCTCACAGGTCTGGGACTTCAGTACCTGAAGTGGCACCTCTCTCTCTCTCTCTCTCTCGCTATAGTCCTGCTCAAGGTTTGTGGTCTGATGATGATTTTGTTCAACTCTAAATAGGCACATGGTTTTACATATCCTTTTAACTACCATTGGTTTTTGTAAATGTGTGTGAATCAATTTCCTTTTACTTTTTCCAGACATAATTAGATGAATTTAATTAGTTTAAAGTAGTCGTTTCAAAACTCTGACCACTAGTTGAAATTTATCTTTATTTGCAATCTGTCTTTTTCTGTTTCCCTCTTCCTGAATGTTACCTCAAAACCATGGGCACAGAGGACAGACTTGGCTTAATCCTACTGAATGAGGGAGGTAAAGAATCACTTCCCAGAGGCTATTCCTGTTTTCATCCAGGTGGATGAAAGGGAGAAAGGAAAGTATTTGTTACAAACCACTCAGATCAAACACTTACATTCAGGTACTCAACAGGCTTGGTGACATTGAACTTGTCCATAGTGGTGATGATGATGGCAGGAGTGGTGAGAAAGAAGAGCAGGATGAAGAGCACCACGTTAATTATCAGGCAGCGGAACCACCAGATGAAGCCACGGATGGACAGATGTTCCCTGAAGGTGAAACAAAATAAAGGACTCAGTTAAAGCATGGGGGAAGCTGACACTGGTTTTGGAGACAATGAATGGAAAATTCTGGGGAATCCAGATCTGTGTGTGGCTGAATTGCTTTTAAAAAACACACTGCTCACCCTGCTGTCATATATAGTACAGGTTGCCCCACCCGTTTACATAGGATTGTTACCCGTGGTTTCACTTACCCATGGTTGGGGGAAGGAAGGCCTCTCTAGGCATCTGGAGGACCACAGAATTGCTCTGGAGATCGGCTCTCTAGGCATCAGGAGGTCCTCCAGAGCAGATATTGGCAGCAACCAGTATTACTAAGCAAACCAATGGGCTGGGCCAACCCAAAGCTGTAAGAGGAGAATCTCTTGCTGTGCTACCATATATACCAGAGAAACTCTCCTGAGATGCATGAGGCCTAGATATGGGTATACCTCTTTAGGGCAATGATTCAAGGCAGCATTTCAAATTTACCAGTAAATGTTCTGAGGATCAGGTGCATATGAGACCGTCCAATTGGAGACATGGAGAGACTCACTGCAGGATGAAGCCCGGGGTTCTCCACGGCATTTGCAGCCCTGACATTTGCACACATTGAAGTCTTTCAGTATTCTGGAGGAAGAAGAAAGGAAACAAGTAAGGGAAAAGATGAGGGTTTCCCTCAAGGTGGGCCAGAAACATTCACAAGTCACTGCAAGACAGCTGCACACTGTTGCCCTGCCCAGATATCTTACTAGCCACAACTAGAACTCTCTTTTTGAAGAAAGGAAAAGAAATAAATAAAAGACAGAGAGACAGTGCAGACAAAGAGGGGGCATGACAGGAATTTGGACAATTATGAATAGTCTGCATATAGTGGATAGAAAGGTGTCATCTCCAGATGGTGGGCAGAAAGAGAAAAAACAGCCAGTTTCATTGAGGATAAGTCTACCAATAGCTATTATCCATAATCACAAAATAAGAGGCAATGAAACATAGCAGATGATTGTCATTCCCAGTGGTGTCACTTGGGGGGTGGGGTGCAAACCACACTGGGTGACATCATCAAAGGGGGGGTGATACCAAATGTGACGGCAGGGAGAGGTCAGTGGAAAGTGATCTGCTGCAGAGAAAGGGCTGGAGGAGGGCCCTCAAAGCTGCTAAGTGGCGCTGCTCCTTCTGGGCTAGATGTGCCACTGGGACAGCTGCAGGCCCCAAGCGGCATCAGGAGTGAGGCAGCACGGGAGGAATCAGGCACCAAAGCAGAGATGTGTGCATGCGTACAATCTCAGGATGCAGGAGGGGCAGGGGTATGGATACTTGAAGATTCTGCTTTTTTAGCTACAATATTGTGGTATGGTCTGGAATGGGAGGAAGTCCATGGGGGTGACATCATGAGTTACCGCACTGGGTGACACTAATCCTACTGACGCCACTGCCATTCCATCCTTGTCTGTCAGTTTCCAAGGAACATTCCAAGGGTGACCACTGGTGGCCTTTGATCTGATCCAAGAAGGAAATCCATCTTTTTTTATATTCTCCCTCCCTCCCTCCCTGCCAGCTAAACCGTGCTCCTCCTCCCTGAACATACTATACTCACATGGCTGTAATGGCTTCATTATGGAACGTGACAAAGGCCATGCCCAACGGTTTCTCATTCACCTTCTCTTTTTCCTTCTTATAGTCCTCTTTCAACTTTTCCTCCAGTTTAGTGTAGTACTCTATGGCTTCCACCTAGGCAAGCACACATAAAGTCACAGAATGAGTCCTGTAGCCCCATTGAGCATCCAGTGTTGTTAGCCTAATGTACAATAGTATCACAACTCTTCAGGATCTAGGGCAGACAAACAAATGGGAACAAACCCTCATAATCTGTTCCAGCTGACAGATGTTTCAGTTTCACCATCTACTGAGTGCTACAGAGCCAGCATATGGAACATATTCTGCTTGAGGTTTTTTTTTTTTTTTTTTTTTTTTTGGTGTTGGACAAGTTATCCTCTTTCAGTCTTGTCTAATCTGCAGGGTTATTGTGAGTTCAGAATGGGACAACTGGATGCTGAGGTGGAAATCATGCAGCCCTCCAGATGTTGCCGGACTGGCGGTGCCATCAGCCTTAGCTGAGAGATGATGGGAGTAGCAAACAACCTCTGGAGGGCTGCACATTCCCCATTCTTGCCTTGGATAGTGTGATAAACAAATAAAGGGCCATTATGATTATTCTGCAGTACAGGTACAGGAAGAGCAACCAAATGTGATACTTATATCTTCTTGCGATAAAAAGTGCCAGCAGAGGCATAAGCGTAGATGACCAGAGCTACCCTTCTTTACATGCATGAGCTGCAAACATCCCAAGAGCAGTGCAATCAGTCCTGAGAATGGACCTCTCAACCTCCAGATTCTCCCTGACCCCATGCTACAACCTGGTCATTCCCAGTCCCGCCTCTGTACCTCTTCACAGCCTTTGATTGCACAACAGCAGAGATGACCACAAGGCTTGGGGTTGATCATGGACGGGGTGTTCTCCTTGGTTTGCAAGTTGGTAAAATAGATTTTCCCACGCTCTGCCTTTTTCCTGAAAACAGAAGAATGTAGGAGAAGAGGAAGGTGAGAAAAGATATGGTGGTTGGTCACAAGCCAGAGTACAATGTAGGGTTGCGGAAAGAAGCAAGCATACCATAGGGCTTCTGTCTGCATGTGTGTGCATATCTATTAAAAATTATTTATTAGAAATATTTTTAAACCTCTTCTCCTGAAGCAGTATACAATCCTGTAAAACAATCACCATATATTCTGGTGTATAAAACGACTGGGCATATAAAACGACCCCCCAATTTTTAAGTTTAAATATAGAGTTTGGGTTATACTCGCAGTGTAAGACGACCCCTCCTTCTCTTATATGGCGAGTATAATTGTCCCTTCACATTCACTGGGGTTTGGTTCCAGGACCCCTGTGAATATCCAAGTCCCATTATATGCAATGGCATAGCAAAATGGTGTCCCTTATATAAGATGGCAAAATCAAGGTTTGCTTTTTGGATTATTATTTTGTAAAGAATATTTTCAAGTCGTGAATACTTAAACCCGTGAATGCCAAATCCATGAATATGGAGGGACAACTGTATATCCCAAACTCCCCCCCCCCCAGCCACCACCTATCCACCCTTCCTAAAGCCACAATAGGAACCCCGATCGTGGCTTTGGGAAGGGCAGGTGCTGGCTGTTAAGCCTCCCCTCCTCCAGCCACCACCCATCCACCCTTCCTGAAGGAGAGGGGCAAATGTAAGGGTGGCTCGGGAGGGGGGGGCTTTCCAGCCACCCAACCCCTCCCTGAAGCCGTGATCAGGAGTCCGATCGTGGCTTCGGGGAGGGTGGAAGGGGGGCTCAAGGGGGGGGCTTTCCAGCCAACCCCCCTCCCCGAAGCTGCGATAGGGAGCCTGATTGTGGCTTCGTGGAGGGTGGAAGGGTGACTCGAGGGGGGGGGGCTTTCCAGCCACCCAACCCCGCCCTGAAGCCACGACCGGGAGCTCGATCATGGCTTTGGGGAGGGTGGAAGGGTGGCTTGAAGGGGGGCTTTCCAGCCACCCAACCCCGATTGCGGCTTTGGGGGGGTATGGAGAGGTGGCTGGCTGAGCGGGGTGTCTTCTTATAGGGCTCCCCATCGTGGCTTCGGGAAGGGCGGATGCTGGCAAGCCTCCCTCCATCCATCCAGCTACCCGTCCTTCCGAAGCCTCGATGGGGAAGCCCTATTCTGGCATATAAGATGACTCCCTAATTTTTAAAAGGTTTTGACAAGTTTAAAAAGTTGTCTTATATGCCGGAATATACGGTAAAAGCAATAACAAAACCATCCTATTAAATACTTTCAAAAATTTCATGGGAAAAAGCCAAGTTATTATTATTATTGTAGTTATTTATATTCTGCTTTCCCGCCAGTTTGGAATTCAAGATGGCTTACAACAGATATAAAAAAAATACATAGTTAAAATTCATAAAATAGGAAAGATGATTAAAAGACGATTAAACTACCAAAAAATCCAACCTGGACCTGAGTTACATAGGGCTTTATAGGTCAACCCTAGCACTCTGGATTGTTTCCAAAAACAGACTGACAGCCAGTTGGGTTGTTGCAACACAGAAGCTGTATACTCCCTGTATCCAACCCCTATTAGCAATCTGGCTGCAGATCTTTGGACCACCTGAAGCTTCTGAACGCTCTTCAAAGGCAGCCCCAGATAGAGTGCATTACACTAATCTAACTAGGGTAAAACTAAGACATGTGTTGCTGAGGCCAGATCTGACTTTTCAAGTCATATGACAGCCTCAGCCAATGCTGACCCACTGGTTACTGGAGACTCCTCCAGTTCTAGACCAGTACCTGTTCTGTATTGTTTTTTATCCTGATGCTGCCCACTGTTATACTGATCCTCTAGATCTACACCCCCTCCAACACCAGGATTCACTAGCAAAGGTGCTGGAACTGGTTGTGGTTTTATGCTGCTTATCCTGTCTTGCAACAGACTGACCATTGTATTTCATTTTTCCACATTCCTCCCTTGTATCATGTAAGAGCCCCCACCCTGTACAATTGCCAATCTGTACCTCTCAGCATCAAGGAACATCAGTCTGGCCACATCATAGCAAGGACGTGCTTCCAGTACAGTGCAATTGGAATAGGCCTCCCTGGAATCACAAAAGAGATGGGAGAAGATAGTTAGAAACCTGGGGATGACCAAAACCTCCAAGATATTTGCTCGGTTCCTAATCAAGGGCAAGGTTGATGCTTTGGGCCCTGGAAAGGAAGGCATCTTCTGCTTTTCCCTTCAGAAAGTTCCCTACTATAGGTTGAATAGAAAGGGAGAAGAATGCCTTTTATATCTATTATGGAGAGAGCAAACAACTATGGTGATGTACATCCATCTAAACCAGGGGTTAGATGGTTGTGCTGTGCCCCCCCCCCCCGGATACCTTGCAGGGCCATCCCACTGCTATATCCCCTAAAAAGAAATTCTGACTTTTTTGCCCCCAAATAACCCCAACACCCCCTGGGGACCATTTTAGCCCCAGAAGAGCCTTTTTTTCAACAGGAAGTGAGCTGGAAGTTGGCTTCTGGGTCATATCCTGTGCCTAAAATGACAGAGGGGGGATGTGTCTAATTGCCTCCCAGACTCCCTAGAGGGCATTTGGGCTCATTTTGTGGCAATTTATTAAAGTTAAAAAGTGTTCCCTGGGGGTGGCTGGATGCCACAGAAATGGCCCTGAAGTTTCTTTGGGCTACATTTTGCCCACCTTGATCTAAGATATCCCTTTACTGCCAGGACAGGGAAGCTCTGCCCCTCTGAATTGTTCTTAGCCTACAACTATCACACTCCTTACCCACTGGCAATAATGGTAATGATAATGTTGAATGGAACTGATGGGAACTGGGAGTCTACCAATATTTGGAGGGCCACAGATTTCTTCAATTTGGGCCACAGATATATCTATGGAAAAAAATGATCGACAATTTTCTCACTGACAGAGGAAGGTGGGGTTCCTCATGAAAATAATCCAGGCAGTAAGACTCACTCAAAATGCTTCTTGATCTTCTCAGGTTCAGCATACTTTGAGATGCCATTAATGAATAGGGTTCGCTTCACCTAGAACAGGTAAGAGGCAAGGAATAAGTATGGCGTCAGAAATCACTTCCAGCTAGTTCACAGCTGCATTAAAGGTGGAGGCTCAGACTAAGCAGTCATGGGGTAAGATGTCTCAGTGCCGGAGACAAAAGGATACAGACGTCAGAGTGAGACATCAGGCTGGTGTATTTTCTGGACTCAAATGCTCTTGCTTTGAGGGAGTGAGGGTCTCTCCTGAGAGTAAAGTACTCTGGGTAAGGTGGGTATGGAGACTGCCTGTGAACAGAGACTTAGTCTGCCAGTTTAATCTTTCATGTGGACGGCCTTCTCAGAGTGAGACACAGGGCAGACAGCTGTTTTGGGCAGTTGCTGTAACAGAACCATAGAGCCAGCAGGGCTTCCTGGATCACCCACTGTGGTTCCTCACTTCAGTGAGGCAGGGGGACAGCTTCCTAGTGGTATGTATGGGGCCTGCATGATTTGTTGCCCCTCCTGCTCTGTTGCCTGAAGCAACAGGTTCACCTCACTTTATAGAAGGCCCAGCTCAGAGCCTAAGTATGTGTGACCTAAGGATTCTCTCACTATTTACATTATCCCCTCTATTTATTTACACCCCTTTTCCTGCTGTCTCCTGTGTAAAAAATTATAGATTGTAGACTCCTGGGGCAGAGAATTGTTCGTAGCATGATAATGAGGGTGTCTGGTTTGGTCAGTCTGTTGAACGGTGTCAGACTCTGTAACTTCAAAGACATATTTTATCATATAACTGGGAAATAATAACCTTTTGAAAGAGACAGAAAAAGGTCAGAACAATATACAACCAAGTGGTTTAAAGCAATCACATCTATTCAAAAAGGTGTGATAAAATGTCCCTAGCATTTTTTAAAGCCAGTGGGATCATTCAGTTTGCTGGAACGTGTCCAGAGGAGGGCAACCAAAATGGTTGGCGGTCTGGAAGCCATGCCCTATGAGGAGTGGCTTAGGGAGCTGGGTATGTTTAGCCTGGAGAAAAGAAGGTTAAGAGGTGACATGATAGCCATGTTTAAATATTTGAAGAGATGTCATATTGAGGATGGAGCAAGCTTATTTTCTGCTGCTCCAGAGACAAGGACATGGAGCAATGGCTATAGGAAAAGAGATTCCACCTAAACATTAGGAAGAACTTGCTGACAGTAAGACCTGTTCGGAAGTAACTGCCTTGGGAGTGTGGTGGAATCTCCTTCTTTGGAGGCTTTTAAAGAGAGGCTGGATGGCCATCTGTTGAAAGTGCTTTGGTTGTGTATTCCTGCAAGTCAGGGGGTTGGACTGGATGGCCCTTGTGGTCTCTTCCAGCTCTATGATTCTATGGTTCCTATGGTTTTATGGAACAGATATCACAAATGCAAAAAGGGCACAAAAAAGCTTGCATCATGTGTTTTACATTTTGGTTGGTCAATAAAAGTATCACTTTTTTGTGGATTCTGGATTTTGTTTTGCTGCATAACCAACACGGCTAACCCTGAATGTGTTTCCTGGATCTGAAGATACCTCATTTTGCCACAACAATTAGAATCCTGAACAAGAGGGAAATATGGACTGGGACTAAACTCTCTGAGGTTTGTACCTCCAACAAAGGTAATTTTTTTCTTTCAGACTATAATTGGCTAAGTTTTACCTATATAGCATCTAAAAATTGTTTCCAAATACAGCAGTACAGAGACTTCTTGAAAAATCCAATGATCTCCTTAATGTAGCTCATTGCTTCAGAAAGGGACAAAGTTATTCTGGATACCAGAGAGGTTGCCTCACTGCTACAAAATGATTTAAATTGTACAGTCCTTTGTCTCAGTCCACATGGCCAAGAAGTAGGAGTGGCTTCTGCCTGCGTGAGATCCCTTGCCTGAACAACAACACAAGGAACATCTGAAACAACATGTAGGCCTGTGACTCCAATATCATCACTTTTCTTTTTTAACATCTTTTGCCTAATGAAGAAGCCAGTAGAACTTCGAAAGCTTGCATCATATGTTTTGCATTTTGGTTGGCCAATAAGGTATCACTTTTTGATGGATTCTGAAAATCACAACAGTGGGAAATATATTATGTATTTATTTAGTAAATATGTATATCCCTCTTTTCATCTGAAGATCTCGTGGTGGTATATGATAAAACCAGACTATAAAATATAAAATATTATAAATGATTAAAATAATTTTGAAAGGGTAAAAACCAAATTAAACCATTAACAAATTAAAAGACAGATTAAAAGGGTCAAAATAGTTTAAAATGAATTAAAACCATGTGCATGGGATGGTTTTTGTAAAATCAATCAGGCCCCAAAAGCTTGCATGTTTGACATCTAAACAGCAGCAATGTTGGTGCCAATCAGGCCTCCAAGGTTAGGGTGCTCCATAACTAGGGTGACACAGCAGAGAAGTCCCTCTCCCATGTGCTCACACAGCATATTGCATTGACTGATGCTCTGACAGAGAAGGGCCCTCCAGCAGACCTTAAACCTTGGGCTAGTGCATATATGGAGAAGCACTCCTTCAAGTGTTGTGGCCCCACACTGTTTAGAGCTTTAAATGCTATTACCAGCATCTTGAATTCAAACCAGAAGCATATTGGCAGGCAATGCCTGTGGCAAACTGCAGGACATAACTAAAGGTTGCTTAGAAAATTTCCCTAGTTTGCTCCAGTTGTCATCATGATCAAGCAGGAGGATAAATAGACAAGGATTAGCTGTAAAACAGAAAGGAAGGAGAAGGAGACTGAGGCCTAAATCCAGTTGCAAGGAGCAAGTGCTGAAAGGTAAGCCAACTCTTATGTAAATTGCACTGACTTGATGGCTCTACTCTTGCTGGGACTAGAAAATAGATTTAGGCCAGGGAAACTGAGTCAGTTGGTGGTTACACTTACCAAATCATCCTCCTTGTAACGCATCTTAGAGGTGTGGCGGCGCATGCTGTACACTGTCAGCAACAGGTACAAGAAGGCAAAAGATGTGTGCAGCCATAAGAGATTATTCCTGGCAGAAGGCAAAGGAGAACAGGTGGCACTTACCTCTGTTTGAATATTACTGATATTATTTTTATTTATTTATGTTATTATACTAGCACCCCCGCATCCACTGATTCGCCATCTGCTGATTCAATTATCTGCGGATGGTGACATTGGGTGGGGGTGGGTGGGGGAGGGAGGTGAGTAGTAGTAGATCTGCGTCCCTTCTCCCTCAGGATCGCTCCCATGGTGAGAATGGCAATGCGGAGGCGAAGGGAGGGGAGGAGTAGATCTGCCTCCCTTCTCCCGCCGCCCCTAGGATTGCTCCCCCCAGGACTGCTCCCATGGTGAGCATGGCAACATGGGGGCAAAGGGAGGGGAGGAGTAGATCTACCCTCCCTTCTCCCTCCACTCCTGGGCTTGCCCCTCCAGGATCGCTCCCATGGCAAAAATGGTGACGCAGGGGTGAAGGGAGGGGAGAAGCAGATTTACCTCCCTTCTCCCTTTACCCCCAGGATCGCCCCCCGGGATCGCTCCTGTGGTGGGAATGGTGATGGAGGGCATTCGCTATTATCCTCAGATTTCATTATCTGCAGGGGGCCCTGGAACCAATCCCTATAGATACAGGGGTCCTACTGTATTGATTGATATCTTGTTTTCAACAGTTATCTTGTTGATAACTGGGAATATTACCTGCTCTTTCATCTTGGACTAGCCCCGTTTGGTCAAATGCCAATCCAAATGCTTCCCAGATAATCTTTCATGCAATAAGATGAATAGTTCTTTCTTCTCTCTCTCTCTTTTAAAAAACAGTCTCTTGACAGCACCTAATATCATACTTACCCCGAATTCAAATTGGCAATAGTTGTTCTACCAAAACTGTAGGGGTTATTCTCTGGTAAGGTAAAGAAAGAGAGGAGGCACAAATCAGATGCAAGCCATTGAGAAAGCAGGTACAGGTTGAGTCTCCCTTATCAGGAATTCTGAAATCCAAAATATTCCAAAATCCAACATGTCCACATGGGCGGCTGAGATAGTGACACCTTTGCTTTCTGAAGGTTCAGTGTGCACAAACTTTGTTTCATGCACAAAACTATTAAAGATATTGTCTACAAAATTATCTTCAGGCTATGTGTATAAGGTATATGTGAAACATAAATGAATTTCATGTTTAGATTTGGTTCCCATCTCCAAGCTATCGCATTATGTATATGCAAGTATTCCAAAATCTGAAATATTCCAAAATCCAAAATACCTCTGATCCCAAGAATTTCGGATAAGGGACACTCAACCTGTAGTTCAAATTATTTATTTAGAATTTTTTTTACCCTGCTTTTTTTTGTAAAGACCCAAAATTGTTTGTAATAAATAGTGCATCACACAGCAAACTGGCAGATACCTACCATTACAGATTACATTTAGAAAGGACTAACAGTATAAAAAAACCCCTCACTGATATAACTAAATGTTTCAGGAACATGATGGAAGATGAGCCAAATACATCTTCCCTCAAATGCCCCCATAAGTACTAGGGCTGTTTGCACTGGTCAACAGCTACTCCATGTAAAACACCTTATGGTTAAGATGGCATCTGACTAATCAACTGAGAGGAAGGGAGGACTTCTGATCATGGAGCAGAGAGACTGATATTGTTGTCGTTGTCAATAAGAGTTCTGCTAGATCAGTCCAAAATCCTATCCAGTCCAGCAATCTTCTATCAACCTGCCTAAACCTCCTTTAAACATGTCAAAGCTGATGGCTATCACTGCATAATAGCAAATTTCAATTGTATGCTGTATAAATACTGCTGCTGTCCTCAATCTCCCAACATTCAGCTTCAGCAGATAACCCGAAGTTCTAGTATCCTCTTCCTGCCCACCATATGTAATATTATGCACTTCCATCATGTCTCCTCTTAGCAGTCTTTCCTCTAAGCTAAACACCACCCCCTCCCAAAGTTATAACCTGATCCTTTCCCAACATTACAGTACCCTTTCTCAGGTAAAGAAAAAAAAGAAGGAAGACCAAGAAGAAGGCTGAGCACACAGGAACCCAGGCAACAGAAGGAAGAGTGCAGATAAACTATGACAGCATACTGGGTAGCTGTCACAGAATCATAGAATGCAGAGTTGGAAGCGACCATGAGGGCCATCCAGTCCAACCCCCTGCCATGCAGGAAATCACGATCAAAGCATCCCCGACAGATGGCCATCCAGCCTCTGTTTAAAAACCTCCAAGGAAGGAGACCCCACCACGCTCCGAGGGAGTGTGTTCCACTGCCAAACATCTTTTACTGTCAAAAAGTTCCTCCTAATGGTTAGGTGGAAACTGTTCCTCGAGCTTGCATCCATTGCTCCGTGTTCCAGTCTCTGGAGCAGCAGAAAACATGCGTGCTGTATCCTCAACGTGACACCCCTTCAAATACTTAAACAGGGCTATCATATTGCCTCTTAACCGTCTTTTTTCCAGGCTAAATGTACCCAGCTCCCTAAGTCTCTCCTCATAAGGCATGGTTTCCAGACCTTTCACCATTTTAGTTGCCCTTCTCTGGACATGCTCCAATTTGTCAATATCCTTTTTGAATTGTGGTGCCCAGAATTGGACACAGTATTCTGAGGTCTGATCAAGGCAGAATAGAGCGGCACTATTACTTCCCTTGATCTAGACACTATACTTCTATTGATGCAGCCCAAAATCACATTGGCCTTTGTAGCTGCCGCATCACACTGTTGACTCATGTTCAACTTGTGGTCTACTAGGACTCCTAGATCCCTTTCTCACGTAGTCTCGTTCAGCCAGGTGTCCCCCATCCTATATCTATGCATTTCATTTTTCCGCCCTAAGTGCAGTACCTTACATTTCTCCGTATTGAAGTTCATTTTGTTAGCTTTGGCCCAGCTCTCCAATCTATCCAGGTCATTCTGAATTTTGATCCTGTCCTCTAGGGTATTAGCTACTCCTCCTAATTTGGTGTCATCTGCAAATTTGATAAGTATGCCCCTAATTCCCTCATCCAAGTCATTGATAAAGATGTTGAATAGCACTGGGCCCAGGACAGAACCCTATGGCACCCCACTGGTCACATCTTTCCACGATGAAGAGAAGCCACTGCTGAGCACCCTTTGGGTTCAACCAGTCAACCAATTACAAATCCATTGAATTGTTAACTTGTCTAGCCCACATTTTACAAGCTTGTTTGCAAGAATGTCATGGGGAACCTTATCAAAGGCCTTACTGAAATCAAGGCATGTGATATCCACAGCATTCCCTTCATCTACCAAGCTGATCATTTTATCAAAAAAAGAGATCAGATTAGTCTGGCATGACTTGTTTCTCTGAAACCCATGTTGACTTTTTGTGATTATGGCATTGCCTTCTAAATGTTCACAGACTCTCTGTTTAATGATCTGCTCTAGAATCTTCCCTGGTATTGATGTCAAACTAACTGGACGATAATTGTTGGGATCCTCTTTTTTTTCCTTTTTGAAGATGGGGACAACATTTGCCCTCCTCCAGTCTGCTGGGACTTCTCCTGTTCTCCAGGAGTTCTCAAAGATTATTGCCAATGGCTCTGAGATTACATTTGCCAGCTCTTTGAATACCCTTGGATGTAGTTCATCTGATCCTGGAGATTTAAATTCATTTAGATTAATAAATTATTCCTGTGCTACCTCTTTGCTTATTCTGTGCTGGATTTCCCCTATTGTGTCCTCTGTTCCATTCTCCTCAGGTTGCTCACCCTTTTGTTTTTCTGAAAACACTGAGGCAAAGAAGGTGTTGAGTAATTCTGCCTTTTCTCTGTCCCATTAGCATTTTGCCATCTTCTCCACATAGTGGCCCTTCTTCCTCCTTTTGCTGCGGACATACCCCAAAAAACCCTTTTTATTGTTCTTAACCTCTCTAGCAAGCCTGAGCTCATTCTGCACTTTAGCTTTTCTGACTTTACTCCTACACGTGTTCGCTATATGTTTGAATTCTTCTTTGGTGATTTCCCCTTTTTCCTTTTCCGATACATCTTCCGTTTAAAACTTAGCTCAGTTGATATTTCTTTAGATATCCATCCTGGTTTTTCTTGAGACACCTCCCATTTTTCTTCCTCAATGGTACTGTTTGAAATTGTGCCTTCAGTAACTTCCTTTTGAGAAAATCCCATCCATCTTGAGGTCTCTTCTTTTTTAGTATTCCTGACCATGGGATCACCCCCAGTATTTCCCTGAGTTTATTGAAATCAGCTCTCCTAAAGTCAAGAATGCGTGTCTGACTACGCCTGGCTTCTCCTTTCCATTGTATGACAAACTCCAGGAGAACATGATCACTCTCACCTAAGGATCCCACCACTTGCACCCCATTAACCAGGTTATCCTTGTTGGTTAGGATCAGATCTAAAATAGCTGACCCCCTTGTTGCCTCTTCCACCTTTTGGACCATGAAATTGTCTTCCAGGCAAGTAAGGAATTTGCTAGACCTTGAAGTTTTGATTGAGTTAGATTTCCAGCAAATATCAGGATAGTTGAAGTCACCCATCAGTACTACATCTCTCCTTTCTGCATGTGTGTTCATCTGTTCTAGAAAGGCATCATCCAATTCCTCTGTCTGACTTGGGGGTCTGTAGTAGAGTCCCACAATAACATCCCTAGTTGTTTCCCTCCCCTTTAATTTTTATCCAGATGCTCTCCACCTGGCTTCCAGTATTGATGTCATGGATCTTTCACTGGTATAAATATCCCTGACATATAATGCTATTCCTCCTCCTTTCCTGTTTGGCCTGTTTCTCTTATAAAGGTTATACCCCTCTATTCCTACATTCCAATCATGAGACTCATCCCACCAGGTTTCAGTAATGCCTATTATATCATATTTGTTTTGTAGTGGTAGGAGTTCAAGTTCATCTTGCTTATTTCCCATGCTCTGTGCATTAGTGTAGAGACATCTAAGACCATGTGTTCCCTTTACTTGCTGCCTGTGCAAGTTTTTTTGCCTCCTTTTTTTGCCTTTCATGTTGGAAAGGACTCTCCTTTAACTGCTCAGCATCCTTTAACCTGGGGTAACCTTCCCCAAACTAGATCCTTCCAGAAGTCTGGGTTTCATCCTGTGCTGTCTCTAAGGCTGGTGTTATCCCTACCACCAATACTGTCACCTGCTGCAGTTGGCCTCTTTGCACACTCTAGTGTCGCCACTGGTTTCATCCCCAACTACTGGTTGTCTTCACTAAGATGTCTGGAGTATGTTATGTTGAAAGTTTTTATTGGGGGGGGGTGAATGGGGAAAGAAACACATCCCTAAAATGGAATTTCCTCCCAATTTTCTGAAATCTTTAATTTAGGCAATCTTTGTGTATGTGGGTATGTGAAAGAAGATTTTTTTTTTGGGGGGGGGGTAGAGCAGATTCACTGAAAGCAAAAAGTGGTTCCTCTGACCCAAATTACCCCCCCCCCCCAAATTATCCTAGGACTAATCTGACTGGCAATAGGGGTAGAGATTGCCAGTCTGGGGAGAGGAAAACAAGATGTCTGGAGAATACAGGCTGCCAGACATGTTTTCCTGTTCCTGAAACACTCCCCACTCACATAGTCTAGGATTCTATTGACTTTTAAGAGCTCTTACCACTTCAATAATAAAAGGCTCTTTCAGGAGGACTAATCAGAGCCCAAATGCACATCTTCTGGCTCTAATTATCCACTAATTTCTCATTCTATGTGTGGAAGGGGAAGTAAAATATTCCTCTTTCACTAGTATGGTGAGGACCAGCACAGTGCTAGAAAGGAACTATGCTGTACTGGTCAGGTTTTTGTGCTGTAGCACAGCAGGGGACATTTCCACATTCTAGTTAAAAGTCCCCATGGTTCTTTCCACCAGCCTTTAGTCCTGTAGTCTTTCAGTGCCAATCACAGAATTCTCTGAACTCTGACCATCCTGCTGAGCTTATAGACAAATATGTTCTCTGATCTACAATCCAATGCCAAGGGCATGTGGGAACCAATCCATATTTCTCAAAACTAGCTACATATCCCTTTTTTCATAGTAACTCTTTACAAAAATGTTGCATTGGGGAGTGTTCCAGCCAGGCAGCCAGCCAGCCAGGTACTCCCACTCCCCTTCCTTCCTGATTTCATTTGGGTACTTCCCTAAATATTTTTTATCACTTGGGCTTCCCATGGCCATGGTGAAGTGTCTTTGCTGAGTATGGGTGGTATTCTTCAGAAAATATAAAGACTGACCCTTGGAGAATTGAGTGTGAATAGTACACACGATTTCTCTTTGTGTGTACTATTGCCTTTTAACATCTGCTATCTAATAAAAACCAACGTGAGGCAAGGAGGTATGCTCACATATTGAATAGCTTCCAGGCTCTTTGGGCTCCTCAGCCTGAATTAGAATGAGTAGACCCCATTAACTGAGTGGTCTTGTCTAATTCTTCTCCAGTAGAGCCAGCTAGAAAACTGACCAACATATGTGAACACACCTGATCATGTCTGATTTCAGAAGCAGGTGGCAGGCCTGGTTAATACTTAGATGGGAGACTACTAGGCAATACCAGGGTTCTCCAAGTAGGGTTAGCCTGAAATCCTGGAGAGTTGCTGTCAGTCAGGGTTGACAATATTGGACCAATATTCTGAATCAGTATAAGGAAGTTTCCCATGTTCCTCAATGCCACCCTCTTACCTAGCAGGTCCCCTGAGAAGTTCACAGGCAACACAATGCCCACAGAGAGGACACCCACAGCAACCAGCAGTCCTATGATGTGCCGTTGGAAGGAGAGGTAATGGACTGCATCAGCCCCACATTTATCCCGGATCTCATCATCCCTGGAAACAGAAAGAGAAAGGTGATGAGGTGCTGGTGGACTTGGGGAAATACAGCACAAGTTGAGTCAAGGTACCAGAAAAATAAAGGCCACACTATTAAGTAAAAGGAGTTTCCTTCTTTAATTTTAGTACTTTCTGGAATGAGCAGTCAACTTATCTTTTTGCAGTACTATACATCCCTTGGTATAGCTAGGATGCCTAGAACAAATGTCTCCAGATGCTGGACTGCAAAACCCATCAGCCTTAACCAGCAGCACCAATAGTGAAGGATGATGAGAGCTGCAGTCTAACAACATCTGAAATGCCAAATATTTCTTTTCCTTGAAGCAGAAGAAGCTTCACTGGATTGACAGCCTCCTTGGAGATTTTGCAGAGCCTGTCTGATGACAACCTTCTGAAGATGGAAGAAGAGGGTAAAGCCTTATCCTTTAACCTACTAACATACAGGGAGATTTGTTTAAGCAGTCTGCATTATCAGGCTTCTTAAAACTATATACAGTATCTACAATATCTTTGCTTTAAAAAAAATCATTATATGCACAATAAAGGCCTGATATTGTTGTTCAGGCTTAATATATGTATTTATGACATTTTAAAACTAAAGTGGGGACTCATCTGTGCTGAGATAGGTTTACTTACTTTATCCTGAAGATAGCTGTCAGCCAGGAGCAGAAACCCTGTCCACAACAAAATGAGTCCAGGTTAATCAGAATGTTCTTATTTATCCCTTTTTTGCTATTCCTACTAACCTGCGCTACTTAAATAACACAAATGAACAAAGTTCATTTCATAACTGCTACAACTCTTTCCAAAACAATGGTAAAATGCAGTTATCTAACATTGTTATTATATAAGATCAAGGCCAATGAGAGGGGGTACAAATTACTAGGGCCCAGAGCTCTGGAAGGGCCCAATTATGTTGGATATTTTTTTGTTTTTCTTGGCAGCACTATTATTTGTCATGTTTTTGATATCCATTGTAAAATTGGTGAATTTCAAAGATAATAATATTGATATACAGGTTGATTATCCTTTATCTGAAATGCTTGGGACCAGAAGTGTTTCATATTTTGGATTTTTTGGGGGGATTTTGGAATACCTGTATTTGCATGTACGTAATGAGACATAATGAGGCTTGGAGAGAGACTGAGGATCTGTGAAATGGTGGGAGGCATGGATTCCCACCATTTCACAGATCCTTGAACCTCTCTCCAGCCTTGCAAATACAGTACAGGTATGTTGTACTACACCACTTGTGTTGTGACTCAAAAAGTTTTGCATTTTGGAGTACTCTGGATTTTGGAATTCTGGATAAGGGATACTCAACCTGTACAAAATTTGCCTGGGTAAAGATTTTTAGCTGGTCTGTTAGGGGTTCAAAACTGCCACCAGATGGACCAGGAAAGGAAGCCGGATGCTTCAGAAGTTACTTCTGTATTTGCCAAGTGAAGCAATCTGACTATGGGAACAAACGGGGAAAGTCTTCCTGACTCCAGCTGAGTTCTAGGTACCTGAGACCCTCCCCTGTTCCCCACCACCCACTGCATCCAACAGCCACCTCAGTCTTCTCTCCTGTCCTGTCTGTCTGTCTGCGTGTCTTCCTTGTTTTCAGGAATGCTGTGGGTGAACTATACACCCAGGAGATAGGGAGTATACTTCTATCTTCTGGTCTACTGTAATTGTTTCAGATTAGATTATTTCTTAATTTCTGCATCTTTGGTTAGAAATATAAACACATGCAAAATGGAATCCTTGATAACTTCAGACCATACTCCGGTTTGTCTAGAATTTCACTTTTCTAATGCTCCTAAACCCTTTAGCTTCTGGCAATTTAATGTTTTGCTTCTCAATGATGAATAGTTTGGGGCTCGAACATCAGCAGAGTTCATATGTTATTGAATGGGAAGCATTTAAAGTGTACATTTGGGGTAGAATAATTCTTATTCTTCTTATAAAGAGACTTAAAGATAAAAAAAAAGAATCACTGAACAAGTGGCTGAACAGTTTGCTGTTTCTCCATCTGAACAACTTTATCAAAAATTGCAAAAAAAGTTAAATATGAATTGGAATAATATTCTCTTAAAACAAACTGAACTTGCTTTGACATGTCTATGGCAATCATATTGGGAAAACAGGGACCGTCCCAACAAGATTCTGGCATCAATGGCAATACAATGTTATTTCAGCTGTTAAAGATTCAAGAAATATTTTATATACGTTGCCCAAAGATACAAATCCATATTTTTTGAAGTTTTGATCTTTATAGCTTCAATAATGAAATTCACCAACAGGATATGGAGACTTTATTTTCTCATATTGATCTTCTCCATCATAGTAGTATATTACAGCAACAATTTCTATCAGAACCTTTACACTTAGAGGAAACTATCAATGTTATAGCAAGCATGAGATGTGGGAAGTCTCCTGGCCCTGATGAGTTTCCAACAACATCCCCTCACTTTCCCGTCTATAAATACAAGAGCTCCATGCAGCACTGTTGCAAAAACTTGGGATTCTTTTTTGCTGCCACTCACATTGTCTCTTTGGTCGAAGTCCACAGAGCTGGAGACAGAAGTGAGGCGCTCGTAGCGATCATGGCTGTCAGAATGTAGGGCAGATGCCACACTGGAATTAAAACAGAAAATACCATTAACCAGAGGCTCAGAAGAGGATGAGAATCCAGAAGCACAAAGTAATTAAGACAAATCAGTTTGCTCCAGCTGAGATGAAGAGAAAAATGTCCAGAAAGTCCAGAGGGAAAAAAGGCAAGAGAGAAGAGCCATTAGCAGAGACTGTCCCTCTCTTTCTCTTCACTTTGATCCAGTGCAAACCTGTCTATCCCAGTGATAAGCCACTGGGCTCTGTCAAAGCAGATGTCACCTTGGATTCATACATGGATATATATGATGCTTGCTGGAAACTACTTCATGAGCAGCATGGCATATAGTCAGCACCAGAGCCTGGAAAAATTGGTGTTTTTTTTTTTTTAACTACAGCTTTCAGAATCCCCATTTCATACAGCAGTTTCTGAGATTTCAGTAGGCATTGCCCATATGTAGTTCTGCATATATTGTAACATCCATGGGGGCTAGAAACTTTTTTTTGGAAGTTGAAATATTTTCAATTAGCATTCTTGCATGCTTATAGAATCATAGAATCACATGACACCAAATTAGGAGGGGTAGCACCCCAGAGGACAGGATCAGAATCCAAAATGACCTGAACAGATTAGAAAGCTGTGCCAAAACTAACAAAATGAATTTCAACAGGGATAAATGTAGGATACTACACTTGGGCAGTAAAAATGAAATGGACAGATATAGGATGGATGACACATGGCTTGATGGCAGTACATGTGAAAGGGATCTAGGAGTCTTAGTGGACCACAAGCTGAACATGAGTCAGCAGTGTGATGCAGCAGCTAAAAAAGCCAATGTGATTCTAGGCTGCATGTTCAGATACACCCACAGACCAATAAGGAAATATCACATTTTGCCTTGTCCACTTGTGTCGAACTTTGGTATACATATGCGCTTTCAAGCATATCTTAGTGGGGTTAGAAATCCACAGGTTTTTTTTTTTAAAAAAAATCAAAATATTTTCAGAAAGCTCAAAGCTGTTATTCTTACATTCAAAGGTTTATGCATCTGTACCAATAAATTAATACTACATTTTACCATCTTCAGCCCTGCAGAACTGCTGCATGCGCATGGACCTGTTCATGAATGACTATTTCATGCGCAGAGACTAGCTGTGTAACAGCTAGCTGCCCAACCCACGTGTGTGTGTGAAAGAAGAATTCATCCATTTTGGGATTTGGCCATTTTCTGGTGAAAAAGCAGCTTATGAAGTAGCTCCTAGTGGCCTTGACAAGCTTATTCTACCTTGCAAATTTGATGCCAGGTTAAAGAGACACAAAATCTGTTAAGTGCTTTTATAGCCTGGAATATATATATATATATATATATATATATATATAAAATTTATGACAAAGAGAAAAAGAGGGGTTTCCATTCACCAGACTGCTTTGCTACTACATTGACACTACCAGTGTGCTGCATGCATTGAATAAAAAGGATCCAGGTGGTCCATCACCTACTCCGCAGCCAGACTTGCATGTGGAGGGCAAGGAGATGCAGGAAGAAAAAGACAAGAAAGATTACGTCTGTCCCAACATGATGAAGAAGAGAGATGTGAATTAATAATAGGGAAGCTGTGAGGGTCTGCATTTTCCTTCTTGTGATACAACAGCCAGGAGGCTTCCTAGGAAATTATTAGAAGACAATGTACGCACGCACGCGCACACACACACACACACACACACAGACAGAAATTAAAAAAAAAAAAAAACCTCACCTCCTACAAGTGCATGAGCAAGACACAACAACTCAGGGCTGAAGACTAGTATAGAATGCCAAATTAATGATACAAGTTAAGAAAATAAAAAATGTGACTGCAAGGATGTATGTAAAGAAAGTAAACCAGAATTTTGAATAGTAAACATTCCAGCTGATTGGAAGGCTGTAAAACCACAGATGATGATAGTTACGTATTTGTAAGAATATCTGGGCTAGAAATTTTGGTTGCACATTTTCTGGATGATGCAGTTGATGACCATTAAACTTGTCATTCAGTTACTATGTTTCATAATATTGGTTTCTTATGTATGCAGGGCTCCATATATTCTTAGATGAAAAGAATTGCTACTAGGGGACCTAAAATGGTATGTTTACAGCAGAATTTTCATCTCCAGATAGTATTTGCTATGGGGGTACATAGGCTGAAATAAGGGTCTTTCAGCTCATATTGAAACTTGCCAGTCTAGGTGGAGCTGCCTGAGGCTTGTAAAGGCAGTATAGTCTGTCTCCAGAGCATGGACAGGTTACATTTTTTGGACTGTAACTCCCCAACCCCTGAGCAAACAATGCTAGGGGATTCTGAGTTGTAATAAAAAGGAAATTTCCAGGCTTTGTCTCTTTCATACTTTCAGCACAGGGATGTCTTGAAGGAGAAAGGGATGTATTTTCCAAGCAGCCTTCTGTGCAGGAAGCCACTGTCAGGATAAGCCTTAAGAATACTGCAGACACACTCAAAAGGCACAACTCACTATTCAGCCAATACTAAATACTGAAAACTTAAAACAGCCAATACACATATTAAAGGGCTGCTTCTTGCCTTGTTATCTTCCATGCAAGGCAATAACAATAATTCTCAACCAATCAATCAGGATCTTCAAGAAAGTAAACTGGAGGCTAGCAAGACACAAACATGGATGGTCAATGCATATTTGGTGCTAAGTAAAGTAGAATGTGAGAGTTGTGAGCAACAATTCTAGGCTGACTCGGGTTCTTTCTGATTATGACCTGTGGTGACCTGATACATTTCCTTTTCATTCCCAATATTAAACAAAATCTCCCCAATATTATCCCAATATTTTGATCTCAAATTCTAGATATTCAAAACAGATTGATTCATTATTGTCTTAACGGCAATATCACCACTGTTTGGTGTGTTTGTGTGTATGAGGGTTTACCTAATACTAGGAACAAAAAATAATACAATGTGTTATACCACAAGTCACAACTGGCCATAGGCCTAGAATAGTCACAATTCAATACAGTACCAGACTCTCATCTAGCTATGGCTGCCTCCTCAAAGGTGCTACAGGATCCCTTTGCATACAGATATTCCAGGGTCACATGGTTATGATTCTGTGACTCTAAAGCTATGTATTTGAATTCTTTGGGCTGGTTTTTGGATTAATCTCTCAAAACAGATCTCAGTTTAGGGCTGTGTTGTAGTTTCTGCTCTGTTATGTGCAGGCTTTTAAGGCTCTACTTGGTGAAGGAGGAGAAGAGACAGAACTGGCAACAAGTATGGGTTCGGGGAATGGGGAGGCTGAGTCAATCTTTCCCCCAATTGTGTACCAAGGAGATAGCACAAAAAGGAAAGGGAGAGGAAGAGAAGGATTTTAGCAGCATCTTTGAGACTAATTGGTTTTATTTTATCAAGAGGTTTTATGGATTCCAGCCCACTTCTTCAGATGTACTGCTGGAGGATAAAATTTATGGCCATAGGTGTTTAAGCAGTTACATTGTTGTGAGGTGTGATCAGTGAGTAATGAATGGGATATAGAGAAATACAGTTATTTGTATCTCTGAGGATGTAATGCATGAGAAGATGTATACCCTAGGTGTAGGTGGACACATTAGAATTAAAATGCATCCTCATTGGATGGATAACACTGGATAATGGATAACACTGCAACAAAAGCAGGAATTTGTGACATTCCTTCTAACAAAAGTTTTGATACCACAGTGCCAGGCTGAGAAGAGTAGTAGCAAAATGCTTTAGACCCTAAATGGAGTGGTTTTATTTATTAAAGTGCATGCTCAAGTGATGCCAACTGTAGCATATGAGGCATATGAGACAACATGGAAAGTTTTTTAAGCCTCAGAATGATCATTCTGTAAAACAGCTATTTGCCTATGTATTCATTTTATTTGTACTGCAATTTGTTGTTGTTGTGTGACTTCAAGTTGTTTACAATTTATGGTGACCCTTAGGTGAACCTATCGCAGGGTTTTCTGAGGGCTGAGAGTATGTGACTTGCCCAAGGTCACCCAGTGGGTTTTCATGGCCAAGCGGGGATTCAAACCCTGGTCTCCAGAATCGCAGGCCAACACTACACCATGCTGGCTCTCAATACTTATGGATAAAAAGGACACCTAGAAAGGAAAGGCCACAAGGGGGAGCCAGAAGGTAGTATGTTGCTAGGCAGATTTCAATAGTGGGTTTGGTACAGGGTAATGTTAAGTGGCAATGTAGAGATGGAGAGGGGTGGGCCTATACAATCCCGAATCTCTCTGAGAGCAGGCAGGCATTTTTAGGTGCACAATTGCCCTCCTCCTCCTCCTGAAGAATAAATGGTGGACATTTTATGGTCCTGGGAAGGAAACATCTCACCAAATCTGACCAGAAGGAAATAAATGTACAGTAGTTTTACAGCTCATCAACTGCACAGTGTTAGAAACTGACCAGCATTGAGCTCTCCCTCCTCCCTTGAGTAGCATCTCCTGTGTACTCTGCCATCAGTTCCATATTCTTAACAGCACTATAAAGCAGGTGTCAGAGCAGGTATAGAATGGGAGGGGTCGAAACGATAGAGGCCAGCACTACTCAAAGACTGATGTCAGTCAGTGAGCAATCAGCTGCTGGTTTGCAACAGATTCCAGGAATCTATGCAACTACGATAATAACATGGCACAAATATGATACCAGCTCCTGGCACATGGGGGGGGGGCAGAAATGCCAGTCCATCCTGTCAGGAATCTTGGGAAGCACTGATGTAGACATAAATCCATAAGGTCACAGGGAGAAAAAGTTAAGGCAAACAAAGGCTTCTCTATTGCAAAGCTTCAGGACAGGGAGTGCTATGTAGGGTAATACACCCTGCAGTAAAGATATTGGCACTCCCAAACTTTTAACAACTAGTACACTGGACCTCTTTTCTAGTACTTGGGTATGGCAAAAGAGACTTCTTTTCTGAGGCCAGGGTACATTACTGGAACATGTGATGTTACAGTAAAGGAATTATGGCAAAGGATGTCCAGAGGAGGGCGACTAAAATGGTGAAAGGTCTGGAAACCATGCTTTATGAGGAGAGACTTAGGGACATGGGTATGTTTAGCCTGGAAAAAAGACGGTTAAGAGGTGATATGATAGCCCTGTTTAAGTATTTGAAGGGGTGTCACGTTGAGGATGGAGCAAGCTTGTTTTTTGCTGCTCCAGAGATTGGAACACAGAGCAATGGATGCAAGCTCCAGGAACAGAGATTCCACCTCAACACTAGGAGGAACTTTTTGACAGTAAGAGCTGTTCAGCAGTGGAACGCACTCCCTCAGAGCGTGGTGGGGTCTCCTTCCTTGGAGGTCTTTAAACAGAGGCTGGATGGCCATCTGTCAGGGATGCTTTGATCGTGATTTCCTGCATGGCAGGGGGTTGGACTGGATGGCCCTCGTGGTCTCTTCCAACTCTACAATTCTATGATTCTATGATCAGAATTTGGAAAAATTAATTTTTGGACCATGACTTCTTCAGTCCCCCACCCAGTATGACTACTTGTCATGCTGGTTGGGGATCTGCAGAACAATTGCCCTATCAACACAAGCTCTGCAAGGGATAATTTTACACTTATTTAGATAATTTTTCATTCATCAAGTAAACACAACCAACTTCAACATTTTGGGAATTAGAGACATTGGAGGGGGGCATATGGGCATCACTGCTAAAAGACCCACGGCCCTGTTCCACTGCCAAGAATCCCCCTGCTGTTGCCACCTGCCTCCACCTAAAAGACCCTCCACCTGTTGCCACCTGCCACTTCTGAGCAAAGGAAGGCAAGCAAGTGAATGGAGATAGCAGTGAGGCGAGACAACAGCTTCTGCCGCCTTGCTTGATCACTGTCTCTCAGTCACAGTTTTCCTCTTTGGCAAATGAGAAGCTGGCACTGGGGTTGGCCTGCCTGAGGTGCAGTTGTAGAACTGAGGGCTCCTGCTCAATCTCCCACCCAATCTATGTCCCTAATGGCACCCTCCTGCACAATCAATCAACTGACACTGTGGTTGCTTTTAATGGCACCCAAATTTCACAGCAGGTCTAACTGCACAATTCCCTCCCTCTGATATCCCAGCTTTTTTCTGGTTAGGAAAGAAAGTTGTGAGATCTTGGAAATAAGTGGTTTATTGGCTTCATGGGATGCTGTTTATTAGCTTCAAGAAATAGCTTTCTCAATGCTGCTTCCTGTAGGGACTATCCATGCACCAAGTTAATCAGCTACTTGTCTTGTCTGAGTCAGCAGAAAGGGCAGAAGTGGCTTCAAACAGAAGGTAATATTTTCACTTGTCAAAAGTGGCAGTGAATCCCCCAGGAAAAGTCTGGCTTTCTTTGGTCAGCTAAGGCTTGTGCACCAGCTGTCCTAGAGACATCAGATCTGCCCACAGTGACATGTGCCTTACTTACATCCCATCTGAATTATTAAGACACACTCTAGCTGGGGCTGTCTTTGACAAGTGCTCAGAAACTTCAGCTGGTCCAAAGAGCTGCAGCCAGATTGTAAACCAGGGCTGGCAACAGACAGCACATAGCTCCCTTGTTGCAACAGCTCCACTGGCTGACGGACCATCTCCAAACACAATTCAAAGTGTTGGTTATAACATATAAAGCCCTATGTGGCTTAGCTTCTGGCTACCTGACATCCATATGTATCCCCACATATGACCCTGCCTTTGTTTTGAGATCTTCTGAGGAGGCCCTTCTCTCTCTCTCTCTCTCTCTCTCTCTCTCTCTCACACACACACACACACATAACCTTCACAGGTACATCTGGTGGGAACACAGGGCCTTCTCTGTGGTTGCTCACAGACTCTGGAACTTTAGACTGGCATCCTCACACATAACTAATATGTGTTTTAAACTAATATTATGTTTATATGTTCACGTGTTGTTCCCTGCCTCGAGCCACAAGGAGAGGTGGGTAAGAAATAAATATCATCATCATCATCTTAGCTTTTGTAACATGTGTTTTTTTAGCTGTTCTCTGTTTTAACTTTTATAAGCCACCTTGAGCCCCAGGGCTGGGGAAAAGGTGGGATATTAAATAAATAAAAAATGCTAGATGGCTGTATCTAGTCCATGTCTCACAGACTTATCTCTTCACAATATGAAGCTTGAGTGTAACTGTGTTAATGGAAGGGCTGAAGATGGACAAGTCACCAAATGGAAGAGGTTCTGATGTCTTTTAACAGCAGGGATGCTTAAACAAGTGTGTACATATCTATCATCACTGTGATAAGACATCTGGCTAAAAGTCTTCTTGCCAGGCAGTTCTTGAAGTCACAGGAGATCCTGTTTTGCTAAGCATTTGGAGTTCTGCAGGCACAGGTTATGGTCACACCAGGACAGGAAACATTATTTTAGGACTGCAACTTCCAGTATCTTCAGACTAGAGGATTTTGGGAAAGCAATCCAAAAAGTAACTCTTTTGGTTCATAACTTTATAATGTGCTCTCTGTGGAGCTGTCCTTGAAGATGACTCAGAAGCTACAGCTAAGTACAAAATGCAGCAGCAAGATTGCTGACTGGGGTATCGTACAGACAACACATAACACCAGTTTTAAAGGAGCTGTAATTGGATGTCATTTCACTTCTAGTCTGGATTCAGGTGCTTGTGATGACGCTCAAAGCCTTAAATGGCCTGGGGCTTTGACACGTGAAAGAGCACCTCACTGTATGTATGCATGTATATGCCTTCCTGAGGATTGAGCTCTGTGGCATAGGAGAGGGTCTTCTTTGGTTGTGGTGCCCCACTTCTGGACTGTCTTCCCTTTGGAGGGCTGACTAGAGCCAATGTTGGTTATTTTTGGCATCAGGTTAAGAAACAGCTTTTTATTATTTATTATTTTTATTAAAGTTGTTAGGGCCTGATTTACTTCTAACCATGTTTGTTGTGTGCCTTCAAGGTCATTTCTGACTTATGGCAATCCTAAGCCAACCCTATCATGGAGTTTTCTTGGCAAGATTTGTTCAGAGGAGCTTTGCCTTTGCCTTCCCCTGAGAGAATGTAACTTGCCCAAGGTCACTCAGTAGGTTTCCATGGCTGAGCGCAGAACTGAACCCTGTTCTCCAGAGTCATACTCCAATGCTCAAACCACTACACCATGCTGGCATGTAATTAATGCTTAAAAGTAAATTAAAAAGTAAGTAACCTTTTAAATGGGGGAGGGTGGGGGTGGGTGGTGTTTGGGGATTTTAATCTGTATTGGTATTTTAATTTTTGTAAGCCGCCCCGACTGTTTTTAACAGAGGGGCGGGATAAAAATAAATTTTATTATTATTATTATTATTATTATTATTATTAAATCTGTTTTGATTTGTTGAGTTGTTTAATATGTTCTTATCTTGTTTGAATTAATTACTGATTTTAATCTGGGATTGTTTAAACTCTGTTTACTGCCCTGAGAACTCACAATAATAGGACTGGATAAAAATATTATAATTAATAAATGATAAATAAATAACACTGAGTGAAAGAATTGAATACAAGATGATCTGAGTGACTCTGCTCTCCCTTCCACATCAGGCAGGTAACAGTTTTGTACACAATGATGGGTGGTAGCTCCCATGGCAGAGATGATGGTGAATCTGTTCTAGATTTTCATCTAGACTCTAAAGGAGCTTTCTAAAGTGCTGAGCCTATTTTGGGGATGGGGTTCTGCACTTTGTATATTTCTCTTCAAGTCTAGACTCAAGCAAAGAGTGGAATCCACTGACCCAATGACTTAGGAGCCACAAGTTGCCACGGTTTGTACACTGAGACAATATCTACTTCCCACCAATTGCGTGTCATTAAGAAAATACATTTTATAAATATCTATACATCATTATGAACAATAGGTACCTATATTTCTTGCAGGCTGAAAATTTTGTGCCCAAGATAAGCAAACACACACACATACATCAAGAGCTGGCTAACATAAAGCACTACTTTTCAACATGTCTTCCTTCAGAGAACTCATTTCATATTGACTTGTATGTGGTAGAACTGTGGCATACTACAGAAGATTCTGGGAATATATTTTTAAGGCATCCACTCAGTTTACCTGAGGTGCTGCCCAGATCTGTTGGACATCGTTCCATATGAAATAATTACACACTGTAACATATATCCAACCATTCCTTGCAAGTGTCTACAGGGGAAAGTCATTAACAGTGGTCAAGTCAAGAAAATTCCTCTGGACTGACCAAAAAGAGCTCTCTTGTCCAGCTAAGTTTGGATACCAAAGACATGCAGAGAGGGATACCAGTGGCTGGCAAGCAATGAAGGAATTCTCTGACCTTAGGAACTCAATCACAGCTTGAATATTAAGAACTGTTCCATTTGTTTGTAGCATATACTGTACTTGTGTTTCCCACAGGGAAAAAAAAAAACAGAAAAGGTGGAGAGAAAACACACATGTAAACATATCTGGGGAGCCTGGATTGATGAAGCTTCCAGAGAGAAGTACACACATAAATTCATTACCTGTACTTTGAATGTTGGCTCTGGGAAATACCAGTATAACACCACTGGACACACTAACTTTCTAAAACATGGAGGCTTCCTGTGGTTTCTGCTGGCTTTCACTGGGAGATTTAGTGGTATGTGACAGCAGGGAAGGGAGACAACAGTTTGCAGCATGTTTATAAAAACATGTATAACCAGAAAAATAAATAAAATATACAATTCAGTGGTTTCTTGAGAAACGTGAAGCCCTCTCCCATGCTACTGGATGATGTTTTTAAATACAGAGCTTATATTTTCAGATGTTGTGCCAAAGGCCTATCTAGTTTAGCACCCTGTTTTCAGCAGTCCAGCCAGATGCTGATGGGAAGCAGAAAAGCAAGGTATGAGGGCAACCGCTAGGTAATATAAAGAGGCATATGGCTTCTGGAACTGGAGAAGATCAAGACTTATCCTTTGTGACTGGTAGCCATTGCTAGCCTTGTCATCCATGAATGTGTGTAATTACCATTCAAAGCCTTCCAAACTGGTAGCCATCACTACATCTCGTTTCAGTGAAGTCTACAGTTTAACTATATTATGTGTGAAGACCTTCCTCCTATCTGTCTTGAATCTCCCACCATTCAGCTTCAGTAGATTACTCTGTGTTCTAGTGTTATGAGGGTAGAGGAAGATTATTGAGAATGTAGAAGTGAATCCCACAGCTTAACCTTGTGCTGCTGAGGAAGCATTTCCTTTTGTGCATCCTGAATCTCCCAACCATTTCTAAAATGGAATAAAGAATAAGTTTTTGGTGTAACATTTTGTGAGTAAAAGATACTCCTTCAGATCAAACTACAAAAAAATATTTCCCAGATTATGATATTGATAATATAGTTGGCCGTCCATATCCACGGATTCTGCATTGATGGATTCAACCATCAACGGCTTGAAAATCCGTGCTTGCCCCCTGCAACTTCACCAAAACTTCCACCAGATCTTGGGGGCTGCAAAATGGTCAAATTGATGTACTGTCTAACAACATACTTGCCTCTGCACCTCAAACCTTCCTTCTGCTTAGTAACCTTTTCTCCCCACCTCCACTTTGGAGTAACATGAGAAGCACCAGAGAATAAGTGATCAAAATGAACAAACACACATCACATATGCACGATATCAAAGCCACCTTCTCCCAAAATGAAGATTAGTTTAGAAGCAAACTACAAAAGCAGCAGCAAGCAAGAGAACCGAGGAAGAAGGGAAGCACCCGGAAAAACCCACAACGTACTATTCCCGTTCCTCTCGCTCCTGCTGCCAGCGCCGCCGCCTGGGGACAGAAGAAAAATAATAAAGAAAATAAAAATAATGGGAGAGGTATAAACAAATTGGAACTTTCAATGATGTGCCAGGATTCTCCTTGCTCCTGGCTGATATTTCCTGGAGAGGAAACTTTTCACAAACTTTGACCTGAGGAAGAAAATAAAGTTACGTCTTGCAGCTCACCAATGGTGTAACATTGGTGGAAGTTGCTAAGCACTGGACATCTTTTGCTTCCCCGTTTGAAAATTTTCCTGCTCTCTCAGGTATCTGTTCTACACTCCTACTCTAGAGCTTGGAAAAATTACTGTTGGACTCCAACTTCCTAAAACATATACAGTAACTCTCCTGTTAGAACAGCTTCACTAGCTACTTTTTTTGTGTGGGTACAATTCAAAACAGTGGTTATGACCTATAAAGTCCTATACAGTTTGCATCTAGACCTTCTGAAAGATAGTATCTCCCAATATAAGCCCCCTTGAGTTTTAAGATCCCTATCCCACCGCCATCACAAGTAAATCTGTTGAAGACACAGCAGAGAGCTTTCTCAGTGACTGACTGTGGAATTCCCTCCCAGAAGAGACTTGGTTGGCCCCCTCTCTTCTCTCTTTCTATTGACAGCCAAAGGAGATCTTTATGTTTGCCCAGGTCATTGAGAGCTGACTGTCTGCTGGAGGAAATCTCTTCATTAGGGTATGTTGTCTTTGTATTTGCACTTGTATTATTAGTATTATAGTTCAACTGCCTTTTAAAAATGGTTTTAAATTAATGTTTTTAATGTGATAGTTCAATTGTATTTTTTTAAAAAACCTTAGTAACATCCATTGTTAAGTGTATTTTTCTTTAACTCCGCTATTAGCCACCTTAGGTCCCATACTGGAAGAAAGGCAGGATATAAATTATTTACTTCCAGAACCCCCATATCCAACATGGTCATTGCAGTCATCTGCTGGCAATATGAATTTGACTTATGGTGACTATATGAATAACAGACCTCTGAGAGCCCTGGCATTGTTTAGAAATTATTTGCATCAGAGCTTAGAAAAGCCACTGGCTATGCTAACTGAGGAATTCTGGAAGATGAAGTCAAAACAGAAACTTTTCCAAGCTCTGTTCTTGTCAGATTTGATTTACAAATGTTTTTCCAGACAAAACTGAATGTAAAATGAATGTACCCTTCTCTGCAGAAACATTCTTCACCTCCAATATGTGGACCATGCAGCTGCAGATGAAAACCATAACTGCAAAAAACACACTAGCTGATATTCTGGAATAGCTCCCTTCAAGAACACTGGCATTCCTAAAGAAGTGAGGCCTCTATACATCATCGGCATCTTCTCACAGTCTTTTGCTGCATTTGCTCTGTGGAACTTGTTTGCCTGTTTTTTTTTTTCTTCTTATCTATATACATTTTTAAAAAATATATGTGTACTGCTTCTCCATGGCAAAGCATGATCCTAGCTTGGTACCAAAAACATAAACAGCATATAATGTATCAACCATAGAATTAGAATCATTTTAAAAAAGCATAAAACATCAAACAAAACACACCAAATTTTCAAAATGTCCTTTAAAAAAATGTTAAAATTCTCCTCAAAATGCATGGACAAATAAGGACATTTTAATTTGGCACTGAAAAGAACACAGAAGCAATAGGACAATCATATCCCCCTTGGGAGAGCATTCCAAATTCACAGTTCCATCACGAAGAATGCCCTCTTTCAATGCACTTCTCCCAATGACGGCAATCTCTCTTTATATCTAAAGAAAGTGTGAAGAACCAGCTGTCCTCTAGATACTGTTGGACACCAAAACCAATCAGCCCCAGCCTGATTGGCCAATGGCTGTGAATGATGGGAGCTATAGTTCAACAACCCCTGGAGAACAACAGTTTCTTCACTCTTCGTTTAAGGGCAACAACTTTTTTGAAGCTGAAAGTCCAAGGCTGCTTAGTGCCTGTATGGGAGACCCACTCAAGTATCTTGTGTATTCTACCTTTAGCTCATGGAGGAAAGGCAATAAAAACAGAGCGGCTGCAATTTTACAGTACTGTGGTAGGACTTGCACAGTTCAAGTTAAGCTTTTTAGCTGACCAATCTTATCTCTTGCCTGCTCAAGGTGAAAGCCTTGGAAACTGATAGGCTCTCTTCCATGAGAGGTTTTTAAGCGGAGACTGTATGGACATCTTACCATGGATGCTATAGCTGCCGGTTGCATTGGTAGAGATTTGGATGAGATGACCTTTGATGTCTCTGCAAAATCCATGATTCTACTTCAAGATGCAGGTCTACCCTCTGCTCTCCATTGTTGGCTTGCATTGATGTGTACGGGGCAATGGTTACAGAAATCCTTTTTTTCTCCCTCAGTTACAGAAGGTTATAATTAACCACTCTTTCAACCAAGCTCTTTTTCTTATACCAATGTTCTAACTTAAGACACCCTGCAGCTCCCAAACCACCAAATGTTGCCAGCTTTCATTTCAGCAGATTGAAAAATGTATTAGCCTATAGAAATGAAAGCTTCAACATCCAAGAACACAGCAGGCCGCTCTGTTCCAAACTGATTGGGAAACGAATGTCAGTAAAATCAAAGATTTGATTTTCTCAGCAAGCTATTTTGAAGGCTAAGAAACAGCTTTGCATATTCTGTGATATACCTCACCCAATTCCTATCATCTATTAGCATCTCTGTCTCTTTGGGGCCTTAAATTACCATTTTTTTAAGTAATCCTTAATGATCTACATATCTCTGAAATCCAACTGGCATCAGAATTGTGTTTCATTGGAAAACTGGAGGAAGGCCTTTGTGGCAGCTGCACCCAAACTTAGGAATCTTATCTCTAGTTTGCACTTTTGTTAGTGATTTTTTTGGTGTGTGGAACATGTCTTTCAACACACAGGCATTTGGAAGAGAAATTTTATTCCTCCTCTGATTGATGCATTTTAACTGTGGCTCTTTTACAAACATGTTAATTATATTTACAGATGCCATTAAAAATACTTAATTGTTGTTTAATGTGATATGTTTTTATTGAATGTATTAATGCCAGCTTGAGCACTATTGGTGAAAAGGTGGGATAGGTATATACAAGACAACAATAACAAGTGACTTGCAACAAAAGTTTGCATGTGGAATGCTCTTCTTTAGAGTCTCAGCCAGACATCAATGTCACCTTTCAGGATATGCCATGCCATGCCATGCCGTTTCCTTTTCTACTGACAGCAAATATTATATGGTCAGTAGGCATACACGATTGCCACCGGGTGTTTTTCGAGGGAGGAGGGGGCTATGGTCCTCCCTTAGGGGTTTTCCTAAGGATTTTTTAAATACATCCACAAGCTTTGTCATGGATGCTGTTACCAGCAACTTGTGCACAGATGATGCTGGCCTCCCAAAACTAGCATTTGGACAATAACCTTACTAAAAGTATATATGAGTCTACTGTCCTTTATAAGGTAGCCCCTGTCCATCAATTGCCCTGAATAGCTACCTGTTAAGACAGTTCTTTATGATCTACCTTTCAAGCTGGACCACCTAGTATTATAGGAGAAAAGGCATAATGCCTTGAAATACCCATTGCTATCCAAAGAACTCAACAGCTAGTTCCATGTATCACCATTATCATTGTAATTTATACCTGCCCTTTCCTGAAAACCAGCATTTAAGGCTGCTGTACTGAAAGGGGAATTAGGCAGAGCCTGGATCGCAACTCCAGAATTCTCCAGTCAGCACACAGCACAGCTGGCTGGGGAATTCTGAGGGCTGTAGTCTAAAACATGAACTTTATCAGATCCGGGACCAATGGCAGCTTTACATAGCACAACAAGGGGGAGTTTCAAAATTTTTGTGATAATTGGCACTAGGGACTGTTGTACTAACTTTACCTCGGCTAGTATTGGACTGAAGAGAATGTTTCTGTATTGTTATAGTAAACAGAGAGTTTTACTTGCCTGTCAGCATCAGTCACCAATGCCAGACGCCCATAATCCCAGGCCACTTTACGTAAAATGGAAAAAACAAACAGTAGTGCCTGCAGAAAGGCAAATAAGGAAATGTAAGGCAAAGTTCTCCTAGTTGGCTGGCTGACATAGGTATCACTGTAATGCTCCCAATAACATACAATGAACAGCAAAGTTGGCTTACTGCATACTAGTAACCAGAACTGAAGCACTACAAAGGCCAAATTCTTCAAATTTATCACAAAATAACATTACATTAAAAAAGTGCATATTTTGTTTTTTTCCTGGTAATTAATGTACCTACAGACTGTTAGCCACAAACTCTGTGAGCCTGTAGTGGTTTTACTTTTATTTTGATGGTGCAGAATAAACATTTCTGGTACTTCAACTTCCTGTGTGTGTGTGTGCGTGCGTGCGTGTGCGTGTGTAAACGCAGAAAAAATCCCAACCCGGAAACATCTCCTAAACCCAAGGAGACCTTCTGCTTTGCTTTCTGCAACCGGACTTGTTTATCTCGGATTGGCCTTTTCAGTCATCAGCACGCTTGCAGAAAGCGCAGGATGAGTCCTTCCTGAATCTTCGTTTGTGAAGAAAAGCCACACACACACACACACACACACACACACTATTATATTATATTATATTATATTATATTATATTATATTATATTAATACTGTATGGAAGGTCTGAGGTTTATTGTAAATTCTGCAGTTGGGACAGCTGGGATAGCTGTACCTATCTCAAAGCTACACACAATTATTTACTAATCTCCCATATACATACATAATATTTCTTTAGTATAATTACCCCCTCCACCCACCCACCCCACCCATCCTGGGAACAGTGTATCTTATAAACTTCCTTTTTCTCTTATGTGGAAAATCTTTAACTGTTTCCTTAACATTCTCATACCCCTTCCTCCCTTCAACAAACTCAATCATTATGCTCCAGTTACTAAGCCAAACCTCTTCTTTCAATTGGCCAAAACATACCCTGCTTTTTTCCATTATAAAATCAAACATCATATATTTTATGCTATATTGCTTCCATCTATTACAATTCTACTTTTTCCACTTTTCTTTATTTTTCCAGCCATATGCAATCACTGCTACTAATTAATTGTTTAGCTAGGTATTTCTTCCCTTTCTGTAATCCTATAATCCTAACATTGCTAGTAATACTTCTTTCTTTATTTAACTGAATCCCCCTCCAATTATTTTACTCATTTCTTGTTCTTCTGTTTCATTCCAAAATTTTTGTACTTCACAACACTCGTGCCACATATGAATGTAGTTTCCTTTGCTCCCACACCCATGCCAACAAGCAGGTGAAACATTTTTATTAATATATGCTAACTGATGTGGTGTTCTGTACCATCTTCCTATTATTTTCATCTGTAATTCTCTAACCTTATTGTTTTTAATAGTTTTAATTTCTTGTAGCCATTGTTGGATTTCCTTCTTTTTAGAACTTCCAGTATGTATGTGTGTGTATAAAATCAACATTCAAGCCCTTAAGATTTCCAGCACTTTAAAATATAGCGCATATGAAAGCAGCTGGGAACGGTTCCCAAGTGTGCCTTCCAATGCTGAAAAGAGTATCAAGTTAATGACAGGCATGGTTGTAACATGTAATCTGGCCCATACTGGCAAACCAGTGGGTGGGTGTAAAGGAAAAAAAAGGCTTGCCTATTGTCATAAGTCCCTTTAGATATTGCTGGACTGTAACACCTATCTTTCATCACTACTGACTATGTTGTTTAGGGCTGCTGGAAGCTGAAATCCAACAACAGTTGCAGGGCCAAATGATTTCCAATTCTGTATTAAGGTCTGAATCCAAGAGCTAGTTCCAACTAGAGCAGACTCACTGAATCAATAGGAACTGCAGTTCCTATAGGAACTTGTTCCATTAATTCAGAGGGTCTGGTATAGCTGGTACTGGGAAATGGATTTAGGCTTATGTTTCCCACCATCTGCAGTTTAAAACCCGCAAGTGAACTCTTTGTGAGGCCATGAAAAGAGGCAGTGCCTGCAAAAGTTATTTTTCTGGAATACAACTCCCAGAACCCCCCACCCAACATGTGCAGCATGAAGAGGATCCCAGGTTCAACCCTTAACATGTCCACTGAAGCCAATAACATTTCTGCCACCATGTGAGACTGAGACATATAGATTTTGTGCCTTTGGCTGTTTCTGGGTAAAAGCTGCACCAAAGTAGCAATAGTATTCTTGCCCCAAGCCAGGTATCAACAGAACTTACAAGAAAACACATAAAATCAAGGGCCAGAACAGTGGGCACCCCTCCGAAGGGCAAGCCCTGCAGCACAGTGCTGCGGATGCGGGCACTGTAGCAGTAGTCCTTGGTGATGTTGTTGCTGCAGCTGGAAGACCTGCAGGTAGTCTCAACTGCGCCCAAGGCAACGAACACAAAGGGAAGCATCTCTATTGCTTCATTGTCTTATCTGTGGGAGAAAGAAGAGAACTTCATTAGGAGCAAGAGGGAAAACGCCAGCTTGCCTGGCACCTCAGATCATACAAGATGAAAGCAGTTTTTGAGGGGGGTGGGGCGGAGCTTTAGGGACCAGTTTGCCCGCTTTTGTCTTCCAGCTCCCATGTTCCTACCTGCTCAGCTGCTTCTTGCATTGCATGGGCTCAGGTGTTTGCATTGCCAAGCTAGACAGATGAGAAGGCCCACCAGACAACCTTTATCTCAAGCCCACAATCTTTTATCCCTGCAAATGCTAAAACAAGTGTAATATAAAACCAAAGCTTGGAATTAACTGGTTAAATTTAGTTATATTTAACTAGTCATGTCTTAACGTGTTCCTCCTTCCACTGATGAGACTTATCAAGTAAATTTGCTGGTTAATAGCACTCACTACTCATGTGGTGCAATGAATAAAAGGTTTTGTCTTACTATTCATTGTGGGGGGGGGTAGTCTAAAGAAGAAGCCATTTAGAGAGGACTAAGGTTGTTAGAAATTAAAGATAAAAAGGATTAAACTTGGGACATACATGCAAAACATGTGCCCTAGAAGTGACTTTTGCAGACCATGCTTCTTGATTATAAGAAAACACTTATTCTACAGAATAAAAAGTGTTCTGTACATGGTCAGAGGCATTCAATAATTCTAATTAAGAATTCTCCACTCATTGGCTAATCCTTGTAGCCACTTGCTGCTACACTTCAGTACTCCATTGTAACACTGTCCTCTAACTGGAATGAATACAAAATTCCTTATTTATATTTTCCAATCCAGACAAACTTCAAAGTATTTACAGGTGGAGTGAACAGCATACATGTTTGGATTAGGTGGCGTGGAAAGAAGAGTGAAGCAGATCAGTGACAAAAATGAAACTTTGCATTTTGTTAAGATTCCATGTTTTAGGTCAGACTTCCTCAAGCATCAGGAAAACATTATACTACAAATCCCACATTTTTAGAAGAACTGTATTACAAATCCCACCATCCCCAGCCATCAGACTATAGGATTGGTAAGTCCAATGCATCTAGGGAAGGTCTTCAAAAGCTATAAAAAGAACATTTCTGAAGGTGTGAATAACAAAATGTGCTGCTAGGGGGGAACAGTGAAAACCAAACACACAATTTTCTGCATTTCCAATTTTTTTTTGAGAAAACAGTTTAGTTAATAAATTAACTAATAATCAAAACACAATGAGTGAAATTTTACCCTTTTTTAATATTAACAGCAACAAATTATTTTCCCTATTTCTAACTATCAGCATTAGCCAATTATTTTTCTAGCATTCCATGTTCAGTGTAAAATGTCTTAATGCTGATGAGGAGATGGATTAATAGCTGCCTTACCATTGTTCACTGTGGGATAATTCCCAAAGTAAGAAGTTTTCTTTGTAAAATATTAAAATTATTTATTATTCCATCACTGTATTAACATATGATATGAAGTTATACAGAGACAATATGCTGAAAATATCTATGTGTGTGTATGTGCCTTCAAGTTAAATTATGAGTTCCAAATTATGAACTGATTGTTTTAATATGTATGCTTTTAAAAATGATGTTATACTCTTAACTGATTATGTATCTTTAATTGTTCATGTCTTTTAACTGTGTTATGTGTCTATTTGTTGCTGTATTTTAATCTGTGGGTAAGAAACAATGACATCATCATCATCATCTCCTCCTCCTCTTATCAACTGTCATCTTATGCTGACCACAGAAATTTCATAGGGTTTCCTTAGGCAAGGAATACTTAGAGGTAGTTTTGCCAGGTCCTTCTTCTGAAATATAACCTAAAGCACCTGGTATTCTTTGGCAGTCTCCTATCCAAGTACTAACCAGAGCTGACTCTGTTTAGCTTCCAAGATCAGAAAAGATCTGGTGCTTTTAGGGTATTTATGTAACATCTCGAAGCTCATGCTTCCCTATGAAATACTTTTATGCTCACTGCTGGATGCATGTGGAACACCTCCTCTATTTAAGTTATAGATCCAAGATCTCTTTTCTTTCTGACTGCTATCCTTAAGGAGTCACCGTTTGAAGAAAGGGCTAAATTTACAACTTCTGAGTGCTCAAGACTGAACACATATCTCTTGGATCAGTTTATCATGTAAAAACAATGCTGAATACGGTATATTGTTTTGATAGGTCTGCAGTGTATTTATGCCAGTACTTTAAAAATATAAGCTGCAACATGTCTCACTAAGATTTAGAAATATTTGGGGAATCTACAAAGTATATACAGGTTGACCCCTGTATCCTCAGGGGATCCATTCTAGGACCCCCCATGGATACCTGAGACCATGGATAATAGGGAATTCTATTATTTTCAATGAGATGAACACTGGAAGTTGACCATAAAATCATACTGGAGGACCTGTAAATGCCTAGAGAGAACATATTTTTTTCAAACATGGATAAGTGAAACTGTGGATACCAAATCTGTAGATATGTTGGGGGGGGGGCAACCTGAATTTGTAGCCTGAGACTTATCAACTATGCCCTAATTCTGGAATTTGCCTGTGCGCTCCCCCCATTTGTTTTAAGGGACTTTGGGAACACCCAATATTGGCCAAGTGTATCTTGGTATGTACAAACTGTTCTTTTCAACAGTTGGTCCTAAGTACATGGTCCTAAGTACATGGTCACAGTTTCCTCTTTTTTCAAAGTACAAAGAATGCAATTTGCAAAAATAGCTTCTCAACAAAACAGAACAGAACAAAACAAAACAAACAGGAAATGTATGTCTCTTCTTCCAGCTAGTAGGAAGTCAAAGCTTAGCTAACACTGTGAATTCCAATCCCTAACTGAAATGTGCATAACCCATTTCTTCAAATCCAGCATCGATCAGTAGAGAACAGTTAATGCAAACTATTCTAATATTAAACCCAGAACTCAGAGAAGTTCCTGTGCTGGCTGGAGGATTCTGGGAGTTGCCATCTAAAAAAGTAACTTTTCCAAACTCTGACTGAAAGGCTGCCCAGTGGCTGAGCTAGAGAGTTATTTATCTTGAAAAGCAGACTGGCATCCTAGCAGCGTAAATTGGTAATGGAACAGGCTTTGTTATGAAACCTGTATCACAGAATTCCTCCCCTTGCTTTCACAAATTAATTCCTGCTGGCTTGAATGAGTACAGCTCACATGGATTCAAGCTGGCAGAAGAATGGTAAACAAAGGGCCATGCAGAGTATTGATTGACAAGCTCTGCATACAGGGAATCACCACAAGGCTGGGACTTTGCTGACTTAATAGGAGGCGCGAAGAAGATCTGGGAAGGGAGCCATGTAGTGCATTAAATGCATTTCAGAGATAGAATGAAAAAGATAGGGAGATACTGCCAGAGTGGTGGATGGATGAAGAGACAAAAAGCAGAACAGCAGGACTCAGCCCTGGGAAAGCAAGGCTGAGGAATGTCTGCAAAGAAAAATTAATGAGACAGATACCAGGAGGGACTGACAAACCTAAGAAAGTGTGAGTAGGGGGGATGGGGGAGGAGAAAGAGTGGACAGCAGAACAGGGAGGAATCTGTAGCTTTTCAGCTGCACAAAGGCCTGAGGATTAAGGGAGAAAAGAGGAGTGGTACTGTTGGGCCAAATTAAAATTCATGGAACCCAGAGGATGAGCTGTATTCTCAAGAACAGATGCAGCCTTAGCCATGAGGCAAGGCAACCACAGGCAGAGGAACCTTGAGCCCTATTAGGGCAGCTACCGTATGTGTGGGAAGAGACAGATGTGAACAATGGGACCAAATTTACCAGGAAGTTTTTCTGATCACAGCTTGGAAGTTAGCATTAGGCCTAATGTATTATTTTTAAATAATTTAAAATGTTAATTCTCCAATCATGGATTTTTGAAAAACAAAAAACAAAACCAACCCAATTATTTATTTTGTTAAAACTGTCAAAATTTGAAAGTGGCATTTAAAAATACTTAAATGAGCACTAATGAATTAACGTGATGGCAAAGAGTAAACTAATGTTGTTGGCATTGTAACAATCCAAATAACAAATTCTAGAAAACCACTGTTAAAATCAACAAACTGATTTTAACAAATCATTCTGAAGCATTGCTCCTGAACAAGTCATGCATAAGATGAACAGGAAATACAGAATTCTGGATTGGGCAGCTTGTTAGAGAATGTGTGGCAATGGAGTGATGAGGAGAAGAATGCTACTTGCATTTTCTGTCTCAGATCCTAAAATATTTGGTGTTTCATTCTAGCTTTTGAGCACAAACCCCTCAGAACATAAGAGCCCTTCTAGATCAGAACAAAGGCTTCTCTTCTCCAGCAATCTGCTCCCACTGGGAGTGCTACCTATGTAAAGTTCACTGTTACTGCCCTACCTGAAGGAGGCCGCTTAAGACAACAACAAGGAAGAGGAAAGCCAATATATTGTAAGGAGCTCCAGTCAGAGCCAGAGGAGGCTGGCAGCCCTGCCCTGGAACTACTGGACCACTGGCTGCTGAACATCAAGAGCCAGACAGTGAGCCACTTTCTTTCTCAGAGAGCCGCAGGCTAAAACGCCAGCTGCAAAAGAGCAGGAAAAGCCTTGGCATTCTTTAACAGTATCCTGCTGAGGTAATTAGGGCAGCTGTGCTAATTACAGCTAGTTATGAATCAGCACAGCTCAAAATTATTCCTTTGTTCAAACAACCATTCCAAAATCTGTATAGCATTGTTCGACATTCCTTGCTCTACTGCTTCCTGGATTCCAGGTTGCTCCTTGGATTAGTCTCTTGCCTTTCCTTTTGAGTACTATTAGACTTTAGTTACTCAGGCAGCCTCTTGTATTTTGACTTCAGATTGCCTTGATCACACTTCTGTGTTTGCTGATTCTATGGAGATTATCAGACAATAAAACTATTTCAGGACAGGGACGACAGGAGATCGCTAAAAGGCTTACCTTTTAGACTACGTTGTCCCTCTCCTTGGATAATCCCATTCTGTTCCTGTTCTTCCCCCATTTCATCTTATTCATGGAAAAATCCATGAATAAGAGGCCCGTTCCATTTTATAACAGAACAACAGGTGAGTGAACAGGAGCCCCACTGTGCTCCTGGGATGACAACTGGCTGTGATGTCACCAGGAGGTCCGTGCCAGACACTTCCGGGTGCGATCCAGATGACAAGGTAAGTTAACCCCCCTTTCCCCCCTCCTCGGATGGCTTTTTTTAAAATGGGGTTTTGTGGCTGGTTTTGAGTTTTGACAGCTGGGGGAGTATATTTAAATTTTCCGCCTGGCCGTTCTCTCGTGAGAACAGCTGGGATTTGAGTTCCTGGTCGTAAAAGCAGCCTTATGATGGCTGCATTTATGACCGGGCAGCAAAGGGAAGGGGAGCCCGTTCCTGCTGCTGAATTAAGGTAGGGGTGTGAAACTTTTTCCTTTATTCTGCGGCAGGAATGGGAGTGGAGCGGGGGGGGGTTAGCAGGACAGAAACAGACCCTAATGGTCTGTCTGATAATCTCCTAAGTGTCTGACCATGGACTGCTGGGCTTTTGGGCTATTCCTTGTATCTGGACACTTGCTGCCTTCAACAGGACACCCACAAGCAGCTTGTGTTCCACAGTAAAGAATAAATAAGAGCATATGGCCTCTGGTACTAAAGGGAATATGTATTCATTATGACAAGTAGCTGTTGACAGCCTTATGATCCATGAACATGTCCAGTCCCCTTTAAAAGCCATCCAAGTTTGTGATCATCACTACCTTATGTGGCAATGCTCTCCAGAATGTCATTATGCATTGCGCGAAAAAGTACTTTCTTTTGCTTGTCCCTACCATTCAGCCTCAATGGATGACCCCAGGTTCTACCATTATAAGCAAAAGAAGAAAACTTCCTTTTACAGTTTCTCTATGCTATGTATAATTTTATACATTCATATCCCGTCTCTCCTTACTTCCCTTTTCTTTTAAAGCAAAACAGCCACGACCTTTTCCTCACAGTGCAATGATGGGAGGGAGGCAGGCAGCACCATATAACTACAGTCTACCTTATCACATTCATTTCTAAAAAAGCTACTGCAGTAGACAGCATTATCATATAATCAGAGAGTTGGAAGGACCATCAGGTCCAATCCCCTGCTCAATGCAGGCTCTCCAGCTACAGCATCCCAGCAAGTAGTTGTCCAGCATCTTTTTGAAGACATCTACAGAAGGAAACCCCACCACCTCTCTAGCAATTGGCTCCATTGTCAAACCACCCTCACTGTCAAAAAGTTCCTTCTAATGTTCAATGGAAACCTACCCTCCTGTAACTTAAAACAATTAGATCTAGTTCTATCCTTTGAGGCAGCAGAGAACAAGCCTGTTTGTTCTCCTCTTTGTGGCAGCCCTTGAGGCTTTAAAGAGTGTGATCATGTCACCCCTCAATCTTATCTTCAGCAAGTTGAATATGTCCAACTCCAACTTCTCATATGTTTTGTTCTCCATACCTCTTATAATCCTTGTAGCTCTTCTCTGAACTTGCTTCAACTTGTCTATATCCTTTGTAGCCCAGAACTGAACACAGTACTGTACTTCAGATGAGGCCTGACTAGTGCAGAATATAGGGGGACTACTATTTGCCTTGACTTCAAAGCTATGATTCTATTCATGCAAACTAAAATAGCATTTGCCTTCTTTGCTGCAGCATCAAACAGCTGGCTCATGTTCAACTTATTATCAACAATAATCCTAAGGTCATTTGCACATGTAATACTGCTGAGCCAACTATCCCCCATTTCTTCCATTTCTGGCCACTGTCATGTTACCTTTACTGAGTTTTTCTACAATTGAAAATGCAGTCACAAACTGTCTTGGCATGTGGAACACCCACATTGTTTCTGAGCTGAGAAGAATTGTATAAGAGCCTACTGCAAGAAAAAGGATATAGCTATAACATTCTACAGTGGGATACTCCCAGGAAATGATAAACCTTTGCATTTATAACACATGTTCCAACTATATACATGATTCCTACTACATTGACAACCATCCTTACAACCATTCTATAAAGCAGATTCAAATGCATTTAATGGTTTCAATATTTTTATCTGTTGTTCATAACTACAGGGGCCTGAAGGGCTGTGAGGTGATTCATAAATTCTGTCAATTAATTAATTAAGAAAGCAAGAAGCTCTAAGGGGCTGGAGAGAGAGTAGCTTGTTAATGACACGCTGAGTTGATGGAAGGAGTAAGACTGAAGCTCAGGGTTTCAAGCTCACACTGGTACCATTAGAGCATGACCTACATAAGGGTATGTCAGGGTCCATTCTGGCAAGGAGCCACTGTATCACTTATTAAGCATAGAATAACTGATCCAGTGTTTGGCATCTCTAGCAAGATCAGTTTCCTTTTTCTTGTAATCCATATATAGGGAATGCATACCCCCCCTCCATGTTCTTGGAGAGCAAATACCATCAACACTAGGTAGCATTGCTGAAGGTGAAGGATGAAAGAAGTTGCAGGATGACAATATCTGGAGGACCACAAGTTGTGTAACCACTTTTCTGAAGACATACTTGGAAAGATGGTAGTGGCAGTGGTGGTGATGGAGAGAAATTATTTGTTTGTTAAATTTATTAGTTACCCCATCACTCTTAATTTTTCGAAGTGATGAGCATTATGTCAGAAAGCTAACCAGAGTATAAATGAGATCACAGCAAAGTTAAATTATGCATCATGACTTTCCAAGCTCATCCCTCTTTGGCAAATGTACTGCAGTAGTAGGTAAAATGCTAACATAATATTGCACTTTTAATATAATTTCCCCCTGCATGGAGCCTGATATCTTTGGCTATCAGTTCTCTAAGTCAACTTTCCAAAGCCACACTGACAAACAGCTGACTACAGATAACATGAGAAAATATGGAGAACTTTTTATCATCTGGGCTCCCACCATCTGGGTTTCTAATCTACTCTTCGCAAGCAACACTTCTGTGTCAAGGCAGCACATGGCAGCTTAAGTGTCACATCATTTGTAGTTCTGGGATGGAGGATCCAACCTTACCAGAAGAGACTATGATCAATAAATAACTTAGTTGAACTCAGCTCCTACATACAGCCCTTTAGGAGTCCAGATAATTTGACTCCAACACCAACTAATTTATTTAATTCATATCCTACCTTTCTCCCAACATGGGACCCAAAGCAGACCCCAGACTCCTCAGTTTGTTGCCATTTGTGACACTCTGTATGTTGCCCTGCAAACCTTCCTGGCTCAAATGCTCAGACTCTTTTGATAAGACACTCCTGTGCATTCTGACCAAAGTATAGGTACTAGCATTTAATACTGATTGGCAACATCCTTCAAAGGCCCAACGCCATATCCCCAGCCAACAGCAAAGAAGATGCCTGCCGTCAAGGGATATAACTAGCCTTGTAAACTCATACAGGGCCGTGGTTTTCTTATATAATTACTGAAAGGCAAAATCCCCAAAACAAGACAAAACCACAGACACAGAGAGACCAATCTGCAGAGGTATTTTTGCTCTAGTCAGCTATGTGCTACTATAGATTTTGCAGCGCAGCACTGTAAATGACAGGGGCTTTGAACTGGCAAAGCTCAGGGACCTTATGCTCTGTGCCACCACAACAGCTCGCAAGTCAAAAGAATGGTCACTTTCAGCAGCATCACCATCACTGAACTACAGTGTGTACAACTTGGAAAAGCTGACTGTGTTGCACTGTAGCTCCCAATGTCCCCCTGTCAGCATGGTCATTATCTATGCTGGTTGAGGATTTCTGGGAGATGCATTCCAAATAACAATAAAATCATCGTCATCGTCGTCTTCATCTTTCCAAGCTTTGGTAGCATGAAGTAGCAGGGATCTTCAGCTTACAACTCAGCAGGGATAATATGACACAAGGAGCCAATAGGATCCCAACAGGAGCAACTCATCCCTCATGTGCAGACTGAAATGTTGATATGCAGGTTCTTTGCTTGACTTCTTTTGTGGTCTGCAGCCATCTGCCTTGATAAACACATGTATGCAGAAGGAAGAGTCATATCACACACCAGAGGGCAGCCAGCTTCCTGAATGTACCAGCTAGTTTTACATCTGTTCTGATACTCCATCTCTTCCAGTCTCTGACTGCAGCAATTACAGGGTAAGTTCAGATTTTTTTAAACAAGTGTAGACAAGCCCTCAGTTTCAGATTTGCTCTACTAGTTCCAGAAGGTATATCAACCAACCAAACAAAACCACAAACTGACATGAACCAATTCTAAAGCTTCCTTTGAACTCCTTTCAGATTTCCTTAGTAAAGTACTCTGCTGCTATCTGCAGAAAGAAAAGTTGTGGTGCAGTGGTTAGAGTACTGCACTGGGAAATCCAGGTTCAAATTCCCACTGAGTTATAGAACTCACTGGACAACCTTAGATTTCAAAGAAACAGCTGTGTTAGTCTGGAATATCAGTAAGCAAGGGGATCTTGTAGCACCTTTGAGACTGAGAGAAAGAAGGAAATTGTAGCATAAGCTTTCATAGACATCCTCAGATGCAGTAGACAAAGTCTATGAAATCTTATGCTACAATTTCTTTCTTTCTCTTAGTCTCAAAGGTGCTACAAGATCCCTTTGCCTACTGGACAACCTCATAGGGTTGCTGTGGCAATTGAGTGGGGTGCACCAGAGCCACCTTGAATCTGTTGGAAGGTGTAACTAAGGGGCCTTCCAGATTAGTCTATACTTTCCCAGTATAGATCCTTGGGTTTTGTCAGTTGTTGTCATCTCTGCATTCACTCATTCACACTTTTGTACAGTTTGTAGTGATTTATTGGATTTGCACAAGGACTTTTTGAACACTCCCCCACTCCCAAGGATAAGGTTTGCTGAAGTGGACTTATACTTTGAAGGGCTAACTTTCTCGTTTCTGATTTTTTTTTTTTTTTAGTTATAGAGTTACAGTGCCATTTCACAGATGCACTATAGCACTTTTTTAAAAAAGAAAAAGAAAAGAAGGGGACACTTTGTTCAGATACATCTCAGATTTAAGAAGCAATCCACTTGAGGGAGGGAATAAAATGTTGTTGTGGCTGGTATTAGGAAATGCCAGAAAATAGTCAAGGACAATATAAACACCATCTGGATATATATATTTTAAAAAACCTCTCTGAGAACTACAGCAACAAATATTGCAACCTCCTGACACATTCATACAATCTGGAAGTGCCCAATTTTTTAAAAAAAGTGTAACTAAGAATACTTATTTTTCTATCACTTGCTGTGTTTCTTCCTCAGTTCTGTAGTTCATCTTTCTTTTTCTTTTCTTATCTGCAACGAAACTGAACTTGAACAAATTCTGCCAAGAAAACCCTGTGATAGACTTCCCTTAGGGTTGCCATAAGGCAGAAATGATATGAAGGCACACAACAAAGTTTTATGTAATGGGTTTTCTGTCTTAGTGCTATACTGTTTTTAATCTATGCTTTTAAATTAATATTTTATACAGTTTTAATTCTACAGACAATTAAATATTTTTTAAGTATGTATGTTTTTAGCTGTATGTCGTTTTGCTTGTATCTCTTTCTATTCTGCAATCTGCCTGGAGTCCAACTTTTGTGGGAGGGTGGGTGGGAAGGTGGGATATAAATAAATAAAACAATTGATTGATAGAATGTGGCTGTACCAGTGTCATAGAAAATATCTTGTTATTTACACCACGCTGAGCAACTGTCCCGCATGAACATTTTCTGAACTTTCTTGTATCTTCATTTTGTCAGTGTACAACTCTATGCAGGAGAGATGATCTGCCCCATCCTCCAGGAAAATGCCCCAAGTTTACCCCCTTTTCCTTCAATATCTCACCTTTAATTTTTGGTGTGTATTTGTGCACACTTCTTGCTTCTACACTGAAGCATACAGAGCTTCCCTCACAAAAGGAGGGGCAAATAATTAGAATTGCCCTTCTTCCCTCTACCACCCCCATACCAACATTATGCCTCCATCTCTGTGCTGATAAGCCATTTTATGCATACTCTCCAACTGTCCCATTTGGCAGGCACAGCTCTGTTTAATCCTCTGCTATCCCGCTCTCTCAGCTGCTTTTAAAATGTCCTGGTTTCTCTTTCTTCCTCTCACTATTCCTCTTCATCGTCCACTTACTCCATTTGTTGCAAACTGAGTTCAAAGTGCAAAACTAGTTTGTGCCTAATTAACCAGCAAGAGGGAGAAGAAAGCAGAGAGTAGGGTCCTACCCCTCCCAGTCAGCTCATTTGTTTTTGTTTTTTTGCAGGTGCTCAAAAACTCAGTAAATAAATTCCATGCCCTCTGCTTAAAATAGTAGTTTTATGTGTTCTTCCTCTTCAATAACTTTTGTCCTCTTGTTGCCTGTCCACACCCTTTTGACAAGACTCTGATGTTGCTCAGTCACACATGTCTCTGTTTTCATCTGAGGGTATGCTCACCACTGCCACTGACCTGGGGTGGGTAGGCAAGCAGGGCAATGGGAATATACCATAAAATGTTATAATGTGATTTGGGCAAAACTTACAACTGATCATTCTGAAAAGCTTCCCAACCACCACCTGATATTCAGGTTCCCCTGAAGTGAAAGAAAAGTGGCAGAGAGGATGTGGGCGGTTACAAGTTGAACAACCTCTTATCAGGGAAAGAGGTCAAACCAGGTAGCCTGTGACAGCCATCTGTCAGTCCCAGGAAGAATGTGTTGATTGTTATTCTCCCCCCCCCTTCTCTCACAGCTGTGATTCTTGAAAAGAGTCTCTTTCTCATCCAGTGCCATCCAGTCCTGACAGACTATGCAAAATTGTTCCCCAAGCTGTCATTCTCACTTAATCATTTGTCTGTTCTTCAAGTTCAACTGAACCTTCCCTTTTTATTCTGCACTGCACCTCCCTTGCATCCTGAGAACAAAAAATTGGCAGGGTTGGCCATAATGCATGCCACCTACCCTCCAAATCCATCTTGCAGCAATACCTTTGTTGGGCCATCCAAAAGGTGCAAAATCCATCACACTAACTTTCAGAGTTCATTGATTTTTTTCATCAGAAAAATATGGTAAAACAGCATGTGGAGAAGGAAGGTGATAGTGGTGTGGCCATATCATCTACATTTTTGCTTTGAGATGCTACAAGTGCTTTAGAATACAGTTGTCCCTTCACATTCGCATGTTTCACATTCGTGGTTTTGCGTATTCACAGTTTGTAGCTGCTGCTCAACTAGTTCAAACTCCAAGACCCCACCCTCCTCCTCCCCTCTCCTCCTGTCATGGCAACAAAACACTCCAGCTTGTTTTCTTACCTTGCACCAAAACAGCACTGCCATTTAAAACACTCAGTAAGGTTGTGTTGTTGGCAGGGCAGAGGGAGGGAGAGCTGGAGGGGAGGGAAGTGTGGGTGAGGGGCATGATTTGTGCATCCAGTGTGTGTGTGAGTGTGTTGCTACAGTTGCAATTTTTAGCTTGGGTTTGGGAAAGGAGTGATCTTACTGTTTTAAACGGGCAGCACTGTTTTGGTGCAAAAGTAAGAAAGCAAGCTGGAGTTGTGTTGTTGGCAGGGCAGAGGGAGGGAGAGCTGAGAGGGAGATGAGTGTGGATGAGGCACATGGTTTGTGTGCCCAGGGGTGGGTGTTGCTACAGCAGTGGCAGGTATCAGCAGTCCTGTTGGTGGGAGAGGAGTCTACAATACTGTAGTGTAGTATGTATGTTGGGGGCTGGGCTTAACTTATTTGTGTGTTTTTTTTCCCACTTTCATGGTGGTGCTCTACCCTAACCCCAGTGGATATGAAGGGACAACTTGTATATGCAGGAGAAGCTTTTTGCTGTATCCCACTGGTGGCTGAGGTCTGATTGACTAGGGCAGTGGCTCTTAACCTTTTCTTTACCAGGACTCCCTCTAAATATATTTTGTTGCTGTGGAGCCCCAAGACTTAACTCAAGATTTAAAACAACAACAACAATACAATTACACCCTCCATTAAGCCTTCCCTCAGAGGCACTGGAGGGGGAGGAAAGACTTTTCTCTTGCTTCTTTCTGCAGGTTTGTGGCTGGAGCGGATTGAACGGCAATGCACAGGTCAAGCCAGTGAGCCAGCCAGCCTTTGCCTTGACTCCTCTCATGTGGCTGCTCCACCGAAGGGGGGAGGTGGCCCAAGCAGCCTTCAAGATTTTGTGAACCCCCTGTGAGGACATCACAGCCCCCTGGGGTTCCGTGGGCCATAGGTTAAGAACCACTGGACTAGGGCACTGGGAAGCCCCCCTCCCCGACTGTGTCCGCACCTAGATTATATAACTGTACCTCACAAGGGCCAGCTGCCCCCTCTTCTCTGAGCAGCTGAATGGCCAAAGAAATCTCTGTCTTGGCAGGCATTTGGTCCATTAGGGTGAAGGAATGTTAATGTACTGCCCATGCTAAAAAAGAAAGTTACTGTTATCTGTCAGTTGCCCTTCTGTCACTGACTTAAACATTTTACTGCATTGTGGCATATATGTGCTCTCTTTTGTAACCCCTGCAAGTTGTACCTGAGTACTGTAAAGTTGAGTACTGTACTGAGTACTGTAAAGATGGCCTTCCAGCCATAAATACATTGAACAAGTACATTAATGGCTGCTGCAGGCAACTTCTCAAATTCTACCAGGCAGATCCCAAACGGCTTGAGAGAAGTAGTTCATCCTTGTGCTTTGTGCCCAGACACCATCACAGAGCAGGCTTAGAAGAGAAGCTCAGCAAGGATACCGTGCTGAGTCATTTACATTCTGCACAGCAGGGGCTGACACCAGGCACAGACTAGACTGGGCTGTGCAAGGCTTGGTTAACAATGAGCTGCCTTGTTGAGACAGACTGAGAGAAAGAGAGAGATTGGGAGAGAAAAAACAGTTTAACTGTGGACTGAACTACCATTGTGGCCGAAAGCAACCTGGACCTGCCACAATATAATAATCCCAGTCCCTTCCTGGACTAAATCCAACTGTTAGTCACACCTAGAGTAAACCTATCAACTTAATGGAATTTACATTTGTTTTTAATTGCACTCACGTTGATGTCAGTTGATTTATAAAGCTCTCATTGGCTGAATGTGTCTTTTCCGGTTGGGAGAATCAGTTGAATTTGGGCCTTCTGTGATTCAGTTAAAGATAACTGTCCAGACCAAACTTATTTATATATACTAAGAAGGAAATCCAATCAATTACTTTTTTATATGCCCGTACAGTATTGGAATCTTAGAAGTACAGCACTGAAGGGATTCCCACCCCCTTCAGTATCAAGGTCAAATCCTTGCATTTGGATAATGAGTTTCATATTTGAATCTGATATGTGGGCCAAACTATTGAAAGGCTAGTTGACTGATGCCACATGCTGGAGAAAAGTGGGAAGGGATACATTTCTATATAAGGCAAGAACCATCCTATACACTCATTAAGATATGCATTGTATCAGCATGTGAAGAGGAGAGCACATTCATCTTGTCCTGTCCATCTCCAATTCCCCTTCCATGGAGAACAATCAGTGCCACTTGCTGCTTCAGTTATGCATGAGTGCTCTTCATGCAGTCAGGGACCTTTAAAAATTTGGCTTCCCATTGTGTGGAAAGTGTCCACAAGTAGGGGAAGGTCACTCTTCTGACTTCTTTGGAGGTTTTTAAACAGAGGCTGGATGGCCATCTGTTGGGAATGCTTTGACTGTGTATTCCTGTATGGCAGGGGGTTGGACTGGATGGCCCTTGAGGTCTCTTCCAACTCTATGATTATATGTGACGAGTAATATAACTGGTGACTCAATACACACTGTAAACCAGTGTAGGTGTTAAAGGCTCCTCTACCCACTTGCATTGCCATGGTCAGCCCACATCTCAAACACAAAAGGAGAGGTGAGATTGAAAAGTGGCTGGATGACAAGAGAATGGAGCAGGGGGTGGGAAAGCATCCCTGCAACTGCATCAGAGACATGTTTAAGCTATCTATGCCCTTCAAAACCTTTGCTACAATTGATTATTCAAATGCATTCAAATGGACACACCCTATCTAATCTGCACAATTCTTAATTTTCAACCTAACACACTACAGAGCTGACAAGAGTTTTCCTTCCTGTTTGCTTCTGTAGTAGCCCAGACTTCAAAATCAGAGCTGGGAACACCAAGATCTGACTCATACTTCCACTATAAAATTCCAAAAGTATTATCTAGACTATCTGGAAAATAAATCTATTTCCTAATATTCTGTGGCTGTAGTTTTTCATATATTGCCCTATAATTTTGTTTCTAACTATGTGCTTCCTGGTGCATGCTCTAAACAAGCCCATATTGTTTATTCTCATTTTTTAGCTGGCTTCTTCTCATTCTTGTTTGGATATATTCAAAAGAACAGCTGTCTCTAGCCTTGTGTTAGACTATAGCTCCCATCAAACTGTCACCAAAGGCTATGCTGCGAGTAATGAGCCAACCCATCTGGAGAGTACCAGGTTGGAGAATACTTCTATAAACACTTTGTAATTATAGGGGCCCACTAACCCATTTTTAACAGTCTACTTCTTAATACACCTTCCCTGGAAAGCTTTTATTGTGTTCCTGGACTGTCACTTTGTTGTACAATCTGTGTCTTTTTGAGATAGTTTCTCAAGGACAGTAACAAGTATCTGCTTTCATTTTGTGTCTTTCCCCACTCAATTACGTTAACATTCAGTTGCCCCAGAATTTCAGCTACAACAGACTCTGCAGAAGTAGAAGCTTCTAAAGTAAATGTAGCTGAAAATGGAACTACTGTACACTAATAAATCAGGCCAAATCAGAATTCCAGTCTTAGAATAAAATTTTATTGTTCTTCCTCTGTAGTGCTCTGTAGTAATCACCCACCTAAATCAAGTTTATTTTGAGGATCAATTTTCATACTGATTTATTTCAAGTATAAATTATTCCTCTGTGCATGTTCACACATAGATGTGACTGGTTTCTGGAAGGACTGGTGAACTGCATCAGAGCCAGTTCACACATTTATATTTTTGAACACATGGGTCCCATACATCTATGGAGATACTTATTTTAAGATAAAAATGGCAATATCCAAGCATATTTCCAATACACAGTTTGGGAAACAATTAAGCTTCACAACATGCATCTCAGGATAATAGCTACACTGGAGCACCAAAATGCATTCCACATAAACAATGTGACATAAGCACAGTCTTAAATCAGTATGGCTTATCCTACTGCCCTCCAGATGTGTTAAACCCCATCTCAACAGCTATGTTGGTGGGCCATAATAGGGGTTGTTGCTCTTGTATTCAAATTGTTTCCAACCTATGGTGACCCTAAGGCAAACCTATCACAGGGTTTTCTTGTTCGGAGGAGGTTTGCCCTTGCCTTCTGCTCAGGCTGAGAGAATGTGACTTGCCCAAGGTCACCCAGTGGGTTTCCATGGCTGAATGAGGATTTGAACCCTGTTCTTCAGTGTTGTAGTCCAAAGCTCAAACCACTATACCACACTGGATCTCTGGGGCCTCAGGTGGAAAAGGATGTTTCAAGAGTGGGGACCGTCCAGTCTCATGTCACAATGTTTCCTTCCCTTTCTCCATTACAGTATTTTTGGGTGGCTTCCCAGCTCTCCCTCTCACCAATTATAAGCAGTTAAAATATCTCTCCTAAGGTTTAATTATCAGCAGTAAGAGCTTTAAACCAGAACATGCTGGCATTTGTGGTTCCATCCTTTTGCCTTTGGTTCTGCAGTATGGTGGATAGGCCTTCAGAAAGCATGACGATCTTGGGATGAGGAGAAGATGGAGTGATGTGATTTTAGACGCTTCCATTTGCAGGAATACCTACACAGCCCAAGTTACTATAACCCCATGGCCATACTGGCTGAAGATGGTAGGAGTTATAGTCCAACATATCTATTAACTTGTTGGGGAAGGCTACTCTAACCACACAAAAATTTAAAGTGGAAGATTGTCCTATCAGTGTGAAATAAGTTATAAAATTCAGTTCATGTCTAAGGGAACCCTTTGGGAACCAAATTATGTCAAATAAAGATGTACTGTAGGAGAAAAAAATGTTGAAATCAAGTGTCATACAAACTTCTACAAGCAGAAGAAAATATTATCATTTAAGATGTAACAATACAAACATGAAATGTTACAATAATCCCATTGTAAGTAAAATTGCATGCTTGCTGCAGGATATTAATGATCAAGGGAACTGGGGAATAGGAAATCTATTCCCATAGTCATAACATGACATTTAATTTAGTAATTGGCATGTGTATGTCATAGATAGATGCAGATGAGCTTGGAATTGGAATCAAAAGCAGAGAAACTAAAGAAAGACCACCTGTTGACAGCTGGAGGGGAAAACACTTAAAGAAGACACCTAGCCAAAGCTTGTGAAGGTTACTGGTTTGGACTGAAATATCCACAGTCTCTTTTTGAAATATCCACAGTCTCCTTCCATGTGGTCTGGGGGCTTCTAAGAGTAGTAGTCCAGAAAAGTAGTTTTTCTCAACTGTGCACCTAATCTCCAGAGATAAGGGCGGATGGGTCATCTAATGTCTTGTATACTCTCTCTGTGTGTGCGCGCGCGTGTACACACACAGAATCATAAACTCACAGATTTGGAAGTGAGGGCCATCCAGTCCAAGCCCCTACCTTGCAGGAATACACAATCAAAGCACCCCCGACAGATGGCCATCCAGCCTCTGTTTAAAAACCTCCAGAGAAGGAGTTTTGTACAAACACTAAGAGGGTCATATTCATAAGGATCAGGAAATCAAAGTAGTGCCCAGGAGATGCAAGTATCCATATTGGAGGGGGTAGGGGACTATCCCTTTTATTTATTTATTTATTTATTTTTGTTTATGGAATATGGGATCCTTACTAATGGGCAAGTACCTGACAAAAGGGTACAGTTAGGCTCTGTCAAGGCGAATGACTTGGAGTCCAGGATCACCAGCACCAGCTGCATTGTGCTTAGAACAAAATCTCCCTGTTTTCACACTCCACTCACAATTATTTCAAGAAGAGAAAACTTACTAACTGGGAGGATGAAGAAAAGAGAAGAATCAATGCAGATGAGTTACAGAAGAGATCAGGAAAAACATCCAAGGCAAAAAGCCAGCATTGCAGCAAACAAGCAATAGCCTGGAAGGGCATCAAAGTGGTGTTTTACATCAGTGGGAAAAAATGAACATGACATAGGGCACCCAATGTGTCTTTCAAGTTGCCCTGTGACAAGGGGATGCATATTACGGGCACTGGCAGAATAGAACAAAAGAAGCATAATGAATGCTAACATAGTATAGGAGAATCACAAAAGTATGTCAGAAAAATGTGTTCTCAGCTTTAAGTTCTGCTGCAGGAAAAGAAGGTTTACAATACGACTTGCTGTGGCAGCCGCATCTTCTAGAAACAAAAGTGTTGCGGATTTGCTGCAACATTACTTTGAAGTCAAATATTACCCTCAAGTCACAATAATCATGACCAGGAAGACTGTGCCTCTTAGTCAAACAAAAAGCAAAAGACAGCTATGGCAGCCTTCCCTAGGTTAAGTGGCACATATAGCAAAGGGTGGTGGTGGCTTATGCTGAATCAGTCATAAGGTGGTTCTGTGGGACATGTCACAGACATTCTAGTGATGTTCTCTTGAGTCCATGTTGTGTTAGTTTGAGATTGCAGCTAGGACAGCTGGGATTGAGAAATGACTAACCAACACTTGATCACCTATTTGTGAAATTAAAATCCAGTCATTACTTGGAATTGGCTGTATCCTTGGGCAAAACACACAGACATTTTAGCAGGTGGAAAACAGTAGAGAAAAAGTAGGCAGTTTTAAAATTAATAAAGATGGGTATAATTTTAGATGGTGTGTGTGTGTGGATGTGTCTTCAAGTCAGCTGTCCACTTAAGGCGATCCCTTGAATTTCACAGGGGTTTTCATAGGCAAGGAATACTCAAAAGGGGTTTTGCAAGTTCCATCCTCTGAAATTTAGCCTTACAGCACCTGGTATTCATTGGCAGTCTCCTGTCCCAGTACTAACTAAGGCTGATCCTGCTTAGCTTCCAAGATCAGATGGGATCTGTACTAGGTAACAACAACAACAACAACAGGTCAAGTAAATAGAGAAAACTTCACCCCGATAAACACACTTCTCTGAGAAGTATGGATGATTTCTCCACTTCTGCTCTTGATATATGAAGGGGTGTCACGTTGAGGATGGAGCAAGCTTGTTTTCCGCTGCTCCAGAGATTGGAACACGGAGCAATGGATGCAAGCTCCAGGAACAGAGATTCCACCTCAACATTAGGAGGAACTTTTTGACAGTAAGAGCTGTTCGGCAGTGGAACACACTCCCTCGGAGCGTGGTGGGGTCTCCTTCCTTGGAGGTCTTTAAATGGGGATGCTTTGATCGTGATTTCCTGCATGGCAGGGGGTTGGACTGGATGGCCCTCGTGGTCTCTTCCAACTCTATGATTCTATGATTCTAAATAGGTTGAATGCAAGAGGAAAATAATATTTTATGATAACATGAAAGAAGCCATATCTTTGCCCTGTGGGATGGTCGGTGTGTGGTAACTCATGGCAACTAATGGGGGAAAGGGAAGAGTTCACACAATCAAAAAATGCCAACAAAGTCACTTTGCTTTAAAATGGTGCTTAAAGCATGACATCCATGAGATCAACTCAGAACCCACCAGATTCCATCTTGCCTATTGGCAGCCTTGATGGCTGAACAAAGCAAATGGGGGAAGGAAGGCAGACACATCTGATGAAGTGGGCTGCAATCAAGTGAAATGTGTTAGTCTTTAAGATAGCCACAATATTCTTTGTTTCTACTAAGTTTCTACTTTGTTGTTTACAAATTCGACATTTGTAAAATAAAAACCAGTTAATCTTAAAGGTGCTTCCACATTCCTTTCCCCCTTCCCTTCCCCTCCCTTCCTCCTTTTTAAGCAAGAAAGCCTCTCTGTAAAAGAACTGGTGCAGAAATACCAACTATGGTTAGGAATATATATCTTACTGGTCAGCAGTAGAGAGCATTATAGAACATATCTCTTAGGTCCAAGCAATGCAATCTTCTATGTCAGCCAGGCAAGTACCCCTTCTTTGTGTGTGGCTTTCATCGCTATTTTAAAAAATCAATATACAAGCTCTGAAGGACAAATAGTAAGTTGAAACAAAGTGCAGAAGACAAGGAGGCGAGAAGAATCTCTAATTCTATGGGTGCTTCATCTGCTGGCAGTACATTTGACCTCAAGAGCCTTTTTTCTACAAGAAAGTAATCTCACAACTGTTGCCTCAACCTAGCTGCCCCAATTCAACTCTTAGTACTTGCAAGCATATACTAAAACCTGCTGATAGGATGTGAAGAGCTTTTATTGGAGTGTCCAGAGGTGTTTGGGATACTTTGCTCCCCTCCCTGATGAGCAGACTCTCCATTTTGACCACTGCCTTCACTTCAAAAAAGTTTGCCACGTGCTGAGGCTATGCTCACATTTGGCAGGCGATCCTGCATATATCTTTAAATCATGACAAGCTGGGATTTCACTCATACTGGGGAAGTGACTGCATAAGATCTACTGGAAAAGGTTCAGTCCCTGGTGTCTGCATGTAGGACAGAGAGTTTTTGGCCTAAAAACCAGAGAGAGCTGCTGCTGCTAGTCAGGGTGAAAAATACTGAGCTAGACAGACAATAATCTGATAGGGTATAGGGCCGCTTCCACATTTCTATGAAAAGTCCAATTAGCAAATCTTTCATATTTCACCCCATGCTTCTTCATATCAGCACAGAAAGAGAACTAGATGACTGTTTGAATCGTGAATTTTAACAGAGATGTTGGTCAACCAGTTCTGCCTATTCAATAACAGGACAAAAAACTATTGGAAAGCCATGTTTTGAGACTCTGAATCCCCTTTTGGCAAAAATAATGGGCACATCCACACTGATCTACCTTTAGGAGGTTGGGTGATTATTTCAGTGCATAGGGACAGACTGGTTCTGCCCATACTGAATTGAATTTTAGGGAAGGTTATCCATCATCTTTTGGATCATTTGCAGTGGCATGAGCCTGCACTAGTAGCCTGTCAGCAGCATTGTCTGGACACAGCCCAAAACATAATAGGAAGATCAAGCTTTTGAGAACGTCTACTTGCCTCCACTAGTTTTCTGCTGCTTCTTAATTCCTACAGCTGTCCATTCCTGACTCATGAATGCACCATTGAACAAAGTACACATAGTTCCTCAAATTTCAACTTAAAAAAAAAAAATAGCTCTGCCTTACTGCGAAATGTTCCTCAAGGTTCATAGCACTGCAGTGATTCAACATATTATGATTCAGGCAACATCTTACTTAATCCCACAACTGACCTGAGATATCATCACCCTTATTTACAATAATAAGACAATGTTTTTATAAGGTTTTAATGAATCTACAGCCTTAGGAATATGAAATCCATATTTCTCTTGGCCTGGCAGTGGTTTTCTGCCATGAGTCACCTATTGACATGGGAGGTACCTGTATTTTGACATGGGAGGTACCTGTATTTTGAAAATGGAGCATTTTGAGAAACAACAAAGTAAATTGCTGGCCTTTGGCTGAGTAATACATTGCCAGAGCCAGCAATTTTTTAAAAACACACACACCAAAGATAGGTTGACTCCAAAGTTTTCTTCTTCCTAATCATATATGGAAGAACTGTATGGCATAGCATCCAACATTTAATACCATCCATAGTATAGTAGCCTCCAGTATACAGTAGTAGTCTCCAACCTTTTCAGACCAGGACTCAAAGCTCTGAAAAGTTATTGTATTGGGCCCTAACAACTAGGTGAAAAACAATAATATGATAGATGAAATGCCTGGACATGGACTAAGGAGACCAAGGTTCAGTCTACCCACCCCAAACCAGTGAAGAAGCACACTGGTATCCTTGGGAAGTTACAGACTAGTTTACATCACTAATTTACATGACTGCTATAAGAAGAAAATGCAATGATCCTATTAGGGATATAAAACTTCTGGAAATGTTGAAGCCATGAAAAAAATTATATATTCAACATTTATTTTCACATCACTTTAGCAACATATTTTTTTATTTTACAAATAACTATCAAGTTAATTATCCTAATAACCCATATATTGATATTTCTTCCACTATAGCTCTTCCCTTCCTCCCACTTGCTTCCCCCAAGGGAACAAGTTATTATTTATTCAAAATCCCTTTCCTTTGGAGAATCATATTAATTGTATCTTTTATAATTTTGTACCCCTCCTCATCTTTAATCATTTCTATTAGTTTATTCCATTTCCTTAACCAATCTCCTTTTCGATTGTCCCATATACCTCATTCTTCTTTCTAATATAAAATCAAACATTATATATTACAAAATATAATATTGCCATCTATCCACCTTCCATTTTTGTTCAGCTTTCCATCCAAAAGTAAACCACATGAACTGCCCTTAACATTTGTTTCAGCAAATATGCTATATGACATGTTTATGAAATTTAATTTAAAATTTGTACAAAACAAAATTGTGAATATGCCCTGCACTAAACATTACTGGACCCTACCCTACCTAACTGCATATATTTTACTTTTTGCCATCTGAGATACAGGAAAAAATTATAACAGAAATCACAAACTTTGTAATTTTTTAAAAACTCGGACAGAAATAATCCCATGGGCTAGGCTGGCAACATATTTGGATATAAAGTTTAACTCAACACTGAAAATATTGAACTCTTCCATAGTGCATTATCACAAGCAAAAAAAGCCACCAAGCTGTCCTTCTCATGAAGACAGCAGTACCCAAAAGGTGCAGAAATGAATCTTGGTTTTGAGTATTTTATTATGTCTATAAATTATTGTTCTCTAATACGGGCAGACTGTCTCACGTACAACTAATTTTTAATTAGGTATTTATACCTCACTGTTCAGCCACAAAGGCTATCAGAACGGCTTACAAATTGTTAAGCAACAGCAATTTACACACCTTCACTGCATTAAGCAGTTTCCAATGTGTATTAGCTAAATCTTTATACTACCCTGTTCCTGGCATTCTGAGTGAATAAAACCTTGTCATAAAAAGCATCTCATTAATTTCAATCTGGAAAATATTACATTAGAAGTTTTTGTTTTCCTATATTATTCTCCAATTTTTTTTATTGGAAAAATGGAAAATTGTTCTTGGATGAAAAACACACACACACACACACACACACACATCCCCCTCCCCTGAATTTTTCCAGTACTCCAGTGGCTTTCACCACTCTAAGCACCATGATGCACTACCCTAAGCTCCTTGGGAGTAGGGGGAAAGGGTAACATCAGAGGAATTCTTTTACTAAGGAATCACTTTTTTTAAAAAAACTCTTTTTGAATTATAGGATGCAGGAACTATTGGTCACAATTTGATAAAAGTTGCATATGCTTTCTATAGGACATGCTATTTGTGGCATCACTGATCCCACCACTGCTTAAACACTGAGAAACTAACTAGAAATTGGACCCTTTATGGAACTGCATAGGATTCAGAGAGATAATAGAGCTAGCACTGTTGACTGCTTGTAACTTGGACAGCCACAGCTACTACGGCACAGTCTTTTCTGTTTTCATCAGCAGTGGAAACAGGAAGTGGCAAGCAAGCTACCTGGCAGTCAATGGAGACACTGCTCAGCTTGTGCAAGAAACACCAGGTTACGTAGGGGCATTGCTCTTCAGAGAAAATCCAGAGCTACACAAAGTTGAACCTGGGCTATATTAAGACTGACCACACTTAGAGATGGAAAAACACAAGGATGCAAGTCAAAGGGAGGAACTTTGTTCAGCCTTTCCCTCCCTGCATTCTGTTGGCTGGATGCTGCCAACTGGCCTACTTTGTTTACAGTCTATTTCTGTCACTTTAATCTTAGCATAACCCTAGGAACAAGCAGAGGGGGTGGAATTTCATACCTGGCAGGCTACCCTGAGACTGCAGCACCCTGCTGTACCCAAGAGGATACAATACTCTTCCGGATTTCTAGGGATCCCAGTTCCACCAATGAGCAGGCAAACAATTGGAATCCGGACTTTTTATTATCAGAGGACCAGGCCATATCTTTTCATTGTACAAAATGAAAAGGCTCCCAGGAGGATTGCCTGCCCCAAAGCACCAGGATCTATCAGTATAAAAAAATGGGAGGAAGTGGAGAAAGGAAAAAAAAAGAGAGTCTTGTAGCACCTTGAAGACTGATTTATTTTAGCAGGGATGTTTTGCAGATTTCAGTCCATTTCTCCAGATGCTTCTGAAGAAGTGGAGTGAAAATACAAAAAATAATTAAAAATAAAATTGGATTGCCACCAAAGCTTTTTTTATTGGGCATGTTCGATAACAGCATGATTTCCAATGAAAGGATCAGCTGACTGATTTGGTATATGATAACAACAGCAAGAACAGTCTATGCCAGACATTGGAGGAAAGAGTAAATCTCAACAGAGGAAGAAAGGATAGAAAAATTATTGGAGGTGGTTGAGATAGGAACGTTGGTCTTACCTGTGATACGTTCTTTTCCAGTGGTGAGGCAAAGAGCATCCATCAGCTTTGGGTTGTCCCTCCCCATTGCTCCCGGTAGGCACGAAACAAAGTTCTTTGGGACTGCCCCCGGTGAGGGCATCCCTGAGGGATGACCCCCGGCTGGCCAGTCTGTTGAAAAGCCTCGTGCCCCTCCTTGAGCACTTGACTTCGTCGGTACCTGTAAGGTTCAGGGTCTCCATTCCGGCTTGAAGCTGGAGGTCTTTCCTTTCCTCACCCTGGTTGTTCTGTTGATTATTGTCTGTCACCCCTTGCTCTTCCTACTTCTCGCCAGGGGTGGGTCTGGATGCTCTTCGCCTCGCCACTGGAAAAGAACGTATCACAGGTAAGACCAACATTCCTTTTCCCAGTGGGGAGGGCTCCAGAGCATCCGTCAGCTTTGGGATATACAGAAGCTTTGTTCCAGGGTGGCTCTGGCGACTGAGGACCTTTCAGGCCTGTATTACTTGTTGTATTACTCGTCTGCCAAAGGCCGCTTCAGCTGACTGCATCCTGTCCAGCCTGTAGTGTCACACAAAAGTGGATGATGATTTCCAGGTTGCTGCTTTACAAATATCCTCCAATGGAGCATCCTTCTCCCAAGCCGCTGAGGTTGCCGCGCTTCAAGTTGAATGCGCCAGTATGCCCCCGGGCACTTCTAGGTGTAAGGTCTGATAACTTGTTGCAATGCAGTTACGGATCCATCAACCCAGTGTGGAAGGTGAGACCTTTCTTCCTAGGTACTTATTGTGTGGAGACACGAATAACGCTTCTGACACCCTGAAGGCCCTAGTCCTGTTAATGTAGATGCTCAGGGCCCTGCGTACGTCCAGGGTGTGCCAAATTCTCTCCAATTCCCTTTCCGGTTTTGGGCAGAAGGAAGGTAGTATCACCTCTTGTGTCCTATGGAATGCTGAATTAACCTTCGGTCTGAAGTCTGGTCGTAGGTGTAATACAACCGAATCTAGTCTAAAGATGCATAGGTCTCGCCTGATCAAGAGCGCTGCCAACTCCAAAACCCTGCGTGCTGATGTGATGGCAACCAGAAACAGCACCTTCCAGGTCAGGAACTTTAATGGCGTCTCCCTCAGTGGCTCGAACAGTCATACCGTCAGTGCCTTGAGGACTGTATGGAGATCCCATGTTGGGAATTTGTGTACTGGGCTATAAGCACCAAATTCGCCAGACCTTTGACAAATCGCCGTACATGTGGGTGGTTGGCGACCCGAGAAGCCTTTTCAATAATAATAATAATAATAATAATAATTTATTTCTATCCCGCCCCTCTGCAATGCAATCGGGGTGGCTTACAATATAAAAACTCCATAATCACAATACCCTAGCTCACCCACCCCTTAAAATAATATTAAATTATGAAGGATTAAAAACATACAATAATTAAAAAAATATAAATCAGAAGAAAAAATTAAAACATACAATCACAGCCCAGAAGTCTTGGGCCGGGATAATTATTCAGGAAAGGCCTGCTGGAAAAGATCCGTCTTGACGGCTTTTTAAAAGCTGTCTAAGGTGGTAATAAGACGGATCTCATCCTGCAGGCCATTCCATAATCTGGGAGCAGCAGCAGAGAAGGCCCTCTGGGAGGTCACCAACAGCCTTGTTTTCATAGGCTGTAACAGATTCCTCCCAGAGGACCGAAGTGCGCAGGGAGGGTCGTACGGAAGGAGGCGGTCCCAGAGGTAAGTTGGACCCAAGCCATGTAGGGCTTTAAAGGTTATAACCAACACCTTGTACTGTGCCCAGAAACTAATAGGCAGCCAGTGGACAGCTTTTAGCAAAGGTGTTATATGCTCTCTTCTGGAAATGCCAGAAATCAACCTGGCTGCCATGTTCTGGACTAGTTGAAGTTTCCAAGTCAAGCACAAGGGTAGCCCCATGTAGAGCGCATTACAGAAATCCAGACAGGAGGTTACCAGTGCATGTACCACAGTTTTGAGGTACCTAGTTTCCAGGAAAGGGCACAGCTGGCGTATCAGCCGAAGTTGATAACAGGGACTCCTGACCATCGCATTAACCTGATTAGTCATCTGGAGCGACGGGTCCAGGAGCACCCCCAGACTGCGAACACAATTCTTGGAGGAGAGTGTAGTTCCATCCAGGATTGGAAGTTGTATTCCTAGACCTGGTTTCGGGCCTGTAACTGTTAGTACCTCCTTTTTGTCTGGATTCAGTCTCAATTTGTTTTTCCTCATCCAGTCCATTACTGCTTTGAGACAATCATTGAGAGGAGAGACGCCATCTGAAGTTGAAGTTTTCTGGTGGCAGGAAGGATGTAATGGCCGCTATTTGTCTCTTGATGGTATTTGGCCTCAGTCCTGTCTCTACACCGTCTTGTAGGAACTCTAACAGTGCCGGGACTGAGACTTGTCTGAAGTCAATTCCCTTTTGGTTGCACCATCGGCGGAACACCTTGAAGGTGTACTCGTAGATTCGCTGCGTAGATTCTCTTCTCGAGGCTAGAATAGTGCTCACCACTGTCTGGGAATATTCCCTTGCAGTTAGCCTCTGCCTCTCAACTTCCATGCGTGGAGCTGCAGCCAGCTCGGGTCTGGGTGATGCACCTGACCCTGTGTCAGTAGGTCCGGTCGCCCGGCAGTCAGAACGACTCCACTGCTAGATCCAGCACGTCTGGGAACCAGGCCCGTCATGGCCACTCTGGAGCCACTAGGATCACTTCTTCCCCCTCTGACTGGATTCTGCTTAGTACTCTTGGTATTAACTGCAGAGGGGGAAATGCATACAGCAGGGCCCGTGGCCATGGGCTTGTCAGAGTATCCATTGCCTCCGCCCCCTCTGTGAGGTACCTGGAGAAGTGGGGAACTTTCGCATTCACTGGGGACGCGAAGAGGTCTACTTCCGGTTGCCCCAGTCTCTGGGTGATGGTGTCGAATACCTCCTGGTGTAGCCTCCACTCGCTCTGGTCTATGTCTGAGCGGCTGAGCCAGTTGCTTTGGAGTTGATGGATCCCTGTAGGTGCTCTGCCTCTATGGAGATCAAGTGTCTCTCCGCCCATACCAGTAGGCGTGTAGCTTCCTTCATGAGGACACGTGACTTGGTGCCCCCCTGGTGATTTATGTGCACTTTCGTTGTGATGTTGTCTGTTCTGATTAGGACTGCCTTGCCCTTGATCAGATCTGCGAATGCCAGTAGGGCGAGTCTTACCACTCTGAGTTCCAGCCAATTGATGCTGTGTGCCACCTCCGCTTCTGTCCACTTGCCCTGAGCCAGGTGTGGACCACAGTGGGCTCCCCATCCCCTCAGGCTGGTGTCCGTCGTGATCTGAACTGTGTCTGATTTCCATAATGGATGACCTGAGTGCATTGCGGGTGATTCCTACCACTGTAGGGATGTCAGTACCTCCTGCGACATGGCATATCGCTTGGTGTCTCTTTAGGGCAATTTCGTTCTGGAAGGGGAGCAGGAACCATTGCAGAGTTCTGGAGTGGAACCTTGCCCAAGGGAGGCAATCTATCGCCGCTATCATCAGCCCTTGAAGCCGTGCGAGGTGCATGAGATCTACTCTTGGATCTCTTCCTATCTTCTGGACCGCTCGATGAATGGACTGAATCCTCTCCTGGGGTAGGGATACTGTCGCAATGTCTATCAGTGCCCCCAGGTGCTATATCCTCTGAGCTGGCACCAGTTGACTCTTCTTGTAATTGACTTGGAACCCGTGTGCTTGCAGGGATTCCAGAATCATCTGTACCTCTTCTCTTGCCTTCCGAGGTGAGGATGAGCGTATCAGCAAATCATCCAGATATGGATAGACATGCAGCCCAGAGTGCCTCCATCACGCTACCAGCACAACCATGATCTTGGTGAACACTCTTGGTGCCGAGGAGAGGCCAAAAGGGAGGGCCCTGTATTGGAAGTGTCTGTTGTTGTAGCAGAAGCATAGGAAGCGGCGGTAGTCTGGGTGGATTGGGACGTGGAGGTATGCATCCTGTAAATCCAGAGATGAGTCTAAATTGCAAACAGGGCTGATCCAGGTTGTGCGTGTATGTGCCTTCAAATTGCCTGTCGACTTGTTGTGAGCCCATATTTCATAAGGTTTTGTTAGGCAAGCAATAACCAGAGGTGGTTTTGCCAGTTTGTTCCTCTGAAATATAGCCCACAGCACCATTTATTTGTTGGAGGTCTCCCCTCCAAGTAGGAAGCAGGGGTGACTCTGCTTAGCTTCCAAGATCAGACAGGATCCAGTGCCTTTATGGTATTTAGGAGACTCTGATCTAGGTAGCCTAATTCTTCCTGTTGTAACAGGCAGGCTGAGCAAAGATGGTGCAAATTAGCCAGGGAAGGCAAAAGATTTTGCCTTGTGATTCCAAACGGAAAGCTAGAGAAATCAGGGTGGATATATTCTAAGCCAGTGTTTCTCAAAGAGATGGCAGCCCCCCCCCATCTCCTTGTGGTTTGGAAGGGTGGCAGAACCCTATGCAACCACCTGGCTTTTTAATGACTTTTTGAGAATATATCTAGGAACAACTGTCACAATTCAGGGTGATCCTGAGTATAGGTCATGGATATGGGGAATCATAATGGGAAGAGTAGGGGGAGTTAAAAGTCAGAATTTCCTGAGGGATGTTATTTCAGTTTGGAGATGATATAGTATAGGGAAAAAATATGTGCATAGGCCAGCAACGGGAAACATGAGGCTCTTCAAGATATTATTAGAGTGCAAATCCCAGCGGCCATGAACAGCATAGCCAATGTTGAAAGAATGCAGAAAGTTACAGTTCAACAACATTTAGAGGGCTGCATGATTCCCATCCCTAGTAGGGTGAGACTAATTTTCCAGGAGTCAGTTTTCTGCCCCTGAATCCTCTACGGACCACATGGACTGCCAAAAATGTAATGAAATAGGAACAAAACAACCAAATCAAAACAAAACACAACTGGATCTGGCCAGAAGTCTACTCCTGGTTTGGAATATGAGGATTTTTAATACGTTAAACACTGCAGGGGTGGCGATGTGTTACATCATATTTAAAAGGTGACTGGCTGCTCCTCAAGGCTTCCATGAGAGGCAGTTCAGCCTTCTTTTTCTAGAAAAAGGGCAGCCCAGGGTAACTTGAGCAGGATTGGGGGCACTAGAACAGCCTTTGCCCAGCGCTACACTATTTGGCAAGAATGAGCTCTGTGTATGTGTATGTGTGTGGGAAGACAGTTTTCCTTCCTTCTTTTTCTTTCTTTTACATTCCACCTGTGTCCTCAAGCAGACTCAAGGCTGCTCACACCAACAAAAGGTACAGATCAAAACACATAATAATATAACAGTAAAGTCACACAAACTGAATTAAAAACAGCAATAAGGAAGATACAGCACCCACGCATTGAAAGCCTCTTCTCTTCCTCAGCAGTGAGTTAATTGTTAAAAATTCCATTTGTATTAAAGGGTCTTTGCCTGTCAATGGAAAGACAGTACAAAAGGGAATTCCATTGCCTGAGAGCAGCCACTATGAGCCTTGTGTCTTCACCAAACATGTGTCTGAGCATAGGGTCTTAAATACGGTACCTTTCCTAAGGATCTCAAAAGCTAGGGAGGTTTGTGGAGAAGGGGGGAGAATATGGTTCTTCAGATAGCCTGGGCCCAAGCTATAAAATTGATGATATTTCTGCAAGTGCGGGACGGGACACAGATAATCTAATAACTTCAGAATTTCTAGCAAGCAGGGAATCATGTAAAAATGGGTATAGATCAGATAATCCTTCAACAACTCCAAGTAACACTTCATTAGTTAAAGTTTTCCCATATAAGCAATTTTACTGGAATTATTAAGGCAGCTGTGAGGAAAGAGTTTTTACAGCTATATAATCTGTCTTCAAATATTGAAGTCCAATATACAGGAAACAGTATCTGGCTCAGCAAGTTTCATAACAGCTACATTCAAACAGCAAGTCATTTGCTCACATACCACCTCTTCATCTCATGCGTATAGCTGAATGCCATAGTATGTGACTTCTCATTACAGCCAAGCTGGCATATCCAAACTGGTAAACTACAGCTGGAGCAAACCCTTTAAAAACAGCAAAGCAAACCAAAACTAAAAACAGAATTGCAAACCACAGTTTGCAATGCTGATTTGAACAGGTTGTTTAATCAAGTAGTACTCAAACTGCTGGTCGCTGGACTGGTCCACACACAATGACCTGCCTGTTGTTCCCTGGTGAGTTTCCAGGAAAGAAAGAAAGAGTTGTGTCCAATGGGTACAAATATGCTACTAGTAGTCCCTGGCATGCTGGGAAAAAGAATTACCAATCTAACACATCACACCAGTTTGCTACTTAGGACATGGTATATTATGGCTTGACCAAGATCAGAAATGTTAGTAGTAGAGACAAAGAATTAAAGTGCGGGGTGGGGCTTGTCCAGACCTTCATATAATATTTAGACCTTCTTAAGAAATATCTCCCCGCCTTGTGATGCAAAGCAAAGCTGATGCAAAATAAGTAAGCCTTTTGAGCAGTGCACCTCTGGTCTGTGCATCCCTTTCCCAGAGTGGCTCTGGAGCTGACTAGTTATTCTCTCAGCATAATGTGAAGACTTTTCTGTGCCCAGAACTCATAGAATTTGCCAATACCTGTTTTCTATTTCACTGAGGTATATTTTTTTATTAATTTAAATATTGGCCACTATCATTAATATTCTAGCAGTTCAGTGTTTTCATGTGATGATTTGATTTAAAAATTGATTTTAATTTTTTAGTTTGCTTTAGCTTCAGCAGTGATGTGTTGCAGAGGGGGATATAAAATACATGTAAATTAACAACCAAATACATGTGTTCTTTCATGCAGTTAGAAGGCATTCAAAGAAATGTGTATTTGGGTTTAAAACAAGCCATTAGCACAATGCCAGAAATCTGCCAGAAATATATGACAGATAAAATATTTGGGGTGGAGGAGGGAGAGAATGTGACTCAATAAGCAAGCCCCTTCCATAAAAGTCCTACTCCTCCATTTAGTGTCAGAGATTTTTTACACATTCAGTACAGTGATCTAGAAAGTGTTTGTGAATTAATTCAGATGAATATGATTTAACTAAACAACCTGCATTTAGGAACCAGTCTTTTCCAGGTTCCAATTTTAGATCATAATGTTAAATAAGCCAAGACCTCTCACAACATCTGGGTGTGCATAGAGAATGGGGGTGGGGTGTGACTGCATGCCCAGGGCCACTTTCCCAATATTTACTCCTCCTATGTTGCAGGTAAACTTGTAAAAATAGTTGTGTTCTTGCACTGTTTATTCATATTGCAGAGTAAGATGGTAAATACGGTCAGAAGAGTGCATGAGGCTTGACTGATAGATGCATAACGTCAGATGAAAATAATTGAAATGTGGATGGTGATTGGTGAATACAGTGATAGTGGGGTAGTGATGCAAGGACTACCATTTGGATTAAAACAGAAAGAAGGAGGGTCTGAGTGCTGGAGAGTGAGATTCTCCCAGGGTGGACTGTGAATCGTAACAAGACCGGATGGCTTATGGTTAATATAAGAGCCATAAATATATTAAATTGTATTCAGGACACGTTTTCATTGAACATAACCATGCCTCCCACCCAATCATTACACCGGTGTAGTAGCAGGATTAGTGCCTAAATATTAAAGAACCAGCCTTTATAATAGGGGCAGGCTTAAGAATAACCAGATCAAGTGGGAAATTCTGCATGTTGCCCTTGGAAGGTGTGTGGGAAAAAGTGACTCGAGATCTGCAGAAGTTGTGGTTAGAAGTGTGATCACCACAGGATTTTCACATAGAGTTATTTTCACAAACCAGTCAATGATAGGATTCATAGCCAAAGGCAAATATTACATCTTGGGGCATTAAAAAATGAGTAATTATACAGACTGGTGTGATCTGCAGAGCGGTTTCAAACAAGAAACTGAAATACAGTTGGCCTTCCGTATCCATGGAAGGCTTGAAAATATTTTTTTAAAAATCCAAAAATCAAACCTTGATTTTGCCATTTTATATAAGGGACACCATTTTGTGTGTGTATGTGTGCACATGCCTTCCAGTCACTTGTTGATTTACAGAGACCCCATGAATTTTTTTTTAAGGCAAGAAAAACTCATAGAGACAGTTGCCCATTGCCTTCCTCTGAAATGTTGCCTACAGCACTTGGTCTCCCATTCAAGTATTAACCAGAGCTGACACTGCTTAGCTTCCAAGATCCAATGGGATCTGGTACCTTTAGGGTATTTAGGTGCACTGACACCATTTTACAATGCCTTGATATATGATGAGACTTGAGAGCCTTCATGGATTTTGGTATCCACAGGTGCTCCTGGAACCAAACCCCTGCAGATACCAAGGTCCCACTGTACCTACTCAGTGCTTTCCACCAAGAGAGGAACAGTTTATGTGTGATCTATGGTTTTACTCTGAAGTTCAATCCTCTGCCTCATGTAGGTTCAGAACTGGCACCCTGAAATCTGCCCTCCTTTAGCTAGACCAGAGATAGAAAAATAAGTAGAAAGGGATTATTGTATTTATTCAATCATTAACATGCTAAAAAAAAAAAAAAAATCTACCGTACCGTATATTCCGGCGTATAAGACGACCCGGCGTATAAGACGACCCCCCAATTTTTAAGGTAAAATGCAGAGTTTGTGATATATTCGCCCTATAAGATGACCCCCCTCTTCCAACGCATAGCCCCCGCATGCCCCTCCTGCGCTCCCTTCCAGGAGGGAGCGCAGGAGGAGGATGCGGAGGCTGTGCGCCCAAAAGGGGCACGTTCGCCCCTTCTCCCCACCTTCCAGGAAGGTGGGGAGAAGGGGCGAATCGCGGTTTGGCTGCGCAGCCTCTGCATGCCCCTCCTGCGCTCCCTTCCAGGAGGGAGCGCAGGAGGGGGATCCGGAGGCTGTGCGGCCAAACGGGGCACGTTCGCCCCTTCTCCCCACCTTCCAGGAAGGTGGGGAGAAGGGGCGAATCGAGGTTTGGCCGCGCAGCCTCTGCATGCCCCTCCTACGCTCCCTTCCAGGAGGGAGCGCAGGAGGGGGATCCGCAGGCTGTGCGGCCAAACGGGGCTTTGGGGAAGGGGGGAGGCTGGGCGGAGGGTGGCTGGGGGGAGGGGGCTTCGCAGCCACCCCCCCTCTCCAAAGCGAGCCTTTGGGGAAGGGGGGTGGCTGGGCGGAGGGTGGGTGGGTGGCAGGGAGTAGGGGGCTTCCCAGCCCCCCTCCCTTTTGGGAGGGGGGGTGGATGCGCAGGGGGTGGGTGGGGGGAAGGGAGGAGGGAGCTTCTCCGCCACCCCCCCTCCCTGAAAGCGCGTTTCCGCGGCTTTCAGGGAGGGGGGGTGGGTGCATGGGGAGTGGGCGGGGGGAAGGGAGGAGGGGGCTTCTCCGCCACCCCCCGTCCCTGAAAGCGCGTTTCTGCGGCTTTCAGGGAGGGGGGTGGATGCATGGGGAGTGGGCAGGGGGAAGGGAGGAGGGGGCTTCTCCGCCACCCCCCCTCCCTGAAAGCGCATTTCCGCGGCTTTCAGGGAGGGGGGTGGATGCATGGGGAGTGGGCGGGGGGAAGGGAGGAGGGGACTTCTCTGCCACCCCCCCTCCCTGAAAGCGCGTTTCTGCGGCTTTCAGGGGGGGTGGATGCATGGGGAGTGGGCAGGGGGAAGGGAGGAGGGGGATTCTCTGCCACCCCCCCTCCCTGAAAGCGCGTTTCCGCGGCTTTCAGGGAGGGGGGTGGATGCATGGGGAGTCGGTGGGGGGAAGGGAGGAGGGGGCTTCTCCGCCACCCCCCCTCCCTGAAAGCGCGTTTCTGCGGCTTTCAGGGAGGAAGGTGGATGCATGGGGAGTGGGCAGGGGGAAGGGAGGAGGGGGCTTCTCCGCCACCCCTCCCTGAAAGCAGCGGTTCTGCTGCTTTCAGGGAGGGGGGTGGATGAGCGGGGGGTGGGCGGGGGGAAGGGAGGAGGGGGCTTCTCCGCCACCCCCCCTCCCTGAAAGCCGTGGTTCCGCTGCTTTCAGGGAGGGGGGTGGATGAGCGGGGGGTGGGTGGGGGGAAGGGAGGAGGGGGCTTCTCCGCCACCCCCCCTCCCTGAAAGCCGTGGTTCCGCTGCTTTCAGGGAGGGGGGTGGATGCGCGGGGGGTGGGTGGGGGGAAGGGAGGAGGGGGCTTCTCCGCCACCCCCCCCTCCCTGAAAGCCGCAGTTCCGCTGCTTTCAGGGAGGGGGGTGGATGAGCGGGGGGTGGGCGGGGGGAAGGGAGGAGGGGGCTTCCTAGCCACCCCCCCAAAGCCGCGGTTCCGCGACTTTCGGGAGGGGGGGTGGAAGCGCGGGGGGTGGGCGGGTGGCAGGGAGGAGCACTTTGCTTCACCCCCTGCCCGATCTCCTGCCTCTTCGCTCCGTTTGCGAAGAGGCAGGAGATAGGCAGGCAGGTGAAGCAAAGTGTATCCGGCGTATAAGACGACTGTCGATTTTGGAGGGCACTTTTGAGTGCTCAAAAGTCGTCTTATACGCCAGAATATACGGTAATTCAATTGCATTTATGTTAGAAGTGGAAATTTAATGCTTAAGTTTATGCCACATTGCCATTCATTTTATGTATTTCATTTATATCCCATCTTTCTTCCAAGATGGGACTCAAAGTAGTACAAGTTTTAATAGACTACACTGAAACCTTTAAGAATGAAGCTAAAAAATAATGCCATCTGTGACCAGTGATTTTACTCTCCACCCTCCTTTGTCACTGTCTTGAGTTTGGGAAAGGAGGAAACAGATGCATCACTACCAAAATCCCTTCTCTTTCTTTCCATTTTCCTATATTTTACAATCTCATCTTCCCCTTTCTTTAGCTTACTGATTCCCACATGGATCCCAACAAAATCCTCAAGGTTAAGATTTCAAAACTCAGTTTTCCTGGATAGATGAGGAACCTCTACGGGGAGTCTAGGAAACAATACACGAGGAGCACCAGGATGTAAAGAAGACCACCCCACCCCCAAGCTGTCCCTTGTTGGCTTAATTTTTTTTTACCTTGACAATTAACAATTTTTTTACCTTGACAATCTACCATACAATAGCCATGAACAAAAAGCAATGGAAATACTGATAGCAATTGCATTTGCAATGGTTTGAATCTTGTGACCTAAACATTGTAAATCCCTACACTGCAGGGACTAATGAAAGCAAGAAGCAGATTTTTTTTCCAAAATCCAAAAGAACAAGGCTTAGAGTAATATGTAACCCAGCTGGGGAATGTGAAACTTGTTGGCTCTTTAGCACAGGCTTTCAATTCCAAAATTAACTTATTAATTAAAATATTTATTAATATTTTTTTGGAATTAAGTTAATGCTGAAATTCAATTGTAAATCAAATGATTACATTAAAAATAAATATGATTAAGTTTCCTTCTTTTGTTAGAAAAAAATCTAACTTAATTACTTAATTGATTCTAATTTGTTAATTCGAATCACTGAACTAGAGACAGGAATGCAGGTAGATACACAGACATACAAACACATAGAGCTATTCTCTCAATGTCAAAATAGCTGGAAGGTATCTGACTTAAAAACGAAAACAAAAACTCATTTGTAATGTACCTCTTGGCTCCATTCCTTTTTCAAGCTTCTCAGGATCATTTTTCCTAGTTCAATGCTCAGCTTTGAATATTTAAGGAGGAAGGAGGTGCCTGGCATGAAGAGCAATGTGTATGTTTTCTAAGTCTCTGTCAAAAACAACTTGTGAAGAACCATAGTGGAAAACCTTTTGGATGGTATGGGGAATGATTTGTTGTATGTACATTATGGGGGGGGGTACCTTTTAAAAATGCATTTTTAAAGAAAGGAATCTAATGTACTTGGGACAACTAATGTTTAAAAAGCCACCAAAAAAGGAAGGAGGCAGAATAGAGACAGAAAATGGCAATAAAGTATGGAAAGTAGTCTGGGTTCTCTGTATCAAAAACAACAATAAGTGGCCAGACAGTGTGGAAACAGAAAAAGAAAAAACGTGACAAAAGATCCTATTATAGCAGAACTATGATCTAGAAAAGTAACCCAGGTACAGTCAGCTTTATGTATAGTCTTTAAGGCAGAACTTGGGACAATTACTTTTTTGGACTATAATTTATGATGACTACAACTTGCAGAATCCAAAGCTCTCCTTTATCCTTGGAAACAGAAACAATCTCACAAAGTCATTCTTTTAAACCATGTTGTGGTAAATGAGGATATAAAAATGAAAGTATGTTAGCACAAAATCTCACCCATCTCTAAAATTTAGCAAGTCCTCCAGTAACACTCCTGGGCCTCATGGTATCTTGAGGGCTGCTACATAGATTAATATTTTAAACCTGACAGGTGTTCTTTCTTGTAGTACTTCCACTCATCCATCTGTTGCTGATTCACTCCCTCACTTCATATTCACATGCTCACCAAAGCCCTAAAATACCATGTTGGATAGTTATATAAAAAGACATTTTCCTCATAAACCACTACTCTGCACAGGATATCACTTTCTTACTCTGAATAGCACTCTCCTACTCATGTAAATATGTAGCAGATGATTACAGTACACAGAAAGTGATACTGATTATGTTTCCTGCTGCTGAATGTCTTCATTTCTAACTTATGGTGATCCTAAGGCAACCCTATCATAGTTTTTTGTGTGTGCAAGATTTGTTCAGATTTTGCCTTTGTCTTCTCTGAGACTGAGAGTGTGACTTGCTCAAGGCCACCCAGTGGTTTTCCATGGCTCGGCGAGGATTTGAACCCTGGTCTCCAGAGTTGTATTCCTGGTGGTGCAGTAATTAAATGCCAGTACTGCAAGTCACCATGTTGCAAGTTTGATTCCAGAGGGCTCCAAGGTTCACTCAGCCTTCCATCCTTTCCTAGGTCGGTCAAATGAGTACCCGGCTTGTGGAGGCAATTAGCTAACATACATTGGAAGCTGCTTCTTGCAGTGTAGATATGTAAATTGCTATTGCTTAAAAACAATTTGTAAGCCTCTCTGATAGCTTTGTGGCTGAAGAGCGGGCTATAAATAAATAAATAAATAAAAAGAAATAATAAAAATGTATAAAAATACCCAATCCACTGCACCATACTGGCTCTCTTATGTTTTTACTGGCCTTCAATTTCTTGAACTAAGAAACCAGCAGGGGGTAAAGATAACTTCCAGAAAATAAAGGAGTTTGGAACCTTCAGCTTTCATTCTTTTACCTGTAATACAAAAATCAGTATACTTCATGCCTCATCACTTCCCTACAGAGCTGAGATTCAATTCAGCAACTTGAACAAGAAAAAACGACTCACTTGGCACAAAGAGATAGCTGTTAAATGTAAATTGTGCCAGACAGTTGCATTCAGTGTGCATATTTTAAAACTGAAGGGTTGGAAATAGTAATGTTAAAAGAATAGAAATCCAATTACTAATCCCAATTAAAGTAGACCCATTGAATCAACTGCTGAATGCTCAATCAACACTAATCAAGTTCCCACTGATCCTGTGGATCTACTTTAGTTCAGACTCTGGCAGGTCCAAAATGCTGACGATCGCTGATTACAGGAACCAGGTAACGCCTATGTTGCAAAGTTTCATAACTTCTGGTCTTTTCACACAGACCATCTCATCTGAAAGACTGTGAGCCTCTCTTTCTATGAGCCTGTCCAGGTTTAAAGAGCCTTGGGGGAAGGCATTCTCTCATTCCCACCACTGTCAGACATGTGTACTGAGGACATGGGATAGGACTTTCTCAATAGTTGTTTTTAGGCTGTAGAATTACTTCCTATGCAAGGCTAGATTGGCCTCCATTTAACTCTCTTCCAGTGGAAGGCAAAGATAGGTTTTCCTTGGCTTTTTTTCCGGGCCGTGAGGCCGAGTTCTGGAATAGTTTCTTTCTGACGTTTCACCTGCATCTGTGGCTGGCATCCTCAGATAATGGTTGTGTAGGTGTGTGTGTGAGGAGTTTATATGCTGAGAACCCCTGTTGGGGAAGATATGTAAATTTGTGTAATTGAATGGTTAGTTTCTGGGTATAGAAATGCAAGGCTTATTAGTGTCTGTTTGGCTAATGGTTGGTTGATGGGCCATTATCTGCTGGGAATCCCCTTGTCCCTGGGTGGAATTCTTTTGTAAGTGTTGAGTTTTGATTCTATTGTATTTCAAAACTGGGAGCCAGATTTTGTTTACTTTTAAGGTTTCTTCTTTCCTGTTGAAGTTGTCCAGATGTTTGTGGATTTCAATAGCTTCTCTGTGCATTCTGACATGATAGTTGTTGGCCTGGTCTAGAATTTCTGTGTTTTCAAATAGCATTTTGTGTCCAGGTTGGTTTATAACATGTTCTGCTAATGCTGATTTTTCTGGCTGGCCCAGTCTGCAGTGTCTCTCATGTTCCTTGAGTCGTGTTTGCACACTGCATTTAGTGGTCCCAATGTAAACTTGTCCACAGCTGCATGGTATGCGGTAAACTCCTGCAGCTGTGAGCGGGTCTCTTTTTTCCTTCGCTGAATGTAGCATTTCTTGGATTTTTTTGGTTGGTCTATAGATTGTTTGGAGGTTGTGTTTCCTCATCAGTTTCCCTATTCTGTCTGTGACTACTTTGATGTATGGTAAAAATACCTTCCCTTTGGGTGACTGTTTTTCTTCTTCATTCCTGTGGGTTTTTTCTGGGTCTGGCTGCTCTTGTGATGTCTGATCTGGAGTAACCATTAGCCTGTAGGACCCAGTTTAGGTGCCTCAGTTTGTTCTCCAGGTAGTAGGGTTCGCAGATCCTTTTTGAACGGTCTAACAATGTTTTTATTGTGCTTCTTTTTTGTCCTGGTTGATGACTCAAGTTATTGTGTAGGTATCTGTCCGTGTGTGTGTGGATTTTCTGTATACCTTGTTGCCTAACCGTTGGTTTGGTTTGTGGATGACTAGGACATCCAAGAATGGCAATGTTCCTTCCTTCTCCTTTTCCATCGTGAATTGGGTATTTGGGTGGATGCTGTTCAGGTGGTTCAGAAATGAGACCAGATCTTCTTCTGCATGGTTCCAAATGGGGAAAGTGTCATCCACATATTGGAACTATGTTGTGGGCTTTTCTGGTGCTGTTTCCATGGCTTGCTTTTCAAAATGTTCCATGTATATCCAGAAACTAACTATTCAATTATACAAATTTACATATCCTCCCCAACAGGGGTACACAGCATATAAACTCCACACACACACTTATACAACCATTCTCTGAAGATGCAAGCCACAGATGCAGGTGAAACATCAGAAAGAAACTATTCCAGAACATGGCCTCAGAGCCCAAGAAAAAACCAAGGAAAATCTATGGATGCCGGCCATGAAAGCTTTCGACTTCACACGGAAGGCAAAGACCTTTTCAAGAAAGCACTTTGACTGTTAATTTGTTGTTGCAGAAGGTATCTTCATGACTATATTTTATATGTTTCAAAATGGTTTTAAATTAGTGTTTTTAGTAGGATTTCTATCTAATTTACTTTTTTAATCTGCTATATTACAAATTGTTTTAGCTGTATTTTGTTTTAGCCTATGCAATAACTCCTGTACTGTAAGAAAGGCAGGATATAAATTAAATAAATAATGATAACTGGATGGAGGCCTCAGTTTCAGTTTCAGATTCCACCTGCACTCCAGTCCCATCCTTTATTCTTATCAGGTTGAGACTATGCTTTTTTTATTTCCTGCATGGAAACTCATATCCAGTGTCTCTTCATGTATGTACTTTTGTATGCTTTCCCCCACTGACTAATGTGTGTGTGGTTTTCTTTTTCCCAACTGCATTGTTAACAGCTCACATTTGGGGAATGCATGTACAGTTTTGTGAATACTTTATTACTACAAAAGGCTGTGCAAAACTTGCAAAAGGGCAAATTTCTCAGGCAAGGTGTTCTTTATACCACAAGTCTCAGAAGATGCAAAAGGGATATTTTTGCTGAGATTTTGACTCCAGTGAAATTCTCTTCCTTCCTCAGTTGGGAGGGAAGTGTCATTTCTCAGAATACAGTAGGGCAAAAGGCACATTTGGTTTTTGCTACACAATCTTTTGAGAGCTCTTAGAAGCTGTTCCTTTCTGCTCCCTCCCCTTTGTCCTCAGATAGCTAGGAGGATGAATCAAAGGACTAAATGGCCAAACCAGGTCAGCTCACCCATTTTGGGTGTCATCATCCTGCCTTCTATGGGCATGGCTGCTCAGCTCAGAAGTCATTAGATAAAGAACTACCTATAGTGAGCTCATATGGTTGATGGGGCAGGGGGGAACACCAGGTGAAATATTAATCTGAATCACATGTTTGTTTTAAATTTTATGGGTTTAAAATCAATTCCAGGTCAGCTACATTCTGGGAGGCACAAGGCTCCAGTTTCTTTTCATAAGACTGCTTGTACAACTTTTGATGAAAGATTGAAACAGACAGTTCATAGAATAGCTCATCAGATGTGACCATTACACAAACTGAGATGGCTTTTCATTACATAATTTAAAAGACAAACAGGAAGAGACATTTTGCTCAAATATAACCTGCAAGAGGAAAAAAGTAGCTCATATGCATGTTTCATCAAGTTAGCATATTTTCACAAGCAGGAACTTTGCAGGAAAGAAGATCCGATTTCAATTATGTAGATCCTGTGTAAGTTCACCTATTACACAAAGGATTCTGGATTTATCAGTATCAAAACTAATCCACCCCACCGCATCTCTCTCTCTCTCTCTCTCTCTCTCTCTCTCTCTCTCTCTCACACACACACACACACACACACACTAAATAATATAAATAAGCTGTTACTCAATTGGTGCCTTCCATGTGTCAGCAGTGGTTTTTGTTTTGTTTTGTTTTTTGCTCAATTTCTTCTACTGCAAATTACCATTTAGGTACCAAAATGTCTGAGGCAAATTTTAGTCATGACTGGTATGCATGAATGTGTAATTATGTAAAATTTACCAGAGATTAAACAAATAAGAAACCCCAGCAAACAGGGCAGTGTGGAGGTGGATGGGTGGGGAAATGACAGACCAAGTAATGCATGCAGCTTAGAATGTACCGGTAGCTGTCCTGGAATTAGTCCATGTACATACAGACACAGGATGTGTTCCTAATTCAAGGCCACAAATGTCCCACGAGAGGTCTAATGACCCAGTTCCAAGAGTGTGTTATAAGCCATGAACTAATGATGAAAGCCAGCATGGTACAGTGGTTTGTGTGTTGGACTAGGACACTGGGAAACCAGGGTTTGAATTCCCATTGAGCCACAGAAAGCCACTGGCTGACCTTGGGCAAGCCATTCCCTCTTGGTCTCAGGGAATGGCAATTCCAACTCTTTTCTCAATAAATCTTGCCAACTGCCCCACCCCTTCATAAGGTTGTCATATGCCAGAGGTGACTAGAAAGGCACATAACAACACCAATGATCCAAAAAGAAAACATATGCAGCACAAAGACATCAAAATACCAGGTTTTCATTTACGAGAGTTATATTGGTTACATGGCTATTCATTACAACGGAATCATATCCATTTTAGCAGCCTGTGAACAGCCTCTGAGAGTTGCCTTTTAGGATTTAGAAAGGATGCAAAAGAAGAACCCTTAAGAATACAACAGTTTTAGAATACTGTAGTGACCCTTAGGAAGGTTACCTTATTAGACTACATCTGGGCAAGCTGTTTAGAGGGCTTTAGGAGTGGTACTCCACACCCACCCACACATGCAATCAACATTTCCAATTTCTGTAGAATTTTCAAAGGAGTTCAAAATCTAGGTAGCCCTGTAATATAAATTGATATTATCCTCATACTGCAAAGGGAGGAGTAGAGGTTGAATCTGATGTCTAATTCCACCTAATGAATTCATGGCAGAAGCAAGATCTGTATCAGAGCCACTAGATCACATCAGCAGGTAAAAAAATAATAATGTAAGGCAACAAAGGACATAATTTAAAGATCTTTTTGCAGTTATAAGAAGGAATTTTTTGTTATTACAGGTGAAGCCAAAAGGGCCAATGTCTAGGAAGTCAAATAAAAGAATCTTCCTTATGTGATTAAAAAAAAGTACAAATAGCTTTTGAGGGTGGAAGTAATTCTGAGAACTAAGGCCATCAAAACAGACAAACAAACAGACTCCCAAATCCATTCAGTTCTATGGCAAAATAAATTAATTAGGGAGCAACATCATCAGAAAAAAAGAGGATGACAGACATTGTACAACTCCTGCCTAGCAAAATACTGTGAACAAGACAGGCAAAAGAAAAGCTACCACATTGCTCTTTCTACATTTTGCATCCTACCCAAAATGGCAAATTGTGATTAGACGGATGAGAGATTATTAAACAAAAGGTAGATTCACACATGCAATGCTCAGGCTAGCAATCTGTTCTTTATTAATTTTGTGATTTTAGGATATGCTCATTCACTAATCCAAAAAGAACAGTCCACTCAACAGGTTTCAAATAAGCCACTCTGGCACTCTGAGAACAACTTTGTGCCCTTGCAGAATATTACAACTCCTATAATGCCCAAATCATGGGGATTATAGGAGCCACAGTCCTAAAAATTATCTTTTCCAAACTTCTGAGTAATTAGGAGCCATGATAAAGTAGGATTCCTGATCACACGCAGGCAGGGCCGGTTTAACCAGTCTGCCAAATCAGCATTGGCAGGGGCCCGCAAGGTCAAGGCCCCCCCCTGCTGACCTCCTTATCTGACAAAGGAGACAGCCAGGAAACAGCCGGGAGGAGCCGCTGCTTTGTAGCCCCCTCCTACCCTCCTCCCCCAAAAACTTCCTGCTGGCTTTTTTAAAACAAAAAAACAAAAAAACCCAGCATCTCCCAAACTAGAAAGAGAAAGAGAAAGAAGCAGCAGCCCTCCGTGGCAGAAGCTGGAGGGAGTTTGCTGCTGCAAAATGCAAGCCAGCCAGGCATGTCGGAGAGGGGTGAGTGTGTGTGTATGAGAGAGGGGGGGAATTTGACGGTTGTCTCTTTCCCTCAGAAAGGGTTTCTTTTTTTTTCTTTCTTTCTTCCTTCCTTCCTTCCCTTTCTTTCCTTCCACATAAATCCCCTCCAGTCCATTCTTCCTGCTGCTCTTAACATGTCCTGGTTCCTCTCCCCTCCCTTTTCCCCTTGGTCTTCTTCAGCTTCCTCCCCTTGCTACCAACTGAGTTCAGTCTGCAAAAGAAATTTGTGTGTGTTTGCCTATGTGCCTTCAAGTCATTTCTGGCTAAGGCGAACCTACCATGGGGTTTTCTAGGCAAGGTTTGTCCAAAAGGGTGTGCCTTTGCCTTCCTTTGAGGCTGAGAGAGTGTGACTTGCCCAAGGTCAGCCAGTGGGTATTCATGGCTGAATAAGGATTCAGACCCTGGTCTCCATAGTCACAGTGCAATGCTGAAACTTCTACAACACTCTAGCTCTTTTATCAGAAGAATATAAAGAATAGACATTAAAATTTGGAGTAATATTACTGGGAACAATGATTTTATTGTTGTCATTAAAACACCAGTATCCCATTAGTGTTATGTGAGAGGCATTGGCCTAGAGCAGTGGTTCTTAACCTTTTCTTTACCAGGGACCCCCTTTAAATATCTTTTGTTGCCCCAAGACTTAACTCAAGATTCAAAACCCTAATAATAATAGCTAATAATAAGTTTTTAAATAATAATAGCTAACAACAACAACAACAACAACAACAACAACAACATAATTACACCATCCATTAAACTTTCCCTCAGAGGCACTCTTGCTTCTTCCTGCAAGTTTGTGGCTGGAGTGGATTGAATGGCAATGTGCAGGCCAAGCCAGCCAGCCTTTGCCTTGGTTCCTGTCACATGGCTGCTCCACTACAGGGAGGAGGTGGGCCAAGCAGCCTTCAAGCCTTTGTGGACCCCCTGTGAGGACATTGCAGACCCCAAGTTAAGAACCACTGGGCTAGAGAATGCTGGAAAAGGAACAATGCAACCAGACCTTGAGAAGGGTGCTGGCAGGGGGATTCTAGGAGGTATAATCCAAGAGTAACTTTCCCAGGCTCTGAATGCAGCCTAGAATCATAGAATCATAGGGCTGGAAGGGACCCCAACAGCCATCCCATCTGATCGGCTTCTGCCCTGCAGGAACACACAATCCAAGCATTCCTGGCAGATGGCCAACCAACCTATGTTTTAAAAAAGCCAAACAAGGAGACTCCACCACACTCCCAGGCAGTGTATTCCACTTCCGAACAGCTCATACTGTCAGGAGGTTCTTCCTAATATTCAGGTGGATTTCTTTTCCTGTAGTTTGAACCCATAGCTCCGTGTCCTAGTCTCTGGAGCAGTAGAAAACAAGCTTGCTCCTTCCTCAGTATGACATCCCTTCAAATATTTAAACATGGCTATCACATCATCTCTCAACCTTCTCTTCTCCAGGCTAAGCATGCCCAGCTCCCTAAGCCGTTCCTCATATGTAAATTATTTAATACAGTAGGCCCCTCTTATCCACTGGGGATTGGTTCGGGGGGGGCGTGGATTCTGAAAACCATGAATAATAGTGAACACCATTGAAAATAATGGGACTTCTGGTTTAAAATACCATAGAATTGCCTTGGAGGGCCTAGAAAATGGCTAGGGAGGACACATTTTCTAGGAAGACTCAATGGTAGGTGTGCTGTTTTGTGTCCCATGGATAATGAATCCATGGATACGGGGGTCCTACTGTAATCTGAGCATCCTGTATGGTGAATAGGTTAGGTTACACTGGCCTGAGATAAACATATGGGGCCCCCAAAATAAAGCATTGCAAGGGGCCCCAAAATTCCTTAAACCGGCCCTGCATGCAGGCTTCTACTCATGTTGAAACCAATGCATGCTGAAGCTGCCCTCCCAAAGATCTTCCCACATAGTGCAGAAAGGCTTGGGGTGGAGGAAGCTGGGACAGTGAAAATGGTGGCAGAATATGAGGCACTGTTCATCACCCCACAGCCTTCCATTTCCTGTTCAGGCATCATTCTTTAAAAAAAATTTTTTTTCTTAAAGATGCTTACATTAATTCACATTATGCATTAGGATCTCATTGTACATCGAAATCTGTAGTTCAAAATAAACATAATGAATTATTCAAAATAAGCAAAACATCAAAGTTTTGAAATCCAGGTATCATTCTTGAACAGGGCTATCTTTGGAAGACATTATGCAATTTAAATAACTTCTACATAGAAAGCTGCCTTGTAACATATTAGAATATTTGTCTAATTAGCTCAATTTTAAGGAGGGATCAAGATGTTTATCAAAAGGAGGGATCTCAGAGAGAGATCTGTTTCATCCTGTGTTAGCTGGTCCTGTTCAAATACCAAGGACTGAATCTGGGATGCAAAGTACACAATGCACACTCTTTACTGCTGAACTGGCCTGGTGTATATTGTTCAGACCTTGCTCAACAAATCTACTTGTTTTATCAGGTTAATTGTGTCTTAGTTAGGCTGCAGAAAATATAAAGCATCTTAACTTTACTAAGAAACTTACTGCAGAGCTCCATGTGAACACAGCAGGCAAATGAAGAAATCCAATTCAAAAGAATTACCATTGTGATATGCAATTGATTTTTGTTCGAATCAGTCAACACCCATATTCTAACATGATTGTTAATAAATTGTTTAGGATTGATCTGAGTCAGGCCTAAGAAGAAACACAGTGAAGAACCATGAGTCAACAGTGTAAAATTGTTGAAACAAATGCCTTGCTTGCTACAGAATTAAGAGAAATAACATATCTAAGATGCAGAAAGCAGCACCACCATTTAACATTATTCATACTGACAACCTGACTTATTCCAAGATCTATAAGAGGGTAAAAAGTTTATTAGGCGAAATCAAAAGCTGCAAAATGGATCTAAATCCAAATACTAGTCCTAACTAGAGAAACCCACTGAATTAACTGAGTTTTCATAAAGGGTGACTCAACAAGTGATTCAATAGGTCTGCACGAGCTGGATGTAGGCTACTACATGATAATAATAATAATTATTATTATTATTATTTATTACTACATGCAAGTGAAACCTTGTACATTATTTTATGAGTTTTAATTGAAATGTATTATACTAATCTGAATTTTAGAAATTTAGCTACTTGAAGTTTGCACACTTTTAGGAAAGGATATACAGAGAAGAACAACAAAACTGATTAAGACCCATGCACAACATTCCTGCTCAATTGTGGCTGAGACCTCTCTCTGGTTCATGAGAATACTCACAAACTCTTACATTGGGCCAAACCTGCTCTTCATGAGTTAGGAAACAGATACAGGTAACATAGTTAATTTATTTTGTGAGGAAGTAGTGAGAACTCATGCATAATATGTTCTGCTTAAAGTCTAAAGCTTTACATCACCTAAAGAAGGAAGGAGATTTTCAGACTGCACTGTTATAGTGTTACTATTCCACTTTAACTGCTCTGGCTTCCTCCTGTGGAATTCTGGGGTTTGTAGTTTAGTGAGGCCCAAGAGCTCTCTGGCTAAGAGTTCTAAATGCCCCTCCCTAAACTGCAAATCCCAGGATTCAACAGGAGGCAGCCATAGCAAATAAAGTGGAATAGTAACACTGTAACAGTGTTGTCTGAAAATCTAGGAAGTGTGTAACAACATAAGATGATCAGAACAAAGGACTACCTAGCCTACCATTATCTTGACAGGGTGGCCAAAAAGACACCTTGGGATTATGGGGATACCTTAATGAAAACATTGGCCCAGTTTGCAATTGCTGTGAAAAATACAAATTCTGTGGTGGGGATTACCACAAAAAGTACTTAAAAATAAAACCACCAGTACTTTAAGGCTTTTAGATAAATCTGTAAAGATATGAAGGCACTCAGAATACTATGTATGGTTTTAGTAATCAGATCGCAAAAGGGTATTACAAGAAAAGGTAAAGATATCAAAGGACTAGAACAACTCCCGAAGAGGTAAGGTAAGGTAAGGTAAATCAAGGGGTACCTGACAGAGGTGTATAAAATGGTTAATGTTGTGGATATCCTTTCTCTATAATGCTTAAAACAACAACAAAACCCCAAGATTATCCAGTGAAACTAAATGGTGGGAGGTTCAAGACAAAGAAACAGAAGTACTATTTCATACAGAACAAAAAATTGTCTCCAGATGAACTAATGATGGTGAACAATTTCAGTGGTTTTAAACAGGGGTTAAAGAAATGTAAGGAAGATAAAATATATCAATGGCATGATGGCTATACATACCTTTGGTATCCAGTGGCAATAAAGCATGTCAATGGTGCAGTAAATTTGCTCTAGGTTTTAGCCTAAACTTTAAGGGGTCTATCCAAGGTGCTGAAGCTATTTTGGCTATAGGGTTCAGCAAATTGGTAGCTCCTTCAAAATTCTGAGAGGACTATTCACTCTTTCACTTGGGAGCTACCAGATGCTGCAGCCACTATCAGTGCTGGTATACCTTTTAATACCATTTGCTCAACAATACAAGCAGAAGGTACCTGTTGTCCTCCTGTCTCCTTTATGGGCTTCCCATAAGCATGTGGTTAGGTGTGGGAACAAAATATTAACTTAAGTAGCAATTGGTCTAATTCACTTGCGCTTTTAAAACATTCTGAGATATGTGCCACAAGACGCAGGGATGGCAAGATGATCTGATCTAACCCAGTGTTTCTTAACCTTTTCTTTACCAGGGACCCTTTTAAAATATCTTCTGTTGCCATCGCCCCCGCAAGACTTAACTCAAGATTTAAAACAACAACAACAACAAACAGTTAACCATTACACCATCCATTAAACCTTCCCTCAGAGTCACTAGAGGGAGAGGGAAGATTTTCTTCAGTTGCTTTCTGCCAGTTTGAGGCTGGAGTGGATTGAACAGGAACCTGCAGACCCAGCCAGCCTTTGTCTTGGCTCCTGTCATGTGGCTGCTCCACAGTGGGGAGGAAGTGGGCTGAGCAGCCTTCAAGCCTTCACAGACTCCCTGTGAGGACATTGTGGACTGGTGGGAGTCGATGGACCACAGGTTAAGAAACACTGATCGAACCCATCACTGTAGCAGAGTCTTGCACATGAACCATTAGGACAATATTCCATCTTTTTATCTTTAGGAACAAGGAACCTGAGCTAAACATAGTTAGACAATCTCAAGTGCAAATATTAACAAAATACTATTTTCTCTGTTGTAGTAGGATTTGTAAACTAGCACTTCAACAGACAGCAATCAGAGCTGAAGGCATTCCAAAGCATTACATGTCATTGCATGTGACATGTAATTAAGATGAGTCAACTGGAACTTGCTGTAAATGAAACACTTTTTTGATTAGTCACAAGAGCTGCCAAAGCTATTTCCTGGTGGCTGGGGGCACCAATTAGAAGAGTAACTTGCATATAAACAAGGTTTCCACAAACTTAATTTCTCTTCTGTTTGCCTGTCAATTGTTAAAAGTAACCAGATGGGCTGAAAAACCTGCTGTTCAAAAGATCTTTTAATAGCTGAAAATGCACCTGAGAAGGGGAGACACTGAAACAGAAAAGTTAGAACTGCAATTTCTCAAATAGCAAATTCATCCAAAAAGTAACCTTTCAAAGCCTGGGTTAATACTGTCCACAGTCTATGAGTCACCAAGAGGCATTTCCCAGTGCTCAGTAATATATGGTAAGATTGACGATTATGTGAGATCCATGGTTAGGGGCAGACTGGAGAATAAGAAACTCACCAGATTGACTCTTAAATCTTTAGTGAAAAGAGCATTTCAGAGAATTTGTCTGTATGTGTGCTGCAGTACAAGTGGGATGTGTTGGATTATCCTTTCTACACAACTATTAAGATCCTTGTGGTCTGTTGCATATTGTTCCTGACAACTCTAGGAGAGCACTGTACTACCTGCAGACAGCATAACCTACTGGTGTATTTCAGCCATCCTTTACTCCCGCAGGTCAGTCTATTTAGTCAGTGTAACCTCATTACAACCTCATCTTTAAAACCACCTGGCACTTTCACTGTTCTTCATGCATGGTAGAACACTAACTCTGTTTATCTTTGACAACATTTTAGATGCATTTGGATGCATGAAAGACATTTCATGTTTTTAACGTAATGTAACCATGTAAGATTCATGTAATGTTTTAATTCTTTCAATCCATATAAATGTAGACATTATTTGTCCTAACACCATCTGAACTCTATCTTAAATATATATGATTTGAAATAAAAAGTCACAACTTAAGCAATAGAGACATTTCCATACTAATATATGTGTTATAAAAGGATAAATTTAATTTTGCCCAATATTTCACATTATTCAATAAACAGCAGTCTTCGGCTCTATGATCATTTAGAGGCATTCTTCTGTTAAAGCTTCAGAGATCATGAAATTACTTGATTATTTCTGCATTTGGAAATATCAATTTTACTATGTTCTGAGATGTAGTTCAATCCTTTCCACTCAACCAAAGCAGAAAAAGCTAGTTAATGTTGAACATAGCTACTAAAGATAATTCTGTATTATTATAGTTATTCAAAGTTGCAGAAAGCGTGGGATGAGTCCTTCCTGATTCTTTGTTTGCGAAGAAAAGCTAGAGAGAGAGACAGAGACAGAGAGACAGACAAAGTTGCAGTATTTATATTGTCAGCATATGGGACAATGACTGTATATATTTTCTTGGCAAGCAAAGTTTATACAAGGAAACTAACCATTCAATTACACAAATTTACATATACCATGGAATCCAGCAATAAGCCCCGAGCAAGCATGTGTAGCCCAATTCTAAAGATCAATATGCCAAAGTCCTCCTCATGGCTCAGAATTGGAGACTTTTATGCTACACTATACATTGTTTTGTTTGTGCACAAAAACTCTCAGTTCCATGCAGTGCTACTAAGATATTTGAGACTAAGGAGGCAATTCGCACAAGTGGTGCTTAAGTTCATTTTTGTATTTACAGACCTGTAAATAAATGCTAAATTGACTTGAATATATACTGTACTGTATTCCATTTAAAATTACAGATTTGTATTCTTTTCTAAAATAAGTAGAAATGAAACAGATGGAACACAAATGTTTTTCAGATGTACACATGTATTGAAATTAAAAGAATGGGTCCCAAATGTAAACAAACAAAGCAAAAACAAAAACAGCCCTAGGATATGTCTTAGGAAGGACAAAGGGTAGCAGGGAGAAAGATGGGAAAGGCAGTGAACACCCTAAAACAGCCAGCAGGACCATATTCACACTCAGGAATATATTCAGGGAACATCTTTGTTCTGTGGATGGTTTGGGCTGTCTAGTCGGTAAATATTGCTTCACATAACACTTGATATATTGGTAGGCAGGTTGTTTTCAAAACAGATGTGGCCAGTGTCACATTTCAGAGGAAACTGAAGGTCACTCAACTTGCCCAAAGGTGCTACAACTCATCTGAAAAGCAGCACACAATTTACTGGTTGTTTGAAGATGTGATAACATTCCAGAATGCTTACTGTTTTTCACACTATGGCTAGAATCCTGCAAGTAACTTAGATGCCTCTAAGTGCAACTTACATGTGCATCACTCTCTCTTTAGATGGAGTACAGAGGGCTATTCTCTTGTCCTTACAGTCTGCCCTAAAACTTTCCATACCAAGGAGGAGCTCCTGCTTCTCTTTCTTACCCAGAGGGAAGCAGCGGGGAGGCAATTCTGGCCATGATGACCTGGCTCTTCTGAGTTCCCAGGGGAAGAAAAAGTAGGTAGGTGCATTCCACCCATGACAGCAACTTCATTTTTTCTCACCTGAGTGAGCTGAGACCAGCTGCTTCTCTATTGTCTGAATTGCCCTGCATTGTTCATTTCTAACCAATAAGTGACAGCAGCAAGGCCCCTCTGGAGGCTTGACAGTTGCTGGGTAGTGGGAAGACACAGAATTTTGTGCATGGAGCTCCATGCACACATAGGTTCTTGGTTAAGACTTTAACAGGCAGTAAGTATTTCTTCAGATTACTTCCTAGGGACACTAGATGCTGTATCAATTTATATTAACTTTTCCCACAGGATGCAGTACAGATATTGAGTACACTGAAAGAAATGAAGCTTATCCTGCTTACTTTGTTGTTTCCTTTAATAGCAGTGATTATACCTTAACCACCATTTTCCTTTCCTCAATAAATTGTTCTATCAGTTTGACAGAGTGGCTGCAAGTTCTTCCATGGTTCCCAACAGGACAAATATTTTGGGGTTCTGCCCTCCTCTAGCTGGACTCCCAGTTCCTGAAATGTAAGCAGCCTCCATTTGAGCAAGGACTTTACAGAAGCTGACAATGGCTTGAGGGCATCTTCACTTCTTTTTTTTGTTTAGTCAGGCTTCTGGCAACTGATTGGCTACTATCAGAAAGGGGCTTTTTAACTGGGGGCTGAAATATACTTTTTTCACTGATGTGCTTTTAAAATAGTTTTTAATTTAATTGCCCTTTGAAAATATGATAATCTGATCTTGTTTTAACATTGCAATTTGTATTTATTTGTTTCTTTTTGGTAGCCTTGCTACAAGTTCCCCTGAGTTCATGTTTTGGTGGAAAGGTGGGACATACATGAATAAGCTTGTACACAGCATTTCTTTTTTCCACTCTCATCTCTGGTTAAATAAATTTGGAAAGCATGCAAATCCTGCACAACCCATTCAGTGGTGGCAGAAGGGGGCACAGTGATATTTCACTCAAATAACTTCCCTCTGGACCCCTCCCAAAAAACCCAAATGATTGTCCATATAGGTATCACTGCTCTCTGTTACTACTTTTGTGTACCAGTTGCTATGGAATATGAGATGTGAATTCCACGGCCTTCGCCTCTGATACTGCTGGCCTCCTAAAACATGCCGGGAAACAGAAAGCTCAGGCAGGCTTTCAGCCTGATTGCTGGGCAGTGGCTCTTCTTAAATCCAAGAGCAAAGAGAATCATCATTTCACACCCTGATCTCCATACCAAATTAGCCTGGTGGCTTTGAGTAAATCTTTCTCTTCCTCTCTTTACATGTTGTTTTATTTGGCTGTTTGCAGCTTAAGTGACACTTCCTCTTGAGAAAAAAAGGAGTCTTGGGAGGGGGTGGGGTGAAAAGGCAGAGGAAGCTCAAGGTGGAATAAATTGGCAACTTCATCCCAGGCATGGGCTCACTGCCATGCAATTCCCCATCAGTTCCAGATGAAAGGCTATTTTGGGGGCATGAAATCAATATTTGTACACATCAGTCAGAGTACATGCACTGAAGTACCCTCAGTAACCTTTCTGATTAGAAGCAGGATTCCCCACATGTATAAAGGGCCTCCTTTCTGGGGAGGGCACTGACTGTTGCTAGGAGTGGCACAGCTTCCCCCTCGTATTTTTTCTCCCTCCAATGGTCATACATCACAACCAGTCCAAGACATAAAGAACTTACCCACACAGCCCTTTCAGGCTTATTGAACACTGGCTTTGTTCTCTCCCTATAATGCATATTGTTTTAATCCAATACCCACTGACTGCTGTCACGTGCTGTATGTGAGACCGGCTTGGTAGACTGTTCAGAAGCCGTAGCTGGTACTTAATATCATACTTAACCCTTTTCTGCAATATATAACCACTTCCCCTTTATCTTCTGAGCAAAATTAAGGGTAATCACTTCATCTATAAGGCTCCAAAAGACTTGGATCTTGTAAACCTTATGGACCCTTTCTTCCCTATTTCTTGCTTCAGCCACACTTAATGGTTGCAAAATCCTTCTAATGATTTTATGTGCCAAATCAATTTCACCAGGATGATCAGAAAGGGATATTGATGGTTCTCCCTCAATCATAACATTTTCTTGCCCTTGACCTCCCAAGATCTAAATGACAGCATTTCTGAACACCACTGAGGTAAATTTCTACTTTGGATTAATTTCTACTGGCCAGAATCAAGCAAGTATGGAACAATTTTATTTTTACAGGCTTCCTGTTGATTTTAGTGTCTTTCCAGGTGGCTCTTGTTATTGGAACTGGGCTGTAGACATAAAATATCAATCTAATTAACTATAATTTCTAGTCTTGTCACATGGATGGCCTGTGTAAGTGCTTAAACCAAAGTTTCTCAGTGGTTCCGAAGTTGCAAAATTCTGTAGTTTGTCATGTAACAAGCCAAGACAGAAATGATGAAGCAGAGTGTTCAAGGGGAGAAGGAAAGGGGAGGTCTGAGGAAGAAGCACATGAGCACACAGACTGTCTTCAGCTTAACCATAGTATATTAGATGGAGACCAATACCTGAACCAGGCTTGTAAGAACAGGTGCCCAATAAATGCAAGGGTAACAGTTCTTTCAGTGGTAAGGATGAGAGGGAAGAAGATGGGAGCATTTTTGTTCAGAGCAGATAAATTTATGTCTGGCAAGCATTTTCAAAAATGTAATACATTGTTTAGGAAATTGGGGAGGAGGGGCTCTTATCCTCCTAAAATGTCAATGGAAAGGATACAACTTTCATTTCAAGAGGGTGGGTTTAGTTTTCCACGTCTTCAAGTATATTTGCTGTCTTTTGGGCTCTTAACCCACAATGATCAGTTTTGAATCCTCTGATCATACGGTATATCATTTGAATCCTCTGATCACAATATCCTAGAATGGTTGGGTAGCAGTGTATGTGGAGTTTATATATTGTGAACCCCTGTTGGGGAGTATATGTAAATATACAATTACACAAATTTACATATACTCCCCAACAAGGGTTCACAGCATATAAACTCCACATAACTCCTACCCAACCATTCTCTGAAGATTGCAGGCAAAACATCAGAAAGAAACTATTCCAGAACACAGCCTCACAGCCCAGAAAAAAAACCCAAGGAAAATCTATGGATCCACATATTCTTTTGAACTCCCCATGTTTTGGAACTTAACACATGGTCAGCAGACTGATGCTCCATTATTAGAAAGATAACACATCCCCACCTATGACCTAATGGACAGAAGATTTAACCATGTTTGCAATATTTGAAAAAGTGATAATACTGATGCTATTTACAAACGGATGTATATTCAGATACTTAGTCTGCTTTTACTAAAATTTATGAATAGTGTTTTCTCTTTTTATCTCCTTATTCTTCTATTACTGTAATGTTAGAACATCATGATATGTAAATGAGAGACTTACAATGTAATTTTACTTAGCATAAAATAAAAAAGATAATTAAAAAAAGCTTTTCTGTGGCTAGAACATCAACCAAAACTGTGTGTATAATATGAAATGGAGCTATATCAGCTTCATGGACACCTAAAAAACAGTTCTGCTGATTACCTCATCCCCATGGCATTTAAAAATGGTAGATTTTATTTTATTTCTGTGAAAGTGAATGCTCTAACATTGTCCTCAAGCTTGGGAATGCTCATATAATCCTTTCCAGAAAATGATAATCACAAGCTAGACAATCACTCTTGCCACAAAACTGATTTGGAAGTTGTGTGACTCTTGTTTCCATTCTGTTCTACCCTGTTCACGCCATTCTTAAAGTTCTTTGAAGGTGATGTGTTCCTGTTCTTGAACACTTAAGTGCTCAGTGCCATCAGCTTGATTCCAAGAAATATTACTTCAATAAATGCTATTGGAATCACTATAGCTGTTGGCACCAGATCTGACTTCTAATGAATGCTCTTTAAATCTTTAAAGGGTACTCATTCCAGTTATGGGGGTTCAAAAGAGTCCTGTATTATTACTTTCCATCAATGCCTCCCAAGTTTGAGATTGGATAAATTGCATACTTTATTGTTTTTCTTGGATGCAGTAACTGTTTCTTATGCTCTCTCTCCAAAATCAAACACTTACTCATTGTTACCTGTAATCACAATTGCATGTGTAAAGAGTTTCATTCAAAGTTAATAAAGCAAACAGTGAAATATGTCCTTCCCACAGCACAGGGATATTCAGTTTGCGCAATCACTGTTCTTGTTATTCTTAAAAAAAAAAACAATAAACAAAAATAGGGCAATTTTCTTGCAGCACAGCTATCCCATTACAGCAAGGTTCACAGCCATCCAACATGCAGGTATACAATTTCATACTGGGCCAGATATAGCTCAAAAACAGTGTTCAGGTGAGAAGCCCAGTTTCCCTCCCTTCAGTTATCTGGTAATGAAACTTAATAATAAGGGTCACAAATCTTTAGGACTGGGCAGGTTTGAAATCTAAACAGTAAAATTAATACAGAAAACAGAGGAGAAACCATTAACTATAAACCTGTATCCTCATTCTACTGATCTCTGCTGTATCATCAAGCCCCAAGGCCAAGCTGAATGCAGCTGTCCTGTTTGCAGGATGCACATAAAGAATACACCAGTTTCCTGCTTTTGCCTAGGTTTTCCAGGGATTCCAGCAGCCATCTGCATGAACAGTTTCCTCTTTCCAGCCTAACAGAATGGAAGATAGGAACCAGCCAAAGATTTGCCTACCTTCTTCTTCCACTTTATAATCTCCAGTTCATTTTAGAACATAATCCTGCACATTTCCCTCTCCTACCCAGAACTCTTCAAAGAATACACTGGATGCAAACTCTGGAAATGTTACTTTTTGAACTACAGGTCCCAGATTTCCAAGCCAGCCCCTCCATAGCGGATTCTGGGAGCTGTAATAAATAACTAACTTTTCCAATGTCTGGTTAGATTTACAGTTCTGTATGGATCACTAAAGGCTTAGTGTACCACAAACACAATGAAGGCAACAAATAATTCATAAAATTGAGGAGGGTGGAATTGTTCTCTGAATATGTTTTGTTATATTAAAGCCTGCTTGAAAAAAATCTGGAGGGGCCGGGGATATTAAAAAGGTAGCTGAATTCCATCGTGGGGAAAAGGACAGAACTACCTGTGTGTGTAATATAGGCATACAATTTATTATTCCCATAAGGGTAGAGATACAGATTGGTTTGGTTTTTTAGATCACCAAAGCTATAGTCAGGATATCACCAAATGCTTTACCCACCTATGTTCAAAATATACGGCAGGAATCACTGTCTCCTTAGTTTTTCTTTGTTTCCAAAACTTAAATTTAATCCCAAATTGGTACTACTTGTTTGTTAGGAATCACATCAAAGAAGAGAGGTCTGCTTTCAAAATCCACCTCTGCTTAATTGAAACTGGTGCTCTGCTCTCAGTGGATAATGGGTACTGTAGTCCAACATATCTAAAAGACACCAGATTGAGGAAGACTGTTCTACATATACTAAGGGTATAGAAATACAGTACACATACTGTATATATGTATCTATATTTTACATGTAGATAGACACATACATTTTAAAGGCTGGGATGTGACAAGTTTGGCTTTTTTTTTTTAACTTGAAAGCCATGAAAATCCGGACCCTCCCCCACAATCCACCCATATCTCCTTTTGAATACTCCTTCAGTTTCAAAAGCAGTTTGCCACTTGACACTGTGTAGTAGAAAGATGAGCTAAATGCCTTCTTGACTGGAAACTGATTCTGTCATTCCTGGACTACTGGCTATAGTGCTTAATCTAATGGCATTTTGTTTGCTATGGAACACAATACCTATCTCTTGGATAGCAAAAGTTACTTTTGCCTTGTTGCTGTTTGCTGCCAAGTCAACTTCAGCTTCTACTCAGTTCTTGCAAACTCAGGCCCTTAGCTTCCTTGAGCCAATTCATCTGTCATGCAGTCTTCGTCTTTTGCTACTGTCTTCTACTTTACTGTGTGTTATCTTTTCCAGTGAGTTATGCCACCTCATGATATTTCCAAAATACAAAAGCCTAACTTCAGTCATTTTTTACACACAGTTTCCTTTCAAAAAATGCATGCCACACAGGTGTTGAATACTAAGACCAAGTGTTTCAGCATACAACATGCCACATCAGCTTCTTGCATCAAGAGGAACCGCTACTTGCTGCAACATGCAGCCTTGAGAGACTAGATTGTCTGCTCAAAATTTAAACCAACACAACCTGTTTTCTATTACTGTTTCAACTACCAATGGAACTATGCCTGCACAATTAAATAGAGACCAAATTAATTTTGATCTAAGAGAACAGAAAATCAGCTACAACTTCCTTCTCTGGTGCGAAACATTCAAAATGGTATTTTCCAAAAGAACAGCTTTGTTCACAAAAAAGTTTTCTACAGACACAATTTAAATATACAAACATTTTATGTAACTTAATCTTACCCCACATCTCTTGCATGCACCTTTAATGTTGCTAGTAGGCGATGACTACTAAATGCTAAGTACTGATAGAAGTAAATTAGAAATGCAGTCCTCTCCCATCCAACTAGCTTCCCTCTGTCAAGGTTGGAACAGGGCAGAGTGCAATCGTCATTATTTTTTCCCTGCCCTGTAGCCCTTACAAATCTGTTCCAGATTTTTTTTTGCAGGGGGTGGGGAGGGAAGAGGCAGTGATTCTTTGCAGCAGCCTATACATGTTTGTAATGGCAAGGGGAATTGTTGCAAGTCTCCTTTTTCTGCTGACACTGAAATTATTTAGATTTTTTAAAAAATTATTGGAGTACCCCCCTCTTCAGCCATAAAGCCTCTCTGAGTAGCACTTACAAATCTACACTGCTTTACCATATGCTAGGCACTCTCTAAGCCAGTGTTTCTCAACCAGGGTTCCCTGGAACCGTAGGGTTCCCCAAGAAATTGCTAGGGGTTCCTCAAAAGATTGTGATTTTGCAGGGGGAAAGCAATAGCAGCATATAGAATTTTGCTTATGCAGGGGTTCCCTGAGACTTGAAAATTATTGCAAGGGTTCCTCTAGGATAAAAAGGTTGAGAAAGGAGGCTCTAAGTGGTTTACAGTGTGTGATAGCTAATTGCCCCCACAAGCCAGGTACTCATTTTACTGATCTAAGAAAGGATAGATTTGGCCTACTATTTTCAATTTGTATTTTACTGCCTGTGTTTTTAGTTTTGAATGTTCTGATAAACCATTTACCATAAGATATGTGACATAAAGAACAATTTGGTAAGAAATGTAAACAATAAAAAGGAGGTCATTAAATAAGTTTTTAAAAAGTACATAGAAATGATTCAAGTCAGTCGATAATGGCAACAGAGCAGTGACATTAAACACACACACCTGAAGTCTCATATATTTTAAACCACTCACCAGCTTGAAAGATAAATTTTGACGTCATTAGCAGTCCACTCAGGCATAATTAGGAACCTGGTTATTTTGAAAATCAGACTTCCAATACTCAATAAAAGTACTGAATCTCACTGAATTTTTCACTTGAGCATAAAAATTATCACAAGTGTTTCCATGCACTCAGGGTCTGAACCCACAGAGCATCCCATTTCTTATTGAGGCATTTCTTTATATGAAATTTATATTGACATTTCCAGTTCTTAGAAATAGCAGTTCTCATAATTATTACAAAGTGTGGAGCTCTTCCATGCACAGAGGAGGCCCTCATCTTCAGAAAGTTATTTCCACATGTAGAGGGTGATAGAAATGACAACAGAGGAGAGTGGGGCTAATATGTCCTGTCCCTCCACTGTATCATGGGTTATTCCTTGCTTAAGCAGAACACACAGATAGGCCTTTAATTAATCCCAGAACATGAAAAGCAGGCAAATGAGGTATAATTATAGCCTCATCAGCAGAAAAATAACCAGTAAGATTTCTTTCCAACCAGTTCAAATCTCACTTTAAAGGAGCCTTTCCCTTAACAAAAAATGAATGTACCTCAGATAAAAAAAATGTTTTAAAAAAGTAGCTTTATTGCCACTGTGAGAGATAATGCTTTTATTGTTAATTCTAGAGCATGTTATTTTACCCTTATGGGGACAAATATGAATAGCCATTCTGCTTCCCACAGGAAAATCCTTTGCCTCTGTACTCAGAAATAACCTTACTATTTTACATGCAGCAAATATACTTAGGGGTTCAGACCCAGTCACCCAGTTTAGAAAGATCTTTCTCAAGATATTCATAGTAAGTTCCTCAATTCAACATCCAAATATGGACCATTGGGAGATTCCCAATGTTTACCCTCCTCCATTCACAAAACTTGATTTATTCTTGCATTCAGTTTATTAGTTAATTACAATTTCATAAAGAGACTTATTATTTTATCCCATCATATGTTGCCTTAGAGATTTTTTGGTAAACACAGATTCAATAGAGGTTTTGCATATGGTGGACTTGAGGTCTTTTCCAACTGTGATGCAAGTCTAGCTTTTCCTAGGCTTTGTCATTGAAATGGTAGCCTTGTAGACCAGCGGGTCAAGCTGTTTCAGTTACAGCTGCATTTCTTTTTTTTTAATGCTGAAGCACAAAATATATTCTCACTCACTTTAAATGTTAATTTGTCATCTTATTTACAACAATCTCAGACAATTTAACAATAGCTGCTGAATTGCTCTGGGATACGAGAAGCAGGAATCAATCAGTACTGTTCACTGCCACTTCCACTGCAAACAGACAGACCCAATGTTTTCAGGGCTCAGCCTTGACAGGAAAGGCATGTCCATACTTAATACAGAAAGGGGGATTCCATATAGGCTCAACTGTTGTTTAAAAACAAACTTCCCCCTCTTTTTTTACCCTTAGGTGAGTCAATTTGTCAAAAACTCACACAGGCACTACAGGGCCAGCCCTACCATTAGGCTAAATGAGACAACTACATCAGGTGGCAAATTCTGGAGGCAGCTCTGGCAGTCCCCCAAGTAGTTCTCCAGAGCTTCTAGGCCATTTTTCTCTGTTGGAAGACAGAGCTGTATGTGCCCACGGCTAGTCCTAAACAAGACTCCTACTTTCAGGGACAACGAAGAATGCTGTTCCATTACCGGTGTTGATGTAAGATTCAACTGCCAATCCAATTTGCTTCTGTAGAGAACAGGGGCACCATGTGGTCCTTACTTTAGGTAGCAAAACATCTTAGACAACCCCTGTGACACCATCATTCCATGGCCAACCCATCAACTGTTCTCTTTGTGGCATAGATACAAATACTGGAGGTTTGAAGCAGACACTGCAGTCATCCTTATGGTTCTGTCAATCTACTTCTGTTCCTCCTCCTTTTCTTCAAACTGGGTGGTGGTGGCAGGGTGTTGACTGATCACAGATAAGCAGTTGCTAATTCACACACAAATTCTGCAGCAGTATGGAGATTCCCATGAGTGTGTGTGTGTGTGTGTGTGTATTTGCCTATTGTTATCTATACTGTGTGTATGTGTCAGCAGACCTTCAGAAAGTTACTTTTTGGGACATCTCCCAGAATCCTCCACTTTATGGGGAGTTTTGTTCCAAAAGACCCTCTCTGTCACTGACAGGACAGTACTAGGCTGGCTCAAGGGGATCTTACAAAGAGAGCCAGCCCAGATCAAGTTTCTCCATTTGCCGCATCAGTTGTCAATATCACACCCCAAGGCAATCATAGACATGTCCTTCTTACTGTATCCTTAAACTTCTAGAATGTCATCAGCTGTTAGTTTTGTTAAGGTCCCAGTGTTTTAGTGCTGGACTAAAACTCTGGAGACCAGGGTTCAAATCCCTGCTTGGCCATGAAAACACACTGGGTGACCCTGGACAGGTCACACACTCTCAGCCTCAGAAAACCCTGTTGTAAGTTCACCTTTTAGGGTCACCATAAGTTGGAAACAAGTGGAAGACAGAACAACAACAAAACAATGTTGAACAATTCTCCCCTATACCTGCAAACCTGGCTACATGATGACAAAGAGGCCAAGCTGTCATCTGATAGAATTGCCAAGAACCTATTTGAAACCAGCTTTGCAAAAAGATAACGGAAAGCTCAGAGAAGCAGATTTTAACAGCCAACAGTAACCCCTCTGCCCACCCTGTCTCTAACAACCCCACATAGCGACAAGGCATATACTGTATGTATATATATATATATATATATATATCCCAGAAAGTTTATGGTTGGCACATTATGTAGCATGCTTCAGGAGATTAATAATGAATAATAAATTATAAATACAAAAATAGAATGCTCTGCTCTATAATACTGAAAAACAGGTTTCAGAGGGTTGTCTCTCTATAGTAACATGAGCCTGTTGTGTTTTTAGTGCAAAACAATGACAAATTTCACAAGTAGATTCAAGAAATTATGTGCCACTGAAGCACAAACATAATATATTAAGTGAAATTAATTGCCTTGATATGACACTCGGAGCTTCTGAAAAACAGCATTAGTAGCTTATAGCATACTACTGAATGGAAAATAGCACTGGCACAGTGTGGTTGCTTGGGGAAGCCACACCACATTGGTAGGGAAATCCTGTTTGAAAGAGTTTGGGAAACTAAAAAGAAATTATGCATGAACTATTACCTCTGACAGCTTCTCCAGAGCTAGAAATATTTTTAGGGGTCCTAAGATATAAGTAGTATAACACAAATATATAACTAACTCACTAGCATTTGAGTTTCCAAAATGCTGCTGGAATTCATTTCACCCAAGCTCCATCCAGCAAAGCCAATGGGTGAGGATTCTAGACGCCTCTGGCAGTCCCCCAAGTAGTTCTCCAGAGCTTCCAGGCCATTTTTCTCTGATGGAAGACAGAGCTGTATGTGCCCCATGGCTAGTCTTAAACAAGACTCCTGCTCTCGGGGACAATGAAGAATGCTGTTCCATTACCAACATCTGAAGTCCAACATCTAGGACCCAAGCTTGGGAAGCATTTTCTAGCAGATGGATGCTGCTGGTTTACAGTGTGTAATATTTTCCAGTTACAAAAGCACTGATGTGCTGTATTCTTAGAAGCACCTGAAAGCTCATCCTTCAAAGGCAGTAGAATCACAGAAAAGATACAGCACCTACATTAAGATCAATGGAATTCCAAACAAAGGTACTCATCTGTTCTGGTTTCAGCTTGTTTGCCCACACGCAATACATCCTACCCCAAACAATGGTCCAGAATCCCACCCCACCCACTGCAGCCCCTGGAAGGAGAAGAAAGACAGAACTACATATTACTGTATACATTTGACACTTCACTCCAAATTATCAGGTCAAACCTATCCAGCATTTCATGAAGATGTTGGGTTAAATCCAGAGTAGAGCCATTTACATGAATGAGACTTGTTAGGTTCCAGTGGCTCCATTCTGAGTAGGATTAGCATTACCTTTAGTCCAAGGGTGGGAATCATCTAGCTCTTCTTGGGACTATGTGGCTAGTGGTCACACAGGCACGGGTATTCTGGGGGTTGTCATTCCAAAAAGTACATGTTTCCAAGCTCTGACAAGGAAAGTGTTAATATATAATAAACTTCTGATTCCCCTGACTTGACCTCTCTATCCCAGAAGTTTCTGGTTTTGCTTGCTAAAGGGCTTAAAGGAATTTTATGTCAACATTTAATGAGTTGGTGATTGCAGCACACAGATGTAACTGTCAGCCGAAGAGAACTGTACCATCCTAAATTGCTATTAAGAAAGTTAATCAGGGCAGTAAGAGTAGCTTGTTTTAATGTAGGGACTGTGATTTATAAACATATTTTCTACCTTCAAACTATGCATGTTGAAGGTAAGGAATGGGGAGGTGGCAATGAGCCAGATTCCTTCCTGCAAGAGGCATAGCAATTATTCCTGATGTCACTGGGTCCCATAGCAGCAGGCAGAGGTTCTCCAGCCCAAGTTTCAGTTGGGGACCTTGTTTTACTCATTCTTTCCCTTCCCTGCACTCAGCTGGTATTGGCAAGATCAGGCTAAACTCTGATCTTGGGACTCAATAGATCCATGTATGTATGGCTTATGCAATCCCCGCTGACATCACTAAAATACTAGCTAAAGTTTCAAAGTGGAAAGTTGCTTGACATGGAACTTTAATGGGCTGGGTGCAGAACCTCCATGGGTTGACCTCTGCAGACAAACCAGAATGAACAGCTCTGACACTATTCAGTTGCAACAGTACTTGAGAAGTATGCCATGGAAGAGATTTTCCAATGATATTTGACCCATGTTTGGGCAGATTTGTCACTGGTTTTCTTCCATCTTTCTTCTTCTAGCTACATCCCAACCATTTCAGAGCTCCCAGATACTCTATAAATTCAGGGGTTGAAGAGACTATAGCAGGGATGAAAAGGAGCCTAAGCACAATTGTACCAACCACAGAAGCCACCTCAGGATACCAAAGACTGACCTTATGGTCCATCGCATGGGCCACTAGTCCAGTCAAAAGGAAAATTCCTCAGATGTGAAAAGACCAATAAAATTCATCAGCCTCTGTGGCTGGCCTTTCTAAAACTGTCTCCATTCTTGCAGAATTCCAGAGCCTATTTTATCCAGGTTTGGGGGACCTAGATAAAATATATTTTAAAAATATTTGGGTTTTTAGAAGATAAATGCAAAAGGGGTGTGCATGCAGAAAACAAGAGGGGAAGAAGGGAGAAAGAAATACAGAGGACATGAACATAGGGCAGATATATACATTAATATAAGCTGACTGTAAGTCCAAAAAGATACATACTTGGAGTATATATGTATAGAACACATTTGGCTAAAGCAGTGAGATCGTCTGATCATTAAACAATGCATGGTGAATATTTATCTTTCCAAACCGGGAGTCTTTTAGGAAGAGAAGAGTATGCAGGATCCAAACACTCTATCACTTCCAAGTCCAGGAAAATAGTTTAGGTATATATCTTCTAATATGTGCATAATACAGCATTAATACTTCGTTTGCGAAGAAAAGCCAAAGACACTGCAATGCAAAAGGACTGAGCATTGGGCACAGCTATACAGTATCCCACTAAGAAGCACTGTCTCTGTTACACCACCAACATTTAATGGAAGTGGACAATTTCTTCTTAAAAGCATGAAATCGCTTTCACCCTCAGACCACTAGGTTGGGACTCAAGACTTAGGCATTCTTAGAGTAGACCTATTGAAATCAGTAGCTTATGTTGGACTGTACCATTACTCTTGAATATTTCAATGGGCCTACTCTAAGAATGACATCTGGATTGAGCCCATGATCTTCCTCTTCTGAACAAAATACCATATAAATCTTACAGCCAGTCAAATGTGTGGGGTTGCATATGATTTTAGGTACACCCATCTCAGTTATGTATAACATATAAATGTTGCCATATGAATTCTCTAGTAGTCCAGTACCAGTCTTGCCCTCTGCGCTGAAATGGCACACTGGTGTTGTTGCATACCAGTCAGCTTCTTGCATCAAGGACAGTACATTCACAGTAAGTACAATAAAGGACCATAGATAATTTGTTTGCGGCATCTTCCAATGAGAAAGGAAGTATTAGGCCAGAATCCTATGGAGCAGTTTCTGTGTAGCCCCTGTAACAAAATGATCTAAGATTTTTTTTCCCTTGCTCCACCATCAATTTAATATGGATGTGATGTCTAGCCAAATAGTGAAGCACACATATCGGCTGGCCCTAAATTCAAAGGAGCAAAAAGGCCAATAAAATAATTCACAATATTTTGTGTTTTCAAATTACATGATTAATAAACTCAGAGTTTAAAGATAATTCTGAGTTATGGTTGATAGAAGCTGTATTCTAGGTCCTGTCAGATTACATATTCACTGTCTTACCAGAGGAGCATCTCCTGTAAAGTTTAAAAATCTATTTCACTGCTAATTTTTGTCCTACAATTTAGCTATTCTTCAATTTAAATAATGCAAGATATAGGGGCTCATCATAATCCAAACAATTTAAATTATTTTAGACATCCATCAAAACTCAAAATATTTTAAAATAGTTACCCTCTGCCTTATGGTCTCAAATCTTAAAATGCCAAGTATACGTCCTCAATAGATTAATTTATATCCTTTTCAGGTTGTTACTTTAAAACTAATGAACTGCTTCTTTGGATTTATGACATAAGAATAAACAGAGAGCCTTCTTTATTGTCTCACTTATTCTGAAGACAGAACCATACCTTTGTACTCAATTCTGACTTGCTTTATCTTTTTTCCACTGCCTTTGATAATCTCCTATCTGTTAGGAGACTGTGACTGAATACTTTTAAAAAACATACTAGGGATTAAATTCACTGGAACTTACATCTGAACAAATATGCTTAGGATGACAGTCAGGAAACAAAAACAGTACTGTAATTGCCATAGTAGTTCCAAAGACTGAAGGAGCTGAAGTCATGGTGTATATGATCGATACAGTTGCTTCACATCAAGTAAAATGTTGGAGTTCTGTTAAGATTTCTCATTCTTTGCTGTTTATCTTCCTAATGTGGACTAGCATGATTTTTACTGCTCTACTTTTTCACAATATGAATATGCATTTCTGGATCAATCAGATTCTTGGGGATTAAATAAATTTGGCAAAGTATTCATCTTAAACCAGCTTCTCTTTTATGAAATATGGAATGCAAGTATAACTGTATTCTAATTTAACGAAGGCAAACATTAGCAAGTTGACTTCTCAGTTACTAAAAAAATCCAGGCCTTTCTAGAGGGAAAAAGGTCTTCCCATTTTACAGTAGATATTAAACAGCATTACACAAAAGAGGCACAAACATCTCTCTATTATGTCCCTGTCATCTGTTAGTTTAGTTTTATAAAACCATGTCAAACAATTGGACGTCTCCATCCCACACTTCCAAAGTTGCCATCCTAGATTAGAAACCATCCCTTGAAGCAGAGTTGGTTTTTCATACTTCTACAATGCTGACATTTAACTAACAATCCAGGTAAATACTTCTTAGTTTTTATTACTATTCAGGAAAATTGATTCAATACATGTAGCACACCTAGCTTGGCCTATCCCCCATTTGGCAGATTTGTGGGGAAAAACAGACAAAAGAGTTTCTTCACCTTGTAATGGATCAAAAATCATGCAAAGATTCTGCAGATTCCTATATAAGATAATCACAAGTTCATGTTGTAAAACCGGGCTGGGAAACCTGCAGCTCTGACACTCCAATTCCCATAAGCCTTTACCAGCCTGGATGTTGATGGTAGTCCCTGTACATCTGGATGGCCACAGATTCCCCTGCTCTCTTGTAGACCAATAACTACAATGAGTCAAAACCAGTGAGCATTACATGGCTGTTGCTCTAACTTATTTCCTTTCATTCTGTATCTCTCAACACAATTTCCAGTTTAGCACTGCAGTGTTGCATCATCCATGGGAGAAACTGTCACCTCGGACTAACCAAGAACAAGTGTAGTCCAGTGATGGACAGCCGGATGCATATGTGGGAGCTCTGCATTCAAATCCCACAAACAGCTTGGATTCACTGTGTGACCTTGGACAAATCAGTGTCTCTTATAGTTAGTTTGACATCTCTAACATGGGAACAACAGAGACTGTCCTTTCAGGTTCTTTGGGAAAATAGACACTGCAAAATTGTAAACTGATTTGCAGTTTAAACATGTTATGCAAATGAAAAACATCACAAATAGCTGTTTAAATAAAAGGAAGAGTAATTAAATGACAACTAATATATGGGGTACAATTTTATTCTGTGTAATGCCACAAAAATGACCATCAAACATTATATATGTTCATGAACTCATAACTGATTAAAATGTCATCCAAAAGAACTTTAATTATGGTGCAGCTGGAGAAGATTTAATATAGCCCTAGTCCTTTCCCAATACCAACAATAATTATTTGCTTACTAACTAGGTATCCAGGCTTTGAGCTTCTGTACAGGCAAAACATCTGTATCTTCCTATTTGAGTGTGGTATTCCAATCCAGATGGAGGGAGACTTTCTGCTATCTAACAAGCAAACATGCTCCCCTCAGTCTGCCGCACCAGCACTAAGCAAGTCACCTCCAGTGGTTAACATTAGACATTGACAGCTAGTCACATCCACACTCCCAGACCCTGACTTAAGAAACAGCCAGTGTGATAGGATGAGCAGAAATTTAGGGGAGGGTTAAAACAAGAAGAAAGAACTGCAGAGCACAATCAAATAAACTGGAACAGAACATCACAGGGTTCACTCCCCATCCTACCCCGCCCCCTTTTCTTTTTGTGTTCAAGCCAACTCTTTATTTGTAATCAGAGCTGGAGAAGGAGCACCCTGGAGGGAATGCTGGAAGGAGTTGGAGGCCACAGTGTAGTGAAAGAAGGAGAGAACAAATTTTTTTTGGCAAGGAGGGGGCAGGAGAAGCAGGCCAGTACAGCAGCAGATGTTAGAGGGGGAAAAATAAGACTTTCAGCAGATCAAATCTAGATGAAGGCGTCCTTGCCTACACCTGTAATTCAGGTTCAGAATGCTTTGCTGATTCTGGGGCTTACGAAGAAGGCAACTGCCCAAAGCTTTAGGGTGGTATTATAAAGGACAAACGTGAAGAAGCCAGTACCTTTTCTGCTTCCAAGGTACAACCCACCGTGACTCCTTTAAGCAAAGGAATTGTGTAGGGGGGGGGATATTTCTCAATGGATAGCCTGCTGCTCATTATCTTCAAGGGAAGATCCCAGGAGAAAGCAGGCAGCAAGTTGAAAGGCGGGGTTGGGAGGAGGGGAAAGGCAGGGGAAGACCGGCAGGGATTTTGGTTTGCTTCCATTGTGCCTGCCTGCTTGCCTCTCCGGGGCCTCTTTCCCAGAAGTATCCGGCGCATTCTTCTATAGGGCTGCTGCAGATCCTTCCAAATACAGAGAGAACTGGGTCCCTGAAATGGCTCTCTCTTCCTCTCTCTTCTCCTCCCCCCCCCCGTTACTGCACCTTTTTTTCCTTGCACAAGGAAGAGGGGGAGTGACTGCAGCATCGCGGACCAACATCATGGTGATCATCGCGATCACACCACCAAGAGGGGGAGACAGCAACAAAGAAATACCCAGCCGCCTCCCCCTCCTCCTCCTCTTTTTCTTGCCATTTTGACGTCGATCTATCGAGATCTATCTATGCATCGATCTCTCTCTCTCTAGCGGCTCTTTCACACAATCACCACCAAACCCATCGCGACCGACGACGGTGGCGAAGGAAGCCTCTTGCCTTCTTTTCTCCCTTTGACATTGTGAGGTGGGTGGGTGGGGGGGAGATCCAGGGAAACTGCAGTGAAACGCAGCCCCACGGGACCGGTGTGAGGGTTGTGAAAGGGAGTGTGTGTGTGTGTGTGGGGGGGGAGACGACACGGCGTGGTGAATGAATGCCATCGTGCTCCGCGGCGGGGAGGGGGGCGAGGCCAGTACAGGCGCCTTCACACCCCCCGAGGAACCCCGGCAGCCCTCGAGCGAGGGGTGGGGGGAGAGAGGAAGGGGGTCGGAGGCACCCCCGGCAAAGAGACACGACCTCGCCCCGGGCTTAGGCTCGCCAAGGCTTCGCGACCCCCCCCCCCGAACAACCACCACAAAACACTCGCGTCCTGGTGGCCGGCAAGGACTCCCGCGGCCATTGTTCTTCCCCCTCGAAGCCAAATATATATATAAATAAATAAGAGAGGGAGCAGCCCGGTCTCTTGCGAGTCAACAGATGCCGCGCTAGGAAGGGAAGAAAGGGGGGAAAGGGGGGGGAGGAGGAGGAGGACGCACAAACACACACTATTCGCCAAAGAATACTCCTCTGGCGGTGGCCAAGCTTTTCCCTCAATTATATATATAACTATAACTATATATATATATATATATATAGCAACTCCAAAGACCCCAATATATATATATTGGGGTCTTTGGAGTTGTTATTGCCGCAGTAGAGGTGAGGAGGAATTTAGAAAAAAAGACTTGACAGAAGGCGGAGAGCCGAGGCATTGCAATGGAAGGACTTGCTCAGCGAGCGACTTACCCCGATGGCAAAGGCAGCAGAGCGGCTCCTCCTCGCCTCTCCCTTTCTCTCTCGGGCGTCCTTTCTCCTATCTCCCCTTCCTCCGCCTTCCCCTCTCCGCCTCTCTCTCGCTCCCTCTGTCCGTGCGCTGACACCCCTTTTCCAAAATGAAGGGACCCCACCACCACCCCCTTTTCCCTTTTCCCTTTCCTCCTCCTCCTCCTCCTCCTTCTCCTTGCCTCGCACCTCCCAGCTCCGGCTTCGAAGCTCAGCAGACACGAAGGGAGCGGGAGGGAAGGCGGCAGGCAGGGAGGGGGCCAAAGAGGAGAGCGAAGGGGCGTGGCCTTCTGCCCGCCGCCGGCAGGAGACCGGGGGAAAGGGGAGAGAGAGAGAGAGAGAGAGGAGGGAGGGCGCAGAGGACAGAGTCGCCTCCTTCGCGTTGTACGCATGCGCGCCCTGCTAGGTGCCTTCCTTTCCCGTCCAGGCAAAGACGCTGCTCGGCGCGTGCGTGTCCAGGGAGAGCGCTTGGCCCCACTAACATTGTGAGTGACGCTGGGGAAGGCGGGGGTGGGGGAGCAAAGTGGGTGCTTAAAGGCGGCGGGGGTGTCCGCTGTGTGACGTCATACGAACTCCTTCCCCCCCCCCGTGTGGGGAGAAGAGTCAATATTGGGCCGGATGCATCCAATTGCGGGATGGTGGCGAGACCCGCCATGAGCCCACATAGAATTATTATTATTATTATTATTATTATTATTGTTGTATTTATACACCGCTCTTCAGCCACAAAGGCTTTCACAGAGCGGCTTACAATTTGTTTTAAGCAATAGCAATTTACACATCTACACTGCATTAAGCAGCTTCCAATGGGTGTTAGCTAATTGCCCCCACAAGCCCGGGTACTCATTTTACCGACCTACAAAAGGATGGAAGGCTGAGTGAACCTTGGAGCCCGCTGGACTCGAACTTGTAACGTGGTGGCTTGCAGTACTGGCATTTAACCACTGCACCACTGCTCATAGAGTTGGAAGAGACCCCAAGGGCCATCTAGTCCAACCCCCCCTGCCATGCAGGAATAAACAATCAAAGCATTCCTGACAGATGGCCATCCAGCCTCTATAGATTTTCTGTGAGTTTTTCCGCAGGCTGTGAGGCCGTGTTCTGGAAGAGTTTATTCCTGACATTTTGCCTGCATCTGTGGCTGGCATCTTCAGAGAATGAACTGCACCCAGGGACAGGGGGATTTCCAGCAGACAATGGACCATTAGCCAAACAGACACTAATCCTCCTTGCATATTTCTCCCCACCACCAACTAGCCATTCAAATACACAAATTTACATATCCTCTCCAACAGGGACTCACAATACAGTTGTCCCTCCGTATTCACGGATTTGGTATCCACAGATTTAAGTATTCACATCTTGAAAATATTCTTAAAAAAATAATAATCCAAAAAGCAAACCTTGATTTTGCCATCTTATATAAGGAACAACATTTTGCTATGCCACTGCATATAATGGGACTTGAGTATTCACGGATTTTGGTATCCACAAGGAGTCCTGGAACCAAGCCCCAGCAAATATGAAGGGACAACTGTATATAAAACCCCCACACCCCTACCCAACCATTCTCTGAAGATGCCAGCCACAGATGCAGGCAAAACGTCAGGAATAAACTCTTCCAGAACACAGCCTCACAGCCCGGAAAAAAACTCACAGAAAACCTATGGATGCTGGCCATGAAAGCCTTTGACTTCACATCCAGCCTCTGTTTAAAAACCTCCAAAGGAGACTCCACCACACTCTGAGGCAGTGTATTCCATTTTTGAACAACTCTTACTATCGGGAAGTTCTTTCTAACGTTCAGGTGGAATCTCTTTTCCTGTAGTTTGAGTCTATTGCTCCATGTCCTAGTCTCTGGAGCTGCAGAAAACAAGCTTGCTTCCTCTTCAATATGACATCCCTTCAAATATTTAAACATGGCTATCATGTCCCCTCTTCACCTTCTCTTCTCTAAGCTAAACATACCCTGCTCCCTAAGCCATCAAAACTTAGGGCATGGCTTCCAGACTTCCCACCATTTTGGTCGCCCTCCTCTGGACATGTTTCAGCTTTAATGCATATCCTGTGCATTAAAAAAAAGCAACGAAAACAACAACCTGGGGATTAAAATCTGGTGACTTCTGTGATGCTTAGCCCTACTTCTGTGCATAGTACCTGTGCATTGCAATCTTGTGCACATCTCCTTAGAAGTAAGCCCCCTTGAGTACAATGGGGCTTATTTCCTGGTGAGTGTATGTATTGATGCATGTTTATTTGTTCAGAAATATCATCCTGAGACCTGAACGAGATCAGTATGGCTAAGAGTGCAGCCTTACGGTGCAATTCTCAACATATTTATTCCTAATCAAATGTATCTTTTTTTATCTGGGACTTACTCCTGTGTCTAGGGCTGGAAGAGGTGGGTGGGCTTGATCATTCTCAGAGTGTTAACAGGGCTATCTTGTGGATGTTTACTCACCAGTAAGTGCCACTGAGGGCTTTTCTAGATGAGAAGATATAATGTGGATTGCTGTGTATTAACACAAATTCACAGTAGCGTTCATTTGTCTCCACGGTCGTTTGGCAAAATCGCTGGTATGCGAAGCTATCCATGTTTGAAGTGCACATGCGGCCATGCCTGCAAATCACGATGGCGGCTGAGAGTGAATGACTCTCCACAAGTTGTCGCCACTGCACAGTATTTTTAATTGCAAATCAAAAATTTGCAAGTGTGACCTTCCACTTAAAAAAGCTGTTTGGTCACCTGAGTGCAGCAAAAAAGTGCACGAACAGCAATGTGAAACTCCAAAATGGCACTTCCAGCTACTTCATTGCTGGCAAGTCCGCCCCCCCCCCATGCATGTCCAACCAATCAGCTTTCCACTTCTGCTGTTATCCAGGAATGCTCTGCGATGCAAATTGGTTGTCCAAATGAGTGGTAATGTGCATTTCCACACATTATTTAAGAAACCTTGGGAAAAGCTGCAAAGGCTTCCCCCCACCACAGTTTTTGGAGTCTTTGCCCCCCTTCCTTCTGAATAAGGTGAATCAATTGGGAATCTCGTTGGGACAAAAGGTATTCTCTACAAATTCTATTGGGGTTATTTTCACTGTTGAGACAACCCCTGAGTTTAGCACACTTGGGAACAATCATATCAAATTCCAGAGGACTTAGTTTTGATGAAATGCCCTCACCCATGAAATAGGAATAGGAAGAGCATTGATATTGATATACCGCTTATCAGTGCTGAAGCACTCCCTAAGTGGTTTACAGTGTTTTTTAACTAATTATCCCCAACAAGCTATCCATTTCAACATCCTGTTTGTACAGTGGGGACCCAGTTGCCTATGTGAATCCCAGTAGCAGGATGTGAGTGTGCCCTGTATCATGTACTCTCCGGAAACTAAATGCACAGAGACATACAGCCTTGGACACTGTGGTGACATGTAGCCATCTTGACTAGTAGCTATTGGTAGTCACATTCTCCATAAAATTTATCCAGTCCCCTTTTAAAGCCATCCAAGTTGACAGGCATCACATTCTGTGGCAGTAGAGTTCCAGGTGTCTGTTATTATGCAGGATTTCTCTTACTTGAGGTCCAGAAAGCTTGTTCCTTATTGGACGGGCAGGTGTTTCTTATTATAAAGCATGTCCCCTATTTGAGGGTTGGAAAGATGCCAAAAAATCCTATATTTTGGGGTGTGGGCCCTTCATAAAGACAGAAGTGTGTGCATCATGTAATTTATGAATGCAGACAATGTGGTAGTTTGCAGCGAACTACATGGCAAAGTTAACTGGAATCAATACTTTCATTTGGTGTTTAGACAGAGCACAAACATGTTTATAGCTGCTTCCTGATTGTCCGCACTACATGTCATGAACTTTGGCCATTCCTTATTGCTATTTTGAAAACCTGGTGACACTATGTCAGAGCTCTCCAAAGGAGAGTACTGTACAGTATTTAACTTTTTATGTATGTATTTGTTTATTTTTGGAGTGAAGGAGAGGAAATCCAGTAGGTTATGAAAAACTTTATTGTCCTCATCTCTGCCTTGTTTTCATGCAGTGCTACCTCTCTGGCTTCTCTTTGCAAATGAAGATTCAGGAAGGACTCATCCCACGCTTTCTGCAAGCGCGCTGATGACTAAAAAGGCCAATCCGAGATAGACGAGTGCAGTTGCAGAAAGCACAGCAGAAGGTTTCCTTGGGTGATGTTTCTGGGTTGTGTTTTTTTTCTGCGTTGTCATTTCTCTTCAAGACTTGTTCGGCGTGAGTTCTCAAATAAAGCTGCAGCATTGTGGATAGTGTGTCTCCATGCCTCCCAATGTAAGGCCAGGGCAGACCACTGTTGGTGATCAATTTGGCTGAGCCTGAGGTGTTGTTTCAGGGAGTCCTTGTATCGCTTTTTTGGAGCACCCCTCTTACGCTGACCCGTGGTAAGTTCACCATAGAATACTATTTTTGGGAGGTGATGGTCCTCCATCCTAGAAATATGCCCTGCTCAGCGCAGCTGTGTTCTCAATATCATGGCCTCAATGCTGGTGATCCCTGCTTGCTCCTAATAGGCTGAAAAAAGAAGGTTAGGGCAAATAGAGGGACAGGAAAATACAGAAGGTCCCTGCTTGGCCAAAATTAACTTCACAGTGGACTAGTGGTTTTCTGTCCCTGATGGAGGAGTATGTATGATGTGATGGGAGGGTCAAAGGAAAACAGCCCCAGTTCCACTGGTGTTGGATATCAATATTCTTTTGTATGATCTCAGAAATATTTATTATTTATATTTATTTTATTTATTGAATTTATATCCTTCTCTCTCCCAAATGGACTAAATACCCTAAAGGCACCAGATCCCACCTGATCTTGGAAGCTAACAGGGTCAGCCCTGGTTAGTACTTGGATGGGATTCCATCAATGAATAGCATGTGCTGTAGGTTATATTTCAGGGGAAGGAAATGGCAAAACCACTTCTGAGTATTCCTTGCCTAAGAAAACCCTATGACATTCATGGGATTGCCAAAAAACTTACAGATGACTTGAAGACACATGCACACACACTTTCTCCCAAGGTTGGATTCAAGGTACCTTACAGTAATTTTAAAAAGATTAAGCTAAAATATTAATTTACAAAAGTTAAAAAAGAATTAAGTAACAATATTTTTTAAAATATGGTTAAAAACACCTAAAACACTACAGGAAAAGAGATTCCACCTAAACATTAGGAGGAACCGCCTGACAGTAAGAGCTCTTATGTGCATACAGTATGTGAGAGTTGTGGCCCAAATATGTAGAGGGACCCTTTTTAGGGAGAAGGCTATCCTGTAATTCAATTAAGTCTGATTTTTTTTGTCCTCCACTCTGGAATCGGGCAGTGTGCCACTGTAGATCAATCACTGGGGATGTCAGACTGAGGATACAAATGCTCTCCAGTCAACCATCTGGATTTCCAATAGTCAGCTGGTTGGCCTTCAGTCTGGTCCACCGTGGCTCTTCTTACATTCTTATCTGAGGACTGATTAAACCCAGACATTGTGGTTTCAGCACCAGGATAGTTTCGTTAACATCCAGCCTGATGAAATGTTCTGGAAAATTTGCTCCCTATTTTGTGATATTTTCATTGGTTCTAGAAAGGGCTTTTTTCTTTGGATATTAGATTTTTTGTTTTAGTGTTTTGGAGATAGGTAGCAACTGACTACATATAATGTGAAACAATGTAGTGGCAATTTGAATGTATCAGCAAACTGTTTATTTGTATCTCAAGGGACAAACTATGTGTTACATTAAAGATGTAGCATGCAGCTTTCCTCTGTGTTTTATTAGTTACTCAACAGTAAATGTGGGAATCCCTGAGTGAGATCAGGGCAACTATGTATAGGGAGGAGAGGCTTTAAATTTATGGGGTTTTTGTTATTGTATAAAATTGCATCTCCATGAGGCAGTGAATATCAGGATGGAAATAGGTGGAAGGAGAAAGGGATTAAATGGGAGGGACCACCTTTAATAGGGTGGGAGCCAAATCCCCCCTCCCCAATACATGCTGTCTTCCAGAATGGCGGGGGCGGGGCGGGAGTTTTAAAAATAGAAGAAAATGGAAGCGATCAGATGCCCACTTCTGTTTTTGGTTTGAGAGTTTTCAGGGGTAGGGTTCAGGCTTGTCCTATTTAATCCCCAAATCACTGCTGCTGGATACCCCATCACCTTATTTTTTTTTTTTTTTGCATTGAGGGAGGTGTGGGGCTGCCAAAAAGGCCTGAGGAAGGGATGTGTACCATGTGGGCCACATGATATAAAATTTCTTCCCCACATGTGGTAATCTTGATCCAAATGCCCCTCACTTGTGAGTTATTCAATAGTACAGGTATCATTCTGTGCTATGTTTTTAATGTAGCGTGTCCTGAGGTGGAGCCTCTTTCAAAGTTATTTTTGGGTATAAAAGGATATATGTCTTTATATCATGTATAGCTTAGACTGGCAACTTCTGTCTCTCAGGGTTTTCAGAATGTGCTAGGTTTTCAGAATAATGATAAGGGGCAGTTGAAATTCATGACTCATGGTCATGGGGTTGATAAGAAGCAACTATTAACATGCTGTGTTCTGTCTAAATTTACCAAATGAAAAGTTAATTTGGCAATGTGTTTCTCTGTAAAGTTAACATACTGTCTGTGTTCTCATCAACATAAATTGCATGATATACCAACTTCTTTTTAAAAATGAAAATCCAGCTTTAATATGGATTAAAACTAAATCTGTCTTTAATCATATCAAAAAACGCTTGACAACTATGATTAAAACTCAGAGTAACCTGCCTTTTGGATTTGGTTAGATTTTTTTTTAAAAAAAATCTTTTCATCACTCCATTTGTGGAGTATAGAATTGAAAAGTCCTTTTCTGCAAAAGCATTTGACCCTGGAATGCTCCAAACTCCAACAACAGTTATACTCAATTACACTCCTAGGGTACAGGATCCTGTAATCAAGTATTGATCAATCAAATGGAAAATAAACATTGAACTGTGGAAGTACAAATATAGAAGATATATTAGGTTTAGTTTATGTAACATTTAAATAGAAAGTTATGGACAGAAATCCAAAGCAACTCTTTTATTCATTGATAAGGGATATATATTCATTGAAGTGGTAGAATGAACTGGTTTAAGAGATGTTCTTTGTTTTATATTTCTGTTTGTATTCTGGTACCTAATTTAGATAATGAAGTTAAGAAATGAGAAGTTAATATAAAAATCTTGAATAGACTACAAGAAGTCAAATTGAACTGAAATTGCATGTATAAGAAACTAGACATTTCAAGTTCACTTTTATGTGTGTATATATAAAGATATATATACAATATTAAAGATGTACGACATATAATATTTTGTTATAAGTTTAAGAAAAGTATAGTTTTTTAAAAGATCTACACTTAGAGTAACAATCCAGCTTGTCTTCAAGGGACATGTGCTGGTGACTGCGGAAGTCCCAAACATGTTATCTTTTTGGAAGATAATTTGGGATAATTTTTGTCCCCCCCCCACCTCTTTTTTTTTTTTTTGAACTTTTTAGCTCTACAATATCCTGTTGGAGTTAGAATGCAATGCAAAATGAGTGGTGCAAAATGAGCCATGCCATAGTGGTGCATTTACACTGGCAAGAGGCTAGATTAGAAGACTTTTGGAATCCCTTCCAGCTCCAGGATTCTACAAGATTCTGTATATTTACTTATAAGGTTCACATTTTCCCCATAAAGTTTATGTAGTCACTGGAGTCAACAGCAGCCTCCTAGCTTAACCTATCCCACAATGTTGGTGTTAGGATAAAAAGAAAGCTGATAGGAAGAAAATCAACTCATTTGAGATGTGGTGCTGGGAAAGAGTTCTGAGAATACCGTGGACTGCTAAAAAGACAAATAAAGCAAATCAGGCCTGAAGTCTGCCTAGAAGCCAAGATGACTAAACTGAGGCTGTCATACTTTGGCCATATCATGCGAAGATATGACTCACTAGAAAAGATGATAATGTTTGGAAAGATTGAGGGCAGTAGGAAAAGAGGAAGACCATATTCCGGATGGATAGACTCAGTGAAGGAAGCCATGGCTCTGTTTCTGCAAGATCTGAGCAGAGCTATTGATGAGAAGGTGACCTGAAGGTCTCTCATTCATAGGGTTGCCATAAGTTGACCTGAAGGCAGCTAATAACAAATGTGCATGCCAGAGAGATTGTACTCTACTTCTCCCTCAACCATTTTGATTGGTTGCTGGAATGCTCAGAAGAAAAACATCCACTAGTTTTAAGGCCTCTGCCTCAAAGGGGGTGGGAAATCTAATGATCTGTTTTGGCAGCCAGCTTCAGGCATACTAGTTTGCTCCTGCAGCTTGGCCTCATCATTTCTTAAAGTTTCATGTCTCACAATACAGGATTTTTGGTGTCCAGTCTACATAAAGTGCAAGCTTTCCAGCCTCAAATGAGGGACATTCCTTAAAATAAGGGACTTCAGGTAACCCTATAAAGACCAAGGCTTCAGGCCCTCAAATAAAGACCATCCCTTATAATAAGTGACACATGGCAACTTAGTCCCTTCAGATGTTGTTGAACTGGATCCCCCATCATTCCTCACTATTAGGTATGTCAGCTGGGGCTGATGGGTATTGCGATCCAATAACATTTAGCAGGCATCAAGTTGTCAAAGTTACAGAATCAATGGAGTTTGTCAGCATGAGCCTTGTGCTTCCTGTTGCCTTCATGCTTGCCATAGGCTTTGCCCAATGTGGTGTGTGGGATAATGCACTTGTGAAAGGTGCTGATTGAGGTTGCAACCTAATTTGGCTACTGCAGTACCTTAGGGCTCTTCCAGGTGAGGGTTTGATCATACCATCCCATATGAACCTGCAAAAGCTCTTAAGATCTTCAGGGGAGGTGCTTCTCTCAATTCTACCATCTTCACAGGCACGTTTGGTGGGAACATGGGGGAAACCTTCTCCGTAGCTACTCCCAGACGTTAGAACTAGGTGAGGATGGCTCCTTCTTTGCTGTATTTTTTGGTGGCCGGTGTAGACCTTTCTATTCCAACAAAACTATAGGAACTGATTGCTTTACAAGAGAAGGGCTTTTTGTGGTGCCGTATTCCTTTTTTTCCTTTGTTTTAAAGTAATGGTTTTAAATGGTTTTAATTCTTTTGTTAGCTCAATAATGTTTTAACCTCAGATTTTGTATGTTTTGACCATACATGTTTTTATTGTAATGTTCTGTCTTTTGTAAGCTGCCGAGTCCCAGTCTGAAATAAAGGGATGGACAGACGGACAGTCATCCTGCCTCATTTATGAAGTCTGGTGAGGGAGGGTAGTTTCCAGATTATAGCAGCTTCCAATTTAGCCCTTCCATGTTCTCTCACCATTACTTCCATATTTTTTTCTTCTGCAGAAGATCAGTTAAAGAGGAGTATTCACATTATACCTTCAGATTGCTGGCACTAGGTGCCCTCTGTTTGGAAGCACTCATAGAAATGAAAATAATACTGCTGCACAGTTTCTTACAGAGCTTTGAAAGCTCCTCACTACTCAGAAGCAGTGAAGTACTTCTTTTGTCCCATGGCTGAAAGCAGGTCTGGAAAATACTTTACATTCCAGAGTGCCAACATCAGGTTTCTGGGGCAGGAATAAAATGTTTAGGTGTTAAGGTTGTTGAAAACATTCAGACCTTTAGGCAGTCACACACAGAAGGTTCTTTTAAGCAGGCTAACATTTTTTCAGCCACCTTTGGGAGAAGAGCCATCAAACAAGAAGTGGGCACTTGTGCAAGTGGGTTAGGTAGATGGGCTGCATTATGAGACCAGGGTGCGAATCCCCTCTCTGCCATGAAAGCCCACTGAGTGAACTTGGGCAAGTCACAAACTTTCAGTCTCAGAAAACCCCCTGATAAGTTCACCTAAAGGTTGTCATAAGTCAGAAATGACTTGAATGCACAAAACAACAACTATTCTGTTAGCTGGAGTTCAGCCTTCAAGAATTACTCTTGGTTTGAGGGTCAAAAACAGTACTTGTAATCACAGTACTAACAGAGACACTTTTAGAAATGTGGCAGTTTTTAATATGGCACTCAGCATTGCAGTTTCACAGATACAAATTTCTGATGGCTTAAACAATGCTTCTGTATGTTTGCTAACACTATACACAAACTTTCCTTAGCTGGGGGTCCTCCGGATGTGTTAGACTATAATTCCCACTGCTGGCTGTGCATGACAGGAGTTGTAACCCAATACATATGGAGAGCATCAGTTTGGGGAGGGTTTCAGGTATCTAGCCATAGGGCAGGGGAAATGAAGGCATTCCCCCAATAAGAATTCTTCCCCCAGTGAAATTGTTATTCATTCTACCCTTAATTTGTACCCTTTTAGAGTGTGAGGTGTTGAAAGTTGTTCACACCTAGAACACTTCTGTTTGCTGTGTTTGCATCCCCATGGTAACATGGCTTGCCCCTTTTCTTTGGAAGCCTAAACTATATTTCTAAGTATTCAACTGAAGTGCAAATAACTGCAGTGCTAAAAATTGGGGAATTGAAGGAACATTTCATTTGGGGATGGTCGTATTTGGGGGAGGCAATTCACTAATTTTCCTCCCTGTAACTATACCCCTGGGAAGGTTCCTATACCTAAAGAACTGCATTCTTCCCTCCCTCCACCCTGCTGTAATACTCAGATTATACCTGTGTCTTACTGCAGTGTTATTTAATTTTCCTCCACTTAGGAAAAATTCCTAGATACATAACAAGAACACACATCCTTTTTTTTTTAACCACAATTCCCAGCATACCTTAGCTGGTATGACCATACTGACTGGATAATTCTGGTAGTTGTAATAAAAAAGTAACTTCCCCAAACTCTGTATAACTATCACATTAAGGTCCTCTGCCTCTCTCACAACAGAGTAGTTCCATTGGCCCTGTCTATACTCCAACTGAGAGTGGAGCTGCACATCTGTGAAAATGCATGTTCTGAAATCAGTGCTTGCCAGTATAACGTGAGTGCAGGCAGGGTGGAGATGGGAAGAGAATTAGCAAGTGGAAAGAAATCTTTCCATGCCAGCTAACACCCCACCAAATCCTCTTGCTCTTTTCCTCCCAGACATGCTAAGAGGGAAAAGATATTACAGTAGGACCTCCTGTACCCACTGATTCATTATCCACTGATTCAGTTATCCACAGGACACAAAGCAGGACACCTACCATAGAATCTCACTTGAAAACGTTTCCTCTCTATAGCCATTTTCTAGGTCCTCCAAGGCAACTCTATGGTATTTTAAGCTGGAAGTCCCATTATTTTCAATGGTGTTCGTTTGCTATTATCCATGGTTTTCAATATCCATGCCCCCCCCCGAACCAATCCTCAGTGGATATGGGGGTCCTACTGTATTATAGAGCACTATAAAAAAAGTGGTGTAGATGTGTGAGTGCTATTGCTTAACAATTTGTAAGCTGCTCTCAGAGCCTTTGTGGCTGAAGAATGGGGTATAAGTACTTCAATACATAAATAAAATATAAATTTCTTTGGTAACATGTGCCCTCTAGATATTGGGACTGATGGGACATCTCCCATCAGTGCAGTTGGTGGTGAGGGATGATAGGAGTTACAGTCCAACATCACTTGGTGGGCCCCATGTTTTCTATCTCTGGTCTGGATGATTTGAAAGTGTGACTCAGCAGGCAAGGAAAGGGCTAAACCACTCTACTTTCTTACAAGTCTTACACTGAAAAATTCTTTAAGAGAGAAGTAAAATATTGAGGACCCTCCATATCTCTTCCTATGCCTTGCCCCAACCCTGAGACGAACCCATCTCTCTTGCTTTTTTTCTTCATGTGGCTTATTTTGAGTTCAGTTCAGTTTCAACCTGAACATTTCCTTGATGACAGAAGGGAATGAGATAGAATGACAGTATCTTGATTCCAAGTATTGAAGGGATTCCCTTTTTGTTGCTTTGTTTTAAACAAAGTGAGCATCAGAGATTAAGTACAGTAATTATGGTGTAAAATTGGAAAAGAATTGTGTGTGTGCATATGTGGTTGCTACTTACAAGAACAATAGCTGGTGTTATGAATATCCTGTGCTCTTCAAAAGACACTTTCCCACATGTTGGCTTTACACAGTGAATATGAATTAATTCTTGGTTTAGCAGTTATTTTTGATCAGTGGGTTTGAGAAGGAGTGAAAAGCCAGCATCTGCCTGAAAATTGGTGCATCATGAATAATTGAACCATGAAAAGGATATAAATAAACAGAAATGCCCCTTTCCATCTGTATCTTGGGCATTCCACATCTTATGTTCTATTTCTGATCTTCAGTGGAGAGGGTTCACATAACAAGGAGAACTGTATGTAACAAGGAGAACTATTTGGGGAAGTCCAAGATTTTTAGAAGTGAAAAATGTTTGATGGGGTGGGGAAGATGGACATCTCTATGAGGAATGTTTCAGAAATGCAATCAAAGAAGACTGAACGTGATAAGTGTGCACAGAGTGCTGACAATCTGTGTGTGGGAGAAGAAAAGTGACTAGGAAAGGGGAGGGGAGGTTCTTCTTCCTGGCACAGTTGATGGGAACATGGGGGGAAGGCATTCTCTGTGGTTGCTCCCATACTTTGGAACTCCCTCCCTAGGGAAGCAAGGAGGGCTCCTTCTTCGGGGTCTTTTCAACATCAGGTTGAGTGGGATCTTTCCTCCCAGCAAGCTTTGGGAAACTGACTTTCTTAAACAAGAAAAGGCATTTTTATGGGCCATATGGCTTTTAATCTTTGTTTTAAATGGGTTTAATTCTGTTGCTATTTAATACTGTTTTGATCTTAATTGTGTTAAATTATCTGTGTTTTATTGCAATTTTCTGCCATTTTGTAAGCTGCCTTGAGTCCTGTTCTGGGAGAAAGGTGGGATATAAATAAAGTGATGAACAGAGAAAGAGATGCATAGATAGAAAAAAATGTAGAGAGAACCATTGTCTGGATAGGGTATTTCATAGATATGGGAATTGTGTAGCCCTCCAGATGTTGTTGGACTGCAACTCCCAGCAGCCCTAGCCAGCAAAGCCAGTGGTGAATAATGTTGTGACTTGCTGTTCCACAACATCTAGAGGGCTACACAATTCCCACCCCTGCCCTAGATCATAGGAGGAGCTATTTTTAAATGTCCCTAGGCAACAAATGAGAGTTGTCAATAAAAATTGGCACTGCCAAAAGGTGTTGGTGAATAGAAGTCCTGCACTTGCTCACTTAGTTCTGGACAATAGCCTAGCTAATGCAAATCCCAGACTAAATGCAGTTCATACTTCCCATTTTGCAGGTTGGTAAAGGCTGTGATTGAAAGACCCTGTAGTACAACAGCCCTGCAGTGTAGTAGCTGATACTGAACACTGTAGTCATGTACATCAACTGTGAAGTGTTGCCTAGAGGATTCAGGTCCATTTTGCAGGTTGAGCCTGATTCTGAGAGGATAGCTTACAACCATCATATATTGTCAATGCCTGGTTTCTCTGCTCACATTGCATGTTGGATTGAAAGGCGAGCATGCAACAACTCCTCTATTGCTGTATAGTTCACAGTTATGCCCCTACTGCAGGTTGTAGGGCTCTGCTAAGAGACAGTAGCTTGCAGTAGACCTGCAGTGTAATCCACAGGTAGTATTACAAACCAGAGATAGGACTACATAAATTGCCCCAGATGCCTCCCAAGTCAAAGTGGACTCAGTTACACCCAGATCCTTATGATCCATTGACTTGCATGGAGACTTGCAGAGGCTACTGTCTTAATGCTAACCTTTAGGATATTTTCCTAACCTGCTGTGCACAGGCTTGGGTAACCCACATGCCAGGGGTGTACCACGACACTTTGTTGTATGGCCCTATTTTTCTCTTATGTGCTATTGGAAAAAACAGTCTTAAGCCTTCTTTAGGTGAATTGTAGGAAGGGATCAGCAGAGTAAAATAAACAAAATGAGGACAGACTTTTCCCTTAAGCAAGAACATCACTGGAATATAGATAACTGTGGTATTTAAAGTTAGGAAGAATGAACATTTAATTTATTTACGTCCTTTTTAGTGGTTGCTGCTCTAGCAGTGTGGTTACTTTGTGGTTACTGCTCTGAGTGTGCCAAAAGCTCTCTTTAACGTATGGGTCACTTTGAACCTGAAGCTCTTGCTGCATGAAACGGAGAAGTACCCATAATCCAAAACCCAAAGGAAGCAGTTTGTGAAAGGAGGCACTGGTGATGCTCAGGGAATTAAGGCTCATGGAGTTTTGTGAAGTGGGGCCTGCGGGGAAGAAATGTTACAAAACTAAGGCTTGTCTCTGTCAGAAGGCAGATAGGGAGAAGCTGACACAGAGGTAGAGTTTTGATTTGAGAGAGAGAGAGAGGAACAAGAGCTGTAATAGAGACAGGACAGTGAGTAAAAGGAGAGAACTGACTGGTTTGGGGAGTTATGAATGATTGATGAGTTCAAGGGTTTATGTGTTAACTTTCTGTGTCTTAATAAACTTGCACTTGTTATTTCTTTGTTTACAACTGTCTCTGGCTGTCTCTGTCATACCAGATAAAGAGTTAGGTCATGTTTACCTCAGTGAGCCCACAAAACAACACAGCCACAGGTCTACATATATGGGGTCAACCTTGAGGCCCAAGTACCCAATCCAGGAAAAGATTAAGGGGGGGAGGCAAGATGAGTGACTGGAACCCATGGTTGAAACTGTGGGGCCAGACTGGGAAGGGGATCCGTCACACTGAATGTGTTTGAGGGATGAATATAAATGAAGGTTTGAGGGGTAAATATAAAGCCTACTAATTTTTTTCCTAATAGGGAACTTAGGTTTACTTACTACCTCTTTGGGGGAAAACAGCAGAAACTCTTATTTGTAATATATTTATTACAGTACTGTACATTATATTTTGATTATTTGGAAAAGGATTACCTAAAGCAAAGCCTTTATGGTACAAAGGAAAGTGAAGAACTTCTTGTTTCTCTCTCTTTCTCTCTCTCTTACACACACACACACACACAAAATTCTCAACCTGATGAAAGCTGAAAATGATGCCCACTTGGTGTACTGTTGCTTTCCCAATACAATGCCCTTCACATGTGCTGAACAAGAAGTTGAATCTTCCACAGCTAGCATGGCCATTGTGGTCAAGGATGATGGAATTTATAGTCCAACATATCTGGAAGCCAGTAGGTTGAGAAAGATTTATCTATATGCCTTTATTCCTTTGAAGCATAAAGCTGTACTGTTCTTTACCGCCTTTTAAATACATACTGTTGTGTTATATGTACCTGATTTACATTGACTTTGATTTGCAGAGGGAATGTTACTATACTCCGTTGACAGCTGAATGCATGTTTTGAGGGGATTTGAGGGAGAGTATGGAAGAATCTCGCTCTTTCCTTGTGTCCCTAAGAACTAAGTTTGCTCTGTATTTATAGAAAACTGCAGCCATCAATAATTATTTCTTCTATTTTTGTCTAGGATTTGCTGCCAGAATCCTGATGGCTCTACTGAAAAGGTCCCTGGGTTTATTCCTACCCCAAATATGTAGAACAATAAATCAGCGAAATTTCAGGTATTTGTTTCAGCATGACTAATTGTTAACATGGCTTTGCACCTGAGTATATTTCTTAACAGAACATAAATACATTTGGTGAAGTGTTTCTATGTAAATCCTCTGTCTGTTTTCTAAGAAGGAAAAATTAAAAGAAGTTGCATGTCATTTGAGAGAGCTATATTACAAGAATTTATGGGTTGCAAAGAGTATTCTGGATTCCTCTCATTGGTTAAAACGGTTAATTCCTAAAAATAAAACCCCCTTATTCCAAAAATCATTATACCTACATATGTTTTCTATCGTTCTTTCTAGATTGAAGATAAATTGATGGGGTGAATCACCTGCATAGTTCTGGATGTCAGGCTACTATAAAAAGTGGTGAAGCAGGAACAGTAAAAAGAAAAAAAAATTGCATTAATAAATGTTAATGTTTCTGGCTGCTGCTGTCTGTTTCTGTAACAAAGGCAACCCTTTGAGAAAAGAGACTAGAGAGTCTTGTAGGGATTTATTTTAATTCCTCCTACAGTCCATACAGAACTGGAAGACTAAATTGTTGTGGTTTTATCTAATTTTGACATTGTGAAACACAGGAAGACAGTTCCCACAGGTGGAATGTCTAATGCTTTCTTGCGGTATTGCTAAAGGCCAAAACTGTCCTTTTAGTTTCTATGTGATAATCTTGGCATTGGTCCACCTTCTACTAAATTGCATACCAAGAGGAACAAGGCCAGAAAGAACTATTAACGTTTCAGCTTGATATGGAACAAGACAGTGGCCAAGGGGAGGAAAATAGGCCAAAACTGGAGTCTTGTGGAAATTTATTTCCTTCTCTGCATGATGTTTAAATCTCCTTTAGAAGTGATACAGGAAAGGAGCCTTTTTAAAGTGTAGATTTGATCTCTTCATTAAGGTTTTGCAACTTTGTGCATGGTTTACCTACACACAAGCACCTTGAAATCAATGGAACTTGTGTGTGTATTACCATAATGTGTAAGATTACAGTCCAATATTGTATACAAAAGTACTTGAAAGGACTATGGTGGAGGAGTCAGCTTGGATCCCTGTTGATATTATTGGTTATAGTTTCAATCAGCTTTAGCCACACAGTCTATCAGCATGAGCAAATTCTCCCATTCCTGGGTAATGTGGATCCACCCTTATAAAGTTCTTCCTGCAGAAGGAGGGTCTGACTTGGTTTCTTGTCCCTCTTCTCCATATTCTGCTCTTTTAAAAGTCAATAAATAGAAACTGGCAGGCTTAATTTCAGGCACCTCCAATTTAAAAGGCTCTTAAGCAGATGAGCAAGGAAAGATCTGTGGCTGTGACTTTGCAGAGCTTCTGCTGTTTAGAGCAGTTAGTAGCACTAAGTTACCTAGATCAGTGTTCCAGGTCAAAATGTTGGGTTCAGGTGCTCATCCATATGCCCTCCTGTTCAGGTGGTTATGTGGCCTTCCCCCTGTCCGTTAGCAGTTAGTGTGCTTCTCTATAACAGTGTGGAAAATATTTGTACCAAATACTTCACCTTCAAGAGGGAACAAAATCCCTTGACTTTTGTGGTTCCTCCACTATATGAGTTCTTTATAGAATGAGAGAGCTCCTGAGAGAAAGGTTGGCTGTTCCAAGAACTTCTTAAGTGGTTTTGTCAACAAAATGGGGACTTGCCCTGAGGCCCCATGTGTGGGCACTGGGATGAGGCAAGCTTCTTGCACAGCATTTTGTTTTCACAGGTGAGCATTTTCTGAGGTGCTGTACCTAAGTCAAGTGTATTACCTGGGTGCAATATATTGTGGGAAATCTCCTTAAGGAATATTTCATCTTTGTTAATATGTGGAAATACTTTTAAAACTCCATTTGACTCCATGTTATCACTTTGCCTATTGCATTGACAGCCTGATGTGGGAAAAAGGGGAGCCCCCACGCTGAGGCACACCTATAGTCCATACTGTTCTCACCAGACCTCTCCAACATGATGTTGATTTGGACTTTCACATGTTTTGAACTCCTAGTATCCTTCACTGTTATCTGGGCTATGGGGAAATGTACTCCAAATATCTATTGGACACCAACATGAGAATGACTTGTGCATACTAACTGGAAATGAACAGTTCTCCATGGTTTTGTCCAGCCCTGCCTAGAGATCCTAGGGACTTAACCTGGGAATGCTGTCCTAAAAAAGTGTGCTCCACCATTGAGCTGTGGCCCTTTGTCTAGCTCTAAGGATCAAACATGTTTGTATTGCCTTAGTACTTATCTTACAACTCCTTTATCTTATGGAAACAGACAGCATGTCAGCCGAGGTCAGCACTTTCAGCCAGCCTCTGGGTTTCAGTTGTGTTATTCAAAATGTACCACAGTCCATCTGCTTTCCGTTCTGGAATGATGGCTGTTGGGTTCCTTTGAATGGAAATGACAAATGCATGTTGGCCATCTGAAGCTATACAACTTTCTCACCTTCTTTCTGTTTTTGAATGATGAAGTCCATCAATTGTAAGGTGGGCCTAAGGCTGTAGTTTCTAAATTTTGCCATTGTGGTTTCTTATACCAAGAAAGCAAGTGTCTAGGTACCATCACATGAACTATAAATCAAGCAACTGAGAACATAGTTTGCAATGAGTGTTCTCAACCTAGGATTGCTATGGGTCTTCTCAACCTAGGATCCAGAAGATCTCAAGATAAAGGGAAAGAAGCAGGGTTGTGTGCACTTGTGACATACTCTGAGTTGCCAAAGAGGAGAGATTTGCTAAAAATAAACATCTGGTCCAGTGGATCTCTAAGTCTTGTCTAGGCCTGGAGTCAAAATACTGATCCAGTCAGAGCAAAAAGCAGCATTCTGATTCCTCACCAAGACAAGATGTGAATTAGTGAGGAATTTGTCATTGTTGGTATATCCTTAGAGAGGCAGGCCTACCATATATTTTGTGATGATTGCTGAAAAGTCTTATATGAAAGGTCTTTTCAAGTTGTGAAAAGGACAGATCTAGAAAGAACACATTTTGTCTAAGAGTTGCTGTCAAGGCTTGTAAGAAAACCTGCATTTCTTTGGAACCTTGTCAGGGTCTTCCATGGGAAGATTGGGAGTGGCAGAGAAAATTCTGTGAAAGACCACTGTATACTGCTGCTTATCTTTTACAGTGCACATGTACAAGAGAGCATTTTGTGTGTTGTGTGATACATTTAGTTTACATGTGGTTTCAGCAGTGTCCAAGAGGTATAATTAGTGCCCTTTTTAATAAATAAAAATGAAGAAGACTTAGAAGAACACTGAGTGAATGTACTATGACATACTGGGATATAATTATATACTGTATGTGCCTTATTTTAACTACTGGACATTTGGGAAACCAGTGCTTTAAGAAAATAAACAGTGGCCACTTTCATAAATGAATGCTTCAGAAAAAAGAGAAATTCCTTTTAAATGTTGGCAATGATGTTGAGCAGTTGATTCTCTCTCAGCCTGACCTACCTTGCAGAATTGTTGTGAGGGAAAAAGCGGGGTATGGAAAAAGAGCCATGTATGTTGCATTGAACAGCATGTAACTGTAACTAGCAGTGAGATGCAAAAACATGGTATCTCTTTTATAAAAAAAATTGTGTGAAGTCCTATTGCCTGTTTAAAAAGTGTGACACCTCAACCTGAATATCTTAGAATTAATTTCTGGCACAATGTCTGTTTTTCACTATAAACTTTTTCACTACAGTCTTTACTTACTGAGCAGAGAACCATAGATTCCTTCTTTCTCATCTTAAGTGGAATTTCAAAGTATTCTTAAGTGGAAAGCCAAAAAATAAAAATGAAAAACCATCTTCAGAAAACCTGTCAGACTAGTATTTAATTAGCAACTCTCTTGTGAGGAATTAACTTTACAGTAGAAAGCTGATTTCAAATTCTCATTAAGTTTACTGTCAGGGATGTTAGTTTACGATTACATTTTGCTTCTTGTTTCCACAGTGTTCTGTCATTTAGAGTTAAAACTTTATTTATTGCTCCAAAAGGCAGCCTTCCGAAAATGACTATAAGATTTCCTGATGTACCTTAATTCTGTGGATTTGTTTTGTTTTTAAAGAATGCAGCTTTTTTTCATATTTAATATATTAGTAGTAAATCACAGTGAATATTACTTGGTAACTACTCAGAAGTCATTTAGATAGTTGAGAAGTCAAAGGCTTTCACAGCTGGCATCCATAGATTTCCTTGGTTTTTTTCCAGGCTTTGAGGCCGTGTTCTGGAATAGTTTCTTTCTGACATTTCGCCTGCATCTGTGGCTGGCATCTTCAGAGAATGGCTGGGTAGGAGTGTATGTGGAGCTTATATGCTGTGAACCCCTGTAGGATAGTATATGTAAATGTATGTAATTGAATGGTTAGTTTCTGGGTATAGAAATGCAAGGCTCGTTAGTGTCTGTTTGGCTAATGGTTGGTTGATGGGCCATTCTCTGCTGGGACTCCCCTTGTCCCTGGGTGGAATTCCTTTGTAAGTGTTGAGTTTTGATTCTATTGTTCTTCAAAACTGGGAGCCAGATTTTGTTTACTTTTAAAGTTTCTTCTTTCTGTTGAAGTTGTCCAGGTGTTTGTGGATTTTAATAGCTTCCCTATGCATTCTGACATGATAGTTGTTGGCCTGGTCCAGAATGTCTGTGTTTTTAAATAGCATTTTGTGTCCAGGTTGGTTTATAACATGTTCTGCTACAGCTGATTTTTCTGGCTGGCCCAGTCTGCAGTGTCTCTCATGTTCCTTGATTCGTGTTTGAATACTGCGTTTAGTGAGTTAATGGTGCAGGTTTTTTTAATGTGCCTACTCAGAAGTAAACCCCATTGAGTTCTGCTGGTTTTTCTCCCTAGGGCAGAGTGTATAGGATTGTAGCCTGATTTTCATTGGCCCAATTCCTTCTATGTAACTTTAGGGGAAGGGAAGAAAAACCAGAAAAACCTGTCAGACTGGTACCTAATCAGCATTGGTCAGCTTTCTCTGAGGAATCAGAGTTCATAGTGGATTTCTTTTTCTTTCTCTTCCTGAGTTTCACTGTGGAATAATTCCCAGTCCTCTATAGTCTACCAGATTTCTTCAGCAGATAAGCAGACATGGAAAGGTTTTCTGAATGGCAGAAGCGTGAAAATTATAGTTCTGAAAAACTGTACTTTGATAACCACCCCCCATACCAAGTACTGGTGGTTTGTATTTAATATAAATATACCAAGGCCTTTGATGGTTAACTGGCCATTGCAAAAGGTTTTTTAGCTGGTGTGTGCTGTGTATTATCATCATCACCATCATCATCATCATCATCATTATAATTTTATTTTAGCTCCTTTTTAACATTCAAATTAATGTGTTTTCTTTAAAAATATAGTTGCCTATCTAATTGCTTATTAACATTTGTATTATCCATTATTTTAACTGTATATGGTTTTGATGTTGTGAGACACCTTAGGTCCCATATTGTGAGAAAGGAGGGATATAAATTATATGTAAATAAATTGATGGCACCAAATTGTTATTAGTTTTAAAACAGAACTGCAACAAGTTACTTTTCAGACTTCAACTTCTAGTTGGTGGCTGGAGTATTCTGGGAGTTTACATCCAGAATAATAAAATTTCCAAGTGCTGCTTTAAATAATGCTTTTGTATGTGTGTGTAAAATACTATATGTCGGCTATATTTTAGAGAAAAGAATTGTCAAACCACCTCTGAGTGTTCCTTGCCTAAGAAAACCCTATAAAATTCATGGGGTCACCATAAGTTGACACGTGACTTGAAGGTGTGTGTGCACATGCACACACACACACATTTCTTAACATGGTGGTCAAGAACTGGACTTGTTTTCCAGAAAGTCTGTTCAACATTCTTGCTTCTCTTTTGACAGTCTCAGTGGGTCCTGCAGTGCCATACAGAAGATGACTCGTGTACGAGTGGTGGATAACAGTGCCTTGGGAAACACACCCTACCATCGGCCTCCAAAATGTATCCATGTGTACAACAAAACTGGAGTGGGCAAAGTCGGTGACAAAATCCTTCTAGCTATCAAGGGGGAAAAGAAAAAGGCCTTAATCGTTGGTCACAAGATGCCCGGCCCACGCATGACCCCCAGGTTTGATTCAAACAACGTGGTGCTCATTGAAGATAACGGGAACCCAGTTGGTACAAGGATTAAAACCCCAATACCGTCTTTTCTTCGGAAGCGGCAAGGAGAATTCTCGAAAGTGTTGGCTATTGCCCAGAACTTTGTGTGACAAACAAGGCGATGTAATGTAACATCTTAACAAGCCATATTCCCCTCTACTTTGACCTCTGAGGGGAAAAAATAAATAAGTTTGGGTTGTCTTTGTATCTGTGCATGAACGAAAAGACTGTTACTAAAGAGATCATTACACTACACTGTTATAGCACTATGATTCCACTTTAACTACTCTGGCTGCCTACTGTGGAATTCTTGGATTTGCAGTTTATGGAGGGGCATTTAGAACTCTCAACCAGAGAGCTCTTAGGCCTCACTAAACTACAAATCCCAGAAATCTACAGGAGGCAGCCATAGCAGTTAAAGTGTAATAATAGCACTATAACAGTGTAGTATGATAAAGTCTTAAGACTTCTCTTCAAACATAAATTGTTCCACCTTTTTGTGAGAGTTGTTCTAACATGGTATAATTAAAGTTCAGGGTGTTAATGCACTATTTTTGTTTGCATGACTGATGGTTTCTGATGGTGGGATATGAGAGAAGGGTACAAAGGACCATATGGGTTAACTAAGTTGTAAGTTGGGGCAGTCACAAAAGGTCCTGAATATTCATCTGCAGTTAGTCACTTTGTGTTTGTCTGTTTTGTCAACCTTTATTTTGTTGCAACATTTCATATCATTTGGAAAAGCTTTGTCCAGGCTGTTGCCAGCAAAAACAACTTATCAAAACAGGGAAAAAATGACTGAACAAGAAAACACTGATGTTATGGTTTCAATAAAGATAAACAGAAAGGAAATAGAGAAGAAAGAAACATGGTATTACTATTCCCATCTTTCCGCTTTGTGGCTTTATCACAAAAATAAATAACTCTATCCTTTTAGTAATGTTTGAGTTTCCTCATTGTGTTAATAACTATTTCTTCTGCATTTATTACTTATTTAAAGTATTTCTGTATCACCTCCCAGCCCACAAGAACTCGCAAGGCAATCTACAAATAAAAACTAATTTAAACAATATAAAGATAAAAACATATTAAAATATTCTTTAAAAATTCATAAAAGCAGTCTAAAAACAATCCTAGAATCCAACAGCTTTAAAATAGCAATTTCAAACACTGAATGCCATGTGGAACAGCACTCTTTTGGCTGCCCGCTGGAAACTTAAAAGAGATGGAGCTAGCCTAACTTCCTTGTGTAAGGAGTTCCAAAGTTAAGGCGCTGCTACAGAGGAAGCCCCGTTACATGTACACACCAACCTAACTTCATGAGGTGTTGGAACATGCAAAAGGGCTTCTCTGAAGATCTCAAATTCCTGGCAGGCTCATAGGGGAGGAGATGGTCTTTCAGATATTTTGGCTCCCAAGTCATTCAGGGCTTTGTAGGTCAATACCAGCACCTTGAATTGAACTTGGAAGCAAATTGAAAGCCAGCGTAGTTCTTGCAGGACCAATGGTATATGGTCTCTAAAATGCACACCTGACACCAGTCTGGCTGTTGCATTTTGCACTGGCTGCAGTTTTCAAACATTTTTCAAGGGCAGCCCCATATAGATTGCATTACAGAAGTCTAATTGGGAGGTAACTAAGGCATTAGCCACTGTAGCCAGATCTGCCTTCCCCAAGAAAGGGCAGAGCTGGTGCACCAGCTAAAGCTGGGCAAAGGTGCTCCTGGCCACCACAGCAACCTGGTTTTCCATGAGCAGTGTTAGGCCCAAGAGCACTCCCAAGCTATGAACCTGATCTTTCAGAGGGAGAGCAGTCCCACCCAGCATAGGCTGTGATCCCAATCCCAGATTGGTGTTCCTACTGCCAAGCAGCACATCTGTCTTGTCTGGATTTAGCCTCAGTCTATTCATCTTCATCCAGTCTTTTACTGCATCCAGACAATGATTCGGTATCACCACAGCCTCCTTGATATCAATTTGTTAAAGAGAGATAGATCTGGTATCATTAGCATTCTGATGCCATGCAACTCCAAAGATCAAAGATGACCTTTCCCAACAGCTTCATGTAGATATTGAAAAGAATAGGCCTGTGGCACGCCACAGACTAAAGGCCAAAAGGCTGAAAAAAGAACCCACCAGCACTACCCTCTGGAACCATACAGCCCAGACGGTTAAGGGGCGATATGATAGCCCTGTTTAAGTATTTGAAGGGGTGTCACACTGAGGATGGAGCAAGCTTGTTCTCTGCTGCTCCAGAGACTGGAACACGGAACAATGGGTGCAAGCTCCAGGAACAGAGATTCCACCTCAACATTAGGAGGAACTTTTTGATAGTAAGAGCTATTTGGCAGTGGAACACACTCCCTCGGAGCGTGGTGGGGTCTCCTTCCTTGGAGATCTTCAAGCAGAGACTGGATGGCCATCTGTCAGGGATGCTTTGATTGTGTATTCCTGCATGGCAGGGGGTTGGACTGTATGGCCCTTGTGGTCTCTTCCAACTCTACAATTCTATGAGTCTATGAACTCCTGGTGTAGGTCATACACCAAAGTGACCAGAGTTCCTTCTGTCCCATTGCCAGGCTTGAACTTAGATTGGAATGGGTCCAGGTAATCTGTTTTATCCCAGAAAGCCTGGAGTTGTGTTGCTACCACTCATGCTAGGACTTTATTCAGAAAGTGAGATTAGAGACTGTCTGATTGTTACCTAGGATGGTGGGTCCAATGAAGTTTGTTTTAAACAAAGTTCTTACAATTGCTTGTTTTGGAAAGGTTGGAACATAGCCCTCTTTCAAAGAAGCATTTACAGCCTCCATCACCCAATTAGTCAGTCCTCCTCTGGCAGCTTTAATCAGTCAGGATGGCTAATTAAACCCTTTTTTTTTTTTGCAGGTGGATTTTTCATTTGCAGGGTCATTTTCTGTTCTTAATAGCAATATAGTTTGGATTTAACTATAAACGTCACAGAAAACAGATTTGATCTCATTTTTTTAATTCCCCGACAGCACTGATATTCTATGTAGCTCATTTTCAAGGCCATGCATAATATGTGTTCAGGCTTTAGAGGGAAAACCCCCAGTAAGTGGGATAGTAGCCGGTCTTCTGAAAACAATGCACTGCATGAGAACAGAGGATTAAAAATGAGATGAAAAATTGACCCTTCACTTGTTCCATTTATGAGCACTGAGGATTTCTGCCCTCCTTGTGCCATCTGGTGGTGACCTAGGAGATACATACAAGTTCACTTGGCTAATGTTGTTTGTATCCTGTATTCTATCTGTGTAAAACCATGGTAAGGTGTCTGCATCTCTTTCTTGAGAGCAACAGTTTATATTAGGTCTATAACAGTGGTTCTTAACCTTTTCTTTACCAGGGACCCACTTTAAATATTTGTTGCGGTGGCCCCAAAAACTTAACTCATGATTTAAAACAACACCTAAACACTGCACCATTAACAATTACACCATCTGTTAAACTTTCTCTCAGAGGTGTCAGAGGGGGGAGAGAAGACTTTTCTCCTGCTTCTTCCTGCCAGTTTGCAGATGGAGCAGATTGAAAGGCAACGTGCATGCCCAGCCAGCCTTTGCTTTGGCTCCTGTCATGTGGGTGCTCCACTGCAGGGAGAAGATGGGCTGAGCAGCCTTCAACCCTTTACGGACCCCCTGTGAGGACATCGTGGCCCCCTGGGGGTCCGCGGGCCACAGGTTAAGAACCACTTAACATGCCTATAACATGCTCCTTTCTCTCTCTCTCCATCCTGCTTCACTTTTGCCTTGGGCAAACAATTACAGACGATGTGGGAATGCAACTCCCAGTAACCTTAGCCAACATGGCCACTGGTGAGGAATGCTGGGAGCTGTAATCAAGCAATGTCTGGAGTGGGGGGGACATGCTGCCTACCCCATCTTAGACAATGAGAAATTTCCTTTTACACACACACAAAAAGTTTTGTGTAAAAACAGTATCATATGCCCCTCATGAGGGTTTTGTTTGTTCTTTTAATTGTCCCATTTCACGTTGATTGCAAGGGCTGACATGGTTCCTTGGGGTTAAAATATACTTTAAGATCAGATACTTTATGGTTAATAAATGTAAGTAAAGCCCATCCTGTTCATAGGAACATAGGAAAAGAACTGGTTACTTACATGTAACTATAGTTCTTCAAGTGGTCATCTCTGAAAACACACAAATGGGTTTTGCGCATGTACATAAACAGCATTTGGAACATTCTAGAGCAGTCAGTAGCTTTTGGTGGTAGCCCCACCCACTGTCCCTAGGGTATAAATACCCAGTGCCTGCCAAAAGTACACCAGTTACATGTCTGCTGCCTAGCAGCATCAATGAAACCAAGGAAGGGCAGGACACTTGGGAGGATGGGCGGGTTTGTGTGATTTCACAGATGACCACTTGAAGAACTACAGTTACAGGTAAGTACAGTTGTCCCTCCGTATTCACGGATTTGGTATTCACGGATTTAAGTATTCACGGCTTGAAAATATTCTTAAAAAAATAATAATCCAAAAAGAAACCTTGATTTTGCCATCTTATATAAGGGACACCATTTTGCTATGCCACTGCATATAATGGGACTTGAGTATTCACAGATTTTGGTATCTCCGGGGGGTCCTGGAACCAAACCCCAGCAAATATGAAGGGACAACTATAACCAGTTCTTCTTCATTGTGGCCTGTGTGAATCACACAAATGGTAACGCTCATATGGGAGGAAGGCCTTTGAGTGTGTGGAGCCCAGGAGAGCACCGATGAAGAGCACCCATTGAGAGGGTTTTAGGGAAGACTTCTTGTAGTTCACAATGAGACTGAGAGAGTCTAACAATGTGAGAGAGTAGTTGATGTCTGCGAAGAGTTTCTCACAAGTAGAAGCAACCAAAAGCTAATCGTCCAAATAAGGGTAGACCTGGATTTCTCTCTGACGCAGTCAGGCAGCAACCACCACCACACATTTGGTGAAGACGCATGGCGTGCTTGAGAGTCCGAAAGGTAGAACTTAGAATCTGTAGGACCTTCCTCTGACAGAGAATGACAGGTAGTGATGATGGCATTCTCAGATTCCAATGTGGAAATAGGTGTCCTTGAGATCAAGGGTTGCCATATAGTCCCCATACTGCAATAGTGGGAGGACCATTGGAATCATGACCATCTGGAATGTCTTTGGATGGATGTAGAAATCCTGGGCTCTCTCAAGTCCAGGATAGGGCCCAGACCTCAGTCCTTTTTCTCAGTGATGAAATAGTGGGAGTATAAACAGATGTTGAGTAGAAGAGGAGACAGGTTCTATAGCCCCTTTGTTGAGCAAAGCGGAGATTTCTTGGATGAGAACATTGGAAGAAGAAGTAACAGACAGGGAACTGGTGAGTGGATGGCTTTCAAATTCAATGGCATAGCTTTGGCGGATGATGTCCAACACCCACAAGTCTGTTGTGATGAACTGCCAAGTAGAAGTTGGGGAGAGAGCTTATGTCCAGAGTAAGGTCGGATGGAGGAAGATCTTGCAAGAAGTCAAAGCTGACATTTGCCTCAGAAGGCTTTTTCTTGACCAGCGGCTTGTAGCGAGGGTATGGACGCCTCGGCAAAACTGAAGTTGATTGATTTGATGAAATGTGTTGAGCTTGAGTTGGACTCGCTGACTGCTGAGATTATGATGGGAAAAATGGCCAGTAGCAGGATTTTGGTTGGAAGCGGGGTTGAGTGGGAATACCAGACTTCCTCGTCGTAGTTCTCATCTTCTGAGTCAGCTCTAGCTTATTGTCAATCTCCTGGTGGAAAAGGCCATGTTTGTTGAATGGCATATCCTCGATCATTGAGTGTGCTTGCAAAGACAGGCCTGAAGAACAAAGCCACACATATCAATGAAGAGCAACAGCCCCAGCAAGAGTCTTAGTGGCAGAGTCCACAAAGTGTATGGATGAATTGAGCTGATGACCAGCCAACGCATGAACCTCGTTATCAAGTGCCATCACCATCCGCTTATCCTCATCAGGTAGTTTTTCAAGGAAAGGGAAGACTCGCCCACAGGAGTCGCTGATATCCCACCATGTAGGCTGAATAGTTGCCCATCCGGATTCTAAGGCCAGCAGAGGTGTAGAACTTCCCCCATTGAATTCAGCTTCCTGCTTTCTTTGTCCACCGGAGTTGTATGAGGCTTGTGCAACAATATTGATTGCGAAACCTCGGTGATGATGGAGTTTGACTTAGGGTGGTGCGAAAGCCAGTCCAACTCGGGCTCACAAATCCTGTACAATCTGTCCACCTTCTTAAAAATAAGTGGGATGGAGGATGGATTCAGCCACAAACACCTGACCTTCTTAAGTACCAAAGGAAGCAGTGGAATGGATGGCAGGGTGGGCACTTTCCTCTGAATTCGCTCATAGATGTCATCCATGGACTCATTATCTGGGCAATGAATCTTGAGATTCAAGGCATGGGTCATGCAAACAATCTGCTTGGAAAACCCAGCCACATCATCAGTCAGGGAGGAAGCCTCATTGTCAACCAAAGATTGTGGAGACAACTGCAACCTCATAGAAATCTCGTAACGGTTGTGAGATGATTCAGAGGCAGTGGATGGAGAGTGTCTCCTTTGAGGTAGATGAGATTGTTGAGATGAGGGCATTTCATGAAGCTCCTGGGAGGTTCTTTTGAGAACAGCAGCATCAAGAGGTCTATCAGCCCTTACGTAGTTGGAGTATTCAGCACTAGAATTCAGTGTCCTTCAGAGGCGGGTGAATGATGAGTGATCTTGCCACAAACACAGATCTCAATCTGGAGGTTCAACAATTCCTAGCATGAGCTTGGCTGGCTAGAAGGAGAAGCAGAATGCTTGCGACGATCACCCAAGACAGAACATGGGTGAGAATGGTGGCGTTAACGTGTTCTCTCATCTGAATGAGACCGGGACCTTGAACGTGAGTGAGAACGTCATCGTCGATGTGTCCTCTCATCTGAATGAGAATGGACCATGAAAGCCAATGGTGTCATCGTGCAGAGTGATCTGAAACCGAGCGAGTCCTGTGTCTTTTCCTCAAAGGCCAATAAGGCTTAGAAATCCAATACTAATGGCCATCGTAAGGATCGTAGTAGCATACCATCCCATGAGAATCATAAGAGGAAAAGGATTGTCGATGATGAATCCTTGAGCTCGATTGAACATGATATTGTGGAGATCTGGAACATCCCAGACGAGGGCTCCTTGACTTCGAATGGCCATGGCAATGAGGCGATCTCAACCCTGAGCAGTCATGGCAGTCTCAGTGAGGAGAGTTCCTCTGAGATTGAGTGACCTGTTTCCGAGATCAGGACATGGGCTGGTCATGTCAATGGCCACAAGCAGCACCCTGTGATGCAGACTTGTCTCTATGAAGGTCAATTGGTGCCTGCTGAGGAGACGAGGAGTTACACACTGGAGCAGAAGGAAGTGCATCATCAGAAATTTCGGCCACTGGTGCTGGCTCTAGTGGATGGGAGGCATCACTAGGCTGATGAGATGTGGAGTCCTGGGGGTCAGTATGCACAATTTTGAATGGCTCCACAGTGGTAGAACCTTCCCCAGTAGGTGAGACCCAAGTAGGAGTGGGAGTCACAATTGGAATAGCTGCTGGTAGAAGAGGCCTCGACAGCAGAGAAAGGAGCAAGAGAAGATGAGCAGTCTATTCTCATCTTCCTTTGCTTCTTCCCACCTTTAGTCAGTTCAGTCTCAAGAGACTTACCAGGTATTGGAGGCTTACCAGCAGGGTTGGATTATAGCCAAGGTGGAGTGTCATGGCACACAATAGCAGTTGAGTGAGAGTGGGCAGCCGCCACACTCTTTGCACACTTAGAGGTCAAGGGATTGGCAGCCGCTTCACCTGTAGCACATTTCGACATTCTAGACTTCAAGCCCAAAGTCAAGTGTTGACAAACTGGAGAGTCTTTCAAGATGTGATGATCTCTAGAGGTTGAAGCAGAAGACTGAGAAGACTTAGAAGCCCTTTTTCATTGTTGAGATCCCCTGACAGCGAAGATGACTGCGTTGACTGAAGAGACTTCTCATAGAGCAGAGCCTTCAGATAAGATTGGTGACTCTTTTGAGCCTGAGGAGTGAAGGCTTTGCAGTGTACGCGTGAAGAAGGAACATGGGACTTACCAAGGCAGAGAAGGCATTTTGAGTGTCCATTTGTGCTGGGTATTTATACCCTAGGGACGGTGGGTGGGGCTACCGCTAAAAGCTTCTAACGGACTGCTCTAGAATGTTCTGAATGCTGTTTATGTGCAGGCGCAAAATCTATTTGTGTGATTCATAGAGACCATGGTGAAGAATGACATTTACTGAGTCAGGCTGTTGGTATTGTCAACTCTGACTGACTGAATCCTGGAATTCTTGGAGAATCCTGGTATCCCCTGGTGGTCTTTCATCTAAGTACTAAATAGGCCTGGCCCTGCTTAGCTTCCAAATTTGTGTGAGCATAGATGTGTTGAGGGTGGTATGCCTTATAAAGGTTCTTTACCTCTCTTCTTCCTACAGGTTTCCAGCAGAAGAACAGGTCTGGACTAATTGTTTGCAGAATGATTTTGAAATTAGGCCAGTTTTCAGATTTAGAGAAAAGGCTTGACTGTGGGTTGGAACTGCTCTTCATGCTCTATTTAAGCAGTCCTGAACAATGGAATGTCCCCCTCCATCATCTATGCTGTTGCAAAATAATACTCCCCTGACAGTCCACTTTGGGGCACAATCTTAATCCTGTCCACAGTAGTGAGCAGAAATGTAACCTGTTTTTATAAAATTTAAGAGCTTGGTTGTGGGATGGGACAGATGAACAGAGGCCTGAAAATATCAATCAGAAGAGGGATCCTTATCTTGTTGATGTCTGATCTTTTCCTTGGATTTCTTTGCTATAGGCGGTGCTTAATTGAGAGGTGTCAATGATCAAATTCACTTGGATTTAAAAACAAATCAACAACCTTAAATGAGAAGCCCCAGCAGGAAGAGTTTGTTAGAAAGGAAATAACAGACAGTAATTTTTCTATGCTCAGCCTCTGCAAGAGTCAGCTGTGGTGTGAAGGATGAAAAGAAGGTACGACTGATTGAGAATGGGGCAGAGGCACCTTCAGTGAAATGGTTTTGGGGGAGCTGCTCTGGGTAGGATATGAGGTAGGAAAGTAACGTTCTTTTCCTGCCCCATTCCGTTGCTTCTTGGTATCTCAGTTGTAGATCCTTCTGAAGATCTTCCTTCCATTGAGTGTCTGAAGATATGTGAAAGATAAAACCAGTGTGTTAATGGAAGGGTTCTCAACTATTTTGGCCTATAAATCTGGACAGTTAGCCTGGTGTCAACACCTGCCACAGTGGGGCAAATGCCTGGCACCTCATGCTTTAAAGGACTGATGAATGATGACAGAAATTATTTCTTCTTTCAGAAATATGGCTCTATCCTGTGAAAAGAAGCACAGTGCCAGGCTGAGAGATCTTCAAGTGACTGCAGTAATATTGGGAATGCTCACCCAAAGGGCTCCTTCAATTCTGGTGTGGCAGCAGTTCCTCATATTCCTTTAAATCAGAATCATAGAGATGAAGAAAGAGACTCCAGCACCTCTCTAGGCAATTTGTTCCATTGCCCAACCACTCTCACTATCAAGAAGTTCCTTCTAATGTTCAATTGAAATCTACTCTCCTGTAACTTAAAACTGTAGACCAGATCCTACCCTCTCAGGCAGCTGAGAACAGGCCTGCCCCCATCCTCTCTGCGATAGCCCTCAGGGCCAGTTTAAGGGCCCTGCAGCACAAGCAGCCACAGGGGCCCCTTCATTGGGGAGCCCCATTGTAACCCTCCTCCTGCAAAAACATTATTAGTAATAATCTGAATATCCTGTACTGTGAATAGGTTAGGTTAGGTTACCTGCCTGTTGTGACAGTCAGCTCTATTACACCAGTTGGCTGTCTCACTCTGCCTAATGGTAGGACTGACCCCGTGTACTTCTTTTAAGGTGTGTTCATACAGTTATGTTCAAATTAAACAACAAAAATTGCCTACAATTTGCACATCATAATATTCTTGACTATTACCCTTCAAGATAATGTGGCTGGTTTGAATTCAGTGCATACAAGTTGCTTGGAATCCTGTGAGGTTTTAGGAAAAGAGTTAGTTTCCAGATGTTCTGTAGAAATTTCCACTCAATCCACTTCTTTCCTGTCTTACAATTTCTCTATCTTTTATATCCTCCATATGCTTATCAGCAAGTGGCAAATACAATGATGGAAATGGCTTTTAGGAATTCCTGAATGTTGACTTCTGCAGGAGTAATTTTTGATGATATAATAAAAGTCATCTGCTTTAACTACTGAAATATTGACTGTTAAAAACAACAACTTTAAAACACATTATATTTGTTACTAACACTGGAAAACTTGGATTAGGCTACCACTTAGCTTTAGAAAAAAACTGTTCAGTTTACTCATTTTATCATTGAACTGCTGCGTTGTACATTTCTTCAAAGCTAAACAGTTCCTGCTGTTGTCATATTAAATATTGCACTGAAATCTTATATCTCCTATAGGGATGGTGAACAGCAGAATCAGACAAGACAATGGAACATGCTTTAATCCTAACACAGAAAGATACTTCATTTGCAATATTTTGAATAAATCCTTAAATAAGGAGCTTAATATCAGTAGGTATGCCAGACAGCTCAGCAAATATTTTCCTGTTAGGGGGCCCACCTACAGTTTTCATCAGAATTGCTTTGGAAAGGGGCACAGTGCTGAAGAATATTTGAAAATAAATAAATATACCCCCTAAGAAGAACAGACAATTGCAAATTTTCATCCCAGAAAAAGTTGTGCTTTCTCACTCTGGTTGAGAATAGAAGCAGTGGCGGCATTAGGGTGGTGCAGAGAAGCCGAATTGCACCGGGTGACACCGGGGGGGGGGAGTGGTGACACCAGACTTAGTGACGCTACAGTATAGGAGACTGGCCCGTCTATGGCAAGGGGTATTAACTTTACATAGGTTCCTGGTTTATGTGTGAGGTGGAGATGTCTCAAGGCTGTTCCCATGCTATTGTCTATTTTCAAAGTCATCTGAATTTTTGGGATGGTGGTGAGAGATTGTATCCACAATTTCTCACCATTGACCTGGAGCTGGTAGTGTGACATTCCATCCTCACCTGATGGATAATGGGTTACTGGATTCTACTATATTTTGTTTTGCTTGGGAACTATGTGGGTGTTGTGTGCCTTCAAGTCATTTCTCACTTACAGTGAGCCTAAAGTAAAGTTTAGAATTTGTTTTTGATTGAATAGGGCTGGTTACAAGATTGGGTGGTGGTGGTGGTGATTGGGATATGGGAAAATACATTGAAAATGGAAGGTAAATTCCATATTGGACAATAGGAGAACTGAAAATAATATCATAGAACCCTTACACAAATGTATGGTGCAATCATATCTGTGATACTGTGTACAGATCTGCAGGTTTTATAGAGCTGAAAAAAGCTGTTTTAAAAAAGGCAAACAAAATGATCAAGGGACTGGAGTAAAATGCCTTATGAGGAAAGGTTTGGGGCTGTTCAGCTTGGAGAAGAGGCAAGTAAAGGGAGACATGATAGAGCGTATAAAGTTCTGCATGGTGTGGAGAAAACAAATAAGGAGATGCTTTTCTTCTCTCAGGTCATGCGAAATGAATTTGGGATTAAAACTGACAACTCTACATCAAGGGGAAGAGAACACAGACAGCAGCAATTTAATTTTTGTTTAAATTCTAGTCTAAATTGCCTTTGAATTCCATTAGGATGTTATCAGATACATCAAATACAGCGTCATAACAATGCCACATAAACGCAAAAGGACGTGAATATCAGATGACGTCGCCCTTTCGCGTTTATGTCCTGGCCAAAACCTGTCCTATTTTATTGATGGCTTAAGCCGTCAATAGATCCCCTGTGGTGCAAAACCCTGCACCATTTAACTCATGCACATACAGTGTCAATGGCCAGTCCAGCCAGAACACTTCCGTGTGAGATCATGACTTCCAGGTAGGTGACATACTTTTTATGACCCTCCCTGGGTTACTTGGAAGTTTTTAAGTGTGTTTATGTGCTTTTAAAAACTTTTTCTGTGTTCTTTTTGTTTTTATTTTTGAATTTCCCGTGCTATGTATTCTTGAGAGAATAAGCAGGATTTTGAACAAGGAAGTGAACGGAGCTCCATTCGCTTCCTCTTTCATTGCCAGGGAAGACTTGGGCTGGAGGGAAGGGAAGTGTGGCATGGGAAGTTCTTTTGCCAGCCTAAAAATGGAAAAGTTATGCCGGCAAAAGAACAGAGTTTGGGGAGGGTGGTCTGATAAAGTCGTTAGACTGCGGGAGGGGATGCTACAGTTAGGAATTAGAAAAACTGAGTGAAAATATTTTCCCCCAAAGATGTTTCTCCTGCTAGGCTTGTATATAAATCCTCTATTAATAGTAAATTAGGATTACTGTCACAGTAACAGTGGAGAACAGAGTTGCCATTCTGGCATGGCAACCCATGGGTGACCTTGAACAATCCACACTCTCTAAGCCTCAGAAGAAGGCCATGGCAAACCTCTGAATAAAACTTGCCAAGAAACCCCCATGGTAGGTTCACCTTAGGATCACTGTAAATCAAAAGCACTTGAAAGCACACAGCAATAAAATAATATGGTATATTCAGGGGTGGTTGTGTTGGTCATTTAGCAAAATGAAACAAAATCCGCAAAGGAGCAATACCTTTATTGGTTGACCAAAATGCACAAAACACTTCATGCAAGCTTTTGACGCACCACTAGATTTTTCATCAGGCAAAAAATGTTAAAAATATCACATAGGAGAAGAAAAGAAAAGTGATGGTGTTGGAGTCACAGGCCTACATTTTGTATCAGACGTTCTTTCTGTTGTTGTTCAGTTGGTCTGGAGGGATCTCAATGCAGGCAGAAGCAACTCCCCTTCTTAGTCGTGTGGGGACCGAGACAAAGAACAGTAAGATTTAAACTCCATTAGCAGCAGTAAAGTAACTCCTCTTGGCATCCACAGTGTCTCTGTTTTTGTGAAGCCAAAGGCCCCTTTCTTAGGCAGAAAATATTGGATTCCTCAAGAAGTCCCTGTATTGGTACAGCTGGAAAAACTTTTAGGTGCTGTATAGTTAATAAGATAGTTACTCCTAAATCCTTTTGCTCCAGAGACATAATTTTAAAAATCTGTTTACACCATTAATATCAATCTCTTATAAAATAAAACATGTGGCCTCTTTAAGATTTATTTTAGCAAGTACTTTCATTAATTACAACCTGCTTCCATAATTGCATGAAGTGTTATGTTCCATGCGTCTGAGGAAAGTGGACTGTAATCTAGGAAAGTTGATGCTAAAACAAATCTCTAAGGTGACACTAGACTCATTGGTGTTTTGCTGGAACAGATTATCATGACTACTCTTTTGAGGGGGGAAAAACTTATGAAGTGATGCTTTTGTCTTGTGTGAAAAAGCTTTAATTCTGAAATCAATTTGAAACTATAGTAAGGATGCCTGATGACCACTAGAGGGCAGCTGGGGTTCAGGAATAAGAGCTGTATGAACAGCAGAGCGGATTCTAAGAGATTTTAACTAAGCCTGATTGACATTAAATAACCAAAATCTACCCATGTCAGCGCGTTCCCAAGCCACAGGCAACTTTGGCAGAACAAAAAACCAACCAACAGCTCCAGGAAAGTGAAGAGGCCTCCTGAGTCTAAGGAAAAGATGTTGACTGTTTGCAGGGAAGTCTGTGGCAAGCAAAGCAAGAGATAATCCAGTCTGCCAAAGACAGACTGTAATATCTCTGCCTGGTTCTTACCCATGAGGTAACTGAGGGCTTCTCAGAATAGTCTGGTACTGGTCAGAGTGTGGATGAAGAGAATGGTTACTGACTTCATTCATTTGGAGATCTGGGTGTTTATTATTAATTTGATTTATACCTTGCCCTTCCCCCCAAGAATGACACTCAAGGCAGCTATCAATCATAAAACCAAACCAAACAAAAAGAATTAAAATATGCACCAGAATAGAAACACAACCATATCACTTTTTAAAAAAACCCCAAATAAAAATATTTTCCACAGCAATCTGTATTTGTGTGTGTGTGTACCGAATTTCAAAATTATTCAAACACTATTTGGTTAGTGATCTGCTCTGTTTGTAGAGCTGGGATTCATGATGAAATCAACTACAAGGTTATTGGAGACAGTCATCACAGAGACGAGTTTTGGAAAAGGTAAAAAATGTAATAAAGGAGAAGGTGTCTTTGCATACATGCAAAATTCATTTCCTTCAGCTTTTATACAATTGTGATTAAAAAGTAGAGAATGTAACTTCCAGGCAGCTTAAGTTCTAACAACTGTTACAGTTATTAAAGCCATGCATAGTGGTCAGATTCATTCTATGCACTGGAACAGAGATTAAGCTGAATAAAATATCATTCTCTATCTGAAGGTGATTGAACTATTCAGAAAGTATGTGGGAAACATTGCTGGGTAGATTTTGTCACCAGAAACAAGTCAGAAAGGCACTGGTGCTTAATGAATGAAAACAGCCCTTCAGACATGAATGAGGAAGTTCTCTTGATCCATGTATAGGTGCATCAGGAAGGTGTAGTACACCTCTTGTACTGTAATACTATTAAATATGTATTGGGAGATAGGGGATAGAAGAGTAAAGAGGGCTACATTGCATTGATGGACACTCAAGGTGAGATTTCCCCCCAAAACAATTCAAGCCAACAAAACTGAGTCTGAGTCTGAAAAAAAAAAATCTGGCTTGCATTCTAAGGTTCATGATGATGGTCAGCAGAAGCATTCAGTAAAGATGGGCTGGGACCAATATATGTTTGAAGGGTTTTCAAACATCTGCCTGTTTCCAAATGTTCTCTATCCCTGGAGGTGTCACACCTCAATGGAAGGTATGCTCTTTTGGAACAGTTGCTGTAAAAGACTGCTCTAGAAGACCAACTGTAGCCTTCCAGAGATTAGGGGCTTGTCTAAAGAAGGTGACATAATCCTGATTTCTGCACATTATTGCAAATTCTCAGCAGTGTTCATTTGTCTCCACTGTTCATTTGTCTCAAGATGGTGGCCACAAGTGAATTACTCACATTTTAATTTTCCACAAGTTGCTGCTGTTGAACATTACTTTTACAGTAAATCTAAGGTGCAGGAGTGCAACCTTCCACTTTAACCGCCCCCGCCTCCAAGCTGTTTCGTTGCCCCAGTGCATGATCGCTACCACAAAAATCCAACATGGTGGTTTTGGGCACTTTGTTGCTGGCAACCTCTGCCCTGTGCATGTCTGACCAATCAGGTTTCCACTTTCGCTCTTATTGGGAATGTGCTACGATCTGAATTGGTTGTCCTAATGAGCAGGAATGTGCATTCCCCTTGCATTATTTTAAAAAGTTTGGGGAAAGCCGCAAAGGCTTTTCCTACACAGTATATGCTGTTTTTGGCCCCCCTCCTTCTGAATTTGGTGAATCACTGTGGGTTCCCATTTGGACAAAAGGTATTCCCTTTGAATTCTATGAGGAGTATTTAGCCAGCATAACCAATGTTAAAAACCCATGGAAGCTGCCATTCAAAAACACCTGCTGTGCCACTACTACAAACTCCTGTTTTAAACAGAGGGCAATGCCATCTTCAGCAAAATAGTGCCAGCCCTGGAACCCAGTGTATAATGTGCCTGTGCAATACAGTCTTAGAGGTATGCTTCCCCTTCCCCACAGTCCTATCTTTGGGAAGCAATTGAAAAGGGATGAAATCCACACACTTGCTATGGCAAAATAGTTCTTTGACCAGAGAGCAGGATGTTTGATCTTAGAATGGCCAGTGCCAAAGAATAAGAGAGGTCAGTGGTGTTACTTGAAATTATTTTCTTAACTTGGGTCATTTGCACTGGTGAGTTACAGCATAAAACAATCTTTAACAAAAGGAGACTGGTTTGTAAACCAGGAAGAAAGGGAAGGTAGAGGAAGGAGAGCCCAGAACCAATAGGCTGTTATCTAGTGATAGAAGTAGCTCATGATTTGGCATTGATTTGCTTATGCTTACATATTGCCTCCTCCATCCACTCCCAGATGACTGAACAGTTGAAGCTAGGAGAGTTGGCTATTGCTCCCTTTGGATGGGCTGCAGCTCATGGGCTGAATTCCCAGACCAAAGTTAGGAAACATGGGCTGCAAATCATTCTCAGTTGCAAATGCGCACCCTAGAATTCTGCATCCGTAGCTGATCTGTATTCATGATCATGGCACTATAGCCATGACTGTAAAGGTCCTGTCTTACGAGGCATCAGCTGCTGTGAGTGATGGAGGTCTGTTCTCCTGTTGATTGGGGCAGAGCAGACTGATGTTTCTGGCCCCCTCCTGCCAGCAATCTCTGGTGCAAGGAGAGAAAGTGATAGGGATCCTGCTTCTGATTGTCACACTGGAGATTGCTGGTGGGAGGAGGGTGGAAATGTCAGTCTGCTGTGCCCAATCAACAGGAGAACAGCCCTCTGTCTCTCACAGTAAGGCAGGATGGGAAGTCTGTGGTTGGGCCAGGAGATGCTACTTAGTTAAGTAGCTGAGCTAGACTTTTGGCCATTTTGTTTTTCCACTGGCCCTGCTGGTTGAAGGTCTGGGGGTGTACTGTAGTCTAAAAAAGCAACCATTCCATGGCTCAGTGTTCAGCCACAACAATGCCACTGAAAGCTCAACAGGCAGTCAAATGAGAGAATACAATTTTGTGTTTGTTCAGTGCTTCCTCTCAGCTTTTCTTTGTTTGACTATCATATGTTTATTATTTTTAATAGAAGTTATGCCTAATGGAGCAAATGATATGCTGATTATTTGTTAAAGTAAACATCTGATAGGCACACCTCTGCAAACAGATGTTTTTAATAATAACAAAAGAGAACTTTTGAATTACCATCTCATTTTGCAATCTGCCATTTTTCCTATGCTGTGAGTTGCAATAGCAGGCCGAGCTGTACCATGTTAGCCTCAGATCCCAATCTAGAAATCAAAGCCAAGTTTGCCCCTGGATTCAACCTGTGAGGATCTTCTCACCATGAAAATATGCTGATGGTGGAGGCTTCTCTGGCTGAACTTTCTGCCTGTTGCCTAATTGTTGGGACAACTGTTAGAAAAAAATAGCAAATCTCACCTTCACTGTGTGAATGGTTGAGTGTTAAGGAAGCCTGTGAAGATCTATAAAAATGAACTTCAGGTCTTTTTAACTTTTAGGTCTTGGGGGGTGGAGGTAGGAAATAAAGTTTGTAAAATTGTGAGGCCTTAGCTTTGACAGAAAGTGAGATGGTTTCCGCTCTTTCTCTTTGTCCCCACAGCATCTCAGCAGATGGGCCAGAATCCATGTGGGATGGCAACAGTGTGCCCAGAAGAAAGTATCTGGAGAAAGTCTACATCTCCTGGCAGTGCTACATGTCACCACAAAGCTAAAGAGCTCTGGGGTTCTACTTTGACTCAAGAGACTTGCCAGCCTGACCAAAGGTGGCTAGAGCTGAGAGGAAGGGCCCTTGTGATTCAGCCTGGAAGCCTACAGTGCTCAGAAGGGTTAACGCCACTCAGGCCGCTCACATTCTCACTGGCTTTCTCTGGCATGCCTTGGGAAGCTTTGTTCATTGGAGTATTAAATTCCACAGCTGTAAATAATCTGGAGCAGGAGAATTATCAAGGCCTTGGGAAGAAGCAGCTTTTATTAATAAGATTGGGTCTCCCTGAGAAAGCTCACGTAGCTCTTTTTCACCCTTTCCCTGCTGCTTCTATTTGCTCAGTTGCGGGTTTTTGTTTTGTGTTTCTTTTTTTTTTGGGGGGGGATTGTTCTTTGTCAGCATCCAGGCCATTGCCTGGAGCTTTTCCTCTACAGACAGGTGTGCTTAGAGCAGACTTTGCAAGAAGAACAGTTCCTTGCCTCCAGCCCAGCAGCTGGCAAACGCTGAGGCCCAGGCAACCACACCTCAGTTTTGCTTGGCTTGCTACAAATGGAACCTGATTGGTTTCTTTGCCAGTCCAAACAGCAAATCAATGTCATGGAACCAGGCTTCCATCTTATTAATATTTATGCCCTTTATCAGATTTTGAGTAAGGTTGTCAACTTAGGCTGAAACTAGAAAAATTATTTTTGGATCACAACTTCCAGAATCCCCTGGCCAGAATGGTCAGCTTTTCATTCAACTTCTGCAGTACATTTAACAGTGGCTCAAGGCACAGGCCTTTGCAGACCGTGTCCTCTTCTTTTTTTTCTATACACTGAAAAACTTTGCCTGCCAATTGCCAATTTTAAGTTTTGTTAGCGGTCCAGAGCAGGCCAGGGTCCTCTCACCCCTGGTTATTTGGCAATTCAACATTTAATTTTATAAAATTTGAGTATGCTTGCGTATAACCAAAAATACAGTATGAGGTGCCTTTTTGAGGATGTTTGAACTGGATAATTTCTCTCACATGTGAGATAATTTTCTTTTCCTGCCAAGTTGAATATTTTCTTTCTAATCATTCTGAGAACATAAGAATGGAAATGATCCCCTATTAAATTAGTTTGCCCAAGCCAAAATAGCTTCACAAATGAACAAATCCTTTCAACATTATGAAAGATCAACATTTCAATACCCCAGTTTTAGTGTGACCAGCTTGGGTTTCTTCTCATACCATTGCTAAGAGAAAAGCTACAATAATTTTATCATCCTTAACTAAAGGGGAGAAATCATGCTTAACAGTGAAATCTTTTGCATGGTTACTCAGAAGTAAGCCCAACTGAATTCAGTAAGGTATACTCTTAGTTAAGTAAGTATGCTTTGCAAACTGTTGCATGGAACAGAGCTGTGTAGTTTACAAACCTTGTTCAAGTTGTTGCACAAAACTGAGTGTGCACTTTGCAAGTTGTTGCATGATCCTGAGCTGTGCACTTTTGTCTGCTTGATGGGAATACAGTGGGCCCTTGGTATCTGCTGGGGTTTGGTCCCAAGGATCCCGTGGTTACCAAAATCTGTGGATGCTCAAGTCCCATTATATACAATGGCATAGTAAAATGGCATCCCTTATATAAAATGACAGATTGCAAGACTAGCTTCTTCTGGAATTCCTCCCCTGCGCTTGAATATTTCCAAGCCAGGGTTGGTTGAATCTGTAGATGCAGAATTGATGCATATGGAGGGCAGACCCAAATTGCTGTCTCCTGTTGGAATCGTATCCCATGCTTTTTCTCAACTGGAATTCAGCTCTTTCCAGTGAAAAATGTTTTCCTACCCCTGGTGTGCAAGATTGCAGTCTTACCAGCAAATAAACCTCATGCAATTCAGCCCCAATTCCACTGTTAGGACTTTTTCAGACAACCTTAAATCTGGCAGGAGACATCGGGAGAGGTACGAGGCTATCCCGCGGCAGGGGGTCCTTTTTGGATGCTACCGTCCCTCTCCTGGCATTGTCCGTGCCAGTTCCATATCCAATCTATTGCAACCGCACCATTTTTTACTCACAGAAGTTGTCAGTGAATAAAAAATGGTGTGGTTGCAATAGATCAGACACGGAACTGACACGGACGATGCCGGGAGAGGGACGGCGGCGTCTGAAAAGGATCCCCTGCCGCGGGATAGCTGCGTACCTCTCCCAACATCTTCTGCTGGATTTAAGGTTGTCTGAAAAAGTCCTTAGTTTCTTTTTCATCAAATTTAGCACAGGGAGGAGACATCACTGATTAAGCTATCAGTGAAACCAAAAGAAAATACTAGTTCTAGTAACTACAAATGTAAATCTTTAGTAATTTCATTCTCAAAGCAATGAGTAACTTTTTGCTGCAAGAAAAACCTTGAAAGTTTTCAAAGACTATGCAATTCAGGACTTTTCTGTGCAAAAAATCCCCCGGTGGTTTTGGACACAGTTGGTTTTCTGCATAGAAATCTTGTTTTCTGTGTAGAAAAAAATTCTTTTTCACAGAAAATGCAGTTTTCTGCATTTACAAAGCACATGGGGATTCCTACGCAGAAAAAGCCTGAACTTGAAGATGATCAGTGTTGGGGGAATACTTGGGAAACCCCTTTTCCCACCACTGATTTAATATTTTAAAACATTCTTTCCATCCCTAATTTGCACAATATCTGTCATGCTTCCTACTGTTCTACCCTCAGTGAGTTTTTTTTATTCTCTCTTTAAAGTTTCAAAACTTTTCTACAAGCACAAATGGGATTGAAATTTTCTGAGTTCTCATCAAGCTTACCAATCAGGGGTATTTCATACATTCCTTAGAAGAGACCAGCCATTTCTCTATTAGTGATCACCACAGATATTGGATTATACCATTGCCTATACTGCCTGGAAATGTTGGGAGATGTAGGCCAACACATATGGAGGGAGAAGGGTCGGGAGGGCTTGGCTAAATGATACTTGGACTAGATGCAGCAGACTTTAAGTTTTACAGACTTTTCTGTGAGATGGAGGCTGCAGCAGTCATGTTGCCTGAACCAAGATAAATTGATCTGCTAACAGATATATCATCTTTGCTTCTTCTGCCCTATGGGATCAATGTGGCAACACTTGATCTGGTTGAGACATAATGATGTTGATCTAATAAAGCCATGCATTTCCTCCATTCTTTTCTTGTGTGCTATAAAATAATAATAATAATAATAATAATAATACCTCCCTGGTTTATTAAATGATACTTTCCCATTATATCCAAACCATTTCTAGAATCACCTGGGCTTGTAGTCCAAGATGAAATTATAGTTTCCCTAGGGTTGTAACTGAAGTTTTTCAATTTCAATAAGACAGGGAAAGGCTGGAATGAGTTGCTCCTCAGTCTAATAAGCCATTATTTAGCTTACAAAAAACACAAGTATGTGGAGATGTCATCCAATGAAATGATGTTACATGGTGGGTGATTCAGGAGAGATAATTGTCCTGTGTCAAGAAGGACACATACTTAAACTATGGGATTAACTACCACAAGATGTACCAATGATCACCAGCTTGGATGGCTTTGAAAGGGGATTGGACACATTCCTGGCTCCAACAGGAGTGTCAATGCTAATTACTGGGGAACATGAGTGGGTGGGTGCAATTGCATTGATGTGCTGCTGCATGTGTTTGCCATAGGCATCTGGATGGGCACTGTGTGACCTGGGGTGAAACCTGATTAGGCTTGTTATCTTTGGTTGTGGCAAAGGTTCTTTGCCCCTGACAGCTATGAGACTCAACTTGGAAATGCAAAACAAATGAAGAAATACCCAGGCCAAAGCATGTTAAGAAAATATCAGAAAAAAACAAATGAAATTTGGGTTGGGGCTTTGGGCTGGATTCTAATCTTATTTATTTGCTTACTTAATAGTTATATATCCAACGTTTCCACCAGTTAGCACAAAATGGCATATATGGCTTTCCTCCTTCTCCATCAATTTCTCCTTACAATAGTCAGATGGCGCAGGTAGGCAGAGAGAGTGAGAGTGAGACTGGCCCAAGAGGATCTTCTACGTTGTGGCACCCCAATTAGGAAACTGGAGGTCAATCGGTTTCATTCTAGCTCAAGTAAAAATAAGGCTTTTCAGTAAAGCCTTTTGGCCCAAATGGATTTATTCCAAAATGCACATGGTTTTAAACTTTCTTAACTTGTTAAACCTTTTATCAGAACGCTGCCCTGAAATCCTAGGAAATAGGGAAGGATATAAGTATCTTAATAAAATAAATGAATGAATAAGATCACCCAGTGAGTTCCATGACTTCGCACTGACTAGGGACTTTATCAGATGCACTAAAAATGGCGTCATAACAACGCCACATAAACGTTTAAGGGCGTGCATACCAGATGATGTTGTCATTTCACATTTATGTATTTGCAATAAGCCGTTCTATTTTATTGATGGGACAGGCCGTCAATAGATCAGCTGTGGTGATTTTTTTTGCCGGCATTGCCAGCATTTGAAACCTTGCACCTCCCCCCACCCCATGAATACATCATGAATGGCTGGTCTGGCCAGAACACTTCCAGGTGAAATTGTGACATCCAAATAGGTGACACTCTTTTCATGAACCTCTCTGGTTTACTTGGTACTTTTAAAGTGTGTTTCTGTGCTTTTGTGAACTTTTTGTGTGTTATTTTTGCTTTTATTTTTGAATTTCCTGTGCTTGTGTCTCCTTGCGAGAATCCAGGGGATTTCATTCCAGGAAGTGAATGGAGCTCTGTTCACTCCTCAGTCATTGCTGGGGCTGCCTTTGGACAGGATACAAGGTAAGTGTGGTAAAGGGTGTTCTTTTGCCAGCATAAAAATGTCACAAATTATGCCGGCAAAAGAACAGAAAGGGGGAGTGGTTTGATAAAGTCCTAGAACTTGTATCACCCAAGCTTCAGGGTCCACACTTTAACCACTATACCACATTAGCTAAAATATATGACTTTGCTTCTTACATTCACCTGAAGAAGTAGCATGCCTCCAATCCCCTCCCTCCCATTACAGTGTCCTAGAAACCAAGACACTCTTCTGGTTCTTACAAGGCAGATTCCACCTTCATTTTGCTTCTTGGCAGAGAATGCTTTTTCCTTTACGATGACTGGCTCTGCATCTTCAATAATCACTGGCTGCCAACATTCCACAGGCAGCTTGATAGAAGGCTCCTTGCACTGCCTGAGAAATAAATAACAATTAATTCAACATAGTCAGAAACTCCCATTAATAGAGACCGCTGGATAAGAGAGGCTTGCTCTCTGGGGGTGGAATGCAAAGCACAGTCCATTCATCTCCTTGACACCTGTTTGATTCTTGTCCAACTGACCCTGGCACTGTATATGTTTGGGTAACAAGGAGGTTGGATATGATAGCAAATAGAGAACAAAGCATAACCTTTTTTGCTAAATTGCTTCAGAAAGACCTCATCTGGCATAGCCCAATCCTGAGTTTTTCTCTTGATCCAGTTGCATCTCAGTGCAAATCTGAGAAAATCACTATTTTCCATGTGCCTTGAATGTACACAGCATTGTTTTAGACAACTAAATGTTGGTTGCTACCTCCGTCTTTATCTGCACAATAACTTTCTTTTAAAAAAAATTAAAACACAACAGAACAGTGCTTTTAAAGCTGGTTTGTGTAGGGGACCAGCAGGGCTTTACCCCCAATCTGCTAGAGGCCAGCACCAACTTGCACCCGTTGGCTACAACTGTTTCTTTCTTTCCTGGAAACTCAACATGAATTAGCAGCCAATAACTCACAGACCAGCACTGGTACATGGACCACCACTTTGAACAGTAGTGCACTACAACACAGCACTCAACGCAATCACAACCATGAGAGGGAACAGCAGGAGAAGACCTCAGAGATTCCAAGTTTTTTTAAAAATGGAATTGTTAGGTCTCCTAAAGATGTTTGTGAAGGTGCTCCAAGGAAATAATTCCATAGGTAAGACACCACAACAGAAAATGTATTCATTTCATTTCAGCAGCAGCTTCTTGCACTAGCTGAAGTTTTTGAACACTTTTCAAAGGCAGCCCCATGTGGAGTGCATCAGTGCCGTGCTGATGTCTGTGGTCCCATGAGGTTGGGCTGGCCTCCTGCCTCACAGGGAAATGAACCAAGCGTTGTGCCAGTTGTGCCACATATTTATAGAGAAGGAAGGGGAGATTGAAATAGGTTGGTTGTTTTGAGGAACAGCTCACTCCCTATGTTTTTTTCTTTTTTCTTTTCTGCCAAACCACTTTGGCTTCACCTCTTACTTTGAATACTATCCACTTAGAAGATTTGGACACATGTCTTTATAAAATCCCTGCAGGCTGATTTTTAAATAGTTTTATAAGTGTATGGTGGGTTGGTTTTACATGTGTGCCTTTTATTTGTTTTACTGTATTAATTTTCATAGATTCCATTGTATGTTTAAGTCAATAGGAAGTATATATGCACATGTAACTTTTATACTTGTATAGTATATGTCTTGCTTAAAATTAGTAACATATGAGTATAGTTTCTTTTCCTTTGAACAGTCCCTGAAGAAGGCCATATAAATATTTCTTGGCTGAAACACATTGGGCTAATTCCTGGAATAAAACTTTCTTTTATATACATCCTGAGACTTAGTTTCTCCTTCACATCACACAAAATTTGCTGCCTGAGGCAAAGAAGAAGATGTGGCCCATCTCACCCTTTCATCTACAGAAGTGGAGAGAGCAGGCTAGTTGTGTGTGGGGGGGGGGCAGAGTTTAGCACAGACTGTGGGACCTGCAGACCTCTTTCCTCCGATAAATAGAAATCACCAGAGAAGAGCTGTTGCCAGTGCAGGCTCTCTAGCATCTGCCACATGAAACAGTTGCCTCAGTTGGGACAGCCGTTCTCATCCACAAAACTCTATAAACCAGTTTCCTCCTCCTGGCTTGCCCTAGTTTGTCTTCATGCATGCCCTGTATGCATGTCTTTCATGCTGCATCCTGCAATGGCCTCCCACATTCCTTGTTTAGTCGTGGTGGTCTTTGTGCACCTGCGTGCAGTGCACCTGCTTGGCTGTGTATAAGCAAATGTAGCCTCTATTAACATGAAAGTGAAACCCCATGCTTTCCAGACCTGCTAAGCTACACCCCTAAGGCCCCTTAAGTAACGGCCACAACACAGGCATACTGCTTTATTAAAACTTTTATTCTTTCCTTTTGGCTGATGAACAGCAAAGCAGCCTGCCAGTCCGCCAGCCATATGTGCTCAGGGGCCTGTTTGCACAAAATGTTTGCTGAGAGTCTCTTGGGTTTATGCTGTTCCTTCTTCCACTTGGGTTTCTTTCTAAGGCTTGTACTGGAGGTTGTTTAATCTGAAACCAGGGTGCTGCATGATGGGGCTCTGGGCAGAATTTTCCCCTTGCATCCACTTGCTGCAAAAATCATTCTTCTACTGGACCACAGCTCCTATAATTCCCCAGCCAGCACAGCCAGTGATGGCGCTGGTTGGGAGTGCTGAAGCTGATTGGAGGTCATGTGATTTGGGAAGTATGGGAACTGTGGTCCAGAAAAGGAACTTCTGTGGTTTCTTGTACTGGTTATACATGATGAGTTGCAAGGGTGTTACATAGTGAAAACACAGCGAGCAGACATTACTTGTGGATCCTATTAATTCATTTTATTTGCTTGTTTATTACATTGCTATTCTACCTTTCCTCCAGTGATCTGAAGGCAGCATACACACTTCTCTTCTTCTACACTTGATCCTCAGAAAAAAAGCCTATGAAGTCATTGCAGGGGTGTAGTGATGGGGGCAGGAAGAAGGGCATTGTTCCCTCAAATAAAAATTCTGTCCCTTCCAATGAAATTTTCCTTTAGCCTCCAGACCTCTAGACTTGCAGTTGAACATTTAGATATACAGTTTAGGCATCCAAAGGAAAGGATATGGTAGAATTTTTTCAAAATGAACTTAGTAAAACATTGCTACATGTACATGAAGCGTTGATGTGCATGTATACTTTGTATGCTACAGGACTCGGCTATGGTGCATTTACAGCTGTCTATGAAAATTCATTCTCAACATTGACGCATGTGGTGACACCTCACAGGCATTCAGTGTTTCATAAGGAAAAAAAGCAATTTTATTTATTTATTTATTTTTTAGTAATCTTGGCTTTTGGAAGGAACAGCTTTGAAGGCATTCAAACAGACAATTTCTCCACAAATATGTAGAGAAATCATGGTTCATTAGAACCTATTAACAGTTGCTATCATGATAACAGAATGACTTGTACAATATGCATTTACATTCTAATAGCTTTTACAGTACGATCCCTGTATCCATGGAGGATATGTTCCCAGACTTACCATGGGAATGTGAAACTGTGGGTAATAGCAAACCCTATTGAAATTGATGACTTCCAGCCCAACGTCTGGTGGACGCATACCACAGAATCGTGCTGGAGGACCTAGAAAATGCCTAGAGAGGACATTTTTTGGATGCAGATATGGGTCCCATGGATATTGGGTGTGTGTGCTTGTACTGTATTTAGTTTGCACAACTGTTTTGCATGTGAAAAATATTGATTTCCTGTTTGGAAGCATACTTTCTAACTCAAATGCAACATACTTTCTAATTCAAATGCAATAATTGGGGGGTTATTTTTGTCATTACTTATGAAAACTTTGCTCATCAGGTAACAAGCAATGCCTACTGGAATTCCCTCATCTGTACAACAATTAAAGGTATAGGAGCCCTCTCCAGTTATCGCTTTGGCACCTGACACCAGATGACTCTATGAGGATGGTGGGACAGAAAGAAAGTCCTCTCCTGGAGAACAGACTTGGGCAGACTCATATGGGGAGATAACAGGCCATGTAGGGCTCTAAAAGTAATAACCAGCACCTCCAGTACTCTCCAAAATAACTTATCAGTAGTGACTGTATTGCTTGAAACTAATTACTTGCAAGGTCTTCCTCATCTTAAACCTCTACCTATAGACTAACATAGTGGTTCTCAAACTTTGGCCCTCAACTCCCAGAAGTCCCAGCCTGCTTTGCTAATGTTTAGGGATTTTGGACAACAAAGTCCAAAACATCTGGAGCACCAACAATTGAGAACCCTTGCTTTTACATATCTTCAGTGCTGGACTCTTCTATGTTTACTTTCTAATAAGGGTTGGCTGATTAAGAGACAGGGCAGAAACAGGAAGACCACATATAATCAATGATGGCTTTGAAAACAAGGACTTGTGGATCTGAGTTACCATTTGTTCATAATCCCCAGCTCTCTTTGTCCTTGTCAGGCGAGGCTACACAGATGCAGAACCAGTGCTTGACATGAGGGGTGGGTTGGATGAGGGCTGATAAAATGAACCTGAATCCTGGCAAGACGGTGGAGCTGTGGATAAGGTGGTGTTCATTTCCAAGAGCTGGGAGTACAGCTGTTCTGGATGGGGTTGCACACCCTTGGAAAGAGCAAGGATGTAAATCTTCAACTATTTTGCTCATGCAAATAAAGAATTCCCATATTTTTCTCACTGCTGTGCAATTTTCACCTGGTACTTGCCCATCCTGAAGCGTGGGGTGTTTTAAAATATGATTGTATTACTGTAATTCATTGTACATGCAGATTCCCTTAATGCCAGTTTGGAAGCTTCAGGTAGCACAGAATGTAATGGCCAGAACTATAACTGGTACATAGTGAATAAATTCTGAAGGAGTTGCACAGGTTGCCTTTTTGTAGTCAGGTCCAATTCATAGCTTTCATGTTTAATTCAAAGCTTTTCAAGACTTGGGACCCAAATCTGTGAAAGAATGTCCCTTGGGACATCTGCTTATCCATGATTTAAGATCACCAGGCACCTCTTCTCCAAGTTCTTTGGATGCTTTATCTGTCAACAATGGGGAGGGCTTTCTCAGCTGTGATGCCCCAGCTATCGAATACTGATCCCACGGGGGTGTGGCTGGTAGGGTTTTCCAGAGTGAAAACTGAAGAGGGCTCCTGTACCTTGTGTAGTTGTGTAGAAAATGGAATTTCAGCATATTGAAACATCTGCAGAAATTCCCTCTTCTACACAACCATTAAAGCCACAGAAGCCTTCTTCAGTTTTCACTCTGGCAACTCTAGTGGGTGGTACCCACATTGCAATTATTTCAATGCCAACTCAAAACCATTCTATTTTCCAATTTTCCTAAGGGAAAGGTGTGCTTCAGTATAAAAAGAACGGGAGGGAGAAAGCAGTTTTCTGACATCTTTAAGACTCACCAATTTATTTTAGCTTGAGCTTTTGCGGATTTACAACTCACTTCCTCAGATGTTTTGACAGAACATAATATTCAAGCGTCAGGTATACGTAACATATCCCAGTTACACAGTGCCGGGAGTGGGATCAGGGTGAAATGGGATACACAAAATGACAATTTTAATACAGGTCATAAACTTTCAAAGGGCTGGTCATAAACCTTCAAACCTTTGTTTACCCAGGCATTGTAAATGGTTCATTCTGTTACATTCTACTGTATTTTCTACCTTCTTTATTCTTCTCAGGATGAAGAGATTTTTTGCATTTTTACTGTTTACTGTTTTATTTTAATCAGATTTGCACACTGCCCTGGTGTCCACAAAGGCCAAAAAAAAAAAAAAGTTTTAAAATGTGTTTTTAAATGTGTGTGTGTGCATACATATATAAATCTGGAGTGAGAAGAAAACTGGGGTGGGGAGGGGAGGGGAAATATGATCTGTCTACGGAGGGAGGGTCATTGCTTAACTCTGTTTCATATGTGTACAAAAGAATCCTCCCCCAATATTCATTATAGGTGAACTCTAGGGTCTCCAACATGGTGCCCAGGGACACCTCCCTTGAGGTTTGTCAAGTCTTCCTTTCACCTTTGATTTTTTTGCAAAAATATTTTTTAATATTTATTCTTAAAAATGGAAGACTATCATGGTGCAAAGTGATGCCCTGACATTCCCAACCATTTTAAGAAGCATCTAGACAAATTGGAGCAGGTTCAGAGACAGGCAATGAGGACGATAAGAGGTATGGAGACCAAAACATATGAGGGGAGGTTGAAGAAGCTGGGCATGTTCAACTTGGTGAAGAGAAAACTGAGGGATGGCATGATCACACTCTTTAAATACATCAAGGGCTGCCACTAAGAGAAGGGTGCAGGCTTGTTTTCTGCTGCCTCAGAGGGTAGGGCCAGGTCTAATGGTTTTAAGTTACAGGAGGGTAGATTTTGACTGAACATTAGAAGGAGCTTCTTGACAGTGAGAGTGGTTTGAAACCAATGGCCTAGGAGGTAGTGAGGTCTCCTTCTCTGGATGTCTTCAAAAAGAGGCTGGGCAGGTACCTGCCAGGGATGCTGTAGCTGGAGATCCTGCACTGAGCAGGGGGTTGGACCTGATGGTCCCTTGCTACTCTATGATTCTGAGAGCACCCATGTAACTCTCTCAGAATTCTTAATAGGCCCACCAGCACCTAAAGGTTAACCTATAACAAATACTCTGTTAACCTGCAATTGATAGATGTTGATAGACAAATGTATAATATAAGACTCTAACACATGTATTTCTTTTCCTGGATATTTTTGTTTCCTAGTAAACAAATATTTAGCATCTTTTTAGTGATAAACACTGGGTTAAAAGTGCAGAGAGAACCTTATAAAACATCACTAAGCAGAGATATGGGGGAGGGAATATGGGCACTCCCCCTCACACAATGAAATGTTCCTTCATTCCCCAAATTTCTAAAATTGCAGTAACTTAAACATTCAATTATTTGTATTTCAATTTAGAAATACAGTTTCTAATTGTATTTCAATTTAGTTTAATTGTATTTCAATTTAGAAATATCTCTCTCTCTGGGTTTTCTTCGCAAACGAAGATTCAGGAAGGACTCATCCCTCGCTTTCTGCAAGCGCGCTGATGACTAAAAAGGCAAATCCGAGATAAACAAGTCCGGTTGTAGAAAGCACAGCAGAAGGTCTCCTTGGGTGATGTTTTTGGGTTGTGATTCTTTCTGTGTTGTCATTTCTCTTCAAGACTTGTTCGGCGTGAGTTCTCAAATAAGGCTGCAGCATTGTGGATAGTGTGTCTCCATGCCTCCCGATGTGAGGCCAGGGCAGACCATTGTTGGTGATCAATTTGGCCGAGCCTGAGATGTTGTTTCAGGGAGTCTTTGTATTGCTTTTTTGGAGCACCTTTCTTATGCTGACCCGTGGCAAGTTCACCATAGAGTAGTATTTTTGGGAGGCGATGGTCCTCCATGCTAGAAACGTGCCCTGCCCAGCGCAGCTGTGTCCTCAATATCATGGCCTCAATGCTGGTGATCCCTGCTTGCTCAAGGACAGCAACATTCGTCACATAGTCAGTCTAGTGTATATTTAGGATTGTGCATAGACAGCGCTGATGAAAGCGTTCGAGGAGTCGTAGGCGGTGGCGATAGGTGCCCCATGTTTCATCCATAAAGGAGGATAGACAGTACAATGGCTCTATACACACTGATTTTTGTGCTTTGCCTCAGGTGTTTATTGCTCCAGACTCTTTTGTGAAGTCTTCCAAATGCAGTATACGCCTTTGCTAATCTGTGATCGATCTCTTTGTCAATCTTGGCATCTGAGGAGATGATGCTTCCCAGGTAGGTGAACTGCTGAATGGACTTGAGTGCAGAGTTACATAGAAACCCTTATTTCAATTTAGAAATACAGTTTAGGCATCCAAAGAAAGGAGACAAGCAAAATTACCAAGGGGATGCAAAGACAACAAATATAAGAGTTATAGATGTGAACAATTTTCAATGTGTCAGTTTCTGCAATGCTAGAAGTCTGGGGATGGAAGGGAAATTTCATAGGGGGCAAAATTCTTATTTGAGGCAGGAGGCAATGCCTTCATTCAGCCCTCGCTTCTAGCTGTGCCTCTCTTTAACAGCAGTCTGTCCAAGTTGGTTGGGTCAGGAAACTGCAGAACACAAAGGAGCCACTGGGTGACACTGCAGTACCACTGCAGAGTTTCTGCTAGGGGTTTACAGGTTTACTGTCCTGGGCTGAAAGGAGGAGCTATGTGGAGAGTAAAAGATGCAAGGGAGATGAAAGATAATACATGTGAACAGGAGGAGAAAATGTGAGAGAAGCAGGAGAAGGCATGAACAGAGGGTTAGGGGGTAACAGGGTCATTTTTTTGCATAGCAGTATCAGTTTTGGGAAGCTTTTCTCTTTCAGCTGCCAAGTTTCAGAATCTTTCCAGCAGGAACCCTCTTCCTGCCTATTGCATTTAACATGTTGCCACTAGCCAGCTGTTGGAAGCACAACTACAATGCATCCCACACCTGCAGAACAGTTGCACAACACAGTGATGTCTCTGATACAGGGGTACTATAGCTGTGATACTTCCCCCACCTCTTCCTTTCTCTTTTTCATTTTAACATGGAAGTTGCTATTGGGCTGGAGCAGTTTTAACAAATTCTTGGGCTAAAGGAGTTTTATTCAAGTGTTTAGCTAAAATAGTTTTCTGATAATGTACTTTGCTGTATTTCCAGCATGCATACATTCCTTAGCACCTGATCTTTCAGGACTATGCCAGGGCTTAAAGAGAAGAGTGATGGTGTTGGAAAACCACAAATTTGTCCCAAAGGCTGGGAGGATGTGAAACATTTAAGGGCTATATCTTTTCACTCCTATAAGAATGGAAGCATGGAGCTCTACACAGTCCTTTCCTGAACTAACATCTGCAGGCAAAGAACGAAATCATCACATTACCGGAAAAGCAACAAATCATAGCCAGTACACCCACTGGGTAGAGCTGACCTTTGTCCATCCTGCTGCAACTGGAGTATAACATGCAGCCAGGGATTAAGAAGTGCCACACTTTAGCTGCTAAAATTTAGTCCACCCTTGTCTCTTTTTGCAGGTTGTAGGAGAAGAGGAAAGAGATTCACAGGGCCTGAAGAGGACCAAGAGGACCCTCTCCCATCTCTTTTGGAAAGGGTGCCATGGATCCAAAAGAAGTCAAATTCTGCTCAGAAATACACGTGAAATCCTAGATGAGTTTTATGGGATACAAGGGAGGTTACAAGACCTTGAGGTTTACTTTTAAAGAGGAATTCATTCCCGTGACAAGTTGTGGTGTCTGGAAAGCAAAAAAGTAACTAGCTACATTACCTGTGGTGCCATCTGTTATTTTTTCATTATTTTTCATAACTAGGGGAAGGGTATACCTATAATTTATGAGAGAATGGTATAAAATGATAAAGATCCCCATCAAAATATCATGAAAAATGTCATTATAAAGTAGCTTTCTAAAGTAACAAAAAATAACTATTGTTCCACCAATAACTTGGTCCCAATTTGTTATATTTCTTTTGAGATGTAACTTCATTATGCCCTTGCTACCAAAAAAGGCTGACTCATTACAGCAAGAGTGAGAATTGTATAGCCCTCCAGATGCAGTTGAACTGCTATTCCCAGCATTTCTCACTGACTATGCTAGCCAGGGCTGCTGGGAGTTGCAGTCCAACAAAATCTGGAGAGCTGTAGAATTCCATCTTCTGTGTTATAGATATAATGACGTTTCTTCCAAGATCTGATCTTGCCTGCATTTGTCTATTGGACATAAGCTGGACTCTGAAGCAAATACTACCACCATTGGTTTGCAGAGTCCATTTTAGCCCTGCCATTGCTCCTGTGCTGGTAGACAGGCAGGCATGCAGGCAGGCAGGCTGCCTAAGGCAGATGGATAAGCCAATGATGCCACTTCCTCCTGCGATGCTGAAGGGAGCTGCCCAGATCAGGTGCAGCCCTGCGTGCTCTGCCTCACGTACAGAGATGCTGTCTCTATCCTCCAGCTATTCTGTTTCCTGCCAGCTCATTCACAGAGGAGTTTGTTCCTTTTCTTTCTTCCCCCGGCGGAGATGTGAACACAGACAGTGAGTTCCATTCAGATTAGCAAACTGGCAGAGCCTGCACCTGCGTTGGAGGCCGTGCTTGTACGCCTTTTGTACGCGTGCCAACCACTTCTGTGCGGGCGTGATTTTGCTATCGGTTCTGCGGATGCCTTGTTTCAAAGAATGGAAAAAGTGGTGCGTGGAAAAGTTTCATTTTTGCATTAAAATTCCCAGTCCCCCCAACCATAATGGCCATACTGGCTGGGAGGTTCTGGGAGCTGTAGTTCAAAACGGAACGTTTCCAAGCTTGGGGTGAGGGGCCCAACAGGTGAGTTGAGATTCAGGACCCAAATATGTGTTCAGAGTGGACACACTTCAGTTCCCTACCAATAATACCAGCCTCTTTCCTTACCATGTGTGTGTGCATGCATGTGTGCGCACGTGTGGGTTTGAGAGAGAGAGAGAGAGAGAGAGAGAGGTGGAGGAGGAGAGAATATTAAGAAATCTGAAGGAAGAGGAAGAACAGAGAACTTGGGAGTGTTCTCCATGAGAGGGCTGGGGTGGATTACATTGATGACACCCTCAGGCTTTGTGGATTATTCACCTGTCAGAAGGAAAAGACAGCACCTGGATTTATAGCTCCCTTTCTTTTCACAGGAACTGTTTTATTTGCTGGAAAGAAGAATTCTGGGGAGTGAGACAAACTCCTACTTGGCATATGTTGTTGCCCGGAAGAAAAGGAGTAGAGGCACAAACAAAGGAGGCTGCCTTTAACAGAGTCTGAGCCTGCTTAAACCAATAGTGGCCACACAGACTGGCAGCAACTCTATGGGGTTTCAAAGAGAAGTATTTCCTACTTTTTGTTGGAGAGGTCAGAGACTGAATTTGGGATCTTTAGTATGCAAAGCTGATGCTCTGCCATTCATCTATGGTCCTTACCTCACCGTTTATTTGTATATCAATAAGACCACCTTAGGACATATAGCCCCCCCACTTGTGGTTTCCTACCATTATCTGTCTCCAGAGGGCAGCTGCCTCACTCTCCCTAATGGCAGGAGCTGGCCTTGACAGCAACCGTCATGGAGTCACAGGGATTTCCACATGGTCTTACAGGGCTTTCCATATGCTCTTCATCCACATCTTGCCTAGATTAAATCTGGTTTTGCTCCAGTACTAGCTCATTGTTGAGCTCACAGAGCATCCTTGGAGCAGCCTTTATCCCTCAAGGCTGTTCTTCCATGGGCAACATGTGGAAACAACTCTGACCTAGGTGTGGAGACAGAGGAGATAAGGACATTGCATTGGTCACCTTGACTTTCAGCAATAGAATAGATATAGAAATCAAGAAACAAGTGTGTATCTGGCTTTTAAAAAACTGATTCTCTTTGGGAGCCGCCTGGAGCCTTACTCTGGAGGAAAGGCAACATACAAGTGAAACAAACAAACAAACAAACAAACATCTGCCCAAAGTATGGTCTAATTCCCAATGAGACAACTCCTCTTGCTAGTCATGAAGTTCTGGATAGACACAAAGATCCTGTTTAGGAAGGATGGGGGAACCACCTCTGTTAGAGTTAGCCTAGAATTGGAAGAACTCCTTGAGGGCTCCTATCAAGGCCAGACCTATTATTAGGTAGAGTGAGACAGATGCCACAGGTGACAGATACTGGAAAACAACAGCAAGATGGAAATTCACCTGTCAGTACACTTGGCTTTTGTACATAAAGTGGAGCTTGTCCTTCATGTCAAGCAGCGAAATAACCTTGGTCAAAATATCTCTGACCTTACAATCAGCTTGGTTTTAATATGATAATTTATTCAATTGCTTGTTCATTGTTCTCTAAATTTATGACCTATTTATTTTAGCAAAATTTTCTGTAACTTGTGTTGTAAGCTGCTTTGGGTCCTATAATTATCATAGTGTAATGGGAGAAAAGTGGGTTATTAAATAAATAAATGTCATGTGGTGAGGGAATTGTGACAGTTGTAGTATAAAGCAGTAATGTTTCCAAGCTTTATCTAACATGGGCAGATCTATAGGAAAATTGTGTGACTGGAGCAAACCTGTGGGCCACCAGTGGGCAAATTATAGACTGCAGCTCCCATAAGTCCCTTTTCACACTGAGACACGCCACAGCTTTATGGGTTTCCTGAGTGAAGCAGACCACATAGGCCAGCTCTGTTAGCATTTCGGACAGTGCTCTAGGAAGCAAAGGTTGCTTCAATGTCATGGAGTCACTCTGGAAAGGGAAAATGGGAAGTGAAGGGGGATCATTTGAAAAGTCAGGATTAGGAAAATAAAGGAAAAAGAGTATTGGAAAGGGTTAAAAAAAAAGTAGTCTTGGAAGTGGGCCAGAAAGGGGCACATTTCAAGGGAAAGGATGTAAAGAGAGAAGGGAGACTGTTAGGGGAAGGTTGGTCTGGGGAGAAGGAAATGGGAGAGGGAAGCAGGGAGAGTCATGTTTTCCTTTGGCACCTGGGCTATTATCAGATCCAGCCGGGCTTGCCAGATGCTGCATATTTTGAAGTGTAGTAAGTAATTGCTTTGTGTGTGCTTGTATGTATGCCAGTGGCAAATTCAAGTACAGATCCACTAAGGTCCAAGTCTGCCTAGCCATTGTCCATCAACTTTTCAATCACTGAGAGATTTGCCTGTGTAATGCCAAAGAAGGATTTGGTCTCTTCTTCAAATGGGATAGTGTGTGACAAAACAGGGGGCAAGCAAGTTTCAAAGGTTTAAATATTCCTCTTGACAGCCATATCCTCTGATTAGTAAGCCTTTGCTTCCAAGGGCTGCTTTGCACATTGTATCTTAAAGGCACATGAGCACACACACACACAAACATGCATATGATACCTAGCTATTTATGTCACCCTTACCCAAGCTGAAGCCCCTGAAGTGTAATGGACTAAAAGTTCCTTAACCCTCCAGCAATCTGGCCAGCAGATTATGGGAATTATAGGCTAATACATCTGGAGAGGGCCCTAGGTTGAAGGAAAGTGGACTCTATCATACCAGTTACGCCAGAGAGATAAGATTGACTTGTGACTCTCATGCTACCTACACCGACAAACTCATATTTGCCGCTCTAAATATGTGAAGCAGCCCTAGTTTGGACCAGTGGCTGTATTTTCTCACCCCAGTGAGTATAATTTGCAAGCATGACCAGTGACCGCACTTTCCTCTTCACCTTGACTCAGACTTGGAAGAACACTTCACGTAATTGAGGAAATGCACTTAGACAAGGGAACCTTATGCCATGATAAAGGGTGGTCCCCATGGGGCCACCTTCAATTTATTTTATGACTAATGGTTCCCCTCATCCCTCACCCCAGTTTGATAGCCCCCCCTCCTTAATAACAAGAAATTGTTCCAAGAGCTTTCCCCTGTAGCTTTCTATAGATGTTCCAGCGTCAGCTGAAGCCCTAGAAGCCAGCAGGATATGGGTTTGTTGTTGGTATGCACCTTCTGGTTGACTCCCTATCACCAGTGTGTGTGTATGTGTGTGTGTCTTCTTGGAAAGATTTATTCAGAGTTTTGCCACTGCCTTCCTCTTAGGCTGAGAGAGTGTGACTTGCCAAAGGTCACTCAGTGGGTAGGTAGTCCAAGACTCAAACCACTACACCATACTGCCTCAATTGGTGGATACAATCCCACCCCATGCCACACCTCAGGGATTTCTAGAGAAAAAGCAAAGCTCTCCAGTCTCTTCAGGTAAGATTCTAGGGAGTGTCTGGGGGCACTTTGGAGTACTTTCCCCCCAATTTTTTTAATGGCCCTGGCGGCCACAACCATTTTCCCCACTGGTGCGCTATAACAGTGGCTCATAGCCTTTTCTTTACCAGGGACCCGCTTTGAATATCTTTTGTTGCCATGGACCCCCAAGACTTAAAATTTAAAACCCAAATAACAACAGCAATAATAATAATAATAGATTTTCCTTGGGATTTTTCTAGGCTGTGAGGCCGTGTTCTGGAAGACTTTCTTTCTGATGTTTTGCCTGCATCTGTGGCTGGCATCTTCAGAGAATGGTTGGGTAGGAGTGTATGTGGAGTTTATATGCTGTGAACCCCTGTTGGGGAGTATATGTAAATTTGTGTAATTGTGTAATTTTTACACAAATTATGCAGAAAGCACGGGATGAGTCCTTCCTGAATCTTCATTTGCAAAGAAAAGCCAGAGAGAGAATGCTTAGTTTCTGGGTATAGAAATGCAAGGCTCGTTAGTGTCTGTTTGGCTAATTGTTGGTTGATGGGCCATTATCTGCTGGGAATCCCCCTGTCCCTGGGTGGAATTCCTTTGTAAGTGTTTGGTTTTTATTCTATTGTTCTTCAAAACTGGGAGCCAGATCCTGCAAGTTCGTGGCTGGAGTGGATTGAATGTTAATGCGCAGGCTAAGCCAGCTGGCCAGCCTTTGCCTTGGCCCATCACTGGGGTCGCTCCACTGCAGGGAGGAGGTGGGCCGAGAAGCCTTCAAGCCCTCCGTGGGAGGACATCCCGGACCCCAAGTGAAGACCCGCTGCTCTGTAATAAAGGTCTTGCTCCTCCAGGTGCTGCTGCGCTCTATCTGTTTCCCGCGAGGGGCGCAGCAGCCCTTTCCTCCTCTTCCTGCCGGTGCTGCTCCCTGAAGCGGAGGCCTACTCGGTTGCAAAGGCAAGGCCTCGGGAGGCAGCTTCGCCGTCCTTAAACTAGGTGGCAGTGGCTACCTAGTTTTTATGAATGAAGCGGCGGCGGCGGCGGCCAGACAGGAGGCGGCTGGACGGGGCTGGCGGGCGCTGGCCTGGCCCTTCCCTCCAAAAGCGCTCCGTGGCGGCGCGTCTGGCGGGGCGGGCAAGCAAGGCGAGGCGGCCCCACCCCCTGCTATTAGCATAAGGGCGGCGGAGGAGGTTTACATGTCATTCTGCACGTTGCCTCGCAGTGATCCAAGCAGTTAAGCGGCCTTGGCAGCCGCCCAGCCAGTCAGCTGCTTCCCCAGAGCCAAAGGAGGCCGAGCCCCAGCCTCCGCCGCCGGTTTTAAGGTGTCCCCCCGCGCGCCTAGCTCGCCCGGCCACCTTGGCCCAAGGAAGGCCCTCAAGCGCAAGACAGGCAGGGTGGGACAGTGGTTAGAGAACTCTCTTAGGGAGAAGAGGAAGGTGGTGGTGGGGGTGATGGCTGCCACTTTAGAATGGAGTGTTTTATCCCTCCTCGCGTCCTACCCCCTTCTCCTTTCTCCGTCTTTACTCCTCACAGTGGAGCGGAAGCCCCGTGTTTCCTTGTGCTGTGAAAGCTTTTAAAGGACACTTGTGTATACGAGCGCACGCACACACACACACTCCGCACATCTGAGGAAGTAGACCCAGGACCGGCTTAAGGAATTTCGGGGCCCCATATGTTTATCTCAGGTCAATGTAACCTAACTCAACCTAAGCTATTCACAGGACAGGATATTCAGATTATTACTATTAATGTTTTTGCAGGAGGAGGGTTACTACAGGCCCCCCTCACAATGATGGGGCCCCCTGCAGGATCGGTTTAAGGAATTTTGGGGCTCCCTGCAATGCTTTATTGGAGGGGGGCATATGTTTATCTCAGGTCAATGTAACCTAACTCAACCTAAGCTATTCGCAGTACAGGATATTCAGGTTATTACTATTAATGTTTTTGCATGAGGAGGGTTACTACAGGCTCCCCACAATGATGGGGTCCCCTGCGGATGCTGACACCACCGGTGCCTTAAACCGGCCCTGAGTAGACCAAGCTTACCAAAGCTCATGCTACAATTTCTTTCAGTTAGTCTCAAAGGTGCTACAAGATCCCCTTGCTTTTACACACACACACACACACACACAGATATCACTGACTGAACATTCCCAGTGAAGTGTAGCAAATCTGGCTTGGTTGATAAGCAATTCACATACCTTCTCCATCTTTTTGCAATGTAGTGTCAAGGTAAAAATTCAATAGGTGAAGCTTTTCCGGAGAGGTGCATTAAATGTTGTTGTTGTGTGCCGTCAAGTCGTTTCCAACTTGTGGTGACCCTATTGTGGGGTTTTCTTGGCAAGATTTGTTCAGGGGTGGCGGTTGCCTTTGCCTCTTGAAGCTGAGAGGGTGTGATTTGCCTAAGGTCACCCAGTAGGTTTCCATGGCCGAGAGGGGATTCAAACCTTGGTCTCCAGAGTTGTAGTCCAGTGCTCAAACCACTACACCATGCTGTCTTTCCTTGAATGTCTGCCTGCGCTATAACAAAGGCAAGGGGAGCATGAGGAGCAGCGGGAGCTGGCTGCCATTCTCTGCACAGCAGTTGTGAAGAACACACAGCCCTGTTGGCCAGAGTAGTGAAGAGACTCAAGGAAGAAGGTCTTTCCAGGATCAGTCCTTGCCTTTTATCTGTGCTGGATCTGATCTTTACCCCAATGAGACATCTGTATCTGTGTACGCCTTCACATTTACTTAACCTGTGTTACCTGAATTGCTTAGGTCCGTGGAAATTCCATGTGTGTCCGAACCTTAATTTGGGGAATTTAATTAGCTCAAATTGCCATGCAAGAGGTTGGGTAACTGCGGGGATCTTTCGACCTGTGTATACCAGTAATCACTGAACAAACTCAAGCCAGAACGTACAATAAAATGGTTTTTTATTAGAATTTAATCTTAACAGCATTCACTCAAACTTCAAGCAGTCACACAAGCCTATCAAAGAAAGTAGGAAGTATTTGGATAGAGGAATAGAGTGAGGGGATTGTGGGTTATATTATACCGATTCGAAGACCAAAGATTTGTGTAGCAGCTGCAACTCTGGTGACACAGATGGATGGAGTGATGGTGCGGGTGGGGGGGGAAGGAGGTCTGCACCAGCTTTGGTGGTGGTTTAGAGTGATACTTATATTCGATATTTCCCTTGAAGGAACAGGATATAGAGTAGAATACAACGTCTACCAGAGATTCCCAGGACTGGACAAAGGGTTCTCTGGGTGTGTTAACAATCATTGATGGGCTAGTCATTTAGGGCTGAATGGGCACAGGCAACCTTCTATTATGTATGAGGGAAAAGAGGAAAAAGCCATTTTGAAATCACTGAGTGCTCAGCTATCCTTCAGTGGATTAGTGGAGGACTCATTTCCAGGTGTTTTAGGAAGAACTCTGACCTGGATATGACCTGTTTAAGGGATTTCCAAGGCCCCTCCCTAGGGTGTGCATGACTCCAGCCTTAGTATCTGGGGAGTCCCTGGTTCACTTGCCAATCAAGTGGCGGGCCATTGGTTAAAAGTGTGGAGCAGATCAGTTTCTGTCAGCTGTTTCCACACATCTGCTGTTTTCTTCATACTGCATAAATTGACTCAAAATGTGTTCCTTTAAACACTGATTTCACTTTAGGGAAAAGAAAACAGTCACATGGTGCCAAATCTGGTCAATATGGAGGATGTTCAAGTGTAGTAATGCATTTATCGGCCAAAAACTGCTTCACAGAAAGTGCTGTGTAAGAAGGCATTGTCTTGAGGAATGAAACCATTTTTCCACAGTTCTGGCCTTTCCCCCAGCCTTTTCCTCTCAGCTTTGTCAAAATTTCCTTATAATAATTCTGGTTCACTGTTCTGCCCTCTGGAACCCATTATGCCAAAATTATGCCCTTGATGTAAAAAAACAACAACAATGACTATGACTTTGAATGTGGACTTGCTTTGATGTGCTTTTTTCATTCTTGGTGATGATGGTGTTTTCCAGTGCATTGACTGTTGTTTTGTCTCAGGATCATATTGGAAGATCCAGGTTTCATCACAAGTGATGATTTTTTGAAAAAGGTTTGGGTCTGCCTCAAGTTGCTGCAGAATGTTACATTGCTTGACTTTTTCCTGGCACACAACCATTTTGTGTGCCACATTGCTTGACCATTTTACTGGCACACAACAGACAACACAGCTGCTTTAAATGACCACTGACAATTAACTGAACTGCTGAGAGTGTTCATGTTTGTCATGTAGGTTCACACACGTTCAAGGTCACCACTCAAGTGTTCACAATCAGTTCTCCCTGATTTGTCTGAAAGGTAGAAACAGTCTCGTTATTTGATAGACAAACCTCGTGTATGTGCACTAAATAATATCCAGTAAAATACATTTCATTGGCTGTGTTTTATTCTGAAGACTTTGACATTATGTCTGACTTTGCATACACCATCCTTCTGACTTTTTGGTGGCTGCTTCTATTTTCTATTAGCAGGACTGGTTTAAGGAATTTTGGGGGCCCCTGCAATGCTTTATTTTGGGGGCCCTATATGTTTATCTCAGGTCAATGTACCCTAACTCAACCTAAGCTATTCACAGGACAGGATATTCAGATTATTACTAATAATGTTTTTGCAGGAGGAAGGTTATTACTGGGCCTCCCACAATGATCGCCCCCCCCCTGTGGATGCTGATGCTGCTGGTGACTTAAACCGGCCCTGTCTATTAGTGGTGATGAACACTGGAAGGTCCTTGCTATGTGTGTGGACATACACAGCCTTTAGATTTTGGGATGCTTTTGAGTCCTACCAAAGCTCTTCTGCAATGAAAGACTGGGAGTTTTATGCTGGTTGTTTAAAATGTGACCCCTGTTAGATTAGCATTTTGAGGCAGTTCTAACAGAAAACTCTTCTTCACAAAATCAGAAGTATTGGGATCAGAGCTTCCTTTGGATTACAACTCTCAGAATCTCCCCATAAGCATGATGACTTTTCTAAACTTTGCTTGGGATTCATATTGACCTAGAGCATATCCACACTGCACAATTCTAACAGTTTTAATTGCTGTGTCTCCATCCTATGGAATCCTGGGATTTGTAGTTTTGTGAGGGACTTAGACTTTAATTTCTAGAGAGAGGGCATGAAAGAATTCTAAGGGTGCATCTACACTGTAGAAATAATGCAGTTTGACACCAGTTTAAGTGATGTAACTCCAGCCTATGGAATCCTGGGATTTATATAGTTTTACAAGGTATTTAGCCTTCTCTGCCAAAGAGTGCTGATTCCTCACAAAACTACAAATCCCAGGATTCTGTAGGTGGAGCCATGGCAGTTCAAGTGGTGTCAAACTGCATTATATCTACAGTGTAGATGCATCCTTATTCTCTCTCAAACTACAAATCCCAGGGTTTCATGGGATGGAGTAATGGTAGTTAAACAGGGATTAAACAGCTATAGTTATACAGTGTGGGTTCACCTAGGAGTGGGCAAGACTTCAAGCTTCCAAGATCTACTTGGTGTTTTTTTTTTTAAATAGAAACTCAAAATTTATCACCATGAGCCTGGTGTAAAAGACAGGCACTGACAATGAAAGTATTCCAAGTCCATAAGTGTTTTATATACCAAAACTGATCTGAACACCCAGCCTTTCCACACAAAATACCACCCTTGATAAACCCCCATGCTACAGCTGTCTTCATTTCACCACTATAATTTGAGGTTTGGAGAGAAATTTTGTTGTTACCGCTGTGTAACTTGGAAATCCTTGCTGATCTACTTTAAAATACCTAGAGATCAACCAGTAGATTCAGCTCTACTTTCTACTCACCCCTGAGTTAGACTGTTAAATACTGTAATGACAGCCTTCCCCACCCTGCTGCTTTCCAGATGTGTTGGATTACAATTCCCAGTTAAACCTCAGGAGTAATGGTGAAGTAAAAGGGTTCTTCTATTATAACAAAGTTTGGGAAAGAGCTGATTTATTCCTGTCATTAATTTATCTGGTACTTTAAAAATGGGGAAAATGTCCTTTCCAGTCTTCATTGTGTTCATATGTATTCTTACTGGATTTTCCTCAGAGCTTTAAAAAGTTACTTTCTTGGGCCACAAGTTCCAGAATATCCTCAACCAACATGGACAGTGGTCAGGCTGGCTGTGGGATTCTGGGAGTTGTAGCCTTAAAAGTGACATTTCCAGTCTCTGTTCTGTTTTATAGACAGGGAACTAAAGCTGAGAGTCCCCCCCCCGCACACACACTGCTATGCAATGAGTTCAGGGCATAGATGAGGTGGGGTGATTGAAATTTTCCTAGGTCTGCTCTATTTCCTCCATCACGTTGGCACTGGAAAGCCTATTCTCAGGACCACCTTCACTTGAGTTGGCTGGGCCCTTCATGCTTAAATGGTTAGTTATCACCTTCGCCAACAAGCTGCAAAGCTCCAATTGCTGGGCTTCCACTAATTCAATTCACAAGCAAGCCAAGGCAGGGGTAATAAAACTTGCACAGAAGACATCTGGCTCACTTGGCAATTTGGAGTTGGAAGTTTGGTTTTCCTTGTCTAGTGGGTGGTCCATGGGACAGAAGATTCTGCTGAGAACAGAGCTTTTGAAGGAACGGCACAAGCATGTTCTTTCCTTCATGGAACCATTTTTTAGTTAATGGCAGGAGCCAGGCCTGTGCTCTGATTATGAGAAAAGGAAGCCCTGACTAAATATGGTATCTCTGGGTTTAGCGATATAAACATTATTTTATTTATTTAATTATTAAACTATTTCTATCCCACCTTTATATCATGTCTATATCATGTCAGGGTGGCATACGAGTAAAATAAATATTAAATAGTTGAAAATAATATAATCTGAACTTATGAAAACCACATTAAAATAGTTGACACATCAAAAACAGGTTAAGAAGATTAAAACAATTTAAAACCATGTGCACAAATATTTTGGAATGAACCACTTGGGCCCCAAAGGCTTTAATGAATAGCCAAATTTTTACTTGGCATCTGAATAAAGCTAGCACTGGCACAAGTTGGACTTTCAAGGGGAGGACATTCCACTATTGGGGTGCCACATCTGAGAAGGTTCGTTCCCACATTTGTATACAGTGTATTGACCTTCAGTCCTCAGGCAGACTTATATAAGGATAAGTGCTCCTACACATATTGCGGTCTCAAGCCATTTAGCTAGGAGTATGCTAGTTGGAAAGAGAAGCAAAACACAGGTGTGTCAGAAATGATGTGCATACACATTTGCTGCCTTGTGAGTCATTTGCTTTCAGGTCAGGATCTAACCTGTTGTCAAACCAAGTGCACCATGTTTAGAGTGTCTTTCTGTCTTTACTTCAAGCTGGGCCAGCATTAGACAGACAGAAGTGACCACCTCAGGTGGCAAATATGAAGGGGCAGTGTTACCCTAACAGGTGAGGGATGCTTTGAGACCCACCCGTGATATTAAAATTTAGTTGGAATTATTAGCTCAAACAGTATGCCTGTGAGAAGAGGGTAACTGTGGGGACTGTTTCACCTATGTATACCAGTACTAACTTCAGAGAACTCCAAGTTGAAGTGAAATAGAATGGTTTAATTGGAAACAGCACAATAAGTATTCACACATGCAACACACATTCACAAGAACCACACAAGGGAATTGAAGAATAAGGCAGAAAGGTTGGATAGAGGGATAGATTCAGGAAATAGGGCCATAGTTACCAGTCTTGAAGAGTAGAGTTTCAGAGTCCTCAGAAGTCTGAGGGTGGCACTGAAAGTTCCAATTCGAGGGCATGCTGAGAAAGAGAGTGGCCGGTTTCATCCACAATGGCACACTTTTCTCTTGCTGGGGGATGGGGCTAATATTTATACCTTGCTTCATATCCTGAAGTGAGTACTTTGGCTACAACAGAGCCTACATGGGTTTCCCACTAGGTAAACAAAGGAAACTGAAACTTAGCTGATTGCTGTTAATGGCTGGGAGAAGGGAATTGATGGGTTTACAACAACCTCACATTGCAGGACAGGAGGGGGTTCCATGGGGGTATTTCCTTGGGATTGAGGTTGGAAAGGTCACTTGATTGTTTAGGTTGGGTGACTCATTGTTGAGGTGCCCAAGAAGGGATTAGCACATACCTCCTTAAAAAGGGATTAGCACATACCTCCTTTGTTTACAAGGGGCTTCCACATAATCCCAGTTTGTGCTTGCTTGTTAAAAATATTTCTAAGATACCTTCCCAGATCCCTGTGACCTCCACCTGACCTCTTTTTGGATCACCCTGGTTAACTTGATCCCTTCGAAGTGTCCAATATTTTCAATTATGAGATATTATAGGGAGGGGGTAGTAGGGCATGCTAATAGCAGGTTGTAGTACATAGTGGTCCTTGGATAGTGAGGTGTGCGCGTGTGTGCTTGCATGCATCTAGTGACCTCCTGCCCTCAAGTGTAATGGAGGATATAGTCCCACCACCATGTTAACAGAAGATTTAACCGGTCAGGTGTTCCATACAGAATGGAAACAAGGTTTTTTTTAACCTCAAGAAGCAAAATACTTTGAGCCTAGGAGGAATCAATGGTGCCCCAAAGAAGTATTTGGGACTTACTGCAATCCTAATTAAAGCAGCAGTACAGCAGGAAGGTTCTGTCTTCCATGCTGCCTTGCTGCATGACGTTGTTCTTTCGTTAAAGTCCCATGGGAGACCAAGGTAAAACCATGTCTTTTTGCTAACTGGAAAAACCCGTTAGCAAAAAAACATGGTTTTATCTTGGTCTCCAACAGGACCAAAATGAAAGAACACTGGAAGAATGGCACCATCATGCAGTAAGGCAGCACAGTAGATGGAACCTTTCTGCTGCACTGCTGCTTTCCTTTGGAGTCTGGTATGCCCCTTTGTCCACTTCATTCTCCTCTAGAGGACAATATCTCTTGCCTCAGTCCCACCTTTCCTGGTTTAGGATAACAGAAACCTTTATAAATCCACTCAGTGCTCCTGGAAGCTCTAGAAGGAAGTCCATCTCACTGTGGACCACTTAACAAATATTCTTTTATCATATAAAGGCAATACTTCCGGGGAACAAAGCATTAAATCCCCACGTTCATGCATGCCAGAGTACAAAATGAATCATTTCAAGCTGTGGTAAACATTGGCAGCAGGATATAGGAAAACAATTGTGGAATAGATAGATGACTGAAGGTGTAATTAGAGTTTGAGTATAATGTAACAGGAGTCCTAGGGTGTCTCCTTTCATCCCCTTCTTCTTGGGTCATTAGAATATAGAGCGGTGATGGCGAACCTATGACATGCGTGTCAGCACTGACATGAGTAGCCATTTGTGCTGATACGCGGACGTAGGCCTCTTCCCCCCACCCCCACCTGCAACCTCACCACCCTCACTAAAGTGGCGATCTGGGCATCAAAGCCTCACTTTAGGGAGGGGGGAGGAAAGTGGCAGGCAGGGCTATGAAGCCCCGATCGCTACTTTAGGGAGGGTGGGAGGGTGGAGGAAAGTGGCAGGTGGGGCTATGAAGCCCCGATTGCCACTTTAGGGAGGCAGGGGGGTGGAGCCTTCCCCCACCTGGCCACCACCTACCCTGAGGCCTGCCGTGCTTCCCCGGAGCTGCTTCGGAAAGGCCGAGTAAGATGGCTGGCGGGCGGGACTCTGCCAGGGAAGGTGGCAGGCGAGCAGAAGGGTGGCTGCCTGGCCTCTCCCCGGCCTTCCTGACGTGGCTCTGAAGCCTTGGTGCCACCTTGGAAAGGCCGGGGAAGATGGCGGGAGAACAGGAGGGTGGCCGCCTGGCCTCTCCCGGCCTTCCTGAGGTGGCTCTGAGGCTTTGAAGCCTTGGTGCCACCTTGGAAAGGCCGGGGAAGATGGTGGGCGAGCAGGAGTGTGGCCGTCTGGCGTCGTCCCAGCCTTCCCGAGGTGGCTCTGAAGCCTCGGAGCCACCTTGGAAAGACTGGGGAAGATGGCGGGCGAGCGGGAGGGTGGCCACCCAGCCTTCCAGAGGGGGCTCCGTGGCTTTGAAGCCATGGAGCCACCTCGGGTAGGCTGGGGAAGGCAGTAGATGGGAGGGAGGAACTCTGCCCGGCCTCTCCCCGGCCTTTCCAAGGGGGGGCTCTGAGGCTTCAAAGCCTCGGAGCTGCCTCGGAAAGGCTGGGGAAGGCTGTGGGTGGGAGGGAGGGACTCTGCCCGGCTTCTCCCCGGACTTGCTGAGGGGGCTCTGAGGCTTCGAAGCCTCGGAGCTGCCTCAGAAAGGCTGGGGAAGGTGGCGGGCAGGTGGGCATCTTGTTTAAGCCCAGGGCACTGCGCGGAGCTTCTCCAATGGAGCCCTCCTAAATAGCTCCGCACAGGGGAGCTGCCAAAAGAGGGAGGGGGAAGAATGCGTGTGTGTGTGTGAGTGCGTGGCGTGTGGGGAGGGGGAGTAAGTGCTGTGAAGGGAAGAAGCTGAGGGTCTGGGAGCCGAGGAGCTGCCGGTGTAATCGCTCCTAGGCTAACCGGCAGCACATGCTCTGCTCCATGGCTAACTCAGGCTGCCTCCTCGTCTCCAACTTCGCCTTGCTCCCACACTCACTACCGTGGCCCCCAGCCTTCCTCTACCTCCAGCATGTAAGTCCACCTCTTTTATATCTTTCCCTGCTTCACTCGTGGGTGAGGTAGCCTCCCCAAAAAATAAACCCATGGGTCAGAGGGAGGCCAGGGGAGGTGGGGGGAAAGTAGCGACGGGACCTCTGAAGGCCCCATTGCCACTTTCGGGAGGCCGGGGGGGGCTATTATTATTTGCGAATTTTTCACATTTGTGGGCGTCTTCGGAACCTAACCCCCATGAATGTGAACGGACACTGTACATTTTGATTACTCAGTTGCCACATGAGTTGTGATAACTCATTAATTATTAATAAACAATGAATAATATTGTTGATTAAACAATAAATATTATGAAATAATGTTTTTCCTCAAAGTGACACGCCACCCGAGTTATGCTCAATTTTTTGGTCATGTTTGACATACCAAGCTCAAAAGGTTGCCCATGGATTCAGTATCTATGGTTACACTTATCCATGTCTGAAAAAATATGTTCTCTCTAGGCATTTCTAGTCTTCCAGTATGATTCTATGGTCAAGTTACAGTGTTCATCTCATTGAAAATAATAGAGTTCCCTAGTATCTATGATTTCAGGTATCTGTGTGTGTGTGTGTCTTGGAAGGTATACCCTGCGGATATGGGGGCCGGCCTGTAAAAGCTTTCTCTTTTGGAGGATCCACTGCTTTCCTTTTACAGCACTTACTTTCTTTGGTTTGTTGCCTCTGGATGACTCCTTGTATGAATTCATGGAGAGAAAGGCATGTCCTACTTGGCCAGCCACTTGCCAGCTGTGTCCCACACTGTTTGCTGAAAGGCATCATGGTATAAGTGGATACAGTTCTGAACCTGAAAAGGGGACTCCAGACTTAAATTTCCATCGCAGTCATGGAGTTTCTTGGGATTATTTGAGGCAATCTCTCTCTCTGGAGATTTTCAGACCGCGTTTCAGTGTGCCTAGGGCGGGAGGAGCTTTCGGGAGAGGGACGGCGATCTTGTGCAGCAGGGGGGCATTTTCAGACGCCATTGTCCCTCTCCCGAAACCATCCGTGTCACTTCCGTGAAGCTTTGGAAGCTGCAGAGCCATATTTTAATCACGTAGGTTGCCCGTGATTAAAATATGGCGCTGAGGCTTCCGAAGCTTCACGGAAGTGACACGGATGGTTTTGGGAGAGGGACAACGGCGTCCAAAAACGCCCCCCTGCTGCGCAAGATTGCCGTCCCTCTCCCAAAAGTTCCTCCCGCCCTTGGCACACTGAAACGTGGTCTGAAAATCTCCTCTCTCTTCCCCCCACCTCCTCCTCTGCCTGACTCTTACTTCCATTTCTGTCTCTGCATAATCATCTTCCAGGGATTGATTATTATATGCTTAAACTGTAAGAGACCCATGGATACTTCCATAACAACAACAACAACAACAACAACACCCCCCACAAGCCAGTGAACCACACCTCAAGGAGAAAAAAAAGAGTAGACAAACCCCTGGTATATTTAGGGTGGATGTGGGAGTGGGCATCACCCTTTTTTGTTGTGGTGGTGTACCTTGAAGTCATTTCTGACTTATGGCAACCCTAAAGTGAACCTGTTATGGGGTTTCTTGGCAAGATTTGCTCAGAGTGAGTTTGCCTTTTCTTTCCTCTGAAGCTGAGAGAGTGTGACATGCCCAAGGTCACCACTCTTACAAGGCATGAAATCCAGAAACGGGATAGCTTGGCCCTTTTTGGAACTCTTGGCCCATCTGGAGGAGCCTCTAGTCATTGTGTTGCACCAGCTCTCTTACTTGTGTTCCCATTACAAAGGTGTCCCCACAGTGCAGCACTGTTTATGTTATGGAGGAATGTCACCCATTGACATCTATCGGAAAATAAATAAATAGTCTTTCATGGAATAGGGTTGAACATCAGCGTTTTGGTGGGAGCAAGTTTTCCTTTTCCTCCAAGAGTTTCTTCTGATATTATCCCATGGCACATAATGAATGAATGAATGAATCAATTTATTTGGTCACAGACCAGTGATACAAAATGTACAAATGTAGCAGAATTGATATCATATTTACAATGTACCCACAGCATGTGTAAAACTTGGTATATATAATTAAAACATATTTAAATTTATAAACTATAACATGATATATGGTACATATAAAAAAGAATAATTAAAATATGTAAGACATTAATATCATTCACAGCTTGTCCCCTTAATTTTACAGCAGCAGCACAAAACTTAGCCACTTTTAAAGTGATCCATGATTCCCTATTCTCTATTAGATGTTTTAAGTAATGGGCATCACCTCTGTCTGGCATTTGTTGCATCATGGGAGTAATGTGGCAAAACAAATGTCTCTGTAGAAATGATAATATAATAGGACGTGACTAACAGTTTCCACCTCATTCAGACCACAAGGGCATATTCGTTCTGAAAAGAATATGCTTCCAAATCTACCCCGAAGAAGGGCTGATGGTAGGATATTAAATCTGTCTAGGGTGAAGGATTGTCTAAATTTAGAATATCTAGCTAGAGTAGATACCTCACTGGAATGAACAACCTCCCATTATCCTTGATTTCTGGGTACCTGGCCATTTCACTCAGATGGCATTGCAACTCTACATCCCATATACTCTGCTTAATTGTAAGTCTAGCTTTCTCATAGCCAAGTGCTATTAAAGCCTGAGGTGTGAACCCCAGTCTTCTCAGCTTCTCCTGCAGCATGGATTTCCATTTTGTCTGGCACATGTCTATTAAAGTTAGATGGACCAGACCCAATGGAAGAAAAATCAGTTTTAACCAATAATGATTCTTAAGAATCCATACCCGGGCCTCAATCAAAATTTGCCCCATTTTTAGTTGGACTGCTGCATTAGGTACACAGGAAGGTACCCCCAGCAATGTGCGTAAAAATTTAGTTAAAAGGATTTTAAAAGGAGTAACATTTTTATAAGTACACACCTGTGAGCCATATAAAAGGTGAGAGATAACTTTTGCTACAAACATTTGGGTAGCTTCAGGGCTGAATTATCCTCCTTTCCCAAAGAAAAACCTTGTAATTGCTTTGATATTCCTCTGGGCATTTGCAATGGCATTTTTAATATGAGTGTCCCATGTACGTACCTCTTGCATGGAAGATTATGCCCAAATATTTGAAGGACATTACCTGTTCAATGGGCTGAGTATCAATCTGCCATTTACGCTTCACTTTTTTCTTAGAAAACACCATCACTTTAGACCTGGAGTGATTAATTATCAGTTCCATTTTACAATAAGACTCTAGAGTTCTTAATACATGTCTTAATCCTACACAAGATAGAGAAAGTAAAACTGCATCATCAGCATGCAAAAGAACAAGAAGAGACATATTTGCCAATTTTGGTGGATGAACACATTCTTCCTCCATGCTTTTAACTAAGGGGTTAATATAAAAATTGAATAGAATAGGATGGCACATAATGGAAGCTCCTGAGAATCAAGCTGCCTTTGATCTATCTGCATAGCCCTGTGCCTTAATTATTGTGCTCCTGTAGTAACAAGCAGATGTTCATCCCTTGAATGCACTTGTGAGTAGGCTAGCTCAGTGGCCTACTCTTAACACTTAACACAGGAAAGGCTATGAAAGAATCCTGCCTAAAACCCTAGAGAATGCTGCTTGTCAGTGCTGGCAATACTGGGCTGGAAGGATCAGTGTAAAGCCATCTTTTCCCCTCCCACCTTAACAGGAAATTGGAAGGGATTGTTACCTACCTTGACACCCCCAGCCCAATATCTATATTAATAATTGGCAATATTTTATAATTAGGTCCAATGTGGCCTTCCACATAGTGTGGCCATTAAAACCGGAAAAGTCCAACAAATTGCAAAGACTAGCATTCAGACTCAGTCAGGTATGCACTTAAGGAAGCACTAAATTCTAAAGAAATGTAATTCGGAAGGCAGCTGAAGGCACGTACACCTGGCTAATCCCATCAGCCAAGGCTGGGAGGCTCAACCTTGTACATGACCCTCATTCCTTCACCCTCACCTAAACAAAGGAAGTTGCTTCCTCCCTTTCAATCACAAAATATTTGCACATTAAGATGCCATTAACACTTCTGGAGTGCCTTTGTCTCGCCTTGAGCAACTCCAAGAAGCATTGTCTCCTACTATTCCATACCCTGGAGGCAGATATTGACTATAAAAACCCTTCCAAAACCCCACTAAAGCTCACACAGATCCCCTTCCTGTGGACACTCTGTCTGTCTGTGTAGCTAAGTGCACACAGTTCACCCTCCTACCTATTCCATGTCAGACTGTGTTGCCATTCCAGCTTCAGGGCCCCCATTCTGCTGTCTCCTTCCATGATCTCATCTCTACAGGACAGGTCACCCACAAACAACCCCTTTCTTTATCCCTCTATCTCAATATCTCCCACTTTATTTGTTAGCCTTGTTTGAAATGCTGGAAACATGAATGCGCGCTTGAATCTTGTTATTATTGTTAAAAAATCAATTTGTTGTACTATCTAGATTAACATCTCCTCCTGATACAAAGGTCAAAAGATTCCGCTATCTGTTGCCCCCTCTTGCATAAGGCAAAAGATTTTTATGATCTGAAGAGAAACCAGAGCCCCCTCTTGCATAGCCAAACTGAGTACGTTAATTCCCAAATTAATGTTGATATTTTGAGGGTCTTTAAGACCCGAGCTTAGAGGGTAATAGGATAAGCTTGTGACTTATTAGAAAATAACATTGAATATTGATTCCTGAGTTGTAAATAGGCAGAAACTACTGTCTGCCTATCTAAATGTATTGCGTTTGCAGAGTCCTGTCCAGCAGTGCTGTTCAGGGTGGTGAGGGAGACGACGCAGGTCATCTTTGCCCCATAAGCAGGAATCATAACCTTCTGTGGGGAATATACCTAGGTAGAAAGAGGAAGATAGCCCTACGAAAATGATAATATCTTCAGTCTTCCAAGCTGATTGGATGCAGCATGCTGAATTTAAAGTCTCTGTTACTTCAAAAGTGAAAACTGCCTGTCACTCTGCCAAAAGCCTGACGCCACTCATGTGCTCTGACTGAGCACATGAGCTGGAGTAATCAGGGATTAGAAAAGGGTGAAAGGGCAGGGGGAGAGAAGGTCCCAACAGGTGGAATTGTTGCTCAGTCAAAAAGCACAGTGGATACAGAGACGGGAGCCACCTTAAAAGAGTTTCCTTCCATCTATCCATATGACCAAATGAAATCACACTCCAAGCAAAATGTTTCACCCTGCATATTCTATAGCCAAGGCAACCTTAACAAAGAACCACAGGCTCTCAGATTTCCCTTCAGACTTTTTTTCTGCTGCAGCTGGGTCTGAAGGTTCTTTCCCTCTCTTTCTTTTTTTTTAATAATTATGTCATTATCGCGTTCCCCCTTCCCCTTTTCATTCAGAGAAAAGACAGGCGAGTGGGTTGCCAATGAAAAAGAATGGGCATTTAAACAGAATGAGATTGAACAAGCAATGTGTGCCTAGAACAAGGAGTCTTTTTTTTTAACCACCATTGCATATGAACTTATACATGGCTTCCATTCAGCAAATTCCCTCTTCTGTTAGAGCTGCATGCAGAGAATCAGGCATTCAGAGTCTTGGAGCTGACATCACTGGCATTTCCACGAAAAGCCTTCTTTCTGACTTTTCATGACAAGAATCTCCTAACACAACAGGGAAAGCTCAGTCGGGAGCTGTTGCAGGCAAACCTGAACCCATTTGGGGGGCTGTCTTAAAAACTGGGCTCATATTGAAAATTGCCATTAGTAGAAATATTGTACCCCATGTATTGATCAGAGCAGTCTATTTAAAATGCCCTTTTCTTGTATGGTTGCACAGAAGGGAGTTACAGGGAGCATATAACTTCCTTGTTGAAATAGCTTCACTGGCTGCCAGTCTGTTTCCAGACACAGTTCAAAGTGCTGGTTATGACCCATAAAGAACTGTGCAGCTTAGGTCTAGACTAACTGAAAGTCTTTGTTTGCCTGTACAAGACAGCCTGGGTCTTACCATCTTCAGGGGAGGGTTTTCTCTCATTCCCAGCACCCTCAGAGGCTTGGTTGGTGAGGACACAGGAGAGAATCTTCAGGATGAGGGCTCCTTGGCTATGGAACTCCATCCAAAGGGAGGCTCAATTAGCCTTCTCTCTGTCTCTTTTCACCAGCAAAAACAGACCTTTTAAAACAAAAATTAAACAGCTTTTAACTGATTGGGACAGAAGGATGTTTCATCTTTCACTTGGTTTTAAATATGTTTTCACTGTTTTAAATTATTGTTGTCATTGTATTGGTTGTTTAATTTTTAAAAAACGTTTGTACTATTTTAGCTATTTTTAAAATTTAACTTATATTATTTTTTAAGAATATTTTCAAGCCATGAATACTTAAATCTGTGGATACCAAATCTGTGAATACGAAGAGACAAATGTATTCTGTTGAAGAAAGCAAGCAATGCTTTTGATCAATGTAAGCATAAATAACAGAGAAATGCAGTAATACTTGCCTGAGAACCAGATGAAGTCCATAGTTCAATGTGCCTCTTCCATAACTTGCTGCTGCCTTCCACCTTATATTGTCTTACTCTGCCCAACAGTAGGGTTGGCTCATATCAGACCAAGGTAAGACTTTTTTAAAGCATCAAACCAAGCAGGTCCTACATTTTCTGTGGAGAAAAAGACTCAGGCAGATTAATGTCTAGGCTTAGCATGTTAAGCTGAAACAAGAACAAGTAGAGAAAGCTACAGAGCCAGCTCAAAATATTTTCTTGTCTGAGGCTAACTGCAAGATATGTCTATTCTCCCACACTCTCTCTTTCCAGATACACATTCCTGCTAGGCTGCCAGTTGAATCTTACATCAACCCTGGCAAAAAGGAGAGCATTCTCTATCACATGTGAGGACATCCAACTAGCTTAGGCATCCCAAGGGGAAATGGCTTGGGTGGGTGGATACCTGCCCTAGTATTAAGATCTTTAGGGGAGGTCTCAGCACTATCACAGGTGTGGCTGGTGAGGAGAAGAGAGAGACCCTTCTTGTTTGCTGCCCCCAGGCTATGGAATTCTCTCCCATAGGAGGCTAGGGCTGCTGTCACACTGCAGAAATAATGCAGTTTGACTCTGCTTTAACTGCCATGGCTCAATGCTCTGGAATTCTGAGATTTGTAGTTTTGAGAGCTATTTAGCCTTCTCTGTCAGAGAGCTCTGGTGCCACAAAAAACCACAAATCCAAGGATTCCATAGAACTGAGCCATGATAGTTAAAGCAGTGTCAAACTGCATTATTTCTGCAGTGTGGCAGCAGGTAAGATTGGCTCCTTCTTTGCTGTCTTCTGCCAGCAGGCAAAGATCTTATTTACCCAAATCTTTGACTTTTAACTGCCCATTGCAGAAAGTCTTTTAAGTGGGATGTGCTGTATTTTTAAAAATCATTATTATAATGTTTTAACAGCCTTTTAAATTGTTTTAAATTAATGTTTTTAATGAGAATTTTATTTTGCTTTCTAAAAATAAAAAATAAAACAATTGAAAGGCATGCATGTGTATGGTAGGGCACAGTGGGATTATGGAGGTGGTATGGAAGACACACCATGGAACCATGGATCACCAAAGCAGAGCTGAAGTGCTAGTTGAGAGAATGGTGTGATTATAAAGGGTGCAAAACTGGTATGTTTCTGTTCTTAAACTAACAAAATTGTGATGGGACAGCAGGCTAGTGTGATAAAATCCCTAGTCTTTTTCTCAAAGCCTCAGGGTTCTTGAAGGACTCTGTCTACTTGTACACAAAGATACAGTCAGATTCGCATATATTCAGAACCAATATTCATGGTTTCCATTATCCATGGGACACAAAACAAGGAACACATACCATAGAGTCTTCCTAGAAATGCCTACAGAGGTATCCTCTGATATTTTCTAGGTCTTCCAAGGCAACTCTATGCTATTTTAAACCGGAAGTCCTATTATTTTCAATGGCATTCACTGTTATCCACAGTTTCCAGTATGCACGATGAGTCCAGGAACTGAACCCCCACAGATATGGGGGTCTGACTTGCTCAGTGAACAGCTTCCTGTGGGTGCCTCCACTGTCTAAGATAGTATGAAATGATTACTACTAATGATGGGGCCTTCTCAGAGGATGTGCCGCAACTGTTCAATACTCTCTCTAGAGAAATCCACCTGGTGCCAACCTTTCTGACACCAGGAAAACCCCTTACTTTCCCAACCTTTATAGAAACTATTTTGATCCTGCCGACTTTTGGTGCTGCTTTCAGCTTCTTTCAGTCTACATTTTATTCATATGTCCTTCATTGCTTTACACACTCTTGTAAACTTCCCTAGGAATATGATTGAAGGGAGTGGGATTAAAAATAATATGATTGAAGGGAGTGGGATTAAAAATGATAAATAAACGATCAGATAAATAAGTAGACGTTTGTCTTTATTTCAACAAGAACTGGCTGTGATGTCATGAAAACAGGATTTAGGGAAAAGAACAAGTGAAACAAGTTGATCAGTATGGCAAGTAAGATCAAGAAAAAACTAATCTTGTATAATCTTTGGCTTCCTGGATAAAAGTATGTGGCTTTGCCGGGCATGGAAGTGGACCAGAAGATTCATTTAAAGCAACTCTTCGCTCCTATGGAAAAAATGCACGTTCCTAGGGCATGTGAAGCTAAGGGGCAAGCTCATTTCCTCTCCAAAGAGGCTGATTAATCTTTCTAAAGTTTTTGCTGGTTCATAGAATTTTTACCTGAACTAGATGCCAGACTACTGTGGGAAAGAAACAAAACTCGGCAACAAAGCATTTTTTGATTTGCAATGTAAAGTCAAACAGTGCCAAGAGCTACGAATTACTGTCTTGGCAGGCTACAGTCTTGATGTCAGCTGCAGTGATCAGTTTTATGCTTTATTTGCTGTAGTTTATTGTATTGCTTCTTTCCAAGGCTGTCCTGCTCCTTACCACCAGATACATCCTGGGGACTGGCGCAATGGCAGGCAACAGTTAGTTAGTTAGTTAGTTTATATCCTGCCTTTTTCCCCAGTATGGGATCCAAGGTGGTTTACCATGTAAGTTAAAACCAAAAAACAGTAAAAACAATGGATAATACAAAAGTTAAAAAAACCATTGAATAGACAATATTAAAAACATTCTCTCTCTCTCTCTGGCTTTTCTTCACAAATGAAGATTCAGGAAGGACTCATCCCGCGCTTTCTGCAAGCGCACTGATGACTAAAAAGGCCAATCCGAGATAAACAAGTCCGGTTGCAAAAAGCACAGCAGAAGGTCTCCTTGGGTGATGTTTTTGGGTTGTGATTCTTTCTGTGTTGTCGTTTCTCTTCAAGACTTGTTCGTCGTGAAAATTGGGTTTTTTGGACCATGATTCCCAGAATATCCAACCAGCAGGACCAGTAGCTATTCTGGTTAGGAGATTTAGGAAGCTGTCAATCTTTTGTAGTCAAGCTCTCTAATTAGCTTTCCAAACTCAAGATTAAATAACAGTTTAGGGGCAGATCCAAAATTAATGCTAATCAGGTGTCTTTTCACCTTCCATTCTTTGTTGTTGTCCTGTGCCTTCAAGTCATTTCTGACTTGTGGGGACCCTAAGACAATCCTATCATGGGATTTTCTTGACCAGATTTCATAGAATCATAGAGTTTGAAGAGTCCACAAGGGCCATCCAGTCCAACCTCCTGCCATGCAGGAACAAACAATCAAAACATCCCCTACAGATAGATGGCCATCCTGCCTCTGCTTAAAAACCTCCAACAAAGGAGACACCACCACACTCTGAGGCAGCGCATTCCACTACCGGATATCTCTTACTGTCAGGAAGTTCTTCCTAATGTTTAGATGGAATTTCTTCTCCTGTAGTTTGAGTTCATTGCTCTGTGTCCCGGTCTCTGGAGCCTCAGAAAACAAGCTTGCTCCATCCTCAGTATGGCATCCCTTCAAATATTTAAACATGGCTATCATGTCCCTTCTTAATCTTCTCTTCTCCAGGCTAAACATACCCAGCTCCCTTAGCCGCTCCTCATAGGGCATGGCTTCCAGACCTCCTACCATTTTGGTCGCCGTCCTCTGGATATGTTCCAGCTTGTCCATATCCTTCTTGAATTGTGGTGCCTAGAACTGGATCCAGTATTCCAGGTGAGGTCTGACCAAAGCAGAATAGAATGGCACTATTATTTCCTTTGATCTAGACAGTATACTCCTATTAAATGCATCCTAGAATTGCACTGGCTTTTTTAACTGCCGCATCACACTGTTGACTCATGTTCAGCTTGTGGTCCACTAAGACTCCCAGATTCCTTTCGCATGTACTGCCATCAAACCAGGTGTCCCCCATGTTGTATCTGTGCTTTTCATTTTTACTGCCCAAGTGTAGTATCCTACATTTCTCCCTGTTGAAATTCATTTTGTTAGTTTTGGCCCAACTTTCTAATCTGTTAAGGTCATCTTGAATTCTGATCCTATCCTCTGGGGCATTAGCTACTCCTTCTAATTTGATATCATTGGCAAACTTTATAAGCATGCCCCCTATTCTTTCATCCAAGTCATTGATAAAGATGTTGAATTGCACTGGGCCCAAGACAAATCCTGTGGCACCCCACTGAGTGCTGCAAGGAAATTTGCACTGACATTCTGCAGCAGCCTTTCTCAACCTTTTTACCCTTGTGGAACCCTTGAAACAATTTTCAGGTCTCAGGAAACCCCTGCCTAAAAATTATTATATCCACAGCTCCAAAAAAGACCCCCCCCCATCTCAATATCTCGTGGAACACCTAGCAACCTCTTATGGAACCCTAGGGTTCCAGAGAAACCTGGTTGAGAAACCTTGTTCTGCAGCAACTTGAGGTGGACCCAAACCTTTTCCAAAAAGTCATCACTTGTGATGAAACCTGGATCTTCCAGTAAGATCCTGAGACAAAATGACAGTCAATGCACTGGAAAACACCATCACCACCAAGAATGAAAAAAGCATGTCAAAGCAAGTCCACATTCAAAGCCATGCTCATTGGTTTTTTTCTTTACATCAAGGGCATAATTTTGGCAGAATGGGTTCCAGAAGGCAGAACAGTGGACCAGAATTATAAGTAGGTTTTGACAAAGCTGAGAGAAAGAGTCAGAAAAAGGGTCAGAACTGTGGGGAAATGGTTTCATTGTTCAACAAGACAATGCGCCTACTCACACAGTACTTTCTGTGAAGTAGTTTTTGGCCAATAAGCACATTACTACACTTGAACATCCTGTATATTCACGAGAGTGGTGATTTTTTAAATTTTCCCTAAAGTGAAATCGGTGCTTAGAGGAACACATTTTGAGTCAATTGATGCAGTAAAGAAGAAAATGGCAGGTGTGTTGAAATAGCTGACAGAAGCTGATCTGCTCCACACCTTCGACCAGTGGAAAACAAGACTGTATTGGTGTGTGAGCGCGAAAGGGGAGTATATTGAAGGGGACAAGCATTAGAATTGTAATACATATAAATAAAGATGGGTTATTGTATCATTCTCAATATTTAATAGACAGACCTCGTAATTTGTGTATCTTGCTTTGGGGACATCACAGATTGGAAACAGCAGTAACAGAGGATTGTGGGCCAGTTTGAGAAGCCCTGTAGCCCATATCTCATTTGTGAGCCAGAAATTCCTTATTCCTTTCATAAGCTGATTACTTCCAAATTCTTTTGAAAGCAGGACATGGCCAGATAGGAGTTCTTTCCCCACAATCACAATATTCCCCTTGAAAAATTCAACAGTACACTGGCTCCACCAGTAAAACAAGGCAGATGCTGGTGGGGGGGAGTCAGGACTTGATGAGGGGGATATTGGACAACACATGGCCTGCCCTGTGCCCTCTGATACAGTGGAAAATGCTGTCTTGCTAGCAGCATTGAAGTGGAAGTCAAGCTCAACTCCAGACAGCTTTGATATGAATAGTGTGTGTGTGTGTCTTTGACTCAGACAAGAAAACATCTTGGCCTTCACATACACACTGTATTGTTCTTGGGAGGAGATGCTCTGAGACCAGAAGTTACCTCCACCAAGATAAAAATGGCCTGGGCAGTTTTGTATGGAGGAACTGCCACTGGAACTTTGCTTTTCTGGTGCAAAATGGCCCTTCTGAGCTCCAGGAAAAGCAAAGATCCACCAGTAGTTACTCTCTTTGAAGTCAGAATAGGCAGCTAGACTTGCGATGGCAGGGTGGGCTCAGAATCAAGCAGCGACTTTGAATGGAAGCCAAGTAAAAATCTGAATGCAGATTTGGGCTTTGGCAGGTGTGGTGCTTAAATCTGGGCCAGAGTAGTCTGTATTGCATGCAAGAAGAGAAAGACTGAATTACAGGTGTTTTGATTCAATCAAGGAAGCCATGCCCCTGAGTTTGGAGGACCTTAGGGCTTTTGGAGTTTTCTCTCATTCAAAAGGTTCCCATACGTTGAAACTGACTTGATGGCAAACAACAAGCTAGATCATGAGACTTGATAGCAGCAAACATATAAAATCAATTTAACCAGATAAAAACGATTTAAATAGATTAAAAATAGATTAAACAATCTAGCAAGTTAAAAGCAGGTTGAAAAGTTTTAAACAATTTAAAATCACACACATAGAATTTGGGAGTAAATCTGTTAGTTCCCAAAGGCTTTAATAAACAGCCATGTTTTTACTTGGGGCCCATCTATACGAGGGGGAAAAAATCCAAAGTACCTCATAGTATTGGCATCTCGCAACAGCAGCGACATGTCTCAATGTTTTTTCTAGCCTCAGAAGCCCCATAAGCCTTACATTCCTGATGGCAGCCACAAGTGATTTACCCTCATTAGTTCTTCACCACCACCATTTTTAAAAAGTTGTCCCAAGGTTTGCTGGTGCGATAGAGCAATTTCCCAATTTGATAGGGCAGCAAAACAGAAAATATTCATCTTGTTTTATTGCCTTAGCGAGCGATCGCTAAGGTGAAAATCCAACATGGTTGGAGTGCGTGCTTGCCAAGCTCTTCCCCCACTCTCACCTGGCCAATCATCTTTATGCTTTCCTTTGAATTTTTTGTTGTTTGATAGTCCAAATGAGCAGGAATGCACATCTCCCTTGTGTTTTTTGAAAAAAGTATGGGAAAATCTGCAAATACCCCGTTATTTTTGCTGTTTTGGGCCTCCCTCCTTCCGAATAGTGTGGATTGGTGCTGGATCCTGGTTGGACAGGTAGGATTCTCAGAGAATTCCATGAGGGATATTTTCCCCATTTAGATGGGCCGTTGGTGCTGAAATGAAGCCAGCATTGGTGAAGTAGATCAGCAGCACTGAGGGGAGTGCGGCACATGCAAAAGTGTGTGATTATTTCATTTGGGTTGAGAAAGAAACAGGAGGGCAAACTGGAAAACTAAACTAAGAGTTGGGCTTAAGCTGGGGGTTGAGGTTTGCTAAGCAACCTGTGAGAAATGCTTCCTGTGCTTTCGGGGACGAGTCTTGCCTGCTGCTAGGAAATGCTTTAGAAGGCTACTCCTCTTTTAAGGCCAGCAAGTCAGTAGCTAAAAATATGCAAGTCTTGAGTTGAGTTGAGTCAGTGCTTCATTTATGACAGAGCTGAGTCCAAGCCAAGTCACTGAAGTGACTTCATTCTGACTTGAATCTGAGTCAATCAACTCGAGTCTATATCAACTTGAGTCTATATCGCTGCTGTATTGTCCCACTGGTGGGACACAGATGAGGGTCTCCCCAACAGACATCATTATATCTATTTCAATCCTTTATTTGTGGCCAAACTGGCCTTGTATATCTATGCAGCACTTTAAGTTCTACCCTAGGAAAGATAAAAAAAATATATGCCCCCAAACACCCAAGACGACTTTTCTGTAATAGGTGCATGTGCTCTGATCAATTTCAGAATTATTTTTGGAAGTTTTGGAAGTTAGAAAATGTGTTTTTGTTGCTTTAGTACATGCAAAGAAAGCATATTCTTTCCTTTCTGTTGGTTGCACAACAGTGATCACTTAGCCCCTTTCAAAGAAAGAAAATAGCACAAAGCTTCCACTATCACCTAACATATCTCATGACTCAAGGACATTTTTAAAAGAAAATCCTCAGGGCTTACAATGACTAAACCAGAATGTGGCATGTTATTTGACAAAAGGAAGTCCTTGTATTACTAGCTGTTTGAACCAGTGGTTGTTACTATTACCAAGCCGACTAATATAATCCACTATTTTAATGTGTTTTCCCCACTTGCTTTTTTTTTAATTTTAGAAAACCCTCTGCAAGGGTTCCCCCAAAACCAATGGGATCTACAGCCAGCCATCTCTCTTGCCCGTGAGAACTGACCTCTACTTTGTAACCTGTTCTAATTTAAAACCAATCCATGTGGGACATATATAATTTCATGCAAAGGCCAATAGCACTCCAGAAAGCCTCCTGGAAGCATTAATGGTGTGATTCCTGGGTGCACTGTACTATACCCTCCAACATTTCATAGATGAAAACTGGAGCACGTGTGACCAAGCAACATCAGAGTGTGGTTAAGATGGCAAAAGTTATTAATGAGAAAGAACTCACAAGCTAGGAATGGTTGCTTCAGTTTTCCTTTTCCTGAGTGTACTGGGAAGGGCAAGATTCTACCACTCCTTTCTCCTCCCCACTGCTGAGTTAATGGAGTGCAAACTACTTTGCCCTTTGAATTTACTTTACAGCAGTGGAAGTAAGCTGGAGACAAACGAGAAAAGTGAGAGGAGGAGAAAGAAAGGGACATATTAAAAGCAGCTGAAAAAATGACAGAGGATGCATCAGAACTGCCTCTACTAAATTGGGACAGTTGGGAGAATGTGGTCTAACAACATCTGGAGGGCCACATGTTTCCCCTCACTTTGCTACTAGTTCTTCTTGCATTCTAGGCCAATGCATTTTCCCATAGTGTAGCACTCCATCTAATGTAACTGTAGGTGTCTCCTTAATCATGAAATGGACAGACGGACAAGTAGAAACACACATGCAGAGTACTGAAGGCTTCCCTGAGGAGTCATTTAACTCCTGGCCTACAGTGACAACTTAATTATATAATTATAATTATACTGCTTAAGTGTCCGCATTTCATCATCCGAGTATCTGGCAATACTGCTGTGCTTAATTGTCTGTTAATGTATCTATTGTTCAGCCCTCAATCACAAGGAATTGTGTAGTTGGAGGAGTTCAGTTAATACCCACCTCTTGGAGGCCAACTTGTTTCTAATGCTTGCTTTTCTTTTGGAACCAAGTTAAAGATCTGGCGGTTTACTCAGTTTTTGAGTCTTAGACCTGCATCCCATTGGTAGTCCCAACTCCGCAGACCCACTGAATCCTTTTTGAAGGTGTAATTTTACAAATATGTAAATCTCATTGATTCAATGGGTCTGCCTTAGAGAGGCAAACAATAAGATTCATGCCGTGGAGATCATGGGTTGGTTCTTCCATTTATTTTAAAAATTGTGATTTAGGGCATTTTGTAAAACTATTATAGACTGCTATTGTTTATTGTGTATCTTTTGATACAGGAGAGATTAGAAATAGTGTAATAAATCAATAAAAATATTCCAACCATCACTGCATTAACTGAAGAGAGGAAAGGGATCTTATTCCATTGCTTTTATGGCTGATTATGTCCTTGTTCATACAGTTATGTGTTTTTGGAAGGATCTCCTGCATCAGATTCTTGAAACTTAACCCCAGCAAGAGACAGAACAGCAGCTGTGGTTTCACCTTTGGCAGATGTGTCTCCCTTTTCAATGAATTAAGAATCACTTTTCTTAGTCCCACATGACAAATTTAGCTGGGCTTAACTTTGCTGTGCCACATCTCCTACCACATTAGTGGTGTTTGGTGGGATAGTTGTGCTATTTCAACCTCTATTCCTGGAACCATGATTCCTGGAAAAGAACATTTAAAATAACCAGGAAGACTCATTTTGAGAAGTCCAATCTTCTCTGCCTGTACTTTTCAAACTATATGCCAAGGAGATTTTTCTGAGAGTCTCCTTGCAGAGCCAGTTGGTGGCTGCCATGTCAGTGGGGTAGTGCATCTGCTCCAGTTTATACTTTGAATTTTGAAGGAACTGAACTTGGCACTGAACTTGTTTTGGGGATCATATTCATCATCTCGGATAGCTCCTGTAAAGTTCAGACTCAAACCTGGAGCAGATACACTCCCCCACTCACACATGAACCAGCAGCCACCATTGCTTTCTGGAGAAGACTGGTAATAGCAGATGTTTACCATAGAGTTGGGAGGGGCCTCATGGGCCACTGAGTCCAACACCCTACTCAGTGCAGGATCTCCAGCTAAGGCATCCCCAGCAGGTAGCTGTCCAGCCTCTTTTTGAAGATGTCCAGAGAAGGAGACCACATCACCTGTCTAGGCAATTCGTTCCATTGCCAAACCACTCTTACAGTCAAGAAGTTCCTTCTAATGTTCAATTAAAATCTTCTCTGCTGTAACTTCAAACTATTAGACCTGGTCCTACCCTCTGAGACAGCAGAGAACAGGCCTGCAGCCTCCTCTCTGGGCCAGCCCTTTAAAGAGAGCAATCATGTCACCCCTCAGTTTTCTCTTCACCAAGCTAAACATGCCCACCTCCTTCAATCTTTTGTTCTCCATACCTCTTACCATCCTTGTTGCTCTTCTCTGAACCTGCTCCAACTTGTCTACTTAAAATGAGGCGACCAAAACTGAACACAGTACTCCATATGAGGCCTGACCAGTGCAGAATATAGGGAGACTATTACTTCCCTTGACATGAAAATCATACTTCTATTAATGCAGGCTAAAATAGCATTTGGTCTTTTTGCTGCAGTATCACATTGCTGGCTTGTGTTCAACTTATGATCAACAATAATCCCCAAATCCTTTTTGCATGTAGTACTGCTAAGCCATGTATCCCCCATCCTATACCGGTGTATTTGGTTTTTGTGGCCTAAATGTAGAATTTTGAATTTCTCTCTAATCAAGTTCATTTTATTAATATCTGCCCAGTTTTCTAGTTTATTTAGGTCCTTCTGAATGTGTTAGCCACCCCTCCCAGTTTTGTGTCATCTGCAAACTTGATAAAGATTCCCCCAACCCTGTCATCTAAGGAATTGATAAAAATATTGAGGAGTAATGGACTTAGGACAGAACCTTGAGGCACTCCACTCAAGACCTCCTTCCAGTTTGAAGTGCAGCCACTGATGATGACTCTTTGAACATGGTTTCCCAATCAATTATTGATCCACCTGATACTGTTCCCATCTACTCCACATTTAATCAGTTTGCTAATCAAAATATTTTGGGGGACCTTACGAAATGCTTTTCTGAAATCCAGATGAATTACAGTTGTCCCTCCACATTCACGGATTTGGCATTCACGGTTGTAAGTATTCATGACTTGAAAATATTCTTAAAAAAATAATAATTCAAAAAGCAAATCTTGATTTTGCCATCTTATATAAGGGACACCATTTTGCAATGCCATTGCATATAATGGTACTTGAATATTCACGGATTTGGGTATTCACGGGGGATCCTGGAACCAAACCCCAGCGAATGTGAAGGAACAACTGTATATCCACAGCATTCCCACCATCTACTGAACTAGTAATCTGATTGATAAAAGATATAAGATTGCTTTGGCAGGATTTGTTCTTAACAAATCCATCCGGACTCCTACTGGTTACTGTATTGCCATCAAGATACTTGCAGATAAACTCCTGTATAATCTGTTCTAATATTTTTCCTGATATTGAGGTTAGACTGACTGGGCTGTGGTTTCCTGGATCTTTTTTCTTTTCTTTTCTTTTTCTTTTCTTTTTTGAAGAAAAGGACAATGTTTGCCCCTCTCCAGTCCCTTGACACTTTGCCTGTTCTCCAAGATTTCTCATAAGTAATGACAAGGAGCTCAGAGGGTACTTTAAAAAGTTCCTTCTGTACTTTGGGTTTCAGTTTGTCTGGCCCTGCAGAGTTGTTTGTTTGTTTGTTTGGTCTGGCCCTGCAGATCTGAACTCATTTAGATTAGCTAGGTGATTCCTGATTAACTCCCTATCAATCTTTATCTGCAATCCAGATCCCTTACTGATCATTAGTGATCATTATCATTATTGATCTTCATCTGCAATATGCAGTAGTTCTGAGGGTGGTTGTGATATGATGTGGGTGTTTCCAGATGGATCCTTCGCTAGCAGCTAGAAGTCACTGTACATCTATTCTGCCTTTTCCTCCTTAACACATTTTCCATGTGAAGGGTGCGGGGTGGGGGAGAAGGAAGGAAGGAGCAGTGGAAAACTGAGGGAGTGTTGCAAGTGATGTCATCTGAAGCCTCTGGAAAATTCAGTGAATGAGGCAGGGTGATGGAGTGATGGGGGTGTGGGAGCCTTGTCTGGAACTTCTTGTAGTCTCAGTTTACACAACAAAAATAGCCCGGTTTGTACTTGAATGTGCACCCCAGCACATCCCCCCAACTCTTTTACAATGCCCAGAGATTCCTTGATGGATATGGAAAGAGTTTCTTGAAGTCAGTGAACCATTTATGAAGTTCAAAATTGGACTGCCAGGATGCCATGAGGCATAATCCTATATTAATGGAAGAAGGGATAACAAAAACTATTCTTCCCTAGAGTTAAAAGCAGTGGAAGAATAGTAACTCACTCTAGGAAGTTACAGCAAGGGACTGGATAGCTTTGTGGTAGTCAAGAACAACCAGCCTTTATTTTCAATGAGGTCACAATGAGAAAGAGCTTCATCAGATGTGGCAAACCCCGCATCATTAGGACGTGATAACAGCACAAAGGGCTGAAATTATCCAACATCATTGTTGCTTACCCGTTCTTGCTGCGTCACGCTGGCGTGAATGAGACATCACTTTTTATTCACAGGTTAGCCCATCAATAAAAAGTGATGCCTCATTCACGCCACTGCGACACAGCTGGAAAGGGCAAACAACGACATTGTCTGATAATTTTGCCTTTTGTGCTATTGTTGTGCCCTAAATGATGCAGTGATGCAGTTTTTGGGTGAGATTTGGCTTGTCTGATAAAGTCCAAAGACAAATAAAATGCTTCCTTCTTGTTCCCCATAAAACAGGGATGGCTGAAGTGTAACCTGTGGGCTGCACGGAGCCCCATAAACCCCCAGACTCCCCCCCCCCAAAATCCCCTACAGTTTTTCTTCTAAATCCTCCAGTGACTCAAATCTACCACAAAATCAAGGTTTTGCTTCCCACAAGCCCTTGATACCTTGAAAATCTCTCCGGAGATGATCAGACATGACAAATATGACATTATAACGACATCACAAAACTGCAAAAGGGCTTCCCTACCGCATGATGTTATCCTCTCATGTTCTGCTGCCATGAAGAAGGTGTTCTTTTTTATAGGCTGGTGCAAGCTGCTAATTGATCTCCCATGGCATTTTTTTCATGGTACTCTGTGTGCAAAACCGTGTCTCACTGTGCTGGTGTGATTTCAGCATCAATGTGCGGTCCCCGCCAGAACACTTTCAGGTGCGGGACACTCTTTTTATGAACCTCCCCATTTTGATGATAAGTTGTTAAATGTGTTTTAGTGCTTGTGTGTTCATTTTGTTTTTTTATTTAGGTGTTTTTAGACTGTTAAGCATGCTTGCGTCTTCTCGCAAGAACCGCCGAGATCATGTGGCTCCACAAACATGGAAATAAACAGTGCTAGTGGTCATGCTCCGATAATGCTTTTTCTCATGATTACAGCAGTGTGTGATAAGAAGTGTTATTATGCCAGGATGTTTATGCTTTAAAATATAGTGGGGAAATTTTTTTTTTATAAGCTCATCTGATAATCTCCTCAGATTCTTAAAAGAATTGGCTGACAATTAGCCAAAATCAAAACAGGAAGTTGCTCACATTCTGTTTCTCTTTTTGTCAATTTCCAAGGTATGGGGGGGGGGCTTGGGATGGGGGAGCAAAAGAACTGCAAAACATTTTGCATGTTTTTTGGGGGGTGTGGGTGGGTGATACAGCCCTTTAGGGAGGTGCTTGGCAGTGAAAATGGCCCTCCTCTACAGTTGTCCATCCCTGCCATAAAACAATATATCCTGGATTTCATAGCTAAACATACCACATCTGGTTCTCCCTTCTCTAAGAAGGGCAAGTTCGAGCTTACCCTGGAGTTATAAATTTTCAATTTGACCATTTTGGGTCAGATTGCTTTTCTTCTACTCACATTTTGGAGATGATTGGGTTGGAGGAAACCATATAATATAAGAACCCCAGGTCATCCACTAAAGCTGTAACAGTGGGCGATTCAAAATGAAGAAAAGGAAATAGTGGACAAACTATGCAATTCACTACCACAAGGTGTAGCAAAGGCTGCCAACTTGAATGGTTTCAAAAGGGCACTGGATAAATTCATGGAAGTTAGAGCCATTAGCGCCTACTAGTCAGAATGATGTTTATTGCCTCCTGTGCCTCAGAGGGAGCGTATCTCTGTATATAAATTCTAGGGAATGTGAGATGAAGGATGTGGTTGGACTCATATCCTGCTGACAGGATTTCCATGGCTGGCCATTGCGTCAACAGAATTACAGACTAGATAGGCCTTCAGTCTAACACAGCAGGGCTTATATTCTTAACCAGAAGAGACAGAAAAATGTAGGCATGTTCATAGATTTTCCTTGGTTTTTTTTTTCTGGGCTGTGAGGCCGTGTTCTGGAATACTTTCTTTCTGACGTTTCGCCTGCAGAACATGGCCTCACAGCCTGGAAAAAAAACCCAAGGAAAATCTATGGATGCCGGCTGTGAAAGCCTTCAACTTCACATAGGCATGTTCCTTAGCAATGGCATATAAACATCAATCACATTCTCCCTGAGAGACATTGCAAGAATTTGTTGGAGGAATGTAGCAATGAGACCTCTAGGACCCTATTTGAGCATATAGCTACACAGGACAACTGTGAATTAACTCTAGATTTTAAATGCATTTATTACAGAAGATCTCTTAAATACTGTGCCTAAATCCAATTACTAATCTCAAATAAAGTTGACACAACCAAAACCACAGGGTTTACATAAGCCCTCAAAAGCTCTTGTTCCACAGTGACAGGTATGAAAAGGCAACTGCCAGAATCCCTTAGAAAAATGTGAATTTTAATAAGGTCCTACAGACTCACATTATTTTCTATATGACATGAGTTCTAGTAATTTGTCATGTATTGCCAACCTGGCTAACTAGCATTAAGGTACACAGCACACATTATATCTAAATAATACAGGCCAACCCTTGTATCCACAGATTTGATATCCATGGGTTCACTTATCCACATCTGAAAAAAATATGTTATCTCTAGGCATTTCTAGGTCCTCCAGTGTGACTCTGTGGTCACGTTCTGGTGTTTGTCTCACTGAAAATAATAGGGTTCCCTATAATCCACGGTTTCAGGTAGCCACAAGGGGTCTTGGAATATATCCCCCACAGATATGGGGGTTGCCCTATATATTGCATTTATTTATAGTTTTCATTTTTTGAACCCCCCCCCCCTCCCCACAAATGAATCCTTGGTATTTGCTGAGGTTTGGTCCCAGGACCCACTGTGGATATCAAAATCTGTGGATGCTCAGTTCCCATTATATACAGTGGCATAGTAAAGTGGTGTCCCTTATATGAAATGGCAAAATCACAGTTTGCTTTTTGGAATTAAAAAAAAATATTTTAAAGCTATGGATGGTTGAATCCAGGGATATAGAATCCATGGGTATGGATGGCTGACTGTACCTCGTTAGCAGAGCCATGCTTTGATGCACTGGCTGAAAGTTGGGCTGGTATACCTGGTTTTTATGTTTTGCTAGAATCAGAGCTTGGTGGTTACATTTTGGAAAATTTCTGACCTTTTTTTTTTTTAACAGATTGATATTCTGATGTGTTGTGGCTTTGTTCTGAATTATTAAAAACTATAAGCGAATGATCTTCTAAGAAAACAGTACTGTATACAATAGTCTTTTTTTTTTTTAAAAAAAAGAGGGAAAATGATTTCTTTTAAAGGCTAACTATTCTCCTTGAACTAATCTGTTCAGGAGTATCCTTACAAGGATTTTTCCAGCAATAGAGAGCAGTGTTATACCTCGATAGTTTGAGCAATCGGATTTTGCTCGTTTTTTCTTGTACAGGGTGATGATGACTGCATCTTGGAGATCTGATGGCAGTTCCCCTTTTCTCCAGCAATTCACAAGGAGTTCGTGGAATTTATCATGGAGTACATGACCTCCGTGTTTCCAAACTTCAGGTGGGATTCCATCAATCCCAGCTGCCTTGCCGTTTTTCATCTGCTGTATGGCCTTAAGGGTCTCTTCCAAAGTGGGAGCTATGTCCAATTCATTTTTCATTGGTTTTTGTATCATATGTTGGATAGCTGAGCCTTGGACTACTCGGTTGGCACTGAAGAGACTTTGAAAATGTTCAGCCCAACGATTCAGGATGGAGCCTTTATCAGTAATTAATGTTTGACTATCTGTACTGTATAAGGAGCTTTGGACCTGATAAGTAGGTCCAAACACTGCTTTAAGAGCTTCGTAAAATCCTCTAAGATCACCCAGATCTGCACAGCATTCTGTCTTTTCTGCTATATTGATCCACCACTTGTTCTGAATGTCTCGGAGTTTTTGTTGAAGTTTACTACATGTGAGATGGAAAGCTGCTTTTCTTACATGGCAAGTTGGCTGGGCGAGGCATGCCCGGTGAGCAGTTCTCTTCTTTGCCAACAGCTCCTGGATCTCTTGGTTGTTTGAAAACCAATGTGGCTTCAGAGCCAATAGGGGTACTACAGATATGGTATTTACCCTTAAACAACTGGAAGAGAAATGTAGAGAGAAGAACAAGGGACTCTACATAACATTTGTCGACCTCACCAAAGCCTTCGACACTGTGAGTAGAAAAGGTCTGTGGCAGATCCTGGAAAGACTAGGATGTCCCCCAAATTCCTTAAAATGATTGTCTTGCTACATGAGGACCAGCACGGTCAAGTCAGATATGGCAATGCTTTTTCAGAGCTCTTTATAATAACTAATGGAGTGAAGCAAGGTTGTGTTCTTCCCCCAACTTTATTTACACTCTCCAGCATGATGCTCCAAAGGGTTATGGCAGAGCTCGAAGAAGAAGATGGCATCTGTATACGTTACTATATTGATGGTAGCTTGTTTATCTTAAGCCGACTGAGGGCTCACACTAAGACTCTAAATTATCTAGTCCGTGAGCTGCTCTTCGCTGATGATGCTGCCCTTGTTGCCCACACAGAAGCAGCTCTGCAACACCTAACATCCTGTTTCACAACAGCTGCAGAGCTGTTTGGGCTGGAAGTCAACCTGAAGAAAACAGAAGTTCTCTACCAGCCTGCACCACAGGATGAACACCACCATCCCCACATTGCCATCGGCAAATCTGGGCTCAAGTCCGTTCAGCTACCTGGGAAGCATCATCTCCTTAGATGCCAAGATTGACAAAGAGATCGATCACCGATTAGCAAAGGCATATAGTGCATTTGGAAGACTTCACAAAAGAGTCTGGAGTAACAAACACCTGAGGCAAAACACAAAAATCAATGTGTATAGAGCCATTGTACTGTCTATTCTCCTTTACGGGTCTGAAACATTGGTCACCTATCGCCACCACTTACGACTCCTTGCATGCTTTCATTAGCACTGTATACACACAATCCTAAATATACACTGGACTGACTATGTGATGAATGTTGCTGTCCTTGAGCAAGCAGGGATCAATAGCATTGAGGCCATGATATTGAGAACGCAGCTGCGCTGGGCAGGGCACATTTCTAGCATGGAGGACCATCGCCTCTCAAAAATAGTACTCTACGGTGAACTCGCCACAGGCCAGTGTAAGAGGGGCTCTCAAAAAGAAAAGCAATACAAGGACTCCCTGAAACAACATCTCAGGCTCTGCCAAATTGATTACCAACAGTGGTCCGCCCTGGCCTCACATCAGGAGGCATGGAGATGCACTATCCACAATGCTGCAGACTTATTTGAGAGCTCACGCCAAACAAGTCTTGAAGAGAAACCACAACGCAGAAAGAATCACAACCCAGAAACATCACCCAAGGAGACCTTCTGCTGTGCTTTCTGCAACCGGACTTTTTTTTATCTTGGATTGGCCTTTTTAGGACTTTTTAGGACAGAAGAAAAGTAACAGAAGCAGCGTCGCCAGGTTGTGACGCTGCAGCGCAAGAGGGCGTCAGTTTCGAATGACGCTCTTCCCAGCGGTACTGTTGCAGTACCGCTGGGACATTTGAGCATGATATTTTTCCTTCCCAGCGTCATATTTATCACGCTCAAATGTCCCAGTGGTAATGCAACAGTACCGCTGGGAAGAGCGTCATTCGAAACTGACACCCTCTTGTGCTGCAGCGTCGCAACCTGGCGACGCTGCTTCCGTTACTTTTCTTCTGTCCGAAAAAGTCCTTAGTCATCAGCGCACTTGCAGAAAGCACGGGATGAGTCCTTCCTGAATCTTTGTTTGTGAAGAAAAGCCAGAGAGAGAGATTCTCCTTGACAAGGATGTTAGTGCTGGGCTCCATAGCTAATATGTGCATAAGGGAAGTTGAAACTATTAACAGAGGCTGGATTTCCATCTGTCGGGGATGCTTTGATCAAGATTTCCTGTGTGGCAGGGGGTTGGACTGGATGGCCCTCGTGGTCTCTTCCAACTCTACAATTCTATGATTCTATGATTCTATTATGCTGGATGTTTCCCAAATCCTCTCTGTTTCTTTGGTCAGACACTGAATTGAAGACTTCATTGCCAGTGATGTCTCACTGCTACTTGTAAGAATAAACACTCTTTATGGTATCATGGACATGAAGGAGTCATTTTCTCTTCACAATGAGCCAAAGCTAATTTAAGTACCAAAAACCATCTTTATTTTACTGCATCACATAGGCTTGGTTCCCTCTTCTTTGGCCACAACATTTTCAGTGATGGTTTGATCTCTTAACAAGTGGGTTGTTGGGTATTTAGAATATGGAATGCTGTTCTCTTTGAAGTCACTGGGGCAGTGCTTATTTGCATCAACTAAGGATCCGTTTCCTAATCTGAAGCCATTCTAGAATAATCTCTCTTCCCTCCAAAAGCATCAAAGGATTATGTTGAAAGTCCATGAAACTGAAATGCCTCCCTCACAGGAGGCTAATTTTTCAAAACATTGCATTATGAATTGGGATTTGGATGTATTAGGGTTTATTATTAATATTTTTTCTGCTTTGTTAACTTAATGTGCCAAATGCATTTTACCATTTTTTTTCCAAAACAAGAAGATTCATTGTGACACTTCCTTCCTTTATTTGCCTGCTTTCTGAGATTTCAAGCAAAGGAAGGAAGGGCTGAGTAAGCTAAGTTCAATGGAGTTTATTGCCAGTGTTCTGAATCATAGAATCATAGAGGGAGAGCAGACCACAAGCGCCATCCAGTCCAACCCCCTGGCATGCAGGAATAAACAATCACAGCATTCCTGACAGATGGCTATCCAGCCTATGCTTAAACACCTCCAAAGAAGGAGACTCCACCACACTATAAGGCAGTGCATTCCACTGCTGAACAGCTCTTACTGTCAGGAAGTTCTTCTTAATGTTTAGATGGAATCTCTTTTCCTGTAGTTTGAGTCCATTGGCTGGATGGCCATCTGTCAGGGATGCTTTGATCGTGATTTCCTGCATGGCAGGGGGTTGGACTGGATGGCCCTCATGGTCTCTTCCAACTCTACAATTCTATGATTCTATGATTGCTCTGTGTCATACTAGATTTTCAGACAACACTGTTATAGTGTTACTATTCCACTTTATTTGCTATGGCTGCCTCCTGTGGAATCCTGGGATTTGCAATTTAGGGAGGGCCATTTACAACTCTCAGCCAGGGGGCTCTTAGGCCTCACTAAACTACAAAGCCCAGAATTCCACAGTAGGAAGCCAGAGCAATTAAAGTGGAATAGTAACACTATAACAGTGTAGTCTGAAAATCTGTCTCTGGAGCAGCAGAAAATAAGTTAGCTCCATCCTCAGTATGACATCCCTTCAATTATTTAAACATGGCTATCACGTCCCCTCTTAACCTTCTCTTCCCCAAGCGAAACGTACCCAGCTCCTTAAATTGCATTGTTTAACCCACATGTTACTAACATTTTTGCAAGAATAGCATGGGGGAATTTGTCAAAGCCCTTACTGAAATCAAGATACACTACATCCACAGCATTCCCTTCATTTACCAAGTATGTAGCTCTATCAAAAAAAGAGATAAGATTAGTCTGGCATGACTTGTTTTTCAAAAACCCAAATCCTTGACTTTTAGTGATCACAGCATTCCTTTCTAAGTGCTTACAGACTGTCTGTTTAATGATCTGTTGTAGAATAATGCCTAGTTTTGATGTCAGGCTGACTGGGCGACAATCATTTCGGTCTTCTCCCTCTCCCCCTTTTTAAAAGATGGGGACAACATATGCCCTTCTCCAGTCTGCTGGGACCTCTCCTGTTCTCCATGATTTCTCAAAGATTATTGCCAGTGGTCTGAGATTACTTCTGCCAGTTCTTTTAGTACCCTTGGATGTAGTTCATCTGGCCCTGGAGACTTGAATTCATTTATATTAGCCAGGTATTCCTGAATAACCTCGTTACCTATTCTATACTGCATTTCCCCTACTGCATCATCTGCTCCATTTTCTCCAGGTTGAGCACTGTTCTCCTTTTGGGAGAAGACAGAGGCACAGAAGGTGTTGAGTAGCTCTGCCTTTTCTCTGTCCCGTTAGCATTTCGCCATATTCTACCCACAGTGATCCTACCACTTCCTTGTTCTTTCTTTTGCTATGGACATTATATATATATCCCTTTTTATTGTTTTTAACCTCTCTAGGAAGCCTGAGCACCATCTGTACTTTTGCTTTTCTGATTTTCCCCCTACATGAGCTGGCCATTTGTTTGAATTCTTCTTTGGTGATTTCTCCCTTTTTCCATTTCTTGTACATGTTCTTTTTAAGTTTTAGCACAGATTAAAGTTATTTAGATATCCATACTGGTTTCTTTAAACACCTGCCATATTTCCTCCTCATTGGAACTGTTTGAAGTTGTGCCTTCAATATCTCACTTTTAAGAAACTCCCATCATGAACTCCCTTCTCTTTTACTATTCCTGACTATGGGACCACCCCCAGTAATTCCCTAAGTTTTCTGAAATCAGCTTTCTTAATGTCTAGAAGGCACGTCTGACTATGCTTGGTTTCCTCTTCCCTCTGTATAACAAACTCCAGGAGAACATGGTCACTCCCCACTAAGGGTTCCACCACTTCCACCTCATTAACCAGATCATTTCTGTTGGTTAGGATCAAATCCAAAATAGCTGATCCTCTTGTTGCCTCTTTCACCTTCTGGACAATTAAATTGTCTGAAAGGCAAGTGAGGAATTTGTTGGACCTTAAATTCTTGGCAGAGTTAGACTTCCAACAAATATCAGGATAGTTGAAATCCCCCATTATTACTACATCTCTCCTTTCTGAATGTGTGATCATCTCTTCTAGGAAGGCATCATCCAAGTCCTCAGTTTGGCTTGGAGGTCTGTAGTAGACCCCCACAACAACATCCCTGTTCTTTCTCTCCCCCTTGATTTTTACCCAGATGCTCTCAGCCTGGCTCCCAGGATTTAGGGCATGGATCTGTTCACAGGTGTACATATCCTTAAAGTATAATGCTACTCCACCACCCTTCCTGTTTGGTCCATTTCTCTGAAATATGTTATACCCTTCTATTATTACATTCTTGTAGCATCTTAAAGATGAAAAGTTTTAATTGGCATTTGTAGATTCCAGGCCAATTAAATCTGATGAGCTGGCCTGCAGTGCATGAAAGTTTATGGTGAATAAAAATTGTTAGGTTTCTTTCACATGACACAATTCCAGCACTATGATTCCACTTTAACTGCCATAACTTCATCCAATGAAATCCTGGGATTTGTAGTTTGATGCTGCATTAGAGCTCTCCCTGCCAGAGACTTCTCCGTTCCTAAACTATAGATCCCAGGATTCCATTGGATGCTGCCATGCTCGTTAAATTGGAATCATAACACTTACATAGTGTGAAAGGGGCCTTAGTCTTTAAGATACCATAAGACTTTTTTGTTGTTTCTGCTGTAACAGACTAACATGTCTCCCTCTCACTTTGAAACCTTGCAGCAACTTGTAATTATTCATCATAGCACAAAGAATCAATGTGTTTCTCCCTGGTTTAGTTTCTTCTGCAGAGAATTTTTGGATCTGGTCTTATTGAAGAATGCATTGCTTCACAGGAATGTAAAATATTTAATACAGGCCACCCCCATATTTGTGGTATTGGTAATCACGGTTTTATTTAACTGCAGTCAGGGGGCATCTGTAACTATGTTTCATCAACAGTGATGAGTTGTTTCAAAATTATCCCTAGATTGCTCAAAATGCTGCAAGATCAACTTGGAGGTATCAGTTCAATTTCATTTCTGGTCAGCATTCAAACAATTTGACCTCCACTTGGCAGATAGCTCATGAATTATAAACCCAATATGTTCCCGGGATATCTCTAGTGTCGCAGTCAGCAATTGTTTTAGCTGGGATTCGCCGATCTGCCAAAATCAGGTCATGAACATGCTCAACAATGTCAGGAGCTGACACTGCTAAACCCTCCCAGACCTAGTTGCATCTTCGGTCTCAAAATCTCCATGATGAAAGTTGGCACACCACTTCTTCACAGTTGAGTATTATGGGCACTTGTCACTCAGGTCATTATCACATGAGCCCCATTGTCTCTGCAATCACGTTTGCAAAAGTGAATGGATAGAAACCAGTTTGGCAGCCCTCAGTATTGCACGTACCTTCAATAGTGCACCACTGATGATCCCTCGGCTCTCTCCTGTACTCTCCCTGAACTCCTACCCGATGCCCTATTGCCTTACCAGCATGGTTTCATCATTTTTTATTTTTATTTTTAGTTGTAATGCAATGTAGCAATTATGGCAATGCAATTTAGTGAAGCAAAAAAACAGAAAGAAAGTGGGGGGGGGGGAGAAGAAACCACACTGTTTGGAGATAGCAGGAGGGAAGGTGAGGGGGAGAGAAGAGGAGACTGAAACCACATGACTGCCCAATCTCGGGACTGCAACTGGAGAAATTTATCACACCTGAGGATTCATGGCTCAGCAGTGTGGTTGGAAGCTTATTGATGGGTGTTCCCCATCAATGGCAAGGGATGGTCTAACCACACTTTGGAGGCACAGCAGCAATGATTTGGAGGTGACATCATGTGATAAGTATCACCAAAGGCATAATTATCCAGCTTTAATTCTGCTTTAAAAGGTTTGTGTTAAAGTCTTCAATGTTTGCATCATATACTCATGGATTTCTGCAGGAACAGAAACATCATGACAGCCTGGAGTTCAGCAGCTGAAAATTCCACACTTTTTGTTGATATGGTTCTATCAATGATCTGAGAAAATTCAGACATTAGAGCTATGGCCCTGCAAATTGGCAGTTTACAATAGAAAAGAACACTCTTTCAAGCTACATTGACAAAATTATGCTCAGATTTTGGAAAGTGGATCGTGCCGGGAACTGTTCAGCACTCCCTCATAGTATGTGTGGGAAGCTCGTGGTGGGGCAAACCCTTGCATTTGCAAAGGGTTTAAACCATCCGGGGGTTGGTTAAAAAAACTGCCCCCAAAATTTAAAAATTGGGGGAGAGGGGGCCTAGGGGTTTCAGAGATTATACAGCCACACTTTCCTCATCTGTGAATTAGAGCATCAGACTGGCTTATACCAGAAACCATCAAACTGGAGACTCAAGTTTTGCCCCAGACCTTTGAAAGGGATGTGAAATATTTGAAGCTTACCACATGCTGAAATAAAATGGCAGTGCAGCCAGAAGGGCCTGTCTTCCATGCTGCCTTATTGCATGATGTCATCATTCTTCCATTTTGGTCCTGTGGGAGACCGAGGTAAAACCATGCCTTTTTTGCTAACTGGAAAAACCCATAAACAAAAAGATGCGTTTTTACCTCGGTCTCCCATGGGACTGAAATGGCAGGACACTAGAAGGATGACAATGTCATGTGATAAGGCAGCACAGAAAGTAGAACCATCTGGCTGTCCTGCCACTTTACTCTGGTGTGTGATAAGCCTCTTTGTCTTCTTCTGGTCTCTGTTCTGCTAGTGGAGAAAATATTCATGTAGATTTGTGCAGAAAATTAAGTTAGGTAAGTGTAAAATTAAGGGCCAAAATATAACACCCTTCAGTGTCCAGAGAAGATTTTCTGAAATGCACTGTGACACTTATTAAAGTTTTCCATATGAAAGTGTTTTATAAATAATAGTAATAAAAATGCATAATATATGGTGTTTGTAGCAGTATCATTCACGTGGCATGTGAACTGAAAAATGATGCACACAGGGATATCCCCAATTGTATAGCAGGTCTATGGAAGAACAGGATGAATAGGGTATATGTGGGTATACAACTACCTGGTCACTTGATTTATTTCTAGGCTGATATTCTCTAGTAGGAAACATGATGGACACACGGAGATGATTATCCACTACATCATTATGAAGCTCCCACTGTGCCTCAGACAGATGTTGTCTCAGTGAGCTACAGCTTGTGCAGGCAGGCTGTTCTGCCATAAAGAGAACAGAATCTGGACAAAATAAATAATTATCTGTATTTCAAAGGGGCAATGCATATTAGTTCTCAGTCTACAGTTTGGGCAAAAGTCTATCTTGCTTTTAGGATGAAACAAGTCCATATAAGTCTCCGCCAGGTGGACTGCTCTTCTGGGTCCCTGGGCTCACTGATTGTTAGGGTGCATGCCAATTCTCAAAGATCTTCAGTCTTGTTTAAAATGTGAGATTCAAGGAACTACATTCTGTGAATCAGCCCGCACACACACACTATGTGAAACTTCCCAGCAGTGCTCTGTCATCTGGTAAGGCTTCTAGCACTTAAGCTCTTCTTGTGGAGATCTAGCCGCATGAGTCATGAGCCATAACTGGCCTTCTTCCATCTGCTCCATTTGGTATCAATTTGTGCCTGGAAAAGCGTGTTTCCAGCTCCCAGCTGTGCAGGTCTGTCTGCCAGGGCAATACTGATTGGATTTGCAGCTGGGCTTCGCTTCCTCTGTTCTTCTTGCATTAGACTCTTATTCTAGGGTAGAAAGGGTGAAAAAGGAAAGGGTGGGAAGGCCTGTAAAGGACAAGTGATGCCTAGTGGGTGGGCTGCTCCATATCTTTAGCACTATTGTGTCCCTCTTGTACATATATCATGATGTCATCTTCCTGTTCTTGTATCTGCCAATTATGAGTAGAGGACAAATGACTATTGGTAATATTTCTTTATACCAACATCATCTAGACATTAGGGTTCAGAAGAATTTTGCAGGACTACAGAAATGTTTTGAGTATTAACTTTTTTAAAAAACCAACAATGAAAACATTAGACCAGTTCTGGATTTTGGAATACGACAGCTATTTTATGAAATTCTTGGATTATCTTGGGTTAACTACTGAAAGATATGAAGTGCCAAGACATGGTTTCCAGTAGAGATGGCAGATAAAGTGTGAAGTCCTTATAAACCAGCTACTATAACAGATACTCTTGTACAGTCAGGTGAAGTACTAGTGAGTTAGATCATAACTTTCTCTCTCTCTCTATAGAATCATAGTGGAAATGCATGGAAATCTTAGTGAGAAGATGGCAAATTGAAAACTAACCTCAAAAAGGAATTCGAGGACTGATAAAACATGCTAAATCAAGACAGCCATCACTGTTATATTTAAGTCCCCAATATATATCTTTACATTTGATAGACTTCTTTTTCATAGAAAAGATGCTGCTGATTGGTAATTATGAATTCGAGCAACCATAGTTTGGCTGTTCTGGGCTAATAGGCTCTCAAAGATCCAGAGAATTCCTCTAGTCTCAGGCAAAGAATATTTCTCTCTTTGAAACTCTCATTGGTATACTGTGACTTGACCTAAGGAAGAGACGGAGATGGCAGAAGACAATTAGAAGAGGTAAGTTCAATATTAATCTGGTAACTGTAAAAGGTAATGTGACTTCCAGCAATGGTCTATATCTGTAACTGTTATTACATGTAACTCTGAAACAGTCTTCCCTATTTCTCTGAAATAGTCTTGCCAGGTGATAACTTCTATCTTTTGGGTTAAAAAAAAAAAGAACTTTTAAACTTTCCTGGGCCATAAAAACAACCCTTATACAAGTTATTTTAGCTGGCTCCCGGTGCTATTGCATTTATTCTGATGGTACTGTTAGTACTTTTAGAAGAAAAAATGGTCAATTATTTAATTTTTAATGGATTTTAAAAAACTAATATTCAACAGATTTTATCGTTATGTTTGTACTTACTGCCTCATTGATTGGTCCCAAACTTGCACAGAAATATTCAGTATAAGTGGAAATATCAATTTTTTTCAAAATTGGTTTAGAAATGTGCATTCTAGAGCAAAACACGCAAAAATCTAACGTGTTTATTCAGAATGGACTCAAAGTAGTTGATGGAGCATATCCACAAACATATCACAATCTTCATTTTGGTCTCGTTAGACAACCTATCAAGTCTGGGAAATCTGTGATGAAGCACGTAGATCTGTATAACATAATAAACAGACAAACGGTCACTTTAAATAATAGTATAGTCATCCTTGTCACTCAGAATAAGAATGAACTAGGAACTTTAGATAGCATTGTCCAAGTTGATGTTGATGGATTTCTTAAAATTTGAATAAAAGAAATTTGAGTGATACCATCTAGAATCCTTTAAAAAAAACACACACACCAAGTTCTGACCAAATGGCCCCCGAACCAGAAATTAACAAAAACAATCCCTCTCCCCAAGTTTTCTGATTGGTCCTGAACCTGCATAAAAATGTTCATGATGTTAGTGTAATTGTACTATCATAATTGGTCAATGTCAATTATGTCAATGACCAATATCATAATTGGTCAATGTCAGATCATAAATGTGTATTCCAAAGGAAAACATGGCGAAATCTGAAGTGCTTGCTTGGGAAGTACTTGAAATAGTTGAGGGATCAAGTTCATAAAGTTGCTAATCTTCATTTTGGTCTGTTTCTTAGATACGTAAACAAATCTGGTGATTCTGTGATCAAATGTAGATTTGTATGGTATTGAAAGACAGATACTCAGTTAAATTGTAGTATGATGACAGGATTTTTTTTTTAAAAAGAGAGACCATCTTGTACTCTTAAAACTTAATTGAAATTTCTGATTCTGTCTCCTGTTGGGAGACATAAAATGGGCCAAATGGACTCTTAGAATGACCCAATATTCTCTCTTAATTCACCAGTTGGTTTATAAAACTACTTATACCCCTTTTAGTCCTGAAAAGGACCCCAAGGATGATTTGCTATCTCTCTCTCTCTATCATTTTATAACAGCGTTTATAGGCTGCTTTGCAGGACTTGTCTGTACAAAGTGGGAGACAACAATGAAGAAGAACATAAAATATGATACCACTAAAATTCACAAAAGCAGACAGTAGCACAAAAATTCAGTTATAAAGCAGAGGTCAGCTTAAAAGCATCAACCTTATTCTTACACAATTAGAAATGTCCAATCTTTTTTTTAAATTATTATTATTTTATTTTCAATTTATTTCAACAAAATAAAATCATACACTTCCTTTACATTGTTGTCTGAATTTGATTCTCCTAACATTGGCTTTCTATCCATTTCCTTTTCAAATGTATTTAAACCCCTAAGTCATCGAAACAGGAATCCCTTTTCCACTTTATACATTGTCTATACAGCATTCTTCCTGTATCTCTACCCACAGAGAGTTTACATATATTACAAATATATATATATATATATATATATATATCAGATACTACAGATTTAATAAATTTCCTTAATCCGTAAACCAGGTTGCTCTTATACCATTGCTCTCAGCTTTCCAATATTCAATTAGGCTTCCCCATTCTTTTCTAAATTCACTTATAGATTGATGTTTAATCCAGCAAGTAAGTTGCTCCATTTGGGCTACTTCCCATAGTTTACTCATCCATTCATCACAATTTGGAGTTGATGTTGATTTCCAATATCTTGCGTATACGATTCGTGCTGTGGTGACCATGCAAAGCGTCATATTCTTAAATTCTTTCGGAAAATCCCTATCAAACATGTTTAATAGGTATAATTCTGGTTTTAATCTAAAATTTGTTTTAGATTAATGTCCAATCTTTTAAGGAGCTCATTCATTTTACAACTGCTAATGAGAAAGCAATTTGGCATAAACAAGTTTTAAGAACCCATTTTAAAATGGGCAACATTGATGTTTCCAGAACAGGCCTTAGAGGGGCTTCCACAATGTGGGATCACCACCGAAAAGCACCTGTTCCTTGTGCCAGCCAACCAAACATATACCAGTGGGCCTATCAGCAGGGCTTCTGAGGCACAGAGTTTTTACAGGCACTCTTCAAAGTAATAATTTATAATTTGACAAACAATGCAATAAAGATCTAAGATCACATAAACAGAGCCGCTGAAAACAGCATATTAAAATCACAATTAATACAGCAGAGATTTGGTTCATCCCAGAGCAAATCAACTGTCTGGCAAAAGGGAATGTTCTTGACATAATGTCTAAAAGTTGTAAGAGATGGCTTGGCTTACTTTTTCCATGATATTTTGGAACAATTAAATGCAAGCCGTTTTTTTCAGAATTTACTTTCTGCATCTTTTAAAGAACTGTTATGAATACCCATTATCTGGATGTATCATGGAAGTCATGAAGGCTTCACATACACACCTTTTATTACTTACAAGCCAATGTTATAATCCAAGAGTTTGATTTTGTCTTTGATGACAAGAGTGTAAAAGTCTGGTGATGTCAAAGTAGTGCAAACAAGAACAGGATTTTGTTCCAGAAGATCAGGGTCATATCAGGACAGTTCAGCCCATTCCTGGGGAATGTGCTGGTATAGAGATCAGTACCTTAGCATCTGTGAGCTGTAGATAATCAAAGATGGCTGTAAGGGTCTGATGCAGATTAGATCAGAGAATCACCAGATTCTCAGAGGAGTCCCAAGACTTTTGGCCATCAGTGTTAGACAATCCAAATGGAAACTATAAATGCAATAATGCTATGTTCTGCCCTTTAATGACATATAAAACCTCTCCCCCACTCCCATGTGACTCTGAAGATTCCAGTAGGTTTTACAAGCCAGACAAAAGTTGTGTGCTTCTTAGTACATTTTCCTCATCTCCCTTGCAGTCCTTTTTCACAGCTGGGGAAGCATTTAGGATGAAGGAAGAGATTTTAGTTCCTAGACATTTAACAGCCACAAACTCCTGGGAAAACATACATGTAGCCTTTGCCAAACCAAGACACCATTTATTCCTCTTTTTGAGGCCAGGCAACAGTTTTTCACCCAGTAAAAGAAGACATGCCATGAACCTCTGTCCTTCCGTCCCATGCCTTGATCTCATTGGTGTCACAATGAACTAATGAAATTCTTTTAATTTACAGAGGGACAACGGTGGGTGGTGGTGATGCCAGCCATATATGGTAGCCATTTTACCATATTTTACTTTCATGACTCCATTTCCTACCTTGTTACACTAAGAGGTGGGGGTACATTAGAGTACTACCTGTGATGCCAAAATCTCCTTTAATATTTGGGGGAATTATTAGCTCAGATAGGAGGCCTGAGAGAGGAGGGTGGCTTTGAGTATCTTTCCACCTATGTATACCAGTACTAACTGTAGAGGAGGTGCCTGTTAAAGTAAAATAAAGTATTTTATTGGGATAATACAGGAAGTAAACGAACATATACAACATATGTTCTTACAAACCATACAAGGCTACAGCAGAGTAAGGCAGATAGGTTGGACAGAAAGAGAGAGGGGGGTGGAAGTCTGGGAAGATAGGGTGATTGTTACCAGTCACAAAGAGGAGAGAGTTCCGTGCAGCAAAGATACTCAGACTACCCACCAGTACTGGAGGGTGGCACAGCAGAGAAGAGAATGACAAGGTCCAGCCTTATCACACTAATATGTTCTGTGGCACACCTAGCTATTGTTGGGGCTCTAATATTTATACTGTATTCTATGATTTAGAGGGGTGAATTAGTAATAACAAAACTTGGGCAGCTCTCCCATAGAACAGACAAAAGGAACTGAAACTCTACTGATTGCTTTAATTGTGGAGAGATAGAACATTGATGGGCTTGTGAGAACTTCATAAGGTTGGACAGGAGGGCTGTGTGAGGAGAGATTTTTGTACAGTATGGAATGAGGAATGGTCACTTGTTTGCATGACTGAATTATTATCTGAAACAACCAGGGCTGGAAGAAAGGATTAGCACATGCCCCTTAATGACTGGGTTCTTAGTATAAACACATTATGGGGGCTTTCCGCTTAATCCTAATTTGGTCTTTTCTACCATTATATTTCTAGACATGTCTCAGGTCATTGTGACCTTCAACTGACCTCCAGTCTGCCTAAGCCAATGTGACCCCATAAAGTGTCTAATATGTCCAGTTATGGAAACTTGAGGGAAAGGGTAGTAGGGCATGCTAACAAGTTGTCTTTTCAGTGTGTTATGTACCAGAAGATGGGTGCTTTTGCTACATATTTTCAAAATAATCCCCCCTCCAATAATTAAAAAGAGATATCATCCTTCCTAGTTAGAATGTTATTATCTAATCTGTCATGTTAGCAATATTAGATCAAGAAATTCTGATTAGGAAGGGGATTGGACTAGATGGCCTTTGTTGTCCCTTCCAGTTCTCTGATTCTAAGGAGGCCCTGCTCTAAAAATTATTTAGGGAGTATATAGGAAGAGGGCCTAAGCACCCTGAAGGCACGAAATCCCATCTGATATTGGAAGCTAAGCAGGGTTGGTCCTGGTTAGTACTTGGATGGAGGACCACCAAAGAATATCAGGAGCTGTAGGCTATATTTCAGAGGAAGGAATTGGCAGACAACCACTGAGTATTCCTTGCCTAAGAAAACCCTGTGAAATTTATGGAGGTTGCCATAAGTCAACAAGTGACCTAATAAAGGGCCACATTTTACTTACAGTTGTCCCTTCATATTCACTGCGGTTTGGTTCCAGCCCCCCCCCATAGATACCAAAATCCATGAATACTCAAGTCCCATTATATGCAATGGCATAGCAAAATGGTGTCCCTTATATAAGATGGCAAAATCAAGGTTGGCTTTTTGGATTATTATTTTTTTAAGAATATTTTCGATCCGTGAATACTTTCGATCCGTGGATACCAAATCTGTGGATATGGAGGGACAACTGTATTTTGCATACTAGAGGTGGGAATCATGCAGCCCTCCAGCTGTTGTTGAACTACAGCTCCCACCACCCCTAGCCAGCATAGCCAATGGTAAGGATTACTGGGAGCTGCAACCCAAAATATGGACGGTCACATGACACCCACCCCTTTATGCCAAGACCACCTCTGTATAAAAGGTACACATTAACCCTGTGTAAATGTTTACATAATGATCAGATGTTCTGGGAACATGGGAAACCATGACTGAATACAGCTCGGATACCCCACGTTCATACAGGGAAACAGATAGTATGGATGACTGCCACATACTACTAACAACTCAGTTGTTTAATTCTGTCCCCATATGGAGCAGTTTCCATATCTACTGTTAAGAGTTGACAAAGGCTACAAACACTTTACATGACAGTTTTTGCTGTTTCTACCCTGATGCTATATCAGTGGTTCTTGCAGAAAGCACAGGGAAGTGCAAAAGGAAGACACAGATTCCTAAAGACACTGAGAATAAGCACTGGAGACCAGAGGGCAAACATATGTCTGGTGCCTGTTCCAAATGTTAGGGGACAAGTACCTGCTCTTCACACTGTATATATGTTACTAAGGGAAACTATGCGAAAGAAGAATATGTACCACAAAAACTAACTGATGTAACAAAAAGTGAAAAAAAAATGAATATAATGAATGTAAATGAATAAATATATCAAATAACTATAACATACAATGCTAGATATCATGTAATTGCAATGCACCATTTATCCATAGGATGGCAAACCTACATGTATCCCATGCAATATGCTGCTACCAAAAAAATCCTATGGATAAGGTTTTTAGGTTTGTCATCCTATGGATAAGTGGTACATTGCAATTACAGACCAGTTATCATATATATCATTGTATGTTATATTTATTTGATACAGTTGTTCATTTACATTCATTATATTCACTTTTTGTTATATCAGTTTTTGTGGTACATATTCCTCACTTTCCACATAGTTTCTTCTTCCTGTGCTGTTGTGAGTTAGGTTGTTTTCTTTTTACTGAAGGAAACACCAACATAGCAAACACAATTTTGCATGAAGTGACCAAGATGAGACATCACCTTGTAGTGTAACCACACTGTATGCATGCATTGTTGTATTCTGATACAAGGAGCCAGAGTGGTGTAGTGGTTTGAGTGTTGGATTATGACTCTGGAGATGAGGGTTGAATTCCAGCCCAGCCATGAAAACCCGCTGGGTGACCTTGGGCAAATCACACACTCTTAGCCCTCAGAAAACTCTGTGATAGGTTTACCATAAGTGGGAACATATTTGAAGGCATACAACAACAATAGCATTCTGGGGTTGTCCACATGGTAAAAAATACCTCTCACAGAATTTGCTCAGAAAACAAGCTGTCTTAATGGGATCCCACATTGTCTCATCATTTGTCAAGGAAGGGGGCCAAAAAGAGGAAAAACTACACGAGAAAAGCCTTTGCGGCTTTCCCCAACTTTTAAGAAAGGCTCCAGTGATATCCGCATTTTTGCTCATTAAGACAAGCAATTCGATATGAATTGCTTCCCATACAAGACAAAGTGCAAACCTGACTGGCTGGGTGAGCATAGGGGGCAGGGCTGGGTTACAGGGCAAGCACCTGCTGCCACCATGTTGGATTTTCACCTTAGTGAGTGATCACTAAGGTGATAAAATGGAGATTTGTGCTATCTTTTTTTCTTTGGAAAGGTGGAATATCGCTCGTGCGCACCATAGAAATGTTTTTTTTAAAAAAGTTAAGTGGCAGCAGATTTAAAAACATGAGTAATCCACTCATGGCCACTGTCTCAGCTACAGGCATGTGAAGTTTATGTGGGCTGTAAAACCATTAAGACAGGTGTGACTTTCTATTACTGTGGAGCAGTCCATCCCCCCCCCCCTTTGTGTAGACAAGCCCTCTGATGCAAGGCAATATTTCAGCATGTATTAAAATGATAGCAATTTGGTCAGTGGTCAGAAGACAGCAGGGCAGCAAGCTATATACATCAATACTACTCAAAAGTGGTGGTCCAGGGACTGTGGTATTTCTACAAAACTGTGCTAATATGTTAATATGGTTCACAATCATGGTCCCAGTCACTGGCACACTGATGGGGAAAAACAACAACAACCCCTGCTGATCTGCCACATCAAATAGCTTGGAAGCACTACTACATACAAGATCATGCTGCATTCAATATTTCTTTTCATAGGACAGCGTGAGGTGCAAGACAATAGGCTCAATAAAGAGAAATCCATGCTTTGTGCAGAGGTTCATTAGTGATAACAGAACAGTGGTGCTGGAGGACAGGGGTGACAAAATATTTCTTTTCCATCTGTGTGGTGGTGGTGGTGGTAGGGAGGTAAAAGCATTTTAATTAGGAAAAGCAAAGCCAGAAAAGCTTAATCATTGTTCCTCTGAGCCCTGGTTAAAATCCAAACAGACCACTTCTTTCCTTCTGCCATGTCGCTGCTATTAGCATTTGACTTTTAAACAGAGCATCTTATTTGAATTTCCCCCAGCAGCCTCCATTGTCCTTTCCCCCATCCCATAATATGGCCGTAGGGTCGCAGGGCCATAGAGGACCAGGTTCCTCTCGTCTGATATATTCTGCACCACCGACCGACTGTCCCTCCTCCAACCGGGGCCCTCCCTAGCTGCGGGACTACAACGCCCCTCATTCCCTCCCAGCCACCTGGGGGCTGCAGTCCCCAACACGTCTGGGAAGCTCTGGGTTCGGGGAAAACTCCCAGAGAAGTAGAAAGTTCAAACCCCCCGTTTTGGCGCGGTTTTGCACGGGGCGAACTTCCGAGCAGCGCTTGTGGCACCGAAGCTGCCCGGCGCGAGTTTCTGTGGCGCGGCGCGGTTTCGTCTCCGGGGAGCCGCAAAGAGGCGAGAAGCGGCGGGAAATTCCCTCAGACCAACTCCCGACCGTTTTTATTTTTTTTTATTTATTTTTTTTTGTTCGTCCTTTAAAGCCGCCGCGGAAAGGGTGTGTGGAAAGGACGGTTTCCCTACTTTAACCCGAGCACCAGCAAGGAAAGCGGGAAACATTTCGCTCTGGCTGCTCTTTAGACTGAGGGGGGCGGGGGATAGGTAAGGTTTGGATGCTTTTTCTGGAGAGGAGAACGTAACGAACAGAAAGACCCCGTTTTGTGTGAGGGTTCTGAGGAGGAACTGCCGAACGTACACAGTACCAGAGGCGGGGGAAACTGGAGGAGAGGTACATTTTCCCCCGCTTCACTCATAGCGCGTAATATTAAAGACAGGAGAAACTTTATTTTATTTTTTATTTACAACAGCGAAGATATGTCTTTTCCCGCCCCCCACCCCCAAAAAGATAATAGCGGGAGACATCTCTGTAAACGAGCCGGGGGGAAATGTCTGGCAACCAACGCGGCGGTTCAAAGCAGCGTTATCTTCCTGGCATAGGTTGACCGAAGCGCGCTCGCCACCTGCCTCCCGACCCCGTGTAAGCCCGCCTTGTGTCGGGCGGCGGCACCCGCAGCAACAGCAGCAGCTGCTCTCCTCCCGGCCCCACCTCTTCCCGCCCACCTGGGAGACAGAAGCCTCCCTTCTTTCCCTTCTCGCCACAGCCGGCTCCGAGTGCGGACTCTCGACTCTGCACGTAGCGAATGGAGGCGGCCACCGCCCTCCTCCCTCAGCCGCGCATGGAAACTACGACGCCGCGTGTGGTGGTTGGTCCTTCGCTCCCTCTCCCCACCGCCTCTCTGCCGCCCCCACCCCCTCCGCTCCGCCGCTTTACAATTCCTGAGGCGCCGTCGGGGATTGTGTGAGTGTGTGTGTGAGGGAGAAAGAGAGCGAGCCGCGAAGGAGGAGGAACCCCTCCCGCCCAAGAGCCCTCGGCCTGGCGCTTCAGCGGTACGACGTCGCTGGACGTCTCAGGCAGGGGGACCGGGTGGAGTGCGGGCCGGCGCTCTTTTTGGCGATCCTTTCACTGCCCTTGGCCTCCCTGTTGGAAGCGCAAAACACCCCGTCAGGTTTCAAGTCATTTCGGACTTAATGGCGACCCTACAAGAATTGTTCAGGAGCTGGGGGGGGGGAAGGGTTTTGCCCTTGCCTTCCCTCTGAGGCTGAGAGAGTGAGCCTTGCCCAAGGTCACCCCGTGGGTTTCCATGGCCGGACGGGCATTCGAACCGTGGCCTCTCAGAATCCTAGTCCAGCCCTCAAACCACTGCTACACCATGCGAGTTCCCACAAGAAAAGAACTAGTGACACATTGTATTGAATTCGTGAGGGGCGTGTAGTCCGGAACGAACCGTGCATTTTACACTAGTTCAGTAATCCTCTTTCATTTGGGCGACATTCGTCCCTGGGAGCAAGTCCCATCGATCTTGCGGGCGCTTTACTTTTGGAGCAGACGTGCGTAGCAGCGTGGCACGGGTGAAACTTGCTGTCAGGGAGGGAAAGAAGAGGGCGCTTCAGTCAACGTCAGGAGAGCTTTGCTCGATTAGACCGTCCTGTTTCCGACAGGAAGCCCTTAAACATGGCGTGAAATTAATAGCTCCCTCCCTGCTGTTGCCTCTTCCAGCAACTGGTATCAGAAGCATCCTACTTCTAAAACCCGCAGCTAGCCTGGCTCATCCTTGATAGAGCTATTTTTAGGGCTGTTGTCAAAACCGGCTCTGAGCATTCATTCCTTGCCTAAGAAAACCCCATGAAATTCATGGTGTCGCCATAAGTCGACAGGAGACTTGAAGCCACACACAACGCGCACCATGAGGCAAGAGTGAGGCAACCCTCTCAGGCAGCAGCGTTCGGGTGTGATAGCAATTGCAATTGAACATCCCTTCAGCTTAGCACAAATATCTGGTGGTGAAAATACTCTGCGCCAGCACTGTGCAGTTTTCATACAGCATAGCAATGTTGAGCAACACAGGTCACTGACTGGGTGCCATTTTGCAATGCACAACCACAATGTGCAATAAACGTTACTTATGTGCAACTCTGCCCCCACTGCTGTCAGCAGAATATGCCTGTTGTGCCATGGCAAATATTTTTTTAAAGTTTTTTTTTTTTTAATTTATTGAAATTTTGGGTCAGGATCCTCTGGCTTTTCTTCGCAAACGAAGATTCAGGAAGGACTCATCCCACACTTTCTGCAAGTGCGCTGATGACTAAAAAAGGCCAATCCGAGATAAACAGGTCCAGTTGCAAAAAACACAGCAGAAGGTCTCCTTGAGTGATGTTTCTGGGTTGTGATTCTTTCTGCATTGTCGTTTCTCTTTAAGACTTGTTTGGCGTGAATTCTCAAATAAGGCTGCAGCATTGTGGATAGTGCGTCCCCATGCCTCCCGATGTGAGGCCAGGGCGGACCATTGTTGGTGATCAATTTGGCTGAGCCTGAGATGTTGTTTCAGGGAGTCCTTGTATCGCTCTTATGCTGACCTGTGGCGAGTTTACCATAGAGTACTATTTTTGGGAGGCGATGGTCCTCCATCTTAGAAATGTGCCCTGCCCAGCGCAGCTGTGTTCTCAATATCATGGCCTCAATGCTGGTGATCCCTGCTTGCTCAAGGACAGCAACATTCGTCACATAGTCATTCTAGTGTATATTTAGGACTGTGCACACAATAATTAACCAGATACTTCAGCTCAGATTCCCCATGACACTGGAACTATATTTGTTAAATATGACAAATGTACTAGAAAAGAACAGTGAAAAGAAACATAGGAAAATTCTACTATACATGCTATCAGCAGCAAAATTAGTCATAGCACGAAGATGGAAGATTAAAGAAATGCCAGCTGTAGATGACTGGCTATTAAAATTAGCTGACATGACAGATATGGGCAAACTAATATCTTGGATAAACCAGAAACCCACAAAACAAATAGACAAGGATTGGCAACTTATAGTGGAATATTGGAGAGAGAGATGTGGCACTAAATAAACAATATTTTCCTTATCTTTGACCAAAATTAGATAGATCATACTTACATAGATTTAAAGGGTACATATCAATATTGATGGTCTAGATGCTATGGAAATAAATTTGATATAAAGGAGATGGTAAGAATTAAAATGTAAAAGGAAATATTAGGAAGAAGCAGTGGGGTGAAGAATAGGACTGCTGAAAACAGAAGTCAGAATTAGAGAGAGAAAAAGATGTCCTATAAGATTGGATGAACTAGAAGGAAGTCAGATACAAAAGAAGATCCAGGAATATAAAAAAATGTAAATATTTAGATTTCATTGATTTATTGTAAAAGAAAAAAAAAGAATGTGAAAATTGAATTGAATTGAAATTTATGATCAATTGTAAGCTGCTAATATGATTTTTCAATAAAAAGTTTTTTATTTGTTGAAATTACGATACGTGCTGTATAATAATACAACAGTAAATAATAATAATCTAAAAGCTTCTTTTTATCTCATCTACCCTCCCACCTCTTCCCCAGTTGTGCACTTGTACAAAACACTTCCCTGTCAATTTCTTACTTATAAGTTTCCCTCTATTTAATTATCTATTTTCATTAATGATAATCATATCTTCCACTAGTCACGTGTCCAAAATTTCACTTGATCTAACAGTGGTTTAAATCTGCTATTGCCCTGCTATAATACAATAATCTGCTATATTATTTTTGGTCTGTGCTGCAAGGATGGAGAATTAACATACAAAGTAAGGTTAAGGGGAGAAGAAATAAAAGAAATTGTATTTGAGGCCACATGGAAACCATTTATGAGTTACAATATATGCATCAGAGCAAGTGTCATGGCAAATAATTCACTGCACATGTATAGCAGAACTTATGCATATGTATGTCACCAACAGGTTACCAGCCCCCAGTTTGTTGTTATTTGTACCTTTACTGCCAGTGACAGGCAGTGTTAATGGTGGGATTTTCCACTTCAGCTGTGAATATAAATTGGCTGGCTTTGAGTACCTACCATCCTTGAGTGGAGTGAATGAGGGAGATGCCATTTCCTCTTTGCCGTAGGCAGCAACATTTCTTGAGCATCTCCTTCCCTCTCACCAACACACTACACTGTTATAGTGCTATTATTCCACTGTAACTACTATGGCTGCCTCCTGCGGAATTCTGGAGTTTGTAGTTTAGGGAGGCTTAAGAGCTCTTTGGCTGAGAGTTCTAAATGCCTGTCCCTAAACTGCAAATTCCAGGATTCCATAGGAGGCAGCCATAGCAGTCAAACTGGAATAATAGTGCTATAACAGCGTAGTGTGATCATCGCTGTTTGTCTAATACCATTTTGTTTTATAGCTTATTTTTTCTAAGTATTTTTAATTCTTCTGTTTAGCATTTTTTCCCAGATAAGTATTGTTGTTGTTATTTGCCATGAAGTTGATTTCAGTGTACAGTAGGACCCCCATATCCATGGAGACTGGTTCCGGGCCCCACTGTGGATAATGAAATCCATGGATAATAGTGAACACCACCCACCACCACCCTGCCGCTGCCACCGGAACCCTCCCAGGGGAAGGGACGGAGAGGTGATATCCCTCCTCCCCCCTCCATTCCCCCCTGCCATTGCCAACCATGGATAATTGAATCAGCGGTTGGTGAATCAGCCAATACGGGGATGCTACTGTACAGTGAGCCTAAAAATGAGAGACCTCCAAAAGCCCTGGTCATGAATTGTTCTGTTCAGGTCTAGCAAACTCAGGGCCGTGGCTTCCTTTATTGGGACAACCACCTTCAAGCTTTGAGAGAAGCACAAAAAGATCAGAATTAGACTTGCAGGCTTAAATCTAGACACATTGGGTGTGGGTATGATTGAGAGGATGGATGTGAAAACTCAAACACACATTACTACTAGATCCTTACAGCACAATGTACTCAGGAATAAGTTCTACTGAATTCTGTGGGGGTTTACGCCCATTTATAATGTGTGTAGGATTGCAGCTGGTATAAAAACACAGTTGAGCAAATAATTCTGCAGACCATGTGGCTGGAGCTAAGCATAATGGAAGGGCTGCTGCTTCCTTTCAGTGCAGTGCAATGCAAATGCAAATGCAGTGGCAGTTGCTGGGGTTGTGTGTGTCTTGGCCAGAGCTGGGTCCAGCAACCTAAGGTTGAGGCTATGCATGCAGCAGAATGAGGAGGCAGGAGGGTCTACACCACTTCAGACTTCAGGTGCAAACTCCACCTTTAAATGTACCCTCATATAAGAATCTTCCTACAACTAAAAACCCCAAGCACAGTAGGGAGAAATAGGCTGCCTAACATATTGGGTGGCATTGTTGTGGTCTGGTCCGGGACCAGAGTGCTGGGGGTTCCCCTGTCATAACATCAGTCAGCTTCTTCTCCCCAGGATTCTGCTTGGCATGGCCCTGGGGAGGGGTGGAAACTACCAGCCAATGAATTTGAACCTGGGTTTGAATTCATTGGCTGGTAGGCAGGGCTGGAGTGAGCTGCTTGCAGTCTTCACTTTGGTCAGGTGGCTGGGAGGTTATATGTTCCAGCCTGCTTGCATGCTCAGCAGTGCTTCTTTGAGTATCATACCATCCACCCACCCTTGGTTTAATCTTGTAATCTTGTTGTGCGTATAGTATTGTGGGGCCATGTTGCCATCTATGTTATTGTTACAACTTTTGGAGGTGGTTGGCTGGGTCCTGGGTCCGGAATAATGAATACCAGTGTCTTCTGAGCATTGGTAATGTATTGGGGACCCCTTAAGGGACTCAGGGTGTGTATGAGGCAGAGCTGGTCTTGCCTAGCTCGAGGGAGACACCATTTCCTGCAGCTCCTGGTATCAGGGGGACCATGCTAGGGCTTCCTGCCCAGGTGGATTCTTTCCTGTCATCCTGAAGCTTCTGGCAGTGGGCCTGAGGATCAGGTTAATCGATCAACAGGAGGTTGTTCAATGCCTGGATCTGGACCCATATGTGTGCCAACCCTGTCTACAGCTGTAACCAATAAAAGTTGTGGCCTACTTCTTCCACTTTATTTATCATGTGTGTCAGTGTGTTAGTTCATGCAGAGTGGAATTTGCCCCTAGTCATACAGAAGTTCTTGCTAAACTGCTAGTACTGAGGTTTTTTTACTGTGCAATGTGAGGTTTTCTACCTGTAGGTTTATAGGAAGGAGCATTTATAAACCTGAGTCAACACCTTGTGTCTGAAATGGTACAATCTGTTCTGCTAGTCCACAATTTTGTGTACATGGTCATTTTCATCTATTCAAAATGCTTGCCTCCAGTTTCACATGTGAAAGTTCAGTTCTGGTTGTTCTGTGAACACACACACACACTCTTCATATAGACAGAGGCACTCTTTATTAACTGCATAGTTTAGTACAGAACAGTTTCTGGATCAGTTCAAATGTGCATTTTTAGTATATATTTGCTTTGTATGTTTTCCCATTTTAATAAACTGCATATTTTGAAGGACTTCTCCATTGATGTAAGGACATATACTTCCTCCTGTCTCTTGTCATGTTTGAAGCAGATTGATTTAATAGAGAGAGATAAGCAATCTCTGTATGCTTAACAACACATGTTTCTTTATTAATACTTTACCCATCTCCTGTCATTAAAGATTATTACTGGAACTGAGCTCTGCCCCACATTAATCTCTGCCTTTGATGTGATGTTCTCATTTGACACTATAGTCCTATAACAAGTAACACATTAAACTCAAAGAAACATCAAAATGCTATTCTTCTGAAAATGAGAAACTTTCCTTGAAAGTTAGAAATCTCACAGAAGTGCACTCTAGTACAGGAATACAGCAAGTCTGCCATAGGAATGGGTTGTAAAGGAAGTGAAATGTGGTATTACAGGGGGAGCAATTTTGATCACCATCGCCATCACCACCACCACATCCTCCTCCTCCTTTGATCACCATCACCATCACCACCACCACATCCTCCTCCTCCTCCTCCTCATCAATATCTTGCCTTTCCTCCTAAAATGGGGACTCCACATGGCTTACAAATTAAAACAAATGCACCTTAAATGAAACATACAAGGTTAACAATAAAATATAATTAAAATGTCAATAGTATTTAAAACCATTGAAAATATATAGACTAGCATCCCATTGGTGAATTATGATGGCATCAATTGTTTTAAACTATTTTAAATCTTAGTCTGCTCTTTTACTTGTTAAATTGGGTGGATTGTTTGGTTGTGTTTTTTTTTCTTTTAAAAATTGTTTTCATTATTCACATTGTTTAAAATTTGTCAGAGTGGTTATACTGTATGCTGCCCTGAGACCTCTGGGAAGAGAGTAGAATATAAATATTTAAATAAATAAATAAGCCAGACTTTCCCCATTGTAGCTCACTTTTTTTGGTCATTGTCAAGGTCAGAATTTGGTTCTGGCCGTACAACGACCAAAATCCCCTTTCCAAAACCCACCTTGGAAGCAGTGAAGCTCCCCTCAACATGGCTATTTCCATGTTGTCAGAGAGCAAGGGGATTGGCAGGGAAGTTTCCAGCTATTTTTCTCTAGCTGGATTCACTGCAAGGATGTCACCTGCAGGGACCTCCTAAGGAGCCCTGCATGGCCCTGTGGATGCCTATCATGACATATCCAGTTATAGGAAAATAGTTAGATGTATTCACACTGACCCTCCCCCACCTTTAACCACATGGAAGTGGCTGTGTGTGTGTTTGTGCACTGCTTACAAGGTAGGCTGCTTTTTGAGGGAGTGGTAACACTGGGAACATAGCTATGAGATATGTGTATGTCCTCAAGGCAAGTCTTGGCCACCATTGAAGATAATAAAAGCAGTTTAAAAACAACAAATCACCCTATTTTTCTTTTCTTTCCCGTATTCCCCCCCCCTCCTCCTCCTCCACCTCCTCTAGAAAATCAGTTCTCAGGGGCTGGTTGGGGAAAAAAAAAAAGGTCTTTGTCCACTGGTGGAAGGACATCAGGAAGGGAATTCCAGAAGAGAATTTGTATGAAAACAAGGAAGTCTTGTCACATCTTAAGACTTAACAAGTTTATTATCACATAAAGTTATGTATACTAGAGTTCACTTCATCACATGTATATCATCTTTTTAAATAGCTCTTTTCAGTGCACCTGGGGGTGCTTGAAGAGACTAAATTGGCAATGGATGTGTTTGCTGGAAAGACACTACATACATATATTGTGGAGAATGATTCCGGATATAGTGCCATTCAGTTTAGTGCAACTGGAAAATCTCCCTGCCAGAGTTACCAGATGGCTCTCATTTTAAAATGATGTCAGCATAGGATATGACATCAGTACAGAATTTTATACAATGCATGGACACATGCATATACTACAGCTCCAAAATAGTGCATATTTTTGAGAGATTATCTTGAAAGCATAGAAGAGACACTTTTAAAAAATGACACTAGACAGCATTAGATCTGCTTCAGAGAACACATAATAAAAATAATGGGGACAATACCTTGATGACTCATTCAGTGGCAGATTCTTGGAGGTTAGAAACATTTATGGCAAGCTCCTTGCTTATTTATTGAGGCTATTTTTATTCTGCCTCTCAGCCCAAGTGGACTCAGGGTAACTGAGAGATGGAGATGTTCTCTCCCAGCACATTTATTCTCACAGACATGAGAAAAATCAGCTGAAAGATAGTGATGTCCCAAGGTCACCCAGCATGCTTCAGGGCTGAGTGGGGTTTGAGCCAGAGTCTAACTTTTGCCATTTTATTTCCTTCCACACCCCAAAAGTCAGCAACTAATTGATTGCCATTGGAGAAGGAGCAGATGGGATGACATGGTGCTGTGAGTGGCTGTGTGTGTGCAAGCAGGGGTTACCTTTATATTTGAATTATACATAGAACAGAATACCACCTTCCCTGGTTACCTTATGTTACCTACTCGGACACCCCCTGCCCCATAGCTATAATAAATTGGCAATAGTTAATAATTAGGTCAAATGTGGCCCTCTACATGGTGTGTCCATTAATGTTTGGAAAATTCCACAACCAGGAATCCCAAAGACAAACACTGCTCAGTCCCGTAGGCACTTAAGGAGGGACTGCCCAAATTCCAAACAAATGTGTATTTCCAAGGCAACTACATGCCTGACACTTGGCTAATCCTATCAGCTAAAGCTGGGATACTCAAACCTGTGAACAATCCTCATACCTTTACCCTCCCACAAACAAAGAAGGTTGCTTCCTCTATTCAGTTACAAAGTATCTGCACATTAAGATGCTATTAGTATATCCTGAGTGTCTATTGTCTCACCCCGAGTAACTCCAAAAGCATTGTCTTCCATCCCCTGAAGGCAGTTATTGACTATAAAAACCCCTTCAAAATTGTCTTCAGCTCCTCCTCCTACATCCATGATGTCAGTTTGCTGACAGACCCTCAGACCTCACTCTGAGACCCCACTGCTGCAGGAACTTCTGCTCTACAGGTCAGGTGTTGTATTTCCCACAAACAACTCCCTTCGCTATTCCTCTGTCCCAATATTTCCTACTTCATTTGCTAGTCCTGTGTGAATGCTTGAAGTCTGAATGTGTGCATGAATGTTATTGTTTTTCTCAAATAAAGGTCAAATTATTGTACTATCTAGCTTAACACCTCCTCCTTAGTACTGGTAAACATAGGTTAAAAGATCTTGCTATCTGTTGCCCCCTCTTGCATAGTCAAGCTGAGTATATTAATTCCCCAAATTACTATCAATATTTTGAGGGTCCTTAAGACCCCCGAGCATTTAGGGTAACACATAACTGAAGTAAGTGTTAACAAGTAAAAGGAACCAATTGATACTTATTGAGCTTTAAATGCAACACTGGGGGGCTTGTTACCTTGTTTTTCAAAAGTGACATTGTTGCCCTTCAGTACTTTCCAAAGTAGTAAATAATGGTAATTGTGTTACTTTTTAACACCTTGAGTCCAAGACCAGGACTGCTGCTACCACAAGATTCAAAAAGGGCTGAGGGTGGTTAATGAAGAAAGCTCTTAAAGAAAGTCTTGTCTCCTTCCAAACCTCATAGTACCTCTTATCTCTAGTATTGCATTTTTGCTAATGGCACTAGCTACACCCCACTGAAGTAAACTGTAATTTCAGAAATTTTGGTGGTTCTGCATTGCATCCCACATCTACATTCAGGGATTTTTTTTTAAAGCATTACTAAACTGTCTTTGCACTTTAAAGTATCACCTTCATGAAACTATTGTAGGTTTAATGCAGGATGTTCATCAGCCAAGTTCAATATGGCATGCAAATTACCTTAATGATATGAGTTTAAAAACTAAACCTGCAAACTAGGTACTCCTTTCCAGTTTATAATAGATTTCTTGTATGCCCCCCTTTCTCTTTTTCCTGCAATGCCAAAAATTTGCTCACTTCTGGTGCAGAATATAAATGGGATCACTTTTTGAAATGAATGAGCTTATAAATTAGACTTGTAAAGTGGAAAAGAGAACAACAGTAAATGGGCCCAATTCTGATTTCTCCTTTAAACACTGTTTTCCTAAATGAAAACTGCTATAAGGTAGCAGTGTGACAGGAGAAGGAACTAAAATGAATACATTTTTTCCCCCCAGTGTTGGAGAAAGAAAACCACCCTGAAGCATAAAAGCCATGCTGCAAATTAATACAATGCTTTAAAGGACGTGTGTGTGTGTGTGTGTGTGTCTGTGTGTGTGTGTCTGCAGGCATGGGGGTGTGCATTTGTTGCTGAACTGCAGTAAATTGCTGGGGTGACCCATTGCCATCTGAAATGGGGGGTGAAGGTCTCTCTCAGGAAGTCCAGTATTTTTCTCTTTGAAGCACTTGATACCTGGGTGTGATTTGATCTGTTCCAAAAGGGAAATGTTTGCACTTTGAAAAATCTTTATGAGTTCACGGACTTATCCTTCCAGGAAGACAGTTTTTATAATAGCCCAGAAGAGCAAGGCACAGGGAACCCCACAGGACTCAATGGCTAAACTTCAATGTCTCTATTCAGTAAGACAATGGAGTGTAACAAAGGACACCTGTATTTTGATCCTGGATTGTATCCGAAGTATATTTAACTGCATGTCTTATACTGCAAACCCAAAACTTGCAATTTAGGAGACTCCATGGTAGATGATTATGTTCAGTTTTTCTAGAGAAAGACTATAGTTTACACACAGATACAAACATTTGGGAACTTTGTGGCAATGTGATAACAGCTGTTGTAGCTGATTCTATTGCTGCTTTTTTCCCCTTTGTAAAAATGTATTTGTACCTATGCCTTTCTCCTGTATGGACATAGGTCCTATCATGGCAAACTACATGCCAGCTGTTGTAATATTGCAGGTCTAGGCCAAGAATGGACAACTTGTGGTCCTCCAGATGTCATTGGACTGCAACTCACATCATCCTTCACTCTTGGTTGTGGTGGTTAGAATTGCAGTCCAGCATAAGGAGGCCACAAATTGCTCCTGGCAAAGTAAATCCATTGTTCAGTTCATTTGTGATTTATACTCCATGGTAGTCAGTTTACTTGGAAGTAAATCTTGCTGACCTAATTTATTTCCAAGTAAGAGGATCTTTCAAGCCTCTGGCCATCACACACAATCACTTTACTAGTTAGATAGGAGTTTCTGTTTCTGTACAAGTACACTTTAGACTAGTTTTAAACTATACATACTGTCATGATGGGGTTCCCATCATGCTGCTTCAAGGTTGATTGCAACTCCCATCATTCTGCCAGAGAACTACATTTCTTTAAATTTGCAAACAGTATTGTCTTGCCAGCATAGCATCAGGTAAGGAAAGGGTTAATGGAAGGGAGGGTCTCAACACCCCCTCCACAAAAGCTAATGAGATGACATCATCAATGACATCACATCACCAAATCTGAAATAGCCAATCACAGCTCTAGACTTGGGAACTCTAGCTAAGATATAACTGCTTTTGGTGAAGCCATTTTGCCAGACTGAGACTATGCAGCTTGAATAAAGACAGGACAATGGCTGGTAGAGCCAAGCCACCTGGCTTGGCTCCCAGCTTGCCCTGATACCATCTGAAGGCAACAGGCTGCAAAGTAGTGAGTAGGAATTTTAGGGCCTGTTTAAATCATGTTAGGGAATTTCTTTTAATTTCTCCACTTTTGGTTGGATGTAGCTAAATTTAGTAACTGAACATAACTTTAAGTAACTGAATGCTTTAATTTTAATATCTTGCTATTTCTGTAACTTTAAGCACGCCTGGGGTATGGGAGAACCCTGCCTCATGTGAGATTGCATGACTTGAACTCAGTTGAATAGAGTAAACTCATTAATCTTCCTATCCTGATGTCTATATCTCTTGATCATACTACTCTGACTTCTCTCTCTGGTGATAGGAGGGAGGAGTTAGTTGATTTTATAGTTCGCTGCGCTGTGTATGAAAGGGCAGAAACTCAGCGAATGGTGGTGGCATTTTGGCCTGTAGGGGGTGCCCTAGAGTGAGGATACTTGGGGTTACCTCTACAGGGGAGCTAATCTGGGGTTCCAAGATGAGAGAGTCCCACTTTTAGTTTATTACACATATATACTGTATTATTTCACCACTACTTTCAATCACCCTGTAAGGACAGAATCCCACTACTGCAGTTGAAAAGCTGAGGTGTTCCTAAGGCCACTTACGGTAATTACTTTTGTGGCTGGGGCTTGTCCATATGAGGCTATAAAATATGGATTGATGTGTACTAAGGCCAATTTGCAGTGGCTTTCATTTGTCTCCACGGTTCTTTTTTCAAGATCACAGGCATGCGAAGCTACCCACGTTTGATGTTCAAACAGGCATGCCTGCAAATCAAGATGGTGGGCATGAGTGAGTTACTCACATTTTTATTCTCACCAGTTACCATTGCCAAACAGTATTTTTTTTCAAAGCAAATCCAAGATGTGGGAATGTGACCTTCCATTTAAATAAACAGAAAAAAGGCTGTTTTGTCACCTCAGCACATGATTGCTATGGCAAAAATCCAACATGGTGGTTCCAGGCACTGCCTTGCCAGCAAGCTCTGCCCCCCTGAACAAATCCGACCAATTAGCTTTCCACTTCTGCTCTTATTGGGAAAGTGCAGCAAAGTGAATTGGTTCTCCCAATGTGCAGGGACATGCATTTCCATCACAGTTTTAAAAAAACTGTGTTAAAAAACTTCAGGAAAAGCCGCAAAGGAATATATGGTGTTTTTGGTCCCCCTCTTTCCAAATATGGCAAAATGATGCAGCATCCCATTGGGACAAAACGTATTCCCCTTGAATTCTATGGGGAGTATTTTCACCATTTAGACTAGCCCCCTGGTTCACAGTTCCCACTCTTAACCACTTTGTGACACCACCTTTTAATTTACGGTAAATGTAGAGCTCTCAGTGTTTTCAGGGATGGAGACTTAATACTATCCCACCTGGACTTTTGCTTTCAATGCACATCTGTTATAGAAAGACTGTAATTTCCCAGGATTCAGCAATATTTTGTTAGCAATTTTAAAAATTCTTTCTCCCCAAACCCCCGCACAAGCTATTGCATTGATTATGGCATGGAGTGTTTTGTGGAATGTAGTTGTATGAATCTTAGGGGCTCTAGCCAATGCCCGTGGCATAATTGGTGATGAGTGACCAGTGGTTCCAAATGGCTGGTGACATTTAGCCTTATGGCCAGGCTTGCTGGGGAGTCTATAATTTGCAGTTCAAAAAAGTCTATTTCCAAGTTTTGTGGATAAGTAGGCAGATGTTGCCATTTTGGACTCTAGTCCTGGCCACCAGCGGCCTGTGACCTCAGCATATTAACCCCAAGGGGATATTACCCTTCACAAGATCTTCCCCATTCCCATATGCCTCTTATGATGTTAATTTTTGACATGGTTTAGTTTATTTTCATTGTTTGTTTTACTCCTTTTGTCACTCCACCATGGAAGTATTAATATAGCTCTCTAAAATGGGGGAAAACCAACACCCAAACCAAACAGCCAAAAACACCCACCAAACAAAAACCTCAATGAGTATAAACAGAGCTCTGGGGAGAAGGCAGTCCTCAAGGGAAGGCTAATCCATCTGTCCCCTCACCTTGAAAAAAGTCTATCCTCTCTGACTGAATCAGGACAAGATACTGTAGTACCTTAAAAATGTACATGCCATAAAACTGCATATATTTGAACTTCAAGAAACGCCTGGAAGTGTTGATGTACTATGTTATTTGCACTCAATAATCTTACCACTTGTTTGTAAACTATTTTTGAATTCTGCATACAGGTTGTATACATTGTAATGTATACAATGGATATGTAATAGCCCATGTCTGTCTGTCTGTCTGTATATATACACACAGAACATTGTATGGAAAGATCTTTTGCCTTTTTGTCACCGTTTTTCATTCTTCGGAATCCCTATGAAACAGCTGTCTTGGTTCAGTGATCCAAAATCCTTTGGCAAATTAAGACAACAGATATAAAGAAGAGGAAAGAAGCAATTAAAAAAAAAAAGCAGGGCAGATTGTGAGCAGCCCAGGCACTCAAGTACAGCATTATACATTATGCTCTAACAACCTGCAAGGGAACAATCTGAATGACACCACAATGGTATCAGCTCCCAGTGGCCAATAACATACCAGAGAAATGTGGAGTGATCCCAGACAAAGCCATGAGAAGAAGGAGGAGTGCCCTAAAGCCCTGACCCTATTCTGGCAGCACCCCCACCCTGCACACTGTGAGACAGTCTGTGGGAGGTGCTGTGAATATGCAGAGAACTACAGCTACATAATATCTTCTAAGTAGCTGGTTTAAGTAATCTCCTCCACTCCTAAATCATTAAATAGCTGCTTTTTTTTTTTAAACTCTGAGAAAGAGCTAATGTGTCAGGATCCTGATAACTCCAGGCAGAGATGTGTTACCCTGAGACAGAGGAAGATTTAGAAAAGTTGAACCAGCCTAGAAAATTGAACCTAGATACTCAGAAAAGGAGAACATAGAATGCAGAGTTGGAAGAGACGATGAGGGCCATCCAGTCCAACCCCCTGCCACGCAGGAAATCACGATCAAAGCATCTCCGACAGATGGGCATCCAGTCTCTGTTTAAACATCCTACAAAGAAGGAGACCCCACCATGCTCCGAGGGAGTGTGTTCCACTGCCGAACAGCTCTTACTGTCAGAAAGTTCCTCCTAATGTTGAGGTAGAATCTCTGTTCCTGGAGCTTGCATCCATTGCTCCGTGTTCCAGTCTCTGGAGCAGCAGAAAACAAGCCTGCTCCATCCTCAACGTGACACCCCTTCAAATACTTAAACAGGGCTATCATATTGCCTCTTAACCATCTTTTTTCCAGGCTAAACATACCCAGCTCCCTAAGTCTCTCCTCATAAGGCATCATTTCCAGACCTTTCACCATTTTAGTCACCCTTCTCTGGACACGCTCCAATTTGTCAATATCCTTTTTGAATTGTGGTGCCCAGAACTGGACACAGTATTCCAGGTGAGGTCTGACCAAGGCAGAATAGAGCGGCACTATTACTTCCCTTGATCTAGACACTATACTTCTATTGATGCAGCCCAAAATCGCATTGGCCTTTTTAGCTGCCGCATCACATTGTTGACTCATGTTCAACTTGTGGTCTACTAGCACTCCTAGATCCCTTTCGCACATAGTCTCATTCATCCAGGTCTCCCCCATCCTATATCTATTCATTTCATTTGTTCACCCTAAGTGCAGTACCTTACATTTCTCCATATTGAATTTCATTTTGTCAGCTTTGGCCCAGCTCTCCAGTCTATCCAGGTCATTTTGAATTTTGATCCTGTCCTCTAGGGTATTAGCTACTCCTCCTAATTTGGTGTCATCTGCAAATTTGATAAGTATGCCCCTAATTCCCTCATCCAAGTCATTGATAAAGATGTTGAATAGCACCCCTAATTCTATTATAGGGAGTACCTGATGCACTGTGAGATAACTCTTATTTGCCTCTTGCAAGGCAAAGCCCTCCACCCACCCATCCTGGATCTGGCATTAGTTTATGTCTGTAAATCTGTTTGTGAAAGATGAACACCACTTCCAAAATGCTGATTTACGAACTGCCTTGTTGAGTTAGGCCAAAGTCCTGTTGGATCTAGCTCTCTGTCTTCATCAACAGATGGACAGACAATGCCAGGAAGCTCCCAATCAGTATATAGCCGTGAAAATGGTTTGCTGCAATTTGTTCCCAGAGAGCTACAACAACGTTTTGCAGCTGCAATTGCAGGTGCTCCTGTTCAGGGTTTCAGTCAGCCGGTCATGTCCCCCAGTCTCAGATTACTCCACTCCACTCCTCCTTTCTTTTGCCTTCCTTGTCAGTCAGCATTGTGTGACCACTGAGTATGCTCAGTCCTCATTATGTAATTTCTGGATCCCCTCCCCCAAATGATAATCTACATTCTTGCAAACCTGTAAAAAGGTTGCTGCTGGGGCAAAAATAGCCTGAAGGGGTATCATGGTAAAAGTGCTTCCACCCCCTTCAGGGAGTTGGGGGCAATGTTTTTTTGTTTATTTAATGGCAAGGGTACGCCCCTCCAAGCTCTCCTCAGGGACCAATGTGTATCCCTAATACCCAACTGTTGCCCACCCCTGATTTCTGAGAAAGGGCAGGTCTGTAACTCAGTGGTACAACTTTCTGAAGAGCCCAGGTTCAGTCCTTTGCATCACTTTGGCAGGATTAGGAAGCCTAGGAGAGGAACGCACAGCAGTCCTAGCTAGCATAAGGCAATGCTTGAGGAATACTGGGAGTTACAGTTCAGCAAAATCTGGAAGGCAGCATGATTCCCACCTTTGTTTAGCCCTTGCAGAGCTGATGGCAACTTGAGTGGAAAGCACTGGCCCAGTGGTTCAGCTTTCTCTGCACAAAAGACATTGCAGTCTACTGCCACCCATGATGCTGCCTAGTGGTAGTGAAACCTGCAGTTGTTCAGGGGACCTAATGATCTGGATAGGAATGTGGAGTTCTTACCTTTCCTCCTTACACACTGTGTTGGGAAGGACCCAGTTGAACTGAGGTAGATGTGCTATGCAACGTGCTCCCCCAGTATAGAGGTCAGAAATCTTTTGGAAAAATCAACTGGAGGTAGCAGTCGATGGCAGAGTGGATAATATAATGATAATGAGAGCCATATCCAAACATGGACAGAACCAGAGCTCAAAGTAGGGGGAGTCTACAAGATGGTAGGATTAAATACCTCTCTTTCTCTCTGTTCCTTCCCATCTTGCATTCTTTCTGATATCTCTTTTTCTATGCCACTTGATCCCTCTCTCCTACTTCTGTACCATCCACATGAAATTGGACTGAAAGGCTGATGGTTTCACCCACTTTACTCAGGATAAACAAGGGTCCTTGCTTAAATAATCCCTTAACCAGTGATGAGGGACCCATGGGCTCTTATCTCCAATCAGCAATGAGAAAAGTGATTTTCCTTGCTATCTTACACAATACAATGAGGCTTTCAAAAATCCTCTATGGATGCTAACAGAAGCTTTTAAAAGCCTCATTACAGTGTGGGAGGAGACATTTTCCAGGGGTCACTGCTGGGGAGGGAAGGGCTAACTCTCCCATTCTTAATGCTGTGATCTGCCCCCTGAAATATTCTGTGAGATCAACAAAGGTTTTTGTAGTGGTGAGGTGTGTGATCTATGTATTTTAGTGGATGTGGTCTGTGCACTTATGTGGGGGCTTCATGCCTGTAAAGCATGACCACAAACACTATCATTCTCCTTCCAATACGCTGGCCTAGAATCAATTTGGCCCTTGGGCTGAATATGTTTCTGCACCCCTGCTTGCAATACTAAGGACAGCATTGTGCAAAAGAAAAAATTCCTACATGTAAATAACTTCAGATTATTGTTGAGCAGCCTGTTTTTAATGTTAACAATTTGCATTTGGCACAGGAATTTTGAGAAATATGTATAACAACTGTTTGATGATAAGTTATTGCCCTATTAATATTTGTGTCTACCTTCTTCATGCCAACTTTAAGGAGTCTAGTATTAATAGAGCATGCTAATTGACATAGTGATTGGTACACTGATGCTATAGTACCTGGCATTTTACTATTTGTCATATATACAACAGCAAGCTGAGGCACATACCAAATATGTATGGAGTGGGAAGGCAGGGAATACCTGCATTGCAATATCAGCAAGAATGATCACTAGCATGGCTTCATCACATTCCAGTTTCTCTCTTCAGCATTGTATGAGCATGTTACTACTGCAGGGGTGTGAGAAGACTGGTGGAAATATGCAGTCTATGAGCATTATAGTTAACAGAACCAGTCCAAGATGCCTTTGAGCTTGAAAAGAACATGCTATACTTAACAACATGATCTGTAACATATTACTGGGGGAGGAGTTATGAGGGTATAGTGCCTTCAAATGTAATTTTGAACATTACCTTTTGGTGTACAGTTGTCCCTCCACACCTGTGGGTTAGCATTCATGGATTAGATTATTCATGGCTTACTTTATTTGCTACTGCTGCTGCTGCCTGATATGTGACCAAAAAACAGAATTAGTTATCTCTAGGCATTTCTAGGTCCTCCCGTGTAATTCTATGGTCAACTTCCACTGGAGTGTAACCATCAAATCCTGCTGGAGGACTTAGAAATGCCTAGAGAAGTGTTCTCTATGATTTTTTTTTTTTTTAAATAGTGTTCACGATTATATGCGTAAATTGCTATATGCAAAGGGTTCTGGAATGAATCCCTCATGTAACATGAGGGCCTATATTTGTGTTTTTCCACTTTTGCAGTGATTCTACAGCCCTAACCCCTGCAAAAGTTGAGAGCTGACTGTAGTGCCATTTATCTGTTTCTTTTCTTGCCACTTTTGTGGTGTTAAAACAGCTTTCTTTGGGCATTTTTGAAGGAATTCCCACTCAGCAAATGTTGGCCATTTTCTTACTTTTTAGATGGATGTTTGTTTTTGGGAAAAAAGGAAATTAAAAAGCAACGTAAACCTGCCAAGTGATGCAACAAGTGATCCAATAAATTATTAACATTTTCCATACAATTAAAGATGAGTTACTTTTGAGGTGGGCTTTACGACATGTTACTCATCAAACTACATTTTGAAAAAATATCCCTTTGTGCTACCTGAGGCAGTTTTGCTGTAATTCTTTTTAAAGAAACAATAGGGCTCTAAAATGTGAGGGTATGGACAGAGGAGGAGCATTTGCTTTGAATTAAGAGTTTAATTTCATCCAGTTACAGGGGGGAAAAGAAACAAAACCCAGCCATTGAATGGGGTTGGATGATGTTGCATTGTACCACTTCAGACACTCTGTTAGTGCCAGCCAACTCAGTGATCTGATGTGTGATAACACAGGTCTGGAAGTTGAGGTTGTACCTGTGTAGTGAGATATATGTGCTGCTACCAGCTGCCTGCAAATCTAGGAATAGTTGCAGGCTGCCATCTCAGGATGTAACTTTATTTTACAAAAACACAATTCAGCAAAATGTGCTTCTGGGACTGCTGGACCTTTGTCAGAAGATTCCTACTTAATTCCTTCTACTGATTGTCTACTTGGCTAGATTTTACCTGAATTCTAGCCACATTACTTGCGGGTTGTCTAAATGGTCAAAATACTCCTCATGGAATTTGCTGGGAATTCTACCTGCCTAAATGGGATCCCGCACCAATCACACTACTTGGAAGGAGGGGGGGCCAAAAACTGCAAAAACAATGCAGGAAAAGGATTTGCAGCTTTTCCCATAGTTTTAAAAAAACAGTGAGGGGTTGCTCATTCAGACAAGTATTCACTTTGACAAGTGAATTCAGAGAAGTATTCACTCCTATGGCTTCCCCATAGGAGAGGGAAAAGAGCCCTTGGCAACTTAAATGCCAATCATTTTATTATGCTACTAGCAGCTTTTATTATGCTGCTAATCATTTTATTATATACTAGTAGCAAAGCTGATTGGCCGGGTGAGTGCGGGAGTTGGGGCTTGCTAACAGGGCAAGAGCCTGCTGCCACCATGCTGGATTTTCACTGGATTTTCACCTTAGTGAACAATCACTAAGGTGATAAATGGGGTGTGTTTTCTGTTTTGCTATCCTTTAATTTTTTTTAAAAAAACCACTCTTATCGCTCCAGCACACCGCTGACAATTTTTTTAAAAAAGTTTGGTGATGGTGAAGAACTAATGCGAGTAAAGCACTTGCAGCTGCCATCTGGCATGCTAAGCTTCTGGGGGCTTCTGGGGCTAAAACCACCGTCAAGACAAGTCGCTGCTGCTGCTGCTGCGAAATGTGCTTACTATGAGGTACTCCATTTCCCCCTTCATATAGTTGGGCCTTTGATGTCAATTTGAACCATTCGCTGGCTCAGATTCACAGATTTTTTAAAAAGTGAGTCTGTATAGAAGCTGAAATATGAGGGAAAATATGTACTGTAGTCACTATTTTGTCCATTTGTTTTGTATGAATGGAGTCCGCTATCATTATCATAATCATCATCTTTTATTTCTATAGCACCATCAATGTACATGGTGCTTTACAAGAAAAAGAACAACAAAACAGTTCCCTGCCCTACTACTTTCAATCTGTTTAGTGAATGAATGAAATCTTACAGTGCTGAATGAAAATTTTCAGGGCCTTAGAGATTTCAATCTGTAGTATGATCCATTCCCTCTTAACCCCCTGGGTAAAAGTTGCGGGGGGTGATGGGGGGCATGATTTTAGAGGTTTGCTTTGCCAAGCTGCCTGAAAACAGTGCATGGAAAGAATTCACTATTTTTAGTAATGAAGAGGGGCAGGTGATACAACACATCAAAAGAGCAAAGCAAAGTAGAGCAAAAACTGTTAATAGCATAATAAAATGATTCGTATTTAAGTTGCCATGGGCTCTTTTGTTTTTACTGAAACAGACATGATATGACATTATAGATTTTTATTGGTCTTCAGAAATGCAAATTCTGTTTTATCTCCTACAGACTTCTGGAAGTTGAGCTGGGTTCACTTCTGTTGTGAGGAAAGGAAATGTTGGTAGAAGGCATGAGGAGAGGACATAGAGCAAAGGAAATGCTTGCTGTGAATCTTAGATTTCTGGACATCGATTTTAAGCAATGAAAAATAAATGAGATGTCCATTTGGAAGGACTAACTCCACATATCTATAACTTGGGAGTACAGTATGGCCTTTTGAACTGTTTACTTAGAGCAGAGATTGGAAGCTATGGTCTTGGGGTTGCATGGGGACCATAGGGACTTTTTTGTACCCCTTCCAGGCCCCTGTAAGAATCCCACAAAGCCTTCACCAACCCTCCTCCCCTGCCAAAATCCCTTGGAGCAAAATCTCCCCTGAATCCATAAACTGTCACTCCTGAAAGCTGCCTGGAGGTCTCCAGCTATGTGAGATAACAGTTGTTGTTATTTCGTTGTGTGCCTTCAAGTTGTTTCCAACTTATAGTGACCCTAAGGTGAACCCTAAGATGAGTTTTCTGAGGGCTGAGAGTGGGTGACTTGTCCAAGGTCAAGAACACCCCAAATCTTCCAATAGGCAAAAATGACCAAAAAAATAAAAATAAAAATAAAATCAGCCATATAATGAAACCCAAAGTAACATCTGGTTCCCATTTCCAGCTATTTTTGTCCAATTTTCAGGATAGATGCAACCTGCTGTGGGGGTGAAAATGGACCCCCCAACCCCCCAAAGCTGCACTCCTGCTGTAAAAACATATCTTACTAGGCTAAATTAATCTTACACCTAACTAAATGTACATATTCACATTTATCAGGATTGCCTTATGTACTGTAATTTAACTCATAATAGAAAAACAAAATACCAAAAGATGGACATGTGGGGTGTAGAAAGTTGAGGAGCGATGGAAGCAAAACATAGGAGGGTGGTGTTAACGAGGAAAAGTGGGCCTGCCATTTCCTGCCCTGACCCCTCCTCCCCAAGCCTACTTTACTAGGCAGTTGCCAGATCCGTTTGTTCAGCTGGAGATCGGACCTCAGGAAACTGATGTTTCCACCCCCTCCCTCCAACCAGTGAGCTGTGACAAGAGAGGTTGTCCATGAATAAAATCTTGCCGAATATAGCGCGGCAGGCTCCAAGCCTTAGTGTAAGAGGGACCGACAATCTCGCAGCAGCGATGGCGTCATCCTAAATCGACCCCCTGCGACGCTGCTGTGACGAAACTGTCCCGGGCGATCCTTGCGCGGCAAGGATCGTCTGAAAATCTCCAAGGACTCATGACAGGAGTCCTGCTTCTGGTTGTTGCAGCCACACTGGCTGGTGGTTACTGAAACACCCTCTTCCTGCCCCCAGATTATCAGCTGAATGGGCCTCTTCCACCTGATCTGGCAGCTGCCTGGTAAAGTAGGTTTGGGAGGGCATTGGCAATCATGGCAATAGTGTCCGATGGTGACTAAGCAGTATTCAGGAATACAGATCAGTTATAGATCCGTAGCTTGAGGTTATGCACCCGTAACATTCATAACAGCAATACTGAATTCCAGCCCTTGTTTGGTTGACTCATTCTTCCATAGGTTGGTAAAATGAGTACCCAGCTTGTTGGGGGCAATTAGCTAACACATTGTAAACTGCTTAGGGAATGCTTTGCACTGATATAGGAATTGGTACAGCAATATAAATGCTATTGCTACTGCATGGCATATTGCCTTTCTTGGTGGATTATTATGTACGTGGTGTTTGTGTGTAATCACTGGGGTGAGAGGGAAGTGAAACACAATAGTACACACATTGATTATTACCTTAATGGTGTAAAAATGGTGTAAAAAGGAGTAAGGAGGGGGAAAGAAGAAGAAGGAATGTAGCAGCACTTTTATGATTAACTGGTTTTTATTTTAGTACGAACTTTCATGGATATAAACCCACTTCATCAGAGGCAATACAGAGTGATATTAAAGACTCAGGTAAAAAGCATATTTATAGGGTTGTCGGATGGAATGTAATAGGATCCAGAAGAATGCAAATCAGGTCCTTTGCCCTAAATTTTCAAAGCACCAAGTGAGGTGATATAGGTCTTTCAGAGCATTACAGTGGTCAGTTAGCATGGATGTGTGAAAGCAGTACATCTGCTTACCAAAAGTCAGTTTCAGAACTGTTTTCTCCAACCCCTTGTCATGCAGGAATGTACAACCAAAGCACTCTGTTTTAAAAGATCTCCAAGGAAGGAGAGCCCACCACTGTTTGAGGCAGTCTGTTTCATTGCTGAAAAAGAAGTTCCTAATGTTTAGGTGGAATCTCTTTTCTTGTAAGTTGAATCCACTGGTTTGTGTTCTAGGGGCTGTCCAAATGGTGAAAAAACTCTTCACAGAATGCGAGGGGAATCCTACTTGTTCTAATAGCATTCCATGTGATTTCACCATATTGTGAAGGAGGGGAGCAAAAAAGGCCAAAAACGTCACCAGAAATGCCTTTGCAGCTTTTCCAGATTCTTTTAAAAAACAGTGTGTGTGCATATGAGAGGAAGTGCAAATCTGATTAGCCAGACAGGCGCAGGGGGAGGGGCTTGCTAAGAGGGTAAGTGCCCGCAGCCACCATGTGCGGTCATCTACTCCGGGAAAGCATCATCCAAGTTCTCAGTTTGGCTTGGAGGTCTGTAGTAGACCCCCACAACGACTTCCCTGCTGTTTTTCTCTCCCTTAATTTTTACCCAGATGCTCTCAACCTGGCTCCCAGGATTTAAGTTATGGATCTGTTCACAGGTGTACACATCCTTAACATATAATGCTACTCCACCACCCTTCCTGTTTGGTCTATTTTTTTTTTGAAATAGGCTATACCCCTCTATTAGTACATTCCAATCATGAGACTCATCCCACCAGGTTGCAGTGATGCCTATTATGTCATATTTGTTTTGCTGTACTAAGAGTTCAAGTTCATCCTGTTTATTTCCCATGTTCTGTGCATTAGTATAGAGACATCTAAGACCATGGGTCATTCCCCCATCTGTCTTTTAAAGGTTTTATTCCTCTTACTGTTGGGTTCTTGTACTATTTGCCTTGTTGTCTGTATAACATTTGGGCCATCACCAGCCCCTTCCTTTTTATGACACCTCCTACGATTTTTTTTTAAAAAAACTTTACTTTAAAAACAACAACAACAGAGTAATCTATGGAACATGTGTCTATTGCCAGGAACTGAACAGATCTGAGAACTCATCAGTGCTTTTGAAGATTTGTCAAACATGATATTGGTGGGTATTTTGATCACACTGTAGAGAAGACAGACCAGATGGTAGAAAGGATTAATTATCAAGCCCCCTGAAAATTAAGATAAGTAGCTTACATTTGATGTGTGGAGAGGTATAGGATTTTTGTAGCTCTTAGTGCAAAATCCCAATCCTGAAATACCCTATGGCTTTGACCACTGTAAATCTGTGTGTCCGCAATCTAGTTTTTGGCACCCTGTATTTGAATCACTTGGGCAGGGCAAAATCTGGTCATGATTTAGAAGGAAATAAAAATACTGCTTCTTGTAGCCTTGAATGATGCACTGACCAATAAGTATACCCAACCTATGGTAAATCAATATTCAGTGGCACCAGATGGATACCAGAATATTTATTTACCATAGGATAAGTAAACTGAGTACCAGTAAAAGGTGAAGTGGCTCTCTGTTATAATGCCAGGTGCAAGAAAAATAATCTAACAATGCTTTGTATGGAAATAACTAGCATGAAAAATCCAGCATGAGAGCCGTGGGATGAGGACCCACTATTTGGTGTTGGAGGAAAGACACATGTGGTCCAAATGCACTGAACCTTAGTGTAAAAACAGCTGGGAGCAGAAGGCAGGCCAAAACGACGTGTCTTTGTAGCTTTAAACTTCTCACTTTAATTGCCATGGCAGCTTCCTATGGGTCCTGGGCACTTGAGTTTCTGGGTGAAAATTCTATATGACTGTCCAACTGCAGACCCTAAGATTCCATAGGATGTTGCCATGGCAATAAAAGTAGAATTGTAAAACTATAATGTTGTGGTATGAAGGGGCCTGTAATTGATTTTGTACAATGCCAATCAAAGACATTTTGCTGCCAGATGCAAAGAACAAGATGGCACCCACTCTTCATTCCCCGTACTGGTTTTGCAATTGAATCTTACTTCAGCACTGTTGATGGGGCTGTATCTTTCATCATACTTGAAGGCAGGAGACTAGCTTTGGAGGCATAGGGAAAGCTACATAGTCCACACAGTTGTTGCCCAAGAGGTCACCACTGTGCAGTGCCTGAGGCAGCTGCTTCAATCTGTCTAATGGTACGGCTGGCCAGGCTATTATACACTGTGTGGCAGACAAGATGAAGTCAAGTTCATATGGACAAAAAAGAAAGAAAAAATTATATTTAAGGCAATGAGTGGACACTTTCATAAGTTTTTCATTTCATTTTGGTCTAATTGAGGGCCTTGCAGCATTCAGGGGTAAAAACACTGAGGGAAATGTAAACAAAGAAGAAAATGGCTGTTCTCTATTGTCAGTAAGGATTAAACTACAGGACCAGACACATATGAAAAGAACACACAGGGATTTTTATTAGTAAAGAAAACATTGAAAATGCACTCACTTGTGTTGACTCCATGTCACTTTGTGATGAATTCCTCTTTCTCTGACTGACCAAAGGCATGCAAGCCTATTATAGTGACCTTCAGGATACGTGCTGTCTTTCTCAAACCATAATAATACACACTGTGGGGTCTCAAGTTTACACCTTACTGTCAGCCAAGACTGTGGTTGTGTCATGTGTACTTTGTTGAGCCACAGCCTCCCCCTAAAGCAAATAGAAGGAGAAAGAAAGTGGAGGGGAGGGGAATGGAAAATTAAGTAACCATTTAATGCAGAAAGATGGCATGACACAGAAGAGCCCAATCCCATGTGAATGGGGAAGAGTGTCATAAAACAAAGGAAGATAAAAAAGTGCAGGTGCAGGTGAAAGGTACCTGATTCAGAAGTGAAGCTTCACTGTAGATCATGAGCCAAAGAAATGCAGGTGTTCCTGGTATACCTCCCATGAAACAGTTATGCTTTTCAAGGGGGACAAAAGATATTTGCTTATTGCTGTTTTCCCTCTTTCATTCACTGCCAGTCATCCAAGTGTCTAACTATGATTGTGGGGAAGACACTTTCCAATTTACTCCTTGACTATTAGCTTGAAATTCCCCAGCACCGTGAAGGAATGGCATCAAGGTGCCATTATGGAACCTGAAGATTTTGTGGGCCATTGAAAAGTCCTTAGTCAGAAAAGTCAGTTTACATATGACTGTGGCCCCAGGGAGTGCGCAAGGCTGCCAGTGGTCTGTGACCAGTCAGTATTCACCAGGGTGGAGAAGTGGCTTCCTATTTGTCTTAAGGGCTAGCCAATCAGAGTCAGCCAATCAGGGCCAACCAATCAGCTGCTTCAGCTGCAAATAGGAAGAACAGGTTTCATCTGAACTTGATCAAGGGCAAAAAAATTGGTTATCTGACCAAAATGCCATGAGCGCACTTCCACAGACCTTGGGAATGTTCATTTCTTGGACTATAACTCCAAGAATTTCTCAACCAGATTCTGTAGACAAAAGAAATGTACAAGTCCAAGCTGAGCTCTGCTTCCTAGGCAGGATTACCATTAAAAGGATGTATGTCTGTTGTTGTTTTTAGTTTAACTGCCATCAAGTCAACTTCGACTTATGGTGACCCTATGAATGAAAGAATTTCAAGTCACTCAGTCATCAACAGCCCTGCTTAGGTGTCCTAAACTCACAGTGGCAAGTGCCTGAGGAGCAACAGAGGAGGGGTGCAGGAACAACAGAGTAAGGGGAGCAGTTCAAGTTCAAGTGAAAGCCTTCGACTTCACTCTGTTGCCAATTGTCCACAATAGAAGCAAGGGAAGTCAAGAGCCAATCCAGCAGTCAACAGTCCATACAAGATGCAAGAGTAGTCAAGAGATTAGTGGTTTTTAATTCATATTTGTTTAATGTTTTTTTATGGGGAGGGTGGGAGTGGGGGTGTTTAGGGATTTTATTTGTATTGTATTTTAAATTTTGTAAGCCGCCCCGATTGTTTTAACAGAGGGGCGGGGTATAAATAAATTTTATTATTATTATTATTATTAAGAGCCAGTCCAGAGTTCAATTACCAGGTGTTCATACCAGATGCCAGGGAAACCAATAGCCAGTCCAGAGTCCAGTAGAATCATGTCTGAGGTCCAAGTCCATGGTCAGCAAGGGGTTAATGCAGTAGTTCAGAAGTCTGTCTGAAGCCAAGACAAAACAGGAACACAAGAGGAAGGCAACAGCTTAAGATAAGCAGTTGTCAGCACTGAGATTCGAAGGAAAACTGCTTCTAGATTTATAGCTAGAGTTTCAGGGCCAGGTGGAGCTAATTAAGGAGGAAGCAGGTCAACATTTGGTATTTAAACAGCAGCATTGGGCATAGCACGTCTCCCTCCTGCGTTCAGAGGAGGGAGTGGCATGGTGTCTAGATCATCCATCACTGGCTGACCAACTGTTTGTTCTTTAGAGTGAGGTATGTGTTCTTTATCTGCTTCAGCTGCCCTTTTGGGTGGAGCCAGGGTAGTATCTTCAAGCTGAGCCAGGCTGTCTCTTTCTGTTTTTTTCAGACTGGGAAGATTATCAGACAGGGACAAAAATAGCACCCATGTCTCGCTATCTCCTTTCCCACTGTACTCTCATCCTTGTAATGCTAGAAAAAGGAAAGTTTCACACACATACCTTTGCCACTTCTTTTCCTCCCCCCGGCAGCCCAGGAGTGAATGCAACTCTCATGAAGTGGAGATGGAAATGGAAATCCCGGCCATTCTTGCAGTAACCAATGATACTGCAAGACATAGCCTCCAGAAAATCACAAGGGATTATGATGCTTTGGGTAGGAAGCTGGATGCACAGATAGTAATTTCGTCTGTCCTTCCAGTGGAAGGGCATAGCCCAGGAAGGGAGAGAAGAATAGTGGAGGTGAACAACTGGCTACATAGATGGTGCTGCTGGGAACAATTTGGCTTTCTGGACCATGGGATGTGGTTTCAGGGAGGTGGACATCTGGCAAGGGATGGGTTGCATCTCACAGCAGTTGGCAGGAATGTTTTTGCTAAGACTCTGAAAGATCTGATGAGGAGGGCTTTAAACTGAGTTGTATGGGGGAGGGAGACAGTATTTTCGAGGACAGGAATTCATCAAGTGCTGGAGATAATAGCCCAAATGTTATACAGAGAACAAGGCAAGAAGCACAACAGCCCAACAACGGGAGGAATAAACCCTTTAAAAGGCAGATAGGGGAAATGACCCATGGTCTTAGATGTCTCTATACCAGTGTTTCTCAACCAGGGTTCCCTGGAACCCTAGGGTTCCCTAAGAGCTTGCTAGGGGTTCCCCCACAGATTGTGATTGTGGAGGGAAAGCAATAGCAGTATATAGAATAACTTTTATCCAGGGGTTCCCTGACACCTGTAAATTATTTTCAAAGGTTCCTCCAGGATAAAAAGGTTGAGAAAGGCTGCTCTATACTAATGCACAGAGCATGGGAAATAAATAGGATGAACTTGAACCCTTAGCACAGCAAAACAAACATGATATAATAAGGCATCACTGAAACCTGGTGGGATGAGTCTCATGATTGCAATATACTAATAGAGGGATATAACCTATTTCAGAAACATAGACCAAACAGGAAGGGTGGTAGAGTAGCATTATATGTTAAGGATATGTACACCTGTGAACAGATCCATGACTTAAATCCTGGGAGCCAGGTTGAGAGCATCTGGGTAAAAATTATGGGAGAAAGAAACAGCAGGGTTATCATTGTGGGGGTCTACTACAGACCTCCAAGCCAAACTGAGGACTTGGATGATGCCTTCCTGGAGCAGATGACCACCCATTCAGAAAGGAGAGATGTAGTGGTAATGGGGGATTTCAACTATCCCTGGTATTTGTTGGAAGTCCAACTCTGCCAAGAATATAAGGTCCAACAAATTTCTCACTTGCCTTGCAGACAATTTCATTGTTCACAAGGTGGAAGAGGAAACAAGATCAGCTATTTTAGATCTGATCCTAACCAATGGGGATGACCTGGTTAATGAAGTGGAAGTGATGGGATCCTTACCAGGGAGTGATCATGTTCTCCTGGAGTTTGTTATACAGAGGAAAGGGGAAGCCAAGCATAGCCAGACATGCATTCTAGACTTTAAGAAAGCTGATTTTTTTTTTAAAAAAAACAACTTAGGAAATTATTGGGGGTGATCCCATGGCCAGGAATACTAAAAGAGAAGGGAGTTCATGAGGGATGGGAGTTTCTTAAAAGTGAGATATTGAAGGCACAACTTCAAACAGTTCCAATGAGGAGGAAAAGGGGGAGGTGTCTCAAGAAACCAGGATGGATGTCAAAAGAACTCTCAACTGAGCTAAAACTTAAAAAGGGCATGTACAAGAAATGGAAAAAGGGAGAAATCACCAAAGAATTCAAACAAATAGCCAGCTCATGTAGCACTACTACTGTCAGAATAGCCTCTTGCCTCATAAGAGCATGCAGTCCCCTGACCACAGAAAGGTAGTGCCATGGTGTATACATATCTGTACACATCTGTATGGATCTTTTAAAACTAATTGTCTCCAGTTTTCAAGCACCTTGATACTGAAATGGGGGTTCTCTGCCCTCTATTATGAAATCCATATTCATATGCTAAGGTTTTAGGAATGTCCCAGACAACATTACAAGCAAAATGCTTCATTGTGTGGCTGATGTGAGTAACTGTGTGCTTGCGTGCCTGCCTCCCTGTACAACTGTGGACTTTATCAGACTAGCATCTAAAAATTCTGTAATTCCCCAAATGAGGAAAGTGGGAAAATAGTGGAATTATTACACTTATTATCACATGTCACTGTAATCATGTGAAAATGCCAAGGAATTATTGCACAACCACCACCAACGCTTTAAGAATGGAGTTTACTTCTGTGATTTAGCATGATTTAGCATTGAGAGCTATTGACGGCTTGTCCCGTCAATCAAAAGTGATGCTTTATTTGTGGCTGGAGCACAGTTTGACCACGCGAACATGACAATGTCATGTGCTAGTAGGAATAATTTGCGCTACTGTGATGTTGTAATTGTGCAATTTTTGCCGCGTCTGATACTGATACAATTTTTGCTGCCTCCTTTACTCTTCCATTCAGCTGAACTGAGTGAAACAATTGTAAATTTCCCTTCATTTGCCAATCTTTTAGAGTTAATAATGGTTACCAGTGTGTGTTCAGACCATCTGGTAATCCATAGAAGATAATAGCAAATGTATCTTATTTTCACTTCAACCCCAAGATTAAAGGTCTGTGTTGAATGTTGGAAGAACACCAGAACACCCAAGGGCCAAATTAGCAATGGAGAGATTTTCCGTGCTCTTTTGAAGGAAAGATAGATGCAGGGAGAGCAATTTGAGGCTGGTGGCAGTGGTGAGAAGCTCTTAGTCAGGCAACCACAGATGAAGTGAACCAGAGAAAAAGCCTCCAATAAACAGCCTTTAAGAACCTGTGAGCATGGCGTGATTGAAAACAGAATCTAGACTCAACACAACTTACAGGCTAAGCAGTTGTATCTCTGTGGCAAAGTGATGACTCAGGCAGATGTCTGCTTGTGATGGCATGTGAAAGAATAATTTGTGGAGGAACCCCAACGCAAGTGCCACCACATCAGTGCTGGTGCAGTGCTGTTCCTGAGGCCTATAGGAATGGAGACTTACTGGAAGGCAACATAAGAATCTGGGCATGGATTAATTTATATTAAGTTGACAACTGGGAAGAATAATTCTGAAGTGGTCTATATCTTAAGGGCCAGTTTTTGTAGGGCCATAGGCAAAGTACCACCAGGTGGGATCCCTTCCACTGTAGATGGGCTCCTAGCAGTGGGTTTACCTGGAGCAGCAGGGTGGTCTTTTTAGTTTTCTAAAATCCCACTGGCATATCATTGCTCTGGGGTATTGTGGAAATTTAAAATGATCATTTGCTTCCATGTCGTAAATCTGTAACTAGCCTCCCAAGGCAAATACCATGATGTTGGATGCTGAGGCTGTATCTGCACATTCTTCATTCCTCACTTGCTGCTTCTCCTCCCGTACATCAGCATTTGAATAATGAAAACAGAGATGTCTCTTTGTGCTGCTCAATCCTATAATGAAGAAGTGAAATGTCAAATGGTGCGCACTCATGCATCACTGATCAATAGGATTCCTCCTTCATCACTGAAAAAGAAAAAATGCACCATGAAAAAAAGGACAAAAGAGGATATGGATTTGCCTAAAATTTGTATATATGTTTAGCAGCAAATTTGGAAGTAATTATTATAGTTCCCCATCTTCCCCCTGCAAGTTCTTAGTCTGAATCTTAATAAGGGTAATTTCTGTTCATTTATACTTAAGGAATATGACAAGTTGAAACATACTATCACTGAATTGGGAGGGACCTCAAATATCATCTAATGCATGTTGATGTTGATACAGGAAACCCACCTCTAGAGTGTTCATGGTAGGTGGCCATCCAGCTTCTGCTTCAAAAAAACTCTGATGATGGCAAGTCTACCACTTCCTGAAGCACTCCATTCCACTGTCAAACAGCTTGTACCACAAGGAAGTCCCTCCTAAAATTTAGTGGAATTGCTTTTCTTGTAGATTGAATCCATTCTTTTTGTCCTACTCTTTGAGTGATTTCAACATCTGTATAAGAAGCCTTCACATATGTGAGGATGACTGTGTTCTCATGCCTTAATCATCTCTTCTTTAGGCTAAACAACTCCTTCAACCTTCCTTCTATCCAGCCTTCTCTGGATATACCCTACACTTGTCAATATCCTTAAACTATGGTACCCAGAACTGAACACACTACTTCAGTGGCTCTTGACCTTTTCTTTACCAGGGACCTTCTTTAAATATATATTTTTTGCTGCAGACCCCCCAAGACTTAACTCAAGATTTAAACAACAACAACAACTGATGATGATGATGATAATAATAATAATAATAATAATAGATGATGACTGGAGGGGGAGGTAAAACTTTTCTCCTGCTTCTTCTTGCAAGTTTGTGGCTGGAGAGGATTGAATGGCAATGTGCAGGTCAAGCCAGCCTTTCCCTTGGCTCATGTAGCCATGCTATTGCAAGGCAGGAGATGGGCCGAGCAGCCTTTAAGTCTTCACAGACTCCCTGTGAGGACATTGTGGCCTCCTGGGGGTCCACGGACCAGTTAAGAACCACTACACTACTTCATTAAATAGTACTGTGTTACTAGTGGCACCGGCTGCCAACTTTCCACTTCAAGGGTTTTGTTACAAACTAAGAAGGTCCTGAACAATTTGGAACTGGGATATCTGAGAGGATACTTTTTGGATCATAAATCTGCTTGGCTGCTGCATTCACCATCAGAAGTCCTCCTGATTGTGCCATATGTTGGACAACTGGGGAGGGAGAGGAAGGCCTTTGCTGTGTTGGTGCCCTTTCTCTGGAATACCCTCTGAATCCCTCTAGAAATAAGACACATGGTGACTTTGTTGTAAGTTATTGTTACTTGCTATAAGCTTTGACTTATGGCATCCCAATGAATGAGTGGCCTTGAAGGCATCCTGTTATCAACAGCTCTTCTAAGAATGTTAATACTTTTTAAAAATTCATGTTGACATTTGATGACTGGTGATGTTTTTCATTTAAAATTTTAGCTTGCAGACTAAAAAGTAGTTTGTTATTTTTAGAGATATTTTAGTTATGTTCTATATTGGCTGGGATCCAATAAGTGTGGCCCATGAACTTCAGGCAGTCCACAGGGCTGTTTTTGTGGCCCTCAGGGCCCCCTGGGGGTGTCCAAAATGTTTTTTGGTAATGTTTTTGCCCCCAAATGCCCTCTAGGGGTGTGGAGCATTTTCACACACACACCAAGCTATCTTAGGTCTAGGGATGGGCTTTTTTAAAAACTGGAAGTAAACCAGAAGTGACTTCCAGTCACCTCCTGTTTTGAAAAAAGGTCTCTCCTGGGCCTACAATCACCCAGGAGGGGCTAATAATATGGTGAAATGCCCCCCACAGATCCCAGAAAGCATTGAGGGACATTTTGGAGCAATTTTATTTTTGCATTGGTGGTGGGGTGTGGCCCCCTTTAGGTCTCTTAGGGGACAAATGCAGCCCTGTAGCCTCTCATAGTTGCACATTCTTGCAATACAGACACTAAACAGATGCAACTAGAACTTGTGCTAGTGATTCTATGTTGTCCAAGCTTCCTTAAGGAGGTATCCAATACCTCCTTACACACATGGTTCACCTGGTACTGTAATGGCTGGTGATCCAGAGGCCAGACACATCTTTGTCTTCCACACACATACCCATCACCATGATGACTATTGAGAAGCCTTTTGAGGTGTGCCTTTTGAGGCTGGGTCTTCTCATGCAACCACTAGCCTGGCTGCTATGTCCTCCCTTTCCAGCTGTCCATGATGTGGCATTTAACAAAACTAGCAGAGCTTTCTATTTTGCCAGGCCTCAATAGATTCCTGGCCATTGATTGTTGTACATTGGCTGCATGTCAGGTAGTACAGGAATATTTCTAAATAAGCAAATACCATGTGGCCAACATTTTATTAAATGTCATAAATATGAAATATTTTCATATAGTAGTCTGATGTCCCACCTCAGTGGTTAAAAACAAGCACGATATCTCTGAAGTTATAATCACCCATAGGGCCAGCCCTACCATTAGGCAGAGTGAAGGTGTTCCCTCAGGCATTAGATGCTGGGTGGTGTAGAAGGGGAAATGGCAGTGGTAACCTCCTGGTTGTCCCCTCTGTTGTAGGACAGAGCTGTATATTCCATACAGGCTGATCTGCATCCCTTAAGGTAGCCTCCTGCCCTCAGGTGAGATGCAGAATGGTAGAATATTATCCTAGCACCAGTGTTGACATAAGAGACAACTGCCAGTCCAGTCAGCTTCTGAAGTTCTTGTCTTTTGCCTCAGGTAGCAAAATGTTTTGGACAAGCTTTGATTCCTCCTTTGCTGTACTGTCTAGATCTTTCTTTCTATTATTTTCTTTGTTGCTCTATAGATGGACCTGATAGGAAGACCCAAGGACTTGTTCACTTGGGCAAGCTCAACAGACACATTTCCCTCTTGTGCATTGTGTCCAACTGATATTTAGGGTCAGGAGTAAATTTTCTCTCAGGTCAACAGCTTTGTGACCTCGTTTGGTGACCTCTTCCCCTTTTTAAACCTTCTCTTGAAATATGTGGCATGGCTCATTTGCTTCAGCCATGTAGGTTTGTTTTTGTAAATTGATTCTTCATCCTACAAGCACTGCTGACCTGTCTTACTAGCTAGATAGGTCAATCACTTAGGAGGGGTTGTATATAGAAGGTCCTGTCTGAGTGATGAGGCACCAGACAAAACCCTTTCCAGGTGCTGTCCAGGACTAGGCTCTCCTCATACCCAAACACTAAGCCCTATAATGATGGGTATTTTGCTACTTTAACATATATAATACAAGTCAGTTTGGAAGGATGAAAGCTATAAGGAGGTGAAAATCTGCAAAGCACAAGCTTTCCACCTTGGGGCTCATTCCAACTTGAGACCATATCAGATTGCATGTTCTCTCTTGCCCCTGGCATGGAAAATTGTACATATTTCTGTGCATTTCCCCCCAACTTGGATACTTGTTTGTGTGCATTTTTCTCCGGTGATGAAAACATACTGTATTTGTTCACATTTTTTTCATTCCCATTTTTTCAAATGAGCACATTTTTGAACGCATTGTTAATGTGGCATGAATTGCACTGGATGTGATGTGGAATTTTCAAAGTTTCCCCTTCAGATGCTCATAAATGTATGGATTTATGAACAATGATTTGCATTCAGGGCCTCGCACATTTTTTTTCCTCTTCCCATTATACTTTTTTATTCAGTTTTCCTATATTATACATTTATGCATTACTTTTCTTAATTTTACAACTACACATATATAAGTTATATTATATATCCTTTTAACTTGTAATTTCTTTCTCCCAATTGTAATTTTACCAACAAATACAATAAACAAAGTTTATATATAGTTGTTATCTCACAATTTGTCACAATATCTCAATATCTTTAAGTTTTATACCAAAGTGACTTTATTACTATATACAAACTATAATTTCAATGACCAACTTTCAAGACCCATTTGTATAAATTCCTATTACCTCATAGATACAAAAATGCGAACCTTACCCTGTTGACTTCCTTTATCTATCCTTGTGCTGGTATGTTCCTATCATCAAATGTTACTCTATAGTCTCCTTTAAGTCCTTTTTATCCTCAAACATATCTAATCTTATTACCCGTGTCTCCTGCTCCATTTTTCTCACCTCTATGCTAAATTTACTCCTGTAATTCTGTATTATCATTTGTTGATAACCATTTATAAGTGTGATACCATATTCCCATAATCGGCACCACATATAGCTAACATAATATTTACTGCTGGGTCATTTATCATTTATTATAATTATACATATTATAATTATTTATATATACATAGTTTATTTAATCTTCTTCTAAGTTAACCTGCATTCCTCTCTAGCTAGCAGGTAGCCCAATAAGAGTATTGTCCAGCTCTCCAGACTTTTGCAAAAAATCTAACACCGGTTTCCATACCAATTTAGTTCTTTGGATATTAGCTTGTCTCAATCTATTTGTTAAATCATCCATCTCAATTAGGTCCCATAACTTGTCCCTCCATTCATTAATAGATGGTTCTTCTTTTAGCTTCCATTTCTTCGCAACAATCAATCTAGCCACTGTGATCATATACAATATGTTTTTCCAATACTTTCCCTCATCCATCTTGTTAAGTCCTTTAATTATATTCAATAGATAAAGCTCTGGGGAAAACTCTTATTTTATCTTTAGAATGTTATTAATCTCATCATGTATTTTAAACCAAAACTTCTTTACTTTGGCGCATTTCCACCATAGATGTATCAGAGAGCCTGGGTCTCTTCACATTTCCAGCAATTTTTATTAGTCATTATCCTCATTTTATTTAGTCTTATTGGTGTAAAGTACCATCTATGAACTACTTTCAGATAGATCTTCAACAAAAAGAGCAAAGAACCAAGGTAAACTGCCGAAAAGTTTCTTTGAGTTAAAGGAAGACCTGGCCCTACTGGATGTGTGGACCTCAATAAAACAAGGGGAAAAAGGTTATACCTTCCTCTCTGAACAATATAAATCCATGTCATGGATTGATTTACGCATGGTCACCAAAAATCTTATTACACAAGTACAAGAAATGGAGATCCGAGCGAAGATAACCTCAGATCATTTCCCGGTTAAGATAGCCCTCAGAGCAGAAACAAGTGAACGACATGATTGGAGATTAAATGAAAGCCTCTTGAAAGATGAAGAGCTATTGAAAGAACTTAAACAAGAAGTCAAAGAATACTTTGAAATTAATAATACAAAAGATAGCCAGATGAAAGTGATCTGGAACACAGGGAAAGCAGTTATTAGAGGCCTACTAATAAAGAAGGGTTATGAAAAGAAAAAATGAAAGTCTGACAGATATGCTTTTTTAACTAAGGAATTAAGGATAAGACAGGAGAAATTAAAGGAAAACCCCAAAGATGATAAGTCAAGTAAACAAATAGCAGCACTCCAGAAACAACTCAATTGGGAAACCATGACAGTTATTGAAAAAGCAATGAGGAGATCAAATCAAAACAATTTTGAACATGCTAATAAGATCAGCAAATGGATGGCGTATAAATTAAGGAGAGAAAAAGAAAAGAAGGTAATTGTAGCAGTCAAAAATAAAGATCAGTTGGTAACGAAACAAGAGGGCATCCTACAGGCATTTCAAGAATTCTACAGTCAGCTATATGATCAGAAGGAATTAACAGAGCAAGAAAAAAAAAGGTTTAGAAGATTATTTAGAGGAACAAGATGTAATAAAAGTAAATGAAGACCACAAGAAATTATTAAATGCGCCAATATCCATGATGGAGATTGTTGAGACTATAAAGTATTTAAAGTTGAACAAAGCTCCAGGTCCAGATGGCTTCACAGCAATCTTTTATAAGAAAGTAATAGACGAAATAAGCATACCACTATTGAATACATTTAATGACATTGAGAAGAATGGGATCCCTGAATCATGGATTAGCACTAACTTGACACTGATACTGAAGAAAGGGAAAGATGAGAACGATGTTGCCAGTTACCGACCGATCTCACTCCTTAACCAAGACTACAAAATATATACTTCCATCCTAGCTAAATGTTTAAAAAAAGTATTGAAAGATATAATTCAAGATGATCAAAATGGGTTCTAACCAGATAGAAGGATGAGCAACAACACAAGGTTAATCCTAGATTTATTGGAATACTTTGAAGTACATAATGAAAAAAAACTTGGTCTGATCTTTATAGATGCAGAAAAAGCGTTTGACAACGTGCAATGGGACTTCATGTTTGCGGTGTTGAACAAGTTGGACATGGGGGAAAAATTTATAAAAAGAATTCAGCAGATATATAAAGAACAGAAAGCGCAATTGCTGGTGAACAGAGAAAAATCAGGGTATATTAACATCAGAAAAGGTACAAGGCAAGGATGTCCCATTTCGCCGTTGCTCTTCATTATTGTATTAGAAGCATTGATTAATAATGTTAGATCCAATACAAAGATTCCAGGGGTTAAAATTGGTGGACAATCGTATAAATTGAGGGCTTTCGCAGACGATCTAGTTATTACCCTGGAAAATCCAGTGGAACAGGTAAATTAATTAATGAAAGTCTTAACTCACTTTGGTGAGCGTTCAGGATTCAAAATAAATAAGAAAAAAAAATGAAAATTTTGACTAAGAATATGAGTATTGCAGAAGAAAAAGAACTCTAGAGTTTAACTGGATTCGAAACAATTAAAAAAGTTAAATATCTAGGGATTGATATTACTAAAAGAACTGGTGACCTGTTTGAAAATAACTACAAATGATTGTGGGATGGAATTAAAAAGGATCTGGACACTTGGAGGAGATTAAATCTTTCATTACTCGGAAAAATAGCCTCAATTCAAATGTTGATACTCCCTAGGTTGTTACATCTCTTTCAAAACTTGCCAATAATTAACAATGAGAAGATCTTCGAAAATTGGGAAAGAACATTAAAAGATTATATTTGGGAGGGAAAAAAGGCAAGAGTTAAATGGTGTAATCTGATAGACGACCAGAAAAATGGTGGATGGGGTTTACCCGATCTAAGACTCTACTATGATGTGGCGGCGTTCATTTGGCTAAGAGACTGGATAACCTTTAAAAATGGGAAAATACTAAATGTAGAGAGACAAAATACATGCTACGGTTGGCATGCTTACCTGATTTACAAGAAAAATAAAGTAAACAAAGACTTTGATAACCACTGCATCAGAAGATGATTGCTAAAAGTCTGGTGGAGATACAAAGATAACTTTCATTACAAGATCCCGATTTGGATCTCGACACAGGAGGCATTTCAATCAAGATGGAATAGCCCCACCCGTTGGTTGAGATATTCAGATTTAACAGATATTAATGAGGAAGGTATAAGAGCTCTTAAAAGGAAAGAAGAAATAGTTAGGCAATCCAATATCAATTGGTTTACCTATCTCCAATTAAAGGAAAGGTTTAATGAAGATCTGAAAGAGGGGGGAATTGAGTCAGAACTTAATGTATTAGACAAGCTAATCTGGGCTGAATCTACAAAGAAACTAATATCTAAGATTTACAAACTTCTCCATACTAGAAAGCTGGAGCAAGAAACAGTTAAGGACTATATGGTGATATGGGCCCAAGATGTTGGGTATAATATAATCTTGGAAGATTGGGAAACAGCAAGAAGAAGAACCATGAAATTTACAGCGTGCCAATCCTTAAAAGGGCCTCGCACATTTTAAAATGTCATAAACATGTATACATTTAAGAGTCCAACACATTTCTCACCCATCCCTAGAAAGAAAAGCTACATGAAACTGCACATTAGGGAGAGACTGGAAAACATTAGAAATGCAGGTTAACCCCTGTATCTGCAGGGGATACATTCCAAGACCCCCTGTGAATACCTGAAACTGTGGATAATAGGGAACCCTATTATTTTCAATGAGACAAATGCAGGAAAGTGACCATAGAATCTCATCAGAGGACCTACTAATGCTTAGAGAGAACATATTTTTCAGATTTGGGTAAATGAAACCATGGATACTGAATCTGTGTATACAAGGGTCGACCTGTAAGGCAAAAATTAGACACCATAGGAAGGAGCAGGCAAATAAATAAATAAGTTTGGGATACTGGGTGCCTTCTATGGAAATCCTATACACACTTATCTAGGAGAAAGATTAATCAAATTACATGGGTCTTACTTCTGAGCAAACACTCATGGGATTGTGGTATAAATGACCTCAGTATGAACAAGCTCTGTAAATCTACTCTTCTCTTAAGCACTAACTAATCTACTGCTTTTCCTACAGAATACTTGTTCAATTGCTGAATGACCGCAAATCATCTTATTTTAAGAAATGATGACTAAGGATGAGGTCTAACCAGGAGGAAGACTGACATCAAGTTGTTGATCTAGGCAGAATATTGAAATACCTAGTTTGATTCATACTGCCAGCCTCATAAACAGAAAAGAGTAAAACAGAGCTCAGAGTTCCACAGTAGCCTTTCCTCTTAAAGGAGATGACTGCTTTAGTCTGTTTCAGCATACAAAGGAAGTGGGGTTGGGGAAAGAGAAAGCACCTAGCAGCATCTCTAGGTGCCCTGGTGGCGCAGTGGTTAAATGCCAGTACTGCAAGCCACCACATCGCAAGTTCGATTCCAGCCGGCTCCAAGGTTCACTCAGCCTTCCATCCTTCCGTAGGTCGGTAAAATGAGTACCCAGCTTGTGGGGGGCAATTAGCTAACACACATTGGAAACTGTTTAATGCAGTGTAGATGTGTAAATAGCTATTGCTTAAAACAATTTGTAAAACGCTCTGATAGCCTTGTGGCGGAAGAGCGGGGTATAAATAAATAAATAAATAAATATCTTTGGAACTATTTTTTAAGCATGATCTTTTATGGATTTCAACCCACTTCTTAACTTGCACTGATGGAGTGCATAAAAATCCATCGAAAAATGTTGCTAGATTCCTTCTCCCAGTTCCTTTCCCCTTTATCCAATCAGGGATGTTTAATTTTGGCATCAATATTTTGCTCTTGCAGACTTTGAAATTACTGCCATAGATTGGAATTAACAGACAGAAAAGGGAGAGATTATCAAGAGAGGTGGGTTTTTTTCCAGTCTCACCACCTTCACTGGTATGGACACTGGAGACATTTCTTGATGACTGTCACTGGGCTCTGGAACTCCCTCCCTAGAATGGCCCCCTCCTCGCTGTTCTTTCATTGGCAGGCAAAGACTTTTTTTAAAATTCCAACAGGATTGTAGAACCGAAGGGTTTAAGAACAGGGCTTTTAAGAGGTTGCTGTATTGTTTTAAACTATTTTTGATCCTTTTAAGTGTATGTTTTAAATACTTAAAAAATAAATAAAGACCAGGTAGTTTAAGTCAGTTTTAACATTGAGCTTTTGTATGTTTTTAACAATATGGCAATCATTTTAATTTGGAAGTAGTTTTGAGTCCCCAGTTTCTGGGGAAAGTGGGGCATGCATTATCATCATCATCCCCAGGGACTGCCTTCCATACACCAGGTTTGGTAGCTTTTGGGGACATCAACAGGAGTATGAACCTTCTGTGTAGATGTGCCTTAGGTGTTTAAGGCAGAGTTGCTGTTGCCATGTTTTTCATAGGCAGAGAGACTTCATGACTTTAACAACAGATGAAACCTTCTCTGTCAAAGAGGTGCAGTGAAGGTGGTGGTGAGGGGTGGAGAGAGGCTGGATGTTTAATCCATAGAGCTTGTGCTTAGAGCTTAGATGCAGCAACCTGTATCTAAAAGAGGGGGGGCATCTGAGACTTTGGACAGGAACAAGAAAGATGTTATAAAGTGAAGAAATCCCTCCTCTTGTCCACAGTTTGACATCACCCAGTACTATTCCATGAACCTCTCTTGCTTAGGATACCCAAATAATGTAATTTAAAAAATATAACAGGGTAATTTAAAATACAATAGGGTGGCCAGGGTTCCTGTATTACTGAGGACAGTCCTTCATTTGATGGGTTATGAAAGGACAGTTCTCCCTTTGAAGGGCTGTCTAGCCCAACTCCAGTTTAAAGAACCATCAGAAGGCAGAGCAAGGTTGTTGGTAGCTGCCCACCAACAGGGCTGGCCCAAGAATTTTGGCTGCTTGAAGCAAAGGATGTGACACCCTGTTCCTCAGTTGCATGTACAAAATGAACTGGATTGGCAACTGAATCTTACTTCCACACTTCTGGTAGGACTTCATCCTCCTCTAAACCTGAGAGTTCTAGGTAAGTTAAAGGAGTGCAGGCCAGGCTGTAAGACTGATCCATTTCTATCCTCCAACAAAGACTTGGCAGCTCAGAGGAGTGGCCAAGGGGCTGTCTGTGCTGCCCACCAGCTTTTGCTACTTGAGGCAGTTGCTTTATTTTTTCTTAATAGCAGGGCCACCTATAACCATCAACAGTTGGCCCCTGAACAACAGACAGAGCCAGGTACATAGGTCACCAAATCACCTTGCCCTCAAGAATGAGATGTCATGTATGTGGGCATGTAAAAGCTTAAAAATAAAAAATGCATTAAAGATCCCAGGGTGCAAGCCCTGTGGGAAAGTTTTCTTCAAAGTTAAAATGATCAGGAATTAACTTCTAGTATAGCATAGTGGCAGAGACTGGAAATGGGCCTCAGTTAGTTAAGTACTCAGACCCCAAGCATCTAAGAACAAAAAAACCAAACAAACAACTTCTTCTTGAAAGGAATACTTAAGCATTTACTAATGGCTTTTCAATCTACATATGCATAAGAAGCTACATCCTAACTAACTAATGGATTTAGGATAGAACTCACCAATCAAGTGAGATTGGGAAAGATAGGGAAAAAGGTAGCCATCTCTACAGAGCATGGAGGGAAGGCTCCATCTTCTTCAGAGGTAGAACAAAGAGTAATAGAACTTTGAAACCATGAAGTCAGTAGACCTGGTTCACATGATCATATGACTTGGCTGCGTCTCTAATTACAACCAATCCCACTAAGGATAGGTTGAGGAGAAGAGGGAGGAACTCTTTGGCATGCAGGAGGTCCCTAAAAACTTCCTAAGACTTGCTTGCTCTAATAGCCAGCAAGTGGGTGTGTGTGCAGGAAGAATGCTGGATTTTCCCAACAATGTATTTCTGTTTAAAACAGGGGTGAAGGATGTTTGGTCCTCCAGATATTGCTGGACTCTATCTCTGATGGTGATGGTGATGATGGTGATGGTGATGATGATGAAGACTTTATTCATTTATATCCTGCCTTTTCCCTTTTTACAGTAAAATGTACGGTAAAATGAGTACCCGGCTTGTGGGGGCAATTAGCTAATACACATTGGAAACTGCTTAATGCAGTGTAGATGTGTAATTTGCTATTGCTTAAAACAATTTGTAAGCTGCTCTGATAGCACTGTGGCTAAAGAGCGGGGTATAAATAAATTAAAAAAAATACAGCCATGTACAAACTATAACCAATATAGATTAAAAACGATACAAAACCACCATTCTCATATCTATCTATCTTGACATAATCAGTTCTTAAAATCCTGACAGAATAGGAAAGTTTTTGCTTGTCAGAAGAAGGAGAGCAAAGGGGAAGCCATTGTAGCCTCTCTAGCAAGAGAGTTCCAAAGTCTGAGAGCAGCCATTGTGGGATTTCATAGGCCACTGGCCAAGGTGTTGAATAAGAACCTCCCCAGCAGCAGCTTCTGGATTTGCACCCCTAGAAAGGACTGGAGCAACTGTAAAAGTTCCCCTCAAGATCCATCCCAGTGAGTTGACCTAGGAAGATGGTTGATGATACTGGAAGTTGCTGAGAGCTCCAGTAGAACCAGCATGGACATACTCCCCCTGACCAGTTCTTGCTATAGGTCATCCACCAAGATGCCCAATGCTGTCTCTGTCCACCATCCTTCGCTGCACTGGTAACACATCAAGATCTGAAGAGCCAACCATTCCTAACACCTGATTTACCGGTAAGTCTATTTAAACCATTTAAGTTATAATAATTTCTAAATGTGCATCTATACCTATAAATTAGCATATGTACATGTTTTGCAAATCTGTGTCCTCCTGTCTCTGTGATGCATTCTCTCTCTCTCTTTTGAGATGGATTAGTGTGGCCACTCTGTTCTGGTTGCTGGAAACTATTTATATTGTTTGTCCAAGAGAGGACATAACCAGGCCGCAGGGGAAGATGGACATTTGTTTGTTTGTACACAGTGAGGAAGCCAGCTTGGAGTGGGTGGAAAACAAAGGAGGGGGGTACATTAAAAAAAAAACAAACCCACAGTCATGTGCCTCCCTAGTTCCCCAGATGAGCTCAGGGGTTTTATAAGCCACAATTTCCCTCTAATCTCCAGGGTCCATTGGGAAGAACAGTCCCGCTAAGGGTTCCATTTTGTCTTCATCAGACTAGGCAAAAACCTAAATCTCAGGGAGATAATAAGATGTTTTCCTTGCCTGGGAGGAATAAACAAACAAGACCCTCTTTGCCAAGATCTGTTCACCAGGCCCACTTTTCCATGGCAGGGAAAATAGCCCTGTGAAATCTCTGTCTTTCTCACAGAAGGAAGTAAACAAAACATTTCAACCTGGCCCCTTGACTTCAGGACACAAGACTGTGAGTCTTCAGATCAGTGTGGGAGAAAATGCCTTCCCATCTTCCTTGTGGCATTGCTGGCTAGCTAGCTGGTGGCTCCTTAATCCTTAATGAGCTGAAGCTGAAGACCCCATTTTGCAGGGTCTGGCAAGGGAAAGCTTAGGCCTGGAAGTGGGTATGATTTTAACATCTATGTCTGGAGAAAGCATTAAAAAAAAAAAAAGCTTAGGGATGGGCAACGTGTGGCCCTCCCGATGTGGCTGGACTACAACTCGCATCATCTCCCACCCATACTCTCCAACATTTCAGAGATGATAAATGGGACATGTTTGGTCAAACAAGAGTAGTCAATATAGTAGAAGTTATTAATGAGGAAGAATACACAAGTTAAAAGAGGCTGCAGCAGTTTGCTTTTGCCAGAGTCTACAGGGGAGGCAAAATTCCACCCCTTCTCTCCTTTCCCCTTTGCTGAGTTAATTGAGTGCAAATTACTTTTGCATTTTGAATTCATTTTGTAGCAGTTGAAGGAATATGAGGACAAAAGGGGAAAGGAGGAGTAGAGATGATCTTGGACATTTTAAAAACAGCAGAAAAAGTGGGAAGTCAGAGGAGTAATTGGAATTGTTCCTGCCAAATTGGGAAAGTTGGAGGGTATGCTAACCATTGGCTATGTTGGCTAGGGCGGAATGGATTTGCAGTTCAACAACTTCAAAAGAGAAAAATGACTGAGTTCTTCCCATGATTCCTGACTAGTATGTTCCCCTAAGGTAGGAGTGAAGAATGATCAGTGCTTGGACAACAGCACTGTGAACTCCCCAGCCACTTTCTGGGGGTTCTGGGAGATGTAGCTTTATGTATTTACATGTAGGGAGAATTTTATTTCTCTCCTGCAAGAACACAACAGACACAGAAACTGCTGTCATCATACAAATTGGTGGCAGCTGGTGGCTTCCATGTCAGGGGTGGTGGGGAATCTGCCCCCAAGGAGCTAACCAAGGTGCTGAACCATATCTCTCAAATCAGTTCAGCACCCTGGATAGCTTCTTTAACAGTCAAATTAAAACCTGGAATGGATTCACTATTCCACTAATGTGGGAGGTCATGATTGACCAAAATACAAATATGTCCAGTGCCACCTAGTAATGGAAACATATACTGACAATATCCACACAGGGGAGAAGATATGAACCCAAGGAACAAATTACAGTAAGGTGAAGAATATATGGCCTTCTAGTGGCTAAAGGAGGAAGGGACCAAGGTTATGAGGGGACTATGTCCACCTGGAAAGCATGTTGCTTAGATGCCTGCTTGCCTTCTCTGCCACTTTCTGCACATCTGTCTCTCCACTACCTGTCTTCTTTGCCTCACAGCCATCCCTACCACTGCCTGCCTGCCTCTGCTGTCTGACCCTGCTAGCCTGTGCAGACATCTCACCATTGTTCCTGCTTTCCCTGAGGGAGATTGTGCCCACCTGGCTATGGTGGCAGGTAGCTTTGGATAGCAGCCTGCTTGCCTCCATCTCTTGTCAGAGCCTTCTTCCATTCCTGCCCTTGTCTGCTGGCCATCTAGGTAGTACTGCATGTTCTACTGTTGCTCTCATTGCTTCTGTCAGCTGCCATCATTTTCCACATTGCCTTTGCCTGGTTCAAGTAAAACAATTAAACCTTCAAAGTATGTTGCCTTTTGCATAGCTCCTGGCTCAGATAAAAGTCAACCAAGTAGTAAATCTTGTTAATTCTCTCCTGGCAAGACAGGTGTTATTGCAGAGCTGTAAACAGAGCATGGCAGTTAGGCAGGCCAGTCCAGTTGTATATATGATAGATGAGCAAGGGATAGGATCATGCAATGCACATGGCCATTCCAATGTGGGCATGATTTGTGTGTGTCAAAGAAGTAATGGTCTTCAAGACCTCCAAGACTTCTAGCCAATCCTTTCATTGACTTTTAGGATTTGTTCTGGCATCCTTACTGGTCACAAATTCTGGGACAATACTGAGGTCTTTGCAGAATATTATGGAGTCTTCCTACCTTGCCTACCAATAGTGCATTTAGTTATTTGTAGACTCTGGACTTAATAGAAGTGTGGCAGTGGGGAGTTGCTTAGGTAGCAAGCAATGTGTACCCCCCCCCCCAATGTGTGGTAAACTAGCCTGACTCCTGCTCTTGTTGGCATTGCTGCTGTCTACTGCAAAAGATATATCAGTACACATATATGAAGTTTCCCATTCCCAAGTACACACAGCCCTCAATGTATTGTTGCTGTGTTCCTTCAAGTTGTTTCCAACTTATGGTGAACCTATCACAGCATTTTCTTGGCAAGATTTGTTCAGAGGGGGTTTGCCTTTGCATTCCTCTAAGGCTGAGAGAGTGTGACTTGCTCAAGGTCACCCAGTGGGTTTCCTTGGCCAAGCAGGGATTTGAACCCTGGTCTCCAGAGTTGTAGTCCAATGCTGAAACCACTACACCACACTGGCTCTCTCACACAACTAAAGCACGCTTGAAAGATGCCCATCCAACCTCTGTCTAAAGGTGGAGAGTCCACCACCCTCTGAAGCAATCTATTCCACTGTTGAATAGCTCTTACAGTAAAAAAGTTCTTCCTAATGTTTAGGTGGAATCACCAGAACTTGAAAAGTTACTTTTATTGACCATAATACCCAGACATCTGCTCCAGTTATCATGGTCACTGGCCATGAGGATTCTGAGACTTGAAGTCCAAAAGGTAACATTTCCAAGTTCTGAGACTAATTTATAGCAGAGGAAGGGAAAAACAACATGGCTAGTAATGTGAACAACTTCTTTGTCTCTCCAAATATGCCTTGCTTCCAGTCTTCATGTTTTCTACAGGGTTTTCAGCTACATATTGCTTCAGCTTGGATCTACATACACATCTGCCCAGGAAAAATCTTGATGTTGGCACCTTCAGCCATCACTGAGTATCCATTATTCCAGCCTTATACAAACATTGTCGTGTGCGGGCAGACGTGATTCCAGGCATGGCTCTTGTGGGAACCCAGCGGAAATGCCCTGGGTTTCTTCAGCTGCTTCTAGTCATTTGCATTGGCAGGGGGCCTTACCAATACCCCACTCGCCCCCGCAAAGGCATTGCCAGCATCCTGAATCCCGTGTGTATGTGTCCACTTTTGTCTCACTTAAGGAGAAAGGGTTCAGTGCCTCTTAGCTGAAGGTTTTTATACTGGCCTCTTAACTGAGGATGAGCAAATGAGTCAGACCTTCAGTTACAATCCATGCTTTCTTTTCTTAAAGTGCTGTTCTGTTCTCTTCTAACTGGGCATTTCACTCCAGTTCTTTAGGTTTCCATACTACATCAGTCTAGCAAGTTAAATTCTCAGCATATTTCTATGACTTTAAAGCTAGAACTTCAAAAAGTTCCTTTTTGGGAGCACACTTCCCAGAATCACACAGCCAGCATGGCAACTAGGGGGATTCTGAGAATACATAGCCCACGCCCCCCAAATATTTTCAAGTTCTCCTAAAAACCATTCCACGGGTGCAGGCCTGTCAGTTCTAAACAGTTAATTTTCATTTCTGCCTTTCCAATTTATTGTCCCCCAGCCTTTTGTTTTGTTTTGTTGGTTACAATTGTTACCAACTCTGTCTTGCAAAAAGTTCACTAGGGTTTACATGTGGTTCCCAGCTGGCCTTGAATCCAGGCACTGCTGAGGCACCAGATCCTCTTAACCTTCAGCAAATGAACAACACTGAGCTTTGCCAGCTTTCTAATTGCCTCTGGTCCTGTACTTATAACAGCAGTATGATGTGAGACATGAAGCAGACCAAGCTTTCCCATCACTAGCGTCACAAACTTCGTTCATGCATGTTAGGCTGCTGTTAAAGGTGCAGGAGTGGGGCCAGGATAAAGAATTGGTAATTCTACCATTATAAGGCAACTTAGCATTTTTACAAAAATTTTCTCTGAATTTAGGGCCATCGTCAGCATGTGCCATCATGAGGTCATCACCTCGGGTGCATACTCTCCAATTGTCCCATTTTTGCAGGCACAGTTCCAATTAAACCTCTGTCCTACATTTTCAGCAGCTTTTAAACTGCCCCAATTTCTCTCTCCTCCCCCTACTTCCCCCCTTTGTCCTCAGCTTACTTCATTTTCTACAAAATGAGTTCAAAGTACACAAGTTGTTTGCACTCAGTTAACTCAACAGAGGGGAGAGGAGAAGAGAGATAATCTTGCCCTTCCCAGTAGGCTCAGGCAGAAGAAAATTGCTGCAGCCTTTCCTAGCTTGTGGGCTCTTCCTCATTAATAACTTTTGCCATCTTGACCATGTTGAGGAATTAGAGTGTCCCCTTTATTTTTGGAAACTCTATGAAGTTAAAACTGTTAACTTTCCTCTAGCAGCACAGCAGTTTAAGAAGGTGTGACTCAGTTGTACATTACTTTGCCCTAAACTCCAAGAAACAAAAGAGGCAGGTAGCTTCAACTTAAACAACTTAAAAGTGACTTATGTATATGCATTTACATATGCTTTGAGAGCCTAAAAGCTAACTAAATTAATGAATAGGTTTGGGTAAAAGAGAGAAAGACTCTGTCTTGACTCACCAGCTGAAGGAGTAGAGACAACTTGTCTGCTGAAGAAAAAGGTAAGACAGAAGCGCATGGTAACTACAGAAGCTGAGAAGGGACAAAATCTCTATGGAGATTTTCAGATGCCCCTTACCACGCAAGCAGCCTCCGGAGCAGTAATGAGGCTGCTGCATGGCAAGGGGTCCTTTTCAGATGCCGCCGCCCCTCTTCCAGGATCATTCGTGGCATGTACGTGAAGCTTTGGAAGCGGCCATGCCATATTTTAATCATGGGCAACTTCCATGGTGCAGAATGGTACGGCTGCTTCCAAAGCTTCACGTACGTGTCACGAGTGATCCTGGAAGAGGGACGGCGGCATCCGAAAAGGACCCCCTGCCCTGCAGCAGCCTCATTACTGCTCTGGAGGCTGCTTGCGCGGTAAGGGGCATCTGAAAATGTCCTATATGACCAAAAGCAACAGGGGTGCCCTAGGTCCCATGAGCTTGTTGCTTAGTTGCAAACTATGAGGGAGAAAAGGATTTCAACATGGAGGAAATTCAATTCTACCCATTACCCTCTTGCCCTAATGGCAACAGAATATGGCTGGGGGGGGGGGAGGGAAGACACACACAGATGTTTGGCCACCCATGTCCCAGTTTTCAGCTGTGATATGTTGGCGGTATGCTTACGATGTGGCACAGTAAAGTCATCACCTCAGGTGGTATTTGCTGGGAAACAACAGCAAGGTGTTGACAGACTGGTGAGAGCAAAACAAAAAGTTTGACCTGCATTCTCCAAGGTAAAGCTTTCTGCCTTGAGATTCTCATCACCTGTACTGAAGAAAGTTTAATCTGCTTCTGCATGTGGAATGGAAAGGGACACCATTTTGTTCTTTGCCTCAAGCAGGTAAATCAGCCACTGGGCGACATCTTTATTAGGACCAATATCATGCACAAAAAGATGGAAGGTTTTGCATTCTCTTGAGGCCCTTTCACATCACAGTTATAGAATTATGATGTCTCTGTAACTGCTGTGGCACCATCCTACAGAGTCCTGGGATTTACAGTTTCTGGAGGGGTATTTACAATTGGCAACTTGTGAGCTCTAGTGCCTCTCCATATCAGGACTCCATAGGATGTTGCCATGGCATCAAAAGCAGAATCATAGTACAGTTTGCCCTCCACATCCATGGGTTCTGTGTCCATAGATTCAACCAACCATGGCTTGAAAATATTCATGCGGGGGGGGGGGGATAAAAAAAGCAAGCATTGATGTTTACTATTTTATATAAGGGGTGCCATTTTACTATATCATTGTGTATAATGGGACTTGAGCATCCATGGATTTTGATATCCATGGGGGGTCCTGGAACCAAATCCCAGTGGATACTGAGGGCCTCTCTCTCTCTTTTCTCTCTCTCTCTCTCTCTCTGGCTTTTCTTCGCAAAGGAAGATTCAGGAAGGTGTGAAAGGACTCAGAACTCTTCATGGGGCTAAGTGATACCAAAAGCAGGGAATATGGGAAGAAACTGAAAATTCACAAAACTTGGCCATATGTTGCCATAAGGTCAGCAGTTTAGCCTGACTCTCAAAATGAAGATCTGCAGACTAAACAGAAAGCAATTCTCAAAGGGTAGTGTAAGAAAAAAATGAAATGGTGGAGAAAGTTAAAAGGAAAAAAAAAACATGAAAAGGGTGGGGAGGAGGGAAATTAACAGATTAATACGTCTGATATGAAGGAAGCATGACTGTAATGGCCACAGGATATCATTAATCAGTACTCACTGTTGTTGTCTTTTTACATGTTAAAAAAAGCTAAGAGCTCCCCATTATATGCAGTTGTCAGATTTCTAGCTGAGTTCTGCAGTTTAAGGCCTTTAACAACAATGTTATATGTAGAAAGTAGGAGCTGATCATGTTTATTTCTATGCTGTGAAAAGCTTCAGTAACTGGTTTCTACAGCTCAACCTGCCATTAAAGGCATGACAGCAGAATGGGTAGATTTCTCTAGGCACAATAATCCCCTAGTTATTGGAGGTAAGACTCTTTTTAACATGGAAAATCTGCAACTTTCTCTCCCCCTACCCCCAACAATATCATATTGAACTGAATAGGTTAGGAAGCATCTGATAACGAGCAGCAGGATTGGAGAAACTGTGGTCCTTTGAATGTGGATGAATTCCTACTCCCACTGATGAAGAAAGCTGTGGTTTATGGGAACTGGAATTATACAACATCTAGAACAGGGGTAGAGAATTGTGGTGGGTCTGGGGGCCAATTATCATTCTATGAGACCTGAGGGCAACATGGACTGACCAAATGCTCCCCCCAAACCAAAAGTGCTCAAAAGCAGGGCCGGTTTAAGGAATTTTGGGGCTCTCTGCCATGCTTTATTTTGGGGGCCCCATATGTTTATCTCAGGTCAATGTAACCTAACTCAACCTAAGCTCTTCACAGGACAGGATATTCAGATTATTACTAATATTTTTTTGCAGGAGGAGGGTTACTATGGCCCCCCCACAATGATGGGCCCCCCTGCAATGCTTTATTTTGGGGCCCCCATATGTTTATCTCCGGTCAATGTAACCTAACTCAACCTAAGCTCTTCACAGGACAGGATATTCAGATTATTATTAATATTTTTTTGTAGGAGGAGGGTTACTATGCACCCCCCCACAATGATGGCCCCCCTGCAATGCTTTATTTTGGGGGCCCCATATGTTTATCTCAGGTCAATGTAACCTAACTCAACCTAAGCTATTCACAGTACAGGATATTCAGATTATCACTAATCATGTTTTTGCAGGAGGAGGGGTACTACGGCCCCACCCCACAATGATGCCCGCCTGTGGATGCTGGCCCTGCTCAAAAGTCCACATCTGTGGTATAGGGAGAGTATGCATAGGCTGGGGTGGTAATCAAGAGGCCTTCCAGATGTTATTGGGAGTATAACTCCCAGTAGCCTTGGATACTATAGCCAATGATGAAGGAATGCTGAGAGCTGTAGTCCAACAGCATCTGGAAAACTGCATGATCCTCAACCCTGGCATGAGCACTATGGCAGGATAGATAACTATGGTGGTTCGTAAGAGCTACATGGACTGCAAAAAATGCCACAAAATAGGAAAACAAAATGCAACGAAACTGGAAGTGTCCAGAAGTCCACATTTGGTGTTGAAAAGTAAGTATTTCTTAATGTAAAATAGGGTGGAGGGGATCTAATCTACAACCTAATTAAAAGGTGAATTCTGCTCCTGGACCCTTCCAGGAGAGGGAAGGCATGCTTTTTAAGAGCTAGAAAAAGGGCCATCTGGAAAATATGAAGGGGTGGAGGGCTGCAAAGACAGTGCTGGGGAGGCTGTGTGAAGCTCCAGGGCTACACTTTTCCCAACCTGATCTAGAGGGCTACAGGGCTTGGGTTAGGTTAGGAAAACTGATCTCAAAATGGTCTTCTTGACTGAATGTTGACTTTGATGCTTCCATCAGTTCTGAGACTTTGTTTTTCCCAAGCTCTCCTGTAGACTCACTTATGGTGCCCTTTGGCTCATTCTTTCATTCTCTGTACTGTTTGAACTCATGAGTCACTTTATTCTCCCCCATGGCTTGGTAGTGAGAAAGTCACCTGATGGCCCATACCTAACAGCAATAACTGGTGCACCCAGTGTCCTCGAAGCACCTTTTCCTGGCAGAAGAATTTTGGGGCAAGTATATTTCATAATGTATTAATTGCCCCTTCAGGCTACAGTCCAAATGAGGAAAATAGCTCTGTAGAACAAACAGATGTGCCTTGAAGACTAGAGTGTGCCTGCTTTCAGTTATAGGATAGCTGCATCCAGTTCCCATGCATGCCTATAGCCCATCTAGTCTAGTTTAGACCACTGCTTCTCAGGCTAGCTGATGTAGCGGGGTTGACACCCCCCTAATATGCTAGGAACTGGTACCATATTCATGTTCATTGGCTATAATTGTTTCTTTCTTTCCTGGAAACTCTGTGGACCAGCAGCCAATGGCTTGCGAAGAGCACCAGTCCAGGTACTGAGTAGCACTGGTTTAGATAAGGAATTGAAATTTCAGATTTTTGTGTAAAATATATTGAAAATGGTTTCATCTGGCACTAGCCCCACTATTTGTTCACATGGCTAACTCAGGATAACTGTAGGCTATATAATGTGAAGTCACTCTCTTGCTCTGTGCCAGAGATTGTAAAAGCTACTTTTTTTTTTTTTTTTTTGGATGATGGTTCTCAGAATTCCCCCAGCCATCATTGTCCAGGATTCTGGGAACTGTAGTCTAAAAAACACCATAGTTTGTAAGCTCTGCTCTTTTTGTCCTAGTGCAAGATGAATAATATGAAATCTTCCATGGAATCTGTTATGCTCTCCCACAAGAGTAGCTAAAACAGCCTTCTCTTCCCAAACATTTCCCCAGCTTTGTTTGGTTATCTTACACTCCAGAAATACTCAAATTCAGCTTTGTTGAATACAACCTACACAGCAGCTCAGCAGGCCTAAGGAACCACCACAGTTTCAACCCCCCCCCCCAGCATAATTGCCCTTTGTTCAGTCTTTTTTCTCCCTTTCCCCAGAGTTCTGTAGGTTGTCTTAAAAGGTGCAGCAACATAATGAACAACAGTTCTCAATAAACAGAAAAGTAAGACAAATTCATCTACTTTTCTTCACTACACCTGCCATCATTCACAGCCAGCTTAGCCATTGGTTGGGGATCATGGAAATTGGATTCCTACACTTCGGGAGGGTGCCAGATTGGGGAAAGCTAAAAGCCCATGAAAACAGATTTTATTTTAAAAAGTACAGGATTCCAGCCTCCTGATGGTAAAGAACAAACAATTTCAGTACTGAACATGAGCCGGCTTTTCTGGAGGGCTGTTGACAAAGAACACAGAAGTAAGAGATGTTGACTCCCTGGCTTCGTTGATGTGTTGTCTGTTTGTTGCCTGTGTTCCACTTGTAGCACGCTCTTTGGGGGCAAACTTTCATTCTATCTCTCATGAAACCTTTATATCACCCTTACCTAGCTTGGTTTCTCAACCCATGGCAATAAAGACAATACTGATGATAATGGGGTGGGGAAAGAGAGAGAGAGAGAGAGGACCTTCTCAATGCAATTTAGCATGAACTGGCAGCACACATGGGAAGCATGAGAAGGGAAATCCCTCCCAGCTTGCAAACAAACAAAAACAAATAGCCCTTTCCATTGCATCAATGCAATAAAAGTTGCTATTCTTGTTGACAGTTATGTCATTGCTCTCATGAGCTGTTGTAGAGGGAAAGGTCACGGAAACATGTTGATGGAGGAGAGCAGGGTGACATGTCAGCTGTGCAGAGGTTCCCAGAAGGGTGATGAGTCACAATTGTTCATGGCACCTTTGCCCTGTGCAGAACGGGGAGAAGGGCACACCATCCAGGCAGTTTTCTGGAGTGAAAGCCCACATGGAACAGGGAAATGTCCTAGAATTACTTTGGCAATCAATGTGTATTTGACTAAAGCAAACAGAGACAATAAATCACAGATTCTGTACAAAGTCTTTTTTCTTTCTTTGGGCCTTCATAGGCAATGTTAGGTTTCCCAATCCAAATTGAAATCAATCATTAGTCCTACCTAGAGGGGACTGTTAAAAAAAAAAAAGGGACTCATTAATCAAACTAACCAAATGCAGGATACTACACTTGGGCAGTAAAAATGAACACACAGATATAGGATGGGTGACACCTGGCTTGACGGCAGTACATGCGAAAGGGATCTAGGAGTCTTAGTGGACCACAAGCTGAACATGAGTCAGTAGCATGATGCGGCAGTTTAAAAAGCCAATGCGATTTTAGGCTGCATCAGTAGGAGTATAGTATCTTGATTAAGGGAAGTAATAATGCCACTATATTCTGCTTTGGTCAGATCTCACCTGGAATACTGTGTCCAGTTCTGGGCACCAAAATTCAAGAAGGACATGGAAAAGCTGGAATGTGTCCAGAGGAGGGTGACCAGGATGGTGGGAGGTTTGGAAGCCATGCCCTATGAGGAGCAGCTTAGGGGAGCTGGGCATGTTCAGTCTGGGGAAGATGAAGAGTTGACATGATAGCCATGTTTAAATATTTGAAGGGATGTCATATTGAGGATGGAGTGAGCTTGTTTTCTGCTGCCCCAGAGACAAGGACATGGAGCAATGGACTTAAGCTAGAGAAAAAGAGATTCTACCTAAACATCAGAAAGAGCTTTTTGATGGTAAAAGCTGTTCAACAGTGGAATATACTGCCTCAGAGTGTGGTGGAGTCTCCTTTGGAGGTTTTTAAACAGAGGCTGGATGGCCATCTGTCAGGAATGCTTTGATTGTGTATTCTTGCAGGGCACGGGGTTGGACTAGATGGCTCTTGTGGTCTCTTCCAACTCTATGATTCTATGATCACAGCTAACTTAAATCCCATTGATTTGACCCAATGAGTCTACTCTAAGTAGGACTATTGTTAGAATTAACCTTCTGTTGTGTGTAACAAAGCCATGTCTTTTGGAAGAGAAATCCGGTCACATTTGGGCAAGACAGAGCTTTGATACTATGTCAAGTTACCAACATGTGACTTTTTCTGTCCTGGCACTTGCCTGAAACGGAAACATATGAATACATGGAACATATGAAATTGCAGTGGTCTGAATTGTCTTGGCCATTCTAACTAGAATAAATCTGTAAAATCAACAGTTGAATAATGAATCCACACTTATGTAAATCTCATTGATTCAGTAGGTTTCCTCTAGTGAAAACTAGCAATGGAATTTGGGCCTAAGTGAGCCCATGATCCATTTAGCCCAGCTCTGAGTGGCAGCAATGGCTCTCAAAGATTTAATGCAGGATCTCCAGATGGTCTCCCATCCAGGTATGCAATGTCTGCCAGCTGTCCTGTTTTATCATGTTAGCACTCCCTCAGTAAGGCGAAAAACAACAACAACAACACATGGCAGTTCTGCGTGCTTGCCTTGTTGGCAAGCCCCACCCCCATACTTGTCCGGCCAATCAGCTTTCAACTTCTGCTCGTACAGGACAGCAAATCAATTCATGTTCTTGTCCCAACGAGCAGGAATGCATATTCCCCCCACTGTTTTTTAAAAACTCCAGAAAAAGCCAGGAAAGCTTTTCTTGTGGAGTATATGGCATATTTAGCCCCCCTCCTTCCATATATGGTGATATGATGTGGGATGCCATTAAGACATTCTCCTCGCATTCTGACAACCCCTATGAATTTTTTGGGGAAGCTTCTTGGCCTGGTATAGAAGCAGGAGAGATCTTTTTTTCCCCCATACAGAACTTCCATATTACTTCCAGTTTGAAAAAAAATGTTTCTCCTAGGCATCACTTGCACTTTCTTCCTGTTTAAAAAGAGGAAGCAAAACAGCCCAGGAGAGTCCAAAATTTGGTGAAATTTCCTCCTCCCCATGGTCCCTAGGATACATAGGGAACATTTTTGTTACAAAAAGTTTTGAAACGTTAAAGAGGCCATAGTAGGGGTCTGAAGCCCTCAAAGTTCCCCTGCAATGGCCTCCCCTCAGGTGCCCACCCCTAGTTTTAATCATTGCCAAAACTGGGATCCTCTCCTCTGGATTAAACTGTGATATCCTGAAAGAAAATAGATGTCTTGTATCACAAAGCAGAGAATAATTCATTTGTTGCATCTTGGAGTTGATGAGGTTTCTTTAGGTCACTGTCAAGGTAACATTCTTTGTATGCACTCTACAGCTGAATGAAAACCAGGTCTGAAGTAAACTGGAGAGTTGTAATTCAGCACTGATGCATGCTGGACAGAACTGAACAAAGTATTCAAGAAGAAATTTACACTTGATAAATTTAGACTCAGGAAACATGACGGCAGTTAAAGCGATATCCAGAACATGAAGCAGATGGAGAAGAGCCATTCAGCTCTGCCCCACTTGCTATTAAAAACTGCTAAGGAGGCATATTTTTCTTCCTCTCCTAAATTTTCAAATGAATGCTGCAAGATAGGGGTGGGTGGGGTGGAACTTGTCTGTCTTATAGAATTCTTCTCAAGAGTTCTTGATCATTTCCCCCATAAAAATATATGGAGCTGGTTATAATAAGTCACACCTTCATTTAGCTGTCCATCCATCTTTATCCATCTGGCTCTCCATATATTCTTGGACTACATCTTCCAGCATTCCTTACTGTAGGCTATATTGGCTAAGGCTGGTGAGAACTTCAGTCCAACAACTTCTTGAAGCTGCAGTCCACCCAACCTAGCCCAGTTCTTGGGTCCCCAAGGACTGAGGAGTTGGTCTTTCCCACTGAGAAGCTCTAAAGACATTGGTAGCACCAATGTTGAATTTGGGACCTCATAACTTGCAAAATATTGACATGAGTATAATATGTAAAATATTGGAATGAGGTGTGTGTGTCTACTGGACAAACTCAAGACTCCTTCTAACTCTCTGACTCAATGGTCCTAAGGCTTGGGTGCCTCAGACTGTTAGTTCTGTGAGATAATCTGTACATTTGTAAATAAATGCAAGTATTACAAAATGGCCGTTTCCCATGACATCACTCAAAGGAAACCAAGCCCTGGGTAAAATACTTGCACCATGTGATTTCTCACCATTTGTGGAACAGAGAGTGTGAGGGCATAACAGTATGTTCTCTCCCGTTGACTTAAACCTCTGCACTCCTGCCCTGACAATTCACAATGTACAGCACAGCTATTTTACACAACTCTCTTGATTGTTGTTGTTGTGTGCCTTCAAGTAATTTCTGATTTATGGTGACCCTAAGGCAAACCTATCATGGGGTTTTCTTGGCAAGATTTGTTCAGAGAGGGTTTGTCCTTGTCTTCATTTGAGGCCAAGAGAGTGTGACTTGCCCATGGTCACCTAGTGGGTTTCCATGGCTGAGCAGGGATTTGAACCCTGGTCTCCAGAGTTGTAGTCCAATGCTCAAACCACCATTCTGCACTATGCTGGCTCTCTTCCTTGATAGTAAAGAAAAAAAAAAGTTTGCAGTTGTTGCTTGTAGGATAACTCATGTCTGTGAAGGTACAGTGCCACTGCAATATTTATAGATGCTTTTTATCAGCCTTGGTGTTAGCTTCAACTTAAATTGTTGATATAGGTGGCTAAGCTGTCTCCTTGCATCAGTACTGGAAGTTTACTTTTTGACTGCAACAACTTTACTTGCAGCACATTCAATAAGGTCTGCTCTCACAATTCTGCATTTTGTTTAGGGTGTTTCCCTGCTCCTGGCAGATAGATCAGAACATAAGAAGAACTCTGTTCAGGAAAGTCTGGTGAGATATATCTGAGGAAGCCCACATAGAGCCATTAGAATTCTTCTGTCTTTTGTACCTCAGCAACTGGTGGAAAGATACTGCTGCTGATATTGCAACTAATGCCCATCCAAGTGATTATGGGCTTTATCAGACTAGTGTCCAAAAATGCTATAATTCTATGAATGAGGATAGCGGAAACATTGTGGCATTATTATACTTACTATCACATGTCACTGTATTCACGTGAAAGAGCTGCCACGGGATTTTCGCACATTGATCAGTAGCGCTTAAAAAATGGGAATTTACTTCCTTGATTTAGCATGGGTGAAATTTCGGCGGTTCTCACGAGGAGACATGAGCCCACTGAAAACCCCCAAAACACCTTAACTAACATAGTAAATGAACTCACAAGCATTGAAACAAACATAAAAACTTTTAAACTGAATGGGACAGATCATAGAAAGGGTGCCTTGTGCTTCATTTTCAAGTTCTTACCTGGAGGTTTTCTTGCTGAGGACTGCCCATTCATGCTGTGATCTTACAATTACATAGGGATGTGATTTCACACACCTTCAATAATGCGAAAAAAGCGCTATTGACAATCTATGGACGGGTTAACCCGTCAGTTAAAAGCAACTGTTTTTTTGTGTTTTTTTGGTGGCTAGAGCACAGAGTAACAATGCAAGGAAAATGACGTCATGCGATAGCAGGGTCTATTCACGCTACCATGATGTTGTAATCCCACAATTTTTGCTGCATCTGATAAAGTTCTATGACTACTAGCAACTGTCACTGGTACCCTTATTCTCCATGATGAATTTGCCCAGTCCTCCAAATTGGTGCCATCACTATATCTTCTGTAGAAAATTCCATCCTGTTTGAAGAAGTACTTCCTTTATCTGTCTGGAATCTTCTACTACTTAGTTTCAATGGATGACTTTGGATTCTAGTATTATGTGGTGGGAAGAAAAACTTTTCCCTACCTGCATTCTCTACAACATGCATAATTTTATACACTTCTGTCATGCCTTCCTTTACTTGGTTTTCCTAAGGCAAAGAGCCATAAATGTTATAACTTTCCTCAGGGGGAAGAATGGTATTACAGTGGTACATTTCCTTAGACTAAAAGCATCTAATTTCTGCACTACTACAATCCCTTGCAATCAGGGTTGATGAGTGGAATGCAGATCAGCAGCACATGCGTATGTCTTGGTTTAGGCATGGCCATCTCTTTTAAACAATTTTTTCTATAGATTAGAAACCCCAGATAAACGGGACTGGGATAAATGGAGTGGTATGATTATGATTCATGATTGCCCTTCATTCCTTGTTAGAGTATGGAAAAGATACTCTTCTGGACTGTGACACCAAGAATACTCATGCTGGCTGGAGGATTCTGGTAGGTGTATCTCCCAAAAGTAACCTTTTTAAGGTCTGATCCTTCTACTCTGGATAGGTATGTCACCTTGTGATAGAAGTCCCCAAGCCCACTGATGCATTTTAAAGCAGAAGTTCTAAAAATTATAGGGAGATCCAGAAATACATCTATTTCTTTGCTCAGCTCCCACATGCTATTTTGTAGGTTTCCTTCCAAGGGTTACGTAGTGTCCTATCCATCTTTGTAAGTATCCAGCACCAGTTTGAAACTGTTACGTTGGAACAAGTGAAAATGCTTGGGATAGGGGCAGGCTCATCTTTCCCATGAAAAAGATACTTGCCAGTCCAGGGTATGTGGCATCTGTAAAGCCAGAGAAAGAGAAGGGGCTCATGTGCTGGGAGGCACGCACACTGGGTTGCTGAGCACAAAAGCATCAAGGCCAGGTGCAGCTCAAATGGAGGGAGAGCAGGGGATAAGCACATGCCATCATCTGTTTCACTCCCCGGCAGCTGATCTGGCCAGCAGACAGAAGCCTCAGCTGACTTTCCTTTGGCTTGCCAGCAAAGCCATTTTGAGAAAGAGATGCATGTTGCTTGGCACCGGTGCACACCACCAACTGCACGTACACGCCTCCTACCTCAAGACAGCCTTGGCAGTGGTTCGCAACATGGCCCTTCCAGCCACGTCGCTTCCTCCTCTTCTTATCTGACAGGCAGTCAGTGTGCAGCTTCCCTCTCTTCCTCCCCTCCTCATCCCACCCTCACCCCCAAACTTGTCAGAGTGCAATGAAGGGAGGCTGCTGTCTGTCTAGAGAGAGATGTTCTGGTCCTCACGACTCCAGAACTTCTGCCAAGTCTCTGCTCTCCAACTGTCTTTGTCTGATACTGTAGGGGGGGAGGAGATGGAGACATGGGTTTTCATCCTCAGGTTTTCATCCTGTAATGGAGGGACAGCTGTGCAGACCACAGCCAGGTGTATCACATGCCCTGAATCAGACTCACACAAAGAAAGTATAGAGTTCTACAGCTCCCAGAATCCCTCAGATAGTGGCCATGCTGTCTTGGTAATCTAATGAAGTAACTTATCCAAACTCTGGCAAAGAGAGAGCCCTGCCCTTATACGTGTGACTGAAATTCTGAATAGTCCATTTAGCATTTGGACACCTGCAGCTATTTCAGACCAAACGCCCCACCCCATCCCTGTTCATGTGTGTTTATTATTGTTACAGATGGGAGAAAAACACATCTGCGGGTAGTAGGGAGGTAGGGAATTCATTTTCTCATTCTCAATTAAGAAAAAGTGTCTTGACGCTTGAAACACTCTGCTGAGGAAAAGGAGAACATCTGTAAGATTACACACTTCAGGAAAACTCATTTGCTAAAAACACTCCCTATTTGTTTGTTTGCATAGAAAATAGTGTACAGAAAACAGTTTTGGAAAAAAATGTGCATTTTTGTGCAAGTGAATATTCCCAAAAGAAATCCCAAGTTCAAAACCTCCTCAGAAATGCATGTATTCTCATGCAGCAGGAAGAAAATTATTCATCCTTGCCTGTTTGAATGAAATAAGGTAAGCTTTATGCCCCTAGCTGGCAGTGGTATATGGATCAGTTTTGGAAGGGCCAAAGCTCATGATTACATCTCCCACAGGAAAATCTAAAATTTCAGGCAAATGTACAGGCACGTTTTATATACTTCCAAGAGCAGCAGTACATAGCATTAGGAACAGCTGATAACCCACAAAATAATGAGCTGGCACAGGATGATGTGTTGGATTTTGGCTGAAAGACTTGGGCTCATATCCCTGATCAGCCAGGAAGTTCCCAGGGTGATTTGGGGGAAGTCACTGTCTGAGCCTAGTCTGCCTAACAAAGGGATCATCTGCCAGGCCTGACTATACTTCAACACACACACACACACACACACACACACACATATACAAGCCCCACTGCAAGCATACAACACAGGTAAATATGGTGGCCATTTACACCCCCGTCCCCCCACAGAGGGATATGATGATGATGATGATGATGATGATGCATTGTGCAAATAAGAGGACAAACGAACAGACAGTTAGTATAACATATGCACATCCGCAAGCAGAAGGATATTGAGAAAGAAGTTTGCAGTGTAAGCCTTTATAGATTGAATCTGCTTTATCAGATGCATTTTTACAATGAGTGACTTTCCCTCCTTCCTTTCTTTATATTATAGCTGGTACCTGTTACTACCATACTATACACAATGTGATTTCTATCCAGTGCTCTGAATGTCCAAGTAAATCGGTGCAATAAAAATGGATCATTACACAGTTTGCTTTTTTTTTTAAAAAAAATCTAAGTGTTTTCTCTTAAAATCTTATGGTTTAATGCCTGTGAGTCACTTTTGTCTGAGAAACAGCAGACATAAAAATAAATAATGAGTAACAAACAATAAAACAGGGCTTACCACCTCAGCTTCTTGGTTAGAGGCAACTGTCAGAGCTATGATAAAAATTGTCCAGTGTTATGATAGGACAGCTCACCTTTTGGAAAGCTTAAAATAAACCATTTTGGCCTCTTTTTTACTCCCAGAAAACTTGATTTTTTGGATTTTCTTCACTGGTGTGGTCATGCTGGAGAATTCTGAGGTCCTAGACCAGGAAGATGATGTGTACAAGTTCAATCTACAGCTCTCCACCAACCTTTCATTGTTCTCTATTTTCACAGCTGAAAGATACCAGGAGAGATTCTTAGAGGCTTACCGCACTCCAAAGAAAAGTGCCAATGCAGCAGGAACATTCTGTCTTCCGTGCTGCCTTACTGCATGACATTGTCCTTCTTCTGGCATTCTTTTATTCTGGTACCATGGGGGACCAAAGTAAAACCATGTCTTCTTGCTAACGGGCTTTTCTGGTCCCTCACAGGACCAGAACGAAAAAATGACAGCATCATGTGGTAAGGCAGCATGGAAGTTGGAACTTTCCTGCTCCCCTGCACTTTTCTTTGGAGTGCGGTAAGCCCTTTAGTGCTGTAATTACACTTTTACAACCTTTTTGTGAATGTTTATTCAGAAGTAAGTCTAGTGTTTGACAGGTTTTATTACCAGGCAAGCATGTGTACAATTGTAGGTGTACTGCACGTCTTGATGTGTGTTTAGTCAGAAGCGAGTTTTAGCGTGGGACTGGATTGTGTCTAGTGGGTCTTATTTCCAATTGAGTCATAGAATCATACAATCATAGAGTTGGAAGAGCCCACGAGGCCTAACCCCTTGCTTTGCAGGAATACACAATCAAAGCACTCCTGGCAGATGGCCATCCAGCCTCTGTTTAAAAACCTCCAAAGAAGGAGACTCCACCACTCTCCAAGGCATATTCCACCAACACTGTCGAATAGTTCTTACCATCAGGAAGTTCTTCCTAATGTTTAGGTGGAATTTCTTCTCCTGTAGTTTGAGTCCATTGCTCTGTGTCCTAGTCTGGAGTAGCAAAAAACAAGCTTGCTCCTTCTGCAATATGGCATCCTTTCATGTATTTAAACATGGCTATCATTTCAACTCTTCACCTTCTCCAGGCTAAACATACCCAGATCCCTACTCTGTTTTTCATAGCCATGGCTTCTAGACCTTTCACCATTTTGGTTGTCCTTCTCTGGATATGTTCCAGCTTGTCAATATTCTTCTTGAATTGTGGTGCTCAGAGCTGGACACAGTATTCCAGTGAGGTCCATCCAAAATAGAATAGAGTGGCACTATTACTTCCCTCAATGTAGACATTATGCTCCTGTTGATGCAGCCTAGAAATTGCATTGATTTTTAATCGCATTGGCTTTTAAAGCTGCCACATCACACTGTTGACTCATGTTCAGCTTGTGTCACCCATCCTATATCTGTGCATTTCAATTTTTTTCTGCCTAAATGTAGTACTTAACATTTCTCCCTGTTGAAATTCATTTTGCTACTTTTGGCCTAGCTCTCCAATCAGTTAAGGTCATTTTGAATTCTGGTCCTGTCCTCTGGGGTATTAGCTACCCCTCCTGATTTGGTGTCATCTGCAAACTTGATAAGCATACCCTCTATTCTATCAATTGATAAGGATGTTAAATAGCACTGGGCCAAGGAGAAGAACCCTGTGGCACCCCACTAGTCACTTCTCTCCAGAGTGAAGTGGAGTATTGATGAGCACCCTTTTGGTTTGGCCTGTCAACCCATTACAAATCTGTATAAATGAAGGCCACAGTCTGATATTCTTGTACATAATAATCTCAATCCCGTTCCATTTAATCTCATTCACATCTCTGAAGTCATGCCTGGAAACAGCCTATCTCATTTCAGAGTCACTTCTCCCATAGGTCCCTACACATTTCACAGATGAGAAACAGGACATGTGTGGCCAAGCAACATCTGAGTGTAGTCAAGATGGCAAATGGTATTAATGAGAAAGAACATACAAACTAGGTGGGGCTGCAGTAGTTTGCTTTTGCCTAAGCCTATTGGGAAAAGCAAGATTCCGCCTCTCTTCTCCCTCCTGCTGGGTCAATTGAGTGCAAGCTACTTCTGAACTTTGAATTTAATTTGAACTGAAGTAAGCCAGGGACAAAGGGGGAAAAGTAAGAAGAGGAGAGATTTTCCTTGCCAGATTGAGACAGTTGGAGGGCATGTTCCCTTCGTTGAAAAAATTCAGCATTCTTCCCCCACCACACACACACACTGTTGCCATTAGGGCAAGAAGGAAATAGGTAGGACATCCATTTTGAAATCTTTCTCTCTCTCTTAATTTGCAGCTAAGTAACAAGATCATATGACCTAGGGTATCTCTGTTGGTCTTGGTCATATAGAGATTTGTGCCTTCTCAACTCCTGTAGTTTCCATGCTTCTTTCTTTTGCCTTCTTCTTTGGCAGCCATATTATGCTCTCTCTAGCCTCCCAAAAATACTACTCTACGGTGAACTCACCACGGGTCAGCGTAAGAGGGGCGCTCCAAAAAGCAATACAAAGACTCCCTGAAACAACATCTCAGGCTTGGCCAAATTGATCACCAACAGTGGTCCGCCCTGGCCTCACATCGGGAGGCATGGAGACGCACTATCCACAATGCTGCAGCCTTATTTGAGAACTCACGACGAACAAGTCTTGAAGAGAAATGACAACGCAGAAAGAATCACAACCCAAAAACATCACCCAAGGAGACCTTCTGCTGTGCTTTTTGCAACCGGACTTGTTTATCTCGGATTGGCCTTTTTAGTCATCAGCGCACTTGCAGAAAGCGCGGGATGAGTCCTTCCTGAATCTTCGTTTGCGAAGAAAAGCCAGAGAGAGAGACTCCATGAGCTGGTGAGTCAAGTGGACTCTCTATCTCTCCTTCACGCAAACCTATTCATTAATTTAGTTAAGGATTTAGGCTCTTTATGTATGTAAATGGATTGCCATAAGTAAGGTTTTAAACTGTTTGACTTGAAGCTGTCTGCCTCTTTTGGTCTTGGAGTTTAGAGCAAAGCAATGTACAATGAGTCCCAGCCTTCTGCTAGACTGCTGCTCTGCTAGAGGAAAGTTAACATTTTAAACTTCATAGAGTTTCCAAAAAAGGGGGACACTGTAATTCCTCAGCACACCCTTTCTGCCCCACCCTGCTTTTTCACAGGGAGTTTTACTAACCGACAGAATACTCTTTGATTCAGAGACATTGGCTGCATCTGCACTGCAGAAATAATCCAGTTTGATACTGCTTTAACTGCCTTGGCTCAAAGTAATGGAATTCTGGGATTTGTAGTTCTGTGAGATATTTAGCATTCTCTGTCAGGGAGCTTTGGTGCTACAACAAACAAAAAATCCCAGGATTCCATAGCCTTGAGCCACAGCAGTTAAAGTGGTGTCAGATTAGATTATTTCTGCAGTGGAAATGCAGCCATTGTTTCCCCAGCTAAGTCTTTCTCAATGTCTCTGTGCATGTGAATACATAAAAGCCCATGCAGCTAGAAAGAAAAAGGTAAGAGACAAGTCTCTTCAGATATTTCAGAAATACTGGCCAGTAGTCAGGGAGGAGAGAGAGAGAGAAGGGAAGCCAGGCCAATGCTGGCTCACCTCTACAGACAGTTGCTGAAACATCTGTTCCCCAAATAGCCTCAGGCCACCAATGCCAAGAGTAGCAAATCCCCTTGATAAACAGTTTAAAAATAAGCCCCAAGTGGAAAGACGTCACCTCTCTCCCTCCTTGGTGATCGTATTTTTGCTGCCAGAGCCTGTGTTTGTATTCCAGGGCTCCTGCCAGCTTTCCAACTGGCCCTATGTTTCATGTGATAGTCCCATTACCATTGTGGAACGTGGAAGGAGAGGGGGAACACAATCCCCTGGAGAAGGGAAAGGAAGATGCCCATTTATTTTTTGCTTTTGCTGGGCACAGCAAGACTGCAGAATGCACAACAGTAGGTTTGCAGAATCTGCCAGCTTGTGATACATCAGGTGGATGGACACAGGAGGAATTTGATCATTACTCTCCTGAACAAAAGCAGCTGGGAAGGAGGAAGGGGCAAAGGAGCACAGACTCTTAGAGGGCAAAGGGCTACCTTGTGCATCACCTGCGGCCTGAGGTGGTAGGAAAATTTGCTGGATCCAGGAGACAATTTTCTGATCCTGAGATTCTCCAGGAGGTGCATGGACTTCCCCAAATGCCAAAACTAAACCAAACCAATCCAAAGCTGAAGTCAGTTAAATAGTCTGGGGGGAATTTCTCTCTCTCTCTGCAACCTATTTAAGAGGTGAAGCAACACTGCTGAAGGCTCCCAGAAGGAGCTATTCAACCCCCCCTCTTTTTACCAGAAAAAAGAGCAGGCTGCAGGAGGTGGGGGAGGATCCTGCAAAAAACAGCCATGGGGCCACAGGTGACCTCCCCAAAAGTAGCCTTTTGCCCTCACTTGATCTGGCATGTGTTAGGAGAGAGGCAAATCTTAGAAAAGTTCCTTTTTGGGGAGTAGAACCCCCAGAATCTATACTGACTACACTGGCTGGCAAGGTGTTGCGGGGTGGGTATAATTTTAAAAAGAGTGAGAGAAAAGAGAGAGGAAGTTTCTATTCTGTGAGCACAACAGAGGTGTGTATAACAGGTGCAGTCTCTGATCTCAGCTCAAATGATTGTAAACCGTGTGAGAACGGCTGAGAAAGTTTATAGTTTGCAGCACTAATGAGACAATATCAGCAAGTGTAAGGGCTTAAGGTAAAATAAATTCTGTAAATGCACTTGTGGACCAGTTGTCTTTGATAGTCCCACAGTTTCATACCAATGAATGAATCTTGTTGACTGGAGCAAAATGTTTAACATTGAACAACTTTTGCTCAAGCTTTGTATACCTGGGGTGTATCCAAATTGTACCATTATAACCTTAACTTCTATGGTTACATCCTACAGGATACTGGGATTTGTTGCTGGATGAAGTTCCTCCAGTTCTTTGCTAGAGAGCTCTGCTGCACTTTCCTGAACTACAGCACCAGAGTTCTCTAGCAGGGAAAATTCTCAGTATCTCACCCAACACAAATTGAAGGATTCCATAGGATGCCTCCATGATAGATAAAGTGGTATCAAACTGCTGTAGTATAATTATGTAGTGTGGATAAACTCCTAGTAAGATGATGAGCTGGTATGCGCAGAATCTCATTTTAAATTCTGGATGAGAAAAGAATTTATGGGGGAAATCAAATGTGAGAATTACAAGATAGATAGAATTACATTATGAACCATGTAATTATGGACTTGAGTAAGATTGCCCATGCATGTTGGTGGTGGAAAAAATAGGAAGAGCTCCTTTCAGTAAGCGACATTTGGTAGAGAAATTGCTGGCAGTAGCCCCCCCTTCAAGCAAGAGACACATTGGGGTTGACTACATGAAAGGATACAGTTGAAGCAGCTCCCTGTTATCTCCACACTTTTCTCAAAAAAAAAAAAAGTTGCTTGTGAAGTGATGTGCAGCAAAGAAGTTCAGACAGACCCTTCCTGTGAATCAAGATGGTGGCTGCGAGTATGGGCTGCTATTCCCCCCCCCCATAATTGTCGCTTCACCTTTTTTATTACTCTTTCCTTAAAGGGGCAAAAAGGAGACTTCCTGCTTGTAATTTTTTTTTCTCCATTATGGTGCTGCGATACAGTGCACACTTGGTCCTCCAGAAGGCCAGAATGGCACTTCCTGACTGAGTAAGAGGAAAGCCTGCCCCCACTTGCATGATGGACCAATCGCTATTCGACTTTCTCCAGACTCAGAATGCGCAGTGCTGCAAATCGGTCATTTAGACAACTGATAATGAGCAGTGCTGCACCATTTAAAAAAAAAAAACCCTTCATGGAAAACCACAAAGTCACCTAATGCGTGGTAAATTGAGTTTTTTGCCCCCCCTGCTCTGAAAATGCAAAATCTCCAGTGCAGCTCGTTGGGACAGCAGGTAGCCCCTGCAGATTCTATGAGAGGTATTTTTATTGTTTAGAGAACCTCATTATGAAGTGACAACCCAAGATATTTTGGCTGCTTGAGGAGAGCAAGATAGCATCCTCTCCCATTTAGAATTGCCAGATTTCAGGGCCTGGCCCCAATGCTCCCATTTTCATGGGTCATGCCAGGCAGGAAATAAGGTCAGATTCTCCAGTTTTGGGGGGCTCAGCTCCAGGTAAGAGGAAACTACTGTGTCCAAATCTCCAGCTCAGCTATCAAAGAGCAGCTTGCTCCAATTTGCAAGGCTTAATTGATTTGTTGCTGCAATTTCCAAAAACTCTCCAGAGGGTCTGTGTATTTACTTCCCTCCCCATTGTTGTAACACCAAGATTCACCCTTTGCTCTGTATCCACTTGTGGCTGGAAACAAGTAGGCTGAGATTAAATATTCCTTATCTCAACTTCTAAGACAGAGAGCACAGTCATCCCTCTGCATTTGCAGGTTAAGCATTTGTTTTGATTATTTCCAAATTACAGTACAGTATTTGCTGCCACCTCTGCTGCTGCCCTATATATGACTGAAAAATTATGTTCTCTCTAGGCATTATTAGGTCCTCTGGCACTGTTCTATGCTCAACTAGAAATACCTAGAGAAGTGTTCTCTCAGGTAAAAAAAAAACCCAGCATCTTATATTAGCAGTTTTTCCACTTTTGCAGGGATCCTGCACTGCTAACATCCACAAAAGTTGAGGGCATTTCCCTTCATTTCCCCTTTCTTTTGGAACAGACCCTTCAGTTACGATTTCTGTCTTTGGGCTTCTCTACACTATTAAAGCCCCAAATTCCCCTACGAGTTCCCCCTAATCTGCAGCAATTAGGTCACATGACGTATGTCCTTTCCCCCAAATTGGGGGCGATCAGGCCACATGTTGCATGGCCCAGATTCAGGGCATTTTACCTAGAGTGGAGTTTTGACAATGCAGGGTTTTGTCCACATTTTTGTCCATCGCTGCAACTGCCACCACTGCCATCATGACCAATTTTAAAGCTCAGGGGCAGTTCCTGGCTGAAGGTAGAGGTTTTCTCCCTTCCTCTGGCTCGGCAACACTGCCTCCACCCACTATTCACTTGCCCATCACTTCCTTCAAGGGTTTCTATTGCTTTCTTCAAGCACCTCTTCCTGTGATGGGAAAGCAGGCAGAGGCAGCACTGCTGAGCCAGGGGAAGGGATAAAACCTCTACCTTCAGCTGGGAACTGCCCCCAAGCTTTAAAATTGGTCACAGCTCCTGCCTCCTGAGCTTTAAATTATGGCTGAGGTGGCTGCAGCGATGCCGGCGAAACTCCACAGGGACAGCGAAGACAAGATACCCCACATTCCTGCAGAGAATAATAATGCTTAAGGGATTCAGGGCAAATGTGGGAGCATGTGGGCAGAACTCCAGAGTTTTTGCCCCACATGTAGACAGGGCCTTTATTTCCAAACAGGAAAATATATTCTCTCTGTGTGTGCTTGAATTACAAGCTGTGAGCATCTTTGTTTGGTACTTAATTCATAATGCCTCAAGTCCGTTCAGCAGTTCACCTACTCAAGTAGGTGCTCAAGTCCATTCAGCAGTTCACCTACCTGGGAAGCATCATCTCCTCAGATACCAAGATTGACAAAGAGATCGATCACAGATTAGCAAAGGCATATAGCGCATTTGGAAGACTTTACAAAAGAGTCTGGAGTAATAAACACCTGAGGCGAAGCACAAAAATCAGTGTGTATAGAGCCATTGTACTGTCTATTTTCCTTTATGGATCTGAAACATGGGTCACCTATCACCACCACCTATGACTCCTCGAACGCTTTTATCAGCGCTGTATATGCACAATCCTAAATATACACTGGACTGACTATGTGACAAATGTTGCTGTCCTTGAGCAAGCAGGGATCACCAGCATTGAGGCCATGATATTGAGAACACAGCTGTGCTGGGCAGGGCATGTTTCTAGGATGGAGGACCATCGCCTCCCAAAAATAGTACTCTACGGTGAACTTGCCATGGGTCAGCGTAAGGGGCGCTCCAAAAAAGCGATACAAGGACTCCCTGAAACAACATCTCAGGCTCGGCCAAATTGATCACCAACAATGGTCCACCCTGGCCTCACATTGGGAGGCATGGAGACACACAATCCACAATGCTGCAGCCTTATTTGAGAACTCACGCCGAACAAGTCTGGAAGAGAAACGACAACGCAGAAAGAATCACAACCCAGAAACATCACCCAAGGAGACCTTCTGCTGTGCTTTCTGCAACTGGTTTATCTCGGATTGGCCTTTTCAGTCATTGTTTATCTCGGATTGGCCTTTTCAGTCATCAGCGCGCTTGCAGAAAGTGCAGGATGAGTCCTTCCTGAATCTTCATTTGCGAAGAAAAGCCAGAGAGAGAGAGAGAGAGAGAGAGAGAGAGAGAGAGAATTCATAATGCCTAATGACATAATCGGGGCAGTCCCCAGGTTTCATGTTTTGGCCCAGAAACCTCAGGGCTTGGAACAATCCTGAATAGGCAACCCTACTCTCATTCCATGTATGAAAACCCACTGGAGTGCCAGTTGAATCTTTCTGCACTGACTAGGGCAGTATCCTCCACTGTATCTGGAGACAACAGCCTAGCTAGTTCAGGGGAATAGGGAAAGTGGTTTGGTATATAGCTACTCCTCTAACATCCTGATGCTGCCTTCCAGGATCTGCTTCTAGAGGCCACCATTTCCCTCTGCCTAATGGTCAGGCTTAATTATGTTATTCATTGTAATAGGTGAAGTCACATGTAATGGGTTTCTTCACCATAAATACAGAGGAGTGATTTTTGCTCCATCTTTACTCAACCTGCCTTTGAAATGCTGACACAAGTATGGCAATCCACAATCAGTGCTTTGGTGTAATGCAAGTAACAGCTCTTTTGCTGAGAAATGAACAATCGCCTTAAGCACAGTAACGTACACTGTAGCATGCCAGGATGGGTTGAGTGCATTAGACCTTTATGTTTGTTAGAACACTTTTGAAGAGCGGTGCCGGCCTGAAGCAAAAAGTAAACATGATATCTCTCTTGGCACATTTGATTTAATAGGACACAGCAATGGGAGGCAGGAAAATGGAACCTCCTCTGGAACTTTCTTTTTTTGGATTGATGGCGGGGGGATAGGGACCCAGCATTGGATTAATAATGGTGCAGTTGGAACAAGTGATACAGGCCCTCAATGGCTGGGCCCCCACGTTGCTGCTGGAGCTGCAGATAGTCATACACAAGCTTCTTGTATGGTAATGTCATCAAAAGAGAAAGACCTTTGGAAGGAAAAACTCTCCCCACTCTTCCCAAGCCCTTTCCAAGCATTGTTAGACTATTTTGTTTTAACCTCTGTTATGAACTGCCCTGAGTCCCATATTGGGAGAAAGGAAGGATATACATTAATTAAATCAATACAGTGGGCCTTCCATATTTGGAGGTTTAACTTTCGCAAATTTGGTTATTTGCAAATTGTCTGCATGAAGGTGGTGGCAGATGGCATGGGACAATGCAGAAGATGGAGAGGCCTCTGCAGCCCAGTTAGCAGGAGAGGGTGGTGAGGATGGATGGGGAGAGGCAGGAAGGGGTGGGTGGGAGAAGCAGGGGAGGATGGCACAGTTCAGTCCCTTTTGCTTAGTGCCACTGCCAGGCAAGAAAGAACAAGGGAAGGGGCTGTTTGAGCGAAGGCAGGCCCAGTGCGGGGACAAGGTACACACAGCGGTGAGCTCTGGGCTCAGAGGACATGTTAAATATGGTGGGGGCACCTTAAGATATTAATGGTTTTTCTACTTTTGCAGGGATCCTGTGTCCCTAACCCCTGCAAAAGATGAGGGCAATCTGTAATTGCACTGGGCTGTTGTTATTATGAATCTTCAAGTGACTTATGGTAATCCTTTGGTAAATACAGGTTTTCTTTGGCAAGATTTATTCAGAGGAGGCTTGCCATGGCCTTCCTCTAAGGCTGAGAGAGTGTGACTTGCCAAGAGCCACACAGTGGGTTTCTGTGACTGAACTGGGATTCAAAAACTTGCCCTCTTGAGTCATAGTTCAACATCAAACCACTACACCACGCTGGCTGCCTTACTCTAGTCAACTCCAACCCCATTTTCCAACTGCAGAGAGAGTGAAGAGGTGATTCCTGCATAGGGATATAAATCTTATTTTGTTCCTGCACACAAGAGTGAAAGATTTCAAGTTTCCCCCCCCCTCCTGTTAGTTGAGATTATGTTTCCCCCCACATTTTGGACAATTTAAAGCATTTTTTGAGCTTTTTTTAAAAAAAAAACAAGGATTTTTTTTTGCAAGCATTTTTATTGTGGGACGGGAAAAGAAAAGTCCTGAAATATGAAAAATCTCATGGTGATCGACCATTTTTTCAACAGGGTGTCTCTGTGTCTCAAGACAATCTTGCTTGCCAAGGACAAGAAAATTTGTTAGTAATTTTTACTACCCTAGTACTAAACTGGGGTCATTGCCTTTGAGACACTGGCCTTGGTTACATCAGCAGGGGACCCAGATGGGGATTGCTCAGACCCACTCTCTTCCTTCAGCCTGAAAGAAATTAGGCCTGTGTCCAGGGAAGCTGCATTTGGCCTGGCTGCACAGCCAAGTCCAATATGCTGAAGCTTGATGAGGCACTCCAACAGTGGGGCTTGCTTGCTTGCACAAGGGATGAGGCTGTTTCTGGAATTGCTTCAAGGTCTCAAAGTCTCAGTTTCCTTTGGGTCTTGTAGGTACTTCATTTGATCAAATCACTATTGTAGATAACCTCTTCAATCAAGTTACTATTGTTTTCACCAGGAGTGGGCAGATTCAAAGGGCAGGAGGCTTATTTTTGGCTTCTCTTTACTCTCAATGGCTGCACCACTGGCTATTAGCTGAAACTGGAAGTAAAGTCTTGTCGCTTCTGCTCAGTTTGGGGAACTGGGATGGTTTTTGTGTGTGTGCATTTTTAAAGTTATTTTGGTCTGTACGTGTGTATACATGTTTCTCTGTGTATGGATAGTGTTATGAGTAATTTTCATGCCAAAAGCATGGGAAAGATTTCGTGGTCCAAAGAAGTCTATGAGAAGCTAAGGATTGTGCAGGACCCTTCCAAAGGTCTCATGAGACTTCCATACCCATACCCCCAATATTTCACAGGTGAAAACTGTGACATGTGTAGCCTAGCAATGTTAGAGTTTGGTCAAGAAAGCAGAAGTTATTAATGAGGAAGAACACATGAGCTAAGAGAGGCTGTAGCAATTTCCTTTTGCTTGAGTCTATAGGGAAAGACAAGATTCTGACCTTTCTGTTGTCTCCCTGCTGCTGAGTTAATAGAGTGCAAACTACGTTTCCATTTTGAACTCAGTTTGCAGCAACTGAAGTAATCTGAAGACAAAGGGAGGAAGTAGGGGACATTTTAAAAGCTGCTGAAAAAGTGAGATGACAGAGGAGTAATTGGGACTGTCCCTGACAAATCAGGATGGCTGGTGGGTGTGGGCTTTCAGGCTGCACATTTCCCATCCCTGGCAATATTCTTCAGGTTTTCAGAAAGGAGTCTTTCCCAGACCTACCTTGAAATGACAGGGGTGAACCCTTGTGTGTGCAAACCGTATGTTCTCCATACTGAGTGACAGCCCTTCATGTTTTGTGGCAAGGTTATCTCTGTTGCAGAGAATAGCCGGATGGCTGAGTTAGGGATTCTCCTGTCTCCAGGTATTCTTGAATGATGGGAAGAGGGAACAATGGCCAATTGCTTGAGATGTGGTCTGTCTATTTTGGTGTAATAACCAAAGTTAGAAAAATGACTCTTTCATGCTTTGGAGCCATGCTGACAGGGGAATTGGGAACCTCTTTTTGTAGGCCAAAAGAGTAACTTTTCTAAGCTCAGGGGTTGACAGAGAAACTATATGGAGCTGGAATACCTGTGTGTGTGTGTGTGTGTGTGTGTGTGAGACAGAGAGAGAGAGACAGAGACAGAGAGACAGAGACAGAGAGACAGAGAGAGAATGATGATGACTACTCTATGGGGAATTGGCAGGTTTCTGGAGAGTGAGGTGTGTGTGTGTCTAGAAAGCTCAGGTTCAGCACAGCACATGCTTTCTGCACCATATCTCTCCATCAGAAAGGCTATTGTGTTTCAGTATTGGGAAAAGAAGTGGGGGGAAACCCTGTGGCAGCCCTCCTTCTTTGAGTGCAAGCTGCTCTGACATGGTGATCCTTGGAGAGCACTTGATGTTCTGCTTCCAGGTGCAGCAGCTAGTTAAGGGTAATTAGAGTGGAAAGGAAACCAAAGAGGCATCCCCTTTAATGGTCACCAGACTGGCTGCTTTCTGGAGCTGGCAAGTCTCCATGGGAGAAGGTTATTAGAGTTCTTATTTCTATTGTCCTTGGAATGGATTCTCTAAAGCCATCTGTACAGAGCGCAGGAAGAACTCTTTGATCTGGTTTGTTTAAAGAAAAAGAAGAAAAGAAAAAAGAAAAAAGTCTCTGCGGCAGAGGACAAAGCAATGCGTTGCATTTTGCTAGTGCCTCACGCTCCTATTAATGCAATACCCAAACTACAAGTGTCGTTGAGGCCCTAATGAGACCCTAATGGAGGCTGCTTGCATAAATAAGTGCAAAAGAGGCTCCTACAAGTGGGAATGAGACAAAAGGAGGAAAGAGACCAGGAATCTAGCGTGGGGTAGAAGACTACAGGCCAACTGTGTTGCACTGGATTTGGGTGACTCAGGCCCAGCATTCACAGCTTGAGGTGGGCCTCGGCCTCAGTCGCTTTTCTGAGCCTCAGTTCCTCAGCAATAAAATGTGTGATCAACTTTGAAAAGAAAGCATGCAAGTTAATAGGATGAAGTGGAAAAGGAGGAATTGCAAGACAAATTTATAGAAGAGGCTGAATAGAGAGTGGCTGGAGTGAAAACTGGAGAGGCCTCCTATACCTTTAATGATTGTGTAGGAGGGGATTTCAGCAGGAGTTGCTTGTTACCTGGCTGTGTAACAAGAATACCTGCTGAAATTCCCTCTTGTACAAAATCATTAAAGGTACAGAACCCCTCTCCGTTTTGCAGTCTGGCAACCATAGCTGTATATTATTGTAAAGTTCATATTGTAAGTGCTCCTTGCTGACACCCTTTACACACATACGACACACACACACACATGCCTGTACACATCAAAGATTTAAAATGGAAGAGAAATGTCATACCTGGAGGCAATTCTGAAAATGTAGTTTTGCGAGGAACCAGAGATCTCTGTTAGAGAATACTCTGCACAGATTCTCCTTGGGTTTGTTTTTTTTTTTTGGGCTGTAAGGCTGTGTTCTGGAATAGTTTCTTTCTGATGTTTCGCCTGTATCTGTGGCTGGCATCCTCAGAGAATGGTTGGGTAGGTGTGTGTGTGGAGTTTATATGCTATGAACCCCTGTTGGGGAGGATATGTAAATTTATGTAGTTGAATGGTTAGTTTCTGGGTATAGAAATGCAAGACTGGTTAGTGTCTGTTTGGCTAATGGTTGGTTGATGGGCCATGATCTGTTGGGAATCCACCTGTCCCTGGGTGGAATTCTTTTGTAAGTGTTGAGTTTTGATTCTATTGTATTTCAAAACTGGGAGCCAGATTTTGTTTACTTTTAAGGTTTCTTCTTTCCTGTTGAAGTTGTCCAGATGTTTGTGGATTTCAATAGCTTCTCTGTGCATTCTGACATGATAGTTGTTGGCCTGGTCTAGAATTTCTGTGTTTTCAAATAGCATTTTGTGTCCAGGTTGGTTTATCACATGTTCTGCTACTGTTGATTTTTCTGGCTGGCCCAGTCTGCGGTGTCTCTCATGTTCCTTGATTCACGTTTGCACACTGCATTTAGTGGTCCCTATGTAAACTTGTCCACAGTTGCATGATATGCGGTAAACTCCTGCAGCTGTGAGTGGGTCTCTTTTGTCCTTCACTGAGCATAGCATTTCTTGGATTTTTTTGGTTGGTCTATAGATTGTTTGGAGGTTGTGTTTCCTCATCAGTTTCCCTATTTTTTCTGTGACCATCATATAGCACATGGAGCTTTGTCTCCTTTTATTCCTCCAGTTTGATTATGTGCTTTCCAGTTCTTTGTTTTGTTCATAATCTAAGCAGCCAGTGTGACAAGCAAATAACACACTTCTATGATGATGCTTACCAAACTTGATTTAGTAATTCTGAAAATATTTTTTGCTCTTATAGACATTATAGCCCTACCGTGAGGCACGGTGAGGTGATTGCTTCAGGTGGCAGACACTGGGTGGTATTCTCCTCTGTTGGAGAATAGAGCCTAGTGTCATGTGACTGATTCTGTAACCCCTAAGCTAGTCTGCATTTTAGGCAGACAGATCTAATTTACACTTCCTGGATGAACAGCCAGACTACAGTACAGTTATCCTTTGGACTGTACACTTCTCTGGATTTTGCAATGTGGCTCTTGGGTCTAAAACTGCATAAAATGTATAAAGATGATTCACTGGTGGTATTTATCACCTGAAAGGTTTGCAAAAATTTCCAAAACAAATAATAATATATGTTAGAAGTGTGGAAAAGCAGTTGGGAATTGTTTTCATATGTGGTGGAGATGCCCTGTGGTGGAAAAATTCTGGTATATGATAAGATCTTTGTTTCAAAAAATACTGGGGTTAAGGATCAAATTTAAACCAGAGTTTTTCCTCCTAGGGGATCCCCCCTGTTTGATAAGAAAGTGGAAAAGGAATGTGGCAGACTATATTGGTTTATGATAACTACTGCCAGAATACTTCTAGTGAAATATTGGAACACCAATGAAATTCTGAAGATAGAGGAATGGCTGGAAAAGATAATAGAAATTGCCGAGATGGACAAACTATCACATATGCTGAAAGGAAACCCAAATATTAAATTTGTAAAGGATTGGGAAATATGCAAATATTTTCAATGTAAATATGGTGGAAATATGATTTTAGGATTCAAAAATTAAAAATTTATAGAAGATGAACTATTCTGGAGTAGATGCAGGGCCAGCTTAACCATACTGCTAAATCAGCATCTGTGGGGGGCCTCACAGCCAGGGCCCCCACCCACCCTCCTCCTGCAAAAATCTCCTGCTGGCTTTAAAAACAAAGAAACCAGCATCTCCCAAACTAGAAAGAGAAAGAGAAAGAGCAAGAGAAAGAAGGAGTTGCCCTTCGTGTGGCTGAAGCTGGGGTGTGTGTGCTGCTCCCTCGCCCCCTCCTCCCAGGATCATCAAAACACAAGCCACTCAGGCGTGTGTCAGAGAGGGGTGAGCGTGTGTGTGTGTGTGTGAGAGAGAGAGAGGGGACAAGGGAAGCGTGAGGGTCATCTCTTCTCTTTCTCCCCTGCTCTCTCTTCAAAAAGGGCTTCCTTCCTTCCTTCCTTCCTTCCTTCCTTCCTTCCTTCCTTCCTTCCTTCCTTCCTTCCTTCTAGATCCCCCCACCCCATCTTTCTAGCTGCTCTTAACATGTCCTGGTTTCTCTCCCCTCCCTCCCTCCCTTTCCCCCTTGGTCTTTAGCTTCCTCCCCTTGCTGCCAACTGAGTTCAACCTGCAAAACGAATTTGTGTGTTTGCCTATGTGCCTTCAAGTCATTTTTGACTAAGGCAAACCTATCATGGGGTTTTCTAGGCAAGGTTTGTTCAAAGGGGGTGTGTCTTTGTCTTCCTTTGAGGCTGAAAGAGTGTGACTTGCCGAAGGTCACCCAGTGGGTATTCATGGGTGAGTACGGATTCAAACCTGGGACATTTTCAGACAGCGCTAAACGGAGCTTATCGCGGGATGAGCTCCCGGGAGAGGAACGGCGCTCTTGCGCGGCGGGGGGTTGTTTTTGGACGCTGCCGTCCCTCTTCCGAGATCATCAGTGTCACTTCCGTTAAGCTTTGGAAGTGGCTGCACCATATTTTAAGCACGGGTGCTGGCAGGGGGATTCTGGGAGGTGTAATCCAGAAGCAACTTTCCCAGGCTCTGAATGCAGCTTAGAATCATAGGACTGGAGGGACCCCAACAGCCATCCCATCTAATCGGCTTCTGCCCTGCAGGAACACACAAATCAAAGCCCTCATGACAGATGGCCATCCAGCCTCTCCTTAAAAACTTCCAAAGAAGGAGACTCCACCACACTCCGAGGTAGTGTATTCTACTTCCGAACAGCTCTTACCATCAGGAACTTCTTCCTAATGTTTAGGTGGAATCTCTTTTCCTGTAGTCTGAGTCCATTGCTCCATGTCCTAGTCTCTGGAGCAGCAGAAAACAAGCTTGCTCCATCCTCTGTATGGCATCCCTTCAAATATTTAAACATGGCTACCACGTCAGTTCTCAACTTTCTCTTCTCCAGGCTAAGGATACCCAGCTCCCTAAGCTGCTCCTCATAGGGCGTAATGGCTTCCAGACCTCCCACCATCCTTCTCAGTATCTTTCTTGAATTGTTGTGCCCAGAACTGGAAACAGTATTGCAGGTGATGTCTGACCAAAGCAGAATGGAGTGATACTACTACTTCCCTTGATCTAGACACTACTCCTATCAATGCAGCCTAGAATTGCATTGGCATTTTTTGTTGCTGTATCACACTGCTAACTCATGTTCAGCTTGTAGTCCACTCTTTCTTTTCTTTGAGGAAATCTACACCATTACATTTAATTGGTAATAAACAAAAAATATTATGTTAGTGCCTAGAATATAGTTTTAAAACTAAATTATTGGTGGCAAATTATGTAATACAGTAGGTCCCCCTTATCCACTGGGGATTGGTTCTGGGGGATGTATGGATTCTGAAAACTGTGGATAATAGCGAACGCCATTGAAAATAATGGGACTTCTGGTTTAAAATACCATAGAGTTGCCTTGGAGGGCCTAGAAAATGGTTAGGGAGGACACATTTTCTAGGAAGACTCTATGGTAGGTGTACTGTTTTGTGTCCCATGGATAAAGAATCCATGGATACGGGGGTCCTACTGTAATCTGAACATCCTGTAACTGTGAATAAGTTAGGTTACATTGACCTGAGATAAACATATGGGCCCCACAAAATAAAGCATTGCAGGGGGGCCTAAAATTCCTTAAACCAGCCCTGAGTAGTTGTCATGTGTCAGAAGAAACAAATTTAAAGGAGAGGTAAAGATTAAGAAATATATTAGTATACTCCTTTAAAATAGCAAAAAGAAGGTTGATAAATGTTCAATAACAACTGGTACACTGATTCATGGGAAGCTGATATGGTTAATTATAAATGACAAATAGAATGATATGTGTTATGGGGTGGGGGTAAGGGTAAGGAGGGATAGGGGAGGGGAAGATGTTCATGTAGCTGTAGATATTTTGTGATGTTAAATGTTGTATGTTATGTGATGTGTGCTTTTTTTATAACTTTATGTAAATAAATAAATATAAAAACTGCATAAAAGGCATATATTAGGGGGAAACAGTGTTAAAAATTATATATTAGGGAAAGTTCTATGTGAAAATAAATATGGATTTTTCTTTGTATTTTTTTTTAAAAATCAGAGACTGATGTGGAAATGGGATAGCGCACAATCCTAAATATACACTGGACTGACTATGTGACAAATGTTGCTGTCCTTGAGCAAGCAGGGATCACCAGCATTTAGGCCATGATATTGAGAACGCAGCTGCACTGTGCAGGGCACGTTTCTAGGATGGAGGACCATCGCCTCCCAAAAATACTACTCTATGGTGAACTCGGAAGAGGGGTGCTCCAAAAAAGTGATACAAAGACTCCCTGAAACAACATCTCAGGCTTGGCCAAATTGATCACCAACAATGGTCCACCCTGGCCTCACATCGGAAGGCATGGAGACGCACTATCCACAATGCTGCAGCCTTATTTGAGAACTCTCGCCAAACAAGTCTTGAAGAGAAACGACAACGCAGAAAGAATCACAACCCAAAAACATCACCCAAGGAGACCTTCTGCTGTGCTTTTTGCAACCGGACTTGTCTATCTCGGATTGGCCTTTTTAGTCATCAGCGCGCTTGCAGAAAGCGCGAGATGAGTCCTTCCTGAATCTTCGTTTGCGAAGAAAAGCCAGAGAGAGAGAGAAACCTGCGAAACTGACACAGACCAGAAACAAACTGATTCGTCCAATCTTAGTGTAGAGCCTCTATTTTAATTCCTCTCTGAAAGACTCTTGTGGGGGGAGAGTGAGGATGGCAGAATTAAACATCTCTAGTGTGGCAACAAACAATGTTACCTTTCTTGCGACTTTTGGCATGAGGCTACAGACCTGGATCCTAGTTCCAAGTGTGTCCATTCAGTCAGTTGTCACATGGTGATTCAGCAGATAGGCACATCCTATTAATTCAGTGAGTCTACTCTAATTGCAATGAACTGTAGGATTTAGGCCGCAGTGTTCTTCATATGCAATGCCATCTTTGTCACTTGGTTTGGATATGCTGGAATGTATACCTTCCTGAGCAGTATACAATATTTTCCTCACATGTCATCTTCTTTTTCATCTTTTGTCCAAGTGACAACTGTCAAATCAAGTAGTTCATTGTCCTGTAAAGTGGTTTCATGAAGAAGCCTTTGCTGAAATTTAAGTATGTGGTCAATCTGAATACCTAATGCCTGGAACAGCCTCTTGTAGTTCTTTAGCTTCATTAGAGCATTCCACAGTCATGTCTACTTGTGTGCGCTTCCTGGGACAATACTATCTTCTTAGAAAATTAATTGTTCTCTTATTTCATTATCACATACAAGAATGAAAAGATATTTTTCTCTACTGGGTGAGAATGAACATTTTTGTGCAACCCCCCCCCCCATTGATTATTTGCATTTCAGGCCTTTTTCTTTTTTTGTAGCAGGTTTGCAAAGGTATCTTTTGTAGCCATGAAACACATTTTTACACAATATTCTTTGCAGAAAATACAAATGTTTTCTCTGCTGTTTATGCTGCCAGTGAAAAATGTGCTGGTCTTTTTGCTCCCCTGCAAAGGAAATAAATAAATAAATAAATAAATAGATAAATAAATAAATAAAATACCCCACAACTGTCAACAATTTTATCCAATGTATCTCAGCAGAGACACCTTTCTTTCTGTGGATGAAAATAATTGTCAGTATTCTTGTCAGCCAACATAAGTATTGCAATCTGCAAATGTCATTACAGAACATTTGTGGGATCAATGGCAACAACGAAAGGTTGTAGGCACCAGTTAACAACATGAACCTGGCAAAAGTTCAGCATTTGGCACCCCATGCAAAAGACAAAGTGGAGTCTGATCGTGACCATTACCTGTTTACTGCTTCTAGTATAGTTAATGCCGACTTCCTAAGTACCGTTCTCATCTGGAACCTAGTGACCTTACTGCCTATAATAGCCACTATATCTCTGATCTTTCAACATGTCATATTTTTTCTTTCTTTCAACATGTCATATTCACATGACTCTGTCATTTTTTACAGTCTGGCAACATAAATGATCTGTACTTTTAGGATTCATGCTCACATTTGTAAGAGGCAGCATTTGTATGTAGCTTTTGTTGTAAGCGCAAAGTGATTTTGCAGTGCTTCTAATAACATGGAGGCATCTCTGTCTGCTGATGGTATATCCAGATGTTGCTGAAGCACATGCTCAGGCTTTTCTATCACAGAGATAGTTGCAGCCCAAGGATAATATTCAGTGCTCTCTCTCTCCCAGCAGAACAGATGCTTCTGCTGGAACAGATTTCTTCCCTTTCTCATTGCCCCATATCCGTTCCAAAGGGCTGGTGGAATCGAGGGCACTAATGTGTATGTGTGGAATGGAGAAAGAGGAATGAATCACAGAATCAGAATCATAGAGTAGGAAGAGACCACAAGGGCCATCCAGTCCAATCTCTTGCCATGCAGGAATAAACAATCAAATCATTCCTAACAGATGACCATCCAGCCTCTGCTTAAAAACCTCCAAAGAAGGAGACTCCACCACACTTTGAGGCAGTGCATTCCACTGCTGAACAGCTCTTGTGGTCAGGAAGTTCTTCCTACTGTTTAGATGGAATCTCTTTTCCTGTAGTTTGAATTCATTGCTACGTGTCCTAGTCTCTGGAGCAGCAGAAAACAAGCTTGCTCCATCCTCAGTATGACAGCCCTTGAAATATTTAAACATGGCTAGCATGTCCCCTCTTAACCTCCTCTTCCCCAGGGTAAACATACCCAGCTCCATAAGCCACTCCTCATAGGGCAGTTAGCGCACATAATATTGTATTGACCTCCTAGGGTTGTGTGTGTGTGTGTGTGTGTGTGTGTGTGTGTTTGACTCTGTCCTGGAACAATTTCTCAATCCTACTTTGCCCTGAAAATTGTTCCATTATTGAACACATACATGCCCTGTCCTGTACATAGGCCAAGGAAATTGAAAATGGATGACTGCCATTGCTTCCGTGTTTGTTTCATTAATATGCTTGCTCAACTATAAATCAAGTTCAGAAAAGGACTTTGACTCCTGATACTATGTTGTAATCATGCTGCTATCGTAATTATTCAAGAGAGCCCTTGGTCCAATTACTCAGATGATTTTTTTTTAAATTGTATATCTCTTCATGATAATATGAACATCGTAGAGTCATCAAAAGAGGTGACATAAATGTATGAGAAGTGAAGGAATACTTGCTTCTTGATCAAGAAGTAAAGTTGAACTGGTGTGTGTCAAATTAAACATTATGCATAGCACATTTGTACAAGAGGTGCTCCCTCAAGAATCAACTAATCTGAAATGTGGTGCTTGAAGAGAGTTCTGTGGTTACCATGGGCAGCCAAAATGACCAATAAATGGATCTGAGAACAAGCCAAGTCTGAACTCTCCCTCAAAGCCAAAATGACCAAATCAAGACTACCATATTTGTGCGTATCATGAAACAAATGACTCATTAGAAAGGATGATAATGCTTGGTAAAGTGGGAGGCAATAGTAAAAGAGGAAGACCGCATTACAGGTGGATAGACTCAATCAAGAGACCATAGCCTTGACTCTGCAGGACCTGAGCTGCGTTGATGATAGGGTCTCTTGGAAATCTCCTATTCCATAGCATTGCCATAAGTTGAAGTTGACTTGATGTCAATTAACAACAGCTCCAGTTCCTCCAGTTATGGGAGGAAAAACTAGTGTTGCATAAGAAACATACATCTACCTTAATATCTATTTGATCCTGAGTTTATTATTCACTAATACTGCCCCAAGATGTTTGGTTCCTGAAGCACAGCAATGAATGGTGCCTATACCACATAGTCAAGGAGTACAGCACACAAAACAACCTGAATTATTTTAGCACATGAAGCAGAAAAATCCATAACTAACCAGCAGCAAAAATGCCACCATAACAAAGTAAGCAATAATTTGCTGCCTTCCATGCCATATCACCTGAGGTAGCTACCTCACTGTACCTATTGCTAGGGCTGGGTTTTGTAGTCACCCTTCCACAATGATTCCACAGCAGGCTTCCCACATGGCTCATGCAGCTCTGTGCCTTTCCCCATCCCTAGGAGCTGTCAACTCTCATCAGGTTACTGCCACAGCTATGAAATGGCTGTGGAACTCTAAAGGAAGAGCTAGGAAGACTAACTTTTGGAAGGAGTACTGACCAGAGTATTCTGGGAGTTGTAATCCCCAAAAGTAACATTTCCCATGTCTGCATGGAGGGAGGGGAGTGCCTTTAGGGTAATTAGGTGCTTCCATGGGTCCGTGTGGGTCATTGCTCCAGGTTAGAGCAACACAGTTCAGACAAGACATACCATTTGTATATGGCAAGGGTGGAGAACTGTGGTGGGTCTTTGGGCCATTTTTTTTTGCCTCTCCCTCCCTGTCAAGACTTAAAATGACCTTCTTCCTCCCAAAAGCCTGGGAGCCAGCAGGGGAACTTTACCTGCTGAAGGACGTCACTTGCACTGCCAGCCCCCTGCCACAGTAACATCTCAGTGTAAGTCACCGAGATGACTGGGAGGTGGCTGCAACAGTAGTACATTGTTGCAACTGTTTCCTTGCTTACTGCTATGGGGACAAAATTCTCCTGTCCCCTCTGATTTTACCAGGCAGTATTGGAATCCAAATGGAGCTGCTAAAAGTTCCATGAAAGATTTCTCTTTGGTAGGTAGCAGTAGTACTTCTTGAGTGCATAATTACTGTCATTCCATACCACTTTAACTCCATGCCTCCATCTTAAGGAATTCTAGCTTCCCTAGTTTGGTTGGATAGTTGGCATTCTTTCTGCAGTACCTAACCAAACTACAAACCCCAGGATTCCACAGGACGGAGCCATAGCTCTTCAAGTAGTGTCAAACTGCCATAAATTGTGTAAAATAGATACAAAAATTAATTTTTTAAATTTTTTAATTTTTTTCTTCTAATTTATATATATTTTAATTAATGCATGTTTTTAATCCTTCGTAATTTAATATTATTTTAAGGGATGGGTGGGCTAGGGTACTGTGAGTATGGGGTTTTTATATTGTAAGTCACCCCGATTGCGTTGCAGAGGGGCGGGAAATAAATAAAAATGTATTATTTATTATTATTATTATTACAAGACTTTGGCTGCTGACACATGGAAAAAATGCAGTTCGACACCACTCTAACTGCCATGGCTCAGTGCTATGGAATTCTAGGGTTTGTAGTTTTGTGAGAGATTTAACCTTCTCTGTCAGACAGTTCTGGTTCTGCCACAAACTACAAATCCCAGGATTCCATAGGATAGAGCCATGATAGTTAAAACAGTGTCAAACTGCATTATTTCTGCAGTGTGTCAGCCACCAGTGATAGAAACCTGACTTAATTGCTCCTATGTCTTCATTATTTCAGTCTTGAAAACTTGGAATAATATGAAATAGATTTGTGATGTATTTCCATATTGCATTTCTTTTACAAGAGCAAAACTGAAAACTGCTAGCAAAAGGAAAAGATAATGTGAATAGGCCAAAGCAGACCAGTAGAGGGGTCTTCTCTTTTTCCCATGGTGAGCAGCTGGTTGCCACACTGGGGTTGGAAAAGGATGTGGCCAGGTGGCAAAAGAGTCAGGTAGGCCACTAAAAAGATTATCCCAGGCAATGGCCTCATGAAAATAGCTTTTCATACAAAGGGTGGTGCAGGATATGCACTAAATGGGAGTGATATTCTTTGTCACATTTCTTTTGTTCTTTGCCCAAGATTCATTGTTTTTTCTGGTGAGATATCAATAAGAATAATTTCAATATCCCATTCTATATGATTCCTCAATTTTTTTTTCTATATTTCCAAATCAGGAACTGAGCATTCTGGTTTTTCAATATTGTGCTTGGTTGTTGAGAAATAACTGGGAAATTTAAAAGAGGGGAGACATTATGTGGTTGAAGTTATATTAATTATTGCTTGCCTAGCATGAAGACGGAGAAAGAAAAGTATGAAAACTGGGATAAAACCGTGACTCAGGTCAGATATTTGAAAATACTCATGGAAAATGCTCAGTTAAGCAGAGCTTGTAAACATTACTTCTTAGAACTTTAATTCCCAGAATCCCCCAGTCAGCATGGCCACCATGATGGAAGGAGCATTCTGGAAGCTATAATCCTGAAAAGTAACTTCTCCAAGATCTGGGATTAAAGCATCACATTGTGTCAGTCTGGGCTGAAAAGAATATGAGTAAGTAGTTTTGCACCGTTACAACGTGTGTGTGCACGCCTTCAAGTTGCCTGTCAACTTATGGTGACCCCATGAATTTCATAGTTTTTTCTAAAGCAAGGAATACTCAGAGGTAGCTTTGCCAGTTTCTTCCTCTGAAATGCAGTCCACAACACCGGGTATTCATTGGAGGTCTCCTTTCCAAGTACTAATCAAGGCCAACCCTGCTTAGCTTCCAGGATCAGAAGGGATCTGGTACCTTTAGGGTAATTAGGTCTCTCAGTGTTACAATACACCTTGGAATTGAAACAGATGTTTGGTAGAGTGGGATGGGGCAATGCTGGACGTGTGGTCATTTTAAGGGAGGGATTTTCCGTTTATATTTGCTAGCTTTGTCCTAACAGCAGCTTAATCTAAACAGAGTTAAAGTTACAGTACCTCTTCCTGTTGTTCCCACTGTTAAATTTCCAGTTCAGGTGACACAAGCAACCTTTGGCATCCATCTGCTATGATCTATAGCTATCAGCACCACCCTTTTATTCATGCCTTAAAAGGTGACTTCCTCTCCATTGACGCCCCCTTGTCGTGGGAGAGAGGCTTGCGTACCCTAATGATGTTTTGAGCTATGCTGGCGGTGGCATAATAGCCACTGGTAGGGTCTCCCATGCCAGACAGGTCAAAACCGAAGGGTCTGACAAAGAGCGTCAAAGGGCGGGATGGGCTCTCTAGCCTTGTGGCAACCGTCCTAGGAGAAGGAAAACTCCAATCCCAAACCCGGGCAGATGGTGCTCGTCCAACCCTGTAAGGTCAACCATCTAAGAGAAGGAAACTCTAATCAAACCTACGGCCCGAGGACCTCGCTGCCACGTCCATGCTTGCAAGGCCACGGCAGATGAATCTCTGGTTTAAAGGGTGAGGCCAGTTCTGTGCACGCTGCGCTCCACCAGAAAAATCCATTGCACAGGCTCGAAGGACAAATCCATTTCCAAAAAAGCCCTGTAGCGACTGGCGAGGGACGAAACCGGCAGGTGTAAAGATGCACTGGAAGCCGCAGCCCCAACGCTGCATGCAGGCGGTTCAGGACATTGGTCGCTCAAGCCTGACCCGGGAGATGACAGTCTTGTTCGGCAGCATCCTGAATGACCAAGCAGCCTTTTTTAAGGAGAGCACTGCTTGCTCCACATGGAGAGGGGCCTAGAAAAGGTGGCCTAACGAAAGCTCATCCCCAACTACCTGGTTGGTTAGCCGCGGCCAACGGGAATCTTCTGATGCGGTCAAACCAAGGCAAAGAAACAAAGGCACACACCGGCCTCCAAAGGTGTAAATAAACTGACACTTGCATGCTGGAACATCAGAACCATGCAAGACTCTGAAGATAGTGGACGGCCTGAGCGTCGTTCGGCCCTAATAGCCCTTGAACTATCACGGCTTAATATTGACATCGCTGCTCTTAGTGAAGTTCGCTTCCATGAGGAAGGCAGCCTTAAAGAACATGGCGCCGGCTACACACTTTACTGGTCTGGCAAACCCAAAACCGAAAAACATCTTTCAGGAGTAGGCTTTATGATTAAAAACTCCATTGCCTCCAAACTCGAAACCTTGCCAACAGGACACTCTGATCGCATTATTTCCTTACGCCTCCCACATATTGTTCTCTTTAGTATATATGCCCCAACTATGCAAGCCGACCCTGTAGAGAAAGACAAATTCTACACAGACCTACGCCAACTCATACAAAAAGTCCCTGTAGAAGATAAAATTATTATCCTTGGTGACTTCAATGCCAGAGTAGGAAAGAACTCCGAAGCCTGGAAAGGTGTCTTAGGCAAGCATGGTGTTGGAAATTGCAATGATAACGGACGCCTCCTGCTAGAGTTCTGTGCAGAACAACAGCTGACTATTACAAACACAATCTTTCAGCAGAAAGATAGCTCGAAGACAACCTGGATGCATCCCCGATCCAAACATTGGCACCTCATTGACTATGTTCTAGTCCGTCAGAGAGACATTCGCGATGTCCGTCATACCCGAGTGATGCCCAGTGCAGAATGCCAAACAGATCATCGCCTCGTCAGATGTAAACTAAATCTTCATCTTAAGTTCAAACCTAAGAGGGGTGGCATCTTAAAGAAGAGGCTCCAAGTCAACAATCTTCAACAAGCTACCTTGAGAGACAACTTCCAGGCAAACCTACAAACGAAACTTGAAGACCATCCTACAGATCCTTCTCCTATAGTGCTTTGGCAACATATCAAAAACAGTATCCTCAAGTCTGCAGAAGAATCCCTTGGGTTCTCCCACAAGAAAAATCAAGACTGGTTTGATGAAAACAACCAAGAGATCCAGGAGCTGTTGGCAAGGAAGAGAGCTGCTCACCAGGCATACCTCGCCCAGCCAACCTGTCATGCAAGAAAAGCAGCTTTCCGCCTCACATGTAGCAAACTACAACAAAAACTCCGAGACATGCAGAACAAGTGGTGGATCAATTTAGCAGAAAAGACACAACGCTGTGCAGATCTGGGTGATCATAGAGGATTTTATGAAGCTCTTAAAGCAGTGTTTGGACCTACTTATCAGGTCCAAAGCTCCTTATACAGTACAGATGGTCAAACATTAATTACTGATAAAGCCTCCATCCTGAATCGTTGGGCTGAACATTTTCAAAGCCTCTTTAGCGCCAACCGAGTAGTCCAAGCCTCAGCTATCCAACATATGATACAAAAACCAATGAAAAATGAATTGGACCTAGCTCCCACTTTGGAAGAGACCCTTAAGGCCATACAGCAGATGAAAAACGGCAAGGCAGCTGGGATTGATGGAATCCCACCTGAAGTTTGGAAACATGGAGGTCATGCACTCCATGAAAAATTCCACGAATTCCTTGTGAATTGCTGGGAAAAAGGGGAACTGCCATCAGATCTCCGAGATGCAGTCATCATCACCCTGTACAAGAAAAAAGGAGCAAAATCCGACTGCTCAAACTATCGAGGCATAACACTGCTCTCTATTGCTGGAAAAATCCTTGCAAGGATACTCCTGAACAGATTAGTTCCTGCCATTGCAGAAGAACTTCTCCCTGAAAGCCAATGTGGCTTCAGAGCCAATAGGAGTACTACAGACATGGTATTTGCCCTTAGGCAACTGCAAGAAAAATGTAGGGAGCAGAACAAGGGTCTCTATGTAACATTTGTCGACCTCACCAAAGCCTTTGACACTGTAAGTAGAAAAGGTCTGTGGCAGATCCTGGAAAGACTAGGATGTCCCCCCAAATTCCTTAAAATGATTATCTTGCTACACGAGGGCCAGCGTGGTCAAGTCAGATATGGCGATGCTCTTTCAGAGCCCTTTCTAATAACTAATGGAGTGAAGCAAGGTTGTGTTCTTGCACCAACTTTATTTACAATCTTCTTTAGCATGATGCTCCAAAGGGCTATGGCAGAGCTCGAAGAAGACGACGGCATCTATATACGCTACCGTACTGATGGTAGCTTGTTTAACTTAAGCCGTCTGAGGGCTCACACTAAGACTCTAAACTATCTAGTCCGTGAGCTGCTCTTCGCCGATGATGCTGCCCTTGTTGCCCACACAGAAGCAGCTCTGCAGCGCCTAACATCCTGCTTTGCAACAGCTGCAGAGCTGTTTGGGCTAGAAGTCAACCTGAAGAAAACAGAAGTTCTTTACCAGCCTGCACCACAGGATGAACACCACCATCCCCACATTGCTGTCGGCAAATCTGTGCTCAAGTCCGTTCAGCAGTTCACCTACCTGGGGAGCATCATCTCCTCAGATGCCAAGATTGACAAAGAGATTGATCACAGATTAGCAAAGGCATATAGTGCTTTTGGAAGACTTCACAAAAGAGTCTGGAGCAATAAACACCTGAGGCAAAGCACAAAAATCAGTGTGTATAGAGCCATCGTACTGTCTATCCTCCTTTATGGATCTGAAACATGGGTCACCTATCGCCACCACCTACGACTCCTCGAGCGCTTTCATCAGCGCTGTCTACGCACAATCCTAAATATACACTGGACTGACTATGTGACGAATGTTGCTGTCCTTGAGCAAGCAGGGATCACCAGCATTGAGGCCATGATATTGAGAACACAGCTGCGCTGGGCAGGGCATGTTTCTAGGATGGAGGACCATCGCCTCCCAAAAATACTACTCTACGGTGAACTCGCCACGGGTCAGCGTAAGAGGGGCGCTCCAAAAAAGCGATACAAAGACTCCCTGAAACAACATCTCAGGCTTGGCCAAATTGATCACCAACAGTGGTCCGCCCTGGCCTCACATCGGGAGGCATGGAGACGCACTATCCACAATGCTGCAGCCTTATTTGAGAACTCACGACGAACAAGTCTTGAAGAGAAACGACAACGCAGAAAAAATCACAACCCAAAAACATCACCCAAGGAGACCTTCTGCTGTGCTTTTTGGAACCGGACTTGTTTATCTCAGATTGGCCTTTTTAGTCATCAGCGCGCTTGCAGAAAGCGCGGGATGAGTCCTTCCTGAATCTTCGTTTGCGAAGAAAAGCCAGAGAGAGAAAAGGTGACTTATTTGTTTTGGGTGTGTGGGTGTGTTTCGGCATCTTGGACCTTTTTTCCCCTTCCCATACTGGTGATGTTCTTCCTTGTTAGCAAAGTCCAGCCTCCCCATCATTCCTCTGGCCCCAATGCCAGCCGGAAACAGACATTGCTTTTTGGCCAATAGGTCCATGCATAGGCTGATGTGTTCTTGCATAGCCCTCTATTCTTTACAGGAGCAATCAGCTTCCCATTGTAACCCCCAGCTCACTTACACTCCCAGATTTGGTAGAAGGGATACTTTCAGAGTGCAGGAAGCAGAAAGTCCCATTCAAGTCAGTGGGGTTTGTTGTATGGGACTACAGTGCGTAAAGTTTCAAAAGGCTAGGAGAAAGAGCCATTTCTTCACCTCCTCTTTCCCTTTTCCTCTGGGGAAGGAGGCCACTGCCCTCTCCTGTTGGGCTACCCAGCCTCACAAAGCTCCTACCTTTTGCCATTTTAAGAGAACAGATACAAAGAGTGTGTGAACTAGATGCCAGGAAAGGGAATTTTTGCAAATAGCTACATCCATTTAATTTGAAACAGGGTGACTCCTCCCTCCCTTGAAAGTTGTTGAAGCATTTACAACCATGGCAGTATATACATATGTTCTCACAAAGTGTGCATTTCAGTGTGGGTTATCTGTGTGCACAGATAAGGTTTATTATTATATTCATAATATTCTTTAAGATTACATTCCTTATACAAATTGTGGCTAATGAGCTAGCAATAACAGTAGTACTGCTAGGCATAACTGGTTCACTATTTTATACTGCAAGTCTGTGCACATCTATCTGGGAGTAATTCAAGAAGAGATGAACCTAAATCCTATTGTTCATCCTGACTACAGTAGAACTATTGAACCAGTTGGATTTACTTACATGTCGACTCAATGGGTTCAATGGGTCTTCTTTAGTTGGGACTAACCAGCAGGATCCCAGCCACAAAGAGACAGTGCATTGGACTGTGTCACTAACTGGTTGGACCCATATCCAGTCATTTAGTCCAATGAAGCATGGGTGGGCAACCTTGGAGGGGAGACCATTTCCCCTTCCATGCCTGCCCAGTGGCCACACCAGTGTATTTTGGGAGGCCACCATTTGGACCAAATTTTTTTGGGATGTGTGTGTCATTTTCCTATTGTTTTTTTGGGGGGGGGGTCTGGGAGAACAAACTGCTGCATTTTCTTGCAGTTTCAGGGTCTTTGGGCTGGTTTTCAGGTGACAAATTGCTTGACAATCAAGAGTCTTGGGCTTTGGGGCTGTAGCATCACTAAGGCTGGTGTCACCCTTCTCCCCAATGGTGCCACCCTGGTGTGGGTTGGCCTCTCTGCACTCCCCTAGTGCCACCATTGTTTGGGGGGCTTGTGGGGGACCTCACTTAGGAGTCCCAAGAGCCACATGTGACCTGCATGCCACACTTTGCCCAACCCTGAATTAAAGTAACTAATTTTACTTCATTGATTTCACTGGACCTTTCCTATGTATGCAGAAATCTAGATGCAATCCAATGTGCCTTTGATGCATGTGGGCTATTATTTGGTGGATATCCTCAGTATCTCTGACATATTGTAAGGCAATGTTTTTGCTGTGCTATATCTATACATTGACAATTGAACACAGGACTTGAAATAGTGTAAAAATTTGATAACATTGCCAATATTTTTTGTGAAATGCACAATTGCTCCACAGAGAGCTAATTGTAATGAAAATCAATACAACCATATCAGAAATATCATCAAAATGGAAAACATTGGAAGAACTAAGGATTGATAGCTGGTTATCCAGGGGCTGGAACACAGCCCTAATCTAACATACAAACTAAAAGCTGCAAAGGTTAAAACTAGAAGTTGAGAAACTTTTTGAACATTGGTATCCATTATATTCTTGGTAACCAAGGAAAGTCCTTTTCACCAAATATCTATGCCCATAGAGAATGTTAGAGAAACATTTTCTAGGTGACAAAATGATGAACATCCTAAATCCATGATTCAGAATGGAGACACATTGCCTCTTTTGAACAAGCTTTGATGCTCACGTTATGTGTTATATTATGAGAGTGTCTCTCATCTTGTCACCCGGTGTCACCCAGTGAAAGACAACCACAGCTTGTGGGGGCAGATAATTTAAACTTCATTGGAGTCAAAGGATCTCCCAGTACCCTTTGCAAAGGAATGGGCCTCCTTTTCACATTTTCCACCCAGAGCTGTCCCCTGACCTTGCTTTCAGCACGGCTGATGTGGAGTCTCAAATACCAACTGAGAGTGTCAGCTCATCAATTCTGCCATCTGTAGTGTTCCACCCAGCACTGTGGCGGTAGCCTCCTGGAGCAGCTCCAGATTATAAAATAGATCAGAGTTGCCTATTCGAGGTATAAAAACGTAAGAGAAAAAGAGCCCTTCTAGAATGACTCAGGCAGAAAACCATTTAGTCTGCAAAGAAAACCATTTCTTTGCAGGAGCAACAACCATAAAGCCAACAGCTTCCCCTCCAAAAGTTTCTGAAAAAGGAGATTCAGTTTCACAAACAAGGTTAGTAATTACTGGCAGAATTATTATTTCTCTATTTGCTTGAGGAAAATAGCATGTTTAGCTGTTCAGGGCAAAATCAGAAAGCAGATAGGAAGATATTCTACCATTTGAAGAGGGGCTGTACTCAGGATTCTTATCTTCCACAACTACTAGGTAATGTTCACAATTCGGTTTCAAATGGTTTTTTCTCTACCTGGATCCATCAAAAAGGGAATAGCTGCCTTCAGTCCTATTGTTAACTAGAACAGATACATTGAATTAATGGGATTTATATAAGTGTTGACTCACCATTCAAGAACTGATTCAGTAGGCCTATTCTAGTTTGGAGTAACCAAGTAGGCTTCAGGCCTAAGTGAATTCTGATTCACACTTTACTCTCCAAGGTTTCCTATTGTTTCCTTGTACTTCTGCTCCATGCTGCTTTAGGTAACTTGTGTATTTCACCAAAGGAAAAGGTAGATCGCTGGGCTACAGCTAGATATGTGCTTTCCAGAGTTGGGGGCTCAGCTTTTCTTCTCCATCCCAACATGCTTTGCTAAGTATAATCTGATACCTGCGTACTTATCAGTAACTCTGCAGTTTCCATTTTGAGACTGAGTTTTAAAAGAAAACGTCCAGCCTACAGTGTTTGGACTTCTGAGCTTCACCCTGGCCCTCTACTTTTCTTTTGGAACCATATAACTTGATTAAGAGTTCTGGATAACTGAAAAACTTGTACCTTTTTGTAGAATTTGTGTGTGTGCCTTCAAGTCATCTGTCAGCTTATGGTGACCCCATGAATTTGATAGGGTTTTTGTAGCATGTGGGGAAATAATCATTGTAATGTAAAAGCAATCTTGTGTACCTCATTCACATCCTTAGATAAGTCTAGGGTTTTTCCCTGCATGCTTTTGTTCTCCCAAAATTCCCTTTCTCTTATTTCACTGGGCACTTCCAGCCAACTGGAGTGCTGGGTCATTCAACACATGACCTAATTTAAATTTTATTGCTCTGTGTAAGTTCTCTTTTAAGTTTGAGTCTCCATGAGGCTGTAGCCATCTTTAGCCATCTTAAGCCATACCTTCTTTTCTGCAACCATGCCATGATGTTTACCATGCAGCCTATTATCACTGTAGGCTGGGTGAGTTTTCCTACCCTAAATACTCTTAGTCAGTTAGAAACCTCTTTTTAAAGTTTGTTTTCGTATGTAGATTGAGATTGATATACCTTCAGTAAACTTTGATTTGCATTTTAAACTGACTCCTTTGTTTTGTAATGAGTCTAATTTAACTGAGTGATCTCAGACCTCTGAACACACCTTTTTAAATGTTAATTGAGCTTGTCTTAGCATTCCTAAGTTGCACTCTGCATGAAGATAAAAGTAAATGAATGATTTTTTAAACTCTTTTTTAAAGAAGATAATTCTTGTTGCTTTTTAAAAGGACTAGATCCTGGAGTTTTTAAATACAATTTTATTTTTTAGACTCATTACTCCTACAGTTTTCTTAGGCAAGGAATACTCAAAGGTGGTTTTTCTGAAATGTAGCCTACAGCTTTAGGTATTCATTGGTGGTCTCCCATCCATGTATTAACTGGAGCCGACCCTGCTTAGCTTCCAAGATCAGACAGGATCTGGTAATTTAGGGTAATTAGGCATTGTAGAATTTTAGTTGGTCCCAATAAAGGTAGGGATCACCTTTGGATTTTTTATTTTGCTTTTTCATGGGCCAGCATCCTTGCTTTTAATAGAATTATATTCTCCCTTAGTTTATCTAACCCTTTTAAAAAACCATTCAGGCTATGCTAGGTTGCTGGGATTTGCAGCCCAATAACATCTGGAGGGCTTCATGGCCACTATTCCTGCTCAGGGAGCTGGTCAGAGCTTGCTTGGATCTAACTGCACTTAATTCGTCTGAGAATGGCATAACTAGAGCTGGTACATTCTAGAGCATGGAAGAAAAATGTCACGGTCAGTGGCCATGTTAGCTGGAGGATTTGGGAAAAAGAGGTCTAGGATCTCAGTCCCATTGCTAGTCCAGGGATGAGAGACATGTAGCACTTCAGATGTTGTTGGACTGCAACTCTCAGCATTTCTTAGAGGACTTGTAGTATAACATCTGGAGGACTACATGATACCCACTTCTGTGGTAGTCCCTGCTAGAGTAATCTATCAAATCAATGATATTTACATAAGTGTTAATTTACCAATCGATTCAATAGTCTAGCCTAGTTAGACTAGACTAGACTATTGACTATATATAAACTAGACTATATATTTTTCCCAGGCTCTGCCTCTTTCATTCATATTGCTTTTTAACAGGGATTTTTTTTAAAAAAATGAAAGATGTGACTGGCTGAAATGCCCAGCAGTGTTGAACCCCACATCTCCCTCACCCATTTTTGGATTGCTCTGACAGACCATCCAGCAAGTACATGGGACACCCAAATGCCCAACATAGATATTCGTTCTCTCAGTCACCATGGAACTGATAGGTAGAGAAAAGCTTCCTTTTTTTCTACCAACAGCTCCAGGATTTTACATTTTCTTTCTCAGGCTGCACAAGTGAAAAAGAAGGGGGAAATACTCTTATTGATATTAGTGTCTGAGTCTCCAGTTTTGGGGTGTTGCTTGCTTGCAGGAATAAAAGCCTCCATAAAAACAGCCCAGAGATATTCATGGAAATATCTGGCTCTACAAAGGGTAGGTGAAGGCCCTTTACTTTCAAAATCTGTTCACTGATCTTCAAATACCTGATGACGGCTCTTTGAGATTTAGCCAGTAATCTTTTACATTTGGTGCTTTTTTGCTGCTCCAAACCGGAAAATGCTCTTGGAAGAACTCCTAGAAGCTCAGAAGTGGGTCACGCTTGGGAGATTTTGGAGTGTAACTCAGGAAAAGGCTTCTAAGAGTTTGCTTTTTAAAAACTCTCAGTGGCAGGTAATGCGGGTCTTACAGGTGGAAGAAACAAGAATGAAAGCTGTCTCCAGACTCAAGAAAAGACATCTCAGAAGCTGAGAACCACTGTGGGTGAAGGTCAGGTGGGACAGTCTGGGTTCGTGTCACTGGAAACAGGAGCGGCAGCAACAAGTGATGTATGCTGCCAACAACTTGTAACATGGGGGCTATTTTTCTGCCAAGTTGTCACAATATTTAGTCACTGAGCATATCAAGCCAGTTCCTTTCCTTTCCCTGCCCTCTGCTATCTGTTACTGAAAATAGCACAAGCAGCTGGCACAGTCTGCCTTTCTCATCCCACAAAAAATTGTCACCAACAGCTAGTTTAAACATTGTTGTTAGCAATGGTCACTGAAGGCCATTTGAAGTATGATGTGCCAGCACTGCATTACCATAGGGCCACTGAATGGTAGGGTTGCCAGGGCCCTTTGCAATTACACACTCACTATGGGCTTGTCTATATGAACCCATAAAAAATTGAGTTCCTTTTTGCATTTTGCAGCAGCTGCAACCTGTCCTAATGGTTTCTTGCCTCCATAAGCTTCACATGCCTACTAGTAAACACAGCAGCTGCGAGTGATTTATTAATGTCTGTGCTTACCTCAATTTGCCATCTACGACCTTATCTTTTTTAAAGCAATGTCCAAGGTGCAATTGAGTGATTATTTGCTTGAACACAAAAGCAAAAAAACCCCAACACCCCATTTTCTTGTTTTAGTGCTTGCCTGCTAAGGTGAAAATCCAACATGGCGGCAGCAAGCACTTGCCTTGTTAGCAAGCCCCATGCCTGCGCTTGTTCATCCAATCAGATTTGCACTCCCTCTCATTTGGCCAAGTGAATCAAATCAACTTGCTTGTTCTAACAAGCAGAAATATGCACCCCCTCATTGTTGTTGTTTTTTAAAAGACAGGGAAAGCTGCAAAGGCTTTTCTGGCAAGGTTTTTGTGGAATATGAGGCAGTGTATTCCACTTCCGAACAGCTTTTACCATCAGGAAGTTCTTCCTAATGTTTAGGTGGAATCTCTTTTCCTGTAGTTTGAACCCATTGCTCTGTGTCCTAGTCTCTGGAGCAGCAGAAAACAAGCTTGCTCCCACTTCAATATGACTTCTTTTCAAATATTTAAACACAGATATCATGTCACCTCTTCACCTTCTCTTCTCCAGGCTAAACATACCCAGCTCACTAAGCCGCTCCTCATAGGGCATGGCTGCCAGACCTACCACCATCCTGGTTTAATGAATGAATTTTTAATGAATAATTTTTGTACAGGCATACCTTGGTTAACAAATCTGACAAAGGAGATGCTTTTTTACAAAGACTTTTTATGCCTGCCCAGACCCCCATTTTCCTCATCCTCTGTCTAGCTGGAAAGTTTTTAACAGCATCACCACTGAGAGCATGGTGAAGGAAGGCTGGAGAAACATTGATTTTCAGGATTAGGTTATAGCAGCATGTCTCCAATAAACAATGCAATAAAGCTTAATGTGGGGAAAAGCAGGATTTTACTATAGCCAATCTTACTGTAGCTGTATGTGCCTGCCTAAAACAGGGAAGGTAAACCGTTGCTGCCCCAGAATCTGTTGCCAAGCATGCATGAAATACAAAAGGAGGAGAACAGATAATCCTACTTTACTTGCTCCTTGCAGTATGGTAAAAAAGAGCACATATCTGTAAGTTAGACCACCAAAATGGAAATCATAAGAAAGATGGAGGCTGGTGAAAGAAAAAATTGTCCCTGGATTTTGGAAGAAGCTCTTGTGGGATCTAGAAGGTTGAATATGTTTTTGTTGACTTCTGCAAGGCTTACTTGACCTTGTTGCTTTATTTCACATGCACATATCATTAGTTTTGAAAAAAAGTTCGCTGAAACTTATTGAACTGCTCTTCTTTTTTGTGGTGTAGGACCCTCTCTCTGTTCTTTCCATGTTATTTATGCCTCTGGTACCAAAGTTTCTGTTAAAGAAATCATGCTTAGAAACACATCTCCTTTGTTAACTGAGGTATATCTGTAGTTATTTTTTAAAAGCTAGCTTTAAATGGCATTTTAAGGCATTATAGAGGCATTTTTCAAATTGCATACCATTATCTTACCAATTCTGAAGGTTGTTTTTTGTAAGCAACAAAGAGTAATGAAAAAATAGTGAGCAATGAGATGAGTAACATAAGTTAAAGATGAGTAACGTAAGTTAACATCTTTAACACTTCAAGTAAGTAACAGCAAATCAATTATTTCCTAAAGACTACAACAGGTAATGGAAATTACTTCCCAAAAAGTTACTCAGTTATCAGCTACACCGTGCAGAATGTATGGCAGTAGTGAAAATCCTCCACTTGGCAGCACCCTTTGTAGCCAGCAACAACTGGTGGTTTCCATGTCATCAGGGTGGGGTTCCATACTGAATTTAAAAGGAACTATCCAAGGTCCTGAACCTCTTTTGTGGCTAGGATTCCGCATCTTGAATAGTTCCTTTAATGTTTGGACCAAAACCAGGATTCACTGCCCTGGTGAGCTTTCTCCCACCATGAAAGCTTTTGAAAATATACTATAAGACCATTGGTCTGTTCAGCTCAGAACTGTCCATTACACAGATTGGCAGCTGCAATCTGACATTTCAGATAGGGGTCTTTTCTAGCCCAACCTGGAGATGCCAGGGATTGCATCTGGGATTATCGGCATGCAAATTACTCTATAGCAGAACAAGAGTTCGTCACCCCAATTCCCTTCCCTGCACTAAGTCATACCTCTCCAAGGAAATCTTTAGTAAAACGCAAAAGGTCTGCATAATCTGTACAGAAACTAAAGGACTAGGAGATTTTTTAAAAAATGTTTTTGTAGATAAAATATTGGTAACACTACCAGGGAGGGCAGTGGCAGCTGGTGCCTTCCATGTCAGTGGAGTGGTGTGCCCACTCTGGGTTTGATGCTGAATTTTGACTATCCAAGGTTCTGAGCCTTATCTCGCTGGTAGGTTCAGCACCATGGATAGCTCCATTAAACTTAGTGAGGGGAAAGAAAGGCTGGAGAAATATTGCTCAGTAGTATAACTCCTTCTTTGCACTTTGCCCCACTGACATAGAAGTCTCTTGTCACTGTTGGAAAGAAAATGCTCATAGGCAAAGTTTAGAAAATTTATTTCCTTGGATTGCATTTCCCAGAATCCTCCAGCTGGCTGCTGTTTCTGGCAGTTGTAGTTTCCCCCATTCTCTTCCCTTGCATGTATAAAGGTTGTATTTTAAGTCTCTGCCATTTCCAGTTAAATGGGGATCTCTGCTACCAGAGCTCAGGAGAATTTCTGCTTGAGTACTTAACAATACGTATTGAGCTGGGTATGCTCTGACCCCATTTAAAGGAATACAGAACAATTCATGAAACAGAAAAAGAATCCAGACAAAAATGTATGTGTGTGGTATGCTGTTGTTCAAGAAGACTCCCATGCAGTTCTTTCACCTGGAGGCCCTCCAGAGACTTGGCTTAGTTTTTAGAGTCCTTTCAGTCCCTCCATCTCCTCCTGAGCTTTAGCCCCAGAGAACTACCTTGACATTGGAGAATGGCTGTTCTTTACATTTCAGCTATAATTCCTTCATGAATCTTCAGCTCAGCCTCAGAGGGTGCCCAAAAGGCTGGAACTGCTGCCCAGGGTCTGAAGAGTATCCATCATACACCCACGCAATCTGGAGCCTGTGCAATGATTCATTGCTCTGAAGCCTGGTTTTGTTGTTGTTTTTAATACCTGGAGAGACAGTTTCTTAACCAGGCAATTGCTCATGTTGTTGTTCTTGGTGCAATGTGAACTTTCTGCTCTGTGCCACTGCCCTGCACCTCAGAAAGACACGTAAAGGTCTTAGGGATTAAAAGAAAAAGGGGTGTGGGAGTGCAGGGGTGCAACTATGGGGGTGAGGCAGCAAAATGAAGGCATTGCCCTTTAAATAAAAATGATGCCTTGCAATGAAATTTTGTTTCAATCCCAACATTTTTTAGCATTGCAGAGAGTGGGACTTGAAAATTCTTCACACCTACAAGTCTTCTATTTGCTGTGTTTGCATTCCCTTGGTAACTTTGTCTTCTCCTTTTCTTTGGATGCCTAAACTATACCATATTTCTAAATGCACGTTTCAAGTGTTAAATGATTTCAGTACTGCAAATTTGGAAGAACATTTCATTTTGGATGCAGAATTCTTAGGAAATCTTGTCCTTTGCTTTTACCAGCAAAATATCTTAGGTGGTCCTGCTTTCTTTGAGACAGCAGTAGGAATCCCTTGCACTTGTGATCAACTGGATCACACCAATGGGCTGCATTCTAGAATATGCGTACATTTATATTCTACTATTCTGCCATTCTCTTTTATTCACCACATGGTTAATTTGTGCAATCAGTTCCAAGAAGATTAAATTCCAGAGCCAACCTGTACATGCAAAATTTTAACTAAGAAGTAGCCTGAATGTTTTCAGTAAGCTTCTTCCATTCTTTCAGGATGATGTAAAGTGATGTTGTGATGTTCACCTGAAGACAGACGCTGTGTTTGCATATAACAATCAGACAAGTTATGGTTTGCTCCACTCTGGTTTATTGTTGTGTCCTATCTCCACTAACAAATCATGGTTTATTAGTCAGATATGAAGCATAACTGGAGTCATGGTTTATTGTTAGCTTACAGACTCTATCCATAGCTTGTCACTTTGATTGCAGAAGTGTTACAATTTTAGCTTGACTTCCCAGCTGCCTGCCCTACAATGGATGTTGACAAATGTGGCAAGAGGTAAAGAGACTAGAAGTAAGGAGAATGAAGTGCCTTTTTTTTTTTTGGCAATATCTACAGATGCTTAATGGCTAAAGAAAACAAAAAGGTTACAAAATTCCATTGAACAGAGAAATCTGTGATAGGGTTGTGCTATCCATGTTTTTCTATAATGAAAATACAAAGGAATGCCTGCCCATATTTGGTGGGGGGGAGGAGAAATGTCAGGGGGAAAATGAACTAGCATCCTTTCTCTTCATGTCTCATTTTCTATGTGTGGCAAATGTTTGTTTGGAGGAGCATTTAGCCATTTCAACCCCTGATGAGTCACAGGCCTACATTTTGTCTCAGATGTTACTTCTGTGGTCTGTTAAGGTAGTCTGGAGGGATCTCAGTGCAGGCAGAGGCCACTCTCCTTCTTGTGAGGACTAGGGACAATGAGCAATAAAATACAGGTAATAAAATTTCATAGAATCATAAAGTTGGAAGAGACCATGAGGGCCATTCAGTCTAAACCCCTGCCATGCAGGAACACACAGAACTTTATCAGACTAGCCTCTAAAAATGTTCTTTTGCCGGCATAATTAAAGCCATTTTTATGCCGGCAAAAGACCCCCACACACATTTACCTTCTCTCCCAGCAAAGGCCTCCCCAGCAATGAAGAGGAACTGAACAGAGCTCTGTTCACTTCCTCATTCCAAATCTTGCAGATTCTCATGAGAAGACACTCATGCGGGAAATTAAAAAAAGAAACAAAATCAACACACAAAAAGTTAAAATGAGCACATACACACACTTAAAAATTTCCAAGTAACCTAGGGAGTGTGTCATTTACCTGGATGTGTGTCATTTACCTGGATGTTGCTGTCTCACCCAGAACTCACCCAGTGAGTTCAGTGGCACAAGGTTTCATACTCCAGCAATGCTGGCACTAAAGCGCCACAGGGGATCTATTGATAGCTTCAGCCATCAATAAAATAGGATGGGTTTTTGCCAGGACATAAACATGAAAGGACAGCATCGTCTGATATGCACGCCCTTTCGCATTTATGTGGCGTTCTTATGATGCCATATTTAGTGTGTCTGATAAGGTCCACAATCAAAGTACACCTCACAGATAGCCATCCAGCCTCTGTTTAAAAACCTCCAAAGAAGGAGACTCTACCACAGTCCATGGCAGTGTATTCCAGAAAAGTAACTGTTGCTAATGGAGTTGAAATTTTATTTGTTGTTTGTTGTTAACTGCTGTCAAATCAACTTTGACATATGGCAACCTTCCAAGTCACCCTATCTTCAACAGACCTGCTCAGCTCTTGCAGACTCAGGATCCTGGCTTCCTTGATTGAGTCTATCCACCTGGAATGTGGTCTTTCTCTTTTCCTATTGCCTTCTACCTTATCAAGCATTATTGCCTTTTCTAGTGAGTCATATCTTCTCAAGATATGTTTAAAGTACGACAGTCTCAGTTTCACCCATTTGGGCTTCTAGGGAGAGTTCAGCTTTCTTTACTATAGAACACATTTATTTGTCTTTTTAGCAGTCCACAGCATCTGTAGAAACTTTCTTCAACACCACATTTCAAACAAGTTGAGTTTCTTCCTGTTAGCTTTCTTCACTGGCCAGCTTTCAAAACTATACACAGAAATTGCAAATATCATGGACTATCCTAACTTTAGTATTAGTGCTATATCTTGACACTTGAGGATTTTGTCCAGTTCCTTCACAGCTGCCCTTCCAAGTCCTAGGAGATTATCAGACAACCTTAAAAATGGATGACAGGGACGACAGGCGATTGCCAAAGGGCTCTCTTATCAGACGACATCATCCCTGTCCTGGTATCTCCTGTGTCCCCTCCATTCTGTCTGCGGTTTTTTAATTGATGGCTTAAGCTGTCAATAGATCACCCATTCCGTCTCTGTGATGGAATCACAGGCTTGTGAACCAGCACCCTGTTTCTGTGGCGCAATGCCAGCCATGGTGGGAGGTCCTTGCCAAAGACTTCCAGGTGCAATCGGGACATCCAGGTAAGTGACACCCCCCCCGTTATTTTTATTTTTTAACTTTGTTTTTGTGCTTGCTGTAACTTTCTTTTACTTTTTAAAAAAATTCCCGTGTGCTCGTTCTCTCGTCAGAACCGTCTGGGATTTCAAATAAGGAAGTGAATACAGCTCTGTGCTAACTGTAGTCACTTCCTGGACTGCTGGAGGGGAGGAGATCCATTTCTGTCACGGTTTTAAGGTAGATCTGAATTTTTTAAAAAAGTGGAACAGGGACAGGAGTGGGGCGGGAAATAACTAGCGAGATGGGGACACTATATACAGTCCCCATCTGAAAATCTCCCTAGTCTTATTCTGATTTCTTGACTGCAGTCTCCATTCTGATTAATGACAGGGTCAAGCTATGAAAGATCTTTAACTATTTCAGTATCTTCATTGTCTACTTTAAAGTTATGTAAATAATCTGTGGTAATTATTTTTGTTTTCATAATGTCCAATTATAAGTTCAACTGGTTTTGCACTTTCTTCCCTTGACTTTCTTTCAGTAACTGTCCCAAGTCTTTGCTATTTTCTGCTATTAGTATAGTGTCACCTATACTAAATTGTTGATGTTCTTTCCTCCAATTTTCATACCTCCTTCCTCCAAGTCTAGTCCTGCTTTATGTGTGATATGTTCAGCGTACACATTAAATAAACAGAGTGGTAAAATGCAGCCTGGCCTGACCCCCTTGCCAATGGGAAACCACTCAATTTCTCCCTATTCTGTCCTGACACTAGCCTCTTGTCCTGAGTAGAGGTTACACATCAGGACAATCAAATTATTACCTATCTTTTATTGTCCTTTCTCCCTACATGGCCAAGAAGGGGAGTGGACTCTGCCTGCATTGAGATCCCTTCAGACCATCTTAACGTACAGCAGAAGTAACATCTGAGACAAAATAATAGGCGTGTGATTCTAACATTGTCACTTTTCTTCTTCTGTATGATTTTTAACATCTTTGCCTGACGAAGAAGCCAGTGAAGCTCTGAAAGCTTGCATGATGTATTCTGTGCATGTTGTTTGGCCAATGAAGATATCACTGTTTGGAGAATTTTGTATTTTGTTGTATTTTGCTACATGGCCAACAAGGCTACTCCTAAATGTGTGTCCTAGAGACATGTAAGTGGATCCTAAAGCCCAAATGTGGTGAAAACAGACTGAATGGAAGGAGGCAAAGGTAGGATGTGGACAGTGTGGAGGGGAGAGAAGAGCTGGAGTTCTTCTAAGCTTGCAATCAGCCACAATGCTCTCCACACTCCAACAATCAAAGGGTAGCCTATGTAATTAATACTATTTAGGCAAGGGTAATGACAGAGGGAAATGTCTCTTGTCAGCCCAGCTTTGTCCACTGGCCTTGATTTAGCAGCATGAAAGCATTTTTTGCTGATTAAGTGCTCATTGAAGGAGATAAAAGAGATGGCTATGAAATGCTCCCCTTAATGTGATGGATATAAAAAGACTGGTAAAGCTGGACAAATGAAGTGGGGTGGGGTGGGGAGAGGAGAATGACACACACACACACACACAAACAAATAGGGAGAGGTAACTGAAACAGCTGTAGATTGGGAGTCATGGGCAAATATAGAGTAGCATCGGAGGAACAGCAAGGAATGGGGACTGTCACTTACTTGATTTTCTTTTTTTAAAAAAACCTTTAGGATAATGCTGCAGAGGCATTGTTATATGGTACCATGATAACTTGTGGTGATATTGGTGGTAACTATCGATGATTGATTTTATTTTTTTAAATTATGTTTTTCATCTATATTTTAATGATGGGAATGTAATTTTAATTCTTTTTTAACTTTTGTAATTTGTGATGTTTTAGTTGTTTTTTTTTTAACTATTGTAACCTGCTTTGAATCCCATCTTGGGAGAAAGGTGGGATATAAATCCAATAAAAAACAACTCCAAAACTATTGCTTCAGGAGTGAACCTACCTCCAGTTTAAGCACTAGCCTTCGGAGAGGAGGGCATGTGAACCACAATTGAACAGCAAGTGTTGAGCTGGGTGGCAGGGGATGGGGTAAAGCAGAAAGGCGGATCAGCAAACTATAGAACCGATGCCAGAATTAAACACATTTTCTACCTGGCTATTGCTCCTTTGTTGGTAAACTCACAGAGACTGCATGCACATTTTGATTGGAGATGGATGAGTGCGTGTCTCTTGAAACACCTGTGGCTTTCCTCCACATGTACATGCTACAAATATGATGCAAGCAAGAGAAAGAAGGTTGCCTCAACATTAGGGAGAATGTAACAGGCAAAGATAATGAGATGCACTTATTTAATCTGAATATACATATGTATTTCTGAACCCATTTTGAATAGCAGCAGCAGCAGCAGAGGAAATGGTTCAACAGCTTAACATTTGCAGCTGCTGAGTGGGGTCTGACTGTTGGATTATGATTCTGGAGACCGGGGTTTGGATCACTGCTTGGCTGTAGAAACCCACTTCCTCTCAGCTTTAGAGGAAGACAAAGGCAACACCCCTATGACTAAATCTTGCCAAGAAAACCCCATGATAGGTTCACCTTAGGTTTGCCATAAGTTGGAAATGACCTGAAGGCACACGACCACAACAGCAACAACAGCTGGGCAATGTGATGCTAGAAGGAGATGCAACTCTGAGTGAGAATGATTGTTACCTGTTCCCAAATTTTTCCTATGTAAGTGTGGGGGACTGGAAATGTTCCTGCCCTTATAGGGAGGTAGGAAACTTCCTTATATTAAACCAAACCACTGGTCCATCTACATTTGACATGTGGAAGTTCTGCAGTGCTTCAGATAGGTAATCTTTCTCAGATCTGTTTGGAGATAGCAGGGATTGATTTCTGATTCTTTTCACGCAGAGCATGTACTATAGCCCTGAGCTATCCTGTAGCTCTCCCACTCCTTGCCTACCCACTACATCTGCCTGGGTCTGATACCCCCAGATATCCACGCAAGGGAGCAATGTTTGAATTAGGCTTACATAAGTAAAGTCCCTTGTGCATAGGACAGTTTTATATGGTCAAGACTCCATGTTGAAATTCCATTTTTGGAATCAAGTGATCTTACATAGATGAAATCACATGTGGAGGTAATACTCAAAAATTATTCCTCTGTGTAGATGTCTGGAGACATTGGTGCATGTCATACAAGGAGAAGAAGGTACTCTTTTGTTCTCCATCATGGATGTGGGTGAATTTTCAGATAGAAATAGTTCAATTAATTCTTCTACGTCTATTTCTAAGCAGCTGGTCTTGGCTCAGAGAGGGGAGGAAATGAGTGTGTGTTCACAGATTGAGTACACTCCCCTTTCCTTCCCCTCAGAGCCCAGAGCATCTGCACCATCACCATTAGTTCATTTAGGTATTACATTTTTTCATTGCTATAATAACTCTGTATATGGAAATGGCTGTACATTACTTCCTACCTTGCAAATGTATCTATATGTGTGGTGAGGGAGAAAGATGTAGAGCTTGGAAATGTTACTTTTTGGGACTACGATTACCAGAACTCCCAAGAAGAATGGTACTATAATTGTTGCTGGGGAAATTAGGTAGTTGCACACTAAAAAGTAACATTCCGAAGCTCTGGTGGGATGCCTGTGAAAAGAATAGCAGAAACCACAGAAACTGTGGAAAGAATAGCAGAAACTGTATTCAGTCTTAACTATATGGATGAGAAATGGTTCCAAGTGATTTCATTCTGGCATGTTTAATTTTTCAGTTTTGCTCAGTCTGCATACTCTGTGCATTTCATTATTTGCAAAGGTGAGAAGAGTGGAATATCTTTTTTATTTCAGGACAAAATTTGATCACTTTAGGGAAGGAGGTGGTAGAGGGGACAAACAATCACATTGTATTTTGCCCAGCTTTCTTTGCATATGTCTTTGGCTGCTGTTATAAACAAAATCTGAAATGGCCTTCTGAGTTTTCCAGGAGCATAATTTGTGTGTTGCAGTATCCTGTGGAACATGGTGCTGCTTTGCCTTCCCTTCTTCTTCTCTGAAGCCTTTACATTTACACAGGCTTTGGGGAAAGGGGCAGGAGAGTCAACCAATCAGAAACAGCCATGTATTATAAAGGAAGCCAGATGTAGGCTTTACTCAGGCCCACTCCTTGGCAATTTAAACCACAACTAAGGCTCCCAGTTTAGTGTTTGGACTTTGTTTCCAACAGACACAAAAAGTTGTGTTTTTTTTCCATCACAACCTTTTTGGGGGAGGGGTTAGCATGGGGACCAGATCCAGGTGGGTTGGAGTTTGGGCCAGAGAACGCATCGGATGCAGTTGAGGGGATCCCTTAAAAAGATCTTGGGGCAGGGGGAAATGGAGACATGCCCAGGTCAGGGGGCAAGGGGCTCTGGCCCCCATCTAGGTGATGAGATAACCATGCAGTGACAGCTCCCCATGCGGATTATTACACCTGTCATTTTGATGTTATCCAGAAGCTGGGCTAGGCTGGTTGGTTTCATTGCCCAGTGCCTGGATCTGGACCCATGCTGGGGCTAAGTTCCTTTAGCTGTAACCAATAATCATTGTGGCATTTTTCTGTCACATGTAATGTGGTTGTCTGTGTTTATTTACAACACATGGAGCTGTACTTGCTGGTGAGCCCACAAAGTTTGTTTGTGGGAGGCAGGACCATCCAAAGTCACGTTGCTGCCAAGGTGAAGAACAAAATGGCACTCCCACCCCAGTACATAGTCACAAGCTGACTAGACTGGCAGTTGAATTTTACTTCAAAACTGATGATGGGATAGCATCCTCCTCCACACCTGAAGCAGCAGGCTAGTTGCCAGGAGCCCAGGAAAACTCCTCTAGAAAACAGAAACAGCTTGAGATTTCATGAAAAAAACATAGAAAGTTTTTGCTGCTGCTCTCAGCTTCTGCAACCTGAAGTTGTTACTCCACTCTGCCTTGTGGTAGGGCTGGCCCTGTCTGGAGATACATTTCTAATTATTTCTGGAGATACAATTCTACATTTTGAATGCCCTTGCAAGAAATAGCTAAAATCATACAATATGCTGATGTCATGGTTATTTTTCAAACAGGTGAAGTGATGCCACCGTGCCACTTTGGCAGGTGATGATCACTGGAATGACAGAAATACTGTTAAGTACAGTGTAGAAGGTTATGAAAATACCTGAAAGTGTTCATTAAGGGGTCACATTTTCACCAAACGCAGCAAATCTGTCATCTTGGGGTTTATCTTTGTAAACAGTTTGTGCTTTAAAACAAATAAATGAACAGCAGGGGGGGGAGGGAATGGCCTATTAACAAGGTGTTGTCTACATGCTAAGACTGGATACTGTAATTGTCAGTTGTCTATTTATCCTGCAGGTTATTTATAGTTGGTCCTTTCTCCAAGGAGGAGGCTTTGTGTCTTAGTGTTTGTAGTTTTGTAACTGAATGTGTTCAGTGTCAGGATTTTAACACAAATGTAGGAGAAAAGAGGCTGTGGGACTGAGTGTCCCAAGACACCAGCCATTCTCTTAGGGCACTAGATTAGGCTGTGTATTTACAAGATGAATGCAGTCCAACACACAATGTTGTATACTTAGTTACCATTGAAGTCAATGGGACATAAATGTGCACAAAATGCTGGAGCTGTAACCCACTTCAGCTTGAAGTTAATAGGAAGACTCCACTTAACCTAGCCCCACAGTAAAGACTCACATTGGCACAAAAGGAGATGATTTCTAAGGCATGTCAAAATTGGAAAAACCTATAGGAAGTATTCTTCTTCTGAATCCATATCCCAGACTTCTATGCAGTGAAAAATCTGTCTGCCTTATTTAAGTTTTCAATTGTTACATTTTTGTTGCTATTTCTTCAATAGTCTGAGTCAAACCAGCTGCATACATGGCTGTTAAACACATTTTCATCCCAGCTGGGCTGTAAAGTGAGGCTAGGGTTTAAACTTTGATAGAACTGGAACAAACCCTAGCAATCTCCCAGCATGCTCAGCAATACTTCCCAGCATTCACCTGCTTTAAGATGTGTTCCCCCAACCCAGTTCCAATACCAGAAGTGAAGTGGGTAGGGGAAAAACACCTTAAAGCATTTTCCAGAGCAGGAGATCAGAAGGGCAGGGGAGCAGTTTACACTCCCATCCTTCAAATGCTCCATTCTGTCTTAAAAGTTAAACCATCTTGCCAGGAAAACTCTAGGCTAGAGTCACCGTAAGCCAAAGTCGACTGGAAGACAAATGCCAAGGCACCTTCTTTTTATTGCACTGTTGGATGGATAGTGGTGAATCTACTCTAGGCTTTACCCCAAAGGTTAAAAGATCTATCCAGGGTGTTAACGCTTTCCTCCACAAGCAGGTTCAGCACCATAGACAACTCCTTTAAAATTCTGACAGTAAGAGCTGTTTGGCAGTGGAATACACTGCCTTGTAGTGTGGTGGAGTCTCCTTCTTTGGAGGTTTTTAAACAGAGGCTGGATGGCCATCTGTCGGGAATGGTTTGATTGTGCATTCCTGCAGGGCAGGGAGTTGGAATGGATGGCCCTTGTGATTTCTTCCAACTCTATGATTCTATTAAAGTTCAGACTAAATCCAGACTGGATCGCTCAAATGCCACTATTCTATTCACTCTTCAACAAAATTTTGGGGTGCATTCCAGAGGGGAGGCACAAATCAATGGGTAAAGAAAATGGTTAGATTAATCCTTTTGATTTGTATAAGTAGAAAAATGTTGGCCTAGTATGTAAAACAGGCTGTACAAATCTGGGAAGTTAGGATATGGCAATTCAACTGGTGTGCTTATGCACTCATAATTTCTATCACCTGTTAGTATTCCCTACCCAAGTAGAGAGGTAGTTGAATACTGTGGGATTTAAAAAAAAATTTTTTTTTGGAGAGATGTTTTTCATCCCATGAGGTCTGGATGAAACAAATTCATTCTATTTGTGTCCTGAATATCTTTAAGTCTCTCTCTCTTTCTCCCCCACCTCCTCAGACTGCTGAATGACACAGGAGGAAGTGGATGAGCCATGGGTAGCCTCAGGCTCTGTCCAGGGAGTTTATTTGCACCACTGTTTTTGTGCGTGTCATATCATGTGCCAAACCCTACTCTTCCCCTTCTGGAGTTTGTAATCCTTGATCTATGGATGTTCATTAGAACAGTTTAGTTTAGAAGCATAGGAAATGCCAGAAGAAGCTTCTTAAAGGATGTTTTAGATTAGGGGATAAAGAGTTTTTTAAAAATAGTTTTTGACTCATAACTGGTATGTACTGCTCTGTTTCAGCTTCCAACAGCAAGACTTAATTTTATTCAGGTGTAAATGGGATTTACTGTTGCTGACAATAATAACGTCCAAGTGTAATGCATAGGCTATGATTTAGATTTACAGAACAAGGCTAATGCCTCTGTTAAATCCCATTTGGATTGGATAAAATGAATACAATTATACCCCACGCTGGATGTATATAAAACTGTTAGGACTTGTTTACATTGATCCAGAGGTACTTAGGTTGTTGAAAGTCATGCATATTCAAGGTTATTCTTCTCTTGCATCCTTTTGGTGCAGTCTAGGTTTGTTTATATACACCCAAAACCAGAGCTCCTATATAGTTATTAGTCACACACCTGTAAGGCATATAGCATTTAGAAAGTGCCCTTGTACCAAGGAAGAAGCTTGTTCTGTCTAGCCCATCTCTGTCTCCCTTGACAGACAATGGCTCTTGCAGGGTCTCAAGCAGAGGCTTCTTCCAGTTGTGGTATTTCCTATCCTTTAGTTGAACCACAGCTCAGTATATTGAGACAGGGTAGCTTTGTGGTGATCTGAGGGAAAGAGCTGAAGAAGAGGCTGGCCATCACCATATCAACCTCAACACATCCAGTCTCAGCTGACTTCAGCTGCTAAGCTAGGTTTGGACTAGTTGTTACTTGGGTAGCAGTCTAAAATAACTTTTCCAAGCTCTGGTTCTCCTAGGCATTTTTTTCCTGGAAGAATTGGATGAAGCAAGGTTCATGAGCCGTCACTTTCTTATTTCCAGATTGATAACACTTTCTTTGCTTGTTCGTCACAGTTTAGTGTAAGAATATGATCGTGGAAGACATCTAACAGTCTCACCATACCTTTGGGTCTAAAGAGGAGGAAGACAAGGTTTCTGCAGTTTCCTGAAATGTCAACAGATATTTGCATAATATCGATCCCGTACAATTACGTCCTCTGGGAGACATTTGCTCCAGTCAGCCAGGACTAGGTTGGCAACTGTCACCCAGAGGACTTTTTATTCAGCTGCCCCCTAGATTCTGGACCAGCCTGCAGGAAGAGATATGACAGCTGAATACGCTCTCTGAATTAAAATCAGCAGGCCTATCCAAATGATTTTAACGTGAATTTTAAATTGTATGTTGACTGTTCTAAAATGTCTTGGTTTTACTTGTTCTTTTAAATTGATATGTTTTTGTGCTTTTACTCAATGTTATATTGAAGTGTTAATGTGTTGTTCCCCACCTTGATCCATAGGGAGAGGTGGGTAAGATGATGATGATGATGATGATAATGTTATAATTTGGAGGACTTAGAAAATATACTGTACTGGATTTCAATTCCCAGAATTCCCCCTAAAATAACTTGTTTCAGTTCAGATTATGTGACAAGCGGAAGTACACCATAAGTACCTGGAATGAGAGTGGGAAATAAGAATGCCCATTTGGGACCTGAGGAGTAATACTAACCAAGAAACTAGCTGTCAAGGCCAAGTTTTTCAGTCTGAGCAATACCACTCCTTGGCTCCAGCTGTCTTCTACTCACAAACTATCCTCTGGAGGTGACCTGATACCATTGGCCCCAAACTGCTGGTGCCACCCCACCTTCCTCAGGATCTCAGGTTTAATTGAGCTCATGCTTACTTCTGTGACTACAAGTGTCAGCCATGAAGCAAGCATCTGTGGGCAACCTCACAATCTGAAAACAATAGGTTGTCTTCTTCAGAGCCTTGAAAAAACTGGCTACACTTTCACACTAATAAAAGTTGCAGCTGATGAAATATATGTTTATGCTCAGGACAGATTCCTTTCAAGGCAAGTAGCACACATGTAATGAAACCTTCAGCCGCCATATGGCACAGCTTGGATTCTTGAACTCCTTTGGCTCATCTGAGATTTCAGTCTTCTAATCTAGTTTTGTCTCTTATATGTGCTTAAGTTGGTTGTGCTTGAAGTCAACATTCCTGTCATGATGGGGTTCCCATCATGCTGCTTCAAGGTTGATTGCAACTCCCATCATTCTTCCAGAGAACTACATTTCTCTAAATTTGCAAACAGTATTGTCTTGCCAGCATAGCATCAGGAAAGGTTTAATGGAAGGAAGGGTCTCAGCACCACCTCCATAGAAGCTAATGAGATGACATCATCAATGACATCACATCACCTAATATGAAATAGCCAATCACAGCTCTAGACCCAGAAACTAAAATATAACTGCTTTTGTGTGAAGCCATTTTGCCAGACTGAGACCATGCGGCTTTGAAAAAGACTAGATCACGGCTGGTAGAGCCAAGCCACCTGGGTTGGCTCCCAGCTTGCCCTGATACCATCTGAAGGCAACAGGCTGCAAAGTAGTGAGTAGGAATTTTAGGGCCTGTTTAGATCGTGTTAGGGAATTTCTCTACTTTGGTTGGATGTAGTAAACTTAGTAACTGAATGTAACTTAAAATAATTGAATGCTTTGATTTTAATACCTTGTTATTTCTGTAACTTTAAGCATGCCTGAGTATGGGAGAACCCTGCCTCATGTGAGATTGCATGATTTGAACTCACTTGAATAAAGTAAATTTATTAATCTCCCTATCACTGATGTCTACATGTGCCTATATCTCTTGATCATGCCACTCTTCTTTCTCTGGGAACAGGAGGGAGGAGTTAGTTGATTCTGTAGTGGCAGGGAGTTCCATTAGTTATCAGGGACCTTGCACAGCTTCTCACTGTGCTGTGTGTGAAAAGGGGGGAAACTCAGCGAGTGGTGGCAGCTTTGGCCTGTAGGGGGCACCCTTGAGTGAGGATACTTGGGGTTACCTCTACAGTGAAGCTAATCTGGGTTTCCAAGGGGAGATAGCCCCAGTTTTAGTTTATTACAGTTCCTCTCATGGAAAATGAATTGTTGGACTGTAAACATTTTTGTGCCAGCATTGATGAACTTGAGTGAGAAAAAGAAAACCATACACTGTATTGAGGAAGCAATGACAGCACTGTGAAACGGGGAAGGGGAGGTAAGAGGAAAGGGGAAAAATTGCATCTGTTTTCACGTAGCATCAGAGTTTGTTTTGCTAATGACTGGTGTTTGGAAATAACGTATTAAAAATAATGGGTTATTTATAATTAATTTCTATTTGCAATAAGTTGTTGTTGTTGTGTGCCTTCAAGTCATTCCCAAGTTACAGCAACCTAAGGTAAACCTATTATGAGGTTTTCTTGGCAAAATTGTCCAGAAGAGGTTTGGCTTTGCCTTCCTCTGAGGCTGAGAGAGTGTGACTTGCCCAAGGTCACCCAGTGGGTTCCCATGGCTGAGTGGGGATTTGAACCCTAGTTTCCAATTATAGTCCAATGCTCAGACCACTACGCCATACTGGGTGTGCAACAAATAAGGGGTAACAAAGTTAAATTATGCTCTGCCTGTTGGTATAATGGTGCTTCATGGTGATGATGTCTAGTTGGGATAGAAATGCAACCCAAAGAATTCCCTGAAAAGATGGGCCTGGTTTCAAAATGTTGGGCCATCATCATCATTGAACTGGGCTAGTCTGGGTTACCTTATATGCTTCTTGAAATTTACATTTGCTACAAATGTCAACTCTTCTCTCCATCGGGAGGCATGGAGACGCACTATCCACAATGCTTGAAGAGAAACGACAACGCAGAAAGAATCACAACCCAAAAACATCACCCAAGGAGACCTTCTGCTGTGCTTTTTGCAACCGGACTTGTCTATCTCGGATTGGCCTTTTTAGTCATCAGCACGCTTGCAGAAAGCATGAGATGAGTCCTTCCTGAATCTTCGTTTGCGAAGAAAAGCCAGAGAGAGAGTCTCCCCGCACCCCATGATATTGGAAGATTTGTCATGCTTTAGAGGGGAGTTTATGTATAGGAGACCATGCTTTCTTTCTGGTAACCCAAATGGTGCACTCCTTGCTCAAACACTGTTTTCCCTGCTGTACTGATAGCTTAGAATAGAATCATCATAGAATTGTAGAGTTGGAAGAGACCAGAAGGGTCATCTAGTCCAACCCCCTGCCCTGCAGGAATACTCAATCAAAGCATTCCCGACAGATGGCCATCCAACCCATAGGATGGGTTGATTCTATTCCTGGGGTAAAAGTGTACCTCATGTCATGTGTGATGTTAGGTGGTGCGATGAAGTGACTATACGTGCTTTGCCTCCTTTAATGGCTCCTCACCCTCCTCCCATTTGGCATTACTATTCCAAGTGGGTTAAAAGGAAGAACTACTCCTTCTGCAGAAAAATAGCTGCAGGTCAATGACACTGAGATATAGAGTAGGGATGAAAAGAATATTCAGAAGTATTAGAAAAATGGTCAAAAATATCTTTCTTGAACATTGAGAAATCTTGTTGAAGAAAATCTATATATTTTATTTCCTTATCATTATATTTTAACTAACATTATAAAAACTATTTTAAATTAATGTTTTTAATGTTTTTAATGTGACTTTGTTTTTAACTCTTGTACTATCCATAACTGTATTTTTCAGTGGTGTATTCATGTCTTTTACTCCAAGTCTCAAGTCAAGTTTCAAGTCCTTGCAAGATACTCGCAAGTTGAGTCTCAAGTTAGGGGCCAACTTTAACAGGAAAAGAAAAGGAAGTGGTGGTGGCAGTGTGTGAGTGTGTAGTTTCAATAACTATAAAACCAAAAAGACAAGCACAAATTTAGGTAAAAAAAAACATGTTAGACAATGGGCTTGAGGCAGGGCTTGAGGTCTGCTCAGCAGCCTGTCTCTGCTACACATTGGAGAAACCTTCTAAAGCTTTTGGAAAGCTTTAGAAGGATCCTTCGACGGCAAGCCCATTGCTTAACACATTTGCTGTTACCGCTTCCATTATGTGACCGGTAGGCAAAAAGCACTGAGATAATGTAAGCATTGTTCAAAGGAAGAAAACCATTTTCTGTTCCATAATGTCTCTGGATGTTTATTAATGCATTATGTTACTGAACCGAAGCCAGCAAGTCAGTTGCTAAAAGTATACAAGTCTTGAGTCGAGTCATTTATTGTTGAGTTGAGTCCAAGTTAAGTCACTGAAGCGACTTGAGTCTGAGTCAATCGATTTGAGTCTATATCACTGGTATTTTTTTTAAAATCCAAACTGCTAGTTGTCTTGAATCCCATACTGGGAGGAAGGCAAGAGATAAGTAAATAATTGAGTAAATAAATAAATAAGACTGATGAAATTTTTTTCATTTCAGGAATATTCTGTGCAAAATTTGTTATTTTTTTTTGTCCAGAAAACAGCATTTTCTGCACAGAAACATTATAGTGTGTGGAAAAATTGAATTTCCTGCACATTTCCTATATGTTCTCTTCCCAACAATACAGTCAACCTGTGCAGTTCACCTGATGTTATAATGGTGACAAGCTAGAATGAGTTCATGAAAGGATTGGATAGGTAGATAGAGAAGAGATCCACAGCAGACCTTCATAAGCTTTGATAGGCAAAATCACATCCTTCATTTCATAAAGAGCACACATCAGAGTCACAGATATCTGGAATTATCTGCAAAGGGTGGATATTACCATCATGCGCTGGTTGAGACCCTGCAGCTTCTCCATGACCACTGTTGTTTAGCAGAATGCTACACTGGATGGACCAATGGGAAAAGTTGTGTGTTGATGGCTGTATGCACTCATGCAGTACTCCAGATGGTATCTATGCAGAGTCCTTTTCCTGCTGCTGGAATGCAAGTGGAAGAATGTACATTCATCAACACAAACACATTTGTAGGTCATTTTAATTCTTCAAGGTACTGGACACATTCAGTTTTCAAAGCTGGCCCAGTGGTCTATTGACATCATCACCATGTTTCCTTGGCTAATGGCTTGGAGTAGACACATCCAAAAGCGATTCCGTTGCTCCAAGTAAAAGTTGATTTGTCAAGCAACTTGACCACATGTGTTCTTTTAACATTTTTCTTTCATGAATGGACATTTTAAAATAAATACTTTGATTAAAAACAAATCAAATCAAAAACAAATTGGCAGGCCTTTCCTAATTAGATCCCGACCTCAGGAGCTCCTGGCCTCTTTTAGTCTGCTGGCCATTTATTGTATTTATTGTTTTTAAATGTGATTTTAGAGTAGTTGCTTTTTAATTTATATTTGTTTAATATCTTTTTATGGGGGAGGGTGGGGGTGGGTGGTGTTTAGGGATTTTTATCTGTATTGTATTTTAATTTTTGTAAGCCGCCCCGGTTGTTTTAACAGAGGGGCGGGGTATAAATAATAATAATAATAATAATAATAATAATAATAATAATTAAACAAACCAGGGGTGAAAAGGTTGCCAGGTGAGATCTTTACCACCTCAGTTATTCACAAACAAATATCCTTTGTTAAAGATAATTGCTGGCATGCTGGTGGCTAGTTACTAGAGTAGACTCATTCAATCAGTTGTTGAATGGTGAGTCAACATGCAGATAATTCCAATGGATTCAATGGGTTTATCGCAGTCAGGACTAAAAGAGGATTTAGGCTGATATTCCTAAATTATAGTTTCATCTTGGTTCAACTAAAGAACTGATACATTGTACCCACAGCTCACAGGTAAATACAATTAGCCCTCAATTTTTGCAAGGGTTAGTTAGGAGTGGAGGACATCTGCAAAAGTGGAAAAACTGTGAATATAGGCCTGCTTTTTTATTTACCTGAGAGAAAACTTCTCTAGGCATTCAAAGGTCCTCCAGTGTGATTCTATGGTATGCTTCCACCAGACGGTGACCATAAACTCATGTTGGAGGAACTAGAGATTCCTAGAGAAGACACTTCTCTAGGCATTTGTAGGTCCTCCAGTGTGACCCTATAGTTAACATCTGGAGGAAGCATACCATAGAATCACGCTGGAGGGCTGAGAAAATGCCTAGAGATAACATGTTTAGTAATCTGTGAAAAATCAAATCTGTGAATACAAAACCCACAAATGTGGGGGAACAACTGTGGAGGGACTGAATGCTTAACCTACAAATGTGGAGGGACAATCCCCTTTGGTGGTCTGATTCACAACAGTGTTGGTTTCTTTCCAATACCAGGCTAAAACATGTTTTTTAATTGATGCCTTTAGGACCTAATTTACTTTTATAGGTATATACACATGGTTTTAAGTTGTTGCAGCCTTTTAAGCTGTTTTATCTTGCTGATTGGTTTAATATGTTTTTATCCTGTTTAATTTATGTTATTGTTTTAAATGGTTTATATTGTTTTTTAATGCCATGACAAGGTATCATGGTGGGTCATAGTATTTTAAATAAATAAGTAAATGGGTAGTATTTCCTACCCCTACACATGAGATTCAGAATTACTGAAGGACATGGAGAAAGAAAAAGAAAGGAAGAATCTTCTGCCAACACTTTGTATAGTTATTCTGGTATTTCACCTGCACGTCAGGAGAGGGAAAATGAGATATGAAAGGGTGGGAAAGGCAGTAGGCTGGGGGCATTTGGTAACTCTCAAGGACAAATGGAAGTGCAGTGAGCCTGTTTACTCCAGAATGCCTTGGCCAGGATAACAGCAAGGGCCTCTTGTCCTTACACTTCCTTGCAAGGTGCTGCTGAGCAATTCAGTTGGGAGCATGTGACTCACACAGCTACTGAGGCGGCAGTCTTTGAAGCCTGATAATAAGAAGGATGACTGTCATGTGACTTGCAGTGCAAGCAGCAATCAGAGAAATAAAACAGATTTCAGAAAGGTCAGTCTTTGGTTAAGTGATTACCCAATGGAATAGCACATAGGATGCCATATGAGAACCTGACAGGAGCAAGATGTGGGTGGACCTACCTACATGTTATTGTGTCACCCTTTCTTTTTTAGCATTACTGTTTTAGAGCTGAAGATCTGAATCTAGCCCAACACTACTGTGAAGTGCTTCATACATGAAACATTATTTCATTTACCATGATGCCTGAAAAGCATCATCTTTGCCTAAGCCAGTATTGTGCAGTGGATAGTGTGTTAGATGTGGAACAGCAAAAAACTGTTCGGCAGTGGAATACACTGCCTTGGAGTGTGGTGGAGTCTCCTTCTTTGGAGGGTTTTAAACGAGAGGCTGGATGGCCATCTGTCGGGAATGCTGTGCTTGTGTATTCCTGCAGGGCAGGGGGTTAGCTTACATGATCTCTTCCAACTCTATGATTCTACGATTCTCATAATTTTGCAATACAGTCCTTGGGGCAAGGCATATTACAAAGAGCATTTGCAAAGATTTTCCTTGGGTTTCTTTCTGATGTGTCACCTGCCTCTGTGGCTGGCATCCTCAGAGAATGGTTGGGTAGGGGTGTGTGTGGAGTTTATATGCTGTGAACCCCTGTTGGGGAGTATATGAATGAAGAAGAAAAACAGCCACCCAAAGGGAAGGTATTTTTATCATCCATCAAAGGAGTCACAGACAGAATAGGGAAACTGATGAGGAAACACAACTTCCAAACAATCTATAGATTGACCAAAAAAATCCAAGAAATGCTATGCTCAGTGAAGGACAAAAGAGACCCACTCACAGCTGCAGGAGTTTACCGCATATCATGCAGCTGTGGACAAGTTTATATAGGGACCACTAAATGCAGTGTGCAAACACGAATCAAGGAACATGAGAGACACTGCAGACTGGGCCAGCCAGAAAAATCAATAGTAGCAGAACATGTGATAAACCAACCTGGACACAAAATGCTATTTGAAAACACAGAAATTCTAGACCAGGCCAACAACTATCATGTCAGAATGCACAGAGAAGCTATTGAAATCCACAAACACCTGGACAACTTCAACAGGAAAGAAGAAACCTTAAAAGTAAACAAAATCTGGCTCCCAGTTTTGAAATACAATAGAATCAAAACTCACCACTTACAAAAGAATTCCACCCAGGGACAGGTGGATTCCCAGCAGATAATGGTCCATCAACCAACCATTAGCCAAACAGACACTAATGAGCATTGCATTTCTATACTCAGAAACTAACCATTCAACTACATAAATTTACATATCCTCCCCAACAGGAGTTCACAGCATATAAACGCCACACACACACCTACCCAACCATTCTCTGAGGATGCCAGCCACAGATGCAGGCGAAATGTTAGAAAGAAACTATTCCAGAACATGGCTTCACAGCTTGGAAAAACCCAAGGAAAATCTATGGATGCCGGCCATGAAAGCCTTTGATTTCAGCATTTGAAAATCTGATATATTTTTTTTTAAAAAATAGTAATGTCATAGAATAATTGAATTGGATGGAATCCTATAGGCCATTGGTCCAACACCCTGTTCAATGAAGGTGCTCCAGCCAGAGCATCTCAGCAAATGAGCCCATTTAAAGATGCATGGAATTAGATAAAATGAGGGATGGGCCAGTTTATTTTTTGGGTCATATCAATTTCATATGGATTCATCCATAAATCCTGGCCATTCCATTTTGACATCAATGCACATTTTTTTTAAAAGCACCTTAAAATGCAAAAAAAGATGTACTAAACACATATTTCTTAACACATTTTGCACAAAATACACAGCTGTACAGTATTTGTTCAAAAATAGGATTTAATACCTATTTATGCATCAAACATACATGACTGTAGGAGTGGGATGAAGGATTTATGAATGAACACAGGCCAGTCAGAGCAGGTAGTTTTTGGGTAAATGGACCAGAGTTGGGAAACAGTCTTTTTTTTTTTTTTTTGGACTCTAGCCCTCAGAATCCCCAGCCAGCATGAGCATGAGAAGTCCAAATCTCTGAGATGGACATATAGTGAGATTTAGCATAAGACAGATTCCTTTGTTCATTCCTCTTACTTTTGAAGTTTCTGAAGCAAGAATGGGTATCACTCAATTCTTACTAAGATTTTCTGTATTTGAAAATTCTTTTCATGTTCCATCTTTGCCTTTTCTTTTCTAAGCAAATCATGCCAAATTCTTTTAACATGCTCTCCATAGCTTTTACATTCCACACTATTTCTCATCTTCATTGCTTTCCTCTGAAGTCCTGCCAATTTACCTCCATCTTTCTTATAGCAGTACAGTAGTGCAAAAACTCAGTGCAACTCTTCAGCTGAGGCTGGAGCACCACTGAAGAGAATGGAAGCACAGCTGAAGCCTTGTAGATCATAGTCTTGGAGGAACATTTGCTTAGAACAGCGGCAGCAGGGGGCTAAAAAGCACCTTTCCTGCCAACTCCGTGCTCTCCCAGGGCTTGGCTCCCCCCCCCCCCAAATGGAGCCAAGCCCCAGGAGAGTGGGGAATTGAGCGCCTGGCTTGCTCAGCATGGACCCCGTTTAAACCAGCTCCTCTCCCTTGAGTGGGAGGGAGAGAAGCTGATTTAAATGCGGTGCTTGCTGAGCAAACCAAGAATAATCAAAACCGCGAGAGTGAAAGCTGCGAATGTGGAGGAGCAACTGCATACATTTATGTTATTTAAACAATAAATATTGCAAAATAATGTTTTTTCCTCAAAGTGACACACCACCCAAGTCATGCTCAGTTTTTTGGCAAAGTTTAACACACCAAGCTGATAAAGTTGCCCATCACTGGCTTAGAACTAAAGGGATGTCCCAAACACAGTGGGCTATAGGGCATAAAAACAAATCGTAGTGCAGTAGAGAGCATGAAGCATGTCCTTTATGGGAGAACCAGATATGCTTGGTTGACTGTCTTATTCATGCAACTTTTATGTGATAAGTTTGGTCATGAATCCCCAAATGGAAAGATTTGTTTGTTTTTTACATTTTGGCATAACATAACTGGTTGGCTCATACTTAATTTGCAGTAACTCCACACATCTTAGCAGCATAACTGCCTAGCCCATTGATCTGCACAATTGATTCAAGAGCTGATAAATTGTGTTGGCTATGAGAAGCTACTGGAAACTCTCTCATTGAAATCCCAGCCAAGAACCTGTGGGGTGGCGACACAGGCAGGCAATCAGTCTGACAGCCTCAGTCAACCACCTGAGATGTAGGCATAAGGATACTGGCCTGCATTACAGGGCTGTTGAAAGAATTACTGAGGTAATGTATCTGAAATATAGTAGGACCCACGTATTCATGGGGGATTGGTTCCGCCCCCCCCCCATGGATACTGCAATCCACAGATAACAGCAAACGCCATTGAAAATAATGGGACTTCTGGTTTAAAATACCATAGAATTTGCCTTGGAGGACCTAGAAAATGTCTAGAGAGGATGCCTCTCTAGGCATGTTCTAAGAAGATGCTATGGTAGGTGTGTTGTTTTGTGTCCCATAGATAACTGAATCAGTGGATACGGGGGTCCGACTGTACTCCAAAGACTTGAACTCCAGTTCCTATCAGTGTTATTCATATTCAGACCAAATCATCCCTGTACTGAGTGCATGCAATTATTGTTATATTTTATTTTTAAAGGAAATCCTATGTGGGATAATTTACTGGGGCCACCCTAAAACATTTTGCTCTCTATGGCACAGGAAAAGCATACATCCCCGCTCCCTTCCATTTACAGAAGTAAAGGGAATCGACAATTGAATTTTAATCCAGTACTGGACATATAAGGTCCTTCCTTTCAGCTGAGGGCACTAACCTAGTTTAGGGGGTAGAAGACACAGCTCTCTTTACCTCCAGATTGGAATGGCTTGAGGGGCATGGCAGCAGGAATTGCCAGAGGAAGCCTGCTTCCCACTCCAGCATAGGATGGCCACATGAAAATGAGGACAGTTTTTTTTTTTTGAAACTTTTATTATAATGGAGTACAAGAAAGAGGACATTTCTCAGCAAGGGAAGTCTGAATGATAACCTGTGAATGTATGTATGTGCGTTCAAATCACCTGTTGACTTATGAAGGACCCATGAATTTCATTGGTTTTCTTAGGCGAGGAATATTCAATGGTGGTTTGCCATTGCCTTCCTATGAAGTATCGTTACAGCACTTGGTATTCCTTGGTGGTCCACCACTGAAGTACTAACCAGGCCTGACCTTGTTTAGCTTCCAGACAGGATTTGCTACCTGCACCTGTTGGAATTCCCTCTTCCATGCAAGCATTAAAGGTACAAGATCAATATCCACTTTTTCAGGTGGGGCAGCATTTTCCATCTGGAGCCGAACTGGCCTTGTAGTGTGTATTCATCATCTCAAAGGAAGTTCATGTTTTTCACTTTTCTTCAGCCAGGCAGAATGGGGCACTGAGACATCAGGAGAGGAATAGCAAAAGGTATTTTAGCTTGTGTGCTTGATGGGTGTGCATTGCATTTCTACTCCACCAGTGTAAATATGTGCTTTTCCTTTTGGAAAAGGCCTTCTACATTTGCTGTTTTCTCCTCATCCTGTTGTCCTGTTGACCCCTCCCCTCTTTTTTTTCTTTTAGTTATTTTTTTAAAACAAAGTTAATGTTGTCAACCACAAGTATATTAGAAAAAAAACAGATGTCCTCTCCACTTCCTCCATCTGAAGTCATGGGGAAAGAGGAGCTGCTTTAAACATTGCAGAAAAAGCCCTAAGGTCTATCATCAAATATTGCTCCAGCACAATCCTTCTGCATTTTAATAGAACTTGCTCTTGGGTAGTGCTTATTGGTCAGAACAACCCTCTCGGAGGTAACCATAAGGAACTCTGAGGAAGCCATCCATCAAAACAGCAACCAAAGCTATGTCTGTATTAGCTGTGTTTTGCATGATTTGTACTTAAATGATCCAGAAAGCTGGTGCTGTTGACACCCCATCACACGCCCTGTCATGTTTAATTTTAGTCCCGAAAAAGACAAAATACTGAGCCTATATATTCATGATGTGCTCTATTTATGCAGTCTGGAAAGCTGAATGAATCCCTTAACATGTTTTTCACTGAATAATTTCTTCAACTGTCTATGTAGAGAAACACAATCAAAACACAAGTATTTGGGATTTTTTTAAGGGAGTAAATTTGCCAAACAGTTTGCAGAGAATAATTCCAGCGGGTTCTTTGTAGATTTATTGTGTGCATGTTTGTTTGCTGATAGATTTCCACTCCATCCTTTTATGTTTTATAACAATTTGGAGATAAAGCAGTCCAATAAAGATCTGTTTTCCATCAACCTCTTCATGTTTGGGATCATGTAATTTTCTTTCCTGTGGCTGTCTAGGAGAGTTAATGGCTAGAAATTTCAGCTGGAAACAAACTCTCCAATTTCTCTGAATGTGTGGTGATCCAATTGGTGTCCAACACAGGTTTGTCTCTCTATCTGGGAAAATCTGCCAGTTTGATGAATTGGCCACAAGCCAGGTAGCACCTGAAGCAGCATTAAAACATGTGGCTTTTTCTAACTTACTGGTATCCTTACTGCCTTTTTCAGTGATTGCAACTATGCTTGTTTTTATTTTAATTTTTTAAACTTTCTGGTTCTGCTTTTGATTCATTATTGCAGCCCCCTTTCTTTCAAGAAAAGAACTTGCTGGCAGCTTGTAAAACTGGCTTTGTTTTTGTCTGAAAGCTTTTGGCTTGGCTTTGAAATACCAATAATAGTAATAAGAGGAGGTGGCAGCAGCCAGATCATTAGAACAGCAGTGATAATTTTAAAAAATGTCAACTGAATTCTTCCCAATAGGTCTAAGGGACAAAATGAACACCTGAAGTTGTTTTTTCTTTGGGAAGCAAATCTTTGAAAATCCCCAGGCAGCATACTGATTGGGGAATTCTTTCCCAAGCTCTGGCAAAAGTACACCTCTGCTTTTTAAATCCCATTGAAAGAGGGAGTGGAAGATGCTGAAACATCCTCTTGCTTGCTCTATACTTTCCTCCAAGTTCATCCTCCCTCCCTGTTTCTGCACTTTGATTTATGCTGAAAGTAAACCTAGCTAGGAGGAAAGCCATTGGGTAGAGTGACAGTGAAAAGTGGCTTGTAGGGCAGGACACAGCACTCTCACCTGAGTATGAAGGTGCCCCTTACTCATTGACCCCCCCCCCAAAAAGAGAGAGACAGAGAGAGAGAGAGAGAGAGAGAAAGAGAGAGAGAGAATAGAGGAGGAAACAAATAACTGAAAGGAGGATAAAAGGGGAACCAAAAGTAGACCACAAGCTGAAAATGAGTTAGAGTGTGATGTGGCAGCTAAAAAAAGTCAATGTGATTCTAGGCTGCACCAATAGTATAGTGTCTAGATCGAGGGAAGTAATAGTGCCACTCTATTCTGCTTTGGTCAGACCTCACTTGGAATACTGTGTCCAGTTCTGGGCACCACAATTCAAGAAGGATATGGACAACCTGGAACGTCTCTGGAGGAGGGCAACCAAAATGGTGAGAGGTCTGGAAGCCATGCCCTATGAAGAGCATCTTAGGGAGCTGGGTATGTTTAACCTGGAGAAGAGAAGGTTAAGAGGTGACATGATAGCTATGTTTAAATATTTGAAAGGTTATTCTATTGAAGACAGAGCAAGATTGTTTTCTGCTGCTCCAGAGACTAAGACATGGAGCAATAGACTCAAACTATAGGAAAGGAGATTCCATGTAAACATTAGGAAGAACTTCCTGACCATAAGGAATAACTTCCTGACTGTTCAACAGTGGAATACACTGCCTCAGAATGTGATGGAGTCTCCTTCTTTGGAGGTTTTTAACAGAGGCTGAATGGCCATCTGTTGGGAGTGCTTTGATTATGTGTTCTGCATATCAGGGAGATGGACTGGATGACCTTTGTAGTATCTTCCAGCTCTATGATTCTATGAGGGTACAGATTTGCATCTAATATGTCTATGTTAATTGCTATTTTCTTCTAGCTGTCATGTGGCAGCAAAGGGTAGCAAAGATAAGCTGAATTTTTGAATGATAGTAAGGACTTTATCAGACAGGGCAAATATGGCATCATAACGATGCCGAAAGATTGCAAAAGGATGCACATACCAGATGATGTCATCCTTTCACGATCATATATTGTCAAAAACCTGTTCCTTTTTATTGATGGGCCAAGCCACCATTTGTTCTCCCATGGTACTTTTTGCCAGCATTGCTGGCTTTTGAAACTTCGCACAATTGTGCTCAGTGAATGCAGCGTCAATTGGCAGAACACTTCCGGGTGAGATCATGACAGCCAGATAGGGGACACTCTTTTTATGACCCCTCCCAGTTCACTTGGGACTTTTAAGTATGGTTTTGTGCTTTGGTGTACGTTTTATGTGTTTATTTTGCTTAATTTTTTAAATTAAGCATCTTCTTGCAAGAATCAATGAGATTTCAACCCTGGAAGTAAATGGAGCTCCATTTGTGCTCTGTTTATACTGGGGATGCCTCACTGCCACTGCTAAATGTAGGTCTGGTGTGTGTGTGGGTTCCGTTGCTGGCATAAAAATGCCACAAAACATGCCGGCAAAAGAACATTAATGCAAGGATGGTCTGATAAAATCCTAATAGTAAACTGTCCAAATGTGGTGATAGTATGTGCCTGATTATCAGCTCCTAAGGAAAAAAGCAACAGCTGCCAGTAATCTAGTTTATAAACCTTATAAACTGTCTAGTTACCGTATATTCCGGCGTATAAGACGACTGGGCATATAAGACCCCCCCAATTTCCAGCCAAAAATCTAGACTTAGGCATATATTCGCCATATAAGATCCCCCCCAATTTGGCTGGCTGGCTGACTGGCTGGGGGAGCTTTGCCAGCTGATCCTCTTTGTTTCCCAAGTCACGAGGATCTCCTCATGAGTTGGGAAAGTGAACAGGATCAGCTGGCAGGGCTCCCCCATACAGCCAGCCGCAACATTCGCCCATCTCTTCAACCTTCCAGCCAAACTTGATTCGAAGGTGGAGGAAAGGGGCGAAAATGCCCAGTTTGCCTCAGCAGCCCCCTTCCCTCCGTCTTGGCTCTTCCGAAGGGGACCAAGGTGGGGGAAGCGGGGGTCACCACGGCAAACCCCTAGATTCGCCCCCTCTCTCCACCTTGAAGGAAGGTGGGAGAAGGGGCAAAGATGCCCCCTTTGGCTCCACAGCCCCGATCCCTCCTTCTGGGCTCCCTTCCAAAGGTAGCCCAGAAGGAGGACACGGGCCGTGGAGCCAAACCCCGGGATTTCCCCCCTCTCCCCACCTTCAAGGAAGAGGGAGCGAATCTAGGGGTTTAACTCTGCAGCCCTGATGCCTCCTTCTGGGCTCCCTTTGCAAGGGAGCCCAGAAGAACGCATCTGGGCTGCGGAGTTAAACGGGCCCCCGTTTGGCTGCACAGCCCCGATCCCAGGAGGAGGATGCGGAGGCTGTGCAGCCAAACCCGGGATTCGGCCACTCTCGCCACCTTCAAGGCAGGTGGGGAGAAGGGGCGAACATGCCCCTTTTGGCTGCACAGCCCCGATCCCTCCCTCTGGGCTCCTTCCTCCCGCGATTCCCCAACCCATGAGGAAGCTGCCCAACCTCCTCGTGGGTTGGGGAATGGGGGATGGCCAGCTGGCGGGGGGGGGGGGCTGGCGGGAGGGGGCTTCAGGGAGGGTGGAAGGGTGGCTGGAGGGAGTGGATGGGTGGCTGGGGGAAGGGGGCTTCACAGCCACCCCCCTCCCCGAAGCTGTGATCTCAAGTGGGATCACGGCTTTGGGGAGGGGGGTGGCTGGAGAGAGGGTGGACGGGTGGCTGGGGGGAGGGGGCTTCGCAGCCACCCCCCCTCCCTGAAGCTGCAATCTCAAGTGGGATCGCAGCTTTGGGGAGGGATGGTGGCTGGAGGGAGGGTGGACGGGTGGCTGGGGGGAGGGGGCTTCGCAGCCACCCCCCCTCCCTGAAGCTACGATCTCAGGTGGGATCGTGGCTTTGGGGAGGAGGTGGCTGGAGGGAGGGTGGACGGGTGGCTGGGGGGAGGGGGCTTCACAGCCACCCCCCCTCCTCGAAGCCGCAATCTCAAGTGGGATCATGGCTTTACGGGGGGGGGGGGTGGCTGGAGGGAGGGTGGATGGGTGGCTGGAGGGAGGACGCTGGAGGGAGGGGCTTCCCAGCCAGCCACCCCCTCCCCGAAGCCACGATCAGGAGCTGGATCATGGCTTCGGGGAGGGTGGAAGGGGGGCTGGAGGGGGGGCTTTCCAGCAATATTTGCCCCCCTCCTCTGTCCTTGGTTGCTCCCCAAATGGGGAGAAGGCAGGGGGGGGGGCGAATGAACCATAAGCACTCCCCCCCCCCGCCTGATCTCCTGCCTCTTCTCCATTTGGGAAGGGAGTGAAGAGGCAGGAGTTTAGACAGCGGGGTGAAGCAAAGTGTATCCAGCATATAAGACGAGCCCTTATTTGGAGCCTATTTTTCAGGGCTCAAACCTCGTCTTATACGCCGGAATATACGGTACATTCTTTACACCAGTCCTGTCTGGTAGGCCAGTGTTCTTTCCATAGGTTAGGCGATTATCAGATACATTAAAAATGGTGTTACAGGAATGCCAGGAGATTGCAAAAGGGCTCCCTTTTGAGATGATGTTGTCCCCCGCTCATTATGCACCCCTTCTGCTGCCATTCCGCTGGCACTGCTTTTTATTGACAGGAGAAGCCATCAATAGATCTTGCATTCTGTGTCTGTCATGAATGTTCCTGCAAGCAAAAAGGTGCCCCGTTATGCTGGTGAGATCCCAGAGTCAATGGGAGGTCTCTGCCAGAACACTTCCAGGTGAGATTGGGACATCCTGGTAAGTGACACACTTTTTATGACCCTTCTTCAGTTACTTGTTAATTTTAAAGTCTGTTTTTTGTGCTTGCTGTCACTTTTTTTTGGTTCTTTTTCTTTTGGAATTTCCTGTGCTCGCATCTTCTTGCGAGAATCTGTGGGATTTCAATCCAGGAAGTGAAGGGAGCTCCGCTAGAGCTCAGTTCACTCCTGGGCTACCAGAACAACAGGAGAGGAAGTAAGTGCAGTGGAGAGGGTGATTGTGGCAGGACTGGGATGGGACAGGGGTGGGAGTGGAGATTGTGGGACAGGAACACTTTTTTTTCCAATCCTGCCTGATAATCTTAGTACTTGGATAGGGGGCAGCCAAGGAATACAGAGAAAGGCCATGGCACACCACCTCTGTGTATTCCTTGCCTAAGAAAACCCTAAAAAGTTCATGGAGTCACCATATGAAGACAGGAGACTTGAAGGCACATGCATACATGCCTAGCTAGGCACTGTTGGAAACAACCGTCTGGGCTAGGTGGACTTGGATATGACCCCAACCCCAAATCATATGCTCAGTTTAGTTTATTATGTCTGAAGCAATCAAGGAAGTGAACATACAGTATATTTATATGTATTATTGTCAGGCAATGTGACCCCATACAGATGTAGCAAATTTGGAAGTTCAGAAACAAGTATTGTCATTTTGTTAGAAAGGAAACATGTTGCATCATAGTGGGCAAGACTCTCAGCAGGTGACTTGTTTTTGTGTTTCTTTTCCTGCTGCTAACTGTTGATGGCCTTTCCCTCCCTTATTATGGGTCTTTGTCTTTAACCCACACTTGAAATGAATAAGCCTTTAAATAGAGGCCTGCACTCCATAAAGTAGGATATACAGGTTGGAAGTCTGTGGCTGGTACACTGATGTACCTATGCTGGCATCGGTAGTGGTGGTGGCAGAAGTAAAAAGGTCCCGGGTGCTGCAGCTGTAAAGAAAGTAAAGTCTGGGAGAAAGAGGATGCTCAGAGCCATCAGAGTTTGTCTGCTTTCCTTCACCACCACCAAGTGACCCTGGAACAGGTACAACTGCTAGCATTTTGCATCAACAAGATTCTGCCCATCTTAGGTGGGGGAGGGGTCCAGGTTGTCTCCTATGCAAGGGCAGAGCAAAGCAGATCTTGGGAGAAATTATGTTTTTGACTTATACCCACTAGAGTCCCTCAACTAGCAGTTCTAGTCCCCCAAAAGGAACTTTCCCAAGTTTTGGAGCAGATGGAGCTGCTTGGTTTCAGCAAGGATGCCGAGTCATATACCTTCAGACCACACCCTGGAACCACAGTGGATGTGGATTTATTTTTTATTTAATATTTTCAGAGCAGACATTCCAAAACTGGCTGTGTTTCAGTCATGCATAATACCTAAATTAATTTGCAGAATAACAGGTATCATGTCTCCACCACAATTGTTTATGAAATCGGATAGCTGTATCAGCCCAAGTGCGGCTGTGAGAGCTGACTAGTGCAGGATGTGCGTGGGTCATTTGTCACTGGCAGCTCTCTGGTGTGGGATGGTTGTTTATATCATTTCTGCTTGTGCCACTGCTGAAAATCCATCCCCTCACCCACTGCTTTTTATCAAAGATCCCGGTTTCCAGGCCTGATGCTGCTGGTAAGTGTATAGTTTTAACGTTAGAGAAATGACAAGAGGGAAATAACAGGCCTCAGCTAAACCAGGGTTCAGCTCTCCCAAATGCCCTCCCAAGCCTATAGCTTCCTCAACCAGCTTCCAGCTGGCGGGGAGGCAGAGGCATTGACTAGGTGCTGGTACCAATTAGCAGCCTGAAGCAGAGGTTATTACAGGACAAGCTCTGTTTAACTTAACTGCTAACAGACTGGCTCTGTCAGCTGGAAGGAATCACAGGCAAACAAACTTAATGGCAGCCTGAGGGGAGATGTGTGTGTGTGTAGGTGTAGTGAATGGTGCTTTCTCTTCCCTGTAAGACCTTTGTTTCATAAATATGCAATCTTCCTTTAAAAACATACGTATAAGAGAGCGTCAGAACCATTCAAGCCAAAGGATCGTGCATAGCTGATCAATCCAAGCTTTGCTGAGTGACATGAGAGTTTCAAAAATCCCTAGCTTTTGACACCCCTCTTCCTGGGTTGTGTTTGCAGCCACAGATGGATAGAAACAGAACAGCTGCTTAACATGGCACCAGCTGTTGGGGGAGCTAGGCAAAGTCAAAATAGAATTTAAAAAACAAACAAACAAACAAGGGGCTCTTTTGATGTAATCTGGAACCCTGGTAAAGCACAGTTTTCAATCATGCATAGATCTGGGCAATGGTAGGACATACTGACAGGTCAAGCTGAATGCCTGGAAGTCTGGAGTAGAGATAGCACCAGCCAATCCCACTTCCTCACCCCTCCGTATGTCTGATGTCATGAGTGAGAAGAGTTTGAGTCATTCTAGGATGCAACTAACAAACCTGCCTATTATCTGGATATAGTTCTGAAGTTGGCTGATAGTGCTCCTGCATTACTGATCTACTTTCTGGGGGAAAAAACTCAGAAGACAAAGGCTGAGGTCCTATGTGAAGTGAGCAGAGTAGAAATCTGGGGCACCAGAGAGGAAGAACAAAAAACTTGCGTTGCATCCCTAAGAGCTCTCCTGGTACACTAACATCTCTACTTATTGGATTGCAAACTATATATTCCAACACACCCTTGGCGCAAATCAGTTACTGTCTGGGTCAGGACATAGAGATGTCCTGTGCACCTTCTGATTTTCACTACACTGCAGAGGAAAAATGTGTAAGAAGGACTGGATGCCTCCATACATATCAATGGGAAGAGGAGACCTGCTAGTGTAACCCTCCAGTTATATTAGCATAAAGCCCCCAGAGGATTCTGTCTTAAGTCTTAAACTGGGTCATCTTAGTCAAGAATAGAATAGGTGGGAAATCCACTGACAGCTGTTTCCTTTGGAAGAGAAATAATCCAAATACAGTATTGGCTGAGGCCAGAAAGTTGTCTTCTGTTTGGCAGCTACTCTTGTCAGCCACAATTCATTGAGAATATGGTACTTTTCATCCTTCTTAGGTTTGCCAGTCTGAAAAGCAACTATAGTTGCTGTTCCTGCTTTCAGCTCTGCCTGTCTCTTCTCCCATTGTGTTTTTCTGTGAATGGTTATTAACAGAGTCAAAGAACCAGATCCAGCATTTTGACCATATTTTAATAGTAGTAGTCAGAGTATACTATATTCACCCCCTCCCCTGCTATCTCAGTCCTCCTGCAATCAGTGGTCAAGATTAACTAAGCTTGTTGATAGAGCACAAATCTCTGCCAGTGTATTTACACCATTGTCTGGTGTGTGTATATGTGTGTGTAGCCTGGTTTGGCGGGGGGAGGGGGAGACTCTCAATGGCCCTACTCTATTTCTTTGGTTATGGGGGTATGCCTAGTCCTAATTTAGCTGCCTTTGCATGGCTAGAGAACACAAAGCAGCCTCTGCTCCCAGTGGAGAGCACACCCAGATTCATTCCTGCAGCCAAGCTGTGGCCAAGGAACATGTGGTGCATTCATGAAATCCCTCAACCTATTGTTGCATAGCCAGGGTGAAGGGTGTTGCACAAAGAAGTACAGACACCTCTTTCCACAATATGTACAGGATGCCTCCTTCTGCACTGTGCAAAAAAAAAAAAGTTATATGTTGGTGTAAACACAGATTATGCTTGCATATGTCACCAAAAAGTGAAAGTGTCAGGAGCAGCAGAAAACAAGCTTGCTCCATCTTCAGTATGACATCTCTTCAAATATTTAAACATGGCTATCGTATCACCTCTTAACCTTCTCTTCTCCAAGCTAAACATGCCCAGCTCCCTAAGCCACATCTCATAGGGCATGGCTTCCAGACCTCCCACCATTTTGGTCACCCTCCTCTGAACATGTTCCAGGTTATCAATATCCTTCTTGAACTGTGGTGCCCAGAACGGGACACAATGTTCCAGGTGAGGTCTGACCAAAGCAGAATAGACTGGCATTATTACTTTCCTTCATGAAGACACTATACTCCTTATTGATGCAGCCTTGAATTGCATTGGCTTTTTAAGCTGCTGCATCACACTGTATCCAGATCCATGGTGTGGGCAGCAAAGTCTTTTAGCAGGGACACCAGGGCTACAAAAATGGGGAGATAGAGAACTGAACCCCCAGGGACCAGAGACAAGGCAGGTCCAGAAAGGGGTTGCTAGGTCAGGAACATGGGAGTCAAAGTCCAAGTAAAGCAAAAGCCCAAAAATAAGCCAAGGTCAGAACATGTACCAGGAATCCAGAGGGCCAGAGGCAAAGGCAGATAGAAGAAGCAAGCAAGGGTCCAAACATGATGAGGCAGCAGTTCATGGCAATAGCTAAAGGTCCAAGAAGCAGCTACAGGCAGTAAAGAAGACCATGTTGCTGTCTGGGGGGGGGGGAGAATGCGTCTTTTAAATAGCTGTTCCCTTGGCTGCTCCAGGTGTGCTGCATAAGTGCAGCCGGCTGTACCTAATAAGTTGGCCCTGGCCCCTTCAAGACTTTCACAATCAGGGGCCTAGTCCTGCAAAGAGAGTTAGAGCCTGACACACTGCTGACTCATGTTCAACATATGGTCCACTAAGACTCCTAGGTCCCTTTCACATGTACTGCTGTTAAGCCAGATGTCACCCATATATTATCTCTGCATTTCATTTTTTTCTGCCAAAGTGTAGTACTTTACATTTCTCCCTGTTGAAATTCATTTTGTTAGTTCTGACCCAGCTTTCTAATCTGTTAAGGTCATTTTGAATTCTGATCATGCCCTCTGATCCTGTCCTCCTAATTTGGTGTCATCTGCAAACTTGATAAGCATGGCCTCTATTGCCTCATCCAAGTCATTGATAAAGATGTCACATAGCACTGGGCCCAGGACTGAACCCTGTGGCACCCTGCTGGTCACTTCTCTCCAGGATGAAGAGGAGCCATTGGTGACTTCCCTTTGGATTTGGTTGATCAATCAATTACAAATCCACCTAACAGTCGCATGGTCTAGGCCATGTTACTAACTGTTTTGCAAGTTAATAACTTGCAAAAATAACTTGGGACCTTGTTCAAAGGCCTTACTGAAATCAAGATAATCTCAGGCCTTGAGATATAAACACCTTGAATTTGCCTCAGGGTAAGTGGCTGTGTTGTATGAGACAGGAGCCACAGGTGGGAGTGGCAAAGGTTAAGGAGTTCCACTAGGGCTCTAGGCAAGAGAAGGTACATTTACCACAGGGCATGAGAGATTTGTTCTTGTGTTTGGTGCCTTCCCTTACATTGATTGTCACTTCTGGGAGGGGGAAGGAGAGGGAAGTCTATAGTATGTCTGTGGAAAAAGCACTCTGAATGGAATTTTTCTTTCTGCATCCCCACTCACTTGAAGAAAACAGTCCTTCTTGATCCTCCGAAGGCTTAAGGGATGGCTTCACTATTTCCAAAATATTTCCACTAGGGAGCAGGAGTAGACCAATAATTCTGGATTTCGAAAACTGATAGGTCTCCTTAGGCATGTATCCTGATGACCTGCAAATGAAAAGTCCATGGAGATTTTCAGACAGGAACGAAAAAAGTGTTCCTGTCCCACAATCTCCACTCCCGCCACTCTCCCATCCCTGACCCACCACAATCATCTGTCCCACCACAATCACCCTTCCCATCAGACTTACCTCCTCTTCCATCGTTCCGGCAGCCCAGGAGTGAACGGAGCTATAACAGAGCTCCCTTCACTTCCTGCATTGAAATCCCGCAGATTCTTGTGAGAAGATGAGAGCATGGGAAATTGAAAAAGAAAAAGAAAAATACACACAAAAAAGTGACAGCAAGCACATACATACACTTTAAAACTTCCAAGTAAACCAGGGAAGTTTTTAAAAAGTGTGTCACTTACTTGGATGTCCCGATCTCACCTGGAAGTGTTCTGGCAGGGACCGCCCATTGATGCTGGGATCTCACCACCATAACAGGGTACCTTGTCACATGCAGGAATATCCGTGACTGGAACAGAATTGGGGGGGGGTGTCTATTGATGGCTTATCCAGTCAATAAAAAGCAGCATGAGCGGAACGACAGCAGAACGGGTGCATAATGAGGGGGAATGACGTCATCTGAAAAGGGAGCCCTGGCATTCGTGTAACAGCACTTTTAACGTGTCTGATAATCTCCCATATCACCTTCATTGATTATGAACAAGTCCACTGGCATCTCTGTTTTGCCCTGAAAAGAGAACTGCCACGTCTAACCCTCCTCACCTATCAGAATTGTCAGCGGTTGATTTAACTGCCTAACTTCCAAATGTTGGTTTTCAGCTCTGCCTTAGTATTAGTAAACTAGTAAATACTACTACTACTACTACTACTACTACTACTTACTATTAGATTATAAACATTTTAAAATTGCCAATCTATAACAATCAACAGTAGGGATGAGCAACTGTTGTCACTACGGATGTTATTAGACTAAAACTCCCATAACCTCTCATCATTAGATATTCTAGATAGCGGTGCTGGGAATTGTAGGTCAATTTGTATCACAACAGGCCTGCCCAACTTAACCAAGTCCAAGACAGGCCACCAAACTTATGGCAGCCAGATGGGCATAGTTGCCCATCCTGATCTAGACAGCATTTTCACAGTACAAAAGTCTCTGGTATCCTTAATGTTCATTCACATCCTGTAAAGGTAGGTTTCGATTTTGTAAAAGGGAGCAGGAGGTGAGAAGACAGTACTAATTTAAGGTAAGGCATGGCTCAACTGAAACATCAGGGTGAAACTAGTTGATAGCATTAACATATATTTAGAAGAGGTCTGATTGTTACAACACATGATTTTCCTCAATTGTATATCTTGCATTTAGTGTACTTTATTTTGGTAAACAACCACCAATCCAATGTGGGAGGAAAACGTTAATTGCAGGGACTATGCATTCCCCTTGACATCTGTCTTTGAATCTGAAACTCAAGCTTCAAGTTTTATATTCTACAGCAGGTGAGAACTGTAACAAATTGTTGTGGAATCCTTTGATAAGGGTCCCACGTCCTCTTTGAGGATACTCTATTCTATTCTCCTCCACTGTGGTTTATTTTAGTCCCTTTTGGTATATAGGTTGCCCCCAGTATCCATGGGGATATGTTCCTGGACTTACCATTTATAAGTGAAACAGTGGATAGTAGCAAACCCTATTAAAATAAAGGACTTCTGGTACAAAATACCATTGAGTTGCATTGAAAGACCTACTGATTCCTAGAGAGGACACCTCTCTAGGCATTTTCCAGCATGACTCTATGGTATGTGTCCCTATTTTTTTCAGCTGTGGATAACTGAAACCATGGGTGTTGGTTCTGTGGATATTGGTGGGGTGGTGGTGACATGTACTGTGTCCACAGAGCATGTTTCAACCTCATTGGGCTGTTTTAGAACACCATTCTCCTTTAGATGCTTTTTTCTTCTAAAGATTTGTGTACTTCTGCAAAATTTGAGGTTTCTTCAGATCTGATGATATCATACTCTTGTGAGTGGATGGTTCTGGTCTGAGGATATAAGCCTTGGCACTTTCAAATATCTGGCTGCCATAAGATTTGGTGGCCTGTCTTGGACTTGGTTAAGTTGGGCAGGCCTGTTGTGATATAATGCTCTTAAGTGACACACTTCTCATAAAGGTAGAAGTGTGTGATAATCTTTCAGGAACTTCTGTCTTATTCTTTATTAATGAGTGATCATTGGAGAAATTGTACAGTTTAGCATATAAACAGGAAGTTTATGGAGAAAAGTGGGATAGAAGGCCAAAAGAATGACCGAGGGCTAACATGAAAGAGTTCTGTGACTTGACCTCTCATATTCTTTCTTCCTTCCCTGCCTCCCTCCCTCCCTCCCTTTCTTTCCTGACATAAAGCCTCTCCCCCACCATGCCCCAGTGTGTTGGCTTTTTTTTTTTTTTGGTCAGTTTGCTCATAGCAATGGCAGAGGGAGAAGGACCATTCTTACTGTTTTTTCAAATTCTATCTTCCACTCTACAACTGTAAGACCTCCAGGTAAAAACAAAGGCAGATCTCCTACATAACATAATTTTTGGCCCAGAGTTTCTGGATTAGCCTGTTGCCCTGTCCTTGTTCAACTCCCCAAAGTGGCAGGACAGGCTTAGCCAATACCATGTATCTCAACCTGACCTAAAGAGAGAGCCACCCCAAGCAACAGAAGCAGAAAGACTCATTTTTTTTGGTTCACTAAGTCCTTGGCCTCTTCATTGAGGATACCTGACATGAGAGGAGCTAATTTTTGAGATATACTGCAGCAGAGCTTGGAAATATTTGGGGGGATTTGGGAGACGTAGTTCATCAAGAACTTTTCCAAGTTACTCCCCTAGTAACTAAGGCATAACTAAGTTACATTAGATTATAACTAGAAGATTCTATAGAAAGCTTTGCACAGGTGCCAGATGCATTTGTGAGAATCACAGAGACCATTAAGAACTCAAATGTATTACCATCTATCACACGAACATATTCATTTTGTGAACTGCCCATAGCCTCTTATATACAGGGGTAATATAAATAATTAGCTATATCTGATGTAACATACACCGTTCCCCCTGTGCATTACACGCCACCTCCATGGTACACATGCCACTCCCCCATGTCGCCCTCCCTGCCCTCACATCGCCCCTGCACCCTGTGCTGCCCTTCCAACACTCACTCCACCCTCCCCACACCCTGTGCCGCCCTCCCTGCACTTGCACCACCCTCCTTGCACCCCGTACTGCCATGCTGCCCTCCCTGCACTCACTCTGCCCTCCCCACACCCTGTGCCGCCATCCCCACACTTGCTCTGCCCTCCCTACACCCCGTGCTGCCCTATGCCGCCCTCCTCGCACTCACACCGCCCTTCCCACCCCCCAGGCTGCCCTGTGACACCTTCCCCACACTCACACCACCCTTCCCACCCCCTATGCTGCCCTGTGCCACCCTTCCCCCACTCGTACCGCCCCCACACCCCATGCCGCCATGTGCCACCCTCCCCACACTCACTCTGCCCCCCGCACCCAATGTTGCCCTCCCTGCACTTGCACCACTCTCCCTTCACCCCTTGCCACCCTCCCCACCCTCGCCCCACCCTGCCTGCACCCTGTGCCACCCTCCCCCCACTCGTACTGCTCTCCCTGCACCCTGTGCTGCCATGTGCCACCCTCCCTGCACTTGCTCTGCCCCCCTGCCCCCTGCGCTGCCCTCCCCGCACCACCCTCCCTGCACCCCATATACACTGCACACACACACACATCATGCCACATCCCCCCATGCTACTCACACCCCCTCTGCCTCTGCCATGTTTAGAAAGGAGTGGAACTTCCACATGGTCCCGCCCCCTAGTGTGCTGATTGGCTGCCCAACAGAGCTTTGATTGGTTGGTCAGTTTCCTAAGCAGCCAATCAGCACACTGGAAATGGCAACATACCTAAGAGAATATATATACACACACACACACACACACACACACTATTTCACCAACATCAGGTCAATTCACTAGTAATAGAAATAGGGACCCATATTTTATCATTCTCTAACAGTTACTTTTTAGTTACTTTTGTATTTCTGGGAGGTGTAGCTTCAGGTAAGGGTTTGTTGTTGTGTGCCTTCAAGTCGTTTTCAGCTTATGGTGACCCAAAAGTGAACTTATCATGGTGTGTTCTTGGCAAGATTTGTTCAGAGGGAGATTTGCCATTGCCTCCCTCTGTAGCTGAGAGAATGTGACTTGCCCAAGGTCATCCAGTGGGTTTCCATGGTCAAGCTGGAATTTGAACCCTGGTCTCTAGAGTTGTAGTCTAACCACTCAAGCAATGATGCCACATTGGCTCTCAGTAAAGGGTAGAAGAGAACTGCCACATCATTCAAGCGCTGGCTCATGCTGTCCTTTAGCTGCTGAATGAAAAGCATTCAGATTCTTTTAATATTAAAAAAGTAACAGACAAATAACTTGCTATGCTCACAGTTGTGAACAGCAGTGATGGGTAGGTACGAGTATTCAGTATTACCTAGAAGTTTACCAAAGTCAGAATCACCCATGCCATAGTATTTCCAGTTTCTATGTATGGTTGTGAAAGGTGGACAGTGAAGAAAGCTGACAGGAAGAAAATCAATTCATCTGAAATATGGTGCAGGAGTAGAGTTCTACAGATAACATGGACTGTCAAAAATACAAATAAATGAGAACAAACTTGAATTCTCACTAGAAGCCAAGCTGACTAAACTGAGGTTATTATAATTTGGATAATTTGGATACAAGATGACAGGACTTATCAGAAATCTTTGGCAAAGTGGAAGGCAGCAGGAAAACAGGAAGAGCACACAATACCTGGATTGATTCAATAAAGGAAGCCATGGGCCTGAGTTTGTAAGGGTTGTTGATGAACTGGGAGGCTTTTCATTCATAGAGTCACAGAAATTGAAACTGACTTGATGGCAATACCACCACCAACAAAATAACTGGAGGTAGGTATTATCTATCAGAAGGCAATAACTAGCATGTAAGGTTCCATATTCCCTGATTGTTTGCTAGACACAAAAGGCAGGCATGGTCTTTCCCCATCATGAATGAGAAATGGCTTTGCACATCTCCAAGGGAGGAACTGGGGAGGAAAGCCTTGTTGGCCAGTGTTTAGCAATCTGTGTTTCCCACTATATTCTGGAGTGTAATTAACATATTTTATGAATATCTAGTGATGGGTCTTTGCTGCTGCTGATAGATGATTACACTGGAATGTAATTGATTTCTTTTTCTTTAGCACTGTTCTTCACATTTGGTATTAAAAGAGCTGGGAAATGTAATCTCAGAGCCATTGGCAATAATCTTTGAGAACACCTGGAGAACAGGGGAAGTCCCAGCAGACTGGAATAGGGAAAACATTGTCCCCATCTTCAAAAAGGGGGAAAAAGAGGATCCCAACAATTATCGTCCAGTTAGTCTGACATGAATACCAGGGAGGATTCTAGAGCAGACCATTAAACAGAGTCTGTGAACATTTAGAAGGCAATGCCAAAATCACAAAAAGTCAACATGGCTTTCAGAGAAACAAGTCATGCCAGACTAATCTGATCTCTTTTTTTGATAAAATTACCAGCTTGGTAGATGAAGGGAATGCTGTGGATATCACATTCCTTGATTTCAGTAAGGCCTTTGACAAGGTTTCCAAAGACATTCTTGCAAACAAGCTTGTAAAATGTGGGCTATACAAGTTAACTGTTAAATGGATTTGTAATTGGTTGACCATCCGAAAGGGTGCTCAGCAGTGGCCCCTCTTCATCTTGGAAAAATGTGACCAGTGGGGTACTACAGGGTTCTGTCCTGGGCCCAGTGCTGTTCAACATCTTTATCAATGACTTGGATGAGGGAATTAGGGGCATACTTATCAAATTTGCAGATGACACCAAATTAGGAGGAGTAGCAAATACCCCAGAGGACAGGATCAAAATTCAAAATGACCTGGATAGACTGGAGAGCTGGGCCAAAGCTGACAAAATGAAATTCAATACAGAGAAATGTAAGGTATTGAACTTAGGGCAGAAAAACAAAATGCATAGATACAGGATGGGGGAGACTATGTGCCATAGGGATCTAGGAGTCCTAGTAGACCACAAGTTGAACATGAGTCAACAGTGTGATGGGGCAGCTAAAAAGGCCAATGCGAAGAAGGGCGACTAAAATGGTGAAAAGTCTGGAAACAATGCCTTATGAGGAGAGACTTAGGGAGCTGGGTATGTTTAGCCTGGAAAAAAGATGGTTAAGAGGCGATATGATAGCCCTGTTTAAGTATTTGAAGGGATGTCACGCTGAGGATGGAGCAGGCTTGTTTTCTGCTGCTCCAGAGACTGGAACACGGAGCAATGGGTGCAAGCTCCAGGAACAGAGATTCCACCCCAACATTAGGAGGAACTTTTTGACAGTCAGAGCTGTTCGGCAGTGGAACACACTCCCTCGGAGCGTGGTTGGGTCTCCTTCCTTGGAGGTCTTTAACAGAGGCTGGATGTCCATCTGTTGGGGATTCTTTGATCGTGATTTCCTGCGTGGCAGAGGGTTGGACTGGATGGCCCTTGTGGTCTCTTCCAACTCTATAATTCTATGATTCTGTGAACCCATGCTGTGTATCAGAGGCTGTGTTAGAATACAGCTTCCTTTCTTGTTTTATTATAATCTTCGGGGGGGTTTTAACTGTGAAGTTCCCATTTTATTTTCTTTGCAATACTCCATGGCAGAAGCAAAAGTTTGAAAAAGGGAGTCAGAATGTTCTGTTCTTCACATTTATAATGTTGACATTCATGTTTTTCAAATAATGAAGTACAGCTCCCTAAGGAAATACAAATAATTAACATAAGAACATAAGAAGGGACATGCTAGATCAGACCAAGAACAGGTGCTTGTGAGAAACACAAAATACAGGACATGAATGGAATTGCATCTTCCCATTTGTGTTTCCCAGCAAGTGGTATTCATAGGCATATTACCTCAAATTGCTAGAAGTAATAGATTCAGGGGGAGTTGTGTTGGTTGTGCAGCAGATACAACAAAATCCAAAATCCACAAAACAACGATACCTTTCGGGGGGGGCAATTAAAAAGCACAAAATGTGTCATGCAAGCTTTTGAAGTTCTACTGTCTTCTTCATCTGGCAAAGGATGTTTAAAAAAAAAAACCATACAGGAGAAGAAAAGTGATGATGTTAGAGTCACATGCCTGCATGTTGTATCAGATCTTTCTGGTGTAGCTAAGTTGGTCTGAAAGGATCTCAATGCAGGTGGAAGCTACTCCTCTTCTTGGCCATGTGGGCAGTAAAATTTAAACTCCACACCCAACTTCTCTTGGGAACCAGGCTGTACCTTCTCCTGTATGGCTTTTTAACATCTTTTGCCTGATGAAGAATCCAGTGGAGCTTTTCAGGCTTGCATGATGTATTTTGTGTTTTTAAGTTGGCTCCCCAAACGGTATAGCTGGCTTGTGGATTTTGGATTTTGTCCCCCCGCCCCCCACAAAAAGTATCACTGTTTTGTGGGTAGAGGTAATATGGCATCATAATCAACAAGGATTGACAGCCATTGTCTCCATGAGTATTTTAAACCCCCTTTAAAGTCATGTAAGGGTCAGGATAAGTGTTACTTTTGACACATAGCATGCAGCTAGACTGTTCACTTTCAGTTACTTAAAAGAAGGAATGGGGGCCAATTTTCTGTCCCACAAAGCCTCTGGGGACCACACAGACTGCTGCCTAAAATTCAAATACTAACAAAGAAGTGGTCCAAATTCCACCTCTAGTTTTTTTTTTGGGGGGGGGGAAGGGATTTCTGATGTTAAATAGTGCAGGGACCTTGTGACCTAGTTAAAAGGTGAATCACAACACCAGAAAGCTTTGAAGACAGGCAATCCCTGCCATTTTTTGGGAAAAAAATTAGCCCAGGAAATCTGGAGGATCAAGGACTGCAATAAGCTGGGGAGGGGGCACATGCAGCCCTAGGGCTGCCCTTTGGCCACCCCTGCTGACATGGGAGGGTTAAATCTGGGGAGGGGGATTTCTTGATCTAGATTGGCTCTCTTCGTGCCTGCAATTTACTTTATGGAAATGGGAACTATAGAACCTTTTTTGGGGGGGGAGGGGGCAAGCAAACTGCAGGTGCTTCTTCCCCTAGGGGTAAAGGACTAAAGCCCCCTAACCATCCATCAAGTTGACTTTGACTTATGGGGACTCTATGAGAGACTCCCAGGTCACCCTGTTATCAACAGCTCTGCTCAGTTCTTCCAAACTCAGGGGACGTGTCTTCCTTGATTGACTCTATCCACCTGTAATGCGTTCTTACTCTTTTTCTACTCCTTCTACCTAGCTAAACATCGTTGTCTTTTCTAGGGCGTCATGCCTTCTCAAGAAATGTCCAAAGCATGATAGTCTCAGTTTAGTCAGCGTAGAGTTAGGGTTAGCAACCTTTGCATGTCTAGACTTAGAGCCTTACCACACTCCAAGGAAAAGTGGCAAAGTAGCAGGAACATTCCATTTTTGCTGCTGTCTTCCCACATAGTGTTGTTTTTTCATTCCAGTCCTGTAAGGGACAAAGGTAAAACTGTGCCTTTTTGCTAATTAGAAAACCCTGTTTGCAAAAAGGTGCAGTTTTAGCTCAGTCCCCTGCGGGACCAGAACAAAAGGACACAGGAAGAATGCCAACATCATGCAGGAAGGCAGAAGGAATGATGGAACATTCCTGCTGCTTTTCTGCTTTTCCTCAGAGTGCAGTAAGGCTCTTACTAATTGCTAGTTTGCCTTATGATGACTCCCTGTTCACTGGTTTTACCACACCCAGGAGATCATCAGATGCAGTGGAACATGGCAAAAAAACGTGTCCCAAATGGCATCAGAAGAATGAGAGGAGAATAAGAAAGGCAACATTATCAGACGCCCATTTCCTCAGCTGTTCCCAGGGCATAGTGCTTCTGCGGATGAGGCTTCCCTTTTTTTATTGATGGGGACAAGCCACCAATAAAAAGGGATGCCTTACTCATGACTGTGCTATGCCCCTGGAACGCTGAAGGACGACATTGTTCCTGTTCTCCTTGTGATCTTCCGTTGCAATTTTTGCCACGTTTGATAATTTCCCCACTCTCTTCCTCCATAATTCTAACCTGTGCCTATTTTCTTATTTCTTCACTCTCCTCATTTACATCATTTTACTGTGCAAAAGCATCAGTAAGTAAAGCTGCTTTTATATTTTACAAAGAAGACTACACTTCTTTTCTATCTCTGTGTGTGGGCATGGGACTGGTGTGGTTCAGCTTCTGCCTTGGCTTGCTAATGTCATTACTCTGCTTGAGAGATCCAGTGTTATCTTTCACATTTCCCAATAGCTTCCACAAGCATCTTTTCATCTCTTTCCACTCTCTGTATATTATGCTAGTGGCTTTATCTCAGGGCAGAGGGCTGTAATGGATGATCTTTGATTTCATTTATGTCCATGATTCAGACTCTGGGAACCTAATGTCAGTGCAGTACAAGGAAACATGCTTTTACTCCAACCCTTTCCCTGTTTGGGCCCCAAGCAACACCTATTTACCTAAAAAGTAGATAGGCATAATTGCAGGGTTGTTGTTGTTGATGTTTTGACTTGCAGAATTGTCTGAAAAATGCAAATGCAAAATGAGTACTAGTACATTGAAAGAAAAACAGAAATGAGAACAAGCGTTATAAGTATTTACTTATTTCATTCTTGCATGTGAGAATGAAAAAATTGAAAAGTTTTCACATGAATCAAATTACATGAGTTTTGTGCCTTTTCTGATGATTTTTTCAAAATTTGGCAAAACTTTGTGAAGGTGATTTTGCACATTTTGGGTGGTGTAAAATACAAGTTTTTTTGTGCAAAAGCATTGTTTCTTTTACATACAACAACAGTTGTATACATAGAACAGTTTTGGGCAAAACACTGTTTTTTGCACACACATCTTTTTGTTGTTGTCACTGCTGCTGTGTTCTCTCACATGGAGTGAAATCTCGCAATTCTTAAAATTCTTAAAAAGTAGAGTATTAAAACACTTTCTCATTAAGGACAAGAAGATTTGTAAATGTTCTTTACATCACTAGGAAGAACACAAAGTTGTGGATCGTCTTTTGAAAGGGGTTGGTAGGGGAGGAACAAAACAGACATGTAAGCTGAGGACAACTCAGTTGACTCAACCTGAAAACGTCCATTTGTATACTGCTAGGCACTGGGGTTGGTTTACACCTGTCACCGTTTTTTCTTAAGCCAAACCAAGATGTCCTTAAATGGGAGTAAATAACCTACAATGTGGACATAGTCCAAATATACAGTGTGAATAAAAATAAACATTTGGGTTGCTTCTGCTCTTTATATATTCTGTCAAGAGTTATAATTCTGCTTAAGAATGTGAGTGATGGCTTTCTTTCTGACTCACCACAAAGGTCTCTTTCATTTCTTCCTTTCTCCTTTTTAATGTTCTCTGTCTCCATTGTCTTGGTTCCTTCTGTATCTCTTGGGCAGTTCCACTGTGTTGAATGGGAATGTGACCTTTTCCAAGGAGGTTCGCCTCTCACCTTCTTTCTGTCATTACATTTCTGGGAAGGTGAAGAAATGCCAGAAACACCATACTTCAAGAAGGAGGTGAAAAATAGGATAAAACCTTGGTATGTTTGGGGCATGACTAGATATGGGGATAGGAACCACTGTTATGTGAGATACAAACCAGGAACAGAATAGCCTGAAGCTATTGGCTGTCTGAAAGTGCCCTCACTTGTGTTGTTTTCATGCCCAAGGCATCCAGATGGTTTCCATGAAAATTAATGAAATTAGATGAAATATACATGGTTTTTTTCCCCATTTTTATTTAGTTATTCAATTTCTATCCCTTCTCTCTCTGCCAATATGGACCCAAGGTCCACCAACCTTCAGGAAGATTTTTTTTTCAAAATTGTCATTTGCAGTTTAGTGGGGTTTCTTCCTCCAAAGAAAGTTGGTGGCTATCCTTTAGGGTTTTTTTTTTCTGGGCAAATTCTAGAGAAAGTACAAATAACCTTAATATTTTCAGTGCAGTATATGTTATGATAGAAGAAATTTCACTGTTTTTTGGAGGGTGGGGATAATTCCCATTCCACCAACTCTCTCCCCCCTCTGTCTTAGAGTTTGTATAAAACTTGCCAAAGACAAGGAAGTAGATCCCTCTCCATAGAGATGTTACTAGGCAAGAAATCTCCAAAATTTCAGAAGGCTAGATGTAGCAGCCAGGGATTTAAAACTTATTAAAAAAGCAATTTAAGACATTTTTGTGTTTTGCTCGACTGGTACTAAAACCACAGTGGCAATAGGTTGGGGTGGATAATGTGGCAGTGGGATGTGGCAGTAGGATGGAGGTGGAACAGACAATGGCAATAGAAAGTAAGTGGAATCATAGAATCATGCAGTTGCAAGGCATTGCAAGAGCCAAGCCCCTGCTACGTAGAATATACAACTAAAGCAACCCCAACAGTTGGCCATCTAACCTCTGTTTAAAGACCTCTAATGAAGGAGAGTCCACCACCTTCTGATGCAACCTATTCTACTGTCGAACAGCTCATACAGTCAAGAAATCCTTTCTAATGTATCCATTAGAATCTATTTTCTTGTAACCTGAAGCCACTTATTCATATTTTAGTCTCTGGAAGAGCAGAAAACAGGCTTGATCCATCTTTTACATGACATCCCTTCAGGTATTTAAAGATGGCTATTATATTACCACTCTATCTTCTCTTCTCCAAGTTAAACATATGCAACTCCTTAAGCCATTCCTCATAGAGATTGGTTTCTAGATCTTTTACCATCTCTCCTCCTCTGAACACATTCCAGCTTGTTAATATCCTTCCTTAAAATGGAGCATATTTTAAAACGTTTTGCTCCACAGTGGCAACAGGATGGGGATTGAGCATCTTGTGGCAGAAGCAGAAGGAAGTGAACATTTCCCAAAGATGCGTACATTTCCCAAAGAAGCACACAACACTACATCTTTTCAAGTCTCTTCACAAACACTATTGTGCACTGGAGAGAGAATTACAAAAGTATTGGACACTGGAACATTCCTGAGATATATACCTTCAGCAACCCTTTCTGAAAGCTCTGTAACCGAGAGTCCTGGTGGAATTGTCAGTGGCAAAACCACTCTCCTGCGTCCTTATCCTGGTACTTTACTTATAGGAGGAGGATAGTGCACAAGGTGCATTAGGTTTGTGAGACACCATTTCTGTGTTTACAATCCAAATTACTAATGGATCTTCAGAACTGTAAAGATTTCTGGTTTGGAGATGCTTTGCTTTGGTTTGGACACCTCCCAACTCTTTCTGAAACAATTTAAGTCAGGAATAAAGGATTTGCCCAAATCTGAAGCACAGCCCTAATGATAATGACAAGATGTTATCCATTGGCACTACTGGGAGTTCAACTAGTATATCTTTAAACACAGCTGGTTTGAACAAGGCATTCTATGCTGGATGATCTTCATAGCTTAGTAAATCCCCTGCATGCTGTAAAGGTGCTGTTGCATTCATCTTATGTACATGCTAAACAATGTCACTGTTCCAGAACACATCAATCAAAGGAATTCTTTTCATTTCTCCTTTCACATTTTTGTCTGGCCAAAACAGACTTTCACACCTTTGATTACACAACCTGGAAGATTTGTTAGTTCCCAGGGTTCCTGTGGAAAGTCTAAGAGCACTTGCAGAGGCCTTTTGCCAAGGTTTAGCATGGGCAAGAGCATCTGGGTGTGCCAGTGGTGTTTACTGAATGCTCAACAAGTGAGAGAAATGCTGAGAAATGTGGATAGGCGGGCTACCAATATTCTTTGCCTCTGACAATATCCCTGGAGTACTTAGCTGAAAGGAAGAACAAGGACAAAGTCTAGCCACATGGTACATTTGTCAGTTTGCCAAGAACCAACACAGTGTCTAAAATTAGCCCAGAAGATCCACATTGCTCATCCAGTAAGATTCCAGAACAGACAGTACATGGTGCTAAGATGAGAGTAGAGTGACAAACAACCCTGAACTTCTAGTAAATCAAAAAGCTGCAGTGGAATGGCAGCAACATGAGACAGAAGGGATAGTTTGCAAGGTGGCTGCATTCCATTTAATACTAGGAATGCCAATTAGACTGTATTGGGATGCTTTAGAAGAGATGCAATGGTTTATAATCCAGAATTTCATAACAAAAGAAGATACAGCAAGTAAAATGGGTCAATACTGATTCAATTACTCATATTCAGAAAAGATTCCAACTAATGTCATAAGCATAGGTATGAGTAACTTTAACTATAGCTAAAGCGGGAACCCAAGGACATATATAGGTATGAACATAGCTGTATGTAGGTATGGACATTGGCATTCTGTGCAACAAGAATTAATATATTCTTCCTCAAAATGTCTCACAATGTTCTCAGGTGTTGAGGTTATGTGCTGACATTAACAGCCTTGAGCTCATTGGAGGAAAGACAGCATACAAAGGTAAGTTAAAAAGAAGAAACGTATTGACTGAGAGGGCTGCAGAGCATAAATTTCTGTATGCAGAGTTGTGCCATGCAAACTTTCTTGAATAACCAAATGCAAATGAACATGTGCACCCAAATGCATATCCAGAACTACATGCTCAATTGCATTGCACACAGATGTCCACTTTCATAAACCTTGAACTGAATACATTCCACATCAATTAACAATTTCTAAGTGATTCTGTAGGGGAATTTACACATGCATATGACACCAGCAAGCTTCTGGCCATAAATACAACATTGGTTTGGTTTCCCCACTGCAATCCCCCCCCCCAACTAAAATATCAACAGGTTTGGGTTTGGAGAGTGTTTCTGGAACATTTCCTACAACCATTAAGTAGTGGCAGTGCACATAGAACTGAGTAGATGGTGGGTTTTCTTTCTTTTTTTGAACCCATGTGTACCATGTTTAACCCTCTTCTTAAAACCACCGTTCTTGTCACACTGTATTTAAGCAACCTGTGTCAGAAAATTCAAAAGAACCACTAAAAATATACAGTCATTTTGAGTCTCCTGTTGTCAACAGTTTTTCCCCACTGCTGTCTGGAAAGTCATATGGACCCAGGCATGTTTTTGAAAAATATATTTGGCAGTAGCCCAGCTCTGGTCCTGTTAGATTGACAGGATGAAGGAATGCCTTATGTGAATAACTCTACAGTGTCCCTGTCAATTGGAAGAGCACGTGAGGCTTTATTAATTTTGTGTTGTGTTTGGAGGAGTGGTGGTTTGTGGTTCATAGATGGTATAGTGGACAGTCATCTTCTCTTGGAACCCACTTGTTGGGAATTTGCCATTTTTGTATTTCAGTGAGAGAACGTGCCATGAAGCGGTGGCATAGCTGGCCATTCAGAAGAAAAAAGTGACGAAGGAGATGGAACAAACCATTTAGCCCAACCAATGAGCACCTGGGGTGGTACTGTTTTTTATGGTATGCCAGAATTAGAGCTTGTCACCAAAAGCACACATGCAGCACAAAAAAGGGAAACTCTTGGGGCACTTTTAACACCAACACATTCATTTTAACTCCATTGTTCATAGATTATAGTCTACCTCATCAGGTGGAGTGCAATATTTGAATCTTGGATATATATGTACAGCAAGCATGGTTATGGAGCTGGGATCAGAGTGAAATGGGGTATAGAAATTACAGTGGTGTAAATCTTTATACAGTCACAGAGAAGAATAAATACATTTACCATTTTCATGGAGAGATATTGTTTTCCGTGCAGGAAACACTGTTTTCTGAGCAGGAAACTTGTTTTCCATGTAGAAAATGCTGTTTCCTGTGAAAAAAAATCCACATGCTTTTTTCACACAGAGTAAATTCTGAACTGCAGCTTCTCATCCATCCGGGATCCCCCTCATCAGGAGTTCCTGACACAAGAAACCCATTTTTCAACCATTATTTGGGACACTTTCAAATCACGAACAGAAAATTACAATTGGATTATTAAAGCTAGTTGTATACATCCTGACATAGGTAAACTAACAGAGACAACTCTGCCAAATTGTTAATGGCCTCCGAAGTCTGTCTCAAACATTGTACCTCATGCATCGAAGGAACAGGACTGTAATCAACAACAGCTCATGCTAAAATAATTCTGTGGGTCTTAAAGGTGGCATAAGACTCCCTCTAGGTGAAATGATTGCATGGAAGCAATGGGATAGAAACAAAATCAGTTAGTAAAATTTAGAAGGAGAAATGCTCAGATTATGAAGGAGGATGGGAGAAGCAATAGGTTGGAGGAGCAATTGACCAAAAGTGGCTATTATTATCCCTTTTCTAATTAGTATGAGGCAACACAGCCAAACAAGGCAAACCACAGCATTTTTATGTGAAAAAGAGTATATGTTTAGTGAATGTCTAACTTCCATGCAAAGATATGCGACAGTGGAGGATTGACTGGACAAGGGCACAATATATATATCATGTTCACATCATTCCCTGAAACAAATCTAGATGGTAGACCTAATCAGAGTAGAAACATTGGGATTTACATTACTGTTGAATTATCATTCTGCAATTAATTAAGTGTATTTACTATATTTGAGATGAGCAAATGGTTTTAGGCCACTGTGTTTTGGGTGTATAAATAATAAGAAAATAACCTAGGGTGGACAGATCTGTACTCACAGTTGAAACTGGTTTACATAGTTTTGCAGACCTCCACAGACTTTCCTACTCATATATGTTACTTACTGAAATAGAGTGAACGAGAGACCCAACACAACACGCAAGCGATGGTGGAGATGTTGATGGTGATGATGAGTTACATTTACTGTATATCCCACTATTCCTCCAGTAGACTCAAGGTTATATACATGAGTTTGCTCCTCTCTACTTTATTTTACAACAACCCTGTGAGGAAGGTCACATTAAGAGAGAGTGATTGACCCAAAGTCTCACAGTGAATTTCAAGGCTCAGTGAGTACTTGAACCTGGATCGCCCAAGGCACTGTCCAAAACCCTAACCATGGCACCATTCTGGATCTGTGGATGTGGGCAACACACGTAACAGAAATCTAATCCCTGAAAAGGTGACTGCCAGAAATACTTGAAGACCTGCTGCAAATCAGAGGCCGTTTGAGCAGAGAAACAGCAAATGTTTGGATTTCTATAGCAGATAAAAACAATATCTAAAGACTGGGTGGACCTCCGAAGGATTTAGGGTTGAGTTGTAACTTGCAAACAGTTTATGTTTGGTTTTGGATTTGATTCCCTTGCTTGGCACAGTGTCACAGTTGTGCTTTAAAAACTCTTCTGAGTCCTTTACAAAATTCATAGGAGATGAGTATGGAAGAGTCTGACTGGGCAAGATTGTTCCTGCTCAGAGTTTTCACCTTTTGGAAGCATTGCTCTGTATGTTGGGAAATGTGAGACAAAACAGTGAATCTCACAAGCAGAGTAATAATATTGGCAAGGCAGAAGCTGAGCAACAATCAATCCCACAATCACCCATCCACACACAGTCCAGCAGTGAAGAGAAAGAAGATGGTTTTTCTTTGTAAAATATATATTCAAACACTTTCTGTTCCACAGCATAAATGGCCACTTCTTTGCAGTAGGTCTTTCAGTATTTTTGGCTTTCAGTTTTTCTACCTCATGTCCAGGCTATCTGACAAACTGTATATCCCAATGTAAGCCCGCCTGGCCCCTGAGATCTACAAGAGAGACTCTTGGTCCCATCACTTTCACAGGTATGACTGGTGGGAACATGATAGAGGGCCTTCTCAGTGGCTGCTCCTATACTTTGGAACTCCCCCCACCCCGAGGCAAGAATGGCTCATCCTTGCTGTCCTGTCAGCAGGCCAAAACTTTTAAATTCAACCAGGCTTTTAGAACTGAAAAAAGGCTGTAAGTGCTCCATTCTTTTAAACTGTATTGTTTGTTGTTTTGAAAATCTTTTAGATGCATGTTTTTAACATGGTTCTTTGTTTAATTCAGTTTTAATGTGACTTTTTGTATGATTTTTAAACTGTAATCTTTTAATTTGTAAGCTGCCTTGAGTCCCAGTCTGTCATCATGATGATGATGATGATGATAGAAGATTTACTAAGAGAAAAAATAGCTGCAGTTTAGAGTGATGCAAGAAGAGAGTGGTGTGTGGTAAAACAAATGAACAGGAAGTCTGCAGGCATTCAAACTAATAATCAGCAAGCACGGGCATTCAAAGATTGCTAAGTCTAAAACTGTGTTATAAACAAGTGAAGGAATGTAATTTTTCACCAGTTTTGTTCTTGAAGGAAGCAACAAGTAATTTTAGCAATTTTCTTCCTGCTCCAAGAAAGTCTTCAAAAACTTCGAAGTGTTTGAAAACTATTTGAGGATCAGGAATTATTATGTGAAAAATTCATACATGGTTTTTGTGTGTGCAGAAAACAGCATTTTCTCTTTAGGAAACATCTGCCAGAAAATGTTGTTTCTGTCAAGGAAAATGGGCATTGCAGTCATATTATGTCCATGATGATTTTTCAGCTAGGCAAAAGAATACAGTCTCACTAGGCCTGTAAAGTTCAGCCAGGCCTCAATTGTGTTTATGCTACAAGGTTAAACAAGACTGAGGTCATTCATGTTGGTAAGATGTCCTTATCTCTTTTCTCACGGTGAAGTCTGTGAATGTTAAGGGAAGCAAATAATCAGCTCTCACTGTGAAGGAGGGAGTGCTTGGTGTATTCTAGAGACAGAGAGGGAGAGAGTCAAGATGATTACATAGCTCTGTAAGCATGGCTGCCTCATAGCCATGATGTACTCTGTTTCTGTAGTTTGATATTAGTTGTTTCAAATAAAGCCTGTGAAGGATTTTATTTGGTCTGTCTCCATGTTTTACACCAAGTATGCATTTAGAGGCCAGAGTCCTCATGTTTCTGCTGCTACTCCGCTATTGCTCCTTCTGTTCAGGTTTGATCAGAAGGGCTGCATGCCATGACAGGTTGATGGGCCCAGAGACTGGACATGAGGGGTTTCCCTTGCAGTTTTGGGAATTTTTACCCCCCTCCCCAATAAAGGGAATAAATCGTGGCATCTCATTGGGACAAAAGGTATCCTCCTCGCATTCTATGAACATTTTCACCATCTAGACAACCTTTCTGGACACTTGAGAAAGACATTTTTTAATCTTTTTGCTATTTTTTTCTTCTGTGTATTTCACATCTTCGTTGCTCCTACATTACCTCGGAGGTGAAACATTTGCTTCTTGTCTCCAAGGGCAATGGTGACGTAGACTCAGTATCTGCTTTGAAGAGATTTTAGTGGCGCCAAATGTGTCGTAGTTTGCACATTAATAACCATAGATTTACAATGGCATTAGAATGGCAAACTGAAAAAGTATAGAATCATAGAATTGTAGAGTTGGAAGAGACCATGAGGGCCATCCAGTCCAACCCCCTGCCATGCAAGAATACACAATCAAAGCATCCCTGACAGATGGCCATCCAGCCTCTGTTTAAAGACCTCCAAGGAAGGAGACCCCACCATGCTCGAGGGAGTGTGTTCCACTGCCAAACAGCTCTTACTGTCAAAAAGTTCCTCCTAATGTTGAGGTGGAATCTCTGTTCCTGGAGCTTGCATCCATTGTCCCGTGTTCTAGTCTCTGGAGTAGCAGAAAACAAGCCTCCTCCAGCCTCAATGTGACACCCCTTCAAATGCTTAAACAGGGCTATCATATCTCCCCTCAACTGTCTTTTTTTCCAGGCTAAACATACCCAGCTCCCTAAATCTCTCCTCATAAGGCATGGCTTCCACACCTTTCACCATTTTAGTCACCCTTCTCTGGACACGCTCCAATTTGTCAATATCCTTTTTGTATTGTGGCGCCCAGAACTGGACACAGTATTCTAGGTGAGGCCTGACCAATGCAGATTAGAGTGGCATTATTACTTCCCTTGATCTAGACACTATACTACTATTGATGCAGCCCAGAATCGCATTGGCCTTTTTAGCTGCCACATCACACTGTTGACTCATGTTCAACTTGTGGTCTACTAGGACTCCTAGATCCCTTTCGCATGTAGTCTCATTCAGCCAGGTCTCCCCCATCCTATATCTATGCATTTCATTTTTCCGCCCTAAGTGCAGTACCTTAAATTTCTCTGTATTGAATTTCATTTTGTTAGCTTTGGCTTTGGAATAGTTTCTTTCTGACATTTCGCCTATTCCAGAACACGGCCTTACAGCCCAGAAAAAAACCAAGGAAAATCCATGGATGCTGGCTGTGAAAGCCTTCGACTTCAAACTGAAAAAAGATATTTGATAGCTTTCTTTTAAATAAGTCATATACATTCAGCCAGTTTGGTGTAGAATATTTCAGAAACAAATGTTCTGAAAAATTCTCCTTGAGTCACCCTTCAATGGCAAATATTTTCTGGATGTTTGCAAATAATGATAAATTGGTATTGATAAACACTCAATATTTGGTGCCAGCTTTGACTTCCAGAAAATTCTGGAAGATTTTTGTGGCAGCAGCCTATTATGTTACTCTGTCTGAAAGTTGGTGCACAGTAGCAGTCAGTATCTGATGTGTAAAATATGATAGTTGATCCCGTTTGATAGCTGACATAGAATAGGGATCAACATCTGATGTTATTTGAGACCTGAGTAGTATTGGCAGCTCCGTATTGATAATTTACAAAAGAATTCAGCAAATTGCAGAATTTTAATCTTTTTTGCAATTTTTTTTGCAAAAGGTTCTTCACTACAAACACAGAAGAATAGAATTAACTTGAACCTGGGCATTCATACTTGGGAGATTTTCAGACCTGCAAAAATTCATGTCTGCCGCGCGAGCAGCCTCCCGAAACTGCTGCGCGGCAAGGGTCTTCTTCGGACGACGCTGTGCCTCTTGCGAAACCGTCCGTGTCACTTCCGTGAAGCTTCGGACGGCTCGGCGCCATATTTCAATCTCGGGCAGCCTCCCGAGGCTGCTCGCGCGGCAGACATGAATTTTTGCAGGTCTGAAAATCTCCTTAGTCCAATGTGTGTATCGTGGGTACTGTTTCTCCCCTCCCAGTTCCTAAAAGAAAGTGCTTTCCATGGAATTAGGACCAGGGTTTGGAAAAGTTACTTCTTTGGACTACAGCTCCAAGAATGTTTTAGCCAAGATGGCTACTGGCTTTGTAATTAGTCTAGAAAGGTACAATCTGATCAGAGCAATGATTTATCTGCCCAAGTACTACCTACTCTGGCTGACAGTGATTCTCCAGCAGATCCTCAGCTTCTTTTTACCTATCAGGTGAAGGGCAAACTTCAGGCTCTCTTGCCAGTGTCTTGGAAAGCTTCCTTGGAATGCATGGGGAATCCAGTCCCTTTAGCTGTTGAAAGTGGTTGGATCTAACCAGCTTGGCAGGACAAAAGATGCCCAGGTGCCAAGCCCCTGGATATGTTTTCTTACTAGATGTAATCTCTCTCCTTTGTTAAAGTGCTTGCTGTATTGAAAATGGAATGTGTTGGCTAGGGGAAGGAGTCAAGCTAGTTGCTGGAACAGGGGTTGTTTGTGGGTGAGCGCATAGCAAAGGCAGATCTTCAACAGAACCCACTTGTTCTATTATCTAAAGCACTGTTGATGTTAGTCTCTTGGGGCACATTGGGTAGAAGCCCAGCTCTTCCCTTCTTCTAGCTCAACTCTTAGCTTCTCTGCTGTTTCTGTCTTCTTTTGCCTTCTGTTGCTGCTGCAACAGATTGCCTAGTTTGGCTGATTTGCCTGGTACAAATTAGAAAAGGGGTAATAGCCACCTTTTCTCAGTCAAGCAAAACAGCTGGCCAGAACTTCAGAACTCAAAGTCCTAGGGGAAATCAAATCACAGCTAAAAAGCCCAGGGGGAATGCACCATCTGTCCTATAGCCAACTTAGGACTAATTCAATTCATCTACTGAAGCCCTTGCAAGCCAACTTTTTTTTTTTTTTTGAAAGGAGGTCCCTTTGTGCTTGCTTCATTTGGCCAGAATCCTATTGATGGAGATCACATAGAATTATAGAGCTGGGAGGAACACCAAGGGCCATCTACTCCAATCCCTGCCATGCAGGAATACACAACTATAGCACTCCTGAGAGATTCCAACCTAACCTTTCTTTAATGACAGCAATTACCATCACAAGATTTTTCTTAATGTTGAAGTGGAATCCCTTTTCTTGCAATTTGAGCCCATGGGCCCATGCTCTAAGGCTTGGGAGAAGCAGAAAACAAGATTGCTAGGCCTTCTGCATGACATTCCTTCATATATTTGAAAACGGCTATGTGATAATGGGGGGTACTTAAGTTCCCATCATCCTGAAGTTCATATCAGTGATCTCTGCTTCAAGCTAAACATACCCAGCTCCCTAAACCATTCCTCATAGGGCTTGCTTTCAAGACCTTTTATCATCCTGGCCATCCCCTCTGGAAATCTTCCAGTCTGTCAATATCCTCCTTGAACTGTTGGTGTCAAGTTCTGGACACATCATCCCAGGCGAGGTTCTGCTGGTTCTGAAATGGCAGAATCCACCAGTGTTGGGTTTCTCTGAGATTTGTTTTTTTTTAAAATCACAAGTTCTTTCCATCCTGAAGTTGAAGAAATTTGCAAATATTGGTAAATTGTTAATTTAAAAAATGAAATTTACACCCATTGTTAATTTCTCCTTGCAATGATGCACCTTTGAAAGTTGTGATCCAGCATAATCCCAACTTCCCTGAGGTTTACAATCCAGAAATTTTCAGAACTCTTATTGAACATTGCTGTGAATGTGGTGGGTATTCTGAGGGAATTCCGCAGAGCCTTAACATATTGTGTGGATCCTGTCCTTATTTACTCAAATGCAATGCAAAACATATTTTCCTAGATTGCAAAATTCTTTCCCCCTTCTTCCTAACAAAACCTCTCCAGAAATTTAGGTTTTATCCAGATGATTACTAAATACAGCATATTGAGATGAAGGAGATTATCACACCGGACCCTATAAACTGTTTCTGTCCTGCTACCCCCCCATCACTACACTCCCCCACTCCTGTTCCTGTAACAAAATAATTCCCCCCCCCCAACCCTTCCCTTGCCACGCGATCTGGAGCGTTCCCCCTCCCTTCGGCAGTCCAGGCATGAATGGAGCTGTTGCAAAGTTCCATCCATGTCCCAGAAAGCAAATCCCGTCCGTTCTCACGAGAGAACGATTGCATGGATATTTTAAAAAATAAAAATAAAAATACAAGAAAAAAAGTGACAGCAAGCACAAAAACACACTCTACACTTACAAAGCAACCTGGGGAAGGGGGAAAAAGGGTGAAGCTTACCTGGCTGTCCCAATCGTATCTGGAAGTCTTTGGCATGGACCTCCCAGGGACATCACGTGCCACTGGAATCGTGGCAGCAGAATGGGTCATCTTTTCACTCACCCATCATTCCGTTTCTATAACAGAACGGGCTTCTTATTGATGGCTTTTCCCCATTAATAAGAGGAAGCGGGAGGGGAACAGGAGCAGAATGGGAGCATCACAGGACAGGGATGACATCGTCTAAAATGTAAGCCTTTTAGCAGTCTCCTGTTGTCCCTGTCTTGGGATGCTTTCCCCATCTGATAATCTCCGAAGACTGGAAAAATAATGCATTCACAGTTGTGAGCTTTACTGAGTCATCCTACTCACCAGCTTGCCTGCAAGAATATCAGCTGGGACCCTGTCAAATCCTTACTGAAATCAAGATATACTACATGCACAGCACTCCCTTGATCTATCAAGCTGGTAACTCTATCAAACCAGAGACAAGATGGGTTTGGCATGACTTGCTTTTGAGAAATCCATGCTGGTTTTTAGTAATCCCAGTATTTCTTTTAAAGTGTGCACAGACTGACTGTTTAAATGATCTGTTCTAGAACCTTTCCTGAACGAACAGTCTTGGATGGGGACCGCACAGAGGAAGTGGCTGCGGAGGAGAGGGGCACTTCACAGACACAGGAAGTAGATAGCTGGAGGAATGTTACACACAGAACAAGAAAATCCAGGGATTCTTCGAGCAGCTTGCAGCTACAGAATCGATTCGAAGCCCTTTCCCTTATCAAGGACAACGAGGAAGAACAGCATGGACAGACTTCAGGGGTAGAGCAGGGGACCTTGAGAGGGCCACCACAAGGAACAGCAGCTGCGAAGCCTCAGCGGAGGCGTGTGGTGGTGGTGGGGGACTCCTTGCTGCGGGGTACAGAAGCAGTGGTTTGTGGGCCTGACAAGATGACTCAGGAGGTGTGTTGTCTCCCTGGGGCAAAGATTTGTGATGTGACCGAGAGGCTGACAAGACTCGTCAAGCCTACGGATCATTACCCCTTCCTTTTGGTCCATGTGGGAACCAATGATACTGCAAGGCACAGCTTTCCCAAGATCAGAAGAGATTATGAGGCCCTGGGGAGGAAGCTGAAAGAAATGGACGCACAGGTGGTCATCTCGTCTCTTCTGCCAGTTGAAGGGCATGGTCCAAGAAGGGAGAGGAAAATAGCCGACATAAACAACTGGCTCCGTAGATGGTGTCGCCAAGAACATATTGGATTCTTGGATCATGGACTGCGCTTCCATGCGGGGGGACTTCTGGCAAGAGATGGGGTGCATCTTACAAAAGTTGGAAGAAACATTTTTGCCAACAGTCTCAAGAATTTGATCAGGAGGGCTTTAAACTGAGTCAAATGGGGGAGGGAGACCATATTCTGGAAGGCAAAAGGGCTGGAGAAAATAGTCAAACTGTCATAGAGGGAACAAGGCAAACAGCGCAAGGACCCAACAGTGGGAGGCAAAAAAACTTGCACAGGAAGCAAGTAAAGGGAACACATGGTCTCAGATGTCTCTACACTAATGCACAGAGCATGGGAAATAAGCAAGATGAACTTGAACGCCTAGTACTACAAAACAAATATGATATAATAGGCATTACTGAAACCTGGTGGGATGAGTCTCATGATTGGAATGTAGGAATAGAGGGGTATAACCTTTATAGGAGAAACAGGCCAAACAGGAAAGGAGGAGGAATAGCATTATATGTCAGGGATATTTACACCAGTGAAGTGATCCATGACATCAATACTGGAAGCCAGGTGGAGAGCGTCTGGATAAAAATTAAAGGGGAGGGAAACAACAGGGATGTTATTGTGGGACTCTACTACAGACCCCCAAATCAGATGGAGGAATTGGATGTTGCCTTTCTAGAACAGATGAACACACATGCAGAAAGGAGAGATGTAGTAGTGATGGGTGACTTCAACTATCCTGATATTTGCTGGCAATCTAACTCAGCCAAAACTACAAGGTCTAGCAAATTCCTTACATGCCTGGAAGACAATTTCATGGTCCAAAAGGTGGAAGAGGTAACAAGGGGGTCAGCTATTTTAGATCTGATCCTAACCAACAGAGATGACCTGGTTAATGGGTTGCAAGTGGTGGGATCCTTAGGAGAGAGTGATCATGTTCTCCTGGAGTTTGTTATACAATGGAAAGGAGAAGCCAGGCATAGTCAGACACACATTCTTGACTTTAGGAGAGCTGATTTCAATAAACTCAGGGAAATACTGGGGGTGATCCCATGGTCAGGAATACTAAAAGAGAAGAGACCTCAAGACGGATGGGACTTTCTCAAAAAGGAGATACTGAAGGCACAATTTCAAACAGTACCATTGAGGAAGAAAAATGGGATGTGTCTCAAGAAACCAGGATGGATGACTAAAGAACTTTCAATGGAGCTAAGTTTTAAACGGAACATGTATAGGAAATGGAAAGGGGGGGAAATCACCAAAGAAGAATTCAAACAGATAGCAAACACGTGTAGGAGTAAAGTCAGAAAAGCTAAAGCGCAGAATGAGCTCAGGCTTGCTAGGGAGGTTAAGAACAATAAAAAGGGGTTTTTTGGGTATGTCCGCAGCAAAAGGAGGAAGAAGGAAATGATAGGGCCGCTACGTGGAGAAGATGGCAAAATGCTAACAGGGGACAGAGAAAAGGCAGAATTACTCAACACCTTCTTTGCCTCAGTGTTTTCAGAAAAGGAAAAGGAGGACCAACCTGAGGATAATGGAACAGAGGACACAATAGGGGAAATCCAGCTCAAAATAAGTAAAGAGGTAGTACAGGAATACCTTCTTAATCTAAATGAATTTAAATCTCCAGGACCAGATGAACTACATCCAAGAGTATTAAAAGAGCTGGCAAATATAATCTCAGAGCCATTGGCAATAATATTTGAGAACTCCTGGAGAACAGGAGAAGTCCCAGCAGACTGGAGGAGGGCAAACATAGTTCCCATCTTCAAAAAGGGAAAAAAAGAGGATCCCAACAATTATCGTCCAGTAAGTCTGACATCAATACCAGGGAAGATTCTAGAGCAGATCATTAAACAGAGAGTCTGTGAACATTTAGAAGGCAATGCCATAATCACAAAAAGTCAACATGGGTTTCAGAGAAACAAGTCATGCCAGACTAATCTGATCTCTTTTTTTGATAAAGTTACCAGCTTGGTAGATGAAGGGAATGCTGTGGACATCGCATACCTTGATTTCAGTAAGGCCTTTGACAAGGTTCCCCATGACATTCTTGCAAACAAGCTTGTAAAATGTGGGCTAGACAAGTTAACTGTTCAATGGATTTGTAATTGGTTGACCGGCCGAACCCAAAGGGTGCTCAGCAGTGGCTCCTCTTCGTCTTGGAAAGATGTGACCAGTGGGGTGCCACAGGGTTCTGTCCTGGGCCCAGTGCTATTCAACATCTTTATCAATGACTTGGATGAGGGAATTAGGGGCATACTTATTAAATTTGCAGATGACACCAAATTGGGAGGAGTAGCTAATACCCTAGAGGACATGATCAAAATTCAGAATGACCTGGATAGACTGGAGAGCTGGGCCAAAGCTAACAAAATGAAATTCAATACGGAGAAATATAAAGTACTGCATTTAGGGCGGAAAAATGAAATGCATAAATATAGGATGGGAGAGACCTGGCTGAATGAGACTACGTGCGAAAGGGATCTAGGAGTCCTAGTAGACCACAAGTTGAACATGAGCCAACAGTGTGATGCGGCAGCTAAAAAGGCCAATGCGATTTTGGGCTGTATCAATAGAAGTATAGTGTCTAGATCAAGGGAAGTAATAGTGCCACTCTATTCTGCCTTGGTCAGACCTCACTTGGAATACTGTGTCCAGTTCTGGGCACAACAATTCAGAAAGGATATTGACAAATTGGAGCGTGTCCAGAGAAGGGCAACTAAAATGATGAAAGGTCTGGAAACGATGCCTTATGAGGAGAGACTTAGGGAGCTGGGTATGTTTAGCCTGGAAAAAAGATGGTTAAGAGGCGATATGTTAGCCCTGTTTAAGTATTTGAAGGGATGTCACGCTGAGGATGGAGCAAGCTTGTTTTCTGCTGCTCCAGAGACTGGAACACGGAGCAATGGGTGCAAGCTCCAGGAACAGTGATTCCACCTCAACATGAGGAGGAACTTTTTGACAATAAGAGCTGTTCGGCAGTGGAACACACTCCCTAGGAGCGTGGTGGGGTCTCCTTCCTTGGAGGTCTTTATACAGAGGCTGGATGGCCATCTGTCGGGGATGCTTTGATCAAGATTTCCTGCGTGGCAGGGGGGTTGGACTGGATGGCCCTCGTGGTCTCTTCCAACTCTGCAATTCTATGATTCTATGATTCTGTACTGATATCAAACTGACTAATTGATAGTTGCTTGGGTCCTCTTTTTTTGCCACTTCTGAAGATGGGGAGAACAGGTGCCATCCTCCAATCTGCTGTGACCACTCCTGTCCTCCAAGACTTCTCAAAGATTATTGACATTGGCTCTGAGATCACACCTGCAATTTCCTTTTATACTCTTCAGTGCAGTTAATCCAGCCCTGAAGATCTGAATTTATTTAGAGTATATAGGTATTCCTTGACTACCTCTTAACATGTTCTGTTCTGTAGTCCTGTTATTGCCTGATTTTTTTATTTTCACCAGAGGGAGCACTGTTTTGCTATTGGGAGAAGACTGAGGCAAATAAGGTATTAAACAATTCAGTCTCCTCTCTGTCCCCAGCTAGCATTTCACCATCTGCTCTATACAATGGCCCTTCAGTTTAATTGTTCTTCCTCTTGCTCCAAATATAGCCTCCCTCCACTTTTTATTATTTTTATTTTTTGCTTTTTCCTCAGGAGAGTATGAGATGTGGAATATATGGTGTGATAATGATGACATCATACCGCGGAATGGCTTCCCTATTGCATGACGTCGTCTTCCTTGAGTTCTCCAAGCATTCCACTCCTGTGAAAAAGGCATTCTTTTTTATTAATAGGGCAAGCCATCAAATGATCTCCAATGGCAGGGTGTTTTTTTTTTTGTTTTTTTTTTTTTGCGGTATTGCCAGCACCTGAAACCACATCCCATTGTGCTGTTGTGAATACAGCATCAATGGGCAATCTCTGCCAGACACTCCTGGGTGAAAATGTGAAAACTAGGTATGCTCTTTTTATGAACCTCCCCATTTTGCTGGTAAATTTTTAAGTGTGTTGCAGTGCTTGTGCTTCTTTGTTAATTTTGGTGTTTTTAGACTTTTAAGCACACTTGTGTCTTCTTGCAAGAACCTCTGAGATCATGTACCCCCACAAATGGAGAAGTAAACAACATTAATGGTTGTGCTCCAATAATTCTGGGGCTGCTCTTTCTTGTTATTACAGCAATGTGTGACAAAAATGGTTATTATGCCAGGACACTTAAGCTTTTAAATATAGTGGGACAAAAACGTTTTTAGAAGCTTGTCTGATAATCTCCTCAGTCTGCAGGGAAGGCCAAGGTTTTACTTCCTCCTCCTCTGCTCTCCCCACTGCTGAATTAATTGTGTGAGAACTGCTTCTGCATTTTGAACTTAGTTGGCTTCAGTGGAAGTAATGGGAGGAGGAGAGAAAAACTTAAAAAGCAGATGAAAAAGTGAGATGACAGAGATTTAATTGGGACTATATCTGCCAAATCAGGACAGTTGGAAGGTATGCAAACTTTGGATGAGGGCTTTCAATTTGATAATCTGCATTTGTTTCTATCTGGCCAGTGTTCATCAGACAAGACTAGCTGTTGCTCTTGGTGCATTCTCATCACTTCATTACTTATTTTTAACCCCTTACTTGATCTCATAGAAACTGTTACTGACATTGATTTCATCCTCCCTAGGTATTCCCTGTGTATGTTTCCTGCTTTGCACTGTAATCGAGGGTGTTTTTTTTAAAAAAGGAAGAATGGCTCAGCTTTTTCTGATGGAGGCGAGGGACAATCACGTGCATGTCGGGGTGGGAGGGCAAGTCGTGCTCCACATGTCAATGGAGTAAGGGCGACCTTTACTTAAAAGCAAAGGCAGATGGCTAGGAAATGAATGAAAGGTGCCTGACTGTTTGAAAGTGAAATTGTCTGGATAGAGGCAAACAAAAATTACAGTACGGTAAGTCTGCACAATAACCAATCAACTTGAGGTTTGACCAACTTTAAGTCTGGCCGAAGTCAGCAATGAATGTTGCACCCTTTTGAAAGCAGTAAGGAATACCATCTACCTGCAAATTCTTCCAGATAACATAAATGTGTCAGGGGTGTGTGTGCAGTATTTTTTGCTGTAATTCTTTTTTAAAAAATCAAAACAACAAGTGTTGTTATCCTGCACTATTTTCTAGCAATTCCAAGCACTAAGTGCAACATTTTATTCATGCATGGGTTTCTTTTTAACTTTGAGACACAGCTGAATGAGAAAGTCTCCTTTGCTCCTTTCTTTCTTTTTAAAATGTTTATAGTGTATGATAGTTGTAGTGCTTCAGTGGATCAGTGGAATGTCACTACCGACAGCTCTCCATATCCACATATTCTGCATCCATAAATTCAACCATTGAGGACATGAAAATATTCCCCCCCAAAAAATCCAAAAAGCAAACCTTGATTTTGCCATTTTATATAAGGGACACCATTTTACTATACCATTGTATATAATAGGACTTTAGCATCCACACTTTTTGGTATCTACGGGGGTCCTGGAACCAAACCCCAGTGGATACCAAGGATCTACTGCATTATGCTATAGCAATATAACTATTTTAAAAAATGAGGAAAAAATGTCCTTCAGTACATCTGGGACCACCTGAGCAAAATATGGCCCCCACTTAAACAAACAAACAAACAAACAAACAAACCCTTTGGAACAGCCCCAGTGCAGAAATAAGAAATTGCTACAAACCTCCCCTAGAAAGAATGGAACACATGGGCACTGAGTCAACAACAACCAACAAAACCTAGCAAAACCCAAAGAGGAGTATCATGAGAAGTCATGCTTGCATACCTTTCAACTGCCCCGTTTGGCAGGGATAGTCCCAACTAATCCCAACTTCTCCAGCTGCTTTTAAAATGTCCCAGTTTCTCCCTCTTCCTCCCACTTCCCTCCTTGTCCTCATCTTACTTCAGTTGCTGCAAACCGAGTTCATAGCGTAGAAGTAGTTTGCACTCAATTAACTCAGCAGGGTGGAGAAGAGAGTAGGGGTTGGTATCTTGCCCTTCCCTGTAGATTCAAGCAAAAGCAAACTGCTGCAGCCTAATCCTAGCTTGTGTGCTCTTCCGCATGAATAGCTTCTGCCGTCCTGACCGCACTCTGATGTTGCTTGATCACACATGTCCCAGTTTTCATCTGCAAAATCTTGGAAGGTATGTGCTTCTTAGACCAATCTGGAAGAGCCCAAAGAATCACTGAGACTACTTGACTAACACAAAGCACTGAAATGTACTCTCTTCCTCACCTTCTCTTCTTGGAAGGGCCAACAGTAATGAGATGAGAGTGGATAAATTCCCCCTCACCTCTCTTTCTGCTCCTCCTCATTCCATCATACCCGAAATAATAGTCTAGGAGTAGTAACAGAGAAGAGGTGGGTAATACCACTGAGCCTGGGGGCCATTTTTTCTACCCCTGGGGTCCTCTAGTACAGGGCCAGGTGGACTGCTAAAAATGCCAAATCCCCAAAAACCCAAACCACAGAAATGATTGGAAGTCAATTTCTGGTTTAGATAATCATTTTTTTTTTAAAAAAATATTAAGCAGTGTGTGTGTTGGCAGGGGAGGCCTTGCAACCTGTTTACAAGGTGACTTGCCACTTCCAGAGGGTTCCAGGAAAAGAAATTCTCTACCCCCTTTTTTTGGGGGGGGGGGAGAAGAGTGGCCTGGGGAGTCCAGAGGGGTTGAGGACCACAAAATAGATTTCCAGGCTACACTTTGCCCACTCCAGTAGTAGAAGAAATATCCCTATTAACTCTGTCATCTTGGTGTTGCTGCTCTTACTTTTGCTAAGAGAAAAGAAAGGGGATGACAAGGATAGTTTCAGGGCTGTGGTGATGGAGTGTGTGGCCCTGTGTCTTCTCCCAAACACTCAGGGCTTGTCCACATTGGCCAAAAATGCCACACTCAGCTCGAATCTGGTACTATCAGTCCAGACAACATACAGTTACTTCCAGGGAGGATCCTCAGCTTTTGGCCCTCAACCTGACTTTGCCCCACACTAAGAGGAATACCACACAAGCCTTTAAAGCAGACTGCATCAGTAAGAGCAATGGAATTGAAACAAAAATCCCTAGACAATGTTGGCTGAATTTGATGGCCTTTCCATGTGTATGTTGTGACAGAATAATTTATTTCTCCTCACGGGCATTGTGTGTGAATAACACCCCTTGCGATTCAAATCCACCTCAGTTTGTTGTGCAGTAGCATGTAGCAGAGTTGTGACTGGATGATGTAAAAACACGACAGTGGAGGGGGTGTGCCTGCTCTGCCCAAAGTTCCCAGACATTTTGTTCCTCCAGCTTCCCTGCCATTCAACTTCCGGTGGTCAGTGATCGCTCCCTGCAAACTCACTGGCTAACTTTTAAACCTCAAATTTGAGAAATTTAGCAGTAACTAAATTTACCAATGCAGTCATTTAGCAATACTTGCACTTAATGCATTTAATATAATGTTTTCTTCCTATTTAAAATGCATGTAAAATACATGAATGCTTTGAAAAAACTATTCCCTTTGCATCAACCTATGCAAATTTGGAGACTCTGGGCATTTCAAGAAACAGAGACCTATTTTGCTAGAACATCATGAGTTCAAACTTGCCTTTGGGAAAATTTTAATTCCTCCATTTATCATTTTAAGAATTTTAGAGTTTTTTGACCCCATTCTTTTCTTACTTGGTAATGCAATTAAAATCCCTTCTTGCTGACAAAGGGGTGAATTCTGGTGATTATGGGTGGGGGGGAGTCAAGCAGTTGAATGCAATGTATGAACTTAGAAAAATGCCACCTTGAAACAGGAAGTAGACTTTCAAAATGTCAGGGAGATGGTGGTGGCTGCAGCAATGAGCCAGTGTGCCCATCTGTACTTTCCCCAATTTTGTGGAGAGAAATGGGACACATAGCAGCATACTTTTGGGGCACAGAAGGCCAAATTTCAAACTTTCAGTCACATCTTTCAGTACCACACATAGAAGTCAGTGTCTGTTTTATTTATCACTTGTACACCCTTTTCTTTTGGAAGAACTCAAAATTGTGTACAGATTGTTATCCAACATCTCCACTCACCCACATATGTGAACTTGTTTGAGTACACAAAGGGTCAGTGAGCCTGGAAATGCAGGGCTCTTTTGGAGAGGCATGGTGTATAGGTGGTATCAATTAATATGATAGTAACATTCTGTGCAGAACACACCATTAAAAGGTATGAATTTAAGACCGCATAGAGAGACTGTAATGTTGGGAAGAGAGTTGAGGACAGGAGGGTCGTGTTTGGAGAGCAGAAAGTGATGGGTAGCATGGAACTACAAATGGACCGAAACTTTGACTCCATCATGAAGTCGAAGGATTTCACAGCTGGCATGCATAGATTTTCCATGGTTTTTTTTCCAGGCTGTGAGGCCATGTTCTGGAAGAGTTTATTCCTGATGTTTTGTCTGCATCTGTGACTGGCATCTTCAAGAGAGCTCATCTGTGGAAGCCACAAATGCAGGCAAAACATCAGGAATAAACTCTTCCTGAACATGATCTCACAGCCCCCCCCCAAAAAAAACCTACGGAAAACCTATTTGACTCCATCATTTTTCCAGTTATGGAGATCAGGCAGACACCAGCAAAAAAGCTCTGCTTGAGCCTTTGGCAGTTCTGTGCAAGCATAGGCATGTATTGTCATTACCCTGCTGAAGCTATGGAAATTGGACCCTGTTGACTGCCTGGGTGGGAGATCGGTAGGAAAGGATAGTGTAACCATGAAGCTGAACCGTAATGGCTTTGGGAGGCCATATGGGAAGCATACTGTTACAGAGAAGCTTAGCCATGCTGGCTTAAACATCTGTGCTTTGATTTTGTTTTTAATATTTGTGTTGTCATCACCTTAGCACTTTGTCAAAGGTGTGATCTTGGAGGTGCTGCATAACAAAGAGATTACACTTGGCTATTTGCCTTTATTGTAATTCACATTTATCACCTTGGGGGTATCTTTGACTCATTGTTTTATTGTTAATTACTTTGAAGATAAAAAAGTAGGCTATAAATGGAATATATACCCAGCACATGAATAAAATAAGTATCTTATACACCTAGACCTGTCACTTCATCTGCCTTATATCCCTATTTTTTTTAATTGGGATGTGTGCTTGTTCTTTTAATTTTTTTTGTTTTTTTTAAATAATTTTAAATTGCTTTGATTGTGATGATTTTAATTGTTTTTAAAATTGTATTAGTAGATTTTAATTGATCTTCTTTGGTGAGCTGCCTTGGGTCCAACTCCAGGAGGAAGGTGTAGTATAAATTAATTAAATAAATAATAAACAATCCACCCACCCCACTCTACTAATATAATTTCTGGAGGAGAGAGGCAATCTCCCTTTCTGAACTTGCCACTGATCTAAGGGGAATCCTTCTGCCATACATTTTGAAGGGACATCAACTCTCTACTGATGCAGGGAAATCCACTGCTATTCTTATCCCTATTAAACCCTCAGCATCCTTGTAGTACCACATCTATGTGCTATCCTGTCCAATCTCTGTGGAAATTCTTCCTGTCCTTCACAAATGTTTATGAGGTACTCCAGGACAGATCCACGTCAAAGAAATAAGAAGCAGTTAGTGATTAAGAAGAGCTCCTGGCAGGGTCTTGTATTCTTTGGCTCACAGCACCGGAGATTTCACACAGAGGTGACCCAAAGGGGGAAAAAAGGCAGAAAACATGTCCCAAGAGGAAGTTACTAATTAAAGGTGACTGTCACTGCCAGCCAGTAGGTGGCAGGGCAGCTCTTTGAGTGAGATCTCCTTTGCTCCTCCTCCTTGTCCTCCTCCTCCATGGAGGCCAAAGCAACACTTTGGTTGGGGGGAAACCATGTGAAAATGCTCAGGCAAGCAAGAGAAGCAGGAACACAGGAACAAGTGCTTCCACTCGGTCAGTTAATGACTTCCTGTGTGATTCATTGATGAAGACAAGCAAAAATACATTCAAGCTGATCGTTTCCCCTCTCTTCAAGTATTTATTTATTTATTTATTTATTGCATTGTTTTCTTTATCTCTCCTGGATATTAGAACCAGACAATACATCTACAACAAGAAGCATGAAAACACATCCAAGCTTGGCCTTTGGCAAACCCCACTGAAACTGCTGATTCCTCACCTCCTTCAGAGCCAGGATCGGCTCAGGGCTGCTTCAGCTTCTGGGAACTAATTTAGCTCCACTGAAATCAATGCACAAGGGGAGGCCATTCTATCAAGCTCAGATGCCTCTTCTTCACCATCTTTCAAAAGTCAGGTTCGTTTGTTTCATGTCATACTGTGAGAACACTGTGATGTTCCTCTTATGCAGAAATATTGGAAACTGACACCTGTCAAGGTATTTTTTTCACTGGTGGTGGGCCACTTTTGTGGGTCTGAAGGCCAATTATCTGCCCCATGGAGCCTCTAGGGGGTCACAGTGACTGTACCAAATTAGAAATAGTGAGACAGTCTCATTCTAGTATTGAAAAATGGGATTTTAAAATGTTAAACATTAAAGGGGGAACGGAGACCTGGTTGCTCCTGGAGGCTGTCAGAAGAAACAATTCATCTTTTTTTTGGTGGGGAAGGGGGAGAAAAGGGCTGGTCTGCAGAAGCTGGGATGGAAAGATGACCTTGGAGGCTGCATGAGGCCCTGAAGGGGAAGGTCAAAGGGTGACCACAAGCCTTTGACCCTTCAGCCCCAGGTTTTGCCCACCTCTGGTTTACATTGACAGATGGCATCTATACAGGGATCTTTCTCTAAAAGGTCCAGACAATAATCATGAAGTTCATAGGCCTGCTAACTCACAGCATGAACCTTGGGTGATCTTACTCTTAGCCATGCAGAAATGTCCTTTATGGCACAGTCTTTTAATCTAACGGAACTCAACTGTTGTCATTAACGAATGGATAACATGAACGGCAGGTATCAGTGTAAGGCAGGGCGGGCAAAGTGTAGCCCTGGATCAGCATATGGCCCCCAAGGATGTATTGTGGCTCTTGACACCTTCAGAATCCCTGGACTGACCTTTTGGGGCCAATGAAATACACTGAAGCCTCTGGGTGCAACAATTTACCTTCTTAAATAGGGACATTATCAGACGTGGTAAAAATTGCAGGATTATGACTTCAGGGTAATGCGAATGGTCCCCGTTATTGCACAATGTCCTCTCCTTCACATTCTTACACCATTCTCCAGCTGCGAAAAGGCATTAGTTTACAATTCATGGGACAAGCTGTCAATAGATCATCAATAGTGGTTTCTTGCGCTATTGATGGTGTGCAAAACCACATCCCATTGTAATTGTAAGATTACATTGTGAATGGGCAGTCCTTTGCCCCCCCTCCCTGTTCCCAGTGAGAGAACTTTTAGGTAAGAATGCAAAAACAAAGCACAGGACACTCGTTTTATGAACTGTCCCATTTAGTTTGCACATTTTTAGGTTTGTTTCAGTGCTTGTGTGTTCACTTACTTTGTTAATTCAGGGGGCTTTGGAGTTTTAAGCACACTCACGTTTTCTTGTGAGAACTGCAGAAATCTTGCCTATGCCAAATCGTGGAAGTAAACTCCCATTCTTAAAGCGATAGCGGTGGTCATGCGATAATTCCATGGTGTTTCTTTTACGTGATTACAACTACATGTGATAATAAGTATTATAATGCTGCAATGTTCCTGCTATCTTCATTCGTGGAATTACAGTGTTTTTAGATGCTAGCCTGATAATGTCCTAGGTTGCAAGGCTCCCCTATATGGTTTACCATTTTTGAGAACCAGAAATGGAATTCCAGCCACACTATGGCCCTGTTCCTTTGCAATTGGCTCTCATTTTTCCATGCACCATTTTTCCATTTGCTTCCCTCTGTGCCCCTGTCCTGGTTCTCTTCACATCCATAGTTTGCTTCTAACATGGCTTGATTTATAGGGGGAGGGTCCCCCACTTTTTGTGATGGCTCCCTAAATGACCATTTTTTAGGATGCTGTTGAGGGGAATCAGAACATAGAAAGTTCCTGCAAAAAGTAACAGTTGAAAGTTATTTCAAAGGCTACTTTTGAAAGTTTCTTCAAAACTTACTTTGGGGAGTTACTTCAAAAGTAATTTGTTCTATTACTCTCTGCAGTATTAAAAATAACTTATTTCTGTTGATTGTTATGATGATGGAGCAAATTAACTTGTTGCATTGTTTGTTGCAGAGCTTTTGAGTTTTCCCATTATGTTCTGTAACAGCGGGAAAAAAACACCCCTGTAGGACTGATAAGAGAAGATGTAAAACTTTAAAACTTCATGTTGAAATGTGTTGTAAAAAGCCCTTAAAAGTGACTTTTAAAAACAACTAGAAATTGATATTCATTACATCAACAAAAAAATTGCTTTTGTTATATTGCTTATAAAAGGTAACTGCCGTGTCTCTGTGTTCTCAAAATGTAGCTTGCCACAGTTAATGTTACTTGTAACTTGTTTCTTCCAAGTTCTAGTGGGATCATGATTTTGCTTAAATGCAGGTGGGTGGGAGATATAAGTGGGGCTTGTGGATATCATTGAAGCCCACCTTTATACTACCCTTTTCCCTACAGGGTTCTAAGAGTCAGGCTTAATGCCTTCCCTGAAAGTGTGCAGCCAGCCAAACCTGACTATCCATTCCAGATGCTCATGAAAAGCCTTGTGGTGGAGAGAAAACCCTGAATTGCAATGAGAAGTTGACTGCTGATCCTAATACTTGAACTCAGAGCTCTCATCTCTGGGCTTAGCTGCTAGAACACACACACACACACACACACACACACACACACGGATTATGGCTTTGGCTGGCAATGGCTTAGCTGCAATTGTTTCAGTCTGAGGGAAATAAAACATTCTCTCTTTTCATTTCTCACACATACCGCCAGACATCACATCATCAGCTGGCTATGAGATCCATATGAGACAGAATAAAATTGGTTGCACGTAAGATGATCTGCTAAAACCTGAATATGTGGCGTGTAGGAATTACGTTCTTAAACAAGAGGTTCCAAGGTTCAAGTCTCTTCTTCAGAGATCTAAAAATGAAAACTGAGGGAGAAGAAGAAATCTAGCAGCACCTTTAAAACTAAGTTCATTATTGCATTATTTATTTCAGCATAAACTTTTGTGGGTATCTCCCTCCCACATTTTCCATTTTCCTTCTTGAGATCTGACAGACTAACATGAGTATCTCTTCAAAAACTTCCTATGCGTCTTCTATAAAACACGATGATAACTTTTCAGAAATCAGAAATCAGTTGGAATAACAGTATCTCATATTTCCCCAACCAGGTGTGGCTTCCAGTTTTATGGAACTACAATGCCCATCATCTTAACATGGTAAGGATGATGGGACTCATAGTCTAACATATACGGAGAACACTGGACTAGGAAGGGCTGCAATGGCCTAGCAGTAGTGGACTGCTGAAAAGGTGTCACCTGGGTTCTGAACCACCACTACTCTGTGTGTTCTGTTGATTTTAGTGCAATGGAGAGAATTATGTGAGCCCCTCCAATTTTGTTGGACTTTGACGACATTATCAGACTAGTGTCTAAAAATGCTGTAATTCTGTGAATGAAGATAGCAGGAATGAAGATAGCAGGCATCATAACATTTATCACCACACATATCTATAATCATATGAAAGAAATGTCATGGAATTATCACACAAACACCACTAGCGCTTTAAGAACGGGAGTTTGCTTCTGTGATTTGGCATGGGCAAGATTTTGTCAGTTCTTGCAAGAAGACGTGAGCGAGCTTAAAACTCCCAAAACCCCTTAATTATCAAAGTAAATTAACACACAAGCACAGAAACAAACTAAAGGGGACAGTTGATGAAAAGAGCGTCCTGTGCTTCATTTTCGCGTTCTCACCCTGAGGTTTTCTCGCTGAGAACCACACAATCGTGCTGTAATCTTGCGATTACAATGGGACATGTTTTCGCACACAGTCAATAGCATGAAAAAAGTGCTATTGATGATCTATTGACTGCTTGTTCTGTCAGTTAGAACGGATGCCTTTTTCGTGGCTGGAGCATGGAGTAAGAATGCGAAGACGATGACCTTGTGCAATAGTGGGGCTCATTCATGTTACCCTGACATCATAATCCCATGATTTTTGCCACATCTGATAATGTCCTGACTCCCAGCATGCTTCACCATTGGCTTTGCACCTGGGACTGATGCAATTTACAGTCTAGCAACATCTGGAGGATGACATGCTTCTCACTCCTGCTATAGAACCATAGCCTTCCCTTCTAGATGTAACTTAGGTCAACCCCAAATTAGATTTGGGAAATCTGCAGCTGGGAAAAGTTCATATGATGATGATGGTGATGGTGGTGGTGGTGCCATGTGCCATTACTAGTTACTTGTAGTTTTTGTTCTTCCCAACAACTAATAGGAATTACTACATTAGGATGGTAACATAGCAACATATAACCCCACTCCTCTTGTAATGCAAAGTGAAACTATTAATTATATTTATAGTTGTGACCTTACTGAATGGTGGGGAAGGAATAGCACATGGTTGGAGTGCTGCTGCTTTGTGTTCTATTGTGGATGTTGAAGTGGACAGGAGAGTACGTACCTTAGGCCAATGGCTTGTAACATTCAGATTTTTTTAAAAAAATGAAAGTCAATAAAAAGTAATGGTATAATGACTTCTGAGAAGCAGAAATAGTTACTTTACAAAATCATAAGTATGATGGTATTTGGGAGCACTGGAACTATAACAACATTTAATTAGAAGAAGTGCTGTTAATTAGATAGAAGTGCTATTGCTACAACTACTATTTAAAAATTTCTGAGTTCTGGATATGGAAGCCCTCATCTCATCTTACATATCTCCTGCTTTTCACCCTAGTAGTGGAAAGTTGTTTTTTCATGTCTGTAGATGAGATATTAGAGCAGGTGAGAGAAGGGTAGAACATCTTTTACAATCTTTTGTCTCTGGTTTTTCACAGCCTTGGTTTGGACTGAGCAAAAGGAAATGGGAAACCACTCTGGCCACCTGCAAATGAAGACAGAGGCATGCAGAAATGAGTTGTTTTCCACACCCTGCATTGAAAATGCTGATATGGCAAGATTCAAATGTGGGTATTTGCCTGCATGTGAAAGCCTTCCCTTCCCTCAGAATACCAGATCCATATATCTCACTCAGGTGCAGTGGAAACTTTGGAGACCTGCAGGTACCTGTCATCAACTTTCTTTTTGCTGAATAGATACTTTTTACTTAAAAGGAATGCCATCAGTGTGTGAGTATGTGCATGAAATCTAAAACACTAGCATGACCCATGGTAACCTGAAATGGATCTTGGGGTTTTGTGTCAAACATATATTCATTAATCCACTAAGAGATTTTTGAAATTGCTGGAATTAGGGCTGGGAAGAATATTAAAAAATATCTGGAAAATGGTCAAAACCCATGTTTCTTGAGTGTTGGGAATCATTTATGAGAATACTGGACCAATTAGACTCTTTGTAATTTGAGACTCATTCTGTGCAAAATTCAAACATGTTTTTTGTGTTTGGAGAAAACAGCATTTTTTGCACAGATGTATTGTTTTCTGCACACAAAATGCCATTTTCTGTGTAAAAATTCCACATCCAAATGTTGTGCAGAATAAGTCACAAACTGCAAATAGACTTCAAAAACTGCATAGTTTTCAAAGCTTTTCTTGCAGCAGGAAAAACATATTTCTTTTTTTTGCTAGAAATCCTCACTGTTTCCTTTATGAATGAAATTAACAAAGAATTATGTCCCTAGCTGGAACAGATCAGCAGGATCATTCTTTCAGCCCACTGCTTCTAAAGCTATCTGAAGTAATGAAGTACAATTCAGATGCCAGACTAGTTCACTTCTGTATGAGGAATATGAATGGGGTGGACATCTTTGATTCATGCAGCAAAGCATCATGGTCTGGGATTGGAGCAAAGCATCAGATGCTAATGTATTTTTCATGCAATTCTTTATTCAGTTACCTGAGAGTAAGTCCAGTTAAATTTGATTAGGATTAATGAGAAGTAGATCACACTTCACAGCCCTATTTTTTTCTAAGAAATCTATTAAAGCAGAATCCAATCTGTTTTGTTTTTTGTAATGCCTACCCACTCAACATTGTAACTATTTCTGCTACACCAGAGAACAAGACTTACGCATTCTCCCAACCTGAGTGGGAGATATTGTTTTATGACTGACATCTCCCATTCTTCCTTCCAGTTTGATAAATGAGTGGCATGATATTGGCAAGTAGCATAAACTACATGTCAGATCAGTTGAGAGCATTGTACAATGAATGCCTTTGGTGCAAGCTGGACCAAGGCTTCTCAGACAAAATAGGGTCCTTCTGAGACCACAGCAAACTTCCAAGTTAATTCTACAGTATTCTATTCTTTCTGAATCTAAGCTAACAGGAAGCTCAGTTGTGGCACGTTGCAAAACCTCAGTCAGTTTACTAGCAAGCTTGGATCAACAGCAATGGTCTCAGCCTGCTTTCATACCTCAAAGCATTGCAGTAGGTAGGGAATATGGGGAAGTCAGAGACTGACCAATGAATAGCAGAGGATGGGGCAAGAATATGGTGGCCATGGAAGTACAAAAAGGTGAAGCTAAAGTTGTTAAGGAACTCTAGTTTTGTAGAACTGTATATGAACCTGCCCAGCCTCTAAGACCTTTGGAGGAGGCTCTTCTCTCAGTCCCACTGCCTTACCAGGAATGTTTGGTGGATACAAGCAAACTGGTGGCTGCTCCCAAACTTTGAAACTCCCCCTCTAGGAGGCTAGGACTGCTCCTTCCTTGCTCTCCTTCTCCCCTAAGTGAAAATGTGCTTATTCTGGCAAGTTTTCAGGAACTGATTACGACTGACTTTTAATGCTTGTGTTATTTTGTTGCTGTTTTTATTTTGTCTTTTGATGATGTTTAAGTAGTTTTAATTCTATAGATTTTTTTAAAAAATATATTTTACTGATATTTTTGTATGTATTTAACATGTTCTGCTGCTATTATTGCTGGTTGTCCACTTTGCCACCTTCCTCCTCCTCCCCAAGAGTGAAGTAAAAGTTTATCCTGCTTCGTTTTGGATGGCTCAGCACCTCTCAAATCTGACTATTTGCCCCCTGTTAAAGCTCAATCTACGTCCCCTTCCACTCTGAAACACAGCCAACAGCAGAGATGATATGCTGACATGAACAGCTGGTGGCTGGTATAGGTAAATATTTACTCAGAGGGCCAGCGAGTGAGGAAGAGGCTCCTTTGATACATGTTGTAGATATGCAACTGACCCAGGATGGATATATCATAATATTTACTATCTTACCCTAGACTCTTAGATGGGGGGCAGGACAACTGCAATGGGTCCAGTGGCCACTTTTCTGCCCCTAGGACTTTCTTGGGGGCCACTCAGATTGCCAGACATGCCAAATCATAAAAACAAAAGAAAAGGATATTGTCAGAAACCCATTTCTGGTTTTGAAAAATGGGTATTTTGTATTTATTTTTTGTACAGTTGTTCCTTCATATTCACTGGGTTTGGTTCCAGGACCCCCCTCCCCCATGGATACCAAAATCCATGAATACTCAAGTCCCATTATATGCAATGGCATAGCAAAATGGTGTCCCTTATATAAGATGGCAAAATCAAGGTTTGCTTTTTGGATTATTATTTTTTAAAGAATATTTTCAAGCCATAAATAATTAAAACTGTGGATACCAAATCTGCAAACATGGAGGGACAACTGTAATCTATTTAAAAGGTAAATTGCCTTCTCCTCCATATGGGGTGTTAGTAGTTTGAGTGTTGGAATAGGACTCCGGGAGACCAGAATTCAAATTCCTGTTCAGTAATGGGAAGTACTGGGTGACCTTAGGCAACTGACATTCTCTCAGCCTCAGAGAAAGGCAATGGCAAAGTCCCTATAAACAAATCTTGCCAAGAAACCCTCATTATAGGCTCACCTTAAGGTTGCCATAAGTTGGAAATGACTTAAAGGCACACAACAAGCATAGGCTTCTAGGAAAGACAGTTCACCCTGCCCTAAGGCTTTAAAGTACCAACGGGCATCAATTAAAATGTGTGGTTTCCTTGCAATATTAAAAAATGATATTGTTGGTCCTTTCATACTAAAGCTCAGCTTGCAAAAAAGAAAAAGAAAAGAACAAGTAAGTAGGTGTGATTAGCAGGCACTGGGGGAGGGGAGTTCCCAGCAATGACTAAAAGTTAGAGCCCCAGAATTCAAAGTTTTGGAAGGACAGGAAGGGAAGAGAAAAGAGAAGGAGGCAGGGTTTCCAGTAGGGAAGGGTCAGATCTGTTTGATTCAAGAAGGAGAAAGCTCACTCCCCCCTTAAACAAAGTTGCAAGTTCAGAATTCTTTTTGTCAGCCAACTCTCTCTCTCTCATTCTCTCTCTTTCTCTTAGCCTGAATCCCCTGAAGCAGTTTCCTTTCTTCATGGTGCAAGTACGTAGAAATGTGATGATTTTTCTGCTCTGTGATTGGCCCAATGGCTTGTCAGCATGACACACCTCCTGGATAGAGTCCACCACACCACCCTTCCCCTCTGCTGCCCTTGCTTGTGAAAGCTATGCCTTGAAACAAGTGGGCGTAATTACATCATTTACTCACTAGAGTACAGCCCTGCTTTACATTTTGGCCTGTGAAAACCTGGCAGGCTTTAGGGGATGTTTAGGAGAAGGCAGGGTTTCGGAAGACCAAATCATGCTGAGAATTTACAATTCAAAGCGTCCTTTCTCCAACTGGAGGGATGGCTCCCAGTCATACTGTATGTTATGATGAAGCTATTCTCGATCATTTTAGTGACTTCCATGGTCAAAGGACTTGCCACAGAGAGAAGTAAACATTTGAAGAATTGGGATTTGCTTCATGTTAAAACAGTACATATATTTTCCAGAAGTGCCGAAGTTTAAGAAAACATGAGGTCAATTAAAAACAAAAACAGAAATCACAAATCAATGAAGTGAAGTTATTTTCATGTCATTGCATATAAATTTATTTTCATATGCAATACTGTTTAACATCAAAACATTCCCCTTTTTCAGACATGGACTCCTGGCCACTTTTGATATTTTTATGTTTCAGTAGTCCATGTGGCCCTGGAGGCACCTCACATACAAAAAGCAAGTTTCCTCCTCCAGAACTGCTCACCCTGAAATTTGTCTTCCCACTTGGAGATGCACAACAATTCCCTCAGAATTTGGCCAGCAAGGCCTTGAGACCTGGAACCTTTAGGCAGACAATTCCCCAAACACCTCTCCCCATACCAAGTGAGAAAAATGCAATAGTATCAAATTAAATTAATATGGCAAGGGCTGCTGCCACACTGCAGAAATAATGCAGTTTGACACTGCTTTAATTATCATGGCTCCATCCTATGGAATCCTGGGATTTGTAGTTGTTGTGGCACAAGAGTTCTCAGACAGAGAAAGCTAAATATCTCACAAAACTACAACTGCCAGGATTCCATAGCATTTGAGCCATGGCAGTTAAAGCAGTGTCAAACTGCATTATTTCTGCAGTGTGGCAGTAGCCAATATCAAATTAAATGACTGAATAATTTACTGTCCTTTCATAATACCCCAAATCTACTGACCAACGAGGCAGCCTCAATCAGCCTTAATGGCATTTATATTTCATTTATTAATTCAAATATTTTTAACCCCATCCTATATGATGGAATCTCAGGGTGGTATATAATTACAACCAATTAAAACCAATTTAAAACCATTTAAAACAATTGTGTCTTTCCACAAATGTATTTCCCCCACTGGTGAGAAATAAAGGAGGGTATATTGAGCTCCTAAGCCATTTATGGCTTTGAAAGTCAGCACCAGTGCTTTATATTCTCACCAGAAGTGTATAGGTGGCCAGTGCAATTCCTTTTAGTGTGGTGTCACTATACTCCAGTCAGCAATCTCATTGCTGTGTTTTGCACAAATGGCCCTGACATTAACACCACTTCTGACTATGCTGGGAAATAGGAAAGGTGCATCGTACAGGTGGTATCTTGTATCCTAAGTCCCAACTATATAGGGACCAGTTATTTGAACTATGTATAAACTGGGAGTTAATGCAGACTAAGTAACAATGGGATAATAAGATCCATATATAAGATAGCCATATACTCTGTTTTATAGAGGAAAGTCCTTGATTTGAATGTCTGACAGAGTACATTCTTCCATTTGAAGGCATCCTCAGTTGGATGGGTTGTTATTCCAAATCCACGTTAAAGTTGAGAATCGTAGAAAGGGACAGCAGAAACCTGAAGCATCTAGATAGCAAGCTGAGTAGGCACTTAGGTCACTTCTCAGTCTTCCTTGCAATGATAGGGTGCATTTTATTTTTATTTACATTTTTAACAAGTATGTCTATATTTTCATCTATGCATAAAGTAGCATGTGCAAATTTAATGTAAATCTGTGACCTCTTCTGCTGATGATCATGTGGCCTTTCCATTGGTGAGGGGTAGTTGGACACCTGATCCATATAATGAGCCCCTGGAAGTGGTCTGTAGGTTCTATTCAAACACTTTTCAAAGGCAGCTCCATATCATGATGTGACTGAGGCATGAATGACAGACCAGCTCCTGCTTTTCCAGGAGATGCTATACCTGGTGCATAAGCTGCCACTGCTGCCACCTGAGGGCTGGATCCAATTGCTAGGTGCAGCAAGAGTAGACCCTGTTGATTCATAGAATCATAGAATTGCAGAGTTGGAAGAGACCACAAGGGCCATCCAGTCCAACCCCCTGCCACGCAGGAAATCACGATCAAAGCATCCCCGACAGATGGCCATCCAGCCTCTGTTTAAAGACCTCCAAGGAAGGAGACCCCACCATGCTCGAGGGAGTGTGTTCCACTGCCAAACAGCTCTTACTGTCAAAAAGTTCCTCCTAATGTTGAGGTGGAATCTCTGTTCCTGGAGCTTGCACCCATTGCTCCGTGTTCCAGTCTCTGGAGCAGCAAAAAACAAGCCTGCTCCATCCTCAGCATGACATCCCTTCAAATACTTAAACAGGGCTATCATATTGCCTCTTAACTGTCTTTTTTCCAGGCTAAACATACCCAGCTCCCTAAGTCTCTCCTCATAAGGCATCGTTTCCAGACCTTTCACCATTTTAGTTGCCCTTCTCTGGACACGCTCCAATTTGTCAATATCCTTTTTTAATTGTGGTGCCCAGAACTGGACACAGTATTCTAAGTGAGGTCTGACCAAGGCAGAATAGAGTGGCACTATTACTTCCCTTGATCTAGACACTATACTTCTATTGATACAGCTCAAATCGCATTGGCCTTTTTAGCTGCCGCATCGCACTGCTGGCTCATGTTCAACTTGTGGTCTACTAGGACTCCTAGATCCCTTTCGCATGTGGTCTCATTCAGCCAGGTCTCTCCCATCCTATATTTATGCATTTCATTTTTCCGCCCTAAGTGCAGTATTTTACGTTTCTCCGTATTGAATTTCATTTTGTTAGTTTTGGCCCAGCTCTCCAGTCTATCCAGGTCATTTTGAATTTTGATCCTGTCCTCTAGGGTATTAGCTACTCCTCCTAATTTGGTGTCATCTGCAAATTTGATAAGTATGCCCCTAATTCCCTCATCCAAGTCATTGATAAAGGTTGAATAGCACTGGGCCCAGGACAGAACCCTGTGGCACCCCACTGGTCACATCTTTCCAAGACGAAGAGGAGCCACTGCTGAGCACCCTTTGGGTTCGGCCGGTCAACCAATTACAGCTCCATTTAACAGTTAACTGGTCTAGCCCACATTTTACAAGCTTGTTTGCAAGAATGTCATGGGGAACCTTGTCAAAGGCCTTACTGAAATCAAGGTATGCGATGTCCACAGCGTTCCCTTCATCTACCAAGCTGGTAACTTTATCAAAAAAAGAGATCAGATTAGTCTGGCATGACTTGTTTCTCTGAAACCCATGTTGACTTTTTGTGATTATGGCATTGCCTTCTAAATGTTCACAGATTCTCTGTTTAATGATCTGCTCTAGAATCTTCCCTGGTATTGATGTCAGTGGACTCGCCTTAGCTGATATGAGCAATTGGGCTGAGCAGGAGTAGCTGGTGGCTTTCGTTGCAGTTGGATGATGAATCTGTTCGGGTTCTCAGCCATTCAGGATGCTGGATCTATTTGAGGTCCAGGAGCTTACATAACTCCTTTAATGTTCAAACTAAAACCTGAAGTGATTCACTGCCCACTGGCACCAGAGCCACCAGACACTACTATGTTTTAGTCCTGAACATTCAGGAGCAAAGCTGGATCCAAGAGCCCCCTTGGGCTCCATGCCAAATTTTCCCCAAAGAGTGAAAGCCTGACTAAAAAAAGTCTGCATACTTAATCCTGGATCTGCTTTCTTTAAAGACCAGCGTCCTCCCCCTCACCATTTTGCATGGGTTTTCTTTGTTATCCTACATCCAGTTCATCAGTAATTCCAAATACTGATTCAGACTCTTAAACCCCTTGGGTGGTCTTGGGCACCTTGGTTTTGAAAAATGGTTTTGTTTTGTTTTTAAAAAGTAATCCATTTAAAAGGTGAATTGCCACAGATGGGGTGTAGTGGTTTGAGTGCTGGAATAGGACTCTGGGAGAGCAGGGTTTAAATTCCCACTCAGTGATGGAAAATACTGGGTGACGTTAGGCAAATCATGTTCTCTCAGCCTCAGAGGAAGGCTTAATAGTGCAAATTAGACTTAATAGTGTAAATCTATTTCTCACATTTACATTCTACGAGGATTTTCTTTAGGTTGTATTTTGGCATGAAGGTTGGTTTGGTGTTCTTTAGCATTACTTTAATTGTTCATATTGGTATTTCACAGTCTGTGTCACAATCTGTCCCCAGTCTTGTCTTTGCAGAGAGAATGGAGCTTTTTCATCTTCTGTTTCCAATTATGTAACTATTTGATATCTATATTGGTGATCAGGTGATGCCCATGTATATAGTCACTTCTTAGGTTGTTTGAAGAATGTGGTTGTGATGAACAAACTGTTGGCCTCACAAAATTCATTCAATCAGTTTTCTGCTTCATTTCTTGATCCTAGGCCAAATTTTCTTTCAGTCTTTGATTCTCCTCTGTTTCCTATTTTTGCATCCCAATTACATATGATTTACAAGAAGTCCTGTTTTGGTGATCAGTTTCCTTCTGAACTGTAGCATAAAGTCTTTCCATTTCTTTTTCTTCTGTAGTTGCAACATAAACTTGAATTATGATTATATAGATGTGTTTTCCCTGAAGTCTTACTGAGAAGATTCTGTCAGACTTTGCATTATATCCTTTGACTGCTTTTGCTACATCTTTCTTTACTATAAATGCCACCCCATTTCTTCTTTGATTTTCATTTCCTGAACTAAAACACTGTGTAATTATTTGACTCAAAATGTTCCATTCCTGTCCACTTTAGCTCACTCACCCCAAGTATTGCAATGTTTATATGCTCCATTTCTTGTTTTACTATGTCTGACTTCCCTGATCCCCTGATTCTCACATTACGTATACATATAATATGTGATGTGCAGCTTCAGACTTTCCTTTCAGCTCTGAACATAACAACATCTGAATGTTCTTTCAGTTTGAGTCCAGTTGCATCGTTAACTCCAGTGCTACTTGTAGTTGTCCTCTGCTTTACCCCATTAGCTCATTGAGTGCATCTTGGCACTATCACTTGTTTCATATTGGATTGTCTCAACATAGTGTTTCCATTGTAAAAGATCTTCAAAAGGGGGGGGGGTTACCATTGTCCTGTTTATATGAGCCAACTGCCCCCCAACCCTGGATTGCACTGCAGTAATGTCAAACTGAAGCAGCTGCAACTTGTCTTAGTGGTTTTTTTGGCAGGCATAAGCTTCACATGCCAGCAAGTCAAGATGGTGGCCACGAGTGATCCCCCCCCCTTTTTACCTACCTTAATTTGCTGCTGCCAAACTTTTACTTAAAACAAATATTTCCAATGTGCACTGGAGCGATATTTTGCCTTTACCAAAAAAGAAAAATACACACAATTTTTTCACCTTCGCACTTTCTTGCTAAGGCGAAAATCCAACATGGCAGTGCTGGGCACTTACCCTGTTAGCAAGCCCTTCCCCCCCCCCCCAGCGCTTGTCTGGCCAATCATCTTTGTGCTTTCCCTCATATGGGAAAGTGAATAATATCAAATCACTTGTCCCAATAAGGGGGAATGCACATCTTCCTGCTGTTTTTTAAAAACTCTGGAAAAAGCCACAAAGCCTTTTCCCATGTAGTTTTTGGCATTTTGGACCCCTGTACTTCACAATATGGCAGAATGACATGGGATGCCATTAAGACAGGTAGGAGTCTCCTCACATTCTGTGAGGAGTATTTTTGCTGTTTAGACAACCCCCATGCCTCCCTCTGTGCAGCAGTAACAAGCATTAGCTATGGTGCCACTGCCATTGTCTCTGAGAGATCTTCTGCCAGTGTCACCCCTCACTACTACTGCTGCCCAGTAGGTGTTTGGCACATTTAGTCTGTCCTTGATGCTTATTCAAAACTATATCCTCACACAGCAGAAAGGAAACTGTGTTGTCTTTGGGGCAGGGTCTGGAGACAGCATATAACACATGTTTCAATTGTGTTTTAAACTGTTTTAACTTTTGTGTTTTTAACACTATTTATTTTTAGCCTGCTTTTTCCCACAAGGTTGGGACCCAAAGCGGCTCACAGTTTTAAAAAACACACAATTAAAACATACAAAAAATGCCCATTAAAACAAAATGAAACCAATTATATCACTAAAGCAACATCAAAATATTTAAATGAATAAAATATACTTAAAAGTATTAAAAACTTTTTTTAAAAAAAAGATTAAAAGCTTTTAAAAACAGCCCAACAAAACTACACAGCACCCCCCACCGTCTGTTCTTTAAAATGCCTGCCTGAATAAAAAGGTTTTGGCCTGCCGCCAGAAGGACAACAGGGAGGCGAGCCAATCTGGCCTCCCTGGGGAGGGAGTTCCAGAGTTCAGGGGCAGTCACCAAGAAGGCCCTCTCTCACATCCTATGTAGGATTTACAAAGGTAAATCCTATTGCTTCAGTAGGTCTGCTCTAGTTGGGGCTAACAAGAGGGTTCAGGTCAATATGTGTACGCTGGTTTGGCAACTATTGCCATAAAGCTTTTCTTACTGTAATTGTTCTTACTATAAAAAGCAACAGTTAAAAGAAAGGGGCCTATAGGTTTAGAGACTTTCTTTTTAATTAATTTAGCCTCGTACAGCTTTATAATAAATATTTTATAATAAATGTAGGTTTTATAAGCTGTCTTTAATTTAAACTTCATTTTCTAATAAATCTAGGTTTTATAACCTGTTTTTAATTTAAACATCTATTGTTTTAGAGTAAGGATCTTATAATATACGGATAGATTTTATAAACTGATTTTAATTTAAACTTCTATTGTTTTCCGGTAAAAGAATAGATCGTATAACAAATTTAGGTATTATAGACTGGCCTTTTAACTTTAAGCTTCTATTGTTTTATAATACTAAACAATCATATATATGAAAAATCTAAATTTCCTTTTTGGTGTTATAATTGTGTTAACCCTAGCTCTGTACCAGTAAGATATAAGATACAGACCATAAATAGAGCTGCATTTCATTATCACGCCTGGCTTTTCTTCTTTTAATTCTGTTGTACCCAATCAAACTCATCCAGGGTGGCCTGGTGCAACAAAAGGTCAGGACTCCTGCACCTTTACTGGTTGTATAGAAGAGGGAATTTTGACAGTTGTAGCTTGCATGAAAAGTTTCACCTGCTGAAAAGTTCTTCTTCTACCCAGTCATTAAAAGTGCAGGAGACCTGGGCTGAATCCACCCTACACAAACAATCCATTTTGAAGCTGGGTTATTTACCATGTCTCCTTCCTATGGAATCTTGGGATTTGTAGTTTGGTGAGGTACCAGCACCTTTTGGTAGAGAAGACTAAAGACCTTGTAAAATGACAAATCCCAGGATTCAATAGGAAGGAGTCATGGTTTCAAACTGGATTATTTGTGTAGTGTGAATTCAGCCCTGGTCTTTTCTGTATCTGACCACCTCATTACTTTCTAGCAGTGGTTCTTAACCTGTAGTCCGGGGACCTTCAGGGGGCTGTGATGTCCTCACATGGGGTCCACGAAGGCTTGGACTTCTTGGCCCACCTCCTTCCTGCACTGGAGTGGCCACATGACAGAAGCCAAGGCAAAGGCTGGCTGGCTTGCTTGGCCTGCGCATTGCCATTCAACCCACTCCAGCCACAAACTTGCAGGAAGAAGCAGGAGAAAAGTCTTCCCTCCCCCTCCATTGCCTCTGAGGGAAGGTTTAATGGGTGGTGTAATTGTGTTGTTGTTGTTATTGTTAGGGTTTTAAATCTTGAGTTAGGTCTTGGGGATCCATGGTAACAAAAGATATTTAAAGGGGGTCCCTGGAAAAGAAAAGGTTAAGAGCTACTGCTTTGTAGGGATGGCAGAATCTGTCAGTTTCAGTTTTTCCCACATGCAGACCTTAAACCCCCCCCCCCAAATATTGGGAGACATTCGGTATTGTGGTACGGATTTGTAATCTTGAGATATGGATCCGTAACTGATTTATATTCAGTAAGCCTATATAGTCTTGCTGTAAAATTAAGTAAGTGCCAGCTCAGGCTACGTTAAGAGCCAGCAGCTGGATGGTGCGAAGGAGGTCCAATCAGAGTGCAAAGGAGGATGGCATTCCTATTCCCCTCCCAGCAGCGAGTGAGACTGTGACAGTCAGAAGCAGGACCCCTGACACAAGTCCTTATTGCAGGCTTGTTCACTGGTGGGAGCGGAGTGGAGATATCACCCTCCTTGCACCTGATGGGAAGCTGAACAGACCTCCTTTACCCAATCTGGCTGCTGGCTCTTAAGGTGGCCTTGGGCAGTTGGGCCAGGAGGTGATAATTACACAGATGTTACTTACTTAGGGCCTTACCGCACTCTGAAGAAAAGTGGCAAGGCAGCAGCAATGTTCCGTCTTCCCATCTGCCTTACTGCATGACATCGTCATTCTTCTGGCACTCTTTCATTCCTGTCCCTTGGGGGACTGAGGTAAAACCATGTCTTTTTGCTAATGGATTTTTCTGGTTAGCAAAAAGACACAGTTTTGCCTCAGTCCCCCATGGAACCAGAAAGAAAAAACAATGACATCATGCGGTAAGGCAGTGCGGGAGACAGAACATTCCTGCTGCCTTGTCGCTTTTCTTCAGAGTGCAGTAAGCCCCTGAGTTATGTGGACATGATGTAGAATGTCAGTAATAATTTTCTTTCCATCCTGAATATGAAGAAACTTGCAGTTTTTGGTCAGTTCTTTAAAAAACACACACAACTGAAACAAAATTCTCAACCATCTTTCAGTAGCCATATTTAATAGGTACAGTTACTTCCAGCATGGAGAAGACCATATTGTACCTTCCTGCTGTAGAGAGGTGCACCTTATCTCTGCATGTTAAAGATGAGGAGCCTTTCAGAAAAAAAAAAGAGGTGGCAACCTTAACTCAGAATTAACATGGTTGAATACACAAAAATTGAAGAGTTAAGCTCTCAGAGTCCTTGGACACATTGAGTGAATCACTCAGTTTCGGGTCCTCATGCATTTAAATCCCATTAGGTATAGTATCAGGTAAACTGGTATAGGATTGCAGTTGCATGCAAATGCCTTTTCATCCAGCCTGCTAGATTACCCTGCACACCCTGGTCACCTGATTGAAGGTTTTAATTAATTCTTAACCAGCCAAGCAATAAAATTTCCTTCCCTAGGACTGAAACGCAATAACAATAATGATTTGGTAATGCTTTTAAATAAAAGATAATTGACTTTAAAGTCTGGCCTAGTTCAAACAGCATGAGAAGAGCATACACCACACAAACTAGTTTGTTCTATCCACTCGTGAGCTTAAATTGCTTGGCATTTCTAGCAAGCCGACCCTCCGTCCTTTTCTGTGGTTTGCTGCTTTCTACCTTACGTAAGTCTCCCAGCAAAACTACTGACCTACTTTGTCTCAGAGGCTTGAGAACTTGAGTTATGCACCCTCAGCTCCTCAAATGCCTGAGTCACTTCATAGGGGCTCCCTTTCCTGCCTTGGTTTCACAAGGCTGCATAGCTAATATCTGAGGAAAAGTTAAACAAATATATTCCAGGTTTCACTGTGAACTCCCAACAGTCAACCTTCCTTTTTTTTTTTTTTTTTTTTTGAGTGTCTGTCTGCCTGATTAGGGGATGTATTAAACATGAGGGTTGGCGGAGTTGGGGGGGGATTGGGTTAATGATGAAAATACACAGCGTTCCTCACAGACATTTTGTCTAACTGCCTTATCTGACTCTTAAGGTCATACAGATTGCACTTTAAGGGGGAGGGGGAACAATTAAGTTAGCTAACACTGTAAAATATTTTATCAGCATTATTCATGAAATATGTCATTCCACTTTTCATTCTTTGGCCTAACATTTCCTCTTGTGCTCAGAGATGTGATCATAATCTTTTCCTTATTTCCTCCCGTCTAAAGAATCAGTCAAATCTGGTTAATGGTTTATTCTTGCCATGGATAACCAGCCAGAAAAATCTCGATGGTTTAGGGTTCAAGATGGAACTCTTGTTTTTAGAAACCTGGAATCAATGGGGAAGCACAAATATGTAATTGAAAGGGGCAGTTTATTTTTCACCCAGAAGAGAGGGAAATGTATCCTGTTTTCCCATCACACACATAAACCAAAGCCTCGTGTCAAAAATTGTAGTATTATTTCCCTACTGATTTTCAAGACTGGGCCAAGGCATACCCTTGCCCAATTTGGCAAGGACAGTGCTGATTAGTCCTTTGTCATCCCACTTTTAAAATGTCTTAGGTTCTCTCCCCTACACCCACTACCTCCTTTCTCCTAGCTTATTCAGTTGCTGCAGACTGAGTTCAAAGTGCCAAAGTAGTTTACACTCCATTAACACAGAAGGGCGAGAGGAGAGGAGGGGAGAGAAGCTTGCCTTTCCTAGTAGTCTCAGGCAAAAGCAAATTGCTGCAGTCTCTCCTAGCTTGTGTGTTCTTCCTCTTTAACATTTTTTGCTATTGTGACCACAATCTGATGTTCCTTGGCCACACATGTCATGGTTTTTATCTGCAAAATGTTGGAGAGTATGCCAAGGCATGTTGGTGAGGTAAAGGACAAGATGATGCCTCTCTCCATTTCTCATGTCAAAGTGAAAAGGTGTTGCAGTTACATATTACTGCAATAATGGAAAGAGAATAGAATCTTGCACTATACTGAAAGGCAGCAAGCTAGCATTATGGATGAAGGACAGGGGCAAGTGACACCACAACTTGGTCCTCCAAGGACTTTATCACACAAGACTTTTTAAAGCAGAATTAAAGCTGGATAATAGCACATTTGGCAATACTTGTCATATAGTGTTGCCTCCAAATCATTGCTGATATGCCTCCAAAGCGTGGGTAGGGTGTCCCTTGCCTTCAATGGGAAACACCTGTCAATAAGCTCCCAATCGTGCTGCTGTGCCATGAGTCCTTGGGTGTGATACATTTCTCCAGCTACAATCCCAAGATTGGCAGTCACATGGGAGATTATCAGACATGCCAAATAAAGGGGAACAGGGACTCCAGAGTATTGGGAAAGCCTCTCCTTTTCACATGACATTCTCCCTGCCCGTTCTGTTCTTGTTCTGCTCCAGTGCTGCCGCTGTGTTTTTATTCACGGCTTAAGCAGTCAATAGATCCCTCATTCCGTTTCTGTAATGGAATGAGGGGAATGTGAAAAGGTGCCCGTTATGCTGGTGGGATGCCAGTGTTAGTGGGAGGTCTGGAGTGTCAAAACACTTCCAGATGCTTCCCTTATGACAGGCCCCTGCTGCTGCCACCCAGATCACCCCTCCCTGCACCCCGATCACCAACCCTCTAGCCCCCGATCGCCAGCCCTCCAGCCCCTGATCGCCAGCCCATCACCCCCAATCGCCAGCCCTCCAGCCCCTGATCACCAGCCCATCGCCCCCCTGATTGCCAGCCCATCACCCCCCGATCGCCAGCCCTCCAGCCGCTGATCGCCAGTCCATCACCCCTCAATCGCCAGCCCTCCAGCCCCCAATTGCCAGCCCATTACCCCTGATCGCCAGCCCTCCAGCCCCCAATCGCCAACCCATCACCCCCGATCGCCAGCCCATCACCTCCAATCACCAGCCCATCACCCCCCGATCTCCAGCCCTCCAGCCAGGTGTAGGCAAGTGGGGTGGCCTCCAGTTGTTTTTCACTACAGCTCTTTTATGTTTGACTTGTAATCCAAAATATTAGGGGCCTATCAGGTTCCCTACCCCTATATTTGAGATACCTATTTATTATAGTGGCTTATGTGAGGAGGAAACAAACTACATTTATTTGTTTGTTTTTGTGTTTATTTATCACCTCTCAGCCTGCCAGGGGCCCCAGGACATGTACAACAAATAAAAACATTTAAAATATTTAAAACATTACATATAGAAAGATATAAGAGATCAACCATACCCAACATTTTACATAATTCGGACTTTAAAAAATAGATCCAGTGTTAAGCAGTGGCACAGGCTGAAATTTATGTAGAAATGGAAAGGAAAACAGCTGCAAGGAAGGAGCTGAAACTGATTTAAAGTTATCCCAAATGCCCTATGCTACTGAGATTGCAAGAATAAAACACCATGGAGGAATTATCTGGCAATTTTCCTAGCACCCCCCCCCCGAGTTTAGTGCTACAAGAATGAAGAAAATCTGCTAATCCAACTCTGAAACTATGGAGCAAATGAGATGCAAAGACCATTAATACAATTAGTCATTGTATGTTTTTTTAAAAGAATGAATTGCCCGATTGCTTCTTTTGTGAGTTTGGTGGATGTAAAATACAATGTAAGACTGGAGTGGGCAGAAGTTAGAGTGTTTTTTGGAGGGCAAATACAGAACACACACATTCACATTTGAATTCAGAAAGGTGTCCTCAAAACTATACCCCTCCACAGAGTGAGCCACATCATAAATTTGACAGAATGGAGATATGAAGTACTGTAATTCTCTCCTAACATGTTTTAGATTCACCTTAGATAAAAGCAGGAATTTGCATTATTAGAACATATTGTATATCTGAAATGGAATAAGCTTACAGACATGACAGAATGGTAAGACTCTAGGATGTGGGTATCCATAGAATACACATATGTTTCTTGACTTAGGGGAGGGAAGGATTTTCAGTAGCAACCAGGTACAGTAGGCCATATACTATATATCACCTCAGGGTCGCCTCCTCCCATACAATCTGTCCCGTACATACAGGTCCTCTGGGGGACATTTACCCCAATCAGCCAGGACTAGACTGGCAACTGTCACCCAGAGGACCTTTTCATCAGCTGCTCTCAGACTGTGGAATGACTTGCCAGAAGAGATTTGACAGCTAAACACGCTATCAGAATTTAAAACAGTACTAAAGACCTATCTCTTCTGGCAGGCCTACCCAGTTGAATTTTTAATTTATCTTTTATGTTTGTGGATGATTTCAATGTAATGTTTGTTTTAATCCTATGTGTTTTTATCTGTGTGTTTAATGATTTTATGGTATATATTGTATTTTAATTCACACTGTATCCCACCTTGAGCCTTTGGGAGAGGCCAGTAAGATATAAAATTTATCATATTATTATTATTATATACGTGTAAATGAACATAAGAATACAAGAAGAGCCATGCTGGATCATACCAAAAGCCCATCTCATTCAGCATTCAGTAGCTAACCAGTTGTCTGTGGGATAGAACTGTGCATATTCCCCAGTAGCAGATATACAAAAACATACACTCACCATGACTAGTAGCCATTGATAGCCCATTCTACACAAATTTGTCCAATTCTCTTTTAAAGCTGTCCAAATAGGTAGCTTAAGTCATAGCATCTTAAGTTAGCTAATTCCACTGTTTAAATACAAGTCTTGTGAAGATGGCCTTCCTTTTACCTCTCCTGAATCACCCATCATTCAGTTTCAGTCAACAACACTGGATTCAGGTAGTGCAAAGCTCTACATACTTTCTCTGTGGTATGCATAATTTCACACACATCAATCTTGTCTCCCCTTAATTTTCCTAAACAGACCCAAACAGTGGCAGCTAGTGGTTTTCAAGCCACTGGATTGGGGTCTGCTCAGAGTTTTAGTCTGAACTTTAAAGGAGCTATCCAAAGTGCTGAATGACATACAAGCCATCAGCCACTGCTTGCATCAAACGCTGTGTAACCTTTTCACATAGCAGGGTTGCCTGGCCCCTTGATCATCTTGACCCTCCCCCCTTTTTTTTACATGAAAGGCACAATGGTACTCTCAGTTTCCATTCTAATCTTTGCCATACCTGAACCTATTTTGAACCCTTTGGCCTGGTTTATGTTGCTTCTTGATTTTCTTTCTTGGGAGCTGTATATGTTATCTGGCTCCTTTCCTATCAACATAACTGGAATTTGTGGCATGACCTTTTTTCCCTCTGTCCCAGTGCCAGACTCCTCAAGGGTGCCTTTATCACACAGAAGGGCCATCTATTATAACTTGAAGTATGTGTGCAAATTTACCCAGCCAGGTATGTTGGCATCCTTACCTGGTCATTTCTTCTCTTTGGAGAAGTGAGGGCATCTCTTAGCCTCCTTTTGGCTGCCAGAGGCCCTCTTGACATCAAAGAAATATGTTAGCACTAGGAAAGTAGGACAGTGACCAATGTCCCCTTTTCATTGACAGGGACAAGCCGCCAATAGAAAGGGACACCTTACTCATGGCGGTGCTATGTCCCTGGGGCACTGAAGGACATCATCATCTGATAATCTCACCCCTTCCTGTTCTCGTCATGATCTTCTGATAAGGTTTTTGCCATGTCTGATAATCTCTGTATTTTGCATGTTGCCTCATATATTAGTCCCAGCGCCAGTGCACTGTTCAGGAATGGAAACAGAAATGCAGGTAGTCAATGCACAGTAGTCAATAACACAGAACTCCTCTTTTCACCTAGGCCAGATTCCTGGATTACTCATCAGTATTTAACAGTTAGTGACACACACAGCTGAATGTAGGAAGTGGATCCTTTGAAAAGTATTGTGTCTGAGGCGATAAGAAAATGTCTTTTTCTGGTGAGGGCCGCCCTGTCAAAAGGGCAGAGTGAGATACATGAGAAACCTGGGTGTTTTAGGTGGCAGCTACTGCTGGACAGGGAGTCATGTCAAGAGGTCGAAGGATATAACTGTGCAACCCCACCCCTTCTGCCCTTAGGTGGGACAGAAGACATGGCTTCATTGACAGAACTGAAGTAAATATTTCCAACAGTTGTAAGCAAGCCTCCTGCTTGTTCTATTGAGGGAGACACCATCTTGTCCTTTGTCTCAGGCAGCAAAGTGCACTGTGACAGGTATTTCATTTGTTCTGGTTGTTCCACATATGAAAATTACCAAATGATATGAAGGTAGTCAGCATGTAACATGTTTTTGTGAATCACCCGTGTGATTTTGCTATGGTTTCTTTGAAAATGAGCCTGAATATTGTTTCTGCATTTAGAAGATAGCATTTATGTATCTATCTGCCTGTCTGGCTTCAAATGGTTACACCGAGACTCAGTACAAAACTTTTTACCAGATCACCACTTTCTAGCATAGGAAAAGCCATGTCCTCCTGGAAGAAAGCTCAGAGTCTCTCTTAAGGGACAGATGATGAAAATACTCCTCACAGAATTTGCAGAGAATCCGATGTGTCCCAATACGATCTGAATGAGATTCACAGTATTTGGAAGGAGAGGGGCTAAAAACTCCACAAAATGTGCAGTAAAAGGATTCACAGTTTACCACGACGTTTCTGGAAAATGTGTATATGTGCAATGGACTCAAATGACAAGAAAAGAGATTCCATCTAAACATTAGAAAGAACTTCCTGACAGTAAGAGCTGTTCAGCAGTGGAATATGCTGCCTCGGAGTGTGGTGGAGTCTCCTTCTTTGGAGGTTTTTAAACAGAGGCTGAATGGCCTTCTGTCAGGTATGCCTTTGATTGTTTATTCCTGCATGGCAGGGGTTTGGACTGGAAGACCTTTGTGGTCTCTTCCAGCTCTATGATTCTATGTGCATTTTCGCATGAGTGGATGTCCGAATTCGCACTGCTGCCCATTTTCACTTATTGCCCTTTATCAGAGCATGTGGATGCTCCATTTGAATAGATGCAAATGGATGCCAATAGGAAAAAAAAATGATGGCAAGCAGTGACGCTGCGAATGAGCAACACAGTGTACCATCGCATCTAATGTAAAGAATGACACTAAGGCCTTGCCTAGATTGGCTATTTACCCTGTCTTGCTCCTATCTTAGAGCCCTGCAGTCCAGACGATGCAGGGCTTTTGTCCTGTTTTGCCCCTGGACAGTCGTCACAACACCTGGGGCACAGATGGGGGGAGGATGGGAAAAAGATGGGGTAAAGCCTGGTAAAACATTTCAGCAAAATACCAGGGAACAACTGTCTCATTCCAGAAAAAATGGGATCGGCCCTGTGGGTCCATGGGATGCCATACTGCCATGCCAACCTGTCTCTGCAGTTGCTGCCACTTTCATCCGTATTACATTCTCTGAAGTCAGGAAGTAGGCCCACAGCATGTGACCAAGGGTGGTCACATGCTGGTGGCCTTGATCACATGCTGTAGACCCCCTTCTAGCCTTCAGAGAGTGTGACATGGACAGAAGCAGTGGCAGCTGCAGAGATGGGCCAGCGTGTCCGTGTGGACTCCTGCCCATTTCGTGCAGGTAGCAGGAAGGAACAGCCCTCATTCAGGGCCAGAGTATGCCAGCGAGAAGCCAGCAAATTCTGGTCAGTGTATACAAGACCTAAATAATTGTGATGATTGCAACTGGGGTGGTGCATCAGTTCATAAGGACAGGAGCATATGTGCATACAAGCTCACTTGTATTTGATAGCCAGGTTTCATTATGTCAAGGGGCTGTCAATCAAAATGAAAAATGGGAGTTTCCATAACCACTATATATTCACACAAATAAAAAACATAAAACATACAAAACCCCTTTGGGTTCTGAGACAGGGATCTGCACAGGGCCACAATTTAGTTCAGATTTGTGTGCGATTCAGTCTAGACTCATCTGGATCTGACCCATCTGGATCTTATTTATTTATTTATTTCCCGCTCTTCAGCCTCAAGGCTATCAGAGTGGCTTACAAATTGTTTTAAGCAACAGCTATTTACACATCTACGCTGCGTTAAGCAGTTTCCAATGTGTGTTAGCTAATTGCCCCCCACAAGCTGGGTACTCATTTTACCGACCTACGAAAGGATGGAAGGCTGAGTGAACCTTGGAGCCCGCTGGAATCGAACTTGCAACGTGGTGACTTGCAATACTGGCATTTAACCACTGCGCCACCAGGGCTCCTGAAATCTGCACTGAAATTCAGACATCTAAACTGCCAGTGCCGTTGACTTGGAGTGAGAAACCAAAATGGCTATAGATTTTTGGGTTTTTTCCAGCATATCTGTGTACAGTTGGGAAGAGTAGATCCTAAAGTGAGGATCAATGCAGCCAAATTTCAAACAGAAAGTTTTAGGGTTTTTTTTTTTTTTGTTTGGTTGTTTTTTTGGTATGTGTGTGTATGCTACACACATGTGAAGTTTGCTGTCTTTCAGAAAACAGAAAGAATTGTTAATATTTTTTTGGCTGTTCATTCTTGGCAATTCATGGCTTCTTTTGTCCCACTGCCCCCCCCATATTTCAAGGGTGTAATGGGACAATTTTCACTAGAGGGGAGTGACAAAAATTAGGGTTGCAAAGAAGGGTTTGGGCATCAGTCACAAAACAGTTTTTTTTGGGAAAAGTATATAGATAAAAAATAGCCCCCAGTTAATGCACTTTAATTATAAACTACAGTTGGCCCTCTGTATCCATGGGTTCTGCATCCATGGATTCAAACAACCACACCTCGAAAATATTCCGGGGGGGGGGGATTCCAAAAAGCAAACCTTGCCATTCACCATTTTATGTAAGGGACACTATTTTACTATGCCATTGTATATAATATGACTTAAGCATCCATGGGGACCTCCCCCCCCCCCAGGTTCTGGAACCAAACCCTAGTGGATACTGAGGGCTCACTGTATGTGTGAAGTTTCAAAAGAAGAAGAAGAAGAAGAAGAAGAAGTTATTTAAAATAACTTATCTTCCATATGCAAAATAGCTGTGTAAACTAAACAGCAGTTGACTAGGAAGTAAATGTATATTATGCAAATCATCCTGCTATAATGACTGGAACTGTTAATAAAAGTTTAATGTGCCATGATTTCTATGCAAACTTGTAGAGAGACTGTTCACTTGAATTTCCTTCAAATATGTTATGTTCAGAAGTTGAGATTGCTAAATTTGCTTTTCTCTGATAAAGCAATGAATGCCTGTATGCTGCCAGCACATGTGTCGAAGGTAAGAATGAATTCTGTCACACAGCTGAAGATTCACCAAAAGTGTAGCTGCCAACAAAGTGCACATGTGTGGGAAAGGCTTCCTTGTACATGTCTAATGTTTTACTAAGTTCATGAATTCTGAGTGTCATGGCTTGGCAGGATTCTACCATATCCTTTTCTTTGGATGACTAAACTGTATTTGTAAATGTTCAACTGTAATGCTAGAAAACTGGGGACAGATGAAAATTTCATGGGGGGAGGGGAAAGAATTTTTATCGGGGAAGCAATGTCCTCAACCCCCCCCCCCAATTTGGCCCAGTACCTAGGGCTCTTTCACACTACACAGTTATAGCACTTTGATTCCATTTTAATGGCCATGGCAACATTTTACAGAATCCTGGGATTTGCAGTTCTAGTTCCTCACCAAACTACAAATCCTAGGAATTCGTAGGATGGAACCGATGCAGTTCAAGTGGAATAACTGTGTAGTGTGAAAAGACCCCAGAGGATCTGTAGCCTCTGCAGTTGAAGAACTTTATCAAAGAAGAGCAAAGGCTGTGGAACACCAAAGACAAGGGCAGCAGCAGAGGTAGGCAGGCAAAATGAAAACTGGTTGTCTTCATTGGGGGATTCTGGAAATTATACTCCAAAAATAACTTTTCTACGCTCTGAAATTACCTAGTGGGATCATTGTATCCACATCCATTAGTCAAGAGAGAGCCTTTTTGTTTACCTTCACATGACATAAAGAAAAATCTGTTTCCCGTGTGCAGCCTCTGTACATGAACTGAGTAAGGCAACACAAAGCAGTCACAGCTCAGGCAATAAGAACCTCCCTATCCATTTTTTTTTACACCAGTGATGTGTGCTGTTCTCACACTTGGATTTATACCTTGCAGTTATATATTTGCGCCAGGACATTCTTCAGTTCAAGTACTTCTGGGAGGGGTCTGAAAATGTTACTAACACAAAAGTTCAGAAGGTGAACAATACACAAAAGTATTTCGTGACCCAGATCTGTGAATCAAATAGAACAGTGCAGTGAAATAGATATGTTGAACCCATTATTGATTAAGGTCCATCTCATCAGTCCTCTAGAGCAGATATTTTGCTGCCTGAGTTAAAGCAGCAACAGTGGTCCCCCTCCAAATCAACTGGCAAAAGAGGCACAACGTCCAAATCCAGCCAAGTTATTTTGGCACATGAAATCACCTATTCCCCTTTTGTGGGAGTACAAATATAACAGGTGAAAGCAACAGATGATATAAATAACAACTTGCTTTTCACATCACTCAGTATCAGCTGCCTGTAGCAGGCTTCTCCTTCTATCTAATAGTAGGACGAGCCCTGCTCTACAGTTGAACTATGCAGACTAAAGAAAGGGCTGCATAGTCCCACTGCATATCCATGTCTCAGAAGGATAATTAACATAGTGGTTCTGTACAAGTGGAGAACAAGTGAGTCCTTATGCAGAGGATAGGATGAGGAAAATGTGCAAGTTTGTAGGGGTCAATAAAGTTTTGAGAAATTTCTATGACTGCATGGAAAACCTTTTCCCTTCCCTTAACTTTGGTTTGTTCCACATACCACAGTTGGAGCATGGATTCCACTTTAAAGTATTCTACATAGTGCCTGTCATTGAATGATGAGCCATTTCGTATGACGCAGCTGACCATGTAAATTGGGACAATTTTCTCCATATTAATGAAGACCCTGAAGAAACAACTCTTTCTAATGTTGTGGACAGTGCTGCCCAATGATGATAACCCACTGTGTGTAAGAAGGCTCATCATGGGGTAATACTTGTTATGAGGAGCAATGAAAAATGACCTCCACATGGTGGTTGTCAGTCATGACCAGGGGGAGCATTTCATCTTGTAGTACCCTGAGATGCCAAGATTGACAAAGAGATTGATCACAGATTAGCAAAGGCATATAGCACATTTGGAAGACTTTACAAAAGAGTCTGGAATAATAAACACCTGAGGCGAAGCACAAAAATCAGTGTGTATAGAGCCAATGTACTGTCTATTCTCCTTTAAGGGTCTGAAACGTGGGTCACCTATCGCCAACACTTATGACTCCTTGAACGCTTTCATCAGCGCTGTATACACGCAATCCTAAATATACACTGGACTGACTATGTGACGAATGTTGCTGTCCTTGAGCAAGCAGGGATCATCAGCATTGAGGCCATGATATTGAGAACACAGCTGCGCTGGGCAGGGCATGTTTCTAGGATGGAGGACCATCGCCTCCCAAAAATACTACTCTACGGTGAACTCACCATGGGTCAGCGTAAGAGGGGCACTCCAAAAAAGCAATACAAGGACTCCCTGAACCAACATCTCAGGCTCAGCCAAATTGATCACCAACAATGGTCCGCTCTGGCCTCACATCAGGAGGCATGGAGAGGCACTATTTACAATGCTGCAGTCTTATTTGAGAACTCACGCCGAACAAGTCTTGAAGAGAAACGACAATGCAGAAAGAATCACAACCCGGAAACATCACCGAAGGAGACCTTCTGCTGTGCTTTCTGCAACCGGACTTGTTTATCTCGGATTGGCCTTTTTAGTCATCAGCGTGCTTGCAGAAAGCGTGGGATGAGTCCTTCCTGAATCTTCATTTGCAAAGAAAAGCCAGAGAGAGAGAGAGAGACCCTGAAAGATAACTAGATATGGCTCTTGATAAATAGACAGGCAGAAGCCCATTAGGACCTTCCATATAAGTTGTTCTAAGTGTCCAAAGGAAAAAGAGTTTGCCATAGTTAGCAAAAACACTGAACCCAAGAGGGAAAGACGACACTATGTAGATAGGAACAGGTCTGAATTACAAAGGATCGGATTATCAGGAGCAGTGAGCAGCTTTAGCCCCAGCCAAGTTGAAGCTGCCTTGAGGACAGTTAACAACAGCAATAATATTGCTTAGTACACTTCTCCATTTTCATCCATATTAGCAGATAGCACTGTATTTGAGGACAACGTTGGGTTAGGGAAGAACTCTATTCTTGTTGCAGGTTGGCCCAATTCTCACTGATATGATTCTTGCAGGGGATCTCAGCACACAGAGAAGCCTCTCCTTTCTTCACTGCAAGTCAGACCTCCTTCTTCCTGTCCTACACCTAGCTGGAACACTCTGATTAAAATACTGACAGGTATCTTGCTGGTAATGAATAACAACTACAATGTTTTCATCAGCCCTGCCTCTCAGTACCCCTCGTCCTTTGTTCTTCATCTAATTAAATCATCATGTGTTCTGAATTCATTGTAGACATGCTTGACAAATCCATGCATCACAAATTATTACTACTTAGTGAATTTGAGCCACATGGAACAATCAACAGATCATGCTGTTTTCCCCCACAAGTTCATACACTGCCCTGGATCCTAAGGTGACGTTTTGTGATTTCTGTGGTCAGGATGTACATACCTATAAGCTGTACACACACACACACACACACAATTGTTTTCACTTATGTTTGTGTTCATAAACATGCAAAGAAAAAGGCACTCCCCCCACCAATAACTCAACACAGAAGGGTAAAAATGGAAAGTTGGGACTATGCTCATTGTGCCCAGTTGCTCATGCAAGCAGTTCCTTTTCCAAATGGATGCCACATCAGTTAGCTGGCATGATTTCTATCCTCCTATCTTTTTATGGCATTGCACCAAAAACTGCTTGTGTGTGTGATGCAACCTTTGGGCAGCTTTTACAGCTGTTAAACTGTCTTAGATGTAGTATCCAGCCATCATTCTAATCTGGATAATAGTTACATGCAATTTAGTGTATCTGAGCAAGGATTTAATGTGATGGCTCAGAACAAGTATCAAAATTATGTTTAAATCCCTCCTCCTGCCCTCCTGCTCAGCAGGCATTTATCTGAGGGAAGGCATCAATAGTAACACCAAGGGAATCGAATCAGTGAATGAATGAATGAATGAATGAATAGCAAAGCCACAGCCCAGGAAATCTCATGGTCCCCAAGTTAAAATTAAATAAAGGTAGCAGCAGGAGGTAGAGGAAGCCAAAGCATAACATAATTAGGAATAAGAAATCTAACTACTTTCCAGATGCTTTGGAACTTTATATAACCAAGTTAACCCTGAGTGCCAAAGCTGGAGATGATTGTTTGCCCTCATTGCATTACATAGGCAGACTCTTAAGAAAAATACCAGCTACCATTGCCAATGATTCCTACAGGGTTTCCTTACTGTGGATTATATCATGAAGGCTGTCTTCCCAGTCCTTGGCTTTTCACTGGGTAGTAGAGCTCATTTCTAAGTGATTGGTGAGCAGTTAGGATCCAAGGGACAAGAGACCCAACTGGGGAGAAGCTGGGTGCCTTCTTCCTTCCCCTTTAGCTCCCCAACCAAATCTTTTTCAATCTCTCCAAAGTCTCATTAACCCTTCATGCCCATAGCCCACTGATTGTCTTGCCCATAGAATTAGGTTTTTCTCCCTATCATCTCCTACCTGAACTCCTGAACAACTATGAAAAAATGACTCAGGTGATCAGAAACCCAGCTCTAAAACTCTTGGACCTGTTTCTTGATCAAGAGTGGTCATGTGTCCTACTTTACAGAGGACAGTCATCTATCTGTTGTTTGAAGGTCTATCCAATCCATGTGCAGCTTAAAGACAAAGAATTATCAGAAAGTAAACTGGGGTCCTTGAAGTTGTCAAGCAACAGTTACCACCTGAGGAAGCACACACAAGTCCTAGGAGATTATCAGATGCTGAAAAACCACCCCAGGAGCATGCAAGAATGATGTTACTGTTGTGCGAATGGGTCCGGGTTTCAGTCGATGTCGTCACCCTTGCGTGCTCCTCCTGTGCTGCAGCCACAAGTAAGGCATCACTTTTCATTGATTGGACCTCCAAGTCATTTCTGACCTATGACAATCATAAGGCAAACCTATCATGGGCATTTTCTTGGCAAGATTTCTTCAGAGGCGATTTGCCATTGGCTTCTTCTGAGGATGAGAGTATGTGACTTGCCCAAGGTCACCCAGCAGCTTCCTTGGTTGAGTGGGGATTCAAACCCTGGTCTCGAGAGTTGTAGTCCAATACTCAAACCACATCACCACACTGGTGCTCTCACACACAACTGCAACATAATTTAAATCTCCAAAGCCTGCCTGAATAAAAAAGGTGCTGGCAGAAAGAGAGCCTCTTTAACTGCCATGGTTTCATTCTATGGAATCCTGGGATCAGCATTTTAAGGAGGGATATTTAGAATTCTCAGCCATAGAAATCTAGTGTCTCATCAAACTACAAACTCCCTGTAACCATTCATAGCACTATAACTGCACAGTGTGAAAGGGCCCCTGGCCTTCTCATGAATACATGAAAACTGACCAAATGAATCAGACCATTGGTTCAACTGCCTCAGGACTTTTGACACTCAAAGGCTAGCATCTTACATGGCTCAGAGTAATGTAGTAGTTCCAGATGATGAACTATGATACAGCTGGTCTTTCAGTGACCCCCCAGACTTCTCTCTCTGGCTTCTCTTCACAAACGAAGATTCAGGAAGGACACATCCTGCGCTTTCTGCAAGCGCGCTGATGACTAAAAAGGCCAATCCGAGATAGACAGGTCTGGTTGCAGAAAGCACAGCAGAAGGTTTCCTTGGATGATGTTTCCAGGTTGCGATTTTTTCTGCGTTGTTGTTTCTCTTCAAGACTTGTTCGGCGTGAGTTCCCAAATAAGGCTGCAGCATTGTGGATAGTGTGTCTCCATGCATCCCGATGTGAGGCCAGGGCGGACCATTGTTGGTGATCAATTTGGCCGAGCCTGAGGTGTTGTTTCAGGGAGTCCTTGTATCACTTTTTTGGAGTGCCCCTCTTACGCTGACCCGTGGCAAGTTCACTGTAGAATACTATTTTGGGGAGTCGGTCCTCCATCCTAGAAACATGCCCTGCCCAGCGCAGCTGTGTTCTCAATATCATGGCCTCAATGCTGGTGATCCCTGCTTGCTCAAGGACAGCAACATTCGTCACATAGTCAGTCCAGTGTATATTTAGGATTGTGCATAAACAGCGCTGATGGAAGCGTTCAAGGAGTCGTTGGTGGTGGCGATAGGTGACCCATGTTTAAGAACCATAAAGGAGAATAGACAGTACAATGGCTCTATATACACTGATTTTTGTGTTTCGCCTCAGGTGTTTATTACTCCAGACTCTTTTGTAAAGTCTTCCAAATGTGCTATATGTGCCTTTGCTAATCTGTGATTGATGTCCTTGTCAATCTTTGCATATGAGGAGATGATGCTTCCCAGGTAGGTGAACTGCTGAACGGACTTAAGCACAGAGTTGCCGATGGCAATGTGGGCATAGTGGTGTTCGTCATGTGGTGCAGGCTGGTAAAGAACTTCCATTTTCTTCAGGTTGACTTCCAGCCCAAACAGCTCTGCAGCTGTTGCGAAGCAGGATGTTAGACGCTGCAGAGCTGCTTCTGTGTGGGCAACAAGGGCATCATCATCAGCGAAGAGCAGCTCACGGACTAGATAGTTTAGAGTCTTACTGCGAGCCCTCAGACGGCTTAAGTTAAACAAGCTACCATCAGTACGGTAACGTATATAGATGCTGTCATCTTCTTCGAGCTCTGTCGTAGCCCTTTACAGCATCATGCTGAAGAAGATTGTAAATAAAGTTGGAGCAAGAACACAACCTTGCTTCACGCCATTAGTTATTATAATGTTTTAATTGTTGGAAGCCGCCCCGATTTTATTATTATTAGAAAGGACTTACTGTAGGGCCATTGCAACTCACTCCCAACCATTCTTTGCCTAGCGGAGAACAGTGGAAGATTGGAGAAGCATCTAGCTATGTCCCTGTGCTAGAAGCAAAATGATTACATCACTTACTGAGGTCCATTGGGGTCTTCCAATGGTCTCAGCAGATGATGTAATCATTTAGTGTCTGCCTACAGTCTCATAACCAGACACTGCTTGACCATCCTCACTTTCCATTAGGTATAGCTGTGAGGGGGCCTGCAACAACTCTACAGTAAGTTGGATGGGGTGCTTTGGTTGGTACCAAGGGAGAAAGGTACCAGTAATATCAACCTTGACCAAAAAGAAAATGGGAAAAAAAGAGAGATACATACAGGCATAAGGCTGGTTTACATCTTCATATGCTACGAACAGGATGCCAGCCAGAAACTGGCAAAGCTTTACTGTGATTTCAGAGAGGAGTCTTTCCTGTTCCTGCATGGAAAGGAATCAGCCCAGTGCCTTATACTTGTAAGCTTATTCATGTTTAGACTTTGCTCCATTGTAACTTCAGGATGCTTTTCACTGTCTTCTGCATTTTCAATTAAATGTTTATAGACCAGTTTTTAAGGGCATGTTTCACAATTCCTGAACTAAAATATGAGATAAAATAGTTCCACCAGGAAGCAAACCATTTTGAATTGACAGAAAGAAGGCCAGGTCTCAAAGTCTCTAGAATCAAAATAGAAAACAATACTCTGTGGAGATGTGTCATGTACTCACAGCATTCTGTTTATTTGTCCCATCCCCCAGCCTGGTTACCTTGTCAGGGAAGGAAATGGATTTGATAGGACAGCAATTTTTTTTTTTTGGTTGACAAATCTATATTGGATTTGGCTGACAGAAGAGTCATTTTCCTCTGAATGCTACACATCCACAGCTGTGTTATACTTTTAGTCTAATGACTTCCTATGGGTAGAGGTTAAACTAACAAGCATAATTCCCTGGGCCCTTCTCTTCATGTTTTGAAGACAAAAATTATCTGGCAAGAAAACAGGTGTCAGGAAAGCTTGAACACCAATATGTATGGTGCAATCTTGAGTTTGTTTAGTTAGAAGTAAGTTTGGGAGCCAGTGTGGGATAGTAGTTTCAATGTTTGACTAGGGGCTTGTATATACCCTGTCTTGCCCCCATCTCAGAGCCCTGAAGTCCTGATGATGCAGATCATTTGTCTGGTTCTGCCCCTGGGCAATCATCCCCACCCCTGGGATGGGGCTGAGATGGGGGAAGGCAGGGTAGGGCCCGACAGTCTATTAAAAAAAATATCTGTGGGCTCTGCGTGTCCACAAGAGCCTGCCCTGGCAGGCCAGCCTATCATTCCAGTTGCTGGTCTGCTGTAATCTGCTGGCTCCAAGAAGGAGTCCTGCAGCATGTGACCAAGGCTGGTGACAAGCAGGAGAGCTTGGTCACATGTTGCAGGCAGCTTCCTTGATGCTGGGAGAGCATAGAAGATGGCGGCTGCAGTGGCTGCAATGATGGGGCTGATGTACCCATCAGGACGTCTTTCCATTTTGTATAGGTAACAGGGGGGAAATGGGCCAAATTCCCAGTCAGCTGGCAGGGAACCAGTGTATCCGGTTTGTGTAGGACTCTGGGAGACATGGGTCTGAATCCCCATTCACCCAGACACCTGCTGGGTGACCTTGGGGTCTTGACACACCCTCTCAGCCTTAGAGGAAGGCACTGGTAAACTTCCTCTGAATAAATCTTGCCAAGAAGGGTTGCCATAAGTCAGACTTGAAGGCATGTAACAACATTTCTCTGCATCAGCACAGCACACTTTCTAGTGTATTTAGGATTGCAACTTTGCTCTACAGTCCTATGCATATTTGGTTGGAAGTAAATCCTTCTGTGTTTATTCCCAAGTAAATATGCACAGGAATGTAGACCTAAACACCACAAGGCAGAGCAAGGAGGCTGTGGAAGTCCTGAACCATTGCCTGGGTACAGTGAAGGACTGGATGTGGGTGAATAAACCGAGTCTCAGTCCAGACAAGACAAATGTTGTTTGATACGTAAGTTAACCTGGTGTTGGGATCACCACCTGTTTGGGATAAGGTTGCAGCCCTTCTGAAAGATTATGTTTGCTGCTTTGGGATGCTTTTAAACTGAGGGCAGCTCTGGATAACTGTGATGGCTTTTGCCCAGTTTCAGCTGGTATGCCAGCTGTGCCCTTTCCTAGGGAAGGCAGATCTGGCCACAGTGGTTCACACCTTAGTTACCTCCCAGTTAAAATACATGGGGCTGCTCTTGAAAGCCGCTACTAGTGGAAAATGCAGGAACCAGACTGGTTGTTGAGTAGGCATTTTACAGACTACATAACAGCAATCTTACAAGAGCTGCATTGGCTTCCAATCTGCTTCCAAGCTCAGTTCTAGATGCTGGTTTTGGCCTACAAAGCCCTAAATGGTTTGGGGCCCAGGGTAGCTGAAGGACTGCTTCCTCCCATATGAGCCTGCCTGAAATCTGAGGTCCTCAGAGGAGGCCCTGTTGCATGTCCTGAAAACTCATGAGGTCAGATTTGTATGCACTCTAATAGGACTTTCTTTGTAGCAGCACTCCACTTGTGGCACTCCCTGCCAAAGGAAATTAGGCTGACACCATCTGTTCTGGACTTCTGGTGGGCAGCTAAAACAGTGTTGTTCCCCATGGCCATTGATTTTTTGAAACTGCTCTGTTTTAATTGTTTGTTTTAAAATTATATTTAAGAATTGCTTTTAGGCTGCTTTTAAAAGGTTTTCAAAGAATATTCTAATGTGTTTTAAAGGGTTTTTAAAAATCTCTGTACTGTTTTAAATGATTTTATTTGTTGTGCATTATGTTGGGAGCCCTTGTGGACTGTGAGGTGATATATAAATACTATGAGTAAGTCAATAAATAAATACACGACTTCCTTCCTGCCTAGATAACAGGCTTTTTGTGTTACCCCCCCCCCATGTTTTCCTCCTCAGAATAATTCCCCCGTAACACTTGCAGTGCTCAAATCCAAGGAGAATATTGCACAGGAATATTTGTTTTCTCCTGCAGTGGGGCAAAAACTACCACAATTATTTGTCCTTCTATGTGAGGATGAAATACTCAAGGATTTACATCCCTGCAGTCCTTGCTTCAGTGGAATGTTCTCTGACAGCAGCCTTATGAAGATGTGCAATCCTGTTCTAAGCAAACAGCCAATTTCCCAGGACTGCAACAGCATCGCCTCCATGCTGCTCTTCCGCAAACAGAAAGTGCTGCCATGGGTTTAGGAACGTTAAGAAAATAAGTAAACCTTCATGAACTCTCTGTTTGTATTTGTCATGGTATTTTCCCCCTCCAATTTCCTCAATGACCTTTGATAAGAAAGTGGTCCACTGGAATTGTCCCGGATTGCTGGGAACTTAGGTGAGACAGCTCCTTATCTCGATGAGAGAATTTTGAAGTGCCGGTGTAAATTTACCTAGGCTGGTATGTTTGCATCCGTGTAAGGACCTTTGGCTTCATTGGCTTTATCTTTCCTCTGTAGAATAAGGGCATCACTTGAGCTCCTCAGTGCCGCCACCAACCTGGTTGGATAGAGAAAAATATGTCCAGGGAAATTAAAGAACAAAAGGGGAAAAAAAACACCAGGAGAAAAATGCACGAAATATGTATTTCTCGAATTTAGCTCTGTTGACTTTGGTTCTGATTGTTCAAGGAGGTGTTTTTGGCCACTCCTAGTCCTTCTCAGCTTAACAAGGGCTGTATTGTTGTTGTACTGTGTTTACTGGGAAAGAAGGAATAACAAGGAAGGTGACACCTACATTGTGCTGTCAGTTGTCAAGGGGCCATATTATAGTCATAATCCTAATGATGCTAATAATATATTTTGTTCTTATAGTAATCAGAGCTGACCTGAAATTTTCCTATTAGAGATATACTGTATGCCTAATGATAGCTTGAAGGAATCTTTCCAGGCAGGGTTTTATGAATATTGAATTTTTATGAATACAGAAAGCCCTCCATATCCACAGATTCTTCATCTATGGATTCCACTATCCATGGCTTGAAAATATTAAAGTGTGTGTGTGTGTGTGTGGCTCCAAAATGCAAATCTTGATTTTGCCATTTTATATATAAGGGATACCATTTTACTACACCATTGTATATAATGGTACTTGAGTATCCATGGATTTTGGTATCCACAGGGGGTCCAGGAACCAAACCCCAGCAGATACCAAGGACCCACTGTATATTGTTCCTTTGGACAATTTTAGTGCGATCCAATTTTCCAATGATTTCCCCAACTGGATAAAAAGATATAAAAGAATACTGTCTTTGAGAATGAGAAAGAAAAATTTCTAGCATAAGCGTTCATGGACTCCAGTATACCTCATCAGATGTAAGTGGACTGGTGAGATATCATACAGAAGATTTACATAACTTTAAAGGGAATGATGTGGACAGTGAAATTGTTAGAAAAAATTCTACACCAGGCTCATCAAGCAAAGTGGAGACTAATACTTGGAAAGCTGCTATGAAGTAACTAGATATTATCCTCAAGTGTAAAGATAAGTAATTGAATACCAAAGTTGGAATCATCCATGCAATTTCCAATTTCTATGTATGGAAGTAAAAGTTGGGACTTCATCACATGAGGTCGAAATCACAGAATTATGATGGGATAGTAGCATGAATGGCTTCCTGTTATTGCACAAAGTCATTGTCCTCCAGTGGTCTGTGTGTGCGCCAACCATTAATTGCATGTAACTTTTCATTCATGGGCAAAAGCCACGAATAGCTGTCAATAGTGCTCTTTTTGCACTGTTGATGAATGTGCAATAATTCCATCCCTCTGTAGTTCTGATATTATTGTGTGAATGTGCGTTCCTTCCTCTATTCCTCCTCCCTATTGCCAATGAGAACACATAATTAAACTTCCAGGGAATAATGTGAAGAGGACCTCCAGGATGCCCATTGTCTTTTCTTGGAACTTATTTTCTTTGTCTAATTGTTAAGTTGTGAACTTGTTAATTTCTTTGTTTTTGGTGTGTTTAATCAAAGTGGCATCTTCTTGCAAAAACAGCTGAAATCTCACCCATGCAAAATTGTGGAAGTAGGAGAAATTTGTTTTTAAAAGCACATGCACATGCCATCTTAAAGTGTTAATACGCCATCATTATGGCAGGTTTCTAGGATGGAGGACCATCACCTCCCAAAAATAGTACTCTATGGTGAGCTCGCCACAGGTCAGCGTAAGAGGGGTGCCCCAAAAAAGCGATACAAGGATTCCCTGAAACAACATCTCAGGCTCGGCCAAATTGATCACCAACAATGGTCTGCCCTAGCCTCACATCGGGATGCATGGAGACACACTATCCACAATGCTGCAGCCTTATTTGAGAACTAACGCCGAACAAGTCTTGAAGAGAAACGACAACACAGAAAGAATCACAACCCAGAAACATCACCCAAGGAGACCTTCTGCTGTGCTTTCTGCAACCAGACTTGTTTATCTCGGATTGGCCTTTTCAGTCATCAGCGTGCTTGCAGAAAGTGCGGGATGAATCCTTCCTGAATCTTCATTTGTGAAGAAAAGCCAGAGAGAGAGAGAGAGAGAGAGAGAGAGAGAGGGAGAGAAAATAAATGTTATTATAGCGTGAGCTTCAGTCCTGTTCTTAAAATGCTAGTAGATGGTTGTGCGATCTTCTGTTAGTGGTAGTGTTGCATAATTATGGTAATGTGCAGTTATTATTGTAATCATGCCACTATGTTTCCACTTTCCTCAATTGCGGAATTACAGCATTTTTAGATGCTTGTGTAATAAAGTCCTTGGAGACTGAAGAATGCTGATAGCAAAAAATAAATAAAATTAAATTTAAAAAATCAACTCATTTGAAAAGTGGTGCTGGAGGAGACTTTTATGGATACCATGGACTGCCAAAAGACAAATACTGTAAGTATGTCTAAGATCAAATCGAGCCTGAACTCTCATTAGAAGCCAGAATGACTAAACTAATTGGAAATGACTAAACTTGTTGGAAAAGGCAATAATGCTTGGTAAAGCTGAAGGCACTAGCTAAAGAGGAAGACCACACTATAGATGGATTGATTTATTCAAGGAACCCATGGCCCTGAGTTTGCAAAACCCTCAGGGCTGTTAATAACAGGAGCTCTCATTTATAGCAGTGCCATAACTCCAAGCCACCTTGACAGCACGCACAAAAAAAAAGCACAACCAAATGTTGCTTAAAAAACAAACACCTCTCAGTTATGGCCTCTTTTTCTAAGGAAGTTTGCTATAGGCCTGGGGCAGACAATTGTGGCCATCCAATTTGTTTTAGCCTATAGCTTCCACCAGTGGTGAGAGATTGTGGGAGCTGCAGTTCAGCTGCTCTCTCTTGTTGTAAATAACAAGACCAATTTAAGACTATCTTCTCCTTGCTCCCCTATGTTAGGTCTTGAGCCCCTCTGATGGTGCAAACCCTTTATTTTTGTCAGTTTTGCCTGAGTGGTGGTAGGTGAGGCCATACAAAGGTATTCTACCTGAGGTGAAGAACAAGATAGCACCCCACCCCCCAATTCTACGTATAAAAGCTGGCTGCACTGGCAGTTGAATCTTTCTTCCACACTGGGAATGGGAGAGCATCCTATTCCTCACCAGAAGGCAGCAGACTAGTTTGGGCAGTGCAGGGTAAGCAGCATGGTATTCTTAGCATACCCTACTCCCCCTCCCCACGAGGTCTTATAACTGCACATATTGGACACTTTTCAGGGCCACACTGACCAGACACTGTTTGGGGTCAAGCTGACCGGAGGACAGATAAGGTCATGATGGCCCAACATGTGTCCAAAATCATAATGGTGGGAAAACCCAGATAGGATTATGTGGAAAACCCAAGCATTATTGGGCCTATGCTAATCCTCTCAAGCATGCAATCAGTGACCTTCCCTCCACCCATACCCTACAGAAATCTTTCCAATACACTTTACCTGACCAAACATTAAGAGGTTGTTGCAGTTCCCACTAATGCTTTGTTACTCCTGAGCAGAGGCAATCATCTCAGTTTCAGAACCTTTTGTTCATTCTATGAGAAAGCCATTAAGGCTTTGTCATAACTAGCACACCCCTCCAAGGTATGACATAGGTTATAAATATCCTAGCTCAGACCCTCAACCACAGGTGCTGTGGACCAGACCTGTCAATCTGTGTGCCACAGCTGTCCATTACAGACTGGCACCACTATCATCTGTGCCACCCTCAGGCGCTGTCTGAGTTCTTCCGCCAAACAGACTCTTTCTGTGATACTGGTAACTATCACTCTCCCACCCCTGACTTCTCTGTATCCAACCCTTCAGCCTTTCTCTTCAATAGCCTTGTATGGTTTTTAAGAGTGTATGTTCATGTAGATCATCTATCCCTCATGTTAATTTGAATAAAATACTATGTTTAACTTTAACTGGAGTGCTCTCTACAATTAGTACTGGTATGCATAGGTGAAAAGATCCCGGAAGCTACCCTCCTCTCATAGGCCTCCTGTTTGAGCGAGTAATCCCCCTAACCAGATTTTAGAATCACAGGTGGGACTCTAACATACCTCCCACCTCTTAGGGTAACAAGATTGGCAGAGAAGGCAGACACACCCTACACCCCTGACTTGTGAGTCAACACATGCTGTTCAGGAAAGGCAGGCTTAGGGAAACCTGTAGAGACTTCAGCAGGCTTTTGTGTGTGTGAACTATAATTTTCCCCAACTTTCAAGGAGTTGCTCTTAGAGTAACAGCATGCAGGCCTCTTTCCTAACATCTTCCTGCTGCATGGGGAAGCTATTCACTCTGCCTAATGGCAGCGCTGGTCCTGAAAGTAGAGAATAAGGTGAGTCCCAGTTTACCAGGACCCCATTTCTCTGGAGGCTGGGAATAATTACAGCACAGAAAGTGCCTCTGAGGGATTGCAGAATTTCTTTTTCACCCATGTGGGTAGCTAGCTCCAGCCATACATGTCTGTGGTTGATGGAAAGATGTTCAGATCAGCAAGTATGCCAGGTACAGAGATGGAGAAAATTCTACCTCAGTTGGAGCCTTGATAACTCTTTTTTTTTTTAAAATAAACACTGAGACCACAGGGTGTTGAGATTTAAGCAGGCAGCTTTATAACTCTAAAGCCAACGTGCTGATGGGATCGATTGCCAAGTGTACTCAAAGAATGGGTGAAAGTGAACTCTCTATGCCAAGGGGCTTATCTTTAAGCACCTGATGGGCTTATGGGACAATACGGGGTGGGAAAGTGTGAAGCGGGTTTATGACAGCAGGGGATTTAAGATGTGTAATTGTGCTCTGAGAGTTAATCCCAGTACAAGAGTAGTTTAAAGAGACACTTTAGGAGCCTGGTTTCATTCAGGTGCAGCTGTGGAGGGGGAACAATATCCAGAACAATAAACACTGTAATGAGCATCCACTTCGTCATGGAACGTTAGATTTACTGAACCCATTGGGTATATCTCTGCCAAAAGCGAACTGTGCAGTGCAGGCTTATTTGCTACAGCTTTGTAGACCTGGCTTCCCTTAACAAGCCACTGCATGGGATATCAAACCTTTTATGCCCACCCAACGAGCAGGCTTTGAGCAATTAGGATTTGTTTTTCCAGTAGAAAAGCACTTCACAAAAAGCAAATGCATCTAATCTTCTGCAGTCAGTCAGCTTGTAGAGCTCTGTAGCTCACCTCACTGGGTCAGTTTTATTGAGGGACTGCATTAACTAGCATGCTGTGCTGCACTTGGTGAGCAGGACCTGATTGGCAATGGTGGAGTGGTACATTCTGAAGGGATGGAACTCATTATTTTGTGACAGCCCTCATAGCTTGGGGTGGTCTACAAATGAAGGAAGTGGCGTGGGTCCGTATCAACAAACCACCAGGTCTAGCAATTTTCCAATCTGCCAGGAACAATTTAATGGGCCTTATTTGCCCATTCAACATGGAGCAACCCCAAATATTTTGCATTACTAAAAGGATGGGTTGTAACAAACATGTTTCCTCTCATTAACACCAAGTAGCATGAGTACTGCAACTAAACTCAGAGAGAATAAGGAAGTCTGAAGTGGATGGTAGATGACACCAACCCTGCAAGTCTGGCAGACCTGGTAGATGTTTGGTGAAGCAGGAGAGGGGAGATTGAGGGTAGATATGGTAATGATTTTAGGGCATTTCTTTGCTGTTTTAGGTTGTGTGCTAGGCTGCTTTAAATATTTTTTTAGGCTCCTGATTCCAGCTGCTAACATCTATATGGGCTGGCATCCTGTATTGCAGTTACAGATTTGTAACCAAGGAGATTATCAGATGGGAACAAAAAAAGTATTCTCGTCCCACATTCTGCTCTCCAGCCCCTCTCCTATCCCTGTCCCAGCAGAGTAACTAACAGTTTCAGACCTACCTTATTTGTGCATACATCTCTGCCCAGGAGTGAATGCAGCTCTACAGAGCTCCATTCACTTCCTGGAATGAAATCCTGGCAATTCTCACGAGAAGACGAGAGCATGGGAAATTCAAAAATAAAAAGCAAAATACAAGCCAAAAAGTTACACCAAGAACCTAAACAAACTTAAAACTTTACAAGTAACCTTAACCTGGGAAGGGTACAAAAAGTGTGTCACTTACTTGGATGTCCCAATCTCACCAGGAAGTGTTCTGGCACAGACCTCCCATTGATGCTGGGATTGTGACAGCGAAATGGGCACCTTTTCACTTGCAGGACATTCTGTGACAGAAATGGAATGGGGGATCCATTCACGTCTTAGCTCATTAAAAAAAAGTGCCGGTGAAACGGCAGCAGAATGGGAGCATCACAAGAGGGGAATGATGTTGTCTGAAAGAGAAGCCCTTTGCCGATCTCCTGGCATTGTGATAACGCCATATTAAGAGCATCTGATAATCTCCCTAGAGTTACAGATCTATAACTGCTCTGTGTTCAGTTATACTGTGTATTCACGATTGTGGCACTATTGTCACAATCATAAATGCCCCCCCAGGGAAACTCCAGGGAGCTTCTCTGAGCAATGGAGGTCTGTTCTGCTAGTGACTGGTATGCAGCAGGGTGTTCCCAGCCCCCTTCCACCAGTGACTGAGGCTGCAACAATCAGAAGTAGGACCCCTGTCAGAACTCCTTGTTACACCTCAGATCACTGGCAGGAGGGGGCTGGAAATCACAAGAAGAATAGATGTATATTGCTTGGAGTGGTGCTGGCTGTGAAAGTAGTTTGGGGCATAAGGCCAAGAGATGATGTAGGATCTCAGCCACTGTGGTTGGATCTGCACTGCAGAAATAATCCAGTCTGACACTGCTTTAACTGTCATGGGGCAATGCTATGGAATCCTGGGGTTTGTAGTTTGTTGTGGCACCAAAACTCTCTAACAGAGAAGGCTAAATATCTCACAAAATTACAAATCCCAGAATTCCATAGCATTGAGCCATGGTAGTTAAAGTGGTGGCAAACTGGATTATTTCTGTAGTGCAGATGCAGCCTGTGTTTTAAAAGTGGCTTTAATTGTGGTGATGTTCATAAACTCTCCTGAAAACACTATAAGGGCCAAAATGATGAGACAAAAACTTTCAAACAGGGCAAACTCTACCTCTAGGCAGACCAAGGAAGGCAGGTGGCAGATGCTGGGGGTGGGGGATGGCAATGATAATATGTTAAGAAGACAGAGATGTGCACGCTACGTGGGCCATCTTATATCCCCTAGCCTTTCCTGTTTCTTTCAGCTGTGGTGAAAGACACTTGCTGCACTCTCACTGCACTCTCACTAGTGTTAAAGTAATACTCAACTACCAGTCTGGTCAACTTGTGTACACATTTATTTTCTTCATTCAAATATTTCTACCCAGACCTATGTCAAAAGGCCCCAAGATGGGGGTGAAATTAATTTTTAAAAACCCGTTAAAACAGTTTAAAAACAATGTAAACAGGCATGAAGAATTCAACAGAACTAAAACAAAACCCACAGTCCAACAAACCAAAGCCAACCCCAAACTTGGGTAAGTTAACTTGATACTGAAAGGAGGCCAATGTCAACACTGGGCAGGTTTCACAAGGACAAGATATTCTCCAGCTGCAGTGCTACAGCACAGAAGCCTCTTTCTTACACAAACACATAATGTCCTGTGTCCAATGGTAGGACAACAGAAGAAAGTCCCCTTATTAGATCTTAAGATCCAGGCTGGTATATACAGGGAATGTATACACAGAATGGGGAGAAGCACCGTTTTGTCCTTCATCTCAGATAGCCAAATGTCTTGGGCCAGGACTGCTATCAAATTTCCAAGTGCTAAAAAACATTCAGGAAATCTTGACTGTTTGCCTGGGAGATAAATAACAAAGCTTTGGCATGTAACACTGGTCTCCTGTAAGCATGCCTGATAACGCTCTGTGTTGTTCAGCATGCCCGGCTGCTGCATTACATAAGACAGACAAAAGACCTTGGATTATTTTACCTCTCATTTGATTAGTCTTTGCCTGGGGCACTTGTACCTGGATCAGAATAATCCTCAGAAGTGTCACGATTTCCAAGTCAAGGGCAGAATACAGCTGTTTGTCTTTGTTTTATGGACGTATGTATGTACATCTATTCAGCTGGTGATCTGGAAACGAAAACTCCACTCATGTTGACTTCTGTTATTTTTTAAACAGCATTAACCATATAGCCCTACAACTCAACAATTTATGCATTGTGATCATAGAAAGGGACAGGTCAAAAACACCGTAAAGACTTTTCACTAATGATATAACAGTTATGACCATTATGAAACTATCTGAAAAGAACAGTCACCTGGCTGCTTAAAAGGTAAAATATGAACAGTAAAGGCAAAGGAAGGAAGGAGGTCAAATGGGTGCCCTGTTTTTTAAATATGTAAAATGTATTTAATGTACTTTTAATTGTTTTGAAATTAATGTTTTAATTGCATTGATTATTAAATACTTTTCAGCTTTTGCATACAGTTTTAGCTATTTTGTTTTAACTTACATTGTAAGCCACCTGGGTCCCATATTATTAGAAAGGCAGGATATAAATCAAAGAAAGAAAGAAAAAAAGAAGGAAGGAAGGAAGGAAAGAATACAGGCACTGGCACTGGATCTTACTGTGATGAGAAGCTAGTTTCAGAGTTTAGACTGGCTGCTAATGGCAAGAATTTAGTAACGTCTTCATTTTAAAAAATAATCTAGATGGAAAGAATTTACAATTTGAAAATAAAAATCTATGTGAGAGAAACCAACATTGATTCCCTACCCATGCCCACCCAAGGCTTAATTCCTAAAAATCTGGGTTAGAATCTTTGGGTATTCAGCTATGATTGAACTGAATTTGGGTTGCCATTTCTTTTTGCTGAGATACTTTTGATTTTGAGCATTTTATTTGGCAGGAAGGTACAACATGTTCCCGAGTAACAGCTACCAACTTGAATGTGACAGATGCAAATGGGTGAGGATTTTGTTTTCATTTGTATTGAAGACTTTACTAAAATTTGCAAGCTTTATCATATTTCAGAAGCCAAGAACCTGAGCCTTAAAAAAAATTATTCAGGAGAAAATAAAACAGTTTTTCCTGTTCTTAGTGGCTAAAAAACTGTAGGACTACCACAAGGTTCTCTGTATCTGATGTTAAAACATGGAAAAGTATATCTATGGGGAAAGTTCTTCTCTGATCGCCCTTGGCCCAGACTGTAAAGTGCCAGGAACTTTCCTGGAGAAGTTTCTATTTGTGGAGTGCAACCACCATCACCAGCAAGGTTAGGTCAATCTGTAGTGCACAATTCACTTTCTTTAAGACCTTTTAAGTAAGATAAAATGTGCCTGGATAACTTGATTTCCTTCCTAGCCTTCATGAGGTAGTTGTTGATGATGATTTGGAAAATTCGAATAACATGATTTAATTTAGATGTTCTGAATATATGTATTGGTTGGCAGTTATTGATCAGCAAACTAGGAGAATGAAGATGGATGAACCATTTGAAAGAAAGATTCAATTAAACCCTTTCCTTCCCGAAGGTAATAACTGGAGAAGTAACTGAGTTAAATGTCCTGTGTTGACACCATCTCAATTTCTTGACATTGTTATGTGTTTTATTTCTCCTTTCCTATTCGGCAGCAGTCCCAAGATGGATGACCATTCATACCTAATTCTGTAGGCTAAAGGCATTCAAGTCAAGGTACATCAGTGCCTTTGAAATACTGATGAAATTCAGCTCTAAGTATAGAAAGTACAAACACTTCCAGATATTACAGGTCCTTGGTCTTTGGTTTATAGTTTTCTTTCTCTCCACTCATGTAATTGGAGAACTGTGCAGTTACATTTCTTACCAAAGGAATATTGACAATCTTTTTCTCCAGAGAAAAACATATTTCCGCGGGTTTGTCTAGACAGTGAAAATAATCCTAATAGAATTCACAGAGAATATCATTTGTCCCAACAAAATCCCTCTGAGATTCACCATATTCAGAAGGAGTGGGGCCAAAAACTCCAAAAACTGTGGGGGAAAAGCCTTTGTGGCTTTTTCCAAGATTTTTAAAAATAATCCATGGAAATGTGCATTTCTGCTCGTTTGGACATCTGATTCACATTGCAGTGCATTCTTGGTGAGGGTGGAAGTGGAAAGCTGATTGGTCAGATGTGTGCAGGGGCAGGTTTGCCTGCAATAAAGTGGTCAGAAGTGCCATTTTGGAGTTTTGCACTATCAATCGTGCACTTTTTTTGCTGCACTGAGGTGAGCAAACAACTTTTTTAAGCAAAAGGTTGCATTTGTGCACCTTTGATTTACATTTTTTTTAAAAAAAGACTTTGCAGTGGCAAAAACTTTTGGAGAATAATAATGTGAGTAATTCACTCTCGGCCACCATGTTGATTCACAGGCATGGCTGCATGTGAACTTCAAATATGGATAGCTTTGCATACCAGCAATTTTGCCAAAGGACTGTAGAAACAAATGTATACTGTTGTGAATTTGCATTAATGCACAGCAAGCCACATTATATCTTCTCATCTAGACAACCCCTAAGGCACAACTCAGTTATATGGGTACCCATTTTCCTTTCTAAATTTAAGTAGCTTCCTAGTAGGCCTAGTAATGACGATGACAATTATTATTATTATTCTACCTGGTGTTATTGACTTGAGTTTTGGATCATCAAGTGATTTGGATTCTGTCTAAGGATCTAAGAATCAATGAGGTATTGTCAGATAATGTGGCATGTAGTGTCTCCTTTTGTAATTATTTATTTGTAATAAATAAATCTGAATGAAATCATTTCTCTATGGTAATATCATTCAGATATTTTGTTGGTTTTCTGTGGGTTTTTTCCAGGCTGTGAGGCCTTGCTCTGGAAGAGTTCTGGAACTCTTCCAGAACATGGCCTCACAGCCTAGAAAAAAAAAACCCACAGAAAACCCATGAATGCCGGCCATGAAAGCCTTCAACTTTTGTTGGTCTGTTTGGAATTGCTTCCATCATTATTGTTGTCATTGTCATCATTATTGTCATCATCATCCTCCCTTTCCCCCCAGAATAATTTATAGCAATTAAAACAGGCAAGTAAAATACGGTAAATTTTCCTTGTTTTTTTTGTGGGGGGGCTATGAGGCTATGTTCTGGAATAATTTCTTTCTGGCATTTTGCCTGCATCTGTGGCAGGCATCCTCTGAGGATAATGGAACAGAGGACATAATAGGGGAAATCCAGCACAGAATAAGCAAAGAGGTAGTACAGGAATACCTTCTTAATCTAAATGAATTTAAATCTCCAGGACCAGATGAACTACATCCAAGAGTATTAAAAGAGCTGGCAAATGTAATCTCAGAGCCATTGGCAATAATCTTTGAGAACTCCTGGAGAACAGGAGAAGTCCCAGCAGACTGGAGGAGGGCAAACGTTGTCCCCATCTTCAAAAAGGGAAAGAAAGACGATCCCAACAATTATCATCCAGTTAGTCTGACATCAATACCAGGGAAGATTCTAGAGCAGATCATTAAACAGAGAGTCTGTGAACATTTAGAAGGCAATGCCATAATCACAAAAAGTCAACATGGGTTTCAGAGAAACAAGTCATGCCAGGCTAATCTGATCTCTTTTTTTTGATAAAATTACCCGCTTGGTAGATGAAGGGAACCCTGTGGATATCACATACCTTGATTTCAGTAAGGCCTTTGACAAGGTTCCCCATGACATTCTTGCAAACAAGCTTGTAAAATGTGATCTAGACATGTTAACTGTTAAATGGATTTGTAATTCGTTGACCAGCCGAACCCAAAGGGTGCTCAGCAGTGGCTCCTCTTCATCTTGGAAAGATGTGACCAGTGGGGTGCCACAGGGTTCTGTCCTGGGCCCAGTGATATTACAACATCTTTATCAATGACTTGGATGAGGGAATTAGGGGCATACTTACCAAATTTGCAGATGACACCAAATTAGGAGGAGTAGCTAATACCCTAGAGGACAGGGTCAACATTCAAAATGACCTGGATAGACTGGAGATCTGGGCCAAAGCTAACAAAATGAAATTAATACAGAGAAATGTAAGGTACTGCACTTAGGGCAGAAAAATGAAATGCATCGATATAGGATCAGGGAGACCTGGCTGAATGAGACTACGTGTGAAAGGGATCTAAGAGTCCTAGTAGACCACAAGTTGAACATGAGCCAACAGTGTGATGCGGCAGCTAAAAAGGCCAATGCGATTTTGGGCTGTATCAATAGAAGTATAGTGTCTAGATCAAGGGAAGTAATAGTGCCACTCTATTCTGCCTTGGTCAGACCTCACTTAGAATACTGTGTCCAGTTCTGGGCACCACAATTCAGAAAGGATATTGACAAATTGGAGCGTGTCCAGAGAAGGGCGACTAAAATGGTGAAAGGTCTGGAAACCATGCCTTATGAGGAGAGACTTAGGGAGCTGGGTATGTTTAGCCTGGAAGAAAGATGGTTAAGAGGCGATATGATAGCCCTGATTAAGTATTTGAAGGGGTGTCACGTTGAGGATGGAGCAGGCTTGTTTTCTGCTGCTCCAGAGACTGGAACACGGAGCAATAGATGCAAGCTCAAGGAATAGAGATTCCACCTCAACATTAGGAGGAACTTTTTGACAGTAAGAGCTGTTCGGCAGTGGAACACACTTCCTTGGAGCATGGTGGGGTCTCCTTCCTTGGAGGTCTTTAAACAGAGGCTGGATGGCCATCAGTCGGAGATGCTTTGATCATGATTTCCTGCGTGGCAGGGGGTTGGACTGGATGGCCCTTGTGGTCTCTTCCAACTCTACAATTCTCTGATTCTATGATTCTATAGCCTCACAGCCCAGAAAAAACCAAGGGAAAATCTATGGATGCTGGCCGTGAAAGCCTTCGACTTCACAAAATATGGTAATTCTTCAACATCTATGTGGAGGCACTTTCACAAAAGTCAGCATATGATACAAGTCTGTGTTTAGTGGTTCCAGGATTGGAGCCCTGTGGCATATACTTTGCTAAGGTTCTACCCAATCAATGTTGTATGATTGTTAATCCTATTCACTTTCAGTCTCTCCTGTCTGTACATTTGTCCTGTTTTCCTCCTTCCTTCTTCTAGTTGTGATCAATAACATTCACGTATTGCTCCCACTCATTTCATTTTGAATTACTTTACTCTTATGTGGATGAAAAGGGATTGGGGAGGTGATCTGGGTAGATTTCATATTGATCTTGAATGAGATTATTTTCCAGAATAATCATGTGAGTTCTCTTACCCAATGGGGCATGAATAGATTCTATTGCCCATTCACTGTCCTTTTAAGTTATTAGCGAGGAGCTAGCGAGCAGGAGAAGAACAGACAGTCTGCAGTTCATTGTTTTGTTTTATAGTGGACTCCTTATAAGGTCTCTAACCCATTATGGTGGACACTAAATATTAGCTTTACTGGGATTAAAACCCTTGTTTCCACCTTTAGAGGAGGCAAGCACAGAAGTCCACATGCACAGGGAACAATTACCAATGAAACTAACTATATCAGACAAGTTTCTGCTGGAAAGTACTTCAGCCATCACTCTTCCATAGGCAATTAAGAAAATGGGATTGGTTTGTGTCCCTCAGCCTTAGAACATGTCTGTGTTTCTGTTGGTTGCCTTCCCTAAATTTATGGCTAAGAGAGTCTCTCTCAATGTAGCTTGTCCATTCTTGTGGAATTTTTTTAAAGGTTTTGTTTCTGTCTCTGGTTTCTGTTGATCATGTCCCAGTTTAGAGTTTATCCAGACAATTAATCAAAACATTGTCTAGCCTCATCTGGACCAGCTTTCAGCAGCTTAGTGCTCTCAAACATATGTGTGGGACAACTAAAGATTCTGCTGGCTGGAAATGATAGGAGCTGTATTCTAAGTGATCTGGAGGGTATCAGGTTAGGGAAAACTGATTAGGTTTGAGGAAGGACTGTAGCTCACTGGTAGAGCACATACTTGCGCATAGATGTTCCTAGGTGTCTCCTACCTAATCCGGGGGTGGGTGCAGGGGAAGGAATCCTATAAGCATGGCCTCACAGCCCGGAAAAAAACCAAGGAAAATCCTATAAAGACCTATATGGCTTGGGTCCAGGTTAATTGAAGGACTACATCTCCCTTTATGAGTCCATTAGAGCTCTAAGATCATCTGGAGAGACCTTTCTATCAGCTTCTCAAGCTTGTTTGGTGGGACTATTCCCAGTCTTTGGAACTCTCTCCCTAGAGAGGCCAGGATGGCCCCATCTGCACTCTCCATCCATTGGAAGGTCAAAAGATTTTTGGGCCATCAGGATTTTACAGACTGACTAGGGTTAGGCTTTTAATGCTGTGCAGTACAGACTTTTAATGTATTTTAATATTTTTAATGTTTAATGTTTTAACTTTATAAATTGTTTAATGGTCTTTTTTAAGACTATACTTTTGAATTGTTTTTAATTTGTATTGTTTGAAATATGTTGTTAGCCACCTTGAGTCCCATTATTGGGAGAAAGGTGGGACATAAGCAAACCAAATAAATAAATAAAATATAGGAAACCTGCTGCTAATCAGTGTTGAGCATATGGGCTAGATGGGCCAGTGATCTGACTGAGCATAAAGCAGTTTCCTCGGTTCCTATATATATATGTGTGTGTGTGTGTGTATATATATCTGCAGGATGGTCAGTTGAGAGGGCAACTGTGGTATATTTATTTGGTCCAGGTTTGGGATGGGAGCCACCTGCCTGATTTTTAATGGGGAGTGAGTGGAATACTTACCTTAGATATACTAATGAAGCACCATGTATGTGTTTTTGGTTTTAGAATACAGGCTGCAAATTTCAGCTCTGAAGGGGGAGAGTACATGGCTTGTAAAAAAATTGGGGGGGGGAGTAAGGGAATAGATATAGATATAGATATAGATATAGATATAGATATAGATACACATTCCTGAATGGCAGCAATTATTATGGCAATATTAGAGAAAAGTTTGGCTTTATGAGTTACATAGAATCATAGAGTTGGAAGAAACCACAAGGGCCATCTAGTCCAACCCCCTGCCATGCAGGAACACACAATCAAATCATTCCTGACAGATGATCATCCAGCCTCTGTTTAAAAACCTCCAAAGAAGGAGACTCCACCACACTCCAAGGCAGTGTATTCCACTTCCGAACAGTTCTCACTGTCAGGAAGTTCTTCCTAATGTTTAGGAGGAATCTCTTTTCCTGTAGTTTGAACCCATTGCTCTGTGTCCTAGTCTCTGGAGCAGCAGAAAACAAGCTTGCTCCACCCTCAGTATGACATCCCTTCAAATATTTAAACATGGCTATTATGTCCCCTCTCAACCTTCTCTTCTCTAGGCTAAACATACCCAGCTCCCCAAGCCACTCCTCATAGGGCATGGCTTCCAGACCTCCCACCTTCCTGGTTGCCCTCCTCTGGATACACTCCAGCTTCTCAATATCCTTCTTGAATTGTGGTGCCCAGAACTGGACACAGTATTCCAGGTGAGGTCTGACCAAAGCAGAATAGAGTGGCACTATCACTTCCCTCAGTCTAGACACTATACTATTAACTTGCATAAGGAATTCAGTGCATTTCCAGTTTCCTTCTCCTTGTCCACTGTTAAGAGTCAGCAATCTTTGCATGCCTATACTCACTAACTGACATATTCTCCAAAATTTCACAGATAAAAACTGGGACACATGTGAACAAGGAACTTCAGAGTGTAGTCAAGATGGGAAAAGTTAGTCATGAGGAAGAACATACGAGATGGGAGAGGCTGCAGCAGCTTGCTTTTCCCAGTTAGGTTTGCTTGAGCCTAACTGGGAAGAGCAAGATTCTGCCCCTTCCCTTGCTGAGTTAATTGTGGACCTAGTTTGAAGTAAACTGAGGAGAAAGAGGGGAAGGGGAACAAGGAGAGAAAACTTGGGACATTTTAAGAGCAGTTGAAGAAGTGGGATGACAGAGGACTCTCACATTTCTAACACCCTGCTCCTTTTCTGCCACCTCCCCCTCTTCCTGCTTTGCAGTGGCTACATTAACATCCCTGCCATTTTTTGTTATAATGAAGGAAGTATTTGGCACCTAAAAATGTATAAATCCTCATTTCTCCAGCAATATTCTGCCTGTTATTTTGGTGCTGTAAAAATACCGCTGTTCAGCAATAGCAATGTTTTTGCAAAGTTTCTCCCCTTGCTCTGGACTTGGAAACCGCGATATATTGTATATGCTTGTATTCAATATTCAGAAAAAGATGTCTGGAACTCTTCGCACCCTGGGATTTTATAGTGCATTTAACCTTATTCAGCACATGAAACACAAACTTTTAGAGGTCAATGGCTTCTTAGAAGGCCATTTTGGAGAATGTCCAGTTTTTAATTATTCCCAATGGTGGCTGTGGCTCTGTATACTGTTGGGAAATAGAAACCCATTCCCTTACCTGACCGTCTCATTCTTGCATGACAGAGCTCCGTTCTTGACTTGAGAACTTTTAATGCTTTACTAATGATGACTAGAGATGTGGGTGAGTCCAAAACTGGGCTAGTTCTTCCCAGAACCTCATACAATTACAAATACAGGCTCCCCTGAATTTGTCTCTGGTTTATAACAGGATTGGCTCCCACTGCTAAACAGCCCCTGCTGCTAATCCTTAATCATCTCAAGAAATATAACTTGCATTTGAGAAGTGGGAAGGAGGCAACAATTGGTAGGGATAGCTCATAAGAGGCCTTGTAATTTCCTGCTGGGGAGCAGGAGTTCATACTTCAAAAATTCAAAAACTGGGAGAAAACATTTTGAAAAATTCAAAAACTGGGAGAAAACAAAAGTTTTGCTGCTGTATTATTCTTTTCAATGGGATTTCTAAGCTGTATTTTGACCTGGAAATTAATCCCTGTGAATATTTTTTTTTCTATCCCTAGAGGTCACTGACTGAGCTCTGTTTTCACAGCCGCCTCTGCTACCCAGGGGGGAGGTGAGAAGAAAACTAGTAAAACTAAATGAAGGTTTATATAAATCTCAAAAGCAAACAGCACAAAATAAGCAAAGAGGTAGTACAGGAATACCTTCTTAATCTAAATGAATTTAAATCTCCAGGACCAGATGAACTACATCCAAGAGTATTAAAAGAGCTGGCAAATGTAATCTCAGAGACATTGGCAATAATCTTTGAGAACTCCTGGAGAACAGGAGAAGTCCCAGCAGGTTGGAGGAGGGCAAACATTGTCCCCATCTTCAAAAAGGTGTTAGGTAATTTCCCCCACAAGCCAGGTCCTCATTTTACCGACCTACGAAAGGATGGAAGGCTGAGTGAACTTGGAGCCCTTTGGGATCGAACTTGTGACATGGTGACTTGCAGTAATGGCATTCAACCACTGTGAAAATCTGAAATCCATTGAATAGGGGAAATCTGTGTGTCTGTAGGAGAGAGAAAGTTCACTTGGTACACAGTTCTGAAGATCCAGATCTAATTCAGATCTAGCCATTTTGGGTCCAGGCCTTGGGAAAAAATCAGGTTATAAAGATGATGATAATAAGAATTCAAACGAGGCTCCCTCAAGGAGAGCTCCTCTTTGCCTACCCAGAAAAAAAAGTGACTGGAGTCACAGGGGTTGTCTAGATGATGAAAAAACTCCTCATAGAATTTGAGGGGAATACCTTTTGTCCCAATGAGATCTCATGGTTTCACTCTTTTTGGAATGGGGGGGGGATGCAAAATCTGCACAAGAAAAGCCTTCATGGCTTTTCCTGAGATTTATATGTATATATATATATATATATATATGCAGAAATGCACATTACCACCCATTTGGACAACCGATTCGCAGCACAGCACATTCTGGAAGTGGAAACTGATAGGTCGGATATGTGCAGGTAGCGGGCTTGCCTGCAATGAAATGGTCAGAAGCAACATTTTGGAATTTCATGGTAGGGATCATGTGCTTTTTTGCAGTGCTGAGGTGACCAAACATATTTTTTTAAGCAGAAGGTTGCACTTCCACACCTTAGATTTAAAGTTTTAAAAAAATCTGTGCAGTGGCAGCAACTTGTGGATAATTTTATGTGAGTAATTCATTCCTGGCTACCATCTTGATTTGCAGGCATGGCTGCATGTGAACTTCAAACATAGATAATTTCACATACCAGTGATCTTGCAAAAAACCCATGGAGACAAATGAACACTGCTGCAGATTTGTGTTAATAGACAGCAATCCACATTATATTGCTCTTCTAGATGAGACCACAGACTGTTGAACCAAACTTCTGAAAAATAGCTGAAATACCTTCTTCTTTTGCTCTGCCCTGTTCTGTTTGCCAGTGTAGGAAGGCAGGCTGCTTCCTGCTGGGTTGATTGAGTGCAAAGTAATTAGCAGGTTTGAGGTTTACAGCAGCCGCAGTAGGTTGTTTGAAAGAAATAAAAGGTCACATACAGTAGTTGAGAGGGGAAATCCAGGACTTTTAAAAACAAACAGAGAAACTGGGAATGTAAAGATGTACCTATGATCACTGCAGCTGATCCGTGGCTATTGTACAGATAACAAGCTGAAATTGGGATGGGAAAATCTGTAGGTTTTCCTTTTTCTTGCTTTTAAATTTTTGACATGTCAGTTCTTTCAATTCCAAACATGAAGAAATTTACATATGTTGGTATCTTCTTCAAAAATGAACTGGGGAAAAAAATACTGTTCCATTTCTATCTTCCAAATTGAGTAGGTATAGCTACTCCCAGCATGGAAAGGACCATGTTCTGCCTGTGTGCCCTACCGGTGTTAAAGAAGAGGAGACTCTCAGGAAAAAAAAAAAAAAAAAAAAGAGGTGGCAACTCTAATTTAGCACAACATGTTTAAATGCATAGGGATTGAACCTTGCACTTTTTAAGTGGTAAATCCTAAAATTTCTGTGCTTGGAGAGATGAATCTGTCCATTTTTAAGTTTCTCCAATATTTGATTTTCATATATATAAAACCAGGCCCCTGAAAATGAATAGATAGATAGATAGATAGTTCATTCCATTCCCTATATGAAAAATTAGGACACATTTGTGCATCCTTATTTGAAAATGAAGCAAAAAAAAAAAACTCACCTACCTCTGCTTGAAAGCTATGCAAAAGAGCAAAGGGTTTTTAGGAAGGGGTCATGGAAAGGAGCATTGTCTACCAGGAACTCCTGAAGGCCTGGTAAAGTTGCTGGAGCTGGTTCAGCCCCTTCTAGTCCCTTTGGGAGATGTCCCATAGGTGGCCTGGTAAACTTGAACTATAAACTTTGAAGATGGCCTTATGTGAAATCCCATCATTTTGGATTTTTGTCAATAAATGTAGCTAGCTGCTACTTGCCATATGTTGGTGATGTGACACAAATAAGGATGCTAGTTGCTTCCTTGTGAAATATGATGGGATGTGTGTCCAATAGTGGCTTCTTTATTGCTGGTTGTATCTTAGAGCATTAATTTTGTGTAAGGAAAATCTTTCACCTCTGTAGATGCATATGTACTTTAAAACTATTTTTGTGCTGTTTGGACCTTAATTGTTGGTTAGAGTAATTGGATTCTGTGGCTAAAAGACTGTTAGTCCAAAGATGAAATGAGAAATATTCACCATCCCTTGTTCAATGGTGAGGAAACTCTTACATTTTATAGCCATCCATGAATGTGTACTCTATCAACAATAACTAGTTCATCACATTGTATTTACTTCTCATTCTTTTATCTCTATGTTTTTTCTCTCTCCTGACCCCTTTTAATATACCTATAATTTAAACTATGTGAAGCATGGTGTGTGAATTATCCACTCTGTTTGGTCTTCCATATTTGCTGCTATTTGGCAGCAAATTGAGTAGATTTCTTCATATGGACATTTTGTTACTCTATTTAAAATTATTTGTTGTAATCCTATACATGAGGTCCTTGTATTAATGTTGACTTATGGCAACCCCGTGAATTTCATTGGTTTTTTTAAGGCAAGAAATACTCAGAGGTGATTTTGCCAGTTTCTCCCTCTGAAATATAGCCTACAGCACCTGACATTTGTCGGTGATCTCCCATCCAAGATTGACCAGAGCTGACCCTGCTTAGCTTCCATGATCAGATAGGATCTGGTTCCTTTAGCGTATTTAGGCCTCATCTTCATAAACTACTTGATACCAATACTGATAAGATTTTTTTTTTTGGTCTCTGGTTATTTCAGCTCTTGTAGGACAATCATCTCCATGCCTCCCCTCCTCCTTGTCAACCTCCTCCTCTTCACCAATATGGACATCACATTTAGATGGGATTCTACTAATATATTTTTAAGGACCATATTAGTTTCTGCTTAAAGTTTATGCTCCCTCAAAGTTAGTTATGGATGATGACATTGTTTCCTTCTTCTGTCCCATTCTATGGAGTCAGGAGGTAACTAAAGGGAAACCTGGTGGAGTCATATACTTTGCTGAATGCTGACTGTCAAGAACCATAGCATGTGCCAAGATGAGAGCACAAACAGTGCCTTTTCATCAATGTGGAAGAGTCCTGGCACATTCACAAATGCTTGCCAGAATGTATTAATGCCCAGAGTGTGCCAACCAGCAGGTTCCATCTAATCCTGCTGTTGTGTAATGAATGAGATTATTGAGCAGAGTGAAGCTTAGGAGACAAAAAGCAAAACAAGCTAACTATCTCCACAACTGCAGACCAAAACTGGTGGAGGTCCAATTTTGTTGGAGTAGGTAACTTGTTAAGTCTACTCTGGAGCATAGTTTTCTCTTTCACACACAATACTGAGCCAAATTGGAAGTAGGGATCGATGGATCTACTTCTGATCCATGCCAGTTTCACATGTGTTAATGCATCCTGTTTCTCCATTAATCTGCGTTTTTAACGCCCCCTATCATTTCATGCATTTTTGAATGAACTTCTAACAAAATGCACATTTGAAACATGTGCTTTCTGCTCCAAGCATGTATTTCTAAACATATTGGCTGGAATCCTGTTGGAGCATGTCCCTTGTTTAATTTTATTTATTTATTTGATTTATATCCCACCTTTCTCCCAAAATGGGACCCAAACTATTGTGTGAACAGTTGTACTTTTCCCAGGGTCATCCTGCCAGGGGGTGGTAAAGGAACCCAGACAAAGGGCTTTATCAGACCACCCCTAAAAAGCCTGTTCTTTTGCCAGCATAACCTTTCTGTTTTTATGCCAGCAAAAGAACTCCCCATGCTGCACTTACCTTGCCTCCCATCCAAAGGCTTCCCTAGCAATGAACGAGGAAGTGAACAGAGCTCTGTTCACTTCCTTGTTCAAAATCCCATGGCTTCTCACGAGAAGGCACTCACGTGGGAAATTCAAAAAACAAAACAAAAACAACACACAAAAAGTTACACAGAGCACGTACACACACTTAAAAACTTACAAGTAATCCGGGGAGGGTCGTAAAAGTGCATCACTTACCTGGATGTCACAATATCACCCGGAAGTGTTCTGGCTGGACTGGCCATTGACGCTTGTTCATGTAAGTTAAATGGTGCGAGGTTTCAAACTCCGGCAATGCCAACACTAAAGTGCCATCTATTGATGGCTTAATAAAGAAGTACGAATTTTTTGACAAGACAGAAATGTGAAAGGGCGGCATTGTCTGGTATGTGTGCCCTTTTGCTTTTATGTGGTGTTGTTATGACACTGTATTTAGTGCATCTAATAAAGTCCAAAATCATTGTTGCTGAGATGAGAAAGCTGCTGGATCCAAGCAGCTTATTTGCACAATGCCTACCATCTTGAGGAAAAGAGCAGGATCCTTGGAGCCTAGGTGTTCTGGGAAGGCTGTCTTGAATAATCACCTGCCCCACACTGGAAGGCTAGCACTAGAGAAATAGCCTGCTTAGAAGTATCAGGCTTCTTCTTCTGATCCCAACAATAACTTTGTCTGCCTTCTTTTGCCATTGCTACACCTTAGACCTCCCCACTCTACTGCCACCTACGCTCACACACTGTAGTCACCCAGCTTCATTTCAGCCATTTTTTTCCTCCAAGTATGAATTTCCAAATGTATTTTACCCTAAAATGTGCATTTTAATATTCATCTTGGTATATCTTTTGAGCCAATAATTGCAGTGCAAATATAACAGAAGGGTGAAATCCAAAGAATTGCTGCAATCTGATCCAGTTCAGGAAGTGTGCATCAAGCTAGTTCATCTCAAAATATGGGCCAAACAAATCCTTAACCATCCCTATTCAGGAGACTGTTTTGCAACTCCCAGCTCTTAGAACAAAAAGTAGCTAGCTTCCATTAAAAATGTGTTGGCAAGGAAACAGGGGTGAGGGGAGAAGACCTGTGCCACAACTCAAACTTACTTCCTCAAGCCTGTGACAATAAACTTGCATTACAATCCTATGAATATCTACTCAGAAGTAAATCTCATTAAGTTCAATGAGATTTAGTACAAGGTAAACTCTTTAGGTTGCAAGGCTGTCTGTGAAGACCTTTACCTTGATAAATTGAACCAGTAGTTAAGAACACAGTGACCTAGTAGTTAAGAACAAGGTGACTCTTCTTTGAAAAGGGACTGAGGATGAAGAATGTTGATGAGATTCACCAAATTAATGAACATTTTTGACAAATCCTGGAAATATAGGCAGTGGGCATGAAGAACTGCAAGAGAAGCTAAATGCATTAAAATACCTAGAATCAATCTATCTATCTATCTATCTATCTATCTATCTATCTATCTATCTGTAGGGTTAGTTGCTAATGATTTAGGACATCTGTGATTGTTTTTCACTGCCTTTTAAAAAATGCTGTGTCTTAGGGAAATAGGGAACTGTGTTGTAGACCAGATAACTAGTCTCTCTGGTTCAGTATTGTCTGTACTGACTGACAGCAGTTCTGTGGAGTTTCAGAGAACAACTTTTCCCAGATGTTGAGAGATGTTGGGTACTGAATCTGGGATCTTTTGCACAACCTGCACATTCTCTAGCTTAGAGATACACTGTTCCCTGAAGAATTTGTTTAACTGTAATAGACCTATATGTTTCTACCATCTTCTCTGTTTATCTGATGAAGTACAGGTTGCCTCACCATATCCACGACATTGGTATCTGGGGTTTCATTTAATGGCATGACTCTATGGTCAATTAAGCAGAGTCACACTGGAGGACCTCCAGATGCCTAGAGAGGCATTTTCTAGGTCCTCCAGCGTGATTCTATGGTATTCTATGGCAGCTTGCTATTATACACTGTTTCACTTACAAACAATAATTCCAGGAATGTACCCACCAAGGATACAGGTGGGGGTGGGGAGACCTGTATAATGTTCCCTACTATGAAAACCCATGATATAATATCCAGACTAGTTCAGAGCTGACCAAAGTAATAAAAGCCCTAGTTACATTTGGACCACCTTGCCCACACATTAAGTCTAGGATTGACAGAAAGATTCTTATCTGTGCTTCAAAAACAAGAACCGACCTTCACAATGGCTGCATCTAAATAGAAATTTTCTTTGCCCTGGGAGGCTGGATTGGCTTTTAAAAAAAGCTGTACTTTACTGCATATTTACCCAAACTCGCTGATCTCAGCATGAAGATCACCACCAGAAGCTGGATGGCCTCTGTTGGGAGTGCTTTGATGGGGTATTCCTGCATGGCAGAATGGGGTTGGACTAGATGGCTCTTCTCTTCCAACTCTATGATTCTATAATTCTATGGTTCTATGATCACTACAGAATGGATATTTATAACTAGGTGACTAAATATCAGAGATATGAAATGCATGAGACTAATCTAAGGAGATTATCAGACACATCAAAAGTGGTGTTACAGCAACGCCAGTAGATCGCAGAAGGGCTCCCTTACCAGACAATGACGTTGCCCCATTGTTATGCACCCATTCTACTGCCATTCCACGTGTGCGGCTTTTTATTAATGGGAGAAGCTGTCAATAGATTCCCCCATTCCGTTTCTGTCATGGATTTTCCTGTGTGTGACAAAGTGCCCCATTTCACTGGCGAGATCCCAGAGTCAATGGGCAGTCCCTGACAGAACACTTCTGGATGAGGTTGGGGCACACTTTTTATGACCCTCTCTGGGTTACTTGTACATTTTTAAAGTGTGGTTTTGTGCTTGCTGTCACTTTTTTTGTGTTCTTTTTAGATTTATTTTTGAATTTTCCACGCTTGTGTTTTCTCACAGGAATCCATGGGATTTCATTCCAGGAAGTGAACAGAGCTCCGTTGGAGTTCCATTCACTCCTTGGCTGCCAGAACGATGGGATAGGAGGTATGTGCAGTGGGGAGGGTGATTGTGGCAGGACAGGGGCAGGAGTGGAAATTGTGGGATAATCTCCTTTATGTGTAGGTAATTATGCATTACAACAGGCTTTTCTTTCCAGGGAGGATTTCCTTCCAAGTCATATCTGTCACATTTGAACATAATTTGTCTAGAGAAGGGTGAACCAGACAGTAAAAGTTCTAGTAACCAGCCTCTATGATGAAAGTATTGAAGAACAGCAGATGTTTAGCTTGAGTAATATAAAATTGAGAGGTGACATACCAGTCATCTAAGGTTGCCAGTTGAAATAAAGGACAGGGCTCCTGCCCATTAATAGTTGTGTAAAAGAGGGAATTTCAGGTTTCTCACTAACAACACCTGTTGAAGTTCCTTTTTCTGCATAATAATTAGAAGGACAGCAGTCCTGTCTCTTATTCCACCTGCAATCCTATCTTTAAATATCTGAAAGGATGTCATGTAGAAGATGGAGCTAGTATGTTTTCAGCTGCTCAAGAGACAAGGGAGATTTTCACACCAGCTATCTGTCCTGTTGCAGGCATGGAACAGGGTCGCTGAAAGATTTCTCTTTTAGATAATAGCTGGAGATAAAATCCCTCCATCATGGCAACAATCATTGATAATATTGATACCAAAACCAGACAAGGATTTGATGGACCCTGGATCATACAGGCCTATATCATTGATGAATCAAGATGCAAAGTTATTATCAGCAATAATGGCAAAGAGAATGAATAGTTGTATGTATATATATATATATATATATATATATATTTGTTTTTTTGATAATCTTTCTATTAATGATATTTATCAACCTTAAAAACACATTAAACAAAAAAGAAATGAAAAAAAAATAAATGTCAATATATTGTATGTATAAATATATATTAAAGGACCAATGTGGATTTGTGAAAGGAAGACAAATGTCAAATTTAATAGGAAGGGTGTTAAATAAAATACATATAATCGACAAAACAAAATTAAAGGCAGGGATATTAGCATTAGATATATTTAAAGCATTTGACTGTGGGGAATGGCCAACATTAAAAATAATATTGAAAGAATTTGGAATGGGGAAGAGGTTTAGAGGATTAATAGATCAATTATATTTCCATAACACAGCTACAGTGATGGTTAATGATGGAATAACAAGAGAGATAAAAATAATGAGAGGAACAAGACAAGGGTGGCCACTTTCTCCAATATTGTTTGCAATGGTAATAGAAATTCTAGCAAATGTGATAAGAAATGATAATAGTATAGAAGGAATTGGAGTAGAAACAAAACATAAGATAAGCTTGTTTGCTGATGATACATTGCTAACAATTAAGGAATTGATTAACGGAATAGAAAAAATTAAAGAAAATTTAAAATTATTTGGGGAGATGACAGGTTTACAGGTTAATTGAAATAAATCAGATATGATGTTGTTTACTTATACTAAGGAAGAAGAAAATATATTTGTAAAAGAGAAAAAATTAGAAGATTAAAAAGTAATATTAAGTATTTAGAAATAAATATTACAAAAGATTTAAAAGAATTAGAAGAGAAAAATATTAAGGAAAGAAATGGAAAAGAAGTTGGAAGAATATAAAAATATTCAGCTATCATGGTTTGGAAGAGTAGTTTTAGTTAAAATGAAAATATTACCTAAAATAATATTTTTGTTTAGAATGTTTCCAATAAAAACATCAGAAGTAGAATTGAAAAAAATGGCAAAATATGTTGAATAAATATTGTAATGGAGGGGAAAGGACAAGACTAAATAAATTATTTTGGTATATATCACAGAAGGAGGGAGGACTTTGCCTTCCCCAAATAAAAGGATATTATGAAGCTAATCAATTTAGATATGTTATAGAAGGAATTGTAGGACAGGGGGATTTAGAATGGTTAGAGATAGATATAGGGAGAATAGAAAAGAGAATATGGAACATTTTTTTGGTGATTTTACAAAAAAGGAAATTAAAGGAATTGAGAACCCATTTCTGCAAAATATATGGGAAATATGGTATAAATATAAGAAATAATTTTTGCCTATTGATTCAGTATTAACACCGGTTATAATGGGAAAAAAATTCCCAAATAATTTGAAGGAAAAAATGGGAAAGGAATTAAAGAAAAGAGGACTAGACAAAATAGAGAGATGGATAGGATGGATGAGTGAGAAAGGGAGTATAAGAGAGAAATTATGTGGAATGAAAATTTCATGGTTTAATTGCATACAGTTAGAACAATGGATTAAAAATTGGAAAAAGAATCATAAAGAAACAAGGGAATTCACAAAATTTGAAAATTTGGTGAAAAAAGGTGAAAAGAGGGATGATAATGAAAGTTTGAAAGATATTACAAGTGAATAATATAAAATATTGATAAAAAATAAGGATAAAAAAGACAAAGGGGAATATTTAAGGAGAATATGGGAGGAAGATCTGAAACTGGAGATCATGAATGGGATAAGATTTGGAAACAAAGACAACTAAAAAATATGTCAATACGGATCAAAGAAAATTTATGGAGATGGTATTTGACAACAGCAAGATTGCATAATATAGACAAGAATAACTCTAAATATTGTTGGAGAGGTTGTCAAGAAATAGGTACATATATGCATATGTGGTGGAATTGTAAATTTGTAGAGCAGTTTTGGGAAATGGTTTTTATAGAAATAGAGAATATTCTGAATAGAAATATAGAGAGGAAACCGAGTATAGCATTGATGTTAATTTATAACGGAGAGAATGGGAACCAAGCAGAAAAGGATTTAATAACAAATTTATTAACGGCAGCAAGATTAATTATAGCAAGACATTGGAAAATGCAAATAAATGTACAAGTGAAGGAGTGGTATAAAGAAGTTTGGAAAATGGCAATAAATGATAAGTTAACATGTAGAATTAAAGTAAGAAGAGGAAGTTGGAAAGAAAATGATTTTGATAAAATTTGGAAAGCATTTGTTAAAAAAGTATTACAGACAAAAGATGGGAGGTTACCTCCACGAGAAGAAATGAGATTCTGGAAAGATTAGGTAAGGGATAATGGCTCCAGTGAAGGGGAGCACTGAGGTCGGGGGGGGGATAGGGGAATTAATATTCTTGAAAAGAATCAAATAGTAAAAATTGTGATGGTTATGGTAATATTATGTGTTATTATGTGTTATACTAAATAAGTATTGACTGGATATTATAATGTACGATTATAAAATTAATAAAAATATATTTTTTAAAAGAGATTTCTCTTTTAGATGATGTTCGCCCCCTTCTGTGCCCCCTACATGACTATTCTGTTTTCTCCCTGTGATATTTCAATTACGGGGAGAAGTCGTTAATGACCACCCATTCCGTTTCTGTCATGGAATCACGGGTGGTCTGAAAGGTGTCCCATTCCTCTCCCGTGATGACAGCTGCAGGGGGGGGGTCCGTTCTGGACACTTCTGGGCAAGAACAGGACCCCCAGGTATATATATATATATATATTAAAAATTGTACTTTGTTTTTGGTTTTGACGTTGGGAGGTTACTTTTGAATTTCCTGCATGGCCGCTTTCTCATGAGAAAGAGCAGGATTTGGCTTCACTGTTGTGCATTTGCTGTGCAAATGCATTTTAAAGCATTTACAGCAGTGAAGCAGAGGGGAGAGGGAGGACATGCCTGCTGTGGGATTAAGGTTAGTGTGTGAACATTTTCCTTAATCCCATAGCAGGGATGGGAGAGGGGTTTGTGGAGCAGAAATGGGGCATTTGGCCCCATTGTGAAAATCTCCAAGGACACAAACCAGTGGGTCCAAATGGCAAGAAAAGAGGTTCCACTTAAACATTGAGAAGAGTTTCCTGTCAGTGAGAGTTTTTTTGCAAGTGGAATGAGTTCCCTCAGAAGGTTGGTTCTCCTTATAGTGGTTGGATGGGCATTTCTTAGGAGTGCTTTCGTTGTGTATTCCTGCATAGCAGGGGGTTGGACTAGATAGCTCTTGTGGTTCGCTCTGACTTTATAATTCTATAAGATGCCTTTGCCTGTGAAATCAAAACTGCTTCTAGAAGGATGATGCTGTAGTCATGGGTTAATATGACTACTGCTATGGATAGAAGAGAATTCTATTGAGTTAATTTTTTGATAAAATTTCCAAAGTTGGAAAATTTCTTCAAGAATGTGCTGGAAAGAACATGAGCTATTTAAGCCCCCCCCCAAAAAAAACCCCTCCCCTACATATCACAGAAAGTGAAGTGGAGAGGTCCACCTGTCCAGAGAGAAGGCTTTGTGTGTTCAGCTCTTAAATGTTTGGGTTTGAATCCTTTTGGATTCAACCATATTTGTGGTGCTGAATTAGAGTTGCTGCCTCTTTTTTTTCCTGACAGGCTCCTTGTCTTCAATAGCTAAACAACAGGCATGCACAACATGGCTGTTCCTTACCAGCGATAGTTGGACTTATTCAATTTGGCCAGGGGAGATGGATGAGAATTCCATTTAATTCATTTTAGAACATAAGATTCACAAATTTCACTGTAACCAGGCTTGGAAAAAGAATTGAGATGTAAAAAAAACCCCAACCCACCACATGGATATGAGGAAAAATGAAATTAACAGATGCATCCAGTCCAATGGGCTTTTCTCCATTTGGTGGGAAAGGGCCTAATATAATCTAGAATGAAGAGATGGGATTTTGATGGGGAAAATCGTGATAGCAGTCATGGCAAATATATCAGGATTCCTTATTTAAGCCCAGCAAAACAGAATTTAAAATGCACGAAACTGAACTGTTAGAAAAGACTACTGAGTTCTTGATAGTGGAAACTCTGTGACTCATCCACTGGGTTTCCTAAATAATACCAGAAGGGGTAGAAGATTGCCAATGGAGGAAAGGATGCCTGGTGGAAGGCTGATGGATGGATGTTCTTTACCCCTAGGCGTGTCTTGTCCCTCTGTATCTGTATCTGAATTAAAGGAATACATAGTTCTGCAAAGAAGGTTCAGTAGCAGAATGTGAGTTTAGCCTTCTGATAGGAGGAAAAACTCTATCCTTTTGATTGAAAAGATAGCTAGATGAAGTTAGCCATTGTTACTTGGGGTGAGGGGGAACCCATTGCAGGGGACAGCTGCATGCATACTGGTTTAAATATCATAAAATCATAGAGTTGGTAGGGACCACATGGACTATCTAGTCCAACCTTCTGTCATACAGGAATACACAACTAAAGCCTTCCTGAATCAAGGCATCCAGCCTCCAAAGACCTCCCAAAAGAAGAGTCGTTTGAGGTAGCCTGGTTCATTGTTGAACAGCTTTTTACATAAAGAAGTTTTTGCTAGTGTTTAAATGGAATCTCTTTTCTTGTAATTTGAAACCAGTGGTTCATGTTCTAGCCTCTGGAGAAGAAGAAAATTGACTCTATCTTCTACATAACATTCCTTCAGGTATTTAAATATGGCTATCATATCACATCAAAATCTCCTCTTCTTCAGGCTAAACATACCCAGCTCCCTAAGCTTTTCTCATAAGGATTGGTTTCCAGAGATTTTGCCATCTTGGTCACCCTTCTCTGAGCATGTCGCAGCTTGTCAATATCCAAATATGTTTGAGCCTTAACGTGAGTTTATCTGCTGAGCAGGCAATTACCTGCTGAGCTGGCTGCAGTCTCTGAGAGATCCACTGTTCCAAGAGCTGAAAACGGAATAGGGTGTCATGTGTCTTTCACATGTCAAGGAAATGTCTATTGACCATCGGGACAGAATGGGTGAGGCTTAATGCCAACTATCACTCAAAAAACCAGGAGCTCACAACTACAGTACAGTTTTCTTCTTAGTTTATCAGAAGTTTATCTTAAGCAGAGTTTTGAATACTTTCTCCATTTCTGCTGCCAAGTGAACTATACCTTCCCTTCTAATGTCAGGCAACTTTGGATAAAATGTTGTTATCGGTTGCTCTCATCATCAGCTTTAGGCTTAACACAGTCAATTTCTGTGCTCTTTGAGATATATTCATCTATTGATAGCTCTCTGCATGAAAATAAATGCTTTCCTTGTTGAATATATGCCATGGAATTTTTAAAAAGGCAAGCCTTAACCTTTGGGGTTGTGTACAATGGGGGAAACATGCCTTCCTAGGACTATCAAAGAGACAGTTGAAAGAATTGTATTTTGTTTTTACTTTATATTTTAATAACAGACGGTTGGTTACTTGATATAGCCAATGACTTTGTACTACAGCCCATGGCAGTCATAAGATGAAAACAGCTGCATATTTCCCTTCAAAAAAGTAAAACGTTGGATGTACTTATTTGTTTTTGTTTTTTACAATGAAGATCAAATCAATAGACTAATCATTTCTTACACAACATGGGAAATGAGACTGAAGTACTCCCCCTTTAGTTCCTGCATCCATTGCCTCTTCCCTCTCCCCAAAGTGGAGAATATAATTTTGCTGGATTTCCTGTAGAAAATTATTTTCAAATAAAGAAGCACTGGCAAGTGGAAATACTGTAATGATAATAATAACTCTCATAATGAGTTAATGCAGTAAACTGCAATATGAAGGTACAGATTAGTTGTGTGGCACAAAGCTCCTTTTTAAACTATGTGAATCACTTTTGCTCAAAGCAAGTTCAGAGGAGATAAAGCAAGCCCATGCTTACTCTATATTGACAGTGTAATGCTAATACAGTATCTGTTTGGCAAAATCACAGGATATTTTCTGCTCCCAGTTATAAAGCTGGGAAGAAAGGATACCTCACTAAGGAGATTATCACATGGGTAAAATATCCCAGGACAGGGATGACAGGAGATTGCTAAAAGGCCTACCTTTTAGACGATGTCATCCCTGTCCTACGATGCTCCCGTTCTGCTCCTGTTCCTCCCTTGCTTCCTCTTATTCACGGAAAAATCTGTGAATAAGAAGCCTGTTCCGTTATCATAACAGAATGACAGGAGAGTGAACAGAAGCCCTGTTCTGCTCCTGGGATGACGACGGAACATGACGTCACCAGGAGGTCTATGCTGGACACTTCCGGGTGTGATCGGGACAGCCAGTTTATAATAGAAACAAATACAATCAGACCCATAGGTGACCAGAATAAAATAATGAATGCGTTTGGGTTTGTCTAAATCCCTTTGAAAATAGGTGTAACTGATATTATTAACAATTAGGAGAATAGTCCGTAGAAGAGTTGGGTCAGTTGACAGCAGCAACATCCAGCACTGGAAGCTGGCCTCATCTCAGTGGCAATACCACTGGCAGTTATAGTCCAAAAAGGTAATTTTCCTAAGCTCTTGACAGCAACAATGGCGGCCCTAGACCTAAATCTTATTGTTAGTCTTAATTAAAGTAAGCTCTGTTGAATTGATGGGATTTATCTAGGTGTTGACTCACCATTCAGCAATTGGTTCAATGGGTTTACTCTAGCTGGAGAAGAGGAAAGTCTTAAGCAGTGGCAACTGGTGGCTCCTATTTCAGGTAGGTGGTGAATCCACTCCAGGTTTTAATTGCCTTTAAAGGAGCTCTCCAAAGTGCTGATTCTAATTAGGAAGAGCTCCTTTAAAGCCTGGATCAAGCCAAGACTCATTGTCCTACTGATGGAGGAGCCGCCAGATGCCTCTGGTCTGAAGATACTCAAAATATCGTTATTTATTGGTAGAAAAGCCCAACACATCCACAGTTGATGTACTCATAAGGCCTTCCTCAAGGGGCTACTTAGGATCAAACTTCAGAAATGTTTGAAGCAGGAACGTACAACTCATAGGAATCCCAGCAAGATATGTCAATGATGCATTGACATCATTGTACTTAGGTTACTTAGCTGTCAGTCTCTCATATAACTCAAAATGCCTTTTGTTCCAGCTAGTCCTGATTTCCCCCTTTTCTAATTTAATTGATTGCCTATGTCTGTGTTTGTTTATTGCCTTAGTAGGTCTCATCAGCAGCCACCTCCTTCTAGGCTGTGCTAACCAAATGGTGGTTTACTACACCAGCAGGAACCAGCAGGGTCATGTGCAGCAGGGACCATAACAGGTGCCCAGTGTCATAGCCCTATGATGTCATTTCCATTATGGGTACCCCAACAAGAGGTTGCATCAGTAGAGGCTGGGGGCTTTGCTGTCAGTAAGGCAGTGAATCCATGCTAGGCTTTAGTCCAAAATTTAAACAAGCTATCCAAGGTGCTAAATATTATCCCCCAAAGTTTGGATTAAAACCTGGAGCAGGTTCATAATCAAATGGACAGTGGAGCCACCAACCTGCACTGGGCTACATTCTGCTTTTACTATGATATGATTGGCTGTCAGATTAGAATCCCATTCTATACTCTTTCTTCTCAAGAGAGACAAGAAGGGTTATGGGTTTTGGCTTTCTGCTTACTTCAGGGAGAATGCTTTATCTTAAATGCCTCATTCGCCATTTTGACATAATGCTGTTATCAGCAGTAAGATGGTGATCTAAAACAAGTTAGGTTCCAAACTATCTTGTTTTCTTCTCTTGAAACAGTTCAGCACATGAACAATATTGCTTGATAGCATTGGTGGATCTGGGAAGACAGCAGAGCTTGGGAAAAGTCCCTTTTTTAGACTGAAAGCTTTTGGGGAATTCTGGGAATCATAGTACAAAAAGAAACTTTTCCAAGTTGCGGAAGAGACGATGTCATTGGAATAACTGGAATGTGTTATCGTCCTTTAGGTCAGGTGAGCATTTGGCTTTGTCCACACAGTCCTTTAATAAACTTCTCAGTACAGACAGAGATGCACACAGGACTGTAGGGTGGCAGGCCAGGAAATAACTTAGAACTTAAGATGTCAGCCATACCAATCTGCATATCTTGAGCTGCTTTTTCCTCTCTTCACCCAGATCCCCCAAATGACACAATGTCTAGGACATTTTGTTCTTCTGCCACCACCATCACAGGTGGTGGTCACAAATAAAAGGAGAAATGACAGAGAAGCCCAGCAACAACAACGTACTGAGATGAAGCATGGGAGTTCTATTATATTTAAGATTTTTTGTTTAATTACCCTTCACACAGTTTTAATTCCATCCCTGTCTGCCCTGGCCCAATGCTCTTCATGCACAATGAAGAACACATCTGAGTATGGGAACCTGTTCTATGTGTGCAAGTTTCTCTCCCCATGACTTACACCACTATGTGGGTGTGCATGTGTATAGCCTATGTCCATACAGCAGCTTTCCCTATACAGATACATCCCTTCAACATGCTAAGAGAGTACATTGGAAAACCACGGAAGATGAAAGAAGAGATAGTAGATACTTTGGGATACTGGCATAGCAACTAGTGACTGATGATAACCTGGCTGTGCTCTACCTGAGGAAGTGTGGGGGCAAGAGCTACCTCTAGTCCCTCCTAGCAGACTCTGGCCCATCACCTGCTCCAGCCGTGACTCAGCAGAGTCTGACAGCTGGTTCCATCTGCCCCTGCTGTAGAATTCAGGGAGCTGGCAGATAAAAGCAGGAGTTGGGCATGCCACTGGTGGGGTCACCCCTTTTGGGGAAGCCACTTTGGGGGTGACATGAGGGTGAGGGCTGGTGCCGGAGCCTGTCCTGCTGCTGTGCAAGAAAGAAAATCTGACCTGCTTAGAAGCACTGCCTTGTTGCAGTATAGAACAGACTATCTTGAGGGGACAGGAGATGAATTGCCAACTAAGGGAGGGAGATAATGGTATTCAGAGAGCAGCCATTCAAGTGGTACAGGGTAGAGGGAGATATGGAAATGGGAGAACGTTGCATCATCCAGGGGATAAAATTTATAATAGGGTATTGTTTACTCCCAAACTGTCTCCTGCACCAAATAATCTGGATAGCCATGGCAGCAACACCCCTGGGTTGAAAATGCTGCTGCTTAACACCGGGTCAGTGAATGGTAAAACAGATGCCATCCAGGACCTGATCCTGGATGAACATGGTGACATGGCATGTATTACAGAGACCTGGTTGGATGAGGCTGGAGGGGGGTTAATCTCACTCAGCTTTGCACACCAGGTTTTTCTGTGCAGCAGCAGGTGAGACCTGGAGGGTGGGGAGGTGGAGACGCAGTGGTCTTTTGGGATAATATCTACCTGACCAGGCATCCTATCCCTCAATCTACAGGTTTGGGTGTGATATTTGAAGGTGGGTAGCTGGGACAGATGAGGGATTCTATTGGTGTACTGCCCAACCTGCTGCCCAACAGTCTCCCTTCCTGAGCTAGCCAGGGTGATCTTGAGGATGGTGTTGAATCTCCATGGCTGTTACTGCTGGGGGACTTCAACATTCATGCTGAAATTACCCTGTTGGGAGTGACTCAGGATTTAATGTCCACCATGACAACCATGGGTCTGTCCCAAATGGTATTTGGCCCCACTCATGTTGCTGGGCACACTCTAGACCTTGTTTTCTGTACAGGGGGAGATGATGGTGATCTGGCAATGGAGGAGCTTTCTATCACTCCATTGTCATGGGCAGATAACTTCTTGGTCAGGTTTAGGCTTGCTGGGACTCCAAGCATAAGCTCTCATCAACTTGGTCTACTTCCTCAGATGCATGAGGAAGTATTCTCTGTGCATCTGAGGAAGTAGGCCAAGTCTACAAAAGCTTATGCAACAACTTCTTTCTCTCAGTTAGTCTCAAAGGTGCTACAGGATCCCCTTGCTTACTTCTGTGCAGAAAAGGCCACATGCATTTTTCACGTGGAATAAGTCTCTAACTCAAAAGATTCTTGTCCTTGCAGGATTCTCCTCATCAGGATGACCCAACACTCAGGAAACCCTTTTGTATCTGAGATTCAAACACTTATGAATATTTATGAATATCCCAACTTATAGTTTTAAAAGCTGAGCCAAAATTTTAGACTTCTCCTACTCCCCTTTTCTACCTAGCCTGATGAAGAGTTCTGGAGAACCTGAAGGCTTGACATAATTGTGGAACTGTGATTGGCCCTACTGAACATATTGATTGCCTGTGGATTTTGTTTTATTCTGGATTTTTGCAGCTAGCTTTGTTTTTGTAGTAACTTCAGAGGTGTCAGTAGATGTGACTTTTCCCTCTTGTGGTGTGAAAGGTTGAGCACAAGGCTTCACGGGAATTTTAGTGGGTTGAAAAAGAGCCAATTTCCTTTCTACTTCCAGTAAAAAGTCTGTTTATATTTACAAGCGAAGGGCTTTGTCTAGTCTGTTTATCAGAGAAGGCACTGAAAGACATAGAAACAAAAGTAAAGGGTTTAAAGGGGGATAAAGAAAGAGAGTTAAGAGAGAGTGATTTTTTGGCAAGTTTAAATAGAACTACCTACACACAACCATTTTGCAGAGAAGCCAACAAGTTTCCTGAAGCTGTTGCCGCTTCTGCTGAAATCAGTGATACCAGTGACACCTGTGTGGGCCTTGTTTTCTTCATATCATGCATACAGTGCACTCAGTGATACCTGCAAACCCACCTTCCACATGTCAGGGAGCATGTACTAAGATAATTGCCAGTCATTTAGATGTGAGTTTTTCCAATTTTGTTCTTACAAGAGGGGCTTTGAAATTTAAACTGGGGAGAAAGGTAGAATTTTCCTTTCTGTCTCAGGTGAACTACTTGTTTTTTGGAATTAACACTGAAGGCTCACTTTATTCTTTCATTGAGATTGTTGTTGTGGTTTTTTTTAAAAACAACAACAACAACAACAACACTAGTTATTTCCCTGATAATTTTTTTAAGTTTCTCCCTAAAGGAATTTTACAAAGAAGTAGAGGGTATGAAAAAGATTAAGCATAACTTCCCTTACCCTCCCCTCCTTTTTAATTCACACAGCCTGCCGAGATGTTTTTCCATTAAAAAAAGAGAGCTGTCCTTATATATGCATTTATTTGTGTACTCTTTTGTCCTTTACTAGTTAAAAGTATTCACCTCCATGTGGCTGCATGGGCACTGAATTGCAGCACTTAATCGTGCAGATAAGCACTTGGCAAACTCAAATTCTTCTGCATCTCTGAATATATTCTGCTGCACCCCTGCAGTTGTGAACAACACTTGTTCATAAGCAATTATCAGTGGTTGCAGAACTGAATTGCTTGTCCCAGTGGTAGCTGGTAGAAAAGAGGCACACAGGAACATAAGAAAAGCCCTGCTAGATCAGAGCAAAGGCATATGTAGTCCAACATTCTGTTCACATAGTGGCCAAACAATTGTTTATGGGAATACCACCAACAGGACCTTAATGCAACTGCTATTGGTATTCCCCAATAATAGATAACCAAAGGCATACTACTTCTGATACTAGATGTGATGTATATCCATCCTGAGTGGTAGCTATTGATAGCCCTAATATTCACAAATTTATCCAGTCCTCTTTTAAAGTCATCAATTTTGGAAATCAGAACTACTCTGGCACAGCCAAAGCAATGGCTCATGTAGAAAAATAAGTGGTAGCATTTACTGGGGGACTATACTTTTGTCTCATATTTTAATTAATTAGTGTCTCATAACATATCTGGCAATTTCTCATCTGTTGACTGCTACAAAAGGTCAGTTTTCCAATAAGGTATCACTGCATGTTGTTGGCAGCATCAAATAAATATTAAAAGATAGCACAGCAATATCATGAGGTATGGAAATTCCCAGGAGCTACAATTCCTCCATACCTGAGAACAGAGTAGCATTTGCACTCATAGCAGAATGAAGCCCATTTTTTGTTTAACTTATGGGACTGGTGGTACACAACACTACCCTTTTCCTTTTGGGATGGGCTGCCTCACCTATAGTGACACTAATGGTTTTAGAATACCCCATCCCATTTGAGCATGACAGGCTTTCAGGGACATTTGACTCGAGTACCCAAGGGAAAGGTGTTCACACATAAGACATCTTCACCAAGGATTGTCCTCTGTGAAGGAAAGACACATAGCTACGCAGGTGAGTCTGCTGTAAGCCAATAGTAACATAGTACATGAAGATATCTGGATGAGATTCAAACCAACAGATGTATGATCAAAGGTTTTGGCTCGTAATGAAGCTGGTCCTTGGAATAAAGTAGCAGAGGGCATCTTAAGTGAGCAGAAACATATGAGGAAATTATATATCTGATAAGTAATGAAAGATGTTTCTGCTGGCTACTACTATATTGCTAAGAAGGAGGTGACATTGACGAGGAGGAGATTTGACGTTGGTGGAAGTCAGATCTGAGAGTATCAATCTGTTGGTGGGGAAACAATAGGGTGGACAATACAAATAAAGAATGCAACAAGGAACTCCAACTTGCTATTTCTTATCTCCATTACTGTCGTAGGCAGATATTTGCTTATATAAGCATGGTTGCACTGTGTTCCACTTCAGTCTTAATTACAAATAAAAGGTTACTTGTAATTGCTTCCAGTAATGAAGGTGTTATTAAGTTACATTGTAATTATAATAACAAGGAATAACCGCTCATTTGCCATGTAACTGTAACCTTTTTAGATCCTCTTACAGTCACAGTGTGTGTGGCTTCATTTAATGGTTGAGTTAGGTTCAAGTGCTACCTCATACTGGGCCTTGTAATGCTATATACACATTGGCTTTTAATTAATGAATTAGTTAAATTTATATCCTGCCTTTCTCCCAATATGGAACCAACATGGCTCACCACATGAATTAAACCAGTGGATAAATACAAAGGTTAAAAATAAACAAACAATCACATTAAAAATATTAATTTAAAACAGTTTTTAAAGAGGCTATTAAAATACAGTAATAATGCTAAAAATATAGTACAACACATCCCACTTCACAATAGACAGTTAACACTAAAAAACCTGGATAAAGAGAAAGGTCTTCACTTCTTGCTTTTAAAAAGAAACTGGATACTTAAAAAATAAAAATAAAAGTGATTGTTCCAGTCACTTTGAGAAATGGAGTCACTTTAAAAAGTTTCTTTTTTAAAAAAATTGTTAACTCTAAGGGCAATGAACTATGTTGCAGGGCCTTGAAATTATTATTGTAACTAATTACTTTTAAAGTAACTTTCAAGCTCTTGATATGATATCTTGAATTCTGGGAAGTGCAAGGAGGCAAAGCCAGGGTGTTGCCAGGCATAGTCTTCTGAGAGGAATAAAGACTAAAGATTACAGTTGGATCATGTTTTATGTGAAAACAGGGAAGAATGTGGTGGGTTTTTTTTAAAAAAAATCTCCCCCTTTCTTTGTGTGCCCCTTTCAGATGGGAAATGGCCTTTCCTTGTTGAACACATGAAACAGAAAGTTTGGAATGAGACTGTCAATGGTGCATAGAAAGAACTGCATGTTCCCAGTTGCACAACAATCTGGGAACACATGAGAAGGCTCTGATCAACTGCTGAATGTCCTCTTGCTGTTGCCTGGTCTCTTCAGCTCCCCTACAAAACATAAAAGGGAGCAACAGAGCACCAGTGATGATTATCAAGGAAAGTCACTCAGGATGACACTAGCTTGAACTGTGTGAAGAGCATGTGGTAAATACTCTGAGTTCTTAGCCGACCAAAACTGGGGCTGCCTTTGTGTGTCAGAGGGTATATGAAAGTGGGAAATGTTATGTTTTAAATAAAGACTCTTCTGCTGCCAGGCTAGAAATGTCAGCAGCATATTGAATTACTATTGACTTCATGGGCCAAGTCTTCACCCTCCATTCCCTTCCTAATGCATCTCATCCACCAATGTCTCCTCTCTCCTTTCTACAAAGCGTTGTCTAAACAGCAACCAAAGCACTGAGCTCTCAACCCTTGTGACTTTGAGATGGGGTGGGAGAAGGTCTTCTTGATCTCCTTCAAACAAACCTGGCAAGTTTCAACAACAGCAAAGCAGGAGATAATCTCTGTCCTGCCTGCCTTCCCTCCAAACCTCTTCATTATGACTCCGTTGGCTTCAAAAGTTAAGAATAGAGTGACCTTTGTAAAGCAAATCTTGCTTCCCAGCAATCCCCCTAGAGAGGCAATGCAAACAGTAACAAAATAATAATGGCTGGCATCAGTATTGCATTTACAGATTTGTAACCTAGAATTACAGTTCTGTAATTGGTCTGTATTCTCTAATCCAGTGGTGTCCAACCTGTGGCCCTCCAGGTGTTTTGGACTCCAACTCCCAGAATCCTGAGCCAGCTTGTCCAATGGCCAGGAATTCTGGGAGCTGTAGTCCAAAATACCTGGAGGGCCACAGGTTGGACACCATTACAAATCCTCAGGTGGTTACAGCCCACCCTGACAGTCAGAAGCCCCCAGACTACCTTAATAGCTAGCAGCTGTGAGGCTGTGACAATCAGAAGTAAAGACCCCTGTTTTGATTCCTCGTCACAGCTTCACTCACTGGTGGGAGGTGGGGTGGAAATGCCATCCTCCTTTGGCCCCGGTTACCAGCAGAATAGACATCCATCTCTCAATACTGCTGCCACCTGATAAAGTAGGGTTGGGAGGGCATTTATGATGGTGGCAATAGGGCCATGGTCATGACTATGTAGTACTAGTGACTATGGAGCAGTTACAGATCTATAACTTTAGTTTACAGACCTGTAACTGTAATACAGAATGCCAGACAATAATAATGACACCACCATGAAATAGACTGATAACAACATCTGAATATCACCAAAGATAAGAGTGACAATTGCACAATAACAAGAAATGACACTCCTTGGAAGATGTCACATTATCCGACAATGATACCACAGTGATTCCTAGATTTTTGGATAGAAACTGAATTACTCATTGTTTCAAACTCTAGTCAGTAACACCTGGTAAACTGTGAAACCAAGATTTTTTTTAAAAAAAAAAAGAGAGAGAGAGATTGAGACTGAGGACAAGGAATCAAAGACATAGCCATGTTAGTCTGGATCAGCATGCAAAGGGATCTGTAGCACCTTTGAGGCTGAGAGAAAGAAATTGGTAGCATAAGCTTCTGCAGACTAAGGCTTCATCTACATGGGCCCGAATACACTGGCTTCCTGCCAGTGAACAGGCAAATCAGGCCTGTTGCTCCCTCGTTACTGGAATGAAATGGGATGGAGTCCACATGGACACACCAGCCCATCTGCAGCCACTGCCACTGCAGTCTGCATCTCACGCTCCCTGGTCACATGCTGTGGGCCTGCTTCCTGCCTTCAGAGAGTGGGACACAGATGGCAGCTGCAGAGACAGGCCAGCGTGGCAGTATGCCCCCCTCCAGACCCACAAGGCCTGGTCACTTTTTTCTTGAAGGAAGCAACCCCCCACCCAGGTATTTTACTGTAACAGTTTAACAGGATTTACCCTGTCTTCCCCCCATTTTTGCCCTGGGTGTCAAGAGGACTACAAAAGGCCCACGTCATATGGACTGCAAGACTCTAAGACAGGGGCAAGAGGGGTTAAATAACCCATCTAGACAAGGCCTAAGTCTACTTCATCAGATGCAAGGAGAAACACTAAGTCATTCATCCTTAAATTTGGCCAAAAAAGAACCCCTTCCAGAACAAACACTGAACTTTCTGTGATCTGACTTGGGCCACACAATACTTTCTCATACAGGTTACTTTAGGACATTATGGAGATTCCATACCATCACTTGCCTTCCTTTTACTGCTCAGCTACACACACACACACACACACACACTTACCTTAAGCACTTAGTGTCCAATGCCTGCTGATTAGACATCTATGGGAATGCAGCTGCTTTAAAGGTTAAAAAAACCAACACCATGGAAATGAGATGATGAAAAGCATTCAGCTGACTAACGGTGTTACCTTTCAGTGAGCTTCCCAGCATAGAGCCACTGTGGAGACAGGGACCATGTAAGGAAGGATGTGAGTTTGGATAACTTCTCCCATGAATCACAGCAAGGAGGTATTTCTCCGAGTTTGTGACACTAATGGTGTTGAAGCAGAGAGAGAGATGGGGGGGGAGTAGGAAGAGAAAAGTAATTAGGACATGATGCACCTGCTTCCTCATCCATTTAATATATAAGAACCTTGACTCCTGTACATCTAGCTGCTGTGAAAAGTGGGGTGGGGGTAGCCATAGATGGTTAAAAGGTTAACGAAAATAAGCATGAAATGGCCCCAACTTCCATTTTGCAGTCTGGGATTGGAGGAAGGTCTTGGATCTGAAAAGGCTGAAGTTGAATGATCTCCTGTATGTCCAGATAAGTTTTCAGCTTATGGTGAGAAGTATATAAAATTATTGTGACTGTACACATAATGGACCAATGGTTGATAGGCTGTCTGGGATTAGACTGGGTTTTGATTACATGAATTGACCTTCCAAGATGTGAAATGAAAGCAGTCCATAATTTTGAAGTTGTAACATTGATATCTCCCCTATTTTTTTCAGCTGTCTTATTGAAATGGAAATATCTGATGCTCATCTTTCTAACCAACAAATCCCCTCCTCCAGCTGGTTGGAGAAGGCAAATTTGCACCCTTGTTCATTCTTTCAGGGACTGATAGAGTGAAAACAGATGCAATTATCTTGTGGGAAATGGCCTCATATTAGTCTAATGTCAGTGGAAGCCAAATATAAGTTGTGCCCCCAAGTATAGTATGAAATGTTTGGTTTATGTTGATATTGAACATCTGAGGTTCAGAGGTTAAAATAATTAATTAAAGATTAGTTTACTGTCTCTAATTAGTTTACTGTCTCTAAAAGATTAGTTTACTGTCTCTAAAACTTGAAAAATTCAAGTTTTCAACAACAATTTCAGAATAATTAAATTAAGATAATTTTGATAATGAAATACAAACATTGGTAAATTTTGGAATAACAATCCATGTTTTGCATTAATGTAGTTACTTTGCAGGTAATCTGGGGGTGGCAGTGGGCAATTTTTGTAATATTAATTGATCTTCTTTTTAAAAAATGAAAATGCCATATTGATAGCTTATTAATAGACATCATCATATTGAATTAATTTCATGTTTTCTTTTCATTGTTTGACAATATCAAAATAATTTTCTTTAACAATTTAACATTAACAGGTTAGTGTAAGGACTTTATCAGACCAGGCAAATATGGCATCATAATGATGCCTAATTAATGCGAAAGGGGGCAAATATCAGATGATGTTGTCCTTTTGCAATTTTGTTCTGTACAAAAGCCATTCATTTTTATTGACTGGTCAAGCGGTCAATAGATCTCCCATGGTGCTTTTTTGCCAGCATTGCCGGCGTTTGAAACCTCATGCCATTATGCCCATGTGAATACAGCGTCAATGACAGAACACTTCTGGGTGAGATAAAGACAGCCAGGTAGGGGACACTATTTTTATGAACCTCCTCAGTGTACTTTGAGCTTTTAAAGTGTGTTTCTGTGCATGTGTGAACATTTTATGTCTTAATTTTGCTTTATTTTTTGAATTTGCCATGCTCATGTCTTCTCGCGAGAATCGGTATAATCTCAGACCAGGAAGTAAATGGAGCTCCGTTTGTGCTCCGTTTATGCTGGGGCTGTCTCTTTAAGGTAGGACTGATAAAGGGAGTTATCTTGCCAGCAAAAGAATGTTTCTGGAGGGTAGTCTGATAAAGTCCTAAATGTTGTTGAGGTTTTATGGTTTATGTCAACCTTTGAAGGATTCTGAACAATAAAACCATTAAAAAGACCATCTAGCACAGGGGTGCTGTTGTGGCAATGTGCAGTCCCCAAAATACAGCCCTAGACATTTCTCCACCATCACCAGCCATCCTCAGTTGGCCAGTACATGGCCATGTTGGGGTGAGGCTGCAGCAAGTAAAAGGTGGCTTTCTGGGAGTGAGAGGTGAGACATGCTATAGCTCTGCCTGGTGGAACTTCATGCTATGGGTGTATCTACACTGTAAAAATAATACAGTTTGATACCACTTTAACTGCCATGGCTCAATCCTACAGAATCCTGGGATTTGTAGTTTTGTGAGGCATCAGCACTCTTTGGCAGAGACGTCTAAAGACCTTGTAAAACAAAAATCCCAGGATTCCATAGGATGGAGCTACAGTACTAAAGTGGGGTCAAACTGCATTATTTCTACAGGGCAGATGCACCCTATATCGCTGTGATTCAGGCTGTTGGCCAAAAATAATGAGAGACAAGAAGAACCACTGTGACCATATAAACAGCAAATCTTGGCAGAAAAGCAGAATCACTTGATATATGAGCCCAGTATTCCAAGAGGCATATCCAGTGGATAACAACATTGGCTGGATGTCTTTCTACTTCAGGAAACTGGTTTGGTGTGGATAATCTATAGATGTATGCAGTATTTAATAAATGTATATTCCATTCTCTTTCTGATGTGCATATGTTTCCATAGTTCTAGTTGTATCCCAAGGGGAAGCAGCCAATCATATTTATCTGTACATAATTATCTGCTTCAGAATATATGGACAGGAATAAAAAAGAAAAAGTTCTGGAGCCATCTGAATAGGTTTCCTTTTCCTTTTCTTTTTTTAAAACTTAAAAAATGTAAATACAATGCAAAAATAAGTTAACAATACAAAATGGGGTAGTAGATCATAACAGAAGCATGAGATGATTATTCTAGGTTGGCCCTCACTGGCAAAAGAAAATTCTTCTGTTTATCCAGGCCTTCCTTTATTTATTTATTTATTTATTTATAGTATTTATACCCTGCTCTTCAGCCACAAAGACTCTCAGAGCAGCTTACAAATTGTTAAGCAATAGCACCTACACATCTACACCACTTTAATAGTATGCTAGGCACTCTCCAAGCAGTTTACAATGTATGTTAGCTAATTGCCCCCACAAGCAGGGTACTCATTTTACCGACCTACCGAAGGATGGAAGGCTGAGTGAACTTTGGAGTCCTGCAGGATGGAACTTGCAATGCTGTGGCTGCAGTATTGGCATTTAACCACTGTGCCACCAGGGCTCCCATTGACTGTTAAGTGTCTGTTGCAGAATGTCTTTTAACTAGGTTGTGTTGCATTGTATTTTTAATCATTATTATGATATTTTAATGGCTTTAGAAACAGTTTTAAATTAATGTTTTTGGCTAATATGTGTGTCTGTGCACCTTCATGTTGCCAGATGACTTATGGTGACCCTATGAATTTCATAGGGTTTTCTTAGGCAAGGAATATTCACAGATGGTTTTGCCAGTTCCTTCCTCTGAAATATAGGGCTTGTCTAAATGATGCTATAAAATGTGGATTGATGAGCACTAATGCCAATATGCAGCAGCTTTCATTTGTCTCCATGATTTTTTGGCAAGATCACAGTCATGCAAAGCTATCCATGTTTGTTGTTCAGACGGGCATGTCTGTGAATCAAGATGTTGGGCGTGCATGAATTACTCATTTTTATTGTCACCAGTTCCTGCCACATTGAATCCCATATTGGTAGAAAGGCAGGATATAAAATACATATATGCAATCAAATATACCATGCTAACTTTTATAACATGTTTCTTTGGTGTCCATTATAATCCCAATATATTTCTCCAGATGTGACCATGTAATGCAGGAGGGTGCCACAAATCTTTTGATTCATGGTTTGCAGAACAGATGAAAATAAACTAAATTGATTAAAAAAAGTCTGAGTCTTTATATGTCTATTGTTTCTGAGTCTTGTGTGTTATTTTGTCTGATGTCTAACCAGATAAGACTTTGTTCTTCACTGTTATAATATTACATACATGCTATAACAACTGTTGCCTAAGAGAGGACTACGTCTATAGCTCCTCTCAAGATGCTTTTGTCTAAAGATATTTGTCACAATCCTCTATCACAGTTATGAATGCATAACCTGGAGTTACTTGTGATTGTTATATATTCATGGTCCATACATAGCCCCTAGTTTAGGGACTACATATGGACTATAAAAGTCCTCCAAACCCCACTTAACAGGCAGAAGCTGCTGTGATCTGTGGGGGTCCATTTTTGGGAAGCAGCCAGCTGCTGTTCCTACATGCCCCCCCCCCCCTGCAAGTAATCTCCAGCACAAGGGAGAATTGCAACAGACTCTACTTCTGCCTATAGGCAAGGAGATTACTCATGGGAGTTGGGTGGAAATGGCAACCAGCTGCTTCCTGGGTGAAAGGGGAACAGATCACCATTGATTACAGTACTCCAGCCCAATAAGTGAGGATGGAGGGGGCTGCATTGGAATTCATATGTAAAGACCATACAGGATTCTGGCTGTTGGCTTTATTTCATTCCTGTATTCTCCCTTCTGTCAGATCCCCTTTGGTTCTAATGTGGAGATCTGGTAAAAAGACCTTTCCATTTCAGCTGGTCAAAAAAAATTACCTATCAGTGAAATGCTCAACTACCTCCACTGGTTAAATTCAGTAGATACAGCTAATCACAACATGGAGAAGAAGGCACAGAGCAATGGACTCATTGTAGGAAAAGAGATTCCACCTAAACATTACAAAGAACTTCCTGAGAGTAAGAGTGGTTCCACAGTGGAATGTGCTGCCTCAGAATGTGGTGGAGTCTCCTTGTTTGGAAGTTTTTAAACCAAGGCTGGATGGCCATCTGTCGGGAGTGCTTTGACTGTGTATTCCTGCATGACACAGGGTTGGACTGGATGGCCGTTGTGGTCTCTTCCAACTCTACGATTCTAAGATTGTATCACATCTATCTACCTTGTAGCCATTAAAGAAGAGGAGCCTGTCAGAAGAGAGAAGTGCAGCCTTAATTCACTATTGCAAATATGGTGGAACCCAAGAATGCAAAGCCAGACTTTACAAAACTAAGTACTCAGAATCCTTTGCTTGAATAGGTGCATTAAAAAACAACAAAGAAACCTCAGGTTCTTTCAAGTATGTAAAGAAATCTGTAAATGTTAACAACCCAATTACATTCTTACTCATCCTTGGTGTAGGTATAGCAATACTGTTTGTTTGTGCAGTCCAGACTAGGCTTCTTTGATGAGCCCAAACAACCCAATGCAACTTAAAGTACTACAGAAATGTTAAATGTACAGGAAAAGACCATGGAACTTTAGCAGTATAAATATTGATACAGTGTCCTAGCAGTTCTGCATGCTGTTTAGCTTATCCTGTTCATCACTCTTTCAAGTATACTCTCTTGCTCTATAATATTATATGGATATACTTTAGTAGGAAATTTACCCACCTTTGCTCTGATAGAGGTTGATGAGCTGAATGAAACAAAAGTCTGGGTAGTAAAATTTGTTTCATATAAAATTCCATGTAAATGAGACCTAAAACATCCCCCTCCCTCTGCAAAAGTTTTCAGATTGCTTCCAAACTTGCTCCAAAATGCTTGGGACATCATCTTAAGTGCAAACACCAAGTTTGGTCAAACTCTCACAAGTGTGATTTGTATATTCATTCATTCATACATACATGTATGTGTGTGTGTGTGTGTGTGTGTGTGGTATAGGTGAAATTGGCCTATTAATGATTAGGCAAGGGAGATATTATCTCCTCTGATTACAAGGGTGTTTACTGCCAGCCATGCAGAGAGAATGAAAGAACATTAACAGCAATAGAGTGGCTCTAGCCCCAACTCTCTAGCCAACAGTAATGAAATTACTTCCCCATCTGTGCCCACTGGGATTCTCAGCCACAATCTCACCAGTCAAGCCCCGTACTGTGATGATGCTTAGCCCTTCAAAGCTCTTAGTGGCTTGTAATTTTCACAAAGCCAAGCCAAGCCAGATGCCTTCTTCAGAATGATGTGTATCATATGACTGGACTTGAGTTAAACACAAGCCGCTATAGAATTACAACTTTGCAAAAGGAAAAGAACAGCAGCCTCACTTGGCAAGAAATGTACTCTTTTCTTATGATGCTCATTTAATATAACATATTCTTAGCAGAATAAATTTTGAGGACCCAAGGGAACAACATCAAACACAGCCGTCAAGCCAGTGCTGTGAGAAAGGGTTACTTCTCTGAGAGCTTGGAAAGATAACTTTCTTGGAGTTCAGTTAAGACCAATTAATCAAATAAGTCAAGGAAGGAATACATGTCTCTTTATGTCAGGAGGATGTGCCTGCCACCTTGGGGGAGGCTGTAGTGATCCCTTACTTGAAGAGGACCTTCTGGGACCCAAAGGTATGTGAGAACTACTGTCCCATCACTATTATCCACTATTTGGACAAGAGGCTTGAGCATGTGGCTGGGCAAATGCATGTGTTCTCGGAGGAAACAGATTGTCTGGACCCATTTCAGTCTGGTTTTAGGCCCAGGTACAGCACCAAAACAGCCTTGGTTGCCCTGACTGAGCATTTACTCAGATAGGAAAGATGGGGAGTGCTACCCTGTTGACCTCCCTGGATCTCTCAGGGGCTTTTGATACAATTCAGCATGGACCAGCTCTGCTGGGAGTAGGAGGAACAGTGTTATAGTGGTCCCACTCCTCTCTGCAAGGTCATTTCCAGGAGTATCATTGCAAGACTCCCCAGCCATTGTGCTGTTGAGTTCCACAGGGTATCATGTCCCATGAGCCTGATGAGGCTGTAGAGTCAGAGAAGGAGGAGAACATGGCAGGGAATGGCCCTAGGGACTCTGGCTCAGATTTATCTACACTGTGCCAGCAGGGAACTCTGCCAACCTGGAGGCTCGAGCAGAAGAAGAGCCTGGTCCGAGTGGGGTTGGCATCAATTCCAGCAGAGAGTTCTGCCCACTCAGATAAGGAAGAAGAGGAGAGGGACTTACCTTCACCATCATGTACCCAGCAGCGAGCTCAAAAGGAGGCTCAAAGGAGGTCTCTGAGAATTTATGAGAAGAACTTGCTCATTAAGAAACACCTGGCAAAGCCTTAATTGCTTTATATAGGCTGGAAGAGGCAATGGAGGCTTTGTCAGAGATCAACTGATCCCCCTGGAGAAAGCTTCCTGTTGACTTCAGTGCCTGAATCCTTGCTGCCTTGACTCCTGCCTTGACCCTGGACTGTTCTTGACTACCCTGTTGTCTGATCCTGGCCACCCACGGACCGACTTCTGGACAACACTGCCTTCTGTAAGCCTTGACCTTTAGACTGTATTCTGGACTCTTCTCTGTGTGCCTTCTTGCCTGTATTGCTGCTTCTCAAGAAATGGAATCTTGATTGTTCTGAACTTTATTTGGCTCTCCCTAATTAAATATCACTCTATCACTGGGGCTTGGCTGCTTTCCCAGCCCTTGTTTATCCTGCTGGCATTTTGAGCTGTTTTTTTTCTGGACAAAGGGTGCCATTTTGTTTACCATGATGTTCAGTACTTATATGAATAGGTTGGGTAAGGTCATTAGGAATTTTGGTGCTGAGTACCTTCATCATGCTGATGACTCTCAGCTCTTCTTCTCCTTGTTGTTGGAATCAGCGGAGTCTGTGCAGCCTCTGGACCAGTGCCTGGGTGCTGTAATGGACGAGGGCCAGCCAATGAACTGAAGCTAAGACGGAGGCTCTCTGGATTCATGGTTCTTGGGTCTGGGAACTGTGTAACCTACCTGCCCTGGATGGAGTTACACTCCCCCTGAAGGGGCAGGTGTGCAGCATGGGAGTACTCTTAGAGACAATGCATTGTGGGAGGACATAGGAGAGGGCCTTTTCTGCTGTGATTAATATATTTTTAGTCTTTTAAATCATTGCTGTCTATCCTCCTTTATGGATCTGAAACATGGGTCACCTATCGCCACCACCTACGACTCCTCGAGCGCTTTCATCAGCGCTGTCTACGCACAATCCTAAATATACACTGGACTGACTATGTGACGAATGTTGCTGTCCTTGAACAAGCAGGGATCACCAGCATTGAGGCCATGATATTGAGAACACAGCTGCGCTGGGCAGGTCACGTTTCTAGGATGGAGGACCATCACCTCCCAAAAATACTACTCTACGGTGAACTCGCCACGGGTCAGCGTAAGAGGGGCGCTCCAAAAAAGCGATACAAAGACTCCCTGAAACAACATCTCAGGCTTGGCCAAATTGATCACCAACAGTGGTCCGCCCTGGCCTCACATCGGGAGGCATGGAGACGCAATATCCACAATGCTGCAGCCTTATTTGAGAACTCACGACGAACAAGTCTTGAAGAGAAACGACAACGCAGAAAGAATCACAACCCAAAAACATCACCCAAGGAGTCCTTCTGCTGCGCTTTTTGCAACCGGACTTGTTTATCTCAGATTGGCCTTTTTAGTCATCAGCGCGCTTGCAGAAGGCGCGGGATGAGTCCTTCCTGAATCTTCGTTTGCGAAGAAAAGCCAGAGAGATCATTATTTATTGTCTTAAATTGATTTTATTGTGCTCCACCCTGCAATCTTCAAATATAAGGTAGGATATAAATATTTTAATAAATAAAACATGATTACCACCCCTTCCCTTTTGTGCCAGTATGACCAGTGGACATGCTAGTGGGGAGTTTCTGGGAGTTATAGTCCCACAAAAGTAATGTTTCCAAGCTTTGCTTCTCCATCCCACACTCAAGTATCCTGCTCGATCACTCAAAGCTGACTAATGTCTCCCTTCTGCCAAGAAGTGAATACAGAGATCACTGGGATCCACCTTCACAGTTGACCTTTTACACTTGGAATAGATAACTGAGTACAATAGTAACCCTACACTCATTGCTTTTTAAAGGTGCATATTTAGACTTGAAGGTTTGTAAATGGGCATAATTGTTCCAGGCTATAGATTTTCCTTGGGTTTTTTTCTGGGCTGTGAGGCCGTGTTCTGGAATAGTTTCTTTCTGACGTTTTGCCTGCATCTGTGGCTGGCATCCTCAAAGAATGGTTGGGTAGGTGTGTGTGTGGAGTTTATATGCTGTGAACCCCTATTGGAGAGTATATGCAAATTTGTGTAATTGAATGGTTTTTTTTTTTTTTTGGTTTCTAATGTATGGTTATGAAAACTAGACAGTGAATAAATTTGGATGGGAAGATAATAAATTGAAATGTGATGCTTGAGAAGAATTCTAGGGATAGCATGGACTGTCAAAAAGACAAATAAATGGGTCAAGAGCAAATCAAGCCTAAATTCTCTCTGGAAGCCAAAATGACTAAACTAAGGGCTTATCTAGACAAGAAGATATAATCTGGTTGCTGCACATTAATGCAAATTCATAGCAGTGTTCATTTGTCTCCATGATCCTTTGGCAAAATCACTGGTATGTGAAGTTATCTATGTTTGAAGTGCACATGCAACCATGCCTGAGATTCAAGATCGTGGCTGAGAGTGAATTATTCTCAACAAGTTGTCACTGCTGCACAGTATTTTTTAAAAATTTAAATTAAAGGTGCACAAGTACGACTTTCTGCTTAAAAATGCTATTTGGTTGCCTCAGCCCAGCAAAAAAGTGCATGATTGATAACGTGAAACTCTAAAATGGTGCTTCTGGCCACTTCATTGCTGGCAAGCCCACTCACCCCACACACATCTGACCAATTAGTTTTCTACTTCTGCCCTTGATGAGAATGTTCAACGATGCAAATCGAATGTCTTCACAGCTTTTCCTGCACAATACAGTTGTTCCTTCATATTCGCTGGGGTTTGGTTCCAGGACCCCCCATGGACACCAAAATCCATGAATACCCAAGTCCCATTATATGCAATGGCATAATAAAATGGGATGATGGCATATAAGATGGCAAAATCAAGGTTTGCTTTTTGGATTATTATTTTTTAAAAATATTTTCAAGCTGTGAATACTTAAATCCATGGATACCAAATCCATAGATATGGAGGGACAACTGTAAATGGACCACCCTCCTTCCAAAAACTACAAATCTCGGTGGAAGGCAAGAGGAAAAGAGGAAGGCCATATTACAAGTGGATTGGCTCAAAGCCGCCGCTCTGACTGCAAGACCCAAGCAGAGTTTTTGATAACAGGGTGCCTTGGTGGTCTCTCATTCATAGGGTTGTCATAAGTCGAACCAAACTTTATATCAATTAAAAGAAACCTTTGAATGTAGGGCACTTCTTTTACACTGTGATATTTACTGTTTTAAATATTCTGTTTTATTGTAATTAGTTTATATCATTGCAACATCTTACTCGAGAACCATCTTGGGGAAGATGTGTCTAGAACAGGGGTGGACAACTGAGTGGGGGCCAGGGGCCAACATTTCCCCACATGGAGTTTGCATAAATGAAAAAGTGTGCTTCCCCAGGCCATCAATATGCAACCCTCAACTCATTCATCCATACCCCTTTGCTCATCTGGCTCCATGGAGGAGCAAAGCCAAAATACACAATATATATTTGAGGGAGAGGGAAGAAAGCAATGTTATGAAAGAAAGATCAGAGAACTACAAGCCCTTTGCAGGTTCAAATATGCCACACACAAGCTCTGGGGCTGTGGTCAGCTGGAAAAACCACAGTTTAAAATTCCACAATAGCCCTGGTATTTAATCCGTCTAATGCAAATTCCCCACATCCCAGTCCCAGCCCAGCTAGCACTGCTACTATGGTGGCACAACTGAAGCCTTTAAGCCCTTTTGAAGTATCCAAGGGTCCCTGTTTCTCAGCAGGAGGGCTGGAAAACTATGTCAGCAATGCTAAAAATGCCCTGTGATTACTGTACCTTTCTGAGCAGAAACCAGGAGAGCACCCAATTAATGCCTCCTAATCTGCCTAATAAATAAATCTAGTTCTTTTTGGGTACCTTGTCTATGCAGCCTCCAACACATCCTGATCTACAGCAGTGTGGTGGAGATTGCACTGTCTTCTTGACTGCCATGAGAGCTGTATTTGGATTTTCTTGGATATATTCTCTTCTGACAACAGGCTCCATGGATCTTGGTAAAATGGCCAAAGTCACAGCAAATGCTTGCCTGATTTTTATTGGATTTTGGATTTTTTTAAAAGGGTGCTGTTTAAAAAAAAATGTGTGTGTGTGTGTGTTAGTACAAACTAACATGCTAAGAAACTGAATTTCAGGTTAAAACCATTAAAAGTGTTTTAAAAATAAGAAAAAAATGGCATTGGTATGGTGATACAGTATTTCTATGCAGTTTGTTTCTATTATGCTTAAAACATGTATGATTATCTACTGCAGCCAGTATTTTTTATCATGCAGCTTCAGAAAGAAAGGACCACCTGTATGAGATATTAAATATGTTGATGAAATGAACATGCAGGATTTTTTTTTCATGTAAAAAGAAGCTGTGGTAGTTTTACAGAGAAATGCGTGGAGTAGGAGAAATGACACAGTGGATGATCCCCTCACTACCAAAGCCCTATGAATGAAGTGGTGGGCAGATTTTGCCCGAGAACTTCTCAAAGAGTCTTCTGCTACCCCTTTCAACCCCCCTTTGCTCTCAATGGAGAAGAGATTACTTAGCATGGTTTCAGGCTATTGGACTCAGTCCTGGCTTTTCTTTTGGTTCCAAGGCCTCTTCTGACCTTCATATCCTTCAGTTGTCCCAGTTTGACAGAGACAGTCCTGATTAATCTTACGTCATCCTACTTTTTAAGTTGCTTTTAAAATGTCCCAGTTTCTCTCTCCTTCTTCCACTTTTCCCCATCACCCCTGGCTTACTTCAATTGCTGCAAATGGAGTTCAAAGTACAAAAGTAGCTGGTGCTCAATTAATCCAGCAGTGGGGATGGAAGAGGAAGGGGCAGAGTCTTGCCATTCCCAGTACGCAAACTAATGCAACCCCTCCTTGTTAGTGTATTCTTCTTCATTAATAACATTTGCCATCTTGCCATTCCCAGTACGCAAACTAATGCAACCCCTCCTTGTTAGTGTATTCTTCTTCATTAATAACATTTGCCATCTTGGTTTTCATCTGTGAAATGTTGGACAGTATGTATCATCCTCTCTGAAATGCTGTTTCAAGACCTGCTCCCTATGGAAACATCCACTAGTGTTTCCATGACCAGGTAGGCATGAGGTAGGTAGGTATTGATGGAAGGGTAATTTTTGCCCCACTCTAACCCTCTGCAGCTGGCACACTTCTAGGTTAAGATGGTTCTTATTTATTTAAGAGCTTGGAAACATTACAGATCTCAAAATTTCCGTGGTGTCTAGAAGAGTCTGAGAGTTCTGGGAGGGCTTGAAAACATTTTTTTTTGGGGGGGGGATTACAGCTCTCAATTCCTCCAGCCGGAACAGTCACTAACCATGTTGCCTGTGGGTTCTGGGCATAATAGTCCCAGGCCTGATTTATTTATGTAGCCCTTTATATTCCATGGCTGCTGCCACACTGCAGAAATAATGCAGTTTGACACCGCACTAACTGCCATGGCTCAAGGCCATGGAATTCTGGGATTTGTAGTTCTGTGAGATATTTAGCCTTCTCTGACAGAGAACTACAAATCCCAGGATCCCATAGATGGAGCCATGATAGTTAAAGCAGTGTCAAACTGCATTATTTCTGCAGTGTGCCAGAAGCCCAGATTTCTGTGATAAACCCAAATTGAGGAACCCAAATTGAGGTTGTCTTATAATAAAAATATTTCAATTGCAAGTAATTTTGGAAAGTCTTGGAAGAAATACTCCTGTAAAGCATTTTTGGTATAGTTTCAAGGGCTCCTGAAGTACGATGTCATGATATTGACATACTGTTCCACTCAATATTAGGTGAGAAGTTCCCACTCATGGGATGGAACATTTCCTTCTCTCCTACAGTGTCTATATTCTCTAAATCTGCATCAGGTTTGCTCCCTTACAAAACAAACTTCAAAGTGGGCTGCAGGGGAAGGGAATGGAAATTACTCCCCCCCCCCAGTTCCAAAAATTGGAACTCTTCTATCAGGAAAGTGGCACTAGTTTGATCTCACCCATAGGCATAAAGAGAGGCACGGGGAGTAGACCCATTTCATCACCACACAATTCACCCCTCTGCCCAGCAACACATTGGAGAGCCACGAAAGGCATGACATTAACTTCAAGGAATATTTCTTCTCCTCGAGTACAGTGAAAGATAAATCTTGCAAAGGCATGTGTATGACAAGTCTCCCCCAGGAGCTGTGAGCAGTTGCTACGATGGGAGGAGCCACTATTCACACCGTCTCTTCATAATACAGAATTTATATTTGTGCACGTCTCAAATTTGATTAGGGAAGGGGGACTGACACTGTATAACTCATAAGCAGAGCTCAAGAAACTTAACGTTTTTTAGACTGCAGCTCCCAATTTCCCTAGGCAGCATGGCCACTGACTGGGGGTTTATAGGTCCATGCTGGCTCAGGGATTCTTGAAACCAAATAAGTAAATTTTCCAAGCCTTGCCATTAAGAAAGGGCCACAGTGAGTGCTGTGCACTTCCATGTTTTCTAAACTGACTGATGACACAGAGGGGAGCTCTGTGGAATAACCTCTATTTCTCATAGCAAATTCCTTCCTCCCTTTTAGCTCCTTTCCTCCCTTTTTTCAGGATAGCAGCTTTCATGTTTTTAAAAGGCAGACATAAGCAAGACGGAAAACAGCTGTGTCCAAGGGGTCATACGGGCATTGAGAAGAGTAGCGTTAGTTTGAGCTGGCTGTATCACCCACCTCTCCTGACAAATGCCTGGGCATGTCTCCCATGGAAGCCATGGAATCTCTTCCCTGGATGTTTCTAAGGGTTGCTTCTCAAGTTACTTTCCCCAACATGGGTATTAAAGCCTGCATTTGGAAGAAGCTTTTAAAATATCATGTCCGGATGGACAAGCGAGTGTACAATCCAAATGTATGTATTGAGAAGGAAATAGATATCCATGTGGCTATGTGTCCATGACATTTGTTTACATACATATCTCACTCAGAGTGTTAATTAGGATTGCGACTACTAATGAATTCAGTAGAATTCATTATCATGTTTCAATAAACTAAAGCTTTTTATTTCTAAATGCAATAAACCCACAGAGAAGGTGATGCATGACCAAATGTGTAAGCCCTTGTTCTAAAATGCAAAAGAAAGGCAGGTACCCACACACACAAAAAAACTTAAAAGGTATGAGGAGTGTTAACTTTTTTTTTTTTTTTACATTAGGAAGGATTTTTCTGTAAAATTTTTTGCACCTCTTTCTTGTCCTCATACACTCCTGCAGCTAAGTCTAAACATGTTGTTGTTGTTGTTGTTGTGTGCCTTCAAATCATTTTTGACTTATGGTGACCCTAAGGTGAACCCTGTCACAGGGTTTTCTGAAGGCCAAGAGTGTGACTTGCCCAAGAGTTTTCATGGTAGAGATGGGATTCAAACTCTGGTCTCCATAGTTGTAGTCCAACACTCAAACCACTATGCTATGTTGACTTCCTAAGTCTAAACATATCAGGGGAAAAAAATAACTTTTTACACATCTGTTCCCAGAACTCCCGGAATCCCTGCTGGCTGGTAGATGCTGTGAGTCTGTGGTCCAAAAAGTGATGTCTCTTAGCTCCAAGCCTGGAAAATAGAATTACAAAAATGCACACATACATGTACATATAAGAATATCATATTCTTCTGCTGTTTACTTTTCTCTCCATTTCCCTCCCCTCCATTCTACTACCCTTCTATTTGTTTTTTTAAAATGGTAAGCCCTTCAGAGCAGGCACCTGTCTTCACATATGTTGTATACAGATAGCATTACAACAGGAACTAATTTCTTCAGTGCCTTGGTTTTCATAATCAGTGGGTACTGATTTATTGTTGATTTATATCAGATCATTCAATGGTGCCTTGTAGGGAATAAGTTGACACAAGGTGGCTTCTGCTATATAAAAATACAACAGTTTGATGTGGATTTAAGCATGTGAAACTGGGCTGACTGAAGCAGATTAGCTCATCCCTACCCATGGCAGCCATCACTTTCCAAAATGCTACACAGAGGGTCAAGGACCCTGAGTAATACAGTGGTCTTGGACAGTTGCAGATGCTGGTCTCCATGTCAGTGGGGTGGTAAATTGATTCTGGATTTTAGTCATAACCAGCCCATTGGATATGTTGCAGTACATCTTCCTCCTATCCTTTCGCATCAAAGATGGAGATGATGTCAAAATAAATGTTGCAAGGCAGTGAATGCCAGTTTGATGAGGGTCAGTCCTACCATGGTGCAGAGTAAGGCAACAGCCTCAGGTGGAGCACCCCCTTGACCATGGTACTCAAGTGCCCCCGGGTGCCCCCCTCTTTTAGTGGATAGAGCTGTGTATGCCTGTCCTCCACCTCCTACCCAGCTTCCCTCAGCTGTAATACAAGACACTGCCCCATTAACACTGTTTACATAAAACAGGAAAGGATGGAAATTTCATTTCAATACATTTTTGATATGAATTTACCCATATTTTCTTCCTTCCTCAAGTGGAAAGTATTTGAGATTCTACCTCTTTCTTTTTCACCCTTAAAAAAATCAGGACGCATCTTTAACAACCACTAGAAGATTCTCTCCAGGTACTAGATACAGGAACAGTTGTATCTGTTTAACAGAATTAATACAAACAAAGGAGAATTTTGTTTCATTTTTTTGGTGGGGAAATACTGAAAATTGCAAATTTCATATTTGTGATGGAAAGATCCTGAGGTTAAAGAAATCAAGTTCTGAAGAAAATTAAACTGACAGATTTCTTCTTTCCCCAAGCAAAATTCAATGTAGTCTGATTTGCTTTTGTAGATGAAAGATGGGTCACCATCGTCTCCTTTTGCCTCAGATAGCAAAATGTCTTCTGCTGACCCTGAACCTGACATTCTCCCTCCTACATTGTTCCAACTCTTAGATACACATTCTTGTTTCCAATGAAGCCAGAGAGTATAAAGTATTGACCTTCCCATGCCACCATGCAAGCAAGGAAAATGGGTGACCCAGTTCAAAACATTTCAAAACAGCTCTTTAGCTGGCTCTTGAAAAGTACAATGGCCTTGTGTGACCTCTAGGGACAGCCTTGGCTCTTTGGGAGACCAAAAGGAAAGCTCAAATTCAGAGGCTACCCTCTGTGGTCCTTGAGACTTCTCATGCTTCAATCAGGCACTTGCTTTCTGTTCCTGTGGGAGTCATAGTGACCTCACGCTCACTCACCAGCTGTGCTGTTTCACCGGAGGTACACCAGGCTGCTTTGCTCATATGACTGAGGGGCTTCAGTAACACAAGATGCAAACTGGTCCCTGCTACTATTTTAAGAACATTTCACAGGCTCCTGCCTTCTGGTTTAGTTGAGTTTTTTTTTCCCCCTGGACTCTGGTGTCAGAAAACACACCTCTCTGCATTAGCCATGGAAAACTGTAGCCCATGCAGCCCTGGGTCAGAGCCCATGGGAGTGGCCATGTGGGTCGAAGGCAGCTAAACATAGTGCTGCTAATTTTAAAGGGGAAGATGATAAAGAGGTGTGTGTATGGGGGTGGAAGCTGGAGAAATGAGAAAGGGGTATTCAGTGATAAAAGAACCATGACATTTGGGGTTCCACAAGCAGTATCAAAAGTCAGTGATGGATTGCCAAGTTTAGGACTCTCCTATGGAATCAACCTCTTGTGATGTGAATGCCAAGCCACTTTCAGGCATCAATTCCTGTCATAAAAAGAGCCTCCAGATACCAAACAAATAGTCTTTCCAAGCTAAACAATTTCATCCACAAAGATAAATAATCTGTCTATGAAATGGTAGCTCAGTAGTTTTAGCAAGCAGCAGGGTCTATCTTGGGGAGTCAGCAGCTACATTTTAACATGTGTGAAGTGAGAGAAATCATGACAGACATTCCTTTCCTATGAGTATTACAGAGACAATCGATACTCAGAAGGTTTGAGAGAGTTGCCAGTACAATGTAAAACTGGATCTTTCACCAGACCAACTTTAATGGGCATATTGCAGAGGAAGCATTTTGCATTTTGCCTGTCCCAGTCTAAATCTTTACCAGAAGAGGTTATTTGAGCAGGCTAAGTTGATAATTCCCCCCAACCCTCTCTCTGCCTTAAGAAGAACTCCAGACTGAGGAATATTCATGGAAAAGGAAGGAAGAGGCTGCTAGGAAAGCCACCAGGTGTTTCCCATGTCTTCCTGTTTCAGCTTTAGGGTGGGTGCAGACCCCATAAGTAAGCTGTCAGATGTTTGAAGGAGAGAAAACAGCTATCATGGAGAAGAGAGTCTATCTGGCAAAGATGTGAAACAATGGGTGGTCAATTAAGCCAATCTTCAATTTTAAATGGGTTTGTTTTTTGAAATAATTTCCTGTGTCTCCAAATAATTTCCTGTAATCTCATTAGATCATGCAAATTTAAGATGATCAATTCCATGATATTGTATACAAACAGGGAACCATAGGCCTTTGGGTCTGAAGCAACCTCACCTGTTTCCCCATCTGGCCTGTAGTGGATGGATCTCAAGTAAGCTCTTAGCCCTCCACAAATCACCACCCTCATGGATTTGTTGTTGTTGTTAACTGTCTTCAGGTCAACTTTGACTCATAGTGACCCTCCAAGACCCCCTGTCCTCAACTGCTCTGCTCAGGTCCTACAGCCTCAGGGCTGTGGCCTCCTTGGTTGAGTCTATCCACCTGGTATGTGGCCTTCCTCTCTTTCTACTACCCTCCACCTTAATTGTCTTTTCTAATGAGTCATGCCTTCTCATGATATGGGGCTCAGTTATACACCAGTTTTAACCTGGGGAGAAGCAAGATATCCTCATCCTGAGTTCGTCTCTTATTCTTTACACGATTTGTCCCTCAATGAACAATATCCTGGGATCGTTTACATGACAACTTCTCCCATGACAAAAGCAGGATCCCGAGACATAGTATCCCGTGTTTTTTTTGTTTTGTTTTGTTTACACAGAAAAGGTTCCAGGATATTTTTTTTTAACTGTTAGTCAAGGATGCGATTACTTGTTTTTTCACAACCTTAGTGACGTACTTCCTATGGAGTTTCCTGCTAGGAGCAATGCTATTGGCTGCCAGAAATGTTTGCTCAAGCTTCTGCATTGGTCTGTGAACATTAGCCAGGTAGATAGTGACTGTGATTCACCATAACTTTCATATAGATTTAATAATGGAAAGTTCAATAGCCTGCTGTATGGCTATCACTGTATTCATTCAAGGTATCATGAAACTGCTTGCCAGAAGGAGATGTCAGCAGTGCATCAGACTGTTACATCTCCCTCTTCTCATGCAATAGATGCAACACTACTCCTCCAACTTATGAAGTAGGGTGTAATGTGGAACTGATACAATAAATACACCTTTGCTATATCAGTGCTTTCCCCCTTTTATGCATTAACCTAGCATTACGTTAATGCATTAACATTAACATTAAGCATTAACATTATGCATTAACATAATGCATTACGTTATGCATTAACATAGCTATGTTTTTAAAAACCTATTCTAGTTACGAAAATATGTAAAATCGCAAAACAAAAAGTATATTACGATTCTATCGTGATGTTTACTATTGAACTATTGAGTGTTGTGACTGTTTGAACATGTTGTTTAGAAGGAGCACAGCTCATGTTCAGAACCTTGTTTGAACTGATACAGTTTATGAACACCTAAGCGGCTACATTGTTGAATTGATGTTTGTAAGTAACAGAAAGGGGACTTTAGCTGACTCAAATTTTTTTAAAAAGGGTCCGTGAGGCAGAGAAGTGCAGGAAAGTAGCTAACTCCGCCAGAACACCAATTGTTTACAGGGCATGGATTTTAAAAATTTTAAATGCTAATTTGAGGGATCCTATAGGTAACGACAGATTCTAATGGTCTTTATGAAAATATAAAAACTCGAGTTTCTGCAAACTGCCTCATGGCGTTATGATGGCTGAGGAGGTTAGAGGACGTGATTGGGTGGCCCAGCGCATCAGCTCCTTGGGGACCTATGAGACCAACCTCCTTCTGGAGAGTCTATCCCAGCAGGCTGGTGTGCCGGGCCGCCTCATGCATTCCTCTAACCGGAGGAACCGCACATTCTTTTTGGAGGCAGTGTGGTTCCTCCGGGAAAGGGGCTTCATCAGGACAGGCCTCCAGTGCCGGTCCAAGTTGAAAAAATTGTAAGGGCCAGTTCTACCAGGCACTGGAGGCCAATAATGGAAGCCCTGGCATTCTTCAGCTGTCCAATCATGCCCCTTGCACCTCATCTCTGCATCTATTTTTTCAAAAATGTCTGCATTTTTGTGGCATTCTCTCAGCTGCTCCTGCATCTTCTGTGCATCCCAAATAGCGACCAAGTCTATTGTGTCTGCATGGGATGCCGTGTCCACCTTTCCTTGCTTGTGTATTGTTTTCGGCATCCATACCACTGTCTTCTCAGGTGAAGGCACAGGAAAATAATGGCTGCTGAGGTTGGCAATTTAGAAATCATTTGAAAAAGGGACAGTGACCCCTCCTTCTCTGAACTCTGTGCCCACCCCTGCCCACCTCAATTTCCGGGCATTGCCAAATCCCGAGATATTTTGTCCTGACCTGTTCACATATCCAATTTTCCGCAGCCTCTTGGGACTTTTTTTTAAAACACAGGACAAACCGCGGGACAGAAAGTCCTGCAGCTTGAAGGCTATAAGGTGGCCCCCCCTTCTGAAAAGCATGAGACTGCCACGATGTACATGTGAACAACCAGGGATCATCAGGAATTCATCCCAGAACATTTTTGTTGTGTAAACGGGCCCATGGACAAAGTATGAAAGTCTCAGTGTAGTCATCTTGGCTCCCAGGGAGATCTCAGGCTTGGTTTGTTCTAGGACCCATTTATTGGTCTTTTTGGCAGTCCACGGTGTCCATATCACTCTCCTCCAGCACCACATCTCAAATGAGTTGATTTTCTTTCTATCAGTTGTCTTCACTGTCCAGTGATCAATTCCATACATTGTTATGGGAAAGATGATGGCTTGGACAATCCCAACTTTAGTGTTCATTTTTATAACTTTGCACTTTAGGATTTTGTCTCGTTCTTTCATAGCTGTCCTTCCCATTCCTAGTCTTATAATTTCTTGACTGCAGTCTCCATTCTGATCAATGATTGATCCAAAGTTTGGGAAATCTTTAGCTATTTCAATTTCCTCATCATCTGTATTGAATTTATGTAGATCTGTGGTTATTATTTTTGTTTTCTTAATGTTCATCAGATGCAGAATGAGAAACCTCCATTGTTATCACTGAACTGTATAGCCAGGTTGGGTTTCCAGAGTGAAAACAGTGGAGGGCCCCTGTACCTTTAATGGATGTGTGACAAACAACACCTGATGAAATTCCTTCTTCTACATAACCATTAAAGGGATAGGAGCCCTCTCCTGTTTCTAGTCTGACAACCCTAGAGATGTAGAGTCTCAGATTCTGGAGCTGAATATGGCCCTCCTGGAGTCCCAGTCTGGCCCTCTGAACTTGCCCAGATAGCCACACTCCTGCCCTCATGACACTATCATGTGGTGGCTTTTTAGGGTTTCTTTTGTACAGGGTTCACTTCCATTCTAAAAGGTTGAAATGCGTACTTATTGCCTACTGCCTATGTTGTTTTTTTGGCTCCTTTGGCCCAACCAAGCACCTGAATACAGGTTATGAAAACATCTCTGAAACTAAATTTTGTATTTGTGGTGGAAGAGGTTTCCTATTCTTTCTATTATAATGCACCATTGACCAAAGGATGTAGGACTTTATCACACACAGCAAATACAGCATCATAACGATGCCACATAAACGCAAAAGGGTGTGCATATCCGATGGTGACATCATTTCATGTTTATGTCCTGTCCAAAAGCTGTTTTATTTTATTGACAGAATAAGCCATCACTAGATTGGCTGTGGTGCTTTTTTGCCAGCATTTGAAACCTCGCACCTTCCCACCCCCTGATGAATACAGCATCAATGGCCGGTCTTGCCAGAACACTTCTGGGTGAGATCACGACAGCCAGGTAGGTGACACTCATTTTATGATGCTCCCTGGACTTTTTAAGTGTGCTTATGTGCTTCTAAAAGCCTTTTCTGTGTTATTTTTGTTTTGTTTGTTTTATAATTCCCAGCGCTTGCATCTTCTCATGAGAATCTGCAGGATTTCATTCCAGGAACTGAACAGAGCTCTGTTCACTCATCTGTCATTGCTGGGACTGACTTCAGATCGGATGCAAGGTAAGTGTGGTAAAGGGGGTTCTTTTGCTGGCATAAAAACGTCACAAATTATGCCGGCAAAAGAACAGAAAAGGAAGGTGGTTTGATAAAGTCCATAGATTGTGGCTATGTGCCTTTAAGAAAGCCAGTCCCATAATGCAGTGTAAAAAAGTGAGCCATGCAGTTCCAAGAGTGAGTAAAAGTTGAAGCAATTTTAAAAGTTACAAATCCTATGTCCTCTCATATCTTGCATGATGGTACGCATGCAGCAACATCTGGACCCCACAAAAAATGATTAAGTGATTAATCATAGAAGGATACCCTGACACATACAAATTTCTGTCCAGGCATTGTTCCCCTTTTGCCCCTGAGATCTGTTGGTAAAGAATTGGCAACAGACTCTCTTGTGGCTTGTGGTCCATCCTGGAATTCCAGAACCATTCTCTTAGCCATCAATCACATGTGTCTTGCATGTTTTCAATTTCTCACATAAACATGGGTGATTTTAATCTTCCAGACGCGTATTAGAATTGTGACTGTTTACATTTAGCCTTCTATGTGGATAGGAGAGTAACTGAAATTGGAGGTGGGTGCTGCGCAATGTATAAAGGAATCTGTTTGCTAAAAAGTTACACATTGGGTTGCTGAATGGTTTGATTGGGAAGGATCATCTCTTTGCGTTCTAGGGTTTTCACTGTAACCATCAAAGATGGTCACCATAGCAGATGAAATATGATTTGGAATTGGCTTGTGGAAAAATCATTATGACAGCATAGTCATAATGATACTCAGAACAGAGCTTGGAAATGACTAGTTACTACAGTACTTGCAAGTAATTTTTTTGGTAATAATTAAGTTATATCAGAGGTTGAAATAATTACCTTTTTGGACTACAGCTTGGATGACTCCCCCAGCCAGCATGACTGACCATGCTGGTTGGGGGATTCTGGAAATTATAGGAATTATAGTCCATAGTTTAGAAGGAAACTTGTGTCCATGAAGGACTATATTCGATATTGCCATCAGTTTATTTTTTACTTATCAGCTCTATACATCTATGTCAAGGACTATCTTAGAGGTGTAAATCCTCAACTACACCATCCCCTCATGTAGTCATTACAGTAGTTTCTTTCAGCTGCAGGAGAAAAGTAGTATTCCTCCTCATATTGGAAGGTCCAGAAGTGTTGCAGAGGAGTTATTCTGTGGAGAAAAACATGTGAGTTTTTCTTGCAAAATACTGTTTTCTGCACAGGAAACAGTGATTTCTGCATAAGAAATCAATTTTATGTACAGAGAACAGGGTTTTGCATAAAACCAAATATTTTTCCTCACAGAATAACTCCTCACAACTCTTAGGGATATCAAATTCCAGGAGAAAAATGTGCAAAATCCTCACTGATCTATTATTCTTCCTGATGACATTTCCCAGCTGTTGGGAACTAGTTTTTCAACCTGGGAATGACATTTTTTGAATGTCTACTATTTGAACTCAAATATTGTTAGCGGTCTCACTTTGGTATAAGAAGGCACACATTTAACTCCTCTTCCTTGTGCTTTTGGGTATCCATGTTTCTCTATGTGACATGAAGTCCTTGATTATGTCCATGTGGCCTGGGAGCCCCCCTCCTGTACTCCTGGCTGCTAGCTGCAAAAATCAGCTTTGATTAAAGCCTTTTGTGAACATCTGAAAGCCCATTTTTCCTGTATATATTCAGCTGTGGTCAAACATCATCCACATGGCTTGTAATGTACTCATTAGAAACAATTCTGGAACAATGAAGGTCTTCATCCACAAAGAGGGTGTGGTGGGTCTTTCGATCCATGTGCGTAAACAAGAGCACAACAAAATGTTGTGAGCATAAACTCTCTAAACTTGTAAGACTAAACTCCTATGACATATTTATGTTCCCACATACACAAATCACATTGACTCTCACACTCTTCTATCTCCTTGAATCAATGGACTTCAAATAGAGTGCAGGAGGCAGCTGGGTCCACTAAACAAGGTCTTGGGTGCTATGAACCTGTGCCAGATAATAAGGGGGAGACTCACAATTAAAATGTCAAGCTGGATCATATTTCCATAACAAAGTCAGAGAGGATTTCCCTCTCTGTTTTTTCTTTCCCTTTCTGTTTACCATCTTTAGAGAGCTGAGGCTGGCTTTTTCCATGCTGTGGTTTCCCAGCTATGCAGAAGATGTACACAGTACAACATTTGCTTCCTACACGATATAATTTGTTGAATGCACACATCTAAAATGTATAACAGAATTACCAAAGATCTCCATTCTGAAAAAGTTATTTCGTTAGACAATTTAGTTAAGTCTGCTCTGAGCTTATGGATGGCATTCTTCCCCCCCCCCACTGCCTCTTCACCCATCCTAATTTTGTCACTACCATTGCTATCAGCATATCTTTCTCATTCATCAGCACTTTATCAGATGTACTTAGAAAGCTTTGCATACATAAGCAATTGATGGCATACACTCGGCCCTCCTTATCCACAGAGTCTTTATGCATGGATTCAACCAACTATGGCTTGAAAATATTTTTTTAAATATTCCAAACAGCAAACCTTGCTATTTACCATTTTATATAAGGGACACCACCATTTTACTATGCCATTGTATATAATGGGACTTGAGCATCCATGGATTTTGGTATCCATGGAACCAACCCCAGTTGATACCAAGGGCTCACTGTATATTTATTTCCTATTAAATGTCCTGAGACCATTCCACCAAAATCTTTTGCAAAATCCTTGGTAAAAAATACACTAATGCTTTTATTTAAGCCAGAGTATCCATTAACCACCAAATTCACCTTCAGAATGTTACCATTGCCTCTAAGTAGTCTGTTTTCTGGTACTAATTCTCTTTCCTAACACCAGAGCAACTGAACCAATAACAGCCAGAGGTGTCACACCTCAGTATTTTCCCTCCCCTTTACCCAACAAAGTTGCCAAACATAGAATCACCAATAGCTCTAACCTAAGTGAACTCACTGGGGATTTATTCAGCTCTAAACTGTCCAGATATTGTGTCTTCAATGGTACAATTATGCTTGTAGCTTAAACCCAAGAAAAGCAATGTATGCCCTTCATGTATGCTCTTCAACATTTTTTTTAAAACCAATGACTTAGATGACAGGGTAGATGGAATCCTTATCAAGTTTGCAGATGACACAAAACTGGGAGGGGTGGCTAACACACTTGAAGATAGGAACAGAATTCAAAAGAACCTTGATAAACTAGAAAATTAGGAGAAACTAGTAAAATGAAATTTAGAAGAGACAAATGTAAATTCTACATTTAGGCCACAAAAACAAATGCACAGGTATAGGATGGGGGATACATGGCTCAGCAGTGCTCCATGTGAAAAGGACCTTGGATTAATGTTGATCCTAAGTTGAAGATGAGCCAGCAGTGTGATGCTGCAGCAAAAAAGGTGAATGGTATTTAAGCCTGCATTAATAAGAAGCCATTTCAAAATAAAGGGAAAAAATAGTCCCAGTATGTTCTGTACTGGTCAGGCCTTAGGAATACTGTGTTCATTTCTGGGCACCCCATTTTAAAGGGGCTATAGACAAGTTGGAGCAAGTTCAGAGAAAGATAATGAGGATGATAAGAGATATGGAAAACAAAACATATGATGAAAGGTTGAAGGAACCTGCCGTGTTCAGCTTGGTGAAGAGAGTGGTGTCATGATTGCTCTCTTTAAATACCTCAAGGGCTGTCACAGAGAGAAGAGAGCAGGTCTGTTCTCTGCTGCCCCAGAGGGTAGGAGAAATCTAATGGTTTGAAGTTACAAGAGACTAGATTTCAACTGAACATTAAAAGGAACTTGACAGTAAGAGCAGTTCAGCACTGGAACCAATTGCCTAGAGAGATGGTGGGGTCTTCTTCTCTGCATGTCTTCAAAAAGAAGATGAAAAGCCACCTGTTGGGGATGCTTCAGCTGGAAATCTTTCATTGAGCAGGGTGTTGGACTAGATGGCCATTTCCAGCTCTGTGATTCTTTGACTCTATTAACAAAACTACTCCTATTTCCATGAAGGCTTTTTTAATTTAAATCCAAAGGCCTTTTGTTTTTTGTTAATGTTAAACTGTTAGGTGTCAGAAATTCTTGCTAACCTACTGAAAATCATACAGAGATTTAGCAGTAGATCATGATATACCATTGCTTTTGATCAAGGAATGGCAATCTATTAAGCATTATGGAGGGGAAAATGGCTGTTACAATGACTCTATGCTCACAGCCATCTTTTTCTTTTCATCAACACCACACCTGGAAAAAAAGAATCTTAAGCATATAGCAAATTGCTGGCTCTGGGATTGTGGGCACCAGGATGAGGAAAGCTGTTCTATAGGGTTTTGACTGAAGTGGTATGTATCTTCTCCAGGTCTGAGGATCACTCTTCCTCTCCTTCAGAACTTGGCTTGCTGCACTTGTCTGCACTCAAAAGCACTGCAGTTTGAAAACTGCCAATCACACCCTATGGAGTCAGACCATCTAAGCCCTACATTGTCAACTTGGCCTGGCAATTCTCCAGGTTTTTGGATTCTTTCCTAGCCACATCTAGAGATCCCTGATGTTCCTGCAGGTCTTCCATCCAAATAATAATCAGTTTTGAACCCCCTTAGCTTCCAAAATCATGTGAGATTGGGACTGTGTAAGGGTGGTATGTGATATGGAATGTATGGAACACACTTCTGCAAAATGTAGCAATGCCTCCAGACTTAGATGGATTTCAAAAATGATGAAGGAGATTAGGTCTCTTATTAGCTATTAGCAATGTTCAACAATGCCACTGAAGTTGGAAACATGTCCATTTGTGAGTCATAGTCATGATTTTTTTTAGTTCCCACCAAGCTGGGAACAGCCAATTGAATTCGGCCAAAGTACGGGTGAAGGTAACTGAGAATTTAATTTTCTTCTTCTTTTTCTTCCTGTGCCTCTTCTTCTTTTTCTAAAATAAAAAAAAATTATAAGAACAAACCAATGGTAGGTACCAGAGTTGTAGTCTATCACATCTGGAAGGCACCAGGTTGAGGAAGGCAACAGTATACCATGGCCATTCATCCCAAGAAGAGCTCCTCCTTCTCTGTTGGTCAGAGAATATGATAATATAAAGAAGGATTGTGATGGTTAATGAGTTGATTTTTCTAACAAGACACAATTACTATACAATTGACATGTGCTCTGCATTGCTTTTTAATTACTTATACAGCATTTGGCATGGATGCAGAGCTGGAATATAGATCATTTCCTTGAAACACAGCAGATGGCCCATGTCCTCTTGTAGAATATCCTGAGTAATTAGCCAGCTCTTTTTTGTCCCTTGTAAACTTCAGTTACTGTAATAATGTGGTCAAAGGCCACATTATTTCTTTTGACTAGCACACAATTAACTTAGTTACATACAACAGCTGGGGTGTGAATTGGACTCTGTGATTCCCCTGGCAAAGGAAAAAAAATGAAAGCAGGTGAACTAAACTGTAGAAAACCTGAAACTTAAACTATGCACATCCTAAACAAACTTTAAAGGTCTGATATGTCTAGGGATCATACATACGTGTTTTAAAAACACATCCTTTTTTGTGTTTTTCATTTTTAGGATTTTGCTACCTTAAGGGGAGTCTCACAATATATAATCATTTTCCCACAGAGTAGGGGCCCTTTCACTCTACACAATTAGGGCACAATGATTCCACTTTAACTGCCATGGTTCCATCTTATGGAAACTTGGGGTTTGTAGTTTTATGAGGAACCAGAGCTCTCTTTTTCATTTTCTCTTTTTGAACTTCACGTATATAGTCATGTCACTAAAATAAAAATAAGAAAGCAAGAAATGTTTCTAAAAGAGTGAACTGTCTTTCAATCTGTTTTAAAAGCCATCACTATGGCATTAAATACATAACTATGCGTGATTACTAGGAATTCCATCTACGAATGGAGTTTAGACCAAAAGAGCTCTATTAAGGACTTCAGCCTCAACAGAAGTCAGGATCTCTCTCTCTCTCTCTCTCTCTCTCTCTTCCTATATACCTGCCCCCTCCTTAGGTCCCTCTTGCAAAGATCTCCTTTCACTTACCTGTCTGGTACCTGGGAGATGCTGCATTCCCAAAACTGCTTTCCAACCCCCATCTCTCACCATCTTCCCATCACTTCATGGCCTTTTTCCCCCAAGAGGGAACCACAGCAATATAGCACTGAGGCTTGGACCAATGCCCGTATCAGCATCCCCTCTGAGGCCAAACCTTCTGGGATTTATCCCATCCTTGTTCCCTTTGCTTCTGTCAGTGTGCTGCCATCTTGACATTCCAGTAACTCCAGTTCTTGTAACTCCCATATGGACCCTGCCTCCCACTCCCAATTCAGGCTGATCATTTTTGGACCATAGCAGTGGCAACATTCCACATGGCTCCCTGGTGGTGTGTCACAATCCTTACAGTACCACTTACATGAACCTTAATGGATCCTAACAAAGAATGGAGGACAAGCCCACAAGCACTTTCCCCTCACAGAAAGCCACTTTCATTTTCATTTCCAGCTGGGTAGAGAAACATCATGCAGCATGCAGTGCAGGGTTCAGGCTGCAAATTTTCAATCCCAGTGTTTTCCAGGTGCTGTGAATTCCCCTGACACCTCCACGAGCAGGCAGTACAGTTGGCTCTCAACTTTCACAGGGGTTGGGAGGCAGGATCCCCACAAAAGTGGAAAAATCATGACTATAGGATGCAATTTTTTTATCTGAAATAACACTTCTCTAGGCATTTCTAGGTCTTCCAGCATGACTCAATGGTCAACGTATGCCAGGCTGGAGGACCTAGAAATGCCTAGAAATAACATATTTTGGTTTGTGTATAGGATAGCAGCACAGGCAATGGCAAATACAGTAATCCATAAATAATCAAATCCATAAATGCTTAGTCCGCAAATATGGAGGGACAGCTGTGTTTTCTTGGGTCATTTTATTTCTCCCCTCCTTTCATATTTTATGCAACTTGCTGTTGAAAAATAGATAAATATTTGATTGTTTCAAGTGTTTTAACAGGTTTTTCTGCTTGTAACATGCCTTGTAAGGGACATACCCCAAAGAGTGAAGTACTGTACTAAACCTATTAGAAGTAGATAGGTAGACCAGAGCTTGGAAAAGTTACTTTTTTAGACAGCAAGATTCAGAATCCTTTTCCAAAAAAAGTCACACAAAAAGTGAGTTTTCCAAGCTATGGGACAAGATAAAGGAGACAGACAGACAGACAAGATTAAAAGCACACTTGGGTTCTTTCCTAAGCTGATTCATTCTCTCTCACTTGTCTTTGCAAAGTGATTTTCAAAGACAGTGGGGAAAAACTGGGTGGACGAAAGTCTGTGTTAAGAGCTGATAGACAACTCACCTTCTTATTGCCTGCACACAGGATGGACTTCTCCCACTGCCCTGCCCTTGATACACCGCTGGGAACAAATGTAACGTAATTACAAAATAAGAAATATAGGAAACCATATAATAAATGCCTAGTGCAATAATTTTTAAAATAAACAGCCAGTGTGAAATGGATGAGGACTGAGGACTTTATCACACAAGAGTGGTAAACTGAAATTAAAGCTGGATAATAGCATCTTTGGCTGGTACTTATCACACAATGTTCTGTCTGTCCTGTTGCTGCTTTGCCTTTCAATCATTGTTAGAGCACACATTTTCATTGATGGGAAAAACCTGTCAATGGCTCCCAATATCACTGCTTTCCCACTATGATAGGTAGTGTGATAGGTCCCTTCCAATGCAGTTCCAATATTGATTCCCCTCCTATTCCCCTCCCTCCACCTCTCCCCCTTGCTATTCCCAAGTGGGCTGAAGTTGCTTTTACAGTCGGTCCTCCTCAGAGTTTGAAGTTGCTCCTTAAATAGCTCTACCTCCACACCCGCTCCTCCTCCTCTCCTCCTTCTGTCTTGCCAGCAGCGACACCCCTTCACCCTCTTTCCCAGCTTGACACCACCATGTCTCAGCCAGATCTTAAACCCTTTCACAACCCATTGACTTCAACTCCCCACTCCTCTCAGGATTAGGAGGAAGAACAGTGAGGAGTTGAAGTCAACGGGCTGGGAAGGAGTTTAAGAGACCTTGCGGTTGCAATCTGGAAAAGAGAGTGAAGGGTGGTGCTGTGGGTAGGATAGGAGATTGAAAGGCACAAATGTGTTGGGTAGGGCATACATGGGGAGGAAGCTGTGTTTAGCGAGATGGTGTGGAGGAGTGAGCATGGGACCATAATGCAAATGTGGCATAATAATGCAAATGCAGAGACATGTGATCATGATTGTTTTCAAACTGGTATGTTCCTGTTTGTTTCAACAAGATTGCTGCAAGACAATAGGCTGGTGAGATAAAGTACTGACTAACTAAATAACAACCTAAAATTGAAATAATAACAAGACATTGGCAGTAATTGAAACAATCAGAAATTTAACAAGAAATCGGCAACTGACAGGCAGGATTTCTAGATATACTCCTATTTTGAATTGTTTTCTTCAGGTCGGTTGGAACACTAGTAAACAGTCACTTTTGTAATCTCAGGAGATTTTCAGACTCACTTTAAAAGCCCCATTCCTGCCCTGCTAGCACCCTCCAGCCCCACTCCCGTCCTTGCCACAGAATAATTGAAAACCATTTCCAAGCCTACCTTTTATCAGGAGAGAAACCGCTCCCCCTCCCCTTGGCTTCCCTGCAGTAAATGCAGCTGTCGTACAGCTGCTTTTACTACAGGGAAACAAAATCCCGCCCGTTCTTGCGAGAGAACAGTCACGTGGGGAATTTAAAAAATAAAACAAAGCCAAACATCAAAAAAGGAAACTAAGCACCCAAACACACTTTTCATTTAACAAGTAACCTGGGGAGGGTAAAACAAAGGGTGCCACTTACCTGGATGTCCTGATCGTACCCAGAAGTATTCGGAACGGACTTACCTGATTGTGTGAGTATCACAGGGCATCAGTTCACACACCTGTGATCGCGTGAAAGGATTGCAAGAATAGGTCCATTGACGACCTTTCCCCATGAATAAAAAAAGACGGGAAAGACATTGAAGGAACACAGGAGCAGCATGGACCGGGACGACATCGTCCGAAAAGGAAGATGTTTCCTGATCCTGTTCTGTGCCTGCAATGGGGTAAAAAGCCGGTCTGAAAATCTCCTTAAATTGTTGTTACATGCCTTCAAGTGGGCTTCCTTATGGTAACCTTATCATAAGGTTTTCTTGGCAAGATTTATTTAGAGGAGCTTTGCCTTTGCCTTTTAAGTCTGAGAGGATGTGACTTCCCAAGTCCCCCAGTGGGTTTCCATCTCTGAGCAAAGATTTGAACTCTGGTTACTTGGAGTCCTAGTCTGACAACCAGATGATTACATCATGCTAGATCAGCCAGAAATCTTAAACATGGCTTGGGTATGATGAGGGCCAGCATGGTGTAGGATTTTGAGCGTTGGACTATCTGAAGACCAGGGTTCGAATCCCTGCTCAGCCATGGAAACCCACTGGGCAAGTCACAAACTCTAAGCCTCAGAAAACCCCGTGATAGGCTTGTCATAAGTTGGAAACAACTTGAAGGTACTACTACTACAACAACAACAACAACAACAACAACAAATGATGAGAGCTGGGATGTTTCACTCAGTTTTTTCAAACAAATGTCTCAGTGTCTTGAAACCATGGGAATTCAGTATTTCAGTTCTCTGGCAAATTAGTTTAGTTTATTTAGTTTTAGTTTAATTTATTTTCTAAACTTGATTTAGAAAATGGTTTCCTTGATGCTATAAGCAATCCTACAGTCATGAGATATCTGTGCACCCATGTATCTTTCCTAACATGGTAAATGCAGAAGAGATGCTTTCTACTGACAATTTTTTTGTGGAATGTGGGTTAACCTTCCCTACAGTTCAAATCCAATTCCCCCCCGACATTTGTAAAAATGAAAGGGACATGAGATCTGATCATGGATTATCATTGTTTCATCTAGTTTGGCTCTGAGATCTAGGCCTAAATTTGTAATAACTGGTTCCCAAAGAGCTGATAGTCTTAGCAACGAAACCAAACACCTCTCCATCATGCCAAAACGTAATTACTTTTTCATGTCACAGAGAAAACAAAGTAAGAGGAGGAGCAGGGAGGTAAGCATTGCCTATTTGAGCAGTCGGCTACATAGAATCATATCCATAACATACAACAACAGTCAGGCACTTGAAGGTTTCCAACTCAAAGGAAAAGCTCACAAAAAATATTTTAGGCTTAAAATATTACTACACAGTTTTATCCAAATATATCTTATTATATGCCTTCAAGTTGTTTCCAACTTATGGTGAACCTAAGGTGATCCCATCACAGGGATTTCTTGGCAAGAATTGTTTAGATGAGATATGCAATTACCTTCCTCTGAGGCTGCCCAAGATCACACAATGGGTTTGCATGACCTCAGCTGGGATTCAAACCCTGGTATCCCAGAGCCCTAGTCCAACACTCAAGCCACTATACCACACTGGCTTTATTTGCTAGTAAATATGACAAACCTATTCAAAGAGTACTGTGTACTTATTGTATCTTACAGATCTTTAACATGGGAGCACAGATTTTTGAACTAAATACCAAAAATTAAACTAAACATCAAAAAGACTACACACAGAGGGACTCATGAATGTCTATGAAGAGAATGTTCCAGGGATTGTCACTGTCTTAGGGCTTGTCTAGATGGACAATTTACTCCATCTTAACCCCATCTTAGAGTCTGCAGTCCTGATGATGCTGGCTTTTGACCCGACTGCACCTGGACAGTCCTCATGACCCCTGGGACTAAGAGAGGGGAGAGATGGGGTGTTATAGCACTTTAAAATAATATGATTTAATCCATTCCCACCAGCAAAAAAATGGATTGGCATGACCACAGGAGCCTGTTCTGGCATGTTGGACTGTCACTGCATCTGTGGGCTGTCTTGCTCTTCTGGATCCAGGAAGGGGACCCACAGCATGTGACCAAAGATGGTCACATGCACGGGGCCTTGCTCATGTGCTGTGGGCCTCCTGCCTGGATCCATAGAGTGTTATGCAGGTGGCAGTGGTGGCTGCAGGGACAGGCCAGCGGTCCCATCTGGACTTCTTCCTGTTTCATGGAGGTAACAGGGGGAAGGAAATGGGCCTGATCCATGGGCAGGATACACCAGTGGGGAGCTGGCATATCCTGGCCCATGTAGCTGAGCTCTGTGTAGATGAGCTCTGAGAAGTCCCTGTCTCTAGCTCAATTCACTGCAGATGTTGGTGGGTCAGAAGAAGATAATTGTTTCTACACAAATCTACTTAATTGCTTATAAAAAGTCACATAGGATGTAGAGTCAGTGAGCTTGCAGAGATATGAATATTCCTTAAAGTGCCTTGTTCACTAGTTATACATACCTTGCACACGTTTGTAAGACAGAACATACCTGCATTGTTGCCCTGACTCATCATGATTCATGTCACTACCACCGTTCACATGTTCTGTAACAACATGCCTTCTCTCAGCAGAATGCAGACAGGAGTACTATGTAGTTGCACCTGCCCAATCTCACAGATGCCTCAGTCATGTGGCATCCCTTGAACACATGTGACATACCTTGACCTATTGAGCTGAATGTATCTGGCATCTCTTTTCAAATACCAAACTTATTAATGCCATGGGGACAGTCAGCAGAAGTAGTGTATGGAGCAGTGTGTGTGGAGACAGCAGTGTGGATAGCCTCTGAATATGGTATAGAGAATAAAAGGAGGGAGCAAATTATGATTATGTATGTTGTCTTGAGTTTGGGGTAGGGGGGATAAAATGTATTTTTTGTTAAAAAATGTTATTTTTTTGTAAAAAAAAATAATGTACACTGGTCTCTCTGGTTAGTGTTGTGAAAATGCTAGAGGAATGGTTACTAATAATGATGTTGGTAACAATAGACACTCCTTATAAGCTGGGGCCTAAAACCGATTATTAATCCCAATTGGAATAAACCCATTGAATCAATGTTAATTTGGTAAACTTGAAACCAATTTATAAATTCCAGTTTATAATGATAATTCTTTAAACTGGAAACCAGTTTATAGAACTTACACTGTTTCAATGATTTTACTTTAGTTAGGGACTAGCAAAAAAGGAAACCTTCCCGTGCTTGTTTCCAAGTCCATGGAACTCCTGAGCAAACCTGTTGCTCCTAGAATAGGTGTGGGCAAGTCTTGGCTCCCAGATATTGTTGGACTGCAACTTCCATCACCCTAGCCAGCCCTGGACAATGGCAAAGGATGATGTGGGCTGTAACAACAACAACATAGCTTGTGTTTTTCTGGTCTAAACCAACTCTGTAATTAAAACTTTGCTTCTGATTCTTTTTACAGATATCTGAAGAATATGTTAATGAAACAAAATTGATTCTTGGAAGTAAGAGCAAACACTTTTATTTCCTGTGCTATATGATCTTGGCTTGTGATATCACACATAACTTGGGCATTTAAGATAAGCCACTGATTGCAGTCCCTTTTCCATGTCTGTTGTACTAAAGAACATGATTAACAGGGAGCAAACGTTTCTTTCCCCCTCCCCTGGCTGTTCCACTTTTCCATATGCTCTGCTCTGTGTTAACAACTATTATGGCTAAATGAAGGAAACTCTAGACTCAAAGCTCCAAGTTAAGCAAAATTCAAAGGTGAGGACTGATAATACATCAGGCAGTAGCTGAATGTTTATCCACCGGGAAGGAACAATACGTGAGGCACAGTTCTGGTGAAAGGTGAGGGGCTGAAACTGTGAGCACATTACATTGGAGCTCTCTATTTGTTCACAGGCTAAGAGGGGTAGCGCAGAGGCCCAGTGCTGGTGAAAGGGGAGATAGCAAATAGAAACTGGAGAGGGCCCTACCATCTAGACTGGAGAATTACTCAGTGACAAGATATATTGCCAGGGCTTCATTTAATTCCTTGCTGCATCAAATGAGGCAGGCCTCCTCTTGATTTTATGTAGGGGTGTGTGAAATTTTTTTTAAATTTTGAAATTTCACCCACCCTCATTACAAAAAGCCTTCCTTAGTTATGTGTATTTGTTTTTATTTGATAAATGGCTGCTTCATGTATTATTCATTGACATTTCATTTATCTTTGTACTTAAATTTGTCTTTGCATGTAGCTCTTTCTCTCTTCTGTTTTTTCTCTCGGTTTTTTGCTGCTGCCTGTGGTGGTGATAGTAAAGGAGAAGTCAGTGGCTCCTTTGATAAGTACCATTTCGCTCCCACTGGAGTAACTTAGGACTTTATCAGACCACCCCACCAAACCCCGTTCTTTTGCCAGCATAACTTTGCCATTTTTATGCTGGCAAAAGGACTCCCCATGCCACACTTACCTGTAATCCCAGCAAAAGGCTTCCTGGCAATAAACGAAGAATGAATGGAGCTCTGTTCACTTCCTTGTTTGAAATCCCATGGATTCTCATGAAACTACCTACTGCAGGAAATTCAAAAATAAAAACAAAAACAACACTCAAAAAGTGTCAAAAAGCACAGAAACACACTTAAAAACTTCCAAGTAAACCAGGGAGGGTTATAAAAAGAGTGTCACCTACCTGGATGTCATGACCTCACCCAGAGGTATTCTTGCTGGACCGGCCATTGATATTGCATTCATATGAGTACAATGGCATGAAGTTTCAAACACCTGCAATGCTGGTACAAAAGCACTACAGGGATCAATTGACGGCTTGAGCTATCAATAAAAAAGTATGTTTTTTAAACTGGACATGGTTGTGAAAGGGCAACATTGTCTGGTACATGCACCTTTTTGCAATCATTAGGCATCCTTATGGCATCTTATTTGCTTTGTTGATAAAGTTCTCAGACACTGCACTGTTCTACAACATTTTTGGGAAACAAATGACAGCTTCCCCACTGGTGTCAACCAGATTTACCCTAGAAATGCTCTGAAATGATACAACACCCATGCCACTCTGGGAGGGGGAGGATGGTAGTTGTTGAACATATAGCAGTCAATATGGCTGCTAAGAATGTCTGTTGAAGACACCTCCTGCTCTTACTGGACAAAATTAGACTATCAGGAAATAGGATAAAAAGGACATTAAAAAGAAACGCATTTGTATCCCTCCATATTTGTTTCAGGATGAAAGGGAATTGCATTCATTCCTTATTTGGGAAATGTGCTCAATTTGGTTCCATTTTGTATTAATCTCTCTCACACACAAAATGCCCCTGCTTTGTTTGCTGTGACAATCTAGGGCATACAGTGAATGAAATGGGTAGCTCAAAGGAGACTGAGGAGATTTTCAGACGCCTCTTTCAGCCTCTTGCCGCACAAGCAGCCTCCAGTGCAGTAACGAGGCTGCTGAGTGGCAAGGGGTCCATTTCGGACGACACCATTTCTCTCTCGGCGTCATCCGTGACTGTTGCGGCTAGCATTGGAGGCGGCTGCGCTGTTTTTTACTCATGGACAACTTCTGTGAGTGAAAAACAGCACGGCCGCCTCCAATGCTAGCCGCAACAGTCACGGACGACACCGAGAGAGAAACAGCATCGTCCGAAATGGACCTCTTGCCACGTGGCAGCCTCGCTACTGCTCCGGAGGCTGCTTGCGTTGCAAGAGGCTGAAAGAGGCATCTGAAAATCTCCTGAGTATTCTTCTCCAAATTTCTGATTACAACTGGAATAAACCATGCAATTTAGAAAAATATGTCCAGTTTTATGTTTTGTGCAAAATTAATTGTAGGTTTAATTTCAGGTGTGTGTGTGCGTGCAAGCATATATGCATGTATGCAATGTATTTGTATCTCACCTTTTCAGGTGTAACCCTCCCAAGGCAGCAAACAAATAAATAAAATGTATGTTTTTTTAAAACAAACAAATATTTAAAAAGATCAATAAATTAACTATTAAAGCAGCAGTAAAGAAAATATGAAAGCCAGCACAGAATCTTCACTCACATGCCAAGCAAAAGAGAAATAGTTTTAATTCCTTTAAAAGTCACCCTTAAAAGCCACATATGCTTCTCTGGTGAGACAGCTCCAAACATGCCTTTGTATCTAAAGATTTTGTCCAAATCTGTGCAGGTATACAATTTTAAACTGTTTTAATTATTAAACTGTTTAACACACTTCTCGGCTATGTAAATTATTCCTTACCGTTTTAGATTTTTAAAGTGTTCTTAATGGTTTTACACTGATATTATTTGTGCACTGCTCTGACATGATGAAATATAAGATGGGATATAAATATTTTAATAAATAAATAAATAGGGCTACCACTGGAAAGGCCCTGTCTCTGGTATCTACTAAACTGATATTGCTTGATTGTAGGCCAGACTGTAGGACTTCGGAGGCTGATCTTTGGGTCTGGGCAACTTCATGCACCATGATGTGACCCCACAGTATAGAATAATATATGCAAAATACAACCATGTTGGGAGGGAGGGATTTTAAGTCTGAATGATGCATTTTATTGGCCCTGTCGTCCTGGGCTACAGTCAGGAAGTTACCCAAGCATCAAGTGATAGTAAGGCAAGGAGCTGTACTGTAGAGTACCCAGTCCAAGTCAGTCACAGGTTATCCAGCAAAATAAAGGGAGGAACAAGACAAGGTTGTCAGCTCATCTAGTAATTGGTACACTAAGCCAGAAGAATGAAGCCAACAAGGAGTAAGACACAGAGTCATCAACTGTAGCCAGTCCAACGTGAAGAGCACACAAACAGAAAGTACTGTACTGCCGGTCACTGAGATACAATGGTTGCAAACAAGAAAGACACCAGAGAGCTTCTGGGAGATTTATGGGCAGTTGTCTCTGGACACCAGGTGCTTAGTGAATCAGTATTTCCTATTTAGCAGAGACAGAGACCTATGAAATCTCTCCTTATCTCTCCTGCAATCTTCAAAGGAAATAAGTGCATCCTCAGGACTTTTTCAGACAAGTAAAATGCAGCGCAAGCAGCCTCGCCATGTTGCGAGGCTGCAGCGCTGCAGGGCGTCCCTTTCGGATGACGCCCGTCCCTGCCGGTACTGTTGCGGTACTGCAGGGACATTTGAGTGGAATACTTTGGTGATTTTTGCTCACGATCATCAGGACATCCAGGTAAGTGACACACTTTTTATGACCTTCCCCAGGTTACTTGTTAATTTTAAAGTGTGTTTTTGTGATTGCTGTCACTTTTTTTTGGTTATTTTTCTTTTTCTTTTTGAATTTCCCATCCCATGGGTGGGAGTGGAGATTGTAGGACAGGAAAGCTTTTTTCGTTCCTGTCTGATAATCTCTTATATCTCTTGGCAAAGTGAGCTAGCAGCTGTGTTTTGTACATATTTTGTATCCAGAAAATACTGGAATGGTTAATAGAGCATCCTCGTCCTGGAATGTGATTACACTGAGGACATTTTCAGATGATCCTTGCCACGCCTGCTGCAAGATCGTCCATCCCTCTTGCACTTAGGCTTGGAGCCTGCAGCGCTATATTCGGCAAGATTTTATTCATGGGCAACTTCCGTGAATAAAATCTTGCTGAAAATAGTGCGGCAGGCTCCAAGCCTTAGCGCAAGAGGGACGGACGATCTTGCAGCAGGGACGGCGTCGTCCGAAATCGACCCCCTGCCGCGCTGCTGCGACAAAACTGTCCCGGGCGATCCTTGCACAGCAAGGATCATCTGAAAATGTCCTGAGAATCTGCTTATCAAAATATTTAATAAAGGAAGAATATTGAGATAGGAAAGAACAGAGAAATCCTACCTTTAACTAACTGAAGCAGAGCCATGTTTGCACCATCTGTCTGAACCAAAGTAATATGTCTCTTCATCAAGAGAAGATCAAGAAAGATATGAGAAGAAGGAAGAAGTGAGATGACCAACCTTAAGAGATTCACTCCAGGACAGAAGAAAGATAAGCATAGGTTTGGGCAGTCTAGGGAACCTGATGTGCGCTCTTTCTCTTTTTCTCTCTCCCTTATCTAGGTTGAGTTGCATCCCAGTCAACTCCAACAATACCAGATCAAACCACTGATCCATTTAACTCAGTACAACCTATATCAGGATTGTAGCTATCGGGGGTAGGGGTGGGGCAAAATGAGGGCATTTCCCCCTCCCAAATGAAAATTTTACCAGATCAAATGAAAATGTCCTTCAGTCCCCAAGTTTCTAGCGTTGCAGAAAGTGAGATGCTGAAAACTGTTCACACCTGGAACTCTTGTAATTGTTGTGTTGCATTCACTTCGTAACTCTGCCTGCTCCTTTTCTTTGGATGCCTAAACTCTGCAAATGCTCAACTAAAGTTTTAAGTTACTACAATGCTAGAAATTTGTGGACTGAAGGAGAATGTCATGGTGGCAGGGGTCAGAATTCTTATTTGGGAGGTAATGCCCTCATCTTGTCCCCTTGTAGTTTAACCCCATATCTATACAACATAAAGGCTGAATTGGATCACCCTCAAAGTCAATGGCAGCCACAACTGCCACATTTCAGAAGTGTGCGTCATATTTTTGAAGAAAACTTTGGAGCTTTTGTTGTTGTTGTTACTGCTGCTCTACTGAAACCTGGTTGAAGAATCATAAGTGGAGCAGTAGTGGCTAGGGAAAAGACACAAAAAGGAATGGTGGTGGGAGGCTGTCTCCTAAACCATATTTTGTCATCTCCTAGTCTGAGACATAGGGGCCCTTTCACACTATACAGTTATAGTGCTATGATTCCATTTTAACAGCTGTGGCTACAATCTATGGATTGGAGAGATACTTTTAGAACTATTAGCCAGTGAACTCTAAACCATTACCAAACTATAAATCTCAGGTGTTATCTAGATGGTGAAAAAAATCCTCTCAGAATGCAAGGGAAATACCCCTTCTCCAGATAAGCTCCCGAAGTAATTTGCCATATTCAAAGGGGAGGGGACTCTAAATACTTTGCGATAACAGTCTTCGCTGTTTATCACGACGTTTTTAAAAAAATATATATGTAGAAATGCACATTTAGCCTGTTTGAACAACCAGTTCAAATTGGGGCACATCCCAGAAGTCAAAATGTGATTGGTTGGCTGTGCACGGGGGCAAGCTTGCCAGCAACGAAGTGGCTAGAGCTGCCATTGTTGATTTTCATGGGAGTGATGGTGTGCTATTTTCGAGCAGCAGAGCACATTTTTTTTAAAGCAGGAGACCGCTCTTCCGTGTCTCTGATTTAACAGGAAATGAGAGGTTTTGGAGGATAATAATGCAGGTAATTCACTCTTGGCCACCATCTTTACTTGCCGGCCTGCTCCATGTGAACTTCAAGCACAGCTTCCCATGCCAGTGATCTTGCGAATGTATCATGGAGACAAATGAATGCTGCTGCGATTGTGAGTTAATGCACTATTTCCCACAATTAATTCTCCTGACTAGCTGAGCCCTCAGTATTCCATAGGATGCAGCCATGGTACTTAAAGTGGAATTGTGTTGCTATAGTTGTATAGTGTAAAAGTGCCCAAGGTTTATAAAACCCCTTACAGCTCAGATCCAGGCTATCTGAATCACTGAATTCTCCTATAGAAGTCTGCCCAGCCTTTGAGATTTTCAGGGGAGATCTTTGTTCCTCTTACTCTCACAGGCATGTCTGGTGGAAAAGGAGGAAAGGCGTTCTTGGAAGCAGGTCCCAGATTCTGGACTTCCGAAGGAGGCTACAATGGCTGCCTCTTTGTTGTCCTTCCATTGGCAAGTAGGGAAAAAATTGGGAACTGTATATTTGTAAGTGCTCTAAATAGTGAGCTATAGTTTTTATTTGTTACCTTTTCAATGGATATATTTTATTTTTAACTCTATAATTTAATTATCTTTTAACAATGCCTTTTCGTATGCTTTTACCTATATGTGTATTTTATCTGTATCTCTTTTATTTTTGTAACCCACTTTGAATCCCTGTTATTGGGGAAAGAGTGGGAAATATGTGTGTGTGTGTCTGCATGAGATTTCCTGGTTCTCTGTGAAGTTGCTCAAGACTGAACCTGTAATTTTCTTCTGCATGCAAAACATGTGTTTTACCACTTAGCTAGTCTCTCCCCCTAAACACACACCTCCTCAGAAGATATAACTTTGATAACTTTGTTAATGGATTAAGGAGAAATTGATTTTCTTCTTGGGAGATTTTCAGACACGGAAAAATCGTCCCTTGCCGCGCGAGCAGCCTCCCGAAACTGCTGCGCGGCAAGGGTATTTTTCGGACGACGCTGTGCCTCTTGCGAAGCCGTCCGTGTCACTTCCGTGAAGCTTGGGACGGCTCCGCGTCATATTTCAATCACGGAGGCTGCCCGTGCTTGAAATATGGCGCGGAGCCGTCCCAAGCTTCACGGAAGTGACATGGACGGCTTCGCAAGAGGCACAGCGTCGTCCGAAAAATACCCTTGCCGCGCAGCAGTTTCGGGAGGCTGCTCGCGCGGCAAGGGACGATTTTTCCGTGTCTGAAAATCTCCTTGGTGGTGCCTCTTTTATTATTATTACTATTATTATTATTATTTAAAAACTATCAGTTTCTTGATGTATATTTTGTAACATGGCATGTAACCCTGGTTTCTTTTGTCTATTATAGATTTCCACAAAGAAAGATTATAACAACTCTGTTTCAAAAAGGCAAGAGTTCATGCTTTGAGTCATGCTACCATTTTGAAAAAGCAGACAGAAAGAAAACAGAAACACATTTTAAAAAAACCAAAACACCCACCCTCACACCTCCCCTGCTAAGCAATGATTTCTTTTGTTTATTTTGTTTAATAGCAGGTTAACTTTGTGAGTCTATGCTATTTTGGTGGTTACATTCTTGACAGAGGGCTGTAATGAGATGCACAAAATGTCATAAACCAAAATAAACACAGACCTCAATACAGGCAGAGTTGACACTTCGTGAGTGACCCATTAATAATAGCTGCTGGGCTTTATAATTCAACATGACCTGCCTGGCCCTTGGGAATGGAGACTCTAGGCAGAACACTGCCCATACTGATGAGCCCCATGCTTGGTGTTTTGACTTTTAATTCATTGTTTTGATATCATTGCCTTTGAGGATTTGGACATCCAACAACCAGGATGGTATGGTTTCTCAGTGTGCCCCAATTTTTAATCCACAGATTTGTTTCCTCACCAACATCATCATAAGTCAGTTTTGGTGGCTTACCCAGTTACTTACAGTTACCCAGTAAGTGTCACATATAGACAAGGTGTTAAGAACTGTTTCTCTCATGCAAATATAACACAAATATCAGATAGAATGCCTTATAATACAAAGAGATAATCCACCAGTAGGCTCTAGAGACCTTGTAATCAGTACACTTACTAGTTTGTCATCTACACACACTCCTTATTATTCTCCCTTTGGCATCTTGTATAACAATGTAATTACTAAGCCCCCCCCCACAATTATTTTAAAAGCAAACTATTAAATCAGAAAAACTAGATGGAAATCTACCTTCATTGTTCAAAAGTGTCTGAACTACAACTTATCTCAGCTTTTAAATGCACATTTGTTGTTGTTGTGTGCCTTCAATTATTTCCAGTTTATGGTGACCCAAAGGCAAATCTGTCATGGGGGTTCTGAGGCTGAGAAGTTATGACTTGCCCAAGATCACCCAGTGGGTTTTCATGGCAGAAAGGGGATTTGAACCCTGGTCCCCAGAGTTGTAGTCCAACACTCAAACTGCTACCCCACACATAAAGAATGCCTTTAAAGCAGTTTTTAGTTTCTTTATCTTCATATGGCAATTTTGTTTTAAAGGACACAGATTTCTTTCAAAAAGTAATCTTTCTTTAAATATTAGAAAAATCTCTCCATCATATTCTGGTAAACTGTGTATGGTAGCAAACAATTGCTGATAACAATTCTGGAAGATGCAATAATCTGTACTAGGTTACACAAATGTCCTTTAATGTGTAAACTGCCCTTTAATGTGTAAAGGGTGCCCCACCTTTTTCATAACTCATCAGTTGGCTAAATTTCATAAATTGGCTTATAAGTGACACTCCACATGGTTGAAGGTTGACCAAGGACTCTCAAATAGATGGAACCAAGGTTTATTCAGAAAACCTAAGGAAGAAGCCCACTAAAATGCCTAAAAAAGGTCACACCCAGGCAAGAATTAATTACCGTAGCACTCCCATATCCGTGGGGATTGGTTCTGGGGCCCCCCTGCGGATGGTAAATTCTGCAGATAATAGCGAATTCCATCCACCACCACCACCCCACTGCCACCACATGATCACTCCTTCCCACTCCCTTCCCCTTTGTCCTCCCATGGCCACATCATGACCAGAGGTCTCCTGGGAGGAGGGAGGGGGTAGGCGTGATTGCTCCTACCCCCTCCCTCCTTCATCCCCACCATGGCCCTGGTAGAGGGAGGAGGGAGGCATGATCACTCCTTCCCCCTCCCTTTGCCCCTGCCATGGCCCTGTCACTAATGGAGGTGTCCCGGAAAGATGGAGGGGGAAGGTGCAATCGCTCCTGCTCCCTCCCTTCCCCCTTTCATCCCCACCATGGCCTTGCCATGACTGGAGGTCTCCTGGAAGGAGGGAGGGGGAGGATGTGATTGCTCCTGCCCCTCCCTTCCTCCTTCGTCCCGCCATGGCCTTGCTGTGACTGGAGGTCTCCCAGGAGGAGGGAGAGGGCAGGCACAATTGCTTCTGCCCCTCACTTCCTCCTTCTTCCCACCATGGCCCCGCCATGAATGGAGCCATCCTAGGGGAAGGGAGGGGGAAGTGGGATCCTTTCTCCCTCCTCCCTTCCCCACATCACCAACCACCGATAATTGAATCTGCAGTTGGTGAACCAGTAGATACAGGTATGTGAAAATCTTCTGGAACTGATTAGTCAGAGAGATATGTGCTAATTCCTCCTGGACAAACTCTAGAAGTAAGTCATTTACTAAACCCATTAAGGTGGGTGAGTACTCTTTGCTTGCAAAACTGGTTTTTCCTCACAACTGGCCCCCAAACAATAGAGGTTTGCCTGAGACCACTCAGTTTTAGTGTTCCAACCATTTGCAATCATTAACACATCTGGAGAACCCATTGTCCAACCTTGGGAAACTGGCAGAAATTGTATTCCACTCTAAAACTCACCCCTTCAGGGGAAATATCTATTATAAACATCACCGTAAAATGCCACCAAAGCGTGCACAACTCTACGGTGAACTCGCCATGGGTCAGCATAAGATACAACGATACAAGGACTCCCTGAAACAACATCTCAGGCTCGGCCAAATTGATCATCAACATTGGTCCACTGTGGCCTCACATCGAGAGGCATGGAGATGCACTATCCACAATGCTGCAGCCTTATTTGAGAACTCACACCGAACAAGTCTGGAAGAGAAATGACAACACAGAAAGAATCACAACCCAAAAACATCACCCAAGGAGACCTTCTGCTGTGCTTTCTGCAACCGGACTTGTTTATCTCGGATTGGCCTTTTCAGTCATCAGCGCGCTTGCAGGAAGTGTGGGATGAGTCCTTCCTGAGTCTTCGTTTGCGAAGAAAAGCCAGAGAGAAGAGACATAAGTCAAAAGATCCCATCGTTACTTGGCCTCTCACTGCCATTTTGAGCTAATTAAAATTCCCCATATTAGAATTCAGACACTAGTGGGATCCTCATTGACCCCACAGAATTCGGGTAACAAATGCATCCCTTATCTTCAAAGGGTGCCCCTTATTCTAGAATTTCATAGTACTTCTTTACTTTTCGGAAACTCAATTTTCCAGAGTTCCCTAAAATATGTATAACAATGTGAATGTATTTTGTGAATGCACAGAGCCTAATGTTGTTAACATAGTTGGCAAACAAATCCCAATGAAAACAATGAGACCTGCTTCTACTTTTATATGTTTGGGAACAAAATGAAAGCACATATTTTTATTTTGTTGTTGAATAATGATATTGCCCTCACAAATTAATACGTTGCTACTGGATTGTGCTGTGGAGGTGATCTGAGATTTTGAAGGAAATGCCAGCAGAATACAAGCTTTGGCAGGCTCTGTCAAGCTGGTAAGGCTTCAAATATGACCCCAGCAGTGTGTTTGCCATCTGAGGATCAGCCTAACAGAGAATGCAGAGAAGGTCATCACTGGAAGGCTTGCAACAGCAGTTACAAACAGAAAGTTATTGTGGAATATTACAATCTGCAGTGGTTGGTGGGCTACCTATATTAATAAAACTGTAGTTCTTAAAGGTATAAGGTATATTGTTATTATTTCATGTATACCTTACCTTCTAACAAATACTATATTAATAGCACAATGCTGTGCATGTCTACTTAGAAGTAAGTCAAAACTCAATTCAATGAGGTTTACTCCCAGTTAAGGTAAAGACCAAGGCTGCCTTGGCTCCAATTCTATATATATTTACCTCAGAATAAGCCTCAACAAACACAGTAGGCCTTACGTCAGAGTAAAACCACCAAGTTTTGTTCTGTAAATATCTCTATATGCAGTTTGTATCTTCTGAGCCCTGGAATGAAGTGTCCAAAAACAATTAAGATATGAACATTTTTATTTTTAAACTTGTGCCCTGTGTAACCATAAAATCATGACTGTGTACAACCCAACTTGCTGGGAAATGTGGAAGGCAGTAGTGGATCATTCAAGAAGACTAATCAAATTGGTAAGGCGGAAGCAGAACAACAACCAGTTCTGTGGCCACCCACCCACTGAGTCTAGCAAAAAAAAGAAAGAAATAAGCCCAGTCTTCTTTTAAAAAGATATAAAGGTAGTTTTATTTACAAATAACTTGTGCATAGTCAAAGATATGGGAGATTATCAGACAGGAATAAAAAAAGTGTTCCTGTCCCACAAGCTCCACTCCTTGTCCCCTCCCAGTCCCACCACAATCACCCTCCCACTGCACTTACCTTGTCTCACATCAACATGGAAGCCCAGGAGTGAAAGGAGCTCTAACAGAGCTCCATTCACTTCCTGGATCGAAATCCTGTGGATTTTTGCAAAAAGATGCAAGTGTGGGAAATTCAAAAATAAAAATAAAAAGTCAAAGGACGACAGGACATGACGATAGGTAATAAAATAGAGAGGATAGAAGAAAGAGACAAATGTATTTAAGAAATACCACTAACAGGTGACACTTTTTAGGAAGTTAGAAAAGAAGAAGATAGGAGGAAGGGAAGGAAGAAAGAAGATGGAGTTAAACAAATGAATTAGGGGACAGGGGAAAATAAAAATAGAAGGAGTAAGGGGATAGGTAGAAATGGCACTGAATAAAAAGTGGAAGATAAGACTGGAGTCAAAAAGAGTGAATGAATATTGTATTAATTAATTTGAATATATGTTTATTATAAATAGATGTATACATTTCACTAAGAGACGTATTTTCTCTATATACATGTTATATGTAAAGACACTGTCAATAATAAAGACTATAATTGAAAAAAAAATAAAAATAACAGAAAAAAGTGACAGCAAGCACAAAAACACACTTTAAAATTAACAAGTAACCTGGGGAAGGTGATAAAAGGTGTGTCACTTACTTGGTTGTCCCGATCTCACCTGGAATGTCCCGATCTCACCCAGATCTGGCAGGGACCTCCCATTGATGTTGGGATCTCGCCAGCATAATGGACCACCTTGTAGCATGCAGGAACATCTGTGACGGAAACAGAATGGGGGGATCTATTGACAGCTTCTCCCATCAATAAATAGCAGCGCTGGCAGAACAGGAGCAGAATGGGTACACAATGTTGTCTGATAAGGGATCCCTTTTGCGGTCTCCTGCCGTTGCTGTAACACCACTTTTGATGCATCTGATAATCTCCATGGTCTAATCAATCAATTAGTGACCTGCATTTATTTGGTATATTTATTGATATTTTTATGCCCACCAGGGCCCACAAAACTATGTACAATAAAACATATTAAAACATGTGAAGTCAAAGACTTTTAAAGATGTTTTAAAAACATTTTTTTGAAAACAGATTAAGAACAATTTTAATGGCCAGTCATGAAAAGTAAAGGCAATTAAGATTTGTAAAAGCCTCTAGTGCAGGAGCAAAAGTGTTTTCAAAGCAAAGTGCTACACGGGAGATGGAAAAATGGAGAATCTCTTATCTCTGATAATCTGTTAGGTAACAGATTCTATTTTCTTGTCCTCCTACTGCAGTTATGATGGCCACGGATGATATTCATAACTTTAAGCTGGGTAACTGAAGATGCATAGGAATAGTGAAGATTTTCTATATCTTGGGTCAGTCATTAATCAAAATGGAGACTGTAGTCAAGAAATCAGAAAAAGATGAAGACTTGGAAAGGCAGCTATAAAGGAACTAGATAGGATCTTCAAGTGTAAATATATATAATTAAATACCAAAGGCAGTATCAAATCAAGCCTGAACTCTCCCTAGAAACCAGCATGACTATACTGTCATACTTTGGCCATATCATGAGAAGGCATGACTCACTAGAAAATACAATAATGCTTGGAAAGGTAGAAAGCATTAAGAAAAAGAGGAAGTCTCCTTCTTTGGAGGTTTTTAAACAGAGGCTGGATGGCCATCTGTTGGGAGTGCTTTGATTGTGTGTTCCTGCATGGCAGCGGGTTGGACTGGATGGCCCTTGTGGTATCTTCCAACTCTGTGATTCTATGAAGACCACATTATAGGTGGATAGAAGCCATGGACCTGAGTTTGCGAGACCTGAGTAGGGCTGTTGATGACACAGTGACTTGGAGGTCTCTCAGATCACCATAAGTCAAAGTTGACTTGATGACAGTTAACAACCAGAAATGGTCAGGGGTAGCTGGCAACTTCAGTGTCAGTGGTATAGGTCTTACTTTAGACTTTAAAGAACCTATCCAAGATGCCAAACCCTATCCCCCAAATAGGCTCAGCCTCTTAACTAACTCTGAAATCTGGAATAAAAACCTGAAATGGAACCCTCTGTCCACACCTAATTATGATACTGATATTTCACATGCCCACATCACCTCCCCATTTTTAGTTCTCCCCAACTTTTATCTCTCATCTCCACAGAACTAGAGATGCAAACCTGTGGGTAGGCTGTCTTCAGACTGATAACAATTGTGCATTATCTAGAGAGAACGGCTAGTACATGCCTTGCTGCTAGCCAGATATATTTTGAAACAGTGCTGTTCAAATGGTGGTCCATGAACCAGTGCTGGTCACCAAGCTGTTGGCTGCTGGTACTTCACAAGGTTTCAGGAAAGAAAGAAACAGTTGTAGCTCATAGGTACAAATATCATACCAAATCCCTCCACACTGGGAGAAAAAGATTGCCACTCCTTCATACTTGATAGATTGAGATGTACTGAGAGTCCCTTCACACTTTCAGTATCAATAAGTATCCAACCAGCTTCATTATATTTTCATTTTCTTTGCAGCATTTTGTAACATTGTAATTACACCTCAACCTAGTCTCCCTCATCTTTCTATGTATCAGTCAATCAAACAGTTAATAAGAAATGAAGGCTGCTAAACACATAGGTCATGTAGTCATACGCATGTGTGCAAATGAGACTTTAACCTGTGGATACCAGGGTCATATTCGAGATTTCCATACATGTTATTTTCTATAACACACAACTTTCTGAACTAGAGTTTTGTCAATTACAGCAATCCGGGGTGGGTGGGTTGGAAATTGTTGTTTCATTTAGTCCAGGGATAGGAAATATGTTGTTGGACTGCAGTTCCCATCATCCCTCCATGCTTTATGCTAGATGGGGCTGATAGGGGATGCAGTTCAGTGATATCTGAACGGCCTCATATTTCTCACCTTGGATTTCGAGGAAACTGACAAAATTCTCTTCAGCAACAATAAAATAGCACATATTTCCATCATTTCTTTCTGTCTCCTTTAAGCCAGGCAGCAGCTCTCTGGATAAGCAGGTATCCTCATTTACAAACAAAATAAAAAATCTGTAGCAGCTTAGAATATTTCAGGCTACTAAAGACAACAATTAAGCCCTTTTTACAAGTGCTTATGCTACCTCCTGGTGCCAGGATCCAAACACTTGACCCAGTCTGAGAAGCCCTGAAAGAGGAAAGGACAAATCCTGAAATCCCCAGCTAAGTCCTCCCATCTGATTTGTAAAACAAAAGCCAGCCCAGACCAAATATAAACAGAAGCACCACAGCCAAAACAACCAGCCCGGGAAGGTCAGGCTATCTGAAATGTGCATATCACAGTCGGCTCCACAAGTTTCCAATCTCTTCAAGTAGTGAGAAGGCTGAGAGAAATATGTATCTCCCAGTAAAGGATTTGGGGAGGTTCTCTGAGTTTTGCTTAAATCTGGGGAATGAAAAGTCAGGATAGACAAATCTAGACTAGGTCAGAAAATCTCTATGCACTGCGGGGCACCTTGGGAATTTTCAAAAACTGTTACAGGAACCATTACAAAATGGCTGCCACAGTGGCTGGTATGTGTTCCCCAAATAGTTGGGGTGATAGGCATGGTCAGTCATAACACATCCATTTCTTAGAAACTTGTGGAGCTAAAAGACAAATAACTTGCCCAAGAACCTGACTATAATGCAGATGTAGTACTTGGATGGGAGATAGCCAATGAATCCCAGGTGCTGTAGGCTATATTTCAGAGGAAAGAACTGGAAAAACCACCTCTGAGTATTTCTTGCCTAAGAAAGACCTATGAAATTCATAGGGTTGCCATAAGTCAATAGGTGACTTGAAGAAACATACATACAGGTTCTGGATCCTAACACACAAAATCTAATTTTATGCTCCTGTTTTACAGAAAGGCAAACCAGTGAAAGTAAAAGAGAAGTAACTCACCCCATATCCTTGCTTTAGTTCAAGCCACAAATAGAAACTCTTTGAATTGCATTTTTTGGTAGATTACCATTCCAGTACTTGTTCTCCTCCCCCTGGCACACACACACACACACACACACACACTTGCATGCAAGAGTGCAAGAAGCAAGTGAGGGGCACATTGCGAGGGACAAGGTGAGGAGAGGAAGCAGGAGAGAAGGGAGAATGAGTGAGGCATGCAGCAGAATGGAAGAAGCAAGGGATGGTTGCATTCTGAGATCATGAGGTGTGCTGAATTTGCACAATGAGAGTATTTTGAGTAATTTGCATTATTAGACTAATTTGCATGATATGCAAATTAGATGTCCAGAGTTGAGGAAGTGGAATATGGCAACTCTACCCAGGATCAGCCCTGACTTTGAAATGGTGCATGTGCTAACCATTCCTACTGCCTTTTGCCTGGCCTAAATACTTTCCCTTCTTTTCCTCCCACATTGCCTACTACTTCTGGGTATGCCTCTTAAAAAGACAGAAACAGACATAATTATTTTCTAAGAATGTTTCTGTGTCAATGTGGAGATGAGAAGAATAAGTTGGAATGGCTGTGTATGCATGTACTGGCCCTCCTCACACCTGCCACCTGAAACAGTTGCCTCACTTTTTCCAGGGGTAGGCCTGTACCTGTTGCTAACCAGAAGCCATTGATGTGATACTGTTAAATGTCTATGTGGGCTGAAAAAAAAAGGTCTCCTTGTTCTTTAAAGAAAAACTTGTACATCTTCTTGTTTGTTTCTGTTGCATTGGGAATTTGGTTTTCTTTTTGTCACACAAGAATGTATTCCTACTCAACCCCCCCCCTTCCAACAGACTCTTTTCAATTCATGAGGGGGATTTACCTCACACCTGGGATTACAACATTTTTGTTTGTGAGGGTCTATTTATCAACAGCTCCTGGGAAGGCCTACAAGAAAATTTCTCAACCTTTCTTTGTTCCCCCATTTCTTAAGTGAATCCTCCTAAAGAGACGGAACAGGTCAAGGTGATATGTTAATTCCACAGGGTCCAGGCCTTGCTTTTTGACCTGGCTCAGTATGAAACTGGGCTTATTTGTTATGCTAGAATATGGCACCCACGGGATGAAATTTCTTAATGGGATTTATTTATAAGCTTTCGGTTGATCCATTTACAATTCCTAAGTACACGTTTTTGTGCAGCTCACAACCAGCAAACTGAAATAATCTTTGGTTAAGAGCCAGACCTGGGTAGCCCAAGGATAAGGGAACAAAGCCATATTTCTGAAGCCGATACAAAGAGAGCTCCAACCATGTTTATGGAACAACTGTACCCTGGGTCTCTTGCCTTGTCTGTGGGCTCTCAATGCCACTGGAATTGATTGATATAAACAACAGTAGGAACATGAAACACGAGTCTAGGCAGAAGTGCCGAACAAGTAGGAAAGCCATGATTATGGATCAGTGGTTTCACTTAACATTAAACACACAAGAAAATTTGCCAAGGGAGGTCTTAATGAGATCATTTTGCTTTGCAAATATTTGTCTTTCAGAGCAAAAAGTTTGGTAGCTGCTTCTGCACATCTGTGCTGCTTCTCTTGCATGTAGTTTTCCATGCAATAACAGCTGTCAAAATTTTGCTCTGTTGCTCAGTAACAAGTAAAGTAGCAGAGCCTAAAGAGAGCAAACACCTACATGTTGTTCCCAACAACAGAACATTGTTGTTTTGTTCAATTCATGAACAGAATTACCATGTATATTGTAAATGTGTATAGATCCAGTTCAGGTACAATTTAGAGCAGGAATTAATCTGGAGTCCATGACCCCCTAAGGGGGTTCTCAGGGCGCCTTCAAACTGGACACAAAACTGAAATTTCCTTTAATGTCCTTCATGTTACTTTGACTTTTTCTTGTCACCATGAATTTTAAGGTAAACAATTTAGCCTGTAATATTTTTTAATTTTTTGTTCCACAAGGAGCAAAAAGGAAGTGTGAAAGAAAATCAATGTTCAGTGCAATTAAACAAATTAGATGAAATATTATGTGTGCATATGAATATGTGTATTTTTGTGGGAGGGGAGAGGGGTCTATAGGTTGCATGAGATTCTGAAAAGGATCAATAACTCAGAAAAGGTTTAAGCATCACTTTCTTGGGAGTTCAGTGCAATATTTAATCCTAAACCACCCAAATCATCTTTCATGTGCATATAGTTCCTCATTTGCCCAGACAGTCTCCCTTCCCCAACTGCATTCTCCGCTTCATACTAGCAGCAGCTTTCCCCAATGTATCAATTGTTGGACATGGGCTACACCTCCAATTAGGTTTGGCGAGTGTGATCCATGATGATGGGAGCTGTAGTCCAACACACCAGGAAGGCACCATGTTGGGAAGGATGCTCTAGACCTAGATTGGTCAACTGTGGAAGACTATGAGGCATTTTGACTTCTTTTCCACCACTGCCTACACTAAGGAGATTATCAGATGTGCTAAATATGGTGTGATAACAACTCCAGGAGATCACTAAAGGGCTTCCCTTTCAGATGATGTCATTCCCGTGCTGTCATGCTCCCGTCCTGCTGCCGTCCTGCCAGTGCTGCTTTTTATTGATGGGCTAAGCTGTCAGTGGATCCCCAGTTCAGTGTCTGTAACGGAAGGTCCTGCAAGTGAAAAGTTGCCCCATTATGCTGGCATGATTCCAGCATCAATGGGAAGTCTGTGCCAGAACACTTTCGGGTGAGATCGGGACATCAAGGAAAGTGACACAGTTTTTTGTACCCTTCCTGGGTTACTTGTAAAATTTTAAGTGTGTTTAGGTGCTTAGTGTAACTCTTTGATGTGTATTTTCCTTTTACAGTTTGAATTTCTCGTGCTCTCGTCTTCTTGCGAGTGCAGCCGGGATTTCATTCCAGGAAGTGAAAGGAGCTCCATTTGAGCTCCTTTCACTCCTGGGCTGCCCTGCCAAGGGAACAAGGCATGAACAAGATAGGTCTGAAAGCTTTTTATTTTATGTTGTTACAGGGACAGGAGAGGGGCAGGAGAAGAGATTGCGAGATGGGGATGCTTTTTTTTGTTCCCGTCTGATAATCTCCTTTATTTAGGGATCTCTGCTTATATACCACCAGTGCTACCAATTAAAATGATTTCTCTCAGGCAATCCCACTACTGTAGCTAAATGTGGAGGTCTTTACTCTTAAACCACCCAGTGTGAAGATATTCACAGTTTTCTTTGCAAACACTTACTGTGAGGGTTTTTTTTCTGATCCCCAAATCTGCCACACATAAAGGCTTCCTCCAGCCCCCCTTGTGTTACACCAACTGTGGGATCCATCTAAATCCCCTCAAGGTTCCTATGAGAATTTATACTACTTTTATCTCTAACAGGACACCACCCCTCCACCTTCAATGCAGCCACCACAGAAACTTTGCCTGAAACTAAACTCTCAGAGTAATAGCAATTCCAGAGGCCAAAAGTGTATAAAAACAAAAACAAGACTTTATTTACAGAAGCTAAATATAAAACAGTAGATTTTTTTTAATTTTTAACATTTAAAACACCACACACTCTCCTCTCCAGTTAACCAGACTCTTCACTCAACTCAAATGAATTTCTCTCACTTCAACCCTATCTAATAATAATAATAATAATAATAATAATAAAATTTATTTATATCCCGCCCCTCTGAGAGCAATCGGGGCAGCTCACACCCTTTTCAACCTAATCTAACTCACACCCTTTTCAAAACCTCTCCTTGCTGCAGTCTTCTCAACCCCAGGCTGAACTGCTCTTTACTCACACTGAAACTCCAGCAGCCATTCACCAACTGCCTCATGCAAATCTCCTCAAACATCCCACCAATCAGCATTCATGTCACCATTCCATACTCTCCCCACTCCCCACATGTGCTTATCTCAAACTCACACAATAAATCCAGCAACATTTTTATGTATAAACCCATGACATCACAGCCACATTAGACCTCCAGGAGACCTTGGAGGCTGGACCTACTCCTGTAAAACAAATGTTGGTGGGTTTTTTTTTGTGGGGGGACACCCTCTATGGGACATTGGGGCATATTTTTAGGTTTTCCTGGGGCTTTAGAGGACATTTTGACAGGGAAAAAAACTTTTTAAAAATTTTGTTGTTGTTGCAAAATTTCATTTTGACTCAGTGTGTGTGTGTGTGTGTGTGTCCAGGAGGCTCCAAGCATGAAATGTTTGAAATGTTATCTACACCCCCCTAGAGGTCATTTATGGGCATTCTGGAACAAATGTTTTTTTAAAAAATGAATTATTTTAAGCCTTGGGGGGCCCTATGGGCCACAAAAATGGCCCTGGGTAACTAAATGTGGCTCACAGGCTACACTTTTCCCACTCCTGCTCCAGACTGTACCCAAACACCAAAACATCTTCTGGTTGTTGTTCATTGTGGCCATGGCCCCTAAAGTTTTTCTTCATAATTTACCTACATTATCTACATTTAGTCATATCTTCATGTTTATGTTACAATTGAAAATTTAATTCTGGGAGAGAGAAAAAAATGAAACAGATTTGCCGACCTAAGCCAGGCTTTTGAGTACTTATTACTTTAACAGCTGCATTTGAATCCCTGCACATTCAAATATTTTAATGTTGAATTAGGGTTACTGTCAAGTTCCCTAAGCTTTACTACTGATATGGTAGGCAGGTACAACATAGCTATCTCCATGGAGGATAATTTAATTTCAGTTCATTTTTGAAGAATTTATATCAAAATTCACAGATCACTTGTTAAGAAAGGAAATAACTGTGATCATATCAACAGAAGATGATTGTTAAAAGAAATACTAGGGGTAGCAAAATTGGCAGATTTCCGCATCCTCCCTACCCATTAGTTTTAGAAAACTATATTGTTTTCACTATTCAAAAATATGTGAACATCTGTAAAGTATGTGTGAGGGTTTGAGTAAGTGGAAGAGCTTATGAAGAGAGAGAGGGGAGATTTGAAAGGTAGATGAAAGAAGAAATAGAAAGAGAGTTACTATGTGAATGAATTTGAAATGATAGAAAGGAAATGGAAAAGAAATTGGGTAATAGATAGATATTTATTTTATTTGTGTATGGAAATTAAGCTAAGAAAACATTGAACACACACACACATGCATGATGGAATTTGCTGATAAAAAATAAATTAAACAAATAGGTGAACATCTGGACAAACCCTGTTTCATATTAGAATTTAGAAATGTGGCCAAGGCTTATAGGGCAAAGAAAAAACAATGTGAGGCTGCCAAGAAGCATCAGAGATCAGAAGAACAAAAAGGTAACACAGAAACAATGCAAATACATGGCAAGGTGAATCCTTTTTTGGTAGTTTGTTCAGGGAAAATTTACTGTTTGGAATGACATTCAAGAATCCCCATATCATATATCTGAGGCATTTTGGGAGTTGATTCCAGAAAGTAAGATTTCCAGGTTCAGAGTCCAGGGCCATTCCAACCCTTGGAGGCTGGTTGCTCCCAAATGGATGGTGAATCCACTATTATTTTTAGTGGGAACTTTCAATGAGCTGTGCAAGGTGCTGAGCCCTATCCCAAACAAATTCAGCAGCCAGAGCACATGTACTGTCTCACCGACATGGAAACCAACCATTGGCATTGAACCTGATGTTTAGGTTGAGTAAAGCAACCATCAGTAGCAACAGCATTTGGGTTTCAAGGAAAGGTGACAATTTGTTGCTCCATTTGTCAACCTTGCTACAGCCACATCTGTAGGGGCAAAGCTGTTTTGCACTCCTCCGGGAAGTGGGAAGACATTGGATCCATTGTAATGCTACCATAATGTGACAGAGTGGCACCAGGAGCCGAGTTGATGAAGGGACACAAAATCCCATTTCACCTAAACACCAGCCTCTTTGCTGTTTGTTCAGCCTGCCCATTTGCCCTATACGTTCAGTGTACACTTGGAGTAGATGCTTTAGAAAATCGTTCTTTGTCCTTCATGGCTTCATTGTGGAAATGCAAACAATTGCTCTCTTGGGGAGAACTCTTAGATTAGCACCTTGAGTTTCTTAGATTAGCACCTTGAGTAGTACAGAGCTCAGGTACTGGAAAGGGAGCAGCCATTGGAGCTGAATTGGGCCATGTTCCCATTAAAAGCTTACGTATGAGAAGGTCTCCCCAGCCAGAGCTTTGGTTGCTCACTCTTTACAGCGGAGGACGACATCAGCATGAACCCTTGCCACAACTGAGGACTTTATCAGAGGCAGCAAAAACTGCATCATAAGGATGCGATTATAACACAAAAGGCTGAAATTATCAGACAACATTGCCATTCGGCCATTCCCGCTGTGTCGCGTGGGAGTGCATGAGGTGTCACTTTTTATTGATGGCTTAGCCCATCAATAAAAGACTGATGCCTCGTCTGGGCCAGTGCTACACAGCTGGAACAGCTGAACAATGAGAATGTCTGATGATTTCAGCCTTTTGTGTTATCATTGCATCCTTATGACAAGATTTTTTAAATCCGTATTTACCTTGTCTGATAAAGTCCTATGTTCTGCACTCATGGCAGGTGCTGCTACAGGTTTTAATTGTTAATACAGCATGGTCCTGGTTAAACCCAGCCCTCATATTTTGTCTCTTTTTTCCTGATGGGGATGCAATTATTTTATTTTTTGCCTCAGGTTCCAAAATAACTTGGCTGGCTTTGGGTACTATGCACGTTGAATTGAGGGTAGGTGGGCATTGGGGAGGAGTGGGGTGGATGCTCTGCATCAGGAAGAAGAATGTTATTCTTGGGTGAGCCCTCCTTTGAGTCTGGTTGCCTTCAATGTGCTTTGTCGATTCAACGCAAATACGAACATTGGAAGGTATTAAATCCCTGCTATGTTGAGAATTGTGGAAAGAATCTGCTTAGGGTCAAATTTCCTTCCAAATTTTGCCTTGCCTTTAACTGTTTATGTATTATAGTTTTGTAGATAATTGTATTTCTTGCCTTTGAATTCTTACTCATTTCTACAGAAGAAACTTTTCACAGTACCAGCAAACAGTTATTTACTACTACTATCCTGATTCCCTGCAATATTTGGCCATAAGCTGGCCATTGTTTCTAAACAACTTTTATTAAAATTTGCTTGTCTAGCTGCTGACAGCTGTTTTCCTGAAGAACAGAAAATATTTGGAGATTATTTGGGGGAAAGCTAACCAAAAAACTCAGAGACATTTGGAGCTTATTTAAAGGAATAGAAAAAAGAAAATGAAGTTCTGAATAATATTCTGGCTTTTTATGGAATGGAGTAAACAAAAGAAATGGACTCAGAACAATCTTTCATGTTCCCCACAGATGTTACAAATAAAAATCTGATCCATTATTTACCCAAACAATTACAGTAAAACTTTGGCTTGCAAACTGTGAGACAAGGATCCCTAAGGGTGTGTGGACAGTTAGTAGGAAGTGGCATGGAGGCTGAAAACAAAAATAAGTGGTGGGGGGAATGAAATTCTGAAAGAAAGAAATACAGATTAACAAAGAAGAGAAAAGAAAGAAACCCCAGGATGGGAAAGGAAAGAGCTATTGGTTTGGAGGCCAGAAACCATGAAAGCATGTTAATACCACAGCCTGAAAAAAGTTACATCTTTTGGACTACAGTTCCCACAGTCTTGAAGTAAGCATGGCCACTGGCCACCATCAGGGGAGGAATGTTTCCAAGCTCTGCTTAAGACTGATGATAAAATCCCACCTCTAAAGATGGAACTATGCTTTTTAAGGAGAAAACAAAGAATAACTCATTTCCTGTGAGGGTCAGTATCAGAGATGGTATACCTTCTAACTGTTCCCATTTGGAAGGAACAGCCCTGATTAATCTTCTGTCATTGCCCCTTTTCAGCCACTTTTAAAATGTCCCAGGGAGTATTCACACTATTAAAAAAAACCTCGAATCTTCCCCTGAATCTGGCCCGATAACCACATAATGTGCAGCCTTTCCCCTGAATCTTGTGTGAAAAGGGCATATGAAGTATGGCCCTATTTGCACCAGACTTGGGAAATACCTTCCTTAATCTGGGTTAGCGTTCTTGTCTATACAAGGGTGAAAAAATATGAACATGTCCGAAAAGGTAGGCATTCACAATGATGCAACCTGTCTTCATGGTGAAAAGAGCCCCCCTAAACTCCACATGACCTCCTAGCCAAGATGGTGGCCATGAGTGATTTTATTCACAATTAAAAATCTGCTGCCACCATTTTTTAAAAAAAGTTTCCCATGGTGTGCACAAGCAATAGTTTCTATTTACCAGAGAGAGAGAGAGAGAGAGAGAGAGAGAGAGAGAGAGAGAGAGAGAGAGAGAGAGAGTATAAAATCGCCATTTTATTGATTTGCTGGACCCTCGCTTAGCTGAAAATGTAACATGGTGCCACAGGTGCTTTCCCTGTTTGCTAGTCTCTCCCCCATGCTCACCCAGCCAATCAGATTACACTGCTTGTTCATATCTGTGCGAATGTGAGTGTTCAAACCATTGCACATTCGCTTGCTGCATGGACTTTGAGGTGGATTTGGTTTCCACCCTTCTGAATGGCATGTATTTATGCACATGTCCGTATGAATGGATCACCATATGTTCGCATGCTGTTCGGATTATTTTGATCGGGTAGACAAGACCAAAGTTTGCTTGACACTCCAGAGAAAACGGCTGTGTGATCAATCCATCCACTCTGGATTTGGGGGTATGGGGAGGAGAAGAAGGGCAAGCACTGTCTGAAGAACTGCCTTTCCCCCACTCCTTGGTGCCACGTCTCATCCCAAAGGCAGAGCACCAGCAGTAGTCACTCTCTGAGGCCAGAACGCCCAGTGAGCCCATTCTGGCTTCAGAGAGAGTGGCTATCGCTGAGGGTTTTGCTTTTCTGGCACGCAATCACCCACTTGAGCTCCGTGAAAGCAAAGCCCCAGCAGTAGCCACTCTCTCTGAAGCCAGAACAAGTGGATAGCCTTGCAATTGGGGGAGGCACCCATTCTGGCTTCAGAGAAAGTAGCTACCACTGAGGCTTTGCTTTCACAGAGCTCAATCGCCCTCCATGAAAGCAAAGCCTCAGTGAAAGTTGCTCTCTCTGAAGCCAGAACAGGTGGCAACCCCTCCCCACCATTGCGAGGCTAACCACCCATTTTGGCTTTTTAAAAAAAACTTTATTTTTTAATTATATTTTAAATATAAAACATCATATGAATATAGCACTTGTTTATCAACCAAGTTTATAAACAAGCAATTTTTCCTCAATAAAACCTCCTTTATTATATCTTAAGTCACGTTGCTGCTTTACTTTACCATTTACTTGTTTCCTGTTACACGTCTTCAATAAATGTATATCCTCATTATTTTAACCTTAATCTATTTTCATAGTAAATACACGCTCCATATATATATCACGGAAATAACAATATTTCAATATTTTAAGTTCTTTCTCTTAACAGTCTTATTAACAAATTCTTTCTCTAATCCTAAAATTTCTTTCTATTTCTCAGTATTACTTGTTGTTTTAACCTACACACATATCCATTACTCTTCATTTCCTATCTCAAATACATATCACGTATCACAAATACATATCACGTATCACATCTACCAATATCTATAATTCTATATCCATTTTCAAATATCCTTATATATGTTGTTTGTCTTTTCCCAGTATTTCAGTAAAGCATCCAAATCCTTTCTCGTATTACAACTTGTTTTATTTCTCAATCTGTTTGTTAATTCATCTAGTTCTATCATATCTAACAATTTCTCTTTCCATTCTTCAATTGTTGGCACCTCTTTTAATTTCCATTTTCTCGCTATAACCAGTCTTTCAGATGTTATCATGTACAGTAAGATCTTCCAGTATTATTTTCTTCTTTCTTGCTCAAACCTTTTATCATATTCAATAAGTAAAGTTCAGGAGTGAATGCTATTTTAATCTGTAAAATTTGTTTGATACTCTCATGTACTTTTAACCAGAAATTTTTAATCTTGCCACACTTCCACCACATATGTACTAAAGAATCTTGAAAATTGTCACATTTCCAACATGTACTATTTGCCATTTTTTTCATTTTGTTTAACTTCATTGGTGTAAAGTACCACCTTTGGGTAATTTTGACATAGTTTTCCTTTAAGTTCTGCAAGGCTCTGAATTCCATGGATCTTTTTCTCGTTAATTCCCAATCTTCCAGATCTAACATATAACCTATATCTTGTGCCCATTTCAACATGTAGACTTTAACAAATCTTGTTCTAGTTTTCTTATTAATAACAGTTTGTATAATTTTGAAATTTGGTTCTTCTTTTCCCCCACCCATATCAGTTTATCCAATTCATTTACATCTGATTCTATCCCTTCTCTTTTTTGATCTTCTTTAAATTTTCCTTGGTTTTTTTCTGGGCTGTGAGGCCGTGTTCTGGAATAGTTTCTTTCTGATGTTTCGCCTGCCTCTGTGGCTGCCAGCCACAGAGGCAGGCAAAACGTCAGAAAGAAACTATTCCAGAACATGGCCTCACAGCCTGGAAAAAAACTAAGGAAAATCTATGGATGCCGGCCATGAAAGCCTTTGACTTCACTTCTTTAAATTACTCATTTATTTGATAGTAAGTGGACCAGTTTATATTGTACTTTGTAACTGATCTTTAGATCTTAATATTAGTGCTGCTTCCTCCCCTTTCTCTATAGTATCCGAGTATCTTAGCCATTTTTTTGTATTTGATCATCTAGCCTGGAATGCTTCCTGTATCAAAGTCCAAATTGGAATTTTGAAATAGAATCTTTCTTTTATTCTGTTCCAAACCTTTATAAGACCTTTTCTTATGCAGTGATTTACGAAGTCTTTATTAACTTTATCTTTATTATATATTAGATACGTGTGCCACCCAAATCTTGCGTCATGTCCTTCTACATTCAATATTTTTTCATTGCTTAACTTTATCCAATCCTTTATCCAGGTTAGCACCGTTGCTTCATAGTATGTCCTAAAATCCAGTAATTCATATCCACCTCTTGCTTTCTGATTTATTAAGTATTGCCATTTTATTCTCGCTTTTTCTTCCCCCAGATGAAATTCTTTAAATCTTTTCCCCATGTATTAAAGATCTTTTCATTGGAGATTATAGGTAGGTTTTGAAATAGAAATAATAATTTGGGGAGAATTACCATCTTCACTGCTGCAATCTTGCCTAATAGTGACAATCCTAGTTTCCCCCATGACTCTAGAATTATTTTTTTATTTCTAACCATGTTTTATTATAATTGTTCTCAAATAGATCGCCACTTCTCTTCATAAGCCATATTCCCAGGTATCTTATTTTTTTATCCCAATTTCACATTCTGATCTTACCTGTAGTTCCTCCTCTTCGAGCGTAATCATATTTTTTGTCGGGATTGTTGTTTTGCCCATTCTGGCTTCAGAGAGGGTGGCTACCACTGAGGCTTTGCTTTTCTGGTGCACAATTTCCACTCTGAGCTCCCTAAAAAGCAAAGCCCCAGTGGTAGCCACTCTTCCTGAAGTTGCTGGCAGCAAGTAAAAATCTGAATGCAGATTCAGGCTTTGGCCAGAGATGTGGTGCCAAAATCTGGGCCGAGTAGCCTGAATTTTATGTGCCACAGCTCCAGGCCAAAGTAGTCTGAATTTTATCTGGATTCTTGCCCCCTCCCACCCTGTGTGAATAACCCCCCAGTTTCTCTCTCCTCCCCCCATTCCCCCCTTAGTCTTTGGCTTACTTCCATCGGTGGAAACTGAGTTCAAAATGCAAAAAATAGTTTCCATTCAATTGACACAATAGGAGGGAGAGGAGAGGGTAGAATCTTGCTCTTCCCAGCAGGCTGATGCAAAAGCAAAGTGCTCTCCCAGCTTCTTTGTTCTTTATGATGAATAACTTTTGCCATCTTGACCACTGTCATGGGGTCTGTACCCTCCATAGGAAGAGGTACATCAAATGCCCCTGCTTGCATGACCTCTCAAACGCACCCAGAACCTCTGAAGTAGGAAGAAAGGACTTTATTGAAGTTCAGCAAGTCATCTGCTAAGTAAAAGGACTGTAGCACAGGTCCAAGTATCTTCCAGATGCAGGCATTGTCAAGACCCTGCTAAGTGGCTACAGGGTGAGGAGCCTAAGCTGGGATCATTAGGTCTTGGTAGAATCTCAAGGAGCCAGCAAAAGCATCATCAGTTCAATGCCAAGAATGCATTTGCACAAAGGATGCTTAATTTTAGCTACCCTCAGTTCTCTATTTACCTGGCTCCTTGGTATGTCTTTCTCATTGGTAGCAGGACTTGTCCTCAGTCCACTTTCTGGGCTTGACTACATGGGGGATAAAAATCTGATTGAAAATCAGACTTCTTTGGCCTGGAACTGCCCCACATGATATTCGAACTACTTTGGTCTGTATTGGCATACCACACCTACCTGACCAAAAAGTCTGAATCTCCAGAGAAAACTGTGAGTCTTTCTAAACTGGGTTTTAAGTGGTATACCCTGAATCTTGTTCAGTTAGGACCATAAATAGTGTGGCACTATTGTGCTAGATTTGGGGATAATGCTTCATGTCATGTGGCATTATTGGGCTAAATTCAGGTGAAGGGGAATTCAGATTTTATCACTAGTGTAGACAAGGCCTCAGTCTCTCTCTCTCTCTCCCACCTTGCTCTTGAAGGACCTCCCAGTTAGGTTAGCTTCAGTCCACTGGGTACTCACACCTTTCCTTGAGGCTTTTCACACTCCTCTCCTGTTGTGCCACTTCCTTCCTCCTTCCAGTGTTTGTCTGTGTTCTTTTATTGGTCTCTTTGCCACACACCCCTGTAGAGGCTTTAATTGAGGTCAGCAGCTAGTTCTCCTTTCTTCCTAAGACCAGGGAACTGGGAACAGCCAAGGCAGTGCTACTGGTAAGTCCTCTTCTTCCACAACCACACTTTGATATTTTGGCCACAATGTGTCCCAGTTTTCATTTGTGAAATGTTGGACGGTGTGGAATAGGCTATACCATCCTTCCTTTGTTTTCTGCAAATTCTCTGGCCTTGTTTTCTCCCCCCACCCCAAGATCAGACAAGTCCTCCATAGAAAAGACCAAGATTATATTTGCAAGGGCACATCCATGGTTTCAGGATGGGTTAAACACACCCCTTTGTCACCCATAATCATTCCCTACTATTTTCCACTCTGGACTCAATGATCTTACAGGGCACGTGTCTTCAAATGATAAATGTATACTCTATTACTTCACCTATTTCAGTGTGGTTAGACAGACCCATTGTGTTTGCAGCACCTTCAGTTACAGGGGAGCTTTGGATGTTCACAATGGTGGCACTAGGGGCGTGCAGAGAGGCCGAACTGCACCTGTTGATACCATCAGGGGGAGGCGTGACACAGGATGTGCAGGCTCCTTGGTTCACATATCTTATGTGCTATGGACTCATTGGTTGCAGCCTGGACACCTTGGCTGAGAATTCTCTTTTGTTTCCATTGTAAAAAAAAAGCACTGAGGTGGCTAACAGACACCACTGAAAACATTGTCAGCAGTGGAATCACTAAAATAATCACAATAATTGAAACTGTTCAAAAGGCCAGTTTGAAAAGATAAAAGCTGTACAAATAGAAACAAAAGTCAGAGTTCCCCCCTATATCCTAATTTTTGTGTACCATCATGCCTGATGTAGCCTCCTGGGTGAACTTGAAAGCTTGCCACATTTGTGACATTTTATTGATCCAGTAAAGGTATTGCTCAACCCTGAAGATTAGACAGATTAGACAACCCTGAAGATTAGACACATCCTTCCTAAAAGCAGAAAGAATGAGAACTGAACAAAAGTCCAGAGGGAATGCTGTCTAGGAGCAACACAGTAATGTAATAGGCTAGAAGATCTCTGGAAATGTTAATGTGAATTTTATATATTTAATAGTTAATAAAATATGTTTGAGAATAAAATTAATAGATTTATGTGCTGATATATATGTAAAAAGAAAGTGGTCAACAGGTTCGTTGGTTGTTATTTTTTAAAACACAAAGCTATGCCTAAAAACCCTGAAGGTACCAAATCTTAGACTCATACAGTTGGAAGTGACTGCAAGGGCCATCTAGTCCAACCCCCTGCTGTACAGGAATATACAACTAAAGCAGTTCTGAAAGAAGCTCATCCAACCTCTTTTTAAAGACCCCCAAAGAAGGAGAGTCCAGCATCCTCAGAGGCATTCCATTCCATGGTCAAACAGCTCTTACAGTAAAGAAATTATTTCTAATGTTTAAGTGAAATCTCTTTTCTTGTAATTTGAATCCTGTCTGATCTCAGAAGCTAAGCAGGGTCAGGCCTGGTTAGTACTTGGAAGTGAGATTGCCAGGGACTATAACCGCATGCTGTAGGGTATATTCAGAGGAACATAATGGCAACCCACCTCTGGGTATTCTTTGACTAAGAAAACCCCATGAAATGCATTGGGTAACCATATGTTGACAGGAGACTTGAAGGCACATACTTTACTTTGATGCTAAAATAATACAAAGGCTAGAGTCCTCTTGATGACATATGTATGTTCAGCTCAGAGTTATGCAGACATATGTCTTTGGTGTGTGTGTGTTGTGCAAGGAACTATTCACTAGCTCTTAATATAATGTCCAACCCACTGGCAGCTGTCAACTTTGGGGCCAATATCCTAGCTGTTTACAGGCTGTGGCAGTGGGGGAGGAAAGTAGGGGAGCAATTTGTTGGCGATCCAAGACAGCAACCTCAATATTCTTTCCTTAGCTGCTGAACTGCAGCCATGACCAACACTACCTGGTCACCTCCCTTCTCCCTCCAGCTAGTAAAGAACTATGGGGTTGATGTGGGGGATGAAACAGGTGTGGAGCTGCAAGCATGGCGTGTTGTATACCATATGCCTGGAACTTGGCCAATATATAAAATGCCTCATAAGATAAAAAAATGAGATAAATAATGTCTCCTAAAAATAAAAGTACTGTAACTATCTTACCAATGATGAAATATGTGTGATAAGAAGAGAGATGCCTTATAAGAAGAATACCTGGAGTACAAAATGGCTACACAAAAATTACCTAGACTTTGTTGTTTCATGGGCCTTCAAGTCTATAAGTCAACTCTGACTTATGGCAATCCTGTCCTAGGATTTTCTTGACAAGATTTATTCAAAGGGTGTCTGCCATTGCTTTCCTCTTAGGCCGAGTATGACTTGCCCAAGGTCATCTAGTGGATTTCCATGGCTGAGTTCAAATGTGAACCCCGGCCTCCCAGATTCAAAGTCCAATACCACACCAGATGCCTCCTGAATGTGTATATAATTATCTTGTTTGTTTTACATAAGTGTAAAATAAATATAAACCTGAATGTTTATAAATTTCCTATAAAATCCAAGGACCAAAATTATTATTTTTAATTTAAAAAATACTGGTTTCGTTTTGCCTACTAGACTATACAAAAATATAAACTCTCAAAAATTCTAGCCAGATACAGATTGACCAATATAAGACAAAAAGACTTCTATAAAGAGGTTTTTTTTAAAAAAATTCCTTTTTCAGTAGAAAGCCCTCTTGCTTCATGCACCTACTTACACTTCACTTCTCTTTTGCTTTTGCTTTAAGCGTCTGTGGAATACAATATTATCCTGGCATGTATTAGGTGCAATAAAACAGAAGTAACTATGACACAACCCAAAAGAGCAATCCATAAAAAGCATATTGTTCATCATAGTGCTATCCATGAAAAGCATACCTATAGAAAACAGCAGGGTTACTGCACTCACAGGAGATAGCGATTGAACCTGATATACTCAAACAGCCTTGGCTAGTAGGAAAAGGAGGCGTGGGGATTTCCACCTTGTGAAGGAAAACAAATACTTTCCAAGAGCTGTTTGATAAGACATACTGTAATAAAAAAACATACAAGTTTATTCAGGATATGAATTGATCCAATGACTCATTTCAGTCCTTACAGTTGATTCCTTTGTGGAAAAAGTTCATACTTAATCTGTCAAAGGATTTTGCTGCTGCAGCAAAGACAAAACTGGGTAAATGTTTTCCCCCCAAGCATTATTCAGAGCTTGGGAAAGTTCTTTTTTCTTTTTTGCATGACAGTTTCCAGAATGGTCACCATGTTGGCTGGCTGCTTCTGGGAACTGTAGTCCAATCCCCCTAATTTTTCCAATTTCTGGCTTGTCTTATTACTGATGTTTAGGAACAGGCTGGGAATGAAGTCTTTGGTTGATTTTGTACAGAGGCCTGTAGGGATGTCAGTAGAGAGAACTGATTGCTTTGGAGTTGGAGATTTGGTTGCCTCAGGAGGGCCTACCAAGATGCAAGGGTGTAAAGCAGTGGGGGTAGGATTCCCCAATTTGGATAGCTTGTTTAAAATTCAGACTAAAAGCATGGAAGCTTTCAGTTGCCTCTTCTGCAAAAACAATAGCAGTCCCAGTGATTGTGAACCTGGAATTCAGTAGGCAGAATGTAGTTATAGTGGTAAAGTGGCTGTTTGTCTTACCTGAGGACAGACCTCTGTTAGAAGGTGTCCTCTTTTTGGAGGGCTATCCAATACATGGGCAGAATAAAGACAAGAAAAAAAAAGGGATAGCAGGGCCCTCAGTTGCCACTCAATTGTTAGTAACCTGGATAGCAGGTTAATCAGGCCCACGGGTCACCTGATTACACATTGGTTTTCTGTTGAAATTACAGTAACTGTTTCTAAATTTGCAACTAGACATATACAGTACGTTAACACATGCATTTTTTACACAAATCTGTGTTCTCTTTGATCCTCTTTTTTTGGCAATGCATAATGTCCAAACTGCACAGTAATTGAGAAGGAAAACTCTATTACAGTCCTTAGAGCAGAGCATATTAAGAGGAAAGCAGGGGGAAACATTGGAAGGCTCAGAAACATTGTAAATTTCAGTAGGAGGTCTTAATGGAGCATGAGAAGCAGCAGAGACTCACAACTTTATCAGATGCACCAAATACGGTGTCATAATGACACCATATAAATGTGTAAGGGCGCACGTACCACATGACGTCGCCCTTTCACATTTATGTCCCCACCAAAATCCATATTTTTTAATTGATGGCCAAAGCCGTTAATAGATCCCCCATGACACTTTTGTGCTGGCATTGCTGGCATGTGAAACCTCAGTTTTTTTCCCCCTTGTACTCATCCTGTCAATAGCTGGTCTGGTGCAAACACTTCCAGGTGAGACTGTGAAATGCAGGTAAGTGATTTTTATGACCCTCCCTGGGTTACGTGGAATTTTTAAAGTGTGTTCCTGTGCTTTAACTTTTTAAGTGCTATTTTTTTTAATTTTTTTTTTTTTAATTTCCAGTGGGATGAAGACTTGCGATAATCTGTAGGATTTCAAAGGAGGAACTGAACAGAGCTCTGTTCACTTCCTTTTTCATTGCTGGGGAAACCTTTGCCAGGAAAGCAAGGTAAGTGCAGTGGGAGGGGGGCGTTCTTTTGCTGGCATAAAAAATGATTTTTTTATGCCAGCAAAAGAAGGCTTTAAGGGGCTCATCTGATAAAGTCCTTAGATAGGATGCCTGTGTCACAGCCCTGGAGTTGGGAGGAGGTGGAAGAGGAGAAACTGACTCTCTCCTTTGTAGACTACAGTTCCACTAACTAAGGAGTTGTATAAAGGCCTAAGAGTGATGGCTAGTGAGCAGAAAGCCTCTGAGCTGGATCCCACAGCACCAGCACCTGTAGAATGAGAGCATTGACCCTCAAGGTTGCCTTCCAATGTGCCTGAAGAAATGAATAATTCTGACACTTTCTCATGGGTCCAACAGTACTGGGAGGTGATCAGGCAGGAAACCATGGAGCAAAGCAGATCATAGATGGGTCAGATCATAGAAATATGTGGCCTGGAGGCAGCTGGAAAAGAGCATGGTTCACCTCTAGGCCTCATTGAGGAAGCAAGCTACTCAGAACTATCCATGGTGCTGCAACACCTAGCTTGCTTTGCTGCATTGTAGGTAGCATCATGGGCATACAGTAGGACCCACGTATCTGCTGGAGATTGGTTCTGGGGGACCCCATGGATACTGGAAACAGTGGATAATAGCAAACACCATTGAAAATAATGGGACTTCCAGTTTAAAATACCATAGAGTTGTCTTGGAGGACCTAGAAAATGGCTAGAGAGGACACATTTTCTAGGAAGACTCTATGGTAGGTGTGCTGTTTTGTCCCGTGGATAAGTGAATCAGTGGATAATGAATCAGTGGATACGGGGGTCCTACTGTACTACACCAAAGAAAGGTGAACATCAGCTTCATGCTCTAAAATGTATCATACCAGTATTTTGCATTGGACACAAAATTGTCCAGTGTCTCTGTCAAGCTAGTGCAAGTCTATGGAAGCAATGTCCTGAATCACAGGTTCTTAACCTGTGGTCCACGGACCCCCAGGGGTCCGCAAAATCCTCACAAGGGAACTACCATCAGTGGCCCTCGATCCCTTCTTTGGCCACTGCGAAGCAAACCTTTCTCATTCGCCTCCACCCTTCCTTCAGCCCTGTGCTCCTAAGCCTACAAAGAGCAGCTCAGCTTTTCTCTCTCTTGAGAGCCTAGTGGGCAGACTGGGCAGCAAGGGATGAGCTCCACCTCCCACGAGACAGAATGAGCAAGCAAGCAAGTAAAAACAGCAGTGGTTCATTCTCCTTTCTATCCCTCCTCTTGCTCAAACCTCTTGCTCACACAGGGTGAAGAATGGGGCAAGGGAAGTGGGGAAAAGAGAAGGCATTGAGCAGCCAGCAGTGTGAGGGGGGTTAGTATCAGAGGTGGACAGAGGTGGGGGGGGGGGAAGGTGTAAGGCAGGAAGAAAGGCTGGCTGGAAAATCTGCCTCGATGGAGGAAGTGTACTTCACTTTAAAGTATTAAAAACATAAGGTCAAGGAGGGGATGTTAGGGAATATAACAGGGAGACAATGAATTGGGTGAAGGCTAGGAGTGTGAATTATGACTGTAGGGTAATATGAGCTGGTGTTGTGAAATGGAGCCAGCATGGTGTAGTGGTTAGAGTATTGGACTGTTATTCTGGAGACCAGGGTTCGAATCCCTTCTTGACCATGAAGAGCCACTGGATGAACTTGGGCAAGTCATACTCAGAGGGAGGCAAAGGCAAATCCCCTTGAACAACTTTTGCTAAGAAAACCCCATGATAGGGTTGCCTTAGGGTCACCATAATTCATAAATGACTTGAAGGCACATAACAACAACAACCAAATGCCTTTTGTAACATTATTCTCTCCTCTCATTTATCTTAAAAAAATAAGATAGAAACCAATTGAAAAACATAGAGTCAGAACTCAGAATACAAGTTTCAGCTATTAACAAGGCTTGTAAGTGAAATGCAGCACCAGCCTTCTCAATAATTAATTAATCAAAATTAGCAAGTAATATTAGGCCAAGGTTCAGTGTTCAGGTGTTCTTTTTCTTATTCTTATTCTTATTCTTATTCTTATTCTTATTCTTATTCTTATTATTTTAAATTTGTATGGAATCATTCCAATAAAAAAAATATAACAGGAGTGTGTGCATTTACTTATTTCTCCCTTCTCTCCAAATCTGATGGCCCTTGATAAGCAACTTTAAATAAGTATTTGATGCACTTTAGGTTTTAAATTTTGCTTTCAGTTTGGGGGGGGGCATGGCAACAAAAGATATTTAAAGGGGATCCCTGGTAAAGAAAAGTTTAAGAACCACTGGGCTAAATAAAATGGCTTATCACAACCCAAGTAGACCTACTGGATCAATGAAACTTGCATTGGTGTTGATTTACCCAGTTGACTCTCCTTAGGACTAGTGAGTGGATTCACATTATTTTCTTGAAAGGGTTAGATATTAGTGCTTGTGTGTCAGGGATGGGAAACTTTGGCCCCTCCAGCTATTTTGGCACGCAGCTCCTATGATCTTTTACCACCGGCTATGCTGAATGGGATGGATGGAAGCTGTTGACCAAAATATTTGGAGGCCCAATTGTTCCCCACCCCATCTTATGTTAAGATCTGGTCACATATGCATACACATCATCTGAGGTCTGTACACTGGATGACTGACAGACAGGGGTGTCAATAATATTTTCACATTTTCTCAGAAAGGGTCTTGACACATTATGAGAGTTTTCAGAGTTTTTGCATTTGGGGGCTATATATATATAGCCCCCAAATGCAAAAACTCTGAAAACTCTCATATATATATATATATATATATATATATGCTGAATTTGCACAAAATACAGTGTTTTTCTACAAACTATCATGGTCTTTTGCACTAACCAAAATGTCGCATACACAAAAAGTCCTGGTATACAAAATATCACCAGAGAGTGCATCAATTCTCTCATAATCTTGCCCAGCAGGGAGAATTTTTTGATTTTTTTAAAAAATGTTCACGTGAAAGGAGGAAATAGGAGGAAATTTGCCTCCTTACTCAATGTCTGGCATCAGCTGGATATAAATAACGTACCATGACCAATTTATCACTTAATACAGCATTCAACATTTACCACATATTAGAATGCATAGCAAAAAAACAAAAAAACAAAAAAACCCCACCTTTTTAATTGAGCTTCTACTGTTTAAAGAAATATGAGCTAAGATGAAAGTTCTGTGTACAGTGTGCTATGTATGATGGTTCATTCACCCATCTGAGTTACCATGGTGTTGTAGACATCAAGTAATAAACGTGTGTGTAAAGCAGCCTTGAATAAAGAGGCCTCCTGGAGAGGGGAAACCTGTTTTATTAGGTGACCTCTTGAATAATCTAATCATGCACAATAGCCAGCAAAAAATGGTACTAGAATGATTTTTCCCCCCATTCAGAACATCTGGTTTACTCTTCTAGTGCAGGTATCTACTTGCAGCTTATTGTAGTGGATACCTGCAAGCCATGAAATTGTATGGTTTGTGGTGCTTGTGTTGCAACATTGCTATTGCACTTGGTATTATTCAAGCCCTTCCTGGCAAATTTATTTTAGAGACAAACAGGAGACTGAGGGGCTCATTGCTTCAAGGAAGGGAAGCAGAAATGAAGACCAATAGTAGCATGTCCCACCTTGCCTTGTCGCATGACGTTGACATGTTTCAGCTGTACTCCTGTTCCAGTCTCATGGGAGATGGTGGTAAACACAGGTCTTTTTGCTAATGGATTTTTCCAGTTAGCAAAAAGACTCATATTTACCACCATCTCCCATGAGATCAGAATGTGAGAACAATTGAATATGCTGGCGTCATGTGATAAGGCAAGGTGGGCAGTGCTATTATATCAGGGTGCACTACTGCTTCCTTCACTCATGCAGTAAGCCCTTGAATGATCTTGTGGAAGCTGAATTCTTTCCCCTTTCCTAGATATAATTCTGCTGACTCAAAGCTAAAACAGCAGATACTGGTTAATTAATATGTAGCATCTGAAGAAATGGATTGGAGTCTACAAAAGCTTATGCAAGAAATTTCGTTTTCCTAGGACTTTTTCAGACTGCCTCTATAGTCCGTGGCAGGCACAGAACAGGGTCACTGAAAGATTTCACTTTCAGATGACATTGCCCCCTTCTGTGCTGTTCCTGTGCTGCTCCCGTGCTGGTACAGTAATTTTTCATTCACAACAAAAAGTTGTGAATAGACCACCCGTTCCGTGTCTGTCACAGAATCACGGGTGGTCTGAAAGGTGCCCCGTTCCTCTCCCATTATGCTGGCACGATGCCAGCCACGGTGGGGGGGGGTCTGTGCCGGACACTTCTAGCAAAGATCAGAACAAGGAGGTAAGTGACATCCTTTCCCTCCCCCTCCCCAGGTTACTTGTTTGTTTTTTAAAATTTGTTTTGGGGCTTGGTTTTTTATTTTGTCATTTTGTTTTATTTTTAAATTTCCCACACCGCCGTTCTCTTGTGAGAATGAGTGGAATTTCATTTCTGGGTTGTAAATGCAGCCTTACGGTGGCTGCATTTACTCCTGGCAGCGAGGGGAGGGGGAGGACGTTCCTGCTGTGGGATCAAGGTAAGTGTCTGAAGATTTTCTTTGATTCCGTGGCAGGAACAGGAATGGGGGAAGCAAGGCAGGAACTGGGCATTTTGGGCCCATCTGAAAAAGTCCTAAGTTAGTCTCAAAGGTACTGCAGGATTTATTTATATATCTTTATGCTGCAATAGACTAACATGGCTGTGTCTTGGAATACTACTATACATGTGTTGGATTGGTGGGTACAGGTCTCAAAACCTGGGAAAGTTACATTTTTGAATTGCAGTTTCCAGAATCTCTCAATCGGTATGCAGTGCTGGCTGGAGAATTCTCGATGTTGTCTCCAAAAAGGTGACTTTCCCAAACTTTTCCTGGCCTTTTCTGTTTTCTAGTATGCATATAAACAGAAAACACAAATGATAAATATCATTCTGATAAATATCTATCCTGTAGATAAATATACAACACACTGTGTTATGTCCCCAGTTGATTGTGTCTGTTATTGTTGTTTGACAAGGGGCTTGTCTACACAGGCAATATACCTTGTCTTTCCCCCATCTTAGAGCCCTGCAGTCCTAACGACCCAGGACTTATGCCCTGCTCTTCCTCTGGAGAGTCTTCACTGTGGTGAGCTTGTGATGGAATGCCTCTGAACGAATGAGAAAAGAAAATGTGAGAACCAATCCCAGAGCAGGAATGTGATGGGAGGGGTTTCAGAGAATATGAACTGAGTGAATGTCAGTTGAGAGAGTCAGTTAAGTTGAGTTGAGTGAATCTGTGAGTTAACTCTGTGCATGGGAGAGTGCAATTGGAGAGTGATGAGGCTGAATGGTTGAGAAAGTGAGTGGAAATTGAAAGCTGTGTGATAAAGAGTGACTGAGTCTATTGTCTATTTGATTATATTATTAAGAGATTGAAGTATTCATATATGTACTTATACAGATAGTCCGTCACCACATAGTGATTATAAGTGACACTAAGGAAAGTAATGAAGTTATATGCACAGGACTGAACTGATGTTATTATAACCTCAACATTAATAAACCAAATAGTTTGTTTTCTTTCTAAGTAAGTCCTGACTCATTGTGTTTTATTTCACTCACTGAAAGGTTTTAGGCATGCTAACCAACAGAGACCACACTGATATATAATCTATCCATGAAGATTCAGAGCCCAGCCTAGAGAAGGGACTAAAAGAGGGGATATGAGGAAGAGATGGGGCTAAGATGGGGGAAGACAGGGTAGGACTCTTTGCTGCATTTTTTTAAAAGAATACCTGCTTTAATCTGTTCCTTCTGGGAAGGAATGGATCAGGCTCTCCTGTCCACAGGAGCCCACTCAGGCAGGCAGGCCCATCACTGCAGCTGCTAGCCTTCCTTGCTCTCTCCGAAGCAGGAAGGGGTCCTGCAGCAGGAGATCAAGGGGTCATTTACACAGAAAAAAAAATCCTCAAAGAATTTTCCCAGATTTCTAATGGTCCTCACACATTTTGGACCAAAGTCACTCTATTCAGAAAGGGGGGGGGATATCCGTGAAAAGCGTGATACAGCTGTTGTGATTTCCCTAAACTTTTTTAAAAAAGGTGCATAAGGTTGAGCACTATTGGCTGTGTGATCTACCAGCAACCATCTCGAAAGAGGGGCTCACAGCAGAGCTGAGATGTGATTGGTCAGACCTCGGAGGGGGCGGGCTTACAAGGGATGCCTTGCAATACAGGATCTGCCATTGTTGTTATGACAGACTGGGCACCCCCAGGGCTCTCCCCATCCCCGATCACCCAGCTGCCTGCTTCCTGGCTTGCTGGCTTGCTTTCGGCCCAACTTGCTTTCGGCCCAATCAGCCCAACTTTTCCTGCTGTCGCCTGGCTGGGCTCGACCTCTGTGATTGACTGATGGATGGCTGATCTCTTGGCCACAGCAGCCCATTCTGCCCTGCACCCCAGCCATCAGCGAGGGCTGCTGTGGCTGAGGGTTGCCTGAGGGGCAGGCTGGGCAAAAGATGGCTGAGGGATGCCAGCTTCCCTGCCACCACCACCACCTCTGCTGCACTCTTATGTGGTGCCAGCAACAATCCCAAGAAAGTTGTTGCCACAGCAAGGAACCACATCCTCTTGGAGCCATCAGAGTGGGTGGCAGCTGGGCAGGGTGAGCAGGGAAGAGGATAAGGAGAGCTGGTCTCAGGTGTGACCAGTACTGCCACCGCTGCCTCGACCTCTGGGGGAGATGTGCACCTCGGCCTCCTCATTGCTGTTGAACTGGTGTTGCTATGGCTGCTGCCACCACCACTGCAGAGAGGAGCTCTGGGTGCAGCAGGCGATGCCTGTGCCCATGTCACCAGCCAAGCCAGGCTCACTTCCTCCCTGTTTGCGCTCCCTCCAACCTCTCCGGAGTTGAGAGAATTCTAGCAGAAGACGCCAAGCCAAGAAAAAGAGAATGGAGAGAGGGGGATGTGGGGAGACACAGAGAGAGTGAGCTCCATTGAACCACCCCTCCCTTTCTTCCAGCACCATGTGATTGCCATTCTCTCCCCCCCCCTTTCCTGAGCAAGAGAAGAAAGTTTGAGGAAAAGAACAGAATCTTTTCAGGTCCTTACGTCCCTACTGCCATCCCTATGGTTCATCTGTATGAGCTGTGGGGCCTTCATGCACCTCCCCCACCACGCCATTCTCAAGTGAGTCTATCACCAGGCCAGGCCCCCCCTGGTTGTGTGAACTGCAAAAATGCTAATTTATTGCATAAACCAATTTTGGACTAAATCGTGTAAAGAAACAGGCACTGGAGCGAAAGGGTAAGTGTAAGTGTGGCATTTTCCACACTTAATTCTCCTGTGTAACTGACCCCTAAGGCTGATAACATGCCGAGGGCCTTGATCACATGTTGCAGGCCGGCTTCCTCACTTCCAGGAGAGCCAGGGAGACTGCAATGGCAGCGGCTGCAGCAATGGGCCAGCATGCCCATCTGGACTTCCTCCCATTTTGTGGAGGGAACGGGGGAGGAACAGGCCTGATCCATGGCCAGGATATGCTGGTGGGGAGCTGGTATATCCCAGCCTGGGTAGATGAGCCCAAGGTCTAAAATGATGCAATAGCATTTTAGCATAGCATATCTATTTCTATACTGCTTATTAGTGCAAAGCACTCCCTAAGCATTTTACAGTGTGTTAGCTAATTGCCCCCAACAACCTGGGTATTCAAAGAAAGAGAAAAAAATCAATTCAGAGAAGATGTTGTTGGGCACAGGTGAACAGGAAAGGAAAGGGGCATTGACTAAAATTTTGATCGGCTGGACCCATGGCACATGCACAAATGGAAGTGGTATGCTTCAGCCCTGAACAAATTCTGAATCCCAAAGTGAAGTGGGCTAGTCAGGAGAGATCTGTGCATTGTCTGAATGGTACTTTTTCTCCACCAGCCATGTCTAGAGAAGTGAGTAAATGAAAAGCTGTGAGATTACTCAAACCCACAAATAGGGTCTTGCTAATGTGGCCACCTGGCTTCTCAAATGGAGACCTTGGTGGCGGTGCCTACAGAGAGGCTGAATGATGCAAACATTTGTGCTGGTGTGAATCAGAACATCTGCTTCAATCTTGCACTGCTCTTTTCTTTCTTTGTTTCCGTGCCCATAATTACTTAACATCATGATTTTGTTAGGAGAAAAAAAAGGTTGAGGAAATGGCAATTCTTAATAATGCTCTCTAGCATTCTATACACTGTTATTTTTAGCAGAGATCTCCATATTTATACAGCACATGAGACCATGCCAAAGCAGATTATGTATTATTCACAGCCCCATCCTTTGCTTGTAATGTTAATGCACAACTTTGTCAAAAGCTGCATTCAGCTTTGGAGCAGGGAAAAAGTATGGACACAGGCCAAAATCTACAGTAAACTTCAAGCTTGGGATGGCTTATCTTAGACCTCCACCACAGCTTGGAAATGTTACTGTTTAGGACTACAGCTCCCAGGATCCTCCAGCTAGCATGTCCACTGGACTCCATCTGCAATCCAAAAGAGTAACATTTCCAAGCTCTGCTTTCTTTCAATAATTCTTAGTACCCACTGGGCATCAACTCCTATTGCATTTCAGGAAAGAAAATATGCTTAGCCACTCTTGGTTGAACTTGTGGCTCACTTCTGTCCCACTTTATTTTGTGACAGTGATACATTACACACACACACACACACACACACACACCATCCAGGGCCAAACATATGGATAGTACTAGTCTGGACCTTGAATATTCTTATCCTCTCCCCTGGTTTTCTGATGGGAATGCACAATTCTTATTTTACTTCAAAGAAGAGTAAGACAGCCTTGTTGTATGTAAGGCAGCTGTGTTGCTGGGTATAGCCTGAATGTCTGGACTACAAAAGTGTCTAGACAGCACAACAGAATAATGGTAGTGAAGAAAAACAGAAGATTAATCGGGATTGTCCATGCCAAGTTGGAGGGCATGAATGACTTCAATTTGGACTAATAATTTGATTTAGGCCCTAAATACTCACATTTGGCCTCATCTCTCAAGAAACAATCATACACTAGTCCTGTTGAAATGTATTGTGCATGCAACTCTTGATAATTGCAGGGGAACTTGCTCAAAAGCATTTCCCAATGCACTATGGCCTGTCTATGCCTCACTGCATAACATTGTCACTCTGGTCCTGTGGGGACTGAAATAAAACTGGAAGAAGGACGATGTCATGCAGCAAGGCAGCATGGAAGACGGAACGTTCCTGCTGCTTTGCTGGTTTTCTTTGGAGTGTGGTTAAGCCCCATAATCTGGAGATTTGTTGTGCCAATGGGCTGTAAAATAGCTCTGTGAAGGAGCAGCTGGGCAAGCCTGGCTGAAACCAGCCAATCACAGCTCAGGGAATGCTGTGAAGAGAGGTTTGTGGAGTGGGGGGAAGATGCCAAAACAGAAGCTTGTCTTTGTCAGAGGCCAGAGAGGGCTTGTATTTGACAGAGACAGGGAAACGATAACATAGATTTCAGAGAGATAAGGAACAGATGGTATAGGCCTTGTCTAGACCTGCCAGAATATGCTGCCTTTCCACCAGTGTATTCTGATCCCAGAGCTGGCCTGTTTCTCCCCCGTTACCATGACGAAACGGGCAGGAGTCCACATGCACTCGCTGGCTGGTGTCAGTGGGCACTTCTCCTGTGTTGCACTGTCTGAAGCCAGGAAGGAGGCCCCCAGCATGTGATCAAGGCCCCGTGCATGTGACCAGCCATGATCACATGCTGAGCGCCTCCTTCCTGGCTGCAGAGAAAGGCCAGTGGTGTTGGCATCTGGCGATGGAGACCAGCATGCAGGTAGAGACTACTGCATTTCTGTACTGGACCCCTCTGGGTTGTCCTGCATAATGCAGGTTTTCCCAGGTGTTTTAAAAAAGTGTTTTAAAGGGCTTTACCCTGCCTCCCCCCCCCCAAGCTTTGCCTTGGGCGTCATCAGGACTGCCCGGAGGCAAAATGGGACAAGATCTATTACATTTGGACTCAGGGCTCCAAGATGGAGGCGGGGAGGGTAAATTTCCTGTCTACACAAACCCATGGAGACAGGTCAGTCACAGAGACAGGAAAATTGACTTGGGGTTTAGGAAGTTGTGATTGATGGAGAGTTCAAGGGTTAATATATTAATTACATGTGTCTTAAGAAACTTCCACTTGTTGGTTTGTTTTTACCATTGTCTCACTTTGTTCATATTAAGTTTGGTGGAGCACCAGTCACACTAACCACAGCGAACCCACCACAACAACACAGCCACAGGCCCACATATAAAAGGTCGTGCTGAAGCTGAAGTAACCAATCCAGGAAAGGATTAAGTCAGGAACAAGGGCAAGGTGAGTGACAGGATGACCAGGGTTGGAACGGTGGGGCCAACGTGGAAATATGCCAAAGCAGCTTTCGCTCAGTTAACCCAGCAGGGGGTGGAGAGGGGGAGGAGGGGATGGAATCTTGCCCTTCCCAGTAGGCTCAGGCAGAAGCAAACTACTGCAGCCTCTCCTAGCATGTGTTCTTCTTCATTAATAACTTTTGCCATCTTAACTACTCCCTAATGCTGTTTGGACACACGTCATAGTCTTCCTTAGCTTGAAAGTGGGGATTCCGTGGCTGTCATTCATATAGCCTCACCTTCTGACCAAGGCTTCATGGCAATCTCAAATTTATCTGAATTAATACAGTCATGCACATATGTAACATATTTTGGGTAGAATGGAGAATATGTAAAGTCCGAGGAAAATTGGTGTGTTATAGGCACTTGGGAAATCTAGGTTTCAGTTTTAAAAGTAGTAATCACCATCCTTCAGACTTCTTTCTTGCCAGGTCCCTATTCAGCCAACTTCTTGTGTGGCTTTGGGCCAGTCACTTTCTCTCAGCCACACCTACCTCACAAGGCTGTTGGAAGGGTGAAGTTGGACAGAAAGGCAGCATATAAATTAAACTAATACAGAAAAAAAGAAATAGATAAAATAGAACTGTAATGCTACCATGCTGAAGCTTTGAGATGACTTTGGAGGAGATAACCAGAGAAATACAGAAGAAAGTAAAATGTGTTTATGTAACACCACTGAAATTGCATACATTATTTGATCTGGTGGTGCTTCTGATTTATTGTGATTTGTCATTTTAGTAACTTAATTTGTGTGAGTGGAGAAGAAGTGCTGTTGAAGGGTAGTGGGGGCACTTGATGGAGATTTGAACTCAATATGATCCAGATTTTCCAGTATTGCAGAAGAGTTAGGTTTAATAGACTCATTGATTTCTTAAGAGAACAATAATAATAAAAATCTGCAAAACAGGTTAGCGTCCAAAACCTACATTGCTTCCTCTTCCTTTTACATCCCTTCCTTTTTCATCAGGATGATTGTTTTTCTTGTTACTTGATTGATAGAGAACATCTCCACCTGGACTCATCTGTATTTATACAGCTTTACCTAAGTGACATCCATTTCACTGACTTCAGTTATTAATATCTTATGAGCCAGCATGGTGTAGTGGTTTGAGCATTGGACTACAATTCAGGAGACCAAGGTTCAAATCTCCAAAAACCTTGGGCAAGTCACATCGCCTCAGTGTCATAGGAAGACAATGGCAAACCCCCTCTGACAAATCTTGCCAAGAAAACCCCATGATAGGTTTTCCTTAGGGTTGCCATAAGTTGTAAATGACTTCAAGGTCAACAACAACAATAAATCCATGCCTCTGCCTCTCCAATGCCCCCCAGTTGTTGTGAGTCCTCTGTTCTTCAACACACACTTCAGAGCTTAATGTGTGTTTAAAAGCCTGTTTACACTGAGTGGGGTTTAGTATTTATTATTGTAGAAAGTTGCTCTCAAACAAGGCTTGCTGGAGGGTGTAGTCTGAAATAAGGGGAGTGGCAGCTAGTGATGTCAATGTAACTGGGCTCTGACTCCTCTCTGGGTATTAGTGCAAACTGCACCCTAACCCAAATAATCAAATTTTCAGTGGTGCCAAATGCACCTGAACAGCATCTAGTTGGTGTGGGGCAGGAGTCTTTTTTTGGCCATGCTTTCCCTCACTCCTGAGCTGTCTTGAGCCCAGGAGAGGACTTTTTTTAACAACAGGAACCAACTCAAAAGTCAATACCAGTTAACTTCCTGTTTTGCTTTTTTAAAAAAAGCCCTCACCTGTGCTTAAAATGGCCTGGTGGGAACCAAAACCTCCCATGCTCAGTAGAAGGTGTTTGGTAGGAAAAACATTATTGCAAAAAAAGTTGGGGGAAAATTGAACTTGAGGATTTGGAGGCTGCACATGGCCTGTAGGCAACACCTTGCCCTCCCCTTTTCAAATAGGTTCAGCACCTTGCACAGTTCCTTTAAGGAAGGGCTGGACATGTAGGTTTTGAAGGATGGTGTTTACTACTTTTAAAACTCAACCTAAATTCCAGAACAGATTCACTGACTCATTGTCATGGAAGCCATCAGCTTCTACTAAAATATTGGGTTGGGGAAGAGAGGTATATGTTAGTCCTAGGAGCAGCTCAGAATCAGATTGCTATTGTGGTCCAATGGCTTTTAAGCACAAGGCTGAGGGCTTGTCTATACAATGAAAATACTCCTCATAGAATTCGAAGAGAATACATTTTGTCTAAATCCTGCATCAATCTGCCATATTCAGAAGGATGGGAGCCAAAACCGCCAAATACTACATGGGAAAAGCCTTTGTGGCCTTTTCTGTATTTTTTTAAAAAAACTCCCAAGGAATTGTGCATTCTCACTTATTGGGACAACTGATTCGCTTTGCTGGATAATCCTGATAAGAGCAGAAGTGAAAAGCTGATTGGTCGGACACGTGCAGGGGGTGGAACTTACTGGCAAAGCAAGTGCCTACAACCACCCTGTTGGATTTTTGCCCTAGTGATCGTGCGCTGAGGTGACGAAATAGCCTTTCTCTCTCGTTTGTCTGTTTATTTAAGCAGAATATTGTACTTCTACACCTTGCATGTGCTTTTATAAAAATACTGCTTGGCGGCGGCAGCTGGTGGGAATAAAAACACGAGTAATTCATTCATAGCCACCATCTTGATTCGCAGGTATGCCCATTTGAACAACAAATGTGTATAGCTTCATTTGCCTGCAATCTTGAAAAAAAACCATGGAAACAAATGAAAACTGCTACAAATTGGCATTACTGCACATCAGTCCACATTTTATTGCCTTGTATAGACAAGCCCTGAGATCTGGGAGATGTAACTTCCAAATTGTTGGGTTTGTTTGTTTTTCACTCAGATTGTTATCTTATCTAACAGAAATGATAAAACAATCCCACTTTTCTAATTTTACTGTTATTTTTCTTCCTTCTGTGCATAGTCCAAGACAATGGCCCCATCTATATGGGCGAGGGATACAATCTGCTCTGAAGAACTAGCAGTTTGCAGCACTGGGACCTGTCTTAATGGTTAATACACCCCCATAAACTTTGCATGCCCCCTAGCCAATATGGCAGCCATGAGTGAATGAGTGAAAAAATGAAAACTTTCATATCTACCTTTTGCCATGTCAAAGGGCAGCCCAGGAGTGAATGGAGCTTGAACAGAGCTCCCTTTACTTCCTGGTTTGAAATCCCGGCTGTTCTACCGAGAAGATGAGAGTGCGGGAAATTCAAAAATAAAAACAAAAATACTATAGTAAAAGTAACAGCAAGCACAAAAAACACACTTAAATCATTACAAGTAACCCAGGGAGGGTACCAAAAAGTGTGTCACTTACCTCGATGTCCTGATCTCATCCAGAAGCGTTCTGGCATGGACCTTCCATTGACGCTATCATCACACCAGCATAACAGGGCTGGACATTCCATTACAGAAATGGAATGGGGGCTCCATTGACAACTTACCCCACCAACAAAAAGAAGTGCCAGCATAACAATAGTCGAACGAGAGCATGACGACATGGGAGCGATGTCGTCTGAAATGCAAGCCCTTTAGCGATCTCCTGGCATCGTTATCATGCCATATTTAGAGCATCTGATAATCTCCAAGGTGGTTGAAGGAATGGCACAGTGTTAGTGATGGACCAAAAAAAGAGGAGCCTGAAGAGATGATGGATTGCATGGCATTGCATATCTTGCAGTGTTGCTGTTTTTCATGGGAAAATATGGGAAGTCCAAATTGTCCCTGCCCTAGTTCTCATCCTGGAAAAGTAATGGTTTGGACATGCAAAGCAATGTACTGTCTGTTTTTGTATATATTCTTTTAATAAATTTTGATGTTTTTAATTTTCTAAATTTTTATTTTTTTAAATAGGTTTTATAATTACAATTTGACTGAAGTTTTTGTATAGTTTTTATCTGTATTGTTTTCAAATATAAAATAGGATTAAAATAAAATATAAAAATATAAATATTAGATAAAAGGTAAGCCTCTCTGAGTCTTATTATTGGGGAAAAGGTGATATATAAATGAACATAATAAAGACAACTTTTTTGTTGCTGTGGGCCAAAAAAGAGGCCAAGAGGAAGTTGTGAGCTCTTGATTTCGTTCTTTAGCTATCAGGAAAAGTGGTAGTATTAGGTCCTTTCGAGGAGGGGAGAAGCTATAACACCATGCTGGCAGAGAGAAATATGACTGGCTTCAAAGAGATACTTTTGTCACTTTGTCTGAGAGGATGAGAACATGCATGCTATCTCAGTAGCATACTACCAAAGCCATGAGAGGCTAGGTGGAGACAGATGGGAGGCAGATGTGGGATACCATGTGTTTTTGTATATTTCTTTGCATGTGCGCGTGTGTAGTGGGGTGTACCTCTCTCTCTGTGAGTGAGCAAGAGATGGGGAATTGTTTGTGAGAGAAAAGTGGGTAAAGAGAATGTGTGCTTGTGTGTAAAAGAGAGATAGATTGAGAGAGAGGTGGGAAAATGTCTGTGTCCTTGTGTATCTGTCTGATGTGTGAATATGAGAGAGGGAAGAATGTGTGTGCATGTGTATGTGAGAGAGAGAGAAAAAACAAATATGTCTGTGTGTCCAGCAATAATCCATTTAAATTAACAATGCAGTTATAGATCTACTCAGAAGTAAGCCCCAGTGAGTTGTGTGGGGCTTGCTCTGGGGCAAGTGTGTGTGTGTTTTGCCCTCACTCTGATGTTAGTCAGCCAGCATCCTGGTTCCATTTATTAAATGTTGGAGTTATGGTGTTACAGAGTTGGGTAACATGGTAGCCCAGGGTAGTAATAATGGTGGAACTTTCCCAGGGTTCAGCTAGCTCTGCAAAGGATCCCAGCTTTAGGGGTTCTGACTGATGGGGAAAGCTACCATGAATACCTGCTGTATACAACTAAATGTTGCTGGTTTTTTTTCTTTTTTTAAACCTAGGTCTTGACTTCAAGTTTATAAAATTGGAGATAGGCAGATCAGATGAGGAAAAAGTATTTGCTATTGTGGGAGAACTTCAAAAAAATGATGGGTTTCAGGCCCTGGGGCCCACTGGGGGGCATGTGCAAACCACATACGACATTTTTACTACCCCTGCTTTAATGGGGGGAGGGATGTTCCCACAAATGTATCTGTATGAAAAAATGCACACCAAAATCTTCAATTTTTTTCCTGCAAAAATTATAAAAGTTAAAATTTAAAAATGATTTTTTAAATATCTAAACAGAATCAAGACTGAATGCATTTGGAGGTGGGGAAAAACGATATTTCTGGAAATGGATGTGACAAATCTGTCCAAATGATTTCAGTAAATTGTCAAATTTATCACTTAATTCTAGGCACACTCATAGTTTGGAAATTTTGTTTTTAAAGAAGACTACAAAAATACCACTTGTTTCAAGTATGGCTACAGAATCCTGTACTCACCATGGTGGCTGGAGGATTCTTCAAGTTGTGATCCAAAGAAGTAATTTTTCCAAGTTCTGCGTTAATTTAATAGTAAATCTCATTGTGCCCTGTGGGTCTTACTTCCAAATAGGTGTAGTTGAAGTACTGAGATTTAGGTGAGTCTTTGGTATACCAAATCTACAGGAGTATTGCCTCCAGCTGGGTTTCCAAAGAGCACTACATGTTGGTAAACAGGTTCTGAGATATTCTGAGAACATCCCTGCCCTCCACTTTATGTGCACATAACATTTGCCCTTGAAAGTATTTCTAAAACAATTCTTAAAGGCCAGAACTTTCTCAGCCATGATTGAAGGTGTTTTGCAGAATGTGCAAACAATGGATCTTGAAAAGCTGAATTTTTCATCTATAATTATTGTAATTCCAAAAGACATGGGTTGCCTAGTTCACATATGTACTTCCTACTAGGGAGGAATGAAAATGCTATTTAAATATAAATATATATATATATATATATATATATATATGCAATTTTCAGGCCAACTTTCTCCCAAAGTGGGATCCAAGGTGTCTCACAGGACTATTAAATATAAACTTTAATTAAATATATAAACAATTTTGTAAGACATTTCCAAAATTCTTAAATTGATCTTTAATCATTACGAAAAGCATTTGTACCATTTTAAACAATTGGATGAATTTGCCTCTTTGGGCAGTGGGTTTTTGAGTGTCGCAGTGTTAAAAGTCTGACTTTGTACACTTTGTTTGCAATGCTGAATTAGGGCTGCCAGCTCTCTTACTGGGACACTTTCCCCATCTTTAATTGCTAATACCATACAAATATAACTTATCTTCTGTATGATGGGAGAAAAAAAATCCTGTACCTGGTGAATTTCACTATTGTAGACGGTGAAGTATTTTGCTTGGTTCCTTTTTCTACAAACTTACCAACATTTGCAAACATTTGCCTGGAGAAGAAAAGACTGAGAGATTTTTAAGCAGTCTTCATATATGAGAAAGATCAACTGACTCACAGAACTTGGCTTGCAGCTCCTCTCCATGCCAATCACTCTTGTTTACATGTACTCCGGTTTGTCAATGGCCTTCTTAAAATTTTGTACCCAGAGCTGGATGCAACTCTCCAAAACAGTACTGAGCATCTTGGTAGCTTACACATTTCTGATGCTCCTAGCTGACTCAGTGTTGTACTGTCAGGGTGTATTAAACAAGATTTGGAATGCTGAACAGGACTGAAAGAAGACATGGATCCCAGAATTGGGTGTGTGTGCGTGTTTTGGGTTCCCATAAGTCTAGGCTAAGATGGCTGAGCCACCCCTGAAATGAACTGCAAAATTGGACCACCATAATGACCCTTAAGTATTTGAGCCTTCTTGGGAATTATCAGTTAGAAAGTATGCTAAATGATGAAGCACTAAAAATGTTAAGATAGTTGCTGGGCCGAGGGTGAGGTCACTTCACAAAGAAAAGACAACACACCAAATATGGTGGAAGAAAAAGGCCACAGCTTTATTGGTTACAGCTGTAGCTGGGTTGGCTTCAGCATGGGTCCAGATCCGGGCATTGACCAACCCGTCTGTTGATTAATGATCCAATCTAATTGGCCACGGCCAGCTACTGGGATGACTGGTGGACTGCACTGGCTGAGCCCGATGTGACCCCTGATCACTGGGGGTGCTGGATGGATACTGCCCCCCAACTGGGCAGCCCCATCTCCATCCACACCCCCAAGTCCCATAAGGGGAATCCCCTATGTTACCAATGCCATGAGGTCACTGGTGAACAAAGTCCTGGATCCACTTCCCATGCCAACACCCCCATGCCAAGTCTGACAAAGAGACTTAGATATAAATGACAATCCTGCACAATACAATGGAAAACAAGAGAACCAAAACAACACAAGAACGGAGGGAGGGTGGGAGGGGTCCCGCATCAGAGAGAACTGGCTGGCTGGTGAAGGAGTGCCTCCCCTATATGCCTTAGAATCTGACCGGAGTGAAGGCTGCATAGATTCACTCCGGTCGGATTCAACAACCAATGAATTTAAACAAGGTTTAAACTCATTGGCTGCTCCATTCCCACTGTTCTCCAGAAGGCACTGCAGGGGCATGGAGACTCCTGGGACAAAGAAGAATGCCGCAGCCACCATGGCACTTCTATGTACACACTGTGTTTGTAAGAGTCTTTAAGGATATTTCAGTGATAATGCATGAAAAAAGTAATGTGAGCTCCCCTTGAAAGTATCTGCAAGTAGGTAAAATTAATAAAAGAGCAGCATGACTTATCACATGCCATGTTGCAGTCTGGGGAGGAGCTGGTTCCTCCATCCTTGTTGGTAGTGAGTTTCTTCTTCCCAGGGGGCTGCACAGCTGGGTGCTTGTCTGGGAAGAAGAAGGCAATAGCCAATGAGTTTAAACCTTGGCTTAAGCTCATTGGCTGTCCATCTGCCTATTTCTTTCTATGGAAGTTTTCCTTCTGGTTGAGAGGTATATATTTCTTTGCCTTTTCAGGCAGAGCCAGTTCCTGACTGAACATTGTCCCTCCCACCTACCCTCTGTTCGTGGGTTGGCCTGAGTGCTGATGGGCTATGCTGTTGTTTTGTCGTGGTTATGTTCATTTTGTTTTTATTGTCACAACTTTGTGAAGCATGGCAGCTTGGGTCCTGGATCTGGGATACCAGTTGCCAGTGTCTCCTTGGGAATGGTAACGTATGGGGCCCCCCTTATGGGACTTAGGGTGGTGGTGGCAGTGCTGAGAGGGTCTTTCCCTTGTGGGGGAGAGCACCTTCCACACCCCCTGTGGCCCACGTTGGCCCACATGGATCCTCTTATGTCATCCCATGGGTTCTGGCAATGGGCCAGAAGTTTGGGCTCATCAATCAACAGGTGGGTTAGGTTGATGCCAGGATCTGGACCCATGCTCATGCCAACCCTGTTGCCAGCTGTAACCAATAAAAGTTGTGGCCTTGTTTATTCCAACCTCTTATGGTGTTCTGTGTGTCCTTTTGCAGAGTAGATCTTGCCCTGGACTTTCAACAACCTGTGTGTCAATGTTGACACCCCCCTCCTTAAAAACAGTTCCAGGATCACTGAAAGAAGAGAATATCAGGAACACAGAAATTATCCATGGGACTGTGAGTGATCTACCTAATCAGCTTCCTTTCTCTGCTGCCTGCACATTCAGTTTTATTTAAGGGATTACATGTTATTGTTGTGAATCAAATCAGATTCAGTTAGTTCTGAATGCTCAGGTAACCTTTGTTAGATGTAGCAAGCTGGGTTACCTTGGGCACTGGTGATGTCAACAGTGCTCAGATCACACACGTAACCTTGGATACCGAGTCCCTCAATGCTGATTTATACAAATACATCCCAGTATTAGCATCAGTTGGAAGCAGATTGCCAAAATCTGGGCAAATGAGAATTTCAGATTTCAGCCCTTTAAGCCTTTGAAGCTGATCTTTTTGGATCTCTTGAATATTTTACCTCAGGGAACCTCTATGACCTGTGTGTGTGTGTGTGCTTGTGTTTGTGAGAGAAAGACTCTCTGTTTATACGTATATGGCTTCTCATACAAACAATTTAAATGCTATTACAGAACATATAAAGCACAGCAAAAGAACACAGTACCACTTTACTATGTGGAAACAGACTGCATTGTACATCATTTTATAGTCAACCCTGAATCTGGCATGATCTCAAGATCTTCAGCTCTTCTATTATGGTGTGGAGATGATCCAGTGCTGCCTACAACTTAGAGGATACTGAAGGAAAAGTTATTTATTTTGATTATGGCACCAGAATCCCCAAGCCATTATGGCCACTGACCATACTGGTTAGGAGGTCTAGGAAGTTGTAGTCCAAAAAGGGGACTTTTCTGAGCACTGCCCAGAATAATTTGCAACACCCACATTTGGAGGTTTAAATTCTATTTATACAAGGAATCAACATCTCAGGCTTGGCCAAATTATCACCAACAATGGTCTGCCCTGGCCTCACATCGGGAGACATGGAGACGCACTATCCACAATGCTGCAGCCTTATTTGAGAACTCACGCTGAACAAGTCTTGAAGAGAAACGACAACGCAGAAAGAATCACAACTTGGAAACAACACCCAAGGAGACCTTCTGCTGCGCTTTCAGCAACCGGACTTGTCTATCTTGGATTGGCCTTTTTAGTCATCAGCGCGCTTGCAGTAAGCGCGGGATGAGTCCTTCCTGAATCTTCATTTGCGAAGAAAAGCCAGAGATAAAAGGAATCAACTCAGTTTGTACAAGGAATTAGCTATACAAGGCAGTGTAAGAACCCAGACTGCCTAGTCTGCCACTATAGGTAAGACAGGCTTAAGAATGGGAAAACATAAAGGTTACAACCTCACCTCAGCTCTAACATAAATGAATATGCAAAGACCCTGAAAACTGGGGTCTCTCTCACACTACATGATTGTTGCACTGTGATAACATTATAACTGCCATGACTGCATCCTATGGAAACCTGGAGGTTGTAGTATGATGAGGCACTAGCCTTATTAAATTCTAAATTCTAAATACCTCATTAAACTACAGTTTCCAGGATTCCATGATATGGAGCCATGGCAGTTAAAGTGGCATCTAAGTGGTATAATTGTGCAGTGTGAAAGAGACCCTGGAGAGATAAAGCTGTTATTTTTATTTCTACCACATTTTTCTAAAAAGCTCTCAAGTTCTTTCTGGATCAAATATGACAACATTTGAAAATTCTTAACAAACATGAACTGAAATGAAATTCTCACTCATACCTGCCCAGGCCATGACTCAATTTTTGCCATTTTCCACATATCAGTCCTCTCCTTTCCCAGTTAGATCTTTTCTTACTAAAACATTATGAACTTTGAGGTACCAAAAGAACATCCTAAGCTGATTTACAGTGCCAGAGTAGTGCCAGCTGAGTCTTATCTCTGTCAGATTTCCCCTGCCTGGAGGGATTCCGGGCCTTCCATTCCCCACATGCCAAGTTTGCTATATAGTCTATGATATTTAATTATAGTGGTAAAGAACGACATCTCCTGACAACTGGCACAACCCTCCCTTCTCTCACACATTACCACCATGACATTTTCTCTCCCTCTACATAGAACAGCTTTCCACTCTATGATTTAATTTTTAAAAGTTTATTTTATACTGATGTCTTGGTTGTGTATAAAAATGTGAAAGGAAAACTCAAAACTCTGTTGATTGCTGACATTCAAATGCACATGATAATGATCTCATGAAGCTTTAGTATCTTGATGATCAACAATCTTGAGTTATAATGAACATCTAATCTAATCTCTCCTCTCTCCCCACTTCTAGGGCATATACAAGTGAATGGTATTTGTTCATGAGAACTTCAGCAGTGGTTTTGGAAAGGTGGTGTTTGATGTTTGAGTATTTTTTTTATGGTCATCACCCTAGCGCTTTGTCTAATACTAATTATTGTTTTGAGAAAGGCTGCACTCACAGGAGGATTGTGGCAGTTAAGAGCAAGAGGATCCTGGCTTGAGCATGGGAAAATGCTTTTCTGGGACTGCATTTCCCATAATCCTCTAGCAACCATTCCCAGCTGAGGGATACTGGGAGTAATAATCCAAAAGAGGATTTGCCCCACCCCCACACTCTGCACATAAGTAAACCAGATGATACGTATTTACTATAAACAGAGTTCATTGACCTGTACATTCTCAATAGCAATATAATTATAGGGGTTGCCCTGCAAGCTTGGGAACTCTGGATACATGAAAATGTCTTCTTGACTGCCAAGTTGTTATGTGAGGCAGGTGATGTCTGAAGTTACTTTTACACTGGACAGTCTATTGCACTAACAGCTAACAAGGTGCAATTTTGAAATAGCTTTGCCTCCAGAGAGATCAGCAGGTTGAAATATCACCTGTGTACCCACTGTGATATACCTCTCATCTTGTATATCTCTATCTAAAAACAGTTTTTTAGAAGCAGGCCTTTCATAATGTTTAGTCAGCTCAGTTTAATTAAACCAAGTAGCCCAGTTCCCAGACGTGAGAACCACCCACCCACAGGACTTCTGCCTTGTCAGGATGCAGTCTCTGTTTACTGGCTCTCATCCAGCCCATTACTGGATCAAGGCACAGTTTCAACCACCTGTACTTCTTCACCTGACTTAGATGACAAGGCAAATGAGAGCTGAGTGTCCTCAATGTACTGCTGGCACCTTGCTGCAAATCCTCTGATGACCTCATCCAGCAGCTTCATAGGTCAGTGGGGATAAAATGGAAACTTGCAGGAGGCCAGAATTGTCACATGGGGTCAAAGAGAGATCCTCCAACATCACTTCTGGAACCTGACCCTGCTGGTAGGCATAGAACTACAGGAGAGTGAATCCAGCAAAACATAATGCTATCAATCATATGGAGAACCTTTGAGGGAGTCTATAGCAGCAAAGTGTAGCTCTCCAGAGTTTGTTGAACTACAGTCATGATCAGCCCTAGCCAGCATAGTCAATGCTGAAGAATAAGAGCTGCAATCCAAAGGACATCTGGAAGACCACAGGTTTCCCACCCCTGGTCTACAGATATGTATATAAGATGGGAAAGAGGTAACCTCATTCCTCAAAACCTGTGTCTTCCAGGTATATTGGACTACAGTGCCCACCATCCCACCACCAGCATACTATGTTACAGTCTAACACCTCTGGAAGGCACCAGTTTGGAGAAGGCTATCCCACGGTATTTATTAAGGAGAAGATTGAAATGTATTCCCTACTAATTAAATAATTTTGTCTGAAGTGGTTTCCTGCCAGTACATGAATGTTTTCACACAAAAAAACCCCTCTTTTATAAAATATGTGTTTTATCTGATGGGCAATAACAACTTAGCTGAAGCAAATTACAAGTGTTCAGAGAGACGCTATGAACTCACAGGTAGAGATAAATCAGGCTATAGAAATTGGGCTGCAATACTTAATCCCACTTTGATCACCGGCCTCATAAAACATGTTGAAAGCAAGATGTGGATGCTGAGAGGATACCAAGGAGGAGTCACGGCTTGATCTTCACTGTCAGAAAGGCTTGGAGGCCCGGCCTGTTAATAATTGAAGTAGGAAAGCCTGAGCAAACACTATCACACTGTGATAATATCCCTGTGGAAATTGTTACTATGGCAATAAAACAGCAAGGCAGTGGTGCCTTTGGCATTGGATCTAATATCTGGGATGGGGGCTGAAACTTCACCCCACCCCACATTTCAGTTTGCTCTCTCATTCTATATCAATTCACCTCTCCTATACCATTTTGTCCCCCTTCCTTTGGAACAATAGTTTGTGTGGGTAATAAACACCAGAGGCAAAGCACAAAAATCAGTGTGTATAGAACCATTGTACTGTCTATTCTCCTTTATGGATCTGAAACATGGGTCACCTATCGCCACCGCTTACGACTCCTTGAACGCTTTCATCAGCACTGTATACGCACAATCCTAAATATACACTGGACTGACTGTGACAAATGTTACTGTCCTTGAGCAAGCAGGGATCACCAGCATTGAGGCCATGATAGTGAGAACACAGCTGCACTGGGCAGGACAGGTTTCTAGGATGGAGAACCATCGCCTCCCAAGAATAGTACTCTACGGTGAACTTGTCACGGATCAGCGTAAGAGGGGCACTCCAAAAAAATGATATGAGGACTCCCTGAAACAACATCTCAGGCTCGGCCAAATTGATCACCAACAATGGTCTGCCCTGGCCTCACATTGGGAGGCATGGAGACACACTATCCACAATGCTGCAGCCTTATTTGAGAACTCACGCCAAACAAGTCTTGAAGAGAAATGACAACGCAGAAAGAATCACAACCCAGAAACATCACCGAAGGAGACCTTCTGCTGTGCTTTCTGCAACCGGACTTGTTTATCTTGGATTTGCCTTTTTAGTCATCAGCGCGCTTGCAGAAAGCGCGGGATGAGTCCTTACTAAATCTTCGTTTGCAAAGAAAAGCCAGAGAGAGAGAGACTCTGTAACCAGCAATCATGAATAAATAAATAAATAAATAAAATAAACTTGTACTTGCTTTGGATTGCTCTCTGCCATATAGGCTTCTATATGCAATGCAAGTGCAGATTTATGAGATTATCAGACAGGAACGCAAAAGCATTCCTGCCTCACAATCTTCAATCCCATCCCTGTCCCCACACAATAACTCTCCCCATCAGACTTACCTTTTCTTGCGTCCAAAGGCAGCCCAGGTATGAATGGGGCTCTAACAGAGCTCTGTTCACTTCCTGGATAGAAATCTCACCCATTCTTGTCAGAAGACATGAGAGTGGGAAATTCAAAAAGGAAAAAGAAAAATAACAAGAAAAAAGATCACACAAGCATATAAACACACTAAAAAGTAACAAGTAACCCAGAGAGGTTCATAAAAAGAGAGTAGTCTACCTTGTTTTCGCAATCCCACCTGGAAGTGTTTTTGCCCATTGATGCTGTATTCAGTGCGAGGTTTCAAATGCTAGCAATGCTGGCACAGAAACATAATGGGTGATCTATTGATAGCTTGGCCCATCAATTAAATATAACACCATTATAATGCCAGTGAAACACAAAAGGACATCATTGTCTGATATTGGCGTCCTTTTTCATTCTGCTGGTGGCATTATGGCGCCACATTAGCTGTGTCTGATAATTTCCAAAGAAGACCATTCCTGGCAATGTTAACAGAATTTTAAACTGACTCAGTTTTGCCATCAAATAAGTACTGTAAAATCATGTTGTATTTGATCGGAAAGTTAGGCTACAATCCTATACAGACACAGTCAGTGGGACTGACTTTTACGAAGGCATTGAGATGGTGGATTTTGCTGTCCATCATGTTGTTAGTTTTCTCCCAATGATATCAATAGGATTCAAAAGAGCAGAATCACCCAAAATGCTTATCTAAATTCACCCTCTAACCAGTGGCTACAGTAGGACCCCCACATCTGCTGATTTGTCACCTGCAGATTCAATTATCCATGGAAGGCAACAGCGGGGGCTGGACGGGGGAGGAAGAGAGAAGTGGCAATGTGGGCCAAAATGATGACATGGGGGCAAAGGGAGAGAAGGAGACTATCCCAGGGCCGAAATGGTGACGCGGGGGTGAAGGGAGGGGAGGAAAGATCTCTGTTTCCCCCACACACACACACTTTGCCCCCAGGATCACTGCCCGGGACTGCTCCGGGGGCAGAAATGGCAATGTGGGGCGAAGGGAGTGATCTCGCCCTCCTTTCCTCAGGATGGCCCCTGGGATGGCGTTCGCTATTATCCGTGGAATTCACCATCAGCAGGAGGGCCCGGAACCAATCCCCTGTGGATGCGGGAGTCCTAATGTACTTGTAAACTGTGGCTGTTGTTGACATGAATTAACACACAAGCAAGTGTAATCATAAATGTGTTGTGTCTGCAAAAGCAGCCAGGGCTCCTGCCTGTATAGTAACTGAGTTGAAGAGGAAGTTTCAGCAGGTGTAGCTCACATGGCAAGCTATAGCTGGTGAAATTCCTTTTTCTACTCAACTATTAAAGGTTCCTGTACTTTTTTTTAAACTTTATTTTTAAACTTTATTCATAACACGTGTTCCATATACTGTATTTAAAAAAAAAACGCATTCCAATCTATACAAATAAAGCAAGCTGGGAAACAAAGTATCTAGTATATATAATACACATCTAGACATATGAAGAACAAAAACACATACTATAGTAACCATACAACACATTCTGCATTTCCTCTTATGTACTCTTCTACTTAGAACATTATTTTATATTTAGTTCTAGCTTCTGAAAATTTTTCCATGTTCCTAATGATACTTCTGTCTTTTGGTGAAAATTTCTCCATCTTTTTAAGAGCACAGCTTGGAAGTAATACATTACAAACAACAACACTCCTTGCAACATAATAAAATAAAAGCTGGAAATGTTTGTAATATTAATAATTAATTATTACCAGTTTATGTTTACTAATAACAAAACAGTGTATTAGCTGGAAACATTACCTTTTTTTTAGTGCAATGGCTAAAATTTGTTTTTCCTAAAAGCATTGATTGGGGAGTCATTTTGGTGGATATTTAAAGATTATTAATTTTTTTTTTTTGCATTTTAAGTATATTTGTAACACACACAAATTTTGCAAGTACTTCCAAGTACTGTGAAAGGATGTATTACTAGTGTGTAATTCAATAACAACTAATAGCAGCATTTTTTTTAAAAAAAATCAAGTTTTAAAAAAGACTAGCAAGCAAAAAACAAAACTTTCCCAGCTCTGTCTAAGAACCTTCTTCTACAAAATGTGGTCCCTGCACCTTTTATAACTCAGAGGTGGTAATTCTGAGGCACATGGACTGGATGCAGTCCTACAAGGAGGGGGGGCTTTCTTCCGTGTGGCTTTCTCCCCTAATTCCATTTTTAAAAATAGCTGAAAAATTGCCCCATAAACACCAATTTTGGCCAGTAAATGCTGTTTCAGCTCATCCCCTATCCTAAAACAACAGCAGAAAAAAAGCCCTTGAGAAGGTAACTAAAAGTAAGTTCTAAACACCCAGAATGTCACATTTGATCCACACCAATCCAACCTACCAAGGGTGCAGTGGAGCAAAAACGGCCCTCCAACCCTCAGAGTGTGCCCATCACTGCTTAAAGACTTGGTAGAAGAAGGAATTTTAATATGTGTAGCCTGATGTGAAAGCTACATCTGCTGCAATTCTTTTTCTTTCCCTCCTCAACTCTTAAAGGTGCAGAAGCTGTCTTCGCTTTTGCATCTGGCCACCCTATGTGGGAATCTCATTACAGCGTCAAGCCTGAATTCAATATCCTGGCAATGACTAGTATCATGATTCAAAGGCATGGATAAACAAACTTCTTAATGGATAACACACATACACAGGAAAGTAGAGTGTCTAATTCCTGACAATTTGGGTTTGCTTTACAGAAGCAATGCTCAGTGTGGGGGCCCCTTGACATTGCATCTGTGTGACAGCTGCAGCTTGGAACGGTCCTTGCTATGTGGTTTGCCCTCATGTCATGTCACAGCAAAACATTCCCAATTGTTGGGATTGATTCACACATGTGTGTACATCATTTGATTTTTCACTGCTTGATTACTGAACACATGATGACTTGCTGGGTCTGCCATGCTCTCCACTGCAAGGGTCATGTCATAGCTGCCTGTCTCATAGAATCAAAGAACTGGAAGAGACCACGAAGGCCATCCAGTCCAACCCCCTTGTTCCAGTCAAGACAATAACTCAGAAGTGTTGCTTCACAGAGTGATATGACTTCAGTAGAGTATACAGATTAGTTTCCAGGCTCAACTGTTTCCATTTGCCCATGAATCCTCTTCGTCTGTGTTCCTAGGCCACTACTCTCTCAGGGCATGGAGTGATTCTACCACCCTGACACCCATTCTTGTTGAGGTGGGTCTGTGTTGAGGTCCACATTTCCTCATGACAAGCTGGACTTGAATATAGTGGAGCATCCAGTACAGTGGGCAAAATGTATTTTTCCACCAATATAGAGGTTGGCAACACATAGCCAAGGGCCACACATGGCACTCCCATCTGTTTTTGACCTTCCCTTTGTCTGCAGTGGTCTCTGCCATACCCAGGGCCATCACACCAAAGCAGATTTGACAGTGATCGCAATGAAACAAAACCACGTAAAAGTAGATTTTCTGGTGTTTTATGGATGCACCAGGTATTTACAGCAGAGAAAACCCACCTCCCTATCCTTTTATAGCCAGTCTCTACAAGCTACAGTTAGTGTTCCAGAAATCATTAAGTCACGAAGCAGGTGTGTACACTTCCCACTTTGGGGTGAACTCTGGGATATGGTCAGAATTATATATATATATATAAAAACTTAATATCCCCAGCTGCACCTGAACCTCCTTGGCATGCTGGACATGACAGGACATCACTTTTGGCCATTTTGTTTAATTACCAGCCAATTTTGTCTGGGTTTTACTATGTGGGGGATGTTGGGGTGGGCTAGTAAAGGTGCATTTGTGAATGTCAGGTGGTTTGAGTTCATTTGGGGGCAAAAATTCACCTAAGAATCAGCCTGTTTTTTAAAAAAGTGGTGGCTTGGGGGAGTCTCTAGGGGACTCGAGGGCCACACTTTCCCACAACTTGGTCTAAACAAAGGAATCCCTATTACCTACTATGCAGAAGGATGCTCCTCTGCTATTTCTAGAAGAACAAAAAAGCCAGGCAGTTACTTCCACCTTGGCTAAAAAGTTCTCAGAGCTAACTGGCCTAAGTGCAAAACAAGCCTTTCATGTCCAATGTGAAGCTATGTATCGCATTCTGTGAACCAAGAACCGGGCTGTCGCGCTCATAGTGCCCCATTTCAGATGGCGCCATCCTCCTCTGTCTTCCTCCTGACCTTCCCCCATACTCCTTCTGTGCTGCGGGTGCTGCATTTTATTGAGGGAGGTTTTTCATCAATAAAAGCGCTACATTTCTTGCACCCACACTATGGAGGAAGCATGGGGGAAGGTCGCGAGGAGGACGTTGGAGGACATTGGAGGATGTTGTCATCTGAAACAGGGCGCTGTGAGTGCGACAGCCCCTTTCTTCTCCCGACATCCTTGTTTCCCCCCCCATTTGAAAAAAGTCCTATGTCTTGTTTACTAAATGCAGTTGTGCTCCATGAAGTGTCTTGGAACTGTGATTCTAAATAAGGTACATGAGCAAACACTTAAACTGTCTGGATTTGGTAGGAACAATCCCGATTAATTTTCTGTCATCCCACTTTTTTGAGCTGCTTTTAAAATGCCCTTCTCCTCAGGAGAGGAGAGGAGAAATGGAATCTTGTCCTTCCCAGTAGACTCAGGCAAAAGCAAATTACTGCTGTCCCTCCTAGATTGTCTGTTCTTCCTCATTAATAATATCTGCCATCTAGACCACACTCAGGACTTTATCAGACACATTGTTTTTTAAATGTTCTTTTGCCGGCATTAAAAAAGGCATTTTATGCCAGCAAAAAGATTGCCCCCCCCAACTCACCTCCTCTAGCGAGAAAGGCTCCTCCATGAATGAAGAGGAAGTGAACAGAACCCATTCACTTTCTCATTTGAAATTTCATTCGATTTCATCGCGCGGGAAATTCAAACTTTAAAATAAAAATAAAGCATAAAAAAACACACCAAGCACGCACACACACACGCACGCGCACACACACACACACACAACCTTCCAAGTAACCCAGGGAGGATCATAAAAAGAGCAAAACTTACTTGGATGTCCCAATCTGACCTGGAAGTATTCGCACCTGACCGGTCACTGTCAGGGTAAGTCCAAGATTTAAAGGGATAGAGGTATTGGATGCTGGCAATGCCAGCAAAAAAGCAGCAGGGAGATCTATTGACAGCTTAAGCCATCAATTAAAAACCACAGGTTTGGGGCTCTTTATAACCATGAAAGGGCAACATCATCTGATCCCCACACCCTTTATGTGGTGTCCTTACAATGCTGTATTTTCTATGTCTGATAAAGTCATCTGATGTTGCTTGGCCACACGCATCATGGCTTTAATCTCTGAAATGTTGGAAGGTTTGCATAAAGAAAGTACACCTTGTCTAAAGAAAAATAATGGTACTTTTTTCACCACACTGACCTCTGGACATTACCTTCCACAACACTAATTAATCCAAAGAAGAAGGCCAGGCTATTGGTGTCTATATTGCCAGCCAATAACCAGTGGTGCTGATGGTGAACACCCATATTTCTTTACATAACTGATGAGGGCTTTGTGGCCTGGAAACACACAGTCCTCAGCACCCAAAACTAGGCTTTAAAAATGAATTTCCTTGTTCAAACTCCAGAATCTTTGATACAAATACAGAATCAAGCATAGTTCTCATTTATGTCCTCAAGCAAGTGGGTCAAACAATGTCCTTTATATAATTTATATAATTTAATTTTAGTTTTCAGCTACCAAAGCTATTGCTATTTATATATATATATTTAAAAAAACCTGATAAAGAAGAGATTGTGCAGCAGCTGGAGCTGCTCTCTATAAGATGACTAATGTTAATGGTGTTTGTACTGAGGCCTCTGAATTGAACTGAAGTCTTTTCATCCTCATCCATCACAAAAACAAGATGAGATGTACCATATAACAATGAATACATTTTAAAAAATGGTGTTGTCAAAGACTGTGTTGGCACCTTGGAGAGAGAAAAGTGGGTGATAGCATTTCCCCCTTTCATTTTTAACTATTTCTATGGAGTACAATCTTTGGCTTGATTTCCTAGTCGAGATTCTATATTGATACCCATCAGCATGACCCATCAAGGGACAACAAGCCTTCTATAATTTATATAGTGCAAACAGGGCAGTCTCTATGTAAGACAGGGGCCTCAGATCTCTTCAAAACAATTCAACAAAAATCCCTTCTCTGGAAGTCCCCCAGGGATACAATTCTGGATCAAACAAGCCATTTCCACACATACGATGAACTCCTTGGGGCCTGGGGTACATGAAAAAATATGGGCTCTTTGCAAGAGAACAAATAGCTTGAATTTAAATATTTTATTTTATTAATTATATTTAGATAAAGATAACAATTGGGCTGGAGGAAGAAACAAGTCTTACCTGCAATGAAATTATTTTTAAAAGTGTCAGGTAAACATCTCTGCAAAAGGAATTTCACAACAAGCATGCCATCACTAAAAAGTCCCTCTCCCTGGCAGCCAGGCATTTCAAGTTATTTGATAGGGGCACCTGGAGCAGAGTCTCTGAAGAAGCCTTGGTTTATGAGGTCTGTCTTTTAAATAACGAGACTGTGTTTCTACTTTTCAGACAAATCAGGGAGAACTGATTTTAACACTTGAGTGAACTCACCACGGGTCAGCGTAAGAGGGGCGCTCCAAAAAAGCAATACAAAGACTCCCTGAAACAACATCTCAGCCTCGGCCAAATTGATCACCAACAGTGGTCCGCCCTGGCCTCACATCGGGAGGCATGGAGACGCACTATCCACAATGCTGCAGCCTTATTTGAGAACTCACGACGAACAAGTCTTGAAGAGAAACGACAACGCAGAAAGAATCACAACCCAAAAACATCACCCAAGGAGACCTTCTGCTGTGCTTTTTGCAACCGGACCTGTTTATCTCGGATTGGCCTTTTTAGTCATCAGCGTGCTTGTAGAAAGCGCGGGATGAGTCCTTCCTGAATCTTCGTTTACGAAGAAAAGCCAGAGAGATGACCTTGAACTTGTCTGAACCTCCATGACAAACATCAACACTCTCCACCATTCAGTTAATTGCCAGTCATTGTTTAAAACAGCTGTGTTGTCTGTTGTGTGCCAGAAAAATGCTAAGTTTAAAAGTCAAGGAACATGACATTTTGCAGTAACTTGAGGTGGACTGAAACCTTTTTCAAAAAACCATCACTTGTGATGAAACCTGGATCTTCCAGTATAATCCTGAGACAAAATGACAGTCAATGCACTGGAAAACACCATTATCACCAAGAATGAAAGAAGCATATCAAAGCAAGTCCACATTCAAAACCATGCTCGCTGCCTTTTTTTTTTTTTTTTTGGACATCAAGGGCGTAATATGGGCAGAATGGGTTCCAGAAGGCAGAACAGTGAATCAGCATTATTATAAGGAAGTTTTGACAAGCTGAGAGAAAAAGTCAGGGGGGAAATGCTAGAACTGTGGGAAATGGTTTCATTCTTCATCAGGACAATGCACCTGCTCATACAGCACTTTCTGTGAAGATGTTTTTGGCCAATAAATGCATTACTACACTTGAATATCCTCCATATTCACCAGATTTGGCACCATGTGACTTTTTTCTTTTCACTAAACTGAAATAGGTGCTTAAAGCAACATGTTTTGAGTCAATTGATGACAGAAACTGATCTGCTCCATGCCTTCAACCAGTGGAAAACAAGACTGCATCAGTGTGTGAGTGTGAACAGGGAGTATGTTGAAGGGGACAAGCATTATAATTGTAATACATATAAAGATGGGTTATTGTATCATTCTCGTTATTTAATAGACAGACCTCATATATGAGACAAAGTAACCTTTTAGGCAGTTGGTTCCAAGCTGTTAAATGTATCAGAACAAGTTCCCAATGCAAGAGATTGTAAATGACAAAGAAGGATATTATGTGGTCTATTGTTCTTCAAAACAATACACCAAGATCAACAATCCATGAACACCTGGACAACTTCAACAGGAAAGAAGAAACCTTAAAAGTAAACAAAATCTGGCTTCCAGTTTTGAAGAACAATAGAATAATAATTCAACACTTACGAAGGAATTCCACCTGGGGCAGAGGGACTCCCAGCAGATAATGGCCCATCAATCAACCATTAGCCAATCAGACAATAACTAACCTTGAATTTCTATACTCAGAAACTAACCATTGAGTTCTATGATTCTATGAAAACCATATACGCTGTATGGGCGCATACAAGACTTTGTGGATGATGGTAACAAATCTAACCTTTTTTTTGCCTGCTTTCTGGAAATGTATTTGAATGGCTAAGCTGCTGTAGATCACCACCAGCATTTCTCTGACCATTTAAGGCTGACTCAAGCCTCAGAGACTCAAGCCTCTTCCACCTGGAAGAGCAGGTCATCCAAGGCTTCCTGTTTGGTTAGTTTGAATTTCGTGAGAAGACGCGAATGCAGGACATTCAAAAAGAAAAAGAAAAATGCACACAAAAAAGTTCAAGTAACCCAGGGAGGGTACAAAAAAGAGGATAGTCTGCCTGGTTCTTGTGATCTCACCTGGAAGTGTTCTGGCAAGACTGCCCATTGATGCTGGAATCATGAGTAAAAAATGGTACGACATTTCAGACGGCGGCAATGCCTACACCAAAATGGGAAGGGCGAGCCATTGACAGCTCCGGCCATTCAACAAAAAGAAATGCCAGAATAACAACAGTGGAAAAGGATGACATTGTGTGATATTGGTGTCCTTTTGTGTTCCGCTGGCCTCTTTTTGGCACCACATTAGTCGCATCTGATAATCTCCACAGGCCGGTGTGTCCATGTGGACTTCCTCTTGTTTTGCCCAGGTAATGGGGGTGGGGATGGACCTGATCCAGGGCAAGAATACGCTGGAAGCTTGCATATTCTGGCAGGTCCTGACAAGCCCTAGGACACAACAGTTATTAGAGATGTGAGAGGTGGCAGTGCTATCTGTGAGGAACAAAGGTCCTGTCCTAACTCACCGCGTTGTAAGTGTAGATCTACCATCTGAATCTCCCAGTTTGAACCTCAAGGCTACTGTACTAAAACAAACATTGTTTTGAACTGGGTTGACTGTGAGGCTATATAATTGGAGTTCCTTCTCAGATTTGACATGATGACTGCATGTTAGATTGTAAAAGTTGCTACATACACAATACTTTCCTTATAGCTAGAGTTGTGCAAATTGTGTACCAGGCCTGGACTTATCTCCCATGTATCATTTTTTTTTTACTTCTCCTTTAAAAATCAAACAAAAGCAGCTTTAAAACTGCCTTATGTATTTACTTACACCCAGCCAAGGTTCTGGGTTCCCCCTGATAACGTGGGCATAGAGCCATTTTCAAGAAAGCAGAACAAGCTTCATAGTCTCTTGTGTAAAATGTGGGTGCAACCTTCATACCCTTTAAATAGATTTTATGATAAAGTGCTTTTATTATGCATGAGATGCCGAACAGTAGCAAAATAAAGAGTAGTGCTGGCAAGTACCCATCCCCATTACTCTAGGCTCAAGCAGAAGTGTGAAGTAGAACTTAGAATGAGAGCCTGCAATCATTGTTGAAAAGCTATCACATTAATATTGCCTTGGGGTAGCTGGTAAGTTGAAAGACAATAAACAAATGCCTTAAATAAATTAATAATAAATAAATAAATAAACATTAGCATTATTTTGTTAAAGAAAAAAGGGTAAATTTTGAAAAAGTAATTTTAAAATTATTTGCCATTTTTGCTTATCTACAGCATACTCCTTGGAAGTCTAGGAGGGTGACAGCTGTCATTTTCTTCTGGTGGTAGAAGTACAATTATATGCTTCCTGGACTCTCTTTGCTTTTCTCAGCCACAAAATGGCTGTTCCAAGGTGATCCACCAATGGGAATCTGCCTTCTGCAGAGGGGTAGGCATAAGCAGTGGTCCAGTGGAACTACATGGGCAGAATGTTGTGCTCTGCTCACTCAGTGTAGAATTTCATCCTTTTATTTATCTAAAACATTACTTTGCATTCAGGCTATACTGGATGTTCCCCACCTACTTTCTTTGGCATTTCATAGCTATGGGAATAGAGTAAAATGAAGATGGAAATGAAAGCGATCAGGGAGGGGAAGGACTTTGATAAAAATTCTCATGATGGGGCAGCTTTGTGTTCCTATCTTATAAAGTGTATGAGGTGGCCATATGGTGTTTCATCCCCTGCTTTGTCTTTTTTAAACTTTTAAAACAGACTCATATATACGAGTACTGCATGCTCATATGGACAGCCCGGGTATGGCTACCAGATATATCTATGCAGGAGGGTGGTAGCTGCTGTTTTCTTCTGGCTGGATGTTGCCATCTTTGACACCATCCCTGTCAATTAAATACCGGTAACCATGTGTGGGTGATCCAACAATAGGAAACTGTCCTCTGCAGAGGAGCAGGCAGAAGCACTAGTCCAGTTTCACAGTCTATGAGCTGGAGTTTTAGACCATCAGTGATTCAGTTTCTGTCCAAAAGTCTAGGAATCAGTGAGGTATCATTAAATGATGTGGCATGTTCCAAACTATTCTACCATTGTGATCCTATCTATGCTGATCTCATTCAGATGTTTTGTCAGTTCGTTTGGAATCATTCCTAGAGCACCAACAGAAAGGTACTGCCCAATGGCTGGGTAGTATTTGTTATTAAAACATTGACAAGTTAAAATATAATTAAACCATCAATATAATCTTTTGTTAAAAGTATGCATTGTTTATTTCAACATGGAGAGAAAAGGAGATTTTAGCCTTCTCATTTTGCTGTATACTAAATGTGGAGGGACATATCTTACTCTGCCTAAGATACTAATAGCCCTTAGACTGGCCCTGTGCATATTGTATGGAGTGCTCTGTCGATCACAAAAACTTATTATGCTCTCATAAATGCATTATTGACTTAGTGTTGATTTTGTTTTAGAGGATTAGCTCATAGCATTTGACCATCAAGCAAGAAGAAAAGGCAGAGGAGGAAGAGGTGGCAGCAGGGTTGGACCACATAAACGACAAAAACACCATCAACAACAACACCAATGACAGTAAAAACAGCAATATAATTGCCCTTGAGCTATGAAATATCAGAATCAACAGTCCCCTTAACATAACCAGCCAACCAGCAACAAATGGCTGTGGGTTTTCTTTTTTTCCAAATCCTTGTTTCATTTCAGTGCTGTTTCAGGAGAAGACTTTAAAATGGACAGTTTAAAAAACAAACTGATCTTGGAACTAGATCAGAACCACACAGTTACATGAAGTATTTAGAGTTTCACAGAACATTATGCTACAATTTGACGGCTTGTTTGAATTCCCTTTTATCATTGGTAGGAATGGAGGGTCATTCTAATCACCAATGCATGTGCAGTATTTGCCACAAGCCTCCAAGGAAAATCCTTGGGGATGTGTTTGAGAAGGCCTCTCCCTTGATTAGCTGTGAAGCAAAAGATGAACAGTTTAATGCAAACATTTTATTCCAGAGATCCCCTCCCAACCATCCACAGTTAGTTCACAGACACCCACTGTCCTGTTTGCCTACACAGCCAAAGGCTTTTGATTCTGAGGGAAAAGATTCATTAGGGCCTGCCCAAAACATTTTACTGCCTCAAGCAAAGCAGCTAGTGGCATCCTCCATTCGCCAAAGTCTTGGTGCAGAAGGCCCCAAACCAGCCAATTTATTTTAGCACACGGGACAGAAAATCCCACAGATACCTCTCCCCATCCTGGGCAGCAATATATATATATATATTAGGACAGATTCCTAATATATATATTAGGAATCCCTTTCATGACTAACAACATCTTCTGCCTGAGGTGGCTACTTCACTCTGCCTTAAAAGATAGGGCCAGTTCTGGAAGATGTGGCTTACAGGGGACACAGATTACTTCCATGTGGTTGTGAGCACATGTGAGCAAGCTAATAACTTACAATGGATTTACTTCTTATGACACATGTTGTATGTTAGTGTAATACCAGGGTCTCCACCCCCAGCAGGGCTCCTGTGTCTTTAACAGCTGCATGTCTAGAAGGAATTAGACAAGTGAAATTTTTCTCACCATTGAATCTTCAGAAAGGAAAATGGTCACCTGCCAATTTTCTGTTGGTCATGCAGCTGTTAAAGGCACAGGCACCCAGCCAGAACAAAACACTGGCAACTCTATCTCCCAGAGAGACAACTGTGGGCCTAGACTTTTACAAAAGGGGAATGGACAAGTCATTGAATGATAATACTTCATGCCATCTCCCTGTTCAAACCTATCTAAGCCAGCAATGAACATGAAGGAAATACTGAGGAGTTCAGCATGATTGGCCTGCAATTTCTTATCTGTTTGTTAGCTCTAATTTTCCTGTCATGATCTATCTCTCACAGCTCATTGCAACACAGTGCACAGGGCTGGGTCTACTAATGCATTTATGAGAGAGCCAAGATGGCATAATGGACCAAGTGTTAGATTTGGATTGGAAAACCCCAGATTCAAACCCTTACTCAGCCATGAAGCTTTCTTGATGGCCTCAAGCAACTGTTTACAGGTTGCCTTACAGGTAGGATAAAATGGGATCCTCTCAAGTACATCATGGTCAGTTCCCCAGAGTAAGGGTAACATTCAGATGTGAATGAAATGGTAGTGGGTTTTTGAAAGTGATGCGTGGGTAGCAGCATAGCTCCAGTTGCTGTTCATGTGGCAACAAGCACAGCAAGATTATTCGCTCCAGTAACTAGGAATGGATGTTGGAACCAAAGTAAATACTCTATTCGTGGTTTTGTAACAGGCTTAATGCCTTTTATTCATAAAGCACCTTTCATCCAGAAAACTGTAATAGCATTTTTATGGGCTGTATATAATGCTTACAAGGAAGAAGCTGGAATCAGCAAAAAAAGAAAAGAAAAGTGCTCCATGGTATTGGGGTGGTGGGTAGGTATGCTGAACCATCAGCTGAGGTCTGAGATAACCAGTTACTAGAAACCAGGAATTTGTACCAGGTGAACAGAGTCGTGGGACAGAGATAGAAATCAGATGTGAAGAGAAGGCCAGGGTGAAGGATAAACTTGTAGGCAGAATGAATTGAGGAAACCCAATGTCAGGAGTAGGGATGTGTTTATTTCAATTATTTGTTCCCACAGGGTAGAATAATTTGATCAATTTTCTCCCTGATGCTGGAACATCTTTGAAAACTATGCAATACATCAAGTACATCATTCTCAGCAACCCAGAGTCTCTCTTTCTCTCCAGTTCACTTTTTTCCTGCCACCCCAACATGGGTGTGGGGGGGGCAGTTAATGAACACTGCTGGCTATGTTCAGACAGCAAGCAAATGTTGACAGGCTACTGAAGGATGCCTGCATCATTTTGTGCAGGTTATCAGAACATAGCTGGTAATTATCCTTGGGTGCCCCCACTATTTAATTCTTGAGAGATGGCCATGTTGATGTGCATGAGAAAGGTGGGGGGGGAGTAATAGTTCTCTACATCTATTGAAAGATTTGGGGGGGGTAGTGAAAAGGGGGCCTCAGAATAATTCTCATCGGGGTCTCTCAGCATTTGACAATCGCTTTTTCACACACACACCTTTTCATATATCCTTCAAATAGTCTTTCCATCTCTAGTTGGGACCAAACAACAATCAAAGGATATGGTAGGGGTGGGTAACCGCATTTTTTGCTCTCTCATGCATCTGGCAGGCCACACACTTATAAAAATCTCATTTATCACTTCTAGTATCATTTTTGGCCAATTTTGGCTGTTATTTTTCAATTTTTAAAAGACTTTGGTGTATCTTGGAAGTTGTTGGGGCAAAAATACTGTGTTTTGGAGCAGTTATATCTACTTTGAGTGGAATTTGTGGTGAAAAATTATTCCCCCATATTCTAAAAATGTTCTGGCTCCCTTTGGGATCCAGAGAGCCACAGACAGCCTGCGGGCCATACTTTGTGCATCCCGGAATACAGAAAGAAACTAAAGCTCAGGAAGACGTTGAGCTTCAGGGAATGTTTAACAGGAATAGGAAACTTTGGAGATTATCAGACAGGAACACAAAAAGTGTTCCTGTCCCACAATTTCCAATCCTGTCCCTGTCCCCACATAATAACCCTCCCCATCATACTTACCTTCTCTTCTATCCAAAGGCAGCCCAGGAATGAATGGATCTCTAACAGAGCTCTGTTCACTTCCTGGACTGGAATCCCACCCGTTCTCGTGAGAGCACATGAGTGTGGGAAATTCACAAATAAAAACAAAAATAACAAGAAAAAAGTTCAAAAAGCACATATGCATCCTAAAAAAATAACTGGGTGGGTACAAAAAATGAGGGTAGCCTATCCCACCAGGAAGTGTTCTGGCAGGACCACCCATTGGCACTGGAATCACAAGTCAAAAATGGTGCAAGGTTTCAGACCCTGGCAATGTGGGCACCAATACAGGATCCATTGACAGCTCCGGCCCATCAATAAAAAGAAACGCCAGAATAACAACAGTGGAATGCAAAAGGATGATGTCATGTGATATTGGCATCCTTTTGCATTCCACTGTCGTTAACTGAGTCTGATAATCTCCTTTCTGATCCTCCTTCCTGCTCACCAGGATCCATTTCAACAATCAGCTTAGGTTGGCAGAATAAGTCCTCAGCCTGAGAGTACTTCAGTGGTCAGGTCTGAGGAACATTTTGTCTTACAGTCTTGTTGACTACCGCTCCCTAATCCCATAATCCTTTATTATTGGCCATGCTGGTTGAGACTTTTGGGAATAAAAGACCAAAATATCTGGAGGGCCAATTCACCTGCTAGGCCTAGTTGAACACTGAAACCCATAGTTTGGTGACAGGTGCATACAGATACCAAGCCTATCACCACCAACTTCCTGCATTTTGGGTCACTACACACAATACAGATGGAAAAATCTCATTTATGCTTATATGTAATTCTCCCTGAAATATGCATTTTTCTCTTCATGTTCCTGTATTGCAAGTGTTTTGGTATGAAACTTTCCATAATTATACAGTTATTTGTATGCTACTTCCCCTAACATACACAGTTTTGTACATTTTTTTGAGCCAAGTTCAACATCTGAAGAGCCTTGCAACTGCAGATCCAGAAGTTAATCTGGGGCTTCACATTTAGCAAGAATGAAGACAAATCACATTGTTAGAATGGGGGGGGGGGAAGCAAGTTTATTGGTTGCAGCTGAATAGGTTTGTTCCACTGTATGGGTCCAGGTCCAGACATTGGTCAACCTGGCCAATGAATGTTAACCCATTCATTGGTTAACCCCTCTGCTGGCTGTTGGAAACCTATTTATTCAAACTGATGACAGATGTTGGAATCCACTTGGGCAGAAGCTAGTTTGTGGTTCCTCTGCCACCTAGGATGAGGCAAAGCCATCTGCCCCTAAGCTGGGTGTGACCTTTTTGCCAGTATCCCCAAGGTCCCTTGAAGGGATCCCCCATAACAGTTGTGACAGAATAATGGGCCCTGTCTCCTCCCAAACTTGATCTAGCCCCCATGTGAAAACTGGCCAAAGTTGTGACAATTGATATTAGCAGGGTGATACCACTTACAAAACAATCCTCTATACAAAACCCCATGTGTGGGAGGCTGGGTTGGGATGAGAACTGAAGCTAACTGATTGTTGATGTGATGGAGGAAGCAGCTTATATGGACCAGGAGAGGATGTGATGAAGCTTTCACTTGCTCCTGAGCCCAATCCCCTGCCAGCCAAGCAGCCTGCTACTGGTAGGCTAGCCTCATGGCCCCCACAAGGCTGACACGGCTCTAGCCTGGGGGCCTAGGATTAGGCAGGGGTCCCGGCGTGATATTATTGTAAGTTTTTATTATGTAAATCCATTCAGTTTTTTTTCAAAGAAATAAAACTATTTCTTTGGTGTCATCATTTAAACTGACTTATTTTAATGTTTATCCTAAATCCTATAGAGCATCTCACTGCCCTTAATGTTAGCAGTAGGTAATGGGCCCACCAAAGATCCTGGCCTGGGGGCCCGTTTCAGGATGTGGGGGCTGTGGCTAGCCTTACTACTCCATAATAGAGCCTGGGAGAACTGTGTGGGCTTCTGGGAAAGAGATAGTCCTGGCACCTGGAAACTATTGCCCATCTTCACTTTACCCATAACCACGATCCACAAATTAGCACTTCTGGTGAGTCAGGAAACTTCCTACCTCTGTTCTAGATGATATGGTTTTCTAGTGTCAGAATGGTCTCCCAGGCTAGGGCCAAGATAGTCCACTTTCCCATGTGCTCTTTTTGAAATGTCATTTGAAAATCTCTCAAGGGGGTAGGGAAAATCTTCCTCTTTTCTTGAAGTCTTAATGAACTGTATGTGCTCTCATTATTAAAAAAATAAAACAAATGCAGAAAATGAATAGGGCAAAAGAACATACTTGCCTGTAGATTTATAATGTGTAAACAAAACAGGTATTTCCTTATCTTGACATATGCAGGATATATAAACATTTGAGTAAGAAAGGTGCTTCTGTAACAATGGAAATAATGTTGATTAATAAACGTGTTGTTTTTCTAAAAGCTCAATTGTACATTCCTACTATACAAAACTGGCAGCAATTGCACACACCCATGCTTGAAGGCATGCAAAATTCAAGGAGGGCAAAACAGCCAAGGAGTGATTCCTCTCCTTGCAAATGAAATACAAGAGAGGCTTGCTGCAGTACATAATCCTTAAAGCTGCTAAGCTGAACTCTTAAAATGAGCTGGAATGTGTCCAGAGGAGAATGACCAAAATGGTGGGAAGTCTGGAAGCCATGTCCTATGAGGTACGGCTTAGGGAGTTGGGTTTGTTTAGCCTGGGGAAGAGATGGTCGAGAGCTGACATGCTAGCCATGTTTAAATATTTGAAGGCATGTCATATTGAGGATGGAGCAAGCTTGTTTACTGCTGCTCCAGAAACTAGGACACAGAGCAATGGGTTCAAACTACACAAAAAGAGATTCCACTTAAATATTATGCAGAACTTCCGGACAGTAACATCTGTTTGACAGTGGAACAAACTGCCTCTGAGTGTGGTGGAGTCTCCTTCTTTGAAGGTTTTGTAACAGAGGCTGGATGGCCATCTGTCAGGGAATGCTTTGATTGGGTATTCCTGTATGGCAAGAGGTTGGACTAGATGGCCCTTGTGGTCTCTTCCAATTCTATGATTCTACGGTTCTATGAGACCAGCCTCTAACAATACTGCCGCTGGGTTCATCTACACCAGCCAGGATACACCGGCTTCCTGCCAGTGTATCTTCCCATGAATCAAGCCCACTCCTCCCCCATTGCACAGAATGGGAGGAAGGACTTTTTCAGACAGGAGAAAAAATCCCTGAGGAGGTCGGGAGAAGAACGGGGCTGTTTTGCTTACAGAGCCCCCTTTCTGACAGTCCCATCCTCCTCTGTCCTCCTCCTGACCTCCTCCTGACCTTCCCCCGTGCTGCTGGCATTGCTTTTTATTGATGGAGAACCTGGACTTCGGAGAACCGAAGTCCAGACGAACATGCTGGCCCATCAGTACTGCCACTGCCACCATCTCCTTCACTCTCTCTGAAGCCAAGAAGCCAGCCTGCAACATGTGACCAAGGCCCCCTGCCTGTGACCAGCCTTGGTTACATGCTGTGGGCCTGCTTTCTGCTGTGGAAGAGCAAAGGCAGAGGGTAGCTGAAGCAATGGGCCAGCATGCCAGAATGGACTCTTGCAGTCATGTGGGACCCAGTCCATTTTTTGCGAGCGGGGGCATTTTTTCCTGGGTATTATTTTAAAATGTTTTATCTGGCCCTATCCCATTTTACCCCTGTCTTAGCCCTGTCTTTGCCCTGGGGGTTGTGAAAACTGCCCGGATGCAAAACAGAGCAAAAGCCCTGCATCAACTGGACTGCAGGGCTCCAAGATGGGGTCAAGACAGGGTAAATCCACTGATTCAATTACCCACAGGAGACAAAACAACACACCTACCATAGAATCTTCCTAGAAAATGTGTCCTCTCTAACCATTTTCTAGGGCCTCCAAGGCAACTCTATGGTATTTTAAACAGGAAGTCCCATTATTTGCAATGGCATTCTCTATTATCCATGGTTTTCGGTATCCACAGGGCCCCCCAGAACCAATCCCCAGTGGATATGGGGGTCCTACTGTACAAGAGCCAGGGCGGGGGGACATAAAAGAGCAAAAGAACTATACAGTCTGACCAAAAGCTTTTTTGAGAGCCAGTGTGCCATTGCAGTCAGTGCAGTCAGACTCCCCAGAGCTGTCAGCATTTCTAGCTGACCTTGAACTCAACATTCCATTTCAGCGTGACCTACCACACACGGTTGTTTGAGGATAAAGTAGAAAAGAGAAGAGCCACATATACTTCTTTGAGCTCATTGGAGGAAAGGCATGGTCCACCATCTATGAATAATGAATGATCCAGCCTCTTGGCTGCACACTGCCTATAGGAAGCCTACAAGTATGGCAATCCTCTCCTGTTATTGACCCCTAGTGACTAGTATTGCATGGCATATAGTACAAGTGCTTATTTTTATTCATACAATCAAAGTAAGCAAGCTGTAGAAAAGCTAAAAGATGAAGGGTCATTTCAATCCATGATAGGATCCCACCCCCAGGTATATGAATGTGATACCTTAATTGAGAAGAACAATTCCCTACACAATTCTGCATCATCTACTCAGGTGATCAGGAAAGGCCCTACTCCCTATACCATCTGAGTAGAATCTCAAAGCAGAGCCTTCTTGGCAGTGGCTCAAGTCTTTGGAATGAACAGCAGATCCTCAAACAGGTTAATCTGTGCTCCTTTTGAATCTTTCTTTTTTAAAAATACACTTATGCTTTTTAGACCCTTGGGCTGCTACTGTCCTCACCTGATGGTGCTACTTTGATTGCATTCTGCAGCAGTTTTCATTGGCTTTTAGGTTTTCCATTGTTTTATTGTATTTTATGGTTTCAACCTTTATTTTTTGAACTCCACAGAAAATGTCTTTGATTGCAAAGTACAGAAAAACAGAAGTGCAGTAAATAAGTAAGTGGATTCTTGTGGCTTAGCAACAACAGCAGCAGCAGCAACAACAACAACAACAACAAACCTGTTTGTTAGTCCAAGCCTTTGGTAGCTAGGAAATGTTTGAATCTGCTGTTTTTAATCTATGTTTTTTCTTTCTTTTACACACAAGATTGTGTGTCTTTGGCTGGGCTGTCTCTTTTATTGTTTTATTCTGTGAAGTGCCATGTACAGGGATGGTGTGATATAAAGTAGCCATAGCAAAGCAATAGCAACAACACTATATGGGTGAGGTGAGGAATTTCAGGTCCTGAGGCTGTATCTAGTCCTCTATAGGTCCTATCATGGCTCCATGGGTTTCCCCAAATGGCCACAATCCCTTCCCCATGTTTACCATGGTGTTTCCCTGCTCTTGTATGCCCCCCTCTCATTCTAAAAGGTTGAAATGCCTCTTCTAAGGTTTAGTTACTGGTAATAAAATTTAAGATTTAAGCTAAAATACGCTGGTAGTTTTGGTCCCATCCTTTTGTGTTTGGCTCATCTCACCCCTGGACTGTGGCCTTTAAGAACTTCTCCAAAATCGAATCTCAGCCTTGGACAAGGGTTGCCAGGCTGGATATGGAAAAGGGCTCCTATACCTTTAATCTTGAAGAGATCATGGATCAAGGCAAGGCACTGTAAAACTCTTGTCAACCTGGATTAAAGTACACGTCCTCAGTTACCTTCCAAATGCCAATTTACAGCCACAGCCATCCCCTCCCAACACATCTTTTGCCTGGCCAATGGTGAGTAGGAGGGAGGGGACACAGAGTGCCAGTGACAAGAATAGAGTTTGGTGCTCATCCATTCTTCCTCCTTCCTGTTCTCCGCTGGGGAGGCAAGAGCCATGTTGGGAGGGGAGGGATGTTTCTGAAAGTTGGTGATTGGAAAGTAAGAAAGGCCAGGTACTTTTGTTCAACGGAGTTCTGCAGTACCTTGTCTTGCTCCATAATCTCTTCTGGATTAAAATTACAGGAGCCATATTTCATATCCCACATGGTAACTCTTTGTTGGATTGAAAGAGGCTCCTCCACCCTTGCTAGCTAGTTTGATATTTACAGCTATCTGGTAGCTTTTAAATGGCTTTTTAATTATTGTTTCAGTGGTTGCTGATATTAACTCTTCTCTAGATTGGTTTTTGGTGCACACAGCTCTTTCAATGGCAGGAGAAGACAGATACAAGTATCTTACAATATAGTACACATGTCCTTAGTGCATCTGTCCTGCTCTTGCACTGAGTTAGGAAATTGACATACATCCCTCCTCCCCCCCCCCAACACTGAGATTAGCACTTGAGATCTTTCTGACCTGCCAGCTGGCTTCAATATATGTGTGCTCATGGGAAAATAATCACTGGTGTGCCTGCCACACTGCAAAAGAAACAGTGTGCATGCTTTCTGTGAGAGGCAGAGGGACAGAGGGAAACATCATCTGAAGTTGGCCCTAAATTGATCCGTAAGCATGCCTCAAAAGACTGTACTGTACTATCTTTGAGTCTGAACAATGTCTTAAAAATATTGCATCACCCTCCCCCAGTAATTTAAGCCTTTTCCAGAGACTGTTACTTACTGGAAGAGAACACACAGGAATCAGCAACTAGCCAGTCCAATGACATTGCCTTAGCAAGCGTTTTGATTGTGAACAAACTGCTGCTCATAGCACATTATAATCTAACGAGCTGGTAAACTCTGATTCTTGTCCCAGAAAGAGCACTTTTGCTATGGGAACAGCAATTGTCCTGTAGCTACAGGCACCTGTCTGATGATGCCTGTGACTTTGCTGCAACATGTGGGACAAACCCCTCCTCAGCCAGGCAAGATAATTTTCTGGGCTTTCCCCTCAACACTTTGGAGTTTGTGTGCTCATCACTAGAGACAGACAAATCTGTTAGTTTCACTTTCTCCAACATGGCTAGATTAGCAGAGTGGTTCCCAGTTTGGTAAAGGACTTTTTCAGATGGGGGGGGGAAACCTGAGGAGATTGGGAGAAGAACGGGGCTGTTTCGCTTAGAAAGCCCCGTTTCAAACAGCCCTGTCCAAAAGCAGCATCCGCAGCACGGGGGAAGGTTGGGAGGAGAACGGAGGAGGACAGGGCTGTCTGAAACAGGGCTCTGTAAGCAAAAGCCCGTTCTTCTCCTGACCTCCTTGGGTTTTTCCTCCCATCTGAAAAAGTCCAAAGAGCAGGATGTACTTACTGCTGTATAGCTGTTCAGGAGGAAGAACCCATCACAAAACAAAAATGGAAAACTTAATTTGGGGCTAAATAAACAGGAATTCAAGTGCAGACTTTGACAAGCTAATCAGTCCAAGACCTGGACCTGGATGGATGATTCCACCTGTTCTCTTTCTCATACATTTTTTTTAATGATTTCAATGTCTTTCCATGCCAGATATGGAGACATGTTTGATTGTTGATAAATTCTTATCCAAAACATGTTTAGGAGAAGAGAAGATTGAGAGGTGACATGATAGCCATGTTTAAATATTTGAAGGGATGTCATACAGAGGATGGAGCAAGCTTGTTTTCTTCTGCTCCAGAGACTAGGACACAGAGCAGTGGGTTCAAACCACAGGAAAAGAGATTCCATTAGGAAGAACTTCCAGATAGTAAGAGCTGTTCGGAAGTGGAATACATTGCCTCGTAGTGTGGTGGTGTCTCCTTTTTTGGAGGTTTTTAAGCAGACGCTGGATGGCCATCTGTCAGGAATGATTTGATTGTGTATTCCTGCATGGCAGGGGGTTGGACTTGATGGCCCTTGTGGTCTCTTCCAACTCTATGATTCTATGAAATTATTTCAAACATTTCACCTACATCTACTCATCTACTCTCAAGCACACGTTTTACAAGAAAAGGCTATTTTTTTTTATCTGCAACATTAGGGATGGGAAGACTATTCAAAAATATTTGGAAAAAATTGTTGTAAATTGTGTTTCTTGAGCATTTAGAAATCCCGCTGAAAAGAATCCCAGACTCACAGCAATCTTCTCAGTTTGGGAGTTGTTCTATGAAAAATTTGCATGTGTTATTTTTGCACAGAAAACAACAGTGTGAAGAAAATTTCTAAAATGATTTGTTAACTAGTGAAGAATTACATCCCAAACATTAGACCTGCTCCATTCTATCACTTATGCATCAAGGTGGATATTGCTGGATGTGACAGGCATCAGTAAAACACTTGAAGAAAGCCAGGGCCCATTCACACTACATAATTATAGTGCTATTATTACACTTTAACTGTCATGGTTCTGTCCTATGGAATCCTAGAACTGGCCATTTAGGGAGTGGGCAATTCAAATTCTCAGCCAGAATGCTCCAGTTCAAACAACACACCCTGGGATTTCTATTTCTTGGTAGGGATGTGTAAGGAGATTATCACACGGCACCCTAGAAACTGTTCCTGTCCCGCTACTCCCCCCCCACTGCTACACTCCCACCCCACTCCCGTCCCTGTAATGAAAGATTTTTTTTCAAATGCTTCCCTTGCCATGTGATCTGGAGTGCTCTCCCTCCCTTTGGCAGTCCGGGCGTGAATGGAGCTGTTGCAAAGCTCCATTCACGTCCCGGAAAGGAAATTCCACCAGTTCTCATGAGAGAACGATTGGTGGAAAATTTAAAAAGGAAAAAGGAAAAGAAAAGAAGTGACAGCAAGCATGAAAACACACTAAGCGCTTAAAAAGGAACCTGGGGTGCGGTGGGGTGGGGAAAGGTGACACTTGCCTGGCTGTCCCGATTGTACCCAGAAGTGTTCTGGCATGGACCTCCTGGTGATGTCACGTGATGCTGGCATCATGCCAGCATAACTGGTCATCTTTTCACTTACCCGTCATTCCGTTTCTGTAATGGAATGGGCTTCTTATTCATGGATTTTCCCCATGAATAAGAGGAAGTGTGGGGGGGAGAGAGAGACAGGAGCAGAATGGGAGCATCACAGGAGAGGGATGATGTTGCCTGAAAGGTAAGCCTTTTAGCGGTCTCCTGTCATCCCTGTCCTGGGATGTTTTCTCCACCTGATAATCTCCTTAGAATCTCATTTCAGTTTAAAGAGGTTCTTTCTTAAAATGAAAGTAGGAGAAACTGAAAGTGACAGATTCATCCATCCAGTTGCAGGACTTAACATTTGAGTGTTTCTTAAAAGATTGGTTTGGAGTCCCCGTGTGTACAACCATGTGCTGAATTAGAAATGCATCCTCTTTTCTTTGAGAGGCTCCTCGTCGTTAACATCTGTATGACAGGCTGGCAGAACAGACATTTCCATGCTGAAATACCGGTAACTGTGGACTTTTTCAGACGCGTCAAAAATACGCAAGCAGCCTCGTTGCGTTGCGAGGCTGCTGCGCTGCAGAGCGTTGGTTTCGGATGACGCTCTCCCCTGCCGGTACTGTTGCAGTACTGCGGGGAGATTTGAGCATCATATTTCATCGGTTTTTAAGCACGAAAGTTGATCGTGATTAAAAACCAATGAAATATGATGCTCAAATCTCCCCGCGGTACTGTAACAGTACCGGCAGGGGAAAGCGTCATCCGAAACCGATGCTCTGCAGCGCAGCAGCCTCGCAACGCAATGAGGCTGCTTGCGTTATTTTTGACACGTCCGAAAAAGTCCTATATCTATCAAATTTGGTATGTGCAGATGCTGAGAATTTCAGTTCATATTTGATGAACTTACCAAAATTTATAATTTTATTTGTATTTGAAATGGAAAGAATTTGAAGTCTTTTAAAAAGTGAATGTGGCAGAAAGTGAAAAATGATAGTTTCCCCATCCCTGCTTATAGGTATTTTGTTTCTAAAAGGACCCCACTATGCCCTGCCTGTTTATTGGTTTAATTTATGTTACTCCCTTATTCCAGCACTAGAACCCAAATTGTCTCGAAAATGATTAAAAATCATCATCATCATCTATAATATCAAACCAAAATTAAAACTGCTTATTAAAACAGGCACTAGATTTGAAAAAGCATTGGTGTCTCTATTTTTCAGGAGTCCAAGATGCTGATTTGCACAAGGATCTTTATTTGAACACCACCATCACCCTGCATGTTAAACATGTGCACACATTGGACCCCCGCTGAAATTTTAGTCCAGATGCTCAGCTGGTGTCAGTGGGCATAGTTATCCCTATTAGGGAGCTCTACTGATTGATGCCAGATGAGCATCTGGTCTTAATTATTCACTTGGATGTGTACCTTATAAAAAGGAGCCTCTGTCTCTTGCTAGAGGCTATTTCAATAATTGCTACAAAATAGGTAAGGCGATATTTTTTATTGAGCCAGCTCCTGTTTTCTGTAAGAACCTGCAAACTCTTACACAAGCAAAGCTGTTTCAATAAAACAGACATCATCTTGACACGTCTCATCTTCCTTATTCTTTGGGGCCAGCTGAGTAAAAATTGTTTATACCAGGCTGATAATGGCTTCCAATGATAAATACAAGAACTCCTGCTTTAGCCATTTATGGTCTTCCTCTTATCTTGTTTGCTTTACCTTCTAATAGGATCACAGTGTACCTGCTACTGTGAAACATTGCACTGATGGCTGCCTTGTGCAGAGTAAGGCATGAATCTTGTTGGTATTTCCAGCTACAGTAGAGACATTATTGGAGGGTGAATTAACACTTAGGACTTTATCAGACCAGGCAAATACGGCATCATAAGGATACCTAATGATCACAAAAGGGCATGCATTCCAGACGACATCGCCCTTTCGCGATCATGTATTGTTGAAAAGCCGTACTTTTTTATTGACAGGTCAAGCCATCAATAGATTGGCTGTGGTGATTTATTGTCAGCATTGCCAGCATATGAATCTGCTTGCCACTGTACTCATGTGAATGAAGCGTCAATGGGCAAAAACTTCCAGGTGAGATCATGACAGCCAGGTAGGGTACGGTCGTTTTATGACTCACTGGCCCCTGTTTACTTGGGACTTTAAAAGTGTGTTTCTGTGCTCTGCTGTACTTTCTGCTTTCTGTGTGTGTGGTTGTTGTTGTTGTTGTTTTTGACTTTTATTTTTAAATTTCCTACGTTAGTGTCTTCTTGCGAGAATCAGTGAGATTTGAAACCAGGAAGGGGATGGAGCTCTGTGCACGCTCCATTACTGCCTGGGCTGCCTCTTTAATGCAAGCAAGCTAAGGTCTGGTGGTGGTGGTGAGTTCTTTTGCTGGCATAAAAAACACCACAATTTATGCCAGCAAGATAACTTTTGAGGAGGGTGGTCTGCTAAAGTCCTTAGATAATTCTGGCTAGTTCAGGGGCTCTGTTCTATGGGAGACTCAGCCTAGTTGCCTTCAGCAAATGGAATAATACAATGACTTGGATTGGCCCTGGCTGCCAGAATTCTAGGTAGGGTATTCATGAAAGTGACCCCCCCACACACACACCCATGTACAGTGCCTCAGTGCTTGTGAACAGGGTTCTGCTTGCTTGATCTTGTAAGCCACTGCCATTGCTTTCCCCTACCCCAAATCCCTGAAATGTGTCTTGGGGCATGATGGAATTTGGCTACAGTGGTGGATGCTGCCAAAGTCCTGGAGGAGGGACCTTTCCTAGTAAGGGTAGGCTACTTGCATTACTTGAAAAAGCACTGAGGACTGGTAACACCCAAAGAAAAGACATGAAGAAGAGACTATCAGACGTACTAAATACGGCTTCATAACAATGCCAAATAAATGCAAAAGGGTGTGTGTACCACACAACGTTACCCTTTTGCGTTTATGTCCCTGCCCAAACCCATACTTTTTAATTGATGGCTGAAGCCGTCAATTGATCCCCCATGGCACTTTAGTGCCAGCATTGCTGGTGTGTGAAACCCTGCATCATTATACTCACGCTAATGCAGCATCAACAGCTGGTCCAGTGTGAACACTTCTGGGTGAGATCGAGACATGCAGGTAAGTGATGCATTTTTATGACCCTCCCCAGGTTACTTGTAAGTTTTAAACTATGCCTATGTGCTTTGTGTAACTTTTTGTGTATTCTTTTGGTGTTTTTTTTTTTTTTAAATTTCCCGCACAATAAAGTTTCATGAGAATCCGTGGGATTTTGAACAAGCAAGGGAATGTAGCTCTGTTCACTTCTTCTTCCATTGCTGGGGAAGCCTTTGCTGGGATTAGAGGTAAGTGTGGTGATGGGGGGGGGCATTCTTTTGCTGGCATAAAAATTGATTTTTTTAATGCCAGCAAGAAAATGTTTTAAGGGACTTAGGACTTTTTTGGACACGTCAAAAATAACGCAAGCAGCCTTGTCGCGTTGTGAGGCTGTTGCGCTGCAGAGCGTCGGTTTCGGATGACACTCTCCCCTGCTGGCACTGTTGCGGTACCACGGGGAGATTTGAGCATCATATTTCGTTGGTTTTTAAGCACGAAAGTTGATCGTGATTAAAAACCAATGAAATATGATGCTCAAATCTCCCCGCGGTACCGCAATAGTACCGGCAGGGGAGAGCATCATCTGAAACTGATGCTCTGCAGAGCAGCAGCCTTGCAACGCAATGAGGCTACTTGCGTTATTTTTGATGTGTCCAAAAAAGTCCTTATTTGATAAAGTCCAAAGTCTCAAGGTGTTTTTAAAAGACAATTTTATTCTTTCAATTAGCCCAATCTGTTTCATCCTGGTAATATTTAATGGCCTTTGTCAGGGGAATGTCTTTTTCAAACACACTGAGGCTTTGTCTCTTCTTCACATCCTCCTCCTTTTACTTGCATTACTCCATTCATGGAGATTCCACCACCCCGAAGTCTTTTTCTTGGTGGTAATATTTGCTTTGTCTATTTGGGATTCTGAGAATGGTCATCTTTGGTTGCTTATGTGAAACAAACTACCTGGCAATTTTGTGCTCTAAAATAGCAGCCCTTGTGTTTTGTTTGTTTTTTAAATAAAAAACATGCCCTTCCATCTGACTAGCTAGAACTGAGATGGTTAAAACTTTCCTGTCCTATCTATAAGATTCACGGGCCTTGCTGTGGAGACTGTAGAAATAAAATGGTAGTGTCAGTCTGAGAGCTGAATTGCAAAACCGTGGGCTGCAAATTTTCATAGTTATGCGGCAGGAGAGGGGAGAGCCAAATTAGAATTAATGAAACTAATTGCATAAACTTAATGTCTATTTTCTTTCTTATGTAAATAGCAGCAAAGGGGAAAGGCTTTACCTGGTGAAAATTGCCCTTCACAAGTCCTCCTTTGCCCCAGGAGGGAGAGCTCCATCATACCCCTCTCAGTCTTGCAGTCTTGCATGGAGTTGCAAGAGCTTACTGGTAATGGTACAGTTCACTCAACTAGTCATGATTCCCAACACACTAGGGAGAAAAAAAATATCTAAAAATGTTTGGGAAATGATTATAAAAAATTCTCAAGTGCTAGCAAATCCCAAAAAGGTGAATCCTGGACAAGTGAGAATCATTGCAGTTCAGAATTATTTTCTATGAAAAACACACAGAAAAATGGCATTTTCTGCACAGCAAACAGGTTTACTGCACAGAAAACAGGAAAAAAAAACATTTTTGCAGAGAAAATAAGTTTCATGAATAAAGTAAAAGTATGTGCCTTCAGGTCAACAGTCAATTTATGGCAACCTGATGAATTTCATAGGAGTTTCTCGGGCAAGCTGGCTTGCTATTGCCTTCCCCTGAATATAGTCTACAGCACCTAGTATTCATTCCAAGTAGTAACCAGATCTGACTCTACTTAGCTTTTGAGATCAGGCAGGATCTGGTGCCTTCAGGGCACTTAGGCCATTCAGAACTTTTAGGCACAGATAACAGTATTTTCTGCAAAGAAAAGAAGTTTGGAAATGCTGTTTTCTGTGCAAAATGTCACAAATACAAAATAAATCACATATTGTAAATAGCCTTCAAAACCTGCAGTTTTTGACAGGTTCCTCACAAGGATAAAAACTGTACAATGATTCATTCTTGCCAGTGAGAATGAAATGTACATAACATTAACATCCCTACACCACAAACACATAGGACTTTATCCGATGGGCTTTTTACTCCCTGGCAGGCATGGAACAGGGTCGAGAAAGGGTTTCCCTTTCAGATGAAGTTATCCTCATCCTGTGCTGCCCCCATGCTGCTTCTGTATTTTTTTTTTTTAATTAACAGGGAAACATCATGAATAGATCACCTGTTCTGCTTCATTCATGGAATCACAGGTGGTCTGAAAGGTGGCCCATTCCTCTCCTGATATGCTGGCGCGATGCCAGCTGCAGGGGTCAAGATCGGGATGAGGAGGTAAGTGGCACCCTTTTAATTTTTTTACCCTCCCTGGTCACTTGTAATATTAAAAGTGTGTTTTCTTGCTTAGTCTTGCTTTTTGACATTTGGTTTAGTTTTAATTTTAAAATTTCCGATGCGATCATTCTCTCGTGCTAACGGGCGGGATTTGCTGTCCAGGTCGTAAATGCTTACAACAGTTGCATTTACTCCCAGCCAGCCAAGGGGAGTGGGAGGATGTTCCTGTCTCAGGATTAAGGTAGGTGTGAAAATTTTTATTTTATTTCGGAGCACGGATGGGAGTGGGGTGGGAGGTGGTCTAGTGAGACAGGAACGGGGTAAAAGCCCCTGTCTGATGAAGTCCATACATTCAGGGTTCTGGTTACATTTGGGGTTCTGGTTACATTTGGGGTCTTTAGCCTCCTCTCTAGAGGTTAACCCACAAGGCAGTGCATACCACAGGATTATTCTTGGAAATTTGGCATCACCATATCACAATGGCATACCAAGACTGGGTCAAATCCAATATTGGTCTGAAATGGATAGATCCATTAAAATGAATGGGGCTTGCATGTGTTGACTAGGTAGTCCCACTTATTTCAATAATCTCCATTTTGAACTAACACTGTGTTTTAGCCTGTTATGTATGCATTTCATGAAGACAATAGCATCTGATCTAGATGCTAGTCTACAGGCTCCCAATTATCTGCTTGTGTTATATATGCTGTAGGAGGTATATGGACATGAAGCAAGAGTTCAAGAATATCTAAATTCAGCACAGGTCATGAATGAAAGCCTTACAATGGGAGCCCTAGCATACGTCTACCAGTGTTGGGTGCAAATAAATATCTATATCTCACATCTGAGCCCATGGAAGTGAGCTCTCCATGCCATTCTATTTGGATATAACCCTTACAGTTAATCAGACCTAGGAGATAACTGGTTGCAAATAGCAAGTTAGTAAATAATTCCTTTTCTCCAGTAATCTGTGGAGGCTAGTGGTTCCAATGTCTGCTCTGGGTGTTAGTTCAAACTTCAAAGGAGCTATCATAGGTGCTGCATCACTTTTGGCAATAGAGTTCACCATCTTGGATAGATCCTTTAAAATTTGAGCTAAAACCCAGAACAGATTCATACCTCACTGATCATTGGAAGCTCCAGCTTCCACTGTCAGGAACAAAAGTTAAAACTGTATTCCATTACAATTGTAACTTAAGGAGGGATAATTTAACTGCTTTTGCAATTATTTCACTCTTTTAAAGTTATGAGGCTTAGCCTCGTTAATTGGTGGAAGGGGAATATCATCTTGTCTATGTGCTGGCTTCTACTGTGCCTTTTGCCCTGTTGTGGGTGTTGAGGCAATGGCAAAGTGAACTGGAGGTGCCTGGGCCTCATATCATAGACCAGCTGGTAACGTTTAGACCCCCCCCCCAGTAACTCCAATTTAGATCAATTTGAGAAACAGAAAGACAATGAGTTATTTTAATGTAACTTTAAAAGTAACTAACTGCTATCTGGAGCACTGGAGTGATAACAGCAGTTCAATATTTCATTACAAGTTCTGAAATTACCTGTCTTCAATAAGATGGGTGGGCATAAGTAATTAAAACAAACACTATTCCTTGGCATGAGCATATCTAGGAGAATATCAGACATGGCTAATATGGTGCCAAAATGATGCCAGTGGAATGCAAAAGGACACCAATACCACACAACGTTGTCCTTTTGCATTCCACTGTCGTTCTTGTGGCATTTCTTTTTATTGATGGGTCAGAGCTGTCAATGAATTGCCCATCCCATTTAGGTGCCAGCATTGCTTACTTCTGAAAGCTCATGCCATTTTTGACTCATGGTTTCAGTGTCAATGGATGCCAGAAGACTTCCAAGTGGAATCGCAAGAACCTGGTAGATTGCCCTCTTTTTTGTACCCTTCCCTGGGTTACTTGTTTTTTGTTTGTTTGTTTTTTAGTGTGCGTATGTGCTTTTGTGAACTTTTTTGTGTGTATGTTTCTTTTTCTTTTTGAATTTCCTGTGCTCACATTTTCTTGTGAGAACAGGCAGGATTTCAGTTCAGGAAGTGATTGGAGCTCCTTTGGAGCTCTGTTCATGCCAGGGTTGCCTTTGGACAGAAGAGAAGGTAAGTCTGATGGGGAGGGTTATTGTGCTGGGACAGGGACAGGATTGGAGATTGGGGAACAGGAATGCTTTTTGCGTTCCTGTTTGATAATCTCCCTAGACTGGGCTATTGCTAGGAAGCTAATTAATATCTGATACCATCTAACCAAGATTATAAAAGAGACTGCAACAATGTTAGTTCTGTGTCACTTTATGTAATAAGAGCAATCATGGAGCTAGACTTGGGGATTTAGTTTTATGCAATGGTTCTCATTAATATGTAACAAATCACAAGCAAGGAATAATGATTAAAGGACAGTATTTGGATCTGTTTGACAGAAGGAGATTGTAAGGCTGCTGGAAACTTACCTTACTTTTTCAGAATACTGATTCTGTATCCAATGATTTGCTACTACAAGTCAAATACATATGGTGTGGCTAATGTCAATTTGTGAACTGGCAAAATGCTTTATACATTATAGGGTATCTTCTAGTTTTAAGGGAAATGAATTACTAGCTTGACACTGTCCACACAACAGGAAGCAGTGATTAACCATTATATGATATCCCATGAAAAATGAATCCTTTGGAATATTTGGGAGTAGGAATTTCTGCAAATCTCAGTTTTCACAAAAACAGTTATATCTCATGAACATGAATGGAAGTGATGTATTTTAAAACAATAATGAAAGTAATATATTTTAGGAAGAACTGTAATCTTAAGATTAGTATGCCCAAACATTTTATTTGTTTGATTCTAATTCTACACAGTTCTGGAAAGAGAGCACAATAATTAGGATCAAGTATACAGCAGAATAAAGGAAAAAACGGAGCTCCCAAATTAGGTTGTAAAGTTGGAGGGTGCATTTAGAATTAGCTCCTGCTCCCTTGTGCAGAAACCTTTCCAGGAGAAACCTTGGGCCTGCTACTTTCAAAGGGTTTCTAACACTTTTCTGGTAAAAGCATAGGAAAGGAGTGAATCTCAGCTTTCTTTTTGCATCTGCCTTCCATGCTCTATAGGCCTCATTCAGATGGTAATGGACTCCCCTTATATCATGCTAGCCTTCCTAAGGTACGTGAAGCAAGGCCAACTACATCCTGGGTTTTGCTGGGCTTACATTAGCAGTCAGATTGGAGTTCTCCCTTTTTCTCATTTTCATACTTACCACATAATATGTCTGTTCTGAAGCTAACTTATTTTGTTGCTGTTGTGTGCCTTCAAGTCATTCTCAACTTATGACCACCCCAAGGCATTCTCCTAGCAGTCCTCACAGGAGATGTGTGGTGGTGGTAGGGGACTCCCTGTTGAGGGGAACAGCAGCAGTGGTTTGTGGGCCTGACAGGATGTCTTGAGAGTTGTGCTATCTCCCTGGGGCAAAAATCCATGATGTAACAGTGAGGCTGACAAGACTCACCAAGCCACTGGCTGTTACTCCTTCCATTTGGTGCTCATGGGAACAAATGAAACTGCAAGGCATAGCCTTCAGGATATCATAAGGGATTATAAGGCTGCATCAAGAACCTTGATGCACAGGTTGTCATTTTATGTCTCCTCCCAGTTGAAGGAAACAGTTCAGGAAGGAAAGAAGAATAGTGGAGTTGAAGAACTGGCTCTGCAGGTGGTGCCACTGAGAACAATTTGGCTTTTGGGGGCACGGTAAGCAGTTTCCTGAAGATGGACTTCTGGCAAGTGATGGGTTGTACCTCACAGCAGTTGGCAGGAACCTTTTTGCCATGAGTCTCAAAAATCTGATCAAGAAGGCTTTAAATTGAGTTATGTGGGGAGGCAGACAGTTTTCTTGAGTGCAGGAGTTCATCACATGCTGAAGCTAATAGCCTGAATGCTATATAGAGGGGAAAAAACTAAAATAAGCAGCTAGGGGGAATTTTAGATTACTCTACACTAATGCACAGAGCATGAGAAATAAATACGATGAACTTGTACTCTTAACACACCAAAGCAAATATGATATAATAGGCATCATTGAAACCTAGTAGGATGAGTCTCATGATTGGGATGTATAACCTATTTCAGGGAAATAGATCAAACAGGAAAGGAGGAGACACAGCATTATATGTCAAAGATACTTACACTTGTGAAGAGAAATATGACTTAAATCTTGGAAGCAGGTTGAGAGCATCTTGATAAAAATTAAGGAGGAGAGAAATAACAATGAAGTCATTGTAGGGTTCAACTACAGATCCCCCCAAGCCAGACTGAAGACTTGGATGAAGTCTTCCTGGAACAGATGACCAAACAGATGACCAAAAGCTTGTTTTGTCATCTCAGTGCATGATTGCTATGATGCAAAGCCAACATGGCAGTTCCAGGCACTTGCCTTGCCAGCAAGCTCCAACCCTTGTGCACATCCGACCAATCAGCTTTCCACGACTGCTCTTATCAGGAATGCACAGCAAAGCAAATTGGTTGTCCCAACAAATGGGAATGCACATTTCCTTCGGAGTTTGTTTGTTTGTGTTTTTTTTTTTTTTTAAAGGGGGAAAAGCTGCAAAGGCAGTATTTGGAGTATTTGGAGTTTTTGTTTCCCCCCATCCAAATATGCCAAAATGATGTGGGATCCCATTGGGACAAAAGGTATTCTCCTAGAATTCTGTGAGGAGTATTTCTGCCATATAGACAAGCCCTATATTGTGAGAACTCACACTTCTTTAGGTCAATCTGGAAGAGCCCTCAGTGAGCAGTTTATACCTTGGCTTAATCCTCTTTTCTTCACCCAGATATGGGGAATGTGAGATGTGTGGAAGCAAAAGCCTCTCTCACCACCCAGCAGTGTCCTCTGGGATTGCTGTTTCTCCACCAGTACTAGAAAAATGAGAAACAGCAGTTTTAGAAGCCAAGGAACTGGGCTTTTTGAACCCCTTGCATTTTACCTTTCAGTAGGGGAATTTGTGGAATCCAACAGCTTTGGGGGGGGTCCCTCATAGCCTTAGGGACACACATTGTGTACCTAAACATGTGAAAGCCTAGAGGAAAATATTAAAGTTTTGGGGGGGGACTACTTTTCTGAGACATTATTTTTCTGGAAAAATGGAATAAAATGAATTATGGAATATTTTCTTTTAGAATGATGGATAAAATGTTTAAGAAGAGGTATTCATGTATATGTTTTCTCCACATTATTTCTAAAAATTATGTAGCAGGTAACCTTTTTTGTAAAGTGACATATAACTCAAAGTGGTGGTTTGTAGATTGATGGAGATGTGCAAGCCATCAGCTGTGAATCCATGGTGAGTTTCAAAGAAAAAAAAAACAGTTGTAGCCAATGGCCACAAAGATAGAACTGGTCTCTGGCACATGGGGGGGGGGAACCAGTCCTCTTCTCATCATATAGCCAGGTGAGGTCGGACCAAAACTGAATAGATATAGTATCGGATTATTGTAGACCCTGATCCTGACTTCCTTTTCTCAGTTCTTTTTATGAGAATGAATTCTTTATGTCTGTTTGACACCCTAAAGGACTAGAGATGTTGTTGGTTTCAACTGTTCTTACTGGGTTTTTTTCTTTTTGCTTGAATCTCATAAAATAGCAAAACCAAAGAGACTCCTTGCAGTTCAGGTGTTCACTACACTTCAGGACCTTCTAGCTGCATTTGTAAGAGACAAAAGAAGTATATAAACTATACTTTCAATAAAGGAAACTTTCAATACAGGTCAAGCCCTGTATCTGTGGGGGATAAGTTCCAAGACCCCTCCCCCTGTGGATACCTGAAACTGTGAATAATAGGGAACCCTATTATTTTTAATGAAACAAACACCAAAAGTTGACCATAGGATCACATCAGAAGACCTAGAAATGCCTAGAGAGAACTATTTTGTCAGACATGGGTAAGTGAAACTGTGGATACCAAATCCGCGGATATGGAGGTCGATTCAAGAAGGACATTGACAAGCTGGAATGTGTCCAGAGGAGGGCAACCAAAATGGTACAAGGTCTGGAAGCCATGCCCTATGAGGAGCAGTTTAGGGAGCTGGGTATGTTTAGCCTGGAGAAGAGAAGGTGAAGAGACGACATGATAGCCATGTTTAAATATTTGAAGGGATGTCATACTGAGGATGGGGCAAGCTTATTTTCTACTGCTCCAGAGACTAGGACATGGAGCAATGGACTCAAACTACAGGAAAAGAGGTTCCACTTAACATTAGGAAGAACTTCCTGACAGTAAGAGCTGTTCAGAAGTGGAATGTGCTGCCTCAGAGTGTGGTGGAATCTCCTTTTTTGGAGATTTTTAAATAGAGGCTGGACGGCCACCTGTTGGGAATGCTTTGATTGTTTATTCCTGCATGGCAGGGGGGTGGACTGGATGGCCCTTGTGGTCTCTTCCAACTCTATGATTCTATGACCTGTATAGCAAACTGTACTTTCAATATAAATTTCAAGATAAATTTATGCCAAACCATTTCATGTTCTTATCTTATCTGTAAAAGATGCTACTATTCCATCCCCCCATTTTTATTTTTTCCAGAAAAAAATGAGAAAAAACATGATTTCAAAATTTCTGAAAATTTTACATCTCTATGGGCACCACTACTCTGCCACAAATTATCCTTGACTGATCGTTTTGTGACACCTCATAGAGGAATCAAATAGGTGCATACTTTTCAAATAAAAATGTCTTCATTGAACATGGATCTTTGAATGGCAATTTGACCGGATAATTTATTATCGTTTCAGAGAGCTGATGTTGCTATTTTTTTAAAAAAAATTAAAAATATTTGAAGGGAAGGAGACGGTTCTCATTCCTGTTCTGTGTCTGTTACACATACCAAGATGTCTTGATGGGCCCACTCAGCTGTAGCATCTCAGCTTTATATTTCCAGCTATAAAAACTCACACTTTCAAAATATGAAGACACTTCCTTTGATCTGTAACACACTGTGTGCAGTCATGCTGGCACTGTGAAAAACTTGCAACTAGAGACAGCATCTGTCTGGAAAACTTACAGTGTCTGTGTGCATATATACAAACAGTGGCTCGGACACCAAGGTACTGGAGTGTTGCTACATAAATGGGAGAAGTCTCCCCTGCCGAACAATTCTCTCACATTCAAAACAAAGTTTGCCTTTGAATAGTAACTGAGTTTGCACTTCCATAAACCAGAAGTTCCAGAACAGGCTAGAATAAAGCTACATTTATCCCTAGATTACATGCTCTTGTCTTCAAGGGGACAAGATTACTGGCACATGGGTGCCTGGCACATTGCTGGCACATGAGTGAGAATCTTCTAGCTATCTCTGTTGTTCTTAATCTATTTGGGTCACAGACCTTTTGGAGAATCTGATGAAAGCTATGGCCTCCAGAAAAATACATATATAACACACACACAATTTTGCAGATAGCATATTTTATTGTATTGGAAATCTATTTCCATCCTATAGTTTAGTCTGGAACCAAAAAAAATTACAATGTGAACACTTCAAAACATTAAATGTTTACCTTAAAAGTCATTGTGACAAGTAAAATTCAAGGAACAGAAAGGAAATCAAAGGAAAAACCATTTCATGCATCCAATACTTGAGCCCCTTAAAGCCCATCTGTGGACCCCAAGTTAAGAATAGCCTTCAGTGAGAAGTTTATATATTTTGAGGATACTCTGTATATATATATATATATATATACTCTGTGTGTGTGTGTGTGTGTGTGTATATATATATATATATATATATATATATATATTACCAGTACCTCTGAGCTATATGTGGGTGTCACCCTTTCTTTCCATTTGTAAATGACTATATATAATATTAAGCTAGAAGAACTTAATGTGAAACCAAGCAGCTGAGTATAGGAACTGTCAAGGCCAGAGGTTGGAAAATTTTGTGACTACAACTCCCAGGAACATGTCAGCAGCAGTGGACTGGAAGATTTGAGTCTTATAGTCCACAAAAATAACATTTTGAAGCTTTGGTCAGGACAGGGCTCATCTACACTGGCCACTTAATCTGGGGCAAGTCCACCAGCTCAATCAACATCATCATCATCACCATCAGAAAGATGTGGCACAATCACTAAAGGTTTTTGATTTTGCTAAATCTTACCAAATCCAATTGCCACCCCTACCTGGAGTAAACCCAGGAGATTTTCAGATGGGGGAACCCCCCCTGCAGAGGTTGGGAGAGAAATGGGGCTGTTCCACTTCCAGCACTCCATTTCACATGCCCCCATCCTTCTCCCAACCTCCATTTGTTCTCCCTCCATCCTGGTTTCATTTTCCTTCCGCTATTTTCCACTATTTTTTACTAACGGAAACTTCTGTTAGAAAAAAATAGCAGAAGGATAATGAAAGCAGGACGGAGGGAGAACAAATGGAGGTCAGGAGAAGGATGGGGGCATGTGAAATGGAGCACTGGAAGCGGAACAGCCCTGTTTCTTTCCCAACCTACATGAGGTTTTTTTTCCCCATCTGAAAATCTCCCCAGTGAATCAGTGAGAATAAGATAACTCTGCTTACTAAAGCTGCATTATTTCAATTGGTCTACTCTATTTGGGACTAGTAATTAATGTCAGGACATTTTCAGATGCCCCTTACCGCACAAGCAGCCTCCAGAGCAGAAACAAGGCTGCTGCATGGCAGGGGGTCCTTTTTGGATGCCGCCGTCCCTCTTCTGGGACCATTCGTGGCACATCCATGAAGCTTTGGAAGCGGCCGCGCCGTATTTCAATCACGAAAGTTGCCCGTGATTGAAATATGGTGCGGACGCTTCCAAAGCTTCATGTACGTGCCACGAATGGTCTTGGAAGAGGGACGGTGGCATCCGAAAGTGACCCCCTGCTGTGCAGCAGCCTCGTTACTGCTCCAGAGGCTGCTTGAGTGGTAAGGGACGTCTGAAAATGTCCTCAGATGAGTTTTGGCATGGGAAAGTATTTCCACTTTCTCCAGCATTTTTTTTTTAGAAAAACTTCATGGTGAACTTCGCTAAATTCTCCAAAATTGTACTCAAACAATTTTTATACCTTTTACACTGGCCCTATTCAGTAGTCATAGCTTTCCCCAGCATGAAGCAGGCTATGTTCCAACCCAAGTCCTACTGTGGATGGCCAACATTTCTCACTATTGATATGCTGGCCAGGGGTGTTTGGAAGTGCAGTCCAGCAACAATTGATTCCCACCCCTACCTTAAGTTTGTGGCCATTCTTTTTTTTTTTTTTTTTTTTTTTTTAATACCAATGGCACAACTGCAGTATCAGCTTTTCTCAAATGGACTGTGGAAGTGCTGTGGATTTATCTGGTGGAGACATTAGCTGTATGGCTATTTGGGGAGGGGGGCACAGGTGGTGGTGCTTCACATTTCTCCATTGCTTGCCCTGCATTTCTTCCTAGCTGTGTGGCCACATTTATCTGTTTGGCACCAATGAAACCACTTTATAAAAAGCCACCTTCAGTTGTTCATATGATGTTCAGCCTCCCTTCTTTTCCAAATGAATGAGACCAAACTAAACATGTCATTATTTGCCACAATGTCTGTGCTTTGTTTAGTAAATAACCACTGGAGGGAACCCAGAATTGCATCATGATCCTTGGATCGGGGATTTTATCTCTTTGTCTCTCCTTGCTATGGTTTTGACAAAAAGCAATTCCTCCAAGTGGCCATATGTAAAATCAAAGTAAGTGCCTAATGGTAGCAATGCATTCTTTCCTTGGTATGGAAATAGCAGCTTCAGAGAGGTGGCTTCTTTTTGGTCCAGGCCGGGAAAGGAATCTACAGCTCCCATGGCCTTGAGGGTTTCCTGGCTTTTCTATGAATGCTATAAAGAAAACCAAAAGGTGTTTATTAAACTGTGCTCTGATTGCAGCCCTCTCCATTGACGCCCCCTTGTCATGGGAGAGAGGCTTGCGTACCCTAATGATGTTTTGAGCTATGCTGGCGGTGGCATAATAGCCACTGGTAGGGTCTCCAATGCCAGACAGGTCAAAACCAAAGGGTCTGACAAAGAGTGCCAAAGGGCAGGATGGGCTCTCTAGCCTTATGGCAACCATCCTAGGAGAAGGAAAACTCTGATCCCAAACCCGGGCAGATGGTGCTCATCCAACCCTGTAAGGTCAACCATCTAAGAGAAGGAAATTCTAATCAAACCTACAACCTGAGGACCTTGCTGCTACCATCCATGCTTGCAAGGCCACCGCAGATGAACCTTTGGTTTAAAGGGTGAGGCCAGTTCTGTGCATGCCGCGCTCCACCAGAAAAACCCATTGCACAGGCTCAAAGGACAAATCCAATTCCGAAAAAGCCCTGTAGTGATAGGCGAGGGATGAAACGGCAGGTGTAAAGATGTACTGGAAGCCACAGACCCAACCCTGCATGCAGGCGGTTCAGGACTTTGGTTGCTCGAGGCTGACCCGGGAGATGACAGTCTTGTTCAGCAGCATCCTGAATGACCAAGCAGCCTTTTTTAAGGAGAGCACTGCTTGCTCCATATGGAGATGGGCCTAGAAAAGGTGGCCTAACGAAAGCTCATCCCCATCTACCTGGTTGGCTAGCCATGGCCAATGGGCATCTTCTGATGCGGTCAAACCAAGGCAAAGAAACAAAGGCACACACCAGCCTCCAAAGGTGTAAATAAACTGACACTTGCATGCTGGAACATCAGAACCATGCAAGACTCTGCAGATAGTGGATGGCCTGAGCGTCATTCTGCTCTAATAGCCCATGAACTATCACGGCTTAATATTGACATCGCTGCTCTTAGTGAAGTTCGTCTCCATGAGGAAGGCACCTCATTGACTATGTTCTAGTCTGCCAGAGAAACATTCGTGATGTCCATCATACTCGAGCGATGCCCAGTGCAGAATGCCAAACAGATCACCACCTCGTAAGATGTAAACTAAATCGTCATCTTAAGTTCAAACCTAAGAGGGGTGGCATCTTAAAGAGGAGACTCCAAGACAACAATTTTCAACAAGCTACCATGAGAGAAAACTTCCAGGCAACTCTGCAAACAAAACTTGAAGACCATCCTACAGATCCTTCTCCTACAGTGCTTTGGCAACATATCAAAAACAGTATCCTGCAGTCTGCGGAAGAATCTCTCAGGTTCTCCAACAAGAAAAACCAAGACTGGTTTGATGAAAACAACCAAGAGATCCAGGAGCTGTTGGCAAAGAAGAGAATTGCTCACCAGGCATACCTCACCCAGCCAACTTGCCATGTAAGAGAAGCAGCTTTCTGTCTCACAAGTAGTAAACTTCAACAAAAACTCCGAGACACGCAGAACACGTGGTGGATCAGTGTAGCAGAAAGACACAATGCTGTGCTGATCTGGGTGATCTTAGAGGAGATTATGAAGCTCTTAAAGCAGTGTTTGGATCTACCTATCAGGTCCAAACCTCCTTATACAGTACAGATGTTCAAACATTAATTATTGATAAAGCCTACATCCTGAATCAATGGGCTGAACATTTTCAAAGTCTCTTTAGTGCCAACTGAGTAGTCCAAGACTCAGCTATCCAACATATCATACAGAAACTGATGAAAAATGAACTGGACATAGCTCCCACTTTGGAAGAGACCCTTAAGGCCATACAGCAGATGAAAAACAGCAAGGCAGCTGGGATTGATGGAATCCCACCTGAAGTTTGGAAACACGGAGGTCATGCACTCCATGTTAAATTCAATGAACTCCTTGTAAATTGCTGGGAAAAGGGAGAACTGCCATCAGATCTCCAAGATGCTGTCATCATCACCCCGTACAAGAAAAAAGGAGCAAAATCTGATTGCTCAAACTATTGAGGCATAACACTGCTCTCTATTGCTGGACAAATCCTTGCAAGGATACGCCTGAACAGATTAGTTCCTGCTATTGCAGAAGAACTTCTTCCTGAAAGCCAATGTGGCTTCAGAGCCAATAGGAGTTCTACAGATATGGCATTTGCCCTTAGACAACTGCAAGAGAAATGTAGAGAGCAGAACTAGGGTCTCTATGTAACATTTGTCAACCTCACAAAAGCCTTCGACACCGTGAGTAGGAAAGGTCTGTGGCAGATCCTGGAAAGACTAGGATGTCCCCCCAAATTCCTTAAAATGATTAATGGAGTGAAGCAAGGTTGTGTTCTTGCTCCAACATTATTTACAATCTTCTTCAGCATGATGCTCCAAAGGGCTACGGCAGAGCTTGAAGAAGAAGACGGCATCTATATACATTACTGTACTGATGGTAGCTTGTTTAACTTAAGCCATCTGAGGGCTCGCACTAAGACTCTAAACTATCTAGTCCGTGAGCTGCTCTCCGCTGCTGCTGCTGCCATTGTTGCCCACACAGAAGCAGCTCTGCAGCACCTAACATCCTGCTTTGCAACAACTGCAGAGCTGTTTGGGCTGGAAGTTAACCTGAAGAAAATGGAAGTTCTTTACCAGCCTGCACCACAGGACGAACACCACCATCCCCACATTGCTGTTGGCAAATCTGTGCTTAAGTCCGTTCATCAGTTCACCTACCTGGGAAGCATCATCTCCTCAGATGCCAAGACTGATAAAGAGATCAATCACAGATTAGCAAAGGCATATAGCGCATTTGGAAGACTTTACAAAAGAGTCTGGAAAGCACAAAAGCACAAAAATCAGTGTGTATAGAGCCATTGTACTGTCTGTTCTCCTTTATGGGTCTGAAACATGAGTCACCTATCGCCAGCACTTACAACTCCTTGAATGCTTTCATCAGCACTGTATACGCACAATCCTAAATATACACTGGACTGACTATGTGATGAATGTTGCTGTCCTTGAGCAAGCAAGGATCACCAGCATTGAGGCCACAATATTGCGAACACAGCTGCGCTGGGCAGGGCACGTTTCTAGGATGGAGGACCATCGCCTCCCCAAAATAGTACTCTACGGTGAACTCGCCACCAGTCAGCATAAGAGGGGCACTCCAAAAAAGTGATACAAGGACTCCCTGAAACAACATCTCAGGCTTGGCCAAATTGATCACCAACAATGGTCAGCCCTCACCACACATCGGGAGGCATGGAGACGCACTATCCACAATGCTGCAGCCTTATTTGAGAACTCACACCGAACAAGTCTTGAAGAGAAACGAGAACGCAGAAAGAATCACAACTCAGAAACATCACCCAAGGAGACCTTCTACTGTGCTTTATGCAACCAGACTTGTTTATCTCGGATTGGCCTTTTTAGTCATCAGCGCGCTTGCAGAAAGTGCAGGATGAGTCCTTCCTGAATCTTCGTTTGCGAAGAAAAGCCAGAGAGAAAGAGAGATTGCTGGATTCTGTAAGTTGTGGGGGGGGGAGCAAATCCTCCAAGTTCCTTTTGTAGGAGATTATCAGACACTCTAAAAATGACATTATCATGATGACAGGAGATTGCTAAAGGGCCTCCTTTTCAGCTGATGTTGTTCCCCTCTTGTAATGCTCCCATTCTGCTGCCATTCTGCTGGCACTGCTTTTTATTGATGGGAGAAGCCGTCAATGGATCCCCCGTTCCATTTCTGTCATGGATGTTTGTGCAACTGAAAAAGTGCCCATTTCACTGGCAAGATCCCATCTTCAATGGAAGGTCCCTGCCAGAACACTTCCTGGTGAGATCAGGACATCCAGGTAAGTGACACTCTTTTAAAAAGCTTCCTTGGTTTACTTGTAAGTTTTAAAGTGTGTTTTTGTGCTTGCTGTCACTTTTTGTCTATTAGTTTGCTTTTTATTTTTGAATTTCCCACACTCTTGTCTTCTCACGAAAATGGGAGGGATTTCGTTGCAGGAAGTGAATAGAGGTCCATTAGAACTTCATTCACTTCTGGGCTGCCTGGCACGTGGGATTAAGGTAGGTCTGAAACAAAATTTTAATTATTGTGCTGGGAGAAGGGCGGGAGAGGAGATTGTGGGACAGGAACACTTTTTTCATTCCTGTCTCATAATCTCCTTAGTTCTGCACTTGATTGTTAAGAATTGTAGTTCCATATTTGTTTGAGGCCTGGCTGGTGAGAGAACAAGTGACAGCACACAGCCATATGTCTGAAGACCATACAAGCCCTATATCTGCAGGAAATCATGATCAGAGTCAGGCAAGGGAAAGGAGAGGCTGATTTCTCAGGAGGCCCTTCTGTTCTGTATCAGGGCAAAGTTGCCAGCTAAAGGTCAAGAATGGAGGCTGATCTGACTAGGAAGTGTTTATGTAAGGCTTACAACCAATTAAAGCCAGGCTGAGAGCCAGTCACCATTTATGAGCAGTATGAGCTTTTGCAGAAGAAAACACACAGGCACAGACAGACACACACGCAGGCTGATCTTCTATGAGACTTGGAATGATGGAGGCCTCTACTTTCATGCAAGTTCTAGCCAGGCAGACCAGGAGATAAGCTGTGTTATCTTCTGTGAACAGTATTTTTGAATGAAGTAGCACCTGGTTCTATCTCCAAATAAAAAATGTTAGGTAGCATGGTTTGAGAAAGACTCTTTTGGGGGTCTTTCCTCTGATGGTCATTGGTTTACTGCCTAGACTTTGGATTTTATCACGAGGCTTGTACAGCACCATGACAGGATCATCATAACAACAAACAACCAGATTTTTTTTTAATGAAAAATATGCAAAGCCTTTTTCAGTCAATAGAAGCTTTCATTCATGAATACAATGACAAAGTAAGCAAAGATTTATGTCCCTATACCATCCTGAATATATTACTGGAAAGTGTTGTGGTGCAGCACAGTTTGAAAACCAGTGACTTACTATAATCAGGTGGAAAATGGTGATATAGTGCTAAGAAGTAATATGTGTCTGGCTTCTGTCATCAGAAGCCAAGGACAGTGGTGAGGAAATAATGGTAGCCTCACCAAATTTGGTGAGATGATCCTTAAAGTGCTTCTGAGCCATTTTTGTGCCACAGGCTGAACTTGTTATGGAGGGACAGAATGGAAGATAGCCATCTTAAAATAATATACAGAACTCTTGAAATTGGCCAAAACAACAACAACCTTGAGTCATAAGTGTGAAGGATGATTTTCTTGTCTCCCTTTCTACCCCCACCTCCCCTCCTAGAATGTGAGATTTAAATTGGAATGTGCAAAATAAATATTTTACAAATTTCAGCTGTGGGGATAATTCCATTCACCTGAAATATAGGCCAATATCTATCTATCTATCTATCTATCTATCTATCTATCTATCTATCTATCTATCTATCTTTACAGGTGCAAATCCAAAATGATATTAGAGAGCAAAATTATACAGGGTGGCAGCAGAGCAATCAATTTGTAGTTCCCAAAATAAAATAAAATATCCAAATCCACTGTGGGAGAGGTTATGAAATTTGAAAGCTGCTGTTGGCAGGAAGACAGAGGAATGAGCTCGTTAAAGTTGCCATCTTTTGGCAGTGGTCATCTCTCCCCAGGATGACTCTGGATTCTGTCTGTTGAGCATGGATGTCTGGCAGGCAGAAAACTACACAGAACAAGGCCCAAGCTCTGCATTATTAAACTAGAAGTAGTACATTTCAGTGGTTGGGAATCTACTTCCTGGCTGGGGAATTTATAGAGCTATAGCTCAGAAAAGGAACTTTCCCAGCCTCTGGTACTTTCAGCGTAGATAACTCTGAGGCCAGTGTCTTGTGAGATAATTGTTTTATGTTGTGCCCTTCCTTTAACCAAGGGACTTAATTCACATTTCAAATGGTTGAGAAATTATTACAAAGTGCAAAATGTTTGTGTTGCAGGTGTCATCAGGACCCAAGCATATATATTTTTTAGCCAAGTACAAGGGTGAAACACTGTCAGCCTTCGCACACTGACACCACAATCCTCATCCCACACACACAGTTTCTTGAGCCATGAAAAGCTTTGTATGAATTCTAAAATTACTGTTGCATATTCAACATCTCTGTAAAATGCCTGCCTTTGCTACTTCTCTTTTTAAAAAAACCCAGCTTGAGAGTCCTACAAGTTTGCTAACTGCTTTCTAACATGTTAGTGATTCTTGGGGTCTCTTCTAACTCTACAATTCTATGAATCTATGAATAAAGGAATTAGCCTGTCAATGTGTTGATTTTTGTCTATTCTCGTGTTTTGGCTGCAAACATTAGGACAATTACTGTTAAAGCTTTCCCCCTGAAAATTTTCATTGCAAAATCATGAATTATCCCCTCAATGTTCATTTCTCTTGCATTTTATACTAAATAGACAAGATGACTAGATGGCTTAACAGGCCTTGCTGCATTGTGGAATATGTTTATTTTGATGGGTGCTAGCTTTCTGAAACTTCTTTCCTCTTCTTCCATGGTCACTGGCAGTGTACAAAAATACAGTATGTAGAGCTATGCATGTCATCCAACCACTGACCCAGTATCTGAGTGGATATCCAAAGAAGAAGAAGAAGAAGAAGAAGAAGAAGAAGAAGAAGAAGAAGAAGAAGAAATATGTGAGGCTGTGCACACTTTACTGAAAATTAGTTGTAGTTGTTTCTTGTAAATATCATGTAATAGTATAAGTGGAAATAGTTCATATTCTTTTCTAAATGTAGACTTGAAGTTGTTATCAGGTGCATTTCAAAATGAAAATTCTCAGAAAGATATATCAGATACTTGTGAAACAGATATTTAGATTCTACATTATCACATGAGGGCTGTGCATCATGATTGCAGGTGTATAACAAGGTCTATGGCCGTACCTTATCTCATGACATCATCTCTGTCCCATTGCCACCTTGTATTGAACTCATTGTTGAAGCACAGGTTTTCATTGATGGGGAAATCCTGTCAATCACTTTTGATCCACCACTTCTCCAGTGTGATAGGTCTCTTCTGGTTCAGTTCTGGGATTAGTGTAGTCACATGGCATGAGGGGGCCTGATTTTCTTCCTCTCCCCCTCCTGCTGTCTTTTCCAAAGCACGTTCACTCCGTGCTGCTTTGGAAAAGTCATTGGGAGGGGTGAGAAGACAAGAATAAGATCCCCTCATGCCACATGACTGCACCAGAGACTATCTCACCAGGGGCAGCAGCAGAAGTTGCCAAATGGACACAGTTGTGGGAATTGAAGAGACATATGATAATGAAGATTGTAGGACCAGTATGTTCCCATTTTCTTTACTTACAAAATTGAAGCAAGACACAAGGCTGGTGTGATGATCTTAGTGTGATATGTTTGAAGGCTGAATGGAATGTAAAACAAAAGTCATTGGTTCCTTTGAATCTGTCTCCAATGTGTATATGACATTGGCCAATGCTTCATTGAAACAGTGACTGAGAGTGAATTAGATACTTACTAAGGGATCTGCAAATCCTACCAGAAGAAGCAGTACTTGTTCCCACTGTTTTATGATGTTTTGCTGTGCTCTTCTCACCAGGCACTTTTCCTCCCTATCTCTGCAAAAGCATCTCTGGAACTTGTAGCTCTTTATATAATATGTGTGCATGGGCCTTCAAGTTGCCTGTCGACTTGTGATGACCTCATGAATTTCATAGTGTTTTCTTAGGCAAGGAATACCCTGAGGTGGTTTTGCCAGTTCCTATAGCAGACTGTGTCAAATAGTGTTGCTCAGTCCCACAGAATCTTAATTTAATGGCACAAACACACACTTTCTTGTCTAGGGAAAAGCCTTCAGCTGGATTCAGAATGTTGTCTGAGACTGCTTTAACATTACTTATGATTGGCTCTAATAAATCTCATAAGATATGGACAACAGATACCTAGATACAATCTGTAATTATATAATTGCATACAGGTTGAGTATCCCTTATCTGGAATTCCAAAATATTCCAAAACCCAAAATTATCCACATGGGTGGCTGAGATAGTGACACCTTTGCTTTCTGATGGTTCAATGTACACAAACTTTGTTTCATGCACAAAATTATTAAAAATCATCAGATTTTTCTGATCATCATCAGATGATCAGATCCATGGAGTAGGGGCTCTCTAGAGAGACATATAACCCATTTGAGATGGGGAAAGAGTGAAAACTAATGGAAATGTAAAACCATGTGGGAATTGTGATAAATTTTAATTTAATGATGGTCAGAAGGATTAGATAAAAGGAGAAAGGTGGGAGATAGGTTTTTCATAAAAGCTCAGAGAAGCAGGAAAACATAGGCAAGTGGAAGAATGTTCTTGTCTAGTGCATTGATAATGCAAGTATTAGGAGAATTCTTTTTGTGTGCATGGATGTGCTGAAAAACTAGTGTTTTAATATAAAGGTCACCACCATATCTGTGGGGAAAATGTTTCTGGACTTACAGATTATTAGTAAAAACAAGGATAATAGCAAACCGTATTATAATAAAGGACTTCCAGTACAAGCATACCATAGAGTTGCTTTTGGGGACCTATTGATATCTAGAGTAGACACCTCTCAAGGCATTTCCCACCACAACACTATGGTATGTGTCACTATTTTTTCAGCTGTGGGTAGATGAAAACATGGATGTTGGTTCTGTGGATTCTGGAGCGGGAGACAACCTGTATGCAGTGAGCCAAGAACCCACTTTCTCTCTTCAAGCCACTGCCAATGGATTAGAATTTGGGGATATAGCTTAATTCAGCTATTTCTCTTTCCAATCTTCCTTAAATGTTTTTGTTCAAAACTGCTACTTGGATGTCTGAGATACAATGTGCAGGAAGGTGACTAGATTCCTTTATGTCTTTTTGTGCAATCCTACACGTCTCCTTGGAAGCAGACTGTGTCCAATGGGACTTACTTTCAGGAGAGCATGTATAAGTCTGAAAACTAAGGAGATTTTCAGATGGGGAAATTATTCTCTGGGGAGATCAGGACAGAATTGTTTCTGTCCCAGAAGCAGCACCGCGTTTTGTATGCCCACTTCCCTCTCCTGATTTCCCGTCGTCCTGACGCTGTGCTCATTCTATTTCCCTGCTGGTACCTTCTGCGATATTTTATTAATGAGAGTTCATCCTTAATAAAAAGAACTAGAACGAGCACAGCATCAGGATGACAGAAGATCGGAAGAGGGAAGTGAGCATGCGAAACACGGCGTTGCTTCTGGGACAGAAACAGTTCTGTCCTGATCTCCACGGGGAATAATTTACCCGTGTGAAAATCTCCTAAAAGTCTGGACATTTATCTGGGCTCATGTGGACTAGTGTAAACATGTATAGGATTGTACCATGTCACTCAAAGTGATCAGCAATTTACCCTTAGCAGCAAGATGTGCCACAGCATGAGTGGTTGAAGGTCTCCATTCCATTTTAATGTCTCTGGCTGTAAAGAAAGGGATTGAAGGGAAAGGTGATGAAACTGAGTGTGATGCATCTTACAAAAAGTCTGGTCCATCTCCAGCCTCTCAGGCCACCTGCTGCCATCGGTTTCCCCTACTGTTTTCAGGAGATTCTTGAAACAGATGCAGCTGGGCTGTGGCCAACTTGGCATGAGTCTGCATGAATCTTGAGACACTTTATGACCTTAACACCACCAGGCTGGAATAACTGAGGCTGTTTACGGCTATAGCCAAACCTACATGAAAGGCTCTGTTATCATGGTATTTGGGACATAAATCAGTTCAGCTCTGCCATCTCGCCTCTCTGTCATTGACCTTTCTGGAAGGAGTGGCAAAGGAACTTATGGATAGCAACATATATCCACATGCCATGATAGACTCTTTCTATTACTGGCTCCTGTCCTTGTTCTTACATGGTACATTCCAATAATAATATACCCCAGTGAACTTTCCATCATGAGATCATTAGTTCTCCCGTGGCTGGGATGGTAGCATGTTACAGTTCATTGACATTGTAAGGGGCAATACAAATTATGCACACTCTAGAAAAATAATAATGGGGTAAGCTTCAAAAGCATTGAAGCCAAGATTTCCTTGAATCAGCCATAACCTGAACCTGCAAAATTGCTGGAGACAGAGGTGGCATGACTTAGAAAAATATCTAATAGAAATCTGGATATTTGCTTAACCAGTTGCTCAGTTTAGGCTGCCATTTTCACTTCATCAAGGCCTGAATGCATTTTGTGTTTTCATATCACTGTCATCCTATCTTATGATGTGTGTATGAAAATTCAGAATGTAATTGGAGAGCTAGGTGAGGGACCCTTTCACACTACACAACCACAGTGCTATGATTCCACTTTAACAACCATGGCTGTATCCTATGGAATCCTGGAGTTTGTAGATTGATGAGGCACTAGAGCTCTCTGGCTGAGAATTCTAAGCACTCCTTCCTAAACTGTAAATCCCAGGACTCCATAGAATGGAATCATAGCATTTAATGTGGAATCATAATGCTATATAATTGTCTAGTGGTGAAAAGGCACAAGGGCATGAAAAAAAATTTCCTCCTGGTTTTTTCTTTTTCTTTTCAAAAATGAATTTACCCAGTTCTATCCTTCCTAGACTGAACATGGAACCAGGTGCAATTTGCAGTCAGAAGTCCATGCATTTCCATGTTTGTGACGCATTCTTTGAAAGAAAAAAAGGCATTAGATGGCATGCACATATTTTAAAATGTATAAAAAACACTGCATGTATTTCTAAAATGCACATAAACACACATTAGTCAAAGGGAGCATGCATCCATTAATGTATCCATTTGGGGAAAATATGGACAAAAATACATACAGATGCTTTTCCCACTAAAATTTGCACAAGTTTGGCATAGAACAAACCTGGAAATGAAAAAATCAGTAAACTCTGGGAAATGGAATAGATCTATCCTATTACTGTCATGGGCAATACATGGGGCTAGCTTTTGAAAATAACTTTACAACTTTAGTTAACAGGGATAATCAGATTGCTGTTGTTTTTTTCAGACTAATTTTTAAAAAGCTGTTGTTATGTGTCTTGAAGCCAATTCTGATTTATGGTGATATTATAGAGTTTCCTTGGCAAGGTTTATTCAAAGGAGATTTGCCATGTCCTTTCTCTAAGGCCGAGAGAGTGTGGCTTGTACTAGGTCACTCAGGAGATTTCCATGATGGAGTGGAAATTCATCCCTGGTCTTCCAGAGTCCTAGTCCAACCCTTAACATCACTATGCCATGCTGGCTCTCTATTCAAGATACTGGTACCAACTTTTATTGGCCTCACTTGGCTTAGTATTAGAGCTGCCACTTAGAAAACAAGAGAGTGCTCCTTATCTTTAATAGTTATGAAGAGCATTGAATTTCAGCAGGTGGAACTTGTGTGACAGGGACACCTGCCAAAACTCCCTCTTCTACACAACTATCCCGTTGTGTTTTTAGCACTGTCCTGTTTTTTCCCCATCTGGCAAACCTACTTGGGATCCAAATATTTGAAGGAGTGCTACTTCCCACATCTGCCTGTGCATGCCTTACTGAATTTCTCCTTGAGGAGTGGTACACTGTATATCTCTAAACGAGAAGTTATTTTCTGTCATGGCAGCATTGTTTTGAAACCCCCTTTCAAAAGAAGTAGGTCTGAATATTTTTTTTGGGGGGGGTTACCTGGCCTATTTAAATAGTAATGTTGCCTCTGCCTCCTCTACAGTCTTTATACTTTTGCTGTCTCTTATATGTTGTTTGCCTAAATACCCTAAAGGCACCAGATCCCATCTGATCCTAGAAGCAAAGCAGGATCAGCCCTGGTTAGTACTTGGATGGAAGACTGCCAACAAATACCAGGTGCCATAGGCTATATTTCAGGGAGAGGAACTGGTAAAACCATGTCTGAGTATTCCTTGCCTAAGAAAACCCTATGAAGTTCATGTGTTTGCCATAAGTCTACAGGCGACTTGAAGGCACATGCACACACGTTTGTTGTAATCATTAGGGATATTTTCATAGAATCATAGAGTTGTAAGAGACCACAATGGCCACCCAGTCCAACCTCCTGACATGCAGGAATAAACAATCAATTCATTCCTAACAGATGGCCATCCAGCCTCTGGTTAAAAACCTCCAAAGGAGGAGACTCCACCAAACTCCGAGGCAGTGCATTTGAACAGTTCTTACTGTCAGAAAGTTCTTCCTAATGTTTAGATGGAATCACTTTTCCTGTAATTTTAATCCATTGCTCTGTGTCCTAGTCTCTGGAGCTGTAGAAAACAAGTTGGCTCCATCCTCAGTATGACATCCCTTCAAATATTTAAACATGGCTATCATGTTACCTCTTAACCTTCTCTTCCCCAGGCTGATCATACCCAGTTCCCTAAGCCACTCCTCATAGGGCATGGCTTCTAGAACTCCCACCATTTTGGTTGCCCTCCTCTGGACACGTTCCAGCTTGTCCATGTTCCAGAATTGTGGTGCCCAAAACTAGACACAATATTCCAGGTGAGGTCTGACCAAACCAGAATAGAGTGGCACTATTTCTTCCCTTGTATTATTTTTAACTGCCACGATTACTGTAATTTTATTCGAGTATTTTTGCACTGCCCAAAATCCATTTAGATGAATTGCATTTTGGAAATATTTGAAATACACACACACACACACACACACACACACACTGAGATAAATTAGACCCATAAATTCCCACTCATTTCCTTCAAAGAATTTCAGCAATTGGAACCACACATTTGATACTGACATTGGTATGCTTTTAAGAATCCTGGTTGTCCAATTTGTTTTTTAGACATCAAAGCACCATGCAATTTTTTGGCCTTATTATTAAAACGTAACAAATTGCAACCATGTAGAAATCTCTCTATTAAGAAAATAATTAATCAGAATATAACTAAGACCACCTGAAACTATCCATATGATCTTTGTTGTTCTTGGAGTTCCTTTTTCATACTTTTCCCCTCAGTTCATCCCCAAATCTAGGAAATACATTCAGGATAGCTGTGTTGGCCATGTAGCAAAACAAAATCCAGAATCCAGAAAAAAGTGATACCTTTATTTGCCAAACAAATCTTTTAACATCTTTTGCCTGACAAAGAAGCCAGTAGAGCTTCGAAAGCTTGCATCATGTGTTTTGCAGTTTGGCTGGCCAATAAAGATATCACTTTTTGTGTGTGTGGATTCTGAATTTTGTTTTCCATGTCCACAGTTAGATATATATATATAATTCCAGGTTTGGGTCTACTGGGAAAGGCAGGTTTCTTCCCTCTAGATTTTCCTTGTTTTTTTTTCCGGGCTGTGAGGCCATATTCTGGAAGAGTTTATTTCTGATGTTTCACCTGCATCTGTGGCTAGCATCTGAAGATGCCAGCCACAGAGGCAGGCAAAACATCAGAAATAAGCACTTCCAGAACACAGCCTCACAGCCTGGAAAAAAACCCAAGGAAAATCTATGGATGCAGGTGATAAAAGCCTTCGAGTTCACATTTCTTCCCTCTTTTTTCTTCTTGCTGAGTTGGCTGCAAACTACTTTTTACATAGTCCATGGAACGGAAGGGGCACAGGAGCATAACAACACAGGGACAATGTCATTTGAAAGGGAAGCCTTTCGTGATCTAGCATCCCTCTAGTGGGATATTTAGGCCATCTGATAATCCCCTATGTCTCATGGGAAGAAGAAAGAATACATTGCTCCCTGCTCTGCCACTTCCATTCCCTGCCTTTTGTTAGTACAATCAGAAACCTGTATGGAGCTTGATTGGAAGAATGGCTGAGACCGTATGAAAAGCAATAGGATATATAGGCCAAATATTATTCTTAGAGAGGGCCCAGAACACTTGGTTTTCATTATACTGAATAGCTGTAAATTGTAATGCTTAATGAAACTTTTTTTTAATGACACAGACTCTTGCCAAAATTGCTGGCAGCCATTTTGGCCTTATGAAGGAGGTGGAAGAGAAGTCAGGGAGTGCATGATCTGATGCAGAACTCGTCTTCAGAGATAGAATCATAGAATTGCAGAGTTGGAAGAGACCACGAGGGCCATCCAGTCCAAACCCCTGCCACGCAGGAATCATGATCAAAGCATCCCTGACAGATGGTCATCCAGCCTTTGTTTAAAGACCTCCAAGGAAGGAGAACCCACCATGCTCCGAGGGAGTGTGTTCCACTGCCGAACAGCTCTTACTGTCAGAAAGTTCCGCCTAATGTTGAGGTGGAATCTCTGTTCCTGGAGCATGCATCCATTGCTCCGTGTTCCAGTCTCTGGAGCAGCAGAAAACAAGTCAGCTCCATCCTCAATGTGACACCCCTTCAAATACTTAAACAGGGCTATCATATTGCCTCTTAACCATCTTTTTTCCAGGCTAAACATACCCAGCTCCCTAAGTCTCTCCTCATAAGGCATTGTTTCCAGACCTTTCACCATTTTAGTTGCCCTTCTCTAGACACGCTCCAATTTATCAATATCCTTTTTGAATTGTGGTGCCCAGAACTGGACGCAGTATTCTAGGTGAGGTCTGACCAAGGCAGAATAGAGTGGCACTATTACTTCCCTTGATCTAGACACTATACTTCTATTGATACAGCCCAAAATCGCATTGGCCTTTTTAGCTGCCGCATCACACTGTTGACTCATGTTCAACTTGTGGTCTACTAGGACTCCTAGATCCCTTTAACACGTAGTCTCATTCAGCCATGTCTCCCCCATCCTATATCTATGCATTTCCTTTTTTCACCCTAAGTGCAGTACCTTTCATTTCTCTGTATTGAATTTCATTTTGTTAGCTTTGGCCCAGCTCTCCAATCTATCCAGGTCATTTTGAATTTTGATCCTGTCCTCTAGGGTATTAGCTTCTCCTCCTAATTTGGTGTCTCTGCAAATTTGGTAAGTATACCCCTAATTCCCTCATCCAAGTCATTGATAAAGATGTTGAATAGCACTGGGCCCAGGACAGAACCCTGTGGCACCCCACTGGTCACATCTTTCCAAGATGAAGAGGAGCCACTGCTGAGCACCCTTTGGGTTCGGCCGGTCAACCAATTGCAAATCCATTTAACAGTTAACTTGTCTAGCCCACATTTTACAACCTTGTTTGCAAGAATGTCATGGGGAACCTTGTCAAAGGCCTTACTGAAATCAAGGTATGTGATATCCACAGCGTTCCCTTCATCTACCAAGCTGGTAATTTTATCAAAAAAAGAGATCAGATTAAAGGGAAGAGTTCCAGTCATGGATTTTAAATTTGGTGCCATACATTTTGTTTCATTTTTTATTTAAAATCAGCATTAAAACATACTTCAGCCTTCTCTCTTACCCCCCCCCATTACACAATCAATCTTAAGAACAGCTTTGCAGGTTTTCTGCTAGAGCTATTGAGAAACTGTGATTTGTCCAAAAATGTGTAAAATTGACCATGTAACATTTTGGTGAATTGCCCAATTTAGTCCCTAGCTTTGTTTCAATGAATGACTTCATCAGTTTATCACCATGTTTAAATTATTATTATTATTACCCCACCCCTCTGTTAAAAACAACCGGGGGTTAAGGAAAATCAATCCAGATATTAGTTGCCTCCAAGAATCCCATATTAGGGAAAAAGATGAGAATCTTTTAAAATTTCCAAAGATGGGAGAAATATTTTGTGCTTCTGCCAAAGAAAAAAAGAGAGGGGTTATATTTATTATTAAACCCAATTTATCTCCTAAGTTGATTTTTAGGGATGAAGAGGGTAGATTTTTGGGAGTTGAAATTAACTTGTATGACCGGCACATCTTACTGATTGGTATTTATGTTCCATGTAATGGGAACAAAAAATGCTATTCTGATTTAAGAACACATCTAGTAAAATATTCTTATGAACATGTATGTTTACTAGGGGATTTTAATGAAGTCGTGGATAAAAATATAGACAGGAAAAATTCACAAACTAGGTGTAAGAATTCAGGCTATCTATCTAAGGAGTGTTCTCAGTTGATTGAGGAATACCAACTGAAGGACATTTGGAGAACTCAGCACCCGAGAGAAAAAGAATTTACATTCTATTCAGATCGTCACCGCTCTTGGTCGAGAATAGACATCGTATGGCTGTCGGGTTCCTTACTTCATACGGTTAAATCTTCAGAAATTATGGTTAAATCCTTCAGTGACCATAATGCAATTAAAATACAATTGGGGAAGAAAGGGGGATGGAACAAATGGAAATTGAATGATTATGTGCTGAAACAAGATGAAGTGATCTCCTACTGTAAAAAAGAAATTGAGAATTTTTTTATTGACAACACAAATAAGGGGGTCAAGATGCAAACGGTATGGGATACCTCAAAGGCAGTCATGAGGGGTGTTCTTATCAAGAAAACGAGTGAGTGGAAAAAAAGAAAGAGGAAGAAGATGGAGGACATTATAGAAAAAATAGGGGAAAAGGAACAGATGCTTAAAAGCGAACCAAACAATAAAAGATATGCAAATGAGGTGAGAGTACTACAAAATCAGCTGTCATCTGCAATGGTAGAAGAAATAAGTACTAAGTTGAAATTTGTGAAGAGAAACCATTTTGAGAATGCAAATAAACCGGGACGGTGGCTTGCGTATAAGGTGCGTAAAGAAAAGAAAAAACGCATGATTAATGGATTGGTGGAAGGATCAAGAAATATTGTTAAAACAAAAGAAATACAAAAGATCTTATACAACTATTATCAAAAGTTGTACGAAAGTCAGATACCAGAAGATAAGGAAGGAATAGATTCATTTCTTGCATCTAAAAAGCTGCCCTACATAGAGAAAGAATATGAAGAGATTTTGAATAGACCAGTCTCCATACAGGAAGTGAAAGAAGCTATTGAGAGATCAAAATTGAATAAGGCACCAGGAACAGACGGCCTAACAGCAAAATATTATAAATGTTTCCAGGATCAGTTGATAAAACCTCTACAAGAAACAATAAATGTTATCAAGGATACAAAACAGCTACCAGAAAGTTGGAAAGAATCAAATATAGTTTTGATTCCAAAAAAAGAGGGTGACCAGTTAGCAGCGAAAGATTTCCGTCCAATATCACTCCTCAACGAAGATTACAAAATCTTTACATCTATTCTCGCACAAAGACTAAAAAAGGTGCTACCTCAGTATATAGGTGAAGACCAAACAGGATTTTTACCGGGTAGACAGATGAGAGATAACGTAAGAACTACCTTGGATATTATTGAATACTTAGATTATCATATAGACAAAGGAGGAGTGTTGCTTTTTTTGGATGCGGAGAAAGCGTTTGACAATGTGAGATGGGACTTTCTAATTAGGATATTGGAATCTATGGGATTTGGAGAAAATTTCATAGCATGGATTAAAGCGATCTATTGTGAACAAAAGGCCCACCTAATTGTCAACGCGGAAAGATCAGATAAATTTTCCATCCAAAAAGGCACACGACAGGGCTGCCCGCTCTCCCCATTGTTATTTGTACTGATGTTAGAGGTGTTGTTAAGAGAAATTCGTCTCGATGAATCAATAACAGGAGTGAAGATAGGGAGAGAAAAGTTTATTTATAAGGCCTTTGCGGATGATATTGTACTATATCTTGAAAATCCATTACAGCAAGGAAGGAGGATAATGGAAATAATAAGGGACTTTGGAGAGTGGGCAGGATTTAAGATCAATAAAGGAAAAACAAAATTTATAAGTAAAAATTTAAAGATAGAAGAGAAGAATAAATTGGAAGAAATGTGGGGTATTAAGGCAACAGAGAAGGTAAAATACCTAGGTTTAACCATTTCTGGGAATAATAGGCACCTTTTCCAAAACAATTATGGCCCAGTGTGGCATCAAATAAAAAATAAGATAGAAGTCTGGAAAAAGTTGGACTTGTCCTTAATGGGAAGAATATCTTTAATTAAAATGAGTATATTACCTAGGATTTTATTTTTATTCCAAATGATCCCAATCTTAATTTCACCAAAATGGTTCAAAGAGTGTAATAGAGAATTGGCAAAATTTCTATGGATGGGGAAAAAACCCAGAATTAAATTTAGAGTGATGACAGACATAAGGAGCAGAGGAGGAATGGGACTTCCAGATGTAAAACTGTATTATGAGGCGAGCTGCTTGATGTGGGTAAAACCATGGTTAACTCTAGACAATCTGAGACTTCTCCAATTGGAAGGTCATGAACTCTGTTTTGGGTGGCACTCCTTTTTGTGGTACCAAAAGGTAAAAGCTCAAAGGCAATTCAATAATCACTCCATTCGGAAACCATTGTATAAAGTATGGCTCAAGTACAAGAAGTATTTGTTCTTAAAATTACCCAGTTGCGTATCTCCAGCAGAAGCGCTATCAATTAGGAGTTTAAGATATGAAACGGAATGGTTGACCTATAAAGATCTGGTCCTGGGTACTAAGGAGAATATAAATTTAAAGAACAGATCACAATTAAATCAGGAAGGGATAAATATACAATGGTTTCCCTATCTTCAATTAAAGGAGAGATTTAAGAGTGATATAGCAGAAGGGGGTATTGAGCTTAGTAAATCTAATTTTGAAAAGATTTTGGATAATGGCAATGCACACCTATTGTCAAGAGTTTATCATTTTCTGTTGAGGTTGGAAACAGAAGGGGAAGTAGTTAAAGAATATATGGTGAATTGGGCTGTGGATATTGGCAGGAATATAGAATTTGAAGGATGGGAAGCATCTTGGAATAGAGTGGCAAAACTTACAAGATCCTATAATTTGCAAGAAAATGCCTTAAAGATAATGCTAAGGTGGTATCTCTCTCCAGTGAGGATTGCGAAAATGACGCCAGGTGCTTCCAATCAATGCTGGAAATGTAAGGAAGGGAAGGGAACCTTTTTTCATCAGTGGTGGGGGTGTAGAAAAGCAAGGAAATTTTGGGGTATGATACAAGCGAAAATCCAAAAGATTTTGAATAAGAAAATAGAGCTGCTACCTGAAATTTTTCTGTTGGGAATTTATGAAAATACTAATCTGGTAAATGAAAATGGAAAAACGAAAAGGCTACTTTGGCATATGTGTACTACCGCCAGGATTGTATACGCTAGGTACTGGAGGAAAGAGGAGATCCCATCAGAGGTTGAGTGGTTTGAAAAGTTATTGGATACCGCTAAAATGGACAAACTTACTTATCTTTTGGAAAACAAAAAGGACAAATCGTTTATGGATTCATGGGCTCCTTTGTGGACTTACATACAAGAGGGGGGATTGGAGAAACTGAAAATGGGAGTTTGAGGTAACTAGATTTAGTAGGTCAATATGTATCTTGAATTTTGAATTGGGGATTCACCGTGGAAATGGAAAAGTTGAGAATCTAATTTATGATATAGGAGTGTATTAGCGATTTCAGGTAAAGATATGAATATATGACTTATTGTTTTTTTCTTAATGGGATTTAAGAGAGGAGAAAGTAAGATTTATTTTATATGCAATATATTGGATGAAGGGTATGGCAAAGATAGAAAACAATATGTTATTTGTTGGTAGAGTTATATGTATAATGCATAATGGGAAATATTTTAGTTTATAGAGACGCAAGGGGAAGAGAACTATGTTACTATATAAATTGGGATTTGACAGATGGGGAAGTCTTATAAAGGTGATAAGTTGTTATCGATAATAATATCAATAAAAAGTATCATGGAAAAAAAAACAACTGGGGGGGGGGCTTACAAAAATTAAAATACAAATGCAGATTACAATCCCTAAACACCACCCACCCCCACCCTTCCCCATAAAAAGTTATTAAACCAGTATTAATTTAAAACAGCTAATCTAAAATCACATTAAAAAATAATAGATAGCCAGCACGACTAAAAGAGGCCAGGAGCCCCTGAGGCTGGGAACTAATCAGGAAAGGCCTGCCGAAAGAGATCCGTCTTTAGTGCTTTTTTTAAAGCTACTCAGGCTCATCATCTGAAGGATCTCATTCGGCAGGCCATTCCATAAATTGGGGGCAATTACCGAAAAGGCCCTCTGGGAGGTTGCAGACAGCCTAGATTTTTGTGGCTGAAGCAAATTCCTCCCAGAGGACCAGAGTGGGTGGGGAGGATTGTATGGGAGGAGGTGGTTCTGAAGATAATTTGGACTCAAGCCATTTAGGGCTTTAAAGGTAATAACCAACACCTTATACTGGCCCCAGAAACTGATAGGCAGCCAGTGGAGAGATTTTAATACTGGAGTTATATGGTCTCTCTGAGATGTTCCCGAGACCATTCTAGCTGCCATATTTTGTACCAACTGAAGTTTTCGGACCAAGCAAGAGGGTAGCCCCATGTAGAGCACATTGCAGAAATCTAGATGAGAGGTTACCAGCGCGTGCACCACAGTCTCGAGGTCCCTTACTTCCAGGAAAGGGCATAGCTGGCATATCAGCCGAAGCTGATAACAGGTGCTCCTGACCTTCGCATTCACCTGACTCGTCATGTGAAGTGATGAATCAAGGAGCACCCCCAGACTGCAAACACAGTCCTTAACAGAGAGCGTGACCCCGTCCAGGACTGGAGGTTGCAACCCAACTCCTGGTTTTGGGGCCGCTACCGTGAGCACCTCCGTTTTGTCTGGATTTAATCTCAATCTGTTTTTCCTCATCCAGCCCATTACTGCTTTAAGACAGTCATTAAGAGGAGAGACGCTATCGGAATTCGAGGCCAACGATCGGGACAAGGAGAAATAGATCTGGGTGTCATCAGCGTATTGATAACACCCAGCCCCATAACTCTGAATAATCTCACCCAGTGGCTTCATATAGATGTTAAACAGCATCGGGGACAGGATGGTGCCCTGTGGAACACCACAAGTAAGCTCCTTTCTGCTGGAGCAGCTGTCCCCAAGCAGCACCCTCTGGAACCTGCCTGAGAGGAAGGACTGGAACCACTGGAACACAGTGCCTCTGATTCCTAACGCAGTCAGGCGATCCAGGAGGATGCTATGATCTATCGTATCAAAAGCCGCTGAGAAGTCTAAAAGCACCAACAGAGTCACACTACCCCTGTCAATGCTTAGACGAAGGTCGGCGGTCAAGGCAACCATGGCAGTCTCAACTCCAAATCCTGTCCTAATGCCAGTTTGAAATAGGTCTAGATAATCGGTTTCATCCAAGACCACTTGGAGTTGAAGCGCAACTGCCCTCTCGATAACTTTGCTCAAGAATGGTAACATAGAAACCTGCCTATAGTTGTTCATGTCCAGGGGGTCTAGGGAAGTTTTTTTTTCAGGAGCGGCCTCACCTCCACTTCCTTTAAACAGGATGGAACAGACCCTTCTCTGAGGGATGCATTGATGATGTCCTTAAGGAACACCATCAAGGCACCCCCCCCTAGATGGCCAGCCATGAAGGGCAAGGATCGAGAGGGCTGGTCGTCTTCCTCACCCTACCAAGTAGCTTGTCCATGTCCTCAGTACTCACAGATTGAAATTGATCCAGTAAACTTACATCAAGGGAGTTGCTGGACACCTCGTCAATTGTTTCTGTTCCTGTCAAAATACTGGCATCTAAGTCAGCTCTTACTGAGAGATTTTATCTGAAAAGAAGTTGTTAAACACGTCACAGCAGGTCATCGTTGGGTTAAGCAACGGGTTCTGTGCAGGTATAACGTGCGTCATCTGCCTTACCACCCTAAACAGCTCTACTGAACAGAACTCTGCAGACGCAATACGTGCAGAGGAGAAGGATCTCTGTGCTGCACGTATTGCCTCTCGATAGGACCAAAGAAAGTTCCTATGATGAGTCCTGTCGGATAAGAGTCAAGTTTTCCGCCAGTTGCACTCTAGTTGTTGTCCAACCCGCTTCATTTTCCTTAGCTCTGATGTATACCATGGCTTAACGTTTGAAGCGGGTTGGAAAGGACACTTGGGAGCGATCATGTTGATAGCCTTGGTGAGTTCGGTGTTCCAGGTATTAACCAAAGCTTCGACAGGGTCACCGGCGTTACCAACCATTAAACCCTCCAAGGCTTTCTGGAATTCTATTGGTTCCATTAGCCTTTGGGGGCGGACCATTCTAATGTGTCCACCACCCCCGGTGGGGCAGGAAGAGACTCTTAGTTCAGTCTTGACCAGGAAATGATCTGTCCATGACAATGCGGTGGTTTTAATAATGGTTTAATAACGGATATTCCTGTTCCATAATGAAGACCGCATTGAGGGTATGACCTTCACAATGTGTGGGCCCGACGACCATTTGGGATAGGCCCATGTTTGTCATGGTTTCCATGAACGTCCGAGCAGCACCAGTCAGATTTGTCAAACTGGTCTCGAGTGGAATGTTGAAGTTGAAGTCACCCAAAACTAAAAGTCTGGGCGACTCCAACAGCAACTCTGAGACCAGCTGTGTCAGCTTGGTTAGGGAGTCTGCTAGACAACGGGGTGGTCAGTATACTAGCAGAATCCCCAAACTATCCCTGGTCCTCAGGCTAAGGTACATGCACTTGAAGTGGACTGTGTTCCGGTTAGGTATCCTGGTCAAACTCAGATTGTCCTTATAAACCAGAGCCACTCCGCCCCCACCCCACCCACTTCCCCTCACCTGTTCACTGACAGAATACCTGACTGGGAGGGCCTGCGTCCACATGACAGTGCTATCCTCTCCCAGCCAGGTTTCTGTGAAGCAGGCCAGGTCGGCATTCTCATCCAATAGAATATAGTAAATAATGTGTGTTTTATTCTTAACCGACCTGGAATTGCAGAGGAGCAAATTAAGGTTCTGTGGAATACCTAGGAGTCCCAATGAATTCAACAGAATTTTATTCTGCTTAGACATACATTAATGCCTGATTCCCTTCCTCTTATTCTGTTTAAATCTGAAGTCTGTTTTTGAAAACAGCATCTTCAAATTTTTTACAAGATATATTTTACAAGATATATTTATTTAAGAAAAGGAAAGAAATCTGACACCCTACTAGACCTAAACTGTGGTGTACTTGTCTGAGCATTGGACTACAGTTCTGGAGACCAGGTTCAAATTCCTGCTCAGCCATGGAAACCCACTCGGTGAACTTGGCCAAATCACACTCTCTCAGCCTCAGAGGAAGGCAATGGCAACCCCCCTCTGAACAAATTTTCCCAAGAAAACCCCTATGATAGATTCACCTTAGGATCACCATAAGTTGGAAATAACTTGAAAGCACACAGCAACAACAATTTGACCTAACCCCCCACCATTTAATAAGAATGTCCTAGTCTGAAAATATTATTTAGTGGAATGGTACAAGTAGCATTATATTTTTGTCTGTTACAATCAGACAGAAATATGGAATGTTACTGGATATTGCCCCATCAAATAAATGGATTTCTCACTTAGTAAACACATGTTGTTTTTTAGGTATGTAACTGCTGTCCCTTATGATGAAAGCCCCCAGAAAATGCTAAGTAAAAGGAAGGAGCCAAGCTCTATGGTGGCAACCATTTTGAATTTTCCAATATTCTTTGCTGTCCCACTTTTTCAGCAGCTTTTAAAATGTCCCAGGTTCTCTTTCCTCCTCCCACTTCTCCTCTTTGCCCTCAGCTTACTTAGGCCTTATCTACACAATGAAAAAAAATCCATACAGCGTTCAAAAGATCGATAATGTGTACATACGGCCTTTCGGATACATTCGTGTCTTTCAGCAGGGGGGCCAGCAAATCCCCCATAAAGTCTGAATTTGGAATTTGGAATTTGGGAGGAATAGTGGATCTCAACAAAAAATCTATACAAGTGTTCAAATTTGTGATCATTTGTACACCCTCATTCACACACATATGAACAGGCAGTGTAATCTGATTGGCTGGCTGAACAGAGGGGGCAGAGCTAGCAAAGAGGGGGAATTGGGACCGGCCACCATGTTGGATTCCCCACTAAGCGAGAGTCCGGGAAGTCCATGAAATGGAGAGTTTTACATTTATTCATTTTTATTTCATGTTGTAAATACGGAAAACCAATTGTCCGCACCACAGGCATCTTTTTAAATTAAAAAAAAGCGGTGGGAGATTTAAAACCACCGCTTGGATCACTCGCTCCAGCCAGCTGGGCAAGGGGGGGTCATACAGAATGGGGGGGGTAAAAAATCGTATAGGCAGATCATACGCATTCGAATGGTTGCCTTTGCAAATTTTTTACCCCCAATGGATTTTTTCCCATCGTGTAGAGGGGGCCTTAAATTGCTGCAAAAGTTCAAAGTGCAAAAGCAAACTGCTGCAGCTTCTCTTAGACTGTGTCTTCTTCCTCATTAATAACTTTTGCCACCTTGACCACACTGAGATGTTCCTTGGCCACATGTGTCCCAAGTTTCATCTGTGAAATGTTGGGTGGTATGAAAAGTAGCTCAGTAAAGGATTTCTTGTAAAAAGAAAGCAAGGCAGCTGTTCCAATTCTCTTCTCAAAAGAAGATTTGCCCTCTTCCAATGTGCAGCCAAAACAACCCAGCTGATAGATATCATGGTGGTTGAAAATGGCTAAGGAATGACCTTTACTGGTTCTATGCAGCCTGTTTCCACTTTCACCTCATGGCCAGGTACAACAGAAGTAGGCACAGTTTAGCCCTGGAACCACATGCATAGCTCAAGACCATCTTTTGTGGTTCCGCCATTAATCTCAAATACTCCCATGCTTTGTGAAGTTGAAGGCTTTCATGGCCGGCATCCATAGATTTTCCTTAGTTTTTTTTTCCAGGCTGTGAGGCTATGTTCTGGAATGGTTTCTTTCTGATGTTTTGCCTGCATCTGTGGCTGGCATCTGAAGATCTGAGGATGCCAGCCACAGATGCAGGCGAAATGTCAGAAAGAAACCATTCCATAACACAGTCTCACAGCCCGGAAAAAAACCAAGGAAAACCTCCCATACTTTCTTTCAAACTGAGTTGTTTACAAGGGGTACATTCAGCCATTTTGGCATGTTTAACCCCTAACCTAAGTTAGGTCCAGTAATAATAATAATAATAATAATAATAATAATAATTTGTATCCCGCCCCTACAAAATGCAATTGGGGTGGCTTTTGTAGGAGGTGGTGGTGGGATGTGTGTGGAAGTGTCAATGAAGCAAAGGAAAGGGTGAGGCAGAGTTGGTGAGGGTACAGGCTGGTTTCAAAGATGCTAACTTCCAAGCACAATCTGAGCATATAAGGACAAGGGTAGGTGCAAGAAAACTGTTGTGGACCATGTGGTTGTTTTGTTTGTTTGTGTGTGTGTTTCCAATGGAGGTGGGGGAAGGAAAGGAGGGATCCAGGTTGTTGAAGTAGATCAGCAGCACCTAGGGGATTGGAGTGTTTGCGAAAGTGTTTGATTATTTTATTTGGGTTGAGGAAGAAGCAGGGGGGATATGAAAGTAAACGGGAAAACTAAGTTAGAGGTTGGGCTTGAGGTGGAGGTCATGATCTGCTCAACACCCTATGAGAAATGATTCCTGTGCTCTGGGGACGAGTCTTGCCTGCTGCTTAGGAAAAGCTTTAGACGATCCTTCTACTTCAAGCCTGTTAACGAACTCATTTGCTGTGTTCCCCTATGAGAAATGCTTCCTATGCTCTCAGTGGCAAGTCTTGCTTGTTGCTAGGAAATGTTTTAGAAGGCTCCTCCTCCTCCCAAGTCCACCAAGTCAGCAGCTAAAAATATACAAGTCTTGAGTCAAGTTGAGTCAGTGCTTGATTTATGCAGAGTCGAGTCCAAGTCAAGTCACTGAAGTGACTTGAGTCAGACTTGATCCAAGTCAATCAACTTGAGTTCACATCACTGGTTAGGTTCAAGGAGACTCCCCCCCCCCAATACTGGAAGTCACTAGAAAATAGCCATTTTAGGGAAATAAATTGGGGAGCATTAGGGGGTGAAGTGGAAGTTTAGGTAGTTCCCAGAAGATTGATGACACTTCTGGACTCCTGGAAGTTGCCCACCCCAGGTTAGAGCAATGAGTGGCCTCTTAGTGTGCCCCTAGTAGATTTAAAGCCATTTACTCAGAAGAAACTCCCATTCACCTCAATAAAACATATTCAGGTTTACATCTTTGGTGTTGCAGCCATGAGCATCTTTTTTTAAAAAAAGGCAAGATTAGTACGATTAACATTAAAGAAGGCCAGCAGAAAATGCTCTTCTTCAACTGCAAATGTGTGTTTTGGGAACTTTGAAAGGATATGTCCTTCCTTTACTATGAAATGCACAGTCATTCCATACAGTCACGGAATCTGTCAAGCCATATGGCCTGTTTGGCTGGCAAACATAAGAGATGGAGCCAGAAACACAACACCCAAACTGGCTGCATTTGACATACAAAGAGTATAGTTTAGGAAGGAAATCACATTCAGGCCAGATGTTTTGAGTTTGCCATCCTGCTGACAATATACCTTGTATTCAATTGTTCTTAGTAAAAAGAGTTTGCTTTTTCTTGGATGATGGGCTTCTTGACGCTGTTGCAAGGAAAAAGTCCCATTTATTCAGAAAGTTATAGGAATGTTTTAAATAACACACACACACAAACCATTTAGGGTAAGCAGATGTGCACTAGAGTCAATAGCTCTCCAGGATTCAGCAGCTTGAAGTCCAACAGAGTGGATGCATCCTGATGCTACTCCACATGCATGTCACAGACCAGAATGCCAAAGCTAGAATCCTTTGTGCTAAAATGAAGGCAACTTACTTATGACATCTGGTATTATGGCCTGTAAAATGGCGGACGATACAAAGCAACAAGTGGTTTAAACTAGTGGAGGCCCAAGGATGTTTTCTTGCCTAAAATGGAACCAAAATGATAGAGGTGATTTAAACAACCAAAAGCATAGCTTAGACTCTTAGAGTATGTGGTGGTTCTCCTTTCCATGGAAATAATATAAACCACACTGTCTGGTGCAGCAGCAAATATCTGTTAGATATTTGAGAAAACATTACAGAACTCACCAGAGGCAGTACAGAGTTATATTGTGTTTAATATAGACTTTTGGCTAGTCAGAGGGCACAGAGCAACTTTTCTAATGCCACTGAAGAGCTGGTGGCAAGAAGTGCCTCATTTTGCCCACAGACCTTTCTCATCTGCCAGTGGGTTTCACTTTGTATTGACAACAAGGCCTTGTCTACACTGGTCAAATACTCTGGCTTGCTCCCTTTCCAGAGCCCCGCAGTTCAAATGATGCCAGGCATTTGCTCCAAGCTGCCTCTGGGCAGTCCAAACGACCCCCAAAGCAGATACTGGGCTGGAATGGGGGCAAGCTGGGATAGGGCCCTTTACCGTGATATAAGAAAAAAAAACTCTTTACTCCATTTCTGCTGGATTGGGCCCCATGTGTCCACAGGAACCTGTCTGGCATGCCACTCCTCCCTGCCATAGTCAGCTCTCTGACTCTTCCTGAAGCCAGGAAGGGGTCCTGAAGCATATAACCGAGGTTGGACACATGCAGGGGGGGGTGTAGTCACATGCTGCAGGACCCCTTCCTGGATTCCGCATTAGTGAGAAAATGGCAGCAGTGGCTTCAGCACTGGGCCAGAATTCTGTTTGGACTCTGGCCCATCTTCTGCAGGTAAGGGGGAGGGAATGGGCCACCTCCACAGCCAGGATATGCTAGTGGGGAACCGACATATCCTAGCTAGTGTAGATAAGACACAAGTTAACATCAAATGAGGGATGGATTAAATGTCCTCACTCTCCCTTCTTCCTTCTTGATTTCTGACAGTGGCACACGGTCTTTGTTTACAAAGTAGTCCTCACTTGTCTGAGGTTCTCCAAAAATGATTTCCAAAATTAAAATGTACCACATCTATTTCTTTTCTTTACCCTCCCATGACTCCACTGATGTTTTCAAATAATGAATATCTTGTGTTCAATGCTTTCTTCCAAAAAGAGGCCAAAACATCCGCTGCAAAGAAAATCTGGAGGCACAAAAACTGAAGCCTTCATTGTTTAGACCTTAATGCTGTCTGAGTCACTGAAAAGACATGGTGCATTGGGTCCGTGGTCCAAGAGACAGTGTTAAGAGTCAGACAGGAGTCAGGTGGGGATGAAACAGTACAACGAAGTGAACCACTTCCCCCATTGTGTTTCTCAGTTCACATAATGAGCACAAGACATTTTTAACTTCCCATTTGGCATTGGCAATTGTAGCTTTGAGATGCCAAGACCCTGCACATGACAGCCTCTGCCACCTGATATGCCCAACTGGCCAGCCAGGATGTGATTTTGGACAATCAGCATGCAAACCTGGAGTCCATGGCAAACATTGTTGAAACTGGAGAATGGAGCAGCAGGAGTGTTTGCTGTCACTGAAACACATTGTTCCAATTTGTGGTCATCTTACAGAGAAGGGCTTTGTTGAATTAGCTACAAGTAACAAGACTCACCCATGTTGAAAATAATTGAATAAAGTATTTTTTTAAAAACATACACACACAATGAAAATGACAGGCCAAAAAAAAAAAAAAAAGGCTGAAGTGCTGCTTGAAGGAAGAGGATAAAACCTATTGGATGAATTCCACTGTTTTATGGCTGGAAAAGACTATACATCCATAAACTGGTGTCCAGAAACTTGGGAGCCATGTTCTGCCTACCACTGTACCGTCATATTGTCTCAGGGGCAGATGTTTCCTTCTTTACATGAAATGTCCTACAAGACTGTATAGTTTGTAGATGTTTATAAAGTCATCATTGGGCACTCCGTATGGTTAGCTGAATGTTGAGGTTGTGGTGCAAGTCTGTGGAGATTTTCAGACGAGGACAAAAAAAGCATCCCCATTTCACAATCTCCTTTCCCACCCCTCTCCCATTCCTGTCACGGTATGGAAACAAAAAGATTAATACCTACCTTTTAGTGTGACATCCCTCCCCCACACTAGCAGCCCAGGAGTGAATGGAGCTTGAACGGAGCCCCATTCACTTCCTGGAATGGAAATCCAGGGTGTTCTTGCAAGAGGACGATCGCATGGGAAATTCAAAAGTAAAAAGGAAAATATATGTAAAAACTTAAAGCAACTAAACACACTTTAAAAATTACAAGTAATCTGGGGAGTGTACAAAATAGTGTGTCATTTACCTCATTGTCCCAATCACACCTGGAAGTGTTCTGGCATGGACCTCCCGCTGATGCTGGCATTGCGCCAGCATAATAGGGCACCTTGTCCACAAGCATGACATTCTGTCATAGCAAAGGAACGGGGGATCTATTCACAGCTTAGCTTGTCAATAAAAAGCAGCACCAGCAGAATGGCAGCAGTATGGGAGCATAACGAGATGGGAACAACATCGTCTGAAATTCAAGCCCTTTAGCAATCTCCTGGCATTCGTGTAACACCATATTTAGCCCGTCTGATAATCTCCAGAGGCACAATAGCATGCCTTTTCAGCACAGCATGGAAATGTTACTTTTTGGACTATGTTTCCCAGAATTCTATGGCATGTAGTAAATGACTGGGACTTGCAATCAGAAAAGTAACTTTTCCAATATCTGTTTTTAAAGCCACATATGTATATACATCGTTGTTTGTTTTTTATTGTTGTTGTTCATAGAATCATAGAATTGCAGAGTTGGAAGAGACCACGAGGGCCATCCAGTCCAACCCCCTGCCACGCAGGAAATCACGATCAAAGCATCCCTGACAGATGGTCACCCAGCCTCTGTTTGAAGACCTCCAAGGAAGGAGACCCCACCACGCTCCGAGGAAGTGAGTTCCACTGCCGAACAGCTCTTACTGTCAAAAAGTTCCTCCTAATGTTGAGGTGGAATCTCTGTTCCTGGAGCTTGCATCCATTGCTCCATGTTCCAGTCTCTGGAGCAGCAGAAAACAAGCCTGCTCCATCCTCAATGTGACACCCCTTCAAATACTTAAACAGGGCTATCATATCACCTCTTAACCGTCTTTTTTCCAGGCTAAACATACCCAGCTCCCTAAGTCTCTCCTCATAAGGCATGGTTTCCAGACCTTTCACCATTTTAGTCACCCTTCTCTGGACATGCTCCAATTTGTCAATATCATTTTGTTAGTTGTTGTGTGCCTTCAAGTCATTTCTAACTTATGGCAACCCTAAGGCAACCTATCATAGGATTTTCTTGGCAAGATTTGTTCAGAAAGTTGTTTGCCTTTGCCTCCCTCTGAGGCTGAGAAAATGTGACTTGCCCAAGATCATCCAGTGGTTTCCAGGGCCAAGTGGGGATTTGAACCCTGGTTTCCGGAGTCGTAGTCCAATGCTCAAATCACTATACCATGCTGGCTCTATATTACAGGAATGATGAGTCACTCTATTTATGGCCTATGCCACTTTTGTTAAAGGCCTTATCGCACCATACTGTTATAATGCTATTAGTCCACTTTAACTGCTCTGGCTGCCTCCTGTGGAATCCTTGAATTTGCAGTTTAGGGTGGGGCACTTAGAACTTTCAGCCAGAGAGCCCTTAGGCCGCACTCAACTACAAACCCCAGAATTCCACAGGAGGCAACCAGAGCAGTTAAAGTGGAATAGTAGTGCTGTAACAGTATGGTGCAATAAAGCTCCTAGTCTTTACCCCAGATAAGTTTCTCTCTGTTTTTCTGTATTCATTTCTCTTTATAAAAAATGCACAACACACTAACTACATCTTTTAGGAAAGCATATTAAATTGAATGTGATGCTTCCTTATAAATCCAAGAATTGCTCTGGAAGCCTTTAGAAGAGCAAAACCCCGTGGATAACTATGTTATGACCTGCTCATTAATCTGGGAGATATAGATCAAGTTCGCTCCTTCCAGAATACGTAAAGACTGAATTCCTCAAGCCATCTCTAATACATATATATATATATATATACACACACACACACACACATTCTATATACTTATGTAGGAAGAATTGCCAGGGTCATGAGATACCCAGGTGGAGGGCAGGGCTGAGTCTTTTCCTGAATGGCACATGATTTGCCCCTCTGTGTCATAGGAGATTATCACACCAGGCTTTACCAGCAGTACTAGAGCAGGATAATAGTGTATGCGGCCGTTCCTTGTCACACAGCATTGTGCCTGTGCTGTTGGCAATCAGCATTCAAACCATTACTGGAGGGTACATTTCATTGACAGGGGAAACCCATCAATAGGCCCTCAATAGCACTACCTTTCCATTATTGTTTCTGTGTGATACGTCCCCTTCTGCTTTAGTTTCCATAGTGGCAGTCATGTGGGCTGAGTAGGTGTGTTTTTCCTCTTCTCTCCCTCTCTCCTCCCCTTGGTTCCCTGCCCTCCCACCCACCCAAGGTGACTATTTCTCTCACCCCCTCACCTGACCGGTCTATTCCCCCCATCCCCATTTGTCTCTTTTCCTCTTGAGGAATGCTTGTTGTAATTCCATGGGTTTGGTGTCCCTGTCTTATGGGTCTCAGCAGATGTGATTATGTCGAAAGGCATTCCTCAAGCTACAGTACCCACCATATGAAATTTAAAAAAATTGTCAAGGCAAGACTTGTACCCAGGACTAATCTATTACAGAACAAACTGAAGACAGGAAATGATGGAATCCCTCTAGTGGTCACATACAGTTCTCAATTGAGACCCCTAGATGCATCATTGCTGAACTACAACCTATCTTGGACAATAACACTGCCCTTTCAAAGGCTCTTGGTGGCAGGCCTGTACTTTCCTACAGACAGACTCCCAATCTCAAACAGTTACTTACAGGAAGACACAAAACACAGATGGAAAAACAGGCACAAGACCTTGCCTAAACCCCAGATGACAACTCTGGCCAGACATCTACTCAAGAAATGTCATCACAGGACTTAATCACATCACCCACAATATCAGAGGTACTTATGATATTGTACCTCCTCTAATGTGATATATGCTATCCTCTATCAACATTGCCCTTCAGTTTACTACAGCAGGCAAACAGGCCAATCTCTGCACCAGAGGATAAACTGATATAAATCAAACATTTGGAATGGGAATACACAAAAACCAGTTGCAGAACACTTCAGTCTCCCTGGACGGTCCATCTCTGACCATCGTACTTGAGCAAAAGAACCACAAAATAAGATTGGAAAGAGAAACAGATGAACTGCAATAAATCCACAAATTTTGGTCCATCAACAGTGGGTTGAACAGAGACAGTGGTTTCCTGGCACACTATACATATCACAACACTAGTTAACACCCTAGTCTTATGAAGGTGCTCTTCGACCAACATCACATTACATTCCAAAACTTTCTCCACCATTTATATGGTCATTCACCCACTCTGGCCTTAGGCTACATCTCTCCTCTTGCCTTTGTCCTTCAATGACCATCATTAAACTAACTAGTCACTTCATCACCATACCCACTAGTTTTGCATTTCTTTTCATTTCTATGGCTATTCAACAGACTGCTTATAAGGTTTGCTCTTGGGCACCAGTTCACTCCAGCATCTGAGGAAGTTGATGAAGTCTATGAAATCTTATGCTACAATTTTCTCTCTCTCAGTTAGTCTCAAATGTGCTACAAGATCCCCTTGCTTACTGATATTCCAGACCAACATGGCTATGTCTTTGGTCATCTTGGAGGAATAGAACACAACCTATGATGGCAGAGCCAGATCTGATAGTGGCTAGGACCAGATCCAAAGTAGGCAGAGCTTGCAGTCTTGTTGGCTGATAGATATAACTCTGGGTGATATAGGTTGTGGTGGCAGCATAGCCGTAGCAATGACAAGAGTAAAACAGCTGCTGGCATAATGGTGGCAAAGGGAATAACAGAGAAAGCCATGTTTGTCAGGAGATACCGTATATTCCGGTGTATAAGACGACTGGGCACATAAGACGACCCCCCAATTTTTAAGTTAAAATATAGACTTTGCCCCCCCTCCCATCCAGCCAGCCACCTGGCTGGAAAGCCTGCCCCCCACCAGCCAGCCAGCCAGCTCAGTGGCTGTAGATGATGGAATAGTCTGTGAAATTAAAGGACTGAAAACAGCTAAAAAAGCATGGGATACTTTGAAAAATCTCTGAGGTGTTCAATCTTTGGAAAGTAAGGTTGCATTAATAATGAAGTTGGTTAATATGAAGCTATCAAATCCCAAATTTTTGAATGAGCACATTAATGATTTTACAGCCACATTGGCAGACTTGCAAACTCCTGGAGAGGAACTCCTCAAAACTATGCAAATGGAAATCTTCCTGGCAAGTTTACCAAAATACAATCCCTAAAGGGAGAGCAATTTACACTGCAAAGACAAGGCAGTCATTCTCACAGCAGGGGAAAAGATCTGCTGGGCATATAAGATGACCCCCCACTTTTGAGGAGATTTTCAAGTGTTAAAAAGCAGTATTATATGCAGGAATATACAGTAAATTTGCCCTGTTGGTTCCTAAACTCCTTGGGAATGAATTGGGCACCTTGTTGATGGAGAAGGCTTTCTCTATTCCCCCCGCCCCTGCCCATGCAGCTCTGTACTGCTGGAAAAAGTCATGTGTCACTGTAACAGATCATTACACCAGAGTAATACACCAACAGGATTCTTGGCTATAGGTTTGCATAGTCCTCCATCACTCTCATTGCTTCTCTTATACCCAAACACCGATGCATAAAAGGTAGAATATGCATTCTACCTTTTATGCATATACAAAGAGAGAGTGAGGAAGAGGAAGTACTTCCAATGGGAGGGCAGTCTGGAGAGCAGTAGGACAGCAGGGTTGTGCCAGGATCTGGCTGATGCTAAAGGCTTTCATGAGGTCCAGCTGAGGGCCATGTACAGTCCTTGAGCCATAGGTTTCTTCCCTCAGGTTCATAACATGCCATTGTGAAAAAACTAAGTGTGTTAGTACTGGGATCTGGGATAGATAACAAATGTTGAACATGGAGTGAATTCATTATTGGTACTGAACTGTGCAAAAATGTAGCAATTCAGAGCCTGGGCACATTTGTGTTAGTGATAGTGTGTTAGCAGTACATTGTTAAAGAGAATTAAAATATTAGACTGCTGAAATAAATTATGGCCAAATTTGATCACAATCAATACACATTTCTTCAAAAAGTAATATCTTAAACTGTTAATTCTTTACTCAAATTACTGTTGACCTCTAAATATTAAATAGATTTTTAAAGCTTTTCAATAAATTCGACGTAACAGACTATTTGTAGCAAACTATCTCCTAGCTCTGTGTCACATACTTAGGACATTATCAGATGTGGCAAAAATTGCACAATTACGACATCATAGTAGCATGAGCGGGTCCCACCACCATCACACCACATCCCGCACCCATGGCCAATCTGTGCTCGAGCCATGAATAAAGCGTCAGTTTTAATTGATGGGTTAATCCATCAACAGATCTTCAATACTGCTTTTTTTCATGGTATTGAAGAGCATGCGAAACCACATCCTGCTGTCATCGTGAGATTACAGTGTGAATGGGCAGGCCTCTTTCCCCCATCCCCATTGCAACTGAGAAAACTCCCAGGTGACAACATGAAGACAATTGACAGGATGCTCTTTTTATGAACTTTCCCCTTTTGCTGGCAAGTTTTTATGTTTGTTTCAGTGCTTGTGTGTACATTTACTTTGTTAATTAAGGTGTTTTTGGAAGTTTAAGCGTGTTTGTGTCTTCGTGCGAAAACTGTCAAAATTTTGCCCATGCTAAATTGCGGAAGTAAACTCCCATTCTTAAAGTGCTAGTAGTGGACATGTGATAATTCCATGGCAGTTTTCTTGCATGATTACTGCGACGTGCGAAAGTAAGTGTTATAATACCACTATGTTTCCACTTTCCTCACTTGTGGAATTACAGCATTTTTAGATGCTCATCTGATAATGACCTTATTCTATATTTCCTATGGGTAGTATCATAGAATCATAGAATTGAAAGAGACCACAATGGCCATCCAGTCCAACCCCCTGCCATGTTGGAATAAACAATCAAAGCATTCTCGACAGATGGTCATCCAGCCTCTGTTTAAAAACCTCCATAGAAGGAGACTCCACCACACTCCAAGGCAGTGCATTCCACTTCTGAACAGCTCTTCAGTCAGGAAGTTCTTCCTAATGTTTAGGTGGAATCTCTTTTCAAGTAGTTTGAACCCATTGTTCCATGTCCTAGTCACTGGAGCAGCAAAAAACAAGCTTGATCCATCCTCAATATGACATATTTTCAGATATTTAAATCTTCTGCAAGCACAAGTACAAAGGGCTCTCCTTTGAAGCCCCCACCTGCCTGCCTGCCTGCCCGCCATGCCCTAAAAACCTGTTCCGGAGAGCTGGGAAACTTTCTCGGAGAGCTTTTCACCACCAGAGAAGTCTGTCAGGGGCAAGCTGAAAATCCCTATGCTACTACTAGTATCACATTGGATTTAGACCCATGTTTCTTTTCACAGAAGCAGATTAATATGGCTAACTAATGCCAGCAATTAACATCTTATATTTCTGATTGACATGGATGGCTTAGGCGTCTCAGGTACTCCTGGGTTATAGCTACTAGTTGAGTCAAGGATCTGTCTATATGGTGGATTTCCTTTGAATCTGTGAGTGACTTTGACACTTGAGGTAATGTAAGAATTTATGAAGGGAAAGCAGAGCTAGCTTATAGATCAAGGGCTAGCCTTGCCTGGGGATGTTGGGGAGCTCTAGACAGGACTGAAGTCATTAGGAAAATGTTCACTCTAGCTGTCGGCCTTAAATGCCACTTGTGGTTTCAACAGAGCACTTCACTTTCCATTTCTCCTTGTGATCTCACTTTCTCAAACACTGATTCCAATATGAAATTACCAGAAATAAAAGAGCAGCAGGCATCTGGAAGTGATTTGCACATAATTCAACAAAGTATAGGCATGTTTCTTTAAAAGACATAGGAGTTGTTCAAATGATATTTCACAAGACATGGCATGCTAGAGCACCTAAATGAATTATATTACAAAGTTTCCTCAGTAATCAACTTTTTAAAACTTGCATTAAAAGCACCTACCACTGCATTATGGAGCTGGAAGGCTTAACCAAAAATGTGCATGACAAATCTGACAAGTCTGAGGAACTGCATGTTATGTTGTTTTCTACAATGCAAAGGTTAGGATCAACCTTAGGAATAGGAATCGGTACATGTGCTAAAAGTGTTGGGTGTTAGGCAGATTTACTAGCAAGTCACTAGATTGGAATTAAAGAGAGAAGAAAAGAAGTTACATGACACTTTCCCCTTCTATTGATTGTTCTGATTCTGTCCTTGGACTTTTTCAGATGGGCTAAAAACACTGTCACAGGCACAGAACAGGGTCGAGAAAGGGCTTCTCTTTCGGACAACATCGACCCTGTCCTATGTTGCTCCTGTGCTTCCCCCGTGCTGCATCCGTTATATTGTAATCATGAGGAAACATCGTTAATAGACCACCTGTTCTGTTTCTGTCATAGAATCACGGGTGGTCTGAAAGGTGCCTCGTTCATCTCCCGTTATGCTGGTGTGATGCCAGCCGTGGGGGGAGGTTCATTCTGAACATTTCCGGTGGAGATAGGGAAAGGAAGTAAGTGACACCCTTTTCCCCCCTCCCCAGGTTACTTTTTTTTTTTAATGTGTTTTTTTGCTTGGTTTACTATTTAACCTTTTTTTTTTTTTTACTTTTATTTCTAAATTCCCCATACAATCGTTCTCTTGCGAGAACAGGTGGGATTTGCTTTCCAAGTCATAAATGCAGCCTTACAATGGCTGCATTTACTCCCGGCCAGCTGAGGGGAGGGGGAGGATGGTCTCTCACACAAAAAGATGGGTGTCTTAAAATTTTTCTTTTTATTCCATGGCATGGCCAGGGCCGGGCCAGGAAGGTGGCTAGCAAAGCAGAAACGGCGTATAAGTCCCCGTCTGAAAATGTTCCTTGATGGATTGATGGAGAGGCACTTTGCATGCTCTCACTGTACACCCTAGATTGTTGTTATGGCCCTTCAAGTTAAGTCTGACTTATGGTAACCCTATCCTAGGATTTTCTTGGCAAGATTTATTCAGAGGAGGGTTGCCATAGCCTGAGGCCAAGAGAATGTGACTTGTCCAAGGTCAGCAAGTGGGGGTTCCATGGCTGAGTGGGGATTCAAACCCTGGTCTCCTGGAATCCTAGTCCAATGTTCAAACCACTACACTGTGCTGGCTCTTACACACCATTCCTATATTAGGGATGGGCAAATTATTGTAGATAGCTGGCTGCATTGGCTCCTTCTAATGTTTTTTTTTTTGAGGGGGGGTACACTGAAGCCCTGCCACTAAAGCTGCTCCATTTTAACGGTGCACAGAGATAGACTGTGTTTTTGCTTTGAAAGCATGTGCCTTGTTTGAAAGCCAAGTTGTTTCCTTTCCTAATCACATTCCTTCACTTTAGTAGGTTTAACCTCTCTGCTGCTGACATCAACAGATTTTCCCCATCTTGGTCTTTCTTCCAGAAGGTGGAAAAAATCTTTCCCCAACAGTCCTTTCCAGTTTTTCCTTTTGCTAATACTGATCTTCTCCTTACCCCTTAAAAGATATAACCCTAGAGATGCAATCCTACGTACATTTACCTGTACATAAGTTCCACTGAAACTGTGGGACTTACTTCTGAATACAGTCAGATCCCTGTATCCATAGGGGTTCAGTTCCCAGACATACCACAGATACCATAAAGAGTGGATTACCATGGATACCGTAAACAGTGAACCCTATTAAAATAAAGGACTTCTGGTACAAACATACTATAGAGTTGCACTGGAGGACTAATGATTCTTAGGGAGGACACCTCTCTAGGCATTTTCCAGCATGACTCTATGGTATGTGTCCCTATTTTTTCAGCTGCCAATAACCGAATATTGGTTGTGCAGATATTGGTTCCACAATACAGGGGTCTGTATATTTATGCAACATTGAGCTGCAGGTCCATTTTGCACCGTGAGACTTAGGGCCCTTTCATGCCACAAAACGGAAGGACAATGATTCCACTTTCATTGCCACCATTTCATCCTATAGAATCCTGGGATTTGCCTAAGAGGCTGACAGATCATTGACCATGTAGTGCAGTAATGTCAACTCTGACTGGCAGGGTTTCAGGCAAGAGTCTGTCCTAACCCAACCAGGACATTCCTGGTATTCCATGGGCTTCTCCCAGTACTTAACCGAGCCTGACGTTGCTTAGCTTCTGACATTGGGTGTGTTCATAGTGGTGTTCTCATACATGTTCCTCATGTCCTGAGTAGAGCTTGAGAAAAGTACTTTTCTTGGACTACAGTTCCCAGTAGCCGTGGCAACTGGAGGAAACTGTAGTCCAGAAAGTAATTTTTCCAAGCTGTGATCAGGACTATCTTGAAACCTCCCACCTTTGAGCACTGCTGGGCTGTTCTGATGTGAACATCTGTTCCTTGATAAAGCAGAAGGGAGGAGACCAGAGGCATTTGCAGCAGCCAGGGGATAACCATTCTGGCTCACCCAGGCTTTAAGTTTGAGTACAAATAGATTTTGAGCAAGTGCATCTTTTAAACCACATGCATTAAAACTCTGTTTGATCTTACGTTAAGGGTACCGTGACACAGTCCAAACTGACCTGAGAGTAATTTGGATCATGCCTTCTCTGAGCAAACTTCATGCTTGTGTATTTACTAACAAAGCACATGCAAACAATAATATTTACTTACATCTGCCAAACTTGTGTTAAGTGCAGATTAAGTGGTTGATAGTTGGTGGTCTTGCTGCAAGACTTTAGATGATTGCTGCACCTAAGGGGTAGGCATCCCACTCTTCACAGCTGTTTAGGAATACATACCTTCCAACATTTCACAGATGAAAACTGGGGCACATGTGAAGAAGCTACACCAGAGTGTGGTTGAGATGCCAAAAATCATTAATGAGGCACACAATCTAGGAGGGGGTGCAGCAGTTTGCTTTTGCCTAAGTGTACTGGGAAGAACACGATGGGATGAGGTGGGAGATAATATGGTGAGACAGGGGTGCTTCTTTTGTCCCCGTCTGATCATCTTCTTAGTGTGGTGGCATTGGAAGAATAGCCTAGCTTTATCATGATTCCATCCATATCTTACTCCCCAAGCACACAATGGTTAGAGTGCCTTTCATAAAACACATCTTAGGTTTACCTCTTCTTCTGTGCATCATTTAAACTGTCTCTTGTCCTGTTGGGCCTTTTTACTGAAACAAAATGACACTAATTTTGATGTTTCTCCTCTGCCTTTCTGAAACCCAAAGTCCACACGGGGCTTCAGAAGGAACCCTGCTTTGCCTTGGGAAGCGCCCAAAGGGGCACAATGAAAATCACAAAGGGGCTTCATGAAAATCTTATGTGTCCATAGATAGTATCCAAAAGACTTCAGGTATACACAGACACAAGAGTATATGAGATCCAGACATGGAATGATGAAGTAGATGTGTTCTTGCAGGAAGCAGAATTCGGCATGTTTAATGTAAACCATTGTCTGGATGCTATTTTCAGTGAATCATATTCTTGCGAACTGTTCTTCTTCTTTTGCCATTGTTTATTTCTGTAAATGGCTTTTAAGAGAAAGAGAGGGTTGGCCAAGAACAGGTTTGGAGCACATATTGAACTCATTTCCAAGTTATTAACCATATGCTCACTGCTTTTTGTTGCAAAAGACCTGCTCAGGGCAGGATCCCAAGCCTACACTTGAGAAAAATGAATGATAAATAAGCATCTGGTTGCTTAAAATGTTGGCTTAACATGGTTTGCTTTCTTCAGCATTTGATTCTCATTCTGGCAGTCTTTCTTTCATTCCAGAGGCATACAAGTATCTTTCCCATCCATATGATTAAATGTTTTCTTTGATAAATTACTTAGTAATAAACTTTGTTTGACATTTACACATTCATAAAGAAAAAAAGTCCAACTAATTATAGGGGAGGACGTGTTCTGTTATAGGAGCCAGACTAAGCAGTTGCTTTACACATCTTCCTTCAACAGAGGAGGTTTTTATATCAGCTAATATTCATTCTTTAAGGGACATGGATTATAAATTATTCACCCAATCAACATAAAATAAAATAGAACACAAAAAATAAAATTAAAAAAAGAATACAATTTTTAAAATTCTAACATCCCCATGGAAAATATTGAATGTCTTTCTAATCTAATTAAGGCAGGTGCATTCCTTAATGCCAAACAGTATCCCATTCGTATCAGGGAGTCAAGCTGTACTTGAACTAAACAATGTTAGAACAAATTTCCACTGCACCTCCACCCCCACCCCCCAGCCACTGTAACATTATCTGAAAGTGTCCCTTTCAAACCACAATGGGAACAGAATCAGGGGGAAAAAATAAGACTATAATATTAATAGGCTTCAGCTAAACAACAAAATGCCTAAGATGGTACACTCGTTGGCTCCATCAAAATCAGAAGAAACATATAAATAAAACCAATGGGTTGGATCCAGCTGCTTTTCCATCAGCTGATTCATCTTCTGAGTTGAGTTCCATTCTAGAGTCTAAATGTAATGGACTCCATCATCAGTGGAATTTGGAGGAAACAACTGCTCATCTTCACTGGAGGTGCCTTTTCACTGGCCCCCCAGAACCTGCTTTAGAGGGCTGGAGAACTGGAATTTTATTGGTGGGTGGGTAGCACCAACAGCTAGGGGGGGAGGGAATTCTGTCATGACATTTGATCTAGGCCTACGACTACACAAATCAAGTTATTTGGTGAATAATAGCATGGCATATGAAATATTGTACACTGTTGAAGAGACAGGTGGCAGAGAAGCATCCAGCTAGATACCAGAGAATGTGATGTCAGTGCAGTCCAGAGCTACAGGAACATAACTGGACATTTCTTCAGTCCTGCTCTTGTTCCCACAGGCCAGTGAATTGCGGGGAGGGGGGATACAGCAGTTAAAAGGTGGTTTGGGGGCTTGGTGAAACTTTATGCTACATCTTCTTGCTCCAGAATCTGTTAACTATTACATACAGAAGCCGTGTTCTGTATTCATCCTGGTAGCCCTAGAAAGGTACTGTATTAAGAAACAAGAGTACTTGCACACTGATATGTCAAACAGAATGTGCTGTTTTTAAAAATTATATTTTGATGAACTCTTTGAAGGAAATTTAATATACTAAAATAGAAATGATCCAATTAGCAGCACTGTTGCACAAAACAGTTGTAAAGAACTCCTCACTACAACAGAAATAGTAAACATCTGTGATTTTTGTGTCCTGGCATGTTTCCAAAAAACTTACTTGCAGTAACAGAACAGATCCTGTCTTTCTGGGGGTGGGGGGCTGAAAAATCAATGATGTTGCATAGTTAACTATACCAGTGCATCTGGTTCACTTATTGATGAAAGATGCACAACAATGCAGCATCACAGAAAAGAGAAAAATATGAATGCATTGAGTACTAGCAACTTGACCAAACCCAACATAACTGCCACAGGGGAGAGAACAAGACCATATATGCATATGCATCCCTGTAATTTTTTTTTAAACAAAAGCATAACTAAGCAGTGCCCAAGACAGGAATTAACATGGAAACACCTATAGAAATGATGCTGATGCTGCTGAGGATCATCTTTTCAAATATTACATATCCATATTCTGTAGATACGTTTCTCCAATATATAGTATTAAGGACTTTATCATACGAACTGCTATAAATGCTGTAATTCTGCAGTTGTAGAAAGCAGAAACATAGTGGCATGATTACATTAATTTTCACACTTTGCCGCAATCGCATAACACTATCTCAAATGGAACATCGCACAACCACCTATTAGTGTTTTAAGAATGGGATTGAAGCTTGCACTATTGTAACACTTGATTTTGCACCATGTTGGAATAGCACTGCATTGCCGCTTTGACATGGCCCACGTATGTGCCTTTAAAAAAATTTCCTACTTCTGCAATATCACAAAAATGCGGTTTCAGCTGTTATGGTGAGAAGATGCCACTTCAATGAAACAAGCCAAAAACAAAGAAATTAGCAAATTAACAATTACACAAATTTAAAAAACTTACCAAGGAAAGGCAATGGTTCATTAAAAGAGTGTCATGGAGGTCCTCTTCATGCTCTCCACTGGAAGTTATGTGTTCTCATTGGGAATGGAGAGGGGGAAAGCCCACTTACACCATAATATTGGAACTATGGTGGGACTGAATTATCACATGCTCGTCAATAGCGGAAAAGAGCAATATTGACAGCTATTCACGACTTTAGCCCATAAATGAAAAGGTGAGAGAAAATAACCATTAGAGCACACACCAACCATAGTATAATGATAATGTCATGTGATAAAGGTAAGCTATTACAGCTACAATCTCAGCATAATTCTGCAATTTCAGCCTCATAAGTCCTCAGTCCAATTGTTGGAGTCAACAAGAGTTGACCCCTGAATTAATAGAAACTTGGTAAATCAATACTTATGTGAATCCCACTGAATCAATAAGTTTACTCTAGTAGGGACCAACTATAGATTTGAGCCCACAGTGAATTGGATTCAGGTATATCTTACATAATCCCAAATGTCCATTTTAAAAAGTTGTTTATTATTTATTGGTTTTCAATATTTTTGCAATAAAAGAATCCTCTCCCAATTATACATTTGGTGAGATAAGACATATGTCAATAACTTTTCACTTTTTTATGGTTCTATGTTTTGGAACCCTCCCTTTATGGCTACTGATATGCTTAATTTATGTGACTGTGGGCTTGTCTAGACTGGCCAGAATATGGCTGGCATATTCTGATCCAGGAGCTGGCCCAGATCCACCCCCCCCCATTACCATGCTGAATTGGGAAGAAGTCTGCATGCACACATCAGCCACCACACAAACATGCTGGCCGGCATTGGTGGGCACCTCCCCCTTGGAAGCCAGAAAGAAGGCCCTCAGCATGTGATCAAAGCTGGTCACATGCAGGGGCCTTGATAACATGCTACGGGTTTCCTTTCCAGCTGCACAGTGACTCCAGTGTCGGTGTCAGCATCTGGCTCTAGGCTGGCATGCAGGCATGGACCCTGCATTCCTTTGCTGGACCCATCTAGACTTTCCTGCATAATGCGGGTTTCCCCGGGTGTTTTATTAAAATGTTTTAAAAGCCTTTACCCCAGCTTCCCCCTGGCTTTGCCTTCAGCATCATCAGGACCGCCTGGAGGCAAAAGGGGGAAGAGCCTTGCATTAGGCTCCAAGACAGGGGGAAACTGGGGTAAATAGCCCATTCAGACAAGCTGCTTATCTACTAAACAATGTACAGTTGTATCTTTCACACATATATCTGTCTATTCTGAAAATATGTACAACTGGAGAAATTGGTAGCACCTACAATTGTAAAATTTGTGGCATGCAAAATAGATTCAAATCAGGGATTGCTGGGGGCAGGGGCTTTTCACTTTTGCAGCATGATACATATACTGTAGCTAGCAATGATACTACCCTCAACACACTGATTTTTGAAGCTACATAGGATTAGAACTGGTTAGTACATGGAAGGGGAAACAACCCCAGAATATCAGGGAAGAGATAACAAAAATTCAGGAGAGCTTCTACCCGTCAAATTTGACAATACTGAGCTAGATGGACCTGTGGCCTTTTCACACTATTATTTATTTATTTATTTATTTATTTATTTATTGGATTTATATCCCACCTTTCCCCCAAGATGGGATTCAAGGCAGCTTATAATAATTACAAAATACAACTAAACAACTAAAACATTACACAATACAAACGTTCAAAAAGAATTAAATTAATTATCATTATTAAAAAATAATAATTAAAAACACAGCATGAATTAAAAACATAATATCCATAATAATAAAAAATAAAATAATAAAAAATAAAAACATCTTCAACTGCCAATGGAAAAGAGAGCAGGGAGGGGGCCAACTGGACCTCCCATGGAAGGGAGTTCCACAGTCTGGGAGCAGCCATGGAGAAGACTCTCTCCTAAGTCCTCACCAACTGCACCTGTGAAGGTGGTGGGATTGAGAGAACCCCCCCCCCCGCTGATCTTAACACTCAGGCCAGTTTGTATAGGGAGATATGGTCTTTCTACACATTTCTAGTACTATGATTCCACTTTAGCTGCCATGGTTCCATCCTAAGGATCTTTGGATTTGTACTTGAAGGGAAAGCATCTAAAATTCTTGGCCAGACAGCGATAGTACCTCACCAAACTGCAAACCTCAGTATTCCGCAGGATGCAATCATGGCAGTTAAAGTGGAGTTATAGCACTATAATGGTGTAGTGTGAAAGGTTCAATGGTATGAGACTATGCTCCATTGCTGTGAAGCTGACCCAGTATAACTAGACCCTCTCTTCTTCAGATGTGCCCCAGTTGGAAGGTATGTGGCCAGGAGAAACCGAACAGAACACAATTTAAGATCTCATTTATTTTTATTGTGACTTCTTTCTGGAAAGATGGTATGATAGCACAATTCCAGAAGAAGTTGGAGGGACGAAACCAGCAGTTATCATTTGTTTGGATACTGAAACGGAAGAACCGTTCAGGGGTCCAGTGGAGTCTATGCTGTATTGTTTTTCTTCTTGTTGCTGTTGGAAGAGCCTCAAATGGAGATCTAAGGTGGAGGTCTTCCAAAGCAGCTTTCCATTGTAAAGGTTTTAATTTTGATTAAAGCTCCTTATTCTACATAGATTGAATACACTCTAGGTCTGGCTGCAGTTCCTTTCTCTTAATAGCATAAAGCAATGCATCAGTTTTGCTAAATGCTGCAAAGTACTTATAGTATATCAGGGAGATCTGTTGGACTCCATGTGTTTGAGCCAAAATGTGGAGAGGAGACTATACTTGCCTGAGTTGTATATATTCATGAGGCCAAAGGTGGTAGTAACTCAAATTCATCTTCAAAGGTCTGGAACCACTTAAAAGCATTGTCCCCTGAAAGTAACTTAGATAGGTGAGAAAAACACTGTTGTCAGTCCGTGTTATCCCAGTTGCAGATTTGGGGCCAATTAGAGGGCTTGTCTACACTATTCAGGCCTGAATCTGGCCCAATAAGGCTATACTATGTGTGGCCTTTCCCCCAAATCTGGTGCGATGCCACACATCATCCCACCCTATCAACACCAAACTTGGGAGATACCACCTTAATCTGGGTTTTTAAAACTTGAAATTTTTTCTGGAGTATACTTGAAACTCCGGAGAAAATTGTAGTGTGAACAATGCATCCACCCTGGATTCGGGGGGTGGGGAGGCAGGACAAGCGCAGCCTGACAGGTGCCACCATTTGCCCCCTCCTCAGCACCACTTTTTCATTCCAATATTGGCTGGAAAGACAGAGCTCTGGCACATATTTGTTTGCTCTGAGGTCAGAAGGAGTGGTCAACAATGTGATCACATGACTGGCTGCCTTGTTCTGACCTTGGAGAGGGCAAGTGTGCACCAGGAAGGCAGAGCCCTGGCTCTAGTTGCTCACTCTGAGGTCAGAAATAGCAACCAGCCAAGTGATCACATGGAATCCCACAAATTTCATAGGGTTTTCATAGGCAAGGAATACTCAGAGGTGATTTTGCCAGTTCCTTCCTCTGAAATATAGCCCACAGCACCTGGTATTCATTTGTAGTCTACCATCCAAGTATTAACCAGAGCTGGCCCAGCTTAGCTTCCAAGATGAAACAGGATCTGCACATTATATATAGCTATAATAGTAGCTTTATAATCCATTAATTTGTCTAACCCTCTTTTAAAGCTTTCTAGGCTAAGGGTAGTCACCATATCCTGTGGACAATGAAATCCTTTGGCTAAGTACGGACTGTGGGAAGAAGTACTTCCTTAAATGCATCCCCAATCTCCCCATTCAACTTTATCAGATGATCTCAGGTTCTAGTATAATTTTTACATACCATGCATAATTTTATACACTTCTGTCATGTCCCCTCTCGCCCTTTTCCGCTATGGTTCACAATGTTAGCATTTTTCCTCATATAAGAAGATGCACCATCTCCATCATTATTTTGGTTCCCTTCTCTGTAATACTCTGTATCCCTTGCAAGAAATAAAAATGTGGCAAACCATCCTCTCCCTCTAAAATGTGAATTTGCCTTTAGACAAGGTGATAGTGTGTGAACCGGGAGGCTTCACAGTTGGATTCCAATTTTGGTTCTATTTTAGGAAAAGACCAACGCTGGACTTTTATCAGATGAGCCCCTTAAAACATTATTTTGCTGATATTAAAAAAAAAAATCCATTTTTATGCCAGCAAAAGAACTCCCACCACCACCACCACACATACCTTGCTTTCCTGGCAAAGGCTTCCCAGCAATGAGAGAGGAAGTGAACAGAGCTCCATTCACTTCCTCATTAAAAATCCCACAGATTCTCACAAGACTTCATCGCACAGGAAATTAAAAAAACAAACGAACAAAAACAACAAAGAAAAAGTTTTTAAAAGCAGGTACACACACACAAAAACTTCCAAGTAACCCAGGGAGGGTCATAAAAAGTGCATCACTTACTTGGATGTCATGATCTGACCAGGATGTTTTCACACTGGACTTGCCATTTTTGTTGCATTCACATGAATACAATGGTGCGAGGTTTCATAAGCCAACAATGCCAGCAGTAAAGCATCACAGGAATTTTAAGGGGTTAGGGTTTTTTTATTGGAATAAGACCATTCTACTGAAAAATACACCCGACCACAAAAGGCCATAACAATAACACAGAAATAATATTAATTGTTTTCCTCTTTTCTTACTAATACAAAAATAAAACTATCTATCCTAACACTAATACATTTTTCCTCTTAATCTAAACGCACTATAATCACATTATATTTACACAATACAATTATACTTATTTGGAAAAGAAAAATAATAATAAAAGATTAATTAAAAATAATACAAAATTATACAAAATACAATAATAATAATAATAATAATAATAATATTTATTTATTTAAAATATCCTTTTAAGTTATTGCTTGGGTTATCTCACTAAACCACGGCCAAAACTTTTTCAGCTTCAGTCATCAATTAAAAAGTACGGGTTTTGTCAGGGACATAAATGTAAAAGGGCAATGTCGTGTGGTACATGCACCCATTCGCATTTATGTGGCATCAGTATGACGCCATATTTAGTGCGTCTGATAAAGTCCACTGTCTGTTGTATTTGGTAAGCCATAGAATACAATGTAGCCCATGAGGCACCTGTTGCATGTACTCAGACATGGAACAATCCCAGGACTGCCCAATATTCTCACGGCCTCCAGATCACAGAATCCTTTCAGTATCTTTGTTTTCCCTTCTTTCAAAAGTTACAGCAAGTGTACATAGTACACAATAAAGATGGGTTGCTGCCCCTGATGGACTTAGCAATCAAAAGTAGAAACAGGCCAACAAAGGAAGAGGGGAGAAAGAGATGAAACAAAAAAGGGAGCGTTCAAAACAAACATGATTTTTCCACAGAAGTTTCCTTTCAGAAGTTCCCACAGTTCATGCATATGAATGTGATTAGTTGATGAAAGGAATTTACACATTACAAAAGCCAGATGAAATAATGTAAAAAGTTAAAGCCAGAATGTGTTGTGTTGCCTAAAATTTATGAAAAATAGCCAAACATTTTTTAAAAAGTGGATACAGGAAAGAGATAACACTTCTAGAAACTCACAACTGTCTGGCTTCTTCCTGATAATGTTCAGTTACAAAACAAAACTGTAGAGAATTATAAGGAAGATGGAAAGACAATTCTGTTAAAAACAGCAGTATAAATAAATGAAACAATGTGTATCCCATATATTGGTGGAGTGCAGATTTTGTCTCTGTCGCCTGGAATTCTATTTCTTTCTTTTAAAAAGAAAAGAGAAGGGAAGGGGAAAGAGGAAAAAAAATGTTTCTTTCCATGCATATCTCAATATTTAAAAAGTCATAAAGCAATCAAAAATGGAAGCAAATATAGATTGGAAAAACTGGAAACAGACTCTGAAATTTACCAGTTTATCCCTCCTATGCACATAATGAACATAAATTGGGTAAATGGGAACACCTAACTTTACATATACAATAGCACTCCCATATCTGCTGATTCGCCAACCATGGATTCAATTATCCATGGTTGGTGATGGGAGGAAGGCAGGGGGGAGGAGAGAACTGCCCCCCATCCCTTCCCCTGGAAGGGCTCCTGTCGCTGCGGTGGCGATTGTGGAGGTGAAGGGAGGGAGAGGAGAGAACTGGCCTCGTCCCCTTCCCCCTTTGCCCCCATGATTCCTGCCGCAGCAGGGCCATGGGTGAAGGGCAAAGGGGGTGGAGAAGCAAGCTGGCCTTGTCCCCTTCCCTCTTTGCCCCTGCGATCACCGCTGCAGCGAGGCCATGGTGGGGGTGAAGGGGGAGGAGGAGCGAAGTCACCCCCTTTTCCCCCGGGATGCCTCCCCAGGATGCCATTCAATATTATCCATGGAATTCACCATCCACGGACACCCCCAGAACCAATCCCGTACAGATGCGGGGGTGCTACTATAATTGCAATTTAGATAAGCACAGTTTGCAAGCTTTTAAGACGGGAAAAGATGGGAAAGACTATTTGAATTCTTTCATTTGTTCATACATTCCTACACACACACACACATACACTCACACTCACACACACACACACACACACACACACACATGATACCTTGATCTTCTGCTTACAAACTACACAGGGTGGTTAGCCATAGTTAAATAATAAAATCAAAACAAATTATAATAATAAAACAGGGGAAGTCAGCAAAATTCATACAGCAAAAACCTGTATAAATTACATAGTTAGGAGCTGCCAAAATGAGAGCCAGTGTGATGAATGTTGGACTTGGACTCTGGAAGACAAGGGTTCAAATTCCATTCAGCCATGGAAACTCACTAGGTGACTTGGGTTAGTCATACTTTCTTAGTTTCAGAGAAAGGGGATAGCAAGCCTCTTCCAGAAAAAAAAAGTATCCTCTTGCCCTGATTCACTTCTGGATATTCCAGACAATGTCTGAGGCCAAGCCAGGGGGAAGCCTTTTAAAATGTTAAAACAAAAAACAAAACCAACAACAACTGGGAAAACCCTCATCATGCAGGAAAACCCAGATGAGTCTGGCACAGGAACACAGAAGTCTATATCTGTGCACTAGCCTTATTGACGGACACCTCGGTCATCGCCGCTGGTGTTGCTCTGAAGCTGGGAAGAAGGCCCCCAGCACATGATCCGTGCCCCCTCTATGTGACCAGCCTTGATCACATAGTGAGGGCCTCCTTCCCAACTTCAGAGAGTGTGATGATGGGCCTGGCATGTACATACTGACTTCTGCCCAGTTTGTTGCAGTAACAGGGGGACGCTCTAGGGCCAGAATACTCTGTATAGAAGGTGGCTTTTTCTGGCCAGTGTAGACAAGGCCTAGGATGGCCCCTTCTTTGCTGTCTTTTTGCTGGCAAATGAATACCTTTTTGCTCCAACAAATTTGGGAATTTGGGTTGTTTTACAAGAAAGGCACTTTTTATGGTGCTGCACTGCTTTTATATTTTCTTTTAAAGTAATTTTAAATGGTTTTAATTTTGTTGCCAGTTTAGTAGTGTTTTAGCTTTTTGTATGTTTTTAAACATGTGTGTTTTTATTGCAATTCTCTCTCCTTTGCAAGCCAACTTGAGTCCCAGGGTGTGTGTTTTTGATCTAGGGCTGCCAATTAGGATCATCCCAGGCCCTGAGGTTTACGGGCCAAAAACTGAGACCTGTTGTTGTTCTTCTTATTATTTTCATTTCTATCCCACCTTTCTCCCACCAATGAGACTCAAGGCACCTAGGGATGGCCCATGGTGATGTCATTAAGTGCTATGCATTAAATATTGACCACAGTTGCTCACTGGTTGTCATTCAAACACACACAGACATGGAGCATACTCTTCATTTTGGAAACAGAGAGAGAAATCTTAGCTAAAGGACTTGTTCTGAGATCTAGGTGAAATAAGGAATTATTCTTTCTCAGTTACTTAGGGAGGTGGGATAAGAATTGTGAAACCATGGGTGAATCCACACTGTAGAAATAAACAGTTTGAGACCACTTAAAGTGCTGTAGGTTCACCCTATGGAATCCTGGGATGTGTAGTTTTACAAGATCTTTGGCCTTCTCTGCCAAAGAGTGCCGGTGCCTCATGAAACTACAAATCCAGGATTCTGTAGGATGGAGCCATGCCAGTTAACGCGGTGTCCAATGGCATTATTTCCACAGTGTAGATGTACCCTTAGCCTACATACCTTTAGCCAGAATATAGATGAAGAGCAAGAGAGAGAAGAGGGTGAGTCCTGGCTCCACAATAACTAGGAGGGAAGGAGGAAGGTAACTGAGCAAACAGATAGACCTCTTGGAGAATCTTTGCAAGTTTCAGGAACAAATCCAATTAAACCTAGCAAGCTGTAGCAAGCTACTTCTCTGCTAGCTGAGCTTGAGATTTGCACACAGTCCCCTCCTCTGGCTGGGATCTGGACCCACCAACATGGGAAAATATGTACCCTCATCTCCTGTCTGGAGAAGACTCATGAAAACTGGAGACTCACATCACCTTGTTTTGTTTTTCTATGGGTCAGGTGGCATATGATATGAAAGGTCTCTACATTCTGGAGAACTGTTGCCAATCAGAGTAGACTTTGGGCTAGGCTGGGGAAGTCAGCCAACAAAGATCCAGGGACCAGCCCTGTCCCATTTTCACCCTTAGACCTCAGTGGGCTACATTTCTTTTGATTAAAGAGCCAGTATGATGTAATGGCTTGAGCATTGGAATAGGATTCTGGGGACCAGGGTTCGAATCCCTGCTCAGCCATGGAAGCTGGCTGGGTGACCTTGGGCAAGTCACACTCTCTCAGCCTCAGAGGAAGGTAAAGGCAAACACCCTCTGGAAAAAGTCTAGCCAAGAATACCCTGTGATAGGTTTACCATATGTGGGAAATGATTTGAAGGCACACAACAATAACATTTTGATTAAATGCTATTTTGAGCCTAAAACAGGCATGGGTGTGTGTGTATGGGGCGAGGAAATGGCTTTTAAATGCCAAGTCCTACAATGAATGGCATGGTGACTTCTGTTTTTGTGGGAGGAGTCAAGGAGGCTTTGGTTGAAGCCTGGTAGAGGCCTATGGGCCACAATGGGGTGCTCTTGCTGGTCTCATCAAGCCCATGGCACACACAATTCCCACTACCTTGGTTAGGTGAAAAAACAGTACAACCCAGAGCTTGGCAACTTTACTTCTTGAACTATAGCTCTCATAACTGCCCAGCCTGCACAGCCACTGGGAGTTGTAGGACATTTTCAAATGGGGGGGGAGGAACCGTGTTTCCTCCATACTGTGGGTGCGAGAAACGCACCACTTTTATTGACGGAAAAAAGTCAATAAAAAACGATGCCTGCAGCACGGAGGAAGCACAGGGAAAGGTCGGGAGGAGGACGGCGCCATCTGAAATGGGGTGCAGTGAGCGTGACAGCCCCATTCTTCTCCCAACCTCCTTGGGTTTTTTCCCCCCCGTTTGAAAATGTCCTACAACTCCCAGTGGCTGTGCAGGCTTCTCCCAACCTCCTCGGGGGGTCCCCATTGAAAAAGTCCATAGTCTTAAAAAAGGAACATTTCCAAGCTCTGTTGTGACCTGGTAGAAGGCAGCTTTCTGTATTAAAATCCCTAACTGGGAGGGTGTTTGACTGAAACCCTAACACAAGCATTTTTGTTAGCATACATTCTTTCTCTAGGCCACTCCTGTTATTTCACTTTGTACCCTAGATTAAGGATCATGCAGGGTTCTGTGAACAGAGGTGACTTTCATCCTCGAAAGGGACCCCTACCCATCAGATCCTTCAGATCCCTAGACTCAGGGTTTTTCTCTAAAGGAATGCCTTTGTTGCATGCAGAGAAAATTCAGCAAAGTTAATGGAAATATCCTTACTGACGTCAGAAAAGTCAAGCTTTCATCCTTAGGAGCTTCCTAAGGTAAACAAAAAGGCTTTACCAAATAATCTTCAGCATTCATAAGGTGGATGTTTAACACTGCCATGGAATGTGGTGTATTTGAACTGGAATACTTCAGGTACCAAGTATTTCAGAAACCAAGGGCTGCCTCCCATAGAAACAAGTGTGAGTTATATAATTTGGGATTGGATGATAATGTGTACAGAAAGCTTGTTAGGGAAGCATATTTTTCTTAATGTCGGAATACCAGTCCAAGTGTATTCTCTGCAGTATTGTACCATGTATGTCCCGCAGAAAACACAACAATAAGTATAAAATAGACATTTCCCCACAGTCTTCCAAAAGCATGATTCCTTCCATGAAGAGGGAAAGAGTTCATCTCCTCCTCACAGTATAACATAACCCATGAAGCAGGCTTTCTAGTGATTTGCAAGCTCTCCACTCTGGCCCAGTTTATAATCACTCTAGGGTTAAATGGCATTCTGCCATTTAATTAAAGCATTTAGTTAAAGCAGGGTTGAGCCAAGTGAAGCCCACAGGCTGCATTTGGCCACCCAGGGTTATTTGTGTGGCCTCCAGGGCCCCCCATGGATCAATTTCTTTTGTTCCAAAATGCTCCAGAATAACCTCTAACAGGTGTGGAAGGCATTCCCACCACACTTGGAACGCCCTGCCCCTCCCCGGTTCAAAACATTTTTTTTCAGAATTTTTCAAAGAAACATTTATTTTTGCTTCAAAATGACCCAAAATGACCTCTAAGGTCCCAGGGAGGCCCAAACACATGGTGAGAATGTCCCCCTGTTCCCCATATGGCATTTGGAAGCAAAACATGTGTGAGGTTTTTTTTGGTGGGACTAAGGATTTTATCAGACAATCCCCTTTAAACCTTCTTTTGCCGGCATTAAAAAATCCATTTTTATGCCAGCAAAAGAACGCCCCCCCCACCACACTTACCTTCTCTCCCAGCAGAAGGCTTCCCTGGCGATGAAGAGGAAGTGAACTAAGCCCCATTCACTTCCTCCTTTGAAATCCTGTGAGACATCATTGTGCAGGAAAAAGCATAAATAAATTCAAAAATAAAACACAAAAAGTTACAAAAATCACATAACACTTTAAAACTTCCAAGTAAACCAGGGAAGGTTTAAAAAGGTGTGTCATTTACCTGGATGTCAAAATCTCACCCAGACATGTTCATGTTGGACCCGCCATTGACACTGCATTCACATGAGATAAATGGCCCGAGGTTTCACGCGCTGGCAATGGTGGCACAAAAATGCCACAGGAGATCTATTGACGGCTTAAGCCATCAATAAAAAAGTACTGGGTTTTGAGAAGACATAAAAGCAAAAGGGCAACGTTGTCTGATCTGTGCACCCTTTTGCATTTATGTGGAGTCGTTATAACACTGTATTTAGTGCATCTGATAATGTTCTAAGTGCAGGAGGTGCAGCCCTCCAAGGTTTCCTAATGTGCTACCCCTCAGCCTTCCACTGTTGCCCACCTTTGAGTTAAAGAGTTCCCTCCTTTTAGACTACAAATAAGAGTGTGTGGTCCAATATGGATCAGAGTATTGTATGTGGGTGGAGGAGGTTTACATACTCCTCCAAATACATCTTCCTTTATTTTAAACTTTGGACCCCTCCACACAGGGGCTGAAAGTGGGGTTCTATTGGAAAGGCTGTGGCTATTTTCCAGTATCTTCTGCAATTAGCAATCTTCAACCATCACTGCAGCACCAATGCCTTTGGTGAGGGAAGAAGGAAGCCGGTGGCAAAAAGGGCTGGCAGTGACAGAACTGTTCTCTTTACATTCCCAAGCTTTCTTTAAGATAGGTTCCCGAGTATGCTCAAAATTGCTCATGGCTTCTAGGAAACTAGTGGACTTTTCTTTCCAGTACTTCCTGCCACTGTCCATTGAGCCAAGGGATACTGAACACAACACTTCTATAAGCCTTCCTTATAATCAATATCTTGGCATTGAGCCCTCCATTGTTTGCCAGGCTCCCCCAATGCCATATTCCTCTCTACTATGGCCATGTGTAGAGTCCATTATAAGCCAGCCACAAATCTTTGTGGGACTTTGGGTTCATTCTGAGGTCACCATTTCAACCACCAACACCCTCAGTTATAAGACTCCTTTTTTTTTTTTTTTTTTGGCCTAAACCCTCCCATGTAATGATTTTGATTGTGAAAAATGGGAATGGCACCAAAACTAACTTGAGAAGCAACTCCTAGTAGTAATCTACTTGTCTTCCAAAAGTAACTTGAGAAGCAACTCCTAGAAGTAATCTAGAGATCTTAATTGTATCTGGCTGGTGCTAGACATTAATGAAATTGTGAGGCTTCACTCAGGAATTAAATAAGAAATTCTAGGAAACTGTTGATTGCGGTATTGAACATAACATTCATATGGAGGGAGCCCAATCACTTCAGACCCTTTTCTCTTTGCCTGCCTGCTTCATATTCATTTCTTCCCTGTGCTTTCATTCTCAATTATTTTCTGCACTACTTCTTTGCTGTGGCGTGCTCTACTAGCCCTTTCATCACATTCTTTCCTCTGAACATACATTTGCATGGGAAAGACAACAGGGAGAAACCTTAGACTGCATGTGAACATGATGAAAAGGTATAAAAGAAGCCCAAGGCCGCTGCCACTTCAGTACCCAGTTAATGTTCACTGGTATGCCTTTATGGTAGCTCTGGTTTGACAACTACAATGATGATTAGAAAGAAAGATGTTCCCCATCACCCGAGGGCATCACAGCAGTAGAGTAGCTCAAGAGGGAAGGCACAAATGACAGGAGAAAACCAAAAGAGTATGTGTGCTGGCTTATATTTTGGAGAGAGTCCTTCTGGGAAGGGCAGTGTTATTTGGTTTGCTGAACTAACTTTCTTTCTAAGTCTATGTTTATGATCAGAGGTTAGAATATGTGCCCCCGAGGCCCAAACCAGAGAGGTAGCCCAGAAGGATACCATGGTTGATGGTACTGAAAGCCACTGAGAGGTCCAGTAGAACCAACAGGGACACACTCCCCATGTCCAGTTCCCTGCGTAGGTCAGCCAGCAAGGTGACCAAAGCTGTATCTGTCTCATAGCTAGGCCGGAAGCCAGAGTGAAATAGATCTAGCACAGGAATGGGAAAAGTGCAGATCTCCAGATACTAGTAGACAGCGACTCCCATCAAACCAGTGGTGATGAATGCCAGCAATCCACAACTCCTGTAGACCTGCACTTTGTTCACCCCCAATCTATCAGTATTGTCACCCTTTCCAGTGGGAGTAGCTTCAGAAGCATAAAACCTGTACAACTTTTTCCTTTACTTTCTCCATCTCGTGTAAGGGGAAGGCATTTGCAGGCAGGAAGCCCTTGTTTGTCCTCTGTTTCCTCTCATTCAGTAATTGGAGTGGTTGGTCAGCCATGATTTTTCAGCCTCTATTTCAAAGTACTACACCTACAGAGCTGCACAGCTGTGAAAAACCACAATGTACTTCTATTTTAAAACTTGCCTTCTTGCACAGCTGTACAGCTGTGCATGGGTTTACCAGCCCTTCTTTGTTTTCCAGCCACCTGAAACAGCCATATGGCTTCCCACATCTTTAGAGAGCATTGACCTGGCAAGCGAAGCTGGAAAACTGAGAGCTTTTTTTTTTCAATGAGTAAGAGAGTAGCATAGCCAGTGGTAGGCTATTCTGAGCTACTTCCTTGAATGCCCTCTAGGTTTTAAATTCAACACATGAGTCAGAGTACAAGATGGGATTTTTCAAAAAGAAAGGCCTAAATAGAGATGCCAAAAGCTCATTATAATGTTAATTGATAACTTCCCCAGGGATTCTTTCAAGCCCCAGTGGAAGTTTTTCCGCCTGTTGAAAAGCCTGTTTAACCCTGTTTGTGTTTTGGTTTGTTCTTGTGTTTGAGAATTAACTGCTTGGGAGCCACTGACTGTCTCAGGTGTAGGCCAGGTGCTGTTCTACTTAAAAGCAAACTGGAGGCATAATATTTCCATTGGAATGAATGGTAACCACAGGAATTAATTCCAGAAGAGAAAGGAGTAAAGTGAGATCAAAAGGTTGGAGGGAGGAGCAATCTACATTATGAATGTTGGAGTTTAGTGGCAATCTAACATGCTGGATTGTTTACTGCTAGAGAAAGTTAGGTTGAATGTAACAGAGAAGCTTAGGTATTTCTTTGGTGCCATTTTTAAACATTTTCCATTAATGAAACAGAAATCATTAATTTATTTACCCTTATATGTTGGTCAGTTTTGTTGACGAATTCTCCTTATGGCTTGGGTCAGAAAGCAAGGTGCCAGTTTTGCAACTGGCTCCAATAGTTGTACCTTTTAGAGATGTAATTCTTCCCTAATTTTCTTCTCAAAGGGCCGAATGAATAATTTTAGTAATTATTAGTTTTCAAAAACTATTTGCATATTAAGCCATATTGCATGCATGCACGCATGCACACAAACATGCATACACACACAAATTATTAACTTTATCAGACGCATAAAATATAGCGTCATAACACTGCCACATAACCATGAAAGCTGCCAATAGATCCCCGTGGTGCTTTTGTGCCGGCATTGCCAGCATGTGAAACCTCGCACCATTGTACTCACATCAATGCAGCATCAATGGCTGGTCCGACAAAAACACTTCCGAATGAGATCTCAACAGCCAGGTAAGTGATGCGCTTTTTATGACCCTCCTGAGATGACTTGGGGCCTTTAAAGTGTGTGTATGTGCTTTTTAAAAGTGTTTCTGTCTTATTTTTGTTTTGTTTTTTGAATTTCCCATGTGATGAAGTCTCGCAAAAATCCACGGAATTTCAAAGGTGGAAGTGAGTAGAGCTCCGTTCACTTCCTCTTTCATTGCTGAGGAATCCTTTGCCAGGATTAGAGGCAAGTGCAGTGGGGGGGGTGTTTTTTGCTGGCATAAAATGGATATTTTTATGCCAGTAAAAGAACACTTTTAAGGGGCTCATCTGACAAAGTTCTATATGCTTTTACCCTGCCGAAACCACAGGGTCTTGTTTTTGATGTGCTAGGTGGGTCATACCTGATCTATGCTTGCTTTTTCTTTCCTGTGCAACTAAGCTTTCAATATACAATCTCTTGTTTTGCATCTTCCCATGTGTCTTGTATATTCTTTTCAATATGTGGTGCTGAGCCACCATGTTGGTTGGTTGGTTGGTTGGTTGGTTGATGCATGACACTCTGAGCACCTGTAGGCTATAGCTTGCTAATCTCCCATTTGTGTGAAATCACAGAAACCATGATGGAGAAAGACAGGTTACCTATCTGTAACTGTAGTTCTTTGAGTGGTCATATGTGAAATCACACAGACCGGCCTCCCCTCCCCTCATGTGTCCTGCTGTTCCTCGGTTTCATTGATGGTGCTTTTGGTGGGCTTGGTATTTATATACTACATGGAGGTGGTATATATATATATATATATATTCCACAGAAAGCAGCATTTTCTGTGCAGAAATAGACCACATATTTTGCCCAGAATAGAATGCACCAAAAAAAGTTTTTTTTCTGCACATAACAACTATCTGCAAATTCTGCAAAGATTATCTACAGTCCATGATACTCCTTTCCATGGTTTATTGACTCTCAAGAAACACATTGTTTGACTATTTTTTGAATATTACCCCCATTCTTAGTGTCTTTAGTGGTTTGATCTTCAGAAATTAGATTAATTCATGCATAGCATCAGAATAAATATGTTGTACTGCTGCAGATCAAGCTGCTGCTAAAATCACAAGAACAGGCCAGGCATTCCTTCATCTTCCCAATTAATTGGCCTCTTTTGCTGGACCAGAGATTTCCATATTGGTGCTGTTGCTTCTTTTCCTTAGTATAGTCACCTTGCTTACGTATATGGAGAGGAAAGGTAAACACTCAAGACAGCAAGGAATAAGAACAGAAATAGGGAGCTCCAGAGGTTGGCCACTGGCTCTTTGCTGGAATATGGGAATGTGGAGCAGCTGCCCAACAGTGCCAGGCCATGATGGCATCCCTGCAATGGATGAAGCTTCTATCTCTACATCAGCCAAATCTATATGTATAGAATATCTGCTTGGCAGGCAGGGGCAAAAAGTACAGGAAACCAATCGACCCCCTGGGGGAAAATGATGGCAAGCAACCTACCCCCTAACAGTAATAATCTGATTAGAAGAAAAGTATATATCAATATAGGTTTTCTCATTTGTCTTTCATCTATTTTGGAAGGGGAAAACCCCACAAAATCACCTTCCCATTTGTTACCATTGCATCATCTATGATGTTCCTTCTGAGTGTTTTGTGTGAATCATAGCGGAAAACTGGTTTCCTATTTAATGTTGCCCACGCAGTCCCAAGTGTTTGGAAACTCATCTTCAAATGTTGGTAATATGGATTTATATTTAATGTGGACTGATAGAAGTAAAATATTTTCAGAGAGTCTGGAGTCTGGTAAAACGATGTTTAAAAAGATACATGTTTGGTAATTGCAGAAAGTGGGGTAACAGGAAGAAATCTTTTTTTAACATTTGGAAAGTTGTTGGCATATTTTTAGCAGAGGAATAAGTATATATCTCTCTGTGTTCATGTTAATGCTCCTCTTTCTCAACATCAGCTCTAAAAAATATCTCCAGCACATATGCTGCACTTTTGCTCTCCTTCTAGCTTGCCATTCTTTCAATTTTTTTTCTATTGACAGATCCTGAAGATCTCTTTTTTCAAGTTGCATTTATTTAAGTCAGGATCCTGTGTAAAGATAGAGTAGCATGAAGCCCCACCAGGGCTGCTGGAGAGTACTGTAGAAGAGGCAAGTAGTGAAACATTTACTAAAAACCCAGGGGTAAATGATAATGTTAATAATCAGGAAAATAACCAGGAGAACATCTGGGTAAGGACATACAGTTATTGTTGACAGAGGAAACAACTCACACTGGGAGCTTTTAAGTATCAATGAACCCCGTTGGATCCCAAATTGCATCCACAGAATCATGATCAAAACAATATGCTTTACAATTTATTGCTTCCCATGTAGAGACAGCATGGTGCACTGTAGTTAAGTATAATGCCAGACCTGATGTCAGAGGAGATTATCAGACGAGCCTAATAAACCGGGACAGGGACACACACTATTGTGAAAGGATTTCCCTTTCAGACGACATTGTCCCCGTCCTGTCCTGCTCCCATGTTGCTTCAGTTCCATCCCCCTTTTTTAATTAACGGCTTAAGCCATTAATAGATCCGTCGTTCCGTTTCTGAAACTGAACGACCGGAGTGTGAAAAGTTGCCCGTTATGCTGGTGCAATGCCAGTGTTAGTCGGAGGTCCAGAGTGTCAAAACACTTCTGGATGCCTCCCTTAAGCTTAACAGTCCTCCACTGATACCGGGATCACCCCCCTTCATTGCCTGATTGCCCCCTCCCATCACTGCCCAATCGCTGCCCAATCACCCCATCCCATCGCTGCCCTGTTCCCCCCCAATTGCCCCATCCCATTGCTGCCTGATTACTCCCCAATCACCCCCTCCCAATGCTGCCCGATCATCCCCCCAATCACCCCTTGATCATCCCCACTTGTCCTCACATTGTCCCCTTGATTGCTCCCAGCCTTTCCCTTTAAATCCCTGACTCTCCTCTTCTAGCGAGAGCAGCTGGGATTACAAACCAGGAAGTGAAAGAAGCTCTAGATCTTTCACTTCCTGGACTACCTTACACAATTAAGGTAAGTCTGGAACTTTTTGTTCTGGTGCTGGGACGGGGTGGAAGAGGGGTGGGAAAGGAGATTGCAGGACAGCAACACTTTTTTTGTTCCCATCTGATAATCTCCTGCAAAATAAGAAGACCTGGGAATTGGGATGCTGCTCCTCCACTCACTGCCCTTGTTCAAATCAGAGGTGGATAGATGAAGAGCATCCAAGGAATGTTGTAGGGGCCTCTGGACCTTGCTGAGCCACACCTACCCCATTTTAACAAAACTTGGAATGATTTTTTTTTACTGTTCTTTAAAAAAATATTTTAAAATGACAAATACACAATTGAAACAGATAAAACACATATGCAATTATAATGTGCTGTTACCTTCCCTGACACCCCCTGCCCCATATCTATCTATAATAAAATAGCAATATTTAATAATTAGGTCAATATTTAATAATTAGGTCAAATGTGTCCTTCCTCGTACTATGGCCATTAAAGTCTGGGAAATTCCCCAACTAGGAATCCCAAAGACAAACACCACTCAGTCAGATATGCACTTAAGGAGGGGCCTCCCCAAATTCCAAAGAGATGTTAATTTGCAAGGCAACTGAAGATCTGAACACCTGACTAATCCTATCAGCTAAAGCTGGGATACTCAAACCTGTAAATGATCCCCATACTTCTACCCTTCCATAAACAAAAGGAAGTTGCTTCCTCCAATCAATCGCAAAGTATCTGCACATTAGGATGCCATTAACACATCTGGAATATCTATTATCGTACCCGAGAAACATTGTCTTTCATTGTAATTCCCATCCCCTGAAGGCATATATTGACTATTAAAACTCCTTCAAAACTGTCTTCAGTGTCTTCAGCTCCTCCTCCTACATCCATGCTACTGGTTTGCTGACTGACCCTCAGAGCTCACTCTGAGACCCCACAAACAACTCCTTCTCTATCCCTCTATCCCAATAGCTCCTATTTTATTCACCAGTCTTGTGTGAATGTCTGAAGCCTGAAAGTGTGCATGAATGTTGTTATTGTTTTCCCAAATAAAGATAATTTATTGTACTATCTAGCTTAATGTCTCCTCCTTAGTACTGGTAAACATAGGACTTTTTCAGATGCCCTAAAACCCATAAGCGGAGGTCAGGAGAGGTACACGGCTATCGCGTGGCAGGGGATCTGTTTCAGACTATGCAGTCCCTCTCCCGTTGTCGTCCGTGTTGCTTCCATGCTTGATCTATTGAAAAGGTGCCACTTTTTACTCACAAAAAAAAACTTCTGTGAGTAAAAAGCAGTGCCATTTCAAGAGATCGAGCACGGAAGCAACACGGACAACCACAGGAGAGGGATGGCGTTGTCTGAAATGGACCCCCTGCTGCACGATAGCCACGTACCTCTCCCGACCTTCCCTGACGGGTTTTAGGGCATCTGAAAAAATCCATAGGTCAAAAGATTCTGTAATCTACTGCCCCCTCTTGCATAGCTAAGCTGAGTACTGTACATAAATTCCCCAAATTAATGTTGATATTTCAAGGGTCCTTAAAACCCCTGAGCATTTTAGGGTAACAGTATTGCCTACCAAACGAGAGGTATATGCAAAGACCATCCCTATATCAAAACATTGTATCTAAGAAAACAATAATGTCCCAAGAGAAAAAGCCATGTTGTTATTGTTTGCCTTCGAATCATTTCTAACTTATGTCAGCCCTAAGGTGGACCTATCATGGATTTTTCTTGGCAGAATTTGTTAAAAGGGTGTTTGCCCTTGCCTCTGAGGCTGAGAGTGTGTGACTTGCCCAAGATCACCCAGTGGGTTTCCATGGCTGAGTGGGAATTTGAACCCTGGTCTCCCAGTGTCCTAGACCAACACTCAAACCGTAACACCACTCTGGTTCTCTAAAAATGCTGTGTCAAAGAGCAAGGGCTTGTTTAGATGAGAAGAAATAATGCAGATGGATGTGCATTCTTGCACATCTATAGCAGCAGTAATTTGTCTCCATGGTTGTTTTGTGTTTGTGTGTGTGTGTGTGTTTGCAAAAGTGAATGTATGTGAAGCTATCAGCATTTGAAGCACACACAGAGCCATGCCTGTGAATCAAGATGGCAACCAAGAGTACAGCATGTTATTATTCTCCACACCGGTTATTGCCACTGCACAGTATATTTTTTAAGACTTGAAAATCAAAGGTGCACAAGTGCGATCTTCTGCTTATAAAGAGCTCTTTTGGCCTCCCCTTCTTCTAAATACTGTGCATCTCATTCAGATCTCATTGGAACAAAAGGCATTCTCTGCAAATTCTATGACAAGCCCCAATATGAGATTGTGGAGACATTGGTGTATGTATGTTTTGATTGACATATGTAATAAGTGGAGACCAATCACTAATAAAGTTGTGTTCATGAAGTTCATTTTTTAGAGTGTAATTTTCTCATAAGTGTGAGTGACAACCCCCCCCCCCCGCCAATTGTCTAATGATAAGTTATGCAAACCCTTCCATTTATGAGCCGTCATTAATCTTGCCACCAAGATTGCAAGGTGAAAGCTTTTTATGGGCAAGGTCTTTGTTTTCATCTGCAAGAAGTGACAGCAGAGCCACTAAAGGTTGTACCATAATCCTCCTGTTTACTTATTTTCTTCAGTTCAATAAAAAAAATTGGACCAAAAATCTTTGACAACAGGACACAACCACCATATGTGGAAAGGGGTACCATTTTCATTATAGTTTCTCTAGCACTTGACTAATATTTGTTTGTTTATATAACTAAGTTTTAGCAGAAAGTTGTCCCAGCAAAATGTAACCTTAAAATTAACAAAATAGAACCAACAAAATAGAACCTTAATTTTTTCTTTAAAATTATGTTCTTCCATCCTGGCTGAAATTGATATAAATGGTGGGGTGTTCTACATGAATGACATAATTTTTTCACTGTTTCAAATTTTTGGGGTCACGCTGTGGGGGCCAGAACAGTGAAAACAGGGATAACCATGCCTGCTGGAGGCTTCCAGAGGTTCAATTTGGGGATGTGAAGGATGTCCACCAAGGGCTGTGCAAAGGTCCCCTGGGCCACATGCTGACCAGTGGCTACAGAATTCCCACATCTGTACCAAGTGGTGCCATGGGCATACACCTGAGTTCACTCCCCTCACTTTGGGCTTTTTGGTGTGCTGATGCTACACAAGCACAATATACATTTAAACACAGTGAGCCCTGGTGCCAGTTGGGAGTGGGCAGGAACCATTGTTTCTCCCAGATATATAGATATTAAAAGAAGTAAACTCGGGGCAGGGGGGAAAGCAGGCTCAGCATCACAAACATGGCTGAATATACTTCACTTGCAAGCCTTATTCCCACTAGTGACTACTAGAGGGAGATGTAAAGACTATTGATGGAAGCTTCAAATGGCTAGCCAATATGTTTTCTTCCTCCATATTCTTTGTAATCAGAACAGATAAGGAGTACTTGAATTCATTTGTTCACCTGATAAAGAAATTATAATGGGTTAATAAGGAAGTAACTGAACTTATCTGAGTGGCCCAAGTCCCACTTATTCCACAAGTAAGATTATCCTTTCTGTTAAATCAGAATGCACAGTGTGACTCCTGAGTTATGACAACTGTCTTCACCTCATACAAAGCCACATACAAATTTCAAGTACCGGTATTTGCATAAGGCCAAAGAGTACATTAGTATATTTGGGCATTTGTTGGGTTAGCTGGGTTCTGTTCATTGTCTTAACTTGTACTGCCAGCACAAACTGTGGAAATTACAATAAGTATTTGACCTATAAGTCATGGTAATTTTTCTGTTGATTTCATTGGGAGATAATTTTGCAAGTAAGACTTGATAAATTTACCTGTTATTTGCATCAAATCTCTCTCCTGCTTGTTGTTTTAATGATAGCATAAGTGTATCTTAAGAAAAGGATTGGTCTGGAAGGAACATTTTACCCAAAGGGTGCTCAGCAGTGGCTCCTCTTCGTCTTGGAAAGATGTGACCAGTGGGGTGCCACAGGGTTCTGTCCTGGGCCCAGTGCTATTCAACATCTTTATCAATGACTTGGATGACCGAATTAGGGGCATACTTACCAAATTTGCAGATGACACCAAATTAGGAGGAGTAGCTAATACCCTGGAGGACAGGATCAAAATTCAAGATGACCTGGATAAACTGGAGAGCTGGGCCAAAGCTAACAAAATGAAATTCAATATGGAGAAATGTAAGGTACTGCAGTTAGGGCGAAAAAATGAAATGCATAGATATAGGATGGGGGACACCTGGCTGAATGAGACTACGAGTGAAAGGGATCTAGGAGTCCTAGTAGACCACAAGTTGAACATGTATCAACAGCATGATGCGGCAGCTAAAAAGGCCAATGCAATTTTGGGCTGCATCAGTAGAAGTATAGTGTCTAGATCAAGGGAAGTAATAGTGCCACTCTATTCTGCCTTGGTCAGACCTCACCTGGAATACTGTGTCCAGTTCTGGGCACCACAATTCAAAAAGGATATGGACAAATTGGAGTATGTCCAGAGAAGGGTGACTAAAATGGTGAAAGGTCTGGAAACCATGCCTTATGAGGAGAGACTTAAGGAGCTGGGTATGTTTAGCCTGGAAAAAGGCGGTTAAGAGGTGATATGATAGCCCTTGTTTAAGTATTTGAAGGGGTGTCACATTGAGGATGGAGCTGACTTGTTTTCTGCTGCTCCAGAGACTGGAACACGGAGCAATAGATGCAAGCTCCAGGAACAGAGATTCCACCTCAACATTAGGAGGAACTTTTTGACAGTAAGAGCTGTTCGGCAGTGGAACACACTCCCTCGGAGCGTGGTGGGGTCTCATTCCTTGGAGGTCTTCAAACAGAGACTGGATGGCCATCTGTCAGGGATGCTTTGATTGTGATTTTCTGCGTAGCAGGGGGTTGGACTGGATAGCCCTCGTGGTCTCTTCCAACTCTGCAATTCTATGATTCTATGACTCAAGCCCAGATTTTTAAGAATTCAGTCCTCAAAGCTCTGGTCTTGGATGTTTGAATCATTCAGTTTTGGATTTTCCCTGATATGTATTTTTTTTCTCAGTTCATATTTTCATTTTCTTTCCTTTCCAAATATGAAGGGATTTGAGGATTTTGTTAATTTTTTTTTAATCAAAAATGAACTACTGTAAATTCTCATACATCCTAGACAGAAATAGCTTTTTTCCACACTGCACTGCTAGAATATCTGTGATATATGACAATGTGAGAATGCTTCATGTTATCTTGGAATAAAAGGAGGATCTCTTTCTCATTGGCTGCATGTGGCTTCTGAGGAGCTGGCATTACATGTTGATCCTGGGTTACTCAGAATGTCTGTAAGAAAATTACGGTAGCTGTGAATCTTTGTTTTTACATTTGGATGTTATTGTTTTACTGTTGTATTAACATTACGATGCTTGAGTGCAGTTTAGAAAGGAAGCATTTTTGAAAAACCTGGAAAAAAATTGTTTTAAACTCCTAATTCTTTCCAAGAGTTTTGTGTACATATGCTGCAGAGGTTGCTGAATGTTTACTGTGGAACAAACTCGGTCTGTTCAGTGGGCTCTCTTCTAGTGCCCACAGGATTGTTACCTTACAGCACAGTCCTAGTTATGCCTACTCAGAAGTAAGTGACATTGAGTTCAATAAGACTTACTATTATTTATTTATTTATTTATTTATTTATTTAAAGTGTTTATACCCTGCTCTTCAGCCACAAAGGTTCTCAGAGCGGCTTACAAATTGTTAAGCAGTATCACCTACACATCTACACCGCTTTTTATAGTGTGCGAGGCACTCTCCAGGCAGTTTCCAATGTGTGTTAGCTAATTGACCCCACAAGCCAGGTACTCATTTTATCAAATGAAAGGACGGAAGGCTGAGTGAACATTGGAGCCCTTGGGGATAGAACTTGCAACATTGTGGCTGCAGTACTGGCACTTAACCACTGTACCACCAGGGCTCCCTTACCAGTGAATATGTATGTAATTATAGGGCTAATGTAACATACCCTCTAGGAATGTTGTAGTCTCAGTTAATCTCAATTAATTGAGACTATCTTCTGTTGTCCCACTTTTTCAGCTCTTTTAAAATGTCCCAGTATGATATTATGAGGCATCAGTTTACATTCTTTGGTTCCTGGTCATTTCTTTTCCTGCCAAGAGCCCACCAATTAATTTCAAATGTCTAACAGATGGAGCTTAGAAAAGTTACTTTTTGGACTGCTACTAATGAATGGTGGGAGATTTGTTGCAAAAAAGTAACTTTTCCAAGCTCTGGTAATAGACCAGTTAGGAGGCAAGTGAACACAGGGGTTCACAATATATAAACCCCACACTCCTACCCAACCATTCTCTGAAGATGCCAGCCACAGATGCAGGCAAAAAGTCAGAAAGAAACTATTCCAGAACATGGCCTCACAGCCTGGAAAAAAACCAAGGAAAATCAAGTGAACACACTTGTGCACAGACAAGATATGAAAGTCTAAGGGGCTTACTGCACTTCAGAGCAAAGCAGCAGTGCAGGTTCTGTCTTCCATGCTGCCTTACCACATGACATCATCGTTCTTCTGGTGTTCTACTGTTCTGTTCCCATGGGAGACCGAGGGAAACCGCATCTTTTTGCTAACGGGTTGTTGTTGTTGTTAGCAAAAAGATGCTGATTTACCTTGGTCTCCCTCATGACAGCAATGGAAGAATGACGACATCATGCAATGGAAGACAGAACTTTCCTGCTGTGCTGCGCCTTTACTTCGGAGGGCAGTGAGCTCCTAACTTATAGGAGTTCTTGGTTAGTGATGCTTCCTCCTGTGTGTATTCATAGCATTGCCCCAGAATAGGAAAGTATATGACATGATGGCATGAACCCTAGACAAACAGGGAAATGCTGCAGATCACATTGCTTGCCACACTGTGTTCTGCAGAGTTTATCATGGAAAAAACAATAAACCAGCTCATTGACATTGTGAGATATTTTAATATGTTCATTGTAAAACTTGTTGGAGAGAAAATAAATAAAAGCAGCTTCTATACAAGAAATGTGGGGAGTGAAAAACTAAAAATAGGCATTGCATAAGTAAATAACCAAATAATTGCTTTAGAAAAAAAACAACCTAAAAATAGGTATCACTTAAGTAAAGCTGTAAAATTCTATTTCAAAAAACCACAACTGCCTAAAGAAGTAATCGGAGTAGCAATGTGACAGGAAATGGAAAGAGGAAATGTGCATCACTTCCAGTGAAAAAAATTTCAGAGGGCACAGGTACGCAGCAATTTCCCGTTCTAGCAATATAACTCTTTAGCACTGTACAGTAGTCACATGACTATTCATTTGTGAAGAGAACAAATAATTTCCAGGCAACTAAGGAGGGGGTATTTCTACAAATGGGAAGAGATTTATTATTTGTATGCTTTCAGGCTGTTAATGTTGACATACACAGACCTCTTTACACCAATGACGTCCAATGAATTGCAACCTGAACTGAGGGCTTTCTCTTTTAAGTCCCACAGTGTTCAGTGAGACTTCCATCCAGGTAAATATGTATAGCATTGCTGATTAATTACATTCATATGTGTGGGCAATTGATAGGTCAGTAATGGTTGTGGATTTATTTGAAAGATTGTGCTGAATCTGAAGTGTGAGGCATATCAAGAGGGTGGGATTGTGGGTACATCTTTTTATATAGACACAATCCTGGCCCAACCACCAGATAGGGATGTAAATTTTTGACTATTTCGTCTTCACATGCAAGGACAAATAACTTCTGTGGTTATTCTCCCCACTGTGGTGGAAAACAAATATTCCCATGCAGTATTCACCCAATATTCACATGTCCCCAGAATGTTTCAGGAAAATTGTTCTGTGCAGAAATACACATAGTTCTTTTGTGCACAAATGGGGCACAAAAACACCAATTTTTTAACTTTATTTTTTCACAAACTTATAACAATTAAACTTCCACAAAGATAAACAGACCCCACATTCACAACATAAATCAACAGTACCATATAATACAAAACAATCCCATCCTAATAAGATAAAGGGAAAAAAACCCCACAGTTTTATCTAAAAGTTAAAACAGACAAACACTAAATAATTCCTCCTAGTTACTCTTCTAATCAGAATATTATTCTAGCTTCTTCTCTAGCTTCTAAAAAAAAAGTTAATAAGAAAATAGAAAAGAAGAAAATGTCCCCCTAAATTCTCAAAGTTATTTCTGTCTTTAGTCAATGTTGTTTCAACACTATCACATTAGCTTTACCATTTCATTAGATGAAGCTTGAATAGATTATGAAATAACATCTACATCTACAAAAAAAAAAAAAGGAATATACATAACTGAGGCAGTTTCCACTCAATGGGTTTACATTTAAAAACATTGTAAATTATCCTTCCCTTATAAATTTCATAAAAGGAGCCCAAGTTTTGTTAACATCTGTAGATTTTTGCGAAAGCAATAGAGATAGTCTGTCTTCTTCCATCGTATCTTGTGCTTTGCAGAACTAATCTTCTATATTTGGAACAACAGAATTTTTCCAATGTTTGGCAAGGAGTATCATTGCTGATGTTATCAAGTACAAAACCACTCAACCATATTGCCTTTCATATTCTTTACTAAGAGAATTAGTCATATTCAATAAATAAGTCTCTGGATCCATAGGAAATTTTATCTTAAAAATTTGTTGAATTGTCTCCTGAATTTTATTCCAAAATCTTTTAATTTTAGGACACCTCCACCACATGTGGGAAAATGACCAATTTCCTTTGAACATTTCCAGCATTTATTTGATTTGGTTTTGTATATTTTTTCTAATTTCACCAGTGTAAGGTACCATCTGTGCAACATGTTTAAATAATTTTCCTTAAGATCTTGACAACATAAATTTTTGCGTTTTTCTCCAGGCATCTTCCCAATTTTCCAAATTAATCGGATGGCCTACATTGAGTGCCCATCTTATCATGACTTCTTTTATAGGTTCTTGTTCACATTCTTCTTCCAACAGTAATTTATATAATTTTGAAATTGTCTTTTTGTTACATCCCCATATAATTTCATCTAATTCATTCCTTTTCAATTCAAAACCTTCTAAATTCAAATCCTTTTTTAATCTCTCAAATAATTGCTTATAAAGAAACCAGTTTATTTTATGGTCTTCGTGTTTATGTTCATCTTCTAATTTTATAATCCATTTATTTTGTTCATTTCTTTTAAAAATATCTTTATAAGTTAACCAGTGTCCATTAGTGTGCCATCATTCATAAAAGGCTTCCTGTGGTGAGAGCCAAGTTGGTATCTTCCAATAATATTTTTTTTTTGTCTCATCCAGATTCTTAACAATGCTTTATGTATAAAATGATTATTGAAATCTTTCTTTTCTCTCACTTTGGAGTACCACAGCTAAGCACGCCACCCAAATCTCAGCTCATTACCTTCCAGTTTAAGAAGTTGCTCATTTTTTTAAGGAGATCCAATCTTTAATCCAGGAAAGTGCACAAGCTTGATAGTAAAGCCTAAAGTCAGGTAGAGCCGGTCCACCTTTTCCCTTTCCTTCCATCAATAATCTCCATTTAATTCTGGGTTTCTTGCCTCGCCAGATAAAGTTAGTCCATTCTCTTTGCCAAGCAATGAAAGGTTTGTCATTGATGATAGTAGGTAGATTTTGGAATAAGAAAATTAGTTTTGGTAACACGTTCATTTTTATTAAGGATATTCTTCCAAGTAGAGAGAGTTGTAATTTATTCCATTTGGCCAGATTAGTTTGAGTTTATTTCCAAATTGTTTTATAATTGTTGTCAAATAATTCAATGTTTTTCATTGTGATCCAAATTCCTAAATATTTGACTTTCTTTTCCAATTTACAAACAGGTTTTTTTTTTTTGTCTAAGTTTGGTATCATCCATTTCATTGTGTTTTTAGTTAAAATTATTGTCTTCTTCTTGTTGATTTTAAAACCTGACATATCTCCAAATTCTCAGGGTATTTTAAGTAATTCTTCAATTGTCTCAGTTGGATTTTCCAGAAAAGCCTCCAAATCAGTTATAAAAATGAGTGGGGATAATGGGCACCCCTACCTTGTACCTTTCGTTAATTGAAAACGGATTAGTTTTCTCACTGTTTATAATTAATTGCCCCGTTTGTTCAGCATATATCTCATTTATTCAATTTATTAATGTGTCCCCCATCTTCATCCTTTTAAATAGTTCCTTTATGAAATTCGAGTTTAATTTGTCGAAGGCCTTTTTGGCATCAATAAAAATCATTGCAAACTTCTTCTCAGGATGTTGTTCATAATATTCAACTATGTCTATCACTGTTCTTATATTTTCTCCTCAATTGGTGCATGGGTAAGAAACCAGTTTGCTCTCCATGAATAATTTCTGTCAACATTTTTCAATCTGTCTGCTAAAATGGAAACAAAGATTTTATAATCTAAGTTCATAAGTGATATTGGCCTATAGTTGTTTATATTGGTAGTGTCTTTACCTTCTTTTGGAATAAGTGAGATAATGGCATTTTCCCATGTACCTGCTAATCTTTTAGTTGTTATTTTCTTGAAAGTCTTGTGAAAAAGCACCAATTTTTGTACCAAAAAGCCACACTTGTGTTTCTTGAAATGGGGCTAGAAATCACTATCACCATTACAAATATGTAACCTAGAATTACGCATTGTAACTGATTCATATTAATGGTCCCTATGTATTCATGATCATGGTATTATTTCCATGATCATAAAAGTCCTGCAATCTTCCTTTACTGGGCAACAGCTATTGTGAGTGATGGAGGTCTGGACGCAGCAAACTGACATTTCAACTTCCCCCCACCCTCCTTCCAGTGATCTCTAGGATAAATTAGGACAGGGATGCTGCTTTTGATTGTCACACTGGAGATTGCTGCAGGAAGTGGGATGGAAACATAAGTATACTGCACCCTGATCAATAGGAGAACAAGCCTCCATAGCTTGTAGTGGCTGCTGCCAAGTAAATGTGGGGGTGGGGATGTCAGGCCAGGAGACTTAGGACTTTATCAGATATACCCTTTAAAAGTTCTTTTGCTGGCATAAAAAAATAAATGTTTATGCCAGCAAAAGAACTCCCCCGCCCCCAACTGCACTTACCTCTACTTCTGGCAGAAGGCTTCCCTGGCAATGAAGACAAAGTGAACGAAGCCCTGTTCACTTCCTCCTTTGAAATCCTGTGCGATGTCATCACATGGGAAATTCAAATATAAAATAAAAAATAAAACACAAAAAGTTACAGAAAGCAGATACACACACTTTAAAACTTCCAAGTAAACCAAGGAAGGTTTTAAAAAGTGTGTCACTTACCTGGATGTCGTGATCTCACCCAAAAGTGTTTGCGCCGGACTACCATTGATTCTGCATTCACGTGAGTTAAATGGCCCAAGGTTTCACACGCCGGCAATGCCAGCACCAAAACAGGATGGGCAATTTATTCGTGGCTTGGCCCATCAATAAAAATAAATGCCAGAATAATGACAACAGAATGGAAAAGGACGACGTCATGTGATAGAGCTTCCTTTTGTGTTCACTGTCATTATTCTGGTACCACATTAGCCACATCTGATCATCTCCTTTGTTAACTAGGTAGTGTCTCCTGGCCCAGCCTCCCCCAACCCTCTTTACTGGGCATCAGCCACTAGAGTGATGGAGGTCTAACTAAGTAGCTGATCTAGGATCTCGGCCAATTTTATTTTATTTTATTTTGCTCAAAATTGTATTTTATAAACAAAACCCACATTTTTTTGGGTGGGGGGACCCAGGCCAGCTGTGTTTCTTCTTGTGAAATAATTTCCCACAAGCTTTTGGGGGTGTACAACTACTAGACAAAAACTGCATAATTTTTATCTCTGTGTTTTCCTACATGACCAGGTTTCTTGAATGTCAGGAAACCCACTTTTCAGCCAAGTAATAAGGAAAAAAATGAATGTTGTCTCTAGTCCTACTGCCTGAGGTGTAGTAAATGGTGCTATCCATCTTCATAAACCCAAATGCATAATACCCAAATCCAGCCAAGATATTTTAACAAATGAGGGAGAAAATCTATAAGCACCTCTCCCAGTGCCTGCTAGTAGAAATCTATTTAATAACAAACAAATAGCTATTTTCTGCTCTTACAGCCCACCTCAAATGCTCTCCTTGATGAGGCCATCTCCCAATCACCTAGGCCCCGTTTACACGGCAAAATATTCCCTTAAATAAATCACTAAGATTCCTAATTGTTCCCACACATTGCGCCACAATATCACCTCATTCAGAAGTGGGGGAGCTCAAAAACTCAAAAGTAGCATGATAGGGGATTTCGCTACTTTTACCAACTTTTTGAAAAGTAGTGTGACTTAGCACATTATTGATTGTGTGACTTACCATTTCGGAAAAGTCTGTGTGAACTACCAGCAATCTTTCCGATAGTCACAGCAGAGCTGCATTGTGATTGGTTGGGCTGTCCAAGGAGGGGGTGGGCTTGAGATGGAGGAGCCTGAAATGAAAAGATCAAGCCCCTGTTGTTTTCAGCCATGGAAAAAAAATCCAGCAAGCTATCTGCTTAGCTGTGTGTGAGAGGAGAGGGAGGGAGGGTGGAGAATGAGTAGCAATGGGCTCCTCCAGCTGTTCGTTCACTTGCACTCCTCTGATCATATTTGTGTGAAGGAGGGGTTGATGGGGAGGGATACCTTCTCTGGCTGAAACGGCTTTTGGAAGAAGAGGCATGAAAACCAGCAGGCTTTCCTCAGAGGAGGGAAAGATCAGAGCACTTTCTCTCTCTCTCTCTCTCTCTCTCTCTCTCTCTCTCTCTCTCTCTCTCTTTCCCTCCCTCCGTCTCATCTTCCCCCAGATGTGCTTGGGAGGCCACGCCCCCCACCTTTGCCTGTCTGAACCAGAAAGCAAAAAAATAAACAGAGCTACCAATTTCCCAATAAATCATCTAAACTACCTGGCACTGGTGCGAAAAAGCACTAAAGCGCAAACTATTACAATAAAAACTGCCGTGTAACAGAGCCCCTAGTAGTAGGGCTGGCCCTGACACAATCCACTGAAGCAAATCGTGAAAGCTAAACTTTTTTTTGTTTTGTTTTGTTTTGTTTTTTGTTACAGTATTCAGTGGCTTCTGGTGGCTCTAAAATCAGTGGGGTAGTGAGTCTGATCAAGGTTTTAGTGTGAACTTAAGGAACTATCCAGAGTGCTGAAGTCTATCTCTAAAATAGAACCAGCACCTTTCAGCAGATTCAACACCCAACTGGTATGGAAGCCACTAGCCACCACTGGTCCCACAGTAGCTTGGTATGTGGACTGCAGCTTCTCTATACTTGTCACTTGTGTGACTTTGATGTTCATTTAATACTACACCAAGCTGTAATATGAACGTAAGATAGAAATCCTGCCGCATTGCAGATGTTGTTGGACAAACCTTTGCCACCATAGTCAATAGTGAGGAATACCTAGAGGGCTGATATATGCACCAGAATGGTATAGTAAAATGAAGTCAAAGACATATCTGTGTTAGTCTGAATCAATAGGGAAAGGGATCTTGTATCACCTTTGGGACTAACTGAGAGAAAGAAGTTGGTACCATTAGCTTTTGTAGACTTAAGTGTACTTCATCAGATGTATGGAGTGAAGTGCCTAGGAATAGACCTTTATAGCCATGAATGAGATGGTTCTGTGTGAATAGCAATAGAAATGCATAACTTGTGGATTCACAAGGTCAGTTTTAGTGATGGTCATTGCAAGAGAAAGGCAAGAGGAAAGATGTTGCCTAAAGCCAAGTTGAGTAGATAACCATATGAATGGTGGAGTTTGTGTAATATGGTGTAATGCTGGCTGGGAACCAGAAGGAGATGTAATGAACTGGCTAAGAGAGCCCTCATGAGGCTGGGGTGTTAACTGGTGTTACAATATATATAGTGTGCCAGCTTCCCCAGCTAGGTGAACTGCTGAACAGACTTAAGCACAGATTTGCCGATGGCAGTGTGGGGATGATGGTGTTTGTCCTGTGATGCAGGCTGGTAAAGAACTTCTATTTTCTTCAGGTTGACTTCCAGCCCAAACAGCTCTGCAGCTGTTGCGAAGCATGATGTTAGGCTCTGCAGAGCTGCTTCTGTGTGGGCAACAAGGGCAGCATCATCAGCTAAGAGCAGCTCACAAACAATGGTCCGCCCTGGCCTCACATCGGGAAGCATGGAGACGCACTATCCACAACACTGCAGCCTTATTTGAGAACTCCACGCTGAACAAGTTTTGAAGAGAAACGACAAAAAGAAAGAACCACAACCCAGAAACATCACCCAAGGAGATCTTCTGCTGTGCTTTCTGCAACCGGACTTGCTTATCTCAGATTGGCCTTTTTAGTCATCAGTGCGCTTGCAGAAAGCACAGGATGAGTCCTTCCTGAATCTTCGTTTGCGAAGAAAAGCCAGAGAGAGAGTGAGAGAGCGAGAGAGAGAGCCAGCAAACCATTGTCTCTGTTTAACCCACTGTCAATGGACTGGAATTTGTGGATATATTCCAATTCTACTGTTTCTCTTTCCAATCTTCCTTTGTAGTTTTTTGTTGTTGTTCAAGGATTACTATTCTGAGGTCTGACATGGAATGCCCAGTGGTGTAGTGGTTTGAGTGTTGGAGTAGGACTCTGGGCAACCAGGGTTTGAATCCCCGCTCAGCTATGGAAACCTACTGGGTGACCTTGAGCAAGTCACAATCTCTTGGCCTCAGTAGAAGGCAGTGCCAACCTCCTCTGAACAAAACTTGCCAAGAAAACCCTATGATAGGATTGCCTTAGGGTTGCTGTTAGTCAGAAATGATTTGAACACACAGCAACAAGCAATATGCAAAGACATTCTGGGTCATTTGGATCTTTTCAATTCAAATATTTTTATCCACTGCATTATTCATTCTTATTTTCAGCTCTTCCTATCTTTTGGACTTCAGGTGAGTAATTTCATCACATATATAAACTCTAAGGGCCTTTCCACACTCTGAAGAAAAGCAGCAAGGGAGCAGGAATGTTCTGGGTTTTGCGCTGGTTTACTACATTATATCATTGTTCTTCTGTCTTTCTTTCATTCTGGTCCCCTGGAAGACTGAGTTAAAAGGGTGTCTTTTTACTGTATGTGTGGTTTATGCATTGTGACCAGTCTGCACATAAATCCTACAGCAGCTAGAGCCTATGCAAATTGATGTCATCACTGAATGGTACAAACTACTGTAATAGGATGCTACAAAGTTGCTGCATTACTGCACCTACATTTTGGGCAACAGCCCTTCTCTTTCTCCTCAGTTGCCATTCTGTGATTGCAGCCAGGAAATTCATCGAGTTCTCCTCCCTACTCCACCCCATCCCCAATGTGTCCTCTCTACAGCATCACTTCCATTCTTGATGCTCTTTGAAAAGGAAAGGTTGACCAGGAATTCCCACACACCAAGGAGAGGAGAGCAAAACAATAACATTGTGAGATTCATCTCATCATAGAAACACTTTTCCAAACCGCACACCTCTGCACTTTGCCAAGCAATTAGAAAATCCTTTGAACCCATCATATTCTCAAGTAAGTTTCCTATTTGTGCATATAAGATAAGGTTTCCTGGCCCAATGCTAATCTGTAAATGCCAACATTGCATTCATAGGAGCCGTGCACCCCTTTGTTAAACCTTCACACAGATCATAGATCTCAGTAGGTAAGTAAATAAATGTCTCAACATTCTTGGCACAAGTCTGACCTAAAGCAGGGATGTTTGCCTAACCACATCCTGGGGGAAAGGGGGAGGGAAGATTGTTGCTGTTGTGTGTTTTCAAGTCATTTCCAACTTATGACAACCCTAAGGTGAAATCCATCAGGGAGTTTTCTTGGCAAGATTTGTTCAGAGGGAGTTTGCCTTTACCTTCCTCTGAGGCTAAGGGAGTGTGACTTGCCCAAGCTCCAGTCCCAGCAAACTGGAGGTGGGCAAACGTTGTCCCCATCTTCAAAAAGGGGAAGAAAGAGGATCCCAACAATTATCGTCCAGTTAGTCTGACATCAATACCAGGGAAGATTCTAGAGCAGATCATTAAACAGAGAGTCTGTGAACATTTAGAAGGCAATGCTATAATAACAAAAAGTCAACATGGGTTTCAGAGAAACAAGTCATGCCAGACTAATCTGATCTCTTTTTTTGATAAAGTTACCAGCTTGGTAGATGAAGGGAATGCTGTGGACATTGCATACCTTGATTTCAGTAAGGCCTTTGACAAGGTTCCCCATGACATTCTTGCAAAAAAGCTTGTAAAATGTGGGCTAGGCAAGTTAACTGTTCAATGGATTTGTAATTGGTTGACCGGCTGAACCCAAAGGGTGCTCAGCAATGGCTCCTCTTCACCTTGGAATGATGTGACCAGTGGGGTGCCACAGGGTTCTGTCCTGGGCCCAGTGCTATTCAACATCTTTATCAATGACTTGGATGAGGGAATTAGGGGCATACTTATCAAATTTGCAGATGACACCAAATTAGGAGGAGTAGCTAATACCCTAGAGGACAGGATCAAAATTCAAATTGACCTGAATAGGCTGGAGAGCTGGGCCAAAGCTAACAAAATGAAATTCAATGCAGAAAAATGTAAGGTACTGCACTTAGGGTAAAAAAAATGAAATGCATAGCTATAGGATGGGGGACACCTGGCTGAACGAGACTACATGTGAAAGGGATCTAGAAGTCCTAGTAGACCACAAGTTAAACATGAGTCAACAGTGTGATGCGGCAGCTAAAAAGGCCAATGCGATTTTGGGCTGTATCGATAGAAGTATAGTGTCTAGATCAAAGAAAATAATAGTGCCACTTTATTCTGCCTTGGTCAGGCCTCACCTAGAATACTGTGTCCAGTTCTGGGCACCACAATTCAAAAAGGATATTGACAAATTGAAGCATATCCAGAGAAGGGCGACTAAAAGGGTGAAAGGTCTGGAAACCATGCCTAATAATAATAATAATAATAATAATAATAATACTTAGTTATTTATTACCCACCTCTCCCCTCATGAGGAAAGACTTAGGGAGCTGGGTATGTTTAGCCTGGAAAAAAATTGGTTAAGGGGCGATATGATAGCCCTGTTTAAGTATTTGAATGCGTTTCACATTGAGGATGGAGCAATCTTGTTTTCTGCTGCTCCAGAGACTAGAACATGGAACAATGGATGCAAGCTCCAGAAACAGAGATTCCACCACAACATTAGGAGGAACTTTTTGACAGTAAGAGCTGTTCAGCAGTGGAACACACTCCCTCAGAGCATGGTGGGGTCTCCTTCCTTGGAGGTCTTCAAACAGAGGCTGGATGGCCACCTTTCAGGGATGCTTTGATTGTGTATTCCTGCATGACAGGGGGTTGGACTGGATGGCCTCTTGGTCTCTTCCAACTCTTCAATTCTATGATTCTATGAACTTATGGCGACCCTATCAATGTGAGATCTCTAAAACACCCTATCATCAACAGCCCTGCTCAGGTCTTGCAGACTCAGAGCCATGGCTTCCTTGACTGAGTCTATCCATCTGGAATGCAGTCTTCCTCTTTTCTATCTTACCAAGCATTATTGTCTTTCCTAGTGAGCCATGTCTTCTCATGATATGTTTAAAGTATGACAGTCTCAGTTTAGTCATCTTGGTTTCTAGAGAGTCCAGGCTTGATTTGCTCTGGGACCCATTGATTTGTCTTTTTAGCAATCCAAGGGATCTGTAGAACTCTTCTCCAGAACCACTTTCAAATGAGTTGATTTTCTTCATATCAACTTTCTTCACTGTCCATCTTTAACAACCATACTGAGAATTGGAAATATGATGGCCTGGATATTCCTAACTTTAGTATTCAATGTTATATGTTTACACTTCAAGATCTTGTTTTGTTCCTTCATAGCTGCTCTTCTAAGTTCTAGCCTTCCTCAGATGTCTTGACTGCAGTTTCCATTCTGATTAATGATTGAGCCTGGGTATGGAAAATCTTTAGCTATTTCAATATCATCATCATCTACAGTACTCTGAAGTCATGTAAATCACCTGTGGTCATTACGTTTGTTTTCTTAATGTTCAACTGTAAACCTGCCTTTTCACTTTCTTCCTTGACTTTGTTCAGTAATTGTTTCAAGCTTTTGTTATTTTCTAGTGTCATCTGCATTTCTTAAATTGTTGGTGTTTCTTCCTCCAATTTTCACACCTCCTTCCTCTGAAGCATACAAGATAAACAGATGGGGTGATAAAATGCTGACTTGCCTGACCCTCTTGCCAATTGGAAGCCATTCCTTTTCTCCATATTCTTTCCTGACAGTAGCCTCTTGTCCTTAGTACAGATTATGCATCAGGGCAATCAAATGTTGTGGCACACCCATTTCTTTAAGAGCAATCCAAAGATTTTCATGATCTATATATAATCAAAGGATTTGCTATAATCTGTAAAGCATGGGCTGGGTTTCTTCTGGTTTTTGGTCATGGGGGAGGAACAGGCCTGATCCATGGCCAGGATACGCTAGCAGATAGCTGGCATATCCTGGCTTTAGATGAGCCCCAGGTCTACAAAAGCTTATGTGCCAACTTCTTTCTCTCAGTCTCAAAGGTGCTACAGGATCCCATTGCATACTTATTTTACCAAGTGTTCATTATCTGTATGCACTATGTTTTCTGAAACACCCTGTAAATCTTACAAATGTGCAGATGAGAGATGGGATGTGTTTTTTTCCTTGCAATGAGTTCAAATCCAACAAAAGTGTTTTCCATCCCTATCTCTGGTGTTGTTGTGGTCCTTATGCCACTGTCATAACTGTAAAATGCAAAGTTTTGTCTAGCTTCTTTCCTGTAGAAGGATACTACACATTCTCTTTCCATTATTTCTTGGATTTTATTTTATTTTATTACTTCTTTTGCTGGAACAAGCAGCACATGTCTCAATCATGCTGACAGTTAGATTTATTAGCTGTTAAGTGACTAATCACAATGGGAGAGAAAATAAGAAAGATGAACCAATATAATGAATTGTGGTGCTGATGAAAACAAATTATTAACCTTACTTGGTTGATGTCTTTGATCTGACCTTGCATTTTGCCACAAACATTGAACCTACAGACTTCTCCCACAGAGAACAAGGGCATTTAAAAGGTAGCTATGAACATCTTACCAGCTGAAGAAGCAATTAAAACCAGTTGTTTGAAGTACTGTATGCAACAACCTGGCAGAGCATTGCTAGATCAGAATCCTTACAGTGTTTTATATATGAACCTTTCCAACTCCAAGTGTCATGAAATTATTGTCTTTCCTCATCTCGTGATGTCCAGCTGGCAAATCATTAGCTAGCACATTATTTTCATGTAAATCTAAATTCACAAATATGTTTGCCCTCTGTCACTGCTGAGGCCATCAGCATCAGTCCCTAGATTGAGGTGTTTCTCCTGGGGCCAAGCAAAAATGGGCAGCCAAAATTCTTGTAAAATTGGAAGGAGCACATTTACCCATGCATCCTGGGCGGAGGGGAGTTCCTCAACTATTACTCCAACATTTATTAATGTTTTCCAACCTTTTCTTCAGAACTGGGGCTCAGGGTGGCTTAAATAGTATGTGGAGAGTTCCCCCAATAAGCCCAGCTATATGTCTCCCTAATACAGTCTCTGGGACATTATCAGACTAGTGTGTAAAAATGGTATAATTCTGTGAGTGAGGATAGCAGAACGTCGTGGAATTAAAGAACCACCATGGAATTATCGCACAATGACCACTAGTGGGAGTTTACTTCTGCAATTTAGCATGGATGAGATTTCAGAGATTCTTGCTAGAAGATGCAAGTGCACGTAAAACTCCAAAAACACCTTAAATAACAAAGTAAATGAACACAGAAGCATTGAAACATGCCTAAAAATGTTAAAACTAAATGGGACAGTCCATTAAAAAAAGTGTCCTGTGCTTCATTTTCCGCATTCTCACCTGGAAGTTTTCTCACTGAGGACCGCCCATTCATGCTGTGATCTCACAATTACAACAGGATGTGTTTCTGCATGTCCTCAATGCCACAAAAAAGTGATATTGACAATCTATTGATGGTTTGTCCTGTCAGTTAGAAGCAATGCCTTGCTCATGGTTGGGGCACAGAGTAACCATGCAAAGACAACGACAGCATGCGATAGCCATGCCCGTTCGTGCTACCATGACATTGTAATCCAGCATTTTTTGCTGTGTCTGATAAAGTCCTCTCTCTTCTTCTCCTAGTTAGCCTTGTGACCAAAGTAAATCTAGCTTCAAAACATTTTCAGTAAGACAAGGAAAGCTCTAAGTCAGGGACATAGCTATGGGAGAGAAAGGGGGGTAATGAAGGCATTGCCTCTCAAATAAGAATTCTACTCCCCTATTAAATTTTCCTTCAGTCCTCAAATTTCTAGCACTGCAAAACTTTTATATTTGCTATGTTTTCATTTCATGTAACTTTGCCTGCCCCCTTTTCTTTGGCAAATAATCATGCACCAGCCTTGCTGCTGCCTGCATTCGTCCCAAAAGGGGAGGGGGGGTTCTGAACATTGGGAAACCCCTTTCTTGGTTGGGAAATGAATAACTAATAAATACATCTTTCCATCACTAGTCTCATCACACAAGTGCCAAGCCCAAAGAAAGACAAATGTGTGCCACAGTGCTGGCACTGGATAAGAGGGCTCATCACACCTCCTTGTGCACAGTGGGGGTTCTTTAATGGGCCATAAATCAGGGTGGCCTTGTGGGTTGTGGAATGGGCCTGCCTAAGAAGGCAGCAACAGGCATGTTATTGTAAGGGAAATACAACTGATAGGCAAGGAGACTGTTTACAACACATGGCAGCCTCTCAGTCAGCAGCACCAGAGATAACTAGTAAATCTTTAGATCCAAGTGTCCAAATGCAATCAGCACCCTTGTAAATTTATAGATCTTCTTAGCTTTAGAGATACTTGCCTTGGAGCTTTTCGTGCCACAGATAAAGTACTACAGACATACTTTGGTAGAGATTCCAATCAAGTGTGTTTCTGCTTTCTTCAAGAGTTGTGGCTCATAAGGAAACAAAATAGTCTGCAAATGCCTTCACTTTATAGCAGATACAGATTGCTCAGTTACAGAGGAATGGGCATGTTTTCTTTTGCAGCAAAAAGACAACTGATTCCTAAGGATAGACAGTGCAATCTGAACTAAAAGAGGTACCAGCTTGTAGATCCAAGCCTCCTCCACTGGCAGAAATGTCCTTTTATTGTTAGATCTCAGCAGATAGAGCAGAACTACCCTGCTGACTAAGATTTACCAGCAGAAGAGGGTTTTTTTTAAAAAAAAGTGCATGGGGCAAGGAAGAAGCAAAGTTATACCAGACCCAGACTTCTTCCAGCAGAGGGACTCTGGAGATCACGGCAAAAACCATATCAGAAGATTGGGACAAGAATAGCAATGGGGGATATTATCAGACGACAATGTCCTTCAGCGTCCCAGTGGCATAGCGTGGATGTGAGTAAGGCATCCCTTTTTTTTATTATTATTATATAATTTTTATGTAAGGCATCCCTTTTTATTAGCGGCTTGTCTCACCAGCATTGAGGCCATGATATTGAGAACACGCTGTGCTGGGCAGGGCACGTTTCTAGGATGGAGGAACACCGCCTCCCCAAAATAGTACTCTATGGTGAACTCGCCATGGGTCAGCGTAAGAGGGGTGCTCCAAAAAAATGATACAAGGACTCCCTGAAACAACATCTCAGGCTTGGCCAAATTCATCACCAACAATGGTCCACCCTGGCCTCACATTGGGAGGTATAGAGACGCACTATCCACAATGCTGCAACCTTATTTGAGAACTCATGCCGAACAAGTCTTGAAGAGAAATGACAATGCAGAAAGAATCACAACATGGAAACATCACCGAAGGAGACCTTCTGCTGTGCTTTCTGCAACCGGACTTGTTTATCTCGGATTGGCCTTTTTAGTCATCAGCGCGCTTGCAGAAAGCGTGGGATGAGTCCTTCCTAAATCTTTCTTTGCGAAGAAAAGCCAGAGAGAGAGAGGAGTGTCCAAAAGGGAAGCCTTGTCTGCAGCAGCATTACACCCTCTTGTCTGATAATGTTGCCCTTTCTGTTCCCGTCATGTTCTTCTGATGTAGCTTGGAACACAGTTTTTTTCCACATTCCACCACGTCTGATAATCTCCAAAGCCACAATGCGAGCAAAAAGTTAGGCCAGGGTGCAGGCAGGGTAGTCCTATGTAATGTCTAATATCTCAAGGCTGAGAGGGGTATGGATGCATCTGCCCCTTGGCCACCTTCCCCAGTTAGGCTTGTGCTCTCACTGACTTTGTTGTGGCATGAACTTTGGTACGCAAAAGCCTATAGCTGTTGATGAGTCCATGCCAGTCACTCCAAGATATGTTTATTCTGAAGGAATTTAGAATGTCAGAGAGAGTGGCCTCTTATGCATTACCTCCAAGCCTGCAATCACTGCTTGCCTTTTGCAACCTGCAGCTGCAGGTCCATCAAGGAGGAGTGAGCCTGGACTTCAGACAGTGGCTTCTCCCTACTTCTGGCACTTGCACAATCTCACGGGCGTCAAGAGCCATCCTGCTTGAACTGCTCAATTAATTGGCTGATGCTTAGGATGGGCCTAGAACAGTGGGTTATAGTCTTCACTTATTTCCATCACCTAAGTATAAAGGGGAAGGCATAGTCAGTCCTCGGCATGGTCTGTTTGGGGACTTGCCACTCACCACTCCGATTGTTAGACAGCTTGCTGATCATGGAAATAATCCAGGGTTTTGTCATACCCACAGGCAGCTGTCAATTGATGGGGCTAAGGAGGAATTTTGAAGAATATTGGCCCTCTCCCTGTGGTTTATTGAAGTGAGTGGTGTGTTTGGGCTTTGGGCTTGATCCAGTTATAGGGAACAGCTAGGCTTACATATCTCCAATGGGAACTTAGAGTAGGGCCTAAAAGTGTCAGCCCAGATTGGGGACCACCACAGTCCGGCCTCACTCCCCGATGCTGGGAAGGGCTACCACACTGCTGTTTACACAGAATTGGGGCCTGTTATCCCTGTCATTCCCATGGTTTACTCAGCAGGTGGACTGGGTGGGGTCTCAGTTGGCAGGTGGGGCAACCAATTCACAGGAGCTGGGCCATACGCTGAGCCAAAGTTGCACTGGAGCTGCAACCAATAAGTTGTGGGTTTTTTCTCCCAACTAAGTGTGTGCTGTCCCCCACCCCCAGCTCGTGCCTTGCTGTTAGGGGTGCAAAACAGGAAAGGCGTCACAAAAAAGAGGGCAAAGAAAGACACAGATTGTATAAAATTTGTACCTGCTAATTTATAAGTATAGCAGCAAAAATTAGAAATAATTGTTTTGCTTTAAATAGGAATTCACTACATCTTACCATAGTGAGAAAGACTGTGAGCAGGTGCTCTATACACATGTTCAGTCTGGTGTCCAGGAGTTAGCTCTTGATGGGCAACTCAAGGTCCCTGCCCTCTCTTCAGATAGATCTTTATTTTTAAACCATTGATGGACCCAACAGCCCTTCAAACAAAGGATACATTCAAACCAAGGATCACCACCGGACTAATATAATTCTACTGATGAGGGGCTTCTTTGACTATAGATAACAGGGATTAACTTGAAGGCATATGGCACAGTTCTACTACTGAAGCTAAGCTGGTCAGATTTTTGTATATGTCTGCATGGGAGATTGCCCAGGAACCATATACAAGCTGCTCTTAGCACTTTGGAATAATAACTGAGTTTAAGTACTTATTTGAATGATGTGTTACCCCACTCTTCAGAGCCAGAGGGGTTTGCAAAGCACACATATAATATACTGTACCTGGCCTCACTTAAGGTTACACTTTAAAACCAGAATGACATAAAAGGAAAAAAAGGATTCAGAAGGATAAGGGAAAAAGCAACCCCAGTATGCTAATTCATAGGAGATTATCAGATGTGGTGGAACACAGCAAAAAACTGCATTCCAAACCGCGCCAGAAGAATGGGAGAAGAACAGGAGAACATCCTGGGGGTGTAGCACTGCTGTGGATGAGGCTTCCCTTTCTTATTGGCGGGGACAAGCCGTGAATAAAAAGGGATGCCTTTCTCATGGCCATGCTACACCCCTGGGACGCTGGAGGATGACATCATCTGATAGTCTTGCCTGTCCCTGTTCTCACCATCTTTTGACGTGGTATTTGCCATGTCTAATAATCTCCATCACAAAGTGAGTCAAACAATCAGCTGGAATAGAAACTGTTCACAGAGAGAAGGATCCAAGCGCTGCTGATGGAGTAACCCTGCTTACCATTTGCCCTCTGTCAAAGCCTGATAAAATAGCTGCTGACAGGTAACAGCTTGACAGGTTAAGGAGTTTGATGGGGCTGGTTTCTCAGCAGAAGCAGTGGTAGCCTTGCTTTTCTTCTTCCCAACTCTGCAGCCTGATGGAGTAGTTGGTGTTAGGATTAAGTGGGACAAATAAACGTGTTCATCTGATGAAGTAGAGGAGGCCCAATCCACACTACACAAATAATCCAGTTTGGAAAAGGATTATTTGCCATGGATCCTTCCTATAGAAATCCTGGGGTTTGTAGTTTCATGAGGCACCAGCACTCTTTGACAGAGAAGGCTAAAGACCTTGTAAAACTACAAATCCCAGGATTCCATAGGAAGGAGCCATGGCAAATAATCCAGTTCCAAACTCAATTATTTGTGTAGTGTGGATTTGGTCTATAAAAGTTTATAATATGTTTTTTTTCTTTGTTAGTCTCAAAGGTGCTACAAGATCCCTTTGCAGGTAAATGTGTTGCGCTGGTTTGAGGTCCATATACTTGCTTGGTACGTGGGCATTTAGGAGATCATTTCCTATCTTCATCCCTGTTCTTAACTCTGTTTATTTGGGATGCAGTTCACCTCAATCTCACTTAAAAGTACTGCTGAATAAGTATACTCAGGCTTACTTCTTAGGGCTTCCTGAAGACAGCCACATCCTAAAAAGAACTGTTCAGTACTGGCATTGACTACTGTACTTCAGAAGGCAGTGGCTTCTCCTTTGTGAAAGGTTTTTTGAACAGAAGTTGGATGGCCACTTGTGGTTTTGCTCCACGATTTAGCTGCAGATAACCATACAGCAGGGGTATGGATTAGATGACCTGTGGGGCCAACTATTGTGATTCTGTGGCTTGTTTTCATTTAGTTGATAGATCCAATAGACATGCAGCAGCATCTTTCTTGATGTCAGTCTTCCAGTTTCCATACCCTGCAGAATATTATTCAGAAGCAGGCCTCTGTATAAGGGCTTGACTTCTTCATAGCTGGGCTTAAACTTGTACCAATCAATCTCAGCTCATAATTATTCCACATTTACTCACAACCATTGTTTTAAAGAACGAGTGAATGTCAGTTTCCTAATCCAAGAACTTGGCACAGCATGGTCTACAAGTATAAATTAACTAATTATGGGTTTCATATTCTTTTCTCTCTTTTTTTTTAAATTGTCTCTCTATGCCAAGGCATGGTAGCAGCCATTAAAAGAGCCAGGTTTTCCAAAGTGGCAGACAGGTATGCAAGAGACATGGGGATGTATTTACAATAAACCGCCAAGTACAGTAGACTTCAGGCGATAAAAATATCCAGTGGAAAAAAATTGCACGTGCATAAGTAAAACATTAACCAGGGTGAAGCTTCTGGCTCCAGAGACATGTGCATCTTTTATGGGCTGCACCTTTTTTCCAGGCCTCTGCATACATTCTGTGATTAGAGAGTCAGTCCTTTCTCCATTAGACCCTCTCCCTCCCCTTCCTCTTCTTCCCTCCTGGTGAGAACTACAGAATAGGCTCAGTTCTTTTAGGATTATAAACTCATTCTATGTGCAAAGAAAGCATGGTTGCGCCCAGTCTGCATCTTGGCAAATGCCTTTCTTACCCTCCCCATCATGTGTGAACTTGCATTGGGAGTGAATCACACAATGTCATTTAGGAGTGGAATTCACCTCATGCTAATTGCTGTACAATCCCCACTTAAATCCATGGGCAATTACACCCTAGAAACAGCACAGAGGAGAGTCAACAGGCATACATTTAGGAGTCAGTCAATATTATTCAGGTAGCCTAATTTTAAGCTGAGGCTTTGCCTATATAACTCTTCTTTCTTACTGTAATAAAACTGGTGGTATTATCACTGATGGCTATTTCCAACTAGAAAAGACACACTTAAATGGCTCTGCTTTATGATTTAGGCTGAGTGTGTTCACTTTTGTTGGGATTGTAAGCACTGATATGAACTGTAGGTATGAATATTGTGGAGCTGAAACTGATCCGAGATCAGAGTCACACTTGGGTGAATCATCTGTTTACTTCCTTTCAACACAAAACTATACATATCCACTAAGAAGTAAGCTCCATTGAGCTCATGAGGTCTTTCTCTCAGGTAAATGAGTGCAGAATTGCCTCAGTAATGAAAATTTCTATCATCAGTACCTCTGACTAGAATAAGAGGCATGGCAGCACCAGTAGTTCTTATGGGAACTAGGAGGCAATAGAGTTTACTGGAAGCTACTAAACATGATATTTTAATTAGAGTGTAATTATTATTTTAATTAATCCTTACAAGAAATATATACAAGCAATGTCAGAAAATGCCACTGATGGTGTATGGTCATCATGTCTATGTAATTTTGTTTTTTACGAGAAGTAAGGCATAATCTTTAGTGCAGGGGAGGGAATCATGCAGCCTTCCAGATGTTGTTGGACTGCAACTTCCAGCATTCCTCACAAGGGTTGCTGGGATTTGCAGTCCAACATCTGGAGGGCCACATGACTCTGTCCCTGATTTAGTGTATTTAAACCCTTGCAACAGGCTTCCTGGAATGGTCTGAAGACCCATTATATAAGTCTAGCAGATGCAGGTCTGTGCATTACCCCAAATTCAACTGTGGGACAAAAACTACAATCATAGAATCATGGAGTTGGAAGTGACCACAAGGGCCATCTAGTCCAAGCCCCTTCTATTCAGGAATACATAATCAAAGCATTCCCGACAGATGGCCATCCAGCCTCTGTTTAAAAACCTCCAAAGAAGGAGACTCCACTACATTCAAGGGAGTGCATTCCACTGCTGAACAGCTCTTACTGTCAAGAAGTTCTTCTTAATGTTTGGGAGACCATTGCTCCATGTCCTGGTCTCTGGAGCAGTGAGAAAAAAGCTTGCTCCATCCTTAATATGACATCCCTTCAAATATTTAAACATGGCTATCATGTCACCTCTTAACCTTCTCTTCTCCAGACTAAACATACACAGCTCCTTAAGCTGCTCCTCATATGGCATGGCTTCCACACCTCCCACCATTTTGGTTGCCCTCCTCTGGACACGAATACAAACTGAATATAAATGTAATATCTCAGCATGGATATCCTGGCAAAACTGAATATAAACATAAACATTTGGGATGAATACAAGTCAGAGGTTCAAAAATGGGATGCAATGGCCAATTGTGCATCTTACAGGGCAAGATTAGGCACTTTGTCCAAAAAGAATATATGAGTTGGAGTCAGTGGGAGCCCTGGGGGGCCACATGTAGCCACAGATCACAGATCAATACCCCTGCATATTGTCCTTTTTCACAGATGGGCACATCAGGGCAAACAGACATTAACATACAAATGAAACGACATTTAGTTTGAAATAAAACTCTGTGAAACTGCTTCAGGCAGCTATGCTTATGCTAGTAATAAAAACTACAGCATTTCTGTACAGCTGAAACTATACCATTCAGAATCTAGTTTACCCAAGCTTCTGCCTAACTCTGTGACAAGAACAGTTTCTCCCTGTAGAAATGTTCAATGTGAAGTCGAAGGCTTTCACGGCTGGCATCCATAGATTTTCCTTGATTTTTTTCTGGGCTGTGAGGCCATGTTTGAGAATAGTTTCTTTCTGACATTTCACCTGCATCTGTGGCTGGCATCTTCAGAGAAAGACACCAGCCACAGATGCAGGCGAAAAATCAGAAAGAAACTATTCCAGAACATGGCTTCACAGCCTGGAAAAAAACCAAGGAAAATCTGTGTCAAGAACCAGTCAAGGTTCTCCACTGAGCAGACTTTGTAGAATTACAGTCGTCCCTTCACATTCGCGGGGGTTCCGTTCCGCGGACCCCCGCGAATGTGAAAAAACCGCGAATAACGACACCCTCTCCCCCCTCCCTCCCCAGGCCTTCGCGGGGCCTTCCTAGGCCCCGCGAAGGTCTCCCCGGCCCTCCCTCCCTCCCTCCCCAGGCCTTTGCGGGGCCTTGCTAGGCCCCGCGGAGGTCTCCCCGGCCCTCCCTCCCGCCCTCCCCAGGCCTTCCTGGGGCCTCCGGAGCGTCTCCGGAGGCCCCAGGATCGCCTCCCCAGCCCTCCCCACCGCGTCCCCAGGATCGCCTCCCCAGCCCTCCCCACCCCGTCCCCAGGCCTTTCTGGGGCCTCCGGAGATGCTCCGGAGGCCCCAGGATCGCCTCCCCAGCCCTCCCCACCCCATCCCCAGGCCTTCCTGGGGCCTCCGGAGCGTCTCCGGAGGCCCCAGGATCGCCGCCCCAGCCCTCCCCACCGCGTCCCCAGGCCTTTCTGGGGCCTCCGGAGATGCTCCGGAGGCCCCAGGATAGCCTCCCCAGCCCTCCCCACCCCGTCCCCAGGCCTTCCTGGGGCCTCCGGAGCTCTCCGGAGGCCCCAGGATCGCCTCGCCAGCCCTCCCCACCCCATCCCCAGGCCTTCCTGGGGCCTCCGGAGCGTCTCCGGAGGCCCCAGGATCGCCTCGCAAGCCCTCCCCACCCCGTCCCCAGGCCTTTCTGGGGCCTCCGGAGATGCTCCGGAGGCCCCAGGATCGCCTCCCCAGCCCTCCCCACCCCGTCCCCAGGCCTTCCTGGGGCCTCCGGAGCGTCTCCGGAGGCCCCAGGATCGCCTCGCAAGCCCTCCCCACCCCGTCCCCAGGCCTTCCTGGGGCCTCCGGAGCGTCTCCGGAGGCCCCAGGATCGCCTCCCCAGCCCTCCCCACCCCGTCCCCAGGCCTTCCTGGGGCCTCCGGAGATGCTCCGGAGGCCCCAGGATCGCCTCCCCAGCCCTCCCCACCGCGTCCCCAGGCCTTCCTGGGGCCTCCGGAGATGCTCCGGAGGCCCCAGGATCGCCTCCCCAGCCCTCCCCACCCCATCCCCAGGCCTTCCTGGGGCCTCCGGAGCGTCTCCGGAGGCCCCAGGATCGCCTCCCCAGCCCTCCCCACCCCGTCCCCAGGCCTTTCTGGGGCCTCCGGAGATGCTCCGGAGGCCCCAGGATCGCCTCCCCAGCCCTCCCCACCGCGTCCCCAGGCCTTCCTGGGGCCTCCGGAGATGCTCCGGAGGCCCCAGGATCGCCTCCCCAGCCCTCCCCACCGCGTCACCAGGCCTTCCTGGGGCCTCCGGAGATGCTCCGGAGGCCCCAGGATCGCCTCCCCAGCCCTCCCCACCCCATCCCCAGGCCTTCCTGGGGCCTCCGGAGCGTCTCCGGAGGCTCCAGGATCGCCTCCCCAGCCCTCCCCACCCCATCCCCAGGCCTTCCTGGGGCCTCCGGAGCGTCTCCGGAGGCCCCAGGATCGCCTCCCCAGCCCTCCCCATCCCGTCCCCAAGCCTTCCTGGGGCCTCCGGAGACGCTCCGGAGGCCCCAGGATCGCCTCCCCAGTCCTCCCCACCGCGTCCCCAGGCCTTCCTGGGGCCTCCGGAGCGTCTCCGGAGGCCCCAGGATCGCCTCCCCAGCCCTCCCCACCGCGTCCCCAGGCCTTCCTGGGGCCTCCGGAGCGTCTCCGGAGGCCCCAGGATCGCCTCCCCAGCCCTCCCCACCGCGTCCCCAGGCCTTCCTGGGGCCTCCGGAGCGTCTCCGGAGGCCCCAGGATCGCCTCCCCAGCCCTCCCCACCCCGTCCCCAAGCCTTCCTGGGGCCTCCGGAGCGTCTCCGGAGGCCCCAGGATCTCCTCCCCACCCCTCCCCAGGCCTTCATGGGGCCTCCGGAGCGCCTCCGGGGGCCCCGTGGACGCCTCCCTGGGCCTCCCCGCTCCCTCTATGTCTTTCACGGGGCCTCTGGAGGCCCCGTGTCGCGGTTTTGGGGGGGCCCCGGGGGGGCCCTCCCAAAACCGCGAATAACCGAAACCGCGAATGTCAAGTTCGCGAATGTGGAGGGACAACTGTACTACTAAAAACAAATAAGTTACAGTCATGGTTCCAAGGCCTGGTGAGTAGATGATTACCATTTAGCTACAATGTTAAAAACCGGAACCAAAGATGGGAAGAAATGGTGGACAGATCCTCAGTGGAGGAACTTAAGCACAAAGCATAGGAGAACCAGTATCTACTTGATATTGAAAACGTAGTGTTTGCATGATCATAGTCTTAATATGGAATAGGGGAGTATGGTCAGCAGTCATTAAGTGAATATTTAGAGATGATGTGACAGTTTCATGTTGCCCTGCAGCAGCCTCTAGAAATATTGTGAGCAAAAAGGCATTAAAGTTGGATCATCCATTTTGAAAATATGAACTCCAGCTGTTACTCAGGGTGCGGCTATACGATCATAAAAAAATCCGCATGGGGGGCAAAAAATACGAACAGCCTGTCATTCGTATGCATACGAACCAGCTATACGATTTTTTAAACCCCCTAAACTCCCGTATGACTCCCTCTTCCCGAAGCGAGCAAGCCAAGCAGCAGTTTTAAATCTCCCACTGTTTTTTTTTTTTAAAGGTTCCTGGTTTGCAGACAGTCGGTTTTCCGTATTTACAATATAAAATAAAAATAAATAAACATATAAATTCACGGACTTACTGGACGCTCGCTAGCCGGGAAACCAACATGGTGGCCGCTCCCAATTTCCCTCCGTGCTAGCCCTGCCCCCTCTACTCAGCCAGCCAATCAGATTACACAGCCTGTTCATATGTGTGCGAACAGACCGTACAGACCCGTCAGCCATCTGAACGGCGTACGGATTTCTCTTCGCGATCCGCTTTCCCTCCCGAATGCCGCGTGTGCGTATTTCAGGGTGGAAAACCGCCCCCCCTCTTTTGCATCCGTGTGCATCTGAACGGCCGTTTGTACCAAAATGCGAACTTTCACACGCCGTACGTATTATTTAAATCGTGTAGACGGGACCTCAGAATGCACATGGGACCCTTATTAGTGGAATGCCAAGTGTAATGAGGCAGCCTCTATACCAACAAAGTTGGAGAGCATTTGACATGTCATATGAGATATATAGTCAATGGAAGCCAAATTAGATAGTTTCCCTAGTAAGTGGAGGAAATGGAGCATCAGAGAACATGAGCTGTTTTATGATGGAACAATTAACCAGAGCTGTGTTAGGCGAGAGCTTGGAATTATCTTTTGGAGACTACTGCTCCCAGATCACCCAGATACTGTGTTTGTTGGCCATACTGGCTGGAGATTCTTTGAATTGTAGCCTTAAAAAAGGAATTCCCCCCCCCCTCTCTCTCTCTCTAGGTCTTCATGTAGAAGATATGCAGTCAGTAGAGATGGTCTAGCTCAGCAGTCCTTACCTTTTTCTTTACCAGGGACCCCCTTTAAATATCTTTTGTTTCCACAGACCCCCAAGATTTAACTAAAGATTTAAAACAACAACAATGCATCATCATCATCATTATTATTATTGGGTGTACATTTGTGGGTGGAGCAAATTGAAAGTCAATATGTAAGCCAAGCCAGCCAGCCTTTGCCTCTGCTTCTGTCACATGGCCACTCTACTGCAGGGAGAAGGTAGGCCAAGCAGCCTTCAAGCCTTCGGGGACCCCCTGTGAGGACATTGCAGACCCTGGAGGCCCCAGACCTCAGGTTAAGAACCACTAGCTCTCAAAATCCTGTGTCAAGCAGGGGCTTAGACTAGGTAGCCTATAAGACTCATTCCAGATCTGGGATACTATGATTGTAAATGGTTTCTGTGGTAAAAATAAATTGTCAGCATAAAAGATGTCATTTCCATGATTGCAGTTGAGTTAAACTGCCAAAGTCAGTATTTTTATTTATGTCTTATTCCAATGAAGCTTTTAAGCACATCTTTAAACCAGGTGAGTCAATCACATTTTAAACCATGTGCATAAATCACTTTGTTCCAGCAGATTTGCGTGCATGCTTCTTGAGCTGGTATCTTTATAAGCCAGAAGCATGTGGAGTAAGAAAGAGCCATTGATACACATGGTCAGTTGTATGTTGTTGGGATTTTTTAAAAAAAAACATTTTAACCAATCTTTGAAGGTAACTTTCCACTGGCAATTAGCCAGTACAGATTTCATTCCACCCATTTGCAAGGGTTTTCATCATTCTTTCTCTGCACACCCGCCCCTGCCCCAGCTTATCTCTCTCATTATCACCCTGACATTTGTTTTGGCTTTCAGTTTAATTACCTCTTGAATTGAACAAAGGTTCAAACCAGGTTGAGATAATAGGAAGTCAATGAAATTGATGTGTAGGAAATCATGACACCAGAGGTGTTGGTCCATGCACGTTGACCCTCTAGGAGAAGAAACAAAGACTGATAAGGGAGAAAGCGATTAATCAATCATCTGGGAAGCAGAAGGATGTGTACAAAGGTGTCTGGTGTTTGCATCTGTATCCCACCTGGATGGCCATAAACACAATGCTGCCCCACTTAGTCAAATTCCTATGCACTGGAGCAAAGCCAGGTAGGAATGCAGGGAAGCATCTGGAAATGTATCTCTGGACCAGGAATAAACATGGGGAAATTAATCAAGTTACAAGGCACACCAAGTCTGAAACACCATTCAGGACTGATAAGAGGATAAATCATGCTTGTTGCAGCAGGGCTTACAGACCACCAACACAATCAGACCTCCACTGTGGAAGGAATGCTTGCTACCCATCTAATGAAGTTTATGTACAAAGAAGCCCTGGCAATTCAAGCAGCTAAACAAAATAGTTAAAAGGGCAAATGAGATACACAAAGACAGAGGAACAGTTGGGCTAAAAAGTCACCAAGCATTCCTACAGTCCTCCTCCTACAGTGCCATTGTGAGCTATATTGGAAGGACAAACTGGCCAGCTCTGTAAATTTAATATGTTCACTTCAGCCATGCTTTGGTCATTGATAGATCATAGCTGTGGTGGGGTCAGTCGTTACTACAGTTTAGACACAGTGTTCCCCAGATTGATCAGGCTTCTTGGTACTCATTCGTAGCCCATTTGGGGAATTAGCCATGCCCTTGTGACCACAGGAAATTGAGACTGTCTATCAAGTTCAGAGGCTAGAGGATCCATTTGCCCCAACCCCTCTGGTTTAACTTCCTGTTTATGACATTCTTGTATCAGTGTCAACCTTATCCTCTCCAAATACTATCACTATATAAGGTACTTAAGCAATAAATTAATAAGGGCCAAGATCCTGAATTGCATTTTTAGCTGTATAAATATAGCTACAACCTAAGGAACTGCCCACCAAAACCCAACTTAAACTCTTTCTCACATTATAAATAAAAAAAAATTTTTATTTTATTTTTAACCTGCCCCTCTGCTCGGCAACCGGGGCAGTGTACAACAAGATTAAAACAGCAGCAAGTTAAAACAATCCTTCCCAATCCTAACCCTCCCACCCCTTAAAACTAAATTAAACTAAATTAAACTATGGCTCAAAGGTGGAAAGAGACTGGTGGCATCATCCTCTGTCACTCCAAGAAGCTCCCTGGAGTTTAAGGTGGGTTTTGGGTGGCATGAATATGGAGCGTCGCTGAATGCAGGATGCCAGCCAAGGTTTTTGAAAGGGGGCAAAGGGGGGGGGTGAAGGGAGGAAAAGGAAAGGTTGCCCTGCCCCAAGGATCTTACAAAATTGGGACAGACAGCAGACAAACAAAAGAAAGATATGTGAAGATTCATAGAATCATAGAATCATAGAGCTGTAGAGTTGGAAGAGACCACAAGAGCCATCCAGTCCAACCCCCTGCCATGCAGGAAATCATGATCAAAGCATCCCTGACAGATGGTCATCCAGCCTCTGTTTAAAGACCTCCAAGGAAGGAGACCCCACCACGCTCCCAGAGAGTGTGTTCCATTGCCAAACAGCTCTTACTGTCAGAAAGTTCCTCCTAATGTTGAGGTGGAATCTCTGTTCCTGGAGTTTGCATCCATTGTTCCGTGTTCTAGTGTTTGGAGCAGCAGAAAACAAGCTTGCTCCATCCTCAATGTGACACCCCTTCAAATACTTAAACAGGCCTATCATATCGCCCCTTAACTGTCTTTTTTCCAGGCTAAACATACCCAGCCCCCTAAGTCTTTCCTCATAAGGCATGGCTTCCAGACCTTTCACCATTTTAGTTGCCCTTCTCTGGACATGCTCCAATTTGTCCATATCCTTTTTGAATTGTGGTGCCCAGAACTTATCACAGTATTCTAGGTGAGGCCTGACCAAGGCAGAATAGAGTGGCACTATTACTTCCCTTGATCTAGACACTATAGTTCTATTGATGCAGCCCAAAATCGCATTGGCCTTTTTAGCTGCCTCATGACACTGTTGACTCATGTTCAACTTGTGGTCTACTAGGACTCCTAGATCCCTTTCGCACATAGTCTCGTTCAGCCAGGCCTCCCCCATTCTATATCTATGCATTTCCTGTAGTGTTACGCTTTATCCTGAAGGAGGGGGCCCCAAAACTGCTGAAACTCTGGAGGAAAAGCCTTTGCAGTTTTCCCCAGAGTTTTTCGAAAACAGTGTGGTGAATGTGTATTCCCCCTCGTTAGGAGAGTGATTTGATAAGAATCGCTGTCTGGTAGTACAGGAAGCACAGACCTGATTGGCTATACAAGTGTGGGGGGGGGCTTGCTTAGACCTTGTTTCAGTTCCAGCTGAACTCTAAGAAACAAATGAAACATATGGAAGGGTTTTAGGTCTGAGAGGGATGCAAAGAAAGCGCATGAGAAGACCCCATGTAGTTGTTCTGGTAGGGTGTTCAAGATGGATTCCCCCACACCCTGAAATCATGATGTTAATGATTTATAAAGAAAACATATTCAGACATTCAATACAACAGTTAATTGTCTGCCTCTGTAACATCAATGTGAGTGTACTATAACTTTCATAGCCCCCCTTTAAGGATCTAGTATTTGTTTTTAAACAATTGGAACAAAATGGTTTATTTTTTAAACAATTTGGCACTTTTTCTAATATTAAAAAAAAACCCAAAATTGTATAAGTTCAAAGGGGCACTGTACCCAAAATTGTCCTGCAGATTCTCAAAGTTCCCCCTAAGTCTTTTTCTTTTCTTTTCTTTTCTTTTCTTATTTGCCTCGTTCTCCTGACATTAGATTTTTTTTTTTAATCTTTTGGTGGTGTTTTCATATTTGCTTCAACATTCTGAAGAGGCTGGGTTAGAGTTAGGGTTAGGGTTAGGGTTAGGGTTAGGGTTAGGGTTAGGGTTTTCCCCCTCCATTCACCTACCTCCTCTTTTGTGTGTTTTTTAAAAAATCTTTTGGTGGTGTTTTCATATTTGCTTCAACATTCTGAAGAGGCTGGGTTAGAGTTAGGGTTAGGGTTAGGGTTAGGGTTAGGGTTAGGGTTAGGGTTTTCCCCCTCCATTCACCTACCTCCTCTTTTGTGTGTTTTTTAAAAAATCTTTTGGTGGTGTTTTCATATTTGCTTCAACATTCTGAAGAGGCTGGGTTAGGGTTAGGATTAGGGTTAGGGTTAGGGATTTTCCCTCCATTCACCTACCTCCTCTTTTGTGTGTGTGTGTTTTTTTAATCTTTTGGTGGTGTTTTCATATTTGCTTCAACATTCTGAAGAGGCTGAGAATAGTATTTGTGTGTGTATGTGTTCTATAGCCCCGCTCTTCATTATAATGCAACCTCCCCAGCTGCTTACACTTCTTGATCTGGAAAAACCCTGTGAGAGGAGTCATATCTTATCACAGCTTTAAATGAAATGTGAGAAACCAGAATGGCTGCAGACCACCAAACATATGGCTATAGCATGAATAGGGATGGAATGAAATGTGTTGGGTTTGGAGTTTGAGGCAAATTACTGAGTTGGAACTGAATACAGACATGAATATAGTTTCCTGTCAGAAATTTGTATTATTATTCAGCTTGTGGTGTAAGTCATACAAATTTCAAACAAGTGTACATGTCAAAAATGCATACAGACAGACGTTAGTCAATGGAAGAATGACTGCAAAAAAAACATACATTTTTGGCAGGGGGATGTGTTATGAAAATACATACAAACTTAGGCATGGGAAGGCTGCAATTGGACTCAGGGCTTATCTACACCAGCCAGGATATGCCGGCTCCCCATCAGAGTACTCTGGCTCTGGTCCATTCTGACCCTGTTACCTGGAGAAAATGGGCCAGTATCCAAACAGGAACACTGGTCCATTGCTGCAGCCGCTGCCATTTTTGATACTGGAAGTCAGGAAGGGCCCCGACAACATGTGACTGCAGCCCCCCTGCAGGTGACCAGCCTTGGTCACATGCTGAGGGATCCCTGCCTGGCTTCTAGGAGAGCCAGAGAGCTGGTGGTGGTAGCAAGGGATGGCATGCCAGGACAGACTCTTAGAGACACATGTAGCCTGATCTGTTCCATCCTAGCGGTACTGGATTAAACAGGGTATTTTCTTAGCACAGTTTATCAGGCCCTACCCTGGCTTGCCCCCATTCCAGCCCTGCATCTGCCCCAGGGGTGGTGAGGGCTGCCCAGGAGCAGATTGGAGCAAAAGCCCTGCATCACTTGGACTACAGGGCTCTGGAATGGGGGAAAGCCAGGGTATTTAGCCCATGGAGATAAGCCCTCACACTGCTGGTGATGGTAAACAGAGAACTCTACTGAGATCAAGCTTCACAGAGTTCACATCCCTATCAGTGAAAGACAATGGATGGAGCAAGCTTGTTTTCTGCTGCTCCAGAGACTAGGGAGATTATCAAACAAGTGCGTAAAAATGTTAACATGGCACTACATTTTACAGCATTCATGTTCTGGCACAATGACACACATTTTTGCATGCTGCTGTGATAACGATACAAAATCCGCCCAAGAATCTGGCAATATGAATACTCATGCTACTTATTTCTGCATTTCTCCATGAATGAGATGTTGGCGCTTCTTGCAAGAAGACACGAGCATGCTAAAAAGCCCCCAAACACCAACATTAAAAAAGAAAATGTTCAGAAAAGCACAGATACGTGTTTAGAAACTTGCAAGCAAGATGGGGAGGTTAATAAAAAGAGTGTATGATACCTAGTTTTCCTGTTCGCACCTGAAGTGTTCTGGCGGGATCGCCCATTGATGCTGGAATCATGCCAGCAGAATGGGGCACCTTTTTCCACATATGAAAATCCATAACACAATTTTTGACTTCTCTCCGGCAATAAAAAAAACTCCCTCGTAACAGCAGCAGAAGCTCATTTGATAAGGAAGCCCTTTTGTGATCTCATGGTGTCATAATGCCATTTTTGATGCAGCTGATAATCTCCTAGGACAAAGAGCAATGGACTCAAACTACAAGAAAAGAGATTCCACCTAAACACTAGGTAGAACTTCCTGATAGGTAAGAGCTATTTGGCAATGGAATGCACTTCCTTGGAGTGTGGTGTAGTCTCCTTCTTTGGAGGTTTTTAAACAGAGTCTGGATGGCTATCTGTCAGGTAGGCTTTGATAAGGTATTCCTGCATGGCCGAGGGTTGGACTGGATGGCCCTTGTGGTCTCTTCCAGCTCTATGATTCTATGTTTCTGTGATTCTAAGATGCTTACATTAAACCATTCAACTACCTTGTAACTGAGGTATGTACAGGAATCCCATATACAACCCCACACAAGAATTTCACTGTAATGTTCCCCTTTGATTCCCCTCTGCCATCATATAGAATAAAAATGATTGAGAAAAGGGCAGAAGAATTGTCTACTTCATTGTTTACTCCCCCCCCCCCACTATCCTTGTCTTCATTCACTTCCTTCTTTCCTTGCTTATTTATGTATTGAATTTATACCCCACCTTTCTCCCAGAATGGGATCCCAAGTGCCTTACGGTGATTTAAAGCAAGATAATATTAAATCTTATTTTATAAAAGTTAAAAAAGAATTAAATAACATAGTGTGGTATAGTGGTTTCAGTGTTAAACTACAACTCTGGAGACCTCCATCCCCACCCCGCTCACCCATGAGAACCCACTGGATTGCCTTTATTATTAATATTACTATTAAAAATGTTTAAAACACATTTGTTTATTTATTTATTTATTTATTTATTTATTTATACCCCGCTCTTCAGCCACAATGAAACATAATTACTTATAAAAGATAAGAAATACAGCACACCGCTTCACACACACACTGTGTGTGTATACGTGCCTTCAAGTAATCTGTGGATTTATGGTGACCTCATGAATTTCATAGAGTTTTCTCAGGCAAGGAATACTTAGAGATGGTTTTGCCATTTCCTTCCTCTGAAATATAGCCTACAGCATCTGGTACTCATTGGCAGTCTCCCATCTAAGTAATAATAATAATAAAATTTATTTATATCCTGCCCCTCTGCGAGCAATCGGGGCGGCTTACAACAATAAAATAATACACAGTATAAAACAACTCAAAATCCCTTCCCCCCCTTAAAACATTATTAAATTAATACAAATTAAAATCAATATATAATACAGTTTATTAAAAACCCTTTCGAGCAAGCAGCATCAGTTTATAATTATTAAGTACCAACCAGGGATGATCCTGCTTGGCTTCCAAGATCAGACAGGATTTGGTGCTTTTAGGGCCTTTAGGCCACACTCACACAACTACTGCTAAATAATTTAAATTTCGAAGGCCTGCCTGAACAAAAGGTCTTCACCTGCTGGTGAAAAGAGAGCAGGGAAGGGTCCAACAAGAACTCTCATGGAGTTCTATAGCATGGAAGCAAGCCAAGGAGAAGGCTCTCTCCTGTTTCCTCACCAAATGTGGCTATGAAGGTGGTGAGACTGAGAGAAAGCCCTTCCTTACAGATTTTAGAACTCGAGCTGGTTTGTATAGGGAGATACAAAAGATTTTCACACTACACTGTTATAGTGTTACTATTCCACTTTATTTGCTATGGCTGCGTCCTGTGGAATGGTCGGATTTGCAGTTTAGGGAGGGGCATTTACAACTCTCAGCCAGAGAGTTCTTAGGCCTGACTAAACTACAAACCCCAGAATTCCACAGGAGGAAGCCAGAGCAGTTGAAGTGGAATAGTAACACTATAACAGTGTAGTGTGAAAATCTCCACAGTCTTTCAGATAAGTCTGGACCCAAGCCACGTAAATCTTTAAAAATCAAAGCAGCACTTTGAATTGCACCTGGAAACAGACTGGCAGACAGTGAATTTATAGATTTTCCTTGGTTGTGAGACCGTATTCTGGAAGAGTTTATTTCTGACGTTTCACCTGCATCTGTGGCTGGCATCTTGCAGGTGAAACGTCAGAAATAAACTCTTCCAGAACATGGCCTCACAGCCCGGGAAAAAAAAACAACGGAAAATCTATGGATGCCAGTCATGAAAGCCTTCAACTTCACAGTCAGTGAATTTGTTTTGGGGAGTGTGGGCTTTATTAGACACATCAAATATGGTACCATAAAGATGTACGGTATCATAATGATATCATACAGTATCATAATGATAAATGAAAAAGGCATGTATACCAGACAACATTGCCCTTTCGTGTTTACGTACTGTCTATAAGCTGATCTATTTTATTGATGGGACAAGCCATCAATAGAATGGCTGTGGTTGAAACCTCGCACCCTTTCCCCCCCGCATTATTCCAGCATCAATGGCCGGTCCAGCCAGAACATTTCCAAGTGAGATCGCAATGTCCAGGTAGGTGACACTCTTTTTATGAACCTCCCCAGTTTACTTGGGACTTTTAAAATGTGTTTCTGTGCTTTAAAAAACTTGGCTTCCTGGCTGGGGAGAGGCTCAGCCACTTCCCGCAATTCCCCAACCCTCGAGGAGGCTGGCTGGTTTCCTCACGAATTGGGGAATCATGGGGGATGGCTGCCTGGCTGGGGAGAGGCTCAGCCACCTCCCAGGATTTCCCGATCCTCGAGGAGGCTTGCCGGCCTCCTTGCGAGTTGGGGAATCATGGGGGATTGCTGCCTGGCTGGGGAGAGGCTCAGCCACCTCCCACAATTCCCCAACCCTCGAGGAGGCTGACTGGTCTCCTCGCGAGTTGGGGAATCACAGGGGATGGCTGCCTGGCCAGGAGAGGCTCAGCCACTTCTTGCGATTCCCCAACCCTCGAGGAGTCTGGCTGGTCTCCATGTGAGTAGGGAAATCACAGGGGATGACTGCCTGGCCAGCAGAGGCTCAGCCACCTCCTGCGATTCCCCAACCTGCCAAGAGGCTGGCCAGTCTCCTCGCAAGTTGGGGAATCATGGGGGATGGCTGCCTGGCTGGGGAGAGGCTCAGCCACCTCCCACGATTCCCCAACCCTCGAGGAGGCTGGCCGGACTCCTCGTGAGTTGGGGAATCACAGGGGATGGCTGCCTTGCCGGGGAGAGACTCAGCCCCTCCCGCCCAGCAAGTATCCCCCCTCCTGCAGCCTCGCTGGGCGGGAGGGGATCTTCTCTGTGATTCAGAGTCACAGAGAAGACCTCCTCTCAGCCAGTGAGGCTCTCCCCCCTGTGCAGCTGCTCTGGGTAAGTAGGGGATAAGGTGGCTAGCAAGCTTCCCCACCCCCCAGCCAGCCACGTCTATCGTTCTGAGTCTGGGATAGGGTTGGCACAGCCCCATCTCGGTCCTTTATGCGGTGTATGGCCCCTGACTTTTCAGCTGATTTTACAGGCTGAAAAAGTTGTCTTATACACTGGAATATATGGTAAAAACATTCTTGTGCCATCAGGCATTCACAATCTGATGGGGGTTGGGCTTCTACATACTATATACTATAGTTTAGTTTTTTAAGGTTTATATAGTTTAACTGCATTTTAATATTTTTAATGTTTTAAATGTGTTAATGTTGTAAATTGTTTAATCTGTTTTTTAAATTTCAGATTATATTTATATTTTTAATGACTGTATTATTTTAGACTGATTCTTAGCCGCCTTGAGTCCCTATATTGGGAGAAATGTGGGAGATAGATAGATAGATAGATAGATACTGAGAAGCTGGAACATGTCCACAGGAGGGCGACCAAAATTGTGGGAGGTCTGGAAGCCATGTCCTATGATGAGTGGCTTAGGGAGCAGGGCATGTTTAGTCTGGAGAAGAGAAGGTTGAGAGGTGACATGATAGCCATGTTTAAATATTTGAAGGGATGTCATACTGAGGATGGGGCAAGCTTGTTTTCTGCTGCTCCGGAGACTAGGACAATGGGTTCAAACTACAGGAAAAGAGATTCCATCTAAACATTAGGAAGAACTTCCTGATAGTAAGAGCTGTTCGAAAGTGGAATACACTGCCTCATAGTGTGGTGGAGTCTCCTTCCTTGGAGGTTTTTGAGCAGAGGCTGGATGGCCATCTGTCGGAAATTATTTGATTGTGTATTCCTGCATTGCAGTGAGTTGGACTGCATGGCCCTTGTGGTCTCTTCCAACTCTATGTTTCTATGATTCTATCCCTGTAAACAGCTCCGGTTAACAGCCTGGCTGCAGCATGTTGGACTTCCTGAAGAACAGTTTCCTAAAGCAAACTCATGTAGAGCACATTACAGTAACCCATACCTCTTGCCTTTTTAGAAAAATTCAAAAGCAAGATTTGCTTCAGAAGATCATTTGTTCCTCACCAGCACAACTAACCAAATGGTGGGCTGTGACTCTCTTTTCTTGGCAGGTTTCTCTGACTTATGCCTGGCAGTCCCTCACACATTGGCATGTTTCAAAGATTATGAAAGTACTGGGGTTTGCCCTGGCATTTTCTTCCACTTTAAAGAGGTTGTTTTGTACCTAACATTCTTTGTTAAATTAGGATTACTCTTTATGCTGTGTCTATCAGTCAAAACTGCTAATGACTTTGAAAGACCAGGGAGGTCTTTACACCATTATTGAGACAAGTAGGGGATGCAAAACAAAACTAAAATGAAAGACAACAAGGGCTGCAGTGGAATCCAAGCAGTGGGCCTCAAGTTCAAGGAAGTAATTAGGAAACTTAATGTGACTGTTTCCAGTGACGTGTATATGTTGAAAAGTTCGTCTTGGGGTTAACCCTCTTTTGTCATGTCTGCAGATTAGATCTCTTGAGGGTTTTTTTCTCTTTTTTTAAGAATGAGCCAGTTAAGAAAGGGTATGACTGAGATGGATGAAAATAATTTTAAAATGTAGACAATGTGGATAACCAGCTCTAGTGTACTGCCCTTTTGCATACTGCTTGGATTAGAGGTCACTCAGCACAATGAACATGACGAAGGCTCTTGGCTGACATGTGGAATTCCCTGACACTGGACGTAGTAAGTGAGCTGGAAAAAGATACTAAGCAAATTCATGAGAATAACGTAAGGGCCTTCTTTCTTTCTCACCAACATCTAAGCACAGTTTGAGGGAAACCAGGAGAGGTCACATGCCAAGATGTCTAGCCCTTTCCCTCTTGATCTTCCACTAACAGGCAAAGTAAAAAGTGTATCAGATGCAGCTAACGTGGTGCCATAATGATGCCAGGGGAATGCAAAAATACAATCCAACGACATCATCCTTTTGCATTTCGCTGGCATAATTATGGTGTTTCTTTTTATTGACAGGCCAAGACATCAATAGATTTCCCATTGCAATTTGGTGCCAGCATTTCTGGCATGTGAGCCCTTGGGCCATTTAACTCTCAAGAATGCAGCATCAATGGGTGGTCCTGCCAGAACACTTCTGGGTGGGATCATGACATCCAGGTAAGTGACACACTTTTTATCACCCTCCCCAGGTTACTTGTATATTTTAAAGTATATTTTTGTGCTTGGTGTGTAACTTTTTTGGTGTTATTTAATTTTTAATTTTTGAATTTTCCACGCTTGCATCCTCTCGCAAGAACGGGCAGGATTTCAGTCCAGGAAGTGAATGGAGCTCCGTTAGAGTTCCATTCATTCCTGGGCTGCCTGTCAATGTGAGACAAGGTAAGTGTGATGGGGAGGGTTATTGTGCCAGAACAGGGATGGGATTGGAGATTGTGGGTCAGAAAGACTTTTTGCGTTCCTGTCTGATAATCTGCTAAATGTTATTCAAACAGGCCATTAACCCATAAGCTGACTTGATATTGTTTTGGCAACTATAAATACAATTAGTTTAAAACATTTTCAGTTTTATTGGTTTTATTGACATGTTTTATCTGCCTACCTCTTTCTTAAAAATGTATTTTATTACTGTGTTGTATCTGTATTTAGAGATCCGGCGTAGTGTAGTGATTAGTGATTTAAGTGTTAGACTAGGATTCTGGGAGACCAGGATTTGAATCCCACCTCAGCCATGGAAGCCCACTGGGTGGTGTTGGGGAAGTCACACACTCTCAAAGGCTGCTGACACACTGCAGAAATAATGCAGTTTGACATTGCTTTAACTGCCAGGGCTCAATGCTATGGGATTCTGAGATTTATGTTTTGTGAGATATTTAGCCTTCTCTGTCAGAGAGCTCTGGTGCCACAATAAACTACAAATCCCAGGATTCCATAGGATGGAGCCATGATAGTTAAAGCAGTGTCAAACTGCATTATTTCTGCAATGTGGTAGTGGCCTCAGAGGAAGGCAATGACAAACCTCCTCTGAACAAATCTTGCCAAGAAAACCCCGTGATGGGTTCCTAGAATCATACAGTTGGAAGAGACCATGAGGGCCATCAATGGTCCTCTTGCCATGCAGGAACACACATTCAAAGCACATCCGACACATGGCCATCCAGCCTCTGTTTAAAAACTTCCAAAGATGGAGACTTCACTACACTCTGAGGCAGGGTGTTCCACTGCTGAACAGCTCTTATGGTAGTTGAGGACAGTTCCATTCCATCAACCATCAGTGTGTTTGACTAAAAAATCTTGGAAAATACACACCAGTCCATTTGCTTCCTTGATGTCAAGGGTGGGCATGCCCTGGAGCCCCCAAACAGGGCAGAACCACTAGATTTCCAGACGCTCCATAACTCTGAAATAATGTTGTGCCCCTCCCAGTTTCCTTTGTGGCTGTTTCAATGTGGATTGTGTGTGTGTGTGTGGTTGAAAGATATATACAAAGTCTCATAATCTTGCCCAGTGGGTAGAAGATCTTTTGAAATCCTTCATTCTTGCCAGCAAGATTACCAGCACTTGGGAAGGGCAGCAGAAAAGTCCCATTTTCAATGAGTATTTATCTATTGCTGGCATCACAGTACAAGAAGCTTGGGGGGGGGGCATCAGCAGAAGCATGGGCCCCTAGGTACTGGAGCTCTGGGGCATTTGTTCCAATTGCACCATGAACACTCCAGTCTAACGTAAGGATGGGGTCTGAATCCAGCTCAGGAAATGTCCAGCAACAAAGTTCACAAAATGATACTAGTACAGGAAGAGAGTTATGTTGTGGGTCACGAGCAGCATCACTGTATATAATAGGGATGTCATTCTTCACTAATTTAATTCACAAAGATCACAATTAATAATGTTTGTAATTTTCTTTTTGCTTGTAAACTGCAGTTTGAGGATTATTCTGTGCAAAATTTGTATGTGGGTTTTTGTGTGTAGAAAATAGCATTTTTTTAATGTAGCAAACAGCATTTTCTGCACTGAAATGCAATTTCATGGCAATCCATAATTCTCTTTGTCAGAGTTTCCTGACACAAAAAATGCACGTGGGTGGGTGGCGGTGGTACGCATTTCTTGACTGTATTCTTTCTGTCCTTGTTGTATGGTAGGTAATATTGATTCCTGTGTAATTCCAATTCATACAGTATAGCTCTCAGTGGTACAATTTTTAAAATATATTTATTTTTTAAAAATAAGTTACAATGCTTCAATACAGTATATAATCATGCAATTAAATATTCTTCTCAATTTATATGCTACAATTTATATGGTAGCTGAATGAATAGAAAGGGTGCAGGGAAATGCAATAGTATCCTAACAAAAGTAGTGTCTCTGTGTGTGTGCCTTCAAGTCACCTATTGACATATGGTGTCCCCATGAAGCCCACAGTTTTCTTAGGCAAGAAAGAGGTGGTTTTGCCACTTCCTGCCTCTGAAATATAGCCTACAGCTCCTGGGATTCATTGGTTAGTGTTCAAGATCAGTCAGGCTCTGGTGCCTTTAGGATATTTAGGACCTTGAGGGAAAACAGCTGAAACTTCAACAAATTAATGAACCTGCAACAAATTAATAACAACTGGCCATTTGCTGTTTTTCTTTAAAAATAAAAACCTCAGTAAACCTGGGATTGTTTGCAGATTATACTAAAAAAAATTGGTTAATCATGATACTTAAGCAGCATCCATTTGGCTTGAAAATGCTCTGCTGTTATTTGACCTATAGAAAAATTATCTTAGGACTGTATTCCTAAGGGGGTATAGCATTGCTTTAGATGGGGATAGTACAGCAGGTGGATGGGGACATAGATACTTTGTTGATGGACATTTATAGATTAATATGTACATGTGTCCTTTCTCTGTATTCATAAACTCTTTCCAAGCAGTTCCTCAAGCTGATTTTGGCAGGATATGTGTGCATTTTCCTTCACAGTACCAGACTGACTCTCTTGACAATGAGAAGGCTAATGGAACCAATTGGATTCCAGAAAGCCTTAGCGGGTTTATTGGTTGGTAATGCCAGTAATTCTGTCGAAGCCTTGGTCAATACCTGGAACACTGACCTTACCAAGGCTATCGACACGATTGCTCCCAAGCGTCCTCTCCAACCATGGTATATTGAAGAATTTAGGAAGTTGAAGCAGGTTGGACAACGACTAGAGTGCGTCTGGTGAAAAACTCGGCTCTTGTCTGACAGGACTCATCATAGGAAATTTCTTCATTTCTATAGAGAGGCAATACGTGCAGCAAGGAAATCTTTCTCTCCTGCACGCATTGCGTCTAAAGAGTCTCGCCTGGCAGAGCTGTTTAGGGTAGTGAGGGAACTGACACAGTTTCCACCTGTGCAGAACCCATTACTAAAACTGACAACGGCCTGCTGTGATGCACTTAACAACTTCTTTGCAGATAAAATCTCTCAGATACGAGCCGATTTGGATGCCGGGGTTGCAGCAGATTCAATTGACGAGGTGTCCAGTAACTCCGTTGATGAGTTTATACTGGATCAGTTTCAATCTGTAAGTACTAACGATGTGGACAAGCTCCTTGGTAGAGTGAGGAAGACTACCTGCCCTCTTGACCCTTGCCTTTCGTGGCTGGCCGTCCAGGGGGGTGATGCCTTGAGGATGTTCCTTAGGGACATTATCAGCACGCTGATGACACCCAAATATATTTCTCCATGTCTCAGTCTTCGGCTCTGACTTCAGACAAAACGGAGGTTCTCATGGGAGCAGCGCTGAACCCAGGCATTAGGATACAACCTCCAGTCCTGGATGGAGTCATGCTCTCCTCCAAGAACTGTTTCACAGTCTGGGGTACTCCTGGACTCGTCACTCCAAATGACAAATCAGGTAAATGTGACAGCCAGGAGTGCCTGTTATCAGCTTTGGCTGATACGCCAGCTCCGCCCTTTCCTGAAAGTCGGGGACCTTGAGACCGTGGTACATGCTCTGGTAACCTCCCGTCTTGATTTTTGTAATGCACTCTACATGGGGCTACCCTTGTGCTTGGTCCGGAAACTTCAACTAGTACAGAATATGACAGCCAGATTGGTCTCGGGTACATCTAGAAGAGACCCTATAACACCGATCTTAAGATCACTTCACTGACTGCCCATTAGTTTCCGGGCCCAGTACAAGGTGTTGGTTATCACCTTTAAAGCCCTAAATGGCTTGGGTCCAACCTATCTTTGGGACTGCCTCCTTCCATGTAATCCTCCCCGTGCATTCAGGACCTCTGGGAGGAATTTGCTACAACCTTTAAATACTAGGCTTTCTTCAACCTCCCAGAGGACCTTTTTGGCTATTGCTCTCAGATTATGGAACAGCCTGCCAGATGAGATCTGTCATGTTACCACCTTAAATAGCTTTTAAAAAGCTCTTAAGACAGATCTCTTTTGGCAGGCCTTCCCGGAATAGATATCCGGCCATCAGAAATAAAAATTTAATTTGTCCTGATCCTGATACTGCTACTGTTTATTGTTTATTTTAATATTTATTAAGTATGTTTTAATTTTTTGAATTATTTAATTGTATTTTAAGAGGGGTGGAATGGAGGGTTTTAAATGTATATTTTTAAATGTTGTAAGCCGCCCTGATTGCTTTTGTAGAGGGGTGGGATATAAATATTATTCATAGAATCACAGAATCATGGAATTGCAGAGTTGGAAGAGACCATGAGGGCCATCCAGTCCAACCCCCTGCCACGCAGGAAATCACGATCAAAGCATCCCTGACAGATGGTCACCCAGCCTCTGTTTGAAGACCTCCAAGGAAGGAGACCCCATCACGCTCCGAGGGAGTGTGTTCCACTGCCGAACAGCTCTTACTGTCAAAAAGTTCCTCCTAATGTTGAGGTGGAATCTCTGTTCCTGGAGCTTGCATCCATTGCTCCGTGTTCCAGTCTCTGGAGCAGCAGAAAACAAGTCTGCTCCATCCTCAACGTGACACCCCTTCAAATACTTAAACAGGGCTATCATATCGCCTCTTAACTGTCTTTTTTCCAGGCTGAACATACCCAGCTCCCTAAGTCTCTCCTCATACGGCATGGTTTCCAGACCTTTCACCATTTTAGTCGCCCTTCTCTGGACACGCTCCAATTTGTCAATATCCTTTTTGAATTGTGGTGCCCAGAACTGGACACAGTATTCCAGGTGTAAGTGTCGTTGTTGTTGTTGTTGTTGTTATTTAGTTAGTTAGTTAGTTAGTTATACCCAGCTCTTCAGCCACAAGGCTATCAGAGTGGCTTACAAATTGTTTTAAGCAATAGCTATTTACACATTTACACTGCATTAAACAGTTTCCAATGTGTGTTAGCTAATTATTGATGATGATGATGATGATTACAATGTTACAGAATACAATTTCTGTCCAATTCACAAATATTTTTCAATGTCTCTTCTCTCCTTGCCTCCCTCATTGACTGGTCAGTCTTTCTCAACATTTTATGTGGGACAATGAAAAGGACAAAACAAAATATCTGGATTGTAGCCAGTTGTGCCTTTCCACTAGTGAAGTGTGTTTACCACTTGCAGAAACCCTGTTTTTCTCTTTGTGCAATTGGGAAATCCAGTAATTTGATTCTGCTTGTGCACACCATTCCACAGCTGCACAATCTGTTCCACAAGGCGTTGCACAACGTGTTTCTTGAGATGCTGTAAAACTCCTTACAACTTCTTATTCTGATACCTGCTGTACAGCTGTTAGTGGAACAAGGTCAAAACTTACCACTTTTCCATGATCCTAACACTGAATATAATATCCTGTGGAATTCCCATTGAAAAGAATGTGGAAACTTGAGAATGAAACATCAAACATCACTTGATACTTACTGCAATCTGAGCAAAACTATGTAAATTTAGCAGTGTTTATACCTGCTGTAATCTGAACAAAACATTGCTCCCACAAACTTCCCACCTCTTTCAATATTATCGTATATATTTGTACATAAGCCAACCTCATGTATAAGTCGAGGGCAGGTTTTGTGCCAAAATTATGGATTTTGATACGACTCATAGATGATGATGATGATGATGATGATGATTTCTTAGCCACCTCTCTGTATGGATCCAGGTGGGGAAGAACACATCAACACATCAACATAACATTAGGTAAAAGCACATATCAATTAAAAACATATATCAATTTAAAAGAACAAGTAAAATCAAGACATTTTAAAATACTTAATACACCATTTAAAATTCACAATTTAAAATAATCTGGATTGGCTTGCTGTAAGAGACTGGTCTTTAATGCTACTTTAAATTCAGACAGCATATTCAGCTGTCATATCTCTTCTGCCAGACCATTCCACAGTCTAGGGGTGGCTGAAGAAAAACTCCTCTGAGTGACCAGTGCCAACCTAGTCCTGGTTCACTGGAACAAATGTCCCCCAGAGAACCTGAGTGTACAGGGCAGATTCCAACTCTGCAATTCTATGATTCTATGATTCTATGATTCTATATGGGAGGAGGTGATCCTGTAGGGAACCTGGACCCAGACCATGTAGGGCTTTAAATGTACAGTTGTCCCTCTGTATCTATGGATTTGGTATCTATGGATTTAAGTATTCACGGCTTGAAAATATTCTTTAAAAAATTATAATCCAAAAAGCTAACCTTGATTTTGCCATCTAAGAGTCACCATTTTGCTATGCCATTGCATATAAATGGGACTTGAGTATTCACGGATGTTGGTATCCACAGGGGATCCTGGAACCAAACTCTAGCGGATGTGAAGGGACAACTGTAATAACCAACACTTTGTACCCAAGGAAACCCCAAGGAAAAACCCAAGGAAAATCTATACTTTGTACTTTGCCTGGAAACTAATTGGTAGCCAGTGGGGTGACTTTAATATTGATGATATAATATTGGTGGAGTGATTTTAATATTGGTCAGGTTAAGATGGTCTTTATAGACCACAGCTACTCCTCCCACCCACCCACTTTCCCTCACCTGCTCACTAACACAGTACCCTGCTAGAAGATCCTGTGCCCATGTTGGTCCATTATGATCCCCTAGCCAAGTTTCTGTAAAGTATGCCAGGTCAGCCTCCTCATCCATAAGGAGATCATAGTTGGCATGCACTTTATTTTTAACTGACCTGGTATTACACAGGAGCAAGGTGAGGTCTTGTGGGTGGCTTGGTTCACTCTCCAAGTTCCTGGGGATGACAGGATGACTGGAAGGTAAGACAGGCATTAAGTATCTCTCTCTCCTTCCTCTGTAACGACATGTCAAACTACCATCGTCAAATCTCCCTCTGTCCCAGACAACTTGTATTGCCACCCCATTTCCTTCACACATTACACTCATCTCGATAAGTCTAGGGTACAACTTAGATTCTCCCCGGACAGACTATGGCAAGATCAGGGAAATCCCCCCCAAAATACAACCCCCTCCATTATCCTTGCCTTGACAGGAAAATCCCAAGGAGCCCCACTATGGCAGAGAGAAGGGGAGGTCAGTGCTTCTTTTACAAGAGGCTCACCCCAGATGGACTAGGCTCTTCCTGTAGTCTGTCTGAGAAGAGCTTCCTGTAAAAGAAGTGCTGAACCTCCCCTTCCTGCTTTGGCAGGGAAATATTTAGGATTTCCCTGTCATTGCGGGGAGAGAGGGAGGTTCTTGGTGCTTCTTTTAGGACCCCCCCCCTGCTCTTCCCACTGCAGCAGAGAATCCCAAAGCACCGCTGACATCATTTTTTTTTTTTTTTTTAGCAGAATTACTATATTGACCCATGTACAAGTCAACCCGTGGTTTGGGGGTCAATTTTTTGGCATTTTTAAAAACGTATACACAAGCATATATGGGGCTATTATTTTATTAATTGGGCATGTCTGTAACTGAAACAGCCACAAAACCAAAACAAATAATGAAAAATCTTCACATTTTTTGGTCACAGTGGCTGATCAGAAACAAGGTTTAGAATATTGGTTTTAAACCAAATCCCATTGTGTTATACAGAATATGCCATTTATATACAAGGCATGCATACCTCTTGCCTGTTTCTCACATTACGTCTCTTCTGGTTCAGTTCTAAAGTTCACATATTTCAGAAGTTCCATTGGAGTGTCCCATGCCATTTGCGCCAGTCCAATTGCTTGAGAGTTTTTCACTGGAATATTTCATGAAGGTCACCTATGTGTGGCTGTTCTGTGGATAAACCAGACACCCTGTCTCCCCTACACATGGCCCTCTTCCATAAAATGCCATCCTCAGGCACGTACTGTCTAATGACAATGCCTCCTCTTGCCCTCTGCTAGCAGGTGAGTAAACTATAAAGCCAAAAACTCTGTGTTTGCCTTTCTGGACTCTTCTTGGAAGCATAAAGACTACTCAGTCCAGCAATGTCTTTTGATCGCCATAAGATTCTTTCATATATTGTATAAAATAACTTGGAACACACAAACAAAACAGGACTGTTTGGATCCATGTGACTTTACTAAGCAGGATTTTTAAAAATAGTAAAAAAAAAAATGGTGCAGAAAGAGCAGTCTGTTTTTATATGTGTAATATAGAAATAACCAATATATTGATCCCCCTGTGCATGCATGCATATGTGCACATGCATGTGTGCATGTGTGCTCATGTCTGTCTGTCTCTCTGTGTGTATAACTGTCTCAGTTATCTCAGGCATGAGACTTGCTTATTGTTAAAGTCTGAAAATAGAAAATGCCACCATAGTCTAAAGCATAGTGGGTTTATTGTATTTTCACTTAGCATTTGGGCTGTTCTTGAAATGGCTAGTTCTCTTGCAGGAGCAACATTTGTCACTGAGGAAATAATGTCACAGGAATTGCAGCAATAATCCAGAGATCTAAATCAAAATTGGTGGAAACTGGAAAAATATTCCTTTTTGTGTAACATTTGTTCCATACCTGTAAAAGAGGGAAAGATGACATCTATTTGTTCAATACATTTGTAGAAACATTGGAATCATAGTGTTGGAAGAGACCATAAGGGTCATCCAGTCCTAATCCCTGCCATGCAGGAATTCTATGCAGGAATACACAATCAAAGCATTCCCGACACATGGCCATCCAGCCTCTGTTTTAAAACCTCCAAAGAAGGAGACTCCACTACACTCTGAGGCAGCACGTTCCACTGTCAAACAGATCGTACTGTCAGGAAGTTCTTCCTAATGTTTGGATAGCATCACTTTTCCTTTAGTTTGAGTCCATTGCTCCATGTCCTAGTCTCTGGAGCAGCAGAAAACTGTAGGAGGTATGAGTCTAAAAATAAAAATGTATTAAAAATTCCAGGGATCTAGCCCTTTAAAAAAGGAAATAAAAATATCTTCTTTAAAAGTAAAATCACTTTACTTTCAAATTCATGCAGAGTGACACTTAAGAATGCTGAGACAGCTCAATTAACATTTAAAAGTGTGGTCTGTGGTCTGATCACCCAGCGAATTAGACTCATTAAAAAACAAAGGAGTCAGTTTAAAAAAGCATATCGAAAGTTTATTGAAGGTATATCAATCTTAATCTACATACTAAAACAAACTTTTAAAAAAGGGTTCCTAATTAACTAGGAGAATTTAGGATAGAATGACTCACCCAGCCTTTAGCGGTAGAGGCTGCATGGTAAACATCATGGCATGGCTTCATCCGCATGGAGACTCGAACTTAAAAGAGACTTACACAAAGAGCAATAATATCTAAATTAGGTCATGTGTTGAATGACCTATCTCTGCAGTTGGCTGGAATTGCCTAGTGAAATAACAGAAAAGGAAATTGGGAGAACAGAAGCATGCCCGGAAAAATTCCTAGACTTATCTTAGCATGTGAATGGAGTACACAAGATTGTTTTACATTACAATAATTATTTCCCCACATGCTACAAAAACAAGATTGCTCCCTCTTCAATATGGCATTGTTTCAAATATTTAAACATGGCTATCATGTCACCTCTTCACTTTCTCTTCTCCAGGCTAAACATATCCAGCTCCTTAAGCTGTGCCTCCTAGGGCATTCCAGACCTTTCACCATTTTGGTTGCCCTCCTCTGGACATGTTCCAGCTTGTCAATATCCTTCTTGAATTGCAGTACATGGCATGGTTTTGTCAACTATCCCATTTACCACAGCCTGAGCTGATCATAAATCACCTTGATCCAAGTAGTAAAATTATTTCCAAAATTCATATTCTCTAAAATTCCAAAGAGAAAAACTCAATTCAGATAATTTCATAATTCATATGGTTCCAGTGGTTCCAGTCCTTCCTCTCGGGCAGGTCCCAGAGGGTGTTGCTCGGGGACAGCTGCTCCAGCAGAAAGGAGCTTACTTGTGGTGTTCCGCAGGGCGTCATCCTGTCCCCGATGCTGTTTAACATCTATATGAAGCTGCTGGGTGAGATTATTCGGAGTTATGGGGCTGGGTGTTATCAGTACGCTATGACACCCAGATCTATTTCTCCTTGTCCTGATCGTCGGCCTCAAATTCCAATGGCATCTCTCCTCTTAATGATTGTCTTAAAGCAGTAATGGGCTGGATGAGGAAAAACAGATTGAGATTAAATCCAGATAAAACGGAGGTGCTCACAGTAGTGGCCCCAAAACCAGGAGTTGGGTTGCAACCTCCAGTCCTGGACAGGGTCATGCTCTCTGTTAAGAACTGTGTTCGCAGTCTGTGGGTGCTCCTTGATTCATCGCTTCAGATGACGAGTCAGGTGAATGCGACAGTCAGGAGCGCCTGTTATCAGCTCTGGCTGATACGCCAGCTGCGCCATTTACTGGAAGTAAGGGACCTCGAGACTGTGGTGCACACGCTGGTAACCTCGCGTCTAGATTTCTGCAATGCACTCTACATGGGGCTGCCCTCATGCTTGGCCCGGAAACTTCAGTTGGTACAAAATATGGTAGCCAGAATGGTCTCAGGAACATCTCAGAGAGACCATATAGCTCCAGTATTAAAATCTCTCCACTGGCTGCCTATCAGTTTCCGGGCCCAGTATAAGGTGTTGGTTATTACCTTTAAAGCCCTCAATGGCTTGGGTCCAACTTATCTCTGGAACCGCCTCCTCCCATACAATCCTCCCCGCGTACTCCGGTCCTCTGGGAGGAATTTACTTCAGCCACAAAAATCTAGGCTGTCTGCAACCTCCCAGAGGGCCTTTTCGGTAATCGCCCCCAAATTGTGGAATGACCTGCCAAATGAGATCCGTCAGATAACAAGCCTGAGTAGCTTTTAAAAAGCACTAAAGACGGATCTCTTTCGGCAGGCCTTTCCTAATTAGATCACGGCCTCAGGGGATTCTGGCCTCTTTTAGTCCGCTGGCCATTTATTGTATTTTATTGTATTTATTGTTTTGAAATGTGATTTTAGATCAGTTGGTTTTAATTTATAATTGTTTAATATTTTTTATGGGGGTGGGTGGAGGTGGGGGGTGTTTGGGGATTTTATCTGTATTGTATGTTAATTTTTGTAAGCCGCCCTGATTGTTTTGACAGAGGGGCGGGGTATAAATAAATATTATTATTATTATTATTATTATTATTATTTAATTTGATAATTCAAATTATCAAAGGCTTTTTCTGCATCTAAAAAAAAATTAAAACAGCCTGTTTTGCATTATGCCTTCCCAATTTTTCCAAAATATCTACCACATGTCATATTATGTTATTTCAGAACAATTATGTAAAAATTTGGAATGATATTAAGAAAAATTTACAGAGTTGGGAGAAAATTAAGTTGTCATTGTTGGGCAGAATTTTGGTTTTAAAAATGAATGTTTTACCAAAAATGCTGTTTTTGTTTCAGACAATACTGATTGTGACAAATTATGTGCTGTTTATACAATGGCAGAAAGACTTGTCAAAGTTTATTTGGCAAGGGGAAAAGCTGAGAATTAAGTATAAAGTACTCCAAGATGCTAAACAAAGAAGAGAATTAGGATTACCAAATATGATGTACTTTTCTGCTTGTTGGTTTGGTGTGTTTGATTACTGCAGCTAGAATTTTGTATGCTCAGAAATGGAAGAATGCAACAATTGTACCCCAAGATGACAGGCTACTAAAATTGGTGGACTTAGCAAAAATGGATACATTATCTATTTTAATAAGGGAGAAATCCTTGAGTGCTTTTATGAAAGATTGGGAACCTTTAATTGTCTTTTTGTAAGAGCAGAAGGACAAAATATTAATTGTATGTTTTTTAAATTAGTAGGAACAACTAAGATGTAGAACTATGAGATATTGATATCTAGGGAAAGTAAAACTTTAGATCACTTATAATCATGGGTAAGAAAGTTGGAAGCAAATGTTTAATTCTTTCTTTTTTCTCTTTTCTTTGTTCTATTTTTCCCTTTTCAATTTTTATGTATACTGTTTTAAAGTAGTTAAACTTCTTAAAAATATTAAAAAAAAGAAAAGAAAGAAAAAACAGCACAAGTGAATTGCAAATGAAAGATGTGATTGTCTAGACCTGTAAAATCCTATGGATGAGGCACAACCATCGTCCAATAAGAACCTTTTCTGGAATTCCCTTTAGCCATCAGAGTTATCACTATAAATTCAATTATCTATTTGCAAATCTGTTTCAAACTGATTCAGTATCAAAATCCGGGCTCTTCTCTAGTTCTGTTGACATTACTGAAAACTGACAACATCTGACATTTTCAGTGCTTGTCCTTAGCCAATGGGCTGTGTATAGTGGCCAAATACCCCAGCTTGCCCCCATTCCAGAGCCCTGCAGTCCAAACAGTACAGTGCATTTACCCCAATCTGCCCCTGGGCAATCCAAATGATGCCTGGGCCAGATATGGGTCTGGAGCAGAGGCAAGCTGGGATAGGGCCCTTTACCGCATTTTAAGAAAATAACCAGTTTAATCTGATGTCACTGGATTGGCCCCATGTGTCCGCGGGAGCCCATCCCAGAAAGCCACTCCTTATTGGTGCCACCTGCTCCCTGGCTCTTCCAGAAGCTAGGCGGGGGCCCTGCAGTATGTGACCAAGCCTGCTCACATTCAGTGGGGTGGCAGTTACATGTTGTGGGCCCATGCCTGGCTTCTGCATTAGTGAGAAAATGGTGGCAGTGGCTTCAGCAACAGGGTAGTGTCCTGTTTGGACTCCAACCTATTTTCTTCAGGTAATGGGGTGGGGGTGGGGAACTGGCCAGCTCTAGAGGCAGAATATGTTGGCGGGGAGTCAGCATATCTTGCCTGGTATAGATGAGTCCATAGTTTATAAGAAACCATTGTCATATTTTCCCCTAGCATTAGATATATCAGTATTAGATACAACAGATCCCAGACACCAGAGGCAAGGGATACCTGTAATCAAACTTTTCAAAAGCAGAAAATTAGATCATCACACCTTAAAAAAACTTTGAAAGCTGCCTGAACTATTTGTCTTAGGGTGCATCCAGACTGACTGAAAAGTTCCAGATTTGGTTCCTGTTTTTTTCCAATTTTATACTGGGTTAAAATAAGTTGACCTGGGGAGCTTATAAAAAGTTTCTTACCATTCTGGGAGCTGACAGAAAATATTCTGGAATAAGCAAAATGTGTATGGATCTTTAATTTGGCAAGTTTAATTCTCCCAGAAGGGGCAACTACATTCACAAATTCTGTCCAATTCTCCAATCTATCTATCTCTATCTATCTATCTATCTATCTATCTATCTATCTATATTTATATTTCTTTATTTCCTATTTTCTTTAAAAGCCTCAATTTAAAGGCACACAGCAAAACGGAACCTATTTATCTGAAATTTTACAGGTGCCATCTTCTCAGAAGCAGATATCCCTGAAAACTGTATTCCACATTCCATGTTTTTTAAAATGATTATGGATGTTTCTTGATATTTCTAGACCAGATTCTAGAGCATATCATTAAACAGAGAGTCTGTGAACATTTAGAAGGCAATGCCATAATCACAAAAAGCCAACATGGGTTTCAGAGAAACAAGTCATGCCAGACTAATCTGATCTCTTTTTTTGATAAAATGACCAGCTTGGTAGATGAAGGGAATGCTGTGGATATCGTATACCTTGATTTCAGTAAGGCCTTTGACAAGGTTCCCCATGACATTCTTGCAAACAAGCTTGTAAAATGTGGGCTAGACAAGTTAACTGTTCAATGGATTTGTAATTGGTTGACCAGCCGAACCCAAAGGGTGGTCAGCAGTGGCTCCTCTTCGTCTTGGAAAGATGTGACCAGTGGGGTGCCACAAGGTTCGGTCCTGGGCTCAGTGCTATTCCACATCTTTATCAATGACTTGGATGAGGGAATTAGGGGCATACTTATCAAATTTGCAGATGACACCAAATAGGGAGGAGTAGCCAATACCCTAGAGGACAGGATCAAAATTCAGAATGACCTGGATAGACTGGAGAGCTGGGCCAAAGCTAACAAAATGAAATTCAATACGGAGAAGTTTAAGGTACTGCACTTAGGGCGAAAAAATGAAATGCATCGATATAGGATGGGGGAGACCTGGCTGAATGAGACTACATGCGAAAGGGATCTAGGAGTCCTAGCAGACCACAAGTTGAACATGAGTCAACAGTGTGATGCGGCAGCTAAAAAGGCCAATGCGATTTTGGGCTGCATCAATAGAAGTATAGTGTCTAGATCAAGGGAAGTAAAAGTGCCACTCTATTCTGCCTTGGTCAGACCTCACCTAGAATACTGTGTCCAGTTCTGGGCACCACAATTCCAAAAGGATATTGACAAATTGGAGCGTGTCCAGAGAAGGGCGACTAAAATGGTGAAAGGTCTGGAAACCATGCCTTATGAGGAGAGACTTAGGGAGCTGGGTATGTTTAGCCTGGAAAAAAGACAGTTAAGAGGCGATATGATAGCCCTGTTTAAGTATTTGAAGGGGTGTCACGTTGAGGATGGAGCAGGCTTGTTTTCTGCTGCTAGAGACTGGAACACCGAGCAATGGATGCAAGCTCCAGGAACAGAGATTCCACCTCACCATTAGGAGGAAGTTTTTGACAGTCAGAGCTGTTCGGCAGTGGAACACACTCCCTCGGAGCGTGGTGGGGTCTCCTTCCTTGGAGGTCTTCAAACAGAGGCTGGATGGCCATCTGTCAGGGATGCTTTGATCGTGATTTCCTGCGTGGCAGGGGGTTGGACTGGATGGCCCTCGTGGTCTCTTCCAACTCTGCAATTCTATAATTCTATGATTCTATGATTCTATTACCTCAAGGATGAAAGATACCAAACGTTTCAGAAAAAGAACTGTGCTGAGGTTTCACTTCTGATTTGAGCCAAGGTGCAATGTCAGTCCACATATCTCTGCTAAGGCAGCCCCCATCTGATCCAATGGGGTGAGTATTATTGTGTGTGTACACCCCTGTCAAATTTATCTCAATGTCCATTGGCCTGACCCTTTGTGATTCATACCTCTTTTTTGTTTTTCTTTGAGGTTTGCTGGCCTTATGTTGAACCAAGACTCACCACCTCAGAACGTAATTAGTCAATGTAAATGAGGTGGCAGGAGGAGAATTGTATGGAATTCCATTATGTGGCCAATTTAACAGGAATTCTGTTTTTGCATAGGCATAAAACTAGAAGGCAGCGAGCATGATACTGCAATATCTAGAAGGAAAGATAGAGGGTAAAGGGCAGAATTGTGAGATCTGCATGTGGGTGTAGGGATTGGTTGCTGGATACATTAAATTGTACTTACATGTTCAGTCTCACATTCAGAACCACAAAACCATGGGCAAGACAAGAATGCAGCTCTGTTACAAACCATTCTGAGGCAAGACAAACATTTCAAAGAGGGTGAAAGGAAATCTATTTGTTGGACATGAGCCTCACATTGGCAACCCATGTGCCCACATTCCACTCTAAGCGTCTAAATTTAAATATGCTTTCTCATTCTTGAGGGGGCAGAGGAGAAAACATGTGTGACAGAAAAGGAGCAATGATGTAACATGGGAAAAATAAAATAAACTAGCTGTGACCTATAGTTCCTGAGACCAGAATGGCACTATGCCTTGTTATGTCTTTCTTAGTGACCTTCATGCAATTACTGTACTGGAGAAAACAAGTTCTGGGCTCCATTTTGTTTCCCAGCAGTTATCTTGATATAAATTATGGGCTCTTCCAGATTGGTCTAATGGAGCATGAATTCTTGCTTTATAACTAACTCCTTGGGTTTTGCCGGGTTTTGCCAGTTGTTTCTCTCTCTTTGTCCACTTATTCCATTCTTTTAGGGGGCATTTCCGGTGAATTCTTGGCCCTGCACTTGGGCTCTTTCAAAGATTTATTATTATTATTATTATTATTATTATTATTATTTATTTTAAAAACTGAGGTTTGGTTTGCTCAGGTGGTCCTACGGTTTGAAGGGGAAATTTTCTCCTCTTTCTTTTTAAAAATTATTAAGAACAACAGTCCTATAGTGGAAAAGTGACATTTCACTGATTTATTGATATACAATAATAACCCCCCCAAAAAAAAATTTGAAAGAAGAAAGATAAGAGAAAGAAAGAATACTTTTTTATCTGATAAGTCCTGGGGGCCATCTATACGAGGGGGGAAATGGAATACCTCGTAGTAATGGCATTTCACAGCAGCAGCGACATGTCTTAACGGAGGAGTGGTGTTGGCCTTAGAAGCCACTATAAGCTTTGCATGCCAGATGGTAGCTGTAAGTTATTTACTCGCATTAGTTCTTCACCACTGCCAAACTTTTTTTTTTAAGTCATATAAGGTGTGCTGGAGCAATATAGGGATTTTTGGATTTAACAGGAAAGGGAAAAAACAACAACCCTGTTTTATTGTCTTAGCAATCACTCGCTAAGGCGAAAATCCAACATGATGACAGTGGATGCTTGCCCTGTTAGCAAGCCCCACCTCTGCACTCACCCAGCCAATCAGCTTTGCGCTTCCTCTCTAACAGCTTGTCCTAATGAGCAGAAATGCTCATCCCCTTGCTGTTTTTTAAAAACGATAGGAAAACTTCAAAGACTTTTCCCGCGCTGTTTTTGCCATTTTGGGCCCCCTTCCTTCCAAACAGTGTGGATTGGTTCAGGATCCCATTTAGACAGGTAGGATTCTCAGCGAATTCCATGAGGGGTATTTTGACCACTTAGACAATCCCTTGGAATGAAAAAGAAAACCACACAAAGATGGGAATAAAATGTCCCTGCTGGTGGCAGCAATTGCCAGAAAATAGCCTGAGGGCTTGTCTATACAGTGAAAATACTCCTCATAGAGTTCAAGGAGAATGCATTTTGTCTAAATGGGATCCTGCATCAATCCACTGTATTCAAAAGGAGGTGGGCCAAAAGCACCAAATACCTTTTGTGGCTTTTCCCATATTTTTTTTAAAAAAAACTCAGAAGGAAATGCACGTTCCTACTCATTTGCCTACTCCTCCTCATTTGCCAATTCGCTTTGCTGTGCATTCCTATTATGAACGGAAGTAGAAAGATGATTGGTCAGACATGCACAGGGAGCAGAGCTTGCTGGCAAGGCAAGTGCCCGGAACTGCCACAAAAGCTGCTGGAAACTGGTGCTTCTGCTCATCAATCCACATTTTCTAGCCTCGTATAGATAGACAAGCCCTGGGATAACAGGAATGTCATTTAGATTTATTTATTTATTTGAAAACCCAAGCAACAAATACCACATTTCTCCCATCTGGAGGAGCCTTATATTGAATTCTGTATCTGTTCATGTTTCAGCAAGCATGGAAGAGGAGTTTTCACTTCATAGTTCTTATCTAAGCTTTCCATCTGCATTGTCTGAATCCACTACCTTAAACTGCAGTTGTACTGTCTGAGCTCAAAACAATGTATATAGAATTCTTCTCTCCTTGCTGTATCCTCACAAGACCTTGTGAAGTAAGTCAGGCTGTGATGAAGAGACTGATCCAAAGTCACTCATTGAATTTCATGGTTTGGTAGTGACTAGTACCAGAGCCAGCATGATTTAGTGGTTTGAGCATTGGACTCTGACTCTGGAGACAAGAGTTCGAAACCCTGCTTGGCCATGGAAACCCACTGGGTGACCTTGCGCAATTCATACTCTCTCAGCTTTAGAGGAAGGTAAAGGCAAACTGGCTTTGAACAAATCTTGCCAAGAAAGCCCAATGATAGGTTCGTTGTAGAGTTGCCATAAGTTGGAAACTATTTGAAGGCACACAACAAGAACAACAATACCAGAACCTGTCAAATCCCAGTGTAACACAAGCTCTTTAGTTATGTGAACTGTATTCTGAAACTGGCTACCTGTATATGAAACAGGATAATTGCTTCTGAATTTACTATGTGAGCTCCATTATAGATTCCAGCAATGGCGGAGGAAGGGTTTCTGAGCATATGATTCTCCTCCCAGAAGATGCTCCTCCCTGTAAGATTTACAGGTCACTCATAGGGCTTGTCTAGATGAGTCATCTACCCTAGCTTCCCCCCATCTTGAAGCCCTGCAGTCCAAGCACTACAGGGCTTTCCCCCCAATTCGCCTCTGGGCAGTTCTGACGATGCCCAAGGTAAAGCAGGGGGGGGGGAGCCAGCGAGAGCACATTTAATACATTTTTTAAAAAAAAACAACAGGAAAAAGCACTTCATATGGGACAACCCAGAGGGGTCCAGTGCAGGAATGCAGGAGTCCATACCTGCACACTGGCCTATATTGCCAGATGCTGCTGCCACTGCTACTGGTGTCTCTCTGAAGCCAGGAAGGAGGCCCCCTGCATGTGAGCAGCCTTGATCACATGCTGAGGGCCTCCTTGCCAGCCTCAGAGAGATACCTGCAGCGGTGGTGGCGTCTGGCGATATGGGCCAGTGTGTAGGTATGGACTCCTGCCCATTTCATCATCATAATGGGGGAGATCTGGGCCAGATCCGGAACCAGAATATGCTGGCCACAAGCTGGCATATTCTGGCAGGTCTAGGCAAGCCTTATATTATATTCAGGATCAAATTCGAAAAAACAAAAACAAATATATCCAGTATATGCTAAGAACATTTGTTGTGAACTTTTTAAAATGACTACTTGGTAGCTATAGCAATGTTATCACAAAGTAGTCAGTAACCTTTTAAAAGCTACAAAATGTGCTCATTGGCATGAATAATATACCTATTTTATGACATTGCTAGAAACCTAAAAGATTTGAGTCCAGAGATGTAGTACATCAATCAGTATAAAATTTACATGTGCTAGTTTATGTCCGTATGTGCACATTTAGAAATAATTATTAGGATTTATTCAGATTTTGCAAAAGTCAAAGCCAGCCAATTAATTTCTCACTGATATTGCTTCAACTAAAATAAATACTTTGGCTCATATATACCCATTCTGGATCATCTCAGTTTAGTAGTTCCTCTTTAATTACAATTAATTAGCAGTGGAAATACGCAAAAGCTGGTCAGTTTTCTAAAATGGTAATTTTTGCATCAAATTGGAGTTTCAAAAATATGACGGAGTGCTAATTCGAAAGTAAGCCATGGGAATATCAGAAGGTTGACCCCAATTAATTTCCCAATTCCCACCTCAATCCTGCTCCAAAATGTAACCCATTTCTCAACAGTTAATTATTCCATTCATCAATCATCACCCTTACTTCCATGAATTACCTTCAGAAATCAAATAAAGCAATCCACCATTAGGTTGGGGGAGATCAAAATACTGGGTGGATAGTGGCAGGTGGGAGAGCTGCAGAAAGGGCAGAGGAGCTTCCATGTGGAGGGGGGATTTGGGGCACAGTGTGCAAACAGGGGAGAGTCAACTCTTCCCTCCAGAACTGTGGTTCCCACCCCACTCCCTCTCTGGCATGGCAATTAAGCTTAGAAAACCTTCCCACTGGCAGGGTTGAAGCTTAATTGCCATGCACGAGGGATAGGGAGGCAGCATTGTAGAATACGGGGAGGGGAGGATCAACCTTCCCTTTCTGGCTGCAATTCCCCTTGAAGAGTATTTTTTATTTAGGCAGGCATCTGGCTCTTAATTCTTGTGGCAGAAGTAGGGTATGTGGTGCTTTTATCTGTTTTATTATATTTTAAATGTGATTCAAAAAAACTGTTTTAACTTTGTGTTTTTAACATAAATGTTTTTTTAAAAAATGTATTAAAAAGCCAGTTGGCTTACAATAAAATTAAAACAGTTTATTGATACAAAATTTTGAAAAAAGTAATAATACCCTAAAGGCACCAGATCCCATCTGATCTTGGAAGCTAAGCAGGGTCGGTTCTGTTTAGTACTTGGATGGGAAACCACCAATGGATACCAGGTGATGTAGGCTATATTTCAGAGGAAGGAACTGGCAAAACCATTTCTGAGTATTCCTTGCCTAAGAAAACCCCATGAAATTCATAGAGCCACCATAAGTTGACAGGTGACTTGAAGGCACATACACACATGCACACGAATCTCTTGGGCTCTTGTGCCAGGAGAAATGACAGATATGAAATAAATAAAAACATATAAGTGTAAGCTGGACTCAAGATACAGGTTTTATTCCTGAGGAATGTGTCACCTGGAACAGAAAAAAGGTCATGGCTCTTGAAATGATGTGCTGGTTTTTCATTAGAAGCTTCCTTTTTATATTCTCTCTAGCAAGGAAATCAAGTATCTCTTTTCTAAAAGCCTTCTTCATGGTTTTCAATACTTTTTGTTGCTACATCATCGATACACTTATTTAGTACAGTAGGAACCCCGCATCCATGGGGATTGGTTCCAGGTCCCATCGCAGATGGTGAAATCTGCGGATAATAATGAATACCACCTCCATTGCTGGAACCCTCCTCCCGCCTGCTGTGCTGAAACACCCCCACCCTGTGAGGTTGCCTCCTCCCTCCCTCCCTCCCTCCCTAACCTGCCATGCTGGATCCCTCCTCCCCCCTCCCTCCCCCACCCACCTGCCTGCTCCACTGTGCCGGAATCTCTCCCCAAAGGTCACATTCTCCCTCCTTCCCCCTGTTGTGTTGGATCCCTCCTCTTGCCTGCTCAAACACTCCACCCACCCACTGGAACCCCCCACAGAGAAGGGAGGGGGAGGGGAGCTCACCTTCTCCCTCCCTCCCCCACCCACCAGCTCTGCTGCGCCGCTGTGCCGGAATCCCCCTGGCAAAGTCTCCTCCTCCCTCCTTTCCCTGTCTGCCTCCCTGCCCACCCAGCTGCCGCAACCCCCTGCGAGTTTACCTCCTTCCCCTGCCTACCTGTTCACCGTAGTGGAACCCCCCGGCAAGGTCGCCTCCTCCCTCCCTCCCCCACCTGCCCACCCATCTGCCACAACCCCCCCCATGAGATTGCCTCCTTCCCCTGCCTGCCTGCCCACTGCACCAGAAACCCCCACGCCACAGAGAAGGATGGCAAATCAGTGGATGCAGGGGTGCTACTGTAATCTGTCCTACTCCACCATTTCAACCAGGAGGGTTATTTTCAAGGGGAAACAGTGATCCTAATTAGAAAAACAACAAAAGTTTTGTCAGCTCCCAGTCTCTCAAGGTCTTTGGCTCAACCTACAATCAGGTAAAATAAGGCCTCTGACTTAGGTTGTAGATGCTGAGGCGTATTGGAAGACTGCATCAATACCAGACCATCTGTCTTGGGTCCCTACACTAGCTGCTGGCCTCACATGTGGTGGAGGATTATGTCTTGTTGCCTGTGTTGAAATAAAGTTCAGCTGCCAGTCTGGACAAATTTCTGAAGATGGATGGAAAGGGATGTGGGAATGAGAGGGAAACTTGCGCCTTTCCTTAAAAAAAATGTTTGAGAATGTCTGGCCTCCTGATGACACAGTCTAGGCCTCTCTCTCTCTAACTTCTCACAGGATTCTCAGCCAGTGCTGCACCAGGATTTAGGCTTCCGGAACTCTCACTGGGCTTCAGGGCCTCCATCTTTAGACATACAAGCAAACACATCCTTGTTGCTTCCTTTGAAAAACATACCCTCCAATGGTCCCAATTTGGCAGGGAGAGTCCCAATTAATCCTGTGTCATTCCAGGTTTTCAACTGCTTTCAAAACCCAGAGTTTGCTCTCCTCCTCCTACTTTTTGTCTTCAGCTTATTTCAGTTGTTGCAAATAGAGTTCAAAGTGCAAAACTAGTTTTCCTTGCTCCATGAACTCAGCAGGGGGAGAGGAGAGAAGAGGAGAGGGGAGGAGAGGAAGTGGCAGAATTCTTACCCTTCCCAGTAGTCTCAGGCAAAAGGAAAATCCTGCAGCCTCTCCTAGCTTGTGTGTTCTTCCTCATTAATAACATTTGCCATCTTGACTATACCCTGATGTTGCTTGGCCTCACATGTCCCAGTTTTCATCTGTGAAATATTGGAGGGTATGGAAAGATGCATAAGGCATACCGTGATTTTACATCACTAGCTGGACTGGGCGTACCATACACCCAAAAAAACGGCCGATAGACCTCACGACAACTCTGTCAGGTAGGCTGGTGAATTTAAATTCCTCCTCCCCGTTCTCAGCATTGCACACTTTTCCCAGAATTGCTGAGGGTGACTCGCTCTGTTGTCCTGCTGCTGCTACCACCACAACCAGTTGACTGCCTGGGTCATGTTGCAGTGGTGGCAGCAGCTTCCCGCCACTGCCAATTGACTGCCAGGGTCCCAATCTGGACCACAGATCGAGTGACAGGAGTGCATGGGTAGGTGGAGAGGGAATTTGCATGTGGGTGGTGATTGGTTGGGTGTGTGTTGGGTGTGTTTCCTGAGCAGCCAATCAGCCAACTGGGAAGGGCAACAGATAGATTTTTTTTAATCTTGAGTCATAAAGTTCAGGACAATTGGCACCTTGCTGCCCCATTTCTCTCTAAAAAGATACTTGCAAGGTGTGTGTTATTGTCTTTGGAGAAGTCAGTATGGCTGTATCAGTGACAGACAAGGCCAAAGCACTATGCATGGTAGTTGTGGGAACGAACGGCAACACTTGGGCACTGTAAAGATAGCACTTCCTGGGAGGCTGAAAAGGGGATCAGCTCCAAGCGAATGCTGGCGCCACACAGAATGCTCTGGTTGTGAGTGTCAGGCTCTGTGGGTACTGGATGCCTCTTCTCAACACATTCCAGGACCCTCAAGACAAGGAAAATTGAAGGTTGAGTCAGACGTCTTTTCTTTTCTCTTTTTGGTGGCGCTATCCTGCTCTTAGAATATTCTTGGCAAACCAAGAATTTTGTTTGCTGTAGTGAAGCACACAATTCTCTCCCCCACTTCTATCCCTTTAAAAATGAATTTACGGTAGTTCAGACAACAGAATAGCTATAGATTGGGTAATGAAGAGCTGCCTTCAGATTTTAAAGAAACAACACCTGTGGCTATGGGGTCCACTTTACTTATGTCTCCTTTTCTCGCACACATGTGTGCGTGTGTAAATAACATATGTCCCACCTTTCTGAATTTATTTTTAAAAAACTTCAAGGTAGGTAACAAATTTCAGATGTGTGTACATGATTGTGAGAGATTGAGAGAGTATAGGAGAGAAGGGGGACTGCAGACTACAAAAACAAACACACACACACAAGCATTTTGCTCAAAAAGCAGAATGTGGAAAAATAATTATTTTGAATGGTTCTCTGTAGAGGATGGCTGATCTTAAAACAAATATAATTCTATTGTTTCTTTTCACCCCATCCATGGCCTCTTGGAACTCCGTACTGGGGATCTAGTTTGTGGAGGAAAAGTATACTATCCCACTCTTTCCATTGGCTTTTGCAAGCATTCATCACAAGGTGCTTGAAAACAGCAGTTTTTAATTTGAAATAGTGCTCCTAGCAACGTGGCTTTTTAATATGCCTATTCTCCTCTGTTCCTGTGAAGACATGTAGTCATAGGATAAATACTATCAGTAACATTGCAGAAGGCAGTTTGAGAGTGGTGTTACTATCCTCAAAAGATATTTTATATATATATATATATATATATATGAATGACCTGAGACAAGCCCGGAGGAAAATATGCAGATTTTTGTGTGTCATTTACTTCAAAACAAGAATAACTCAGAACAAGTGTGGTAAGTAGCTAGTATCCATGAATCCCCACTCCCTCCTTGGAACAGTTTCACAACTACTATTAAAATGTTTTGGGAGTTGAGGTGTTAAAGTGAGGGATGAATGATATCAGATATTAATAAATATATATGTACTGCTCAGAGCTAAGAAAGTTGAAAGAAAAGATTAATTATTGTTAAAGTTTTATGATCCAGATAGTAATTAGTTACATTTTCTATAAATTAACTGTTTATTATTCAGTTTCTAAAAAAATTAAATGGCTCATGTTTCTAGTCTTTGATAAAAAGCCCACACTCCTCCTGTCCAACTCATTACCACCGCAGTGACCATAATAGTGCACAAGGTCACAGCATGAGGTTCAGGGGCACATCACAAGCCAATACTTGAAGCATAAGATATCTCTTCTATACTGTTTTAGTGAAGATATAGCCCCAGAAATATAAAAGTAACAAAAAGTCAACACTTATGCCCCCAAAGGAGGGAGTCTAGTTATCCATTATTAAGTTACAATCATAATGTAACTTTGGGGCATACCACACTCTGAGGAAAAGTGGCAAAGCAGCAGGAACGTTCCATCTTTCCTGCTGCCTTACTACATAATGTTGGTGTTCTTTTGTTCCAGTCCCATGGGGGACTGAGATAAAACTGCATCTTTTTGCTAACCAGAAAAAATCATTAGAAAAAAGACATGGTTTTACCTCAGTCCACCACGGGACCAAAACAAAAGAACACCGGAAGAACACCAGCTTCATGCTGCTTTGCCATTTTTTTCAGAGTGCAGTAAGTCCCTTAATTGTGCCTCAGTTATTGCCAAAAATAAAAATAAAAATGACTAGTTATTTGTAACTGGTAACTCCCAGCCTCTAGAAGGAAGTTAGACAGCCTGCCTGCTTGATGTATAGGGAATATTTGAGGCATAATACACCTCCTTGGCACAAGAAACAACTTTCCACATCACACTGCTAGTACAGTCAACCCTCGACATTTGTGGGTTTAACTTTTAACTTTTGCAGATTTGATTATTTGCAGATATATTGGCTGTCAACTCTGCTGCTGCCCTATGCCATTTTTAATAGGGACTGCAAGCCTTGCAAGAGAGACGGCAAATGTGTGGCCAAGCTTGTAAGTCCCTAATAACGATAAAGACAAGCATCTACCCCAAGTGAAGAACACACTGTTGCACTTACTCCTAAAATGCTAGTCTGACTGCACTCATACGAGGGATGCACATTTCTGATTGCTAATTTCCATTGTTTGCCAGACAGAAACAACATGTGGGCTTTCCTCCTGGGGATTTGTTCGCTGTCACTCTGTCATTAGGAAATGATGAATGTGGTAGAGGAAAGAGCTCAACAGTTTTTCCTGTATGCACAAGGCAGGCCTTTATTATGTTTATATCACTGCACAGCAATTACTAAAGCCAGTTTCATGATTACATTCCACCTAATCTACAAAGAGACAAAGGACTTTATCAGATGTACAAAATAAGGCATCATAACAATATCACATAACTGTGAAAGGGTGAGCGTACCATATGATGTTGCCCTTTTGCGATTATGTCCCCTTAAAAACCTGTACTTTTTAACTGACGGCTTAAGCCGTCAATTGATCCCTGTGGCAGTTTTTTAAACCTTGCATCTTTTTTTTACTGTACTTACCCCATCAATGGCCAGTCCAGTGTGAACACCTCCAGGTGAGATCTGGACATCCAAGTAAGTGACACACTTTTTATGACCCTCCCCAGGTTACTTGTAAATTTTAAAGTGTGCTTATGTGCTTCCCCCATTTTTAGTGTTATTTTTTGTTTTTGCTTTTGAATTTCTTGTGCGATGAAGTCTCGTGATATCCCGTTCACTTCCTCTGTTCACTTCCTCCTTCATTGCTGGGGCTGCCTTTGCTAGGAAAGCAAAGTAAGTGCAAGGGGCAGCATTCTTTTGCTGGCATAAAAATGGGTATTTTGTGCCAGCAAAAGAACGCTTTAAGGGTTTAATTTAAGTCCAAAATTAAACAATGAGAAGTGAATCAGCCCTTGAAAGTCAGTACAGTTGTCCCTTCATATTCACTGGGGTTTGGTTCCAGGACCCCCTGTGGATACCAAAATCCGTGAATACTCAAGTCCCACTATATGCAATGGCATAGCAAAATAGTGTCCCTTATATTAGATGGCAAAATCAAGGTTTTTTTTTTTATTTTTTAAAGAATATTTTAAAGCCATGAATACTTAAATCGGTGGATATGGAGGGACAACTATAGTAAAGAGACCTAAAGTCAGGAGGGGGAAAAAGTCATTCCAGTATCATCTTCATATTCCCCAATACTCACAATATTATGAATTAAGACTAATTAGAGGAAAATGTCTAGTTCAGTTTAAAAGAATTTTAAAATGGCAGGCTTATATGAAACTAGAGGACTCCTGGGTATTTTTGTCTATTTATTTACTTAGAAGGTCTGTATTCTGCTCTTCTTTTATAGAAGCTAAGTAGCTAACAAGATTTTAGAAAATCAGAAATTAAATCCATACAAAGAGCTGTTATTTTTACAATGTCAATAAGATCATGCTTACAACATTCTTATAAAGGCAAATAGGATCCCATGGGGAGAAATGCTCCTTGAGATATGTAAGCTGTAGTTTCATTATGGCAAATGGGTTCTTTACAGGCACCTAGAACTTAGCTGGACACACTGTTGCTCAATCTATTTTGTATCAAAGTGTCCAAGAGTGACTTCATTTTATTATGAACCTAGCACAAACACCTGCTCATGTAAAAGCATGTGCTCAAGAGTTAGTAGGAGGTCACAAAAACTAGTACATAATTGAACCCAGTCTCGAAAAGCAAGACTGGAGTTAGAGTTCTCTTCTCCATATCCGCTCCAATTCTGCTTCTGTAAGCAAGGGTCTTGTACTAATTACAGAAACTCAAGGGCAAATGGGGAGATTGGAGCCATTCTACCAGCTTTTAGTGATTATGCACAAATGGAGGCACTGAGAATGAACATTAAATCTCATGATGACAGATGGGAGGAGGTACATCCAGAATCTATGATGCATGACTGTCATTGACAACCATGCTTTTTGTATTTCTAATCCTTTCCCTCTGGGTTCACTCTCTTAATAAGAGCACAGGCCCTGACACTAGCTTTGGAGTCTTCAGGTAGCTGAAAACTACCTCTGATGTAATGAATTAAAGACAAGCAAAATCCGGTTGGTATTTAGTACCACCTGCTGTGCATGTTTCTATTCAAGTTTGAACAAAGTTCACTGGTAGTTTTGCTTCTTATAACATACAGGGATGCAGAGACTAGGCTGAAGAAATGATGTATGATACACACCATGATGATATCATACTGTATACCTTGTACAGTTGTCCCTTCATATTCGCTGGGGTTTGGTTCCAGGACCCCCCGTGAATACCCAAATCTGTGAATACTCAAGTCCCATTATATGCAATGGCAGAGCAAAATGGTGTCCCTTATATAAGATGGCAAAATCAAGGTTTGCTATTAGGATTGTTATTTTTTAAAGAATATTTTTCAAGCCGTGAATACTCAAATCCGTGAATGTCAAATCCGTGAATGTGGAGGGACAACTGTATATAATAACAGCATGAGTGAGTAGAAAAAGTGCTCATGGTTTTGTAATTTGTAATTACATGGCCTGGAATACAAATGTGCAATGTTGAATTTTATTATGAATCAAGTGTCAATATTCTCCAAAGTATGTTTTCCCAGCTTCAAATATGAGTGGAGAATTTGCAAGATTTTAGCAGAACAGGTTCCAAAATCCTGCTGTTTTATAGCCACGTGAGCAAAGGTTCCTTAATATGAAAACTTTTATTCTCTCTGATAACAGTAAAACTGTGCAACGTACAAAGACTGGCACTTGGAGGAATTATGGGCCTAAATCACATTGGTTTTCCAAAAACAGAATACACACATTAATCAATGGAATTTACATATGTGTTGACTTAACATTCAGAAATTGGTTCAATGGGAAAATTCTAGTTGAGACTAGGAACTGTATTTGGTCACAGCAGACATTAATTTTACCTATTAAAGTCAATGCATCTTTCCTTGCTTGGTGTGAGCTGTGTGAGCAAAGCACCCAGTCATTACACAAACCTACACTTCTAAGTAAGTGGATATATGGCTGGAGCCTCAGAAAAACAGCCTTTTGTTAGGTGAATGTCTCCTCTTTTTGAGACAAGGCAGCATCTTACTATCTGCCAATGTTTATGCACCTGCTGTCCTCCATCCAAATCAAAACCCCTTTCAAATCTTGGACATATTTATTAAGGAAAAGCAGGACTCTGACTTTCCAAATATCATTCTGCCATGGTTGGTGCTGGGATGTACAGTTCCCAATGATAATATAGTAAGCAGCATGGGTGCCTTATTATCATTATCATTAACATTATTATCACCATCATCTCTCAGCTTCTTCCAAGACCAGGGCTCTGAACTGCTAAAACAAACATAGCTAAAATCTACCTCATACAAAAGCTACAAATGTAATTCAACTATCAAAAATTAAACCAATGAAAAACATAGCCGTTAAAAAGAAAAATAACAAACAGATAATACACCACCTTATGTGAGGCTTTTTCCCTGTGAGCAGTCAGTCGCCAGAGGCCTGCTGAAACAAACAAACAAAAGGCCTTCACCTACCTGTAGAAAGGCAGGACGGAGGCTGCCAGTCTGTAAGGTATGTGCACCAACATTATAAGCCAAGAGGAAACTTTGGGGAAACAAACAAGCCTTCCCAAACAATTTTCCAAGAAAGTTTGTAAACAATCATTGGGCCAAAAATCTGACCAAATTTTAATCAAACTGAAGATGATTCCCCCCCCCCTAATTACCAAGGACTACCCTGTCCCTACCACCAGCTATAAGCAATCAGCTATTTAGGCCCTGTCCACACTGGCTGCTTAATCAGTCAGAGTATTCTGTACTGGCCCAGGATCAACCACGATGGTGGCCACATTCACCAGGCCCAATCTGGTACAACAGTGCATTGTTCTCCATGTGGGCCAGCTGGGCCAATACTGCATTGGCCCCACTGGCCTGTCCCCTGTTGTTGGAGCTGCCGCAGCCATTTCCCCACTGGCTGAGGAGCTCCGTGGAAAGCCTGCCCAGCACACTGGTGTTTCTGCTGAAAGCAGAGTGGGATGCCTGTGCAATCAACAAGAAGAGGGTAGAGCAACCCCTTCCTTGTTGATCACATGTCTGTGTACCCCAGTTACCCTCAGCAGAAGTGCCAGTGTGCTGGGCAGGCTTTCCATGGAGCTCCTCAGCCAGCAGGGAAGCAGCTGCAGCAGCTCTGACAGGGATCCATCCGTTCCTTGTGCTTCTGAGCACAGGGGAAAAGGGATGGTGTTGCTCTTGCCATGTGAACAACTGGATCAGCTGAATTGGACCTGATCCAGCTATCCAGATATGAATAAAACCTGAAGCCAGGGTTTCCAGAAAACATTGGACTTGCCCCCGAATTTGCTTAGTGCGAGACAAAGTCCGGTTAAGGTCTAAAAACCACATTACCTCTCCAGAAGTAGACTGCCAGCACCAGATTCAAAGTCAGTACAGTGCTTTAGGCCCATGTGGATGCGGCCTTAGTTCCTTAGCTAGCTAAAGGTATACTGGGTATTGTGCTATCTCAGAATATTCTTGAAAGGCTCATGCCACACCCTTCACCAGGACTTAACATAAGGTATGTGGGACCTCAGGACAAGGACTGGGTTTTTATTTTCTTAATAAAGTGGCCCATTAGCCAAGATGTCATTTCTGTGTTGAATCAAAGTGACTGAATGTATTTGTGAAAGGCAGGATAAAAATAACTTTTAAATCCAGGATAATACACTGCCTGTCATTCAGAAAAGCTCTTGAGGTTGTTGTATAGGCTACATATGAATGTATATGTATATGTCTTCATCAGAAGCAGGTGTCTCCTGGCCTGAATTCTCAGAAATGTAAGATGCTTTACTTGATTTTATAATGCAAAGCCAGGAGAATTTACTTCAGTTTTTGCTACATCATATATGATACTCATGGGAATGCAAATTGAAAGAGTGCCGCAAAATCCCTACAATAATTCTGGGCCAAGTGCAATTTCAATTTATATGAGGAGCTGGCCATATCCAAAACAGTATAGGATCCCAGACACAAATGCTTGTTATGGCAAGATAGTAACCTCTTGAATTGTGCCAACATAGTGACTTCCTGCTCTGAGGTCTTGGAGTGTTACTGTGATGTACCAGAAACACACGCTCGCATTAACTTAATAAGATATCTTTATTAAGCAAGGATATGTGAGTCAGTAACATCGTCAAAGCCAGATCTAAGCATATGCTAGCACAGACTCTAGATAAAACCTTACAGCGTGAGAATGGTATGCAGGGAGGCCTGTAGGCGGACAGCTAGGTCCAGGTGTTGTGACCTTGAGCTGCTTGAGGAACAGCGTTCCCAGACCCAAGAGGCGGGCTGGCACCTGACCAAGGCCTGAGAGGACCAGCCAGGGAAAGCAGGCCAGGAACCAAACTCATGTCAGGCCTATTACCAGACTCATGTCAGGGTCTTCCATGGATTCTACTCTAATACCCAGAACCCATGGATGAGCATGACAGTTACTTTTTTAAACAGCTTAATTACTTTAAATTACTTTAAATTGAATTGTTACTGGAATAATGTTGCTCATTGCTGTTGCTAGTGTATTCAGATTTCCTCATTATGTTATCCTTTTCATTTCTTTGTTGGAAAAATAATCTTTTGAAGTAGGGAAATGGCCTAAACCTTTACAAAATCCCCTCAAAATGTTTTCCCCTAGCAATTTTGTTTCCCAAAAGTAATAAGAAAAAGTATTGTTACATGTTGAATGCAGAAAGTACCAATGTTACCCATTTTTACTTATGTTATCACCTCCTGACTCCATAAAGCAATGTTTCAGATAGTATTTTTATTTGTAACATGCTACTTCCAACCTTTCCTATAGCTCTCTTTGTGCCATGCTTTCCAATTCTGTTACTAAAACTGTTTTTACTTTTACCGTATATTCCTGCATACAAGACTACTTTTTAACACTTGAAAATCTCCTCAAAAGTGTGTGTGGGGGTCTTATACCCCAGTAGATCTTTTCCCCTGCTGTGAGAATGATTGAAGTATAAAATGGCCTGGGCAGTTTTCCCAGCAGATCCTTCCTCCTGCTGTGAGAATAACTGCTTTGCCTTTGAGAGTTAAATGGCCCTCCATTTAGCTCAGGAGAGTCAAAATGATGTTTCTTTTCAGGACAAGTTAGCCTAAAATTAGAATTTCTGGATTTAAACTTCTTTAAAAACATTTTGCATCAAGTTTTGTCTATGGTGAAATTCTCTTGTCTGCCAATGTGGCTCTAAAATCATTAATGTGCTCATTCATTAATGTGCTCATTCAAAAATTTGGGATTTGATAGCTTCATATTAACCAACTTACAGTATTAATGCAACCTTACTTTCCAAAGATTGAACACCACAGAGATTTTTCAAAATATCCCATGCTTTTTTAGCTGTTCTCAGTCCTTTAATTTCACAGACTATTCCATCATCTACAGCCACTGAGCTGGCTGGCTGGGAGGGGGGCAAACTCTATATTTTAACTTAAAAATTGGGGGGTCGTCTTATGCACCCAGTCATCTTATACGCCAGAATATACGGTATTAATTATGGAATACCTACAGTTTTCTCAGTGACGTACAGATGTTAAACAAATAGAATAGTACCAGTGTGCCGGCCTACCCTCTATTGGACACAATTCAAAGGAGAACAAGAATGGGGAATGAATAAGAAAGTAAGCAAATTTGGGTGACATTTCTTATAAATTACAGAACTCATCTTTTATAATGACCATGTGGAATGGTCACTGGAGAGACAGTTTTTAGAAAGGAAGTTGGCTCCACCTAATACAGTGGGGTACCTTTTGCTGCCTGATCTTTCCTCTGAGAATTTGTGAGTTGTAGCAAAATTTGATAATTCCTCACTATCCTGCAGATACACACAGAATGCCAAGTACTCAACACTTGTGCGAAGTCCTACTCACTTGTGGTTCCTTCCTACTCATAGAATCATAGAATTGTAGAGTTGGAAGAGACCACAAGGGCCATCCAGTCCAACCTCCTGCCATGCAGTAAATCATGATCAAAGCATCCCCGACAGATGGCCATCCAGCCTCTGTATAAAGACCTCCAAGGAAGGAGAACCTACTACACTCCGAGGGAGTGTGTTCCACTGCTGAACAGCTCTTACTGTCAGAAACTTCCTCCTTATGTTGAGGTGGAATCTCTGTTCCTGGAGCTTGCATCCATTGTTCCATGTTCTAGTCTCTGGAGCAGCAGAAAACAAACTTGTTCCATCCTCAATGTGACACCCCTTCAAATACATAAACAGGGCTATCATATCACCCCTTAACTGTCTTTTTTCCAGGCTAAACATACCCAGCTCCCTAAGTCTTTCCTCAGAAGGTATGGTTTCTTGTTACATTGCTTTTCAAATATAAATGTTGTCCACCCTCATTACTCCAAAGACTATGGAGATTTTCAGACGGGGACAAAAATAGCATCCCCATCTTGGTATCTCCTCTCCCGCTATCCTCCTGACCCCATCCTGGCACACTAACGAAAACATTCACACTTACCTTAATTGTGCGATCTTCCCCTCCCCTCGGCAGCCATGTAGTGAATGCAGCTCTCATGGAGCTACATTCACTTCCTGGTTGAAATCCCAGGCCATTCTCGCGAGAGGACGAGCGTGTAGTAAATTCAAAAATAAAAAGTCAAATACACTTTTTAAAATGACAGTAAGCACAAAAACACACTTAAAAAAACCCAAGTAACTCGGGGAGGGTACAAAAAAGTGTATCACTTACGTGGATGTCCCAATCGCACCTGGAAGTGATCAGGAATTGACCTCCCACTGTGGCTGGCATCGCTCTATGGAAACAGGGCACCTTTTCACTCACCTGTCGTTCCATGACAGGAACGGAACGGGTGATCTATTCATGGTTTAAGCTGTGAATAAAAAGCAATGAGGGTGAAACAAGACAAGCATAACAGGACGGGGGCATAACAGGAGCATAACAGGACGGGGAGCATAACAGGACGGGGAGAACATCGTCTGAAAGGGAAGCCCTTTGGCGATCTCTGGCATTCCTGTAATGCCATATTAAGGGTGTCTGATAATCTATCACACTACTGTTATAATATAATAATAATAATAATAAAATTTTATTTCTATCCCGCCCCTCTGCAACGCAATCGGTTATAGTGCTATTATTCCACTTTAACTGCTCTGGCTGCCTCCTGTGGAATTCTGGGATTTGTAGTTTAGTGAGGCCAAAAAAACCCACTCTGGCTGAGAGTTCTAAATGCCCCTCCCTAAACTGCAAATCCCAGGATTCCACAGGAGACAGCCAGAGCAGTTAAAGTGGAATAATAGCATTATAACAGTATAGTTTGATAATCTCCTAAGTAGTTATAGGTTACAGTATTGCATAAACATCTTCCTTCCAAGTTCTGGTGTTGAATTTTGCTATATTTATGACTATCACAGTGAGATGATTGTCGGCACAACCTCACAGGGGCATTCTGATAAAATGGGATGCTCCCATCCACAGCACCCTATGATATAAATGTGGATGTTCAAATATTTCTTTTTACCCCTATAAAACAAACAGACCCATTTGTGACCTTATCTAAGCAAACATAAAATCATACTGCTCTGACACACAAATTCACTCAGCTCAGTTGCCATTCGACTCTGTGTCAGTTGCATTTAGTGGTTTGGCAGATCCTTGTATATTTTTGGATCAAAACTCAGACCAGTAAGGACAAAGGGCCCTGGAATGAAACACAGAGAAGACTCCAGCAAAGAGGCTATTTATTTATTGTTTTAAAAATAGTTCAGCCAATCTCTAATTGTATTGATTTTGGCAAAAGAAAATTATGATTTTCATTTTATTTTTGCAATGCTCCATTTTAAACAGTAGATTAAAAAATAGTAGACAAAAATGTGGTTTATTTATACATCAATGTATTTTATTTTATTTTTAGCTCTTATTGCATGAGTCCAAGAGAGTAAATATAGAGCAGGGGGTGGCCTGCTATCTTGCTTTTGAATTTCCAACCTTGTTAAATTCCACCTCCCACCTTTTCCTTTGTCTCATCCTTTGTGCTGTCATCCCTGTTTCAGTTCCCTTAACAACCTCCTTTCACTTCATCTACATTTTTCATGTGACTATATACTTCTTTGGCAGGGGGATCATCGTACTGCAGAATTTGATTTTTAATTTGTCTAATAGAGAAATGCATGCATACATCCAAGAAACATTAACCCTTGCATCCAGTCTTAAGCATATAAGTAAATCCCATGGAGCCAACATGGTACAGTAGTCTGAGCATGGTACAGTAGTCGGACTACAACTGTGGAAACCAGGGTTCAAATCTCCACTCCACCATGGAAACCCACTGAGTGATCTTGGGCAATTCAAACACTCTCAGCCTCAGAGGAAGGCAAAGACAAACCTTTCTGAACAAATCTTGCCAGGAAAATCCTGTAATAGGGTTGCTTTATGATTGCCGTAAGTCAGAAATGACTTGAAGGCACACAGCAACAATATCCCATTGTGTTTAACAGGGTTCACTCCTAAGTAAGTATACACAGGATTATGACCATTTTTGTCTGCTTTTTGTATGCCTGATTTATATAATGTTCTCACAAGTTTATAATAAGTAGCATTTTACTGACACAATCAAGTAATTTTGAGTGTTCCAACTGACCCACATTGCAGGAGTGGATGGGGATGGGATGCAATTCAGGGTGGCTCTTCCCCTGGACAGAATCCTTCTAACCATACAAGGGATGAGAAACACAGGGAGACTGCAGTGCAGAGGAGTAACTGTGCTGTTTTCTTCTCTTTCTGTGGTCATAAAAGAAGTATCTTGGACAGTGGCATCTGCACATGAGTGCTGTATCCTGTCTCTCCACAGTCCAACTCTTGGCTGCATTTAAAAAGATTTATGTGACTGGTCAAGTCTACCTGCTTGGGTGCATGTGTGTCCTAGCAGTGTAAAAAGCCAGATTCTAGAGTAGGGGTGGGAATCATAAAGTTCTCCAGCTGTTATAGGAATGCAGGTCCCAGAAGCCCCAGGCAGCATAGCCACTGTCACACTCTGGATAATGTGAAGGATAAGGGATATGTATAGACTGGTGATAGCTCCTGGTCAGAAAATAAAACTATGGACTTTATCGGACGAGCCTCTTATGTTTCTTTCCCACCATATTTTAAAGCATAAGTGTTCAGGCACAATAACCCTTTTTATCAAACATTGCCATAATAGCGAGAAAGTGCAGCCCTGTACTTCCATATTGGCGGGTGAGTGGGATCTCGCCAGTTCTCGCGCAAAGACGCAGGTGCACTTAAAAGTTAAAAAAAAGCTAAATTAAAAACAAAATGAACACACAAGCACTGAAACACACTTTAAAAACTTGCCTGCAAAATAGGGAGGTTCATAAAAAGAGTGTTACGTACCTAGTTTTTGTGTTCTCTCCTGGAATTGTTCTGGTGGGGACCATCCATTCACACTGTAATCATGCCAGCAGAATGAGGCACGGTTTCAGATGCTCAAAATTATGTGAAAAAAGCACCATGGCCAATCAAGTGATAGCTTGGCCCATCAATAAAAAAGAACACTTAATTAACTATAGCAAAATGTCATAGCACAATGTTGTGTGAAATGGGTGCTCTTTTACATTCATTGGGCGTTGTTATGATGCTATATTTGCCATGTCTGATGAAGTCCTATATGTGGGTAAAAATTATTTTTATGAAACAATCCCACTTATCTATATTACATTCTCAAGCACTAAAGGGATAAGGATCTTTTTCTTCCTTGTATTGGGCATCTGGTCTTTGATGAGGTCAATGAACTCCTGAACAGATTCTTGGCTGTTCCAAACAGTCATAGTTCATTGAGGAAGACAGTTGACATTTCAGATGGCATACGTTCAAAGTTTTTTTTTAAATCTAGGAACTGGTAAAATATACTTTAGCCATTATGTACACAATGTTGTTCACTCATATGCTGCATACTCTTTGCTAGGAAGTACAGGGCAGTACTTTGGACTTGTGTCCTAATTGTGGGCTTGTTATGGGCAACTGGTTGGCTATTGCAGTGAGAAGCAGCTAGGCCTTGGCTTGTTCCAGAATGCCTCCTCATCTTATGTTCTAATGCCTTTAATGTGAAAGACCTTTCTTTGTAGTTTTTTACCCTGAATTATTGGCTTATTTGAAACCAAAATAATTGACAGCAGTTTAAACCACCAGAAAGACTGAAAAACCTTGCTAAAGACATTGGATTTTTTTCCTGAAAAAAACTGAGTTTCACATGTCTCTTTATTGTTATTGTTATTGATTCACTTTGACTTGGGACTACTTGCTCTCCCATAGCCACAAGTCCTTATTTGCCAAACAAAAATATTAACCAAATAGCTTTTGCTTAACAAATTGTGAGAGTGTTTCTTTAAAGTCCTGAATAAACAAAGTATGTACACAATAACCCAAAGTACATGTGTATAGCCCAGCCCACATGGATAGCCCAATGCAGAAATGGTGAGGACGTGCATGCCAAAAGTCTTATGTATAGTTTTGGTTCATGTGAAAAGATGGGGTAAAAAATGTTGTGAGTGATTTTAATGTAGACAATGAATGCAACAAACACATTTTTTGCAAACCTATACTGGCCTTTAGGAACATTCAGAACAGCTCCCTGTCCAGCACTCCACAGCAAAACTGTTTGTGTCAATGTAATCATGTATGGAATGGCCTTTTGGCGTACAGCTTAACCAGCCCTAAGTCTATCCTCTAACTGTATTTTCTTGACAACACCAGTATTCCCCAAATCTATGTGCCAAATTCACCCAAATCTGGTATAAACAATGCTTAAAACGGAAAGCTTTTTCATAGCAGACAGTCTGCCATTTTTAAAATGGCTAAAATGAAACCCTGTGTGAAAATGGGGTGTTATGTTCTTTTCTACCCCTTAAAGGGTTATACTTCTGTACGTGTATTTAAGAATAGTATTTGCAAACCACACTACAGGATGATCACATTTCCTTCCATCTTCCCCTTTGCTTTTGTTAATAATAATTAGAAACCAGCACTCAGCCCTGGAATCACATGTCTCTTGGTGAGAGACAAGCTCCACCACTAATCTAGGTCCTCCTCTCCCATTATTGTTCTATTGACTTCTGTTGACTTTCTTGAGAGGCTGGGAAACCAAGGATAAATGAGAAATTCGAATTACAACACTGGTGGGACAGGTTTCCTTGGCCAATATTGCAACAGGCAGGAAAAATAAATAAACAGAAATTCACCATTTATCAACAGCTGGGAGCTGGGTCTATTCAGGGTCACTGTGCACATATGTCTCAGATGTAGGATGGAGCCCTGCACCCCTGGTTTTGGATTTCACATACCTCCTTGGATGCATTCCATTAACCCCAATCCATTCTGATCCTTTACCACTATTTCAGTGGCACCAGCACTTGATGACAGTGGCTTCAAAGTCTCCCTATCTATATGAAAATTTACCTCACATTATTTACCTCATATTTAATTATTTACCTCACAGATGCAGCCCATTAAAAAAGAATGGCTGGAGAGCAGCTACTCAGGTCACTAACACAGGAGATTGTTCAAAAGTGTAACAATTCATTGCTACCCTTTTGAGCACTATGATCAAGATGGAAGGTTCTGGAACCTGAGGCATTTGCAAACTGTGGGATTGTCTAGACAAGAAGAGATAATATTGATTGCTGCGCATTAATGCAAATTTGCAGCAGCATTCATTTGTCTCTTCAGTTTTTTGGCAAAATCACTGGATTGTAAAGCTAGCCATTTTTGATGTTCACATAGAGCCATGTGTGCAAATCAAGATGGTGGCTGGGAATAAATTGCTTGTGTTATTATTCTCACCAAGTTACCACTGCTATACAGTAAAAAAAAATATCGTAAATCTAAGGTGCACAAGTGCAACCTTCCATTTAAAAAGCTGTTTGGTCACCTCAGCGCAGTGAAAAAGCACATGATTGCAACTCCAAAACTCCAAAATGGTGCTTCCGGTCACTTTGTTGTCAACAAGCCCACCTCCCCACATATGTCCAACTAATCAGATTTCCACTTCCACTCTTATCCAGGAATGCACTGTGCTGTGATTCAGTTGTCCTAACAAGCAGAAATGTGCATTTCCACATTAAAAAAAAAAAAACACCTCAGAAGAAGCCATGAAGGCTTCTCCCATGTAGCTTTTGGGGGTTTTGGCCCCCCACCTTCCAAATACAGCGAATTACTGCTGGATCTTGTTAGGAGAAAAGGTATTTTCCTTGAATTCTATTAGGAGTTTTTCACCATCTAGACAACTATTAATAAGATTTTGTTTGTTTGCAGCTCAGATCTGAGACTTATTTGTATAGATATACTTCAGGCTGTATTTTAAGAGAAGTATTATGAGCATATTCTACTTCCTGAAAGTAAACATGAGTGTTAACGATACTGCCACACACAAAAAAAAGTTTTCTGTGTGAAAAAAATGCTTTCTGCACACACACACTAATGTGTTTCTGTGCATAACACTTCACAGAGTGTGAATTTTCATTGTTCTTTGCTGTCAAGTTGCTTTTTACTTTTGGTGACCTTATGAATGAAAAAACCTCCCAGAGATGCTGTTATTAACAGTTCTGCTTAAGTCTTGCAAAGTCAGGGCCATGGCTTTCATGACTGGTCAATTCATCTGTAATGTGGTCTTTCTTTCTGATACATTTCACTTATATTGACTTTTCTAATGAGTCATGTTGTCCCACGATCTATCCAAAGCACGATAGCCTCAGTATAGTAATTTTGGTTCCTACTGAGAATTCAGGCTTGCTTTATTTATTCATTTGTTCTTTTGGCAGTACAAGGTGTGAATACTGGAACAATACTATGCAGAAATCTTAGTTATCTTCCACAGTAGGGGGGTAATTTAGGAATTATTTGTTCTTTATTGAAGGACTATACGGGTTAAGAGTTACACCCTATTGGCGATTTGAAAAGGAGTCACTATAAGTAAGAGAGAGGATAGTATGTTCAGGAGAAACACCAACATTTGTAGGACATTTAATAAAAAATAATTAATTGGCACAAAAAATCCCAAAGTCATCCAAAGGCAGACTGAGTGCACTCAATAGCTGTAGAATGTTGAAACATAGGACTTTATCACATGAGACTGCTAAAGCAGAATTTCAGTGGGATAGTAATGCATTCGTCCAGTATTTCTCAGATGGCATTGTGGCTGTCCTGTTGCTGCTTCATATTTCTAGTTGTTTCTGTTGCACCCCTTTCAATTGACAGGAAAATCCCATCAATACTAGCCAATATTGCTATTGTTCCACTGCTGCCCCAGTGCAATAGGTCCCGTTGCTTTGGTTCCTGGATGACTGCATTTATGTGGCATGAGGCCTGATTCTCCTCCTCTCTCCCCCTCCCCCTCACTATTCTAAAGCAGGTGAGAGAGGGAGAGAGAAGGAGAATCACCCCCCTGATGCCACATAAAAGCAGTCATCCAGGAACTGAAGCAAAGGGAACTTTTGCACCAGGGAGTTGCCAAAGGAGCACAGTCATACAAATGAAGAGAGGTGTGATAATAAATGTTTTACAACTGGTATGTTCCCATTTCTTTTAATAATGCAATTGCTGCAAGACATGAGGCTGGTGTGATAATGTCCAATGTTACCTCCTGTCAATGCATGGGCCAAAGCCTGACAGAATTTTACAGGACAGAATATGGCTACCATGGCTATTGAAAAGCCTGTATGATGCAACATGAGGTAAAGGTTGCTGCATAGTAATAAACATGGACTGTCATCACTACATCACACAGGACACACCCAGGATGGCACAACATGGCTGATGCAGGAGGATGACACAGCACGGATGATGCAAACATACCATGGACAACGTATATAAGTGGGCATAGTCTATGTTCTTTGTGGGGAGTTATTGTTAGAGTTGTCACCAGAGGTGCTGTCGGATCATTCTGTAGATAGACAGCTATTTGTTTGTTTATACTCTGTAAGTAAAGTTCTTTAAATAGAACTTTGAGACTCAGAGTTATTCTTTGGCACCTTACCCTAGGAAACCCAGCTGAGAGGGACCACAGGAGTGCATGCGCAGATACCTCCAAAAAATAATATAGGAGAAGCAAGGGGACAATACCTTTTGTAATTTTTTTAAAATCTTGTGAGTCACCTTGAGTCCCAGTTTTAAATTTCCTTAAATAATGTGATTGCCATGAGACACAAGGCTGGTATGATAATATCCATAGTGCTCTATCAGATTACACTGTTATACTTCTATTATTCCACTTTAACTGCCATGACAACATCATTTGGAATCCTGGGGTTTGCATTTTAGTGAGGGATAATTAGAATTCTCATCCAGGGAGCTTCTGGGTGTCACTAAAAAAATACAAACCCCAGAATTCCACAGAATGTTCCCATTACAGTTACCAGTATGGTGCTTCCTGGAAAAGGGAGGAAAATGTGAAGCCCAATTTGGATGGACGGACTGCTTAGGGGAGAAGAGGGGGGAGAGCTAGAGGTGTTGGGACTCCCATCGTTCCTCCCACAGCTGGAGCTGGAACTTGTCAGACAGTGCAGTCCCTTATTGTCTGCACCCAGAAGTGAGCTCCATCCATTTCCTTTTTTTGCTGGAGCTGCCTTCACCAGGAGAGGAGGTAAGTGTGTGGGAAACATTCTTTTGCTGGCATAAAAATAGATTTTTTATGCCGGCAAAGAACATTTTCAGGGGATCATCTGATAAAGTCCTTGAAAGTTCTAGAAGAAACAGCTTAGCACCCTCAGCAAGCTTCAGTTTACAGAATTGATGTACCAAGGGAGGGACAGTGGGGGCAGTCTGTTCTGGGTGCAGACAATAAGGGGCTGCACTGTCTGACAAGTTCCAGCCCCAGCTGTGGGAGGAGAGATGGGAGTCCCAACACCTCTGCTTCTCCCCCTTTTTCTCCCCTTAAGCAGTCCATATACATCCAAATTGGGCTTCACTTTTCCCTCCCTTTTCCAGGAAGCACCATATTGGTCCCAGATTTCCCCCTTTCAATCTTTCACTCCTGCTCTTCTGCCAGGTGCTGCTTCTATTCAGTGCTGTCTTAATGAATAGGAACGATGGGCAGTTGCCCGGAAGCCCCACGAACATAGGGGCCCCATGCTAATCTATGCACAGTCCAGAATTTAACACTAATTTTCCGATCACCCACCTCAACATTCAAATTTCCCGCTAACTCAGTAGAAGGAGAAAAAATATGACTTGTAGTGGAGAGTAGGCATGCCTGCATTTGTGAGAATGGGGAAGATAAAGAGAAAAGAGAGGAAGAAGAGGGACAGGCAAGGAGGAGGAGGGACAGGCAGTTGGAAGGGGAGTCCTGACTGAGGAGCAAAGCAAGGAAGGCACTGGGGAAACCCTGCCAGAAGAGGCAGAAAAGCCAAGAGGAGGCCAAGAAAGGGAGGCTCGACCTGCCTCCTTGGCTCTGCCTGGTGCAGCTGCCAGGCAGAGCCACCAAGCATCTCTTCCACACACACTTTCCAACAGCCCCACCAAGAGTATGCCACTTTTCAGCCCTCCAGTCTGCGCTCTCTCCCTCTCCCAGAGGTGGAGGCTGCCTGCCCATACCCTGCTCTCTTCCCCTTCCTGCCATTCACATTGGCCAAGGTGGAGATGCTGGCTTGCTAGGGAGTTGCTCTGAGACATTGCTTTTGCTCTCCCCCATCCTTTCCATATTGGAAGGCGCTTCTCTTCTCTCCTCTCTTCTTTTTCATTCTTATCTCTGCTGTTTTACACATCAGAGATTCTGAAGTCTGGATGGGAAGGGACTTTGTTCCCAATGAAGCTCTACACCAGGGAGAGGGTCAAAACACTGATTTTGTTAGAGGTACCAATAAATATAAGTTTATTTTATTGATAATTTATATTTTTATTCCTGTGAGTTGTTGTGCAGTCAGGGCCCAGTGCACTGCTTTGCCTGGGGACCTATAATGCCGTTAAGATGGCCCTGCTTCTTTTCCTTCACCTCTATCCCAGCAGCTCTGCTGACTTCCTCTTTCCCACTTTCCCCACCACTGTCCACCCATCTATCTGTCCCACCCCACCCCCTTCTGGGCAGTGTGCATATACACACAACCATACACACTCACCTTGGTGATTGCCTTCTTATAGTTAGTGACAGTTTACTTTGTGAAGCTGAAAACATTCACGTTCCTGTCCCTGCAGGGCACAACCATCAAGATCCTGTTGAAGTACATGGAGACATTCATCCTAGTGTCCTTCAAGATCATGTCCCAGCCATGATGCCAGCTGCTATATCGTTAAAACCAGCCTGCCAGTGGCAAGGTCCTCCCCCCACCCAGGAAGTGTGTGTCCTATCTCCCTGAACCTGTTAAGGCACATGTATACAGAGGACACTGACCAACACGTTGGTTCTCTCCCCCTCTCCAAAATGATCCAATCCAGGTGTCAAATACTGCTAGGTGTACCACTGTGGCACCTAAACTGGTATAAACCTAATACAATTTTTAATGTAGGTATGCCAATAAAATAAGAATGGGACTAGAACAGTATTAGTTTTTACACTCTTGAACATTACAGAGGAAAACCACATTGTAAAATAGCTTGTTGTGCATAAGGTCATTGATTTCAATTCATATATGCAAGCATGTGTCTATCTGTCTCGGATTGTAGTCTAGGATTCAAGGCAAAATGGATCATCTACTCTCCTGTTCAGTTCTTGAAGAGTGCCTTGAAATGGAGATTTTGTGAACAAGAGTAAATACATGGGATATTGGTTCTAGCAATCTTCTTCTCTGTGTAAGTTGTTCATCCGTATGAACCAATACTAAGTCACAGCAAAGATGACGCTCCCTGTGTGTGGTACTGCCTCTATAGCTTGCTTACATGAAGACACAGTATGTGCTCAGAGAGAGGGTGATTTCCATTAAGATCATCTGGTATCTCTAGGATGGTTCACCTTCAGTTCACTGCTGCTGCACATCCATCTCTGAGTGTATACTCAAATCAGCAAGCTGTTTATTATTATAAAAGCAGGATAAATATAAGTAGTCCCTACTGTAAATACAGAGATCATTTGGCCATCTAAGAATGCTTGCTGTTTGTGGTTCATGCCTAGCATATCATTCCCAGTGGGTCCCAAATCATAGTGCCCGGATGTCAAGCAACTTATTCCAAGCCATCATAATAAATGCTGTATGTATTTAGCACTGACATTAATCTCCTTTTCCAATTCTCTGAAATATATTTTGATAGCGGTTGTTCTCTGGATGGAAGAATACTTGGCAAATCTTTGACACTGTCTCTTTACATCCAGTGGTTTTGCAGTTGCATTCAACTTTTGCACAGTAGCTGATATGTAGCAGGCCAACAGTCAGCATTTGACAGTGTCTGCCAAGTGGTGTGCAGTAGCCGTCAACATCAGCCAGTATCTTAGCATGCAACAGACAACACTGGGCAGAGAACCATGAGGAGCAGGAAGTGTTCAGCATCTCCTTGGAGACATACTTATATTGCCCAGTGGCAACAGGGAGCAAAGAATGACAGCATATACACAGAGGCAAAGAAGCAACATAGAGGTGAGGATAGCCCAAGAGTAGATGCAAGATCTGGGGAGTGAGGATCTGCTGCCAAATATAACTTAGAGACATGAAGAAGAAGAAATAAATCAGAGCTGCTAGTGCCTGCATAATATTATTAATGAGTCCAAAAATACCACTCCCTGCTTCCAGAGCTGGTCAACCCTACTGTTTGGTAGGGTGATCTACTGTCTCAGGCAGTGGATACAGAAGGGCAGTCAATGAGCAGAGATGTGCTTGCCATGCTTTCCTCCCCTAAACTAGCTTGCTGCCCAGTTCAAAGGTTCAGTCCTATTGCCACTGCCGAAGTAAGATTAAACAGCTAGTTCATTGGCTTTTGTACATGGAATGATGGTGTGGGTGCCATTTTGTCATTTGCCTCAAGCAGCAAAATGGCCCTGATCATGGTCACATTTACTGTCTGTTGTAGAGATGGCAATGGACATATATTCTAAGTTAGCTTCTCATTTGCTTGCATCCAACAACATTCTAAATTAAAATAGAACTGTGGATTCAGCAGTTGAGGATGAGCTAAGGAGCAGGTTTTTTAGACACACAGAACAGCCGTGAATATAAGTATGTAAATATACACTCAAACTCATTGTATTTATTTTCAGAAACTACTATAACGGCTTCCCTTTGTTTGCAACCAGCTCAAGTAAGGTCAAGCACTGCCCATTTAAGGAGAGCTGTTCTGAAGAAATTTAACTGTTAACCAATGTTTCCCAAAGTTGAAAACCACTTTCTTCTGCCTTTATGAAATGGGAGCCAGGGCTATTTAAGGCAAGCAACTTCTTATTTTGTAGTTGGGACCCTTATATAGCTGCGGCTAACTATGGTGAATCACCACTGGAGATCAGTAGGCTGGTGTTATGCTGAGGCCTAGAGACCAGATGGTTATAACTGAAAACACACACACACAATTGCCCATTTGTAAAGGCCTTGTGTCAGTTTATTAAAAAAAAAAAGTAGCCAACCATAAATATGCAGAAAAATGTCTACACATTCAGTCAGAATATCAGCTTTAAAACAAGTACATAGCACATAAAAAAACCTTTCTAGTAGACTTTCTTTTGTTTATAGAGAACCTGTAGCCTCCAGATTATCTTAGTCCACAGTTCCCATTGTCCCTCTCAACTGGCCATTCTGGTCAGGGTTGATGAGAGTTGAAGGCCAACATCTGGAAGGCTGCAGTTTCCCCAGCTGCATATAATTAGTCTTGAAGATAGCTGAGAGATTGGCTGCCAGATAGACTGCCTTATAGAGTTATAAACTTTTTTTTTTACAAGCCTTACTTCTGTGCCTTTAACAACAGCCTGAAAGACAGCAGTTGAAGAGAAGAAGTATATTCCCACCCATTTATCTCCAATGCCGGGAAAACTTCACTAGCAAAATGTTGGCAAACCCTTTGGAATGCAGAACAGAGCATGACAGAACAGCAAGAACAGAACAAATCATTTTTTAAATGGTTCCTTCATGGAAGGAACAGGCTTGAGTAGATGTGCAATGTGGAGGCTACTAATGATTTGTTAGCACTGTTTTGAGAGTTAATTGAAGTCTCCTAGCTCTGCAACCAGGACTGAAAAATCAATCCACAAATCTTCTTTGGCACTCAAAATTAGTGGAATGTAAAGGAGAAAGCGGATGGTGAGATAGGAAATTGCAAGGGCTTGTGGTGGCAAATGATTTAACATCTTGCTCTATGGCAAGCATATATTGTAGGGAGCCCTGGTGGTGCAGTGGTTAAATGCTGGTAATGCCACCACAACTTTGTGAGTTCGATCTTGCAGGGCTCCAGGTTGACTCAGCCTTTCATCCTTTTGTAAGTTGGTAAAATGAGTACCTGGCTTGTGGGGGCAATTAGCCAACACACTGTAAACTGCTCAGAGAGTGCCTGCACTAGAAAGTGGTGTAGATGTGTAAGTGCTATTGCTAAACAATTTGTAAGCCACTCTAGGAGCCTTTGTGGCTGAAGAGTAGGGTATACTCTCTCTGGCTTTTCTTCACAAACGAAGATTCAGGAAGGACTCATCCCGCGCTTTCTGCAAGCGCGCTGATGACTAAAAAGGCCAATCCGAGATAAACAAGCCCGGTTGCAAAAAGCACAGCAGAAGGTCTCCTTGGGTGATGTTTTTGGGTTGTGATTCTTTCTGCGTAAATACTCTAATAAACAAACAAACAAATAAATAAATAAATAACCATCCTGTCTTGATGTACCATCAGCATTCTTTGGTCACTTGTCCATATTTAATAATAATAGTATTATTATTATTATTATTATTATTATTTCTATCCCGCCCCTCTGCAACGCAATTGGGGTGGCTTACATAATAAAAATCCCATAATTACATTAATACCCCAACCCACCCACCCCTTAAAACAATATTAAATTAAACAGATTAAAAATGTACAATAATTAAAAAGAGGGGGGGATGAAATAATCCAGTGGCCATTTAAGGGAAAAGGCAGCCGAATCTTCGGGCCAGGATAGCTATTCGGGAAAGGTCTGCCGGAAGAGATCCGTCTTGACAGCTTTTTTGAAGCTGTCTAAGGTGGTAATAAGACGGATCTCGTCTGGCAGGCCATTCCATAATCTGGGAGCGGCAGCAGAGAAGGCCCTCTGGGAGGTCACTGACAGCCTTGTTTTCATAAGTTGTAACAGATTCCTCCCAGAGGACCGAAGTGTGCAGGGAGGGTTGTATGGAAGGAGGCAGTCCCGGAGATAAGTTGGACCCAAGCCATGTAGGGCTTTAAAAGCCATAACCAACACCTTTTACTGTGCCCGGAAACTAATAGGCAGCCAGTGGAGAGCTTTTAACACAGATGTTATATGCTCTCTATTGGAAACGCCAGAAATCAACCTGCAAAGTGCAAGGAATTTCACTTCCTTGCACTTCGGTGAGAGGAAACACAGGTCACCCTTTAGCCTTTCCTGAATAAATGTGCCATGTTACTATGGATACCTCCCACTGGGAGCATGCTTTTTAGAGTGCTGTTAATGTCTGCTGTGATTGACAAACAGGCCTTAAAGATACCTTGATAACTAATGCTCCTACTGTTCAGTGAATAGATTTTTTTAAAGGAAAGGTCAGGATTGAAACCTGTCAATTGGCAATGCTTCATAATAGACATTGATCTGGTCTTTGATATTTTGGGATGGGCTTCCATAAATTTGTGGTATTCCACAATCCCAGTTGCTTTCCTGATTCTCATTTTACTTTGAACCAATGTTTAAGTATGATGGACATAAAATTCTCCATGCAGTTGTATATGTGGGCACGTGTGCCTGCGTGCACATGTAACCAACCATTTAACAGACCATGGCCATCTAGCAATGGGTAGGACTGGATTATTTTAACAAATGTCACATGCTGAATTAAAGCTATTCAAGAAGAAATTGAGGGATGAGGCCAGAAAGGTGAATAGAAATGCCACAGGCTAACAAAACCTCTGTCCAGCACTACTTCTGAATCATTAGCAACAGCTTAATATGCAAAACTTTACAAGAATGAATTTCTTTTGGAGAGGAGAAAGATTTTGTTAAATGCACAGAGTAAAGCCAGTTGAAAAAAGTTTTGCAATATCTCAGGATGGGTAACACAGAGAAGCCTGGTATTTCAATAGTACTTTTAAGTGCACATTTTTTTCTTGTTTGTTCCATGTACAAACTGAATAATCTTGGTGCTCCGTGCTTCTGTACAGTGGAAAGAATGCATATTAGTCTGGCACAAAAAGAACCTATAGAGGACCTGAAGGTACTAGCTTCTGTGAAAAGATTGGTTCAAACCAGTATGTGAGTTTAAATGAGAAGTTAGTCTTCCTAATATGGCTGGAGATGTATGAAGAAAGAAGGCAATGCCCTGCAATATTGGAAATGTTTCCCGTTATCACTATGGACTTTATCAGATGTAGCAAATACAGCATCATAACAATGCCTAATGAATGCGAAAGGGCACACACATCAGATGATGTCATCCTTTCACGATCATGTCCTGTCAACAAGCCGTTCCTTTTTATTGACAGGCCAAACCATCAATAGATCTCCCCTGGCACTTTTTTGACAGCATTGCCAGTGTTTGAAACCTCGCACCATTGCACTCACGTGAATACAGCATAAATGACTGAACAGTTCTGGATGAGATCATGACAGTCAAGTAAGGGATGCTCTATTTATGAACCTCCCCAGTTTACTTGTAATTTTTAAAGTGTGTTTCTGTGCTTGTGTCTATGTTTTGTGTGTTTCTTTTTCTTTATTTTTCAAATTTACTGCGCTCGCACCTTCTCGCAAGAATCAGCGAGATCACAAGCACGGAAGTGAACAGTGTCAGGAGTTAGAGCCTGAACTCCATTATAAAATGGCCAAACAACTGCAGAGTCATGCTGAGTCATAATGACTGTCTCCATGAACTGCCTAGTCATGCCACAGCTTCAGAAGGAGGGTTCTTATTGGTGTGTAAGATCATGTGATTGAGTAAGCCAATGCCCTGTAACTGTATATATAAGAGAGCTCAGAACAGAGCTCACTTCTCTTCTTGTGAATGCTGATGCCTGGTGAAGCAGTTTGTCCTTCAGTTGTAAATATTTGTACATATTGCAACTGTTTGACTTTGAAGATAAAAGTGCCTCCTGCTTATTTGGAAGTTAAACACTTTGTGTGTGAGTATTCTTGGGAACAGGTTGCTACTAAGTCTGCTGAGATAGTTGTGTTTTGTTTTGTTTTTTTGCTTCTGCCGGGGATTGAGTGTCCTATCATCCCCTGACAAACAGAGCTCCATTCACTCTCTGTCAATGCTGGGGCTGCCTTTTGATGTGACTCAAGGTAAGGTCTGGTAGGAAGGGTTCTTTTGCCAGCAGAAAAACGGATCTTAATATGCTGGTAAAAGAACATTTGTAGAGGATTGTGTGACAAAGTCCTATTTAACCACAGCTAACCCAAGAATTCCTGAGTTTAGGAGAAGGAGCTATGGGGCAAAAGTTTACATTTCCAGAAAGCCCATCCCATTGCATACTGATATGAATCACTGGGTCTGCAGATTATATAGGTCTGCCATGTGTCCCACCTCACCAAGAAGAGCCTGGACTTTTTCCTATATTGTTAAATTAGACTTCAAACTGAGCTCTTCTGGTCAGGATGGTACAAACCCCTGATGGACAAAGAGGTCACCTGCTCATAGTCTTCTCTACTGTGAAGATTTCTCTACAGTGAAATCTATGGTATAATTTAAATTATTAAACTTATAATCATTAATTTTAAGTTTGCATCTATACACATAAATTAGCATATTCAAATGTTAATGCAAATCTGTGACATCTTTTGAAATGCATTTTCTCTTTTTTTGCCATGTGTAAGTGGGCATTTTAAGATTACACCAATGATTCCTGCTATTATTCATCATTAACATTAGATATGGAATCCTGGAATCCACAAACAATTTCACCAGTCTACTTATCTATAGACTTATGTACTTGCAGACATTCAAATCCTCATATGATTAAAATTATGTGTGAAAAGAGGCAAAAATACATGATGTGCCCCCTTTCCTTCCATTGAACTGGTTCCAACATATTTGATGAATTAGAGAAAGGCCACAGTGGGGAGTCAGCTCTCCTCCTGCAGCCTCCTTGCACAATTTAGAGCCCCAGATGCATGAAGCTGGGTAAGGAATTCATGAACCACCAGATACTTTTGGAGTGTGAGTACCATCAGCCCCAAGAAAATGTGGCCACTGCCCCAGGAGATGGGAACTGTAGTTCATAGAATCATAGAACCATAGAGTTGGAAGAGAACATAAGGGCCATCCAGTCCAACTCCTGAAATGCAGGAATAAACAATCAAAGCATTCCCGACAGATGGCCATCCAGCCTCTGTTTAAAGACCTCCAAGGAAGAGACCCCACCACACTACAAGACAATGCATTCCACTGCAGAACAGATCTTACTGTCAGGAAGTTCTTCCTAATGTTTAGTGGAATCTTTTTTTTTCCTGTAGTTTGAGTCCACTGCTCCATGTCCTAATCTCTGGAGCTGCCGAAAACAAGCTTGCCCCATCCTCAGAATGACATCCTTCCAAATATTTAAACACGGCTATCATATCACCTCTTAACATTCTCTTCCCCAGGCTAAACGTACCCAGCTCCCTAAGCTGCTCCTCATAGAGCATGGCTTCCAGAGCTCTCACCGTTTTGATCACCCTCCTCTGGACATGTTCCAGCTTCTCAATATCCTTCCCAAATTGTGGTGCCCAGAAATGGACATAGTATTCCAGGTGAGGTCTGACCAAAACAGACTACAGTGGTACTATTACTTCCCTTGATCTTGACACTATACTCCTATTAATGCAGCCTAGAACTGCATTGGCTTTTTTAACTGCCACGGCACACTGCTGACTCATGCTCAGCTTGTGGTCCACTAAGACTCCTAGATCCCTTTAGCATGTACTGCCATCAAGCCAGGTGTTACCCATCCTATATCTGTGCTTTTCATTTTTTTTTTACTGCCCAAGTGTAGTATCTTACATTTCTTCCTGCTGAAATTCATTTTATTAGTTTTGGCCCATCTGTCTAATCTGTTCAGGTCATTTCAAGTTCTGATCCTGTCCTCTGGGGTATTTGCTACCCCTCCTAATTTGGTGTCATCTGCAAACTTGATAAGCATACCCTCTATTCCCTCATCCAAGTCATTGATAAATGGGCCCAGGATATTTCTCTCCAGGATGAAGGGGAGTCATTGGTGACTACCCTTTGGGTTCGGTCAGTCAACCAATTACAATTCCACCTAACAGTTGTATTGTCTAGCTAACTTTTTTGCAAGAATACCATGGGGGAATTTGTGAAAGACTTACTGAAATCAAGATACACTACATCCACAGCATTTCCTTCATCTACCAAGTATGTAACTCTATTTAAAAAGGAGATAAAATTAGTCTGGTATGACTTGTTTTTCATAAACACATGTTGACTTTTAGTGATCACAGCATTCCTTTCTAAGTGCTTACAGACAGTCTGTTTATTGATCTGCTCTAGAATCTTTCCTAGTATTGATGTCAGGCTGACTGGGCAATAATTATTTGGGTCTTCTCCCTGCCCCCCCTTTTTTTTAAAGATAGTGACAACATTTGCCCTCTTCCAGCCTGCTGGGACCTCTTCTGTTCTCCAGGATTCCTCAAAGATTATTGATAGTGGTTCTGAGATTACTTCTGCCAGTTCTTTTAGTACCCTTGGATGAAGTTCATCTGGCCCTGGAGACTTGAATTCATTTAGATTAAGAAGGTATTCCTGTACTACCTCTTTGCGTATTCTGTGCTGGATTTCCCCTATTGTGTCCTCTGTTCCTTTATCCTTTATCCTCAGGTTGGTCCCCCTTTTCCTTTTCTGAAAACACTGAGGCAAAGAAGGTGTTGAGTATTTCTGCCTTTTCTCTGTCCCGTTAGCATTTTGCCATCTTCTCCACGTAGTGGCCCTACCATTCCCTTGATGATGATGATGATGATGATGATAATAATAATAATAATAATAATAATTTATACACCACCCATCTGCTGAAAACAATCGGGGCGGCTTCCAACAATTAAAACGCTACAATGCTGACTAAAAGCACCACCCACCCCAATCCTCCCCATAAAAAGACATTAAACAGTATAAAATTAAAACCACCTAACTAAAATCACATTTAAAAAACAAATATAAACAAGACTAAAAAAAAAAAGGCCAGGAGACGCAGTTCCTGAGGCCGGGATCTAATCAGGAAAGGCCTGCCAAAAGAGATCCATCTTTAGTGCTTTTTTAAAGCTACTTAAGCTCATCATCTGACAGATCTTGTTCGGCAGGCCATTCCATAAATTGGGGGTGATTACTGAAAAGGCCCTCTGGGAGGTTGCAGACAGCCTAGATTTTTGTGGCTGAAGCAAATTCCTCCCAGAGGACCAGAGTGCACGGGGAGGATTGTATGGGAGGAGGTCATTCCGAAGATAAGTTGGACCCAAGCCATTTAGGGCTTTAAAGGTAATAACCAACACCTTATACTGGGCCCAGAAACTGATAGGCAGCCAGTGGGGAGATTTTAATACTGGAGTTATATGGTCTCTCCGAGATGTTCCCGAGACCATTCTAGCTGCCATATTTTGTACCAACTGAAGTTTCTGGCCAAGCACAAGGGTAGCCCCATGTAGAGCACATTGCAGAAATCTAGATGAGAGGTTACCAGCATGTGCACCAGTCTCGAGGTCCCTTACTTCCAGGAAACGGTGCAGCTGGCGTATCAGCTGAAGCTGATAATAGGTGCTCCTGACCGTTGCATTCACCTGACTCGTCATCTGAAGCAATGAATCAAGAAGCACCCCCAGATTGCGAACACAGTCCTTAACGGAGAGCGTGACACCGTCCAGGACTGGAGGTTGCAACCCAACTCCTGCTTTTGGGGCCGCTACCATGAGCACCTCCATTTTGTCTGGATTTAATCTCAATCTGTTTTTCCTCATCCAGCCCATTACTGCTTTAAGACAGTCATTAAGAGGAGAGATACCATCAGAATTCGAGGCCGACGATCAGGACAAGGAGAAATAGATCTGAGTGTCATCAGCGTACTGATAACACCCAGCCCCACAACTCCGAATAATCTCACCCAGCGAGTTCATATAGATGTTAAACAGCATCAGGGACACGATGGCACCCTGCAGAATGCCACAAGTAAGCTCCTTTCTGCTGGAGCAGCTGTCCCCGAGCAGCATCCTCTGGGACCTGCCCGAGAGGAAGGACCTGAACCACTGGAGCGCAGTGCCTCCGATTCCTAACCCACTCAGGTGATCCAGGAGGATGCTATGATCTATCGTACTGAAAGCTGCTCAGAGGTCTAGAAGCACCAACAGGGACACATTACCCCTTTCAATGCTTAGACACAGGTCATCGGTCAAGGCAACCATGGCAGTCTCAACTCCAAATCCCGTCCTGAAGCCAGTTTGAAATGGGTCTAGATAATCAGTTTCATCCAAGACCACTTGGAGTTTTAGAGCAACTGCCCTCTTGATCGCTTTGCTCAAGAATGGTAACATAGAAACCAGCCTATAGTTGTTCATGTCCAGGGTGTCCAGGGAAGGTTTTTTCAGGAGCGGCCTAACCGCCACTTCCTTTAAACAGGATGGAACACACCCTTCCCTGAGGGATGCATTGATGATGTCCTTCAGGAATACCATCAAGGCACCCCCTCATCGGATGGCCAGCCATGAAGGGCAAGGTTCAAGAGGGCAGGTCGTCTTCCTCACCCTACCAAGTAGCTTGTCCGCGTCCTCAGTACTCACGGATTGAAATTGATCCAGTAAACTTACATCAGCGGAGTTGCTGAACACCTCATCAGTTGTTTCTGTCAAAATACTAGCATCTAAGTCAGCTCTTATCCGAGAGATTTTATCTGCAAAGTAGTCGTTAAATGCATCACAGCAGGCTGTTGTTGGGTTAAGCAACGGGTTCTGCACAGGTATAACCTGTGTCATCTCCCTTACCACCCTAAACAGCTCTGCTGGATGGAACTCTGCAGATGCAATACGTGTTGCCTCTCGATAGGACCAAAGAAAGTTCCTATGACGAATCCTGTTGGATAAGAGTCAAGTTTTCAGCCCGTTGCGCTCTAGCTGTTGTCCAACCCACTTCATTTTCCTAAGCTCTGATGTATACCATGGCTTACGATTAGGAATGTGTTGGAAAGGACACTTGGGAGCGATCGTGTTGATAGCCTTGGTAAGGTCGGTGTTCCAGGTATTAACCAAAGCTTCGACAGGGTCACCAGCGTTACCAACCATTAAACCCTCCAAGGCTTTCTAGAATCCTGTTGGTTCCATTAGTCTTCAGGTGTGGACAATTCTAATGGGTCCACCACCCCCGGTGGGGTGGGAAGAGACTCTTAGGTCCCGTCTACACGATTTAAATAATACGTACGGTGTGCGGAAGTTCGCACTTCGGTACAAACGGCCGTTCGGATGCACATGAATGCAAAAGAGGGGGGGCGGTTTTCCACCCTGAAATATACACACGCGGCATTCGGGAGGGAAAGCGGATCGTGAAGAGAAATCCGTATGCCGTTCAGATGGCTGACGGGTCTGTACGGTCCATTCGCACACATACGAACAGGCAGGGTAATCTGATTGGCTGGCTGAGTAGAGGGGGCGGGGCTAGCATGGAGGGGAATTGGGAGCGGCCGCCATGTTGGTTTCCCGGCTAGTGAGCGTCCGGTAAGTCCGTGAATTTATATGTTTATTTATTTTTATTTTATATTGTAAATACGGAAAACCGACTGTCCGCAAACCAGGAACATTTAAAAAAAAAAGCGGCGGGAGATTTAAAACTGCCGCTTGGCTTGTTCGCTGCAGCCAGCTTCGGGAAGAGGGAGTCATACGGAGCTTAGGGGGCTTAAAAATCGTATAGCCGGTTCGTATGCATACGAGCAACAGGCTGTTCGTATTTTTTGCCCCCCATACGGATTTTTTTATGATCGTATAGCCGCACCCTTAGTTCAGTCTTGACCGGGAAATGATCCATCCATGACATAGTGGTGGTTTTAATAACCCCTGCCCATGGATATTCCTGTTCCGTATTGAAGATTGCATCGAGGGTATGTTCTTCCTTTTGCTATGGACATAAATAAAAAAGCCCTTTTTATTATTTTTAACCTCTCCAGCAAGCCTGAGCTCCATCTGTGCTTTTCTGATTTTCCCCCTACACGAGCTGGCTATTTGTTTGAATTCTTCTTTGGTGATTTCCCCCCTTTTTCATCTCTTGTACATGTCCCTTTTAAGTCTTAGCTCAGTTCAAAGTTCTTTAGACATCCACCTTGGTTTCTTTAGATACCTCCTCATTTTTCCTCCTCATTGGAACTGTTTGAAATTGTGCCTTCAATATCTCACTTTTAAGAAACTTCCATCCATCATGAACTCCCATCTCTTTTAGTATTCCTGACCATGGGATCACCCCCAGTATTTCCCTAAGTTTTCTGAAATCAGTTTTCTTAAAGTCTAGAATGCATGTCATTCCTCCCTAAGAATCCTGCCACTTCCACTTCATTAACCAGATCATCTCTGTTTGTTAGGATCAGATCTAAAATAGCTGATCCCCTTGTTGTGTCTTCTACCTTCTGGACAATGAAATTGTCTGCAAGGCAAGTGAGGAATTTGTTGGACCTTACATTTTTGGCAGAGTTGGACTTCCAACCAATGTCAGGATAGCTAAAATCCCCCATTATTACATCTCTCTTGTCTGAATGTGTGGTCATCTCTTCTAGGAAGGCATCATCCAAGTCCTCAGTTTGGCTTGGAGGTCTGTAGTAGACCCCCACAACAACATCCTGCTGTTTCTCTCCCCCTTGATTTTTACCCAGATGCTCTCAACCTGGCTCCCAGGATTTACCATAATGGATCTGTTCACAAGTGTACACATCCTCAAGGTATAATGCTACTCTACCACCCTTCCTGTTTGGTCTATTTCTCTAAATTTCATTATACCCCTCAGTACATTCCACCCCTCAGTACATTCCAATCATGAGATCCATCCAACTAGGTTTCAGTGATGCCTATTAAATCATATTTGTTCTGCTGTGCTAAGAGTTCAAGTTTGTCCTTTTTATTTCCCATGCTCTGTGCATTAGTATAGAGACATTTAAGACCATGGGCCATTCCCCGTATCTGCCTTTTAAAGGTTTTATTCCTCCCACTGTTGAGTATTATTGGTTCCCACATGGACCAAAAGGAAGGGATAATGGTCAGTGGGCTTCACAAGTCTCATCAGTCTCACCGTTACCTCACGGATTTTTGCACACCTTTTGAGACATCTTATCAGGCCCACAAACTACTGATTCCGTACCCCTCAGCAAAGAGTCTCCTACCACCATCACACGCCTCCTCTGTGGATTGGCAGAGGCCAATCTGTGTGCTGAACCATCCAAGATCTCATGCACATTCTCTGAGGCCTGGCTCTGCTGATCTCCTTCCCATTCCTTGTCATCACTGACAAGGAAGAGAGCTTCAAACCGGTTCTGTAGTGCCAAACTCATACAATGGCCCTTGCTCCTTCTCCTTCTATGAGTCACATTCTTCCAAACATTGACCTCCTGTGTATCAGGACTAACCTCCTCCAGAGAGACGCACCCTGCATGTTCCTGAACGAGGACCATCTGCTGTGCTCTGTCTAAGAAAACCTCCTGCTCCCTAATATGCTGTAGAGTGTCTAATTGGTTCTCAAGTTTCTTGGCCTTATCTTCCAATAACAAAACCAACTTACACTTGCTGCAGGTGTAGCTATGCACATCCAAAGGCAAGAACACAAACATACCATAGCTGTTGCAGGTGACAGCAGCAGTTCCCTCACTGTCCATATTGAATATTCTGAAGTAGGCACTACAACAGAACTCTGGGCCTCCACCTCAAACTCCCCCACTAACCACCCACACCAAACACCCCTGTTGGCCTCTCTCCTGTTCGCCTTGCTCCTGTACACCGAGCTCCAGAGAGCTACAGGCACAAAACCTGTAAGTCTTGGTAACTTTCATTCTCAGAGGCAAGAATGAATAATTTTATTGTTTTTCTCCTTGCTGTGGGAAAATCATCAAAAATAGTGTCATTTTTGACAACTATTCACAATTTAGGACTCATTCTGTTAAAAAAAAAGAGTACCTTTTTGCACAGAAAGCAACATTTTCTGAGCTAAAGACACAGAGTGTGTGTGTGAATGAACTGTTATGTTCTGGCTGCTCCATGTAGGCTCTCACCCCTCATCTTCTAACACATTAACGTATTAGAAAGCTGGACCAAAACTTAACAAAATGAATTTCAACAGGGAGAAATGTAGAGTACTACACTTGGGCAGTAAAAATGCAATTCTAGATAACATGATAGCCATGTTTAAAGATTTGAAAGGATGTTATATTAAGGATGGAGCAAACTTGTTTTCTGCTGTTACAGAGACTAGGACACAGATCAATGGACTCAAACTACAGGAAAAGAGATTTCATCTAAATGTTAGGAAGAACCTCCTGACAGTATGAGCTGTTAAGCAGTGGAACAAACTGCCTCTGAGTGTGGTGGAGTCTCCTTCTTTGGAGGTTTTTAAACAGAGGCTGGGTGGCCATCTGTTGGGAATGCTTTGATTGTGTATTCCTGCATGGCAGAGGGTTGGACTGGATGGCCCTCATGGTCTCTTCCAACTCTATGATTCTATGATTCTATGAAGGAAGCATGGCCAAGGAACAGGAACACAAGGGGTAGCAGTAAGCACACCTCTGTGTCTCCTCAACATCACGTCAGGATAAGATCAACCGAAAAGGATTCATGGTACCTAAAAATCTGATCCAGATTTTTACATCTTGTTTTTACATCTATAGATATATCCTTCGAGCTTGTGCAATGGATTTTTCTGATGGAACACAGCGTGCACAGAACTGGCCTCACCCTTTAAACCAAAGGTTCATCTGCTGGCCTTGCAAGCATGGACGGTAGCAGTGAGGTCCTCGGGCCATAGGTTTGATTAGAGTTTCCTTCTCTTAGATGGTTGACCTTACAGGGTTGGATGAGCACCATCTTCCCAGGTTTGGGATTAGAGTTTTCCTTCTCCTAGGACGGTTGCCATAAGGCTAGGGAGCCCATTCTGCCCTTTGACACTCTTTGTCAAACCCTTCAGTTTTGACCTGGCTGGCATGGGAGACCCTACCAGTGGCTATTGTGCCACCGCCAGCATAGCTCAAAACATCATTAGAGTACGCAAGCCTTTCTCCCACGACAAGGGGGCATCAATAGAGAGGACAGATATGTACTACACTTGGTCAGTAAAAATGAAATGCAGAGATGTAGGATGGGGGATACCCCATGTAGTACTATCAGAGGATAGATATGTATATACATAGATATGTACATAAGAAGAATCATAGTGTATCAGCTCAAAAGCCTACCTCTAGTCCAACATTCTGTTTATACAGTGGCCAACTGGGGCTTGTCTACACTGCAGAAAAATATCATATTCACTTTGTAGCCTTTCCGAGTAGGACACACAACGTTTTTGACTATTTGATGAGAAATTGTTTCTTTTTGAGCCCTGAGGGCTTTTGTTTGTTTGTTTGTTTTAAAAGTACGTTTTATCCTGCACTTTACTGAAAAAAATAGTTTATTTGTACGCGTGGCCACCTCTGAGTTGGCTTTTGTGTGGAGCCAGGATAAACTATAAATTCTGAGTTGGCTTTGGCTGAGGTTTCAGGTGGGTGGTACTCTGTTGTATTTATGTTCTGCCAGCATGCACCCACCATTATTTTACTAATATGCATTTGTGCGGAGATCAGCATTAGCACATCTCCACCAATCCAGCAATACACTACTCTGGGACAACGTATATTCACATGCATAAGGGTAAGAACCAAAAAAAAAAAAAAAACCACACAAAATGGTGCAGCAATGGCTGTGTGGCCAGAAATAATACGAAGTATAGGACACTTGATCAAGGTAGGACTGCCTTTTAACACTGAAGTGAGTTCGCCAGGGGGAAATGTATGGATGGTAATGCTGACCTTGCTTCATTTTCACATTGAAGAGTGTGGCGTTAACAGGGTCACTGCAGGCTCAGGACATTTTGAATTGAAGCTGATTTTTTCTGCAGTGTAGACAGGCCCCCAGTGGACTGTGGGAATCCTCCCAGCAGGACAGGAGTTCAACAGCACCCTGCATTGTATTTTTGAAAGAACAAAGTTTTGTGTTGTTTGTTGTTTTGTTGTTGTTGTTGTTGTTTTAAAATATTCTTTGGCATAAGAAGGATCTCCATCTTTCTGACTCCTTTTGAATAACTGGTTTGTCCAAAGTTTACTTAGACTGTGGTTTTCCTGCTTTTGAGAACTTGCATGAACTTTTCCCTAACCTGTACTCCCACAACTGGCTTTGTGAAAGGATTTTCTCTTCAGTGCCTAGATCCATAGATTTGGTTATAATCCTCCTGGACCTGAGAGAACTTGCTCGTTTTCTGGTACATATTGTATTATTTGTCAAAGCCTTTTGTTACATGTAGAATGGCTTGACTTGGGCCCAAGCTGTGTTGTTTTATAGTTTATCCTAGCATCATGGTAGCTGGGTGACACAGAAATCTGTGAAGCCTTGCTTTCTCTCTCTCGACACTACCGTTGTTTGCCCAATACGCTTTTATTAGTAGAATGACAGAAAAACCTCACTTAACATAACCATTTATTGTGCAATGGAATATCATACTGTTTACTCTGAAGTGAAGTCCATTAATGTCAGGCAGTTCACTTGAACTCCTGTGTCTATTTTTAAACACCACACCTTTTCAGCCTCTGTTGTCCTTCATTTTGCAAATAAATACTTGGCCCTGCTTTCCATATAATTTGTTGACTAATGCTACTAACAACATATCCTCACTGTTTTCTCCTCAGCTGTTTCCCTCCAATTTAGATGGGTTTTGCAAAGCTGTTTCTGGGTAGACTCATTCACATAAATACTATTTACATGGTCATCTGAACGCAGATGCCTCTCCATATCAAGCTTCACTTCAAGACATGTGATTCACAGAAGGTATGAAAAAGCCTTCATACACGTGAGAGCCTATGTACATGTAAACTATACATGAAGAGATCCTGCTAGAGGAAAAGATGGACATATCTGTCAATTCAGTTATAGGATTTTATCAGACAAGGCAAAAATCACATGATTACAACATTACATTAGCGTGAATTATTTCTGCTATTGCATGATGTTATCATGTTTGCGTGGTGTTGTTTTTCATTGATGGGACAAGCTATCAATAGCCCTCAATATTGTTGTTTTTGCGATGTTCAGGAGCATGCAAAAACACGTTCCGCTATAATCATGAGATTACAGCATGAACAGGTGGTCCTTTTCCCCCCTCTCCACGTTCCCAGCAAAAAAACTGCTAGGTGAGAATGTGAAAACTATCCCAATATTTTGCATTAAAATGTGAACTTAAGGAATATCTCTCCCATGACTGGAGAACCTTAGCTCTGATAAGGGCCCTGAGCCATGGATGGAACTCATACTAGTACAATATGCTTTCTGGCTTGCTGGGAAATAAATGTATATTGCCATTTTTATTTTATTTTTATTAAATACAAAGAAAATATCAACAAAAAGAAAAAAGAAAGAAAGGTTTTCTATAGCTAATATTAATATCTACCAATAGTGCAAACAGAGAGAACATGCAGGAAAAAAAGAAGAAATACTTCCAAACTGCATATTAACAGTCATATACAACAACCTTTTTTCAACTTTTTTACTTATCCTAATACACACTTCTTTCAATTACCACAAATCTACTAAATCAACATTAATTAACCCCCACCACTATTAAATCATCTTTATCTTCATTCAAAAAGTCTATAAGGGACTTCCACTCTTCAAGAACTCTTTTTGAAGATCCATCTTGAATTAGAACAGTCAGTTTATCCATGTCAGCTAGGTCCATCGGCTCTGCCAACCACTCGTCTATAGTTGGTATTGCCAAATCTTTCCATTTCTGCACATATATCAACCTTGCTGCAGTGGTCATATGTTGTAACAATCTTCCATAACCTTTTCTAACTGTATGTCCATAAGTCCTGAAAGAAAAGACTCTGGTTTCATTTGAACACTTTTTTCCAAAATTTTCTCCAATGTTATACATATTTGTATCCAAACCTTTTTAGCTTTCTCACAAGTGCATCAAGCATGATAAAAAGTCACTTCTTGTTTTCCACATTTCCAGATGCATTATCGTCTTTATACTTCTTAGGTAATTTTTCCAGAGTCATGCACCAATGATACATCATTTTATTAAAAAATTCTTTAAGATCATAACATAAAGTGAATTTTAACCCTTTTGTCCACCTACATTCCCACTGATCCATCTGTATATTATAACCAAAGTTTTTAACCCATTTAACAATATAATCTTTAACCTGTTCTTCTTAAATCTCAAATTTTAACAGAAGTTTATACGTTTTAGCAATAAGAAGTTCATCATCTGTACAAAATTGCTTTTCAAACTCTGGTTTATCTTGTTCAAAGTTACGTTCCTTTTTGTTTATTTTAAAACTCTCACATAACTGTAAATATGAAAACCAATGGGGCATAAGTCCCTCTAGTTGACTCTTGTCTTTAAATTTATATTCATCTTGTCATTTCATCACTAAATCTTCATAAGTTAACTATCTCTGTTTTCCCATCATCGCTCTTCTATAAAACATCTCTTGCACTGAGACTCATAGAGGCATTTTAGGACTTAATCTGCTTTTATATTTAATCCATATCCTTATTATGGCATGCTTTATAAAACGATTTATAAAATCTACATTCACTTGAATTTTATTATACCATAATAAATGTATATTGACATTGATCCTAGTAAGGATTTCTGAGTGCTGTAAAACCAGATTAAAAGGAAAAACAAATGAAATATAAAAAAAAAAAAACAGCCACCAAAATGCATAGGCAACTAGGGAGGGCACTGCCATGGGCAGGTCTATATGAAGCTCTACTGGCTTCTTCATCAGGCAGAAGATGTTAAAAAATAAAGAAATGTGAAAAGTCTTTTCTAGATGTAGCAGCTTGTACAGAGGGCTTGTCTATACAAAGCAATAAAATATGGATTGATGCGCACTAACGCCAATTCACAGCAGCTTTAATTTGTCTCCATGGCTTTTTTTCAAGCTCGCAGATATGCAAAGCCATATGCATTTGTTGTTTAAATGGGCATGCCTGCAAATCAACACGGTGGGCATGAGTGAATTACTTGTGTTTTTATTGTCATCAGTTGCCGCCACCAAACAGTATTTTTCTTTAAAGCAAATCCAAGGTGTAGAAGGGTGATCTTCCACTTAAAGAAACAGAAAAAAGGGAGGGAAAGGCTGCTTAGTTGCCTCAGCATATGATCACTACGGCAAAAATTTAACATGGCAGTTCTGTGCACTTGCCTTGGCAGCAAGCTCCACCCCCTGCACACATCCGACCAATCAGCTTTCCACTTCCACTCTTATCAGGAATGTGCAGCAAAGCTAATCTGTTTTCCCAATGAGCGGGAATGCGTATTTCCCTCAGTTTTCTTTTTTTTAACTTGGGAAAAGCCAAGGAGGTTTTTCTTGTATAGTTTTTGGCATTTTTGCCTCCCCTCCTTCCTAATATGGCGTAATATTGATGCGGGATCCCATTTAGACAAAACGAATCCTCCTCGAATTTTATGAGGATCATTTTCACCATTGAGACAAGCCCCAAGAAAAACCTCTGCATTGTTGAATACTGTACTGCCCAATAAGGCAGGCACTTAGAGGAGGACCTTGGCAGAAGATCATAATCACAGGCAGATTGGTCTGGGGAAGAAGAACTGCTTCAGGTATTTGGTTCACAAGCCCTTTGGAGCTTCAAAAGCATCAGCATTGTAAACTGAGCCCAGAAGGAACCAAGTAACCCACAGAGTTACTTGAGAAACAACAACAATAACAGCAAGAACAACATTTATTTTTTACCCTTCTTTCCCTATGAATCAAGGCAGGGAACAACAAATTATCATATAAATATAAAGTTAGTTAAAAAAACACATATCAGTTAAAAACATATGTCAATATAAAAGAACAAGGTAAGACCAAGACATTTTAAAACAATCAATACACAATTTAAAATTCACAATTTAAAATCATCTAAATAGGCCTGTTGGAAAAGACTGGTCTTTAATGCTGCTTTAAATTCTAATATCATTTTCAGCTGTTATATCTCTTCTGGCAGGCTGTTCCAGAGTCTAGGAGAGGCTGAAGAAAAAGTCCTCTGGGTGACAGTTGCCAACATAGTCCTGGCTGGCTGGAGCAAATGTCCCCCAGAGGACCTAAGTGTACGGGGTGGATTATACTAGAGAAGGAGATCTCATAGATAACCTGGACCCAGACCAGGTAGGGCTTTAAAGGTAATAACCAACACTTTGTACCTTGCCTGGAAACTAATTGGCAGCCAGTGGAGTGATTTTAATATTGGTGTGATATGATCACTGCTGGGAGTACGAGTGACTTATCTGACTGCTGTGTCTTGAACCAATTGAAGTTTCCAGACTTGGTGCAGAGGTAGCCCAATATACAGCGCATTGCAACAGTCTAGCCAATACATTTCTACTGAGTCCAACTCCACCCAGAATTGACTCTGACCCCGTAGCCCTGCCAGTATCACCAACTTGGGCAGGGAAAGACTGTGTTCTGAAATCCTAGAGAGCTGCTACCAGTCCGTGGTCAGCATATAAGGGAGCTTCCTATGTTCCTAAAATATCTAAAAATACCAGGTGGTGTAGGCTCTGTTTCAGAGGAAAGAACTGGCAAAATCACCTGAGTATTCCTTGTCAAAGAAAACCCTGTGAAATTCATGGGGTCACCATAATTCTACAAGTGGCTTGAAGGCACCCAAGGTGTCTTTTTTGACTATCACTCCCAGAATCCCCAAGTCTTGCTGGGGGATTCTGTGGGTGGCAGTCCAAAAAGAAGACCCTTCCCCAAGCCCAGAAGGACTGCTAAGGAATCCCAGGTGCCATAGGGTCTATTTCAGAGGAAGAAACTGGCAAAATCACCTGAGCATTCCTTGCCTAAGAAGACACTATGAAATTCATGAAATTGCCGTAAGTAGACAGGGGACTTGAAGGCACACACGCACACACACACACACACAAGTTGGAGTGTGTCCAGAGAAGGGTGACCAAGATGGTCAAAGATCTGGAAACGAAGTCCGATGAGGAAGGATTGAGGGAACTGGGTTTGTTTAACTTGGAGAAGAAAAGATTGAAAGACCATATTTAAATAGGTGAAGGGATATTTAAATATGGCCATCTTTAAATACGTGAAGGGGTGTCTTGTAGAAGACTGTGAACTATTTTTCTGCTGCTCCATACTCCAGCATACAAACCAATGGATTCAAAGGAATGAGATGCTGCCTAAACATTAGGAACAGCTTCTTGACTGTGTGAGCTTTTTGACAGTGGAATAGACTGCCTCATAGGGTGGTGGGATCTCCTGCTTTGGTGGTCTTTAAACACAGGTTAGAGGGGTCTCTGTTAGGAATGCTTTAGTTGTGTATTCCTGAATGGTAATGGGTTGGACTAGATGGCTTTTGGAGTCCCTTTCACTATAATTTTTTAAAATTCTGCGAGACATGCAAATATCAAGAGGTCCCCCACTCCACACACGTGTGTGCATGCCTGACAAGCATCTAACAAGGATCTAATGGGATGTCTGGCGAAGGACCTCCTGTCCAGATTGTTTTAACGTTTTAGGAGGGCAATAGACATGTTTTTTCCTCTTTCGTAGCCATTCATCAGTTTCTTGTACTCCTCCCTCAATGGTTGCCCCAGTCCTCTCACTCTTTATCTCTCTTCTTTTCTTTCCTCTCCTTCCTTCCTTTTTTTCCTTTTGTTTTCCTTCCTGGAAGAGAATTGCCTCCCTTTTGCAATTAAGCATAAGGGGAAAAAAGTTTACCTTGGAACTAGTGGAAAGATTTACCCCCCTCCTTCTTTAAGCTTAATTACCATTGGAATTCTGGGACTCTGTGGAGCAATAGGGCACAAAAGTGGCAAAAATGCCCACATGCCCTTTAGAAGGCATTGGGGGCATTTTAGGGCAAAACATTTTTGACCCCTGGGGACCACAAAATAGCCATGGAAGGCTGCACTTAGTCCAGTCTGATATAGGAGATTTTCTCATGGGGAAGGTAACCCCCGGGGAGATCGGGAGAGAAACGGCCCCCCTTCCTTCTCCAGATCTCCAGTCGTCCTCCCTCTGCACTGCTTCCATTTCCCTCCCGCTATGTTTTACACACTCCCTAGAGCGTGGTGGGGTCTCCTTCCTTGGAGGTCTTTAAACAGAGGGTGGATGGCCATCTGTCAGGGATGCTTTGATCGTGATTTCCTGCGTGGCAGGGGGTTGGACTGGATGGCCCTCGTGGTCTCTTCCAACTCTACAATTCTATGATTCTATGATTCTATGATTCTATCAAACTACAAATCCCAGGATTCCTAATACATCTTTGGCAGTTAAAGGGATATGGTACTGGTATAAACTTATAGTGTGGATATATCCACAAGCTGAAACTCTGAGAAGCATTACTTTTCCCATATATGCATTTTTTGCAGTAATGAAATCCCTGCATTAAAACATTTAGACATATTTTTAAATTCCTATTGATTGGAAGGCTGTAGAAGAGTACTGTACAGCTTAGGTACTGAGAGAGAACTGCTATGACAGGGAGAACAGTAGGCGGGAAGGAAAGTGTTTTAAAGAGGTGGGGAACTAAATGTGAGATATTTGCTTTTAAAATAACTTTTTGTCTTCATATGCTTAGCTTTTAGCACTTTTTAACACCCTGCCCCCCGAAAGCATATTGGTACACAGAGGAAGAAGATGGAGTGAACTGGGTATGTTGTGGAACAAGGAACTATTTAAATTACAATTATCTTTTCTTATTTAGAACAGCCAAAGGTTATCCTGAATATTTACTAAGAGCACCAGGAACACCAATTTTGGCAAAGCAGCTAGCCAACCATTTCTGACAAAAACAGAAGGCAGCCAGTTTTCTTATTCCCTTGTCTGCATGTGCTCTTTCTCTCCCCCACCCCACCTCAGTTGTAAGAAAACAAGCAAATAATATTCAGGGCAGAGCTTTAGCCACATTTGCTATGGACCTACAGCCAAAAAGGCCCTCTACACACCAAGCCATGGTGAGAGATTCAAGAGATATCATTATTAGCCAAATATATCTCTTGCCATGGGAATGTATCTCAAACTGCCTCCAGCTCTCTTTGTTGGAATCTTTCCTAATTCAAAAGTTAGACCCCCACCTTAAGGTCTAGTTTGGCAACTGGTGCCTAGAAGAAGTGCATAGCATATTAAGCATCATGTGGGCATGTGATTCCCCAAGGCCCTGGCAGTACCTCAGCAGAAGCATATTCTCATTGCATTCCTTGGATATCTCCCAGCCACTGGTCTGAGAAAGTTGCTCGCCTTAGGACACTTCTTTGTTCTGGCTTGGGTACTATCCCATGAGCTGAGTGACCACTGTATGTGCTTGTGAAAGGGTCCTCCCAAAAAAGACAGCTGGGGAGGCTGAGGACATCTCAATGGAATGTACTTGTCCTCAATTAACTGCCACAGATGTTGGCTAGTGAGCTGGGCAAGGGGCTTGTGGACCATAAACGGAGTTGGAGGCCTCTTCAAGGTGTGGTGTATAATCACTGCCCACTCCTCCTTCAGCCAAACTCTTTCACAGAGAGGCAACTGGGCAGCTGCATCTGAGCAGCATCCAAAAATTGGAGAAGGAGTGCATGACAGATCTAGTAAGCTGGATGAGAATCATTTTCTAAAGACCAATTAAGCAAGCTTAGAAGCAAGTGGTGCCTCCTAGAAGCCCATGCAAATTCAATTAGTAGTGCAACTGGCAGGACATCTCTCATTTACAGTTGAACAAATGCAGGAACCTTGAAGTATTTATCAAACCAGAGAAATTTACTTTTTGGGCCACAACTCCTAGAATCCCCTAGACAACATGGCCATACTGGTTATACTGGCTAAGGGATTCTGCATGCTGTAGTACAAAGCTGTGGCAGTAGGCACAGAATATGGCAATAAAAAAGAACCTTAGTTCTGCTCTGGCAAGATGTCAGCCCAGTGACTGGAGCGTGCAAGGGAATATTGCCCACACTATATAATGAATTGAATTTGTCTACCACTCCCTTCCCACACTATTCTTTCCAGTTCTTACCATAAATCTAGGGTACTGGCCCCATGTCCTGGTGTGTCATTCAACATGGCATGAGCAGCAGCTGTTTGTCAGTTAGTATGGAGGCTGTAATCATGGAAATAGATGTTAAAAGAATGGGATTGGTGGGATACCACAAAGGCAACAAAACTTTCAAGCTGGTGTGCTGAGAGTATTGCCTCTGAATTTTCAATGGATAAAAAGCATCAATATGAATTTTTTAAAAGGGATTTCTCATATGTGAAAACTTACAGACAGGCCAAACATAATCAATTAACTTTCCCCAAACTTAATAACAGCATCTGACAAGAGCCTCAGGATGAAAATGTAGGCAGACAGACTAAGGGGTTGTCTGGATGGTGAAAATACTTCTCAAAGAATTCGAGGATAATACCCTTTGTCCCAACACACTGCAAATGCAATGTATTCAGAAGGAGGGGGTCCACAAACTCAATCTACTATGTGGGAAAAGCCTTCATTGTTTTCTCTGAGGTTTTTCAAATAATGCTTGGGCTTGCACATTATCACATATCTGGACATCAAATTTGGGATGCTCCATATTCTCAGCAAGGGAAGAAGAGGAGAGCAGATTGGTCAGACATGTGTGGGGCGGGGGGGGGGGAGGTTGCTGGCAAGGAAGTGGCCAGAAGCGCCATTTTGGAATTTAATGTTAACAATCATGCACCTTTTTGCTGCACTATGGTGACCAAACAGTTTTTTTTTAAGCAGGTCACACTTGTGCACCTTTGATTTAGTTTTTTTTAAAAAAATACTGTGCAACAGTAACAATATGTGGAGAATAATAATACACTGTAATTTACTCGGCCACCATCTTGATTCACAGGCATGGTTGCATGTGCACTTCAAATGCAGATAGTTTCGCATACAATCAATTTTGCCAAAGGACTGTCCAGACAAATGAACACTGCTGCAAATTTGCATTAATGTGCAGCAATCACCAGTATATCTTCTCGTCTAGATAATTTCCAACTTATAAATGAGGAAGTTTCTGTGTAATGATTTTATTTATTTATTTATTTTGCTAACCCAAACAGTGGTACCATTGTATGAATTGCTGCATGAGCCAATAGGATGGGGACACAAGTGGTAATCACAAGGGGTGGTTCGTGGACTGAGTCAGGGATGAGCTCACCTTAAAATGGTATGGGGAAGTGTCCCACTGCTCACAAACCATCCATGGTAATGACTTCAGTGCAAAATGACTATATGTAAAGTTTAACTATCACTACAAAGAACAACTGGTTCAACATCCCTGGGCCAGCCCTTTCAAAGATTCCTTTTTGATATAGTGTTGCCCAGTGAAAAGCATCTCAGTAACTAAAATTTCATAGCCAAAACTTGAGACCTAGGGATGGTGATGACATTAAGAATAGGAGAGAGAAGACAAATGCAACTATGGAAATCCATAGGAGAGAGGGAAAAAAGAGAGAGAGAAGAAATTTAGCCAGCAGTTGTGGGAGGTGGGAGTGGGTGAAGGAGACAGAAGGGGGGGGGAAGGGAAGGATATTTACACAAAAAATATCAGTGGGCGAGGAGATAAGACAAGAATGTGAGAAGAAAGGAACTACAAAGTAAAGGAGAAGTCATGGTCTCTTCCAACTCTACAATTCTATGATTCTATGATTCTATGAGTGTAGGCAGCAGTTGCAGAGGAGAAAGAACATAAGAGAGAGAGATGGGAAGGAGAAAGACATTCAGCAGCAGTTGGGGGCAGGAGGAGAAAGGGGACAGAAAAGAGGGAGAAGTGAAAGCAAGAATCTATATATATAATTCTCTTGGATGTGTAGCCTTTCCCAGTGTGCTGATTGGCTGCTCAGGAAACATACCCAACCAATCAACACCCACATGGAAATTCCCTCTCCACCTCACAATCCACTTCTGCAACTCAGTCTGTGGCCCAGATTCCTGCCACACTCAATGTGTGGCCCAGATTGGGACCTAGGCATTAAACTGGTGGGGACAGCAGCAGCAACAGGATGCCTGTGCCTGGACCCAGTCAGTCAATTGGCTGCAGTGGCAGCACAGCAATTCCGAGGAAAGTGTGGAACACTGAGAAGGGGAAAAAGGAATTTAAAAATCCACTGGCCTACCTTATAGGGTTGTTGTGAGGTCTATCGGGCCTTTTGGGGGGAGTTTTTCAATGTATGGTACACTAGGTCCAGCTAGTTCAAAGAGAAAGGAGTGCCTCAGCAGAGCCGAAGGAAAAAAAAAATATACCAGGCTTTTTGCTAACAATAGTGCAAACCATGCACACCTCAGATCAAGAAAGAAAATTGTATTGTGGTTTCAGCCATTTTGAAGAAGGTGGGAGCAGAACTGGAAAAATTAACAAGAAGGAAAGAAAAGCCACAAAGCATTGGTCCTGTACTATCACATTCAGCAGCTCCAGAGGAAGGACTTTTTCAACTGGGAGGGGGAACCCCAAGGTTGAGAGAAGAATGGCGCTGTCATGCTTACAGCACTCCATTTTGGACAACACCATCCTCCTCCTGACCTTCCCCCGTGCTTCCTCCATGTTGCGGGCGTGAGAAATACACCACTTTTATTGATGGAAAAACCCCATCAATAAAAAGCAGTGCCTGCAGCACAGAGGAAGCACAGGGGAAGGTTGGGAGGGGGATGGCGCCATCTGAAACAGCGCTGTAAGCACAACAGCACCGTTCTTTTTTCCCCCATTTGAAAAAGTCTGAAGTGAATACTGAGGCAGGTCAGTTTCGCCACACTAATCTCTCCCATCAGCTGAGCACTGATGCTGGGTGCTGAGTTCTCACCCTGAAATTCCTTCCCTTGCCCTGAGGCCCACAAAAGAGGAGTCAGGGCCTGAGAGGTAGGAACCACATGTCTGAAATCATGGAGAGTAGTTGGACGGACCAACAGACTGACTCAGTACAAGGCCATGTCTTATCCATGGGAGAAGGACTGTAACTCATTGACAGAGCATTTGCTTGTATGCAGAAGGCCCCACATTCAACCCCTAGTATCTCCAGATAGGAGGGGGAGAAACCTGCCTGAAACCTTAGAGAGCTCCTGCTAGTCAAAGTAGCATACCCACTAGCCATCCCAATTTGCAGGGACAGTCCTAATCTTCTGTCATCCCACTTTATTTTGCTGCTTTTAAAATGTCCCAGTTTCTTTCTCCTCCACCTATTTGCTTCTTTGTTCTCTTCAACTGCTGCAAACTGAGTCCAGAGTACAAAAGTAGTTTCCACTCAACTCAGCAGGGAGGAGAGGAGAGGAGAGGAGAGGAGAGGAGGAGGAGGAAGAATCTTGCCCTTCCTAGTAGACTCAGGCAAAAGCCAACTGTGGCAGTCTCTCTTAGAAGATTTTCACACTACAGTTGTCCCTCCACATTCGCGAACTTGACATTCGCGGTTTCGGTTATTCGCGGTTTTGGGGGGGCCCCCCCGGGTCCCCCCAAAACCGCGACACGGGGCCTCCAGAGGCCCCGTGAAAGACCTGGGGAGGGGTGGGGAGGCCTTCGCGGGACGCCCGGAGGCCCTCCGGAGGCCCCGCGAAGGCCTGGGGAGGGAGGGAGGGAGGGCCAGGGAGGCCTCCGCGGGGCCTAGGAAGGCCCTGCGAAGGCCTGGGGAGGGTGGGAGGGAGGGCCGGTGAGGCCTCCGCGGGGCCTAGGAAGGCCCCGCGAAGGCCCGGGGAGGGTGGGAGGGAGGGCCGGTGAGGCCTCCGCGGGGCCTAGGAAGGCCCCGCGAAGGCCCAGGGAGGGTGGGAGGGAGGGCCGGGGAGGCCTCCGCGGGGCCTAGGAAGGCCCCGCGAAGGCCTGGGGAGGGAGGGGGAGGGGTGTAGTTATTCACGGATTTTTCACATTCGCGGGGGTCCGCGGAACGGAACCCCCGCGAATGTGAAGGGACGACTGTACATTGTTACAGTGTTACTATTCCACTTTATTTGCTATGGCTGCTTCCTGTGGAATCATTGGATTTGCAGTTTAGGGAGGGGCATTTACAACTCTCAGCCTCAGAGCTCTTAGGCCTCACTAAACTACAAACCCCAGAATTCCACAGGATGAAGCCAGAGCAGTTAAAGTGGAACAGTAACACTATAACAGTGTAATGTGAAAATCTCCTTAGCTTGTGTGTTCTTCCTCATTAATAACTTTTGCCATATTGACCACACTCTGATGTTGCTTGACCACACATGTTCAGGTTTTTATCTATGAAATGCTGGCGGGTATAGCGTAGAAAACACCACAAGAGATGAACCAATGGTCTAACTCAGCCAGGCTGGTAAGGTGAGGTGGCTGGCTCAGGCATCCAATTTCTGATGCCATCAAAATAATTGTGGAATGTGCATGGTTAGAATTCACCAGGTAAACGAAGGCAAATATTCCATCTTTTGGAAAAAGCAAAATTTGAAGCAGAAATACTGTGTCTTCAAGAAACTCATATAAATAAAAGAGATCAAAACTATTTGAAGAATCTGAAATTAGGTGTTAATTATATATCGGCAATGGAGAAAAAGAAAAAAGGGGGGTTGTAATATATGTAATGACTAAGATACCATCAAAAGAAATATTTAATGATAAAAAGGGAAGATATATTGGAATAGAGGTAGTAATAAATGGAATGAAGATGCTGATTTTTGGAATATATGCACCATCTGAGAATAGAAGTAACTTCTATAAGGTACTGTAAAATCAAATTAAGAGGGTGAACTATGAGAACTTAATAATAATGGGGGATTTTAATGGGGTGATTAACCCAAAGATGGACAAAATGTCATCTGAACAAATTAAAGAAGGACAAGGAAAAATACTCCAAACAATGGCAATGGAGAAAAAGAAAAAAGGGGGGTTGTAATATATGTAATGACTAAGATACCATCAAAAGAAATATTTAATGATAAAAAGGGAAGATATATTGGAATAGAGGTAGTAATAAATGGAATGAAGATGCTGATTTTTGGAATATATGCACCATCTGAGAATAGAAGTAACTTCTATAAGGTACTGTAAAATCAAATTAGGAGGGTGAACTATGAGAACTTAATAATAATGGGGGATTTTAATGGGGTGATTAACCCAAAGATGGACAAAATGTCATCTGAACAAATTAAAGAAGGACAAGGAAAAATACTCCAAACATTTTTTTTTCTTTGGTGGATAATTTATCCATGTTAGATATTTGGAGAATAAAAAATGGTAATACAAAATAATTTACTTTTTTTATGAACACACAAGTCAGCCTCATGTATTGATATGTTTATCATATCTAGAGGTGTAAGCACAAAATAAATTTGGCAGAAATATTGCCATGCGTTGTTTCAGACCATAACCCAGTTACAATTAATTTCAAAACATATAAAAAAAGAATATTCATGGAAAATAAATGAACATTTACTAAAGGAAGAACGGATAGTGGAAAAATCAAGAGAAAAACTAAAACTATATTTAAAAAAGAATATGAATAAAGAGACAAAAATGCACACAGTTTGGGACACTCATAAGGTGGTCATGAGGGGTTTCTTCCTAAAACAAAATTTTGAATGAATAAAAAGGGAGAGAAAAATGCAAAATATCACAGACTTAATAAAAACAAAGGAAGATGAATTAAAAAGGGATAAATTTATAAAGGAAACAGTGCAAGAGTTAAAAAATCTTGCAAAATCAATTAGCCATGTTGACAATAGAAGAGTTGGAAATCAAGTTGAAATATATAAAACAAAGGAGTTTTGAACAAGCCAGGGTAATGCCCATCCTATAAAATAAGAAAAATAAAGGAAAGAAAAATGATTTTGGAAATAAAGCAAGGGAAAAGAGTCTATAACAATCAAAATGAGATTAAGAAAATATTTGAAAATTTTGGCACCAAACTATTTCAAGGAAAACAGGACACACCATCAAGACTGCAAGAAATAAAAAATTATTTAGATAACCAAAAATTAACAAAAATGACACAAGAACAAAGAGGAATCTTAAACCAACCAGTAACAACTATGGAAGTGAACAAAGCAATAAAGAAATGTAAATTAGGCAAATCACCTGGCCCAGATGAATTTACGGCTTTATATTATAAAAATTTTAGTGAGGAGCTGATAATACCATTGAAGAATACAATAAACTAGATCTTATTGGAGGAAAAACCAAGAACGAGGGGAGAACCCAACATAGTGCTAATCCCGAAAGAGAGGAAAGATCTACAAGATCCAGGTAGTTTTAGACCTATTTCACTATTAAATACTGATTATAAGATCTTTGCGGATATATTGTCAGAAAGATTTTTTTTTTTTAAGTATTAAACATTTGGGTACATGAAGGCCAAAATGGGTTTTGGCCTAAACGAAAAATTAAAAAAAACATAAGGACATTAATTGATCTAATAGAATATTATGATAAAAATCCAGGGAGGAAGATGGCTACTGTATTCACAGATGCGCAGAAAGCTCTTTTTCCCCATATAATTTTTATTGAACAGATTTAAATTTACATCAGTAAATACATTATTCATACAGCTTTCACATATAGTTCCTTCCATTTCTTCTTCCAATACTTTCTTCTTTATACATTTTTAGTTTAAATAAACAGTCCCTCATCATTCTTTTCAATTCTTATATACATTTGTGAGACTTCCCCTGTGACACTCTCCAGTTTGGAAATTACGTTGAACTTCTCCCTTGATTCACTTCCATACTATCTTACAATATCTCATGTATTTTAGGTATTATTCCTAATTTTAGATATCTTCATTCTTAAGAAAAGGAAGAGAAAAAGCAAAGATATTCCTCTTTCTTCCTCTTCTCCTTCCTTTTATTTCACCCTTATATATTTTTCCTTATTTATTCCAATACATTCCATTACCATCTATATATTAACCTTGCAGTTCCACAAAGCAAATCAAATGTTTGTGCATTTCTCTATTTAATTATATTTATATCTACACAAACATCTATGAACGTATACCTGTTACTCTACATTATTTATCAGTCTCTTTTCACTACCTCCTACCTCTTTTAACTCCCTCCTGATTCTACAATATGCCCAGCTATATACTCTTCTTTTCCTTTTAAATAATCCACCAACCGTTTCCACCCTTCGGAAATGATTTATACCATTTATTCTCAAGAACATAGGTGAGTTTATCCATTTCTGCCACTTCAATTAATTTCCCTAACCATTCCTCTTCTGTTGGAGTATCCTCTTTTCTCCAGTATCTGGCGCAAACAATTCTAGTAACAGCACACATGTGCCATGATAATCTCTTTGTACCCTTGCTTTTGTTTATCATATTCAAATTTTTGTAGATACCCAACAAAAAACATTCTGGCAAAAAATCGACTTCTCTTTTAAAAATTGTTTGTATTCTGGATCTAATCATGTTCCAATTTTTTTTGCTTTTTTGCATCTCCACCACATGTGAAATATGCTACCCTTCTCCTCTCCCCATTTCCAGCATTTATTGGAAATTCCTTTTGCCATTTTCACTATTCTCTCAGGGGAAAGATACCACCTTGTCATCACCTTCAAAGCATTTTCCTGCAGGCTAATAGATCTTGAAAATTTCTCTATTCTATACCAGGCTGATTCCCAACCTTCAAAATCTATATTATGACCTATATCAATAGCCCACTTTATCATACAATCTTTTGTTGGCTCCTTTTCCATTTCCATCTTAAGTATCAATTGGTATATTCTAGTATCAATTGGTATATTCCATTTTAAGTAACAATTGATGTGCATCCCCCTTCTCCAGAATTTGTTCAAAATTTGATTTTGATATATCAATACCTCCTTCTATTAGATCTTTTAAAAATCTTTCCTTTATTTGAAGGTACGGAAACCATTGAATGGTACTGCCTTCTGCATTTAGTTGTTGGCAATCTTTTAAATTATAGTTTCCATTTGTACCCCTGACAAATGATTTATAGTGCTGCCATTCAAATAGATATAGAGGAAGAAATACTGTCACAAGAAAATGTAGATTGCAAAAGAACGCTGCCTGTGATATTAGCTTTTATGACCCCTCTTATCTTATTTACATAGTATTTTATTAAAAGCTTTCCAATACATTAAAAGAGAAAAATATACAAACAAAAAAGAAAGAAACAGAATATTAAAAAGCAAGAAGAACAACAGTGAGAAAACAGAAAAAAAGAAAACCTAACAATGACTTCTGACTTTCTTTACAATTGTTATACATCTTAATATTTTAAAAAATCTTACTTCTCCAACCTAAACATACACATCCACTTCCTCTATTTAATCAAACCTGCTAATTGTCAAAAGCCACCATTAACATATTATTCTCATTCTTCTGCAAAATAAATAAATAAAAAAAAAATAAAAAATAAAATCAAAGGTTCCCACTCTTTCAAAAATGTCAACAAGCAAAGCAGATAATCTGTTCATTTCAGTTAGTTCATTCCATTTTAACGGCCAGTCCTCTTTTGTTGGAATTACTACACACTCCTATTTCTGTGCATATAATAATCTTGCTACAGTGCTCATGTAACGTAGTAACCTTCCATATTTCTTTTTCATTTGGTCATCCATTGGTCTCAATAAGTACAATTCAGGTTTTAATTGAACATTAAGCTTCAAAATCTCCTGTATTAAACTACAGCTGTCCCTCCATATCCACAGAATTGGTATCCATGGATTTAAGTATTCACGGCTTGAAAATATTCTTTAAAAAATAATCCAAAAAACAAACCTTGATTTTGCCAAACACTATTTTGCTATGCCATTGCATATAATGGGACTTCATGGATTTTGGTCTCCATGGGGGGTCCTGGAACCAAACCCCAGCAAATATGAAGGGACAACTATATTTAATTAATTCCAAAACTTTTTAATTTTCTCACATGTTCACATATGATAAAAAGTCCCAATATATTGATCACACTTCCAACATACATTAAAGACCTCTTTATGCATTCTAGTAAAAAAAAGTGGGGATCATATATCATCGGTACATCATTTTTATTTTAAAAATATCTTAAGGTCATAAGATAAAGTAAATTTCAACTCCTTTGAACACATTTTCCCCATTGTTCCATCTCTATATTATATCCAAAATACTGAGCTTATTTTATCATACAATATTTAACTTGTTCCTCTTCCATTTCAAATTTTAACAGAAGTGTATGCATCCTACCAATCAGATGTTCATTATGGGAACATAACTGTAGCTCAAATTCATATTCCCATATATTCATATTCCCCTCCCATACCAGTTTCCTGCCAAAGGATTGGCTCTTTCATGCTCTCTTTCCATTTGCTCATCAACATTCCATCAGACTCTTATCACATCCTCTCCACAATCCCATGGGTGAAACTTTGCTCATTAGGATCTATCAGGTCTTGGCCTCAGACCTTTCTCCTCAGGCTGAGCTGAGGAACTCAAGTGAGTTGTAGCACTTCAGGTTTGTGGTGCTTGACCTAAAAATGTTGTAGAGGTTCAATTCAGCCCTAGAATCATCTGGCCACTGTTGTCTGCAATTTTGTGGTCAAATGTTCAGTCTCTGAAGAAAATAAAAATAAAAGCAGAACTTGAGCATACAGTGCCTCGATCAAACAACTTCTCTGCACATACCCAAACACAATTCACATTCTTTCATTCCGTATGCCCAGGTCTGTGTTAATCCTTAATAGTTGAATAAAAGTTATTTATCAACATATATGCAGAATCACACTAGAAAGAAGCATTGTATATCCACTTAGTGTAAAGAAGAAAAGGCCTGAATCCTATTCTTAATCAATTTATCTATGTGTTGATTTACCATTTAAATATGGGTTCAGCAGGTTTACTCTAGTTGGGACCAAGCAATAGGATTCAGGCCAAAATATTAAAGTGGTCATTCATGATGAGACATTAAAGCAGGGGTGGAGATGTTTTTGGACTCTAGCTCCCATAGTTCTTTACCATTGGCCATGCAGAGTGAGGCTGGTGAGAATTCCAGACCAAAAGATCTGGAGGACGAAAGGTTCCTCACCCTTGACTTAGAGCAAGGGTTCTCAACCTTTGGTTTTCCAAGTCTATTGACCTTCTGTTCCTAGAATGGGCCATACTTGCTGGTGTTTCTGGGAAATGGAGTCCAAAACACCTGGAAGTCCAAAGATTATCACCTTTAAAGCCCTAAATGGCTTGGGTCCAAGCTATCTCAGGGACCATCTCCTCACCTATAATCCTCCCCGCGCACTCCGGTCCTCTTCAAAAAGGCTGTCAAGACAGATCTCTTCCGACAGGCCTTTCCAGAATAGATTATGCAGGCCTTGGGACCCCCCCCCCTTTCAGGAGAGTCCCCACAGCCTCCTTTGTTAATGGAACTGAATATTGCTAGGAATCTACTGTTATTGCTAAATGTAGGTGTGTGTTTTATTAAGTGTTTTAATTGTTGTTTTAATTTGTGAATTGATTTAATAACTTTTTAAGGGGGGAGGGGAGTATGCTGTTTTACTTTGTATGGTCTTTTAATGTTGTTTACTGCCCTGATTGGGTTACCAAAGGGCAGTATATAAATAAATAAATATTATTATTATTATTATTATTGAGAACCACTGTTTTAAACAGTTTTAAAATGGGAAAAAAATCAAGAGATTACTGAAGTTATTTTGTTGACTATAACTCCCAGTGGCCATAGTGATGGGGATTCTAGGAATTGTGCTCCAAATAGTGAGATTTCCAAGGTTGAGGAGGGGGGGTGAATCCTGTCCATCAGCCAAACCATATACATCACATATTTTAAAATCATACACATTTCAAAGAATTGTGCCTGTAATTCCAGTCATTGGACACAGTTTTATCCTCATTCAGATGGGCTTCTCAGGCCCACTCCCATTGTCAAACCCCAGTGTACTCACCATACTGTAAAAGTACAGCATCATATGCAAGGACAGTGATATTGCGCCTCCCTCTGTGTGCAAGGAGAAAAACAACCTCGTGTTGAAGGAGTGGGGTAGGTTGGATCTTCCGCTCCTCTGTGGAAGCTATTGAAATGTTTAAAACTTTCACTTTCAATTAAATGCTGCCAATCATTCAGCAAAGACAGTGCCCTTAATTAATATCTGTGGATTCATAGGGATTGCTAGCACAAGAGATTCCCACGGTCCCACTTTGACATTTCAACGACAAATGGTCCATACCCATAACAGTGTTAGTATACAACAATTCCAGCTTCTGGGAAAGAAGAGTTTTCAGTTTAAAGTGTGGCAAAATCCATTTGTCTCTCATTATAAACAGCCGAACCCACAGGCCAGGAATGAATGTGCCAAGATGCATGAAAAATGAAGAACCATCAAAAAGACTACAGAGCAGCATTGAAACTGGTTGTGTGGGAGAAAGCTGACAGGAGCTGGGGAGAATCCTGTCCGGGATAACTTATCCCTTTGAGATGAAAATATTAATGTTTCTTTTCAGTCCTCAAAGTAGGGGACAGGGTAGAACTTGGCAAGGAGTATACAGAAAGAAATGGCAGCCATTTTAAAAGACCAAAGAATGGTAGGAGCAATTGCGTATGAAAAAGACATTTGGAGAGGTGTGTCTTTGCTGATGCTACAAAGCAAAACAATCTTCAAGACAAAAATAAAGTGCATAGGAAATGACATATTATATAGATACAGAAAGTGTCAGACTAGGAATGGAAAGACCAACCCATCTATGAAGCCCATCAGGTAACTTTTGGTTAGTTACCATCTCTCAGCCTAACCTACCTCACAAGATTGTTGCATGAATTAAATGGGGTGATGTTTCGCAGGGCGCCATCCTGTCCCTGATGCTGTTTAACATCTATATAAAGCCGCTGGGTGAGATTATTTGGAGTTATGGGGCTGGGTGTTATCAGTACGCTGATGACACCCAGATCTATTTCTCCTTGTCCCGATCGTTAGCCTCGAATTCCGATGGTGTCTCTCCTCTTAATGACTGTCTTAAAGCAGTAATGGGCTGGATGAGGAAAAACAGATTGAGATTAAATCCAGACAAAATGGAGGTGCTCACGGTAGCGGCCCCGAAACCAGGAGTTGGGTTGCAACCTCCAGTCCTGGATGGGGTCACGCTCTCCGTTAAGGACTGTGTTCGCAGTCTGGGGGTGCTCCTTGATTCATCGCTTCAGATGACGAGTCAGGTGAATGCGACAGTCAGGAGCGCCTGTTATCAGCTTCGCTGATACGCCAGCTGCGCCATTTCCTGGAAGTAAAGGACCTCGAGACTGTGGTGCACACGCTGGTAACCTCTCGTTTAGATTTCTGCAATGCGCTTTACATGGGGCTGCCCTCATGCTTGGTCCGGAAACTTCAATTGGTACAAAATATGGCAGCCAGAGTGGTCTCGGGAACATCTCGGAGAGACCATATAACTCCAGTGTTAAGATCTCTCCACTGGCTGCCTATCAGTTTCCGGGCCCAGTATAAGGTGTTGGTTATTACCTTTAAAGCCCTAAATGGCTTGGGTCCAACTTATCTCTGGAACCGCCTCCTCCCAGACAATCCTCTCTGCGCACTCCGGTCCTCTGGGAGGAATTTGCTTCAGCCACAAAAATCTAGGCTGTCTGCAACCTCCCAGAGGGCCTTTTCGGTAATCGCCCCCAAATTGTGGAATGACCTGCCGAACGAGATCCGTCAGATAGCAAGCCTGAGTAGCTTAAAAAAGCACTAAAGACAGATCTCTTTCGGCAGGCCTTTCCTAATTAGATCCCGGCCTCAGGGGATCCTGGCTTCTTTTAGTCCGCTGGCCATTTATAGTATTTTATTGTATTTATTGTTTTTAATTGTTATTTTTTTGATCTGTTGGTTTTAATTTATAATTGTTTAATATTTTTTTATGGGGGAGGGTGGGGTGGGGGGTGTTTGGGGATTTTATCTGTATGGTATTTTAATTTTTGTAAGCTGCCCCGATTGTTTTAACAGAGGGGTGGGGTATAAATAAATATTATTATTATTATTATTATTATTATGAGTGTCAGGATCTGCCCCTCCCTGCAGGACTGGGTCCCTGGCTGCTAAAGCTGGCTCTGCCTCTCTGTGCAGGACTAGGCCCTAGTTGTGGAAGTCGTGAAGGAACCAGGACCAAGGTGTCAGGCACAGCCAGCTGCACTCATGTGGCACACCTGGAGCAGCCAGGGGAACAGCTATTTAAGAGCAGCATTGTCCCTTCAGCCTTTGTTACAACAACACAGTCTTCTGTACTGTCTGTAGCTGCTTCTTGAACCTGGGGACGTTGCCTTGACCTGCTACTTGTATCTGGACCTTTGCTTGCTTCCTGGACCTGCCTCTGGCCCCTGGACGTGTTTTACCTTGGCTTGTATTTGACTTCTTTGGACTCTGTCTCCCATATACCTGACCCAGCACTCCCTTCCTGGGCCTGCTTTTGCCTCTGGCCCTCTGGACTCCTGCTATGTGTTTGACTGCAGTTTTGTTTTTGTTTTTTGGACTTTGGCTTGTCTTTGTTCCTACCTGGATTTTGGACTTGGTTTCTTGTGCCCCTGACCCAACCCCTGCCTTCTGGGCCTGCCTTGCCTCTAACCCTTGGGTTCTGGTCCTCTGTCTCCCCTCCTGCCCCGGCTGGCATCTCTGCTTCAACACCCTGCCACCCATGCCCTGGATCCTGAAAATGAGTTAGAACTTGGAAAGGTCACCTTTTGGACTAAAACTCTCAGCTGAAGTCCAAAAATGCAAATTATCCAAACTATAGGGAGAGCTATGTTTGTGCTCTTGAGGTATCTGGAAGAAAGGCAAGATATAGTTGAAAATAAATGAGTGGAAAGTGATAGATGATGGGGGAGAATTAGATATCTGAATTTAAAATCTTGCTGAGGCCTCCTGGTGGCAAGGTTGGAAAGGGAGTGGGGAAGGGAGGTCGATGGGCTGGAAAGGGGTTTAAAATCTGGCTGAGGTATTGTGGTGACAAGGTGGGAGAGGGAGTGATGGGCTTGCGCTCTTGGAAGGAGAAGCAATTGAAAGGAGTGGGGTAGGAAAGAGCTAGTTAAGCAGCAGCTACAAACACGTGAATAATCAAATCCATGAAAGAGAAACCTGTGAATGTGGATGGCCAACTGTATAATAAAAACATAGATAGTTATCAACCAGGAACAATATTAACAGGTTTCCACCAGTTTTCTAACTTCTTTTAATTACTAATATGCCACAGGGATGTAAACAAATCTGGTCATGTTAATTGGTTGTGCTGCTAAGAGTCTTCTGCATTTGGGAATTTACCAAGGGAAATGAGGCTCTTTACTGATTGTTAATTAGAACTTTGTCTTGATCCAGTAATACCTGGCTTCTTAATAGACCTTCTGGAGATCAGTGCAAGCAACCTAATCCACTAATTGAAAGAATACTCCTACATGAGCAATGTTTACATGGATTTCATATCAGATGTGAGAAATAGGCTTGTTAACCATTGCGGCATATCTATATTTCATATCTCCTTCTCTGTTTTTCTCTCTCAATTCCATGCAATAAAATCCTCTTGCATGAAGCAGCTCTGAGAATTCTTTCGGTTAGTGGCTTTTATTGCCTGTTGTGTGTATGCACAAGGAGAGAGAGAAATAGCTGATGACTTCTCTGTGTATGCACATACAGAGAAACATGGAAGGATTTATGCCACTTCCTACATAGGACTTTATCAGGCAAGTCAAATATGGTGTCATAAGGACGCTTAATGATCATGAAAGGGTGCACGTACCAGACAATGTCACTTTTGCAATCATATATTGTTTAAAAACCTTCCTATTTTATTGATGGCCCAAGGTATCAATTGAACTCCCGTAGCAATTTTCTCATTGCTGACATTTGCATCCACACATCATTGTACTCACATGAATGCAGCATCAATGGGCAAATACTTCCGGGTGAGATCATGACAGCCAGGTAAGGGATGCTATTTTTATGACCCCTCCCCTATTTACTTGGGACTTTTTAAGTGTGTTTTTGTGTTCGTATTAACTTTTCCTGTCTTTATTTTGTTTTGTTTTTGAAATTTCAACCCTGACAGTAAACGGAGCTCTGTTTGTGCTCCATTACTGCTGGGAAAGCCTCTTTAATGCTAATGAAGTAGATCTCATATGGGAGGTTCTTTCACTGGCATAAAAATGCCACAATTTATGCCGGGAAAAGAACTTTTCTCAGGAGTGGTCTCATCAAGTCCATAATATTTCTATATAGGTGGTTGATCCATAAAGAGTACAAGCCAAGCATTTGCACTCATGTCCTTCTTGTTAGCTGTAGGTAAGCCTTTGGTCTGTCCAGCCCGGCTCTTGCATTCTTATCTTCTTAATCTAGCTGCTTCAAGCCAATTACACATTAGTGTAAGTGGAGTTTGATATTGCAGGAATTTCTTTTTACTATTAAATTAGGAATTGCAAGGCTTCCTATATGGATCAAGATCATGATAAGTAGGCTATGTGTCCTGAAGACACATGAACCCAACTGCTGTTTGAAAGATGTTTATTGGAACAAAAGCAGTTTCCTTTTTAGGCCAAAGAGCAACTTCCAGGGAGAGAGATTTTCTTTAGAGATCTTGTACGTGTGAGATTGCTAAACCCCTTTCTGTGTGCCATGATCCATTACCCCAGTTCTGCAGCTGATATTTTAGAAATAAAAACTATACACTGTATGTAAGGAATAGTCATGTGTAGTTTGGCCCTTATCTGGGATGATAACAAGGGGCTTATCTACATGGGCAATTTACCCCCATTTTGCCCCCATCTTGGAGCCCTGCAGTCCTGAAGATGTAGGGGGTTTGTCCCATTTTGCCCCTGGGCAGTCCTTATGATCCCCGGGGCAAAGACGAGGCTAAGACACGGGGAAGACAGGATAGGGCCCAATAAAATTTTATAAGAAAATACCTATTTAAATCCATTCCAGCAAAAATAAAACAGATCAGACCCCGCATTCTGGCCTGCCATCCTGTCACTGTAGTCGCTGGTTGCCTCACTTTTCGGCAGCACAAAGTGGGCCCACAGCACGTGACCAAGGTTGGGCACATGCAGGGGGCCTTGTTCACATGTTGGGGGCCAGCTTCCTGGCTTCAGAGAGAGTGAAGGAGATGGCAACAGCAGTGGCTGCAGAGATGGGACCGTGTACCCATCTGGGCTTCCTCCTGTTCCATGCAGGTAACAGGGGAGGAAAAGGCCTGATCCGCAAGCAGAGTATGCTGGTAGGGAGGTAGCATATCCAGGTCCATGTAGATGAACCCAAGGTCTTGGAAGATTAAAACATATTTCTTTTTGAAGTATTCCTTTTAAAGGTTTTTAAAGAGTTTTTTTTAAGGGTTTAAAAGGAAGGAAATGCAAAATGCATGGTTGCAGAATGATTTTATTCCCCTAAAAAAGGGAATAGTGGGCAAAATAACACAACATTGTAAATGGTAAACTGGAAAATCACCATGAAGCTGTTCCTGCCAGATTTGATACCAAAAGGGCTGTTGAAGTTAATGAATCTAGTTTGAGTACAGTACAAGCTCTTTTGTGATAGCACTTCAGGAGGGCATGAAATTTGTTTCTAGAAAGAAGAAGGTCATAAAACAGATTTGGTATAAAGAAGACTGGCTATGGGAGGTCTGAATAAATGAGGTTAAACTGCATTTTCTTTGATGAATACTCACATTCAAATTTGCACCCCTTTGAAAATGCAGGCAAATGTTTGACGTAGATTGATTTGTTTAGTTTGCATTTTAATTAAAGTTAAACTTCAGGCATCAGTGTGTTTAATTAGTTTGACTAATTTGCTTAAAGCAGAATCAGTCAAGACTGAAGTTCTGCTTGGATCACAAAACAACCTGACACTTCTGTCTTCAAACACATTTCTATGGAAGCAAGTTCCATTTTGTACAATGAGAGTTTCACTGTTTTCAGTGGGACTGACTTAACAAGCAAATGAAGGTATTTGGACTAAAGTGCCACTCTATGAAGTCAAAAGAATTGCTCTCATTGACTTCTATATGTTCAGCTATTTCACAGAGTTGTCAGGCATGTGGTGACTACTTGAAAAAAAATTATGTGTGCCATGGGTGGCTGGTTATATGTAGATCTTGAGAAAGTTACTTTTCTAGACTATAATCTCAGAATCTCTCAGCCAATGCCATTCTAGGCTGCATCAATAGGCATATAGTGTCTAGATCAAGGGAAGTAGTAGCACCACTCTATTCTGCTTTGGTCGGACGTCATCTGGAATACTGTGTCCAGGTCTGGGCACCACAGTTGAAGAAGAATATTGACAAGCTGTAACATGTCCAGAGGAGGGTGACCAAAATGATAAAAGGTCTGGAAGCCATGCTCTATGAGGAGCGGCTTAGGGAGCTGGGTATGTTTGGCCTGGAGAAGAGAAGGTTAAGAGGTGACTTGATAGCCATGTTTATTGTTGTTGTTGTTATTATTATTATTATTATTCCAATTTATTTCAACAAAATAAAATCATACACTTCCTTTACATTGTTGTCTGAATTTGATTCTCTTTCTAACATTGACTTTCTATCCATTTCCTTTTCAAATGTATTTATACCCCTAAGTCATAGAAACAGGAATCCCTTTTCCACTTTATACATTAGCTATACTCCATTCCTCCTGTATTTCTTCCAACAGAGAGTTTACACACACACACACACACACACATATATATATATATATATCAGATACTACAGATTTAATAAGTTTCATTAATCTGTAAACCAAGTTGCTCTTATACCATTACTCTCAGCTTTCCAATATTCAATTAGGCTTCCCCATTCTTTTCTAAACTCACTTATAGATTGATGCTTAATCCAGCAAGTAAGTTGCTCCATTTGAGCTACTTCCCATAGTTTCCTCATCCATTCATCACAGTTTGGAGTTGATGTTGATTTCCAATACCTGGCATATACAATTCGTGCTGTGGTGACCATGCAAAGCATCATACTCTTAAATTCTTTCGGAAAATCCCTATCAAACATGTTTAATAGGTATAATTCTGGTTTTAATCTAAAACTTGTTTTTATCTTATCAGATTATGTATGTTTATCCAAAATTCCTTTGCGACTTTGCATGACCACCACATATGATAAAATGTACCTTCTTTATCTTCACATTTCCAACATTTATTTACCCTTGCTTTATACATTTTCGCTAACTTTGAGGGTGTCATATACCAACGGTATTGCATTTTATAGCAATTTTCCTTTAATTCACTATTTAATGAAAATGTCATGGTTTTTTTCCATAAAACCTCCCAATCTACTATTGGAATATTATTTCTTACATCTCTTGACCACCTGGTCATAAATTCTTTTACTGTCTCGGATTCCAGATCGAGTTTTAACAGCAATTTATATACCTTTGATACTCTCAAAGCTTTCTCATCCATAATCAGTTCATCTAACTCTGTTTTTAACTCTTCTATTCCTATCAACTTTTTGTCCATGTTGTATCTCTCCGTAATTTGCCTATATTGAAACCAATTACACTTTATTTGTATTGCTCTTGATCTAACTCTTCTCTTGTTCTCAACCTGTTGCTTCCTTTTTGAACCTGTATCAAGTCCCTATAAGTCCACCATGTTTCTAAATGTGGCATCTCAGTTTGCCTGAAAGCTTCCTGGGGGAAAACAAATAGTGATAGTTTAATATAGATCTTCTTCACTTCTTTCCAGGCTTTTAATAAAGCTTTCCTGACAAAATGGTTATTAAAATTTTTATCTATTTGCTCCTTTTGATACCACAAATAAGCGTGGAATCCAAATCTTAAGCCAATTCCCTCTAAAGTTATAATATCATCTTTCAATAGAAACCATTCTGATTGCCATACCAGTGCACATGCTTGATGATATAATTTCAAATTTGGAAGGCTTAAACCCCCCTTTGCCTTCTCTTCCTGCAATAGTTTCCACTTAATTCTTGGTTTTCTGTTTTCCCATATAAATCTAGATAAATCTCTATCCCTCTATTCTTTAAATAACTTATCATTGATCAATATCGGCAGATTTTGAAGAATATACAACATTTTTGGGAGTATCATCTTTACAGCAGCTATTCGACCCAATATAGATAAATTCAGCTGTTTCCAATTTTCTAAATCTTTTCTGATCTCCTTCCCTTTTATCTTATAGTTATTTTCCACCAAATCCATATTATTTTTAGTGATTATTATACCCAGGTATCTAATTTTCTTCTCTATTCGAAAACCAGATCTTTCTTTCAATTTTTCTTCCTCCATTTTCTCTATATTTTTAGTCAGCATTACCATCTTTTCTCTATTTATCCTTATTCTGGAAACCCCCCCCCCCAAAATCTTTCTAAGACTCTCTGTAAATTTTGAATAGACTGTAATAGGTCTTCCAGTGTTATTGCCAGGTCGTCCACGAAAGCTGACATCTTATAAGTGTGCTTCTTAATTCAGACTCCCTGTATATCCTCAGTTGCTCTTATTTCCCTACATAGGACTTCTAGAACTGTTATAAATAGCAAGGGGGAAAGGGGACAGCCTTGGCGTACCCCCTTCTCAATTGTTATTTTATCCATTCGTTGACCATTTATTATAATTTGAGCAGTTTGCTCATTATATATTGCCTTAATTCCATTCAAGAAGTTTTGTCCTATACCCAGTTCTTTCAAGATTTCCAGCATACAGGTCCAATTTACGCTATCAAAAGCTTTTTCTGCGTCTAAGCTTATTAATGTGAATTTCTTTCCAGGATGTTTATCAAAATATTCTATCAGGTCTAATATTTTCCTTATATTATATCTCAGATGTCTGTTTGGTAAAAAGCCTGTTTGATCCTCTCCTATCCATTCATTCAAAACTTTGTTCAACCGTTTTGCCATTATTATTGCAAAGATTTTATAATCCGTGTTTAACAACGATATAGGTCTATAATTTTTTAATTCTTCTGGGTTTTTATTTTCTTTTGGTATTACTGAAATGTTTGCATTTGCCCAAGAAGCTGGCATTTTTCCTTCGATAATTATTTTATTCAATAGCTTGAGGAGAGGCTTTTTCAGTTCTTCTTCAAACATCTTATAGTATATTGCTGGAAACCCATCCGGGTCAGGAGTTTTCCCATTCTTTAGCTTTTTTAATGCATACTCAATTTCTGCTGTCGTTATCCTTTTATCTAAGTCTTCTCTGTCTACATCGCTTATTTTCTGTAAATTCTGTGAGACTAAGTATCTTTTGATTTTTTCTCTCTTTTCTTCATTCATTTGTCTTTCTTTATGCACGTTTGTGTAAAACCTCTGGAAACAGTTTCAAAGCTTGTCTTATTTTCTCCTGTATCTTTTCATCTTGAAATAACCTTTCATTTAATCTCCAGCTATATTCCTTCTTAACATCTTTTACTGTTAGTGCTATTAGATTATGATCTGATAACATCTTTGGGTATATTTCCATCTTATCCAAATTTGTTATGATGTTTCTAGATACTATAAACATGTCTATCCGAGAGGAAGATTTATGACATTCTGAATAGTAAGTGTATTCTTTCCTATCTCCGTATAAATGTCTCCATACATCCATCAATGATAAGTTTTCCATAAGCTTTGAAAATGATTTTGGCAGTTTTCCTTACTTCTGGTATTTCCTTAAACTTCCCGCAGTTCTATCTTTTATCGGATCTAAAACTCAATTCCAATCTCCTAGGAAAATTAAGCTATCATGTTCTGTATTGAGAACTGTCTTCATCAATTTTCTGTAAAATCCATCTTTGTTCTCTGACGGTGCATATACTCCTATGATCAGAGTTCTTTTTCCCAATAAGTTTGTCTCAATTCCTATGTGTCTCCCATTTGGATATTTTAGAACCTCTTTTGCTGTCCATTTCTTATTTATATATAGAGTCGTCCCTTCACATTCATGGGGGTTAGGTTCCCCAGACCCCCGCAAATGTGAAAATTCCGCAAATAATGACTGCCCTCCCCCTCCCCTGCCAAAGAGACCATGGGGCCTCCGGAGGCCCCATAGTCGCTTTCCCGCCTCCCCCTCCCTTCCAAGGCCTTCACAGGGCCTCCGGAGATCCTCCGGAGGCCCCGTGGATACCTCGCCAGCCCTCCCACTCCCACCCAGGGCCTTCACAGAGCCTTCCAAGGCTCCGTGAAGGCTTCCCCCCTCCCACCCAGGGCCTTCACAGAGCCTTTGGAGGCTCCGTGAAGGCCTCCCTGGCCCTCCCCCCTCCCCTCTCCTCCCAAGGCCTTCACAGAGGCCCCTTGTCTCAGTTTTGGGAGGGTTGGGGGGGCCTCCCAAAACCACAAATAATCAAAACCACAAATGCTAAGTTCACGAATGTGGAGGGGCAACTGTATAGCTATTCCTTTTTTCTTTTCTTGTCCTGGGTTTATAAATTCCTGCCCCAGTCTTCTATTTTTCAACAACCTTTGATCTTTCTCTTTCATATGGGTTTCTTGTATGCATGTAATATCAGCTTTCATCTTTTCCAGTCTATGAAATATTTGACTTCTTTTGTTTGGGGAGTTTAACCCCTTAACATTCCATGATATAATTCTTATTTTCATTTTTGTTATCTTTTTTAAATCCTTATTGCTTATATTTCTTATATCAACAAGCTATTTATATAGTTTTTAACTGTCTTCTCTTTCTTCCTCTTGATCTCTTTCTTCCTCTTCTTCACTTTCCAATTCTCCCCTTCTACCTCTTCTTCAATTTCCTCTGTCTCAAGTTCCTCTTCTTCACTCTCTTCTTTTCTTCCTAGCTTCCTTGTACTGTCTTCTTTACTACCTCTCATGTTTTCAATCTCCTCTATTTGTTTTCTCCTCTCTTTATCTATTCCCCTTTTTGAGGTTTTTGATTTTCCACTGTCACACTCATCTTTTGTAGTTTTCTCTATATCACCAAACTCCTTCTTGAATTTCACTATAAAATCCTTTCCTTTCCTCACCGTGTTTAATCTGTATTTTCTCTGATTATAAGTGACTGTTATACTTTCTATTTTTTCCCATCTATACTGAATACCTTTTCTCCGCAGCTTAGAAATGATAAACTGATAGTCTTTTCTTTTCTTTAAGATTTGAGGAGGGATATCTTTATATATCTCAATTTCACTATCCTCTATCACCAATTTAGTTTCAAAATTTTCTTGCAATATTTGATCTCTGATCCTTCCTCTAGTAAAATATATAACGATATCTTGAGGGAACATCCTTTGCCTAGCAATCTTTGAATAAATTCTGAAAATTCTATCAACCCCAAATTCAATCCTTTCTTGGGGGATTCTAATGTATTCTGCTAGACCCGGTAGTAGCCTTTCATATAAGTCTTCATTTTCCATCTCCACCAAACCCCTTAATTTCATGCATATTTCTCTTAATTTCAATTGTAGTTTTAGTTTTTTTCCTGAATTTGCACCTGCTCTGCAGTCATTTCGTCAGTTGTTTTTTTCAATTTTTTGGATTGTACTTGGAGCTCCTCCACCTTTTCATTTAACTTCTCTACATCCGTTGTTATTTTACTCATTTTTTTCCTAAACTCGTCTAATTCTTTTTTTACATCTTTTCTCATCTCTTTCATCTCCAATATCATTTCCTCTCTAAGTTTCTTGAATTCTTGTGGTAAAGTTTGCTGAATCTCTGGCAGTTCCCCTGATTGACATCTCATCATTAAAGTGTGGATTTGCGTCTGTGTATGTTTTTAACAGGCATTTTATCCTCTCTTCTCTTTTTCTTCCCCCCTTTTTTATATTATAACCACACACCATATCAATTATATATAAAGTTTATCGTATACAATATCAATATAGACATGTTTTAGTGGATGGTAATATGTATATATCTATGTCTATATACATTGTCTGTACTCTAAATATAAATATATTTTATAATGTAAATCTACTATACACTATAGTATGTGCTGCAATATATAATATATGTGTGTAGTATATATTCTTTTTAAAGCACTGCAAATCAATTTATATGTATCCTATAATATACAATGTATATATATAATATAATGCTTACTCTATTTTAAGGCAGTACAAATCAATATTTAAAGCAACACAGAAGAATTTTATAGTTGGATCAAAGATATCAATACGTGGTACTTAATACATCAAGCTTTATACCTCATCCAGATAAATAAATTTACCAATTAAGATTATATCCCAGTCTAATGAGGAACACAAGTTGAATGGAAAGGGGAGCACAGTCAAAAAGGGAAGGAAAGGAAAGGAAAGGGAACAATAACAGAAAACAAATAGCACTCAGCTAGCAGCCCAAAACAGACCTCAAATCCACCTATGTGTTTACAGCTCCTTCTCCCCTTCCAAACCACTTTCTTTTCACCAAAGTTCTTCTCTGTTTCCAATCGTGAATAATGTTATTGTTTAATTCTTAATTATTCTATTATGTCTTACTCTTGGGGAACTACACCCTTAAATCAAAACTCCAACTCTGTGGTCTACAGTTTACTCTAGCTTTACACTCCCTCCAAACTTTCTCTATCATGTCTGATCGTTGATGGCCAACTCTTCCCAGTAACACTCGCTCCGTTTCTCTTCAAAAACCTCCCCAGCTGTCCTTTTCATCCCACTGTTTCCATCAATCTCCTGTATTCTTTTAAGACCCCCTTTTATGGGTATCCCAAGCCGGGCTATCTCAGTTTGTTCACTCCACTCCGAAACTCCACTCCTCAAAATACCGCTCCAGTAATTCCGCTCCATTCCGTTCCACTCCTCTCTCTCTCCCCCCCCCTCCGTTTCTTCTTTTTTTCTCCTCTCCAATGATTGCTTTCTCCCGAGTGGACCCCAATCCTCTTTCCTCTTTAGACAACCTTCATTCCAAGACTCTTTTAAGATTTAAAACTTTCTCCTCTTTCTCCTCTTTCTAATCTCGTCACTCCTCTCTTCTCTTCCTCTTCTCTGGCAGTACCCGCCAATACACTCTTTCCTCTCCGCCTCTCCGTCTCACTTTCTAAATTTTCCGTTGTGTATAACCCCACCGAAGAAAGATTTTGCAAGGTTCAGACTCACAATGCTCTGTTTCAGTCCAGCGTCCTGTTGTCAGATGTAAATCTGGCTCTTTTATAAAAAAAATAAAAATAAAAATCGGTGAGGTTGCTTTTCCCCCTCCCCGGAGGGATACGGGGCAGGAGTGTTGCCGGCTCCCGGGCTCCATCAGTGAACTTGTGCACCCTCAACTCATCTTCCAAAAAGATAGGGGGATACTGGTCACTGGGATAAGGCCCTGCCAAGCCCACTCTGTTTCCCCTTTCACAGGGGGAAATCTCCTGAGCTCCCCCTGTCACAGGGGGAAGTCTCCTGAGCTCGATTCTACCCGGCGAAATGCACAAGCTCAGCTACTAGCATCCGCTCGCAACCTCATCACCAACCGGAAGTCATGATAGCCATGTTTAAATACTTGAAAGTATGTCATATTGAAGAGGGGGAAAGCTTGTTTTCTGCTGCTCCAGAGACTAGAACACGGAACAATGGGTTCAAACTATAAGAGAAGAGATTCCATCTAAACATTAGGAAGAACTCCCTGATGGTAAGAGTTGTTCAACAGTGCTGTATGCTGACTCAGAGTGTGGCGGAGTTTCCTTTTTGGAGGTTCATAGGGGTTCACAGGGAGGGCCATAGAATAATTGGAATAAATCACAAGGGCCATCCAGTTCAACCCCCTGCCATGCAGGAATGCACAATCAAAGCACTCCCAATAGAATGCCATCCTGTCTCTGTTTAAAAACCTCCAAAGAAGGAGACTCCACCACAAGCATTCCACTGATGAACAGCTGTTACCATCAGGAAGGTCTTCTTGACATTTAAGTGGAATCTCTTTTCCTCTAGTTTGAGTCCATTGCTCTGTGTCCTAGGAGATTTCCAGACGTGAATGAAAAAAGCATTCCTGTCCCATAATCTCCACTCCTGTCCTTGTCCCATCCCTGACCTGCCACAGTCACCCTCCCTGCCACACTTACTTTCTCTAGCATTGTTCTGGCAGCCCAGGAGTGAACAGAACTCTTACAGAGTTCCCTTCACTTCCTGGATTGAAATCCCATGGATTCTCAAGAGAAGATGAGAGCATGAGAAATTCAAAAATCAAAATAACCAAAAAAAGTTGCAGCAAGCAGAAAAACACACTTAAAAATGTTAAAGTGACCTGGGGAGGGCTATAAAAAGTGTGTCACTTACCTGGATGTTCTGATCTCAACCAGAAGTGTTCTGGCAGGGACCTCCCATTGATTCTGGGATCTTGCCAGCATAAAGAGGCACCTTGTTGTATGCAGTAACATCTCTGACAGAAATGGAACAGGGGGAATCTATTGACAGCTTCTCCCTTCAATAAAAAGCATCACTGGCAGAACAGGAGCAGAATGGGTACATAATGGTGAGGGACGTCGTCTGATAAGGGAGCCCTTTTGCAATCTCCTGGCATACCTGTAATGCCACTTTAAACACATCTGATAATCTCCCTAGTCTCTGGAGCAGCTGAAAACAAGCTTACTCCATCTTCAATATGACATCCTTTCAAATATTTAAACATAAATATTTAAACACACTTCTACAGTAGGATCAGCTGGAGTAGAGCCCTATTTTTTCCCAGCTCAAGCTTTACTGCAGGCATACTGCAGCAACCTGATGCTGGGTGTCTGTGTTTCTCATGTCCTCCTTAACCATTCTCCCAATACTGATGCTTGCTAAAAACAAACAACAAACCTCCAGTTTAACAGAGGACAAGGAGGGGGGAAAAGGCCGGGGGAGGCACAAGGAGACTTCGGACATTATCAGACTAGCATCTTAAAATGCTCTAATTGTGCAAGTAAGGAAAGCGGAAACATAGTGGCATAATCACAGTAATTTTTGCACGTCACTATAATCACAGGACTAAAGCTTGCACCAAAATTACACTTGTCTTCACATTGCCTTCTATTAACACAGAACTAATGATTTGTAGTGGCCCGCGCCTGCTCCTTTAAGGGAAAATGTTTACTTAATTCTGTTATAATTCCCATGGGTGTAATCTTGCGGGTCTCACAAGAAGACATGACTTTGCTGAAAGACTCCCCAAACCCCTTAATTCACAAAGTTAAGAAAGACAGTACCACTGAAACAAGCCTAACAATGTGGCAACAAACCAGGGCAGTTCATTAAAAGAATGTCCTGTGGCTCATTTCCCCATTGTCAACGGAATTTTTTCACTGGCAACAGGGAGGCGTAAAAGAGGACAGCCCATTCACACTGTAATCTTGCGATTACAGCAGGATGCATTTTCGCACGCTCTTCAATACCATGAAAACTGCAGTATTGAAGAGCTATTGACGGTTTGTCTCATGAATTGAAAGTGATACCTTATTTGTGGCTGGAGCACACAATGAGCATGTGAAGACTATGACATGTGATAACAGGGACCTCTCATTCACATGACGTGGTTATAATGCTATATCTATTTTTTGCCACATCTGATAAAAGTCCTTTGTAAAAAGGAGCTTCTTTGTCAGAGACATTATTATGTGAGGTATGCCTATATTGAACTTGGCTAGAGAGGTAATCGTTTGGTTCTGTTATGCCTTTTTGTGTATGTGACAAGAACTTTCCTTCATTCAGATCATTTCTGCAACAACCTTACCAAAACAGTTTGTTCTTAGGTGTCCTGTGCTGTAGGGCAACAAACTGCATAACTGTCAACATGCTTTACATTTTTTCCAGGAGAGGGGGGAAAGTTCATGAAAATGACACTTGAACCTCAGTAGTATTTCAAAGCACCCAGCTGGAGTAGCTTGTCCCCCCTGTGGCAGTGGGGACATCTTTCCAGCATGGAGACAATGCATCTTACCCCATCCCACCAAGGCAGCATTGCTACTTCCACTACCCAAATTCAGCAGGTGTTGCTAAGATTCAGCAATCTCCATCAGGATTGTGACTGTCACAGTTGCTAGCAAAGTATATCAACAACTGCAGAGATTTTCTGTTGCATGACTGAGAACCCTCCTGCATCACAGAGCCCCAAAGAGAGGCAGGGTAGAGTGTCTCATTCCTTTCAAGAAGGGAAGGGAAAGGGAGAATGGAGTCTCCTTTTTGCAGTCACACCAATATGCCTGTATCGGTAGCAGTAGAGGCAGTGGCCCACAAAAATGGCAGGAGGCTGCAAGCAGTCCAGGGGCCACATGTAGTACATTCCTATACTGTAGCATAAGTGGAAACTAACTTTTCCACTTGACAACATGTGGAAGTATATCTCTAAAGACATTTTCACAGGAAAGCATCTATTTCATGACAAGTCCTGGAAGGTATGATGCATTGAGGACCCTTAAGCAAGAACTTGGATTAAATGACCTCCAAGATTTGTTACCCAAATTATTGGGTGTTCATGGGAACCCCACACACATCAGATATTAATATGGGTAATTTTAATTAGCCCAATATGGCAGCAAGAGGCTGGGTAGCTGTGGGATCTTTTGACCTAGGTATACCAGTACTAACTGACAAGACTCACTGACATGAAATAAATTAAAATGGTTTTTATTGAAAAAATAATCTCAGAAGCATTCACACCAACACTCAGGCTTCAAGCAATCACACAAGGCTAGTGAACAACAGGAAGAAATATTGGGATAGAGTTCAAGATGATGGGCTATGCTATACCTGTCCGAAGAGCAGAGATTCATACAGAGAAGAAGTATAGCTATTCATGCTGGGTGCCACAGCAAGCCAACAGAGTGATGGCCTCTGGGAAACTGAGCATACTATGGTGGTGTTTCGGGGTGATATTTACGTTCCGTATTCCCCCTGAAGGGGTGTTTTGAGTGGAAATCAATGTTTGTTGGAATTTCCCACTGGTAGACAATGGTGGTGGTGGGGTCTGGCTCTGTTAATGATCGCTAATGGCTGAAACATTAAGGAGATTTTCAGATGGGGCTTTTACTGTGGAGCAGGCATGGAACAGGGTCGATAAAGGGGCTGTCATTCAGATGACTTTGACCCCTTCTGTCCCATCCTGCCCCCATGCTGCTCCTGGGATATTCTATTCATGACAAAACATCATGAATAGAACACCGCTTCCATGCTTGCCACGGCCTCAGAGACATGGGAAATGGAGCCCCGTCCCTGTTCCACAATGACAGGCACGGGGGAGGAGCTCTGTGGCAGGCACTTCCTGCCATGATCAGGACAAGTAGGTAAGTGCCACCCTTCTTCCCCCCCCCCTCCAGGGTTCCTTTTTTATTTTACATTTATTTTTCCTTTTTATTTTTTACTTTGACAGCTGGGGGCATTTAGAAGTTTAAATTTCCCTCTCACGCATTCTCTTGTCAGAACGAGCGGGATTTCCCCCAGCCAGTCATAAAAGCAGCCTTACAACAGCTGCATTTACAGCTGGCTGGAAAGGAGGGAGGATGCCCATTCCTGGAGTGGAATGGAGGTAAGTGTTTGAACATTTACTTCCATTCCATTGTAGGAACGGGAGAGGAGGTGGTGGGGCAGCAACGGGGCATCTGGAAATCTGAAACTGGCCCCATCTGAAAATCTCCTAAGACTGATAGGCATCAAGCAACCTTCTATTTTTGAGGAGAGGGGTGTGAAGGAAAACCAGTTTTCAGAGTAATGAGTTTTCCAGCCACTTCATTGAATTAGTGAATGACTCACTCCCAGGTACATCCAGGAGAATCAGAACATTTCTACCCTAACTCACTGTCTAAGAGGGGGTCTGTGTCTTCTGGGAATTTGGAAAAAACCTCTTCATTGGGTTTTGAGCAAACCTTTACTCGGTCCTGCAAAAGCTGGAAACACTGGAACTAAAGACACATATGGGCTGTTAACCCTGAGTCACAGGAATTTATCAGATGCTTCTGTTTTTCTTCCAGTTATCAATGAATTGAAAAAGTGTAAGTGAGCATTTTAAAGCTGTTTCACCAATCAGGTTTTTGGTGCTAAGAGTTTAGAGAAAAATGAGCTATATGAAACAGGACTGGTTTTGCTAATGTAGTCCAATCGTCCCTGCCATGATGTTGTGCCTACACTCCATCTCCCAATCTGACACCAAAATCTGCCTTAAAGCCCAGCAAGCTGCACCTGTTCTGTGATGCTGGTGAGCAGAGTGATGAAGGACGATGTGTCCAGCCCCCTTCCATTAGTGAGCAGCAATGCACTGACCAGAAGCAGAGATCTCTATGGGGTCCTGTTGCATCTCCTTGGTGTACCATCACTGACTGGTGGAAGGGGGCTGGAAACTTCATCCTTCATTGCCCCACTCATGAGCACGACAGAAATCTTTCCCTCAGTGCAGCTGGCTGGATTTTAATGTAGGTTTTTTTTGGGGGGGGGGATTTATGATCATGGCAATGGTACCATGATTGTAAATGTGAATAGGAAACAGTTTCTAGGTTTTAAGTGTAATTCAAGACATCATAATTAACAGGATACCAGCCTATATGTTTTTCTCAGATGGTGTGGAGGGGAATTCTTTCTAATTAATTTTTCTCCCTGCTCAGGATTTGTTTCAGTTGCCATGCTGGCTTCAGGATTGAGAGTCATAATCCTGAAAATAACATTTCCCAGCTCTGATTTCTACAACAGTCACACCTGTCCTTGAGGAGAGTTAGGTGATCACCTGGCAGAGTTTCAGTCAATGCCCCAATTATACTTCTTCCCCTTAATACTGAAGAGGTTTACTATTCTTCAACCGGCTTAATGGATTTAGTCCTAGTGCTGAAGCTGGAATAATGAGACCTCCATCTAATATACTTCATATAGTGACTGCACTATGGTATCATTGTGAGGGGAAAAAAACTCTCTGGAGAAGGAGCACAGTCACATGGCAACATGCACATTCCTTTGCACATGGAGATTGTTAACTTTGGGTGGGGAATTAGATCAATTCAACCATCTAATTGTTGGGCTTACAATTCCTATCAGCCCTATACAGCATGGTCAAGATGTAATAATGCTGTATGTAGAATTTTAACCTTAACTGTAAATCTCCTAGGATATTTGCTGTAGATAGGTAAGAGATACACTTTGATCATTCTAGGGAGGTTTGGAATTCCTACAGACATTCTGATATAGTTTATTGGGCTTCTGAGTTATACACTCAGAAATGTACCCAACCACACACAGGAATGCATTCTCTTTGACAATGTAACATGTGACCCGCGGCCTTTATGAATACTTGCACAGTCACCTGAAAGCAGCTTCCATAATCTCAGTGACCATAATCATTGCTGCTGGGAAGTTGTGATTGTATCCATCGATGGCTGAGGACACACATTCTTCTCTGCAAAGAAAATGCAAAGCAAATTGTGTACATTGTTGTTTTAAGCCTCTGGGCAAGTCCACTGGTTATGCTTGCATCACACTATGGTATGCACAATTTCTGTATTGGGCTACCCTTGAAAAGTGGCTTACACACATACCTGAGCCTTTCTGCTAACATGGAATGTAGGAAAAAAAATGAAATTTTAGTTGGGACAGATTTACTTTTGCTTTCCCCCTAAATTTAGAAGCAGTTTGATCTAGCAAAACAGACTGCCTGGAGTGTGCAGTTTACAGCTGTACCTGAGGGCTTTGATAAGATTGTAAATACCTATCATGTTGTGTTGCTTTGTTTAAATGACTGGGACAGCAAACAAAGCAGGCAGCTTTATGTCCAGAGAGTAACTTCATGTATTTCCTCAGGGAAGTGACCTCAACTGCTTGTTACTGGAAGATTCTCAATGACCTCTGTGTGGAGAATTTGACAGAAAGCTTTAGGGGGGGGGGGCTTGTCTTACAGCTGCTATTCCAAGGAAGGCTTCAGGATGGAGTTCACCATGTTGACTAAAATAATAGGACTTGGAAACTTTACTTTGGGGGACTACAACTCCCCCAGCCATTGGGGGGGCATTTCTAAGTAACCTTTTCCCAAAAAGAAACATTCATAAACTCTCACTAGTATGTTTTGATCCTCGCCCCCCCTCCAAATATGTTGTAATTTTGATATGGAGGAGAGAAAAGATACAAAGAAAAAGGGCCAATATAATCAGGAACAAGTGTATGTGTGTGTATGCGCCCTCTAGTCACCTGTTGACTTGTAGAGGCTCCATGAATTTCATAGGGTTTTCTTAGCAACTCAGAGGTGGTTTTGCCAGCACCCTACTTTTGCCAACCACTCCTCCCATTTTTAATAGCACACTTGTTTTAAGAAGATTTTTTAAAACACACAAACCACATACATACACATACACATCAGGGTACATTGTTGTATACATTCCAAGAACACCAAATTCCTTTTGAAATTAGATGAAAGAAGGTGGCAAATTATTCAGAATTTGAATCAGTGATATGTGAATCAATGCATTTCAGTTTCATTGCATTTCTCATTTTACTGACTGCAGGTTGATTTCAGTCTACATTTGTATGAATTTGAAAACATGGCACAATTTGTCTCCCTGCCCCTAAAAACGAGACAGTCCAAATACTGTATGCATTTTTGTCTCCATTTTTCATGCACTTTATTGTGAGTGCAATGTTTTGGAAGTATTCCATCTGTACAATGCATTTCTCCCCATTATTTCCTCTCATATATGCATTTTGTGAACTCTCTTCCCAAATACATGCACTGTTTGCACATTTTTTGAGTTGTGGGTGGCATTGCAAAATTCTGAAAACAGAGTTAGTTTGGTGCACAAGTGACTTAGATGCATTCTGATTCTTTATCTTATAGAAATTTTTCAGCAGATTGAAATCTGATAGGTTTGTACAAAAATTTGGGCCCAATGAATTTCTCCTATATCTCTGTTTAGAATCAATTCCCACTTAAGACAAGCACACTGGCTTCTTTGTAGGAGGCATTATTCTATTGTGTACCCATACACATTTTGTGCAATAGGAAAATAAAATGTGCTGTAAGAAATTGTTTTTTTCGTGCTGTTGGCAATATGGGTTTTAATCAGGAACAAGGTTATTTCTTAAAACAAATGCATGACAAAAAGATGACAAAAGAGAAACATTGAAACTACTGTTAATGTTTTAGTCATTGTATTAGGGGCTTACCTCACTCCAAAGAAAAGCAGAAAGGCAGCAGGAAGGTTCCATCTTCTCTGTTGCCTTACTGCATGATGTTGCTGTTATTCTGGCTTTCTTTCATTCGGGTCCCATGGGGGACCAAGCTAAAACCACGTCTTTTTGCTAACGTGTTTTTCTGGTTAGCAAAAATACATGGTTTTACCTCAGTCCTTCATGAAACCAGAACCAAAAAAATGGCACCATACAGTAAGGCAGCACAGAAGACATAACATTCCTGCTGCCTTGCTGCTTTTCTTCAGAGTGTGGTAAGCCCCTAAGTCATATATTGTTGGTACCCTCTACCTGTTTGCTTCATCTGTGACTAAGGGGGGGGGGACACATGAGTGAAGTTATGTGCCTAGCTATGTTGCTGCAGGCACTGTCAACTGCATCTAACATTCCTTTTGCACTGTCACTATAGGGTTCGCTGGCATGCAGGTAGTACCGGGGCCCTTTCTCACTACACAATTGTGATTCTACTTAAAGTGCAATGGAAACATCCTATAGAATCTTGGGATTTGCAGTTTACAGAGGAGTATTTAAAATTTTCAGCCAGGGAGGTCTAGTGCCTCAATTAAGCTTAGTGGTATCATATGTAACTACAAATCCCAGAATGGCTGGTGGCCATGCTGACTAGAGGATTCTGGAAGTGGTAGTCCAAAATGACCATTTCTTACCTCTGTCATGAGCCTATGTGGTATAATGGTTTGAGAATCGGACTACAGCTCAAGCAACCAGGGTTTGAATACCTGCTTAACTATGGAAATCCATTGGGTAGCCTTGGGCAAGTGATAGGTTTACCTTAGGGTTGCCACAAGTCCAAAATGACCTGAAGGAACACAACAACTACCATGAGCTCTGTTCATGAGAGTTATGGGCCAAAAACGTCTGGAGGGCCATGACTGCCTGCTCCTGTTCTAAATGCAGGGGGTAGGACTGGATGGCCCTCATGGTCTCTTCCAACTCTATGATTCTAAAGGTTACAGGCCAGGTAGGAACAAATTTGCCGCGAAGGACCATTTTTGGCTGCATCTTCTCCTTGACCTTGAGCACTAGGCCAGGCCACAGAACTACTCTAGGTCTTTTTCCTTTCCAAACTGTAAACTGTGTGGTGTTTTTATTTGTCTAACTTACAAACTTTTGAGTCCTAGGCAAACCTAGTATGAGGAAGTGGAGATGTTATACTTAGAATTGGCGCCAATTGCCCTGGCTATTTATTACTGTCTTCTAGAGTTCACACAGGTTAGGCAAAGAACAAGGAAAAGGTCATCTTGTGTTTATCGCAGTCTTTTGAAGACCAGGACAGACACTTATTTCCCCCCTCACTATTTCTTTAATGGGTCTGTATATAAACAACTCTTAAAACATCCCTTCTAAAAGCTGAGGTTATGTGATGATAGGAAGGGCCAGTGTTGACTCACAGGAAAGTAAACAAGGTCTAGTCAACAGGTAGATACAATGTGTTAACTCTTCTGTTGTAACTACATGCAAAGGGGCTTGCCAATAATATTCTTGTTTATGGCAAACTACTGCAATTTTGGAAATGCTAGCAGAATGTTCAGTGGAACTACAAACCAAAAAAAAAAAAAGTCTTCATTTGTTAAACCAAAATGGCATCAGATAAGGTCTTCAGCCTGCCCACTTAATGAGGTAGAGTTTTAGAGATCTTCATGGATATATATAGTGTCATTCTGTATAGATTTCAGGGGTAGGGAATCTGAGACTCTTTAGAAACAGTGAAATTACATCAGCCCTAGCCAGCATAGCTCATAGTGGGATTTGCAGTCAAACATCTGGAGGAACACATATTCCTCACCCCTGCCCTGCATCATTTGGCTTAAATGAGATTGGGGGGGTAGCCCTCCAGATGTTTTGGATTTCAAATCCCAGAAGTCCCAGCCAACATGATCAATAGCAAGGGATTATGGAGAATGGTAGTTTAAAACAGTGCTACTCAAAGTGGTGGTCCCTAGACCAGTGCTGATTCCTGGGCCATTGGCTGCCAGTCCTTGGCAATTTTCAGGAAAGAAACAATTGTAGTCAATGGGCACAAATATGGTGCTGGTCCCTGGCACATTTTTTTTTAAATGCTAGTCCTAAGAAACACTGGTCTAAATCTGTCAGGGATGCTTTGATTGTGTATTCCTGCATGGCAGGGGGTTGGACTGAATGGCCCTCATGGTCTCTTCCAACTCTACAATTCTATGATTCTATGAAATCATATGAAGGGCCAAAAAATTCTAGCCTAGGCTGAGGAATTTGTCATCACAACTCAGCAGCACATAGTCCTAGTTATCATCATGGTCACCTGAGATTGCACCATGGCTGAACACCAATCCTTTGCAGTGTGTTATTTCCAGTACAGGAGGTAACAGGATTTCAGCTAAACAAGATCAAAAACCTGAATTCACTTAAGAGAGACCAGACATAAAAGGTGATTAATCTAAAGGTCAGACAATACTGAACATGCCAAAAGCGTAAGATTAAGGAGTACAAAGACTGCTAGACATGCTCATGTCTGCCGTTAGACTCATAAGCAATTAGTAGTTCAAACAACATGCGAACGAGTTGTTCCTTAAATAGTCAGAATGGGCATGGATGCCAATGTAGGACTCGAGAGTTTTGAAGAATCACACCCATGCATTTGATCAGCATGGCAGCTGTTTGGTCCATTAAAACATTTCACCTTAAAAGCACCTCATTACTGAATAGGTGTCCCTGCCATGTGGAGCAAGCAAGGGCAGTGAAGTCAAAAGAGGAAAAGCACAAGCCCACTTTTAGGTAATTCCCATTTTTGTAAATCTTTGTGGATTGTTTCCAAGCTATATTTGCCACTTGGTAAGCTCAGCAGGCAGTGTAGTGGATTCAGTGATCCTTCCTTGATAGAGTTAATTGCTTCCTGGAACACAGCCTTTGCCTCTAGCTCATCATGTGCATACTTTCAAATGCCTTCATGATCAGAATGCACCTCAGCATCACTCACGTGTTAATGCTTACCCTACTTCTAGTGCCACACACTCTACCTCATTTGCCCACCTTGGATGCCATCCCACATCCCTCTTATTTATTTGGCACTGAAGGTGACTAACAGTAATAAAATTCAAATGAAAGACAAACATAGCTCCACCACAGAAAGGTATCATAAACTAATTTAAAAACACAAGTAAAAAAGAAATTACAGCACCCAAATAGTTAAATGCCTCCAATAGCACCCCAGCTTATATCTCAAAAGCCCATGTTTGTTTGTTTGTTTGTTTGTTTGTTTGTTTGTTTTAACAAACAGAGGGGCAGCAGAGCCTGGCATCCCTGGCAGAGAGTTCCAGAGTCCAAGGGAAACTTTCAAGAAAGACTTCTCTTCAGTAGAGATGAAAAGAATATTTGTTTCTTGTCACTGCCCAGTTGGGAAAAAAGGAGGTTCCTGGACACTTGTGAAGCCCCCTTGAGCAAAACCAAACAGTCATGAAATTCTTTGCATTTCAGGGAGTCTTTCAGGTTTTTTTATCTGTGCAAAACGAAATGCAATTTTTCTGCATGCATGTTTGGAAACTTCAGCTGGTACAAAGAGCAACAGCCAGACTGGTAACTGGGGCTGGTTATACAGCACACACTACTCTCTTGTTGATAATCACTCCAGTCTGTTTCCAAGCACAAATCAACATGCTGTTTATGATGTATAAAGCCCTATATGATTCAGGTCCAGGCTCTCTGAAGGACTATTTCTTCCCATATTAGCCTGCCCAAGTCTAAGGGGCTTACTGCACTCTGAAGAAAAGCGGTAAAGCAGCAGGAATGTTCCATCTTTCCTGCTGCCTTACCACATGGCATTGGTGTTCTTCCGGCATTCTTTTGTTCCAGTCCTATGGGGGACCGAGGTAAAACAGCATCTTTTTGCAAACAAATTTTTCTGGTTAGCAAAAAGTTTTAACTCAGTCCCCCACGGGACCAGAATGAAAGTATGCCACCATCAGGTGATAAGGCAGCAGGAAAGATGGAACATTCCTGCTGCTTTGCCACTTTTCTTAGGAGTGCATTAAGTCTCTAAGATCTTCAGAGGAGGAGCTTCTCTTGATTGCATCACCTTCATAGGTATGTTTGATGGGAACCTAAGAGAGCTACTTCTCCATGGCTGACCCCAGACTCATAATTCAGATGGAGAATTATGTAGAAAAAAAACCCCTACTTGTTTGAAATTATATTGCAAAGTCTCCTTCCTGCACACTCATCAGTCACTTTAAGTGCCTCATAAAAGGCACATTTAAATTTGTTTTTTCGCACAGATGTACCCATAATGAAAGAGAGGCTAAAAAGCACTTTAAGTGGCATGTGTGAACTCTGCCTTTGACTTCAGAAGAGTGTTTGGTACAAGACAATTGAATCTCAGCCAGGACACAATTTAGTAATGGCAAATGCACTGTCAAAAGCACATGCCCCACTTGTCGGCATTCAGTGCAGTGATGTGGAACAATCAGTAACAGTTCATGCAAACATGATAGAAGCATTGTGTGCTTCATCTCCCAAGACAAAAAAGTACAAAAAGGTACAAGCACCAAGACAAGATATAAGTCATGTTCTGTCTGCCCACAAAAGCTCTCACATGCAGTTTTGTTTCTTCGTGATTTATTTTGATCTGGTCCCTTGTTGCCTCTCATTATAAACTGGATTGTTCTTTGTATGCAGTGTGTTGCTTGATATTGTGTGGCTTGATCTTTGCGTGTCTTTGTGTGCATTTTCAATAGACATTAGGGATGTACTCGCAGTTTGGCCAAAGCCTGAATTCCACAGTGAATTGACTTGCTTTGGCCTGAAATCAGAATTATTTTGGGGAGATTCAGTTCCCAACTAGATTCCTCTGTCCTGAAGCAAACTAATGCTCAGGATTAACAGATATTTCTCCAAAACAGGAAAAAAAGCCTCCAAAAATGCCACTCTCCCTTCAACACAGGATGCATTTGCGTTATGTGGTACCACAATATGGTGGTATTGTGATGGTGGGGTGTCAGGATCAGTCCCTGAAGTTGCCTGTTCTTGCCATTTGTTGTATTGTTCTGTAACATTGTTGTTAATTGTGTTTTCATTTTTCTGTACTTGTTGACAAGTGCTTTGAAACAAATGTGGAAAGGGGAATATAATGGTCACTGTGGGAATGAGGAGATAAGCCAGCAGCTACAGAGGTAGCTTGAGAAAAATGCCGTGGGTGTTTGTATAGGAAGAGGAGGTCATGGGGTGATGGATAACCAATAGTCTTATAGCCCACAAGATTTGCAAAATGCTTTTAGTATACTGTCTGCCCTCTGAGTTTCAATTTTGAGCAACAACCTTGTATGATATGCTTCTTGGATTTCTATTTCAATAAAGTTTTCTGATTAACTCTGAAAGTGCTGGTCACTGCATCTGGGAATGCAAGTACATGATGGGAGGAAATGAAGGGGAGTTGAGCAACATCCCTAGCTTCCAATCTGTGGCAAGAGTTTCCTATAAGAGTTCAATTGCAGCATTTTGTGGGGAGGGTTGTGTGGGATTTCACGGATGCTATACATTTCCTTGCTTCTCTCTTTCCTCCATCCTGTTGCTCAGGATCTGCTCAGAGCTAGGGACACTAGGGTGTTGTCTAGACAATGAAAAAACTCCTCACAGAATGTGAGGGGAATACCTTTTGTCCTGATGAGATCCCCTGGGGAATTCAACATATTCGAAAGGAGGGGGCCCAAAACCTCCATGAACTCTGCAATAACAGCCTTCTCTGTTTCTTGTGATTTTTTTTAAAAAAATATGCAGAAATGTGCATTCCCACCTGTCTCAACACCCAATTTTAATTGGGGCACATTCCAGATGTTGAAACATGATTGGTTGGACGTACACAGGGGTGGGCTTGCCAGCAACAAAGTGTTCAGAACCACCATTGTTGATTTTCATGAAAGCGATCGTGTGTGGTTTTTGAGTGGTAAAGCGCATATATATATATATATATATATATAAAAATAAAATATGTTTTTAAGCAGAAGATTGCTCTTCTGCATCTTGGATTTAACAAAGAGGAGAAATGTGCACCAACAGGAGAATAGTAACTCGAGTAATTCACTCACGACCATCATGTTTATTTGTGGGCATGCTCCATGTGAGCTTCATGCACAGGTAGCTTTCTCATTGAGAAAAAAAATTGTGAAGACAAATGAACACTGCTATAACAGTGAGTTAATGCGCAAATATTCACTGTTAATTTTCCTTTCTAGCTAACCCCTAGGAGAGGTCAATGTTGTTTATTTTATATCTGTTATTCCATTGTTGCTCATACATTTTGTAATGATTTTTCCCTCTCCTTTTTATTGTAAAGTACAGTTTGTAAAAAGATCATTTAATTCAAGAGAGCATGTATGTTGTTATGTTTGGCTGGTGTATTATATGTGTTTCTTGTGAGGATGGAGAAAGAATTCATTTTTAATTGTTTGAAAATATTATAGTTTGAATTATTTTTTGGAGCTCCTTCTTTGTAGACTTAATAAATCTGTTTCACCAAATTTTGTGTGAATGTATTTGTAGGATTTTTCCCCTTTCCCCCTTCTCATTCAGTTTCTCATCCATTTTACCCTGCCTAATCCAATTCATTACATGTTAATTTGCATAGGAGAGGGTCACTGTTTTTCTTCCCATTCTTTTTGGCTTACTCCACTAGTTTGGTGAACAAATAACCAACTGACAAATAACCAACTAGGAAAGTGGGAGAGATTGTTGTCTTTCCAGGCATTTAGGAAAGGAATATTATATGTATGGTTTTTAGTTTTTGAGGTGCCACTTAAAAAAATAAAATCATATTTGCTAGCAGCAACATTCTTAGTTATGCTTACAATATTTATTTGGGGCTGGGTAGTCTGTTTTTTCCACCATTTCCCCTCACCCCATTAAGTTTTGATTCTTTTTCATTAGTTGTTGTTCACTGAGAAATTAGTCACGTGGGTAATTTGCCAGCCTTTAGATAAGAGATACCCACACCTCCTGGAGTGTGACACACCTGGAGTGTGACAAGGGGTTGCAACAGAGATGCTGATGCCCCAATCACCAGCAGAACCAACCTCTGTTGCTCAGTGCAGCTCTTGGCTGTTAAGGTAGATTGAGGGAGTCAGGTCATGGGACATTATGCAATTATGCATTTGTAACTACATAGAATCATAGAGTTGGAAGAGAAAACAAGGGCCATCCACCCCTACCCCCTGCCATGCATGAACACACAAAGTACTCCTGACAGATGGCCATCCAGCCTCTGTTTAAACACTTCCAAAGAAGGAGACTTCACCACACTCCAAGGTAGCGCATTCCACTCAAGCAGGTCTTAAAGTCAGGAAGTTCTTCCTAATATGGAATCTCTTTTCCATTGCCCTGGGTCCTAGCCTCTGGAGCATCAGAAAACAAGTTTGCTCCCTCTTCAATATGACATCCATTCAAATCTTTAAACATGGCTATCGTGTCACCTCTTAATTTTTATTATTAAGGCTAAATGTACACAACTCCTGAAGCCATTCCTCATAGGGCGTGGTTTCCAGTTCTTTCACAATTTTGGTTGCCTTCCTCTGGACATGCTCCAGCTTTTCAACATCCTTCTTGAATTGTGGTGCCCTGAACCTCTAAGACATCATTCCAGGTGAGATCTTATCAAACCAGAATAGAGTGGTACTATCACTTCCTTCAGTCTAGACACTATACTCCTATTGATGCAGCCTAGAATTGCATTGGCTTTTTCAGCTGCCACATCACACTGTTAATTCATGCTCAGCTTATGGTCTCTTAGATCCCTTTCATATGTACTATTGTCAAGACAGGTGTTCTCCATCCTATATCGGTGTATTTCATTTTTATTACCTAAGTGTAGTACCTTACAATTCTCCCTGTTGAAATTCATTTTCTCTGTGATATAGAATTTCAGCTAGTGTCTGTCAGCAAAAGATGCTCCTCATTTAAATTCCATAATAACCTTTCCCATGGTCAGTCTGGCTTCTACATGCATGACTATCCTTTGGGATCATTTGTATATGTGTGTATATTCGTGTGTGTGTGTGTGTGTGTGTGTGTTTGAGTGAATCTATCAGCCCGAGCCCTTTAACACAGCACAATTTTAGTGGTATATTTCACTTTAACTGCCATGGCAGCATTCTGTGGAATTCTGGGATTTGCAGTTTAGAGAGGGGTATTTTGAACTCTGAGCCAGATAGCTCTAGTGAGCTCTAGGTCTGGTTTCCAGGTGCATGACTTTGCCTTCCCCTTTGGGAGCAGAACAATAAAGATAGATAGATAGATAGATAGATAGATAGATACTTTTATAAACAAACAACAAATAATTGCCTGGTTGTTCTCTTCCTATTTCTGTCTCTGTGAGTATACACTGTTAGGTGCCATTTACACAATGAAAATGTAGTGGGAAGAATTCGTGTCCGACCCTGGTTGTTTACACGTACATTGTGTTGGTTCTGAGGTATTAGGAAGGGGGGCCACCTTTTATCTCTCAGCCTGCATGACTTTCCATTCCACTGTTTGTAGCGGTTTTTAAAATGTCACAAGAGGATTCAGAAAATTGGAAATGTAAAAAACCCGGGACAAGATATCTCAGTACTTGGTGATGACCAGAAATTGTTGTGACCAGGGGAGGGCTCAGAAAGGAGAGGAGGGGTCAGTCACCTGTTCAACAGATTCAGCCTCACCAGCTGAAAACAAAGGCTTCCATTCCAGCTGCATGTAGGTTTGTTTGTGTGTGTCTACACTAAATCACCCTGTTCAATGGATTTCTACATTGCAAACCCTTCAGCTTTAACCTGTTCCTCCCCTGCATGCTTGGTTTAAATTTTAAAGAGAGAGTAAATTATAAAGAGATCATGGGCAAATGATCACCAATTCAACAACACCACCACCCGCCTGCATCCCTTCCATGGGTTCAAAGGCACAGTTAAAAATGCCAGCGTCTGAGTGGATGATTGCACATTCATCCACACACACACACACACATGCAGCTTCCCCTCCAAAAAAAAATGCCAGCATCTGAGTGGACGATCACCCATTCATACACACACACATGGCAGCTTCCCCTCCAAAAAAAATGCCAGCGTCTGAGTGGACGATCACACATTCATCCACACACACACAGCTCCATCCTCACTTTCAATGGGCTTTAAATGGTGTTCTTTCAATTCGGAAAGACAGCAAAGGGTGTAGCCACTGGGCGCCCCTTCCTTCCTCACTTTCAATGGGCTTTAAATGATGTCCCCACATTAGATTGGTCACAGATTGCTCATTCCTCCCCTCATCCTCTCATCACCTCATCCCCAATGCAGCACTCAATCATCTCCTCATCCCCAACTCAGAAGCTTTAACAAACATTTGAGCCAGCCAATAGCATCGCTCATGGTGTGAAACTCTAAAGGAAGTATGTCACTGAGTTTGTGAAAAAACGAGTAATCGCATCCTTGATTGACAGCTAAAAAAATAATAATCCCGGGACCGTAAACTCATGTAAACAAAGCAAAACAAAACAAACCAGGGTAGTATATAGTGGGAGAAGGTACATATCACAGGACGTGATGCCATGTAAACAATGATCCCGGGATATCCAGTTCAGAGACAAAAAATCGTGTAAACAGGGAGGGACGAATATGGGATCAAGAAGTCCCGGGACACCCCATGACAAAAACTACTGTCTATCTAGTACCTTAGTTAAAGTTCCTTTCTAACCTTGCCCACTGACATACTGGCTTCTGGGTGCATGGTTTTATCTTCCCCTTTGGGACATCTATCTATCTATCTATCTATCTATCTATCTATCTATTTATCATCTAATCAAACAAATGAACAGAAGGGGGTCTATCAATCCAGGTGGGTTCCTTTTGTTCCTTTTGTCTTTATCTGTGTATAAAGACAATCCTGTTACTCTCTCCTCCTATAGCCTTGCCTGCTGACATCCTAATTTCTTGTTGCATGATTTTGCCTTCCCCTTTGAGAGCAGAAAATAAAATGTATAACTAAAGTAAATATATGAAATGAAATGAAATATATAAAATAATATTATAAAAGTTTATTAATACATCGATCCCCTTAATCAGTGCCTTTCACAAGGCCCTTCTTCTTCTCCATCTCCTTCTTCTTCCTCTTCTTCCTGTAGAAGTAGTAGTTGAACTTCATCATCTTCATCACCATCATCTTATTGTTTATAGACAAGTAACGGAGTTCTCCCTCACACACAAAACAACCATTGTCCTAATCATGATAACTAGCAGCTATCACTAATGGTGGTGGTCGTAGTGGTGATGAACCCTATCTATGCATGTCTACTCTGGTGAGTTTCATGGAACTTAATACTTTAAAATGCTGAGAATCGAAAGATGTGAAGTACAAGGAGAAAAAGGATGGAGGAGAAGACATTGTAGCCAGGAGAGCTTGGAAGAGGGAACAATGATGAAAACAAATGCAATTAGGAGATATGGGAAGGAAAAAGAGAGAGATGCAGGTGGGGTGGGGGGACAGGAAGGAAAAGATGTTTGGTGAGGAGTTTTGGGTATATGATGGGAGAATGAAAGGGAAGGTGAGAGAGAAGAGAAAGAGAGAAGGGAACAAGACATTTAAACAGGAATTATAGAGCAGGAGAATGAAAAGGATGCAAGAGGATGAGAAAACTGAAAAATAAAGGTAATAAAAGGGTTGAGAAGAATGCAGCTTACAAGCTGTGCTTGGCTCTCTTAAATTAACTTGACACTCCCAAGCACCATCTCCAACTCAAATTGGACGTTTTACTCTAAAATGCCCTCCCCACCACCTCTAGGTGGTGTGGGGAAAATTTTGCTTTTTTCTCCAGGAGATGTTTTAGATGGGAGGTGTTCTTCCCCCCAAAAAAAGCTTCAAGTGAATTTGAGGGTTGAAAAAGACCTCTCCTGGGCCCAAAAGAGCCAGGGGAGGAGAAACATGCCCCTCTAGTCCTCTTAAGTTGGGTAGGCATGCTCTGGAGCTTGGAGGGGTACACACTGCCAGTCAAGCTCCTCCAGACTTCCAGAGAGCTGCAGAGGAACATTTTGAGAAATTTATAAAAAGTGATTAAAAGCTTTTAAAAACTGAGAGGTTGTTAGTATGCCCTACTACCCTCTCCCCACAATATCTCATAATTGGAAATATTGGACACTTTGGGGGTCAGGTTGGCTGGGGTGAACCAAAAAGTTCAGTTGGAGGTCACAATGACCTGGATGTGTCTTAGTAATATTTTGGCAACCAAGCCCATATTAGGATTGTGCAGAAGCCCCTTAGCAAACACAGTCATTAATGAGTTATGTGTTAATCCTTTCTTCCAGCCTTAGGCACATCAGCTGATTCATTCAACCAAATAATTAAGTGACCGTTACCAAATCTACTCCTAAGGAAATCTCACCTCATACCCCACTCCTGTCCAGCATTGCGAGGTTGTTCTGAACCCATCAATTCCTGTCTCCTAGCCATTAACACAATCAGTTGAGTTTTGGTTTCCTTTCTCTATCCCATGGGAAAGCCATCCAGGCTTTGTTCTAACCTGAGTACCCCTTTAGAATATGAAATAGAGTATAAATATTAGTCCCCCAACATTAGAAATGTGCCACGGTGGATGAACCCAGCCACTCTCTTTCTTGGCACATCCCTGGATTGGAACCCCCTGTGCCACCCTCAAGCGCCTGACTGAGTATCTTCAATGCACAAAACTCTGCTCTTCAAGACTGGTAACTATCACCCTATATCTCTCCCTCTATCCAATCTTTCTGCCTTGCTCCTCTATAGCCTTGTATGGTTCTTAAGAATGTGTATTGTATGTGTGAGTTCACTTTGGTTTATTTCCAGTAAAAATGCTTTATTTAACTTTAAACTGGAGTGCTCTCTACAGTTAGTACTGGTATACAGAGATGAAAAGTTTCTCGAAGTTATCTGCCTCTTGCAGGCTTCCGTTTGAGCTAATAATTTCCCCAATTAATAATATAGATTTTGGCATCACAAGTGGCACTCTAAAGCACCCCCCATCTCTTAGGGTAACAAGGTGTGAGTTGAAGAAAGGGCACACAGCCCTCCAAAGCCCAGTGTTGGTAATGCGTATCTCCAGACATCAAATAGTCACTCACCATGTATTAAGGCACTGACCTGCTGTTCCTTTAAAAAAAATTCACCATATGAGTCTGCTATCACTTTTTAACCTTATGAAAGTTAAGGCAAAGGAAACTGGGTTTCAACAATACTGTGGGCTGGAAAACAGTCATTTCTTATGAACATTGGTTTGAAACCACTGGCTTCAATAACAGTTGTCCATATTCCTTTTGTGGAGAATTTTGACCCAGAAAATTTAGATGTGATTAAACGTTTATTTGTATTCCCAGACTTCAAGCACAATCACATAGAATTACAGAGGAGTGGTCAAAGCAGAAACTTATGGGATGTTACCATATGTAATTTTCATCATGAAATTCCCAGTCAATTGCAAGCTGCTTACATTGATGTGCAATGTGTTTACTGAAGGATCTACCAATAGGAATACTATTATTATTATTATTATTATTATTATTAACACGCTACAAACAGAAAAGCATTTGTTGTCTCATTTCACTTAGTACCAGAACTCCACTGCTGCAATTTAGGTTTAGTAGTAATGTTAGGTTACCAGTAGGTCTTACAGTCATCAAATTGTTTGCATGTGCCAACACATGCACAATGGTTGCAAAGATGCTGCAGGGAATCCAAACGCATTTCACTCCGCTGGTGCAAGATCCAGGATTTCTCATTTTCCTGGGAAAATTCAATTCCCTCCACTAATGCCTCCATTGTACATGTACTCTGGAGGCTCATGTACACTGTAGTTATGTAAGCTGAGGTGATGCAATGGCATAAGTATCTCTTGAGATTTTTTTTAAAAAAAAGATTGAAAGTAGCAGAAAGGAAAACTAATAAATCTAGGATTTGAATACTTAGTTCTTAAAATTCTGGTGTTGAATTCCTGGGCTTGTTTAGATGGGCTATTTACCCCATCTTGGAGGTCTGTAGTCCAGATGATGCAGGGCTTTTGCCCTGTTCTGCCCCCGGGCAGTCCTGATGACACCCGGGACAAAAACGAGGGAAGACAGGGTAAAGCCCATTAAACCATTATATTTTCATACCTTGGGAGGAAACCAGATTGGGCCCTGCAGCAATGCAGGAGTTTGCCAGCCCGTATCTGCACCTGCCTCCACTGTTGTTCATGTCACACTCTCAAAAGCCAGGAAGGAGACCTCCAGCATGCGATCAAGGCCCCCTACATGTGACCAGCCTTGATTATATGCTGTGGGCCTCCTTCCTGGCTACTGAGAGTATGATGTGCGTGGCAGTGGAGGGGGCTACAAATATAGGCCAGTGTGTCCATGTGGGCTTCCTCCCATTTGTGCAGGTAATGGGGGTAGCGGGGGGACAAGGCCTGATCCGGGCCCATAATATGCTATTAGGAAACCAGCATATTCTGGCCAGTGTAGGCAAGCCCCTGTGTATTCAGCCACATTTGTGGTGCTGAATTGTGTTTCCATCCCTTTCTTCTACTGGGCTCCTCATCTTTAACAGTAATATAGTAGGCAGGTACAACATCATCCTCTCTGTATTGCAAATAGCTCTACCTATTAAATTTGACCTGTGCAAATGGCTGAGAATTGCATTTGGTTCATATTTTTAAATTAGAATTGCTAAAATTCACAAATTTCTTCCGAAATAAATTGAGATTTAAACAAAATTGAATGTGAAAGAAAGCAAAACTGATTCAGCTATGCCTATAGTAACCAGAGCTTCATAAAGGTGTTTTTCTGAATTACAGCTCCCTTTTGGCTGGAGGATACTAGGAATTATAGGAGATTTTCAGACCGCATTTTACCGTGGCTCATGCGGGAGGAGCTTCCGGGAGAGGGACGGTGGTCTTGCATGGCAGAGGGTCGTTTTCGGACACCGCCGTCCCTCTCCCGAAACCATCCGTGTCACTTCCGTGAAGCTTCGGAAGCCGCAGAGGTTACCCGTGATTAAAATATGGCTCTGCGGCTTCCGAAGCTTCACGGAAGTGACACAGATGGTTTCGGGAGAGGGACGGCGTCGTCCGAAAACGACCCTCTGCCGCGCAAGACCACCGTCCCTCTCCCGGACGCTCCTCCCGCATGAGCCACAGTAAAACGCAGTCTGAAAATCTCCATAGTCTGAAAAGGTAGCTTCTCCTGTTCTCTGTTCCTATGCCCTCTACTCTCTGACCTCTGGTTCAATGCAGTGACTATCACAAGATATCAGAAACACTGAGAAAACTGTATTTCTCCATGCTCTTGGCATCTAACTTTCTGCTCTAGAAATCTGTCTGGTTGCAGTGGGGTGGGGAAATTTTAATCTCAGTGGTTAAAAATATTTTATGGGCCTTAAAGACTACAGTACTTTATATTTGAAATTAAGGAGATGATGACGCAACACTGTTATACTGTAATTGCACTGTGTCTGTCCCATCTTTGCCTGAAGCTCATTGCATGGCATCACAGCTCTCCCAGTGCTGTGCCATGTGGTACAGCTGTTGGATCATTTGGAAATCTATTCTTTTCCCACTTAATTAATGAACTAATGATCACCTATTCTACTTTAGTTTATTAACCATTTTGGTTGAGAATGACCCATTCTGCTTTGTTGGGATATTGGGAGCATAGTGGTTATGGTGTGGTAGTGGTTTCATTCCTCCTCCCTTGGGGATTTCCTAGGGATCTACAGCAGAGAAACTCCAGGTTACTTCTGTTGGTTGGGCTGGGAGGACACCAAGGACTGAAACTGCTATATTCTGACCCCAGATCTGCACCCCCACAGACATTACCTTAGCAAAATGGGAGGAAGTCTGCACACGAACTGGCTGCTGCAAATACACACCAGCTGGCATTGGCAGGCACCTCCCCGCTGCCATACATCACTCCCTCTGAAGCCAGGAAGGAGACCTTCAGCATATGATCAAGGCTGGTCGCATGCAGGGAGCCTTGATCTCAATTTTCCCATATGATGTGGATTTTCCTGGGTGTTTAATTAAAATGTTGTAAATGGGTTTACCATGTCTTCCCCACATCCTTGCTTTGGGCATCATCAGGACTGCCCAGAGATGAAACGGAGCAAAAGCCCTGCATCATTTGGACTGTATGGCTCCAAGACATGGGGAAGCCGGGCAGGGCCCGTTTAACCCGTCTGCCAAAGCAGCATTGGCAGGGGGCCCTGAGGTCAAGAGAGGGCCCCGTGCTGGCCTCCTTAATCTGATGAAGGAGACAGCCGGTAGGAGCCCCCTCCTACCCTCCTCCTCCAAAAACCTCCTGCTGGCTTTTTTAAACAAACAAACAAAACAGGGTCTCCCAAAGAGAAAGAGAAAGAAGCAGCAGCCCCCAGTGGCAGAATCTGGAGGGAGTTTGCTGCTGCAAAATGAAAACCAGCCAGGCACATTTGAGAGGGTGAGTGTGTGTGTGAGAGAGGGGGGGGGAATTTGAGGGTCCCCCCCCTCTCTTGAGGGTTGAGGAAAGAAAGAAAGGGCTTCTTTCTTTCTTTCTTTTTTCCTTTCCTTTCCTTTCCTTTCCTTTCCTTCCTTGCACATAGATCCCCTCCATCCATCTTTCCACCTGCTCTTAACATGCCTGTTTTCTCTCCCTTCCCTTTCCCCCTTGGTCTTCTTCAGCTTCCTCCCCTTGCTGCCAACTGAGTTTAGCCTGCAAAAGAAATTTGTGTGTGTTTGCCTATGCACCTTCAAGTCATTTCTGACTAAGGCCAACCTACCATGGGGTTTTCTAGGCAAGGTTTGTTCAAAGGGGGTGTGCCTTTGCCTTCCTTTGAGGCTGAGAGAGTGTGACTTACCCAAGGTCACCCAGTGGGCATTCATGGCTGAGTAAGGATTCAAACCCCGGTCTCCATAGTCAGAGTGCAATGGTGAAACTTCTACAACACTCTAGCTCTTTTAACAGAAGAATATAAAGAATATAAATTAAAATTTGGAGTAATATTACTGGGAACAATGGTTTTATTGTTGTCACTAAAACACCAGTATTCCATTAGTGTTATGCCTAGAATCGCATTGGCATTTTTTGCTGCTGCTATCTCATGTTCAGCTTGTAGTCCACTCTTTCTTTTCTTTGAGGAAATCTACACCATTACGTTAATTGCTAATAAACAAAAAATATAATATTATGTTAGTGCCTATAATATAGTTTTTAAGCTAAATTATTGGTGGCAAATTATTTAATACAGTAGGCCCCTCGTATCCCCTGGGAATTGGTTCGGGGGGGGCGTGGATTCTGAAAACCATGAATAATAGTGAACGCCATTGAAAATAATGGGACTTCTGGTTTAAAATACCATAGAGTTGCCTTGGAGGGCCTCGAAAATGGCTAGGGAAGACACATTTTCTAGGAAGACTCTATGGTAGGTATGCTGTTTTGTGTCCCATGGATAATGAATCCATGGATACGGGGGTCCTACTGTAATCTGAACATCCTGTATGGTGAATAGGTTAGGTTACATTGACCTGGGATAAACATACGGGGCCCCCAAAATAAAGCATTGCAGTGGGCCCCAAAATTCCTTAAACCGGCCCTGAAGCCGGGGTAAATAACCCATGTAGGCAAGCACCAAGATTCCCAAGAATTCCTATGAGAACTGCTGTACATTCATTCTCTGTTCTTCAGAACTTTTAAAATATTATTTTTTTTAAAGAATGATGGAGAAGCGCAATAGTGCAGGAGTTGTGAGAGCCAATGTGGTGTAGTGATCTGAGCATTGGACTATGACTTCGGAGATGAGGGTTTGAATCCCTGCTCAACCATGGAAGGCAAGTCACATTCCCTTAGCATCAGGGGAAGGCAAAGGCAAAAGCAAACTCTAGGACAGGTTTGTCTTAGGGTTGCCATGGGCTGACTTGAAGGCACACAACTACAATAGTGCAGTTCCAGTGTAATCCTATGAAGGATTAAAGCCCAGGCTGGTTCAGCAAAAGTTTAGTAAGTAAATAACAAACAAATATACAAGTGTTCAAAGAGTGATACATACAAAAGCAGAACTAATCAAGTGTTAGTTCTCAGGAAAGAACATAGAAAAAATGCTTTTGGAATTGCACAGTTACAGACTCATGGGTTTTATTTTAAAGAGAATCTGATTATGGAGCAGGAGGTAGAGCAAACAGGGTGCTCTAAATGATATTGTTGCATTTCATGTGCAAGAAAGCAAACACGGGAACTAACGCCACTGAAGCCCAAATGCACTGATGATGCCAAAGAGTGCACTGGCATTCCACTACGTTCCTGAGTACAGGAGAAGCAGTTTTCAAATTGAATGACCCCAAACAACTGACTACTGTAGTGTGATAAGCACCTAGCATTACAATACAACCAGTGTAATTCAAATTTCAAAGCCAGGCAATAAGAGATTTGGCAAGTACACTAATTCCTAAGAAGAACATGCTAGACAACAACCGCTTGCCATGCAACTTGTAAATTCTTATGACTGTTACAAATTGAAGCTCAATCTCTGCTACTGTACATTCACACCACACATACAATCTAAGTAGAAGTGGTAATATTAAGGGTAAGCAGAAGAACAAACAGGATGATGTCCCCACCAGTAATACAATTCCATACCAATTGGGAGTGAGAATCTGAATAGCAGCTCCCAGTTCTCATAAACCCCCTCCCTTCAATAGCCTTTATTGTCACTCTCCTTCCTTCTCTTCTGACCTCACTCCCCCATGCTAATCTCTTTCCACACTCCAGACTGAACACAGTATCTTGCTTTGTATTCCAGTATGCAAAAGATTATTTATTGCTTCCTTGCTCCATTGTTGGGGGAATATATACCCAGCATTGTGGGTGGAACACTTGATAAAAGATACAAATATTCTCCATGCTATTCCCTCCCCTTTCAGGGGGGGGGGGTTTGATGAAGATCATATTTAAATATTCAGCCAATCATAATTGTTTCAACACTCCTTTGAGAAGCATATTTCTGCCTGTGCCTTTTTCCTGTCTTACAGATTTGCCAGGCGTAGCCATTCCTCTTTGAACTACTATATGGTTTGTGCTTTTGGCATCCCATGCTCTGAGCAAGGGGAGCTCATTATCTCACCATGGAGGGCTGATCTCCATGCTTAGATCACAGGCAGCTGGTGCCCAGTGCCCCATTTTTAAAAAGTAAATTCACCTAGGCTGGATGGAAACATGTATTTTCAACCAAATATCTTGGCGCCAAGCAGTTTTTAACCTTCTGAGTTATTATTTCCTCTGTCAACTATCTCTGAATCCATATTAGCTAGATTTGGGCTGCTGCCAGTTTTCTTTCATTCAGATCCTTATTTCAGTCGTATTCTTCTTTTGGCCACTATTCTCTAAAGGGTTTATGAGTTTAATCATGCACAATCTTGCCCTGGTGCTGGAAAGTGAGGACATAAACTCATCTTTTCTTCTTCCTCCCCCCACTTCTTTTTCCCCCTTCCTACACTCCCCTTTGATGGTAGGGAGTGCTAAAGTCATAAATCACATGCCTTTAAAGATGAATAATTCAAATTGTTCAGTAGCATTAAGGTGAGATCATTTGTGTCAACAGTTGCTTCTACAAGAGCAGATGAGAGAAAGCAAACATAGAACACCATATTCTTGCATTGGGGGGGGGGAGTCCTGTTGCAGAAATAACCCCCAGATCTGTGTTTCTTCAACTGTAAGGCTGGACACTGAACTCTTTTGCAGGATCCTCATGGGGCATCGTATTGTCAGCATCACTACACTGAACACAACACTACACAAAACCAAAACTACACAACACTACACAAAAAAGCCAAAGTTTGACAATTAGTCCCAAATGTGCACAAAGTCTGGGATATCAACCTAAGTGTAAATGTCATTTTTGACCAAAACTTGTCAAAAACTGATTCTAGAGGAGGAAAAAAACCAGAAATCAATATACAGTTGTCCCTTCATATTCACTGGGGTTTGGTTCCAGGACTTCCCATGGATACCAAAATCTGTGAATTCTCAAGTCCTATTATATGTAATGACATAGCAAAATGGTATAAGATGGCAAAATCAAGATTTGCTTTATGGATTATTTTTAAAGAATATTTTCAAGCTGTGAATACTTAAATCTGTGGCTACCAAATCCGTGGATATGGCGGAACAACTGTAGTTTGCTCAGGGGTTACCCTAAATAGTGGACAGATCAGGTCCAAAACTGATCTGATTGATTTTTGTTTTTGTCCCATTAGATGACACACCAAATATGGTGATTTTATGCTGAAGCATTCAGATTAGTACAATACATTTCATATCATAGTACTGTATACATTAACAACTTCATACTATAGTATACATAATGGCAGACATCCTGTTAAGAGTTAGGACATTGTAACTATTTCTTATTCTCATTTGCAATTGTGGCACTATTGCCATGACCACAAATGACCCTAAAACCCACCTTAAAAGCCAGCCAATCAGCGTGCAGAGTGACAGAAGTCTGCGCAGCTGCTGAGCAGGGTCACCTGACCAGACTCGTCCCACCAGCAAGTGATGCTGCAGGGAGCAGAAGCAGGAAACCTGTTGAGATCTGTCACAACTCTTCATTACTTGTTATGGGAGGGTTTGATCATCTCATCCTGCAATGCCATGCTCTCCAGGAGCTCAGATCTCCATTGCCTCAGGTGGCTGACTAGCTTTTAAGGTAGGTTTGGGGGGCTGGATGAGGAACTAAAGCACAGCTACAATATCACTGCTACATATTTGATGCAGGATCTTGGCCTATTTTTTTTTCCACTTGAAGTCCCAGTTTTGGGGAAAAGGTGGGATATAAATCAAACTAATTAATTAATTAATTCATCAAGGTCTGGAACATGGAAGGGCAACTCTGGGCCACACAGACCACCAAAAATCCCCCAAAGCAAAAGACGGAAGCAGATGAAGTTCTGCTCATGGTTTTGGAAACAGGATTTTTAAAATGTTAAACAGGGAAGGTAGACTGTTACCTACTTAAAATATGAATTGTTGCTCTTGGGGGCTTCCAAGAGGGGTGATTCACATGCAGGGGCAGAGCAAGGGAAGTCTAGAGAGTTCAGCTGGGTTGAGGCCTATAACACCAGCCTTGGGGTGGACTTTCTCCAGGGCACACTTTGCCTACCACCAGTCTAAAATTTTCTGTTTTGTTGTCACTGAGCTCCTAATTATCCCCTCTGGGAAACATCAGCTCAGGCATGGGTAGCTGCTTTCCATCTTCTGCTATGAAGGTACCTCTCCATCTTGTCTCCATCCTGGGCAAAGCATGATGACTCCTTTATGACTGACGTCCAGCAAGAAACTGGGCAGTCTTTACATTGACAGGGCTGGAGATCACTTTAAATACTGGACTAGTTTTTAAAAAGTCAAGTTTCTCCCTGCAGACTGCTGAACTGAAATGACTGAGCCAAGAGCCTTCCAGGTGCCAGCTTAAATTATATTTCATCATGTTCATATATAATGCGATTAGGGAGATTAGATGCTATGAAAGCCCTTGATGATGGATGCTCAGAGAGTGCCCACACAAGCACTGCACAGAGCTACAGTTTGCTGGAGTCAGGCGAGGTGTTAAGGGTGGATCACCATTTCACATATCCACAAGATCTGATTACATTTGGGCACTGGGTATTATCGCTGCAGCCACAGCGCACAAGAAACACTGAAGGATTTAGACCAATTGATGATCCACAATTTCTTGAAATGATTATCCAAAATGCACCTAGGTAAACTCAAACTCTGGTATAAATATTCATGCTAGTACTTTTTGGTGGTTGCTTATGCATTGTGGTCCTTGAAGACCTTTTGCTGCTAGTTAAATATCTATCCACAAATGTACATCGAAGCCTTCCTTATACTAAGAAACCTACTTTTAGGGTCAAACAACTTCTTACCACTTGTTTAAACATTAGTTGGTTTTTTGTTTGTTTTTTGGGGGGGAGGGGCAGTTTTTTAAAAAATCTGTTTGACGTTCCTGCCAATAAAGCCCTGGAGCAAATGATGACTTTAAGTACTACTTCAGTCCAAATCCCAGTAATAATTATTTGATTCTCATAGCTAGGTCAGATGCTGGCACATTGATCCCTCAGTACTATAGGCAATTTTTTTAAGCCTCTCAATTGTGCCTGAAGATCAAGGAATCCACCAAAATTGTGCCTGAAGATCAAGGAAGCCACCTTTTGTGTATCTTTTGGAGAAAGTGAATGTCACCAGACACCAAGTAATCTTTGAGATTTGTAGGAAACCAGAAAAGGAGTAAGTATGGTATTGTGGTCTGAGTGTTGGAACAGGAATCTGGGAGAACAGCATTCAAATCCCAACTTGGCCATGGAAACCCACTGGGTGACCATCGGCAAGTCACAGTCTCTCAGCCTCAGAGGATGGCAATGGCAAATCCCGTCTGAACAAATCTTGCCAAGAAAACCCTGTGACAGGATCACCTCAGAGTTGTCATAAGCTGGAAACGGCTTTAAGGCACAAAAAAACAAAAGGAAATCAAGGGCATAGCTACAGTTCGATTAGTGGAGTCATGCCTGCTGGGCCTCCAACCAATGGAGACCCCACTGTTTGTTCTTGTCACACCCATAATTCTTGCCCTGATAAGATAGTGGAAGCAGCCATCTGTAGTTCTTGTCCCTCCTCCTCTCCTGGGCACTAAGTTATGATCCTGTAGGAAAACTTTCGGCACCCTCCCACACCCTCACCCCCCCCCCAGATGTGCTGGACTTTAGGTCCCATCTTCTCCATCCAGCATGGAAATAGCCGGTATTATTGTTGTAGGGACTTGTAGGGCCTGTCTACACAGTAAAAAATATACAAACGCTGTTCAGAAGATCACTCTTCTGTACACATGGCCATTCGGATTCATACGTGTCATTCAGAAAGAGGGCTAGCGAATCCCCTGTAAACTACATGGATTCGGCGTTTGGAAGGAGTAGCAGATCTTGGCATAAAATCCGTACAGCTGTTTGAATGGCTGGTGGTCTGTATGCCCCATTCGCACACATACGAACAGGCAGTGTAATCTGACTGTCTGGCCGAGTAGAGGGGGCGGGGCTAGCAAGGAGGGGAATTGGGAGCACCCGCCATGTTGGATTCCTGGCTAAGTGAGAGTCCGGTAAGTCCGTGAATTTTATATATATTTATTGATTTTTTGCAGTCTCCACCAGCAGGACAAAAGTGGAAAATATTGGCTTGGGGGCAAAATGGACACTTCAAAGAACTGCATGTCTCTGAGCATGTGCTTAACCCAGGAATTTGGTTTTGGTACTACATCTGAGTTTACAGCCCTTTCCCCATGTTTCATTTCATTTCCTCCCAACCCTTCATTTCAATAGCCAAACAGTACAATCTTAAATCAAAAGTGTATTGGCTGTAGGGGTTGTGGATCCTGTAGGGGTTATGGCACAAGCCTCTTCTGCCAACAAACCCTCTTTCACTGGCTGATCTCCAACTGACTGACAGAGCAATCTGTGGCAGAACTGGTCTTCTGACTACAGTCTGCTGGTAGAAGAGCCAAAAAAGGGTGGGAAAAGGCCAGGCAAGGGAGAATTCAAGTTACACCATATCTCAATATCTTATAGTCCAAGGACACAGCCATTGCTGGGACAAAATTAGAGTATGACAAAGGTGTGCACATGCATGCCTTTAAGTTACCTGTTGACTTATGGCAACACCATGAATTTCATAGAGTTTTCTTAGGCAAAGAATACTTAGAGGTGGTTTTGCCAGTTCCTTCCTCTGAAATACAGCCTATAGCACCTGGGATTCATTGGTAGTCTCTCATCCAGGTACTAATCAGAGCTGACCAGATTTAGCTTTGAAGAACAGATAGGATCTGGTACCTTTAGGGTATTCAGGCCTCTGCCCTAAGTAATTTCCAACATCCCTGGGCGGAGAAGAATTTGGGTTTAGAAGAGTTTCAGCTGGCCGAATGTTGGCTCAGCTGGGCCTTGGTTAAGGCTACATTGTAGGTTAAGGTGAATAAGTCTTTTGTTTGTTGCTGTTGTTAAAAAACAAGAATGTGTTGTTATTTTAAAAAAACAAAACTGCCCATGCAGAGCAATGGAATTCTGGAAGTAAACATCCAAAAAACGTACTTTTTCCAAGTTCTGCTAAATTTTTGGGACTCAGAAATTATTGCTGTGCCAATCAACTGGAAAGCACTAAGAAATACACTAGTACAGTGGTTCTTGACCAGTGGTCCAGGGATCCCCAGGGAGCCGCAATGTCCTCACAGAGTCCACAAAGGCTTGAAGGCTGCTCAGCCCACCTCCTGCCTGTATTGGAGTGGCTGCATGACAGGAGCCAGGGCAAAGGCTGGCTGTTCATTGCCATTCAATCCATTTCAGCCACAAACTTGCAGGAAGAAACAGGAGAAAGGTCTTCCATCTCCCTCTAGTACCTCTGAGGGAAGGTTTAATGGATGGTATAATTTTATTGCTGTTGTTGTTTTAAATCTTGAGTTAAGTCTTGGGGGTCCACAGCAACAACAAAAAATTAAAGGGGTTCCCTAGTAAAGACAAGGTTAAGAACCATCACACTAGTAGATACTAATCTATCTGCCCAACAATATAGACTTCAGCTATCACACACTGGAATCAGGATTGGCACTGAAGCACAAGTCTTTCTCAGAACACACACTCTCTCTCTGGCTTTTCTTCACAAATGAAGATTCAGGAAGGACTCATCCCACGCTTTCTGCAAGCGCGCTGATGACTAAAAAGGCCAATCCGAGATAAACAAGTCCAGTTGCAGAAAGCACAGCAGAAAGTCTCCTTGGGTGATGTTTCCGGGTTGTCATTCTTTCTGCATTGTCGTTTCTCTTCAAGACTTGTTCGGTGTGAGTTCTCAAATAAAGCTGCAGTATTGTGGATAGTGTGTCTCCATGCCTCCCTATGTGAGGCCAGGGCGGACCATTGTTGGTGATCAATTTGGCCAAGCCTGAGATGTTGCTCCAGGGAGTCCTTGTATCGCTTTTTTGGAGTGCCCCTCTTAGACTGACCCGTGGCGAGTTCAACGTAGAGTACTATTTTTGGGAGGCAATGGTCCTCCATCCTAGAAACATGCCCTGCCCAGCGCAGCTGTGTTCTCAGTATCATGGCCTCAATGCTGGTGATCCCTGCTTGCTCAAGGACAGCAACATTCGTCACATAGTCAGTCCAGTGTATATTTAGGATTGTGTATATACAGCATCTGAGGAGATTATGCTTCCCAGGTAGGTGAACTGATGAACGGACTTAAGCACAAATATGCCTACGGCAATGTGGGGATGGTAGTGTTCATCCTGTGGTGCAGGCTGGTAGAGAACTTCCGTTTTCTTCAGGTTGACTTCCAGCCCAAACAGCTCTGCAGCTGTTGTGAAGCAGGATGTTACGCACTGCAGAGCTGCTTCTGTGTGGGCAACAAGGGCAGCAGCAGCAGCGAAGAACAGCTCATGGACTACATAGTTTAGAGTCTTAGTGCGAGCCCTCAGACAGCTTAAGTTAAAGAAGCTACCATCAATACAGTAACGTATATAGATGCCGTCTTCTTCTTTGAGCTCTGTTGTAGCCCTTTGGAGCATCATGCTAAAGAAGATTGTAAATAAAGTTGGCGCAAGAACACAACCTTGCTTCACTCCATTAGTTATTAGAAAGGGCTCTGAAAGAGCATCGCCATATCTGACTTGACCACGCTGGCCCTTGTGTAGCAAGATAATCATTTTAAGGAATTTGGGGGGGACATCCTAGTCTTTCCAGGATCTGCCACAGATCTTTCCTACTCACAGTGTCAAAGGCTTTGGTGAGGTCGACAAATGTTACATAGAGACCCTTGTTCTGCTCTCTACATTTCTCTTGCAGTTGTCTAAGGGCAAATACCATATCTGTAGTACTCCTATTGGCTCTGACGCCACATTGGCTTTCAGGAAGAAGTTCTTCTGCAATAGCAGGAACTATTTCTCAGAACAAATTAATAAGCAAATGTTGCTTCCAGAGGATGTTTTCTATCATGCAATAGCCTGCATCTTTTATGGAGTTTCATGAGGACTCCTGATGACACTGGGTCCTTTCCTACTGCACAATTATAGCACTATGATTCCACTGCTGTGATAGCATCCCATGGAAGCCTAGGATTTGTAGTTTTGTGAGGCACTAGATTTCTGTTGATGAGGATTATAAATACTCCTCTCTAAATTGCAACTCCTAAGACTCCATAAGATGGAAGCACAGCAGTTAAAGTAGAATCATAGTGCTATAACTGTATATAGTGCAAAAGTTCTAATTGTTTCCCATTTGTAACCTTCCCATTTCCCCCCAGTACTTCTTCCAGTTGTTTTTCCTTTCCATAAAAAGGTTAAGGAAAAGATGGAGGAAATTTAGTTATTTATACCCCGCTCTTCAGCCACAAGGCTATCAGAGCGGCTTACAAATTGTTTTAAGCAATAGCTATTTACACATCTAACTGCACCGAACAGTTTCCAATGTGTGTTGGCTAATTGCCCCACAAGCTGGGTACTGGTGAAATAGTGGTATAAAGTCACAAATTGGTAGCACTAGGACCTACAGAAATAGTAGCATTCTGAGGCTCTTCTCCAGATTCTATCAGTCACACCGTGGACCCCAGAGATTTCACTAGACAAATCCAGGTATTCTCCCACTGAAAAGAATGAATTAATTCCTTAACAACTGAAAACTGATGGAGACAAGAAAGAGACAGACACTCAGGTTGAAAGTAAAACTGGTCACAGCTTTATTTGCACAATAACAGCATATCTCTGGCTTTTCTTTGCAAACGAAGATTTAGGAAGGACTCATCCCACGCTTTCTGCAAGCACGCTGATGACTAAAAAGGCCAATCCGAGATAAACAAGTCCAGTTGCAGAAAGCACAGCAGAAGGTCTCCTTCAGTGATGTTTCTAGTTGGGTTGTGATTCTTTCTGCGTCGTTTCTCTTCAAGACTTGCTCAGTGTGAGGTCTCAAATAAGGCTGCAGCATTGTGGATAGTGCGTCTCCATGCCTCCCGATGTGAGGCCAGGGCAGACCATTGTTGGTGATCAATTTGGCCGAGTCTGAGATGTTGTTCCAGGGAGTCCTTGTATCGGTTTTTTTTTTTTTTTTTTTTTTGAGCACCCCTCTTACGCTGACCCATGGCTAGTTCACCGTAGAGTACTATTTTGGGGAGGCGATGGTCCTCCATCCTAGAAACGTGCCCTGCCCAGCGCAGCTGTGTTCTCAATATCATGGCCTCAATGCTGGTGATCCCTGCTTGCTCAAGGACAGCAACATTCATCACATAGTCAGTCCAGTGTATATTTAGGATTGTGCGTATACAGCGCTGATGAAAGTGTTCGAGGAGTCGTAGGTGGTGGCGATACGTGACCCATGTTTCAGACCCATAAAGGAGAATAGACAGTACAATGGCTCTATACACACTGATTTTTGTGCCTCAGGTGTTTATTACTCCAGACTCTTTTGTGAAGTCTTCCAAATGTGCTATATGCCTTTGCTAATCTGTGATTGATCTCTTTGTCAATCTTGGCATCTGAGGAGATGCCCATCTAGGCATCTGAGGAGGACCCATCTAGGGCTTCCCCTTCCACCTGGAATAACCTACTCCCTGCCCCTTCTTTGGATATGGCTCACTTCACTCACATCAGTTATTGCCATTTGGACAAATAGCAGCAACCTTTGGCTTGGTCCCTCTTTGTAAACAATGATCACATAACATATGCACCAACTCAGAAAGCATTTCAGAATTATATTATATTATATTATATTATTTTTCAGAATTATATGATTTATAATTTGTAGGGCTCATCTACACAAGCCAGGATATGGCGGCCCCCTGCCACCATATCCTGCCTGTGGATCAGACCTGTTCCCCCTCCCCCCACCCCGTTACCTCTATGAAACAGGAGGAAATCCAAACACTCCAGCCTATCCCTCACTCTCCTGGAAGGCAGAAAGCCAGCCTGCAACATGTGACCAAGGCCCCCTGCATGTGACCAACCTTGATCACATGCTGCATGACTCCTGCCTGGATCTGGAAGAGGAAGGCAAACTGGCAACTGTAGCAATGGACCTGCTAGCCAGGATGGGCTCCTGCAGACATGTGGGGCTTGATCCATTTTTTACCAGCAGGACTGGATTAAAGGAGCTATTATTTTACAACATGTTATCAGACCCTAACCCATCTTCCCCCAGTCTCAGACCTGTCTTTGCCCTGGGTATCACAAGGACTGTCTAGGAGCAGAACGGGGCAAATGCCCTGTGTCATCAGGGCTCTAACACGAGGGCAAGATGGGGTATATTGCCCATGTAAACAAGCCTGTAGTTTTAACCTCTCGTAGATCAATGTAATAAGATAACAATAAAAACAACAGCTAACCAACAATCTACCTGGGGTGTGTCCCCAGGGAAGGTGAAAAGCATGGCCATGGTCACATTAAAAAAAAAAATCCTTTCCAGCCCCCAAAGGTGACCAGCAATTGTCTGGAAACCCTGAAAGTCTGCAACAGGTGGATTGGTGTCTGGTGTCTGGCTGGCAAAGGAGGTTGAGACACATGCATCTCCAGTTTTCATGGGTCATCTCCAGGAAGGAGGCAAGGAGCCAAATTTTCCCGCTTTGAGGGGCTCATCTCTGGGCAAGGTGAAAGGACTTCAGCTGAAGTAGCAAAGCAGCAACTTGCATCAATTTGCAAGGATTAATTGATTCAGTTCTGCTATAGTCTCTGCAGGGGGTGGGGTTATGTATTTATTTATGTAGTTAGTTTGTCCTTCTTTCCCAGTTGCTGTAGCCCCAGATCTCACTGTCCACTCCACTCTCCATCCACCTTCTGGCTAGAAGCAGGGAGGGTAGATTACAGGTTCCTTAGCCTATTTCCCTGTATAGCTGAGAAAGATTAATCCCCCTATTTCATTTTAAGATTCCTGTCTTAATTTTCAAACAGAAACATAGGTTATCTCTTTGTGTGTTTGAATGACAAGCTGTGAGCAACTCTGGTTAGTACTTAATGCACAGCACTTAATGACATCACTGAGGGATATCCCAAGATCTCAGGTTTTGGCCCAGATAAATCTTAGGACAACCCTGAACCGGCATCTGTAGTGTACAAGCCAATATAAGGTTTATTAGAATTCTTATGATGCACCCTCACAGGATTTTGCAGTGCCATGAGAGCATGGTGGGCAGATCTCACAGTTACGGTGTGTTGCAGCCATCATGAGATCTTCATATACCAAATCTCCAACTGATCAGCCCACTCAGCTACTGGTATTTGCATTCAGGGGAGCATTTCAGATGATTATGCAGTTTACTCTCTTCTCAACAGCTGGCAGTCATGTGTGTGTATAGAATTAGTACCTTTAAAAAAAAACAACTCTGATGAACTTTTACCCAAAGCACTGTCCTTTATTTTTCTATGTGAATTGTTTATTATTAGAAAAGCTGGTTATTTCGTAAAACTTGATGGAAGAAAAAAATGTAACCTTGGTCAAAGCTTTGTCAGATTTTCAAAACTAGGGGAAATGTTGCACAGCACCCATTGCTAAGTGACAACTTACCACCTTGTTTTGCTTGGGAGATTTTCAAGAAAAATAATCTACAACTTGAATGCCTTCCTACAAGAAGCCTGATCTCCATAATTTGGGAAGCTTGCTCATGAGAGATGAAATGTTGCTCAGCTGTCATTCCTCAAACCATTGAATGAACAATTGGAAATAGGTGTGTGCTTGTGAGAAAGAGGATGCAGGAGGCTTTTGGTACAGAACATTTTTGAAAAGTGTGTCAGCAGGTCTTCTGGAACATTTGTTACCCTACAAAGCCAGTGACAAACAACAACTTCAGTTGGTCCCATTTAAGGTCACCCAGAATATCTCCATAGTTTCCCATGTGTTGGCTGTTTCCCACAAAACAGAGTAACTGACTATAATCATAGTCAAAAATTGTGAAGGAGGAACCACAAAAAATAAGTGAAACCCACAGAACTACTTGGCTATGGAATCTGCTGCTGCCATGCCAAAATTATTTCTGAGAACATAAAATTGTTCCCTCTGGACTTCTCTGTTCATATTTACTTTTTAAAAAAGGACAACTGAGTAACTTGATTAATCAAGCTCAAACTGTTTATGGACATGTATGAAGCAGTTGTATGAAAGAGGAACATCTAAGGACATTCAAGTCTCTCAGGACTCCCCCAGATTGGCCAAAAGCCTCAGGATTTGGTGGGAATTGTACCTGCATTTATCAGAATTTTTTAAAAAAATATCCACATGATGCCCCTTTTGTCCCAGACTATTTCTTGTGAATTTCTAGAACTAACTGCAACTTTTTAAACCCAGGGCAGGGAGTGAGTTTTTTCTGTTGCAGAAGTGGCCAATACAGGCAGGTGTTGATTCCCATGTTTGTATCCATTGTCTCAGTTCTTCCTGTACAAGTTGCCCACCTGTTTATGTGGGGGATATGGTCCCAGACTTACCTCAGATATGAGAAACTGCATATAAGAATAAACCACCATATCATACCATAGAATCACACTGGAAGACTAGAAAATGCCTAGAGAGGATGACTCTCTAGGCATCTGGCATGACTCTATGGTCAACTTCCAGCAGAAATTGATCATAGAGTTGTGCTGGAGGACCTCTCAATGCCTAGATCCCACATAAATGGGGGACTCTGATCCCACATAAATGGGGAGCAACCTGTACTTCTGGGCAGTCCCGCTGATGATGAACTGAATGGGGATGTGACCTTTGCCAAGAGGTTTTCCTCTGAAGGTCTTCCTTCCCTCATTACATTTCCAGTTACCAGATTTAATGTCCCCCTCCTTTGATTATAACAAAAAATTAAAATGTGTGAGAGAGGGAATGTGGATACTGGAGCGGGGGAGTATGGGAAAGGTGCTGAGTTCATAGAGGGGGTGGCACAGGGCTGGAGGAAAACAAGGTCAATACCACCATTAACCACACCTCATGCTGTCTAGGATAAGAAGGTTGAAAGTACAGTTATGGGGAGATGGGTTTAACATCTAATTCACGATGGAAAAAGAAAAGGAAGGAACATTGCCATTCTTGGATGTCCTAGTCATCTGCAAATCAAAGCAACGATTGGACCATGAGGTATACAGAAAACCCACACACATGGATAGACACCTACACAAGAACTCCAATCATCACCCAGGACAAAAAAGAAGCACAATAAAAACACTAGTATATCACACAAGAAGGATCTGCGAAGCCCACTACCTGGAGGACAAGCTGAAGCACCTGAACTGGACTCTACAGGCTAATGGTTACATCACAAGAACAGCCAGACCCAGGATAAACCACAGGAATGAAGAAAAACAGCCAACCAAAGGGAAGTTATTTTTACCATACATCAAAGGAGCCACAGACAGAATAGGGAAATTGATGAGGAAACACAGCTTCCAAACGATCTACAGATGAACCAAGAAAATCCAAGAAATGCTATGCTCAGTGAAGGATAAAAGAGACCCTCTCACAGCTGCAGGAGTTTACCGCATAAAACACTAAAATCAAAACAATACCTCTGGGAACTCCACCCAGAGAAAGGGGGATTCCCAGCAGACAATGGACCATTAGCCAAACAGACACTAACTCTCCTTGCATATCCACCCACCCTAGGAACTAGCCACCCTAGGAACTAGCCATCCAAATACACAAAGGTACATATCTTCTCCAACAGGGACTCACAGTATATAAACCCCACACACCCCTACGCCACCATTCTCTGAAGCCACAGATGCAGACGAAATATCAGGAATACATTCTTCCAGAACATGGCCTCACAGCCCAGAAAAAAACCATGAAAAATATGCATTTTCATTTTTTAAAAGTTAGAAGAGGGTGATCAAAAAAAGGGATCATGGCAGAGCAAAGCAAACCTTTGATCCCATGCCACAGCCCCAATGAAAACCCTTCCTCAGGCTGCTTTTTGAAGCAGTTCACTCTCCCAGTTCACCAGCAGCTTCATTCCTAGTTCCAAAAAACACTTGGAAAGGGGATGCAGTTTTCACTGGGACTTTGACACAGTGCTAAAGGGTTAAAAATGTTACCCATGTTCTGATCCTGATCACCTCCCTCATCCTCCGCAACCACTATTGAAGTTTTTTTAAAAAAATTAAAAGGTGTTTTACATAACATGAACTTGTCTAGGAGGGAAATGCCCTTCCTAGAGAGGTTAAACTGCCTCCCCACTTTGTGTCCTTTCATTATCTGGTGAAAACTTTTTTTAATTCTTATTCTGAGAGGCTTTTGGGAACAGGCTGATTATAAGAAAAGGGCTTTTAATAGCACATTGTGCTGTTTTATTTCTTGCCTTTTAATGGATGACAAATTGCTTTTAATTCCATTGATAGCTTTATTATGTTTTAACTTCTTGCATATTTTTATTGATATGTACTTTTTATAAGGACCTATTTTAATTTTTGTAACCAGCCTTGAGCCCCAACATTGAGGAAAAGTGGGGATGTACATAAACATATAGTTTTAAAAGTTTGTCCTATACTAAATGGGGAGTGGATTTAAAAACTGTGGGAGTAATGAGTCTAAAAAATAAAAATGTATTAAAAAATTCCAGGATCTAGTCCTTTTAAAAGGAAATAAAATATTTTCTTTATAAAGAGTTAAAAATCATTCACTTTCAAAGTCATGCAGAGTGGCTTAAGAATGCTGAGACAGACAAAGCTCAATTAACATTTAAAAGTGTATTCAGAGGTCTGTGGTCTGATCACCCACTTAAATTAGACTCATTACAAAAACAAAGGAGTCAGTTTAAAATGCAAATCAAAAGTTTACTGAAGGTATATCAATCTCAATCTACATACTAAAACAAACTTTTAAAAAGGATTCCTAACTAACTAGGAGGATTTAGGGTAGAAAGACTCACCCAGCCCTTTAACAGTAAGAGGCCACATGGTGACTTGAAAAGCAAACATCATGGCATGGCATCCATGGCTAGGCATCAATAAGATGGCAAGGACAAAGATAAGATGGCTACAGCCGCATGGAGACTCTAACTTAAAAGAGTCTCTCAAAGAGCAATAAAATTTAAATTAGGTCATGTGTTGAATGACCCAGCACTCCAGTTGGCTGGAAGTGCCCAGTGAAATAAGAGAAAGGGAGTTTGGGAGAACAGAAGCATGCAGGGGAAAAACCTAGACTTATCTTAGGATGTGAATGAGGTACACAAGATTGCTTTTACATTACAATTAATTATTTCCCCATATACTACAAACACTTTGGCCGAGATCCTGCATCAGAGTCTACAATGCATAACTTTATGACTATGAAGCTATGTTGCTGATATAATATGCACCCATGCAAGTGAATTGCAATGATGTACAACAGGGTATGTGTAAGATGTCATGCTGCACAACAGGGGCTCCTGTTGTGCAAGGAGACACATTGTGCATTGGTACCCATGCATTGGGACACACTGCACATTAAGACATGTGCCTTGGGACATGTTGGTTAATAGCCATTCCACTGGCTCCACATGTACAGTAGTTCCAATACTAGATTTTTGCTCACCTCCTTTAAATATTAATGCTGTGCAACAGTACAGTTCAACTTTACTCAATCGTAATTCAATTTACGATGATGTACTTCCCAACAGCATGCCAGCCCTTGTGTAGTTGCATGCAGGCCCCTAATAATGTACTTTTTAAAGGGTTTATGACCTACGGAGGGCATTGGCAGCTTGTGGCTTCCATGTCTATCTGCTTTGGGTTGCAGTCTGAGCATCAAAGGAAATATCTAAGGGGCTGAATCTATCAATCACTTTTGATGGGTCCCTTAAAGTTGATACTAACAATTGGAGTTGATCCTCCTCCCCACTGACATGGGGAGCCACCACCAGAAGGAAAAGGAGTTAGTGTTGTTTGGGTTGAGCCCACTGGAAGACGTTTCTGTTGTAAAAGGACCTTCCTTGTCTCCTCCAGTTAAATGATCTTAGGTCTAAGGCCTTGCTTTATTCTGAAAAGGGGAGTGCAGCTAAATGCTAAAGGCCTGTCTAAATTAAAAAATACCTTTGCCTGTAGGCAGAAGGACAACAGGCTTGTCTAAACAGTGAAAATATCCTTATAGAATTTGAGGGAAATACCTTTTGTCCCAATGAGATCCTGTGGTGATTTGCCATATTTCGAAGGAGGGAGCCAAAACTGTCATATACTATGCAGGGAAAGCCTTAGTGGCTTTTCCCAAGTTTTAAAAATAATGTGAGGGAAATGCGCATTCCTGCTCATTGGGATTCGGATTGCAGCACATTCCCGGATAAGAGGGGAAATGGAATGCTGATTGGTTGGACGTGCGTGGGGGGCTGAGCTTTCCAGCAATGGAGTGGCCAGAACCACCATGTTGGATTTTTGCAGTCGCAATCACGTACTTTTTGCGGCACTGAGGTGATGAAACAGTTTTTTAAAAGCTTATTTAAGCAGAACGTTGCACTTCTGCACCTTAGATTTATTGTTTTTAAAAAATACTGTCCAGCAGCAGCAATTTGTGGAGAAGACATGCGTAATTCACTCGTGACTACCATCTTGATTCGCAGTCATGCCTCTGTCTGAACATCAAGCATGGATAGCTTCGCATATCAGCAATCTTGCAAAAAAAAAATAGAGACAAATGAACGCTGCTGCAAATTGGCATTACTGCGCACCAATCTACATTATATTGCCTCATCTAAACAATCCTAACGTTTCATGTAAGGAGAACTTCCCACTATATCAGAAACTCCCCCTCATTAAATCTGCAGTAGTCAACTGGATCTTCCTCCTAGAATAGTCTTCATGTCCTGTCCCTCCATTCCTATGTTACTGCAAGCTTAAAGAGGGTAGTAACAGCAATATAAAGAACACTCACTTGAAATGTAGGTGTTATTTTCCCCCATTATACATATAGTCTAATTTTTTATGCCAGTGAGGAAAAACAACTGGGGCATTTCTCTTGCATATGTTTTGCTAATTTTGGTTTTTTAACTATTTAGTCTTAGTGCCAAATTCCACCTCAGATACATTTTGGAGGGTCACATTCTACAAGTGGGTGGTGCCAAAGGCAAAAAGGAGGGAACAAAAAAAAAAACCCCTGCATGTTTTACCTTAAAGCTCCTACTTTCAGTAACTAAGCTGTAAGGGAGGCATCTCAACCTTTCATAATTGAGGGGAAATGTATGTACGTACCAGGTGGCACTGTCAGGGAGAGGGGTGACACCAGCCTTAGTGACACCAAACGCCTCTAGTGAAGAAAATGATGATAAAGGAGATACATATTGTCTGCCTGTATCAAGACTTTTTTTTGGCCATGACACTATTTCTTTTGTTACGGCTTGGGTCTGATGCAGAGCTTGGAAAAATCACTTTATGGACTACAACTTCCAGAATCACCCAGTCAGCAGGATCAGGCTGTCTGTGGTGATTCTGAGAGTTGCAGTCCCTTGAAGTGACTGAAAGCCCTTATCTCCCTATATGAGCTTGCCCATGTTTTGGGGGGGAGGGTCTTCTCTCAGTCCCATCACCTTTTAGGACTGCTGCCACTAGTGGCGTAAGCTAGAGCTTTTGCTACCTGGGCAGTCCCTGAGTTTGCTTCCCCTCCCAATACACAGCAAAAATACTACAAAAAGTCAAAATGACATATAGGGATGTTAAATAAATAAATAAATAAATAAATAAATAAATAAAATGACTGTAACTAAATAAGGAATAATAGGGGTAAATAAATCCCTTCTAAAATGTTAGTTTGTGTAGTCTGTATGCCTAAAAAACCTGTGATACTCTAACCCACCTCAGAAGAACAATGTAAAAAAGTCACAAAGATATTACACACACTTAACAAGATCAAATTATAACAATCTAAGGTTTAGTTACTGTCACCACTCGTCAGACTGGTGGGAATTTTCGCCACAGCTCCCTGATCACTGTAAATGCTGCAAACATGCAGCAGTATGAAAGATTTGTTTAAATTATTCAAAAATCAAATTGTGTCTCACATGAAAAGTGCTGCCCCCAAAAAGTGCCACCCAGGGCAGACTGCCCCCTCTGCCCCACCCCACTACTCCACTGGCTGCCACCCTGCAGTAATAATGCAGTTTGACACCACTTTAACTGTCAGGGCTCAATGCTATGGAATTCTGAGATCTGTAGTTTTGTGAGATACTTCATAGAATCACAGAATCATAGAGTTGGAAGAGACCACCAGGGCCATCCAGTCCAACCCCATTCAGCCATGTAGGAATTCACAATCAAAGCATTCCCGACAGATAGCCATCCAGCCCCTGTTTAAAAACCTCCAAAGAAGGAGACTCCACCACAGTATGAGGCAGTGTATTCTAATGCCAAACAGCTCTTACTGTCAGGAAAGTCTTCCTAATGTTTAGGTGGACTCTCTTTTCCTGTAGTTTGAACCCATTGCTCCATGTCCTAGTCTCTGGAGCAGCAGAAAACAAGTTTGCTCCATCTCAGTATGACATCCCTTCAAATATTTAAACATGGCTATCATGTCATCTCTTCACCTTCTCTTCAGTAGGCTAAACATACCCAGCTCCCTCAGTTGTACTTCGCAGGGCATATTTAGCCTTCTTTGTCAGAGAGCTCTGGTGCCACAACAAACTACAAATCCCAGGATTCCATAGGATGGAGCCATGATAGCTAAAGTAGTGTCAAACTGCATTATTTCTGCAGGGTGGCAGCCAGCTGTGGACTCGTTTGGTGAAGACACAGGAAAGAGCCTTCTCAGTGGCTGCTCCTAGTGTTTATAATTGTTTTAAATAAATATTGTAATTGGTTTAGTTATTTAAATCTTAACTTATATAGTTTTGAACTATATAAATGGTTCGGCTGTTTTGTTTGAACTTATTTTGTAAGAGTCCATGGGTCTCACGTTGGGAACAAAGTGAGATATAAGGTCAATAAATAAATAAAATAAGTGACTTCCCAAGTTTTGGACTGTCTGAGCCTAAACAGGATCAGGGAGCAAGGAGAGGGGAATGAGTAAGAATTCCAGGGTGTGACCTCAGGAAAAACCACATCATAGCAGGTTCTGTACCTTGGCAGTGTTGTTCTTTTGCAAGCAGGAGCCACAGGCTTGGAATAGGTAGTGCATGACCTCAAGTAAGTCAGTAGCACTGTGTGTTGCTTGGAATGCATTAGTCTATGCAACTCTCTGTTCAAGGGTCACTGGTATGACTATGTAGCAACTGATATTTTGTCAGCCTCTGAGTAAAAGAGAGAGATCAAAACATCTCTCAGATGACACACACACACTGATGCATAAGCATTTTCTCTGATGGAACATCATTCCATGTCACAGTAACATTGTCCAGATGCTCTGGAGATGAGTTCAGACAACAGCATCTCCAGACACACACAGACACACACACACACACACACACACACACACACTGTGGGTGCCTGGATGTTCTGTTAGAAAAAGCTAGAGTCAGTTTTGTTTACTCTGCCATTAATCAGGCTTTATACGGCTTTTGGTACAACCTTTCCCAACCCATGACCCAGCTCCCAAAGTTTTGGATTACTATTCCCATCACCCCAGTCAATGTGGGAGACCCCAGCCATGCTATGATGGATTCTGTAGTCCCACACACCCAGAAGGCACCTGATTTGATCATGCAGTCTTTAACCTGTTCATTTCCATTTCCAATTTCAATAATATCTTCTACATCTTTGCAACTAAGGAGATTAAATTGGCATTACATATAACATAACACATATACAACATAGATTTTCCTTGAGTTTTTTCCAGGCTGTGAGGCCATGTTCTGGAATAGTTTCTTTCTGACATTTCGCCTGCATTTTTGGCTGGCATCTTCAGAGAATGGTTGGGTAGGAGTGTATGTGGAGTTTATATGCTGTGAACCCCTGTTGGGGAGGATATGTAAATTTGTGTAATTTAATGGTTAGTTTCTGGGTTTAAAATGCAAGGCTTGTTAGTGTCTGTTTGGCTAATGGTTGGTTGATGGACCATTATCTGCTGGAACTCCCCCTGTCCTTGGGTGGAACTCCTTTGTAAGTGTTGAGTTTTGATTCTATTGTTCTTCAAAACTGGGAGCCAGATTCTGTTTGCTTTTAAGGTTTCTTCTTTCCTGTTAAAGTTGTCCAGGTGTTTGTAAATTTCAATAGCTTCTCTGTGCATTCTGACATGATAGTTGTTGGCCTGGTCTAGAATTTCTGTGTTTTTAAATAGCATTTTGTGTCCAGGCTGGTTTATCACGTGTTCTCCTACTGCTGATTTTTCTGGTTGGCCCAGTCTGCAGTGTCTCTCATGTTCCTTGATTCGTGTTTGCACACTGCGTTTAGTGGTCCCTATGTAAATTTATCCACAGCTGCATGGTATGCAGTAAACTCCTGCAGCTGTGAGAGGATCTCTTTTGTCCTTCGCTGAGCGTAGCATTTCTTGGATTTTCTTGGTTGGTCTGTAGATTGTTTGGAGGTTGTGTTTCCTCATCAGTTTCCCTATTCTGTCTGTGACTCCTTTGATGTATGGTACACTTCCCTTTGGGTGGCTGTTTTTCATCTTCATTTACATATAACATATATACAAAATTATCTATATAAAATCCATATAGTTTATTAAATCAAAATATTTCACTTCCCACATGTCAGGTTATCACTTACAAATTTTGTTACGAGTAGCCTTCCTTTGTAAACCTTAAAAGGTAGAGGGAGAACAAATAAAGAGATATCTTCTTTATTACTATTTTCCCTTCTTCCCATCCCTTTTAAGTTATTCTCTTTGGCCGTATGTGCCTGACTTGATTGAAGGAAAAGGTCTGACATGACTTGGTTTGAATATTCTTATAGGTTTGGAATTAAGTACTGGAACTTGTTAAAGCATCTCCTATTCAGCAGGTTATAACAAACAATGTTGAACTGGTTGCTAATTTTTTAAAAAAAACTCTGACTGGTTTCCTTCATGCTGAATCAAGCAGTTGTCATGTTTACCATTAAGAAAGCACTTTTAAACAGACTGGTCCACACCAAAGTCACCTAGAGGCCCATGACCCACATCCAAAAAGGGACTGAAAAGGGGGACCCTAGGGCAAGGTGAGAGTGACACGCAGCTGAGGCTAGGAACTGTGAGGCCAGCCTGGATAGGCCATCCTCACAGGGGGAGAGTGAAAGGAAAAGACAATATGAAAGAAAGCCCAGTCATTAAATATTTGGGCATGCATGCAGTTGCTAGTCTCAACTGGAATAGATCCATTTAAGCAGTGGGATTTACCTACATGTTGACTCACCATTCAACAATTGATTCAGTGGGCCTAACTCTAGTTTGAACTAACCAATAGGCTTAAGAACAGTGTCTGTAGAAAGAAAATAGAAAATTATAAGCAAAGTTTGAATTTGAATATTTGAATAATTTGAATATTTGAATCCTTTCCAGAGAAAGAGGCATGTGGAAGAAAGGGTTCATTTTTTGACATCAAAATGAGCTGGATGATATCATCAGGAAGGGACAACTTGGATGGAATGCAATAACACACTTCAAAAAGTCAGACCTGGTCAACTCTTTAATAATGCCATTAACAGAAAACAAATCTGGCAATTTACATCATCATCATTATCTACATTTATATGCTGCTTTTCTCCTGATGTGAGACCCAAGACAAATCACAAACAATAAAACAAAATTAGCTAAAAACATAGCAATAAAATTAAAACAATTAAAATATTGTCATTTTTAAAATCATAAATTAGACAATATAAAATCATGTTAAAATACAAAAGTTAAAAGCAGAGTACCTGACCCCACAGAAGACTCCCTGCAAACAATTAGGTAGTCATTAAAAGCTTGCTTGAACAAGACTGTCTTTGCCTGCCAGTGAAAAGAGAGCAGAGAGCTGGCCAGCCTAGCTTTCTGTGGAAGGGAATCCCAGAGAGTGGGAACAATCAATGAGAAGCCTCTCTCCCGTGTCCTCACCCAGCAGACCTGGTGCAGGACTGAAAGAACCCCTTCCCCTGAGGACCTTAAGATTCTGGCAAGTTCATATAGGGAGATATGGTCTTTCAAATACTCTGTACCCAAGCCGTATGACAGCACTTTTAATTGTGCCTGGAAATGAACCAGAACAAAAATGAAGGTTTTCAGCTATGGCTTGTCCTCTATAAAGCTGGTGAACTTTGGTGTCTATAAAGTTACCAAGCAAGCCAGAGAAAGATAGTCCTGCTTAGAAAGCACACTTAAGTAGAAAGATGTTGCTTCTCCCCACCCCAACCTGGCCTTTCATGTTTCTTCTAAGAACAAAGTCAAAAGAATCCAAACCAAAATCCATTCCACATCCCATTTGAACTACGGTAGCAATAAATCCTATGTCTGTGTATGAATAAAACACAGGGGGTGTTTCAATGTGTTTCTAGTCACCAAAGATAGGCTAAATATAACTTTACATGTAGAATTTTACTTCTGAAGTATTACCCTTTTTTAAAAGGTAATCCAAGTTTCTAGACCTTATGGCTATAAACATTAGTTTTTAGGACTCTGAAATTTTAGAAGCCAGAAGGAAGGCGAAATATAATTTCCACTCCCATCCCCCTCTCTGATCTGAGGGAAAATAAATTAGGCAAAGCTGTGGAATAAATAATGTAAAACAAAAAAAATTGCAAAAAAAAAAAATCAACCCCACCCCCATTAAAGTAGATTATTTATACTGTTCAAAGAATCCTGCTTTTCTTGGTATAGAATTTGGATTGCCTGCACTATTTTTTTTAAAGTTCAGAAGACACACAGCCCTAGTGGTAATTCAACATGTAACTGCTATATCATTACTGATTGGTTTCATGCTATGATTCTTTAGAGCTCAACAATGTTTCAATTGAGAACAGGTGATGACATCAATTGCACATTATATAATCAGACCTGACAAGGATTTTGATGATTCACTCATCTGAAAATAAAGGGAGCAAATGGGCAACTGGACCGTAGTAGGCAGCCACGTTGGCAAGAAGAGGGAATGCCAGCGCCAAGCTCAGGGGGGCTTCTTATTCCACTGGCAATTCTTCAAATACTGGCATTGATCCTTTGAAAGTAATTAAAGGTCTGTGAAATTCAGCACTAGGTGTTCTTCATCATGCAAATAGAGATAGAGTGGGCCTGATCTGTTTAAATGATCTTGTATCACAATGGTATTCAGTCCTCAAACTCAGATGGCCTTGGCATGGTTTACCTTACTGCAGTTTCTAGCAGGAAGAAACAGACTATGGATATAGCTGCATGGCAGGGGCATAATGAGGGCATTGCCCCTCCAGATAGAAATTCTGCCACCCTAATGAAATTTTCCTTCAGTTCCCAAATTTCTAGCATTGTAGAAATTAAGGCGCTGGAAGTAGTTCACACCTAGAACATTAAGATTTTTTTGTATTCTCATTTCCTTGGCAATTTGGCCTGCCCCTTTTCTTTGGATGCCTGAACTTTATTTCTAAATGCTCAACTAAAATTTTAAATTACTGCAAATGCAAGAAATTTGGGACTGAAGGAATATTTCCTTGGGGGTGGGGGGTTCTTATAGGGGGTCAATGATCTCATTTTCTCAACCCCTCCTTTAGCTACACCTCTGAGTCAGCTCTTGGGGGGGGGACATTACAGGTAACAATGTTGTTGGGTGTTTTGTGTGTGTGTGCAACAAGTAAAATTTACTCAGTCCTAAAAATGCTTTTTTAAAAGGCCATGGTGGAAGGTTTTTTGCCATTTTTCTATTTTTGAGTCTTCTTTAAAAAAAACAAACCAGTTTAAAGCAGCATTATTCCTAAAATAATGAGTAACATAAGCACAGGGATGTTATAACTCTAAGCTAACTGATTTGTATTCATGATTCATATTATTCATGATCATAGAAATAATGTAGGGAATATGTGTTGTTGTTGTTGTTGTTGTTGTCGCTGTGTGCCTTCAAGTCATTTTCTACTTAAGGCGACCCTAAGGCCAACATACACAACAACAACATATTACAGCGTTTTCTTGGCAAGATTTGTTCAGAGGGCATTTGCCATTGCCCTCCTCTGACGCTGAGAGATTGTGATTTGCCCAAGGTCACATGGTGGGCTTCCATGACTGAGCAAGGATTTGAACCCTGGTCTCCAGTCATAGGCACTCATACCACTACACCACACTGGCTCCCAGGGAATGCATAGGGATTTTAAAAGTCCCACAATCCGGCCTTAATGGGCAGCAGCACTATGAGCAACGGAGGTCTGATCTCCTGACTCAGGACATAGAAGACTGACATTTCCACTTCCACCACCTGCCAGTGATCTCTGGTGCATGGAGGAATTGTGACAGGGATCCTCCTTCTGATTCTCACATTGGAGATTGCTTATGGGAGAGGGGGTGGAAACATTCCAATCAAGGAGGAGAACAGATGTCCATCACTCCTAGCAGCTGCTGCCTGGTAAGATAAAATTGTGGATTTGGGCCAGGAGATGCTACTTAGTTAAATATACTAATCCAAGATTCTAGAGCATCTACATAGTTAAGTAAACTTAGTTAGGTATACTTAACTGTCATGTCCCGTGAGTCTAATGAGGGTATGGAGTCAGAGGAGGAGGAGGACATGGCAGAGAACAGCACTATTGACCCTGGCACAGGTTTATCTACACCTGTGCCAGCAGTGAACCCTGCCAACCTGGAGGCTCAAGCAGAAGAAGAGCCTGGTCCTAGTGGGTTGGCACCAGTCCCAGCAGAGAGCCCTGCCAATTCAGATAAGGAAGAGGAAGAGGAGATGGACTTACCTCCACCATCATTTAGCCAGCAGAGATCCCAAAAGAAAGCTCAAAGAAGATCGCTGAGGATTTATCAGAAACACTGGCTTGTCAAAAAGCAGCTGACAAAGCCTTGATTGCTATATATACCAGTACACTTTGGGGAGCCACAGAGGCTTTGATGGAGATCAACTGATCTTCCTGGCGAAAGCTTCCTGCTGGTTGTCTTTGACCCTGTGTTCCTGTTGCCTTGCTTCCTGTTGCCCTGATTTGTGTTTAGACTTTGGACTGTTCCTGACTATGCTGTTGCCTGATCCTGTTGACCCACAGGACTTGTTTTGACCCACACAGACTGCTGTAAGCCCCTGACTTTTTGGACTGTGTTGCTAGACTAAGGACTTTTTCGGACGAAGAAAAATAACGCAAGCAGCCTCTCCAGCTTGCGAGGCTGCTGCGCTGCAAATCACCCCTTTCGTATAACGCTCGCCCCTGCTGGTAGCTGAGCATCATATTTCATTGATTTTTACTCACGATCAATGGTGTAGTGGTTTGAGCATTGGACAATGACTCTGGAAACCAGGGTTTGGATCGCCGCTCAGCCATGGAAACCCACTTGGTGGCCTTGGGCAAGTCACACTCTCTCAGAGGAGGGCAACGGCAAACACCCTCTGAACAAATCTTGCCAAGAAAACCCTGTGATAGGTTCACCTTAGGGTCGTCATAACTCAGAAACAACTTGAAGGCACACAACAACAACAACAACATACACAAAGTCATAAGAATGTATCCATGTTTTAAATAAAAAGGCAATGTGAGTAGTTTGTATGTGTAATTATAAAACAGCTCAACAAAAGCCATCAAGGGTGATCCAGCTAAGAGCATGTTGTGATAGCCTAGCTTAGTTTTCCAAAGGCTAAACTAACTCAATGGGCAATTTACATTTGGGTAGGACATGTATAAAATCTCCTTTTCTGATTCACTGGCCTCTGCTACCTATTTTGCATTCAGTTTTTACGTGAATGACGCCAGTAGCTGTCTGAGAAAAGAAAATCATATGAAAAGGAAAAGGGAAGAACAATAAAGAATCAGAAATCAAAGACTTTGAAGAAAGCAAAAACAGGCAGAGGAAGCTGTCAGAAGATGAGCCAAATTTAAATGCTCAATATAATGCTGAAGTAGAAGACAGATGTCTCCTGTGAAACACTCAAAGACAATAAAGAAGTCTTTTACCCACCAAGTAGAAACCTACATCTACTTACCATTTGGGGTTGTTTCATGTGCATTCCAGTACGCTTCCCTCATGGAAACATTTTCCTGAGGGAAAAGAGTATGCAAGCATGAAAATTATGCTCTGATTTTGGGTGATACCTGAGGTGAAAATACAGGTCTTTGATGATTGGCAAAGCCATTGTGTCGTGTGCGACCCAACGCCACTTAGGTTCTCTATCTGTATTGCTTTGGCTTGTGAAACATTCCACAAATATTATGTTTTATTGTTCTTGTTCATTTTCACTGGCTTTCTCTGATGGAGAGTTACAAATGTTTTATAAGGGCCTTCACCCTGGGTTGGGCTTATTGTCTTTAACAATCCAAGCACCACATCTTCCAGTTAATACACACCACATTCAACAATAACACTATAGACTGGGATCAAATATGCCAGAAATAATTTACATGTTTGAGCTGTGTGTGTCCCACCTGGTTTCACAGGGCATCCACCATGCATTTTTAAGATACCAAGAGGCCTCTGAATGGAATTGTTCTTGCCTGCTCTCTAACATTTGACAGAGGAAAATAAATACAATTGTTCTGTTTTCAGCTAACAAAGGGTTCACATATCTGAGCTGTACATTGCCAAGTTCTTGAGTTATCATTTGTATGCTTCTGTGTCCTTTATGCATTTCAAACTTGTAAATGTACAAGTTTATAAAGATTTATGAGATCAGAAGGATATATTTATTTCTTATTTAAAGAACATGGGGCTCAAACAAAAACAGAGAGCAATCCAAAATAATGAGCCACATTGGTTGAATCTGGTGGCAGTGTGTAATGTTCCTAGAAGAGGATTGTTGCATTAGGATGTTCTCCTATAGAGGCCCAGTAGAAACAAATGGGACCAGGCCTAGTTCTTTTAATTTGGGCATGTACAAAAGAATGTCCTGTGCCTCATTTGAAAAAAATAATTTCAACAAGTAAAACCTGCTACAAAATGTTGTGATATATTTCCTACAGAAGTAATCTTACTCAGGTGTGCATATAGTTTTAAAACATGGAATTATAGTGTCACAGAGTTGGAATCATAGAATCAGAGTTGGAAGAGACCACAAGGGCCATCCAGTCCAACCCCTGTCATGCAGGAATACACAATCAAATCATTCGCAACAAATGGCCATCCAGCCTCTGCTTTAAAAACTCCAAAGAAGGAGACTCCACCACACTCTGAGGCAGTGCACTCCACTTCTGAACAGCTCCTACTGTCAGAAAGTTCTTCCTAATGTTTAGGTGGAATCTCTTTTCCTGTAGTTTGAACCCATTGCTCCATGTCTGAGTCTCTGGAGCAGCAGAAAACAAGTTTGCCCCATTCTCAGTATGACAGCCATTCAAATATTTAAACAGGGCTATCATGTCATCTCTCAACCTTCTCTTCTCCAGATTAAATATACCCAGCTCTCTAAGCCACTCCTCATACGGCATGGCTTCCAGAGCTCTCACTGTTTTGGTCGCCCTCCTCAGGAAATGTTCCAGCTTCTCAATATCCTTCCTGAATTGTGGTGTCCAGAACTGGACACAGTATTCCAGGTGTGGTCTCACCAAAGAAGAATAGAATGGCACTATTACTTCCCTTGATCTAGACACTATACTCCTATTAATGCAGCCTAGAATCACATTGACATTTTTAGCTGCTGCATCACACTGCTGACTCAAGTTCAGCTTGTGGTCCACTAAGGACTTTTTCGGACATTGATTTACTGTGCCAGAAAGCTTGTAACACTCACAATGCTGCTGCACGGCAGGGGACGATTTCGTACGACGCTGTTTCAATACCGCGAGAGATTGGAGGCAGCCGTGCCATAGTTGGCCAATTTTTATTCACAGGCAACTTCCATGAGTAAAAAATGGCCAAATATAGCGCAGCTGCCTCCAATCTCTCGTAGAACTGACACAGTTGATTTCGGCAGGGGGACAGCGTTGTACGAAACGGGGGCCCTGCCGCACAGCAGCATCACAAGTGTTACAAGCCTTCTGGCACAGTAAATCAACGTCCAAAAAAGTCCTAAGACTCCTAGATCCCTTTAGCATGTACTGCCATCAAGCCAGCTGTCACTCATCCTATATCTGTGCATTTCATTTTTACTGCCCAAGTGTAGTATCCTATATTTCTCCCTGTTGAAATTCATTTTGTTAGTTTTGGCCCAGCTTTCTAATCTGTTGAGGTCATTTTGGGTTCTGATCCTGTCCTCTGGGGTATTAGCTACCCCTCCTAATTTGGTGTCATCTGCAAACTTGATAAGCATACTTGCTATTTCCTCATCCCCCCTCTCTCTGGCTTTTCTTCGCAAACGAAGATTCAGGAAGGACTCATCCTGCGCTTTCTGCAAGCACACTGATGACTAAAAAGGCCAATCCAATATAAACAAGTCCGGTTGCAGAAAGCACAGCAGAAAGTCTCCTTGGGTGATGTTTCCGGGTTGTGATTCTTTCTGCGTTGTCGTTTCTCTTCAAGACTTGTTTGGCGTGAGTTCTCAAATAAAGCTGCAGCATTGTGGATACTGCGTCTCCATGCCTCCTGATGTGAGGCCAGGGCAGACCATTGTTGGTGATCAGTTTGGCTGAGCCTGAGATGTTGTTTCAGGGAGTCCTTGTATCGCTTTTTTGGAGCGCCCCTCTTACGCTGACCTGTGGCGACTTCACTGTAGCATACTATTTTTGGGAGGTGATGGTCCTCCATCCTAGACACATGCCCTGCCCAGCGCAGCTGTGTTCTCAATATCATGGCCTCAATGCTGGTGCTCCCTGCTTGCTCAAGGACAGCAACATTCGTCACATAGTCAGTCCAGTGTATATTTAAGATTGTGTGTATACAGTGCTGATGAAAGTGTTCGAGGAGTCCAAGTCATTGATAAAAATGTTGAATAGCACTGGGCCCAGGACAGAACCCTGTGGCAACCCACTAGTCACTTCTCCCCAGGATGAAGAAGAGCCATTCAAAGGATCATCTAGTCCAACACCCTACTTGTGCAAGAATGCACAGCAAAACATCTCTAAGAGGAGGCTATCCAACATCTTTTAAAAAATCTTCCAGGAAGTAGAGGCACCTGGTGCAATCTATTCCATAGATGAACAACTCTTACTATCATGAATTTCTTTCTAAAGTTTAATTAAAATCTCCTTTCTTACAATTTCAACCTATTAATTTGGGTTCTATCCTCTGAATCAGGAGAATTGATCTTCCAAATGACAGCTCTTCAGATATTTAAAGATGGCTATCATATCACCTTTCAATCTGCTGCTTTCCAAGCTAAATGCTCCCTCAACCATCCCTCCTACAGTTTGGTTTCCAAAGCCTTTTCCATTATTGAGCCCCACCTCTGGACATATTCTAGCTTGCCAATAAATTACTTAAACCTTGGTGCCTACCATGTGTAGTCTGATGAAAGCAGAGTTGTACCATCATTTCCCTTCTGGACAATATAGTTGTTGATGCAGCCTAGAACTGTGTTGGCTGAAAACCTCTTTTATTATTTTTAACCTTTCTTGCAAGCTTGAGCTCATTCTGAACTTTAGCTGTCCTGACCTTCTCCCTACAAACACTGGCTATGCATTTTTAAATCTCCTTTCTTCTTCCCCATTTTTACAATCTGCTCATCTGAACACTCCATTTCAATAGTTCTGAGCCTTTTGTAACCTAAATTCCATCAATCAATCCTCCCACCACACAAACAGTTCACTTTTTCCAAGAAGAACATTTATACATTTACAGTCATTTGTACAGTTATATTTCTTATTCATGGTACATTTTAAGGAGATAAAAACCTGCAACATTGCTGGGAGTTAACCAACTGACAAACAAGAAATGATAACAATTCAATTAATAGTTGGAAATTGTAATAATGTGAAGTTGAAGGCTTTCATGGCCAGCATCCATAGATTTTCCTTAGTTTTTTCCTGGGCTTTGAGGCTGTGTTCTGGAATAGTTTCTTTCTAACGTTTTGCCTACATCTGTGGCTGGCATCTTCAGATAATGTCTGAATCCCAGAGAATCTCTGAAGATGCCAGCCACAGGTGCAGGCAAAACATCAGAAAGAAACTTTTCCAGAACATGGCCTCACAGCCTGGAAAAAAACCCAAGGAAAATCAATTGTAATAATGTTGCTGACACTGCTCAAAAGCTATACATGGGTCATCCATGAAAGTTAAGTTCAGCAGAAGATGGGATGTCACACAGGCAGGAGGACATAGGAGTTGAAGGAGAGCAAATTTTAAGTACTTGTTGGGTGCCTCAAGAATCGGGGGAAAGTCTATGGTAGCCTCAAGAATTGCATCCAGTCTGTTACTTCAGATATGGAGAGTTGCCTTCCTTCCTTCCTCAGTTATTCCTTCTCATTCCTACTGATCACATGTCTAGTCTCATACAACATTTCAGAAATTAATTGTCACCAATTTCCACTGAACTGTTTTATCATTATTTAGGAGTTATAGTTAAAGTGCTAAAGTGCTTTGCAATATAACACTATGAACATTTGGGTCATTTTTATTTTAGTGCCAGGGTTGTTCTTTCCCTTGCTTGATCTCTGTTGAATTTGTGTCCTAGAAACAATAGCTGTGATTACTGGTGGCAGCCATCTTTACCACTGCCAAAATACTACAGACATACAGTCAAATCGAGATATGTTTCATTTTGGAAAATACTATGTTAATTTAAACTGACCTGGGGGTGAGGAGTGCCAGGAGCTCCCAGAAAATACTTCAGAATCAAGGAAGCATCATGTACAACCTCCAAAATAAAATCAGAAAGCAGAGGTACAAAACCTGAGACTTCTGGGGGGTGGGGTTAAAATCCAGGTTGAGGCAGCCATTATGAAAACTCTACATCCCACTTACATTACTTCTGCAGCCCACTGGTGGTACACATACTACAGGTCAGGAACCACCACTTAAATCCATCCCAACTCCCACTCTCTTTTCCATTTTTACTTTCCCGGCTGGCATTCAACATTCTGTGGTTACTGAACTGCTCCATCCTCATGTGGGACTCGGTTCTGGGTATGCAAGGAGTAGTTGAAAATATTTGAAAAAACTATTTTAAAAAAACAAAACAAAAAACCCTGATACTCAATAGAGTACCAGAAAATCCTGACAAGGACATTCCTGGATAGATAAGAATTGTCACAGTTCAGGACTTATTCTGTGCAAAGATCGCACATGGGTTTTTGGCACACAAAACAGCATTTTCTGTAACTTTCTCACAGCTGGAAGAAAATTGGTAAAATTACTTCTTGCTTCCTTTCAGAACAAAATTAGCAAAGAATTATATCCCTACTAGCTCCCTTAGGGTGTTTCCTTTCAACACCCCCTTACTTTTGAAAAATTCGGAGGGAGCCACAAGCACGCTGATGACAGTTCATTCTTATTTTGGAATGCCCATGTTTTGGCACTTGCTACCTGAGTTCACTACTATGGGAGTTGATTATATATTTCCTCCTTCATCGAAATAACAATATTTTCACATTTTGACACCCAGTATTTTTTTTAAAATTCATACACATATTAACATATTAGCCTGTGGTATCTGCCATCATCCATTGTTACCCTAAGAGGCAGGGAGCGCTTTAGAGACCCACCAGTGACATCAAAGTCTAGATGGGGGAATTATTCACTCGAACAGTATGCCTATGAGAGGAGGGTAACTGCAGGGACCTTTTCACCTATGTATACCAGTACTAACTGCAGAGAACTCCAGATTAAAGTGAAATAAATTGTTTTTATTGGAAATAACACAAAATGCATTCACACATGCAATTCACATTCCTAAGAAACACACAAGGCTATCGAGGAGTAAGGCAGACAGATTGGACAGAGGGAGAGATTCAAGAAAATAGAGCAATAGTTCCCAGTGTTGAAGAGCAGAGTTTTAGGTAGTGAAGTACTCAAATAGAAGTCTGAGGGTGGCACAGGAGGTTCTCATCTGGGGGATCGGTGCCAAGAAAGAGAGTGGCAGGGTTTGTCCACTGTGGCACACCTTTCTATTGTTGGGGGACTAATATTTATACACTGTTTCATATCCTGAAGGGGTACTCTGGCTAGAACAAAGCCTGAATGATTTTCTCACCTGGTAAACAAAGGAAACCAAAATTTGACTGATTGTGTTAACACTGATTGTGTTAATGGCTGGGAGATAGCAATTGATAGGTTTATGACAACCTTGCAATGCAGGACAGCAGGGGATTCCGAGGTGAGCTCTCCTTGGGATTGGGGTTGGGAAAGGTCACTTAATTGTTTGTCACTTAATTGTTTGGTTGTAGGACTCATTGGTGATGTGCCCAAGAAGGAATTTGCACATACCTCCATAAATAACTTTTTTTACTAAGGGATTTCCGTACAATCCTAATATGGGCTTGTTTCGCCAAAATATTTCTAAGACACATCCTAGGTCAATGTGACATTGACCTGATGTCTTTTTGGTTCACCCTGGCCAACTTGACCCTGAAAAGTATCCAATACTAACAATTATGAGATATCAAGGGAGGGGGTAGTAGGGCATACTAACACCATTCACCCAAGGATTGCTGCCATGCCATGGACAGAGAGTACACAGTGCACAGTGGTGGGGGCAGGAGGGCTGCCTTGGCAAGTTGATTGCTCCAAACACCACCTTGGGAAGATGGTTGGGTAAGAATCCAGGCATGGTAGTCCTTTCAGAATTGCTGCTCAGCAATTAGGGGAACCAAAGAGCATTTTCCTGTATGTTTTTCCAATGATAGAATAATAACAGTAATGGTAACATGTCATTAGTGAGTAATTCATCAAGTTACTTTTTGGACTTCAGTAAAAGTAACAAATAATGACTTTTGGGGTAATCAGAGTAATGAATAAAATAACTAGTCAGCAGGAAAAATGAAATACATAAATATAAGATGGGTGACACCTGGCTTGAAAGCAGTATATGTGAAAAGGCTCTAGGGGTCTTGGTGGATCACAAGCTAAACAAGTTAATGGTATGATGCAATAGCCCAAAAAGCCAATGCAATTCTGGGCTGTATCAACAGAAGTGTAGCATCCAGGTTGGGGAAATAGCATTGCCTCTCTGTTTTTGATTAATCAGACCTCAGTTGAAATACTATGTCCAGTTCTGGGCACCACAGTTCAAGGATATCGATAAGCTGGAATGTGTCCAGAGAAGGGCAACCAAGATGAACAAAGGTCTGGAAAACAAGCCTTATGAGGAACAACTTAGGGAGCTGGGGATGTTTACCTTAGAGAAGAGAAGACTAAAAGGTGACATCATGGCTAACTTTTAATATCTGAAGGGATGCCATGTAGAAGATGGAGCAAACTTATTTTTTGCTGCTCCAGCAACTAGAACATGAATGAATGGATTGAAATTACAAGAAAAGAGATTTCACTTAAACATTGCCTCAAAGAGTGCTGGAGTTTCAATCTTTAGAGATCTTTAAACAAGTTGGATGGGCATCTTTCAGGAGTGCTTTAGCTGTGTGTTCCTAAGATTCTATGATTCTAGGTTTGTTTGTTTTTAAGTACCATTCCAATGTCTGTTCTTTCTTTCTGGGGCAGTTTTGGAAGGTTGGTCTCTTGGGACTCGAAAAGGTCAACAGAAGTATCTTGATGGCCCATCAGCCAACTGGGAGCCAGTCGCATTGTTATAAAATCAGCATTGTAGATGTGGTACCTTCTAGGTGCATTAATATTCTGCAGATTTTGCAGAATAGCTGTAGTTTCTAGAATTCCTTGAAGACAGCCCTACATAACACCTCAACTGTTATCCTGAGGGTCAGACTATATGTTTATAGGAATGTATATTACCAAAGATTAATACTTTTTTTTGAAAATTAAGTTTGTTTTTACTTTTCGATAATCACAAAACAACCTAAATGCAAAATACAGTGGTGAGGAAAATCATGTTCTATTGCAAACAGATGGCTTCCCTACTTGAGGGAGCACCTTTTCCCAAAACATGGCATGGGTATTATCTATTTTGATCCTGAGTGCAATGAGACAGTACAGCCCTAGCCAGATGTCTGCACCAGGTTCATACATATTCCACTCAACAATACTTCATCTTATTATTTTCAGTCTCTTTGCTCTCATCTAGTCCATTCATCCTGTCCTATATATGTAAAGTAATTGACAAGTAAACAAGATCATATAGCACCACAATATTCATGACAGTGATACGTCAAGATACAGATTGTCTGCAATGACAGATTGACTGCAACAACAACTTTGGCCCTCTAACTGTGTGTGTGTGCGTGCACATATCCCCACTGGAGGTGAATAATACTGTAATTCATTACGACTGCATATTCATATCCTGTAATCCTTTCTATGTTGTTTCAGGTCAAGCTGGCAACTGTCCCAGAAAATGGTATTTTCTAGGCTGAGAAGTTGTCAACTGATTTACCAAAATTATGCCAATTTTATGCCAGTCAGTGATTTAAGTCCCTTTATTTAAGTTGATCTCCATTTAGAACCAAATTCATGTATATCTGTTTGGGATGTGTCCCTCTAAAGCCAAAACACTGGTCATTACAGAGCTTTGGAAATTGCCTTTTTGGAATACAGCTCCCTGAATCCCCTAGCCACATGACCAGTGGCCAGGTTGCCTTAGGGATTCTAGAAGCAGTAATCCAAAATGAAAGGTTTTCCAAACTGGCTATTTGTATTGTAATTTCCATTCCAGGATCCCCAGATACAACTTCAATATGTCTGGGATCTGTGATACCATCACAATATTGTCAGCAGTCTCACTGCTACATATACTAGCACACCAAACCCAATGGACAAAAAGGAAGTAAAAGAAAAACAACAATAGCCACAATTTATTTTAAGGAGTTTGAGGCAACATGGTGAAAAAGAATCACTCTAGGCTCAATAGCAGTTGGTTTTGCTTTGAATGATGGCTTCTTGTGGCCACAGTTTCCACAACGATGTTGTGTCCTATATGTGTTCAAATGAACCAGCCCCTGAAATAGATCAAGTGAGGTCTGTAGGAGCTATTTTAATAGCTGGAGTTTGTTCCCTTTAAACTTTATCATGTGATGGAAGAAAGCAGTGGAGGAGAAAGAACAAGGTAATATTATTTTAGCACACATTGCTTGCTCCAAGCTGTGTTTAGTACACATTCCTATCGCCATGCAAAGATAGATATAAATCTCAAGTGCCCTTTCTTGATCCAATCTCCTGCAGAGGCAACTAGAAGCTGTTCATGGGGGAATTTGCCACAGTAATCCATGATCCACCTGGTCTCGGAAATCAGATGATGCTGAACAGTCAATCTGGTACTGCTGAATAATATGTGGACCTGTTTTCCTCAACCTTGGAAATCCAGTGTTTGGAAGGTCATGTCCTTTATATCAGAAGACTTCTGGCTTCTCACCAGCCATCAGCCCCTACAATAGCATAAGAACATAAGATAAATCCTACTGAATTACATCAGAGACCTAGCTAATCCATCCTTCTGTACGTGCAGTGCCAGCTAGATACCTATGGGACCTTCGCAAGCAGGAAATTAGTACAAGAGCAACTCCTAGTCATGCTCTCCATTGAGTGAGCTGCAAAAGCACACTGCCTCTGCCATTTGAGGGGTTATATCCATCATAGTACCCATTCATAGTTTCATTCCCCATCAGTCTCTTTTTGAAGCTGTCCAAGGTGGTGGTCACTACTATGTTTTTGGTAGCAATTCTGTAATGTAGCCATGCACTCCTGTGAAGAAGTGCTTTCTTTTATCTGTCCTGCATCTCCTCCCATTCAGCTTCAGTTCTAGTATTATGAGAGATAAAGAAAAGCATCTCTTGTTTCACCTTCTCCATACCATGAAAGATTTTATACTTCTCTACCATGTGTCTTACTGGCTCCCCCCACCCACCCAAAACTATGTAAACTCAGCATTGCAACCGCTATCAGCCTGTAAGCTGCCTCCCTCCCTTCAGTCCCCTGAAAACACATACCCAAAGTCAAGGAAGACTGGAGGCAGTCTTCCATGTACTGACATGGATGTGTCAGTACATACAGTGCTAAAGTACACTGACCCCAATTTTTTAAAAGCTAAGAGGTCAAAAGGAGTTAACATATCCCAGGCAACAAATTCAGCAGCAGATGTGTCTTATAAGACAATAGACTAACTTCTGGAAGCCACAGAACTTGCAGATGTGAACCTTCAGCTTGAGATCCTAAGAGACAGGGGTCAGAGTTAATCACAGAGTCTCCGTTTTTTCTCTCCATGCTTGAAAGGGCAAAGGAATCAAACAGCTAAAGGAAAACTGTGGGACACACACAACCCTTTCCATATTAGTCACTAGAGTTTGGCCATTATCTCTTGCCAAAGGTATAATCTCTTTCAGTTATTGCCTACAACATGTTACATGACTCAAACTTTAATTATCCTCCGCTTACAGATAATTTTGCAGATACACTTTTTGCTCAAAGTACATCCTATCCCCATGTTCTTTGTCATCATCAAACCACTTAACTCGGAAGGCGCTGTAGCACAAACATAATTGGGTCTAATTTTGGAGTGAAGAGGTTGTAGGATGCAAAACGTCTGAACCCAGAAGATTTTTTCCATCAAGGAAATTGACAAAATTATCCCACATCTCTTAAAATGTTGAGATAGAAGCAGTTCAAACAACATAACTACTGCCACCCAAATTTTGTTTTTCTGCCACCGGTTTAAAAAAAAAAGTGAGTTGTGGGAAGAAAACGACTGTTTTTAAATATATATATATATATATATATATATATATATATATATTTGTGTCCTAGTGTAAACCACCACCACCCCAGGATGATCTAAATTGTTTGTGGACTGAAAGTCATAGAGAATAACAACCACCACCACCACCAAAAAAATTATGTTATTTATAGGCCACCCTTTAACAACGGTTTCTTTAGAAGCAGCTTGTAAGAAGTAATTTAAAATTCAGTAACAAAAAAGAAGAGACAACAATCAACATATAAGACAGGGGAGGGGGAGTCACAGAAGTTAAAAAACAACTTAGAACTAAGGTAAATAAAAAGCCTGGGAAAATAAAAAGGTCATCACTTGACACCAAAAACACCAGGTTTATGTGTCGGGTGAGTCTCTCTGGGAGGACATTATACAGCCAGGATGCCACCATTAAGACAGCCATTTTCTCCATAGCTCCCTGCTGTAGGTCACTTGGTGAGAGCCCTCAAAGAAGGGCCCCTAAATATGATCTCATACCCTTTGCTCCCCTCCCAGTAGCCTTTGACCCCTGACAAAGGTTCTCCAGTGTATTGGGGCAGAGATTGGAAGTAATGCATCACAAAGAATGAGTTACTTGTAATTAATTCTTTCTTACAATAAGGAAGGCATAAGTCACTATTATTATGATTTATTTATTTGAGTATTTATACCTCACTCTTCAGCTACAAAGGCTCCCAGAGCAGCTTACAAAACTGGTTAGCAACAGCACTTGCACATCTACACCGCTTTATACTGCTAGGCACTCTCTGAGCAGTTTACAATGGGTTAGCTAATTGTCCCCACAAGCTGGGACTCATTTTACTGTCCTATGAAAGGATGGAAGGCTGAGTCACCTTTGGAGTCCTGCAGGATCGAACTCACAACATTGTGGCTGCAGCATCAGCATTTTAACCGCTGTGCCACCATGGCTCCCTACCTGAATTCACTCTGTGACATGGTTCTTCTGTAACAGTTTTAGCCTGCATCTGCACTGTAGAAATAATCCAGTTTGATACCGCTTTAACATGCCTTGGCTCAATGCTATGGAACTTTGGGATTTGTAGTTTTGTGAGATATTTAGCCTTCTCTGTCAGAGAGCTCTAATGCCACAACAAACTACAAATCTCAGGATTCCACAGCATTGAGCCATGGCAGTTAAAGCAGTGTTTTCATAGCCTTAATTGTTTTCATAGTTACAGGTTTGTGTAGTCTCACTGCTTAGCTACATTTTGGGCTATAGCCAGTGGCTTTAGCACTCTGATGTTTTAAACTTTTGAATATGGTGAAAGCAAAGCATTATGTTTTTAAAATTGTAACTATAAAAGCATGTGTAGTGATTTGTGTGCTGGACTACAACTTGGGAGACCAAGGTTCAAATCCCCACTCAGCTATGGAAACCCACTGGGTGACCTTGGACAAGTCACATTCTCTCAACCTCAGAGCAAGGCAAAGGCAAACCCCCTCTGAACAAATCTTGTCAAGAAAACCCCTTAGGGCTGCCATAAGCGGGAAACAACTTGAAGATGCTCAACAATGACAACAACAACTATAACAGCAACTAACAAAATGCGGAAAATTGGAACTGCTTTTTTCTAAAACTAACATTACACCTTCTGGATTGGGGAACACCTCTGAATGTGGCATTAGACTTGTGCTGGAAGGAGGAATGCCACAAATCAGGCAGAGACATCAGGGAGAGGAGCTCCCACTCATGGAAGGTGCCTCTCTTCAGTTTTCAGTAATCCACCTTCAGTCCTCTGTATCACACCACATTCCTTTCTGGAGCATCCCCAAACCTTCAGACATGAGAGAGAGCACAAGAGAAAAGAATGAGCAGAAAAGTCACTTCTTCCAACCTCTTTCTATCAAGCTCTGTACAGTCCAAGTCACTAGGGGATGGGAACATCCAAAGGTCTGACTGGGAGATTTCTAGCATCCTGTTAGTGACATACACAGGTGTACATTATGCTATACATTTGGAGTGGGGGTGGGTTATACAATGTGCAATGTTTGCCTCCAAGTGACAATGGCATCAGCAGAGTTGTGCATGTGGGATCATTGCACTTGTGATAGTACATGAAAGTACACAGAGCTTCCGTGCATTGCCTCTGTGCATTATGCATTGCAATTGAACAACGGTTTGTCAGTCATTCACATTGACCCTTGATTCACATACATTGCACTATGCTGGTATTTCGTATAGAGACTTCATAATGCTAGTATAACATAACTCTGCCAGTGGATATTTATGCTATGCTGAAACAAAGGATCTCAGTTGTAGTTTCCAAATTAACTTTTCCAAGCTTTGAAATGGTGTATGCTTTTTCCACAGTAGGGATTGCCTTCAAAGAACTATTCTGTCTAGTCTCATTCACAAGAGGGTAGGAGTGGCCATTTTATGACAGTAGTTGCCACCCCTGTAGTTGCTATAAAGACTTACATATTTTTTAAAAATAAAAGCCAGTTATTAACTACTGGGAGGTATTTTGGTTTATTAAAAATTAATTAATCTTACAGGTGCAAATCCAGTCACATTTTTGTTATATAGGTCTAACAGGGAGCCCATTCCACCAGAAAATACAAGTGCCTCAACTTATGAAGTACAGCATCTCTGCATTTATTTTTCTTTCTCCTTCTGGGCATAAGACTACCCAAGTATCCTAAAGAATGGACAGGGGAAGGAATAGATCTATGTAAAATGGATACAGTGGTCCCTCCTGATCCACAGGCTCCAGATCCACAATTTCGAGCGACCACAGATCATCATGTCCTATATTTAAAATGGCAGCAATGTGAACTGTCATGCTGTTCACATGCACGTCGCTGCCATTTAATAATATGGGGCTTGATCATCCACATTTTTGTCATCTGGAGTAGGTCCCGGAGATCCGGAGGACCCATTGTATATGCTAAGATAGATAGATAGATAGATAGATAGATAGATAGATAGATAGGCAGGCATTTAGAAATATATATTCATTTACATCCTTCCCTTCATCTAAAATGTTTTAAAATAATTTAATTAGTATAATTTCAATGTAACTACAATGCATCTTACCATAGCAGTGAAAGCTATGATGATGTGACTTGCATGCCTACTAAAGTCTACTCTCCAGGTGCTAACTGCAACTTCAGGACCCCTGTTTTCCTTTCTTGGGGATAAACTGGACTTTGACTGCACAGTGCTTCAGAGGACGACTTCAAATACAGAACTGACCTCTGTAAAGTAGGAAATGTGACCAATTTCTGCAGAACTGGTGTGAATTTGGAGTTTCTCATCATAGGATTGTCACAGTAAAAGATATTCAAAGGTGGTTTACCAGTGCCTCCTTTTGTGCAGTACTAAGAGTTAGCTAAAGTGGCACTAACATTGTCTGAGATTCTCTGCCAGTGTCATGACCCACTACTGCTGCTATGCCTTAGCAGTTTAACACATTTATTTAGTCTGGCTCCTCAGCAAAAGATTATCTGATGCAGGAGACCCTACCAGAAGCAGAGCCTTTTGCCTCACAGGGGTAAACAATCTCACCACCATGGAAAGGTAGTGCAAAATTTAATTTTTTAAGAAGTACTGTCAATTTTTTTTAATGCAGAACACTATTTGTGTAGCAGGATCTGAACCCATTAGGTGTACACCAGTTGTTCAATTATTGTTAGGAAATCCTGTTAGGTTTTAGTTGTTGCCGGGATGGGGCAGAGGCACCAGGAAGACAATAACAATGGCCCCTAGAGTTCTTATTTATGACAACTTACAGCAAGTGATCTATGCATGCTTGGGGTGGAAGTATGGTGTTAATTCTGCTCTTGACATAAAGATCAAGCTGTGTTGTCAACACATTTCCTTGCCTTTCAAACATTCCTTTGAATCTGGAGTCTGCCATCAGCTGAACAAATTTGGATTTCTGCCAGTGGGATTCCATGGAGCTGGATTGCCTCTGGTTTCAGATTCATTTGTAGGAACAGGTGCAAATGGCAAACGAGTAATAGATTGGGACTGAGAGCTGCAGGACCACACTGTAGGAGAATTACAATGGATATGAGATTATTGTTCTCTGCAATGAAGGTAAAAGCAGGTAGAGTTGTCCAGCTCCTAAGTTTTTCTCTAATGCAGCAGCTCTCTGTACATCTTTATTATCTCTTTGTAGCTGTGGCATCAATGAAAGATTTTCTCTTAATGCAAACAATAGAGTCAGTATTATAGCAGACAAGGAAAGGGTACATCCCTGCTTCCTACCTGCTACAGTCTTGATTATTATTACTCTAGAGGTGGAAAGACTATTTGAAACTATTTGAGAAATGGTTGAAAAATGTGCTTCTTGAGTGTCAGGAAACTCTGACAAGAACACTCCTAAATGGGTGGAACCTCTCCAATTCAGGAGTTAATTCTGTGTGCGCACAGAAATGAGGTTTTCTTCTTCAGGAACCATACACACACACATATATACTATATACACACAGAGAGAGAGAGAGCCCTTGGTATCCGCTCGGGTTTGGTTCCAGGACCCCCATGGATACCGAAATCCATGGATGTTCAAGTCCCATTATCTACAATGATGCCTATTACATAATATGGCAAAATCAAGATTTGCTGTTTGGAATTTTTGTTTTTGGAATATTTTCAGTCCATGCATAATGGAATCCATAGATACTGAGGGCCAACTGGAGAGAGAGAGAGATTGAAAGAGAGCACACAAAAGAATCCCAAACTGTGAGCAGTCTTCAGAAACTGCATAGCTTTCTATGAATTTCTCTTGTTATAATTATAATTACTCATTCTCATCTTCAAGAACAAAAGTAACAAAGCTTTACATCCCATACTGACCCATCTACCCTGCAGCTGCTTTTTGCCTTATTTCTTTATGCAAAAATAATGTTAGAAGCTTCTTTTCAGGATTATGCCCCTACAAATTCAATTTACAAAGGACATAGTCACATAGAAGATATAACAGCCACAGTAGCAGACACACAGTTATGAATTCAATTGAAGTCCACTTTATTCTGAAAGATTTTTGCCACTCTTCTAAATGTGCAAAGGAGGCTCACAGTGCTAGGGCAACCACTAAGTAAAGCCCTATCTCTTATTCTCACCAATCTAAGAAATCTAAATGTTAGGCACTTGAGATGCAGATATTACTGTACATGTAGGATTACAGAGCTGATGGTGGTCCCTCATAGCTTGGCCTAAGCAAGTCCAAAGCACATTAAAAACAGCATTCTGCATTGGAACCAGGGATATTAACTGAACTGAGACAAACTATTATGTCTAGTTTGACCTTCACATGTCTGCTTCAGAGTCAGAAGGCATTACAGCACAGAGTAAACAAATACAATATGAATTAATTGGAGCACCAAAGAAGAATCCAGAAGAGTGCCTGTGTTTTGGGATGAGCAGGAAATCCTTCTTAAAATTTTGAAAGGATTTAAATTTAATGATGTTTTAATATGTTTTAACAGTGTTTTAATTTTATTTATTTTTCAGATTTTTAGCTTCTTTTTTTTAGTCTTGTTGCAAACCACTTTGGGTCCCATGTCAGGTGAAAGGTGGGATATAAATAAAATAAAATAAATCAGTCAATGATTATTTGGTATAAGAAAAGGTAAGTACACTAGAATTTCATTTGGAATGCACTGGAGGCAATGCAATTTTTAAATAGGCAGGAATTTTGCATGGAAAGGAGCTTCAAGTACAGACTATTTAGGCAGCTCATGTGTCTTTTAATAATTCCAGCCCTGTTTGCCTATAAAGTGGAGAAAGGAATTCTGGGTGGGTCCTCCTCCCAGATAAAATGGAGTGCCTGTGTGAAGGTACCATACTCTGCCCCCTCAAGTGACCAGATGTACCACTTTACACTATGTAGCCCTCTATTCACTTCAATTCACTCTATTCACCTGGTGGCGCATTGGTTAAATGCCAGTACGGCAAGCCACCACATTGCAAGTTTGATTCCAGAGGGCTCCAAGGTTCACTCAGCCTTCCATCCTTTCGTAGGTTGGTAAAATGAATACCCGGCTTATGGGGGCAATTAGCTAATTCACAGTGGAAGCTGCTTAATGCAGTGTAGATGTGTAAATTGCTATTGCTTAAAAACAGTTTGTAAGCCGCTCTGATAGCCTTGTGGCTGAAGAGCGGGGTATAAATAAATAAATACATAAATAAAATAAGACCCCTGTTCAGTCCAAGTCCAGTGTAAAGAGAAAAAAACTTAATAAGGGAAAGCAGAGTCCTCAGAATTGTTCATCAGTAGCAATGAGCACCCGGCTACCAGATTGAGTGGGCACATAGATCACCTAGTTAGATTCTCCCCCCACTATGGTGAGTAGAGTTGCCAGACTGGTACTATCCCAGGCCCTGAGATTCCAGGGTCAACACCTGAAACCTAAGGATGTTTCCTGGCGCCATCACAGGGGGCAGCCCTTGGTGTTATTATAGGAGTGAGCTCTGGGGATGTCATTAACCATGGTGCGTAAAGGTTCAACCACAGTTGCTCGAAATATGTCATTTAAAAAAGGGGAACCCAAGGCTAACATAGGAGAATATGCGCACACACTTTTCTTGACCTGAGATTCTTCTCCCTGAGCCTGAGGACTAGAGAAGTAGTCCTAGATCTGGTAAGCCTAATGATGAATAGGCAAACAATATCCATGATTATTCATTTCCAGGCTGACAGGTGGGTTTCCCAATGGTCGGGAAACCTTAGCAAGAATAATAGACCAGCAAGAATTTTGTACAACTTTCTCTGGGTAGTCAACATCCCAAAGTGTTGCACAGAAATTATTGTGCAGAGAAAAAACATATAGGGGTTTTGTTTGTTTGTTTGTTTTTGCACAAAACCGCTACACAAAAGTGGGTTTCCTGCTGAAAATGCTGCTTCCTGTACAGGAAAACCATTTTCTGCATAGAAAATGGGGGGGGGGAATGTAAACAAGCACATTTTTTTCCATAGAATAATTCTCATGCAGTATTTGGGGACATTCAAATACAGGGAGAATGCTGTAGAGGAATATTTGTTTTCCTCCACAGCAGGGAGAAAACTACTTTAATCAAGGATTTACATCCCTATGATAAATTATATTGTATTTACTAAAACAATAACAAAAATTTCTAACTGTACACAGAATTTGAATTGTTATGCAGATCTAAGGCCTCTTTTGTCCTCTTTTCTCGTATATTTCCTTTTATTCAACATATGTACATGTTTATCATAAGCCCCTCTTCCTCCTTACCTTGCTGCACTCCATTGCTTCAAAGATTTTTTTTCCTAGCATGGTTTGTTTCCGGTATTAGGAAAGGTAAATCTACTGTATTGTTCCCTTCGCTTGTACATTCCAGTTTATTTACAAAAATAGATTCCTCCATGGGGAAGCCAAGTGAATAAACATATATGACTCCCAATTGTATCTTGCTTGGCTCTGGCCACCTTTTCAGTAAGCAAGGGATTGTGTGGCTTCTTGTGCCATCCATGTGTTTATAAATGTTTAACATGGTGCTTTGATTTCCATGTGACTCAGCAATACACTTAAAAGGTGAGAAGTTTATCTGTGCTTATTTATGTCCCTTTGAATGCCTGGTAAAATATCTCCTGTTTACTGGGAGCAGTCTGTAAATTACAGCCCAAAGTCAAATATTTGATATCTTTGTTCCCTTTTGTTATATGCCACAATCATGTAGCTTAACCTCGTAAAAAGACCAGCTGCCTGACAGAATTCATATATCAGCAGTCTTAATGGTGTTGCTGTATGAATTATAGTGCCATAATTAGATTCATTAAAACTTAAAATGGAGAAGGAAGAAAAGAATAAGTTTAATAAAACAAAGGAAGCCGTTCAGCTATTGCAAATCATTTGATTACTCACATGGGTCAGCTAGATGATAGTTTTAAATGTGGTTAGCTATGCACCAATGCAAATTTGAGGCAGTGCCCAATTGTACCCATGATTTTCCCCCAAAGGAAAGGGTATGAAGATTTGTAGTGAACACGGACCTTTTTTGTGAATACAAATGGCTATCGCAACTAATTATTGCAATCTTTTTATGTCTTGATGCTTGAATAGTTGAGCTCCTTTTTTTAAACTCTCAATCAAGGGAGCACTAAATCATTTTTGCACTTCAGTTGTCATGTGTTTCCTGTAAGGGTTGCTGCCATGTGCTGCCACTGGTCAGAATACATCAGTGAGCCCATGCTGCCATTGGTTAGAAAACATCTGTTAGCCCATGGTAACTTGCACCATTGCCTATCTCTGGTAGTCACTTTGTTTGCTCCTCTCATGGAGACTTTCCTAGAGGGCTGCATGGCAATTGTTGCTGTTATTCAATCAGCCATGATGGTGATGGAGGTACAGGACCGTCTCCATCGCCTCAGGCAGGCACACCGCAAGCCTGTTCTGGCACTGCTGCAAGAAGATAGTTCAGAGGAAGAAGACAAAATCACTGAGAAACCAATGATATTGGTTGGGACCCAACAGGTACTGTCCTCCCTGCATGGGGAGAGGTGTCATACATTGTTACGTGATTGCTGATGGTGGGTTTACCTATAACCAGACAGTGGTGGGAGAAATTTGTTATGTGGATTTGGTCTGATGAGCAGTGGCAAAAGTACTTCAGGTTGCCACAGTCATTCTTTATGAAGTTGGTAGAAACTCTTCGTCCAGAGATCGCACAACAGGACACTAATATGAGAAGGGCAATACCTGTCAAGAAGCATGGGGCTATTACTGTTTGGCTTCTTGGCCACTATGGGTCGTATGTGGCAACTTGCTACCTATGTGGGGTCGGAAGGTCCACTGTGGCTTCCGTATTCATCAAGGTTGTTCTGACAATGGAAAAAACTGCTTTTGAGTCTAACGATCTACCTGGGAAATCATTGGAGGATATGTGTGTCTCACAATGTGTCCCTGTTAAGCATGACAGCTGTCTGACTATTTATTTTCCCATTTCATATTGAGGTTAATTATCCCCTTTATATTTTCCACTTTTTGCAAGTGTGTTTACCCGGGAATGTGCTTCAGTTATCAAACGCTACCAAATATTCTTCTCACTACTCCTGGTGTGGCTCTGTATGTATATATGTTTGTGTATGCATGTTTTGATTTCATGAAGTGTTTCAAGACCTGTAACCCCACCCCCTTTTATTCTCTTTACAGAGAATGGATGGCTTTGAAGACTAGGTTTCCCACAAGTGATTGTGGCACTGGACAGTTGTCATGTAACTGTAGTTCCTCCTGTCAGGCAGGGAAATGAGTACATCAACTGCAAGAACAGCTACTCCATCCTGCTTCAGGGGACATGTGACCACACAGGATGGTTCATTGATGTAGAGATAGGTAGGAGTGGGAAAACACATGACACAAGGATGCTTAGGATCTCTGCTTTCTATGAGACAATGGAGGCTTGGAAATATGTACCTGGTAACCCGTCTATAACTATTCTAGGAAAACAGATTGGCCCTCTTGCCTTAGCCGATGGGGCTTACTCTATAAGAAAGTGGCTTCTAACTACATACAGAGGTAGAACCACACCAAGGCAGGCACTGTACAATAAGCACCACAACTGTGCTAGAAATGTAATTGAAAGGATGTTCATTAGATTGAAAGCATGATGGCAATGTTTGACAGCTTCCCTTGAGGTAGCAGAAGAAAATGTGTGTTCTGTTATTAGTGCTTGTGTCACCCTCCACAATATTTGTGAGATGCAGGGCAGAGTGTTAGATGATAACCCTATGTGGGTATGAGCTTATGTTCTGAACCCCCTTGGGTCTCCTCTTGTAAACATAGAGGCCCAAAAGAAACAGGAGGGTGAGGCAGTGTGAGAGGTGCTTACTGAATACAGTGGGGATATTTCTAGCAATGGTTTAAAAGTGAAATTTAAAAAAAAGTAATGCACCACAATTGTCTTTCCCCAGCGGAAAGGGAAAATAGAAGAAAAGGTTTAAAAAGAACCCTGAAAGTTTGTATAAAGGAGTGAAAACCAGAAAAGGGGAGTATGTGCACAGGCAACAATCCACTATCAAAGACAAAAAAAAAAAAAAAAAGGAGTAATACCCTGCCCTGCTCCACAGTCCCAAATGGGACTGTTATGTTGGATTTGGGTTTAAAAAAAAACCCTACTTCCAATCATACACATAAAAAAAATAGGAAGGGAACACTCTGTCCCCATCAAAAACCCAACCCATAACTGCAATGCATCAGCATGATAAAGATCAGGAAGGGAAGTTCCTGGGCCCCACCATCACTCCATCCCAATTGCCCAGATCTCCATGATAAAGATCTTGAAGGAAAGGTGCCAGGCCCCGACATAACCCCCAAACAGGAAATGCACATCCACTAGAGATAAAATGGTTGGTGTGCATTTACCTCCCCACCCTTCAAAAAAAGATAGATGCTAGAATACCGGCAGATATTTTCATCCCCCCTGCCATTGCCTGTGCTTATGTTCTGCACACACTACTATTGTGAAGATTGGAAAATGGGAAAAATTAAACACAGGTTTGTAGAAGGATGGCCACTGATACTGTTATGCAAATACCATGACAAAACTAAAGATGGGTGGGAAACAGCAATTAAATGTGGCCAGCCATAGTTTCAATTCATAACAGAAATACATTTCTGATCGAATCACTTACAGAATGAAATACACGCATGCATCTATTGTCAACCATTTCACAAAGGTTTGTTCGATTATAATTGAAATAATTAAATAACTTTAGACCTGTCTTACAAATTTGTGTATCAAACAAGGGAGGAAAGTAACTGTCTGTTGTCGTATCCAGGATTGTTTCCATGAGCGGCGGAGGACTGGTCAGGGCACAAATGGGCAAAACCCCAACTTGCACATGTTGAATTGGTGTGCTTCTCGCAAAATGTTTGGGGTGGATGCTAGCATCCCCCCCCCCACAAAGATAGCTTGCAATTCAGTGAAAAAATGGCATAGTTGCTATAAGTTTCAGTATTATTAATCTTGACTCATTTGGGATTGACTGAGAGGAAGCCGAAATATGACAAAATAAGAATCTAAGGAATTGTATGCAATGATAAGAATGCTTGGGAACTTTGTTGGAATTGAAAATACGATGCCTATAATGTGCAAGGTGATAATTTGGAATTTGTAAATATAAAACACATAGAATTTTGGGGAATATATATAACAGGAGTGGAATATTAAATCTTGTTGTTTAATAAAAAATAAAATAAAAAGGGCATAGCTTCCACATAGTTTCCACTTTGGGAGTTATGGTCCACCACCTCACAGTACCTTCGGTGGAGAGTTTTGTTCTTCATCCAACACTCCTCCACTGTCCTATCACGCCCTTTGCGCTTCATGTCTGCTACAATTCTTTCAAATAGGTTAATATTTCTATGCCATTCCCTGAGTTGGTCCTGTAACTTTTCCTCGCTCCATAGGGAGAGCAGGTCCAGCGTCTCAGCATGGAACCAAGCAATGCCCCTGCTACCCTTCCTAGGATGCCCCTGCGAGACAGTCACCATTTGGTAAAGAAAGGTGAGCTGACTAAAAAGTGGTTGGTGATCGCTTTCGGAGATGGCTTCAGGAAATGGCTTCTGAATGGGTATGGGGATTTAAAACATGCGAGCAGGTCAGGGGTACTGTCCCCTCCCCCTGTCCCGCCCTAGCCCCAGGTATTTCTGATTATTGAAAAATGCACCATATCTTGTAGTGGTAAATTCCTCCCCTCTAGCTCCTTTGCCCTCCTAATTGTGAAGGTCAGTAGATTGGTGATAACAGTGGGTTTCCCTCCCTGGCCCCATTTACCTTCCCTATTGGGAGGGACAATGAGGTGGGGGTAGAATCCCACTGTTATCTCTCATCACTGATAGTAGAATAAGAGTAGGAGAAATCCCCTGACATACCAGAAGATGCTATTGGTGTCACTGGAGGAGGCAGCAGTAGGAACAAAGCACCAGTGGCAGCAACTGAATCCAGCAGTCATTTTATTTCCCAATCATGTTTGAGGCATTATGTGTGGTAAAGGATAGCTGCCACCCATGTAACACACAGAAAGTGAATGATTCTTTTGAATGATCTATTTCAAAGAAATATGACGGTTTTCAGGAATAGCAACAATTGGCATGGCTATTCTTTTAATGTTGTGACACTGATCATCACAAAAAGTAAAACTCCTGTGACCTCTTTCGTCTGACAACCAACTGTTTACAAATATGCAATTTATTTGCATAGAACTGCCATATTATCCATGTATTCAGCAAGGAACTTGCTTGTGACTTATGTGCTCCCTGGCTGTTGGCAGAAGTTTCCCTTTCAGGAACCACACCTTTCTCAAACATACTATGGTGACAACTGTTGATTGCCAAACACAATCACACCAGCTTGAAAATCCAGCCCTTCCTACAAGGCTTTCCTTATCACTGCAACCTGTCTAATGTGATGACCAATAAATCTCTCGGAAATCCAGGAACAACATTTCCTTTGCATGTCAAGTATAGGAACAATCATGAAACTTTCACTTTGAGAAATGTTACAGGGCACCTTTAAAATCAGAAATGAATACCTTGCCAATCAAAAACAAGACCAAAACTGATTGCAGAAGAATGCTCTAAATGGTTTTTAGCCCTATAATATCTACTAGGGGGATAAACATGATGTGGCTTTAACTTCCACTTGCAAGAGAAGAATGATTTTCCATCCTGACTATGAAGAAATTTGTGATTTTTCATAAATTCTTTTAAAAAATGAAGTGAAACAAAATTGCCCCCCTCCCTGGTCAAATATTTTAACATTAAAATACAAGTGTCCTGAACTGGAAACAGAAATAAATAGCCCACTGTGACCCTGAGCTATTGGATATTTATTCCCAACTCTATGATTCTATGATTCTGAGGAATACCATATGGATCTACTGCCATGTGAAGTATGGCAATGGATATATCAAACAGTTGCTGTACCTATATATCTTTTTTTTTAAATGCCATTCACATGTTATCAGAAGTATAGCGACTCTTGCTATAAAATCTGGTAATCATAATTTGAAGCCATCAGAATAGAATAGAAATGGCAACCTCTCACATAAGTTTACAGCATTGTTTTATGTATATGTTTGTTGTTGTGGCTTCAAGTTGTTTCTGAGTTATGGTGACCCTAAGGCAAATGTACAATGGGGTTTCTGTGGCTCAGAGTGTGGGACTTACCCAAGGTCACCCAGTGGGTTTTCATGGCCAAGCAGGGATTCAAACCCTAGTCTACAGAGTTGTAATCCAACACTCAAACTGTTATGCCATGTTGGCTGCTTTATGTAATCCCAATGTGTTCAAAGGAGGTTCCTAGGAGATTATCAGATGTGGTGGAACGCAGAAAAAAAAAAGCATTCCAAACCACATCAGAAGAACACATTCTAGGGGCATAGCACTGCCATGGACAAGGCTTCCCTTTTGTATTGACGGGGACAAGCTGCTAATAAAAAGGGATGCCTTACTCGTGGCTGCGCTACACCCTCAGGACACTGAATGATGTCACCTGATAATGGAGCCCATTTCTGTTCTCGTTGCAATCTACTGACACAGTTTTTGCCATGTAAAATCTCCTAGTGGGTTGGATGTAATCTCCCTAATGGTTTGGATGAATGTCTCCTTCCAGTTCACATCTTATATTCTGTTCTGTCCAATTTTTATTTCAGTCTACTGGCTGCTGTTGTTGTTGTTGTTGTTTTAAAAAAAACTACACAACCCTTTAGTTTCTTACACCATTTCCCCTAACATCCACATTTTGTATGATACCATACCTTACCATATCCAATTTTTTTACACAACTTTTCTTAACAAATGCATTTTTGTACAGCGCTTCCCCAAAAATACATTTTTTTCCTATGCCATTTCTGAACCAGGAAGTGAGGACCCATCAAAGTCTGAGAAATACACACTCTGAAAGATAACTGTATTCCATTCACCCACATGTTAGACTGGAAAGCGTAAATAGGTCAGTTCATTTACAAATTCATACCACAATTCTCCTTCATCCCTACTTCCTAGTCTGTGTATCTAGGACATCAGTCTTCATCATGATTCAGCAACTGCATATTTATCAACAAATAGTGAAAACTTCCCCAAGACATAACCTCCCAGAATGAGGGTTTTGTTCTGTCTAAGTACTATAGCAGAGTGCCTAAACCAAAGACTTTTCTGGCCTATTTGTACTGAGTATTCTCACTGGGAAACTTTTTTTTACAAAACATTTCAATTGGCATAATGCAGCCAGCAGAAACATTTTGTGTGAAGAAACATTGTTGTTTTTGCCTCATCAATGACAACATCTGAGGGTGAAAAGCAAGATGCCAGGTTTTCAGCTTACTACCTAAATAATACACAAAATTTCAGAAGCTTCACAGAGAGATGTGGTTATTTAGCTGTGGAAAAGAAGACAAGGTTCAGGAATTAATTAAAAGTGACAGAAGGGAGGGACTTTGGTTCTGTGCATGTTGTGGGAGGGGAATCTTTTGCCCCACATCATATTTTGATGGCACAATTGACCTATGGTATACATAAATTACCTCTGTTAGGTTTAGTAACCTGTTTAAATGCTTTTGAATCAGAAGGTCTGAGTAAGGTGGAAGGTGACATCACTGTAATATCAGTGTAATGTAAGGGGTTATATAGTGATAGAGAAAAAGAATAAATATCACACCCTTTAACAGCAAACACAGATGATGAGTGCCAGCAGGACCAGAGCCAAAATAAGGACATTAAGAAAGTAGATGAAAAGATTAGACTGTTCAGGGAAAACTGGAGCTTGGAAAAAAGTACCTTTTATGATGAAAACTCCCAGTACAGTCATGTCCCAGAATTCTGAGATTTGTAGTCCAAAAAAGTAACTCTTCCAAGCTCCAAGAAATGCAGAGGTTTGCAAGAATTCTTAAAATCAACCCAAACACCCTCTGCCTCAACAATATGGTCCACAGAGAACAGAGCATCTTTCTCAGCCACAGAGGGCTGGAAAAGAACAACGCAAAAGCAAAGCCTAGAGTAAAATAGAATGGGTTGTTTTAAGTAGGCCTACCTGGCTGGTTTAGGGCGGCTAGCTGTCTGCCTAAAAAGAAACACTCTTCTTAGCAGGTGAGGCTATACTGTCATGTTTTGTTACAGGTCATATAATATTAACAGACATATAAAATTATATCACCCCAGCACATGTACTCAGTCCTTAACAATGATGGTATGACAAAAGATGCCATAGAATTATAGTTTGAGTTTTTTATTTACACACTTAGACACAACTGACTCTAGGAAATATGACTGCAAGTCCTGCCTGGCTGTTGTATCAGTTGCTGGTATGTGTATGTGTTTTTAATTGATGGACAGTTGAATAACTTAAACTTTCATTTCTGGATGTTCTCATAGGCTGGCTGTTTGTCAGAACAGTTAGACAATAATTTGTGTGGTTTTATAATTGCTATACATTCACAGAGAAATTAGAAGGAACAGACATTTATAGCATAGATGTGGAATGTAAAATACTCAAGAGAAAGTTCTCCCAGCCAATGCTGCCAAAGGACTATTTGAATCCCACATGCAAGCCAACAGAAGGCTTCAAGGTAAGGATTTGGCAACACATTCTGCAGGACAAACTTGGACTTTGTGGGTGGACGTGAAATCTGGAATTGGTGGTGTGGAATCACAAGAAAGGGGTCTCTATAACTCTGTTATCATAGTCAGACTTTTGTCAGATAAAGTACAGATTATCAACAGCTATCTATCTATCTATCTATCTATCATGCATGTCTATGCCACCTTTCTCTCACAATAGGACTCAAGTTGGGTCCTATTTTTCTCTCTGCAATGGTGGTGGACCCATTAAGATAACCTGCATCTAGAAACTTGAGAATCTGAGAAATTCTTCAGTGCTCTAGAGAATTTTCAAATTGATCTGGGTGGCACTCTTGTCAGACCTCTGGTCTCAGTAGGGAACAATATAATGGAAAGTTATACAATCTCACTCCTGTGTCCTCTCCTGTAGTGTAGAGCCCAGCCAGTTGTTTTGCTGACCAGAGAAATGGGGGAATGAAACATGCAAGGCATTCTAGAATGGGGACTGAAGTAAGTGACAGAACAGTTATGGCATAATGATATAAATACTGTAAGAGCACATTATTATGCCTACTTTGTCCAGAGTTTAGAAAGGTTATTTTTGGACTACAGCTCCTACAATCCACTAGTCAGCAAGACCAGGGCCATAGCAGCCATTTTGATTCGCAGACATGCCCATTTCAACAACAAATGCGTATGGCTTCACGTCTCTGCGATCTTGAGGGAAGGGGAGTGGGGACAAATGAAAGCTGCTGTGAATTGGCATTAGTGCACATCAATCCACATTTTATTGCCTCATATAGACAAGTCCTAGCAATAAGATCCTAATAATGAGCCTTAATGCACAATATGGTGAATTGCTGCTTCAAGGATACATGGACAGAGGCGCAAGGAAATGTATGGCTTGCTGTACAAGATCATCAGGCAGAAAACCTCTTTAAAGCTAGGCACACGAAGGAGTGGAATTGAGCAGTTTAGGTGACAGATGCTTTTCTCCCCCCCGCACCCATATTAATGGGATTTGAAAAAACAAAAACTGCTTGGTTATTTCCAATAACTGAAAGAGGCCTGAAGAGAGGGTGGCCAAAAAAGAGAGAGTGAGAGAAACTGCATCACTAAAGAAGAGGGAGAAAGAGGATGTCTATTGGCATAGCATTTGCATATGCTAGTTTATGTGCATAGATTCACATTTAGAAATGAAGTGCTCAGATTTCAGAAGGAATGCAGTACATCTCACCATAACCAGGTGATCTGTACACTTGCTCAGGCTGCTGTCCAAGTGCTAAACTGTTGATGACCAACATCCTGTGCCTAAAGGCAGCAAGTGCCGGGGGAGGCAGGCTATAATAGGGGAAAGCTGCTACAGGTAAATCAAGCCACTCCAGGCCATAAACAGGTAATCAAGAGAGTTCACCAAAGCTGAAGGGAGGTACAATAGCAAGGTCTCAGTTATTCCAGAATCAAGCCACAAGAAGCCAGCAATCAGGATAATCAAAGCCAAATGGGAGAGACAAAGAGACATAAAAACATAAGCCAATCCAGAGGTCAAGAATTCAAATAAATCCATGAGCACTAAAGCTACAGAAACCCTGGTGGGACATACAATTGTGAACCACAAGATATCCCAGCAGCTGCTGAGAGATTTATAGATGCCTGACTTTGAAACACCATGTACTTAATTGGACAGTGTTCCTCATTTAAGGAGATTTTCACATGGGCTATATATCCCGTGGCAGGAACAGAACAGGGTCAGGAAAGATTTTCCCTTTCGGACGACGTTGACCCCGTTCTGTCCTGCATCCATCCTGCTCCCGTGACTGTTCTGGAACAATCTAATCATGATTTTTCATCGTGAATAGGCCTCCCGTTCCCTCGCTATCACACAATCATAGGTGTGCAAACAGGAGCTCCGTTCCTGTTCTGAAATGACAGCCACGGAGGGGAGGTCCATTCTGAGCACTTCCTGGTACGATCTGGACATCCAGGAAAGTGGCACCCTTTATTTTATCCTCCCTGTTTTGATTGTGTGGTTTAAAGTATGTTTTTGTGCTTGGTGAACTGACTTTATGTTTGGGGGAGTTTTATTTTTTAAATTTCAGATGGCCGGTCATAAAAGCAGCCTTACGACAGCTGCATTTACGGCTGGCCAGCAAGGGGAGATGGAGCCCGTTCCTGCCACAGAATTAAGGTAAGTGTGTGAAAGATTTACATTATTCCATGGCAGGAACGGGAGAGGAGGTGGTGGGGCAGTAATGGGGCATTTTGGCCCCGTGTGAAAATCTCCTAAGTCTCTGCAAAAGGCATTGCCTCATTCAATGCTGCTCCTATTCTTGTTGGCTTGCTGTAAAGGATGGGAGTGTCTCCTAAGTGTGTCCCAGTTCTGGCTGATGTAGGAGCTGTGAAGGCCCTGGGAGGGAGGGGGCGGGAGGCCTCCACGGGGCCTTGTGAGGCCCCGTGAAGGCCTTGGGGGGGAGGGGGATGGCCGAGGAGGCCTTCACCGAGCCGCCAAAGGCTCCGTGAAGGCACTGGGTGGGAGGGGGGAGGGCCGGGGAGGCTTCCACGGGGCCTTGCGAGGCCCTGTGAAGGCCTTTGGGGGGGAGGGCTGGGGAGGCCTTCATGGAGCCTCCAAAGGCTCTGTGAAAGCCCTGAGAGGGAGAGGGGAGGGCCGGGGAGGCCACCATGGGGCCTTGCGAGGCCCCGTGAATAATAATAATAATAATAAAATTTATTTATACCCCGCCCCTCTGTTAAAACAATCGGGGCGGTGAAAGCCTTGGGGGGAGGGGGGAGAGCCGGGGAGGCCTCCACGGAGCCTTCGAAGGCTCCATGAAGGCCCGGGTGGGAGGAGGTAGGGCCGGGGAGGCCTCCATGGGGCCTTGGGGGGGAAGGGGGAGGGCTGGGGAGGCATCCATGTGGCCTCGGGAGGGTCTCCTGACGCCCCGTGAAGGCCTAGGAAGGGACTGGGGAGTCCGGAGAAAGCGACTATGGGGCCTCCGGAGGCCCCATGGTAGCTTTGGCGGGGGAGGGGGAGGGCAATCATTATTCGTGGATTTTTCACATTCGCGGGGGTCTGGGGAACCTAACCCCCGCGAATGTGAAGGGACGATTGTTATTTCAACAGATCATGTACTGAGCAATAATACAAAACCCAAAGTGCTGGATTGTTTTGGTTCATTGGTGACTGGGAACTTTTATTTCAGTAGGGTGATTTTAGTCCAAAATTTAAATGAGCTATCCAGGGTGCTGGACCAATTTTGGGACTAGAATTCAATATCTTAGATAGCTCCTTATACTCTGGAGTAAAACCCAAAGCAGATTCACTCCCCCATTGAGATAGATGCCACTGGTTTGGTTTCTTGAGTTTGCAAATTATTATATACTAGCTGTACCAAGCATTATAGTAGAATTGAAAGGTTATATATTAATAAGTTGTTTTATGTATTTATTCATATATTTCAGTGTGAACACAATTAAAACTGAGGTAGAGAGGAATTAATTAGTACACTGAATTAATTAGTGGCTGAGGGAGTGAGAGGAGGGAGGAGCCCTTGTGAGGCTGGGGGTATAGATTCAGATTGAGTGGCAGGAGTGGATTGTGAGGAGGGGAGGGAATTTGCATGTGGGTGGTGATTGGCTGAGGGAGTGAGAGGAGGGAGGGAATTGGTTGAGCATGTTTTGACACAGTAGCACACTGGAACCTCTGAGCATATCAAGAGGTCCAGGCAGCAAAGCTGTTGTACCAGAGCTTTTATTTTCCAGGCAAGGAAATAAGCAAACAGACACAGGCATGTGTCTAAACAACCTCACTTTACTGGAAAATAATATAGGAATATTTTCAGTGAGTCAGAGACTCATCTCATGAAAGCTACATCACACAGCATACAGTACAGGACAGTCCTGTCACTGCAAAGCCCAGACAGAACTGCTTACAGTCACATAGCACAGAGTAGCAGTATACAGAGACTTTGGTTCTCACTTAGATACACTCTCTTTCCCATAGAGATAAGAGTTTCTGCCAAGATTAGCTTCCCAGGCCTTCATCAAGATACTCAGGCCAGCTGCATTTAGCCTCTCACCACTGGCCCCTGCAGGCTATTACATGTAAAACTTGCTCTTTACAGTATAATTAATTAGGTAGCATGTCCCATTATCCTGACATGTTTCCTAAGCAACCAATCAGCACACTGCAAGCAGAAACATACACAACCGTATATATATATATATATGTATATAGGGTGGACCTCCTCTAGAAGGGTGGCTTAGCAATATTTCTATCAATTGATTGATAAAATATTGGTAAAGAATTGTATTTATTTTAATTATAGAAAAAGGCATAGGCAATTTATTACTAATGCCCTCCCCCATCCCATTGCATTGCCAGGGTGAGTCAGCAAAATTCCTGACAAGGAATCTAGAAAACAAATGAAGCTGAATGCTCTTGAGGGCAAGCAAACAACAGCTGGTTCTTGGACTTCAGCTCAATCGTCTCCTCATTTGAGAGCTTCTCAGTTCTGCTGCTTGATTTTCATGGTCTCCTGTTTGTCTCACCTTTGATCGCACCCTCTGTTTACAGTTCAACTGTTCAGGCAAAAGTTGTGTGTGTATATATAGCTCACAAGGATTTGCTGCAGGGCTAAAGGTAAACTGCTGTAGAGACCTGTGCAGAATAAAAATAGCATGTAATTTTTTCTGGGTTCAGGCTTCCTTATTGCTCCTTCCTGTGGTGCAATTTAAGATTGGGGTGGATCATTAATTATGTACACTGACAAACCAACAGTGAGCCATCTCAGCCAACAAGGGAACCCTGGGACTGACAGTCATGGGAAGGATATTCAGAATTCTCAGCCAGAGAGCTCTATGGCCTCATCATACTACAAATCCCAGGATTCCATAGGACATTGCCATGGCAATTGAAATGAAATATAGTGCTACAATTGTGTTGTGTCAAAGAACCCTCAGTTTTGAGCAGACATGAGCCATCCCCTATTTGTTCTTCATATTTTTTTTAAAAAAAATATCATTTTATTTTATTTTATTTTATTTTATTTTATTTTATTATATAACTTACATGATTCACCAGTGTTAAAAACAACTATGCTCCAGTCAGACTAAACAAGAAAATGATATAAATAAAAATACTAGAAGGTAACAATTTAAAATATTCCGTACAAAATATTAGCATGAATGTGAAGTCAAAGGTTTTCACAGCTGGCATCCATAGATTTTCCTTGGTTTTTTCCCGGGCTGTGAGGCCGTGTTCTGGAAGAGTTTACTTCTGACGTTTTGCTTGCATCTGTGGCTGGCATCTTCTCTGAAAGACTTCTATGATCTTCCGCTTTAACAGAAAAGCAAACAAAAGTGATCTTAGCGCTTGTTTGCTAAGGTGAAAATCCAACATGGTGTCTGTGGACCTTGTTAGCAAGCTCTGCTCCCACACATGTCTGACCAATCTTCTGCTTGTATTGGGAAAGTGAATCAATTTGGTTGCTTGTCTCAACAAGCAGGAATGCTCATTTTTTTTAAAAAAAAAGATTTTTGAAAAAGGTTTGGGTCTGCCTCAAGTTGCTGCAGAATGTCACATTGCTTGACTTTTAAACTTAGCATTTTTCTGGCAAAGACTTCTATGGTCTTTAAACAGAGGCTGGATGGCCATCTGTCAGGGATGCTTTGATCCTGATTTCCTGTGTGGCAGGGGGTTGGACTGGATGGCCCTTGTGGTCTCTTCCAACTCTACAATTCTATGATTCTATGAACTTTGAAACTATGGGGTTGTCTAAACAGCAAAAATACTCCCCACAGAATGTGAGGAGAATACGATCTGTCCCAATGGGATCCCGCATCTATTCGCCATATTGTGAAGAAGGGCCCCCCAAAATGCCATATACTCTGGTGAGAAAGGCCTTTGTGGCTTTTCCCATAGTTTTTGAAAAAACAGGAGAATGAGTATTCCTGCTTGTTGAGGCAAGCAACCGAATTGATTCACTTTCCCAATACAAGTAGAAGATTGGTCAGACATGTGCCGGAGCAGAGCTTGCTATCAAGGCAAGTGCCCACAGACACCATGCTGGGTTTTCGCCTTAGCAAACAAGCACTTAGATGGCTTTTGTTTGCTTTTCTGTTAAAGCGAAAGGTCATTTTTTTTGCACTTTGGATATGGGTTTTTTTTTAAGAGAAAACACTGTCCAGCAGCAGCAAATTGAGGTGATGGAAAGTGATGGAAGCCATTGTCCCTGTTACCAGTGCTGAAGTCCAGAAGGCTTTAATATCTACAGCTAGATCTATAGTACTATATTTTGGGGGCAGTGCTGCTGATTTAGCAAGGCCTTAGGCTTATTCAGTGTCCCAGCTCACACACTGTCTCTTCCCCTCCTCTTGTCCAATCTGACTGGGAGTTTAATTTCACTTCCCCCAATTCCTGGCCAGGCTTTAAATATGAACCAGGAATTGTGGTTTAAAACAAACTCTAGTCATTTGCTAAACAAGCAAGATCGCTCAGCAGGCTTGTTTAACAAAGTAGAGTTTGTTTTAAGCCATGGCAAGAATCCTGTGGTTTACTTTTGCTGGACCTCACTTCTTCCTTTTGAATCGACAATTCCACCTTCTCTCCTGTATTCTCTCTATGGTACACCCTAAAAACCTTATCTACAGGACTTGGAGCAGGGTGTTTGTTTGTTTGTTTGTTTGTTGATATAGAGGGCTGCAACTGGAGGGGGAAGGGAAGAAAGTCCCAATTTTGCTGGCAATGAATATGTAAGTACACAGCTGAACACAGAAGTACACCATTGGATGTTGGCCCACAGTTCCTGGCTTCTGTGCAATAGATGTACTCATACATCTCAGTTAACGAAATCGATGTGTTCCTATGCATTATTTCTTTAACAGAACATTTGCTACCAGCAGCAGAAATAACATGGAAAGAATAGGATCCTACACCACAGAAAAGAAGAGCCGTTCAACATGTTTCAGCAAACTTTTTATTGAAAATTAATAGTATGTACATGCAAAATGAAAGAACCAAGAACTGTTGGAATGCTTCTTCCAAAATACTTCCAGGGTTAACTTTTTCTTTCACCAGCTGCCACTTTTCCTATGATTTCTACTTTGGTGGCCAAACGTATAGATCTATGCCTTTTTAAAAAACCATACTGGGGGAACTGGTGATGCAGAGACTTTGCCTGTTGTAGCCAGGCACACAGAACTATAGCAGGGTAGAGTAGAATCCCATTCTTTCACAGCTCAAACTTTATTGCATTGTTTACTACAGACACTTCTCTGTAACTCAACACCAAAAGTCTTGTGCTTCTCCAGCCTTCCATCACCTACTCCCAATGTTGCTAAAACCAACAACCTTCCAGTTAAACAAAGAGCAAGGAAGAAAGGGAAGGCTGGGCAAATGTAAAAAGACTTCATTTTTTAAAAGAGCTTCTTTGTTAGAGGTTTTGTTAACAGAGGTCTCTCTGGCTTTTCTTCACAAACGAAGATTCAGGAAGGACTCATCCTGCGCTTACTGCAAGCACACTGATGACTAAAAAGGCCAATCCGAGATAAACAAGTTCGGTTGCAGAAAGCACAGCAGAAGGTTTCCTTGGGTGATGTTTCCGGGTTGTGATTCTTTCTGTATTGTCGTTTCTCTTCAAGACTTGTCTGGCGTGAGTTCTCAAATAAGGCTGCAGCACTATAAGGCTGAGGATAGTGTGTCTCCATGCCTCCCGATGTGAGGCCAGGGCGGACCATTGCTGGTGATCAATTTGGCCGAGTCTGAAATGTTGTTTCAGGGAGTCCTTGTATCGCTTATGCCTGTGCAGACTTGGGTAAAGTAAAATGAAAGTCAGTAGGAGTCCTCTAAGCAGTGCAAGATGAGAATGGTGATAGGCACACATAACCTGGTGCTTCGCTTGAGCTTGTAGAGGTTCATCCCAATGGCACTGAACCCCAAGTCTTGGGAGATGTTGGCCCTCCAGGAGTTGTCCCTACATCCATCCCCATTGGCCAGGCTGGCTGGGATTCCTGGGAGTTGAAAACCAAAACATCTGGAGGTCAGATATTCCCAACTCTTTTTTTTTTTTTCAGTTTCAGAGAAAGAAAAATTAAGATGCAGTAAATTGGGGGGGGGTAGAAAATTAGTTATGGCAAGTAGACAGAATACTAGGTTTCATTTCAGAGCATTTAATTTTTTTTCTCACCTTTTCTGTATAAAATATAACAGTTTAACTCATAAATAATTTTCATGTTACAAATTGAAACATGTTATGTAGTATAACTGTATTTTGGATTGTATTACTGATGATATAATTATATATAATTTTAAAAAATGTATTTATCCTATTACAAAAACAAACAATCTGTTCTGTGTCCAACTATGGTTATATATTAAATACAGACAACTTATCTACACTGTGGGTAAAAATCCAGATGAAATCCAATGAATACTTTGGCCTGGAGCTGCAATGCATGAAATTTGTACTACTCTAGCCCAGATTTAAGTGCCACACCTTACCTGCATTTGGATTTTTACTCCCAGTGTAGCTGTGGGTCTGCTGCCATTGCTAGCCAGCCACCTCCATGGCACTGTTGCTGATGGCATGGGCCAGAAGAGTGAAAGGGCTCTTCCCTTCCAATGCATAAACTACTGCTCTGAGGTTAGCCCCTCCATCACTAGTGGGTTTCCATGGCTGAGTGGGAATTTGAACCCTGGTCTCCCTGCATCCTAGTTCAAACCACTACACCACACTATCTTGACAGGTTGTCAAAACAGCTGTTACTGTCAGGAAGTTCTTCCCAATATTTAACTGGAACTTGATTCTTCAAATGAGGAATAGTATGGAAAGAGTTAATGGGAGTTCTGACTCCTAGTGTTCTTCAACAGGAAAATCTATACATTTGTCAAGCTAGTTCCTGTTCTCTGTATAGTGAGTATATGGAGAAAGCTGAACTTTACCCTCTAACTCTGCTAACACTTACCAACATTATCATGCCTCCTCCCCCACTCCTTAAAGAGCTCTGGCATCCACTCCTTTTCATCCCAGTAAAAATTATATAGGCAATTTCTTGTCAAAATAGTCACGTTAGCCATAAAGCATAAAGGAAAAGCTGCCTCATTTCCTTTTATTCTCCTGTAGAATGATTTGCTTCTGTGTACAGAAGTATCAAGTGTTCTGTGAATGATCTTTCTTCAGCTTTGTAGATAATGCAGAGTTATCTAGTAACAGAATTCTCCATTTATATTTGGACCTTTAAAGACATTGAAATGATAGTTATTCTAATACGTCGCTTTATACACATACTTTTCAGATTTTCTGCTGGGCCTCAAGGGCTGACCCACTTTCTTTCAAGTGACACAGGCCAGGAAAGACTGTACCATGTGCTTTTTAAATATAAGTGAATCACCTCCAAGGAGGTCATTAGCTAGTCACAATCTTTGGTGGGATGACCAAATGTAGAGTCAAAGCTAAATGAGATGCAGATAGGACTGTGAGAGCGAAAGCCAGAGAGGACTCATGTACCTTTGATGGCTGTATTAGAACAGGCATTGCTTGTTATCTAGTGCATGACAAGTAGCACCTGCTGAAATTCCCACTTCTAAGCCACCATGAAAGGTACAGAGGTCCTTTCTAGATTTCACTCTGGCAACCCTAGATACAGAACTGGATAAAAATGCTGGACTACAAAGTATTATTATTATTATTATTATTACCTGCCTCTTCCCATGGATCGAGGTGGGGAACAACAGATGCATACAAATAGCTAATATCAGTTAAAATACATATTGGTTCAAAATACATAAACCCATTAAAACACAAAATATCAATTAAAAGAATAAAACCAATACATATTAGACCAGTTTAAATTCACAGTTTAAAAATCATCTGGATAGGAAGAGACTAGTCTTTAATGCTGTTTCAAATTCAGACAGTGTATTCAACTGTCAAATCTCTTCCAGCAGGCCATTCCAGAGTCCAGGGGCGGCTGAAGTAAAAGTCCTCTGGGTGACTGTTGCCAGCCTAGTCCTGGCTGACTGGAGCAAATGTTCCGCAGAGAACCTGAGTATACGGGGCAGATTATATGGGAAAAGGCAATCTTGTAGGTAACCTGGACCCAAACCATATAGGGTTTTAAAGGTGACAACCAACACTTTGTACCTTGCCTGGAAACTAACTGGCAGCCAGTGGAGTGATTTCAATATTGGTGATTTCCCAGAATCCCTCAGCCCTCTGATAGTTGAAGACTTGTAGTCCTAAATTAAACTTCCAAATTCTGATGAAATGTCACAATAATTGTGAAAATACATTTTTGTTATGTAAATTTTGTTATGATACTTCTCAGTTGTTAGCTATAGTACCCTCAGAGTAGTCTAAACAATCTTACAAACTTAGAGGGATTTGGATAGGGAGTAACTGTCAAGTGTGTGTGTGTGTGTGTGTGTGTAAGCCAAATACAGTAGTTTATTCATTGCATTGTTGTTGTTGTTCCTTTCCTGCAAGGATCTCAAGATGTTGTCCATGGTTCTTTCCTGTTCTTATCTCACAACACTGTGTAAGGTAGGTTAGGGCTAGAAAGAGTCATTGGTCCAAGGTCACCCAGTGGCTTCATGGCTGAATGGGGACTTTAATTCATCAGTCTTCCTAACTACTACACTTTACTGGTTCTCTTGCAAGAAGTAGGGGGGAAATAGAAAAGCAAACACAATATGTTCACAAAAAGGTGCTAACTAGAAACTTTTTCTAACAGAGAAGATAGTAAACAATGCAAAACTGGAATACTAAGATGGTTATATACTGTAATGGAAAACTGTCTTCTGCACAGCTTTAGGAAGTTACCTTTTGGACTATAGCTTCCAGAATCCCCCAGCCAGCATAGCCATGACCATGCTGGTAGGGGGTTCTGGCAAGTGTGTTCCCTCACAAGTAACATTCTGAAATTCTAGTCTTCTGAAAAGTTTAATCGGCGGAGAACCACCCCAAAAGTAAGACTGTTTTAAATGCATCAGCTATCATTTGGATTCATTCCAACTGACCCATTGTACTTTCCTTGTCTTGTCCTCGTGAGACCTTTTCTCAGCTCACATGATCAGGTTAGGTAATTTTGGCCCAATTTTCTTACATTTCCACTCATTGGACAGTTACCACAACTAGGTCTCACTCACTGAACATCTCAGCCAAAGAACCACCTATATTTTCAAAACAGAAGAACATAACCAGTTTCATTAACTCCAGCAACTCTTAATGGCAGAGCTATAATCCTAAAGAATCTATAGTATTTGCTATACATGGAGATAACAGAGGATTTTCTAGTGACTTCCAAATGCGTTAGAAATTCTTTTAACTCATGTGACCTGCTGGACCATCTGGATGTCATGCCTCTTAACTACTGCTGTAGAATTTTTCCCAAAAAAATTAATCAGCATTTTAAAATTATTTTATGTGCCGTATCCTGAGTACCTCCATCACAGACAGAAGATTATGTAATGGGTGTTCATTTCAGGTTCAACATCTTCAAATAAGCCCTTATTTTATAACTACTATTCAAGTAAACTTATGCACACTTAAAAGCCTTGGAGACAAAGGACAATGAGAATAGGTGCCAACTGGGCTCCAACCAGACATCAGAAAAATTCCTTTTCTTGAATTAGATCCCAGAATCCTCCCACCCTGCATAGCCATTGTGTGGTCCTAGGGGCTCTGAGATTGGTACCAGATTTAACAGGTGTTGCAGTGACACTCTGATCTACCATCTTTCATATAATTTCCCTTCCAAAATGCTTCCATGCACTGTTTGGGAGGTTTCCATTTGGGGCATGATTATGTTGCAAATATAAACCAGTTTTTAACCTGTACCGATCATGGTTTCTCGTCAGTGAACCATGGCTGGGGTTCCCAGAGTGAAACCTGGAGTGGGCTCCTGTACCTTTTATGGTTGTGTAGAAGAGGGAATTTCAGCAAGTGTTGCTTGTCATGTAGCCAGAAAACAAGTGACACCTGTTGAAATTCCATCTTCTACCCAGCCATTAAAGGTACAGGAGCTCACTCCATTTTTCAGTGTGATGATCCTATGGAACTGTAGTACTGGGAAGGAAACAGCGGCCTGAATATTGTTGGTTAGTCATTGAATCAATTGTTGTATGGTGAATCAACATGTAGCTAAATCCTACTGATTGCACAATCCTACTCTGGTTGAGACTAACAGTAAGATTTAGGGCTATATATCTCAGAGAAATAATTGTCAACCGCATCCCAAAATTACCATTCCCAGTTTTCTTAGCAGGAGTTTCTGGGCTCATTTCAAACTAGGCTGGTTTCAAACTATTTCAAAGTGGTTTCACATGGAGAAAAATCCTTGGTGGCAAAGCTATAACTTAACCAAAGGACATCTGAATAGCTACCAAGTTTTCCAGATCCTGAATTCTCCCCAAAACCTCAAGATTGCTTTGTTCCTTTTTTCTGTGAAGCAAACTGAAGTCTAGAAGCATTGCTCTTGGAGGCAGCAAATGACTACTTCCAGAAATCTCTCACCTATTTAAAAGAAAAGGTCGCTATTATTTATATGCCCTCAATATTACATGTTGCTTTTTGATTCCAAAAAGTGGCTTGTAATCAAACTATTCAAACCACAGTTTTGGATCAAGAATTAAACCACTCCCAAACCCTGAAATTCCAACCACACCAATAAAATAGATTAAAGCAGCAGACAGTAGGTAAAACAGCGCTCAGAATAAAACAATAAATCCTCCCAAAGCTCAATTTAGTTAAAATCCTTCCAGAATTAAAGGACTCTGGGAAGTGTCCCAGTCTTTACCTGGTATGTAATTAAAGAAATAATAATAGAGGTGCCTCATGAATCAGTCTGAGGAAGGCATTCCAAAGGTAAGGCACCACCACTGAAAAGGCTCTTTCTAAATTGAGGCTAGAACATGCTTCATGCTGTTCAAGCCAATGTGCTGACCATTATTTTCCCAGTTCTTGCTGTCCTTTACCTCCAGTAACCTGCCGCCCAACCCTTTCTTTTGAATTCACTGTTATTTTAAAACGTGCATAAGGTGACATGTAGAATTTTTCTTAGAAAACAGTCATAAAAAAGGAGAAAATGCAAAGAAAAGAACCAATGGAGAGCAGAAAATTACAGTGTCTGGGTCAGTATTTACAATAATTATAATTATTATAAAGTACAATAGAGTATAGAAACCCATAATTCTCATGGTGCTCCCTGAGTTTCAGATCTATCTTTAGAAAGAACACACTAGAGCAAGAGGCATAAAAAGAATGTCATGGAGTCACTTGACTCTTTGTTGCAAGTGTTGATGGGAGCACCATGGAGAGAGAGTATTTATGTCTGAAGTGATGAAGTGAGATGCAGTGTGGTCCTGTAGAATCCAGTGTGGATAGACAAGGCTTAGATTTAGGTTATTTAAGTTCAGGCAACAGGCATTCTCACAGTGCTACAATGTTTATTTCCATTTAACCACATTTGAGACACTTCCATTGTGTTGTTTTCTGAAGGAAAGGGCAATTTGATCATTAAAAAAAAGCATGCTGGTAACTCACTGTTGACCATTAGCAATTAATCTCTGTAAACATTTGCACAGGCTAGTTATGTGGGATTATATGTGCTCTTTTAGCACATCTGATTCCAAGCCATTGATTAAACCCAATAATGGGGCTAAAAGTGGCTTACAACAAGCCTCCCTAGAGAGTTTCAAAGTCTGGGCACAGCCTCTGAGAAGGCCCTCTTCCTTGTTCCCACCAAACTAGCCTGAGAAGGTAGTCAGACAGAGAGACAGGCCTTTCTCAAATATCCTAGAAGTCTAAAAGTCTCATATAGGGCCTATTATATCTAATGTTCATGCTGATTAGAAGGTTTTTTTAAAGTAATTATCTCAAACTCTCAGTCCTTGCCTCATGAGATGCTTATTTGTTTTTTCTGTCAGTGAGTGAAGGCTTTCCTATTCCAGAAGACTTTGTTCTTGCAGCATAGATAACATTTGGATTTGATTGGAGGAGAAAAAAATGATAATGATGGTGGTGATTTATTAACTATTTATATCCCACTTTCCCCTCAAAACTGGGTCAAGACTTTAACCACCATGCCTGATTCTATTGGGTATTTTACTGAAGCTGTGGTTTTATTGTGAGATTGTAATTTTTTTATTGGTGTAAACTATGCTGAATACATACATAAGCATGACAAAGGCAAGATAACATGGTTCCTGTGTAATAAATAAAGAAGTACCTTTTCCTCTAGATGTGCAGGATAAACAGCCACTCAGTCGCTAGCGTACACCAAAGTGTTTCATGCACGGAGGCAACTTTAGAGAGGAGGATAAACAACATGTTTGTCAGTCTAAGGACTTTATCAGATGAGGCAAATATGGCATCATAAAGATGCCTAATTAATGCGAAGGAGCGCATTATGACATCGTCCTTTCATGGTCATGTAATGTAAATGAGCCGTTCTATTTTCTTGTTGGGTCAAGCCCTCAATAGATCTCCCATGGTGCTTTGTTGCCAGTATTGCCAGCATTTGAAGACTCACACCATTGTGCTCACGTGAATACAGTGTCAATGGGCAGAACACTTCTGGGTGAGATCACGAAAACCAGGTACGGTACTGTACGCTCTTTTTATGAACCTCCCTGGTTCACTTTTTAGTTTTAAAGTGTGTGTCTGTGCTTGTGTGTATGCTTTGTGTCTGCATTTTTGTTTATTTTTCAAATTTATCATGCTTGCATCTTCTTGCAAGAATCACTGAGATCTTGAACCTGGAAGTAAACAGAGCTCCATTCATACTCTGTTTATGCTGGGGCTGCCTCTTTAACACTACTCAAGGTAGGTTTGATGGGGGGGGTTGTCTTTTGCCAACATAAAAATGCCACAAAATATGCTGGCAAATGAATGTTAATGGGGGTTAGTCTGATAAAGTCCTAAAGCAGTTCCATATCTCATCATGTTGACCTCAGAGAATAAAGCGGTTAGAGTGTGTGTGATGATGATTGCAGATACCACCTATAACGAAGTGGAGCCTCAACCCTCTGGTCCTTATGGATTTCTTGTCTGCCATAGATTTTTTCCTTGCATTAAAGTAAAGCTAAGAAGACACAGAGATTTCAAGACTTTGCATGAGTACTCAAGAGGACATTTCCCGCTTAGGTTAATCACATCTGGCTGGAACCCCTCTTAAGAATGTTTGGTATTTGTGCTAATAGAAAGAACGTAATGGGCTAGTGCTGCAAGTTTATGCCTATAGAACAACAGTGGCTTCTCTGCATGCTCATAGGAAACTGACAAGTAAAAACTCACATTTAATCTTCCAGGAAATCCATTCATAGATATCACAGTAGGATGAGAGATGCAAGAGGGCTTGGTTACTGAAGTCCCTAAAGTTGACTTCCACGCATTCATGTTTACCAGGCTTCTATTATGGACACTCCATGTACTGCCTGCCCTTATACTGGAAGAAGAAACCAGAAGTTATCTCGGAGAAGGAAGGAAGAAAAGAATCAATTAATCAATTCTAAACATAGCAATCTACACATAGTTCTAGGAAACTAAGAGGAGAAATCACCATGGTTTATCTGCCTACCTAGATATGCCCCCTCATTCTCAGGTTACTTCCTAGAGCTTTGATGCTTTAATTTCTAAAACCTGTAAGGGAATTCTTTCCATGTCATTACTCTCTTTTCCTCATTCCTGTGAATGATCCATGCTAACACACCCCTATCCACACACCCTTTTACTCTCTTTTGACTGGATATTGTTTCACCCACTCATCCAACATCACATCATAAAATGGGGTACCCAAAATCATTTTACCCCTCTCATTGGGCCTTAAAAACTGCTGCTTGCTTGTGACTCTAGAGGAACTCCAGTGCAGGTGAGTGTGTAGAGGTCCTCTTCTGAATATAGGCCATGGGTGGGTAACATGTGGCCCTCACCATCAGAGCACTCCCATCAGCTGCTGCCACCACTAGAAACAAAATGCCAAAAAATGCAGCATATTCACAAAATGCCCCTATCTTTTTAGAAGGATACGCTCAGCCCTGTTAGTCTGCAGGATGCTACTATATGGGAGAATAATGTGGAATGCTCCTGCACCACAGAGTGTTGCTGCAATTGCTGTGGAATTTCAACAGCCACAACTGCAGCAACTCATTACTAGTGGGGAGTAACCCTTGTTGGTGCAGAGATCCAATATACCACAGACATGTTACCCTCTGTGTTCGGGGGTCTTGAAGACCTTCAAAATATCAACATTAATTTGGGGTATTAATGTACTCAGCTTGGCTATTCAAGAGGGGGGAACAGATAGCAGAATCTTTTGACCAATGTTTACCGGTACTAAGGAGGAAATAATAAGCTAGATAGTACAATAAATTATCTTTATTTGGGGAAAACAATAATAATAACATTCACACACACATTCAGGCTTCCAGCATTCATGCAAGTTTAGCAAATAAAGTCAGAAATATTGAGATAGCAGGATAGACGAGAGAGTTGCTTGTGGGAGATACAACACCTGTCCTGTAGAGATGAGGTCGCAGTAGAAACCAGCAGAATGGGTGTGCCGAAGCTGGAATGGCAACACAGTCTAACATCGAGTAGGTAGGAGGGCAAACAAATGGACAGAGTGTCCACAGGAAGGGGATCTGTGTGCGCTTGTGTAGGTTTTGGAAGGGTTTTTATAGTCAATATCTGCCTCCAGGGTATGGAATCTATAATAGGAGACAATACTTCTTGGAGTTGCTCAAGGTGAGACAAAGGCACTCCAGATATGCTAATAGAATCTTAATATGTGGATACTTTGCGACTGAAAGGGAGGAAGCAACTTCCTTTGCTTGGGAACGGTGAAGGAATGAGGGTCATTTATAGCAGCCTTAGCTGCTGGGAATAGCCAGGTGTATGTGCCATCAGTTGCCAGCTGGTTTAAGGGCCCTACAGCACCTGCAGCTGCAGGGGGGGAATTATAACCCTCCTCCTGCAAAAAAATTATTAGTAGGAAGGCTTCTGACCCTTGCTGCATAAGGCACCGACTGGCCACAGAAGGGGGAAGCCACCATGGGAGGGGCAGCACCAGGGCAGGGAGGCACCTTCTCTCATCCCTCTGACATCTTCTTGTCCAGGGAGAGCAAAGTTTGTGCTTTGAAAGAGTAGAGAAAAGGAAAAGCACCAGGCAAGGTCGAGTTTCCCAAAGGGATGGAGATGGAGACAGACGCACAAGGTCTGTGGGGCCTGTTTCTCCCGGAGCGATAGGGTGCCTGAAGGAAGAGTTGGGAAAACTCCGAGAGGGGTGGTGAGGGACAAGAGTGCCTGGTGACCAGAGAAGCTGAGGTGGAGGAGGCTGGAGGGTCACCTGAGGGAGTGGAGAGAGAAACCCATTGCTGGTGGGAAGGGAAGGCCTCTTGGCGGCAGCCCCTGAGAGGACAGAGGAGGTGCTAATGGAGCTGTGTGCTCCATACATTACAAGGGTTTTCTATTTGTTATTTTAAAACTCTTAGCCTAGAAATGTGAGTATCTAGGCATTTCACTTATGAAAAAGAAGAGGACTCCCCACCCTAAGTTTCATTTAAACATATTTAATGCCAGTTCAGTGGATTTGCCAAGTGGTCTAGGTGGGGTGAATAAGGCCAACCTTCAAGCTAGACAAGAGAACTAAATCCTCTCCAGTTTCCAATTGTGTATCCAGTTCTCCCTTCATATTCACTGGGGGTTGGTTCCAGGATCCCCTTGTGGATACCAAAATCTGTGAATACTCAAGTCCCATTATATGCAATGGCATAGCAAAATGGTGTCCCTTATATAAGATGGCAAAATCGAGATTTGCTTTTTGGATTATTATTTTTTAAAGAATATTGTCAAGCCATGAATACTTAAATGTATGGACACCAAATCCATGGATACAGAGGGACAACTGTATTTGTTCAAGAACCAAGCAAAGAAATATTCAAAAATGGTCAATTGCTTTTCAAATAAAAAGAAGTATCAAATTAGCTAACTAACTAACTGCAGCCTTAGCAGTTAAAGTGGAATAATAATACTACAACAGTGTAATGTGATAATCTTGTCTTGAATCTTTGCGAGAGACTAAAAGAAAAAAGAACAATTCCTACACAAGTATATTTCAATGAGAGCTGGGAAAGGGAAAGGGACATTCAAACTGGCCAGTCAACAGCCAGGGAGGACCTGGACTAAGAGGCCTTTCTGTAATAGCTGTGGAAAGGCAGATAGCATGTTCCTTAGATATTGAGAACTTAGTGAAGGTGTTTGCTGCTCAAAAAGCAAGAAAAGTTAAGATTTAAGTGAGTAATTTTTTAAAAAATTCAAAGAAACTAGAAAAGAAAAGTCCGTTTTATAAATGTTGTACAATATCACCCCCATATCTACTGGTTTGCTAACAGTGGATTCAACTATCCATGGTTGGTGGTGGTGGGGAGGGATCTTGCCTGCCCCATCCCTTCCCCAGGAAGGGCTCCTGTGCCAGCGGTGGGGTGGTGGATGGCATTTGCTGTTATCAGCAGATTTCACCATCTGCAGTGGGGCCCAGAACCAGTCCCCCACAGTTACAGGGGGTCCTACTGTAATTTTAAATCATTTCATACAAATGTTATGTAGACTGGTTCAAATCATTTTAAAAGAATAATTCAGGCTATACTTTGTATTTCAAAATTTACCACATAAGATTGTAAATGGAAGAAAGGATAAAATGCATTAAATATACTAAATTGGACTCAGCTCTTTCTTTTCCTGACTTCAAATTCTGCATGCTGAAACTACTGTTTTGTAATTTTGATTTATTGTGAATGGGCTAGTCTTTTGAGATTTGTTTAATAGAAATGATATACTTTAAATATTAGGAGAGTATTGCATTAGAGTCTTTTGTAATATGTTTGTATTCTATTTGGCTGACGAAATCTACACCAGTTACATTAGTGCCCATAATACAGTTTTTTAAACTAAATTATTGGTGACAAATTATGTAATAATCTGAATAGCCTGTACTGTGAATAGGTTAGGTTACATTGACCTGAGATAAACATATGGATCCCCCAAAATAAAGTGTTGCAGGGGGACCCCACAATTACTTAAACCAGCCCTGTTCAGTTGCCCTGCAAATTAGCATTTCTTGTAGGATTTAGGTGGCCCCTCCTTACGTGCATACCTGACTGGGTCTTAACACTAGTCTTTGCAATTTGTTGGAATTTTCCAGCTTTAATGGCTGCACTGTGTGGAAAGCCACATTTGATCTAATTATTAAATATTGCCAATTATTAATGTAGATATAGGACTGGTGGTCAGGGTAGGTAACAGACACACCCAAGAAAGTTGGGTGATATAGTGCTGATACAGGTGTTGGACTTATATCTATGTAAGGTTAGTCAGAAATTACTGCTTCATTTATGTTGTCTTTATGCAATTGAAGAATTAGCTTACACAGATCCCAGAATTCCATAGCATTGGAATTCCATAGCATTGGACAGATGAGATCCGTCTTATCACTACTCTTGATAGCTTCAAGAAAGCGCTAAAGACGGATCTCTTCCGGCAGGCCTTCCCCTTCCCGGAATAACTTCCCGGTTCAAGTGGACTGATTGCTACCCACCCCCTTGCCATTGTTGCCTTTATTTATTTATTTATTTATTTATTGTATTTTATCTTTGTTTTAACTCTCCATTAGTTTAATTTAGTTTTAAGGGGTGGAAGGGTTAGGATGGGGAAGGATTGTTTTAACTTGATGTTGTTTTAATCTTGCTGTATGCCGCCCCGGTTGCCGAGCAGAGGGGCGGGTTAAAAATAAATTATTATTATTATTATTATTATTATTATTATTATTATTGAACCATGGCAGTTAAAGGCAGTGTCAAACCGCATTATTTCTGCAGTGTGTCAGCAGCCATGGGCTTCTCCCTTAAGCCCTCATGCCTAAAGAATATCATGGACTGGATTCCACATAATCAGATTCAGAATAATTATAGTAGAAGGAAGTGTTAACAAGGGAAACCTTTCTATCTGTGCTACCTTGTAAGGAAGGTAGGAGTGCCTTCTCCAGGTGTGATACTGCACAATTTGCCACATATGCTGCCTGCATCAGTATTGCCACGTACAGTTGCATTATGTTGATTTGTGATGTACTGTAAAAATAAAAGTGGTTTTCCTTTTTTGAAAACAGCAGGAGACTATTAGTTCAGCAATACAAGAAATCCATGTGCATATCCTTCCACCAACACCGGCACTCTTGCATCACCTGCCTGATCAGCAGATTTCAGACACTGTAGTCCAAGCACAGGGGAGGCTGCAGATTGCATGGGAAGGATAGGATACAATCTGGTTATGAAAAGGAGTGAGCACAGTCAATGGCTCAAATGGGTACTACCATTTATAGGCTACCATGACATCATCAGATATATATATATAGAGAGAGCCATAGATATACTGTATAAATATAGATATGGAGAGAAAGAGAAGGAGATGGATTTGGAAAGTCAAAACCTAGCTTTATACAATCTTAGTATTGACACAGAGAGATGAACAAGGGTATCTTCCAATTAAAACACAAAGGCTGAAGAAACATGGAGAGGGGGGAGTTGGTATATGTGCACGCACACACACAAATGATATAAAGTAAAAGGAAGTATGCCCGGGCTGCAGTCAGGCTTGTAGCTGTTGATCAAAATAAGCTCTTGCTGGCCATTAGCTCAGCTGCTGAGGTGTTGTGGAATGTTTACAAATATTTCAACTGTTCAGAAATGTTACAAGCTGTCAGCACACAAGACCTGGAGATATATGGGACTATGGGTTATTTGTGGGAGGAGTTCTGCACAGATGAGAATAGACAGCATTTTTGAAGTATATATCAAATGTTAAAACTATGTGCATCAGTGCTGTGAATGTCTGAGAGTAAAATGTCAATCAGGCATGAGAGTAATTCAGCTATATGAGTAGACTGGATGAGTATACGTGTGGGTGTGAATGGGAGTGTGTGCAACATAAGGTAAAGGAAACTGATTAAAAGAGGCTAATTAATAATGAATAAACATAAAATAATAATCACACCTGTATTGGGCTGTTAGGCAGTGGAATGTGCTGCCTTGTAGTGTGATGGAGTCTCCATCTTTGGAGGTTTTTAAACAGAGGCTGGATGGCCATCTGTTGGGAATACTTTGATTGGACTGGATGGCCCTTGTGGTTTCTTCCAACTCTGGGTACATTTGGTCAGACAAGCTCATATTCCGTCTAGAAGTCAGGAAAGAGTTTGGCATGGCTGTCTGGATTCCCACCTTGACACCCATCCACTAGGAGTGTAGTGATGAGAAATGAAGGCATTGACCCCCCCAAATAAGACCAAGATAAGAATTATATTCCCTCCAATAAAAATGTCTCCCTGTCCCTAAATTTCTAGCATTGCAGTTGAGCATTTAAAAATTTAGTTTTGGCACTTAAAAAAAGATATGGTAGAATTCTGCAGAACACCAACACTTTTATGAGTTTAACTAAAATATTGTAATGTACAAAACAAAAGTATCACTTTTTTGTGGATTCTGGATTCTGTTTTATTGTAATGTACAAGGAAGCTATCCATGCATGCACACTGCTATAAGCTATATTTCAGAGGAATGAGCTGGCGAAACAACTCCGAGTATTCCTTGCTTAAGAAAAGCCTGTGAAATTCATGGAGTAACCATAAGTTGACAGGTGACTTGAAGGCACATGCACACACTTGCAGGACTCGCCTTTGGTGCATCTATAGCTGTCTGAGAAAATTTGTTCTCAACTTTGACACTTGTGCTGACATCATAATGGCCTTCATTGGAGAAAATAGGGTATAAATAGGGTATAAATATCCCTGCCTAGGTCCCAGCTAAGTGTGCCACAGACTGACAGGCCATTCCATTCTGCCGGACTCGTCTGTGCCACATTCAGATGCTATCTGAGTCCCTCTGCTGTGCAGACCTCTTTCTCCAAGACTGGTAACTATCACCCTTCTACCCCTGACTTTTCTCTATCCAACCCTTCACTCCTTACTTTCCAATGCCTTGTATGCTTCTTAAGAGTGTACGTTAGCATGTCCCCTGTGTTAATTCCAATAGAATACTTTGATTTTAACCTTTAACTGGAGTGCTCTCTATAGTTAGTGCTGGTATACATAGGTGAAAAGATCCCTGAAGTTACTGTCATCTCGCAGACGTCCTTTTGCGATAATAATTTTCCCACACTTTAAGGAGACACTGGCACTGCAGATAAGACTCCAATATCCCCCCCTCAACTTCTTAGGATAACGCAATGCACAAACTGTTCTGCCCCTGTCCCCATAAAAAATATATTGCTACACCCATGTCATGCAGGGAACAGCTAGAGCTGCTGTTTCTGGATAAATCTGTTAGCAAAAAGACTTCAGCAGACACTAAACCTGGTCACCCCTCAACATCCCAGTTCAAGCTCCCTCTGGGAATGGGGCTAGCTGGCATTTATTCTGGGCACCTTGCTCATTAGGGGAGAGGCATTCACAGATGCACCTTTACAAAGTTGTCAGTGCTGTTCAAACAATTGGCAGCTGTGAATGGAAGAAATGGGTCTGAACAAGCAGCAGGCTAGAGAGTTACCAGACCCAAAAGGGACAAAATGGCAGAGGTTCCCAAAACCCATGCAATGGTTGCTGGAATCAGCAGCAGCACAGCTGGAGGGTGTCCAGGGCCTATCATGCTCCTCGCAGCCATACAACTGAGGCACTGCCCATCTTGCCAGCAGAATAGGTTGTCCGGTGCTCATGAGGGCCAGTATCCATCTGGTAGGCAGGCCCAGGGCAGTTTACCTGATTTCTTCCGAACCTCTCTTACGCTCTCCAAGGGGCTAATCTGGGGCACATCAGTCCTGCACATTCCAGCAAGGTAGATGACAGGAGAACAGCTGAAGCATGCTGACATTATGCAATAAAGGAAGGCAGGATGCGCTACTCTCAGGCTTTACTTCCGCTTCCCTTCCCTGATGCAATAAACCCCTTAGTCCTGTTTCTGCTGTCACTTCAAAATGTGGCTTCTTTCTACAAACCCTGATGAATGTAATTGCCTTTTTTTTCTGAAGAGGAACCCCCAAATGTTCTATTAACCACATTTGTCAGAGGAAAGAGAGCTATCTTATGCTAAAGTGGGCAGAATTATGACTCCAGAGTAATTCATCTTTCCTCTTCTGTTACAAAGGTCAACATCTGTTTCTGCTGCTCCAGCCACCCCTCCCCTTGCCCTTCCTTCCAAGACCTTGGTTCCTTGTTTAAAGAACTTGACAACTCAACAGCATGTACACTGTTTTCTTCTGAAGTGAGAGAGATGGGAGAACTCAGTGTATCTGAGCAGTAGAGCAAAGGAGCAAACTGAATTAATAGTGCAGCGCTGCTTAGAATAGTGTCTTCCTCACTAAGGCCTACACATAGGCATGCCCAAACTATGTTAAGTCCTTCTGTCTTTTGTGGGTTTCAAAGAAGAAATAATCATATTCTTAAACTATGCAAGTGTGATAGCATGAAATATCTAAGCCATCCAAATCCAAATCTTACATAGGAATGGAGTGGAAGTCATACTCCTCAGAGACCGGAACAACCTACTTGAATACATTGCTTTGGAGTGTGGTGGAGTCTCTTCTTTGGAGGTTTTTAAGCAGAGGCAGGATGGCCATCTGTCAGGAGTGCTTTGATTGTGTATTCCTGCATGGCAGGGGGTTGGACTGGATGGCCCTTGTGGTCTCTTCCAAAACTCTATGAGATGTCATTATGGCTGCAAACAACTTAGGGGCCGTTTACACGACGAAAATGTCGTGAGATGAACTCATGATGAACCCTGGTTGTTCACACATTCATCGTGACGATCTCAAGCTTTTCAGAAGGGGGGCCACCATATATCCTCCAAGGAGCGTGACTTTCTGTCCCTCAGTTTGTCCCGTGTTTTTAAAAAAAGTCTCAGGAGGTTGTGGAAAATCGGATACGTGAACAGGTCAGGACAAAATATCTCGGGAGTAGGTGATGGCTGGAAATTGAGGTGGACAGCGGTGGGCTCAGAGTTCAGAGAAGGAGGGGTCAGTGAAAGAAAAACAGGTGTGTGTGTGCGCGCGTGCCTCTGTCACCCTTTTCAATGGATTTTTAGATTGCCAACCTCTCAACTCCAAGGAAAGACTGTTTTTTCCCCTTCTTTTCCCCTCCCCATCTCCCCTCTCGGGTGAAAGCAAAGCAGGCGTGTGTGTCTGTTTCTGTGTGTGTGCCTCAGTACATTGCCAACCTCTCGGCTCCAAGGAAAAACTTTTCTTTCCCCTTCTCATCTCCCCTCTCAGGTGAAAGCAAAGCAGGCGTGTGTATGTGTGTGTGCACGCACGTGCGCGCACCTCAGTCACCCTTTTCAAGCTGCCTAGGTGGCTTTGCAAGTTCCATCCTCTGAAATATAGCCTACAGCTCCTGGCATTCAAGAGTGATTCTTGTGGGTTCTTAAAGACAAACAAGTTTTATTTTGCAGTAACCTCTGTGGATTTAAAGCCATGTAAATGGAGCTGGAGACCCCAAGGCAAGCCCATCAGGGGATTTTTTTTTTTTACAGGAATTTTGCAGAGCGGGTTGCCTTCGCCTTCCTTCTCTGACCAATGCAGAAGCTTGAGCAAACATTTGTGGCAGCCAATAGTATCACTTGTGGTGGGAAACCACAGGAAATACGTCACCGAGGTTGTGTAAAAACGAGTAATCGCATCCTTGACTAACAACTAAAAAAAAAATCCCAAAAACTTTTCCCGTGTAAACAAAAAAAACACGGGATACTATGTCTTGGGGTCTTGCTTTTGTCACGAAAAAGGTAGTCATGTAAACAACAGTTCCAGGATATTGTTCATCCAGGGACAAATCATGTAAACAGAAAGAGATGAACTTGGGATGAGGATATCTTGCTTCTCCCTGGGATAAAAACTGTCATGTAACTGAGCCCTTAGAGAAAAGGCTGTTTTCCACCTCCCCCTCCAAGAGAAATGTCTGACAAGCATCCCCTGAAATAAGATGTGGGGTGTTTTCTGGGCTAGGAGAAGTGTGCTTCCTACCTCTACAGTGAACAATAGATTCTAGTCCCCAGTGAGCCATCAAACACACTGGCAGAACTTGGCCCAGTCACGCTCTCTCAGCATGACCTATCTTACAGGGTTGTGGTGGTGAGCAGAAAAGGAGAAGAGCCATATACATCAGCTTGAGCCCAATGGAGGAAAGGCAGGATGTATATGTAACTAATAAATAAAACAGAATAAATAATAGGGAGTTAGGATACTTGGCCCTACTCCCCAGGTTCTAGCCCCACTTACAAACATATGCATAAGAGTTTTGCTCATCTTCAGGGGAAATCCTACACCAGAAAACTTCTTTGATGAAGTTTCTCCCCCTGATGACTAGGCAACTCTAGGCAGGGACAGGCAGTGTGCCAAGTACTAAGGACTTTTTCAGACAACCTTAAATCCAGCAGGAGACTTCGGGAGAGGTACGCGGCTATCCCACAGCAGGGAGTCCTTTTTGGACACCACCACCCTCTCCAGGCATCGTCCGTGTCAATTCTGTGTCTGATCTATTGCAACCGTGCCATTTTTATTCACGGACAAGTTCCGTGAGTAAAAAATGTTGTGGCTGCAAAAGATCAGACACAGAACTGACATGGACAATGCCTAGAGAGGGACAGCGGCAGCCAAAAAGGACCCCCTGCCATGGGATAGCCACATACCTCTCCCGAAGTCTCCTGCCAGATTTAAGGATGTCTGAAAAGTCCTAAGAGTCATAGCCAAGAATGCATCCCTCCTTCTTGTTACTCTGTATATGCCTCTCCTGTGAATAACATATGCTGGTGGAATTCTGGGAGTTGTAGTCCAAAAAAGGTCACATTTCTCTGAATCTGCCAGCCCATATCCAATACATTCTTCTCTAAATCCCCTGATGTCTTTTACACCCACTTTGGAGAAATTTATTTGGAACCAGAAACAGAGAAAAAGTAGTTGCATCCTTTAGCACAGAGGTGATTCATCCCAACCATTGAGGCCATGATATTGAGAACACAGCTGCGCTGGGCAGGGCATGTTTCTAGGATGGAGGACCATCGCCTCACAAAAATAGTACTCTACAGAGAACTCGCTACAGGTCAGCGTAAGGGGGGCACTCCAAAAAAGCGATACAAGGACTCCCTGAAACAACATCTCAGGCTCGGCCAAATTGATCACCAACAATGGTCCATCCTGGCCTCACATCAGGAGGCATGGAGACTCACTATCTACAATGCTGCAGCCTTATTTGAGAACTCACGCCAAACAAGTCTTGAAGAGAAATGACAGCGCAGAAAGAATCACAACCCAGAAACATCACCCAAGGAGACCTTCTGCTGTGCTTTCTGCAACTGGACTTGTTTATCTCGGATTGGCCGTTTTAGTCATCAGCGAGCTTGCAGAAAGCATGGGATGAGTCCTTCCTGAATCTTTGTTTGTGAAGAAAAGCCAGAGATTCATCCCTGATATCTAACCAGAGGCAGTAAAATAAAGCTTGAGGCTGGCAGAAAAATAGCCCTGTGCTATTGATTTATGCTGCTGCTGAAGCATCCAAAGATGCCTTCTTCCAATCTCTGTTTTGTATTGCTTCCATTTTCAGTAAAGAACCATATAAAGAATCATGGCATCCCAATGTGAGTGAGTGTCAGTGGATTGAAGCCAACTGGCTGCAGACACCTTGCAGAAGGAAGTCTTTAGTAAATTGTAATCCTACTTATTATTATTATTATTATTATTCTCCTCCCATAATTGGGACTCAGGGCGGCTTACAATTTTTTAAAAAATACAGCTTAAAAACATACAAAAAAGTGAAAATTAAAAGGGGATTAAACTATTGACAATATTTAAATGATTTATAATTACACATTGAAAGAAAAAATATGGTACCATTAAAAGATAAAAAGCAATTAAACAGTTCAGTCTAAAAACAATACAGCACTCTCAGCCCATTTGTTTAAAACCTTCCATTTTAAAAGCCTGCTGGAATAAAAAGGTCTTTGCCTGGCGACACAAGGACAGCAGGGAGAGAGCCAATCTGTTCACACCAGAGCTTGGAAATGTATGTTCTGGGAACACAACTCCCAGAATTCCCCAGTCATCATGGCCAGTTGTCCCTCAACAAAAACCTTGCAAGCATTAGTTTGTACCATTGACTAGCCATACATGTCAGCTTACCCAACTTTAGAGGCGGTCTTGGGCTATTTGTTTAATTTTGAGTTTTGGTTTTCCTCCAACTGGGCAATCAAATGTATTTTTAAACATTTATTTCAACAACTTCTATATTACCCTCCCAGGTTCCCATGTTTGTTTGTTTTTTTATCATTTCACTTTCTCATGTTGGCCAATTAAATACCATTTAGACACTATTGTGCAGTATGTGTATCTATTTCTCAGCCACCTTTCAACATGCTCAGCAGACATTCTACCACCCTAACCCTTCCTTAAAGAAAAAAAAATCATAAATTGTTTAAAGCAACCAGATAACTGTAGTTTAAAAGTTAAAACAAGAAATCAAATTGTGCAACAATAAGGTACCATCATAATATTAGCAGCTAAAAATCTGTGGCTTTCCATCATTTGAGGATAATGGAGGTCATATCCAATACATCTGGAGGGCTCTAGGATAGGGAAGGCTGGTCTCTGAAAATTATATATATATATATATATATATATATATAATCTCATCCTAAAAAGACAACAGTTGGTGCTGGTTTATAGGAGATCTGCATTAAAAAAACCACATCTGCATTTAAAAAAAAAACCCTCATATTTGCTTAGGTATTGATTTTTCTTCACATGCAAACATTGTTTCTAGAGAGGTCAGACAGATGCCTCTGTCAGAGCCCACAAGCAGGGCATGAGCACAATACCCCCTCATCCCTGCTCATGTTTCCCTATGCCCAGGAGAACTTTTGGAGATAATATATCGTCTTCATGACTAGTAGGCATTGATGCCCTTATACTCCATGAATTTGCTTAATTGCCTCTGAAGGAAATAGAAATGATTTTGTTCAACATGTCCAACATGTACAAGTTTTTTTCTCCTCCACAAGGGGTATCATTCAGGGGAAACCTAAGCCTACAATAGACAAAGAATTTTGTCCCATAATGCTGTCAAAGGAGGATGCCTCTCCCAGAAATTTTCTTTGTTTAGGATGCATGACTAATGAAGGAGTGACCAACAACCTGGGGTACATAATCACCAGAATTAATGAAAGCAGCCACACCTCTAGCTGAGAAACTTTTACATCATGTCATAGGAAAAAGAGACCTACAACAAAGAACAACTCTTGAATGGCTTGATTTGTATGGTAGGTGGCAGAACCAGGCAAAGAGACACAGGAGGGAAAATGTTTGTATAGATGGCTCTCTTGCTGCATTTTAATGGAACCAAAGGTGCAGAAATGGAATTGGTGTTTGGCTTCTAGCTAAAATAATATGTAAGATAGATAACCTTCTCCACCTTGATGCATTCCCATATATGTCCTGGGCTACAACCGTGTGTGTGTTGGGCTGCAAGCATGACTGAGATCATGAAACTTGCATTGCAACACATTTGGAAGTTGTCGTTATTTCTTCCTACCCACATCTCCCTATGGATTAAGGCAGGGAACAACAACAAATTAGGCCCACAACATCAGTTTAAAAAGCATTAAAACCAAACCATGTTAAAACAATCAATACAGACTTTATAATTCATAATTTAAAGATAATCTGGGTAGGCCTGCTGGAAGCAACTGGTTTTTATTGCATTTCCTCAAAAAACTTGCTTTTGGAGTGAGAAGCAACATTTTTGCATAGGAAACAGTGCAAAAATGTTTTGGGGGGGTTGTCTAGATGGTGAAAAAAAACTCCTCATAGAATCTGAGGAGAATACTTTTTGTCCCATTGAGATCTTGTGGTGATTCACTGTATTCAGAAGGAGAGGGGCCCAAACTTTAAAAAAAAAAAAAAAAAACCTATGCTGGAAAAGCCTTTGCAGTTTTCCCTGAAGTAGTTTTTTTTTTTTTAAATGTGGGGGAAATGGGCACTCCTGCTCATTAACACAACCCAATCACATTGCTGCGTATTCCTGGATAAGAGTGGAAGTGGAAACTGATTGGTCGTACATGTGGGGGGGGGTTGCAGCCACAAAGTGGCTGGAAGCACCATTTTGGAGTTTCATGGTATCAATTGTGTGCTTTTTTGCTGCGCTGAGGCAACAAAACAGCTTTTTAAACAGAAGGTTGCAATTGCACACCTTAGATTTACAGTACAAAAAATGCCCTGTGCAGTGGCAGCAACTTGTTGAGAATAATGTGAGCAATTCACTCCCAGCTACTATGTTGATTCATAGGCATTGCCTCCATGTGAACATCAAACATGGATAACTTTGCATATCAGCAATTTTGCCAAAAAAACAAACACAAAAAACCCCCAAACCCATGGAGACAAATGAACAGTGATGTGAATTCGCGTTAATGTACAACAATCAGCATTATATCTTCTCATCTAGACAAACCATGGGTTTTGTGCAGAAAAGAAGGTCTCTTTGCAAAATAAAAAAACATACATTTTTGCTCAAATTAAGTTTGGGGTAAAAATGTTCTGTGGTACAAAGAATTTCATGGCTCTTCCTCATATTCTTGATAGGATATCTTGAAGTTTGAAACACACTTTTTCTTTCAGGAAGAGAAAAGTGACAAAGTATTCTTTACACATCTATTGTTGATAACATCTTGTTGTTGTTTCCCAAAATGCAATAATCTGAAGTCTTATTGTTTTGTGATATTGTGAGTTAAAACACACATGTGCATACATAACAACTGCCATTTTTTTTATGGAAGTGAGACCAAGGGCTGTCAGGGATAGCCAGTGTTGCTGTCCACAGAGTCAAAGAGATAATAGAGTCAAAGAGTCCCAATCAACTAGTTCAGAGGGGTCTTTCCTTAGAATCACACACTCTGGGTGAATGGATAGGGGGCTCTGAGAGATTGTCTATGCCAGTTCAGCACAAGCCATCTCCCAGGCACCCTACCAATAGTGCCAGGCTCTAAGCGTCCCTCAGAGCAAGGCATTTAGATCCATAGTGGCTTTGTGGAGCATATATTACCAGTTTCATATTGTAGGGAAATGGCTGGGACAGCTATCCAGAGGTTGCTCTAGAGAACGTGGACAGCTACTTTCCAGCTCTGTTATTTGAATATCCTCCAACTGCCCTGATTTGGCTACTTTTAAAATGTTCTAGTTTCAAAAATAAATTAAATAAAACTGAAAAAAATGAACAATTATAGGCCCATTTCATTGCCAAACAAGGATTACAATTTTTTGCGGGCAGAGCTGTTTGGGCTAGAAGTCAACCTGAAGAAAACAGAAGTTCTTTGCCAGCCTGCAACACAGGACGAACACCACCATCCCCACATTGCCGTCGGCAAATCTGTGCTCAAGTCCGTTCAGCAGTTCACCTACCTGGGAAGCATCATCTCCTCAGATGCCAAGATTGACAAAGAGATCGATCACAGATTAGCAAAGGCATATAGTGCATTTGGAAGACTTCACAAAAGAGTCTGGAGCAATAAACACCTGAGGTGAAGCACAAAAATCAGTGTGTATAGAGCCATCGTACTGTCTATCCTCCTTTATGGATCTGAAACATGGGTCACCTATCGCCACCACCTACGATTCCTCGAGCGCTTTCATCAGCGCTGTCGACGCACGATCCTAAATATTCACTGGACTGACTATGTGATGAATGTTGCTGTCCTTGAGCAAGCAGGGATCACCAGCATTGAGGCCATGATATTGAGAACACAGCTGCACTGGGCAGGGCACGTTTCTAGGATGGAGGACCATCGCCTCCCAAAAATACTACTCTACGGTGAACTCGCCACGGGGCAGCGTAAGAGGGGCGCTCCAAAAAAGCGATACAAAGACTCCCTGAAACAACATCTCAGGCTTGGCCAAATTGATCACCAACAGTGGTCTGCCCTGGCCTCACATCGGGAGGCATGGAGACGCACTATCCACAATGCTGCAGCCTTATTTGAGAACTCACGACGAACAAGTCTTGAAGAGAAACGACAACGCAGAAAGAATCATAACCCAAAAACATCACCCAAGGAGACCTTCTGCTGTGCTTTTTGCAACCGGACTTGTTTATCTCGGATTGGCCTTTTTAGTCATCAGCGCGCTTGCAGAAAGCGCGGGATGAGTCCTTCCTGAATCTTCGTTTGCGAAGAAAAGCCAGAGAGGAGACTAGCAAATGGATTAAAAATATTTTTGGAAGAATTTATACCCAAAAATCAAAATGGTTTTTTTTTAACGAAAACAACAAATAAGAGATATCATTAGAATAGTTTTGAACGTAATAGAATACTTAAACTATCATAATGAAATTAAAGGAACATTATTTTTTTCTGGATGCCCAAAAAGCTTTCAATAATTTAGATCGGTCATTTTTTGTTAAAGAAAATGAAGGAAATGGAAATAGGAAACAATTTATATAACTGGATTCAATCAATTTACTCCAATCAAACTGTGAAATTGATAATAAATGGAAACACAACTGACCCAGTACAAATTAAAAGTAGTAGACAAGGAGGCCCCCTCTCCCCATTATTATTTATTATAGCATTAGAAATTTTAAATATAGAAATAAGGAGAAAAAACAAATATGAGGTATTAAAATTTCAAAAGAGAAATTTACACTGAAAGCGTTCGCTGATGATTTGGTTATAATGTTAGAAGACCCACTAAATGGAACTGGACCCTTATTACAAAAAATAAGGAGTTTGGTAAATGTGCAGGCTTTAAAATTAAAATGAACAAAACTAAACTTTTAACAAATTTTAACAAAGTTTTAACAAAAACTATGGTTGACTTAGAAAAGAAAATTTTAACTTAAAAAACAGGATTTGAGATAGTAAAAATGGTGAGATACTTAGGGATTAACTTAATGACAAAAGCCAAAAATTATTTGAAAATAATTATTTATTATTATATGGCAAGACATTAAGAAAGATTTGACTAATTGGAAAGAATTAAATTATCATTACTGGGGAGAATACTAACAATTAAAATGTGTATATTACCTAAATTAATGTTCCTTTTTCAGATTATTCCAATTATTTTTTCAAACAAGATATTTTCAAACTGGCAAAAAGGACTATCCAAATTTATGTGGGTTGGGAAAAAGAAACCAAGGATAAAATGGAAAATACTAACAAATGTTAGTGGTGGGTTAGGGATGCCAGACTTAAAATTATATTTTGAAGCTACAAGTTTGACCTGGTTAAAACAATGTATAACATTAGATAATATAAGAGATTTAGAACCGGAAGGACATGAGTTAAGAGTAGGATGGAATGGCTATTTGTGGTCCAGGAAAATTAAAATAAATGCAGAGTTAAAAATCACATTATATATCTCTCTGGCTTTTCTTCGCAAACAAAGATTCAGGAAGGATTCATCCCGCGCTTTCTGCAAGCGCGCTGATGACTAAAAAGGCCAATCTGAGATAAACAAGTCCGGTTGCAGAAAGCACAGCAGAAGGTCTCCTTGGGTGATGTTTCCGGGTTGTGATTCTTTCTGCGTTGTCGTTTCTCTTCAAGACTTGTTCGTCGTGAGTTCTCAAATAAGGCTGCAGCATTGTGGATAGTGCGTCTCCATGCCTCCCAATGTGAGGCCAGGGCAAACCACGGTTGGTGATCAATTTGGCCGAGCCTGAGATGTTGCTTCAGGGAGTCTTTGTATTGCTTTTTTGGAGCGCCCCTCTTATGCTGACCCGTGGCGAGTTCACCGTAGAGTTCTATTTTGGGGAGGCGATGGTCCTCCATCCTAGAAAGGTGCCCTGCCCAGCGCAGCTGCGTTCTCAATATCATGGCCTCGATACTGGTGATCCCTGTTTGCTCAAGGACAGCAACATTCATCACATAGTCAGTCCAGTGTATATTTAGGATTGTGTGTCGACAGCGCTGATGAAAGCGCTCGAGGAGTCATAGGTGGTGGCAATAGGTGACCCATGTTTCAGATCCATAAAGGAGGATAGAGAGTACAATGGCTCTATACACACTGATTTTTGTGCTTTGCCTCAGGTGTTTATTGCTCCAGACTGTTTTGTGAAGTCTTCCAAATGCAGTATATGCCTTTGCTAATCTGTGATCGATCTCTTTGTCAATCTTGGCATCTGAGGAGATGATGCTTCCCAGGTAGGTGAACTGCTGAATGGACTTGAGCACAGATTTGCCGACGGCAATGTGGGAATGGTGGTGTTCATCCTGTGGTGCAGGCTGGTAAAGAACTTCTTTTTCTTCAGGTTGACTTCCAGCCCAAACAGCTCTGCAGCTATTGCGAAGCAGGATGTTAGGCGCTGCAGAGCTGCTTCTGTGTGGGCAACAAGGGCAGCATCGTCAGCAAAGAGCAGCTCATGGACTAAATAGTTTAGAGTCTTAGTGCGAGCCCTCAGACGGCTTAAGTTAAACAAGCTACCATCAGTACGGTAACGTATATAGATGCCGTCGTCTTCTTCAAGCTCTGCCGTAGCCCTTTGGAGCATCATGCTAAAGAAGATTGTAAATAAGTTTGGTGCAAGAACACAACCTTGCTTCACTCCATTAATTATTAGAAAGGGCTCTGAAAGAGCATCGCCATATCTGACTTGACCATGTTGGCCCTCGTGCTGACCATGCTGGCCCCCAAGCTAATCATTTTAAGGAATTTGGGGGACATCCTAATCTTTCCAGGATCTGCCACAGACCTTTTCTACTCACAGTGTCAAAGGCTTTGGTGAGGTCAACAAATGTTACATAGAGACCCTTGTTCTGTTCCCTACATTTTTCTTGCAGTTGTCTAATGGCAAATACCATGTCTGTACTACTCCTATTGGCTCTGAAGCCACATTGGCTTTTAGGGAGAAGTTCTTCTGCAATAGCAGGAACTAATCTGTTCATGAGTATCCTTGCAAGGATTTTTCCAGCAATAGAGAGCAGTGTTATGCCTCGATAGTTTGAGCAATCAGATTTTGCTCCTTTTTTCTTGTACAGGATGATGATGACTGCATCTCGGAGGTCTGATGGCAGTTCCCCTTTTCCAGCAATTGACAAGGAATTCATGGAATTTTTCGTGGAGTGCATGAACTCCGTGTTTCCAAACTTCAGGTGGGATTCCATCAATCCCAGCTGCCTTGCCGTTTTTCATCTGCTGTATGGCCTTAAGGGTCTCTTCCAAAGTGGGAGCTATGTCCAATTCATTTTTCATTGGTTTCTGTATCGTATGTTGGATAGCTGAGCCTTGGAGTACTCGGTTGGCGCTAAAGAGACTTTGAAAATGTTGTGCCCATCGATTCAGGATGGAGGCTTTATCAGTAATTAGTGTTTGACCATCTGTACTGAATAAGGAGCTTTGGACCTGATAAGTAGGTCCAAACACTGCTTTAAGAGCTTCTTAAAATCCTCTAAGATCACCCAGATCTGCACAGCATTGTGCCTTTTCTGCTATATTGATCCACCACTTGTTCTGCATGTCTCGGAGTTTTTGTTGAAGTTTACTACGTGTGAGGCGGAAGGCTGCTTTTCTTACGTGGCAAGTTGGCTGGGCAAGGTATGCCTGGTGAGCAGCTCTCTTCTTTGCCAACAGCTCCTGGATCTCTTGGTTGTTTTCATCAAACCAGTCTTGATTTTTCTTGTGGGAGAACCCAAGGGATTCTTCTGCAGACTGGAGGATACTGTTTTTGATATGGTGCCAAAGCACTGTAGGAGGAGGATCTGTAGGATGGTCTTCAAGTTTTGTTTGTAGATTTGCCTGGACGTTGTCTCTCATGGTAGCTTGTTGAAGATTGTTGACTTGGAGTCTCTTCTTTAAGATGCCACCCCTCTTGGGTTTGAACTTAAGCTGAAGATTTAGTTTACATCTGACGAGGCGATGATCTGTTTGGCATTCTATACTGGGCATCACTCGGGTATGATGGACATCACAAATGTCTCTCTGACGGACTAGAACATAGTCAATGAGGTGCCAATATTTGGATCGGGGATGCATCCAGGTTGTCTTCAAGCTATCTTTCTGCTGAATGATTGTGTTTGTAATAGTCAGCTGTTGTTCTGCACAGAACTCTAGCAAGAGGCATCCGTTATCATTGCAATTTCCAACACCATGGTTGCCTAAGACACCTTTCCAGGCTTCGGAGTTCTTTCCTACTCTGGCATTGAAGTCACCAAGGATAATAATTTTATGTTCTACAGGGACTTTTTGTATGATTTGGCGTAGGTCTGTAGAATTTTTCTTTCTGTACAGGGTCGGCTTGCATAGTTGGGGCATATTTACTAAAGAGAACAACATGTGGGAGGCATAAGGAAATAATGCGATCAGTGTGTCCTGTTGGCAAGGTTTCGAGTTTGGAGGCAATGGAGTTTTTAATCATAAAGCCTACTCCTGACAGATGTTTTTCGGTTTTGGGTTTGCCAGACCAGTAAAGTGTGTAGCCGGAGCCGTGTTCTTTAAGGCTGCCTTCCTCACGGAGACGAACTTCACTAAGAGCAGTGATGTCAATATTAAGTCATGATAGTTCATGGGCTATTAGGGCAGAACGACGCTCAGGCTGTCCACTATCTTCAGAGTCTCGCATGGTTCTGATGTTCCAGCATGCAAGTGTCCGTTTATTTACACCTTTGGAGGCTGGTGTGTGCCTTTGTTTCTTTGCCTTGGTTTGACCACATCAGAAGATGCCTGTTGGCCTCAGCTAGCCAACCAGGTAGTTGGGGATGAGCTTTCATTAGGCCACCTTTCCTAGGCCCCTCTCCAAATGGAGCAAGCAGTGCTCTCCTTAAAAAAGGCTGCTTGGTTGTTCAGGATGCTGCCGAACAAGACTGTCATCTCCCGGGTCAGCGTCAAGCGACCAATGTCCTGAACCGCCTGCATGCAGGGTTGGGGCTGCGGTTTCCAGTGCATCTTTACACCTGCCGTTTCATCCCTCGCCTATCGCTACAGGGCTTTTTTGGAACTGGATTTGTCCTTCGTGCCTGTGCAATGGATTTTTCTGGTGGAGCGCAGCGTGCACAGAACTGGCCTCACCCTTTAAACCAAAGGTTCATCTGCCATGGCCTTGCAAGCATGGATGTAGCAGCAAGGTCCTCGGGTAGTAGGTTTGATTAGAGTTTCCTTCTCTTAGGCGGTTGACCTTACAGGGTTGGATGAGCACCATCTGCCCGGGTTTGGGATTAGAGTTTTCCTTCTCCTAGGACGGTTGCCACAAGGCTAGAGAGCCCATCCTGCCCTTTGACGCTCTTTGTCAGACCCTTCGGTTTTGACCTGTCTGGCATGGGAGACCCTACCAGTGGCTATTATGCCACTGCCAGCATAGCTCAACACATCATTAGGGTACGCAAGCCTCTCTCCCACAACAAGGGGGTGTCAATGGAAAGGAAAAAATCATATTATAAGGTGGTCACTAATTGGAATATGGAAAAATATAATGAAAGCTTAAACCCCAAAATCCCAGGTTGGTTATCACCACAAGAGACCTTCTGTAAATGGGAATTAAAAGGAAACAATTAGATAACATACAGAGTTACAATGGTAAAAAAAATTAAGAAGATTGGAATATTAAAGAAAGGTAGGAATTAGAAAAAGAGGGCTTTAATTATACATTGGCTGGGATACTATCAACTAAAAGCAAGAGTGAAAGGGGATTTAGGACTTTATCAGACAATCCCTTTAAAATGTTATTTTGCCGGCATAACCCACCACCACCACTTACTTCCTCTCCCAGAAAAGGCAGCTCCGGTGATAAAGAGGAAGTGAATGGAGCCCCATACACTTCCTCATTTGAAATCCCACGAGACTTCATCACTTGGGAAATTTAAAAACAAAAACAAAAAGTATTACAAGTTTTAAAACACACAAACACTTTAAAAGTCCCAAGTAACCCAGGGAGGGTCATAAAAAGAGTGAAACTTACCTGGGTGTCCCAATCTCACCCAGAAGTGTTTACACCAGACGGGCCATTCTTGCTGCAGTCACGAGAGTTAAATGACCTGAAGTCAGCACAAAAGGAGCAGAGTGAATCAATTGATGGCTTAGGCCATCAAAACTACAGGTTTGGGACTGATTTTAACCATGAAAGGGCGATGTCGTCTTATCTCTGCACCCTTTTGTGGTTATGTGGCATTATTATGACACCTTTTTTTGAGTGTCTAATAAAGGCCTTAAAAGATACACAATATGATGGAGAAACATCACAGTTTGAGAAACTCCTGTGTTCAGCTGATAACCTCCTAATCAGTAAAATCTATAAATTGTTACTAAGGTTATTACTGAGGAAGAACAAGTTAAGCAGTGTATGGTTCATTGGCAGTAAACTTAGAACTATTGTATATACTGTACATATATATGGATCAATGGGAAGAAATATGGAGTAAGGGATTAAAATTTATCTGTTCCTACAATCCGGTGAACTCGCCACGGGTCAGCGTAAGAGGGGCGCTCCAAAAAAGCGATACAAAGACTCCCTGAAACAACATCTCAGGCTTGGCCAAATTGATCACCAATAGTGGTCCGCCCTGGCCTCACATCGGGAGGCATGGAGACGCACTATCCACAATGCTGCAGCCTTATTTGAGAACTCACGACGAACAAGTCTTGAAGAGAAACGACAACGCAGAAAAAATCACAACCCAAAAACATCACCCAAGGAGACCTTCTGCTGTGCTTTTTGCAACGGGATTTGTTTATCTCGGATTGGCCTTTTTAGTCATCAGCGCTCTTGCAGAAAGCGCGGGATGAGTCCTTCCTGAATCTTCGTTTGCGAAGAAAAGCCAGAGAGAGAGAGAGACAATCTAAAGGGAAACTTTTATAAAATGATATATAAAATCATAGAATCATAGAGCTGGAATAGACCATAAGGGCCATCCAGTCCAACCCTCTGCCATGCAAGAACACACAATTTAATCATTCCTGACAGATGGCCATCCAGCCTCTGTTTAAAAACCTCCAAAGAAGGAGACTCCACCACACTCCAAGGCAGTGCATTTCACTGCTGAATAGCTCTTACTGTCAGGAGTTTCTTCCTAATGTTTAGGTGGAATCTCTTTTCCTGTAGTTTGAACCCATTGTTCTGTGTCCTAGTCTCTGGAGCAGCAGAAAACAAGCTTGCCCCATCTTCAGTATGACAGCCATTCAAATATTTAAACATGGCTCTCATGTCACCTCTCAACCTTCTCTTCTCCAGACTAAACATACCCAGCTCTCTAAGCCACTCCCCATACGGCATGGCTTCCAGAGCTCTCACTGTTTTGGTCACCGTCCTCTGGAAACGTTCCAGCTTCTCAATATCCTTCCTGAATTGTGGTGCCCAGAACTGGACACAGTATTCCAGGTGAGGTCTGACCAAAGCAGAATAGAATGGCACTATTACTTCCCTTGATCTAGACACTATACTCCTATTAATGCAGCCTAGAATCACATTGGCTTTTTTAGCTGCTGCATCACACTGCTGACTCATGTTCAGCTTGTGGTCCACTAAGTCTCCCTTTCACATGTACTGCCATCAAGCCAGGTGTCACCCATCCTATGGAGATTTTCAGATGCTATAAAGGACCTCCAGGGAAGTCAGAAGAGGTACGCGGCTATCCCACGGCAGGGGGTCTGTTTCGGATGATGCCGTCCCCCTCCCGTCGTCCTTCGTGTTGCTTCCATGCTTGATCGAAGGAAAAGGCACCACTTTTTACTCACGGGAGGGGGACGGAGTCATCCGAAACTGACCCCCTGCTGTGGGATAGCCACGTACCTCTTCTGACCTCCCCGGAGGTCTTTTATACCATCTGAAAATCTCTGATATCTGTGCTATACATTTGTACTGCCCAAATCTAGTATCCTACATTTCTCCCTGCTGAAATTCATTTTGTTAGTTTTGACCCGGTTTTCTAATCTGTTGAGGTCCTTTCGGATTTTGATCCTGTCCTCTGGGGTATTAGCTACTCCTCCTAATTTGGTGTCATCTGCAAACTTGATAAGCATATCCTCTATTCCCTCATCCAAGTCATTGATAAAGATGTTGAATAGCACTGGGTCCAGGATGGAACCCTGTGGCAACCCGCTAGTCACTTCTCTCCAGGATAAAAAAGAGCCATTGGTGACTACCCTTTGGGCTTGGTCAGTCAACCAATTACAAATCCACCTAACAGTTGCATTGTCTAGCCCACAGGTTACTAACTTTTTTGCAAGAATATCACCTTGTCAAAAGCCTTACTGAAATCAAGATACACTACATCCACAGCATTTCCTTCATCTATCAAGTTGGTAACTATCAAAAAAGAAGAGATGAGATTAGTCTGGCATGACTTGTTTTTGAGAAATCCATGTTGACTTTTAGTGATCACAGCATTCCTTTCTAAGTGCTTACAGACTGTTTAATGATCTTCTCCGGAATCTTTCCTAGTATTGATGTCAGGCTGACTGGGTGGTAATTATTTGGGTCTTCTCCCCCCACCCCACTTTTTAAAGATGGGGACAACATTTGCCCTCTTCTGGTCTGCTGGAAAATCTCCTGTTCTCCAGGGATACTCAGAGATTATTGACAGCGGTTCTGAGAATACTTCTGCCAGTTCTTTTAATACCCTCAGATGACTTTGTCAAAGGCTTTGCTGAAATCAAGATACACTACATCCACAGCATTCCCTAAATTGGTATTTAACCCCAGACAAACTAAGATGCATAAAAATAGAATCATAGAGTTGAAAGAGACCTCAAGGGCCATACAGTCCAAGCCCCTGCCATGCAGGAATACACAATCAGATCATTCCTGACAGATGGCCATCCAGCCTCTGTTTAAAAACCTCCAAAGGAGGAGACTCCACCACACTACGAGGCAGTGCATTCCACTTCTAAACAGCTCTTACTGTCAGAAAATTCTTCCTAATGTTTAGATGGATCTATTTTCCTGTAGTTTGAAACCATTGTCCTAGTCTCTGGAGCAGCAGGAAAACAAGCTTGCCCCATCCTCAGTATGACATCCCTTCAAATATTTAAACATGGCTATCATGTCCCCTCTCAACCTTCTCTTCTCCAGACTAAACATGCCCAGCTCCCTAATCCTCTCCTCATAGGGCATGTCCTCCAGCCCTCCCACCATCCTTGTCACCCTCCTCTGGACCCGTTCCAGCTTCTCAGTATCCTTCCTGAATTGTGGTGCCCAGAACTGGACACAGTATTCCAGGTGAGGTCTGACCAAAGCAGAATAGAGTGGCACTATTACTTCCCTTGATCTAGACACTATACTCCTAGAATCCTAGAATCACATTGGCTTTTTTAGCTGCTGCATTACACTGTTGATATAAATATCAAATGTATGCTGGAAATATAGAGACCAAGTTGGAACCTTTTTCCACCTTTGGTGGAAATGTTTAAAAGTACAGAGATATTGGTTTAAAATAAACAAAAATCTAGAAAATATTTTAGGATTTCAATTAACCTTGAGACCAGAGTTATATTTATTAAATATGATAAACTTGGATGATAAGAAAGAACTGAAACACAGAAATTTGACAAGTCATTTAGTAACCGCAGCAAGACTGGTATTCGCGAGACAGTGGAAAACCAATAAACCTCCACCGTGTATGGACTGGTTAGAAAAAGTTGTGGAAATGGCTCAATTAGACAAATTAATAAATCTAGTGAAGAGAAACTCGATCAGAGTCTTTATGGAAACATGGAAACCATTTATAGAATATCTTAAGCGAATAAGAGGGGATATTAGTATTATTGGATTTGATAGTTAAGAGAATTTGACTTCCTTCCTTGTTTTTTCTTTAATGGCTTTATTATGGGAAGGAATGTTGATTATAAGTATGGTATTAGTTAGGTTAAAGAGGAAAAATTGTGGATAACAAAGGTGGAAATGATATTATTAATTAAAAAAGCAATTAGAGAGAATGTGGGAAGTCTTTTTTCTTTTTTTAAAGGGGAGATAAGGGGGTTGTTGTTGTCCTAAATGTTGTATTTCATATGTCTAGTTATTGTAGGTTTATTGTCTCTTGTATGTTGATGTTGATGTGATTAATTACTGAATAAATATTATTTTAACTATAAAATGTTCTAGTTTCTTTCTCTTCCTCCCACATCCTCCCTTTGTCTTCAGCTTACTTCAGTTGCTGCAAAATGCAAATTGAGTAGCTTGCACTCAATTGATTCAGCAGTGGGATAGGACAGAATCTTGCCCTTTCCAGTTGCCTGAATTTTCAGCTGAGAAATGCTGGAGAATATGCATTTGCTGGAGCTGGAGCCAGAAAGCAATCAGAAGGGCCCTTGAGAGGGGTGCAGGAGCCCTCCCAGCAGGGAAGGTGATATTTGCTGCCCCTCTGCTCCACCCACTGAGGCAAGCACTTTACTCTGCCCAATGGTCCTGATAGGACTTAGTCCCATGTAATATATAAATTTCCTGATGGGATTTACTCACAGATGTATAGTAGCTTTCTCTAACATGGTGCCCTCCAGATAAATTGGACTTCAGCTTGAGATCATCTACAATAAGTCAGATCAACAGAGTGAGTTTAGCCCAACATTTCTGGAGCACTGGCGAAAGCTGGGGTATAGGACTGTAATCCTTACTTGATTTTAGCCCACAGAATCTAATCATACTTGAAACCAATGTAAGCATCTAAGACTTACATCCATAGTTTTTATAATGATTTAGTGCAAACTTGGAATACTTTTGTCCAGGAAAACAATCCTGACAGTATATCTTTTTCTTGCCTTTCAAAAGCCAGCCGTGTGTCAGAGGTTGAAGCCTAAGGACTTCACACCAGCCTTCTGTCTTGTTGCAATAGTGTTCGTTCTGGGAATGGAAACATGCCAGTTTGGGAATGTTCCTTATCACATCTCTCTTGAATTGTGCAGCTGTGCTGCTTTGGTGGTCTATGTTCGCACGATCCATCTTCCGCACCACTGCCACAATGCCACCTTTCGGGGTTTTTTTTCTTTTTGCTACAATTTTGCAATTATGTCAAAATGGGGGGGGGGGGGAGAGAGAAAAGAAAAGAAATACAAAATAAAAGGAAAAAGAGACTGATTTGGAACAGCAAGGGGGAAGGGGGAGAGTCACACCCACTGACGCCACATAACTGCCGGCATTTCGCTACTGCAGCAGAAGGGCTGTCATGGAAAGGGCTGTCATGGAAAGGTAGCAAGCTTGAGAACCATTGACGGGTTTCCTCTGTCAATGAAAAGGTGTGTTCCAATGAGTTGAATACAACCTGGCAACTCGACAGAGATGACATCATGTGATAAGGTAAAACCATAGACATTATTATACAGCTGCAATCACACTGTATAAGCCTTGTGTAATAAAGTTCTAAGACTACCAGCAGGTGGCAGAAAGTACTGCAAAGATGTTGGGGTGCTTCTGCCCATTCATGCTAGCCACTGGCATTTAATAGCATCAGTTGGGTTGGCTGAAAGGACTCTATTGAGTGTTCATACCCCTTCAAGGCAAAGTGTCCTAGCAAATAGGCTGCAGGACTTACCCGCAGCGGCCGGATTGTGGCTGGGGAAACTCCCGAAGTCGCTGTCAGGATCGGGAGGTTTTGGCCCCCGCCTGGCCATGGGCAGGGGCCGGCCACCGAGAAGAACGCAGATCCCGGTGGGACAGGCCCCAGGGTGAGGGGCCTCAGGAGCCAGAAGCAAAGTTTTCCCTGGCAGAAGTTGGCGCCGAGGTTCTTCAACTGAAACAGCAAATGGGTGAGATACGGGAGGTACTCCTAAAACTCCTGCATAGAACCCCTCCGGCTCCACCAGCCCCAGGGGGGGCCAGCCTCCCCCAGCTCAAACAGCGGCTGCCCAGGCACCTGGGGATGGAGTCCCCACTCAGCCTCCCGATGTGCTGGGCCCGCCGGCTCCTGGGCCGGCTCCCCCTGCCGGGGCTGGACCAGTTGAGCCGTGGGAGAGACCCAGGGGTCTGAAGCAAAGGCATCTGAAGGCGAAGTTTGATGGCAATGCAGCAAAGCTATCCTACTTCATGACTCAAGTGGTGAGTTTCATGACCCAGTGGGATGGGGAGTTCCAGTCTGAGGCTGAGAAGGTGCAGTTTTTTCAGGAGGGGCTGAACCCTGATATCCTAGAGTGGGCCATGTTCCAGGGAAACCCCGAAACCCTCCTAGGGTGGGTGCGTCTGGCTGGCGAAGTGGAGTCTGTGAAAGGCAGCATCAAGATGTTGCGCCGCCAGCTAGGGACTGAGGGGAAGCCCTCCGGGTCCACTGGGAAGAAGGCCAAGGCAGGGCGCTTGGTCGGAGCCACCGCCGGTGAGTCAGAACGAGAGCGAAGGATGAGAAAGGGCCTGTGCCTGCATTGTGGGAAGAGCAGACATCGCATAGCGGAGTGCCCAGAGAGGAGCCCTTGGGAGCAACCCGTCACCGCCAAATCTTCGCAGAGCGAGGGGAGAACTGGGTCTGCCAAGACTCCCTCCAAGCCCAAGCCCAAAGCGACAGCCCGGGCCCTGGCGCCAGGCCATGCGGCAGGGGAGTCTTCAGATGATCCCGAGGATAGTGGGTCCTACTCCTCCGACGCTGAGCGGGTGGGAAACGGGCCCAGCCCGCCCTATTGAGCACCCGAGGGCAGGCTAATCCTGAAGGGCGCCCGGATGCTATGGTGAGTGGAGTGAAGGGCCCGTTCTTTACTAAAGCTCGAGTGGGGGTTGGAGGGGAGGGCCCCACCCGAAAAGTAATGTTAATGATTGACTCTGGTTGTACTCAAGTGCTCATCCACCCCTCCTTAGTCAGTGAACTGAACGTTAATACTGTTAAGCTGGACAAACCCGTGTGGCTGTCTCAGATGGATGGAGGAATGATGAAGGGGGGCCCCGCCAGGCGCATAACCGGTCCCATGCACATGAGGATGGGAACCCACCAGGAAGAACTGCAGTTTGTGATTGCTCCAGGCTTAGTCCCCGCAGCAGTCGTGGGTCTGAACTGGCTAAAGTACCACAACCCCACCATAGACTGGATAAAAGAAACACTGACTTTTACAGACCCATTGTGTACCAAGGAGCATGGGGTGGGGGGAGGATCCCCAGGGGACAGGGTCCCCCTGGAGGGTGAGTCACGGAACTACACGACTGCCTTAGTAAAAGGGGAGCTGAAAGGACTGCCAGTGGAATACAAGGCATGGCAATATGTGTTTGAGGAGAGGGAGTGCAACATTTTGCCACCCCACCGGGCTTTTGACTGTGCCATCGAAATACTCTCGGAGTCAAGCCTACCTAAGCCTCGCATTTATTCTATGACCCCAACTGAAATGGAGGCGCTCCGAGAGTTCATAGACAAAAACTTAGCCCGAGGGTTCATTAGGCCCTCAACCTCGCCCGTGGGGGCTCCGGTGATGTTTAGGCGCAAGGCCGATGGGGGGCTTCGTTTGATTCAGGATTACAGAGGGCTAAACGCGATTAGTGTCTCCAATCAGTACCCCCTGCCCCTGATGAAGGACATATTAGCCCATCTCTCCAAAGGGAAGATTTTCACGAAGCTGGATCTGCGGGAGGCCTACTACAGAGTACGGATTCGGGAAGGGGACGAATGGAAGACTGCATTTAATTGGCCCTTGGGGGCTTTCGAGTTCCTCGTCATGCCTTTCGGCCTAAAAGGGGCCCCTGGCATCTTTCAGAACTTAATTAATGATGTGTTACGTGATTTTCTGTACAAAGGGGTGTTGGTATACCTAGATGATGTGTTGATTTATTCTGAGGACTATACGTCCCATGTGAAACTGGTGAAAAAGGTACTTGCCAGGTTGGGGGAAAATCATCTGTATGCAAAAATGTCCAAGTGTGAGTTCCATCAAAGTCGTTTGGATTACTTAGGGTACCGCATCTCAAACAAAGGGATTGAAATGGACCCAGAGAAGGTAAAGGGGGTCTTGGCATGGGAAGCCCCTAGAACCAAGAAACAGTTACAGAGCTTCCTGGGATTTCCTAATTTTTATCGGTCCTTCATCCCTGACTTTGCGTCGGTAGCCCTTCCCCTGACAGATCTGCTGAAAACCAAAGAAGGGAAGGGCAAGGGTTCCAAGCTCAGTAAAAGGGATAAGCCTCCCCAAAAGATTGTGTGGTCACCACAGTGTCAACAAGCATTTGACAAATTGAAATTCCTTTTCACTTTGGAGCCTATTCTCAAACACCCCGACCCTTCCCAGCCTTTCGTGGTCCAAGTGGACGCCTCAGATGTGGCGATGGGTGGTGTTCTGTTGCAAAAAGGGGAGGAAGGGGATTTGAGACCATGTGCCTACTTGTCCAGAAAGTTCAATGAAACTGAACGAAATTGGCCGGTATGGGAGAAAGAGGCAGGTGCAATCAAGTTGGCTCTAGAGACTTGGCGCCACCTACTGGAGGGCTCACCCAAACCGTTTGAGGTTTGGACTGATCACAAGAATTTGGAAGTGTTGGCTACCCCTAGACGTTTGAGCCCCAAGCAGGTCAGGTGGGCCAGTTTCCTTTACCGGTTTAATTTCACCCTGAAATTTATCCCGGGGAAAAGGAATTTTCTGGCTGATGCTTTATCCAGGCTCCCGCAGCATGAGAGTAAGCGCAAGGAGGTCATTGACACCGTTTTTCCTCCTTCCCACTTGGGATTAGCAGTCCTCACGCGGAGCAAAGCCAAACAACAGGAATCCCCTGCTAGCCCTGCAGAGGAGCCTGGATCAAATGGAATTGACTGTGGCTCACCCCTGGCGCCTGGACCTGAGCCCCAGCCCTTGACCCCTGACCCCCTGTCATGATGGAGTTCCATCATGTTGCCACAAGGTGCAACTCCCATCATTCTGCTAGAGAACTATAACTCTCTTTGTTTGTAAACAGATTGTCTTGCCAGCATAGTATCAGGTAAGAAAAGGGTTAATGGGAAGGGGCTCAAGCACCACCTTCACAGAGCTAATGAGAGGACATCATTAACATAACACCATGTGACTGGACTGACCAATTACAGCTTTAAGCCCGGGAAATCTGGAGAGGTTTTAATTGCTTTTGTTTGAGACCAGTGTGAGTGAGATGAGTGGGACTTGGAGAAAGAGGTTTTGGAAAATGTGAAGGAACAAAGACTGCTATGCTGGTAGAGCACAGCCATTCCATCTCTGGCTTTTGCTCCCAGCTGCCTGGACAAGATCTCAAGGCAACAAACTGCAAGTATTTAGTAGAGATTAGGGCCTGTTTAGTTGCGTTAGGGAATTCTTTTTAATTTCTTTACTTTGGTTGAATGTGTAATAATTTCTTTTTGCCAGCAGAGGACAGTGATTCTGTGGGGGGGATTGGCTGCCCCCCCCCAGGTAGAAGCAACAGGAAAGAACAGAACACAGGCCAAAAGGCAGATTAGAAAGACAGGCTAGAATCCTAATCAAGGTTCCCCTCCCTTTCTATTTAACAACAGGAGAAAGAGAAAAAAACTTTTAATGGTCCAAGCAGCACTTGGGAACACAGGGAAGGTCCCCCCTCCCCTAGGAATCCAGCTAGCTCCTGCAGTTGCCTAGCAACAGTAGCCAGCCACACAGAGAGCTTCAGCTCCTCCCTAGTCCCTCCTCTCAGCTCAGCTCCGCCCCCTTAGCAAAACCACTTTGCAAGAAGGAACCAGCTTTAAACTTAGGCAGGGACCCCAAGAGCTAGCATCTCCACCTGGAGACCAGATCAAAGGGGATTGCTCTCTGCTACAGTGAGTGAGACAAAGGAATGGCCTGGTGGGCTTCCTGCCCCCTCCCTTCCTATCACTTACACAGAAGCACATCCAACACAAAAGAAATGCAAGGACACCTTTCCTCCCAACAAAGAGAAAACAGCCAAGCCTTGCCACCTCTTTGTTCACTTTCAGTTCCACCAAAAGCAACCAACCCCTCCCTTCCCAGGGAGTTTTGGGCACAGCCTGTGAGCGAATGGAGCAGAGACCTCAGCCTCTCTCACTTTCTGCTCTCTGTCCCCCACTTGAACAAGCCAAGACTACAGCACCCCCCAATCTCCCTTTCTCTGAAGGCAAAAGGCAGAGCCTGTAGTTCTCCTAACTTCCCAAACTGAGCTTTGTCCAATCCCACCGCTGCCACCATGTCACGGGGCTCAAACCTGAGTTCCCTTCCCAGGAGCTCCAGGCTAGCCCTCTCTCTGTAGGGTTAGTCCTGGGTGTCCTCACCCCAGGATCCTCCTACAAACTCTAGAAACCATCGTTCTGCCACCACCCACTGGGTTTTAACTGGGGGGGGGCTTATTTCCCCCTTGGGACCCCCCCTTTTACACGCACAACGCAGTGGGAAGTTGTGCGTAGTCTATGTTAATCAGTGGCACTCCTTGCCACTATAGAATCAACTAACTCCCTCCTCCTAACCCCAGAGGAGGTTCACAGTAGCATAGTCAAGAGTAAGGCACGTGGTCAGCATCAGCATAGGAAGATAGAAGTTTACTTTATTCAAGAGAAGTAGTCATGCAGTTTCACATGAGGCAGGGTTCTCCCCTACCTCAGGCAGGCAGGCTTAAAGTGATAGCAATACAGAGTATCAAGATCAAAGCATTACATTACTCAGGTTACATTCAATTACTAATTTAGCTAAGCTGAAAATGAGCTATGTGGTCTCCCTGCAGACAGTCTACAAGAGACACAAGCATCTTATGACTCTGCCAATCCCAGAAGAGGATGAAGGGAAATGGCTGGATAGTGCCTCTGATACTCGTGTGGAAGGTGGTGGCCTGGAGGATGTTACACCCCCTTCCAACCTCAACGAGAACCATCAGCAGCAGTTCATTCAGTTGGCAGCCAAGTCTGCGTCATTGTTCTCACCTGTTCCAGGTCTCACCGCTCATCCTCAGCATGTGGTGGCTGCTGATGACTGCAAGCCGTCTTCAGGGCAGCCCGGACGTGTGTCACATGCCGGGATGATGGCCTTGGAGGAGGAGGTGGATCCTGAACACTACCCAATGCTGCATGCAGGAGACCCTTTCAAGAATTTGGGACTTGTCCTGTGTCTATTCTGCTTGCTTTGGACCATAGGCTATTGGCAGGGGGGCTTAGCCATAGGGTATGGCCATAGCACAGCATTCATAACCCATGTGGGCCTGTTTGAATTCAGTGTTCTTCCTTTTGGCCTTCACAATGTGCCCACACCATTCCAGGGACTTGTAACCCCTCTGCGGAGAAGTGGTTGGGCCTTTGTGATTGCCTCCCTAGATGTCATTGTTATTTTCCCTGATGACTGGGGTGATCCCCTACATCACCTGAAGACAGTTTTTCAACAGCTCCAAGACTCGGGTGCAATGACCATGCTGCTCTTCGATGGCTCCACACTGTCCAGGGGGCTAACAAGAAGTCACTCCGGTGGAGCTTATCTCTTCAAGACTGACTTTGAAATTCAGCATGTGTCTGGAACCTCCAACATGGTTGCAGACTCTCTCTCTCATAGGGACTTGGTGGGAGGGCAGGAGTACTGGTGTTGCATGTTGTTCTATGACCATGATTTGTTTCAATGTATTGTTTGAGTTTGCATATATTCTAACTCTTTCTGCTCTAGCTCACAGGTTGAAATCCCAGACTGTTTGGTCCTGCTTTCAGTGTCCCAGACCGTCTGAGATTTGGGGGGCGTGTCATGATGGAGTTCCATCATGTTGCCACAAGGTGCAACTCCCATCATTCTGCTAGAGAACTATAACTCTCTTTGTTTGTAAACAGATTGTCTTGCCAGCATAGTATCAGGTAAGAAAAGGGTTAATGGGAAGGGGCTCAAGCACCACCTTCACAGAGCTAATGAGAGGATATCATTAACATAACACCATGTGACTGGACTGACCAATTACAGCTTTAAGCCCGGGAAATCTGGAGAGGTTTTAATTGCTTTTGTTTGAGACCAGTGTGAGTGAGATGAGTGGGACTTGGAGAAAGAGGTTTTGGAAAATGTGAAGGAACAAAGACTGCTATGCTGGTAGAGCACAGCCATTCCATCTCTGGCTTTTGCTCCCAGCTGCCTGGACAAGATCTCAAGGCAACAAACTGCAAGTATTTAGTAGAGATTAGGGCCTGTTTAGTTGCGTTAGGGAATTCTTTTTAATTTCTTTACTTTGGTTGAATGTAGCTAAATTAGTAATTGAATGTAACCTGAGTAATGTAATGCTTTGATCTTGATACTCTGTATTGCTATCACTTTAAGCCTGCCTGCCTGAGGTAGGGGAGAACCCTGCCTCATGTGAAACTGCATGACTACTTCTCTTGAATAAAGTAAACTTCTATCTTCCTATGCTGATGCTGACCACGTGCCTTACTCTTGACTATGCTACTGTGAACCTCCTCTGGGGTTAGGAGGAGGGAGTTAGTTGATTCTATAGTGGCAAGGAGTGCCACTGATTAACATAGAGTACGCACAACTTCCCACTGCGTTGTGCGTGTAAAAGGGGGGGTCCCAAGGGGGAAATAAGCCCCCCCAGTTAAAACCCAGTGGGTGGTGGCAGAACGATGGTTTTTAGAGTTTGTAGGAGGATCCTGGGGTGAGGACACCCAGGACTAACCCTACAGAGAGAGGGCTAGCCTGGAGCTCCTGGGAAGGGAACTCAGGTTTGAGCCCCGTGACACCCCCCTTCCCCAGACACTGGGCCCCGGGCAGTGACCCCTACAGCAGAAGGTTCTGCCACGCCTAAAGGTTCTCAAGGGGGGAAAGGGGGGTGGCATTCCCAGTTGGCCTCGGAACTGCCCACGGATCAGTGGTTCCTAGCTCACCCCAATGAGGTGACAGTGAGGGAGGGTTTGGCCTGGAAAGGGGATCGCCTGTATGTTCCTGAAGTCTTGAGGGCGAGCATCCTCAAGCAGTGCCATGATGTCAAAAGTGCGGGGCATTTTGGGTATCTCAAAACTTTGCATTTGGCCGGAGACAGTTTTGGTGGCCCCGAATGAGGAAGGAGGTGGAGGAATATGTGAAGGGGTGTACCACCTGTGCAGTGGCCAAAGGGGGGTCAGGGAAGCCCAAAGGTTTGCTCCAACCTCTACCCACCCCAACCAAGCCCTGGGAGGTCATTAGCATGGAGTTTATAGTTGAGTTACCAGAGAGTAGGAAAAAGACGGTTATTTGGGTGGTTACTGATTTGTTCTCAAAACAAGCGCACTTTGTGGCCTGTAAGAAACTCCCCACGGCCTCCCAATTAGCCAAGTTGTTCATTCAGCATATTTATCGGATTCACGGCATTCCTGCCAAGATTGTGTCTGATCGGGGGGGGCAGTTTACCTCGCAGTTTTGGAAGGCTTTCACAAACCTTCTAGGGGTGGAGGTAGGTCTTAGCAGCTCCCATCATCCCCAGTCGGACGGGCAAACAGAACGAACGAATCAGACACTTGAACAATACCTGAGATGTTATGTGAATTTCCAACAGTCTGATTGGGTTGATCTTCTACCTTTTGCTGAAGTGGCCTACAATAATGCCACCCACCAGAGCACTGGACTCTCGCCGTTTAAGGTTGTGTCTGGACATGATTTCGGTCCCCTGCCTTTGTTGAAGGGGTCCCCCAACTCCGACCCTGTTTCGGTCTCCCAGTGGAGTCAACAGGTCAGAGACGCTTGGCCTCATGTAATCTCAGCCTTAGACTTCGCCAAAGCATGCTACAAACATTATGCTGATCAAAAGCGGGACCCTTCTCCAAGATATGAGGTGGGGGATCTGGTTTATTTGTCCACTAAGTTCCTTAAGTGCCCCCAACCCTCCAAAAAGTTGGGACCCAAATACATTGGACCTTTTCGTATTGTTAGGATGGTAAATCCTGTGGCTTTTGAACTGTCTTTACCTAAGTTGTACTGACATGTGCATCCTGTGTTTCATTCTAGCCTGCTCAAGCCCGCGAACCCTCCAGACAAACACCATCCGGCGCAGGAACCTGCGCCTCAGCCGATCTTGGTGGATCAGGACCAGCATTTTGAAATCTCTGAGGTCTTGGACTCTAGGCTTCATCGGGGAGGGTTACAGTATTTGGTGAAGTGGAAACACCTGCCTTTGGGCCATGCGGAGTGGATAGCTTCTGAACATGTCAATGCCAAACGCTTATTGCGAAAGTTTCATGCCCGCTTTCCCGATAAGCCAGGTTGAGGGGGGGTTGATCTTCAGGGGGGCAATATGTCAGGATCGTCCATGAATTCTGGGATATAGAGTAGAATTCATGAAGGACCCTGACAGTTTGTTGGTTTGAGACTGGTTCTATCTTGGGCCTCTGGAATGTCTGGGAGACGTTGGTTGCCATGGGAACACAGGTCCTACCAGGAGCTCAAGGCCGGACAGATGGTTCAGCGCCTTTCGCTCCCCCATGGTATACCGCCCTCCCTTTTCTGCTTTCTCACGCTGGGTGTCTCTTATCTGTTTCCCCTGTAAGTTTGGTCTTCAGTTGTAGCTTTGCAAATGTCCCTTACACATGCTTCTATTCCAATAAAGAACTTGATTGAAGATATATGAGTTTGTGTTCTGTGTACATCACAGTCGCCTCCCACGTGGCGGCTCCAGGGCACCACTATCTTCCCATCATCCTCTCTTCGGCTGGTTCGCGCCAGCTGGAGAGAGGATCGGAAGCTGGCCAATGGGGAAGAGGCAGCTCTTTCCCCATTGGACAGCTAGGGACAGGCCTAGCCAATCAGAGGCCTAGGTTTGGCAGGGCCTCTGATTGGCCACCTAAGGCAGAGACTGCTGCCGCAGTCTCCTTTCAGGTCCGGCTGCCAGGGATTTATTCCTGGCCACGCCAGACCTGAATCAGTTGGCTCCTGAGAGCCAAAGAACCACCCACCCTTTAATTAGATTCTTCTGTGTATTAGCTAGGATCGGTAAGCTGTTTTGTTGCCTTTTGTCACAACTCGCCTAGGGTTGGCGGCGAGCATGAGGGTTCTGGATCCAAACTCAGGGTTTGGGGTCTCCAGACCGGGCCAAAGTCTTCACAGGTCAAAGTTCAAGTTCTTGGCCACGGGGACCGAAGGGGGGTTAGGCTGTACCCCCTTCACTCTGGGTTTGGGTCACATGACCCTATCACGTGACCAATCACGTGATCGGTTAGCAAGCGGGTTAACCGATTCGATATCAACTAGCAGGCAGGCTGGTTGATACCTGGTTCACTTCCCATGCTCTGTTGCCAACCTGGCAACTATCACGAAGGCGAGTTGTGGCCAATTTTTGCCACATATCACTATTACCTTTGTATTACCTTCTGTACCTTTTACCTGTTGTAAATATACTACTGTCAGCATACTGGTCCTATGTCTTTATTGGGACGGGGAAGGGGGCGATGGGAGGGGAGCATCTCACCTCAGCACGCAATGGAGTTCCCAACTCAGGGAAATACTTGCAACAGACAAGCAGAGCTGAGTCGATGTAGCTTTCATGTAAGACAATAGCAGATAAGGAATACATTTGGTATGATGACATCTCACACATTCACTCTTTACATGTATAGCCAAGTGAAACAATCACATTATTGCATATAGACAGAGGGAGCACTGGAGCAAGGTATATGTTACACCAGCGGCCAAACTGGCATCTGAATTTAGCCTTCATTCTGCGCACTAGGGCACTGTGTCCTAATATCATAAATACCAAGGCTGACAGATAGGGTTTTATTAATAGTGTGAGAGGTAGTTATTGCTCAGCAACAGTCAGTAGCTTGGAGGTTATGGGTATTACATGCCAAGGTCTGAGATCTTTGTTGTTATAGAGTCAACTCACTAGTTTTAGTAGTTTGTTCTGCTCTCAGAAGGAGACAGGCCTTGATTTTGTGGAATAAAGTGTGAAATCAGGGAGCTGGTCCCTCTTAAAAAAAAAAATCTGTATAGGAAAGAGTCCCAAACTGCCAGTTAGCTTAAGAGAGATGAGTAAACAAACTGGAGCAATAATGAAGATCTCTCTGTATTTTAAAAGAAGTTCATGACAAGGATTTACATAAGATTGCAGAATAGAGGGGGCCTGTATGGTAGAAATACTCCATTTCCCTAGGCAGAATAAAAAAAATGGAGGACTTGGGGCCAATCCACCTCAAGGATATACATAATAATAGGGTTTGGAAGCAGGCCATTTGAAATGGGGCAGGGAACATTTTTGGCCAAAGGGCTACACTCCCTCATGGAAAACTTCCTGGAAAGTTTCCATGGCAGTTGTGGGAAGGCCTAAATCCTTTCCCTACTCTCACTTGGACTCCGATTTTCTCTCTTTTTGTCTCTCTCCATTTCTCACTCTTCCTTTTCCTCCACAGCAATCTCCTCTACCCCCTCTTCTATTTTTTTAAAAGATATATAGGGGACTCAAGGACAGAGTCATGGTCCTCCACACCAACAGCATTGTTTGAGTGATCATCCAAGAAATATAAAGGATGACTAACACCTTGGAGTTATGGCTTCCTCCATAAAAAAAGCTAGCTTTCAGGGAACAGACTGCTTCAACTCATATACAGCATTCAAAATGGCTGACAGAGCCATTCTAATTAGCATTTTCTCTGTGGGTGTGTGTCACAGAGAGGTTGCCACATATTTGCCATTTTCAAAGCCCAGCCCACTCACACCACTAACAAAATCCTAATTACATGAAGGTATGGGAGAGCTTTTCTTTCCCAAATTTGATGTCATCCCTAAGTTAAGTTCAGACCAAAGGAGAAAAGTTAGTTATACCAGTTCCAGGCTGGTATGGTGGCAGCTATGGAGGCTCTAGATAAGATCCTCAAGTCCAAAGCTGTATCAGTAAATACCACTGTCTGAATAATCCACATCCTATTGTTTTCAATTTTGTATCTATGTTTTTCATGGGAGGTTTTCCGGGCTGTGAGGCTATGTTCTGGAAGAGTTTATTCCTGATGTTTTGCCTGCATCTCTGTCTGGTATCTTCAGAGAATGGTGGTGTAGGGGTGTGTGGGGTTTACAGTTGTCCCTTCATATTCACTGGGGTTTGGTTCCAGGACACCCCACCCCCACCATGGATACCAAAATCCGTGAATACTCAAGTCCCATTACATACAATGGCATAGCAAAATGGTGTCCCTTATATAAGATGGCAAAATCAAGGTTTGCATTTTGGATTATTATTTTTTAAAGAATATTTTCAAGCTGTGAACACTTAAATCCGTCGACACCAAATCCGTGGATACGGAGGGACAACTGTATATACTATAAGTCCCTGTTGGAGAGGATATGTAAATTTGTATATTTGAATGGCTAGTCCCTAGGGTGAGAGGATATGCAAGGAGGATTAGTGTCTGTTTGGCTAATGGTCCATTGTTTGCTGGAAATCCCCCTGTCCCTGGGTGAAGTTCATTTGCATGTGTTGAGTTTTGATTTTGGTGTTTTTCAGGATGTCAGAATGCACAGAGAAGCTATTGAAATCCACAAACACCTGGACAACTTTAACAGGAAAGAAGAAACTCTTAAAGTAAACAAAGTTTGGCTACCAGTCCTGAAAAACACCAAAATCAAAACTCAACACATGCAAATGAACTTCACCCAGGGACAGGGGGATTTCCAGCAGACAATGGACCATTAGCCAAACAGACACTAATCCTCTTGCATATCCTCCCACACTAGGAACTAGCCATTCAAATACACAAATTTACATATCCTCTCCAACAGGGACTCACAGTATGTAAACCCCACACACCCCTACGCCACCATTCTCTGACGATGCCAACCACAGATACAGGCGAAACATCAGGAACAAGCTTTTCCACAATATGGCCTCACAGCCTGGAAAAAAACCACAAAAAACCTATGGATGCCAGCCGTGAAAGCCTTCAAATTCACTTCGTATATATGGTTTTGAAAGCTGGACAGTGAAGCTGTAAAGGAGAAGAATTAATTCATTTCAAATGTGATGGTGGTGGAGAGTTCAACAGATACTGTGGACTGCCAAAAAACAAAACAAAACAAAACAAAAACACAAAGAAATGGGTATGAGAGCAAAGCAGGCCTCAACTCTCACTAGAAGCCAAAATTATGAAACTCAGGCTTTTGTACTTCAAAAGATGGAAAAGATGATGATGCTCAGTAAAGTAGAAGACAGTGGGAAAAGAGGAAGACCTTAGTGCAGGTGGATTGACTCAGTCCAGGAAGTCATGGTCCTAAGCTTGAAAAACCTGAGCAGGGTTGCCAATAAAAAGATCACTGGGTGGGGGGGGGGCTCTCTCATGCATAGGCTCACCATAAGTAAAAGTAGACTGTCTTTATGGCAAATAATAACAATAATAGTGGGAAGTGACCTGGGTCCTCTCTGGCAAATAACTAGACTTGGGATCCAGAGGTTCAAGATTGTCTCTGTCCTATTCCTGCCCCTGGAATGCCCTGTTTTGCAGCCTCACAAAAGCTCCCATCCACAGAAAAAAAAATATCACTAGTGGACTGGGGGTCTCCACAGCATATCTCCTGTCTGGGAGAGGAGCACACTGGCAATCTCCACCTCTTAACTGGCAGAGGAGCTCCTCTACCCCATCCTAATCTTCTCCACTCACCAGAACTGGGGGGTGTGGGGGTAAGGATTGCTCTGCAAGGCAGGAGTTAATCTGGAGTTAATTTCCACCAAATTCTTTAACAAGAAACTTCACTTTCCTGGAACCTGGGGGGAACACAGGGTGAGAACTGTAACTCAATGGCAAAACAACAAAAATCTAAACATTAAGCAGTTGTGCTTAGTTGTGTTTCATTTTTAAATTACATTCATTTTATTAAAATCTAATTCCAGCACCAAGAGCTTGTCAATCATCAAAGCATTTTTGATACTGGAAGCCTGGAGCGGATTTACTTTTGACTGAGCCGTTGGCTCCTTACACGTTGTCTCTTTCTCCATAACTAAAAGAGCCAGAGGTTTACATTTTTTATTTTTAAAGACAACAGCTGACAATAATGGGAAGGAGCCTGAAGTCAGTCCCCACCCTGTAGTTATGTCCCTGTATCCACATGCATTTTATATTAATCTAATTTGCCCTCCCCCCTCTTAACATTCAAATATATATCTCATACTTGGGGGCAAGAATTTATGGTCAGAGGGAGGAACTTCTTGAGGCACCCAGTAGTAAGTATTTCCTTTTGGTTTTGACTGTGGTCAGAGCTGGGTGGGATTGTGAGAGCATCTCTTAGTCATCATTTCTGGAAGCAAATACACATTTGCCAGGGTGGGCGGGCGGGCGAAGGACGACTTGGATCTGTAGCACAGTTTGTTTTAGTAAAACCACAACCAGAAACTGCACCTCCCTTTCTGGAAGTGATAGGCTCTATTCCATCCTTGCATTTGAACTTTCAACACAAAAAGTTTTCCTCTCTTGCTTCAAAGGAAACAGCAAGCAACAAAATGCATCTCAGCCTTACTCAGTGGGGCTGCTGCTGTGTGCTTTTTTGTGTGATCTAGCAACTGCCAAATGTTGATTTTACTCAAGCGAAAAGTTCATGGAATGATTTTATTTGTGCTACACATTTTGCAGTGTATTACACATAACAAAAGGGTTCCTCTTCAAAGAAAAGTGCACTGCCTGACATACCCCCAGAGACCTGTTGTTGTGGGCCCAGAGTATGAAACATTACTTTTAAAAAGGAATTCATTATAGTCTCCTGGCAGGGCCCCAAAGGTAATGTTATATTACTCATTACTGGAGAGGGAGGTGTTGCTGCTTTACCCTAATTGTATAAAACAGATCACCAGCATTGAGGCCATGATATTGAGAACACAGCTCTGCTGGGCAGGGCACATTTCTAGGATGGAGGACCATTGCCTCCCAAAAATAGTACTCTATGGTGAACTCGCCATGGGTCAGCATGAGAGGGGCACTCCAAAAAAGCGATACAAGGACTCCCTGAAGCAACATATCAGGCTTGGCCAAATTGATCACCAACAATGGTCCACCCTGGCCTCATATTTGGAGGCATGGAGACGCACTATCCACAATGCTGCAGCCTTATTTGAGAACTCACACTGAACAAGTCTTGAAAAGAAACAACAACGCAGAAAGAATCACAACCCGGAAACATCACTCAAGGAGACCTTCTGCTGTGCTTTCTGCAACTGGACTTGTTTGTGAACTGCAATTCCCAGCAGTCTGAATCAGTTCAAGTAATGGGAGTGTTGAGAGTTGCAATCCAACAACAGCTGCAGGGTCACACATGTCCCATTCTAGGCTTTGGATCTGTTAAATGATAATAAAAAGGAAAGGCACTCTCCAAATAGGCAAGTACTTTTACTTCCAGTAATCATAGAGGTCCAGCAATAGTGAGGGCTGGTGGAGAGATGAAGTGTGTATCTAGGGTGAGGTGCTTGCCCTTTCTTTCTTCTGGCACCATTTATGCTTTCCCCCAAACAGTGGAGGGAAGTGGCTCCAGTGCCAATGAGGAGGTGAATCTGTTCTGGGTTTCTAGCCAGACTGTAAAGGAGTTATCCAGGGATTAGGGGAGAAGGGGTTTACCACCTTGGATAATTTCTTCAGAAGTCACATTAGAATTCATCAGAATTCACCATTCTCATTCACATCAGATTGCATAACCTCCCCTGCCCTAAATTCTTCTATTCCAAACAGAACAAACTGTTCCCAGTTTGTTTCTCACCCCTTCCCTTCATCCATTTCCTGTTGTAGCACCCAGGGAGAGCTTAATTTCCTGTCCCAGTACCCAGGGAGAGTGAACTGTCAGGTTGGTAAAGGATGGCCTACTGTATGTCTTCTCCCTGAAGGGGAACTTTGTGTAACAATCAGGAATAGTGTGGGAGATACCTCTTCAGAATACTGTGCCAGTTTTGTGGACCACAATTTAAGATGTATGTAGAACAATTAGAACAGGTTTGGAGAACAATAATAATGACCAGTGGTATAGAAAGCACAGTTGAAAAAAAGTCACATACATTAAATCTGGAGATGAGAAGATCAAGAGGAACCTGAAAAGGACTCCCTCTTGTACAGTCATGTGAAAAAGAAAGTAAAGTTGTCCCTCTGTATCCACGGATTTGGTATCCATGGGTTTAAGTATTCACGGCTTGAAAATATTCTTTAAAAAATAATAATCCAAAAAGCTAACCTTGACTTTGCCATCTTATATAAGGGACACCACTTTGCTATCCCATTGCATATAATGGGACTTGAGTATTCACGGATTTTGGTATCCATGGGGTCCTGGAACCAAACCCCAGAGAATATGAAGGGACAACTATACACCCTCTTTGGATTCTATAGTTTTACATATCAGGACATAATAACAATCATCTGTTCCTTAGCAGTTCTTAAAATTAGGTAAATGCAACCTCAGATGAACAACAACACATGATAAATTACACAATGTCATGATTTATTCAACAAAAATAAAACCAAAATGGAGAAGCCATGTGTGAAAAACTAAGTACACCCTTACTGCTTCCATTTGCTAAGTAGCAGATACTTAGCAAATCAAATGCCCTTGATCAACTGATCATCAGCAAGTGTAACCACCTCTATAAAAGCCAAAGTTTTAGCAATTTGTTGGTCTGGAGCATTCAGGTGTGTGTTAGCACAATGCGAAGAAGGAAAGACATCAGCAATGATCTTAGAAAAGCAATTGTTGCTGGGAAATCAATCTGGGAAGGGTTATAAGGCCATTTCCAAACAATTTAAAGTCCAGCATTCTTCAGTAAGAAAGATTATTTAAAAGTGGGAAACATTAAGACAGTTGCCAATCTTCCCAGGAGTGGATATCCCAGCAAATTCATCCCAAGGTCAGACCCTGCAATGCTCAGAGAAATTGCAAAACCCCCAAGAGGTACATCTCAGACTTCACAGGCCTCAGCATGTTAAATGTTAAAGTTCATGATAGTACAATTAGAAAAAGACTGAACAAGTATGGTTTGTTTGAAAGGGTTGCCAGGAGAAAGCCTCTTCTCTCTAAAAAGAAAATGGCAGCATGGCTTAGGTTTCACAAAGTTGCATCTGAACAAACCACAAGACTTATGGAACAATGTCCTTTGGACAGATGAGATCAAAGTGGAGATGTTTGGCCATAATGCACAGTGACATGTTTGGCGAAAACCAAACACAGCATATCAGCACACCTCATATCAACTGTGCACCACGGTGATGGAGGGGTGATGATTTGGGCTTGTTTTGCAGCCACAGAACCTGGGAACCGTGCAGTCATTGAGTCAACCATGAACTCCTCTGTATACCAAAGTGTTCTAGAGTCAAATGTGAGGCCATCTGTCCAACAGCTAAAGCATTGTCCTGGGTCATGCAACAGGACAATGATCCCAAGCACATCAGGAAATCTACAAGAGAATGGATGAAAAACAAAAGAACCAAGGTGTTGCAATGGCCCAAAGTCCAGACCTCAATCTGATTGAAATGCTGTGGTGGGACCTTAATAGAGCTGTGCATAAACAAATGCCCGCAAACCTCAATGAACTGAAGCAGCATTGTAGAGAAGAGTGGGCCAAAATTCCTCCACAAAGATGTAAGAAACTGATAAAGTCATACAGAGGGTGATTACTTCAAGTTGTTGCTGCTAAAGGTGGTTCTACAAGGTATTGAATCATAAGGTGTACTTAGTTTTTCATACATGGCTTCTCCACTTTGGCTTTAATTTTGTTGAATAAATCATTATACAGTGTAATATGTCATGTTTTGTTGTTCATCAGAGGTATTTACCAAATTTTAATACCTGCTAAGGAACAGAATATTGCTACTATGTCCTGACATATAAAGCCATAGAATTCAAAGAGGGTGTACTTTCGTTTTCACACAACTATATATCCAGATGCCTCATCTAATTTTGTGGGGAGGGGGACATCCAAGGATTGCAGGTAAATATGGGAGGAGACAGTCCTGTATGTAGTCTGGCCCCAAGCTATTCACAGACTTTAAAGCTAAAACCAGCAATTTAAATAGATCCAGTGCAAATGGCAAACCATTGTCATACTGGCCAATTGCAGTAAATTGTCTAAATCCTAACCCTGTTCAAACAGTCACCTAACAACCTGAAGGAGTAAATGGGAGGCAGAAGATGGGGGAGACCTGGCTGAATGAGACTACGTGCGAAAGGGATCTAGGAGTCCTAGTAGACCACAAGTTGAACATGAGTCAACAGTGTGATGCGGCAGCTGAAAAGGCCAATGCAATTTTGGGCTGCATCAATAGAAGTATAGTGTCCAGATCAAGGGAAGTAATAGTGCTGCTCTATTCTGTCTTGGTCAGACCTCACCTAGAATACTGTGTCCAGTTCTGGGTACCACAATTCAAAAAGGATATTGACAAATTGGAGCGTGTCCAGAGGAGGGCGACTAAAATGGTGAAAGGTCTGGAAACCATGCCTTATGAGGAAAGACTTAGGGAGCTGGGTATGTTTAGCCTGGAAAAAAGACGGTTAAGAGGTGATATGATAGCACTGTTTAAGTATTTGAAGGGGTGTCACGTTGAGGATGGAGCAAGCTTGTTTTCTGCTGCTCCAGAGATTGGAACACGGAGCAATGGATGCAAACTCCAGGAACAGAGATTCCACCTCAACATTAGGAGGAACTTTTTGACAGTAAGAGCTGTTCGGCAGTGGAACGCACTCCCTCGGAGCGTGGTGGGGTCTCCTTCCTTGGAGATCTTTAAAAAGAGGCTGGATGGCCTTCTGTCAGGGATGCTTTGATCGTGATTTCCTGCATGGCAGGGGGTTGGACTGGATGGCCCTCGTGGTCTCTTCCAGCTCTGCAATTCTATGATTCTATGATTCTATAAGCCTCACTTGTCAAACATCCTCCCACATAGCCAGCAGTGTTAGAGACCTTTGCATCTTGAACACTGCAGTCGACATAGGGCTGTGTAATTGCATTCAATTGAACACCATTACAAAGCTCCCATGATCACAAGCCCTGATAAGGTGGAGTTGCCAACCATGGTTGCAAAGCTTGTTGTAGACTTTTGCACTTGATGCACAATAGTCTGGTATGGTGCCCAGTGTGTGGGGCAGTATTTACAAGCATCCCCACCACCCATTTTTCTTTCCATGCACTCAAGCAAATGCCAAAACGGGACTACACTGGTTGCAAATCATTTTCAAAGACAGCCTCATGTTTCATTGTAATAATTCAAGGGAAGTTACCAGAACATAGATAACTGTCACAAGGCTATCATAATCCATGGACAGATGTAGTTGGTATATCTGCTTCAACTCCTAATAATCATTTTCCACATCTGTTTGTATTGTCATTTTTTTAGTGCATGTCATCATCAAATACGTATCTCTCCAAGTTGGCCCACAACCACAAGGGCTAGAATAAAAATGTGCTCTTCTATATATTGAGTGAAAGTGGTATCTGACAGTTGCATTGTGGTTTGGATTAGTGTGTTGCAATGAATATTGTGAAATATTATGTAATAAATTAACAGAACATTCTTGCTCTAGCAGGGAGTATTACTAAATACATGCTCAGTAAAAGTGTACAGTTAATCAATTTGCCTTGAAACTGTCAAAAGAAATATTTTTTTCTATTAAGCAGGCTTCAGCTGTTGGGGGAAGGTTCAGGTGTCTAGAAAATCTCAAGTTAACAAGTTTAGCACCACAAGACTATGCATGTCTCTATACAGACTGAGGTCTCAGAGGGACTTATTCCTTGGTTTGTATATAGGAGTGCTGTTTTAAGATGCAATTATAAGGGCACATTTGCAGTACACTACAGAATCTAATGCCAAATAAACATAGCTAGGATCAGATTGCTTAAATGTAAAAAGTATACCAGAAGCTCAGGATTCTGACCACAGAACCATGCAAACTTGCAAGAGTACATAACAATATACACCATTGAGATTTAGATTAAAAAATAAAATAAAAACTAAAGTGTATCATGTCTCACTCTAGGCCAGAGCTGAGGAATGTGTAACCTTCCAGATATTACTGGATGGCACCCCCACTTTGGCCTCAGCCAGCCTGAACAGTGGTTGTTGCTCTGCAATATCTGGAGGACCACCGGTTCTCCATCACTGGTCTAGGCAGCTGGACTAATTAAAAGGAGGGGATGGGTTGTTCCATTCCATCCATAAAATTCTATTACTATGACCATCATCACCTAACACCAGTACAAAGAGTAGATACAAGTGGTCTATAACTAGTCCCCATCAAGGATTAAAGATTTAAAGGCCTGGGAAATTAAGGGTTTAAAAAAAATGCTGGCACTAAAAACATAACACTCACAAAGTATATCTTCCATGGCACCACCTTTGTGCATTTGGCTGACTGGGCTTCTAATTCCCCATACACAGATTGGACAACTTGTAACACTTTGGATATTGCTGGAGCTCAACAACTCAGTTTTGCTGTCCAGGGATGACAGGAATTTCAATCCAACATCTGAAAGGCCAGTAGTTGCCCATCCCTGTGCCATGCAATTGGGTATACTTGACTAAGTGGGTCTCTGATCATGGGGAGGTTTTTTAGCACATGCAGCTGAACACACAAAGAACTCATCTTCAGACCGTCACCCTCAATGTATGGAAGTCAGATGTTGAACCAGTTATAACAGGGATATTGGTAGTGGAACTGGAACAAACATGCAGCTCAACTCTCCTTCCAGGCAGTTTGAAAGGATGACACATAAAGGTCTGAAAAGAATTTCAGACAGTCACCTGATTAAAGAAGCCTTAACAGAATAGCCACATGGGTCTTAACAAAATATGAAAAAATGAATAAAAGAGGACTTCTGAAGAACCCATATTCTGCTTTTAAGTGATGCATCCCCCTAGAATCATCTTAGAAAACTATTCCTACATGTGAAGGAGCATTCAGTTCATCTTCTAAGAAAACACGTGTCTTCTGTAGCATTCAAAATCACTTTTACCTTTTAGTCTCTCTCTCTCTCTGGCTTTTCTTCGCAAACGAAGATTAAGGAAGGACTCATTCCATGCTTTCTGCAAGCGCGCTGATGACTAAAAAGGCAAATCCGAGATAAACAAGTCCGGTTGCAGAAAGGACAACAGAAGGTCTCCTTGGATGATGTTTCTGGGTTGTGATTCTTTGTGCATTGTTGTTTCTCTTCAAGACTTGTTCTGTGTGAGTTCTCAAATAAGGCTGCAGCATTGTGGATAGCGCGTCTCCGTGCCTCCCGATGCGAGGCCAGGGTGGACCATTGTTGGTAATCAATTTGGCTGAGCCTGAGATGTTGTTTCAGGGAGTCCTTGTATCGCTTTTTTGGAGTGCCCCTCTTATGCTGACCCATGGCGAGTTCATCGTAGAGTACTATTTTTGGGAGGCGATGGTCCTCCATCCTAGAAATGTGCCCTGCCCTTTGCAGCTGTATTCTCAATATCATGGCCTCAATGCTGGTGATCCATGCTTGCTCAACGACAGCAACATTCATCACATAGTCAGTCCAGTATATATTTAGAATTGTGCGTATACAGCGCTGATGAAAGATTTCGAGAAGTTGTAAGTGGTGGTGATAGATAACCCGTGTACAATGGCTCGATACACACTGATTTTTGTGCCTCGCCTCAGGTGTTTATTACTCCAGACTCTTTTGTAAAGTCTTCCAAATGCGCTATATGCCTTTGCTAATCTGTGATCGATCTCTTTGTCAATATTAGCATCTGAGGAGATGATGTTTCCCAGGTAGGTGAACTGCTGAATGGACTTAAGCACAGATTATCAAGACTGGTTTGATGAAAACCACCAAGAGATCCAGGAGATGTTGGCAAAGAAGAGAACTGCTCACCAGGCATACCTCACCCAGTCAAGTTGCCATGTAAGAAAAGCAGCCTTCCACCTAACATGTAGTAAACTACAACAAAAACTCCGAGACATGCAGAACAAGTGGTGGATCAATATAGCAGAAAAGACACAACGCTGTGCAGATCTGGGTGATCTTAGAGGATTTTATGAAGCTCTTAAAGCAGTGTTTGGACCTACTTATCAGACCCAAGGCTCCTTATACAGAACAGATGGTCAAACATTAATTACTGATAATGCCTCCATCCTGAATCGATGGGCTGAACATTTTCAAAGTCTCTTCAGTGCCAACCAAGTAGTCCAAGACTCAGCTATCCAACATATGATACAAAACCGATGAAAAATGAATTGGACATAGCTCCCACTTTGGAAGAGACCCTTAAGGCCATACAGCAGATGAAAAACGGCAAGGCAGCTGGGATTGATGGAATCCCACCTGAAGTTTAGAAACATGGAGGTCATGCACTCAGGGCTGGTTTAAGGAATTTGGGGGGCCCCTGCAATGCTTTATTTTGGGGGGCCCATATGTTTATCTCAGGTCAATGTAACCTAACCTATTCACAATACAGGATGCTCAGATTACAGTAGGACCCCCGTACCCATGGATTCATTATCCATGGGACACAAAACAGCACAAGTACCATAGAGTCTTCCTAGAAAACCTTTGTCAGATAAGGAGGTCAGCAGGGGGTCCCCTTGACCTTGGGTCCCACTGCCAATGCTGATTTGGCAGACTGGTTAAACCGGCCCTGCATGCACTCCAAGATAAATTCCACGAACTCCTTGTGAATTGCTGGGAAAAGGGGAACTGCCATCAGATCTCCGAGATGCAGTCATCATCACCCTGTACAAGAAAAAAGGAGCAAAATCCAATTGCTCAAACTATCGAGGTATAACACTGCTCTCTATTGCTGGAAAAATCCTTGCAAGGATACTCCTGAACAGATTAGTTCCTGTTATTCCAGAAGAACTTCTCCCTGAAAGCCAATGTGGCTTCAGAGCCAATAGGAGTACTACAGATATGGTATTTGCCATTAGACAACTGCAAGAGAAATGTAGAGAGCAGAACAAGGGACTCTATGTAACATTTGTCGACTTCACCAAAGCCTTCAACACTGTAAGTAGAAAAGGTCTGCGGCAGACCCTGGAAAGACTAGAATGTCCCCCTAAATTCCTCAAAATGATTCTCTTGCTAAATGAGGGACAGCACAGTCAAATCAGATATGGTAATGCTCTTTCAGAGCCCTTTCTAATAACTAATGGAGTGAAGCAAAGTTGTGTTCTTGCTCCAACTTTATTTACAATCTTCTTCAGCATGATGCTCCAAAGGGCTACGGCAGAGCTCGAAGAAGACGACATCTGTATACGTTACCCTACTGATGGTAGCTAGTTTAACTTAAGCTGTCTGAGAGCTCGCTCTAAGACTCTAAACTATCTAGTCCATGAGCTGCTCTTCGCTAATAATGCTGCCCTTGTTGCCCACATAGAAGCAGCTCTGCAGCGCCTAACATCCTGATTCGCAACAGCTGCAGAGCTATTTGGGCTGGAAGTCAACCTGAAGAAAACAGAAGTTCTTTACCAGCCTGCACCACAGGACAAACACCACCATCCCCACCTTTTAGTCACAAATACAACAATTAGTCAACTTATGGTGCAGCCTTATACTTGTCTTCTCAGGACAGAGAGAATTATATTCAGATTACGTTTTGATAAGAATTTCATAGAATCATAGAATCATAGAATTGTAGAGTTGGAAGAGACCATGAGGGCCATCCAGTCCAACTCCCTGCCACGCAGGAAATCTTGATGAAAGCATCCCCGACGGATGGCAATCCAGCCTCTGTTTAAAGACCTCCAAGGAAGGCGACCCCACCACGCTCCAAGAGAGTGTGTTCCACTGCCTAACAGCTCTTACTGTCAAAAAGTTCCTCCTAATGTTGAGGTGGAATCTCTGTTCCTGGAGTTTGCAATCATTGCTCCATGTTCCAGTCTCTGGAGCAGCAGAAAACAAGCCTGCTCCATTCTCAGTGTGATATCCCTTCAAATACTTAAACAGGGCTATCATATCGCCTCTTAACCATCTTTTTTCCAAGCTAAACATACCCAGCTCCATAAGTCTCTCCTCATAAGGCATGGTTTCCAGACCTTTCACCATTTTAGTTGCCCTTCTCTGGACATGCTCCAGTTTGTCAATATCCTTTTGGAATTGTGGTGCCCAGAACTGGACACAGTATTCTAGGTAAGGTCTGACCAAGACAGAATAGAGTGGCACTATTACTTCCCTTGATCTAGACACTATACTTCTATTGATACAGTCCAAAATCGCATTGGCCTTTTTAGCTGCCGCATCACACTGTTGACTCATGTTCAACTTGTGGTCTACTAGGACTCCTAGATCCCTTTCGCTCGTAGTCTCGTTCAGCCAGGTCTCTCCCATCCTATATCTATGCATTTCATTTTTCTACCCTAAGTGTAGTACTTTACATTTCTCCGTATTGAATTTCATTTTGATAGCTTTGGCCCAGGTCTCAAAAGTCGCACATCCTCAATTAATATGTGAATCAGAATGCAACTATAGCTTTTGGTATTTTCGTTTTCCCAGAATTTTCTAATACAGATGATCAAAGAATACATGTACAGTTGTCCCTTCATATTTTCTGGGGTTTGGATCCAGGAATCCCCATGGATACCAAAATCGATGAATACTCAAGTACCATTATATGCCCCCTCTGGCTTTTCTTCATGAACAAAGATTCAGGAAGGACTCATCCCGTGGCTTTCTGCAAGTGCGCTGATGACTAAAAAGGACAATCTGAGATAAACAAGTCCGGTTGCAGAAAGCACAGCAGAAGGTCTCCTTAGGTGATGTTTCCAGGTTGTGATTCTTTCTGCATTGTCGTTTCTCTTCAAGACTTGTTCGGCGTGAGGTCTCAAATAAGGCTGCAGCATTGTGGATAGTGTGTCTCCATGCCTCCCGATGAAGTCCATGGCAGACCATTGTTGGTGATCAATTTGGCCAGGCCTGAGATGTTGTTTCAGGGAGTCCTTGTATTGCTTTTTTGGAGTGCCCCTCTTACGCTGACCTGTGGCGAGTTAACCATAGAGTACTATTTTTGGGAGGCAGTGCTCCTTCATCCTAGAAACGTGCCCTGCCCAGTGCAGCTGTGCTCTCAATATCATGGCCTCAATGCTGGTGATCCCTGCTTGCTCAAGGACAGCAACATTCATCACATAGTCAGTCCAGTGTATATTTAGGATTGTACATATATAGGGCTGGTGAAAGCATTCGAGGAGTCGTACGTTTTGGTGGTAGATGACCCATGTTTCAGACCCGTACAGGAGAATAGACAGTACAATGGCTCTATACACACTGATTTTTGTGCTTCACCTCAGGTGTTTGTTCCTCCAGACTCTTGTAAAATCTTCCAAATGTGCTATATGCCTTTACTAAATCTGTGATCGATCTCTTTGTCAATCTTAGCATCTGAGGAGTTGATGCTTCCCAGGTAGGTGAACTGCTGAACGGACTTAAGCACAGATTAGCCTACGGCAATGTGGGGATGGTGGTGTTTGTCCTGGGGTGCAGGATGGTAAAGAACTTCCGTATTCTTCAGGTTGACTTCCAGCCCAAAGAGCTCTGCAGCTGTTGCAAAGCAGGATGTTACGCACTGCAGAGCTGCTTCTGTGTGGGCAACAAGGGCAGCAGCATCAGTGAAGAGCAGCTTCACGGACTAGATAGTTTAGAGTCTTAGTCCGAGCCTTCAGACGGCTTAAGTTAAACAAGCTACCATCAATAGGGTAATGTATACAGGTACTGTCTTCTTCTTCGAGCTCTGCCATAGCCCTTTGGAGCATCATGCTGAAGAAGATTGTAAATAAAGTTGGAGCAAGAACACAACCTTGCTTCACTCCATTAGTTAATAGAAAGGGCTCTGAAAGAGCATCGCCATATCTGATTTGACCGTGCCGGCCCTCATGTAGCAAGATAATCATTTTGAGGAATTTAGGGGGACATTCTAGTCTTTCCAGGATCTGCCACAGACCTTTTCTACTCACAGTGTTGAAGGCTTTGGTGAGGTCGACAAATGTTACATAGAGACCCTTGTTCTGCTCTCTACATTTCTCTACTGCCCTTGCAGTTGTCTAACGGCAAATACCATATCTGTAGTACTCCTATTGGCTCTGAAGCCACATTGGCTGTCAGGAAGAAGTTCTTCTGCAATAGGAGGAACTCATCTATTCAGGAGTATCCTTGCAAAGATTTTTCCAGCAACAGAGAACAGTGTTATACCTTGATAGTTTGAGCAATCGGATTTTGCTCCTTTTTTCTTGTACATGGTGATGGTGACTGCATCTCGGAGATGTGATGGCAGTTCTCCTTTTCCCCAGCAATTCACAAGGAGTTTGTCGAACTTATCTTGGAGTGCATTACCTCGTGTTTCCAAACTTCAGGTGGGATTCCATCAATCCCAGCTGCCTTGCCGTTTTTCATCTGCTGTATGGCTTAAGGGTCTCTTCCAAAGTGGGAGCTATGTCCAATTCATTTTTCATCGGTTTTGTATCATATGTTGGATAGCTGAACCTTGGACTACTTGGTTGGCACTGAAGAGACTTTGAAAATGTTCAGCCCATCGATTCAGGATGGAGGTTTTATCAGTAATTAGTGTTTGACCATCTGTACTGTATAAGGAGCTTTGGATCTGATAAGTAGGTCCAAACACTGCTTTAAGAGCTTCATAAAATCCTCTAAGATCACCCAGATCTGCACAGCGTTGTGTCTTTTCTGCTATATTGATCCACCACTTGTTCTGCATGTCTCGGAGTTTTTGTTGAAGTTTACTACATGTGAGACGGAAAGCTGCTTTTCTTACATGGCAACTTGGCTGGGTGAGGTATGCCTGGTGAGCAGTTCTCTTCTATGCTAACAGCTCCTGGATCTCTTGGTTGTTTTCATCAAACCAGTCTTGCTTTTCTTATGGGAGAACCCAAGGGATTCTTCCACAGACTGGAGGATACTGTTTTTGATATGTTGTCAAAGCACTGTAGAAGGATTTGTAGGGTGGTCATCAAGTTTTGTTTGCAGATTTGCCTGGAAGTTGTCTCTCATGGTAGTTTGTTGAAGATTGTTGACTTGGAGTCTCTTCTTTAAGATGCCACCCCTCTTAGGTTTGAGTTTAAGATGAAGATTTATTTTACATCTTACAAGGCGATGATCTGTTTGGCATTCTGCACTGGGCATCACTTGGGTATGATGGACATTGCAAATGTTTCTCTGGAGGACTAGAACATAGTCAATGAGATCCCAGTGTTTGGATGGGGGATACATCCATGTTGTCTTCAAGCTATCTTTCTGCTGAAATATAGTGTTTGTAATAGTCAGCTGTTGTTCTGCACAGAACTCTAGCAAGAGGCGTCCATTATCATTGCAATTTCCAACACCATGCTTCCCTAAAATACCTTTCCAGGCTTTGAAGTTCTTTCCTACTCTGGCATTGAAGTCACCAAGGGTAATAATTTTACCTTCTACAGGGACATTTTGTATGAGGTGGCGTAGGTCTGTGTAGAATGTGTCTTTCTCAGCAGGATCAGCTTGCATAGTTGGGGCATATATACGGAAGAGAACAACATGAGAGGCGTAAGGAAATAATGCGATCAGAGTGTCCTGTTGGCAGGGTTTCGAGTTTAGAGGCAGTGGAGTTTTTAATCATAAAGCCGACTCCTGAAAGATGTTTCATCTTTCCATTTTGCGTTTGCCAGACCAGTAAAGTGTGTAGCCAGTGCCGTGTTCTTTAAGGCTGCCTTCCTCATGGAGACAAACTTCACTAAGAGCAGCAATGTCAATTTTATATGCAATGGCATAGCAAAATGGTGTCCCTTATAGAAGATGGCAAAATCAAGGTTTGCTTTTGGGATTATTATTTTCTAAGAATATTTTCATGCCATTAATACTTAAATCTATGGATACGGAGGGACAACTGTATTAGAGAAAATGTATAAATATAAAAACACATATATTAGTTTTAAAATGTACAAAATTATAGTACAGTATAGTAGAATAGCACTAGCATGGCAGCACAGAAAACTCCAGAGGCGGAAGGAAAATGGGTATTTTAGGCAAAGACATATAAAAATTTATATATTAGGAAAATATACTCAAAACATTAGTGGATATTTTCATGCATTTAAAAAGCTTCACATGCTAAAGTGGAAGGGAAGGTGTCAAACCTAAAATAAGGACAATGAAAAACAGAAATAGATTCATCCAGCCCTACCCAGAAATAATCCCTGCTGGGTTCAATGGGGACTTACCTCAGTGTGAGTATGACTATGATTGTATTGCAGGCCCTCTTGATACAGAAACTGAATGGGGCTACTAATAAGTATGAACTGTCTTGGCATTTCCCAAGTGTGGCTTCTAACTGTTACTCCTTTCCTCAACACACATTCTGTAGCTTACGTCCAGACCCCCTTTCCCTCCCTCATAGCCAATTAACAAAACAAGTTACGAAACAGAAAAAATAAGATGCAAAACGTAAAAAGAAAACAATGTGAGAATTAAATTCTTTATTACAAAAAAAGCCATAGTTGGTGGTTTTTTAAAGATATATTTGTTATTTTTGTCTAAAAATAAATATTTCATATGGAATCTTGATTAGCCAGTGTGGCTATTGAATTTTTTTCTTGCCACATTACAGATAAACAGTAGCACCAATAAATAAAATGATAGTAAAATTTTCTATATTTCTGGGGTGGGGGGAAGTTTACATATATAAAAATCGTAGTGTCTATTTAATCTGAATCACACATATACATAAACATATATATATATATATATACACACACACACATACATATAACCAAATATATATATAATATGTAGATGTATAACCCTCGCCTCAAAAGGAATGTGTAGGGGTGGGTGTTAGAGATATTAATTAAATAACTGATCATGCTACTGACTCTGCCAACAATTTGGGAGAGATTGGATGGAACAGAAGAGTTAAAAATTTATACATAACAGTACAAAAAAAGAGGTACGGTTTATAAATAGTAAAATTAAATATTAACAAAGAATACTGAAAAATACCTAGTTTAAATTATTTTTTTAATTTCTAATTTTTAAAAAGGGATATTAAACAAGTATATAGAACAATGTTTGTCACCTTGCACAGCATGAATATATACATTTCAGTTATGTGCACACACACTACACACACCCAGACACACAGACACACTCATACAAAATGCACATCACATTTGCTATTGGCTGGAAAGATATTCCATAGTGGTTAATAATCAGTCTTGTCATAAGTTGATTTTAGGCCAGCTTTTTGTTTGTCCATAAACAGACAGCGTTTGGCAGCATTCTGACATAGACCACAGACCACAGACCACCTGATATTTTTTAAAAAATTAAAAATCTGATGCCAAGAATTTAGGCATGCACCCCAACCCAGCAAAGGCAACAGAAAGCAAGCTTCCACACCTGGAAAAGGAGAGCTGAGCACATAGTTGTACATGTCACCATCCAACACTTGATACAATCCCCAACAATGGATTAGCACGTGTAATTGCAATGCCGAACAGATGGCCAGCTCCATCAGTTTTGAGAGTGCTAAATCTCTGTCTGGAGTGGGACAGAACCCAAGATTTTCCCATTACCACATTTCAGGAGAAAGAACGTCTTGGATTCTGTCCCTATATCCCATTGCCAAATATACGCAGGCAACCAGCATTTTCAAACTTGAACTTGATTATTTTGAATCACTAGACAACCACAGATCTGCACATCCAGCAGTGCACAGGTGCATACACCTAGATACTGAATGCTAGTAAATGGTACATAAATTATATCGGAATAGATTTTTCTGGGGCAGGAAGGCTGCTTCTAAGCTTGGTAATATCTGCACCACTTACTTTCTGCTTACAGCCTACAGAACCTACCTGCAAGCAGTATCACAGCTGTCTGGTACAATCAACAGGAAAATGGAACCGCTGCTGCTGTTGCAGGGTCAACTGAAGTACAAGAGCATCAGCTCCTTCAATGCATGTCAGCCAGAACTGCAAAAATGTTACCAGCGAATTGTACCTATGGCTTCTAATGCTGCACTTCTCAAAGCAATCTGTGTGGCCCCACTATTGCCCTGTGCTTGTCAGTAAGACCAGACAAGGCCAATAAATCCTAGGGAAAGACAATACGCTTCAAGCATTTCAAGTACATTGTTGCCTTTCAACTTCTACCTTACGTTTCCTTTCCAGAGCAGAATGTTTCCTAGATGCCTAGCGGTTTGGGATGCTTTGGCATTTCAAGTGTTTCATGATGAAAGGCACTGAGCATTACAGCCTCATCCCATACGAGCATTTCTGTATCCCTTAATCTGAATCTGAGCATATTAAAGTAAATAATCTAACCTCCCACACTATAAGAAAGTGTCCATGCCAATGAGAAAAATGAAGTTGTTGTGAACTGTAGAAATCCAAAGGGGCAACAAACACATAAACACATGGTCTGGTTAGGGTTAATTAAGAGGGGGGAAACTGAGTTTGGGTGTATTTTATAATGACAATCCTCAGGACTGTAGCCAACAGGATTCAAATATGCATCTAGCAGTTTTATAGTGGCTTCAAAGTGACTTCAACAACCTAGTACCACCACACCCTTAATTCATTTTAAAATTCACTGTACTTTATTCTAAAAAGGAGTTGGGCAATGCTGTAAAGACCTCAAGAGCCCGACTGTGGAGCTCTAGCAACCTTAGCCAGGCTCTGCAGATCAAAGGGGTTAGTCATATTAACACTACCTTTACGTGTAGCCAGTTCAGACAAGTGTTCTCAGAACAATACAGCACTGAGCTTTCATTCAGCATAATGTCAGAAAAAACTATGGGTGCCTTTCCTAACCTGGCAGCCCACCAAATGCTCTGGATTACAGCACTCATCACAGCAACAAGCCCCACCAGCCGTATTTCTTGAGTGATGGGAGGTTGTAGCACAACATGTTTGGAAGGCAGACACAGTTTGGGAAGGTTGACCTAAGCCCCAAATATCCATGGGAAACACATTTAAGGTTGGGGAAGAAGGGAAAAGAATTGGCATCCTTTACATTGTCTAAAGATGGGCATTACCAAATGGGAGTCCTTGTCCAGTGAGCATCAACTTCCAGCAAACAATTTGATTATGAATTTTAAGGTTACGCGGAGGGGAGATGGGAATTAAGAGTGCAAAACATGTATTGTTGGCGTTTCTATGCTTCATAGTAGCCCTGTCCATGAATTACTTGTATGAACTGGGTTAAGCACAGTGAAAGTGGTAGAGGGACTGCACAGCTAGCAACAGCTGAAGTTGTTCTTCCTATGCTGACTGGCATGGGGTTCAGTCATCACCTTTGAAGTGGAGAGCTCAAGCCAGCAGGCTCCTTGTGAACTCTAATTGAGGGTTTAAAACTGGAGGAAGGTGCTGCATTCAGTGCAGGAGGCTCTTCACACTCCAGAAGTTATGCTAAAAACTATGGTGGGAACAGCAGCACACTTTTGAGAGGTGGGGCTAAAAACACTTCCTCTACCTACACATTTAACACTTGGATCAGGTTGGTATCTTGTTAAATAAGCTTCTGTTGCAACTGAACACATCTTCAGATAAAGAAGGCAGCATGTCAGTACGATAGGTGACATTCTTCTAAAAAGGTAGTGTTAGGCGACTTTGTCCCACTCATTCCAACACAGTAGTGGAAGAGTGTGCCAACTTTTTTTTTAAGAAAAAAAGCCTACATAGTAACTGCAGCATAGCATACAACGCCTTGACACATTCATGTCACAACAGATTGAATCTTCATAAATTCACAGCACTAGAAGTAGCCTCTCCACAGACACTAATCACAGGCCTCCAAATTTCCCTACCCAATTTTGAAAACATTAGGACCCCAAATGCCTGCATGGTTACAGGTACATACCACCCCCACGTACATTCACTCACACATCCTTGCGTATTGTACATATATACTTTAGATTAATATCCCTTTCCAGAGATGTTCCATAAGCATCTTCAGTGGCAGCAATCTGCATAATCATGGCAGACAGTGCTGTTCAACTGCCTGGCAATACACCGGTCCCCAGTCTTACTTTCATGTTCTGCTAGCCATATATATGTAGTCATTTCCTTTATTTAAGTAACCAACAGGGGTGGAAGACTGCAGATTCCAGCCTTCTCAAGTTGATGAGTCCTTACATCAGCAGGTTCACCATCCTTAAGGCCAGAATGTAGATTCATGATGAAGTTCCTGTTGCGAGTGAATATAAAAACGCACACCAACGTCCCAGCAAAGCAGGCAGGTTGTGAGCCAGGGGAGGAGGGAGAGGAAGGAAGTTGACAGAATCCTGTCCCAGACCTACAGTCCTTTTCTTGACCTTTTGACCCATAGTATTTCACGGTGCCATCTTTGGAGTCCCCTGCCTCTTCCTCTCTCCTGTACAGAGGTCTCTCCACATACTGGGGAGGGGGAACTGAGGCCAGCAGACTAGTTTGGTTTACAGTCAGCAAGAGTATGAAGGTTAAAACTGAGCACACCTTTGACTAAAGTCCAGTCAGAATTTCTTACGCCCCAAGTAGCCCACTTGTGTCCACAGCAGTTGAATATATCCAGTGAAGATACCAATAATGTTAGCAATGTTTCTAAAATTCAGAAGATATATGTATATGCATATGTATATTTCTACATACATATATATATACATATACATTTTATATATTATTCATGTGAAATGGGAGTCCCCAAAATATATACCACTTCACTCTCCCTGGCTCCACTTATTAGCAGCATGAGAAGGAAAGTCTCTCAATAAAACCAGTCCAAATTCAAAAGGTGAATTCTGTGCGGGTCCTCGGGGAATGTTCCTTCCGGAGTCCATCGTCCGTACTCAAAAAGTGCTGTGCTCTACTGATCCTTCATTTTAGTGTTCATTTGGATTAGTGTTTCTTGACCAGGCGAGATAATCAGGCTCCATATCCAAGGCAGTTCCCCCACCCATCCCCTTTCTTCTCTGCTGCTCACCGTCTTGGTTTTTCACATCTGTTAGAGAGAAAGGAGGAGAAGTTATGTTTTTTCAGAAGAAAATTCAGTGCAGGCCGCAGGAGGTGAGAGGAGGCCTACAGCATTAGAAGAAATCTGGCCAAACTGATTTTCTACATGATCCATACAAACTGGGTGAAAGAAGTGGCTGAGGTCAGTTTTAAGGAGAAAGGAGAGGGACAAGTGCATTTCCTCTATTTTTTGCCCATATTAGGAAAATGTGAGCAGAAAATGATTTTCCATTCAAAGTTGTCTTTTCATACCTTCACACTCCTCTACTCAGACATACACAGACTTGACAAATGCACACAAACAGCCCACCTCATTCCCAGTCTAGACTTTTTCATTTTGTTTTTGAAGAGGTGCAGCCAAACAAAGTCACAAGTGTCTCGTGCAGGCAAAGGAAAACAAAATAAGAGTGTCTCATTCCACTCTTTGCCAAGAGGCAGAGGTTAGTTCCTGAACATAGCAGCAATAGCAAGTTTGGAGCAGAAGCAAGAGAAAGAAGAAGAAAAATAGATGTGCCCTTCGAAGGTCCAGATTTTGTACTTCCCTGGGAGTGACAGATCAAAAAGTTCATCTGAAGCAGCCTTTAACACCAAACAGCAATGAAGTTGCCATCCCTAAGGAGTTCAACCTTTCCTCCTACCTAAAGCATTGACTTTACAATGCCTTTGATACTGCCTGTTATCCTGTGCAGGCAAGAACCCAACAGCAGCAGGGCAAGCAATTTCTCAATTCAATACATTTTTTTCCTCACTTGGAAACAGCCCCCTGCTTTCTGCAAAGATGATTTCAAGTGCACATGCAATAGTTGGAGAGAAAGCTATGAAGGTCAAGGGCAGGGAGATGTCTGGTTTCTCTCCAGGGACAACTTCAGCAGGGTGAACTGTAACCCAAGAAGAGCTGGCTCTCTTCTCTCTGCAGCACCAGGCATCCACACTCAGGTTACAACCCATCACAAGATTCCTTTGCATACAGAGAAGTTCTTCCCATTGGCAAAGAATGGGCACTAAAATGTCCCCCCCCCTTACAAAAAAAGCCCAACACCAATGACTATATGGGAGCACAATTTTCTATTGCACAGGGAGACTGTGGAAGCACGTGTGCTGTTCTGAGAGCTGAACAGTCTCCTGCTCTTCTAGTCTTAGCTACTGGGTATCATCCCTTCATGTCTTCCAAACACAAATACATTGACAGCATTGAGAACACACAATAAGCCTAACTTCTTCTGAATTCTAATTTATTGCTCCTGCTGCGAGCCAGGTTTTTTTTTCTCTCTGGCTTGTCAGAGAATGGAGGGCAATAATCAAACCATAGATGGGATGTCTGTGGTTTGATTGTCCCTATTGCTGTACACTGTGAATTAGCACATGGCCCCGCTTCCCAAAAGAGAGCCAGCATGATTTAGTGGTTTGAGTGTTAGACTACAACTCTGGAGACCAGGACCTGAATCCACTCAGCCATGGAAACCCACTGAGAGTGTGGGCAAATCACACTCTCTCAGCCTCAGAGGAAGGCAAAGATAACTGCCACCCCCTAAACAAATCTTGCCAAGAAAACCCCATGATAAGTTTGCCTTAGGGTCACCATAAATCAGAAATTACTTAAAGGCACAAAACAACAACTCACCTCCCAAAAACCAGAATTCTAAAGAATGCTTGCTTATTGTTGTGCCCAAAGGCAGCCAATATATACATGGGAACCCCATTCCAAGTTCTGGAATCATTGTGAATGGTGGACTGCCATTTTGTTGCTACAAGCCAGAGACAGGTATATGAAAGCAGACCTTGCTTCTAGCATATCCTTTACCACTTTGGAGCAGATTCTGATCTAGCCCAAATGCTTATCAATACATTTCACACTTCTGAGGATACTCATAGAACATGGAGGAATGAAAGAAACAGCTGACCACATAGTCTTTCTGGGGGAGGTGGAAGTAGGCAATGGCAAAAGCGGGGGGAGAGGAGAGGAGCAGAACTTGCATGTGTAAACCTAACAGCTCAGTTTTAGGTGGACAAACTCCACAACAAACCTCAGTAGTGATTTTACAGAGGTCAGTCATGGTTTTGTACTCTTGGGTTTCCCTTGCATCTTGAAAACATAAAACAGAGGGTAGTGTCTGTGGGGCACAAGGGACTAGTTCCATGGTTTAGTGGCCTACTGTGTTATACATATTGTTGCATAACAAGGCCTTGAGTCCTGGGGACCTGGCAGCCAAGAATGAACCACCTTGTTACCTGAGGAGCACATTCAATGTAAGTGCCAACCTATCACCAGTCATACCAACCCAGCCTTATCAGAAGGCAGAAAAGTCATAAGTTCAGACAGGCAACACCAGCCTTTTCCATCTGCTCACTCCCTATCCTTGTCATGCAGAGGAAAGGAGAGATGACAGTACATTGATGCCAGAAGCAAGCAAGCAGAAAACTCTCTCTCTCTCATTCACTCATTTGCGCTCTCTCAGAGCGTGTGTATGTGTGCATGTATTCATGTCTTGCACGCATGTGTATGTGGGTATTTTTCCCCACTTTCATTCTTCAGGACACAAACCTGCAAGTGCGCTCGTTTAACTCAAGCTGCCTCGACTTGCAACGTGAGTCTGTGAATTTGCAGGAACATTTACAGGTCTGGGGATCTTGTTTGTACAAGTGCTTTCTCCTTTCTGAGCAAGGTTCACAGTGACTGCAAAAAGGCAAAAGGAAAGAGGTCTAAGCTACAGCGCTTTAGCGGGAAGAAATTTATACATGCAATACCCTAACACATTGAAGCACACCTTGCCCCCCACCCCTTCCCACTCCACACACCCAGCAGTGCCCATCTAGAACACTGCTGGATGGGTGGTGGACACTCCCCAAAGGCACTCTAACACTTACTTGCAGTAGCTTTTTTTAAAAAGGAGACAAACAGAAATGGGCTCTCTGCAGCTGCATAAATCCACAAATCCTGCATTAGTCCAATTTGCTGAGGCAGACGTTGGGAGAGCCTCATTATGTCAATAGAGGTCCCTGAGCCAGTAGCTCAGTAGCAGGATACCCAGGGGCATCTCTTCCTACATAAAAACTCTTGCTAATGTCAACTAGAATGACAGCTTTACAAAGCAAGGGCAGGAGAGGGGAGTCCAGCTCCTGGATCCAGCTGTTCCTATTCAGTTTATTTATTTATTTTCTTTAGGGGATGCATCAAGACATCAACTCATCCAAGACCCCTCCTGCTCCAGACCTGCCACTTAAGAGATTCTTGGCAATGCAGGATTTTGTGAATTAAAGTAGGAGAGGCAGAAAAAGAGAAAGCCACCAAAATCCAGCAGAGAGAGAGAAAGACAGTGTGTCTCACTTTTCCCAGTATTCTCTAGTTCCTCTCTGGTTAGTGTGTCCCTGAGATCCCACACACACACACAGAGATATATAAACATGCATGAATGGCAAGCACAAAGCCCTGGGCATCAACCTCCTGAACAATGACAAGCTTAAAATGAAAGCTGAGGGGGAAATTAAGGGAAGAAAGGAAAAGGGGAAATCACACCAGGGCATTGCAGGGTGCAATGACAGCAAAACAAAATGAAGCCTGCCTGTCCCTTCATGATGCTGTGCCTTCAGAAGAGAAAGAATTATATCACAAGCAAGAAAAATGATCACCACTGCTTTAGGCTTCTACTTTCAATGTGGCAAAGCTCCACCACCACCACCAGTGCCAACACCCAAGCACCATGAAATAGCTATTTGGAGAAATGGGCAGAAACGCTATTGTTTGCTTTTATATGTCATTATTATTATTATTATTATTATTATTATTATTTACAAACAGCTGCTTTGATTTGAAGGGAAGTGATGGGAGGAAAGGGGGAAAGGGCAGAGTTTACAAGCACATGATGCAAAACGTACAAGTTTTGTGGTTTATACCGGCCTCTCTTGCGCTTTCTCTTTTGACCCTTCCCCTTTCCTCGCTTTGATTTTCTGGAAGAAAAACAAAACAAAACCAAAAGCAGAAGGAAAGAAAGAGAGAGTGGGGGGACGGAAAAAAGAAAAGGGGAAAGGAAAAGGAAAGAAAAATAGACAGGAGGTAGTGGCTGCTTTGTGCCCTTTGGAGAAAGGGAAGCACATAAAAGCCAGGGTGGAGAACCTCTGGCCTTCCAAATGTTTTAGCCTACAACTCCCAGTAGCCCCACCCAGCAGAGGCACTGATTAGAGATGATGGGAGTTGTTGTGGTCCAAAACATCTGGAGGGCCAAAGGCTCCCCACCACACCCTTGGCATAAAGAATAAAAGGCTTAGGAGGTCTTTGGGCCAAGGTGTTTATTGCCCTTCCTCACATACTAGCTTTCCCCACACAGTCTGCACAACTCTTCAGATGGGGCTGCAAAGCTGAAACATGATATGGTAATGCAACTCGCCCTTCAATTAAGGATATGTCTCTGCATACCACTCTGCTACTTCCCAAGATGTAAGAATTCCTTTTCCACACTTAGAAGGGAAGCCAGCAAGAGGCCTGGAAATCACCGGGTACCCCAATGCTGTGTATCATCCATCACCAGCTGAGAAGAAACAATGCAGGCAGGCACCCACTATCCTGTCTGGCATACTTGGATGATCTCAACATGCAGCACTTCTGCCCTTAGAAATTCCCCACTTAAGAGTTCCACTCTGGCAGCTAGAAAGCAATGAGTGGCTCTACACTGTGATGGTTCGATGAACTGGCCCTCTGTTCACAGTGGAGAATACAGGCTAGCCTTCCCCAACCTGCTGCCCTCCAAGTGTCTTGGATTATAATTCCTGACCATCAGCCATGCTGACTGGAGCTGATAGGAGTTGAAGTCCAAAACATCTACAGGGTGCTAAGCTGGGAAAGGCTGGTACAAAGGGCATGCATACAAGTCAACTTCAACGTCTTTAGATTCACCCTGAAGACCAGACTCTTATGACACATCCAAACCCAGTACATTGTTCCACTGCTATGGTTAGATTTCACTCAGAACTAAGGCCAGAGCACTCAGACCTACTACACTTCACTTTGGAGATTGCTCAGGAAGACTAACAGAGTAACACAAGCATGTAGGCAGACAATGATGTAAGAAGAGGCCCTCTAATCAGAATAACTAACAGATCAATTATTTTGCTTCTCAAGCCGCTAATGACAACCAGCTTCTACAGAATGAGACATTTGGATAAGGCAAGGCACTTAGTTATCATTCCTTTGGTGATGACACAGTGTCTTCCTTTGCCAGAGAATGTGGTGCCACCTCCCTATTGCAAAGATAAAAGAAAACTAAAATACTTAAGACTTGTTTTTCCAACTTTTAACTAAATATTTGGAAAATAGAAAGCTGTCTTATACTAAAGTCAGACTTTCAGTTCACCCAATTCAGTAATCAACAGCAGCTCTCTGGGTATTCAGAAAAGAGTGTTTTCTAGACCTATCTGAGGATGATTAAGGTTGAATCAGGGACCTTTTGCATTCAAAACATGTGTCCTACTACTCAGCTATGGCCCTTCCCCATAAACGCTACATTTCATAAAGTGAACAGAGAAGCAGAGAAGAATCATCAACTCAAAGTGGAGAGAAGAATGCTCAACTCCAAGTGTAACTCAGGTGGATCTCTGATGTAACCTAGAGCCTATGCCTGCCACTGGCCAAGGGATAAATGTGCACAGAAAGTAGCAAGGCCAAAGCTCTGGACAATCAACTCTTGCGGCAGGAGAACCCTTCAGGAGGGTTCTTCTATCTCATTCCCAGTCCCACCTCCTTCCCTCCCAATCTCTCAACTGGATAGAAAGGAGAAGCTGTAATAGACTGTCTCTGATAAATGTTCCTGAACCATGTTCAGATCTGTTGACTGGTACCCACTTAGAACATCTCTCGGAGCCAAAAGCAAAGAGATTGATATTTATTTCAAGAAAGCCTTCCACTAAGTTTGACTTCCATCAAGGACACACTCATCCAAAAGAAGGCCAAAAACATAAAAAGATGTAAAGCACAAGAGGAATTTCAGCCTAATGCAAACTAGAATGCCCCATGGGATGTGAGATTGGCAAAGCAATGCAAGCCACCCTAAAACTTAAGAGGTTACCATGACAGAAGAGGGGGCTTTGGCTGTGTCTCATCAGCACCAGTGTTCAGTCAGTCAAAGCATCACACTCGCACACCTTTGAGCCATTTTTCACTTAACAGTCAATGTTTACAATAATCTGGAGAGAATGAGCCAAGCTGCAACTGCTTGTCTTAATCACTATGATGGGAAAGGATGGAACAGCCATACAACTGGCCATGACAATATTCTCTCATTTTCTATATCCTTTTTCTGACTAGCTTCCATACCAAATCAGTAACCATGAACTGTCCTACTAATGTCCCTTATAGAATATGTGCATGATCAAATTATTGGTTTTGTACAGAATTATTGCTTTTAAATTAAGTGATAAAAAGGAAAGAAATAATTCCATATTTCTTCACCAAACATCACTGCTTTACAGAAAGCTAAAAGCAAACTTCCATTTCACATTATACCATTGGCCAATGCCATTCCCATGAGGCAACTGATTTAATATCAAGGACAGCTCCTGCAACCGCCATACATTTTGGACTACAACTCCCACAAATCCCATTCAGTATGACTAACAGTGACAGATGGGGGTTGCAGTCTAAAATATCTGACAGGCCCCAGATTGGGAGTTAGCTAGGTGGTCAAGAAACCTCATCTATGTTGCTTTACTTGATGCAGTCCTTCACAATCATTATGTGAAGCTCATTCTCATATAGATTGTTGCTGTTGCCCTGACTGGATCTCAACTTCCATCTTTTTCTACTGACTAACTCTCTTGTCCTGAGAGAAGCAGCAAAGCTCACATGCATAGCCTTGATGTTAGGAATTGAAGCAAGCCGCTGTGAATAAGCCAGCAAATTTTCACCCAAGCAGCAAGAAGGAGAAAAGGGCAATGATTTCCAGCATTCACAGCAACAACTGTGCATGTAGAAGGAAACTTTTGCCGAAAATGCATTCCAAAAAAAAAAGGAGCAGGGATTCTGTTACTTCCTTGATGTTATTTACATATGTGTATAAGCAAGCCATTTCAAGATGTCCTCAGGCAGAAAAGAAGCAAAAGCCATCAAAGATGTGTGTCCACAAGGATTGAATTGAAATCAAGATGACTGCTTGATTTTTTTGTTGTTGTTGTCATCAGTTCTTATTTATGATTATCAATCAAAGAAAAGGGAATTAACAACAGGAAGGGGGAGGGATCCACACAAGCCACATCACTTACTTTTCTTGTCTAATTCTGACTTCTTTCTTTGGTCTACAAGGAAAGAGAAAAAAAGAACATCAGGAGACAACCCACAATAAGCAGACCTCACATTCACTCTTTAACTATGTCAGAGCCACTCTTGCCCCAAAGACCAGCCTTTACACCTTACAGCACAGGGGTAGGCCTTCAGATATTATGGACTACAGGTCCCATCATCTATGATTACAACCCATGCTGGCTGGGACTAATGGGCATTAGAATCAAAACCATACAAAGGGCACCAGGCTAGGAAAGGCTTGCTTATGTTATCACAAGTGACAAATAAGAAAAAGACACATGTTCTCCATTCTATTCACCCTAAACTGTTTCTTAATGAGCTATTGCATCAAACAGAGTCTCAGGCTGCACCATCAAGTGACTATGCCCAAGAACAAATGGAGTTCCTACAGCCAGTCTATCAAGAATGTAATACCTCTAACAAAAACAAATATCCTTTGTTCATGTCTTCAGGTAAACACATCTCCCCACTCCCTCAGACAGATACAGACATCCTCTCTCTTACACACACACACAAACACAGACACCCCAAGATATTCATCAGTGCAGTTATAAAGCAGTCTGTTCTGTTCCGAAAACAACCAGGAAGGTTCTGTGTCCTCACCTGCATTCACAGTTACTGTGCTCTTGGAAGCTCATCTGGCTTATGTGCTGGCTCTGAAAGTGTTTAATTCTCATTATCTAAAGTGGAGGGGGGAAACGGGGTTGGGAGGGAAGAAAGAAGGGAGTGAGATACACACAGAGAATCTCTCCAAACAGACAAAGAAACAAGATGCAGAATGGTAAAATTTAAATATGGATTCTTCTAGTCCATCTTTATGCCCGCTCACCTGAGAGTAGATACCACTGAACTCAATGGCACTTACTGCCAAATAGAAATGTGTAAAATTGAGCTATAGGTGTAGAGAAATTAAAAACTGACCAATCCCTGCTCTGGATGGTCAGCATAATAAACTTTTTTCAAATGAGCATCAGATTTATAGTTCAGTTGTTTAAAAGTATGCAGATGTCTCACCCACCACTGTAACTAACATTTGCTTGCATTTTAGCTATCAAGCTACTTGCCCAAAAATATGGCTTATGCTTCTTCACAAATGGAACAGAGGACTATTTTCAGAGGCACATTAATACTAGTATTATAGAAGGCAAGTGCCCGTTTAAAGGGACATCACTCAAGCCAGGCAATTTTAGACTCCAAGAGAGAGGAACTGTGTCAGCGATCATGCTTTTGAGTGCCTCTTCATAATACACAATGCAATGGAACATCAAGTACGGAGTGGGAGTGTGGGGCTAGCATTACCAGTGAAGAAGACTGCTGTACATCTACAAAAGTAATGTAAGTAAAAACCATGCATTAGCAGAACAGCTACTCATAGCTGAGCCAGGGTGGGTCTATTAAGGCAATAACATCAGATTGCTTCAAATGCAAGCATTTAGCATCACATGCTCAGTTCATAAACAATTCTACTCCAGGGCCTGCTTCTCATTTCTATGAAACACCACACAAAGGTGGCACTGTAGAAATGATAGACACCAAGAGCACAAACTTAACATGCAACTCCAGACTTCTTCAAGGTCATTAGTGCAACTGATTGCCTTGGAAAAAACATAGCTGCTTGTGGTCTTGGGTTTGCACCACAAAACCACCCCATTTTTTACACTCTGTTTTGAGAGGCCCAATCTGGCGTGGCAAGGTGACATCTGTAAACCATGACTGCGGGGACATCAACAATGTTATTCCAAGCATGGAGGACTGGGCTGGGTGTGGATCAGGAATGAGACGAACATTTCTAATGCTGAGAGAAATATATAGGAAGCAAGTCTAAGCAAGTACATGATATACTCCTCCTCATTAGCTGCCAGGTGCCCCTCCTTCTGGAGGAGATCAAATGAGAGGCCATGAGAGTGATCCCCAGCTTTCTGAAACACTGGGCTCCTAGCAAGAGGCAAGCAAGATGCTCCTATACTCCTTATGAGTTCAGCAGCACTAAGTAGAACAGTCCAGGGAGGGGCCCCAGCCAGGCCAAAACCAGTGCAAAGGAGTTACTTATCCAATTCCATTGGATGGGCCACCAGTGGACCATTTCAAAGTTTGATAAACAACATCAAGTCCTATGGAAAGTTTCCCTCTTTGTCCTATTCCCTGCCCAGCAGAATTGCAAAACATGTGCCCTACCCCCTCCCTTCATCCCTCACCAACCACTGACTATGCTGGCCTTTGCTGATGGGAGTTGTGGTCCAACATGTGGAACACCATACACTCCCCACCCTGCTCTCAGCCTATCACTTAGCCTCACCTCCATAGTGACATTGTGCACTGCTGTGGGTACACACTCCAATGCCTCATCATTACAGCATCCTGCACATCTCTTCAGGGGTACACAGGATGGCTTGAAGATATATTCCACTTCATCAGGGTATTCCTGGAATATGTCCACCATGGTTTCAAGCGGCCTGCAGGCACTGAGATTGTAGACCACGAAAAATGAGATAACTACAAAATAAGAGGAGATGAGGAAAGAGTTTTGGTTTTTTTCTTGAAGTCTGACAACACAATCTTTAAAATATTTCAAGGCAGTGTCAAAACAGAGCCATAGACAAGTGAATGATTCGGCACTTGTTGTTCCTTCTACCTAGATACCTCCCCATTATCTTAAGGGCTCACTCAAACATGCTGTCAATAAATACATTAGCTCAGTTAAAATGCACTTAAAGCCCAAGGAGATATTGAACAGGGAGGAGGGCTCTGGAAAAGCAAGATAGGGCTGAATCACAGACAGGTTGAATTTTAACCTGAATGAATTTTAACCAGCTCAGCTCCTGATACATTTGCAAGGCAGGAACTAAAGTGAACCACAAGCCCCAAACCCAAAGAATACAATGCAGTATCCCAGCTCCACTGCTATTCCTATTCATTGTTTGTCTCAGAGTCCTTTTCAAATACACATCACCAGATCCAATTTCCTATGGAAAATGATTCCACAGTCGGGAAATCACATTTTTTCTGATAATCACCACCCAGTGCTTTGTCACTGGAAAATACCATCCTTCCCTCAGTCAGTGAACCTGTTGCCATTGCCAGGGCAGTATGGAAATTGGCTATGCAAGCTGACAGCTGGAAACAGCTGCTTGACACATGTGCCCCATTAAGTAGCCCTTCACACAAAATAAAAGTAATGACAGAACATTAAGGCTCCCTTTCCTGAAGCAATGCCTCACCATTTCCTGAGCCTTTCCACAAGCTGTTTTGGCTAGTTGGGCCCTCTCCCCTCCCTCACTCCAGCAGTGAAGCACCATTCCCATGAAACTTCTAACCCCAGCTATCCCTCCCCTCCCCCTGCAGTAAATAAGCTACCACTTCACAGCCTCCAATAAAGCCCTGTGGCACTGCAATGAGATTAGCAGAAGTAATGTATTCTTTGCCCCTGTTCCTTCCCACTGATTGTGTCTCATGCTTTATTAAACTTTGTATGTCAGCGAGGAAGGTCCTCCATTTTGCTTCTGCCATTGCACAGCACCTTGCTACCTAACAATTCTGGATTGGATCTAGCCAAGGTCCAATTGAAATCAACAAGAACAGTTTGCCGCATCCGCTTCTACTAATTTCAGTGCAACCTAAGTGCTGCTAATTTGGTCCAAGTCCAACCCATCATTACAACCTTTGTCAGTGACTTTCAGCATCTGGAAAGGTTGTCAGGCTTGTATTATCAGAGACTAAATAGACAGTTACATTAAAAGCCCCTTTCTTAGCAGCCAGTCAAATGTCAAAAGCCAGTCTGCCAGCTTTGCGTACCAGTAGAAGACCTAGCTTCTCTTGGAAGGAAGTTCTATAGCATGGTATGTAAAGAAAGCCAGACTTAAAGACTTGCAACCTTAACTGATTTCCACACAGAAGTGTCCCTGTGTGTTCAAGGTTCACTGCAATGCTCAGGCACAGACAAGATACACTGCCAAGCACCATGGAGGAAAAGAGCAAAATGCAAACATGTGAAGTCCTTCTGCAATTCCACAATGAGCTTTCAAGTGCATTCTCCACAACATGGGATCCTGGCTGCTATTCTAGCATGTAGTGTCCAGCATATGGTGTCAGACCCAGGAGATACACTTTGGTTGCCTTCGGATCATACTGTATGCCTGTACCCTACACAGAGTCCTCCCGGTGTGATAACAAGCATAAACTGCTTGCATCATGGAAAAAACAGAAGCCAGTAAGCGTTTCTGAGGAGTCCTGAACCTGTGACAACCTGGCATAAAGGTTGCTTCACTGAACCGGGTGACAGGTGGGAGGGGTGGTAATCATAAAGGAGGGAGGAAGAGAAATATACAGAAGCTGCAGGGCTCACAACTTAGGGCTTTCAATTAATTGTGGAAAGTTAATTCTTGGTCATGTGGAGCAGACAAAGGTGTCACAGTGCTGCTGGCAGCAGGCAGAACTGAGGAGGAGCCTCTGTTGGGGATTTCTATGGGCTACACATTAGGCTATGTGCCTATTTAAAGAGACAGTTACTCAAGAAGGAAAAATGTGTACTGACTGGCAGTCCTCCTCAAGGAAAGAAGAGACTGCCCCCAAAGCCTACCTATACAGAGAGAGAGAGAGAGAGAGAGCACACTCCTGTTCTCTCTCTCTCTCTCAGTTCCCCCACTCCCTCCTCAAGTCTAGCCAAAAGTCAGTTATCAAGATCTCCTATCCTATCTTGCTTGGTCTGTGCTGCCACCTCCTCCTTGTTCCCCTTCAGGGTGACCTTAACCTTAAAAATACAGCTGTCTATGAACTGGAGAATTAAACAATTTAGCACCTTGGAAATTTGCAGGCACGCAGCCAGACACATAAACTACATTGCTGATTATTCACACCTTTCTTCACATTTCAGGGGCAAAGAACCTGCCATAGCATTATTTAAAAAAAAAAAAACTTTTTGAGATCAAAACGTTATTATCTTGTTCTGTGTCTGTTTTTCAAAGGTGCTAAGGCCAAGCAACCCAAGGCCCTGGGGCTGGAACCTCTCAAGAAGCCTTTCCTTCCAAGCTGCAACACAGAAGCTTACAGGTTTCACCTGCACTGAAATTGGCTAGAGCACACAAAGTAGCACCAAACAAGGAAGCAAGGGTTTTAGCTGCTGCCTCCACCAGAGCCTGTAAATGTTATTTTTGGACTACAACTCCCAGAATCCCTGCCTCTAGCTAGACATGGCCATGCTAGATGGAGGGGCGGGTGGGTTCTGAGATCTCTAGCCCAACAAACTAACATTTCCAAGAATATCTGGCTGCTGGACATTTTGCACATCTTCCATGACATTTTTATTCTGTTGTCTTCAAATACAAAGAAGGAGAAAGAATGACTCGTCTTCAAAAATCTGGATTTATGAGATCTGAAATTATAACTAGGAAGAAAGGGAAATCAAGGTGACTTCATGCTTCAGGCCTCTTTCAGTAACGTGTGGGCCAAAAAGAAAGTGTTTTGGGTGTATGTCCCAGTGTAGCATATTTTGCTTATTCCCTCTCTAATTATGAGTTATTTGACAGTTAATATCTGAGTAGCATCAGACTTGGAATACAATGCACTTGCAAAGGTCATGTCTTTCACATTCTCACCAAGATAACTTCCATGCCAGTAGCAACATGCCAGTGGCAAAAGTCATTATTCCTTTATCATGTTTTTAAACCAAAGTTCCTAGATAACTTTTTTAGCGGATAAGCATAAGGTTTGCTGATGCTATCTCAGCAAACTCAAGGCAGCTACATTGACAGCATACATACATACACACGCACACACACACAAAATGTAAACCAACTAGAGGCTCCCAAGGAAAGTGGTTTATCATTTTCCCTTGTCCAAAAATGATTGATATTTCCATATGGAATAAAAGCAAGTGGTGTGAAAATTTTAAGAACTGGGGTTATAAATAAAAGAGTTTTAAGATATTAACCCATGGCAGAAGGAATCAAGATACAAGATGAAAGGAAGCAAACATGCCTGTAGATAGAGCAAGGTAGTTGGACTTCAGCTCCTATCAGCCCAAGCCAGCATAGCCTATGGTCAAGAAAACTGGGACCTGCAATCCAACAATATCTGGAAGGCCACTGGCTCCCCATATTTCCTGTACTGCTTTTTGTTTGTAGCTTCACATACAATGACAGGGCTTCATTCCTGGATCACAGCATCACACTGTCCATACCAGCTAGGTGATACTGAGAGTTGTAGTTACAACAACAACAACAACAACCTTTTCCATGTTCTGGTTTAAATAAAGATGTCCAAACCTAATTCTGCAGCTATTATGCCACACCATTCTGCCAGAACCTTTCAACAGAATTTAAAAGGTAATTAGGTAAACAGCAGAGCCAAAAGCATGTTTGTGCCAACAATACCAGCTTTGCCAGATAATTTCGGTCCCCAGCATTCTGCAGAACTGATGTCAATCACGGTGGAAGCTGATGGGACAGTACAAATGATGAACCAGAACTTGACCTCTCAATCATGTACCTGCACCTCAACATAAAAGGCCAGCCAGTACAAAGAACAATCCGATCAATCAGTTGTTTTCCTTATATACCGTACATACTGGGGTGGGAGGGAAAGCATTTTCCTATGAAACATAGGTACTTATTGCAGGGGGTGGGAGGGTATCTCTCCAGGCCAGTCAGACAACACTTGGGAGGTCTCATTATACCCTTACACACATCTGCCACCCATGTTGAGATGACCCAAATTAATAGTGCCTATGCACTTAACAGTTGTACGTACTAATGAAAACAGCACCATTGATTCTTCTGACCACATGGTTTTGATAAATGGGGCTGTATGCAAGGAGGCCATATTCAGAAAGGATATCTCCTTGTGGACAAGCAGAGATTGAAAATAGTACACCATTTCCATTCACATGACTGGCTGACCTTCTAAGTGTCATCCAAACTGGCCCTCCAACTTGCTATACTCCAAAACTGAATGGGATGATAACTAAGCAATGGATAGTCTAGAACAGCAGTGGGAATTATGTGGCTTTCCAATTGTGATTGGGCTGAAACTCATGGCATTTAAGTCCCCTGACTCTGCTAGTGAGGGCTTCTGGGAATTGCAGTTCAACAGCATCTGGAAGGCCACACAATTCCCACCCCTAGTGTATAGCTAGAAAGTACAGGTGGCTATCCCCAGGATAGGGCATAAATACCCTAAAGGCACCAGAACTTGTCTGATCTTAGAAGCTTAGCAGAGTCAGCCCTGGTTAGTACTGGGATGGGAGACAGCCAATGAATCCCAGGTGCTGCAGGCTATATTTCAGAGGAAGGAACTGTCAAAACCACCTCTGACTATTCCTTGCCTAAGAAAACCTTATGAAATTCATGGGGTTGCCATAAGTCGACAGGAGACTTAAAGACACACACACACACACTCCCCAGGATGGATTCATTCAATCAGAACCTAGCTAAAGACAGCATAGAACTGGGCACAATGGAACAAAGTGACCAACCATCTCCAAACCAGTACATGTTTGAGGAATTCCCATCATTCTCACATGGAGCCCAAAACATCTTAAGGAAGGCGTGCATTGGGGAACAAAGGTTATACCTAAGTACGGTATCTAATAATTGCTCAGAACTAGGGAAAGCTTCTTGACCCCTTGATGTTCAGCTATGACTCCCAGTCTTGAATAGACTGAAACCATTCCCCTATTCAATGCAAAAACACAGAACAAAAACCAAACCCCCCTTTTTTTAAATGAAAGAACAAATGTGCAATAGTTGCATCAGGAACAGGAATTGGGAGACAATATAAAATGGATGCATTGTTACAAACTTGCTTTCTTGTAATCCTTTGGTAATGCTCTTCTAGTCTACTAAGCCAAAAAAACTTTACTGCAAATTGAAACCGGTCCTGGCAAGATGAGAGGCTGCCCCCTGCTGCCCTGCACTAAGAACAGCGGTAAGGGCCACTCCCTGTGTGTCCCAAACTAAGCAGGTGACATTAACACTACCAAGAGTGGTTTTTCACATTGCAAAGGAAGGAAACATGTAGTAACCTGGAGGTCTCCAGGATGGACGATGACTCTGCTGCCTAAAGGTCCAAAGTTTGCCAGGGCTAATTCAGAGCTGGAATCAATGCAACAGTCATTGTGAAACTGAGGTCCTAACAGAGGAGAAAAGGCAAGCCTCCCACAGGTGATTCAGTCACCTGTCAAAAGAAACTCCACTCCATTGCTTTACTAACTGGGTCCTATTCTGGCTTCTCCTCCTTGACTATGCCAGTCCTTCTTCATGTATCTTTCATCCTTTTCCTTCATCTTCCATCTCTTTGAAAAATATAAAATTGTCTGGGCACAAAAGGAAATTCTCACTTGTTCACACTCTAGATGGCTCATTGCAAAATAAAAACAAAAAACAAATCTGAGATCCCTTGCAGTACCTGGATGAGGTCTACTCATTCAGCACTTGTTCAATCAGTGAGCAAATGCATTCAAATGCACCACTACCCCACATTGAAATCAGGACAATCAACATCCTGGCCCAGATGCACAATTTTTACAAAAACTAAAACATCCAAAGCAGATCTTGGAAAAGTTACTTTTAGGATTACAGTTCCCAGAATCCCTCATCCAGTACAATCACCAGTAAGTATTTTAGTTAGAGGATTCTGGGAGTTGTAGTCCAAAAAGTAACTTTGCCATGGTTTCCTTAGCACACAATAAACATTCCATTCACCAGTAATACCAGCTGTATTAAGCTATGCTCTCAAAATCCCATTTTGTAGGCAACTGCTGGTCTCAAAAGAAGCACATTTCCCTCTCACACATTGAGCACACAATCCTATGCATGCTTACTCAGAAGCATCCCACACTATATTCAATGAGGTGTACTCCCAGTTAAATGTGCACAGGATGGCAACCTTTTTTAAAAAAGTAGAGGCCACTACCTCCTGGTAATTCTATTGTTTCAGGGCAGAGGGGTGGCTTCCCGGAAAACTATCAGCTCTTACTTCCTTACTCAGATTTACCAATACCATTGAGCTCTGGAAAATTCAAACACTGACTGATAGTTGGGTACTTTCTGGTTTTGTATCTGAGCAGAACAGCTGGGTCAAAGGTCTACCAACAGGAAAGAGGAGGGGTGGCCAGGTAATAAAAGATGCCAAACCTTCCTTTGAAGATTACAACAAATTCCTAACAGTTGTTCACTGGGGTTTCATGGGGTGTGTGGGTACTTTTTAACTAACTCAAAAATAAAAGCCACAAACATCCTGGACACTCAAAATAATATTTATATATTACATTCTGTGGAGTTTAGTGAAACTCAGGGTATCATCCTGTCCTGCCTCCAAAGCATAATAATGTTTTGTTTAACTGTGAATGTTGCTTAATGGGAAAAAGCACAATGTGAAATACACTGAAGCCAAGAAAGGGTTAATTTTGGCAATTAACAATGTCAATAGCATTTCCCACTGTTTCCATTTATTTTGTTACATTCCTATCTTGTCTTTGCCTCCCATGAAAGCAAGGTACACAGTTTCCTCCTCTATACTTTATCCTCAAAACAGTCCTGTGAGGTAGATTAGGCTGAGAAAAAGAAAGGCTGAGAATGAGAATGACTCATTCAGAATCAAAGTGACCTCCATGGCTCACTGCAGACTAGAACCTAGATCTCTAAAATCCCAATCTAACAGACTAACATGTTGCTATATTTATGTGTATATATCAGGTGGGGAACTTGAACCCTACCACTTCTTGCTTGACTATGACTCCCATCATCACTGCACATGCTAGCTGGAGATGATAGGAGCTAGGATGCAACAACACATAGAGTGACACCAGTTCCTCACCTCTGATAGGTATCATCCTAAACAGTTTCTATCTACTTTCCAGAAGGTGGCGGCATAAATGAGGGTCTTCCCGAACAGCTCAAAGCCCCATGCCAATCTTCCTCTTCCATAACCCACCATCCACCTTTTCACTTCCCACCACTTATCCTCACTATACCTATCAAACATACAGATGGAAGACAAGCTACTTACCTTCACTGTGTTGCTTCTCCCCATTCCCCTGGGCAGGAGCAGCCTGCGACAACTGCAAGGAAAACAGATGATTTGTCAAAAACCCAAAGTCAGTATCTTGTCCTCAGAAGCAGCAATATCAGGCAAAGAAAGACCTGAGCAGATTTCTTCAAATCTACAATGAGGCAAAAGGCAGATAGTGTCACTGTTTGGACCATTAGTGCATGATGGTAGTTAGCAGTTGGAAGTAGTTAGCTATTTTCTTTTGTTTTTCTTGAAGTGTATCATGCTGTCTGTTGTATTTCACAATCTACTTGTCTTCAAACAAAGAGGCCTGGATTCTGAGCAGAAACACACTGAGACTATATTGTGTGAAACTGTGTGGACCTATCTGCATCTGTGCATTTCCCTGGTTTCCACAGAGGAGCAAGTGCAGAGAAGATCTTTTATTTTCCTCAGTCCAGTGGATTTAAAACACTCTAAAAAGTCTGGACTAAAATGATGCATGGGTAAGAGAAAGTTAGGCCTCACAGCCTTAACAAGAAGCCAGAAGCATGTGTCCATCCATGAATTATGTGTCTGCTCTATGGGCAGATGGAAAGAAGATGGAAATGCTCCCTTCTTTGGACTACAACTCCCAGAATCTGCTGGTCTGCACTGTAGTCCAAAAATTAACACTGGGAAAAGGGTACTCAGAAAGCTGTCAGCAGTAGTCACTACTCTTTTTAGTAGGCAATAGGACTGAAATTTCCTGCTCAAAGGCATTATTAAGGCTGAAACAGAAAGCCTGAAATGAAGGTGGGGGGGCAAAGGCGAAAACAACTTTGGTGACCTTCTACTGACAGACATGACAAATATGCTATAAGATTTGTACATGTTCCTGTTCCAAGGAAACTTTGTCCAGTTTGTTTTTTGTTTTAAAAGGAAGCTGCCTGTAACAAAGCACTCCAGCAGAGAGCAAAGAAAGCAGGCAGCACAGTTAAAAGTGAGCACAATTCCAGTGTTTCATACAGTGGCACAGGCAAATCCATTCACACAATATAGCACGACAAGGGGTAAAATGAAGAGCAGACATGTCCTTGGTCTTCAAGTATATGAGAAGCACTCCAGTGGGTCAGGCCAAAGGCTATCTAGTCTAGCATTTTGCTCCAATAGTGACAATCACACCAGTCTGAAAAGTCCACCAGCAGAACATGAGTACTACAACATTCCAACAGACATATGGCCCAGCAACTGGTACCCAGAAGCATACTGCCTCTGCTCCTGTAGGCAGTGTGTGTGTGTGTGCCTTCAAATCACCTCTCAGCTTATGGCAACCCCATGAATTTCCTAGGCAAGGAATACTAAGAGTTGGTTTTGCCAGTTCTACAAAACTGCTACTGTATTTGCTATAGTGTTCCTAACTAGACTTCAATGCTGTAGGGATTCTCTTTATTTAAAAACAACAACAACACACACACAGCTATTTAAAACTTAGCTTTCTTCCTCTGTTCCTCTGATATTAGATGAAAAATTAAATGGCAGGAGATACATAATTTAACATCACTACAAGAATTTATCATCATTCTTCTTAGTCATTCCCTTGCAAGTGAGCCATCCAGTAGTTTGGTACCTGTATCATGCCTCATGGGCCCAAGAGATGTTCTGTATCCTTTATTATCAGAGTGCTGTACAGACAACATTCTTTAGCATCAGCTGGAAGTGACCACATGTAAAAATCCTTAAGACAGCACCTTTAACTGTTTTGGTTGTCCAGCCAAACATTCTCTCTGCAGCTTTCTATCTGCTATATTGAACATTTTGGGTTAAACTGCAGCTTATATGTAAGCAATAGATGATTTCATTGTTGTAGTTTTAGTTGTCAAATTCGTATCTCAAACCGCATAAATGGGAATTTAGTAAGAAAAGCGAGGGAGACAGTAAGAAATGTTCAACAGTGGAACATACTGCCTCAGAGTGTGGTGGAGTCTCCTTCTCTGTAGGTTTTTAAACAGAGGCTGGGTGGCCACCTGTTGTGAGTGCTTTGATTGTGTGTTCCTGCATGGCAGGGGGTTGGACCAGATGGCCCTTGTGATCTCTTCCAACTCTATGATTCTAAGCATAGCTGGACAGCTAATAGAGCCACCTATATACTTGTGGCACATGCCAGCCACTCTCCAACACTGATAATGATACACAAGCAGCTGAATTTACCTTGAGAGAAGAGAATAATGGGAATAGGGAAATGTACCACATCTGCTTTTCCTCTTTGGCATGCATTCTGTCCCTCCCTCATTTTTGATATACTGCTACTGATATGCCTCCTAGTCTCTTAGCTTCCACTCCGAATTCCTCTCCTCAAGGAATTTGGATGATGCCTCTGAGTTAGCCAGTCAAGGTCAATAACCCAGTTGCAGTGGAGAGAAAAGAATATCAGACCAGCCCATTAATGTGGACAGTTCTGATATGCAAAGGATGAGTCAGAACCCATCAGTGGGTTTCAAGAGTGTCACCAGACTGTTGCCAGAAGCAAAGCTTGAAAAGTTACTTTTATGGACTACAACCCCAAGAACCCCCCAACTAGTATGACCTGTTACAGTCTGGAGAAATTAAAACTTTTCAGAGCTCTGAACAGAAGGAAAAGCAAAGCAAAAAAAGTACAATAAAGGCTAGGGCCTCAGTTCTGAGCAGTTAAGCTGCTCAACTCCCATTTGGTACAAGTGGGATCTATGCAATGGCCTTCCCGGTAGACAGAATCACCTGTTCCTGACTGGAGAGCAAACTTAAGCTAGCTGACTTTCTCAGTAAGAAAATTTGGCAGCTAGTAGGCTGCAATGTTACTTTTTGTAGCCAAGAACAGTTTCCATCCCCCGCCCCCTTTCTTACCATGAAGGTCAGGGCAACAACACAAAAAAAAGAGGGGGGAGGGCAGACATTACACCTGACCTCTGAAACCACCAAGGCCAAGGGACAGAAAGCAGCCACAAATATGCTGAAGAGGAAAGCCTTTGTTGTGTCTGAAGTTCAGACGCAGGGTTCCTTAATGAGAAGGCAAGCTGTCCCTGTCAGGCAGGTGTCCACCCAGCTCACCAACCTCGCGTAATGCACGTAGCCTTTATGAGCAAGCCTTGAGTGGCAGGTTATCCTGAGACTCCTCCAGTTTATGATGAACACCACACCTGTAGCAAACATGATCCCAAGCAGCCATCCCACAGGAGCAACAAGCCACATAAACACATTCAGGGCCAAGACTGTGAAAGCAGCAAAAATATATTCCTTTAAAAACTCCAAAGTCCTCTTTAGGGGATTCTGAATCAGCTACAAGCTGCTAGTTACTTTTTATCTAAAAGATGCTGCAGTGGTACTTTTGCATGGTTTTTTTGATCCTACTGACTGCCTCTCAAATAGCTTCTCCCACACCTCAACTCCAAACTGTTCAAAACAGAAAGAAGGAAAATATTTAGCAAGGAAACCTTCAGCTGCATTCTAGTTTAGTGACACTGTGCTGCCTTAGAAACATCTGAAAAACCACTAGAAACCAGAGAGTAAAGTAGGATTTGCTATGGTATTTATTTATTAATTTGAAGTATGTGTCAAGGCTAGGCTGAAGATGGCTAATTAGCAAAGTTCAGAGGGATTATATCCAGGTGTTCTCCTAAAAAGGACTGCTACATCTGATGCTCACACAATGACAAGCTACGCATTAGCCATCACGTACAAATTTTCATGGTATGGCTCATGCCATTTGCCTTTGGATCTAGGAGCTATTTATACAGCAGTGTCACCTTGAGTCCATACCAGGAACATGAAGGTACTTCTCTTGCCTACACTGCTGAATTATGTTTTCTGTTTCTCACACTCCTCAGCTAATCAAAGCAGCCATGCTTAGGTGGAGGGCAATCTGTCTCCATATACTTGGGGGGGGGGGTTCTTCCATCATAAGAAGGGCAAAGCAAAAAAAAAAAAAAAGTAAAGAAAAGTCCTGTTTCCAAGGGACAAAAAAGGCCCAGTGCCCTTCTGAAGGTCACACTGCTTCTACTCATCTCCTTTGCTGGCTTGGGGATTTATTCACTGTTCCTATATTATGAGATCTTTCCATCTCATTTCAGATTTTCCTGTGACATGGATTCTGCCTCAGAAAAATGACAGAGCAAACTGGGTTAGAGGATAGTAGGAAGAAAGCTTTCTTTCGTTTCTGAACTAGCTGCAGGTTGGTGGGGAGGGGGAGAGATTTTGTTCTTGAACCGTATTAAACTCTAACTCGTGCTTTACAACAAGGTGCTCAATTCCACTTTGAAACAAGGGAGGGAAACAGTTAATCCAATAAATTACCACACACACACACACACACACACACACTCTACTCTTTCACATCATAACCCCCCTCCCCTCCCCCTAATCTCTGCAGCCTCATTAAAAGAGCTTTGTAACTGTTTAGGACTGGAACAAACAATCCAGCCGCTTTGGGAGGGCCCCTGGGACAAGAGTTAAACTCCTTTCCATCTCAGGTGCTAAAAAATCTACTCAGGGGTTTCTACTTAAGAACAGGGCTGCACTGCAATCTTTTCCCCTCCATTGTGCATTCCAAGAGGGGGAAAGAGAGAGAGAAATCAGCAAAGCAGCTAGAAGGATCCCCTCCATGGAACAAAACAAGGGAAAGAGATGCTTAAAACTGTTCAGACGGTGGTGGCAGGGATGTACGGAGGGAGCACTTTGGTTAGAAATAGTTTTATTGTTGTTTGTTTCAGTGGCAAGGGGTGACCCACTATGCTCTGCCAACTTAGCGTAAGAAGCAGGGGGGTTAATAAGAACCGTCCCCAGTGTGGCCCAAGCAAGAGGCTAGTGGCTGTAAGATCATTAGCAGTCTAGTCACAGGCACTTGTTCCCTCCCAACCCCTTCTGCAGCGTTTGATCTTCGCCTGGTCCCAGTGGAAATATATCTTGGAAGGGAGATCTGTAGGTTACCAGTAAAAACCAAACACATGCACAGACCTGTCCAAGATCTTGGACCCAAAATTCAAATCCTACTCTTTGAGCCACAGCGGGATGGAGGTGGAGGTGGAAGACAAATAACAGGAATTTGGAAGGGCCCAAACTTGTAACTTGACAAGTTCGGACCAGATCATTGTTTCCTTCTTCCCACTACAGTCAGATTTGATTGATTCCAAAGAAAGCAGACTGAAAAGGGCAGGCCAGCAGGGGTGGTGGTGAAGAAGCCAGCTACTGACAGCCCCATCATAACAGCCACCTATGACCTATGGGACGACACCAACACCTGTACTTCCTCTATCAGATCAGGGGTGATTTTTCACTGCCCCATCCTAATACTCGCAGACTTCTGTAATTACTAGCTCTGTCTTTAACCTTCACAAAAAAAGCCTGATCATAGGACTGGACCTTCCCTGTGCATTTGCTTAAAAGCACACATTTGCTTGTGCACACATTACTGTGCACAACTCTTCAGCTCATCTCTCAAGTGCAGTGTTGCATTCAGTTTGTGCAGAAGCTACCTATAAGCATGTTTCTTGGCCTCAATAGACATACTGAAAGGCAGGGGGAAATTCATCCATTTCCTTCTCTGGGGAGAAAATCTTGCTTTGTGACACAATTACAGTTTGGACTGGCATTCCCAGAACTCCCAACACTACTACATGATGCCACAGCAGAGTCCACAGTACTCTAGTAATAGTTCCAAAGAGCTGTTACTTGTTAAGTCTCTGCCCTCTCTGCCTCAGGTGGAAATGCATTATCTTACACACATCTCGGTCTCCCTCATTATCCCCACCTATCTACAACCAACCTCGGAGGAACAATTTTGTACCTTTAAAAAAAAAACAGGCATAAACACCTAACATTTCAAGTACACAGTTTCGAGATCACTTTGAAAGAGAGTGCAGTTGCAATGTTGCCCCAAGAGTGATAAGACTCCCCCAAGGAATTAAGAGCCACACTTCCCCTTTATTGGGCAGCCTAGAGTGCTTCTGTCACCTGAAGAACAGTGGCAGCCTAACAGGTTAGCATGAAAGCATGTGACACCCTGCTAGACTACCTCTGAAATGGCTCCTAATTGAGGTCTTGCCTTTAGTTTGGTGCCAAATAAAACAATGCAGGTAACAGGTTCGTTTACATAGTGCAATCCTCCTCAAACTGGGACCTGGAGCCCTTTGGTATGTGCCTGTGCTGGCTGGGGATTATGGGAACTTTAGCCCAACTCATCTGGAATGCACCAGATTGAGGAAGGCTGGCACAGATCACTGCTTCTCACACTTGCTTTGGAATCTGTGTCAGTTTACACTGAACCCCCCCCCACGCACACCCAAAGAAATCCTCAAGACAAACACAAGAAGGGCAAACACCTTGATTCAGGAAGCATATAGCCCACCTACCAGAAAATATTAACTGGGCGCTCAGCTCATGCTCTGAGACTTAAATCTTGGCTCCTGCTTTCAAGCCATTTTAAATAATAATAGAAAATGAGCAGTGTGGGGGTGGGGGGGACCCTGGATAATATATTAGGGAAGATGGTTTCCGTTTCTACAGTAAATCCCACCTATAACGCGATATAAGTAAAGAGCCAGGGAGCAGAAGGAACTGAGAGCCGGAGAAGGAACTCCTTATTTATGGGAACTCAGCAGGGCCATTTCTTTTGAAAATCGATCTGGAAGCCACACAGAATCCATTTTGTGGTCTTTGATCTCTTATTTGCTTTTACAAGCCAGGAATTTTGAACTCTGGTCAGCAAACCTGCCTCTAACTAAAGCAAACAGGCCCCCAAACACCCCCTTTTGCAATGTCAGGACAAGAGGAGGGAGGGAGAGGTTGGAAAGCGTGCAAGCGCTGCTGATGCAAGCAGCCAGCCAGCTTAGCCGAGGCGAGCCGGCTCCCTACGACACGTTCGGGGGACCGATGGCCGGCGAGCAGACGGTGCCTCTCTCTCCGGGCTCCGTCCGGCCAGGTCCCCCCACGTCCATTCCCGCAGGCGGCCAGGGGGAGTGGACTCCGCGGGAAGGGTCGGGAGGCCGTGCGGGGAGGGGGAGGAGGGCGCCCGCCAGACCTGTCCCGGGCCTCGGAGGAGGCAGAGGGGGCGGGATGGAAGGGGGTGCCGAAGGGAGGGAGGGAGGGAGGCAGGCGCCGACCTTGGTGCCTCCTCCTCCTCCTCTTCCTCCCTTGTCACGCGCAGGCCCCACGCGGACTGTGGGGTGTGAATGGAAGCCGAGGAACACCCCCCTCAACACCGCTACCACAACCACCTCACGCCTCCCCGCGCGGGTCGCTCTCCGGCCACCGGGGCTGCCGAGTCTTTTGTCGGGAGCCCCCCCCCTCCGCGCGCGTGGAGACACCCCAAACACACACGTACGCGTTCACGGTGTGGTTCTGCCTCGCGCGGAGGTCCCCAGCGCGCCTTCCTCGCCAGGGCAGCGGCCGAGGGCTGGCAACCCTCAAACTCTCCGGACCGGCGCCGGACCCCCTTGGTGGGGAGGGGTCACGCGGCGCGGGTGGGCTTGGCCCTCCCCGCTTCCCCCCTGGGGTGGCGGGTGTAGGGGGGGGTTTGGCCCGGCTCTCGCCTCACGCGTCTCCCCCCTCCCAGACACACACACACCCTCACCCTCTCTCCCACAGCAAGCCCAGCCTCGCAGGCAGCGGCCAGGCCACGCGGGGCATGGGGGGGAAAGGCTTCCCCGCCGCCCCGGATCCCCCCGCTCTTCTCTTCTCCCCCCCCCTTTTTTTTTTACCTTGGCGTTGTGGAAATAGAGCAGCGCCGCCAACCCCCAGCGGATCCAAGTGAGCAGAAAGTTCATGGTTCCTGGAGCGGAGCGAAGCGGGCGCCGGAGTCGGGGCTGGCCAGCAGATTCGCAGCGGCTCCTCTCCTTGCCTGGTGTGTCGTGTGTGTGTGTTGTGTGTGTGTGTTTTCCCCCTTCCCTCTCCCCCTCCTGGGGCCGCTCCGATCCAGGAAAGCTCCGGGGTGGTTGTTTGGGAGGAGGGGAAGGAGGGGAGAATGGAGGCTCTGGTTTCACCCGTCCATAAGCCCGGCTCTCCCGAGGCGCCAAAGACGCAGCTTTGCCTTGGCCTCCTCGCCGACGCCTCTCCTCGAGCCACGCTCTCTCAGCCGCCCCGGGACTCAAGTTCGGGGTCCGATCCGAAGCCGCCCTCCGATGCAATCCCAGCCAACGAACCCAAAGGGGCTCCGGGGTTGGAACCGACTTCTCGCTCGCCTTCTCCCCCCAAGCACACGCTCCGGCCGCTTGTGGCGGGCAAGGCAGAGTTGGGGGGGAATGAGAGAGGGGGGAATTTAAAAAAAAATATTAAATTAAAAATGAGGACGAAGTTTGCCCCCGAAGTTTCTTTCAGTGCATTTTCCTTCTGGCCAAGGGTCTCGGATCCCGTCGCCGCTTTCCAGCTGAAGTTGGAAGAATGGCTTGTTCGGGGATTTCTTGGGGAGATCCCCCTGCCGAAAGGGAGCCCTAGAATCAGCCCCACGCGTGGCTTGGTGAAGGGGGGGCTTTCTCCTGGGTATTAAAGAAAAAGAGGAGAAGGACTTTTTTTTTGTCCCCTTTCCACTTTAAAAAAAAAAATCCGCAAGGAAACCTCTCAGCAACAGCAGCAGCAAGGGGAATAAATTAATTAAGGGGCGAAGACAAGGAGATCCCAGTGCGCAGGAAAAGGGGAGAAGGAAGCCTGGCTCTTCTTTTCCCAGTTGCCCAGCTCTTGTCTCGGTTGTCCTTGCCTCTCTTTTTCCACCCCGCGAGACAGAAAGGGAGAGGGGGGGCACTTGGAGAGGCTGTGCTTGGCTGGCAGGCTGGCTCCTTCTCGGGTCCCCCTCCACCTCTCTGCTTCTCTCGCCACTGACTGAATGTCAGGAGGCGGCAGCAGCAGCACCAGACCCTCCACAACTCTCCGGCGCTCGCTCGCTCGCTCGCTCTCTCCAAGCGATGGCTTTCTGGGCGCCGGAGCAGCTTTTCAGGCTCTCGTAGTCCCTCCTTTCCTCCCCCCCTCCACCCTCCTTTGGCTGGCTTCACTCCTCCCCTTCTCCCTCCTGCTTCATTAGTAGGACTTGCGATCTCAAATTAAAACACTCCTCTTCGCCCCCTTAAACAGGCCACCCTCCTCCTCCTCTTTGGAAAGGAAAGGAGGAGCAGTTTCAGAAAAGAGGAGGAGGCCTGGCCCTACCATTAGGTAGATTAAGATTTAGAGGAAACATGTATTAGTGTTAGGATAGATAGTTTTATCTTTGTATTAGTAAGAAAAGAGGAAAACTATTATTATTATTATTATTATTATTGTTGTTGCGTTATTGCTACGGTCTTTTGCAGCAGGGTGTATTTTTCAGTAGAATGGTCTTATTCCAATAAAAAGTTCCTAATCTCCCCCAAAATTCCTACCATTAGGCATGAGCAAGGCAGCAAATTCGGGGTGTGTTGATTCAATGTGTTCTGATTGTAATTCTTTATTTGTATTTTTGTTATGGCTGGGGGAGGGCCTCATAGGATTTGCTTTTCTCCTATGTTCGACCAATTTGGTGGGCTTTGTTTATTTATTTATTTAGAACAAGTCTTGAAGAGAAACGACAACGCAGAAAGAATCACAACCCAGAAACATCACCCAAGGAGACCTTCTGCTGTGCTTTCTGCAACCGGACTTGTCTATGTCGGATTGGCCTTTTCAGTCATCAGCACACTTGCAGAAAGCATGGGATGAGTCCTTGGCGAAGAAAAGCCAGAGAGAGAGAGAGATTGATTTAGAGTATTTATACCCCTGCTCTTCAACCCCAAGGGCTCTCAGAGCAATTTACAAAGCGTTAATTTAACAGTTCCCTGCCCTCAGGCATACTTGCAGGGTACGGAATACCATGGGTTGCTTTGCCTTGGGCACCAAAATATCTTTCAAGCTGGTCTTGGATCTCTTCGTGGATTTCCCCTCCCCAAAGCCAGGAGCCTTTGCAAAGGCCCATTGAAATGAATGGGAGCTGTACAGAAGCCTCCTTCATTTCTATGAAATAAGAGTATTTCTCCCTGAATGCACCCATTGTCACTGCTACGGTTATTATTGAATTGCATAAAGATATAACAGTAATATGGGGGTGGGCATGTAGCCCCCCCCCAAGGAGATTTTTGGGTTCCTCAACAGCTCCAGAATCCCCAGACTTAACTTTTCCTGTCCAAAAAAGGGTTGAATTGCTGCTTATGGAAGCCTCCAGATGCAACAATTTACATTTTAAATAGCTTTCAATGCCTCCCTATAGTATATTTAACATCAATAAATACTCATTTTTGAGCATTAGAAGATGATGTCCAACCACTCTGGGGTGCTGTTTTGCTTGGCGGTAGTACAGGCAGACACCAGAAGGTCCCGGCATATAAAAAAACCCACCCCTGACATGCAGTCAGACTTGTACATCTGATGGTTGTTCCCCCAAAGGCTGAAGGTATAAAAGGTAGAGAAGAAGGGTTGGAGCATGAGTTCTTTCTTAGCTGTTTTTTTTTTTTTCCCAGAGGGAAGGGAGGGGAAGCTGTAGCTCAATAGTAAAACCTCTATTTGGCAGGCAAAAAGTCCCTTGGGTTTCCAGTAAGGCTGAGAAAGATGCTTGTTTGAATACCTGGAGGGCTTCAGCCAGTCACTGTAGTACAGACAGTATTAAGCATCTCCCTGTGTGACTCCCCCCTCCCCAATTTTCTCCTGCACTAACACAATTTTGTAAAAGATGTGAGCTTTCCTTCTCCTACGGGCTTTTGCCAGGGGACAAAAGAGAGGTTGTGACCCTGAATGCATATATGCAAATGTGCAATGCCCTCCAGGGAACACAGCCTCATTCTGAAGAGAACATTCCACTTTCTGGGAGATAGCATATTGATCTAAGTTTGTATGTTGACATAGACCTAAAGTGACCCACAGTCATTCCCCATCCAAGTTCCTCAAGCCATTATAATTTTTCCCCCTAGTCTTGGGAAATAAGTTTCATTTTCTCTTTATCTGTGTACCCAATGATGGATGGTTAAACCGAACTCTGTTCTCTACAAAACTTAGGCTCCACACTTTGCAGCTTCAGCCCAAGAAAATTGCTGAAAGAAGGAAAATACATTTGGGGTGAGGGGAAGAGGTTGCCATGGGAGGTAGAAATATTATCATTAGAAAGCAGTTAGACTAGGCTGTTAACATTGAATGAGAGGAGCAGAGCTGTGACTATGGCGCTCCCTGGTGGTAGAAATCTGAAGACACTTGAGGAAATGTATCTCACTCTTTCCTTAGCACATTAGAGGTGGTGTGGGCAAAAGAGTTAGACATGTATCATTCAAAAATGATATACTGTACAGTTGTCCCTCCGTATCCACGGGTTTAAGGATTCACAGCTTGAAAATATTCTTAAAAAATAATAATCCGAAAAGCAAACCTTGATTTTGCCATCTTATATAAGGGACACCATTTTGCTGTGCCATTGCACATAATGGGACTCGAGTATTCATGGATTTTGGTATCCACAAGGGTCCTGGAACTAAACTCCAGCGAATATGAATGGACAACTGAATTTTTTATTCAACTATGGTGAATGTTACAGCTTTCCTACAGAGGCCAACATGTTCATGAAATTGACGTGTAGGTTGTGGCCATGTGTGAAGCTCACACATGCATGTATTTCATTACTAAGGTAACCATATGAAAAAGAAGGCAGGGTTCCTACACCTTTAATAATTGTGTGAAAAAGAGGCATGACAAGCTACAGCTGCTGAAATTCCTTCTTTTATGCAGCTCTTAAACTGCAGGAGCTCTGTTCTCTTTTTCATGTAGCTATCCAATTCATTTGATTAGGTATATGTGTACTAAATGGGGAGTTACAGTTGTATATGTGTTGGGAAGCATATGCCACAAACTAATGTGCATGAGGATCACCATATATTTTATTTATTTATTTATTTATTTATTTATTTATTTTTATTTGACCATGAAGGTTATATATGATTATTGTTCTCACACGTTTTATGGAGACTTGACAACAGTGATCAGCAAACCCATCCAGGAGCAGTCAGAATGAGAATTGGAAAGGCAAGTTATTTTCCACAAAAAATAATTGCTTCTGAGCTGAGCCCCTCTGCAAACTGGGCCCCAAAACTGGGCCAGAAGATGTTTGAATCCCTCTGCCATCCAGCCTCAAGTGAGCTTCTAGTCTAAGCCTTCTCCTTCATTTGCCCACAGCTGAGGTTGGCAACATTTTTAAAAGTAGGGTGAAGCAGGGTAGCTGCATTAAAAAACAAAAAAAGATCAGGATTCCTGTTTTCTTTATAAGGTGTGTGGAAGTAAGAAATTCAGCAGATATAGTTTATCATGCAAGATACCCTTAATGAAATCCCCTCTTCTGCACATCTATTAATTATACAGGCGTCCTGGCCCTTTTCTCATATGATCACCCTACCTTTCAGCTCACTGTTCTAGCATTGTTAGTGGTGGTACAGAGCAGAGGTGAGAATTGTGTGGCACTCCAGATGTTGCGGGACTGCCACTCCCATTAGTCATTAGCCAGCACAGCAAGACTGAGGAGTGTTGGGAGTTATAGTCTAACAACTTCTGAAGGGCCATGTGATTCCCATCCTAATTAATGTATGAGGCAAACATTACAAATGGCTGTAAGGTCTAAACTGGATGGGAATGTAAATTATGTACAAACAATTAATATGCACATTTCTGTAAACCACAGGGGAGAGGGGAGAATTACTTTAACCCTTTCCCTATTTAGTTACAAAATATCTGAAGCTGCTATTTACATTTCAGGAATGTTCTGCTTAGTACCAAGGGGGGCATCCCTTGAAATTCAAACAGCAACTTTAGAGAGGAGATTTTCTTATCAGTATCATGGTGAGGAGAGACAAAATTAAACTGCCCCACACAGACTCAAGACTGCTTAGAATCTTCTTTGTCTGCTACAGAACATGGGAAAGTTATTTTGGACTACAACTCAGGATTCTGAGAGTTTTGGTCCCCAAAATTGTTTTTCCAAACTGTGCTGTTTGCATTCACAAGAGTGCTCATGAGTAGCACTCACACAACACCACATGTTGTCTGACTGTGAGAGTCATACTTCTGAGAAAGAAAGAGATTCCGTGACATCAGCATTTGGATGTAAGCTTCCACTGAATTCAAGTTCCTCTCCTGAATCAGAATTCCAATTATTTGTTAGAAAGAAACATTTGAGGAGTTTACTGTTAGATGACATTTAGTGGTTCTGCAGTATTATCAAACCAATCGGTTTATCATTATTTAAACAAGAAAAGAACAAACTTCTGGGCAAATAAAGAAGATGATGAAGAAAAGATATGACATGATCAAAGTATAAGAAGTCCCACAACAAGCACTAAAGAGCACCCCTTTGTTTTTGTGAAGAGCAGCTCTGTATAACATTTACTACTAAATACTATTTTTTGTATTCCTTAATCCCCAATCTGGCACCCTGCTGATGTGTTGAACTACAACTCTCAGTCACTAGACTGGTTACTAGTGGCTGCAGGTACTGACAGAGGTATGTGGCATTCCAAGGTATGTGGAGGACACCAAGTTGTAGGAGGCTGCCTTAATGTTCTAAAGGTCTGGAGCAAAATTACATCTATTGCACTAAGAAATCGTCTTTTCTATGTGTGTATCACCTTGATACATATTGGGAGCAAGGTGGGATATAATTCTCTCTCTCTCTCTCTCTCTCTCTCTCTCTCTCTCTATATATATATATATATATATATATATATAATTCTATATATATAGAATTCTCTTGGGTATGTTGCTGCTCCCAGTGGGCTGACTGGCCACTTGGGAAACATACCCAACCAATCGTAATGCTCTGTTGGCCAGCCAATCAGCAGTTTGATGGTGTTTTTTTCAGTATCACCTCCTTGGCCTACAGCCACATCTTTGCCTGTTGAGTTGCAGTAACTAAATATTCAGCCAGCTTCCCTTGCTGTCTTAATAGACATGCATGGGGGGAAATAATGCTGCTTTCTATGTGTCCCAGACCCTCTTCTTTCTTCTTTTCCTCCTGTCCTACCTTTCTGTGCTGCCTAGGGCCTTTCAAAGGCTGCCTGGGGCCTTTCTGAGCTGCCTGGGGCCTTGGGCCTTTTTGTGCTACCTGGGGCCTGGGGACTTTAGACTTTCTGTGATGTCTGGGACCTTTCTGTGCTGCCTGGGGCCTTTCTCTGTTACCTAGAACCTTTCTGTGCTGTCTCAGGCCTGGGACCTTTCTGTGTAGCCTGGAGCCTGGGGCTTTGGACCTTTCTGTCCTGTCTGGGGCCTGGGGCCTTTCTCTGCTACCTGGGGCCTTTCTGTGCGGCCTGGGTTCTGTGGCTTTGGGCCTTTCTGTGTTGCCTGGCCCCTTGGGCCTCTTGGGCCTTGGGCGCTGTCTGTAGCTGCGCCCTGGGCCTTCTGTGCTGTCTGTAGCAGTTCTTTCCTCTTGGGCCTTTGGGTGGAAATGTGGAAAATTTCAAGTCCTTTCTAAACATGGCGGTGGAGGGGCTCTCACATCCTGCCACATGTGTGTTGTGTGTGTGTAGCATTGGGAGGGAGGTGTAGTGTGTGTGTGTAGTGTACAGTGTGTGTGTGTAGCATGGGTTATTTGTGTGTTTGTGCAACTGCATGGTGGCAGCAGAGGGGCTCTCACATCCTGGTATGCATGGTGTGTTTGTGTGTGTAGTGTGGTGTATGTATGTGCAGTTGCATGCCAGTGGCAGAGGGGCTCTTGCATCCTGCTGTGCATGGTGTGTGCATGTGTGTAGCATGGTGTATGTATGTATTTAGTGTGGTGTGTGTGTGTATGTGTGATTGCATGGCAGTGGTGGAGGAGCTCTCATGTCCTGGTGCATGTGGTGTGTCTGTACATGTGGTTGCATGGTGGCAGTGGAGGGGCTCTCACGTCCTGGCGCACATGGTATGTGTGTAGAGTGTGGTTTGTGTGTGTGTTCATGCAGTTGCAGGGTGATGGTGGGGCTCTCACATACTGGCATGCATGATGTGTGTGTGTCTACTATTGTGTGTGTGTCTGTGTCTGTGTTTATGCACAGTAGCATGGTGGTGGCGGAGGGACTCTCGGTATGAAATTAGCCATCATAGTTCATTTGAAAGCTTATATATTAATGCGTCAAATGATCGTACTCTTGACAAGGGCTGATGGGAATGGCAGTCCAACAGCTTCTGGAGGGCCACATGTTCCCCACTCTTGTTCTTGGACGTTCAGGGTTGCTGTTGTTTTTGAACCTACTCCCTAGTTTTGAGATTCCAAATAAAAATAAAAGAGCTGGCAATCAACAAGTTGCATTGAGCCAAGATTTAGACCTAGAGGTTACTGAACAAATTCTCACTAACCCACAAATTTTCTATGAATAAATTAAAGAATGAACCGTGGCCCAGATTTCTCAAATAAATTCCTCACAAGAAATTGTCCATGAAACTGAATGCAAAAACGGGGGGTGGGGGGACCAACATGGCTGTACCTGGTCCTTTGTTTAGATCTGTACTCAATAGGGGAAATGTCAAGGTAAAGTAATCTATGAAAATACTTTTCTGTCTCTGTAAATCTTTAGGGCAGTCTGCAACCGCCTCTCTTCTAAAATTACCATGATGGTTTTGCTTGGCTGGTTTTATATTTCACCTGGATCTGGTGGTCTGACACTTGCCACAACATCCTGTATCCGGAAGAAGCAGTCAGTGTTAAATTAGTTTGTGTATTTGCATGAATACAGGGGAGGGAGAGCACTGTAAAGCTAAATTATTTTATTTAGTTCCAATTCCAACGAAAACTTTGATTTTGAGGCAGCTATAAGTTTTTCCAGGGATCTTAAAATAGTGGTGTTAGGCATTGCAAAGTACAGTAGCTAAAATGGCATATCTTATTGAGCCTGTTTTATTTCTGCTGCTCCCTTTCATCGTAGCTGTCAGGTGAGATTGAGTGTGGAACCTTGTTGAAAAGCAAGTTCCACTGATTTCAATGCAGCTTAGTTCCCAGTAAATGTGTATAGGGGGCCTTATAGTGCAATCTGCAAGTTTGCTCAACCTCATTTTGTCCAATGGAATTGACTTCCAAAGTAGAAGTGCAGTATTAACCAAGCCAGCCCAAGACATTTTGCTTAAGGCAGAGCAGCAAATAGCACTCCTGTCCTCACCACCACCCTCAGAAATACAACCAGTGGGAATAAAGGAGTGGATCCTCTCAGTGGCTGCTCCCAGGCTGTGGAGCGTCCTTCCTAGAAATCTTAGGTCCTGTGTATACGGTCAAAATAATACGTATGCGATGCGAAAGATCGGCAATCTGTTAAACAGCCGTTCGCACAAATGCATGTCATTTGGAAGGGGGACAGCCAAATCCACCACAAAGTCTGTGTGCGCCACGTCCGGGGCTTCATACGGATTTTCTGAAAAGCTCCGTACAACTTCTGAATGTGCGATGGTTTGAACACTCACATTCATACAGATACAAACAGGCAGTGCAATTTCATTGGCTGGATGAGCACAGGGGGTGGGGCTAGCAAAGAGGGAAAGCAGCTGCAGCCACCATGTTGGATTTTCTGCTAAGCGAGGATCCAGTAATTCAATCAAACAGTGATCTCATACTCTTTTTTTATTTCTTTATTTGTAAATACGAAATATTGCTTGTGTGCACCCTGGGATTTTTTTTTTTTAAATAAAGATGGTGGCAGTAGATTTAAAATTGTGAGTAAATCACTCACAGTGGCCATCTGGCTAGGGGGTCATGTGGAGTTTGGGGGGGTGTCTTTTGGTCATGTAGACAGATCGCATCTTTGTGAATGCCTTCCTTTCCAAAAATGTTTGTCTCAGCCCCCTCGTATAGACAAGACGATTGGTGCCCACCTTGTTAGATTCTATAGGCAGGTGAAGACATTTGTTTGATTGATTGTTTGTTTGTTTCAGCTGGGGGGGTGCTTTTATGATGTGCTGTATTGTCCATATTTGTTGTTTTTCTTTTTTTTTAATGGTCATGCTTTTACTGTTTTTAATTCTATTGACAGTTTAATTATCGATCATTTTAGCTTTTGTATGTTGTGAACATTTAGCCAGATCTGTTTTAACATTTGTAAGCGGCCTTGCACCCCAAACCAATAAAAAGACATGATATAAACAAATATAACAGCAGCTGCTGCCATTAATGAATAAGACTGGCCTACCTTAGCAGGAAGGGCCTAAAAGTACAAGATCTTGATTGATCTTGGAAGCTAGGAGGGGCAGCCCTGGTTAGTACTTGCATGGGAGACTGCCAACAAATACCAGATGCTGTAGGCTGTACTGTATTTCAGAGGAAGAAACTGACAAACCACCTCTGAGTATTCTTTGCCTAAGAAAACCCTATGAAAAATTCATGGGGTAGCCATTACATCAATAGGCAACTTGAAGGCATGTACACACACACCTTAGCAGGCTGTTCTAAAGATCACCAAGGCAATGTATGGAAAGACCGTTAAAGGCTCTTAAAGCAAGAGTACAGCCAGACAGTGATTAGGTCTGGTCCCATTTATAGTGAGAATAAAATTTAGGAGAGTTTCAGACAACATTGTTACAGTGTTACTATTCCACTTTATTTGCTATGGCTGCCTCCTCTTGAATCCTGGGATTTGCAGTTTAGGGAGGGGCATTTACAACTCTCAGCCAGAGAGCTCTTAGGCTCTAAACTACAAACTCCAGAATTCCACAGGAGGAAGACAGCAATTGAAGTGGAATAGTAACACTATAACAGTGTAGTCTGAAAATCTCCCTGTGCCAGATTTGGAGCAACTTGTTAGTTATTTTACTTCTTTTACTGCCAGAGGTGGAAGGTGGGGATTTCTCCCTCTCATGCCAAAACACCTTGGCTGGCTCTGAGTACTATGTACCTTGACATGGGTGAATGGCAGGTGGGTTGCAGTTACTGTTCTGCTACTGGCAGCAACATTGATTGAGTGGCCAAGGCAATAACATCACAGAGTTGGCCTTGAAATAACCCAAACTATTGTTTTCATTTTTGAGAAGGAGCACCTTAGAAATATAGTATAGCATATGCTTTACATGCCTAAGTTTCCTGCATCTTAAAAGGATCCGAAAGCAAATGATGGACCATTTAATATTACACAATTATAGCCCAGCAATGGCTCCATCCTATGGAATGCTGAGGTTTGTAGTCTGATGAGTCACTAGAGCTCTGTGGCTGAGAATGCTAAATGCCCCTCCTCTCCGAACTGCAAATCCCAGGATTTCACAGGATATTGTCATGGATGTTAAAGTGGAATCATTCACTGTGGAGTGTGAAAGGGATGAATGAGAAAGACCTCTACCCAAGACCTGGGGAAACTGCTGCCAATCAGAGTAGACAATATCTCATTATTGGTTAAATTATCTGAGCATTCCTATGTACTGATTGAGGCTACAGTCCAATGTCATGCAGAAAGGCAGAATGGAAAGTTCTAGCTGCTCTGCCGCTTTACTTGCTCATGAGATAAGCCTCTTAAACTTCAAGTTGAGTAAAAAAAAAAAAAAACCTGAGTTGTACAATATGACCTTTAAAGCCTAATGAAATCCCCCTCCCTCTGAAATATAGGCCAAGAATGGGGAACATGAGTCCTTCCAAATGTTTTTCAACTATAACTTGTCATACCTCACTATTGGCCAACATACATATGTTGGTAGAAGTGAAAAGCTTTAAAGAGTAATAAAATAAAGTTTAGGAAGAAACAGAGGATAACAGAGGATATTGGTCATGCCAATAGTGTGAACCAATGGGAGCTGCAGTCCACCAACACCAGCAGAGTCCTGACATAGGACTTTGGACAAGAGTAGTGTTTAGTCAGAGAAGGTAGAAAAGAACCATAGGCCTCCCAAATTATATGAATAATTCTGCCCTGTGCACAGAGTTGCTGGAGTCATTGTACAATACTCATACCTTGTTGAGCTTAAATTTTTAAAAAATGCACCACTATATTGATCTTATGTTTTTGTAAAAATAACAACAACAACACTATATTCCATTGTTTTCTTCAAACTATGATCTCCAGAGAGCAACCTGAACATTTTAAATGGAGCTCTAAGCATAAATGTGATCGCTTAAGTGTTATTTAAGAAACAGAAGGCTTTGGAGAAACCAGACCAAAACTCAGCCTTTTCTTAAAATTTCATGTTGTGTGAGAGTATCTGGATTTGGATCTTTCTCATTTGAGCAAGAAGTAAAATAATAATAATAATTATTATTATTATTATTATTTGAAGCATTTTACTGCCAGTGTGTTTTCTTAACTCATAAATCACTTTGATTTCATATGAAATCCATTGGCACAAAACTTAAAGCCCAGCACTAGAAAAAGCGGTTGGCTTGATTAGGCTTCCGAGCAGATCTAGACAAAGAGCCAAAAAGCAATTGCTGGCTAGGAAAAGCTGTCCACTTGGCAAATCCCAATCCAGAGGTGCTTCAGTCACTCACACCAGACCCACTTACAAAAGGAAAACAAGAAATGTGGTTGCACAATCGTCCAGTGCTAGCAAATCCATTTAGGAGCACTGAGACTGTGGCAGAAAGAAATATTCTCATCTTTTTTTTCTTTTCAGTACGATGTCTAACAGCCTGTAAATACAGCAGAGAGATGTTGGCTACATGGTTTTACCAACACTCCCTCTGCTGTGATAGAAGTAGAAATACACCCAGCAATACCTCCAATTGCCATACATCCATACTCTCCAGCCTTTTGGTAGTATTATTTAATTCCCTTAAGCAATCCTGCAAACACTTAATAACAAGCCCCATTGAATACAGTGGGGCTTATTTCTGAGTAAAGACTCAAAGTCTGCACAGTAACAAAATGTATTTTAGAGTATTATATGCACCTGTTGACTCTCATGCTACTTGTAAAAGAAGATCACCTTTTAGTTTAGCAAGTACTAGCAAGTCAATGCTGTTCATGTGGAAACTGAAAATAGGAATAAATTAAATTAATTGTGAAGTGATTTAAGGATTTCTTTTGAAAATGCTAGTTGGTCTCTCTGCTAATGATGAAGCTGAGCACATGTCCTCCTTGTTATCCTCTGTTTCTTTCTAAGCTTTATTTTATTACTCATTAAAGCTTTTCACTTCTACCTACACAAGTATGGCCTATTCTTGTGTTTATAGCTTTAAACCAGAGATGGGCTACTATGGCTGCAACTCTCATAATTCCTCACAATTTGTTATGCTGACTAGGGCTGCTGGGAGTTGTAGACCAAAAAAAAAGAAAAAAGAATCTGGAGGGCCTACTTTTGTCTCAAACGTACAGGAAACCAGTGGTGTAGCTACAGGGAAGGATATGGGTATTGCAACACCAAATTAAAACTTGCCCCCCACCCATATACATTTCCTTTACTCTCCAACTTTCTAGCCTTGCAGAAAGTGAGACAGCACTAACTGAGATATACCTGTACCCCCTGCTCAGTAGTCAGCTGGTGAGTACTGCTGACCCCAGCTCCTCAAACAAATAGATATATGACAAGTTCCACTGAGTTTCCTCCCTGTAAATCAGACTCTCTTTCCTTTTCAGTACAGCTAGAGCAAGCTGCTGTTCTCCTACCCAAAAGGTAGCATCTATCAATAACTCATAATAGGAGACCACGTGAGAACTTCAGGAAGCATCAAGGGGGGGGCGGATAGCAGGTTTGTCACCTCTTTTTCCTCCTTTCCACTAGTTAATGTAAAGCCAGATGAAAAGGTACATTTCTCTGAGAACTCTCTGCCTGAAAGAATACGGGGGTGGGGGGTGCTCTGAGGACAGGGCAGGTTTTATGGGTACATTAACCACTACTCTTTAATATTTATATACTCTTTCTCCCTCCCCTTCTCTTGAACACGATCACACAGGAACAAGCACAACAAATCTAAACCCCTTCAAAAACACGTCAGACTTTGAAACTTCTCCCTGTCCTTGTAGGATATAGTGTACAGTAGGGTTGTCAAGTCAGGACTATCCCATGCTCTGAGATTTCAGGGCCAAACTTGAAACCCAGGGATTATGCCTTGTGATGCCACAGAGGCTGGCCCTGGTGATGTTAAAAGGTGTATCCTTGAGGGTGCCATTAAGCATTAACCAATGTGCACAGAGTATGCCATACAAATATTTTTTTTTTCCAAAAAGCTCATCTAGGTAATGAAAAAGATATATGCACACATTTTAAGGCATTGCTCTCACCCTGAGATTCAGCCCCCACCCCCAGCTCTTACAACGAGAAAAGAGGTACTGGCCCTGTGATCTGGGAACTTTATGATACACCAGTTCTACACACTCTCTCTCAATATATTTTAAAATGAGGTCCATCCGTTCCATCATGGATGAATCAGACAAAGCAGCTAGAAATTGTATTAATCACAGCTCCCAACTCATGCACCTGTCCTTTTGAAATATTGTAGGTTCTTACTTTGAGGCCATGGCAGTTGGTGGCTTCCATGTCAGCAAGGCATTGGAGATTATCAGACAAGACCGCAAAAAGCTTTCCTGTCCCACAATGTCCAATCCCACCCCATCCCAGCACAATAACCCTCCCCACCACTTACATTTTCTTCCATTGACAGGCAGCCCACTTCCTGGACTGAAATCCTGCCCGTTCTTGTGAGAAGACATGAGTGCGGGAAATTCAAAAATAAAAAGTAAAATAGCACACAAAAAGTTACACCAAGCACAGAAACACACTTTAAAGCTCACAAGTAATCCAGGGAGGGTCATAAAAAGTGTGTCATTTACCTGGATGTCATGATCTCACCCAGAGGTGTTCTGGCAGGACTGTCCATTGACACTGCATTCCCGAGAGTAAAATGGCCCGAGGTTTCAAACACTGGCAATGCTGGCACCAAAATAGGATGGGCGATCTATTGATGGCTCAGCCTGTCAATAAAAAGAAACACCCATAATGATGCCAGTGGAACTCAAAAGGATGTTGTCATCTGATATTAGCATCCTTTTGCATTCCTCTGATGTCATTATGGTGCCACATTAGCTGCGTCTGATAATCTCCAGTGAATCTGTTCCAGGTTGTAGGCTGAAGTTTAAAGGAGCTAACCAGGGCTGAACCTTCTCCCCAAAGAAGTTCAGCACCTTGGGTTGCTCTTTTAAAATCTGGACTGAAACCTGGAATGGATTCACCACCCCACTGACATGGGAGCTACCAGCTGCCAGTTCTTTATAGGCACCCTCTATCAATGGCTCCCACCCCTTCCTCCTAAAATACATTTTAAAATTTCTAGTATGAACATAAGTGAGTGTTTATGTACAATATGCCACATAAACATGTGTGTGTGTTTTCCAGGCTGTGAGGCCGTGCTATGGAAGAGTTTATTCCTGACGTTTCGCCTGCATCTGTGGCCAGCATCTTCAGAGAATGGTTGGGTAGGGATGTTTGGGGGTTGCATACTGTGAGTCCCTCTTGTAGAAGATATGTAAATTTGTGTATTTGAATGGCTAGTTCCTCGGGTGGGATTCAGGTTTCTTCCAGAAGGTCATCTCAGTGAGCTGTGTTGCTATCATGCAGATTATTCTTGCCCAAAAGGGGGATGGGAAACCAAATCCCTTTTCAAAACTCCCTAAACTGAAAAAGCTGCTCTTGAACAACTCCTCTGCTGTTTGACAGTGGGACATGCTGCCTCAAAGTGTGGTGGAGTCTCCTTCTTTGGAGGTTTTTAAACAGAGGCTGGATGACCATATGTTAGGTGTGCTTTGATTGAGTGTTCCTGCATGCTGGGGGTTGGACTGGATGGCCCTGGTGATCTTTTCCAGCTCTATGAGTCTATGAAATTTAGTAAGCTTCATCCTCTCAGATGGGCCCATGGTAATGCCTTTCAATTTTATCCATGTGTACAATAAGACATTTAAGTTATCGGCAGTTCCCCTGATTTCTCTGTGTTTCAAAGTTTAAATATTGTATTTACGTTAAACTATTTGTATTTAAAGGCACTAAAGCCCTTGCACTGTTTCTCTGAGAAATATCACTCCTCATCTCTTCAAAAAGGGAAACTGGTCCTGTAAATTTCTTCCAGCTTTGACAGTATGCAAGAGAGTTACAGCAGTCTGTTGATTTCTAATGTTAGTTCACAAAGCAGATTTCTGAAGTGAGAATCACATTCTTGAGTTAAACCAGGCAACTTCCAAAGCAGTCCAAGCTGAATTGGATTGTTTTCTAAACAGCTGAATAAGGGTCCAAACTGAACCTTGTGGTCAGTCCAACTTGTTGTGTTTACTTCCACAGCAGTGTGGCTGCGCAGATAGCCCAAATCTGAGTGTGGATGTGCAAAACAAAAGCAGAGCCTTGTAGTGTTTTGCAATATTTACCAACTCTATTCCTGCATTTTAATCTGCAAAGGAAGCATGTTTTGTGCAAACACAGATTTGGCAACATTCTGCTTTGGGGAGTATTTATGAAATCAAGATGAAATAATTTTGTATTGAGTAGTAATTTTTTTTAGAGCAATATGAATAATGAATTTGTGTAAATGCATATGCAGCTATTTGAAAATAAAATAAATTGTGAAAAGTCAAGCCCTATTCAAGATCAGGATCCTTTCACATGGTGAAGTTATATCACTATTGCCTTCCCCAATAGGCTCAGGCAAAAGAAAATTGCTGCAGCCTCTCCTAGTTTGTCTGCTTTCCTCATTTAATACCCTTTGCGACTTGGGGCAGGGGAGAGTTTCCTCAGGTGTGACTTTGAATCGATGGCCAGACAGGGAGCAACCCAGCTATTGGATTGCCCTTGGGGTTCAGGTGTTTCACCCAGTGGAAGGCTGATGCCACACTAGGTTGCTCCTCCATTCTTACCCCTCTCCAGGTTCATTTCTCTTAAATCAGTTTTAAGTTAAATAAAGTGGCCCTTATTCAACCCAGCTTTCTATATCTGGTCTCATTATTCCATAGCTGGTCAGCAATGTATTATCTGGGCCATTTTACAAAATTATGCACATAGACTGAAAGCTGGAGGTATCTTCAACAGCACAATATTTAGATATGGAGTACCCTAAAAAGTATAGTATATTATAACAGACACTGCAATGTAAAGGCCCGGACCAAATGCATGACTCATAGGGACCTGGAGCACATAGAATTAATAACCTGCACTGTGGCCATATTATCACACCAGAAATGGACTGAAGAGTTAGTCCTTGGCCCAAAATCCAAACAGCCACCACAATCAGAAAAAAAAAAATCCAGGAACATTAAATCTGCCAACAAACCTACCTCTGGCTACTCCTCAGGCCACACCAAAGGCACAGCAATGTCCACAAAAATACACCCCAAAGCCAGTGGAATCCAATGAAGATAACTTTAAGGCATCCCAGACCCTCAGTTCATCCGTCCTGAAAGAAATCTCATTGAAGGAAGCAAGAAATCTTGCCAAACCCCCAAGTCTTCCCTGATCCCTTGCATAATCCTAACCCTATGGTGAGGCTTTAGTATTCACAAATATAGCATCACATAGCCACCTCAAGAAAGCCCTGCCAGATGCCACAACCCTACATGCAAAATTTAAATGACCAGTGAGCTCTTGGAATTCCTTAAGTGTAGCCTTCATAGGCCTTGTAGATGCAGAAACCCTCTCCCTCCAGATCCCTAAACTACTTCTCTGGGAGTCTGCAGTGCTGCATCTGTCTTGATACCTAGGAAAATGAAAAGTTCACTAGGTCCCTCCATCTTCTCTCTTTTTTATTATTTTATTTTAAGAAAAGTCCCTCCATCTTCTCATGGGCTACAGGCATACCCAATTCCAGTGTCAAGGAGCAAAACTCGCTCATCAAAAAAGCACACTGTCCTGTTCCTGGCTGCCCTATGAACAAAAAATCAACCAAATAATGAATAACCCCTCTTTGCTGGACCTAAGTTTAAGGGTCCTTTCAACAAAAGCACTGAATTTTTCAAACATGGCACATGACACTGAACAGCCCATAGGAAGGGCCGGAGCCATGTTTTAAAAGGCCATCCAAAAAAAAAAACAAAAAAACCCAGTAACACAAAGTTCTTAGAATGAACAGGCAAAAGAGGAAATGCAGACTTAATGTCACATTTTGCCAATTCAGCCCCAGTGCCATTCCTGAGCACCTCCTGAACTGCTGCATCAAAAGATGTATAATGTACAGTGCAGAGTTCTGAAGGACTGGCAGCATTCATAGATTCCCCCTTTGGATAAGACAAATGATGAATGAGCCTGTACCCACCAGGTACCTTTTTGGGCTTGACTCCAGAGGTTACACCCTCAAATTAGGTACTGCAGGAGAAATGAAGGGACCTGCAACCCTCCCCTCCAACACTTCCTTACGGATGTTATCTCTAACAACACATTCTAATACAATCACAGAATGTTGGTCAGGCTCAAAAGGGGACTACCCAATGGCCTGTCTATGATCGGCTGTTTGAGCTCCCCCCAGTCCTCCCAAAGGCCTCCCCACATCAAAGAACCAAAAGAAAAATGTGTGGTGCAAGGCCACACCTATTACCTCTCAATTGCCCCAACCTGCGTTCTGCTACTCAGACCACCAGCCAGATTGAGTGGCAAGGACAGTGAAATCCACCACCCACAGCCTGATCCAGCAACCCCCCCCCACACACACACACACCATGGAGCAAGCAAAGCATGAAGCTGACAATCCAAGCCTGATCTTCTTCTTTCTTTTCTTTTTAATTTTTTTTTTTTATAAAGGAGTTTAAACATCCAACTCAAGTGTATAAACATTGTACAAGCAACAACTGTGGGACATAAGAAAAATACATTGGGCTGAAATCAATGTCTTATATATGTTCTTGGGCCCCAGAACTGCCTTCCTGGGTGAAGATGTCTGCAGAAAAAGTATCTTTCCAAAGGTCTTGGCATCTGCTTGGTGGTTGTAGTCAGTACAATGTGTTCTTGATGCAATCAATAAAAGGCATCCATTCTTCTTTGTCTTTCTCTGGCTTTTCTTCACAAATGAAGATTCAGGAAGGACTCATCCTGCGCTTTCTGCAAGCGCGCTGATGATTGAAAAGGCCAATCCGAGATAAACATGTCCAGTTGCAGAAAACACAGCAGAAGGTCTTCTTGGGTGATGTTTTCAGGTTTTGATTCTTTCTGCATTGTCGTTTCTCTTCAAGACTTGTTTGGCATGAGTTCTCAAATAAGGCTGCAGCATTGTAGATAGTGCATCTCCATGCCTCCTGATGTGAGGCCAGGACGGACCATTGTTGGTGATCAATTTGGCCGAGCCTGAGATGTTGTTTCAGGGAGTCCTTGTATCGCTTTTTTGGAGCGCCCCCCTTACGCTGACCCGTGATTAGTTCACTGTAGAGTACTATTTTGGGGAGGCGATAGTCCTCTATCCTAGAAATGTGCCCTGCCCAGCACAGCTGTGTTCTCAGTATCATGGCCTCAATGCTTATTCCTCTAGTTTTTGCCATGATGTAAGTGAGTTTCTCCATCAACCATGTGGTCCATACTCTGGACCACCAATTTTCAATAGTTAGATCCCCAGTTTTCTAATGTTGGGCTATTTCCAGCCGAGCCATGGCTAAAAAGAAGGCAACCATCTTCCATTATTTCAGATTCACATTGGAGCCTCTATAAATATTTAGGAAAAGTAATGCTGTACAGAAGTAGACCTCCTGCTTTGTAATTTGAGAAATTTGATGTAAGACAACCACCCAGAATCTCCTGATTTTATCACAGTCAATCCACATATGCGTATAAGTACCTAAAGCTTTGCATCCTTTCCAAAATGTAGGTGGCAAAGTTTTGGTCATTCTGAATACTTGTAGACCAAAGTCTACACCCAAGTCTGGTCTTCCCACACTGCTCTGTCACTACTCCATTGATCATGCTGCTCTATGGAAGCTCACAGCCACAAAGAGGGAATGAATGGGGGTGGGGAAACTTCAAATATCTTCTGACTCCACCTCCAGCCACTGATGCCCACATGAAATTGTGCCTGATGAATTTATACCTGGCCTCTCTCCATTGGAGGCCAGCAATGATAGCTTCTCCCCCAAAGCACCTTGTTCCATGCAGTAACGGAGCTGCATTATCCTTAACTAAAAGCCAATTCCCTTGGAGCTGTAATTAGAGCTTAGTTAAGACACCCAGCATTATTTCTGTTATTACTAGAAAAAACATATTACGTAGTTATAGCTGTGAAGCATTCTATCTAACTAATAGCTACGTCACTGCTCATAGTGGCTAATTCAGTTCATTTGTCTCATGAGGTGGTTTCTAAATCTGAATTACTGTGTTCCACCACCTGCACTGTCCCTTGGGTACCACTAACATATTTATTTAATCACCACTCTTTAGATTGAGCTCTCCCTCCCTTCTTTCATGTCTGGCATGAATGTAGCCGCATGGGTTCTATTAGGTTGGACGGCTGTGGGGGTGTCCCCACATTTTCCACTTTTAAAAGGGACCTTTGTTTATTAAGCATTTCTCCAATGAAGTTCCTGTTTGTTTCACAGTTGTTGTTTTTTTCAAAGCAAGTTGCAGGTCAGGCTGCCTTTTGTGGTGTTGACATCTAATGTCCTGCAGCAACTGACAGGTTTATTTTTCACTTCCGCAGTTCATTTATTAATCAGCATTCTGCCTGGGCTATTCTCTTTAATAACCCCTTCCAGGCTGAAAACCTCTGCTGTCTGTCAAAAATAAGGATTCTTCAAAGGCTGTGATTTCATTGTGGCCTGCAACAACTTGGCCAAACTGTTCAGTTATTCATCCTTGCCATATCATACTAATAATCTTCCAGCATTGGAGGGCATTGTAAAGGGCCTGCTGCATGAATCAATTAATCTGGAACATTGTGCTAAAAGTTCCCAAAACCTATGCCTGCAGGGTGGGGGGTGGGGTGATAGAAATGAATTCTGTAATAAGCATAAATCTCACAAAGTAAGTCCATTGTTCTCATTTGACTTATTTGGTCATGCAATGTGCTTTGTGGTTCCTTTAAATTAAATTGTTTTGTTTCACTCATTAAAATAGGGTCTCTCCAAATGCTTTGAGACAATAGGTGTGGATGGGAAGAAAACCATATTTGGGGGCAATAGGAAAGAGTCTGGGGGCCCATCTAAACAAGTAGAAAAATCCCAAATACCTCGTACTATTGGCATCTCGCAGCAGCAGCGAGCCAACCAAATGATTTTTCTGGCCCCAGAAACCTCATAAGCCTCACATTCCTGATCGCAGCCGTGAGTGATTTACTCACATTAGTTCTTCACTGCCATTGGGTTTGTTTTTTTTTAATTGTCCCAAGGTACACTGGTGCGATAGAGCAATTCTCCAATGCAAAACAGAAAATATTGATCCTTTTAAAAATCACCTTAGTGAACTATTGCTAAGGTGAAAATCCAACATGGTGGCAGCGGGCACTTGCCCTCCTAGGAAGCCCCACTCCCGTTCTTACCCAGCCAATCAGCTTTGTGCTTTCCTTCAAGTTTTTTTTATTGTTCAATAGTCCAAAAGAGCAAAAATGTGCACCAGCCTCACAGTTTGTGAAAAAGTATGGGGAAATTTGCGAAAGCTTTTAGTTGTTTTTGCTGTTTTGGGCCCCCCTCCTTCTGAATAGTGTGGATTGGCACAGGATCCTGTTTAGACTGGTAGGATTCCCAGCAAATTTCATGAGGGGTATTTTCACCATTTAGACAGGCTCCAGGATAAGAACAAGGACCTGAACCATGCTGCAGCCCGTCTGGGCTTAGAAGCAAAGTCTTTGAGGTAGGCGAGGCCAGCCCAAGTCAGCTTGATGCCAACAAATTGCACAAACACACAAACACTCCATTCCCAAAGTCAAAGCACACATTACACAAAGCCAACCAAGTTATTTTGGTACCTGAGGCAGGAAAAAAATCTCACAGGTGTTTCTTCTCCCTCCAGGCAGTAAAAAATTACAACCATAATAAATTAAATAATTAACCATGTGTTGCCCTTTTAGGACAGCTAGAATCTCATGCCTGAGGTGGGTGCCTCACTCTACAGGGATCCCTTTTAGGGAGGTGAGGTCCCAGCAGCATTATCCAGGAACTCAGTGACATCGGGGATTTTGTGCTATTGGCTAGGTGATAATACTAGAGCTACATCTCAGTACTCCTAAAACATTGACATGGCACTTATGTGGGAGTGTAACCGTCTTAAAAGCAATTTAATCACCTCCTCCTTAATCAGAAGAACTGCCCAAATGAATTCAACAGCCCTGCTCAGCTCTTGTAGACTCAGGATTGTGGCTTCCTTGATTGAGTCTATCCACATGGAATGTGGTCTTCCTCTTTTCCTACTGCCTCTTACCTTACCAAGCATCACTATCTTTTCTAGTGAGTCATGTCTTATAATATGTCCCAATTATGACAGTCTCAGTTTAGTCATTGGGCTTCTAGGGAGAGCTGAGGCCAACGTGCTATAACTGTGCAGTGTGGATACAGCCCCCACTCCTACTCCCAATCCAGACAAAAAATCTAAAAGAATACTGTGGTAGTGGTACATCATGGTGCAGAGCTTAGAGTGGGCTTCTGAGTTGTAGTTCTTCATGCTTTCCATTTATGCAAGAGCATAAACAAGTGGGGTTTTTTTAATCTAGAAAATGTACAGTGATAAGTACCAGTGATCTGCTGGGGATTCATTAGGATAATCAGTATAACTCATCTGCTTGATGCTAGTGCAAACTCAGGGCGGCCAAAACGTGATCTCCCGTTGTCACCATATGTGTCTCAGAGTAAATGGACATGATTGCAAGTTTGGCCAGAATCAGTATGTGCTGCTTCATTGCCCTAAGCAACTTTATATAAAAAGGGATCAGTTCCTTAGCCTAACCAGCTTTTTCTCTAGAGTATAGATCAAGATAATAGATGGCAAAACTTTGCAAATCTAACCTCAGAACCTTCCAGCACTGTACTAGCCCCTCAGCAGCAAAAAAAAAGGGTGGGGGAGGAGGGAGGTGGCATTAGTCTCCTATGGGGGTTATTCTTAAATTTGGGGGAGGGATTCCAGGGTCTACAAAAATTGCACCAGGGGGTGCATGTATCCCAACCCTGTTCTAGAGTTTTGAACCCTAAAGAAAAAAATGTTTGTCTACTAATCTTGTGCATTTCATGATATCTGTTTACTTTCCATTCCCCAAGCCTCTCTTTGCTTCTTCTGTTGAGTTGTCCAGACTTCAAATCATAGTTTGGGACTGTTCACTTCTCACCCCAGATATGCTTTCATCTAAGCAGTAACTCATTTACCTTTCTAAACAGGATAAATCACATTCCTTGGTCATGTTTTCTGTTTGAGACTCTCCTTCATGTTTAGGAGATCTATCATAGGTGTATGGTCAATTTTGTCATTGCACCACAGTTGAAGGTCCTCATTCACTTTCTCCTAATTTTTATTTTATTATCAATCAGTTCCAGGTTAATTTTCTTCTCTGTCAGACAACAGGTCTCATATCTTTTCTGTGATCAATAAAACCAACAACCCAGCCCAAAGCATACAGTCTAGATATAAGGTTCTTTCCTATGTTTTGTTGTTATTAACTGCCATCAAGTTGACTTCGATTTATGGCGACCCTATGAATGAGAGGCCTCCAAGTCACCCTGTCCTCAATAGCCCTGCTCAGGTCTTGCAGATTCAGGGCTGTGACTTCTTTGATTAAGCCTATCCATCTGGAATGTGGTCTTTCTCTTTTCCTACTGCCTTCTACCTTACCAAACATTATTGTCTTCTCATGATTGTTGTTGCATGCCTTCAAGCCATTTCTGACTCAATGCGACCCTAAGGGACCTAACCTATCACAAGGTTTTCTGAGGCCAAGAGTGTGTGATTTGCCCAAGGTCATCCAGTGGCTTTCTGTGGCTGAGCAGAAATTAGAACCGTGGTCTTCAGAGACACAGTCCAATGCTCAAGCCATTCCCCTACATTACGATGTGTCTCTTCTCATGATACTTCCTCAAATGTATGTACTGAAAATTATCTCAAATAATAAAGAGAAAGGAAAACTATTTTTGTTTTTGTGAATGTTTTCCTGTGTACAGAAAGGTCTTTCTTAAATAACAACACCCTCATCTAAATCCTAAGACTATGAATATGAATTCATGCTGCAGCTTATCTCTTCCCTAGTGACTTCTTTCTAATGTAGGCTACAGTTCTTCCAGTTCTGACTTCTAGCAGCCTTCAACTATCAGAAGATTTTCCTATTGCTATTTATATCCATTCCCTATTGACAATAGTCCTGATTAATCAGATCCTTTTTGTTTCCAGCTACTATGTCAAGCATAGCTTGCAGATAGACACACCCCTCTCTCCTGTACTCCACTACCAACTCCCCCCCCCCTCTCTCTCTGGCTTTTCTTCGCAAACGAAGATTCAAGAAGGACTCATCCCGTGCTTTCTGCAAGTGCGCTGATGACTAAAAAGGCCAATCCGAGATAAACAAGTCCGGTTGCAGCTGTGTGCTTTATCAGCTTCTCTAGGTTTTGTCAGTTGCAGATGGCTTTTGAAGACTGACACCCAATGGGGATGCAACAGCTGTGTTGTTTGGCAGCTTAGAAATAAAATGTAGTGGTTGTTATATCTATCCCTGCCTGCTCCCACTAGTTTTAAATGCAGGAAACAGGGTTTGTGATCTTCTAAAGTATGGGTGAGCAATCTATGGCACTCCAGATGTTGCTGGGCTTGAGTTCCCATCACCTCTCACCGATTGATAATGTTGAGTAGGGCTGGTGGAGGTTGGAGCTCAAGAACATCATGAGGGCCATAGATTGCCCACCCTTGTCCTCAAATTTCAAAAGGCTACTCTAGAACTTGCAGGCAAGCAACTCATTGAATCAATATCTTCCCAGTGATCAAGGAACAGGAAGTTCATTGATTGTTAATACAATAAGAATTCATCAATAGTAGTGCATGAGCTTAGAAAGTTTAGTTTTTAAACTACAACTCTCAAAACCTCCAGCCAGTACAGGCACTGTCCAGCTCATGCTGGCTATGGGATTCTGGGAGCTGCAGTCCAAAAAGTAACCTTTCCATACTCTGCACGATGTTGGCTATCGGTAGCATTGTACACACTCCCAACATTTCACAGATGAAAAACATGACACAAGCAAAAACAAAGTGTTGTTAAGATGGCTAAAGTTACTAATGATTCCATTTTGAGAGAAAGGCAGAATATAATTCTAATAAATATCTTGGAATATCAGTCTTGGAAAAGCAGCAGAAGGTGAGCAATGTGTGAGGGGTCAGCCTTCATTTTTCCACTGTCTTTTTAAAGGCACAGGGGAAGGCACAGAGGAACAGAGTTTGTTTTTAGCCATTTGCTCTCCCTGAGCACATGGTCTGAGGGGGTGGGGCATCTAATTTCACATTTAGACTAAAAACACAGAGACGAAAAAGGTCAGCCACAAAAGGGCCTTCTGCTGAGCTACTGAAACTGCGGGGGGGGGGCAGTAGCAGCCACTAGGTCTATATAACTGCTGCTACAGCTTTCCAGGTTAATCTTGGGAAAGCAATTCTAACAAAACAGGGGCATAGGAGCTCTTCTGAGAAAGAAGGCCAACAGGCATTGTGGGTAGGGGGATACCAGAAGGTTTGGACAGGAAAGCTCAAAGTTCTCTTTCAGTGACTACTTAGGAAGACTGAATATGCAGAGTGAGGGAGCTGCTGCAGTCATCTGCAGTACCTATGGAATATTTGTCTTCTTGTCAGAGGATGTGGGGAGCTATATCTGCAGCAAGTGCAGGTTGGTGGCCCTACTTGAAGAGAAGCTCAAGCATCTTGAGGACAGGGTATCTACTCTTCTGAATATTAGGGAGCAAGATGGCTCCTCTTCATCCTGGAGAGAAATGACAAGCGAGGTGCCATAGGGTTCAGTCCTGGGCCCAGTGCTATTCAACATCATTATCAATGACTTGGATGAGGGGATAGACGGTATGCTTATCAACTTTGCAGATGACACCAAATTAGGAGGGGTAGCTAATACCCCAGAGGACAGGATCAGAATCCAAAATGACCTCAACAGATTAGAAAGCTGGGCCAAAACAAACAAAATGAATTTCAACAGGGAAAAATGTAGGATACTACACTTGGGCAGTAAAAATGAAATGCACAGATATAGGATGGGGGACACTTGGCTTGATGGCAGAACATGAGAAAGGGATCTAGGAGTCTTAGTGGACTACAAGCTGAACATGAGTCAGCAGTGTGATGCAGCAGCTAAAAAAGCCAATGTGATTCTAGGCTGCATCAATAGAAGTATAGTGTCTAGATCAAGGGAAGTAATAGTGCCACTCTGTTCTGCTTTGGTCAGACCTCACCTGGAATACTGTGTCCAGTTCTGGGCACCAAATTTCCAGAAGGATATAGACAAGCTGGAATGTGTCCAAAGGAGGGTGACCAAAATGGTGAGAGGTCTGGAAGCCATGCCCTATGAGGAGCAGTTTAGGGAGCTGGGTATGTTTAGCCTGGAGAAGAGAAGGTTAAGAGTTGACATGATAGCCATGTTTAAATATTTGAAGGGATGTCATACTGAGGATGGAGCAAGTTTGTTTTCTACTGCTCTAGAGACTAGGACACGGAACAATGGGTTCAAACTACAAAAAGAGAGAATCCACCTAAACATTAAGAAGAACTTCCTGACAGTAAGAGCTGTTTAGAAGTGGAATGCATTGCCTTGGAGTGTGGTGGAGTCTCCTTTGGAGGTTTTTAAGCAGAGACTGGAAGGCCATCTGTCGGAAATGCTTTGATTGTGTATTCCTGCATGGCAGGGGGTTGGACTGGATGGCCTTTGTGGTCTCTTCCAACTCTATGATTCTATGAAATAAATAAATAATAAATAATGGGGAAGAACATAGAAGCTAGGAATAGCTGCAGTAGTTTGCTTTTACCTGAGCCTACTGGGAAGAGGAACATCCCCACCTGCATTAAGTTATTTGAGTGCAAACTACATTTGCACTTTTGCACTTGAACTAAGTTTATAGCAACTGAAACAAGCTGAGGACAAAGAGGAAAAATGGAAGGAGGAGAGAGACACTGTGACATAAGTAGCTCAAAACATGGAATGGCAGAGGATTGATCAAGACTGTCCTGCCAAATTTGGACAGTTGGGAAGGTCTGGCATTGACCACAATATTGTTCTAGATTACCTAACTGGCAAAAGTAAATATGGTGCTAGAAATATCAATCCATAGAAGGAAAAGAACCGATATGATCCAGTGGGTGCAGCAGGGGGGTTGGACTGAAGAGGGCCCTGAAACCCAAGCTTTGCTTGCCACTCCATTCACTGGGTAGCCCCAGCCAAGCAGACACTAGTTCAGCTTCCCCATAGTACTTTGTCTGTATGAGATTAGCTGTAGCAAAATCAACACACTTTTGACATTGAAGGCACTTCCTTGTAGGAAAAAGGCATAGACGTCACAGAATGTCAAAGATGGCAATTGCCACCTTTCTCCTTTGCTGTGTGCCCACATGGTGCAGATAGGCCTGGGAGCTGCAGCAATTCCCAGTTGGCATATGTTTATTTGGGTACGTCTCTTTCCTATAGCAAACCATCCTCAAGCCACCTCATGAGGGAAATGAACATTCCAAATTGTTGCAAGATGTCAAAATAAGTAACTAACATAATTGCAAGACTTGACAACAACATTTAAATAGCCATGCCAAGCTACAAACAGGCTAGTCAAAACAGCTCTTATGAATATAGATACACAAAGATTAAATAGTCCATGAATAATTCATACTAAAAGGGCTGAACAATGGAAATGTAAGTCAAACAGCAACCAAAAATAGCAATCTTATCAAAAAGTAAATAATGACCCCAGCAACAGTCCCTTACACAAGGCCTCATCCTGACCTAGATGCCTTCCATGGCAATAGGAACAGCCTTTGTAGCTGGCCTGGTCAGGTCCCTAGTTCCAGAGGGAAAGGAGCCTGTAGTGGCCAGTGCTGCAGTAATGCCAAGACTTCCTGAGTCAAAGGACCAAGGACCTTTCCCACTAGACAATTATACACTCTCCAATGTTTCACAGATGAAAACAGAGACACGGTTGGCCAAACAACTTTAGAATGTGGTCAAGATGGCAAAAATTATTAATGAGGAAGAACAGATAAACTAGCAGAGGCTGCAGCAGTTTGCTTTTGCCTGAGTCTACTGGGAAGGGCAAGATTTCGTCCCTTCTTCTCCTCACTCCCCACTGAATAAAAACTTCTTTTGTACTTTGAACTCAGCTTGAAGCAACTGAAGTAAGCTGAAGAGAAAGGGAGGAAGTGGAAGGAGGAAAGAGAACCTGGAACTTTTTAGAAGCATTTGAAATAGTGGGAGGACAGAGAATTAATTGGGGCTGTCCTTGCCAATCAGAACAGTTGGAAGCTATGCAATTATAGTGCTATATTCCACTTTAACTGCCATGGCAACATCCAATGGAATCCTGGGATTTGCAGTATAGGAAAATTTAGAATTCTCAACCAGAGAGCTCTAGGGCTTCACCAAACCACTGATTCCAGGATTTCACAGAATACTGCCATTACAGTTAAAGTGGAGTCATAGTACTATAATTAAGTAGTGTAAATTTATTAGCAGAAACAACTGTGTCCTCTGCCACCTCCCTCAGGCTGCCTGGTTCCACCTGAGCTTTTCTGAAATCCTCACAGCAACTCAAAGGAGAAATGGGAGGGGAAATAGATTTTCCCAGCCTCATTGTAATGTTGTGACCTGCCATGGGGTGGCTTGATCTTGAATGGGTAATTAAACCCCCCTCACTTTACAAAAGGCCTGCTCCTGGTGGAGCTGGAAACACCTGGAACAGCTGCATGGATATGGGTCACACACACCCCACCGGCTGCCTTTTTAGACTTTTAGACTTTTAGACAATGGGAACTATCCTGATAATACCTGGGTTTGATAGTTCTGCATAACACCACTGTGCAGGCCTCACATGTAGTTTTTTTCTAATCAACTTACTGTCATGTACTTGCATTCCCAGATGCAATGACCAACAGTTTCAGAGTGATCAGAAAACTTTATTGGCACAGAAATCCAAGAAGCTTATCATACAAGATTGTTGCTGAGAATTGCAACTTAAAGCATATTACAGTCTATACAATCTGGCGGGCTCTAATACCATTGGCTAACCATCATCCCCTGACATGACATTCTCTTACACCAGCCAGCCTCTTTTTCCCAGGCTGACTATGCAGCTGCATTCTTATCTTTTCTCAAGCCAATTGAAAACCATTACCACCTTCCTCCACAGTTGGCAAACAACACTTGTTAACAAGTACCAAAAGCAAAACACAATGAGTATCAAGGTTATAGAAAAATAACTGGCAATGGCAGGATTAGGCACTGTCAGGGACTGATCCTGACACTTGCACAGCAGACTGAGCCTTTATAACTGGAGCCAGTCAGGGCTGATGTATAGTAACATGGATGCAGGTGGGATGATCACATTTACCACCTCACATGCAGTCTGTATGTCCTTTGGAAGTGCTTTCCATGCAGCAAAATCATAATATTTGAGGCACTGCTGTTTAGGACAACATGAGCCACTGTATTCAAGAACTTAATTAAGATGAATTAAGCAGATGCATTTGTCTGTACTACATTTTTAATATAAGTTTAAGTGTAATCAAACGTGTATTTATTAGCTATAGAAATGCCCTGGAAGTTTTTGCACTAAACGTTTGTTTTCTTTTTTCTTTCTTTTCTTTTCTTTTTTTTGGGGGGGGGGGAGGGGGACAATTAGTTCCTTTTGCGTTTTGGTCGACTGGTTTGTCCATTCACTAGATGTAACAGCATACAACAGATAGTGGAACTGTGTGTCCCTCCAGGGGGTCCTTTCACACTACGCAATTATAGCACTATGATTCCACTTTAACTACTGTGGCAGCAGCCAATGGAATCCTGGGATTTGTAGTTGGTGAAGTTCTAGAGCTCTTTGGCTGAGAATTTTAAATACCCCTCCTAAACTTCAATTCCTAGGATTCCATAGGATGTTGTTCTGTCAGTTCAAGTAGAATCATAGTGCTATGACAGTGTAGTATGAAAAGGCCCCAGGTGTGGTTGGACTTCACCTCCTAGCATTCTTCTTCATCAGTTGTGCTGACTGGGACTGATGAGAGTTGCAGTCCAGCAATATGGGGAGGGCTGGCCAATTGCTATCCAAGCGTATAGAATGGACAGACAGACCCTGGAGTACAGATGAATGAAGTGTTGATCATATGGCTGCAATAGGGAGTAGATGAAGGGAAACAGCTGGTTTGGGGCTTCTTGCAGGACTCTACTCCATTACCGTTCTCTCAGTTGGGTGGTCGGCTGCTGTGGCAAACAGCTGTTTCAAGTTAGAGACCAGTCAATTGTTGCCATTCTTAATTGAGCAGAACCCAGCTGGGACACAGGCACCAATTAAAATAAGGTACCACGTTGGATTCCACCCCCACCCCCCACAAAAAAAACCCTATTTAAATCAATCATTTCCCTGACACCTAATGCCATTTTGGCTTTCAAACTCTTGAATATCAAACACAGGGTGTCAACCAAACCAAAGACATCAGTGAACATAACATGTACACTCACAATGTTTTTATTTGATTAATCTAATTTTTATCCCTGCCACGTCCCATTCCTGCACTTCTTCACAGAGCCTGGAAAAGTTATTTTGTAGGAGGACTATGCTGCCTAGGGATTCTGGAAGTTCCAATGTCCCAAAAGTAACTTTTCCAACCTCTCTGCCTTTTTCTTCATAGGTTACATCTTCTCTTTTTAAAAATTCTCCTGATTTCACAAGAGTCTGCACAGATTATTTTTAATACGTTATGACAGTTACTAGGCTAGCCACTTTCTCTCTCCCCACACACAGTGTTTGAATATTATTGTTGGCTCACACGTGAATGGCTAACATTTAAGCAGACAATTCATCAAATTCTAAAATGAGAAAGAATGACCATCAGCCTGCAGAACTAACCTTGTAGAAAGAAGAGCCTCTGAAGAATTGGGCTGGCTGCTGAGTCACAGGTTGTTGTTTTTTATTATTATTATTATTCAGAAATTATGTGGTCTCCTTCCCTAGAAACAGCAGTTCTTTCTGCCTTCCCAATTTGGCCATGCTGCCTGGGAGTGATGGGAGTTGTAGTTCAACATATCAGCCAGGCATCTTATTGCTATATGCTGAAATTTGTGGGGAGGGAGAGTGGAAGTAATAAGCCAAATTAGATCAGCAGAATTAGTAGGCACACAAAAGTAAAATGGGAAACACTGGAGGCTCCAGTGTCAATGGCGCAATAACTCGGCTCTTAACCATGGACCGAATTTTAAGGGAGTTAATCCAAGATGCTGAACCCTATTCCTAGAGATGGCTCAGCACCTTGGATAGCTCCTTGAATACTCAGACTAAAACCCAGTGCAAATTCATCACACCACTAACATTTTTACAAGTTAGTCTTTTGGAATACAGTTACCATATTGACCATGCTGGCTGGGGGAATTAGAGGAATTGTAGTCTAAACCAGTGGCTCTTAACCTTTTATTTACCAGGGAACCCCTTTAAAACCCTAACAACAACAATAATAATACCTAGATTATTATTATTACAAAATAACAATGACAATAACAACACAAGTACACCATTCATTAAATCTTCCCTCAGAGGCACTGTAGGGGACAGAAGATTTTTCTCCTGCTTCTTCCTGCAAGTTTGTGTCTGGAGCAGATTGAATAGCAGTGCACAGGCCAAGCCAGCCAGCCTTTGCCTTGGCTCCTGTCACGTGGGCTGAGCAGCCTTCAAGCCTTCATGGACTCCCTATGAGGACACTGCAGCCCCCTGGGGGTCTGCAGACCACCGGTTAAGAACCACTGGTCTAAAGTAATAACTTGGCCAAGCTCTGGACTGAGGAGATTTTCACACGCCGAAAATATCGCCGCCAGAAACCGGGACAGAAATATTTCTGTCCCGGAAGCAGCGCCGCGGTTCGCACGCTCACCTCCCTCTCCCGTTGTTCCATCGTCCTCGCTTTGGGTTTTTTCCTCTCTCTTCCGGAATATTTTATTAACGGCAAACTCCCGTTAGTAAAATATTCCAGAAGAGGGAGGGAAAAACCCAAAGCGAGGACGACGGAACAACGGGAGAGGGAGGTGAGCGTGCGAACCGCGGCGCTGCTTCCGGGACAGAAATATTTCTGTCCCGGTTTCTGGCGGCGATATTTTCGGCGTGTGAAAATCTCCATAGTGTAAGAAGAATTTATGTTTTGCTGCCATTGTTAGTTTTGTATACATATATGGACCTAGTCATTTTATTTATAGAGAAAGCAAAATCAGTGATATTATCAGAATTTTTAAGTTCAGCATGGCCATAGACAATCAGTACCATTCCTGTGGTAGGAACTGGCGAATTCTTTCTTTTGTGATCCAGGTATCAGGTCAAGAAAAGAAACAGCCGATTCAATGGTGTAGTTTCCCCTCAGCTATCCACTCTACTCGTTGGAGTGGATTCACTCTGAGTCTATACCCTCTCTGGCTTTTCTTCGCAAACGAAGATTCAGGAAGGACTCATCCCGTGCTTTCTGCAAGCGCGCTGATGACTAAAAAGGCCTATAACAGCAGTGGTAATTTAGAAGCTCTCTCAAACCAGTCTTTTATAACCTTGGAGTGGGAGAAGGGAGATAGGTTTTATCCTGCTTTTGGAATCACTGGATGGCTATAATATTAATCCCATTAACCTGCAAGAATAACCAAGGAAGAATTTATCGCTTGACTTAGAATCACTAACTACTTCCTTGCCCTAGAATCTGACTTTTTAAAAGAACTTGAATTTTATTTTATTTTAAAATAAATGCCTTTAACAAAGTAATACCTTTAGAAAAACATTTTTTAACAAAGAGTAGTAGAGTAACAGCTATAATTCTTTTTAGAAAGGAAAGAAGCTCCATTTAAACTAAGTATAAAGTGCTACATTCACATTCTTCAGTGATTCAAAATGGATATGGCAAGACATTATCTCAGCTGTATGATGTGAACAATTCTTTAAAATGAAAGATCTCTTATCTTACTTGTTTTTGGAGGTGTGTTGTTTTGTTTTGCAAGTGATGATTTGGAGTTTTGCATTTTCTGACTCAGTAAATTGGATAAAAAAAGCTGCAGGGTCTAGAAAGTACTTTCCAAGGCTCTACCTACTGGGGGTGTGGGAAGCAAATTGAGGGTATTGTCCCCACAAATAAGAATTCTGCCTCCTAATGAAATTTTCCTTCATTTCCCAAATTTATAGCATTGCAGACCATGAGACTTTTCTTTGGATGCCTAAATTATGGGGATTATTGGACAAGCATCTAAAAACATTTTTGTCCCACTATATTTTAAAGTGTAAGTATCCTGACATAATAACACTTCTTATCACACATTGCTGTAATTGCAAGAAAGCTCTGCCCCTGAATTATTGCAACATGAGCGCTAGCATTGTTTACTTCTGTGTTTTCACATGGGTGAGACTTTGGCAATTCTCACAAGAAGACGCAAGCATACTTAAAAGTCTAAAAACACCTAAATTAACAAACAAGACAAACACACAATCACTGAAACACACTTAAAAACTTGACAGCAAAATGGGGAGGTTCATGAAAAGAGTGTCCCATACCTAGTTTTCATGTTCTAACCCAGAAGTGTTCTGTTGGGAACTGCCCATTGACTCTGTAATTACAAGAGCATAATGGGACGCGGTTTCACACACAGGCAATACCACCAAAAAAAAACAAAAAAAAACACCATGGGATATCAATGGACAGCTTGACCCATTAATAAAAAAGAATTCCTTGTTCACAGCAGCAGAACTCTTGGAGAATGCGAGGAGGACGACATCATGCAATAGGAGAGCCCTTTCTCGGTATCCTGTCATCATTATCACGCCATATTTGCCGCATCTGATAATATCCTCTATCTCTAAATACTTACGTGAAGTGGTAAGGTACCACAATGCAAGAAATTTGGGACTGAAGGAAGATTTCATTGGCGGTGCAGAATTCTTATTTGAGGGGACAGTGCCCTCAGGTTGCCAGTGGCTACAACCCTGGTGCATTCAGTTTCAGGGTCTCTTTCATCTGCTTTCTGTACCAAATTAATAACATTCAAAGGTGGCATTCTTACCTTACCAATGCTTTCCTATACGTACTTTCTGTGTAACTTTCACAAACATGATGGTAGGGGTGGTACCCTCAAAGTGTTCTTGGCCTCACTTGGTAAAATGCTTGCAGACTTTTTTCAATAAATCAGTACATGAATATCTTGGAAAGGAAAAGACCAATTATTTGTGGAGAAACATTCTCTCCCCTCCCCTCTTTTTGCGAACTCTTAAATAGTTAATCCAAGCAATTGCCCACAGACAGAAAAATAGTGTTAGAGCATATGGGTGGCCACAGCAGCCTGCTCTGTCATATGCCTTCTAGATGTTTTGAACTACAACCCATCATCTCTCCCCCCCCCCCCGCAGCATGTTGGTAGGGAATGATGAAAGTTATAATCCAGTACATTTGGGGGGGTACGAGGCTGGGTAGGGAGGCTGCTCTGGAATTTCTCTGTTCAATTCTTGCAGCAGCTCTGCTCCTCCAGAAATTCAGAAGGGAATTGAGAATGGAGGGGGGGGGGAGTAATTATAGAAACCAGTCTCCTGTGATTACTATCCAGCACTTCAAAACAATACCTTCACACACTGCTGACCATAACTGTGTTTCTTGTGTTTCCATTCTGGCCCCTGGGCTCCTACTTTTGGAATGACTCAAGCAGAACAATGCATACAGGGCAGAGACAGAGAGCAAGTCCTGCTACAACAGAAGGAGAGAGGTAAATTCTCAGTTCAGTCAAAGATCACCAATCCCCAAATCTACTCGAATTCCAAAAGATAAGGATCGTTAATAATTTCCTCCTCTGAGTGGTTGGCCCTGGCCTCTCCAGCAACCTCTTGTTCCCATGAAGATAGCTGTTTCAAAATGTGAATTAAAAGGAAACATTTGGCAACCTCTGACATATGGGGAGGGGGAAGTACAGTTAAATCATTCAGGTGCAATCCTGAATTTCTATTTTTAAAAAGAAAGAGAGTGAGAGAAAGAAGAAGGACTTTATCACACCACACTGTTATAGTGCTATTATTCCACTTTAACTGCTATGGCTGCCTCCTGTGGAATTCTTGGGTTTTGTTGTTTAGTGATGACTAAGAGTTCTCTGGCTGAGAGTTCTAAATGCCCCTCCCTGAACCGCAAATCCCAGGAAATCCTCAGGTATCATTCAAGTAAATTTATCAATCAATAATTCATTATATATGAAGCCCTATAGTAACAAGCACTGAAAAGTTCAGGGAAGGGAGCCATGCAGCCCTCCAGATGTTGTTGACTGCAACTACCAGCAATCCCAGCCAGTAAAGCCAAGGCATGCTGGGAGTTGTAGTTCCACATTGTCTAAAGAGCTACATGATTCCCTCGAGCCACCCAGTTTAATCTCTGGCTACTTTTAAGCAATCAAAGCTATTGTCTTCCAGTCACGGACTGGGAATAATTGTACATCACAATGGGGAAAGCAGAGCCTTGCAGAGAGGCTGTTGCACTGTGACTCTTGTCAGCCTTAGCCAGCATAGCCAATGGTAAGAAAGAGAGTTGTCATTCAACAGCATCTGGAAGACCCCTCCTTCCCCCTGCCTAACGTGCATGCCAAAGCTCAAGAAGGATGTTTTAAAAAGAGCTCCTTTGAAGGTAAACTCAAACTCAAACACCACCCCATGGCACAGTTGGTAGAGAAGTCTAACCTCCTTCAAAAATGCTGAAGGAAATGCTCATTCCTAGTCATTGGGACAACTGATTCACTTTGCTGTGCATTCCTGATAAGAGCGGAAGTGGAAAGCATCCAGTGCCTCCATGTTGTTGTGGTATGCTTTCAAGTCTCAGGTTGACCCTAAGGCAAACCTATTGTGGAGTTTTCTTAGCAAGGGTTATTTAGAAGAGATTCAAACTCTAGTCTCTCAGAGATGTAGTCCAACTCGCAATCCACTGTACTTTGCTGGCTCTACTGACTCCATTACACAATGGTTTTGCCACAGCAGCCAGATGAGGCTCCACCACCATTTCATCCCTGTTCAAAACAGCCAATGTGCAGCTCTTTTATTTATTTATTTATTTATTTATACCCCACTCTTCAGCCACAAGGCTATCAGAGCGGCTTACAAATTGTTTTAAGCAATAGCCATTTACACATGTACACTGCATTAAGCAGTTTCCAATGTGTGTTAGCTAATTGCCCCCACAAGCCGGGTACTCATTTTACCAACCTATGAAAGGATGGAAGGCTGAATGAACCTTGGAGCCCGCTGGAATCGAACTTGCAACGTGGTGACTTGCAGTACTGGCATTTAACCACTGCACCACCAAGGCTCTTTTGAACTATTGCCTGGCTGACCACCTTCATTTGCCCAGAAGGCTGGGCCACCACCTTCATCCACTTCCAGCTTGAAATAGGATCTCAGCCTATAAAGAGAGGAAGGAAGGAAGGAAGGAAGGAAGGAAGGAAGGAAGGAAGGAAGGTTGGTTTCCAGCTTTTATTAGCAAAGGATTTGAATCAATCTCAATCTCTCTCTCTCTCTCTCACACACACACACACAAACTCACATCATACAGTTCTGGAAATAAAGGTGTATTATTCAGTGTACAATATATTCATTTTGGCAGCTCTTCACTTTTCTGTGCAAAAGTGATGGACTGACTACTTTGTAACCCTAAACACTCAAGTCAAGTTGTAGCCATACAAAAAGAAAAAGAAAGAGGTGAGGTGGGCTCTGGTATCTCTATTAGTCTGACAGGACGGCAGACAAAGTTGTCAAGAAGAAAGGAATTAGAAACTTTTCAAGTACTCAACAAGTATGTAAGAAAACCAAACCTCTTTTAGCATAACAGCGCATGGCTCCTTTGGTCTGTGTAAACTGATAAAAGTAAATGCATGTGCCATCTGGCACTGTCTCCAGCTAGGAATGGAGCTTGTTTGCAGATCCAGAGCCTCTAGATTTTTTAGCTATGTTTGTAGGACCACTGGCTGGGATATGCACTAATGGCTTGCAAGTGTCCTCTGTTGCAGGGGTGGGTAAGTAGCTCCCCAGATGTTCCAGATACTCCTTTAGTATTAGCTTTGCTGGCTAGAGCGGATGGGCATTAGAGTCTAGCATATCTCTAGGATCACAAATTCTTGACCCCTGTTCTATGGCCTTGAATAAATCACTTGTTTTACTTCTGTCTCAACTCTGTGTTTGAGGATAGTAGCACCTAGTTGCATACACCCCAACTGTCCTAACTTGGCAGAAGCAATTAATCCTCTGTTATCCCATTTTCTCAGCTGTTTTTAAAATGTGTAATTTTTTCTATCCTCCAATTTTCCCTCTTTGCCCTTAGCTTACTTCAGTTGCTGCCAACTGAGTTTCAGAGTGCAAAAATGTTTTTTACACAATTAACTCAGCAGGAGAGGAGAAGAAGGGGTGAAATCTTGCCCTTCCCAGTAGGCTCGGACAAAATCAAACTGCTGCAGCCTCCCCCAGCTTGTGTATTCTTCCTCATTCATAACTTTTGCCATTTTGACCACACTCTAATGTTGCTTCACCACATGTGCTCCTGTTTTCATCTATGAAATGTCGGAGGGTATACAAAAATGGAGGGCCAGCCTAATGTAGTGCTTTGAACATTGGACAATGACTCTAGAGACCAGAGTTCAAATCCCTACTCAGCCATGTAAACCCACTGGCTGACCTTGGGCAAGTCACATTCTTTTAGTGTCAGAAGAAAGCTAAAGGCAAACTCCCTCTCAACAAATATTGCCAGGAAACCCCTTTGATAGGCTTGCCTTAGTAGTTCCATAAGTCGGAAACAATTCAAAGGCACACAACAGCAACAGCAACAACAAAGTGCAATAATGTGCAGTAAACTGGAAGAGGAAAAGAAGTCTGCAATACAGGTGGATTGATTCAACCAAGAAAGCCACAGCCCTGAGTTCAAGACTAGCACAGGAATGACTGGAGCTCTTGGAGGTCTTTCATTCATTGTTGTTGTTGTTCATATATATTGAACAACATATATGCTGTCCATATGTGTTCATATCATACAATATGTCATGTATGATATGGCCGTGTCTTCTTTGATGCAATCCATCCATCTGGAATACAGTCTTCCTCTTTTCCTACTGCCTTCTGCCTTGCCTAGCATTATTGTCTTTTCTAGTGAGTTATGTCTTCTCATGATATGCCCAAAGTATGACAGTCTCAGTTTAGCCATCTGGGTTTCTAGGGAGAGTTCAGACTTGATTTGATCTAGGACCCATTTAGTTGTCTTTTTGGTAGTCCAGGGTATCCACAGAACTTTCTTCCAGCACCACATTTCAAATGAGTTGATTCTCTTCCTATTAGTTTTCTTCACTGTCCAGCTTTCACAACCATACATAGAAACTGGAAATACAAAGGCATGGACAATCCTGACTTCAGTATTAAATGATACACTCCTCGATACATTCGAGGGGGTTAGAGGCGGAGCACCACTGCAAAGTTGAAAAAACCAAATAACATGGTGCTTCCCCCAATGAGCTCCTCCTACCCCATGCTCCTCCAAAAGCAGTGGGGCATGGGTACCCTCACCACCGCTCCTCCCACCCACCCCGTGCCCCTCCAAAAGCAGCGGCGGGGCATGGGCACCCTCACTGCTGGCCCTCCCACCCCCTGCACCCCTCCAAAAGGACCCCAAATGGAGTCAAGTCCCAACAGAGTGTGGAGTTTGGGGCAAAAGTGCCAAATTCCCCATTCTTCGGGGGCTTGGCTCAATTTGGGGGTGGGCAGCCAAGCCCCGGGAGAGTGGGGAGTTGGGTGCTTTAGACCTGAACTCCCTGCTCTCCCAGGGCTTGGCTCTCCACCCCAAACAGAGCCAAGCCCCAGGAGAGTGGGGAGTTCCGGTCAAAAGCGCCAAACTGCCTGCTCTCGGCGGGGAGTTCAGGGCAAAAGTGCTGAACTCCCTGCTCTCCTGGGGCTTGGCTTCGTTTGGGGTGGGCAGCCAAGCCCTGGGAGAGTGGGGAGTTGGGCGTTTTAGACCCAAACTCCCCGCTCTGCTGGGGCTTGGCTCTCCACCCCAAACAGAGCCAAGCCTCAGCAGAACGAGGAGTTCAGGACAAATGTGCTGAACTCCCCCCTCTCCTGGGGTTTGGCTCCATTTGGGGTGGGCAGCCAAGCCCCAGGAGAGGGGGGAGTTGGGCGCTTTAGACCCGAACTCCCTGCTCTCCTGGGGCTTGGCTCCCCACCCCAAACGGAGCCAAGCCCCAGGAGAGCAGGCAGTTGGGCGCCTTGGCTCTCCACCCCAAATGGAGCCAAGCCCCTGAGGTGGCTGTAGTTGCCTCACTTCCCTGCCACTGCATTGCTGCAGTCCCTGGGGAGGGGGAGGAGAAGGAGGACAAACCGCAAATACTCAAAACTGCAAAATTCAAAGTCGCGAATTCAAAGGGAGGACTGTATATCTTTACACTTCAGGATCTTGTCTAGTTCCTTCATAGCTGCCCTTCCAAGTCCTAGTCTTCTGACCTCATCACTGCAGTCTCCATTCTGATTAATGAGTGACCCAAGGTACAGGAAATCTTTGACTATCTCAATGCCTTCATTGTCTACTTTAAAGTTATGTATACCATCTGTGATCATTATTTGTGTTTTCTTAATGTTCAACTGTAAACCTGCCTTTACAATTTCTTCCTTGACTTTCTCTAGTAGTCATTCCAAGTCTGCTAGTAGTGTAGTATTATCTGCATATCTTAAATGGTTGATGTTCCTTCCTCCAATTTTCACGTCTCCTCCAAGTCTAATCCTGTTTTACATATATGTTATGTTCAGCATACAAATTAAACAGATAGGGTGATAAAATGCAGCCTTACCTGACTCCCTTGTCAACTGGAAACCATTCTTTTTTCCATACTCTGTTTTAACAGTGGCCTCTTGTTCTGAGTACAGGTCATGCATTAGGATGATCAAATGTTGTGGTACATCCATTTCTTTAAGAGCAAGCCATAGTTTTTCATGATCTACATTATCAAAGGCTTTGCATGGGCTGCTTTATAGATTTTCTTTTGACATTCTTTGGTAACCTCCATTATCCAATGTAGGTTTGCAATATGATCCCTTGTACCTCTTTCTCTTCTGAACTCAGCTTGGATGCCTGGCATTTCTTGATCCATATATGGTAAAAGTCTTTGTTATAGTATTTTGAGCATCACTTTGATTCCGTGGGAGATCAATGCAATGGTCCATTGTTTACTGCAATCCCTGGTGTCCCCCTTTTTGGTGATTGAAATGTATATTGAGCATTTCCCATCTGTGGACCATTCTTTTGTTTTCCATATTTGCTGACAGATTTTAGTTAGAATTTGAATGGATTCTGTCTCTGTTGTTTGAAACAGCTCTATAGGTGTTCTGTCTGTACCTGATGATTTTTTTTCCTCCCAAGTGCTTTGAGTGCAGCTTCCACTTAAATTTCTAAAATTGTGGGTTCATCTTCAAATGGTTTTTCCTCGAAGGAACCTGTCATTGTTTCATTTCTTTTCTATAGTTCTTCAGTGCATTGTTTCCATTAGCTTTTTAGTTCTTATTGATCATGCAGTGTGTTCCCCTGCTGTTTGTACAGCATCCCCCCTCTTGATTTAAATTTCCCTTTGATTTCTCTGCTCGTGCAGAAGAGGTGTCTTATTTCACCTTTTTGTTGTTTTCTTCTGTTTCTCTGCATTGACTATTATAACACTTCTCATTGCCCCTGCACACAAGTCATTGAACAGTTGCATTCAGGTTCTGTTTCTGTCCCCTTTTGCTTTTGCCTCTCATCTTTCCATAACTGCTTGAAGAGTTTCATCTGTCATTCAGAAAGGCTTTTCTTTCTTTTTGGCTACAGATAGTGTCTTTTTGCATATGTCAAAAGTACAAAAGCTTAAGTTTAATTATTTCGGCTTCTAGGGAAAGTTCAGGCTTGATTTACTCTTGTGTCCCCACTCTTGCTTTAAATTTCCCTTTGATTTCTCAGATCTTGTGGAAGAGATCTCTTGTTCCACCTTTTTTTATTGTCTTTTTCTATTTCTTTGCATTGCTTGTAATACTTCTCCTTGCCCCTACACCTAAGTCATTGAACAGTTGCATTCAGGATTCTAATATTATTTCTGTCCTCTTTTACTTTTGCCTCTTATCTGTCCTTAACAGTTTGAAGAGTTTGGTTTGTCACCCAATGAGGCTTTTCTTTCTTTTTGGTTAAAGATAGGATCATTTTACAGTTTTCTCTGACTATGTCCCTGGTTTTTGTCCAGAGATCTTCTGGCTCCTGATCCATTTGGCTAAAAAGTGCAAATCTGTTCTTTATATGGTCTTTACATTCTTATCAGAATGTTCTTCAGTTTGAATTTTGGCATGATTAGTTTAGTTTACTTTTTAAGCTTTACACTAATTTTTGATATTGGCAGTTCATGGTCTGTGTCACAATCAGCTCCTGTTTTTGTTTGTTTTTGCAGAAAGAATGAAGCTTCTCCATCTTCTGCTTTCAATTATGTAGTATTTTGATTTCTGTATTAGCCATCAGGTGATGTCCACATATACAATCAGTCTCATTGGTTGTGTCCAGGAAAGCCGCCAAGTCAAATAGTGATAAGACAGACCGGCTCGGCAACAACTCATTTCCAAAGCACAGTACCTTGTGTTGTTAATAGCAGTCCAGAGAGTCAGGAATCCCAAGAGAGTGAAGAATGATGAGGCAGTCCAAGGTCAAAAGGATTCCAGCAGGTGGGTCAACGAAGACAGTCCAGGGTGAAGATAATCTGAGGTTTCAAGAAAGCAAGGTTCCAAGAGCCAGGAGAGTCAAAGACAGAGGCTTCCTCCAGGGAACGCAGATAGCCTGAGACAAGGAATTCAGCATCTCCCCCAGCTGCTTATGTTGGCCCAGCTCCCACTCACAGCTGCTGAGTGATTAATGAGCGTCTTTCTTTTAGTCTCCAGGAGCGATGCAGCCCCTCCCTTTCTACTCTTCTTTGGCCAAAGGTAGGTACCTGCTCTTCTACCTCTTGCTATTGCTCAACTATGTCTCCCAGGCTTGGACCCTGTGCTGGGGGAAGGCTAGGCTGCTGAGACTGGGTTCTTCAGGGCTAGACTCAGATTCAGCCAGCTTTTCTGCAACTGGCTCAGCCTCCTCGCCTTCTGAGTCCTCAGAGTCCTGGCTGACCATGACAGGTTGCCTGAAGAAGGTGTTTGCGTTGAACAAACTGTTGGGCTCACAAAAGTCACTGTCTGTTTTATTTCTTCATCCTAGGCCAAATTCTCCTACAACCTTTGGTTCTGCTCTGTTTCCTGCTTTTGCATTCCAATTGGCTATAATTACTAACATATCCTGTTTTGGTGTGTGATCAATACCCACCCCCTGGACTCCCGTGTAGAATCTTTCACTTTCTTCCTCTTCTGCTTCTGTGGTTGGAACATAAACTTGGTTTATGATTATATGGATGTTTTTTTTTCCTGAAGTCTTATTGATAATACTCAGTAAGATTTTGTTTTATATCCCTTGACTGCTTATGCTTGCTACATCTCTCTTCACTATTAATGCCACCCAATTTCTTCTTAGATTTTCATTTCCTAAGTAAAACACTGTGTAGTTATTTGACTGAAAATGTCCCATTCCTGTCCAGTATTGCAATGTTTATACATTCCATTTCATGTTTTACAATGTCTAGCTTCCCCTGATTCATGCTTCTCATATTTCACATTTCTATATGTGTTGTGCAATTTTGGACTTTCCTTTCACCTCTGAGCATGTCAACAGCTGAATGTCCTTTTGGCTTGAGTCCAGTTGTGTCATTAGCCACGGAGCTTTGTACTTGTCCTCTGCTCTTCCCTAGCAACTTGTTGAGTGCCTTCTGACCTGGGAGTCTCATCTTGTGGCACTATCTCTTGTTTCATTTTGGATTGTCTCATCATAGAGTTTTCAAGGTAAAAGCCTTCAACAGTGGTTTACCATTGCCTTCTTCTATGCAGTATTAACAAGCATTAGCTATGGTGCCACTGCCGTTGTCTCTGAGACATCTTCTGCAAGTGTCACCCCTCACTACTACTGCTGCCCAGTAGCTGTTTGTCACATTTCATCTGGTTCCTCAGCAAAAAGAGATAAAGATGATGATGATATTAGATATAGATATAGACATAGATTAATTACACTGGGGGTGATATCTGGGTGATATTTCGCCTCCCCAAAATAGTACTCTACAGTGAACTTGTCATGGGTCAGCATAAGACGGGCCCTCCAAAAAAGCGATACAAGGAGTCCCTGAAACAACATCCCAGGCTCGGCCAAATTGATCACCAACAATGGTCCGTCCTGGCCTCACATCGGGAGGCATGGAGGCGCACTATCCACAATGCTGCAGCCTTATTTGAGAACTCATGCCGAACAAGTCTTGAAGAGAAACGACAATGCAGAAAGAATCACAACCCGGAAACATCACCCAAGGAGACCTTCTGCTGTGCTTTCTGCAACCAGACTTGTTTATCTCGGATTGGCCTTTTTAGTCATCAGCGCGCTTGCAGTAAGCGGGGGATGAGTCCTTCCTGAACCTTCGTTTGCAAAGAAAAGCCAGAGAGATATCAGGGTATTGCATAAATTAATATATTTAACAAGAGAAAAATAACTTTATCTGAAAGCTGACTGAGAGATTTCAGAAAGTAGTATAAATTTAGCTCTGCCAGCAGGATGATATTTATTTACTGGATTTCTATACCATCTGTCTCCCAAAAGTGGGACTCAAGAGGGTTCATACAAAAATTAAAACAAATACAGATAAAAACAGATAAACAGAGGTGTAAAGAAAGAAAGGCTATCATGCTAAAACATAATTAAACAAATCACAATGTTAAAACAGTACAGTTGGCCCTTCATATTCACTAGGGTTTGGTTCCAGGACTCCCCGTGGATACCAAAATCCGTGAATACTCAAGTCCCATTATATGCAATGGCATAGCAAAATGGTGTCACTTATACAATGGCAAAATCAAGGTTTGCTTTTTTGGATTATTATTTTTTAAGAATATTTTCAAGCCGTGAATACTTAAATCTGTGGATACCAAATCCATGGATATGGAGGGACAACTGTATTGGGTTAAAAAGACATTTTAATTCAATAAGAATGTCCAACAGCAATCTGTTAAAACCACTTTTACAGCCATGAGTCAGTTGTTGAATGCCCACCTGAATGAAAATGCCTTAACTTATCCATGGAGGGATAATGGAGAGGGAACCAGTCTTTCCTCCTTTTGAAAGGGAATTCCACCAGAAATCTCCTGGCACTCTGGAAGCAAGCTCATCCAGCAGAGGTCTTCTGCTGACAACAGTTTGCTGGTGAACCACAATAACGTGGAGCACATCAAGGGTGGGGTATATCAAGATGTGCTAATCCCATACCCCAGCATGTCTGCAACATGCACACAGAAACATTGGCTGAATCCACACTACAGAAATAAAGCAGTTTCAAACTGGATTGTCTCCCACGGCTCCTTCCTATGGAATTCTGGGATTTGTAGTTTGGTGAGGCACCAGCACTCTTTGGCAGAGAAGGCTAAAGACATTGTAAAACTACAAATCCCAGGATTTCATAGGAAAGAGTCATGGCAAATAATACTGTTTCAAACTGCATTATTTCTGTAGTGTGGATTCAGCCCATGACTATGAGGGGAAGAGAAAAAGAAAAAAGTTCCTTCAGTATCACTTTATATCCCATTTTATAAAAAAGCACCAGAATCCTATATCTCCTTTTACTTAACATAGCAGAGGCACTAAGAAGCCCACTTAGGCTGGTGACGCACTGCAAAAATGATACAGTTTGACGCCACTTTTTAACTATCATATCTCCATCCTATGGAATCCTGGGATTTGTAGTTTGTTGTGGCACTAGAGCTCTCTGGCAAAAGAGGCTAAATATCTCACAAAACTACAAATCCCAAAATTCCATAGCATTGAGCCATGACAGTTAAAGTGGTGTCAAACTGCATTATTTTTGCTATGTGACAGCCCCCTATGTGAATTGTGAAGATGTGTATAGGGACAATGGCAAGAGCACTGATGCGCTTTGGTGCCCAATGTGTATCAATCCCATTGCTCATTGGTCACATTGCACTACAATCACTTTACCAGCTCTGCAACAAGGTAATGTAACAGCAGCCCTCTACTGGATATCAACATTGCAAAACTGCTCAGTTCTAATTCCCACATCCGTAAGTCCACTTATGAAGATGTAACTTCCATACAGGATTCCAGACAAGGAAAGTAAACATTAAATGTAACAAAACACAAACCTGTAAATATAACAGACCCTCCAAATCATCATCATCATCGGTTTCTACCAGGTGTTACTCACTGGACTTTTAGACCATCAGTTATTCAGATTCTGTCCAAAATTCTAGGGACTTTTTCAGGCAAGCATCTAAAAATGCTATAATTCCACTATTGAGGAAAGTAGAAACATAGTGGCATTATTACAGTAATTATCTCAGTCCACCACTAGCAGTTTAAGATCAGGGTTTCAACTCATACTATAGTTAGTAACACTTGTCTTCACATTGCCACAGAGTATTAATGCTTCCTGCTGCCCTGCACATGTGCAAGATTTTACCTGTTCTCGTGAGAAGACGTGACTTCATTTAAACACACCAAAAACAAATACATAATAAAAGAACTTCACAAATAAACACTTAAACAAACATAAAATCGTATCAAGCAAAGGCAACAGTTCATTAAAACAGTGTACTGTTGGTCCTCTTCACGTTCTCCCCCAGAAGTTGAAGTACGTGATCTCATTGGGGAAGGGGAAGGGGGAAAGAGGCCTGCCCACTGATGCTGTAATCACACAATTACAGCGGGACATGATTTCTCATGCTTATCAATACTGCAAAAAGAGCTACACTGAGGGCTAGTGACAGCTTTTGCCCGTTAATTAAATGGCACCTGATGAATGGGTGGCGCACGGACTGAGTATGGAAGGATAATGACATCATGCGATAATGGGAGCCCATTTGTGCTACCATACCATTGTAATCACATGATTACAGCCTCGTGTGATAATGTCGTAGGAATCATCAGCCAATGTGGTACAAGCCAAGCAGAGTAGCTTTTTGTAATTGTGTTATTCTGATCCTCTTTGTTTCATTCAGACGTTTTGTCAATCTGTTTGGAATTGCTCCCAGAGCACCTATCCCACTACCAGAACCACAATTGTTTTCTTTTCCCAGAGGTGCTGAATCTCAATTTGTAGGCTTAGATATGAGTTTCATAATTATTTCCCTCTCTTTGATATGATGATGAGAATGATTCATTAATTATAATTTTATTTATTTATTTATTTATTTATTTATGCCCCACTCTTCAGCCACAAGGCTATCAGAGCGGCTTACAAATTGTTTTAAGGAGAATGTTCTGTTTCCTCAAATATGACACCTGATTATGTCCTGAAATGCAAAATACTGTACTTCCAGATTTAACACAGGGAAGAAAGTGTGTGCATTTGTCCAATTATATAATCATCAAATCCTGAAGAAACACACCCTTCAAGTAGCTTTCCCTTGAGCCCAATGTTCCTGTTGGGCTTTTATGAGTAAGAGTCTCCTCCTTATCCTTCAAATATGACGTAAGTGCCAATAATCATTTTCAGGAGTGAAGAATGAGCACATTGATTCAAGGGCTTGAAAATGAAGCCCTACCCCTGCTTGCACCTTGAGCTACTTCATGGGAATGATGAAATCAAATTTCCATGTCCTGTTGCTGCTCCTCCATTCTCCATTCTCCTTCACTTCCCTCAGTCTTCCATAGTTTTCTGTCCTGAACCCATTTCAATTTTTTCTTCCATGATACTTTAAAAAAAAATTCTCCACTCTTCTGCAGAGCTTAGAACTCTTTGCACACTAGCACTTCATGTAACATTGATGTTTCCAGCATATACATGTTGTGGTGTCTTAGGTGAAAATCTGTCAGACTAATTTTCATTCTGTCTTTCAGAATCCCACTGGTATGCTCACCATGTCCCATTCCATATCTTTTTCTGCATATCTTTTCTCATAATTTTTCAAAACGTATGCATTTTACTAATCGATGCATTTTTACACAATTCTCCCATTGTGAAAAGCATCTCTGTGCATTTCAACTATGTGAATTTTAAGTATATGTGTTGTTTTTCTTCACTGCAACATTTCAGAAGACTCAAAAGAAAAAAGCATAACTTTCTAGAGAAAAATAAGCTTTATCCTGTTGCCAGTCTTAGGAACAGAGAAACAGGCATTTTTGTAGGATTATGTAAACCCAATCAATTCATTTTCCATACCTTTAGTTATGGCTGGCTGCTATCATGGTATCACTGATGATTCAGACTTTCGCTAAAGTTCACTTGTTAGTCCTGATCACAGCAAACGCATAGAATCAGTGGTAACTTGTGGCTTGTCTAGACAGGCTATTTACCCTATCTTGCCCCTGTCTTGGAGCCCTGTAGTCCCATTTTGCCCTTGGGCAGTCCTCATGACCCCCAGGGCAGAGACGGAGTAAAGCCTGGAAACATCACCCAAGGAGACCCTCTGCTGTGCTTTCTGCAACCGGACTTGTTTATCTCAGATATATTTTCAGTCATCAGTGTGCTTGCAGAAAGCGCGGGATGAGTCCTTCCTGAATCTTTATTTGTGAAGAAAAGCCAGAGAGAGACTGTTGACGGGCCAAGCCATCAGCAGATCCCCCATTGCAATTTGGTGCTAATATTACCAGCGTGTGAAACCTCAGGCCATTTAACTCTCAGGAATGCAGCGCCAATGGGCGGTCTGGGATGAACACTTCCGAGTGAGATCAGGACAGGTAAGTGATGCACTTTTTATGAACCTTCCCGGGTTACTTGTAAGTTTTAAAGTGCTTAGTGTAACTTTTTTGGAGAGTTGTATTTTACTTTTTATTTTTTAATTTCCTGCGTTCCCATCTTCTCGCGAGAATGGGCGAGATTTCTATCCAGGAAGTGAAGGGAGCTACGTTAGTGCTCTGTTCATTCCTGGGTTGCCTTATCACGCAAGGCAAGGCAAGTGCAGTGGGAAGGGGTATTGTGCCGGGACAGGGGCGGGATTGGAGATTGTGGGACAGGAACACTTTTTGCGTTCCTGTCCGATAATCTCCTTAGTTTGACAGGGATGTTCCCAGTTGAGCCTCTGCTGACCCACTTTCTCAGAAGTTTTAAAATGTCCCACTGTGTCTCTCATCCTCTCTTTCCCCCTTTATCCATTTGTGTGTATGTGTGTATGTGCCTTCAAGTCGCCTGTCAACTTATGGCGACCCCATAAATTTCATATCCTTTTCTAAGGCAAGGAATACTCAAAGGTGGTTTGGCTCACTTCAGTTGCTGCAAACTGAGTTCAAAGTGTAAAAATAGTCTGTGTTCAGTTAATTCAATAGGAGGAACAGGAAGGGCAAAGTTTTGCTTTCCCCAGTGGTTTCATCGAGGTTTTTCTTTCTTTTTTTTTCTTTCTTTTTTCAGGCTTTCCTTAACTTGCTACATAAATTTCAGGGTGGTTCATCTTCCAAAGCAGCCCTCTAGACCATGCACAATTTAACGTAAGATGTTACCAGAGCATAATATATTCTTTGCTTTTTGTTATTGTTCAGTATTCTATTTCAGAGTGGTATAGCATAAATCACCACCTGCTGGTTGCGCTACACCAGCCTTATAATGAACGGTGATGTTGCACAGCCAGTCACCTATCTGAAATTATACCAATGCATGCTCCCACTGCACAACAGGAAATGCAAGCTTGCAAAGGGAACGTAGAGGACGTTATGGATTACAGAATTACTTTTCCATCTGTGATGGTTTAAGACGGGGAACCACTTGCACAATAGTTACTCATGCAGAACTGTACTTCTGCAACCATAGACTACTAAATCCATTGTGCTGGCTGAAAAAGTGCAACTGCTGGCAAAAGGGAACTTACACAGATGTATGTCACCAACAGAATGCATCCAACATCCTCTAGTACATTAAATTTATTCATTTGCACAAGTATTTTTGAATATATTTGAATTACTTTCACAGCCGAGGTTCTTTTAATGTGCAGTTGAACACAAAATGTTCCATTGGAAAAAAATGTGCAGCTTGAAAATTTATAACATGCAATTGGAAAGATGAGAAGGAAAACACACTGAGTGTTTATAAAGCACTGACAGGGTTTATTAGGCAATATTGGTAAAAGTAGCAAAAGCTCAGTGTTGGAGAGGTACCAGTTTTAGAAGCACAAGTTTGAGTCCTGTGGGGAAAGTGCCACTGGTGCAAGTTCTAAGCAAGGAGCAAAGCATTCTCTATTTGCTGAGCTTTTCTTTTCTTTCTTTTAGTTGGGAGGGGGGAGGAAATTTACTTTAAAAAGGTCTGCTTTTTAAAAACCCTGTTGCATGGGACAGGATTAGCTGGTTTAAACCAATCTAGCTTAAACTAGCCAACCAACCTGGTTTAAACTATGGTTTAAAACTTGGTTTAAACTAAATTACTTTAAAAAAACACACTCTATATTATTATTATTATTATTATTATTATTCATTTGTATGTATGTATGTATGTATGTATGTATTAAAAGTCTGGCTATTATTAATATTTCCCAACCTTCTTACTGGAACAACAAAGACTTTTTGAATTTAAACGTTTTAACTTTAATAGTTTATTGGCAGTTTTTCATTGTTATACCAGTATCCAGTGTCAGTTGCTTCTTTTTAATCACTTTATTTTATAGCACAATAAATGCCATTCAGAAACAAATCCTTCAATTAGCATAAGTTCAACCAAAACAACTTGCTTTAAAAGAGCACTTTTAAAAAGAACAATTATTATTTGAGCTAGTGGCCATAACATCTGAACTACATTTTGCTATTTAATTTTCTGATTTAGCCCTATATTGGTTTTAATGCAAAAAAAAAAAAAAAAACCAAAAAAACAACAACCCTGGTTTAAACAACAACAACAGCAAAAAATAGTTTAAAGCAAGTGGGTTTTTTGTGGGGGTTTTCTTTTAAATTCCCCAACTGGCACATGAGCATTTTGCCATGTACAAGTACAGTTGAATAACTGATCTTGATTAGTGATTGCTATTCTTATGCAAATACATTACAGATCACAAAATATGAAGAATTACAACTGGGAGGTTGGCATTCAGTACAGAGACAACCTACATGCTCAGAAGAAATATGCAGTTCAGTTCTGGTGGCTGTATTGTACTAGAGAAAACTATAGAGACTAATAATGGAGATTATCACACTACAGTGTTATAGTGCTATTATTTCACTTTAAGTGCTATGGCTGCCTCCTGTGGAATCCTGGAATTTGCAGTTTAGAAAGGAACTTTTAGAACTCACACCCAGGTAGCTCTTAGTCGTCACTAAACTACAAGCCCCAGAATTACACAGGAGGTAGGCATAGCAGTTAAAGTGGAATAATAGTGCTATAACAGTGTAGTGTTGGGACTGTGCTCTCTAGCTGTTGTTAGACCTATCATTCCATAAAATTGCTTCAGCTGACAACATCTAGAGGACCACAAGTTAGTTCCTGACACAGGCCTCCTGACATAGGAAAAGGTAGAAAAGAACCATAGGCCTCCCAGATTATGGACTTTATCAGATGCACAAAGTATGGAGTCATAATGACACCACATAACAGTGAAAGGGCATGCATATCAGAGGATGTCCCCCTTCCGCGGTTACATCCCTGCCGAAATCCGTACTTTTAAATTGACAGCTGAAGCCATCAATTGATCCCCATGGTGCTTTTTTGCCAGCATTACTGGCGTGTGAAACCACTTATGTTTTTTCCCTTGTACTTACCCCATCAATGGCTGGTCTGGCACGAACACTTCCAGGTGAGATCACAACATCCAAGTACGGTTAGTGACATGACCCTCCCTGGGTTATTTGTAAGTTATTTAGTGTGTTTATGTGCTTCCCTCCCCCACTTTTATAGTGTTGTTTTTGTTTTTGTTTTTGAATTTCCCATGCGATGTAGTCCCGCGATAATCCACGGGATTTCAAAGGCAAAAGTGAACAAAGCTCCATTCACTTCCTCTTTCATTGCTGGAGAAGCCTTTGCCAGGAAAGCAAGGTAAGTGCTGTGATTTTTTTTTTTTAATGCCAGCAAAAGAACGCTTAAAGGGGCTCGTCTGATAAAGTCCTATATGAATAATTCTGCTCTGTGCACTGAGGAGCCTGAACCTTTGTACAATACCAGTAACATAGGTTTTAAGGGATGACAGAAACATGTCAGGGAATCCTAATAATTTCCACTGCAGCGAAAGGTGAGGTAAATTGTGGGTCTAGCTGAGCAAAGCCTCATTGTGGATTCAGAAGGATATGAAATGAATTTTGCAAGCCTATTCCTAATTTCCCACGTTTATTTACTTATTTACTTTTTGCACGGAGCTGTCCACCCAGGGCAGATGCAGAATGTGAAATGTGTACAAATCTCATTTTACCAATGAGGGATTTGGAGGTTTGCATGGGCAGGGGGGGAATCAATTTCATCTCTTAAGAGCAAGTGAACCTTTGCTATAGATGGGGCTGAGCCCAAAGCTTTTGAAGTGAGGGCCTTCCCCCTTTTTCATCTCTTTTTCCTCACCAGTTTTGGGTGACCTTGTGGGATATCCTGCACATTCCCTTACCGGACAATAATACAACCAGCTTAGAAGGGGGATGGGAGATTTTTTGCTAGTCCCCCCTTGTTAGGCTACCTCACTGACCACTTTAATCACAGCTGCATTGACCCAAGTGTCTGCTTCATCAAAAGAAACTGGAGTTCACTGACTATTCTGGGAAAGACAGAGGGAGGGGAAGGGGGTAAGGGGCGGAGCGGGGGTCAGACAGGATGATGGTTTCCATGGTTTCAGCCTTCACTCTTTCCTGGTGATCCCTTCTTCCTCTTCAGCAGCTAATTCCGCCCCCCCCCGCCCCAGCCAAGTCCTGTTCATTGAAATTCACTTTTCCACAGGGAAGACAAAGAGGCCCACATTATGACATGTTAAATCTTTCACCAGTTGAGGTCAATTGAATTGAACCTGCTTACACCAGAATGGATTTTGGGGTGCTAGGGTGTGCATATGAATCCCCATCTCGATTCTGGCTTACTCCTATCTTATAGTATCACATACTGATTTGACCTGGTAGGAATTTTGTGAATCAAAAGACCTATTGAAGAGAAATAATCCTATTCCTTTCCTCTCTCTCTCTCTTTCTTTTCTACATGCCTGCTACATTTTCCCTGTTCACACAGGGCCCGCACAGAGCCAGTCCTATCTTTAGACATAACTGGTAAGTCTGCCTCAGGCAGCAGATGTATGTGGGTACAAAGCAACAAGCTCCCCCTTGACCCCTTGGTCCTTCTGTTGGAAAACAGAGTTCTATGTGGCCCAGGCCCCTAAAACTAGCTTGCATCCTTTACATGTGGTGGAGGATTCTTTCCCATCACCAGTGCTGAAGTAAGTTTCAGCTAACGGTTCCTTTTCCATGTGGAATACTGAATCTCCTCTGCCTCAGGCAGCAAAATATGAGCCACATCGAATCATATTCTAGACAAAAGCATTTTCTTCTCACATCCCATCTAGTCCAATCCTTTCCAGCAGAGGATCTCCTAGATTTAAATCCTAGATTTAAATGCTGGACTTCTGTAAAATTCTGTAACTGCAACACAGGAAGCTGCAGGGTGCATTTTAATGTTTGAGATTGCGCGCATGTGTGTGTGTGTGTGTGCATTCAAGTTGCCAGACAATTTATGGCAATCCCATGAATAAAAGGTGGTTTGCTATTGTTTTCCTCTGAAATATAGCATACAATAACTGGTACTCATTAGCAGTTTCCCATCCAAGTACTAACCAGGACTGGTCCTGCTTAGCTTCCAAAATCAGGCAGGATCTGATGCCTTCAGGGTATTTAGATTAGAATCTGTCAAATCTAGGATTAAAACTCAAATACGGATCATTTAAGCATACTATACATTATTTCCTAATAGTGGTGAGGAATTTTGAATGTATCTTAAAGGAACTTTAATGCAACCAACAAATCCCTTCCCCCCTACCCCATACATGACTGAAATGGTTTTTGTCCCATTAAGGGTGGCTCTGGATTTAGTTGGTGAGGGGAGTTTCAGCATGTAGAAAAGTGTGTGTGTGTGCGTGCGTGTGTGTAAACTGCTTTGCTTTAGTACCAGAAAGTTTACTAGATGGTTTTAAGCAATCCACTATTCTCCCAGCCTCAGTTCATCTGTCTGCAGTATGAGGATTGCAGTATGAAGCATTAGTGAGATAACATATGTGGAAACTCTCCAAACACTCTAAAGTGCTATATAAGTGCCTGTTATTGTTGTTGTCATTGCTGCTGCGACTGCACTGTCTTTTTCCATAGTGGTTGGATATAAACACTCGCTACACATTTTAAATGTCTCTCAGAAATATTCTTCTTCTTGAGAAAGAGTGAACTCAACAGACCTGATGAATACAAATCCCAACACGATAATGGATGAGGCAGGCTCCACTGCCATTAAAATATGAAAAGGATTAAGCTTCTCTTCTCTTTAGGAACCAGAAGAGAAAGTAGAGGTAAAAATACCACCATGTAGGGACTGAAAAGTGAGCTAGCATTGTGAGGACTAAGTGCCTTTAAAAAACACACAACAAATCTGTTGTGAAGACCTCAGCCATGTTTACAAATACGCTGACAGGCATCCTGGGTCCACTCCAGAGCACCACAGCCCCACACAGCTGGCTTGTGTTCAGAGCTTGCCTCCCTCGCATCATAAATCAAAGCAGCAATCCAGAATATGACATAATTGCATTTTGAGCAACATCTTGTTGAGCCATGAGGTACAGAATGGGGAGAGTAGTTGTCCCTGTCCCACTGGGTAATTGCCGCAGTTACAAAAATATTATTGTCTGCTTTGCACTGAACCTCAAGGCAGTTTGTGTAAGAGATGACCACTAAGATTTGCCTTCCCTGGAAACAATTGATTTGATTCAGTAATGCCGCAGTTGCCTGGACAGCTTTATGTGCCATTCGTTATGCAGAGAGAAAGAGAGGAAAAGACTGACACCCCCCTCCCCATTAATATAGGCCTCTGTGTAGGTGTGTCAGGAAGGCCATGGGCTTAGCAGTCTTTCTTCTTCTTGATGGGACATGTATTACCACACTGGATTAACAGTGGACTTTTGAATCCTACTGAAAGGAATGCACTTAATTTATGGCGTTTCCCATTTTCTCCAGTACGCGAAGCGTTTGACAATTTGCTTTTAAAAAATTACTTCCCATGTCCAAAATACACATATGAGAATCACAGTATATCTAATGTTCACCAAGAAAATATTCATCTTTCAACAATGGTGTGTCTTTTAGAAATTGCTGCATGTATTGGCATCCTCAAGTTGCTTTCATACATATGTTTATATGGTGGAATTGCCAGTAAAGCACACCCTTTGCAGAAATGGCAGATATGCTCATCTTCTCCTTGCCAGCTGTGAGGGTCCTCATGTATTGTAATTCATACATTCTACAGCTTAGACTGAAAGAGGAAACTTTTAACATTCTTGAAGGCCCAAACCGATTTGTTCACAGGGATTGTAGTTACTGTAATAGACTAAAGGCACAGCCTTGTATTGTGTGGGATGTGAGGTTTTTTGACCACACAAGAATCTCTTCTGAGGTGTAGTGGTTAAAAGGGAGTTGGAAGATCCAGGTTCATGTGCCCACTGAGCAAGAAAAATTGTTGGTTGATCTTGAGCCAGTCTGTCCCTCTCACCCTATCCTACCTTGAAGGGTTGTTGTGAGGATAAACTGTGTGTTGTGAAAAGAGTTATACCTATATGTTGCCTTGAACCCACTGCAGGAATTTGGGGGGGCAGTATAAATGAAGTGTGTGTGTGTGTGTGTGTGTGTGTATCAAGGCACTTCCTACATTGAATGTGCAATAGGAATAAGCACACCTTGTAAAAAGCAAGGGCAGGGGAGAATCACGCCAGCCAAGAGGGGCTTTCCTTTAGGAGGTCCCCTTCGAATTACAGCACACACACACCCAGAACTGTGCAACAGGTGCTCTTTCAATCTCTCTTTCTCACAGGCACATGGATTCACACAGAGAGACCTCTAATTTCCCTAAAATAAGATCAATATTGTAGAGAAGCATTCCTGATATGAATTTTTGGGTCTTCCTTTAAGTTCTGGTTTTTGTTTGTGTTTGAGATTTGAATAAACATTATATCTCAAGGTTTAGTTTTACTGGCTTTCTTCTCTCCATTCCGTCCTTTTGATTTACTAATCCTCTGTATGTGTCAGGGCTGCACAGTGCCACAGGAAAGGAACTGTAGCTTGAAGAGGCCAAATATTGGAAGAGATTTTACTATCTGTTTGCTTTAAAAGAAGGGCTTGTTTTCCTGTTCCACTATCCCATTTACATTAACAATGCAAACATACATATATCTACTCAGGAGTAAGACCCAATGGGTTCGGTGCAACTTATAAGGTTTTTTGGGGTATGTCCGCAGCAAAAGGAAGAAGAAGAAAATGGTAGGCCACTACGTGGAGAAGATGGCAAAATGCTAACAAAGGCAGAATTACTTAATACCTTCCTTGCCTCAGTGTTTTCAGAAAAGGAAAAGGGTGATCACCCTGAGAATAATGGAACAGAGGACACAATAGGGGAAATCCAGCACAGAATAGGTAAAGAGGTAGTATAGGAATACCTTCTCAAACTAAATGAATTTAAATCTCCAGGACCAGATGAATTACATCCGAGGGTATTAAAAGAGCTGGCAAATGTAATCTCAGAGCCATTGGCAATTATCTCTGAGAACTGGAGAACAGGAGAAGTCTCAGCAGACTGGAGGAGGGCAAATGTTGTCCCCATCTTCAAAGAGGGGAAAAAAAGAGGATCCTAACAATTATCGTCCAGTTAGCCTGACATCAATACCAGGGAAGATTCTAGAGCAGATCATTAAACAGAGAGTCTGTGAACATTTAGAACATTTAGAAGAATTCTGTCACCAGAATTACAAAAAGTCAAAATGGGTTTCAGAGAAACAAGTCATGCCAGACTCATCTGATCTCTTTTTTTTGATAAAATTACCAGCTTGGTAGATGAAGGGAACACTGTGGATATCACATACCTTGATTTCAGTAAGGCCTTTGACAAGGTTCCCCATGACAGTCTTGCAAATAAGCTTGGATTTGTTCAATGGATTTGTAATCGGTTGACTGGCCAAACCCAAAGGGTGCTCAGCAGTATCTCCTCTTCATCTTGGAAAGATGTGACCAGTGGGGTGCCACAGGGTTCTATCCTGGGCCCAGTGCTATTCAACATCTTTAACAATGACTTGGATAATGGAATTAGGGGCATACCTATCAAATTTGCAGATGCCACCAAGTTAGGTAGAGTAGCTAATACCCTAGAGGACAGGATCAAAATTCAAGATGACCTGAATAGACTAGAAAGCTGGGCCAAAGCTAACAAAATGAAATTCAATACGGACAAATGTAAGGTACTGCACTTAGGGTGGGAAAACGAAATGCATAGATATAGGATGGGGGAGACCTGGCTGAACGAGACTACGGAGATTTTCAGACTACACTGTTATAGTGTTACTATTCCACTTTAAGTGCTCTGGCTTCCACCTGTGGAATTCTGGTGTTTGTAGTGTAGTGAGGCCTAAGATCTCTCTGGATGAGAGTTGTAAATGCTCTTCCCTAAACTACAAATCCCAGGATTCAAGAGGATACAGCCATAGCAAATAAAGTGGAATAGTAACACTATGACAGTGTTGTCTGAAAATCTCCTAAATGTGAAAGGGATCTAAGAGTCCTAGTCGACCACAAGTTGAACATGAGTCAACAGTGTGATGTGGCAGCTAAAAAGGCCAATGTGATTTTGGGCTGCATCAATAGAAGTATAGTGTCTAGATCAAGGGAAGTAATAGTGCCACTCTATTCTGTCTTGGTCAGGCCTTACCTAGAATACCATGTCCAGTTCTGGGTACCACAATTCAAAAAGGATATTGACAAATTGGAGCATGTCCAGAGGAGGGTGACAAAATGGTGAAAGGTCTGGAAACCATGCCTTATGAGGAAAGACTTCGGGAGCTGGGTATGTATAGCCTGGAAAAAAGACGGTTAAGGGGCGATATGATAGCCCTGTTTAAGTATTTGAAGGGGTGTCACATTGAGGATGGAGCAGGCTTGTTTTCTGCTGCTCCAGAGACTAGAACATGGAACAATGGATGCAAGCTCTAGGAACAGAGATTCCACCTCAACATTAGGAGGAACTTTCTGACAGTAAGAGCTGTTCGGCAGTGGAACACATTCCCTCGGAGCGTGGTAGGATCTCCTTCCTTGGAGGTCTTTAAACAGAAGCTGGATGGCCATCTGTCAGGGATGCTTTGATTATGATTTCCTGCATGGCAGGGGGTTGGACTGGATGGCCCTTGTGGTCTCTTCCAACTCTACAATTCTATGATTCTATGATTCTATGAAATATGTACATGACTGTAGTCTGAGACATTCTAAAAGGTCATTGGAATGCATACGTGTCTTTGTAACAATCAGGTTTTCCAACTAATATCTTTTCTAACTAATTACATTACATTCATCTCCTGGAGCTAAAAATATGGACTGGAATTCTACATTTGTGTAACTAAGCAATGTCCCCTGGCCTGACCTTTCCAAAGCTTTGTTAATGGTCATCAGCCATGCTGAGGGAAGGAGGTATATTCTGTTGGTAATCGAGGCACGGTTTAACTTTGTGCTGCTTTTAGCTTGTACAGTTTTAAACAGGTTGTTAGCTGCCTTGAGTCCCATTGGTGGGAGAAAGGTATGATATAAATGAATATGATGATGATGATGATGATGATGATGATGATGTTTCCACCCCCTCCCACCAGCAAGCAAGACTGTGACAGATGTCCTTCTTCTGACTGTTACGCCTTGCCCACTGGCAGGGGTAGTTGAAATGTCATCCACGCATGCCCCAATTGCCAGCAACACATATCTCCTTCTCTCAGTGCAACTGATGCTTGCTAAAGTAGGTTGGGATGGCAGTTACAATGATGGCAATAATGCCACAATTGTGACTACATAGGATTGTGAATAGTAATGGATGGGTAACTCGAGCTTACACACATGTACATAACTGTCAGCCATGATACATTAATTTCGGCCCACTCCATTCATATTTTAATACCAAACCTGTGAAGTAGATCAGACTGAGAAGCTACAATTGGTTAAAGGTGGCCACGTGAGTGTTATATCATGGAAAAGCTAGGACTTGACCTATAATGTGCATTGGGCAGAGGGGGTGGGCATGAACACAGGGCTTGTCTATATGGTGAAAATAATCCTAATGGGATGCGAATGGAAGAATTCAAAAGGGGGGGGGCAGACAAATCCACCTTAAACTCCATCTGGGAAGCCGCCATGTTGGATTTTTGGCTAAATGATAGTCTGGTATGTTGATAAAACGGAGATCTTATAATACTCTCTCTTTTTTTCCTTTCCTTTTTGTAAATAAAAAATATCACACCTGCTCACCATGGTAAATTGTTCTTTTAAAAAAATTGGCTGTGGCAGATTTAAAAGCATGAGTAATTTACTCGCAGCCACCATCTTGGCTGGGGTCATGCATAGTTTAGGGGGGCTATTTTGACTGTTAAGACCAGTCGCAGCACTGCGAATGGCTGCTTTTTCAGTTGTGTTCATATTTTTCCCCCTCATATAGATGGGACCACAGAATTCATACAATTAATCTGAGAAAAAGTTGTACAGTAACTTTGAGCAGGTCAGATATAATCATTTTGATTTTAGAATGATGTATTATATAGTATTATATTTATTGTTAATCATGACAGTCACACACATGCACACTTAAAGAATACTGTATTTAATGAATTGTATTTTTTCCCCAGGCTTTCCTAAAGTCAGTACATAAATCCCAGGATTTCTCTGCTTAAAACAGTGGTTTTGTGCATTTCTCCTCATTCATAACTTTTGCCCTCTTCTTGCTTGGCCACATCCTTTAGACCACACTCTGATGTTTAGCCATACTGTGCAATGTTGGAGGATATGCTGCCACACCTATATTACGGATGTCATCTACACTGATGTAGTTACAGAGCCAATGGGATAATGGCCTATATATTTCACAAAGTTGCTGTTTGACCTTTACTGAAAACAATGCTGGTAAAGGAATAAAAAGGCTTGTTTGAAGCAGCCCAGGTAGAGTTCTTGATTATTGACAGATGGGTACATTACTTGAAGGAACACTTCAGGCAATGAAGATACTCTTTGTAAGCTTGTGGCTTTTGAGGTATTGAAAGAATTCTTAAAATTGTGTCTCTGTGAGAATAATGAATGTGCCATAAAAAAACCCCAGCACTTCAGAAAATGGAACCCATTTGATACCACAGGCATGTTTTTACTACACAAGGGATATGTGAGAATATGTATGGCTATGGGATGGGTTTTGGTCAAGATAACTTCACAGAATTCCTTCCGCTTATCTAATTCTCCATTCCCAAAACATACCTCTCAGTCTGAGTGCCCCAAGCCACTATTTGTTAAGCCCTGCCAAAAGATAGCTGATAGCTGGTAACATTCTGGTGACGTCTTTCAGTGGGCTCTAGGGTGGTCTAAGAAAGCATTGGTGGATAAGCAGAGAAAAGTAATATTTGTTTTCCACATTGGACACAGGGAAGGGGCAAGGCAGGTTTATATGCATAGCAGAAAGTTAGCTAGAGCTGGTGAAGGGTCAGAAAATGAGGTGGAGCATTGACTTGGCTGTCTGAAGGACATCCTGGAAGACTATGGATTCCACTATACATCTGATGGAGAACAGGAATCTTCAGGTGTGTTAATCCTCTGTACCCCATCTTGTGCTTTCCTGTCTATCTACAGTAGGACCCCCGTATCTGCTGATTCATTATCCACTGATTCAGTTATCTGCAGGACACAAAAAGCACACCTACCATAGAGTCTTCCTAGAAAATGCATCCTCTCTTGCCATTTTCCAGGTCCTCCAAGGCAACTCTATGATATATTAAACCAGAAGTCCCATTATTTTCAATGGCATTAGCTGTTATCCGCTGTTTTCAGTATCCACAGCCCACCCCCAGAAACAATACCCCATGGAAACAGGGGTCCTTCTATATATTTTTCATCACAGCAATTCCTTAAGCCTCTGATGACCTACGTTTGAGGCAGGCATGCACAACTGCAGCTGAGGCGGGGCCCCAAATTTATACCCACACACCCACATCAGGCTGCAGTGTGGGCCACACTTTCCACATTATTGTTCGACGGAAACTGAACCCTCAGGAATTGCTGTAGTCCTGAAACTTCTAACTGCTCAGAGAGGGGGTGCCCACATATAGCAACCTTTTTAGTCTGACTCCTATTATTAGTTCTGACTAGAGCAGACCCACTGAATTAATGGGGTGCATCTATGTGTTGACTTCCCATTTACCAATTGATTCAGTGGATCAACATTAGATTAAGACTAGCAATTTTCTTATCAAATCCTTGCTCAATCTAGTTCAGAAATATTTTTTGAACAAATACATTTTCACAGGAACCACTCCCAGGAAGCCAGGTGTGTAGAAGGAACACCAAAGAAAGATTACAGTTTGGGAAGGGGGCAGGAATCAGAAAGCACACAACATAGACACTATTTTTATATAGGAACAATTCAGAACAATTCCCCCTGTGACAGTCAATAGCATAGTTATTTTTAGTGAGGAAATGTGTACAATAACAAAGATGTAAATTAAGTTATTTGCAACCATTGCAGTGAGATGCAGTATGGACCTGTCTTCATGGCAAAAAAACTCCTCACGGAATGCAAGGAGAACCCTCCCTGTCTAAATGGCAAGCTGTGTTCCATCGTTTTGTGAAGTAGGGAGTCCCAAAACATTTTTTAAAAAGGCTTTTCACAGAGTTTTTAAGAAACTTCCTTATTGGGACAAGCAATTTGATATGAATTTCTGTCCCATGTGAGAGGAAGCACAAAGCTGATTGGCTGGACAAGCTTGGGGAGGGCTTGCTAACAGGGCAATGTCCAGCGCTTCCATGTTTGATTTTCACCTTAGCAAGCAAGTGCTAAGGTGAGAAAATGGGGTGTTGTTTCTTTACCTTTTTATTGCAAAAGCAAAATATTGCTCCAGGGCACAGTGTAAATAGTTTTTCTTTTTTTTAATGGTGGTGGCAGATTACAATAGGAAAAATGCAAGTAATTTACTCACAGCAACCGCAGGCATGCAGAGCTTTTGGGGACACAAAAACTATTAGGACAAGTCACTGCTGCTGCGAAATGCCATTACTGTGGGTCACTCCGGGTTTTTGCAGGGCTGGCACAGACGAGCCTTTTGTGAATCTCAATGTACATACTGCAGCTTGTAGTCTTTATTGATACAGAGGGAGGCAGTACAATACGAAAACAATTTTAAAAGTGAGCAACAGCAGCAACATAGGGCCCTACAATTTTGTCATTTTATGATTTCTAGTGGTTTCTCTATAAAAGCAAATGTTCAGAGGTTTTGCAGTCTACTTGTCTTGTGCTGAAACACATACCTCTCCAGATTTTTAAAAGAAAAGTAAAAAGCAAAATGGCAACATGCTGTTATATGATTCCACATATCCTCCAACATTTCATAGATGAAAACAATAAAACATGTCACCAAGAAATAGGAGAGTGTAGTCAAGATGGCAAAGTTATTAGTGAGGAAGAAACACATGGAACATATGTGGCCAAGCAACACCAGAGTATGGTTAAGATAGAAAAAGTTATTAAAGAGGAAGAACTTGTGAGCTAGGAGAGGTTGCAGCTGTTTGCTTTTGCCTGAGCTTCCTGGGAAGGGCAAGATTCTTCCCCTCCTTCCCTTTCCTCCCTGCTGTGTTAATTGAGTGCAAGCTACTTTTGTACTTTGAACTCAGTTTGCAGCAACTGAAGTACAGTAAACTGAGGACAAAGTTGAAAAGTGGGAGGAAGCTAAAGAAACTGGGACTTTTTAAAAAGCAACTGAAAAATGGGATGGCAGAGGATTAATTAGGACTATCCTTGTCAAATCAGGACAGTTGGAGGGTTTGGTGGCATTCCTGCTGGATGAGGGGTTTTTTGAACTCTTACACAAAGTATTAAATGCAGATGTGGCATATTTTGCTTTACCATGCAGATATGTGCTCCATTCATGTCTCCATCATTCCCCTCTTCAAAAGCAGATGTTATCTTTAATACTCATGTAACAAATCCAAAGCCCTTGAACTCAAGACCCAGCTTTGAAGGATTAGAAAGGGACCATTTTTTCCATAGCAGAACATTACCCAATTGTTTGGAATGTGGCTGTAGAAATCCAACAGTGTTTCTCAGTTAAGGTAGAATAAACTGATTATATGGAACTTCATATTGTGAAAACATAAATGTGGATTCTATATTATGGTCCAATATGATATAATATAAATACATTAATGTACTAACCCTAGTGGAAGAGAGAAGAAGTAGAAAATGGAAAATTAGTAAGTGTACAAAGATTCAATAGCAGCAGAATTTTCACTGTATTTCAGCCATAACATTATTTTGTCATTAGCAAGATGATTTTACACTTCAGTCTTCACATTTCAGACCTTCATGTGGTATATTGCTTTTCAGAATACAGGTTTCACATTCAGAAATATGCAGGACTTTGACTTTTTGATGCTTGAAAAGGCCCCCCATATTGTATTCTTTGTATTTTTTATGCCATTAGCATCTGCATATCCAAAAAAACTGTTGAGTTATTGTTGACATGTTCGTTTGCCCAAAGAGAAGATAAAGATAAATGAAGAGCTTTTGGTTATTCAAGGGTGTTTTCACCCTGATTGACTTGTTAATCTCTTATGTAGTTCTGAGGTCGAAAAACAGACTCAGTTAACTGCAGAACATGTGCTTTTGTAAACAAGTTCTAGAATGGATCAGTGCACTAGGGCTATCCCTTGATCACAGAGGAACAACAGGTCTACCCCAAAGTTTCTTGTATCAGCCAATGGGCATGTGTGGATGTCATGACAAGTTGACACATCCTACCCTCAAGCAGGAATGGCTAAACCAACCATGAACCTTCTGGTTATGATGTGTTTATCATGACATCTGAACACACTGTTCTGGTTAGTCTCTCTCTTGATAAGCCAGAGAAACAATACTTGGGGCCCATCTACACAAGGGGAAAAATCCAAAGTACCTTGTAATATTGGCATCTCGCAGCAGCAGCAACATGTCTAAATGTTTTTTCTGGCCTCGGAAGCCCCCATAAGCCTTGCATTCCTGATGGTGGCCACAAGTGATTTACTCACATTAGTTCTTCACTGCCACGGTGTGTTTTTGTTTTTGTTTTTGAAGTCATCCCAAGGTGCACTGGTATGATAGAATTATACTCCAATTTTATAAGGAAGCAAAACAGAAAATATTGATCTTTTTTATCGCCTTAGTGAGCGATCACTAGGCAAAAATTCAACATGGCAGCAGCAGGCGCTTGCCTTGCTAACAAGCCCCACCCCCGCTCTTGCCTGGCCAATCAGCTTTGTACTTCCCTTCAAGTTTTTTATTGTTCTATAGTCCAAATGGAAAAAAAATGCACACCTGCCTCACAGTTTGTGAAAAAGTACAGGGAAATCTGCGAAGGCTTTTACCCCGTTTTTGCCATTTTGGGCCCCCCTCCTTCAGAATAGTGTGGATTTTGTGCTGGATCCCTTTTAGACAGGCAGGATTCCCAGAGAATTCCATGAAGGGTATTTTCACTGTTTAGATGGGCCCTTGGTTTATTCTTGATTTATTTCTCTGCCTGAACCTTGACAGCTTGCACCAGTACAATGCTCATAAACAAAAAGCCAGGTTCCCTCAGATGTGTAAACCAGGCCGTTGATTCAGCATTGTCAGTCAGGTGGCATCGTCTTTTTGCCAGGAGGTACCATGGAGGGTTTTAAAAGAGAAAACATCTTTGTTACATGAATGGATAGACTGAATTCTGAATGTTTTTACCAGCATGCCTCTGTGACTGACACTTAATAGGATGGGAATCACATTTCTATTTGCTTTAATATTTCTTGGAAATCTAGAAGCTTGATTTTGTGTCTGGACAAGCTTTCAACGAGAGTTATAAGCACAATGTTGACAAGGCCATTAGTAAGTCTGCAAGCATAATTTTTGGCAAGCTTGATGGGCTTTCCAATTTTAATTGTATTTTTTCCCCTTACAAAAACATTTGCTTTTACAGCTCATAGATTTGTAGTTGAGAAAGGGATAGGAATCATGGGTGTGTTTATAGAAACATATTGTGAAGGAAGAAAGAAAGAAAGAAAGAAAGAAAGAAAGAAAGAAAGAAAGAAACTGAAGAAATGCCTAGAGAACTCAATTAATGCATTGACTACACTTCACAAAGTTCAGTGAATAATATGGTTTGCTCTTTGCAGGAGTATATGGTGTGAGTGAAGGTGTTGGATTACGTGCCAGAGTGGGATGGTTATGTGTGTGATAGATGTGTGTTGCATTGGATGAGCATGGGAAACTCATGCTGGATTCCAGGGACAACTCCCTCCCTTGACTAATTTTTAAATGGCAACAAGTTTGTAATCACTGTGTGAGTCTCCAAAGCAAGAATTCCTAAGAGGTAATTGGCTTTGTCGGTCTGTTGAGTGCGCCCAGCCTTGATCTCTTCAATTCCTGCATGCAAGTACCTTCTCTCACATCAACAGGCCACTAAGAGGGAAGCTTGCTGGCTGGCTGGCTGAATAGGGACATGTGCACAGAAAGCACACGTCTCTTGTGATCTCAGTTCCATGGCAGTAAGTTCAACAGATGATTGGTGATACTGGATTCTCTGCAGCTACACAAGGAGATCAATAATTGTGATCAATAATCATGAGAAAAGAGGCCCCATAAGGTGTCCCTCAGATTCTTTATTCTGTCATCTAGATCCCTTAGTCCAATTCAAGATATTGTATATCCCATTCAAGGGACAGCAGTGTCTATTAACTGCAGCTTGGAAACATTACATCTTGGATGATGGCTCTGAGAATCCCCTAGCCAATGAGAGATTCCACAAGCTGTTGCCCCAAAAGTAACTTTTCCCATGTGTTGGCATTACTAATTTCACAGTCCATATTCTTCTCTCATAGCTTCATGGATTTGCCCACTTCTTTTGCTGCTGCTCCCTGCTGTGTTCCTCTTATATTACACCAACAAATCTCTCTTTCCAGTTTCTGGAGATTTTCACACGCCTAAAATACCCCCCCGAAGAAATCAGGACAGAAATATTTCTGTCCCAGAAGTAGCGCCGCGGTTCGCACACCCAGTCCCCTCTCCCGATATGCCGTCGTTGTCACGCTGGGTTATTTCTTCCCTCTTCCAGAATATTTTATTAACGGTGAACTCCCGTTAGTAAAATATTCTGGAAGAGGGAAGAAATAACCCAGTGTGATGACGACGGCATATCGGGAGAGGGGACTGGGCGTGCGAACTGCGGCGCTGCTTCCGGGACAGAAATATTTCTGTCCCGATTTCTTCAGGGGGTATTTTACGCATGTGAAAATCTCCACTGTACACTTAATGGGAGGTGGTTCTGATTTCCTTGAAAAAACATTAGCAGTTAAATAACATGAAAGTTATACCTCAGTAAAACTGCACCCACATCCCAAACATATTCATAGATTTGGCATCAGAAAGGGCAATGTTCAGAAACAAGTGGAAGAAGTTTTCAGACTCCCCAGAGACTTTCTTACCTATCTTAGCATGTTCATATTTAAACAAGGAACTTGAAAGGGACAGTCTAGCATCAAACTGTGTGTGTGGGGGGGGAACCCTACTTATGAAGGTGTTCACTTCTATCACATGTGGCCTTTCATCATGCTAAGTTTTATTTTATTATTAGCACTATAAGTGCTAATTAGTTTAGCAGTGCCAGGATGTTTGTGCTATCATCAACATTGCTTTGTGAATGGTCACTGTGTTTCACACATATTTAAGCTTTGATGGAATGTCTGTAATTTTTTTGCATTACATTTGCCCGTGACATCACTGTGCATATGTGTGTAGGTATGTATTGTCTTCAGCCAACTTAGAATAAGACTTTTTGCATCTGACAAAGTGGACTGTAGTCCATGAAAGCTCATAATGAATGTGTATCATATCATGAAAATTTGTTTTTCTTTAAGGCGCCACAAGACACCTCATTAGTTTGGAAAATGTAGATATCACCACACACGTTGTAAGATGTGTACAACATTGGTTAACAAGGGGGTGTTGCTACCCGAGAAAAGTAGGTAGGAATATTCCTTGGGGATCACTCTCAGGACCTATGTTAGTTAATATTTTGATAAGTGGCCTATGGGGTTGTTAATGCAATTTGTAGAGGATACAAGAGGCATTTATCCAGAGAATGGTCAGGAATGGGTTATACAAAGAAAGCTCAGGAAATGTAGCAAAGTGAATTGAATGACTTCATACACTGGAGTAAAATATAATGAATGAAATTTAATAGTGCCAAATATAAGATTATAAATTTGACGGCATCAGTTCAGATTACTGCAATTGGCTTTGATGGAAACTAAGTAGGAGAGAGAATGCAAAGCACTGGTTCTTCACAACTTGACTGTGAGCCATCCATGTCATGCAGCTGCAAAAAAAGCGAACTTCATTCTTAGGGCATTTGTTCACGTGAAGTTTAATGTGGTTCTTACTTCAGTCATTTTATAATAAGAATGCAAAATGTATATTGCTCTGAATGCTCATTTGTCAAATAAACTCAAAGGCAATATAACTCTTATATAAGAAAGTTCCCTTGGATTAGGTGTGATATTTGCAGCAGAAATCAAGAAGTCCTCTCCATTGACGCCCCCTTGTCGTGGGAGAGAGGCTTGCGTACCCTAATGATGTTTTGAGCTATGCTGGCGGTGGCATAATAGCCACTGGTAGGGTCTCCCATGCCAGACAGGTCAAAACCAAAGGGTCTGACAAAGAGCGTCAAAGGGCAGGATGGGCTCTCTAGCCTTATGGCAACCATCCTAGGAGAAGGAAAACTCTAATCGGCAGGCCTTTCCTAATTAGATCCCGGCCTCAGGGGATCCTGGCCTCTTCTAGCCTGCTGGCCATTTATTATATTTTATTGTATTTATAGTTTTAAATGTGATTTTAGATTAGTTGTTTTTAATTTATATTTGTTTAATGTTTTTTTTATGGGGGAGGGTGGGAGTGGGGGTGTTTAGGGATTTTATTTGTATTGTATTTTAAATTTTGTAAGCTGCCCCGATTGTTTTAACAGAGGGGCGGGGTATAAATAAATTTTATTATTTATTATTATTATTATTAATCCCAAACCCGGGCAGATGGTGCTTGTCCAACCCTGTAAGGTCAACCATCTAAGAGAAGGAAACTCTAATGAAACCTACGGCCCGAGGACCTTGCTGCTAAGTCCATGCTTGCAAGGCCATGGCAGATGAATCTCTGGTTTAAAGGGTGAGGCCAGTTCTGTGCACGCTGTGTTCCACCAGACAAATCCATTGCACAGGCTCGAAAGACAAATCCAATCCCCCCCACCAAAAAAGCCCTGTAGCGATAGGCGAGGGATGGAACCAGCAGGTGTAAAGATGCACTGGAAGCCGCAGACCCAACCCTGCATGCAGGCGGTTCAGGAATTTGGTTGCTCGAGGCTGACCCGGGAGATGACAGTCTTGTTCGGCAGCATCCTGAATGACCAAGCAGCCTTTTTTAAGGAGAGCACTGCTTGATCCATATGGAGAGGGGCCTAGAAAAGGTGGCCTAACAAAAGCTCATCCCCAACTACCTGGTTGGCTAGTTGCGGCCAACAGGATTCTTCTGATGCGGTCAAACCAAGGCAAAGAAACAAAGGCGCACACTGACTTCCAAAGGTGTAAATAAACTGACGCTTGCATGCTGGAACATCAGAACCAGGGCCGGTTTAAGGAATTTTGGGGCCCCCTGCAATGCTTTACTTTGGGGCCCCCATATGACTTGAAGGCACATGGGCAAGAAAGAAAGAAAGAAGCCCTTTCTGAGGGAGACAACCCTCAAATTCCCTGTCTCTCTCTCTCACACACACACTCACCCTCTCCGATGTGCCTCTCCCTCCAGCTTCTGCCACGGAGGGCTGCTGTTTCTTTCTCTTTCTCTTTAGTTTTGGAGAGGCTGTTTTGTTTTTTTTAAAAAAAAAAGCTGCAGGTTTTTGGAGGAGGAGGGTAAGAGGGGGCTCCTCCCAGCTGTCTCCTGGCTGTTCCTTCGTCAGATTAAGGAGGCGAACACGGGGCCCTCTCTTGACCTCGGGGCCCCCTTTTGACCTCGGGGCCCCCTGCCAATGCTGATTTGGCAGACAGGTTAAACCGGCCCTGATCAGAACCATGCGAGACTCTGAAAATAGTAGACGGCCTGAGCGTCGTTCTGCTCTAATAGCCCATGAACTATCATGGCTTAATATTGACATCGCTGCTCTTAGTGAAGTTCGTCTCCATGAGGAAGGCAGCCTTAAAGAACACGGCGTCGGCTACACACTTTACTGGTCTGGCAAACCCAAAACCGAAAAACATCTTTCAGGGGTAGGCTTCATGATTAAAAACTCCATTGCCTCCAAACTCGAAACCTTGCCAACAGGACACTCGGATCGCATTATTTCCTTACGCCTCCCACATGTTGTTCTCTTTAGTATATATGCCCCAACTATGCAAGCCGACCCTGTAGAGAACGGCAAATTCTACACAGACCTACACCAACTCATACAAAAAGTCCCTGTAGAAGATAAAATTATTATCCTTGGTGACTTCAATGCCACAGTAGGAAAGAACTCAGAAGCCTGGAAAGGTGTCTTAGGCAAGCATGGTGTTGGAAATTGCAATGATAACGGATGCCTCCTGCTAGAGTTCTGTGCAGAACAACAGCTGACTATTACAAACACTATCTTTCAGCAGAAAGACAGCTTGAAGACAACCTGGATGCATCCCCGATCCAAACATTGGCACCTCATTGACTATGTTCTAGTCCGCCAGAGAAACATTTGCGATGTCGGTCATACTCGAGTGATGCCCAGTGCAGAATGCCAGACAGATCATCGCCTCATCAGATGTAAACTAAATCTTCATCTTAAGTTCAAACCTAAGAGGGGTGGCATCTTAAAGAGGAGACTCCAAGTCAACAATCTTCAACAAGCTACCATGAGAGACAACTTCCAGGCAAACCTGCAAACAAAACTTGAAGACCATCCTACAGATCCTTCTCCTACAGTGCTTTGGCAACATATCAAAAACAGTATCCTCCAGTCTTCGGAAGAATCCCTCGGGTTCTCCCACAAGAAAAGCCAGGACTGGTTTGATGAAAACAACCAAGAGATCCAGGAGCTGTTGGCAAAGAAGAGAACTGCTCACCAGGCACACCTTGCCCAGCCAACTTGCCACGTAAGAAAAGCAGCTTTCCGTCTCACATGTAGTAAACTTCAACAAAAACTCTGAGACATGCAGAACAAGTGGTGGATCAATATAGCAGAAAAGACACAACGCTGTGCAGATCTGGGTGATTCTAGAGGATTCTATGAAGCTCTTAAGACAGTGTTTGGACCTACTTATCAGGTTCAAAGCTCCTTATTCAGTACAGATGGTCAAACATTAATTACTGATAAAGCCTCCATCCTGAATCGATGGGCTGAACATTTTCAAAGTCTCTTTAGAGCCAACCGAGTAGTCCAAGACTCAGCTATCTGACATATGATACAAAAACCGATGAAAAATTAATTAGACATAGCTCCCACTTTGGAAGAGACCCTTAAGGCCATACAGCAGTTGAACAACGGCAAGGCAGCTGGGATTGATGGAATCCCACCTGAAGTTTGGAAACACGGAGGTCATGTACTCCATGTTAAATTCCACGGACTCCTTGTAAATTGCTGGGGAAAGGGGGAACTGCCATCAGATCTCCAAGATGGAGTCATCATCACCCTGTACAAGAAAAAAGGAGCAAAATCCGATTTCTCAAACTATTGAGGCATAACACTGCTCTCTATTGCTGGAAAAATCCTTGCAAGGATACTCCTGAACAGATTAGTTCCTGCCATTGCCGAAGAACTTCTTCCTAAAAGCCAATGTGGCTTCAGAGCCAATAGGAGTACTACAGATATGGTATTTGCCCTTAGACAACTGCAAGAGAAATGTAGAGAGCAGAACAAGGGTCTCTATGTAACATTTGTCAACCTCACCAAAGCCTTCGACATTGTGAGTACAAAAGGGCTGTGGCAGATCCTGGAAAGACTAGGATGTCCCCCCATCTTGCTACACGAGCGCCAGCACAGTCAAGTCAGATATGGCGATGCTCTTTCAGAGCCCTTTCTAATAACTCATGGAGTGAAGCAAGGTTGTGTTCTTGCGCCAACTTTATTTACAATCTTCTTCAGCATGATGCTCCAAAGGGCTATGGCAGAGCTCGAAGAAGACAATGGCATCTATATACGTTACTGTACTGATGGTAGCTTGTTTAACTAAAGCCGTCGGAGGGCTCACACTAAGACTCTAAACTATCTAATCTGTGAGCTGCTCTTTGCTGACGATGCTGCCCTTGTTGCCCACACAGAAGCAGCTCTGCAGTGCGTAACATCCTGCTTCGCAACAGCTGCAGAGCTGTTTGGGCTGGAAGTCAACCTGAAGAAAACAGAAGTTCTTTACCAGCCTGCACCACAAGATGAGCACCACCATCCCCACATTGCCGTCGGCAATTCTGTGCTTAAGTCTGTTCAGCAGTTCACCTACCTGGGAAGCATCATCTCCGCAGATGCCAAGATTGACAAAGAGATCGATCACAGATTAGCAAAGGCACATAGCGCACTTGGAAGACTTTACAAAAGAGTCTGGAGTAATAAACACCTGAGGCGAAACACAAAAATCAGTGTGTATAGAGCCATTGTACTGTCTATTCTCCTTTATGGATCTGAAACATTGGTCACCTATCACCACCACTTACAACTCCTCAAACGCTTCCACCAGCGCTGTTTACGCACAATCCTAAATATACACTGGACTGGCTATGTGACAAATGTTGCTGTCCTTGAGCAAGCAGGGCTCACCAGCATTGAAGCCATGATATTGAGAACACAGCTGCGCTGGGCAGGGCAGGTGCCTAGGATGGAGGACCATCGCCTCCCCAAAATAGTACTCTACGGTGAACTCGCCATGGGTCAGCGTAAGAGGGGCACTCCAAAGAAGCGATACAAGGACTCCCTGAAACAACATCTCAGGCTTGGCCAAGCTGATCACCAACAATGGTCCGCCCTGGCCTCACATTGGGAGGCATGGAGACACACTATCCACAATCCTGCAGCCTTATTTGAGAACTCACGCCGAACAAGTCTTGAAGAGAAACGGCAACGCAGAAAGAATCACAACCCGGTAACATCACCCAAGGAAACCTTCTGCTGTGCTTTCTGCAATCGGACTTGTCTATCTCGGATTGGCCTTTTTAGTCATCAGCGTGCTTGCAGAAAATGCGGGATGAGTCCTTCCTGAATCTTCGTTTGTGAAGAAAAGCCAAAGAGAGAGAGAGAGAGAGAGCAGGCAAAAAATGAGAACCTATTTAGGTTAAAGATGCTCTGAGGACATGAAACCTATGCAGTGAAACTGAACAGATATAGGACAAATATTAGAAGAATGATTCCAACACATTAGATGTGTCAAATTGTGTCTTTGGAACAATTCTGAACAACAACAAAAAATCTAACAGAATTCAAAAAATAGTGTATGTGTGCACGCACATCACAGGGGCTCAGTGGCATAACAGTAGGGCTAGCATCATGTAAGTAAGTTATGATGTCATAACATAAACATAACAACTCATATTTTTGGTCATTTCATAGGTCAGAATTCTGTTCTGACCACAGAGCAACAGAAAGTCCCGCCCTAACCCACCTTGTAAGCCAAGCAGCCCCTACGGCAATTTCTGGGTTGCCTGAGGGTGAAGGGATCAACAGCAAAGCATTCATCTATTTTCTTTTAGCTGGACACACTGGGGGGACATCATCTGCAAGGATGTCCCATGGAATTGTAGGTCCCTGCTAGTGCCTATCATAGCATATCCCGGTGGCCTAAATCCAACTGATAATCCCAACTACAGGGGACCCATTATATCATTGGGAACTTGTTACGTCAACACTTATGTAACTTCCATTGATCCATTGATTGGGAGTCACATTTGGATTTAGGTCTAAGTATTTTCTAAAGTGGCACTAAATACCCTAAAGGAACCAGATCCTGTCTGAGCTAGGAAGCCAAGCAAGTTCTGCCCTGGTTAGTACTTGGATGGGAGACCACCAATGAATACTAGGTGCTGTAGGCTATATTTCAGAGGAAAGAACTGCAAACCACCTTTAAGTCTTCCTTGCCTAAGAAACCCCTGTGAAATTCAAGATGTCACCATAAGTTAACAGATGACTTGAAGGCACATATGTATGCATGCACACACACACACACTCACACATTTTCTAAAGTGGCAACTTTTAGGATTGGGAAGGATTTTTTTTTTTTTTTTTTTTTTTTTACTCAATTCACTTTTGTTGGAGAGGATCATGGCCTAGCTGGAACAGCTGCCTGGTCTTAAGTCCATGAGCAATCATCAAATGGGCTTAAAGACATTTTCAGCTCAGTTTTGGCACATTGAAGTCAACTTGTGTTAACTTCGCCAAATGGTCAACAAGTGATATGATGGGTGAATTGATTGATTTATTGCATTTGTATACTGTCTTTCTCCCAAGATGGGACCCAAGGCAGCTTTCATAGTTCAACAGATTAAAAACACAAAATATACAATTAAAATATTTAAAAATCAGATTAAAACATATAATCTAAAACATACCAAATAAAACAAGCCCTGCTGCTTATACATCAAAAGTCTGCTTGAAAAGAAAAGTCTTTGCCTGACAGCAAAAAGAAAGGGAGGGAGCCAGCCTAGCCCCCTGTGGAAGGGTGTTCCGGAGTGTGGGAGCAGCCACTGAGAAGCTTCTCTCTCACGTCCTCACCAAGTCCAAGTGAGCTTGTGATGAGCTTGTTGGCAGGCCTTTCCTAATTAGATCCCGGCCTCAGGGGATCCTGGCTTCTTTTAGTCCGCTGGCCACTTATTGTATTTTATTGTATTTATTGTTTTTAAATGTGATTTTAGATCAGTTGGTTTTAATTTATAATTGTTTAATATTTTTTTATGGGGGAGGGTGGGGGTGGGGGCTGTTTGGGGATTTTATCTGTATTGTATTTTAATTTTTGTAAGCCACTCCGATTGTTTTAACAGAGGGGCGGGGTAAAAATAAATTTTATTATTATTATTATTATTATGAAGGCGGGACCAAGAGAAAGCCTCCTTCTGATGACCTTAGGGCTCTGGCAGATTTGAATAGGGAGATCTGGGCTTTCAAATAGTCTGAACCCAAGCCTTTTAGGCCTTTATAGGTCATAACCAGCACTTTGAATTGTGCTTGGAAATGAACCAGTAACCAGTGAAACTGTTTTAAAGGGGGAGTTATATGCTCCCTGTAACAGCATTCTGGCCGCAGCATTCTGGACCTGCTGAAGTTTCCGAACAGTTTCCAAAGACAGCCCCGTGTTGAGTGTGTGTTGTGGTCCCCCCCCCACACACAATATATTTTCAAAGTGCAGCCTCACTCAGCTAATCCTCACAAGAACATATTGATTCACAATTTAGAGATGTTAAAATAGTTGCAGAATTAGTTCAGAACAAGCCAAGATCAATTTTAGTTGACTGAACCACATCCAGTCAGTTTTAAATAGGTTGCAGAACGACTGAAAAACAGCGGTTGCCTCATTTTATGCTGGTGTCACTTGATGTCTCTATGGGAAGGACTATAGAGGAGGTTGTGGCCATATACTTTGAACACTCTCTGTCCCTGCCTCCTCCCTTTGGTTTATCATTTTTTGCCCACACTTTTCTCCACCACTACCATCCTTCCACCTACATTTTATTATTATTATTATTCACTGATGGTTTGTCTTTCATTTCATTCTGACTTTGAGTTTCAGATGCAAGACTGGACATTTTTAAAAGGGCAAAAGCCACTTTGAATCGCCCTAGTAACTGTATTTTCCATTGCCTTTCTTTTGGTCTCTGTCTGTTCCTATCTGATTCTAGGCATATCTTGGAAGAGAGGTTGGATTTCATACTCCCTCTGTCCCTTTAATTGGATTCAGTATCCCCCAGGCAGGAAGGGATATATGGTCCTTGTAAATTCTCTCCTGGCATTCCGAGGGAGTATCTCATCCAGTAATTGAGTAAGTCTTCTATGGACAGTTCCTAATAAGAAATTAAAGAGCAATGCAACCTCTACTGAGGGCATGGCAACCCCCCAACAACATAAATACTGGCTTACAAATGTTGCTTCCAACTATTGCCACATGGTCTGCCGACATGGAGCTAAAAGGGATCACCTCAGCTATTTTCTCTTTCATCAACAGCAGAGCAGCAGCCATCTGCTCAGGAAAGCTGTGTCAAGAGAATACAAAACTTGTCTGTAAATCAGGTCTGGCCCTGACAATTGCCCTAGCTCTGTTTCCTATATACTGGCCTTCTACTAACCATTTGACATTGCCCATGTTGAGGAGGAAGAGGCAGCAGGGTTCTCTCAACAGATCCCAGGATGAGATAAAAATGAGGACAAAACAGGCCTCATTCTCTTTAAGAAAGGACTGCTGGCTGGTAGAGCGTATGCTGTGCAGATAGGTCCAGTCCCTGGTGTTGCCATTTTGAAAAGGACAGATAAGAGGTAATGAACAAATTGCCCCCATGTTGGCTGGGGGATGCTGAGAGCTGTCATTCATAAAATAACTTTTTTGTGCTGAGGCCCAGAGAGCTACTGCTGGTAAAAACAGGCAATATAGGGCTAGATCAGGATTGGGCAACTTTGGCAAGGCAATGGTCTACACAGACTACCAAAATTTGCTAAAATAACAAAACCCTGGAAGCAGCTGGAAGTCTACTTCTGGTTCTGAAAAGGACAAGGTGGCCCTGCAGCCTATTTGAAAAGTGAATCGCACCTCCTTGAGGCTTCCAGGGGCCTTTTCACACTACACAATTATAACACTAGGGTTCCTCTATAGCTGCAAGGTTACAGCCTATGGAATCCTGGGGTTTAGCAGTTTAGCAAGGCACGAGAGCTCTCTGGCTGAGAATTTTAAATACTCCACCCTAAACTGCAAATCCCAAGACTCTATGGGATGTTGCCATGGCAGCTGAAATGGAATCAAAGAACTATAACTGTACAGTGTGAAAGGATCCCAGGAGAGGCAATTTTGAATTTATTGCCAGAAAAAGGTTAGTCTGGGGGAATCTGTAGAGATTGGAGGCCACAAAAGCAGGCTTGAGGTGCTGCAGATGACCCCAGGGCCACATTTTACCCATCTCTGGGCTAGATAGACAAAAGCCTGCCCTGGTATAAAGCAGCTTTCCTATGTGCCTAACATTTCCAGAGACTTTGGACTATTATGTTCCTCAATGCTTTTGGTCTAAGCAGACCCAAAACTGTATGCTTCACCCAAGGTAATGGACAGATGAGTACAAAAGAAAGGACTTCTACACAGAGGTCACAGAGGTAAACTGTGGAATTCATTGCCACAAGATATAGTGATGGCCAGGGCAGCCAGGGGCTTCCATGTCAGAGGTGCAGGGAAAGCAATCTAGATTTTATTCCATGCTTTGAAGGAGTTATCCAAGGTGTTGAACCCTAAACCGCAATAGGATCAGTGCCTTGGATAGCTCCTTTAAAGCCTTCAATAAAACCCAGAGCAAATTTGCTGCCTCTCAGACATAGAAGCTTCCAGCTACCCCCAGACAAATGGCTGCCAACTTTGATGACCTTTAAAAGGGGGATTAAATAAATTCACAGAGGATAGGATCATCAGTGGCTACTAGTCAGGATGAGTATATGCCACCTCCAATATCAGAACCAGGATACCTCTGTATTCCAGTTGCTGGGGAACATGGGACAGAAGGTGCAATTGAATTAATGCCTGCCCCATGGGTTTCCCATAGGCATCTGATTAGCTTTTGTGTGACTGGAACTAGATTCACCTTCAGTTTGATCCTGCATGGCTCTTCTTGTGGTCTTATGTCCATGGAGATTTTCACAATGGGGCCAAATGCCCCATTTCTGCTCCACAAACCCCTCTCCCATCCCTGCTATGGGATTAAGGAAAATGTTCGCACACTTACCTTAATCCTGCAGCAGGAATGTCCTCCCTTTCCTCTCGGCTTCACTGCTGTAAATGCAGCTGCCGTAAAGCTGCTTTTATAGCATGGAAGCCAAATCCCGTTTGTTCTTGCGAGAGAACAGCCGCGCAGGAAATTCAAAAATAACCCCCCCAAAACATCAAAACCAAAAACAAAGTACATTTTAAAAAAATACAAGTAACCCAGGGAGGGGGGAAAGGGTGCCACTTACCTGGGTGTCCCGTTCCTGCCTGGAAGTGTCCAGAACGGACCTCCCCCTCCCCGCAGCTGTCATCATGGGAGAGGAACGGGAAACCTTTCAGACCACCCGTGATTGTGTTACTACAATGGAACAGGTGGTCATTAATGACTTCTCCCTGTGATTGAAATATCACAGGGAGAAAACAGAATAGGCACGTTGAGGGCACAGATGGGGGTGAACGTCATCTGAAAGAAAAATCTTTCAGCAACCGTGTTCCATGCCTGCAACGGAAGATATAGCTTGTGTGGAAATCTTTGTCTTTAAGCTGTAGCCTTCCCTTTGTTTCCAGATACAGAGAAACACCATGAGTTCTTCAGGCCCATATGAACCACTACCTTCACACCTATAAATTATTCACTTCATCCACAATCTCCAACTTAGAACTGAATTTAATGGCAGGCCTCATGGCCACAACATTTACATTACCTTTTTTATTATTATTATTATTTCTTCACTGATGGGAAAGAATACCTTAGTGATGGAATTTTCTAAGAACTAGGCCAAGGCTGGGAATCATACATCCCTCCATAGATTGTTGAGCTTCAAGTCCCAGCAGCCCTAGCCAGCATAATCAATGCTCAAGGGTGCTGGAAGTTGCAGTCCTACAACATCTGGAGGGCCACATGACTCCCATCCTGGGTAGGTGACACGACATGTGCTTCCATGCTCTGAAATGATGTGTAAACAAAACAACAACAAGATGTTATCTTTCCAAGCATGAGGATAAGAACTGAATGAAACATGGGAGTGAATACACAAATCTCTCAGCCCCATATTTCCTCAGAGGGTTAAACAATCCCTACAGGCTAGAGCTGAGGCACTAAGGGAGGCTAGAACCACTGACCCAATGATAGCACTAGCTTTGGAGCAATTTTTCTACTCCTCTTTTAACAATAGCACTCCGTGAAAGACATTGTCTGGTGAGTTGGTCTCAGTATCTGTCATACTAAAGGTTGGTATTGATGCCATACCCTCACTTTTCAGTTCCCCACAAGATTTGAAATAATTAAGATCTAATTATATGAGTCCTTTCTCTTTCTTTCAATTCACATTTCTAAAGGCCTAGTGGCTTAGCAGCTCAGGATGTGATTCCCTCTCACAAACTGTCTTTCTCTCCCTCTTGCACTCATCTCTCCTTTGTCTCCAGAGGAATAGCTAAGGGGCCTAATGAAAAGCCAACAAGAGAATGAGCTTTATGCTCAGCAAAGGTGGGGCGGGGGGGGGGGGGGGAGAAGTGAAGATCCACAAATGGGATTGCAAGGTGTGGTTCTCTTGCATGATTCAACTTCGCTCCCCAACTTCTCTTAGTAGCCAAAATGAAGCCATTGCAGATGGTCTTCTTAAACCCGCTTCCCAAAAGGAGGCATCCAAAGTTTCCCACCTAAAAGGTATTGAGACCAATAGGTAACCAATTTTGGCAATGGGAAGAGCTTACAAAAGTTACTTTTTTGTATTATGACTCCCAAAATGCCTCAGTCAGCATAAGCATTGCTGGTAGGACGATCCTGGGAATTATAATCCCACCCCCACACAAAAAAGAAAATTATGATCCTAATAATTGTAATTGTTTAAAAAGGAAAATTCTCTAAATTCTTGGTATGAGGTACTTTGATGTAAAATAAACTTCACTTCTGAACTAGGCTCTTTTAAAGGGCAAGAAGGCTCTGGTACTGAATGGGCAGATGACAAGACATTAGCAAAGTTGTATGTTGAAGCTAATGTAGCAGGAGAATTGCAATATAAGCAGCTTTCGATGCAAGAGAAAACATAAGAACTCTGGAAAGACCTCTTCTGCTTGAGTACATTCTCATAGAGATCAGTCATTGCATTTACATTTCACATACTGCCATACTTCTTCAAAAATGAAGTTGAGTTGGAGAAAAATGCTTATATCTTTAGCAAGAAGATTGAGGAGCCACTTGCATCTTATTACTGTTTCAAGCAGCCAAACTTATTATCTAAGTTTTTTTTTAATTCTACCTGAAGACTACAGCAGAGAAAAGTGATCTGCCATCAAGAGGTAAATTATATTTTGTTTCATTGAACAGGATGTGGTTATTTGAAGTACTTTGCTTGAAATAGCTAACATCAGGCTATAAGAAAAGTCATGCTGGATCAGATTACATTGGCCAACCAGTTGCTTTTGGGAACTCCATAAGCAGGAAATAAATATATTAGCACCTTCCTGCTCATGCTCCCCAGCAACTGAAATTCAATGACATATTGCCTCTGTTGTCAGAGGTAGCACTAGACACTGATGGCTCCCTTTTCCATGATTTTTTTCTAATCCCCTTAAAGATCTCCAACTTGGTAGCCATCACTACATCTTGTGGACAAGACTCCCATAATTTTATCTTTTCTGACTCTCCCACCATTCTGCTTCATTGGATTACACCATGTTCTCAGGACAAAAACCATCTCCCTATCCACTTTCTTCATGCATGTGGCATCTTGACTCACCTTTTCTAAGATAGAAAGCTCAGTTCATGCTGAACTGTAGAACTAACTGGTTCATTGTACAGATGCAAATAGCATAGAATGTTCCATTGAAAGGCATGTCATCTCTTTGACACTGGAGCCTAGAGTGCTAGACTGGACATAAGGCCTGTGCAGCCTTGGAATAGTAATGGGGAAGTGGAATTAAAAAGGTCCTGAAATGCTGCAAAATGGCCAATAGCACACCACCCATCCAGATCATTAGCCTTTTACCTTGGTCCACACCAGCCTAGGTGACCCATGGATGAACTTCACAGTGTCTGTGAACCAGGTGCAAAACAGTGTGATTTTTTTTCCAGTTTCCATCCTAGGAAGGCTGGTTCCTCACACTGTAAAAGCTACTGTTTCACACTTTATTTCATAAGCCAGTGTAGTGTAATAGTTAAAGAGTTAAACTAAAGGTTTAATCTACACTGTAGAAATAATGTAGAATCTTGGGATTTTTAGTTTTGTGAGGCACCAGCACTCTTTGGCATAGAAGGCTAAAGACCTTGTAAAACTACAAACCCCAGGATTCTATAAGATGGAGTTACAGCACTTAAAGTGGGGTGCACCCATAATCTGAGAAGACTCACACTCAAACCACAGGTCAGTGAAGAGGTTCATTGAATAACCCTGGGCCAGTCATACAGTGGGCCATTGGTATCTGCTTGGGCTTGGTGCCAGGACCTTCCACCCCATAGATACCAAAATCCATGGTTGGTTGAATCTGTGGATGCAGAATCCATGGATACAGATGGCCAACTGTACTCTCTTAGCATGACCTATCTCACAGAATTCTTCTGAGCAAAGGTGCAGTTGTAATTTTTGAAGTCTAGGGACCCTTCATGATAGTTTCCACAGTTATGCTCACAAGGAGAGTCTAAAACCACAGAGAATTGGTTTTGTTTCTACCAAGAGCAGGTGTTCTGTAAAGCTTTAGTTGTCCACTCAAACCAAGTCACTCCCAAATACTTTGAATCGCAACATGAATAGTTCATAACAATACATTGTCACTGGAACAATCCTTTTTTTTTTTTTTAATCCCTAGAAACTATTGGGTGACACCAGGGTCCCTGCTTTTCAAAAATTCCTGGTGGTTCACACTTGAGAGGCCTGGTTCTACTGTAACAATGGTCATGAGAACAAAATGGAGGAGGGACACCATGCATGTTCCTTGGAGGCAGGATATAAATGTGACAAATAAGTGAAACAAAATAAATGGAGACTGATGAGGGAAACTGAGACCTCTATGAGGCTGAACAAGGCTTGGAAAAGATACTTTTTGGACCACAACTCCCAGAATCCCCCAACCAGTATGGCCATGTGCCCCCAAATTTCGTCTTTTTACACTCTGATGCTGAACAGTAAAGAAAGGATAACAAGCAAGATGGATGTTTAAAGCAGCACCACAGACTCACACAGCATTGTTCTTGGGAAGAGATAAGTGACCAAAAGGTCCAGACCTGCTAATCCCAGCTCCCTTCAATAGCTCTAAATCTATCACTAAAAAATTCAGCATTGATCTGTGAGAGAGGTGGGTGGCCCAAGGCATGAATGAAGCACTTCACTCTTAAAATAGCTGTGAGGCAAAACTGCAGAGTAAGAAAGGTGTCAGCAAACGTCAAGTGTAATTTACACACTTATACCAGGCCCTCCAGTCAGCTGCCTCATCTTGGGTGGTGCCACTGGAGGCTAATTGAACCGTTATATCTCAAAATGATTGTGCATCTATTAGTACCAGTAGACTTTTAAAACTCTTGAGAGCACCCTTTTAATCAATGGCATGCTTTCTTTATCTTTTTATTTAACCGAAAGTAGTAATTTTATTATTCTGCCAAGATACAGTTCATCGGATCTAGTGACTGTGCAGATTACAACCCTGATTCAGCCCAGAGATTCTGTGCATTCCTATAAAGCTGTGCCAGGAATAACGAATCCCCTCCACACTGTCTCTATAAACATATTTGCAATTAGAATAAAATTAAGAAATCAAGGAATCCAGACATGTGCACAAATACATTCTGTCAACATAATTTATTCTCTAACATAAAATCATGGAAAACTCACTCTAAACTCTAAAATTATGTTTAATGGGGGCAAGGCGAGATTCTCCAAATGACAATATATTGCTGCAAGACAGGAAAAAGCTGTGATGACACTATTCATTTAATTAGTTTGAGTTTTCTACTTTAAATGGCTACTTGAAGAGTCCTGGCTGTTTTGAGAAAGTGCAGATGGAATGCTCTGAAGCCAAAAAAATTAAACATGCACTTTAAAAAACGTTCACAGTGGCAGAGATATACAAGAATTTGAAGTACAGGTCGATCCCCGTATCCATGGGACAAGTATCTGCAGTTTCACTTATCCACATCTGGAAAAAATATGTCCTTTCTAGGCATTTTCTATGTCCTCCAACATGATTCTATGGACTGTATCAGATTAGCCCCTTTGAATGTTCTTTTGCCTCTGAGGAGCAAGACAACCACTAAGAAACGGAAGAACAGTTTTTCTATTGTTCCACCTACATAAACAACGACATGGTATGGAGAAGGAACTGATAGAGCCCCACATGGCAGTTGCTGGAAAAGGAACCTTCATCCAGTAGTGGTTAGTGGCTCCCATATCATTGGGGTGGTGAATCTGCTCTGGCTTTTAGTCCAATCGTTAAAGGAGCTATCCAATGTGCTGAACCTGTCTACGGGTCTGAGTTCAGGCTCATGGATTGTTCCTTTAACATTCATACTAAAACTCAAAGTGGATTCTCTGCCTACACTGACATGGCTGCCACCGGCTGCTACTGTGTTCAGTGCTCTTCCTCCTGTCCTGCTCACAGCATGTAAAAACTGATCTGTGCTTTCCCTAATAGTGTGTGGTGGGGGAGGGGGCTCCCTCCTGTCCTCACAATGGCAGCTCTTTTGCACCTGCAGCATAAGTGCTCACAGGGGCACAAAATCCAGCTAAGCTCAGCAAGGGGAGGTAATTTGCTGAGTCAGTGTGTTCTTTCAGATCCCTCCCTTGCCTACTCCCCCAAGCAGAAATATCCCCTGGCCCATCAGTGACTTTGCAACTGACGTCTGTCCTCCTAAGGCTGATAACAGTGCTGTGGGAGGAAGATTATTTCCCGCGTCTTCTTACTGGCTACTCAAGGGAGCCAGCTCTCCACTCTGGCCCTGCTATCCCATCCAATCAGGAAGCAAACGGGTCACTACTCAACTAGCACAGGCAATATTTTGCAAGTCACTGTAGGCCCAGACCTCAGCAGGAGAACATAACAATCACTGAGGGTCTTATTTGTTGTCTTCAGTAGTTCTAGGGTCAAGGAAGATTTACAAACTGCCATACATTTGAGTTCAGTCCTACATGTCTTCCCTATCCAACAGCTATGTAAGCCTTGGAGGAAAAACTCAGCAAAACACAATAATTAATTTAAGTCACTAATACTTCTTAAGTTACTTGATGAGCAGGACTGACACAGCCTCCCCTCCCCCCATTGTGTTAAAGCTGGACAATTGAGGGGGGGTATATATTGGCTACAACTGTTCCTTTCTTTCCTAGAAGTTCTCCAGGAACCAGCACAGCTGATCCTCATCCATGGACCACCACTTTGAGCAGCACTGATTTAAGCCATGGACCACTCAACTTCCAGACATAATCTGGGACAAAATGGGTGCAAGTAAGAAAGCAAACAATTTCAGCAGTTTCGAACAGAGTGCCGTCTCAGTAAATATCTATCTGTTCAAGGGCTTATTTACCTCCTCTTCTTTGAACACAAATGTATGAATGTATCATCCTCTGTGAATGTCTCATCCCCCAACAGTACTCTTTTTTTCTGCCCTGACCTGAGGCAAACAGGTCAGTCCTTATACAAAAGAATGAATGGGCACAAATGGATACAAATCACAAATGGCCATCTTTAGGAGAGCATTCCAATGTCCCAGGATACTCACGCTTAAATCTGAAAACAGAGTGGGGAATCATATGGCTTCCTAGATATTGTTAGACAGGACGTCCAGTGCTGAGGGATGTTAGGTGTCAGAGCACAAGAACATATGGAGCCCACAGGTTACTAACTTTTTTTCAAGAATATCATGGGGGACCTTGTCAAAAAGCCTTACTGAAATCAAGATACACTACATCCACAGCATTCCCTTCATCTATCAAGTTGGTAACTCTATCAAAAAAAGAGATAAGATTAGTCTGGCATGACTTGTTCTTGAGAAATCCATGTTGACTTTTTGTGATCACGGCATTCCTTTCTAAGTACTTACAGACTGTCCATTTAATGATCTGCTCCAGAATCTTTCCTAGTATTGATGTCAGGCTACTGGACGGTAATTACTTGGTTCTTCTCTCCCCCCCCCCTTTTAAAGATGGGGACAACATTTGCCCTCTCCCAGTCTGCTGGGACCTCTCCTGTTCTCCAGGAATTCTCAAAGATTATTGACAGTGTTTCTGAGATTACTTCTGCCACTTTTTAATATCCTTGGATGAAGTTCATCTGGCCCTAGAGACTTGAATTCATTTATACTGGCCAGGTATTCCTGAACTACCTCTTTACCAATTCTGTGCTGTATTTCCCCTATTGCATCATCTGTTCCATTTCCCCCAAGTTAAGCACTGCTCCCCCTTTGGGAGAAGACTGAAGCAAAGAAGAGGATAAGTAGTTCTGCCTTTTCTCTGTCCCCTGTAAGCCTTTCACCATCTTCTCCATGCAGCAGCCCTACCATTTCCTTGTTCTTCCTTTTGCTATGGACATAGCCAAAACAACAACGCTTTTATTGTTTTTAACCTCTCTAGCAAGCCTGAGCTCCATCTGTGCTTTAGCTTTTCTGACTTCCCCCCTACATGAGCTGGTTATTTGAATTCTTCTTTGGTGATTTCTTCCCTTTTCCATTGCTTGTACATATCCTTTTGAAGAGCTCAGTTGAGAGTTCTTTCAACATCCCTCCTGGTGTCTTTAGACACCTGCCATTTTTCCTTCTCATTGGAACTGTTTGAAGTTGCGCCTTCAATATCTCACTTTTAAGAAACTCCCATCCCTCATGAACTCCCTTCTCTTTTAGTATTCCTGACCATGGAATCACCCCCAGTTTTCAGAAAACCGTAAGTTTTCTTAAATCAGCTTTCTTAAAGTCTAGAATGCATGTCTGACTATGCTTGGCTTCCCCTTTCCTCTGTATAACAAACTCCAGAAGAATATGATCACTCCCCCCTAAGGATCCCACCACTTCCACTCCATTAACCAAGTCATCCCCATTGGTTAGGATCAGATCTAAAATAGCTGATCTCCCTGTTGCCTCTTCCACCTTGTGGACAATGAAATTGTCTGCAAGGCAAGTGAGGAATTTGTTGGACCTTACATTCTTGGCAGAGTTGGACTTCCAACAAATATCAGGATAGTTGAAATCCCCCATTACTACTACATCTCTCCTTTCTGAATGTGTGGTCATCTGTTCCAGGAAGGCATCATCCAGGTCCTCTGTTTGGCTTGGAGGTCTGTAGTAGACCCCCACAATGACATCCCTGCTGTTTCTCTCTCCCTTGACTTTTACCCAGATGCTCTCAACCTGGGTCCCAGGATTTAAATCATGGATCTGTTCACAGGTGTAAACATCCTTAAAGTATAATGCTACTCCACCACTCTTCCTGTTTGGTCTATTTTTCTGAAATAGGTTATACCACTCTATTAGTACATTCCAATCATAAGACTCATCCCACCAGGTTTCAATGAAGCCTATTAAATCATATTTGTTTTGCTGTGCTAAGAGTTCAAGTTCATCCTGTTTATTTCCCATGCTCTGTGAATTAGTATAGAGACACCTAAGACCATGAGCCATTTCCCCTATCTGCCTTTTAATGGCTTTATTCCTCCCATTGTTGGGTTATTGTGCTATTTGCCTTGTTCTCTGTATAACATTTGAGCTATTATCTCTAGCACAGGATGGACTCCTGTCTTCAAGGGTACTGTCTCCCTCCCCCATACAACTCAGTTTAAAGCCCTCCTGATCAGATCTTTCAGACTCTTAGCAAAAACATTCCTGCCAACCGCTTTGAGGTGTAACCCATCCCTTGCCACAAGTCCACCTCACTGCATCCCATGGTCCAGGAAGCCAAATTGTTCCCAGCGGCACTATCTTATATGCCCTTGCAATTTTATATGCCCTTGCAATTTTAGTGTATGCATTTATTTGCACATGAGAGAGATTTGCATCCTCTACTCCAGGGGTAGACAACTGTGGATTGAACAGGGGCCATAGTGGCCTCCTAGGAGACCTTGCAGGGCTGCACCTCCCACTTATACCCCTACAAAAAATAATTTTGCCCCAAATGTCCCCAAACAACCCCCAACTGTCCTGATTTGGCAGGCACAGTGGCAACTACAGTAGCACCCCCATATAAGCTGATTTGCCATCCACTGATTGAATTATCCGTGGATAGTAACGGTGATGGGGTGGACAGGGGAGAGAGGAGATGGCTCTGGCACGGCTCTGGTGGCAGTGGTGGGGCATGCAGCAGTGGCGGAGGCCTGGGAGACTGTGGTGGCAGCACCCATGATGGCAGTGGAGGGGTGTGTGGCAGTGGCATCAGCAGAGGCCTGGGAGGCTGCAGCGGCAGCACGGATGATGGCAGTGGCATGGTGCATGGTGGTGGTGTCAGAGGAGACCTGTGAGGCCACAGCAGCAGCATGCGTGATTGCAGTGATGGAGCATGTGGCAGTGGTGGAAGCGGTGGCTTCGGAGGCCTGGAAGGCCACAGCGGTGGCACACATTGTGGCGGTGGTGGGACATGCAGCAGAGGAGGAGGAGCAGCAGCAGCAGCAGCAGGAGGCCCAGGAGACCATGGCCTAGGCGAGCCATGTTGCAGTGGTGTCAGCCTGGGCCACGAGCCTCCCTCCCTCCCTCCCTCCCTCCCTCCCTCCTCCTCCAGGGCATTCGCTATTATCCGTGGAATTTACCATCCGCAAGGGAGCCCAGAACCAATCCCCCATGGATGTGGTGGTGCTACTGTAATCCTCTCTTCTCACTTTTTGGCTGCTTTTAAAACATCCTGGTTTCTCTCACCTCCTCTCACTTTCCCCCACTGTCCTCATTTCATTTCAATTGGTGCAAACTGAGTTCAAAGTGCAAAAATAGTTTGCAGTCAATTACCTCAGCATAGAGGAAAACAGAGGCAAGGTGGAATCTTGCCCATGTTTGTCTATCTGTTTGTTTGTTATGGGATTTATATCCCACCTTTCTCCCACGATGGGATTCAAGGTGGCTTACAATAAGCCCTTCCCTCTAGGCTCAGGCAAAACCAAACTGCTACTGCCTCTCCTAGCTCTTCTTCTTCTTTAACAATTTGTGCTATCTTGACGACACTCTGGTGTTGCTTGGCTGCATATGTTCTAGTTTTCCTCTGAAATGTTGGGGAAGACATCATATTTCTGTTCCAGATCACTTCCTGTTTGTTGGCTGGTTGGTTTTTAAATACTCTCCTAGGCCTAAAATGGTCTGGGGAGGCATGGAAAATTGGCCCCCATGCTCTGTAGAGGGCATTTGGGGTAACCCTCATGGGGGTGGGGAGACTTGAACCCTAGGGGTGCTGGGGCACAGAAAAATGGCCTTGGGGGACACATGCAGCCCACAGGCCATACTTTACCCACCACTAATCCAACCCACTGCCAGCGCACAAATCCACACATAAAGAAAGAATAAGGGCCTTACCGCACTGTGAAGAAAACAGCAAAGCAGCTTTCGCAAATCTGTTTGCAAAAAGACATGGTTTTACTGCGGTCCCCCATGGGACTGGAACAAAAGAAAGCCAGAAGAATGCCAACACCATGCGGCAAGGCAGCAGGAAAGATAGAACATTCCTGCTGCTTTGGCACTTTTCTTTGGTATGTGGTAAGCCCATAAGTCCTCCAATGTTACTGACGAAAATAGTTGTATGTTTGTTGCTCCTGAGATGAAGAAGTCACATAGCCCAAAGTACAGCAGTGGCCATGCTGGCTGGGTATTTGAAGATTTTTAGTACAAAAAAGGTACATTTTCCAAGACCTCCTCCAGAAATGTTCATCTTTCTCCCACAGGCCTTATAATTATAAACTCTGCTTCCACAAAGCAGGATTTCACAAGGCTGACCATGGAGAAACTAAGTTTCCTGGAAAACCCTGAAACTTTCTCTTTGCAAAATCATTTGGTTGCAGATCTGTGCTTGTCTCACAGCTACAGGGGTTTGTACATAGGTCTGGCAGGAACCCTTACAAACATTTGTGAAAGCAATTATACTGTGACAAGTGTTTGCTTTGTTTTTTTAAATCATGTAGTGACTAGAAATGCCAAATGCTTGGTCAACTAACCCAGGATGTTCTTGAAAAATGCTTGAAGAGAAGCAAGAAGCAAGAGACATTTCTTGCCATGGCAAAATTATACCCTCATTTTCCTCATTCAGTTGCCTGCTTGGCTTGAGTTCAGGATTCTGTGGTTCTAAAGCTGCTTCTTCCCAAGAAGTTCCAAGTTCTTGACATTGACTGAGGAGATTATCAGACAGAAACGCAAAAAGCATCTGTGTCCCAGAATCTCCAGACCCGTCCCTGTCCTGACACAATAACATTCCCCATCAGACTTACCTTATATCTGGTCCAAATTCAGCCCAGGAATGAAAGGAGCTCTAACAGAGCTCCATTCACTTCCTGGACTGAAATCCCTCCTGTTCTCATGAGAAGATACGAACGCAGGAAATTCAAAAAGAAAAATAAAAAACATACAAAAAAGTTCACCAAAGCACCTCTCTCTCTCTCTCTCTCTCTCTCTCTCTCTCTTTCTGGCTTTTCTTCACAAATGAAGATTCAGGAAGGACTCATCCCATGCTTTCTGCAAGCACGCTGATGACTAAAAAGGCCAATCTGAGATAAACAAGTCCAGTTGCAGAAAGCACAGCAGAAGGTCTCCTTGGGTGATGTTTCTGGGTTGTGATTCTTTCTGTGTTGTCGTTTCTCTTCAAGACTTGTTCGTCGTGAGTTCTCAAATAAGGCTGCAGCATTGTGGATAGTCCATCTCCATGCCTCCTGATGTGAGCCCAGGGCGGACCATTGTTGGTGATCAATTTGGCCGAGCCTGAGATGTTGCTTCAGGGAGTCCTTGTATTGCTTTTTTGGAGCGCCCCTCTTACGCTGAGCCGTGGCGAGTTCACCATAGAGTACTATTTTGGGGCTTAAGTAGAAACGACAACACAGAAAGAATCACAACCCAGAAACATCACCCAAGGAGACCTTCTGCTGTGCTTTCTGCAACCAGACTTGTTTATCTCGGATTGGCCTTTTCAGTCATCAGCGCGCTTGCAGAAAGCGCAGGATGAGTCCTTCCTGAATCTTCATTTGCAAGAAAAGCCAGAGAGAGAAAGACTATTTTTGGGAGGCGATGGTCCTCCATCCTAGAAACATGCCCTGCCCAGCGCAGCTGTGTTCTCAATATCATGGCCTCAGTGCTGGTGATCTCTGCTTGCTCAAGGACAGCAACATTCATCACATAGTCAGTCCAGCGTATATTTAGGATTGTGCGTATACAGTGCTGATGAAAGCGTTCAAGGAGTCGTAAGTGTTGGCGATAAGTGACCCATGTTTCAGATCCATAAAGGAGAATAGACAGTACAATGGCTCTATACAATGGCTTCGCCTCAGGCGTTTATCACTCCAGACTCTTTTGTAAAGTCTTCCAAATGCGCTATATGCCTTTGCTAATCTGTGATCAATCTGTTTGTTAATCTTGGCATCTGAGGGGATGATGCTTCCCATCGCCTCCTAAGAGGTAAACTAAATCTTCATCTTAAGTTCAAACCTAAGAGGGGTGGCATCTTAAAGAAGAGACTCCAAGTCAATAATCTTCAACAAGCTACCATGAGAGACAACTTCCAGGCAAATCTGCAAACAAAACTTGAAGACCATCCTACAGATCCTTCTCCTACAGTGCTTTGGCAACTTATCAAAAACAGTATCCTCCAGTCTGTGGAAGAATCCCTCAGGTTCACAAAAGGACATACACACACTAAAAAAAATAACAAGTAACCCGGGAAGGGTACAAAAAAGAAGGTAGCCTACCTGGTTCTCACAATCCCACCTGGAAGTGTTCTGATGGGACCGCCCATTTCCCCTGGAATCATGCCAGCAGAATGGGGCGCATTTTTGCACACATGAAAATCCAGAATACAAACACTAGGGGAGATCAATTTTCAACTTCTCCCCGACAATAAAAAAGAACTCCCTTGTAACAGCAGCAGCACACTTGCAGAACGCTGGGGCATGATGTCATGTGATAAGGAAGCCCTTTTACTATGTCATGGTGTGGTTAGAATGCCATTTTTGATGCATATGATAATCTCCTAAAACAGTTTAGAAAGGAGACAGTTTTCTCAAAATGGACCAGTACAACCAGGGGGCAGTTCAGAATGTGTTTGCTACACTGCAACACACTATATGAAGGGCAAAATCAGGAAGTGTACTGACTTTATGGGGCTCCACAGTATGGTGAGATAAACTGCAAATTGTGTATCATGACGCAGGAGGGGACTTTAACCCACAAGAAGCCAAAGAAGACTCACATGCCAGAACAGGCTCCTACAGTCATGCAGAGCCCAATCTGTTTTTTGCAAGCAGGAATGGATTAAAGCAGATTCCCCCCACCCCCACTCATCTTTGCCCCGGGGTTCATGAGGACTGTCTGGGGGCAGAACGAGATAAAAGCCCTGCATCATCAGGACTGCAGAGCTCTAAGACAGAGTATATTGCCCATGTAGACAGTCCATATGTTGACAATGAATTAGGGTTGTCATCACATTCATCTCCCAAGATCTGCATCTTCCTCACTGCTTTGATCAAGATTTCCTGCGTGGCAGGGGGGTTGGACTGGATGGCACTCGTGGTCTCTTCCAACTCTGCAATTCTATGATTCTATGATTCTACATGACAGGAAAGTGCAACTAGTCTTCTCTATTCTGGAAACAGATGTATCTATTCTATTTGGTCAGCACAAATGGAGGAGAATTTTGATTCTGTTTGTGTAGAATCATCAAAATTAGCACATTATTCATTTTTAGATGGGGGGAAATGAATTTTTAAATAAATGCAGAACAAAACTAACAGATGTCTCCATCCTTATTCTTCAGTTCTATTCTGAATCACCTCAGAAGTCTGAGAATAATCAAAGGCATCTACACAAGAGTAACTCATCCACCAAGGCCTCTAGGAGCTGGCATTTATCTGTGCTATCTCTCCCCACCCCCTTCACACTTTTAGACATTTTTCTGTTCTTTGCTGGAAGTTTCTGGAAGCTGCACTTTCTTACAGTGCTTAGTAATTTCCTCTCCCACCCAGTGGCCAGACTCCTCTTGCTTAGTCCCAGCTAGACTCACTGAATCAACCCATAGGTATATCCAATTGATTCAAAATGTTTACTCTGAGAGTAACAAGTTTGGGATACTGTCTGTCAACTTGTCATATGAATCAACCAACAGCTACTCTGTTTCCCATCACTGTCCTAATGCATAATGGTATTGCTCCATTATGAAATTACACTGAGTAGAGAAATTGATGAGAGAGAGGTCTTTCACCTTCAAAATGAAAGAAAAAAGTCTTTGTCTGCCACTGGAAGAACATCCTGGAGGCTGCCAGTCAAACTTCTCTACAAAGGGAGTTCCAGAACCTGGGAGCAGCCATTGAGTAGGCCCTCCTACCTGATGTACCTGTGAGGTTGGTGGAACATAAAGAAGGACCTCTCTTAAGATCTTAAACTATAGGCATGCTTATTTGGAAGAATACGGTCTTTCAGATAACCTGAACCCAAGCCATAGAGGACTTTATCGATCATAACTAGCACTTTAAATTAGACAAATTGATGAAAGATACAGTTATTAATGGCTACCAGTCTATATAGCAGCACAGTTCTGGTTATCTCCAAAGTAAAAGGCAGAATATCACTTGCTGGAAAACATGAGCAAGGAGGATGTTATTCTATTCATGTTCTGCATGAGGGCTTTCCATAAGGACCCCTTGCCCAATGTGGGAACAGAGTCTGCTGGGCAAGATAATAGCACTTTGATCTGATCCATGGGTCTTCTTATATCCTTATATGCTTGCTTTTGTGACCCTGTTTTTCATCATTTAGTTCACAACCTTCCGTTATCTCAGAAGGCTATTGTTGAGTCTTGGCTAATGCTTATAGTTAGCATGGTACTGTTTTTAAGTAGCCTTTGCTAATTGAAAATAATTCATTTTAATTAGGGTTGTGGATTGGAGCTGACTGTGATATTTAGAACTCCCCTGACAATATGGATAGAGCAATTATGTCCACCAGAGAAAATAATAGCTGCTAGAGGATTTGTGGCATGGAGCAGTGTGGTCCTTGGCAGGACTGAAAGCAGAGAAGTAATTTATTTATGACATTTTAACCCTGACTTTTTCTCTGTGTCGAGGCCTAGCACAGGCCAGATTTGGCATAGCCCTAGTCTATCACAATGTGTTTCATTTCTCCTCCTAACTGGGGGATGTTTAGAGAGCCATAACTAATGAGCTGGGAAAAGTTGCTGTGTCTGCCATGTTTGAATGAGTGCCCTCATTTAAACACTGTTTGTAGAGCTGGCTTTGCCTTGAAACTTGAAACCCATAGGGAGTAGAGTCTTTTTCTTCCATAGTGCCATGCTGAGACTTATCTTCCTGCTGCTCCAGAAAAGCAAGGGGCAAAAGATAGGAAGGCACTAGGATGCCCATGTGTTCTGATTTACAAAGACAGGCTGTTGAAAGAAAAGGCAAAGGCCTTGCAGGTACAATGTACTTTTCCCTTACCACAGTATAGCTACAGCCAGTCTCAGAACATGTGTCATTAAGAGAAGATGCTTGTACTTCCAGAAAGCCCAAGTCCTTGCATTCCATTATGATATCTACAGCCAGAATCCTGTTTGTGACATATACAGGCTAAGTTGCTCTTCCATATGCAGAGTGGTTTGGGGGGACAATGGACCTATCCAGCTGGTGGTGGCAGGAGTGAAGTTCCACATGCAGAATTGTTGCAGATATGCAATAATGCACCTAGAGTAGGTCCAAATATGCATTGCATATGACCTCTATGAAATGCACATTCCACATTGTGCAATGAGGTGACAGCTCTGTGCATCCACTGTTTCTCATACATTACACTAAGGTGATACTCAGTAGGGATTGTATAATGCTAGCATAGCATAACTCCAATATTTATTGGGATGACACAGGATCTTGGCCAATGTCTGCAGTTGTCATCTTGAATGGCTGTCAGAGGGCAGTTCTATGTTTAAAGCAGGAGTGAACAGCTTAGGTAGGTCTGTGGACCAATTTCTTGCCTTGGAACTTTCCAAGGGCTGCATGAGCCATCCAAAATTTTAAAACAAAAAGGAAGCAGAAGTGGTCAGAAGTCAGCTTCTAAGTCTAACAAAAACCTATGTTTCTTTTTATCTTATAGCAATGATTTTGCAACTTGCATTGATCCTTACCAATTGGTATATGCACATTTTAGGCAAATGTTTTACCTCTTTTCCTATGAAACCTTTCCATTTTGTTGCTGGTCCATAAGGGGATTTTAAGCACCAAAAAAGAGAAAAAAGAGGTCTAGCTTAAGGGTCTACCTGCAATATACAGTTTGATACCACTTGGACTTCCAAGTACCTCATAACTACAAACCCTGTGATTTGTAATTATGAGGTACTTAGAATCATAAATCATAGAGTTGAAAGAGACCTCAAGGGCCATCTAGTCAAACCCCATGCCATGCAGGAATATCCAATCAAAGCATTCCCAACAGATGGCCATCCAGTCCCTGTTTAAAAACCTCCAAAGAAGGAGATTCCTCCACGCTACCAGGCAGTGTGTTCCACTGCTGAATAGCTCTTACTGTCAGGAAGTTCTTACTAACATTCAGGTGCAATTTCTTTTCCTGTAGTTTGAGTCCATGCTCCATGTCCTAGTCTCTGGAGCAGCAGAAAACAAGTTTGCCCAATCCTCTTCTCTCGGCTAAACATACCCAGCTCCCTAAACCTCTCCTTATAGGGCATGGCTTCCAGATCTCTCACCATCCTGGTCACCCTCCTCTGGACACATTCCACCTTCTCAATATCCTTCCTGAATTGTGGTGCCGAGAACTGGACACAGTATTCCAGGTGAAGTCTGACCAAAGCAGAATAGAGTGGCACTATTATTTTCCCTTGATCTAGACACTATACTCCTATTGATGCAGCCTGGAATCACATTGGTTTTTTAGCTGCTGCATCACACTAATGACTCATGTTCAGCTTGTGGTCCACTATGACTCCTAGATCCTTTTCGCATGTACTGCCATCAAGCCAGGTGTCACCCATCCTATATCTGTGCATTTCATTTTTACTGCCCAAGTGTATTACTCTACATTGCTCCCTGTTGAAATTCATCTTGTTAGTTTTGGCCCAGCTTTCTAATCTGTTGAGGTCATTTTGGATTCTGATCCTGTCCCCTGGGGTATTAGCTACATCTCCTAATTTGGTGTCATCTGCAAACTTGATAAGCATACCCTCTATTCCCTCATCCAAGTCATTGATAAAGATGTTGAATAGCACTGGACCCAGGACAGAACCCTGTGGTACCCCACTAGTCACTCCTCTCCAAGATGAAGAGGAGCCATTGGTGACTACCCTTCGTGTTCAGTCAGTCAACCAATTATAAATCCACCTAACAGTTTTGTCTAACCCACAGGTTACTAACTTTTTGTAAGAATATCATGGGGGACCTTGTCAAAAGCCTTACTGAAATCAAGATACACTACATCCACTGCATTCCCTTCATCTATCAAGGTGGTAACTCTATCAATCCTGTAACTCTATCCTGTAGTTTGAGTCCATTGCTCCGTGTCCTAGTCTCTGGAGCAGCAGAAAACAAGTTTGCCCTATCCTCAGTATGACAGCCATTCAAATATTTAAACATGGCTATCATGTCCCCTCTTAACCTTCTCTTCTCTAGGCTAAACATACCCACCTCCCTAATCTGTTCCTCATAGGGCATGGCTTCCAGTCCTCCCACCATGGCTATCATGAATTTCTGCCCATTCATTTTGGTTGCCCTCCTCTGGACACATTCCAGCTTGGAAGCCTCTACCAGGGAACTTGAAGGCATAGTTTAGGTGTTGTAGTTCAATATCTCATCAAACTACAAATCTCAGGATTCAATCGAATGGAGCCAAGGAAGTTAAAATGAGATTAAGCAGCAGTGTGATCTGGATGCAGATCAAGAGCACAGTGGGCATATAGTTTAGTATGAACATGTTTCAAGAGAGGTGTGGATTCAAAGAAGCTATAAAACATATAAGCTCCAAGCTCCATTATGGAAAAGGGAAAGAGGATAGTTTTTATTGTCAAGTGGCCTGCCTAAGGAAGTTGCAGTTCATTTTGTTCTGTTATGTGAACTTTGTATAACGGGTGGGGAACCTTTGGTCCTCCAGATGTCCTGCACTACCATCTCCATATCATCCCTACTCACTTACCATTGCCCATGCTGGTGGTAAGTTGAAGTACAACCTTTCTGGCCCAAACGTTTCTTGCCCCTGGTATGTACTATCTGAACACTGTTGAGATGCAACTGGTCAATTGTCCCATGATTTTCATGTTGGGTCAAATGGCCAACCTATGTATTTCAACATGAACAGTCAACATTGTCCTCAATGGGCCAAACTGCAGCAAATTCCGCCCTGTCTCTCCCCCCCCCCTTAGGAAATGTCTTTAAACTTACAAGCAGAGCAAGCAAGCCCGTCCTGAGTCTCCTTTTAAAATCTGGTTCTGACATTAGTGTCTAGGAGAGATCATAGCAGAAAGCCTTTCACAGGATGAAGGGTCTGCTTTGCTTCAGAGACAAACTTTAAAACACACACACAGTCAGTCAATTAGAGTCTGGGGCTTAGACTACCATTTATCTCATGAAAAAGGGGATTAAAGCCTCTGATAATATATAAAGCGCTTAAAAGTTTAAAGGGGAACTGAGCTTTTATCTGAGCTATCAGGCAACATGAAAAGGCCACGCAGAAGGCAGCTTGGGATTTCATTGCAGAGGATTGTGATTAATAACAGGCTTCAAAATATTCATCTGGCACTTGGTGTGGTCATGTATTGGAAGTTACTGTGATGCCATGGTCCTGCAATATATCCTCTCTGTTGGGCTTCTTATGATCTTTTGATGCCACCTTGAACTCCATTAGTGAGAGGAGATCAGCTTGGATCCTAGAGAAGAAAATGTGTCACAGAGCTTAGGGAAACTCCAGTTTCAAGCTTATCTCAAAAACAAAGTCATAGAATCATAGAATTGTAGAGTTGGAAGAGACCATGAGGGCCATCCAGTCCAACTCCCTGCCACACAGGAAATCTTGATCAAAGCATCCCCGACAGGTGGCAATCCAGCCTCTGTTTAAAGACCTGCAAGGAAGGAGACTCCACCACGCTCCGAGGGAGTGCGTTCCACTGCCAAACAGCTCTTACTGTCAAAAAGTTCCTCCTAATGTTGAGGTGGAATCTCTGTTCATGGAGCTTGCATCCATTCCTCCGTGTTCCAGTCTCTGGAGCAGCAGAAAACAAGCCTGCTCCATCCTCAGCGTGACACCCCTTCAAATACTTAAACAGGGCTATCATATCGCCTCTTAACCATCTTTTTTCCAGGCTAAACATACCCAGCTCCCTAAGTCTCTCCTCATAAGGCATGGTTTCCAGACCTTTCACCATTTTAGTCACCCTTCTCTGGACATGCTCCAATTTGTCAATATCCTTTTTGAATTGTGGTGCCCAGAACTGGACACAGTATTCTAGGTGAGGTCTGACCAAGGCAGAATAGAGCGGCACTATTACTTCCCTTGATCTAGATACTATACTTCTATTGATACAGCCCAAAATCGATCCTGGAGGGCTGAGATCGTGAAGTAAATCAGCAGAGAGGAGGTCTGGAAGGCAGAATGGCTACACAGACTGGTGTGGGGTGGAAAAGCAGGAGGTCTGTGCACATGTGGCTACACAGACTGACATGCAATTTGTGATATTTGCAACTGGTGATTTCCATGCTCTGGAAATTCTCTCCTACCTGGTAGGAAAAGGCACCAACTCTAAGCATGTTTAAAGCACTTGCTAAAAGAACTGCCTCTTCATTCAGTCTTCTTAAAAAAACTTATTTTGCTGTGCGTCCTGAGAAAACTATTTGAGCTTTTACTTTTAACTGTTCTTAAATGCCTTTAATTGATGGTTATTTCATGTTTTCATTGATTACAGTGGGTCTTCCCAATCCGCGGGCTGCTGATTTATGGTTTCAACTGACTGTGGACCGTCACATCTCATACCTAAAATGGTGGTGACATGCATGCAATGCGCTTCATCTGTGCACACGTTGCTACCATTTAATAATATGGAGTGTGACTATCCATGGTTTTTGCCATCCTCAGGGGATCCTGGAACCGAACTCCCATTGTACTTACGGTTTCCTATTTTAATTACAGGTCAAACCCCATATCCATGGGGGATATGTTCCAAGAACTTTGTGGATACCTGAAACCATGGATAATAAGGAACCCTATTATTTTCAATGAGACACAAACTGGAAGTTGACCATAGAATCACATTGGAGGACCTAGAAGTGCCCAGAGAGAACATTTTTTGGATGTGGATAAGTGAAACTGTGGATACCATATCCGTGGATAAGGAGGTCAACCTGTTTTGTCATGGTTCTTTTAATTCCTTTTACTTTCTGTAATGCCATCCCACAATATCGTTTTAAGTATGGCAAACAGTATATAAATTGATTCAGTAAAAGAAGTACCGGTATGAGAGCCAACATGGTACAGTGGTTTGAGTGTTGGATTAGAACTCTGGGAGACCAGGATTCAAATCCCCACTCGGACATGGAAAACCGCTAGGTGACCTTGGGCAAGCCACACTTTCTAAGGCTCAGAAGAAGGCAATAGCAAATCCCCTCTGAACAAATCTTACTGTGAAAACCCCATGATGGGGTCACCTTAGGGTCGCCATAAGTTGGAAATGACTTGAAGGCATACCACCACAACAGAAAAAAAGTATAGGCATCTATAGATATAGATATGCCGGAGTCTGATCTTCAGCTTGAAGTTATAACCTTGTTCAGCCTGTTTTTATTTGCTTAGTGTTTGCCATCTGTGTCTTTTTCCTTGTAGGTGGTGCCTCCTTCCCAGCAGTCTCTCCAGTCAACATCTAGTGACTGAAGTAATATCATTCACACACCTCAATGCTACGCATAAATGGGAAGGTGTCCTGTATAAGTTGATGCACTCTAATTTTTGACATATACATTAAAGTTGTGATCATCCATAATACCCTCTAAATACTCTTTTTAAAGTTTGAGACATAGGGTAGCAGGGTGTGTTCTGTGATGTGAGGCTGAGGGTTCTGACATGGCTGCATTTTTATGATGTGTTGACTGGGATGATATAGAGCATAGTTTCATTTATAGCTTGCTTTGTAGCATAGCTTCTAGGGTTATTTGGGCTCCAAACATCCTTAGCATTTGCAATGTGTGCATTAGAGCTTAGAATCCTGCCAGAGCTGTTTAAAAATAATTCAGCATGACAAACTTCTGTTTCACATGATCGGCATGCAAACATCCTCATTCTTGTCTTTCGTAGCAGTGGAGTATAGACAAAAAATCATGACTGTCTGAATTTCAGTCTATCCTGTGAAATAACCATGGATCCAACTCAACCAGAGAGGGCATCTTGCAGCAGGCTGAATTGCCTCACAGGAAGCATGCAAGACATTATCCTGTGTTACCACCTGAAAGTGATGAGATAAAGTCTGGAATTCAGCTGAACGATATTCACACGCCCCTATGAAGTATGCCAACCTGCCTGCCTGAAACATCTCTAGGGAAATGAAGTCTCCACCATATATGTTCTGCTTCCAGGCACAAGACTATGAATGTTGGAGGTTATCAGAGGAAACATTCAATAGGCATGAGAAGCTACATTGTACAAAGTGCTAATCTATACTGACAGTAAAATCCAGTTTACCTTTAGGTTACCCTGGTCTGCAGCAACCACGGGCTTGTCCCTGCAATCGCCACATGCATCAAGGCAAGTTTGGGAGCACTGTCCACATAGTTCTCCCTTCCAAACTCACCCTGGTCCAATAAACCACTCCAGATTCCCCCCTCCCCCCATGCATGTGAATGCATGTATGTCTGCAGCGTTGCTGCCTCTTTTCCCATGGCCAGGAGGGGCTTCAGACATCCTAATAAGTGGAAGTATGCACAGCTAATGATATGGGTATGCTGGTATGCACTTCTCTGAGCAACTGCCACATATGCAAAATAATTGGTGACAAAAGAACAGTTAAAAAGTAAAATTGGAACAGGGAAAGAGGCATTTCCTGATGAGAAAGGTCAGCTGATCACCTGGTTGAGGGAGCCTCCTCCTGAACTCTTCCACCCACCTACCAAAATTCCTCCCTGCCAGCTCTACACCAATATTGCTATGGAGCTCAGTCCACATAGGCATGCAAATATCCAGGTTTTCCACTCAAATCTGGAGTAAATCCCAACTCTTTTTAGTCTTGATTAAAGCCCTGAAACACTCAAAAGACCCAGATTTGCACCATACATAGTCTGGACAGCTTCCTATGTAAACAAGGTGAGATCGCTTTACTTGGCCCATGTAGATAAGCCCAAAGTCAGACATAAGGACCAACTATCTCTGTTTGTCTGCAGTGTCTAGAAACAGCTTGCCAGGGTTTCAACCGAGAGACTTCTTGTGGGAAATGTAGCATTCTTCATACACCCCCCACTTAGTAAGTTTAGGAAAGTCCTTGCATACTTAGGTTCCTACCCCCCTTCTCCTCTCAAGCCATCTTAGCCATTTGGAGCTATGGGGTGACCATTGAGTCATTCATCACATGACCTCCTGATTTAAATGTTTTATGCTTTGTTCATCTTTCCCTCTTCGGGAGAGAAGCCTCACCATGAGGTTCTACATTCTCTTCCTTTCTCTTACTTCTGCTCATCTGACTTCCATGCACAAAGAAGAGAGATGAGCTCTCGCTTACCTGAATTCACCTTTTTTTCTGAACAATACAGAAATATGGATGTTACTGTTGTAATACTTAGAAACTTCTGATTTGATAATCCTATCCTAACTTGAGACTCCCAGGATTGGATGAGTTTACTACCCTGAACTGAAAATCCTTTTAGTTAGTTAAGGACCTAGCCTTGCTTTGAATGTGTAGATTGCTATACCTTCAGTAAATGCTTTGATATGCATTTTTAAGCAAACATCTTTATTGTCTTTAATCTATCTGGGTGGCTTTAATGACTGGGTGATTCAGAACACATACAAATGCAAATTGAGCCTGGTCTGTCTTTTGTCACTGTTAACTCTGCTTACTTTACAAGAAACTTTTTAAAAGAAGATATTCCCAAAGGGCTTGCTCCCTGGAATCTTTAATATTTTTTTAATTTTTATGCTCATACACCCCAACACTTCTTAAATCCAACACAAAGATGCCAAGGACTGAAGCTGGAAACATTTGCATGCAAAATATGTATTCCATCCATGTGGGCAGTAATAGGAAGAAGGTGGTGGTCCCTCCCCAGGTGAGCCATTTTCATTTGTTTAGAAGAAAAGCAAGTCCTTGATGAAATTGATCTTTGAGGCAAAAAAATGTAGCTGCTATTTGGCCCATTCATTTTGTGAAGAAGTGGTCTTGTTACCTACCTGGACACTCCCTGTCCCATATCTGTACTAATTGGCAGTATTTAATAATTTGGCCAAATGTGGCCTTCCATGAAGTGTGGCCAGTAAACTGGGGACTCCCCAAAACCAGGAATCCAAAAAGACTAGCGCTGAGACTTGGGTCAGGTATGCACTAAGGAGGCACCAGCCCAAATTCCAAAGAAAGATAATCTGCAAGGCAGTTTCCTGCCTGAACATCTGGCTAATCCCATCAGCCTAAGCTGAGATACTCAGTTTTTAAAGAGCTATTTTACCTTCCCCCAAACAAAGATGGTTGCTTCCTGTATTCACCAAAGCTTTTGTGATTTCAACAGTCTAAATTATGTCCAATAGTCAGGGATTCTGGGAGTGAAGGTCTGAGACATCTGGATGAGAAAAGGTTGAGAACCTTTGGTTTAGATATTGTATAACAGAGTGGGGGGGTTGTGAGTCCCTCCAGATATTGTTGGACTACAATTCCCAGAAAACCTTTCCCAATATAGCAAGCAGTGAGGGATGATTGGTATTAGAGTCCCATACCATTTGGAAGACCACATTCTTGATTCTTGACATTCAAGGCCTCTACAATTCTATAATTCTGTGATTAATTCAATGGGATCTTGATCTACTGGGTTCTGCATTTTTTTCATACTGAATGCTCATTTTCTCATCATATCCACCCAGTGAAATGTGTGTGGTCCTATGCCAATGCCCAATTTGTGTCCAGCTTTCCCCCACTTATTTCTACTCCTATGGCCTTTTATGCTCACAGGAATATCTCATATTGGACAAACAAGTTGTGAGACTACTACTGTCAGAATTCCATTGGCCATGCTGTTTGGGAAATATCTAGTCCAAAAAAGTAACTTTTCCAAGCGCTGAGGAAAATCCTTTTCTGCTCCAACAAATTGATTTGGCAGAAGAGTTTAAAATGTGGAATACGTTGAAGGAAAAATCTGAGCCTACAGATAGTTGAGAGGAGATGTAGTGAATGCATCAATGTCTGTAGAATGCACACAGTTCTGCTTGTTAACAGAAATACAGACCACTACAGAATTATAGTGCTATTAATCTACTTTAACTGCCATCGCTCTGCCTAGGATTTAGATCATTTAGAATGGTCAGTGAGAGCTCTCCAGTATCTCACCAAACTACAAAGCCCAGGATTTCATAGGATGGAGACCTGGCAGTTAAAGGGTGCTTGTACTCTCTCTCTGGCTTTTCTTTGCAAACAAAAATTCAGGAAGGACTCATCCCTCGCTTTCTGCAAGCACGCTGATGACTAAAAAGGCCAATCCGAGAAAAACAAGTCCGGTTGCAGAAAGCACAGCAGAAGGTCTCCTTCGGTGATGTTTCCGTGTTGTGATTCTTTCTGCATTGTCGTTTCTCTTCAAGACTTGTTCGGCGTGAGTTCTCAAATAAGGCTGCAGCATTATGGATAGTGTGTCTCCATGCCTCCCGATGTGAGGCCACGGCGGACCATTGTTGGTGATCAAATTGGCCGCGCCTGAGATGTTGTTTCAGGGAGTCCTTGTATCGCTTTTTTGGAGCGCCCCTCTTACGCTGACCTGTGGTGAGTTCACCGTAGAGCACTATTTTTGGGAGGCAATGGTCCTCCATGCTAGAAACGTGCCCTGCCCAGCACAGCTGTGTTCTCAATATCATGGCCTCAATGCTGGTGATCCCTGCTTGCTCAAGGATAGCAACATTCATCACATAGTCAGACCAGTGTATATTTAGGATTGTGCGTAGACAGTGCTGATGGAAGCGTTCGAGGAGTCGTAAGTGGTGGTGATAGGTGACCCATGTTTCAGACCCATAAAGGAGAATAGACAGTACAATGGCTCTATACACACTGGGTTTTGTGCTTCGCCTCAGGTGTTTATTACTCCAGAGTCTTTTGTGAAGTCTTCCAAATGCGCTATATGCCTTTGATAATCTGTGATCGATCTCTTTGTCAATCTTGGCATCTGAGGAGATGATGCTTCCCAGGTAGGTGAACTGCTGAACAGACTTGAGCACAGATTTGCCGATGGCAGTGTGGGGATAGTGGTGTTCGTCCTGTGGTGCAGGCTGGTAAAGAACTTCTGTTTTCTTCAGATTGACTTCCAGCCCAAACAGCTTTGCAGCTGTTGCAAAGCAGGATGTTAAGTGCTGCAGAGCTGCTTCTGTGTGGGCAACAAGGGCAGCAGCATCAGCAAAGAGCAGCACACTGTAGAAATAATGCAGCTATAGCATTTAAAGTGGTGTCAAATTGCATTATTTCTACACTGTAGATGCACCAAAAGCTGCGGCGTTACTAAAGTTGGTGTCACCCCTCCGTAGGAGATTATCAAACAAAGCAAAAACCACCTCAAAAGATCACTAGAAGAACAGGGGCAAGATTATCAGATGACAGTGTCCTCCAGCATCCCAGGAGCATAGCACAGCCATGAGTTAAGTGTCCCTATCTATTAGCAGCTTGTCCCCATAAATAGGAAGATGGAGTCCTGTCCACAGCAGCACTACACCTCTGGAATGGCTGAAGGACATGGTGTCTGGTAAGGTTGCCCTTCCTGTTCTCCTCCCATTCTTCTGCTGCTGTTGGGAACATGATTTTTTGGCATGTTCCCCTGCGCCTGATAATTTTTCTAGTGTCAACACTGATCCAAAGTGGAATAATAGCACTATAATTCTGTAGAGTAAATGGGCCCCTAGACTCAGGTGCCTAGGAGTGTCCTCTTTTCTCCCTTTTTCTCTCTTTAAAAAAATGTCTAATTTTTTAAATAAAAAAGACAAACATAACACATCAGGTCAAATGTAGGTATAAAGTCAGTTGTTGTTGCTCTGTGTCTTCAAGTTGTTTCTGACTTATGGCAACTCGAAGCCAAACCTATCATGGGGTTTTCTTGGCAAGATTTGTTCCAAGGGGGGTTGCCTTTTCCTTCCTCTGGGGCTGAGAGAGTGTGACATGCCCAAGATCACCCAGTGGGTTTCCGTGGCTGAGTGGGGATTCAAACCCTGGTCTCCAGAGTCAGAGCCCAATGATCAAACCACAACACCACACTGGTTCTAAAGTCAGTAGTTCCTTACAAAAGGTGGGTTTTGTAAAGAAATTCCTCCATCAAAACTCTTGCTAACCAAAACAAAACAAAACTCTGCTTCAGGGGGAAATCAGATTCCCCCACCCAAAAAAAGTAATAATAATTTTTGAAAATGAAGAAACAGAATAGTCCCGCGCAGTTTTGTTTGACTCCTTACCTCAGAAGTGACCTACACTCAATGCCACAGTGTATGTTTCTGAGATCAGAGTTCTCTTTCCTACCCACACAAAGCTCTATCCCTCTTGGCTGTAATTTCATTATATAAGAAGTGGAAAATTTCAAGGGGGAATTGAGCTCCAGGAAACTTTACAGATATTCAGGGCCTTCAAAATCCTCCAGTTGCCTGAGTTACATCAGAAACGTCACTGGCAGAGAGAGAGAGGGAGGGAGAGAGGGAGAGGGAGAGAGAGGATAAGTTCTGGCAACCTAACACACTTTACACACTTTGCACCATGCTGCTTGGTTGCCATTACTGCTTTTCTAACACCTTCACATCCTAAATACAACAGCGTGCCAGATTGATGGCATATTATCATGTTATACCTTTACAATATCCTCTCTTGTCCTCGGGATAATAATACACAGGGGAGTCTATTGTGCAGGAGGCATAATAAAACCTTTGTATTATGGGGTCCAATAATTGATTGCTTAAAATGTGCAGACAAAGTTTTCTGTAGACAGGCAACAGTTGGGTTTGTGATGCAATAATTATGGCTGTGCACTGCAGGAAGAAAACCACCCCAGAATGAACTGTATAAAAGTTGTGCCATACTTAAGACAGGAATTCAGTTCTTACTGCAAAAGCAGTACACAGCACATTTGATATCACCAAAAAAGAAGCTTCAGTGGTGATGGACATTTGCTACCTGAAGATTAAGTGAAAAATCAAACCTATTAATCAAACACAAGACCTATTCATCTAGGAAAGTTATACCTCAAGATGGGTAACACAGGTGGACTACAACTCCCATAATTCCCCCATTGACTACACTCACTAGGACTTATGGTAATTGCAAACTAAAAGCACCTGGAAGGCTGCAATAATCAAGTACTCTTCTGCTTGAAGTTTCTGATGTCCAGGCATATGGATGCCATTGCTCATATAGCTGAAACCAAGGCTGGAAGAGGGAGAAACCAAGGTTTCCAGAAGGAGAAAAAAGGTCTAGTAAAAAGAGAAGTGAAGGAGGAGAAGCCACACACACATTGTGAAACAGCCAAATGAAGATGATGGCTGAGATCATACAAGTTTGCATGTAGTGCAAGAGTTCCACATGCAGAACTTCTCTACAGATCCCCTACCACCAGCCCCAAGACTCACCATGTCACTTTGATAGCATCTCACCATGTCCATTCTATGGCTGTTGGAGAGACAGAGGATCAGAGAAGCATCTGGCTATGACGCATGCCTTGATTACATCCCATTTGGATGAGTGTAATGTACTCTACATGGGGCTGCCTTTGGAAACTGAGCAGATGGTCCAAAATGCTGAAGACAGGCTGATGACTGGGGCTGCTGGCACACTGCAGAAATAATATACCGTAGTTTGACTCCGCTTTAACTGCCATGGCTCAATACTACAAAATTCTGGGATTTGTAATTTTATGAGATATTTAGGGCTTGTCTATACTGTGAAAATACTCCTCGTTGAATTCGAGGGGAATACCTTTTGTCCAAATGGGATCTCACAGTGATTTGATGTATTCAGGAGGGAAGCCAAAAATGCCATATACTGTATGGAAAAAGGCTTTGTAGCTTCTCCCAAAGCTTTTTTAAAACTGTGAGGGATATGAGCATTCCCATCATTGGGACAACTGATTATATTTGCTGTACAGTCTGGGGAGGGAGGAACTGGAGATCTGATTGGCCAGACGTGTGCAGGGGGCGGGCTTGCCATCAAGTATGTAGAAGAGCTTTTTGTGCTAGCGATCATGCACTTTTGGGAGGCAGCTCCCATTACCCTTTGAACTGTACAGGACGAGGTCTGTGTATTAAATAATGAGACTGTGTTTCTACCTTTCAGACAAATCAGGGAGAACTGACTGTGAATGCTTGAGTGGTGACCTTGAACATGTCTGAATCTGCATGACAAACATCTCCACCATTCAGTTAATTGTCAGTCATTCTTTTAAGCAGCTGTGTTATCTGTTGTGTGCCGAAAAAATGCTAAGTCATAAGCAATGTGTCTGTGTCAATTTGAAATTTTTAGTAAAATTGAACAAAACACTACCAGAATCTTTTCAAATGCTTGCTGAGGCCTACAGGTAAGACTGTATGTCTTGTGCATGTGTGTCTGAGTGGCACAAAAGATTCAGAGAAGGACTTGAGAATGTGGAAGACGATGAACACCCTGGATGACCTTCCACTTCAAGAACGGAAGAAAACTGTGGAAAAAATCAGGCAGATTGTTCAAGGAGACTGCTGACTCAAGACTTTTTCAGATGGGAGGAAAATCCTGAGGAGGTCGGGAGAAGAACGGGGCTGTTTCGCTTACAGAGCCCCTTTTCAGACAGCTCCGTCCTCCTCCTGACCTCCTCCTGACCATCCCCCATGCTGCTGGTGTTGCTTTTTCTTTACGGAGAAACTCGGTCAATAAAAAGTGGTGCCTGCAGCATGGGGGAAGGTCAGGAGGCGGTCAGGAGGAGGACGGAGGAAGACAGGGCTGTCTGAAAAGGGACTCTGTAAACAAAACAGCCCATTCTTCTCCCGACCTCCTCGGGGGGTTTTCCCCTGTCTCAAAAAGTCCTCAGTGTCCGAATGATAGATGAAGCCATGAACATTGGCAAAGACATTGCATGGAAAAGTTTGCATGAGGATCTCAACATGAGAAAAGTTTGTGCCAAGATGGTCCCTAGGGTTCTCACACCACTGCAAAAAGAGTGCCACAAGGACATTTGCATTGACATTCTGCAGCTACTTGAGACAGACTCAAACCTTTTCCAAAAAAATCATCACTTGTGATGAAACCTGGATCTTCCTGTATGATCCTGAGACAAAACGACAGCCAATACACTGGGAAACAGTGGAGCTCATCACCAAGAATGAAAAAGCACATCAAACAAGGACACATTCAAAGCCATGCTCATGGGGGAGGAGATGTTGACATCCAGGGTGTAATTTGACAGAATGGGTTCCAAAAGGCAGGACAGTGAACCAGCATTATTATAAAGACATTTTGACAAGGCTGAGAGAAAGAGTCAGGGAAAAAAAGGCTAGAACTGTGGAAAAATGGTTTCATTCTTCATCAAGACAATGTGCCTGCTCACACAGCACTTTCTGTGAAGCAGTTTTTGATCAATAAATGCATTACGACACTGGAACATCCTCCAGATTTGGCACCATGAGAGTTTTTTCTTTTCCCTAAAGTGAAATTAAAGGAACATGTTTTGAGTCAATTGATGGAGTAAAGAAGAAAACGGCAGATGTGTTGAAACAGCTAAAAGAAACTTATCTGCTCCGTGTCTTCGACCAGTGGAAAACAAGATTGCATTGCTGTGTGAGTGTGAACAGGGAGTATATTGAAGGGGACAAGCATTATCATTGCAATACATATAAATAAAGATGGGTTATTGTATCAGTCTCGTTATTTAATAGACAGACCTCGTATAGAGGACAATTCTTCATGGTGAAGAGAACCTGGCAGCCCCCAAGACAACGAGGAGGGCGGCCACTTCAAGGAACAGAAGGGGAGACCAGAGCCTCCAGCCCTTCACTCATCCCAGCACTGGCAGCATCCGAATCCAGCTGCAATTATAAAGGGATGAGAGGAACTGCCTGGCCAGCTCCTGATTGTGGAGAAAGAAGAGGAGGGTGGATCTTCGTCTCTCCAGCTTCCTCTTGTCTTCCTGGGCTGGGCTGCTCATTCTCTCACGCCAGGCACTTTTTCTCAAGCTCATTTTGTGAGGACATGAGTGAGAGCCTTCTCAGGGACCACTCCCAGGGCTTGGAACTCCCTTCCATGGGAGATCCAGTTGTCCCCTTCCCTGCTGTCTTTCTACCAGCAGGCAAATTTAATTTAGGTAAGCATTTTAAGTGGTGTTGTTTTCCTATTTATTAGGTTTTAAATGTGTTTTTAAAACTATTTTTAACTTGTGTGGTTTAATTCTCTTTTAACTTTTGTATTAATAATTTTTAATTGTACTTTGTTTTAAATGGTTGTGAGCTACCTCAAATCCTGTGGTGGGAGAAAGGTGGGAATTAATTAATTAGGATATGCTCCCATAACCAGATGCAGGCCATCCATCCATCTATCACTTTATTTATAGCTTGCTTTTCTCCCATTCTGGGACTTAAGGTAGCTTACAAAAAAAAAAAAAAAAGGAATACAATAAAACATGTACAGTTTAAAAAAAACATACAAAATCAAGATCGAAACAGTACGATTAACAACTGATTTAAGATTAAGAACAGAATTCAAGATTAGAGCAGAAAAAAATGAATGAAAATCTTACTTTAAAACAGACTTTAAAAAGCTATTTTTGTTAAAATCAGTTTCCAAAAGCTTGCTGGAAAAGAAATGTCTTAACCTGTTGCCAAAAGGAAAACAAGGAGCCACCCTAACTTCCCTGGGGGAAGAGTTCCAAAGCGTGGGAACTGCTACACAGAAGGCCTTTCCCATGTTTCCACCATCCATGCCTGTGAAGGCAGTGGGTTAGAGAGAAGTGCCCCCCCTGCACCAAAGATCTTAGAGCTTGGGCAGGCTTATATGGGAAGATATGGTCCTTCAATTAGCCTGGACCTGAGCTGTGTGGGGCTTTATAGGTCAAGCCCAGCACTTTGAATTGTGCCCAGAAACAGACCGGCAGCCAGTAGAGCTCTTGCAACAAGGGAGTTCTGTGCTCCCTGTATCCAATGCACGTTAGTAATCTGGCTGCATCTCTTTGGACCAGCTGAAGTTTGGACCAGACCAAGGACATTATCTGCCAAGATTCACTGGGGTCTTCTGAAGGTTTCAGCACATGAAATCACTGCTCCGCATCTGACCATGACAACATAACTAGATATTTCTCCAATACCCTCCACTCTCCACTGGCAATGGAATGGCTATGGGGGGGGGTGTCTATCAGTGCAGCACCAGTGAGTTGTGAGAGGAGGCTTTGGTCATTGTAGAGGGAGGAAAGGAATACCAATCTCCACAACAACCAAAATTGTACATACGCAAGGCTACAGTGGAATTACACTCTGGAGAGTGTGAGATGGGTGGCAGTTGCTGTGGCTGCAGGGACAGGCCAACATGTCCACGTGGACTCCATCCCATCCCATCCTGGTAACAGGGGAAACAGGCCTGATCCGGGGCCAGAATATGCTGGTGAGAAGCCTGTGTCTAGCTCATGTAGACAAGCCCCACATCTCCCATTATGAGCCCATTAGAGCTCTAAGATCTTCAGGAGAGGCCCTTCTCTTGGTCCCACCACCTTCGCAGGTTCATTTGGTGGGTATGAGAGAAAGACCCATCTTGGTGGCTGCTCCTGGTCTTTGGAACTCCCTCCCAAGGGAGGCCCAGATGGCTCCCTCCTTGCTCTCCTTCCATTGCCAACTGAAAATATTCTTATTCCATCAGGCATTTTAGAAATTAACTGTCCTGGGCTTTTAATGGCTTGCTAGGCTGTTTTCTTGATTTTAAAAAAATATTGTATTGTAATGAATTTTAATGGTTTTAACTTTACAAATGATTTAATTGTTTTAAAATAACTTTTACATTTATACTTTTCATTGACATTTTGAACAGTTTTTATTCTGTATTGTTTTTAACGTAAGGTTCCTTGAGTCCTATTGCTGGGGGAAGGGCAGGACATAAAATGATGATGATGATGTGCACATCCAATGGTAATGCAGACATGTCTAGTATTGCTACCTATTACTTTTTACTGACAACTCTGGATGGAAAAGTGTGTAGGTTTAGCAAAGAAACATGGAAACACTTCATTAACACTGTAGAATTTACTAAACTGTAGACATCAAAGTGAGGAAATCAGCAAATATAAATATGTCTACAAAGATACCATGCAAATGCACTATTTCTGCAAATATATCTTGAAAAATCATCACCACCATCATCATTATCATCACCCTCATTTCTATCCCACCTTTCTTCCACCAATGGGACTCAAGGCGGATAACATCTTTAAAAACTATACAAGTTAAAAACAATACAAAAGTAAACATTACAGTATAAATATAAAATTTTAAGAAAAATTAAACAATTTATAAGTTAAAAACATTAAATATTAAAAATGTTAAAATGTATTAAGAACTGTATAAAGACTTTTCACAAATTTAATGTGTCTGCAAATATAATGTGTCTGCAAATTCAAATACCGTTGCTTCTATAGGTGCATTGGATTTGTGGCCACATTACTTAGATGTGGTTTCTGCCACAAACAGCACTTGTCCAACCTTCACAGGTACAGAAATCCATGGCTAAAACACCCATCATAGGTGGCCCTTTCTTTAAAAATTTACAATGAAGGACAGTCCGCCACCTGCTGAGGTACTTATTTCCACTGTAAAAAAGCACCTTGCCACCAGGAAGCTCTTTCTAATGTTTGATTTGGAACCTTCTTTTTTCCTACTTGGAGCCATTGAAAGGGGTTCTATCCTCTAGAGGAGCAGAAAACAAGCTTGCTCCATCTTCTACATAACAACATTTCAGATATTAACTAGTGGCCAACATATCGCCTCTCCCTTTTTCTCTTTTCCAGCCTAAACATACCCAGCTCCCTCAATCATTCCTCATCAGGTTTGGTTTTCAAACTTTTTTGGTAAAGCTAACAGCCACTGGTGGATCTGATTTTATCTGGAGATCTGATATGAAATTAGCAGACTTTGGCTGTCCATTAGAATGCTTAAACTGTGTCTCCACCTAGACTCTACATGTTTATTTTTTTTAAGTATTTCAAAAATACCAAGACACCTCTAATGACCTTTACCTAAAGACAACCAAGCAGTGCCTCGGGGAACTTCTCACCACATAGAGAAGACATCAACACTAAGAAAATTTTCAGGTTTTCACACGAGTACTCACTGTGATGTTATAGTAGGATATCTTGCACCACCATCATCATTTATATCCTGCCTTTTCCCAAAAACAGAGGCTCAAGCCAGTTTACAAATTAAAATAAATGCAATATAGTTAAAACATGCCAATGTTCACCAATAAAATGGAGTTGTATCCTTTCCTGGCCAACGATCATAGAATCATAGAATCATAGAGTTAGAAGAGACCACAAGGGCCACCCAGTCCAATCCCCTGCCATGCAGGAATACACAATCAAATCATTCCTGACAGATGGTCATCCAGCCTCTGTTTAAAAACCTCCAAAAAAGGAGACTCCACCACACTACGAGGCAGTGTATTCCACTTCTGAACAGCTCTTACTGTCAGGAAGTTCTTTCTAATATTTAGATGGAATCTTTTCCTGTAGGTCGAGTCAATTGCTCTGTGTCCTAGTCTCTGTAGCAGCAGAAAACAAGCTTCCTCCATCCTCTATATGACATCCCTTTAAATATTTAAACATGGCTATCATGTCCCCTCTTATCATAACCCTTTAGTCAGTATGGCCGCTGGCCATGGTGCTTTGGGGTTTCTGGAAGCTTTAGTCCACAAAATTATCATTTTAAAACTCTGCACATGTATAACAGTGAGACATCACAAAATCCATTCCATTTCTATTTTCATTTTACACAAGTGCATACAAATCTGCATCTGTCATATACTGTATACAGTTTTCGCTAGCATAGTCATGCTGAAGAAATCTTTCCTTATAAGTGCTTTACGTAATAACCACATTTCTATATGCATATAAAATTCTGGTGTCAAGCACAGCATTGCAAAATTTGTAAAAGTGCAGAACCCAAAGGCTAACAGTGTTACAATCTGCACATTAATATGTGTTGCTTCAGCTTAACTATTTTTTAAGTGTTTGTATTCTTTTAAGATGATTTAATTGATGGTGCCCCAACCTGAGCTCTGATGATAAAGGACAAGATAGGTCTTGTTACCTGAATAGGTGGGAATCCATGGGGAGCCCACCTGTGATGCCAAATCTCAGTTATTAATTGTGGGAATTATTATAGCTCAAATGGCTGGTGCAAGAGGTCAGGTAACTTCTGGGATCTTTGAATCTATGTATACTGGTACTAACTTCAGAGGCTCTGAGTTAAAGTAAAACACAAAGGTTTTTATTGGAAAATAATATGGAAGCATTCATGCATGCAATCACGCTCACAAGAACCACACAAAGCTAACAAAGAGTCAAGGAGGAAAGACAGGATAGAGGAACAGTTTTGGAAGGTAGGGTGATAATTACCAGTCTTGAAGAAAGAAGAGTGAAGGACTCAGACCTAAATCTGAGGGTGGCACTGGAATTTCCGATCCAGAGGCATGCCAACACAGTATCCAGGTGTCGTACACAGTGGCACATCTTGCTATTGTTTAGGCACTAATATTTATTCCGTATTTTGTGTCCTGAAGGGTTGTTTGAGGTTAGAACAAAGCTTAGATAGGTTTCCCACTGTTAAACAAAGGAAACCGTGTTTCTGCTGATTGCTGTTAATGGTTGAGAGATTGGAATTAATGGGTTTATGACAACCTCCATATTGTAGGATTGGAGAGGCGTAAAGGGATATTTCCTGGGGATGAGGGGTGTGCAGGTCACTTGTTTGTTTGTGCTGTGTGACTCATTGCCAAAGAAATCCAAGAGGGGATTTACACATTCCACCTTGATGGCTCTGTTTATTAGGGGCTACACCTAATCCTAGCTTGGGTGTGTCTGTTGGTAGTTTTCCATGACACCTTCCTCAGGTCCTGTTGACCTCCATCTGACCTCACTTATGGTCCACCCCAGTCTACTAGACTTCATGGAACATCTTAATATTGCCAATTCTGAAATATTATAGGGAGGGGGTGCAAGGCATGGTAACAATATACATACATAAATGCATACATACTTATATACATGTATTGTTGTGTGCCATCAAGTCAACTCTGACTTATGACACTGCTCTCATAGGGTTTTCTTGGCAATATTTCTTCAGAGGAGGTTTGCCATTTCCTTCCTCTGAGACTGAGAGTGTGTGACTTGCCAAAAGTCACTCAGTGGTTTACTTTTTTAAAATAATAATAATAATAATTTTATTAACACAGATATTTTTTAAAAAAATTAAAAGTACAAGAGAAAAATCAAACTACAACTACAAAAAACAATATACATTATGGACTCCAAAAATAAATAAACTATATTTCCATCACTCAGTGGTTTTCCATGGTCAAGTGAGGTTCAAACCCAGAGTCCTAGTCCAACAATCACCACTACACCACACTGGCTCCCACATGCAAACATACGTACATTAATAATGCCATAAATTTGCACGTGCCTGTAACTAAGTGATGCAGCCTTTTGCAGGGGGTGGGGCACACATGCTTAATACCACCAGCCTGCAAGGGCCTGTGTCAGCAGACATGTCACAGTGCACTGTTCAAGAGGTGCCTACAATACTTGCACAAACACCTTTCATTAGAACTCTGGAGACTGCAATAGAATTCTAGAAAATCACAGTATTCTGACAATTAAAACGGGGTGATCTGAGTGCAAGAAAAGCACTTTTGCAGCAACATGCTTGCAACCTCCAGGGGAAAACATCTGTATCTGCTTTAACCAATGAGTTAAATGTACCTTGAGGATTTAGGGCAGGGGACTGAACAAATTTGAACAAATCTGCCACAACCACTTCAGAGAAAAGCCAAGATTTCTAATGGCAGGAGAGCTAGTAAGCGGCTGCTTGAGTCTTGTCCTCTTACACTGCAAGATGCTATACACACAGCTTGATGGAATCCTTGCCTGTGGGAAAGTACACCAGCCTCAGTCAGATAAAGCTGCACTTATGGTATGCGCAAGCAGAAATTCCTGGTAGGATTTGTGGGCCTGGAATTTGTGAACATCAATCTACAACCACCAACACCAGATCAGGTGAGACTTTTAGTCAAAGCACAGATGTGGCTTCATTTTTTGTGCTGAGTGGAAACCTTGGATGGAAACCTTTAAAGAAAAACTCATGGAGTAATTCAAACATTTCTATAGGCCAAACAAAAAGTGATGCAGGAGATCTGTGACCATCACCTCACATCTTATTCTTTATTTTCAAGCAGGTACAGGCAGTGTTCATTTGTACTGGGGGAGACACACTGGCTCAGAGGGGGTATTAAAGGACTTTATCAGAGTACCATCTAAAAACACTATTTTCTCAATTCTGCAATTGAGAAAAGTGGAACCATAGTGACATGATTACGATGGTTATCACACATTACCATAATCATGCAATACTACTGCCACGGAATTATTGCACAACCACCACTAGCAGTTTAAGAATGGGATTTCAGATTGCACTATAGTAACACTTGTCTTCCCATTGCCTTCTAATGACACAGTATGAACACCTCCTGCTGGCGGGCACATATGCCTTTAAGAAATATTTTCTCTTATTTCTGCTATTTTGCATAGGCAAGAGTTTGGCTGTTCTCGTGAGATGATGCGACTTTGCTCTAAAACGCTAAAAACAAATAAATAACCAAAGAAATTCACGAATAAACATTTAAACAAACATTTAAAAGTGACAGTTGAATTCAAGAGTGTCTAGTAGCTTCCTTGAGGAACACCTTTTATCCTAATGGGACACCACATCATTTCACTGTATTCGGAAGGGAGGGCAAAAACTCCAAGTACTCTGCAGGAAATGCCTTTGCGGTTTTTCTCATTTTTAAAAAAACTCCAAAGGAAATGTGCATTCCTGCTTGTTGGGACCACTGATTCGCTTTGCTGCAAGTTCCTAATAAGAGCAGAAGTGGAAAGCTGATTAGTCGAATGTACAGAGGGGGTGGAGCTTGCTGGAATGGCAAGAGCCCAGAACCACCATGTTGGATTTTTGTCATAGCAATCGTGCACTGAGATGATGAAACAGCCTTTTTTCCTTTTTTTTCTTTTGCATCTCCACACCTTGGATTTGCATTTTTTTTTAAAAAAAGACACTGCTTGATGGCAGCAACTGGTGACAATAAAAATGTGAGTAATTCACTTGCACCTGCCATCTTGATTCACAGGCATGTCCATTTGAACAACAAATGCATATGGCTTTGCATGCCTGTGATCTGGAAATAAAACCGTGGAGACAAATGAAAGCTGCTGCGAATTGGCATCAATCCACATTTTATTGCTGGTATAGATGAGCCCTGGGCCTAAGTACCCTAAAGGCATCAGATCCCATGTGATGTTGGAAGTTAAGCAGGGCCAGCTCTGGTTAGTACTTGGGTGGGAGACCACCAACGAATGCCAGGTCCTGTAGGCTATATTTTAGAGGAAATATCCACCTTTGAGTCAAAACCATCTCTGAGTATTCCTTGCCTAAGAAAACCCTGTGGAATCCATAGGGTCATCATAAGTTGACAGGTAACTTGAAGGCATACAGAGAGAGAGAGAGAGAGAGAAATCCCTCTGAGCCTTCTCCTGAAAGCTGCTATTTAATCCACTGGAGGAAAACTATAGATACAAGTTAGTCTGAGGAAAGTGAACAGGAGTTTAGTGTTACTTTCTGGCAACATGACTTCCCTGAGGCAGTTCACATCCTCTCTGAAAACACTTTAGAAATTAAACAAAATATTTGTTTGTTTGTTTTATTGAAATATTTATATCCCAACTCCTGTCTAGATATCAGTGCGGTGTACAATAAAACCAGCACAATCATTTTAAAAATGTAATGAGAAAAATGATTTTAAAAGGGTAAAAACATAATGAACAGTTTAACAAAGGTAAAATAATATTATTGTTGTTGTAGTTGTGGTTGTTTGATACACACAAATGGACATGAAAAGGCTAGTCTAGGAACCTTACTTCCTAATGGCCCATCTGCATCATTACAAAAAAGAGATCCATGCATCATCCAGTTATAATGCATAGAAAGCTGCAGAGTTACACCAGGTCACACTGTTTTTCTCTGTTTGCTGTTCTTGCTGGCAACTGTTACCCATGATCTCAGGCAGAGGCCTTTCACATCTTTTATACCCTGACACTTTTAGCTATAGATTGCTATTCACTTACTAAATGTAGGATTTTATATATTCTGAGGATGAATATTATCACTGAGGTATGTTTTCTTCCCGCAAACTGCCTAATGTGCTTAATAAAAAAAAATATAAACTAGTAGCAGCACCTAACCTTTGCATCTACCAGTGAAAGCTGTTGGTTCAGTTGTTAGTGGGGTGGTGAATCCATTCCAGCTTTTATTTTGAATTTTAAAGCAGCGATACAAAGTGCTGAACCTCATTCCCAAAATAGGTTCAGCACCTTGGGTAGTTCCTTTCAAGTTTGTGTTAAAACCTGGTGCGCATTCATCTCTGACATTGGAGCCACCAGACCGCCCCCCCCCGTGACTCTCACTTCATTTAGAACCACCTAAAAGCTGGCTAAAAAAATCTTCCTTTTCAATATCAATTGTTAATTTAGCCTTTAAATTGATCTCATTTTTTTATGATTTAAAAGATGATTACAATCCCATGCTGTGGTTTTCTGTTGCTATTTTTATATTAGATGAGATGTTGATACAGGTCGCCCCCTTTATCCATGGGGGATAAAGTCCTGGACTTACCATTTATAAGTGAAACCCCAATAAAACAAAGGACTTCCAGTACAAATATACCATAGAGTTGTGTCAGAGAACTTAACAATTTCTAGAGAGGATACCTCTCTAGGCATTTTCCAGCATGATTCTATGGTATGTGTCCCTATTTTTTTAACCATGGATAACTGAAACCATAGATATTGGTTCTGTGGATATGGGGGGACCTGTAATTGTTAAGTATTTTTAATTGGTTACATTGCTGAACTACTATAAGCTGCCCAGAATTCATGTTTTTAAATAGATGATTAATTGATTGACAATTGATTTTACTGGCCTAACATGTTAATCAGGGTGTTTTTAAAATAAAAGTGGCACCATAATTTTAGTCTTAAGAAAAATGCTTTAAAATATTGTCAGGCTCATCCCTGAATTCTGGGAATTGGAGTGGAATGCATGGAGGACCCTGACATCAGGCTGCTTCCCTTGCCTAGGCCTCTGGAGTTCCCTTGCCTAGGCCTCTGGAGCTTCCCTTGCCTAGGCCTCTGCCATGCCTGCTGAGGTTCCTGGCCCGCCGGCTCCTGGACCAGCCCCCCCGGAGGGGCTGGACCTGTTGAGCCGCAGGAAAGACCCCGGGGCCTAAAACACCGAGACTTAAAGATGACCTTTGATGGAGATGTGGCAAAGCTTCCATACTTCCTGACCTAGGTGGTGGGGTTTATGTCCCAGTGGGATGAGGAGTTCCAGAAGGAAGCTGAGAAGGTGCAGTATGTGTCCAACCATCTAGAGGGAGAGGCGGCGCAGTGGTTGGTGGGGCTTTATGATATGGGAGCCACAGAACTAGGAAACTTCTATGAGTTCCTGCTAGCTTTGCAGGCCCAATTTGAAGACCCCCTGAGAGTGAGAAGGGCCCGGGTGGATCTCAGGCAACTGAAGCAAGATTCGAAGACCATGGGGGAGTATGCCACTGAATTCCGCCACCTGGCCAGTCAGGTGCCCGACTGGTCAGAGGCCATAAAAGTGCAGTTTTTCCAGGATGGCCTGAACGCAGACATCCTCGAATGGGCATTGTTCCAGGGGAACCCCGAGACCCTCTTTGGGTGGGTACGGCTTGCCGGAGAAGTGGGGACGCTGAGTCGGAGGGTCAAGCTGGCTCAGCGCCAGCAAGGATCCAAGGGGAAGACCACTGGGACTACCGGAAAGAAAGGTAAAGCAGCCCGCCCAGGGGGAACCACGACAGGAGAGTCGGAGCGGGAGCAAAGGATGAGAAAAGGCTTGTGCCTGCACTGTGGAAAAGGGGGCCATCGCATAGCTGAATGCCTGGAGAGGAGACCTCGGGAACCAGCTGCAGCCGAGAAGCCCTAGCGGAGTGAAGGGAGGTTGTTGACGTCAAGGACCCCACTCAAGCCCAAGCCTAAAGCAGCAGTACGGGCCTTGATACCAGGCCACGTGACGGGGGAGTCTTCGGAAGAACCAGATGACAGCGGATCTTACTAGCCAAGTTAGGGGTTGGAAAAGGGGGGGCACCCAAAAAGTAATGTTAATGGTTGATTGCAGATGTACCCAAGTCCTAATGCATCCCTCCCTAGTCAGTGAGTTGGACATTAGCACTATCAAGCTGGACAAGCCAGTGAGGCTGTCACAGATGGATGGGGGGATGATGAAGGGGGGCCCTGCCAGGCAAATGACTGGTCCAATATGCATGAGAATGGGGAATCATCAGGAGGAACTTCAATTTGTGATTGCCCCAGGGTTAGTTCCCGCTGCAGTGGTGGGATTAAACTGGCTAAAGTTCCACAACCCCATCATAGACTGGGTAAAAGAGACAATGACTTTTGCAGATCCTGTGTGTGTGCAGGAGCATGGGGTGGGGGAAGTTTTCCCAGGGGAAGGAGCCCCTCTAGAGGCCAAGTTGCGGAGCTGCACAACCGCTTTAGTCCAAGGGGAGCTGAAAGGATTGCCAGTGGAATATAAGGCATGGCAATATGTTTTTGAGGGGAGGGAGTGTAACATTTTGCCACCCCACAGACCCTTTGACTGTGCCATTGAGATACTTTCTGAGACTAAGCTACCCAGGATTTATTTCATGACGCCAGCTGAGATGGATGCCCTCCAGGAGTTTATAGACAAAAATTTGGCTCGGGGGTTTATCAGGCCCTCGACCTCACCTGTGGGGGCCCCAGTGATGTTCAGGCATAAGGCAGATGGGGGCCTGCATCTGATCCAGGACTACCGGGGGTTGAATGCAATCAGCATTTCAAATCAGTACCCCCTGCCCTTGATGAAGGACATACTAGCCCATTTGTCCAAGGGGAAGATATTTACCAAACTGGACCTGAGGGAGGCTTATTACAGGGTACGAATCAAGGAGGGGGACGAATGGAAAACTGCTTTCAATTGCCCCCTGGTGGCTTTTGAATTCTTAGTAATGCCTTTTGGGTTAAGAGGAGCTCCAGGAATTTTCCAGACCTTGATCAATGATGTGTTGAGAGAATTTCTGTACAAAGGGGTCTTGGTGTATTTGGATGATGTATTGATTTATTCTGAGGACTATACGTCCCATGTGAAACTGGTGAAAAAAGTGCTTGCTAGACTGGGGGAGAACCATCTGTATGCTAAGATGTCAAAGTGTGAATTCCACCAAAGCTGCTTGGACTACTTGGGGTACCGCATCTCAAATAAGGGGATAGAAATGGACCTGGAAAAAGTTAAAGGGGTGTTGGCATGGGAGGCCCCTAGAACCAGGAAGCAGCTGCAGAGCTTCCTTGGATTTGCTAACTTTTACCAATCCTTCATCCCTGACTTTGCGACGGTAGCCCTCCCTCTGACTGATCTATTAAAAACCAAAGAGGTGGGGAAGAAAACCTGAAAGGGAGCGGGGAAGGCGGAGAAACCTCCCCAAAAGATAGTGTGGTCTGACCAATGCCAATAGGCATTTGATAAGTTGAAGAAACTCTTGACATCTGAACCAATTCTCAAACACCCGACCCTTCCCAAACTTTTGTAGTCTAAGTTGATGCTTTAGATGTAGCAATGGGAGGGGTGCTGTTGCAACAAGGGGAGGAAGGAGAGCTCAGGCCGTGTGCATACCTGTCCAAGAAATTAAATGAGACTGAGCAAAATTGGCCAGTCTGGGAAAAGGAGGTGGGTGCAATCAAACTGGCCTTAGAAACTTGGTGCCACATATTGGAGGGATCTTCCAAACCCTTTGAAGTTTGGACAGATCACAAGAATTTGGAGGTGTTGGCCACCCCAAGGCGGTTGAGCCCCAAACAGGTTCGGTGGGCCAGTTTCTTCTACCGGTTCAAATTCACCCTGAAATTTATCCTGGGAAAAAAGAATTTCCTAGCTGACGCTTTGTCCAGACTTCCCCAACATGACAGCAAACGAAAAGAGGTCATTGACACAGTCTTCTCCCCCTCCCACTTGGGACTAGCAGTCCTAACACGCAGCAAGGCCAAGCGTCAGGAGGCCCAAGCCAGCCCCTCTTTGGGGCCAGGGCCTGATCCTAAGGCAACTGATGTTGCCATCCCATCAACTGTAGATGCTGGCCCCGGTGAGGCCCCGGCCACGCCGGAGCTGGCTCCTCCTTCCCCTTCCTCCCGGGGTGATCGGGGTGGATGGCAATCCCAAATGGTGTTGGTCCTTCCCAAGGACCCATGGTTTTTGGCTCACCCAGGGGAGGTGGCCCTTCGGGAGGGCCTGGCTTGGAAGGGGGAGCGCCTATATGTCTCAGAGGCCATGAGGTCGTCCATTCTCAAGCAATGCCATGATGTTAAAAGTGCTGGGCATTTTAGGTATGTAAAAACCTTGCATTTGGCCCGGAGACAGTTTTGGTGGCCAAAGTTGAGAAAGGAGGTGGAGGAATATGTAAAAGGGTGTTCCATGTGTGCAATGGCAAAAAGGGGGACAGGAAAGCCAAAAGGCCTGCTGCAGCCTTTGCCTACCCCGCCCAAGCCTTGGGAAGTCATCAGTATGGATTTTATAGTGGAATTGCCAGAAAGTAGGGGAAAGACTGTTATTGGGGTGGTGACTGACATGTTTTCGAAACAAGCGCATTTTGTGGCCTGCAAGAAGCTTCCAACCGCCTCCCAATTAGCCAGGTTGTTTATTCAACACATTTACAGACTACATGGGATTCCTGCTAAGATCGTGTATGACCAGGGGGCTCAGTTCACTTCACAGTTCTGGAAGGCATTCGCAAACCTTCTGGGAGTCGAATTGGGGCTCAGCAATTCCCATCATCCCCAGAGTAATGGGCAGTGCGAACGTTCTAATCAGGTTCTTGAACAGTATTTGAGGTGTTATGTGAACTTCCAACAATCTGACTGGGTGGACCTCTTGCCTTTTGTGGAGGTCACCTATAACAATGCCACTCACCAGAGCACCAGCCTCTCCCCTTTTAAAATTGTTTCAGGACAAGACTTTAATCCTCTTCCACTAGGGGAGGGGACCTCCAAGGACACGGTTTCAGTGGCCCAATGGAGTCAAAAAATTAGAGATGCCTGGCCAAAAGTTGTTTTGGCCTTGGACTTTGCAAAAGCACGATACAAACAGCATGCTGACCAAAAACGGGACCACACCCCGGAGTACGCTGTAGGGGACTTAGTATTTTTGTCCACCAAGTTTCTTAAAAGTCCCCAACCTTCAAAGAAGTTGGGGCCCAAGTACATAGGTCCTTTTCCTATTGCTCGAGTGATAAACCCAGTAGCTTTTCAACTGACGCTACCCAAACTGTACCGTAATGTTCACCCTGTGTTTCATTCTAGCTTGCTCAAGCTGGCGTGCCCTCCAGACCGTCATCATCCAGACCCAGGACCTGCACCCCATCCTATCCTTGTCGACAACGACCAGCATTTTGAAATTTCTGAAGTATTGGACTCTTGGGTTCAGAGGGGGGCTTTACAATACTTGGTTAAATGGAAACATTTGCTGTTAGGGCATGCCGAATGGGTTAGTTGTGAACATGTGAATGCTCCGCACTTATTATGAAAGTTCCATGCCCGCTTTCCTGATAAACCAGGCTAAAAAGGGGGGATTTCTCTTCGGGTGGGCGGTATGTCAGGCTCATACCTGAATTCTGGGAATTGGAGTGGAATGCATGGAGGACCCTGACATGAAGCTGCTTCCCTTGCCTAGGCCTCTGGAGTTTTGGAGGGCTGCCTTGTTGGCCTGGGAGCGTTTTCTCTCCACAGCGGCTCAAGGTCAGATCGTCCAGGTGCAAGCCGCCCTGAGAGGGAGGCATCTATCCTCCCTAAAGGCCTTTCTCACGCTGTGGGGTTTATCTGGGGGTTTGCTCTAGCTGTATTCAGTTTTGGCTTTGTTCTATGTTCCTGACACATGAATCCTTGCCAATAAAGAAATTTATTGAATGTGAGTGCTTGGTACATCACAAATATGTTGATAGACAAGGACACTACCTTTTAATTTATCAGTGTATTAGTTGTTGTGAGAAATGCCAGATGTCGAAGTTGGGTTCAAAAAAGGAAAAGGCACTAGGGATCATATTGCAAACATATGTTGGCTAATAAAGAATTCCAGAAGAAAACCAGCTTGTGCTTTATACGTTATAGTAAAGGCTTTGAATCCCCTAGAACAGTGCTTCTCAGATTATCAGATGCAGGGGACCAACAATTTTTTCCAGTGTGTCAGGAACCAGCACAATATTTGTCTCCATTGGCTATATAGTTTTTTCCTGGAAGTTCACCATGAACCAGCAGCCAATGGCTCAGGGACCAGCACTAGTCCAGGGACCACCACTTTAAGTAGCACTGTCTAAAGATTTATAAATCAGCTTTCCCTCTTCTTGTCACAGGCAAGAAATTGCACCACCAACTCTGTTATCTTTTATGAAATTCATAGTGTTCCTAATAATTAATTAATCATGTGTGATGATGTAGAATTATGCTGGTTTATGAAGCCACCTTGCTGTTTACCCAGTCCATATTTAACAATGTGACTGGAGCCTACAATGGACTTACAATGTACGCCCAAGCATACTGACGTGGGTTTCATGTTATCCAAGTAAGATATGGATTGCACAGTCTCCCACCCACCCACACTACACACACATACATATTCCACACAAGCTCATCAGCTTCACATCTCTGCATCTTCTGCCATGCTGTTTCCCATGCTTCAAATGTCCAACCACCCTTTCCCACAGTGCCTGGAAAAATTAACTAGTCCAAAACATCACCTCCCCAAGTTCTGCTTTTCCTGAACAGCTCCCAATATTCCAGGTGCTTTTCCTTGCCTGCTTTTCTTCTGGTGACCTGTGTTGCCTCTATGATGTAAAACACCTTTTCCATTGGTTTGTTTGTTTTTTACAGGCCCTTTGGGCCATGGAGGCATTGGTTTACCCTTCTAATATATGCTTAATAACAACCCAGTCTTTTTAAGTAGTGGTGGTGCCCAAGGGAGGTGGGAAAGCTCTCTCTTCATCTCAACCCAGAAACCAGAATACACCACCAGCTGGCACGGGCAGAGGCCTGGCTCAAGCAGGACTCTCTAATAGCCAGAATGAGCCAGTCTGGAAAGCTGAGGAGGGAGAAAGGGAAGGAGAAGAGGGGGCACCACACAGCAGGTTTCTTTCTGACTGTCACCTAGCAAAGGAAACTGGAGAGCCATTTCAGGCCATGTTTGCATCACGTGACTCCTGGCAGGAAAACCACAAAAGTCCAACCCTGGGCCAAAAACAACAGCCCAAAGAAAGAATTCATTAAGGGGAGGAGGAGGAAGGGTTGTGTTTGTCTAAGACCAGAGCTTGTGGCAGGCTGTCACTTAGGGACAGGAACTGCATAGGGCTTCTGGTGGAAGCTTGCTGGCTCTCTGCCTTCCCTTTGCTCTCTGCTTGTCTCCCTCACTGCCTGTTTACCTGACCATCCTGTTTTCTCATCCCTTGTTGGCAAAAATACTGAGAGAGGGGTCCATTTCAGCCAGAATATTCAGAGCTCAACCCATCTTTACAGTTCACAGTAAAGATGAAGAGAGTATCTGCGGGTCATGTGCAAAGTGATCTTGGAGATGTTACTTTTGGGACCGACGGGCATGCGGTCTGATGGATCCAGGAAGCAGTAGTCCAAAAACATACATGACCTCTACATGTTTTGGCCTGCAGCTCTGATCAGCCTCATCGCTCCTGGCTGCTGGTAGAAGATTGGGGGAGTTTATAGTCCAGAACAGTTAGAGGTTCCCCAAGCCACAGCTACAGCCTCCCTGCCTCACCCTCTTGAAAAACTATCCTCTAGTCTCTTACTGAAATCACTAGTCAAACACCCTCTTTGGCACATGAGCTCTTCAATTTCCAGCAACCAGAGCTGGAACAGACTTCAAAAGGATTTGCAGGGAGTAACCTTTCTACCTCTTGATCCTCTCAGCCGTATGCAGGATTAAACAAGGGCTGAAGCTTAGAGGTCTGAATTGCACACACTGTTTGGGAATCACTGCCAATGAGGCAACCAGGTACACCACATGAGAGGCAAATGTGAGATTAGACAAAGGGCTGCCTGTCCAGATGCTGTGTTCTTCTTCACACTCAGCTCTCCAATGTGTATGCCATCCTAGGTATTCAAGGGCACTCTGTATTGTATACCACTTTATGCAAGTTTTACACATGTTAAACACAGAAGTCTAAACGAATGATAAAAGGTGCTTAGCTATCTTTTCTCGCTATCACTCACCTATGTGCAAAACACAACAAAATCCAAATATACATTGTAGGAATACCTTTATTAAGACAACCAAAAGGCACAAAATATATTGCACATTTTTTTAAAAAAAAACCATGTTATCTTTGTGTTAAAACAAGGAATATATGGCCCTCCAGATGTTGCTGGATTGCCATTTCCATCATCACTTTTCAAGGTGGATCCTATTATTTCAGTAGTGGGAGCACTACCCAGCTGATTTCCAAGTAAGGCTACCAGATCTTAGGGCTTAGCCCTCAGTCTCCAATCCTCTAGGCAAGGGGAAGGAATCTCAGGGTGAGGGCAGTGTCTTGAAAAAAGAGGGGGAAGAGAGAGGGGTAAAGAAAGGGAGAATATATGCATACATATTACTGCGTGTTGCTGGCCTTGCTGTAGACTGCTTTGGAATGGCTGCTGAAGTCTCTCTGGGGGATCCATGTGGCCCAGTCCTTCCTTCTCAAACATCACCATGGACTGTTTGTAGGGCTCAGGGTTTGGGCCCTGGGAAGTTCCTGAAGTGGCAATCCTACTCTCATGTAGGGGTATACTTGTACCTTGCAAGAAAAGACAGTTGGGTAACAAACATTTTGGTAACCCCTTGATTTTGGCTGATGAACTTCTAGTGACCCCTTGGCATTGACTATTGGCATTGACTCCTTGGCATTGACTCCCACTAGGTGTAAGCTAGGAAAATCTCAGTCTGATGCTATCTGAAGGGACACACATCCCCCACCCCTGTGTTATAACTTGCTATAAATCTGAACAAAACTAAAGAAATATTTAAATGTTAAGTAACCAGCAAAGCCAGGAAATGCCACCAATAGATTCTGTAGCTTGCTGAGATTATGCAATTCATACAGATCATAAAAGATCATCCTTTTTACAATATTTCATATAAGAACACTGGTGCCCCAAATATCCTAAAGGCACCAGATCCCATCTGATCTTCAAAGCTAAGCAGGGCCATCCCTAGTTAGTACTTGGATGGTAGACTGCCAACAAATACCAGGTGCTGTAGGCTATATTTCAGAGGAAGGAACTGGCAAAACTGCCTCTGAGTACTCCTTGCCTATGAAAATTCTATGAAATTCATGGGGTTGCCATAAGTTGACAGCAACTTGAAAGCATGTGTGCATGCACGCACACATGCATGCATGCGTGCGCACACACGGAATATTGTGAGCACATGTGCAAAAAATCTGTTTTCATGTTTGGGGCCCTTTGATTTCTATGGCAACCTGAGTTCACTCTTATTCAGTGACCCTATCCTATGAATTTAGCACATTCAGAGCTGGTGGTGTCATTGGGTAGAGTGAAACAGGAGGCAGATACTATGAGATGGGAAGTGATGGCAAACAGTTTGAGAACAAAACTATGTGTCATTCAGCATGTCCTTTGTACCTTTGCCCCCGAATATTCTGCTGTCCTTTGATATGGTGGAAGATACCAAACTGTTGTCAATAATAAAGTAAGAATCAGCTGCTGTTTGGCAACTTCGAAAATCCCAATTCAAACTTCTTGAGTGCTTTCAGCGTGCCACGCTATCTCAGCCTGACCTACCTTGGTGGCTACTCCCATGCTTTGGAACTCCTTCCCTAGGGAAACCAGGATAGCTCCCTCCTTGCCCTCTGTCTGCTGGTAAGTGAAAACTTTCCTGACCCTGCTTTTAAGAATTCACGGCAATAGGCTTTTGATGATGTGCTGTTCTGTTGCTTTGTTTATCCTGTCTATCAATGAATTGTTATATGGTTTCAGTTGTACTGTATAGATTGTTTATTAAAATAACTTTTATGTATAGTTTACTGATTTTGATAATTTTGCTTTTAATTTGTATTGGTGTTAGTATTTTGTAAGCTGCCTTGAGTCCCAGTATTGGGGAAAACATGGGATATACCTGTAAATGAATAACAGTAACAATCTCTGGCTTTTCTTTGCAAACAAAGATTCAGGAAGGACTCATCCTGCACCTTCTGCAAGCGCGCTGATGACTGAAAAGGCCAATATGAGATAAATAAGTCCGGTTGCAGAAAACACAGCAGACGGTCTCCTTAGGTGATGTTTCCGGGTTGTGATTTTTTTCTGCGTTGTCGTTTCTCTTCAAGACTTGTTCAGCGTGAGAATCATAATGATACCTCACTGGATTGTTGCAAGGATAAAATGGAAAGAAAAAGAGCCATGTATACTGCTTTGTGCTCACTGAAGGAAAAGCAGGATATAAATGTAACTAATGCAAAATAAATTAATCATAGAAAGAAAAAAAACAAATAATAACACAATAACTTGGTTGTCATAACGTTGGAGATTATCAGACGGGCCCTTAAAACCCGTTCCTTTCCTGGTACACCCACCCACTCCCTCCCGTCCCTGTAACTGAATTTTTTTTTCCAGTCACTTACCTTAATCCCAGGATAGAAACTGCTCCCCCCTCCTCATCACAGAGCCCCATCCACTTCCTGGAGACCAAATCGCGTGGGCAATTTAAAAATAAAAAAAAACCCTGAATGTCAAAGAAGTACTCCAAGCACCTAAATACCCTTTTAAAAAAACAAGTAACCTGGGGAGGGTACAAAAAAGGCTGTCACTTACCTGGATGTCCTGACTGAAGCATGAAGTGTTCTGCATGGACCTTACAGGACAGCAGGCATCGTGCAGGACATTTTTTATTTTAAAAAAAACCCTAACATAAAAAAACTAAACCAAGCATCTAAACAGCCTTAAAAAACAAACAAACAAGTAAACAGAGGAGGGTACAAAAAAGCTGTCACTTACCTGGATGTCCAGATCGCCACCAGAAGTGTTCTCTACTTACCTTCCAGGACCTTACAGAGGCAGGCAGCCTGCGGAAAATTGAAAAATAAAAATACAAGCAAACGTCTAAAAATTAAAACAAGCACCAAAACACTCTTAAAACTTTACCATCAACATGGGGAGGGTACAAAAAAGGCAGTCACTTACCTAGATGTCACAATCGTACCCAGAAGTGTCGGCACGTACCTCCCAGATCATGCCAGCATAACGGGGCTCCTGTTCGCACACCTGTGATTCTGTGACAGAAATGGGACGGGTGATCTATTAATGGCTTAAGCTGTTAATTTAAAAAATGGACCAAATAGGGTCAGCACAGGGCCAGAACGGGAGAGGGACACCGTCATCTTAAAGAAAAATTCTTTACCAATCCTGTTGCATTCCTGTTCTGGTTTATTAAGTCCATGCGATAATCTCCATTGTCTGTGGCAATTATCACATGAGGCAAAAAAGTGGTATTAAAGCAATATAGTAACTCTATGCCCGAACCTTATCACATGATGTTGTTGCTGTCCTGTTGCTGGTGTGTAATCACCCTATTAGTGTGGTACTCCTTTTCATTGATGAGGAAAAGCCATCAACAGACTTCCAATATTGGTGCTATTCCAGGAGTTTACTGGTGTAGTAAGTATCTTCACTTCAATGCTGGCATTACAACAGTCCCCGGGGCCCGCTTCTCCTCCCTCCCCCTCCCCCTCACTATTCCAAAACAGGCTGACTCCATGCCTGTCAGGTCTTTTAATTTTTTTATTTTGCTGTGCTTGTGTAATTACAGAAAAATAATAAAATAAAAATAATTTTAAAAATTGTTTTTGTTGTAATTGTGCAAACACAGCAAAGATAAAGATTTGAAAAATTGACAGGCATGGAATTAGCCTGTTTCGGAATAGCGAGGGAGGGAGGAGAATCAAGCCCTATCCTGCCATGTGATTTCTGTAATGCCGGCATTGAAGAAAGATACTTATTGCACTAGGGGAGATTGCAAAGCAGCACAGTTGTGCAAAAGAAGAGATGTGTGATACTGAATGTTTTCAAAGTGGTATATTCCTGTTTCCTTTTATAATGCTATTGCCATGGCAAAACAGCCTCTTGTGATAATCTCCTATCATGGCATCAGGAGAAACTCTGAGCTTCCAGGCAGAGGGCTCCTAGCATTACTAATCTGAAAGCACTGTGTAACCTACTATGCCTTCTCTTCCTTAACTGATTTCTTTTCTTGTCTAAGAAAAAAAGAGGGAAGTAGCCATGGGAAAGCAGTATCACCTGGACTCCTGTGACATTTCACATTTGAGATAGGGGTATTGCACCATTTTAACAAGTTTGAAATACCCTCTATGATTAAAAAAAGGGGGGTGGACTGTAAATGGCAATCAAGTACAAAGGCAGATTTACCAGAAGAGATTATTCTGGGAGCAAAAAGAAACCTAATGTGCTTTGAGTTCTGTATTCCATTAACATACCTTCCAAATTTTTATAAGGAAAACTAGGACACATGTGACCAAGCAACATCAAGAGTGTGAACAATAAAAGTTATTAATGACAAATAACACACAAACTAGGACAGTCCACAGCTGTTTGTTTCTGCCTGGACCTACTGGGAAGGACACAATCCCACCCCTCCTATCCTCTTTCCCCACTGAGATAACTGAGTGCAAAATAATTTTGCATTTTGAACTCAGTTTCCAGCAACGGGAGGGAGGAAATCACCAAAGAAGAATTCAAACAGATAGCGAACACATGTAGGAGTAAAGTCAGAAAAGCTAAAGTGCAGAATGAGCTCAGGCTTGCTAGGGAGGTTAAGAACAATAAAAAGGGTTTTTTTGGGTATGTCCGCAGCAAAAGGAGGAAGCAGGAAATGATAGGGCCACTACGTGGAGAAGATGGCAAAATGCTAACAGGGGACAGAGAAAAGGCAGAATTACTCAACACCTTCTTTGCCTCAGTGTTTTCAGAAAAGGAAAAGGAGGACCAACCTGAGGAAAATGGAACAGATGACACAATAGGGGAAATCCAGCTGAAAATAAGTAAAGAGGTGGTACAGGAATACCTTCTTAATCTAAATGAATTTAAATCTCCAGGACCAGATGAACTACATCCAAGAGTATTAAAAGAGCTGGCAAATATAATCTCAGAGCCATTGGCAATAATATTTGAGAACTCCTGGAGAACAGGAGAAGTCCCAGCAGACTGGAGGAGGGCAAACGTTGTTCCCATCTTCAAAAAGGGGAAAAAAGAGGATCCCAACAACTATCGTCCAGTTAGTCTGACATCAATACCAGGGAAGATTCTAGAACAGATCATTAAACAGAGAGTCTGTGAACATTTAGAAGGCAATGCCATAATCACAAAAAGTCAGCATGGGTTTCAGAGAAACAAGTCATGCCAGACTAATCTGATCTCTTTTTTTGATAAAGTTACCAGCTTGGTAGATGAAGGGAATGCTGTGGACATTGCATACCTTGATTTCAGTAAGGCCTTTGACAAGGTTCCCCATGACATTCTTGCAAACAAGCTTGTAGAATGTGGGCTAGACAAGTTAACTGTTCAATGGATTTGTAATTGGTTGACCGGCCGAACCCAAAGGGTGCTCAGCAGTGGCTCCTCTTCGTCTTGGAAAGATGTGACCAGTGGGGTGCCACAGGGTTCTGTCCTGGGCCCAGTGCTATTCAACATCTTTATCAATGACTTAGATGAGGGAATTAGGGGCATACTTATCAAATTTGCAGATGACACCAAATTGGGAGGAGTAGCTAATACCCTAGAGGACAGGATCAAAATTCAGAATGACCTGGATAGACTGGAGAGCTGGGCCAAAGCTAACAAAATGAAATTCAATACGGAGAAATGTAAAGTACTGCATTTAGGGCGGAAAAATGAAATGCATAAATATAGGATGGGAGAGACCTGGCTGAATGAGACTATGTGCGAAAGGGATCTAGGAGTCCTAGTAGACCACAAGTTGAACATGAGCCAACAGTGTGATGCGGCAGCTAAAAAGGCCAATGCAATTTTGGGCTGTATCAATAGAAGTATAGTGTCTAGATCAAGGGAAGTAATAGTGCCACTCTATTCTGCCTTGGTCAGACCTCACTTAGAATACTGTGTCCAGTTCTGGGCACCACAATTCAGAAAGGATATTGACAAATTGGAGCGTGTCCAGAGAAGGGCAACTAAAATGGTGAAAGGTCTGGAAACAATGCCTTATGAGGAGAGACTTAGGGAGCTGGGTATGTTTAGCCTGGAAAAAAGACGGTTTAGAGGCGATATGATAGCCCTGTTTAAGTATTTGAAGGGATGTCACGCTGAGGATGGAGCAGGCTTGTTTTCTGCTGCTCCAGAGACTGGAACACGGAGCAATGGGTGCAAGCTCCAGGAACAGAGATTCCACCTCAACATGAGGAGGAACTTTTTGACAGTCAGAGCTGTTCGGCAGTGGAACACACTCCCTCGGAGCGTGGTGGGGTCTCCTTCCTTGGAGGTCTTTAAACAGAGGCTGGATGGCCATCTGTCGGGGATGCTTTGATTGTGATTTCCTGCGTGGCAGGGGGTTGGACTGGATGGCCCTCGTGGTCTCTTCCAACTCTGCAATTCTATGATTCTATGATTCTATAACTGAGATAAGCTAAGGACGAAGAAGGAAAGCAGAAGGAGGAGAAAAACTGGGACATTTCAAAAACAACTCAAAAAGTGGGATGACAAATGATTAATCAGAGCTTTCCTTGCCAAATCAGGACAGTTGGAGGGTTTATATTAATCTTTGGTAATACAGCAGCCTTTTCACACCATTGCTAATGTTTTGGTGGCGTGAGGGTTGTTTTTTAAATGCTGTGTCATATCAATTGGGCACGGCAGCTCTCTTGCTGGCATACTGTAATTAAGAGCGGGGGAAGTATAGGCTCTGTGGATCGTATGACCAGGTAGGAGGAGCAATTTCTGGCAGAACACTGATGGTTCAGTGTTTAAGGGGTTTGGAACGAAGCTGTACATTTCCAGAAGTGCCATGCCAGTCGGCACAGAGAAAGAAAGAGAGATTCTCTGGCATGACTCCTGCTCACTGCGTCAGCATGTGTTTGTGTTTTGCTTAATCCCCATTAGGCCGCATCTCTGCCATGGCAGCAATGGCATGATTAAGATGATGGAACATTGCTGTCACAAGTATGTAATTATGGGTTTCCTGTGTCACTCCCTAATGGGAGGTCAGGGGCTCATCCTCCCTCTGTCAGCCAAACGGGAGGGTGAAACGTAGGGGGTGGGGAGGAGAAGGAATCTAACAGTTTCTCTTGTTAACCTCCATGCCACTTCCTAAGCCTTCAGGGCCTGCAAGGACGAGATGGAAATGCCAATTGTTTGAGTAGGCAAAGAAACAGGACAGTGACAAAGCAGCACAAGCTAAAAGAAGAGGCAAGCAGGGAAGCCAGTACGTGGAAAGGAAAATGAGCGTCCAATGTGGGAGTCAAAGAGAAGAGAGACAAAGAACCCTTGTGGCTAAGGACTGTCTCTATGCATGATACCATAGCTGAAGTTGTTGACCAGAAGAGGCCTTGCCACAGCCCTGGCCAATGCAAACAATGCAAACAATGCAGTGACTGCTCCTCAAAAGCCATTGGTCAGAACTTCAGACCCTGGGGCCACATTCGGTCTTCTTAGAGTTCTGATCTGATCGTCTGAGAATCCTCAGATGGTCATGCCTACTTCTCCACTGATGGTTTCCTTAGCTTTTCTATAGGGTTTTCCTCCTATTCCATAAGTCTGAAATGCAAAATGCATCTCCTAAGGCTTCGTTGCTAGCAGTAAGAGCTTAATATATGGTCCCACCCATTTGCCTTAGGCCCTGCCCATCATTGGAATGTGGCCCCAACTACTTTTCTGTAAATGAATTCAGCCCTCGAGCTATAAGAGGGTTCTGAGACATAGCACAAAATGAAATGGTTGAAAGACTGAACCACTCCAGAGTAAGGGGAGGGGAGTGCGGCATTTCTTAATGTTCCTCTGCATTTAAAGAAAATCCCTACAAATCCCAGGATGCTTTGAAAAATCATCCATTCTGCTTTTTGTATGGTCTCTATGCCTTTTTTAAATGCACATATTTAATCTCAACATAAATATCACAGTCTAAATTTCATTTTCCTCTGACTGTTTACAATTTTCCCTTCCCTATTTCCATGAACATATACATCTTGGAATGATATTCCATAGATCTGATGACATGGATTTTGGTCCCAAAAAAACTATTGCTGCAATAAAATTGGTAGTTTTCATAATTAATTTGTTTAAAACATTTATATTCTACCCTCCATTATGTTAGATTTCAGAGTAGTATATACCAATATAGATAATTGAATTAAAACCTAATATAATACAGTAAAAGACATCAAGAAAATAAAAGACTGTCCAAAAAAATTACAAGGCAGACTTAAAGAGTATACAAATTAAATTGCCTGGGTAATTAAACATCTCTTAACTTGACTTGAAAAAAATTAATGGAGGTACCTGGTGTACAGTTTTAAGGAGGCCATTCCAGAACTTGGGGAAGACTACAATTCTCAGACTTCCCTAGCCAGCATGGCCACATTCCTGTTTTCTGGCTAACTTTCTCTTATTTGGGGGTCTCAGTGAACTCTAGTATTTATTGTTACCAGGACCAACCCTACCATTAGACAGTTGCCAGATCCTGGAAGGCATGACAAAGGTGTTGGAGAAAAGAGCTGTGCACCACATGCCTTGCTCTGTGCCCTTAAGTGAACCTCTCACCTTCAGGTATGGTGGAAGGTATTTTTCCATTGCCATTGTTGACAAAAAAAACAACAACTCTCAATTCACTCAGTTTTAGTACCTGGAATGCAAAAGGGCACCATCTTGTTTTTTGCCTCAGACAGAAAAAATGTCTTGAGTTGGTCTTGATAGGTATATTGTATCACCACAGCACCTGAAGTAGCCTTTTGCAACCTATATAGTCAGCCCTCCATATCCACAGATTCTGTAGCCACGGTTTTAACCATCCATGGCTTGAAAATATATTGTTTTTAAATTCCAAAAAGCAAGCCTTGATTTTGCCATTTTATGTAAGGGGCACCATTTTACTATGCCATCATGTGTAATCTCTCTGTCATTTTTCGCAAACAAAGACTTGAGCATCCACAGATTTTGGTATCCATGGGGGGTCCTGGAACCAAACCCCAGCAGATACCAAGGGCCCACTGTATAAGTGCTTCTTGGTTGAAACAAAAGGAAAGGGCCTACCACGGCTGCAGCAATCCTATACCCACTTACTTGGGTGTAAGCGCCATTGAAATCAATGAGGCTTACTTTTGAGTAGATGTGTATAGGATTGCACTGTAAGAGCAGTTCATAACTGAGCACATGCCTAGCCAGCATTATTCATTCTTTTGCCATCTTTCCATTCACATAACACATCATTGCTAGAAGAATTCAAGTCAAAGATTAAAGTGTGGCAGAACTAGGTAAACGCTAAATAGTGAGGTATACACTATTGCAGGTTTTTGTCTTATTCAATGGAGTCTACAGCCTCCTCCAAAATTACAGCTCTGCACACTTCAGAGTGATAAACAAAATGGTGATGAAAGAAAATATAGTATCCTGGCTTTGAAGGCTGGTTTTATTACCGTATTGTGTTTTACACAGCTGGGAGGGGGGGTAATACAGGTCCCAGAACACACACACACAGCCAGATTCAGCAGACCAAAAAGTAGGAATTAATAAATCTGACCTTTCCCAACTGACTTGAATGCCTAAGTCTATCATGGTTCTCACTAAGAGATCCATGTGAGACTGTGGCCGATCCTATGCATCTGCCAGATCAATTGGTCATCAAGATTTGAGAAAACTCTAACCTGTTAATGCAGAGATAGGGGTACCTTTCTGATGTTTTTAATTACACCCTCCATCAGTTCTGGGTATGGTTAATTTCTTCTCTGTATTTTGAATGGCTGTCTGGTTGCCTAGGGAAAGACAAAAGAGAGATGGGGAGATAATATAGTTGATGATGAGTGAGTACTTGAGAAAAGGTGCCTGCTTTTCTAGGAGACGTTGCCCCATTCTGCATGATTCAGACTACCTCCCCACTGGTACTTACCATGATAACTGCAGTTGGAGAACCTTTCAGTGGAAACAATGGAGTCATCCTTTCAACACAGGAGTTGGACTGGAGTTCTGTCAACAGTTTCTGTTTGTTTTGCTCATTGTGCCCTACCAATAAAAAAATAGAAGTCACCAGTGTTTGGCCTGCAGTGATAGTGGGTGGATGGAGTCTATGATGCTCACCAACAACATGTTGCTGTACCCCTCCATTCAGTTCACCAGTACATGGTGGAAAATTATCTGCATTTGGAAGATAGTGGCCAACCAGGAGGTCCTTAGAGCATAAAGTATATTTACCTTTTGTCTTCTATATGTGGGACATATCTACCACATACTGATGGAGAGACATTTGCTTAGCCAATGCACAGTTATCCCTTGTTTCATTTGGAAACACACTGTAGCTGGCATATCTTTTCTTAGTGGTACTTGAAGAGAGGGATGAAGTATAGAGGTTCTCTTTTTCATCATGGCTTCCTTGCTGCCTTGTCTTTGTAATCCCAACTTTGATTAGGAATTTCTCATGCATGTTTCATCTGGAATTCCTGTAAGGGGTTTGGGGAAAACAAAGTTTATTCATCTGCTCAGCATTTTCTCTCTTTCCCTGGGTATTTCTTATCTATGCAATGTGCTCCTTTTATCTACACCAAGGTGTCACATTATCAATTTTCCTGCTTCCAAGGTAGCCCAAGTTATGTGTCTTAATACATGTGGTCTATGTTTCCTTGCTGGGAAGAGGTGGGTAAAAAATAAAATTGTTGTTGTTGTTGTCTGTTACCACAACATCTTATTACAATGGCATAATATGCATATTTCAACCCAGAGCAGTCCCTAGAACAGCAGTGGGAACTATGTAGGTCTTCAAATGTTGCTGGACTCCCAGCATTCTTCACCATTAGCTAGATTAACCAGGACTTCTGGGAGTAACAGTTCAACAACAGATGCAGGGCCACACAAGTCCTGTCCCTGTTGTAGAAGGTCAATAGAGTTTTGAACTGGAGGCTGAATTTGCTTGATCTGGTCCCTTGCTGGTTTACCAGATGCCATTTAGTTCACCTTCCTGTGAACTGGATCTTGTAAACCTGCTGCCTTTTTCATTCTCCACAGGCATCAATGAGATATTTTTCCTCTTTAGGTCAAGGTCTCTAAATCATCCTGATTGTGTCACAGCTTTTCCTTCCAGGTCATAGGACATCTGCACTATGTTTGACCTTCCTCAAAACTAGATCAATATGTTTCCCACAGTGGTATGATGACATGGGTTAACTGATGGTCTACATTGTTGAAGCAGAGAGAAAAGACCATAAAAACTGAAGAGGAGCCCTGCTGGATCAGACCAAATGCCTATCTAGTCCAATGCCTTGCTCCTACAGAGCCAATATGATGCCCCAGTGGAAGCCCACAAGGAGGACTTGAGTGTAACAGCACCTTCCTGTTCATGTTCCTAGCAACTGATGTGGAGAGGAATATTGCCTCAGATACTGCAGATAAAATATGACTAGCATGGCCAGTAGTTAGTCTGTCTGTACCTTCAAGATACCTGTTAACGTATGGCAACCCCATGAATTTCATAGGGTTTTCTTAGGCAAAGAATACTCAGAGGTGGTTTTGGCAGTTTCTTCCACTGAAATATAGCCTGCAGTGCCTGGTATTCATTGGTGGTCTCCCATCCAAGTATTAACCAGAGCTAACCCTGCTTAGCTTCCAAGATCAGACAGAATCTGGTGTGTTCAGGGTATTTAGGTGGCAAACATTCTCTAGGCAGTCTCAAAGAAAAGCCTCACCATAATGTTCTAGACCTGCCATTAATTTGTTTACTATGTTTACCTCTCAGAGTTGCTTTTGCTCCCATATAATCCTTGAGAACGAAATATCACCCACCCTTTCCCACACTGTTTATATTGCCATCTCTATTGCTTGGTTTCACAGTTTGTCTCTGGTGTACTGTCCCCATTCATTTCTGGAACCCCATAATTGTCTTCAGGTGGAGCAACATCAGTAGCAAGCCTGAGAGAGTCTCCACCCAAGCATAATCGCATCACACCCACCATCAGGTGCACACAGTCAAATTTTTGAGATTGACAGACAGGGTTACCTCAATAAGAGAATAGATTCATAACAGACCACTGCAACTGCACCTCTCAACGCATTGGATTTTATCTCCAATTGTACTTTTAACCATGGAGGACACATTTAGGTCATATTGACACGCATCCTCTATCTTACCCCAGTTTCAGTCACACATACCTAAGCAGCTTATTCATACAAGATTAAATCCTGACCAAAGAGTTTGTACCAGTTATTGGAATGGCATTAAGCAGTGCAGTTTTATCATCTGATGAGTTTCCTCTACAGTAGTCAGGAATCTATGGACTAGTGTGTAAAGAAGGAATAGCAGCAAGATGGCTCTTCTCCTTTGTTCACTATTATTCTGTTCTGTTTCTACACCCACATTTCCCCCTACCAATTACCACAAAATAAAAACATCCTCCCTCCCGCAAGGACATAGTTGGGCCAAACTTAATGCAACAAAACCAGCCAGATACATGTCCAAGATCCATATGATGGAGTCTTTCTCCAGGTTCCTCACTCTAACATCAACCTTGGTCACTCACCTTACCCCACAACTTTAAACTTCTCCCTACATTTAGTAACTGGGGCTCTGCGGTGACTCTGCCCTGGAGAAATGGGTGTGGTTTATGTTGGGTTTGAATTGATAGGAGTTGACTGGTTTCTCCCTTAACCTTTTAAATAAAACAGAGGTGTAGAATTTTAAAAAAAGTTTATTGACTAACAGGCAGGTTAAACATTTAGCATGTCACTGGCTTCCTACATATTTCAGTGTACAATTCAATTAGAATCAAAGTACAGGTAACAACTTTTCCCTGACCTCATTACTCAATACACCACTACATTATCAGCTCCCAACTAACTTAATCTCTCTTTTTATCTGACCATATCTTGATATTGTCTTTTTCTTCCTATAACCCTATCTCTGCTCCTTACTGGCCTTATCGGAGAGCTGAGTTGTCAAACCTCTCCTTTCATATTCTCCCCCCGCCCCACTGCCGCCAGCATTTCAAGAGCTGTGATTTGTTGGTTCCACTCAGGCCATGGAGGCTAACAATTTCATAGAATCATAGTATCATAGAGCTGGAAGAGACCACAAGGGCCATCTAGTACAACCCCCTGCCCTGCAGGAATACACAATTAAAGCACTCCTGACAAATGGCCACCCAACTTCTGTTTAAAAACCTCCAAAGAAGGAGACTCTACCACACTCCGAGGCAGTGCATTCCACTTCTGAACAGCTCTTACTGTCAGGAAGTTCTTCCTGATGTTTAGGTAGAATCTCTTTTCCTGTAGTTTGAACCCATTGCTCCATGTCCTAGTCTCTGAGGCAGCAGAGAACAACCTGCTCCCTCTTCAATATGACATCCTTTCCAGTATTTAAGCATGGCTATCATTTCACCTCTTCACTTTCTCTTTTCCAGGCTAAACATGCCCAACTCCCTTAACTCTTCTTCACAATCTACAATGAAATGACCAAGGTATAAGGCAAATAACTTGTTCTAGGCTATCCCAGCTCCTATTCAGTCCTAAGGTGTAGCGAGCTCAGGGATGTGTGAGTCCCACTCCACTCCTGACCTCCCAGTATCGATGAGGAACAGCTGCCAAACAGCTGCAGTCATTGTTAACATTGTTTCTGTGAAAGCTGTGACAAAGCTCCACAACTCAGTAAAGACAGAGCTCCCAGCTGTATGAAGCTTTGTAACCTCATGCACTTGAATGCAGTTATAGCTCTTCCTTCTCCATCAACACAAAGACAGGAATCCCTGGATTTTATCAGACACAGGGAAATGTGGCAAAAAAAAAAATGTGTACCAAACTGCATCAGAAGAACACAACGATAACAGAAGGGCAACATTACCAGACACCCACATCCTCAGCCGTTCCCAGGGTGTAGTGCTGGAGTGGATGAAGTGTCACTTCTTTATTGATAGGCTAAGCTGTCAATAAAAAGGGACATCTTATTCACACCCACACTATGCCTCCAGAACAGCTGAAGGACAACATCATCTGATAATTTCACTTATTTTTGTTATCATCATGGTTTTCTTCTGACACGGTTTTTGCTGCATCTGGTAAGGTCCCCTCTCTAAGCCATAGCCCTTCTATATTAGAGATGAGCAAACTTCAGCCCTCTCCCAGACTACGGACTGCACTTGTGGAAAATGTGTTGGTTTTTTTAAAAAAAAATAGGACATACTTAGAAGATCTATTTTAGGTTCTTTTAATGTCTCCAAAGGTCAAATTTTCATATCTCTCTCTGGCTTTTCTTCGCAAACGAAGATTCAGGAAGGACACATCCCGCGCTTTCTGCAAGCGCGCTGATGACTAAAAAAGCCAATCCGAGATAAACAAGTCTGGTTGCAAAAAGCACAGTGGAAGGTTTCCTTGGGTGATGTTTCTGGGTTGTGATTCTTTCTGCGTTGTCGTTTCTCTTCAAGACTTGTTCGGCGTGAGTTCTCAAATAAGGCTGCAGCATTGTGGATAGTGTGTCTCCATGCCTCCCGATGTGATAACACCACTTTTAAAGGAGAATCACTAGACATGGAACCTTCCAGAAGCATGATTCTCCACACTTTGAAGAAGGGAAAGATTCTTCAGCTGTGACTAGGGTGCCATAGGGGTCTATGAACCACAAATTTGTTAACCAATGCTCCACATGTTATTTATGCATAGGCTTCCAACCCTTGTGCTACATGCTCAGAAAATATAATGCCCAAATCAAGCTTCTCTAAGCCCAGTTCCCCAACCCACCTGCTCCTCAGTCTCCAACCTTCTAGACCTTAATCCTGCTGTGTAGCTCAGATGCAAATCTATCAGTGGAAGCAAACAGGGTGGTATTGCATGGTTGCCCCTTTCTTGGCATGGATCACCTACCTTCAACCTCATTACCCAATAGAGTTTTTCTCTAGTCCCTGTGATTCTTCAGTGGGCCAAAAATGTTAACAGATTGAAGTAATGCTGAGAAGGTTCCAAAGTTTATGATAGGTCACAACATGAATGTCAATGAATTGTTGTAATATGAATGTCAGTAGCTCTGGGGGCGCTATTGGGGGGAGGTACATGAGTGGCATTTTTGATTAAATTTACAAAATATTGTTTGCATGAAATAAAAATGTATTATATTGCTTGCAGAGATAGGGAAGAATGAACTGGGACATGAACTGACCCACTATGACCCATTTCATATAAGGCACTGGGAGTATGATCAGTGCTTGAGAAGGAATTTGTGTGGGTGCTTTTCCTCATGGAAAATTATTGTGTGAAGTGTATTTCCTTCCTGCACAGTTTGGCCTTTTCAAACATTTCACTTTAATCCCATAATTTGACAATGGGCTTATCTACAAGGGCCAAATACCCCAACTTGCCCCGCTGGGGTACCCCGCCATTCCAGAGCCCTGAAGTTCAGATGATGCAGGGCTTTTTCCCCAATCTGCCCCAGGCAGTCCTCACCACCCCCAGGACAGACACAGAGGCTGGAACGGGAGCAAGCCAGGATAGGGCCCAGCAAAGAGTTACAACATAATAACTAGTTCACTCTGTTTCTGGCAGCCAAAACCGGGATCGAGGCCCACATGTCCATAGGAAGGCCACCGCTCATTGCCACCACCAGCTCCCTGGCTTTCCCAAAAGCCAAGCAGGGGTTCCTCAGCATGTGACCAAGGCTGGTCACATGCATGGAGCCTGCAGTGACAAGTTGCAGGCCCCCTTCCTGGCTTCCACATCAGCAGGGGAAATGGTGGCATCTGTAGCAACGGGCATGCATTCTGTTTGGATGCCAGCCTGTTTTCTCCAGGTAACGGGGGCAGAATGGACCAGAGCCAGGATACACCAGCAGGAAGCTGTCATATCCTGGCTAGTGTAGATAAGCCCAATATCAGAAAGTACTTACATCTCTTTGTTAGTAATTTGCTTTGTAGACTATACTGTATTCCTTGTGTGGTCTATGAATCAACCCATAGTACACACTGCATAATCTGATGCAAACATGACAATGCAGTAGAAAGTAACCCTGAATAGCCATATTGTGTTCTTACATAAAAGTTTCATGATACTGATCTCCCAGGTTCATTGTTCCAATAGTTTAACACAGCAAACAGCACATTACTCATCGAAAGGGATGGGACTAGTCCATGATCCTTGATGTGCCTCCAAATCAATGATTTAAACTTCTGCTAAGGAGTTGGAGGCTCCAGGGACATTACACATGCCTCTTGAGTTCTCCAGTTCTCTGGCATCTTACAATATTTGTACACAGAAATTCAGACTATGATGAATCTTACATAATAATGCTTCACAACTCTTCATGTTTGTTTATCTTTTGATCCATTATGATGGCAAGAGAAAACAAATAATGCAGGAAAATTATTGGGGAGGGGGAAATATTAAGCTGACTTTGAAATCTACTGTGCTTTAGGACCCTGGCTAGGGATGCAGGTGATGGGTGGGTGGGGGGTGCAAAATGAGGGCATTACTCCCTAATAAGAATTCTGTCCTCCCCATGAAATTCTCCCTGTTCCCAAATTCTAGCATTACAGATACTGAGACGCTGAAAATTGTTCACACCTAGAATTCTAATATTTGCTGCATTTGCATCCCCTTGGTAACTTTGCCTGCCCTTCTCTTTGGTTGCCTAAATGCTCAACTGAAGTTTTAAGTTCCTGCAGTGCTAGAAATTAGGAAACTGAATGAAAATTGCAGGAGGGGAGCAGAATTCTTCTTTCTCCCACTGGAACTACACCCCACCTATGCTGAAATGTCTCCTTTCTCTCTAGGTAAAAGAGAGCAAGCACTTTGCTTGCTTCAGCTGTAGAAAAGTATCTGTGCTATTTATTTCTTTATTTCTTTATGCAATTTATATGCAGACTTTCTCCCAAAGTGGGAACCAAGGCGGTTCATAGAACAATTAAAATCATAGTTAAAAGCAATTGAAACCAATTAAAAACATACAAAGTAAAAAAAAAAAGAAGAAGAAGAAGATAAAACCAACATTAAAAACTGGACCCTGCTAAAAGCCGCACAGATGCAGTTATGCATCAAAGGCCTGTTTGAACAAAAACATTTTGCCTGCCAGTGAAATGAAAACAGGGAGGGGGCCAGCCTAGCCTCCCATGGAAGGGAGTTCCAGAGTGTGGGAGCAGCCACAGAGAAGTCTCTCTCTTATGTCTTCACCAAGTGAGCCTGTGATGGTGGTGGGACTGAGAGAAAGCCTTCCCCTGAAGATCTTAAAACGCTTACAGGTTCATAAGAGGAGATATGGTCTTTCAGATAGTCTGGACCTAATCCATGTAGGGCTTTCTAGGTCAAGACCAGCACTTTGAATTCTGCCCAGAAACAAACCAGTAGCAAGTGAAATTTTATGGCATCAGCAGCTATTACTCCAGTCCCCACCTTCATCTCAAACTAGTGTGCAAACTGCACCCATTTCTGGAGATGTCATATCTGACTATGGTGACACATGACTTGATTACATCCCATTTGGATTACTGTAATGAACTCTATGTGGGGCTGCCTTTGGAAACTGTTCAGAAATTTCTGCAGGTATAAACTGCTGTGCCCAGGCAGCTGACTGGGGCTGGTTGAAGGAAACATATAGTCACTCTGTTGAAACAACTTCATAGGCTAGCAGTCCATTTCTAGACAGAATTCAAAGTGCCAGTTATGACCTTTAAAGCCCTATACAGCTTCGGTCCAAACTCTTTGAAAGACTGTATCCCCATATATGTAACTGCCTGAAATTTAAGATCTTCAGGGGAGGGCTTTCTCTTTAGGGTGCATCCACACTACACAAATAATCCTGTTTGAAACTGGGTTATTTGCCATGACTCCTTCCTATGGAATTCTGGAATTTGTAGTTTGGTGAGGCACCAGTACTCTTTGGCAAAGAAAGCTAACTACCATGTAAAACTACAACTCTCAGGATTCCATAGGAAGGAGCCATGGTGGTGTAGTGGTTAAATGCTGGTACTGCAGCCCCAACATTATGAGTTCAATCCCAAGGGCTCTAAGGTTCACTCAGCCTTCCATCCTTTTGTAGGTCGGTAAAAATAGTACCCAACTTCTGGGGGCAATTAGCTAACACACATTGGAATCCATTTGGAGAGTGCCTAGCGCACTATAAAAAAGCAGTGTAGATGGCAAGTGCTGTCGCTTAACAATTTGTAAGCCTCTCTGAGAGCCTTTGTGGCTGAAGAGTGGGGTATCAATACTTCAATAAGTAAAAATAAAAATCTTTTAAACTGTTTTAACTATGTGCTTTTTAACATAATTGTTTAATTGTTTTTTTTAACTTTTACAAAATAAGATTTTAATTGGACTTTGTTTTAAATTTTCATAAGCCACTTTGAGTCCCTTGCTAGGAGAAAGAAAGTGAATTAGTGATTTAAAGTGCTATTGTATAGTGATCAGCACTATACACAGGACTTTTTCAAAAAGGGTAAAAAAAAACCCAAGGAGATCAGGAGAAAAACAGGGCTGTTGCACTTACAGATCCCCATTTCAGACAGCCCTGTCCTCCTCCTGACCTTCCTCCATCCTTCCTCCATGCTGCAGGTGCGAGAAACGTGACACTTTTATTCATGGAGAACCCCCGTCAATAAAAAGCGGTGCCCGCAGCAAGGAAGGATGGGGAAAGATCGGGAGGAAGACAGGGCTGTCTGAAGCAGGGCTCTGTAAGCACGACAGCCCCATTCTTCTCCCGACCTCCTCGGGGCTTTTTACCCCATTTGAAACAGTACACAGTCTGGGAACTCTATGTTAGAAATGGGAGATTATAAAACTCTGGCAAATTTTTGATACATTGTAATCCAAACTTTATTCCACCCTGGTTCCATAGAGGTGATTTTTTAAAAGGCAGAAAATCTATACGTATCTTCACACGTTTCTTTAACGGCACGTGTTTTTTGTGTGGATTTTTTTCTATTTTTCATTATGCCTCCACCCATTGAATAAAGTGTCTTTTACATACGGTATGTATGTATTTTAGAAATGTGCACATGTTGGTGAGCTGTCTTTTTATTTGTTTTTATTCCATGGAATACATAGCAAACCTATATATGTAAAGATTTTGCTTGTTTTCCATATTTGATTAAGTTCACACAAAAAAGAAGCCTGATAAAGCTTTTAGACATGCAATTCCTGTCCAGCTAGCCACCCCATCGTGGCTTAAGGAAGCACGGGGGGTGGGGGCAGCTGGCAAGCCTCCCCCCATCCTGCCAGCCACCCCTCCGCCCTTCCCAAAGCCACGATGGGAGCAAAGGGAGCGAAGACCCAGGAGAGCAGCAGCGGGTGAGGCAAACCACTAAAATCGCCCCTGTCCTCAGCCTTTGCTTCCTCCCCTAAGGGGGCGAAGGCAGAGGATGTGGCAATTTTACATGCTTTGCCTCACCCCCCGCACTCTCATGGGTCTTCACTCCCTTTGCGAAGGGAGTGTAGACCCAGGAGAGCAGCAGCGGGTGAGGCAAATGACTAAAATCGCCCCTGTCCTTGGCCTTTGCTTCCTCCCCAAAGGGGGCGAAGGCAGAGGATGTGGCAATTTTACATGCTTTGCCTCACCCCCGTGCTCTCCTGGGTCTTCGCTCCCTTTGCAAAGGGGGCGAAGACCCAGGAGAGCAGCAGCAGGTGAGGCAAACTGCTAAAATTGCCCCTGTCCTCGGCCTTCGCTTCCTCCCCAAAGGAGACGAAGACCAAGGACAGGGGCGATTTTAGATGCTTTGCCTCACCACCACCCCGTACTCTCCTGGGTCTTCGCTCCCTTTGTGAAGGGAGCGAAAACCCAGGAGAACGGCAGCAGGTGAGCCAAACCGCTAAAATCGCCCCTGTCCTTGGCCTTTGCTTCCTCCCCAAAGGAAGCGCAGGGGTGGGGGTGGCTGGCAAGCCTCCCCCCAACCAGCCAGCCACCCTCCACCCTCCTCAAAGCCATGATGGGAGCAAAGGGAGCGAAGACCCAGGAAAGTGGCAGCAGGTGAGGCAAACCACTAAAATCGCCCCTGTCCTTGGCCTTTGCTTCCTCCCCAAAGGGGGTGAAGGAGGAGGATAGGGGTGATTTTACATGCTTTGCCTCACCCCCACGCTCTCCTGTGTCTTTGCTCCCTTTCTGAAGCGAAGACCCAGGAGAGTGCAGGGGGGGGAGGCAAACCCCCAAAATCGCCCTTGTCCTCGGCCTTCGCTTCCTCCCCCAAAGGGGCAAAGGCCAAAGAGAGGGTTTGGGAAAGGTGGAGGGGTGGCTGGCTGGGGGGGGAAGCTTGCTAGCCACCCCCCGTCCTTCCCAAGTCTGAGATGGGGCTGGCAGCCCGATCGCAGGTCCGTATACCCAGCGCATAAGACTTTTGAGGAGATTTTCAATGGTTAAAAAGTCATCTTTATACGCCGGAAGATACGGTAATTCTCTCCATCTTTCTCTAAAACATTGGGATCTGAATCTGTTAGTAGCATCAGAAGAAAAACTATCCCAGCAATGTATTAGAAAAACTATCCCAGGAATGCATTAGAATTCCCAACATTACCAACTGAAGTTGAACCAAGTCTTCGGAAACTTTTAGGGGAAAGATCACAGCAATTTCAAGTGTTTTTAAAAATAATTAACTTGTATGAGTTGGTGAGAACTTCTATCTGACTCTATCCTCCACTTAAAATACAAAGCCAAACCATATCCATAAACAACAATTTGGCATGGAGTGGCCTATACTAAAATATATGCAAATATATATCATAATTAATATTACAGAAATCAAATATTGACCAAATGTTCCACGAGAACCATGCTACCTCATCATGTAGCATAGTTTCTATGTAGAATTTGTCCCCGATTTGCATAGGGAAAATGCATAACTCATGGATATCTACACCAGTGAAGATTTGCCTTTATTTCTTCAAATGGAGAGTGGCGGAAGCCTCCTTGCCACCTCATAATAATGTAGTTATATTATTATGCAGTAATAAAATCCACCACTTGAACTTTCAGTCTCACCTACCCATGTGTTCACTGCCTTCCCAGTCTTTCAGAGGGTTTTTGCCTCCCCAAAAGAACAAATATTTTTCATCACCAAATATTCCTGTCATCAAAGAATGCCTGGTTAAAAACTCAGACACAAAACTGTGGACGAGGACAAATTGATACCAATCCTTTCTGAGCAGAAATGGACTTCAGCTTTCAATATTATTAGCAAATAAGTGAGTGTCTTTTGTTACATGCTAGGATGTTCATTGTGATTACAGTTGTCCCTCCACATTCGCGAACTTGACATTTGCGGTTTCGGTTATTCGCGGTTTTGGGAGGGCCCCCCCGGGCCCCCCCAAAACCGCGACACGGGGCCTCCAGAGGCCCCGTGAAAGACCTGGGGAGGGGTGGGGAGGCCTTCGCGGGACGCCCGGAGGCCCTCCGGAGGCCCCGCGAAGGCCTGGGGAGGGAGGGAGGGCCGGGGAGGCCTCCGCGGGGCCTAGGAAGGCCCCGCGAAGGCCTGGGGAGGGAGGGAGGGAGGGCCGGGGAGGCCTCCGCGGGGCCTAGGAAGGCCCCGCGAAGGCCTGGGGAGGGTGGGAGGGAGGGCCGGGGAGGCCTCCGCGGGGCCTAGGAAGGCCCCGCGAAGGCCTGGGGAGGGTGGGAGGGAGGGCCGGTGAGACCTCCGCGGGGCCTAGGAAGGCCCCGCGAAGGCCTGGGGAGGGTGGGAGGGAGGGCCGGTGAGACCTCCGCGGGGCCTAGGAAGGCCCCGCGAAGGCCTGGGGAGGGTGGGAGGGAGGGCCGGTGAGGCCTCCGCGGGGCCTAGGAAGGCCCCGCGAAGGCCCGGGGAGGGTGGGCAGGAGGGCCGGTGAGGCCTCCGCGGGGCCTAGGAAGGCCCCGCGAAGGCCCGGGGAGGGTGGGAGGGAGGGCCGGTGAGGCCTCCGCGGGGCCTAAGAAGGCCCCGCGAAGGCCCGGGGAGGGTGGGCGGGAGGGCCGGTGAGGCCTCCGCAGGGCCTAGGAAGGCCCCGCGAAGGCCCGGGGAGGTTGGGAGGGAGGGCCGGTGAGGCCTCCGCGGGGCCTAGGAAGGCCCCGCGAAGGCCTGGGGAGGGAGGGGGAGGGGTGTAGTTATTCGCGGATTTTTCACATTCGCGGGGGTCCGCGGAACGGAACCCCCGCGAATGTGAAGGGACGACTATACTTTCTATTGTACTGTAATGTGTTCTCAATCAAATTTTGTACTACTTAAATTCAAATTAGAGTTTAAAAGTCATAAATGCCATTGTAACCGTCATGAAGCACATGTAAAAATGTATGTGTGCCAGGCATTACCAGGTATACTCTCAGAGAACTCATATATGCTCTGAAAACACATGCCTGTAAGGCAGTAGTGTATCTTAGGCAAACTGGAGTCAGTTACTCACATCTACATGGGAATATATAAAAGGGAATTTTTGTTAAAAAAAAATACAGGAATCAAAATATACAATTCTGTATGGCTCACAGCAGCATAGTGTTACCCGAAGAGGTGGGGGTGCTTTAGAGCCCCCCTCCCCGTGATGCCAAAATCTCTACTATTATCGGGGGAATTACTAGCTCAAACAGAAGCCTGCAAGAGGAGGGTAACTTTGGGGATCTTTTCACCTATGTATACCAGTACTAATTGTAGAGAGCACTCCAGTTAAAGTGAAATAAAGGACTTTATCAGACGCAATCCTTTTAAACGTTCTTTTGCCAGCATTTTTTTAAAAAGCATTTTTATGCCAGCAAAAGAATGTTCCCCTCTCCACTTATCTTCTAATCCCAGCAAAGGCTCCAGGCAATAAAGAGGAAGTGAACATAGCCCCATTCACTTCCTCATTCAAAATCTTGTGTGATTTCATCACACGGGAAATTTAAAAATAAAAAGCAAAATAAGTGTCATAAAGTGAAGCAGAGTATATCTCTGGCTTTTCTTTCCAAATGAAGATTCAGGAAGGACTCATCCCGCGCTTTCTGCAAGCGCGCTAATGACTGAAAAGGCCAGTCTGAGATAAACAAGTCCAGTTGCAGAAAGCACAGCAGGTCTCCTTGGGTGATGTTTCCGGGTTGTGATTCTTTCTGCGTTGTTGTTTCTCTTCAAGACTTGTTTTGCGTGAGTTCTCAAATAGGGCTGCAGCATTGTGGATAGTATGTCTCCATGCCTCCCAATGTGAGGCCAGGGCGGATCATTGTTGGTGATCAATTTGGCTAAGCCTGAGATGTTGTTTCAGGGAGTCCTTGTATCGCTTTTTTGGAGCACCCCTCTTACACTGGCCCGTGGCGAGTTAACCGTAGATTTTTGGGAGGCGATGGTCCTCCATCCTAGAAACGTGCCCTGCCCAGCGCAACTGTGTTCTCAATATCATGGCCTCAATGCTGGTGATCCCTGCTTGCTCAAGGACAGCAACATTTGTCACATAGTCAGTCCAGTGTATATTTAGGATTGTGCATATACAGCACTGATGAAAGCGTTCGAGGAGTCGTAAATGGTGGCGATAGGTGACCCATGTTTCAGACCCATAAAGGAGAATAGACAGTACAATGGCTATATACACATTGATTTTTGTGCTTCACCTCAGGTGTTTGTTACTCCAGACTCTTTTGTAAAGTCTTCCAAATGCGCTATATGCCTTTGCTAATCTGTGATCAATCTCTTTGTCAATCTTGGCATCTCAGGAGATTATGCTTCCTAGGTAGGTAAACTGCTGAATGGACTTGAGCACAGATTTGCCGACGGCAATGTGGGGATGGTGGTGTTCATCCTGTGGTGCAGGTTGGTAAAGAACTTCCGTTTTCTTCAGGTTGACTTCCAGCCCAAACAGCTCTGCAGCTGTTGCAAAGCAGGATGTTAGGCGCTGCAGAGCTGCTTCTGTGTGGGCAACAAGGGCAGCATCATCAGCGAAGAGCAGCTCACGGACTAGATAGTTTAGAGTCTTAATGCAAGCCCTCAGATGGCTTAAGTTAAACAAGCTACCATCAATATGGTAACATGTATAGATGCCGTCTTCTTCGAGCTCTGCCGTAGCCATTTGGAACACATACACATAATTTTAAAGTCCCAAATAACCCAGGGAGGGTCATAAGAAGAGCAACATTTACCTGGATGTCCCGATCTTACACGGAAGTGTTTGTGGTGGCCCGGCCACTGACAGGGTAAGTACAAGATTTAAAGGGACAGAGGTATTGCATGCTGGCAGTGCCAGGAAAAAAATGGCAGGGGGACCTATTGATGGTTTAAGCCATCAATTAAAAATGTCAGGTTTGGGGTTCTTTTTAACCATGAAAGGGCGAAGTCGTCTGATCCGCACACCCTTTTGCAGTTATGTGGCATCCTCACGACATATTTTCCATGTCTGATAAAGTCCAAAGTATTTTTTTGGAAATAACACAGGGGATCCACTAGCATACAAAACATACACTCTTAAAAATCATACAAGGCTATTGGAAAGAGAGGTGAGGATGTTGGATAGAGAGTGGTTCAGGAAGATAGAGTGATAGTTAATGGTCTTGAAGAGAAGAGTTCCGTGCAGCAAAGATGCTCAGACTGGCATCTGAAGGTGGCACAGAGAATACAGCAAAATGTCAGCGTCCATCTGTGGCACACTTAGCTGGGGTCTAGGCTGAGATAGTTATACCCTATTTCATATCCATAACTCTGGTTATGACAAAGCCTGGATGGCTTTCACCATATAGACCAAGGGAACAAAATTCAACTGATTGCTTTGGTTCCAGCAAGACAAAACATTGATGGTTTTGCAGCAACCTCTTAATGGTTGGTCAGGGAGGGGGTATAGGAGAGATTTCTGTAAGGTATGGAATGAGGAATGGTCACTTAATTAATTAGTTGAAATGACTCACTGCTGAGGTGCCCAAGAAAGGATTAACACATACTTCCTTAACAAGTATGTTTACTAAGGGGCTTCTGTACAATCTTAATATGGGCTTGTTTGCCAAAATATTTCTAATACACTTCCCAGGTCAGTGTGACCTCCAACTGACCTTTTTCGGGTGGCTCTAACCAACCTGGCCCCGAAAAGTGTCTAATATTTCCAATTATGAGATATTGTGGCTATGGGGTAGTGGGACATACTAACAATAGTAGGTCTGCATGCAAGCCTATACGAGGCTGAGCCATATACCACCACTGAAGCCCATACACAGACACACAACCATTTCCTGCTTCATGAGGAGTAGGCAGGATCACAGAAGCATCTGGCTATATCCACATCTCTCTCTCTCTCTCTCTCTGGCTTTTCTTCACAAATGAAGATTCAGGAAGGACTCATTCCGTGCTTTCTGCAAGTGCGCTGATGACTGAAAAGGCCAATCCAAGATAAACAAGTCCGGTTGCAGAAAGCACAGCAGATGGTCTCTTTGGGTGATGTTTCTGGGTTGTGATTCTTTCTGCGTTGTCATTTCTCTTCAAGACTTGTTCGGCGTGAGTTCTCAAATAGGGCTGCAGCATTGTCGATAGTGCGTCTCCATGCCTCCCGGTGTGAGGCCAGGGCGGATCATTGTTGGTGATCAATTTGGCCAAGCCTGAGATGTTGTTTCAGGGAGTCCTTGTATCATTTTTTTGGAGCGCCCCTCTTACGCTGACTCGTGGCGAGTTCACTGTAGAGTACTATTTTGGGAGGCGATGGTCCTCCCATAGCCAGATGTTAAATGATTATAGCAGTGTAGTACCTTACTGGATCTCAGTGCTGATGTCATCATTTTGCATCTGGCTATGAGGAGATGGTTCTGAAATCCTGCCCACTCCCCACAAAGCAGAGAATAGTTGTGAGAGGCTCTTCAGGGATGGTTCAGTAAGTGGGGGTGGGGGCTTTGGGCACAGCAGAAGGAGGAAGGGAATACCAACCCCTGCAGTACCCAAGAAAGGACATATGCAACATAGAAAGGAAACTTATACATGCCTATGTCCCTAACATGATGCCAGCCAATATCATTACGGAGGAACACCAAACAATATGGTAGAACTTCATAAATGACAAGTAGTACATGCAAAATACAAATAACTAGCTAACAGAGCACAATTGCTCCAGGATGAAGCAAACTCACAAGGCTGAGAGGATATAGGGTTAAATAATCCAAAGTTTAGAGATTACTAAATAGTGGGGGAGAAGAACTCAAAAAATAGAGGCAACGTATTGCTTTCCATAGTCCGCACACAAATATGCACAGCAGGCTAAAGGAACCCAGATGGGGGAGCTGCATGTGCAGGGAAAATACCCTCAAAAAGATATATTTTAGGGGTGACAAATGTTACCTCTCCTTGGTCCTTCTGGATCTTTCTGGGGAAAAGCAGGGGAGCATTGTACTCCTGGCTGAAGCAATACAAAAAAGAAGAGGACAGGCTAACTAAGGTCCTGTAAGCCAAAGCAGGACTTTATGTAAGAGAATACACTAACACGATTCTCTGGCTCAAAACCCAGATTTAGGAGTGGGGGGTGTCTGAAAAACAAGGCAAAGGCCTAGGCAGTGATTGAGCAATAGGCATCCAGAAAGAGGAGACAAACACCTTCCTGCCATGAATCTGAGCTCTTGGTCAAAGATGGAAGCTTCAAGTCGACCTTTGGATTCTGAAGTCTTCACAAGGGATTTGAGGTGGAATAGAACCTAAAGATTTGCTTAACTTTACATATTTGACAATCTTCCAGTGTTTCAGGATATTGCCTCATTTGGCTGACTAAAACTCACCTGAGAGAGATTAATCTTGTATTTTGACTAACAAAGGGGGAGAAGTATTGCGCCTGGCCTCTACCCCAAAAGTCCACTTCCCTATCAGTTTGACTTCCTGTCCATAATCCATTGTTTTGCCAAATGTAGATTGTCACACTGGGAGAGACAAAACCTTGCCTGGGGATATTCAGTTGTGTCCAATAATTTAATTAATATTCTTGACACACCTGGTGGTGGTATTAATGAAGTCATATTCTTTCAATATACACGCTGACTACAGGGTTTGAGAAGAGAATCCTTTCCAGATAACCCTTTTCTGTTCTAAGCCAGATAGCCAAAGAGGTTCCATTTAGGAGTCCTTCCTGAATCTTCGTTTGCGAAGAAAAGCCAGAGAGAGAGACATGCACACACATACACACACACACACGTATCTTGGCAGGAGTATTGCACAAATTTGTATTTATGTACAGTATTTAGTTTACTTTTACTGAGTTAAGCTTTAAAAGACAATAATAATTAATTGTAATTTATAAGCAGCTGCATAAGGAGTACAAAACAAACATAACAGAACCTGTCACAACCTAGGATCCAAAGGTGGAATCAATGCTATAGCAAGGTAAGTTCTTGGTGGTGGTTCAGTCTTGGTTTATTTTTACATGGTTTAATTTTACATCTTTACATGGTGAGTCTTAAGGTCAAGTTTTGCTTTGTTACCCTCCTCAAAACCATTCACTCTCAATGAATCACATCAATATGGATGTCACACAAGACCATGGGGTTGTCTAGACGGTGAAAAAACTCTTCATAGAACTTGAGAATACCTTTTGTCCTAATGAGATCCTGCGGTGATTTGCCATATTCAGAAGGAGGGGGCCCAAACCTCCAAAACTACATGGGAGAAGCCTTTTTTTTTTTTAATGAGGGGGAAATGTGCATTCCCACTCATTAGGACAACCAAATCGCATCATAGCACATTCCCGGATAAGAGCAGAAATGGAAACCTGCTTGGTTGGATGTGCATGGTGCATGAGGGGGCGGGGTAGGCTTGCTGGCAACAAAGTGGCCAGAAGCACCATTTTGGAGTTTCCCATTATCGATCATGCACTTTTTCACTGTGCTGAGGCAACCAAACAGCTTTCTTAAATGGAAGGTCATCTTTGTATAGCTTTACTTTACAGTTTTTTAAAAAAATACTGTGCAGCATCGCACCTTATTGAGAATAATAACATGAGTAATTCATTCCCGGCCACTATCTTGATTCACAGGCATTTCTGCATGTGAACTTCAAACACAAACAACTTCACATACCAGCGATTTTGCAAAAAGAAAAAAAAGTGGAGACAAATGAACACTATTGTAAATTTGTGTTAATGTGCAGCAATCCACATTATATCTTATCGACTAGACAAGCCCCATGTCTTTCCAACATTGTTTATGGTCTAAAGGTGGACCTGTGTTTTGTGGATTGTTTTTAATAGAGTCAAAGAAAATAAACCATGTTTCTAAGAATTGGTCATGTTTGTCATGCCCATCTAGTGTTTTAAACTTGCCAAGAGTTTTCAGACAGTTCACAGCACAAGGGTTGACATCCTGTTAGTGATGTACACAGGCCTAAGTACAACTTACTTTTGCCTATATATCTTTATAGTCAGCGTAGATGGTGAAATTCAGCTTTGCCATCTATGCTGACTTTCTGAGCCCTTCCCTTCCCACTCCTTGTTGCAGGACACTCCTCTTTCATAGCCATTTGATGGCAAGGGAATAATGGGGGCATCCAGAAAGCAGCTGGCTGTACTCCAAAAAGACAAACTCTTCTTATCCCCAGAGGATATTATTAGTACTTTGACTATCCTGCACAGGACACAGAGCTGTGATGTTGTGGCTACAATCCATCTCCCAATCCAATCCCTGAAACCCACTTTAAAATCTAGGGAGATCTTCCAAGGGACAGAATTCTGCAGTGCTGGCAAACGGGGCACTGGAGCATGCTGTGTCCAGCTCTTCCTGCCCAGAAGCAGTGATATAACTAGCAAAAACAAGGATCCCTGTGGGATGCTGTCATTACTTCTTGATGCACTGCCGCTTGAGGGCAGGAGAGGCCTGGACATATCATCCTTCAGTGCCCTGCTTGCCAGCATCACAGAACCCTATCCTTTGGTAGATTTTAAGTTGGGTTTCGGAAGCATTTGTAATCATAGCAATGGTGCTATGCTCATAAACGTGAACAGGAAAAAGTCATGAGGTCCTAAGGCTAGCTTAAGACATCATAATTGCTGAACAGGAAACCAGTCATCATCATCATCATCATCATCATCACAGTTCATCCCATAATATTCATGGAGGATCTGTTCCAAGGCACATGCCCCTGTGGATACCTGAAACCATAGATAATAGGGAAGCCTATTATTTTCAATGAGAAGTTGGCCATAGAATCACATTGGAGGACCTAGAAATGCCTAGTGAACATATCTTTTTCAGACATTGTTAAGTAAAACCATGTATACTGAATCTGTGGATACAGGGGTTGGCCTGTACAATCATCATCGTTACCACCACTGCCACTGCCACTATCTTTATTTATATCTTGCCTTTCCCCCAAAACTGGGACTCATAGCATCATTCTGAGGATATTTTTTTTGAACCACAGGTAGCTACTGCCTTGTGCCTCCCCTCCCCCACATTATCCCCTTGACATGGAATGGCCATCAGGAAATACCCAGGCACCAGGAGAGATAAGGAAAAGGCTCTGAGAATGAGGAGGCAACATAGTTATATCTAGCAGAGGTTTATCCTCCACCAGTGCACTCCAGTATCTCATTTGAGGTTTCTTCTAACCTGTTCCCCACAAGTGCTGCTTCTCACACTGCATTGGAAACCTCCTTTGGGATTCTCTGGACTTGTGGGGTTGGCTTGTCAGGGAAGTTCTTTTGACAAGGGCACTCAAGTAGGGAGCCACTCCCATGTCAGTGGAGCTTTTGAATAATGGGGGCTGGTAGCTCCTATGTCAATTGAGTGGTGTACCCACTCTGACTTTTAACCCAACTCTAAAGGAACTATCCAAAGTCCTGAATCGTATCCCCAAGATACATTCAGCACCTCAGGTGGAGCCTATGAAGTTCAAATTAAAGCCAGAATAGATTCACCACCCCACTGATGTAGGACCCCCACAGCATACAGCATCCCCATATAGCCCCACATCAGTCCTCTGAACGGATTAGTTCCCCATTGTGTGGGGGGGGGTCATAGCCTTATTCCATGTGATCCTGGTGGTTCTTTCAAATAATGAAATGGACAGCATTCGAGCTCATGCTGTATGGGGGAATTCTGAAATAATGTTTCCTAGCACTGGAAATGGGAAGTCAGCTTCTGAGCATGTATTTGGACATCTTCTTTGTTTTTCTTGTCTTCCTTTGTTGCAGTTTTAGTGAAATGCTGATTTATTTTTCCTGCATTAGCCTCCAAAGCTGCTCCTGCCAACTATTATAAATGTCCTAGATACCATGAAGGCTACAGTCCTATACACATTTACCTGGGAATAAGCATCCTTTCATTCAGTAGGTCTTACTATTGAGAAAGCATAGCCCAGATTGCACTGTAAAAGTCCCAGTTGGACCAGATTCACAAGAGTATCCAGCCACAGAGTTTTCTCTTTTTGTATGCCTGCCAGGTTCTATCATTCATTCATTGTGTTGTTTTAGCATCAAGGTTCCTGTTTTATATAACAATCTGTTGGCTACTTAGCAAATCCACAAACAGTATACATATTCTGCCCTTTGCTGTCATTCAAAAGCACCTGCCGCTAGCACAAGTGGAACGTCACTTTAGACTGTAGTCAGCTGTGCCAAGAAGTGTTTGTCACAGAGATTTCTCTCTGTGGTTCTTTTCCTTGGCATGCTGTCACCCTTGACGTCTGCTCTTCTTCACACTATGGCAAATTCCATTGTTTGGATATTTATTTATTTATTTATTTATTCCTGTGTTCTGATAGGAAATTTCAAATAGGAGATAATCTGCCAGTCATAGCCATAGAACAAATTCGTATATTTCCATACTTCTTGGATTCCTTCCCTATCTTGCACTTTTACAGTTCTCTAGCAGAAAAATGATGTCTTTACAATTGTGTGTGTATGTGCCTTCAGGTCACCTCTCAAATTATGGCAATCCAATGAATTTCATAGAGCCTTAATAGGAAACGAGTACTCAGAGGAGGTTTATCATTGCCTTCCTTCAAAATACAGTCTACAGCACCTGGTATTTCTTGGTAGTCTCCCATCCAAGTACTAAACAGGACAGGCCCTGCTTAGCTTCCAAAATCAGTTAGAATCTGGTGCCTTCAGAGTATTTTAGTCTTTCTACCTTAGCAATTACCTTTGTGTTAAAGGTGATCACTGAACCTGTATTCTTATAATTGTCAGCAATGGTCAGAAGAACATGTTTGGTCTGAAATACTGTGAAGTACAATCTGGAAAAGATTCAGAGGGCTGAAGTTTTGAAGACCAATCAGAGTGGAAAGATGGAAAGGGTTGTGTTTGGCCCAAAGGACAAAAAAAAAAAAATCAAGGGAGGCTGCCTTGATCATTTTCAAATTTTAGAAATTAGAAAGGTGTCGGTGAACAATGCTCTCTACATCCATCAAGAGTAGGTCAAGCAGCAGTGCGCTGAAATGTTGCCACATCCTCTGACATCATCTGGCCCATGTAGGGTTTGGGAGGTTTATTCCATCCCAGAAAAGGTTTCCCATGTTTCCCATCCCTGCTGTGAAGGATTACAATTTTTGTTGGAGAACATTTCTTAGCAATGGGAATATAGGGAAAGAAGCCAATTTTAGAAATGTTGTGGATAGTGGAACAGCATGTTTCAGGAACAGACTGAAACTCGGAACACAGAGGAAAAATAGGATTCAAAGATCAATCCAATTTGCATGCCAAGGCAATGAAATACATACCAAAGAATGTAGTCTCTGTGTCCAGAGATTAAAATAGTGGAAATAGGGAGGTTTAGGAGATTATCAGACACAGCAAAAAACCACATCAGAAAATCATGATGAGAATAGGAAGGGGCGACATTATCAAACAACTACATCCTTCAGTGGTCCAGGGGCTTAGCGCAGCCATGAGTAAGACATCCCTTTTTATTAAAAGGGAAGTCTCCTCTATGCCCTTTCACTTCTCTTTGCAATCTTCTAACGATCTTCTGATGCAGTTGAGAACATGGTTTTTTGCCACATTCCCCTGCGTCTGATAATCTCCTTAGAAAGGAAGTATGACAGGTCCAGAGGACGGAGGGGGGGAGTACAACGTGCACCTATCTCCCTAATGTTTGTACTGTCCCACTGCTGTCTATAACCATAAAGCCAAGAATGAAACAACTGGACAAATTGGCACTATAAATGTTCCACTTAGTCATCTTTATTTTCCCTCTTGATCTAGACCCTTACCTTTTCTTTTGTATATTTTTATTATTAACATACAGTGAACAAAATGTACTTTTTTTAAAAAAAAATGGTGAGTGCAGGCAGATATTTTTTTTAAAAAAAGAATGGAAGGAATTCCAGTAGGCCAGGTTCTCTTGAAAGCTAAGGACTACTCAAGGGAAGAAAAATATCCATCCCACATTATACTTGAGGTACAACATACTCGTATACTTGTGTGATGGAGGAAGTCAGTAATTCCACTCATGTTGGGCTTTGGTCAATCCACTGCCAGTATTATTATTATTACATTTACTTACATAGTGCTTTACAAAGGAGAAAAACAACAATCCAAAATAAAAAAAAAACCTGCCTACGGTGCACAATCTAAAACCACAAACAAGATTATAAAATTAATAAAATATTACTATAACAAAATTAAAACAATAATATAAAAGTGTAAATTAATACAAATAATATGGACATAAAATCAAGATGAAAGTTGGAAGGCTTCCCTGAATAGAATAGTCTTTAATTTAGACTTAAAGTAGTCTAGAGAGGTGCCAGTAAGTGATACATAAACTCCAGAATCCTTCCCCAGGGTGTGGATGGCCCTCTGGCCAAGAAAGTTCTCTACTCCTGCCATTAAGTATATACACACCTCCTCTCCTCATAAACAAGCAACCGAGTTATGCCTTCTGTGGGCTTACTATCTCATGACAAGACCATCTGTGTAGAGAATCAATCGACTAAATGTTAGTTCACAAACCACTACATTCTGTTCCTAAGTTATGCCCAGCCTTCTTCGAAAGCTGAACCATACAGTTGTTCATCAGGAGTGAAGCACACCTGGCACAAAGCATACCTAATAATAGGAAGAAGTATGCCTAGTTCTTGGCTGTCTTTCCAGAGAACTTTTGAAATTCACTTAAATTGTTGCATCATAATAATTAACATGAAAGGGCAAAATGTGTTCACACATCGAGCCATGCACCCAGCCGACATTTTTTTGTGGTCAGATTCTGTTTCCTTTAAATGCTGTGATGAGATGAGTCATGAGCTCAAAAAGTATGTCACAGAGACCTCAGCTTTCATCATCCTCTCCTCCCATTTGCTCTTTTTCAAGCCAAAGAGGTTTGACTTCTGGTTGAGTTATTTTCTGAACAGCACTAACAATGCCCAGGATCAGATGAACCACAGGAAGGAAAAGAAAGGTGAATGATAAGTGCAGTAATATAAACACAATTCAAGTCAGAGCTTACAAAGAGATGATGATTATCATGATCACAATCATGATGTGGAACAGCCTGTGATTTTTTTTTAAAAAAAGCCAGTCTGTTCTTCCATGCTCTGTTCAAATATGCTTTAGAGCTAGTTCAATCCACCAGGTAGCACATGGCTGCCACATGTAAACTAAGGAAGTGCAGGGCTGTAAATACTGCATCAAAGAATGTCCTCCCTTTCCCACTTCCACTTCCAGGTCAGGTTCTTAGACAATGCCATCAGATTTTTTTTTTCTAAAATGGGAACAGTCTTTTCTCTGGTTTGGTCCCCCCCCCAAAAAAAATGTGTGCATGTTTGTATGTGTTTTTAATTGTACACATTGCTTGAAAGCATTCCCATTGATTGAATAGTGTATAAGTGGCATTGTGTGCTTATTCGAAATGTTCCCATTTTTCCATGTACAGTAGGACCCCCTTATCCACTGGGGGTTGGTTCTGGGGCAGCTGTGGCTACCGAAAAACGTGGATGAACGCCATTGAAAATTATGGGACTTCCAGTTTAAAATACCATAGAGTTGCCTTGGAGGATCTAGAAAATGGCTAGAGAGGACACATTTTCTAGGAAAGCTCTATGGTAGGTGTGCTGTTTGTGTCTTTGTGGATAATTGAATCAGTGGATAATGAATCAGTGGATACGGGGGTCCTACTGTATGCTGTTCAATGTGCACTTGTTTGGGGATGTGTCTGCAGCCACTGATCAATGTGGGGATTTCCCCCCACACACACAAATTGTGTCTTGCTTGTACATAGTCCAGGAGCAACGAAGCTCAGAAAAACTCAGAAATCAGATTCTTCACATATCACTAACATAAACCCCTTGAAAAGTTGGCATTTTTATACTCCTGTTTCTGGGCAGCCACTGACAAGCATCTGCTGCTACATACAGAATTCATTTCTGAACATGCCACAGCAAATACCATTTTAAAAAAACCCTTTCTTCAGTGAGTATAGGTCCACACCAAAAGTTGAATTCTCCATGTGGCAGTGGCTAAACATCCATGTGCACCTTGCCAGCTTCTTTTCTTTCAGCAGGGCGGGTGTGTGAGTGGTCTCATCCTGATTCTTCTTTAAATAGCCAATCCCTGCTGGCTGAATCTTGATCTAAGAATTTCTCCTTGGCCTTCCACACCAGTTTTATGAAGGGCATATCACAAGACACATAGGTTGGATGGTTGTGAAACCTAATCTTATCTGAAGGGACATGTGACTCTCATGTTTTGAACACTGGGGAAGCTTTTTTTGGCTGCCTAGCAACATGGACTGGGTCTGCTGCAAGTACTTCCATGCCATCAAGACTTGGCATACATCATTCTCTCATACATTGTTGTTTTTTGTTATCATCTTTATACCCCACCTTCGCCCCAGGATTGAGACTCAAGGCAGGTTACAAATTAAAATAATTATAATAGAATTAAAAACACATGCTCAAGTAACCAAAGAGTTAATAGGGTTTCCAGGTCAGAAATCATACAGGAATGGCAGCAAGCTTTGAGGAGGATGTTAAAGGCTAGGTCAGAGAAGGAGGAGGAGGCTTCAAAAATAGAGAGTTATTAATATTACTTAATTAATATTTAGTGCTATTAAAAATTATAAAAAATTTAGTGCTATTAAAAATATTAGTGTGGAGTGCTATTAATATTACTTAATTAATATTACCTCTCCATCGATGCCCCCTTGTCGTGGGAGAGAGGCTTGCGTACCCTAATGATGTTTTGAGCTATGCTGGCGGTGGCATAATAGCCACCGGTAGGGTCTCCCATGCCAGACAGGTCAAAACCGAAGGGTCTGACAAAGAGCGTCAAAGGGCAGGATGGGCTCTCTAGCCTTATGGCAACCATCCTAGGAGAAGGAAAACTCTAATCCCAAACCCGGGCAGATGGTGCTCATCCAACCCTATACGGTCAACCATCTAAGAGAAGGAAACTCTAATCAAACCTATGGCCCGAGAACGTCACTGCTACTGTCCATGCTTGCAAGGCCAGCAGATGAACCTTTGGTTTAAAGGATGAGGCCAGTTCTGTGCACGCTGCGCTCCACCAGACAAATCCATTGCACAGGCTCGAAGGACAAATCCAATTAAAAAAAAAAGCCCTGTAGCGATAGGCAAGGGATGTAATGGCAGGTGTAAAGATGCACTGGAAGCGCAGACCCAACCCTGCATGCAGGCAGTTCAGGACTTTGGTTGCTCGAGGCTGACCCGGGAGATGACAGTCTTGTTCGGCAGCATCCTGAATGACCAAGCAGCCTTTTTTAAGGAGAGCACTGCTTGCTCCATATGGAGAGGGGCCTAGAAAAGGTGGCCTAACGAAAGCTCATCCCCAACTAACTGGTTGGCTAGCCGCGGCCAACGGGTATCTTCTGATGTGGTCAAACCAAGGCAAAGAAACAAAGGCGCACACCGGCCTCCAAAGGTGTAAATAAACTGACGCTTGCATGCTGGAACATCAGAACCATGCGAGACTCCAAAGATAGTGAATGGCCTGAGCATCATTCTGCTCTAATAGCCCATGAACTATCACGACTTAATACTGACATCACTGCTCTTAGTGAAGTTCGTCTCCATGAGGAAGGCAGCCTTAAAGAACACGGCGCCGGCTACACACTACTAGTCTGGCAAACTCAAAACCGAAAAACATCTTTCAGGAGTAGTCTTCGTGATTAAAAACTCCATTGCCTCCAAACTCAAAACCTTGCCAATAGGACACTCTGATTGCATTATTTCCTTACACCTCCCACATGTTGTTCTCTTTAGTATATATGGCCCAACTATGCAAGCCAACCCTGTAGAGAAAGAAAAATTCTACACAGACCTATGCCACCTCATACAAAAAGTCCCTGTAGAAGATAAAATTATTATCCTTGGTGACTTCAATGCCAGAGTAGGAAAGAACTCTGAAGCCTGGAAAGGTGTCTTAAGCAAGCATGGTGTTGGAAATTGCAATGATAACAGAGGCCTCTTGCTAGAGTTCTATGCAGAACAATAGCTGACTATTACAAACACTATCTTTCAGCAGAAAGACACCATGAAGACAACCTGGATGCATCCCCGATCCAAACATTGGCACCATATTGACTATGTTCTAGTCCGCCAGAGAAACATTCGCAACGTCCGCCATACTCGAGTGATGCCCAGTGCAGAATGCCAGACAGATCATCACCTCATCAGATGTAAACTAAATCTTCATCTTAAGTTCAAACCTAAGAGGGGTGGCATGTTAAAGAAGAGACTCCAAGTCAACAATCTTCAACAAGTTACCATGAGAGACAGCTTCAAGGCAAACCTGCAAACAAAACTTGAAAACCATCCTATAGATCCTTCTCCTACAGTGCTTTGGCAGCAGATCAAAAACAGTATCCTCCAGTCTGCGGAAGAATCCCTCAGGTTCTCCCACAAGAAAAATCAAGACTGGTTTGATGAAAACAACCAAGAGATCCAGGAGCTGTTGGCAAAGAAGAAAACTGCTCACCAGGCATAACTCGCCTAGCCAACTTGCCATGTAAGAAAAGCAGCTTTCCATCTCACATGTAGTAAACTTCAACAAAAACTCCGAGACATGCTGAACAAGTGGTGGATCAATACAGTTGTCCCTCCACATTCGCGAACTTGACATTCGCGGTTTTGATTATTCGCGGTTTCGGGAGGGCCCCCCGGGCCCCCCCAAAACCGCAACACGGGGCCTACGGAGGCCCCGTGAAAGCCCTGGGAGGGAGCGGGGAGGCCTCCGTGGGGCCTTCGGAGACCCTCCGGAGGCCCCGCGAAGGCCTTGGGAGGGAGGGGGGAGGGCCGGGGATGCTTCCATGGGGCCTCCGGAGACGCTCCGGAGGCCCCATGAAGGCCTGGGGAGGGGGTGGGGAAGGCCAGAGAGGCCTCCATGGGGCCTCCAGAGATGCTCCGGAGGCCCCATGAAGGCCCGGGGAAGGGCTGGAGAGGGCTGGGGAGGCGATCATGGGGCCTCCGGAGACGCTCCCGAGGCCCCATGCAGGCCCGGGGAAGGGCTGGGGAGGGCTGGGGAGGCCTCCATGGGGCCTCCAGAGATGCTCCGGAGGCCCCATGAAGGCCTGGGGTGGGCGTGGGGTGGGCTGGGGAGGCCTCCATGGAGCCTCCGGAGGCGCTCCGGAGGCCCCATGCAGGCCCGGGGGTGGGCTGGGGAGGGCCGGGGAGGCCCCCATGGGGCTCCGGAGACGCTCAGGAGGCCCCATGCAGGCCTGGGGAAGGGGTGGGGAGGGTCGGGGAGGCCTCCATGGGGCCTCCGGAGACGCTCCGGAGGCCACATGCAGGCCCGGGGAAGAGGTTGGGAGGGCTGGGGAGGCCTCCATGGGGCCTCCGGAGCGTCTCCGGAGGCCCCATGATGGCCTGGGGAGGGCGTGGGGAGGGCTGGGGAGGCGCTCATGGGGCCTCTGGAGACGCTCCGGAGGTCCCATGCAGGCCCGGGGAAGGGGTGGGGAGGGCCGGGGAGGCCTCCATGGGGCCTCCGGAGACGCTCCGGAGGCCCCATGCAGGCCCGGGGGAGGGCTGGGGAGGGCCGGGGAGGCCTCCATGGGGCCTCCAGAGATGCTCCGGAGGCCCCATGCAGGCCTGGGGCGGGCATGGGGAGGGCTGGGGAGGCCTCCATAGGGCCTCCGGAGACGCTCCGGAGGCCCCATGCAGGCCCGGGGAAGAGGTGGGGAGGGCTGGGGAGGCCTCCATGGGGCCTCCAGAGACGCTCCGGAGGCCCCATGAAGGCCCGGGGAAGGGCTGGAGAGGGCTGGGGAGGCGATCATGGGGCCTCCGGAGACGTTCCCGAGGCCCCATGCAGGCCCGGGGAAGGGCTGGGGAGGGCCGGGGAGGCCTCCATGGGGCCTCCGGAGATGCTCCGGAGGCCCCATGAAGGCCTGGGGTGGGCGTGGGGTGGGCTGGGGAGGCCTCCATGGAGCCTCCGGAGGCGCTCCGGAGGCCCCATGCAGGCCTGGTGGAGGGCTGGGGAGGGCCGGGGAGGCCTCCATGGGGCCTCCGGAGCGTCTCCGGAGGCCCCATGATGGCCTGGGGAGGGCATGGGGAGGGCTGGGGAGGCGCTCATGGGGCCTCCGCAGACGCTCCGGAGGTCCCATGCAGGCCCGGGGAAGGGGTGGGGAGGGCCGGGGAGGCCTCCATGGGGCCTCTGGAGATGCTCCGGAGGCCCCATGCAGGCCCGGGGGAGGTCTGGGGAGGGCCGGGGAGGCCTCCATGGGGCCTCCAGAGATGCTCCGGAGGCCCCATGCAGGCCTGGGGCGGGCATGGGGAGGGCTGGGGAGGCCTCCATAGGGCCTCCAGAGATGCTCCGGAGGCCCCATGCAGGCCCGGGGAAGAGGTGGGGAGGGCCGGGGAGGCCTCCATGGGGCCTCCGGAGCGTCTCCGGAGGCCCCATGATGGCCTGGGGAGGGCGTGCGGAGTGCTGGGGAGGCGATCATGGGGCCTCTGGAGATGCTCCGGAGGCCCCATGAAGGCATGGGGAGGTGGGGGAAAGCGACTATAGGGCCTCCAGAGGCCCTGTTGTCGCTTTGGTGGGGGAGGGGGAGAGCAATTGTTATTCACGGATTTTTCACTTTCGCGGGGGTCTGGGGAACCTAACCCCCGCGAATGTGAAGGGATGACTGTATAGCAGAAAACACTGTGCAGATCTGGGGAATTCTAGAGGATTTTATGAAGCTCTTAAGGCAGTGTTTGGACCTACTTATCATGTCCAAAGCTCCTTATACAGTACAGATGGTCAAACATTAATTACTGATAAAGCCTCCATCCTGAATCGATGGGCTGAACACTTTAAAAAATCTCTTTACTGCCGTGCCCCCTCTCCCCTCTTCTCTTTGTTATGGTGATAGAAATATTGATAAATAGCATAAGATCCAACACAAATATAAAAGGTGCCAGAGTTAAAGGTTTCGAAAACAAGATAAGGGCATATGCGGATGATCTGGTAATAATATTAGAGGAACCGGTAGAACAACTGGAAGAGTTGGGGAAGACACTACAAGAATTTGCAAATGTGTCCAGTTTCAGAATTAATAAAGATAAAACAATAGTCCTAACAAAAAAAATGACTAATAGTGAGGAAGAGCAAATACAAAAAATAACAAGCTATAAAGTAGAGAAAAAGGTTAAATATTTGGGAATATGGGTAACGAAGAGGAACTTGGACTTATATGATAACAACTACGGAAAGCTATTGAAAGAAATAAAAGAAGATCTAAGTAAATGGTCCAGAATGAACCTCTCGTTTCTTGGCAGAATTGCCGCAATCAAAATGAACATCTTACCAAGATTCATGTACCTGTTTCAAAACATCCCCATCATTCATAATAATAAGTGTTTTAAAAATTGGGAAAAAGAGATACTGAAATTCTTATGGCAAGGCAAAAAACCAAGAATCTCAATAAAATTACTAAAGGACAGGAAAGAAAGAGGCGGTTGCGCGCTACCAGACTTACAGCTTTACTATCAGGCGTGCGTGCTAACTTGGATCGAAGATTGGATAACGTTGAGCAATAGAAGATTGTTAGCTCTGGAAGGCACAATGTTGCGGTATGGATGGCACGCATACCTATGCTATAATAAAAAGAAAGATAATAAAGAATTTGATCTACATTGTATAAGGAAAGCTCTGTTGAATACATGGACAAATATAATGAAAAAATTCTATAAAAATATCCCATTGTGGACCTCAACAGAAGAGGCTTTTTTTGGAAGAACTAAAGGGACGGGAGAAGCTTGGCTTAAATATAAAGATATTACAGAAAGAGATGAACACGGGTATATACAAATAAAATCTAAAGATCAGTTAGCGGGAAAAGGTGTCAAATTAAATTGGTTCCAATATAAGCAGATCTATGAAAAATTTAAGATGGATATGAAATTAGAAAACTTTGAATTAGAGACAAATAAAATAGATGAGATTATTTTCGGTCAAAGTAAGAAGCATATATCCAAATACTATAATATACTACTTGAAAGAGAACTGGAAGACAAAGTAATCAAAGATCAAATGATAAGATGGGCACAAGACATTGGACAAAACATCGAATTAGAAAAATGGGAAAAATCCTGGCTAAACACTCAAAAATTTACATCAGCCCAAAGTTTAAAAGAAAATTACATAAAAACATTTGGAAGATGGTACTTGACACCTGTAAAGATGAATAAAATCTATAAGACATGTCCACAAATATGTTGGAAATGTGAACAAGCGAAGGGCACCTTATATCATACATGGTGGACATGTCAAAAAGCACAAGAATATTGGAAAACAATTCACACAATGATTAATGAAATCTTTGGAATTAGATTCCCAATGAGGCCCCAGCTATACCTGCTGAACATGTTGGATTTAATAGATCAAAAGATAGTGAAGGAATACTGGAGAGTTATATTATACATGACCTCAGCTGCCAGAATTCTCTACGTGGCAAAATGGAAAAGAAAGGAAATACCTACGGCAGAGGAATGGTTGATTAGAATGAGAGATATGATGGAAATGGACTGGCTCACTGCTAGTCTCAAAGATACTCCGACAGAGAAGATAGAAAAAGAATGGCTGCCGATGCAAAAATACTGGGAGATAAAATGGAAAAATCTGGTCAACTTGGATCTCTGGAATGTTTTGTAAATAATACAAATTTAGAAATGTACAGGTCCAAGTTGTCACTAAGGTTCTGATTAGATTAGTAGAATTCAGATCAAATTTAAGTTAGAGGCATTCTGTAATTATAAGTTCGAAGGGAAAAGTTTGTAAGATCTGGGAGGTATGGGTAAGGGAAAAGGAATAAAGGTTAAAGGATTTTAAAATTATGTACAAAAAAGAAGATGGTAAACACGAGATGTTAGAGCACTGTAAGAAAATGTGTAATATGATGTGGAATCTCTTTATGTAACAAGCTAACTATTATTATTTTCATTTATATTTTATTATCCTGTAAAAAGTTACATTGAAATCAAGATTTCAGAAAGATAATGTCATATCAAATATACAAAGATAAATGTAACAGTATAAAAACTATTAATTAAAAAAAAATCTCTTTACTGCCAACCGAGTAGTCCAAGGCTCAGCTATCCAACATATGATACAAAAACCGATGAAAAATGAATTGGACATAGCTCCCACTTTGGAAGAGACCCTTAAGGCCATACAGCAGTTGAACAACAGCAAGGCAGCTGGGATTGATGGAATCCCACCTGAGATTTGGAAACACGGAAGTCATGTACTCCATGATAAATTCCATGAACTCCTTGTGAATTGCTGGGAAAAGGGGGAACTGCCATCAGATCTGAGATGCAGTCATCATCACCCTGTATAAGAAAAAAGGAGCAAAATCCGATTGCTTAAATTATCGAGGCAAAACACTGCTCTCTATTGCTGGAAAAATCCTTGCAAGGATACTCCTGAACAGATTAGCTCCTGCCATTGCAGAAGAACTTCTTCTTAAAAGCCAATGCAGCTTCAGAGCCAATAGGAGTACTACAGATATGGTATTTGCCCTTAGACAACTGCAAGAGAAATGTAGAGAGCAGAACAAGGGTCTCTATGTAACATTTGTTGACCTTACCAAAGCCTTCGACACTGTGAGTAGGAAAGGTCGGTGGCAGATCCTGGAAAGACTAGGATGTCCGCCCAAATTCCTTAAAATGATTATCTTGCTACACGACGGCCAGCGCGGTCAAGTCAGATATGGCAATGCTCTTTCAGAGCCCTTTCTAATAACTGATGGAGTGAAAGAGGTTGTGGTCTAGCACCAACTTTATTTACAATCTTCTTCAACATGATGCTCCAAAGGGCTATGGCAGAGCTCAAAGAAGACGACGGCATCTATATACGTTACCGTACTGATGGTAGCTTGTTTAACTTAAGCTGTCTGAGGGCTCGCATTAAGACTCTAAACTATCTAGTCCGTGAGCTGCTCTTCGCTGATGCTGCTGCCCTTGTTGCCCACACAGAAGCAGCTCCGCAGCACCTAACATCCTGCTTCGCAACAGTTGTAGAGCTGTTTGGGCTGGAAGTCAACCTGAAGAAAACGGAAGTTCTTTACCAGCCTGCACCACAGGACGAACACCACCATCCCCACATTGCCTTCGGCAACTCTGTGCTTAAGTCCGTTCAGCAGTTCACCTACCTGGGAAGCAACATCTCCTCAGATGCCAAGATTGACAAAGAGATCAATCACAGATTAGCAAAGGCACATAGCGCATTTGGAAGACTTTACAAAAGAGTCTGGAGTAATAAACACCTGAGGTGAAACACAAAAATCAGTGTGTATAGAGCCATTGTACTGTCTATTCTCCTTTATGGGTCTCAAACATGGGTCTCCTATCGCCACCACTTTCGACTCCTCGAACGCTTCCATCAGCGCTGTTTATGCACAATCCTAAATATACACTGGACTGACTATGTGACAAATGTTGCTGTCCTTGAGCAAGCAGGGATCACCAGCACTGAGGCCATGATATTGAGAACACAGCTGCGCTGGGCAGGGCATGTTTCTAGGATGGAGAACCATCGCCTCCCAAAAATACTACTCTACGGTGAACTCGCCACGGGTCAGTGTAAGAGGGGCGCTTCAAAAAAGTGATACAAGGACTCCCTGAAACAACATCTCAGGCTCGGCCAAATTGATCACCAACAATGGTCCGCCCTGACCTCCCATCGGGAGGCATGGAGACGCACTATCCACAATGCTGCAGCCCTATTGGAGAACTCACACCGAACAAGTCTTGAAGAGAAACGACAACGTAGAAAGAATCACAACCCGGAAACATCACCCAAAGAGACCTTCTGCTGTGCTTTCTGCAACTGGACTTGTCTATCTCGGATTGGCCTTTTTAGTCATCAGCGTGCTTGGAGAAAGCGCAGAATGTGTCCTTCCTGAATCTTCATTTGCAAAGAGAAGCCAGAGAGAGAGAGAATTTTTAGACGTCTGCTTGTATTTTTATTTTTAAATTTTCCGCAGGCTGCCTTCTTCTGTAAGGTCCTGGAAGGTAAGTAGAGAACACTTCTGGTGGCAATCTGGACATCCAGGTAAGTGACAGCCCTTTTTTGTACCCTCCCCTGTTTACTTTTTTTTTTTTTTTAAGGCTGTTTAGGTGTTTGGTTTAATTTTTTGATGTTAGGGTTTTTTAAAAAAGAAAATTCCTGCGCAATGCCTTCCGTCCTGTAAGGTCCATGCAGAACACTTCCTGCTTCGATCTGGACATCCACATAGGTGACAGCCTTTTTTGTACCCTCCCCAGGTTACTTGTTTTTTTTAAGGGTGTTTAGGTGCTTGGTGCACTTCTTTGACTTTTTTTATTATTACTATTTTTAAATTCCCCATGCGATTTGGCCTCCAGGAAGTGGATGGGGGTCTATGAGAGCTCCATTCACTTCCTGGACTGCCAGAGGAGCGGGGAGCAGTTTCTATCCCAGGATTAAGGTATGTGTCTGAAATTTTTTTATTCAGTTACAAGGATGGTAGGGAGGCAGATGGGGGGGGGTACCGGGACTGGAGTTGGTTTTAAGTGCCCATCTGATAATCTCCCTGCTGGGGATCAGCTTAACCACAGGAAGAAAAAGAAAGGTTGATGATATATGTGGTAATACCAACACAATTTGACTCAGAGCTTACAAAGAGATAATCATGATTTTTTTTTCATGATCTGGAACAGTCTGTGATGATGATGATGATGATTTTATAGCCAGTCTATTCTTCCATGCTCTGTTCAAATATGCCTTAGAACTGGTTCAATCCACCAGGTAGCACATGGTTGCCACATATAAACTAAGGCAGTGCACATCAGTAAATATTGCATTGAAAGATGTCTTCCCTTTCCAAATACCACTTTCAGGTCAGGCTCTTAGCTAATACCATCATTTTTTTAAAAAAATGGGAGCAGTCTTTTATCTTCTTTGCTTTTTTCTTCTATTGTGTGCCTTCCCCAGCCCCCCCAAAATTGTACATGTTTTAAATTGTATGCATTGTTCCCAGATGCCTTGAAAGTTGTAATGGAAGCAAGCCAAGCATTAGGAACCTTGGGAAATTCAATTTTTCCCAAAGTGTCAGTATGCCACTCAGCAAATAGGCAATATTCCAGTCAATCTATATCTGTACAGTCTGTCCTCCGTATCCACAGATTCCACCATCCATGGCTTGAAAATGTTTTGTTTTTTTTAATCCAAAAAGTGAACCTTGATTTTGCCATTTTAAATAAGGGACATCATTTTACTATGCCATTGCTTATAACATATATACAATGTATATAATGTCTATAATGAGACATGATTATCCACGGATTTTGGTATCCAAAATGGGTCCTGGAACCAAACCCCAGCAGATACCAAGGGCCCACTATATTATCACAGCAGTTCTTCAAGGCCTAAAGGGGAGAGTGGGGAGGAAAGAAAGATCTTGCCTAACCCTATTTGTTATGACTTTTTCAGCTAGGGATTGGAGACCTGGATACAATCGTAGGGTTTGCATTTACAAATCATGTAATATATATTAAAATTGGGTACGTTTGCCTTTGAAATATTAGCTGCACTTCAGAATACTTCTGTTGCTTCAGAAGATTTTAAAGGCCTGATATTATATGAAAGTGCCCTTCACAACTGACGCAGTGCTCTTGTACCCAAATGTCAACTGTGAGTTCTCCCTAAGATTAAAAGTCTGATTTATTAGCATCTGGGCTACGTAGGCCCCAGAATAAGTTATTCAGGTCTTTTGAACTTGGAGGCCATCTAGTCCAATACTAATTCTGCCACTCTCAAAGGACACCAAACAAGATTAATCTTTCTGCATCACATATATTACAACATCCCTTGTGTAGAAACAAAAAGGATTTATGGCAGAATGCTATGCATGTTTACTCAGAATTAAGTCCCATTGTTTCCCATGAAGCTTTGCCCCAACAGAATGGCTATAGTATCACAGCCATAGTGTCTCAAAGACAAAGGCTAAGGGTTAGTCTAGTCAGTAGCTTCTATAGGCAGTTAAGCATTACAGAACTTGACAGGAAAAGGTGATATGAGGCACTGCTGGGAATTTCTCATCAAGACTCCCAAGGGAGGTGTTCAGCTGACATAGTCTATCTCACACCCTCCTACTGCCCCAGTTTGGAAGAGACAGTCTTGGTCTCATCTCACCTTTTCATCTACTTTTAAAATATCTCACTTTCTCTCTCTTCTTTCCACTTTCTCCCTTTCTCCTCAACTTCTTTCAATCCTGCAAACTGATTTCAAAGTGCTAAGATAGCCTTCAGTCAGTGAAATCAGCAGGAAGAAGAGAAGAGGGTGAAAATCTTATCCTTCCCAGTAAGCTGAGGCAAAAGAAAACTGCTGCAGCTTCAGGACGAACCTCCAGAAACGTTTCTGTACCACCATATTTTCCAGAATAATTTTTCCAGCAAAATAACCCTTTTTACCATAAGTACCTGTAACAGCATGAAAAAGCATCCCCAGCATTACCAGAGCATGAGCGCTAGTGCTGTTTACTTTCAAGTTCGTGATCTCGGTGGTTCTTGTGAGAAAACGGAAGCACAATTTTAAAAAAATTTAAAAGCAAAAATAAAACACAAAACATACACACAAGCACAGAAACACACTTACAAACTTCCAGGTAAACCGGGGAGGTTCATAAAAACAGCATCCCATACCTGGCTTTCACATTCTCACCCAGAAGTGTTCTGCGCATTGACGCTATATTCGCAAGAGAAAAATAGTGTGCAGTTTCAAATGCAGGCAATACCAGGACAAAAATGCCATGGCAGATCTATTGATGGCTTGGCCCATCAATAAAAAAGAACCCCTTATTAACAGCAGCGGAACGCTAAAGGACGTTTCATGGTATGGGCGTCCTTTCACATAAATTAGATGTCGTTATGACACCATATTTGCCATGTCTGATAAAGTCCTCACATTCTAATGTTGCTTTGGCCATTCATCTGTGAACTGTTGGAGGGTGTGCTATTTTCCTCATATTCATTCATGTGAGGGTAAGGTCAATCCATTTTAAGGTCATGTCAGTTTCATGTGAGTTCAGTTCATTCCATTTCTGCATCGTCCTGCAAATTTTTCAAAAATCTCAATCATATTTCCAATTTTGTGCCTCAGCCTTATACATTTTCTGTGTGTGTTTCCTTGATCCATATATGGATTATATGCATTTTCCCTCCTCCAAGCTTTTTTGTACACAGCTTGCCACAATATACAGATTTTAATGTAACTTTCCCTAATATACATATTTTATATGTAGTTTTAATGCCACAAAGTGCATCGCAAAATTCAGAGAAGTGTGCAAACTAAAACTATAGTTGGAGTTATAATAGCTACATTCTGAACTACATATTAACCTGGGAAGTAATAACTCAGTCAGTCTACTGTAAAATGCATACCAAATATTACTCTCCTCCATCCCTGAGTGGGAAGTATATAGACCCTAGAGGAGCAAAGAGATGTACTAGTCAGAAGTGGTAGTAAAAGTTTCTTCTTCTTTTTTTAACTTATGTACTACCTTTTTCCCCAAAACTGAGAGTCAAGGTGGTATAAAAAAAAATTAAATACCATAAAGTAAAAGCACATAGAAAGACAAATGTAAAAGCATAGAAAAAGTTGTTGTCACAATGCAATTAACCTATCTAATAGAACTGATGCCATTTAAATTAAGGCCAATAAAAATACATGAGATAAAAACCAATGGAATGCACACTACCCAAAGCCCTTGCAGTCATTTCTGAACACATGTTGGAATAGAAAAGTTTTCATATGCTGGTGGAGGGACAGTAAAGACTCAGATATCTCAGGCTCATCTACACGGGCCAGAATGCATTGGCTCCCTGCTGGCATATCCTGCCCACAAATTATGCCCATTCCTCCCCCATTACCTGGATGAAATGGACCAAAAACCAGATGGGCACACCAGCCTGTCCCTGCGTCCCACTCTCCAGATCCAGATCCAGGCAGGAGGCCTGCAGCATGTAAGCAAGCCCCTCCTCCCCCTTGACCAGCCTGGTCACATCCTGAGGCCCCCCTTCCTGGATCCAGAAGAGCAAAGAAGCTGGCAGCTACAGTGGTTGGCTGGCATGCTGGAATGGTCTCCTGCAGTCATGTGGGGCCCGATCTGTTTTATTTTGGCTGGAACTGATTTAAACAGATATTTTCTTTCAACATTTTATCAGCCCCTACCCAGTCTTCCCCCGCCTTAGCCCCATCTTTGCCCTAGGTGTAATGAGGACTGCCTCAGGGGCAAAACAGGGCAAAAGCCCTGCATTGTCAGGACTGCAGGGCTCCAAGACAGGGGGGAGGTGGGGTAAATTCCCTGTGTAGACAAGTCCTTAGCCTCACTTAGGAGGAAATTCCAAAGCCTGGGAACAGTTTTAAGCAGATATTAAGCTAGTGGCCATACTGGCTAAGGATCCTAAAACTTTTAAAAAAATATAACATTCCCAAGGTTTGAGTTTAAGAGCCATTAATAGTTCTGATGTTCCAAGGGTTCCCATATTCTTTGCTGACATTTCTTTCTTTACTAACATTGGGCCTGTGATCTTAGCCTTTCACCTTCATGAGCCAGAGACTCATCTAGTCATCATCAGCTTGAGAATAATTATAAGGAAGTGGTGATGCCTGGGGGAGTGGTAAAGGCCAACCGTAGTGGCTTTACTCATGTGTATACATGTACTCTGTAAAATAAAGACTCAAGATATACATGGTAAACTTTCCGGACATGTTGCATCAGGTTATGCAAAGTTCAGTTGCATCACCTGCTTAATAATAATTGCCCAATTTTATCCCAAAGCTTGATACAGTGCCAAAATATGCATTCATCCATAAAATCTTCATCAAACAAGAATCATGGTGCCAGAAAACTTGGCACATTCAGCAGAGAGGGATCACAAGTCCCAACAATGCCTCTAGGAAAATGCTTCAAGGACAGTGTTCTCTATTGGTGACCAGGGGAAAGCAGTGTATTTCTGAATGCCAACATGGCGGGATTGCGGATGAACTTTTGTCATAGTTGCCTTAGGCAGAGGATATCCTGTCTCAAGCGTTGTTGTTTTTTTAAATGTTAGGATAAATGATCCATTGGCTCCTAAACATCTTATTACTCTGTGATTTTATCAACAGCAGCCTGGAGAGGGTGGAGTCGAACCCATACAACCTGATGACATGAGATGTGCAATGTACTCCTGAAACAGTCCTTCTATCACGTTCACACCTATTCTCCTCAGCCTCTTTGTGCGGCACCTCTACAGTCAAAACTCTTAATATACTTTTTGGTTGCTCATTTTCCTCTCATAGTTTGTTTTATTCTGCTTAGGTATTTTATATTATCATACCTTCCAAATGTCCGATTCATCAGGGGCAGTCCTGATTAATTCTCTGTTGTCCTGCTTTTTAAGCTGCTTTTAAAATGTTCCAGTTTCTCTCCCTTCCTCCCACTTTTACCCTTTCCCATCAGCTTACTTCAGTTTCTTGCAAACTGAGTTTAAAGTGCAAAAGTGGTTTGCAGTCAACTGTATCAGACGAGCCCCTTTAAACATTCTTTTGCTGGCATTAAAAAGTCAATTTTTATGCCAGCAAAAGAACGCCCCACCACCACCACACTTACCTTCCCCCCCATGACAAAGGCTTCCCCCGGCAATGAAAGAGGATTCTCACAGATTCTCGCGAGAAGATGCTTGTGCGGGAAATTTTTTAAAAAACACAAAAAGAATACAGTTGTCCCTCCACATTCACGGATTTGGCATTCACGGTTTTAAGTATTCACGGCTTGAAAATATTCTTAAAAAAATAATAATCCAAAAAGCAAACCTTGATTTTGCCATCTTATATAAGGGACACCATTTTGCTATGCCATTGCATATAATGGGACTTGAGTATTCACGGATTTGGGTATTCACGGGGGGTCCTGGAACCAAACCCCAGCGAATGTGAAGGGACAACTGTACTAAAAAGATTACACTAAACACCTAAACACACTAAAAACTTCCAAGTAACCTAGGGCAGGTCATAAAAAGTGTGTCACTTACCTAGCTGTCACAATCTCACCCAGAAGTGTTCCCATCGGACCAGCCATTCCTGCTGCATTCACGTGAGTACAATGGCGCAAGGTTTCACATGCCAGCTATGCTGGCACAAAAGCACCATGGGGGAATCTATTGACAGCTTCAGCCATCAATTAAAAAGTACGGGTTTTGGCCAGGACATAAATGCGAAAGGGTGACATCATGTGGTGCACATGCCCTTTCATGTTTGTGTGGCATCATTCTGACGCCATATTTAGCGCGTCTGATAAAGTCCTCAGTGGGAAGGGAGAGGAAAGGATGGAGCAGAATCTTTCCCTTCCTAGTAAACTCAAGCAAAAGCAAACCGCTGCAGCTTTTCCTAGCTTGTGTGTTCTTTCTCACTAAATAACGTTTGCCATCTTGACTATGCTTCAATGTTCCTTGGCCCCACATATCCTGGTTTTCATCTGTGAATGTTGGAGGATATACAGTGGGCCCTTCCCCCCCCCCAGATTCCAAAATCCATGGATGCTCAAATCCCACTTAGTAAAATAGTGTCCCTTATATAATATGGCAAAATCAAAGTTTGCTTTTGGGGGTTTGGTGGGGGGTTAAAAATATTTTCCAGCCATGGGCAATTGAATCCATGGATGCAGAACCCGTGGATGCAGACTTCTGCATGTATTATGCTAATCTAAAAGAGATGTTGTGACAGATCCATAGGCCTGAATCCTGTTGGTTAGTCCAAACCCTTGTAGACCCACTGAAACAATTTTTAAATGCTGAGCTAACACTTGCATATATTCTATTGATTTAGTGGGTCTGCTTTGGTCAGGACTATCAAGAGCATCCAGGTTATACAATACTGTTGTAGAAACATGTACTGGAGATTATAATTACTCACAATAACATTTAATTTTTAGATTGGGCATATTCCCCTTCTCCAGTCCTCTGTAACTTGCTCAGGTTTGCATTCTTAATTACCATCTCTGAAATTTCATCAGCTAACTCTTTCATCACCTTAGGGTGTATGTCATTGGCTGCCCAATTCTAAGGTTTATGTCATCAGCTGCTACTCATTCCTGATTTATTCATATTAACACAATTCTCTTTTCATTCTTCCATTTCTTCTGACTTACATGTCATGCCCTTATTTTTGTAGGCATCATTCATGGTATCAGAGCTTAGAAGTGTCACTATTTCAGACTAGAACTCACAGAATCTTCCAACCAACATGGCTGCTGGCCATAGTGGCTGGAAACTCATGGAGCTGTCATTCAAAGAAGTAATTTGTGTAGGGACTAGTACATCTCAACTCCAGGCCATGTATGTGAAGACAAGGAGACCTAAATAGGGTTTAAGCTTTCTACTAAGAGTTAAACTGCTCCATTCAACATTAAACCTGCACAGATGTCCTTTTACTTTCGGCGTGTTTTGTCAAACCTTTCCCCTTCTTGAAAAATAAAAATGTAGAGATTAACTTCTTTCCCTTCTTCTTGATGTGCCCACACCTTCCCCACAACATGGCCATTAACGTTTCTGTCTGTCCTAATGTAAATATGTGGTTTCAGAGACAGCAGGATATAAACATGTTTTGAAGGAAATGCTTTACAAATTTCTTGATGACTGTGATTGCCATTAAATATCACAAAGCTGCATTCACATCCCGTAGAGCAAATCCCAGCCATTCTCACAAGAGAACGATCATGCAGGAAATTTTAAAATAAAAAGAAAAGCAAACATCAAAAACTAAAATCAAACCCCAAAACACACTTTAAACTGAACAAGTAACCTGGGGAGGGTAAAAAAAAAAAAAAAAAAGGATATCACTTACCTGGATGTCTCAATCAAACCCAGAAGTGTTTGGCACAGACCTCCCTGTGACGTCACTGTGATGCTGGCATCGCACCTTTTCAGACGTGATTCCATTTCAGAAACAGAACAGGTGATCTATTAACGACTGGACTGGATGGCCCTTGTGGTCTCTTCCAACTCTACAATTCTATGATTCTATGACTTTTCCCTGTCAATAAGAAAAAAACAGTGACAGAACGGAGGCAGCATGGGGAGAGAATGGGACAGGGACGACAACGTCTGAAAGGGAAATCCGATCGCAATCCTGTGGCATCCTTGTTCCTGATTATTAAATCTGTCAGATAATCTCCTTAAGAATCCCAGATTTCCTACACAACATGTAACATGTGAGTACTTTGAGCTTGGTCCTTCTCTGTCAATTAAACCTTATTAAACCACATTCCACACAGCCTTTTCTATGCTCTGCAAGTCCTGATACATTTTGCCCCTTCTTGGATAACATTTTTACATCTGAGCAACCGTTATGGGAAGAACATCCAGGTGTAAGCAACATACATCTCTGAATCTAGGCATTATGGCATAGGAACAAGCAATTTTCCAAGCCCCACTTCTCATAGGACTTATCAGAATCAGGCATTCCCCAAAATAGGTGGCTCCTTATAGAATGATCCTATGATGTGGGGGGGGGGGCTGGGTGGCAACCTGCTGCTTTTTGTGACACACAGTTTCGGTGTCAGCAGGGCCATTCATATGCTGCAGGTGGCTGGGGTCATCTGCTACCATTTTTCCCCAAAATTATTCGTCTTATGCAAGGAGGTTTTGGATACTTGCCTGAGTTATCACTGAGACTGTCAAACCACTTGCACTACTGTCTGTTATGTGAACAATTTGACATCATAGGATTGATGGATGGATTTGTTGCCTTATTGCTGGAAGGGCTCAACTCAACATCAGTCTTTACCTTTTTTGTGTGTGTGCCTGATACTCTAAAGGCACCAGTTCCTGTCTGACAGAATAATAAAATCATATAATCACAGAGTTGGAAAAGCCATCCAGTCCAACCCCCTGCCATGCAGGAATACACAGTCAAAGCACCCCTGACTGATAGCCATCCAGCCTCTGTTTAAAAACTTCCAAAAAAGGAGACTCCACCACACTTTGAGGCAGTGTATTCCACTGCCAAACAGCTCTTGTTGTCAGGAGGTTCTTCCTAATGTTTAGGTGAAATATCTTTTCCTGTAGTTTGAATCCATTGCTCCATGTCCTAGTCTCTGGAGCAGCAGAAAACATGTTTGCACACCCTGCTCTTGGAAGCTAAACAGGGTCAGTCCTGGTTAGTACTTGGATGGAAGACTGCCAATGAATACCAGGCTTTATTACCGAGGAAGGCACTGGCAAAACCACTTCTGAGTATTCCTTGTCCAAGAAAAACCTATGAAATTCAGGGAGTCACCATAAGTCAACTGGCACCTTTAAGGCACATACAGACGCACAGAGTTTTATAGTACCCTTTTGACTGATTGTATCCTAGGGGCTGCACTACACCTGATTTATCCCAGCTTTTCCTGGTCACCTGTGGGGTTGCTCTTCCCTCCTTAATCTTGTTTGGGGGGAAGGTCTCAAGTCCCATTGGCCCCTGTTCCAGGGATCCCTCTTCCAGAGCCCAACCTGGTTCCCTGTCATCACCAATCTTTCTTCATTTCAACAGATTAATTTGACCAGAATGAAGGCTAGGTTTTTCTTCCTTATAGTTAAACAATTAGGTGTCCAAAAACAAAAGAAAATGATTACAAAAGTTCTATATGACTGAATATCTTAAAGGAAGTCAAATGCAGTTGAAGTGTTATTCTAAATTACATATAAATATATTAATTATAGTTATTTGTCTATTTGTGAATGTAACAAGATACAGATATGGAAATATGATAATGTATATCAGATATGATAAGCTATAACAGATATATTTATTTTGTAAAAGTCAATAAAAAGATTATTGGAGGTGGGGGAGAAAACATGGTGATCTACTGCAAAACAAGTCACCCAGAAATTTTACCAACACATTCTAGTTACATTCAGGAGCTGGAAAAATATTGCTTCACTGGATTACAAATCCTCTAGCCACAGGGCCACGGGCCATGGTGGTTAGGGGATTTGGGGAGCAGTAGTCCAAAAAAGTAGTGTTTCCAAGCCCTGCTAAATCTCTGAAGTAGTGCTCTTACCATTCAGTGATCCCATTGGACTTACTGAACGTAAGAAGCAAACCTGTCCTGGATCAGTCCCACCAGTCCATCTAGCACAGAAGTCAGCAACTCAGGCCAGGCCAAGAGCCACTTTCTGAACTGGGCAAGTCCTCAGGGGTTATACTTTTGCTTTTTGTTTGTTTGTTTTGGAGGGAGTTGGGAGTTTTGTCTATTTAATTTTTTTTAAGTTGTTGCTGTCTATTTCATTGGCAACCACAGCATGGAGAGACTTGTATTTAGGGTTGGCAGGTCAGGATAATCCCAGGCCCTGAGATTTTAAAATCAAAATCTGAGACCTGGGAATACCCTCCCCCTTGTGATGTTACAAAGGGCAACCCCCTGGTGTTGTCATTAAGCATGATGCATTAGCATAAATTATTTTGTTAGTCCTGATTAATGGGATTTATCAATGTATTGACTCACCATCCAATCATTGATTGAATGGGTCTGCTCTAGGATGTTATCATATGAAGCCAAAATCATGGAATTACACTGGGATAGTAGCAGTAATGGCTTCCCGTTATTCCACGACATCATCCTTATACCATGGTTGGTGAGCACTCCAACCGTTACTGTGGTATTCGCATTCACAGGCAAAACCTGTGAATAGCTCTCAATATCACTATTTTCCTGGTATTGACAAGCATGCAATAATTCAGTCCCACTGTAATTCTAATATTATGGTGTGAGTGGCTGTTCCTCCCTCTTTTCCCCTCCCCATTCCCAATGTGAACACATAATTCAACTTCCAGTGGAGAGCATGAAGAGGACCTCCCTGATGCCCTTTTAATGAACTGTCACCTTTTCTCAGTACTTTTTTTGTTTAATTGTTAATTTGTTAAATTTTTTGTTTATTTGTTTGTTTAATTGAAGTGGCATTTTCTCACTGTAACAGACGAAACAGCAGTCTAGTAAAATCACAGGAGGAAGGAAAAAATTTAAAGGCACATGCATAGACCATCTCAAAGTGACAATGCAGCGCTATTCCAACACAATGTGAAAACAAGTGTTACAATAGGGGAAGCTCCAATCCCATTCTTAAAACACTAGTAGATGTTCATGTGATATTCTGTTAATGGTAATGTTGCGCGATTGTAACAAAGTGCAAAAATGAATGTAATCATGCTGTTATGTTTCTGGTTTCTTCAATTGCGAAATTACAGCATTTATACACACTCATGTGATAATGTCCCTAGTTGAGATTAACCATCAGGATGCCAGCTATTAAGAATCAATTGTTGTTGCACAGAATACATAGTTCAAATAAAGAATACCAAATCTAACAAAAGGGGGGGGGACTATTTTTCAAATCAGCACTTTCATCCTGAAATTCCTCCTCACCCTGAAAACTGGGGAAAAGAAACCAGGCCTTGGTATCTAGGAACCCTATTAGTATTTAGTTTCATTTATCCTGAAGATGGGGACCAGTGGGCTGCAAAACAGAAGGTTGGTGACAACACATGGCCTGCAAAACAGACTTTGCCCACCCTAATCAAGCCCATTAAAGTCTACTCCAAAGGCTGTGGGCTTTTTTCAGACTGAGGGCCAAATTCAAATCTTGTTGGCCATATTCCAATGGTGGGTGAATCCAAAGGCAATATGGAAGGACCAAAAATACCAGCACATTTTAATTGAAAACTTTTAAATACAGTAACTGAGCCTTAAAAGAGGCATTTCAGTCTCTCAAAATGAAAGTGGGGAAACAATAAAGAAGGTGGGAAACCCTCAGACAATTGTATAAGAGAAGGGGCCCCAAGAGCCATATTGAGGCCCAAGAATGCCAGATTCAACCCTAGGGCTTGAAGTTCCCCACTCACGGTCTATTCTGAGTGGCTGAAGCTCTCCAGGCAGAGGTTTCCCCATTGCTGTAAATAGCAGATGTTAAACATAAGACTTCCTGCCTATGAAGCCTAATTTCTAGGGTATCTATTTGTGTCTATCAAATAGTGGAAACTATGCTCAACCTGTCATTAAACACAAAATCTGCACTGCTGTTCTCATTGTACCATTGCACTTGGAGTCTTAGTACATTATCAGATGGGCTATAAAGTCTGTTGCAGGCATGGAACAGAATTGAGAAAGGGCTTCCCTTTTGGACGACGTCAACCCCGTTCCATGCTGATCCCGTGTTGCTCCTGTGCTCATGAGAACAGGTGGGATTTCATTTATGGGACGTGAATGCAGCTTTACGACAGCTGCATTCATTTCCGGCAAGCCAAGGGGAGGGGGAGGACGTTCCTGTCAAGGAAAAAAGTAGGTGTGCGAAAATTGTACCTTTATTCTGTGACAAGGATGGGAGAGGGAGGAGAGGGTGCTTTGAGAGACAGGAATGGTGTTAAAGTCCCAATCTGAAAAAGTCCTTAATTCCTAGCACAAATTCTGGTAGATACTTTTAAGAAGAGTGGGTATAATGACATGCTGAAGTCATTGATAACTGAGCAGTAATAGGATGGTGCTCTGGATCCCAGAGTATCATCCTGTCACAGTTTAGTTGTGAATGTCATATGCATGTTATTATATTGATGCTTTTTAAAAGTAATTCTCCATACTCTGCTTTGATGCTGTTGAGAGAATCCAAAAGATGCAATCTGCATGGTTGTTTTTCAACATTTCTGTCAGATACACATCTTGGAAAGGAGGTATGCAGTTTTGGGCCTATAACTCCCACAGTTCACCAGTCAGTACGGCCATTCAAGCAGTACTGTATTTTGCAGCAGTTTGACATCTGGTTTCAGGCAGAGCCTTTGGAGCCTATCTCAATGCAAAATTTGCTGTAAAATAAAGATAAAATAAACTGTTCATTTTGGTAATCCAGTTTTTTCAGCAAGACCCTCAACCTATATATTAATTATACACATCTTCTGCCATGTATTTGCTTCTTTCCCAAATTTATTCTGCCTCTGTTAGTAATAAGAGAGCCAAATAGCAGTAAACTACCCAAAGTTTACTTTGTTCACAGCATATAAACTCCACATACACTCCTACCCAACCATTCTCTGAAGATGCCAGCCACAGATGCAGGTGAAACGTCAGAAAGAAACTATTCCAGAACACAGTCTCACAGCCTGAAAAAAAATTCAAGGGGAAGTCTAGTGTTCAGCAGCATCTTCACTTTTGATTTCTTGGGGCATTACCTACACATTTTACCTTTTGCCTTCGTGTTTCTAAGGGCTAGAAACTTGGCCTCTTCAAGAAAAAAAAATACAGGCTCAGATTCTGTAACTTCTGAATCCTGTGTCCAAACTCCTCCCTTGAATGATTTCTCTATCGAATTTCAAGCTGCCACATCCATCTTTACTTAATTCCCCCTCCTAGTTAGAAAAACTAACTTCTGCACAGACAAACCTGGCAATGAGAACAAATTATGAAAATGTGACCTAAGTATGTATGTATGCAGTTGGCATAATTTATTTTGACTAGGAAATACTCACATACAGTATGATTATCTGGAGCCCTGCTGTCTAGCTGCAAAGCAGACACTTCACAGAAACCCCCCACCACCATAACCAGGCCCAAAATCAGCTTCATGAAAGCCTTCACAACTCTTTTCCCCTCTCCTTTAAGAAAAAGAAAGTAAGTAACCCAAAGCCAGTGAGAAGGAGAGAGAATTTGATTGACTGGTGGTGGTTGTATTCACCACCTCCAGGAAGTCATTTGGAAGCCAGTCAAACAGTGGCAAGTTCAGCATAGGAAAGCAGCCCCAGTTACAACCATGGCACCAGGATTTTGCCAGAGATACAATGACCTCTGCTGGCAGTCTGAAAAGTGCTGTGCACACTGATAGAAGTCTTTTGATCTCTTTGAGTAGCCCGAATGAAAAATAGCAATCAGAGCTTTGGATCATACGTACCAGAATCCCCCAGCCAGCATATCTACTGGCTGGGGGGTTCTAGGAGTTATCACCTGAAAAAGTAATTTTAACAAATGCTGATTATTAGTGGCCTGTTGTAGAACTTTCCAGAGTGGCCTACCTCACCAGGACTATATATTTATGAACAGACTGCTATCCTAAGGGCTCATTGTCACTTTCATACTAGAAAAAAATGACAATTCCTGTCTTCTTTTTTTCCCCACAAGGACAGGGCAAGTTTAAGGAATTGGGGGGGGGCTGCAATACTTTATTTTGGCCCCCCATATGTTTATCTCAGGTCAGTGTAACCTAATGTAAGCTAACCTATTCACAGTACAGGATATTCAGATTATTACTAATAATGTTTTTGAAGCAGGAGGGTTACGAAGGCCCCCCCACAATGACGGGCCCCCCTGTGGCTGCAGGTGCAGCAGGGTCCTTAAACCAGCCCTGCATGAGGAAGAGCTAAAGGCTCTTCTACTGCTTCAAGATCTGCCTCTCAACTCTCTACATGGTTTGTTAATCATTGTTGTTAAAGCTAACATTCAAAGAGGAAGGGATGGTATTTGGACAAGAGACCTTCAGAGCTGGCTGGTTTCCTGTGGGAAGTGATTTGGAATCAATATTTCAGATGGCATATTAATCCAATGTCCTTGTAAATCCAAAGCATGCTCTCATGGGATTTTCAAACTATCGCTTCTGTGGCAAGACATCAAAAGTAGGGTCAGTGGCTGTTGAGGAGGAACATTTCCCAAGAATATATGAAGGAAGTTGTCAAGAGTGCAGGTCTTTACAAACTGGCCTATAGAAACCATTTTCCTGTCCTTTACATGCAGTCCTGGCATCTACCAGGCCCAAGGCTTCCTGGTATAACCGACTAGCACTGATGCCTTGCCTCCTAGAGATATGGCTAATGATCCAGGGCGACCACTCAGCTCCCAGTCTATTGCAACGTTATTACAATGGGCTAAGCCCAGTCAGTTTGGGGAGACCCAAATGGTATCAGGCACAAAGGTGGCAAAGGCAGCTTGCACAGTGTGTCCTCCCCCCCGAAAAAAAACACCCAGAACCAGTGTTATCTGCATGATTAATTCAGCATTTCTGTCCAATTGCAATCAGTAGAGTGTATCATACCATGATCATATTGAGAATATCCATCCCCTCACTATATGTTCCTGGTTGTGGCTGGTGGAGATGAGCAGATTTTCAATGACAACAGTTATGCCCACTTGTTACACTAAATGCTTTGGGGTCATGGAGACCCTCTGGATATTAATATTAAATTAGGGAAATTAATATACTCAGCTTGGCAATATGAGAGGTGGGTAACAACAGGACCTTGTGACCAACTATTCAGTTCTAAGGAGCAGACATAAACTAGACAGTACAACAGATTATATTTATTTGGGAAAAATAATAACATTCATGCACACATTTTGGCATCAAGCATTCATGCAAGACTAGTGGGAGAGATTGAGATAGCGGAATAGCAAAGGGAGCTTTCAGTGGGTGATACAGCACCTTTTCCTGTAGAGATGAGATTGAAGAAGAAACTGGCAGGTTGGGGGTCCCGATCTGGGATGGCCACATAGTCTGATGTGTAGTAGGTAGGAAGGCGAACTCCACTTGAGTGGAGTATTGGAAGGGTTTTTATAGTCAATACTTACCTTCTGGGGATGGGTTTTAGAGTAGAAAACAATGCTTTGTGGTGTTGCTCAGAGAGCAACACAGGTATTCTGGACATATTAATAGCATTTTAATGGTTGACTACTTTGAGAATGAAAGAGAGGAAGCAACTTCCTTTGTTTGGGTAAGAGTAAGCTAATGAGGGTTGTTTACAGGTTTGAGTTTGCCTGCCTGGGCAGAAGGAATTAGCCAGATGTACCTGCCTTCAGTTGCCTTGCGAATTAGCATTTCTTTAGAATTTAGGCAGCCTCTCCCTAAGTGCATACCTGACTAAGCAATGTTTTGTCTGGGTTTCCTAGCTGGGGAACCTCCAAGGTTTTTGTTAATGGCCACACTGGCCATTCCACCGAAGGCCACATGTTGACCTAATTACTAAATATTGCCCATTATTAATATAGATATGGAGCTGGGAGTGTCAGGGTAGGTAACACACTTACCATAAGTATTTACCACAAGGTGACTCTTTTTGGGCAGCATGTGCCCAGTAAGCATAATATATGGAAATCCTCTCCAAAACAAAAAGGAAAGTAACCTAACTAAGATTAGCCTGGTAACTCATGTGGGCTTTAGAATCAGAAGCACTAACATAGGATTGCCAGAGTAAAAACTGAAGAGGCTGATGCACCTTTAATGGTTGTGTAGAAGATGGATTTTTAGCAAGTGTTGCTTGTTACCTGGTTGCGTGACAAGCAACACCTGCTGAAAATTGCTGTTCTATACTACTATTAAATGTACAGGAGTCCTCTCCAGTTTTCACTCTGGCAACTCTACAATAGTTAGTTAGCTGGGTGGGTTGGGTAGTTCATTAGCTAGTTAGTTAGCTAGTTGACTCAACCTTTTCTATCCCACCCTTCAGCCAAAAGGTCTCCCAGGGCAGCTAACAAAAATTAATAATAAGACCACAGGTGGGGAATGTACAGTTCATGACCTGCATGAAGCTCTAAACCCTGGGGTGTAACAAAAGGGGAGACAGTAAAATGAGGACACTGCCCTCCCAAATAAGAGTTCTGTCTTTCCCATTAAATTTTCTTTCAGTCCTCAAATTTCTAGCTTTGCAGTAACTTAAAAAATTTAGTTGAGCATTTAGAAGTGCTGTTTAGGCATTCAAATAAGAAGGAAATGTGAAAACAGAAAAGCAGAGCTCTTGGTATGAATTACAGGTTACCCCCCCCCCATTTACGCAGGATCAGTACCTGCAGTTTCACTTACCCATGATAAGGGGGAAAAGGTCTCTCTAGGCAGGAGGATCATAGAGTCATGCTAGAGGTGGTCTTTCTAGGCAGCGGGAGGTCCTCCAACATGACTCTGTGATCAACTTCCACCAGACAGCATCCTCTCTAGGCATTTTCTAAGTCCTCCGGTGCAATTCTATGGTCTAATGTGGCAGTTCACTATTATACACAGCGTATCTGCGGTAAGTCCAGGGACATATTCCCCTGCATAAACAGAGGGTGACCTGTATTATCAATGTCTCACTCTCTGCAATGCTAGAATTTTCATAAATGAAGAAAATGAAGAAAATTTCATTTGGGGAGCAGAATTTTTATTTGGGGAGGCAATGCTCTCATTCTGACCTCCTGTAGTTACCACACCTTCCCAGCCCCTTTTCACAACCCCCCAGCTCTCCTGTTCATCCCGTTTGCCCCACTCAGAGAGAAACACTCAAAAACAGTTTTTAAAACACCTTTAAAAAATCAATCATCACTCCTGGAGGGCCCCCAATCCCCCATCCAAAACCCAGAAGGCTCAACCAGTTGAAAATGGAGTTGCTCAGCCTGCCACAGGTGTGTAGAGGTGAAATTGGACCCTACCTCTGCCCCCATCATTGCCCACACCTCAATAAGCCAGTCTCTGCCCACAGACTTACAAAAGGAAACAGGGTCAGGAAGGAGAAGAAGAAAAGTAGCATACTAGGTACCTGTTCTTAGTTACAAAGCTTTTATACATATTATTTCTGTAGATGACGAAGGCAGGGAGTTCTCTGCAGTGGCTCCTTCTCAGATCAATGGAGCATGGCTAGTTTTCCCTTTGGCATAAATGTTCCTCCTAGGAGATAGCAGGTCGAGCCTCACAGTAGGTCCTTGGTCCTCTACCTGATATAATGGCTCCAGAGTATGCTGGTCTTCAAATCTGCAGAGCTGGAAAAACTATCTGTTGGATCTGGATTTTTATGACAGGGAGAAGAGAAGCAAGTGCCCTGCAGCTATTACTTTTCTGCCTGATGGACGAGGCTCTGGTTAATTTCTCCTCTTCCCATGATGTACTTTGTACCACAGCATGGAATGGAAAGTGCTGAAGCCATCTGTGCAATGGTTGGTCCCAGAGCATCATCCTTGCTGATCAGTTATGGATGGCTTCAGTGTGTCATTATATTCATTCTTGTTTTTAGAAGTTTTTATTTAATATGATGTTGAAACATGTTGACACAAACAATAAGAACACGGACTTTATCAAACCAGTCAAATACAGCGTCATAAGGACGCCTAATGATTACAAAAGGGTGCGTGGACCAGATGATATTGCCCTTTCATGATCGTATATTGTTAAAAAGCCATACTTTTTTATTAACAGGCCAAGCCACCAATTGATCTCCTGTGGCAATTTTCTGGCGTTTGAATCCATGCACCATTGTACTCACATGAATGCAGCATCAATAGGCAAACACTTCTGGGTGAGATTGTGACAGCCAGGTAGGGGACGCTCTTTTTATAACAACACCTCCCCCCCCCCGTGTACTTGGAACTTTTTTTTAATTGATACTTTTAACTTTGCAAATATACAAATATATATATACATAAAATATATACAAAGAATAGACATTCTTACAATAAACTAACATACAACATACTTAAGTATCTTTGCTTCACATTACAAATTGTATACTAACGTACTTATGGTATTCTGCATAGATATGATGCTTATACTACCCATATTTCTTTCTCCTCCCGTCTCCTTCCTTTCTTCTTCCTGTTACTCCTTATCTTTTCCTCTTTCTTTCTCCTTCTTTTGTCCTTCTACCTTCTTTCTCTATAGCTCCTCCACACCTTCCCCCCCATCCTAGCCTCTATTTTCAACTTACTCATACCTTCTCACTTGCCAAAACTTCAATTAATATCCACTCTTTGCACTTTACATTTATGCAAACACTCAAAACAGACAATTTTATATTGACTTCCTCCTATCTACATCTCAGAATGGAATATTTCTTGTTTGATTTCCTCATTGTCCCTCTGTTATTTATTTATCATATCTAAGTGATTCTTAATTATAGATATATTTATTATTTATATTTGCATGTCTAATACATAAATCTGCTCCTCCAAATAACCAAAAAGATATGGTACATGCTAAGATTTTGCTTTCGTATCACAGTGTCTTCTTAATTTGTTTATTTTCTCTAACTGCATATTTACTTTAGCCATTTCCTTTCCTTCCTCCCTCATTTAGTCAATTCACGGATCTAATAATGTGATTAGGTTTTCTTCTATATTCCATTTTTTCATCCAAAAATTTTGCACCAAAGACCACTCTTCCTTAACTTTTTCTGTGTTCTTCTTGTTCAAAATGTATGTTAATTTATCATTCTCATACATTTCCTTAATCTTAAATAACCACACATTCACCTGGGGTATATCATTCTTCCTCCATTTAGCGGCAATTAATAACCTGGCTGCCGTTATGAGGTACAGCACTATCCTCCATTGATTTCTTAGGGTTGTTTTTTCAATAGCTGTTGTTATATTTAAGAGGTACAATTTTGGGCACATTTCAAATTGAGTATTATAAATTTCTTGCATCATCTTATGTACTTTTAGCCAGAATCTTTTAACCACTGGGCAACTCCACCACATGTGGTAGAGTGTACCCGATTCTTTCCCGCATTTCCAACATTGGTTCTCCTTTATTTTGTACATTTTGCTGATTCTAGTTGGGGTTAGGTAGCATCTATTAACTATTTTTAAATGGTTTTCTTTCAGTGATAGGCAAGCGGTGAACATATTTGTAGTCTTCCATGCTTTCTCCCATTCTTCTATGCTTATTATTCTCCTAAATCTATAGCCCATTTATTCATTGCATCCATTACAATCTCAGATTCTAATTCCCTTTCCAGTAACAATTTGTATATCCGGGTTATAGTTTTCCACTGCGCACCCCAAATTATCTTATCCAATTCATTTTCTTGAACTTCAAAATCATAATTCTTTTTATCTTCTTGGAACTAATTTTTGAGCTGTAAATATATAAACCAATTCATTAATATGCCCATTTCTTCCAGTTCCTCACATGTTCTCATATTTGTACCTCTCCTTCTCATCCAGTTTTCTTGGTCTATTAATTCTTTGTACCTTATCCATACCTTGGATTCATCCCATTTTCCTAACATGGCTTCATGTGAGGACATCCAATTGGGTAGTTTATCTTCAACCAGATCCTCAAAAGGGCTTTCCTCACCACATGGTTGCTGAAACCTTTGTTTATTTCTGATTTACCATACACTAGGTATGCGTGCCAACCGTATCTCAGCGAAAATCCCTCCAAAATTAAAGTTTGGTCATCACTAAGTTTAATCCAGTTTTGCAACCAATTCATTCCACAAGCCAAATAATATAATTGCAAGTTTGGCAGTGAGGCACCTCCTGAATTCTTATTTGCCGTCAAGGTAGACCAGTTGATTCTTGGTTTTCTCCCATTCCAAATGAATTTCTTCACATCTGTTATCCAATGTTGTATTATCTTATCATTTTGCAGAATTGGAAGATTTTGGAACAGATATAGACAACTTAGTAATATGTTCATCTTAATCGTGTTTATTCTCCCCAACATGGAAAGATCCAATTTATTCCATCTTTTCTAAATCTTTCTTAATTTCTGACCACAGCTTCTTATAGTTGTTGTCAGAGGTCTATATTTCTTTTGCTAATCCAGATTCCAAGATATTTCACTTTCTTCTCTAATTTAAAGCTAGATTTGAGTTGCAAATGTTTTTCTTCTTCCTTTGATAGGTTTTTGGGTGTTACCGTAGTTTTTTCCTTGTTTAGCTTAAATCCTGAAAATTCATAATTTTTTAAGTGATAATCCTAGAATATCTGGTAGAAAATATTGAATATTTGTTAAACATACTTTAAAAATTTGGTAATTGGAACTTTTTAAATGTGTTTTGGTGCTTTCCTTAATGTTTTGTGTCTTTATTTTGTTTTGTTTTTTAATTCGGTGCTAGTGTCTTCTTGTGAGAATGTAAGAGGTTTCAACCTCGGAAGTAAATGGAGCTCTGTTTGTGCTTTGTTACTGCCAGGGAAGCCTCATGGATGCTGCTCAAGTTAAAACAGGGGTGTTCTTTTGCCAGCATACAAAAGACACAGTTTATGCTGGCAAAAGAACTTTTCTGGGGGGTTGTCTGATAAAGTCCCACATCTATGTTTCCCTTTTACAGGGCACAGGGCACAGGACACAGGACACAGGACATAATCTACTTACATATAGTATTTTTCGTATGAGTCCATCTTTTTATTCTTTGTGTTCCTCCAACCTATAACATCTACAGACATTCATGTGTCATTTTGGAGGTGAAATAAAGTCTGCTAAATTCAATACATAAAAGAGAACATACTGTATGAAATTTTGCTCCTGGCCTTCATTAGTCATATCCCTGACAGACAAGAGAGTTTTTCCATAAGGATAATAAATGGCATTATCATCTTTTTTTCATCTGGGCATTCACAGGAAGGTTATTAAATGGCTTCCAGTGTAAGGTAATCTCTAGCTTGCTGTTATACATAAAAATATTATTAACTCATTGTCTTTTAAGGTTTTACAGTGATCAACAAATAAAATAGAAGTCCAGTCTCTGTGTCTGCTTTAATAGTGTGTTTAATTATTTCAATTATCATTTGGAAAGATTCTATTCCAAAATTCTGTTATATGTAGGTAGGCCCACCACATATGAAAGTAGGTACCTATTCCTCCACAGTTCCACCAACATTTTCTCTTTCAAATGTTATTTACATATCTAAGTTTAATTAGGGTTATATATCACTGAGTAATTAGTTTTATGCTATGTTTCTTCATAGTTCATTCTTCTCAAAAGTAACTTTCCAAGCTCTGGTCCTTAGGCTCATCTTTTTATTCTTTGTGTTCTTCCAACCTATAACATCACTGCAGACATTCATGTGTCATTTGGGAGATGAAATAAAGTCTGCTAAATTCAATAAATTCCAAGCTCTGGTCCTTAGTCTCCCATTGTACTAAAGAGGCCAGAACAGGACTGGTTCTACCATTAATCAGAGGGCCCATCTATACTAGCCCTCCCAAAACAGAGTGTCCCACAGTAATGGCATTTCACAGCAGCTGTGGCTTGCCTTAATGGCTTTTTGGCCCCCAAAAGCTTTGCGCACCCACCAGTCAAGATGGCGGCCATGAGTGAATTATTCGCATTTATACCTACCATAATCTTCTGCCACCAAACTTTTAACACCCCATTTCCTCAGCTTAGCACTCATTTGCTCAGGTGAAAAATCAACATGGCAATGCTGGGCACTTGCCCTGTTAGCAAGCCCCATCCCCACGCTCATCTGGCTAATCGGCTTTGTGCTTTGTCTCTTATGGGAAAGTGATTCATATTGAATTGCTTGTCCCAACAAGGGAATGTGTATTTCCCCTGCAGTTTTTTTTTTAACTCCAGGGAAAGTCACTAGGGCTTTTCCAACCTAGGTTGGGTTTTTTTAAAACATTTTGGGGCCCTCCTTCACAAAATAGCAAAATGACGTGGCCTGCTGTTTAGACAGGTAGGGTTCTCCTTGCATTTTGGGAGGAGTTTTTTCACCATTAAGACAACCCCAGAGTCAGGCAGCCACTTCGGGTGGCAGATGTTGGGTATCATGAAAGAGCACCCAATTGTCAGCTATCATGTATTATTGGTGCATTTTTACTGCTAGGGAGGAGGAGAGATACTGGTGGGATTTCAACCCCCCCCCCTCTTATGCCAAAATAAATCAACTGGCTTTGGATACCATGTACCTTCATGTGGGGAGGGGATGTTCCATTTGTTGCTGTGCCTTAGGCAGCAAAATGCTTTGGTCCTTTAACATTTGCAGCACCAGGGGAACGATATATAACTTTTTCTAAATAAGAATTGCCAAGAGGCAATCTTTGACTGTGTGGTTCTACTATAATAAAAATCTGGACTGAAATGCAAACCTACAGAGAAAACCCATCATGCCTAGGGAAGGGAGTGGGAGCAGGATAAAGAGGACAATGATAGATTATGACACAAAGAAAACAAGTTGATCACAAACTCTCCCTGTTACAAATGTAGAGCTCTGAGAGTGGGAAAGAAACATGAAAGACCCAGTGCTAGGTTTGGGTCAGGAGGCTCAAGGACAAGTTGAAGAGAGACATTAAAAACAGAAAGGGACCATTTCCTCTGGAAAGGCCTACATGACTGATTCCCCAGGGTTTGCAGTCATGGCTGGAAACTACCCTTTGGTGTCCTGATAAATATTTTGGAAACTTATTTTTAAATCTGTGCCTTTCTACATGGAATATATTTAGCCTTGCCTGATGAAAACATGGCTTATACAAACCAAGTCTGTAAAAGTTTCCCACAGCAACAGACACCAGCTTTGCTATTCTAGAAAGAGCGTTTGAAGGGCTGCTTTCTCTCAGATGAACCTGTCTACCAGCAAAGATTTTCACAGGAGGCCCTTCTTCTGGCTTGGGGGGTGGGTTGGCTATAGCTTGGCGGGGGTGGGGGCAGAGCCTTTTCTGTGGTTGCATATCATTCACAGAACTACATAAGTGGGACAGCATCCTAAGGGAGAAAGACAAGGTTGCACTTAATTACCCTTGAACCTATCAAAATCTAGATGAGACAACACCTGGGCTGTGCTACAATTTGAGATAGAAATTTTGAAAATCACTGCAACACAGTAATTTAGGGAGTCCTGGTGGTGCAGTGGTTAAATGCTGGTACTGCAGCCACAACATTGTGGGTTCGATTCTGCAGGGCTCCAAGGTTGACTCAGCCTTCCATCCATAAAAGGAGTACCCAGCTTGTGGGAGGGGGCAATTAGCTAACACATTGTAAACTGCTTAGAGAATGGTTAGCACTATAAAAGTGGTATAGATGTGTAAGTGCTATTGCTAAACAATTTGTAAGCTGCTCTGACAGCCTTTGTGGCTTAAGAGTGGGATAGAACTACTCTAATACTGTAATAACATAAAATAATTTTTTTAAAGCATTAAATTATGGGTGGAAGGCTAAATGGGAAACTGGAATGTCAATTTAGCCTTGATATGTCATCTGGATTCTCAGGAACAAATGAATGGGGAAGGGGATGATGCTAAAAGAAAAGACAGACTAGCAATTAGTATTGAGAGTAGGCTTGTCTTTTCCCAGCTCTACACACTCAGTGTGTAGATTCCTGTTAGGCACCCAATCCTGTCTTGTTTTGGAAGCTAAGTGGGTTCAGTTCTGGTTAATACTTGGATGGGAGACGGCCAGCAAATACCAGCTACTGTATGCTATATTTCAGAGGACGGCAAAACCACCTCTGAATATTCCTTGCCTAAGAAAGCCCTATGAAATGCATGAGGTTGCCATAAGTTGACAGGCAGCTTGAAGGTGCACACAAACAAAGCTGGTACTAAATCCAGGAAAGGGAAAGGGTTAAACACCATCCCCAAATGTCACAGTCCTCTTGATCCCACTCTAGCCTCCCGCCACCATACAAAGCACAACAACGTGCATGTTTGATACTTGCTCACTCTTACTACACATGGCCCTCACCCAGAGTTTTTCCATTCCTAGCAGCTCTACAGACATGGAAAGTAGGACCAGTATTGTACTCTCATTCTGAATCAAGTTCCTGGAAATGATGCTATCCAGCAGTAATACGGACAACTCATAAATCCTAGCATTTAATGCCAGAAGGGACAGTTTTCATCATCTTATCTCTTACACAGTGCAGGCCAATAGGCTCCTGTCAATATTATTTATTGATATACCCTTGAAACAACATACACACACTCCCTTTCCCTTTGGATGTTAGTTTTTGGATGACTTTGGGGGAGAGTTTTTGAAGTCTTTCCACGGCTGTCTGAGTGGCTGAACTTCTGCTCATTTCTAAGAAAAGGATATCTGACTAAACCCCTCTCTAGTTTCTGAATTTATCTGCCTGTTCCCACTCCTGCTTCACTTTCACAAATACTCACAGTGGATCCACAGGAAACGTAGATGTTCATTTAGAAATCTAACCTGCCCCCACCCCCCTCAGCTTGAACTGTCCACAAGTATTCTTAAAGTGAAGACAGTTAGGAGACTATCAGACATGCTAAACACAGCATTATTACCACACCAGGAGATCACTAAAGGGCTACCTTTTCAGACAACATTATTCCCCTCTCGTAATGCACCTGTTCTGCTACCATTCTGCCGGCACTGCTTTTTATTGACAGGAGAAGCCGTCAATACATCCCCCATTTCTGTCATGGATTCCATTTCTGTCATGGATTTGACAACATCTGAAAAGGTGCCCCATTCTGCTGGTGAGATCCCATAGTCAATGGGAGGTCCCTGCCAGAACACTTCATGGTGAGATTGGGACATCCAGGTAAGTGACACACTTTTTTAAAACTTCCCTGGTTTACTTGGAAGTTTTAAAGTGTGTTTGCTGTCACTTTTTTCTTGTTATTTTGCTTTTTATTTTTGAATTTCCCACACTCTCATCTTCTCGCAAAAATGGGCGGGATTTCACTCCAGGTGAACGGAGCTCTATTAGAGCTCCATTCACTCCTGGGCTGCCCTGAAGACACTACCAAAGGTAGGCCTGAAAAGTTTTGTTCTTGTGCCAGGACAGGGATGGGAGAGGGGCGGGAGAGGAGATTGTGGGACAGGAATGCTTTTTTCATTCCTGTCTGATAATTTCTTTGGTTTCAGATGAAAGCAGGATAGCTAAAAATGTGGCTTTAAGAAGATGCTGCTATAGATGGACCACGGGGTGGGGAGCAAATCACCGCTGTGTTTAAAGTGACAGTAGAGAACCTGTGGCTTTCCAGTTCCTGATGAATTACAACTTGCCTCATCTCTGTTCATTGGCTATGCTTGCTGGAGCTGATGGGAACCAGAGTCCAATAATAACTGGAGGGCCACAAATTTCCCACCCCTGCACGTAAAAGGGGGAAATGTGAAAGACAAAACTGATTAACATGCAGCTTCGGTTTCTCAGGCAACTGAATTTCCCTTGTGACCCTGCCTGCATCATCGACCTACACTTCCCGTCAGGAACAAGCCAAACTGTTTGGGGAAATTATTTTTTTACTTATATCATGAAGTGATACGTGCAAAGAGCCAATGGGTGCAGCATCCAAGCTGAGGTAGAGAAATGTCCCTGAGCTGACTAAGAGTTCAGCTGTGTTATTCACCCCACTGTTGTGCAAATCACACTTTCATCAGCCTTTTCACTAATAAGAGGACCAAACTGAGGGCAGTAAGAGGACGATAACCAGGAAAAGGGGGGATTTCAGAATGGTTTCCTGCAGGCCTAGCCCAAGGTATTTTTCTGCCTGAGGCACAGCAGCAAATAGAGCCTGTCCAGCTGCCCAAGTCAAGGCATGCAAGCATCCAAAGCCAGGCACATTATTTTAGCACATGAGGGAGAAAATCCCAGAGGAACCTCTTGCTGTCCCCCTTGTAGTAAAAATATAAAAATATTATAATAGCACACTAATGGTAAACCTAGGCTTGTTTCCTGTGTTTTTATTGCCTAAAGGGCTTGTTTTCACTGCATCCAGCATTGTACATACAGTACATCTTCATGTACAATTTATATGCATGTAGGGTGCCTCTTTGGGTCATTACTTTAATGAGTGGACCTATAAGCATGAATGCATGCAATCTTTCCTCCTACAAAAAAAAAAATAACACATGAACTTTCATCATACATGATGATGCCACCTCAACCACTCTGTTCCAGAGGATTCCATGCTAGAGAACAACACCAAGTACTAGATCCATTTTCAGTGGCATAGTCCTGATGGAATGGATGGAGCAGAGCATGACATGGTTACTTTTCTTTTGGATTACATTTCCCAGAATCCCACAGCCAGCATGGCTATACTCTGGAACTGAGTGGCTGAGATGGTGTGTATGTTCAGTGTTTAGAAGTATACATTATATATTGCATAGGCTCTGTATGCACAATCAGGGACCCTTGACTGATGTGATCTTTGATCCATATCAGGGACCTTCGAATATTGGCAAATACTGGCCATAAGGACCCCAAACCAGATTACAACTATGAGAAGGATTAACTCTATCTCCCTCTGCTATCTTCCCTGCATTCACACTATTTGCCTTGTTAGAGAGTGGGCAAAAATTAGTTAGGGAGATGTGCAGGTATCTTGAGCTAATTGCAGTAGATCACCAAAAATGTTTGACTCCCAGTTTTTAACAACAAAACTCTAACCCACTTAGATTAGTGTACTGAAATTATTTTTAAAAAGCCTGGTGGGGAGGTAATCCAAGATTGGATTGTTTTTAATTAAAGGACTGTAAATTCTTTGTTCAAATGTCTTGAACTCTTTATCAGAGTAATCAAAGTGTAAAGGCAGAAGCTGAAACACAACCAGTCCCACACACCCCTACACGTACACAGTCTAGCAGAGAAGAGAAATAAGTTTAGTTTTATTTGTAAAACATATAAAAATAGATTTACTTACACTATTTGTTCCTAATCAGATGTGCTCTAGTGGAAGACGAAGAGAGAGAGCAAAAAAAAACAATAATCTGAGAATAATTCAGGAAGAGGAGAATATGCAACATGGACCCAAAATCAAAACTAAAAGTCACAACTGGCTGCAGCTTCCAGGGTCAGTGGTTTGGGGGAGGATTATGGAGTTTACTGGACAGCAGCAGTAGTGGGGAGGTGATACTGGCATAAGATCTCTCAGAGACAATAGCATTGGCACCATAGCTAACACTTGCTACTCCTGTGCAGAAGGAAGCATGGTAAACTCCTTTTGAATGTCTTTTAACTTGAAAATCCTGTGATGAGACAATCCAAAAGGAAACAAGAGATAGTGTCAGAAGATGACACACCCAGGTCAGAAGGCACTCAACAAGCTGATAAGGTATAGTAGAGGACAACTATGAGTAGTGCTGTGGCTAATAATACAACTCAAGGCAAAAGGACATTCAGCTGTGGGTATACTCTGAGGTGAAAGGAAGGTCTGAAATTGCACCACACATATTATAGGAACATGGAATGTGAAAAGCATGAATCAGGGGAAACTAGACATAGTAAAAACAAGAAACTGAATGTATCAACATTGCAATACTTTTGGTAAGCAAGCTAAAGTGGACAGGAATGGGACATTTTGAGTCAGATAATTACATAGTGTTTTACTTAGGACATGAAAATCTAAGAAGAAATGGGTGGAGAGGTCTCACAAAAGCAGTCAAAGTGTATAATGTGAAGTCTGATCAAATCATATCAATAAGACTTCAGGAAAACCTAACAACATAACCAAAATCCAAGTTTATGCTCCAACTACAGAGGCAGAAGAAGAAGACATTGAAAGATTCTGTTCTGGAGTCCAGGAAGAAACTGTCCACACACCAAAACAAGACCTGTTGTTAAACATATGCTATTGGGATGCAAAAGCAAGAAACAGAGCAGAAGAGTATAGGAAAAATTTGCCTAGGATCAAGAAATGAAGCAAGAGAGCACCTGACTGAATTTTGCAAGGCCAGCAGTTTGTTCATTGCAAACACATTCTTCAAGCAACCAAAGAGGTGACTGTAAACATGGACATCACCTGATGTCCATATAGAAATCAAATAGATTCCATAATTGGAAGCAGAAGATGGAGAAGCTTCATTCTCTCTGCCAAAACAAGACTGGGGCAGATTGTAGTGTAGACCATGAACTACTATTATCAAAACTTAGAGTAAAGCTTAAGAAGAACACTAAACCAACCATCGTGCAGAAGTACAACCTGAAGAATATCCCTGTAGGCTTTAAAGATAATGTAATAATAGATTTCCATTATTAAGCCTAATTGACCGGGAGCCAGAAGTATTTTGGACTGAAGTCAGGGACATTGTCAGGGAGGAATGCAAAAAGACACTATCTACAGCCAAAAAGAAAGTGAAGCCTCAATGGATGACAGATAAAACTCTTTAAACAGTTAAAGACAGATGAGAAGCAAACATAAAAGATGATAGAAATAGAATCAGAACCTTGAATGCAACTTTTCAGTGACTTCAGCTCAGGGATAAGGAGAACTACGATAATACTTGATGCAGAGAAACAGAAGATGACAACAAAAAGGATGAACAAGAGACCTATTCCACATGATCCAAGAAATCAAAGTGAAGTTTAAACCAAGAGTGGGGAAGCTCTATGATGAGCAGAGGAACACACTGTACGATCAAGAAGAAATAAAAAGATGATGGAAACAATATACTGAAGAACTATATAAAAGAGATGAAAGGATGACAGATTCATTCAGGGAAGAACCACTTGAAAATGTACCTACAATTTTAGAAAGTGAAGTAGAAGCTGCACTCAGAACACTTGGGAGAAATAAATCACCATGAACAGATGGCATGCCAATAGAGCTGCTTCAGTCTACAGAAACAGAATCTACTCTAGTTCTGACTACAATCTGTCAACAAATATGGCGGGGGGAGAATAGCCCACAGATTGGAAACAAGAAAGGGGACACCAGGGATTGCAGTAACTGCAGGACCATTGCATTAATTTGCCATGTAAGCAAAGTGCTGCTCAACGTTCTATAATAGAGGCTTTTGCCATATATGGAGCAAGAACTGCCACAAGTCCAAGCTGGGTTCAGGAAAGGAAAATGCACTAGGGATTATGTAGCAAACATAAATTGGCTAGTGTGGTGGAGTCTCTTTCTTTGGAGGTTTTTAAACAGAGGTTGGATGGCCATCTGTCAGGAATGATTTGATTGTGTATTCCTGCATGACAGGGGGTTGGACTGGATGGCCCTTGAGGTCTCTTCTAACTCTATGATTCTATGATTCTAATGGAGCACACCAAAGAATTTTGTAAGAAACTCAACCTGCACTTTATAGATTATAGCAAAACCTTAATTTGTGTAAATCATGAAAAAGTAATGGGTGTGCCATAACATTTAATTGTCCTGATGCATAAGCTGTATTCAGGACAAGAGGACAGAATACTGAGAAATTGAATGGTTTCCAATTGTTTAAGTATTTGAAGGGGTGTCACGTTGAGGATGGAGCAAGCTTGTTTTCTGCTGCTCCAGAGATTGGAACACGGAGCAATGGATGCAAGCTCCAGGAACAGAGATTCCACCTCAACATTAGGAGGAACCTTTTGACAGTAAGAGCTGTTCGTCAGTGGAATGCACTCCCTCGGAGCGTGGTGGGGTCTCCTTCCTTGGAGGTCTTTAAACAGAGGCTGGATTGCCATCTGTCGGGGATGCTTTGATCGTGATTTCCTGCATGGCAGGGGGTTGGACTGGATGGCCCTCGTGGTCTCTTCCAACTCTGCAATTCTATGATTCTATGATTCTGTGATTCTATGAAATAAGGCTGCATTTTATTACCATATCTGTTTAATTTGTATGCTGAATATATCATATGTAAAGCAGGATTAGACTCAGAGGAGGTATGAAAATCAACCATTTAAGATATGCATACTACTAGCAGAAAGTAGCCAAGACTTGGAACAATTACTGAAGAAAGTCAAGGAAGAAAGTGAAAAGGTAGGTTTACAGTTGAACATTAAGAAAACAAAAATTATGACCACAGGTGATTTATATAACTTTAAAGCAGATGATGGAGACATAGAAACAGTTCAAGATTTTCCATGCTTTGGCTCAGGCATTAATCAGAATGGAGACTACAGTCAGGAAATCAGAAGAAGACTAGGATTTGGAAGGGCAGCTATGAAGGAACTAGACAAGATCCTGAAGTGTAAAGATATATTATTGAATACTAAAGTTAGCATTGTCCATGCCATCATATTTCCCATTTCAATGCATGGTTGTGAAAGCTGGGCAGTGAAGAAAGCTGATAGGAAGAAAATCAACTCATTTGAAATGTGGTGCTGGAGAAGAGCTCTACGGATACCGTGGGGGGCTTAAAAAAACAAATAAATAAATGGGTCCAAGAGCAAATCAAGCCTGAAGTCTCCCTAGAAACCAAGATGACTAAAATGTGACTGTCACACTTTGGCCATATCATGAGAAGACGTGACTCACTAGAAAAAACAATAATGCTTGGTAAGGTAGAAGGCAGTAGGATAAAAGGAAGACTGCATTCCAGCTAGATAGACAATCAGTGAAGCCACAACCCTGAGTCTGCAAGACCAAAGCAGGGCTGTTGATGATAGGGTGAATTAGAGGTCTCTCATTCATAGGGTGACCATAAGTCAAGTCAACTTAATAGCTGTAACAACAACAAAAGAGGTTCAAAATCAATCTGCTGTGCTTCAAACTGCATGCAGTCTATAGGACATGATTCCCACCCCTTGTGATGAGTTTATGAGCAAAATGTTGGGCTGTGCATCTCTACCCATGTTTTTGTCTGGATTGGTTTGAAACTGGCTACATGCTGCTATAACATCTACAGGTCGCACCCACACACACACACATATCCATGGATTCACTATCCACAGTTTGGCTTATCCATGTCCAAAAAATTATGTTCTCTCTAGGCACTGCGTTCATCCCGCGTTCATCTCACTGAATATAGGATTCCCTATTAACCATGGTAACAATTTGATAACAATTTATCAAAACTCACAAATTTCTTCATATTTGGAATGGAAAGAACTGGGTTTTTAAAAAAAATGTGGGAGAAATTAAAACTGAAAGATTTGTCTGTCTAGGCCCAGGACTTAACTCTAAAAAAATTGAGTCTGAACTTTGAATTCCTGCTAATCAACTTTATTGGAGTTACTATATTATCTTTGTGGGAAGCTCCTTATCTTTTAGCAGGTTGGTACAACATGGTCCTCCTCATCCAGCAAACAGCTGTACTTACAGGATTTGGCTGGTGGAAATGAGGGAGGATTTTGTTTTAGTTCATTTTTGAAGAATTTACCGATGTTCACAAATCATACAGTCAGGACAGTTTTTAAAATTCAAAAAATACAGACGGAAGCCAAACTGACAAATTTCTCCATTCCTAGGCTCAAAGTCTATGTAGATTAGGGCTTGGGATGTTACTGTGAAAAGTGGAGATGTTAGCATTAGCATTATTATTTGTACACATAACGTCTTCCTCATTAGATATCATTCTATGAGGAATACTTTATTGACATAACACCTAAAATTAAACCATTAAAAAGAGCAAAGTGACCCAAAATCTTCCAGAGTGACCCTAGAAACAATGTTTTGGAAACATTATATATTATCCACGCCGCAAATTATCAATGTTTCTGATTGTTGCATTATTTCATGAAAGGATTATTATGCTCTTCCTGCTGCTGTTAACTGCCATCAAGTCAGCTTCAACATATGGCAACCCTATGAATGAGAGACCTCCAAATCACCCTGTTGTCAGCAATCCTGCTCAGGTCTTCCATACTCAGAGCTGTGGTTTCCTTGATAAGAAGATCATCTACACAGGCTGGGATACACCGACTCCCCATCAGTGTATCCTGCTCATGAATCAGGCCTGTTCCTCCCCCATTACTCCCACAAAATCAGAGGAAGTCCAGACAGGCACACCGGCCCGGCCCTTCAACCACTGCCACCTGTATCCCATTCTCTGGATTCAGACAGGAGGCCTGCAGCATGTGAGCAAGGCCCCCTACATGTGATCAGCCTTAGTCACATGCTGCTGGGCCCCTTCCTTAATCCTGATGAGTGAGGCAGGAGGCAGCTACAGCGATGGGCTGGCATACTGGAATGGGCTCCTGCAGTCATGTGGGGCCCAATCCATTTTATTTTGGCTGGAAAACATTTTAACAGGTTTTTTTAAAAAAAACATTTTATCAGGCCATATCCAGTCTTCCCCCTAGTCTTAGTCAGGACTGCCCAGGGGCAAAAAGGGGTAAAAGCTCTGCATCACCAGGAGCAAGACTGGGTAAACTGCCCATGTAGACAAGCCCTGTGTCTATCTACCTGTAATGCAGTCTTCTCCTTTTTCTATTATCTTTTACCTTGCCAAGCATCATTGTCTTTTCTAATGAGTCATGTCTTCTCAAAGTATGACAGTCTCAGCTTAAACATCTTGGCTTTTAGGAAGGCTTAAGGCTTGATCTGTTCTAGGGTCCATTGATTTGTCTTTTTGGTAGTCCACTGTATCCACAGAACTCTCCTCCAGCACCATATTTCAAAAGAATTGATTCTCTTCCTATCAGCTTTCTTCACTGTCCATGTTTCACAATGCTCTTGTTACCTAAAAAAAAAAAATCTTGTTGCAGGTAAGGCTTTTACATATAACATGTAACTTCAATGTTTGTGTCTCAATGACTTCCAGAATGATTATACCCTCCATTCCTAGTATATTATACTACATAGTTTGCCCATATCATCTTTTTGTAGACCTTATTTTCTGCCTTCAGAAGCGGGGTGGGGGTATGTAAGGTACAGAAACACATTTACCAAATTGGCATCCTGTTGCTTGAAAACTCAAGTGAAAGCTAAACCCAAGCAATTAGCCACTGGGAAGAAAGGGTGCTTCTCCTATCCTTGTCAGTCTCCCTCCCTCTTTCAAAGAGCTGTCTTTGTTCTCTCCATCTCTAAAAGTCACTCCCATTCAAAGTAAATACTTCTCCAATCCCTCATGAGATCCTTCCCAGCCCCCACTCTTTTATTGGGGAGTGATCAGAACAGGACAGGCAAACATTACCTTTGAATTAAGGCTGGTTGGTGGTAAATAGGCCCCATACATTCTCCCCAGCTTCTGCCCTTTCCTATAGCAACCCTGTTGGGAGCAAGTGTGTCACACAGAACTCTCTGTTGTGTGAAGGACCTTGTCACCTACCTCTTTGAGAGGGAGGGAGGGAGGGAGCGGCTTTGGCAATGCCATCTCCTGGGACATGGCTAATTCCTCAGGGCAGGCAGAACCAAGGAGTGTCCTGTGGCTAAGCATCTTCCACTTCCTTGAATGGTACGCTGTTTACAAATAAACCACTTACCTGCATTTGATTTTCTGTAGAAGGAGGGATCACTTGATGCTTAGGTGTTTCTGTGATATCTGAGATTACCTGCAAAACATTCAGACTGAGCATAAAAGGAGGCATGGGAATATGAAAATTATCAGTCTCGTTGTTGCATTCCCCTCCTGTTCTTGTTCAGTATCAGGTTGTGACACTTTTGCTTTCCTTGCTGAAATAAAATCTGTGAATATTTTAATGTATTTTTTAGATAAAGGCCAACATCCTGTGAGTGACAAATACAGGTATCCATTGCATTACACATACAGAGTATTTTTATTGGACATTGTGCAAAAGCCATATCCAGCTGATGGGAACAGAAGCAGAAGTGCACATTTGAAACACATACCAGTCTGCATTGTCTGGGTATAATGTGATCCACAATGGGCCTTAGCTCATTCCTTAATGGTGCCTGAGGGAACAAGCAGAGGCCCAATGCAGAACAAGTACTGATGAATATCACAATGAACATTGCAAGTGCACAATGGGGTGTCAGTCATGTGCATTTAGCAGTGAGTCACATGGGTTGCACTACAGAGGTGTCCAGTATAGAGACTAAGTAATGCAAGTGAACGTAACTCTGCTGGCAGTTATTTAGGCTCCATTGCAGCGATGTAGGATCGCAGCTAATAATAAGGAGTGGAGTTAGAGTGAAAAGAAATGCAAACGGTACAGACCAGAGTAGACCCATTGCAATTTACAGAACTTAAACTAGTTGTTCTTATTAATAAGTCCCATTTATTTCAGTTTGGTCTACTGTAGGAAGGACTAATGTTGGATATAGTCTAGTGATAATTCAGACAGCTGTCTAGGCTGACTATGTTGTCTTTTCAGGACCAAGACACAGTCTCTACAAACAGTCTCCATGATGTGACAGGACTCTGCACTCCAGCCGGCATTCTGAATACTCAAAATGCCTGTAAAACACTTCGCATGAAAGCACTTTTAGACACATGTCCACTTCATGCAATGACTTCATAAGCAATTCCAAACCAAAAAAGTAACATTCACAAGCTCTGCTATTTATATGGTGGATTACCTTTTATGACAGCAATGTTAGTATCTATTTAAACGTCTTAATTGAGCTCCCCTCCCCCTTAAATTGGTAGAGGATGTCAGGAGATAGGGCTTTTGGATTTCCTTTTTGAAAAGCCCAAGACACAGACATACACTTTGAGCCCTTGTCTCAATACACTAAACCATATGGTCTGTTGGCCTTTTTTTGGCCAGGCAAGCTGTTGGACAACATTCCCCAACCTAACACCTTCTATGTTGTCTGGAAACCAAACCCTATAAGGAATGGCTTAGGCAATTGGTTCTATTTAGCTTGAAGAAGAGCACACTGAGAGATGACATGATAGCCATTATCTAAAAGAATGTTATGTAGAAGATGGAGCAAGCTTATTTTCTGCTGCACCAGATACTAGAACACAAATACATGAATTACAAGAAAAGAGATTCACTGTAAGAGAGCGTGGTGGAGTCATCTTCTTTGGAAATTTTTAAACAAAGATTGGATGGCCATCTCTTGGGAGTTTGTTGTTGTGTGCCTTCAAGTCATTTCTGATTTATGGTGACTCTAAGGCAAACCTATCATGGGCTTTTCTTGGCAAGATTGGTTCAGAGGGGGTTTGCTTTTGCCTTCATCTGAGGCTGAGAGAGTGTGACTTGCCCAAGGTCAGTCAATGAGTTTCCATGGCCAAGCAGGAATTCAAACCCTGGTCTCCAGAGTTGTAGTCCAACACTCAAACTACTACACCATACTGGTTCTCCTCTCTTGGGAGTACTTTAATTGTATATTCCTGCATGGCAGGGGCTTGTACTAGATGGCCCTTGTGGTTCCTTCTAGCTCTACGATTCTATGGGTATAACTTTCATTAGGCTCCAGCCAGCATAGATCTGGTATGATGGCAGTTGTAGCCCAAGCAACTGGAGGCCATCAGGTTGAAGAAGGCTGGTGTAGGAGAAGTTAACTCAAAGGAGTTAACACTTCAAGACTGATAACTGTTTAAGGGCCCAGAACTAGCATCCTTCAAATATCTACAACTGACCTGGATGATGATTATTATCATCTTTATTTATATCCCACCTTTTCCTCAAAATTGGGACTCAAAGCAGCTTTACAATTGGTCTGATCTAACAGGATTGATTAGCTATCCTCAAGGCAGCTGGGTCCTGATGTAACTGGCTACCACTCTCAATGAACGTATCACATCTATTATCAGCCTGATGCCTGCTGGTGTGCCATCACTCCTCCAGTCTTCCTATGCCTTGTTTTTCTTCACTACCTTACTTAATTCCTACATCCCATGCCCTTCTTTTCCTGCTTTTCCATTATTTCTCAGACGACAGGAAAGATCATACTGGGTATGTGCCTCTATGTGTATTCTTCAGTATAGATGAGGGATGGGCATCATGTGGCCCATGGGCCCCTGAACTTCGGCTTTCTGCAGAATTGGTGGCAACAGCAGCACTCCCCAGCACCAGTTTCACAGCAGCTTCCACCCTGTTTGTCTCTTCTTGTCACTTCAGAAAGGGAAGTGTATTGTCTGCTCTGCAGACTTGTAGGGCTTTGTGGGTGCTCTAGCACATTCCTGGACCAAAGAGAGCCACCACAATTTCAGCAGTAGCTGCAAGGAACTGAACAGTGGGTTCTCGGCTCCACTGCTCCCCAATCTGCCTGTTACCTGCCCTGACAACCCCTCCCTTCCAATAACTCATTAATTGGCAATATTTCATGATTTGGCTTATATTAACATTTAATGTGCTTAGCAGTAGACCAAGACTGCCCAAATATAGGGATTGGTAAAGGCTTGCTCCAAACCTGAGAAGAGGTCATGGTAAATTCCCCAAAATTCAGACATGCCCAAGAAACAATTATGCAGAGCCCCCTTAGAGTGCTGTTAGTGTGCAATGTGCTAATTCTCCTGGACACACATGGCTGTGAGTCATACACTAAAAAAATCAAGTGGTTGGAACATCCATTATCCTACAAAAGCTTTTCCTAACACTTTGCCTGTCCAACAATAGAAAGTTGCCTGAAAACCGATCAGTCTTAATGTTTCAACTATTAACATTTATTACGAAGCCAGAGCTTCCATTGTCTAACTGTGGGAGACTCACTCAAACATTGTCTTCCACTCATAACACCCCTTAGGGGAAAATATAAAATACAAATATCAGCCCAAAACACAGCCAAAGTGCACACAGTTTTCTACATGCCATAACTCTGCCCGTTTTCTGTGTGACCTCAGCATCCAGACTGTATTCTTCTCTGCACAAACCTCTGCTCATCAGACAGGTATCTCTCTCTCTCTGGCTTTTCTTTGCAAATGAAGATTCAGGAAGGACTTATCCCACGCTTTCTGCAAGCATGCTGATGACTAAAAAGGCCAATCCGAGATAAACAAGTCCAGTTGCAGAAAGCACAGCAGAAGGTCTCCTTGGGTGATGGTTCCGGGTTGTGATTCTTTCTGCATTGTCATTTCTCTTCAAGACTTGTTCGTCGTGAGTTCTCAAATAAGGCTGCAGCATTGCGGATAGTGCGTCTCCATGCCTCCCGATGTGAGGCCAGGGCAGACCATTGTTGATGATCAATTTGGCTGAGCCTGAGATGTTGTTTCAGGGAGTCCTTGTATCACTTTTTTGGAGCGCCCCTCTTACGCTGACCCGTGGCGAGTTCACCGTAGAGTACTATATTTGGGAGGCGATGGTCCTCCATCCTAGAAACATGCCCTGCCCAGCGCAGCTGTGTTCTCAATATCATGGCCTCAATGCTGGTGATCCCTGCTTGCTCAAGGACAGCAACATTCGTCACATATTCAGTCCAATGTATATTTAGGATTGTGCGTATACAGCGCTGATGAAAGCGTTTGAGTATAGTATAGCCTATTATCCCAAATTCTATTCCTCTATCCCAATACCTTCTACTTTCTTTGATAGCCTTGTGTGATTGCTTGAAGCGTGAGTGTATATGCAAGTGGTTCAATAAAAAACATTTTATTTTACTTACTTTCTTGGAGTCTCATCAGTTAGTACTGGTATACATAAGTCAAAAAGTCCCATAGTTACCTGAGCTCTCACTGCCCTGTTGAGCTAATTAAAATTCCCCATATTAATATCTTGACACGAGTGGGTTCCCCACGGACTCCACACAATTCAGGTAACAAGTCTTTTGGCAGTTTTCCACCCTGATGTAAATAATCCATGTGTGAACAATGCAGATTGTCTGCATATTCCTCTGACCAATCCTATACTTGCCACTGGATAACATCCTCTTGTTGTCCCATTGCCCTAGTAGATTTTGTTCCTCACAAAGTTACAGAAAAAATATAGAGCAAACTGACATTGCAGTGCAACCAGGCAAAATTGTTATAAACAAGGGATGTGCATAGCTCTAGTTTCCTGAAAAATGGTGCTCATCAGGTTATGTGGCAAGTCTGGTCACAGAAACTGAAACTTTCACTAGAAAATTTGTCAAAAAGTCAATCAGGCATAGCTATAGAGTGTAAAGGGGCTAAACAATGTTAAAAGTACCATTTTTAAATAAATTATTTTAAATAAATGATTTAAAGGTAATCATAAAGAAAACTACACAAGAATGTTCATAATGTATCAGCAGTGCTGCGTACCAGATCCCATCTGATCTTGGAAGCGAAGCAGGGTCAGCTCAGGTTATTACTTGGATAGGAGTATACCAATGAATTCCAGGTGTTGTAGGCTACAGTATATTTCATAGGAAGGAACTGGCAAAGCCCTCTCTGAATATTCCTTGCCTAAGAAAACCCTATGAAATTCATGGGGTTGCCATAAGTCAACAAATGACTTGAAGGCACATACACACAAGGCGGTTGTCGCAGGCAGTAGCCACAAGTGAATTTTATGTCAATTGGTGAATCCAAATGCTGAACCTATTAGCAGGAATGGATCTGGCTCTTTGGGTTGCTTCTTTAAAGTTCTGACTAAAGCCCAGATCAGATTCACCACCCCACTGACTTGGAAGACACCAGTCAACACTGGCCACAGGCAACAGCTTTTGGGTGTCATAAAAGGGGAACAAATTGTTAGTGGTCTAATTTGTTGTTGTATTTTTGCTGCTAGAGATGGAAAGAGGTGCTTGTGGGTTTTCTTCCTCATGTGCCAATATATCTTGGCTCTAGCTTTAAATACTAAGCAGTTTGACTTGGGTTACTGGGGGGGTGTGGCTTTCTCCAGGCAGCAAAATGTCTTGGGATGGCCCTGTTATCAGACGAAAGTCCCATGTAGCCCAGCTCTGTGTCTCACTGTGGTCAGTTCTGGAATTCTCTGAGGAAGTGTCTGAAGGCACAAGGTATTATTAATACTTGGCCCTGCCGTGTACATACAGGAAGTATTTGAAGAATGGACTCTCTCTGAACTTCCGAAACCTCAGCTGAGGTTTCTGCCTCATTCCTTTGGCACTTGTTAAGCCTGATGAAAGTGGTTTCTGTATTTAGGAGGGTTTCATGGTGTTAACACCTCAAATTGAGGATTGGCGCCTACACGTCCAAGACAAACCCTGGCTCCTAAAGATTATCTTACCCACAAAATCTCTGTCCAAGTGCTGGATCATTGGTGTATAAAATGCCTGCTAGAGGAATTTCCTGTCCAAGCTTCCAGGAGATCACTGCCTCCAGTCAGAAGTGGGCTGCAGATGTGCAGATGTGCTAGCAGGTAACAAGGCAGCAGCAAGAAGACACAGAATGGGAAAGATAAGAGCAGGAGGTAGATATTTTCTTCACAGAGAATTTATAGGGATTCTTCAAGGCTGGTCCAAGTCATTTTGCTGCCTGAGGTGAAGGGCTCATCTACACTGGCAGAAACCCTGAACCCATCTTGTAGCTGCTGTGGATGTCTTTGATCCTCAGTAAATGCCACACTCACTGGAGCTTGTTCAATGGGGGATTGGAGTATCCCACCACACTGTAATTGTGGGCAAATTTGCATCGGTGTAAAAGGGAGGTCATACACTGATCTATATGTCACATTATTTCCAGCCACACAGCCAGGGCTCTTCCGGTTCCCGCCCCCCCCCCATTTGCTAATGCATGCAAATATATATTGTCCCAGAATTCTGTTTTACTGGATAAATAGAGATACACTTATACAGATATGTGCACACTCAAAAAAAAAAAAATTAAAAGTGCCTGCACACTGGCAGAATGGAGTCCCATTCACCTAAAGCCCTGCCCCCAGCTTTGCACTGAAGACAATTCATGGCTGCCACATGCTCAATAATCTGGGTTTTCCCAAAATGTGTAGCAAAGTGTGAATTTTTTTAGACCTGGATTTTTCTGCAAAAACCCTGCTGAACTTGCAAATTATCACAAACATTGCGTGGCAACTGCACAGAGAATATGAGATGAGTACAGGGGGGGTGTTGCTAGTGTAGACAAGCCCAAAGAAAATATGTCCTCCTCCACTGCTCATTCCACATATGGAAATAATGACGACAACAAAAACAGACCGGCAACTGAATGAATGCAGGAAGCAACAAACAGCAATTCTGATAGCATTTCATTTGCTGTTTAAATATCTTCAAGTGAAGGCTCACCATACATTGAGGCAGCACGTTCCTCTGTCAAAAAGCTTTTATCATCAGTTTCTCCCATTGCAGGGATGCAGAAAGTGCGGCCCAACCCCACTGCCACATTTTGTTGAGAACTGACATTTTCCATTGAATTGTTAGGAACACTTCCATGACACTGTAGCAGCTTAGGAAAGAGGTACAATTTTTATTGGAATCAGCATAGGTTTGCTAAAACCTTCCCCACCTATTGTAGTCTCAGTCTTGATCTTTTCCTCACACCTACATCAGCATTGAAAAACTTACCTAATTTAGCTGGATCACACTCTTAAGCACCGTTACTAGGGAGTAGACTCCACTTACCTCTGTAAGGCACATTTGGGATGGCATTGCTATCCTCTTCATTCTGGTTTGCAACTCTCTGGAATCATCAGGAAGGGGATGATCATGTTAACCAACCAAAGATATAGTCTGAGGAGATTATCAGATGCTCTAAATATGGCATTATCATGATGCCACGAGATCGCTAAAGGGCTTCCATTCAGATGACATCATTCCTCTCTTGTTATGCTTCCATTCAGCTGTCATTATGCTGGCATTGCTTTTTATTGACGGGCTAAGCCATCAATAGATCCCCCATTTCGTTTCTGTCACAGAATGTCCTGCGACTGAAAAGGTGCCCCGTTATGCTGGCGCGATACCAGCGTCAATGGGAGGTTCCTGCCAGAACACTTCTGGGTGATATTGGAACATCCAGGTAAGTGACATACTTTTTGTACCCTCCCCAGGTTACTTGTTAAGTTTTAAGTGTGTTTTGGTGCTTAGTGTCACTTTTTCTGTTGTATTTCGCTTTTTATTTTTGAATGTCCCATACTCTCGTCTTCTCGCGAGAGCAGCCAGGATTTCAATCCAGGAAGTGAAAGGAGCTCCATTCAAGCTCCATTCACTCCTGGAATGCCCTGCTGAAGCAAGAAGCCATAATTAAGGTAGGTTTGAAAACTTTTTATTTCTTGGCATTACAGCAACGAGAAGGGAGATTGTGAGATGGGAACACTTTTTGTGTTCTCGTTTGAAAATCTCCTGAACCTTGATTTGACACTTTGGGAAATGGATGCTTGTATTGTTCTCTTCCTTTGACACAGGTCACAACTGTATGACATCATCCCCAGAGAAGAGAGAGAGAAGAAGGGGAAGGGGGAATGACATGCCCCTTGGAGAAAGAGTTTCTGCCTCTTTCCTTTGTTAAACCTAATCTCTTTAACAAAAGGAAAGCCCTTGACCCCTCTGCCACTTTCAAGAAGATAATCCAGCAGCCCAGGGTAGTAGACCCCTCACTTATACTTCAAAACCATGGGGCTGGGTGGAATTCTGAAAGGACACCCAGTCCAACCCCAATGTGTGTGTGTGTGTGTGTGTGCTGTGCCTTCAAGTCATTCCATTCTTGTGGTGACCCTAAGGCAAAACTATCATAGGGGTTTTCCTCACAAGATTCATTCAGAGGGAGGTTGCCATTGCCTCCCTCAGAAGCTGAGAGAGTGTGATTTGCCTAAGGTCATCAAGTAGATTTCTATGGCCAAGCAGGGATTTGAACACTGATCTCCCAGAGTCTTAGTCCAACACCACACCACACTGGCTCTCCCAGCCCCAGTCCCATAGCCATATACAAGTGGACCTCTAATAAAATCTAAAAGCATCTCTGCCCTCATGTCACTTAGTTTCTCTGTCACCATTGTAAGATCTCCTCCCATACTAAATGAACTGAAAGAAGAAAATTGTAAGATTCATTCCCAAAATTGTTATTACCTCCAAGCATCACAGATTAGTTGCTGCATGGCACACTTCAAATATGCTCTTGAGTTGTATTCTCAGCTGGAGTTCTGTGAAAGGGTAGCTGTTCTCTAATCTTTCTATGGCTTATGGCTATAACAGTTTATGACTGAGTATAGAAGATTAGGAGTCTGAAGGTACTCTTATATAACAAAGGTCTCTTTCACACTACACATTATAGCACTTTGATCCTACTAACAGCCATGGGTACATCCTGGGATTTATAGTTTGGTGAGGCTCTAGAGTTCTCTGACAGAGGATTCTAAATACCTCATGAAACTAAAAATCCCAGGATTCCATAAGATGTAGCCATGGCAGTTTAAACAGAATTGAAAGCTTGAATTCTCTCTCTCTCTCTCTCTCTCTCTCTCTCTCTCTCTCTCTGGCTTTTCTTTGCAAATGAAGGTTTAGGAAGACTCATCCCACGCTTTCTGCAAGCACGCTGATGACTAAAAAGGCCAATCCGAGATAAACAAGGTCTGGTTGCAGAAAGCACAGCAGAAGGTCTCCTTGTGTGATGTTTCCAGGTTGTGATTCTTTCTGCGTTGTTGTTTCTTTTCAAGACTTGTTCAGCGTGAGCTCTCAAATAAGGCTGCAGCATTGTGGATAGTGCGTCTCCATGTCTCCCGATGTGAGGCCAGGGCAGACCATTGTTGGTGATCAATTTGGCCGAGTCTGAGATGTTGTTTCAGGGAGTCCATGCTTTTTTTGGAGCATCCCTCTTAACGCTGACCCATGGCGAGTTCACCATAGAGTACTATTTTTGGGAGGCAATAGTCCTCCATCCTAGAAATGTGCCCTGCCCAGCGCAGCTGTGTTTTCAATATCATGGCCTCAATGCTGGTGATCCCTGCTTGCTCAAGGACAGCAACGTTCGTCACATATTCAGTCCAGCGTATATTTAGGATTGTGCATATACAGTGCTGATGAAAGCGTTTGAGGAGTCGTAAGTGTTGGTGATAGGTGACCCATGTTTGAGACCCATAAAGGAGAATAGACAGTACAATGGCTCTATACACACTGATTTTTGTGCTTTGCCTCAGGTGTTTATTACTCCAGACTCTTTTGTAAAGTCTTCCAAAAGATCAGGAGGCATGGAGATGCACTATCCACAATGCTGCAGCCTTATTTGAGAGCTCACGCCGAATAAGTCTTGGAGAAAAGACAACACAGAAAGAATCACAACCCAGAATCATCACCCAAGGAGACTTTCTGCTGTGTTTTCTGCAATGGGACATGTTTATTTCGGATTGGCCTTTTCAGTCATCAGCGCACTTGCAGAAAGTGTGGGATGAGTCCTTCCTGAATCTTCATTTGCGAAGAAAAGCCAGAGAGATAGCATTTTAATATCACTTTAATTGCCATGGGTATATCCTGAAGAATTTTGGGAATTGTAGTTTTGTGAAGCACAAAAGCTTCCTGGCAGGGAATGCTAAATAGCTCATTAAACTACAAATCCCAGGGATCCACAGGATAGAGCCATGGCTGTTAAAGTGGTATAAAGCTGCTATTTTTAAGTGTTTTTTCTTTCTTTTAAACTAGTTTCAAATGGCCTGGTGGGCAATTTTCCACTTCTTGAACCCATTGTAAGCTGCACCACCTCCCACTGAAGTGGCTGGAAGTCTACTTCCAGTTTCAAAAATGTTCTTTATTTAAAACTTTCCCTTTTTAAAACTAAACCCAGATGTGTGGTCATTACACATTTTGGTTTAAAGTATAGTGGGCGGTCCAGATCCATCGGGGTTCAGTTACAGGACTCCACACAGATTTTAAAAAACCCCACCTAAGATTGCATCCTGTATTATTAAATGCAGTGACATGCACGCAGATGCCTCAGCATGTGCATGCTGCTGCCATTTTAGATATGGGACATGACAATCTATGGTAAGTCAAATCTGTGGATCTGGAGCCCATGGGTAAGGAGAGCCCACTGTAATATAGTTCTTCCAGGAGTGCGACTGCCCGTATTTTACCAAAATAAATCCAGTGGGAGGGGCTCTAAGGGCCTCAGAAACAAGTGAGGGTCACATGTGGCCATGGCAACATGCTGTCTTTCCCTGTTCTAGAATGGTCTTTATTTACTAATCTTACTAGTAAAGTAACAGCAGCCTGAAATCATGGTGATAACCACAAAGAAGGCATCATTTTCCTCAGAATGATATGCCTTTTTTTTTCAACCTATGCTGTTTAATTTTGGCAGGCTTTCCACATTTTTAAATGGAGATATTTTTCCCCCCCTAGAATTATGAAATGTAGAATTTGAAGGGGAGAGGAATGACAAATCAGAAAATTTGAAGTCCTTTCCTGAAATGGCCTAGGACTTTTTAGCAGATGGGGCTGTAATCGCAGAATTACAGCGTGACAGTACCGCAAATGGGTTCCATTATTACATGACATTGTTGTCCTTCCATGGTCGATGTGTGCTCCACCCATTAATTGCTCATCATTTTTCATTGACAGGAAAATCCACAAATACCCTCAATATTGCTCTTTTGGCAGTATTGATGAGCGTGCAAAACCACATCCCACTGTAATCATGTGCTTACAGCATGAATGGGCAGTCCTTTCCCCCCTCCCCTTTCCCAACGAGAACACAGGATACTCTTTTAATGCACTGTCACCTTGTTTTGGTATGCTTTTATGTTTAAGTGTTTATTTGTTAATTTCTTTCGTTATTTATGTGGTTTTGGTGTGTTTAAAAAAAGTTGCATCTTCTCTCGAGAACAACCAAAATCTCGCCCTACAAAATCACGGAAGTAAAATCCTGTACTGAAACTGCTAGTAGTGGTTGTGGGATGATTCTGTGGCTGTAGTATTGCATGATTACAGCATAGTATCACACAATTACAGTGACGTGGGATAATTACTGTAATCATGTCGCTATGTTTCCACTTTCCTCAATAGTAGAAGTACAGCATTTTTATATGCTAGTCTGATAAAGTCCCCACTGTGAATGGAAAGGACTGTAATCCAATCGGGCTTCCATAAACGAGGCCATTTTAGGCCATTTCCCTTGTTCTCCACCATGGGAGCCCCCTTCACCCCCAACTCGTTGGAGCAGACTTTCAGGAACATAAAAAGGCTGCAGTGGGAAGCAAAATAACGGACAGGGTTTCCCTTCATTTCCATTCCAGGGAGCTTCCTGCATATGGAACTTTGTTCACAAATCTCTGGAACCTACCCTTAGGAAATAACAAATGTTCCTTTAAAATGTTTAAGTCCAGCAGGATAGAACACTAGAGCCAATGCTGAACTGTGGTCATCTCTTCCTTGCTGTTGTTTGTGTATTACGAGGGAATTGGAGTTCTTTGCAATGTATCATTCTACTTTATTGTTAATAAAGACCTTTTAAAGTTCTTTTCCCACTGCTATTGATGAAAAGCTACCCAAATACACTGTATCATTGAATTAAATTAAACTCCGTGAAGTAGAACAATAAGGCCACCTTTGTTAAAGATCCCTTTCCATATAGCTTTTGGTGCCAAGTCTGTATTCCAAGCAACATACCTCTTGAAGAAGACAGCCTGCTATTGTACTGTCATCTGCAACCCACTCATTTCAAATAGCTTCCTGCCCTGGGCACCATCATTAGTGTATCTGTGAAGCAATGTAAACCCATCTCTCCTTTCTATTTGTTGCTATGCTTTGGACCCCAATATTTCTGCTCTCAGCCTCTGAGAAAAAGAAAGTTCTATGCAAGAGTCCTGGGAAGAGAAAGATAACCCAAGCTTCATTCAGGCACTGAATTCCTCAACTTATTTATTTCCTTAGAAAAATTACTTTTTGGATTCTAATTCCCAGAATCTCCCAGCTATCGTGGCCTGTAAATGTGCTGGCTAATTTAGTGTAGGAGTTGTAGCCTCTCCCCCAGTAACTTTTCCAAATGTAGCCCATATCATCCCACCATTGGGGGGAAATAGGGAATTTCCTAACTTTTAAAAAATCTCTAGTTTGGTTTGGTTTTATCTTTAATGTTTTAATGAGTCCTGTGGTGTATCTGTCAGGTCTTCTTTTGAGCTTCTTGGTTTTGGTGAGAACAATTTTTCATATCCAGTAACACAACTGCAGGGGCTATTCCAGTAAGAATAATATGAGGTTTTTCCCTTCAGAGGTTGTTGGATTTTAAATCACATGTTGGTTTTGCTTTCAGTTTGGTTTCTCTTTTACTTTATTGGCAGTTTCCTTTCAGCATGGTTTGTCTCTCAGCTGAGTGGAGGTCAGTGAGGGGGAAAAAGACTCTAAAATAGCCAAACACTGATCAAAAACAAAGCATATTAAAATTCCTGCTAGGGCTTTTTTCACACACAACACTTTGATCATTTTGAAGTTTATCTACATCTGTGGTAGATGTTCATATGGAAGATAAAGAGGAGGAGGGGCATTTGTAACGTGAATAAATCTCCTGGCTAACATAAGGTTCAAACTTGCATTATAAACCCAAATGAAGGAGGCAATTTAAGATTCATACTTAAAAAACAAAAACACCACACTACAATACTACAGAGTATGGGTTAGTATAGAAAATTATAATTTTAGATTAAATATTAAGGAATGCTGTTGTTCACCAGTAGCTACTGTTGCTCTTATGGTGTATAGATGGAGGAATAACAGGGTAGACTACAGCTAAAACAGTATGGAGACAAGAAAGGCAATATTTAGATCAACACTTGAGTCCAGCATAGTAGTACAACAGCCATAATCACAGTAGTTGATTACTAATATTATTAGGGCTTCAACAAAATGCCTTTTCCTGTAACAAAACCACAATAAATAAAATAGACAGTTTCCAATCTAAGCATGGAAATGCATGCATCTAATGAAACTACCTGTTTCTAAACCTAGAGCTTAGAAAGTTACTTTTTTGGGGACCACAACTACTGGAACCCCTCACCCAGTCAGCAGGGCCACTGGGAATTCTGGGAGTTGTAATCCTCAAAAGTAATGATCCCACACTCTGGTGAAATTAACTAGTTACTCATGTCAAGACTTGCATATGCGCCATTGTCTTCATTGTCTATTTTATTTATTGTGGTTTTGTTACAGGAAAAGGCATTTTGTTGAAGCCCTAATAATATTAGTAATCAACTACTGTGATTATGGCTGTTGTACTACTATGCTGGACTCAAGTGTTGATCTAAATATTGCCTTTCTTGTCTCCATACTGTTTTAGCTGTAGTCTACCCTGTTATTTCCATGCTTAGATTGGAAACTGTTAATGGATACTGTGAGCTATATTTCAGAGGAAGGAACTGGTAAAACCACCTCTGAGTTTCCCTTGCCTAACAAAACCCTATGAAATGCATGGGGTCTCCATAAGTCAACAGGTGACTTGAAGGCACATACACACATGTAAAGACACATCCAACATATTCAGCAAGACTAGAAGATGTTCATCATGATAGGAATAGGATGAGTGTCCGTGTCACTCCACTACATAAGTGAAAGATTGCTTGCTACACAGAACCATCCCACTGCTGAATCATGTCAAGTAACTCTGGAATAAATCTTGACAGAAAAACTATAAAAGATGCAATGAACAGAAAACGGAGACTTTGGCCTTGGCTACATGGGCCAAATGAAACAGCCTCCCCACTCCTATGCCTGGCTGTCCAGACAACACAGGGTTTTGTCCCCATTTCTAGTCCGAACTGTTCAGATGACATCAGTGGTTCCAATGAGAATCCAAGGCAAATAGCCCTTATAGCAGAGCAGACAAGTGGTTTTAAAAAAACTTACTGTTTGCTGCAGTTTTTTCTGGAGAAAACTGAGTTCCTTTACCACAACAATGTGTGTGTCTGCACATGTGGCCCACGTGGTGCCCAGAGCAGCCATTTCCCAGCTGGGTCACACATGTTGCATCTGCTGAGGTCACCGCAAGGCACCCTGCCATGGAACATGTCCAGAGGAGGGCGATCAGGATGGTGGGAGGTCTGGAAGCCATGCCCTATGAGGAGCGGCTTAGGGAGCTGGGCATGTTTAGGCTGGAGAAGAGAAGGTTGAGAGGGGATATGTTTAAATATTTGAAGGGATGTCGTACTGAGGATGGAGCAAGCTTGTTTTCTACTGCTCCAGAGACTGGGACACAGAGCAATGGGTTCAAACTACAGGAAAAGAGATTCCACTTAAACATTAAGAAGAACTTCCTGACAGTAAGAGCTGTTCGGAGGTGGAATACACTGCCTTGTAGTGTGGTGGAGTTTCCTTCTTTGGAGCTTTTTAAACAGAGGTTGGATGGCGATCTGTCAGAAATGATTTGATTGTGTATTCCTGCATGGCAGCGGGTTGGACTGGATGGCCCTTGTGGTCTCTTCCAGCTCTGTGATCCTAGATTCTATGGCCATGGTCAGGCGCCTTCTTCCTGTCCTCAGAAGACCCAACCAGAGTGGGTCTTATATCAGCAAACAATATAAAAAAAGAATCTCTTACTATTGAAAAGATAAAGATTCAGACATCAATGCATACCTAGCAAAATCACAATCACAATCTAAATTTCTCTGTCACTCTTCAGCCAGCCAAATATCATTCAGTATGTGGACAGAGAATGGTGTCAAAAGCTCATAATCATGTAACCGGCTTTTCACAAATTCACCCCTGTAGCACTGATATGAGTTTAGTACTTCATTTAATTGCTAGTCTCTGCTAGAAATCTGTGTTCGGTATAAGGTTAATATGGTAAGGGTGTTTATTGCAGTTGGTCTGAAAGGGAAAGGCAATTTTTGTAAACATTTTCATATGTTTAATGTCACTCTTGACCCTTTCCAGAAATTTTACTGGCATTTTCCTTCCACATCCTTCTTTCATTTGTATCATGTCTTTTAGGTTTGTAAGCCTAAGAACAGGGATTCACTTGTCTTTAAAAAAAAGAGAGAACCCTGATATGTAAGCTCTTCGAAGGTATAAAGGTTATAGATTAATAAATAAATACAGTCATCTGTTCTAGACCCTGACTTACGTCTTTATTTCTTTTCTTGCCTTGGTGTCTGAATTCTGCCACTGCACACCATGACTTTTGGCCAAAAATCAACTGGCCATGCTCATTTCGGAGCAGAAAGCTGTAATCCCCCAAAGCAACTGTTCCAAACTCTATTTATTGCCATGCATGTGCTGATGAAGACATGTGGTAGCACATCCTACCCAAGTCCTGTTCTAGTAACATTATTTGAGTTATCTTAGAGCCCTTTCACACTACACAAATATAGCACTATGATTCCACTTTAACTCCCACTACAACATTTTGTGGGATCCTGGGATTTGCAGTTTAGAAAGGGAAATTTAGAATTCCCAGCCAGAGATGTCTAGAGCCTCATCAGATTACAAATTCCAGGATTCCATAGGCTGTTCCCATGGCAATTAAAGAGTGTGAAAGGGCCCTTAATGTAGACATGCCTTTACCGCATTTTAAAGAGAAGTGGCTTTATCCCAGCTAGGGAACACGTTTACAGTACTGCTAGCCTGGACAGAAAATTTCCTCTCCTCCTACCATAGCAGATTTGAGGTATTGGATGGTGGAGCAGGACAAGTAAATTCATCTCTTTGTCTGCCTGTGTCACTCCCAGCGTGTGATCTGAATAATATGGTGTCGTTCAGAGAAGTTCAGGGCCCCACAATATGCATCCCCTGGTCTTTAATCCAATCCTGGCTGATGTCCTGACCCCAACTGCCTCTCCTGAGAGGTTCCCCCACTGTCCTTTTGCAGGTCTGAGTGGGCTTGGAATTCACTCAGAATGACAGAGAAACGGAAATTAATTCCCAGGCCCCACAGACTACACAAAGCCTTAGGAGAAGCTAATGAGGGGACTTTATTAAAAAATAATAATGTTGATAAAAAGAAACACTTGGAGTCTGTTCAAACTGTGCGCAGGGCAGCCACAGGAGACCCTTTCAAAAGAGAAAGAGAATAAACCTCGGCTGAGGTTGAGCTTGCAGTGCCTCAGGCAGCAGATCACATCCAGTGTTGTGAGAGTCAGGTCCAAATTCATTTTTGAACAAAGCTAGCTCAAATTTTCTTATTCTCTCTCTCTCTCTCTCTCTCTCTCTCTCTCTCTCTCTCTCTCTCTCTCTCTCTCTCTCAATCGCTCTCTCTCAATCTCCCCAGCACTCTTCCTTCATTGTCAGATGGAAATGAATTTGGATATGCTTCTTTCCAGCAATTCCTTCTTAAGCCCAGGGGGTTTCCTTGTGCTGTAGTTACCATATCTCTCACTTGTCCTGTTGCACCATCCTGTGTGAAAGGGAGAAGAATCTGTGACATTTATCACAGTTTAAAGAAACAAACATTCTGCCCTTAAGTCCCGTTGATGACAATACATTTGCCTCTAGGCCTTGCCTTCCACATGTTGTTAGATTCAAGCTGAGATCAACCCCAGTTAACATGACCAAATAGGTGGGGACAGAGGCCATTGTAGCCCAAAAACATCAGGAAGGACCTGTTCCTCCCGTCTTCTCTGAGGGTTTTGAGTCTGTGGGCTCATCTACATGACCCAGGATTTCCAGCTCCCTGACAGGGTATCCTGGCCACAGAGCAGGCCCATTGTTCCCGCTACTGCCTCCAAACAGGCCAGAGTCCAGACAGGCATGCCAGCCCATTGCTGCAGCTACGGCCACTGGCATCTCCCTGGATGTCTCAGAAGACAGGAAGCCAACCCACAACATGTGACTGCAGGTCTCCTGCATTGGATCAGCCTTGGTCACAAGCTGCAGGACTCGGTCCTGCTTTGGAAAGAGCCAGGGATACCGGCAGCAGCAGTGAGGGCCAGTCTGCCAGGGTGGGCTCTGTGGACATGCAGGGCCCAATCCATTCCTTCCAGGTGGGAGTGGGTTAAAAGAGGTATATTTTATAACATAGTAAAGGGCCTTACCCCATCTTCACTCAGTCTGAGCCCTGTATCATTCCTTGGGGGTCATGAGGACTGCCTGGGGCAGAACAGGGCAAAAGCCCTGTATCGTCAGGACTGCAGGGCTCTGAGGACTTTATCAGACATACTAAATATGGTGTCATAATGATGCCACATATACACAAAAGGGGGTGCATGCCACACAACATCGCCCTTTCGTGTTTATGTCCTGCCGATAAGCTGATTTATTTTATTGACAAGACAAGCCATCAATAGATTGGCTGTACCATTTTTTTTGCCGGAATTGCTGACATACTTACTCCATCAATGACCGGACCAGCCAGAACACTTCCGGGTGAGACTGTGACATCCAGGTAGGTGGCACACGTTTTATGACCCTCCCCAGTGTACTTGTAAGTTTTTAAGTGTGTATATGTGTTTTCTGTCAATTTTTACATGTTATTTTTTTTGTTTTATTTTTGAATTTCCCACACGATGAAGTCTCGCGAGACTCCATGGGATTTTGAATAAGGAAGTGGTGGGAGGTATTCTTTTGCTGGCATAAAAATGGCTTTAATTATACCAGCGAAAGAACATTTTCAGTCTGGTCTTACCCGCAAGATCTTCTGTCATGCCCCATAGTTTATCTTTTTCCATTCCCCTCTTGTACATCCCATATGACATACCAGATCAAGACCATTCTCCATAATCTTCCTGCCTAGTTTCCTGCTTTATAAGGGATGGCCTTTATATCGCTACATGGGTTGAAAGATTTTGCAGAGTCTCTCCATTCCTCTATAGAATGCTTGCTAGTGTTCCTTTGTGTAAGGATATAACCCTGCTATTAAAGAAGGATTGCAAAGCTCATACACTGGAGACAACATATACACTGGAGTAACGAGATCTATAGCTACTATTTAGGCATTCCACCAAAAACAAAAAATATAAATTCCAGCTGACTTCCCTGGTATTAAAGATTTTCCACAAGTAAAATATCCTTCATTTTGACATGAGGAAAAATGTTCTGTACATTGCAGGGACCTCAAGCAAGCTCAATATATCTCTATGTAACCACACATAGAAGCACCCCCTGACTGTGAAGTCTTTGTCAACAAAGGCCAGACATACCCACATCTCAACCATAACTCTGAGCATTGTCTTTTACTGTATATCCCGCATGAGTGGAAGATTCAATGTATTGTTTAAGTGCTTCCATTAACACATAGAGCAAAATGTCTGTCTTCTTAGTCTGGCAACTGCTTTGTTTACCAACCATGTAGATTCCCACCATGCTTAAGCAGTGTTACCTTAATGAAACAAAATATCTATTTTTCTCTTTGTAATACCAGGTCCTGTGGGCTACATTTCAAAGGAAGGAACTGGCAAAACCACCTTCTGAGTATTCCTTGCCTAAGACAACCCTATAAAATTCATGGGGTCACGACTTGAAGGAACATACACACATACAAGGTATGCTACTTCACCAGCAGTGCCACTATCTTGACACACTGCAGAGTCAAGACAAATATATTTGTCCTAATGCTGGATCAGCCAGTGTTTTCGATTTCTAACCTTCAGGCCGGAACAACTATCTATCCTTCTCCCTCCCCCTCCCCCTCCCCCTCCCCCTCCCCCTCTCCCTCTCCCTCCCCCTCCCCCTCCTCCATTTTTCTGAAACTTGCAATGGGACAGCTAGCCTATCCTCCATGCCTGGGAGTGTCTCCTGAATCTTAATGGGCATAAATTGTTTTCTGTCCTTAGGCATTCCAGAGCTAAAATTGCCAAGAAAGAAAACTGTCCCAGGGCACATTAGAAGCAGGCCTGCTGTGCCAACAGCGGTAAGGAAAACTGATGCAAGCCCTAAAATGAATTGGAGCTTACCACATACCCTCCTCAACATGATAATGTTCTACAACCGAAACGTGTGAGGGAGAATAGTACCATTGTTCTTGTTACTGCTGCTGCAGCTACTGCTACTACTACTACTATTATGCAGTTACATTTACAGTATATCATATCCTCCAGCATTTTAAAGATGTAAACTGGGACACATGTGGCCAAACAAGAACAAAGTGTGGTCAAGCTGGCAAAAGTTATTAATGAGGGGGAATTCACAAACAAAGTGCTCATCTACATGAGCCAGGATATGAGGCTCCCTGCCAGAGTATCCTGACTGCAGATCTGGCCTGTTGTTCTTCCGTTCCCTCCACAGAAAGGGAGTAAGCACATTGGCTCATCGCTGCAGCTGCCGCCACCGCCATTTTCTTTGCTGTCTCAGAAGGCAGGGCCTGCAACATGTGACTGAGGCCCCCTGCATGTGACCAACCTTGGTCACATACTGCAGGACTCCTTCCTCCCTTCCAGAAGGAGGTGGCGGCAGCAACCAGGACCAGCCTACATGGTTTGGTTCCTGGAGACATGCAGGACCTGATCTCTTGTCTCCCAGCAGTAACAGAGTTAACCAAGTCTCAGCCCCATTTATGCCCTGGGGTGGTGAGGACTGTCCAGGGGCAGAATGGGGCAAATGCCCTGCATCATATGGACTGCAGGGCTCTGAAACAGGGACTGGGGACTTTTTCAGACAGGGTTAAAAAAAATCCCACAGAGGTCGGGGGGGAGGATGGCGCTGTCCTGCTTCCAGCGATCGGTTTCGGATGACACCATCCTTCTCCCATCCTTCATTCATTCTCCCTCTGTTCTGGAGGGACAAGAAAGGCGCCACTTTTTATTGATGGAAGTTTCCATCAATAAAAAGTGGTGGGGGGAAAACAAACGAAGGGTGGAGGGAGAACGAACAAAGGACGAGAGTGGGACGGCAGTGTCCGAAACTGATCGCTGGAAGTGGGACAGCGCCATCCTCCTCCTGACCTCCGTGGGGTTTTCTACGTCATCTGAAAAAGTCCAAGATGGGGTATTTAGCCCATATAAACAAGCCCAAAGAGAGGCTGCAGCAGTTTCCTTTTGCCTGAATCTTCTGGGAAGGGTAAGATTCCACCCCTCCTCCCCCCTCCCCCTGCTGAATTAATTGAATACAAACTACCATATATTACTGTGTACAAGACTACTTTTTAACACTTGAAAATCTCCTGAAAAGTTGGGGGGGTCTTATACCCCAGTAGATCTTTTCCCCTGCTGTGAGAATGATTGAAGTGTTAAATGGCCTGGGCAGTTTTCCCAGCAGATCCTTCCTCCTGCTGTGAGAATAACTGCTTTGCCTTTGAAGTGTTAAATGGCCCTCCATTTAGCTCAGGAGAGTCAAAATGATGTTTCTTTTCAGGACAAGTTAGCCTAAAATTAGAATTTCTGAATTTAAACTTATCATTTTGCATCAAGTTTTGTCTATGGTGAAATTCTCTTGTCTGCCAATGTGGCTCTAAAATCATTAATGTGCTCATTCATTAATGTGCTCATTCAAAGATTTGGGATTTGATAGCTTCATATTAACCAACTTACAGTATTAATGCAACCTTACTTTCCAAAGATTAAACACCACAGAGATTTTTCAAAGTATCCCATGCTTTTTTAGCTGTTCTCAGTCCTTTAATTTCATAGACTATTCCATCATCTACAGCCACTGAGCTGGCTGGCTGCTGGGGAACAGGCTTTCCAGCCAGCTGGCTGGCTGGGGGGGGGCAAACTCTATATTTTAACTTAAAAATTGGGAAGGTCGTCTTATGCGCCCAGTCGTCTTATACCCCGGAATATATGGTACTTTTGCACTTTGAACTCAATTTGCAGCAACTGAAAAAAGCTGAAAACAAGGAGGGGAATGGGAGGAAGAGAGAGAAACTGGTACATTTTAAAAGCAGCTGGGAAAAATGGGACAATTAGGATTAACAGTCAAATTGGGACAGTTGGAAGGTATGTTGTATCCCTCCTTTTCTCTAATGAGCAGAAGGGCAACACTATGAGGTAGGTTAGTCTTTGGGGGAAAGTGACTAGCTCAAAGTCATGAAGTGAATTTCAAGGGTCATGTATAATTTGATCTCCCAAGCCCCAACTGAATACTCATAAATAAAGAGTGAGAGCCTCAAGAAGTCAGCTGTCTCCATCTGAACTATACGTTTGCTTCATTCTCCTTCGGAGATGTTATGTTACTGTCGGTGTGGTAAAAAGAATGTTAAGTTTTATCTAGCATTTTCTTTTTATGGAGAGGTTGGGGAAATTTCTGATATGTGTCAGATATGAGGGAGGAACTGCAAAAACACCTTTGAGGATATGCAATTTCAGATTTGTCAGATTTTGAATACAGACTTTTATTTTAAAATTCCAAATAAATGAATTAAGCTTGTCGGCATTGTGATTGATTGTCTGATTATTTGATTGTTTTGATTTTGGGATGGGAGGTGTCAAATATGAAATTTCAAAAGTCATTAACCAATAAATACTAAATGCCGTTGCATGATATTCACCTAATAAAGTTAAATACTATATTGGATTCTATACAATACTGAAATCAAGTGTCAAGGTCAACTGAAATCACACATCTGCAGATACCAAATGGTTTCTGAATGAATGTGGCAAATATGAAAATTCTAAAGAATTTTAACAAATATATGGTGAATATTCAAGGTGGAACTTTGTGGAGATGAATTTGGGGAAGGAAACTTGTTTCAGTTAACATATAGTAAGTGTGCAGCTGTTACTCAGTTGTTGCCAAGGATCCAAATGCCTTTCCTCCAACTATAGCATCTGTTGTTATGAGTCTCCTTTTTCCCAAACTCAGATGGCAATAATTTGGTGCTGAGAAAAATGCAGATCCCTTGCCCAGCAAATGTGTGGGTCATTGTAGTAGTTACGGCTATGCAGAATATGGTTACCGGATGTCAGTAGTAGTAGTGTCGCTGTTTAATACATTTCATACACTGTTTAGAAAACTTTTAATAAGATAGTTTTTAGAACAGCCATTTATTTATCTGACTAGTCTAAAAGATGAACCCTTATGTTAGACATTTCAATAAGAACACTTACATAAACTTATGTAAACTTTTTATAGATAGATATAAATACACACAGAGACACACCTTTCCTACATGAGGTAGGAAATTCCCCACCCTCAGGAATCTTTTGTTTTTTTATTAATTGTCCTCCACACACCTCTGCTGCCCTCAGCACTGGGTTGGATCCAGACCTACTCATGCATAGAGAATAAACCATCGATATCAATTAGATTCGAGTTAGTAATGACTAACAAAAGTCCATCAATTGCAGCAAGTCTACTCTTAAGCATGACTAAGGAGATTATCAGACGCAAATAATGTGGCACCATAATGACACCACAGGAACGCAAAAGGATGCCAATATCAGACAATGTCATCCTTTTGCATTCCACTGGCATCATTATTGCATTTCTTTTTATTGACGGGCCAAGCTGTCAATAGATCCCTTTGCGATTTGATGCCGGCATTGTCAGCATGTGAAACCTCAGGCCATTTAACTCTTGGGAATGCAGAATCAATGGGCAGTCATGCTAGAACACTTCCGGGTGAGATCGCAACATCCAGGTAAGTGACACACTTTTTGTGACCCTCCCCGGGTTACTTGTGAGTTCTAAAGTGTGTTTTTGTGCTTGGTGTAACTTTTTTTTGTGTTATTTAACTTTTTATTTTTGAATTTCCTGCACTCATGTCTTCTCATGAGAACAGATGGGATTTCAGTCCATGAAGTAAATGGAGCTCTGTTAGAGCTCCATTCATTCCTGGGCTGCCTGTCGACATGAGACAAGGTAAGTATGATGGGGAGGATTGTTTTGCCGGGACAGGGGTGGGATTGGCGATTATGGGACAGGAATGCTTTTTGCATTCCTGTCTGATAATCTCCTAAATCTAGATCCAACCCATTGTTTCTGACTTCCTAGCTGTAAACATTCCCATCTCAACTCTAGAATGCATTTCTACTTCATTTATTTTATTTTTTAACCATTAAGGGGGTGATTTTCTACTGTTAGGATATCTAGACACTGCTACAGAATTGATATTGTTCCTTGTTGTCAATGTGGAATGAGCATATTGCACTATTAGCCCTAGACTTTGACATCAGACAGACACAAAAGAAAGGATGAAAAGTGAGCTGAGCCTATGACTGCTACTACTGATTACAAACTGAGATGTGATTGGCTGGCAGCTCCAGATGATGGTGGTGCCACAATGTTTAGTCAACACTATGCTGAGAACTAGAAGCAGTTAAAATTGATTCTGGGCCTGAGTCACATCCTGGATTGATCTATCACAACTTGATCATCCTCCCCCAGTCCAATCATCCCATCACCAGTGACTGAGTCAAAGAACCTGTCAAATAGCACACAGATTGTATCAACATCACACTTATGTTTGAGAAGGGCAGGGAGGATATCCAGAAGAGAATGCAGTAGTGCATAAGGCATTTCTGCTTTGTTATTTTTTTCTACACCACTTTCTCTGCCTCAGTGTTCTGAGAGCTGATACTCAATAACCACATTGCCGTCATCAGCTCCACCTTCCTTTACGCCTGTTTGCTCTCCACCTTCCACAGCCGGCAGTCCTTTACACGCAAATGGACAAGCTGCCAACTCAGACTCAGCTATTTGTTCTGATCTTTCCCTGACTTGGAGTAGCTGATGGGCTCACTCTCTCCTAGCTGCTAATAAGTATAACAAATGTTAGCCAGGGAGAGCCGCTCCCTTTCCAGCTGGAGAACATAAAAAACAGTGGTGAGCAGGGTTTTCTTACAATTAGGGATGTAATAGCAACAGAAATATCCTGGTCATAATGACAGCAACAACAACGTAAAAGTATTTGTTTTACTTTTAGTAAGTAACAAAAGTAAAGGCAAAACCAAATAAGCAAACAGGCTGTGAAGCCTAGGTAGCAGTCGCCATCACATCTTGATCAATGTTGTACTGAGAGTATATACAGTCATTCTGAATACCCAAAGGTTCTTCCATGATACATGAAATGAGAGGATTGTAATTTAAGCTATGTGTACTCAGTTATGTTCACAGGAAAGCATGATAGAAAATAAAGCTGAACATTAGACCAGTTTGAGTATAATTACCTCAGACATGGATAAGAAGCCCTTTCCCTCCCAAGTGTGTGTGAGGTGCATCGCAGGGGTGTAGCTACTAAGGGGGTGGGACAAAATAGGGCTACCCCATAAAAACTGTGGCCTCCCCAATGAAATTTTCCTTCAGTTCCTCAATTCCTAGCACTTCAGAAAGTGAAACACTGAAAATCATTCATACCTAGAACGTTTATATTTGCTGCATTCACATTCCTTTGCCTTTTCCTTTTCTTTGGATGCCTACACTGTATTTCTAAATGCTTGATGATATGTTCAGTTACTGCAATACTAAAACTTGGTTAAAATTGGCTGGTGTGTTCTGAAGTCACAATGTGCTGTGCTATATTCGTAATAGGGCCACAGTCACTGTGACATTCTTGGGTTTAGCTGGGGGATTCCTGTTCGACTCCTTGTCCATTGGCCTGTGGAGTCCCTCAGGCTTCAGTCTTATCCCCTATGCTTTTCTACTTCTACATGAAGCTGCTGGGAGAGGTTACCTAGAGTTTTCAGGTCAGGTGTCACCAAGATGCTGACGATACCCAGCTCTATTACTCCTTTCCACCTAATTTCAAGGAAGCAGTTCCTATACTAAAAATGTGCCTGACAGCAGTAATGGACTGGATGAGGGCAAACAAACTGAAGCTTAATCCAGACAAGACAGAGGTGTTTCTGGCCAGTCGAAAGACTGACCTGGGGATAGGGATTCAGCCTGTGTTAGATGGGGTTACGCTCCCCCTGAAAATGTAGCTCCACAGTCTGGGGGTTCTCCTGGATTTGGCTCTGAGCCTGGAGCCCCAGGTCTCAGCAGTGACCAGGAGTGCTTTTGCACAGCTAAAGGTAGTGTGCCAACTGTGACCATTCCTGGGAAAGTCAGATCTGGCCACAATGGTACATGCCTTGGTTATGTCCCATTTGGATTTCTGTAATGCATTCTACATGGGGCTGCCTTTGAAAGTGCTCAGAAACATCAATTTGGTCCAAAGACCTGCAGCCAGATTGTTAACTAAGGCTGGCAACAGGGAGTGTACAACTCCTCTGTTGCAACAGCTCAATTGGCTGTCAGTTCGTTTCCAGGCACAATTCAAAGTACTGGTTTTGTACTATACAGCCCTATTGGCATGGGTCCAGGTTATTTGGAGGACCGCCTCTCCCTGTATGAGCTTAGTAGAGCTTTAAGATCATGTAGAGAAGCCCTTCTTTCTGTCCCACCAAATTCTCAGGCACGTTTCGTGAGAACAAGGAAGAGAGATTTCTTGGCAGCTGCTCCCAAACTGTGGAACTCCCTCCTCAAGGAGGCCAGGATGGTCCCATCTTTGCTCTTCTTCCGGCAGCAGGTGAAGACCTTTTTAGGCCACCAGATTTTTATGAACCAACAAGAGCTGGGCTAGTGAGACTGTGTGGTGTGGTTTTAAAAAAATTTAAAGGGTCTTTTAAAAGGTTTAATGTTGTGAACCACCCTGATTGGATTACCAAAAGGCAGTATATAAATAAATGTTGTTATTATTATTAGTAGTAGTAGTAGTAGAGTAGTATTATAAGGTATTTTAATTGTTACTGTAAATTTTTAACTTATAAATTGTTTAATTTCTTTTTAAATCTTATATCTATAATGTGATTTTAACTTTGTACTGTTTTTAGCTTGTATTGTTTTTATAATGATGCTGTTAGCCACCTTGAGTCTCATTGGTGGGAGAAATTTATTTAAAAAACAAATAAATAAACAAATGTAGTTTGCACTCAATTCACTCAGCAGGGGAGATGGGAGAGGAGATTCAGAATCTTGCTCTTCCCAGTAGGCACAGACAAAAACTTCCCAGTAGGCACAGAGAAAAGCAAATGGCTGCAGCCTCTCCTGTGTGTTCTTCCCCATTAACAACTTTTGCCATCTTGACTGCGCTCTGAGGTTGTTTGGCAACATGAGTCCTGTTTTTCATCTGTGAGATGCTGGAGGGTATGACCTTGTATTTTGGCTAGGGAAGGGACAACAAAAATTAGTTTTTGCAGCCACCATCATGGTGGAATCAGTGGTGGACCCTTTGAGAGGAGGTTTTGCAGACCATTAAGAAAATAAAATAACAGCAACATGACACATTCAATAATGTGTAAGGTTACTCCCTATTAATAAGTGGCAACTAATGAGAATGAGTAATATGTTACTTGCAAAATGCAAAATTCAACATGTAACATATTAGTAGTTTTAGTAATGTTTCCAAGCTCTTGTTGAAACATCTTGGAATTTTCTCCAAAAACAGAGACAAGCAACACTTGCTGCTTATAGAAATTGATATATGAGGCTATGCTGAGGCTATGCTAAGACAGATTTTTAGAGGAAATTGGCCAGGTTCCTACATAAATGTCCTACTGATTTCAGTACTATATGTGATTGAGATCTGTTCTGAAGAGACACCCCAAGATCTTGCTTTCTTAAGGTCTCTTTGCCCTCCTTATCTTCCCACATTAAGAGGCATTCCTGTTGCCTCCCTCTTGAGTGGGAGGACTTGTGAAGCCTTTTTGTTTGTATTAATATCTTCTCATAAACCACATCTACAGCATGAACATGTCACTGTTTAAGTTCTTTCCCAAATCCCAGTTATTACCCAGCTGGTCATCTCAACGATAAAAGTGTTTCCTGCAGATAAATTGAACAACTGTCACACAGAGTCATTAAGCTTTTGCACTTTGTATATGGAGAGCTAAAATACATTCCTGACATTCGTCCATGAAATGTCAGCTTATTTTCATTATTCAGAAGGCTTTTCTTTAAAAAAAAAAAAGCAACCTAATTTGGGTCTTTTTCTGGTGTTGCGTGCAGGGATTTTAAGTAACTGTTGCACATCAGCAAAAGAAAGTACTGTAATCTCTTTGGAAAGGAAAGAAAAAATGCTTCTTTGCTAGACATGGGGCTTGTCTAGACCTGTCAGAATACGTTGGCTTCCCGCCAGCATATTCTGGCCCCGGATCACCCCCCCCCTTACCTACACAAAATAGAATGGAGTCCATACCTGCATGCCAGCTCGTATCTGCAGCCGCAGCCACCACTGGTGTATCTCTGAAGCCAGGAAGGAGGCCCTCAGCATGTGATCAAAGCCCCCTGCATGGGACCAGCCTTGATCACATGCTGTGGGCCTCCTTCCTGGCTTCAGAGAGACACCAGTGGCAACAGCAATGGCAGATATGGCCTGGCATGCAGATATGGAGTCTTGCATTCACATGAGGACCAGTCCAGGTTTTCACATGTGAAGTGGGTTTTCCCAGGTATTTTAATAAAATGGCTTAATGGGCTTTACCCCATCTTTGCCCTGGGCATCATCAGGACTGCCCAGGGGTGAGACAGGGCACAAGTCCTGCATTGTATGGACTTCAGGGCTCCCAGGATGGAGGCAAGATGGGGTAAATAGCCCACCTAGACAAGCCTATGAAGGTGGATCTGAATGGAAGCTGGGGGTGGGGCAGGGTCAAAATGAGAACATTGCTCCCAAAATAAGAATTATGGCCCCAATGGAATTCTCCTTATTATCAGAACTGAAGTTAGACTCATAGAATCATAGAGTTAGAAGAAAGCATGAGGATCATCCAGTCCAACCTCCTGCCTTGCTTAGAGCTGTTACCCTAAGAGGTGGGGGTGCATTAGAGTCCCTCCCATGATGCCAAAAATCTCCTTTAATATTTGGGGGAATTATTTGCTCAAATAGGAGGCCTGTGAGAGGAGGGTAACTTCGGGGATCTTTTTACCTATGTATACCAATCTTAAGTGTAGAGAGCACTCCAATTAAAGTAAAACAAGGTATTTTTATTGGAAATAACACAGGTGATACTCTTAACATACAAAACATACACTCTTAAGAACCATATAAGGCTATAGCAGAGTAAGACAGAAAGGATGGATAAAGATAGGATTGGGAAGATCGGGCGATAGTTACCAGTTTCAAGGAGGAGAGTTCCGTTCAGTGAAGATACTCAGACCAGTGTCTGAGGGTGGCACAGAGAATCCAGCAGAGTGACAGGGTCTGTCTGTGGCACACTTTGCTGGGGTCTGGGATCTAATATTTATATCCTACTTCATATCATGAAGGGGTACTCTGGTTATGACAAAGCCTAGATGGCTTTCCCACTGGATAGACAATAGAAATCAAAACTCAGCTGATTGCTTTAATTAAAACATTGATTGTCTTGTGCCAACCTCATAAGATTGGACAGGATGGAGTGTGAGGAGAGATTTCTGTAGGGTATGGCATGAGTAACGGTCACTTGTTTGCATGGTTGAATTATTGCTTGAAATGCCCAAGGCTGGAAGAAAGGATTAGCACATACCCCTTAATGACTGGGTCATTACTATAAACCCATTACTGAGGGGGGTTTCTGCATAATCTTAACTTGGGTTTTCATACCATTATATTTCTAGACACATCCCAGGTCATCATGACCTTTGGCTGACTTCCAGGACTTTTTCAAACAGTTGAAAAAACCCACAAGGAGGTCAGGAGAAGAACGGGGCTGTTGCGCTTACACAGCTGCATTTCAGACAACACAGTCCTCCTCCGTCCTCCTCCTGACCTCCTCCTGACCTTCCCCTATGCTGTTCGCACCATTTTTTACTGACAGAAAACCTCCATGAATAAAAAGTGGCATGAGCAGCACAGGGGAAGGTCAGGAGGAGGACTGCATCGTCTGAAACAGGGCTGTGTAAGCACGACAGCCCCATTCTTCTCCCGACCTCCTTGTGGGTTTTTTCAACTGTATGAAAAAGTCCCCAGTCTGACTAACCTCCCAGACAAAGTGACCCAGAAAAGTGTTTAATATTTCCAGTTATGAGATACTGTGGGGAAGGGGCAGCAGGGCATACTAACAGAGCTATATTACATGCCACATGCTCAGTTCTTCCTGCTCACTACCAACAATGAGAACTACATGACATCAGCAGTTTCCACTTGCTGCACAAAGTACAGTAGTGCTCACTCAGGAAAAAAAAGTCATGAAGTAAATTACAGTTACTTGAATAAAGTATTATTTCTCAGGTAGCCCCATTGCTTGGAGGAACTGGATAATTATAGTCTTTTTTATTTTTAAAAAACAGTTTATTGATTGGTTTATTTTTAACACTAACAAACTAATTCACAATGAAAATAATATACATTCAGATACACAAGACACAGAGAGAAGAAAAAGAGAGAAAAGAAAGGAAAAAAGACAAAACTAAGGACTTTATCAGACAAGTCAAATAAGGACACCTAATGATCATGAAAGGGCAAGAATACCATATGACATCACCCTTTCATGATCATATATTGTTTAAAAACTGTCCTATTTTTTATTGATGGCCCAAGCCATCAGTAGATCTCCGGTAGCAATTTGTTCCCAGCATTGTTTGAATCCGCGTGCCATTGTACTCACATGAATGAAGCATCAATGAGCAAACACATCTGGGTGAGATCAGGACAGCCAGGTAGAGTACAGTCTTTTTATGAACCACCCCCTCCCCTGTATACTTGGAACTTTTTAAGTGTGTGTCTGTGCTTTCCTTAACTTTTTGTGTCTTTCTTTTGTTTTGTTTTTTGAAATTCCTGCACGAGTATCTTCTCACAGGAATCCAGGAGATTTAAAACCCAGAAGTACACGGAGCTCCCATCTGTTACTGATGGGAAAGCCTCTTTAACACCAGTAAAGGTAGGTCTGGTACAGAGGGTTCTTTTGCCAGCATAAAAACTGTGGAAGAATTAGAGTTTTCCTGCATTGGGAACTCTAAAAGTTAAATTCCTTTTTTAAAACTTCCCTCCAGCAGAGTGGCAGAGTGGCATGACTCAACTGCACATTACTTTGCCCTGAACTATGTATAACAAAAGAGGCATGCAGTTTTAGATTAAAATAACTCAAAAACTTTACTTAATTTAATGAGGTGAAGAGGAGAAAGAGTCATCCTGACTCACTAGCTTAGAAAAGGAGAAAAAGATGGCTGCCTAAGATAAAGAAGGGCAGAACAGACAGAAGCATGTTAACTGCAGAGACCGAGAGGGGACAAATAAGTATACACAAGAAGTCCAACAGGGTTTGCTCTATAGTAAGAGAGTGTGGGGGAAAGAGAATGTTTCAATTTTTTCCCAACAGTCCCCTTCTCATTCTCTTGGACCCACATTGAAGATTTTCATCCCTTCTCCTAGTCTCTGGAAACAGTTTCTTGGTAGAGGCTTTGTAATAATACCAGCAATCATTTCTTCCATGTTGCAGTACTCCAGCTGAACAAGTCCACTTTGGCACATTTCTTGCACTTTGTGGAAAGCAATGTCAATGTTCTTCCTGAGTGGCTTTTCACTTTCAGAAATCTTGATGCAGCTTTGATTATCTTGCATAAAAATGGTTGGTTTGGGTTCTTTTATCCCAAGGTCCAGAAGTAAGTTCTGCAACCACTTTATCTCATCACAAGCTGTCTTTGCTGAAACACACTCAGTGCTGGTGGAAGGATCTGCAACTGCAGATTGCTTCTTACTTGTCCAATGTACGGCTCCTCCACTATAAAAGATAAGGTTTCCACTGGTTAACTTTCTGTCTGCCAGGTCTGTGGCCCAGTCTGCATCTGCATAGGCAATCAGTCGTGGTTGTTCACATGCTGGCAGCATCACTTTGTGATCTGCAGTTCCTTGCAGGTATCTGACAACTCTATTCACTGCATCAAAATCTCTTACAGTAGGAAAGTTAATCATTCTGCATAAGATCCCAACAGCATTTTCAGTATCAGGCCTGGTGAAATTAACTATGTACAAGAGTTTTCCAACTGCAGTTCTGTACTTATCGCTATTTCTCAAAGGTTCAGACTTCTCAGTGTCTTTTAAAAACCTACTTCCATTGGAGTTAGCAAATCTCTAGCATCTTTCAGGCCAAGACAGTCCACAAGATCCATTATCTTCTGCTTTTGATTAAGGAAGAAACTTCCATCACTGCTGCTTTCTATTTGTATTCCAAGATAGTGTGAGATATCTCCCAAATTCTTGATATCTATCTCTTTCTTGAGATTCTGGATTATCTTTTCACTATCTGCTTTGTCTTGACTGCACATGATCAGATCATCAACCAACTTGTAATATAAGTCCATTTATTATCTCTGAACCTTTTGTAGACACATTTGTCAACAATGCCTGGAGTGAATCCCTCTTTGATGTGGAGCTGGTTTAGTTTTTCACTTCATGCTCTGGTGGTCTGTTTCAAGACATAAATACTCTTTTCCAATTTGCATACAAGATGCTCTTTCCCAGGAATTTGGAATCCTAGAGGCTGCTCTATGTACAGGTCTTGATCTAGATTCCCATAAAGAAAAGCAGTCTTCACATCAAGATGTTGAACATGCATATTCTTGGAAGCTGCAACAGCCAGTAGAGTTCTAATGGTTGTGTGCATGACTACAGGAGGAAAGGTCTTGTAATCTTTGCCATACTGTTGACTGTAGCCCTTAGCCACGAGTCTTGCTTTATATCTCTCAGTTTCCCCTTCTGCATTCTGCTTTGTTGTAAAGACCCAACTACAGCCACTTGCCCTTTCATCTTTTGGCAATTCTGTCAAAGTCTATGTCTTATTTTTTTATAAAGTTTGCATTTCCTCAGTAGCTGCTTGCACCCACTTCTCAGAAGCTGACTTTGGCACCCGCTTGATCTTTTGCCAATCAGAAGGTTGTTTAAGATTTTTTTTCCTGTGGCTAGATAAGAAAGTCTGTCATGTGGCACACCTGACCTTCAGCATTCTAACCTTCTCACCTGGACTTAGATACGTGGCTCCACCTCTTGCATGCCATCTGGTTCCTCATCTGCTGGCAGGTCATCTGCTTGAGTAGCCCCTTCTGGATGCAAGACATCTGGATGATAGAAGAACTCCACATGCTGTGGCTGCTGGTGACAATCTTCTTCCACTGCAAATACATCTGGATAGACATCTTCGTTTGGATTAGTTTAGGACTGTGGTCTTTCATCAGCATAAACATCACTTGTTAATATTACTGTGCATCCATTTGAATTTACAATTCTGTAAGCATTTTTTGCATAACCAAGAAAAATTCCCTCCTCACTTCTACAATTAAGTTTGTCTCTTTTCTGCTTGGGAATGTAGACATATGCTTTGCTTCCAACACTTTGAGATGGTTCAATTTAGGTTTATCTCCATGACATAACTGAAATGGGATTGCATTTCTGGATCTGGTTGACACTCTATTACATAAATATGTGGCAGTCATAATAGCTTCAGACCAATAGTTCTTAGACATGTTAGCTTCTAAAAGCATGGCAACTGCCATCTCTTTCAGAGTTCAGTTCATTATCTCTGCCAATCCATTCTGTTCTGGAGTATAAAACTGAGTAGTTTGATGTTCAATGCCATGTTCCTTTAAAAATTGATCAAATTCAGCATTGACAAACTCTCTGCCATTATCAGTGCTCAGGCTTTTGGGTTTATAGCCAAATTTGTTAGAGACACAATTAAAGTATTCTTTGAACTTTTGAAAAGCTTGACTTTTCTCTGTGAGTAGATAAGTGTATGTGTATTTGCTAAAGTCATCAATAATAGTCATAAAATAAGAGTTTCCACCTACAGACTATTGGCTGAATGGACCACAAAGATCAGCATGTAAAAGGTCCAGTGGCTTGGTGGATAATCTTTCAGTAATTGGCAGATGTGGAATTCTAGTGGTCTTTGCTTTCAAGCATTCTATATATCTTTCATTATTAGACCATTATTTGAAGCTGAAGTCTCTTGCAAGCTCTTTATTGGCCAATTTCTTGATGTATGCTATACTTTGATGACCAAATCTTTTATGCCAAATATGCAAACAATTCTTGTAATTGCACTGAGTGACATTGTTTGCAAATGTATCTGAAATCTCCATATGATAACACTCATCATCTTTCAAGATTCCTCTAAAGATTAAAATTTTGCCATGGAAACCAAAGCAGGATTGCTTCTTGAAAAGAATTCAGTTACCTCTAGCTGTTGAAGTTCTCACACTGTAAAGAGGTACATTTATATCTGGTACAAAATAAGCATCAGGAATTTTCAAAGTATCTATCCTGTTAAGGCCAAGTTTTATCTGCAAAAGAACTGTGCCTTTACCTTTTGCCATCACTTGTATACCATTGGCTAGATAGACCGGAAAATTCATGTTTGTGTCAAAGTCCACAAACCACTCCTTGCTATTTAAGTAATGACTGGAAGCCACCACTGTCAATAATAATTGCATTTTTATATTGGCTCTCAGAAGATTGAAATAATTTCTGATTAGTCAAACCAACATTCAAATTAGTGGGAGACTTCTGTTTGGAATCAAAATTAAAGTTGCCTTTCTTAGCATTTCATCTCTGCTGCTGAGCTCTGGGCTTTGATTTGCTAGATTTTCCTTTACTTGTTTTAGGGGAAGAAAAGGCTTTAATATGCAATTGTTCTTCAACAAGATGAGCAAAATCACTGTTTCTAGTCCTTACTTCAGATTTGGATTGCATTAAATTCTGCCCGTTCTGATATTCAATGATCTCAGCAACTGCATCTGGCAGTTTCACATCTCCTTTTAATTGCAAGGCATTATAGTTGCCCCTCCACATTCACGAACTCAGCATTCGCGGTTTTGATTATTCGCAGTTTTGGGAGGGCCCCCTGGGCCCCCCAAAACTGTGACAAGGGGCCTCCAGAGGCCCCGTGAAAGCCCTGGGAGGGAGCGGGGAGAGCCAGGGAGGCCTCCGTGGGGCTCCGCAAAAACCTTGGGGGGGAGTGGGGAGGGCCGGGAAGACCTCCGCGGGGCTCCGCAAAGGCCTTGGGGGGAGTGGGGAGGGCCGGGAAGGCCTCTGCAGGGCCTTCAGAGACCTTGGCGGAGACCTTGCAAGGCCTTGGCGGGAGTGGGGAGGCCTCTGCGGAGCCCCACGAAGGCCTTGGGGAGGACCGGGGAGGCCTCTGTGGGGCCCCGCGAAGGCCTTGAGGGGAGCGGGGAGGGCCGGGAAGGCCTCCACGGGTCCCCGCAAAGGCCTTGGGGGAGAGTGGGGAGGGCCGGGAAGGCCTCCGCGGGGCTTTCAGAGATCCCCCAGAGGCCCCGTGAAGGCCTTGGGGGGGAGGGCCAGGAAGGCCTCCATGGGGCCTTCGGAGACCCTCTGGAGGTCTCGCGAAGGCCTTGGGGAGGACTGGGGAGGCCTCCGCGGGGTCCCGCAAAGGCCTTGGGGGAGTGGAGAGGGCCGGGAAGGCCTCTGCGGGGCCTCTGGAGACTCTCCAGAGGCCCCGTTGAGGGCTTGGCCGGGAGGGGGGAGTGCTGGGTAGGCATCCACAGGGTCTCGGGAGGGTCTCCGGAGGCCCCGCGAAGGCCTAGGAAGGGAGTGGGGAGGCGGGGGAAAGTGACTATGGGGCCTCCGGAGGCCCCATGGTCACTATGGCAGGGGAGGGGGCAAACAATATTCGCGGATTTTTCACATTCACGGGGGTCTGTGGAACGTAACCCCCGCGAATGTGAAGGGATGACTGTAATTACTGGAGTGTAGTATTTTGGAAGACTAGCTAAGAAAAGCCCAAGTTTCATAGTTTCTGGGATAGATTCTCCAGGAAACTGCTGCCCCATCAAAGTTGTCATGAAGTCATTTATATGCTGATTGAGAAATTGAGGGCTGGACAATTTCATGTTTAGAAGCTTAATCATGAGAGCAATCTGATTCCCCATACTTGGAGAATCATATAATTTCTTTAGCTTATCCCAAATTTCTTTAACACTGGTCAAATCTTGAATTTGGTAGATTATGCTAGGATCCACAGATAGCGAGATAAAAGCTGCTGCTTTCTCAGAGGCTTTATCAAATTCTGCTTGAGCTCTGCCTGCATCTGTGGGTCTTTCTCCTTTCACAGCATCAAATAGTCCCATTGTAGTTAAATGCATTCTAATATTCCAGGACCATTGTTTGTAATTGCTGCCATTAGGCTTTTCAGCAGTGAATATTGAGTTAGAATGAGTTGCAGCCATTTTGTCTTCAATGCTTATTGTTTCCGTCAGGCTGAAGAGTCACTTGGTCTCAGGGAAAGCAAGGACAAAAATAAAAATAAATTGAGTCACTCTGGGCCCGGAACCCAAAATATGTTGGGGAATTAGAGTTTCCCTGCGTTAGGAACTCTAAAAGTTAAATTCCTTTTTTAAAAACTTCCCTCCAGCACAGTGGCAGTTTAGAAGCAGGACTCAACTGCACATTACTTTGCCCTGAACTATGTATAACAAAAGAAGCATGCAGCTTTAGGTTAAAATAACTCTAAAACTTTATTTAACTTAATGAGGCGAAGAAGAGAGAGTCATCCTGACTCACCAGCTTAGAAAAGGAGAAAAAAGATGGCTGCCCAAAATAAAAAGGGCAGGAGAGACAGAAGCATGTTAACTGCAGAGGCTGAGAGGGGACAAATAAGTATACACAAGAAGTCCAACAGGGGTTGCTCTATAGTAAGAGAGTGTGGAGGGAGAGAATGCTTCAGTCTTTTCCAACAAAAACCACCACAATTTATGCCAGCAAAAGAACATTAAAGTGGGGTGGTCTGATAAAGGCCTAAGACACGGCAGGGCTCTAACCCCCCCCCCCAATCCTAACTGTAATGGAAAAAAAAGGGGGGACGGAAAAAAATATTATTCTACCATTACAGATCCAACTTAAGTACCAATACAGTTAACTTTTGTACATGGACCAGGGGGAGATATATCATTCTCTTCATGGAGCAAAATGTTTTGGATCAATGCAAGTATGCACTCTGTGTAAAAACCAGATAAGGTACCTTGCTGGATAGAATTAAGGGTGTATCCACATCACACAACTATAGCAATTTGACATCACTTTAACTGCCAGCGCTCTATCCTATGGAACTCTAGGGTCTGAAGCTTTGAGAAGTGCTTAGATTTTCAGCCAGAGAGCTCTAGTGTATCCAACACTTCAGCAGAAAATTCTAACTATATATTGTCAAATTAAAAAATCCCAGGATTCCATAGCATGGACACATACCAAGGCTCTCCTAATCTACCAGCACTATTGTCAAGATTCCCAACAACCTCCAAGCATTGGGTGGTCCACAAGAAATTGGCCAGTGATCTGTTCCTGTGATAAAGTAAACTAATATAGGTGCACTTTCACTAAACATTTATAAATACACATCTTGGTGCTTGCTGTTCACATGCTATCTCTGATATTCTCTATTTTTCTGTTACATGGATAAATAATGTGATATTCTGGTTGCATTGGATAGATCCTCAGGGTAGCATTTTGGCCAGAAAGGCTTTTGGGTTCCCTTCCAACCCTGCAACTCCATGCTTGATTAATTTTCTTCTGCATGCAATTGTCCACAAGAGTATTAAGCTAGCCCCTGTTTTTTCCACTCCTCCCTTTCCGCTCATTGTTTTGTCTGATTTTTGCAATTTTTTTCTTCATTGTTTGCCTGGTTTTTGAGCTTGTTAAATTTGTTGGGCCTATTTAACTTAATTTTAGAAGGCACAATATATATGCACAGTGTTACATAAATCCTGAGTAAGCATCCCAATCCATTTCTCCTATCAACAGCGTCCAAGACGAAGTAGGTTCTCTCTCTTTAATGACTGCATCTCAGAGGCAGACATTCCACAACTGCAGCTTTCTCCCATCACACCATTTTTCCAGGTCCAGACAAACTGCATCTCTCACATTCCTGCCTGTGGCAACCTTATGTTCTTAGGCTTCATCTGGCTCTTGTGTAACAAAGCTTACAAAAGACAAAGACCAGGGTCTCTCACAGGCCCATTATGCCTGAAATTGATATCGATAATATGTCTTTCCTCCTGCTCATACTGGGAAGGCCACCGGTCTGTAAAATGTCTCCACATCTGGGAAATGTGCTTGCTTCCCATGTGTCATGTCCGGAGATGTGCTTAATTGCAGTGGGGACAAGATAGAAATGCTCTTGTTGCCTCAAATATTTATTGCTAGCATCTATTTATTTCAATTAGATCCTACCTAAGATGGCTCCCAACAAAATAAAAACAGATAATTTTTTAAAAAAAAATTAGAAGTACTGAGAGAAACATGGACATTGTTTTCATGTTAAAACAATATCCTATAATATTAAAGCATTGTTGAATTAAAAAACATTTAAGAGCACCTCATTAAAAACATAAAGCATGGCAGCATTGTTTCTTCCTGGAAGATCCAGTCAATTGCTGAAAGTAAGCCACACCCCTATCACAATTTCTTGTCGCACCATGGATCTCTAGTGGGGGGGTGGGGGGTGGAAATGTCATCCTCCTGTACCCGCATCACCAGCAAAACAGACCTCCAGTGTTCAGAGCAGCTGCTGGCTGTTAAGATCAGTTTGGAAGAAGACAGGCTAGAAGATGATCCTTAGTTACACGTTCATAACTAAGTCAGTGATGTAGGATCTTGGCCAATATTTCTAAATATAGATATGTACTGTATATATAAATTAGCAGATGCAAACTTTATGCACATCTTTCTCCACTTTTGGCTTATCTTTAACTGATTCATTTCCTGCCCTTTGGGACAATGACTTACCACACTCCGAAGAAAAGCAGCAAAGCAGCAGGAACATTCTGTCTTCCCTGCTTCCATTCTGTCTTCCCTGCTTCCTTACTGCATGATCACAAAAATCAGTGTGTATAGAGCCATTGTACTGTCTATTCTCCTTTACGGGTCTGAAACATGGGTCACCTATCACCAACACTTACGATTCCTCGAACGCTTTCATCAGCGCTGTATACGTACAATCCTAAATATACACTGGTCTGACTATGTGACAAATGTTGCTATCCTTCAGCAAGCAGGGATCAACAGCATTGAGACCATGATATTGAGAACACAGCTGCACTGGGCAGGGCACATTTCTAGGATGGAGGACCATGGCCTCTCAAAAATAGTACTCTTCGGTGAACTCACCACGGGTCAGCATAAGAGGGGCGCTCCAAAAAAATGATACAAGGATTCCCTGAAACAACATCTCAGGCTTGGCCAAATTGACCACCAATAATGGTCCGCCCTGGCCTCACATCGGGAGGCATGGAGACGCACTATCCACAATGTTGCAGCCTTATTTGAGAACTCATGCTGAACAAGTCTTGAAGAGAAATGACAACGCAGAAAGAATCACAACCCAGAAACATCACCCAAGGAGACCTTCTGCTGTGCTTTCTGCAACCAGACCTTGTTTATCTCGGATTGGTCTTTTCAGTCATCAGCACGCTTGCAGAAAGCGCGGGATGAGTCCTTCTTGAATCTTTGTTTGTGAAGAAAAGCCAGAGAGAACTGCATGATGCCAGCATTCTTCCAGCAATCCTTTCTTCCGGTCCCATGGGGAACCAAAGTAAAACCACGTATTTTTGTTAACGCATTTTTCAGGTCAGCAAAGAGATGCTGTTTTACCTTATCTTTCTAGCTAGATGTTTTTAACAGCATCAACATTGGGAAGATGGTGAAGGAGAGCGGGAGGGTGCAGATTACAGCAGATTACTGCAGCATATCTGTGGGGAAATTATGCAATAAACAACTCTTAAACTATGAAAGAGTGGGATTATACTCCAGCTGATTCTACTGTAGCTACACATGCCTACATCCCAAAAGCACTGTAAACAGCAACTGTCCCCAGAATAGCAATAGCAATAGCACTTCTGTTTCTATACCACTTATCAGTGCCAAATCACTCTCTAAGTGGTTTACAATTTGTTAGCTAATTGCTCCCAACAAGCTGGTTACTCATTTTACCAACCTGCAGAAGGATGGAAGGCTCAGTGAACCTTGGAGCCCTCTGGGATTGAACTTGTGACGTTGTGGCTGCAGTACTGGCATTTAACTGTGCCACACATTACTGAGTATGCATGAACAGCAAAGCAGAGAGAAAAGGAAGGAGCAAATAAGCCTGCCTCACCAACTATCCCTAGCATGTTTTAAAACACACATAGATATCTATAAATTTGGCGAGCAAAATGGAAATTATGAGAAAAATGGAAGGTTGGTGAAAAACGTCCTCCCTGGATGCATTTTGGAAGAAACCTTCAAGAGTCTCTTGAAAGTTCTGAAGATTTTATTGACTTCTGCAAGGCTTACCTGACTTGGTTCTTTCAATTCACATGTGCATATGGTTAGTTCTGAACAAAGTTTGCTCAAACATATTGAACTGCTCTTTCTTTTTTGTGGTGTAGGAACCTATCCCTATTCTTTCCATATTATTTCTGCCTCTGGTACCAAATTTTCTGTTAATGCATAGAAACATGCCTCAGCTTCATTAACTGAGGCATACCTGCATACTGTTTAAACACTAATTGTTATTTTCCTGTATTGTTACATTTTAATTCATTGTTAAAGAGGGGTCTTTTTTTGCTAGCTGCCATGACCATCTGTCTCCTTTCAGAGAGAAAATTGTGGGACAGAAATTCTATGAAAAACAAACAAGCAAACAAACAATTCAGCCCAGGGGGGAAAAAGTAGACGGACCTCCTCTAGTACATCACCTATCCAGCTGTAATGGTTGAAGCTAACAATGGCAACCATTCAATACAGTGGATGTCATTTATCCATGTGTAGGTCCATCCTGAGGGAATCCTGGAGAAACACATGTATGAAACTCTAGCATGTGATTCCACATCTGGAACGCATTAGATGATGAGAATGCTTCCAGCTGTGTTGGCTTTATTCTATTTTAGAAGGGCCAGAGAATGGATAATATACAAAGCTTCACTGACTTACACGAAACAGGGATTTCCTCTGAGTTTCTCCACACAGGGTGGTACCCAGTATGTTTGAACCACGAGGACACAGGCTGTGTATGGTTAAATGGTAAAGCTATATATATAGTAGATCTCATTTCTTGGTCATGTTTTCTTCATGTCAGAATATGGCAGTCTCAAGTATGCTGTAGTATGAGGGATGCAAGTTAGAGCAATGTTGGCAGAAGGAACAAGAGTGACAGCTTGCAGAAGGACAACCTCTTGGCTTTGAAAGGGTTTAAGAATCAACAGACCACATTTAAAATGAGTACTGGGGGTGCTTCCGTCTGTAAAATAAGAGTTGTTCCAAATGTTATAGAGTGCAGGGGGAACAGACTCAGATGCAGATTACATGGAGGACAGGAAACATAAGGCATTTTCATCACACATCAGAAAAGTTAATTTTTTTATTATAACTCCCTGATTCTGGGAGTTATACTCCAAAAATGTAACTTTTTCAAGCTCTGATACATCCCCCTCCAACATCACTTACCATGCTGTACAACAACTGTAACTATGGTGGAACTTGTTATCTGTAAACATACATGGCTGTCCATCTCTAAACAGGGATACCTTAATATTTAATAAATTATTTTTGAAGTGCTGTTGCTCTTATTCTTACTCTTCCTTCCCAAGTGATTTACACTGGCACAAATCTCTTATGCTTTATCTACAGTGATAATAAAAGTGTGTGTGCCTCCGCATATGTGCCTGTCTGGTTGTCCTAACTCATTGAGGCATTGTTTTTGGTTGTTGTATCAGTTGACGGTGCTCAGTTTCAAGCTAAAATGTTGAAATTCCAAACAGAGACTTCCTAGAAGCAAAAAAGAAAAGAAAAAGAAGAAGTGTGGGATCTGCAATAACTTGTAGTGAAATAAATATTGCTGATGAGGAAAAAGGAGAGGGGTACACCTGCTAAGTTATCTGAGGGAAAAGAAATGTCAGGAACATCAGGAGAGGGCCAAGGTACTGATGCTAAAATTCCTGAGGTTTATAAAAGAGTGGCAAAATGTGTGAAGGGGTCTCTGTGGGTCTACTGGTAAGATTCCTGAGGTTAAAAAGCAGGGATAGTGTGAGACAACAGGAGGCTTCATGGGTAGACCTGGGCAGCACTGGATACAATTTGGCTAAAAAAGAGGAAAGGATTCTCTGAGATACTGATGCTGACATTTCTGAAGTAAGGGCAGGAAAACCAAAAGGGTTGAAGGCACTACAACTGAGATTCATGAGGTTAAATAGAGAGCATGAAATTAGGGTGCCAGTTACACGACAGAAATTGTCGCGGTGCTTACCGTGATTTTGTGATCACAAACCTGTCCCTCGCTGTTTATACGATTTATGTCACTGTTCTGGATATCCTGGGTGGTCCCGTGACTGATATTTACATGTCCAAAGTTCCGGGGGGGTTTAGGGGTTTTTTGGGGGGGGCTGTCAATCAAGGATGCGATTACTCGTGTTTTCACAACCTCGGTGACGCACTTCCTTTAGAGTTCCGTGCCACGAGCGATGCTATTGGCTGGCTGGGGGGGGAGGGGGGGCAGAGGTTTGTTATTCCCCTTGCTTCTTTAAAATGTTAACCCTTTAAGAAGAGGCAGAAAGCATTTTGAAAGATCCAGACTGAGATCTTTCACTCAGACGCAAGAACAAACGAGTGCTTTCCATTTGAAATCAAGCCGAGTGAGGTTGGTGGGGAGGCTTCGTATTCCCCTTGCTTCTTTAAAATGTTAACCCTTACAGCACAGGTTTAGCTGCAGAGTTAAGTTTTCAAGCCAGCTACAGACAGGCGTTTTGAAAGACACAGACACAGAGAGGGGGAATTTAAGGGGTGTTCATTCGCTCAGAGGCATGAATATTTTACTGTGCCCGTTCAGATCCAGGGAGGTGACCAAGGCAGGGGATGAATGGGCGACCCTCTGCCCACCACAATCTCTCTGTAGCATGCAGTGTAGAAATCCATTTAAAAAGGTGATTGAGTATACACACACGCGCACACACACATCAACCTTCGTGCAGCTGGAAGGGATGCCTTTGTTTTCGGCTGGTGAGGCTGGATCTGTTGAACGGGTGACTGACCCCTCCTTTTCTGGTCCCTGATCTCTAAGCCCGCCCCAGTCACCATTTCCAGTCATCCCTAGTACTGAGACATTTTGTCCCAGGCTGTTTACATTTCTGATTTTCCAAATCCTCCAGTGACTTTTTTAAAAAATGGCACAAACCGCGGGACTAGAAGTCCCGCAGGTTGAGGGATAAAAGGTCCCCCCCCTTCCGAAAATCATGTACCCGACCCGATGTACGTGTAAACTGCCAGGGATCGACACGAATTCTTCCCACTACATTTTCATCATGTAAACGGCACCCTCGAGAGCTCTCTAAGGTACTGCTGGTAAGATTCCTGTTGTTAAATGGAGGCAGACAAACAGGAGGCTCCACAGTCTCCTTTTGGGGTATTACACACACACCCAGCAGCACTGAGTACACTTCAACTAGTATTCATTTATGACAATAAATGCAAGCAGGCTTCAAGAGCTTGCGTTTATAGATTAGGCTTGGAGTGCAGAGGGAAATGCCACTGTTTTAAATTTAGGCTTAGAATTCAAAGACATAGACGTGTTAGTCTGGACAATCAGTAAGCAAGGGGATCTTGTAGCACCTTTGAGACTGAGGGAGAGAAAATTGTCGCATAAGCTTTCATAGACTTAGGACTTTATCAGAAGTGGCAAAACCCACGCCATTAGGACATGACAATAGCACAAAGCAGAAATTATCAAACTATGACACTGCTTACCCATTCCTGCTGCATTGCACTGGCATGAATGAGGTGTGTCGCTTTTTATTAATAGCTTAGCCCATCAATAAAAAATGACATTTCATTCATGCCAGCTCGATGCAGCGGGAATGGATAAGCGATGAGGACATCTGATGATTTTGCCTTTTCTGCTATCATCACGATGCACTATCCACAATGTTGCAGCCTTATTTGAGAACTCACACTGAACAAGTCTTGAAGAGAAACGACAATGCAGAAAGAATCACAACCCAGAAACATCACCCAAGGAGATCTCCTGCTGTGCTTTCTGCAACCGGACTTGTTTATCTCGGATTGGCCTTTTTACATGCTGAGGGTCTCCTTCCTGGCTTCAGAGGGAGGAACGCACAACAGCAAGGGAGGTGCCCGCCGATACTGATCTGCATGGGAGAGACTTCTTCCTGTTTTGGCACAGTAAGGGGGTGAGGGGGAGACAGGTCAGATTCAGAATACACCGGCCTGAAGGTGGTGTATTGTGGCTGGTCTAGACAAGCCCTTAGTCTTGATGCAAAGAGACCTAAACTGTAAAGTAGTGCTTCTACTTCAGCAAGGAATGGTGTTTATTTATTCTAGATTAATTCTTCTAGAACAGGCAAAGAATAATAGTGTGAATGCCACAGTAAAGTCATAATACTTTTTTTTAGACCAGCTCAAAGGCCATGAAAATTTACAATTTTTTAAAGATGTCCAGATCCTTTCATTAGGCAAGATGTTACAGAATGAAGTTTTGGAGAATGGATAGGAAGGAAGTCTGGCTTGATGTTTGTTTGTTTTGGTTTTATCACGTCCAAATGCTACCATCAGTTACACACATGTAGTTACAATGCTAGTCCTATTAAGATTAGGGAAAAGTAACAAGATTTAGTTACAATGTGTCAAGGTAAATGGCATACAGTATACTGTATTTCAATGAATGTCCATTGGCTCACTTCTGAAACAGATACCATATAGTTTTAAAATTGTCCTCTGTAATCTTTCCTTTTGGCGTTCAAACTCTAAAAGTCAGATTTTCCATCAGTGCTAATATCCAAACTCTGTCTAAGCATCTGTGAAATGAAAGCCCTGCAGATTCTTCCAGGCGTTTGCAATTTCATTGCTTTCTGCACTGAGGGATACCAGTGCAAAGTCTTTAGGTATTACATTTTCATTTGAGCCTTCAAAATTTGACTATATCAATAAATGTCCATTGGGCTATATTGTTTTGTTTGCCCTTTTGTTTAACCATTAAATAATTTCTTATCAGAATTTGGTTACTTAGGACAATATTGCTAAATGTGATTACAGCCCCCTCACAGCAAATCTGCCAAATTTGATTTCCATACTCTTTTAGAGCTTTTATTTGAGCCATATATTTTTTCAACAATTGCTCTGTAAATTTTAGATACAAGTCCTCTGTCCTCTAAACAAATGATGAGGAGGAGGATGATGAGGATGATGATTTCTTACCCACCTCTCCCTGTGGATCAAGGTGGGGAACAGCAACAAATAACACAATACATAACATCAGTTATAAGAGCATATAAAACCTATGTATATTAAAACCCATCAATAAATACATAAAAACCATAATTTAAAAATAATCCAGATAGATCTGCCAGAAGAGACTGGTGTTTGTTGCTGAATTAAATACTGACAGCGTCTCAAGCTGATCTATCTCTTCCCGCAGGTCATTCTACAGTCTGGGAGCAGCTGAAGAAAATTCACTAGGCCATCAATTACACAACAGTTTTTATCATGGGGAGACATGGGATTTCCTGATCCCGAATTCGTCCCTTGTTGTTTACACAATTTGTCCCTGGATGAACAATATCCCAGGATTGTTGTTTACACAACAACCTTTTCTGTGACAAAAGCAAGATCTTGAGACATAGCATCCCATGTTTTTTGTTGGGTTTTTTAAATTGGTTTTTTGTTTGTTTGTTTACATGGAAAAAGATTCCGGAATTTATATTTTTTAGCTGTCAGTCAAGGATGTGATTACTCATTTTTTCACAACCTCGGTGACATATTTCCTGTGGAGTTTCCCACCACGAGCGATGCTATTGGCTGCCACAAATGTTTGCTCAAGCTTCTGCACTGGTCAGAGAAGGAAGGCGAAGGCAACCCTCTCTGCAAAATTCCTTTTAAAAAACCCTGATGGGCTTGCCTTGAGGTCTCCAGCTCCATTTACATGGCTGTAAATCCACAGAGGTTACTGCAAAATAAAACTTGTTTGTCTTTAATAACCCACAAGAATCACTCTTGAATACCAGGAGCTGTAGGCTATATTTCAGGGGAAGGAACTTGCGAAGCCACCTAGGCAGCTTGAAGGCACACACACACACATGCCCCACGTGCCTGCTTTGCTTTCAGCCGGGAAGCCGAGTGGTTTGCAATCTACTGAGGCACACACACACATGCCCACACCTGCTTTGCTTTCAGCTGGGAGGGAAGATGGGGAGGGGGAAAGAAGCCGAGTGGTTGGCAGTGAGAGAATCCATTTAAAAAACACGTGTCCCTTTAAAGGGAGATTGAGGGCACAGACATACAAGCATTTAAAAAATATAAGCCTCCATGCAGAGGACGAGGAGGGTGACTGACCCCTCCTTCTCTGAACTCTGAGCCCACCCCTGCCCACCTCAATTTCCAGCCATCACCTACTCCCGAGATATTTTGTCCTGACCTGTTCATATATCCGATTTTCCGCAACCTCCCGAGACTTTTTTAAAAACACAGGACAAACTGAGAGACGGAAAGTCATGCTCCTTGGAGGACATATGGTAGGCCCCCTTCTGAAAATCTTGAGATCATCACGATGGATGTGTGAACAACCAGGGTTCATCACGAGTTCATCTCACGATATTTTCGTCATGTAAACAGCCCCCTGGTAACAGCTAGCCTAGTTTTGGCTTACTGAAGTAAATGTCTCCCAGAGGCAGCTTATATGGAAGAAGGTGATCCTCTAGGTAAACTGGACCCAAACCATATAGGGTTTTAAAGGCAATAACCAACACTTTGTACTTTGCCCAGAAACTAATTGGCAGCCAGCAGAGTGATTTTAATATTGGTGTAATATGGTCACCCCTAGATATACCTGTAACTAATCTAGCTGCCATGTTTTAAACTGGTTGAAATTTCTGAACTTAGTACAGAGGTAGCCTAATGTACAGTGCATTGCAGACGTCCAGCTGTGAGGTTACCAGCATGTGCACTACCATCTTTTAGAGCCTCCAGTTCTAGGAATGGGCACAGCTGGTGTTACAGCGAAGCTAAAAAGAAGCTCTCCTGGCCATCGCATCTATCTGGGTTGTCATTTGGAGTGACAGATCCAGAACCACTCCTAAGAGCAAACACAGGCTTTCAGGAGTGTAAACCCATCCAGGACTGCTTGATGCATCTTTAAACCCAGGTTAGGAACCTAGACAGTAAACACCTCCATCTTGTCTGGATTTAGTGTGAGTTTGTTTTGCTCATTCCAACCCATTACTTCCTCCAGGCATTCATTCAGAGGAGACACATGATCTGCAGTACCTGTAATTACCTCCAGCTAAAGACTCCAAGTCTGGTTTTCAGCTACTAACCTTGGAGATTTTCAGACCTGCAAAAATTCATGTCTGCCGCGCGAGCAGCCTCCCGAAACTGCTGCGCGGCAAGGGTCTACTTCGGACGACGCTGTGCCTCTTGCGAAACCGTCCGTGTCACTTCCGTGAAGCTTCGGACGGCTCGGCGCCATATTTCAATCTCGGGCAACCTCCGTGATTGAAATATTGCGCCGAGCCGTCCAAAGCTTCACGGAAGTGACACGGACGGTTTCGCAAGAGGCACAGCGTCGTCCGAAGAAGACCCTTGCCGCGCAGCAGTTTCGGGAGGCTGCTCGCGCGGCAGACATGAATTTTTGCAGGTCTGAAAATCTCCCTTGACTAGTCTGCCCTTAATGAATAGATCTTTAGGTTTGTACACTCCCATACACTTCCAAATGCATACTGCTGGAATTTGTTCCTTTATAACAATGCTGGATGGATAAGGTGATAAATGGGTGATGAGGGGGCAAAAATCTTGATATGTTTGCACAAATTCTAAGCATCTCTTTCACAAAAGGTTGCTTAGCTTCCCCCAATTTCACTTTACACATTAGAAGAAAAATCAAAGGCTGCCTTGATGTTTGAAGGCACAATCAGAGTTTTTAAGATGAAACATGGAAGGAAGCTGTAAGCATTCAAATTAGATTATACCAAGTGATGTAATGATTTCAGGTTCTACCTGGGACTGCTCTGAGAACTGCTGGGATGAAGAAACAGATATAAAATGGTACCAATTCCATGGATTTGGTATCCATGGTTTCATATATTCGCATCCAGAAAAAAATATGTTCTGTCTAGGAATTTCTAGACCCTCCAATGTGATTCTATGGTCAACTTCCAGCATTTGTCTTATTGAAAATAATATGATTCCCTATTACCTAGAGTTTAAGGTATCCATAGGAGGTCTTGGAACATATCCCCTGCAGATACCAGGGTCGACCCGCATTTTCACATAACAGAGCAATCCTAACTCAAAGATGCACAAGCTATAGAGGGCCAGGATTAGATACAAAGTTCCTCTGCCAGTAGAAATTCCCTTCAGTTTGTAAGAAATGTTCTTCTGCCTGCAGAACCCTTTCCTGTCAGTTGGTCTCAGAGATCTGCTGACAGAGCATTCTGACTGCAGAAATGCTCTGCTAGCTGGAATCTGTTGACAGAAAGGTTTTTAAAAGAGTGGAGGAGAGAGTTGGGGAGATTAGGATTGCACTCTGATATGGTAAGCACTCTAATACAGCCAAGTTGATAGTTCTTGCTGTTTTGCTGCCCCTATTCTAGGTATATTCAGCAATACTGTATTACAAGAAATATATGGTAGATAGCAATTCAGCTTCGTTTTTAAGGTGCCATTAAAAGTATTCCCTGGGTATTCTCTTTTGCCTACTTTTATTTCCCTGTTTTTTCCCCCTTCTTTTTTCTTCCAGCCTATAGCCTTTAGCCCACAGCTCCCTCACAGAAGTGTCCTTGCAATGCAAATTCTTTTCATGCATTGACACTAATCTTCCTCTTGTGTCCTTTGCAAGCACTCACAAACTAGCAGAGCACTTCCATGGAGAAGATGAGACACACAATGTCTTTTAAGAGCTCATTGCCTGCAATTGTTAAGCACAAGCTGTGTGGCCAGAAAGCACGTTTAGCTTTACACAGAGTCAGAACTGGGGCATTTTTCACGTCTATTTCCAGACAGTTTGTGACTCAGCTCCACCTCACCCATTCTGGAGCAGTTGCAACAACAAAGGGAAGATCTAGAGTGTGTCATTTTCACTTTGGGAAATAGCAGGGTGTCTGGCCAAGCCACACAAGAGAGCATGACAAAACTGAAAGAGTCAAAGAAAGAAAGAAAGAAACACAGCCTACACTACAGAATTACTCCACCTGTCATATTCATTCATTCAAAAGAAACCCCACAAAGCCAACAGGTAGAGGGCCCACCTTGATCTCTACACTGTTGCATTCCTCCTACTTAGGGCCTGTCTACACTGCAGAAATATAGCAGTCTGAGACCACTTTATCCACCATAGTTCAGTCCTATGGAATCCTGGTATTTGTAGGTTTGTGGGGTATTTAGCCTTTTCTATGAGAGAACTTTGATGCCTCACCAAGTTATAAATATAAATGTAAGAATTGCCCTGCTGAATCAGAGGGAAAGGGCAGGATTCATAAAGGGGAATATTTTAAACTTTAAAGCACACCTCTCTCAACCCTAATCCACCACCATTCTGGCTATTTTCTATAAACGGTTCAACAGGATCAGCCAGTACTCTTTTTATGCATTGTTTACAAAACAGAAAGTGCATAATTACAAGAAAGCATATAAGAGGATGCATGTAGAATTTTTAGGTGTAGATACAAATTTTAAAATGTTGCTATAATTTACCGTATATAGAAATGCCATACATTTCACCAAAGTGAGGAAGATTTTGACCAGTCACCCACGCACCTCCTCAGTCCACTGTCTATGCACTATCTGGACTTTATCAAACATATAAAATACGGCATCATAACAATGCCACATAACCATGAAAGGGCGCGCAGATCAGACAACATCCCTCTTTCGCAGTTATATCCTGTCCAAAACCTGTACTTCTTAATTAACGGCTTAAGCCATCAACTGATCCCCTGTGGTGCTTTTATGCCAGTATTGCCAGGATGTGGAACCTTGGGCCATTTAACTCACGTGAATGCAGCGTCAATGGCCAGTCAGGCACAAACACTTCTGGGTCAGATTGGGACATCCAGGTAAGTTTTGCTCTTTTTATGACCCTCCCCAGGTAACTTGGGACTTTTAAAGTGTGTTTAGGTGCTTGGTGTAACTTTTTATGCTTTATTTTTTGTTTTATTTTAAAATTTCCCACATGACGAAGTCTCTCTGGATTTCGAACAAAGAAGTGAATGGGGCTTCATTCAATTCCTCTTCATTGCCAGGGAAGCCTTTACTGGGAGAGAAGATAAGTGTAGTTTGGGTGGGGGGAGAGTTCTTTTGCCAGCATAAAAATTGTTTTTTGTTTTTTTTTGCCAGCAAAAAAAGTTTAAAGGGTTTGTTTGATAAAGTCCTCTCTCTTGATAGGCCACTTCAAGAGCCCATCTCTCCTTTTTTATAGTCCTTTACAGACACATTGGACTTGGACCAGTCAGCCTTTCAAAGAGAGGATGCCTTTGTGAACCAAACACTGTCCTTTACAAAGCAGAGCTCAAAGCAAAGCTATATGTCACAATTAACAATATACAAAGGCATTTTGTAGCACCTTTGAGACTAACTGAGAGAAAGAAGTTTGTAGCATAAAATTTCATAGATTTGGTCTATTTTATCAGATGCATGGAGGGCTACAGACTTCTTTTTCTCAGTTCATCTCAAAGGTGCTACAAGATCCCTTTATATATTGATGCAGGCTAACACAGCTATGTCTTTGAATAAAATTAACAATGTTATCAGAAACCCCAACCATCTGTTATAGTCCAAATAAGGATGGTTTTCTAAGCCAATATTCCAGCTGCACAAATTCCTCCATTTTTTTTAAAAAAAGCCAAGCAAACACAAAGTTTGTTTATACCCTGTATTAGTAGCAGTTTCACCACAACAGCTTCTTTCTACTATACAGCAACAACTTATATATAAAACTGGCTCAGTTTCATGACATTACAAGCCAATGGCTCATGCACCAATACAAATCTTGGAGGTCTTTAAACAGAGGCTGGATGGCCATCTGTCAGGGATGCTTTGATCGTGATTTCTTGTGTAGCAGGGGTTGGACTGGGTGGCCTTTGTGGTCTCTTCCAACTCTACAATTCTATGATTCTATGATTCTATTAAATCCTTGCTGCCTTATCAAATCTGTATTGACAAAATTGGTGCTTCTCCAAAAGCTAGATTTCTCCTGTTTTCATCAAGATTGCCCAATAAACACTGTCATTTAAGTGTTTTATAGACACTTAATGTATCTAGTTTCCATCCTAATTTTTCCAAATGCTCATTTAAGTCCAACTACTCACTAAGAAAAAAGCTGGTCCACAAAAGCAACTTTTCCAAGTTCTGGTCTTGACACTGGATATTATCAGATGTGGTAAAAAATCATGGGATTACGATGTCAGGGTAACACAAATGTGCTCCACTATCACACAACATCATCATCCTCACGTTATTACTCTGTGCTGCAGCTCTGAAAAAGGCATTCTTTCTCATTGATGGGACAAGCTATCCATAGATCATCAATAGCATTCTTTTTGCACTATTGACATTGATATTGAGATTACAGTGTGATCCTCAGTCCTCAGAGAGAAAACTTCCAGGTGATAATGTGAAAACGAAGCACAGGATTTTATTTTATTTTTAATGAACTATCCCCTTCAGTTTGCACATTTTTAGGTTTGTTTCAGTGCTTGTATGTTCACTTACTTTCTTAATGAAGGGGTTTGGAGAGTTTTAAGCACGCTCGTGTCTTGTTGTGAAAAGAGCCTAAATCTCACTCATGCCAAAGTGCAGAAGTAAACTCCCATTCTTGAAGTGCTAGTGGTCATCGTGCGATAATTCTGTGGTGTTTCTTTCATGTGATTACAGCTACATGCGATAATAAGTGTTATAATGCCATAATGTTCCCACTATCTTCATTTGCAGAATTACAGCATTTTTAGACACTAATCTGATAATGTCCATTGTCTCCTTAAATGAACACGGTACAATGCAGGATGGTTCTCTGAGAATTGTGAATTACACGTAGGCCATTCTTGACAAGTATAATGCATTCAAATGAAGTCAGTTTTGAAATTTCCAGCACACTTCTATTCAAGAAATCTGCTAAAAGATGGGTAAAAGCTTGTTCTGCCACAGACCTCTGAAATCTGAGACTGCCATAGGGTGGGATTCAGTGGGCAGGATTAGACCCATGGTCTGGAGGTTTCCTGATATGTGTATTAGAGGGAATTATGAGTTACATATAGGTACCCAGTTCAGTTTCATTTCAATTCAGAGTGCCTTCAGGAGAAAAGGATTTCCAACTCATCATGATCTTGCAAATTTCATTATTCTAAATGAGATAAGTCAGTAACAGTGGCCTTTGTTTTCAAACAGACAAATTTGTAAATATCAGTGGCCATTTTAGCAGCTAGAGAAAGGAATTTCTATGGCTGGAGGTAACATGTCTCTGTGAACCAAATGCTGATGTCATAACAGCAGGGGGCAGGCTACTTTACTTTCATTCTGCCCTGCTTGGCATCTTCCCAGCCTTATCTGAGTGGCAGAGATTGGAACATAAGTAGAAAAGGGTTCATACCATTCATAAACTAGCACTGCTCTTGAAAATCTAATCCATTTATGTTAATGTTAGAAGAGTGGGCATTAATACTGGATGAGTTTTTATGTACGGTATGTTTTTATGTATGTTTAACACATTTTCCAATTCTAAATACGCGTCTTCATTGGTGATGGACTGGATGAGGGTGAACAAACTAAAGCTCAATCCAGATAAGAGAGAAGTGTTCCTGGTCTCTTGGAAGGCAGATCTGGATATAGTGATTCAGCCTGTGCTGGATGGGGTTACACACACATACCCCTCTCCCCAAAAAATGCTGGTTTGCAATTTGGCTGCACTCCTGGACTCAGCCTTCAGCCTGGAGGCTAAGGTTCTGCAGTGACCAGAAGTGCTTTTGCACATTCAAAACAAGTGCACCAGCTGTGCCTATTCCTGAAGATGCCTCATCTGAGCATGACAATACATGCCTTAGTTACATCTTTTCTGGGTCACTATAATACACTCTATGTGGACCTTTCTAGAATAGATGACCACACACAGAGAAAGGAGGGATGTAGTAGTGATGGGTAACTTCAACTATCCTGAAAGTCGCTGGAAATCTAACTCAACCAAAACTCATCCAAAAGGTCTAGCAAATTCCTTACTTGCCTGAAAGACAATTTACATTGTCCAAAAGGTAGAAGAGGCAACAAGGGGGTCAGCTATTTTAGATCTGATCCTAACCAACAGGGATGACCTTGTTAGTGGGGTGCAAGTGGTGGGATCCTTAGGTGGGAGTGATCATGTTCTCCTGGAGTTTGTTATACAATGGAAAGGAGAAGCCAAGCATAGTCAGACACGCATTCTAGACTTTAGGGAGATTTGCACACGGGGCCAAAATGCCCTGTTACTGCCCAGCCACCTCGTCTCCCGTTCCTGCCATGAAATAACATAAATCTTTCACACAAAAGCTAAGTTTTAAATGGAACATGTATAGGAAATGGAAAAAGGGAGAAATCACCAAAGAAGAATTCAAACAGATAGCAAACATGGGTAAGAGTAAAGTCAGAAAAGCTAAAGTGCAGAATGAGCTCAGGCTTCCTAGAGAGGTTAAGAACAATAAAAAGGGTTTTTTAGGGTATGTCTGCAGCAAAAGGAAGAAGGAAATGGTAGGGCCACTACGCGGAGAAGATGGCAAAATGCTAACAGGGGACAGGAAAAAGGCAAAATTACTCAACACCTTCTTTGCCTCAGTGTTTTCAGAAAAGGAAAAGGAGAACCAACCTGAGGAGAATGGAACAGAGGACACAATAGGGGAAACCCAGCTCAGAATAAGCAAAGAGGTAGTACAGGAATACCTTCTTAATCTAAATGAATTTAAATCTCCAGGACCAGATGAACTACATCCAAGGGTATTAAAAGAGCTGGCAAATGTAATCTCAGAGCCATTGGCAATAATCTTTAAGAACTCCTGGAGAACAGGAAAAGTCCCAGCAAACTGAAGGAGGGCAAACGTTGTCCTCATCTTCAAAAAGGGGGGAAAAAGGGATCCCAACAGTTATCGTCCAGTTACTCTGACATCAATACCAGGGAAGATTCTAGAGCAGAGCATTAAACAGAGAGTCTGTGAACATTTAGAAGGCAATGCCATAATCACAAAAAGTCAACATGGGTTTCAGAGAGACAAGTCATGCCAGACTAATCTGATCTCTTTTTTTGATAAAATTACCAGCTTGGTAGATGAAGGGAACACTATAGATATCACATACCTTGATTTCAGTAAGGCCTTTGTCAAGGTTCCCCAAGACATTCTTGCAAACAAGCTTGTAACATGTGGGCTACACAAGTTAACTCTTAAATGGATTTTTAATTGGTTGACCAGCCAAACCCAAAGGGTGCTCAGCAGTGGCTCCTCTTCGTCTTGGAAAGAGGTGACCAGTGGGGTGTCACAGGGTTCTGTCCTGGGCCCGGTGCTATTCAACATCTTTATCAATGACTTGGATGAGGGAATTAGGGGCATACTTATCAAATTTGCAGATGACACCAAATTAGGAGGAGTAGCTAATACCCTAGAGGACAGGATCAAAATTCAGAATGACCTGGATATACTGAAGAGCTGGGCCAAAGCTAACAAAATGAAATTCAATACGGAGAAATGTAAGATATTGCACTTAGAGCGGAAAAACAAAATGCACAGATATAGGATGGGGGAGACCTGGCTGAACGAGACTGCATGTGAAAGGGATCTAGGAGCCCTAGTAGACCACAAGTTGAACATGAGTCAACAGTGTGATGCAGCAGCTAAAAAGGCCAATGCAATTTTGGGGTTTATCGATAGAAGTATAGTGTCTAGATCAAGGGAAGTAATAGTGCCACTCTATTCTGCCTTCGTCAGACCTCACCTAGAATACTGTGTCCAGAGAAGGGTGACTAAAATGGTGAAAGGTCTGGAAACCATGCCTTATGAGGAGAGACTTAGGGAGCTGGGTATGTTTAGCCTGGAAAAAAGGCGGTTAAGAGGCAATATGATAGCCCTGTTTAAGTATTTGAAGGGGTGTCACATTGAGGATGGAGCAGGCTTGTTTTCTGCTGCTCCAGAGACTGGGACACGGAGCAATGGATGCAAGCTCCAGGAACAGAGATTCCACCTCAACATTAGGAGGAACTTTTTGACAGCAAGAGCTGTTCGGCAGTGGAACACACTCGCTCGGAGTGTGGTGTGGTCTCCTTCCTTGGAGGTCTTTAAATGGAGGCTGGATTGCTATCTGTAGGGTATGCTTTGATCAAGATTTTCTGCGTGGCAGGGGGTTGGACTGGATGGCCCTCGTGGTCTCTTCCAACTCTACAATTCTATGATTCTAGGATTCTAGGATTTAAGTTCTCACTCTGGATTTTCTTCGCAAACAAAGATTCAGGAAGGACTCATCCCGCGCTTTCTGCAAGCGCGGTGATGACTAAACAAGTCCGGTTGCAGAAAGCACAGCAGAAGGTCTCCTTGGATGATGTTTCTGGGTTGTGATTCTTTCTGCGTTGTCGTTTCTCTTCACGACTTGTTCGGTGTGAGTTCTCAAATAATGCTGCAGCATTGTGGATAGTGCGTCTCCATGCCTCCCGATGTGAGGCCAGGGCGGATCATTGTTGGTGATCAATTTGGCCAATCCTGAGATGTTGTTTCAGGGAGTCCTTGTATCGCTTTTTTGGAGCTCCCCTCTTACGCTGACCCATGGCAAGTTCACCATAGAGTACTATTTTTGGGAGGCAATGGTCCTCCATCCTAGAAACGTGCCCTGCCCAGCACAGCTTTGTTCTCAATATCATGGCCTCAATGCTGGTGATCCCTGCTTGCTCAAGGACAGCAACATTCATCACATAGTCAGTCCAGTGTACATTTAGGATTGTGCGTATACAGCGCTGATGAAAGCATTCGAGGAGTTGTAAGTGGTGGCGATAGGTGACCCATATTTCAGACCTGTAGGATTTTATATACGGTATATATATATAAAAAAAAAATCAATCATATACTCACCTCTGTGTGAGAATTGTGTATTTACTATAGATATAGGGTTTAATTAACAGTGTATATATTTTTCGTACACATACCTGATTCTCCCCTTCTCAATTGGCTACAGTTATGGACAGACATCCAGCCCACTGTTTTTAGTAAGAGCTGTTGGTCAGTGGAACACACTCCCTTGGAGCGTGGTAGAGTCTCCTTCCTTGGAGGTCTTTAAACAGAGGTTGGATGGCCATCTGTCAGGGATGCTTTGATCCTGATTTCCTACATGGCAGGAGGTTGGACTGGATGGCCCTTGTGGTCTCTTCCAACTCTACAATTCTATGATACTATGATTCTATGGACTTGCCTTTTAAGAGTGTTCAGAAACTTCAGTTGATATGAATAACTGCAGCTGCAGAGTATTAACTGTTTAAAAGTCCCCCTTTCAACATAAATATAATTAAAACAGGTTTTTAGCATGCTAATTATTAATTTAATGTATTATATCTTTTCAACTAACTTTTTCACCTATGTTCTAATGTTCATGTTAATATGGCCACAAGTGGCAGTGCCACATTTTGTACAGAGCCAGAATGATGTTCATGCTTCTTTTTTGTGCATATGGCATCATTTTCTTATGGTGGAGGAGAAAGAGATTGTAAAAAGTGGTGCTTAAGAGAATTGAAAAAGATTAGATTGACAATCTTGGCCTGATGTAAAATAGGAATGAGCTATTAAAGTTACCCATGCCTGATGATAATAGGATACAGAGCTTAGGAAGCTCCTCGCTGTCTTGGGAAGGGGGTGGTGGGAACCAGCCCCCCTGTTCAACACCCAACTCCCTTCCCAAGGCAGTGAAGCCCCTCGCTGCCCTGGGAAGGTGGGGTGGGAATCAGCTGGCGCGCTCGCACTACACCCCACTCCCTTCCCAAGCCAGCGAGGGGCTTCTTAGGAAGCTCATCACTGCCTTGGGAAGGGGGTGGTGGGAACCAGCTGGCGCGTTTGCGCTACACCCCACTCCCTTCCCAATGCAGTGAGGGGCTTCTCAGGAAGCTCCTCACTGCCCTGGGAAGGCGGGGTGGGAACCAGCTGGCGCACTCGCGCTACACCCCACTCCTTTCCCAAGGCATCGAGAGGCTTCTCAGGAAGCTCCTCACTGCCTTGGGAAGGGATTGGGGTGGGAAACCGCTTGCCGGCAGGCTCATTTCTTATTCGCGGTTTTTTCACATTCACGGGGGTTGACTGCCCCTAACCCCGGCGAATGTGAAGGGATGACTGTACTATACATTTTCTTCCATATTTGGGTCTACGAAGTAAAGCTCTCAAATAGCACCAAAAATCTATAGGCAGTCAAGCATAAGTTGTGTTTCTGTTGTACAAAATAGAAAGAAGACCAGATGATAAGTGCCCAAAATAGTACATCCATCTAGCCCAACATGGCCAACACAGGCTGGATTTAATGCTGCGTCAAATTCAGCCTATGAAAGGGTAAAACTACATGGTATGTTAAAGGCATAGCAGATATTGAGAGGTTTTGTTGGTTTGTTTTTTACTTGCGAGTAAGTGCACAAGGGTGGAGGATCTGGATTTGGTGTACCATGCAATGAAGCAAATGTGGACACAGGGACACACACACCCTACACACAAGCTGGCATGTTAACTAAATCCACCCCCACCCCGTCCACATGGTAATAAGAAAAAGACAGGGGCTCCAATGGCATTAGAGGAATTCCTTCCAGCTAGGTTTTAGCCCCTGTCCAGAGGGAGTGAACATTGGGGGGGGGGCTGTAATGGCTGGTTTTAAACTTCTCCTACTTGTAGGCTAGATGAAGATCAGGCCTCTGTGTGCTTATCTGCATGTTGTTGTTTTTTAAATTCTTTTAGCTGCTCAATATACATTTGCTATATCATGTAGAATTCAGGGTTCTGTGGTTAGATATTTAAACATGACTTTAAGCAAATTCCTTGAGCAGCATAGGACAGAGCTGGAAATGTCATCACTGACTTCATTTTAATGCATTACAGTTCTCTGGAATGGCTTACACATAAGTCCCATCTGTGATATAATCATCCTGTGTTGTGTTGTCTTTTGTTTGGCAATAGGGACAAAGTCAGGGCTAAAGCAGACAGCAGGCAGCCCAAGAACTTTAATCACTGTAGTTACATCCTCTTTCCACTCAAGCTGCACAAGCAAATCCTCACGTAAGTGCTCATAAGCCAAGTAGGACTTGCTTGATCCTGCCTGCAGACCTTTCTGGAGCACTGATTGGTTTAACATGACCCTGAATGCATCAGACATGATGAACTCCACCAAGATTTTCCCTTGAGGGATGAGAACCAAGATTCCACTGCAACTTTTATCTAGAGCTTTGAAAGGTTTTCTGTAGAAAGCTCTATATCCAGAGTTCCTTTTTTTTTTCAGTTCCCAGAATCCTTGTTATATACTGGGTTCCAAACATCTCCCACACACACACTAGAAGCCACCCAGACTTCAGCCACCCAGAACTCTTCCGAGGTGGCATTTATCTCAGGTGCTACAACCCCCAGGGGAACACTTCATATGGGCAGTCTCATCACATATCACCTTCCTAACCACATATGTAACAAACTAAGGACTTTATCAGATGACAATGCTAAAGCAGAATTTCAGCGGGATAGTAATGAATTTGGTCAGTACTTGTCAGATGACGACATGGCTATCCTGTTGCTGCTTTGCATTCTAGTTGTTACTGTTGCACCCCTCTCAATTGATGGGAAAATCCCATCAATACCTGCCAATATTGCTATTGTTCCACTGCTGCCCCATCATAGAGTTGGAAGAGACCACAAGGGCCATCCAGTCTAACCCCCTGCCATGCAGGAATACACAATCAAAGCATTCCCAACAGATGGCCCCATCCAGCCTGTGTTTAAAAACCTCCAAAGAAGGAGACTCCACCACACTCCCAGGCAGAGTATTCCACTTCCAAACAGCTCTTACTGTCAGGAAGTTCTTCCTAATGTTTAAGTGGAATCTCTTTCCTGTAGTTTAAACCCATTGCTCCATGTCCTAGTCTCTGTAGTAGCAGAAAACAAGCTTGTCCCATTCTCAGTATGACATCCCTTCAAATATTTAAACATGGCTATCATATCACTTCTCAACCTTCTCTTCTCCAGATTAAACATGTCCAGCTCCCTAATCTGCTCCTCATAGGGCACACCTCTCTTCATTCATGTGACTGTGCTCCTTTGGCACAGAATCCCGGTGTGATAGGTCCATTTACTTCAGTTCCAGGATGATTGCAATCACATCAGTGAAGGGACCTGATTCTCTTCCTCTCCCCGCTCCCTCTCACTATTCCAAAGCACCACGAAGGAAGAGAGATGTGATAATAAAAATTTCACAACTGGTATGTTATGGTTTAATAACATGATTTTAAAACACGATTGCTGTGAGATGCGGCGATGATGTGATAGTATCCCAAATGAAGAAGAGGCCTTTTTTTTTTTTTTTTTGCACTCCCAGTTTTCTGTTCATGGCCATAACACCCCTGTGTGTGCCATTGGAAGGGAGACATATCCCCATATTTTCATGTGAAATGACGTCTGTTCATCATTCTTTCTCTCTTTAGCAGCTCCCCACTCTATCCTTTTAGGGAAGAAAGTTAACTGGACCAGTAGTCAACCAACTGATGTTACTTGGCCATCAGGCAATGAGCCTCCTGTATACAGGAAATAATCTGTCACTGCAGGGGCTTCTGTTAACATAATGGTCCCTCCATGTTATTGGGGACTTTATCAGACAAGCCCCTTAGAACATTCTTTTGCTAGCATAAAAAAATCCATTTTATGCCAGCAAAAGAATGCCACACCACCACATTTACTTTCTCTCCTGGCAAAGGCTTCCCCAGCAATGAAGGAGGAAGTGAACGAAGCCCAATTCACTTCCTTGTTCGAAATCCCACGAGACTTCATCGCATGGGAAATTCAAATATAAAACACAAAATAAAACACAAAAAGTTACCAAGATCACAAAAACACACCTTTAAAACTTCCAAGTAAACCAGGGAAGGTTAAAAAAGTGTGTCACCTACTTGGATGCCGCAATCTCACCCAGAAGTGTTCTGGCCGGTCCAGCCATTCACAAGCTAAGTACATGAGGGGGAAAAGACACGAGGTTACCCACGCCGGCTATACCAGCAAAAAAATGGCACAGCCAATCTATTGATGGCTTGGGCCATCAATAAAATAGATTAGCTTAAGAACAAGACTTAAATGCGAAAGGGTGACGTCATCTGACATGCATGCCCTTTTGTGTTTCTGTGGCATCATTATGATAAAGTTCTAAGTCTATAAGAGTGAAATCAATTCCTTACTCTTTAAGGAAGGATTATTAGGTATTGTTCTACCAAGGTAATGTACCTTGGAATTATCAGTCCCCCAGTTAGCATGGAGACGCACTATCCACAATGCTGCAGCCTTATTTGAGAACTCACGACGAACAAGTCTTGAAGAGAAACGACAACGCAGAAAGAATCACAACCCAAAAACATCACCCAAGGAGACCTTCTGCTGTGCTTTTTGCAACCGGACTTGTTTATCTTGGATTGGCCTTTTTAGTCATCAGCGCGCTTGCAGAAAGCGCGGGATGAGTCCTTCCTGAATCTTCGTTTGCGAAGAAAAGCCAGAGAGAGAGAGAGAGAGAGTCCAATAGGTACCTTTCCAAGCTCTGGTTGCAATGCACATCTCCTTGTGAGCAAGCCTATGGGCCTATAACACTTACCATTTATTTCTGTTGGAGCCAGTGAAGCCTGTTTGTCACCCTAGATCACACACCCCGGAGATTAGAAGTGATGTGTCATTTGTAATGAGTTACTTTAGTAGCTGGTTACTTTTTGCAGTAATACACTGAAATTTAGCTGTAACAGCTAAGTCTTTACTTTTCAGTGTGACATAAGAGGTTTTGTGCTTGCTACTTGTTACTAGGTATGTTACAACTCAATCTGAGCAATGGAGGAAGGGTCACACCTTTGGCTACCTGTGTGACTCTTCTTGGTGAGGTGTTGTGCAGCTAGCAAGAAGCAGATGCACCAGCAATGATGGAGGGAAGGACACACTAGATGCTCAATTTTTAAAAGTTAGCTTTAGTTATCTGCCTTCTTCCATTTTGCCCAAATGAAAGAGATTGCTACTGCTCTAAGAAACAGAAAGAAAAGAGTGCATATCCCATAGACCTTTACAATTGTCCATGCTGGCTGGGCAGAACATGTAGAAGGTCAAACTTTCCCCAGTCCTCTTTCTCACCTGAAATTCTCATATACATAATGCAAATCTTACCAGCAGTCATGCTGGTTGGGAGATTTTGGGACCTGCAGACTAAAAATATACGTTAACAGCTAGAATCCTGTATCAGCTACTTCAGTTAAGTATACTTAAGTACCTTCTCCTGGCTCAACAACCCCAGACATGACAGAAACTTCATTCACCTTCTCTCCATGCATCTGATGCTGATAAAGTAGGTTGAGGGGGGAACTACCATCCTGGCAATAGTGCCAAAATAATGGTCTAGACTTGGGACTTTATCAGACACGTCAAATACGGCATCATAATGATGCCACATAAATGCAGAAGGTGCTCATACCAGACTACATCGTCTGTTCATGTTTGTGTCTTGTCCAAAACCCGTTCTATGTTATTGATGGGACAAGCTGTCAATAGATTGACTGTGGTGCTTTTTGCTAGCATTGCCAGCATTTGAAACCCCACACCTTTTTTTCCTCATGAATACAGCATCAATGGCCGATCCAGCAAGAACACTTCAGGGTGAGATCATGACATCCAGGTAGGTGACACTCTTTTTATGAACCTTCCTGGTTTGCTTGGGACTTTTACTGTGCTTTTGTCAACTTTTTGTGTGCTATTTTTGTTTTTGTTTTTAAATTTCCCACACTCATGTCTTCTCGTGAGAATCTGCAAGATTTCATTCCAGGAAGTGAACAGAGCTATGTTCACTCCTCAGTCATTGCTGGGGTTGCCTTTGGACAGGATGGAAGGAAGGTTTGGTAAAGGGGGTTCTTTTGCTGGCATAAAAACATCACAAATTATGCTGGCAAAAGAACAGAAAAGGGGGGTGGTTTGACAAAGTCCTTGGACTACCTCAACTTTGCTCTCTCAGCCAATCCAACCTTGACCTTGCCTGAAACCAGAAACTTTTATATCTAAGTGTTTAACTGAAGGACTAGGAACCCAGAGAAATGTGGAAGGGTCAAGGCACTACAACATACATCAGCACCCTTCCCCAAATGCTTGCCCTGTGTAAGCTTTGATCCCAAGGGCCACCTGTTAATAGTGACATCTGACCCACCCACTTTCTGCTAAGAGCACAATCAAAACCATCAAACCCTCTATAGCTGCTTGAGAACCACTTTACGAGAGCACAAAGAGTCACACACTTAGAGCAAGGTTCCTTTTTGCATGCATATACAGAGGCTCTCTGGATCACTAGCACTAAAAGCAATTTCCTGCCTACCTGCCTACCAAACAGCTACCTGCCACCATATAGCATAGTTTGAATGGCTGCTGCCTTGGCTGGATGGGTAGGTAATTATTAAGCAAGCTGTAAGTACAGGTACAGCCGGAATCCTGAAGAGACATGATGACTGTCTGGAAAAGCTACATAAAGCCTAGTTTGGGTTGTGTCTGTCTCTGCAGACAAGTGGGAGAGGAAAGACGCTGTCTGGAGACATGATATGCTTGTGAGTGAAGACTAGTCATAAGCAAAGTTTTTGGGGAAGTAAGATCAACCACCAGCCCCACACAGGATGCAGCGTCTGAGCAATTCATTTTACAGAGCAATTGTGTTAGTTATATAAGAGTACACTAAGGTTTCCATAAAGCTTGGAAATATTAGCTCGTTGGACTACACAACTCCTAGAATCACTGGTATACAGTTCTGTCTTCCAATACTTTACTGTCACCTCCAAGTATCTGCTGCATTAGGCAACTACCATACTATCTAAAGGTAGGGCCAGCCCTCCCTCTCAATACCTCAATCTTGATGAAAACCATCCACCCATCACCTATCCTGAAATCTATTTGTCACAGGAAGGAAACTGCTATTGCTATATGTAGTATATTTTTATTTAATGCCGCACAAAAGCTGAAGCTGCCACTAGCTGTTCTGAACTATTACATGGTTTCAGGCCAGTGTATAAAACAGGTTATTTGTAGAACAACAGCATCACTACCCTGTTGTGTCAATTGTCTATTATTAATAGAGAGATGTGAACGGCAACATGTAGTACAACTGCAGAAACTTGTAGTTGAAGATCAAGCAGCCAGCAGGCCATGAGAGCAGGTTTCCTAGACATAGTGACCAGAACCCTATATCTCCTGGTTTGACCATAAAAAACTGGACAGAAATATTATTCACCTGTGCTCCGATCACTGGCAGAATGATCTCCTTCTCCCCATACAGCTGATGCCCAGCAAAGTTACAGGGGGATGGAATTACAATCCTGGGGTTTGACTCTAGATGGTGAAAAAACTCCTCATAGAATGTGAGGAGAATACCTTTTGTCCCCATGGGATCCCCTGGTGATTCAACGTATTGACAAGGAAGGGGGCAAAAACTCCAGATACTCCGCAGGAAAAGCCTTTATGGTTTTCCTGGTATTTTAAAAAAAAATCATGTGTGGGAATACACACTATTGTTCATTAGGACAACCAATTCGCATCGCTGCGCATTCTCAGAGCGCACAGCTGATTGGTCGGACATGTGCAGGGGGTGAAGCTTGCTGGCAAGGCAAGCACCTTAAACTGCCATATTGGATTTTTGCCATAACGATCATGCTCTGAGGCAACAAAACAGCCTTTTTTTCTCCCCTGTTTATTTAAGCTTCCACACTTCCGCACCTTGGATTTGCTTTAAAAAAAAAATACTGTTTGACAGCAGCAACTGGTAGGAATAAAAATGCAAGTAATTCACTCATGCCCACCATCTTGATTTGCCCATTTGAACAATGAATGCAGATAGCTTCGCATGCCTGTGATCTTGCCAAAAAATCATGGAGACAAATGAAAGCGAACTGACATTACTACACATCAATCTACATTTTATTGCCTCATATAGAAGGGTCACTGGTAATGGTGTCAACATTGTAATTAAGTTTTGATTATAAATATGAAAACGTTACCTAAACGTACTCCTCTAAAACTGTTTTGTATTCATGATCGCTACTTACAGTTTTGACATTATTGCCACAATCATAATTTTCCCCTTCAACCTACTTTACAAAGCATCAGCTGCCTGGGGAAAAGGAGGTCTATTCTGCCAGAGCTTGGAGCTAATGACGTTTCTGAAAATGTTTGGGGGGTGAGGGAATTAGGCCAGGAGAGGTTACTTAGTTAAATTTAAGAATAGTTAACTAAGTAGCTAATACAGGTTTCCAGCCATTGAGTATATTTTTGCTGTACAGGTCCCCAAGTCTCCCAACCAGCATGGTTGCTGGTAAGATTTTCATTGGGTATATGAGAATTTCAAGTGAGTAAGAGGAATTGGGGGGCTTTACAAGTTGGAAAGCTGGATAAAAACTAACAGAATTAATGTCAACAGGGAGAAATGTAAGGCGCTACATGAGGGCAGGAACAACCAAAAGAATGCTCAAAAGAAAGATGGGGAACACCAGACTTGACAGCAGTACATGAGAAAAGGTGTACAGGTCCTGGTAGACCACAAGGTTAACATGAATCATAGAATCATAGAGATGGAACACTCCTGACAGATGGCCATCCAGCCTCTGTTTAAAAACCTCCAAAGAAGGAAAATCCACCACACTCCAAGGTAGCACATTCCACTGCCAAGCAGCTCTAATGCAAGCCCTGGAAACAGCACCAAAAAAGCCCACAACATGGTTCCGATATCTGGACAACACTTTCACCATTTGGAGCTACGAAGAAGAGTTGGTCTCATTTCTGAACCACCTGAACAGCATACAGCCATATATCCAATTCACGAAAAGGAAGGAACACTGCCATTCTTGGATGTCCTAGTCATCCACAAACCAAACCAACAGTTAGGCCACATGGTATACAGAAAACCCACACACACAGACAGATACCTACACAAGAATGCCAATCATCCCCCAGGACAAAAAAAAAGCACAATAAAAACATTGGTAGACCATGCAAAAAAGATCTGCGAACCCCACTACCTGGAGGATGAACTGAAGCACCTAAACTGGACCCTACAGGCTAATGGTTACTCCAGATGAGACATCACAAGAGCAGCCAGACCCAGGAAAAGAAAAAAAACAGGAATGAAGAAAAACAGCCACCCAAAGGGAAGGTATTTTTACCATACATCAAAGGAGTCACAGACAGAATAGGGAAACTGATGAGGAAACACAACCTCCAAACGATCTACAGACTTACCAGGAAAATCCAAGAAATGCTACACTCAGCGAAGGACAAAAGAGACCCTCTCACAGCTGCAGGGGTTTACCGCATACCATGCAGCTGTGGACAAGTTTACATAGGGACCACTAAACGCAGTGTGCAAACACAAATCAAGGAACATGAGAGACACTGCAGACTGGGCCAGCCAGAAAAATCAGCAGTAGCAGAACATGTTATAAACCAACCTGGACACAAAATGTTATTTAAAAACACAGAAATTCTGGACCAGGCCAACAACTATCATGTCAGAATGCACAGAGAAGCTATTAAAATCCACAAACACCTGGACAACTTCAACAGGAAAGAGGAAACCCTAAAAGTAAACAAAATCTGTCTGCCAGTCCTGAAAAACACTAAAATCAGAACTCAACACTTGCAAATGAACTCCATCCAGGGACAGGGGGATTTCCAGCAGATAATGGACCATTAACCAACCATTATCCAAACAGACACTAATCCTCCTTGCATATCTCCACCCAGAAACTAGCCATTCAAATACACAAATTTACATATACTCCCCAACAGGGGTTCACAGTATATAAACCCCACACACACTCCTACCAAACCATTCTCTGAAGATGCCAGCCACAGATGCAGGTGAAACATCAGAAATAAACTCTTCCAGAACACGGCCTCGCAGACCAGAAAAAAAAAAAACAAGGAAAATCTATGGATGCCAGCTGTGAAAGCCTTTGACTTCACATTCCTCCTAATGTTTAGGTGGAATCTCTTTTCCTGTAGTTTGAATTCATTGCTCCGTGTCCTAGTCTCTGGAGCAGCAGAAAACAAGCTTGCTCTATCCTCAATATGACATCCTTCAAATATTTAAAAATGGTGATCATGTCCCCTCTTAACCTCCTCTTCTCTACGCTAAACATACCCAGTTCCCTAAGCCACTTCTCATAGGTCATGGCTTCCAGAGCTTTCACCCTCCTCTGGATGCATTCCAACTTGTCAATATCCTTCTTGAATTGTGGTGCCCAGAACTGGACACAGTATTTCAGGTGAGGTCTGATCAAAGCAAAATAGAGTGACACTATTACTTCCTTCCATCTAGATACTATACTCCTATTAATGCAGCCTAGAATTGCATTGGCTTTTTTAGCTGCTACATCACACTGCTGACTCATGTTCAGCTTGTGGTCCACTAAGACTCCTAGATCCCTTTCGCATATACTGCCATCAACAGTGAATGCAACCAAAATAGCCAATGCAGTTCTAGGCTGGCTCAACAGAATTATTGTGTCCAAATCAAGGGAAGTAACAGTACTACTCCTCACCTAGAACACTGTGTCCAGATCATGGCACTATCATTTTAGAAGGTTATTGACAGGCTGGAACATGTTCATCAGAGGGCAGCCAAGATGTTAAGCGGTCTGGAAACCAAGTCCCTATAAAGAACTATTGAAGAAGTTGGATATGTTTAGCCTGTAGAAGAGAAGATTGAGAGGTGATAGGATTGCTGATAGGATAGCTGTATTTAAACTTTTGAAGGGCTGTCACATAGATGATGGAGCAAGCTTGTTTTCTGCTGCTCCACAGGATAGGACCCAAACAAAGGAATTAAACTGAAAGAAAAAATATTCTGGCTAGACATTAGGAAGAACTTCATGATGGTAAAACAATAGCCTACCTTGATAGAGATTGGACTTCCTCCATTGGAGGTTTTTAAAGAAGAGATTAGACAGCCATTTTTCAGTGGTGCTTTAGCAGTGGATTTTATTTGATTTGATGTTCAAATAAAACATCATAGTTCCTTCCAACTCTATGATTCTAAAGGATTATGGAAGTTATAGTCCATATGGAAGGCCAAAGCTTCACCACTCTAGACAAAAGAATGGAAACAGACAGAGTTGCTTTGTAAACACTATGCAATAAAATTGACAGTCGGACAGCTTGCATTTGGCTGTTGTCAGAACAGCTTCCTTACAGCATTGTCCTTTTATCTTGTTCCCTGTGATTCTACTCTATAATGCTTTTAGAACTGTGCTATCTGATCTCTGGAGTCCTAAAGCAATTGTGGCTAAATCAGTAGCCTAACATTAAGAGTCCCTTAAAAAAAATCTTCTAGAAATGTTTTGGATGTTGGGGGGGGGGGTGTCCAGCGATTTTTTATTTTCGTTCTTTCCAGTGAGTCAATAGTGAATCTTTGGGAAATATGACTTTTCTGCCATCTACTCATGAACATCTGTAGGAGTAGATGGTTAAGGTCATTCTGTGACCTCATCCGGAGCTGACACCACTACACTCTCATTCTATCATAGCCTTATTTCAGACACAGTCTCAGCAGCCACAAGATAGCTTCTTGGTCCCAAGTATAGGATAGATCCTGTCTCAGGTGGTACTTGAACATCACCCATGAAGTGTTTATTCATGTATTAATAGGAAACCTTCTGACCACAAGCTAAAATAGCCAGCAGTGGTAGTCTTCTTGCTTCATTTGATCTATTTAAAGCCAGGCTAGGCAACATGTGGCCCTCCAAAATCCCACAATCTCCTTATCTTTGTTGGTAAAAAGGCAATAATACATTAAATAACACTGCTCTTTCATGACAGATAAGGCTTTGCTTTTAATGGGGGAGTGTAGTGTTTTTATTTTATTATGTTTTAAGCATCTTTTAATGCTGTTTTTAACATATATATATATATATATATATATATAATGCTTGGGTATGTTTCCTTTCCCAGTGTGCTGACTGGCTGCTTAAGAAACATTGCCCCTCCCTCCTCTCATTCATTCAGCCAATCACCACCCACATGCAAATTCCCTCTCCATCTCACAATGAACTCCTGCCACCCAATCCATGTCTACATACCCAGCCTCACAAGGGCCTCTCCATCCTCTCACTCCTTCAGCCACTCACCACCAACATGTAAATCAATGCAATATTTTTTCCTAAAATAATAGTGTGTAGCTGAACCGTGTGAAAAATCACATGTAAAACACTGAAATATCCCCACAATAACAGTGTGTAGCTGAACTGTGTAAACCTTTCAAATCTACTATAATGGAGTATGTTACGCTGGGTACAGCTAGTTTAGTTTAATTCTATTTTAACTTTTGTGTTAAGAGTTTTAAAATTGTATTGTGCTATTAAAATGTTGTGCACTACCTCGGATCCCATGCTGGGAAAAAGGAGGGATATTAATTAATTAATCAATTAATTGGGCTGAGGTCCTACATGTGCACATACCTCTGGACATGCTGTTCAGTGACCTTCCACTGTCTAGCAGCTGTCAAGCCCCAAGAGAGGGCCCTGCTGCTACCACTTACCAATGGGAAAGCGAGGGAGGAGGCATTCAGACCATAGAGAAGCAGCTGGTCTCAGCTCAGTTGGGAGGAGAAAGAAACTAGGGTGGGCTCTCAAATGGAGTGCACTGCCATTTCTTTCCCCCAGCAGCTCAGAGCAGCTGGATCACCATGGTCTAAATTGACCAGCCTTCCCCTTCGGTAAAAAGGAGCAGCAATAGCCCTTCCAGGGCTTGACAGCTGCCCAGCATGGAACATTTTTTGACAGAGAATAGTCCTTTGTGTCCTGTCTTACACATGTAAGCTACACTTATACATGCATAAGTCATTAACAGGGTGCTGGCCAAACCTATTGTCAGGAACAGCTTGTATTACGAGCTTTTCCTGCCATTTCACATCCATGGTCTACAGACTTTATCAGACTAGTGTCTAAAAACACTGTAATTCTGTGAATGAAGGTAACTGAAACATCGTGGCATTATAACATTCGTTATCACATGTAGCTGTAATCACACAAAAGAAACGCCACAAAATTATCACATGCCGACCACTAGCACTTTAAGAACGGGAGTTTACTTCTGCAATTCGGCATGGGCGAGATTTCAGTGGTTCTCTCAAGAAGATGCGAGCACACTTAAAACTCCTAAAACCCCTTAATTAACAAAGTAAATGAACACACAAGCACTGGAACAAACATTAAAACATGCAACCTAAAGGGGACAGTTGATAAAAAGAGTGTCCTATGCTTCATTTTCACCTTCTCAACTGGAAGCTTTCACACTGAGGACCACCCATTCATGCTGTAATCTTGCGATTACAATGGGATGTGTTTCTGCATACAGTCAATAGCGCGAAAAAAAAGCAACATTGATGATCTATTGATGACTTATCCCCTCAATTAAAAGTGATGGCTTTTTCATAGCTGGGGCACACAATAGCCACATTATAGCCACCCATGACAACATCATGAAATAGCCGTTGGCCATTTGCGCTACCCAGACATTGTAATCCTGCGATTTTTGCCACATCTGATAAAGTCCTAAGTGCAGTTCGAGGCTTGCCTTTGCCTCACTTTGTAATGGCAAAGATTTAAGTGCTTGGTATGGCCAGAAATAGGTGATTCTCTGTAAAGACCAAATGGTGGGAATTCAGAATAACAAAGGTGTGGGGGGGGGGTTACTGGTGACAAGAGAGTTGTAAATATTTGAAACAACCAATGAATAAAAGACACACCAAGGTTGCCTGTTTTGTAAATACTTTTATATCACTGCTTTTCCTTTTGCTCTTCATTCAAAGCAAAGAGCTAGTAACTCTTTAGAAATTCTGTTTAGTAATAAAGCTTACTGTTTTGAATCTGAGGCTGTTGCTTACAGAGTTTAAAGAAGACTGCCATGACACCTATTGCCTGGTTTTGTATGGTCTTTGTTCCTTAAAACCAGTGGCCCTGTTCTGGCTGTTTTGACTGTGTATGGATTTTTGTCATGCCCTGCCTCTCAGAGGACAGTGGAGATGAATTTGAGCTAAAGATACAGGGACAGAGTGACCAGCAGGCTGAGGAACCAAGTGTTCAACAAACACAAGCTGCTGAGGAACAGAGCACCCAGCAGGCTCACTCATCTGAGCAACAGGATATTCCACAGCCACAAACATCAGAGGAACAGAATACAAACTTACCTACCTAGTTTCATGCAGCACCAAAAAGAAAAGGAAAGCTGTAGGAGGTCAGAGAGAATAAATAGGAAACAGGAAGCAATCAGACAACACCTGAGGGATGCTGCTGGCTCATAAATTAAGCAGCGCCTTGTCCAGAACAGCATGGCTAACAACCAACCTGCTCAAGTGTAAGCCACACTGGACTCTGACTCTTAACTGACTGCCTGTGATCTTGAACCTTGCCTTTGGCTTCGTGACCTCATCTTTGGATTTCCCCGTTGAACTGTTGATTTGACTTGTTGTCTCTCTGTGATTGACTCTTAAGACTCAACTGCATTTACTCTTTGTGTCTGGCTTCTAGAGTGACTTTGCTTACTGGTAAGCTGACTAAAACCCAGCTACTCCCTTTGAACTGTGGAAGCTGATTTATTGCTTCTCTGCAGCCTCCTCTGAGCAGTACAGGACACTTTTAACTGTTTTTAAGAAACTGTTTAATTGGTCTGGCTGGCATCCTAGTAAGTTATGAGCCACTTATGCATTCATAACTGCTTGGTATTCATGTTTCCATTTGTTGCACTATTGCCACTATCTCAAATGGCCTCCCAGAATTGACCTTAACAGCTAGCAGCTGAACCAAGCAATGGAGGCCTGTTCTTCTGGCAATTGGGGTGCAGCAGGATGGTGTTTCCAGCTTCCTCCCACCAGCAATCTGCAGTGTGACAATCAGAAGCAGGACTCCTGTCAGAAATCCCTCCTCAAATGGCTGGTGGAAGGGGATGGAGACATCATCCTGATGCGTCAACAGAACAGCCCTCCCTTGCTCAGTGTGGCTGGTGGCTGTTAAGGTAGGTTTGGAAGTCAGATTAGGAAGTGATACTAGTTTTCTTAACTAGGACTTTGATGTAGGATCTTGGCCTCTGTTTTTAAATAAGATTTTACCTGTTTATATTTAATATTGAAAATAAAGTTTTTATCTGTTGTACATTACCTCAGGGGCCCTGGAAGATTAATAGGCAAAAGTAAATGCTATAAACAAACAAAGTTATAACAAATTCCTTTAAATCTCACTCACAGGGGTGTTTTTATCTACAAGCAAAAAACAGCTGGAACTTTTTTTAAAAAAAGACTCAACAAATCTATTGATTCTGGCCATTAGGTTATTAAAAACTGATGTTTTTCTCTTGAGTCAGTTGTCCCCATTCAAAGGAAATCAACATTTCTTTGAGTGGTGAACATTGGAGTTCATGGGTCAGAAAAATCCCTTGCCCTACAAGAAGTGTTAGTTTTATTTTATTTTATCTGAATGTGGCTGGCATTCTGTTTGGTATTTATGGTGTCATAAGCCAGACTTATGACATCATAACTTTTTGAATTCATTTTTGCAGTCATTGCACCAGTGGAATAACCATGAGTGCCTTCAAAACCCACCTTAGAAGCTCCACCAACACAGGGGCTTCCAATGCACTGGGCAGCAGGGTGGTGAATGAAGGACTGTCCTTGCAGCTAGCTGTCAGAAAGTACCTCACTGCTGGGAGAGGGGTGGACACTTCTTCACTTCCCCAGCACCCTGGTAATCTCTGTGTTGGTGGCATTGCCTAGCTTCTAAGGTGGGTTGGGGGGTAATAAAAATGTAATGACAACAATGGAGCTCCACTATTGTAGCTTTGTCTCCTGATACAGGATCTCAGCCTGTATTTCACTTTCATTGCACCTTTCATTTCCATACTCTGGGTGTTTGGCTCTCACTGGAATCTTCACAATTTTAGCAGAAAGCCATTTTCTCTGTCCATCATTTATTGTTTTGATGCTGGGTATTTCTGACCTCCTGGAATAGGGAAGCTGAGATCCAACTTGCCCAGCGGCCCACAATTCTCTAGTGCCTACCAATAAGAAAATCACTTCTCAGCCTCAGCTATCCTCACAAATCAGCTACCTGGCAAAGTGCTAGTAATGCCAGCATGAATTAATTATGTTTCTCTCTATGGGCTTCAGTTACACATGTTCTGCTTTATCTTAACACCAGCAGCACAGCTGCCTTCTCCCTGAAGATGAGCACACTTGGCCTTTTTTTCAACCTTGTGGCTCTTCCTTTACTCGCTGAGGTTTGTGTACAGCTGATCTAACTGTTTACATGTTGGAAATGTCAGATAAGGGGCCCAGCTTCCCCACTGACTATGACCATGATTCAGAACCCAATGGGACTTACTTCACAACAGGGGCATGGGAAGCTTGCACTGTGTTGACCTAGGCAGTGAGCCCCTCACAGGACAAAGTGTGACTTGACGAAACCTGGTGTTTTTTTTTTTAATACTTGCCCCAAAGGAACCATAGCAAGGGCCCGACACAATACTTTCTGGTAAGGCTTTCTCTGGTTTTAACATTGCAACTGAAGACCAAAGCTGGGAGAAAGTGCCTCTGTTGTTGTTCTTTTGGACTATATGGCTGGCTGGGGAATTCTGAAAGTTGTAGCCCAAAAAAGAGGGTAACTTTTTCCCAGCTTTGCTGAGGTGTCAACTTATTTAAGACAGGAACCAACCCTGCAAGGGAGCTGTATACATGCCAACCAATGGGAGTGCAGGTGGACAGTTAGATTGACAGGAAAACAAGAAAGGTTTTTGGTTGATATGAATATGTGGATCTACGTATATTCACATGCATGCTGGGAAGAAAAAACGCAGCTGCTGCAGTCATGTGACCTAAAATAATCCATTACAATGAACACATGGACATGATAGAAACACTGTTTGGTACCAATGTGACTTTAGGTGGGGGGAAATGTGTGGCTTTCAAGACCAATTTGAGTTCAGATTAAAATGGGTGAATGTGACGTTAATGGGGTCAAGCCGGGGCAGGATGCTGTACAGAGGAGCTGGGATATAGCCCTCATTTATATTCAGCCAAAGATGCCATAAATATCCAGGGCATCTGAAGGATTTAAACCCAGAGGTGCTACCACTAGACTTCTGACAGCTTGGGGAGATGTGGGGGGACGGAACACTACATTCTTGTTTCTTTTTAGAACTATTAATGAGTAGTTGTTATGTACTGAAGACTTTTCATCTGAGGCAGTCCATGGTCTGAGCAGAAGGATAACTCACTTAGATAGGTGAGGTACACTCCCTACTCATACCATGAGCCATTAAGGTCCTAAACTTACACGTACACACACACACACACACACCCCATGTCCAGAGCAGTGCCTCCAAAGCTTCTTGCTCTTTATGGAATGGAACTAGAGGAAATTAACCTGCAAATCTAGATCTGCATCAAAATGGGGAAGTGAGCTGTACACCATCTTTGTGGCATGGTTCAAGTCCATGGTTCATTGGTTGAGCGAAGGCATTCCTTTAGCATAACAGTGCTAAAACGCACTTATTTCTAATGGGATGGCTCAGCCAACATGTCTTCTCATGTGTGAGGAACAGAAATGCAACAAATCATTCAAAATGAATGCATCAGTGTTGAACATTTAGCATAGTTGATGCTGAACCCAGAACTGGTGCTTCCTTGGTGCAACTTTAGAAATGGAAGGATTTGGTTCTCAGACAATGGACTTCATATTACATTCTTTAATGAAGAGCAAAAGCAGAGACCTGATATGCTTTCCCAGCAACATATGTCACTGAGCACACAGAGAAGCCTTTTCATTTTGTGTTTGGGCTTCATTCCAGCTGCATTGAGATGCAATACACAAACCTGGTGGAGATGATTTCACAGATTACACTTGACAGATCTATGCCTGATAGGAGGTCAAAGCATGAGGCTTGAAGCCGGTTATCCCCAGGGCATCTTGGAAAGATTGTCACCAGCTTTGCCCTTGCAGCAAGCGTTCTTTTGATGCCAAGTGAGCAACTGAGCTTGACATCATCATTCTACATACACAACTTGGCAGATAGGCCTTGGGTGAGTCCTGAAGCAGCTGTGGGCTTATGCAGTGTTTATCTGCTGGACTCGCTCTCTGTTCCCTTATGTCGTGTGAGAGAACCGCATATTTACACCAAACTGCTCAGTGAGGTCAACTCTACGGACATATCAAGTAGTCTGTGATAAGCAATTACATTCTGCGGCAAAGGATGTTGCTCCATCCGCTGACCTTAGGACAACCTGTTAAAAGCCCTTTGTCATGTTCCATGAAATAAATCTGGCATGATGATTCTTATGTCTTTATTGCTTTATTAAACATTGGGTTCATTTCATTTTAGGAATCTCCCAATTGTCAGCTTTCTCCAGCAAGCATGTGGCTTTTCTGGGTTGCCAGAAAAGAGGCAACCACATGACGGCATGACGGTCACCCACAAGCCAGGTTTAATTGTTTAATTGTTTAACAATTAACAATTAATTGTTAATTGTGCCAGCTTCCATGTTGTTTGGTCCTAAGCCAAACTAGCAGAATTTACATGTAGGAACAGCAACTGTTAAAAGACAACCAGCACTTTAAACAAGAGGACTATTTTATTTAAAAATGAAAGAGGAATTAGCAAGCAGCATACATTGGTTCACATATTTACAAATAAAAGACAGATACAAAGAAGATTTAAGGTCAGAACGGTTTGAACAGAAAGAGAATGACCTGGATAAAGCTAGCTGGGGCCTAAAGAAAAATAAGATAGCCAAATTATACAAATTTGGGAGTTGGGATATGACCAAATTAAAGAATCCACGATAAAATGGGCATCAGATTGTGACTACAATATAGAATTAGAAGCCTGGGGAAACACCAGGGGGAAAACTAACAAATTCACATTTTACCAGCATTTAAAAGTAAACTACTTTAAAATTGCCCACAGATGGTATTATACTCCAATAAAATTAGAAACATTTTCAAGACCACTAACACCAAATGCTGGAAATGTTAAGAATCTTCACTGTAAACACGTGAAAAAATTCTGGACAACAATTCATAAATGTATCAGTGACATTCTGCATATCCAGTTCCCTATGAGGCCTGATATCTATCTATTAAATATGACAAATTCTCTAAGGAAAGAAGATGAGAAAACCCATTGGAGATTACTGTTCTATATGGTCTCAGCAGCTAGGCTATATATTGCTCAAAGTTGGAAAGATAAAGACATGCCAACATTAGATGACTGGCTGCTGAAAATGGCTGAGATGGCCATTAAGGACAAACTAACATTTGAATTGAGACAAAAACATGTGGGTCAGGTAGATAAAGAGTGGAAATTGGTAGGTGACTTTTGGGGGGGAAAGGTGGTCAATTTGCATACAATAAAACCCAAAGATTAAGAGTTACACAGATATTCAAAGTAAACATGAGAAGGGAACTGAAGGTTAAGTTATTAAGTAAGTTATTCTTAAAGGAGACAGAACAATGTTGCTATAAAATGTATTTTATATAATGTTTATTATATAATGTACTTAAAATAGTTTTTAATAATGGAGCAAACAACATAAAAGTGAGTTGAATACAAAGTCGAATTTAACATTTCACAACAAATATCCTAGTGGTCTCAAAGAATGACATGGAAATCAGATTTGAAGATTCATGGTTAAAGGGACATAGGAATGTAAACAATATTCAGAGCATATTGAATACAATGTGCTTAAGGATCAAATCACATGATCATAAATGTAAGCTACTATTTTATGAACCAATAAAAGATTAAAAAAAAAAAAGACAACCAGCAGTTACAATGGTAGAATAATGGTAGGGAGCACACAACTCCTTTGTTGCAATAGCTCCATTGGCTGCTGGTCTGTTTCTGAGCACAATTCATAGTGCTGGTTTTGACCTATAAAGCCCTATACAGCATGGGTCCAGGTTATTTGAAGGGCTGCCTCTCCCTATATGAGCTTAGTAGAGGTTTAAGATCATCTGGGGAAGCCCTTCTCCCTGTCCCACCACCTTCTCAGGCTCATTTGGTGGGAACAAGAGACAGGGCTTTCTCGGTGGCTGCTCCTAAACTTTGAAACTCCCTCCCCAGAGAGGTCAGGATGACCCCATCCTTGATTTCCTTCCAGCAGTAGGTTAAGACATTTTTATGCTGCCGGGTTTTAATGAACTAACAAGGGCTGGACTTGTAAGGCAATGCAGTGTGCAGTGCAATTTTTTTAAAAAATGTAAGTGTTTTAAAAGGCATTTTAATATTTTTGCTATTAACAGCAACAACAACAACAGTTATTCTTGATGGCAGGTACTTCTACCATGACCCATTTCACTCCCAAGTTTGCTGCATCCTTCAGTGGTGAATCAGATGTTTGAAGAAGCATCTTCACAACCACCTCTTGCTTGTAATTTAATTATTATTATTATTTATTTATTTATTTATTTATACCCCGCCCCTCTGTTAAAAACAATTGGGGCAGCTTACAAAAATTAAAATACAAATGCAGATTAAAATCCCTAAACACCACCCACCCCCACCCACCCCCATAAAAAGATATTAAACCAATATATATTAAAAACAACTAATCTAAAATCACATTAAAAAAAAATAAATATCCAGCAGACTAAAAGAGGCCAGGAGCTCCTGAGGTCGGGATCTAATTAGGAAAGGCCTGCCAAAAGAGATCTGTCTTTAGTACTTTTTTAAAGCTACTCAGATTCATCATCTGACAGATCTCATTCAGCAGGCCATTCCATAATTTGGAGGTGATTACGGAAAAGGCCCTCTGGGAGGTTGCAGACAGCCTAGATTTTTGTGGCTGAAGCAAATTCCTCCCAGAGGACCGGAGTGTGTGGGGAGGATTGTATGGGAGGAGGCGGTTCCAAAGATAAGTTGGACCCAAGCCATTTAGGGCTTTAAAGGTAATAACCAATACCTTTTACTGGGCCTGGAAACTGATAGGCAGCCAGTGGAGAGATTTTAATACTGGAATTATATGGTCTCTCCGAGATGTTCCTAAGACCACTCTGGCTGCCATATTTTGTACCAACTGAAGTTTCCGGACCAAGCATGAGGGTAGCCCCATGTAGAGGACATTGCATAAATCCAGTCAAGAGGTTACCAGCGCGTGCACCACAGTCCCGAGGTCCCTTACTTCCAGGAAAGGGCGCAGCTGGCGTATCAGCCAAAGCTGATAACAGGCATTCCTAACTGTCGCATTTACCTGATTCGTCATCTGCAGCGATGAATCAACGAGCACCCCCAGACTGCGAACACAGTCCTTAACGGAGAGTGTGACCCGCTGGAGGTTGCAACCCAACTCCTGGTTTTGGGGCCGCTACCATGAGCACCTCCATTTTGTCCAGATTTAATCTCAATCTGTTTTTCCTCATCCAGCCCATTACTGCTTTAAGACAGTCATTAAGAGGAGAGATGCCATCAGAATTCGAGGCCGATGATCGGGACAAGGAGAAATAGATCTGGGTGTCATCAGCGTACTGATAACATCCAGCCCCACAACTCTGAATAATCTCACCCAGCGGCTTCATATAGATGTTAAACAACATTGGGGACAGGGTGGCGCCTTGCGGAATGCCACAAGTAAGCTCCTTTCTGCTGGAGCAGCTGTCCCCGAGCAGCACCCTCTGGGACCTGCCCGAGAGGAAGGATCAGAACCACTGGAGTGCAGAGCCTCCAATTCCTAACCTACTCAGGCGATCCAAGAGGATGCTATGATCTATCATATCGAAAGCCACTGAGAGGTCCAAAAGCACCAACAGGGTCACACAACCCCTGTCGATGCGTAGATGCAGGTCATCTGTCAAGGCAACCATGGCAGTCTCAACTCCAAATCCTGTCCTAAAGCCAGTTTGAAATGGGTCTAGATAATCGGTTTCATCCAAGACCACTTGGAGTTGAAGCACAACTGCCCTCTTGATAACTTTGCTCAAGAATGGTAACATAGAAACCGGCCTATAGTTGTTCATGTCCTGGGGGTCCAGGGAAGGTTTTTTCAGGAGCAGCCTAATGGCCGCTTCCTTTAAACAGGATGGAACACACCCTTCTCTGAGGGATGCATTGATGATGTCCTTAAGGAACACCATCAAGGCACCCACCCCCCGGATGGCCAGCCATGAAGGGCAAGGATCGAGAGGGCAGGTCGTCTTCCTCACCCTACCAAATAGCTTGCCCACATCCTTGGTTCTCATGGATTGAAATTGATCCAGTAAACTTACATCGAGGGAGTTGCTGGACACCTCATCAATTGTTTCTGTCAAAATACTGGCATCTAAGTCGGCTCTTATACGAGAGATTTTATCTGCAAAGAAGTTGTTAAATGCATCACAGCAGGCCTTTGTTGGGTTAAGCAACAGGTTCTGCACAGGAACCCAATGGAAAATTGGATATTGTGAGACTTCCTTGCATATTCATTGCAGCTGCTGCAGCTGTTGAACATATGGTAAACTGTTTATGCTGTTACCCAAAGAGGTGGGGGTCCATGGGGAGTCCACCCATGATCAGTTATTAGCTGGGGAAATTATTATAGCTAAAATGGAAGGCAGCAAGAGGCCGGGTAACTTTGGGACCTTTGCACCTTTGTATACCAACACTAACTGCAAAGGAGTCCAGTTAAAGTAAAATAAATGTTTTTTATTGAAAATAATACAGAGGTTACGCATGCATGCAAAACATGTTAACACGAATCAGACAAAGCTAACAAAGAGTTTAAGGCAGAAATGTTGGATAGAGGGGTAGATTTGGGAAATAAGGCAATAAATACCGGTCCTGAAGAGCAGAGAACTCAGAAGGAAGACTGAGGGTGGCACTGAAGTCTGATCTCGGGGCACACTGACTGATAGAGTGGCAGGGTATCGTCCACATGGTACATCTTGATATTGTCTGAGGACTAATATTTATACTGTATTTCGTGTCCTGAAGGGCATTTGGGCTTAGAACAAATCTTAGATGGGTTTACCACTGTTTAAACGAAGGAAACCAAAACTCTGCTGATTGCTTTTAATGGCTGAGAGAAATAAATTGATGGGTTTATGACAACCTTCACATTGTAGGGCAGGAGAGGGTGCAGAGGAATATTTCCTGAGGATAAGGATTGCTTTGGTCACTTGTTTGTTTGTGATGTGTGACTCATTAGATGGGTGGGGCTGAGGTGACCAAGAGGGGATTAGCACATACCAGCTTAATGGTGTTGTTTACTAGGAGCTTTGCTTAATCCTATCTTGGGTGTGTCTGCTGGTATTTTTCCATGACACTTTCCTCAGGTCCTGGTGACCTCCATCTGACCTCACATTTGGTCCACCCAGTCTACTAGACCCCGTGAAGTGTCTTAATATTGCTGATTATGAAATATTATAGGGAGGGGTGCAGGGCATGGTAACAATGAAATTGCTTCATCATGCATGGTACTGATAATGGTGAACCTGTGAAAATCAAGTTTTTTTAATGTACCAAGTATTTAGCTTGTGTCATAGATCATATATTTGTTTGATCATGACACAGAGCAAGTGAACCTGCACCCTACAATCCATTCTAACAGAAAATCAGGAAATATAATGGTGTTATTTATAGCCAGCATTTACAGTCGTCCCTTCACATTCGCGGGGGTTCCGTTCCGCGGACCCCCGCGAATGTGAAAAAACCGCGAATAACGACACCCCTCCCGCCTCCCTCCCCAGGCCTTCGCGGGGCCTTCCTAGGCCCCGCGAAGGTCTCCCCGGCCCTCCCTCCCTCCCTCCCCAGGCCTTTGCGGGGCCTTGCTAGGCCCCGCGGAGGTCTCCCCGGCCCTCCCTCCCGCCCTCCCCAGGCCTTCCTGGGGCCTCCGGAGCGTCCCCGGAGGCCCCAGGATCGCCTCCCCAGCCCTCCCCACCCCATCCCCAGGCCTTTCTGGGGCCTCCGGAGCGTCTCCGGAGGCCCCAGGATCGCCTCCCCACCCCTCCCCACCCCGTCCCCAGGCCTTCCTGGGGCCTCCGGAGCGTCTCCGGAGGCCCCAGGATCGCCTCCCCACCCCTCCCCACCCCGTCCCCAGGCCTTCCTGGGGCCTCCGGAGCGTCTCCGGAGGCCCCAGGATCGCCTCCCCAGCCCTCCCCACCCCATCCCAAGGCCTTCCTGGGGCCTCCGGAGCGTCTCCGGAGGCCCCAGGATCGCCTCCCCAGCCCTCCCCACCCCGTCCCCAGGCCTTCCTGGGGCCTCCGGAGCGTCTCCGGAGGCCCCAGGATCGCCTCCCCAGCCCTCCCCACCCCGTCCCCAGGCCTTTCTGGGGCCTCCGGAGCGTCTCCGGAGGCCCCAGGATCGCCTCCCCAGCCCTCCCCACCCCGTCCCCAGGCCTTCCTGGGGCCTCCGGAGCGTCTCCGGAGGCCCCAGGATCGCCTCCCCAGGCCTTCATGGGGCCTCCGGAGCACCTCCGGGGGCCCCGTGGACGCCTCCCTGGGCCTCCCCGCTCCCTCTATGTCTTTTCACGGGGCCTCTGGAGGCCCCGTGTCGCGGTTTTGGGGGGGCCCGGGGGGGCCCTCCCAAAACCGCGAATAACCGAAACCGCGAATGTCAAGTTCGCGAATGTGGAGGGACAACTGTACTCTGAGCAGAGAGCCAATATGGTGTAGTGGTTTGGATATTGGACTACGACTCTGGAGACTAGCCATGAAAAGCTAGTGATCTTGGACAAGTCACACTCTCTCAGCCTTGGAGGGAGGAAATGGCAAATCCCCTCTGAACAAATCTTGTCAGGGAAACCTGTAATAGATTTGCCTTAGGGTCACCATAAGAAACAACTTGAAGGCTCACAACAACAACATTTACTCTGAGAGTAATATGGAGGGAGTGGAGTACTGAGAAATCATGACATAGAGCTCACAAAGGGTGGGCAATCAGTGGCTACTAATCACAATATATTTTTCAGCATTGCATACCATAAAGCACAAATTCTGCTGTGTTACAACCAGGAGTATATGCCTTTGGGTATACTGTTTTATATTTCTATTCTGACTTTTCTTGGATTCTCAGTAACTTTGATTCCATCTACTCCCTCCATGGGGAGCAGGATATCATAGGCCTTTAACTCCATCAGCTCTCAAGGAAGTGCCAAGCCAAACAATCATGTAAAGCAGTTTATTTGCTCTGGTACTTAACAATAAACATAAGTTCCTCCAGCACTACCACCTGAAATGGGTTCACGACAGGCCCTCAGAGCTGGACTCCCAGCACTCAGATAGACCAACAAGCTTTAAATTGCTTGGGGATGCATTGGTGGCTACAAAGTAACTTGTTGCAGCATCTCTCCTGGACTTTTCTCCCTCTCGCTTTTCCTAGGTAAGGCCATATCTTCTGAGGGGATGGTAGATTGTTCTTCCTTCCCTTGCCTGGGCTTTCTTCCAGAACTGTCCTCCAAGGATAAGTCCAGCACCCCTTCCAGAGGCTAGCTGCCCCCATTTCCATAGTTGAATCACCCCACTCCTTTGCCTGTTGAACTTCTGCTTTCTCCCTGCTACTTGTTAATTCCTCTTCCGTGTGGCTATTTACCTTCTCTTCATTACTGGTTAGCCCTGCATTTAAGAGTTTCCTCAATTTGGGAGAAACAGCAGAGAAGGAGGTAGGTAGCATGACAGTCCCTGATACCCTCTCACAGTAACCCAGCAAGGCGTATCTAACAGTCAAAAGAGAGCAAGGACAGGGTCAATGTCAGTGAATTAAATGAAGGGAAATCACTTAAGCAATTGAAACTACAGAAGGCAAGCAATTAAAATAAAGCTTTGGCCAGGTTCCATGTATGACTTTTTGCCACTCCTAAGAGTTTTACAATCAAACAAGTGATCTTGCGACACACCCTGTTCAGAAAAGGGCACCTCCTATACTTGAGCACCCCCTATCTTCTGGTGTCATCCTGGATGGCTTCAGCAAGGGAAAGTACATGCTGATGAATCACAAATATCTTGTGCAACATGATATCTTACTTTAAAAATGATTCAGAACTAAAGCTGAGGAGTTAATGCTCATGCAAACCACTACATCACTCTTTGTGACATCTTACTTTCCTCTGAACATAATAGACCCAGAACCAGTTCTTGTTTACTTTACAGATTTTGTGGGGGCTTTCATGGAAATATAAGGACCAGACATTATTATAGTTCTTCTGTAGTCTGAGTAACACATCATTCTTGGTGTTTCCAGCCACATATTCATTTAGTTGGGAAATTCCAATAATGACCATTCATAGTGGAATATTTTACAGCTCAACACTGCATACTGAATTCATGTTAGTGAACTTCTACAATATCTTCTATCTACTCCAATATATAATGCAGCAAAATCTATGATCAAGATGCAGCAAAAAAAAATCTATGTGTGTATATAAGGAACCATATATTTAATGTGAAGGTAAGATTCCTGTGACTTTTTTTTTTAAGGCAAAGCCAAAAGAGGAAAACAGCCATGTTATGTTCCCTCCGCTCTATATTTTCTTTCCCTATCCCCTATCTTCCACTGTACAATTGCAGCACTATGATTCCACTTTAACTGCCAGGGTGGCATCATATAGAATCCTGTGATTTGCAGTTCAGGTGGGGTATTTAGAATTCTTAGCCACAGTATTCTTAAGTCTTACCATACTACAAACCACAGGACTCCACAGGATGCAACTATGGCAGTGAAAGTGGAATCGTAGTGCTATAATTGGGAAAGGGTCTCTGGTTTCCAGGCAATATGTGCACAGGGTCTTTTAACAAACTGACATTTTCAAATGAAAAGCTCTGAAACTGGTAACAGGATTACTAGCGACTTTCTGACAGACATGTGTCTTCCCACAAAGCTGTGCTCTGACCAGTCTGAACCTCCCAGAGAGTAAGCCTGAATGGAGAGAACATGAACCACACCACAGCAATTTGGTCTTTGCATGGCATGATAGTATGAGGTCAGCACACAAGCCACATCCTGGCATTTTAGCTTTTTAATCATTCTGGTGGGATTTCCGCCTACGCTGTCATGTGTGTCCTTCCGCTGTTGATGGGGGGGGGGGGAGAACCAATAAAGTTCTGATATCAGACTAATGCCAACCTACTGAACTATATCAATGGCTGAAAGAACAGAGTGCTGATCTGGCCTAAATCTTTCTATGGCATGTACCCCCATAAGGCCCCATAAGGCCCATAAGTTCTCCCACAAGAAAAATCAAGACTGGTTTGATGAAAACAACCAAGAGATCCAGGAGCTGTTAGCAAATAAGAGAACTGCTCACCAGGCATACCTCGCCCAGCCAACTTGCCATGGAAGAAAAGCAGCTTTCTGTCTCACATGTAGTAAACTTCAACAAAAACTCCAAGACATACAGAACAAGTGGTGGATCAATTTAGCAAAAAAGACACAACACTGTGCAGATCTGGCTGATCTTAGCAGATTTTATGAAGCTCTTAAAACAGGGTTTGGACCTACTTATCAGGTCCAAAGCTCCTTATACAGTACAGATGGTCAAACATTAATTACTGATAAAACCTCCATCCTGAATCGATGGGCTGAACATTTTCAAAGTCTCTTTACTGCCAACCGAGTAGTCCAAGGTTCAGCTATCCAACATATCATACAAAAACCAATGAAAAATGAATTGGACATAGCTCCCACTTTGGAAGACACCTTTAAAGCCATACAGCAGATGAAAAACGGCAAGGCAGCTGGGATTGATAGAATCCCACCTGAAGTTTGGAAACACGGAGGTCATGTACTCCATGATAAATTCCACAAACTCCTTGTGAATTGCTGGGGAAAAGGGGAACTGCCATCAGATCTCCAAGATGCACTCATCATCACCCTGTACAAGAAAAAAGGAACAAAATCCAATTGCTCAAACTATCAAGGCATAACACTGCTCTCTTTTGCTGGAAAAGTCCTTGCAAGGATACTTCTGAACAGATTAGTTCCTGCTATTGCAGAAGAACGTCTTCCTGAAAGCCAATGTAGCTTCAGGGCCATTAGGAGTACTACAAATATGGTATTTGCCCTTAGACAACTACAAGAGAAATGTAGAGAACAGAACAAGGGTCTCTATGTAACATTTGTCGACCTCACCAAAGCCTTCGACACTATGAGTAGAAAAGGTCTGTGGTAGACCCTGGAAAGGCTAGGACAGTGATGGCGAACCTATGACACACGTGTCAGCACTGACACGTGTAGCCATTTGGGTTGACACGCAGCCGTAGGCCACTTTTGGGAGGGTGGAGGAAAGTGGCGGGCAGGGCTACAAAGCCCTGATTGCCACTTTAGGGAGGTGGGGGTGGAGCATTTAGTCCTCAGAAAGGCTGGGTAAGGCGGCATGCGGGAGTCTGCCTGGCCTCTCCCTGGCCTTCCTGAGGGTGCTCTGAGGCTTCAACGCCCCGGAGCCACCTCGGAAAGGCTGGGTAAGGCGGCAGGCGGGCAGGAGGGACCCTGCCTGGTCTCTCCCCGGCCTTCTTGAGGGAGCTCCAAGGCTTCGAAGCCCCAGAGCAGCCTCAGGAAGGCCGCAGAAGGCGGTGGGAGGGAGTCTGCCCAGCCTCTCCCTGGCCTTCCCGAGGGGGCTCCAGGGCTTTGAAACCCCGGAGCCACCTTGGGAAGGCCGAAGAACGTGACAGGAGAGCAGGAGGGAGTCTGGCCGGCCTTGCCCCAGGCTTCCCGAGGGGGCTCTGGGGACTGAGAGCCCCATATAACCTCTTTGGGAAGGTTGGGAGGGGTGGAAGGAGTGTGGCATAGAGGCTTTTCAGCCACCCCACCCTCCCAAAGCTGCAACAAGGTTTAGAAAGCTCAATAGCAGCTTTGGGAAAGGTAGGGGGGCTAAAAAGCACCTTCCCCACCAACTCCCCACTCTCCCGGGGCTTGGCTCTCCCCACCCAAATAGAGCCAAGTCCCAGGAGAGCAGGGAATTGAGCACCTGAGTTGCTCAGCAAGCACTCTGTTTAAATCAGCTCCTCTCCCTTGAGTGGGAGGGAGAGAAGCTGATTTAAATGGGGTGCTTGCTGAGCATACCACGAATAATCAAAACCGCAAGAGAGTGAAAGCTGTGAATGTGGAGGGGCAACTGTATATATTTATGTTATTTAAACAATAAATATTGTGAAATAATGTTTTTTCCTCAAAGTGACACACCACCCAAGTTTCGCTCAGTTTTTTGGCGAAGTTTGACACACCAAGCTCAAAAGGTTGCCCATCACTGGACTAGGATGTCCCCCCCAATTCCTTAAAATGATTATCTTGCTACACGAGGGCCAGCATCGTCAAGTCAGATATGGCGATGCTCTTTCAGAGCCCTTTCTAATAACTAATGGAGTGAAGCAAGGTTGTGTTCTTGCTCCAACTTTATTTAAATCTTCTTTAGCATGCTCCAAACGGCTACAGCAGAGCTCGAAGAAGACGGCATCTATATACATTACTGTATGGATGGTAGCTTGTTTAACTTAAGCCGTCTGAGGGCCCACACTAAGACTCTAAACTATCTAGTCCGTGAGCTGCTCTTCGCCGATGATGCTGCCCTTGTTGCCCACACAGAAGCAGCTCTGCAGCGCCTAACATCCTGCTTCGCAACAGCTGCAGAGCTGTTTGGGCTGGAAGTCAACTTGAAGAAAACAAGTTCTCTACCAGCCTGCACCACAGGACGAACACTATCATCCCCACATTGCCGTAGGCAAATCTGTACTTAAGTCCGTTCAGCAGTTCACCTACCTGGGAAGCATCATCTCCTCAGATGCCAAGATTGATAAAGAGATCGATCACAGATTAGCAAAGGCATATAGTACATTTGGAAGACCTTACAAAAGAGTCTGGAGTAGCAAACACCTGAGGCGAAGCACAAAAATCAATGTGTATAGACCCATTGTACTGTCTATTCTCCTTTATGGATCTGAAACATGGGTCACCTATCAGAAACACTTATGACTCCTCGAACGCTTTCATCAGCGCTATATACGCACAATCCTAATATACACTGGACTGACTATGTGATGAATGTTGCTGTCCTTGAGCAAGCAGGGATCACCTGCATTGAGGCCATGATATTGAGAACACAACTGCGCTGGGCAGGGCACATGTCTAGGATGCAGGACCATCGCCTCCCAAAAATAGTACTCTACGGTGAACTCGCCACGGGTCAGCATAAGAGGGGCACTCCAAAAAAGTGATACAAGGACTCCCTGAAACAACATCAGGCTTGGCCAAATTGATCACCAACAATGGTGCGCCCTGGCCTCACATCGGGAGGCATGGAGACACACTATCCACAAGAGAAACGACAATGCAGAAAGAATCACAACCTGGAAACATCACCCAAGGAGACCTTCTGCTGTGCTTTCTGCAACCGGACTTGTTTATCTCGGATTGACCTTTTTAGTTATCAGTGCGCTTGCAGAAAGCACGGGATGAGTCCTTCCTGAATCTTTGTTTGCGAAGAAAAGCCAGAGAGAGAGAGACCCCCATTAAGGCCCTGCACAAATTAAACACCACATCTAAGAGCATGCATGCATTGGGCCACATGTTAGAAGCCCACTTGGCAGTGAATTTCCAAAATGTGCAATTCATCCCACATGACTGTACAAGTGATAATGTGCAAAATTCCCAAGACATTAAAGACATTGATATAGTGGTAAATTTTGAAATGCAGGCACTCATTATGACAGTCCCCACAAGCACCACATCCCTCAGGAGAAGTCCAAAACCAGTTCTAGCAGTTTTCATCTATGCAAGGAGCAAGCTTTCTTTCTTTCTTTCTTTCTTTCTTTCTTTCTTTCTTTCTTTCTTTCTTTCTTTCTTTCTGTTGTTGTTAAGCAAATGGGGCTGACTTGTTTGTTCAAAACCAAGTGACCCCAAAATACTTCACATTACAACCAGGGCAGCTTATAACAATACACTATTGCTATGAAAATACATACAGAGAGAGAGAGAGGACTTTTTCAAATGGGGAATAAAACCCCTGTTGAGGTTGGGAGGAAGACGGCACTGTCTCTCTTACAGCGCTCAGTTTCATACGACTCCGTCCTCCTCTGAACCTTCCCCCCTGCTTCCTCTGTGCCGGGGGAGAAATACGCCACTTTTTATTGATGGGGGTTCTCTGTTAAGAAAAGCAATGTGTTTCTCCCACCCTCGACACAGGAGAAGGTTGGGAGGAGGACAGTGTCGTATAAAATGGAGCACTGTAAGCAAGACAGTGCCGTCCTCCTCCTGACTTCAACAGGGGGTTTATTCCCCATTTGAAAAAGTCCACACATTCCACCATATAAGACTGAAGTTGGTTCTTTATTCCCAGCTCCTTGTTTGTGTGAAACTTTGAAACACAGCTTAAACATGCAGCTGCTTTGGGACATTCACCTAAACCACAAATCATGTTTTGTAGGCTGCCCTAAATCATACAGCTCTAGAACCAGGAGAGGGTTCTCTATCAGATGCCATCGATGCTCATTTTGCCCAAAGCATTATGTAGGCACAGAGTGCTGCCAAGCATGCCAACCCAAGCCACAAATGTACATTGAGATTGAGATAAGAAAGAATAAGAAACTGCTTCTCTAGAACTCCATCCCAGATCATGCAGTTCTAAAACCAGGAGAGAATCATCCCAGATCATGCACTTCTAAAACCAGGAGAGGATCATCCCGGATCATGCAGTCCTAAACCCAGCTGGTATCAACAACCATCCAGCCCAAAGCTCTATATTCAGAGCACTGTCAAGCATGCCAACCCAAGCCACTAATGCAAAAACAGGTAGGAACAAATACAGATCTGCTTCTCTACATCCCTCAGAAAGCTGTGGATGATCTCAAATCATGTGTCTGGAAAACCAGGAGGGGTCTTCTGTAATCTGGCATTGACACTCCCCTGGCCGAGAGCTCTATGTTTATGCAGGGTGCTGCCAAGTGTATAGAGATCTGCATTAGTGCACTTGGCAGCACCCTATATGTACCTAGAACTTTGGGTCAGGTAGATGTCTATGGCATCTCATAGAGTAGCCTCTCCTGGTTCTAGGAAAGCATGATATGAGGTGACCCACAGCTTTTTTTGAAAGGAGTGGAGATGTTGGGAAACACTTGAGTGTTTAAGTCGCATGATGATATTTCATGAAAACAAGGAACTGGGGATAAAGAACCAACTTCAGGCTTGTCTAAGTCATGAAGATTCCAAATAAACTCACAGGGGACAGGGAAACCTGATGACATCATCATCCGTACTAATCAAACCATCTCCATGCTTTGTCCTTGTGAGTCCTAGCTTTACAACATCACCGCATAAAACTGTCCTTAACTTTTGCTTTTTTTAAAAAAAAAAATGATTTTATCCATTTTCCAGAGTCCAGAGTATGGGAAGCAAATCCAATTCCACTTGGCACTAGACGGGTCTCAGTGGGAGCTTTATGACTTCCATTAAAAATGGTACAGATAAAGTGAAAGAGGACAACCAACATGATACAGAAGGTAGAGTGATATACTGTATATGTTTATATGCACACACAAATTCATTAAAGGAGGGATAGTGTTAGCTGTCGGGGAGCAAAGAGCTGGCATGGCAGAACAATAAACCTGCAAACACACAAAATTAAAATGTGTAAAAATCATAGATATGGCAAGACTAGAAAATGACTGAAAACATTCTTAATTTTTTAAAATGTAACTTCCAGCTAGTAGGATATTGGGCAATAGAAGCTCCAAAGGGATATGCAGAACCCATCTATACAGGGGGGAGGGGATGGAGTACCTTGTAGTAATGCCATTTCGCCGCAGCAGCGACATGTCTTAACCATGTTTTGTCTTAACAGTGTTTTTGGCCTCAGAAACCCCCATAAGCTTTGCATGCCAGATGGTGGCCGTGAGTGATTTACTCATGTTAGTTCTTCGCTGCCACTGAACTTTTTTTTTTTTAAGTCATGTAAGGTGTGCTGGAGTGATATAGTGATTTTTCAATTTAACAGGAAAGCAAAACAAAATAACCCCACCCCATCTTATTGCCTTAGCAATTGCTTGCTAAGGCAAAAATCCAACATGGCGGCAGTGGGCGCTTGCCCTGTTAGCAAGCCCCACCCCATGCTCACCCAGCCAATCAGATTTGCACTTCCTCTCGAATCGCTTATCCTAACAAGCAGGAATGCACACATTCCTCACTGTTTTTAAAAAAACTAAGGGGAAAGCTGCAAAGGCTTTTCCTGTGTTGTTTTTGCCATTTTGGTCTCCCCACTCCTTCTGAATAGTGTAGACTGGTGCAGGGTTGCATTTAGATAGGTAGGATTCCCAGCGAATTCCATGAGGGTTGTTTTGATCAGTTAGACAACCCCACAGAGGTGTTTACCACACAAGGCTTTTTTCCGTCATGAAAGTGCTACAGTATTCGGTTGTATTTCCGCGGCCCACACAACACCGTATGTATTCAGTGTTCCCTCCATCTCTGTTTGATCTCTGGTGTGCTACAACTAATTGATGGTCTTTCCCTGTCAATAGCACTTGATCGCTCAAAACTCCCATAAGGAAAATACATGTGGTGCGAAATTGCATGCTTGTTCCGTCTACTGTTCATCACATGATCATACGAGGGCGTGACTAGGCTGTTCAGTATTCACTCTGCCCCTAGAGTCTTCCCAATTCAGCTTCTGGTGGCCATTTCATTGAGACTCAGGAGAAGCTCTGCACCAATTCCCGGAGCCCCAAAGCCTGACAGAGCTGAAAGGGAGGCTGAGGCAGCTGCAGGAAGAGAGAGGGAGAGGAAAGAGGACAGCCCGATCTCGCTCAGGCACACTCGCTCGCTTGCAGACACCCAGCTACCCTCAGACACAGACATTTCCCACAGACTGGGGTGGGCTTGGGCGCATCCCCCTCCCCACCCACAAAGAGAAGCAGGGAGACGGAGACGAAGACCCCTCTCCACCACAAAGCTGAGCCAGCTGCAAGGCGGAGGGAGGGAGGATAGGTGTGGAGAGTGAATGTATGTGCCAAGGCGAGGGACAGTGGAGGGAATGGAGGGAGCCAAACAAGCCCCGGGCTTCAGGGAGCCCTTGCTTCGAGTGAGCGGGCGGCTGGGGCTGCTGCCTTCTTGACCCAGAGGGCAGCCTCCCTTGAAGCTCTGCAGAATCCCTTACTGTGTATGCATGAAAAGGAAAACAGATAGGCTTGCCTTGCCAGCTCTCCCCAGCATGTTAAAGAAGCATAGATCAACACAGCTGATCAGTGAAATCAAGTGACGGGCATACTGAACATGGAAATAGCCTGCCCTGAAAGTGCTTGTCATATAATAGCGCCAAACATGCTGCTAAGTACTCATGCGCTAATTGACAAAAATACCGGGCAGAGGCTGAATTATTGCGAGATCACGCAAAATACAAATGTGAACACAGCAAGATCTACAAACTTGCACATGCGCACAATCACACAAGGAAGTGACGTGAGAAGGAGGAGATTGACACATAGATGGGAAAATGACGGAAAGGAGGGACATATCTGACAATGTGGTATGCAAAAAACGCAACACTCGCTTGTTCTTCTGCCTCTGTGCTGGAATGGGTTGATACATGTGGTGCAAAACAGACATGAATCAGTCATTTACATGACGGAATTATTGCACCTTCAGACCTCTGTGTGGTAAACACCAGAGTCTCTTTCATGGAAGCTTTTCCAGGAGAGTCTGAAAGGGCTGGGCCTTGTTCAATGCATCATGTGGAAATTAAAGCTATTTTCCCAATCTTAAGATCCAGTTGTTCTTTCTTGAAACAAGCAGCAGCATTTCCCCTTCTGCTTAACAATGCATTTGTCTCTCACCAGGATAAGCCCACCCTAGTGTTTCCCCTATTAATCAAACAGTCCTGTTTATAATGCAAGTTGAAAGAAAGAAGGTGTGATCTTTGAAAAAAAATTGATTCAGCCTCTGCTCCATATTGCAGGGCTAGCCAGGTTACAGAACCCCGGTCTCACCGCTATTAAACTCCAGGGTACCTGGGCCCTCTTGATTTACAGAGGCCCAAGGGAGGAGGTTAGAAAGGCAAGCTGTCTGCAGGGAGCTATTTTCACTACATCTGCCCTTCTCCAGCAACCAGCTCATATATGCCTCTGGCAAATTGCCCTCCAGCTCTGAAAAAAACCTTCCCCTGGGGTTGCTCCTAATTGGTGGTTTCCTCCCAGCTTAACTAGATTGCTTCATCTTGTTCCCTCCTTCCTGTTTTATAGGGTTGGTTTTTATAGGTCCTTGTGGAGGTTGGCCATACTCTCTTTCTTCCATGTACTGAGAAGGGGGGTAGGGGGAGAAATGATCCACAGTTGTGGATTTTGTTTAAAGGGCAGCTTAAATTGGTCTACTAGCACATAGGAACATCATAAGCCCAACTGTGGAAAATAGATCCAGGAGGAAATCACAGGCTCAGTTATTATCTCAAGTCTATCCTAATGCAGGTTGGTAGAAAGATTACTAAACACAAACTTATTGAATGTAGAGAAGAATGATCTTGTTGGAGAAGAATCAGCATGGCTTCAGCAAATGGAAGGCCTGCCTTAATCGGAGCTTGTAAAAGCTACCTTTTTGGACTACAAAGGTTTTGGACAACAACTCTCATGGCAAAGCTAGCAGGTATTCTGGAAGTTGTCATCCCAAAAAAGTCAATTGTACAAGCTGTGATCTCACAGATGTTTTAGAATCCTTTGAGTGTGCCAATATATTCATGGACGAGAAGCATCTAGTAGACATTATATACTTACACTTCTAAAATGCATTTGATGGAATCCCTTGTTAAAAGTTCCCGAATAAATTTCAAAGTCACAACATAAGATGTTGGATCCTCTTACCAATCAGGAGGCCAAGATTTTTTATTATTATTATTCCATTAAGTATTGGGGCAATTGACTTCTTCTGGAGGAAGGGGCTTTTTAGAAAACAAAATATATCAGTGCTGCAAAGTTTTATTGATATGTTTTTGATAGGTGTATGGATATAAATATGATTTGATAGATATAGGGATATAAATATTTGTAAATTTAATTCTCTGTACAGAAAATGCTGCTTTCTATGTAGGAAAGTTCACTTAAATTCAGTATTGCAATTACAGATGTATAATCTCGAGTTATGGATCAAAAACTGAGCCATATTCATGAACGCCACATAGTCACAATCGTGGTACTATTGCGACAATCATGAAAGTTTTCCCAAGCCTGCTTTACCTGGCATCTGCTAGATCAGGTGAAAGAGTTGGCAATTCAGCTGGCAATTGGGGCACAGGAGGATGCCATTTCCACCTCCCTCCCATCAACAAATGAGGCTGAAACAACCAGAAACAGGACCCTTGTTGCATCTTAATTGGCCAGTGAGAGGGGAGAGGAAACATCCTCCTCCTGTGCTCCGATTAACACCTGAATGAACCACCCAATCCAGCAGCAGCTGCAAGATAAAGTATGTAAAAGACCGGATCTCCTGATATAATCCTGCGAGCCCTAAGGTTATCAGGAGGAGGCTTTCTGTCCATCCCACCTCCATCACAAGCTCACTTGGTGAGGACTCAAGAGAGAGCCTTCTCAGTGGCTGCTCCCACCCTTTGGAATGCCCTCCCATGGGGGCTAGGCTGACTCCCTCCCTGATTTCTTTTTGCCAGCAGACAAAGACTTTGCTTTTCAAGGAGGCTTTTAATATATAAGTAGAAGGGTTTGTTTTATTGTGTATATTTTAGATTGTATATGTTTTGATTTGATTTTATAATGTTGTAATTTTATATATTGTATTTTTAATCTGTTATTTTATGAAAGCCACCTTGGGTCCCATCCTGGGAGAAAGGGGGCATACAAATGAAAAAAAAACCAACAACAACATCAATAATAATAGGTGTGGGAGGAGCTCATCCTACTTAGTTGTACATACGTAATAAGTAGATGATATAGGATTTTATCAGATGATCCCCTTTAAATGTTCTTTTGCTGGCATAAAAAAAAAACACTTACCTTCTCCCACCACACTTACCTTCTCTCCCGGCAAAGGCTTTCTTGTTCAAAATCCTGCGGATTCTTGCGAGAAGATGCTCATGTGGGAAATTCAAAAATAAATACAAAAATAAGAAAGTTAAAGTTTTAAAAAAGCACCAGAACACACTTTAAAAGCCCCAAATAACCTGGGGAGATCATAAAAAGTGTGTCACTTACCTGGATGTCATGATCTCATCCAGAAGTGTTCACACTGGACCAGCCATTCACGCACGTGAGTTAAATGGTGTGAGGTTTCACACACCAGCAATCCTGGCATTAAAGTGTCACTGTGGATCTATTGACAGCTTCAGCCATCAATAAAATTGGATGGGTTTTGGCCAAGACATGCGCGCCCTTTCACATTTATGTGGCATCATTATGACACCATATTTAGTGCATTTGATAAAAGTCCATAGAATTCCAACCATTGTTTTCCACATAAAAAATTGTTATATTCTGAGCAGAAACAACATATTTCACAATAGCAGGAACCAAATAATGTGGCCCTCCATGTATCTGTACCTGAAAACTGGGCTACTTATTTTACCTGTTCCTGTGAATGACCTGCATTCAGCAATGAACATCAAGTTGCCAGGTTTACCTGCAACACCGAACTATGTCAGATAGTAAAAATCTAAGTAAGTTCTGTGCAGTATGCAATATGCAGAAAGGATCTTTGCAAAATGCAGTAAATAAGATTAAACAGGGGCAGGAGATTTTACTCCTGTGTGTCAGTGAACCTGGGCCTTCATGATGTTGTTGCAGTCAGAAGGCACATCACATCTTCATAAAGGTGCAGTGGCCAAGGTTGCCAAATCTTCTGTAAATCAACACGACCGCTAGCACTGTTTTACTTCTGCGTTTTCACATGGGTGAGACTTCAGCAGTTCTTGCGAGAACATGCAAGAGCACTTAAAAGTCTAAAAATACCTAAATAAACAAACAAACAAAAAATACACAAGCAATGGAACACACTTAAAAACTTTCCAGAAAAATGGGGAGATTCATAAAAAGACTCTCCCATGCTCCATTTTTGCATTCTCACCTGGCAATGTTCTGGTGGGGACCACCCACTGACACTGAAATCATGCCAGCAGAACAGGATGCAGTTTCACACACAAGCAATACCACCAAAAAAAAAAAAAATGCCATGGGAGATCAATTGGCAGCTTGGCCTGCTAATAAAAAAAAGAACACCATTTTCACAGCAGCGTGAGGAGGAGGATGTTGTGCAGTAGGAGAGCCCGGCATCCTGTCATCATTATCACGCCATATTTGCCACATCTGATAATCTCCTTAAATAGGAATGTGTCCTCTTAGAGTCAGGTTCACACCAACTCTACAATGCCAGAGACTTTGTCTCGTCAAGGAGCCTATCCTGTTTTACCTCCTTCAGGCTGTGATGGAGCTGGAATAGCTTGGGCAGATTAAGATGATCTTGGTCAGGGTCCTCTGATTCAGAGGTTAATGAAACTATCCCCCATCCCTGGGAGGTGGGCAGATCTATCACTATCATCTTTTGTCCCCACATTTATGGGCTTTTTTGAGGGGTAAATGTTGATTAATTTGCATTGAAAATGAAGTGAAACCAATTCTCACCCATTTATAGGGTCTGTGCCTGTCTAGCTTCAAAGTGACAAGCAGCACAAACATCTTGTCTTTGCTTTAAATTTTGCCTCTTAGTTTCTTCGCTTGAAAACCATCTGTTTGTTGGGAGTGGACAGGTGATGAGCTCAAAACAGACACTCAGCAGCACCTATTAGTTAAGAAAGCTATGAAGGTGAGTAGACTAGGGCTGTTGCCACATGGCAGAATTAAAGCAATTTGACACCACGGTAAATGCCATGGCTCCATCCTACAGAATCCTAGGATTTGTAGTTTGTTGTGGCACCAGAGCCCCCTGACAGAGAAGGCTAAATATCTCACAAAACTACAAATCCCAGAATTCCATAGCATTGAACCAAGGCACTTAAAATAGTGTCAAACTGCTTTAGTTCTTCATTGTGGCTACAGCCTAGGTCTTTGTTGGCTTCTGTCAATTCCAGGCCTTTTCCAGGAAGGTCCTCAGTCTCCACACTCTGTTAGGAGGTCTGAGGCAGCTAAATCACTCCCTTGGTATGAGGCAAGCGTGCAAGCAGAAGGCCGGCAGGGGCTAATCTGGATTCCTGGTTAACCAGAACTTGTTAGAAGCACTGAGTGAACTCTGTGGTCTCAACTGCAGTGGCAGTCTCTCTGGAAGCAATTAGTGGCCTGAAGGGAGAGCTGCAGCCTCACACGTACACCAATAAGGAACCTTTCTGTGATCCACTTGGCTCCTGCTTTTCTATGAACTGCACAACAATGCTACTACCATCTCCTTTTTTTTGCATTTATTGGTCCATCATCTCTTTGAATCAGAATTAGAAAAAAGGTCTTTTTGGAGTATATCTCCCAAAAGTTTTCAGCCAGCATGGCTGGCTGGGGATCCTAGGAGTTCTAATCCAAAAAAGTAACTTATCCAAGCTCTTCTTTGAGCCAAGTAAATCAACATGCTGCCATGTTTTATTTTTGCACCACTACAGAAAAGCCATGGCTCTGTATGTCCCCTGTAGCTACTTACAATTTAGAAAACAAGCAGATTTGGGCTTTTGCACTTTCCATCTTTTATCAGCTGAGGCCTATCTTTGCTGAAGAACAGAGCCTGAGGCTAACTGTTGTTGTTGTTGTCGTTGTTGTTGTTTGCCTTCAAGTTGTTTTCTGAGTTATGGTGACTCTAAGGCAAACCTGTATAGATCACGAAAAGCTATGGATTGCTCTTAAAGAAATGGGTGTACCATTACATTTTATTGTCCTCTACTCAGGACAGGAGGCTACCATTAGAAGAGAATATCGAGAAACAGAATGGTTCCCAACTGGAAAGTGGGTCAAAGAAGAATGCATTCTATCATCCTATTTGTTCCACTTGCATGCAGAAAATATCATATGCAGAGCAAGTTTAGACTCGGAGGAAGGAGGAATGAAGATCAGAGGAAGGAATATCGACAATCTAAGATATGCAAATGACACCATACTACTAGCAGAAAACAGCAAAGACTTGGAATAATTACTAAAGATACAGTAGTCAGAGAAGAATGTGCTAAGGCAGGCTTACTGTTGAACATTAAGAAAACAAAAATAATGAGTACGGAGGATCTACATAATTTCAACCATGATGAGGAGAAAATTGAAATACAGTCAGAACCCTGTATCCACAGGGGTTCCGTTCCCAGACTTACGACAGATATCGAAAACCACACATAACAAAGACATACCATAGAGTTGCCTTGGAGGATGTAAAAGATGTCTAGAGAGACCGCCTCTCTAGGCATTTTCTAGGATGACTCTATGGCATGTGTCCCTGTGTTGTGTCCTGCAGATAACTGAAACTGTGGATATGGGGGGGGGGCGACTGAAGTTAAAGCTTTTCCATACCTTGGATCAATAATTGATCAGAACAAAAATTGCAGTCAAGAAATCAGAAGAAGACTATGACTGGGAAGGGCAGTTATGAAAGTACTAGACAAGATCCTAAAGTGCAAAGATATAAAACTGAACACTAAAGTTAGGATTGTCTAAGCTATCGTATTTCCCATCACCATGTACAAAAGTATGAACAATCCTAATTAAAAGTATGTGAGGGAAGCTTTGTCTTCAGTGGGCAATACAGAGTCATTAGCTTCACAAAGAAGTTGTTGTTGTTGTTGTTGTTGTTTTGTGCCTTAAGGGGGACATATCACAAGGTTTGTTGGGGGCTTGTCTACACTAGTGAAAAACCCTGAATCTGGCCAGATAATGCCACATGACGTGTGGCCTTTTCACCAAATCTGGTGTGATAATGCCACATGATGTATGGCCCTATACGTACCCCTTAATCCGGGTTTTAGAAAACTCACTGTTTTCTCCGGAGTTTACTTGAAACAATCCACCTTGTTTGTTTGCTTGAAACAATCCACATGCACTCAATACTTGCAAGAATACCTGCAGAATACATTTGATGTATATACAACATTTGGATTCTTTGAGTGAAAATCAAATTGTACCCACTAGTTGTTAAGGTTTAAAGTAGATGAAGAAATCCATAAAGAGTTGTTGTGTTTCCGTATGATTTACAATTAGTATGATCTCCTCTTTATGAAGTAATAAGAAAGGTTTATAATTCAATACAAGAAACTAAAGCTGTTTCCTCATTGTAGGGGAAGCTTTATGTATTTTTCAAGGTTATGTGATGTAATAGTCCGTTATTAGTTAGTTAGTCTTCTTACTCTAAAATGTGTAGGGGAGGGGAGGGGAAAATATGTTGTAGTTATGTACTGTATACTGTGCATATGATAATGTATATGGTTTCTTTTGGTGTGGATGTTTGTTCATTTAGACATGAGTGTTGATTTTTATTTTTTATTTTCTTGTGTTTAATGTTAATTTAATGACTGCAATAAAGATATGTTATATAAAAACAATCCATCTGCACTCGATTCAGGGGGTAAGAAGGAGAGACAGGACAAGCCCGAGGCGCCACCATTTCCCCCTTCCTCCGTACCACTTCCCCATTTCAAAGGCAGAGCCCCAGCTATAGTCGCTCTCTTTGAGGTCAGAACACCAGGCCAGCCCCACAAATGTGAGGCTATCCTCCTGTTCTGACTTCAGAGAGAGAAACTAGTGCTTGCACTTTGCTTTCATGGAGCTCAGAGTGGGTGATTGTGAGCTGAAAAATCAAAGCCCCAGAACGAGTCATTCTCTCTGAAGTCAGAAAGACCAGACTGGACCACCATCGCAAGGCTAGCCACCTGTTCTGACGTCAGAGAGAGCAACTAGCACTGGGGCTTTGCTTTCACAGAGCTCAGAGTAGGTGATTGTGAGCTGGAAAATCAAAGCCCCACCACAAGTCATTCTCTCTGAAGTCAGAAAGACTGGCCCGGCCCACCATAGCAAGGCTAGCCACCTGTTCTGACTTCAGAGAAAGCGACTAGCACTGGGGCTTTGCTTTCATGGAGCTCAGAGTCAAGCCTTAAGTGTTAGTAACAACTTTGGAAGCCATGTGTTTTAAAATGCACTTTTAAAACATAACTTTCTGTTTCACTGGGGGTAAAAATTCAAATGCAGATTCAGGCTTTGGCAGGTGTGGTGCTTAAATCTGAGCCAGAGCAGTCTGAATTCCATGTGCCACAGTTCCAGGCCAAAGTAGTCCAAATTTCATCCAAATTTTAGCCCCCACCCTGTGTAATCAAGCCCGTGGCAAGATTTGTTCAGGGGGGTTCCATTGCCTTCTTCTGAGGTTTAGAGAATGTGACTTACCCAAGGTCACCCAATGGGTTTCCATAGCTGACTGCAGATTCAATCTCTGGTCTCCAGAGTCATAGTCCAATGCTCAAACCACTACACCATGCTGTCTCTCCCCACCTGTTCTTGGCAAAAAAAAATATAGCTGGAACTGATTTGTTGGACATCACAGAATCATAGAACTATAGAGTTGGAAGGTACTCAAAGGTTCATCTAGTCCAGTTCCTACCAATGCAGAAATCCATCCCAACAGACCGCAATTATGAGTCCCTGGAAGACAAAGGTCAACATAGCTGCCTTTGGGGTGTGCCTATGAAGACTATCATAATGAGAGCCTGCACCTCAACATTTGCCACTCAGCTACTGTGCTACAAATAGCAAAAACAAAGCAGTAAACCAAATGAAGAGACCCAATTGGTGTAATAGTTTGAGTGTTGGACTAGGACTCTGGGAGACTAGTGCTTGAATCCCTGGGTTCAAATCCCTGCTTAGCCATGGAAACCCAGTAGGTGACCTTGGGCAAGTCACACACTCTCAGCTTCATAGGAAGGCAATGGCAAACCTCCTTTGAATTATTGCCATGAGAACCCCATGATAGGGTCTCCATAAGTCTGATTCAACTTGAAGGCACATAAGAACAAATGTACAAAGTTGGCATCTTCTGACTGAACCTATAGTTGTGTTTGAAGCTGTGCTTCAAAAAGAACCTGGGGTTAAGTGGTTTTCTAAGGGCTTATCTAGATGAGAAGATATAATGCATATCGATGTGCATGATTGCAAATTGGCAGCCGCACTCATTTGTCTCCACAGTCTTTTGGCAAAATCTATTTTATGCGAAGCTACCCACATTTGAAGTGCACACGCAGCCATGCAGCCAGCAAAGATGGTGGCCAAGAGTACAGCGCGTTATTATTCTCCACACACGTTGTAGCTGCAGCACTTTTTTTTTTTTTTTTGCACTAATAAATCAAAGGTGCACAAGCTCCAAGGTTCACTCAGCCTTCCATCCTTTTGTAGGTCGGTAAATTGAGTACCCAGCTTGTGGGGGCAATTGGCTAACACACATTGGAAACTGTTTAATGCAGTGTAGATGTGTAACTAGCTATTGCTTAAAACAATTTGTAAGCCGCTCTGATAGCCTTGTGGCTGAAGAGCGGGGTATAAATAACTAAATAAAATAAGAAAAATTCCACTTACAAAAAGCTCTTTGATGCCTCAGAGCAGTGAAAAAGTGCACACTCAATAACGCAAAAATTGAAAATGGCGCTTCCAGCAAGCCCACCCACTGCCTGCACAGTGGACCAGTCTGCTCTCCACATCTGCCCTTGCTGAGAATGCACACATCCTGAATTGAATATCCAGATGTGCAATAATGTTCAAGCCCGTGAATTATTCAAAAAACCTTAGGGGAACCCGCAAAGACTTTTCCCCTGCATTAGATGGAATTTTTGCCCCCCTCCTTCTGTATACGTAAATCTCATTCACAGCACGTTGGGACAAAAGGTATTCTAGTTGAATTGTATGAGGGCTATTTTCACCATCTAGATAACCCCTAAGAAGGAACAAGGAAGAACAATAAAGACAAATACATTTGGATCCAAGCAATCAGGTGAACCCAGAAAGAAATGGGTTGTGAAGTTCAGCAGGTTCATTGTTCAGATTAATTCAAGGATGCTCTTCACTTGAGTGTCCAAGGTCTGTACGTGAATGTTTAAAGTTAAAAGAAAAATGCAAATAAACTATGGCAACTGGAACATGTCCTGAGCAGGAATTGAAAAAAAACCTGTACTTGCCCTGCTTCATCTGCAAGGCACTTTATAATGGCAGTCCTATGAGCACCTCATTAGGGTCTCACTGTGTGTTCTTAGCCTCATTATCGTGTCTTCATTTAGGGATGCATTTCTTAAAGGAGAGCCAGTGTGGTTTAGTGATTTGAGTGTTGGACTACAACTCTGGAGACCAGAGAATTTACTGGGTGACCTTGGGCAATGACACACTCTCTCAGCCTCAGAGGAAGGCAAAAGCAAACCTCCTCTAAACAAATCTTGCCAGGAAAACCCCAATAAATTCACTTTAGGGTTGCCATATGTCAGAAATGATTTGAAGGTACACAACAACAACAACATCCTAAAGATGGAGATAAGAAAAATTGGTCTGGAGGGGTTATGGGTAGATGAATGCAAAAACCAGTAACTAAAGGTGACACCCTTCATACAATTTGCCATTATGTGAATGCTTGTGGTGGTGGGCAGGGGGAGGGGGTTGGACATTAAACTTTGGCTCCACCATGGACCCAGTCCAACTGTCTCACATACATACACCTATTATTCACCCTGGAAGGACAGTTCCTAATGGTATCATAGAGACTTTCCTCTCAACCCAGAGGACAGAAACTGATCTGATCTGGAGTGGACTGATCTGTTTCGGGGGATGATAGGACACTCAACTCCCAGCAGAAGCAAAAAAACTATCGCAACAGACTTAGTAGCAACGCATTCCCAAGAATACTCACACAGAGAGTGTTTGACATCCAAATAAGCAGGAGGCACTTTTATCTTCAAAGCAAACAGTTGCAATATATATACAAATATTTACGATTGAAGGAGAAACTGCTTCACCAGGCATCAGCATTCACAAGAAGAGAGCGAGCTTTGGACTAGCTCACTTAGATATATATCTGCAGGACATTGCCTTCTAGTGGCCTGACTAGGCCTGACTTGGTAGTTCATGGAGCCAGCCAGTACGACTCAGCATGATTCTGCAGTTGTTTGGCCATTTTATAATGGAGTTTAGTCTCTAATTCCTGACAATCTGAACTGCGGTTATCACAAGTTAAAAGTCCCCTTCTCTTCATTGGTGTCCCAATCCAGTTTATGGAGGCCCTAATCCTTCTGTTTTTATTTTTATTATTATTATTATTATTATTATTATTTTGTATTATTTTTTTACAAATACAGGGCTAATTGCATGTGTGGTGTCAGCTCTAGCTTGACCCAGAACATGGAGAAGTTACTTTTTAAGATGGCAACTCCTAGAATTCCCCAGGCAGCATTTAGCTATACTGGGTGAGAATTCTGTGAGTTGTAATCCAAAAAATAACTTTTCCACATTCTGGTTTGACACACTATTGTAGCGCTATATTCCACTTTAACTTCCATAGCAACATCCTGTGGAATTCTGAGGTTTTTATTTTAGTGCAACCCAAGAGTTCTCTGGCTGAGAGTTCTAAATGCCTCCCCCTAAACTGCAACTCCCAGGATTCCATAGGTTGTTGCCATGGCAGTTAAAGTAGAATATAGCACTGTAACAGTATAATGTGATAAGCTCCTTAATGATAGTAGAGGAGGCCACAGCAAATCAAGGACTTTTCCATGTTTCTGGTGCACACACATACATACACATGTCAGCTCTTGCCGCTCTGTGTGTGTGTGTGTGTGATTATAGTGTACATGCCTGTGTTTCTGTTTCTAATAGGCTCTTTGTTTAACCAGAGAAGAGGAAGAGGAAATCCGCATGTAATGAATCTGTTTATTTTATGGTGCTCCCCTGGAGAGGGACAGGAGAGCAAGAGTTATGCAAAGCTCTGGCAGTGGCGGCTGCTGGGAAGGACATGTCTGGTTTTCATTTCTGTTAGTAAGTGGAAGTGGCCACATAAGGCAAGACCTTGTAAACTCCCTGCTGGGAAAGTAGCCCCCTTGTGTGGACCTGTCAGACTTCATTTGGGCCCTGAATCCTGAGCAAGTCAGTCTTCTCATTTGGAGTAATCGTAGCCTTGCTCTCTTGTGTGATTTGGATCTCTTCTTATTCAGAGCTGCTTTTGCCTTCCATCTGTTCTAACCAAGGTGGCTGTTAACATTCAAACAAAAGGCGGTCAGGAACCATCATTAAGCAATAGATCAGCTGTGTGCAGCAAAGGAAGCCAAATCCACGGGGGAGAATCTTCTAAATATGTGCCTTGCAGCATGAGTGGTGGTAAGAGCTGTGTTCTCCCTAACAAACTCTCTTCAGATTGTCACACAGCAGCCACCAGAGGTTTTCAAAGAAAATATTGCCCACTGATGTGTAAAATGGAAGCACAAGGTGTGATTTAAAGCACAAAGGCATCATAACCCAAGCCTTCTCCGGGGTCACTTTTTGACCCTTGCAATCTTGCTAGGGTTGCCAGAGTGAAAACTGGAAAGAGCTCTTGTGCATTTAATGGTTGTGTAGAAGAAGAAATTTCTGCAGGTGTTGCTTATTACCTGGGACAAACAACGCCTGCTGAAATTCCTTTTTCTACACAACTTTTAAATGTACAGGGTTGTCTCCAGTTGTCAATCTGGCAACATTGACTGAGCTCTACTCCTGACAGTGAGAAAAGGAGTGCTTGCAGGGAGATGTGTTTTCTCAATATATTATTATACCATTTTTGTGTCTGCTTGTACACCGCTCCCAAATCATCAACATGGAGCAGTTTATAAATTCTAGAAACAATTAAACTGTCTCTGCTTTTACTACTGCAGGTAAGGTCTGTTAGTATTGTTTTCTCTACTACTGTTTTGGGGTCCTAGTTGTATCTGGGCAGGGGAATTGGTTGTTTTTAAACAAATCTTAACATTTTTGTTTTCTACCTTAAGCTTTTTGGATGAAAGGAGAGAAATAAATGTTTTGCATAGACAAAAATAAATAGGGGATATCAAGTGAATATAGCAAGCTCCTCCTTTTCATGTTCTAGACATGAACATAATAATTGAAATTAAGGTCTGCAAACTTCACCGTCTTATGGGAAAGCACAAGGGATATCTGCTGAAATAAAATGGGATGTGCTGCCCAAAACAGTTAAGACTTGTCCTAAGAATTCTGTGTCTCCTTGTACATTCTGCTGGGCCAGCATATTTTTTTCCTAATATATTCAGGTATAAAAGCTGATGGCCTGAAAGGAAGTTTGTGGGTGGGTAGCAGTAAGGAGGGAGAATCCATACAAACTTCTAAAATACAAGGAGTTTCTGCCTAGAAAATCCTTTCTTACTGCAGTATTTAGGAAGAAAGAATTATGTCTGATGCAGTTAGGTTCTATGGTTGAAAACAGGGCTGAAGCTACAACTGAAATAATGAATAGGGTTTACCTCTAAATGGTATTATAGGTCTGGGATAATCCTCTACCTATCCAGAGTTTGGGATTTAGTAATTTGTTTCCATTACTCATTACAGTGTTTAAGAAGTAATATGTTGCCATTAGTTGACACAATGTTTATAATGAGGTTGGGGAAAAACATGGCCAATGGACCACATGTGGTCCTCCAAGGACATTGTTGCAATCCCAAAGCACCCTCAAAACATTTTAAAAATATAAATAAAAAATAGGGTGGGCTGCATCAGGGGTGTGTGTTGCCTTCCAAGGTCCCCTGGGGCCAGCACAGCCTCCCTATCCCACAACATACCCTCCAAATGTCCCAATACAGCAGTGATAGCCCCAATTAATCCTCTGTTTTCCACCTTTCAGTTGCTTTTAAAATGTCCCAGTTTCTTTCTCCCCTGCCCACATCCCCCCCTTTGTCCTTAGCTTACTTCAGTTGCTGTAAATTGAGTTCAAAGTTCTAAAATAGTTTGCACTGAATTAGCTCTACAGGAAAGGAGAGGAAAGGACTCAGTGGAATCTCATCCTTCCCTGTAGGTTCAGGCAAATGCACATCGCTGCAGCCTCTCCCAGCTTGTGGGCTCTTGACCATTAATAACTTTTGCCATCTTGTTATCTGGCCACATGTGTCCCGGTTTTAATCTGTGAAATGTTGGAGAGTATATGCTACCCTCCTTCAGTGCTTTGGCAACATATCAAAAACAGTATACTCCAGTCTGCGGAAGAATCCCTCGGGTTCTCCCACAAGAAAAATTAAGACTGGTTTGATGAAAACAACCAAGAGATCCAGGAGCTATTGGCAAAGAAGAGAACTGCTCACCAGGCATACCTCGCCCAGCCAACTTGCCATGGAAGAAAAGCAGCTTTCTGCCTCACATGTAGTAAACTTCAACAAAAACTCCGAGACATGCAGAAGAAGTGGTGGATCAACGTAGCAAAAAAGACACAATGCTGTGCAGATCTGGCTGATCTTAGAGGATTTTATGAAGCTCTTAAAGCAGTGTTTGGACCTACTTATCAGGTCCAAAGCTCCTTATACAGTACAGATGGTCAAACATTAATTACTGATAAAGCTTCCATCCTGAATTGATGGGCTGAACATTTTCAAAGTCTCTTTACTGCCAACCGAGTAGCCCAAGGCTCAGCGGTTTTTTCACATTCATGGGGGTTGTCTGCCCCTAACCCCCGCGAATGTGAAGGGATGACTATACTATACATTTTCTTCCATATTTGGGTCTACGAAGTAAAGCTCTCAAATAGGACCAAAAATCTATAGGCAGTCAAGCATAATTTGTGTTTCTGTTGTACAAAATAGAAAGAAGACCAGATGATAAGTGCCCAAAATAGTACATCCATCTAGCCCAACATGGCCAAGACAGGCTGGATTTAATGCTGCGTCAAATTCAGCCTATGAAAGGGTAAAACTACATGGTATGTTAAAGGCATAGCAGATATTGAGAGGTTTTGTTGGTTTGTTTTTTACTTGCGAGTAAGTGCACAAGGGTGGAGGATCTGGATTTGGTGTACCATGCAATGAAGCAAATGTGGACACAGGGACACACACACCCTACACACAAGCTGGCATGTTAACTAAATCCACCCCCACCCCGTCCACATGGTAATAAGAAAAAGACAGGGGCTCCAATGGCATTAGAGGAATTCCTTCCAGCTAGGTTTTAGCCCCTGTCCAGAGGGAGTGAACATTGGGGGGGGGGCTGTAATGGCTGGTTTTAAACTTCTCCTACTTGTAGGCTGGATGGAGGCTTCCATCCTGAATCGTTGGGCTGAACATTTTCAAAGTCTCTTTAGCACCAGCCGAGTAGTCCAAGCCTCAGCTATCCAACATATGATACAAAAACCAATAAAAAATTAATTGGACATAGCTCCCACTTTGGAAGAGACCCTTAAGGCCATACAGCAGATGAAAAACAGCAAGGCAGCTGGGATTGATGGAATCCCACCTGAAGTTTGGAAACACGGAGGGCATGCACTCCACGAAAAATTCCACGAATTCCTTGTGAATTGCTGGGAAAAAGGGGAACTGCCATCAGACCTCCGAGATGCAGTCATCATCACCCTGTACAAGAAAAAAGGAGCAAAATCCGACTGCTCAAACTATCGAGGCATAACACTGCTCCCTATTGCTGGAAAAATCCTTGCAAGGATACTCCTGAACAGATTAGTTCCTGCTATTGCAGAAGAACTTCTTCCTGAAAGCCAATGTGGCTTCAGAGCCAATAGGAGTACTACAGACATGGTATTTGCCCTTAGACAACTACAAGAGAAATTTAGAGAGCAGAACAAGGGACTCTATGTAACATTTCTCGACCTCACCAAAGCCTTTGACACTGTGAGTAGAAAAGGGCTGTGGCAGATCCTGGAAAGACTAGGATGTCCCCCCAAATTCCTTAAAATGATTATCTTGCTACACGAGGGCCAGCGTGGTCAAGTCAGATATGGCGATGCTCTTTCAGAGCCCTTTCTAATAACTAATGGAGTGAAGCAAGGTTGTGTTCTTGCTCCAACTTTATTTACAGTCTTCTTCAGCATGATGCTCCAAAGAGCTACGGCAGAGCTCAAAGAAGAAGACGGCATCTATATACGTTACCGTACTGATAGTAGCTTGTTTAACTTAAGCTGTCTGAGGGCTTGCATTAAGACTCTAAACTATCTAGTCCGTGAGCTGCTCTCTGCTGATGATGCTGCCCTTGTTGCCCACACAGAAGCAGCTCTCCAGTGCCTAACATCCTGCTTTGCAACAGCTGCAGAGCTGTTTGTGCTGGAAGTCAACCTTAAGAAAACAGAAGTTCTTTACCAGCCTGCACCACAGGACGAACACCACCATCCCCACATTGCCGTCGGCAAATCTGTGCTCAAGTCCGTTCAGCAGTTCACCTACCTGGGAAGCATCATCTCCTCAGATGCCAAGATTGACAAAGAGATTGATCACAGATTAGCAAAGGCACATAGCGCATTTGGAAGACTTTACAAATGAGTCTGGAATAACAAACACCTGAGGCGAAGCACAAAAATCAATGTGTATAGAGCCATTGTACTATCTATCCTCCTTTATGGATCTGAAACATGGGTCACCTATCGCCACCACCTACGACTCTTCGAACGCTTTCATCAGCGCTGTCTATGCACCATCCTAAATATACACTGGACTGACTATGTGACGAATGTTGCTGTCCTTGAGCAAGCAGGGATCACCAGCATTGAGGCCATGATATTGAGAACACAGCTGCGCTGGGCAGGGCACATTTCTAGGTTGGAGGACCATCGCCTCCCCAAAATAGTACTCTACGGTGAACTCGCCATGGGTCAGCGTAAGAGGGGTGCTTCAAAAAAGCTATACAAGGACTCCCTGAAACATCTCAGGCTTGGCCAAATTGATCACCAACACTGGTCTGCCCTGGCCTCACATCGGGAGGCATGGAGACGCACTATCCACAATGCTGCAGCCTTATTTGAGAACTCACGCCGAACAAGTCTTGAAGAGAACTCACACCGAACAAGTCTTGAAGAGAAACTACAACACAGAAAGAATCACAACCTGGAAACATCACCCAAGGAAACCTTCTGCTGTGCTTTCTGCAACCCATCTTGTCTACCTCGGATTGGCCTTTTTAGTCATCAGCACGCTTGCAGAAAGCGCAGGATGAGTCCTTCCTGAATTTTTGTTTGCGAGAAAAGCCAGAGATGTGCTACCACTGGTTTAGAAAGTAGCTAGTTCCATTACTAGTTCCTTTGAGGGGCTATTTTATGTTTTGTTTTGTTTTGTTTTTGGAAAAGCCATTAAGATTGATAAGAGAACAGCATTAAAAAAACCAAGTGGTTGTCTAAATGGTGAAAATAATACTAATAGAATTCGCAGAGATTACCTTTTGTCCCAACGAGATCCTGCAGTGATTCACCTTATTCAGAAGGGTGGGCAAAAACTCCAAAACTGTGGGGGGAAAGCCTTCATGGCTTTTCCCGAGGTTTTTTAAATAATGCATGGAAATGTGCATTCCTGCTCGTTTGGACTTCCAATTTGCATCACAATGTATTCTCAGCAAGGGCAGAAGTGGGAAGCTGGTTGGTCAGACGTGCATGGGGGACAGACTTGCTGCAATGAAGTGGCTGGAAGCACCATTTTAGAGTTTTGAGTTGCTGATCGTGCACTTTTTTGCTGTGCTGATGCAACCAAACTGCTTTTTTAAGTGCAAGGTCGCACTTGCAGACCTTGGATTAACAGTTTTAAAAAATATTTTGTGCAGCAGCAACAACTTGTGGGAAATAATAATGTGAGTAATTCACTCCCCGACACCATCGTGGTTCTTAGGCATGGCTGCATGTGAACTTCAAATATGGATAGTTTTACATACCAGTAATTTTGCCAAAAGATTGTGGAGACAAATGAACACTGCTGCAAAATTGTGTTAATGCACAGCAATCCACATTATATCTTCTCATCTAGACAAGCCACAAGCTTGGTGGCTTCTAAAATGCATAGCAACACCCAAGGGTAAAACCACCTTCTTTAGGTTCCCCAGAATCGGAGTGGAAGAATATATTTTGAGATTTTAGTATGTATGCTGAATTATGTAGATTCTACAGGAGAAGTCTTTAACTTTCTTCTATTTAAATAATCTTAAGGGACACAGACACAAGGGAGGTTTCAAAAGCTCTGTTAAGACATTCAGTTGAATATTTATCTCCTTCCATTATCACCTTCTAATATTCTAATAACAAGACTACAGGAGAACAGTGCTTTTATTTGTGGGCCAACAATATTCTGGAAACTCAACTGATCTGGAATAATATAGTGTTTCCTTTTTTACAAAAGTTAGAAGCTCCCAGTTTGAATGTCATAGAATCATAGAGTTGGAAGAGACCACAAGGGCCATACAGTCCAACCCCCTGCCATGCAGGAATACACAATCAAAGCATTCCTGACAGATGGCCATCCAGCCTCTGTTTAAAAACCTCCAAAGAAGGAGACTCCACCACACTATGAGGCAGTGCATTGCACTTCTGAACAGCTCTCACTGTCAGGAAGTTCTTCCTAATGTTTAGACGGAATCTCTTTTCCTGTAGTTTGAACCCATTCCTCTGTGTCCTAGTCTCTGGAGCAGCAGAAAACAAGCCTGCTCCATCCTCAGTATGACATCCTTTCAAATATTTAAACATGGCTATCATGTCACCTCCCAACCTTTTCTTCTCCAGACTAAACATGCCCAGTTCCCTAATCTGCTCCTCATAGGACATGGCTTCCAGACCACCCACCATCCTGGTCGCCCTTCTCTGAACACATTCCAGCTTGTCAATATCCTTCCTGAATTGTGGTGCCCAGAACTGGACACAGTACTCCAGGTGAGGTCTGACCAAAGCAGAATAGAGTGGCACTATTACTTCCCTTGATCTAGACACTATACTCCTATTAATGCAGCCTAGAATCGCATTGGCTTTTTTAGCTGCTGCATCACACTGCTGACTGATGTTCAGCTTGTGGTCCACTAAGACTCCTAGATCCTTTTTGCATGTACTGCCCTCAAGCCATGTGTCACCCATCCTATATCTGTGCATTTCATTTTTACTTCCCAAATATAGTATCCTGCATTTCTCCCTGTTGAAATTCATTTTGTTAATTTTGGGCCAGCTTTCTAATCTGTTGAGGTCATTTTGGATTCTGATCCTGTCCTCTGGGGTATTAGCTACCCCTCCTAATTTTGTGTCATCTGCAAACTTGATAAGCATACCCTCTATTCCCTCATCCAAATCATTGATAAAGATGTTGAATAGCACTGGGCCCAGGACAGAACCCTGTGGCACCCCACTGGTCACTTCTCTCCAGGATGAAGAGGAGCCATTGGTGACTACCCTTTGGGGTCAGTCAGTCAGCCAATTACAAATCCACCTAAAGGTTGCATTGTCTAGCCCACAGGTTACTAAGTTTTTTGCAACAATATCATGGGGGACCTTGTCAACAGCCTTACTGAAATCAAGATACACTACATCCACTGTGTTCTCTTCATCTATCAAGTTTGTAACGCTATCAAAAAAAGAGATGAGATTAGTCTGGAACGACTTGTTTTTGAGGAATCCATGTTGACTTTTTGTGATCACTACATTCCTTTTTAAGTGGTTACAGACTATCTGTTTAATGATCTGCTCTAGAGTGTTTCCTAGTACTGATGTCAGGCTGACTGGACAGTAATTATTTGGGTCTTCTTTTTTCCCCTTTTAAATATGGGGACAACATTTGCCCTCCTCCAGTCTGCTGGGACCTCTCCTGTTCTCCAGGAATTCTCAAAGATTATTGACAGTGGTTCTGAGATTACTTCTGCCAGTTCTTTTATTACTCTTGGATGAAGTTCATCTGGCCCTGGAGACTTGAACTCATTTATACTGGCCAGGTATTCCTGAACTATCTGTTTACCAATTCTGTGCTGTATTCCCCCTACTGCTTCATCCACTCTATCTTCCCCAGGTTGAGTACTGTTCCCCCTTTGAGAGAAGACTAAAGCAAAGAAGGTGTTAAGTAGTTCTGCCTTTTCTCTATCCCCTGTTAGTCTTTCGCCATCTTCTCTATGCAGCGGCCCTACCATTTTCCTGTTCTTCCCTTTTCTACGGACATACCCCAAAAAAGCCCTTTTTATTGTTTTTAACCTCTCTAGTAAGCCTGAGCTTCAGCTGAGCTTTGGTGTTTTTTTTACTTTTCCCCTACATGAGCTGGCTATTTGTTTGAATTCTTCTTTGGTGATTTCCCCCTTTTTCCATTTCTTGTACATGTCCTTTTTATGTTTTAGCTCAGTTGAGAGTTCTTTCGACATCCATCCTGGTTTCTTTAGACACCTCCCCCTTTTCCTTCTCATTGGAACTGTTTGAAGTTCCAATGTCCACTCTGTCTTAATGGGTATTTGCCTGGATTCTTGTCAGAACTGCCCAGATGTCGTCTGGACAGTTTGGACTACAAACAGGGCCAAACCCCTGCATTGTGTGGACAGCCAGGCATGGAAAGTGAAGAGTCTGTTTCATTTGGACTGTGCAGACAAAATCCAAGAAAAGATGGGCTACCAGGCTTTAAAGTCATCTCACACAACAAAATCAAACTTTCTCCTCCTCCAGCAGTGCTGACCCTGAAATTTCTCTCCCCATCTGGAGAGTCAGAGACATACAGCCATTCACTGAGACTTCAGCTGGCACCCTGAAACATGGCAACACTACTTTGAAGATTCAAAAGCCCCATGCATATTACCCCATATGGAGATAATAAGAATGGTTTGTCTTCATAGCAACATACTCTCCCTGGACAAAGCCTTTTATCCCTTCTTCTCTTGTGAGGAGTGCAGGTAATATCAGAGGGAACAGAAAAGCCTGATGGGGTGGCAAATGACTTCATTGTCTCTCCTAATCACAAAAAGTCCCAGCACTTCACCCCTGTAAGCCCTGGTTTACAAGACTTGACATAAGACTTTATCAGACATGGGGGAACACAGCACAAAACGATGTCCCTAACCATGTCAGAAGAATGCTACAAGAACAGAAAGGGTAACTTTACCAGATGCCTGTGTCCTTCAGCCATTCCAGAGCATAGTGTGGACATGAATAAAGCATCCCTTTTTTATTGATGGGCTAAGCCATCAATAAAAAGGGATGTGTTGTTCACACCCACACTAAATGCCCAGAATGGCTGAAGAATGATGTCATTTGGTAATGTCACCCGTTTTTGTTCTTGTAGCATTCTTCTGATGTGGTTTTTTCCACGTCTGATAAAGTCCATAGACTCTCAAAGGGTTGGTGCTGGCCTTTAAACTTTAGATAATCCAAGTCATCTGGGGAAATCCTGTACAAATTCTCAATAGCAATATATATATATTGCAATATACATACATATATATATATATATATATAGTAAGTAGCTTCTATATATATAAAACTCTCGGATATGCACAATGACCTTAGGTATGTAGGAATGTCATCTCTTAGGTATATACAATTGTTTTAGGTATGTTGCCTCTTTCAATGTGCTGATTGGCTGCTCCTGTCACTCCCTCAGCCAATCACCACCCACATGCAATTTCCCTCTCCACCAAACAATCCACTCATGGCCTGCCACTCATGGCTAATCTGCATACTGGGAGCAACCAAACAATGTGCTACAGTGTTGGCTATAGTTGCTAAGGCTGCAGGCCTTTCCAGTTCACCAGTGGCTCAGGGCTGCACTATTTCCACTAATGATTTCAGTCTACGCAGTAATATCATTTCTATTCCTGCTGTGATGGGACCCAGGTAGTCAACTGGTGCCAAGAGGGTGGGGGTGCCGCTGCTGCCATTGCAATGGGACCCACGCTGTCAACTGGCAGCAGCGGTGACAGGACCCCACTGCTGCCACTGCAATAGGACCCAGGCAATTGGGTGTGAGGTCTACCTGGAGCTTTTGGGGGAGTTTTTAAATTGTGTACGCCAGGCCCAGCTAGTTTTTTAATACGTCCTTAACACATCCTATGTTGTTTCCTTTCCTTTTCAATCTGTACGGGATGTTATCATCCCAATTTTATGAATAAGGAACCAAAGCAGAGAGAAAGTTAATTGCAAGGCACTAGTTAGGCATGGAGTGGTTATTTACTTATTTACTTAGTTATTTGCAGTATTTAGGACCATTTGCAAATGGTTCTACAGCACCTCTGCCATTGTACCCCTGTTTTCTCTGTCCTGGGCCTATTCTAAGGGGTTGTCTGGATGGTGAAAATGTTTCCTAATAGAATTCGCAGAGAATACTTTTTGTCACAATGAGATCCAACTGAGATTCACTGTTTTAGGGGCCAAAAGCTCCATTTACTGTGCAGGAAAAGAATTTTCAGCTTATCCTGAGGTTTTTTTAATAATGTGTAGAAATGTGCATTCTCAGCAACAATGGAAGTTGAAAACTGGTTGGTGGTACATGTGCAGGGAGTGGGTTTGCCAGCATTGAAGTGGCCAGACATGGCCGGAAGTGCCATTTTGGTGTTTTGTGTTATCCATCATGCAGGTTTTTTCCTGCGCTGAGGGGACCAGACAGCTTTTTTAAGTGGAAGGTCACACTTGCGCACCTTTGATTTACAGTTAAAAAAAAATACTGTGTAGCAGCAACAATTTGTGGAAAATAATAATGCGAGTAATTCACTCCCAGCCATAATTCTCATACCAGTGATTTTGCCAAAGGACCGTGGAGATAAATGAACGCTGCTGTGAATTTGCATTAATGTGCAGCAATCCACAGTATATCTTCTCATCTAGACAAGCCCTAAAACTTTCTGGTGTTAGAAATACCTATGGATGAAGAAACATTCAGAAAGAGCTTTTTCTCCTCCTAAAATAGTTTTCATCTATGCTGTTAATAATATAAACACTAAAGAGAAATTCAAGAATGCCCAGTACTTTGGAGAAAAGCCCATTGCAAAAGCCTCATTTTCACACTCTCCAGGCATTTTCTTTGCAACTGCTTTGCTTCTGGTTTTCTTACATGGACACAAAAAAACTAAGCGTACAAATGTCTAAACCTTACAGATATGTTCATGTGTTCGTTTAATAAGCCAAGTGCAAACACAAACAAAACTCATAATACTAATAAACTATGACTGCTGCGTATCCCTCCAGCTACGTAAGTATCAGCGTCATACTGATAGATCCCCATGGAGGTTGTTTTTCTAACCTGTTAGCTTTTAAGAAAACTTTCCCAAGCATGTTCCTCTTTGCTATGGTCAGTGAGCTTGGTGAAGCAGGGAGATAGAAGAGACAACAAAAAAACAATTTTAGGCTACTGCATTTAAGGGCAAGTTTACACTGACAAGAATACTCCGCCTTTCGGACGAAGTATTCTGATCCCAGAGTTGGCCTGGATGCCACCCCCCATTACCACAACGAAATGGGCAGAAGTCTGCATGCATACACTGGGCTGAATTGGCAGGTACCTGTGCTACTGTTACACGTCACACTCTCTGAATCCAGAAAGGAGGCCCTCAGCAAGTGATCAAAACTGGTCACATGCAGGGAGCTTTGATCACATGCTGGGGGACTCTTAGTGTTAGCATTAGTGGTGGCAGCGGAGGCACCCAACAGTACAACCTGGCATGCAGGTACAGACTCCTGCATTCCCACACCGGACCCATCTGGGTTTTCCCACATGACATAGGTTTTCCTAGGGATTATTTTGAAATGTTTTCAAAGGGTTTACCCAAGCTTCCTCCCAACATTGCCTCAGCATTGCATACAGGTATACCTGAGTTTATGAACTCGATGTGTTCTTGAGCATTACTTCTTTAGCAGAAATTGGTACCAGAGATAGGAATAACAAGAAAAGAATAGGAATAGGTTCTTGCACCATAAAAAGAAGAGCAGTTCAACATGTTTCAACAAACGTTTTATCCAAAACTAACAATAGGCACATGTGAAATGAACCATGTCAGGTAAGCCTTGCATAAATAAACAAAATAATTTTTGTACCTTTTGTACCTTCTGGAGACCACTTGAAATTCTTTCAAAATGCATCCGGGGATGACTTTTCCTTCCCCAGCCTCCACTTTTCTTATGACTTCTATTTTGGTGGCCAAACGTATAGATCTATGCTTCTTTAATATGTTCAGGGGAGCTGGTGAGAGAAGCTTATCTATTTTCTCCTGTTCTCTTTTTGTTGCTGTTCATGCATGCCCAGCCCAGTAAGCAATTCTGGAGGCAGCTGCTGTTCACTTTGCCAAGCACACACATAGTAAGATTAGCTAAAGTAGAATCCCATTATTTTCCAGCATAAGCTTTATTACAGTGTTTACTGCAGATAGGTTGCTGCAATACAACACAGAAACTCTGCTTTTCCAGCCTTCCATCACTATCTTTCCAATGCTGATGCTGCTTTAAAAAAAAAAAAAGCTTCAAGGTAGACAGATGACTAAGAGGAAAAGAGGGGTTGGTGGATGTAAAAAGACTTATAAAAACAAGCTTCTTTGCCAGAGGCTTTGTTATCTGAGGTATGCCTGTACATTCATCACTAGCTTCCAGCAACCCTACAACTGATGTTCTCAGTTCTACTGATGCTTAAAATTCACTTTTAAACTCTGCCATTCTGATTATAGGCAATTATATGTATGGCTCTGTCTCATGTTTTCACTCATATTTAGTCTATGCTTTCTCTATCTATGAACCATACATATGCATGAAGAGCAGTTTGCTCCAGTTTTAATAGCCCAATAAATAGGCCTGTTGACAAGATGGTGATGTTTGTAGCAGACCTATTCTGTGATCCAGACCATGTTTGTTCTAATGTATTGAAAGCCACCCCAGGCTTTCCACTGTGTGTCTAGAAAGGGTAGAACAGTTGGAACACTTGACCTGTGGTCTTGGATGGGGAAGGGACTATAGAACAATAAAGACTGCATCTTTTAAGCATCTCAGGAGCCTGCATTCTTACTTCCAAAAATTCCAGACCACTAAGCACAACACCCACCATGCATTCTATGTAGAACCTATGGTCATTTTGAGTTCACTGCAGAGGTCATGTTGCTTTGCACTCTTGGCCCAGTATGCTTTTCTAGTTCTATAACACAAAGGCCAAATTATATAGAGGCTTATCACATGCCGAATTAAAGCAACAGGGCAGCAGAAGGTTCCATCTTCCGTGTAGCCTTACTGCATTGTCATTCTTTCGTTCCAGTCCCATGGGAAACAGAGGTAAAACCACTAACTTTCAGTTTTTTGCTAACTGGAAAAATCCAGGTGGAACTTTTCAACTTCTTCTTTGCCTCAGTCTTCTCCCAAAAGGAAAATAGTGCTCTGCTGAAAATAGAATAAATGATGCAGTAAGGGATTGCAGCCCAGAAACGGTAAAGAGATAGTAAATAAATGCCCAGCTACTCTAATAAATTCACATATTTGGGGCCTGATGAACTGCATCCAAGAGTAATAAAAGAACTTGCCAATGTAGGACATTTGCAGACGCAATTTTTAGCAGCAAATATCCCAAAACAGCTCTGTTGCTGCCGCGCGGCAGGGGAGCGGTTTCAGATGACGCCGTCCATCTGCCGAAACCCTCCGTGTCAGTTCCGTGACAGAATGGAGGAAGCCGCGTCATATTTCACTCACGAATGTTGCCTGTGAGTGAAATATGATGTGGCTTCCTCCATTCTGTCATGGAAGTGACACGGAGGGTTTCAGCAGAGGGACAGCGTCATCCGAAACGTCTCCCCTACCGTGCGGCAGCAACAGAGCTGTTTTGGGATATTTGCTGCCAAAAATCGCATCTGAAAATGTCCTTAATCTCAGAGCCACTGTCAATAATCTTTGAGAATTTTTGGAGAACAGGAAAGGTCCAGCAGCCTGGAGGAGGGTGAATGCTGTCCCCTATCTTCAAAAGGGGGGCGGGGCTTAGCAACTACTGACCAATCATCTTGATGTTGATACCCGGAAAAGTTCTAGAACAGATCATTAAACAGCCAGTCTGTGTACATTTAGAAAGGAATGCTGTGATTACTAAGAACTAGCATGCCAAACTAATGTCATACCAAACTAATCTTATTTCTCTTTTTGATAGCAACAAGTTGGTAGATCTGGGGAGAGTTGTGGATGTAGAATATCTTGATTTCAGTAAGGCTTTTGACAAGGTCCCCCATGATATTTTTGCAGGTAAGCTGATGAACTGTGGGCTAGACAGCACTACTGTTAGGTGGATTTGTAATTGGTTGACCAACCAAACCCAGCAGGTGCTTTATAGATAATACCAAATGGCAGAAAGGGTAACAAATAACCCAGAGGGCAGGATCAGAATTCAAAATCGTCTTGACAGATTGGAAAACTGGGCTAAAACTAATAAAATTAAGTTCAACAGGGATAAATGTAAGGTACTATCTAAGCAGGAAAAATGAAAAGCAGAAACATGATACATGGCTTGAGAACAGTACAAGTGAATAGGATTTAGCAGTCTTGGTAGACTATAAACTAAACATGTTTCAACAGTGTAATACAATGGCCAAAAAACCCAAAGGAATTCTAAGCTGTATCAACAGCAATATAGCATCTAGATCAAGGGAAACAGTAGCACCATTCTATTCTGCTTTGGTCAGACCTCACCTGGAATACGGTGTCCTGTTCTGAGTGCCATAGCTCGAGAAGGATATTGGCAAGCTAGAACATGCCTGGAGGAGGGTGATCAAGATGATCAAAGGTCTGGAAACCAAGCCTGATGAGGAACAACTGAGGGAGCTGGGGATGTTTAGCTTGCAGAAGAGAAGACTAAGAGGTGACATGATATATTTTTAAATATCTGGAGGAATATCATGTAGAAAATGAAGCAAACTTCTTTTCTGCTGCTCCAGAGATTAGAACACAAACCAATGGATTCAAAATTACAAGAAAAGAGATTCCATTAAACATTAGGGAAAATATCTTTACTGCAACAGCTGTAAGTGTGAAGGGCTTTAAAAACATGTTGTATGGCCATGTCTCAGAAGTACTTCTGTTATGTGTGCCTGCGGATGGCAGGGGGCTTAACTAGATAGCACTCACTTCTTTCCAATTCAATAATTCTATGATCCATTTACACAGGCACCTTTCCATACATATCCATACACCCTCATTCTCAATCATCTTTATCTCACATTCTTTGCCTCATCTTTCTCCCCCTCCTCACCCAACTATTCTTCCATGGGCACACATAGGAGATTATCACATGGGTAAAATATCCCAGGACAGGGACGACAGGAGATCACTAAAAGGCTTACCTTTTAGACAACGTAATCCCTGTCCTGGGATACTCCCATTCTGCTCCTGTTCCTCCCCCGCTTCCTCTTATTCATGGAAAAGTCCATGAATAAGAAGCCCACTCCATTATCATAACAGAATGACGGGCGAGTGAACAGGAGCCCCCATTCTGCTCCCGGGATGACAATGGAACATGACGTCACCAGGAGGTCCGTGCTGGACACTTCTGGGTACAATCAGGACAGCCAGGTAAGTGACACCCTTCCCCCCCCCCCCCGGTTACTTGTAATTTTAAAAGTCTGTTTTCGGGCTTTGTTTTATTTTTTGACATTTGGTTGGCGTTTTAGGTTTAAATTTCCCGCACGATCACTCTCTCGTGAGAACGAGCGGGATTTGGCTTCACTGCAGTAAAAGCAGGTTTACGACAGCTGCCATTACTGCAGTGAAGCCAAGGGGAAGGGGAGCCATTTCTATTCTGCAAAAAAGGTAAATGTTTGAAAAGTTATTTAAAATGTTACAGGGGTGGGAGTGGGGTGGGGGGCTATCAGGACAGACATGAGCCGTGTGATAATCTTCATAGAATTCAAACTATTAATACTGAATCATGACTGATCACTAGTCCCAGAAGGTGGCCAGGGCTATGCCTGGGGCTTCATCAAGCTAGATAGGAAAGGCTCACAGAACACAAATAGTCTGCAGGCTAGAGGTTCCCCATACCTGATTTAAATCTTATTCAAAGGGGAGTGCTGAAATTCAACTCAGTTTCAGCTCTTGCCTTTGAATAAGATTTAAATCAGATAAACCAACTCTGCACTGCTTATGCTATTCAAGTTATTCAGCCCTCTTTCTTTATACAGGAAACAGAGAGTTCAACCAGATTAGATAAAAGCCTCAGGATTTGACATGAATTGTACCTCTCCATATCAGGATTTTTAATATGGTATACCTCTTGTTCTGTTCAATTTCTTCTTAATTTCTGAGACCAGCCATGATATTTTAAACCAAGGGTAGGAAAGGGTTGTTGTTTTTTCTGTCTCAGGACTTTCCAATACAGGCAGGAGCAAATTCCAATACTGTATCCATTGTCTCAGTTCCTCCCATACTTCTGGGCAGTCCCACTGATGATATGCTGAATGGGAGTGTGACCTTTGTCAGGAAACTTTCCTCTGAAACCTTCCTTCCCTTATTACATTTCCACTTGCCTTTCTTTTACAGTTATAGTGTTAAAATGGTACACTCAGCCCTCTGTATCCACAGGTTCTGCATCCACAGATTCAACTAACCATGGCTCAAACATATTGGGAGGGGGGGAAACCTTGCTGTTCACCATTTTATATAGGGGGTGCCATTTTAGTATACCATTGTATATAATAGGACTTGAGCATCCATGGATTTTTATATCCATGGAGGGGGTGTCCTGGAATACCAAGGGCGGGGGTGTCCAGAGAATACCGAGGGCCTACTGTATAGCCATTTAGCACTATTTTAAAATAATAAATAAATGTGCAAGACAGAAGACATGGATACTGGGGAGAAACATGGAGGGAAATGTTTTCATAGAGGGGGTGATGGGAAGAGAAGGAAATTCCACCAACACCAAAGTTCACTACAGCTCAAGCGGCTGGGGGCGGGGATGAAATTTGGTATATTTTATGCATAACTGGATGTGGGAGTGGGAACAATCATTGCAAGGCATGAAAATTCATTATCAAAATAACCCATCATTTATCGCAACTGTTGGTCCAGCTGCAGGAGTCCATCATTTCTTTCACTATTGTTATTCCTTTTTCCTCCATTTCTAATTATTTATGAGTCTGGGGCTTGAAGGATGTTTAAACAATTTTTCTTCCATCCATTTACATACACCATACACAGTATGTTCACTCTTCCCACTTCTAATATCCATATATGAAAAGCAGAATATCTTGAGAAAAGCCAGTCTTTTAAAAAAAAAATGCTCTGGAGTAATTTTGCCTTGCTCTCACATCCCCAGTTACTAAAAATATTGAGAGGTCTTTCTAAGGTTGGTTTCCTTGGAGGAAAATATATGTTTATTTATAATAAAAAAGTATGTATGAAGAAGCACAAATGAAAAGTACTCATGTGTGCAAATAGTGCAGACCTCACAAAGACATCATAATTTCCTGTCTATGGAATTAATCCCACAATCATTCTGGTGTCTCAGATACAGATTTATTTTACTCCTTCTGCTTATGCTAAATCCCTCAAGTGATCACTTCACTATGAGCGTAAGCTGTGCTGTAAGTTAATGTGCTAGTCTGAGGTTTTCATGGGTCCAGAGACTGCTGCCAGTAACTCCATGTGCTTGCCCCTCTCAGGTTACTTCCAGGCAGGGTAGGAGGTAGCAGTATTTGTTGCTGTGCTTCCTGCTTTTTCTTTTGAAGATCCAAAAATGGTCTTGGGGTTGCACACAGCCCTTGGGCTGCACTTTGCCCACCCTATTCTAGTGATTTTTTTTAAAATCTCTAGAGTTACAGTGCTTGAAGTGGTAATCTATAATGGTGCTATTCCTATTTTTCCCTTGGATCAAGATCTCTCTCTCTCTCTCTCTCTCTCTCTCACACACACACACACACATATTGTTTGAATTGAGGTATTAGAGGAGACCATCTAGGGACGTATTCCGTGTGGCATGGAGGAGGAACAATCACAACAGTAGCCTCTCCAGACTTACCAAAAGCTTTGACATTTGGTGGTATTTGTAGCTGTACTAGTGGAGTATCCCTTATCCAGAATTCCAAAATCCGAAATGCTCCAAAATCTGAAACTTTTGGAGCTACTACATGTACATACCTGTACTGTATTCACAAGGGTGAAAAGAGACGTGGCTGAAGAGAGATGCAAGGATCTGTGAAATGGCAGGAATCCATGCCTCCTGTCGTTTCACAGATCCTTGCATCTCTCTTCAGCTGAACAAAAGAGCAAGAGCATAGCAACTGCCTCAAAGGTGGAAGCGGATGATTAGCAGTCCCACTGCTGCCACCACTGCTGCTGCCAGAGTTGGCTGCAGTTACTGGGTTCCCATCTGCAAAAGACTTGGGTAGGAAAGGCACTGACTGGGATCTAGGCTTTGGTGGAAGAAGCAGGAAGAAGAGGAGAGGGGGACTGTGGGGATTTTTTTGGTGTGGGGCTCTCTAATGTTTCAAGGCTGGAGATGGTCGCCAGCAACCACCACTCTTGCATGCCAGTGTAGATCTCACTTTGGCTGGAACATGGTGGTGGAGAAGCAGAACCAGCAGCAAAAGCAACCACCATGTCTACTGCTTGTGCAAAGTTTGGCTGTGAACTCGGCCACACCATCTCCCTTCCTCCTGCTCCTCTCCTCTCTCCAGAGGTGGGGGAGCCCAAAGAATGAGTACCTGGCAGCCAGGGCTTGCCATTACCTCCACTGCTGCCCTACACCATTTTATATACAGGTACTATATTCCAAATTCCAAAAAATATCTGAAATGTCGAACACTTCTGGTTCCAAGCATTTCAGATAAGGGATGCTTAACCTGTGCTAATCAGGGTGGGTATATTTCAGGGTGTGTGTGTGTGCACATGCACATATGACATTTTTCCTGTCCCATTTTTTTCTCCTAAAATTCCAACAGTAGCTGCAACCCACTGCAGGGGATACTTTCTTCTGTCACAGCAGTTTCAAAAATGGGCTGGAGTAAATTAAACACATCTCTGTCCATTGTCTCAGTTCTTCCCAGTACTGTATATTTTTTGGCAGTTCCACCAGTGATGTTTCAAAAGTGGGTATGACTCTTGCCATGGAGGTTTCCTGCTTATCTGCATTGCCTCATTATATTGCCAGTTATGAGACTGGATGTTTCTTTTTTGTTAGTGCTGTTGTGCTAAAGTGGTGTAGCCTTACATCAGTTTAGCATGATGACTGTGTGTATATATATATGTGTATATATATATATATATATATATATATATATATGTAACTTGAAAGACTGGGAATGTGGATACTGGAGGAGGAGCATACAGGGGGAGGTTTTCAGTTCATGAAAGGGTTGAATATTGGAGGTAACACCAAAATCCACTACAATGAGCAACAAATAAGGGCCAAAGCCTGGTGTGTTATAGCACAGTGGGATACTGGAGTAGAAACAACTGTTACAAACAATTATAATGCATGAAATCCTGAAACAGAATGTCTCAATATTTATTGAAACTATGAAGCAGTCTGGTGCAGCCCAGAATTACAGTTTTCCACATTACTTAGCACTACACCTTTAGAGAAACTGCCCATTATTTTTTAAATGGAGCAGTGGAGGAGAAATGGGAGGTAACTGTGTGAGAGTTACAATAGTCTGGAAACATAGTCTGTGATGAGTGATTCTCTTGGGGAAACAATAACTTTCAAACTGATGAATAACTTTGAGATAAGGTAAACAGACCTCACATAACAATGGTATTTCCAGCTAACTTTTTGAAGTGGTCCAGAGGACATTGCCCTCTAGAGATGCCCAGGAAGGACACAGCACTATTATTGCAAATTTCAAAAGAATTCCATTTCTTTTTCACCTGAGATGTGAAACCTGTTGAGGAATCTGAAATGGCCTATCCTTCACGTTTGTATGTGCCAAAGAGCGTGAGCTCCAGCCCTGACTTGAATCTCCTGTCAGCCTCATGGAGGGCTGTGTATTAAATATATATTATTAATTAAATGTGTATCAAAAAGGCAAGGAGTGGGGGTTCTCGTTACAGAAGGTTTAAGGTCCCTTATCTGCACACAGTAGCTCCTATCTGTATTGAGCCCCTTAACCTCTTCTTGTGAAACAAAAAGAAAATAAATTTTAGCTGCATGCTGTGCACTTAAAATAGCATGTAGTTTAACTCCTAGATCCTTTTATGGCAGGGGACAAAGTGGTCCTCCCTAGCCAGACTTCTTTTTTATATATACTTTATTTTTTCAGACACATAATAATACACTTCAACAAAATACATATTACATGTAGATCACCTATGTGTACATAAAGAAACACAAAAGAAAACATGAATATAATGAAATAAAGATCATTACCACATCACCATCATAATATAAAAACACGTACTATGTCTAAACTAAAACACATATAAACTTCCTCATAGCTACTCATAGCTAGGGGAGCCCTGGTGGTGCAGTGGTTAAATGCCAGTACTGCAAGCCACAACATTACAAGTTCAATCCCAGAAGGCTCCAAGGTTCACTCAGCCTTCCATCCTTTCATAGGTCATAAAATGAGTAACCAGCTTGCGGGGGCAATTAGCTAAAACACATTGGAAACCACTTAATGTGGTTTAGATGTGTAAATTGCTATTGCTTAACAATTTGTAAGCTACTCTGAGAGCCTTTGTGGCTGAAGAGTAGGGTATAAATAACTAAAATAAATAAATAAATAAATAAATAACTACTCTTCTAGTCAGAATAGTATTGTATCTTCCTTTCTAGCTTCTGAAACACTGGAACCTGTAAGAAGAGAAAACAGACAAATCTATATTCTCAGGGCTGAAAAATATCAAATCTTAGGGGGTTTTAACACTACTTACTCCAACCTTCTAGCACTTACTTCAGCTTTCTAATTTCATTTCTTCTGCCAATTGTTATGTTGGTTAATATACAGTTAACTTAAATATACAGTTCCTATCTTTCTTTCCTCTTCCCCTGTTCATCCTAATTCCTCAGACTCCATTTCCTCTTGATATCTCCCACTTCTCAGCCTTTAATTACCAACCTCACTCTCTTCCAGCCTCTGAATTCATTCACTTTTCCATATCCCTTCAAGACCCCGATAGAAATAATGCAAATCAACCTAAAGAAGAGACCACTGAATTGATACATAGCCATTTTCCTCCCTAAAAAGTATTGCTCTCACAAATCCCTTGGTTCTCCCCTTTCTCCCCTACTTCCCGTCTTTCCCTCCATACTCCCTCTACAAAGCATTATTGCATTGATTGTCATTGTTTTATTGTCTGTCCAAGTAGTTTCTATCCTTCAGTTAATTGCCAATCCACCTTTCCTCTTTCTTTCAGATAGTCTGCTGTTTCTCAATTAGTATAAAAATCCAAAATGTCTTAATAACCAGACTCCCAGTTGCAGTGGCAATGGCGACTGGTCATTAGATTGAGAAGCTTGTCTGGAACGATCACCATTTGGGACTAAGTTTGATTCGAATTCTTTGTTGTGGACTCATCCTGACCCCACCTGGTCAAGGTGGACAAGCAGGGCTCATTGAGACCTCTTTGCTGGCTTTTTGTGCCAGGAGATGGAGGTCCCCAGTCACAACGGGGTCATCAAGCAGCTGTTGTCACTACTGAGCCACAGCTTCAGTGACACAAGCCTTGCCGGCAACTTTTTTTTAAAAAGGAGTAGAACACAAAAGGAATACAAAGTATCAATTTAACTAGTCAGATACAGCAGAGCTTCTGCATTTTAATTCTGTTAGCTGATTAAGGATTTTGTGACTAGTTTTTTTGCTTGGAAATAGTTAGGGTTTGGAGTTTGGGAACGTCAAGGATCTGATCAAGAGGCAAGAGACTTAAAGCTGACTTTCTGAACACATTGGAAGTAGGACAGAAAAATAAAACTTTCTTTCTCCCACCCCCACTTTTTTTGATACAGTAAACTGAGATTTACTTAAATAGTCATCTGTGGAATCGATTAGGACCTGACTGCTTTCCCTTTTTTGGGAGGGAGGACATTTGGACTGTTTGACTTACAGAAGCATTGTTTATTTACTTACATGGAGTTTAAGAGACATTTAGGACTGTGATTCGAGACTCTGTATTATATTAAAAGACTAGGAGGCCTGGGAGGTCTTTAATACTTGAGATTCTATTTGAATTGGTAGAGAAGGCTTAACTTCTGAAAGAGCTAATTAGGACATTGGGGTATCTGGACATTTAGACTGTTCGAAAGGAAATTCAGGAAATGTTTCTGAGGCTTTGCGTGATCTAATTAACGGAGATTCTGACTTTTGAGGATCTAAGCAAAGTTCTGGTGAAAAGTCTTAGACAGAGTTCTATAACCTAAATACAACCTCACAAGAAGCCTGCCACATCCCACATCCCTTTCAGGTACATCCCTTTCAGATACACCTGAATTACTAATAGGATACATAGAAGAATTTCTCCAGAAGATTGTAGTAAGGGGAAAGGTTCATAGGGTAAGCAACAGGCCTCTAGGTACCCTGCTGCTATTTAAAGCTTTCTGTGTAACAATCACATTTTGAACTGTGACAGGAAATGGACCAGAAGCCAATGAGCCTGTTCTAATTATGGAGTCACATGGCCCTATACACTGGCTACTGTCGGCACTGTAACTGCAACATTCTGGATGAACCAAAATCTCAAGACACTCTTTTGAGGGAGATCCAAATACAATCTGCAGCAGTAATCTGGTCTGACTCTAGCTAAGGCATGTATTAACATTTTACCCCTCCAGAAACTGACATGCTGGTTCACCAGCAAAGCTGCACAAAGGCTCTCCTAGGGTTGCCTAGATGAGAAGATATAATGCAGATTGGTGCATATTATCACGAATTTGCAGCAGTGCTCATTTGTCTCCATGGCCTTTTGGCATAATCTATTGTATATAAAAGCTATCTGTGTTTAAAGTGCACAGGCAGCTATGTCTGTGAATCAAGAAGGTGGCCAAGAGTACAATGCATTATTATTCTCCACATGTGTTGTTGCCACTGTACAGTATTTTTTTAAACTTGTAAATCAAAGGTGCACAAGTGCGGCCTTCTGCTTATAAAAAGCTCTTTGGTCAGCTCAGCACAACAAAAAGTGCACATTCAATAACACAAAACTCAAAAATGGTGTTTCTGGCCACTTCCTTGCCAGCAAGCCTGCCCACTGTCCACACAGCCAACGAATCTGCTCTCTACTTCCGCCCTCTCCGAGAATGTGCAGTGTCCCAAATTGGATGTCCAGACGTGCAATAACGCATAAGACTGCACATTATTCAAAAAACCCACAAAGGTCCCCCCCCCGTAGTAAATGGAGTTTTTGGCCCCCTCCTTCCAAATACTGCAAATCTCATTTGCAGCATGTTGGGACAAAAGGTATTCTAGTCAAATTCTATGAGGAGTGGTTTTATCATCTAGACAAGCCCTTAGATATAGCTATGGCCTGAACTTTCAGGGCCAGATTCAGGAGTCCCTCCAGACTGCAAACCTACCGTATATTCCTGCGTATAAGACTGCTTTTTAACACTTGAGAATCTCTTCAAAAGTGGGGGGTCATCTTATATGCCCAGCAGATCTTTTCCCCTGCTGTGAGAATTACTGCCTTGTCTTTAAAGTGGTAAATTCCCTGGGCAGTTTCCCCAGCAGATCCTTCCCCTTGATGTGAGAATGACTGCTTTGCCTTTGAAGTGTTAATTGCCCTCCATTTAGGGATTGTATTTTGGCAAACTTGCCAGGAAGATTTCCATTTGCATAGTTTTGAGGAGTTCCTCTCCAGGAGTTTGCAAGTCTGCCAATGTGGCTCTAAAATCAATAATGTGCTCATTCAAAAATTTGGGATTTGATAGCTTCATATTAAGCAACTTCATTATTAATGAAACCTTACTTTCCAAAGATTGAACACCACAGAGATTTTTCAAAGTATCCCATGCTTTTTTATCTGTTCTCAGTCCTTTAATTTCACAGGCTATTCCATCATCTACAGCCACTGAGCTGGCTGGCTGGTGGGGGGCAGGCTTTCCAGCCAGGTGGCTGGCTGGATGGGAGTGGGGGCAAAGTCTATATTTTAACTTAAAAATTGGGAAGGTTGTCTTATGCGCCCTAGTCATCTTATACGCCGGAATATACTGTAGTTCTTAAGGAGAGTGCTTCCCCACTAACAACAGACTAGCTCCCTCTTTCCACATTACCTGTTCTACCTCAGTCTTGTCTGGATTAATCTTCAATGCATTATTCCCCCTGACACACTGTATATCAGAGATGAGTTCTGAATTTTCTCATGATAAAGCAGAAATTCAGTGCCAGAAGAAACAGGAAGAACAGAAATGAGGAAGAGTTGGGCCAATATACAATGAAGAAAATGCAGCTGGTACAGCCCGCTAAGCTTTGGAGCCAATTACAAATGTTATGGGTGAGGCAGGGCTGCAAGTAAGGGTTGAAGTAGAAGATGTCTATCTCCCTCTAACTATACCAACAATTTCTCAATCCTTTTTGCATGAAAACTTTTTTTGGCGAATAAATCCATCTCACCAAAAGACATGTTACTCCTGTGGAAAAGAACTATGGAGTGCTGCATTTTACAGCACTTTCCACCTCTCACAGGCCACAGGTCTCTGAGTAATGGAATATCTGCATCTCTGTATCAACAAAACATTCATTGGGAAATGTGTAATGGGAGCAAAGGGTACACACATTGATTAGAAATGAAGTAAACTGATTTGGATGACATAACTGTCAACATGAACCTTCACCTAAAAATCCTAGCCCAACCAGCTTGAATCTTTGTTTAAATCTCATGTCCACCCAGTCAGATTTTATGAGATCAAAAACATCAATATTTTTCTTCCCATTTTCTCTTTACTCAGTGCTTTGCCCTTCCAGAGGTCACCAAAAAGTCACCTGCTCTTGCCAATTTAGAAGGATCCAAATAACACTGGAGAATTAAACTGGATCTTTTCCAAACTGGCAATAACAAGGAACTGCCTGAAAAAGTTGGATCAAACAGCTTACAACTGGCAAAGGGGAAACTTGGAGAAAGCATCTGCAAAAGGGAAGATACCAATTAATAATGCAACTACTGTGATTTCAGAAAATGGAAAGGTCTGGGGACCTAATTGGCATATATTTGTTTTTGTGCCAGCATACTTGCTCAAGTAATGCCAGGCCCACTACTCAGCATTCCAAATAAGAAAGATATTTTAAAAAAATAACTAAAATACTAGTTCTTCCTACAGTCATGAATAGGAGGAGGAAAAAAAGTGACAGGACAGAATTAGCAAAAAAAGAAAGAACATTGGTTTTATTGAGATGTACACAGACCTCACACAAAGCTGGACAGAAGATTAAAGGCGGAGTAATCGTAAGAGGACTCTGCTGAAGATCATCATGGTGGCATTCCATCATTTGTCTCTGTGTTGTGGAGTTTCCCACAGTTGAGTTTTGGAACTAAATGAAGAGTAGAGGAAAAATAATTCTTTTTGCAGAGCTTTGCCATTCTGATTAAACCCCTAAAGACTTCAGATTGTATTAGTCAGTGAAATTCAAGATTTATTCTCTGTCATGCATGCAGATCCTGAAGCTAATTCTGATCCTTCTGTAGGAACCTATACAGTATTCTGAAACTGAGCCTGCCTGAAGCAGGGAGCTTAGCACTAGAACTATACGGTGTACATTTGAAACTGGGCAGGCTAGCATTACCTAGGACAATGGCAGTACTGCAGTCTGCTCCCAACCTCACTGCTACAGACTGCCTTCCAAAAAATATTTCATATCCAATCTAGGATGCAACATGGTCAAGTCGTTGTGATGTACCAAGAACACACGCTCGCATTCACTCAATAAGAATTCTTTATTGGTAAGGAAACGTGTATCAGCAATGTAGAACAAAGGTGAAACTAAACACAGACTAGCACAACCCCCCAGATAAACCCTTACAGTGTGAGAATGGCATTTAGGGAGGAGAATAAACGGTCCAGCCAGCACCTGGAGCTGCGACCTTGAGCTGCTGTGGAGAACAGCGTTCCCAGGCCAACAAGGCGGGCTGGCGCCCCTCCAAAGACAGGGAGGCCCAAGCAGAGGAAACAGGCCCAAGCCAGCCTCATGTCAGGGTTCTCCATGAATTCTACTCTAAACCCCAGAATTCAGGGATGAGTCTGACAGTCGTTACTTGTTAAGCAAAAGCAAAAAGAGCAAAAAGGGACAGGTTTGTCTCTTGTGCTGCATCAGGCCAAACTAGGATTAGGAACAGCCTCAGATAAAAACCCAGGGCTTCTTTCCATCAGGGAGAATGCAGGTTAGAGCAGCTGCAGGGGTTGCCTAGAGCTCCTTCATACTGAGCTATGACTGAGGGAAGACTGTCGTCTTCACAGAGTTTTTGATGAAACCAAAATTTATTTTTGAGTATTAGTTTAATCAAGTTTGAGAAATGAAAGGCTATTAGAGAGCCAAGTGTTTGTTTAGAGAAAGGAAGGCTGAAGGGGACAGTATTTGGCTGATAAAGATTAATGGCTTGTCTAGACCAGCCAGAATACACCGCCTTCCAGCTGATTTATTTTGGCCCCAGATCTGGCCCATTCCCCCCCCCCTTACTTAGACTAAATGGAATGAAGTCCACATGGACATGCCAGCCAGCATGGGCAGGTGCCTCCTCCGCTGTCACACGTCACTTCCTCTGAAGCCAGAAAGGAGGTCCTCAGCATGTGATCAAGGCTGGTCACATGCAGGGGGCCTTGATCACATGCTGGGGGGCTTGGTCACATGCTGGGGGGCTCCTTCGCAACTGCAGAAAACTCCAGCAGTAGCATCCAGCTATATGGGCGGGCGTACAGGTATGGACCCTGCAGGGTCCATTCCCACACCAGCCCAGTCTGGGTTTTCCCACATGAAGTGGGTTTTCCCAGGTGTTTCATTAAAATGTTTAATGGACTTTATCCCAGCTTCCCCCCAGCTTTGCCTCAGGAGTCATCAAGACTGTCCAGAAGTGAAATGGGGCAAGAGCCCTGTGTTGTTTGGACTGCAGGGCTCCAAAACAAGGAGAAGATGGAGTAAATTGCCCTTCTAGACAAGCCCTATAAATACTGCCAAATGAAGTAAATGCAGGTTGTAAGGCAATAAACAGTGGGTGAAAATGGAGGGGGACATTAAGGGCTAGTATCATTTTTTTTGTCTAGCAGCTCCTATGGTGATTCCTCAAAAATGGATAGGACTACCCAGTTTAAATTTAGACTGTTGGTCTGAAGTTGTGCTCTCTTTTTGTTGTGGAAAAACTAACACAACATGTTCTCAACTCAGGAAATGAGCCCTAAGATGAGTCCTTTATTATGGATTGGTTTCCCTTGATTTCTTTTATTAATATTTATAAAATATTAATATTAATAGAAATGGAGGTAATCTAGATCCATCTGGTTCTCATGTCAGTCTTTGGAATCTGAACTTGAAGGCTAGAAAAAATGTATGTATATGGGTTTATTACATGTTTTGCCAAGGAATGCTGACAGTCTGTAAATTTTATTTTGTTCTGTTGAATTTTGTTCTCTCATAATTCCTTCAATAAAAAATTAAAAAGAACATCTCATAACTAAAGGAAATGTTCTTAAAGATGTTTTCTATTTAGAACCAAGTATTTTATACTGAGTTTAACATAAATATGCTCTTTTTTATTTAACAAAGGGGTTCTTAACCTGTAGTCCATGGAAAGTTCTGTTTTAACTGTATTTCTCTGGAGAATAGGTCCACAGTACTCATCTGTTTCTCAAATGGGTCCATGAGCCAGGAAGGGCATATCAAAAACCAAACAATTTTAAGGCTAAAATACAGAGATTAATGCCAAAAACAGAACCACTTCTGCAGCAGATGGCCAGCATAATAGCACTAAATGTTCACTATCCTACAGTGCAACAAACAGTCAATGCTTCCTTGAATATTTTACTCTGATCCCATCCCCACAATGTGCATATATACCTATGTAAGTGTGCATATGTACCTAACGTTTGAAACACACTCTGGGAGAATACAGTAGATTGTAATCCATAAAAGCTCATTTTCAAACAAATCTGTTAGTTTGCAAGGTGCCATAAGACTTATTCTCTTTTTTTTTAATATTGAAACACACTTACATGACTGCCACTCTGAAAAATGTGAATTAAGGCATTGGTTTAACATTTGAAACACAGCCAAAGTGAAAAATGTGGAAGTGTATAATCATTAATCTATAAACTAATATTTTGTGGGAAACAGGTGAAAAGAAATGAAATCATTTAGAACTATTAATCAATTTATTTCACCTTTCTGAGCTTCAGTATCCAATTATGTTGATTTAAGGTATCTATTCCTTTTAACACTTCTGTCACAATGTGAAGGGAAGAATAACATGCTAGCCACTGAGGAAAGGAACTGCTTGATTTTTCATTTGTTTTTAAGTGTTTGCTTTCTTAACCTTATTCTTTAAATCTGCACTTATTTTTTTCTTCATCAAATTCATGTTGTAGAAGAATAAATCATTTCAAACTCTAGTGTTGTTACAAAATACATTTCAATTAATTTCCCCACTGGAGTTGACTTGTTTACACATAGCCTGAAGGAAATCTAATAAAATTATGACTTGGTCGTTTCACTATGAAAAATAACCACATCCACTGGGAATCAAGAAATGTTGGGAATATAAACATGTTGTTTTCAAGTGAGTTGTCTACTTTTCCATTGTGGGGCTTGTTTTCTCTTTTCCCTGCCCAGTGTGCCACATCTCTCTATTCATTTTTTCCCACCATTATTTCTCATTATGGGCATTTTACACACTATCCTAAATCAAAGTAAAAGCTAAACTCCTTGAGGTTTAATGTGAAGTCGAAGGCTTTCATGGCTGGCATCCATAGATTTCCATAAAATTTCATTGGTTTTTTTCTGGGCTGTGAGGCCATGTTCTGGAAGAGATGCAGCCCAGAAAAAAAACAAGGAAAATTCTTGAGGTTTATCGCATGATGAAGTAAAGTGGCAGGACAGTCAGAAGGTTCCACTTTCCATGCTGTCTTACCGCATGACATCATTATTCTTCTGCCTTTCTGCCGTTCCAGTCCCATGGGAGAAGGAAGTAAAACATGTCTTTTTACTAACTGCACAATCATTTTCATCAGACAGACAGAAATAATACAGAAAAACATGGTACTGTGATGCACTTGTGTAAAAAGTTTTGCTCCCTGAAAAATTATGACCCCATTGTCATCCTTTTACCCTTGCAAGTGCCATTGTATAGTGAATGGAATTTATGCCAGTAAATTGGTTAAAACCTGGGATGCATACAGCCTCTCCCCTCCAGACTCCCTGGACTGTCCCTCTTCTGCTCCCTAAAAAAGGGATGAATTGTATCTCCTAGAAATCCCAAGGAGCAGCTATACACCTTTTAAATAGGTTGCAACACACACACACACACATATGCAGTCTTATATTGTAAAAAAAAAGTTTCAAAACCATAAGAGGACTACTAGCCATTTCCCCTTTTGTTTTGTTTGTTTTCCCTTTTTTTTCACATTTGTGGCAGTCCAGATGCCTCCAGAGGGTTCCAGGGCAAAAAATTGGCTACAGGAGCCACTGCAGTTGCCCACCCCAGTGTACATTCATAGACTACACCAGCTTTTTTTTCAACTTGGAGCTCTCCAGATGTATCAAACTATACATCCCATCACCCCAGCCACTGGTTCCAATGGCCCACTGGCTGGACATGATGGAAGGGCACCAAATTGGGAAGGCTGACTTACCAGTTTTATAACTGGTCATGGATCAAATCACAGTGTTTCCCTTGAAGGAATCTAACAGTACCATAATGAATTAATAGTTACGACATCAAAAAATTAGAGTACAGTAACCTGGCAGCAAACTTGCTGCTGATTCCCAAATTCTAGAAGAACTGCCCAATAATACTAGCAGGGAGTACAATCCTGGAAAGGAAAAGAAAATGTTCCATAGGATGGATGTTCCATCCCATGCTGGGCATTACTATGTGGAGGAATAGGGTGGCCTAACAGGTTTTTCCAACTCTCTTCTTTAATTAGCAATTGTCTGAAATACTATTAGTTCACCAATCTCCACTCTGATGAAGGGGACCTGGAAGGCATACACATGCCATTCATTACCACTGGCAATCCATGGGAAGGGTGGGTATGAAATGCTCAGCTCTGTAATTGGAAGCAAACAACCATAATATGAAACAGAGAGCAAGTCCATTTAAATGTTCAAAATGAGAATGGCACAACTTGCCTTTGACATTTGTAGTTCACTGTTCTAGACTTTATGGAACCATGTTTCTTCTATTATTTTTGTTGGCTGTTTTGGAATTCTAAAAACAAATTTGCCATTACACAAACATATGTAAATAATATATAAGCTTTTCACTGTATGATTGTGGAATTTTACTGAATTGGCCCAATATAGTTATTTCCTTTTTAATAACACAAAACAGATACTTTGTCAGCTTTGTACAGTTGGCATGGAACTACTGCTGATGGACCAATCAAAAAGCAAAGGTCACAAAAAGTAGAGCCATAGAATCATAGAGTTGGAAGAGACCACAAGGGTCATCCAGTCGAACCCCCCTGCCCTGCAGGAACACACAATGAAAGCACTCCCAAAAGATGGCTATCCAGCCTCTGTTTAAAAATCTTCAAAGAAGGAAATTCCAGCACACCCCAAGGCAGTATGTTTCACTGTCAAACAGCTCTTACCATCAGGAAGTTCTTCCCAATGTTTAGGTGGAATCTCTTTTCCTGTAGTTTGAGTCTATTGCTCTGTGCCCAAGGGCTAGTCTACACATAAGTGTATAATGTGAATTGCTACGGATTTTTGTAGATTCGCACCAACCCTTAATTGTCTTCACTATCTGGTACAAATCCAAATCTACACGAATTACACAGACACATGCCATGCCCATTGTGATGTCACTGCTAATTAAAATGGCACCCCAAAAGGAAGTTTCTCTGAATTATTTGTGGCCACATGTAAGTGGCCACTGCACATTTTTGTTACCTGTCCATCAACAATGTGAATGTACATTCTTCCGCTTCCAGTGTCACTTATTTCTGCTGGTGTTGTCACATCACCATCAGCCTGCAGGTACAGGAAGGGCAGACACAGGCGATCTGAGAGGCCATACTCGAGTGCCAGATGCCATTGCCCTACCAGTCGTTGTCGCATGCAGTCTCTGGCTAGCAAACAAACAACATGCAGGGTGCTTTGGAGTGCTGCATGGCTCTGTTAGCCTTGTTGCAAGCCATAGCAGTGGCTCATGATGCACTTGATATTGCCCACACAGAAGACATGTACGTTGGCTTCGTACACTGGTGGGAGAGAGGGAGAGAGACAGGGAGGAGAGTATGCCAGACCCTGATCTCTCTCTCCGATAGGGGTTTATGAAGTCGTTTTTGCTCTACATGGGGCCAGAAGAAGTCATGGTCCCACAAAAGATTGTTGGTGGTGGGTTTTCCCATCCAGTGACGATTGGTGGAAACGGTTCAAGATGACAATGTGGTTGGATGAGAAGTGGCAGAAGAACTTTAGGATGCCCCAGACAGTCTTCACCAACCTCTTGGATGTGCTTCATCATGAGATTGTCAAGCAGGACACATGCATGCCATGACCATCCTTATGGAAAAGCAAGTAGCCATTACTCTGTGGCTGCTTGCACACCACTGCTACTATCGTTCTGCTTCAAACCAGCATGGAAACAGTCAATCTACCATGGAAGACATCTTTGTGGAAGTCATCCTTGCCATGGAGTTGGTTCTTCTGCAGCAGACAATTTTCGTTGATGCTTGGCAGGTATGTACGCATGATAGTGTATTTTTTTCCCAGGTTTTGAACAGTGCATGTGCGCAATTGTTGTCAATGTCTTTTAAAATTTTCTACGTAAGTGATATCTTCATAGCACAGCTCTTGTTGTTCTCTCTAGGTGCACATTTTTGTCACTATCATATGCAATAGAAATAGTTGTATATACATGTGTGTATGTATGTGTGTGTGTGTGTGTGTGTGCTTGTGTGACAATACCTCCACATAAATTGCTGTTTCTACCTTTTCTACCAGCACCATTGCTCCTTTGCACTTTGCAGATAATAAATGGCTTTGCTGAATTGGGCTTCCCGCAGGTTGTCATCAACGTGGGTGGGTGCCACTGTGCGACTGTGTAGCCAGTCTGTCAAGGTGGAGAGTTCATAAACCAAAAAAAACATTACTCCATCCTTCTCCAAGGGACATGTGACCACAAGGGTCATTTTGTGGACATGGAGATAGAGCGGGGGAGAAACATGATGCGAGGGTGATAAGGAACTCAGCCATCTATGAGACCATGGATGTGGGGTTCTTTGTCCCATGAAACCCTACTATTGCATAAACAAGCATGACAATAATAGCACCTTGATCACAAATACTCAGAAATTATAAAGCTGTGGTTAGTAATCGAAGAAAAATGCATCTTTTTTTTTACTCCTTGCAATACACAAGTAATATCTAAAATTATCTCCAGTCCCTTTAGTTTTGAATAAAAATGCTTGAGAAACTTTTTTTTTAAACAAAGACATTTTATTTCCAAATTCAGGACTGTGAAAAAAAATCAAAACTAACATAAGCTCACAAAATATATGATGGACTTCTGCCCAAGTTGGTATACAGTTTGTAGCCTTAAGTCTGAATTATTTATACTTGATAGTCATGAAAGAAAATACTCCCTGATCGGATAAGGAAAGGAAAAATGAGAAAGAAATTTCCAGGCCATTCTCTGGTTCTAATTTCCTATGAGATCAGTTAATTTGCATTAAATTAGGTGGCATAATCCATACTTAGGAGTAAAATGTGACAAATAAATGGAAAAGTTATGCTGCATAGACTAGATTAAGAAGTAACCAGTTGTTCATTTCAAAGACACAATGAAATCAAGCCAATTGGATCAAATCATGGGCTGCTGCCACACTGCAGAAATAATGTAGTTTGACACCACTTTAAGTATCATGGCTTCATCCTATGGAATTCTGGGAACTGTAGTTTGTTGTAGCATCAGAGCTCTCTGACAAAGAAGGCGAAATATCTCACAAAACTACAAATCCCAGAATTCTCATAGCATTGAGCCACAGCCACTAAAGCAGTGTCAAACTGCATTATTTCTGCAATAGGTCAGCAGCCCATTGTTATCTACATCAAAGTAGCTGGCACAGTATACTTCAGAGATAACATACAAGACTGCTCAAGGATATGTAATATATTCAATCACAAATGACAATATAATATATAGCTGGGTGGCAGAGATAGCTCTTTCAATCCATCATCAAACTCTTTGTGTTGTAGAAATCCTTTTAAGAACTTTCTAGTCTTCATGGTTTCAGATACAACCTGAAAATGTTTTAAGAATTTATAAAGAATAACATTTTTCTCTCAAACAAGCAAATTAAAAGCATAGTTTTTGTGTGTGTTTTTCCAGGCTGTGAGGCCATGTTCTAGAAGAGTTTATTCCTGACGTTTTGCCTGCATCTGTGGCTGGCATCTTCAGAGAATGGTAGCAGTGCGGGTGTAGGGGGTTTATATACTGTGAGTCCCTGTTGAAGAGGATTAGCATGTACATTTGTGTATTCAGTTGTTGGAAGTTCAGTTCTTAGGGTGGCACAATATGCGAGGGAGATTAGTGCCTATATAGCTCATGGTCCATTGTCTGCTGGGAAGCCCCCTGTCTCTGAGGGAAGTTCATTTGCATGTGTTGAGTTTTATTTTGGTGTTTTTCAGGACTAGTAGCCAAACTTTGTTTACTTTTAGTTTTTCCTCTTTCCTGTTGAAGTTGTCCAGGTGTTTTTGGATTTCATAGCTTTCCTATGCATTCTGACCTGATAGCTGTTAGCCTGGTCCAGAATTTCAGTGTTTTCAAATAGCATTTTGTGCCCAGGTTGGTTTATAATGTGTTCAGCTACTGCTGATTTTTCTGGCTGGCCAGTCTGCAGTGTCTCTCATGTTCCTTGATTCGTGTTTGCACACTCCATTTTGTGGTCCCTATGTAAACTTGTCCATAGCTGCATGGTATGAGGTAAACTCCTGCGGCTATGAGAGGGTCTCTTTTGTCCTTCAATGAGCACAGCATTTCTTGGATTTTCTTGGTTGTTCTGTAGATCATTTGGAGGTTGTGTTTCCTCATCAGTTTCCCTAATCTGTCTGTGACTCCTTTGATGTATGGTAAAAACAGCTTCCCTTTGGGTGGATTTTTTTTCTTCACTCCTGTGGTTTTTCCTGGGACTGACCGCTCTTGCGATGTCTGAGCTGGAGTAACCATTAGCCTGTGGAGCCCAGTTTAGGTGTTTCAGTTCGTCCTCCACGTAGTGAGGTTCACAGACAATGGACCATGAGCTAAATAGACACTAATCCCCCTCACATATCCTCCCATCCTAAAAACTGAACTTCCAACAACTGAATACACAAATGTACATGCTAATCCTTTTCAACAGGGACTCACAGTGTATAAACCCCACACACCCACACTGCCACCATTCTCTGAAGATGCCAGCCACAGATGCAGGCAAAACATCAGAAATAAACTCTTCTAGAACACGGCCTCAGAGCCCGGAAAAAAACACACAAAAACTATGCTTTTAATTTGCAGTCTCTCTTCCAAGGTTCCATTTGTGTCTACAGTAGGACCCCGTATCCACAGATTCATTATCCACTCATTCAATTATCCACAGAACACAAAGCAGCACTCCTACCATAGAGACTTCCTAGAAAATGTATCCTCTCTAGCAATTTTCTTGGTCCTCCAAGGAAAGTCTATGGTATCTTAAATCGGAAGTCCCATTATCTTCATTGGTGTTTGCTATTATCCATGGATTTTGGTATCCCCAGCGGATATAGGGATCCTACTGTGCTTCCCTTTTTCCTGCAAGCTTCTGGTGTTTTTTCCCCCTGACTCACCTTTCCCTTTTTCATTTGCCTTCTTTCCACTCCCCTTTCTTTCTAAATGGGGTGACGGCATGGATGGGACAGGGACAACACAATGGAGCAACACATTTAGATCATCTGCTCTTCCAGACAAAACAATACTTGAACCAATTCCTAAGGAAAGTATTTGTCTTCCCATTGACCTGTTCAGTCTCAGCTCATGTACACCTAGGGCTCACATAGTATCTCTAGTGAGGCTGACTTTGAATAAAAGGCATGTTAGACCCATGGAAACCCTGAAATCAGTTCTAACATTTCTCTGTTTAGAACCGTAACAGGCACCTTGTTTTCTAGGCAACTAGGCATCAACAACCAAGACTACTCCACTTGAACTACCAAGAATGCCATGACAGGCCACCAGGTAACCAAGAGAATCAAACAGGTAATCGAGGGATCTGTGAAACATATCCCAAATCAAACATCTGCAACTTTTCCCTGTCCATTCCCCATGAAAACGTAGGAAAAGAAAGAGAGGGGGAAATGTAAGCATCAAAATAAGTCATCTGTCATTCAGATTATCTTCCTGTCTGCAAACAGGACTTTCTGTCTACAACCCAAATGTCAGCGCACAGCTTTCTTCCCCTCTTGCTAAATTAATTTGAGTTGTAAGGATTCTACAATAAATGTGACCAAATCTCTGTCATTTCAATTTATGTTGCAAAGGGCTTAAGGGTCTTTGAACTGAAAGGCCAAATAAAAATATTTGATCAGTATTTCATAGAATCATAGAATTGTAGAGTTGGAAGAGACCACGAGGGCCATCCAATCCAACCCTCTGCCATGCAGGAATACACAATCAAAGCATCCCTGACAGATGGCCATCCAGCCTCTGTTTAAAGACCCCACCACGCTCCAAGGGAGTGTGTTCCACTGCCAAACAGCTCTTACTGTCAAAAAGTTCCTCCTAATGTTGAGGTGGAATCTCTATTCTTGGAGCTTGCATCCATTGCTCCGTGTTCTAGTCTCTGGAGCAGCAGAAAACAAGCTTGCTCCATCCTCAATGTGACACCCCTTCAAATACTTAAACAGGGCTATCATATCACCCCTTAGCCGTCTTTTTTCCAGGCTAAACATACCCAGCTCCCTAAATCTTTCCTCATAAGGCATGGTTTCCAGACCTTTCACCATTTTAGTCACACTTCTCTGGACACGCTCCAATTTGTGAATATCCTTTTGGAATTGCGGTGCCCAGAACTGGACACAGTATTCTAGGTGATGCCTGACCAAGGCAGAATAGAGCAGCACTATTACTTCCCTTGATCTAGATGCTTTTCTTCTATTGATGCAGCCCAAAGTCGCACTGGCCTTTTTAGCTGCCGCATCACACTGTTGACTCATGTTCAACTTGTGGTCTACTAGGACTCCTAGATCCCTTTCGCACATAGTCTCATTCACCCAGGTCTCCCCCATCCTATATCTATGCATTTCTTTTTTTCACCCTAAGTGCAGTACCTTACATTTCTCCGTATTGAATGTCATTTTGTTAGCTTTGGCCCAGCTCTCCAGTCTATCCAGGTCATTTTGAATTTTCATCCTGTCCTCTAGGGTATTAGCTACTCCTCCTAATTTGGTGTCATCTGCAAATTTGGTAAGTATGCCCCTAATTCCATCATCCAAGTCATTGATAAAGTTGTTGAATAGCACTGGGCCCAGGACAGAACCCTGTGGCACCCCACTGGTCACCTCTTTCCAAGACGAAGAGGAGCCACTGCTGAGCACCCTTTGGGTTCAGCCGGTCAACCAATTACAGCTCCATTTAACAGTTAACTGGTCTAGCCCACATTTTACAAGCTTGTTTGCAAGAATGTCATGGGGAACCTTGTCAAAGGCCTTACTGAAATCAAGGTATGCAATATCCACAGCGTTCCCTTCATCTACCAAGCTGGTAATTTTATCAAAAAAAGAGATCAGATTAGTCTGGCATGAATTGTCTCTCTGAAACCCATGTTGACTTTTTGTGATTATGGCATTGCCTTCTAAGTGTTCACAGACTCTCTGTTTAATGATCTGCTCTAGAATCTTCCCTGGTATTGATGTCAGACTAACTGGACGATAACTGTTGGGATCCTCTTTTTTTCCCCTTTTTGAAGATGGGGACAATGTTTGCCCTCCTCCAGTCTGCTGGGACTTCTCGTGTTCTCCAGGTGTTCTCAAAGATTATGGCCAATGGCTCTGAGATTACATTTGCCAGCTCTTTTAATACTTGGATGTAGTTCATCTGGTCCTGGAGATTTAAATTCATTTAGATTAAGAAGGTATTCCTCTATTACCTTTTTGCTTATTCTGTGCTGGATTTCCCCTATTGTGTCCTCTGTTCCATTATCCTCAGGTTGATCACCCTTTTGCTTTTCTGAAAACATTGAGGCAAGGAAGGTGTTGAGTAATTCTGCCTTTTCTCTGTCCCCTGTCAGCATTTTGCCATATTCTCCATGTAGTGGCCCTACCATTTCCTTCTTCTTGCTTTTGCTGCGGACATGCCCTGAGCTCATTCTTCACTTTAGCTTTTCTGACTTTACTCCTGCACGTGTTCGCTATCTGTTTGAATTCTTCTTTGGTGATTTCCCCCTTTTTCCATTTGATCAGTATGGGAAGGCTCTGCCACTAATCTGTGAGCACAAGTAAACAAAAGTCACTGTTCTCATCTTCAAAATATAGATGGACAGGTATGTTGTTATTTTGGCAAAAACGTTCAAAGGTGGGATCTTCTATAATTCGATCAATGACAGACCAATCCTATTTATTTCTATTCAAATGAAAATCACACTGAGTTCAATGGGTTTTGTTCCCAGGTAAATGTACATAGCATTGCAGCCTAAGAATAGAATTGTCCTAGTTCAAATCTCACTAGGCGGCCTTAACCAAGCCACTATTTTCCAGCCTGACCCCCAATCTGCAGTATAAGAAAATAATTGTAGCATTTCTTAAGTGGTTACGAAGGTGACGTACAGAGGTGGGAATCATGTGGCCCTCCAGACGTTGTTGAAATGCTCCTCCCAGAATTCCTCACCATTGACTACACTGCTTAAGGCTCCCGGAAATTGCGGTCCCACAACATCTGAAGAGCCACATTATTCCGATCCTTGCTCTAATAGCACAATATTGTACACAGCTTGTTGTTGTTGACTGCCATCCAGTCAACTCCGACTTATGGAGACCCTATGAATGAGAGACCTTCAAGTCACCCTGTCACCAACAGCCTTGTTCAGATCTTGCAGACTCAGGGCTGTGGCTTCCTTGATTGAATCTATCCAGCTAGAATGTGGTCTTCCTAATTTCTTACTGTCTTCTACCTTACCAAGCATTATTATCTTCTCTAGTGAGTCATGTCTTCCCATGATCTAGCCAAAGTACGGTAATCTTAGTTTAGTTATCTTGGCTTCTAGGGAGAGTTCAGGCTTGATTTGCTCTAGCTCTCATTCATTTTTCTTTTTAGCAGTCCAATGTATCCATATAATTCTTCTCCAGCACCACATTTCAAAAGAGTTTATTTTCTTCCTATCAGCTTTCTTCATTATCCAGCTTTTGCTACCATACATAGAAAAGGGAAATACAATGGCATATACCATTCTAGCTTGAATTGTTCCAAGACTTTGCTATTTTCTGCCAGTAGTATGGTGTCATCTGCATATCTTAAACTGTTGATGACCTTCCTCCAATTTTCACATCTTCCTCCTCCAAGTTTAATCCTGCTTTATGTAAGATATGTTCAGCATACAAGTTAAAGAGATAAGGTAATAAAATGCTGCCTTGCCATATCCTTTGCCAACTGGAAATCATTCACTTTCTCTGTATTCTGTCCTAACAGTAGCCTCTTGTCTTGAGTACAGGTTATGCATCAGGACAATCAAATGTTGTGGCACACCCATTTCTTTAAGAGTGAGCCATAGTTTTTCATGATCTATACAATCAAAAGTTTTGCTATAATCTATAAAGCACAGGCTGGTTTTCTCTTGAAATTCTTTGGTGCACTCCTTTATCCAACATATGTTTGCAATATGACCCCTAGTTCCTCTTCCTTTCCTGAACCCCGTTTGGACATCTGGCATGCCTCACTCCATATATAGTAAAAATCTTTGTTGCAGAATTTGGAGCATCACCTTTCTTGCATGGGAAATTAATGCAATAGTCCTGTGGTTACTGCAGTCTCTGATGTCCCCTTTCTTGGGACTGAAATGTATATTGAGTTTTTCCAATCTGTAACCCAGTTTTGTTTTCCATATTTGTTGACAGATTTTAATTAGAACTAGAGTAGATTCTGTCTCTGTAGCTTGAAGCAGCTCTATTGGTATGTCACCTGTTCCTGGTGATTTGATTCTCCTAAGTTTTTTGAGTACAGCTTTCACCTCACTTTCTAAAATTGAAAGTTTGTATTTATATGTTTCTTCTTCGAATGAAACTGTCATCTTTCATCCCATTTATATAGTTCTTTTGTGTATTATTTCCACCATCTTTTTACACATAATGTGTTTCCCTGCTTGTTGTAGAGCATCCCCACTCTTGGTTTAAATTTCCCTTTGATTTCTCATATCTTGTAGAAGATGTCTCTTGTTCTTCCTTTTTTCTTGTCACCTTCTATTTTTCTGCATTGATTATTACACTTTCTTAGCTGAGGCATTCCTGTGCAGAACTTGCTGGGGCCACAGAAATATGAGTTTAAATCCCTGCTCAGCCATTTTCCACTTGCAGGAAAAGGATCAGATGCTGTCAATATTTTGTTTTTAATGGCCAATGTAAGCCTGACATTACTTAAGAATGGTTAAATTTTAAAAACAGTGAGGGGGTGCACATTCCTGCACGTTTGGACAAGCAATTTGCTTTCAATCACTTTCCCATAGGAGAGGAAGCGCAAACTGATTGGCCAAGAGACCATAGGGGCTGGGCTTGCTAACAGGCCAAGCACCTGCTGCCACCATGTTGGATTTTTGCCTTAGCAAGAGATCACTAAGGCAATAAAATGGAGTAGTTTTTGTTGTTGTTGTTCTTTTGCTGTTCTCTTTAATAGAAAAATCACTTGAGTGCTCTAGCGCACCTTGGACATTTTTTTTTTAAGTTTGGTGGCAGCAAAGTCCCTCGCTCTCTCTGGCTTTTCTTCGCAAATGAAGATTTAGGAAGGACTCATCCCTCGCTTTCTGCAAGCGCGCTGATGACTAAAAAGGCCAATCCAAGATAAACAAGTCCAGTTGCAGAAAGCACAGCAGAAGGTCTTCTTGGGTGATGTTTCTAGGTTATGATTCTTTCTGCATTGTCATAAGTAAATCACTTGCTGCCACCATCTAGCATGCAAAACTTATGGGGGCTCATGGGGATAAAAACACCATTAAGACAAGTCACTGCTGCTGTGAAATGCCATTACTGTGAGGTACTCCATTCCCCCCACCCACCCCGTCATATAAACGGGCCATAGACTTTTCTGTTCCAACAAGCATTTGATGAGGGACTGTATAAGGCCCATCTCACCTAAGCTGGATCTTGCTAATTGTTGTGCTGAGGGAAGGATGTGCACACATGTGTTTTTAAATGATGTATGTTTAATTTTTTTATTGTTTAATCTCATTTTACCATTCATACCTTGTGAATTTTTAACTATGTGCTTTTTAATTTGTTTGTGAGCCACTTTTGAGTCCCAAACTGAGAAAAAGGCAGAATAGAAATAAAAATTAATAATAATAATCTCCCTCTGACTTTTCTTTGCAAACGAAAATTCAGAAAGGACTCATCCCACGCTTTCTGCAAGCGCACTGATGACTAAAAAGGCCAATCTGAGATAAACAAGCAGAGTTTGCAGAAAGCACAGTAGAAGGTTTCCTTGGGTGATGTTTCCGGGTTGTGATTCTTTCTGTGTTGTCGTTTCTCTTCAAGACTTGTTCAGCATGAGTTCTCAAATAAGGCTGAAGCATTGTGGATAGTGCGTCTCCATGCCTCCCGATGTGAGGCCAGGGTGGACCACTGTTGGTGATCAATTTGGCCGAGCCTGAGATGTTGTTTCAGGGAGTCCTTGTATCGCTTTTTTGGAGTGCCCCTCTTATGCTGACCTGTGGCGAGTTCACTATAGAGTACTATTTTGGGGAGGCGATGGTCCTCCATCCTAGAAACATGCCCTGCCCAGTGCAGCTGTGTTCTCAATATCATGGTCTCAATGCTGGTGATCCCTGCTTGCTCAAGGATAGCAACATTCGTCACATAGTCAGTCCAGTGTATATTTTTAGGATTGTGTGTATACAGCGCTAATGAAAGAGTTCGAGGAGTTGTAAGTGTTGGCGATAGGTGACCCATGTTTCAGACCCATAAAGGAGAATAGACAGTACAATGGCTCTGTACACACTGATTTTTGTGCTTCGCCTCAGGTGTTTGTTACTCTAGACTCTTTTGTAAAGTCTTCCAAATGCGCTATATGCCTTTGCTAATTTGTGATCGATCTCTTTATCAATCTTGGCATCTGAGGAAATGATGCTTCCCAGGTAGGTGAACTGCTCAACGGACTTAAGCACAGATAATAATAATAATGTAAATAAAACTTACAAAGGTATAGATGTGATTCCATTTGTTATATAATTGTACGTTCCATTTCTTATATAATTGTACATTATTATATCAGTGATGTTGTAATTTAGCTATGTTTAATAAAATAATTATGCAGATAAAAAATAAAAACCCTGTACAGTATTTCATTATTACACTTTCTCAGTTGAGGTATTCCTATGCAGAACTTGTTGCGGGGAGTAGAGGGAGTCACAGAAATATGACTTCAAATCATTGCTCAATGTCAAATTTTTGTTTTATTTTTAATGGCCAATGCAACCCTGACATTACTTAAGAATGTTTTTAAAAAATTCTAAAATTTTGTAAAATGAACCATTTTCCAGTTTCAGGGAAAGGGTAAGATGCTGTCAGTTTTTTGTTTTGTTTTTAATGGCCAATGCAAGCCCAACATTACTTAAGAATGGTTTTTTTTAATTCTAAAATTTTGTCAAATGTAACCATTTTCCAGTTTCAGGAAAAGGATCAGATGCTGTCAATGTTTTGTTTTGTTTTGTTTTTAATGGCCAATGCAAGCCCGACATTACTTAAGAATGTTTAAAAAAAATTCTAAAAATTTTGTAAAATGTAACCGTTTTCCAGTTTCAGAAAAAGGATAAGATGCTGTCAGTTTTTTGTTTTGTTTTTAATGGTCAATGCAAGCCCGACATTACTTAAGAATGTTTTTTAAAAATCCAAAAATTTTGTAAAATGTAGCACATTTTTTATTAAATAATTGAATGTAAATCCAGTCAAGAAGCAGCGCTTCTGGTAGTCCTACTAACAATCCCTCACACACAGAGAGAGAGAAACCACCTTTTTGACACCAAGATGGCCGTCAACGCCTTAAGCGCTCTTCCGCCAATGAGGAGGCCGGCTGGAGTTCAGGGCCAACCAATCGGAGCGGGGAGCGGAAGAGTCGAGGGGAAGCCAAGATGGCGGCTTCCACGGGGCTACTCTCTGGCTGGAGGAGGCTAATGTCTGGGTTGCTGTGGGGCGGTTGGGCGAGGATTCCTTCCCGAGGACTCCGGCAGGGTGAGTGTCAAGAGATTTTTTTTTTAATTTTTATTTTCCCCCTCTTTATTTGGCGCTTAAAAAAAAGAAACTAGACAAACAGCGGCGAAGGGCTGACGAACGAGGAAAGGCAGCCGCCAGTCTTCCAGTAGAGACAGAAGTCAGGTTGAGGGTCTCATGTTTGGGCGACTCTGGAAAGCCGGCGAGAAGGAGTCAAGGAGCGACGCGGTGGGGTTTTTTTCCCCCTTCTGTCTTCTTCCCTCAGTCAAAGAAGAGGGAGCATCTACACTAGAAAAATAATCGAGGTTGAAACTGGATTATTTGCCATGACTCCTTCCTATGGAATCCTGGGAAGTGTAGTTTGCTGAGGCACCAGCACGCTTTGGCAGAAGAGACTAAAGACCTTCTAAAACTACAAACCCCAGGATTCCATAGGAAGGAGCCATGACAAATAATCCAGTTCCAAATTGGATTATTTGTGTCCTGTGGATTCCCCCCCCCGGTGGGGGGGGGAAGTTTGGGTAGGAGGCGTTGATAGGCTAATGAACAGAGTAGTTATTATATGTATATGTATGTGTATATGTGTGTGTGTGTGTATATATATATATATATATAGTCTAATTTGACCGAATTAAAATCACATTACAACCTAAACATACACACAAAATGACATAGACAACATATAACCACATATAACACAACTTAAACCTACGCTAAACATTAAAATAGATTTCCTACCATTCAATACTAAACAATTCAACCAGCATTGGTATCTTTTTCCCCCAATAAATTTCTTACCATTCTTCAAATCCTTTCTCATATTAAACATTGATCATTCATTCTAATCTGTTTTACTTATACTTTCTTTTCTATGTTATGTAAACAGTACATTCCATTCCTTTACATCTGTCCTTTTTCATCCCAAGTGCCTCATTCCCTTCCCCGCAAGGTACATGTGGTGGGATTCCTGGAGACAACTGCTGGCCCTGCCATTGTTTGTTTCATAGCAGACTGAGATTTCTTGTGCATATAAAAAGAATAATGCTAGAGCTGAGCCACACTCCATTTACTTGACAGTGTAATCCTAAATATGTCTAACTCAGAGGTAAGCCCGGTTGCATTCAATGGGAGCCACTCCCCAGGTATTATATGCAGAAGTGGCTCTTAACCTTTTCTTTACCAGGGAACCGCTTTAAATAACTTGCTGCTGTGGACCCCCAAGACTTAACTCAATATTTAGAACAACAATAACAACAATAATAATATAATACAATTATACCATCCATTAAACCTACCCTCAGAGGCACTGGAGGGGGAGGAAAGACTTTTCTCCTGCTTCATCCTGCAAGTTTGTGGCTGGAGCAGATTGAATGGCAATGTGCAGGCCAAGCCAGCCAGCCCTTGCCTTGGTTCCTGTCATGTAGCCACTCCACTGCAGGGAGGAAGTGGACTAAGCAGCCTTCAAGCCTTCGCGGACCCCTGTGAGGACATTGCAAAACCCTGAGGGTCCCTGGATCACAGGTTAAGCACCACTGGTATATAGGATTGCACCTCTGAATTAATATCCTGTTGGTATCTTTTCAGGCCCTTGAAATCTTTATTTATGACCAGGAACTCATCCTATACACCTCATTTTTATCCCAAGTGAATCCCAAAGGCAGCAAGCCTAAATATCCTAAAGGCACCAGATTCTGTCTGATCATAGAAGCTAAGCAGGATCAGCCCTGATTAGTAGAATCATAGAATCATAGAATCATAGAATTGCAGAGTTGGAAGAGACCACGAGGGCCATCCAGTCCAACCCCCCTGCCACGCAGGAAATCACAATCAAAGCATCCCCGACAGATGGCCATCTGTTTAAAGACCTCCAAGGAAGGAGACCCCACCACGCTCCGAGGGAGTGTGTTCCACTGCCGAACAGCTCTTACTGTCAAAAAGTTCCTCCTCATGTTGAGGTGGAATCTCTGTTCCTGGAGCTTGCACCCATTGCTCCGTGTTCCAGTCTCTGGAGCAGCAGAAAACAAGCCTGCTCCATCCTCAGCGTGACATCCCTTCAAATACTTAAACAGGGCTATCATATCGCCTCTAAACCGTCTTTTTTCCAGGCTAAACATACCCAGCTCCCTAAGTCTCTCCTCATAAGGCATTGTTTCCAGACCTTTCACCATTTTAGTTGCCCTTCTCTGGACACGCTCCAATTTGTCAATATCCTTTCTGAATTGTGGTGCCCAGAACTGGACACAGTATTCTAAGTGAGGTCTGACCAAGGCAGAATAGAGTGGCACTATTACTTCCCTTGATCTAGACACTATACTTCTATTGATACAGCCCAAAATTGCATTGGCCTTTTTAGCTGCCGCATCACACTGTTGGCTCATGTTCAACTTGTGGTCTACTAGGACTCCTAGATCCCTTTCGCACGTAGTCTCATTCAGCCAGGTCTCTCCCATCCTATATTTATGCATTTCATTTTTCCGCCCTAAATGCAGTACTTTACATTTCTCCGTATTGAATTTCATTTTGTTAGCTTTAGCCCAGCTCTCCAGTCTATCCAGGTCATTCTGAATTTTGATCCTGTCCTCTAGGGTATTAGCTACTCCTCCCAATTTGGTGTCATCTGCAAATTTGATAAGTATGCCCCTAATTCCATCATCCAAGTCATTGATAAAGTTGTTGAATAGCACTGGGCCCAGGACAGAACCCTGTGGCACCCCACTGGCCACATCTTTCCAAGACGAAGAGGAGCCACTGCTGAGCACCCTTTGGGTTCGGCCGGTCAACCAATTACAAATCCATTGAACAGTTAACTTGTCTAGCCCACAATCTACAAGCTTGTTTGCAAGAATGCCATGGGGAACCTTGTCAAAGGCCTTACTGAAATCAAGGTATGCAATGTCCACAGCATTCCCTTCATCTACCAAGCTGGTAACTTTATCAAAAAAAGAGATCAGATTAGTCTGGCATGACTTGTTTCTCTGAAACCCATGCTGACTTTTTGTGATTATGGCATTGCCTTCTAAATGTTCACAGACTCTCTGTTTAATGATCTGTTCTAGAATCTTCCCTGGTATTGATGTCAGACTAACTGGACGATAGTTGTTGGGATCCTCTTTTTTCCCCTTTTTGAAGATGGGAACAACGTTTGCCCTCCTCCAGTCTGCTGGGACTTCTCCTGTTCTCCAGGAGTTCTCAAATATTATTGCCAATGGCTCTGAGATTATATTTGCCAGCTCTTTTAATACTCTTGGGTGTAGTTCATCTGGTCCTGGAGATTTAAATTCATTTAGGACCAGATACTTGGATGAGAGGACACCAACAAATACCAGGTGCTGTAGGCTATATTTCAGAGGAAAGAACTGGCAAAACCATGTCTAAGTATTCCTTACCTAAGAAAGTCCTGTGAAATTCATGTGGTGGACAGGCAACTTGAAGGCCCATGCCCACACATCCCAAATACAGTTGTCCCTTCATATGCACTGGGATTTGGTTCCAGCACCACCACCACCACCCCCCGCGTGGATACCAAAATCCATGAATACTCAAGTCCCATTATATGCTCGCTCTCTGGCTTTTCTTCGCAAACAAAGATTCAGGAAGGACTCATCCCGTGCTTTCTGCAAGCACGCTGATGACTGAAAAGGCCAATCCGAGATAAACAAGTCCGGTTGCAGAAAGCACAGCAGAAGGTCTCCTTGGGTGATGTCTCTGGGTTGTGATTCTTCTGCGTTGTCGTTTCTCTTCAAGACTTGTTCCGCGTGAGTTCTCAAATAAGGCTGCAGCATTGTTGATAGTGCGTCTCCATGCCTCCCGATGTGAGGCCAGGGCGGACCATTGTTGGTGATCAATTTGGCCAAGCCTGAGATGTGTTTTCAGGGAGTCCTTGTATCGTTTTTTTGGAACGCCCCTCTCACGCTGACCTGTGGCAAGTTCACCGTAGAGTACTATTTTTGGGAGGCGATGGTCCTCCAACCTAGAAGCGTGCCCTGCCCAGCGCAGCTGCGTTCTCAATACCATGGCCTCAATGCTGGTGATCCCTGCTTGCTCAAGGACAGCAACATTCGTCACATAGTCCAGTGTATATTTAGGATTGTGCATATACAGTGCTGATGAAAGCGTTCGAGGAGTCGTAGGTGGTGGCAATAAGTGACCCATGTTTCAGATCCATAAAGGAGAATAGACAGTACAATAGCTCTGTACACACTGATTTTTGTGCTTCGCCTCAGGTGTTTATTACTCCAGACTCTTTTGTGAAGTCTTCCAAATGCACTATATGCCTTTGCTAATCTGTGATCAATCTTTGTCAATCTTGGCATCTGAGGAGATGATGCTTCCCAGGTAGCAATGGCATAGCAAAATGGTGTCCCTTATATAAGATGGCAAAATCAAGGTTTGCTTTTTGGAAAGAATATTTTCAAGCCGTGAATACTTAAATCTGTGGATACCAAATCTGTGGATACAGAGGGACAACTGTGTATTAGTTTCCCCTCACATTTTGTATGGTTTCAATAGGAGTGAAAATCAGTTATGCTGTTTATTCTGTTTCACTCTTTTCATTATAGTCAAAGAGTTTGAACCATTTCTCCCCTACTTCCCTCTGCTAACTACTTTTATAATGTGTGTCCCTTCCTTATCCCAACCTAGGTTATCTATGGATTGTTGGGAGGGGTCAGGTCAGATGTCTGGAGAAGACTGATAATATTCTCTTTCTAGAAACTGAGAAAACAATGGGCAGAAAAGAATGTAAGTAGGTGGAATTGTTATTAACTGCCATCAAGTCAACTTCGACTTATGGCAACCCTGTGAATGAGAGACCTCCAAGTCACCCTTTTATCAACAGTCCTGCTCAGGTCTCGCAGACTCGTGGCCATGGCTTCTCCAGACATCTGACCTGATCCCTCTCAACAATTTGTGTAGATAACCTAGATTGGGGAAAGGAAGGGACACACACAAACACTATAAAAGTACAGGTCAACCCCCGTATCCGTGGAGGATACATTCCAAGACCCCCTGTGGATACCTGAAACCATGGCTAATAGGGAACCCTATTATTTTCAGTGAGATAAATGCTGGAAGTTGATGATAGAATTGCATTGGAGGACCAAGAAATGCTTAGAGAGAACTTTTTTTTTTCAGACATGGATAAGTGAGAGTGGATATTGGATCAGTGGATACGGGGTCAACCTGTAGTTACCAGTGGGAAGAAGATAAATCGCTCAGATTCTTTTATTATTATGAAAACAGTGAAATAGAATAAACAATACTGATTTTCACTGTTTTCTCTCAAGAAACATATTGTATTGCACCAAGCAACTCTAAGTTAATATGTTTGCATACAAAGAGACTGGTAACACAGGTTAGCAGGTAGAGATTTTTTTTAAAACCATTGAATTAAAGTTGAAAAACAAGGCAGAGTGGATGTGGGACAAGGCCAAACATTGTCTTCCATGTCTCTGGAGCAAAGTTTAGATTTTACATTTTTGTATTACAACTCCCAGAACTACCACCAGCATGGTCAGTTGTCCATGATGTAACTTTCCCAAGGTTTAGGCTGCAGTATAAAATATGTGAGGAAGGGTATAAATTACCATGATCCCTTATTTTCTGGTAACAAAGCAAGAGACTGAAGAGGCTGGAAGGAGAAAGAGTACAGTCAGCCTGTATTTATTTTGGAATTTGGTTGCTTGTTTGTTTTTAGTTCAGGTTTTTGTTTTGGGTTTTTTGGATGATTGGCAACCCTAACAGGCCAATATACCTAAGAACTCTGTATTTATGGCATAAAGGCAACAGCTTCCCCCTGTAATTTTTCCCAGCATTCGGTATTCAAAACTATACATCTTTGGAACATTCAGACATTGTGGCAAAAAACCTGCATGACAAATAACTGCTGATCCTTTTCCTAGTGCTTCTTATTAAGTATTTTTTTACTATCTTTCAGTTAGGTTTACAGAAATAAAAACATAAGCTTTCCACAAAGAATAAAATAGGTAAAAAATGCAAAATGGCTGCAGCCAACAAAACCATAAAAGCAATACAGGTTGACCCCCATATCCACGAGGGATACATTCTAAGACACGCACACATACACACACACCCATGGATACCTGAAACCGTGGATAATAGGGAACCCTATTATTTTCAGTGAGATGAATACCAGAAGTTGACCATAGAATGACATTGGAAGACCTAGAAATGCCTAGAGAGAATATATATTTTCATAGAATCATAGAATTGCAGAGTTGGAAGAGACCACGATAAGTGAAACAATGGATATCGAATCCGTGGATACAGGGATCAACCTGTAGTATGGCTATATTTGCATATCAAAGTCTTGGTTATATATAATACTGTGGAGTAACTCCTATTGTTACTCTTTTGACTTGTGCAGAACAAGCAACAAGGTAAGTGCTGTGTGAAACTTTCTAAGGCATGTGTTCCAGAACTGGGGCACTAGCACTGAGGAGGCCCTACTTCTAGTAGCACCTTCTTCTCCTCAGGTTTTAGGAGCACCCATAGGAAGCCCACCATTGAATATCATAGTAGAACTGAAAGCACCTGGAAAGTCTAGGACAGGTATAGCCAAAGCATGGCCCGGGAGCTGCAAGTAGCCCATGAAGTCTGTTTGCAACCCCCAAGCTCTGCTAGACTACCTTTTCTGGCAAAAAAAAAAAAAAAAAAAGTGGTGGATTGCTTTTCCTGGGCCTCCGTAATTGAAATTTGCACAAGAATACAGAACAAAGTGGTATTGTTGATAATTCCATTGCTTGGCCTAATTAATTGTCATGTCCAAGCTATGATGGATATGGGCAGCTTTATCTTCAGAGGTTTTCTTTGTTTGTTTGTTTGCAGGCAATACAATAGGCCTCTTAAGTTTTCCCTGACATCAACTTCTGCAGGACCACATTGCAGAAGGTCCTGAGCTGTCTGTAAAAGCTCTGCTGTGAAAGCACAGGGAGTACAAAATGTCAAGAAAGAATTCTTTTTTGTTGTCTTAGCACTCACTGAAGGTTGATAGTGAGCTGTGATTGCACTCCTGTTAGTTTTACTATAAGCCTTCTGATGCTCTTTAGCTGCCTTCCTTCTTTATTGCTCTCCAGGATACCAAAGAACTGATCAGGCACTTCCACTTTGCAGAATCCTGGGGTCTATACCAACCGCCGCATTCATCTCAGCATTCTGCAGCGTGACCAAATTGTTGACGGGCATGTCATCCATGTCTGTTTGAAAATCCCCAAGGGCTCTCTGGAATCTTCTGGATTGCATAAGGCTCATAGGCCAGGCCCTCTTTATCACCCACTCCCCAACCATGCATGCAAGAATAATTTTCTGTAAGCTGCTAAACCTCAACAGGAAGTGATCCAACCATGATAAGGGTGGGAAGTAAAATGTTGGGGAAGGGTAGAGTTTCTGGCTGTCATGCAGCTGTCAAGAGCACAAGACCCCTGCCAGTGGTGGGGAAGTAGTACCAGTTCTAAGATTAGGTTGCTCTAGCTTCTGTATGAAGAGGTATTTAGATACTGTAACTTTTGAGGAGTCATGCAGTAGAAGATCCTCAGAAAGGGAAAAGCAAAATTCAGAAGACTACTTGGCTACTATTCCCATCTCTGCAGCTCGACACCATTCTGTGGGTTAACAGATTCAGGTTGCTTTTTTGCCTATATTCATTTTTACGGGGGTGAGAATCATGCAGTCCAACATCTGGAGGGTCACATGAACCCAACTCCTGATTTAACAGTTCTGAAACAGTTGCTAGTGAACGCTATGAATGCATACAAGGGTGGTGTTTCAGTAATCTGTAAAATATGACAACTTTTTTTGTTCTTCCAGGCTATATTCATTTTTAATTGCACTACTATCCTCTCTAAGGATGAATATGCTAATGAGTTTTCTACAACAATATTAGGAAGAGTAAAAGGTTTGGGAGACAGGCATTTAAAAAGCAACGAGAGTTGATTCTGGATTTTAGATTTTCTGTCTTTGCCTATTCTGTATGAATAATCTTCATTTGGTTGACACACTTGTGTTGTTGCTATTTTTTCAAATTTCACCAGTTTTTACCAGGTCTCCTCCCAGTTTTTCATGGGCACAATTTCTTTACCGAACAAAAATGCACACAATTGGGTTTGAATGTATCTGACTTGCTGTTCTTTTCTTTTTATCTGCAGTTGTAGAAATTACAGAAGGGAACACAACTATTGTAAGTATGGTAGCTCTACCACCCTTTCTGAATTGCAAATTCTTGTATTTGTAACACAGCCAATTTTTTTTTTAATAGAAAAATGTGAATGAATCATCTCCAGTGGATAAGCAATGTAAGCTAAAGCCTCTTTTTTTTTCTTTTTGAGTTACAATGATTCTCCTGAAGAGACTGCAAATATGACCTTTTCACTCTCCTCTTGAACCCCATCTGTTATTTCCCAGTTGCTACCATTTCAGGCCCTTGCTGCCTCACTGGAGGAAATGTGTGAGATGGTAGGGATGTTTACAGATTTTGAAGAATTGTACATACGTGAAGGAAGTCTTTCAGAAGTAACAATGTGGAAACTGGTGTGGGAAAGAGCCGTATTTCAGTGACAACGTTACCATGAAGTATATGAGGAAGGCTTTTGGAATATATTCATTTGTTGATATTGTTGGGGGCTTTCTTTTTTGTGCAGAATTGAAATGAGCTGTCTCCTGTCTAGGTTTTCGATACTTTGGGAGGTGAGGGGGAGAAAGCAACAGCATCTTACCTGAAGGTTAACCAGATATACACCAGCTTGCAGAGATATTCCCCTCCCCCGTGGCATTTCCTCATTTTGTTGTTTTACAATCTGGAATTAAAATGGATTTAATTGGCATTGTTACCATTTGATTTACAGAAGATACTCAACACTATGAAAGTACAAAATATTTTTACTGTAAATAAAAACAACTAGTATTTGTGTTGAATATTTCTGCAAGGCACTGTAACAGAATAACAAAGTAATGAATAAAAGCAAAGTGTTTAATAAAGAGAGCGGCATGGAATTCTAAATTCTGATTATCAAAATAGCATACTATGTTGTGGTACTGGCACTTTGCTAAATCTTTTGCTTGTAAAACATACATTCTGAAAGTAAAAGTAATGAGTAAATATGTGAGCAGCCATATCATAACAGTTCTTAAGCAACAACATACTAGTCCTCTTGCTGCAACTCTTATTTTCCTCTTATATTCTTGTTCTTCCACTGCTCTCATCCCAGCTCTACTTTTTTTTCTTTGCCATACATTATCCCTATTGCAGTTATATTGGATGGATGTCTGTATATTACTTTGCTCCTTCACTCATATACATTTATTATTACCTGATTGGTATTTGAAGAGTTCCTTCTGTAAAGGGCAGTGCTCGCTTACTTTTAACTCAAAATTACCATGAGTTTATGAAGAGGCTGTACTTCCACTGTAAATAATTCTTCATTAAAGTGCTGTCTGTGTACTTTGTTGGGACAAGGAACAGAAGTCCAACTAGTCCTAGGAAAACAGTAAAATCGGATTTAGTGTGGCTAAGTTCTATTTCATTGCTTTCTTGGGAGTGAAGTTACACAGTACAGGTTGAGTATCCCTTATCCAGAATTTGGAAATACTGCAGAATCCAAAATTGTCCACAAGGGTGGCTAAGACAGTGACACCTTTGCTTTCTCATGGTTCAATGTACACAAATTTTGTTTCATGCACAAAATTATTTAAAATATTGTGTATAAAATTGCCTTCAGGCTATGTGTATAAGATGTGTATGAAACATAAATGAATTTCATGTGTAGACTTGGGTCCCATCTCCAAGATAGCTCATCATATATATATATATATATATATATATATATGCAAGTATTCCAAAATCCGATAAAATCCAAAATCAAAACCCTTCTGGTCCCAGGCATTTCACATATGGGATATTCAACCTGTACTTACATTTCCAGGATTGTGGTCTTGATTGTATTAAAACATAAAATTCTAATACGGAACTTAGTTTTGTTGCATTAGCATGGAAAATGTAATTATGAAAATCATAAAGCCATGAGAGTGTTCTCAGCTGCTTGTGGAACTCCCTTCCCAGAGTGGCCTGCTAGGCACTTATCCTTTAGGTGTCCTTTTTATTTTCCCAGACCTTCTAGGCACTTGTAGATTTCAGTCTCCTGGTTTTCATTAGTGGTGATTTTGGGGTGTGGGTTTTTTTGTTTTTGTTTTGTGGGGGACTTTATCAATTCCCTAAATAAATACATACGTTAATTGGTGGAGAGATGTTAGCTGAACATGAAAGTTAATGCTAGCCCATCAGGTTTCCTAAAGCAATGAATGTGGGAGGAATGACATTAAATGGAGCCTGTGATAATTTAAAAAAAGGATAACATTGAATACAATTTAAATAAGTCACTTTAAAAAAAAACATGCATGGTACAGGCAGAAATTCCAAGTACCTTGAGGTTGTAACATAGGGGGACATTCATGCCATCCACCTTCCCCAAATGTCGCCACATCGGCTGGGGATGGTTGGTGGAAGCTGTACTCCCAGCACATCTGGTAGACACCAGATTGAGGAACTCTTGTGTAGATTATCTCTCAGTATACAAACGTAAGGAATGTTGCTATCTGAGCTATATTTTGGAGGGGGGAAATAGAAAATATTTATGATCATTATGTTAATACTGTTTAAAATACTGACATCATTCCTGTATATAGGGAGGTCTTCTGAAGGAAGGGTGTTCTCTGATAGGAAACAGACCAGAGTACTACAGACTTTTTTTAAGCATGAAGTGCATTGGAGTCAGAATTCTTCCTGCTTAAAATGCTAGGTTGTCTGCACAGAAGGGTTGAGAGAAGGCAAAGCAAAGCAGATATGAAGATGCTCTGGTGCATTCACTATATAGTATTCGAGTTGTTTTTTAGTTGATTTTGAGGCACTCCCAAGTTGTTTTTCCAAGACTAATATAGTATAGTATAGTAACTGATAGATGCTTGCTATTCAGTATTACATAGTGACGGTATTAAGATATTAATGACATCCACAAGAGCAATATATGGAGATAGTTCCCTGAAAATTTCCATCTGTGCTTTGGATGAATGTACTTATGGGAAAAAGAATATTCTGTGATGTTGAGGATGTAACGCAGGTGAAATCAAATATGTTCTGTAAGTGAGGTCAGTCACTTTGATTTTATTTGTCTCTTGATTTATAAATGTAATTTGAAGATGTTTTCCGGAACAGTTTGCTTTTCTCATTGGCATCATAAATGTCTGGCGGAAAAATAAATAAAGCCAAAATCCTGTGAGGAAGGTGCATTTGCCTCCATCCAGCACTTACTGGAGTGCTGTGAAGAAACTTGGGGTGGGGACATTAGCTTTGATCTGCTGGGCTTATCCAAAGTAACTCATGTTACATTTTGAGTAATGTAATAAAACATTTTGCTATCTAAATTGTTATACTGGTTTTTGAGCCAGGTGATGTTAATATACATTATAATAGGGTTCTTGTGTACTATTAACCATGTTAAATCAATTTGGTGTACTTGGAATCCAACTGTATTAATTTCAAAATAATAACTTATGTTACATTAAAAAGGTACAGGTTTTAACATCTCCAAAATTGAGAGTTCTTTTTTACTTTACCTTTTGAGTAAATCATTTCAAGATGGCTACCCTCCTACATAAGACTAGATTTAAACAAACAAACTAAAAAACACTAGTCCCTGAACTTTGTACCCTTTGCTAAAAATGTAGAGGTAGAAAGAATTAATGGCTGCAGTTACTTATAAGGGGCGAGAGGACACACCCAGACATGCTGTAGAAGAATACTCTTGTTTTTAGAAAATAGTCTGATGAGTTTTGAGCTATACAGTTTCCTTTTGGACTTCAAACACATCTTCTGTTCTTGTGCAGAAGACGGAGCAAGCTTGTTCACAGCTACTTCTAAAGGAAGTTGCAGGGAATCGGGTCCTGTTTAGCTCTAGGAGACTGCCTAATAGTATGAACTGATTGACAGTGGAATGGACTGCCTCAGGAAATGATAGGCTGTTGTTCACTAAATATATTTAAAATCTGGACAACCATCTGTGAGAGATGCTGATTGGATTGGAATTGAACAAGGCAGCTTCCAAGATATCTTCCATCTTCATTATTCAAAAGAAAAGCATGGAAAGAGAACTGTTCTCTTTCTGGAAAGAGTTGCAAAAAACTGCTCTTGGAAAACAGTTTCAGAGTGCAAAACATATTGGGTACTTTAAAAATAAAAATAAAACTACTAACCATTTGGATATAATTTTTGCCATGTGTTGGTATAGTTCTCTGAATGGTTATACAAAATAAACGTGCGATCCTTCAGGTATTAAAAAAAGGTTGCAAGTGTAATGATATTATATGAAACATGCTTATTAAATGCTAAAGCACTTTTGACTAAAGTAGAAATTACTCCTTCCCCTGTCATACCTATGGGAACATGCAAGGAGAGAAGAGCATATATTGTTTTGGTCTTTTACTGATAAGAAATAGTAAGACTGCCATTTGGTAAGGACATGGTAGTTATCCTATGAGAATACCCCAAATTGGGGGTATAATATTCTTAAACTAGTAGTCCCCATTTAACAGCAGTAGGCTGTCATGCCACATTTTTCACAGCCCTGTGAAACCCCTTAAATGAAGGTAACATGTAAAGTGTGCACTGTATTACTAAACTATGCAGCTTTCCATATCCTGTTAAAACACAAGTAGGTAAGTAGTGCAGGCTCAGAACTTACAGTTGGGCTATAGATGCCATCTCACAGTTTGCCAATATGGTCCACTAATGTCTTCTTAGGACATTCAGTCCTCTGCAAACAACATGCTCTGAACTCTTCAAGTATAAATACACCATCCATCAAGTCATTGTAAACAATCTTGTCAACAATCTTGTCTTAAGTTCCCAACATGCCCTTTCTTTCAGTTGTAGATTTAGTACTTTAGTGACACCCCCCACTTTTTGTAGCCATTTTTCCCCTCAGTCTCTTGGGCCCCTGGTGTAACAGTAGGGATGACTGCTGACTCTCATATCCTTGAGATTAAAATTTTTGACCCTGGGGTTGCCTGTGCAGCATTGAATGAATGTGACAGAAAGAATGGCTATGCATGATGGGAGGCTACCTAAGTTAACCACCCATCCCCTTCATGAGCTACCTACTCCTCACCAATTTCCATAATGTTCAGAGGTTACACTAAGGCAACTTTTAAAGTTGAAATCTTTTTGTGGTACTATGCTAGCATAAAAATAGCTGGCAGGTGGTTTGTGCTTGCTTAGAGATTGCATAAGTGCAGTCCCTAGCAATGTGGCTCACCTGAAGTAGCTCACCTGAAGGCCTTGGCACCCATTACACAATCAGTTGTACAACTGTGGGATCCACTATAATAATGCTGACATATACTGTAGCTACATTTTGCTAAATGGTATTAGAAATCTCACTAGATAGTAATGTGAAGTCCTTCTATGCTTTACCCTCAGCATTCTAGCATTATGGCTGGATAGTCGTGTAAATGGGGGAGCCAACGTGGTTTAGTGGTTTGAGTGTTGGACTATGACTCTGGACACCTGGGTTCAAATCCTTGCTTGGCCATGGAAACCCACTGAGTGACCTTGGGCAAGTCACACTCTCATCCTCAAAAGAAGCAAAGGCAAACCCCCTCTGAACAAATCTTGCCAAGAAAACCCTATGATAGGGTTGCCATAAGTCAGAAACGAAGGCACACAACAACAACAAAGTCATGTAAATATCAAGAGTACAATTTTAATATTTACAAAAGTGCTCAGCAGTTGTAATGTGCATAATCTGCACAGGTTTGTGGCTGCCAAGCCCACTGCACCTAGCTTTGGTTTTCTACTGTTTGGGTTTAAAATCATTTCCATTTTGGGTGAGCAACCTGTGGCCCTCAAGATTTTGTTGGACTGCAATTTCCAGCATTCCTCACCATTAAGTATTCTGGCTACGACTGATGGGAATTGCCCAACAATATCAACAAGTTGATCACCCCTGCTTCTTAACCTCAGCTGAATATTGAGAAAATTCTGTTACTATGACTGTATCAGATGAGAGAGAACAGGATTTTAAAAAAAAACATGTTTGCAAGTCTCCTTAAAGAGAAAGAACATAGAAGCTGCATGGCAGGAAATGCTTCTTCTTGTCAGATATGCTAGGATATTGAAATATCTTTCCCAAGGGAAATGTTATGAACTCAATTGCTTTAGACTGTTTAAAGACAAATCTGAACTATACTTTGGGAAAGTATGTTTCAGGCAACAATCCTAGTCATTATAGACACTGCTGCAGTTATAACAAATGGGAGAAGCTTCTCTTTGCTATAGCTGTTAATAAAAAGAGCCAACTTCAAGCTTCTGCAACATATGAATCCAAGTTTGCTGATGTCCTCAAGGTGGTGATCTTAAATCATACCTTGTTATTAATGACTCTATAGCTGTTTTGACCAACAAAGGCTGCTTGCAGTAGAGGTACTTTGGACAGGTGGGGGAGGGGAGGGATGTCTTTTTGTTAAGAAGTCTGTAAATTTCTTGCTTCAGGGTGAATTGGAATCCTCCTTTTCAGTGGTTGACTTGTTCACTGCATTTGCAAATCACAGGAAGCTGTGGTGTTCTGTTGAAATCTGACTTCTGATGTGAGCACACCCCTCCTAACAAGCCAAGTTAACCCACAATTTGAACCCATCGTGTGTCACTGGGTTACAAACTGGCTCATTCTGGTATGCAGACATTTCCATATTCATGAACTTGATGGCATGCACAAAGATCTTGATGCTACTGTATTTGAAACTGAGATATGATTTTTTTTCTACATGTACCTTCTCTGCAGTATTTTAGATCACTAGCAGCTGAGGTCAGTTACCCTTTTCCTGAAGTTTTACATATTTAACCTTACATGTTGGAAATTTAGCAGCAGTCTAAAGCATATTTGAAAGTATGAATTCTGGATCTCCACCCACCCTAATCAGGCTGTCCTCTTGTTTCCTAGATTGAAGGCAAGGTTCTGGAAGATGTGGAAGCTCCAGCTCCTCCAAATCCTTCTGGGCAATGTCCTATCTGTCGCTGGAATCTGAAGCACAAATATAATTATGAAGTGAGTTTTTATTCTGACATCCACCCCTCTTCCTCCTCCTCCCCAAAAAAGACTCATCAAATTCAAGGGCTAGCTATATTGAATATTCAGAGCATGAACTCAGGTGGTAGCTACCACATTTCACTACCTGTGCTCTTAACTCCTTTGGTATCTTTCTACTTCTTAGGACAATGAAATTTGATCGTGCTGTTGCAGAGCCATTACCATACTGCACACATGGTATCATCTATGCATAGCCTACATCAGTCTTCCAGATGATTGTTTTGATTTGCTGTTATTGGCTGTTCCCTATGATAATTTGGGATTTGCACACACTCCACTCTGAGCCTATACGCACACAGCAGTCTCATGAGTGGAGCTTGTAAAATGTTGGGTATGAAAGTGCTTCCAGTTCACACAGTTGCCATGCAATCAGAAACATGTGCAGGTTCCACACCACATGGAAACAAAGCAGTGAACATAACAAACATTTGCTCGGGCCTTCAGTTGGAAGAATTACAATATCTTGCATTTGTCATGATTGTCTGCTCTGCACTAGATGTGTAGATCTCTGGAGGTTCACACTGATAGTGGCAACTTCTGATCTACATTTTTGTGGACAGAAGTGCACTGAGACACATCAGAATGCTATTAAACACATAAGGGCACCTGGCCTTTGATTTTAATTGGGAGAAGTGTGTTGAGTCCTAGTGTTCAGTTCAAGAAAGAGCCCTGGCGGCACAGTGGTTAAATGCCAGTACTGCAAGCCACAACATTACAAGTTCGGTCCCAGAGGGCTCCAAGGTTGACTCAGCCTTCCATCCTTCCATAGGTCAGTAAAATGAGTACCCAGCTTGTTGGGCCAATTAGCTAACACATTGTAAACCACTTAGGGAGTCCTTTGGCATTGATAAGCAGTATAGAAATATCAATGCTATTGCTATTCAGTACTGAATACGTCCCCTATTGAACCCCAGAATAAGTACACATTTGATTGACAGAATGAATATGTATATGAATTATTAGTTTATACTGGTTTTCTGCAAGTGCACTCAAAATATAGTATTCAGTTGAAAATGGCATATGATACAAAAGAGAAGGAGAAAGAAAATTAGCAAATGAAGATATCCATCTTTATACATAATTACCAGTGCAGGAGACACTACTGGATGAGAAAGAACCAAATGGTAGCTCATCCAGTTCAGACCAATAGGTAAGCCTTATGTGCTTTCTACATTTTCAGTGCACCTGGAAGCATAGATCTGCCAAATCTCACAGTAGGTCAGATGTTTAGAAAAAAACCTATAGAGCAAGGTGAAAAAGAAAGGCAAGTTTAGAGGAGTGGACAATAATGAGTGACAGCTGAACCCTTAAAAAGTATATTTTAAGAGAAGGCCTCAACTCAGCAATTCTACTGCAAGTGTTTATTGTGAGCAAGCAAGAAATGAACTCGTCTTAGCTCTTTTTGCAAAGGTTATTCAAAATCTGGGATAGAAGAAATGAAAAAAAATATCCTGCTAGAAATGGAAAGGAAGGGAACCAGACAAGGACACATTAAAGATAAGGAAACCAAAGCTGCAGAATAAGCTAATGTCCGTGGGATTAATAGAGTGCAGATACAAATGCATCTGGTGGAAAAGAAATAGCTTGTGACATGGCAGGCTCACAAATGAACAGAAAGGGAGAACAAGAAAAATAAGGAGCTGAATAAGAGCTTTAAATAATTTAGTGATGACGATCGTGTGAATGAGCTTTCAAGAAAGCAGGTAAGGAAATACTTGAGACATGGAGTTAATCTGCAAGTCTGGATCACATATGTGCAAGGAGGCTTACTAAGATACTGCTTCACTAATTTGTTTTTAAGAACACTTGAAGCGAAGGTGCTTCTCTGAACATAATGACAAAAGCCAAATGTTTTGAAATTAGTGATGTTGTTCCACATAGTACATGTTCAGGCCAAGCTGCATATGGCATGGCTTAACCTCACTTCTGCCTTTTTAAAAAAACTGCAAATAGATACTGCCTGGAGATTAGCTTCAGAGCAATGTTTTTTGTCAAGTCCAGGGCAGTGAATGGGGATAAAACTTTCCTTTCCTATAGTCCCAATTGTGTGGCAGTTGCTACTTGCAGTCTTGAGAAAATATGCAGCATTAAAACCATCACTTGAAGTGCGCCATAGTTGCATGTAAGTTAATAGAGGCTCGAGTCAATGATGGTGTGACACTCATGGTCTAACAGTGTGTAATACTAAAGATAAAAATTGGTGTTTTGGTGAAACAGCATAATTACATGATCAAAGAGATTATGACAGTACTGTAGTGGTATTAAAAGTGCTAAATTACATCTCTCACTCCAACTGAAGAATTTTAGAACCTTTGGAAATAAACTCATTGCATACAGTTGTGGTGGAAAATGTGTGATCCTCCAAATATTGTTGGAGCACAGCTTCCAGCAGCCATAGCCAACATGGCCAATGGTGAGAGATAAAGGTGCTGCAATACAATAATTTCAAGAGCCCCCATGTTTCCCTGGCTACAGAAGATAAATCTGTGTCTTCTGATCCTTTATGAACATCTTTATCATCTAGAACAAAATGTTAAATAGACAATTCAGAACAATTGAAAGCTAAGTACATAAATATTACTGTTAAAACAGATGCCCTGATACTGTAGGCCATGCTGAATTCCACAGAAATTCTTTACCTCCCACTGCAGTTGACAGGCTAGTGAGGTAAAACTGAGGGGAAATATCCTAAGGAAAGCCATTATTTTTTGTGAAATTAAGGCTGCTGTCGGACAATAATAGACCATTTCTATAAAATGAGACATCTGGCATCCTTGCTGCTTCCCCCAGCAATTATAGAACCACTGTCATTCTTTTTGCTTTTTTGTATCAGTTTTCTATATTTATAAACTGATTAACATTTAAGCTTATTGAATTAGATTGATGCATTCTAGCCTATTTGACAAGCACTGTTACAATACATGAATTAGGGACTTCTTGGCATTGATCTCACCTCTGACACAAATTAATTGGGTGACATTTGCAAAACCACTCTGAACTTCAGCTGGTTCTGGTTCGCAGTACTTGCATATAAATTTGCAGAATTGTAAAGATTACAACAAGATAAATACGCTTTCATGAACTGTATAAATGCCACTTGTGGTGTTTTTTTAAAAAATCCTTTCAATTTGCTCCCAATTTCAGTTACTTGATCACCATTACAAATAAGAATGATTTGATGATGGCTTCACCTGGAAAATTGGCTTAGAATGTAGAATCTTTGGATAGTGAGTGCCCTTTAAATTCATGGCTCAGTGTCCCAGAAGAGCAACTGGAGACGAAGCAGATCTTTTCTAAGCCCAAATAATGGCATGGGTTATTGTGGGTGATAAGATAAGAGTGCTTTATAAACAGATACTGGCTCAAACTCTGATAGTTTTTCAGTCATATTGTTAGCACTTGTCAGTTTTCCAGGTAGCTTTAGATAATTGGTTTTGCAAACAATTCCAGCTCCCCTTTAATTCCAGTGAGTGGGTTGTCCACAATGGACTTTGTTCACCCAGCAGAAAAAATCAAATATTTTGTGGAGGTGAAGGCAAAATATGTTTCCTCTTCTCTTACTTGGAACATGATTTGTCTGATCAGGCAGTAAATGTCATCTCACTTTGGCAGCAGAGAGCAGAAACCGAGCTGTAGCCTTTGCTTATTAGCCCTGAATTAATGCAATCCAAGTTGTTTTCATCAGATCCTTCAGATTACAGGGGTGGGAATCTGGGTTCAGCCTCTCCCAGGAGCTGTCCAGTGATTAAAGCAAATCTGTGGTTGCAGCCTTGGCTGCACACTAGCACACAATGTTAATTTCATGGAACATGACGGCAGTATGCAAATCTGCCAGATTACTCCCTCTCTCCTTTAACCCATCTAAATTCTTTGTTTCTGCAGTGCCCTAAAACTTGACTGTTTCTCTGCACTATCTCTGTGGCTTAACCAGTCTGTACAAGGATAATGGGAGAGTCCCTCTCCTCTTGCCCTTGGGATCTTTCTGAAGTTACTGTAACCTTTTGTTAGCAAGCAACGCTCATAAACCAAATGGCTTGGAGCATACAGCTTGCAGGGCTGAAATGGGTGGGACCTAATAGATTTGTTTTGAAATGACTTTTACAAATGAGAAGTAGATTGGTTGCTGACTGCATTTAGTTAAACAGAATCTGGAAATGAGTACGCTGACAACAGTGAAGATGCCATTTCTTTATGTCCATCACCTTCTGCTCCCCCTCTATATTTAAAAGGTCACACCAGCTCTGTAGTAGTTCAGAAAGTGACAATCCATTAGATCAGGAATTGGAATATAATAAGATTTTCCAGAATGTTTCCATAGTACATGTAGATAAATCTTGAAGCATTTGCCTCTAAGGTGCTCCATACTGAATTGCTCCTTATTTCCCTTCATGGAAGTGAATGAACTTTGCATGCAGTCATGCCACCTCTCCAATAGTAATCATATACTGTAGTCATACAATTACTAGTTGGCTGGGTCTCTTAGGATACATTCATTAATTCACCTTGGAAATTAAATTCTAATGTTAGGTTCTTCATTTTAAGTTTCGTGCTGAAACTTGTTCATAATGTGAACATCAATGTAAAGCTATATAAAGCTACTACAGTTCTCTCTTCACATTCACTGGGGTTAGGGGTGGAGCACCACCATGAAAGTGAAAAAAACACGAATAAGTTAACCCTAGCCCCCAACATACATACAACATTACAGTATTGTAGACTCCTCTCCCGCCAACAGAACTTCCAATACCTGCCACTGCGGAGCAACACCTGCCCCTGGGCACACAAACCATGCCCACACCCACACGCACCTCCCTGCCAGCTCCCCCTCCCTCTGCCCTGCCAACAACACAACCTTACTGAGTGTTTTAAACGGGCAGTGCTGTTTTGATGCTAGGTAAGAAAGCAATCTGGTGTGTTTTGTTGCCAGGACAGGAGGAGAGGGGAGGAGGAGGAGGGTAGAGTCTTGGAGTTTGAGCTAGTTGAGCAGCAGCTACAAACCGTGAATATGCAAAACTGCAAATGTGAAACATGTGAATGTGAAGGGACAACTGTATATCGGATGCTTTCAATAAACGTCAGTTTCAAAGTAAGCTTTGTCAATGAGCTGCCAAACCTTTTTCATACAGACAATAAGTACAGCATTAAAGAATGGATGGGCACAAATAGCTGCATACCCAGATGAGAGATGCAGTTTGGCAGTGGAGGTTCTCTTGCATTTTAAAAGACTGTGTCTACCAAAGGCTTAGAAGCCAGAGAACATCTTGAGAGGGGCTTCTATTCAAACAACATTAGTGAACCCTGGAGTATTCCCATCTCCACCTGACACCAAGTCCCTGTCTTCATTATTTTCTTTTCTTCCTTTTGACCCACATTCTAACTTTTCCCCTGTACATGCTACACTGGGCTTGAAGCAAAGCATCAGGTATTGCCTGGTGAATCATAGGAAATACTTGTATGACTGGAGAAGCTAGAGGTGATGAGAAGGAAGCCTTGTACTGTTGACATGAATGATGCATCACCACTTACACTAAATGAGGGAATAGAAATCCCAATTCCTGCTGCATTTAATGATCTCTAAACAAACTTCTGCTACTGGGTTCAAAGTTTCATCTGTTTATACTGCAGAAGCATCACTGTTTACATAAGCCATGGAATAAATTAAAACTAAATACCGTACTGGCTACTTATCTATTCTGAGCAGAAAAGTGCTGATTTTAATCATTCAGTCTACACTGTTTAAGCCCCAGGTACCTTAAAGATTACCTTTTCCCATGCAAGTCTGCCTTTGGGGTATTTCTTCATATTCCAGTACTTTCAGAGGTGAAGGAAGTGGTAACCAAAGATAAGGCCCTTTCTGTGTTGGAGCTTTAATGTTGACATTCTCTCCCTGGGAAGCATCATCTGGTGACAGGGTCAGAGCTCGGAAAGTTACTTTTTAAAAATAAACTTTAAAATAAAGCTAATACTGTTAAGGAAAATGCAACATGGGACATACAGTGAAAGAAATAAAATATGTATGTGAAAGTCACAATGACTAAGCAAGAGCAATTATGGGGCTACACAGGTGAAACTGCTAATGTAATCTAGAAGGCCTGAGAGCCAAGGACAGAGGTACTGAATGCAGATTGGAAACACCTGAGAATCATTAAGTGTACAAGGTGAAATGTTGAAATACATGGGTTGGTCTTAAGCATGGATGGAACTATGTGGACCAATCTGAATGGAAGTACACACCCACTGGGTGGAAACTAATTAGTGGGTGGTGATAAACAATGGCTATAAAATTGCAATGTTTGCCAATGTATTTTTGTGGTTGAGTAGAAGTGGAGTAGAGGTGGTGTAGTGTATAGAGATTGTGATTTGTTGACCATATAGTATATTTATATAGAAGAATAAAGTAGGTTTTATATAAAACTACTGAGTTGCCTGAGTGTATCCTGGAGACATTTTGGAGACACCTGGAGAAGAGTGAGAAGGCTTGGAGAGTTTGTCAGGATCTTCAGCCTATTCTCTGAAACTCTGCTGCTTTGGAGAAAAGCATTAACCACTGATCTAAGCTGGTTGGCTCTGCTGCATAACAAGGTGGTGAGTTTGAGCCAGAGGTGAAGAGCTACAACTCCCATCATCCCTGACAAGGGTTATGGGCCCAGTTACTAGAGCACCCAGCATCCACAGAAGCTGAAAGTTCCAGAGAGTGGAAGAAAGCTTTGTGAACGATAGATCAGAGCAAGCTGTTTGTGCTGCACTGATAAGCCTCGTGAGTAAATCATTTTGTGTTTTGTTTGAGCCCAGACGGGTCGGCTGTGCATACTCAGAAGGACTGTGTCAAATTGAGTCACTGCACAAATCAAGATGGAATTTCTAAAGTTTAGTAAATTGAATAGAAACAACTACTCTACCTGGAAGATTTATGCCCAATCTCTACTAGTAAAGGAAGGTCTGTGGTCAACAGTTGAAACAGGGCTGGCAGCTGATGCTAATGAAGCCACTCAGGAGAGAGATAGTAAAGCAAAAGCCTGTCTTTATCTCATGCTTGAAGAAGACTTAATTAATGATGTCAGAGATAAAATGTCCGCCAAGGATGTGTGGGATACCTTGCAGAGATTACACACTCCTTCAACTGCTTTTGCAAAAATGCTATGGTCTAAAAGAATATACAGGCAAAAGATGGCTAAAGGGCAGTGTGTGATAGAACATTTAAAAATAATGCAAGATTTGTTTGTGCAAGCTGAACTGAGGGGAGTGCAAATTAGCAAAGAGCAGCAATGCTACATTTTAATAGAATCGCTAGACTCTTCGTGGGACAACATAACGAACAGCCTGCAAAACCTGCCAGAAACTGAGCTTAATAGAGACTTAATTGTGGCCAGAATACTGGAAGAGAACCAGAGAAGAATGTCTGAGCAGGGTGACTCAGCAAGCTTAAAGACTGTGCCAAAACAACAAACAACTCCTGACTGGCGAACGCAGGAGGAAGCAGCCTCTACAAGGGAGCAACGGAGGTGCTTTTATTGTAAGAACATTGGTCATCTGAAGAGACATTGTAAACATTTTGCAGCTGAGAGACGCAAGCAAGCAGAGAGCAGATGGCAGCCGCGGCAGTATCAAAAACAGTCAAGACCTCCATTTTTGAGGGACAGTGGTAATAAAAAGGGGGTTGCAACCATGATTAAGGAAAAACAATATGCAAATTCTAAATGGCTAGTTGATTCAGGAGCCACATCTTCTATGTGTAATGATATAAATTTGATAAGTAATAGAAAATCAGCTAATGTAAATGCTGTAGTTTTGGCTGACGGGAAAGAGCTAAGTACTGTAAATCAAATGGGTACTGTGTACATTCCAGGGCTAAAAGAGAATTTTAATGATGTCTTACATGTAAAGGAGTTAGAAAATAATTTGTTATCAGTAAGTAGATTAACAGAAAGAGACTACACAGTCATCTTTGAAAAGAACATGTGTAAGATAAAACTGAATGGGGAATTGCGTGGCATAGGTTTGAAAAAGGACAAACTTTATTATTTGGAGGACAATATTGATAGATACAGGGTTGAAGAAGCTAATAACATAGAAAATATTCCAATGCACAAAGACTGCATACACGAGCTTCACAGAAAATTTGGCCATGCGAGCTTCAAATGTTTAAAGAATTTAATCAGTATGTGTCCAGATTTAAAAGTTACTGAATGCAAAAACCACTTAGATTGTACGGTATGTCATCAGGTAAAGGTCAGAGCTTTTCCAGTAGCTAAGAAAACAAAAAGAATTGCTCAAAGACCATTTCAGTATGTACATGCAGATGTCGCCCAAGCTAATTGCTTGTCCTTAGGGGGAAGCAAGTATTTCCTAGTAATTGTTGATAGGTATACAAGGTTTGCATTTGTGAGAATAATGAAAAACAAATCTGACGCTGGGCAAAGTTTAAAAGCATGGGTAAGAATGGTGGAAAGACAATTTGATAACAGAGTAGGCACCATCATTACTGATAGAGGAGGAGAATTTTTAAATAATCAATTGTTTAACTGGTTTCAAAAGGTGGGAATAAGGCATGAAACTACAAACCCTGCTTGTCCTAGTGAGGATGGGTTAGCAGAGAAGAAAATACAAGATATAAAAAGAATTACTGCTTGTATGATGGCAGATGCAGGGGTGAAAGATAGTTTTTGGGCAGAAGCAACTTTGACTGCAATACATATCAGTAACAGATTGTATCATTCAGAAATTAAAGACATTCCCTACAGGGTATTGTATGGGAGAATGCCAAATTACAAGTACTTAAGGGTTTTTGGACAATTTGCTCATGTTTACACACCTGCTTGTTTCAGGAGGAAAGGAGAACCCAAAAGCAAAAGGCTTAGGTTTTTGGGGTATTCTGGAAATAGCTACAAGTTTCATTTGGGAGGAAAACAAGTGCAGTATTCTAGGTCTGCAAATTTCGAGAGACATGCTGGTTGGGACAAACTGCATGCCAATAAAGAAGTGTTTTTGAGGTTAGGGAGTTCAAATGAGCCAGAAGCACAAAGTGAACCAACCTCAGGAAACGGAGGGGTTTCAGTTAAGCAGGAAGCATCACCTAGCAGCAGTGGTAGTTCTTCTGATGATGAGATAGCATCTAGGCCTACTACTACTCGAATGACTGAAGACAAGAGATTTAGTCATAGAACTACAACTCCCAGTAGAGAAAGTGAGGATGAAAGAGACAGAACAGCAGATTTTATTCCCAGGCGTAGTCATAGAGTTAGAAAGCCTCCAGATAGGTTTGTTGTGACAAAGGCAAGAGCTTGTTTAGCACTAGAAGAGCCTGAAAGTTTTGAAGAATTGGAAAGTTATCCTAGTGAAGAACAGGAAAGATGGTTTGATGCAATGGATAATGAGTTTGGTTGCCTGGTAAATAAAGATGTTTTTGAAATTGTTGACAGACCCAAAGACAAGAAAGTAATTGGTTGTAAATGGGTATACAAAAGGAAAGAAATGCCAGATGGAAGTATCAAATATAAAGCTAGGTTAGTGGCTAAGGGTTTTGCACAACAGCAGTATGAGAACTATGATAAGACATATTCTCCAACTGCAAAGCCAGAAAGTCTGAGAATGGTTCTAGCTGTAGCAGTAAAAAGGAATTTAGTTGTAGAACATTTTGATTTTGAGACAGCTTACTTGAATGCGGTTCTGGATGAAGAAATATTTATGGAACAGCCACAAGGTTTCGAAGAAAATGGTAGTCAGAGAGTATATAAATTAAAGAAAGCGATGTATGGTTTAAAACAAAGTGCCAGAGCGTGGAATCTGTGCATCAATGATGAGCTAGTTAAGCTAGGTTACAAGAGGAGCATTGCAGATGCTTGTATTTATACAAAAGGAGACATAGTATTAGTGATTTATGTAGATGATTTGTGCGTAGCAGCAAAGTCAAAACAGGAAATTGAGTCAGTAAAAAGAGAATTGTCTGAGAAGTTTGTTTTGAAGGACTTAGGTGTATTGAAGTCTTATTTAGGTATTTGCGTTGAATGGACAGAAGAAGGACATTGTTTGTTAAGTCAAAGAAATAAAATTGAAAGATTGATTGAAAAGTGTGGATTACAGAATGCAAAAATAGTAAGAGCTCCAATGACAACTGGTTTTGTGTCTGAGGAAACAACTAGAGCGTTTGAGGACAAGAGTCTCTTCAGAAGTATAATAGGATCTTTACAATTCATATCTTGCCACACCAGACCAGACATTTCTTATGCTGTAAATGTATTGTCTAGAAGGGTTAATGATCCAAAAATTGAAGACTGGACAGCGGTAAAACATTTATTGAGATATTTGAAAGGAACCTTAGATAGGAAATTGATAATAAGAAACAATAGTTCAGATCTAGATTGTTATGTAGACAGTTCATTTGCATCAGAATTAGGAGACAAGAAGTCAGTTACAGGAATGATAATTAAATACAGTGAAAGTCCAATAGTTTGGAGAAGTAGAAAACAAACTAATGTAGCGTTAAGCACAACGGAAGCAGAATTCGCTGCTTTGAATGAGATAGTAAATGAGGTACAGTGGATTAAGCAATTGCTAAATGATTTAAATGAAAGTTACAAGATGCCAGTGGAAATTCTGGAAGATTCACAGTCATGCATAGCGATGGCTGAAACTGAAAGTTTGAAGAACAGAACAAAATATGTTGGTGTAAGATATCAAAATGTGCGAGACCTGGTTCAGAAGGGTGAAATAGAATTGAGATATGTAGAAACACAACACAACATAGCAGATTTGTTCACAAAAGCATTGACAGCAGAAAAACATGAAAGGCTGACACAAATGGTTGGAATGACATTGTAAGACACATACAATATTTTATTTCGGAGGGGATTGTTAAGGAAAATGCAACATGGGACATACAGTGAAAGAAATAAAATATGTATGTGAAAGTCACAATGACTAAGCAAGAGCAATTATGGGGCTACACAGGTGAAACTGCTAATGTAATCTAGAAGGCCTGAGAGCCAAGGACAGAGGTACTGAATGCAGATTGGAAACACCTGAGAATCATTAAGTGTACAAGGTGAAATGTTGAAATACATGGGTTGGTCTTAAGCATGGATGGAACTATGTGGACCAATCTGAATGGAAGTACACACCCACTGGGTGGAAACTAATTAGTGGGTGGTGATAAACAATGGCTATAAAATTGCAATGTTTGCCAATGTATTTTTGTGGTTGAGTAGAAGTGGAGTAGAGGTGGTGTAGTGTATAGAGATTGTGATTTGTTGACCATATAGTATATTTATATAGAAGAATAAAGTAGGTTTTATATAAAACTACTGAGTTGCCTGAGTGTATCCTCAGACATTTTGGAGACACCTGGAGAAGAGTGAGAAGGCTTGGAGAGTTTGTCAGGATCTTCAGCCTATTCTCTGAAACTCTGCTGCTTTGGAGAAAAGCATTAACCACTGATCTAAGCTGGTTGGCTCTGCTGCATAACAAGGTGGTGAGTTTGAGCCAGAGGTGAAGAGCTACAACTCCCATCATCCCTGACATACTGGTCAGTAGAATCATAGAATCATAGAGTTGGAAGAGACCTCAAGGGCCATCCAGTCCAACCCCTTGCCATGCAGGAATACACTTGAAATTATCCATCATAGTTGATTTGAAAGGTTATCTATCAATGCATCAAATGATCGTACTCTTGACATGTTTCCTAAGTGGCCAATCATCAGAATAGGAATTGAAACATAGAATCATACTGAAGCATTTTATATATGCAGATAACGGTGTATGTTACCCCAGGTATAGCTAGTATCATGTTGTTTTCCATAGCATAAACAGATTGTTGATTCAGAGAAAGCCTTAGTAGTGTCACATTGTCAGATAAGAATTGCCTGTGAGGTAAATATTATCCAAAACACAAACGTTTATTAATTCGTGTCTAATGGCACATCCATTTGTCTCCCATCAACAATCTATGACTATATGCAAAGTAATTTTTCAGCAGGTACTCTAGCAGGGATAAACTTATACTATATACAGAAATAGCAAAAAAAAAATCTCTGCATTCAACTTTTGACACCTACATTGTAAAGGTGGTGAATGCCTATCATGAGAAGAAAGGAAGACATCATGAGTAGATGCTAAGCACACACCCATTGTACCTTCTCTTTCCAGCACTATTTGGTTACTCATTCATTTCTGAGAATACAGACATTTTCCAAAACTTTACATTCCCACCCACCTCAGGTAATATCCCAAATAATAAAATTCTATTTTGCAGACATTTCTGGAGCTTCCATTGCAATTGTAGCAGTAAAAAAAAAAATCAGGTGTGAATTAACTGTGGTATTGATACATTGATGACAATAAGAATGTTAAACTTGTAGCTATTAATGATATGATTGCTGGTGGTGTGTCGTTGCATTATGTGTTACTTTTTTACTACTTTTCTGTTCTCTTTTAGGGGGAGAACTCCCTCTAATAAGCTGGGGGATTCTCAAAATGCTTCTAAAGCTTTACTCTTACTAAGACACACACGCATGCACATTCACACAGAATAACAATGCTATAAGTTGTGACATTATTTGCAAAGGGATGATCATTATGCCCTCATTACCCAACAGAATCCCAATGCTACAGGTAACATTGCTTGTAACTTGTTGCTTCCATAGTCTGGCAAAACTTGATTTAATAAAGCTAGTCTGACTTCTCAGACCTTTGTTGTTGTTAACTGCCATCAAGTTGACTTTGACTTATGGCAACCCTATGAATGAGAGACCTCCAAGTCACCCTGTTATCAAAAGCTCTGCTCAGGTCTTGCAGACCCAGGCTTCCTTGATTGAGTCTATTCGTCTATAATGCAGTCTTCCTCTTTTTCTACTGCCTTCTACCTTACCAAGCTTTATTGTCTTTTCTAGTGTGTCATGTTCTCTCATGATATGTACAAAATAAAACAGTCTCAGTTTAGTCATCTTGGCTTCTAGGGAAAGTTCAGGCTTTATTTGTCTATTTAGCTGTCCACGGTATCTATAGAACTCTTCTCCAGGATCACATTTCAAATGAGTTGATTTTTTTTCCCTGTCAGCTTTCTTCACTGTCCAGCTTTCACAACCATACATAGAAATTGGAAATATGATGGCATGGACAATCCTAACTTCAGTATTCAATGATATATCTTGACATTTCAAGATCTTGTCTAGTTCATTCATAGCTGACCATCCGTGTCCTACTCTTCTTCTGATTTCTTGATGGCAGTCTCCATTCTGACTAATGGCTGAACCAAGGAATGGAAAAACCTTGAACTATTTCCATGTCTTAATCGTCTGCTTTGAAGTCATGTAAATCATCTGTGGTCATTATTTTTGTTTTCTTAATTAAGCAGCTAGGGGGAATGGAGTATGGTCTTAGATGTCTCTACACTAATGCACAGAGCATGGGAAATAAACAAGTTGAACTTGAACTCTTAACACAGCAAAGCAAATATGATATATTAGGCATCACTGAAACCTGGTGGGATGAGTCTCATGATTGGAATGTAGTAATAGAGGGGCATAATCTATTTCAGAAAAATAGACCAAACAGGAAAAAAGGAGGAGTAGTGTTACATGTCACGGATGTTTACACCTGTGAAGAGATCCATGACTTGAATCCTGGGAACCAAGATGAAAGCATCTGGGTAAAAACTAACGGGGCCAAAAACAGTAGAGATGTCATTGTGGGAATCTACTACAGATCCCCAAGCTAAACTAAGGACGTGGATGATGTCTTCCTAGAGCAAATTATCACAAATTCAGAAAGGAGAGGTGTAGTGGTAATGGAAGATTTTAGCTATCCTAATATTTGTTAAAGGTCAAATTCTGTCAAGACTATAAGGTCTAACAAATTCTTCACTTGCCTCGCAGATAATTTCATTGTCCAGAAGGTGGAAGAGGCAACTAGGGATCGACTATTTTAGATCTGATCCTAACCAACACTGATGACCTGGTTAGTGGGGTGGAAGTGGCAGGAGCCTTAGGTGGGGGTGACCATGTTCTTCTAGAGCTTGTGATTCGGCAGAAAGGGGAAGCCAAGCAGAGTCAAACACATTCTAGACTTTACGAAAGCTGATTTCATCAAACTTACATAAATACTGGGTGTGACCCCATGGTCAGGAGTACTAAAAGAGAAGGGAATTCCTGATGGATGAGAGTTTCTTAAAAGTAAGATATTATAGGCACAACGTCAAACAGTTCCATCGAGGAGGGAAAATGGGGGTGTCTAAAGAAACCAGGGTGGATATCTAAAGAAATTTCAACTGAGCTAAGATTTAAAAGAGGCATGTACAAGAAATGGAAAAGGGCGGGGGGGGGGAATCATCAAAGAAGAATTCAAACGAATAGCCAGCACATGCATGGAGAAAATCAGAAAAGCAAAAGCACAGAGCGAGCTAAGACTTGCTAGAGAGGTTCGAAACAATAAAAGGCTTTTTGTTGTTATGTCTGTAGCAAAAAGAAGAACAAGGAAATGGTAGGGCCACTGCATGGAGAAGATGACCAAATGCTAACAGGGGACAGAAAAAGGCATAATTACTCAACACCTTCTTTGCCTCAGTCTTCTCCCAGAAGGAAAACAGCTTCCAACTGGGGGGAAATGGAGCAGATGAGGCAGTAGGGGAAGTTCAGCAAAGAATAGGTAAAGAAGTAGTACAGTAATACCTGGCTACTCTTAATGAATTCATGTCTCCAGGGCCAGATGAACTGCATCCGAAGGTATTAAAAGAACTGGCAGAAATCATCTCGGAACCACTGGCCATAATCTTGGAGAATTCCTGGAGAACAGAAGTCCCAGCAGATTGGAGGAGGACAAATGTCCCCATCGTCAAAAAGGGGGGGAAAAGAGGACCCAAACAATTATTGTCCAGTCAGCCTAACATCAGTACCAGGAAAGATTCTAGAGCAGATCATTAAACAGTCTGTAAGCAGTGAGAAAGGGATACTATGGTCACTAAAAGTCAATATGGGTTTCTCAAAAACAAGTCATGCCAGACTAATCTTATCTCTTTCTTTTGATAGATTTACGAGCTTGGTAGATGAAGGGAATGCTGTGGATGTAGCATATCTTGATTTCAGTAAGGCATTCAATGAAGTCCCCCACAACATTCTTGCAATTAAGCGAGTATAAGGTGGGCTAGACAATGCTACTGTTAGGTGGATTTGTAATTGATTGACAAACTGAACCCAAGGGTTGCTCACCAATGGCTCCTCTTCATCCTGGAGAGAAATGACTAATGGGGTGCCACAGGGTTCTGTCCTAGACTCAGTGTATTCAATATCTTTTTCAATGATTTAGATGTTGGAATAAAGGGCATGCTTATCAAGTTTGCAGATGACACCCAATTAGGAGGAGCACCCCAGAAGACAGGATCAGAATTCAAAATGACCTTAACAGATTGGAGAGCTGGGCCAAAACTAACAGAATGAATTCCAACAGGAAGAAATGTAAGGTACTACATTTAGGCAGAAAAAAATGAATGCAGATATATAGAATGGGTGACACCTGGCTTGACAACAGTACATGTGAAAGGGATCTAGGAGTCTTAGTAGACCACAAGCTGAACATGAGTGAACGGTGTGATGTGGCGGCCAAAAAAGCCAATGCACTTCTGCTGCATCAACAGTATAGTGTCTAAATCAAGTGATATAATAGTACCACTTTATTCTGCTTTGGTCAGATCTCACCTGGAATACTGTGTCCAGTTCCAGGCACCACAGTTGTAGAAGGATATTGACAAGCTGGAACTTGTCTAGAGGAGGGCAAGCAAAATGGTAAAAGGTCTGGAAACCATGCCCTATGAGGAGCAGCTTAGGGAGCTGGGTATGTTTAGCCCAGAGAAGAGAAGGTTAAGCAGTGACATGATAACCATGTTTAAATACTTGAAAGGGTGTCATATTGAAGCAGAAGCAAGCTTGTTTTTTGCAGTTCCAGAGACTAGGACATGAAGCGATGGACTCAAACTACAGGAAAAGAGATTCCACCTACACATTAAGAAAAAATTCCTGACAGTAAGAGCTGTTTGACAGTGGAATACCGTGCCTTGTAGTGTGATGGAGTTTTTAAGCAGACCCTGGATGGCCATCTGTAAGGGTGCTTTGATAGTGTATTCCTGCAAGGCAGGGGGTTGGACTAGATGGCCCTCGTGGTTTCTTCCAACTGTAGTATTATATTATTCTAACTATAAACCTGCCTTTGCACTTTCTTCTTTGACTTTCTTCAGTAATTGTTCCAAGTCTTTGTTATTTTATGCTAGTAGTATGATGTCATCTGCATAACTTAAACTGTTGTTGTTCCTTCCTCCAGTTTCCATGCCTCCTTCCTCCAAATCTAATCCTGCTTTACATATGATAAATGTAAAGCATACAATTTAATCAGTACAATTGATAAATGTAAAGCATACAGTTTAAACAGTACAGTTGTTCAGCATATAATTTAAACAGATAGGGTGATAAAATACAGCCTTGCCTGACCCCATTGCCAGCTGGAAATCATTCACTTTCTCTGTATTGTGTTGTAACAGTAGCCTTTTGTCCTGGGTACTGGTTATGCATCAGGATAATCAAATGTTCTGGCACACCCATTTCTTCAAGAGTGATCCGGAGTTTTTCATGAACTACACAGTCAAAGGCTTTGCTATAATCTATAAAGCATAGGCTAAGTTTCTTTCGTCTGAAATTCTTTGGTGCATTCTATTACCCAACATATGTTTGCAATATGATCTCTAGTGCCTCTTCCTTTCCTAAACCCAGCTTTGACATCTGGAATATATGGCAAAAGTCTTTGTTTTAGAATTTTGGGCATCACCTTGCTTGCATGGGAAATTAATGCAGTGGTCCTGTGGTCATTGCAATCCCTGGTGTCCCTTTTCTGGAGTTTGGAATGTATATTGAGCATTCACAATCTGTGAATTTTTTTTTTGTTTTCCTTATTTGTTGACAGATTTTAGTTGAACCAGAGTAGAATATCTCTGTAGCTTGAAGCAGCTCTATTGATATGCTATTTATACCTCGTGATTTATTTCTCCTAAGTGGTATGAGTGCAGCTTTCATTTCACTTTCTAAAATTGTAGGTTCATCTTCAAGTGGTTCTTCCTTGAATGAATCTATCATCATTTCTTCTCTTTTATATAGTTCTTCTGTGAATAGTTTCCACCAACTTTCATTTCTTCTTAGTCATGTAATGTGTTCCACTGCTGGCTGTATAGCTTCCCCACTCTTGGTTTAAATTTCCCTTTTATTTCTCAGATCTTGTGGAAGAGGTCTCTTGTTCTTCCTTTTTTTCATCATCTTCTATTTCTCTGCACCAATTATTATAGTAGTTCTCTTTGTCCCTGTACAAAAGTTGCTAAACAGTTGCATTCAGGGTTCTGATCCTATTTCTGTCACCTTTTACTTTTGTTTCTCTTCAGTCCTTAATTACTTAAATAATTTCATCTGTCATCCATTCTTTTTCGCTGCATATAGTGTCTCTCTTGAATTCCTCTCTGACAGTTGTCCCTGGCTTAAGTCCAGAATTCTCAGACTTTTACATCATTTTAACGATTTTAGTTCTGCCGTGTGATATATGTTTGGCTTATTCTTATTCAATTATTTTGGTTTTATGGATAGGAATTTTGAATCTAAATTAGATAGAGAATTTTTGGATTTAATAGTAGGGTTAAAATAAATTTTGAATTGATCAGACTTGAGTAATATGAAGTCCCCCAAACTTAGATAATAGTTTCGAACCCGATGTAGCACTTGATGGTTTAAAAAGTCAACATAAAATCATGTGCATATTGAGGATTGTTAGTTCTTAATTAAAAGTTACTTGGAAAAGGAATTCTAAATTAACTAGAAGCTTGTTGACTTTCAATTCATTTTGTGGGCTCAGCAAATGGAGAAATTAGATATCAAATCTGTATAACATTATGTACTCTCTTTGTCCAGAATACACTATCACCATTAGGAAGTTCCTTATCTCAAGTCCAGTTCCTTACAGTTCTTGAAAATGGATAGTGCACAATGCAGTAAAGAGGAAAAATAGGTTAACTTAGTGATCATTTTACAAAACACACTAGACAGAACTAATTGTGATTCACATCACAAGTTAGTACAATTCAAGCATAATACATATAAAATGTGTGCTGTAATCCAAGATGCTCAAATGCCAGTTCATTTGAGGTACTTCAGGGCAGTTTCATACTGCCCAAGTCAGCTGCCCAATTATCATTTGACTGACTTCTGCAAATATTTTCAACTCAAAATTAACTGCTTATGTGAGTGCTCTTTGCACTGTTGGAGTTGTCTGTGCTCCACTCCAGTTCAGCTCAGTGGTAAGAAAATCTGAACAGTTCCTGCATTTGCAAGCATGCATCTACCATGCTCATACTGTCTGTACTTATGTGGCATATGGAAAGAATCTATGGGGAAACTGCTACCATACAGCTGCAGGAATGTGTAAATTGATTGTGATGTCATCTTTAGTCTCACATCAGTGTTAACTAGTGTTCCACTGATTACATTCTAGGTATACTTGTGGTCATCTAGACTTGCAGTGATTCTCAACATGGAGAGTGGCCTTCAGGTGTTATTGGACTCAGAAGGGCTAGTCAGCATGGCAGTTGGAAGAGGTTTCTGGATGTTTAAGTACTATGACATCTGGAGTTTCCCTGATTAAGAATCAGTGAAATTTAGCAAATGATATCTAGAGTACAGTTGTCCCTTCACATTCACTGGGGTTTGGTTCCAGGACCCCCCATGAATACCCAAATCCATGAATACTCAAGTCCCATTATATGCAATGGCATAGCAAAATGGGGTCCCTTATATAAGATGGCAAAATCAAGCTTTGCTTTTTGGATTATTATTTTTTTAAGAATATTTTCAAGCCATTAATACTTAAATCTGTGAATGCCAAATCCGTGAATGTGGAGCGACTACTGTATACCATTTTGCCCTGAAAATCATATTGTCTTCTGACACAATATTGCACCTCTTATGTCTTTGAAAAAATTATTCCCCCCCCCCTTTCCTCTTTCAGTCTTCTGGAGCACAAGATTTATTGCCATCAGTATGTTTTGGTTTCTCTTTTTAATTAAAAACAGAATGCAAAAAGAATACACTGCAGAACAGGTTTATGTCAAATGCAGAAGAGAATCAAAACTTTTGCATTTGAGGGTGGAAACCACTGTGTACCTGATATGCAGGCATCCTCAAAATCAATTTACCTATTTTGTAATTTTTTTTTTAGAAGAGTGCCTTGCTTTATTTAAATAATAGATTGGAAAAACTGATAGAAATTGCTACAATGGAAAAATTAACCAATTTAATTAAAGGAAATTCATTTGATTATTTAAAAAAAATATGGAGGCCTGTTATAGATTTTACAAAAGAGCAGCGAGGGGAGTTTACTATACTTGGATTTGAGAATTGACTGGCGAAGCTTGGGAACTACATTATTTTGTATAGAAAGTTATGCTGTTATTTCAAGGTATTAGGAAGGAAGTTATTCAGTGACTTTTAATATATATTATGTACTGTATTAGGAACGAGAGGGTGTCTAGAACTGATAGGATGCATTTGTAGAGAAGCTGGAAGTTCTTTTAAAGGGGGGTGAAGGGGAGAGGTGGATGCAAAGGGTATGGAAGATAATTATTTGTGATGTTTTTGTCATTGTTAATGTTTTTATTGTATAATTTTCATCTTGTCCTGTGCTGTGTTGTCTTTTGAGTATTAAATGTGTGTGCAAATCTCAATAAAGATTATTTAAAGGATAAATAATAGATTGAAGGTGATTTTGCTCTTAGCAAGAAATGGACTACTTTATCTCCTGAAGTGACTGTTCCCTTTTCCCCAGGTGTCATCCTCTGCATTCCTAGGCAGGCTAGAGGGAGTGGTTTTACATCCAGAAGGTGGAGTAAACATATCTTAAAACACCTTGGTAACACCTGAGAGTGTTGTAGGAATTGTTGCTAGCAGTCTTAAATAGTCCTGCTACTGATGCTTTTCAGGCACTTCTACATGGACAGCTATTGCAAGAATAGTCAACTGGTCAGTCTCTGATTTTTGCATTTGTCCTTCTCTTTGCTTCCTAAGGATGTCTTACTGCTGAGTCAGTTCATACGCTCTGATGGAGGGATGCTACCTCGGAGGATCACAGGCCTTTGTTCAGTGGAGCATAAGAAGGTTGCAGTGTGTGTACAAATGGCTCAACGAGCAGGTAACTACTTCTGTTTGGGAGCTAACCTTTTTCCATTTTATGTGGCTCTTTGGGTACAAACACACTGCATGCAAGAGGTGAGATGCCAGCGATCACCGGGACTTCACCACCCTAGAATGTCATGATCTAATGGACTTGTCTTTTCTGATTTCTCTGCTTTTGAGGTATGCAGTTATCCTTTCCCAGCTATTTGTGCTACTGCATAGTTTCAGTTCTGTAGCAATAGAACGTTAAGCTTCAAGGAGTATCATCTTTGAACTATTTAACAGCTTTAAGTTACCAGTTAATCATCTCTGTCCTGTGTTGTATATAAAAAATCCATGCATTCAGTCAGGAAGTGGCTTAACATTGCAGAATCCATTCCAGAGATCCTGTTAGTGTCCCAGAAATAACAAAGCAAACAAAGTCAGTGACAGAAGAGACAGAACTATCTCCTCTTCCTTTTCTCTCGCCCTGTTCTTAGCTCTTAATATTAAGAACACTCCCTTATCATGTCTCTGAAGTTAAACAGTTCAGAAAGCCCTTGAGAAATAAAACCGTAGGTTTGTATATTGCATTATGGTCAATAATGTGCTATATTTCCAAATAAGGTGGTAAGGATTTCTGATCAATAACATTTTGGTACATACAGGGAGTGTAAGCAGTCTATTGAGCTCATATTGCAATGATATTTTGAGGTTTTACATTTTGGACCAAGTTTCTCACCCTTATGATTTTAGAGAAATTTTAGAACAAATGTGGTAGGTTTCTGTGAAATGCCTTGAAAATGTATGGGATCATGCTGAGATTTTCTGTAGCTGCAGGTAACTAACATCACCTGGCATAGGATTGTGTCATTCCATTTTGTTATGTGACTGTGTGCCTGCACAGCTCTAAGTCGCCTGTCAACTTATGGCGACCCTATGAATTTCATTAAAGTTTCCTTAGCAAGGAATTGAGTATGGTTGAGGTGGTTTTGCCAGTCCCTTCCTCTAAAATATAGCCTACAGCTCCTGTATTCATTGATAACCCCACAGCTTATCCAGTTGTAACTAAGTACTAACCAGTGCTGACCCTGGTAAGCTTCCCAAATGAGACAGGATCTGGTGCCTTTAGGGTATTTAGGCCATGTATATATGAATGACAACAGCTCATTTCATTTTTAATTCAGAACCCTAGTTATGTACTTAGGCTGCAATCATATACATACTTTGAATCTGTATTGGTTGTTCCTCACTGACATCTGAAACTCTTCCCTTTTTCAGGGTTGCTGCCAAATCATAGGCCTAAACTTCCAGAAGGTCTTGTTCCAAAAAGCAAGAAACTAACTCTCAACAGGTCAGTTGTCATCTATCTTAAGGGAAAACAGCCCCCTCCACCTGAAATTAGAGTAGATGGGCCGAAGGCAACAGACTTATCCAGGAGTCAGATCTTGTAAGATTGTATTTCTCAAATGACAGGCCCCTCTGGAACAGAAGTGCTGAGATGCAAGCAATTTCTGTGTCTTCTTGATAATCTCCCTATATGTTGTCAAAGTGATTTACAGTCCTGTTGATTTGCTTAAAAGGAAGAGTGGGATTGCCAGTTTCTGGCCATTGCAGGCCTGTTTGAGATGAACTAGGTCTGGAAAATGAGGTGCCTAGGAACTAGGGAGGACAAGGACAGGGCTTAAGAAATGGACAAGGAATATATTTGAGATAGACTGCAGAGAAGTTGTTATCTCCAGTCTTCATTTGTTTCACACAAACCATATTTTATACAAATGATCTGGCTTATGTTGACTTTGTGTATGATGCAACACCTTCTTTTTCTTCTTGCACTCTCTACCCCTGCCCATCCCCCGCACACCTCACCCCTTAATTTTACCATGCAGTGTGAACTTTGAGGAGGTTGAGTGTAATTTCAGAAAAAGTGGCACGGTGGCAAACAGTCACTGCAGTGTTCTTTCCTGGTGTGATGTGAGTTACAAAATAGACAGGCTGGCTAGGTATTAGCAGTGGGTGGTGGAAGGGACAGGAAGGAGGAGCTCATTAGATTTGTTGCCCTCTTTGTCCTGTGCCTGTTCCCCTTTTGTCTACCATTTGTAGTTCACCCACAGTTTGCCCTTCCTCTGTGGCACTTTTCCTTCTCCATCCTCCCCTTCCTCATTGCTGAGCAGCCCCTTGCCCCTTAATGGGGGAACCGTAAACCCCCTGTTGCCTCTTTTGCTTTGCTCTGTGTTAAGAGGTGCTAATCCTCTATTTATGACTTCACCTTCTGTTTCCATGGGGATGTCAAAGCAGTTTATGAAGTTCATATTAGCAAGCTGTGGGGTTACTAAAGGCCACAGACACTTTGCTTGGGAAAGCAGAGTCTCCAGGTTTCAGCCTAAGATTCCTTTTTCAGCTATGGGTCTGGGCCTCCATAGTCCATTTCCCGAGCACATTGTCCAAACCCATTGCTTTTCTCTGATGGTCATCTCATGGGGAGAAGTTGGGTTCTGTCTGGGAAAACTATCTAAATTTGACATGAGTTTGAATAGCAGGATTCCTACTAGTATAATATGGGACACAACAATAATGATGAACTACTTTTTTATATACACTCTAGAGAAAATCCCATATTTGCCAATCATTTTGTTTAAAGCTGATGTTTATCACTTTTGGAATTATAAGTATAATTACTAGTTATTTACTATGATATAAGTATTTTAAGAGTATCTGTTTTATCTGTGTATTCATTGGCAGTTGAACATGTATATTGTGTTAAGGAAAATGCAACATGGGACATACAGTGAAAGAAATAAAATATGTATGTGAAAGTCACAATGACTAAGCAAGAGCAATTATGGGGCTACACAGGTGAAACTGCTAATGTAAGCTAGAAGCCTGAGAGCCAAGGACAGAGGTACTGAATGCAGATTGGAAACACCTGAGAATCATTAAGTGTACAAGGTGAAATGTTGAAAAACATGGGTTGGTCTTAAGTATGGGTGGAACTACGTGGACCAATCAGAATGGAAGTACACACCCACTGGGTGGAAACAAACTAGTGGGTGGTGATAAACAATGGCTATAAAATTGCAATGTTTGCCAATGTATTTGTGGTGGAGTAGAGGTGGAATAGTTTGGAGATATTGTGGAGTAGTGTGTAGAGATTGTGATTTGTTGACCATATAGTATATTTATATAGAAGAATAAAGTAGGTTTTATATAAGACTACTGAGTTGCCTGAGTGAATCCTGGAGACGTTTTGGAGACACCTGGAGAAGAGTGAGAAGGCTTGGAGAGTTTGTCAGGATCTTCAGCCTATTCTCTGAAACTCTGCTGCTTTGGAGGAAAGCATTAACCACTGATCTAAGCTGGTTGGCTCTGCTGCATAACAAGGTGGTGAGTTTGAGCCAGAGGTGAAGAGCTACAACTCCCATCATCCCTGACAAGGGTTATGGGCCCAGTTACTAGAGCACCCAGCATCCACAGAAGCTGAAAGTTCCAGAAAGTGGAAGAAAGCTTTGTGGACGACAGATCAGAGCAAGTTGTTTGTGCTGCACTGATAAGCCTCGTGAGTAAATCATTTTGTGTTTTGCTTAAGCCCAGACGGGTCGGCTGTGCATACTCAGAAGGACTGTGTCAAATTGAGTCACTGCACAAATCAAGATGGAATTTCTAAAGTTTAGTAAATTAAATAGAAACAACTACTCTACCTGGAAGATTTATGCCCAATCTCTACTAGTAAAGGAAGGTCTGTGGTCAACAGTTGAAACAGGGCTGGCAGCCGATGCTGATGAAGCCACTCAAGAGAGAGATAGTAAAGCAAAAGCCTGTCTTTATCTCATGCTTGAAGAAGACTTAATTAATGACGTCAGAGATAAAACGTCTGCCAAGGATGTGTGGGATACCTTGCAGAGATTACACACTCCTTCAACTGCTTTTGCAAAAATGCTATGGTCTAAAAGAATATACAGGCAAAAGATGGCTAAAGGGCAGTGTGTGATAGAACATTTAAAAATAATGCAAGATTTGTTTGTGCAAGCTGAACTGAGGGGAGTGCAAATTAGCAAAGAGCAGCAATGCTACATTTTAATAGAATCGCTAGACTCTTCGTGGGACAATATAACGAACAGCCTGCAAAACCTGTCAGAAACTGAGCTTAATAGAGACTTAATTGTGGCCAGAATACTGGAAGAGAACCAGAGAAGAATGTCTGAGCAGGGTGACTCAGCAAGTTTAAAGACTGTGCCAAAACAACGAACAACTCCTGACTGGCGAACGCAGGAGGAAGCAGCCTCTACAAGGGAGCAACGGAGGTGCTTTTATTGTAAGAAGATTGGTCATCTGCAGAGACATTGTAAACATTTTGCAGCTGAGAGACGCAAGCAAGCAGAGAGCAGATGGCAGCCGCGGCAGTATCAAAAACAGTCCAGACCTCCATTTTTGAGGGACAGTGGTAATAAGAAGGGGGTTGCAACCATGATTAAGGAAAAACAAAATGCAAATTCTAAGTGGCTAGTTGATTCAGGAGCCACATCATTGATGTGTAATGACATAAATTTAATAAGTAATAGAAAATCAGCTAATGTAAATGCTGTAGTTTTGGCTGACGGGAAAGAGCTAAGTACTGTAAATCAAATGGGTACTGTGTACATTCCAGGGCTAAAAGAGAATTTTAATGATGTCTTACATGTAAAGGAGTTAGAAAATAATTTGTTATCAGTAAGCAGATTAACAGAAAGAGACTACACAGTCATCTTTGAAAAGAACATGTGTAAGATAAAACTGAATGGGGAATTGCGTGGCATAGGTTTGAAAAAGGACAAACTTTATTATTTGGAGGACAATATTGATAGCTACAGGGTTGAAGAAGCTAATAACATAGAAAATATTCCAATCCACAAAGACTGCATACACGAGCTTCACAGAAAATTCGGCCATGCGAGCTTCAAATGTTTAAAGAATTTAATCAGTATGTGTCCAGATTTAAAAGTTGCTGAATGCAAAAACCACTTAGATTGTACGGTATGTCATCAGGTAAAGGTCAGAGCTTTTCCAGTAGCTAAGAAAACAAAAAGAATTGCTCAAAGACCATTTCAGTATGTACATGCAGATGTCGCCCAAGCTAATTGCTTGTCCTTAGGGGGAAGCAAGTATTTCCTAGTAATTGTTGATAGGTATACAAGATTTGCATTTGTGAGAATAATGAAAAACAAATCTGACGCTGGGCAAAGTTTAAAAGCATGGGTAAGAATGGTGGAAAGACAATTTGATAGCAGAGTAGGCACCATTATTACTGATAGAGGAGGAGAATTTTTAAATAATCAATTGTTTAACTGGTTTCAAAAGGTGGGAATAAGGCATGAAACTACAAACCCTGCTTGTCCTAGTGAGGATGGGTTAGCAGAGAAGAAAATACAAGATATAAAAAGAATTACTGCTTGTATGATGGCAGATGCAGGGGTGAAAGATAGTTTTTGGGCAGAAGCAACTTTGACTGCAATACATATCAGTAACAGATTGTATCATTCAGAAATTGAAGACATTCCCTACAGGGTATTGTATGGGAGAATGCCAAATTACAAGTACTTAAGGGTTTTTGGACAATTTGCTCATGTTTACACACCTGCTTGTTTCAGGAGGAAAGGAGAACCCAAAAGCAAAAGGCTTAGGTTTTTGGGGTATTCTGGAAATAGCTACAAGTTTCATTTGGATGGAAAACAAGTGCAGTATTCTAGGTCTGCAAATTTCGAGAGACATGCTGGTTGGGACAAACTGCATGCCAATAAAGAAGTGTTTTTGAGATTAGGGAGTTCAAATGAGCCAGAAGCACAAACTGAACCAACCTCAGGAAACGGAGAGGTTTCAGTTAAGCAGGAAGCATCACCTAGCAGCAGTGGTAGTTCTTCCGATGATGAGATAGCACCTAGGCCTACTACTACTCGAATGACTGAAGACAAGAGATTTAGTCATAGAACTACAACTCCTAGTAGAGAAAGTGAGGATGAAAGAGACAGAACAGCAGATTTTATTCCCAGGCGTAGTCATAGAGTTAGAAAGCCTCCAGATAGGTTTGTTGTGACAAAGGCAAGAGCTTGTTTAGCAGTAGAAGAGCCTGAAAGTTTTGAAGAATTGGAAAGTTATTCTAGTGAAGAACAGGAAAGATGGTTTGATGCAATGGATAATGAGTTTGGTTGCCTGGTAAATAAAGATGTTTTTGAAATTGTTGACAGACCCAAAGACAAGAAAGTAATTGGTTGTAAATGGGTATACAAAAGGAAAGAAATGCCAGATGGAAGTATCAAATATAAAGCTAGGTTAGTAGCTAAGGGTTTTGCACAACAGCAGTATGAGAACTATGATAAGACATATTCTCCAACTGCAAAGCCAGAAAGTCTGAGAATGGTTCTAGCTGTAGCAGTAAAAAGGAATTTAGTTGTAGAACATTTTGATTTTGAGACAGCTTACTTGAATGCAGTTCTGAATGAAGAAATATTTATGGAACAGCCACAAGGTTTTGAAGAAAATGGTAGTCAGAGAGTATATAAATTAAAGAAAGCGTTGTATGGTTTAAAACAAAGTGCCAGAGCGTGGAATCTGTGCATCAATGATGAGCTAGTTAAGCTAGGTTACAAGAGGAGCATTGCAGATGCTTGTGTTTATACAAAAGGAGACATAGTATTAGTGATTTATGTAGATGATTTGTGCGTAGCAGCAAAGTCAAAACAAGAAATTGAGTCAGTAAAAAGAGAATTGTCTGAGAAGTTTGTTTTGAAGGACTTAGGTGTATTGAAGTCTTATTTAGGTATTTGCGTTGAATGGACAGAAAAAGGACATTGTTTGTTAAGTCAGAGAAATAAAATTGAAAGATTGATTGAAAAGTGTGGATTACAGAATGCAAAAATAGTAAGAGCTCCAATGACAACTGGTTTTGTGTCTGAGAAAACAACTAGAGCGTTTGAGGACAAGACTTTATTCAGAAGTATAATAGGATCTTTACAATTCATATCTTGCCACACCAGACCAGACATTTCTTATGCTGTAAATGTATTGTCTAGAAGGGTTAATGATCCAAAAATTGAAGACTGGACAGCGGTAAAACATTTATTGAGATATTTGAAAGGAACCTTAGATAGGAAATTGATTATAAGAAGCAGTAGTTCAGATCTAGATTGTTATGTAGACAGTTCATTTGCATCAGAATTAGGAGACAAGAAGTCAGTTACAGGAATGATAATTAAATATAGTGAAAGTCCAATAGTTTGGAGAAGTAGAAAACAAACTAATGTAGCGTTAAGCACAACGGAAGCAGAATTCGCTGCTTTGAATGAGATAGTAAATGAGGTACAGTGGATTAAGCAATTGCTAAATGATTTAAATGAAAGTTACAAGATACCAGTAGAAATTCTGGAAGATTCACAGTCATGCATAGCGATGGCTGAAACTGAAAGTTTGAAGAACAGAACAAAATATGTTGGTGTAAGATATCAAAATGTGCGAGACATGGTTCAGAAGGGTGAAATAGAATTGAGATATATAGAAACACAACACAACATAGCAGATTTGTTCACAAAAGCATTGACAGTAGAAAAACATGAAAGGCTGACACAAATGGTTGGAATGACATTGTAAGACACATACAATATTTTATTTCGGAGGGGATTGTTAAGGAAAATGCAACATGGGACATACAGTGAAAGAAATAAAATATGTATGTGAAAGTCACAATGACTAAGCAAGAGCAATTATGGGGCTACACAGGTGAAACTGCTAATGTAAGCTAGAAGCCTGAGAGCCAAGGACAGAGGTACTGAATGCAGATTGGAAACACCTGAGAATCATTAAGTGTACAAGGTGAAATGTTGAAAAACATGGGTTGGTCTTAAGTATGGGTGGAACTACGTGGACCAATCAGAATGGAAGTACACACCCACTGGGTGGAAACAAACTAGTGGGTGGTGATAAACAATGGCTATAAAATTGCAATGTTTGCCAATGTATTTGTGGTGGAGTAGAGGTGGAATAGTTTGGAGATATTGTGGAGTAGTGTGTAGAGATTGTGATTTGTTGACCATATAGTATATTTATATAGAAGAATAAAGTAGGTTTTATATAAGACTACTGAGTTGCCTGAGTGAATCCTGGAGACGTTTTGGAGACACCTGGAGAAGAGTGAGAAGGCTTGGAGAGTTTGTCAGGATCTTCAGCCTATTCTCTGAAACTCTGCTGCTTTGGAGGAAAGCATTAACCACTGATCTAAGCTGGTTGGCTCTGCTGCATAACAAGGTGGTGAGTTTGAGCCAGAGGTGAAGAGCTACAACTCCCATCATCCCTGACATATTGTGGTATTCACAAAATAAAACTTTTTAAATAAATAGAAAGAATCCTACCACTCTACAGTTTTGATGTCACAAGAACAAGGCTACAGTCCTATATAACTCAGCATAGAATAGGTCAGCATGCACTAGGCTAAGCCATATACCACCACCCCACAAGCTTACTAAACAGCCTCTGGAGCCTCTCTGCTTCATGGGAAGTGGGCAGGATCACAGATATGTTTGGCTACATCCCCATAACCAGACGTGAATTCATTATAGAAGCACTAAGACCTCCGGAGGATCCCAGTGGATCTCAGCACTAATGTCATCATTTCACATCTGGCTGTGGGGAAACACTTCTGCAATCCTGCTTGCTCCTCTCAAAGCAAGGAACAGCCATGCGGGAGGCTTCAGAGGCTGTCCAGTAATTTGCGGTGGGGTTCGGATACAGCAGAGGGAAGAAAGGAATACCAGCTTCCTTTGCTTTCTTCCTTTTGGCCAGTGCCCCCCCCCTGCCAAAAAAACATAGGCATATATAAGGGAAATTTACATGTGTGTATGTCCCTAATAGGATGCCAGCCCAAATCTGCATCTCAGAGTTTCACACACTGATTTACTGACTCTAACATGACACAGTTGTTCTGAAATGATTAGATAAAGGCACAAAGTGATGAACTGTGCACATACCTTGTGGAATCTAATAAGGCTTTAATCCAATTAACTTTATTTTAACTAACTATTTTGTGGTACTTAAATAGGCAGAGGTATCCACTCAGGCATTATATGTACAACAAAATCAGTTTGTTATGCTACTGTCTACCTTTATTTTGATTGTTCTGCCAAAGAGTAAACCAGGTGGGCTGAAGGGTGGGAAAGATTGAAAAGGATGTCAATAATTGAGAAAGCCAGGAGACTATGGTGGGGGCACAGAGCAGAGAACAAGGAGTGATATTTGCATGTGGTGGAGGCATTCATAGTGGGAAGGTTTAGGAAAGGTAAGCAGGTATGGGGGGGGGGACTTAAAGTAGAGCTTGTTAAAGCATTATTAGTAATGCAGCTCCACTTCATCAGGGTATTGTCTCTGTCGGCTGGAGGTAGAAAGCTCTACATTTTTGGAATTGTGCCATGTTCACTCGCTACAGCAGTACAGAGGTTTTTGGCTATCTGCCTACCCCCACCTGTGCCTCCCACGTTGATTTCTGAAACAGCTAGTATTGCAGAGGACAGGAGCCTTTCTAACCACTTCCTTTCTGCAGCCCTAGGAGGTTAGGTCATGACATTCTGTCCAAACTGTCATGTCCCATACTCTTCAGAGCAGCATCAAAAGGGCCAATTGTGTTGAACGCAAAGGCCCAAGTACGAAAGTTTGGTTTCCACTTCTGTCATGGTCTTTATTCAAGTACTACTTCAATATTTCTCATGTTCACCTGTAAGGTTGTAACACTGCCTATATCATCGTAAAAACTAAAAGCAATTGAGCCCTATGACTGTTTGGGAGGTCTGAATGGTTTTGAGTAAGTGCTAAGTGACTGGGTTCTTGATATGAAATGAATACATTGCTTTATATAGTGAACCAAATATTGATATGCAGAGCCTTTAATGCAGAATGATAATATCAGGATTTCTCTCATCCTCTTGATTATTTCATCGGACATTCTTTCCTTTTGGCAAATGGATTTTGAAGTGCCATATTCTAGCAGTTGGGAACAAGGATGAATTATATAAGTCATTAAGTGATGAGAAACAAACCAAAATCTTCTTTCTTGGAAGAAAGCAGGTCTCCCTGTGAAAGTAGTAGTAGCAGGCTGCAACTGTTGGCGTAGCTTCTTTTCTTTTTTTTAGTCTTTTGTATTTTGCTTCCCCTCTTAACGAAGAGATAAAAAGGAGAAATGAGTGCATCTTACAAGGCTCTTTCTTTGCATCTGTGCAAAGAATTTCTGCTACTCCCTACACAGGTGGTCTTCCCTTGCAAGCTCAGCCTGCTCTGTCCTTAATAGTAAAAGCTCTCTAGAAGTACAACAAGCTCCATAGGCTTGCTGAAATTAGATGGCATGTTCTACATCTGCAATTCCATGTTTAGGCAACTGAACCATCCCCAAAGGAAGATATCAGAAAAGTGACCCAACACCTTTGTAACACAGTGCAGGGAGCTCACCAGACAGAGTTCTACTGGTTGAAGCTTGATTAAGTTACCTTTGCACAAAGAGGAACGCTGCCTTGGCTACTATTAAAAACATGTTTATTATGCAGGACGTGTATTCCTTAAAATAAAGTTATTGGACTGTAGTAAGTCTGCAAGATGAGATGAATGGCTTACTGATCTGACTCTCTCCCCTCCTATAATTCTTTTCAAGCAGTTGTTATGTGAGTGTGCACCTTCAAGTCAACTTGTCGACTATGACTATACCATATATTGAATTAAGCTGACACAGGAACTTGCTTTCAAAGAAACGTATAATCTTGTATCTTGTGGACAAAGGCCCAGCAAAGGGGACCCAGGGATCCTATTCTGGACATGAATTTAATGTATTATTATTATTATTGGTGTTCATGTAGTGCCCTATAACAAAGTTGTCTTGGTGGCTCCATATCATTTAGAGAGAACATTCATTTCTGCTTTCATTCCTTTTGCAATGAATATAGAAGACACCAAGAGCTTGATCAACTGAAATAAGTTTTCAGGAAATAGTTGTCTGGAAAAGTTACAGAATGTATGTTTAATACATTTTGCAAAAGAAATGTGCAGCACAACTTGGAAAATATCAAACTGAGAACTTTATGTGTCCTACATGAACACAGACATCCAAAATGTCGAATCATATTTCCCCTTAATGGGATGGGAACAAGATTTCTTCCCCGCAGCTCTCATAGAATGGAAGGACAGGTCAGGCATAAAATGTGTGACTTCATGGGAAATTCTGATTCACCTGCAACTGTTAAAAGTTTTTTCTTAACCTGAAGGCCACTCTCTTTGCCTGTTCCCTGTCAGAATTCTTCTCATTGTTCTGCTAAGCAGAAAGATAAGTAACCTATTGAGCTATCTTTGGCCTGGCGCCCTAACTTGGCAAAGATTTAGAGCTCTCTTATCCCCATGTGTTTCTTAATATGAAGCAGTCTAAAATTTAGTGATTGGGACATATTATGCAAACAACATCCGTTTACAAGTTAATAGAACAACTTGAATCTTGAGAAGAGCTCATTGGGTGAGAGTTAATTGAAGATGACTTTCCTAACCTCTTGGTGGAGTTTCTGGTGCTTTTTGGATTTTACATTATTGAGGCAACAGAAATGTATCTTGGAACATTTGGAACATGCAAAAATGGAGCAGCATTAAGTTTACAGGTCCAGTTTCTTGATGGCTTAGAATCATAGAGTTAGAAGAGACAAGGGCCATCCAGTCTAACCCCTTCCCCTGCAGGAACACACAAAACACTCCTGACAGATGGCCATCCAGCCTCTGTTTAAAAACCTCCAAAGAAGGAGACTCCACCACACTACAAGGCAGTGTATTCCACTTCTGAACAGCTCTGTCAGGAAGCTCTTCTTAATGTTTAAGTGGAATCTCTTTTCCTGTAGTTTGAATCCATTGCTCTGTGCCCTGGTCTCTGGAACCTCAGAAAACAAACCTGCTCCATCCTCAGTATGACATCCCTTCAAATATTTAAACATGGCCAGTACTGCCAGTAACCACGTTGCAAGTTCGATTCCAGCGGGCTCCAAGGTTCACTCAGCCTTCCATCCTTTCGTAAGTCGGTAAAATGAGTACCCAGCTTGTGGGGGCAATTAGCTAACACACATTGGAAACTGCTTAATATAGTGTAGATGTGTAAATTGCTATTGCTTAAAACAATGTGTAAGCCGCTCTGATTGCCTTGTGGCTGAAGAGCGGGGTATAAAGAAAGAAAGAAAAAGAAAAAAAGAAATAAACATACCAGCTCCCTAAGCCCCTCCTTATAGGGTATGGCTTCCAGACCTTTCACCATTTTTGTCGCCCTCCTTTGGACATGCCCCAGCTTGTCAATATCCTTCTCGAATTGTGGTGCCCAGAACTGGACGCAGTATTCAAGGTGAGGTCTGACCAAAGCAGAATTGAGTGGCTCTGTTTCTTCCCTTGATTTAGACACTATTATTAATGCAGAATTGGCTTCTGGCTGCTGCATCACACTGCTGACACGTGTTCAGCTTGTGGTCTACTAAGACTCCTACGGTACATCCCTTAGCCCAGGTGTCACCCATCCTGTATCTGTGCTTTTCATTTTTACTGCCCAAGTGTAGTAATCCTACATTTCTCCCTGTTGAAATTAATTTTGTTAGCTTCTACCCTCAGACTTTATAAAAACTGAAGTCAAGGAAACTAGGAGTGGGTTTGGTATGCTTTTAATAAAACAATAATTTCTACATCAAAGAGGAAAAGTTGTACAATTCTTTAAAACAAATGAATATCAATACTGTATATTGCAAGAATGTATGTTTTAAAAAACATATAAGCCATTGAAATGGCTTTCTGTTGGGTCTGCCTTGCTTCAGATAAACTAGTTTTAACACAATAATATTGTAAATATCACTGAGCCATTCAAAAATGTTTTGGCTGCTTTCCTCTCCCCCCACCCCACCGCGCCCCATACTTGTACCAGAGTCAATTTAGCAAGCATTAGCAAACTTCACACATATATCATGGTCTTAAGTTTGGACATTATGTCTGAGCAAACCCTATCAGCATTGCAGCCAGATTGTAATTTAAATCTAGAATTCCTGTTATTCAGCCCTAGCATTATTCCATTTAGTTTATTTATTTAGTGCATTTATATTCCCCTCCCTCCCCCTTCCTCTAAGGAGCTCAACATGGATTGTACATTATTCTTCTCTTTTGTTCTCACAATAAATTATATGTGGTTAGCCAAACTGAGACCCATTGATTGGACCAAGGTACACCATGAGTAACATGATGATATGGAACCTAGTCCCTCAGCTCTTGGTCCAACATTCTAAGCACACTTTAACCACCTGTGTTTTACTTATGAATTAAATTGAATCCTGTTGCTGTTCAGTGATAGAATGGTAAATAGAACATACACCAAACTGATAAGAAGTATATATTGTACAGATGTACGTATACTTTCTCCTGCTCCCTTACTGATGGAGTAGGAAGCAGGATGCAAAACTTCAAGTGGTGACTACTAGAGAAGAAATCCTCTTCGATATTGTCTCCGCATGAGGAACTCATTCAGTGTTCCCATTTGTAATATTTAGGCTCCAGAATAAGACTTCCTAATGTCCTTCATTTTTCTTATTTTACTGTTAAGCTTTATAGCTTGCTCTTAACATTTTGATAGTTTCTGTTTTAATGCTATTTTGCTTGATTTGTTTTAGTTGTAAAATTTGTGATTTTACTGTTTTTATTTTTTATACAGTATTTGTCAACTGCCCTGAGGGATTTTCCAGTTGAGTGCTATATATCTTAAATAAATGAATAATGAATGATACATCACACCAAGATAACCCATCTAAATAATTGTTACTCTGCAAAATCACAGCAAAAGAGTCTCAGTTACAGCCACTGATACCATCATCTTTCCTGCAGTTAGTACACGAAAGCTTCATTATGTGAATTGAAACGAAATAGTTGGCCTTTAGACTCCCAAGTCTTGAACAGATTCTGCACTGGCACTGCTAGGTTGTATTTCAGAAATGAAGACATATAGAACTATAGTATGTTACAATGTACATCAGGTGTGCCACTAGTAGGTTTTATAGAGCTGTGAAATTATAGGACAGGAAACTACTGTATCTTTGCATATAAGGACACAGGAAAACCCTTCCCTTCACAGAAAGTGATTTTTCCTAAAAGGAACACAAAGTTAGGCAGGGAGGGAGTGTTCAGTACAAGAGGCACTGCCCCAGTGGCTCTCCAGGCAATGGCTTGCTTTCTCCCTTGCCAACCCATCAAAGTTAAAAAGCAGTAAATAGGGGTTATTGTTCTTTAGTTTTGGACAAAGCCAGTATTAGAAGTAGTAAAAGTAAAGTAAAGTAGGCTCCAAAAAGGGCAAGTGTCCAAATGGCTGTTTCAGCTAACATTGAAAAGCCCCAGCTTACTTGCTGGTCACAAAGGATGCCAAAGAAATGGAATAGGGCGTTGGATTAACCTGCTTCAGACAAATAATAAAAAATTTAAGACCTGGCCTTTGCTAAATCCCCTTTACTCCTCAGAACTGGAGTGTTTGTCTCCCTAGGCCCTAATTGAAAATGGAAGATGCCACTGACTTCCAAACTTCTATATGTGCTACTCCTGCTCTCCTCTTCCAGTGAGATCATTTGTTATCACAGGAGCCTCTCTCAATCTTCCTCCTCCCTCACTGAATACCTATAAAATGTATTTGGCATGTTGTGATGCATTGCAGTGGGGCCTTCTCCAGTGTTGCTGTAAGCAGGGAGTTTCGCCATTAAATTTGATGTATAAATGGCTTTGTAGCCTCCAGATAGAACAGATTTGCCCTCTGTAATGACTTCCCAATAGACCATTTCCAGAAAGTAAGAGTGCTAATTCCAGCCACCCTTCCTAGAGTAACCCCCTCATCCCTCTTCCATGTTTCTTCTCAGAATGAAATGCAGGTTCCTTCCTATTATTAGCTTGAGCAAAAATGCATCTTTACCGATGTGTAAGGAGCACTTCTGGAAATGCCTGGGTGCTGGTCTATTCAACCTGTATCTGAAGTGGCTTGCTGCATGCAATTGAATCCACTGTATCCCTGCTGCTATAGACCTAGGGCAGAGAGCTAGTGCTGGGCTTCACTTGGGAGGTGGCTTTGTTCCTACAGCCTTGAAAGCAGGTTGGTTTTTCACTTGTTTCAAAAGGCTCTTTGGGATATTCCATTGTGAAAAGTGCTGGATTAATGTTAGGTTTTCATATGTTCCATAACGGTTTGGTGCTATTGAGATTTCATTACCATTTTACAGGCCCCAAATGTGTAGTAGGCACTTCACTGACCAAATAAATTATGCAAGGCTCTGCCCAAAGCACTTAACATCTAAGTTTGCACATGGTGCAACAAAGAAGGGCTGATGAAAACACAGGGATGGAAAGAGCGTATTGGGGTCATAAGACCATGTTATTGGTCACCAGAGAGGCATGCAGTCAGCCCTGTTGAATTTTTAAAAAGAGAAAGCAGCAGCCCAGTTTGTTCCAAACATGGATTAAGCCAAAAATTAGTGGTACAGATTATCCTGTGGTCTTGTTTTGAGAGCATGCATTTTCTTTAAAGCTTGGACAGGAAACTAGCCTTTTCCCTCTCCTTTCTTCAGTTTCTTGTATTGTGGCGCAGTTGTACTTGCCTTTTCCCTCTATCGACATGCTGACAGACCTTCACCCACAGACATTACACTTACCACATTGATGCAATAAGATACAGTATAATGGCAATCACAAGATTAATACATATTTTTAAAAAATAAAAAAATTATTTACTTCCTATTAAAATTATTCATCAAAACAATTTAAAGCCATGTTGAACTGAAAGCATGTGTTTCCTAAAAACAAATGTTTTGCATCACCTGCTGCCATACTCTCCAGCTGCTGCTTTTTTCACTAAAGTAATGAATCCAAATATTAATCATCTATTAAAGAACAATTTGCCAAATGACCTTTCCTTTTTCTTATCATGACATAACCCTGATGGTGATGGTGCTGTTCTCTTTCATCTCTTCTATACAGAAGCTTCATACTCTTCATCCTTATTCTCAAAGCTTTTAAATGTGTTCTTTGCTACAGAATGCAGTCTGGATTAGATTTTTATGGGAAGACAACTTTATTTTGAAAGGGTTGGTTTTTTAAAAAAAAAATACTGATTTAAGATTACATTGAGATCTTCAATCTAAACACAAACCACTCAGTTACATGAAGAACTTTATTCCTTTCCCTGATGAACCAGATTCCTTAAAGCACAACACTGATCCTTGTAAAAAAGGTTGTCCTAAAGTTTAGAACCTAAACCATGCAGACCTCTGACCATAGGAAGCCTAGATGTTACCTAGAAGCAGAATTTATTTTTCTGCAACTAAGACAGCTGTGCCCCACTTATATGGGCAAGCACAGAATTCATTACTATTCTGTCTCTGCTGTGACAACTAATATTGCTACTGCTAGAACCACGTGACATCAAATAAGCTTCCTGTATGGGAACACAGAGGTCTAATCTAGCTCATTCTATAAGCAAATGAATTTGAACATCCCAAAGTCCTGATCACTGATTACACATATGGTCACTTCTAGCTTTAAGCTCCTGTATAACTCTGGAGATTTAAATAAGTTCTGTGAATAACTAAGGACTTTGTTGAATCAATGCTTATGAAATCCCAGCTGCCAGGACCTCTTTGTTTTCAAGATTCTGTTTCCAACACCAGCAAATCCAAACAGGATCCTAAAACATCACTACAGTCGCTTACAGGCATGTGTGAAAATAAATGTCACTGCCAAATTCTTATTCCAAACCAGAAAGAAAACTGAACTTTTTTTTTTTTAAGGAAAATAGACTTAATTCCTTTGGAGACTCTCAAATGAATCTATCCTTTGTGTAATCGTCTCGTGCCTGCAGTTTAAGATTCATCATTTATCTTGGTGTCTTACCAAAAAGATGAAACAGGAGGAATACATTTGAAGCTGGCCTGTGATAAAGTAAAACTAATCTGACACTCCAGTATATCCACTCAGAATCAGAACTTGCTAAAACCTTAGGTCTGTGCCTGATATTAAATGATGAAATGGATAAGAGACCGAGCAGGTGTATTTCAGAAAGACTACACGCCCCCAAACCTTCCTTTCACAATACTACCTGAGTGGGAAAAGGAATAGGTGCTGCATTTTTTTTCTGCTGTAAGTTATAGTGAGCATTTCCAAGTGTGTGTATGTGCCTTTAAGTCACTTGTCAACCCCATGAATTAGGCAAGGAATACTCAAGAGGTGGTTTTGCCAGTTTTCCCTCCAAAATATTGTCTACAGCACCTGGTATTCATCGGTGGTCTCCCATCCACGTACTAACCAAGGAGACCAACAAATACCAGGTGCTGTAGGCTATATTTTGAAGGGAGGAACTGGCAAAACCACCTCTGAGTATTCCTTGTCTATTTCAAGCCCTATGAAATAAAGCAGTGCCGATTACATGTAGCTTCAGTGAGCAGCACCTGCTGTTGTAGCTGATGAAGAGCAACCCATTTGTCCCAAGTTTCTTTTCACTGTAACTCATTAGAGTTGTTTTTTTAAAAAAGGAGAACATCAAACTAAGTGCCCAAATCCTTAGTTATATATAAACAAACCCAGTGTCTTGTATGTTATTCAGGCCTGCCTCTTGTATCCCAGCCCTTTTCCTAGTTTTTAGTTTCACTCATGCCTTGCTTTTCTTCACAGGTACCTTACCCGGTATTCTGTCAACTCTGTGAGTCCCATCTACAACAAAGGCCGAAAGTGGTGCAAGGTTCCCATGCCTGTATCACATCCCATCCTCAGAGATAATGTTAAGTATGGATCAAAGCCTCTTCGTTTTAACCACTAAAGTTAAAAAAAAGGAGCTGTATTAGCAGTAAGTTGCAACTGTCAGATCAGTATGGCCTGTTTCAGAATTTGTCCACCAATTCAATAACTTTTATGTTCTTTACAGTCTGGAAGAGGCAAATGATGTTGTGTTTTTGTTTTGGTTTTTTGCTGGAAGCATATAGGAATTGGAGAAGAGACAGTTTACTGATAGCTTCACGATAACAATTTTTTTGTACTTAAATCCCAATTAAACTATTGAAATAAACCCCTGTGTCTCATGCTGTTTTAGTTCTTTTGTTACCCTTTATGTTTTGCACCCTCGCAATTAAAAGAGAATGTTTTATTCATTAGTGGGCAAACAGAATGTCTTCACTCATAGTAATGTTTATTTAGATAGTGGCAGTCAATGGTATCTGCAGCTGCAGTGTTTGCTAGTGGGAGCTTGGCACTTAAACAAAAAGTAAATGCCACTGCCTAGGAAAAGCATGTGTATGTATGTTCCAACACAGGAGGAATGCCACAGCCAAGTAGTTACAATAATAGTCTTGTTGGAGCAATAATGTAAAAAGAGCACTTCCTAATCAGATCAAAGTTCTATCAAATCCAGCAGTCTGTGGATGGTGTAGCAGAGCAGTCCACTGTCTGTTGATATAGATATGCAGAGGAGCAATCCATGAATGGCTAGTCAGAATGGCCAACCAGATGCCTATGGGAAGCACAAGCAGGATGTAAATGCATGTGAGAGCACCCTCCTACTTGTATTCCTCAACAAGTAATACACAGAAGCACACTGCAAGGTAAATGATGGGCAGAAGTGAGGGAAGAGAATCAAACGTTTATGGAGCTTTTGCAGATATCAGTTGTTACATACAACTTGGTATCCGCTGGAGTTTGGTTCAATGACACCCCCCCTCCCCGTGGATACTAAAATCTGTGGATGCTCAAGTCCCATTATACAATTTTGTAGTAAAATGGTGTCCCTTATATAAAATGGCAATATCAAGGTTTGCCTTTTTAAAAAAAAAAATTTGGGGGGGGTGGGAATATTTTCAAGCTGTGGATGGTTAAAGCCATAGATGCAGAATCCATGAATATGGAGGGCTGACTGTACTTAAATCTACTAAGAAAAGGTACAGGGTCCTTTAAAACTTTCATAATTCTTATTACCAATATTTGGTACCACTGCTTGAGGGCAGCTGCCAAGAGTTTGCAAATTTTAGTGTAACTGAAGAATCCACCAGATCTACCAGCACAGTGGACTTCTGCTATATCCAGAACCCTTGATGAATAGTCAAACCAGACATTCACTAACAGTATTTTATTTGCAGTATTTTTATACCATGTTTCAGACAGTTATATATTAAAGTGGCAGACATCAACAAAAGCCATCAGGCTTACAAACTAAAAAGAAAAGACACACAAACAAGGAAGAAGGTCAGAAGAGTTATATAACCAGGTGTATCCAGTCTGGGCTGGGCTAATGTTTCTGTGTTTGTGATCTGGTCTGAATAAAAGCAACTGGGGGATTTAGTTCCTTTGGGTTTGGGACAAGGCCAGAGCACTCTTTCCCTTTACTACTGCAGTCCTGGGGCTAAAGGAAGTTAGAACTGCACCGTCTTTGTAGCAGGACAGAGGATATGAAAGGAAGTAGCTTTCCCTTCCCCATCACAGGGTTTAAGCCCTAGCATATCCCATGCAAGTGTTCATGGCACTCAAGCTCAGCAAGTGGAAGGAAAATATTTTCCTCAGTTACTTTTTAGTCTGCATGTTCCCCTGAGTTTCAGAAATGCCTTGTCTGACAATGAGAGCAGTAAGATATGCCTGCATAGAGAGGACTCAGTTGCCCTAAAGCAACCATGCTTATGCATTTTTATTTTTATATACAAGTGATCTTTCAGAATGATGTACAATTTATGGCATAGCTTGGAAGTGTACAGTAAGTCCAGTACACCCTATAATTAAGGTGCAACATATCTGTAAAGTAGTTGAATGTATCAAGCAGGAGTCAGACTTCATTCAGAAAATGAAAAAACATGGTAACTTATCAGAGGTATTCTCTGGATGTAAAACATTTTAAATATGTCTCCACTTAGATGTGGAATGCTCTCATATTATGCAGGTTTAAGTACAAAATTAGTATACAACATTCCAGACTGTGTGATCCTCACAACATGAAAGGCAAATCTATGTTCTTCTCTCCGTTGCCAAAGTAGATATAACCATGCTGTTTTGTATTGGGAACATGGTAGAATGTAAGCCCAGGCCATAGGAGACTTCGTAGTATTATCACTCTGCCTCCCCTCTCCACTTGGATACTCCAGGACCCTGGAAAAGAACTGAGTGATTATTACAGAAAAGTAAAACACAAGGGTTTGGGGTTTTTTTTGCAGTAAAGCAAAGGAGGATCAGATGCATGGCAGATCAATGAAACTCAAAACAAAATGATTCAAGTGACCTTGAGTGGTTCTCCATTCTAACACTGATACAGAAGAAAGGGGGAAAGTTCCATAATAATTCTGTTTTGCTGTACATAAGATAGTTGACTTATACCTTATACTAAGTCAGACTGGCACTATCTATCTTAGTATTGTCTACAGCAAACGGCAGTACTTCTGCAAGATTGCAGACTCTCCCAGCCTTACTTGTCATTGCCAGAGATTAAACCTGGGATCTTCTGTAAACAAAGCATGAGCTCTGTCACTGTGCTATAGCCATTCCAGCTCTCTATTCCTTCCAAAATTATAAGTTTGCAGTCTGGGGATGCTCCTGGATATTTTGGGAGTCCCACATGACCCCTGTGATATCACCTAATACCAGTGTAATGTAATGTGATCTATGCAGGGTCATATAGTATATTGTTTTGTTGTTCTTTTTCTTGTAAAGTGCCATGTACATTGATGGCGCTATAGAAATAAAAGGTGGTGGTGATGGTGATGGTGATGATGATACAACTGTGCTAAAGAATCTACACTGGTTGCCAAAGTAATGTAATGTGCCACTTCAGGAAAGGGCATGGCCTATAGATTTCCATGTGAAAGGAAACAGTGGTGTGCCTTCTCAGCAGTTGTGGACTAATCTTCCCTCAACCCAAGTATGCTTTAGACATTTACAGAAAATGTATCTTTTTACATTGGCTTCCCCCCATCCCAGCCATGAGCTATTTAGAACTCTCTCAAATGCTGTATTATTGTATTTGTTTTGGATTGTTTATATTGTATTACTGGAAATCGCTTCAAAATTTGTGCAAATGGGAACTAGCATGGAAATATTTCTGTATTAATGTATCTATGTGATAAAACACTTATACGTATATTGGCTTAAACAATTAATATATAAGTCTTGATCAAATTACTATATGCAAAGTTCTTGACACTCAAAAGCCAGAGCTAGTCACATTTAGCCCCATCACACTGACAGCACATCAGTTAGTCTGAATCAATTTTCTCTCTGTTCTTACCTCCTTATGTGAGCAAGCCTCAAATTCTGCACCAGACTTCCAAGTACCACATATGAGGTACATGCCGGAAAAAGGAAAAAAAGCCTGTTCCACCCAACAGCTGGCATCCGTTGGTGACACATTCTGGTGTAACCTCCTCTTACACCAACATATGCACTTTTAAGGTTGTTGCAGGAGATATCCCAATATATCCTTGTGCAGTAACCCCCCTCCCCCCATGTGCAAAGGGAGCCATAGAAAACCCCATGGCCCATCTGTGAGCATGGTGACCCTGGGCAGCATCCCACTGCAGTTTTGCAGTCAGGAAAAAGAATAGGAGTCACCATTTCAGATTCAAGATGAGTTTCCAGTAAGATGATGGGCTCTTTTTTTCCTGGTTGCAAAACTGCAGCTGCATGGTACCCAGGTTCTTCCTGTCTCCACTAGCTACTGACTGGCCATAGGGCTGCGACCTTAACACCATCAGCTGTTGTTGTGCACAGGAGTGGAAGAGGAAGCTTAGTGGAACGAAGCTGGTAGAGATTTATGCTCCACCAAGTAACACAGGATTCCTGCCACCTTTCACTCCCTTTATTTTTCCACATTTGTTGTGTTACAACCAGGAGCTGAAATAGATTCAACTGGCATTATTACCACTTGATATACATACAATACTAATTGCTGTGAAGGTGAAACATATTACTGTGGCACAAACGATAAGTAAAATCAAAGAGGAGTTAAGGCACTGTACTTATTGCTACATCAGAGCAACTAACTGTGTACTTCCCAACATACTGACCAGTAAGAACTGAGATCACTATAACGATACAAAAAACCAGATTATTTATTAAAACCATTGTTGTATGTTTTTACAGTAATAAGACTTGATTGCTAAACTTTTAAAAAAGAAACAGCAAAGAAACAACTGGTGTCATTACAGTTTTGTGGAAAACGAAGGCTAAATTTTGTAAGGTCCCCATAGCTGTCTTGGGTAAATAAGATTTTTGTGTCCAAAAAAAAAAAAAAGAATACTAAGAGCATTCGCAGTAATTTTAAATCCTACCTACGGCTGTGTCAGCAACATGGGACAGTCATCCTTGGCATAGTACTTTTTCTTACATCATTCAGTGATATGACCAGAATACAGAAAACTGGCCCATATTTCTATACTGTACTTTATAATCAAGTTACTAGTGTGGTTAACAGTGTAAAATAAATACAGTAACACAACCAATAATTCAGCAGATCAGGAGCAGCACTAAATTAATCAGATGCAATAAAAGGATAATTAGAAAGATTTTTTGTGGGGATTTTCTGGGCTGTGAAGCCATCCGTGTTCTAGAAGAGTTTATTCCTGATGTTTTGCCTGCATCTGTGACTGGCATCTTCAGAGAATGGTGGTGTGTGGGTATGTGGGGTTTATATACTGTGAGCCCCTGTTGATAGACACTAATCCCCTTCACATATCCTCCCACCCTAAGAATTGAAAAACCAATAACTGAATACACAAATTTACATACTAATCCTCTTCAATAGGGACTCACAGTATATATAACCCCCCCACACACACACACACACACATATGCCACCATTCTCTGAAGATGCCAGCCATAGATGCAGGCAAAATGCCAGGAATAAACTCTTCTAGAACATGGACTCACAGCCTGGAAAAAAAACACAAAAAAACTATGGATGCCAGTCTTGAAAGCCTTCAACTTCACATTAGATAATTAAATGTTTTTTTCCCTTAAAGCTACAGTTTCTTGTACCACTGAAAATACAATTCTGACATCACAGCTATTGTGCTTGCAGAAGAATGGTAATATGGGCTCAGGGGATGTGGTTTGTGAAGTGAAAAGTGATGAATAATACAAACCTCCACCCGAAGCTTCACCCCATTCTCTTCACCTACCCTTCAGCTTTTAGTGTTACACACACACCACACCACACCATACTCAACACAACAGCCTTCATCTGACTACTAAAAAACCTCATATCTAGCAATGACCCTTCCAAACAATAGTATTCTCCCATTTCATGATTTGTTTGCTTTGGTTCTATGAACTACATCCTCCACTGATGGAAGCTACATCTACTCCTGTTTGTAATGGGAGTGAGACAGAATTATTTTCCTTTCCCTGAAAGCAAGGCTGCATGTGGTTTGGATGTCATCTTTTGTGTTTTGAACTGGGACCTCTGAGACTATTATCCCGAGGCTAAAATGTACTCACGGCACATGCTGACTGATCATTTGTGTAAGTTCCCAAAAGGGAATCTGGACACCAGATAGGCTTAAGAAAAGGAAAGGAGAAAAACAAATGACAGAGAAACTTACCAGAGCTTCCAACCCAGAAGTCGTTTACAGAATTAATTTTCCTTGGAGTATAATTTTGCTCCACCTTTGGCGGAAGTATGCACGGGGCAGTAAAGGGATTAGTTTCAATGTTAATTATGCTTTGGTGCTGCTGAGAAGGTTAAGAGGCAATGTGAAAGTGAACTTTCTACAAGAACAGGCTGCTCAGTGGGCTACTGAGTATTTTTGTCTTGAACTGACCACCTGAGAAACATGGGAGCGAAGAAAGGAATACTAAAATGGATTCAGTTTAGCTAAGAGATGTTTGTAGAATACTTCAGTATCAATTTACTGGTGTTATTTCTTCCACCAAATGCTATAACGAAAGGAAAAACTCACATGAAATTTATCACGTGTGTAGGTTTCTATAGACATTAGAGCTAATCTGGAGGTGCTTCCTAAAACTGCTAGTCTTTTGGCAAGTGCTTAATCCTATGTGCATTTCATATCAAATAAATGTCCAGGAAGTTAAATTGTCTATCAGTATGTTTAAATGCAATGTATGGCTACATAAATGATATCAAGAGCTAGAACCTAGCTTTGGATAATTATGTGAGATATTTAAAACAGCAGCTGTGGGCAATGATGCTTTCCTTTCTTTGCTGAGAGTCAACCTGCTACATCCTCTTCAACATGACCCCATCCAGAAATCTGTGTTCCCCACCCCCCTAGACTGATTTCTCTTCTTGGGACATCCTCTTTGGGACTGCCATTAAAGGCTATTCAAAAATTGCAGCTGGTGCATGTAGCAGCTGTCTGTTTTGCAACTACAGGACAGCATAACAGAACATGGTCCCCACCTCCCTTTACCTGCCAATCAAATTTCAGGGCCACCACAACCTCCTCTTTCAGCAGTCTTAAGGCACCATCTATTCCAAGAAACCTGTTCTCCCCACACTTCATTTCAGTTTCAATCCACACAATACTTCACATAACCAAAACGGAGGCAAAATTTTGGAAGATCTGAGCCTGGCAGAAAGCTCACGCTCAGTCCAAACAGATCAAACTTAATTAAGGCTCATATTATTCAGAAAGCAAGGCAAGAAACCATTCTCTCCACAGGATGTTTTGAAATGTTGGCTCCCGTAACAACGCTTTCCTGGTTGACTGTCACCAGAGTCAGAGGTCCCAAATCAGTGGCCTCCCATTTCCTGAGATGTCAGGGCCAAAACCCAAGACCGCAGGCTGGGTCCTTGTGATGACACAGAGATGGCATAGGGAAAGGGTGTGAGGTGGGCCAGAACCACTACCAATTCAGCTGGCTGTGGAAATGAACAAGAATGAATAAATTTATTTCAGTCACAGACCAGCACAGTTGTGGAAATAGGCACAATGGCAACCTGGTTCAATTTGGATTTGAATTTGGAGAAAACCCACCTAACAAAATAACATGGCATCTCAGAATCAGAGAATGGAGAACATTTTTTGGCAACTGAGCAAGTGGCAGAATATGTCCAGTAGCTGCAGGGGCTGCTACCATCCCTACTAAAGTTTGCATTCTCTCTGGCCCACAGCACATGTGACAAGTAGAGAGTTTTTCCAAGCCCTATGCTGCTCTTAGGGCTTGTAGAAAGCTCACCACCACCACCCCTTGAACAATTTTTTCCCAGGTCTGTGCCACTGCTGCCAGAGGTTGTACAACAAGAAAGCCCACAAGTCGTGATGTTCACACTCCACTCTCTGCCTTGCTCCCAAATGTCACAATGAATGTAAGTCCACCTATTGAACTACTCTCCAATCTGCTCCTGGGTGTTTGGTGTAGTGATGTTGCACAAGCGTAACACACATACTAACAACTTTGTATTAAGCCAGAGGACCTTAGTGCTAATTGAAAAGTGGTGGAGTGTCCAGTCTTTACAGCCACCTCAAATACAAATTTTCTCATCCTGAGATTTGTCCCCCTGCCTGGAGATTTGAAGAAGCACAGTAATTCCCTGTGACTTCAACCAGCTCCCTGAGACATGGAATCTTATTCAGAACTGAGTGATTGCAAAAACAAAACAAGCACTTGTTAGTATGAAACAAGATGGTTAAGGGGTGATATGATAGCCCTGTTTAAGTATTTGAAGGGGTGTCACATTGAGGATGGAGCAAGCTTGTTTTCTGCTGCTCCAGAGACTAGAACACGGAACAATGGATGCAAGCTCCAGGAACAGAGATTCCATGTCAACATTAGGAGGAACTTTCTGACAGTAAGAGCTGTTCGGCAGTGGAACACACTCCCTCGGAGCATGGTGGGGTCTCCTTCCTTGGAGGTCTTTAAACAGAGGCTGGATGGCCATATGTCAGGGATGTTTTGATTGTGATTTCCTGCATGGGAGGGGGTTGGACTGGATGGCCCTTGTGGTCTCTTCCAACTCTACAATTCTATGATTCTATGATTCACTTGGGATGCTAAGAAAATGAAAAATCTCAGTGCTTTTTGCTACTGAAGACACTGCAATCTGGATGTCTGTTATTTTACTGGATTTTTTTTTTTTTTACTGTTTTAAGATGGTTTTAAGTTCCAATAGATGATATGTGAGCTGCTCTAAGGCCTCTGTTTAGAAAGTTATTATTAAGAAATACAATTCCTAACTACTTTGAAATTCTCAAAAAAGTCCACAGACAAATTTTAAATGATGTTCAATTAGAGACAACAAAATATCCTGTAGTTTTACTGGAATTGTGTAAAAGGCATATTCTAGAATATGAACCGCATTACTAACTAACTAATATTCCCTAGTGTGTCTTGTTATACAGTTGTCCCTCCACATTCACGGATTTGACATTCACGGATTTGAGTATTCACGGCTTGAAAAATATTCTTAAAAAAATAACAATCCTAATAGCAAACCTTGATTTTGCCATCTTATATAAGGGACACCATTTTGCTCTGCCATTGCATATAATGGGACTTGAGTATTCACGGATTTGGGTATTCACGGGGGGTCCTGGAACCAAACCCCAGCGAATGTGAAGGGACAACTGTATAATGAAATTACTAGAAGGCCTTGATCCAGATAATTTTAGCCATAACTGGCAAGCTATCTTACAAATGGTTATGCAGAAGTAAATTTCACTGTCTCCCAATGAGTTTTAAGATTCATGGCTTTAATCCTAACTTTGTTGTTATGTGCCTTCGTTTGTTGTTTGTTGTTGTGTGCCTTCAAGTTGTTTCTAACTTATGGTGACCCTAAGGTGAACCTATCACAGGTTTTTTTGGTAAGATTTTGTCAGAGGCAATTTGCCACTGCCTTCCTCTGAGGCTGAGAGAGTGTGACCTGTCCAAAATTTAAAACTCTTTAATTTTTTAAAATCTGTTTTTAACTCATTAATATATTTCAGCTTACTTAAATTATGTTATTGTTTTAAACTGTTCAACCTGTTTCAATGCTATTTGTAAGCTACCCTGAGTTCTTTTGATATCTCTCTCCCTCTCTGTCTTTTCTTTGCAAACGAAGATTCAGGAAGGACTCATCCCGTGCTTTCTGCAAGCGTGCTGATGACTAAAAAGGCCAATCTGAGATAAACAAGCCCGGTTGCAGAAAGCACAGCAGAAGGTCTCCTTGGGTGATGTTTCTGGGTTGTGATTCTTTCTGCATTGTTGTTTCTCTTCAAGACTTGTTCGGCATGAGTTCTCAAATAAAGCTGCAGCATTGTGGATAGTGCGTCTCCATCAATTTGGCCGAGCCTGAGATGTTGTTTCAGGGAGTCCTCGTATCGCTTTTTTGGAGCACCCCTCTTATGCTGACCTGTGGCGAGTTCACTGTAGAGTACTATTTTTGGGAGGCGATGGTCCTCCATCCTAGAAATGTGCCCTGCCCAGCGCAGTTGTGTTCTCAATATCATGGCCTCAGTGCTGGTGATCCCTGCTTGCTCAAGGACAGCAACATTCGTCACATAGTCAGTCCAGTGTATATTTAGGATTGTGCGTATACAGTGCTGATGAAAGCGTTTGAGGAGTCGTAAGTGGTGGCAATAGGTGACCCATGTTTCAGACCCACAAAGGAGAATAGACAGTACAATGGCTCTATACACATTGACTTTGTGCTTTGCCTCATTTTGATATAGGGTGGGGTTATAAATATTTTAATGACAATAAGAACAACAGCAAGAGCAACAACAACATCATATACAGTTTTTTAGCAACACTGAAGACATTCATTAAAGATCTGAGCTGGGTGTACAGCATTTACAAGAAATGATCTGCACTATTACTTGGAAATTTTGAAATAATAAAAGAGATTTTGAGCTGCACCCGCCAGAGCTTGCTAAGCCAAATGTTGTGTGGACTGAAGGGGGAAAAATATCTGTCAGGACTCCAGGAGGGAAAGGAGGGAGCTGCTATGTGGGAGGAAAAAGCCTGGGAAAAGTATCCTTTGGAAGATGATCTGGAGCTTCCCATTCCCCCTCTGGAGCAGGCTTCAACCTCCACCCTGCCAAAGATGGGTGGGAATGCTAAGGAGGTGCTTAACAATATTCCAAACAAGTTACTGCCCTGAACACTTCTCTGCTCCACCAACCACTCACTCTAAAATGGCCTCAGGCAGCTGCCAGGAACCTCAGTCTGCATTTTAGAAGTCTTCACTTCTGCTTTCTCTCCAATCTGCCACCAACTCTATACCTCATCATCCCTTCCATGTCTGTCTGAGCTCTAGCTTGAAGCCTCTATTACAGACAGGCAACAGAGATTCTTGAACTACTACAAACTATAGAATGAGAACATCTTGAAACAACAGACTAGCAGGCTGCTGATCCACTTTAAATCCACTCTTCCATAACACTGCTGTTTTGGGTAGATTTCAAAGCTTATTTTTTGGTGGGGGGGTGGGAGGGTAGCTTTCAAAGTAACATGCTGTTTGGTAAAAGTGGCCTGTCCCAAAAGGTCATATTAGGATAATAAGAACAATGGACTTGTGTTAGAAGGTCTTACAACCTAGAGATGTAGCAGAATTAAACTTTGCAGCATTCAAAACACACAGAAGAGCAGCACCTGTGTTGACAGCCACATGTACCTTTTTCTGCTCTTCATTCTCCTGCTATAGCAACTGCATCAGAACTAACTGCTTCACCTCCATGGCTATGTGAATATAGCTCCATGAAGATTTCAGCTTACTTCTTTGTAAGGTGTGCAAGGGCTTTGGTAAGGATGTTTTAACTAAAGAGTACATTTTTGCCAACTATTTCCGGTCAGGATGACAGAAGTCGTTACCTTAAATCCATACTATCCCTATAACTCCCTTTACCCTGGCCTGGAGAAGAGAAGGCTAAGAGGTGACATGATAGCCATGTTTAAATATTTGAAAAGATGTCATGTTGAAGATGGAGCAAACTAGTTTTCTGCTGCTCCAGAGACTAGGAGACGAAGCAATGGATTCAAACTACAGGAAAAGAAATTCCACCTAAACATTAGGAAGAACTTCCTGACCGTAAGAGCTGTTCCACAGTGGAATGCGCTGCCACAGAGTATGGTGTAGTCTCCTTCTTTGGAGGTTTTTAAACAGAGGCTGGATGGTCATCTGTCAGGAATAGTTTGACTGTGTATTCCCGCATGGCAGCGGGTTGAGCTAGATGGATGTGTCGTGGTCTCTTCCTGCTCTATGATTCTATAGTTCTACCCCAGCATGACTGAAACTATAGATGGATCTTAAAACCAAGATTTGTTTTACATCAAATTTTCACTGGTGAAATGCAAAGCTTACAGTGGCTGGACATTTTCAGTGATAAATGCAAGTGTAGGTCAGCAAACCATAACATCCACATTGCTGAAATCCAGCCATTCTTTGAGGAGGAACGAGCAGAAAACATACAATGCTTAATATCCATAGCAGTATATTTTTCCACGCTAGAGCACTTCAATGTTGTTACTTGCAGGAAAATGACTCTTACAGCTACCTGGATCTCCCATTATTACCCGTCTATATGTATATTCAGCATACACAAACTTACTATTATTCCCCACTAAGTACAAAGTATATCCAATTCAGACATTGCCGAGTGTTCCTGATCCGATAGTTAGCTTGCTAAGAGTATTCACCAAGTACCTCATATTTTGTTACTACAAATACATGTCACGCAGTATGCCACTACCTTACTTACTTGGGACAAATAGTAATAGTCTTCGACAGTGAAATGAGTAAGTGCAGTGATATCCTTGCAGTCACTGTAGTAGGGAGTGCAGGGTGCTAAGAAAAGACAGCTGCATATGTTTTCTGTTTGTTCCCTTGACATAATCAGGGTGGGTAACAGGAGTTGAAACATGGCTTTATTTCCCCAGCCAAGCAGACAGTATCTCCTTATTGTCTATCATGAAAGCTAACAAAGACAGGGAAGACACATAGCCACCACATTATAGTATGCATTTATCAGTGAAGACTGACAACTGTCATGTGCCAAATTTACAGCATTCACTAAAATCACACATACTAGCAGTGTTGGAGAGAAAGTATATTTTTCTCAGAACAATCACTGGGATTTTACTCCCAAACATTTGTTGCAACAATATACTAGCTCTGGAGTGTAGTTCTGGGTGGTGTCTGGAGGGCAATAAGCTGGACCTAGTTTTGTCTCTTCCAGAAACCACAAATGTTTTAAATGTCCTAGTATACAAATGTCAAATGTCCCACAATGAATCCTGGGAATTGCAGTTTTGTGAGTGTTTTATAATTAATAAACAAGCCCTGGCAGTGTTACATACTAAGATTTGTCAGTCCTGAGAAAATTCATACTAAAAAGCTGGTGTACTTAGCATTAATTCTGTTCACACCCAACCTCTTTACTTTTGAAAAACTTTTTATAAGTAAAAGCAAAAAGCAGCTCGGAACATGAAAGAGCTAGATAGGCTCCTCAAATCACCATGGATTCTTTATGGCATGTTTTTGAGAGCCCTGGAGTTACATGGAACCTTTGTTTTTCTTTCTTTTTTTAGTACCGTATGTTTCCATATTTGGGATCCCCAAGCACACAATTTCTAACTCAGTGGCTGGTTGCTACAGAAACAACTTTTGAACATGCTAGAAGTCACAGTAATCTCTACCTGAAAAACTCCTGGATTAATATGTCACCTTCCTGGGTTCATGAAACCCTACCGGCCACACAGAATAAATGAAAGGCATATTTTGCTTCACTCCTTATTCCACATAAAATCGGACTTCCTTTAAATATTACTGCAAGATTCCCAACTCATGCAGCTTTTTTCATGCATTTATCATGGAATAAATGTGCCTCATTTAAGATTCATCAAAATGTTAATCAAAAGGAGAAACAACTGCTTTCTTCTCCAGTTTTAGATTTTCCCTTTGCTTTCAAAATGGCAACTATTCTAGGGAAAAGAAACGAGAAGCTTACTAGCATTTTGGCCTTCCCCCCACTCTTAATAAAGTTAGAACATATGCCTTCTTATAAGCAACTGGAGTCACCTCATTTAGGGGAACAAGCACTGCTCTTCCATAAAAAGAAACAGCAAATTAGGAATTGTATTCATGTTTGGAAAAACACTGGGCCAAACAGAAAGTTCTGATATAGCTCTATGAAGAACATAGTATGGGTACATCCTGTCAGGCAACTTTTTTACCCCCACTTCTCACCCTACAATCCACTGCCTGTCACCAATTTTCATCTCCTAGTTTTAGTCGTGCAAAATCTTTTAGTTAATTAAAAAGGTGTACAGTAAACTGTTGTGCAACTGCTCTGACCTACATCCCACATTATCCCACTTCTGGGCTGCTATCCCACCCACTTCCATCAGAGAAAGATATTTTCCTTCTTTTTTCCTTACTATAAGCATGAATATGCAATATCCCGTCCCTTCCTTTACAAATCTTGAAAACTTGGCTACTTTCATTCCCCACTCACTTTTTCAGTTTAGGAACAATGGAGAACTACAGTCTGCTAATACATGAATAAATTGCAACAAGTTTTAGGCTTATGTGCTGCCCCTCACTTTATGCATGGAGGAGATGAATAAAAGCTGTTCCTTCTGATGTTGTTGTTTTTACAGGAAGAGCATCTGTAAATTTATTTATTTAGTCATTATTAGCAACTTGACATCACTCAAACAATCTCCTTACATAGGCTTAGGGGGTGGTCTTGGTGCAGCACCAGCAGGCCTCAACCTAGGTGGAGGAATACGGTCCTTCCAGGCTTCACAGGAGCGGTTCCTCACAACCTTGCTGTGGATGGCACAGCTCACACAATAGTGAAGCTTCACATAGAGCTTGGGCAACACAAATGAGTCAAAGACACTTGCTTCAGAGATGTCTCGAACTGCAGCTGCCTCTACAATGTTTCGGATGACAAACTTCATAATAGGCATATCCTTGGGGACATAGCGGGCACAACTGGTCCAGCGAATAGGCTGGACATGCCCACGGCCCTTCTTGGCATGGCCATTATTCCTTCTCTTCTTTGTCATTTCAGTGCTGAGGAGGCAAAAGAGCTGTTCCTTCTTGTGTTAAAGAAATTACCGCTCCAGATTTATGGAACTCATGTATGTAACCTATGGTTCGTAAGAATAAGCCAACATCAAGCTGTATTTTCAGACCCTACCCCATTCCCAAATACAAAACCCTGAAGCTTGCTCAAATTCATTCTTGGAAAAACTGTTTTCATATTACATTTGAATTAAACCTATGTCATTTTTTTAAAAAAGGTATGGATGCAATTGAATAAATTCAGCATTTATTGGGAAAAAAATAGTTAAAAAAAACAGCAATTCTAGTGGGAACAATTGTCCACATATGAGAAACAGAGATTAGTTCCAGACTTACAAGGACTAACAGTGAAGTATGATGTGATGTGACAAGAGTGCTGGGGCAGAAGCACCTTAATTGGCCACACTCCAGAAAAACCTGTGGGGGTGCAAAACTACAAAAGGGCAATTATTCCCCCAACTAATAATCCAATGTACTCAGCAGGAGAGAAGGATGTGGACTGAGAACCTTATTCTACAACAAGGGGAAAGAGATGCCCTAGGTCAAAGTGGGTGGGCATTTAATGGGAATTTAATTATAGCTTATCCGGTTTATATGATGTACATAAACTTGACTTCAACCTCTCTTTTCTCACCATCAAAAATCTAAAATGGAAGGACACAGTGTTCTGGCAGCCATTCTCATTCCAAAATTTCTAGACCTCTGCCACTAAGATGTTTCCTTCATCCATTTCCTTTTAGTCATATCACAACACAAAATTATTATTTTTCATTATTTCACATCTATCAGATGGTTTACTCATGGAACATTTAGCCTTACAATAATTCTACTAAATATATTATTATCCTTTGGTTTGGGTAGAGGGTTGGAATTATGGTCATCCATGGCCAGAATGAGCCCATGGCTGAACACCTTTATGTCCAAATAAATCCTAGGTCATGTTCAACTTATGATCAACAAAATTGTAAGGTCCTTTTCACATATACTGCAGCTAGGCCAAGTATCTCCTATCTATCCTATAAGTGTGCATTTAATTTTTGTGGCCTATATGGAGAAGTTTGCATTTGCCTTTGTTGAATTTCATTCTATTAATTTCAGCCCAATTTTCTAGTTCATCAAGGTCCTTTTGAATTCTACTCCTATCTTCCAATGTGTTAGCTACCCTTCCCAGTTTTGTATCATCCGCAAATTTGAGAAGGATTCCCTCTAACTTATCATCTAAGTCATTGATAAAAACACTGAAAAATAAGCCATAAAGTTCCTTTATAGGATCATGTTCTCTCTGAGATAGTGGGATATTTTTCAAAATTTACATAAATTGTGAAGGGTTGGATTTTGAATCTCTGCATGAAGATTTTTTTTTAAAAAAAACCTGTTCAATACAAAGCATAGGGCTGTTGAAGAATGTCATTTGTAAGAATATCATTAGGTGCATTTGTAAGTATACTGACTGACCTGCTTCACAGTTCTTGGACTAATGTGCAGAATGGAACCCACTGTCCTTCAGACAGTCCATTTCTCCAAACTTTGTGATGTACATCTCCACTCAAAAAGGCATATGTTATGAAGAAATATACATACATGCATACAATATACATGAGAATTTTCATGAAGTTTAAAAAAACATCAGAGAAAATGGGATGTAAATACTCTTTAACTATGTTTATAGAATCAAATAAATGACCTATAACAAAACTGGAGAAGACACACGAACTATGAGCTAAGTTGTATACTAAGTAGAGAGAGGTTTCTATGTCTTTATTTGTTGGGGGTGGGGGGGACTCTGTAAACACAGTTCCTGAACTGATCCTGTACAAAACTATGTCCTGACCTCATTTGCTCTGGTTAGTAACTGCAAGAGTAAAACATTCTGCCACTTCAGAAGTGATGAATATTCTCCTTCAGGAAGACCAGCCAAAATTTCAGAATAAATCTGGTCCCTGAAATGCTTCAGTGTTTGACCCCCCACCCCAAAATAATATAATAGTCTATTATATACAGAAGGAAACTCGTGAAATATAAGCGCTGGGTATTGTGGGTGGTCAGAATCAAAAGCAATAATTCTAATTGGCACTGTTGATGTTGCTATGTCCCAAAAGCATCTGTTCCAGAGAAAACGTCACACCTTGAGGGAACACCCTATGATCATTGTAGAAGTAGCAGTACCAGAACCTAAAATGTCAATAGAGACACAATTCTTGGCATGAGCTGGCCTAGTGTGTGGCCTTTGATAAGGCAAATTATGAAAGACTTTGACTTGAACACAACTAGGATGATGGTACTAACAAATCTGCTGAAAAGGCCAACATGCCTTCCTGAAAATTGTGTGAATTCTAGCAGGGCTGACAGTCTCCTCTCCATATCCACAGTTCAAGAGGTCAACATATACCACACACAGTCTGATTTCTCTGTCCTCACCTCACTAAAGAGTCCAAATCTTTCTCATATTACTTTATTAGGGTTTCTGTTCTTCCTTCCTTGCTACAAAGACTGACACCACAGTGCCCCCTACTGGAAGATAACTGGTAAAGCTCTCCAAGGTTTTAGGCAGTAGAGTATTAATCACAAGCTGCAAGGCACAGGCAAAAACCAAAGTCCAATTACCTGCTATTTGGGCCACTGACCAGACCAATGTATCCCCAGTCTAGGGAGTTACTGGTATTTGTTTTCCAGAAACGAGCAACTACTTCAACAATTCATTTTACTGTGTTACTAACACTGCTTATTGGAATTTTATACTTTATTCAAAAACTCCAAGGGCTGCACTATTTTTACATTTCTACATCTTGAATGCACAGCTGTCTTTTTCCTTTGAGAAAGAGACTAGAGAAACATCAGTAGACTCTCTCCTCCACCTCATACCTACCACTGTCTTAACAGCATCATTTTCTCTCCAACACCACTATTTTCCCCCTTATCCATTTATAAGCCTTTTAGTTTAGTAAAGCAGCTTTGAAAGGTCTTGTCCCCATGTGGCTCTTGGCAGGCTGAAAAGTAGAGTGCTCTGGCTCACAGCTTTCACGGGGCTGTGGAGGTGCTGCTTAGTGTTAAGCTATGAAGGGAGAGGGCTTGGGTCACATCTGTGAAACGTTAGCAGAAAAGGGAGGCTGGGTGAAAGTAGGTGGCCAGCACAGTGCAGCACTTTGTTGGGTTTTGCAAGGCCCCTTGGGAGATACGCAGCCATTTGTCTTAGAACCACCTCCACCCCATAACAGGCTGCCTTGCAGTCTGCATATACTGGCAAGGGACTGTAAATACTTCTGCAGATTCAGGCTTCTTGAATACCTGGAGAAAGAGCCCAAGAGAGGATTAATCACTCAGGGAGGTAGCTTTAAAAGGGAATTAATTAGCTGTGCTAATGCTTGGAGATAAAGCAGGTTCACATTTCTTAGGCTCAAGCCTCCCAGCACTCAGGGTTTGTGCACTGTTCATGAAAGCATTACTAGAAGGCTCAGTGTGACTATTCAGAGAAAACCCACCAAAGGGCCCTATTAAGTGCTACAAAGATAAAGTTCAGTTTGCAAAGGAAGTTCAGTGGTGGGCAGTTGGCTAATTCTCAGGATCATGGAGGAAAGAATGAAAAGGCCAACAGACAACTCTTGGGAATATGACACAATAAACATCGTCCTCAGTGACTTTGGAAAAGAGCTGGAACGTGTGAGGACTTTTTTGCAATACAGTTGTCCCTCCACATTCGCGGGGGTTAGGTTCTTGAGACCCCCGCGAATGTGGAAAAACCGCGAATAACAGATGCTGCTCCCGCGGCCCCCCCAGAGGGAGGGAGACAGTGGGAGGGTGTCTGGTCAGCCTGGCTGGCCTCTCCGCGGCCTTTCTGAGGGGACTCCAGGCCTTAGAAGCCCCGGAGCCTGCTGAGGAAGGCCGGGGAAGGCAGCGTGTGGGTGGGAAGGAGGCTGTGCTGCCTCTCTCCGGCCTTTCTCAGCAGGCTCTGGGGCTCCAAAGCCCCGGACCCCGCTGAGAAAGGCCAGGGAAGGCAGCGTGTGGGCGGGTAGGAGGCTGCGCTGCCTCTCTCCGGCCTTTCTCAGCAGGCTCCGGGGCTCCAAAGCCCCGGACCCCGCTGAGAAAGGCCGGGGAAGGCAGCGTGTGGGCGGGGAGGATGCTGCACTGCCTCTCCCCGGCCTTTCTCAGCAGGCTCCGGGGCTCCAAAGCCCCAGACCCCGCTGAGGAAGGCCGGGAAAGGCAGCGTGTGGGTGGGGAGGAGGTTGCGCTGCCTCTCCCCGGCCTTTCCTCACCCCCCTGCCCTTCCCAGAGTGGTGAGGGGGGCTTCTCAAACCCCTGCCGCCACTCTCCCTCACCCCCCGCCCTTCCCAGAGTAGCGAGGGGGGCTTCTGAAGCCCCCGTCACCACTCTCCCGCACCCCCCCACCCTTCCCAGAGTGGCTACAGGGGGCTTCTGACGCCCCCGCTGCCACTCTTCTTCGCCCCCCGCCCTTCCCAGAGTGGCTATAGGGGCTTCAGAAGCCCTTGCCGCCACTCTCCCTCACCCCCCCGCCCTTCCCAGAGTGGCGATGGGGGCTTCTGAAGCCCCCGCCGCCACTCTCCCTCACCCCCTGCCCTTCCCAGAGGGGAAGGGGGGCTTCTGAAGCCCCCGCCGCCACTCTCCCTCACCCCCCGCCCTTCCCAGAGTGGCTATGGGGGCTTCTGAAGTCCCCGCCACCACTCTCCCTCGCCCCCCACCCTTCCCAGAGTGGCGATGGGGGCTTCTGAAGCCCCCGCCGCCACTCTCCCTCACCCTCGCACCCTTCCCTGAGTGGCGATGGGGGCTTCTGAAGCCCCCGCCGCCACTCTCCCTCACCCCCCGCCCTTCCCAAAGTGGCGTAGGGGGTCCCTCACTGCCTTGGGAAGGGACTGGGGTGGAATGAGGGAGGCTTTCCACCCCCCCTTTCCCAAGGCAGCGAAGGGATTCCTGAGAACCCCTTCGCTGCCTTGGGAAGGGATGGAGTGGAGAGGGGGGGCAGGCGGCTTTCCGCAAATAATCAGAACTGCGAATGTGAAAGCCGCGCATGTGGAGGGGCAACTGTATATATTTGTTACATATAGAAGAGGCACTTTGCTCCTGTGTTTCAGTATAGTTACAGTGTGTAAGTGCAAGGACTAATTATTCATCATTAGGTATAGCATGTAAAAATCACATGCAATTCAACATAACTACTTTACTATTAACTTAATGTTAAAACTACAGTAGGACCCCTGTATCCGCTGGGGATTGGTTCTGGAGGGGGGTGTGGATACAAAAAACTCTGGATAATAGCGAACGCCATTGAAAACAATGGGACTGCAGGTTTAAAATACCATAGAGTTGCCCTGGAGGACCTAGAAAATGGCTAGAGGACACATTTTCTAGGAAGACTCTAAGGTAGGTGTGCTGTTTTGTGTCCTGTGGATAATTGAGTCAGTGGATAATGAATCAGTGGATATGGGGGTCCAACTGTACTGCCACATGAATCTTAGCAAGACCTATGCCAGTGATGGCGAACCTATGACACGCGTGTCAGCACTGACACACGTAGCCATTTCTGATGACACGCGGCTGCTGAGGTGGCCGTATGCCGAGAAGGATTTATCACACACACCCCACCCTCCCTAAAGTGGCGATCGGGGCTATGAAGCCCAGTTGCCACTTTCCTCCACCAACCCCCACCCTCCCTAAAGTGGTGATCAGGGCTTCAAAGCCCCAGTCGCCACGTTGCTCCCCCTCCCTAAAGTTTTTTCCTCAAAGTGACACACCACCCGAGTTATGCTCATTTTTTTGGCAAAGTTTGACACACCAAGCTCAAAAGGTTGCCCATTACTGACCTATGCCTTGCTTTTAACTCTAAAACACATAAATCTGATTGCAGACAAATCCCGTGCCACCACTTTCAATGGAATAAAAACAGTGTCACACAGTGAAGAATGGTGTCACTCTTGTATCTGCTACCTCTGAAAAATAGTAACTTCCATAATAAACCTAAATTAATTAAAACTGTTTCTAGTATTTCAGAGTTCACAGCTTGTATTTGCATAGACATGGAAGTGACTACCTTATTGCCACTTGTTTCTGTCTTTTCTACATCCACTTCCAATGGCCTTCCTGTACTTGCCAATATCACTTTTGAATAAGCAGCAGCAGAAATTGTTGTACTGTTTTACAACCGGTCTTTTGAATTATTCTTTGATATGTGTACACATTTAGATGGCTCTTAGTTGGCACTTATGCTTACTGTATACTACTGGACCTTCATTACAATCTGCTTTATGTCATTTTGCAAAAAGTAAGATACAAATTTAATAATAATATCTGCATCAAGGAGTATAAATAACTACAAATCTGGGTACCACTACACTTATCACTGCACAAATATCCTCCCTTCTCACTCTAGCAAAGTCTGTGTAGTTCCTTAAATAAACTTTATGACAGAAACCCCTTCGAAGCTGTATCAGATTTATAGCACCCAGTGACAAGCCAAACTGCTCCAGGTGCTACTGCTACTTTCTGGCACAGAAGCTGGAAAGCTCATGCACAGTTTTCAGACTTTGTTTCGGACTTTGTCTACTATTCCTTTGAGTCTCTCCTGGCTGAAAGCCCTTCTTCTGCAGCTTCTATGTAGGTGGCCCATGTCATAGCACCACAATATTTGATAAAAAGGGAGCCATGTCACATACTGCTTTGCTCATGAAGTAAAGATGACAAATGAGTGACTGAAAAACACATCAGCTGAGGTACATTTCCTAACATTGTCCAGAAAGGCCAATGGAAAAAAAACAACAAAAAACTTAATGACTTAACCATTTTTGTTCATTTTGGTGCCCCTTTACAACAACAGATGAGGGCAGATAATGTAAGCCCTAATACTATTTTATGTAATAAATCAATTAAGATTCCCAGCTCTGATCATAGAATCATAGAATCATAGAATTGCAGAGTTGGAAGAGACCACGAGGGCCATCCAGTCCAACCCCCCTGCCACGCAGGAAATCACAATCAAAGCATCCCCGACAGATGGCCATCCAGCCTCTGTTTAAAGACCTCCAAGGAAGGAGACCCCACCACGCTCCGAGGGAGTGCGTTCCACTGCCGAACAGCTCTTACTGTCAAAAAGTTCCTCCTAATGTTGAGGTGGAATCTCTGTTTCTGGAGCTTGCACCCATTGCTCCGTGTTCCAGTCTCTGGAGCAGCAGAAAACAAGCCTGCTCCATCCTCAGCGTGACATCCCTTCAAATACTTAAACAGGGCTATCATATCGCCTCTAAACCGTCTTTTTTCCAGGCTAAACATACCCAGCTCCCTAAGTCTCTCCTCATAAGGCATTGTTTCCAGACCTTTCACCATTTTAGTTGCCCTTCTCTGGACATGCTCCAATTTGTCCATATCCTTTCTGAATTGTGGTGCCCAGAACTGGACACAGTATTCTAGGTGAGGTCTGACCAAGGCAGAATAGAGTGGCACTATTACTTCTCTTGATCTAGACACTATACTTCTATTGATACAGCCCAAAATTGCATTGGCCTTTTTAGCTGCCGCATCACACTGTTGGCTCATGTTCAACTTGTGGTCTACTAGGACTCCTAGATCCCTTTCGCACGTAGTCTCATTCAGCTACCACAGATTAGCTCAGGAAAGATCACCATCAAGAATAGAAAAGGTTATTTTACCATGTTTTGAGAATGCTTGTAAACTTCCCAAATTCAACATAGGAATGAAGATTTTAGTTGCTGAACATATGAAAGGTACAAATTCAGCTACAAAGAAGGCTTAACCAACAAATCAGATCCTAGCCTACAGATTCATAATTTCAACTTCATAATTTCATATAACATAAATCTTATGAAGTGTTTAAGGAGAGAGTACAAAGAGCAGCATTAATGGAAAAAAACAATCGCTTTTCATCATTGCACTTAGGAGCTAAGAGTATCATATCCCATAACAAATGTACCAGCACATTTCTCCATTCTGAAGACTGTTACATTCTATCCTGCCAAAGTAACAAATAGTTGCCCATGCAGCCGAGTGCAATAGTTTATCCAAAAAAAGTTGAACCTAACCTCTCAGGACATAAGGTTAGAGTTAACAAGGCACCATTTAGATAAGAGAAAGCAATATTGAGGATGGAAAAGGGCAGCAAAATACTTCAAACCCTATAAAAGTTCTTCTATCATCAGCAGTCTTATCTCACCCAGCAGGGTACTGGCTGCTGCAACCCCCTTCTAATTAGGAGGAAATGGTGAGTTCAAACAGACAAGGGTGCTGACACAAGAAGCAGACAAAGCTGTCCAGTGAAAGGATGTGACAGCCCCAGTATGGCTTTTGTTTACCTTAAAATTCACAGCATTGGAAAGCTTATATTTTGAGACCATGGACTATTATGCAAACTGGCCTAGCTTTTGCACACACTTTTACTGTTTGGTGCATTCGATCTGATTTCATTGGATGCTGTTTATTTGCTCTGTTTAAGGAAGAAGAATTACATTTATCATTAATTAATTTATTGTTAATTCACTAATTAATTAGCATCCTGCCTTTCCCCCAAAGCTAGGATTCAAGGCAGCTGGTTTTTAGAAGTTTGTTTCAACTGTTCTCTGTTCGAGAATTATTGTAATAAAAGTTGGGTTGTATATCGTCCAAATGAAATAAAACATACACATAAATAAACAGAGAGGGAACTACAAGCAGGGAAGTCAAAACTCAGTTTCCATTACAAATATACCAGGGGGCCTGAGGCATGTCACATCCCTCCTCAGCTTCCTTCCCCCAGTCAAAAACAGGAAGATGTGGATAATAACACAGACCTATTTCTGAGTTGTTGCAAGAATTGAGATACAGGACAGAATCCTCTATACCAATATACCGGTAACTATACCTGGTATAAGTGGAGGTAGCGGGAGGAAAAAAGCCACAGGCACAGTGCAACAAAAGCCACAGCCAATAGCCTGGGTTTGGAGATGTATCACACATGAGGAACCCATACATGAGGAACCACCATACATTGCCCATCCAACCCCCCACTTCAAAACCCAAATTTGCTATGCTGCAACCCCACCAACACTGCCATTTCCTAGCTAGTAGAGAGTGAGACAAATGGCAGAGAAGTATCCCACTATTTTCCTATAGTGGGAAACATAGCAATGACATCATCCTCCGCAACCCCTGGAGGGCCCCCAGGAGGTGCCACAGGATGCCCATTGCTATGCATCTAGCTATAAGAAAATGGATATTTCTCTGCCACTCCCCCAGCCCACTCTCCACCAGTCAGGAAACTGATGTGTTGAGAGGGGGGCAGGCTACAGCAGAGAGAAGTTAAGTTGTGGGGTGGGGGGAGAGATTTCAGTCAACCAAAAAAGTGAATTATGATGATGTAAGTTGGACTTACGCCATCGTAAATTGCTAACAGGATGTCAGCCCGCATTGAAGAAACAGGCTGTCAGATTGCGTGGGACTTCCCTTGCTGCTACTGCACAACACTGGAACAAGTACAAGCACTACCACACTGAACCAACAAGATTCTGGCCAATACAGATAATGCTTTAAACACTAAAAACTAAAACACACACACACACAAATAAACACTAAAACATACACTGTATAAAAGCGAAGTGTTTTTATCACTATTATGGTGATGACAACAACACAACAGCAAAAAATTATGTTCTAACATAGGCAAGATCTACAACACCAATTTTCCATGCAGAACTCACTTCTCACCTACCTTTAGGAATATCATGTTCAAGAGAATCCAGGAAGTCAATGGCTGGATCCAAGTCAGCTTTCTCCAGGAGAGTTTTGTTCTTCAGGTTTTCAGGCTCAGTGAAGTGGAAATAAGAGCTTAACTTTTTGCCCTCTGTCAAAGACAAACCTGTTGCATGAATAATAAAAAATATTGGCACTGCTTAATATCCTCTTTTTAAAAGAACATGGCCACTTTTCAGTTTACTATATGCTCAATATCTAATGGACTTACGAAGTGTTTATGTACTGATGGCATTAAACAAGCTCACATACCTAGAAAGACCTCTAGAAAATGGTGGTCTTGTGCTGTTTGGGGAAGTTATGAGCAATTCCTTTTAGGCGCCCCAATTTGAACTGGCAGTTGGTGAAGGGTATTTTTTTTAGTGACTGTTGCAATCTTGCTGAGGCCTACAACAAAAGAAGCACCCTTCAAGCTAACACTATAACCAAAACCACTGCAGGACCCTGAGATAAAGCCCAAAGGTTCCTCCAAATCAAAACCAATCCCAATAAGCAGCCACGTGTTGTGTTACACATTTCTCCTTTTTCCAAGTTCAGGTAAATGGAGCAAATGTGAACATTCTGCTAGGCCAGAGCTGCTAGATGTACAAGAATTCTCATGGGTACCACCATAACTGAAGGGCTCCACATAAGAGCCTTTATACTAAATTTTTACATGTGCAGAGTTGTTTAGTGTTCTGCCAAAAGTCAGGAAACATAGTACCACCACTTCCTAGCCTGGACAATATGTTTCAAGCCAGAGTCTGAGTGAGGAGAAAGGGCTGAAGGGTGGACTTTTTCTTAACTTTTGATTGTGGCCTTTTGCTCACTTCTCCCCACAGCAGCACCTATGCTAGTGGAGTGTGAGAAAAGCTTTCTTCCATATTTCTTCTTTTTTTCTATATGGATGATAACCACTGCCACTGAGGTTGTAGAAAAGATTAAATGTATTGGGCTGTTGCAAAAAAAAAAATGAAGAAGGGAATGCTCTACACTTCTTTCAGGTATGAGGGTCAGTTAAGATGCTGCTGATCACTGCTGTCTAAAAGTAGAGATGCAGGAGGAATCTAAAGTTGGCTTCCCTCTATCCCCATGAGGTCTCTGAACAAACAACAAAATGTTAATTCTTTGAAATAAGGATTCCAAACTGATAATCTGGCAGCAATGGCCAGGCACAGACTGGTAAAGCATGAAGGTGACAGCTGAAACAGTTTAATTGATTTAACACTTAGCAATGCTTTGCCCTGGATGGGACAAAATCATAAGGATATGAAGAAGCCTTAAATACTGGCAATTCCATTCACATTATTGCTATAAAAATTCAATCAGCAGTAAATTCCCCCACTATCTGCCTTGAAATCAGAAGACAGGCAAGAACAATGCTGCATGGCTGCCTTCCACACATCCTACTTCTTTATGAAAGCATACTATTTTTATACTTGCCATGTGAAAAGGAAGACAAGTTGCGCGGGCTGCAGTGAATGCAGCATGTCCCAGATGTACAAAAGTCCACATATATGTTGGTTTTAACAAGCCAGACATGGAAGAAGTTATTAGTTCATGGTTACTATTGTATTGAAAAAACAGAAATTGTCTATGACTTCACACCAGTTACCTTCAAAGTTCCTGTTTTCATGCACAGGTCCAAGCGGAGACTTTACATATGCACCACGTGGAACGATACCCACTGCTTTATCTATCTGATGTATTGTAGCTATAAGACGGCTCTCCTCTTTGAGCAAGGGCTTTATTTTAAAAACAAAAACAAATATTAAGACATAGATGCCTTTGATTTATAAACCAGAATAAGGCATGCAACAGAATGAAACTTCTGCAACTTGATAGTTATGAGAATACTTGTCTACTACTAATCATCTGGCAATAGCAGAACAATAAGTATGTCAATTTCATTTGAAAAATTACTTTCTTTTGATGAGCCTAGAACTCAGAATTGCATTCAATTCTGAACTTTTTCAAGAAAAAAAGTGGTGTGATTTAGTTCCTGCTTAAAATATCTTGCCTTCATCTATTAAAAACAAAGCTGCAAAGACATATTAGGAAATATAATTATGAAAAAAAACTGCTAAGAAATTAACTTTCACAAACAAGCAGGAAGTAGCATTCTTATGGCACTCAAAACACTGATTAAAAATTAGTGAAAATTACAGTAGGACCCCCGTATCTGCTGGGGATTGGTTCTGGGAGCCCCCGTGGATACTGAACACCACGAACACCCTTGAAAATAATGGGACTTCCAGTTTAAAATATCATAGAGTTGCCTTGGAGGACCTAGAAAATGGTTAGAGAGGATACATTTTCTAGGAAGACTTATGGTAAGTTTTTGTGTCACGTGGATAATTGAATCAGTGGATAATGAATCAGTGGATACAGGGGTCCTACTGTATTGACATTGCTCAGAGTACTTATGGAATTAGGCTCTGTTTGTTGAAGTGTTTCTGATAATGTGCCTCCCATATTGCTGCTGTATATATGACCTGGGGATAGAGGAGACATAATTCCATACTGTAATTTTGCTAAAACAAAAATTGCACAAAGCCATTTTTATTCATCACTGCTATTCTCAAGCTCTACATATGCTCAAACTGTTTTGCATTATTATATCCAATGAAGAAATATGAGCCAGCTTTAATCCTATTTTTAAAAATCAAGTTAGGGTGGTGGGGAGAGAGAATTGTTCAGTATCACCAGATAAATCCAGGGCAGAAGCTGAGATTTAAATTCCAGGCAACAATCTATTCATCAGTGTATGGAGATTCTCAATACCTCAATATTTAGTTGTCGTTAATAATACCATGACATACGAACAGAATTATTACTGATACCATAAGAAACTGGATTCAGGAAACCCAATTTGCTTTTCTCCTTTAGATCTTTGCTGAATACACACTTCTTCCAAGATCCTACCTTAAATACCACAAACCGATTTATTTTGTGCTGTTCAAGAAGAGATTATCTTTCCCTACTCATATCTTAGCTATGTTTTAGTCAAATCTCTCTTCAATATTGCTCTGTCCACATTATTTAACTATATGGTCCATGCCAATTAGGCTTACAATTTAAGTCTTAAATAGTAAATCCAATGAGTATAGGCCATATCACTTCTACCTAGGTATATAGCTGTTATTTATTTGTTGTATTTACAAATTCTAGTTCATTAGCAAAAGAATAGATGGGGTAATGATTTCTTGGAAATATATCTATATCTATATATGAGTTACCATCACAGTTGCATATGCAGAAGAATTCTCCTCAGAAAAGTCTCTTACTTCAAGGGAACTTTCAGGTAAGCAGAATGTAGTGCTTTGACATCTGAAGACGAATAGGACAGCTGCTTCACAGGTCTATAAAGCTGTTACACAGCCCTTAGAAAGCTTATGGTCAGTGCCAGAATTTGCATCTTTCTGTATCCACTACAGTATATTCAATTATACTCTGATTCTAGCCCAAACCTATGGACTTTATCAGACACATTGTTTTAAACGTTCTTTGGCGGGCATTAAAAAAAAAAGAATTTTTATGCCGGGAAAAAAAAAAGCTTCCCCCCACACACACTCACCTCCTCTCCCGGCAAAGGCTCCTCCGTAAATGAAGAGGAAGTGAATGGAGCCCCATTCACTTCCTTGTTTGAAATCTTGCACAATTTCATTGCATGGTAAATTCAAACTTTAAAACAAAAATAAAGCATTAAAAAGTCACACCAAGCACACACACACACACAAACTTCCAAGTAACCCAGGAAGGGTCATAAAAAGAGCGAAATTTACCTGGATATCCCGATCTGACCTAGAAGTGTTTGCGCCTGACCAGCCATCATCAGGGTAAGTCCAAGAGGTATCGCGCGCTGGCAATGCCAGCAAAAAAGCAGCAGGGAGATCTTTTGGTGACTTAATCCATCAATTAAAAACCACAGCTTTGGGGATCTTTATAACCGTGAAAGGGCAACGTTGTCTTATCTGCACTCCCTTTCGCAGCTATGTGGCATCCTTATGATGCTGTATTGTCAATGTCTGATAAAGTCCTATGTAATGCATTTAAATACCAGGGCTTAAAATTGTATTCCATCAACACATCTGAAGAAGTGAACTGCAATCCATGAAAGCTCATGCTAAAATAAATTGGTTAATCTTAAAGGTGCCACAAGATTCCTTCCTCCTCCCCCTTTTCTTTTTTATACTGGTTGCTAAGTATTAAACAGTATCTATACATATAATTCTCTTGCGTATGTTGCTTTTGTTGCTGGTATTTATATTAAGCAGATTGCTGCAGACCCCTAGTGCTTCATGAGCTTCTGGTGCAAAACACTAAAACTACTTGGGAGCAAAAAAGGCAGGGGAGTGACCTCTGCAAGCAGGAAGTAAATACAGGTCAGAAACACACCCACAGAGTTGTAAACAAGCATCAATGCTTCTTCGCTTCTCCATGAGGAGAGGGTGGGAGAGTACACGGCTATCGCATGGCAGGGCGTCCATTTCAGACAACGCCGTCCCTCTCCTGTCGTCATCCATGTTGCTTCTGTGTTTGATTGAAGGCAACCATGCCATTTTTTACTCACTGAAGTTTTTCGTGAGTAAAAAATGGCGCAGTTGCCTTCAATTGAACATGGAAGCAACACGGATGAAGACAAGAGAGGGACGGCGTTGTCTGAAACGGACGCCCTGCCATGCGATAGCCGTGTACTCTCCCACCCTCTCCTCACGGATTTTAAGGCGTCTGAAAAAGTCCTAAGTGTGCAGTACCTTTTAAGTATCAGCCTACTCTCTTTACTGAATTCCAATCCTTTCTTATTGGTTAGCTGGTTTTTCTACAGAGAATTCCAACTGTTAAAGCAATATCTGATTTCGTGGAGGTGACTATGTACAGCAGCTTTCCTATAGCACTTCTGTATTTATTATTACTTGGTAGAAGCTCACTGTGCTCATCTGTCTTAAAGTAGTCTGTTTCCATAGGTGTGGCCACTGGATTGGCCTCCTTGAGTTCTAGCTATTCCATGAGTTCATGAATCTTTTGCTTTTCACTGAGGAGAGAGCTTCCATCTTCCTCTCTCTCTACTTGCATTCCCAAATAGTAAGTGATGTCTCCTAGTCTTTTCACTTCTATCTCATCATTTAGATGGTTTAAGATTTCTTTACAATCAGTCTCATCTTGGTAGCTAAAATCAAATTGTCAGCATAAGTCAAAATATAGGTCCATTTGTCATCTTTTTGTCATGTGTAGAGACAGGGATCAGCCTTGCCTTGTGTAAAGCCTTCCTTGATTAGCATCTCATTTAGTTTTTCATTCCATGCTCTTGCAGCCTATTTTAGACCATAAAGGCCTTTCTGAAGTTTGCAAACAAGTTATTTGCTTCCTTCCTTTTCAAATCCAGGAGGTTGTTCCATGTAGATTTCTTCCTTGAGTTGTCCATTTAAGACAGCTGTCCAGACATCCAAATGTTCAACATGCATTTTTCTGGATGCTGCCACACTCAAAAGTGTTCTTGTTGTGGCATCTCTCACCACAGGCGCAAAAATTTCATCATAGTCCTCACCATATTGCTGAGAGTAGCCCTTAGCTTACTAATCTGGCTTTGTATCTCTGGATTTCCCCTTCTGAATCTCATTTGATTTTAAAGACCCACCTACACCTCACAGGCTTCCTACCAACTGGCAGTTCTGTGAGTGTCCAGGTTTGATTCTCATGCAGGGCATCTTATTTCCTCCTTTGCTGCTTCTTTCCATTTGCTTGCTTCTGCTGTGGTCAGCCTTTTGATTTCTTCCCAAGTGGAAGGTTCATATGGCACCATTGTCCTTGCAAGGTAGAACAGGCGTAGGAGTGGCACTCCTCTGTTTGATCAGGACGAGCATCCAAGTTCTGGTTCCAGAGCCCCGTCTGCTTCTGTGGTGACTTCCAGCTCTGAACTTACTCCTGTTTGCTCTGCATCCCCTTTTGCTTGTGTGTTCACTTCCCCTTCTTCAGCTACGATGGGTGTTTGTGGCAGGCAGGCTTCATCTCCACATTCAGGCCAGTAGGCTATTACCCATCCTGTGTTGTGAGATTCTTCTGTTGTGCAGTCTGGGTCTGTATGGTTCACATCTCTTCTCTCAGTCTCATCAAAGTACACAACACTTCTCACTGTGATCCTTCCTGCTTTTGGGTCGAGAATTCTGTAGCCTCTACATCCGGGTTCATAGCCCACCATCACACCTTCTTCAACGCTATCATCTAGTCTGGACCTCTTCTCCTTTGGCATGTGAACATAGGCTCTGGATCCAAATACTCTGAGATGGTCCATGTTCAGTTTTCTGTTATACCAGAGTTCAAACGGGGTTTTGTTGGTTGCTTTGGCTGGTGGTCTAGTCTTCAGGTATGTAGCTGTCATCACAGCCTCTCCCCAGTACTGGTTGGGCAGCTTAGAGTCTAGCAACATGCATCTCAACATTTCCATTAGTGATCTGTTCTTCCTCTCTGCAGTCCCATTCTCTTCAGGAGTAAAGGGAGTTGTGTGCCTGTGTGCAATGCCCTGCTCTTTCATGTATGTTTGAATGCAGTGTGAAATGTACTCCCCACCATTGTAAGTCTGAAGAGCTTGAGGTCTTCTGCCAAATTTGTTCTCCACCATTGCAATGTATTCCTTCAGTAGCTGCAAGGTCTGGCTTTTCTCCTTGAGCAAATAAGTCACACAGTACCTGGAATAATCATCTACAAAGGTTAGTAAGTAACGATTCCCAGCTTTAGACAAAGTCTGAATTGGACCACATAAGTCACTGTGGACTAGTTCCAGTGGTTGCCTTGATTTATTTTCACTCTTCCTGAGAATGGAAGACCTAGTGCCTTTCCCTTTTATACAGTTCATACACTTTGTGTTGTCATTGCTGCACACCTTTACCATTATGCTTTTGGTCAAATTATTTCTCTTTAGATCAAATATACCATTCATATGATGGTGGCCAAGCCATTGATGCCATAACTGTCAGGGAAAATAGATATTGTAATCAGAAGTTTATCCCCTCTTTTGGGTAATTTTATTCACCAAGGCATTGAAGACACCAGTTTGTCTACTAGAACTCATAAATCTGTCTCTTGTTGTTATGTTTTCTCTGTCCTTCAGAGTTGGAAAGTGAGAAACGAAACTAAGGCTTAAGTTTCTTGTTGCTTCTCAGAAGGATTGAATGTTTTGGAAAAGTATATAACTGGGAGGGGATTTTGGAGCTACTTAGCCTCCTGCATTTTGGGGGCTCCTTTTCTTTTCTCTTAGCTTCTGAGGAACTTTGGAGCATACAGAAGCATGGATGAATGCCTTATGTTGTTTATTTCATTTTTTGCTTTGCTTTTAATAAAACCATAAAAGAAAAACAGTCTATCTTTCTTTTACACCAGAAGTGTGCGTGGCTTTGCCCAAAAGCCCACGCTATTTCACTGCATGCATCTCTGCTCGGATGGGCAGAGAGTGAACGTGCTCTGCATATTTTACAACAATAACTGTGCACAATCTGCACTTGTGCAACATCTTATCATGTTAAATTGCTCTCTGGTACAGTCCAGTTGATAGACACCATCTTTCTTAAGTGCTCTGGCATACAATTTCCCATCTTGGCTCACTGTAAATAAGTCTCCACTGAAATGCACTTCAAAGCCCTTGTCTGTTAGAACAGAAATACTCAGAACGTTTCCATTGAGGTCTGGAGCACACAACACAGCTGTTTTGACAGGATTATTGCCATATTCTGTGTTATAGTGCAAGATGCAGTGGCCCTTCCCTCTGACAGCCAAGCTCTACCCATCAGCAACTTTAACATTTCCAGCTTCACAGGGATTCATATCATTGAAGAAGTCTAATCATGACATCATATGTCTGCTTGCCTCAGAATCTATGAGAATAATTCCATTACAAGACCGACTCTGGGTTGCTGTAAAACTCTTATAATTGTGAGGACCATCTGAACCAATGTGCCTTGAATCATCTCCTTTGTCTTCCCCTCCTGGATGCTTTGTAGACTGCCTTTGTTTAAAGTGAGAGCTACCATTGGCTGATTTTTCAAGTCTCCTATTGGCTACACAGTCCCTCTGGAGATGCCCCACCTGGCCACATTCATAACATCTGGCTCCTTCTCTCATTGGCCACTGAGCTCTGGGGGTTTGACATGCTCTGAGGGCTCTCTCTTGTGTTGCTCCATGGCAGTGTAATTTGAGCCACAAGCCCCAATTCCACTCTTGCAACAAGATCTGGCCTTGCACAGAGACATCTGCTGCGCCTCCCTCCTGAACTTAGCTAAAACATCCTTAAACAATGGGTCTGGGTCTTCCAGAGGTAGAGAATTTGAGCGTGAAGACAGAAGAACTCCAAAACAAAACAAAAAAATTAGAGAAAACAACAGAAGACATAAACTCTACACAAGTACAAATGCTAGAGCAAAATATGGAAGTTCAATTAAAATTAAGGGGAAATTGTTTGAAATTAAGGGGATTACTAGAAATTGAGAATGAGAACTTATATGAAAGAATACTTCCAGGATTGGCTGAATATCTAGAAACCCCTTTTCAGAATATTGAGTTTGAAATTGATAAAATGTTTAGAATAAATTCAAAGATAGCCTCACAGAGTCATCTGCCAAGAGATATTGTGATTTACTTTACAAGAGGGAAGATAAAAGGCCTGGTCTTACAAAAGAATTTTTAAAAGAAGCTAATTTTAGAGGACTGCGAAATTGATATCTATAAGGACATACCATCTCAAATTCTAAAAAAAGGAAGGACTATCATTTCATTACCTTCAAATTAAGGAGAAAGGGAGTTCAATACAGGTGGGGAAAGATAGAAGGAATATCACTCACTTACAATCAGAGAAGATATAGATTAAACACACTCAGAAAGACTAAGGACTTCTTAACAAAATTTTTAAAAGATTTTGAATACGCTGACAAACATACGCGAGGAATGACAGAGAAACTGAAGGCCACTGAAGAAGAGGTGGAGAAGCAAAGGAAAGAATAAAAGGATATACAAGAGGAGGATATTGAAAATATGAGAGCTGACATTGATGGAACAGAAATTACATTAGAAGAAAGTGGAAGCGAAAATGACTTAGAAGAGAAGCGAAAGAAGTGCAGGAAGTGGAAGACAGTGAACAAGAGGATATGGGTAGGGAGGAAGAAGTAGAAATAGAAGAGGGAGAAGAAGAAGGGGAAGATATATAAGGCTTGAACTAAATAATAATAATAATAATAATAATAATATTTTTTTTAATGAGTGTGAAAATTGTTTCATGGAACATAAGAGGGATGAACTCCCCACATAAGAGGAATCAAGTATTTTATCGTTTGAAGAAAATAAAAGCGTACGTTATCTGTACTCAGGAAACACATATTAAGTTGAAAGATCAAAAATTTTTGAAGAATAGAAAAATAGGACAGGAATTTATAAATTCAGGCAACGAAAAGAAAAAAGGAATAGTAATATATATAAACCAAGAATGGGAGGTGAAGGAAGTTGTTAGATATCCGAAGGGACGATATATTGGAGTTGAAACAAATATATTGGGGAAAAGAACACTTATCCTTGGAGTTTACGCCCCATCTGAGAATAAAGATAGTTTTTATAAAAATTTAATAGAGATTATGTTAAATATAGACTATGATACCTTGATATGTTTAGGTGACTGGAATAGAGTCCTGGATCCTTTAAAGGACAGAACGCTGGGCAAAAAGATAAAGATAAATGAGAAACAAGGGAAACTTCCGAAAGCATTTATAAATCTTATGGATAACCTCTCACTACTTGACTCCTGGAGATATTTGTACAGGGACGCAAAGGACTATACAGTACATATTACTCGGACTACTACAAATCCTTCTCACATATTGACATGTTCCTGATATCGAAAAATATAGCAAATAAATTGGACACTATGGAAATTTTACCTAAAATAATATCAGATCACAACTTGATAATGTTAAAGATCAAGGGCACCAGAAGAGAATACAGCTGGAGGCTGAATGAAAACTTATTGTTGGATGAGAAGGTACAAGGAAGAGTAGGACAAGCTTGAGGAATTACTTTAAAGAAAATAGAGAAGATGAAACATCAATGCAGAATATCTGGGATGCAAGTAAGGCTGTCATAAGAAGAATTTTAATGCAAATAAATCTGGAGAGGAGTAAAAAGAAGAGAGAAAAGATTCAAAGATTACAGGAAGTTTTAACAAGGAAAGAAAAGGAGCATAAAGAAGATCCAATGAATGAAGACTTGAACATGGAATTGAAAATAGTACAAAGTCAAATGAAAATAGAAATGGCAGAGGAAATCGAGAGGGAAATGAGATATGCTTGACAAAATTTCTTTGAAAGTGGAAATAAGGTGAGGAAATGGTTAGCGTTTAAACTAAGAAAGGAACAAGAAAAGAAACAAATACTGAAAATCAAAGATAAAGAGAAAATGATAACTAATAAAGGGAAAATTAGAAATGCCTTTAAGGATATTATAGGAAACTCTTTAAAGCGTACCCTCAGAATGATACAAAAAGAACAAAAATAAGAGAAAACAGAACAAAAAAATACCAAAGATAAGTCTGTTACATAAAGAAAAGTTAAATAACCAAATTACGATAACGAGGTTGAGAACGCAATAAGATTATTAAAGAATGGCAAAACCCCAGGGTCGGATGGCTTTCCTTCTAGGTATTATAAGACCTATGAAAACATATTAAAAGAACCATTAATGAAAACACTAAACGAGATTATGGTGGAGGGTGAAATACCACTCTCTTGGAGAATATATAGCACTAATATAGCACTAATACCAAAAGAAAACAAGGACCTAAAGGAAAAGAGTTACAGACCCATCTCACTATTGAATACTGACTACAAGATCTTTACTAATATCATGGCCAAAAGGCTTAAGAGAGTCTTAAGTGATTGGATTGATAAAAACCAAGTAGGGTTTCTTCCAAAAAGACATCTAAGAACATAAGAAAAATTTTGAACCTGATTGAATATTTTGATAAGCATTCAGATAAAAAAATTGCTCTAGTAGCCTTAGATGCTGAAAGGGCATTTGATAGTGTAGATTGGGAGTTTATGTTCGAACTTCTAAATATGATGGATATTGGAGAAAAATATGTGAATGGTATTAGGGCTATATACAAGAATCAGCCCGCACAAATTATAGTTAATGGTCAAAAAACTAATATAATAGTCCTGGAGAAATGGGTGAGGCAAGGTTGTCCCCTCTCCCTGCTACTTTTTAATAATAGTTTTGGAAGTTCTCTGTAAGAAGATAAGGTTAGAAGAAGACATTCAAGGAGTTAGAATTAAAAATCAAACATATAAAATTTGCGCATACACAGATGATTTAGCGATTTGTTTAGAAGACCCTTTAAAATCAATCCAAACCTTACAGAGAACACTGGAAGAATATGGTATGCTCAGAGGTATCAATATTAACAAGGAAAAGACAATGGTATTAACAAAAAATTTAGATAGAAAAGAGGAGAATAAACTTAAGGCAATATCAGGCTACAGGGCTGAGAAGAAGATCAAATATTTAGGAATAAACATAACAAAAAATAATATGGATTTGGCTGATAACAACTACAAAAAGAAATGGACTGAGATTAAGAGTGATTTAGAGAAGTGGAATCATCTGAATCTATCCCTTTTGGGAAGAATAGCTGTAATTAAGATGATGGTATTACCAAAGATGCTATTTCTTTTCCAAAGCTTACCCATTTTATTTAGTGACACACTCTTTAAAACATGGGATAAAGATTTATCATCTTTCATATGGCAAAAGAAGAAACCCAGAATAAAATGGAACATCTTACAAGAAGAAAAGGATCGAGGGGGTCTGGGCCTACCAAACCTGAAGCTATATCACTAATCGTGTGCTTTGGCTTGGCTATATGATTGGATATCTTTGGAAGATAATACGCTCTTAACTTTAGAAGGCTCAGACATGAGATTTGGTTTTCATGGCTACTTGTGGTACGGGAAGGAAAATATGGATAAGGGTTTCAATCACCATTTCATTAGGAAATCTTTACTAAGGGCATGGAAGGAGACTAAAAAGAAAATCTATTTCAAACTGCCACTGTGGGTATCTCTCCAGGAAGCATTTAGATGCACGGAGATGATATACTTAGGAAATGGTGGTCTTATAAAGATTTATTAGTATTTGATAAAGGGTGTAGCAGATTTAAGACAAGGGAAGAATTAGAACAAGAACAAAAGAAATGCAGTTGGTTCCAATACAGACAACTTTTTGAAAGGTATAACGTGAACAAGAAAACGATGGGAATTGAAAATTTAAAAACTGAATTAGATAGTATAATTATGGAAGGGAAAGAGCTTAAAATATCAAGGCTATATAAATTATTATTAAAGTTAAATTTAGAATCAGAAACGGTTAAAGAGCATATATTGAAATGGTCCCGAAACATTGGAGATAACATTTTATTGGACGATTGGGAGGCCCTGTGGAAGAAAAACATAAAATTTACAATAAATAATGAATTAAGAGAGAACTGCTATAAAATGCAGTTCCGTTGGTATTTGACCCTTGTGAGATTAGCAAAAATGTATAAGGAAGTAAAAAGCAATTGTTGGAAATGTGAAGACTCGAATGGTACATTTTTCATATGTGGTGGACATGCAAAGTCGCAAAAGAATTTTGGATTAAAACTCATAACGAGATAAGAAACATATTTTTAAAAGACTTTAAACTTAAACCGGAACTTTACTTATTAAACATATTTGACATAGAATTTCCACAAGAATTTAAGAATATCATGCTTTACATGACCACCACGGCTAGAATTGTTTATGCTAGATATTGGAGGCAAAAGACACTTCCAAATCATGAAGAATGGATAATGAAATTGTATGAAACAGTTCAAATGGAACAACTTATTTGTTGGGTCTTTAGAGATGAATGGAAAATTGTAATTGATTATTGGGATAGGAAATGGCAGGGATATATGGCAATATGGCTTAAAGATTAAAGATTAACAGATTGAAGATTAAAGATTAAGAGCAATTAAGATATGGGAATTGTTATAAAATATAGACACTATTGTTTAATCCTTCTGTTAAATAATGCAGCCTGTGTAAGATTAAATTTAATTATTGAGAAGTGAAATATAATCTTGTAAAGTTTGATTAGTGAGATCAATAAGATCATGGACTGCATTTAATACATTACCGGTATAGTAACGTATTAAAGTTAAGAAAAGTAAAGTCACATACTATGTATAAACCTGATTCAAACGCCGTTGAGTAGGAAGCAAAGGTATAGGCCACTCTATAGGAGTATAAATGTATGTTTTGTTTATTGTTTGGAATGTAATAATTGATCTATAAATGAATGTGTAAAAATAATAAAAAAATAAACAATGGGTCTGTAATCACATTAATCCCAGAAATAAAGGGTGAAAATTCCTTCAGTAGAGATCCCAATAAAACTCCAATCTTTTGTTGATTATTAAGTTCACCTGCTGCTATAGCCAATTCATTCATTAAAGACAAGATCGTTTCCATATGTTTCAAAGGATCATCATCAGCCTTTAGTGGTAAGGAAAATAGTGATCTGTACAATTCAATTTGATCCTGTAGATGAGTTTGCCCAAATAAATCTTTTAAGGACTGAATTATATTCTTAGCAAATCTCTCATTCTTAATGTGAATGAGGTGAACGTCTTCTAAACACTGAATTATTAAACTTCTTGCCTTCCTGTTCTTGTATTCCCAGCGAGTGATGCTGACTTCTCCTTCTGTTGGTCTCAGCATCTCGAGGGTGTCCAGGATGCCTTCCTCTGCCATCTGCGTTTCCACTCTGAATAGCCATGAATGAAAATTGTCCCCTTTCAATTTGGGTATCCAAGCACGTCCATTTGTGCTAGGTTGAGCCAATATGAGGGTGCTGGGCCCATAACCTCTTGCTGGTATTTATATTAAGCAGATTGCAGCAGACCCCCAGTGCTTCATGAGCTTCTGGTGCAAGACAGGACATAAGACATTCCAGATGCTCAGTAAAGTTATAAAGCAGAGCCTACGTTTATTACGGCAGAGAATACATCTTGGATAAGAAAAGTAGATAGAAAGGAATTACCTAACTTAGATGAAGGAGTCCCTAAAGTTGACTCCTATGCATTCATGTAAGAGATCTAGAGGCAGAGCTGCCTCGTGTTGCTGGCTGCTAGCTTCTGAGAAAAAGGGTTGTAAAAACACTAAAACCACTTGGGGGCAAAGAAGGGGGGAGTGACATCTACAAGCAGGAAGTAAATACAGGTCAGAAACATGCCCACATAACTGTAAATAAGCACTGATGCTTCTTCACTCCCCACAGCTTTTCCCAGTGTGCTTATTGGCTGCCCAGGAAACACACCCAACCAATCACCACCCACATGCAAATTCCCTCTCTACCTCACAATCCACTCAATCTGCAGCACTACCTCACAAGGGCCCCTCTCCCTCCCTCAGCCACTCACCAGTCACGGGCTGTGATGGGACCCAGACAGTCAACTGGTGTCAGCAGCAGGATGCCGCTGCTGCTGCAATAGAATCCAGGCAGTCAACTGGTGGCAGCTGCAGCAGTGTAACAGAACAAGTCACCCTCAGCAATTCCAAGAAAAGCGTGGAACACTGAGAAAGGGAAGGAGGAATTTAAATCCACCAACCTACCTTACAGGGCTGCCATGAGGTCTACTGGGTGTTTGGGGGGCATTTTTTAAATAGCGTATAGTACACCGGGTCCAGCTAGTTGTTATTTAATATTCTACATGCAATCTGATTAGAATGAAAATTGGTCAAATTTACATTTTTCAATGCCTAGTTTCTGTTAATAATTACTTCAGTAATGCTTTTTCAATTTCTTATGATTTTAGTGATTTTTTAAAAAAATACTAATAAGGCATAATATAATTGCACACTTTTATCTCCATTTCCTGTTCTTGAAAAGATGGTGGAGCCCATTCCTTAGCCTTGTACATGCCAGGTGGAAATAGATGGCCTGAAAAAAAGCTTTTAACCCTCTTAGACAGCTATCAGTGCCCAATTCTTTTCATGCAGGAGTAAAGAGGGGGGAATATTGTAAGCTATAGAAGAAAATAAAGAGTCAGTCCTCCTCCTACAATTTGTGGTTGTAATTGTGGTGACTAGATACTATCTAAATATGTTGCATCAACAGCCTTTATGTACAATTTCATCCCTAGTAATCAGACCAAAATCTCTGGAATCCCAGATTTCAATTGTTTTATCACTGTGAAACAAACAACACATCTGAATCATCTGAACAAAACAGCTGCCAATGTAATAAGCCATCAGAAGCATTTGTGGGACTCATCCCAAGTTAAGAAATAATAAACTTTCAGCTGTAGCAAGTTAAACATAGTGAATCAACTGATGTTATCCACAGCAGTTCATATATGGGGCAAATGAAGCCTGGCAGGTATCTAGCAAAAAGATCACCTGGAAATCTGATGCACTCTTAACAATCTGGAAGAATACAAATGTAATATAAAATAATACAAAAGTAATGAAGGAAAGTAGTATAATAGAGGGGGGAAAGAACAAGTTGTGTGTTTTTTAAATATACACACACACTCATGAACAAATACACTGGGAGCAATTAAGTGAAGAGATGAAGGAGTATCCTTACCCCAGCTTCCTCTTCATATGGCCTTTCTGTTTCATCTTTCTTCTCAGGCTGTTCATATTCATAAGATGGGTCCCCTTGGAAACGTCCTTTTAGCCCTGCAGTCATTGTAACTATTTCCTCAGTAGGAGGGGGCAGAAGGCTCCAGTCAACACAGTTTAAGCTGTGAACCATATATGTTACAAAGGGTAACAATTATTTTTTATTGAGGGGAAAGAAGAATTTTCTTATTCAAGCATTATGAGACCTATTGGATTTCTCACAGAAATAATAATGATGCAAGTGACAAGAAGAGAGGCATGCAAAGTTGAAAAACTACCAATTTCTCATAAAAACACAATGCAGGTTGGGGGGCACAAGATGGAATCTACTGTGTCTTCCTAAATCTGAAGGCCAAACTAAAAGTTGCAGCAGCAGATATACATAAAGAATCAGGTCTAAAGCTCTACAAAACAGAAGTGCTATTTAAAGGACTGCGTGGGCACACAAGAAAGGGAAGGTGAGCTTCCCTTTCATGCTCCTCCTGTTAAGCACTAAAAATAAAAAAGCTTCTTTTTTTTCTTGAAGCTCTGTATCAGCCAGAAGACAAATTGCTTTTTTCAAAAACCTTTTTTTTTAATGTAGGACAGATATGCAGCCAAAGAACAGCTGACTTCGCATACTGACTAGGAGGCTGTCCTACTAATCAAAAAGTCCCTGGTTCAAACTGCCTCTGCCATGAAGTCATGAACTTGCTAGATTACCATTCTCTATTAGCCTCAAGTCCCTCCCCCCACCCGTGCAATATGGCTGAGAATGATACTGGCTTATTTTACAGGAGGAATGGGGCTCATCTGACCCTCCAGATGTTGGACATCAATTCCCAGCATTGCTCATCACTGGCTATCCTGGCTAGGGCTGCTGGAAGTTGGGGAGTCCTACAGTATCTCGAAAGACACATGATTCCCGCCCTTGACTCACAGGATTATCTATATACATATATATATAACTCTAGGGTATGCACAATGGCCTTAGGTATGTAGGTATGTCGCCTCTTGGGTATGTACAATGGGTAAAGTATGTTGCCTCTTTCAGTGTGCTGATTAGCTGCTGCTGTCGCTTCCTCAGCCAATCACCACCAACATGCAAATTCCCTCTCCACCTCACAATCCACTTCTGCCACTCACAGCCAATCTGCATACTGGGAGCAACCAAACAATGTGCTACAGTGTTGACTATAGTTACTAAGGCTGCAGGCCTTTCCAGTTCACCAGTGTCTCAGGGCTGCACAATTCCCACTTATGATTTAAGTCTACACAGTAATATCATTTCTATTCCTGCTGTGATGGGACCCAGGCAGTCAACTGGCGGCAGCGGCAGGACCCAGGCAGTCAACTGGCAGCGGAGGGGGAACACCGCTGCTGCTGTTGCAACAGGACCCCAGCAGTCAACTGGTGGCAGCAGCAGTGCGAAGCCGCTGCTGCTGCTGTGATAAGACCCAGGCAGTTAACTGGTGGTGGCGGCAGGACACCACTGCTGCCGCTGCAACAGAACCCAGGCAACCAGGCGTGAGGTCTACCAGGCATTTTTAATGGTGTATGGTATGCCAGGTCCAGCTAGCTGTAAGGAGTACAACTACATAATGCAAGGGAAGTGCTTCAAATATTTGAAATCCCTATAAAAATAATAGGTGTTATTATCAATAACTCAGTTTGCCCTTTCTGCCTCTGTTGCAAATTAAATTTCAAGACACCTGCCCCCTCATGTGCACATTTTTAAAAGGATCAGCAGGACTTAAATTGGTTGCAATCCTGAATGGCTCAGTGTAGTGTAGTAGTTCTGTGTGCTCAGATATAACAGGAGAGCTACCAAGACTTAAAATAGAGCTGGTGAAGCTAGCCATTTGCTATCATTCAAGCCTGAAGGAGAGTAGGAGAGATGATTACAGAAGCTTTTGGGTATGTCCCTGTAGCCAGGCATAAAGCAATTACATCTTCTGTTCAAATTCACCTGGGGCCTCCAGAGGTCTCAGCAACTGAAATTGCTTCACATCTGGCTACAAAGAAATAGATAGAGTCTTCTGTGATTTCCTCACCCTCTTCCAGACACAAATCCCCATGAGGGGGGGGGGCTTCAGCAACACTATAGTAGGCCAAGGGAGGGATTTGGTTGCGGCTGAGGGAAGAGGAGAATACCAACCTTCTCAGTGCTCAAAAGTACACATACACAGGCATAGGATTCTGTTGTGTATGCACTAACACAGTGGTTTCAAAACTTTGGTTCTCCAGATGTTTTAAACTTCAGCTCCCAGAATCCCTGACTGTTGGCCAAGTCAGCTAGGGCTTCTGGGAGTTGAAGTCCAAAACACCTGGAGGACCAAAGTTTGAGAATCACTGCATTAACAGGCTGCTAGTCACTGAGTGTTAAGTCTGTCCATTGTAACTTTGTGTTGCAACCTGCATTCTGTTGTACTAACTCAAGCAAACACTGAGTTAGTTAAACTTTTTAAAAGATACACACACTCTGATTTATCAAGGTACTTTTTTTACTCAAAACTCAGGAATATGGTTTTTACTTTGCATTCATTTTAATACCTATACTTCTAAAAACTGCAGAATAAACCACAGTCTTAGAAGCAGCATTCCTTCTGATATGATATAGGGGAATGCATCTTCTGTTGTACAACATAATGTGCAGCATTAAAAAATAATAATAATGTTTATTTCTTCCAGCTCACTGATTCTTATCTTTTCCTCATGGAAGCCTTTGAGAATCTGATGAAAGCTATTGACTCCGTTTCTGGAAAGATGCATTTGAAAACAATTTTCAAATTAAGAGGAAGGAAATTTTCGTAGAAGTCTATGTGCGTGTATGCCTGTGCACACACCTGGGTCATGGAAGTCCTGGAGACCACAGTTTAAGAACCCCTCCTCTAGCTCTATAGCAGTGGTTCTTAACCTGTAGTCTGGGCCTGCCAGGGGTCCGCAATGTCCTCACAGGGGGTCTGAAAAGGTTTCAAGGCAAGTTCGATTCCAGCCGGCTCCAAGGTTCACTCAGCCTTCCATCCTTTCATAGGTCGGTAAATTGAGTACCCAGCTTGTGGGGGGCAATTAGCTAACACACATTGGAAACTGTTTAATGCAGTGTAGATGTGTAAATAGCTATTGCTTAAAACAATTTGTAAGCCGCTCTGATAGCCTTGTGGCTGAAGAGCGGGCTTTAAATAAATAAGTAAATAAAATAAAATAAAAAAACTTGACCCACTTCTTCTCTGCAGTGGAGTGGCCACATGATAGGATCAAAAGTTGGCTGGCTAGCTTGCCTTGCGCATTGCCATACAATCCACTCCAGCCACAAACTTACAGGAAGAAGCAGGAGAAAAATTTTCCTCCTCCTCCAATGCCTCTTAGGGAACGTTTTGTGGATGGTGCAATTGTATTATTTTTCTTATTATTTTCAGGCATTATTATTATTAGTATTATTAGGGTTTTATCTCTTAAGTTAAGTATCTGGGGCCACAGCAACAAACGATATTTAAAGGGAATCCCTGGTAAAGAAAAGGTTGAGAGCCACTGATCTATAGCATTTTCCTCCTCTCCATATACAAATGTATGTGTGATTAAACTATTAATCAAATATTAATCTTGTTGTTTTTGAACCTGGCCAAAAGTCCTTCTCCTTTCCTTTGACACCTGTTAAAAAGCTACCCTGAGCCCATGAAGGGCTCCCGGACTCCCATTACCACTTTCTTTATCACACTACAACCTTATAGGCTATTATTCTGCTTTAACTGCTCTGGCTGCCTCCTGTGGCATCCTGGGATTTGCAGTTTAAGGAGGGGCATTCAGAACTCCCAGCCAGGGAGCTCTTAGGCCTCACTAAACTACACACCCCAGAATGCCACAGGAGGCAGCCAGAGCAGTTAAAGCGGAATAATAGCGCTATAATAGTGTAGTGTGGTAGAGGCTGGCCATGGATATTCAACAGGTCAAGCTTTCCTCCTGAGTGCCTCCAAATGCGAGGTAGCGTTCCCTTGGGACGTGTCGCCAGGCAACCAACCGTCCCATTGCCCCCCAGCCTGTGTCTCTCTCCCACACACAGTCCAGGCGCCCCCGCCCGCCCACCACCTGTAGAGGCGGCTCCTGGCTCCGGCTCTGTCCGGCCCCAGGCCCTCGGCGATGTAGTAGGCTCCGCGGATGCCTTGGATGCGGCCCCACAGGCGGACTTGCTCGAAGCGGTAGTCCCGGCGCACCAGCAGGAGCGAGGTCCGCAAGGCCGCCCGCTTCTCCGGGCTCAGGCACACGCCGCTGCCCGCCACCAGGTCCAGCGCGTAGGGCAGCGTCTCGGCGTCCATAGCGGCCCAGGCTGGCCTCCAGGGCCTCCCCGGCCGCGCGTCCCGTTGCCAGGCGACCGTCTCCAGGGCGACGCGTCCCTGCTCCTCCTCCTCCTCCTCTTCCTCCTGGGCGCCTGCTCAAAGGTCGGCTTCAGCCGCTCTTCTGCGCAGCCGCCGCTCTTGGCTTCTGAGCCTTTCCATCAGAGGCGCTTCGTTCTACCGCAGGAGGTCCGCGAAGGTTTGAAGGCGACTTGGCCCGCCTCTCTCCTGCACGCAGTGGCCACGTGGCAGTAGGGTGGCCTGGTGGAATCAGGGAGAGGGAGCCTCTCCCTTTAATAGGTGGGCGCAAGAGGGAATTTCAGAGGGTGCAGGAGCCTTCTCTCTTATTTTACCTGGTCACCCTACCTGACAGGAGCCAAGGCAAAAGCTGGCTGGCTGGCTGGGCCTGCGCATTGCCATTCAATCCACTCCAGCCACAAACTTGCAGGCAGAAGCAGGAGAAAAGTCTGCCTCCCACTCCAGCACCTCTCAGGGAAGGTTTAATGGATGGTGCAATTGTATTATTATTAATTATTATTAGATGCCATGTTTCTAGGATGGAGGACCATCGCCTCCCAAAAATAGCACTCTACGGTGAACTCGCCACAGGTCAGTGTAAGAGGGGTGCTCCAAAAAAGCAATACAAGGACTCCCTGAAACAAAACCTCAGGCTCGGCCAAATTGATCACCAACAATGGTCCTCACTGGCCTCACATCGGGAGGCATGGAGACGCACTATCCACAATGCTGCAGCCTTATTTGAGAACTCACACTGAACAAGTCTTGAAGAGAAACAACAACGCAGAAAGAATTACAACCCGGAAACATCACCCAAGGAGACCTTCTGCTGTGCTTTCTGCAACCGGACTTGTTTATCTCGGATTGGCCTTTTTAGTCATCAACGCGCTTGCAGAAAGTGCGGGATGAGTCCTTCCTGAATCTTTGTTTGCAAAGAAAAGCCAGAGAGAGAGAATTGTGTTGTTGCTGTTGTTATTATTATTATTATTAGGGTTTTACATCTTGAGTTTAGGGGATTCGCAGCACCAAAGATAGGGGATTTGCAGCAACAAAAGATATTTAAAGGGGGTCCCTGGTAAAGAAAGGTTAAGAACCACTATTTAACCATGTCACTAACAGCCAAGGATATGTCTTATTAGTCAACAGATTTTGCAGTTGTCCCTCCATATCCACAGATTTGGTATTCATGGATTTAAGTATTCACAACTTGAAAATATTCTTAAAAGAATGAACAATAATCCAAAAAGCAAACCTTGATTTTGTCATCTTATATACGGGACCCCATTTTGCTATGCCATTGCATATAATGGGACCTGAGTATTTATGGATTTTGGTATCCATGGGGGGTCCTGGAACCAAACCCCAGCGAATATGAAAGGACAACTGTACTGTACATTTATTGCTACTCCCTTCTCAGGGTTTCAAACTTTAATTAGTATCTGTTTATTAAATAAGATTTTGTCTTTCGTCCAATGAGCTCAAGGTGACATTTGTAGCTTTCCTCATCCCCACATTGTCCTCACAAACTACAGGCACCCCCGCATTTCCACACCTTGCTCCTTCAATGGTTTCAAGTTATAGACAAGTCCCATTAATTCAATGAGGAACCTTCTCTTTCATCAGTTCTTGTTGCCTACGGCAGTGGTTCTTAACCTGTGGTCCAGGGACCCCAGGGGGCTGCAATGTCCTCACAGGGTGGCGGGAGGCTGTGAAGTCTTGAAGGCTGCTCGGCCCACCTCCTCCCTGCAGTAGGATGACCACATGACAGGAACCAAGGCAAAAGCTGGCTGGCTGGCTGGGCCTGCGCCTTGCCATTCAATCTGCTCCAGCCACAAACATGTACTATTATTATAGTTGTTGTTGTTTTAAATCTTGAGTTAAATCTTGGAGGGGGGCATGGCAACAAAAGATATTTAAAGAGGGTCCCTAGTAAAGAGACGGTTAAGGAGTTATCTAGACATAGGGTGAAAAAACTCCTCATACAATGCAAGAATACCTTTTATCTTTGGTCATCTGAAATTCTGTGCAGATTGGATGTGTTGTGACGGGGTGGGGGGCAAATACTCCGCAGGAAAACCCTTCACAGCTTTTCCTGTATTTTTTAAAAAGCTCTGAAGGAAATGCACATTCCTGCTCATTTGGACACCTATGTGATTGTTGCGCAGTCTGGAGAGGGTAGAACTCTTAATCTGATTAGTCAGATGTGCGCAGGCACGGGCTTGCTGGCAAGTGTTCAGAAGCGCTAATAATCTCGCACTTTTAAAAAAATTTATTTTTAAAAAACTGTCAAAAGGGGACTGCTGTGCCCGGAGGCGACAAGCAGGGTGGCCGCTATGAGGAAGAGGAGGAGAGACTGAACCACCCGCTCTTCACTTATCCTGGCAGCGGCCTACAACTTGGGCTGCTATTAAAGGGACAGGAGGAGCCTCCTGACCAGCCGCTGATTGCAAAAAAGGAAGAGGAGGGTGGTGAAGTCCAAAGTTTCCTTCACATCCACCCAAACATGGAGGTTAATAGCAATATGCCTCCATTTCTCTTCCCTTTCTCCATTGTTTTCCCTGTGTTGGATTTACATTATAAGAAAACTTGGGCAGGTATTTGATCTTTTGCTTTCTTTAAGGAACAATGAAGAGTGACAAAGGTGGTGATGATAAACTTTTTAAAAAATAGTTTTCAAAAAAAAATTAGAAAAAGATGTTGTACAAGTAAGTACCATACATGATCTTTAATATTTGTTCAAAATTTATATAATATGCTGCATTCCTCTCTTCTTCCATCAAAGACCCCTAAGTGCCACATATAAGTTGTCCAGCAGATCTCACTTTCAGGCATTGAGTAGTCCCAGAGCTGCTTTGCTTCAGCAAGATGGATGCCTCAGAAACCCTCTGACCATCACACCTTCAGACAGATTTTCTCCTCTCTAGAAGAGAAACACAAACAAACAAAATGGGCTGGCTTGTCTGCCACCATCAGCCAGCTTCATCTCAGACAATTCCACCAGCTTCTGTCTGGTGACTTCATTCCCAAGCTTCCTCCTGCCAACATTCTTTGGCTTCCACTCATGAATATCCAGAGGTTTATCACATTCACTCTGCATCTGGAAGGCGACTTCCACCACCTTCTGAATGCTTAGCCCCAGTCACACCGCCTCCCAACTCCCACCTCCACCAGAGCCTGGATGCATCCATATGTGATGAGTGGTTGATGGAATGCTTCTGAGCAAATGGGAAGAGAGCATGAGGGAGTCAATCCCAGAGCAGAACACTGTTATTGGAGGGTTTCCTAGAATTTTGAAAGACGTGTATGACGGTAGAGTCAGTTTGACTTTTTGAGTCTAAGTTGTACAGTTGTCCCTCTGTATCCACAGATTTAAGTATTCACAGCTTGAAAATATTCTTAAAAAAATAATAATCCAAAAAGCAAACCTTGATTTTGCCGTCCTATATAAGGGACACCATTTTGCTATGCCATTGCATATAATGGCATAAGCAATTGAGTATTCATGGATTTTGGTATCCACGGGGGGTCCTGGAACCAAACCCTAGTGAATATGAAGGGACAACTGTAGTTGGAGTTTATGTCTGTGTGCTTTTGAGTGCAGTTGAGTGACGACTGTGCAATATGGTCTTGTGCTTGAGAAAGTGTTGAGGCTGAATGTATTATGTAGCAAGTGGAAATTAAGAGTATAAGAAAGAGTGATTGAGTCTGGGAGTTTCTGGTTTTATTATTAAGGACTCAGGAGATATTATCTGAGCTTTTACATATAATTGTCACTACAATGTGGGACTAAGAGATATTTAGCAAGTAACGAAGTTGGAGGCACAGTATTGAAGCATTGCTGTTACAACATTCAGTTAATAAACCAATCTTTGTGTTATGTTTATAAAGTCCAGACTCGTCCTGAATTATTTCCCTCAACGTCATCTATTAGGCATGCTTACCAATTGAGTCCACGCAATCACATATACTATCCACAGAAAGTCAGACTCCAGTCCAAAAAAAGGATCAGCGGATTCTGGAAGAAAGGTGGCAGTGTAAGTGGAGAGGCGGCCAGGATGAATAATTGGGTAAATTCGGCTGCTGTGTCCTGTCCTCCACGCCATACATGGCCAATCACCTGGACCACATTCTCTGCTTCACATTCACACACAGAAACATTCCAGGTGGGGAACCCCAAGGGCAACCTGAAAATGCGCTAGCCAACTTTACCAAAATGTTCAGCCTGGCCAGCTCCACCCTCTCTTCCTACCACCTTCCTTTAGATTCTCCCTTAGTCCCTTTTCCTTCTGAACTAGGGTTGAATCTCTTAACCAAATATGTGGATGTGCAGTGTTACTCTGGTAAGCATACCTTTAAACTGTCTGTATAATGAACTACTCACGAGGAGTCTGGATATTTTGAACAAATAAAAGGATTGATTTATTAAAGAATAAAGATGAAACGTTAATCAGGCAACCTTGTTCTTATTACTATGTTGACTTATCAGTACATGATATCAGTATTCAATGACCAATCACCAGTATACCAGCACATAGATTAACCCTTGGATATCCTAATGCTTTTAGTTAAATCCCAGACTCAGGGCCCATCTACATGGTAAAAAAAAAAAAATACGTACAGCGTTCAGAAGATTGATCATCCGTACACACAACAATTCAGATGCATACATGTCATTCGGAAGGGGGGCTAGTGAATCCCCCGTAAACTACGTGGATTCAGCATTCAGGAGTATTAGCGAGTCTCGAGCTAAAATCCATACACCATTTGTATTGTCAATGGTCTGTACACCTCATTCGCACACATACGAACAGGCAGTGTAATCTGATTGGCTGGCCAAACACAGGGGGCAGGGCTAGAAAAGAGGGGAATTGGGAGCAGCTGCCATGTTGGTTTCCCAGCTAAGCAAGAATCCAGTAAGTCCATGAATTTTACATTTATTCCTTTTTATTTTATATTGTAAATATGGAAAACCAACTGTCTGCATAACAAGCACCTTTTGAAATAAAAAAAAAGTGGCGGGAGATTTAAAACTGCCGCTTGGATCGCTCACTCCAGCCAGCTGGGCAAGGGGGGATCATACGAAGTTTAGGGGGGGTAAAACATTGTGTAGGCGGATCGTATGCATACAAACTGCTGCCTTTTTGGATTTTTTACCCCCCAAACTGTGGGAAGGTAATGAGTCTAAAAATAAAATTGTATTAAAAAATTCCAGGATCTAGTCCTTTAAAAACAACAAGAATTATCTCCTTTTAAAAGGAGTTAAAAATCATTCAGTCACTTTTGACTTGTGTTCATGCAGAATGCGCTTAGGAAGCAGACTTAAGCTCAATTATCATCAGAGGTCTGGGATCCCCCAGTTAAATTAGACTCATTACAAAACAAAGAAGTCAGTTTTAAAATGCAAAACAAAGTTTACTGAAGGTATTTCAATCTCAATCTACATACTAAAACAAACTTAAGAGAAGGTCCCTAACTGAAGGTATTTAGGTAATTAAAAACTCACTCAGCCTACAGCCGTGGCTGGGTTCCAATGCATCATGGCATGGTTACAGGAAAGCTTAAGATACATCCATTCTCATGGAGAGTCAGATTCAGAAGAGGTAAGTTACACAAAAGCAATAAAATTCAAATTAGGTCATGTGTCAAATGACCCAGCACTTCCAGTTGGCTAGAAGTGCTCAGTGAAGTAAGAGAAGGGAATTTTGGGAGAACAAAATGCATGCAGGGAAAAACCCTAGACTTATCTAAGATTGTGAATGAGGTACACAAGATTGCTTTTACATTACAATGATTATTTCCCTACATACAACACAAACGGATTTTTTTTTAATTGTGTAGACAGGGCCTCATTCACTGTTTGTTTCATTCAGCTTCAACACTCAGACTTTCCAACCCCTGCATACAATTTTCCTGGATTCAAACCTTACTTAGAACCTCACACAGACTCAACCTCAAACATCAAATTCAACTGCTGCCAAACTTCAACTGAACTCCTAAATGACATGCATACCTTCAAACACGCAGAAACCCCTCCCATTACAGTCCTCCTGCTCTGGGATTGGTTCTCTCATGCTCTGCTTTCATTCATCCAGATTCATGCCTGTCACACAAATTGGTTTGCAGTGCCGGGATCCAGAAATCCAGTGGGGAAGGATTGGGAATCCTGTGGTGAACCCTTGGTGGGGGATCTAAGGAATCCAGTGCAGGTGATCTGTGGAAAGATCTAGTACTGGTAGGTGGAAGATCCTAAGTATCAGAGAAGGATTCAGTTAGTAAATATTTGGTGGAAGAGAAGCCAAATATACTAGTTACAAATGTGGATAATAAAAGTGTGTGGTAAAGTAAACCCTGAGGTATTGACCTGTGTATAGTAAGGGATTGCCATAGACAAGCCTTGAAGTAAAGTGCTACAAAGAGAACAACCCTGCACAGTTGGAAATAAATACTTAGTATCTCTGAGGTATAAAGTTTGGGTATAGTAGGGGATACAATATAAAGTGAGATATACAGTAACATCATACCTCACCAGTAAAATAAACACTTTAAGCCCCTAATATACAAGCCGCACAACACGAACAAATGAAATGATCTGGCTCATCCACCACTATCAACCAGCTTCATCCCAGGCACATCCACCAGCTTCTGCCTCTTGACTTGATCCCCAAGCTTCCACCTGCCAACATCCACCAGCTTCCACCCACGAATATCTAGAGGTTCATCACATTCACTCTGGAAGGTGACCTCCGCCACCTTCTGAACGCTTAGCCCCAGTCACACCACCTCTCGTCTCCAACCTCTGCCAGAGCCTAGACCCACCCATACACCCGCAATTGCCTCAACCATATTCTCTGCTACACATTCACACACACAAGCATATTGCAGGAGACATCCATAAAGGATCGTCTGCACTGGCTCCATCCACTTCACCAGACACTCCTTTCACTCACAGACACACCCCGGCTTCAATCTACAAGTATCCACCAAGCTTCTCCAGCTGGCTTCTGCCAGGTCCATTGGCCATATCCAGGGCCGGTTTAAGGCACCTGCAGCGTCAGCATCCACAAAGGGCTCCGTCATTGTGGGGGCCCCATAGTAACCCTCCTCCTGCAAAAACATTATTAGTAATAATCTGAATATCCTATACCGTGAATAGCTTAGGTTGAGTTAGGTTACATTGACTTGAGATAAACATATGGGGGCCCCAAAGTAAAGCATTGCAGGGGGCCCCAAAATTCTTTAAACCGGTCCTGGCCATATCAACCAGCTTCTGATCACAGAACTCCATCGGCTTCAGGCCCCCAGACTCACTACCTATTTAGCAAGTCCACCTGCTTTCGCTAGTGAACTTGCATTCTTATCCTGTTGCCTGCATGATCCTCTTCCTTCCATCTGCCAGTTTGCCTGCTCTGCCTGACATCTACCCTGGTCTGTGTGCTGGACGCTTCTGAAGTCTGCCAAGTGATTCTGTGATTCTAAGTTAGCACGAACTTCAGAGATTGGCTGAGAGTTTATGAGGTCAAGAAATGATCTCAACAATAGTTGAGTTTGGGGGACTGTGAGATTGGCACGCAGCTCACAGGCTGCACCTTCCTCATCCCTGATCTAGGGAGAGGAGACAGCAAGGCAGTAAATGAATTCCTTAACCATATTCTTCATCACTGAGTCTACAGTCATCATCTTGCAAATCAGTCTGCACGCAGAGGCAATGGCCACAGACTTTGGACACACACAGTGGTCAACCATCAGGCCAGATTTGTTTCTTCCCCATCCCCTAGTTATTTAAGGAAAACCTGAAAGGCATAAGGCTATGCGTGTAAATCCCTGAGTTCCTCATTTCTCCATGCCTTCCACTCCACCTGCTTCATTAGTAGGCTACAGGAAGTGAGATTGGAACAAGGGTGGGATAAACTCTGTGTGCCATCCTCCCTATTTACATTGTGTACCTCCATCCCAATCTGTTGAATGGAGCATGAGGAAAATCACCAGCTTACTCCTTTGAAGAAGTGGGCCATGGGGAAGATCATGGTGATGTTGGTGATTTTCTACTTATCCAAGGAGAAGCCTGTCACTGTGGAAATTATTTATTCATTACCATGACTGGTAAGGGAGAAAACAAGGACCAACTGTAGGAAAACAACTTATCACATCCCAAGAAATTTTCCTTAGTCTCATTAATTCTGTGTAATTGCAACATTCACAGACACCTTCACACTTAGCCAATAGGTCCTGCCACCTATCAGGTGGAGAGATGAGCACCCAGTTTTTTGAAGCACCTTACAAAACAAAATCAGACATTTTCTTTCTCCAGCACTGCTTGGAAAGCTGGAAAAAGCATAGCAATTCCATGCAACTCTGAAACCTGGCAACCCTATAGGTAAATAAATAAACATTACCCAAAAACAAGTAATTTCTCCATGGAGAAAATGGTTTGTGCAGGATCAAGCAGTCTCCCCTTTAATTTAAATCTATTGTATCATCTACTTTGCAAATTGTTTCCAAGAGCAATATTGCTGTACCCTTACAAAACTTCCATATATTATGGCTTTAAATTTTTTTTTTGCCAAAAACAACCTTTCTGTTAACTTTAATTCTATTTTGTGGTCTAGCACACAGATCTTACAAGCATGATGCACATAATATCTGTAGGAGATTGAGAGGTTGATACTCACCGAGAATGGTCATTCTAGAAAAACTGAAGACTTTCTTTTCTTACTACTCAGTTCAGAAGCCATCACTAATCTATCTATAGATGTTAATATAATGAAACAAATCTAAGTAAATACTAAGTGATAAAATTAACTGTAGAGACTGTAAGGGGAAAGACAGAAAGAAATGGCCAGTTGACAAGGCAGGATTTTTTAAACTGAAGGGAGATGAGGTCTGCAGGCAACAGTTCAATGGAAAAGAATTCTGAAGGTCCTGCCTTGATCAGGTTGGCATGTGGAGTTAACCCAGATGTATGGATTGCTCCTTCAGCCTACCTGAAAATTGAATTGTCCTGTCAAAGACGGGGGACTAGACTATATTGGGACAGCTTTGCTTAGTGATGGTGTGAGTTTGGCAGGTTCAATCACTATGAATGAGTGGTTAAGAGCCATTGACAAAAGAGTGTAAATAGCCCTTTAAGGCTAAGGGTGTCCCTCTGACTATGAAATTCACCTGCAGGGATGAAAGGTCAGACCTATGCTCTGTCCATAAGTATGTGCACATGGGTATAAGAAGCAGCCATTATGGAGTTTCAGTGGGCAAAGAGCTTTGGAGCTGATTTCCATACCTGGTCTGATGCAGAAGGAGCAGCTCTGCTGTCTGCTTAAAGCAAGGATGCAAAAGCTTAAGCCTACAGGCCAAATCTGTCATATTGAGGTTTTTCATCTGGTTTATGAAGGGTCCCTCCCAAGCCACATCTTCCTCCCAGGTCCTGTCCCCAGTTCAGAACTAGCTAACCCTAGGAGAAGAAACCTGTTTTTATTATCAATATTGGTGTTTGGAGATAAGGCCAGGGATTCCCACTACTAGAGAAAAAACAGCTTCTCTCTGGAACTGAACAAGATACCCCTGCTGTTATTTCTGATCAGTGACTGGAAATAACTACAGGGATTCCCAGGTGTGCCGCATGGAAATATTGGATGGCACATGAAAAGGCGGCTCCTACAAGCTATCAGCTGAGTCCCATAATGCACTACTCACTGCCCCAATTGGAATGAAGAACAGTGTCCAAAGCAGGCACCCAATTCAGCCAGCACTTACTAATTATATTATTATTATTATTATTATTAATAATAATAATAATAATATCCTGCCCCTTTGCAAGAACCATTCCTCCAGGTGGCAGACAAGACACTTTCTCTCTCATGCCTCTCTCTGACTGGAAAAAGATAAAATGAATGTTATGAGAGGAGTGGTGCTTGATGATGTCATTAAGAGAGGAGCATCTCACTTCATCCCTGACATCATCTAGACCAAGGGTGGGCAACTGCAGAGGGGATATGGGCCATTTTTCACCCCCAAACTCCCCACATGAATTGCTCCAATACTCCCAGCATAACCAGAAGTGATCTCACATCATTCTGGTTTTATTTTCAACCATTTTTTATTTTTATTTTTTGCTTTTTGAGGGCTGGGGGAATTAGAGAATTGGGGAGCATATGATTCCATGGGAGCAAAACTGCAGCATTTGGCAGTGGTTTTGAGCCATTTTTTCCTGGTTTTGGCCAAAAAAAATCATGCAGGTTTTAGGGCACTTCAGAGGCCTGAAAGAGGCATGATTCCCCACTCTCCTCTCTTTAGACTGGAGGACTGAGAGTCCTTTGCCATTTGTCAGCCAATCTATATTCTGTCTGGGATCTTTTTGTCACCTTCTGGCTGCCTGGGCATCCAACTTGTGATGGTGGTGAAATCCAGACAGGCAGTTAACTTCAGCACTCCACTTAAGCATTCTTAAATATTGGTATTTATATGGGAGAATGAGTAGGCTTTCTGTTCATTTTTAGGCTATTTATTATATGCAATCAGATATACAAACACATACATTCCCTTTAGGGTAAAACACAGACAGGTTAATATCTGGGCACCCTGCTTTCATCACATTACATTGCATTTCATGTAAGGCATACATTCATTGCATTCTAATATATGGCAAGTAAGATGTTACACTTTCATAAGGGTTGAACCTTTATCTCGGCATCTCTCTAGCAGGCTTCTCTAGAGGAACATTATCATCTTAAACAATATAACTCAGTAATTTATCCACTAAGGAATACCATCTCATCTGTTGAGGAACTATACATTTCTAAATAGGCATCTGTGAACATACAGGCTTCCAAGGTTTAATATTCTTGGGTACTACTATATATAGCAACATCTGTTACATAAACATCCATAATAGGCATTCATTACAATCATAATGAGAAATATATCCATTTAGCATAGCCTAATCATTTCTTTTACCAGCAGTATCTATTTGCATCAGCTTAGAATAGCACAGCTATTATCAAACAGCCTTCTCATACGTTATAGAATGCCAAAGCAGTCTGGTGTTGTGTAGAAGATGAAAAAACTCCTTATACAATGCAAGGAGAATACCTTTTGTGCCAATGAGATCCTGCGTTGATTCACCATTTTTGGAAGAAGGGGAGCCAAAAATTCCTTTTACTGTGTTAGACAAGCCTTCATGGCTTTTCCCAAAGTTTTTTTTAAAAAAATATGCACAAATGCGTATTATTGCCCATTTGGACAACTGATATGCAGTTCAGCGCATTCCAGAAATCAATAGCTGATTGGTTGGACATGCACAGGGGGCAGGCTTACCAGCAACAAAATGGCCAGAACCTCCATTCTTTTAGTCTTGTGGTAGTGATCATGAGTATTTTGGCAGCAGAAAGGCATGCTGGAAGTGAAGAAACTGTCAGGGAATGACACTTGTTTATAGTAGTTGGGGGCAAAGGGAAATCTAGAATTGCATGCCTATCTCTTTGTCTGTTCTCTGTGTGTCAGTGATCTCGGCAGGCCTTTCCTAATAAGATCCCGGCCTCAGGAGCTCCTGGCCTCTTTTAGTCTGTTGGCTATTTATTATTTTTTAATGTGATTTTAGATTAGTTGTTTTTAATTTATATTGGTTTAATATCTTTTTATGGGGGTGGGTGGGGGTGGGTGGTGTTTAGGGATTTTAATCTCTATTTGTATTTTAATTTTTGTAAGCTGCCCCGATTGTTTTTAACAGAGGGGCGGGGTATAAATTATTATTATTATTATTATTATTATTATTACCTGTGTTTTCAAGGTTTTACTTCCTACTTGCATGGAGAGGTCACTTCCCCCACCCTTTGCTCCAAGAAGTTTTAGTGTTTTACAACTCTGTTTCAGAAGCCTGAAGTTAGAAGCCATCAGACATGAGGCAGCTCTGCCTCAACATGCCCTACACACACTCATGAGAGTCAGCCTTAGGGACTCTTCTACCTAAGTTAGATAACTATCTTCTGTCTATCTGTTTTTTCTATCTAAGATGTATTCTCTGCCACAATAAACGTAAGTTTGTTTTTTTAACCTTACTGGAGCATCCTGCATGTTTCTATCTTGTTTTATACCAGAAGCTCATATTGCACTGGGGCTACACTGCATCCCGCTTAATATAAATACCAATAACTTCCTACAAGGCGACCAAGCAGCTTTTTTAAGCGGAAGGTCACACTTCCACACCTTAAAGTTTAAAAAACCTTTGCAGTAGCAGCAACTTATGGACAATAATAAAGCAAGTAATTCACTCATGGCGACCATCTTGATTTGCAGGCATGCCTCCATGTGAACCTCAAACACATGTGACTTCGCATACCAGTGATCTTGCCAAAAAACTATGGAGACAATGAATGCTGCTTCAATTTTGCGTTAATGTGCAGCAACCACATTATATTATCTTGTCTAGACAAGCCCTCTGACTTCGTTCTCCTCTCAGCTTATTTTATACACTCTTCATCCTCACCCCAGCCTATCAGTTATCTTATTTGGTCCAGTGAGATAAGAGATCTCTAGTGAACATCATTTATGGCAACAATTAATCTCTTTCCCTGGAGGCGACATAACATTGCTCTTCCTCCAAATCAGCTTCTGGGAGATAACATAAAGACAAACCCGAGTATAGTTAGATCTTGGCTTTGGCTGCCTTCCATCAGATTACATCAGTCAGCTGACTGCATCAGCCATCACAGCACCTGCTGTGGGTTTATTATCTGTCAAGTCTGTCTAGAACTAGGCTGTTGCTAGGATCTTAGTAACATACACACACATTCTACATACAGGGAGAGCTTTCTGCTTTATATTTTATATTGTATAAACCATTGTTTATGTTTGGGGGACTTAAATTCGGCAAATTTTAATCCAAATCAGAGCTCACCTTTTATCAGGCCTCAAAACAGGGCTCTGCAGAGCATATGCAGCCCATGGGCCACAGTTTCTCCATTCCAAATTTAGCCTAACTAATTGATACTTGGGTGATAATAAAGCCGCCAAGACCAATCCAATTCACTACCTCAGTTTATAGGCTGGTGCTTTCCATCTTGTGCTCTATTTGTTCATCTGAATAATGCAAATATTACAAAGACACAATAAGTCTCCAGTGTTCTCAAAAGAAACTAAGCTTGGTAAAGCCACCTTGGGAACTTTTAACGACTTGCAAGTGGGGAGTACATAACAGCACGAAATAGCTTCTCCTAATTAAGGAAATGAATGTATTTGTAGCATGTGAATACAAAGGAGGTGGATCTCATAGACTCTCCTATGGAAACAGCCAAATGGGAATAGCTGGCATAGAGTATACGAGCCTTTTGTCTTATTATTACATAAGAGGCTGCTAAAATGCATATATGGGGCTGCTAGATTTCCCTTATTTTAAAGAGTTTTGTTATTCTTGCATACTATTCTGATTTAATTTGCTTTGCTTCAGAGTACCTGTTTTCTAAAGAATAACACAGGGCAACCAACACAGATGGGAAGAGGTGGGCAAATTCTGAGTGTCACTCAAATGGAGGTGCTAAGAGTCGCGGGGTAGTACAGAGGTCGCACTGAAGTACTGTACAGCCAAGCAACTAAACCCAGGAAACAGCTCTGCAGAACACACTTATATGCTCCCCCCACTTGCTATAGACTTAGAGCCTTTGGTGTCCTGGCCTCTGGGGATACCAATTAGAATAAATTGAGGCTGTAAATTTTATTAGATGAACACCTATCCAGTATGAACTGGCCCAGGACCCCAGATTATATGAGCTGGGTCAGTTAATCAGTCTCAGGTGCTAATGAGTTCTCCACTCCTGAGCACAAGCAGGATTCAAAGCAGATGTCAGAGTTGAAAGCTCATTATTCCATAACCATTTTTATAAGCCACTCAAGCTCCGCTTCCCACCCATCTTGGCTGGACATTATTAAAACAAAACAAAGGTTGCAGAGGAGGAAATCAGTTGCTGAAGACAAATTCTTCTAGGTTCAATAAAGCTCAGTGAGGTAACTGAACTCTGCTGGCTTTGTCCTGACCCCCAATTACTAAACACTGATAATGATCAAAAAGTAAGTGGCTGGTATTATTTAACAAACGGAAGGTCAGAAGCCCTGCTTTTCATCAAGGTCAGAGGCTACCATCACTGTCATTAAAGAGTATGAAAGTGATCTTTCCTGTGGATCAGGCTCCTCTAATACCCCACCCCATGACACACACACAAAATGGTCTCGGAGAGAGGCTTCAGGCTCTTACCTCCTTCTACTATCACAATACCCTCCTCCTCCATAACCACACACACATCCCATCTGTTTTAAAATTAAACTGAGGTCCTTTGGGTCTTAGAAGGCTGAGAGCAGGAAATGCTGGGCACTGTAGGATACAAAACTCTGGCAAACTGAAAAGGAACATTCAGATCAGCCTCTCCTTTAAAGAGACTATACAGTTGTCCCTTCACATTCGCTGGGGTTTGGTTCCAGGACTCCCCATGAATACCCAAATCCATGAATACTCAAGTCCCATTATATGCAATGGCATAGCAAAATGGTGTCCCTTATATAAGATAGCAAAATCAAGGTTTGCTTTTTGGATTATTATTTTTTTAAAGAATATTTTCAAGCCGTGAATACTTAAAACCGTGAATGCCAAATCCATGAATGTGGAGGGACAACTATAGAAGCCTCTCCATACAAAGGAGCAATGTCTTTCTCATACTACGTGTTTGTCACAGTACCTGCATCAGAACTAGAGAGATTGGGCGAAATACTTTTCATTATGCCTTCCCTGGCCCCCTAACTAGCCAGCACACTGACTGTATGAACCTGAGAATAATCTAAAAAGATACCTTTTCCAAATTCTGGAAGAGCTCCTCTAGCTGTGCTGTGACAAGCAGCAATTCTTCAACTACAGAATTAGGGACACTACACAATTGTCACAATATATGTTTGTAGTCACAAAGTATATTTTGAAGCAGAGCCTGGAAAAGTTACTTTTTGGACTGAAATTCCCAGCATTCCCAGTAGCCACGCTGGTTGCAAGGGAGGGGGTTTAGGAGCTGTAATTCAAGGAATAATTTTTCCGAACTTCTCTTCTGAGGGCACATAATACAGCAAACTTGCAGAAGCAAAACTGGTTTGGAAATCTGTTTGAGAATCCCTCTTATGCCACGTTGACTTCCATTGTAGAAAGCAGGCAGGATAGAAATGCATTCAGTAAAAATGGAGGGAGGATTCTGCACCAGGGGGGCAGATTCAAGTGTATACAGTACATATTGCAAGGTCCCGTGCTCCCTTGTCCTCTCACATACTACAGCTTTTCTCTCTTTCCAAGTTTGATCTGATTGGGCAAGCTATGGCTAAAGCTAACTGAAATGTCTCTAAGCTTTAGTTTACAAACCAATTTCAAAGAATAGTGTGGTGGCAACCCTGACTAGCTTGAACAATAGTTTTCTTGATTCAGACACTATAATTAGGCCAACCCTGAGGAAAAGATAGCATACAAGAAGGGAGTAGAAAGTGTATGCTCCCCATATAGTTGAGGTTATTGCTAATGGTCATCTGAATTGAGCCAGTATTTCTAACATACACAAGCTAGCTTACACAGTGGTATTTCAGAAGGCTTCACCACGTGTTTGTTTTTTTTTAAATGCTAATACCCTTCCTCCTTTCCCCGGAAAAAAAAATTCTAGCTCTCCCACTAAAAGCAAGTTATTGGAGGTAAGTAGAAAATCACCAAAGAACATGAGGTGAAAAGCTGTTTCAGAGATATTTGCTGCTTCCCTTCCCTCAGTAATGAAGCACATTGCTTCAACAATACTTTGATGGTTTGGGTCTGTGACGCTTTGTTATTTGGCAACATGACAATGTGCTAGGAACAAACTGTTTGTTTTATTAGCAACGCATCCTAGGAGTTACATCAAAAAAGGAGAACCATGCAAGTTTTGTAGAAATGGATACTAAGGCTTTATCAAACCAGCCTGCTGTCTTGCAGCAATCATGTTGTTTAAGCAAATAGAAACATACATGTATGGAAACAATTACTTTCACACCTCTCCAATAGCACTATGGTATCACTTTGGTGATACATGTTCTCACAATCAGTCTTCCACACTGCCTTGCTTGACCCCACCTTCCTACCCATGTCTGCCCTGCATAGTGCATGCTTGCTGTTTGTTTATTTTTATGCTGCAATTGCACAATGTTGATGCTTCTCACAAATGGAGGGTGCTGCCATAACTATGTACTGTAATTGTGGCATGCTGGTGACCTGCCATGGCAATGCAGTTGCACCATTATGGCAAATCAAATAAAAATAAAATAAAAACAGGGAATGGAGTAAAAACAGCATAGTTCCTGTACACCATGATGTCCTCTTTACCTAGACACCAGTAGTGGAGTGACTTCACCCAGCTTGGGGATAGGGATGGGGAGAGGAAGAGAGCCACACCCACACACATCACATGACTGCTGGAGTATACAAACTTAGTAGAACAAAATGATTGCACCAGAAACAATAGTTGAACAGCAGTGATATTGGAACCATTGTCAGTTTTTTTCCATCAATGAAAAGATTGATCCAATAACGATGGAAATGCAAAGCAACAACAGGAGAGTCATGACACTGTGTGATAAGAAAAGATCAAACATGGAACTAAGCCAGTGCAATCGTGCAACAAACCTATCATGTAATAAAGTCCTTTCTGTACAGTAACTAGCGTGTACAGTATAAAGCAGAGCTCAGCAAATGGGGCAGAAGACTATTTATGTCCCTGGTACAAACCTAAACACACACATATCTTAGAAAAGCTACTTTTTAAACATTCTAGTTCTCAGAATCCACAGACAGTATGGCCAGGCCTAAGAGAGTTGTCCAAAAAAGTAACTTTTCTGAGTTCTGTTACTTCCACACCCTCTTAACCACTGGTTTGTCTGACACCTCTCACTAAGACATTTCAGGCAAGATAGCATTATATGAAAATGTGCATAACTACGTGTAAAGTAACAAGTGTAAAATGTATTGCAGAATAGTATAATACATTTTTCTTTCTTTAGCATAGAAAGAAAACAAAGCACCTTTCTGTCATATCTTTCCATTCATTTGCTTTCTGGCCTTTTCAGTTATTCCCAGCATACTTCTTGCTTCGTTGTACAACTTCAAGTTTCTGCCTCATTTTTAGATTCCATAATCAGGCTTCCCATCGGTACGTCATCACTTACACCATGGCTTGTTCGGCTGCTTTCCTTTTCAAAGAAAGAGCCATTGTATACTTTAATACTTGGGTACAATCCCCTAAAGTACTCAATACCCACATGATACTTCTGCTGATTTCATTCCATTTAATCAGAGCTATTAACTAGATGCCCAAGTGTCCCCAATTTATTTTTCATTCTGTTGTGTTTTTTTTTTTAATCTATTTAGGCACTTAGATTTTCCATACTGTTTGAAACTTTTTTCTTCTATATCCAGTTATTTATTTGAATGCAGTGTTTCATTTAATTCTTCCCCGCGTTTATTCATTTGCAGTACCATCTAGTTTTATGTCTTTCAGTGCTCAGCTGTATGAATAACCGCAAAATTAGCCATGGCAGAAAAATGGTAACTCTGATGAGAAAACCTTCACAAAATTACTTTTTTTCACTACAACTCCAAGTTGTAGTGAAAAAGAGGATCTTTCCAGTCTGCTTTAGTTGTGGCAGGGAGTTGGACTAGATATCCCTTGCAGCCCCTTCCAGCTCTAAGATTCTATGAATCCCGCAGCCAGCGTGGGAGAGTCCAGGATATGTAGTTCCAAAAAAGTAACTTTTCCAAGTTATCAGAGTGCACTAGCTCCTTCTGAATGGAATGACCATAATAATTCAGACTACAATCCTATGCACACTTACCTGGGAGCAAGCCCCATTGAATTCACTGGGGCTTCCATTTGAGCAGAGTCTAATGGGGTTGCATACCCTTCAACTTTCCAACTGTCCCAATTTGGCAGGGGCAGTCCCAATTAATCCACTGTTGTCTCACGTTTTCAGAATTATTATGCATATTCAGCACATGAATTGTTGCATTTTTTATTCCACTATGTTTCAAACGTCATAGCATTTTTACAGGTACAACTGATCCGAGAAAACCCAAATGGTAGTCACCAATGGCTCCCCTTCATACTGCAGAGAAGTGACCAGTGGGGTGCCACAGGGTTCTGCCCTGGGTCCAGTGCTATTCAACATCTTTATCAATGACTTGGATGAGGGAATAGAGGGTATGTTTATAAAGTTTGCAGATGGCACCAAATTAGGAGGGGTAGCTAATACCCCAGAGGACAGGATCAGAATCCAAAATGACCTCAACAGATTAGAATACTGGGCCAATATTAACAAAATGAATTTCAACAGGGAGAAATGTAGGATGCTACACTTGGGCAGTAAAAATGAAATGCACAGATATAGGATGGGTGACACATGGCTTGAGGGCAGTACATGGGAAAAGGATCTAGAAGTTTTAGTGGACCAAAAGCTGAACATGAGTCAGCAGTGTGATGCAGCAGCTAACAAAGCCAATGCAATTCTAGGCTGCATTAATAGGAGTATAGTGTCTAGATCAACGGAAGTAATAGTGCCACTGTGGTCTGCTTTGGTCAGACCTCACCTGGAATACTGTGTCCAGTTCTGGGCACCACAATTCAGGCTGGAATGTGTCCAGAGGAGGGCAACCAGGATGGTGGGTGGTCTGGAAGCCATGCTGTATGAGGAGCAGCTTAGGGAGCTGGGCATGTTTAGTCTGGAGAAGAGCAGGCTGAGAGGGGACATGATAGCCATATTTAAATATTTGAATATTTAAATATGTCATACTGAGAATGGAGCCAGGTTGTTTTCTACAGCTCCAGAGACTAGGACACAGAGGAATGGGTTCAAACTAAAGGAAAAGAGATTCCACCTAAACATTAGGAAGGACTTCCTGACAGTAAGAGCTGTTCAGAAGTGGAATACACTGCCTCGTAGTGTGGTGGAGTCTCCTTCTTTGGAGGTTTTTAAGCAGAGGGTGGATGGCCACCTGTCAGGAATGACTTGATTGTGTATTCTTGTATGGCAGGGGGTTGGACTGGATGGCCCTTGATGTCTCTTCCAACTCTATGATTCTATGATTCTGTGAAAACCAATACAGAGGGGTTGTATATATGGTGAAAATACTCCTCATAGAATTCAAGGCTAATACAACTTGTCTTAATGAGATCCTGCATCAATCTGTGATATTCAGAAGGGGGGGGCAAAAACGTAAAAAAAAATTGCAGGAAAAGCCTTTGTGGCTTTTTCTGAAGTTTTTAAAAAGCCCCATGGGCAATGCTCATCCTCACTTGTTGGGACAACCAATTCACTTTGGTGAGCGGAAGTGGAAAGCTGATTGGTTGGACATGCACAGAGAGAGGAGCTTGCCAACAAGGCAAGTGTCCAAAATCACCATGTTGGATTTTCACTGTAGCGATTATGCACTGAGTTGATGAAATAGTTTTTTTCTTTCTGTTTTTTAAGCAGAATATCACACTTCTGCACCTTGGATATGCTTTTTTAAAAAAGAAAACTGTTCGGTGGCAGCATCAGGCAACAATAAAAACATGAGTAATTCACTTATGCCCACCATTTTGATTCACAGACATGCCCATTTGAACAATAAACATGGATAGCTTCGCATTCCTGCAATCTTGCCAAAAAATCATTAAGACAAATGAAAGCTGCTGTGAATTGGCATTAGTGCACATCAATCCACATTTTATTGTGTCGTACAGACAATTCCAGAATAATGTTTGAAGTGCTGTACTGGAAACAGGGAGAACCAATTTAAAATCTCTGGGCTTGTCTACATGAACGAGAAAAAACTGGACTGCTCCACAGTAACAGCAAGTCTCAGCAGCTGCAACCTGTCTTAATGGTTTTACAGCCCACATAAACTTCACATGCCTGTAGCTGAAACAGCAGCCACAGGTGGATTACTCGGGTTTTTAAATCTGCCCCCACTGAACTTTTTTTTTAAAAAAAACTATGTCTATGCTGTGCACAAGCAATAATCCACCTTTCCACAAAAAAAGAGAAAGATAGCATAAATCCCCATTTTATTGCCTTATCGATCACTCACTAAGGCGAAAATCCAACATGGCACCAGTAGGTGCTTGTCCTGTAACCCAGCTCTGCCCTCTGTGCTCGTCCAGCCAATCAGGTTTGCACTTTGTCTTGTATGGGGAAGCGATTCATGTCGAATTGCTTGTCTTAACAAGCGAAAATGCGCATATCACTGGAGCTTTGTTTAAAAGTCAGGAAAAAACACAAATGCTTTTCTTGCATAGTTTTTCCTCTTTTTGCCCCCCCCCCACGATATGATGAGACAATGCGGGATCCCATTAAGACAGCTCATTTTCTGAGTGAATTCTGTGAGGACTATTTTCACTCTATAGACAACCCCTCTGTGTGGTCATAGAACTTGCCATGTGACCTTGGGCCACCACTAGCAAACCTCAGTAAACCCTTACAGGGTGCTTGCTTTTTGCCCTCTGCCGCTCAGACCACTCACTCTCCCTGCCCTCCTACTCCCATCCTAACCTCACATCATGCCCTCACAATGCCTCTCTCCCTTTCTTTTTACACAATGCCACCGGCACTGTTCATTCCCCTTCCCCCCTACATCCTCCCTCAGCTCACACCCTTGCAATGCCTCTCTCACTTGCTTCTTGTACTACTGTCCGGAAAGCAGCTAGTTACCAGCAAAGTATAAGCAGCACTAGTCTGGGAAGGTAGCCAACTGTTAATTAGTTCACAGGAATGCAAACACAGTCAAAGATTTAGTCCAGTAACACAATCCAAAAGGTCAAAGGCTCATGGCAGGCAGTCAGAGTGGGTCCAAAACAGTCCATGGGTCAACAGGAGCAGGCAGCAGAGTAGTCAGGGACAGTCCAAGGTCTAAGCACGAGTCAAGGTAACAGAAATCAAGATAACCAGAATCCAGGCACCGAAGTCAGCAGGAGGCTTTCACCAGGAAGATCAGTTGATCTCTGAGAAAGCCTCCATTGCCTCTTCCAGCATATACAAAGCAATTAAGGCTTAGTCAAGTGTTTCTTAATGAGCAAGTTTTTTGCATAAAGTTTCAGAGACTTCCTTTGAGCTTCCTTTTGAGCTCGCTGCTGGATATACGATGGTGGAGGTATGCCCTCTCTTCTTCATCATCCTTATCTGAATCGGCAGGACTCTCTGCTGGGACTGATGCCAGCCCACTCGGACCAGGCTCTTCCTCTGGTTGAGCGTCTAGGTTGACAGGGTTCCCTGCTGGCAGAGGTGTAGATAAACCTGTGCCAGGGTCCCTAGGACCATTTCCTGCCATGTCCTCCTCCTCTGACTCTATAGCCTCATAGGGCATGACAACTACACCACTTGCATCATTCATCTCCCTTCCCTCCAACTCTCTTCCTTGCCTTACCTCACATCTTTGCAGTGTGTCCCTTTTGTCTCTTGCACTCTGCTGCTCACACCATTTACTTCCCTTTGCTCCTACTCCCTCCCTTGCATCATCTCAGACCTTTGCAGTGTGTTCCTCCCTTGCTTCTTAGACACTGCTACTGGCATTGCTCACTCCCCCTTCCCTTGTACTCCCTCCCTCATCTCACCCTTATATTTATCCCCCTGCCACTGTCACTGTTCACTCTTCCTTTCCTCCTACTCCCTCCATTGCCTCGCACCTTCACAATGTGTCTCTCCCTTGCTTTTTGCATTCTGCCTCTCCCACTGCTCACTCTCAATTCCCTCTTTCCCCCTCCATCACCTCATCTCATGTGCTCACAATACACCCTCCTCTTGCTTCTTGTACTTCACCGCTCCAGCCATTCACTTTCCCTTCCCTTGCACCTGAAAGGCAGAGGAGGACTTGCTTTCCATGGAACAATTTTACAGAAGAGTGCCTCCACATTTTGCCTGATATTATGACTCCTAAAGAGCTAGAGACTTATTTTTTAAAAAAATGAAAGCTTGGAATCCAGGCCAGATAATGGTCTAAATAAAGGTATCCCCCACTTTTTGACAACTTGTTTATCAATATTCCACTGTTTTGATAAATTATAGCCATGTGTTGAAAATATAGCATTCTTCATACACTCCCCCCACTTAGTAAGTTTAGGGAAATTCCTTGCATGCTTAAGTTCCTACCCTCTTCTCCTCAAACCATCTTAGCCATTTGTAGCTATGGGGTAACCACTGAGTCATTCATCACATGACCTCATGATTACAATGTTTTATTATGCTTTGTTCACTCTCTTGGGGAGAGAAGCCTCAAACACGAGGTTCTCCATCTTTTCCCTTTCTTTCCCTTACTTCCACTCATCTGACCCCCCATGCACAAAGAACACCCACATTCACCCTTTTTCTGAAGAATAAAGAAATATGGATGTTACTGCTGTAATACTTAGAAACGTCTGGTTTGTTTATCCTATCCTAACCTGAAACTCCCAGGATTGGGTGAGTTTACTACCCTGAAATCCTTTTAGCTAGTTAAGGACCTAGCCTTGCTTTCAAGATGTAGATTGCCATACCTTCAGTAAATGCTTTGATATGCATTTTTAAGCAACCGTCTTTATTGTCTTTGTCTGAGTGGCCTTAATGACTGGGTGATTCAGAATACTTACCAATGCTAATTGAGTCTGGTCTGCTTTGTGTCTTTGCTTAACTCTGCTTTACAGGAAATTTTTCTCAAGAAGATATTCCCAAAGGGTTTGCTCCCTGGACTCTTTAATAAATTTTTAATTTTTATGCTCATACACCCCAACACCATGTACCACACTTTCGAACCCTGGTCCACTCTTTCAACCTCAGTTGACTTAGCATGCTGGGGGTTTTCCCTCTCAGTCAACTTGGCACCATCTCATGTTAAGGCTTGCATTTGCAAGCTAAAAAAATACACTAGGTTCTCTCTCTCTGGCTTTTCTTCGCAAACGAAGATTCAGGAAGGACTCATCCCGCACTTTTTGCAAGTGCACTGATGACTAAAAAGGCCAATCCGAGATAAACAAGTTCAGTTGCAGAAAGCACAGCAGAAGGTCTCCTTGGGTGATGGTTCTGGGTTGTGATTCTTTTTGTGTTGTCGTTTCTCTTCAAGACTTGTTCGGTGTGAGTTCTCAAATAAGGCTGCAGCATTGTGGATAGTGCATCTCCATGCCTCCTGATGTGAGGCCATGGCGGACCATTGTTGGTGATCAATTTGGCCAAGCCTGAGATGTTGTTTCAGGGAGTCCTTGTATCACTTTTTTGGAGTGCCCCTCTTACGCTGACCCGTGGCAAGTTCACTGTAGAGCACTATTTTTGGGAGGCGATGGTCCTCCATTCTAGAAACGTGCCCTGCCCAGCGTAGATGTGTTCTCAATATCGTGGCCTCAATGCTGGTGATCCCTGCTTGCTCAAGGACAGCAACATTCGTCACATAGTCAGTCCAGTGTATATTTAGGATTGTATGGAGATTTTCAGACTACACTGTTATAGTGTTACTATTCCACTTTAACTGCTCTGGCTATCTCCTGTGGAATTCTGGGATTTGTAGTTTAGTGAGGCCTATGAGCTTTCTGGCTGAGAGTTGCAAATGCCCCTCCCTAAACTGCAAATCCCAGGATTCAACAGGAGGCAGCCATAGCAAATATAGTGGAATAGTAGCACTATAACAGTGTTGTCTGAAAATCTAGTATGTATACAGCACTGATGAAAGTGTTCGAGGACTGACAGGACTGCAGTCCCTAACCCGTCAGATAAGCGGGGGCTTCCTGTAGGTGCTGGGTGACATGCCTCAGATCCAGGTAAAATCCAGCCAAACCAGGAGTATGGCAACCCTACCTGAAAGATATTTTTTTTAATTATATGCTGAAGCCATTTGTTCTCTGTTATGGAGGGCTTCAGAGTAGCACTATGTTTATTCTTCTTAAAAGTAACTTTTCAAGCTCTGTGTTTTGAATATAGGACTGCACTCTTCCTGAATTTCCAAAATGCTGTTAGGATAGGTTAGTAAACCAAGACTGAATGATGGCCTGCACAGTGGTGTTTAGGGGTGTGCCCACATGACCAAATAGAAAACTAGTGTCCTTCCAACCAGCCCTGAGAGACCCAGTTCTATCATCAGGCAGTAATGTGCGAAAAGTGGCAACTTGTACCATTCACTAAACATGAAGGGTCTGTACCATGTCTACTGCACTTCATGCCTCATTTTGCGACTATGCTGCCTCCCCCACCTCCTCTCTTTCTCTGCACACTTGTGAAGTCCCTTATCATGTGACACTGGCTTCTCAAAGCATTCCAGGGGATGAAAGGGGAAGAAGCCTTGGGGGGCATGCTGACCCATCGCAGCTGCCGCCATTTTCCTGAGCCCGCACCATGTGACTAAGGTCCCCTGCATGTGACCAGCCTTAGCCCCATGCTGCAGGACTCCTTCCTGGACCCGGAAGGGTAAGGGCAACCAACAGTGGAGCAACAAGCTGGCCTGCCAGGAAGGGATCCTGTGGACATGCAGGACCCACTCCATTTTTTCCTGGTGGCAGCAAATTAAAGCAGGTGTTATTTTAGAATGCTGTATCAAGCCCTACCCTGGCCCTGTTTCTGTTCCAAGGGCCATAAGGATTGTCCAGGGGCAGAACTGGGCACACACCCTGTATCATCAGAACCCAAAGGGTAGTCACCAATGGCTCCTCTTCATCCTGGAGAGAAGTGACTAGTGGAGTGCCACAGAATTCTGTCCTAGGTCCAGTGCTATTCAACATCTTTATCAATGACTTGGATGAGGCAATAGAGGGCACTCTTATCAAATTTGTGAATGACACCAAATTAGGAGGGGTAGCTAATACCCCAGAGGACAGGATCAAAATTCAAACGACCGTAACAGATTAGAAAGCTGGGCCAAAACAAACAAAATGAATTTCAACAGGGAGAAATGTAGGATAATACACGTGGGCAGTAAAAATAAAATGCACAGATATAGGATGAGTGACACCTGGCTTCACAGCACTACATGTGAAAGGGATCTAGGCATCTTAGTGGACCACAAGCTGAACATGACTCAGCAGTGTGATGCAGCAGCTAAAAAAGCAAATGCAATTCTAGGCATCATCAATAGGAGTATAGTGTCTAGATCAAAGGAAGTAATAGTGCCACTCTATTCTGCCTTGGTCAGGCCTCACCTAGCATACTGTGTTCAGTTCTGGGCATCACAATTCAAGGATATTGACAAGTTAGAGCATGTCCAGAGGAAGGCAACCAAAATAGTGAAAGATCTGGAAGCCATGCCCTGTGAGGAACAGCTTAGAGAGCTGGGTATGTTTAGTCTGGAGAAGAAAAGGTTAAACGTGGACATGATAGCCATGTTTAAATATTTGAAGGGAAGCCATATTGAGGATGGAGCAAGCTTGTTTTTTGCTAGTCCAAAGACTAGGGACTTTATCAGACCAGCCTCTGAAAATGTCTCTTTCCCACCATATTCTAAAGCATTTCCCCCCAGCACATTAACCCTTTTTTCCACATACTGCTGTCTCTCTCTCTGGCTTTTCTTCGCAAATGAAGATTCAGGAAGGACTCATCCTGTGCTTTCTGCAAGCGCACTGATGACAAAAAAGGCCAATCCGAGATAAACAAGTCCGGTTGCAGAAAGCAGCATGAAAAAATAGCCCCAGCATTATTGAAGCATGAACACTAGCGCCATCTACTTCCACATTTGCTGGGACACGTGCTCTTGGTAGTTCTCGCACGAAGACGCAAGTGCCCTTAAATGTCAAAAAAACAGCTACAGTAAATTAAAACCCAAAATGTACACACAAGCACAGAAACACACTTACAAATTTCCAAGTAAACTGGGGAGGTTCATAAAAACAGCATCCCATACCTGACTTTCATGTTCTCACCTGGAAGTGTTCTGGCAGGGACCGCCCATTGATACTGGACTCAAAAGAGCACAATGGCACATGGTTTCAGATGCTGGCAAAACCATGAAAAAAAAGCACAGCAGATCTATTGACGGCTTGGGCCGTCAATAAAAAGGAACACCTTATTCACTACACTTATTCAAGGCAAAGCACAACATCATGCAGTATAGGCGCCCTTCCACAGTCATTAGGCATCATTATGACACCATAAAAGTCCTAGGGAGTTATCTAGATGGTGAAAAAAATCATCTCAGAATGCAAAGGGAATACCTTTTGTCCAGGTGAGCTCCTGCAGCAATTTGCCATATTCTGGGAACTGTAGTCCAAAAAGTAACATTTCCAAGCTCTGGCTACTGCAGAAAGCTTTGCCCTGTATCCAAAATCCAAATCCTTTCCTTTCTTTGCCTGCTGAAATTTGTCAAAACAAAAGAAACATGATCTACCTAGGTGGAAGAGACTGTTTAGGTTTTGGCTTAAAGCAAAGTTGGTCAAAGGACAGCCTTCCAGACGGTATTGCTCCAAATCCCAGCAACCTTACCCAGCATAGCTAATAGTGAGGAATGCTAGGAGATACAATCCAACAACATCTGAAGGGCCTTAGTTTCCCCATCTCTGGTTTAAACTAATTTAAACTGCTGAGTCTTAGGTTTGGGGGAGATAAGGGATATAAATAAAGATAAAGATGATGCTGATGATATGCTAAAAAAAAAAACCTTTCCAAAGAGTGTCATGGCACCTGAGAATTGTTTAATTCCTGCAGGATAGCTCCTTTTCACAAATAACGGACTTGACTTCAAAATATTCTTATTCAATTATCATGCAGATCCAGCATTATGAGCATGCTTAGTCAAAATTAAGATGGCAGTTTTTCACACTCTATCTTGTTTGTATCCAAAATATCATTTCCTCTCATAATTCTTCAACTGGCTTGTGGCATCCAAAAGAAGAACATTTTGATGTCCCTACTGTCAATCCCTATACATTCTTGCTGAAGGACAGTACTTCTCCTTCCAGACCACCATAACCACAAACCCTGACCCTTCCCCACCCCATGTGCCCAGTGACTTTTAGGATGCCATCATAATTTTTCCTACCCATGGGGAAAACATGGTGGACAGTAGAAAATAGTGGAAACTCAAAATCAGACATAGGGCATCTAGGACATTAAAACCACAAGCAGCCCACATGAAAAAGGGACTTCAACTGGACCTACAAGGAGCATAGTGCTGATCATAATTTTGGACTTGGAGCTTCTGCATATTACTTTTTTGGATGCAGTTCCCAGAATTCCAGTGGCTATGCTGGCTGAGGGATCCTGGGATTTGTAGCCCCCAAAAAGGTACATTTATAAGCTGTTTCTCCTTGATCCCATTCAGACACTGATGTACTTAACTCCAATCACATGCTGAGAAGCTGGAATCTGGGTTGATCTAAAGTGGGGAAAAGGCCACCGAAAGCTTCTGGAGCTTGAAAGAGGCATGAGTAACCAAAAAAAAAAAAAAATCCAGGAAGAAAGCTAAGTAAGCTGAGATGTATAAATGGATAATGTGGAGCACTGTGGCCTTTTGCTTCATACTTTGGGGAGACTTCCACTTTCACCCCGATGCTGTCACCAACCTTTATGCAAGTGTGGCTGATATTATGTAACCGATATAGGATGTTCCTCCCCTCTGTCCCTTTTGCACAAAGGTACAAATTTGTTCATGAATCAATGTAAGCTTCATGGAGAGGGTAGCAGACTCTTGCCCCCAAAAAATGAAATATAAAAGTGAGGAGGGAGCAAAGGAGAGTTTAAGCCAAAGAGAAGACCAGAAAAAAACAAGGAAACAAGCAAGCACTATCAGCTCCAGTTGTGCTAAATCAAGAGTCCTGATCCAATGAAGAAGGAATTCCTGCCCAGCAAGCTTTCTGAACACATTCTTGTGCACCATCATGAGATGATAAGAAAAATCCAGGCCCTCCTTCTACCTTTCCATCTGAAGAATAGTGGGGCAGCTACACAATTTGCTGAAAGAGGCAACTTAGGTTGAAGAAGCTATAACTGTTCAATAATTATATTTAGTGTTGTGGTTGGAGCCTTGTAGACAATAGAAGTGCATTCTAGGAGAGCCCAGTGGAAATTTGCAATGCATTGTAGTGTCATTTGGTGAGACAATATATAATACTCACATCTAGTAAAACTGTTGTACCTTTTCCTTTTGTGAGTTGAGCCCTTTTTTCTAACGCAGACTTGGAAAAGGCTACTTTTGGGGACTATTACTCTTCTGGAAGTTGCAGTCTGCAAGTGTAACTTTCCCAACCTCTGTTCCTAAGCTCATGGTCTGTTAAACCCTGGCAGACCCTCACACTAATCACTACAGTCTTTATACATTAACTAGCTGTACCTGGCAAACATACACTGTTAAAAACTCCCCAAAAAATGCCAGGTAGACCTCATGACAACCATGTAAGGTAGGCTGGTGGATTTTTAAATTCCTCCTCCCCCTTCTCAGCATTCCACACTTTTCCCAGAACTGCTGAGGGTGACTCACTCTGTTGACCTGATGCTGCTGCTGCCAGTTGACTGCCTGGGTCCTGTCGCAGGTGGCCCATCACTGGCTGTCTGGATCCCATCACAGCAGTAGCGTCCTGCCACTGCTGCCACAAGTTGACTGCATGGGCCCCATCACAGGCAGCCCATCACTGCCACCGCCACTGCCAGATGACTATCTGGATCCCATCACAGCAGCATCCTACCACCACTGCTGCCACTACCAGTTGAATGTCTGGGTCCTGTCTGGGTCCTGCATCACGCCACCTCTGCCTCCATCAGTTGACTGCCTGGGTCCCAATCTGGGCCACAGATTGAGTAGCAGGAGTGGGTTGTGAGGTGGAGAGGGACTTTGCATGTCAATAGTAATTGGTTGGGTGTGTTTCCTGAGCAACCAATCAGCACACTGGGGAAGGCAACAGACCCAAGAGTTTTATATGTATGATTGCCCCAATCTCAGACACACATTTACCCAGAAGTAAACCCATTTAACAAGCAAGATTGGAAAACATTTTGCCCAGCAAGAAGTCCAACCATAATGCCAGCCATGCAGTCTAAAATCCCCCCAAGGTCAGGGATGCTGACAGACAAAGTAACAACAGACCCAAACATGTCTTATGTATTATAAGTAAAGGCAAGAGCATATCAGAGAGGGTGGACGGGACCACAGCCCAAGTTCTTCTATAGCCACACCCTGGGGGGCATCCTATATGATCTCCAAGACAATGGAGAGAAAGAATCTGATCAATGCAGGCCCAAGTAATCCAGTAAGAACCAGTACTTGGGCATTACCACCAGGAAGCTGAGTCATGGCCTAGCTCACCTGTGGGTCATAGGACTGTATGCCTGAGGGCAGGGAATATTTGTAAGCTTGAGAGCAGGGAACTGTTTTGTTGTTCTTTTTCTTGTAAAGCGGCATGTACATTGATGGTGCTATAGAAATAAAAGATGATGATGATGATGATGATGATGATGGATGATAGGCTCTGTCCATGTGCTTACAAGATGAGCCAGAAAACATGGCACCTCAAATCCACATCTCACTACCAATCATGGAGAACCACCACTTTCCAGGGGTTATGTGGACCATTTAAACAGGTTGAAGGCTGCAATCCTATGCACATTTACAAAGGAGGAAGCTCATTTGAACTTAGTGGAATTTACTTCTGATTAAACATGCATAGGATTAACTTCTCTGTTCTGCCTGATGTTCTTTGCATAGGATGTTACATGATCAGCTGTTGGAGTCTCCTATCAAGTTCATGGATGTCTGTGTATTTTGTTTATTTGATAAGCTTCCCTCACAGCCTCTAGATCTCTGTGCTATTGGGAAATCTGAAATATAATTGGTTTTCCAGAAAAAGAGGTGTGTCCAAGTGCTTCTCTTTGTCTGGAAACTATCATGAGGTTCTGCCCAGTCATCATGATACCTTTTTAGAGACAGGAACTACACTGCAGGGTTCCTGTATATTTTGTTTGTAAACATGTAATTTTTAGTCATTTTTACTAATTTAGACTTCACTTATTATGCTGCTGATGTTCTGTGAGAAATACTCTGAGACTGTGAGTGAAGATGTTTTTAAACTTTTAGACTACTTTTAAGTGTTTCTGGGTCCTTTTTATGCTAGAAATATAACTTGGGGAAATACTGGTGGTGGTTATCTTAAGCTTGCATGCTGGAATCAATACTCATCTGCTGCATATGTATTTTAAACAGAGAAACTCTGCTGGTTTACTGTGCTTTCTAAGGAGATTAAATGCCATCTGTTTATGGCTGCCTATCTTGTAAGGTGCTTCCAGTAAAGCACAGAGGAGAACATTGCTAAATGTTCAGTACTCCCAATATGTGCAGCTCCCATGTGATAAAATATAAGTGGCAACATCTCTGGGAAGAACTTTGCAGATTGATCCATCTCATCCAGATTCATCATTGGATCTTTTGGGAAGGAAGGGCTTCTTGTTTCAGTTGAGCCTTACTTGACTAAAAAATCTGCCTGAGCTTTTGGTACGAAGTTGTTGAGTCTCCCCATTACTTTGGCCTTTGGCCCTGACTTATTCTCTGGTCATGACTACTAACTTGACTCATGGATTCTAGCTCTCATCTCCCGGCTCACCTCAGACTGCTGAGCCCATGACCAAGACCTGACAACTGCCTGAGCTGCCTCTGCTTGAGACAGGAAGGCAGGAGACAAAAATTCCTAATAAATAAGAATACTCTCTACATATCCTACTGTAGCTGAATTATGGGAGCAGAATTAGTTGTCTAACCACACAGCAGGGCCAACCCAAATCAAAACAAGCACCTCTCCACTTCCCTGGCAGCAAAAGTACAATAATAATACAGTCAGCCCTCCATATCCATGGATTGTGGATCCATGGATTGATCCATCCACAGACCATCAGGTCTAACCCCCTGCTCAATGCAGCATGTCCATCTAGAACAAAGTTTAACTAAATGGTGTCCGGAGAGGCCATGCAGTTTCCTAAAATATTTTAACAGGTGAACTCTTACATGGACTCAAGATAGCCCAACTTCCAGTCTTAAATGTGCAGCAGGAGTACCCTGGGAAAGACCCAAAATTGTCCTTTGCCCTGAAATGTTTTAAGGGCAGGGGCTATTAGTTGGCTACCCTGCTTTAACTAATAACTAATGGAGTGAAGCAAGGTTGTGTTCTTGCTCCAACTTTATTTACAATCTTCTTCAGCATGAAGCTCCAAATGGGTTACGGCAGAGCTCGAAGAAGGAGATGGCATCTATATGCATAACCGTATTGATGGTAGCTTTTTTAACTTAAGCCGTCTGAGGGCTCGCACTAAGGCTCTAAACTATCTAGTCCATGAGCTGATCTTTGCTTATGATGCTACCCTTGTTGCCCACACAGAAGCAGCTCTGCAGCGCCTAACATCCTGCTTCGCAACAGCTGCAGAGCTGTTTGGGCTGGAAGTCAACCTGAAGAAAATGGAAGTTCTTTACCAGCCTGCACCACAGGACAAACACCACCATCCCCACACTGCCATTGGCAAATCTATGCTTAAGTCCATTCAGCAGTTCACCTACCTGGGAAGCATCATCTCCTCAGATGCCAAGATTGACAAAGAGATCGATCACACATTAGCAAAGGCATATAGCGCATTTGGAAGACTTTACAAAAGAGTCTGGAGTAATAAACACCTGAGGCGAAGCACAAAAATCAATGTATATAGAGCCATTGTACTGTCTATTCTCCTTTACAGGTCTGAAACATGGGTCAGCTATCGCCACCACTTACGACTCTTCGAATGCTTTCATCAGCGCTTTATACGCACAATCCTAAATATACACTGGACTGACTATGTGATGAATGTTGCTGTCCTTGAGCAAGCAGGGATCACCAGCATTGAGGCCATGATATTGAGAACACAGCTGCGCTGGGCAGGGCACGTTTCTAGGATGGAGGACCATCGCCTCCCAAAAATACTACTCTACGGTGAACTGGCCACAGGTCAGCATAAGAGATGTGCTCCAAAAAAGTGATACAAGGACTCCCTGAAACAACTTCTCAGGCTCGGCCAAACTGATCACCAACAATGGTCCACCATGGCCTCACATAGGGAGGCATGGAGACGCACTATCCACAATGCTGCAGCCTTATTTGAGAACTCTCACCAAACAAGTCTTGAAGAGAAACAACGCAGAAAGAATCACAACCTGGAAACCTCACCCAAGGAGACCTTCTGCTGTGCTTTCTGCAACCGGACTTATTTATCTCGGATTGGCCTTTTTAGTCATCAGCGCACTTGCAGAAAGTGCGGGATTAATCCTTCCTGAATCTTTGTTTATGAAGAAAAGCCAGAGAGAGAGAGAGAGAGAGAGAGATTAGTTGGTCATCCTGCTTTAAGATGAACCTTCTAGGCCAGGGATCCTTGAAATAGAAAGCCAAGGTATTTGAAGGAAAGGCATTGTTCCAGTTGCTGTATATTAACAAACCATCTACACTTACTTCTGCTTCTGCCAAAAACCATAATTTCAGTTTTGTTTTGTCATAGTTAATTCTTATTTTTTCCTTTGCACAGTAGTCAGCCAGTTCCCCATCATCCTCCTAAGCCTAACCTCAGTGCAGGACGTAAGTACCATGTCATCTGCATATAACTTCAGATTGTAGTCAAGATGCCAAAAGCTATTAAGGAGGAAGAACACACAGGCTAGGAGAGGATGCAGCACTTTGTGTTTGCCTGAGCTTAGTGGGAAGGGCAAAATTCCACCGCTTCCTCTCCTCTCCCTGTGATGAGTTAATTTTGAATGCAAACTACTTTCACACTTCAAACTCAGTTTGCAATGTTGAATAAGCTGAGGATGAAGGGGAGGGAGGAGTGGAGGAGGAGAGAGAAACTGGGATGTTTTAAAAGCAGGTGAAAAGGTGACATGACAAAAGATTTATCTGGACTGTCCCTGCCAAATCAGGACCATTGGAGGGTATGCCAGCCTAAATGAAAGAGATTTTCTTTGCCCTTCAAAACTCTCCAGGGAACCCCCTGGAAAGGATTCATTGGGCTGAATGATCTGGGTGTTCTAAGACTTGTATTTGCAAACACTGGAATAATTGTTTCAACAATGTGGAAGCAATTAATTGTTCCTTTTTCCTTTTATGCCAAATGCAGTTGTGCCAGCTTAACATCTGGTACTCTTTGTAGCAAAAAGATGGCTCATCTCTGAAGTAACCAACTTTTGTTCACAGCTCTGTGCAATACATGAAAGATGAGTTAATGCTTTTTGCCTTTTAAAAGGACGTTTAAAAGGTTTTCAACCTGGTTTGTGTTAGATCAGCATTCCCTAGCTCTCCATACTATAATCACCCATCACCTCCACCCACCATGGCCAGCTGGCATGGGCCTCATCCCCACTGCGCTAAATAAAGCTGGTTTTGAGGCCCTCAAACTCCCACCCACCCACCACACACACCCACACACTGCCCTCGTACTGACAAAAAGAATAATTGCCACACCTTGGAAAATACTTATTTTTTAAAACCAGAAATGGAGCCACATCAGACTTGGGGTCTTCAATTTTTGACATGTTTAGCAAAGGGCCCCTGGAGTAGAAATGTAGCTCCCAGATCTGCCATCCTTGTTCTAAACTAACACCACTACTTTGGGGAGAACATAAAGAGTTTCTAAAGCTTTTTCCCTTAAAAAATATTGCCTCTCTTCTCTCTATGCTGGCTGGGGATGACTTGCTGGATGTCCCATGTACTCTGCTACTTGGCCCATCCAGCAAGTTGAAGATATAGGGCTAGATTAAAACAGGGGTGGGAATCATGAGGCCCTCCAGATGTTGTTGGATTGCAACTCCCAACATTCCATGCCATGGGCTATGCACACCATGCCTTGTAGATGTTGCTGCTTCACAGCATCTGGAAGCAAATGATTCTCACCCCTAGGTGAAAAGTACACAATACTGAATGACTTAAGTTGCTGATTGAAAGAAATTCTTGTCATGGAGCAAATCAGTCTCAAACAAGTCTAGATACTTCTAATGTTTGGGGAAAGGGGTTCTTAGTAGGTATAACCTACAGCCTGAGCAGGGGGGATGCCTCACTCCAATGTAGCAGGGTAATGTACCCCCACATACATTCAACACATGAGCTACCGTGATTCTAAAACATGTTGAGAAAAGGTTTAAAAAGTTGAATGACTCCTTGTGGTGAGATAATTTCTTTAGCTCAAGGATCAGAGCCTTATCACTCTACACTGTTATAGCACTATTATTCCACTTTAACTGCAATGACTGCCTGCTGTGGAATCCTGGGATTTGCAGTTTAGGGAGGGGCATTTAGCATTCTCAACCAGAGAGTTCTTAGGCCTCACTAAACTACAAAGCCCAGAATTCCACAGGAGGCAACCTCAGCAGTTAAAATGGAACAACAGTGCTATAACAGTGTAGTGCAATAAGGCTGTTAGTTATGGAAGCAAGCCTTCTAAAGAATGTAGAGGTTGTCTATATGTCAATAATACTCCTCATAGAATTCAAGAATACGGTTTGTCTTAATGAGATCATGCATCAATCTGCTATATTTGGAAGGAGGGGGGCCAAAAACACCAAAAATGTCACAGGAAAGCCTTCATGGCTTTTCCTGAAGTTTTTAAAAAGTTCCACAGGGAATGCACATTCTCACTCGTTAGGACAACCAATTCACATTGGTGTGCATTGCCCATGAGAGCAGAAATGCAAGGCTGATTGGTTGGCTGTGCACAGGGGGAGGAAATTGTAACAAGGCAAGCGCCTGAAACCACCATGTTGGATTTTTGCCGCAACAATCGTGAGCAATGGCAAGAAAATAGCCTTTTTGGGGTTTGGGGAGGGCATTTAGTGTTTTTTTTTAACTGTTCAGCAATGGCAACCCGAGGTAAATAACAATGTGAGTAGTTCACTCACGCCCATCATCTTGATTCTCACACATGCCTGCTGGAACAGCGAAAGCAGAGAGCTTCACATGCCTATCATCTTAAAAAAAAAAACAACATTAAGACAAATAGAAGCTGCTGCAAATTGGCATTACTGTGCACCAATCCACATTTTATTGCTTCATATAGACAAGCCCTGTCTCAAGGCTCATCTACACCAGCCAGGATACACCAGCTCTCTGCCAGCATACCCTGGCTGTGGAGGTGGGCCCTTCTGCCCCCATTACCTGAAGAGAATGGGCCAGAGTCCACACCAGCCTGTTGCTGCTGCAGCAGCTGCCATTTTCCCTGGTCTGCCAAGTTTGGGCAGCCAGCCGCACCATGTGACAAACCCCCTGCACATGACCGGACCTAGCAGAGTAAGGGCAACCAGCAATGGCAGCAGCGAGGGCTGGCCAGCTGGGACAGGCTCCCATAGACACACGGGGCTAGATTCATCCAGTCCTGATGGGAATGCATTAAACTGGGCATTTTTAAAAAAACATGGTAAAGAGCCCCACCTCGGCTTGTCCCTGTTCCAGCCCCATATCTGCCCTGGGGATGGTGAGGATTGCCTGGGAGCAGAAGAGGACAAAAGCCCTGTGTCATCTGGACTGCAGGGCTCTGGGACAGAGGCAAATCAGGGTATTTGGTCAGTGTAGACAAGCCCTCAGAGACATGCACAAGAGAACTTGGATTTTTTTTTTCTTGAACCCCTTCCCAGAATGTGTCCTGATTGGCTTAAGAATCAAAGTGGCAATCCATACCTCAATGGCAAAGCAATTTGCAATTGCATTGCAATTGAAGGATAGGTGGGAAAACCATAATTTCCCACAAGTTACATGTAATCCTTTTCTCCCCACAGGTGGCTTGTGGATTGACAACACGGGGCACCTCCCCCTACCATTTTGAGAGCGGATGCCCCTCTGATCCCCAAAATGCCCTACTGAGTTTTTTCATCTGCTTACAATGCCTGTAACTGAAGACAAGAGGGGACTATTAACAGCTGAGCCTGTGAGTTTAATATGTTTAGGTGCTTGGACAACCATTTCTTGACCCAGAGAGTAGAGAAATTGCATGAGCTGGCAACACAATATGGAAAAATAACTTTATTTGGAGTTTGGCCCCAGGATAGCAAGAACACAACAGCAGATTTCAGAGGGGAGAGGCTGTTGAAACTTTCGTAGTTTTATTCCTCATAAATTTTATTAGTTTAGCACATGGGTGGGCAACTTGTAGTCTTCCAGATGTTGTTGATCTGCACCTCCTTGCAGCCACAGCCACCACAACCAATGATGAAGGATGATTGGAGTGGCAGCCCAACATCTGGAGGGCCACACATTTCTCATCCCTGCTTTACAACAAGGACAAGAAGGCTGTGCATCTGATGACATTGGATGAGCACAGCAGATGACTAGAACCAGAACATCTGAAACATTTATCCTAACCCTGTTTGCTCAGAGGTTTGACAGTTGTGCATTCCAGAGTGAGTGCAGTGCTTGGAAAAGTTGCTTTTGGGGGGGGGGGTCTACAGCTCGAAAAGTAACTTATCCGAGTTCTCCAAATGAGTTTAGGATCGTACCCTTAAAGAAACACCACCATTTGACTTTGGCCAAGAAATGTGTTGCCTACATCAGTGGGTATATCTACACTGTAGAAATATTGAAATTTGACACCACTTTAACTGTCATGGCTCCTGGGATTTGTAGTTTTGTGAGGCACCAGCAATCTTTGGCAGAGAAGGCTACAGACCTTGTAAAACTACAAATTCCAGGATTCCATAGGATGGAGCTACAGCACTTAAAGTGGTGTCAAGCTGCATTATTTCAACAGTGTAGATACACAAAGTGGTGCTCTGTGGACCAACACTAGTCCACAAACCATTGGCTGGCAGTCCACAGCAATGTTTCCAGGAAATTGGGGTAATACACTTAATAATATGGCTCAAATACGTACTGGCTACTGGCACGTGGGGCAGGGTGGGTGGAATGTCAGTCCACCATCTCACATATCTTGAGAAGCATGGGTCTATATCATGCCATCTTGCAGGAGTACACTTGCTCTGGGGAAAATTTCTGGTGATACAGCTACAATTGCATAAGCGTACTCAAGTCCACAAAGCTGATGATTGCTCAAGCCAATGGTAACCTTGGTGGATGACTAGTGGGTCCTGTAACCTATAAAGCCTGCCTTGTAAACATTCCTAGACTCTTACATCCTTTGTCCTCATAAGTATGTCAAGCAGGTAATTCCTCTCATGCAAAAGTTAGGCATTCACTTAGAAAAGAGCCTCCAAAAGTCACTTTTTAAGACTACAACTCCCAGTGGTACTCCCCTAGAATTACAGCTCCTAGAAACCCAAGCCCAGTTTGTGGCCATGCAGCCTGGGGAATTCTGGGAATTGTCATCTGAAGACATACCTTTTCCAAGCAGCTCTTCTAGGGCAAGAGAACTCAGTTTGTGATTTTTTAAAATTGCCCTTTGGGAAGATGCATGAAGCAAATCATTGACAACAGTAATGATGACATCACTTCTTTTCTCTTCTTTTTCCATTGTTCCAATCAAACAATCATTTAGTTCAGCAGCATCCTGGGGGATGACAGCAGGAGTGAGGTGGTTTGCTCTTTTATATCTGAAGAATAGATGGGTTTTTTAAAAAAATCTGCTCACTCTTCATAGCTCCCTATTACTCCAGGTCATTGACCTTTTAAAACACATCTGGGCTGGCCAGAAGGAGCCTATGTACGATGAACAGATGTGTAGCCTATTAGAGAGACTTTTATATGGACTGAATGTTTCATTGTGGTGATGGGGAGATAGTAAATTAAAAGGTTTAGAAAGGGTGGCTGAGACAGCAGCCTTCAGGAAATTCAGACTAGGACAATATGTCTTAGAAATGATCCCAGCATAGAAAAGCTTAGTAAATACTGCCCTCTTGCTACATAAATAGAATTACAGCACATACATTGCTCATCCTGTGTAAAGAAAATGAGTAACAATTGTTATTCAGTAAGGACTTTATCAGACAACCCTCTACAAATGTTCTTTTGGCAACATATTTAGATCCATTTTTCTGCCGGAAAAAGAACCTTCCTACCAGACCTTACCTTGAGTTGCATCAAAAGGCAGCCCCATCACCGATGGAGAGTGACCGGAGCTCCATTCACGTCCGCACTCGTGATCTCACCGATTCTCACAAGAAGATGCAAGCGTGGTAAATTTGAAAAAATACATTAAAACAAAGACACAAAAAGTACACACAAGCACAGAAACATATTTTACAACTTAAAAGTGAACTGGGAAGGTTCATAAAAAAAAGTACCCCCTACCTGGCTGTCACAATCTCACCTGGAAGTGTTCTGCCATTGATGCTGAGCATAATGGCGCGAGGTTTCAAACACTGGCAATACCAGCAAAAAAGCACCAGAGGAGATCTATTGATGGCTTTGCCCGTCAATAAAAAGGAATGGCTTTTTGACAAGACAAAATTGTGAAAGGATGACATCATCTTATATGCATGTCCTTTCTCATTAATTTGGTGTTGTTGTGACACCATATTTGCTGCATCTGATAAAGTCCTAAATCTCATACTTGAAGACATCTAGATCACAGTATCAATTTGCCAGTCTTTGCAGAATTAGACAGCAGCAAATATTTGTGGAGGGTCCCCCCCCCGGTATCAAAAATGTGTACACGGGCACAGAAGCATGCAATAAAAAGTACACTCCTAGAAGGCAGTGGGTAGAGTGGACTTGAATCTGACACATTTTTTAAAGCCAGAAAGGAAAGGAAGCAGAATTAGGTTCTTCTTCCACTTGCAGGTGAAAAAATACAGTTGTCCCTTCACATTTGCTGGGGTTTGGTTCCAGAACCCCCCGTGAATACTCAAATCCATAAATACTCAAGTCCCATTATATGCAATGGCACAGCAAAATGGTGTCCCTTATATAAGATGGCAAAATCAAGGTTTGCTTGTTGGATTATTATTTTTTAAAGAATATTTTCAAGCCGCGAATACTTAAATCCATGGATACTAAATCTGTGGATATGGAGGGACAACTGTAATGTTGCCTAAGTGCAAGTAGGAAAAGAAAGAAAAGCAATAGTAATGTAAGATTGTGAGAACTGAAACCCAACAACACAAACCCAACAACACAATCTCCAAGCTAGATCTAAAAGAAGACCTGGTAGTATATATAAGTAACTAAGATTACAATTCTATGTACACTTAATTGCAAGTAAAGTACCAATAAGGCTTAATTCCAAAAGTTACTTGGGGGGAGGGCTGTAACTCTCAGAATTCCCCAGCAGATGAAGAATTCTGGGAGCTGTAATTTTTCCAAGTTCTGCTTAAATCTCAGTAAACATGTATAGGATTGCACTGTAAAACTTTATAGGTCAGTTGAAATCTGGATGGAAAGAGGGATGTGTGGAGTGGATCAAAGTGGAGTCAAGGGGCTTTCTACACAAGCCAGGATACGTCGGCTCCCCGACAGCGTATCTTGGCTGCCGAGCTGGCCCGTCCTTCTCGTTACCTTGACAAAACGGACAGAATGGGGCAAATGCCCTGCGTTGTATGGACTGCAGGGCTCTGAGACAGGGGCAAGCTGGGGTATTTAGCCCATGTAGATAAGGCTGAGGAGAATAAAAAATAACAGTTTTACCTTTTGGTTACACATGTACTGCTGTAAGTTGACAAAGATTTTACCTTTTAAAAAAACTACTACTATTCCATCTGTATTTTAATACTATAACTCATTTAATTCTGATATCTACAATTTATTGCTTTTAATTATATTTGCTTTTTAATAACACTGGAAGTCTGGGAGAAAGAGGGGGTACAAATCTAATAAATTTCTTTTAAATACCTTTTAGAGTACCTCTGTACACTGAAGCTGTTTCTCATGACTGGGTCAAGGAAAGGAGCCTTGACCCTGTCATGAGAAACAGCTTCAGTGTACAGAGGTACTCTAAAAGGTATTTAAACAGTCTGAACAGCAGACTTTTGTTTTTTAGGGTGGTGAGAGTTGTCTAATCCCTTTGCAAAATTACAGATATCAAGATTCCTTGGAAGGGAGGGAAGCAGCCCAACCAACTTAAGTATAGATTAGAATACAGACCCTCCTCTAAGAAAATTAATTGCTTTGTGTGGTTGACAGGAAGAGAGCTTTGTAAAACTATTTTTTGTACTGAAACCTGCAGAAAGGCCATGCTGCCTACTGCATAGACTCCTGGGGTTGTAGTCCAAAAAAAAGTAACTTTTCAAAGCTCTAGACACAAGTAAAAGAATTATCTGAATTGAGTTAGATAAACCAGGTTGCAGAGAAGGATCTGGAAGAGTAACAGGCTTGACTGAGGGAGTCCAGCAGTCAAAGGTCACACAGCTGCTATGTCTGGCTCATGCACATAGGTACTTCAGAGGTCAAGGGACCATCTTAGTTCCAGGAACAAGCTACAGCATCAAGACAAGGGACAAACTGTGCTGAATTTCTACTTGTCTTCACAACATTACCTTTTTAATAGGGCTCTCCTAATCATCTCTATAAATCTTATGCAGGCCTATAAATCATTAAGGGGCAAAAAACTGCTCCCCAAAGGAATTGTGTTTATTGTTTCACTACACTGACTGTCTCCTGTGAAAATATTCGTGTATTTACCTCCAAGATATACAGAGATTTCTGCCAAGTAATCTTCTCCCTGAATGATTGTGATCACATCTGCCTGAGCTGGAAAAGACTATTCTAAATAAAAAAAACTGAAAAGAAATTGTCTTTCTTGATCCAATAGTGCAGAATGTAAGTTGCTGGGCCACCATACAAAAATAAAGAACTAAATAAAGTAATATTCTACAGGAGCCAGCATGACATAGTGGTATGAGTGCTGGGCTACAATTCTGGAGACCAGGGTATGAATCTCTGCTTGGCCATGAAAACCCACTGGGTGACCTTGAGCAAGACACACACTTTCAGCCTCAGAAAACCTTGTGTTAGGGTCACCTTTGTTGTTGTTAACTGTCTTTGAGTCGACTTTGACTCATGGCAACCCTGTGAATGAGACATATCCAAGACCCCCTGTCCTCAACTGCTCTGCCTAGGTCCTGTAGGCTCAGGGCTGTAGCCTCCTTGAACTTGGATGATGCCTTCCTGGAACAGATGACCATACATTCAGAAAGGAGAGATGAGGTAGTAATGGAGGGTTTCAACTATCCTGATATTTGTTAGAAGTCCAACTCTGCCAAAAATTTAAGGTCCAACAAATTCCTCACTTGCTATGTAGACAATTTCATAGTCCAGAGGTGGAAGAGGCAACTATGGGATCAGCTATTTTAGATCTGATCCTAACCAATAGTGAGGACCTAGTTAATGGGGTAGAAGTGGCAGGATCCTTAGGTGGGAGTGGTCATGTTCTCCTGGAGTTTGTTATACAGCAAAAAGAGGAAGCTAAGCATAGTCACATACACATACTAGACTTCAAGAAAGCTGATTTCAATAAATTTAGGGAAATACTGGAGGTGATTCCCTAGTCAGAAATGCTAAAAGAGAAGGGGAGTTATGGGGGATGGGAGTGTCTTAAAAGTGAGATATTGAAGGTACAATTTCAAACAGTTCCAATGAGGAGGAAAAATGGGAGGTGCCTAAAGAAACCAGGATGGATGTCTAAAGAACTTTCTACTGATTTAAGATTTAAAAGGGACATGTAGAAGAAATGGAAAAAGGGGAAATCATCAAAGAAGAATTCAAACAAATAGCCAGTTCATGTAGAGAGAAAGTCAGAAAAGCTAGAGCACAGAAAGAGCTCAGGCTTCCTAAAGAGGTTAAAAACAATAAAAAGGGCGTTTTTAGTTATGACCATAGCAAAAGGAAGAACAAGGAAATGGTAGGGCCATGTATGGAGAAGATGGCCAAATGCTAACGGGACAGAGAAAAGGCGGAACTACTCAACACCGTCTTTGCTTTGGTCTTCTCCCAAAAGGAGAACAGTGCTCAACCTGGGGGAAATGGAGCAGATGATATAGTAGGAGAAATGCAGCACAGAATGGGTAAAGAGATAATATAGCAATAGCTGGCTACTCTAAATTAATTCAAGTTTCCAGGGCCAGATGAACTACAACCAAGGGTATTAAAAGAAGTGGCAGAAGTAATCTCAGAACCACTGTCAATAATTTTTTAAAATTCCTGGAGAACAAGAGAGATCCCAGCAGACTGGAGGTCAAATGTTGTTCCCCATCTTCAAAGTGGGGGAGGGGGGAACAGGGCCCAAATCATTACCACCCAGACAGCCTGACATCAATACCAGGAAATTTTTTAGAGCAGATCATTAAACAGACAGTCTGTAAGTACTTAGAAAGGAATACAGAGATCACTAAAAGTCAACATGAATTTCTCAAAAACAAGTCATGCCAGACTATCTTATTCTTTTTTTAAAGAGTCATAAGCTTAAGCAAAAAGAAATTCCAACTATAGATGAATGGATGTTAAAGCTACAGGAGGTGGCCCGACTAGAACAACTTACATGTTGGATACGATCTCAATCTTTAGATAAATTTAGAAAAGACTGGGAGAATTTGATCGTATTCTGGAAATCGGACTGGAGTATCCACACAACAACTTGGTTTACAGATTGAACCGTAGTGGTTTTAAAATTAGAAACAAGGAGAAAATACTAGGATTTTTTTTCTTTTTTCTCCTTTCTTTTATTTTCTGTGCTACCTTTTGGAGGGAGATATAGGAAGAAATATAATTTAGAGATGTAGAATGTAGAATGGATATGTTTCTGTATCATTAATTTATTTGTAATAACACAAATTAAATGTTATGTAAGAAAGTTTAAAAGTATGTTAAAATCAAGTTCAGTGTACAGCTGGGAAGGAAGTCGCTTGGATGATTATGTATGGTTTTATGTGTTTGGAGACTTAACTTAAAAATAATAAAAATAATAAAATAAAAATAAAGAGTCATAAGCTTGGTATATGAAGGGAATGTTGTGGATGTAGCATATCTTGATTTCAGTAAGGCCTACTTAGTACTGTAAAGGGCATATCAAAAAGGAAACACATAGAATCATAGAATTGTAGATTTGGAAGAGACCACGAGGGCCATCCAGTCCAACTCCCTGGCACGCAGGAAATCTTGATCAAAGCATTCCCGACAGATGGCAATCCAGCCTCTGTTTAAAGACCTCCAAGGAAGGAATCCCCACCACGCTCCGAGGGAGTGTGTTCCACTGCCGAACAGCTCTTACTGTCAAAAGGTTCCTCCTAATGTTGAGGTGGAATCTCTGTTCCTGGAGCTTGCATCCATTGCTCTGTGTTCCAGTCTCTGGAGCAGCAGAAAACAAGCCTGCTCCATCCTCAGTGTGACACCCCTTCAAATACTTAAACAGGGCTATCATATCGCCTCTTAACTGTCTTTTTTCCAGGCTAAACATACCCAGCTCCCTAAGTCTCTCCTCATAAGGCATGGTTTCCAGACCTTTCACTATTTTAGTTGCCCTTCTCTGGACATGCTCCAATTTGTCCATATCCTTTTTGAATTGTGGTGCCCAGAACTGGACACAGTATTCTAGGTGAGGTCTGACCAAGGCAGAATAGAGTGGCACTATTACTTCCCTTGATCTAGATACTATACTTCTATTGATACAGCCCAAAATCGCATTGACCTTTTTAGCTGCTGCATCACACTGTTGGCTCATGTTCAACTTGTGGTCTACTAGGACTCCTAGATCCCTTTCACACGTAGTCTCATTCAGCCAGGTCTCCTCCATCCTATATCTATGCATTTCATTTTTCCGCCCTAAGTGCAGTACTTTACATTTCTCCGTGTTGAATTTCATTTTGTTAGCTTTGGCCCAGCTCTTCAGTATATCCAAGTCATTCTGAATTTTGATCCTGTCCTCTAGGGTATGAGCTACTCCTCCTAATTTGGTGTCATCTGCAAATTTGATAAGTATGCCCCTAATTCCATCATCCAAGTCATTGATAAAGATGTTGAATAGCACTGGGCGCAGGACAGAACCCTGTGCACCCCACTGGACACATCTGTCCAAGACGAAGAGGAGCCACTGCTGAGCACCCTTTGGGTTCGGCCGGTCAACTAATTACAAATCCATTGAACAGTTAACTTGTTTAGCCCACATTTTACAAGCTTGTTTGCAAGAATGTCATGGGGAACCTTGTCAAAGGCCTTACTGAAATCAAGGTATGCAATGTCCACAGCGTTCCCTTCATCTACCAAGCTGGTAACTTTATCAAAAAAAGAGATCAGATTAGTCTGGCATGACTTGTTTCTCTGAAACCCATGTTGACTTTTTGTGATTATGGCATTGCCTTCTAAATGTTCACAGACTCTCTGTTTAATGATCTGTTCTAGAATCTTCCCTGGTATTGATGTCAGACTTACTGGACGATAATTGTTGGGATCCTCTTTTTTCCCCTTTTTGGGGACAACGTTTGCCCTCCTCCAGTCTGCTGGGACTTCTCCTGTTCTCCAAGAGTTCTCAAAGATTATTGCCAATGGCTCTGAGATCACATTTGCCAGCTCTTTTAATACTCTTGGATGTAGTTCATCTGGTCCTGGAGATTTAAATTCATTTAGATTAAGAAGGTATTCCTGTACTACCTCTTTGCTTGGATTTCCCCTATTGTGTCCTCTGTTCCATTCTCCTCAGGTTGGTCCCCCTTTTCATTTTCTGAAAACACTGAGGCAAAGAAGGTATTGAGTAGTTCTGCCTTTTCTCTGTCCCCTGTTAGCATTTTGCCATCTTCTCCACGTAGTGGCCCTATCATTTCCTTCTTCCTCCTTTTGCTGCAGACATACCCCCCAAAAAACTTTTTATTGTTCTTAACCTCCTTAGCAAGCCTGAGCTCATTGTGCGCTTTAGCTTTTCTGACTTTACTCCTACACGTGTTCGCTATCTGTTTGAATTCTTCTTTGGTGATTTTCCCCCTTTTCCATTTCCTATACATGTTCCGTTTAAAACTTAGCTCCGTTGAAAGTTCTTTAGTCATCCATCCTGGTTTCTTGAGACACTTCCCATTTTTCTTCCTCAACGGTACTGTTTGAAATTGTGCCTTCACTATCTCCCTTTTGAGAAAGTCCCATCCGTCTTGAGGTCTCTTCTCTTTTAGTATTACGGACCATGTGAACACCCCCAATATTTCCCTGAGTTTATTGAAATCAGCTCTCCTAAAGTCAAAAATGCATGTCTGACTATGCTTGGCTTTTCCTTTACATTGTATAACAAACTCCAGGAGAACATGATCACTCTCACCTAAGGATCCCACCACTTGCACCCCATTAACCAGGTCATCTCTGTTGGTTAGGATCAGATCTAAAATAGCTGACCCCCTTGTTTTCTCTTCCACCTTTTGGACCATGAAATTGTCTTCCAGGCAAGTAAGGAATTTGCTAGACCTTGAAGTTTTGGTTGAGTTAGATTGCCAGCAAATATCAGGATAGCTGAAGTCACCCATCACTACTACATCTCTCCTTTCTGCATGTGTGTTCATCTGTTCTAGAAAGGCATCATCCAGTTCCTCCATCTGACTTGGGTGTCTGTAGTAGAGTCCCACAATAACATCCTTGTTGTTTCCCTCCCCTTTAATTTTTATCCAGATGCTCTCCACCTGGCTTCCAGTATCGATGTCATGGATCTCTTCACTGGTGTAAATATCCCTGACATATAATGCTATTCCTCCTCCTTTCCTGTTTTGCCTGTTTCTCTTATAAAGGTTATACCCCTCTATTCCTACATTCCAGTCATGAGACTCATCCCACCAGGTTTCAGTAATGCCTATTATATCATATTTGTTTTGTAGTGCTAGGAGTTCAAGTTCATCTTGCTTATTTCCCATGCTCTGTGCATTAGTGCAGAGACATCTAAGACCATGTGTTCCCTTTACTTGCTGCCTGTGCAAGTTTTTTTGCCTCCCACTGTTGGGTCCTTGCGCTGTTTGTCTTGTTTCCTCTATGACAGTTTGACTATTTTCTCCAGCCCTTTTGCCTTCCAGAATACTGTCTCCCTCCCCCAGCAAAAATCAACAATGAAATCACACATAGAAGGCACATTGTTCCAAAGGAATGATGCACTCTGGAGAGCATTATTCCTTTGGCACAATATGCCTTCTATGTGTGATTTCATTGCTGATTTTTTTTTAGTTCTGTTTTTACAGTAATATTACAATGTGTATTTAATAGTGTGAACTCTTCACTTACCAAACTGCAGTAATTGTACTAAATGAACTGAAATTAAATAACTAATAGGAAAACATTTATATTATGAATTCAGGTAGCTGTCTACACAACCAGGACAGCTTCCCAGATTCAGATGTTTATATTTATTTATTTATTCATACCCCACTCTTTAGCCACAAGGCTATCAGAGCGGCTTACACATTGTTTTAAGCAATAGCAGTTTACATCTCTACACTGCATTAAGCAGTTTTCAATGTGTGTTAGCTGGTTTCTCTTCATCTGGTTTCTCTTCAGATGTTAAGACATATGAATACTCCTGCCTACCCCCACATCCCTGTCCACATGATTGAAAACAGACTGCCTTATTCCACATTTAGTCACCTCTGAAGTGAACATGTCAAGACATAGCAAAAATTATGCCAGCTGTTGATAAACCTCACAAACATATCGACAGCAACTCAAGTTTTTGGCTGAGAAAAGCTTAGACACAGAGCTTTGATATAACTAGTTTCAAGTAGCTAGTCAGATATAATTAATTGTTTTTCCTTGTTATAAAAGTATGACTATATTGCATTATGGTTATAACTAAACAATGGATCACTTTACTCCCTTTGTGGTATAAACAGAACATTTTAATTACTTTTCTAGTTACAGTGTGTGTGGATTCACTAAACAGTGAAGGAGGAATATCTCACAGTTCAGGTTACGCTGTGTCTCATGCTGTTGTCTCTTGATCTGTGTGAGTTCTGAGGTGATGATGGGGTGGATGGGAAGACAATGCCCAAAATCTGTTGATGATTGACTGCTATAACTCCCAATTATTCCTCTGCAAATTCTCCTTAGGGGCATTTCACAAAGAAGTATCCAATACCTTCTTCTGCAATGCATTTAGCCTGGCTTCTGGGTGCAATCTAGTTGGTTGTGCCGAGAGCGCGGGGGGGGGGGAGATTTTGGTCCAGTTGTATTTATCTGCACTCTGAACTTGACTTTCTACACAGATCCAGCTACCTGGAATATGGAAACTGGGCCACTGATATTTGAATAAGGAATATCTTTTTCTCCTTGTTCACCCCCATCCTCTGAAGTATTTCTTCTTCTCTGTTTACAGCTCTTTCCTCACTTATCAGAGAAACCTGATCATGTAATGGTGACACGAATTACAAAAGTGGCTAAGACCTCATATCCACCTATACAAATGTGGAGCTTCACTTATCAAATATTGAAGGTGCAGACACATTCAGTGCCTTTCATATAAACAATGGAAAATCATGGATGCTCTCAAGCCAACAGCCCTGTGCCTATGGTCTGTTTACAGAGCTGCTGGAGGAAAAGTGTTTAAGCAGGTGGAAGGACAATAGTAGGCTGATGAAAAAATGAATCACAAGCCAAGCTCAATTGCCACATAGCAAGTGGTTGCAAGAATACGACAAGCAGCGTTGGTATCTCCTGTACTCCAAGCACATCTCACAGGTAATTCAGGATAGCTGATGGGCAAGTTACAGATAAAAGAGATCCATATGCATTTATTCTGTCTCCTTCTTGTGTTCCCAGTTATTTCTCTGCCAGTGCAATAAACAAAGATATCATAAACCTGTTTAAAATGTCCCTCACAAAAGAGTCTGTAGATTTAAAGTCCACTGAGGTGTGAGTTTGTAGTAAGAGAAGAATGCCGGAATTTTTCTATTCACCCTCCCCCACCTTCAGCAAAGAGCCAAATGCCATGTTTTGCTGTCAAAATATCCTGACCACTCTGTCTACACTAAAGAGTAGGAATCACCCATGGAATTGCTAGTGGGGACAGTTATGAAAGAGGCCACTGAAGATGGATATCGCTTCCTAAGTTCCTATGCATAGATTGAAATGTGCATAACTGAGGTGGTTCAGTCCGCATGGGGGGACTATATTGCATCAGCTTGTCAGTGACAACTGGTGGCCTCCAGTTGAGTGGAGCAGTGGATCAGCTCCAGGTTTTAAAGGAAGCTGTACAAGGAATTTTAAAGGGGCTGTCCACAGTACTAAACGTATGTGGAGGATAAGGTTCAGCACCTTGGATAGATCCTTTAAACTTCAGATTAACACCTGGTGCAGACCCACCACTCCACTAACATAGCCACCACAGGCTTGCATTTATTCAGAGCTGCACAGGCACACTTTATATGTGTGTAGGTTCCCTCACACATTACACCAATGCACATAGAGGCCAGAGGTGGAGGGAACCAAACGGCATAATCCTGCTACAAAATTCAGCCCAAAAGCAACCTCTCCATTAGACAAATTGAGGCAGCTGCTTCAGAGGAGTGCCAAGTGGCAGCCAATTTACACCACGACCACCACCTGGGTGCCAGTTACACGACAATATTTGTTGCAGAGCTTACCGTGACTTCCTGATCCCGGATTGGTCCCACGCTGTTTAGATGATTTTTGTCACTCTTTAGGAAATCCCGTGATTGATATTTACACATCAAAAGTTCAGTTTCTTTTTATAGGTCCTGTACTCTTATATCCCATGCTTTTGTTGTTTACACATGTTTAGCCTACCGGGGGTTTTTTTTGTTTTTTTTTTTTGGCTGTCAATCAAGGATGTGATTACTCGTGTTTTCACAACCTTGGTGACGTACTTCCTTTAGAGTTCCGTGCCACGAGCAATGCTATTGGCTGGCTGGGGGGGGGGGAGAGAGGGGGCAGAGGCTTGTGCTTATCCTGTCTCTTAAAAATGTTAACCCTTTAAGCAGAGGAGAAGGCATTTTGAAAGACCAAGAATGTGCTATTTCGCTCAGACGGAGGAACAATTAAACCATGTCCTTTCCTTTTGAAATCAAGCTGAGTTGGGGGGGAGGAGAGGCTTGGGATTTCTTTTACAATGTTGACGCTTAAAGCAGAGGGAGCTGCAGAGTGAAGATTTCAAGCCAGTGTCACACAAGGCATTTTGGCTGGCATTTTTTTACTGCGCCTTGGGGGGGGTATGAATGTTTGATTATCCATTCAGACCCAGAGAGGGGATCCAGGCAGGGAATGAATGGACGACTCTCTGCTCACCACAATCTCTTTGTAACATGCAGTTGAGGAAGAGGTTAAAGCTGAAGGGTTTGCAGTGTAGAAATCCATTTAAAAAGGTGACTGAGTACACGCGCACACACACACCAACCTACGTGCAGCTGGAAGGGATGCCTTTGTTTTCAGCTGGTGAGGCTGGATCTGTTGAATGGGTGACTGATCCCTCCTTTTCTGGTCGCTGAGCTCTAAGCCCGCCCCCAGTCACCATTTCCAGCCATCCCCTGGTACCGAAATATTTTGTCCCAGGCTGTTTACATTTCCGATTTTCCGAATCCTCCAGTGACTTTTTTAAAAACCGGCACAACCCGCGGGACTGGAAGTCCCGCAGGTTGAGGAATAAAAGGTGCCCCCCCTTCTGAAAATCACGTACCCAACCCGATGTACGTGTAAACTGCCAGGGATCGACACGAATTCTTCCCAGGACATTTTCATCGTGTGAATGGCACCTAGGATCCCCATCATCCCTTCCTAACCTCTTTCCCTCCTTCTCCTTCACCACACCACTGTTGCCTTGCCCTGCCCTGCCCCCTTTCCCTTACCAGGCATCACTATACTCAGTGCCATGCCTCCCATCCTCTCTTTCTTCTTTTGCCTCTCCTCAGCTTCGTTCCTTCCTGTCCGCCTCCTTCCTTCTTATCTGTGGTGAACTTTGACAGTAAGAGCTGTTCGGCAGTGGAACACACTCCCTCGGAGCGTGGTGGGGTCTCCTTCCTTGGAGGTCTTTAAACAGCGGCTGGATGGCCATCTGTCGGGGATGCTTTGATTGTGATTTCCTGCGTGGCAGGGGGGTTGGACTGGATGGCCCTCGTGGTCTCTTCCAACTCTGCAATTCTATGATTCTATGAACTGGGCTCTCTTAACTTCCCACAATCCCAGTTTAACAACCTTACAAATTTTCACTTAATCCCATGAAGAAAAGAAAGGAAGGAAGGACAAAAGGCTGAGGGAGGCTAGCAGAAAGAAAACTGATGGCTACCTATCCCCATTGTCTTGCCAAGAAACTAGTGCCTCCTCAATATGAAAAGGCCTCCCCACTCCTTGATTAATAGATGGCTTTCATTGCTTCCTGCTGTTGGAACAAAGAAGAAAAGATCAGAGAATGAGCCTTAGACTAAAGTGGATATCTCTGGAGGTGACAGAGAAGTCCTGAAGTAGGATTTGCACATATGACAGCTGCTTATTTTCCCTGGCACTTGCTTTAGGGCTATGCAGAATCTTTCTCCACAGGTTGTTTTCCTGGAACAAGTGGTTACACGCTTCAGTTTATCATATCCTGTTTATAATGGTCTCTTAAAAAAACTAACTGCAGTGTTTGCTGATTTTAGAGATAGACAGGTGATGTGCTTCTGTCTGAGAAACACAAATAATTTGTTTCAAATACAATGGGAAGCATCAACCACAATCTTAGGATGCTTCCAGTCATATTGTTTTTAGAGTCATCTGGAGAAAGAAGGCTGTGCTAACTCAAGGGCTGATCTCTGGTAGTTCAGGTGGCAGATGAGGAGGATTAGTGAAGGGAGCATAGAATCAGAAGTATGAAAAGTTATCTTGGGGGAATCACAACTGCCAATTCCCAGCCATCATGAGGCCATGTTAGCTGGGAATTCTGAGAGCTGTGATCGCCCCAAAAGTAATTTTCAAGCTATATACCCAATAAAAGGTCACAACATTCCCACATGCTTTGCTAGCAGGACCTTTTCTTCTTTTTCATGGTTTCTCCTCTGCCACATTCCCCACTGCAGCCCAACTCAGGCATGAAAAAGCATCCCTGCTCAGCCTGATCCCATACATTCGAGAGCAGCCATAGACAGAATTGCCCTCTTGCCAAGAGTTAATTTCTCAACAATGAAGGGCCATCCAGATGGACCAATATCCATGGGGAACACAGAGGACATAGTAATTAAACTAATATCCAACCAAGCTGTATGACTAAAGTCAGCGGAAGGTCAGCTGAAAGTCTGGAAGAGGACTTGCTTGTCTAGACATGAAAACAAGACTAGAGAGTGGTTTCTTGTGGATTTCTCTTTGTCTGAAGTCACTGTTCTGCAGATTTTCACCCACAAGATAAAGTCTGTAGTATTGTCCTTTTGGTTCCTGAAATATCACTCTGCTGGTAAGAGTGTTGCAAGCACAATTCAGCAACAAGATTTCCATGCAGTTCTCTCCTGATATTTGTGCTTTGTATTTTGTGCAAAATGCAGTTTCCTGTGCAGAAAACATGAATAGCAGAAAAACAGAATGCAGAAATCTTCATTCTCTCATGCAGTGGGGAATAAACTATGGCTATTATTTGTTCTTGTGTGTGAAGATGGTATAGACAAAGATTTACATTTGTACTACCAAGTTAAGCCTAAGTAATCTCCACCACTGACACCAGTAAAAAACCATCCTAAACCACTGAAGAAATCTCTTCTAACTGTCAGGACCAATGAAGGAAATAGGTCTTTGCTAAACAAAAAATTAAAGAAACCCTAATTTTCTCATTTTATATCCATGGCAGTTGTAAGGCAAGCAGTAATAACTTATTCCTGACATTCCAATAGTTGCCACATGTGCCATTTTCCTGCAAGAATGGTCACTGTTACAGTGCCCTGCAGAAGTACTCACGCACACGTGTGCACACACAGGCTTTGACTTTTCCATTTTGCACTTTCACAGCAATGAGGATCTTGGGTATATAACAATTCCAGTTAAATCCATTTTAATTCCAGAATATAACACAACAAACTGAGGAAAATCTAAGGGGGGTGAATACTACTGCAAAGCACTGTAGTTTTTCTCATTTTTGAGCAGGGTGGGAGAAGCCTCCTTTGATGGACTCAGAACATTTTTCATAATGTTGTCCCCCTTCTGTACTCTCCAGCTCCTGGATCTCAGCAGGGGCAAGACAAAACACCAAGCAGGAAATTGTAATATTACTATTATCCATTTCCTGTAATTTTTAGCTTCCCTTTCCCCTGGAAGGGTTTGGCATCAATGGGAGACCTTAAATCTGAGCTTTAGATGTGCATCCATGAACTGCCTGCTAGGGGGATTATATGACCTAAGGATATTGTATATATTGGAAATTAATTAACATTCCAGGAAAGATACTCTTCCTTGGATTTCTCCTGACACCCTACTGAGTTTCCAGTGGAAGCTGGAGGAGATCCTCACCTACCCTGCAGGTTGTTTTTTGGCCATTTTAGGAATTAAGCAAACATGGAGTAATTCCTGTTCTGGTGTATATATTCAGGGGTAGCCGGTTGGCCATGCAGCAAAATAAAACAAAATACAAAATACACAAAAGATCAATCCCTTTATTAGCCAGCTAAAATGCACAAAACACTTCATGCAAGCTTTTGAAGCTCCACTGGATTCTTCATCAGGCAAAAGATATTTAAAAAATAAGATAGGAGAAGAAAAGAGAAGTGATGGTGTTGGAGTCACAGGTCTACATTTTGCATCACATGTTCTTTCTGTTGTAGTTCAATTGGTCTGGAGGGATCTCAATGCAGACAGAGGCCACTCTCCTTTGGGGGGCATGTGGGGACCGAGACAAAGAACAGTAAAATTTAAACTCTGTCAGCAGTAATAAAGTACTCCTCTTGGGACTCAGGATATCATTCTTTTGTGGATATTGGATTTTACTGTTCTGGTGTATTAAACAGCACATTTAAGGTAAGATACTCATGCCCTGCAGGCAAAACCACTACAGATGAAAGGTAGAAAGCGAGCATCTGACCAAGGGGTAGTGTGAATAAAATGAAGTTCTGGAGGTTGTCATGGCATGAGTATTTTGTAACCCATTATACAGTACAAGTGAGAATACTGAGATCAGCAGAGCATTAACAAATACTCAGAACTACCCAGACTCTCACAGCAGAGTTCTAATAGTGAAACAAAGAGGGAGCAGCACCAAAACATAGTGGATGTTCCTGTGTAGAATCCAGCCAACCACGCATATCTTCTTCCATACCCCTTTTTCTCCCAATCCAGTTTTGTGACATTCAGCATTCTGCTTCCTCAACAAACATTTGCCATTCTGTGACCACTGGGCATGCTCAGATCTTATTTGGCTTTTGGAAGTTGCTGCTGTATCCTTTGCCCCCCCCCTTTTAAAAAAAAATCTGCAAACCTTGGTGTATTCCCAAGCATGCTGATAACTCCCTCCTGTTTCTAGATCACCCTGTTTTTGCTACATAGCTGTTGGCGCTCAACACCTGTTTTTGCTATTAGAGGGAATAATAGTCTTGACAGAGACTTTAAAGAGAAGGTTGAAATACAACCAGCAGAATGACTACATACAAACTGCTGTCTTCTAAAGCCTTCCGGGAATGTGCTGAGTGCTAAAAACAACAAGAACACTAGTGTCACACCACCAACCTTAAGCAGTCTAGTTCAAGACAGGGGCTCTGCAGGGGCCAAGGAGGAGCCACTCATTCCGCAGAAGAATTTCATCCAAAGGACAAAAGGACAAAAGATTAAAAGGCACAGATGTTTTCTCTATAAGTCCACCCTATTCCTGGGAGGCAGCCCACTGCAGCTGTTGTCCGCCTGAGGCCCTATTCACTTAGGCTGGCCAGAGCTGGATCCTCTCAGCCATTCGTTTCCCCCCTTTTGAATAAATAAGGAGAGAATTTTAGTAAGCACTTTCCTGCTTCAACCACTTGTCTCTCACAGCCGTCTGCAAATGTTCCTATTGGATCATTTCAAAACAAACCTGAACTTTTGCTCTGGAATACAAGCAGCATGTAAAAAGCAAGAAGATTTTCATACACATACACCCTGATTCTTACAACTGTCTGAAGGCCCATGCAATGATATAGGAGTTATTTGGTTCTTCAGATGCTGTTGGACTACAACTCTCAGCATTCCTCACCATTGCTATGCTGGCCAAATCTACTATGCTGGCCAGGTTTGCTACAGTCCTATAACATGGACGATCACATGATTTAGATCCTTGACCTACAGGATATCAGTGTAAATTTTGGTCAATGCATCACACTGGGGACTCATGTTTACCTTTTGGCCTATTAAGAACCTTAGACGTTTTCATACATTCTGCTGACTAGGAGTTGTCTAGATGGTGGAAAAACTCATAGAATTTGAAGAAAATACCTTTTGTCCCAACAAGATTCTGAGGCAATTTCATGGAATCATAGAATTGTAGAGTTGGAAGAGACCACTAGGGCCATCCAGTCCAACCCCCTGCCACACAGGAAATCTTGATCAAAGCCAGCGCCGGTTTAACCTGTCTGCCAAATCAGCATTGGCAGGGGGCCCCGAGGTCAAGAGGGGGCCCCGACAGCCGGGAGGAGCCCCCTCTTACCCTCCTCCTCCAAAAACCTCCTGCTGGCTTTTTTTAAAAAACAAACAAACAAAACAGCCTCTCCAAAACTAAAGAGAAAGAGAAAGAGAAAGAAACAGCAGCCCTCCGTGGCAGAAGCTGGAGGGAGAGGCACATTGGAGAGGGTGAGTGTGTGTGAGAGAGAGACAGGGAATTTGAGGGTTGTCTCCCTCAGAAAGGGCTTCTTTCTTTCTTTCTTTTTTTCTTTCTTTCTTGCCCATGTGCCTTTAAGTCATATGGGGGCCCCAAAGTAAAGCATTGCAGGGGGCCCCAAAATTCCTTAAACCGGCCCTGATCAAAGCATCCCCAACAGATGGCAATCCAGCCTCTGTTTAAAGACCTCCAAGGAAGGAGACCCCACTACACTCCGAGGGAGTGCGTTCCACTGCCGAACAGCTCTTACTGTCAAAAAGTTCCTCCTAATGTTGAGGTGGAATCTCTGTTCCTGGAGCTTGCATCCATTGCTCCGTGTTCCAGTCTCTGGAGCAGCAGAAAACAAGCTTGCTCCATCCTCAGTGTGACATCCCTTCAAATACTTAAACAGGGCTATCATATCGCCTCTTAACCGTCTTTTTTCCAGGCTAAACATACCCAGCTCCCTAAGTCTCTCCTCATAAGGCATGGTTTCCAGACCTTTCACCATTTTAGTTGCCCTTCTCTGGACATGCTCCAATTTGTCAATATCCTTTTTGAATTGTGGTGCCCAGAACTGGACACAGTATTCTAGGTGAGGTCTGACCAAGGCAGAATAGAGCGGCACTATTACTTCCCTTGATCTAGATACTATACTTCTATTGATACAGCCCAAAATCGCAATGGCCTTTTTAGCTGCCGCATCACACTGTTGACTCATGTTCAACTTGTGGCCTACTAGGACTCCTAGATCCCTTTCGCACGTAGTCTCGTTCAGCCAGGTCTCTCCCATCCTATATCTGTGCATTTCATTTTTCCGCCCTAAGTGCAGTACTTTACATTTCTCCGTGTTGAATTTCATTTTGTTAGCTTTGGCCCAGCTCTCCAGTCTATCCAGGTCATTCTGAATTTTGATCCTGTCCTCTAGGGTATTAGCTACTCCTCCTAATTTGGTGTCATCTGCAAATTTGATAAGTATGCCCCTAATTCCATCATCCAAGTCATTGATAAAGATGTTGAATAGCACTGGGCCCAGGACAGAACCCTGTGACACCCCACTAGTCACATCTTTCCAAGACGAAGAGGAGCCGCTGCTGAGCATCCTTTGGGTTCGGCCGGTCAACCAATTACAAATCCATTGAACAGTTAACTTGTCTAGCCCACATTTTACAAGCTTGTTTGCAAGTATGTCATGGGGAACCTTGTCAAAAGCCTTACTGAAATCAAGGTATGCGATGTCCACAGCGTTCCCTTCATCTACCAAGCTGGTAACTTTATCAAAAAAGGAGATCAGATTAGTCTGGCATGACTTGTTTCTCTGAAACCCATGTTGACTTTTTGTGATTATGGCATTGCCTTCTAAATGTTCACAGACTCTCTGTTTAATGATCTGCTCTAGTATCTTCCCTGGTATTGATGTCAGACTTACTGGACGATCATTGTTGGGATCCTCTTTTTCCCCTTTTTGAAGATGGGGACAACGTTTGCCCTCCTCCAGTCTGCTGGGACTTCTCCTGTTCTCCAGGAATTCTCAAAGATGATTGCCAATGGCTCTGAGATCACATTTGCCAGCTCTTTTAATACTCTTGGATGTAGTTCATCTGGTCCTGGAGATTTAAATTCATTCAGATTAAGAAGGTATTCCTGTACTACCTCTTTGCTTATTCTGAGCTGGATTTCCCCTGTTGTGTCCTCTGTTCCATTCTCCTCAGGTTGCTCCCCCTTTTCCTTTTCTGAAAACACTGAGGCAAAGAAGGTGTTGATTAATTCTGCCTTTTCTCTGTCTCCTGTTAGCATTTTGCCATCTTCTCCATGTAGTGGCCCTATCATTTCCTTCTTCCTCCTTTTGCTGCAGACATACCCAAAAAACCCTTTTTATTGTACTTAACCTCCCTAGCAAGCCTGAGCTCATTCTGCACTTTAGCTTTTCTGACTTTACTCCTACACGTGTTTGCTATCTGTTTGAATTCTTCTTTGGTGATTTCCCCTTTTTCCATTTCCTATACATGTTCCATTTAAAACTTAGCTCCGTTGAAAGTTCTTTAGTCATCCATCCTGGTTTCTTGAGACACTTCCTATTTTTCTTCCTCAACGGTACTGTTTGAAATTGTGCCTTCACTATTTCCCTTTTGAGAAAGTTTCATCTGTCTTGAGGTGTCTTCTCTTTTAGTATTCCTGACCATGGGATCACCCCCAGTATTTCCCTGAGTTTATTGAAATAAGCTCTCCTAAAGTCAAGAATGCATGTCTGACTGTGCCTGGCTTCTCCTTTCCATTGTATAATAAACTCCAGGAGAACATGATCACTCTCACCTAAGGATCCCACCACTTGCACCCCATTAACCAGGTCATTCCTGTTGGTTAGGATCAGATCTAAAATAGCTGACCCCCTTGTTGCCTCTTCCACCTTTTGGACCATGAAATTGTCTTCCAGGCAAGTAAGGAATTTGCTAGACCTTGAAGTTTTGGTTGAGTTAGATTGCCAGCAAATATCAGGATAGTTGAAGTCACCCATCACTACTACATCTCTCCTTTCTGCATGTGTGTTCATCTGTTCTAGAAAGCCATCATCCAATTCCTCCGTCTGACTTGGGGGTCTGTAGTAGAGTCCCACAATAACATCCCTGTTGTTTCCCTCCCCTTTAATTTTTATCCAGATGCTCTCCACCTGGCTTCCAGTATTGATGTCATGGATCTCTTCACTGGTGTAAATATCCCTGACATATAATGCTATTCCTCCTCCTTTCCTGTTTGGCCTGTTTCTCCTATAAAGGTGACACCCCTCTATTCCTACATTCCAGTCATGAGACTCATCCCACCAGGTTTCAGTAATGCCTATTATATCATATTTGTGTTGTAGTGCTAGCAGTTCAAGTTCCTCTTGCTTATTTCCCATGCTCTGTGCATTAGTGTAGAGACATCTAAGACCATGTGTTCCCTTTACTTGCTGCCTGTGCAAGTTTTTTTGCCTCCCACTGTTGGGTCCTTGCGCTGTTTGCCTTGTTCCCTCTATGACAGTTTGACTATTTTCTCCAGCCCTTTTGCCTTCCAGAATACTGTCTCCCTCCCCAATATGACTCAGTTTAAAGCCCTCCTGATCAAATTCTGGAGACTGTTGGCAAAAATGTTTCTTCCAACTGTCGTAAGATGCACCCCATCTCTTGCAGAAGTCCCCCCTCATGGAAGCGCAGTCCATGATCCAAGAATCCAAATTGTTCTCGGGGACACCATCTACGGAGCCAGTTGTTTACGTCGGCTATTTTCCTCTCCCTTCTTGGACTATGCATTTCAACTGGCATAAGAGACGATATGACAACCTGTGTGTCCATTTCTTTCAGCTTCCTCCCCAGATCTCTTCTGATCTTTGGAAAGCTGTGCCTTGCAGTATCATTGGTTCCCACATGGACCAAAAGGAAGGGGTAATGATCCGTAGGCTTGACGAGTCTTGTCAGCCTCTCCGTCACATCACGGATCTTTGCCCCAGGGAGACAACACACCTCCCGAGTCATCCTGTCAGGCCCACATACCACTGCTTCTGTACCTCACAGCAAGGAGTCCCCCACCACCACCACATGCCTCCGCCGAGGCTTCGCAGCTGCTGTTCCTTACGGTGGTACTCTCAAAGTCCCCTGCTCTACCCCTGAAGTCTGTCCATGCTGTTCTTCCCCGTTGTCCTTGATAAGGGAAAGGGCTTTGAATCGATTCTGTAACTGCAAGCTGCTCGAAGAATCCCTGGATTTTCTTGTTCTGTGTGTGACATTCCTCAGCTGTCTACTTCCTGTGTCTGTAAAGTGACCCTTTCCTTCGCAGCCACTTCCTCTGTGCGGTCCCCATCCAAGACTGTGGTGAAAGAAGCCCAGCTGAAAACATTTTTCTGATGTGCACAAAAGTCTACCTCAGTTAACAAAACAGATGTGTTCCTGGGCATTACATTTTTAACAGAAAATTTGATACCAGAGGCAGAAATAGCATGAAAGAATAGGGATAGGTTCCTACACCACAAAAAAGAAGCGCATTTCAACATGTTGCAGCAAATGTTTTATTCAAAAATAACAACATGCACATATGAAATGAAAGCACCAGGTAGATAAACTTCGCACAAGTAAACAAAAACATTTTGAACTTTCTAAAGACCACTTGAAGGCTTCTTCCAAAATGCATAATCAGTCTCCACTTTTGTTACAATTTCCATTTTGCTGGCCAAATGTATCAATCTATTCCTTTTTAACATGCTGGGGGTGCTGGTGATGCTGTCTTATCCACTCTCCACTTTTCACTTTGTTTTGCTGTGTCTCATATGCTTGGTAAGGGATTATGGTGGCAACTGCTATTTACCTGGCCTATTGTAGGCAGGCACACACACCTCCAGTAGGCTCTGCAACAGTAGAATCCCATTCTTTCCCAGTTCAAGCTTTATTGTACTGTTTACTGTAGACATGCTGTTGCAAGCAAACAATGGGCCAAATCCACACTACACAAATAAACCAGTTTGAAACTGTTTTTGTTTGTTTGTTTGTTTGTTTGGCCATGGCTTCTTCCTATTGAATCCTGGGATTATTAGTTTTTATAAAGTCTTTAACCTTCTCTGGCAAAGAGTGCTGGTGCCTCACCAATCTACAAATCCCATGATTTCAATTTCAAACTGGATTATTTGTGTAGTGTGGATTTGGCTAGTGAAAGTCTGTCTTTCTTCAGCCTTTTTCCACCCTTCCAATGCTGATGCTGCTAAAAAATCTTCCAGCTAAACAAAGGTCAAGGAAGAAAGGGAGGGTGGGCAGATCTAAAAAGCAGCTTCTTTGTCAGAAGCTTTGTTAACTGAGATCACCTGTATATTAATTTCATGCTAGCTAAATTGCCATAGTCTCCCCACAAGGACACCAATGTGGATGTTGTGATTTCTGTACTGGAGAAATCTAGCATCCTGCAGACAACTACACTTCCCAGAAGTCTCTATGGAGGCTAATTTGAGCATTAAAACCAAATGAAATTTGTCGTATGAAACTGTCTTTAGAAGCCACTTCAGTGCAGTTCTCAAAGTTGTAGAACCTGAAGAACAGCCTCTGTACTGCAGCAGGTGTTTGGTCACTTTTTCAAGAGGTCATGTGTCAAAAAAATAAAGCTTACCTGCAAAAAACAAAAAACAAAAACACCACTAAACAAGCAAGAGGTTACCACCCCTGGTATAACACATTCCTTGGTCTTGAGAAACAAATGGATAATCACAGGGTAGGCATGTTGTCATGTTATATCAGCATAAGCAATCATGAAAACAAATCTTTAAGCAGTAGGTGGCACTAGGAAACTATGTTATCTTTTCTCTACTATGGTTCACAATCACAAGGGGGGTGGGGAGTGCGGAAGCTAATAGCGCCTGCAAGCACAAGGGCTAGCATTGTGTCAAGCTGGTTGCTGCTCCCAAACAGACCCCTGTTGTGGACATGTGGCAGCAGATCCTACAGAGTGTCCGGTGAGTGCTAAGAAGAAGACAGTGGCATTTTGTGGGAAAGCTGGTGGGGTGGGCTAGGTTCCAGGCAGGCCGGAACTGGCTCAGAGAAGAGAGACTGATTTAACTGCTGTGGTTAGAAAGCCTTAAAAATACAAAGTAAACAGTTCACTTATCTGTGAACTGGAATGGGAAATGTATACCAGATCAAGCTCTTTTATTACCAAGCAAAACATCTGTAATCCCAGTCAGGTCATGTAATCAAAGTCATGTAGATTGGAATTCCTTCTCCCTAAATAAACATCTATAGAAAAGAGGCAAGGAAATGTTCCATTATTCTCAAATATCTTCCCAAAGTATTTCATGTGTCAAGAGGAAAGCGATCTCTTAGGTTATTTTGAACATGTATCCAGTGGCTAATACTGTGTTTGCTGAGGAAGTGCTGAAAGAACCCTTACGCTGTGTTTGCTGAGGAAGTGTTGAAAAGGTGAAATCTCAGTGAAGCCTGTCAAGGTCTGATCCTTTTGGAAGGAAGTTAGGATCCTTAAAACTGCTCTGTGCAGAATCAGTATCGAATTTTGCCACGATAACGCTTCTGAGCAGCAAAGTCCTTTGGAGACTGATACACACCACTTGGGGATTTGATTACCTGTTGCATCAATTGCTCAGCCTAGGGCAGAAAACACAGATTGGAAAATGTATTATTTTGGGACTGCAGTGCTAGCTGGAAGAGTCTGGGAGTTTTTGTACAAAAAAAGTAACATTTCCAAACTCTGTTCTAGAGAGCTGGAAAACTAAATTTAAATTCTTTGTTCTTGGCACTCCAGGTGTTCTTTACTAAATTGTAAGCTTAGCTTGTAAAACCTACAAGGCTACTTTCCTCCACCATAAACTCAATAAGTGCCTTTAGACAAATCACTGTGACTCAGCAGTGGCCATCATTTGCAGCATGGAGATAATAAAACTAGTCCACCTTACAGAATTATTGTAAACAGTACAAGATGGCCAATTAAGTGAAACTCTCTGAGTATTTCAAAAATACTTTACAATACTTATAATTATTATTATTCTGCCACACTTGGAGAGAAAATTAAATTAATTCTACTTTGCTAGCTTTCAGCTGCTGCCATGCCTTGGACAAAGGGCAGCCCTCCAGCTATTGTGTACAGAAGGAAAATATGCAATCTAGATAGATGGCCCAGGTCAATATCCACAGAACTTGCCAAAGAGAATGGTGGCAAAGGTTGGAAGAAGAAGATAGTATGTTGCCTCTCTGGGTCACATAGACCAACCCACCTGCTTAGTTAAATCTGTATGCCAGCTTCATCCTGTATTTCCTAGAAGGGATTTGACAGGCATAAACTCATAGTTTAAAAAAACAGCTGAAATGGGCTTTTGAGTTGAGTCAGCTTCAGAATACAGACCCAACAAATTAGGTCCTCTGCTTTGAGAGGTTAGAGAGAAGGGAAGGAGGAACTTAGCATTTTCACCCTGCTTGTGAACTGAAAAGGGCTTCCAGAGCAGCTTGCAAAGATTAATAAAACCACCCTTTCCTTTGGGATTATAAAATAGACAAAATGTAAAAGGAAGAGTGTGGGAAGGAGGAGGGAAAATGGGTTTTTAATTTCTCTTAAGTTTTCATTCTGGCAGGGAAGGGTGAAATAAGCTCCCTGTGCTACTCCATCTCTATGTTTTTTAATGGGTGGGGCTTATTATCCTGTTACCTGGAAGGAAGAGGGTACAGTCTCCTGACAGGTGTTACCCATCCTCTTCTTTTTGCCAAGCTCCTTTCAAATCATGCAGTGTTTTAAACAAAAAGTCTATTTGCACCTCACAATTTGGCATCAGTAAAACTTTTAGTATGCTAGCAGAGCCAGGAAATCCTCCAGATAGGCAAGGAAGGACGTATCACACTACCCTTCCTAAACTTGCTATCCTCCAGATGTGTTGGACTGCAACTTCCATCATTCCCAGCCACCACAGAGTAGATAGTGTTGATGTAACTCCTACCCTCTGCCACAACCATTGGTGGCACAAGGGAAGGCATGTGTACACCCTTGACAAACAAGCCACCCTCCCATTTCCCCCCACTCTTGCTGAAACACTGTGTTTATCTAAAGGTAAGTTTCTCATATGAATTATAACTAAATCATTAACTAGAGATTACAAGTATGCTTACTTGAAAGGTAACTTCACTATATTCCACATGACTTCCTTCAGAGAAAATATGTTTAGGGTGATAGCATGTAAAATATGTGAAATTATTTTTCTTTTAAAAATCAAAAATGCTATGACTGCTCCTGCAAAATGAGGTACCATAACATGGGTAACTAGCCACTGGGGGGGAAGGTTTTATTTGGGGGGTGGGGCTGTAGAGACACTCTACTTATCAAAACACCTTTCTCAGAGAGCTTTATCTGCACCATCTTTATGCGCTTTTTGTTGCAAGGTCAAATTTTTCCAAATTCAACCTGGGCTTTTAAATAACACATGTCTTATAATCTAGGCCAGTGGTTCTTAACCTTTTCTTTATCAGGGACCCCCTTTAAATATAATTTGTTGCCGTGGACCCCCAAGATTTAACTCAAGACTTAAAGCAACAGCAACACCTAACAACAACAACACCATTACACCATCCATGAAACCTTCCTTCAGAGGCACTGGAGGGGGAGGAAAGACATTTCTTCTGCTTCTTCCTGAAAGTTTGTGGCTGGAGCGGATTGAATGGTACTGCACAAACCAAGGTAGCCAGCTGGCCTTTGCCTTGGCTTCTGTCACATGGCAACTCCACTGCAGGAAGGAAGTGGGCCAAGCAGCTCTCGGACCCCCTGTGAAGACACTGCGGACCCCTGGGGGTCCCTGGAGCCCAGGTCAAGAACCACTGGTCTAGACCTCTCATCTTAAAATCAGTGTTCTGATGGTATTTTAGTTTTAATAGTTTTTATTTCAGGGCTGCATTCCTTCCACAAGCCACTTGTGCACACATGCAATGTACTTCGCTCACTCTATTTCTGGTGCTATCACGGAGAGAATTCTCATTCCACGTTACCTCCACAGCTGTCAGCATGAAAGGGCAGTTAACATGTGAAGAATGAACTCATAAACATAGAATTGGCTTGGCATATTTTGCTGCCTTATTCAGAGCCCCAAATGACACCCTGTCCCCACCCTCACCCCAAAATTTTAGGTACAAAGAACCTGAGATCAGCCAAGTTACTTTAGCATCTAAGGCCAAAAATCTAATAACTACTTCCTTTCCATTCTGGCAGTAAAAATACAATTACAACTAATTAACTAACAATCCATTCCATGATATTCAAAACCAGGCAGGCAGCCATCTCCTCCCTCCACCTTAGGGCTCAGCTACACAGGCCAGGATATGCCAGCTCTCTGCCAGCGTATCCTGCCCACTGATCAGGCCTGTTCTTCCCCCATTACCTGCACAGAATGGGAGGAAGTACAGATGGGCACACCAGCCTGTTGCTGCAGCCACCACCGCTATCTCCCTCGCTCTCTCTAAAGCCAGGAAGCAGGCCCACAACATGTGACCAAGACTCACACACACACACATATGTGGCCAGCCTTGGTTACATGCTGCAGGCCTGTTTCCTGCTGCAGAAGAGTGACGGCAGAGGGCAGCTGCAGTGACAGGCCGGCGTGCCAGAACCGGCTCCTTTGGTCACACAGGGCCTGATTTGGTTTTTGCCGACAGGAGTGGTTTTTCCTGGGTGTTTAAAAAAAAAACCATTTTATTGGGCCCTACCACATCTCCCCCTCCTCCAGTCTTTGCCTTGGAAGTCATGCGGACTGCTCAGAGCCAAAATGGGACAAAGCCCCTACATCTTCAGGACTGCAGGGCTCTAAGACAGGGGCAAGACAAGGTAAATTGTCCTTGCAGACAAGCCCTTAGGGCAGCGGCTCTTAACCTTTTCTTTACCAGGGACCTGGTATCTTTTGTTGCTGTGGACCCCCAAGACTTAACTCAAGATTTAAAACCATAATAACAAATTAACAATAACAACAACAACAACAACAACACAATTCCACCATCCATTAAGTCTTCCCTCAGAGGTACTGGAGGTGGGGGAAGACTTTTCTCTTCCTTCATGCAAGTTTGTGGCTGGAGTGGATTGTATGGCAATGTGCAGGCCAAGCCAACCAGCCAGCCTTTGCTTTGGCTCCTGTCACATGGTCACTCCACTGCAGGGAGGAGGTGGGCCAAGCAGCCTTCAAGCCTTCATGGACCCCCTGTGAAGACATTGCAGAACCCTGGGGGTCCTAAGACTACAGTCTACTGCCTTAGAGTAAAGTCAGTCCTTAATCAAAACTACATGGTCTTGAATATATCATTACCTTAAATTACCTGTCCATTCAGAACTCATTTTTATTCTATTAGTTATTATATTAAATCCCATAGAGTTGTTGTCAGAGAAAAGACCACTGTTTACTACTGAGGGGATTGCAAATAGTCACCATTCTGCTACACACACAATTTCCTTTTAGTTTCAGCCTCACAATGTCTTCAATGCTTTTCTAGGTCTTACGACTTACCCCAGAGAAATGTGATTGCAGCTTCTTGTGCTCTAGGAGGTGGGGGCCTCCTTGTTTTTTGGCTTCTATCCAGGCACAGGATGAGGACCCTTGAAATGGGTGATGGATGGTGGGGCTCAGGCGAGAAGCCATCGAAGGACAAAGAAGATGAAAGCATTAGACCTTTCCAAGTGAAAACATCTGAGAAAGAAATCCAGGTACCAATGTGAGGTTGGGAACTGAGTAAGAGGAATCCAGAAGACATACATAAATGGCACACTAGTACTACTATTCATCATTCACCTCACACTTTTTTATTTATAGTTGATTTGTTTAACCTGATAAGCCATATATATATCACAAGTTCCTTTTAGGAAAAGAAAAGGCAGAGATATATGACCATAGGCCACATAGTTGGGAGGGCAGCCTTTCTGGAGTTATGAGGATAGAAAACCATCTGGGGCCACCTTAGTTACAACAGCCCTGCAGTGCAGTTTGATATAGAGGGAGGCCTTTAAGATATTGCCATTCCTGGTATTCATTCATTAGAACTAGGACTATCAGCCAATTAAATAGCCCAGTAGAGCTTTAAGATCATCTGGAGAAACCCTTTTCTCTGTTCCAGCACCTTCTCAAGTTTGCTTGGTGGAAACAAAGGAGAAGGCCTTCTTGGTAGCTGCTCCCCAACTTTGGAAATACCTCCCCAGAGAGGCCCTGTTACCATGCCTTAAACCCCCTTCCGATAATATTTCATAATTTGGCTCCACATGGTCTAGTAGATTGGGGAGGACCATAAGTGAAGTCAAGTGGAGATCCCCATGACCGAAGGGAGGCATTGTGGAAAAGTATTGGCATCCACACCCAAGACAGAATTATACAGAGCCCTTTAGTAAACAAAGCCATCAGCGAGGTATGTGCTAATCCCTTCTTGGACTCATTGGCAATGAATTATTAATCACAAACAAAGTGGCTGGAACCCCAATTGGCCCCAAAAGATCTTTCCTCGCACCTTTCCTATTTCACAATAAGGAGGTTGTCATTAGGGTGGCCAGGTAAAACAAGCGAAAAGGTTCCTCTCCCTTTAATGGATGGGTACAAGAGGGAATTTCAACAGGTGTTGCTTGTCATGCAAGCAACAACTGCTGAAATTTCCCCTTCTACACAACCTTTAAAGGTGCAGGAGCCTTCTCCCTTATTTTACCTGGTTACCCTAGTTGTCATAAACCCATCAATTCTGATTTCTCAGCCATTAACAACAATTAATGAAGTTGTGGTTTCCTTTGTTTAACTGTGGGAAACCCATCCAAACATAGTTTTACATTCAAACACCCCTTCAGGATACAAAATTGGGTATAAATATTAGTACCAAATAATAGCCAAGTGAGCACAGAGCTACTGACACCATCACTCTCCCAGATCCAAGTCTGAGTCTTTTTCGTTGCCTTGAAACTCTGCTCTTCGGGACTAGTAAATATCACCCATACTTCCATGAATCTATTCCTTTATCCAAACTTTCTGCCTTAACTCTTCACTTAGCTTTGTGTGGTTCTTGTGTGTGAGTGCATGTGTGTATGCTTCCATGATTATTTTCCAATAAAAACCATTTTATTTCACTTTGACTCAGAGTCATAGAATCATAGAATCACAGAGTTGGAAGAGACCTCAAGGGCCATCCAGTTCAACCCCCTGCCATGCGGGGATACACAATCAAATCAGTCCTGACAGATGGTCATAAAGCCTCTGTTTAAAAACCTCCAAAGAAGGAGACTCCACCACACTCTGAGGCAGTGTATTCCACTTCTGGAGTCTCTGCAGCGAGTACTGGAATACACAGATGCAAAGGTCCCACAAGTTACCCAACCTCTCGCAACAATTCATTTGAGCTAATATTAATTCCCCCAAATAATATTGTAATTTTAGTATCATGAGTGGGTCCCCTACAGATCCCTCCCCAACCAATTCATATAACAGCCCCATCTTTACTCTCCTTCTAGCAGTAGGTGAAAACATTTTTGTGCCACTAGATTTGTACAATCTGACAAGGGCTGGACCTTTAAGGCTAAGGTTTAATGTTTTTAAATTATATATTGGTTAATTCTTTTTAAAAGTTTAAATTTATACTATTATTTTTACTTCTGAATTGTTTTTAACTTGTATCATTTTAAAGATGTTGTTAGACACCTTGAGTTCCATTGGTGGGAGAAAAGCAGGATGTAAATGAATAAAATAATAATAATCCTAGCAAAGCTGAGACTTAAAACTTCTATTGTTAATCATGTTTCTATTTGCTGGACATCACCATTCACACTTAATTAAGCTGTAAATCAAATCACACCAATCTTAGGTCAACAAACAATGAACACTGGAAGCAGAACAGGAAATCTTTTGTAGAGCTACTTCCTAAGGTTAGCAAAGTGAAAACTGGAGAGGGCTTCTGTACCTTTAATGTTTGTGTAGAAAAGCAAATTTCAGCAATACCTGCTGAAATTCCCTCTTCTACTCAACTACAAAAGGTGAAGGGGTCCTCTCTGGTTTTCACTCTGGCAACCCTAGTACTTCCCAGGACACAGGTTTAGCACTCTGGACGCTCATGCAGAGCTGCTAGTGCTGATCCTGCTGAAATGTTCAGGCTAGGAATTTCCTACTTGAGGAGCAGCAGTGTGTGTGTGTGTGTCTAGTGTGTTTGTTAGAAAAACTAAGGGTGCATGCCTGGTTGTGGTAGCCTAAGGGGCAATCTGCTTTGCAGCAAAGGTAGCAGGCCATCCCAGCAGGAGTTATTTATTTATTGTCAACATGTAAGCCCAAGCACAAAACTGTTCTCTGTTTTGTGGTCTCCATCTTCCTTATAAGCTAGGTCTCCATGTACTGTGAGAGCCAGCATGGTTTAGTGGTTTGACTGTTGCACCTGGGTTGCTCAGCCATGAAAAAACACAAGGTGACCTTGAGCAAGACACACCCTCTTGGCGCAAGAGGAAGGAAATGGCAAGCCTTGTCAGATTAAACCCTGTAATAGGGTTGCCATAAATCCGAGTTGACTTGAAAGCACATAGCAACAAAAACTTGTACTATAGTATTTGGCAATGAAGACAAAAGATATCATGTTTCCAAAGGGTCAGGGCACTGTGTGGGGGATGAACCAAGCCGAAGTCCTGCAGCTTTTGATGGCATGCCAGTACAATGTTGCACCATCTCGAAGTGCCTTTATAAATGATACCGTGCTACACAGTAATCTTTTCTCTAAACAAACTCACCCATTGTATGTAACAGAACACAGAACATTACAGATTTTCTTGAACTTCCTGGTGGCTTAACAGGGATAAGCAAAGTGGCAATATACCCCCACTAGAGTATGATGCACAAGAGAGTCCACTAGGGGTCTCTTAATGCTCAAATTATTGTAGGAGTGAAATCCAAAACCCAGGCTCAAGATCACAGCTCCATTTGTAGTAGGAACATCTTAGTGAGTTTTTCCTTGGTTTTTTTTCCAGGCTATGAGGCCGTGTTCTGGAAGGGTAAACTCTTCCAGAACACGGCCTAACAGCCCGGAAAAAAAACAAGGAAAATCTATGGATGCCGGCCGTGAAAGCCTTTGACTTCACATCATAGGGAGTATCTGACAGTATGCTAATCTGCAGGGGGAACAGGCTTACAGTGTCATATACTGTCATCCATTTTCCACATTCAGGTTTTGGAGTTACCTCCTATATGGTTGCCAGCTTTTCAGCACGCTGTTGTGGGTTTGTCTTAAACAGCAGTTTGATATTTTGTGGTAAGGAAGGCTGCTCCATGTTGTGAAAAAATTGCTGATGTTTTTAGATGAAATTCTTGTTAAAGGCAAAAGCACAAACTGAATCAAGATTCCCTGGTCCTCTGGTAACCCTAACCTAGCAAATAAGCTCTGGCTCAAACTTTCTTTGTGTGTATGTGCTTTCAAGTCACCTGTTGACTTATAGCGATCCCATTAATTTCACGGAGTTTTTTTTAAGGTAATAATAATAATAATAATAATAATATTTATTTATACCCTGCCCCTCTGTCAAAACAATCGGGGCGGCTTACAAAAATTAAAATGCAATACAGATAAAATCCCCAAACACCCCCCACCCCCACCCTCCCCCATAAAAAATTATTAAACAATTATAAATTAAAACCAACTGATCTAAAATCACATTTAAAAACAATAAATACAATAAAATACAATAAATGGCCAGCGGACTAAAAAGAGGCCAGGATCCCCTGAGGCCGGGATCTAATTAGGAAAGGCCTGCCAAAAGAGATCCGTCTTCAGTGCTTTTTTAAAGCTATTCAGGCTTGTTATCTGACAGATCTCATTCGGCAGGTCATTCCACAATTTGGGGGCGATTACCGAAAAGGCTCTCTGGGAGGTTGCAGACAGCCTAGATTTTTGTCTGTAAGTAATACTCAGATGTGGTTTTGCCAGTTCCTTCATCTGAAATATAGTTTAAAGCACTTATAATCATTGGTGGTCTTCCATCCAAGTACAGTCGGCCTTCCATATCCATGGATTCTGCATCCACGGATTCAACCAACCACAGTTCAAAAATATTTTTTAAAAAAGAAAAAGCTAAAAAGCAAACCTGGATTTTGCCATTTTAAATAAGGTCTGCCATTTTAAATAAGGTCTGCCAACCTTTTTTATTGTTTCCCCTTTCATAGTGCTCTATCACATTGAGCATTGTTCTAATGTTTGAGGACATTTGTCGACCTTTGGTAAATCCTGCCTGATCATCCAGTGTCAATTCTTTGATTATCATATTTATCCTATTAGCCAGGATTGTGGCAAAGATTTTATAGTCCACGTTGAGTAGCGATATGGGTCTGTAATTTGCTACATTGGATGTTTCTTTCCCTTCCTTGGGGATTAAGGTTATATCTGCTATTTGCCAAGAGTTTGGGATTCCTTCCATCTTTATTTTATTCATCATTTTTTGTTGTGGTGTTACTAACTCATCTTGAAATCTTTTATGAAATTCTGCTGTGAAGCCATCCTGTCCAGGCAATTTTCCTGTCTTCATTTAGTTGATTGCACATATGATTTCTTCTTCTTTAAAAGGTTGCTCTAACTTCATTTTCATTTCTTCTGTAATTCTCAAATGAGTGTTTTCTTTTACAAATTTACCCATCGCACTCTGTTGGGCTTCATCCATGTCCGATTTCTTATAGAGGGTCTCATAATATTCTTTAAATATAGCCTTGATATCTTCATTCATATAGTAACTCTGCCCCACCTTTTTTATTTCCATTATTAGGTTCTTCTCAGTTTCTTTCTTCAATCTATATGACATCCATTCGCCCGCTTTATTGGCATTCTCGAAATATCGTTGCCTTGCTCTTTTCAGTTTATTGCCCACAGCCTCTGCCAAATCTGCCTTCTGAGTTTTCTGAATCAGTCTTATTTCAGTCTGTATCTTTATGTTTTTTGGTTGTTTCCTCAAGATCTCTTCTTTTGTTTTTAGTTCTTGCACCAGTTCTTGATTATGTGACAAATTTTCTTTTTTTATTTCTGCTCCTCTTAACAAAAATGTTCCTCGGACCGTTGCTTTAAATGCATCCCATATTGTTTTTTCCTATACTTCTCCTTCCTTCTTTTCCTCAAAGTAGAGTTTTATTTCTTTCTTGATCCTTTGGACAAAGATTTCATCTCTTAACATATTTTCACTCAGTCTCCATTGGTACTCTGTCTTAGTCATTTTCAACTGTATTTCTATAGGGTTATGATCCAAGATTATTCTTTCTTGAATGTCAAAGCTTTTGATTTTTGTCAATATCTCTGTTGTGGACCAAAACATGTCTATTCTAGACAGGGACTTATGAGTTTCCACAGAAAAAGTATAACCTGCCTTATCTCCAAATTTTGATGACCATACATCTTTTAAATTAAAGTCTTCTAATATAGCACAGCAAGTACTAGGGAGAGTACTAGATTGTTTTTTACTTTCTGATGTTCTATCTCTTGATGTTTGCAAGACGCCATTAAAGTCTCCTGCTATAATAATATTGTCTTTGTCCATTCTTTCCATCTCTTGGTAAAGTTTTTTTGTAGAAACTAACTTGTTTATCATTTGGGGCATAAATTCCTATGAACACTATTTTGGTTTTACCACATTGGATCTCCACCCCTATGTAATGGCCTTCATTATCGTTGATTATCTCTCTTGCTGGGTATTTAGTGTTTACGTAAATCGCCACTCCTTTTTTCCTTTTTGTCTTTGATGCCGAGAAGAAATATTGACCCAACTTTTTATGGGGCAATAATTTAGTATCTTTTTCACATATTTTGGTTTCCTGGAAGCAGATAACATCAGGCTTCTTTTTTTCCAAAAGATTAAATACTTGACTCCGTTTCTTTGGGTTATTTAGCCCTTTCACGTTCCATGATTTTATATTTATTGACATTTCTAATTATTATTTTATGAGTCTATTCCCGCTTCATCTTTCAAGCTGTCTCCTTCTTCTCCTTCTCCTGGTTCTTGTTCCTGTTGTTCTCCCTCGCTCTGGTCTTCTCTGTCGTCAATCTCCCTTCCCTCTTTATCGGAATGTTTATCCTCCTTCATCCAAATCTCATGGATTCTGTTCTCCTTTTTCTTTCCATTTCTTTTTAAACTTAGTTTCTGCTTTCCTTGCCTCTTCCTGGTCTAGTTTGTTTAGAAATTCTTCCGCCTTTTCTGGCGTACTTATTTTATGTCTTTTTTGCTGGTATGTAAATGCAATGCCCTCGATTCTTTCCCATCTATAGAAGGTATTTAGTTTTTTTTAATTTTTGAGTCAAGGGTTTATAAGCTTGGCGCCACCTCAGTATTTCTGCTGGTATATCTTTAAAGATTTTTATTTCTTTCCGATCAATCCTTAATTTCTCAATGTAGCTAGCTTGAATCATCCTCTCTTTTATTCTTTCTTGTGTAAACGAGATTATAATATCCCTAGGTAATTTTTAATCTTTGACAGTCGGCGGAGATACACGAAACATTTTATCTATTGATTGTTCCAAAGTTTCCTCTTTAATGTCTATGAATTTTGCTAGATCTGGGAGTATCTTTTCCCACAAGTCTTCTCTGTTTGATTCTGGAACTCCCCTCAGTTTTACACACTTGTCTCTATATTGCAATTCGTGAATCACTGTGATGGTTTTTTCTCTCCCTTGTTCTTCTTCCACTAAAGCAAAATGTTCTTCCAGTTTTTCTATTTTATCCTGGTTATGTTCAACCTTTCCCTTTAGATCTTTCAATTCTGTCTTCATACTGTCCAGTTTCGTATTTATTTTGTCTATCTCTGTCCGTACCTCTTTCTTAAATATTTTAAAATCTTCCCTGAGGTCACATTTAAAACATCTCAATTCTTCCAGAATTTGCGTCCCAATATCAGACTGCTTCAATGAATTTTCAGAAGACCCACGTCTTTGTCCCAGAGTTTGTATTAGAGTTTGCTGTCCTCCTGTTTTAGCCCTTGTTCCTGTGGCCATTTCTTTCTAGTTTTCAATTTTAATTTTGATCAGGTTTTATTTATTTAGGCTTAAATTTTGCTTTAAGTCTCCTTCTTTCGACCCAGGTAGTTTATTTTAGGCTTAACTTCCAGATACAGTCAATTTTGTTATTGTCAAAATAGCAGTGCCAGGTTTTATCATCAATTAACACACTTATTGTTTGTCTCTTATTTATATTCAGCTATGGCCAAACAGGCAGTCCTTACCTCCTGTACTGCTTAGAATACTGTTGATATGGAACTATTACTTAGTTTATCCACCTGAACAGACACAAGAAACTTCCAATTAATTAAACCGTCAACAAATCAAATTTCCAATTTTCCTTCTATCTGTTAACAGAGTTAACAGAGTTATCTAGTCAAAATCAACAAAGTAGACAATTAATAAGTAAATATTCAAAACAAATAAATGTGTGTCTATCACATTAATAAAGAAGTATCTAATATAATCAGAATGTTCTTTGAGCTGTCAAATATTAATTAATTAATTAATCAATTCAGTACATATTACTTCCCCATGAGTTCATCACACACTTCAACTACTGCAGTTAGTACCAGAAGATATATATATGTATTATATTGTATATATTGTAAATATAGTTGTATGTATTTATATTGTATATATGCCTGTAGGATTATTTATCTACCCAATTAATCAAATATAGAATGCAATAAGATAAGTTTTAAATCCCTTGAAATCAGTTGATTTACTCTATATTTGGTAATATATACTCTGGATTTAACAGTTTCTATATAGAGACTATATATATTCTACATTTACTCTGTACGATGGACTCCACTTAGAGGCTCAATACAGGGATTTAGTTTTATAATTTAGCAATCCTACCACAAGGTGTCACTGTATACCTTCCTGTTAATTCAATACGCTGTTACTTTAAATTTCTGTTTTAATATGAGCTGCTGTGTCCTTGAATGAGGAGACCTTGAGAAGCTAACACCCCTGTAGTTTATCTTAACACTTCCTTCCTCCCAAGGTCTAATGTCTAAGAACACTTTAAACACTCTTTAAATCTTAATATCAGTTTTTACATTGATATCTGTAGAAGTTATGAGCGTCCCGAGCTTCCAATCATGCCAAGATTTACCAGTATTACCTTTACAAGCAACACCCCTTCCCCCCCCTTTGTTATTTTACTTATTTGTACATCTCTTTAGTCTCACTGTTCTGTTCCCCCAGCTTCTGGGTCTATATCTCAGTCTCAGTCTCCTCTCTCGGCGATCCACTGTCTCTTCCTCCCCTCCTCGTCAGCCTCGCAGCTCCTCGTTGTCTCCTTGTTCCACTGTCCTTATCTCCCTACTGGGTTGCCTCTCTCATCTCTCAGTTCCACTGCTCTCGTTGTCTCCCTATTCCACCTCCTTGGCTATCCTTCTCTCCATCCTCTTCTATCCAACAAAACTCGCGTCTTCAACCCTCTTCCTGGGTCTAATCCACCAGATTTCACATGGAAAGCCACTTATCTTCGTCCTCTTCACGGACTAATCCCAGGGGATCTAATATGACACTCAACAAATAATAGTTCACCAAAGGTTCCTTCAAAAGAAAAACACTCTTTTCCCCTTACTATAGGCACAGGCAGCTTTAAATATGGAATGTAGAATATAAGAGAGTAAAAAAGTAACAAAGTAGCAAAGTAGCAACTGCTTAGATACAATGTCAGTGTTGATTGTCCCACTCACCAGATTGCCTATCTTGCCCAGTTATTTATGGGGGGGGATAGCCAACTCCCCAAGTTTCTTCTCTCTCTAACCACCAGTATTGCGCTCCTGAAGAGGCTTCTCCTCACGATCTAAGACAGTCAAGATGCTCTTTAATCTGTCAATTTTTTCTTTGCCTTAATGTCTTAATCTCTGAGCATTGAAGGTTTGGTCTGAAGACTGCCACAGTGCTGTAATGGCTGCTTCTTCACACTCCTGTCGCTTCCCCGTCCCCTCCGGAGCCTCCGCTTTGGATAAGGATGAGGTTTGCGACCGAGTGAAAGCAAGCCCCACTGGATCCTATCCTTCCTGGATTCGGAACTCGGTTTGGGTTTTACCCAAATTTACAGCACCGGGGGGGGGGGCGGTTCTTGGTCAGAGCCCTGACACAAGATTCCCAATCCCTTCTGCTCTCAGACCGGAAGTCAAAAATATCTTCTTTAAAAAGTAAAAATCCTTTTACTTTCACATTCATGCAGAGTGACACTTAAGAATGCAGAGACAGTTCAATTAACATTTAAAAGTGTGTTCTGAGGTCTGATCACCCAATGAATTAGACTCATTACAAAACAAAAGAGTCAGTTTAAAAATGCATATCAAAAGTTTACTGAAGGTATATCAATTTTAATCTACATACTAAAACAAACTTTTTTTAAAAAAAGGTTCCTAACTAACTAGGAGGATTTAGGGTAGAATGACTCACCCAGCCTTTAGCGGTAGAGGCTGCATGGTGAACATCATGGCATAGCATCATAGCAAGGCTTCATAGCAGCATGGCTACAGCTGCATAGAGACTCGAACTTAAAAGAGACTTACACAAAGAGCCATAATATTTAAATTAGGTCATGTGCTGAATGACCCATCTCTCCAGTTGGCTGGAATTGCCTAGTGAAATAAGAGAAAGGGAAACTGGGAGAACAGAAGCATGCAGGGAAAAATTCCTAGACTTATCTTAGTATGTGAATGGGCTACACAAGATTGTTTTACATTTCAGTAATTATTTCCCCACATACTACAGTTAAGCCCTGCCCCCAACATACGTACTACACTACAGCATTGTAGACTCCTCTGCTGCCAACAGGACTGCTGATACCTGCCACCGCAGTAGCAACACCCACCCCTGGGCACACAAACCATGTCCCTCATCCACACTCATCTCCCTGTCAGCTCTCCCTCCCTCTGCCCTGCCAACAACACCAGCTTGCTTTCTTACTTTTGCACCAAAACAGTGCTGCCCATTTAAAACAGTAAGATCACTCCTTTCCCAAACCCAAGCTAAAAATTGTAACTGTAGCAACACACTCACACACACACTGGATGCACAAATCATGCCCCTCACCCACACTCCCCTCCCCTCCAGCTCTCCCTCCCTCTGCCCTGCCAACAACACAACTCCAGCTTTCTTTCTTACCTTGCACCAAAACAGAGCTGCCCGTTTAAAACCTGTAAGGTTTAAAGTAACTGTCAGTGATGTTTTGGTGCAAGGTAAGAAAGCAAGTTGGAGTGTTTTGCTGCCAGGACAGGAGGAGAGGGGAGGAGGGTGGGGTCTTAGAGTTTGACCTAGTTGAGCAGCAGCTACAAACCACAAATATGCAAAATTGCGAATATGAAATACGCAAATATGAAGGGACAACTGTATATGGTGAAGCAATTGATTCCCTACATTTTAAGGAACCATCAGTGGTGCTGCTCCAGGAAGCCATGTGTTTTGGAGAGATCCATTGGTTTACCAACCATGATAGATGTCCTCTCCATCCTGCTTCTTTTCTCTAGGATTTGTACCAGCGTCTCGATCAGGCACGCTACACCCCACCACTGGAAGGGGCTGCCTTCAACTATGGTTTCAACTCCAACTATCTGCAAAGAGTGGTCTCATATTGGAGGAATCGATTTGACTGGGAGAAACAAGTTAATATCCTCAACCAGTACCCACATTATAAAACAACTATTGAAGGTGAATGCTTCCAAATAAATCTCTTGTGGCTTGGAGCTAATCTTTCCAGTTAGCCCCTCTCCCATTTTCCAGACTGAGTTGCCTTCACAACCACTAACATATCTTTTGGATTTCTGACAGGGATTGAAATTCACTTTATCCATGTGAAGCCAACTCACATCCCAAAAGATCAGACTCCCAGGCCTTTGCTGATGGTACATGGCTGGCCTGGCTCCTTCTATGAATTCTATAAGATTCTCCCACTGCTTACCAATTTGGCTGGTCATGGCTCAAGTGGTGAGGATCTGGTGTTCGAGGTCATCTGTCCATCCATCCCAGGCTATGGCTTCTCTGAAGCTCCACACAAGCAGGGCAAGTAACTGATCAAGCATCCTGAAACTTTTCCAGACCATAGAGGTTTTAACTGAATGTTACGGTATTACAGATACTGTTAATGAGACATTTCTCCCAACTGGCAGGCTTTGACACAATGGCTGCTGCTCGAATCTTTCACAAGCTGATGCACAGACTGGGATTCCAAGAATATTATTTACAAGGTGGAGACTGGGGCTCTGCGATCACCACAAACATGGCCCAGATGCTGCCAAAGTGAGTGGCAAAACATGCTCTCTCACTGATTCTCAAGCTCACTTTTCTAACATATTCTCCATTATTCAACAAATCATGGTATCTGTATTATGAAGCCAAGTTTATAATGTATAGATTATCCTTCATACAGTTCAGTTGACTACTTCATTGTATGGGTTGTATTCTGCAAGTAGAACTCTGCTATAAAAGATTATGCTAAAAGCCATCTTTGACAAACTGTTCTACTTCAGTGTAAGTTAATTTTGAATAAATGTATTTGAGACTACTCAGCATGCTTTCTTTCCCTTAATTTCAGATCTGTGAAGGGACTTCATCTGAATGTTGTGTTCCAAACCAAACTTGGATTCAGTAACTTGGTGTCTTTACTACTGGGAGCTTATGTACCATGGTTGGTGGGCCTCACCAGAGAAGACTCACGCCGTTTATTCCCATACTTTGAGAAGAATGTGTATTATCTTTTGCGTGAGAGTGGCTACATGCATCTCCAAGCCACCAAACCAGACACAGCAGGTTTGTGAACTGAATCCCTTGCAGCACAGCAGGATCATTCTGTGCCTACATTCATAAATCAGATCGTATGCTGATATCAGTGCTCAAATGACAATGCAATTGTAAAAAACCACCCAACCAAGGGCGAGGGAGATAACCTTAACACATGAAGTATTTTCCAGATAGGCAAGTAAATTTTAATGAAGCAAAACAATGGTTTCAGTGGGCTTTAAGAATCAACCTAAAGTTTCAGGCTCAAATTGTTCTACCCACAGCTCGTACCACAATTCAGAAAGCTAAAACTTCAAAACACATGCATCATGAATACTGGTGATGTCAAATATGAAAGGCTGCAATCTTTAACTTATTTGCTGGCTTAAAAAAAACCAGGTGAAAAGTTGCCCTAAATAATTGGCTAAAATATGTATATAAGAACTTACAAAGCTGGAGATGGATAACATCCTCCTAAAATAGAGACATATGCGCGCGCACACACACATAGTGAGAAGAGAGAATATGTGTTCTCCTATTCTGTCTGTTGTTGTAAATAAGCAAAATCTTAAAAAATAATTATGTTTTGGGATCCTCCAAGGGTCTTGATTGGAACTGGCATTTTTAAAAAAATTGTTCATTAATTATCTGGAGTAAGTGTTACGACAGTGAGACTTTATCCATGTTTGCAGATTGCACCAAATTATTTAATTAAGATGATAAAACAAAATGTGTTTGGGAGAAGCTCCAAAAGGATCGCTCCAGATTGGGCAAATGGGTGTTAAGAGGGCAAATACAGTTCCAGGTAAGAGTAAAGTGATGCACTTTGGGGCATGACAATCCTGTCTTCATATGTGTGGACCTAGTTGGCAGTGACTGAGAAGAAAATTGACCTTGGGGTGGTGTAGAATAGCTCAATGAAGATGTTGTGAAAAAGGAGAATTTCCTGCTTGGGATCACTCGGAACTTCTAAAAACTGTGCTAAGTCAATGGTTTGATCACATTTGAAATATTTTATGGAGTTCTCAGGAGGGATGTTGGAGGTACAAAATGGAGCAACTAATATGTCTATAGGGCTGAAGCAATTCTCATATGAGAAAACATTACATTTTGGTGACTTTCAGTTTGGAAAAGAAAGCAACACTAATGTTTGAAAGGGAAGATAGAGGTGTATAAAATTAAACAATGGGTGAAGAATAGAGATAGAGAAGTTTTACTCCTTCATAAAATATTACCCATCCTATGGAAATGAATGGTGAGAGATTTAGGACAGACATTAAAAACAGCAGTACTATGGAATGTGCTTCCACAAAGTTAGGCCATCAATACTGCACAATTTTAAAAGTGGATGAGAAACGTTAATGGAAGATAAAGCTATAAATGCCTATAAGTTCTGACATCTATATAGTTGTTGCTTCACATTCACTGGGGTTTGGTTGCAGGACCCCCCATGAATACCCAAATCCATGAATACTCAAGTCCCATTATATGCAATGGCATAGCAAAATGGTGTCCCTTATATAAGATGGCAAAATCAAGGATTGCTTTTTGGATTATTATTTTTTAAAGAATATTTCAAGCAGTGAATAATTAAAACCGTGAATGTCAAATCTGTGAATGTGGAGGGACAACTGTACTGTCTCCTGAATCAAGGGCCTCATGCCTTCTGAATACCAATTACTAGAAAATAATAGGAGAGGAATTTTGCTTTCATCTCCTTTTTGTGGACATTCCATGGGCATCTAGTGATTGAGCAACATTGGAAACAGGATGCTGGACTTAAAACTAATTGCCTTATCCAGGGCAGCTCTTGGGTGTTTTTTACTTCAGAAATATTGGTTTTACTCCTATGCAGTTAGTAATCTAAAACACACAATTAACCAAGTGTTCTTCAATCAGAAGATAGCCCTACATGTCTGAAATTACACCATTTATGTTCTAATAACTGCATTAATGATTTTGGTTTTGCCTTAATGAATAAAGATTAAGATTTTTCTCTTCCACTTCTATTGATAGTGAAAAATACATAATCACTCCCCACGTAGACTAGGTTTATACAATATACTATCTTGATTGTGATTTCATGGAGAGAAAAGTGAATGTGTGGACAGGCTGACAGGCACCACAGATAAAAGTCTGTAGCAATCCTTGCAACTGTAGTTTTGCTAGATCATTTCTCCCCCACCCCACCCCTTTTATTGGATGCTTGCAAGAATCGGGTCTCTGAAGTTAGGATATCCGGGATGGGTGTTGTATAGAGTTGTCTGAAATTCAAAGCCCCAGCGATTCCTCAGAACTACAAAGAAATTCTCCAAGGTTCCAGATTTTAGCCTGAAGCAGTACAGATCAATGACTGTTCTGAAAACTAATTAGCTGTTTTTCTGACCTAGGATGTGGATTGAATAACTGCCCTGTGGGGCTTGCTGCATACATCCTAGAAAAGTTCTCCACATGGACAGATAAATCATTTCCAAACTTGGATGATGGAGGTTTGGAAAGGTAAGGATCTTAACTACATGTGAATATTAGGAGGGTGGGGACACATTGTAAACATGAACTTAAAACTGGAGCAGGGCACCTAACCTGGCAAACTCTCAACTCAAATAGGAATGAAATTGAGTTTTCATTCAGTACTTTAACCTTTTGTTGCTGCACTACTTAATACATTCTAGCACCCTTCCTTTCAAAGGCAGTGCCTGCATTTATGCTCCAAGTTCTGTGAACAGGCCATATTGTGGTCAACTACCAACACTCTAAGGATCTTCTTGTAATTCCCTGATTCAGGAAATACTCTCTGGATGACCTTTTGACCAATATCATGATTTATTGGGTGACATCCTCCATTGTGACATCAATGCGCTTTTACAAGGAGAATTTTTCAAAGAATCCAAACACTATTCCTGGTGCCAGGTAAGGAAGAAGCATCAGAAACTGCTACAAGATAAACTGTTTCTCTCCAAGATATTCTATATACTGCCTAAGATGTTTTTATACCTGTACCTAGCCAGCACATGTTACTGAGGCATTTTGTTGGGTAAGGGCAATATGACATTGCCTCCCTATTCCACAAACAATTATTAGACTAGCAGCTAATGGGGTGGCATCAGCCATTGCACCATGAGGGATGTACTAGTTTAGGGAGTTCAAGACAGGTTATGCAGTATATGCTACAAAGCACTGTCTAATGCAATGGCCACCCTGCCAGTTATATCTGACCTTGTTCTGCAATTGGTACTTTTACCATAATACAAGCAAAAATTCACCCCAATTGTTGGAATATTTGTCAGAAAACTGTTTCTGAAAGCCAGTCAAAATCCCGTAGGATAGTGGGTATTGCCTTTGGCATTGGTTTAAAAGGTGCTCACTGAAATTCAAACTTTGCAAACTATCTAGATACTTTTGAGACTGAAAGAAATTGTAGCATAAGCTTTTGTAGACTTGGTCTACTTCCTCAGATGCATCTACAAAAGCTTATGCTACAATTTCTTTCTCTCCATTAAGTCTGAAAGGTGCTACAAGATCCTCTTTCTTACTGATATTCCAGGAGCCCTGGTGGTGCAGTGGTTAAATGTCAGTACTGCAGCCACAAGGTTGTTAGTTCTATCCCAGAGCGCTCCAAGGTTGACTCAACCTTCCATAGGTCTGTAAAACGAGTACCCAGCTTGTTGGGGGCAATTAGCTAACACATTGTAAACTGTTTAGGGAGTGCTTTGGCACTGATGAGTGGTATAGAAATATCAATGCTATTGCTATTCCAGACAAACATGGCTATATCTTTGAATTGTACCCATTTAGATACTTGATAGTGATGATACAAGTTCCACAGCAGATTCTTTGCCAATACCTAAAAAGACATCCAAAACTATCACCAAGCTCATTATTTCTATGAAGGATGGATCCTCAACTCTTGCTATCCAGCTTTTTTAAGAATATTCTAGTCCACATGGATGCCAATGTAACTTAAACATAATACAGATTTCCAACTGTTTCATTAGTAAACAGGCTAAAGTTGTGCTAGTTTAAGTCTGTATGTGTGTGTATATATATATATGTGTGTGTGTGTGTGAGAGAGAGAGAGAGAGAGAGAGAGAGAGAGAGAGAACAGTGGAAGCCATGCATATTCATGAAGCTAGCCAAAAAGAATGTAACTTTCCAAAAATAATGTGGCTTACTGTGGAAAAATGTACATCAGTTTCTCTATGACCAAGTCAACCCTTGATAAGATACAGTTTCTTCTACAACAGGGTTAGCGTTTATGTTCCCACTGGTGTTGCTGCCTTCCCTAATGAAATTACACACTGCCCACGTTCCTGGGTAAAGAAGAAGTTTAAAAACCTTGTCACTTACACCTACATGTCACGTGGTGGCCACTTCCCTGCCTTTGAGGAGCCAGAGCTCTTGGCTCAGGACATCAAACAATTTGTTCGGAAAGTGGAACATCTGTGAAGTAACAGCATGGCACAAGTACCGCAAAGAGGACTGTAATCCAAGCATAGAAACCCTTTGGACAACTTGATACATAAAGTAAGATACTGTTATTGTGTTACTGCCTGAGCTTTCAATAATCACTTGTCCTAGTGTGAGAAACTGTCTATTGCAAGCTTACAGATTTTTTTTTTAAAAAAGAGGGCACTATTCACATTAAATCATTTTTTCTAACAAAGTGGTTCTTATTGTAACTTACTTCATTTTACAGATCCATCTCCTGACAATGACATTTAACTGGATCAGCACATTTAAACACAGATCTTACATAGCACCATTGTATACAAAGTTCTAGAAAATAACCAGAGAGCAGACTATAGGGGTTTGTAAACAGGGGTTTTGAAGGTTCCCTGAACTGTCAAAGGGTCAGGCTCCACTTTACAGGCAACCTTCTGAGGATTATCAGATGTTTCCCTAAATATATTTCCCCCCTCTGTGCAAGAACACATTAAATCAGTATCGTCGAAGACTATAGCCTTTGTTCAAATGACTGATGCAATATCTGCTACACTTCTATACTTTAGAACAAGCATGTTTGTTTAGCCTCTCCCAGGCATTTAGAGTACACAATACAAAATGTCATCAGGAGTCAGGCAGTCCTTAACACTGTACAAGGTTAGAGACTCCTTTGGAATTTGCCTGTTCTGTGAGAAAATAATTGCAAAGAGCACTGTGAAGAGTAATGGTCCCAGTGTTCAAATGGCATATGCCCCCAAACTCCTTGTAAACTAGAATATAGCAAACTTTGTTATGTGCCCTCCACTTTTATCCTGAAAATGTCCTCTTTTCCTTAAAGAAAGATTTTGGATCACCTACAATTCATCTAGCTTTAATTTTTCCCTTGACTTAAAACAATTTCCTATTTTAAAAAGTAGTGTGGGAAGCCACATTTCCCCCAATTAACTGAAATTGTCGTTAACTGGACAATAAAGCCATACAGTCCCTTAACAGTGGGCTGTTTTTAAAAAAAAAAAAAAAGAACAGGTATCTATTGTCTGGAAGTAAGACTAGTTTCCCTTAATACTTGCATAGCAGTAGCTTCAAATATTCTACCTTCACAACTTGAATGAAGTGGATTGTAATGTGCTACAGCTCATTCCTAAGTAGCTTATCTTATGACATTAATGTCATCCCCAGTTTTGGTCAAAGCATCTGATGAGGTACTCCAGCTTTAGCAACTGAAACTAAAGTAATAGCAAGGATAAGATCTATTTCTCTAAGAAAAACCTCTAGCACATTTGACTGTCAGAGGAATACATGCAAAACTACTAGGTCAGAACACTCAAGCTGCTACATGAAGGCCTGAAAGAATGGGAAACTACTCCAAACCATCTTTATATTTAGCCCCGCCCTGCTCTAATTTCACCCCTGAATTTTTACTGTTCTTAACATCTCTACAGTCAGGCACATGCATTATTAGGAAAGCAAAGTAAACATTTCAGTAATTTTACTCAGTTATCAATGTAGTGAAGGGCACCACTCCACCAACTTTTATGAAACTACCCAGGGGATTTATTTCTCACAAGCAGCACCTGGAAATCATCACTGCATTAGTTGTGCTTAGCAGGACATCAGTTTTAGAGGCTGTTATCCATTCATGGAGGAACATCATGCTGCTCTGGACTACGGCCAAGTCTTTTACTTACAACAGATCCTTTTGACCATTATCAATCACTATACGGGAAAAACAGCAACTAAAATGAACAACTATTGAATAGTTGTCAGCATCGCACAGTTATCTACCAATGAACACAGTTCACTGGGAATGTAATATTTTATAAGAAACTTCTACAGTGGTTCCATTATGTCAAGTATAGTTCGGAAAGAAAGTTCACAGTAGAGGATAGTTAGTGAATCATTAAGGCATTGTTTTGGCCCATTGAACCAGGTCTCCAAAAGCAATTCCTATAAGCATATATCATCTGCTTCTGATCATAATATTTTGAAGACAGTAACTCTGAAGAATACAGCAGAGCTGGAACACAGCTGTTAGAGTTCTGAATAAGGAAAAGTTTGGTTACAGTGGATCAAAAAGATAACAAATTAAGAATGTCCTTTTAAATATTTTATGAAGAGACGTAACGGAAGCCCTTGACTGTCACTGGAGCTTGAAACCATATGTAATCGTCCCAGGCTGAGTTCATCTCCTGATAGGCAGAAAGAGCTGTACTGTTGCTATGACTGCATGATAAGTTGACAGTCAGCTTCCTCCCTCGAGTTGGCACTTTGTAGTTTAGTTTGGGTCTGAACCAGTCAATGCCGCAATCGCGGTGCCCTTGAACCATAACAATGACTCCCATGGTAGGACCAGTCTGAAGGTCACTAAACACATCTGCCAGGAAGAGTGAATGGAAAAGCTTGCGAACACAGGCAGCTGTCTGCAGGCTCTCCTCAGCACCCCTTACAGACACCCCTTGCAGGTTGATCTCATAGAGTTCTTTAGGGCTGAGAGAAGTACCCCCAAGCAGAATAAGAACTCGGGGGACCAATGTCAAAGTGAACATGATTTCCAAGTGCTGGAACACTCCCTCAAGATCACTCAGGACCTGCAGACACTTTTTGTTGCTGTCTTGATCTTTTAGGTGGACTTTTCTGACCACTTCTTCATCCTATAAAGTTAAAAGGGTTGAAAAGTTGTGAATATTGTAAAGAGAGAAAACATGGCAATACTTATGTTACATCAAGTATACTTAACCTTAATACAGTGCTTTCATGGGTATTTCCTCAAGATCTACACATGCAAGCAATAACATGCAACATAATCTAGGGGGGAAAGCTGTGAGAACAGGACAGTAACATGCAAATCAAGAACATTACCACATTAATTTAAAAAAGCAAATTATTAACAAGACAACTTCTCATCAGTGACTGCTCTTCCCTTGATTTTGGAAGTTGTATAGAACCTTCAAGACTTGCCCAGAAATTCACACATACGCCACTAGATGTGAAGGGTTACCATTTTTGTTATGCCATTTCAGCCAAAGTTACTCAAGGCAGTTCACAACAACAAATATATTAGAGTAATATTGTTAGCCCACAGAAGAGTTAGCAAACTTTTTCAGCCTAGAGACAAAAATCTAGAAGCCACATTCTAGAAGAGACCAGGGCAGGCCAAAGCAACATGTGCAGGGTGCAATGTAAATCTTTCTAATTTGCTCTACATTAATCTACAGAAATTATTCAGATTTACTTTATTAACAGTGGACAGTGCGTGCATACCAGGGAAGCTCCAAACAAACATTCAATGGGTCAAAGGCTACATTAGGAAACGAATAAGCAAGAACTGCTGTCCTGCTTCCAGTACCTGCTCTTCACAGTTGTTTGGTTGCATAGATGTCAAAACACACATGGAAGAGCCACTGTTTTAAAGTTGTTTTAAAGGCGCTCTGGTAGAGGCCTGGAAATGACATCTGTCTACAAGCTTGGAGAACTGTGTTTGGTCAGAATAGCCAGTACTATGCTCCTCTAGAAAAGTATTTCTCAGTTCAATGCAGCGCCATATTTACTAAACTCAATGAAGTCACTGCTCTCTGAACACTAGATCATATTGGTCATTTTACTCTTGCAGCATAGTCTTATGCATGTTTACTGAACTGCTGTCCTGCTTCCATGAATAATATCTACTTCCCAAACCTGGGACTAGTTATAAAACTGAATATGGTTATAAAATGCACATTAGAAGAACTACAAAAAATCTTTGCGAGATTGAAGTGTATTCACTTCATAGCCTGGACCTTTAGCATGGCTTTCCTAGTCACCATAACAAAGAATACAACCTCCTTTTCTTCTGCCAGTACTGTAAACTCCCAAAAAATGCCATGCTGAAAACACCAAGGTAGCAGGGAGATTAACTCTGCACCAAAGTTTGCATAAATGAGTGTAACAACCACACAACACTTCACTTTCTAACATGTTACAGGTATACATGCTCGGATCTATAGTTGTTATATAGATTTTTGTGCATACATATGATCCTGAAAATGTTGATATAGGCCATATCAAATACTGTAGATGTTATTCTATAGTACACACGATTTCCAAGAACTATTAGTAATTAAGACTACAAGATTTATGCTCCAAAATCAAACCAAGAATTCAGCTGCACAAACACAAGCCTCATATAATCAGTATGATGAGCTACGTTTTGAATATGCATTCTAATGTTTCAGACAGGACATAAAAAGCCAGTGAAGTATAGTGGTTTGAATACTGGAGTAGGATTCCAGGACATCAGGGTATGAATTGTCACTCAGACATGGAATCCATTGAGGGGCCTTCAGAAAGTCATACTCTGTCATCCTTAGAGGAAGGTAATGGCAACTTTCTCTGAAATAAACAATGCCAAGAAAACCCTACAAAAAAGGGTCACCTGAAGTCAGAATTGACTTGAAGGCACATAGCTACTTGTTGCTGTATGCCTTCAAGTTGTTTCCTACTTATGGCAACCTTATCACAAGGTTTACTTAGCAAAATTTGTTCAGAGAGGCTTTTGCCTTCCTCTGAGGCTGAGAGAGTGACTTGCCCAAGGTCAATCAGTGGGTTTCCTTGGCCGAGTGGGGATTTGAACCCTGGTTTCCAGAGTCCTAATCCAACACTCAAACCACTACACCACGCTGGCAGTCCTAACACATACAGGATACAAAATGATGTATCTTGCACGATAGTTATTCTTAAACACTATTAGTCAAACGATTAGACTGATAATCAACAGCTTAAAGAATGCAACCCTCCAACTCCCTACACCTTTTAAATCAGAGATGGATAAAGTGTGGCCAAGAAGTGACATGCAGCTCCTAAGGCTGTTCTTACAACCCATGACTTCACCAGACTCCCCATACCACCATTTTTCTCCCTGCCCAAAAGAAATATATTGCCTCTCTGGGAAGCCTCCAAGAACACCAATTCGGTGTTTTAAATGCGTTGCAGGAGCCCCACTGTTCAAAACCAGAAACAGACTTCTAACCTCTTCCAGTTGTCTGCTGAGGCAGTCAATGCACCCCGTGGAGCACCTGAGGGGCAGACCACCTCCACACCACTATGGCTGCCCACTCCTATTTTAAATGCCCAATTAGAATGGAGCCAGGCCACAGTTTAATCTTGGAAATATGGCTCTCACACTCAAAGGCTTTCCATACAAATACTATCCTGAGATACAACCGTCTCACACAAAGCACTTTTTGTAACCTGTGAAGTACCCTACAGATAAAGTGAAGTCTCCAATCTGCGAAGAGAAGAAATGAAGATTTGCACACATCATACAGCTTTCCTTTTGCAATACTAATGAACATTTGGGGCTAATTTGATTGAAGTCGCGGGAATTGATGCCAGAGGCCTATCTTAGTGCATCTATCTATATCATGGGGAGGTATAAGCGCGGATCTGGAGCATCAGCCAGGCCTCTTCCACACTTCTCTCTCACCTGGCCTGGAGGCCTGGGCAGCTGCCTCCGGTAGAAGAAGGCGAGCTGCTCGTAAGGCAAGGGCAGCTGCTGCCTCTGGTACAGGACGTGCTTGAGAAGCTCGCAGGTGAATCGGAAACAACCCTCCTGGGTGACCGAGCCGGGGAAAACCACCGACACCGAAAAGCCGCCGCCGCCAGGAACGGGAGCCACGGGAGCCACGGTCACCGCCATCTCGGGGGCGCCACGCCGGTCCAACCCAGAATCGACTACGGCGAAAGAAACAAAGAAAGAAGGAGAAGGAAGCCGAGCGGCTGCGTTACTCCCTCAGCCCCAACAGAACCTCGGCGGCGGCCCCCAATAAACCAGAGCACAGCCGAGCGAGGGAGGCCAGCCACACTCCTGAGGAAGAAGGCGGGGAGGCATCCGATAGTCCCTTCACTCTTACCTTCTCGCTGGGTCTCGTTCGACGCCGCCATTTTCTACTTCGCCGTCGAGCTGATTTGAATGGCCGCCCTCGCAGAGCATCATGGGAACGGCAAAATGACGTCACTTCCGAGATGCCGGCATCTCGTGGCAGCCATCTTTGTTTAGGGTAAGCAATTGCGAGCACTGAGGAAGGCCCCGGATGTCGTGATAGAGAGGCCCGTGGCTCCCCTCCCCGGAGGAATGTTGGTTTCCTTCCTCCCCGCTTTACCTTCGCAGTCCAGGTGGTTCGGGTTAAGAGCCACGGGGCCAAGGGCGCTCAGGGGAGTTTCATGACCGAGGGGAGGCTCGGATTTCCCAGGTCTCAGTCCAACCCTTCCATTGCTGCACCCCACGGTCTCAACATAATTTTGGGGGGAGAAAGAACTTGGGGTTCTTTGCCATATACTTTGTCACCCGCCTGCCTTTATCATGGAAATAAAGCGACATCCTTCGTTTGTGGGAATGAATGAGGTTCAGTATTGTTATTGTTATTACTACTACAGTACTATTACTATTATTATTATTATTATTATTATCGTTTATTTATATAATGCCATCAATGTACATGGCGTTTTACAAGCTGTTACAGAAAAAAAAAATAACTATTCCAATAATATAAAATACTAAAATACAATAGGAGAAGAAAAAAACACACATAACGCAGAATAAAACAAAATAATCAGTACAGGTAATTAAATATAATAAAGATATAAACATTTCGTCTTCTTCTCCGTCTTCATATTATTTATTATTATTATTATTATTATTAATTTTGAAAGTGTGATAAGAATTTGCCACTGTCCTAATGATAATTGACCTTGACCTGAGCTGATAAACTCTTATTTTGATATGACTCATAGGAGATGTCAAGGAACAAAGGTCTTGTTTTTCTTTTGGCTTCTCAAGGGGGAGGGAGGCTGGGTGGGGAGAGTTCTCACAACACCCATATGAACTGTGCAGAGCTCATCCTGTACTCTCAGTTACCCCGACCTGACCTGATGCAATGAATTTACTAAACAGAGCAATCCCTTCCAGCTGATGCAATGTGTTGCCATCAGCAGTAATCTAGTAGTGAGGGCGTGCCTGAAGGAAATACGGAGATGTGGCTGTATTTGAAAAAGACAGCTGCCTACTGATGGGTGAGGTGGGGGGAACTCAAGGCTTCTGTTTTGACCCCATGATGGAATCTGTAGTTCTGCTGCCTTAAGGAGTAGCCTCCCCCTCCCTGATATAGGAGATTTTCAGACAACAGTTATAGTGTTACTATTCCACTTTATTTGCTCTGGCTGCCTCCTGTGGAATCCTGGGATTTGCAGTTTAGGGAGGGGCATTTACAACTCTCAGCCAGAGAGATCTTAGGCTGCACTAAACTACAAAGCCCAGAATTCCACAGGAGGAAGACAGAGTAGTTGAAGTGGAATAGTAACACTATAACAGTGTAGTCTGAAAATAGTCTGCATTCTTATCCTCCTTTACCCAGAAGAGTCTTGTTGAATAGATGGAGGCTTAATTCTAGATTATGTATAGGATTTCTCCATTCTGAATATGGTTCCAAGTTGACTGACACTGAAGAAAAAGTACATGTTTGAGTAAAATATTTATAACCAGTTGATACCAAGCCGTCTTTAAATATTTGAAGGGATGCCATACTGAGGATGGAGCAAGTTTGTTTTCTGCTGCTTCAGAGACTAGGACATGGAGCAATGGGTTCAAACTACAGGAAAAGAGATTCCACCTAAACATTAGGAAGAACTTCCTGACAGTAAGAGCTGTTTGGAAGTGGAATGCACTGCCTCGGAGTGTGGTGGAGTCTCCTTCTTTGGAGGTTTTTAAGCAGAGGCTGGATGGCTATCTGTCAGAAGTGTTTTGATTGTGTATTCCTCCATGGCAGGGGGTTGGACTGGATGGCCCTTGAGGTATCTTCCAACTCTAGGATTCTAGGATTCTAGGATACCAAGTACGTTAAAGTGATTTGAAAGGAAGTTATCCCAGTGAAAATATTACAGTATTGTGCATGGCGCCCACATCCTGAAGCAGCCCCTCAAGCCAGGATCTTTGGTGGGCACCCTACCTACTGCTAAGTTTAAGGGCAGCGAGATGCTCTATAGGATTTAGGATAAAAATTTTGTCAGTTTAAGTGGTGACACCAAAGTACTATTTATATTTATTTTTAAAAAAACTAAATAGACTTACATAATAAAAACCCACAATAATATCACGCCAGGCCCCCCTCCTAATCCCAGCCCCCCCAGGCTAGTGCCCTGTCAGCCCCTCCCTTGTGGAGGCCATGGTATTGTGAAAGCCAGATCTTAAGAATGCCTCCCCCCCCACACACTTTACATTTAAGAGAGTTAAAGCTCAAGATTTCTGTTACAGGTGTCTCTGTTTTCATTTTTAAGGGTGCCAAAGAGATGTCAATACATTGTCAATGTTTACCTATCAATGAAAGATAAAACATCTATTTTGAAACTCCAGTCATTTGAAGACAACTTTATAGTGACAATTTTTGCAATACAGTCTGAAATAGCTAAAAGGATATTAAAAACAATACAGACCTTGAGGGAAACATTAAAAATAAATAATAGAATCATAGAGTTGGAAGAGCCCCAAGGGCCATTCAGTCCAACCCCCTGCCATGCAGGAACACACAATCAAAGCACTCCTAATAGATGGCCGTCCAGCCTCTGTTTAAAAACCTCCAAAGAAGGAGACTCCACCACACTCCGAGGCAGTGCATTCCACTTCCAAACAGCTCTTACTGTCAGGAAGTTCTTCCTAATGTTTAGGTGGAATCTCTTTTCCTGTAGTTTGAACCCATTGCTCCATGTCGTAGTCTCCAGAGCAGCAGAAAACAAACTTGCTCCATCCTCAGTATGACATCCCGTCAAATATTTAAACATGGATATCATGTCCCCTCTCAACCTTCTCTTCTCCAGACTAAATGTAGATCTAAGAAACAGCACGTAGTAAGTATGTGTCTGATTTCATACTTTTGTTGCATATTTTAATTGTTAAGCTGAATTATTTTGACATTTAGTTTAGTTTTGTTACCTGCTTTGGGAGCTAGTCTTAGCTGGAAAATTGACAATAAATATAATAAACAAATTGAATGAGAGCCAGTGCCATATATTGGTTAGAGTATTGGAATGGGAGTTAGAAAATGTAGATTCAAGTCCCCATGGGGCCATGAAACTTATTTGGTGATCTCAGGACATCCTCTTTCTCAAAGCTTGACCTATCTCATGAGGTTATTGTGCGGAGCCTGCATACTCCCTTGAGTTCACTGGAGTAAAGGTGGGATATAAATATATCATAAGCAAAGGGGAGAAATACCTACTTTTGGTCTCTAGGTATAGGAATCTGAGGCTAATGGATTTCTGGGGGTGTTCATCCTGCCTATCTGGACTGTAAAGTATTGTGATCATCACCAAGTGCTTTCATAGGTCAGCTCTATTAGATAGACCAGTGGTTCTTAACCTGTGGTCCAGGGACCCCCAGGGGTTCATGATGTCCTCACAGCAGGTCTGTGAAGGCTGGAAGGCTGCTTGGCCCACCTCCTCCCTGCAGTGGAGTGGCCATGTGACAGGAGCCAAAAAAAAAGGCTGGCTGGCTGGCTTGGCCTGCACATTGCCATTCAATCCGCTCCAGCCACAAACTTGCAGGAAGAATCAGGATAAAACTCCCCCCTCTCCCTCCAGTGCTTCTGGGGGAAGGTTTCATGGAGGGTGTAATTTTTTAATTATGATCATGATGGTTTTAAATCTTGAGTTAAGTTTTGCTGGCCGTGGCAACAAAAGATATTTAAAGGGGGTTCATAGAATCATAGAATTGCAGAGTTGGAAGAGACCACGAGGGCCATCCAGTCTAACACCCTGCCATGCAGGAAATCACGATCAAAGCATCCCCGACAAATGGTCATCCAGCCTCTGTTTAAAGACCTCCAAGGAAGGAGACCCCACCACACTCCGAGGGAGTGCGTTCCACTGCCGAACAGCTCTTACTGTCAAAAAGTTCCTCCTAATGTTGAGGTGGAATCTCTGTTCCTGGAGCTTGCACCCATTGCTCCGTGTCCCAGTCTCTGGAGCAGCAGAAAACAAGCCTGCTCCATCCTCAGCATGACATCCCTTCAAATACTTAAACAGGGCTATCATATCGCCTCTTAACCATCTTTTTTCCAGGCTAAACATACCCAGCTCCCTAAGTCTCTCCTCATAAGGCATCGTTTCCAGACCTTTCACCATTTTAGTTGCCCTTCTCTGGACACGCTCCAATTTGTCAATATCCTTTTTGAATTGTGGTGCCCAGAACTGGACACAGTATTCTAAGTGAGGTCTGACCAAGGCAGAATAGAGTGGCACTATTACTTCCCTTGATCCAGACACTATACTTCTATTGATACAGCCCAAAATCGCATTGGCCTTTTGCTGGTAAAGAAAAGGCTAAGAGCCACTGCTGTAGTGGATCCCATTCCGAGATTTTTTCCTTAGCGATCCCCAACGTGGCAGTGGTTCTCAACCTTTGGTCTTCCAGGTGTGCTTTTTTTTACTTCAACTCCCAGAATTCCTCAGCATTGGCCATGCTGGCTGAAACTTCTGGGAGTTGAAGTCCAAAACATTTGAAGGCCCAAAGAGAGAGAGAGAGATACGGGATTGTAGTTGCTTGACAGACTTGTTACTCCGCAGAGGACGCTGGGAGTCGTAGTCCGAAGGTGTCGCTGCCGAGGCCTGGTTTCCCATGGTGCTCCGCGCTTCCCTTTCTGACGCGCAGCCAGAGTGAAGGGGAGGCGAGCCGTCAGAAGCCAAGTGAGGAGCTGGCAGGCGGCGGCGCCGGGGGGTGGAAGGGCCGGAGCGGGCCGGGCGCCAGGATGGACTCGCGGGTGTCCGAACTCTTCGGCGGCTGTTGCCGGCCAGTGGGAGGCGGAAACGGCGGGGCTCTACGAGGCCGGGCCGGAGCCGGCTCGGGCAACGGTGGCTCTTCCAAGGGAAGGAAGAAGAACGGGCGACACCGAGGCGGCAAGGCCAACAACCCGCCCTACCTGCCGCCAGAGGTGAGGGGGCACCGGTTGGGGGGCGGGCGGGTAGGCAGGCAGGCTGGCTAGAGAGAGGGACGTCGTGCTATGAGGCGGGTGTACAGCTGTCCCCCCGTATCCACGGATTTGGTATCCACGGATTTAAGTATTGAAAATATTTCTTTAAAAAGCAAACCTTGATTTTGCTATCTTATTGTATAAGGGGCACCATTATGCTATGCCATTGCACATCATGGGACTTGAGTATTCACGGATTTTGGTATCCACGGAGTGGGGTCCTGGAACCAAACCCCAGCAAATATGAAGGAAGAACTGTATTGCTCTCGACCCATTAAGGGAGGAGGGTTTTGACGCTGGCAGATTAAACCAAGGTGGCCCCTTTCTGCATTCTTGCCTGTCTCTTCTAGCTTATCTCTCTCTCCCCCCACAAGCTGTGCTCCTGCTCTGGCTCTATAGTCCAGTATCCCAACTTTTTAGGGAGGATGCAACTCTCGTTTGCAGTAAATAGTTGCTTGTGGGGGTTTCTTGTGAAGTTGTGTGGAGTGAAGTAGTGCTTTGGAAAAGGAGCAGAAAGAGGTGCCAAAACTGTTAATCTTATCTAATGGAGCAATGAGATCTTGTAAACTGCTTTGGTCTGTCATCTTGACATTTGTTAATCCTGGAGGCTTTGTTATCTTGTTTCCCTCCCTGCCATGCAATGTCAGTTTAGTACAGTACTAGTGCGGTGAACACTATGAAACTGGTAAGACAGTCCTTCTCTTTCTCTCTCTCTCTCCCAACTTCCCCAATCTTTCTTATTAATCTCTCCCAAAGGGATGTCAGAGTACCAGGCTGGAAGCTTTAACAGTTAATAATTTAAGTAATTCCGAGGTTGTAAATTTGTCTGGTAGCAAGAGTGAAGCTGATTCTTTCCTTGTTTACTTCTAACAAGACTTTTTTTCCCCCTTCCACATTGTTGTGGTTCTGAGTCACTCACATTGCATTTAAGTTGCTTCATAGAGCTGTCACTTGAAATGTGGCCAACTAATGAATTTGAAAAGACAGGGGCACATTTAAACTGAACTTTCGGTTCAGTAGTAATTCCAGTTGAGATTAGTAGCAAATATATTTACCATTGTCCCTCCGTATCCACGGATTTGGTATCCATGGATTTAAGTATTCACGGCTTGAAAATATGTTTATTTATTTATTTATTAGTTAGTTATTTATACCCCACTCTTCAGCCGCAAGGCTATCAGAGCGGCTTACAAATTGTTTTAAGCAATAGCAATTTACACATCTACACTGCATTGCATAGTTTCCAATGTGTGTTAGGTAATTGCCCCCACAAGCCAGGTACTCATTTTACCAACCTACAAAAGGATGGAAGGCTGAGAGAACATCTTTAAAAAATAATAATCCCAAAAGCAAACCTTGATTTTGCCATCTTATATAAGGGACACCATATAATGGAACTTGAGTTTTCATGGATTTTGGTATCCACGGGGGTCCTGGAACCAAACTCCAGTGAATATGAAAGGACAACTGTAATAGCAAATATTTCCAGGAAGCTCATATGAAAAACAAGGTTTGCTACTCAGTTCTCAGAATAAAGACCTGACTAGTCCAACATTCTGTTCATATAGTGGGCAACTAGTTGCCCCAAAGTGAAACCTGCCAACCAGACACAAGCACCGTGAAAGCCTTCAACTTCACAACTACATCTGTCTCTCGCACCCTGATGTTGATGGCCATGTCCAGGAATTTATCCACTCCTCTTTTAAAGCCATCCAAATTGGCAGCCATAACTATATCTTGTGGCAGTGAATTTTATAGTTACCCACATCAGTGAAATATAGATCACTGTACTTCCACATAGACTGTACTTCAGTGAAATTTTGACAAATCTGTCTTAGAACTTTATTGCTTTAGACTAAACATGTGTTGTATGCACCACCATCTAAATAAATAAATAACCTCCACAAAGAAAACCAGATATCATGATATTAGGTTTTAAGCTTATCATTCTTTCCAACATTTTTTTTAATGAGCAAAGGAGTTTGTGAGGTGTTTTTTCTTTTTGTGGGAGAGGGTGCATGGGTAAAGGAACATTCAGTTGCAAGAGCTCACCAGGCTAAAACCATAGAGCATAGTGAGTGTAGCTGTTCAGTGAGAACTAAGCTGTAGTGCTTGCTGCATGGTAATGAAATGTAAACTTGATTATGAACTGTGTTTTGATAAAGATCCCCAGGCCAGCTTGGCATTCCTGACATATTCTTGGCTACTTAAAACAAGTGTACACGTGTGGCTTGGATTCTCTTTCATTGTAGCAACTGTTGTGGTCCTGCTATCAGTGCTCTTAGCAATTACAAACCTGATGTGCATAAGATGTGCAGATGGATAATTCTGAGTTTAGACTTTTGTTTCAGGATAGTGAGCCATCTCCAAGATAGCAGGATTACTTTCTGCACTGATCCCTGAGATACCAGTGGTACTATTTTTCTGTGCTCAGTTAACTTGTGTGAACTATCTCTGGGCATGCCTGAACTTGCTACTCTTACTGCATCTCTTCTACAATTTAGAATATACTTTCTAGGGAGCAACAAGTATGCACAACTTATCACTCCTTAGAAAGTATATATGAGAGCGGACTTTCTATTATAGATAACAAGTTTGTATCACTCTGAATTTAAACTGTTGATTTGGGGATGATGCCGTAGCAACTAAAATACACTATAGAAATAGAAGCCAGAAGATTAGGTGGTCAGATAAGGAAGGTATCCCATTGTAATTGCCTTCTTTCCAAGATGCAGGCAATTAATTCCAAGATATTGTTTGTTAAGTATTTTCCCTGTCATCATTGCTTTTGTATTAGTCAGATTTGGGTTGGAAAGCAAGCAAGCTGCATGGAATAAAAACAGAATCTTCCTCACAGCAAGGAAAACATGCTGGGGAAGAGAGTGGTGTTTACTTCCAGAGCAGCAAGTTTATTTCAGGAAGAAATTAAACATGAGCAGATCACTTTTCATACTGCTGCCAGTCTGGTTTATGACACCTTCTCACTGAGTTCCTATCTCTCAACAGCATTTAGTCCTGGAATAGGATTAGTAGAGTGTAATTCACTGTCACATGCCTGCTTTTTGGAGATTCATCCTAGTCTCTCCTACTGTGCATTTATTTGATGAGCAGTCCATAGTATTAGTTATTAACCCCTAGCCGGGTATGGGTATCTTTTGGAAAACATTGTCTGAATACCTAATTTAGGGAAGGTTAAAGTGTTTTCTTCCTTTAGATTTGCCATGACATTGGCTAGCTTGTTTACAAGTTCCATCTCCCTCAGCTGCCAGTTACATTTATCTTCTCAGGCCACATTTACTTTGGGAGAGACTAATATGAGGAATGATTGTCTGCAAACTCTGCTATTTACCTGAGTAGATTTAAAATATGTAGCTAAATATAGGGTGTGAGTGGTGAATAGATAATTTCAAGATTAATGCAGGAAGGTGTATAGCATGACTATTGATAAATAATAATAATAATAATTATTATTATTATCTTTATTTATAGCCCACTTTTTTTCCAAGGCTGGGACCCAAAGCGGTTCACAGTTTTAAAAACACACAATTAAAACCTACAAAAAGTACACATTAAAACAGAATCAAACCAATTAGATCATTAAAACAGCATCAATATATTTAAAATAATAAAATATACTTAAAAGTATTAAAACCTTTTTAAAAAGAATAAAAAGCTTTTAAAAACAGCCCAGCAATACCACACACATACCTGCAGCCTGTTCTTTAAAAAAACTGCTTGAATAAAAAGGTTTTGGCCTACTGCCAGAAGGACAACGGGGAGTGGGCCTGTCTGGCCTTCCTGGGGAGGGAGTTCCAGAGTCTAGGGGCAGCCACTGAAAAGGCCCTCTCTCGTGTTCCCATCAACCTTACTTGAGATGGTTGTGGGACTGAGAGAAAGGGCCTCTCCCAATTATCTCAAGCCGCAGGCCAGTTCGTGCAGTCTGCCAGATAGCCTGGACCTGAGCCATGTAGGGCTTTATATAGGTCATAACCAGCACTTTGAATTGTGCTTGGAAACAGACTGCAGCTAGTGGAGCTGCTTCAACAGGGGCATAGTATGATCTCTGTAACCCGCTCCAGTTAACAGTCTGGCTGCAGTTCTTTGGACCAACTGAAGTTTCCGAATGCCTTTCAAAGGCAGCCCCATGTAGAGTGTGTTATAGTAGTCCAAGCGGGGTGTAGCTAAGGCATGTACCACTGTAGCCAAGTCTGGCATGTCAAGTAACGGGTGCAGTTGGTACACAAGCTTTAAGTGTGCAAAAGCACGCCTGGCCACTGCAGAGACCTGGGCCTCCAGGTTCAAGGCTGAGTCCATGATAATAGCAATAGTAAAATTTTTACAAGAAATAAAAGGAACAGGTGATAATTTGCCATCATCTGAGGAAATATTGAAAAGTAGGATTAGAGGAGAAAAAAAGATTAATAGGAAAGGTATATAAATTATTTTTGGAAAAACAATTTAGAATTAAGGAAGGTTTGATTAGAATATGGGAGAAAGATATGAGAATAAATACAAAAGAAATAATGTCGTGGATCACCCAGATAATCAAAATTAAAAATTTAAATGTTAAAAGAACAGCAATTAAATTAAAGTTAATTAGTAAATGGTATAAAACCCCACATCAGATCTCAATGATAAACAAAATCTCTCTTTAAATTGTTAGCATGGATGTTGGGGGAAAGGGACATATATTCATATGTCGTGGGAGTGTCCCTGTGTACAAAATTTCTGGATACAAGTTACTCATGAGATAAATAAAATGATGGGGAGGAACCTCCAATTTAATAAGGAGAATTGTCTGACTTTGGATTTAAAGAATTTGAGAGTAAGTAAAAAGGAAGATTATGTAATGAAAACTTTGTTAAGAGCGGTTCATGCAATTATAGCATTGGGGCAGAAAAATAAGCAGAGTTGGGACAAAAATATTTGGACACATTATATGGTAGAATATATTCTCTTCAACTTTTGAAGGGAGAGAAGAGGAAAATTTATTGGACAAATAAAAGAAATAGCTTGGTGGGATAGGTGGGGATTTTGGGTTGAGAAAGTTGAAGATGAAAAGGGGTACAAAGAGGTGAGAGAAATTATAAATAAGATATTTTACATCAGGCGTAACGGATATTAAAACATTTTTATAGCCATTGGAGGGGTTTGAGGGTAGGGGTGGTGAGAGGGGGAAGAAAATGCTTTGTTAGAATAAGTAACAAGTTTCAAGTGTGTTTACTATATACATGTATGTTACTAATAAAACTAATAAAGATTTTTTTTAAAAAAAACCTGAGTCCAAGAGTTCCCCCAAACTGCAAACCTGTGTCTTCAGGAGGAGTGTAACCCTATCTAACACAGGCTGAATCCCTATTCCCTGATCTGCCTTCTGACTGACCAAGAGCACCTCTGTCTTGTCTGGATTAAGTTTCTATTTGTTTGCCCTCATCCTGTCCATTACTGATGACAAACACCGGTTTAGGACCAGGACAGCCTCCTTGGAATGGGGTGGAAAGGAGTAGTAGAGTTGGGTGTCATCCGCATATTGATGGCACCACACTCCAAAACTTTGGATGGCCTCTCCCAACGGTTTCTTGTATTTGTTGAATAGCATGGGGGACAACACTGAGCCCTGAGAAACCCCACAGGCCAACAACCAAGGGGTCGAATGGGAGTTCTCCAGCACCATCTTTTGGGTTTGCCCCTCCAGGAAGGAGTGGAGCCACTGTAAAAAACAGTATCTCCAAGTCCCATCCCAGCAGGGCAGCCCAGAAGGATATCATGGTCAATGATATCAAAAGCTGCTGAAAAGTCCAGCAGAACCAACAGGGACACACACACACCCTGTCCAGTTCTCTGCGTAAGTCATCCACCAAGGCTATCAAAGCTGTCTCTGTTCCATAGCCAGAGCTGAAGCCAGATTGAAATGGATCTAGATAACCCATTTCCTCCAAGAATCCCTAGAGTTGGGAGGCCACCACATGTTCTAATACTTTGCCCCAAAATTCCAGGTTGGACACTGGCCAATAATTATCCATTACAGAGGGATTCAGGGATGGCTTTAAAAAAAAAAAAAAGCCTCACAGCTGCCTCCTTTAGGCAAGTTAGAATGCTGCCTCATAGGGAGGCATTGACTACCCCTTTCACCCACTCAGCCAGTCTCCCTCTGTCCTGTTTAATAAGCCAGGAAGGGCAAGGGTCTAGTACGCATGTGGTGGCTCTCACTTCTCAAAGGATCCTGCCCACATTCTCAGGCTGCACAAATTGAAAAGTATCCATTAACACTGGACAGACAGGTATCAAGGTTACATCCACTGACACTGTATCAACTACAGCATACAAATCGGAGCAGATTGGAGTGATTTTATCTGCAAAATGCCATGCAAATTCTTCCCAGCGGGCTGACAGGTGGTCTACATTTACTACTTGAGGACCTGTATGTAATAGCCCTCTGACCAACTGCAACAGCTCCGCTCTTTGCAAATGCAAAGATGTCGGCAAAAGAAGATTTCTTTCTTGCCTGCACTCCCACGGAGTAGGCCTTTAAAGAAGCTCTAGCCCATATTCAGTCAGACTCTGTTCAAGTCTTCCACCAACGTTGCTCTAGACTCCATTGCTTCATCACCGCCAACTCCCTGGAGAACCAGGGGGCTGGTTTGGCTCCACTTTGTAAGAGAAGCAGTTGTGTCCACCACTCTGGTTATTTCGTTGTTCCAGAGGTCAGCCAGAGCTTCAACAGAATCGCCTGCTGAGGTGACAGGAAAATCCCCAAGAGCCATCAGGAATCCATCTGGATCCATAAGCCTCATGGGGTAGACCATCTTAATGGGTCTTCCACCCCTGCAGGGGTTCTGAGTTCCAGTGAGTCTAAACCTGACCGGGTAATGATCTGTCCATGACAACAGAACTGCATTCCTCCATACCAAGATCACCATCATCCCATCCAGCACAGAAACCAAGGTCCACAGTGTGTCCCACAGCATGAGAAGGACCAAATACCATTTGGGACAGACCCATGGGTGTCATGAAGGTCATGAAATCCTGAGCCACTCCCGACAGGGTGGTCTCCATGCTGAAGTCCCCCAGCACTCCCAGTCGCAGGGACTCCAACATCAACCCTGAGACCACCCTGGCTAGCTCAGAAAGGGAGACTGTTGAGCAGCAGGGTGGGTAGTACACCAACAGAATCCCTATTCTGTCCCGGCTACCCATCTTTAAGTAGACCCATTCAAGCCCAGAAGATTTTGGGACCGGGCACTTGGTCAGGGAGATATTGTCACCATATATTACTGCAACTCCACCTCTCTGCCTCCCTGGTCTCACCTGCTGCTGCACAGACAAACCTGGTGGACGGAGCTGAGAGGGGTTAACCCCCCCACCCCAGTCTCATTCATCCAGGTCTCTGTAATACAGGCCAGGTCGTCCTGCTCCTACAGGATTAAGTAGAAGACCGGGGTCTCCTTGAAATACCTTGATGAGATTTGCTTCTTCTTGAGACTGATTTTTGAAGCCTTTCCCATGATCTGACTGCTAAAGGCTTGATTCAGCATTTGTGGCATTCATAATAGCCTACTAGTTGCTGTGCTTGCAAAACAAACAATGGTGAACTAGGCAGGGAAGTTCTAGAATTGTATTGGGCAGCTATATGTTGATTCATTGCAGTTTATAGAAATAGCAGCCAGATTGATAATATTCAGTGACTCTTGATATAAATAGCCAGTTGTAACTCTGTACTGGTTTCATTGAATTGTCTAATGCTGAACACTATAAAGGTCACTAATGTCACATTTTCTTTTTTACTTAGGCAGAAGATGGAAACATAGAATATAAGGTGAGTCTTGAGGACGGGACTCACAAGACAAGGTTCTGAATGCTAAGAGCCCCAAACCAAATTATGCTTTGAAATTAAAAGTAGTTTAATTTCTGGAAGAAATTTAAAGATATAGCTTGGAAGAAACAAGAAAAAATATATTTGCTTAAAATTTGCAGCTATTTGCTACTGTGTTGGCTTTCTCATGCTCAAATATCTGAATCTGAATGTTCATCTTCCAAAATTACATGATCATTTTTATTGATCTTTTTGATTTATTACAAGTCATAATAAAACATAGAATAGGAAAGGTACAACTAAGTAAACACATTCAGTATCTTGAAAGTACAGTAGGTAAGACTGTCAAGTTGACAGCATTACCCTGGTTGGGTCTATATTGGTGGGATTAGGAGGTAGTTCCAATGACCTCTCGCGCTTGCGATGAAACTAGGTCCTCGAGTATGTCCGCCCATAAGTTTAGATGTGTTGAAGGAGGTGTCACAGCAGAAGCCTTAGAATTAACATAGTCAGCAAGTGAAAATCAACGTTCAATAAAGCTTTTTGAATTTAGTCTTTGTTTTTGCGTATCCATTGCGTCCACCAGTTTTTCTAACCGTCAGAGATCCCATATACACTTCCACCAGTTATCCACACTGACTTCCCCCGTTTTCCACACGGAGGCAATTTCCGTACATGCAGCCACAAGAAATAATGAGATCAAGGGCCGGTGTTTCAAGTCTTTGTTCTCACCAATATAGGTGGACAACAAAAGGAGTGACAGGCAGAAATTTATCACTTGCTTGGTAACCAGTTCTAGTTGTCTAACTATCTCATGCCAGAAGCTATTAACTGTTGGGCAATCCAGCCACATATGCCGATATGTCCCCTGTGTGGCGCATCCCCTCCAACAGGTTGGCAACATGTTCCTAACCATATTTGTTAGCCATACCGGGGTCATATAGCACCTGTGGATGGGTTTTGAAGTTATTTCTCTAGCCCTGGCAGACTTTGATTTAAAAGGGGGAGAGGACCACAAAAGAGACCAATCTGATTCAGGTATGATTATTCTAAGGTCCGTTTCCCAGTTCTCTTTTAGATTCTGTTTGGTGCCATAGGTACATCCCACTAAAGCAGAGTAAATCAAGGAGGCTAGCCCCTTGGTATTGAAGTCAGGAGTGGTATATTTAGACTCATAGGAAGTTAATGGGGGGAAATTGTTATGCCCATCAGTTTAGAGCAAAAGGAGATAATTTGGTTTAATTGGTGACAGGAGACGGGGTGTGGGTGTAGCTGGGAAATCAGTGCTTCTCTGGGCTTTAGTTTACCCTGAGAAAACAGATGTTGAGTATGGAAAATGCCTCTCATTTCAAAGTCCTTAAATTGTTTTATTCTGTCTAGGTTGTAAAAGTTGGGATGCAGTAAGAACGGATATATTAGGGAAGGAGTAGGTGCTATAGTGTCTCTCCATTTGGACCATTTAACAATGATGTTTGTAGCCAAAGATTGGAAATGGAGCCAAATTCCGTTTTCATATTATTTTTTTGAAAAACATTGCCTGCAAGGAGGAAAATTTACTATTTAGCTCCATTTCTACCCATGGCACATTAAAGTCCCCTCATATTAATAAGGAAGTTTGGCAGAGTTGGAATGCATTGTAATAAAGTTTGATATCAGGAATCGCTAAGCCGCCTTGCTTGGTTGATAAGTGTCTAGCTGTTTTTCTCAATCTAGGTTGTTTATGCTTGAAGATGAAAGAGTTGAGAGGATTTTGCCACAATTCAAACTTAGCTTGGGAGGGGGTCAATGGTATTGTCTGGAAAAGAAAAAAAAGGTGAGGCTTTTTCATGAGGGCTATCGTGAACATTTTTGTGAGGGCTATCCTGCCTAATAGGTTTTGATGCAAGTGCTTCCAGTTTTGCAATTGATTAGTTATCCATTTAGTTACTTTCTTGTAATTCTGTGAATCATTTGGTGGCTATCTTTTGTTATTCAGATTCCCAAGTAAGTGAAACCTGAGGAGTAAAGGTACCTTTACTTCTGTGAGGAGTAAAGTGAAACCTGAGGAGTTTGGTCATGTCTTGCAATTCTTCCTGGTCTTTATGGGGGATATTAAAGCATAATAGTTTAGACTTTGAAAAGTTAATTCTGAGACCCGCAAATGCATCAAAAGCATCTAATATTATTTTCAATTGCGGAAAGGAGGTTCTGGATGCTTCAAAAAGATCAATAAGTCATCTGCGAATAAATTGATTTTGTGTGTTTTGGTGCCAATTTGAGGGCCTGTTATATTTGGGTTGTTCCTAATCATGGTTGCCAGGGGTTCAATCATGATAGCAAATAATAGTGGGGACAATGGGCAGCCTTGTTTGGTGCCACACTGTAGTTTGATGGGATCCAAGTGTACACGGTTAACTGTCACAACGGCCAAGGAGTTGTCGTACATTGATTTCAAGAGCTGAATGAAGTGGTCGCCAAAATTCTTTTTTTTTTTGAGCGCTACCATTAAGTAGTGCCAAATAATTCTATCAAATGCCTTAAGAGCATCTAATGAAAGGAGTGCTAGTGGCTGTTTCATATTGATAGTGTGATGGATGATGTTTAAAACTCTTCTGACTGCATTGGATAATCGTCTGTTGGGCATAAAGCCCACTTGATCAGGGTTAATATAGTTAGTGCTAAAACTGTTGATAGGAACACAAAACCTACACAGTGGCCTCACTGTACTGTTATATGTTTGCATAAATATTTTGGCATCTTGGTTTATTAATGATATTGGATGGAAGGCTGATGATTCGGGATGAGTTTCCTTAGTTTTAGGGATTGGAATTATTTGGGAAGTGAGCCATGACTGAGGCCATTTTTCTGAGGCCAAAAAAAATCATTGTATAGTTCCCATAGTTGGGGGGCTAAATCCTCATAGAACAATTTATAAAAATCCACTGTAAACCCATCCAAACCTGAGGACCTCCTTGTTGTCAATTTGTGAACGGCCTGCTTAAGTTCTGCTGCTGATATGGGTTGTGTTGGTGTTAATTTGTGTTGATCTAAGATGGGTTTAATTGGTAGTGCTTGCACAAATTTATCAATTTTTTCTGCTGAGGTTGGTTGGGCAGAATAGAGGGAAGTATACTCTATTCTGGGGGGAAATCCTTTGTGATATCTGACAGAGAGGTCTTTCTCTCTCCACAGCTAGATTTAATTGTTAGAATCACCTTACTTTCTGCTCTTAGTTTCTTTTTTTTTCTTTTTCTTTCTTTTCTTTTTGCAATTCTGGCAAGGAGTTTGGAGGTTTTATTATCGTATTCATAGAAATAAGCATTCATATATTTTGTTGCAGATTGGATCTTGTATGAGTCTAGGTCATCAAGCTCTGCTTTTGTTTTCAGTAGCATTTGATAATCTTCGCTGTTTTGGGAGATTTTATGAGATTTTGTTAGAGTGTCTATGTCTTGCAGAAGAGTTAGCCTGCGCTTGTCCCTAAGTTTTTTCTATTTGGATCCTTCCTGTATAAGGTGGCCCTGTAAGACCGCTTTCAAAGCGTCCCACAGAAGTGGAGCTATCATCCCTTCTGTCTTGTTCTCTTGATAAAAACCTTTAATAACTTTTTTGATGGTGAGTTCAAATTGATTTTGATAAAATAGTCTGGGATTAAATCGCCATGACTTTGGAAATTGGGTGGTGTCACAAATTGCCCAATCTAGTGTTAATTGGCGAATGATTGGAGTAAAGGATATTTTCAACAGATGAGTTAGAGATGTGATGCATTAGGGATTTCAAGACAAAAAAATGATCAATTTGGGAGTAAGATTTCTGGGCTTTGGAATAATAGGTATAGTCTCGTTCCATCGGGTGGATGATATGCCAGGGGTCTATCAGATTAAAGTTGGTGATTAGTTGTTCTAGAGGTGATGATCCTTGCTGTGACCTCTGAGATTTAAAGGCCCTGTCTAGTGAGTAGTGAAGAACATAATTAGAATCTCTCCCATGACTATTTCCCCTTGGGCTACTTGTTTGAGGATGTGCAGGAAGGAATCCATGAAGGAGAGTTGGTTTGTATTTGGGATATAAAAGGTGACTATTGTGTACGGTTTACCTGGTAGTCTCCTAAAAGAATTAAGTAGCGTCCAGTGGGATCCCTGTATTCAGAAGAAACTTGTCCATGAGTATTGCTACCCCCTCTGGCCTTTCCCAAGCCCCCCCCCACGTATTGAGTGGGGGAAAGTGTTAACGGGAGGATTGGCATTGCCCCCTGTCTATGTGTCTCCTGTACAGATGCTATGCTTGGCTTTAATTGTGTGATCTCTTTGGAATTTTTTTTTTCCTTTTCATGTCTGAGCGTAAGCCTCTGACATTGAAGGAAATAATTCTGAGGGAACTCATTGCAGTAGGAATCGAGCTGTGGGAAGACCTCTGAGGGGGTATGGAAGCCAACTCTCAGTGTCAGCCACTTGATGTTATTAATCGAGGGAGGTGAGCGATACCAAGAAACATATGAATGTTTAGAACAGTAATAACAGATAACATAATTTAGAACATTCGAAATACTGCCAAGGGGAAGGGAAAATGATTTGAGGTCGAGTTCCCAATCGATACTTACAAAATCGATCTTCCCTGGGTGTTGGGGGTACAACAAAGGCATCCAATCTATCCCAAGTTAAGAAGATACCAGAGCTCATTGATGAAACTTAGTAAGTGTAGCTCGTTAATGACAAAGATAATCATTAGCAAGAACAAATAACCTGAGTCTTGTTGGAAAGTTCCTGATGTTGTTTCTGCGGACTTCTAGTAGAGCAGATCTCTTCTGCCAGCCTGTGTCTGCGTCGTGGTGGCTTGAATGGTGTCCAGAGGCAAGGGTTTCTTTCCACTGGGGTATGACAGGGGGCAGAGCCAATATGGAGTCTCAAAGTGACAGTTGGTAGGAACAAGTAAAAGCCGACAAGATGGTGGCTCATCATGAAAAGTTTTTCCTGGCACTGGCAGCCTCAGCTGGGAAAGGGAGAGACCATGGAACTTTACATAGGATCAGGAACTTGTAGACTTCCTCTATGACGATGGCGAAGATGTATGGTTAGGTTTTCTTCCTTTTTTCCTAGAAACTGTGCACCAGTCAGAGTCATGATCCTTTAGGGGTAAAGGGATTGTGGGCCTGACAGCTGACTCCTTCCGATCTGGTGAGTTTTGCAGTGGGCAAATATTCATTGCTTCGAAGGCCGTGTCAGGTTGATCCGTAGTTAATTCTGGCAAGACACCTGATCCGTGGAAAATTATTATTTTAAAAGGCAATTCCCATCTGTATTTAATTTTCTGCACTCTGACTGAGGCTGTGTAGGGTTTAAAAGATTGACGTTTCTTAAGGGTTTCTGCCAATAGGTTGTGGAAGATGGAGATTTTTGCCCCTTGTATGACAGATATGAATGAGATTTTAGTCATCACTAGGGTCTTCGTGGTGATTCTAGCGAAGCGCATAATTACATCTCACAGAGGCTTGTCAGCAGATGGTTGCAGACCTAGAGAGTGGTGAATCCTCTTAATGTCCTGGGCCTCAATGTGCAGCTCGGGGCAGAGAGCGTTCAACCAGTCCACTATGGTATTTAGAAGTTGATCCGAGGGGATCGACTCCGGGATCCCTTTCAGATGAATATTCTGGCAACGTTCCCTGTTTTCAAGGTCCTCTAGTCTGTTTTGTAGCAGAAGGTTAGCGTCCTCCAGTTTGCGGAGTCTTTGGTCATGCTGTATTTCCATGTTTGACGTGGTGTTAGTTGCCTCATCTAGATTTTGCAAGCGATCAGTGATCGTAGAAAGTTGCATGCTGATCAGTGTTAGAGCTTGGCTCAAGGCTTGTGTCCAGTCTTTTTGGAGGACTTTGACCAGGGTTTCCCTAAGGCATTCCAGTAGATCAGGGAAGGAGAGGTCTGTCAAAGCCGGCGAACCTGGCTTCCTGCCCTTGACAGGTCTGCCCAGGCCTTGCACCATGATGGAGGTTGACAGTTCATCCTCACTGTCTGCTGCCACCTTGAATTCTTTTGATGGGATGTAAACGTCCGTTATTGAGTGGTCAGCTGATCATTTAGATGCTGACATAAAGGTGATTGATTGTCTTCAGTAAAAAAGAAGTCTGAGTCTTGCTAAGCATTTGAAAGTTTCATCAAGTTGAGCAGAGCTCTTGATCTAGATGTCTGCCATCATCTGTGGCTGGCCACGCCCCCTACGTGATTTTTTTTGTAATTAGTTTCTCTTTGAGAAATTATCAAATTTTGTTGCTCATTTCCTTAATTTAATTGCAGTGTATCTGCTACATATGAACTAAGTAGCCACTCAGAACAAAACAAAAATATTAACATGATAAAGCTAAAAACTGATGCCACCCATGCCTTATGTAAACATGGTCAAATTCTAATGAAGACTTCTCCCCACTACCCCGAAAAAAGTAAACCCTAACCCATTGGACTGGACACTGATTGTAATCACTCCTTTCTTTGGGCAGCTGAAGCTAGTTAATCCTTCTCAGTATCGCTTTGAACACCTAGTAACGCAGATGAAGTGGCGACTACAAGAAGGCCGTGGAGAAGCAGTGTACCAGATTGGTGTAGAGGACAACGGGCTGCTCGTAGGACTGTCAGAAGAGGAGATGCGTGCCTCTCTCAAAACACTGCGACGGATGGCTGAGAAGTATGTGCATTTGCCCTGCTTCTGGGCCAGACAGAGCAAGCCCACTGTATGCTCTGTCATTTCTAAAACTATCCTGGAGTTCTTGATGCCCTGTAATATTTATTAACTAGAAAGCCAAGAACCTAGGTCTATTGGCACTGAGGGTGTTTTCTCATATTATCACAATCCAGCATTTCTCAGGTTGGTGCTCTCCAGATCTGTTCATTTATTAATTAGCATACTTCCAACCAAACCAATATCTGAAGATTTCAGGGTGGCTTACGGTAAAATTAAATTAAAAACAAGAAATAATAATAATTTTAAAAGACAAAAAATATATCGGTTTTATATGAAATGTATCAAAAACCATGCATCAGTTAAAGCAATTTTTTAAAATGCCAACCATAGCACATGTGTAAATTTGATAAAAATCCATTAGACCCGAAGGCTTTAATTTAAAAAAAAAGGCATGCTTTGATTTGGTGCTGGAATGACCATCATCCTAACCCATCATGGTTATTGGCAGTTGGGCTTTACTTATTTATTTATTTCAAATATTTATATCCTGCTCTCTATCTAAAGATCTCAGTGTGGTATACAATAAAATCAACATGAACAGTTTAAAATAATAAAATTATTTTAAAATGTTAAAAATAAATTAAATGGTTTAACAAGTTAGGAAAAACAGATTAAAATCAGTTAAAATGCTTTAAAACAATAAACATCTGGGGGGCACCATCTTGGTGAAGATTGCCATAATCTGTATGTGTATGTGTTGATGTGTCACAGTTGAAATAAGAGATGGTTCTTTTTAATTTTCAGTATACTGCAAAGTCCTTGGTTGTGTTGGAAAGGAATTGAAATCTGACTGCTTTTTGGTGAATAAATGTTGGTGCAGTCAGAATTAATTTTAATTAGATTTAGTAAAAGAACTACATAGGCTTGCTATACTAGCACACTTTATTTTAACCCAATTCAGTCTTTTTAAGGTGAAAGTGTTCTGTCTCTATTGCAATGTCAGGTGACATCACACGACTAAGAAAATGTTTCTAGCTGTGGAGTGCAATACCAATTAGTAGATGCGTTATATTATGAGTTGATCTATATATTTCCAAAATTCTTACAAATTTTCAAGTTAGAAGACTAGTTTCACATCTCTTGCAAAATGTCCTGTGTGAATGCCTGCCCTCACTAAAAAAACTTTGCAAGAAACTTTAAGGCTCAATGAGCTGAGAGAGATCAACAATTGATAAGTGGGAAAACAAGCACAATTTTCCATTTTGTAAGTTGCATCCACAAGAAGCATTTCTGATTGTCACTGCAAGAAAATCCCATTCCTTTGGCTGTTCAGGAATTCTTTGCAGATGGTCCATAAATACTGTATAATTTTTTGTTTTCCCTTTGCAGAGTAGGAGCTGATATCACTGTGCTGCGGGAAAGAGAAGTGGATTATGACAGTGATATTCCCAGGAAGATAACAGAGGTGCTGGTCCGAAAAGTCCCAGATAACCAGCAGGTAACCATCTGTTTAAATGCCCTCTGTTTTGCATGGTTTCCTGTTTAGGTTACCCTTGTAAATGACATGAAGGCTAGCCTATTAAAGGTCTTTAATCATAGGATACTGTGCAGATTTGTGCTTTGGAGAGTGCTTGTAGGAGCTGTTTCATGGCTGAAACAAAGTTGTAGATTTCACTATGTCAGAGCCAGTTTCTAACCTTGCTTAGTCTTTGCAGGGCAAGGTAGAAGTTTTCCAATGTCTGGGGATGATGTCTTTGTTATGGTATCGCAGAATTATGTAAATTATCATATCAGTTTTGGATCCCTTGGCGTATTGAAACCAGAATCATATGTACTTCAAATACTCTTCATCCCTGTCACTTCATCCTATTTAGAAACACATTCAATAGCTCTCCCTTTTTTCCTTAAGTTCCTAGACCTACGAGTAGCTGTGCTTGGGAATGTGGATTCAGGCAAGTCTACTCTGTTAGGTGTCTTGACACAAGGCGAACTTGATAATGGGCGGGGTAGAGCTCGTCTCAACCTTTTCCGGCACCTGCATGAAATCCAATCTGGGAGGACATCCAGCATCAGCTTTGAAATTCTTGGCTTCAACAGCAAGGGAGAGGTATGGATGCCAGAGTGTTTGTACTCTTTGGTTACCATTTTACTTCTCTCTATATAAAGGACATATATTTAGCATTCAGCAGCTGTATCTTCTGCCTTCCAGGTAGTGAACTACAGTGACTCACGGACAGCTGAGGAAATCTGTGAGAGCTCCTCCAAAATGATCACTTTCATTGACTTGGCTGGCCACCACAAATACCTGAAAACCACTATCTTTGGCCTCACAAGCTACTGCCCAGACTTTGCAATGCTGGTGGTGAGCGCAAACACTGGGATTGGTAAGTGGTCATTGTATCCTCTGGGTTAACCTTCCTTTGGGATTTGAGAAAATCGGCATATGCAATTGTAGTCAGTACAAATGACTGGTTTTAAAAATCAAGCTTAAAAATACCCATCGCAAGTTCAGACAAATGGCAGGGTGATCCTAGAGCCATATGTGTGAGCTGCATTTGCATCCCTGCCTTCTCAGCTTGGTTTTCTGTTATCTCTCTTGCAGCTGGTACAACTCGAGAGCATCTAGGCTTGGCTATGGCCCTCAAGGTCCCTTTCTTCATAGTCATTAGCAAAATAGACTTGTGCTCAAAAGCCACCGTGGAGCGGACAGTGAAGCAGCTGGAGCGGATCCTGAAACAGCCTGGCTGCAACAAGCTGCCTTTGCTGGTGACATCAGATGATGATGCAGTAACAGCAGCACAGCAGTTTGCCCAGTCTCCCAAGTAAGAACCACTTACCTGTATTGCAGTGGGAGGGAGCTATGCCACAGACACAATACACACTCATGTTAGAGAATTGCAATGATGCACAGTGGGACACCATGCAAGATGTTGTGCTGTGCAGTGGGGATTCCCACTACACAATGGGGCACCACAAAAGGATATTTTTCCATCTCGGAGCAGGGCACTCATGACATTCCATTGCTCTCCGTTCTGGATTACCAGTGCCCATCGCTTTGTTGGGGGCTGTTGCTTCCCTCCTTGCACTGTCATTGTGCAAGGGCAGCCTGTCCCACAAAGTGCTGTACTGTTGCACATTGCAACTGTTCTGCAATGGCCCCACTGCTCTACTTGTACAATGGTCCTGATGTTGCAGCTAGGACAATGCTCCTTTCCTGGGAAGACTATTGCAGTTCTAAACTGCACAATTTTAAGTTGGTTTACAGCATTGTAAGTTCCCAACAGGATACTAGCTAGAATTTAGAAAAAGTTGAGAACTTGTGCCCCATGCACTCCATGTTTGCACATTAACATGGAAGAAGTCCCACTCCCATCATGTTCAATTAAAACTGTTCACAAAACTGCAGATCACTAGCATGTTCCTTTCATCTGTTGGCAGCATCACTCCTATCTTCACCTTGTCCAGTGTTTCTGGAGAAAATTTGGATCTTCTGAAAGTTTTCCTCAACATCCTTCCTCCCCTGACAAACAGCAAAGAACAGGAGGAGCTAATGCAACAGCTCACTGAGTTCCAGGTACACACGTGTGTATCTTTTCTTCATTAAAGATCTCCAACAGTACTACCTCCATAATGCATGAGAACAAGGAGCTCTTCCAGTCTTTGCATCAGGCAGTGGAAGGTTAACAGGCCACTAAAGATACAATAGATTTTATACAATGAAAAATATTTAGGTAGTGTTCTTCTTGTTACCTGGTTGGTCCTCAGGTTGTTTCATTTGCAGATGTACACAGAAATGTCTGCAGAATGATTACTTTTTAGTGGCAGCTGGTACCTTCAAGGTCTGGACGAATGTAAGGAAGAAAATGTTCAGGAGTGGGTTTTGAGGTCCTGTAGAAGTGTTTATACTGAAATTCTTGACAAGAGACAGCTTGTTCAGTTCAGCTTTGAAGTACTGGGGTCTCAGCTGCACAGCTGGCCTAACATGCATGCTCTTGTCCTGTTACAGGTGGATGAAATCTACACTGTGCCTGAGGTGGGCACCGTTGTTGGCGGAACTCTGTCCAGGTGGGTGCTACTTCATAGATGGTTAGGAAGGATTAGTAAAGGGCTTCTTGCACCATGGGTGGGTGGGGCTGGCAGTACAAAATTCCCTTCATCACTGTAGGCTAGGGCAGTGATGGCGAACCTATGACACGCATAGCCATTTGGGCTGACATGCGGCCGTAGGCCTCCTCCCCCTCCCTGCAACCTCACCACCCTCCCTAAGGTGGCGATCAGTCGCCACTTTAGGGAGGGTGGAGGAAAGTGGCAGGCAGGGCTACGAAGCCCCGATAGACACTTTAGGGAGGGTGGTGAGGTTGTGGGTGGTGAGGTTGTGATCACCACTTTAGGGAGGCAGGGGGTGGAGCCTCCCCCCCCTACCTGGCCACCACTCCTCCGAGGCCTGCCGTGCTTCTCTGGAGCTGCCTCGGAAAGGCCGGGGAAGGCAGCGGGTGGGCGGGAGTTTCCCCGACCTCTCCCCAGCCTCCCCGAGTCAGCTCCAGGGCTTTGAAGCCTTGGAGCCCCCTCGGGAAGGCCGGGGAGAGTAGCCACCTTCCTCGGCCTTCCCAAAGGTGCTCGAAGGCTTCGAAGCCCTGAGCCGCCTCGGAAAGGCCAGGGAAGGCGGCAGGAGGGAGGGACTCTGCCCGGCCTCTCCCCGGCCTTCCTGAGGGGGCTCCAAGGCTTCGAAGCCCCGGAGCTGCCTCGGAAAGGCCAGGGAAGGCAGTGGGCAGGTGGGAGGGAGTCTGCCCAGCCTCTCCCCAGCCTTCCCAAGGGGGCTCCAGGGCTTTGAAACCCTGGAGCCGCCTCGGGAAGGCCGGAGAAGCACGAGAGGGCGGGAGGAAGTCTGGCCGGCCTCTCCCCGGACTTCCCAAAGGGGCCAAGCCCCAGGAGAGTGGGGAGTTGAGCGTCTGGCTTGCTCAGCAAGCACTCCGTTTAAATCAACTCCTCTTCCTTGAGTGGGAGGGAGAGAAGCTGATTTAAATGGGGTGCTTGCTGAGCAACCCGCAAATAATCAAAACTGCGAGAGTGAAAGCTGCGAATGTGGAGGGGCAACTGTATACATTTATGTAATTTAAACAATAAATATTGTGAAATAATGTTTTTTCCTCAAAGTGACACACCACCCGAGTTATGCTCCGTTTTTTGGCAAAGTTTGACACACCAAGCTCGAAAGGTTGCCCATCACTGGGCTAGGGGAATACAGTGCCAGTGGTAGCTTATGACTGGCTTTCTTGCCAAGTAAATCAAGGATTTCAGGTTTTGCTTCAAGAAAAGTAACTGAAATATACCCTCAAAGACTCCTGTACTCTGCTTTACACAGAAGGCACAAATACTAACTTACAATGAAATGTAAAACACAATTTTTATTTTAATCTTTTCCACATATCAATTTGAAGAAGTTACTTCAGGTATCAGCCCTAAGTAGGCACAGAAGAGAGGATTTTTCCTGCCTCTTGAGAGCTAAATATGGTCTACTGATTTTGTGCTCTTACCAGTGGGATATGTAAAGAGGGAGAAAACCTGGTGGTTGGTCCAACTGATGATGGCAAGTTTCTACAGCTGAAAGTATGCAGTATCCAACGAAATCGTTCAGCGTGCCGTGTGCTTCGGGCTGGGCAAGCTGCCACTCTGGCTCTTGGACACTTTGACCGCTCACTACTGCGCAAAGTGAGTCCACCTATCTCTGGGAGCTGTGGTTTTAGACACATTTTCCCTCATCCTTTTGGGAATGATGCGTAATGAACTGAGGATGTTGTGAGGAATTGGCAGCTGTGGTTCCTCTGGAACTCCTACTGGAGAAGACATTCTGGAATGCTGTGGTCCAAGAATAAGGAAGATGGGGCTCTATGGGACTGCATCTCCCATCATTGCTCACCTTCAGCTATGTTGGCTAGAGCTGAATTGTAGTCAGCCAGAGGGCCACATACTTCCTTCCCCTGCTGTGGGCAGTTAATTCTATCATGCTCATGCCTTATTAACAAGCATATTGATTTAGGTTTGACAAATAGAAATAGTGGAACCCATGGCTTTGGGTGGTTGTCTCGGGCATCAGACATACTTGAATAGTGAAGGGAATAAACTAGAAGCCTCAGAGAGCAGTTCTTCCCCTCACATCACTACCAGTGCTAGCCTCCTTCTCACATACACATATTGCCTACCATCTCTACCTTTGGTTCTGAGGAGATGTCAGCTTCCTGTAAGTGGAGAAGTGTAGACACTGTGAGGAAGTTCAGTAATACTCTACCTTTTATGGAAATGTTAGGAATAGATGAGTGCCATTGTCAAAAGAATTGATCCAACAGTCTTGCTGTCACTTAGGGCATGGTGATGGTCAGCCCAGAGATGAACCCGACTATTTGCTCAGTGTTTGAAGCTGAAATTGTTCTGCTCTTCCACGCCACAACTTTTCGGAAAGGATTCCAAGTAACAGTGCATGTTGGCAATGTGCGGCAAACAGCAGTTGTGGAGAAGATCCATGGGAAGGTAGGTTTCTTGTTTAGAACAGAGGTGTTTTCCTGTCCAAGGATTCACCTGAGTCCCTTCTCACTTTCATCCTCCCTTCTGAGGTGTTTTCACTATTTCAGGGAATTTTGTGCAGTTAAGCCCATTTGAAGAGTCTTAGAAATACTCAGGGCATACTGTAACAGATGTCTTCTCTTTCATTTTCTAGATGCCCGTTCATTCTGACATGTAGCTAGAGTTGATCCAGGTGCAGTGGTTTTAACCATAGCTCTGCTGGTTATGTAAATAGACACTTCTCAATTTGTGCAGTCCAAGGATGGGGACAGGATCCTTAGAGGCAAGAGCAACCACATGTGTACTAGACCCTTGCCCCTCCTGGCTTATTAAACAGGCCTGAGGGGAACAGGCTGAGTGGGGAAGGGGACTGATTAATGCCTTTTTACAACAAGGCATGGACCCACCATGCCTGAAGGAGGCTAAGACCTCTACTGAGGAAAACATTCCCTGAATCCTACTATATTGGATAACTATAGGCCAGTCCCCAACATTCCATTTTTGGACAAATTACTAAAGTGTGTGGTGGCTTCTCAGATGTGGCAGATTACCTAGCTCCAGTTCAGTCTGGTTTCAAGCTGAGTTATGGAATAAAGACAGCTTTGGTCTCTTTGGTGGATGGCCTACAGTGGGAACTGGACAGGGGGAGTGTGTCTATGTTGGTTCTGCTGGACTTCTTGGCAACTTTTGATACCATCACCAAGGTACCCTTCCAGGTTGGCTTGCCAGGATGAGGCTTGGAGGTACTGTTCTACAGTGACTCCATTCCTTCCTGCAAGGTCTCTCAGAAAGTGGTGCTGGGGGACTTCTGATTGACTCCTTGGCCTATGGAGTCCCTCAAGGTTCTGTCTCGTCCCCTATGCTATTTAACATACACATGAAACCACTGGGAGAAGATGTCTGGAGTTGTGGGTCCAGGTGCCATCAGTATGTTGATATTACCCAGATCTATTACAGTACTCCTTTCTACCTAATTCTCAGAAAGTTGTTTCCTTGCTAAACTGGCGCCTGACATTTGTAGTGGGCTGGATGAGGGCAAATGAAGCTTATTGCAGACAAGACAGATCTTGGAACAGGGAATAGGCCTGTGCTAGAAGGTGTTACATTCCCCCTGAAAACACAGCTTTGCAGTTTGGCGGTTACTCCTGGATTCAGCTCTGAGCCTTGGAGGCCCAGGTTTCAGAGGTGATTAGGAGTGCCTTTGCACAGTGAAAGCTGCTGTGCAAACTTGTGCCCATTCCTGGAAAAGTCTGATCTGGCCATATTAACACATGCCTTGGTTAAATCCCATTCGGATTACTGTAATGTGCTGTACATGGTACTGCCTTTGAAAAGTGTTTGGAAACTTCAGTTGGTCCAGCCAGATTATTAACAAGGGCTGCCTACAGGGAGCATAACCCCCTTGTTGCAACAGCTCCACTGGCTACGCATGTTTCCAGGCACAATTCAAAGTACTGGTGATGACCTATAGAAGCCGTTTGGCTTGGGTCCAGGCTGAAACACCATTTCTCTCTTTACGAGCCCATTAGAACATTAAGAGTTTCAGGAGGGGCCCTTCTCTCTGTCTCACCACCTTCTCAGGCTCATTTGGTAAGAACAAGGGAGGAAGGACTTCTCAGTGGCTTCTCCTAGACTTTGGAACTCGTTCCGTAGATGGGCTAGGATGGCTCCCTCTTTTGAATCTTACTTTTAATGGTTTTAGCATTATAAATTTTGTAGTTGTCCAAGTAACTTTTATATTTAATACTTTTTATTGATGTTTTTGTATTATTTTAATATGTATTGTTTTTAACATTTTGTAACCACCTTGAGTCCCATTATTGGGGAAAAGGCAGATATAAATGCACAAAATAGACTCCGTAGGCTGAATAACTGAGCTGTCTTGTTAACCATTCTGTTCTGTCTTCTTATTTAGGATAAGTTGCGGACAGGAGAAAAGGCAGTGGTTTGCTTCAGATTCATTAAACATCCTGAATATCTGAAGATAGGAGCTAAACTGCTTTTCCGTGAAGGTGTTACCAAAGGTATTGGACATGTCACTTACATTCAAGCTATCACCATTGGTGAAAATGGCTTGGAGCAGAGCCTGGATTCTGAGCTGGTCAGTTTCTGACTCCCACTATATTATCTATGGAGTTTTCCAATGTTAGCAATAGCAGAAGGGAAGGAACCTCTCCCTAGCGTGCAGAGCTGATGCTGGCCAGTTGATGTACATGGGCAGATCTCTTTTGCGTGGCAGAAGTCAGAACCACCTCTTGGACTTATTGGTCTTCCTGGAGCAAGTTAAGCATGTTGTTTCTACATCACCTGCTGCTTCCATATCCCTGCCTTTCCTGGAATATACAAGAGAGCGGCTGCATCTTTGCCTTGGCTGGCAATTCCTGCTTTGGTGACTTTTGTTAAGAAGCTATTCCTGGGTAGAGGGCAAAGCCCTTCATGTTCTGGACTGTAGCTTGGGGGTTCTGCCACCTGGGAGGCAGCGCTAGTAGACCTACCTTCCACATGGCCCAGTTCTTTTGGTGTCCTGCTGCCTGGTTTTGCAGGCTGTTTGTGACAAATGAAGAGCTGTGATTAAGAGCTACAGCTGAAAGTTTTTCATTGCCCTCAGTATAGCTCAGGAAGTTCCTTTAAATTATTTTCATTTCAATCTATTAACTCCCTCAGTCTCTCCTTTACCCACACTTTTATGTGCTGACTTATCAGCTAATGCCAGTCTCATTTGTAAAGGGAGTTGGGAAGGGAAATCTCCAAAATAATTCCAGTCTAATAGCAGCTACAACTCCTTATGAATGTGATGCTTTCATGCTCCCACAGGGTCCTTTGAAAATCATTTCTCCTGTGGCAGCGTTGACCAGGGGCTCTATACATGAACTGACCATCTAGAACAGAAGTGGCCCATTGAAGCCCTCAGATCTCACTGTTTTTGCTGTCCTCTTGCTGGGAGGCTGCTTACCATCTTCATTGAGATGCCTGTCCAGTCTGATTTAGCCAATGAGTGCATTCCAGTCCAACCTGGGATCCCAGTCCAACCTGTTTTCTTGGGGAAACATGCCTTGCCTTCCCATGCTTAAACCCAGTAAAGGGCTGTTCAGCCATCACAGGAAGTTTTGTAACAATTTGGATTCCTGTGCAGCATTGTCATCGGCAGCAATTTGACATTACTATTATCTGCACCCCAGGTCTTAACATCTATAATTTGAGTCTATATCTGCTTGATATTACTTGTTTGTTGAATTAGCAATGGGGTAAGGCAACCTAAAGCACTGGGGAATTTATCATTTATAATGTTGTTTCAGGACATATTTTAGTAGCTGGCAACAGTATTGTTTTACTCAATTATTGGGAGGTCCAAATAGTTGAGTCATCATGGCCAGTAAAAAAACAACAACCCAGTGCTGACTTGTTTCTCACTGACACTCTCCTCCTGCTGTTTCATTTGTCCTACAAGTGTTCCATTATTAAATGTAACATTACCATTAAAGGTGTTTTGCTACACAGAAAGCTTCTAGCTAGCTTCATGGTGCTTTTAAGAACCTATGATCATTTACCTTATTCATAATCTTCCAATAGTACAGTGGACCGTTGGTATAAAGGAGTTCTAAACTTCATTTATCATGGTTCTTTTTGTAACAAAATGGTTTCTTTCCCTACTTCTCCTTAATCATTTGGATCACCCCTTTTTATAAAAGTACAAGATAAACTCACCATCCTCTATGGTTTGAGCAAGTTTGTTCTGGGGGAAGAAAATGCTTTCTTTCCTTTTTAATGTCCAGGTTAACTCCATTGTAAGCATAAACACACAAGGTGCTGTAAGTCCTGATAATTGGTTGTTTCCTTCCCTTGCCTTCTACTGTGTGTTTTCAGTGCCATGCTTTTTTATATTCACTGTTTGTGGATTCTTTAAAGCAGGGAGGTGTCTTCATCTCTCTTTATACATAATGTACAAAATAAAGATGTTTTATTGAAAGAATAAAGCTGTTCTGTACTTTTAGACTGAAGAGTGTACATTCCCTGCTCCTCAACTTTCAAAAACTTGCGTGTCCTGCCTTGACCTTTCTGAATTCTTCACTGCATGATGAGGAAGGAATGCATGTACCATAGTGTTTACAAGCTAGTAGTATATCTGTCTTTATCCAGTATATGCTGAGAGCCCTATCACACACACCACACTGGTTTGGGTATGGAGTCAAGATGTAGGCCTGTGAAGATGTAGTCTGTCATTATTAGCATAATTTTGACACTTAGTATTCAAAAAGCTGAGGAAAGCAAGTACTAGAGTACAAATCTTAATTCAACAACTGTCTGTAACATTAGTTTGCTAATTATCGCTCATTTCCTCCTAACACAAAGTCTACAGGATATATTTTGCATAACCTGCTTGCTGTGTTCTGGAAAATGTTGAGTAACATTAGCTCAATTAGTCCCCTGATGCTATTGCTATCAAAACACAGTGGACAAATTCTACCAATAGGCTACCGTTTCTATTCAGCTGCTCAAGCTATTAGTATTCTTTATACTTAAGGAGATATTGTCTTAATATGCTTTATCACAAGGTAAGAACATTGCTATGAGATTTTCCTCCAGTGATTTCTTTGAAAACAAAAAAATGCAGACTGAGCTTTTAACGTGTAAATGAAAATATCCATTAGCCATACTCAACAGGCTACATAGGGCTTTTTTTTAAAAAAAACCTATAACTCATGGCTTTGAAATCCTATATCCCCTACAACAGTCAATAATTATTATGTCACTATCATCAACTAAAGTAGCTTTGCTTGTTTTCCATGGTAGTTCCTGCAGATCACAATTGCATATTTTTTATCTGGAAAATACTTCAATGCAGGAAATTTTTATTTGAAAAAATTAATAACCTCCCTCCAGCCCAACTAAGTGTACAGTACCAAAATACAGTGTAATAAAGATGTAAAAGAGCTTGATTTTTGATTCCAAGAATTTATTATAATCTGCAAGTGATCACAACATACACTCATGGTGAATACTCTTTAACTTGTATGCACATGGATTAACTCTGAATCAGTGCTATACATGCAGGAAGTCTAAAATACCAAACATTCTGATTCACACAAAATCTTTGCTGTTGAGTCCTTTCATATATATTAGTAAGAAACTATCTTCTTGTACAGGCAGGTCTTACAGCTGTAGTTTACTCAGGGCATCAAATTAAAGTCCAGCTGTTACAGAGATGCCTGAACATTTTCCCTAAAGAACTATTTCACACACTGACTTCCCTAATGAAGGTAGCTTGCACAGTAGAAGTTGACAGTCACAACCTACTACTCGGGTCAGAGAACTTCAGTGCCAGAACATATTCTTGGCCTGCAGAATGTCCCAGGTTCAATCCTGGATCTACAAAATTCCCTGGAACAGATTTGGGAATAGACTTTGCCAGCAGTTCTCTAGATGTAACTCTGGGCTAGACTAACTCCATATAAGGCAGCTTTCATATGCAAATTAAGCCTGCTTGATCAACAAGGCTCAACAGAAGAGTTTGGGTAGGCCTGTTTTCAAACCAGATTTGCCTTATCCATGTAGAAATAAACCAGACCAGAAGCAGAATACCATATTTTCTTACACCCAGAAAGGAAGGGAGCACTGGAATAAGAGAGACTAAATCTGGGACAGAAAACCACCATCACTCCCAGCCATCAAGGGCAGAGGTAATGGTGTAGCTCAATATCTGGGAAATTAAGCTTTCCCACCCCTGCGCTAGAGGCACAGTATAAATTGTTTACTAATTCAATGGCCAGTAGTGTATGTTCCCCCACAAATTTCTCTGGCTTTAATCTTGGTTATGAAATCAAGTTCTCAAGAAGCATGTAGAGACAACACTTGAAATGTGTCAGGTTCTATGGCAGAATGTCACATTGGTTCACTTACCATGAATGTGCATTCTTGAGAGACAGGAGTGAACAGGAATTCAGGATATTAGGATATTGGGTAAGCCTACTACTGCCCAGCCGTCGAAGTAGGAAGTTGAATCGTGGTCACATGGTCATTTGAAGTTTCTTTGTTCTCCTCCTTGACAATGCGGCCAGTTCACTGACTAGCAAAGCCTTGAAGACCTGTGATGAAAAACATAAGAAAACACATCGCTATGCAGACATAATAACAAACATAAGTGTGAGACGATCGCAGACGCAGGGAGGGGGAATTCCTGTTTGCTCCTGTCTCTAGATAATGCACCTTTATAGTAAGTGAACCAATGTGGCATTCTCTGAGAGGAGCAGCAAACAGGAATTCAGGATATTGGGACATGCTCAAGCTACCCAGAAATGCAAGGGAGGGAGTATCTGCGTAACTGACATTTAGGCCCTTAGAACCTAGTGAAGGACCCTCCTGCCGAAGTTGGCCTCCGTCGACCTGAACTTGTCCACCTTGTAATGCCTAATGAAGGTAGAGGGTGTGCTCCATGTCGCAGTCTTACAAATCTCCACGATGGGTGCATTAGTGGAGAAAACTGCGGCTGTAGCTGCTGATCTGGTTGAGTAAGGTGACTGCGGAAGGCCTCGAGGTCCTGGAAACATCATACATCATTAGAATACAAGCCTTAATCCAGGTGGCAATGGTTTGCCTTGAGGCCTTCAGCCCCACTGAAGCTGGGTTGAAGGAAACAAACAGCGAGTTGCAGCGCCGGAACGTACTCTTCCTTTTGATGTAGATTCTCAGGGCCCTCCTTACGTCTAGCTTGTGCCACAGGCACTCTCTGGGATGGGAAGATCTTGGGCAAAGCGACAGGACCAATTTTTGGGCCACATGAAAGTCTGATAGGACCTTAGGATGAAACACTGAATCTAGTCTGAAGGTGACAAAGTCTTCTGTGAAGGTACACAGGTGTTCTCTCACGAAAAGCGCCTCCAACTCCAACACGAGCCGAGGTGGCCACAAGGAAAGCTACTTTTAAGTCAGAATACGTAAAGACATGTTCCTCAACGGTTCAAAAGGAGTATGCATCAGTTGGCGAAGGACTAATGGTAGATTCCACGAAGGGAACCTGTGTCGCACTGGGGGGGGGAGATCAGGGTTGCTTCCCTAAGAAATCTCTTGACGTGGGGATGAGACGACAGGGCCTCCCTGTGTTGAAGTGAAAGAACTGAGGCTAAGGTGGCCGCCTGCCTCTTCAGCGTATTTGGCTTAAGACCTTTTTCAAGTCCTGCTTTCAGGAAAGCCAAGACATGGCTTAATTTCATCCCTTCGAGGGGGATCGCTCTCGAGGAACACCATCTTCTGAAGGCCTGCCAGGTTGCCTGGTAAATCCTGTTAGCTGTCTGCCTTCTTGAGGATAGGAGGGTGTTTACCACTGATTCCCCATAACTGAAACCCCTCAAGGCTCTCCGCTCAATCTCCAGGTGGTTAGCTGAAGCCAGGAGATGTTGGGGTGTCAAACTGGACCCTGATGGAGGAGGGCGTCTTTTAGCAGTAGACGCCATGGTTCTTCTACTAACATGTCCATGATATCGGAGAACCACGGATGACGTGGCCAGTGAGGTGACACTAGCACTACTTGCGCTCGCTCTAGTCGAATCTTTCTGCACACTTTCCCTAACAGGGGCAATGGAGGAAACAGATAGAGGAGACCTTTCGGCCAGGGGGACCTGAGCGAGTCCATGCCCTTCGTGTGTGGGTTCAGGAACCTGGAGAAGAACCTGGGTAACTTCCTGTTGGTTGGAGAGGCAAAGATGTCCACTTCCATCTTCCTGAATACTTCCTGGATCTGTTGGAAGTTCTCGTGGTCTAACTCCCATTCCGCTGGCGAGACTGAATGCCTGCTGAGATAGTCCGCTTGTTGGTTGCTCATCCCTTGGAGATACTGTGCCGACAGTGAGAGGACGTGCTATTCTGCCCAGCTGAAGAGAAGGTCTGCTTCCAGCTGTAGCGATTTGGACCTGGACCCTCCTTGCCTCGCTATGTAGGAATGGGCCGTGGTGTCGTCCTTCAGAACTAGAACGTGAGATCCCTTGACTTTCCGGACGAAGCATAGAAGGGCCAGACGGGCTGCCCTCAGCTCCAACCATTAGATGCTGTGATCCCGTTCCTCCTGGCTCCAGAGGCCTTGTGCCACTTCCTCCTGGCAGTGAGCTCCCCATCCTCTGAGGCTCACGACGGTGGTTACTACCACCTGTTGAGAAATGGCAATTGGGAATCCCTTCAAGATGTTTGTTCCCCGAATCCACCACATCAAAGACTCTCTCACTTGCGGGGGAAGATCAAGAGGAATGCATTTCTTCAGAGTTATTTGTTGTTGGAACGCCATGAGAAAGGCCCGAAGAGGACGAGAGTGGAACCTCGCCCACAGGACCACTTGAATGGCTGAGATCATCAGTCCCAGAAGTCTGGCCAGAGAGGTCAGCAGCACTGACTGGAGGGATCTGAGGAGTTGGCTTTCCTTTTTGATCACAGACTGTCTCTCCGGGGAAAGAGTGATCTCGAATCACACCATGCCTAAGGATGTCCCCAAGTGGACAATCGACTGCGTTGGGGACAGAATGCTCTTCTTGAAGTCCCCAGAAAACCATGATGTTGCAGGCTGTGGATTGTTGACTGCATATCTTCTTGGGCCTTCTCCAAGGATAGAGCCCATAGGATATTGTCCAGGTAGGGATACAGGTGAATCCCCTTGCTGCGCAAGTGTGCTATTAGGACTACTAGTAGCTTGGTGAACACCCAGGGGGCTGGGGCTGAGGCAAGGCCGAATGGAAGGGCCCTGAACTGAAAGTGGTGGTCCCCGAACGCGAAGCGAAGGAAACATTTGCTTTCCTTGTGTATTCAAATGCGCAAGTATGCCTCTGACAAGTCCAGAGTATTTAAATGTGCAAGTACGCCTCTGACAAGTCCAGAGAGGCTAGAAAGTCCCCCTTCTGAAGAGCCTCCCATATGGATGCAAGCGTTTCCATCCAGAAACGCTTGTACAAGAGACATGAGTTTGTGTACTTGAGGTCTAAGAATGATCGGGAATCTCCTCCTTTTTTGGGTACCGTAAAAAAAGAGTTGACCCCCGAGAACCTTTGACTAGTTGGGACCTCCTCTATTGCTCTAATGTCAAAGAGGTGCTGAATGGCCTTGTGCAACTCTGTGGCTTTTCATGGATTCTTGGGGACTGGGGCTGGCAGGAATCTGTCCCTTGGTCTGGTGTCGAACTCCAACTTGTAACCCTGTTGAATCGTATTCAGTGCCCATTTGTCTGTCGTGGAGTTGGACCAGACCTTGAGGAACAGACTCAGACGTCCCCAAGACGTCTTCCAACCAGTTGGAAGACCCTTTCTGGTTGGAAAACCCTTTCTGGTTCTGGGCTTCCCCTCTGCAAACACTGGAGGCTTGGGATGCAGTCGGATGTCTGATAACCTGGTTGGTTCTTGCCCAGGCGGGTCTAAAAGGACGGTAGTCTTTGTCTGCCGTATCCTCTTGAGGAACAAAAGGAGTAGGACTGAAAGGAGCACTTGGATCCAGACTTGTCCTGCTGTCATGAGATGGATGGCATGGCTTCCTTCTTCTCTTTCGTTTCCACGAGGATATCCCTCAGCACCTCCTCGCCGAATAGCTTGGTGCCCTTAAAGGGCGCTGTACACAATGATGCCCTGGAGTGCACGTCAGCATTCCAGTGCTTTAGCCAAATGGATCTACAGGCCAAAGCCACTGCACCTATCGATCTAGCCAAAAAGGAAAAGGCATCCATAGAAGCATCCACTCGATGTGTAGAGAGGGTAGAATCCTATTGAGAACCCTATGCAAGGTTCTCATGTCGATCTGAGGGGCTTGAACAATTCTGTTCAGACATAAGATGGTGGCCCTGACAAAGAGAGACGCTGTTGCTGTCGCTCTGACGCTCAAGGTGGAGGCTTTGTGCACTTTTTTCAGGGGCCCATCGGCCCTCTTTTCGTCTGGATCCTTAATGAGGGCTTCCCCTTCCTTAGGAGCCAGAAAATTAGAAACCAGCGAGGCAACAGGTTTGTCAACCACAGGAATTTTCAGCTTTTCTAGAACTTGTTTACTTGGCGCATAAAACTTTTGAGCCACTAGAGTGCCTCTCTTTCCCAAGGAAGGTTTCTCCCACTCTTCTGTCAGCAGGTGATGAAAGGTATCAGGAAAAGGGAGGTCCTTCTTTTGCACAGTTGGGGACCTCAGGACCACCTGTACTTTTCACTCCTTTTCTGGACAGGAACCTGTGAGGAGCTCTCTTGGTCCTCAGTGGGGGCAAGCTCTAGTGCGGCAATCACTCTCGTGAGAAGGGTGGGATATAATTCGCCATGGAACAGCCTGTCGGAAATGTCAGGTTCAGGTTCAGGTTGTTCCACATCGGAGCATTCCCCTTCCTCCTCATTATCTGGTCGTTCAGACTGGTGCCCAGAGCGGACTGCGCACCTTTGAGAATATTCAATAGCTGCACATCCGCCTCTTCCTCTCCCCCAGACTCCTCCGAGGAATGAAGACGGGAGGTTGCTTTCCTCTTTTTTTGACTGTAAGCTGTAGTGGCTGGGAGGGCGGAGGCACCCGCCCACGTGGATAGACCTGAGGGCCCTGCCTGGATGGACTCATCTGCGGCCTGAGATGAGCAGACAGCCTGATCTGCTTCCTCCCCCCCCCCCCGTGAATGCAAGACTCCGCGAAGAGGTGCCCACCTGCTCCCTCTGTGAGTCCCCTGAGGCCTGGGAGGAGCGGCTCACTGTCTCCCGCTGCTGATCCAGACCCCCCGAAGACTGGGACGAGGAGCCCACCCGAACTACGAGCAGGATGGTCTGCATGCCCACTGTGACAGGGGCAGCCACCGAAGCTGGATGTGTGCACGGTTCTGTTAAAGCAAGTAACACAGAAGCATCGCGATCCAGAGGCAAAATGCTAAAGAGATTTTATTCAGAGGTTGCATGCTAACAGAGACACATTAGGAGAGAACAATGGAGGCTGCATCTCAGACAAAGGACATCAGGGAATCAAGGCAGGCAGGCTCAAGAAATGCAAGCAGGCTCTCTCCCCCCAAGTCAGGAGTAATACTTTATATAGTTTAAGAGTAACAGTAGGCATAGTTAACCATTGGCTAACCATCTGTCTATGATACACTCAATCATTAGGGATCAAAGGGTGCAGCTAGAAATCTTAATGTAGGGATGTGAAATTACATCAAAGCATGTGAAAAATACAAATAGAAGGATAACACTGGGTTGGAAAAGTAAGTTCATTTCCGAGCTCTTCCAAAGATTACTTTGAAGATGTTTTATTATCTAATTAGCAAAGGCAGGAACAAAGAAAGCAAGTTCCCATGAAATGTCCAGTGTGCTGGAGATGAGAATTTCACGCTCTCTACACGGTTCATACCACTCGGCCCAAGAAGCCTGCGCCAGGGTAAGAGGGGTTGGAATGCTCCCAGTCCCTCTCACCAAAACGTGTTCTCCGGAGGTCGCTGGAGTGGGGCTCCCCTGGGGGGTCAGTTGCAGCACATCCCCCGGGGAGAAGGGCAGAGGAAAGGAGGTGAAGGGCAACCTGGAGGATGTCCTCCCTCCCTGAACTGGATCACTGCTGCAGGGCCGAAGCCCCTAAAATGGCGGACGGCTGCGGCATGAGCAACACGGCTCCTTCCCCATCCCCTGACGTGAGCCCCGATGAAGGGCAGCCCAAGAGCCAGTCATCCAGCAGGGAAAACTCCCAAGGGCTAGGCCTCGATAATGGAGGAGGGGAAAAAAAAAGCGTTTGGAGCCGCGGTTGGAGAAGGAAGCAGCCTAGCCCCCCCCCCCACCAGGGACCCGCTGGGTATCTCCGAGGGCCAAGCACCCCCGCATTGATCATCCCTCGGGCAATGCTGGCAAGCGACTCCTGGAGCACCAGAACGGTCTGCTCCTGCCCGGTGAGCTCCGGCTCAGGGCTCCAATGCAGGGGAGTCAACAACTTCTGCCTGCTCTGAGCGGCTGGTGGCAGACTTTGCCGTGGCTTTCCTTGGCAACCGGCTCTGCACGCTCAAAGAGAGGCTTGCCGAGTCGCGGACGGGCTGAGCCACCCCCGTGACCGTTGGTTTGCTCTGCGAGCTACCCTGGGCCATTGTGGAAGCCTCTGAACACTTCCCTTTCTGGCTAGCTTTGCCGAAAGCCTTCTTCTTTCCTGATCCATTTGTCATCGTGGGTAAGAAATGGAGAGAAGGAATGAAAGAAAAGTTTTGTTTTTTTTAAAGGGAGAAGAAGGATGGGGGGAGAGATCAGAACTCAGAGGATTAGGAAAGATAGGTTGAAAAACAAAGGAGAAGCTAAGAGGTATTCTGGAGTAGAATCACTGTGTCTGGATTGGGCGAAGCAGGAAGTTGAACTGAGCACGTGGTCAAGGAGGAGAACAAAGAAACTTCGAATGACCATGTGACCACAATTCAACTTCCTGCTTCGATGGTTGGGCAGTAGTAGGCTTACCCAATATCCTAATATCCTGAATTCCTGTTCACTCTTCCTCTCAGAGAATGAGTAGAGAGCACTTCTTTCACAAAGTACCAAAACAGTCTAGATTCTGTCACTTACTGAATCTGAGCAGAGTTCTATTATTCAAGCAGCTTATCTAATAATTAATTCAAGACAGCATTTGCACAACTCCAGGATAAAAAGTAGTCTTGAAATTGCTACATAAATTGCCAGCATAGCACTAATGTCATCACAACTGGCTGTATCCTTTCAGTAGCATCTAGATACAGCAATGCTGACTTCACATAAAGCTGCAACTGAAGTAACAAATGGAGCAGCAGAAGCAATTAACTTCACTATACAGGTTGACCCCCATATCCACAGATTCGGTACCCATGGTTTCACTTATCCATGTTAAAAAATGTTCTCTCTAGGCATTTCTAGGTCCTCCAATGTGATTCTATGATCAACATCTGGTGTTCATCTCATTAAAAATAATAGGGTTCCCTATTATCCACAGTTTCAGGAGGTCTTGGAATGTATCCCCCGTGGATATGGGGGTCGGCCTGTAAATGCTTTGTTTTCTCCCACAACCCCATAAATTCCTTTAGGAAGCATTTATTAAGAATACTTTATTATTAGGAAAGATGCACTTTAATTCTCTAAAATAGGTTTTCAGTTGCCCAGATGAGCTGCAATTTAAGGAGGCAGGCGCTTAAAAAAGGAATCCAAAGTCCTGACTGTGTCTTGCTTTGGCCGTTTGGCACTGGAAGCTGAATGTGTCCTGGGTTTACTTTTGCCCTTTGCTGGAGTGCTGCCAACAGGTGTAGGTGGCTTGAAGGAACTGGATCCTGAGAAAGAGTTCTGCAGTTCCATAGCAAAGTGGTAGTCTGAGTGCTCAGTGAATTCCCACACCACAACCTGTTGGTTACATTTCTCACATAGGATCCAGTCACCAGTAGAGGAAGGAGCCCAGCTATCAGCTTCTTCCCAGGGAAGTCCAGGAGCTGACTGTACTCTCTCCTCTTTCAATGGATCAAGAAACTCTGATGAGGCCTCAGACATTGCTGTTTCTGAAGGTGTTGTGTAACCATGACTAATCAAAGGGGTGTCCAGAGGCCCTGCTTCAGAGCTGGATAGAGATTGTTCTAGGCAGAGCTGTTCTGGCACATAGTTTTGTTTGCTATTGCTGATATTTTGTTCCACTGGTTCTTGTGGAATCTGGTTGCTGACATAGATGAATCCTTCATCAGGGCAGACAGCAGATTCTTCAGTTGACTGCACTGCACTATCATTAGTGACACCAGGAATAGTGGACCTAGCTGCAGCCAGGGCCTGTTTCTTTTCTGTTGCCCTTTGAAACAGCATCTGAATAGCATTCATGGTCTTCTTACTTGTTTCCTTTTGGGGACTTCCAAGGGACTTGGCATTTGGGCTGGCTGTACTGGAGTTTGTGGGCTGGGTATTCAGGAAGGCAGTAATGTCCACAGAGGAGGTTATGTCCTCTATAAACTTGGTTGCAGAGAGCTGGAGCAGCGTGACCGGTGGAGACCTGCAGACAGGGATAGATTAGCAAGCACGTCAAAAGGAATCAAAACTTTCAAAACAGAGATTTTTCAGCACTTCACTAGGCATGGAAAAAGCTGCCTCACAAATGAGACTGCCCTTTCAAGACAAAAGAGATTCTTTTCAAGGCACAGGAGACTGCTTCATTGACAAAGAATTCAAAACTGACTAAATATAATGAAGCAAGATATAATTTAGATTGTTTTCTATCAGATGCTTGATCCAGAGCCATGCTGGCTGGGGGATTCTGGGAGCTGTCGTTCAGAAAGTAGCATTTACAGGCTCTGACTGAGCCCCACAGAAGAGTTCTTCCCAAGCTGATGTTTCCTCATCCATAGCCAGCACAGCTAACCATCACATAAGATGGAGATGAGTTCTATTGGCAATGGCTTTTGTTCTTCCCCCATTCTTCAGTGCAAGGTTTCTTAATCACACTATCGTATCTGTTATTCTAGATGCATCCTTCACAGTACCCTCATATTTTGGATGGGAGACCATGATGTTCTTGGCAAACCATATAGATTCTAACAAAAAGAAATCCTGTATCAGAACTAGTGCCACATGTAGTTTGGCCACCCAGCTTTCTTGTACTTCAGTTTCTATTCCTGTTGTATTTGGCACATACTCTGCAGTGCATAGTCCAGTGGCAGAGATAAAAACTGAACTTTCCCCTCTGCAGAAACATACCCTTCTATTTAGGAAGAAACAGACATTCTTACCATGCAGCCTGCTGGCCTCCTGCTGCATTGCAGTTCTGAATTACCACAAAGGCATCCCGGCTGATTTTGTGGGCATCATAATGGGATAATGCACAGCAGCGGGACAGGCCACTGGTGTATTTGGAACCCTGCATACGAATCCCAATACTCAGCTGTTTAGCTATCCTGTTATTCTGTTAGAAGAAAGAAAGAAAGAATGAATATAGAGACAGAGATCTACAGATATCTATAGATACAAGATGTATATAACAAATAGGGATCCTGACAAAAAATATTTGAGACAAGAAATTTTACATAAGATATGAGGCTAGATTAATCCAAAAATAACACAGATCACAACACATGAGTTCTTCATCATCATTCCCAGTCTATTATCCAAAGAAAAAAGTGAACAGACATTGCTCAGCTTTCAATAAAAAGCAGGTGCTCAAGCAGCGCAGCTCAATCGTGACACACACCAAGGAAACCTTAACAGCTTGCACTAAAGGGGTCCACAGTCTAAACTAGTACTTACCTTGTCATATTTGTGACTAGGACATAGTTTAAAGCAAAGATGGGTCAAGTGTATGGCCTTCCAGATGTTCCTGGACATCAGCCCCAGCAGCAGAACCAATGCCCAGGGCTGACTTGAGTCCAACAGCAGTTGGGTCACTGGTTCCTCACCTCTGGTCAAAACCAAGGTCTGGGGGCCACATGGACTGTTAAAAATGCCAAAACCAGAATTGTCTATAAGTTAGAAGGTGGGTATCTACTCCTGTGGGTTTGCAGGAGACCTTTTGCTAAAAAAAAGAGTAGCCTGGGGAACAGAGGCCACATGCAGCCCGTCAAAACATACACAATTAGTAACTTTGTCAAACTAGATCTGTATTCTGCCAGTGCCTGTAACAGGATATCGCTTAGGAATCCAGTGAATGCCATCTTGTTCCATGGAAAAATATCCACATCTTCCTTCAAAGTGTCCAGAAAGGTATATTTGGGGTTATCCCACTATAGCAGCATCCTTGAGACACTCTGTAAATAACTTTAAGAGAAATCTGTGAGGTAAATAAAGGTTACTATGCACTGGGGGGCGGGGGGGGGGCACTGCCCAGCCACACATCCAATTTTAAACATTTATTTATTAGCTAAAAATGCCTCCTAGTGTGTGAGGGGGGAGCAATTCTGAAATGGGGAGGGCTGGGTCATTTTAGGCAGGGAGAGGCCTTTTTAAATCAGTCTGCTTCTTGTTCACTTCCTAGATAAAAAAGCTTCCGCTGGCCCTAAAACAGCTGGTGGGGGGTTGGCAAAACTGTTCCCCCAAGCATGGGGAGCACTTTTGACCCCATTATTTTTTTCAAAGTAATTTTTGGGCTGCTGTTTTGTTTTTTCAAAAATCACCTTTCAGAGCTACATGCGTGACTACAGGCTGCACTTTTCCTGTCCTGCTTGTACATAAAACTAATCTGAATTGACAGAGCAAGCAAGAACCACCAACTGTTCTAAAATATCCAGGTGAGATGGGAATGTAATCCATAACAACCTCCTAAGCAGAACCACCCAAAGCCAAATGTACATGTATGAATAGCTTCAATATCTATGGCTTTCTTAAAGAAAGTGCTTTGTTTGGGTTCCTAGTAATTGCTGAATTTGCTGATACAAGTTCAGACCTTGGGCAAGTTGCATACATAAAAGAAACTGACATTTTAAGAACATTGTAGATATTTTTTTTTAAAGTGGGGGAGTCAAAGGCAACTACTCTAAATTTCTCATTCCAGATTACACACATCTCCTTTGGACAGGGTGTAGTGATAGAACAAGGAAGGTGCCTCTCTTTCCCAGCACTTACTTGGTCTCTATCCTTGTTCAGTCTCTCCTCCAGCTCCAAGGCCAGTTGCAGAAGCCAGTGCTGCACCTACAAACAGTATTACTGCAGCGTTTGTTACTACCTTAGGAAACAGCACAGTATTCTGCTAACATAAACTGAGCCATGCAAAGAACATTCCTGGGACATTTTATATCAGTTGGGACCAACACAAATAAACAAGCAAGCAAACTTCTTCCAAATCCATAAATCATTAGGAAAGTTGTCACGGAATAGTAACACTGTAGGGGCAATAGGATTTTCTTATAGAATCTTTCTATGACAGAACATTGTGTTAAAGGGCAGGAAAAGAGTAAGGCTCTCCACTAACACCACACAGCCAGTGGTCCAAAAAATAACTACTCTTTCCCTACATTACCTCTTCAGTAGGTCGTAAGAGGCTACCAGGTACTCTGCTCCAACTGATGAAACTGTCCAGGGTATTTATCCATCAATCTCATGACTGATCATGTGAAAAAAAAGTGTTGAACATAGAAGACAATATTACTGGGTCTAACTACAGAAAGGAAGTCGCAAAAGGCACTGCATTTTCCAGTCTTATGTTACTCCTGTCCTCAAGAAAGATATCATTCTGTTTTCTGTGCAGTTTTTTTTACCTGCTTCTGCGTAACCAAAGCTTGTTTTCCACGGAAATTCTTGCTGCAGCCAATGGATTTGGGCAGCTGTCTAGGTTTCACAGGTTCGTGTTCAATCCCTCTGCACAAGTCATATAGCCAGGAGCTGCAAATCATACATAGAAACCTGAGTTCAATACACAATGTTTCTAACCTAGGAACTATGAATCTATTTGAGTGACATCTAAAGCATGTGGCAGCTCCATCTGAATCAATTCAGAATAAGACAAGTGAATTTAAGTTATTTATTATTTGTATTTATTTGTTTTATATCCTCCCTTTCCCCACAATTGGGAGGCAGTGTGGTAAAGAAGATTAACAAAAAAATACAGATAAAAACACAGGAAGTTACAGTTGAGACACAACTGAACTATATATTAAAACACAATTGAATTAAGTTTAATTTAAAAGCACATCAATAAAAAGGTGCATACAATACTTTCAGAGCAAAGGGACAAGGGACAGCTCCTCACTTTAACATGAAATGCATCATTTATAATTTCTTTAGCATATAAAAGTATATTATTTGGAAAAATTATGAAATATGCAAAGCAATTTTATGTATTTAAAATTTTTAGGCTTATTAGTGCTATGTAGGTTTACTCAGAACTACCGTAATAACCACTCTTGTTCAGTGGAGCTTAGTCCCACATAAGTTTTCGTTAGGTAGCCTTAAAAGTACAAACAAGTAGAAATTGGGTGAAAAGTGAAAACTGTTGCCCCCTATGGTACACAAGCACATGTACTTAATTTTTGCAATCGGAATACTTAGGAAAAAATGGTGTTAACAGACCAAAGCAGTCTCCTACAGTCAAACTATTAAGGAACATCAGAACGTCTGGATAACAAGTTAATATCTGTAACAGGGAAACTCTTTAATATTGTATATCGTTATCCTCACATACTATAGATTGTCTTACAGCTGAATTATTTTTCACTCACTTGAGTGAGAAAAATCTTGTTTTTATCATCAGCAGTATGCTACTTGTGACCTTAAGCCATTGCAGCACATAACATAACACAAGTACAAAAGCACAAGCGATTTTAAAGAGTGTGTGTGAACAGTGTAAGACTACTTACAAGTGACTACACTCCAGAGGATCTAAAAATACAACAACATGTCAGGGGATGATAGGACACTCAATCCCCAGCAGAAGCCAAAAACTATCTCAGCAGACTTAGTAGCAACCCGTTCCCAAGAATACTCACACAGAGTGTTTGTCGTCCAAATAAACAGGAGGCACCTTTATTTTCAAAGTCAAGCAGTTGCAATATGTACAAATATTCATAAGTGAAGGAGAAACTGCTTCGCCAGACATCAGTATTCACGAGAAGAAAATGAGCTCTAGACTGAGCTCACTTATATACACTGTTACAGGCATTGGCTTACTCAACCACATGGGTGCATTACATCAGATCTTGCACTCCAGAAGCTATGCCCTCTAGTAACCCTTTTCAACAGCTGTGGCTACATGACTTGGCATTTCTTGGCTTCAGCCATCACAACTCAGTATGATTCAGCAGTTGTTTGGCCATTTTCAATGGAGTTCAGTTTCCAACTCCTAACACAACATGTATTAACAATACATCAAGAAATAGTTTATAATATCCATCCCAGCTGTAACTATTAGCACAATACTGAACCACACTTAGATCACAAATGAGTTTTCACAAAGCTCTCTTAATTCTCCCTTGCTGCAAGGGCAAAGTGGGCTAGTCTATATGAAACCCTCAATCAAAATCCCTCAGTAAGAACAACAACGTTTTCTGTAGCGGACTATCTGCTAAAATGGACACAGTGAGACAGAAATTCTCTCTCTGGAGGAAGTATACAACATATTTTTAGACTGTCTAAAGAGATTTTCAGAACAGATCTCACAGTTTCTGTTTTTCTCCAAACTGCCAATTTTTCTGTTGGAAAAACTCAAAAAGAATCTTCTGCGATTCTTTTTTACTCTCTTATTTTTTTCTATTTTTTCCTGGGCTTCATATGAGATTGTGATCCAGGAAGAAACCTCAGCAGCTTGAGCAAGCACACAAGGAACCAAAATTTGCCAGAATTCTAGGGGTTGTCTAAATAGTGAAAATAAACCTCATGGAATTTGCTGGGGATACAACCTGTTTAAATGGGATCCCGCATCAATCCACAGTATTCAGACGAAGGCGGGGGGGGGGGAGGGGCAAAATAGCAAAAACAATGCTAGAAAAGCCTTTGCAGCTTTTCCCATAGTTTTTCAAAAACAACTTTGAATCACTTTCCTATACAAGAGGATGTGCAAAACTGATTGGCTGGGCGAGTGCGGGGGGCATGGCTTGCTAACAGGGCAAGCACATGCGGCCACCATGTTGAATTTTTGTCTTATCGAGCGATCGCTAAGATGAGGCTTCTAGGCTCAAAAACATTGTCAAGACAAGTCGCTGCTTTGCGAAATGCCATTACTGTGAGGTACTGTGCTTCCCCCCCTTGTATAGACTAGCCCCTAGTGTCACTTACCCAGTCTTATCTCCAAAATGTGTTTGAAGTTGTGATTCACTGAACTGGGTCAGCTGCCCCACATATTCCACACCCAGAAGTTCAGTGACAGAGGCACCCAGCTTCCCTCCAAGGCTGCGGCTATGGGAGAAAAATGGGAAAAAATCATGTGGAGAAGACAGAAGAGCTCAGACACAAATTTTTATATGCAACCCAGCAAAAGGTATACAAAAAAAAAGAGGAGGGATGTAAAATTTTGCTTCATGGAACAAGGAAACACATTGACAGAAGGGACATTTGATAGAGTAACTACTTCTCTAACTACATTGTCATGTGTACGAGAAACATCTGAAAAAATGTAGATCAAAATTAGTATCAGTATCAAGCATTCCTAAGAATAGATTTGCATTTGTAATTAGGCCTGAAATTCCAACCCACTGTGCTGAATGCTATTGATAGTCCCAACTACAGTAGATCCAATGAATCAACTGTTGAATAGTAAGTCAACATTTAGATGCTTATCACACTACACTGTTATAGTAATATTATTCCACTTTAACTGCTATGGCTGCCTCCTATAGAATTCTGGGGTTTTTAGTTTAGTGAAGCTTAAGAGCTCTCTGGCTGAGAATGCTAAATACACCTCCCTAAAGTGCAAATCCCAGGAGTGCACAGGAGGCAGTCATAGCAGTTAAAGTGAAATACAGTAATAGTGCTATAACAGTGTATTATTATTATTACGTTTATTTATATAGCACCATAAGCTTTACATAGCGCTTTACAAAAAAGAAAAATAACAGTCCACAATAAACACAAAAACCTGCCTATGGCACACAATCTAAAACCACAAACAAAATTATAAAATTAATAAAATATTACTATAACAGGATTAAAACAATACTATAAAAGTGTAAGTTAATACAAATAAGATGGGCATAAAATCAAAATGAAAGTTGGAAGGCTTCCCTAAATAGAATAGTCTTTAATTTTGACTTAAAGTAGTCTAGAGAGGTGGTGGTCTGCAAATTCGTGGGAAGGAGATTCCAAAAATAGGGGGCGTGTAGTGTGGTAAGGCCCTCTATTCCCCTGATTCAGTGGGCCTATCCTAGCTGGGACTACTAATAAGATTTAGATCAATGCCTATAAATCTGAAAATAGTATTTTAAAAATACAGCAATTTTGTCTGTTTTTGCACAAGCTAAGAGAGACTAAAAATTAGCTTTCTTTTTCCACATTCTGATGCTGGCATTTAAGAATTTTTCTAGCCCTATTCCCATATATCTTGCTAAAGACCTTAATAGCTTCTATTTTGCAGAATGAAGAAGGAAGAAAGAGATAGTATGTGAAGAAGGATGAGAGAAAGGAGAGAGAAGAGTGGTAGGAAGAGAGTGAGAGGAGGACAGAATGGGAGGGATGAAGTTTGGGAGATGTATAGGATTGGATATATATTTATAGATGGATATATGTATGTATGTATATGTATATAGGTATGTGTTAAACTGTAAATGATAAAAATATAAATTAAAAAAATAGCTTCTATTTTGCTTAGTGTCACTTGGCTACTGTCTTGCATTTACAATGAGCACAGACTATACCAAAGTGCATCTGAGCAATAAGATGCAAAAAAGAAATATAACTCAGAAACTCATGAAATTAATCTCATGCGGGGCTTTCTTTTACGTACATGTTTCCAATTGGCATCTTGCTAAAGAGCTGAGGGATAGAACCCTGTGACACCAGAGTCTGTCGGTTAGGTTTGTTGAGGCCACAGGCCAGTTTTGCTAATACCTAGAATAAAGAAAGTAGCCAGTTTAAGAACTTGGGATTTTCCAGTTTTTATGAGCTTTCCAACAAATATCTCTATCATCAGTTTATTAGTAATATTTTGTTTGTTTCTAACATCTGGAATACAAACAAACATGAAAAGCTCTTTAAGGCAAACTCAGGGGATCATCAACATTTCATTACAGAACAGCCCCAAGGACAAAGAGGGAAAACATATTCCACCACCACCCCTCAGATGTTATGAAACTGCACCTCTCACTATTCTTCACCATTTGGTATGGTGACTAAGGCTGATAAAGAGCTACACATTTCCCACTTCTGCCCTAAAGTCTACAGCATCTAGATTCTAGCATTCTGCAGGAAAACAACTATGGGGAAAAGGTGAGTAAGGCAGTAACACTTCCTACTCTGAAGTGCTAGGTATCCTGGCCTTCCACTGTGCCATCAGGTCAGTTATCACCTGAATAGTACAAGCTATAGTCAGAAGTTTTTGGAAGTCAAGCTTTCTTGTTTTCCTTTCACTTGACCACTTCTCTAATCTTCTCAAAGTCAGCAGTGGCACTAATTTCAGAGGAAGAAACACATTAAATTGTTGTACACGTCAGCCTTACTAAAACACATCTCAACTTTCCGTATCTGAATTCCTATGATACAAACAGCAGCAAGCTGGATCAGACAAGAAGGTTCTGCAGTATCTGCCATTAACAAATGGCTGAGATCACACAAATATGATCCAGCCAGCTAGAGACAACTGAACACCACAATTGGCTCACCTTACATTTGCACATATGAAGCCTGAGAGAGAGAGTGGACTTCCTACTAAAACTGTAATTTGATTACAACTGTTAGCTCTCACTCAATGCACTATTTTCCTTTTATGTATTCTACGCTGCACTGAAGAAATATTCTACCTGGCCCAGATTCCATCAGATCACTATTGATATGTATATAGCAGTGCCAAGATCAATTTAAAAAAACCCTATTTCACCTTGTTATGAGATATTCCAACAGAACACCTAAACCCGGTGACAGATTCCACAGCTGCCCTCATTTCTTCCATAATGACAGCTCCCACTGTCAGCTGCAGCTCTGGATTGCCGAGATCTTCAAAAGGTAGTGACTCAAGCCACTGGCGCAAACCATGTTGCCGCCACTCTTCTAAAATGAAACACAAACCAACTCAAAGTAGGTACCTAATGACCTCTCTGTAACAAATGTCACAGCAAAGCAACAGGATAGAAAGGCTGCAAAAAAGCTGCAATGTTTAAGGCATCTGCAAAAGAAGGAAGCAGGAAGAAGCCATTCAAATTTGTTTCTGAATTTCAGATGTCTACATCTTGAGATGCTGGTGAGAACAATGCACAGAACCAACAAGGCAAGCAACTCCACTGCTGAAAGGGAAAATGGGATTGGATTTTCCAATATAAGGTCAGGATTCAATAGGGTTATTCTACTGGCAGAACTGTTTCCATCAGCAGAACCAATGGTGGGATGATCCCCATCTCACCTCTTTACACGCTTAAACTTTGCTGGAAACCCTCTGGAAATTTTTTTCCAGACAGTGTGGGGGCTGTGAGAGAAAGGATATCCCATCATGCTAGTATTTGGGTGCTAATTCAACACTGGATTTAGGCCTGAATATTTGCAGTGAAAGAAATTCTATCTTTTAAGCAAGTCTCAAGTAATTGTTATTCAAAGCAAGAGCTTAATCCATAGCCTAGCATGTATCTTAAACAGGAAAATTATGCACTATTCATACATGAAAGGCTCTTCAAACACTAGTAGCAACATAGCTGAAAGTGTGCAATGAAGTGCTGCATACAATACTCACCTCCACATATGTTCTTGGTGGTTTAAAATGATGCCAAAGTTTGCAAATAATCCACAGCTTGCTAGCTTCACAGCAAAACATTATTCAAAAGTGAGCAATATGCTCTTCAAAAATACCCCACTCTTAACCACTCCAATTGCTGTTTTATTTATCATTCAATATACTACTCCAAAACTATACAGGCTTTTCAGTGGCAGGCTAATCAACTTTCATTTATTATTGCTTTCTTACCTGCAGGTTCTGAGTCAGCCTCCTCTTTCAGTTAGCAAAACTGTTACAGTCTAGTTCATCTAGCCTCACAAACAATGCAGAAAATATGTTCATTTCCCTCCTCTGGCTTTTCTTCGCAAACGAAGATTCAGGAAGGACTCATCCCGCGCTTTCTGCAAGCACGCTGATGACTAAAAAGGCCAATCCGAGATAAACAAGTCCGGTTGCAAAAAGCACAGCAGAAGGTCTCCTTGGGTGATGTTTTTGGGTTGTGATTCTTTCTGCATTGTCGTTTCTCTTCAAGACTTGTTCGTCGTGAGTTCTCAAATAAGGCTGCAGCATTGTGGATAGTGCGTCTCCATGCCTCCCGATGTGAGGCCAGGGCGGACCACTGTTGGTGATCAATTTGGCTGGGCCTGAGATGTTGTTTCAGGGAGTCTTTGTATCGCTTTTTTGGAGTGCCCCTCTTACGCTGACCCGTGGCGAGTTCACCGTAGAGTAGTATTTTTGGGAGGCGATGGTCCTCCATCCTAGAAATGTGCCCTGCCCAGCGCAGCTGTGTTCTCAATATCATGGCCTCAATGCTGGTGATCCCTGCTTGCTCAAGGACAGCAACATTCGTCACATAGTCAGTCCAGTGTATATTTAGGATTGTGCATAAACAGCGCTGATGAAAGCGCTCGAGGAGTCGTAGGTGGTGGCGATAGGTGACCCATGTTTCAGACCCATAAAGGAGGATAGACAGTACGATGGCTCTATACACACTGATTTTTGTGCTTCGCTTCAGGTGTTTATTGCTCCAGACTCTTTTGTGAAGTCTTCCAAATGCACTATATGCCTTTGCTAATCTGTGATCGATCTCTTTGTCAATCTTGGCATCTGAGGAGATGATGCTTCCCAGGTAGGTGAACTGCTGAACGGACTTGAGCACAGATTTGCCGACGGCAATGTGGGGATGGTGGTGTTTGTCCTGTGGTGCAGGCTGGTCAAGAACTTCTGTTTTCTTCAGGTTGACTTCTAGCCCAAACAGCTCTGCACCTGTTGCAAAGCAGGACGTTAGGCGCTGCAGAGCTGCTTCTGTGTGGGCAACAAGGGCAGCATCATCGGCGAAGAGCAGCTCACGGACTAGATAGTTTAGAGTCTTAGTGTGCCGTCGTCTTCTTCAAGCTCTGCCATAGCCCTTTGGAGCATTGTGCTAAAGAAGATTGTAAATAAAGTTGGTGCAAGAACACAACCTTGCTTCACTCCATTAGTTATTAGAAAGGGCTCTTAAAGAGCATCGCCATATCTGACTTGACCACGCTGGCCCTTGTGTAGCAAGATAATCATTTTAAGGAATTTGGGGGGACATCCTAGTCTTTCCAGGATCTGCCACAGACCTTTTCTACTTACAGTGTCAAAGGCTTTGGTGAGGTCGACAAATGTTACATAGAGACCCTTGTTCTGCTCCCTACATTTTTCTTGCAGTTGCCTAAGGGCAAATACCATGTCTGTAGTACTCCTATTGGCTCTGAAGCCACATTGGCTTTCAGGGAGAAGTTCTTCTGCAACAGCAGGAACTAATCTGTTCAGGAGTATCCTTGCAAGGATTTTTCCAGCAATAGAGAGCAGTGTTATGCCTCGATAGTTTGAGCAGTCGGATTTTGCTCCTTTTTTCTTGTACAGGGTGATGATGACTGCATCTCGGAGGTCTGATGGCAGTTCCCCTTTTTCCCAGCAATTCACAAGGAATTCGTGGAACTTTTCGTGGAGTGCATGACCTCCGTGTTTCCAAACTTCAGGTGGGATTCCATCAATCCCAGCTGCCTTGCCGTTTTTCATCTGCTGTATGGCCTTAAGGGTCTCTTCCAAAGTGGGAGCTGTGTCCAATTCATTTTTCATGGGTTTTTGTATCATATGTTGGATAGCTGAGCCTTGGACTACTCGGTTGGAGCTAAAGAGACTTTGAAAATGTTCAGCCCAACGATTCAGGATGGAGGCTTTATCAGTAATTAATGTTTGACCATCTGTACTGTATAAGGAGCTTTGGACCTGATAAGTAGGTCCAAACACTGCTTTAAGAGCTTCATAAAATCCTCTATGATCACCCAGATCTGCACAGCATTGTGTCTTTTCTGCTATATTGATCCACCACTTGTTCTGCATGTCTCGGAGTTTTTGTTGTAGTTTGCTGCATGTGAGGCGGAAAGCTGCTTTTCTTACATGACAGGTTGGCTGGGCAAGGTATTTCTTGTAAATGTTCATTTACAAGAAAGAGAAACACCCTATCTATATTAGTCAGTTTACCTTAGTCAGTTTGTCTAAGGTAGTCTGTTAAAAGCTATGGCTTAAGAATTGACAGCAAACTGCTGACTTTCAAGGCCACATTTTTACAATTTGTTCAAAGCTTTTTCTATCCTCATATAAAGAAAGAAATATCTGATACATCTGGGATTTTTTCACATCTTACTTATATTGTCTTGTAACCACAAATATTTCATATTAAATGTCCTCTCTAAAGCACATCTTCTGAGCAAAGAGAAGCAAGATAAAGAGCAAGGTAAAGAGAAAAGGAAGGCAAAGTGGAACAGTGAAGTAACATGTCTGAAGTTATGGGATACCTTTGTTATCTGTAGTCTCTTCTGATGCAAAGCTGTCTGGGAATCCTTGGATGTAGGTAGTTGACAACTGCTCTGCTACAATAGGCTGTCCCTTCATCTTCTGAAGCCTTTCGTGCACAGCACTAGTTAAGTCCATGTAGGCCTCATCAATGCTAGCACGCTCAATCACAGCAAAGCGTGACATCACTTCCATCACCTCCACACTAGCTTCTCGGTACCTACATTGGAAAGACACAAAATAATGGTTTAATATTCCTATTACATGCTCTCTTCCAAGTGGATTATCTCATCACCAGCCAACCACCAGGAAGTGATAAATATATAACAGAGGTTCCCCCTTCGCCCACAGTGCTCTTTAAAGGATTTTTCTTATTTACTACAGATATACAGTAGGCCCTTAGTATCCTCTGGGTTCTGATCCCAGGACCCCCCGTGGATAACAAAATATGTGGATACTCAGTCCCATTATATACAATGGCATAGTAAAATGGTGTCCCTTATATAAACTGGCAAAATCAAAGTTTACTTTTTGGAAAAAAAATATTTTCAAGCTGTGGATGATGGAAACCATGGATGCAGAATCCATGGATATGGAAAGACAACTGTACTGAGAAAATGAATAAGAATTGAACAAACTGGAATTAGTACCATATACTATGAAGAAAAGCACACAGGATGATACATTTCAATCCTAGAAAACTGCTTATTTAAAGCCAGACAACATACATTATATCCAAATTATGAAAGACAGCTAAACATGTTTCTTAAGTTTCCAGAAGCCAAACCCACAATCTGAAGGAGCGCATAAAGAGCAGAACTGATTGACTTTCTTCTCAACTGTTTTTTGTTCCAGAGCAGTGGCACTTAACCTTTTCTTTACTAGGGACCCCATTAAATATCTTTTGTTGCGTAGACCCTCAAGACTTAACTCAAGATTTAAAAACCCTAATAATAGTAATAACAGTAATATCTGATGATGATGATGATAATGATGATGATGATGATGATGATAATAATAATAATAATAATAATACAATGATACCATCCATTAACCCTTCCCCCAGAGGCACTGGAGGGGGAAGGAAGACTTTTCTCCTGCTTCTTCCTGCAAGTTTGTGGCTGGAGCAGATTGAATGGCAATGTGCAGGTCAAGCCAGCCAGCCTTTGCCTTTGCTCCTGTCAAATGGCCACTCCACTACAGGAAGGAGGTGGGTCGAGCTGCGTTCAAGCCTTTGTGGACCCCGTGTAAGGACACTGCGAACCACCAGTGGTCCCTGAACCACAGGTTAAGAACCACAGTTCCAGAGTATTTCACAATCACCTAAGACAAGAGACACTCATCATTTCTGTCCAAAAGAAGCTGCAATGACTGTAAATCCAAGGCTTACTTGGTGAGATCTGCTTTCCCATGCGCCTCTGGTACCCGAGCTAACAGGAGATCCGGGCACAGCTTCTTGGCATCATTAGCCCACATGTTCCTGGTGACACCAAAAGCACGAGCTTCATAGCTCACAGCAATTATCCTGAGTTAGAGAAAGGAAAAATATTAGACACTTCATAAAAGGCACAGACAATGAATAATTGAACCAATCCAGACAAGTTTTCCAACTTAGCATAAGGAAACCATTCACAAATTATTCTTAATAATAATTAGTAGATGTATTGCTTAAGTTCTGTAAGCTACTTTGAGTCCTGGACTGGGGAAAAGACAGACTATAAATGCAGTAATAATAATAATAATGTTAACAAAGCATATTGCTTAATTAAGATATTAGAACTTTCTTTACCCTCCTTAAGGAGAGAGATTCATTCTCAAAGGTGTGGAAAAAATATTGAGGGGACAGAAGGAAACTTGTGAATCACTAGTAATTTACAGAATGGTTAATAAAATGCTGGAATCAACTGGGATTGGAGAAACAGCAGCTGATTCACCATTTAAAGCCAGCGAATCCTTTTACATTAGGTTTAATATTTCCATCTTGTGATCAGACATACATTTTAGCCAGTGGATGAGCAGAAGTACCTATCATATGATTGTAAGCCATTGTGGTCCAGGGAAGCACCATGGAGGCTGAGCTAGGAGCTCAACTGATGAGAGCATTTGCTCTTTGAGATTAAAAGGAAGCCAATTAAGTGAATCAGAAAAACACACTTTGATACCTGTCAGGCGATAGCCTGGCCTCTGTGTGCCTGCACACCACATACACACACACCTTAGAAGCCACTATACCCCTTTTGTTTCCCTGTGAAAAACAGCCAGCTTGCGGCTCTCAGTCTGGAACACCAAACTAGCTTCTCCTCTAAGGGAACCCTTAGTGTCTCACTCAAGAGTGCCCCCTAGAGGCCAAAATGCTGCACTACCCCCTGGTCCTAAAATGATATTGAAAATGTGATTACAGGCGGATAATCACATTTTTATATTAAGCTTTTCAACCTTAAATGAGGGTTACCCCAACCCCTCCTTCTCTGTTCCAGAGAAGACTCAAGATAGCTTGACCAAGCAATGTATGTAGGCTTTAGTAGGAAAAGCATAAAAATGTTTATTTTTTAAGTTCAACCAAGCAAAACGTTAGCAGAAATAGTATCATGGAGAAAAGGCATTTCTTTCCAGGTCCAACTTAGAGTTACATAGCATATAATAACATATAGGCTACATTCAATCAAGGCTAAAATAAATCATAAAAACCAATGCACTAGCTAACATATTTTCCTTAGCTAAGAATAATTGCGCTCACATTTAGGAAATCTATCTGGTTAGTCTCTGATGATGGCATTTCAGAGCAATGAAAATAGGCCTGCTCTTCAGGCCTCATGATATCATGCCTCAGGTCTGCGTCCTCAGACCTTGACAAAAGCACAGTAGCTCTTCTGATGACCCCTAAACCATGTGTCTGCAAACAAAGACTGCAGCTTCTCAAAACTCCCATTAGCCAACTCTGATTGGCTCTGCATTGCCAGTGACCAGTGGGGTGCCACAGGGTTCTGTCCTGGGCCCAGTGCTATTCAACATCTTTATCAATGACTTGGATGAGGGAATTAGGGGCATACTTATCAAATTTGCAGATGACACTAAATTAGGAGTAGCAAATTTAGAGGACAGGATCAAAATTCAAAATGATCTGGATAGACTGGAGAGCTGGGCCAAAGCTAACAAAATGAAATTCAATACGGAGAAATGTAAGGTACTGCACTTAGGGCAGAAAAATGAAATGCATAGATATAGGATAGGGGAGACCTGGCTGAACGAGACTATGTGTGAAAGGATCTACGAGTTCTAGTAGACCACAAGTTGAACATGAGTCAACAACTCATCACAGTGTGATGTGGCAGCTAAAAAGGCCAATGCGATTTTGGGCTGCATCAATAGAAGTATAGTGTCTAGATCAAGGGATCTAATAGTGCCTATTCTGCCTTGGTCAGGCCTCACCTAGAATACTGTGTCCAGTTCTGGGCACCACAATTCAAAAAGGATATTGACAAATTGGAGCGTGTCCAGAAAAGGGCGACTAAAATGGTGAAAGGTCTGGAGACCATGCCTTATGAGGAGAAACTTAGGGAATTGGGTATGTTCAGACTGGAAAAAAGACGGTTAAGGGGCAATATGATAGCCCTGTTTAAGTATTTGAAGGGGTGTCATGTTGAGGATGGAGTAGGCTTGTTTTCTGCTGCTCCAGAGACTGGAATACGGAACAATGGATGCAAGCTCCAGGAACAGAGATTCCACCTCAACATTAGGAGGAACTTTCTGACAGTAAGAGCTGTTTGGCAGTGGAACACACTCTCTTGGAGCGTGGTGGGGTCTCCTTCCTTGGAGATCTTTAAACAGAGGCTGGATGGCCATCTGTCAGGGATTGCTTTGATCGTGATTTCCTGCGTGGCAGGGGGTTGGACTGGATAGCCCTTGTTGTCTCTTCCAACTCTACAATTCTATGATTCAATCTGATTGGCTCTCCAGTTAGGTGATGTGATGTCATGCTTAGCAAATGAAGGATCCACCCCCTCACTCCTCAGAACCTTGTTACCTTTGATGGGAAATGTAGCTTTGGCAGATGTGTTCTGGGTCCATGATGGGAGTTGCAGTCACTCCATCATGATAACAACCCATCCATGAGTTTGGAAAAACTACTTTTTGTAATTCAACTTCCTGAATTTTCTAGCCAACATGATCACTGCTGGCTATGCTGGCTATTGGATTCTGGCAGTCATACTCCAAAATTAACTTTCCAGATTTTCCTTGGGTTTTTTTCCAGGCTGTGAGGCCGTGTTCTGCAAGAGTTTATTTCTGACGTTTCGCCTGCATCTGTGGCTGGCATCTTCAGAAGAAGAAAAAAAAAACCCAAGAAAAATCTATGGATGCCGGCTGTGAAAGCCTTCAACTTCACATTAACTTTCCAGACTTTGCTCTCCTGCTGTCACTTAGGGCTGTGTGTGTATAATTAAAATGGATAGGAGATCCTTTAGCCCTCTAGATTATTTAGATTTCAACTCCCAGAAGTATATACTAGCATAGCCTATTACAGGTATAAGAATCTATGGAAGTTGTACACCTGAGGTATATGTTTTACTTTTCACAGACAGCAGAATGGGATGTTAGGGCACAGTGTACTCTCTCTCTGGCTTTTCTTCGCAAACGAAGATTCAGGAAGGACTCATCCCGTGCTTTCTGCAAGCGCGCTGATGACTAAAAAAGCCATTCCAAGATAAACAAGTCCGGTTGCAGAAAGCACAGCAGAAGGTCTCCTTGGGTGATGTTTCCGGGTTGTGCTTCTTTTTGCGTTGTCGTTTCTCTTCAAGACTTGTTTGGTGTGAGTTCTCAAATAAGGCTGCAGCATTGTGGATAGTGCGTCCCCATGCCTCCCGATGTGAGGCCAGGGCAGACCATTGTTGGTGATCAATTTGTACTACACTGTACTACTACAGACTGAACATGACAAGGGGATGCCACATCATTAATAATACAGCATACAGTATAGTACCAACTTGAATAGACAATACAGAGAACTAGCAAAGCAACCCAAGTGGTAAGCTAAAACTATTCTCCCACATGTAAACACTTAAGCTTGTTGCTGATTATTTGCAGAGAAAGGCGGATAAACATGGGTCAGGGCCAATCCTATATGGCTTATTTCAGAGTGTCTGAAAGCCCTGTCTCCCTGCATGAGCCTGCCTGAGTCTTACATTCTTGGAGGGGGCTTTCCTTCTTTCCTGCCACCCTCATAGGCTCCTCTCCATGGCTGCTTCTAGGCTATGGAACTCCCTCAGTTGGTTCTCTCTGCTTCTCCACGCTCTTTTCATTGCCAGGCAAAGACCTTCTTATTTCAGCAGGCTTGAAATTGCAGTAGAAGGATGTTGAATCGGCATGCTCTTTTTAATATGCCATACGTGTGTTGTATGTTTCAACTGTTTTAAATATAATGTTTTAAAGTTAATGTTTTATTTGGATTGTCTAGTATGTCTTGAACTTTTTAACCACATATTGTTTTAGCTATGTTGTTTTAACTTATACGGTGAGTCGCTTTGTGTCCCATATTGGGAGAAAAGCCAGATATATGGCACTGTGGTTCTTAACCTGTGGTCCGGGGACCCCCATGGGTCCATGATATTCTCACAGGGGGTCTGCAAAGGCTTGTAGGATGCTTGGCCCACCTCCTCTGTGGCCAGGTGACAGGAGCCAAGCCAAAGGCTGGCTGGCTTGGCCTATGCACTGTCATTCAATCCACTGGAACCACAAACTTGCAGGAAGAAGCAGGAGAAAAGTCTTCCCCTCCAGGAAAGGTTCAATGGATGGTGTAATTGTATCACAGTAGAACCCCCTTATCCGGTGGGGATTGGTTCGGGGGGGGGGCGTGGATACTGAAAACCGTGGATAATAGTGAACACTATAGAAAATAATGAGACTTCCAGTTTAAAATACCATAGAATTGCCTTGGAGGACTTAAAAAATGTCTAGAGGAGACACATTTTCTAGGAAGATTCTATGGTAGGTGTGCTATTTTGTGTCCTGTAGATAACTGAATCAGTGGGTAATTAATCAGTGGATAAGGGGGTCCTAATGTATTATTATTAGCAGATATTGTTAGTATCATTATTAGTGTTTTAATTTTTGAGTTAACTCAGAGGTCTGCAGCAACAAAATATCCAGTAGGACCCCTTATCCGCTGGGGGTTGGTTCTGAGGGGGTCGTGAATACCGACAACTGTGGATAATAGTGAACACCATTGAAAATAATGGGGCTTCTGGTTTAAAATACCGTAGAGTTGCCTTGGAGTACCTAGAAAATGGATAGAGAGGACACATTTCCTAGGAAGACTCTAGGGTAGGTATGCTGTTTTGTATCCTGTAGATAATTTAATCAGTGAATAATTAACCAGTGGGTATGGGGATCCTACTGTATTGTTATTATTAGCAGATATTGTTAGTATCGTTATTAGTGTTTTAACTCTTTTGAGTTAACTCTTGGAGGTCCGCGACAACAAAATATACAGTAGGACCCCTTATCCGCTGGGGATTGTTTCTGGGGGTGGGTGGATACCAAAAACCGTGGATAATAGTGAACACCATTAAAATAATGGGGCTTCAGGTTTAAAATACCATAAGGTTGCCTTGGAGGACCTAGAAAATGGATAGAGAGGACACATTTTTAGGAAGACTTTATGGTAGAATCATAGAATTGTAGAGTTGGTAGGGACCACGAGGGCCATCCAGTCCAACCCCCTGCCATGCAGGAAATCACGAACAAAGCATCCCTGACAGATGGCCATCCAGCCTCTGTTTAAAGACCTCCAAGGAAGGAGACCCCACCATGCTCCGAGGGAGTGTGTTCCACTGCCGAACAGCTCTTACTGTCAAAAAGTTCCTCCTAATGTTGAGGTGGAATCTCTGTTCCTGGAGCATCCATTGCTCCGTGCTCCTCTGTTCCTTGCATCTATTGCTCCGTGTTCCAGTCTCTGGAGCAGCAGAAAACAAGCCTGCTCCATTCTCAATGTGACACCCCTTCAAATACTTAAAGAGGGCTATCATCTCGTCTCTTAACCATCTTTTTTCCAGGCTAAACATACCCAGCTCCCTAAGTCTCTCCTCATAAGGCATGGTTTCTAGACTTTTCACCATTTTAGTCGCCCTTTTCTGGACACGCTCCAATTTGTCAATATCCTTCTTGAATTGTGGTGCCCAGAACTGGACAAGTATCCTAGGTGAGGCCTGACCAAGGCAGAATAGAGTGGCACTATTACTTCCCTTGATCTAGACACTAGACTTCTATTGATGCAGCCCAAAATCGCATTGGCCTTTTTAGCTGCCGCATCTAAAAAGTAGGAGAGCTGTTTTGTGTCCCGTGGATAACTGAATCAGTGGGTAAGTGAATCTGTAGATACGGGGGTCCTACTGCATTGAAAGAAGGTCGCTGGTAAAGAAGAGGCCCCTGAGATAGCTGATAGATACACAGATCCTCGCTAAGCGGTCTGTGAGGCGGAAGGCTTCCCTCCGCCGCCCCGGCGTCTCCCACGGGCACCCCGAGCTGCCCAGCAGGCGCAACATACCCGCCGCCTTTCCACGTCTTGTACTGCACCACAGCGCACGGCTTGCCTCGCAGTCGGGGCTCCAGACGCTGCTCCACCTGGATATAAAAACAGTCCATGTCGGCCAGCGCCACCACCCGCTCCCGCCCGCGGGACATGAGGCGGGAGGGCGAAAGCTGAGGTGGCTGAATTCGAAAGCGGGAAAGAAAACGACAACCGCCTCCCTCGAGGACTCCAATTCCCGCCTTCCTTCCTCTCGGAGTAGCAGGGGGGTGGAAGGGGAGGAAAGAGAGGAAATGACGCAACTGCCCCACTGTCGTACTGTGTGTAACCACTTTCCACTCTTGGAACGCCAGGTAGGAAATGGCCGCGCTTCACTGCAATGCCTCTTGGGAAATGGAGTCCTGAACGAGGCTGTCGGATTTCCGTCCTCCGTCGTCGAGGAGCTATGGTTACCTCATACTTTTTTCCAGGGACTTCGTGACGCAAATCTTTTCCGCCCAACTGGCGGGATCATAGACGTAGGAAAAGGATAGACTAGCGACTCCTTAACCTGGATTTCATAGGGAGTCGCGACAATATGAATTCCCGCCCTTTCCTTGCTACTTTTTATTTCTGAATGGGCACCCTAAGGGTGTCAGATAACCACAGCTATGCTATGGAAAGGCAGCCCCAAATAGACCTGGCCTCTCGATTTGTTTACTATGGACACTTCTCCCTTCCTCTTTGTTACTGAAAGTGTATTACTATTTATTTTATTCATTTATACCATGCTTTTCCCCCAATAACAGCTTGTAGAATATGAAAAACTAGAACAGATTAAAAAATATCGGTAAAAATACTAAAATTATTTTACAAGGAATTAAACAATATAGAATTAAAAACCACTGAAAAATAATTAAAAGGCAAAAAAAAGAAAATAAAAGAAAGAAGGAAACAACAGAACCACTAAAAAGCTCATTGCAATCAGTTCCTGAAATCACTTCTGAGTTAGAGAATTTCTCATTTGACTCCCTAGGAAGGGAGCTCCAAAATCTGGGAGCAGCCACCAAAAAGGCCCCTTCCTGTGTACTCATGGAACATGCCTAGGAAGGTGGTGGGGCTGAGAGAAGATTTTAGAGCTTGGGGAGGCTCATATAAAGAAATACGGCCCTTCAGACAGCTTGGACACAAACTGTACAGGATTTTTATAGGTCATAACACACACTTCGTCTTGTGCCTGGAAACAGAGTGGAGCTGTTGCCGGAGGCGGCCCTGGGGCCAGCCATACTTAGCAATCCGGATGCAGCTCTTTGGACCAACTAAAGTTTCTGGAAAAGTCAATAAAGCTAGGAAAGGTGGAGGGGAAAAAGGAAGAAAAGGAACACTGCACACCAGATGGATAAGACTCAGTCAGAGAAGCCGTGGGCCTGAACCTGCAAGACCTGAGCAGGGCAGTAGACCAGGGGTGTGGGGCTTGGAGATATCTCATTCATAGGGTCACCATGGGTCAAATTGACTCAAAGGCAGTTAACAACAACAAAGTTTCCAAGGGAGTACAAGAGGGACTCCCAATCCAAGCGCATTATTACAAATATGCAGCAGAGCTCAAGTGTCTCAACAGTACAGTATTTTGGACCACTTGTGGGAAATTGAGGTGACCTGTCTTTTTCTTGTCTTTTAGAGTGGGACGTGAATCAAAATGAAGGCAAAGGGTAAATTACTGTGCTGTGTTTACCGTCCAGATGGGGTGTGCACTTTGCACTATTTTTAATACTATCAGTCAACTTTGTGCATGTATGATCTGTTGTCACATACTTCCTGTGGCGCTCTTGTCTGGGAATGTGATTTGATGCGATTGGTTGTCTCAACAGGCAGGCGTGTGCATTTCCATCAGGGTTTTTTTACAACTTAGGGAAAAGACGCAAAGGCTTTTCCTGCATAGTTTTCCCAAATTTTGATCCACCTCCCTCTGAAAACAATGGACTGCTGCAGGATCCCATTTGGACACATGGGATTCCCCCAGGATTCTAAAAGGATTTATTTCACTGTCTGGACTGGCCCTGAACACTTCATTTAGGTTTATTTATTTAAGTATTTATACCCCGCTCTTCAGCCACAAAGGCTCTCAGAGTGGCTTATAAATCGTTAAGCAATAGCACTTACACATCTACACTACTTTTATAGCATGCTAGGTATTCTCTAAGCCAGTGTTTCTCAACCAGGGTTCCCTGAAACCTTAGGGTTACCTTAAAGATGTGATTTTAAAACATTTTTCTAGGTATAGATATAATAACTTTTAGGCAGGGGTTCCCTGAGATCTGAAAATTATTTCAAGGGTTCCTCCAGGGTAAAAACATTGAGAAAGGGCTGCTGTAAAATGGTTTTACAATATGTGTTAGCCCTCTCTCTGGCTTTTCTTTGCAAACGAAGATTCGGGAAGGACTCATTCCGCACTTTCTGCAAGCGCGCTGATGACAAAAAAAAAAAAAAGCCAATCTGAGATAAACAAGTCCAGTTGCAGAAAGCACATTGTTTCTGGGTTGTGATTCTTTCTGCGTTGTCGTTTCTCTTCAAGACTTGTTCGGTGTGAGCTCTCAAATAAGGCTGCAGCATAAGAGTGCATCTCCATGCCTCCCAATGTGAGGCCATGGCGGACCATTGTTGGTGATCAATTTGGCCGAGCCTGAGATGTTATTTTAGGGAGTCCTTGTATCGCTTTTTTGGAGGACCCCTCTTACGCTGACCCATGGCGAGTTCACCATAGAGTACTATTTTTGGGAGGCGATGGTCCTCCATCCTAGAAATGTGCCCTGCCCAACGCAGCTGTGTTCTCAATATCATGACCTCAATGCTGGTGATCCCTGCTTGCTCAAGGACAGCAACATTCGTCACAAATTGCCCCCATAAACCAGGTACTCATTTTACCAACCTAGAAAGGTTGGAAGGCTGAGTCAACTTTGGAGCCCTTGGGATCGAACTCGCAATGTTTTCGCCTACAGCGCTGGCATTTAACCACTGCACCACCACCTTAAAGTCGAGCACTTTGAATCGGTGCTTTAAAATTCAAAATAAAAAAGAGCCCTATAGCTTATCACACTAAATTGTTATAGTGCTAGTATTCCATTTTCGCTGCTCTGGCTGCTTCCTGTAGAATCCTGGGATTTGTAGTTCAGGGAGGGGTACTTAGAACTCCCAGCCAGAGAGCTCTTAGGCCTCCCTAAACTACAAACCCCAGAATTCCACAGGAGGCAGCCAGAGCGGCTAAAACGCAATCACAAATAGCACTGTAACAGCCTAGGGAGAGCGTCTCCACCATATTGTAACTCTAGGCCTCTAGCCTAGAGCTAAAGAAAAGTCACTAGGTTGGAGGCGCATGCGCAGTGCCGCCTTTCGACTGCTGTGCCCGGCTTCGGTGCTGCTCTATTATTCTCCTCCTGGTGTGCTGCTGCGGCTGCTGCTGCGTTGCCCCGGGCAACGGGGCCTACTTTCCTCTCCCCAGCCCGGCCGCCCTCGCTCCCCCCCCCGGCATCATGTCTTGGGACCCGGTGAACACCCTTTGCGAGCAGCTGGTGAAGGCGGTCACGGTGATGATGGACCCGGCCTCGAGTCAGCGGTACCGTCTGGAGGCCCTTAAGGTATACCGGCGGGGAGGGGAGAGGGTGCCCCCTTCAGCGGGTGGGCATTGCGAGCCCAATGTGAGCGGCCATGTGTTGGCACCGTTCACGTGTTCCGGGACTGTAACCAGGTAGAAAGACCCCCCTCCCCGCCATATGGCGGGGAGGGGGGTTTTTCTGCCTGGTTACCGTCCCGGGACACGTGAACGGTGCCAACACATGGCCGGTAAGTATGGCCGCCCAATGCCCAACCTCTGCTCCTCCTCCTTCCCATGTCTGACTTCACCACCTCCACCTCACAGTAACTAGCCTTTGAAATTTCCCTCAAGCACGACTTTCCCAAGCCTCTCTTCCTTCCCTCTACAGCCCTCCTGACCTCTTTTCCCCTCCCCAGACATCCATACACGTGTCTGGTGGTTCCCACGTTGCGGATCAACCCCTTGGTCCGAGAAGAGGGAGGGCGTGGGAACAGGTCTCTCCCCCCCCACACACACATACACAACAGCAAAGCCACCCTGGGGAGGGGAGGAATCCACACCACACAAATAATCCACTTTGAAACTGGATTTGTTTGCCATGGCGCCTTCATTTTTAATTTAATTTAATGTAATTATAGTTGTCCTTTCCCATTCGCTGGGGTTTGGTTCCAGGAACTGCCCCCCGCCCCGTGAATACCCAAATCCATGAATACTCAAGTCCCATTATATGCAATGGCATAGCAAAATTCTGTCCTTTATATAAGATGGAAAAATCAAGGTTTGCTTTTTGGATTATTATTTTTTAAAGAATATTTTCAAGCTGTGAATACTTAAATCCGTGAATGCTAAATCCATGAATGTGGAGGGACAACTGTAGGTATTTATACCCCCACTCTTCAGTCACAAAGGCTATCAGAGCGGCTTGCAAATGGTTAAGCAATAGCAATGTACACATCTACTTTGCATGAAGCAGCTTCCAATGTGCGTTAGCTAATTGCCCCCACAAGTCGGGTACTCATTTTACCGACCTACGAAAGGGTGGAAGGCTGAGTGAACCCTCAGAGCCCTCTGGAATCGAACTTGCAACAGGGTGACTTGCAGTAATGGCATTTAACCACTGCGCCACCTGTGGAATCATAGGGTTTGTCGTTTTTGCAAGATTGTAGAGAGGGTAAGGCACTATCTACACTATGTAAATCATCCAGTTTGAAATGTGATTGTTTGCCATGGCTTCTTCCTATGGAATCCTGGGATTTGTAGTTTTACAGGGTCTTGAGCCTTCTCTGACCAAGAGTGCTGGTGCCTCACCAAACGTCAAATCCCAGGATTCCGTAGGAAGGAGCCATGCAAATAATCCAATTTCAACCAGGATTATTTCTCTAGTGTGGATGCCCCCTCAGTCTCCTCGACTTTGAATCCACACACTACAGAAATACAGTAGTGCACGCACACACACCCCGTATCCATGGAGGGTTGGTTTCTGGGGACCCCCGTGGATACTGAATTCTGCAGATAATAGTGAACACCAGACCCACCCACCAGCCCGCCGTTGAAGAATTCCTGCTTCTACAAAAAAACATTTACAGGAATAGCACAGCAGTACCTCAACTGATAAAGAGAAAGTCTTTATCAGTTGAGGTACTGCTGTGCTATTCTGTAAATGTTTTTTTGTAGAAGCAGGAATTCTGTAAACAGAATTAAGAACCTGTGTAATTGATGTCTACAGAGAATACGTATAGCCTAGGTCTGATCAATGAAACATTTACCTGAAAAGCAAGTTTGAGGGAAGGGAAGAGGGCAGTCTGTTTGGATTTGTGATTTTTTCCACTTGATAAATTACAGAGCAGAAAAGAAGAGATAAATACAACATTCAACTTAATCTTATTGGTCACTAGCCCAGTATCCTGTGTTCAGAGTCTGGATGTGCATCAAAGTTTTAACTAAGATGGCATGAAGTACAGTATCATAGGCCATGTCACAAAATTAATTTCTTTCTCCACCTTCTCAGAACAGCTGTGAGGGAAAGACTTTAATAATTTTAAAGTTAAGATTTTAATATTAGAACCTAGCACTGCCCTGCACATGTTGGTACCTTTGCATCATGATATTATCTTACTGTAGGAAGGATATTCTTGTTTGCTTAAGAATGTTTCTTCCACATTTCAGTTCTGTGAAGAGTTTAAAGAAAAAAGTCCAGCGTGTGTTCCATGTGGGTTGAAACTGGCAGAGAAAACCCAGACTGCTATTGTCAGGCACTTTGGTCTTCAGATCCTGGAACATGTGGTGAAGTAAGAAAGATAAGATGAATGAAGGGGATGTGACACTAATTTTTAAAAGTTTTCTATGAGAAAATCAGACTTGTACTCGTCAAAATTATTATCTTTGATTACAATTTTGCTTTGTAGCAGAGGAGACCCAATGGCGTCTCAGAGAAGGATGTACAGTCATGTTAGAAGAAAAGTATCTGAGGTTGTATTTACCTAATTTTAAGACCTGCTAAGGAACAGTGATTGTTATTATATCCTGATATGTAAAACCATAGAATTCAAAGAATCTGTACTTTTCTTTTTCACACGACTGTATACTTGGTAATTTTGTGTTAATGGATTGATCTCTTTATTGAAGAATCTGGAGATCCTCCTTAATCTCTGTGTTTGGTAAATCTGGCATCTTCTTACTTGTTGCATATACAGTAGGACCCCTTATCCACTGGGGATTGGTTGGGGGGGGCATTGATACCAAAAACCGTGGATAATAGCGAACACCATTAACAATAATGGGGCTTCCAGTTTAAAATACCGTAGAGTTGCCTTGGAGGACTTAGAAAATGGCTAGAGAGGACACATTTTCTAGGAAGACTATGGTAGGTATGCTATTGTGTCCTGTGGATAATTGAATCAGTGGATAATGAATCAGTGGATACAGGGGTCCTACTGTATAGCATTGACTCCTGTCTGTTTTCTTAGCTGGTCCACTCTTTCATGGCATTTCTCAAATTGCTTCCTGAAGGGATTTGATTTTGTACACACACACCCTTGCCAAAAGTAAGAAGTGTTATGGATCAGACCAAGTCTGCGGCCACACCGCATGAAATAATGTAGTTTGACACCACTTTAACTATCATGGCTCCATCCTATGGAATCCTAGGACTTGTAGTTTGTTGTGGCACCAGAACTACCGTATCTGTCAGAGAAGGCTAAATATCTCTCAAAACTACAAATCATAGCATTCCATAGCATTGAGCCATGGCAGTTAAAGCGGTATTATTTCTGCAGTGTGGCAGCAGCCCAAGAGTCCATCTAATACAGCATCCTGTTTCTCACATGTCTAGCAGTTTGTCTGCTGAGAATCCACAGGCAAGACATGTAGCCCGTTCCTTTCTGTAATAGCCTCTGAACCTGGCTACTGGTATTATTTCTACTAGCTGTTGACAGACCCTCTTCATGAGTTTGTATATACAGTACTCCTTTTAAAGCCATCTGAATGGTTGGCTGAGAACACACCTTGAGGCACAAATCCCATAAGTTCATTATATTGTGTGAAGGAGTACTTTTATTTTTGCCTAGTTTCAATCTACCACCAGTCAGTTTTATTGGATGACCTCACATTCTATTCCTCAAGGAGGTACAAACTATTTTCACTATTCACTACTGTTGGTTTTATGCATAATTTTATAAACTTTTATTATGTTCCTCCTTTATGTTGCAACTTCATTTTCACTTAACTGGGAGCAAAAAGGAGTAACTGGGATATACTTCCTTCTGAATAAATCCGTATAGGGTTGTGCAGTTAGCCACCTTTTTTCCAAATTAAAAAGTCCTAAGCATTCTGCCTTCTGTTTTGGTGTTTACTCTGTGTTTTATAGGACAGCTTCCAATAAAGCAATATGAGTCAGTCTTCATTTTGTCACACCAACATTAGCCAAATTAAGCATGGTATACTTTTCATTGTACAGTAATGGAGAACTGACAGCTTTGTGTTTTGTTGAACAGGTTCCGCTGGAACACTATGGCTCGGCTTGAGAAAGTGCATTTGAAGAACAATGTGATGGGGCTTATATCTAATGTGAGTCTGGCTACTTTTTAAATAAATGGCTAAGTTATCTTTCAGTGGTAGAATGTTTTTGAAGGAAGTGAAGGTATCAGCAGCCTAAGTGAGACTACACTTTACTTCTATATTGCAGTTTGTTGGCTTTAAAAATGAAAGAAAATATTATATTGATTGCAGCTTTCTTACTTGTGTGGTGAAGAGATAACTTTAGTTCACAGTCATACTCCAGGGCTTTAGCCAGGATTTTTTCCTGGAGATCCCTAGTATTCCATGGTGGCCTCCCATCCAAGTATTAACCAGGCTTGACCATGCGTAGCTTCTCTAGTTTGACAGATTGGTATGGTAGTATAACCTGTTGAGGGACAAAAAGACTTACTTGCAAGGAATGTGGCTGGATGGGAGGCTTGCCTCTGGTAGAAGGTTTCCATCATTCCCATAGATACAGACTTACAGAGGAGAATTATATCAAAATTCAAATGCTCCTTAGCTTATTGACCTGTTGTTTGGCTGTGGACTCCCATTGAAGACAGAAAATCCAAAGATAACTTTTTAAAATGTAACAGTTGTCTCAGTTAATGGGGTTTCTCAAGCAATGACAGGCTAGCTATAGTGATGTGCTTGTGTAACTTCATTTAAAGGGGGGTCCTAAATTATTTCTCAATGGATAGCTTTGTAAATTGTGAATTACCTGTCTATTTTCTTCCATCTTGTAACTCTCCAGTTTTTTGTTCACAGGGTACACAGAATATTTTGGAGGAAGAAAGTCATATTAAGGATGTTCTTTCTCGCATTGTGGTGGAGATGATCAAGCGTGAATGGCCCCAGCACTGGCCTGACATGTTAAAGGAGCTGGACACACTCTCCAAACAAGGGGTATAGCATCCATCTTATAGTCAGATCGCTGCACCTTTTCAGGGCTTGTTTCTGTAGCAGTTAATTGCATCAAACTACACACACAACATACACACACAAATTCCTTTTGCATAATCCATAAATACTCTCCAAAGATTACCTTATAGAAACATAGAATTGTAGAGTTGGAGAGACCACAAGGGCCATCCAGTCCAACCCCCTGCCACGCAGGAAATCACAATCAAAGTATCCCCGACAGATGGCCATCCAGCCTCTGTTTAAAGACCTTCAAGGAAGGAGACCCCACCATGCGCCGAGGGAGTGTGTTCCACTGCCGAACAGCTCTTACTGTCAGAAAGTTCCTCCTAATGTTGAGATGGAATCTCTGTTCCTGGAGCTTGCATCCATTGCTCCATGTTCTAGTCTCTGGAGCAGCATAAAACAAACTTGCTCCATCCTCAATGTGACACCCCTTCAAATACTTAAACAGGGCTATCATATCGCCCCTTAACCGTCTTTTTTCCAGGCTAAACATACCCAGCACCCTAAGTCTTACCTCATACGGCATGGTTTCCAGACCTTTCACCATTTTAGTCACCCTCTTCTGGACACGCTCCAATTTATCAATATCCTTTTTGAATTGTGGTGCCCAGAAATGGACACAGTATTCTTGGTGAGGCCTGACCAAGGCAGAATAGAGTGGCACTATTACTTCCCTTGATCTAGACACTATACGTCTATTAATGCAGACCAAAATATCATTGGCTTTTTTAGCTGCCGCATCACACTGTTGACTCATGTTCAACTTGTGGTCTACTCTGACTCCTAGATCCCTTTTGCATGTAGTCTCGTTCAGCCAGGTCTCCCCCATCCTATATCTATGCATTTTGTTTTTCCATCCTAAGTACAGTACCTTGCATTTCTCCGTATTGATGCTTTATGTTTTTTAAAAATATATAATAAAAGGAAGATTACCTTTGTGCTCATGTTATCTGTATCTTCAGGTTGTTTTTTGTTTGTTTGTTTTGGATTCTAGGAGACCCAGACAGAGTTGGTGATGTTCATTCTTCTACGCTTGGCAGAAGATGTGGTAACATTCCAGACTTTGCCAGCCCAGCGACGACGGGATATCCAGCAAACTCTCACCCAGAACATGGACAAGATCTTTAGCTTCCTGCTCAATACCCTGCAGCAGAATGTTAACAAATACAGACGCATGGTAAGAGTTTCCTTTCTCTTGGTTTGGTTAAGACTGAATATCCTTGTAATATCGAGATTTATTTATTTATTCTATATCCCACCTTTGGTAAGATAGTTGTGTGTAACAGCCCTTTTACTACACTTCATGGTTTTTCTGTGATCAAAGAACCAATCTGAGATTTTGACCAGGAGCTCTTCAGATGCAGTAAGTGGCATTAACTATCAGTAGTCTTCAGTTGCTGGTGTGTCATTTAGTTGTGCAAGATACATACTCTTGGTATGCTGTTGCTAGTACATGTACATCAGTTTCTGTAGTCAATATAGTCTTTCTTAAAGTCCTTTGTGTCTAGGAAATGAATGGATTGGTACTTCATATGAAACAGTCATCCAATAAATATTAATGCTTCTGACTCAACAGCATGCAGACTGTGCAAAGCAGGTACTTATTTGAGGTCATTGCTTCTGGCTGGAAGAGTAAAGTGGTTTTGGAAAGGCTTAAGGAGTTTATAATGACAAATCTATAGGCATCATGTTCTATATACGCAATTTGTTTTCTTTCTTTCCCCCCTTTTCTGTTTTGTTTTGATTTACAATCAGTGAGTGCTTGAAGACTGGAGCCTGTTTGTAGAAATAATAATAATAATAATAAAATTTATTTATACCCGCCCCTCTGTTAAAACAATTGGGGCGGCTTACAAAAATTAAAATACAATACATATAAAAATCCCTAAACACCCCCCCACCCCACCCTCCCCCATAAAAAAATATTAAACAAATATAAATTAAAAGCAACTGTCTAAAATCACCTAGAAAGGATCATATCTACCTTGACTTCTTAGTATTTTTGTCATAAAGAAGATGCTTTTATAAAATCTCCTTATTTTTTGTTCTTGCAAAAGAAAAGTGAGGACTGGGAGTTAGTTTATCAGTTTACTTGATCCTAGCCACATGAACTCTGATGTACAGTTGGCCCTCCACATTTGCTGGGGTTAGGGGCACAGGACCTCTATGAATGTGCAAAAACTACAAATATCTCTTGCCCCCAAACCATATTTAATACACACAAAAAGTACAGTCCGCCGATTCATGCCACCGCTGATACCTTCGAGGCGGTGGGGTTCTTTTGCAAGGCAGAAGTGGGTGGCTAGTGGAGCTTGCTGCTGCCTCCACTGCTGTCACTTGATTGTTAGGGACTTACAAGCATCACCACACATTTTTCAGTCTCTGGAGGCTTGCAGTCCCTATTAAAAATGGCATAGGGCAGCAGTGTAGGTGGCAGCAAGTAATCCGCAACTAATCAAATCTGTAAAAGTTAAACCTACAAATGTGGAGGGCTAACTACATTTCAGGGACTTCTGCATGTGGAGTAGGATTTGTGCAGCTTGCTGACCCCGTATGATCCTTTGGAGTGGTCCTAATGGACCCCTGCAGCCTTAGAGGCCATGGTACCCTCCACCCAAGCTTTGTACTCAAAACACATTTTTTGAGTGCAAAAAACTCTTTGCAGGCACTATAAGGGGCTGTTTTAAAGTGTTCCCCAGCCTGAAAGACCTAACAAATAGCCCAGGGAGTAACCAAATGTAATTCATTTCCACATCAGGTCACCTAAAACTGCAGCCTCTATGACATTTTACAGTCATATAGGTCTTCAGAGGAGCGAAAAACTGGGTGATGTAGCTCTCTGGGTTCCAGAGCATGCTCCACCCTTGTTATAGGATTTATATCCTGTTAAATATTCTTAGGAGTATCGTCTTAATTGTTTTTCAGGATGATGTCTGAATTGATGCTGAGGCTAATGAGTATACTGTAGTTTCTTTTGCTGATTGTGGATTCCTCCTAACAGACAAAGTTAAGTCCAGAGAGTCTCTCTTCCACAGATTAACACGTCTTTTGAGCTATTCATGTTGAATAATTTTTCAGAGTTGGATTTTTTGCTACTAGGATTACATGCCACTTTTATGGGAAGTCATTAAATGGGATGCTGTACTATCACATCATACACACTAGAAAGGGTTTACCTTTAAGAATTTTTATCAATGCATGTAGGCTATATTTCAGGGGAAGGAACTGGCAAAACCACCTGTCAGTATTCCTTGCCCAAGAAAACCCTATGAAATTCATGGGGTCACCATAAATTGACAGGCAACTTGAAGGCAGATTCACATACCCATGTGTCACATGGACAGTGGATAAAGTATTCGTGTTTCTACTACATGCTGATTCAGCTTTAGACATTATAATGTGGAGTTTTTCAAAGTAATTTCTTTTAACAAGTTTTTATTTTATTGCATTGTATTTTTAGTAGTATAATTAGAAACAAAACCTGAACATTTGTTGGATGTGTTATTTAGGACAAAGGTTAAAACTTTCTGGAGTGGTTTGATTGTCTTAAAGAATATTATTAGACAAATACAGATGAAATTGAGAATGAGTTGTGGGCTTTCTTGCTTTGCAATTCATTCACCATCTGTGCTGCCTCAGAGCAATGATACAATTGAGTAAGCACTGATATACAGTAATTGAATAATTATTTGTATGCATATGTGGGGCAATTATTAAAAACCAAGACTTCTGTTACAAGTAGAATATTAGCACACCATGCTTAATATGAAACAGAGTAGCAGGCCTTTTATACCTGTGTAAAGAAGAGAATTTCAGTAGTTACTCCTTTATGTCTTTCTCCAGTACAGTGCTATAACAAGAGAAATCGTGCTTGTTGATGGTAATCCTTTTTATTCAGCTACTGTACAGCAAAAGAACTTGCTTTGAACTTCACTTAAGAAAACTTGATTCACAATCTGTCTGTGTACTATCAATACCTTTGTGTGTGAGATACCTAAAATTGTAAAGAGGTTATTGCTGAAACAGTGTAAACAAATTTGATTCATATTAAAATGTATCATGGCTTTGTGGGGCCGGGCTAGCAATCGACTATGGCAGACACATAGTCGTTGAGCTCCTCCTAAACCTTGCAAAACTGTTCAAGCTGGAGTATATTGCTATCACAATGATTTAATTAGGTCAGCTTCATTAATGCAAGGTAGCAAGCGACCGGCGGAACAAACAATTGACGACTTCTACCCAGTGGCTAAAGAATGAAGCGCTCTTCAGGCGACTGCTCCTGAAGAACCCAGAAACAGCATGGCCCCTGGGCCAAACAAGGCTGGGAAAGGACCCAAACCTGACTTGCAGATGGGAATGGACCAGGATCTCTCCACCCAGCTGCAGAAGCAAAGGGAATTGTTTGTGCTAGATCTGCATCGTGAACTAGCCCAAGCGCTTGAGCCAGTAACCACGAAGTTGTCCAGTCTGACAGATAAAGTCACAGCCATAGAAACTACAGCTTCTGAGGCTCTAAGAGTGACATCAGCCCAAGTACCACAGATTCAGAGACTGGAGGAGTCCAAGCAGTACCTATTAGATAAAATTGATGATCTGGAAAACAGGAATAGACTTCTGAATTATTCACCTTCGCGGACTAGAAGAAGGGGTGGAACAATCCGACCTAAAAAGCTTTTTAATCAACTGGCTTAACGATATCTGCCCAGAGTTCGAGCTGAAAGATGCTGACATAGAAAGAGCGCACAGGTCATTGATCTCCCCTCAGCTGGCCCAACGTCTACCCTGGGACATCCTCTTGAGGTTTTCCTCCTTTGCTAAGAAGACACAAGTGGCTTCCAAATTAAACAAGCTCAATTCACTTACCTTTAATGGCACTCTGGTATCAATTTTCTAAGACTTCTCACCGGAGACTTTGCAGAAAAGAAAAGCTTTTAAACCACTCACATCGCTTTTGACAGAAGCAGGTATTCGATACCGCTGCGGATTCCCGTTCCTCATTATAATCACAAAGGGCAATACTGTTATGTCCGCAACTACTAAACTCCAACTCCTGGACATGCTGACTGCCCTAGACCTCCAAGTTCCTAGATCCGTGGAATCGGAAATCAGAAGTGAACAACAGCCATTGCCGGGGCAAAATTCTTCAGGCTTGGACGATGGTCCAGAAGAAGAGAGAGAAACGAGTCACTCGGAAGGAGCCAAATACTTCCTGAAAGTGCCTTTTTCGAGATTGCTACCTGATAGCCTAGTCCCCTCTTCAGAAGAGTGGCAGCCATATTGTCACCATCTTCTTGCCCTCTCTTAGACAACAAGGACTCCGCCATTATGGTTCTTCGTGGTTATTCAGATGAACATTATTCTTCTCTGCCTCTGCACCAGCTACAGTGTTGCAAATCTCACCAACTGTCAACTATCACCTGCCAGCAGCACATGTAGGATTTCTGCCAGCTCCCAGTTAAAGAGACCAATTGCCATGGCCACAGTGAACTTCACTCAAATCCTTTTTCTGACTGTCACTCTTCTCAGTGCACTCTGACCAGTTCATACCTCCATTTATTCCGTTTTACATTATATTTCATCTGCTTTTTTGCAAGGATGGATACTCCAGTCTGGATATATACTATTCCCCCCTCGCCCGACAGGGTGCACCGAAGGTGATCGGAACGACATTGAAATCTGATTGGGAGGCAATTGTTCAGATGGCCTCCCTCCTTCTGGGTATCTTGTTATGTATTGTTGATACTGATTTTTATTTACTTTTTTTGTTGTATTGCGAGAAGGGAGATGATATGCTTTATTTAGATGTACTTCTGTATTTTCGGCGATTCATTGTCTGCATTTGGTACCCTTTGAGGAGAAGGCGTTCTGGACCATTGTCCTCGGAGTCGATTCAGTTGGCGCCCCCTCTTGTGAATTGTCATGAGTGAGTCTGAATCCTATCATTCAATGTCAAAGGACTTGGCTCGCAAATAAAAGGCCAAAAAAAATTAAAAGAAATTTGCCCTCACAAACCTAATGTTTTGTTTCTCCAAGAAACACATAATAGATCTGATAAGCAAGTGTTTCCCACTTCCAAATTTGGAACCCAATTTGTTTCTGGTGGCTCAGGCAAGTCGCGAGGAGTGGCTATAATATTGGACAAGGGTATGCCTTTTCAACTTTATGATTTAAAAAAGGACAAGAAAGGTAGATATATAATGATACAGGGTTTACTTCGTAATCATCTGGTCACTTTGGCTACCTACTACATGCCAAATGCTCACCAGAAAGATTTCCTAGAATCTTTCTTCCATGAACTAGCCCTCTTTGCGAAAGGCACTATAATTGTAGGAGGCGATTCTAATGTGATTCTAGATCCTCTTCGCCGCCTCATATTCCTGAAGCACCTTTGGCACTCCTAGGATTGATTGACCCTTGGTGGACTTAATCCAACGGAGAGGCTGTATAGTTTTTTCTCCCCGGTCCACAGGTCTTACTCCAGAATTGATCATTTTTTTGTTAACAAGTCAATCCTTTCCCAGACCACAGATGTGTCTATTGAAAATATCCTCCATTCTGATCATGCCCCCCTTCTCCTGACATGGACACTAGATTCAGATGCTCAACCCACCAAGATTTGGAGGGTTAATCCTAGACTGCTATTAGATGACCAATTTAAATCCAGCATTCAAAAGTCCTTAAAATTGGTCTATGTAGAAAATAGATCACAAATTACCTCTGAGGCTTTGCTTTGGGACACGATGAAAGTGGTGCTTCGCAGCCTCTTTATACAGGAGGGAGCGAAGCAGAAAAAACTTAGATCTGCTAAACGAATTTCCTTACTGCTAGAGATTGCTGAACTCTCCAAAATACATCGAAAGACACAAAAAGATACCTAAGAAGAAGAGGTCTGAGCTTCAGGAACTGGATCTTCACCAAATTCAAACAGTCCTCTATTTCACTAAAGCATACTATTATGAGCATAATAACAGGAATTCTAAATTGTTAGCTGGACTAGTAAAAAAAATTCAGAGAAAAAATTAATTTCTAGCATCACTACCAAAAATGGCATGATAACATCTGTTTAAAAAAATATTCTGGGAGAATTTGAATCCTTTTATGCTGATTTGTACTCTGCAGAGCAGCCCAACCTTGATAGATCCACATTCATGAAGTCCCTGCCTCTGAAGAAATTAACCCCCAAACATGCAGCAATTCTTAATAGTCTGATTACATCAGAGGAAATTCATCAGGTCCTTCATAAATTGCGCTCGGGGAAGGCTGCAGGCCCAGATGGATTTAACTCCAAATTTTACAAGCTCTTTAAAGAGGACCTGACCCCCCACATGATAGCCCTGTAGAATGCAGTCTTGAATAACTCCCTTCCCCCAGATTCATGGAAGCAATCTCGAATTATTCCTATTCCCAAAACTACACATATTAATCCCAATACATCGGCATTTAGGCTGATATCATTGATAAATCAAGATTTTAAGATTATGTCCGCTATCATGGTAAATAGGATCAACTCATTTGTGTCCTCATACATAAACCCAGACCAGGTGGGATTTATCCCCGGCCGTAAGATGATTGACGCAGTTAAAGAACTCTGAATATCATACACCATGCCAACCTCTCCCTTCACCCGACCTTCTTGGTCTCTTTAGATGCTCTGAAAGCCTTTGACCGATTAAACTGGCCTTTTTTGTTTGACATTATAACTGAAATGGGCTTTGACCACAAGTTTATTGGTTATTTACAGGGCACATATTCTGGATCTAGTGCCGTAATCCATGTCAATAAAATGGACTCTCAGCCTGTCTCCTTACAGCGGGGGACTATGCAAGGTTGCCCTCTATCCCCCATCCTATTTGCGTTGGCTATTGAGCCTTTTGCAGGAATGGTCAGACGTAATCTGGACATTAAGGGCCCCTTGATCTATGGGAAAGAACACAAACTTTTACTATATGCAGATGATGTTCTGCTGTATCTATGGGACATGGACAGGTATTTTCCAGTGCTACGGCTGATCCTGAAAGATTTTGACAGCTACGCAGGTTTTAGGGTTAACCTGAACAAGTCAGCACTGTTCTGCCTTAATGTCCAACTTCCCTCTCATCTGGAATGGCAAAAAGCAACCCAGCTCAGTTTGTATCCCTCTGGATTCAGATATCTAGGGGTTTTGATTGTGAAGGACTTTAAGCAATTAATTCTGCGGAAACCCCTTATAAGGTGGTTAAGGACTTGATTAAAAATCTGGTAGACCTTCCGATTATCTCTCTTAGGCAGAATAGCGCTGATCAAAATGTTTGCCCTCCCCCGTTCACTTTTTCTATTTCAAAGTATTCTCTCTCTCCCCCACCTTCCTACTTTAAGATTTGGGAAAAAAAAACTCCTTCATGATTATATATTCAATGGGAAGAGGCCCTGATTCCCACAGCGAGTTAGATACACCAGCCCTAAATGTGGAGGTCTTGGTATTCCCAAGCTAGAGCTCTACTTTGTGGCTTTTCAGCTAGCCCAAACCATCCCTTTCCTTCAAAAAAAATCTGACAGCGAGATGGGTTATGCTTGAATTAGATCTACAACACCCGTCAGTCCTCCAGGTACTTCTTTTCTAAGAGTACCACCCATCAGCCGAACAACTTGGACAACCCATTTCTGCACACATCCCTTTTAATTTGGCGCAAGTGGGTGCATGTCCTTGTGCCTCCCCCCTCACCTATTCAACCGTTTGTACTACACTCCCTTTTTTATGACCCAGGTAAGATAAACCAATTTTTGGGATGGGAGGAACAGCGTCTGTATGTGTTACAAGATCTCTTCCTTCAGCCTAAGCCCAAAACAGTGAATGAGCTTCTCTAGGATTTGTCCCCGTATGTCCCTAACTGGTTTCAAATTTGTCACATCCACATGTTTTTGACCAGATTAGTAACCTCTGGGTTTATTTTACGTTCTCCCACAATATATAAACATATCTGCAGGTCACCCACCTCACTAGCCAAAGGCAGGGCGGTCCAAATATACAGGTGGCTGATAAAGGACACCTTCGGGAGCAATATTTATTGTAAAGCAACTTGGGAAAGCGAATTAAATGTCTCAATTCACGAGATGAATTGGCTAAAACTTTGGGCATCACCAATTTTTAAACTCTGCTCTATTGCCTTAAAAGAAACATCCTTGAAGCTACTTTATAAATGACATCTCACGCCAATACAACTGACCAGGATGACCAAAACTGCCTTCCCCATATGCTGGAGAGGTTGTATGCATCTGGATACGTTTGTACACATGTGGCTTAAATGCTCGAGCGTCTGGAGGTTTTAGTCCTCAACACTCGACATTATTAGCAAAATCACCACCTTTATTTTAAAAAATGTATCATGTCTTTGATATTGGGGGCTAGGAATTTTACTATAGTGACTATATCAGAATGGGAGAGCTTATTGTTATAATCAAGCTTATGGGCTATCTATCCTGACATAACAATACTTGTCTACATCTGTTAAGAATTCCAGGGTTGTTTGACCTATTATATACTTTGGTTCATTTATGGATCATGGGGGGGAAACCTTTTAAATTATAGGTTTTGTTTGTAGACTGGAATCTATCAGATAGGGCTCTGGCTAGTTCATGGCTGAGTCCATAATGACATATCGTTCATCCTCTTTAAGTTCACTTGAACATATGATTTACCTTTTGAAACAAATGAAGTTAAAATTACAGTCATTGTTATCTTAAAATTTCTGGTTTGGGCCTGTTCATCTTGTTTCACTGAAGAGAAATTTATTGGAATAGCCCATGGCTGTGTCCTCTAGTAAGAAGTGGACTGTGAAGAGGTCTCTCTCTCTCTGGCTTTTCTTCGGAAACGAAGATTCAGGAAGGACTCATCCCGCGCTTTCTGCAAGCACGCTGATGACTGAAAAGGCCAATCCAAGAGAAACATGTGCAGTTGCAGAAAGCACAGCAGAGGGTCTCCTTGGGTGATGTTTCTGGGTTGTGGTTTTTTCTGCGTTGTCGTTTCTCTTCAAGACTTTTTTGGTGTGAGTTCTCAAATAAAGCTGCAGCATTGTGGATAGTGCGTCTCCATGCCTCCTGATGTGAAGCCATGGCGGACCATTGTTGGTGATCAGTTTGGCCAAGCCTGAGATGTTGTTTCAGGGAATCTTTATATCACTTTTTTGGAGCGCCCCTCTTACGCTGACCCATGGCCAGTTTACCGTAGAGTACTATTTTTGGGAGGCGATGGTCCTCCATTCTAGAAATGTGCCCTGCTAGTGCAACTGTTTTCTCAATATCATGGCCTCAATGCTGGTGATCCCTGCTTGCTCAAGGACAGCAACATTCGTCACATAGTCAGTCCAGTGTATATTTAGGATTGTACGTATACAGCGCTGATGAAAGTGTTCAAGGAGTCGTAAGTGTTGGCGATAGGAGACCCATGTTTCAGAGCCATAAAGGAGAACAGACAGTACAATGGCTCTATACACACTGATTTTTGTGCTTCGCCTCAGGTGTTTGTTACTCCAGACTCTTTTGTAAAGTCTTCCAAATGCGCTATATGCCTTTGCTAATCTGTGATCAATCTCTTTGTCAATCTTGGCATCTGAAGAGATGATGCTTCCCAGGTAGGTGAACTGCTGAACAGACTTAAGCACAGATTTGCCTACGGCAATGTGGGGATGATGGTGTTAGTCCTGTGGTGCAGGCTGGTAGAGAACTTCTATTTTCTTCAAGTTGACTTCCAGCCCAAACAGCTCTGCAGCTGTTGCGAAGCAGGACGTTAGGTGCTGCAGAGCTGCTTCTGTGTGGGCAACAAGGGCATCAGCATCAGTGAAGAGCAGCTCACGGACTAGATATTCAGAGTCTTAGTGTGAGCCCTCAGACAGCTTAAGTTAAACAAGCTACCATCAATATGGTTACGTATATAGATGTCTCCTTCTTCCAGCTCTGCCGTAGCCCTTTGGAGCATCATGCTGAAGAAGATTGTAAATAAAGTTGGAGCAAGAACACAACCTTGCTTCACTCCATTAATTATTAGAAAGGGCTCTGAAAGAGCATCGCCATATCTGACTTGACTGTGCTGGCCCTCGTGTAGCAAGAGGTAATGAGAAATTAATGTCTATATAAGTAAGTCATTCAACCTTTATTCTTTTTTCTTCCAGAAAATGGATGTATCTCAAGAATCAAAAGTAAGTGAAGCCACAGTGAGAAGCATAAAATGTTCTACTATATCCCTAATTTGTTGTTTAGTGGCTATGATGTTCATTCATCTGTTCAGTTTATTAGCCCCCTGTAATAAACTGGTCTTATCCATGGCTTAGATAAATATAGGTAAAATACTAATCCAGTAAAACTCATGAGTAGTAGCCAATTATTTTTTTCTCACTGATGAAACCATTTCTTTTGGTAGAACAGGGCGAAAATGTTCCCCTTCCAACCCCCTATGATTTCTCAAAATATGCTCCAAAGGGTTGGGGTGTCCTCTGTAGCAGACTTTGAATGATGGGGCTTCAAAATGGGGGAAGAGAGGACCCTGTTGTGTTAGTAAATAACTAGTTGTGCAGCTTTGGATTTCACCCACGTATACATAACAAACATCAAAAGCAGCAGTCAGTTAGCATTTCACTTCAGTGGGATAGTAGTGAAGAAGATGAAAAGGCTGGTCATTTTCTTTGGGAAAACCAAGATGGTAAAGTTGGAAGGAAAACAAAACCATCCTAGAGGTGGATCCTGAAAACAAAACAGAAAAAGTGGGATCCCCCTCCCCTGGACCATTTTCAGTTTATCCGAAGAAAAACTAGAATGTTTTGGGAACATAGAAAAAACTCCAATGAAATCTTTTCTTCTTTGTAATTAGTTAAATGCTTTTTAAAACAAAGTTTTATTCACTCAAAATGCTAGGAATTGCATAGCATGAGGATGTGTATATAAAACAGTCTACAGCATTAGAGAATTGTAATTCCTATGTGTTATAGATATGTTCAGTACTCAGGATGCATCTCTGAACTCCAAGATGCATTTCTGCACCTAGTGGATGTTTTCAACTTCATGAGAGGAGCATACTTAGGGAGGCTTTCATTGCTTGTGATAAAACACTATTGAAGAGTTCCATAGTTTCAATGTTCCCTTACACTTCATAGCGGTTAAGATAGCAACTGTTTGTGTCCAAAAATGTTTGTTCTCCCCCTTACTTTTTAGAAGACAGAAACTAAGATATATATATGTTTAGGTGGCAATGGTCCCTCTTTAGTATACAGCATATAATATTCACAATTTTACTTGTACATAGTTAAGGTATTTGTATGCTTAAATTTCACAAATATATCAAATGCTATAATTTTATGTGTTAAATTATAGAAAGAAGCATTTTATGTTCCTAAAGCAGTAAAATAAGTGTGGGCTTGATATGAAAATAAGCATGGTGTTTATTTCAATTTTCTCCCAAGGTCTTTATTTTTATTTTTTTATTTTGAAAAAAATGTAGGGAAAATGTTTTTTGTGGCTTTAAAATTTTCAAATATTTTCCATCCTCCATCTGTCCTAAAAAGATTTTTCTATAGCAGCGTTCATGCACTTGTTTGGGAAATTTTGGAAAATTACTCCAACTGTATATTCTGATCAAGTTCCTCTGTATCTCTAGGGAAAGTGTTTTTCATAATATTGAGTGGTTTGCACCAGAGCTAAAACCTAGCAAATTTTAAAAAATTATTTTAGCCATTCAGCATGTTTGTACTATAATCTGCTGTCAGTAGTGCCAAAATATTATTGAATTCTCTCTGGCTTTTCTTCGGAAACGAAGATTCAGGAAGGACTCATCCCATGCTTTCTGCAAGCGCACTGATGATTAAAAAGGCCAATCCGAGATAAACAAGTCTGGTTGCAGAAAGCACAGCAGAAGGTCTCCTTGGGTGATGTTTTTGGGTTGTGATTCTTTCTGCGTTGTCATTTCTCTTCAAGACTTGTTCGACGTGAGTTCTCAAATAAGGCTGCAGCATTGTGGATAGTGCGTCTCCATGCCTCCCAATATGAGGCCAGGGCGGACCATTGTTGGTGATCAATTTGGCCGAGCCTGAGATGTTGTTTCAGGGAGTACTTGTATCGCTTGTTTGGAGCACCCCTCTTACGCTGACCTGATTACCTTGTTGTCTGACTTTTCAATTACTGTCTGTCCATAAGAGGGATGTTTTTGGAGCACCCCTCTTACACTGACCTGATTACCTTGTTGTCTGACTTTTCAATTACTGTCTGTCCATAGGCACAAGCAAATTGTCGAGTAGGGATAGCAGCACTCAATACTCTGGCTGGCTACATTGATTGGGTGGCTATGAGCCACATCACAGCAGATAACTGCAAGCTCTTAGAGATGCTGTGCCTGCTTTTGAATGAGCCAGAACTTCAGGTCGGAGCAGCAGAGTGCCTCTTGATCGTGGTCAGCAGGAAAGTGAGTTTCTCTTCTCTTTGTGTCTTTCATGAAGAGTTTTTGTGCATGAACTGACTCCATGGATATGAAATAGAACTGAGCACTGTAAAGTCATGAAGTCATATTTTTCCTACTAAGGGTTTCTCCTTTTTTGCATGGTTCTGGATTCTCCCTGTTCATCTAACCTGACCTAGAGGGCAGTTGTTCAGGAAGAGTGATTTTTCCAACGCTGTTGCTTTCCCTTTGAGTACTGGATGAGTCCCTTTATTGTAGCTCTCTCTGCTAAAATATATTGACCAGTGGCAGCACTGTGAATGGAGAAAAGTATATAGTGTATAATTGACTGTTGTTTGTTTGTTTTTTATTGCTCACATGAGCAGAGTAAGTTTCCACTTGTTAGTAACTGCTATGTTTCCAACTTCTGCTTGTTGAAAAGGTCACTTTATGTGTGTTGTGTTAAAGATTTCTTTTGCTTTTTTCATAGGGGAAATTGGAGGATCGCAAGCCCCTGATGGTTTTGTTTGGGGATGTTGCTATGCACTACATTCTCTCTGCCGCTCAGTGAGTAGCACTGTCAGCTGTTGTGAGTCCATGATGACTCTTTAATGAAAATGAGCTGTCTTTACTTTTCTCACAAATAACACATCGGTCATATATGGTAGCCTACATTTAAGTGACCATCATTGCATGTTCTTAGTTCGAGTGTAGGCAGGGTTGGCAAACCCTCACCATAGAACGTTTCGCCTCAAGCCAGTTCTTTATCTATTATTTACATACCATCTTTTAGGACACAAATTTCATTTCAGTGCAGTTTAAAAATTCATTTTGAACATAAATTGTTTATAAAGATAAAAATACTGGCCTTGTTTAAAAAAATCAATATAATAATAATAATAATATAATAAAATTTATTTATACCCCGCCCCTCTGTTAAAACAATCGGGGCGGCTTACAAAATTTAAAATACAATACAAATAAAATCCCTAAGCACCCCCACTCCCACCCTCCCCCATAAAAAACATTAAACAAATATAAATTAAAAACAACTAATCTAAAATCACATTTAAAACTATAAATACAATAAAATATATCAACAATAAACTTGTGATAACATTTAAAGTCCTTAATGGCTTGAGACTAGAGTTTTCCTTCATGGTGCAAAACTAGTTATGATAAAATAATCTAGTGATGGCTTCTACATAGTATATTTGGTGTAGCTACTGGGCCATACCTTACCTCTTCCAGCATATTGTTTTGTCAGAAGATAACTGTGCTGTAATACAGCTCAATAAGTAAAGCTTTTCCTTCCAATGCCAACCTTAAGATCTTCAGGAGAAGGCGTTCTCTTGGTCCCACCACCATCACAGGCTCACGTGTTGCTGCTCCCACCCTCTGGAACTCCCTCCTGCAGGAGGCTAGGCTGGCCCCCTCTGTGTTTTCATTCTGCTGGCAAGCAGTAACATTCTCGTTTAAGCAGGCCTTTAATGTATAATTGTGGCTTTTATCAGGGTGTGTTTTTATCTGTTTTTTACTTCATATGTTTTTAATTGTGATTTTAATTGTTCTGTGAGCCACCCTGGGTCCCACTTTGGGTGAAAGGCAGCATAGAAATTGCACAAATAAATAAAACATTTGTGCCCTACTCTGTAGAAAACCTAGAGAAAGTTTAGAGTTGTAACAGGTTGAACTTGACCCAGTAATGTTTCCTGCAGACTCTGATGCCACTTTAATTTACAGGCAGGGGTTTAAGTCATATTTACGTTCTTCCCTAGCCATAAATTATAATGCAAGTACACCTTTAACAAAGTAGATGTGTTCCTGACCATTACTTCTTTAAAATAAAAGTTGGTAGCAGAGGAAGAAATAACATGGAAAAGATAGGTTCCTACACTACAAAAAGGAAGAGCAGTTCAGCATGTGTCATCAAACTTTCTATTCAGACCTAACCATATGCACATGTGAAATGAAAGAACCAGGTCAGGTAAGCCTTGCATAAGTGAACAAAACCATTTGAACCATCTAGCAACCCTTGAAGTCTTTCAAAATGTATCTTATTTTTCTTTCACCAGCTTCCACTTTTCTTATGATTTTCATTTTGGTATCCAAACTTACACAGTTGTGCTTTTATAACATGCTTGGGGCAGCTGATGAGGAAGGATTATCTGCTTTCCTCTTTTCTCTCTGTTTTGCTGTTCATGCATGCTCAGTAGGGATTTGGGGGTTAGCTGCTCTATACAGTGCCTTTTGGACTCAGGCATACATGCTACAGTAGAATCAGCTAGAATATAATCCTACTCTTTCCCAGCTCAAGATTTGTTTATTGCATTGTTTACTGCAGACATGCTACTGCCACCCAACACTGAAAATGTGTGTTTTCCCTGCCATCTTCACCATCTTCCTATTGCTAATGCTGTTTTAAAACGTCTAGCTAAACAGAAGATGAGGAGGGAAAGGGCAGCTGGGCACATATAAAAAGAATCTTTGTTAGGCCAAATCCACACTAGGGATCCACATAGGGCCTTCCTGTGGAATCTTGGGATTTGTTTAGTTTTACAAGGTCTTTAGCTTTCTCTTCCAAAGAGTGCTGGTGCCTCACCAAACTACAAATCCCAGAATTCCATAGGAAGGAGCCGTGGCAAATAATCCAGTTTCAAACTGGATTATTTGTGTAGCATGGATTTGGCCTCAGAGGCTTTGTTAACAAGTATATGCATGTGTTGTTTTTCCCGCACTTTTCTTTTAGGACAGCTGATGGGGAAGGTCTAGTAGAAAAGCATTATGTTTTCTTGAAAAGACTTTGCCAAGTCTTGTGTTCTCTGGGCAGCCAGCTATGTGCACTTGTGGTGAGTTTCTCTATCACAGATTCTGTCTATGTTTTCAGATTGTTTTCAGAGGTTATTATATAAACTTCATGGTCAGATTGAAGTACTGCATACAGTTTCTACCACTTTCCATAAAACCTGAAAAAAGAAGGATTTTACTAGCATACTGTATTAGAAAAATATTTCCATGCTTATCAGATACCAGTGAAAGTTGTTCATCTGAATAACGTAATAGCCTGATAATGTAAGCAAGGTTTCTGCCTGGAGACGTTCATAAGCTACTTTTCCTTCCTATATTATAAAGGGTATAATTCAGTGGTAGATCACATACTTCACATGCAAAATGTCATAGGTTCAGTGTCTGGTGTCTTTCAGTAGCATTGGAGAAATTTCTACCTGGAGTTCTGAAGAGCCACTGCCAGTCAGTGTCAAGAATACTGGTCTAAATGGATTACTTCAGTATAAGGCAACCTCCTATGTTCCTAGATCTTTCCCTTAAGCTGCCTAACCTGTGCCTAAACCTGTTGTATTGCAGTGATTACTGTAAATTTTGTGAGGCAGATTAATCCTGTGAAATGGCAAAGAAAATAGTTTAGGCCTCCTTCTGTCCTATATGGAGAGAGAGAGTAATAATATTTGAATGAGTTATATGTTTACAAGCTGTGTTTGAAAGATTGTCCACATATCCTAGTGGACTCTTTACTGAGAGCTATAGTAGTTTTAGCCAGCCCTTGAATTTCTGAGATTAAGGATCAGTGTTTCTAGGTCAGAGAAAGGAGTTTGTTTCTAAACTTTTAGAAACATAAGTGCCACCTTTTCTAAGCATTTGCTGAAAATCAGGCTTTTACATTTGTTGCAACACTATACTGTACTATATTATTCTAATCATTACTGTCATTACAACATATTGGTTACATATCTGATTCTTCTGTGATCTCTCTCAACTCCCATCCCAGCCTTGGGGATTTTCATGGCAGGTACTGAGATATTTTCATCTTGTGAAGAAGCAATCAAAAATGCAATAACAGATCAGTTTTATATTGTGGTCCTACTTACCACTATGTCTAATTTCCAAATCATAATGTTTATTTTCTCCTATTCTGGGAACAGTTGTAGGTGACTAACAGTCCCCACAGGAGAAACAAGAAACAAATCTCAGGATACTCAGAAGATGGTCTGTTTATTAGTAAAGAAGCCCAACATTTGACCTATGAGTGCTGTTCTTTGGCCTTCTTCAGTGGACTATTTAAACTTAATTTTGAGAAAGCATTCCAAAACCCATTTCATTTGGGCAAATGAAATCTTGTGAGCCAACCCCCACTACCACCAAAAACAGTAGTTCTCAAAGAAGCCTTAAGAGCATCCATAGGCCACAGCTCAATAGGTTTTTCTGATAATAAATGGACCATCTTTTCAGCATCTTCAGATGTGTATCTCATTTCACCTATTGATTCCATTGGTTCTGCTTCTTTAGCATCCATCTAGTAACTGCCAAAAACTTAACGGCATGAATCTTGCAGCTTATAAAGTGGTGGTCATTGTCTGGAGTCTTCCGCTATAATGAAGCATTGCAGTTGCATCTATTTCTGATTCAGAGTTCAGGGGTGGGAGTAATGCTGCCTTTAACTGTGTGTTTTAAGACTCCAGGCAAGAGCCACAGTCGGTTGGAGGTTCCATTCTGTAAGTATATTCTGAGCAGCTGCCAAGTGGCAGCTGGTCATTTTGATTCTTTTAGGTTCCAGAATTTCTTCACCAGTGCTTTCCTCTCAACAGGGCTCTGATTCAGATGTGGAAACACCTGTCAACCTAGAAAAATACCTTGAGTCATTTCTAGCCTTCACAACTCATCCTAGTCAGGTAGGTAGGTAAAGGTTCTCTAGGACCATGAGTGTAAAATCACTAGTACATGCTGTGTGCCTCTAAGGAACTGAAACACTGCCAGTATTTTAACATTTTTCTTGTGTTTCCTTGAGTTAAAAAAAATACGGTAATAACTTCGTTGGTGGCAGCATGGCCCTGACTCTAAATCCTCCATATGGGGATTCTGTTATTGTTTGGGCTATTTATGGAGTTCATGGTAGTGACTATTATGTATATGAATTGTCTTTCCTTCTCTGGAATGAGATGTGGTATTATTTTCTCTATTGCACAGCATTCATTGAAGTCCAACTTGAAATTGGTGGTATATAGATGTGAAGAGAAGTTTCTTCATTTATTATTTTGTCATATGATTACCGGAATTATTCTTTGGTTTTAATTGAGCTTGGAGTATTTACAGATGCCTAAGATGGGTGGTTACTGCCCACTGCTTGACATCTGAGCATTAAAAATAGTATTTCCCTGATAGTTTTCTAGCCTAATTGATTGATTCCTTGTTTTCCCTCTAGTTCTTACGCTCTTCTACACAGACCACATGGGGAGCACTTCTTCGACATGAAATCCTGTCACGTGATCCTCGGTTGTTGGCTATTATCCCAAATTATTTGCGGGCATCTATGACTAATTTAGTGAAGGTATAGTGTTACGAGAGCCTTTCCTTCCACAATGATGTGATAAGGCATCAGTATGAGTGTTTGAAAGAGCTGTAGTCTTTAATAGTTTATTAGAATTTACAGAAATTTCTTGGAATATGTAGAATGTTGTCAGGAGGCATCGTTCCCTAACCATGTTCACTTCATTAGATGATTTGATTCAACCAGAAGGCAAAATATCAGCAATTTCTGTCCCGGCCAGTTGGTGTAGTATATGAGATTTTGTGATGTACTATGTGTTGACACACAGTGCCCAAGACAAAAGAAAAACCTTCTGTTTTTGTCAAGTGTTTTTCCTTCTGTAAGCTATAATGGCAGACCCTTAAAGTTCTTGATCCTTTAACTTGTTCCCAGATTGGACCCAAAAAGAGGCATTGAAAGAAAATATTTCTGTCCTAATACATTTTGAGAGACTCAGATAGGTGTATCATTGGCAGTATCTTGCTGCAGCTCCCATGAGAACTTTGCTAGGGAGACACTTATGCTGAATTACTATTTTTAAGTCCATTTTCAAGAGTCTGAATTCCATCAGAGTGGGAAATATTAGAGCATGGTCCACCTCTCAATTCATGTCCCTTCTTTTTCCAGGTGGGATTTCCTTCCAAGACAGACAGCCCTAGTTGTGAATATTCTCAATTTGATTTTGACAGTGATGAAGATTTCAATTGCTTCTTCAACTGTAAGTTTATTTTTGTTCCAGTGAAATCTATCACTTTTGAAAATAGTTTAATGTTTTCTCAATACACTTTGGACTGAATGGTGCATCAACACACTCTTGTAATAAGCCAGTTCAGAGCAGAGATGTGCAGCAGACTAAATAATCCCACATGCCTCCTGTCTACTTGGTCCATGGAAGATACGTCTATCAACAGCTGTTAACCCTCATGGCCAAATGCAGCTTATGTGTTCCGAGGCATTGTCTTCCCAGTTACACAGGTTTCTATATGTCTATTTCTCTCTCTTTAGGTCACTATTTTTATTTCTTCCACCCTCTTGTTAAGTAATTAAATTGAGAAAATTACTTTAGTCAAGTAGCAAAAACGCTTACAAAGAAAGAGAGAAAAGGACTAGTTTCCAAAATGTCTCAAAAGGATTTGTGATTATCTTCAGCTGGGGGTGGGGAGGGAGGAAGGAAAGGCAAGTACAGTAGTGAAGATCCAGCCCTAATAGTTGGTTTAGTGGTGATAGCCCTTATTTTTTCTTCAAACCACCATGTTGGATTTAGCTGGAGCTCCAAGTCAGGGTGTACACCCAACCTGTGTCAGGTCTCTCTCTCTGGCTTTTCTTCGCAAACGAAGCCTCAGGTACCCCCAGTACAACATTACAGGAGGTAGCAGAAAATGTGGCCTTTAAATAATTTTTAAAAATAAATACATTGTACTTACTTTATGAGAATATGGCCATTTAGAACTTCTGTCTCCCCTTTCTTGATCACTAATGGATTGTTCCAGCCCTTAGCGTTCTCTGATATTGGTTCTGGATCAACACCAGCCCACAGCAATACCTGCTTCCAGTTATACAGCAACAGTAACCTAAAGCGTTTATGTTACAAGTCTTCATTAGAGATATGTTTACTAAAGAGATACAGTTTGCATGTACAGCGCGATCATTTGAATGCTGCTGCTGAGCTTAGTAATTCAATTTAATTTAATGAATTTAATTCCATTTCCAAATTATTTTTAACAAAGAATTTGATATCTTCTGGTTATAAAAATTATTCAGTGGATTCATCACATATTATTAATTGAGAAACTAATTGGTTAAACCCTGCTCACGAAACACAATTAATTTAAAATAATTCCTTGGTAGATTTTTTAAAAATTGATGTTATCCAGCATTGAAAGGTTATTTTCAACCCTGTGTTTTATCCGTGTGATCACTGGTTTGTACATCCTGTTGCCCAGTTGTTGTAGTTCTCTACATATCAGTAGACCTAAGTATTTTAGATAAGAGTGTCTGTGTTACATTGGGGGTGTTATTCTTGGGTTCTTACTTTTGAAGCAAATCTAAGTTTTAAAGGATAGATGTTTATCTAGCATCTGTCCATATCCTGTCATATCACTGTCCTTGCAAATTCATCATCATGCTCATCAGCTGTGGGATCAGTAAGGATCTGTGAAGAGACCACAAAGTCACACCAAAAGGTTTAGCTTAACAAGGTATATACTGTATTTCTCAAACTTCTGGTGTACTATCCAAGTGCTGAACTGAAAATACAAATACAGTAGTTGCCTCCTGGATAACCTTAGTTCTTCATATCTGTGAACTGATTGAGCAGCAGCAGTAGATACTACCAGTTTTGGAAGAAGAGAGATAAATATGCCCTGATGGAAAAACTATTTCCAAGCAAGCCCCTGTATGTCTCATTTCTCTTGCAGCTTTCCGTGCACAACAGGGAGAGGTAATCAGAATGGCATGTCGATTGGACCCTCGGACTGGCTTTCAAATGGCTGGGGAATGGCTGAAATACCAGCTGTCCATTCCTGTTGAGACTGGACCCATGAACTGTAAGTTTCCTCAGTTTTAGCAGTGGTTTGCAACTTCCTTTTCTTTCTCTTAATCTTTTTCCAAGCAAGGTGTGAGGTGAGCCTCCTCTTTCTGTGCATGCACACCAGCCAGAGTGGAGAGGAAAGGCTTGCCGTGTTTACAATCAGTTTAGGAGTGCTCCTGCTGAGAACTCCTACCCTGATCTCTCTGAGACACACTCTAAGGGTTCCCTAACCTGGAAATCCCTTAGAACTATATCTCTCCTCAGGTAAGCTGCCACCACCCAGACGCAGTATTTTCTCAGCCCGCCAGGAGACTGATTGATTCTGTGGTTAACCAGTGGAACTGCTCACTCTGTTAAAATATTACCAACCACCTTCTCTATCCCCAGAGAAGAGCCAAGATAGTCAGGACTGAAATAAGGTGCGTGTAAGGTGTGGCTTAGTAAGGAAAAATAGAAAGGCTTATTTTTATTCAAGCAAGTTAAAACAAGTTTAAGCGGGAAATTGTTTCATGAAGAAAATGCTTTTTTCTCCAGGCTAAAGCTTTAAAGTTACAGAGATAGAAAGCAGGCATACATTCAGTCAAGGCAAACAAATAAAAAGTAACCCTGACACAATCTAACTAAACTGTTCCCTGCACAAAGAAAACTACTTACATTACAGGGTTAAATCTGGTGTTCAAGTTGGCTGGGCCACATGCTTTTCCTAAGCCAGACCCCAGCCATGTGCTCACTCAGAGCATGGTTCTCTGAGGTACTTCCATTTCCTCAGATAGCTTTCTGTGGCCACATGGCCCAGGCAAGTATAAAACCTTTTCCAAATTACCATACCCAAATTGTCATTGGCCAGTCTAGTGTCTGGTGATCATTCCCCAATTCTCACTGACCAGTCCAGTGTCTGGTGATGTGATGTCACAATTATGTTATATCAGGAGATTATGTCCACCTCCCACTTTGATCTCTGTGAATCACACAGTTGGGTTACTCCTGCGCCTGCTCAGAGCTTCGGAACCTTCTAGAAACGCTAGGCAGAACATGCTTTGATACATTTTTGGCGGTAACTCCGCCCACCCTAACGGTCCCTTAAAAGGGCTTCCCGCTCAAATTCCCCTCAGTTCCTTTCTTTCCGCCGCGTTAGCAGCTAAGGAACCTCTGTCGCTAGTGCTTTATTGGATTTAACGGTTTTGACTTGGCTTTCGATCTTGACTACGGTTATCGCTACTCCTCTGATTTGGCATCTGACTCTGATTTCTGGCTCTTGACTCACTCTTTTGGCTCTTTGACTACGATTCTTGGCTCGCTCCCTCGGTTTGTCGCTGCCTCTGATCTTCGTATTTGACCTCGGACTGTACTGACAATTGTGATTTATGATGTCCACCAAAGGGGCCTTTAAGCGCTGTGTGGTATGTCAGGCCAAGCTCCCAAGTGCGGACGGCCACTCCCGCTGTTTAATTTGCTTGGGGGAATCCCTTAATGTGGATTCGTGTATCCACTGCCGGGCCTTTACCCCGCAGGCTAGGAAGCAGAGACTTTCACGCCTCAAGTCCTTCCTCTACGAAAAGGCCCTAGTTCCGACTCCGCAGCCAACTTCTGTGTCTGCCCCACCATCCAAACGTCGAAGCCGAGGCCGATCTCGATCTCCGCCTTCCGCTGATCGCAAGCGCCGTCGGTCCCGTAGCCCTTCTCGACGCCGCTCGACCGCCTCGGATCCGGAGGCTGTGCACTCAGCCCATCGACATCAACCCTCGGATTTGACTCAGGACCGGTCGACCAAGGCTAAGGAGCCTGTTCCCTCGACATCCAGAGAGGCTGAACCTACTCCATCCACTTCTGCTGTTTCTTCGGAGCCAGCAAAAAAGAAGAAGGAAAAGCACACCTCCAAGCACGCTGGTGATAAGAAGGAGAAGGACAAAAAGGCCAAGACGGCAGAACGTCCTGCTCCATGCATTCCCCCTCGAGATCAGAGGGAACCGACTGAGGAGTTTCTCCGTCCTCCACCACCGCCTGCACGGGATACTGACACCCGTCGTCCACTACCTCCACAGTCTGATCTGGAGGTCGTGACCGTGGAACTCTCTCCAGCCGTCGATGTCGTGCCGCCGGTTGGACGAATGCACTCTTCTCCAGCCCTAGTTGTCTCTCGAGACCAACTCTTGAGTTGCCGCTCCCCTGATGTGGAGGTGTCTATGATCGAACCAGTGGACCCATCGACGAGTCCTGTCCATTTCATCAGTGGTGATAATCCCAGCGTATTCTGCCTACGAATTCGCCTGCTCCATATGCAGGGCCGAGCTGGGTTCCCCATCGGGGTCGCAAGTCTTCACCCCTAGGGGAGAGTTGATAGGATCCTCCAGGCCTCTACCTCCGAGGGGTCGCTCGTGTTCCCCTATATTTGTGAGAGCAACTGCATACCGAGATGCCACGGTGCAAGTCTCTCCATTCGAGCATCAACCGCTCCCACGTATGCCTCCGACTCCGGAGCCTCGGTCCCCAACACCGGAACGGCCTAGAGGTCGATCTCCCAGCGCCTCCTCTTCTTCGTCAGCGGATTCGTGGGATATGTACCGACCATATCTCCCATCCCTGAGGGCAGAGCTCATAGATGATGACTCCAGCTCCCCTACTGACGATGTTAGAGCCTTTGCGGAGCATATGCTGAGGATGTCGCATGCTCTGGACCTGAAGACGGAGGATAAGCCGGCCGAGCCTCTCGATCCAATCTTTCAGAGGATCCAATCCAAGGCGCCCCCATCGACCACCATTCCAGTGTTGCCCTCCTTGTTGAAGCTGGCACAGGGGTTATGGGAGAACCTCTCCTCCATACAGCCCACGTCTAAAAAGATCGACCGGCTGTACCGTGTGGGAGGCAAGCACGCTGCCTGGTTGCAGACCCACCCGAGACCGAACTCAGTGGTTGTCGAGGTGGCCCAAAATAAGAAACAGCGCCGACCTCTGTCTTCCCCACCTGATCCCGAGGGTAGGAAGCTGGATATAGTGGGGAAGAAGATCTACACTGCTGCGGGCTTGAGTTTCAGAGTGGCCAACTACTTGGCGTGCATGGGAGCCTACCAACAGGTCCTATGGGACAGGATGGTCCCATTAATTAAAGACCTACCCGACGAACGAGGCCATCCTGTCTGAGGCGCAAGCGTTAGCGGGGCTCCAGATGAACTCGGCTCGACACGTAGCGGACTGCATGGCCAAGACCATCGCCGGATCTGTAGCCCTACGTCGACATGCGTGGCTGCGTTCCTCGGGCCTTACCCCGCAAGCATCGGCCACCATCGAGGACCTCCCATTTGATGAGTCGGGCTTGTTTAACGGTGGGACTGACGACAAGTTGGAGTTCGCTCAAAAGATGCGGACCACGGCCAGGAAATACGGTATGGGCTCTGCCTCCACCAGCCAGTACCGACCTAGAGGAAGGTATTCCTGGCAAGTCCCATCTTACAGCCAACAGTTCCGCCGGGGCTACTCTGGCCAAGGTTATCGACGATCCCGGTTCGCTCCTTCTGCCTCTCCAGCCCCTTCGGTGAGGAGCCAAGGCTCGGGATCCTGACACCAGCAACAGCCCAGACAACGGTCCCGGGATCAGGGCCGCAAAAAGTTTTAACCCTCTCCTTCCACTTTCATGATTTCTCTGTTTCTTCCTAGACACCTCTCTTCGGGAATCGACTGTCCAACTTTCATCATGCCTGGGCCTCCATCACGTCAGTTCGATGGGTACTTCAAATTATCAAAACAGGCTATTGGATAGAGTTCGACACTTTGCCTCCGACGGGACGGATTCGATCAACACCGCCCTCCCCTCCCCTCCTCGAGGAGGTGGAATCTTTGTTGCAGAAGGGGGCTATCGAATCTGTCGACCCCGACCTTCGTCACCTCTGCTTCTTTTCGAGGTACTTCCTGGTGACCAAGAAGGACGGCGGTCTGCGCCCTATCCTCGACCTCAGGGGAGTCAACGAATACATATCTCCACAGAAATTCAGGATGGTCACCCTGGCATCGATCCTGCCCCTCCTGAGGCGGAACGACTGGTTTGCCTCTATAGATCTAAAAGACGCTTACTTCCATATCGGGATTCATCGGGACCATAGGCGCTTCCTCGCCTTCCAGGTAAGGACCGAAGCGTTCCAGTTCAGAGTTCTTCCATTCGGTCTTTCCACTGCTCCTCGTGTGTTCACGAAATGCATGGCGGTAGTGGCAGCCTTTCTACGACAGCAGGGAGTGGAGGTCTTCCCATACATCGACGACTGGCTGATTGTAGCCCAATCTCGACGTCAGCTAGAACTCGATATTGGCCTCACCCTAGATGTCTTAGACTACCTGGGACTTGTCAACATCGAGAAGTCTCAGCTCCTGCCGACTCAAACTATTCAGTTCATCAGAGCACGTCTCGACTCTCCTACTGCAGCAGCATACTTGTCCGAGAACCACTTCGACAACCTACGCTCACTAATTTATGCTTGCCGTCGATCCCGAATGCTTCCAGCCCAGTCAATCCAAGTACTTCTGGGACACATGGCGGCTACGACATATGTGACTCAACTCGCCAGATTACAGTTTCGCCCACTCCAACACTGGTTCCTGCAGGTGTTCAGTCCTCTCTGTGATTCTCCACACAAAATGCTCACGATGCCGAGGGCAATTCAACGGTCTCTGGACTGGTGGCTAGTACCACACAATGTCTTGTCGGGCATGCCCTTCGACCTTCCACAACCGGACGTCTCTTTGACAACAGACACTTCGATGCTGGGATGGGGGGCGCACCTAGACTCTTACGAGATCCGAGGATCCTGGAGCGCCGAGGAGCGAGCCCTTCACATCAATGTCCTCGAACTCCTCGCTGTGCAAAAAGCACTGAGGGCCTTCGAATCCATGGTGAGGGGCAAGACGATACTGGTACTGACAGACAACACATCTGTCATGTACTATCTGAACAAACAAGGAGGCACGAGGTCCCCGCAGCTTCTTCAACTCACACTAGACACCTGGGATTGGTGCGTCGACAGGAAGATTCTTCTTCAATCCATCCATCTTCCTGGAGAGGAGAACACCCTTGCAGATGGACTCAGCCGTTCCAGCCTTTCCATCCACGAATGGTGCCTGCACAGGTCTGTCGTCCTGGACCTTTTCCGGACCTGGGGGTTTCCTCAGGTGGATCTCTTCGCGTCTCCAGAGAACGCCCAGTGCCGTCAGTTCTGCTCGAGACACTGGGCTCCGGGATCGAGAGGGGACGCATTCCTGTTCCATTGGTCGGGACCTCTACTGTACCTCTTTCCTCCGTTTCCACTACTGACAAGAGTGATCACCAAGCTTCGCCGGGACAGAGCGAACGCAATCCTCATTGCTCCGTGGTGGCCTCGACAGTCGTGGTTCGCGACCCTTCTTCGGATGTCGGATCGACGTTTCATCCGCCTTCTGCCCCGTCCAGACCTGCTGACCATCCAAGGCGGCAAGGTCAGTCATCCCGACTTGAACACTGCATCTGACAGCTTGGAGATTGACTCTATAGCTCTCCCTTCGAGCTCGATGCCTTCGGGCTCACTGTCGGTACCGAGATGTTCAACACCTATCCATCCCGATGTCCAGACAGTTATCGACGCTGCGCGCCGACCTTCGACCCGAAAGTCTTACCAGTACAAATGGAAAAGGTATGAAACGTTTCTGGCTTCTCGAGATCCGATCCCGGAGAAGTTCTCCACTTCAACAGTTTTGGAATTTCTTCTTCATTTGTCTTCGGAGGGCCTGTCACTCTCCTCCATCCGGTGCTACTTGGCAGCCATCTCGGTAGAGTTCCAAGACAAGGGACTTGCCTCTCCTTTTGTGAATAAAACTGTGAAGAAGTTTCTGAAAGGCTTTGCAAATCTTCACCCTCCAGTGACGGAACTGACCCCGGCTTGGAGCCTCGAACTGGTGCTCTCTCAACTGGTCCGTCGACCCTTCGAGCCCATGGCTTCCACTGATCTCCGACTGCTCTCCTGGAAGACAGCCTTCTTGGTGGCGATCACGTCGGCGCGTCGGGCTGGTGAGATCTGCACCTTACGGTTCGATCCTCCCTACACAATCTTTCATAAGCACAAAGTGGTCCTCCGTCCCGACATCTCCTTCCTCCCGAAGGTGGTCTCCAGCTTCCATCTCAACCAGTCCATCACTCTCCCTGCTCTGATGCAGGACCCGAAGGATGAATTCGAACGCACCCTTCATTTCATGGATGTCAGACGGGCTCTAGCCTTCTACATCCAACGAACTGCGTCCCATAGAAAGTCATCCAAGCTGTTTGTGTCTTACGCTGACTCTAAGCTCGGCGAGCCCATCTCACCACAAAGACTGTCGAAATGGGTGACTTCGACCATTGCGCTCTGCTATGAACTTGCAAGGAAACCTTTGCCTTCACGGATTCGAGGACACTCTACGAGAGCTGTCTCCACCTCGACAGCTTTTCTCTCTGGAGTCCCTCTAGAGGACATTTGCAGAGCTGCAACTTGGTCATCACCTTTGACCTTCATCTCTCATTATAGACTTGACTCTCGTTCTAGGAACGAGGCGGCCTTTGGGAAGGCTGTACTGTTATCTTCCATTCAATGAGTGAGTGTTTATTTGTTGCCAAGTCATTGTTGTTGTAATATGCTTTGATCATTTTATTTAGTAAAGGTACTCTTAATGTTAAGTTTACTTGGTTGATGTATTTGCTTTTATGGTGTAGGACATACCCACCTCCAAGAGTGAAGCTTGCCAGTCTACACCCAACTGTGTGATTCACAGAGACCACGAAGAAGATGGACAGGTTGCTTACCTGTAATCATAGATCTTCGAGTGGTCTTCTGTGAATTCACACAGACCCGCCCATCCTCCCCTCTATGTCCTGTGGCATTACATACACATGCTTAATGTTCCTGGTGCTGCATGTTGCAGCGTCATTCAAGGAACTGAGGGGAATTTGAGCGGGAAGCCCTTTTAAGGGACCGTTAGGGTGGGCGGAGTTACCACCAAAAATGTATCAAAGCATGTTCTGCCTAGCGTTTCTAGAAGGTTCCGAAGCTCTGCGCAGGCGCAGGAGTAACCCAACTGTGTGAATTCACAGAAGACCACTCGAAGATCTATGGTTACAGGTAAGCAACCTGTCCTTTCCTGGTGCTGTTGATCAGACAATCACTGTTTGCCGATTGGAAATGTAGTCATTGCAGAATGATGGGAGTTCCACCACCTTTGCAGGAGGATGGGACTTCCATCATGACACACACACACCCCTCAAATCTCAGACAGTCTGGGACACTGGAAGCAAAACCAAACTGGCTGGGATTTCAACCTGTGTGCTAGGAAAGAAGAGTTACAGCATGCATGCAAATTGAAAAACAATACAGTGAAACCATGGTTATAGAACAACCATGCAACACAGTTCAGCCTCTTGAAGGCATGATCAGGCAGTCTCATCAGGTTCCTGGCTAGTCACTCAGTTGCCTCCTGAGAAAGGCTCCAGGCTATTCATAGTCATTCACTTGAATGGGTTATGTACGGTGAGAACAGGAGGCCCTTCAAAATCTCATGCTGATCATTCAGATTATTGTGTGAAATCTCCTTTACATAGCCCACTTCCTGATTCATTTATTTATGAAAGCAGCATATGCTGTAAAAACAGCGTTTTATAGGAAAGGCCGGTGACAAACTCAACTAGTTCTTCCTGTAAAATGGAATCAGCTGTTTATAAATACATTTATTTCTAGGAGACATTATTCACAATGTAGCAATTTGTCAAGGATTTCTTGCACTGGAATTATCTAACTATAGTCTTGCGTTACTACTAGTCCAAGAGTATTCTAATGTTTTCCTTTTTCTTCCTCTCATAGCTAAAACGAATGAAAGCCACTGCTCCATCTTTTCTCCTTCTTTCGTGCAGTGGGATGCTATGACATTTTTCTTGGAGAGCATTATTAGCCCAATGTTCCGAACCCTAGAAAAGGAAGTATGTAGCCCAAATTTTCTATGTCTTTTTCCCCACCCTTGGTTGTGTTACTGTAACAACATTGTCTGTTGAAAAGCATGCTGTAGAGATACTAGTCGGACTCTAAATTGTATTTATAATAATGTTTTTTTCCTTTGAGAAATACTAACTTAAACAAATACTTTAAGTTTGCTATTTTAATGAAGAAGAAGTAAGAAAAATGTAGCAACATCTTGTTTGTTCTAGTTCTGTGCTAGAAAGCTTCAAATATGAATCATCACTATATAGTGGGGCCTCAGTATCCAATGAGGTTTAATTCCAGGACCCTCCAAGGATACCAGAATTAATGGATGCCCAAGTCCCATTATATACAATGGCATAGTAAAATAGTGTCTGTTATATAAAATGGTGAACAGCATGGTTTGCATTGGGGAATTTTCCCCTCAAATATTTTTGAACTGTGGTTGGTTGAATCCATGGATGCAGAACCCGTGGATATGGAGGGCTGACTATAACTGTTCTCCCATACTTGGGTTAAGCCTACATTATGTAGTACAGAAACTGAACTTGGGGTAGGTCAGCTGTGCAACAACAATTGCATAAAAAGGCTAACATGAGTTGGGCTTCATTTCCATCTGGTTCAAGTCTCTTGTCAAGTGGTTCTTTGTCCTGACCAGAATGGAAAGTTAGTGCATTGCAAAGATTAAGTTGGATGCTTAATTAGCCCAATGGAATAAAATGAGCTAAAGAAAGTAGAACAAAATTGCAAGCAAAAACCACAATTTAGTATTTTCAAATTCAGCAGTCACAGTGCTGTTGCCCAGGTTATCTCTTTATTATGTCTGGACAAAGTTACTCTTTATTTTATTTTTTTAAAATTTTATTTATTTATACCCCACTCTTCAGCCACGAGGCTATCAGAGCGGCGTACAAATTGTTTTAAGCAATAGCAATTTACACATCTACACTGCATTAAGCAGTTTCCAATGTGTGTTAGCGAATTGCCCCCACAAGCCGGGTACTCATTTTACCGACCTATGAAAGGATGGAAGGCTGAGTGAACCTTGGAGCCCTCTGGAATTGAACTTGCAATGTGGTGACTTGCAGTACTGGCATTTAACCACTGCACCTGTTTTCCCCCTCCCCATTTTTGGAATGTACTCAAATCCCACATAATATTAGAATTATAGTTGTCCTTCACATTTGCAGGTCAAGCATTCATGGATTTGATTATTTGTGGATTTGATTAATATGTTCTCTTTAGACATTTGTAGGTCCTCCAGCGTAAATCAGTGGTCAGTTGAATTTGACCATAGAATCGCACTGGAGGACCTACAAATGCCTAGAGAAGTTTTCTCTTGGGTTAAAATAAAATAAAATAGCGGGCCTACATTCATCGTTTTTCTACTTTTGCGGGCTGCTGTGCTCCTAACCCCTGCAAAATTTGACAGCCAGCTGTAGTATATTGTGGTGGTGAAAGCTAAACAGTAAACTAAATGATTCAGCTGTACTACTATTGCTAAATGCTTTTAGCTGTGCAGAAGCATGTCTTCAAAAACTCTCCAGAAAAGTAGTAACAAACTTCCTGTCACAGTAAGCTTTCACATCTAGTGGTTCACACCTCCCCTATTCAGTCAGTTATTTAAGTCATTTTAACTCACTTCCGTGTCTTGAAATGCCTTGTATTAATCTGTCTGTAGTACTTTCTGGAGGAGAATACTTCTCATAGAAGTTTGATAAACAAAAGTAGTATTTCTGTAAATGTTGGGAAGTGTCTGCTAAGAGTGCTGCCAGGTTTCTGCTCAGGATACAAACAGTGAGCCTTCTGAATTAGCCTGCGTTGAATTCTACAACACTGACATGGATTAATATTGTCTTCTTTTTTTCTTGCAGGAGATCCCAGTGTCAGATGGCATAGAACTTCTGCAGCTTGTCCTTCGTTTTGAAACAAAGGATCCCCTCATCCTGTCCTGTGTTCTTTCTAATGTCTCAGCACTCTTTCCATTTGTCACATACAGGCCTGAATACCTTCCAGAAGTTCTTTCCAAAGTAAGCACTTCTGTGCTATCCTCTTTCAGGGCTATAGCTCTGAAAAGTTGTATCACATAAATCCTTATCTATGAATTTTACATATATTGAAAAATTGCATGGGAAAAGGTTTTTAGAGAGGTTAGAAACATGACTGTAGAGACAAGTTACTCTGGGAGGAGTAATGTCTTCCATGGTCAACAACAGTGAGGTTGTTATTGGTCCTTCAGACAACATTCTTGCTCTTAGGGCACTTCTGAACACAGTGGTACACCTGGAAATGCAGGTGGCGGTTCTGGTTGGGAGCACATGTACCTCTTTTGTGTAAATTACAACTCTTCTTAGGACAGAAACATAACTAATCCCATCCATATTTTGTAACCTCTCCAATTCACTATTGCAGTGTGCTTTACACTGAGTTGAACACTCAGAAATTTAAGCTGTCCTAAAATGCTCCTAAGCTCCTACATCCTAGAGAGAGAAAAAGATGTATACAGCTGCTTTTGCTGTGCTACAGTGGTTGTTTTTCCAGGTGCTGGAATTAAATTGTAAAGCTCTTCCTGTACTGGGACCTCTCCTTATATGTTCCCTTATCTTACCATCAATTAAAGGAGCTGAGTAAGTTCAAGACAATATAAAGAAGGAATGGAGCTTTTTAGAGATAACCCTAGAGCTATGGGCAGTTCAGGAGGAGACAACATGTTTTGGGAGCTAACTTTTACAGAGACAAACTTAAAAATGTATGGGCAGTTTCTGTTTAGAACTTGAAAGGTAGAGATCCAGGTGAGAGCTTTGGCAGCTGTTGAGCTTTTTATAGATTGGTGATCAGTGAAGAGCACATGAGAGAGAATGAGCTATCAGAGAATAACTTTTTCTCTTATTCCCACAGCTTTTTGCCTCTGTTACTTTTGAAGTCGTAGAAGAAAGTAAGGTAAGTTAATTTCAGCTATGTTGCACTAAGATGTATGTTTGAAACTTCCTAATTGTAACTACATAGCAATATGGTATTTTATGTGGTTAGCTCATAACACACTTCTCAGGCTCTGTTGTAACTTTGAAATGGGGCCAAGTACCTTAGTAGGTGGACTTACTTGTGTTACTTGGCCAGTGGAGTCCAGGCATTTCAGGCTAAAAGTCATTATAATGAATTGTTTCTTGAACAGCATTTCATACACTGGACCCCTGAGGAGACAAACTTCAGTATTAGCCTTACATGCTTTTCAATACATCTTTATAGATATGTTTGTTATGAAGTTGTCAGTTTGTTATAGAGTTCATACTGGAATGTGTAAACAGAATTGGAGGAACCTATTGTGACAAAATGTATATGATTCTAATCAAGTATTACAAGACCCTTTTTCTATTGAGTGCTGAACCCCAAGTTCCTGTGAATTTCAGCTTTTATTTTTTTAAAAACTATAGTTCCCCCCCACCCCCTCCCAAAAATAAATCCTTCAGTGGTCTTATACTAGATACTAAAGGAGTAGCTGAATATAGTTACCAGTAATCAGAGCATGGATTTAAGCACCCTGTAATTATCTGCCCTTCCCTGTTACTGGCAAAAATGGAATAAACTATATAGATGTGCTTGTGTGTTATATCCACCCCCCTCACTATAAGCTAACAGAATCAGGGTGCACTAGATTAAGTTCCATCCCGTCAATGTTTTGGATGGCATCCAAGGACATCTTAGTAGTGTCTCTGTACCGTTCATACTCCCTGCTCAGGGCTCTGTTCTGTTCTGTTTTAAGAAGGTTCATGAGCTCTCTTGGTTGCTGTGACCTGGAATTACAATTCTTTGTTTAATATCTTGGAAAAGGTTACTGATGGGTATGACTTGTTAAACTATTAAAGAGGCTTCAAGTTATGGTTCTATTAAAGCTTGTAAAATAAAATGCTATCCCAATGTTTCATTTTCTTGGCTTTCTCAGGCCCCAAGAACCCGTGCAGTGAAGAATGTGAGACGACATGCCTGTTCCTCCATCATCAAGATTTGTCGGGATTACCCTCACCTTGTGCTGGTACATAATTGAATTCGTACACAATGTGGAGCAATTGCCTAACTTAAACTGCTTAAAACTCACTATGTTTTAAAACTTCCTTTGATAAAATTGCTCCCTTTATTGCTAGTGTGAAGAAGACCAGGTTTAAGTAGTAGTTCTGTGTGTCTGAATATTAGGGATAGAAAATATATTGATCATTGTCATCTGCCTTTCATTGATTCCAGAGTTCCCATCAAAGGGGTGGGGAGATTTAGCAATAGAGGAGACATAAGTTATTTATGGATACCGAAGTGAAAGGCTTGGGCCTTAAGCAACTCCTTCTGTAAGAGACACTGGTACTTTCCATAGCAAGTGTAGTTGTGTCAACATATCTTTAGACATAGGTGTACATGCTTGTTGGAAATGTAGTTGGACAATATGTTGTATTCATATGTTAAATATTTGCTGCAAGTAATGTTGGTATTTTCTGCAGTAATCCCCAAAATTCTAAACCAGTTTTACTGATGACTTCCCTTTCTCCCTTCAGTTTTCTTTCTCCTGCCTAGCCAACCGCTCAAGCTTTTCTTTTCTGTATCACAGCATTACTTTAATCAAACTCTCTTTAAAACTTATTTGGGTGATCTGAAATTGAATGTAGGCATCAACCTCTCAATCTGTTTCTTTAGCCAAACTTTGACACGCTGTATAACCATGTGAAGCAGCTGCTATCTAATGAACTGCTATTGACCCAGATGGAGAAGTGTGCTCTCATGGAAGCCCTGGTCCTTATTAGCAACCAATTCAAGGATTATGAGCGGCAAAAAGTCTTCTTGGAAGAACTCATGTCCCCTGTTGTTACCCTGTGGCTTTCTGAAGAAATGAAAAGGTACAAAAATGTTCACCATTTACCCCTAATGCAGCACAATGCAATATAATTACAGAGCCAGTGGATGCAACTGCTTGGGCCATTGGGATTTTTTCAGTTTGGAGGAGCAGTTTAGGGCAGCAGAGTGTGAAACAAGACACTTTGGCTTTCACAGAGAATAATTTTTGTGGGCAATACGAACTGCAGGAGAGTTCACACCACTTAATTCTTTTTGTTAGCTGCCTTGGAATCCCAATCCAGGAGAAAGGTGGCATGTAAATGAACTAAATAAATAAAATAATTCTTATGAGTTTTGTGTATGAAACAGGTTATTCAAAGATTCCTTTATTAAAAGTGAGATGGGTGGATATGTGAAAATGAATGAATATAATCTGTTGGTGACTTCTGATTATTATTATTTTTTAAAACCTTGAACATATTTGTAATGGTCTTGGGATCTAGTTTCTACTGGTAAGACTTTTTCCAGTAGAAAACTGTCAATGAGCCTAGAGCGGGTGGACAATTTTAGACAAAAGAGGTGTGAAAATTGGAGGAAGGAACACCAACAATTTAAGGTATGTAGATGACACAATACTACTAACAGAAAATAGCAGACTTGGAACAATTACTGAAGAAAGTGCAAACACAGGTTTACAGTTGAACATTAAGAAAACAAAAATAAAGACCACAGATTATTTACTTAACTTGAAAATAGATGATGAAGACATTGAAAAGATTTTCCATACTGTGGCTCAGTCATTAATCAGAATGGAGACTACAGTCAGGAAATCAGAAGAAGACTAGGACTTGGAAGGGCAGCTATGAAAGATCTAGACAAGATCCTGAAGTGTAAAGTTATATCATTGAATACTAAAGTTAGGATTGTCCAGCCATCATATTTCCAATTTTTGTGTGTGGTTGTGAAAGATGGCCAGTGAAGAAACCTGATAGGAAGCGAATCAACACAATCACTCATTTGAAATACGTTTGTGGGAAAAGAGTTCTACAGATATTGTGGACTGGTAAGAAGATAACTCAATGGGTCATAGAACTAATCAAGCCTGAGCTCTCCTTAGAAGCCAAGATGACTAAACTGAATGGCACCTTTGGACATATCATGAGAAGACATGACTCATTAGGAAAGATAATTATGTTTGGTAAGGTAGAAGGCAGTAGGAAAAGAGGAAGACCACATTACAGTTGGGAAAACTCAATCAAGGAAGCCACAGCCTTGGGTCTACAGGGCCTGAGCACGTCTGTTGATGATAGGGTGACTTGGAGGTCTCTCATTCATAGGGTCCTGTTGACTTGATGGTAGTTAACATTTTGGGAGTCGGTTTTTGCAAAACCATTTTATAACACCTATTTACAGCAGATTAAATAGGGATTATACTGGCAAATAGGGATTATACTACCTGGAAAGCATAATCTCAGATGCCAATATTGACAAAGAAATCAATCACAGATTAGCAAAGGCACATAGCGCATTTGGAAGACTTTACAAGAGTCTGGAGTAATAAACACCTGAGGCGAAGCACAAAAATCAGTGTGTATAGAGCCGTTGTACTGTCTGTTCTTTATGGGTCTGAAACATGGGTCACCTATCGCCACCACCTACGACTCCTCGAATGCTTTCATCAGCGCTCAAAAAAACCCCCACCCGATATAAGGACTCCCTGAAACAACATCTCAGGCTTGGCCAAATTGATCACCAACAATGGTCCCACCCTGGTCTCACATCAGGAGGCATGGAGACGCACTATCCACAATGCTGCAGTCTTATTTGAGAGCTCACGCCGAACAAGTCTTGAAGAGAAACGACAACGCAGAAAGAATCTCAACCCGGAAACACCCCCCCCCCAAGGAGACCTTCTGCTGTGCTTTCTGCAACCAGACTTGTTTATCTCAGATTGGCCTTTTTAGTCTTCAGTGCGCTTGCAGAAAGCGCAGGATGAGTCCTTCCTGAATCTTCGTTTGCGAAGAACACCAGATACTGGCAACCACATCCTAAGAATCAGCATTTTAACCACTTACAGCATAACCTTATGAATATGTTGTTGTTGTTGTGATCCTTCAAGTTGTTTCTGACTTACAGCAACCCTAAGGCAACTGTATCACAGGATTTTCTTGGCAAGATTTGTTCAGAGGAGCTTTGCCTTTACCTTTCTCTGAGGCTTAGAGAGTGTGACTGGCTTTAGGTCATTGTCCAATGCAGAAGTAAATTCTACTGGATTTATTGGTGTTTACTTCCAGGTAAATTTGCATAGAATTGCAGTCTGAGTATAATTTGATTCTACCAGCTTGTTCTAATCTTTTATTCTTAATACGCTGAGGAAACATGAGATGTAAATATTTATTGATGCAAGCTGATAATAGAAGTCAGTGGCTGCTGCTTTGCATAGTATTCTTTCGTTCTTGTAATGCTAACATTACAAAAAGAAGATTAGATAGGAGGCCCTGGTCTGGGTCGCGCACGGGGAATAACCCAATCAGGTGGATTGCTCCTCCTGCCATCCCAGAATGAATATTCATGGTAAAGCCAACCTTTCATTCTAGTAGATCAGCAGCCACTTCAGCCACCTAGTCTACCAACACCTATCTGGAAGAGATGTGCTGGGGTGTGACAACCCATCTGTGTTCATCAAATACTATAAGCTCAGCAAATACGGATCTGCAAATATGACATTTAGTAGGAATGTTCTTCAGGAGATTATTTCCACTTTAACTTTTTTGCTGTCACCCTATCCTAAACTCCTCTGAGCTTTGGTAAATCCCATTCATGGATTTTTCTTTTTCTACTGACAGTGTATGGTACATTGGGACATACATCTTGTCCACAGAGAAGGAGACATCCAGACACACCCTCGTAATAACAACTTTTTTTCATCTACTCATTATTGTGTCTTATCTATTGCATTTTAGTTTTCTCACTTTCGGATTGTTATGTCTTTCTTTTTCTGAACTCACTTTGTAAATGGAACTGGTAGAAGATGCCAGGGATCTAATTTTAAAAGTCCCCATTACAATAATGTGATACCTTGACTCACGTGGGAGGCAGTGGTAGTTAACCCATTCATGGCTGTTTCCTTCTCTGCTGACGAAAATGGGCCTCCATGATAAATCTCAATGTCCCAAAGTTCAATAGATTGCTTGGAGCCAAGGAGATTTGTACATATATGTAGGCATCTCCCTGACTCAGACATCTTCATCTTACTCTGCAGAGTCCTGATGAATTCTGAAGATTTTATCCGCTACGTTGGTGCTGATAACAGGATTGCAGATCCAATCACAGAAGATCCCTGTGGCCTGAACCGTTCTAGAGTAAGTAATAATGAGTTGAGAGAGCAGTTTTGTTTTCTTGTGTTTTGTTGTACTTTTGTATAGATTGAATATCCTTTTTCAAAAGTTCAACAAAATAACCATGTCCTGCAACTGCACAAAGTTGTGTCTTCTGCATTGGCATATTTTATAGTTAACGGTTTCCTATGTCATTGCATTTTGGGGGGAAACAGGAAACTTTGAAACATATTGTGGAGAGAAATGGGATATTTGAGAATTAAGATACCTGAAGGAAACTCTAGAACAAGAAGTAGAAGGGAATGCCCTACTCTGGATGTTTTATGCATGGCAATTTTCTTTTATGGATTTCAGTCCTAGGTAGGAAAAGCATGTCCATTTGCATGTGTGGTGAACACTTTCCCATTTATACACATGGTAAAATATACATATAAGTTCAGCATACATGATCATGGATGTGTGATTTAATGTGTATTTTCCTGATCATAATTTATCACAAACAGAGGGGAACAGTCATGCATGAAACACCCTTACAATGATTTTGATGAGTTATAAGAGAAGCAGGTTTCTGTTCTTACAATGAAAAATTTAAGAACGATTCCTTTTATGATTCTTTCCCTGCAGATAAGTTTTTGTGTGTATACCATTCTGGGAGTTGTAAAACGAGCTCGTTGGCCCACTTCCTTGGAAGAAGCAGAGGCTGGAGGATTTGTGGTTGGGTACATGTCTAATGGCAATCCAATCTATCGTAACCCTTGCTCTGTGCAGGTCCTGAAACTTTTCGACAACTTGCTTGCTCTTATAAGGTGGGTTGACATAGTATGTTAGAGAAAATATTATACATAGTGGAACAATGAAAATATTATATATAGTGGAAGTTTGAAAAGCACGTTTCACCATTAAAGCTAGTGAAAGCACTAGCTAAAATACTTTTCACATAGCAGCATTATGATATAGATAAAGGAGAAGGAACCCTCAGCTCTACCCTGCCCTTTCTGAGTGGGAGTTCTGACAAGTATCTGCCAGATTTGCTAAACATAAATTAAACCAAGCCTTTTGTAGCATGTTTTCCCCTACATTCAGCTCTGTCAAGCTGCTTTTCCTCTTTGGTATTGTGCATTATCTATCTTCTCTTTATGAAACATGGTGGAATGGAAGCATCTTTCAAATGTTAAGCTTCCAGAATCAGTCTTCTGAAAATCAGTTTATTGGTGACATTGATGGTCGTGTTTCTTATGCACTTAAAAGGAGAAATGATCAAATTAGACTTTATCTTCACTGATGTGATATCACATTATCCTTAAAAGCAGAGGTGGTGAGCATGGGGCCATCTAGATGCTGTTGATCTGCAACTGCAGTCAGCCCTAAAAAGCACAGTAAATGGTTACTGATGATGGAAGTTACAGTCCAAGTTTTGGAAGGTGGAATATTGCCCATATCTGTGCAAAAAGATGATGGGGCAGGGTAGATCAGATCAGCCTACTTCAACTAAGTCACATGTGGTTGTCAAGTAGAATTGTGTGATGACTTTTCTTCAGAGTGCTAGGGTTCCTGTGTTCTAAATGTGAAAAGAGGAGAGGGCTTCTACACGTGTAAGAGAAATATGAAAGAGAGAGATTCAGCAGGTATAGCTTACCTGACAAGACACAAATGCTAACATTTCCCTTTTTACTGTACTCTTACAAGTTCAGGAACCCTATCCTTCTTTTGCAATCTGGCCACTTCAATGCTAGAACATCAAGACTTGTGATGTACTGAACAGCGAATCTGATTCTTGTGCTATATGAGGGTTACCAACAGAGAAAGTAGTTGCTGTGAGAAGTAGTAATGGTTAGCAGAATACAAGTGGTTTTAAAATTTCAGACTTCTCACAAAAATGAACAAATGTGTACACCCTAATTTTCAAAATGGTTCTCATTATTATTATTGCCAAAAGTGAAAAGGCTTGTGAGAAAGACATTAATTCCATGGTTCCATGTAAATTTCTTCTGATTCATAGGCATTTCTGGGACATGGGCACTTTCAGACAGGAAAATAAGTTAGATGATCCATCTTTGAACTGAGCTGTAGTGACATATATCTTGTCTTCTGACTCAACATGGAGATGGGATTAGAGAACTTTTCGATAGAACTGGGGAAACCCATAAGTAACTGGCTAACAAAATGAAATTCAATACGGAGAAATGTAAAGTACTGCATTTAGGGCGGAAAAATGAAATGCATAAATATAGGATGGGAGAGACCTGGCTGAATGAGACTACATGCGAAAGGGATCTAGGAGTCCTAGTAGACCACAAGTTGAACATGAGCCAACAGTGTGATGCAGCAGCTAAAAAGGCCAATGCGATTTTGGGCTGTATCAATAGAAGTATAGTGTCTAGATCAAGGGAAGTAATAGTGCCACTCTATTCTGCCTTGGTCAGACCTCACTTAGAATACTGTGTCCAGTTCTGGGCACCACAATTCAGAAAGGATATTGACAAATTGGAGCGTATCCAGAGAAGGGCAACTAAAATGGTGAAAGGTCTGGAAACGATGCCTTATGAGGAGAGACTTAGGGAGCTAGGTATGTTTAGCCTGGAAAAAAGACGGTTTAGAGGCGATATGATAGCCCTGTTTAAGTATTTGAAGGGATGTCACGCTGAGGATGGAGCAGGCTTGTTTTCTGCTGCTCCAGAGACTGGAACACGGAGCAATGGATGCAAGCTCCAGGAACAGAGATTCCACCTCAACATTAGGAGGAACTTTTTGACAGTAAGAGCTGTTCGGCAGTGGAACACACTCCCTCGGAGCGTGGTGGGGTCTCCTTCCTTGGAGGTCTTTAAACAGAGGCTGGATGGCCATCTGTCGGGGATGCTTTGATTGTGATTTCCTGCGTGGCAGGGGGGTTGGACTGGATGGCCCTCGTGGTCTCTTCCAACTCTGCAATTCTATGATTCTATGATTCTATGATCTTGTTTGACTCACAGTATGCACCAGGTATGAAAGAGCAGTGCTAAGTAAGGGTTGTGTACCCATAGAATCGAATAATAGAAATTCACTTAGATGCCTCTCTTATTTATGGCTTTCAGGCAAATAGTGAATTCAGCCTGCCCTCCACATTTGTGGGTTTAACTTTGGCAAATTTGATTATTCACAGATTATTTGCTGCCACCTCCACTGCTGCCCTTTGTCATTTTTAATAGAGACTGCAAACCTCGAGAGACTGTGAAACCTCGAGAGACTATTAAAAATAGAATAGGGCAGCAGCGGAGGTGGCAACAAGCCCTGCCATCTGCCTGCTTCTGCCTTGGAAGGAACCCTGCTGCCTCAAAGGCATCCATAGTGGGTTAAATGATTGTACTTTTTGTGTGTGTTAAATATTTGGGGGCCTAGCAATATTAGCATTTTATTCACTTTCATGGGGGTCCTGCATCCCTAATCCCAGTAAATGTGGAGGGCCAACTGTACTTGATTTGATTTACCTTGAGTCTGCAATTCTATGCACACATATTTAGGAGCATGTCCCACTGAACTCAGTAGGACTTAACTGAATAGACATACAAAGCAAAACCAGTCATAGGCTTTCTGTTGCCGATTCACTGCAGTCTATTAAGAAAAGCCATTGGGCACAAGTGTAGTACTGGCCCCTGGCATGTTAGAGGAAAAATGCCAATCCCCCAGATCAGATAGCCAGAAAAGCACGGATATACAGGATTGTACCATAAATCATTTTTTTGTAATTTTAATGTTAGTTCTTAATATTTTAAAATGTATTCATTATTTTCTACATTTAAAATTTTTATTTTAGCTTTCCCTGTCCTATTTGTATGTTTTGTACTACAACCTTTGTAAATCTCTGATGGCTGGCTGGGGTTTCTTGGAGTTGTCGTCTATAGTAATGTGACTTTCTAGCAACTATCTGGGAAAGAAACAGTTGTAGTCACTGGGCACAAATATGGCACCAGTTCCCGGCATGTTGGGCGGAATACCCTGCTGGTCCCACACCAGATGGCTTAAGAAGCACTAGTGTAAAACATCTGGAGGGTACCAGGTTGAGAGTGGGTGATTGAAGCCCTTTTGGTGGCTGAAAGAGAGGGCAACAATGATTTTACAAATGAATAGAGGATTTTATAAATAAATAGTTGGTCACAGTTTGAAATGGCTCCCTTGATATTAGTTGTTGGACAGTGGAGCTGTCTTGCAAAAGCAAATAATGTAAGTAGATTGGATGGCTAGGTAGTTGGTTGCTTCCTAATCAAAGCAACTAAATGCCACTGACAGGCTGAATGGGGGACTGGGTGAGTTGTCAACCTAAGAAAAACTTTTTCAAAGGATGGGGTCTTTCTCTTGTACTTTCTCTTGTACTTAAGGGAGGCCTAAAGGGTCAAGGAGGTAATTGTTCTGGCTGTAGGCCAAAACGCAGAAGCTCATGTTAGCAGTTGAATAGAGAGGAATAGGCAGTCAAGACCAAGATAACAAAGGAGGGAGTTATTTAATACGTTATTGAAGAAATCAGGGAATTTGGGCAGAAGGTTGGTTTGGTAGGTGCAAGAATGTATTAGTTTTTTATTTATTTTTTTTTAAAAAAAAGATAAATATGGACTTCTTAGCTGACCATTAAGGAAGTGCATATGGACTAGACTATAGTAGTTTATATTTTGATCTTATTTTTGTTGTCTCTGTTTATAAGCTGCTCTGAGTAAACACATAGAGATGATGTGCCTTTGACCTGTAACAATTACAGTCGTCCCTCCACATTCGCGGGGGTTAGGGTCTTGAGACCCCCGCGAATGTGGAAAAACTGCAAATAAAAAATGCTGTTCCCGTGACCCTCCCCCCAGTGGGAGGGAGGTGGCGGGAGGGTCTGCCTAGCCTGGCCGGCCTCTCCACAGCCTTCCTGAGGGGACTCCGGGCCTTAGAAGCCCCGGAGCCCACTTAGGACGGCCGGGGAAGGCAGCGGGCGGGAGGGAGGCTGCCCTGCCTCTCCGCAGCCTTTCTGAGCAGACTCCGGGGCTTTGAAGCCCCGGAGCCCCCTTAGAAAGGCCGGGGAATGCAACAGGTGGGATGGAGGGAGACTGCCCTGCCCCTTCATAGCCTTCCTGGGGGGACTCTGGGGCTTTGAAGCCCCAGAGCCCCCTTAGGAAGGTGGCGGGAGGGGGGCAGCCCTGCCTCTCCGCGGCCTTCCTGAGGGGACCGGGCCTTAGAAGCCCCGGAGCCCCCTTAGGAAGGCTGGGGAAGGCAGAGGGTGGGCAGGCGGAAGGCTGCCCTGCCTCTCCGTAGTCTTCCTGAGGGGACTCCGGGGCTTTGAAGCCCTGCTGCCCCCATAGGAAGGCCAGGGAAGGCAGTGGGTGGGAGGGAGACTGCCCTGATTCTCTGCGGCCTTCCTGAGGGGACTCCGTGGCTTAGAAGCCCCGGAGCCCCATCAGGAAGGCCGGGGAAGGCAGCGGGCAGGAGGCTGCCCTGACTCTCCGCGGCCTTCCTGAGGGGACTCTGGGCTTAGAAGCCCCAGAGCTGTCTCTGGAAGGCCAGGGAAGGCAGTGGGCGGGCGGGCAGGCAGGAGATTGCCCTGCCTCTCTGCAGCCTTCCTGAGGGGACTCTGGGGCTTAGAAGCCCCAGAGCCGTCTCTGGAAGGCCGGGGAAGGTGCAGGCAGGAGGTTACCCCGTTTCTTGCCAGCCTTCCCGAGGGGGTTCGGGGCTAAACCCCGAATAATCAAAACCACAAATGTGAAAGCCACAAATGTGGAGGGGCAACTGTACAAACATTGAACGAGATCTTTGCCAAGCCTTTTTTTTCCCCACACAGATGTCCAAGTGATCCGGTGGTGATATCGGCAGGCTACTTAAATGTATAATTATTTAATGGAGATTTTAATAGCTATTGCTGTCAGTTTTACTACTCCATGTCTGCATATTGGAAAGGCCAAGACCTTTACTTGGCAACTCGGGGTGGGTGGGTGGAGGGGACTCTTGTTGCTGTACTCTTTTTAAAAGTGTGGGCAAAGTACAGTATAAGACTGAGAAGGCCCCTACCAGTATAACCCGTTTTGCTTTTATAATAAATTTGGTATAGAATTCTAGTCAGTCTGCACTACCGTTTGAACATTGTTAGTTTTAGGTACTGGAAAAGTTACTTGCTTGGACTACAGGTCACAAATGCCATAGCCAGTATGGACAGTAGCCATGCTGGCTGGAGAATTCTGGGATTTATTGTTCAAAAAAGTAAGTTTTTCTGGCTTTGAGGAGTGCTAGCTCAGTATTTTGAGGTTAACCATTTCTTTTAACATTTAAGCCCTGTTTTTGGAGCACTGCTTGGGTTCTTTTTCTAGATGGGTGGTTAATATATTTTTAACTATAATTCTTAATAATAGTTATCTTAGCCCCAGCTTGTCAAAAGAGGTGAATTTTTAAATATTTTAAATATTTTAGTCTCAGTGTGTAAGAGTCTGTGATTTTACCTGAATATGCACAGATCACGATTGGCAAATCAGAGGCAGTAAAGTGGGTTGTATCGCTTGAGGTTAGGTGGTCGATTAAATCTTGTGTTTTAGTAGTAATTCAGAAACTGGATTGGGACTTGGGAGATCATAATTCAAATTCCCACTGAGCCATGAAACTCATAAGGTGACTTTGGGCCTGTCATGAGCTGTCAAGCTAACCTACCCGTCAGGGTTGTTGGGAGGATAAAAATGGCAGTGGGGAAAGCTGCTGTATACTACTCTTCTATGCAAAGTGTGTGGTGGTGTTGGGGTTTTATGAGGAAGCATTGAAAAATTGTTTCCCTTTCCCCCTGTAATTTGAAGTTATACGTTCTCACTCTCCCAGCTCATTCTTTTACAAATGCACACCAGCTGAGTGTATATGTTGCAGTGAAACTTACTATTATATTAAGTGCTATTCACTTGAATTATGTATGCTCTTTCCTTTTAAATGCATGATAACAATCTATTAAAATTCCAAAGAATTTGGATTGTGACTACTTGCTCCTGAGTGGATGCAAATAGGTAGTGTTTGGCCATAGTGCCTTACTGCCTTGAAAACTGCAGAAGGATGATGAGCATGTCAAGTAAATGGCTGCACCTGTTCTTTGGGTTTCTTGCATGGTACCTTGTGGTCTGTGTGACAGTGAAGCTGTGGATACAGTTAACAGCCTACACAAAGGTAAGTTATGTGTGTAAAGCTTCCTTTGCTGTGCCCTTGGGAACATGACCAAGACTATTATATATAGTCTTCATTTAATTAGTCTAGACCCATGAAAGCTTTTACATGTAGGGAATCCACTGATGTATAGCAAACCTTGCTTTTGGTCTAATTATCTGGCTGGATGCTTCTTTGCTTCTTTGTGGATGTATCTAGTATGTTCTGTTGCCTGGTGCACCTAGGATACATACCTTGCCCTTTAGTACAGGAGTGAGGAAATTGTGCCCCCAAGGCCATTTGAGACCCCCAGGGCCCCTGCCCCCTAAAAAAGTTAGAAAAAATACTCAGAAGAAAAGAGACATGGGGACACTTTGGTCATGGTCCTCCTCCCTTGTACCTGGCTCTTTTATTATTATTTTTTCCATACCAGAAGTCTCTCCTGGGACTAAAGTATCTTTGGAGGGTTAAAATATGGTAAAATGACCCCATGTCCTCTAGAGGAAGTAGGGTAGAGGGCAACATTTAATTTTTTTTTAATGGTTTAAAAAGGCTTATTAATTGTGACCCTGTGGAGTCCAATGAGGGGCCTATGTAGCCTCTGGACTAAAGATAGTTGCCCAACACTTCTTTTTTATTTTGTTGTGGTTATCATTTCCTTAGAAGGGTCTGAACCAGAAAAATGATTATTTTTTTTTATGCATTTGTTCAGAGCTCATAGGACCCTCTCTGCTTACTCATTATCTCCTCCTGTGTCTCTGTGGTCTCTGTGTGCTGCAGTAGAACCAGTCACCTTGAATGGCAAATACAGGACTGTCTTGTGGTTGTTCTGCAATGTACAGAAGCCATTTCCTTATCCTTAATGCTCTCCTGTCAGTTTTGTTAATGTGCAGAAAGAGCAGCCTGGGACAACAGGTGGGGATGTGGGAGAAAAGTACTTTTAAAGATACTATAATTGGGTAATAGATTTAGGGAACTGCTGATGGTACCTGGAACAAACTACAGCAGAAGAGATAAGGTCATTATTTCCAGGTGACTTTATTCTGTGTGTGTGCAATTTGTATTTTCATTCTGTTTCAAAAACTGTATAAACATGTGGCCTTGGGAAATGCTTTGTACAACCAGAATGGTCTTGATGGTGTCCTAGTAATTATTACTATCCTGTATTATTCTGTGGACTTAAAAACATAGTTAAATTATATGTTAATGGTATTGTGTGTATGTATGTACCTTCAAGTCACCTGTTAACTTGTAGCAACCCCATGAATTTCATTGGGGTTTGTTAGGGAAGGACTATTCAGAGGTGGTTTTGCCAGTTCCTTCCTATGGAATAGAACCTATAGCATCTGGTACTTGTTGGCCATCTCCCTCCCATCCAAGTACTGACCAGGGCTGACCCTGCCTAGCTTCCATTATCAGATAGTCTCTGGTGCCTTGAAGGTATTTAGGTTTTATTGCATAGTAAGTGACTTTGTTACAAATCTAATGTGTGCTCATAAGAGCGGTAGCAAATAAAAGGATCATGAAGTATGAATGAAATTAGATGTTGCTGGCATGGAATGGTAATAGCTCTGCTTCATGAGAGGCAGAGAAATAAGTAAGCTGCTACAGTTTTGTTGTATCCTGAAAGACTCATACTGTTTTTCAGTAGTTGATAAATATCTTTGCTGTCTGAACACTGCCAAAGATCAAGAGAAGTTATTAGGGCACTGTGGTATGGTACATCATACTTGAGACTTCTGTTCTGTGCCTAATGTATTGACTTTCAAATAACTTTTCATCTGTTCATCATTATTTCCTGTTCTAAAATTCTTATTCAGCATTAAGACTGGATAGTAGGGCTGAAAGATTTATATCTTGATATATGGAGCAGCAGAATTATCCTAGTGGATAATGAATAGGTTTGCTATCTTCTAGTACAACTCTGATTCCAAGATATGTTTCTAAAAATTCACCTTAATGAATTTTATTCATTCATATTATAAGAATACTGAGAAACAGAGATCCAGAGATTTCAATATACAAACCGTGGAGATGAAAGTGGCCAGCAAATATCATTGTGGTTCCGCTACATATTACTGGCTTTCTTGGCTCTGAGTAGGACAGATAATATTGTACAAAGGTCAGACTGCTGCATTAACCATGCATCCCATGCTGCCCTTTCTGTTGTTGATCAAATTACTCCAGTTTGGAAACCATGTTCTATGTAAAATCTGGCTCAAAAATCATCTTAGCTAAAGTAACAGAATTCCAAAGGAAATAACCCTTGTTAAAACTACAAGGAGGAGCCATTTTAAAACTGGAGAAACCAATTCAGTGAATGTTGTCAGTTGGCATTGTGAAAGGGGTTCTGCTTGGCATATTGGGATGTATGTGATCTTTAGGGGAGCATTCTCCTGTACTCTTCAAAGTTAAGAATTTTCTTTGGGGTGACATAAATGATTATACCATGAAGCTCCTAATATGGTGCTTAAAGGCTTAGCCAAAACAAGTAGTTACTCTGTCTTCATAATACGATGCTTCTCCTTTCTTGCAGCCTCTGTTAGCACCCTTTGACATGAATGGGCAGTTCACACCTCAGAGCTATTCTTCCAGGCTCTCTGCAAGCTCAGGCAGACATCGCTGCATTGGTTGCACTTTGGTCACGTTCTTGAAGGTTTTCTTCACAAGTATAGAGACTTCTTAATATGAAAGCTGAGACTCTCGCGAGCAATTGAGTGGCCTGCCCCCACCACCCAGCATCCTAGTCTTTTGTTCCCCCTGCACCCTCATACTGTGGGGAGACGCTGCTCTAGGGGGAGACACTGAGTTACCCATGATCACCTCTAGCAGCAGGTACAGTGGCAATTTTGGCGAAGGCTGTTGAGCCGCTTGGTGACAGAATTTGTGCTGTATGCAGTTGCCGAAGCCCTGAGTGGAGGTCTGAGGTCTCAAAGGAGAGAGGTAGGTGAGACAGAGACCCTTCCTCCCACTCAGATGATACATCTAGCTGGTGGTGAAGGAACCCTATTTAGCTTGGATGGCAGGGGAGATGTCACCCTTGGCTGAATGGATGTCCCTCCCTTGCAGTATGGTGTGGTCAGAGCAGAGCTGTTCTCTCTTGCAGGGGGGCATCTCTGTGGCACACAACTGCTTAAAGCATGCGAGCATATGAACAAGCTGCTGCATTCATCCAGTGCCATCTGCCATTCTAGGGACTGTATCCCATCCTTAAAGGAGATGCGGGTGTTTCATGTCACTGCAGCAAGCATTCCAAAGGGCTGAGATGAGGTGAACAGAGGGTAACTGTTGTGTGGAGCAGCTGATACCCTCTACATAACGTGGAGTCTTCTCCAGATCCCTAAGAGATTAGTGTTTTTCTTGGTCAGGAAGGGGGATCCCATGCACAAGTGCTTGGTCTCACCTTCCTCCTCCTCAGACACAGGAGCTGTTCACAGGCTGAAGGTGGTTCCCACTGACAGGTGGCTGGTTGATACAGTTTGTGACTATGAAATATACCATGTTCTCTTCCAGGACCCACAACAACCTGTATACCCCAGAGATGGTGGCTAAATTGGGGGAAAACTTCGCAAAAGCCTTAGACATGCTGGAAGTAGAAAAGAATGCCATTTTAGGTCAGTACCTATTTCTGTTCACAGTATGTTAGCAATCATGTTATTTATTCTCGGGATGGCACAGAGGATCAATCCACAAGGACTGGGTTAATCCCGCTTGCAAACCTGATTATGCAGGAGTCCAAAGTTCTGTTTCTGTTAAGTTTGTTAGAACCCCTTTCATCCTCCGGCAGTTTTTATTTTTCTGCCCTGCTGACCTTATGCAGCTTCACCCTCCTCTGGTTTAGATAAGTTTAAAAACAAAATATATTACTTAGACAGAGCAGATTTTAAATAGCAATAGATAGACAAATAAGTTATCTTTCTAATCTACTGCTCAGTGAAGATAGAATCCGTCCTTCTTGCGAGGGGAGCAAGGGGAAAAAGTAGACAAAACTCAGAAGAGATGAGGAAGGCAGAGTTACGAAAAATATTTCAACGTTCCAGCGAGAGCAAAACAGAAGACATATGACATCTGGAAGAGGTCTCAGAGACCCATGACTCCAAAAAAGAAAACAAGAAGCTTGGTGGACTGCCAGCTCAACATAATAAACAAGGCAAGAAAGGAGCACAAACCTCAGAGAAACTGACTGCGGTAGCGCCCTACCCTCTGAAGGAGAAACGGCCAGAAAAAATGAAGGAGCAGGCTGAGGTGGTGGCAAAGCCTCCAAAACAGTCCAAGCCACTGGCACAAGTAATTACTGCTTGGTCTAGCCAGGGAAAGAATGCAGCAGGAACAGCATATCCTCCCAAGATTAGCTCCAAGCACCATCTTGGAGATGGAGAGAGAAAGCTCCACAGTCGCTGGCCACGGGAAGAACACTGCGGAAGCAGCAGAGACTCCTGAAATAATCTCTGACCCATTCCTGAGGGGGTGAGAGGAAGCACACTGCAGAAGCAGCAAAAATGCCCTCTGTGAGTCCCGGCCACCATTTTGTTTCAGGGGAAGCAAAGCAAAGGGGCGAAGACATAACATCATGTGATTCCCACATGGAAAGCAATTTGTTCTGTGAAAAGCCTATAGAGGCAGCACATAGAGGCATTTATACAGAGGAGGAAATTGGAGAAGGCAACATGTCATACAATCCATCCTTATATTGCTCAAAGGAATTTATTGTTTATTTAAAGTATATGTTTAAGGATGCTTCAGACATAAATGAAACAGTAACCACTAAGCATTAAGGAGAATTCCCCAAGTTGTTCCAGGGAAGTTCAAGTCCACAGCACTCACCTAGTGAGAAAAAGGAATTGACTTCATTACTGCAGAATATATCGGACATAATGAAATACATTGTAGGAAATAAATTACACAGTTTCAAACAGAGTTATAATGCCTATCCTCAAGAGGATAGAGGTATACCTGATACACAATGTAATTCACAGCTACAAAATGAAATGCAAGGCAACATTATCAGTTCAAAATACTCAAGTACACCAAGACATATGACCTCTAACAATGGTATGCAGGATGCAGTATTAATTACACAGAATAATGGAAGGGCATATTCAACAAGCAATCTCTGCCAGGAACAAAAAACAGTTCTAGTAAAAAGGAGATGTGACGGAAATCCATGTGCACACACAATTGACGCAAAGAAAAGGAGAATAGAGGTCCAAGAGTTTGAATGAATAATAGAAATTACAAAACCAGAAAAGTGTTCTAGGAAAGTTAAGCATCTAGAGGATATTACTGGCTCAGATGTAGAATTAGATTACGCATAGACACAACATGACGAGAAGGAGGAAATGGAAATGGAACATCACAGTTCTGATGAGGAAGAAAATAAGGAGGAATACACTAATAGATTGTTTCCAACAGATGCATTCAAAAAGTTATTGAAAAGGGTTTTAAATACTTTAGGATTAACATCTTCAGAAAGTGATTGCTACCCTGAAGAGGTTATAGGTAAAGACAGTAAGTTAGCATCAGTTCTAAGGAGATAAGGACTTCAGCTGATGGACATTCCCTTCCCAGGGCTGTTTAGAGACTCCATTGAAACAGAATGGAATGCTTCCTTAAACTCAAAAGAGATTCAAAGGGTACTTTTCAGAAGTTGTATTCATTCGTGGATAAGGAGATGGAGTTGCTAAAAGTCCCCCTGGTGGATGGCTGGGTGGCACCACTCATTTTTGGAGCTCTTTTATCTCAGGAAGGCAACACGTCCCTTAAGGACATTGATGAAAAGAGGGCCAACTCATTATTGAAGAAGGCACATGATGCATCAGCTTCAGTAATCAAATCTTCTGTAGCTGCATCAATTTTTGCCTGGGCAGGATTGATGTGAATTTAGGGAATTTTGGGTGCTCAGGAGCTCAGTTGGTAAGCATTAATTAAAACACTAGAGAGGCTCTCAAAAAAGTTCTCCAATATGTAGCAGATGTCGTGCACGATTCAGCAGCGTTTGCAGCTCGAAATATTAATGCTGTCACAATAGCAAGGAAATCCCTGTGGCTATGACACTGGGAAGCTGATACTAAATCAAGGAATAATTTGGCACAAGTTCCCTTCAAGGGACAACTTTTATTTGGGGAACAAGCATTACAAAAAGTTCTGATTGAAGGGAAACAGAAAAAGCAGTGGTGCCAACTTTACAACACAAGAAAAGTGACCCAAGATTCTACAGAAACAATACTCCTTTCAAAATACAAGAGTTCCACGAAGACCAGAATACTGGCCACAAAAACAAAATTGGTTCCGAATCAAAAATCAATCAGTCAGACCAAGAGGGTTCATTAGGCCAGGACAAGGTCAAGGAGAGAGTGGAGGTGCTCCGCCAAGATGGGGGAAACCTCAGTACTGATAAACGTCAGATTCCAGTGGGAGCATCTTAATGAAACACGTAATATCAGACGGATGGGTACATCGAGTAGTCACTTGGGCACAAAAATAAACACACAAGTCTGATGATTTCAATCGAAAGAATGAAGTTGAAATCCAAAATAAAACAGCTGAGAGAATGGACTCATGCAGATGTCATGCACTTACCAAAAATAATGGGAATATTAGTCTCAACAATTCAATTAGTGCCATGGGGCAGGTTTCATACCAGGATTCTTCAACGAGCCCTAGCCCTACATCAAAGAGCAATTGGTTGCAACAAACATTACTTAATACCATTGCCAACAGCATTAAAACAGGAATTGCGTTGGTGGCTGAAGTTTAACCCTTGGAGTCCCTCTAGTAAAGAGAGACATAGTGCACATTACTACAGATGCAAGCCCCCCAGGGTGCAGAGCGCATTGTGGAGTGAGAATGGTTCAGGGAGTATGGAACATCACAAAGCTCACAATATAAACTACTTGGAAATGAAGGCAGTGAGACTGGCACTACACCATTTCTCACTTCAATAAGAGGCCATCACATTGAAGTCTGGATGGACAATATGATAGTGCGGGCATATATTCACAACCAAGGCAGATTGCGATCCATTCCACTGATGGAGGAATCAAAGAAACTCCTAATGTGAGCAGAGAAAAATGTGAAATTCTTATCAGCAATCTATCCAAAAGGAAAGCTGAATGTTCAAGTGGACCATCTCAGCAGGCATCAAGTGCTTCCGGGAGAGTGGTCTCTAAATTGGTCCATGTTCCATCAGTTAAACGAAGCATTGGGACCATTTCAAGTAGATCTATTTGCAAGTGCAAAAAATTGCAAATTAAACCGGTACTTTTCAGTAGATGGAAGCAACAGTGCAGAGGGTTTTGATTCACTACAACACAACATGACCACCAGGATATCATTATGCCTTCCCACCAATACAGATATTGCAGTGAGTATTATTAAAAATTCAAAGCAGAAAGGCTTCTGTAATTTTGATAGCACCATTTTGGCCAAGGAGACCATGGGTCCCATTGCTAGTGGAGTTGTCAGTGGGCAAATCATGGAAGCTACCACTAAGGGAGGACTTATTAACTCAGGGTCCTGTGAACCATCGAGATCTGGCCTGGCTGTCTTTGACTGCATGAAAGGAGGTCCTTAGAGAGGAATGGCTACTCAAGTAACGTGGTCGATGCTATTTTGGCATCACGTAGGGCATCTACGCAAGAAAGTTATAAGAGATCATGGTCAGTGTTTGTCAGTGTGACACAAAACAGGTGCAAATGACTTCTGTACATATACAGGATGTTTTACTGTTTCTGCAGGAAGGCATCGATAAAGGTCTACATCCAAATACCCTGATGAGACAGATGTTAGCATTGTCAGTGGACAGTAAGCCGTTGCCAGCACATCTGCATGTGAAGTGTTTCCTAAGAGGGGCAAATTTGACAACGCATCCCACAATTCACCGGTTTCCAACTTGGGATCTTAACCTGCTTCTGAATAGGCTCACCAAAACTCCTTTTGAACCACTGAAGGAGGCCTCTCTTCATTTGCTGTCTTGCAAGGTGGCATTCCTTGTGGCCATTACATCGGCAAGGAGGGTCTTGGAGTTGGTCAGCCTTATCAGGGAATAACAACCTGTGCAAGCTTGAAGAAAGCAGATTATTATTGCTATTAGATCCTACTGTCTTACCTAACTGTGTTCCAAGACAGGGCAAGACTGATCCTATTTACAGTCGTCCCTTCACATTCGCGGGGGTTAGGTTCCCCAGACCCCCGCGAATGTTAAAATTCTGCAAATAATGACTGCCCTCCCCCTCCCCTGCCAAAGCGACCACGGGGCCTCTGGAGGCCCCATAGTCACTTTCCCTGGACTCCCCACTCCCTTCCAAGGCCTTCACGGGGCCTCCAGAGACCCTCTCGAGACACCGTGGATGCCTCCCCAGCCCTCCCCCTCCCTCCCAAAGCCTTCACGGGGCCTCCGGAGAGTCTCCGGAGGCCCAGTGCAGGCCTCCCTGGGCCTCCCCCCTCTCACCCCAGCCCTTCTAAGGTTCCGTGAAGGCCTCCCCGGGCCTCCCCCCTCCCACCCCAGGCCTTCACAGGGCCTTCAGGAGACCCCTTGTCGTGGTTTTGGGAGGGCAGGGGGGCCCTCCCAAAACCACGAATATTCAAAACCGCGAATGCTAAGTTCGTGAATGTGGAGGGGCAACTGTACTTGCCAGATTTCTGCCCAAACCCAGTGCAACAGCTGGAGAAGCAGCGGCATACCCTAGATGTAAAAAGGGCAGTAAAGATATATATGAAAAGAACAAAGCAACTCAGACATACAGAAGCCATGTTTGTTTCATTTAACCCTAGATCTTTAGGGCAAAGAGCTTCTAAAACAGTTATAGTGCATTGGATAAAATCCTGCATTTTCGTGTGTTACGATTTTGAGAACAAATCACGGCCTCTGTCAGTTTAGCTTCATTCCACAAGGTCAATCTCTACATCCATGCCTTACTGGGTTTCCTCGTCACTTCAAGAAATATGCGATGCAGTGGGCTGGTCTGAACTGTCTACTTTCATAAAGCATTACAAACTAGACAAGAACAAGTCAGCACAAGCATCATTTGGTAGGAAGGTGCTTCAGTCTGTCTTGTCATTGAATGTATGGAGGAATTCACCCGATGTGGGAAAGCTTGGGCACGTCCCAGTCCTTGTGGATTGATCATCCGTGCCATACTGAATAAGAGACATTGTACTTATTGAGAATAATCATTCTGGGATGGCAGGAGGAACAATCCACCCCCGCCCGAAAATGTCAATGAGACACATATCAATGAGACAGATGTAGCAACATACAGGACAAGACAGGGCTACATAACAAAACTGTCGGAGGAGGAGAGGGGTCCTAATGAACTTAACAGAAGAACTTTAGACTCTTGCATACTCGGGTTGGCACGTGGGATTAACCCAGTCCTGGTGGATTGTTCCTCCTGCCATCCCAGAATGACTATTCTCAGCAAGTACAGTGTCTCAATCTCTGTAGTTGCTGTGAACTTTTAATAATGCAGAAGCTGTTTCACCAACTGTATTCAAAATGCAATCAAAAGCTGTGTTTTCCTAGATTACTGAGAGCCAGAGGTAGGCCTTCTTGGGCAGATGCCAGAGCTTTGCACTCACGCTTTTTCCTTTGCAGAGGTTATAAAACTTACATTTTAGACCACAACTCCAGAATCCCTAAATCAGTGTGACCACTGCAACTTTTTCAAATTAAATTTCCAAGCTCTGCTCCTATCTTCTGTTTTGATTGATAGGAAGTATAGTCCATACCAACCTGTTTCCCAATTACAAGATATTTTGACCAGTTCTCTGTTGGAGCTGACGCAACTTTTATTTTTTGCAAGTCTACCCCCCTCTCCCAATGTCATGGTTTCTTTCTAGAAACTTATTCCATTCTGGCTGGGAAGCGTGTGTGCCTGCTGTTCCCCTTTTCTTTTTCTAATCTTACAGTTAAGAACCATCCATATTGACTTAGCTGCACTTGAGGAGATGTACAGATTGACTTAAAGTCTATGTAAGAAGTGTTAAAGAATTACTCAGCTACATCTATATAGATAAAATTCTCTTGGGTATGTTGCCTTTCCCAGTGTGCTGACTGGCTGCACAGGAAGCACACCCAACCTACACCCAACCAATCACCACCCACGTGCAAATTCCCTCTCCACATCACAATCCACTCAGTCTGCATCACCACCTCACAAGGGCCTCTCTCTCCTCTCCCTCCCTCAGCCACTCATCAGTCACGAGCTGTGATGAGATCCAGGCAGTCAACTGGTAGCAGCGGCAGGATGCTGCTGCTGCCACTCAGCCAGAGCCAAGCAGTCAACTGGAAGTGGCTGCGACAGAGTAACAGAGCGAGTCACCCTCAGCAATTCTAGGAAAAGTGTGGAATGCTGAGAAGGTGGATGAGTAATTTAAACCCACAGGCTTACCTTACAGGGTTGTCGTGAGGTCTACCAGACGTTTTGGGGGGAGTTGTTTAACAGCATATGGTACGCTGGGACCAGCTAGTATTTTCAAACAGTCCAACCTTTGTTTACATAGTGACATGAAAAACAGATTACTGGCAAAAGAAATAGGCATATGTTTGCATTGTTAAAGGCCATTATTATAGTCAACAATGAGTGCAACTGATAAGATAACTGACAAAAATATAAATGTATGTTATTCATGTCAGAGCAAAACAAATTAGACCAGTCTTTGATTTACTCTTTAATACCTGTTCTTCTGTAGAATTACTGCCCACAGCTAAGGCACTGGAAGTCAAGATGAGTTGATGAAGGTGCTTGCTGCCTCTTTTGCTTTTAATGATTCCACCCCAAGCATCTTGGAGGGATGAACTCTTTCAGAGATATGAACGAAACCTTCCATATATAATCATAGTTAGTATAACTTCCTAGTTAGTACTCAACCTTGTCTGTTGGCAAAATACCTTATTAGGGAATGTCATCCACATCCTTCAGCACATAAACTATGCCAGCACCTGGTCCTAGGCCATTTTCTAGGAAAAAAGCCTCTCTTGGTGCTAAAATGGCCTGGAGATGGCCAAAAGTGTGAAGAAATTGCCTCTGGAACATTTCTCCAGAAGCAAATAAATTTTTAAAAATGAGAGGTGCAGCCCTCCAAGGTCCCTTCAGGGGCTAATAGAACTCCTAATCTCCAATAGTTACCAGCCCCTAGAATAGAATGGTGTACTTAAGCAGGGCTGAGGAACCTGAGGACCTCTGTATGTTGAGGAACCACTACTCCCATCATTTTGCATCATTGGCCAGCCTTCTAGGGCTGGTGAGAAGTGGTATCTGACTACAGTTGAAGAATGACTAGTCCTCCAGCCATACTTTCTTCTTGCCCCCACTAGCATCACTCCCCCCTCTGCCTTTTAGCTTTTAAAAATAGGACAGATCTTCACAAGCTATCTATCTCAAGTCACAGACCCACCAGGTTTTTTCCCCCTAGTGCGCCAAGGACAAGGACCAGTGTGCTATATCATGGTATTCACATAGGGTTGTTTTTTAAAAAAAAAATGCCACAGGCCAGCAGCCACTGGGTCTAGGACCACAACCTTGAGTAGCACTGGTCTAGGACAGCTTTCCCCAGCATGGTGCCTTCCAGATATTGTGGAGTTCAGCTCCCAGATACCTCAGCCAGCATTACTATAGATGATGGGAGGTGGTCTCAGACATCTAGAGGGCACTGGGTTGGGAAAGTAGGCTCTAAGCCAGGCTATCCTGAATGGCTGTTTGTTTTTTTGTGGCCCATAAACATATCCAAACAGTTTCATTATAGGATTCGTACTAATGACTGGCTCACCTATTAACAGGTTGATTTGCCTCTGGAGATGAGTCTCTTCACCAATAGCATTTCTTTCTTCATAGGCCTTCCTCAGCCTCTGCTAGAACTTTATGACTCTCCTGTTTACAAAACAGTGCTAGAAAGGATGCAGGGGTTTTTCTGTAACCTGTTCGACAACTGGTAAGTATTTCAGTGATTTTCCATACAGCTACAATGCTTTGCAGCTACCTTAATAGCCTGGACACATTTTGTTTTAAAGGCTACTGTAATATACAAAAAACAGAGAAGTTAACAGAGTGTGAGTTTTCATACATCTTCACTACTACAGTCTTCTCCATTGGAGTTCTTTTCTCGTGAATCATAGAGTTAGAAGAGACCACAAGGGCCATCCAGTTCAACCCACCACCATCATGGATGCCTGCTTCATTAGCTAAGCTTGAAGAGATGTCTGTTATAAATTTTCCTTGCTTAGGCTTTCTGATGGTTTTTACAATGTATTCAAGTTGCTTCCATTAATGCTTCTATCTATAATGAGCATCTATTTAGAATTGTATAGATTCCAGAGTTAGTTGCTTCTCTTAACTTTATAAGTTGTGAAACGTTTAAAAAACAATAAGAGAAAGGAACAGTAAGAATGATAAGAGAATAATTAAAGAATTTGATCTGAGAAACACAATGATATGAAAAGTGCAGCGACATATAGCTTGGAAATTAAACTGAGGGGGGGGCCTCAGGAGCGACTGTTTTTAATATTTAAAGAATGTTAGACTTAGAACTCCTGCTATGTGGGCTGATGTCTGGGACCAACCCAATCATGTGGATTGTTCCAGTGGGCCATCCAGAGAATTCATTGCTTCTCAGGGTTGAGAAGAAATAACAAATTCTTGTTTGTAGGTGATAATTCAAAGAGGGAAATACTATACCTACCTTTCTGGCAAAAGGAAGTATTTCTTCAGAGTGGATAAATTTGCTTTTGTAAGCTGTGCTTATAGCTCCTACAAGCTTGGATGCCTTTAAATGCAATTCAGTAAATTCATGAAAGATAAGTTGGCTGTTGAGTCACTATATTTTGCCTTCTAGTGCTAGAAGCAGCATGCCTCTGTATGCTAGCTTGTGGTGAACAAGAGGGAAAGGGTGCTATTAACCTCATGTGTTGTGGAATTCTTATAGGCATCTGGTTGTCCACTACAGGAAACAGGATGCTAGACCAGAAAGGCCCTTCATTTGGTCCAGTTAGGGCTATTCTGGTTACTTATATTTAGTTTAGATATATTCCATATATTTAGTTTAGGTAATTGATCTTGCAAGTTATAGTAATGGCCACTAGCTTTCAGAAAGAACATAAAAGGTTGCTGAATAATAATTAGCTGTGATTGTAAAAGGACTCTTCACATATCGTACAGAGGTAATATAAGTAGTTATGAAATACTGGAGATAAATGTAAGATAGCTTTCAGCATCATGTCATGCTTGTCAACTTTCAGGGATATTTGACTGATCACTGTTGGTGACAGAAAACTAGGCTGGATTGACTTGGTCTGATCCAACACAGCAGTCCTTCTTTGCATAAATTGAGAAGTAAACACACACCTCCTCATACAGCAGAGTGTCTTCCAACTTCCATATGTGTTATTAATTTATTCAGACTGAACCATGCATTTTGAATTGCAGTTTCCATATTCTGGGGAGTGCTGGCTCATCAATGCAGCAGGATTTTTACAACGCTGAGGGTCTAGCAACTGAGCTACTCAGCTCTGCCTTTATCAATCTTGACAATATCCCTGACTACAGACTCCGTCCTATGCTTCGTATCCTTTGCTTACTGTTTACTGATTGGTTCTTCTTCCAAAATTGCTTTGGCTTCCTTATAGTGCCTCATCAATCAATGAAACAAGCAGAGAATATCTACCTAGTTAACACAGATACTTTTATAACTGTCCTTGTATACCATGGATTCTGGACTACTCAGAAAAATAAAAGGTAAATATGATCTTCAGAATTACAAGGGAGAGTAAGGAAGGACTATTTCTGCTAGTATTTCACAAAAATCTCAGTGGGAAAAGCTCTGTCCTTCAAAGTGCTGGATGTGGCCCATAATGCCTTATATAGCTCCAGTTCCAGGTTATCTGAGTGACCATATTCTCCCATAAGAATCTGTCCAGGTTTTGAGATCTCCAGGGGAGGCCCCTTTCTCCTCTGGTTAGCAATCAACATATTTTGCTGTCCTGATTAGTTTTCTGGCCATGGGAATTTTGTCTAAAATTTAGCAGCCTTATAGGGGTACAAAGCTTCGATTTAGGAGCTAGCAGAGGGAGAAAGAGCTGAAAAAAATGGTTCTGCAGCTTCCTGCATGTACCTTGCTCTGAAATTTCTGGTAGTCTGCTCTGCTGGTCTGTTTTTCATTAAAGGAGATCTGTATATCACGCAATAGATTTGCAGTGAGGAAATGCTGAGGCCACTATATGCTATGTAACTTCTTTAACTAGTTCCATACAGGTATATTTGTGAAACCATTAGTCCTCTCCTGTCCATCGGAACACTATGAGTCTCTCATCTGTCCTATACTTGGACCACTCTTCACCTACTTACAAATGGTAAAAAAATTGGGGTGGGGATGGAAGGGAGGACTGGAAGACTTGTATCATTAGCTATTAATATAGCAGAACAGTTAAGCCAGGATTTGTTTACCAAATCATACATTTTGGGTTAAAAGCATTAAACTTGCTATGGACATGGAGTAATAACAGCTAAACATTTCCTTACAGGGATCCCCTTGCTACAGTCTGGCCACTATATTTTGGGCATAGTTTGCAAAAGTTAAGGCCCTGAAGTATGTATGTAAAGGAAAGAAAGAAAATAAGTGTTCTTAGTGACCAGTGACTTCATAGACCAAGTGTACTTAATTGGTAAAATAGTTTTTAATCATATTGTTTTGAAATAGTGTTTAATTCATGATGCAGCCAGCCAGAAGGAACCCAAAAACCCCCATGTAAAGAGATGGGGCAGAGGAACTGTGCCATATCACCTCCTTACATCTATTCCTATTTAGGCAGAATAAGCACATCCCCAGGAGGCCTTGATAATTTCATTTGTGTTATGCTGCTGATGCTTTTTTTCTTTCTGTCAGAGGCTGTGCCAGAAATGGCAGGTTATCAACCAGAGAAGTTTGCTTTGGTAAGTATGATGGCTTAAACAAGATGGAGAAGGCTGCTGCTACTGTATTGCTAATAATAGTAATAGTAATAGCAGCAGCGGTTGTTAGTTTATATTGTACCTTTTCCCCACAACTGGATCTCAAGGCAGCTTTCAACACTTAAAACAAGTATAAATGATAATACTAGTTGCTATAAACATCAATTTGCTGTTTGCCCTTTACTTCTTACATGGAGAAACTTCTCTTGAAGAGCTGAAGCCATACCAGCAACACAGTAACAATAGTAACCCATCCAGGATAAAAGACAGAGTCAAGTTAAAAGTTTTTCCGCTGGCACTCAAACAGTAGGACATTAAGCAACCTTCCTTGAGGAGAGCATTCCAAAAACAATACCCAGCCTAAAGAGGCCCTTTCCCTAATCATGTTCTGCCTAACTTCTGTTGGCATCTGAAGAAGGGCCTTAAGAGACTATCGTAACTGTCAGGCAGATTAATTTGAGAGCAAGCAGTCTTTTTAGATACCCGGTTTGCAAGTCATTCAGGGCTTTAAAGAGTAGGAACAACACACTCAATTATTCTTGAAAACAGGCCAGAAGCCAGTTGAATTGTTACAGGGCTGGAGAGACTTGTCTTACTTGGTCCCAGTCAACAGCCTAGCAACTATATTTTAGACAAATTTTCTGAGTAGCGTTCAAAGGTAGCTCCACATATAAAACACTGAAACAAACTTAGATGTTAAAGAGAACAGATTCTCTCTACCAAAAAAAGATTGCATCTGCCACACTAGTGTAAGTTGGTGAACAGGCTTTGTGCCATAGATGTCACCTTAAGAATCTAAAATAAGGCTGAATCTAATAGTGCCTCCTAAGGTGTGAAGCTGATCCTGAACAGAACAGGCTGAACATCACTACACAGCTCAAACTACTAATGATGGCACCTCCATCTTGGTGGCATTTAGCAACATATGTTCCTCAGATCTACGTTGCTATCCTAAGCTCTATCTCCATATTGTTCAACAGTGATGAGGACACAGCAGATGACAACCCAGAGTCCCAAGAGATGTTGGAGGAACAGTTGGTTAGGCTGCTCACTCGAGAAGTCATGGATCTAATTGGTGAGTTAGTATGAAAACCTTTGGACCATCTGTGTGTCGCAGGGTAGAACTGTCACTAGGATGGTGTTTATACTGAGATTGTAGGTTCATAGTGCTTTCTGGGGCTCACCCATACTTTGGGTGGTCTTAACCTTTGTTTTCATGCTCCCAGAATACCTTTTTGTGAAGACTTTCCTTTCCAAATTGTCAGGCTTTTCTGTCCCAGTGCCCAAATTATGGTGATAACTTTAGATCTAAATGCAGCCTAAATTAATTAAAACTAGTGTTTCTCTGAAGATTATGATTTTCTCAACACCTTCTTTGCTTTGGTCTTCACCCTAAAGGAAAACAGTGTTCAACCTTGGGGAAATGGGGCAGATGATATAGTACGAGAAATGCAGCACATAAGTAAAGAGGTAGTACAGGAATTACCTGGCTACGCTAAATGAATTCAAGTCTCCAGGCCCAGATGAACTACATCCAAGGGTATTAAAAGAGTCAGCAGAAATACTCTCAGAACCACTGGCAGTAACCTTTAAGAATTCCTAGAGAACAGGAAGAATCCCAGCAGACTGGAAGAGAGCAAATGCTGTCCCCATAGTCAAAAGCGGGCAGGGAAGAAGACTCAAATAATTATTGCCTAGTCACTCTGACATCAATACCAGGAATGATTCTTGAACAGATCATTAAACACACAGTCTGTAAGCACTTAGAAAGAAATACGGTGATCACGAAAAGTCAACATGGATTTCTCAAAAACAGTCATGCCAGACTAATTTTATCACTTTTTTTGATAGGGTTACAAGCTTGGTAGATTAAGGGAATGATGTGGATGTAGCATATCTTGATTTCAGTAAGGCCTTTGACAAAGTCCCCCATGATATTCTTGCAAGCAGGCTAGTAAAGTGTAGGCTAGGGAAAGCGACTGTTAGGTAGATTTATAATTGGTTGACTGACCGAACCCAAAGAGTAGTAACCAATGGCTCCTCTTTATCTTGGAGAGAAGTGACTAGTGGGGTGCCACAGGGTTCTGTCCTGGGCCCAGTGCTATTCAACATCTTTATCAATAATAATAATAATAAAATTTATTTCTATCCCACCCCTCTGTATTCGGCTTACAGCATAAAAATTCCATAATTACAATAGTACCCTAACCCACCCACCCCTTAAAACAATATTAAATCAAAAATATTAAAAACATACAATAATTAAAAAGAAAAATGACTTGGATGAGGCAATAGAGGGCATTCTTACCAAGTTTACAGATTACACCAAATTAGGAGGGGTAGCTAATACCCCAGAGGACAGGATCAGAATTTAAAATGACCATAACAGATTAGTAAGCAGGGCCAAAACTACTAAAATGAATTTCAACAGGGAGAAATGTAGGATACTACACTTGGGCAGTAAAATAAAATGCACAGATATAGGATGGGTGACACCTGGTTTGACAGCAGTACATGTGAAAGGGATCTAGGTATCTTAGTGGACCACAAGCTGAACATGAATCAACAGTTTGATGCAGTAGCTAAAAAAGCCAATGCAATTCTAGGCTGCATCAATAGGAGTACAGTGTCTGTAGTATCGAGGGACGTAATCTCTCTCTCTCTGGCTTTTCTTCACAAACGAAGATTCAGAAAGGACTCATCCCGTGCTTTCTGCAAGCGTGCTGATGACTAAAAAGGCCAATCCGAGATAAACATGTCCGGTTGCAGAAAGCACAGCAGAAGGTCTCCTTGGGTGATGATTCCGGCTTGTGATTCTTTCTGCATTGTTGTTTCTCTTCAAGACTTGTTCGGCGTGAGCTCCAAATAATGCTGCAGCATTGTGGATAGTGCGTCTCCAAGTCTCCCGATGTGAGGTCATGGCAGACCATTGTTGGTGATCAGTTTGGCTGAGCCTGAGATGTTATTTCAGGGAGTCCTTGTATCGCTTTTTTGGAGCACCCCTCTTATGCTGACCCATGGCCAGTTCACCGTAGAGTACTATTTTTGGGAGGTGATGGTCCTTCATCCTAGAAACATGCCCTGCCCAGCACAGCTGTGTTCTCAATATCATGGCCTCAATGCAGGTGATCCCTGCTTGCTCAAGGACAGTAACATTCATCACATAGTCAGTCCAGGTTATATTTATGATTCTGCATATACAGCGCTGATGAAAGCATTCAAGGAGTCGTAAGTGTTGGCGATAGGTGACCCATGTTTCAGACCCGTAAAGGAGAATAGACAGTACAATGGCTCTATACACACTGATTTTTGTGCTTTGCCTCAGGTGTTTGTTACTGCAGACTCTTTTGTAAAGTCTTCCAAATGCGCTATATGCCTTTGTTTAATTGAATGGTTAGTTTCTGGGTATAGAAATGCAAGGCTCATTAGTGTCTGTTTGGCTAACGGTTAGTTGATGGGCTGTTACCTGCTGGGAATCCCCCTGTCTCTGGGTGGAATTCTTTTGTAAGTGTTGAATTTTGATTCTATTGTATTTCAAAACTGGGAGCCAGATTTTGTTTACTTTTAAGGTTTCTTCTTTCCTGTTGAAGTTGTCCAGGTGTTTGTGGATTTCAGTAATTTTACAGCTGCAGTTTACCGCATACCATGCAGCTGTGGACAAGTTTACATAGGGACCACTAAACGCAGTGTGCAAACACAAATCAAGGAACATGAGAGACACTGCAGACTGGGCCATCCAGAAAAATCAGCAGTAGCAGAACATGTTATAAACCAACCTGGACACAAAATGCTATTTGAAAACACAGAAATTCTAGACCAGGCCAACAACTATCATGTCAGAATGCACACAGAAGCTATTGAAATACAATAGAATCAAAACTCAACACTTACACAAGAATTCCACCCAGGGACAGGGGGATTCCCGGCAGATAATGGCCCATCAACCAACCATTAGCCAAACAGATACTAATGAGCCTTGCATTTCTAGACCCAGAAACTAACCATTCAATTACACAAATTTACATATACTCCCCAAGAGTCACAGCATATAAACTCCACACACACTCCTACCCAACCATTATTTGAGGATGCCAGCCACAGAAGCAGGTGAAATGTCAGAAAGAAACTATTCCAGAACATGGTCTCACAGCCCGAAAAAACCCCAAGGAAAATCAATGTTTAAATATTTTAAGGGATGTCATATTGAGGATGGAGCAAGCTTTTTTTCTGCTGCTTCAGAGACTAGGACACAGAGCAACAGATTCAAACTACAGGGAAAGATTCCACCCAAGTGTTAGGAAGAACTTCCTGAGGATAAGAGCTGTTTGACAGTGGAATGCACTGCTTTGGAGTGTAGTGGAGTCTCCTTCTTTGTAGGTATTTTAAACAGAGGCTGGATGGCCATCTGTCAGTAGTGCTTTGATGGTGTTTTCCTGCATGGCAGGGGGTTGGAATGTGTGGCTCTTATGGTCTCTTCCAATTCTATGATTCTAGAAGTCGGCAAATGTAATCCAAATGTATATGTGACTTCTAGATTATATCCTGTGTCCTAAATGAGCAGATTGTTAATGGCTGACAAACTCCCCCAAATGCCTGGCAGTAGAAGAATATGAAGCATGTTTTGTGGCCCATTCTCTATTCACTCAGGTAGAAAGCAAATCCAGAGTCTTGGAGGCACCTATTGAGATATAAGCTCATGTCTAGAATGTAGCCCAGTGTCCTTTGACATTCTGCAACAAATACAAAGGGATTCCTTAGACAAATTGAAAGGCTTCTCAATGAGTATATTGTTAGAAAACCACATACCTAAATACCTTCCAATTTTGTCAGAATGTGGTCTTGGTCTTTACCACCCGGTTTTTCAGTCCTAGCCACATAAACAAGCAATAGCCTTAATTCTACGGTCTCCAGCATGTTTCACATCTGAACCTTGCTATCCTGGTGGTTCCTGAGTTGTCTTAAAAGGAATAATAATGTTCCATTTGAAACTGTTCTGCCACTTAGCACAAATGTGAGCATTGTACTTTCCCTCCAAATTTGTTTAGGTTCTCTTCTACTGAAATACTTTTCAAGCATTTCAAAGGAAGCATTAAGTAATGTAGTGCAGAGGAGCATATACGGTATCTCATTAAGTTTTCTCAGTGAATATTTCATGTCTTTTCCATTCTGATGTATTTGCAGCTGTCTGCTGTGTCTCAAAGAAAGGTGCAGAACAGAATAGTGCTGTTGCTGCAGATGGAGATGGTGAGTACATGGATTGTTTCTGTTTCACATTTAAGGATCTTAAATAGAGTTTGGCTATCCCTAGGCTTGGCATTTCAAAAATAGTATGAACACCTTTGGGTTTTCATGGTCCCACTTTATTTTATAACAGCAAGAATAATGGAAAGGCTAAAAATCAAGAGTTCAAGAAGATCCCAAGCAAGGAATACGTAGTCTGAACTCATGCACATTTGAGACATTATTGGTAAAATACTTCAGTCTGGAAAATGACTAAGCATTCTCTGCGAGGAGGAGCGAACAGGAATTCTTGATGTTGGGAAAGCCTACTACTGCCCAGCCAAAAGCAGGAAGTTGTGTCATGGTCACATGGAAATTTCAAGTTTCTTTGTTCTTCTCAACCATGCGGCCAGTTCAACTTCCTGTTTTCACCCAGTCCAGACACAGCAATTTCTCCTCCAAGAATTCCTCTCTGCTTCTCCTGAGTTGCCTATCTGTTTTTTCTTTACGCTCCTATCCTTTCCAATTTTTTGCCCGCTCTCTCTCTCTCTCTCTCTCTCTCTCTCTCTCTCTCTCTCGTAAAAACAAAACAAAACACAACCCTGTCCCCTTTCTGTCCTCATCCTCCTCCCCCCCTCCCCCGGGCAATGGCAAAAGGCTCAGGAAAGAATTCAGCTTCGAGCAAATCGAAACAAAAAGAGAAGAAGCCATCGGCAGATCCGGCTTCCCAGGGCTGCTCTAGAACTACGCCCAGGGTGCCGAGATCCCTATGGCCCGACAGTGTGCAGGCAGGCCACTCCTTGAGTGCGCCAAGCCAGTTGCCAAGGAAGGCAACGGGAAAGTCCGCCCTCAGCTGCTCCGAGAGCGTGCAAGACACATTGACCACTGGCCAACAGAGCCCCGAGCCGGAGCTCGCCAGGCAGTTACTGGCCAAACCACAACTCCAGGAGCCCTTGGCGGATGCCGGATGGGGGTTGGACAAGCAGCACAGAGGCTTTCTGCCTCCGGAGGTACAGGGTAACTGGGGCGGGGGGCTTGGCCTTGCCCATACCCAACTCCCGACCAGGGCTCCTTCCCATCACCACCCCTCACCAGCCCCAGCCCCAAGGAGTTCTGCTTGCCAGATGACTAGCTTACTGGCCTCTCACTCCATTCAGCGAGCGGGGAAGAGGAGAGGGCCTCGGTAGCCACGCAACAGCTGGGCACCATTGTGAGTCAGGCTGCTTCCCCACAGCGGCCTGGATCAGGGAGGGAGGACATTCTTAGGGTGGCCCTCCACCTCCTTTCCTCCACCCTCCTCCCAGGGGACGCGAACTGGCCATCGCCGCAGGGGATCCCATCAGCCATGGAGGCAGCATGGCGTGACTTCGATGGGGGAGCGGGATCCACTTCCTTACTTTTCCCCCACTCGGGAACTGCAGTGGCCACAGTGGTGGTGCAGCATGACTTTGACGGGGGGGGGGGTAGGATCTGTCCTCTCAAATCCCCTCCATGTGGGAGTCCCTTCGACTGCAGAGGCGGGGCAGTGCGGTGCGCTTTTGAGGTGGGTGAGGGTTCAGTCCCCTTGCTTCCCCCTCCTCACAGCAGCAGCAAGGAGCCGATCCGGTTTCACTGCCTCTGCAGCACCCGCTGCCCCAGCAGTTTCAGAAGCGACACAAACCGACCTCCCGGAACCACAACCGGGGCCATCATTGTGAGGCATTGGAGTCCCAGGGGGTCAGGCCATTCAATTCAGCCAAGCCGTTCAGACCACTGGGGTATTGTTGGCAGTTCAGGCAGACCCACCTTCTCAGGTTCGGGGTGCGTAGGCTCATCAGCCTGGTCGAGCATGCCACACGGTCCAAGCCTTCGAGGCCTCTACACAGACAGGTCCTTCAGGTCTGTTGGCGCGTCCTGATTCTTCCCCCCAGCCACAGCAGAAGCAGGCCGGAGGAAGAGAAAGGCAACCTCTCCGCTTCATTCTTTGGAAAGGGAAGAGCACATTCATCTCCTGAACATCCTCAAAGGTGTACAGTCTGATCCAGATTCTGGTCAGAACCTTGAAGAAGACAAGGAGGAGGGAGAGTGCTCTGACATGGAACAGCCCAAGCCTAGCATTTCAGACAGGCTGTTCCATGGCGAGGCCTACCCCACACTCCTTACCAAAATGATAGCGGCCTTGGAGCTAGGCTCTGAAGAGGTCCAGGCAGGTTCTGTGCTGGCGCCGGCGCAAACGAGAAATGAAAAGGTGCAGGCTGTCATTAGGTCACCAATGGTTCAGAAGAAGGATCTGCCCTTCCCAGACACCTTCCATCATCTCTTGGCAGAGGAGTGGGACAAGCCAGCCTTAGGAAAAAGGGGCAACTTAGTAGTGCAAAAGTTTTATGCACCAAGTAAACCATTTTTAGAAAAGTTAAAGGTGCCTGTTGTCGAAAAACCTGTGGCCTCACTGGTCTCCAGTTTTCTGGCTCCAAAGGAGGGGGAAGCCCTGCTTAAGGACCCAGATGAGAAGAGGGCCGATGGGGCACAGAAAAAATTCACGAAGCCTTGACCTTGAGCGTTAGAGCAAGGCTCGCTCTTTGTCAGAGCCACAATCTTGTGGTTGAATGAGGTCCAACAAGCTCTCCAGCTGGATACCTTAAGCAGAATCCTTAGCAAGGTTCTATCCTCTCTGCACCTTGTGGCAGACGCCTCACTGGACACCTTCTCCTTTTCAGCTAGATCCATCAGCACAGCTGCATTAGCTTGCCGTTCCATATGGCTGAAGCACTGGAACGCGGATGCACATTCCAGGGCATCCCTCTGCACTGCTCCCTTTAAGGGCACCAAGCTGTTCGGGAAAGAAGCACTGAAGGATGTCCTGGTTGAAACCAAGGAGAAAAAGCAGGCAATGCCATCCTTGTGTCAAACAGACAAGTCCAGAACCAGGTGTTCTTTTCAATCGTCCTACTCCTTTTGTTCCTCCAGAGGCTACGGCAGACAGAAGGACTACCGCCCCTTCCGGCCCGCCTGGGCAAGGACCAATCTGGTCATCAGGCATTCCTCCTCATCCCAGGCTGGCAACAACCGCAGAGGAGGACCCTAGAGTCACTAGGGGTCCTCCAAACAGCAATTCTGACTTGCCAACAGCCTCAGTGGGGTTTGGCTGAGACTGTTTCTCGAGGGCTGGTTTAGCTCCACAACAGACCAATGGGTACTACAAACAACCCAGCACGGTTACAAATTGGAGTTCAATACCAGACCAAAGGACAGGTTCATTCCTGCCTCAGGCCCCACAAACACTCAAAAGGCCTCGGAGTTGTGCAAGGCCATTCAGCATCTCTTGGACATAAGGGCAATCGAAGAAGTCCCGACTGGTCAAAGTTTCTCAGGAGGTTTACTCCTTCTTTACAGTATCCAAGAAGGGAGGAGATTCACGATCAATCTTAGACCTCAAGTACACAAACTCATGTCTCTCATATAAACAATTCCGGATGGAAACGCTGACATCCATTCGAGAGGCACTACAGAAAGGAGAATTCTTGGCCTCCCTGGACCTCTCAGAGGCGTACCTGCACATTCAGATTCACGAGGAGAGCAGGCGCTTCCTTCGTTTTGCGTTTGGAGACCAGCATTTTCAGTTCAGGGCCCTTCCATTCGGCCTAGCGTCAGCACCTCGGGTCTTCACCAAGGTCCTCATTGTTTTGCTGGCACATCTACACAGCAAGGGGATCCATCTCTACTCCTACCTGGACGACTTTCTCCTGTGGGCCCTGTCCCAAGAGAGTGCTCAGAGGGACCTTTAGATGATGATCAAGAGCCTTCAATACCACAGCTTCCTGGTGAACTTCAAAAAGAGCATCCTGACTCCAGCACAGTCAATAGTCCATCTAGGGACTCTTTTGGATACAAGGAGTTTCGAGATCTTTCTTTCCCAAGAGAGACGCCAGATGATCAGGTCAGAGATTTGGCATCTTACACCTCTGAAGTTGGTTCCCCTCATGTCTCTGGCCAGGCTGTTGAGCCCGATGATCTCTGCTATCAAGATAGTGCCATAGGCAAGGTTTCACTCTCGCCCACTGCAGTCCTTTCTAATGTCCTTTCTTGCAGCAAATAGCTCTGAAGAAGGGCATGCTTCTCCGGATTCCTCAACAAGTGAGGGAATCCTTGAGATGGTGGACCTGGGAGTACAACACAGGAAGAGATCCCCGATCACAGTTCCCTACCAGCTGGTAGTGACCACCGACGCAAGCCTCGGGTTGGGGAGCACATTGCCAGGAGAGAGTGGCTCAAGGCCTTTGGAACCAAGAGGATGGGATCACAGCATCAACTGGCTGAAGCTACAGGCACCCTGTCTAGCTCTCCTACACTTTGCCCGGGAAGTCAAGGGCACCCACGTCCTGGTGCTGACAACACCACAGCCCAATCGAACACCACAGCCCTATCGTACATAGCGACACAGGGAGGATCCAAGTCCAGGTCTCTTCAACAGGAGGTGGACCTCCTCTTCGAATGGGCGGAACACCACATGAGTTCACTAACAGCACAGTATCTTCAGGGCTCAATCAATCTCCAGACAGACTACCTCAGCAGGCACTCGGTCTTGCCAAAAGAATGGGAGTTAGACCAGGCGATATTCCAGCAGATTCAGGAACTATTCGGAACCCTGGTGGTGGACCTATTTGCCTCTCCAGCCGACAGGAAGCTTCCCTGATTCTTTTCCAGATTTCTGACCCCACGCACGGAAGGAACCAATGCTCTCAGAGCACCGTGGCCAAAAGGTCTTCTCTACACGTTTGCTCCATTACTCCTTCTGGGGAAAGTGTGCCGGAAGATTAGGCAAGAGAGGTCACAGGTGGTATTGGTAGCACCCCATTGGCCACATCGTCTGTGGGTCTCCGAGATTGTGGATATGTTAGTGGATGATCCATGGCACCTTCCACCGAAAGAAGGCCTTCTGCACCAGGGACCAATGAACCACCCCAATGTCTCCTGGCTACATCTGACTACCTGGAGATTGAAAGGAGGGCCTTAATGGAATTCGGCTATGAGGAATCGGTAGTTAACATCCTCCTATCCTCGTGGAGACAAACAACCAATAGAATATACAAAGCGACTTGGCAGGCCTTCTCTCGATGGTGCCAACCAAGATTTATTCCGAGAGAAGAGCCTACCCTAAATCATATTCTGGCATTTCTTCAGGAGCGGCTGGACAAGGGTCTTTGACCCAATACTTTGAAGAGGCAGGTGGCCGCCTTGGCCTCGGTTTTCTCTCTTAAACAGGGAGGAACCATATCCTCCCATCCACATGTTAAGCGTTTTCTCCGGGGGGCAACCTTGATTTCCCCACCGGTTTGACACAGGTTACCATCCTGGAACCTCCCCTTAGTCCTCAGGCAACTGATGCACCCACCCTTCGAACCCTTGAGGAGGGTACCCCTATGGGTCCTGACTCTAAATGTGCCCTTCCTCGTGGCCATCACATCAGCAAGGCAGGTGTCTGAGCTAGAGGCTCTCTCAATAAGGGGAACACCTCTGCGTCTTCACATAGGGCTTCGTCACCTTGCGGCTAGATCCTTCTTTCCAATCCAAGGTGCTTGCAGAATTTCACATGGGGCAGGAGCTAGTACTTCCATCCTTTTGTCCAGGCTCCTCGCACCCTAGGGAACATCTGTGGCACAAGTTAGACATTAGGAAGGCTCTTGTGTTTTACATTAAGAGGACCAGCTCGTTCAGGCAGTGCGATTCTCTCTTCGTCTCTTTCAATCCGGCCTCAATGGGGCCGAAGGCGTCCCGGTGGACCATTGCCACCTGGATTAAGGCATGTATCCTGTTGACGTACGACGTTTCCAGGATCCCTAGACCTTCTGCCGTAACGGCACATTCCACGAGATCAGCGGCCACCACCACAGTGTTTTCCACATATGTTCCCATAGTGGAAACATGAAGGCCGCAACTTGGAGCACCCCATCCACATTCATCAGACACTACAAGGTGGACAAGTTCGGGTCCACGGAAAATCCATGGATGCTCAAGTTGTATTATATACAATGGCACAGTAAAATGCTGTCCCTTATATAAAATGGCAAAATCAAGATTTGCTGTTTGGAATTTTTATTTTTGGAATATTTTGCGGTGGATGGACTCAGAACAACCTGAGCACTTGGGTTGGTTCCTCCCATTGCTCCAAGTAGACAGAAAGCAGAAAGAGACAAGCCTTCTGGGTAGCCCCAAGGGGAGGAGCCATCCCAGAAAAGCCAGTTCTATTTCCTGCCTTTGCTCCAGTAGGAGGTCTCATCGTAAGCTCCGTCCCTTTCCATGTGGACCCACTCCAGATCCACCTATTCTTCATCCTCCTGCGCTGAGTCCTTTCTTCTAAGTCTACTCACAAGAAAAAAAATCCTTTCTCTTTCTGCTCACCCTTCCTTCCTCGTATATTCTGCTCCTCCCCCCTGTCTTGCCAGAGCCATGATCGCTCCATTTGGGCGCTATGCCAAAGAAGGGAGGAAAGGGGACATCTTTTGATATGGCACGCCAACTGTAGTCCCATTGTGGAATGAATACATGCAGTTGTTTCTTTTCTGTAAATTAGCTGTTCCCTTTTAGAATATTTCTGCAGTTTGGACACAGAATAAATGAGCCTTCACAAAGAGGGATACTTTAGCTTGCATACATTCATGGCAGTGTTGGCCATGCAGCAAAATATAACAAAAAACCACAAAACAGTGATACCTTTATTGGGCCAACTTAAAAAAGCACAAATATGTCATGCAAAGTTTTGAAGCTCCACTGGCTCCATCATCAGCAAAGGTGTTAAAAATCATACAGGAGAATTAAAAAATAATGATGTTGGAATCACAGGCCTAGTGGATGTTTGCTGTCTATTGCTGTTCTACCCATGATTCTGTGCCTCATTTTTGAATTCTAGTTGGGATGTTTTCCCAAACTGTACTAATTAGTTGTCTTGACTGGCCGCTTTGCTATGAAGAATGTGTTTTACATTGCCATTTTACCTGGCAGATGAAGAGATGATGTCCACAGAGGTTACTCCACCATCCAGCTCTGAGCTTACTGAATTGGGCAAGTGTTTGATGAAGCAAGAGGTAAACAAGCTGAGCTTCAAGACTGTGTTCATAATAGACATGCATATTTGAAAAGAGAAATGACTTGAGTAGAATGGAATTAATCACCAAAGAACTGAAAGTGGAAGGTTTGGTATAAACTCTTAAAGTAATGCATGTCTAGTGATGGAAATAACTTGTCCTTAATGCTTCTCTCACTTTGATGAGTATACAGTTAGGTCCAGAAATAATTGGACACTAACACAAGTTTTTTTATTTCAGCTGTTGACCAAAATAAATTCAAGTTACAGTTAAATAATGCAGACGGGCTTAAAGTGCAGTCTCTCTGCTTTCATTTGAGGGTTTTCACATCCAAATTGGAGGAAGGGTTTAGGAATTACAGCTCTTTAATATGTAGCTCCGTCTTTTTCAAGGGACCAAAAGTAATTGGACAAATTAACACAATCATTTGTCAAGAATCCTTTGCAGGCAGTGTCTGCTTGAAGTCTGGAATGCATGGACATCACCCAATGCTGGGTTTCCTCCTTTGTGATGCTTTGCCAGGCCTTTACTGCAGCTCTGTTCAGCGTTGTTTGTTTGTGGGTCTTTCTGCTTCAGCAAGTGAAATGCATACTTGATTGGGTTGAGATCAGGTGATTGACTCAGCCATTGCAGAATATCCCACTTTGCCTTAAAAAACTTCTGGGTTGGTTTCATGGTATGTTTTGGTTCATTGTCCATCTGTAAAGTGAAACACTGTCCAATCAACTTGGCTGAATCTGAGCAGACAGTATATCCCTATACACTTCAGAATTCACCCAGTTGCTTCTGTCACATCATCAATAAACACTAGTGATCCAGTGCCATTGGAAGCCATGCAGGCCCATGCCATCATACTGCCTCCACCATGTTTTACAGATGATGTGGTATGCTTTGGATCATGAGCCATTCCAAGACTTCTCCATACTTTTTTCTTCCCATCATTCTGGTACAGGTTAATCCTAGTTTCATCTGTCCAAAGAATGCTGTCTCAGAACTGGCCTGGCTTTTTTAGATATTTTTTGGCAAAGTCTAATCTGACCTTTCTATTCTTGAGGCTTATGAATGGTTCGCACCTTGTGGTGAACCCTCTTTTTTGCTCTCGTGAAGTCTTCTCTTTATGGTAGACTTGAATAATGATATGCCTCCCTCCAGGTAACGGTTCTTTGCTTGGCTGGATGTTGTGAAGGGGTTTTTCTTTACCATGGAAAGGATGCTATGATCATCAACCACTGTTGTCTTCCATGGACATCCAGGCCTTTTGGTTTTGCACAACTCACCAATGCATTCTGTTTTGTTTTTTCTCAGAATGTACCAAACTATCGATTTTGCCACTCCTAATGTTCCTGCTATCTCTCTGATGGATTTTTGGGGGTGGGGGGTGGGGGCAGCCTAAGGATGGCCTGTTTCACTTGCATTGAGAGCTCCTTTGACAGCATGTTGTGGGATCACAGCAGCAGCTTCCAAATGTGAATGCCACACCTGGAATCAACTGCAGACCTTTTACTTGCTTAATTGATGAAGAAATAACAAAAGCATTGCCACACCTTTCCATGAAACAGCTTTTGAGTCAATTGTGCGATTACTTTTGGTCCCTTGAAAAAGAGGAGGCTACATATTAGAAAGCTGTAATTCCTAAACCCTTCCTCCAATTTGAATGTGAATGCCCTCAAATGAAAGCTGAGAGACTGCACTTTAAGCCCATCTTCATTATTTAACTGTAACTTGAATTTATTTTGGTAAACAGCCAAAATAACAAAACTTGTGTCATTGTCCAGTTATTTCCGGACCTAACTGTATGTGATTGCTGTATACTTTAAAATCAACTTTTAAAAAATCTCAGTCTCAGAACAAACACAGAGGGTCAGCAACTCTAGAAGCCTCAGTGACAGAACTGTTCAGAAAATAAGGCACGCATTCCTCATACACCACCCATTCCCATCACAGAAGGCAAAACTTTAGAAAATCCATAAAAGGATCAAGCTCTCTTGACATACACCTGCTTCCTAAACCCATAAAAAAGATATTGAAAGCCTATAAAAATGTAATTCCTCTTAATAAAGCCTGGAGTTATGCTGCTTTGTAAAAACCTTATTTTTGTTGACCCCTTTTCAGATAGGGAACTATTGCACTCAGGGCTGTTTCTATGAACAAAGGAAGGTGATGATGCTTCCCCTCCAGCAGCAAGTTAATTTCATATGTGGCTGTGGCACCCCCACCCTTGAACTAAGGAAAATGAAGCAATTCCATCTCATTCCAATGGTAAACATTATTTACCATTGGTTCCAGGTTTTTTTTCTAAATACCACTATTGCAGACTTCTTCAAAATTTCCTGCAATATCAGTTTCAGCACTCAGTTGAGATCCTTGTAATGTTCTTATCATGCACCTGGTCTAAAACAGGGGTCTAAAACAGGGATATGAACTTTTATAGAATCCACTTAAAGAGGACTCAACATCATACTTAGGCTCCCTTAATATGTGATGAATGTTCTTTCCCTCAAGTACAGATTTTATAGAGAATCTGCAACCAGTCTTCCTTTTCTTTCTCCAGAATGTTTGCACTGCTCTGCTTATTACAGCCTTCACATCCCTTTCCTGGAAGGATACCCTGTCCTGCCAAAGAACAACCACACATCTCTGCTGGCCACTGCTTAAACAGGTACTTCCATTGCAGGGACTAAGTGCTGAAGTTGAGGGTGGCTTAACAATCCCTTTAGGGCAGGGCTGGACAAAATGCAGCCCTCAAAATGCTTTTTGAGTGTACCTCCTAGCTGCGCTAACCAGCATACCAGTGGCATCAACATCTAGACAGCCATATTTTGCCCATTCCTTCTTCTTTAGGAACTTCTTGTTTAGTATGAGTAAGTGCTAGAAATCTCCTTTTCTGGAAAGACAAGCACAAATGTCAAGCAGAAACAAACAAAACAAAAAAAAAATACATAGTCGAAGAAGAATGGCTCCCAATTATCAGATATTGGGAGAAAATGGGGGGGGGGAATAAAGTGGTGTTGTAAATTAACAAACAAGGTAAACAGTGTGACAGATAACAAAATTAAGAGATGGATTAGAAGGTGGAACAAACAAAATTAGAAGACATGTTTTTCTGAAGTAGAAAAGATAAGGAAGATGTCCTGTTAAGTTAGTGGGACAATTGGAAGTCATAAAGAATAGAAGATACTGTAAATAAAATACAGTGCAATAACAGAAGAATGTTTATAAGAAAAAAATGTATCACAAATATTGTTTATGGTGATTATACATTTGACTTTTTAAAAATAAAACTCAGTTACTGATTTTTTAAAAAAGAAATGTCTTGGCTCATTGACTTTCTTTGTATCCTTTCTTCTCTGCCATAGGTGTTCATGAGGAACCTGATGATCCCTGAAGCAGTAACCTGGTTTTTTAAAAGTGTATTGAAAGGATTGCAGGTGCATGGGCAACATGATGGTTGTATGGCAGCGCTTGTACACTTGGCTTTCCAGATCTATGAGGCTTTAGTAAGGAAATACAAGAAAGAAGGTTCTTAATGAACCGTGCTTTCTTTTACGATTAATAACAATCTCAAACCCACAGAGACAACTCCTGCACTCCTTTTTCTTATTGGGAGGGGGTTGTTAATTTCCCTTTGGGAGGTAGCATTTCATTTTGTGCCAGTGTCCTTTTGACATTCTTTTTTTTTTTTTTTTAACTCAAGCGTCCACGCTATGCTGAGCTGAAGACAGTGATGGAGCAGGTTCCAGAAATTCAGAAAGAGTCCCTGGAGCAGTTTGATTCCAAGCTACTCAACGTAACCCTGCAGAAAGGGGCAGACAAGCGCCGGAAGGACCATTTCAAACGCCTGATTGCAGGCTGCATAGGGGTAGGTCATGGTATTGGGCAACACCTTCAGGAAAAATCAGTAAGCTTTTTCTTTCTCTCTCCTCTCCATTGACCTAGTTGTTACTGTAGTAGTAGACAGCTGCCTGTTTGCTGCCTATTGCTAAAGAAGAAAGCATTGTGTAGTTTTAAGTCCAGGAAGCATATTCTCTGTAGCTGTGCTGAAACAGAATTAGTTTACATCAAGCCTGGAAAAAAGTGCTTAACATTTGAGTTTGCCCCATTGTGGCTGTGTCACCTATGTTAGTTTTTACACATGCTGAACAGCCTAGATCACAGGAACAGAGAATTCTTATCGAACGAGTAATGGGTGGTGTTGCAAACCACAGTGGTTCCTGTCAGCAAAAGAGTAATTCTTCAATTTAAATTGCAGGCTCTTCAACTGGTTTACTTGTGCATGTGTCTTGTCTAATTTAGATTTCTCATTCTGTTCCTTCCAGAAACCCCTAGGAGAACAATTTAGGAAGGAAGTTCACATCCGAAATCTCCCTTCTCTTTTCAAGAAGGTAACCCCATCTATAGAAACAGATGTATTGGAGCACAGTGAAGATGGAGCACTCATCGCACTGTTTGAGCCATAAGATCAGAACATTTTTCCTACTCTCTTCTCCTTTTGTACTCTGGGTTCTTTCATGGCCATCTGTTTACTTTCTATTCACTTCCCCTGAGCCTGGATACAGCTTTCACTGGCTTCATCCTTTCTGCTTGGACGATGGAATGTGAACTGAAAACACAGTTCACCCTACTAAACTTAATCTGTCACATCTTTGCAGCTCTACTCACAGGTCAGTTCCACAGTTGGGTAGAGCCAACCATTTCACCTCATCACTGGACTAGTTCTTTAGAAATTAGCCTTTCTACATGCATATGATACTTACTCAGTGAAGGGAGCATGTTGTTCAACCCCTTTTATGCCTGTCACGACTTACACTGTGGTAGCCTCAGTATGACACTATCAGAGGACCCCTCCTGTTTCCCTTTTGGAAGGCTCAGCATTTCTGCAGCATCACAGGTTTGCACACTGAACATTGCAACTTCCTATTTTCCACTATGAGACCTTGTATTTCTTTTGAAGTAGTGCTTTGTCATATATTCCATCAAACCAAGGAGACAAAACACGTTGTCACTTTGGCTCAACTATACCTCAGGAAGCCTAAAGTGAAATAATGTGCCCTCCTTTGTCCTAGGAATATTATCAAAATAGGTACTCTAACTCCAAATTGGACCTCAGCTACCTGAATGTTCTAGATGGCAATAGCCCAGGACTAGAGTTTGTGCTCATCCGAAATAAAAACTAAGTTGAAATACTACTTGAAAGTGGAGCTACAGAGTTCTGGATCTCTGTAGGGCCTGGTGATGGAACAAATATCTGCAAAGCAGGCTTTACATTAGTTTGGGTTTGTATATGTAGACTTAACAGTATCAGATTTTTAAAGCTTGAATTTGAAGAAGTTTTTCAGTACTAACTAGAAAGTCTTTACTTAACAACTGTTGCAGTAGCCTAACTGGAGAGGCAAAAGAATTTATAACTGAAGAGAGGTATGATTTAAATGACTTTGCAGTTTGGTGCCATGACCAGGAAAGTTTGGAGAATGCGGGCCTTAACGTGGTTTCAGGTCCTTGCTTGTAGCCTGCCTTCACTCCTATTTTTATGCTCTTTCCCTCCAGTCTTCATCTCATTTATTTAACATTTATTAAAACAAAACTCCCGTGGCAGTAGCTTTGGAGTCTAGTCTAACTGTATTTATTGTGTCATATTTTTATTTTTCTGTGCCCATGATAGAATCATTTCAGTATTTTGAGGGTTTTTGTAGGGACGTTATATCTAAAGATGTCTCCAAATCAATTGTAATACACCTCTGAATGTCAGTAAAGGTCTTAGAGTTTTATGTATATGTGTTGTTGCTGATCTTTTTCTGTCTTCCTGTGCAGTTTTTCTTATAACGTTAGTCAGTACTTGATTTCAGCAACCACCAACTGCATCTGTTTTGGTGGTAAAGATGTCACTTGTCTAGGCCAGAAGCTGTAAAATTACAATTGTATCTGGAAAGTTCCAAAAAGTCTTCAACATTAATGCTGTTTGCTAAATGTAATTAAATTTAGGATGAAGATCAGTAGATTAAACTACTGTATATACTTTTAAGTCTAGAAATTTTAGTCAAAAAATAAACCCAAAACCCTGATTTGACTTACCGGTAGCTACAGGTCAATGTAATACTGTACTTTCAAACAACAACAACCCATCCTCGTCTCTTGAGTACAGTGGTGATAGCTTTGTCCATTGTGGAAAGACCTAAAAGCACCGACCCCTGTACTCTTTCTAGTGCAGCTAAAGCTTTCTCAGTGCTTGGGCTGGGAAATGGCAGTGGCGGCAGGGGCTCTTGCCTTTCACCACTCTACTCAGAGAAGGGGATGGTTGCTGGCATGCTATAAAACCTCTTTGCTGTCTTTATGCCTGTCACAACCCATGGGAGCAGGGCTGTATTAGCAGCAAGACAGCTTCTCAACCCAGCTAGGGCACAGAACTGTTTTGAGACTGCATATAAGAGGTATATTAGATAACACCCTCCCCCTGAGCAAAGTATTTATTAAAGACCATGCTGGTCCCCTTAAATCCTGGCAAGAGATCATTCTCAAGGAAGGAGATTGAGCAGAATCTTTTTTTAACTGGGAAATGGTCTTGGAAGAATAGCAGGTCTTCCTCCCACATGTCAGGTGAGGGAGGATGTGACACAGCCACAGGAAGTTTACAAACCTTTTCCAGTTCAAAGGACTATATATTCCCTACAATCCAGGGGCAAACCCCTTCTGTGGCAGTGTAGCTCTCTCATTATCAGAGGACCTCATCAGTTCTCATGAGATTATGAATTACTGATTCACTTTTAGGTGAAGCAATAAAGAAATCATGTTATCACAGCAAATGTTAGAAACAGTGCAAGTCCTAATTTTTAGTCTCATGTTCTCTTGACACATTTGTCTCTCAATGTGGACCTCCCAAAATAAATCAGGTTGCTACTCAAGTAGATAGTGTAAATTTACAACATTCCTGCCTATCAGAGGACCGTAAGTGGGAAAAACAACCCATCTGATGAAAATGGGTGTATCACACAGCAAGTCCTAACATTCTGTTCTGGCTGTAACACTATTTCCAGCACAACCCTAGCTTTGTCTGCATTTTAAAATAGTATACAGTTGTCCCTTCACATTTGCAGGGGTTTGGTTCCAGGACCCCTGTGAGTACCCAAATCCGTAAATACTCAAGTCCCATTATATGCAATGGCATAGCAAAATGGTGTTCCTTATATAAGATGGCAAAATCAAGGTTTGCTTTTTGGATTATTGTTTTTTAAAGAATATTTTCAAGCCATGAATACTTAAATCCATGAATATGGAGGAACAACTGTAATGAAAGAAAGAGCAGTTAGAATACAAACAGCCTGCTTTTCCAGAGTTAGCAGAAGCCTCAAAATGATACATACCTAGATTAAATGTATTTGCAACCTTTTGTGTATGATTATTTTCACAACTATAGAGCACATGTCCAGGGTTCTTCCAATAACCCTCTCTTGCTTGCCTAAACTATTTTATTAGGCTAGTAGCATCTCTATGAACAGATTCATTTTGGAATCTTCCTTTGCATTAAAATGTGATGAAAGAAATGAGGAAGCAGGATTTGGCACAATCATCTGAAATCATTATTTTCTGATGTAGAAAGATGGCAGTGGAAGAGCAGGGTGGGAGTGAGAAGCAGAACGACTGCCAATTTCCTTTTGGAAAAAACTTGGAAAACAAAAGTGTTAGCCCCTGGAACAGTCAGTAAATCCAAAGGGGACTCATGTGCACACACCAGAAACCTTGACAAGTGCTTCAACGATATCTGAGCCTGACTGGCAAAACCTAAGTTTGCAGAATTACTCTGATCTTTATTGAAGAATAGAAGTTGAAGCAGTTCTTCCAAATTCTGTTTATAGAGGAGCTTGGCCTTGAATAATCAATGCCTTTTAAAAATAAACAAAACCATAATTCTTGAACAAATGAAGTGTGCAGTGTTGTGTAATTATGTTGCTTATAGAAATTATTGTTATATTTATATCCCACTTTTTTCCCAGTATAGGAGTCAAGGTGTCTTACAATAGTTAAAAAAAGTTTAAAATTCACAAAAGATAAAAAGTGATTGAACTGTTAAAAACATAAGCAATACAAAGCATAACAAAAATAACAAATCGAAAATCCAGCACATTGTAGGAAGGTCTGTCCCACCTAAACAATCAGTCCTCAAAGGCCTGTTGAAACAGAAAAGTCTTCAGCTGTTTATGGAAAACAAAGTAGAGAGAGTGCCAGTCTAACTCCTTCCTGCCAGAGCAAAATAGAATTTTCATGACAGTGAACTTAGCCTGTCTATTCTACTTCCAGTTTATTACATCTGTGTCCAATTGTGAAAAAAAAACTGAACAGAAAACAAAGCCATTGTAACAGCAGGAACTGAAAAGTAACAAGAATCTAACCACACAGCATAGTCAGTGTGAAATTAAGGAGACAATTGATTTAAGAAAGCTGCCCACACATTGGTGCTGTTGTGCAAACAAGCAAAGAGAATTATACAGGCTTCTGTTAAAGATGCAGATTTAGGATTTAAACTGATTTACAGTTGGAGCAGAAAACTCACAGATGATTTGAACAGAAATATGTAGCATCAAGATTCATCATGTTATAAAAGCAGGTATTAGATGATTCCCATCTGTCATACTTCCCAATGTGAAGAAAGAATAGTAGACTTCTTACAGATCATAAAGTAATTTCAGCTGCTTTAATAAGAAGCAGAAAAGCAAACCCATAAGCCACATTCTACTGAATGTATCCAGTAGATGATCACCCACTGGTGCACAGGAAAGCCAAGTGCACACAATCAATGTTGCTACTGTACTGAAAAATCTTAGGCCCCTCCCTCCTTGGAGTTCCTTCCCTCAAGATACAACTTTTCAGCTCCCCTCCCCTTTAGATTACTGTACCATTTTTTAAAATATTTGCCTCCATTAGTCTTTGGTTCTTCCCCAATCTTATTAGTATACCTGTCTCTACATTTTCCCTCTATTCATATATTTCCAGACTTTAGTTCACCTGGGTTCTAAAGTCCCAGAGAAACTCTCTTTTGCAACATGTGCAACTGGTAAAAGACTCAATCCCTTTTTATTCCAGCTGGTTGCTCCAATATACCCAAATCTACAAACACTGGATCAGAATCTCACTCATCAATGAGCACTCCTTCTGCTTCCTTTGGCTTGGTGTTTAATTCTGTGCCTCTCTAGTGCCCTTATCTTCAGAAAAAGGGAATGAAGGGTGCACCAAGAAGTCTTAATGATCTAATTGTCATTCCACAGAAGAAAGATGAGGGAGAGTTAGTAAGCAATCCAATAATGGTAGAAAAATGCACATCAACAAATTATGTCCATCATTAATAGTTTCACACTTCCAGTTACACTCAGAGGGTTCCATTTAAGAGAAAGTCCACACCCGTTGGCTTCACTACCAATAGGCCAGAGGATTTTTCAGTCAGAAGATAGCCATTTTTAATTACTTTCATAATTCCCCTCCCCCCACTTATAACTGATGTCCCATTTTTGGTCTGCTTCCCCAAGAAATGATTTCACTGCCATCTCTAAAATCAAATCTGTGGTACTGGGAGATTTGGCTGAGTATTTACTAAACTAACCTGCATGCTTCAGGCAATCTGAGAAAAAGCCAATCAGATGTTGTGTGTTTTCTAAGTCAACCTCTCATACTGCCAAGGATATTTCAGTGGTTAAAAATAAAACAGTTACAACTACTACTTAAAAGTTTAGTGCCCAGCATGGTTCTAGTCAGCCTGTATTTCCACCCTCTGCCTCACTGCCAACAGCCGTTATCTGCCAGCCACCATTCCTCTGAAGGGGCCTGTTGAACAACTCTCCAGACTCATGAGCCATCAGCTACCGGTCCCTGGCAGGCTTCCAGGAAAAAGAAACAACTGTAGCCAATGAACACAATTATGGTACTGGTCACTAACACATTAAGGGGGGAAACTCAGTCCTCCACATCAGAAGTCCTACTCAAGGACATCCCACCCTTCTTAGGTAGCCTGTGTAAATTCCACTTCTGGATGCCTTCTTAAATGTTCATTTTTGTCTGCAAAGAAGGAGACATCCAGAACCACCAAGTGGTAGCTGACATTATGTTCACTTGGTCAACAGGTAAAATTTTCTTTTTGGCTATTCCATGTTTTGCTATGAAAAGTAATGGGGGAAGAATGGCTTTTCAGTATAGCAGCAAGTTTGATCATGTAACCCTGCCTTGCCTGGATAGCAGGTAACTCATTCCTGGGCATCTCTTGCACAGATGAACCCATCCCTGGATGTTGCCTTTGCAACTGTGAATGAACATTCACAATAAGTGACCAAATACTTCTTTTTTAAAAACCCCACTGCTAGCACGAGAGGACTGCAGCATTAGACCTTACTATGTAGCACTGTGTATTTATCCAGGCCATACATACCTGAAGACTCATGTTAAGGAACTAAGAGGTGGGTGTATAGTACAGCTTTCTGATATAGTCCTCAAGGCAAACATAGATCGGCAGGCATTTATTACTAGCTGTTTACACCTTCAAGTCTTAACACAATCTTTTCATCTCTTGTGGGGTATTTGTCAAGGGATAAAGCTCCCAAATCAATACATTCTGGTCTTTGCAAGAAGTTCCACAGTGGCGCTGCATTTCAGCCATATCTTGGATGACTATCAAGTAGTAGGAAGTACATAGGACTGGTCTTAGACTTTCACATCTCTTGTAGATGTACCAGCTGATAAAGACTTCCAGAGTTCCTTCTCAAAATGCAGCTATAGAGAGCTCAAATAACACTCTTCCAATGAGTTTTTGTTCCTCAAGTTACTTCTTCTGGATGGACTTCAGCTCCTCTAAAAAGTGCTGACATTTACTAATCAACACCTTAATTGCTTCACTCACCAATACATCTGGAGGTAAGACACCTGTTGACTCTACAGAGACTGGAAAAAAAGAGACTATTGTTGTTGGTTGTTTATGTAGTTCCATCAATGTGCATGGTGCTTTACAAGTAGAACAACAAAAAACAGCCAGCCCTGCCAAAAGTGTACAATCTAATATATATATACCCCCACACACATGGGAAGATGGTCCCCACCTTATCACTAACAAGCAATACACAAACATCTTTTTATCAAGATAGATTAAAAGAACTAATTCCTCACAAGGCATAAAAACAACAATGTGATTTATCTCTGGCTTGTTAACACCCCAAAACATTCAGAACATTATGACTTTCAATTGGGGAAGAAGAACTTCCCTTGTTTTATAAACGTTGTACAGTTGCTTTCACAACTGCATCATAACCTCAAAAGCAAATATTACCACCTCACTCTTACGTTTTTTAGATTACATCTAGCTGTGAAGGTCGCTTAAAATTTCAAAAACTGAATGATGAGACCAAATTTTAACTGACCATTTAAACAAACATATACTCATTTAGAGTCAAACAGCTTTTGTGCAGAACTACAGCTTTAAAAGCAGGGAAAACAACTCCTAGCTCTTTAATTCATATCATTTGGAGTACTACAGAAGCATCTACACAGTGACTGTAAAGTAAGCAGTCACACAGTGGGCTTGAAGAATTAATAAAAGCAACAAGCATTTGAAGGGTTACTCACAAATGTAATGATCTCGCACTCGAGCCAAGCGGACAAGGTTTTTCAAATCATCATGACGAAAAATTTCTCTGCTAAAAGTGTCCAATCTGGCATTAGCCACTCTTGCCACTTTTCTCCCTAGAGAAAGAGATCAGTATTTGAAATCCCAAGTAAGTACAAGCATGCTTTTATGGAATCTTCCCCATCTTCAACTGCATTATGATCCTGCACCAGTCACTGCTACAGCCCAAATGCAAAATCATATTCTCATGGAAAAGAAAAAAAAAACTTGTTTTTTTGTAGCACCAACATATCTGTTCATTTACACTCATAACTCATAAAAATTTTGCCAACCTGACTGAAAGGCACTTGCAGTCTGGCTCTACATGTGTGCTAAAATATCATCTTAAGTGGTATATTTTAGTCCTTTAGGGCCCAACCAACTCACCTTTAGTTTTCAAAAACTAAGAACAGACAATCTTTCAACTTCAATAGCCAGATAAGGAAAGTTCTAAAACATTCTGCAGTCAGCAAAATCAAAAAGGCAGGAGTCACAGACTCAAGTTTTCCATTTCTCTAAACCACTCATACAATCAAGCTAAGGCCTAAATATCCTAAAGGAACCATATCTAGTCTGATCTTGGAAGCTAAGCAGGGTCAGCTCTGGTCAGTACTTGAATAGGAGACTGTCAATGAATACCAGGTGCTGTAGGCTACATTGCCTAAGAAAACCCTATGAAATCATGGGGTTGTCGTAAGTCCACAGATGACTTGAAAGCACATATATGCACACACATGCAGGGTGTTTTCTGTGATCAGAAAGAAGACCAAAGAAGGATGAATATTATACACACTGGTCACAATCCTATATGGTCCAGTGTAGTGTAGAAGTTCTGTATACAGAGCTACACTACATCTGGCCATTCACCAACCCCTAGATCAACCATATAATTGTTGCAGCCCCCACCCCATGGCTATCCAATGCCTGGTAAGAACATTGAGGGGTCAAAGAAGTATCTGGCTAAGTCCCTGTAGCCAAACACAAAATGATTACATCATCTGCTGAGGTCCACTAGGGTCTTCTAGAGGTCTCAGCAAAAGATGTAATAATTTCATGTCTGGCTCTATCACAGCCAAACACTTCTCCAATCCTCCCACTGCTCTACCCAGACACAGAATGGCTGGGAAGAGGAGGGGAGTTGCACCGACTGTATAGTAGATCCAGGAGGGCTTTGGTTGGTGTGGGAGGAAGTATAAACTTACGCATGGTGCAAAGAGAAACATACACAGGCAAGTGCCTCAAGAAACCACAGTGGATTTACTAAGAACTTACAGGTGAGCTGGGTTTTTAAAGAGATATGTATAAGAACGGGAAAATCACCAAAGAGGAATATAAACAAATAGCCACTGCTTGAAGGGAGAAAGTCAGAGAAGCTAAAGCTCACAATGAGCTCTGGCTTGCTCAAGAGGTTAAAAACAATAAGGGATTTTTTGGCTATGTTTGGAGCAAGAGGAGGAACAAAGAAATGGCAGAACAACTACATAGAGAAGATGGTGAAATGCAAACAGTGGACAGAAAGAGGGCAGGACTGTTCAGCATCTTCTTTGCCTCTGTCTTCTCCCAAAAGGAAAAACAGTGCTTTAAAATAGAATAAATCATGCAGAATGGGTAGAGATAGAGAAATACCTAGATACGCTAAATAAATTCAAGTCACCAGAGTTGGCTGAACTGCATCCAAGAGTATTAAACCAAATTTGCAGATAATCACAGAGCCACTGACAATAATGGAGAGTTCTTGGAGAAGAAGAGAGGGCCCAGCAGATTGGAAGAGGGCAAATGCTGTCCCCATCTTCAAAAAGGCCAAAGAACAACCAGAAATCAGTGAGCTTGACATTGACACCAGGAAAAGTTCTAGAACAGATCACTAAATGGTCAGTCTGTGCAAACCTAGAAATGAGTTCTGTGATTTGTAAGACCCAGCATGGCTTTCTCAAAAACAAGTCATTGATTTTGACAAGGTTTCCCGTTACAGTATATTCTAATAGATAAGCTGGTGAACTGGGTTAGACAGTGCTACAGTTATGTGGATCTGTAATTGGTTGATAGAGCCAACCCACAGTGCTCACCCACAATTGCTCTTCATCTTGTAGAGAAGTGACTAGTAGGGTTCTGTTCGGGGCTCGGTGCTGTTCAACATCTTCATAAATGACTTAGATAATGGAACAGAAGGCGTATTTATCAAATTTGCAGATGGCACCAATTTGGGAAGGAAGGTAACAAATACCCAAGAGAACAGAATAAGAATTCGAAATGGCATTGACAGATTGGAGAGCTGTGCCAAAACCAACAAAATGAATTTCAACAGGGATAAATGTAAGGTACAACATCTAGGCAGGAAAAACAAGATATACAAATACAGGATTAAATGTCATATGGCTTGAAAGTAGTACACGTGAAAAGAGTCATAGGGGTCTTAGTAGACTACAACATGACTCAACAGTGTGATGCAGTGACCAAAAAAGCCAATGCTATTCTGGGTTGCATCAAAAGTATAGTGTCCAGATCAATGGAAGTCATAGTGCCCCTTTATTCTGTTTTGGCCAAACGTCACCTGGAATACTGTGTCCAGTTCTGAGCACCACAGTACAAGAAAGATATGGACAAGTTGGAATGTGTCCAGAGAAGGGTGATTTAAGATGATCAAAGGTCTGAAAACCAAACCTTATGAGGAATGACTTAGGGAGCTGGGTATGTTTAGCTTGGACAAAAGAAAACTGAGAGAATGTGATAGTTGTCTTTAAATATCTGAAAGTATATCACGTAGAAGGTGAAGCAAGCTTGTTTTCTGCTGCTCTAGAGACTAGAACATGAACTAATGGATTCAAATCAGAAGAAAAGAGATTCCACCTAAACATTAAGAAGAACTTCTTTAGTGTAAGAGTGGAACAGGCAGCCTCGGAGGGTGGTGGACTCTCTATCTTTGGAGGTTTCTGAGCAGATGTGATATGGGCATCTTTCAGGAGTGATTTAGCTGTGTATTTCTGCAAGGCAGGAGGTTGGACTAGATGGCCATTGTGTTCCCTTCCAACTCTTAAGATTCTATGATTCAATAAGGTTGACTTAGGCCTGGATATACTACTAAAAAGATGCCAGCCTCCATGAGCCATAGAGGCAGGCTGTTTGCAATTCTTTTTTAACTTAGTAAACAGAACTTGTGATTTCTACAGTCTAAAAAGGAGTACAAAATACCTTTGATTTCCTCAACTTCAATAACCCCAGCTGAAAAGCACTTCTTTAGCTTCTCAGCTGCTTCCCCTTCAACAGGTTGCAGCAGAGTAATATCTGGCAACAGGCGGTAGCTGGCTGTTGCCACTGGAGAAAATTTTGCATGATCTTTACCTAAAGAAAGAGGACATAATTTTATGTTAAAAATGAAAATTAATAAAAACAAAACAAAAATTGGGGTGGGGATAGGGCAGAGGCAGCAAGAGAAAACTGGAAGCAAGTAGAGGCTTGGATTTTTGTTTTGTTTTTGCATGGTCAGTCAGTCCCCTACATAAGAACTATTAAAATGAGTTTCACTCACACAAATGGGCTGGCATTCTGTTAGAGACATAAGCATACTTAAGTCTATTTCATCTGCGTATGTCCTTCTTGGGGCACTGCAGAGGTTGGTACTCCCTTCTTCCACCAGTGCCCAAAGCCCCTCCCCCCCGCCATCTTACCATATAACTTCAAACACCCCCTCCACAGCCATTCTGTGCCTCATGAAGAGTGGGCAGGATCAGAGAAGTGTGTAGGTACATCCCCACAGCCATGTGCAAAATGATTATCATCTCTGGAGGACCCTGGTGGATCTCAGCACTGATGTCATCATTGCATGTCTGGCTATTTGGACACAGCCAGGTTTTTCTCTGATCAAACCCACTCCCCATGGACCACAGAAAGGCCATGGGAGGGTGGCTTCCGAGGCTGTACAGTAAGACCCATATATGGTTCAGCCTAGCTTATGTCCACATGCAGAACTACTACAGTATGCTGAGCCATATAGGAGTACATCCAAGGATTTTTGCTATTCAACAGAATTTGTCAATCATCTACAGTACAGCAGAGATGCAAGGTTTATATATAGAATATTAATACAATAAAAATCTTTGTGGAAATATTTTTTGTAAAAATTCTTCTAGATCACTCTGGTTCAATATTAAGCAGAAAATACCAGCCACCACGAAAAAATTCCAGCGTTGTTTTGCCCCCCAGTTTCAACAATGTTAGGAGTTCTGGCTGCCTCACCAATGCCTTTTACACAGTGCATAAGCACATCAATCTCTTGGCCAGGCCTAAGTTGAGCAATGAGGATGTCATCATGCACAGGACGGAAGTTAGCATTCATGTTGTCAGCTTGAGACCCCAGTGGTACCCATTCCATGTGCTTGCTGTAAACTGTAAAAAAGAAAAGGACACAAAAAAGTGCTTGCAACTAGGTAGACAGCTGAATCAACTAAGACACCATTCTCCACCACCAATAAAAGAAAAGCAGCAACTGTGGGCAACAACTGGCTGCAACTAACAGCACAAGGTAAGATTCAGAAATGGAAGACTTGGAGAACTGAGATGCTGAGTGTCAAGAAGCAGAGCTCAAGAAACAGAAGAATACTGGACAAATGCTCCAAAATAATATTTTACCTTTATGGTTAATATAGAGTTCATTAGGATCAGATGATTCTTTAGGTGCCTGAGGGTTCCTGCTACATTTTATTTTCAACTGGAACTGCAGAGTGTTAATTTCATCACATTCATCTTCTGCAGAAGAAAAGGAAGAGATTAAGAACTCCACCAGCAGCTTCAGCTTTGGCGACATTAACTTCTTTTAGTATCTAGTTTGGTCTAGTCAGTTTTGGTCACCTACAAATGCATTCTACACCATCTCACCTTCACTTTTGTATTCAAAGAGACGAGGATCTGCATAGATAGGAATCAGTCCTAAACGATGAGCCAGAATTTCATCCTGAACAATGGAGGTGTTGTTATACACAAAGACCTTCTCAACAGCCATGGTTGGCACCTAGGGAAGAGAAAATAATTCTGCTACTAAAGAGATATTCAGACACATCATCTCAAAGCATCCATCCACAATAAACAGCCACATTTACTTCAGCTTTATCTGTTTGGCGGTTCTAAAAGTGTAATGCTATTTGTTCTTGTCATGTCTTAAGGAGATCTAAACTAGAAATCCATTGTGTAGGCCTGAATTACTGAATCAGAAGAGGCAAGACTCACTTATTTCTAATAAGTATTTCAAGCCTCAATAAGGTGAGCCATACATTTGCCATGTTTTATACAATTTTAAATTGTCATGATTTTAATTGTTTTTACCTTTTAATTGTCATGTTTTTAATTGTATGTTGTACTTTATGTTTTGTGAGCCGCCTTGGGACCCATTCTGGGAGAAAGGCAGCATATAAATCAAATAAATAAATATAGTGAAATGCTTGCAAAACCAGGCATATCACACTCCACATTTAATCTAAAGCAGTGAAGATTGTGAGAAGAATCTAAGCAACTCCTGCAAACATGAACAACATTAATTAATCAGTTTAGACCATGAGTTTTCATCAGATTTTTTTTTCACAGACTTACCTAAATCCACAGGACAAAATATATAAATTTGAAATCTGAGCAGTAGGTGAGAGACTATTTGTAGCTCGATCTCATTTGTGGTTTATCGAATAATACAAAGATTTCTTGATAACCTGTAATTGTACTTTAGGGACACTACTTTTTAAACAAATCCCACCTATTCCTTGATTTACCAACTCTTCATTAAGATCAGATTCTGTAATCCTTGCTCCTAATCTAGAAGTCTGTCCCCCTCCCCACAGTCAAAGACAGAGAGAGAAGTAGCATTTGCAGATAGCTTCTAGTGCAGAAGTCAGGGGTGCCTAAAGAGATTCTATTGTACCTCAGGTCATATGAATACATGGAGTTCCAGACTGAAAAGAAAGAATGGCTACGTACACCATTATGCACATGAAGAAGTAGTCAATTGGCAGTACATTGCATAAAATGATCATATGCAGGTCCATATCAAAAATTCACATAGAATATCTCCCCTGCCCCACATACAATAAGATGTCACATGGACTTCCATGAAGCAAAAGCAGTCTCTTCTATGCACCATACCAATGCTAACAGTCATGGTCACTGAAAAACAATTTGACTTATCAGCTCCCACAAGTCATAGCTAGCATGGCCAGTGGTGTGGAATTATGGGAACTGTGGTCCAAAACATCTAGCAGGCCAAAGGTTCCCCACCCTTGCACTAGAGCATGCTGGCTGAGAATTTCAGATCTGGTTCTTGTTGTCTGCCTTTAAGTCATTTCTGACTTAAGGTGAACCAAAGACAAATTTATCATGGGGTTTTCTTGGCAGAATTTGTTCAGAGGGAATTTGCCTTTGCCTTCCTCTGAGGCTGAGAGACTGTGATGTGCCCAAGGTCATCCAGTAGATTTCCATGGCCAACTGGGGATTTGAACCCTTATCTCCCAGTGTCCTAGTCCAACTGCCAAACCAATGCAACATGCTGGCTCGTCCCCTAAATTGCAAATCCACTCTCATAGGGTGGAGCTATAGCAGTGAAAGTAACTGTGTAGTTATCGTGCTGTAACTGTGTAGTGTGAAAGGACTCTAAATCTCAGTCACCTCTTAAATCTTTGAACATCTACTCTCTTTCTGGTAAGAGAAAAGCATTTTTAAAGCAATGCATTTTTTTTTACATGCTGCCTTTTTCCCTGTATGGGATGTAAAGTGTCCCATACCACCTTATGACTTACAGCATTTTCACCTTATGAAAGAAACCTTTCTATATAAAACTTCAAAGGATGGCTCTCAAGGTCTTGCACCTTAATCTATCATCTATGTTTGAGCCTTTAACATAGACGTCTCAATGTTTATTCAATATTTTTATATGCTTCTGGGGGGAATTCTGAAACAGCTCACTCTAGACTCCTCTTACTTTTAAAACATAATCGCAGACAAACCCAGCCAATGGAGTCCCAATCCAGAGGGATGTCCAAGAAATGCCTCATTACTCATCGAGCTAAGCAAATTGATACCTCAGCAAGCAAGATGCGTCGGAAAGCATTAGCAATTGCTGCATCAATCCCCACCATGTCAAATTCCAGTGTGCTTTCATCCATATGGATCACATCTACTCTGAAATTCTGTGGGAAATAAGCAGAGTTTTGAAACAGGCATAGTCTATAAGCACAGTACCTTAACTGGCATAAAATGTGTTCACTGGTAAGGAACAAGATGTAAAGAATACTTCACAACCAGGGATCTGTTTGATCAATCTATACCATTAAGAAAAAACAACATTCAGGCTACTATCACATTTTCTACTGTCCACATTTAAGTGCATCACTGCAAAAGAGATTCTGACAGCAGGGGTGAACAAAATGAAGCCCACGGGCCATATGCACACATCCCAGGGTCATTTTTGTGACCCCCAGGGCTTCCTAGAGGTCAATTTTATTTTTTGAAAAAAGAATTTAGGCCCAGAAGAAGTCTTTTTTAAAAAATAGGAAGTGAACAGAAAATTGCTTCTGCTCACTTCCTGTTGATAAAAAGGCCTCTCCTGGGCCTAAAATGGCCAAGAAAGGCCCCCAAATATGGGGGAACTTTGGATTTTTTTAAAAAATTATTTTATTTTGCAGGAGCAAGTGCAGTAGAGCGCTGTGACCCCATATGGAGGAGGAGGGGCTTGCAGTCCCCTAACGTTCCACAGTTGCCCAACCCTGCTGTACGGTAACCTAACCTGCACATTTTATGTGGATACTTGAAATCTATGTCCTATAGAGATAAAACAGCAGTACCTAGACACCTACATCCCTGCTGGTTGCTATCAAGATCAAAAGCAGATCAGGCACCTCAAGATGCCTGAAAATAAGTGCTCCAACCTTTTTTCTTAAGCACAGTACTCTCACCTTCTCAAATTTATTTTTATCCCAGGCATCATCATATCCAGAATAATTCCCTGGAAAGTCTGTTGTGTGGACCTAGGAAAAAGAGGGGAAGAGGTGATGGTCAGAACATATGCTTTGCATAAATAAGGTCTCTGGTTCACCCTCAGACAGAACTGGGAAAATCCCCTGCCTGAAACCCTGGACAGGTACAGCCAATCTATGAGAACAATGAGTTAGATGGAAATTGATTAACTGTCATAGGCAGATTCCTATGTTCAAAAGAAAAAAAGTGGACAAAATTCTTCACACAGTTACTTGGACAATGCAGCCAGGGTGGGGGGACTCCACACACACACACACACACACACACACTATATTCAGCTAACCACAGCAGCAAAAAGTGGTGACTTAGAATAATGGAATCACAGAGCTGGAAGAGCCCACAAGGGCCATTCAATCCAACCCGCCATGTAGGAATACACCATCAAAGCTCTCCCGACAGATGGCCATCCAGCTTCTTTAAAAACCTCCAAGGATGGAGACTCCACCACACTCTGAGGCAGCGTATTCCACTGTCGAACAGCTCTTACTGTCGGGAAGGTCTTCCTAATGTTTAGGCGGAATCTCTTTTCCAGTAAACTTGCATACAAAGACTTTTATTTGTCTGTTTACTTGTGGCATTTATTTATCATCTCTCAATTCATCTGGGCTCCAAAGCAATGTATGGTGGGAAAATGACCATAAAAGGCCAAACATTTGACTCAACTATTTTCATATCACTTCATCTTTCATACATTAATTTTACAAGATTCCAGCCTAAATACATCAACTGGTGTTTCCTATATTGGTATAGTAATCTACATTGGATTTTACATTGTCATATGTTGTCCCTTCATATTCGCTGGGGTTTGGTTCCAGGACACCCTGTTGATACCAAAATCTGTGAATACTCAAGTCCCATTCTGTGCAATGGCATAGCAAAATGGTGTCCCTTATATAAGATGGCAAAATCAAGGTTTGCTTTTTGGATTATTATTTTTTTAAAAAATATTTTCAAGCTGCGAATACTTAAATCCGTGGATACGAAATCTGTGAATACGGAGGGACAACTGTAATCCATACTGGGGGTCATTCAATAGAGAAAAAGGATAGAGATCACTTAAGTGCATATTCAGGTGTGCAAAATTGGATCTGGTCAACAATTAGTTTATTTATATAATTTAGACACTGCCTTTCTCCCAAAATAGGGCCCAAGGTGGCTCAAAAAACATAAAATACAACATACAATTAAAATCATCACAATTTAAAATGACTTTAAAATGAAGGAGCCCTGGTGGCGCAATGCTTAAATACCAGTACTCAAGTCACTACGTTACAAGTATGATTCCAGTGGGCTCCAAGGTTCACTCAGCCTTCCATCCTTTCGTAGGTTGGTAAAATGGGTACCCGGCTTGGGGGGGGGGGCAATTAGCTAACACCAGGGCCGGTTTAAGGCACCGGTGGCATCAGCATCCGCAGGGGGGCCCATCATTGTGGGGTACCCGTAGTAACCCTCCTCCTGCAAAAACATTAGTAATAATCTGAATATCCTGTACTGCGAATAGGTTAGGTTGAGTTAGGTTACACTGACCTGAGATAAACATATGCCCCCCCCAAAAAAATAAAGCATTGCAGGGGGGCCCAAAATTCCTTAAACCGGTCCTGGCTAACACACATTGGAAGCTGTTTAATGCAGTGTAGATGTGTAAATTGCTATTGCTTAAAGCAGTTTGTAAGTCGCTCTGATAGCCTTGTGGCTAAAGAGCGGAGTATAAGTAACTAATAAAAAATAAATAAAAATAAAAGCACATCCCAATAAAAGCCTCTGTGCACTCACCTACGTATATTATTACTATTTTAATTATTATTACTATTATTATTATTATTATTATTATTAAAAGCCTACTTGAATAAAAACATCTTTGCCTGCCGGCCAAAGGAAAACAGGTGTAGTGTTACATACACGCGTCACTTTACATACACAAGACTACAGGCGGACTCCCTCCGCTTTGTCCAAATGAGTGCTGACCTATATTGGATCAATTGTTGAATAGTGACTCGACACAGAGGCAAGTCCCATGGATTCAGTGGGTCTCCTTTTACTGGGACGATGGCCCCGGGAGGAGTCCGGCCGGCCCCGAAGCCCCACTCGCCAGCCCCGCTTCCTCAGTCGCCCTGCGCTCCCCGTCCCGCCCTCTCACTCACGTTGCGGACTCCGAACTCGCCCAGAACCACCCGGTTCCGCATCTCCTCCACACTCCCGGGCGCCGCCATCTTGGAATCAACGTGCTCAAAAAAAAAAGAAAAACGCCCCGCCCCTTCGTTTCCAAAGGGGAGGGGAACAAGCCGTCCCATCACGTGACGCGGCGCCCTCGCCTTCATACTACCTCAGGTGTTTTTCCAAGATGTCATATTGGGTGTGGCGCTCCGACGAGAACCTCGAGGTGTTTTTTTAATTACCTTGCCTTAATGCTACCCGCTGAGAGAATACAGGACGTACACATTTTGGGTTAGCATAATACTTTTATTATCAAATATCCCCTCCCGCCTGTGTCCCGTTTCCGCCAGCCTTGTCCAGAACAAACAAGATGGCGCTGTGGTCGGACCATCGGCCGGGAAACATCGCGAGACTTTGAGGAAGTCTCCACGTCCTCGGCGCCGCTGAATGGTGGCTGGGGGGGGGTCTCGTTTGTGTGACATCCGGGTTCTTCTTCCTTCACCTACAGTTGGGCCCCGGTGGGCTCCGGGGTCCTGTCTTAGCGGGGGGGGGGCGAGCGTCGGCTCCTTCGCAACCGGCCGAAGGATGTCCGGCCCCGGAGTCCCCGCGGCGTCGGCGGCCGGAGGAGGGAGAGGCGGTGCTGGGACGGTGGCGGAGTGGGGAGCCTTCGAGGACAACATGCAGGTAAGGCTGGCGAGGAAAGAGGGACAGACAGACAGACAGAGGCGTTTCCCGAAGCCACCCCCTCCTTCGAAACATAGCCTTCACCGCCACTTCCATCCTTGATGTTGAGGTGGCAGCAGTTACAGTTGTCCCTCCGTATCCACGGGTTTGGTATCCACGGGATTAAGTATCCACGGCTTGAAAATATTCTTTACAAAATAATGCCTGATGTGCTATGGGGATACAGGAAGGAATTTAGTTAAGGCAGGTTATGGAAATAACAGCTATTTAAGTTTCTTATAAATTCATGATATGAAAGGATAGGGAATTGAACAAAGTCTATTAAAATGGAAGTTATGAGACATCTGTAAGATCAGGTTGGTCAGTTAGAAAACACTGCAAGAATTTAATGGCTTTCTTCCATGTGAAGACTTGGGGTTAAAAAAACATGAAACCGCACTACAGTTGTCCCTCTGTATCCACTGATTTAAGTATCCACGGCTTGAAACTATTCTTTATAAAATAATGCCTGATGTGCTATGGAGATACAGGAAGGAGTTTAGTTAAGGCAGGTTATGAAAATAACAGCTATTTAAGTTTCTTATAAATTCATGATATGAAAGGATAGGGAATTGAACAAAGTCTATTAAAATGGAAGTTATGAGACATCTGTAAGATCAGGTTGGGCACTTAGAAAACTGCAAGAATTTAGTGGCTTTCTTCCATGTGAAGACTTGGAAGACTACAGTTGTCCCTCCGTATCCATGGATTTGGTATCCACAGCTTGAAACTAATCTTTTAATAATAATAATAATAATAATCCAAAAAGCAAAGCTTAATTTTGCCATCTTATCTAAGGGACACCATTTTGCTATGCCATTGGATAGAATGGGACGAATGTTGCTGTCCTTGAGCAAGCAGGGATCACCATGATATTGAGGCCATGATATTGAGAACACAGCTGCGCTTGGCAGGGCACGTTTCTAGGATGGAGGACTATCGCCTCCCAAAAATAGTACTCTACGGTGAACTCGCTACGGGTCAGCGTAAGAGGGGCACTCCAAAAAAAAAACACGATATAAGGACTCCCTGAAACAACATCTCAGGCTCGGCCAAATTGATCACCAACAATGGCCTGCCCTGACCTCACATCGGGAGGCATGAAACGCAGTATCCACAATGCTGCAACTTTATTTGAGAACTCACGCAGAACAAGTCTTGAAAAGAAACGACAACGCAGAAAGAATCACAACCCAGAAACATCACCCAAGGAGACCTTCTGCTGTGCTTTTTGCAACCGGATTTGTTTATCTCGGATTGGCCTTTTTAGTCATCAGCGCGCTAGCAGAAAGCGCAGGATGAGTCCTTCCTGAATCTTTGTTTGCGAAGAAAAGCCAGAGAGAGAGAGAGAGAGAGAGAGAGTATAGAATGGGACTTGAGTATTCGCGGATTTTTGTATCCACGGGTTGTGGGGGGTGTCCTGGAACCAAGCCCCAGTGAATATGAAGGGACAACTGTAATTCGAATTAAGGAGTCCGTGACCTGCTGATCTGCTTCGAAGAAGAAAGCAGGGTGGAAAAGCACTGTTTTCTGAGGAAGAGGTTAGGTTTGTACTGGTGGTGGGCTGTTTTAGTTGGGACTAAGCCCCGTTGGGCTCTGGATGTCAATCCACCAATTGAGAAGTAACTTCCTTGCCTCTCAAGGTGCATCTACACTGTAGGAATAATGCAGTTTGACGCCACTGTAAGTGCTGTAGCTCTGTCCTATGGAATCCTGGGATTTGTAGTTTTGCAAGGCTTTCTAGCTTTCTCTGCTAAGGTGTGCTGGTGCCTCACAAAACTACAAATCCCAGGATCCTGTAGGATGGAGCCATGGCAGTTAAAGTGGTGTCAGACTGTATTATTTCTACAATCTACCCTAAATCTGCTGGAGTTCCTTTGAGAACCCACCTCTTTGCTGTCACTCTATTGGAGGCCCCTAAAACTTTTCCTTATTATTGTATTAGGAAATACATTTTTTTTAAAAAAAACTTTGTAACATATCAAGCAGATGAACTCATGGGGGGGTGTTACATATACATGTAACAAATAAATAAAGTGTAGCTCTTGAAAGGAAGGATCCAAACAGGTTGTTATAGTTGAAAACCCTAGACCAGTGGTTCTTAACCTTTTCTTTAGCAGGGACCCCCTTTGAATAGCTTTTGTTGCCTCAGACCCCCAAAACTTAACTCAAAAGTAAAGACCCTAACAATAATCCATAATAATAATAATAATAATAATAATACAGTTACACCATCCATAAACCTTCCCTCAGAGGCAGTGGAGAGGGAGGGAAGAGTTTTCTCCTGCTTCTTCCTCAAAATTTGTGGCTGGAGCAGATTGAATGGCAATGCACAGGCCAAGCCAGCCATCCAGCCTTTGCCTTGGCTCCTGTCACATGGACTGAGCAGCCTTCAGTCCTTCACAGACTCCCTGTGAGGACATCGCAGCCCCCTGGGGGTCTGCAGACCGCAGGTTGAGAACCACTGTCCTAGACTAAAGCAACAAGTTTCAGTGCTGGTCTCCAGATAGATTGAAGCTATTGTTTTATTGTTTATAAAGTGTGTGTTGAAGAAAATACCACCTCGTATAATCTTTAACATTGTTAACAGGAGCCTTGCGATGTTGTCATTATTAGCTCAAATTATGGAAACATCATGAGGCTTATTTAGTTATCTTTGTTTATGCTTATAGTATACTTGTAAGATAAAGCTACAGTAATGTTAAATTTGAGTAATATGGAGGCTGCATCTCAGACAAAGGACATCAGGGAATAGAGGCAGACAGGCTCAAGAAATGCAAGCAGGCTCAGGAATGCAGGCTCTTCCCCCCCCCCCCAGGGGTCATACTTTATATACTTAGTTTAAGAGTAGGCATAGTTAACCATTTGCTAACCATATGTCTGTGATACACTCAATCATTAGGGATCAAAGGGGGCACCTAGAAATCACATCAAGGCAAGCTACCATGTGAAACTACAGATAGCAGGATAAACTGGGTTGTAAAAGTAAGTTAATTTTCGAGCTCTTCCAAAGATTACTTTGAAGACGTTTATTACCCAATTAATAAAGGTAATAACAGGAAGCGTGAAGTTCCCATAATGTCTGGGAATTTCAGATTCCTTCAGATTCCTCTCGTCTTTTATCATTATGCACAGATTAGTTATTAGGGAGTTACTGCCTTCTCCATGCATCTCAGGGTCTCTATGATTCTATGAAGTAGATCAAGTCTACGAAAATTTATTCTACCATTTACCGGTATGTCTCTCAGGCCAAGTCCACACTACACAAATAATCCAATTTGAAACTGGATCATTTGCCATGGCTCCTTCCTGTGGAATCCTGGGATTTGTCATTTGGTGAGGCACTGGCACGCTTTGGCAGAGAAAGCTCGAGAACCTGTAAAACTACAGATCCCAGGATTCCATAGGAAGGAGCCATGGCAAATAATCCAGTCTCAAACTGGATTATTTGTGTAGTGTGGATTTGGCCTCAGTCTCAAAGCTACAAGATCCCCTCATTTACTACCTTCTCTTTTTCATTTTTGATTACACAAACAACTGAAAAAGCCCACCTGCTGCTGCTACTATGGAAGATAAAAGTGCATGCGCTCAGTGCCCTGTAGTAGTCCATATGCCAGTTTCTGACCCATGTAGCTGATACTTCTTATTTAGGCTTTCAAATTTTCTGCCCTGTTGGAGAAAGGCTCCCTCTGTATGTGGTCTGTTTATGCAACTATATGTAGAGTCACAGGTTTCAACATAGAATTGGACAGTTCCATAAGTAAAAAAAAATTCACAGATTTTAAAACTATAAACAAACATTTTTTCCCAGGACCAATAGAAAAGATTGCTAGTTATTTCTGCCAAAATTCCTGAGTTATCTACAGTTGTCCCTTCATAGTCACTGGTGTTTGGTTCCAGGACACACACACCCTCCGTAGATACCAAAATCCGTGAATACTCAAGTCCCATTATATGCAATGGCATAGCAAAATGGTGTCCCTTAGATAAGATGGCAAAATCAAGGTTTGTTTTTTGGATTATTATTTTTTAAAGAATATTTTCAAGCCATGAATACTTAAATCGGTGGATACCAAATCTGTGGATACAGAGGAACAAATGTAGTTGTGTGGTTTCATGTTTTTTTAAACCCCAAGTTAAACCTCACATGGAAGAAAGCCACTAAATTCTTGCAGTGTTTTCTAACTGCCCAACCTGATCTTACATATGTCTCATAACTTCCATTTTCATGGACTTTGTTCAATTCCATACCCTTTCATATCATGAATTTATAAGAAACTTAAACAGCTGTTATTTCCATAACCTGCCTTAATTTAACTCCTTCCTGTATCTCCATAGCACATCAGGCATCTTGCTGTAGTAATACCACTTTCATCTAACAGAAATATATACTTGCTATGAAGCAGGGGTAGGGAACGTTTGACTGGCCAGGTGTTTGGGGTACAAGTCCAATCAACCTTACACTGCATGGCCAATGGTAAGGTATTGTGAGAGTTACAGTCCAGTGCATCTGGAAAGGCAAAGGTTTCCTAGTCCTGCAAATAAAGCATTTGGATTTTAATGGTTTCTTATTCCAACTATATAAGGTAGTTGTTTTGACAGCAGTTCCTAAAAGTCTTGCATGGAAGAGGGTTGCCTCTGATATTTATTATCCATAAAACTGTTTCCATTTGGATTCAGAAGTAAGATCTCTTGCCTCAGCACTCATTAGTGGTAACTTCTTGTCCCAACATACTGATGGGCTATCCATTTGGGGGCTGCTGGAAAGGGAGGGGGTTCCAGGGGAGTTGTGAGCTGCATTCTGTCCTGGCCTTGCCCTGATTTAAAGATTTGGACTGCCTGTGGACATGCACTGATATGTAAAATTTCCAGAGCATTTGAAGCTTTGGGGCGGGGGGGCGGTGAGGACATTGGTCTGCCGCCAGTTCCCAAACTAATATTATTTTTATAGCAGCAGAACATTGCAGGGCACAGCTACAGAACCACTAATTTGGTTCCCTCCATCCTAGAATGTGAGATCAGTATTAATTCCTTTAGATCAGATGAGGGCAATTGGGGGCTACACACATTGGAGGCTACACACACACACACACCTGATGTACCCTTCTGATTTTTTAGAAACTTTACGGTGGGGGGCGTTCAGTTAAAAGGCTGCCCAGGAGCCATGGGGGGCAATTTCACCATGTTTTGGGCCCAGGCGAGGACTTTTTTTACAAGTTCTCCTTTACTAACTGGTTGGGGCGGCGGCTTTTTTTAAGCTTAAAACAGCCTGGAGGGAGTGCAAAAACTTAGTGAAATTTCTCCCTTTTTAAAATTTAAAATTTATTAAAAGGGAGCTAAAAGGTCCTAAACTATAAGGAACTATAAGGAACATCTGAACTATAAGGAAAGTTTTGGGTTTTTCCAGTTCAGGAGGAGCAGACAAAAAGCCCCCATTATTAAATATTAACAAAGCAAAGATTTTTTCTTGTCTCCCCTAATCTTCCATGATATAAAGCAGGCATAACGCACTCATTCCCATAAAAAGAATTGAGAAATGAAAGCTAAGAGCAGGAATTGTAATGATGTGAGATCCTGTACAGTTGTCCCTTCACATTCACACACACACCCTTTCCTGGCTTTTCCTTGCCTTTGTGAAGATCCAGGGAAGCCCAGGGAGTGAGGGAAAATCTCTCAAACCGGCTGTCTGCTGGGCTTCCGCCCTCCCTGAAAAGGCAGCCAAAGCTCAGCAGAGGAGCAGTTTGAGAGATTTTCCCTCACTCCCTAGGCTTCCCTGGCTCTCCTTTCTCTCTCAAAGGGAATGAAGAGTGGGGGGGGTGAGGCAAAACTTCTTAAAACCGCTCCTCTGCTGACCTTTAGCTGCCTTTTCAGGGAGGGTGAAAGCTAAGCAGACAGCCGGTTTGAGAGAGAAAGGAAAGCCAGGGAAGCCTAAGGAGTGAGGGAAAATCTCTCAAACTGCTCCTCTGCTGAGCTTTAGCTGCCTTTTCAGGGAGGGCGAAAGCCAAATAGACAGATTTCTCTCTCAAACTGGCTGGCTGTTTGGCTTTCGCCCTCCCTGAAAATCCCTCACTCCCTAGGCTTCCCTGGCTCTCCTTTCTCTCTCAAACCAGCTGTCTGCTTGGCTTTGGCCCTCTCTGAAAAGGCAGCTAAAGCTCAGCAGAGGAGAGGTTTTAAGAAGTGCGCTTTCCTGGCTCTTTGTTCCCTTTGTGAAGAGAAGGGAAGACCCAGGAGACAGGCAGTGGGTGAAGGAAAACCGCGAATAATCAAAACCACGAGTGTCAAAGCCGCAAATGCAAAGGGACAACTGTACATAGTCTTACCTAAAACTTAATGTACTACAGTAGGACCCCCGTATCCGCCATTTCTGCCCTTGGAGTGCTCCTGGGCAGCGATCCCGGGGCAAAGGGAAGATCTCCCTCGTCCACCCACTGACACCCACCCCCGCTGTCGCCATCTGCAGGTAATTGAATCAGCAGATGGTGAATCAGTGGGTGCGGGGGTGCTACTGTACATAGTTTTTAGAAATAATGAGGGGGGTAAATGAAAGAACACCTTCTCTTAAATATTTTCGTTTTCATTCTAATTTTTTTTTCCCATAATCCTTTTTTTTGGCTTTTCCTGAAATAATGATGGGGGGGGATTCAGTTTCTTCTCCCCCCACCCCCCTCCAGGCCTTCCCATCTCTAGTCATGCATTTAAAATAACTATCTATATGACATATAGTTATCTTACATAACTGGTTCATGTGATTTTGTTTTTTACTCCATTGTCTTTGTCCAGCACACACACAAAACTAAAAAGCTATTTGATCCATAAAGTATTGGACTCAAACAGATGAATTCAAATCTCCTCTTAGTTTGGAAGGCTACTGAGTCACCTCTTAGGCCAGTCACTTTTAGCCTTATCTACTTCACAAGGTTGGTGTGAAGGAAAAATGGGTTGGTTGTCATTTGTGTGTCTAAGAGTTTCCAAAATGGGTGGGCAAGTACTGGGCTACACTGTCCATCTGGAGAACTGGAGAGCACCACATCCTCTCAGATCCAGCAGGGTTCCTGGTGTGTTTTTAATATTTTTTTTAAAAAAAATACTTTAAATGCCCCCCTAATATTTTTAGGCCCAGCAGAGGCCTATATTTAACCAAGAAGTAAACTTGGGCTATGAGAGGCATTTTCAGCAAGAAAAAATTCAGGATATTTTGGGAGAACTGGGCACTTCTAGGGGCTGCATGTTCCCTTCACCTGTCTTGCTAAAGTTTAAAAAAGATGTGGATGCTGCTGTAAAAAGTTATTATGCAACAGTATTAGTTCCCATCCTCCTTAAATCTAAACAAACTAGAATCGGTAAGATAACTATGCTATCTCTTGCAAGTGAAATGCACAAGAGGGGGAGCCTGTCCGAATACAGCTTCTTATTTGACTGCAACATGGGAAGTACTCTCTAGATGTGGCAGCGATCTTGTTGGGCTGCAGTCTCATTCTGACATTAGAGATTAACTATTTCAGATAAGAAACAGTGAGCTGTACAATTACACTTTTATTATGATGGTATGGGTTTCCCTCCACACTGCCTATAATTAAGAAAATAAAGAGTAACAAAATTCTTCTACAGAGAACAATGTACTAGTGTCTTTTTCAAGAACATGAGCCATTGTCATTTCTGTGTGAAGTGCTTCATTTTCTGAGTTCTTCCTTTAATGATGGTAGATGCCTGAAGACTTCTGCCCTTGGGGTGGTCTCTTATGCTGCCTTTTACCAAGAAGAAAGGTCATTTTATTGTTTTATGCATTTATGTTAGATTGCATTTCCATAGTATTATGTTACACTGATTCCAGTAAAGTAACATTCAAAACAACAAAAGTCGCAGTCGCAAAAAAAGAGAGTTAAAAATCATAAGCAACAATGGATAATGAGAATTTAAAGCCCTTCTTATTTTTCTAGACTTTTATCTGGCACTGGAGGATCACCAGAGTGAGAGCCAGTCAGACCTCCATCTGGAGAAATGTAGTGTCATATCTGAGAAAGCCATCTCTGTGGTCACCAGCCAGCTCACCCCAAACTCCACAGGCACCCAAGAGGAAACTGTTCATATATTAACTAAGTGTATGGGCATGTTGAGAGCCAGTGTGGTGTAGTGGTTTGAGCATTGAACTACAACTCTAGAGATCAGGGCTCAAATCCCCACTCAGCCATGGAAACCCTCTGGGTGACCTTGGACAAGTCACACTGTCTCACAGGAAGGCCATGGTAAATCTCCTCTGAACAAATTTTGCCAAGAAAGCCCCATGATAGGATCGCTATATGTCAGAAACGTCTTGAAGGCACTCATATTGACATATTGAAGGGAGAATAGGCATTCCTTCATATCCCAAGATACTAAACAATGTAGGACATTAAAAGTAAACATTAAATGGGCTTGGGAATAGACCAGAACTTAATAGCACCAGCAAGATATATTCCTGGTGCCCCATCCCAGGTAAGTAGCCTCACAGCTGTGCTCTGTCCCAACTACATTTCCAGGTCATCTTCAAAGCCAGGTCCATGAAGCACATTTTGCAGTAGTTTGGTCTGAAGGTTAACCAAGCACAAATAATGAAACCAAGTTTGAGCTTTCTGCACAATCACTTACAGTAGTTTCTAATAATAAGAATGGAAGCAAGGAGCATGTTGGGTTTTGTTTTGGATGTGTTGCCAGTCCATATGGTTGCCAGTCCATATTATCAGAGCTGTTTCAAGTCCCTGTGAGTAGATGTACCACTGTTTTTATATTTAATTCTCTTGTGTTCAATGGTGGAGCCCTTCGCGAAGTCCAGTAGTCACTTTCAGTATCTCTAGATACCTCAGTTACATTGAGTGAAGGGAGCAAATAGGATGGGATTATTTTCTTCCTTGTTTTCCTTGCTCTCCCTGCTTCTTAATATATATGAATGTGAAGACAAATATCAGGAATGCAGCTTACACTGATTATTATGAATGTCTGTGCCTTTTCCCGCAGAGACCAAATCCCATGTGAAGCATTCCTTTCAACCTTCTTTCTCATGGTTGTGCTGCCTCTGTGACTAAGGGGAAATTATTGTGCACAGTCTCACACTGTTTGCGTATTTTCACATTGTTCAGGGTGGAGGCTCTGCTGTGATTGACATGGAAAACATGGATGACACATCTGGCTCCAGCTTTGAAGACATGGGCGAGATGCATCAACGCATGAAGGAAGAGGAAGAGGTGGATGCAGAAGCAGCTGCTGCAGATGAAGAAGATGGCGAGTTCTTAGGGATGAAGGGCTTTAAGGGACAGTTGAGTCGGCAAGTTGCTGATGAGGTAACCACAGCTTACTTTGTCAAATCTGGGGATCAGCAGCAGGCCAAAGTTCTAAAGCCCAGAAGGCAGCTGATTCCCACATGCTTCTCATTTATTGCAGTTCTCTGGAGACAGTATCTTAATGCTTCTTCCATAGTGTAGTCTTGGCTCTTGCTTTAGTTTTTAAAATCTGTATAGGGCATTGGCCTTGCCATACACAGAATAAGGGCAGCCAGTTTGGGGTTTATAGATACCTAGGATTGGATGTAGCTCCCGGTCTTCACAAGCAGTTATTCCAGTTAGGAGTGGAAAAGGAAGCAACAACTGTGTTTCTCTTCTAGCTTGCAGAAAGAAAAGCTAGAGTGGTATCCCGTCTGTAGGCATAATCTTCCCTTAGACTCCTAAGCATTTCTGCCTTGGTGTGCTGAGCAAGAAATTAGTAATAAGGCAGAGCCCGCTGCACTGATGGGAAGTATTTTTCTACAGGGACAAATTGGTCTGCCACCAGTTCCCAAACTAATATTATCTTTATAGCAACCGAACATTGCAGGGCACAGCTACAGAACTAATAATTTGTTTCCCTCTGTACTAAAATGTGAGATCGGTATTACTCCCTGTGGAAGAGCTTTAGATCAGAGGAGGGCACTTGGGGAACCACTTAGGAGGCTGCACACACACAATTCTGATATGCGCCTCGATTAAAAAAAAAAACTTTTGGGTTGGGATTCAGTGAAAAGGCTGCCCAGGAGCCATGGGGGGGGGGGCGGGGAGTTCACTGTGTTTATGGCCCAGTAGAGGTCTTTTTTTCAAATTCTGTTTTACTTCCTGGTTGGAAAAAGTCATTTTTCTGGGCTTAAAACAACCTAGAGGGAAGTGCAAAAACTTGGTGAAATTTCTCCCTAGGAGATATGGGGGCATTTTTAGTTAAAATGGTGGATTTTTTAAAAAAAAATCAGGGTTTTGAGGGGTTCAAATGGCCCCAGGGGCTGCACTTCCTCACTCTTGCTCTATAGCTATTTTAATAACCCAGTCATTTAACTCTGCAGCACTGAGAAAGAAGGCCTCAGTTTGATGCTTGTCTCTTTTGTTCTATCTATCTATCTATCTATCTATCTTCCTCCCTCCTCCCCATCACACTCCCTAGATGTGGCAGGCAGGAAAAAGACAAGCCTCAAAAACCTTCAATCTCTATGCCAACATTGATATTCTCAGGCCCTACTTTGATGTGGAGCCAAACCAAGTTCGGAACCGGTAAGCAAACTTGGCAGATTGTTCCTCCCACTTCTCTAGCTTTTTCTTGTCTACCACAGGCTTTCATACAACTCCCCTTTGTAAATGAAGCTATGTTAAAATGTAATAGCAGCAGCACAGTCCATTATGGAAATTGTCTGTTACCTGACACCTTAATTCTTAATAAAGAGAAGCTGGTTATTCCCTTAAGTAGCATTCAGGTTATAGAGAAGAGAAACACATTGCTGTTCTGTTTGCTTGCTAGCATTTATTAAGATAGCTCTGGGGGAGGTGGTCAAGAATTCTCCCAGTTTCATTCCTCAAATGGATAATACCAAGCTGCTTCATTTCCAGTGTTTTGATGCTATTGCATGAACCAAACTGAGCCATGGAGTTTCAGTTCAGCAGATTCCTTTTGAACATACATCAGAGTTCTGTTAATCTGCCCTTACAGTACTAACAATTAAGAGTCACAAACTGCTGTTAGGCTTCCTTTCTGGCCCCCTATAACCTCCATGGCTAGTATGCTGGCCACAGCAGAAAAGTGAGAAATTCTACTCTAGACAATTTACTTATGTAGAGCAGACAAGATTAGGGTTGAGTTAAATGCCTCTCCTCCCTTTCCCTGCAAGACTTTTTGTCTAATTTAGCAGAACAGTTTTTTTTATTATATGAGCTGTGAAGCTTTTCACATCCAGGTTCTAATCATACAGTATCAAGTTGTTGTTGAGTGGTTGGTTGGTTGGTTGATTATTTAGCACATGCCTAGTTTTTGGTCTGGCACATGCACAAATTATTCTCTAAATATATGGTTATCCAAAATACCTCCTGCACATTTTGTTCTCTTTTAGGTTGCTGGAATCCATGATACCTGTGAAGATGATTAATTTTCCCCAGGTGAGCTAGTGCACTAGATAGTAGGTTGAAGTTTTCCTTAACATTATGGAGGTGGCAGTGTCTAAGGAACAGTGGTTTTCTTGGCTCCAAGCAGATATGTCTGTGGGGGTTACATTCCAATTCATTTCCCACTGCTGGGAAGTTGACGGATAAAGCGGTATCCCATCTATGTTTCATCATGGATGCACAGTGGTATTTTCCTGATAATAAATCACTTTGGTAGAAGTTCTTTGGTAGTGTGTGACTTCTTCCCCATTCCAAAAGCAATGGGACAGTTCTTGTATAGCCCCTTTGCTTCAGTGTCATGTATTCTAACTTCCCTTCATCAGTTTATAGTTAAATCGTTTTTACCAAAGAGCCCATCAGTTCACTGGATGGTGAATACTGTATTGTTTAATTTCATAAAAGACATTCATTTCCTTTCTTGCCTTTTCTTTCTCCTTCTCTGTCTTCTCTATTGGCTGTGTCCCTTTTTATATCATTGGCCATATCTGATGTCACAGTGGGCTTGGCCTTGCAAGGAATATCAGGGTCAGTCTGATTGCATTTGGGGTCAGCTGCTTTGATTTCTGAGAGTAACTAGCCTACGTTTAACAAATGAGCTCTTTAGAAAGTGTGAATTTCAAGGTCCAAACCAAACAAGTAAAATTAAACCCATCTGTGACTGCACAGCAAGTGGTGATGAATTCAAGGGGCAGGGCCCAGAACATCTGGGGGCTGCACGCATACACACATACCTGTCTGCCATTGAATCTGATGCCACAATATCAGCAAAATCAGTGTCCCCTTTAAAAAGAACATCCAGGGATCATGCTCTTGCTGTATGATGGTTGTATGAATTTTGTCATGAATTTTCATATTATGTGTGATGTTAGTTTATCAGTCTTTTCTGAAAAAAAAGAACAGATAATAAATAACTTGCTATTGTAAAATAACGGAACTGGTTTCTCCTGTTAGTTTCTTTAAAACAGGTGGGCAACTGTGAAGGGGAAGAGGCCATTTTTCACCCCTGTTCCCTAACAGGTCACACTTCCACATTTTAGACCCAAACTGAGCACAGAACACAACTCAGATCAGAAGTCACTTCTGTTTCCCATTCTGTGGCCAAAAAATGACAAAGAGTAGAGGGTTAGGGTGTTTTAAGGCAAAACACTGCTCCCAGCAGCATTTTGGAGCATATTTCAGGTAATTAAACCTGAGGAGTTTACGGGCTTGAGGTAATCACAAAACAGGGGCAGGGGGGCTACATTGGTTATGCTTTCTCCATCCTGTTTTAAGAGTATAAATGAATGTTTGTGCACTCTTTCTAGTTGGCTGATACACTGGACTTTCCAAAATGCCGATCAATAGCAATTATTCTTTTTTTCTTTTATAGAAGATAGCCGGTGAGCTTTATGGCCCCCTCATGCTGGTCTTCACACTGGTGGCCATCTTGCTGCATGGAATGAAGACATCAGATACAATCATTGTAAGCAGGGTATCTTATTTTCCTGACAAGCTACTACTCAAGAGATCTATTTTGCCCTTGAACCATCTGGGGTGGGTGGGATGTTGAGGTATTATGGATGCTCCCTGGTTAGAAGGAATTCTATTTCTGAAGTGCTAGTAACACTTATTGCATATTTTACATTGGACTGACTGTGGATGATGCTGTTCGATGGCTGCCTTTCCAGGTTGTATCAAGCGTTCTGTTTCTCTTTATGCAGAGGGAAGGAACATTGATGGGCACAGCAATTGGCACCTGCTTTGGTTACTGGATAGGCGTCTCCTCCTTCATTTACTTCTTGGCATACTTGTGCAATGCTCAGATCACCATGGTGCAAATGTTGTCACTACTGGTGAGTAAACTCTCCAGCTTTTCAGTAGTCTCTAACAGTCTAATGTAGCTGTTTCTAACCCAACACCCTCCAGTTGTGTTGTACTACAACTCACACTATTCTCTGCCAGTATGGTCATTGGCTGATCTTCTCTCATGATTAGCAGATGGCTTTGTATCTGCACGAAGCATAGATGAGTAGCTGTTTCTCTTGCTTAGGATTGATCTGAATCTACAATGACAAGGTGCTCTTTTATTTTTGTAAGCCATGTTGAAGAGGGGAGGGGGGGAAATGGCAGTGAAATCAGGCAATCTTTGTTAGCTTCCAAACATAAATTAGCTTCCACAAATCTGGGTGGTGATTGAACTCCTAATTGAGTTAGACATGCCTCAGGCAGAACCTGACATTCTTCTAATGACTATAGTTGGTAGTCACAAATCTGACATTCAGATTCAGCTCACTAGCTGCACTTAAGCTACTAGAGCTTAAGGCTGTCTTCAAGAAATCATGTGGTACAATTAATATTGCAGCTGTTTCTATCTGTATGTTTTCACATGCTGGTCTTCTATATGATCTTTTCCTTTCAGGGCTATGGACTGTTTGGGCATTGCATTACTCTCTTTATCACCTACAACATCCACTTTCACTCCCTTTTTTATATCTTCTGGCTGGTGATTGGTGGCCTTTCTACACTACGAATGGTAAATATTTATTTGTTTTATTAGCCTTATAGCCTGCCTTTCTCACAATACGGGACCAAAGTGGTTTACAATGTAAGTTTAAACAAAATAGTTAAAGCAATTTGAGTTATGAAAGTGAAAAAAATAGTCTAATTAAAACATTTATTTAAAACAATAAAAACACATTAAGCATGTATTTCATGTTTTAAAAAAAACAGCATACCCATTGCACATCCTTCTATCCAAACAGGTAGAGGCTGAAGGCCTCTTTAAATAAGCAGATGTTTGCCTGCTAACAAAAAAGAAAGCAGAGAAGGGGCCAATAGCCATCATAATAGAGGTTTCCTGCATATCAAGTTTAGAAGTGGTTCAGAATATATGTGTAGAAATTGATATATCAATGTGCTTATTTTCCCCTTTCCTCCTATGCTTTTCTTAACCATCAAGTCTTATTATTGGTGTCTACTCCAGGTAAAGGTCCAGGTTCAGGTCTCATCAACTATAATACATTTTGTCAACCACTGAAAGCCCTTTATGCTTCTTTCGAAGTAAAACATCTATCATACAAAGCTTGCTTGTTGCTTTGGATAGCATTAAATTTATTACATGGTAATTACTTTAATTGTCAGGCAAAATTGTACATTTTTATAAAATTAGATTGTAAGCCTGAGAGCAGGGAACTGTTTTGTTGATCTTTTTACTTGTAAAGCACCATGTACAGTGATGGCACGATATAAATAAACTATCTTAATAATAATAAATCTTTTAATAACCCCTACAGTACAAAATATTAACTATAGGAATAGCAGCTATGGTGTATGGTGGAGGAAGTGATCTCAGAATTTGAAGCTGAAGTCTTGATCTAGCCAAACTGTTGGTAACAGGAAATAAAAGGTTCTGTTTTAAAACTGAGGACTTGCATCACAGCTTCTAAAAATGTGATTTGAAACATCCTGACTCTTTGATGATATGTGTGGATTCCCAAAGGTCTCTGCTAATTGCATGCAGTACATCATCATCATCAGCTGTCACTAGCAACCAATAACAGCCTCCTCAGCTTGCTACATTCACCACAGAATCTAATTTAAATACTTCAACTCTGATGTTAACTTGGACACACATTGGAAACTGTTTAATGCAATGTTGATGTGTAAATAGCTATTGCTTAAAACAATTTGTAAGCCGCTCTGATAGCCTTGTGGCTGAAGAGCGGGGTATAAATAACTAACTAAATAAAATAATAAATGAATAAAAATAGCTGCTGGTGCTGGAAACCTGACATTTCAAAGAAGGCAATGAAAGGCTGACCATTCATATGAAACTAAGCCATACATCCCACTACATTTTAGCAGTGGGTTTTCTACAAAAGATCGCCACACAGGCTGAAAGGGGTCAACTCATCTTAGAATCATAGAATCATAGAGTTAGAAGAAACCACAATGGCCTTCTAGTCCAAACCTCTGCTATGCAGGGATACACAATCAAAGTATCCCCGAAAGATGGCCATCCAGCCTCTGTTTGCATTTGTGTTCTATCACCATTCTGTAAACCATAAGATCTGGTCTTTTCTAGGTTGCTGTGTTGGTGTCACGCACAGTGGGACATACCCAGCGACTCATCTTGTGTGGAGTGCTTGCTGCCCTGCACATGCTCTTCCTCCTTTACCTGCACTTTGCTTATCACAAGGTCGTTGAAGGTAAGAGAAGGAATGAAGGGCAATACATTTTTCATTCCATTTTCTCTGCTTTTTTTAATACGCTGGGACAAAAGTTTTAAGTCTCAGTACAACATTTGAGAACACTGTGTGATAAGCCAACCTCTTCTTTTTCCTGTAAGACATGACAACCTGCTCCTTCTTTGGGCCGTTTCATATATAATGGTCTTCCTATACAGCTGTAGCCTCTCTGTGTGTGTGTTTGTCATTAACAATGAGTGCATACATATATATGAGTGATTGTTCTCATAGGAAATTCATAATGTGTGCCATATCCCTTATTATACACTATACATTCTTGAGCACATATCTGATATAATATGTAGTAACCACAGTTGGGGCACCTGAGATGTCTGAGCAGGATCATCCTAGCTTGTTGTAATCAATACTGAGATTGGTTAGGTAGGAGCCTCCTTCTCTTTTGAAAGTGTGCCTAGACTGGCAACATTCTGTACAGCTCACGGCTGAATAGGAAGTGATGCAGTCCAGCTTTCATGAGTCTCACTGTTTCTCACACCCCATCCTCTACCACTTAGTCTAAACCAGTTAAAACTTTGCATTGTCCAGCCTTTAGGCCTCCCTCATTATTATACCCTCTGCCTGGTCAGGGTGAATTTGCACCCTTGTGCTCCTCTGTCTAAAGACCTTTCTAATGTTATTTGTTATCAAAAGCTGGAACATGATTCCAGAACCTGGCTGTTCAGCAATTCCACATAATTCTATGTCACACTGCATTAATAGTGCAAAGTCAACATTCATTGGTGGAGGAGGCGGGAATAACATCTAAAGGACAAGATGAATGTGTATGCAAAGACTGAGATGGCAAGGGACCAAAGTAATATGATATGTGATGCAAACTAATGCAGATATAATTTAGTATTGATAGGCACTGTTGCTTTTATCTTCACAGGCATCCTGGACACATTGGAAAGACCCAACATCCCTCCCTTTCAAAGAGTTCCTAGAGACATTCCAGTTGTCCCCATTCTGAATACAACTACCAAACCTGTTGCTGCGCTGACCTCGTAGCCTTACAGACTCTGGCATTCTCCCTGCCTCTATGTGGGTCATATACTCTGCTGCTGTTACCAGAGGAGAAAGAAAAAGAAGCAGGACTTGCTTTCATCTGCAGACCTCATGTTGAAAGTGAGGACAGCGGGTTCTCAGCATGTTTCAGAGGAACTGCTTTTGTCCAGCTTTGGCTGGATTGTGCAAGGCAGAACCTTTCTCCTGGCCCATTCACATTTAGCTGGGATTGCATAGCTCAGCCTTTTCCTCCATACCTTTGTGCTTGCTCTTATCTTTTTTGCCAGTGTATGTGTAATCCTTTTTTTTGCTGAGGGAAAAAATTAAATTAAATGGATGTTGGTTCTGAGCACTCTCTTCCGTTGGACCCTAAATGTAAATTAAGAACAGCAGAGAGCTCTATGCTGTTCTGTTTTAAAACCTAATCAAAACTGTGGTGGTAAATTCCTTTGACCAAGGCACTTCTTGTCATGTGAACAACATTGGGCTTTGGTTGATGAAAAATATAGCCAATTACCACCTTTTCTTATCACTTCAGGAAAACCTTTCTATGTTCTCCAGAATGGAAGTATTTATATCAGTCTCTGAATTGTATACTACATGCCATATCGTGTGTGCTGAGACTGACATTAGTTGATTGGTCTGGTTTCTTGTCATGTGACAATCTAGTATTCAGTGAGAAGTTTGTTTTAGCTTTCAGAGGAGGAAGACCCCATCACAGTATGTCTTTAAAAAGGGGACACATTTAAACTGTATTTATGGCTGTCACTGACTGAGGAAATCTGCTTTTGTTGCAACCTTTAGACCACTCCTTTTTATGCACCATACACCAAGCTTCCTATTGAATGGACTTGTACTTTGTATACACCATGACATCCTCTACCACAGAAAGCACATTTAGTTCATTTTTCCTCACTTGCTCTTTCCTCCTCATTCCTCCTCCCTCCCCTAAGTCTCCCCTCCCTCCTTTTTAATGAGTCCAGTACTTAACAATTAATATAGAAAAGAGAAATTGGGGTTTATGTAGTAAGAGAAAAATGTAGGTTCTGTTTTTTAAAATAGTATAAATAAAGTGCAAATCCTATCACTAGTCTATGTATCATGAATATCAAGTTACCAAGTTCTCTTATTTGGGTTTTTAAAGCCCTTTCATATGAATTTATGGGTTTGAATGTAATATGTATACTGTATGCTGCAAAAAAAACCCACACCTTGGCTAGTAAAGGGAGTAACACTCATTATACTTTAAATTAAGTATGCCCAGTAATTGTCCCCTAAAAATAATAACATAAGGGCTATAGGACTGCCATTAAAATGGCACATAATTCATCGTGTTTATCATAACTTCAAATGCTGCTCTGCATCAAGGCATGTCTATGTGGGAAATTTCCCATATTCAAGTTGCTAGCTAATAATTAAAACAGAAGTGTGGGAAACCATACCAGGCAACTGTATGCTATGTGAGCTTTTTTGTGTATGAGGAAGAGTGTTTTAAGAATAAATAAACTCTTACTACCTATGTGGTCTACATCAGCATTGTAGTCCTTAGACCAATGCCAGCCTATGAGCTATCAGCTGCTAATCCCAGTGAGTTTCCAGGAAAGAAACTGTTGTTGTCAGTGGGCCCAAACATGGTACTGATTCCTGGTACATGTGGGGAAGGGGGTTGAGATAATTTCCTGGTTCATGGAGCCGGGGGGAGGGGGGTTGAGATCATTTGAGAGGCAGTGGTCTGTATCATCCACTATCAGCTCAAGGATCTGCACAATTTCGGTATCAAAAGATTATGATCTATGCAAGTTGTGCATTAATAGCACAATATGTGTAGAAATGCTGGTGCAGGATTAATTTGCCCCAAACCTGTCTTGTTTTTTAAACTTCAGTTGGTTTGGACATGAAAACTATGGTTACCCCCAAGAAAAGTTAATAGTTGGAGGGGGTTGTTTTTTGTTTGTTATTCTTGGAGGTGGGGTGTGTGTGTCTGGTTTATGTCCCAGTCCATCCTGAAAACTCAAAACAGGTTATAGTATGAATAAATTCCCAAAGTGTATAAACTTGGCAGTGGTGGTGTTGCAAGTTGTCACCTTCCAGTGAAACTTAAAAAGTGCCAACTCTACAATTTGGCAGAATGAGATGACTTTCTCAAGCAGCAGATGCTAAGGGATGAGGAGCAGACAGTTATCGGTTCCACATGGCCTATGTTGCACAGATCACCCTCAACTAGCCTCCTTCCCTCTGGTGCATAGGAGGACACAACCATTATCACTAGAATTCAAGTTGTCAGTCCAGATGGCTTTGGTATATGCAATGTGGGAGAAAATATCTTGGTCTTCAGTTCAAGTACGGTACCAAAATGTCTTAAATTGGCCCTGAGGAGAAAATGTTTGTAACTAGCTGTCAAGCAATACTGAAGAACGCTTAATGGAAGCTGGATACATCCTCAACTCATCTTTTCAGAATTATGCTATCTCAAGCCAATTCCTTTCTTGGAATAGAATTTATCTAAGAGATTTATCTAAGGAGCCCTGGTGGCGCAGTAGTTAAATGCCAGTACAGTACTGCAAGTCACCACATTGCAAGTTTGATTCCAGTGGGCTCCAAGGTTCAGTTCACTCAGCCTTCAATCCTTTTGTAGGTTGGTAAAATGAGTACTCAGCTTGTGGGGACAATTAGCTAACACACATTGGAAACTGTTTAATGCAGTGTAGATGTATAAATAGCTATTGCTTAAAACAATTTGTAAGCCGCTCTGATAGCCTTGTGGCTGAAGAGCGGGTTATAAATAAATAAATAAATACTAAGAATTGCAGTTAATTTCTCTGCAAAGTTGCAAGATATATATACATATATATATATATATATATATATATATATATAAAAATAATATTCGTGGATCTAAAAGACTGATGCCTCTTTCTCCCTACTTACATGCCCAATTGATTCTTGGGGAGATCACTCTTGCCAAAGGCTTGCTGAGGACCTTAGAAATCACATCAAGGGTCTTAGGTTGTCTACCTCACCACAGACAATCTGAGAAACATGAACTGGCACTATTGAGTCAATTTGCCTGTAACATTCAAGTCCAGGATCCTAGAGATTATAGCTCAAATATATGTAGCACAGCTTATGTTTAACCATCACCAATTTCTGTTGGAGTTGAGTAATGCTTTTATTAATGCTTATTAAAATAGAGTTTAACCACAATGCTTATCTGATTGCTTTCAGTGATTTCGCCAGCTGCCTCTGCACTCTCTCCTCTCATGGAAATTATACTGTTACTTAGCTATGTTTGTACACTTTCATAAATTAAAAACTACAAATGGCAACATAAAATGATGCATATAAAAATACTGCATATAATCTTCATTAAACAACAGTATAAAATAAAGAGCAAATGAATGACGGTTCCTCAGGTTGACAAAAATTGATAAGAATTATCTCCGTTGTAAGCAGGTAATAGATAGGCAGCAAAATCGCACCTTTGGAGCCGTCATGTAAGGTCCTACATCTGTTTATATTCTGAATTAGTACAGTGGGCCCTCAGCATCCTCTGGAGTTTGGATCCAGGATCCCCTGTGGATAGCAAAATCCATGGATGCTCAAGTCCCATTATATACAATGGGGCAGTAAAATAGCATCCCTTATATAAAGTGACAAATAGCAAGGATTGGTTTTTGGATTCCCCCCCTTGAATATTTTCAAGCCATGGTTAGTCTGTACAGAACCCATGGATACAGAGGGCCAAATGTATTATGAATCTTCAAGCTAAGATTGAACTGGACTTTATAGATGTACTGTAATCTCTATTTGCAAGCTGCCTTGAGTATTTTCTTAGAGATCACAAAAACCACCCACATTGGTCATTCCCTTGTTAAATCTCAAGTGAATCTGCTTAAGTTTGGAAATGCTAGATTGCACTTGCTCCCTCACCCCTGCAAATAAGCTATTACACTAGACTGGCGCAGCTTTTTGTATCTTTCAGGTGATGCTTATTGCCCAGGGTTAGAATATCTAATCCATGTTGACAAAGAAGTAGGTAATTGTAAACCCAACTGAGAGCACATGCCACATTTATAGTTAGGTAAGGATGCTTCCAAATACATTCAAACAACATAATTTAAACTGTACCTTCCTGAAACCTACACATGATTAAACTGTGCATTTGGCTGAGTTAGATATCTTTATGATGAACGTGCACAAAGTCACCAGACAAAAGGTAGTCAACTGATACTCTTTTCCTTTCTTGCCACACAATATACAGATATAATCAAAGCCTCAGGGCTTGTCACCTGAATCTGGATTCTTACCTGGCTTGTCCTACTGCTCCTTGATTTAATAAAATTAAATGCAAGTCCTGCCTCAAATAATTTCTTCAAAATTATAAAGAGGGAGCAGCTATGATATACCCTAATACTGTGTTTCTTATTTCTCCATTGCTTCTCATTTATCCAGCAACGAATGCTCAGTGACTTCTTTGATTCTTTCTCTAATTATATAAAATGGATTTTGCTTGGAGGTTCAGCTCTTTGCCTTAGCTGATTAATTATATGTGGAAAGCTGCCTGCTTACCTGGTTTATTATAATGTTTTCCCCAACATCATTCATCCCTACTGGCATTTATTCATCATTTATTGAGGGCTCCATTCTAGCTGTTATCTCCTTAGTCCAAACTCCTGGGGCTCCTGATTCTTCTCAAGCATATTTAATCCATTGGCCAAGAAGAAGGAAGGCATATCAGTAGTTCATGTTCCTTTCCTATGCATTCCTCGCATGTAATTAATCACATTGAGATACAGCCAAGAAAACCCAGCACAGTATGTTTGCTGAAGTAAGCAAAGCTTCTTTGTAAAAATTGTATGCCTGCCAGGCTGTTCCTTAATACCAGCTGCCACCCTCCAGCTGAGGAAAAGCAAAATCATGTTAGATTTATTTAAACCACAAACTCTTGGGCAGGATTGCATCACTAAGAATGTTCCAAATGGATGCCTTCATAGCCTTTGCTGTCCCTTGAACTTTCTACTCTGATTTCCTGACTCTCCCCCATCCTCAATCCATCCCTTAACTCAGTAGTTCTCAACCTGTTGCTCCCCTGATGTTGTTGGCCTACAATTTCCAGGAGCCCTCTGAGGTCTCACCTTGACAGCTAGGTGGTCCTCCCAGTCATTAGTGAGGCTGTGAGTTCAATCCTACAGCCTCACTAATGACTGGGAGGACCACCTGGCTATCAAGGTGAGACCTCAGAGGGCTCCTGGGAACTGTAGTCCAACAACATCTAGGGACCCACAGGTTAAGAATCACTGCCTTAACTTCACTATTACTAAAAAGCATTCCACTAATCTAGAGAGCCAGCATACTATAGTGGTTTGATCATTATACTACAACTCTGGAGACCAGGGTTCAAATCCCCGCATGGACATGATGACCCAGTGGGTGATCTTGGGCAAGTCACACTCTCTCAGACTGAGAGGATGGCAATGACAAACCTCTTCTGAACAAATCTTGCCAAGAAAACCCTATGATAGGGTTGCCATAAGTCGGAAATGACTTGAAGGCACACAACAACAACAATTCCATTAATCACACCTGCTGATATTGGCTGGCATCCTGTCAGTGGCATACACAGGTGTATTATGGCTACATAGGTCCTTTTTTTGCTCTTTTTAGAGATTAGTATCCCTTCCATTCTCTGGAACAAGCCAAACCACACATACCCTAAATAAAACTAAACTACTGCAGCACCCAACAGTGGCCGTTCCATGCTTGGTGGAGAGTGGGAAGAGGGATTGGAGAATTCTTGCATCATCCATTGAGACCCATAAAGAACCCCAATGGACTGCAGATTATTTAATAATTCCTCATCTGGCAGTGCGTACATCATCATAATCATTGTTGTTGTCATTATTATTATTATTTAGTTTCTGTCTCTCCACATGGATCAAGGCAGGGAACATAAACATGTTAAAATAAAACACATAACATCAGTTAAAACACATAAACCAATTAAACGCATACCATCAGTTTAAAAGAACGTATAAGACCAATACATATTAAAACAATCCATAGTTTAAAATTCACAATTTAAAATTCATAATGTAAAAATCATCTGGATAAGCCTGCTGGAAGAGAATAGTTTTTAACACTGTTTTAAATGCAGACAGTGCATTCAGCTGTCAAATCTCTTCTGACAGGTGGTTCCACATTCTAGAGGAGGCTGGAAAAAAAGCTTTTTGCATGACAGTTGCCAACTTAGTCCTGGCTAACTGTAGTGAATGCCCCCAAGAGGTCACCCAGTGAGCTTTCTTGTCTGAGCAGGGATTCTAACCTTGGTCCAATGCTCAAACCACCACATCATCTAGACACACCCCTTGTTCACCTACCCTAACCATAAACAGAGCCTTCCAGTGAGAAAGGTTAAATTCTTTTCATTAGGGGTATTCATAAAAGTCACACCGGTGTGTTTTCACAATGTATATAAACTCAGTCAGATGACTTTGACAATCTCTCTACCTGCGTTAATTCCTGGGGGCTCTGTCACAAAATATTTTGATTCCACTTTCACTGCCATGTCTCCATCTTACAGAATCCTAGAGTTTATAGTTTGGTGAGGCATTAGAGCTCTTTGGCAGTGAATTCTAAATTTGTTGTTATGTGTCTTCAAGTTGGCCCTCTCATAAAGTTTTCTTGGCAAATTTATTCAGAGGTTTGACATTAGCTTCCTCTAAGACCAAGAGAGTATCTTGTGCAAGATCACCAAGTGGGTTTCCATGGCTGAACAAAGATTTTACTCGGTCTCATAGAGTCCTGGTCCAACAATCAAACCACTATACTACACTGAGTCTGAAAAAGAATTAGCAATTTCTAAACGCCTCTTGCTGAACTGTAAACCCCAGGTTTCTGTATGATGCAACCATGGCAGTTAAAGTGGGATCATAGTGTTATAACTGTGCGGTGTGAAAGGAACCCTAATTGTAATCAGTAGCAGGACTTCAATAATACTAGAATCCTACTATCTGCTGTGGGACAGGGAAAAATAAGACTAGCAATATATATATATATATATAGTCTGCAGTGAGCTGACAGGGCTTAGGAAGTGGTGGTAGGTCCATTATTGCCTAGGTAGTACACTACAGCAGGATTCCTTTACCAGTTACACACCACCATAGACATTTTGTAAGGGGGAAAAAGTACACAGGCCCTTTTACTGTAGAGTTTACAATATAAAAGCAGACACAGTGGAAGCAATGCAGAAAGGGGTGGGAAGCAGAGGTGGGGTAAATGGAGAGGCATGTTTATAGCCTAGTTATGGTGGGGTTGCTTCTTTCTGTAAGCAATTGCCCTCTAGATGTGTTGGACTATGTTTCCCTTTATCCTCAGCTCGTAATACCGTACTTCTCTGCTTATATGAAAAGCTGAGGTAAAATGAGTAATGGATTAAGAAATGTAATCCTTTAATACAGTACAAGCCCCCTCTGCCCTTTGGCTGCTATTTCCTAATCCTACAGTGTTAATGAATGTAGGAGGATAACCACTGAGGAGCAGAGCAGGCCTGGCCCAAGATATTTTCCTGCCTGAGGTAAAGGACAAGATGTATGGAGGCTCACTGGCCTGGCCTCTGGCTCTAACTACAGATATGATAGCATCTCCCATTGCAGTTAAGGGAACTAGCTAGTTTAGAGGCCCTAGGACAGGTTGTGAAGCATTTACAGCACCAGCCTTGGACCTGACCTACTTCTGTCATGTCTGAGCCTTGGCCTGCCCATTCTGCCACAAAATTGCCTCCAACAACCTATTTAGATTACATTTTAAAGTAATATTTATGTTGTTATTCTATGTGTTTTTAAGATGGATATGATGTTATAATGAGTGTTCTGGAGGCGACTTGTTGAGAACATATGGACCTGGACAATGAAATACCCAAGTCTGCTGGAAATAAAGCTTAATCTCCTTTTCCTTCCTGGGCTTTTCCCACTTCGGGTGCATCTACACTGTAGAAATAATGCCGTTTAACACCACTTTAAGTGCCATAGCACCAGCCTAGGGATTACTGAGATTTATTGTTTTACAAGCCTTCTCTGCTAAAGAGTGCTGGTGCCTCACAAAACTACAAATCCCAGGATTCTGTAGGATGGAGCCATGGCAATTAATGTGGTGTCAAATGGCCTTATTTCTACACCCCCAGTCTTATTCTATGCAGATGGTACAGACAAGGTTATGTTCCTCTTTACTCTTTCGGACTTACCTCCCAAATCTGTTGTTGATGGCTGCATTTTGATCTGGAACTGGCAATTGTGTCAGAGCACCTCTCTGCATTCAGAGTTGATTTTCTCATAACTGATGAGAAAGCATCCAGCGTCTCACCTACAACCCACCCACCCACCCCATATTTTCAGGACTTCCATGCCAGAGGTTCCATAGCCTACTTGTCACCGTATTCCACAGGAGGGAGCCATAGCAGTTAAAGTGGAATAATAGCACTCTTAACCATGTAGTGTGAGACTTGAGGGCGAATACCTTTAATAAGAACAATAAAGAACTGAGGGCTAGCCATTGGGTTTGAGCCACAAGACTGCTGGAGCTTCCAGTCCGTTTCCCCACCACCACCTCTGGCCCAGCCAACCACCAAGGGGCCAACATGTGGCGCAGTGGTTAAATGCCAGTACTGCAGCCATAACATTGCAAGTTCGATTCCAGCGGGCTCCAAGGGTCCCTCTGCCTTCCATCCTTTCCTAGGTCGGTCAAATGAGTACCCGGCTTGGGGGAGGGGGCAATTAGCTAACACGTATTGGAAACGGCTTAATGCGGTGTAGATGCGTCAAGAGCTATTGCTGAACAATTGGTAAGCTGCTCAGATAGCCTTTGGATAGTATAAATACCTAATTAAAAAAAACATGAACCCAGTCAGCAACCTCAGAGTCCCCCCCACCGCGCCGCACCCCACCTCCTTTCTGGAGGAGGAGGAAGGGGAAGGGGAAGAGGAGGTGCAGTGCGGCGGCGTCCGCTAGAGGGCAGGGCCGCCTACCTGGGCGACGGGGAGGCAGGGAGGGAGGCTGCGTGGCCCGGCGGCGCGGCGGCGCGGCGGCGGCGGTGCCTGCCTGCCTGCCTGCCTGCGTGGCCATAGGAACCGGCGCCGCGCCAAACAAAGCTGGGGCGTCCCCGCTCCCCTTGCACCGCACCCGGCCGGCTCCCCGCGGGAGGGGGCGGTCTAGGGAGGAGGCAGGAGCCCGCGCCGCCCGCATCCTCGCCGCCACGGGGGGAGCCCCTCTGCCCGGCCGGCGGCGACATGCCTTCGTCGTGGGTGCTGCCGGTGCGCTAAGCAAAGGAGGCGGCGGCGGCGGCGGGGAAGCTGCGGCAGGCAGGCAGGCAGGCCGGGGAGGGAGGGAGGCGGCCGGGTTGGGCAGGTCCTTCCCGGCGGTGCAGGTGCAGGTGCGGCCGTGGCGGAGCCGGAGGAGGGCGCGGGGGACCAGAAGGACCGGCCGCGGTTCGCGCGCCCTGGATGGGAGAGGAAGGGGGCGCCGGGGAAGGGGGACGGTCTCCCACCCAGGACTGAAGCCCGAAGGAGGCGCCCCCCAGCCCACCTCTCCGCCCCCCTTCCCCGGCGGGACCCCCGCGTCGCCTCCCCGGCCAGATCGGGCAGGAAGATAGGACGGGTGGACCTCTTCGCTCCTTGGGAAGAAGCATCTGAATCCCTTTCGGTTCAGGCTGCGCTGTTTTGCTCTGGCATCTCGGATCGCCGGGCTTCTGCCTGCAGCGCTTTGCCGGGCTTCTGCACATCTTTCCCGGTTATTCTTCTGGGCAGAACTGGGACTGGATAACGCTCCGTTTCTAAGCAGTCGAGACAGGAGGCATTGATCCTGCTCTGCGCTCTTTCATATTTGGATTTTTGTTTATTTTATTTTAATTTTTTTGCGCGAAATTTGCCTTTGGGCGTCCAGAAGTTTCACCATGGATCCCGTCTGAGCAGCACGAAAGAGCACCAGTCCGAACTGCACGCTCTCCTTTTGGCTCGATCGGATTAGCACGTTAAATTTTGGCATCGCACGTGGCGCAGTAGCCTCCAACTTTGCCCAGGGGGTTGCACCACCCCCGGTTCACTCATTTCCACAACGCCCTGCCGGCGTCTTTGGATCCCAATTGCAAAGCAGCCCTCCTTGCGCCAGGCTGGATTACGTTGCCTGCAGAAATCCGGATTAGCACAGGCGCTTTCGCCACAAACTGTTGAAAGTGCTTCCTCCCCTTACTAAAGGTATAAAGATGTTGCCAGGATCCATCCAGATCTCTGGGGAGACTTTATCGAGTGCTGAGATTCGAGATATTTGTGAGAGCCTGCGGGAGAACTCCATCAAACTCCTTTCCCTCCGGGGCTGTCAGCTCTCTGACCGAGATTTTGGTCGTATTTGCAGAGGGGTAGCAGAGTCTCACTCTTTGGCTCAACTCAATCTGAATTTGGGGATTGTCTCCAACATCAACCGGGTCAAGCAACTGGCTGAAGCCCTGAAGACCAACCGCTCAGTTCAGTCTTTGTTGTAAGTACCTTTCTCCTCCCTTTAGTAGATCTCAGGGAATAGGGACTCTTGTGATGGTGGTTTATTTAAATCCCATGCATTTTTGCCGAAAAGTGAGTCCTCCTGTGTTAAACTGAGTGTACTCCTAGAGGGTATACACTGGATTGCAGCCTCAGTGCTGGGTTCCTAAAATCTTTTTTAGCAAAGCTCAGTTAGCATCTTCTGTTCACTTATGCACACATATGTCTGTGTCTGTGGTACATACACCTAGATTGCTTTAAAGGGCTAGGTGGGACTTTAATCCAAAATGGTGATTGTTAACAGCATTCTAGATTAATCTGTCCAGAATAGCAGCAGCAGCAGCAGTAGTAGTAATATATTTATTTATTTCCTGTCTCTTCCTGTGGATTGAAGCAGGGAGGTAAACAAGTAAAACCAGCATCAATTAGTATTCTATGGCAGGAACGAGAAACTAGTGCCTCTCCATATATTGGGTTACAGTTTCCGTCACCACTAACCATTAATGTCTTGCTGGCTGGGCTCATGGGAGCTGGAGTCCAAAATCATCTAGAGGGCCACAGGTTCCCCACTCTTGCTGTGAAGCAGAGAATGCTTCCCGAAGGAAGAGTGCACTTTCTACATATCCAGCGTCATTTGTTACGCAGAGTAAAGAATAGGCATTGTGCTAAAATATTCTAAACATTATGTTCTATTTGTAGGATCAGGATAAGTTCGCTTAAATTGGTCATTGTTGACTTTTGGTAGCTGGTGGTGCTACCAGTTGTGCAGTGGGATGTTGGTGGTTAAGTCATTATGACTGAAGTATGTTACAAATTTAATTTACCTTCCCTGAACACTTTGGATGAGCTTTAAATCCAGCAATCTGTATGGTATATGTAGTTATGAATCTAAAATAAGAATGTTAAGTGTTTCCCTGCTCCTTGGATCCTGTCCCAGTCCTTGTCCCTATTGATTCTCAAATTGGAACACATATTTCAATACCACTATTGCTTGCCATAAGTCTACATGTGACTTGAAGGCACAAACATACGCACACTGCTAGTAATTGCTGTAATGCATTCCTTATCAAAGAAAAATAAATACACAACTTTCCAATACTTGTTGTTCCAGGAGGGAAGTGTGAGATGGTTGCACCTCTTAATTTTCTGGAGTGGTAGCTTTCTTAGCCTATTGCAGTAAAAACAGAATCCTGAGACGTCTTAAAGAATAACAAATACGTTGTAGTTAAAATAGAAATTTACATGAGTCAGAGCCTAAGTGAGCCTATTTCAGAGTCCGTTGCAAGCATCTGATGAATTGGGTTGCAACTCCTAAAATCATATGTCACAATACTGTATGTGTTCCAGACAAAACATTTAGTGTGCAACCACTCTACTTCATTAATTGAATTTTACTGCAACACTATATATACTTACCTGGAAGTAAATCAGCTGAGCTCAATGGGCCTTGCTTCTGAGTAGATATGTCTGTGATTGCTCCACTAGTTCATTGCTACTCATTGGAAAGGGAATTTATAATTCTTAACCTTTTTATTCACACAGCCTCCATGGAAGTCCTCTGACAGATGCAGGTCTGGCTCTCCTCAACCCAGCACTCTCCATCCATCCCTCACTAGTGGCCTTGGACTTGGGGGACTGCATGCTGGGTGATGAAGGGATCAACTTGATCTGTGGACTTCTGCCTCCTGATGGAGCCAAGTCAGGTAACCAGTAGAGTTGCTGAGGACTTGTATGCATATCTCTGGAATTCAAATGGGCTTTGGACCTGTGCTTAGGTTACACTAGTTTTTCTGTTAGCAGAGTGGGAGAGTGTAGTGGTTCAGGCTGTTCTCCTTTTCAAGAAATGGTGTCATTGAGTTTTCAGTATAGTACAACTCTGGGGAACAGCCTAAATTTTATTTATATCCTACCTTTCTCCCAGCATGGGATAACTACCCTGAAGGCACTAGATCCTGTCAGATCTTGGAAGCTAAGTAGTCAGGCCTGGGGAGTACTCAGATGGGGAACCACCAATTATTTCCACGTGCTGTAGACTATATTTAAGAAGAAGGCCATGGGAGACCACTTTTATTCCTTGCCTAAGAAATTCTAATGAAATTCATGGGATCACCATAAATCAACAGGTAACTTGAAGGCACATACACACCACGTGCAAATAGACAACTGTAATGAAATTACTCTCTTGGCTGAGAAATTATTCAAGAGCTAAGAATAAGTGGAGAATGAATGTATTGAGAACAGGAGTAATGTTACTTTGCTATGTTGTAAACCAAAACTGACTATTCTTACAGAGTCTATGTGGGGATCTGGATTTGTATGCAGTAATATATATATATATATATATATATATATATTGCAACCTAAATTTTATACTGTAGCATAAAAGTCAGCATATGAAGCCAGTTCTTTATCTAAAATACCTTTTTCTTGTAAATGTTACTCACTGCTGCTCTTCACAAGTAACATCAAATATTCTTTTGCTGAAAGTATAATCCTGGGTCAAGCCAAATTTTTCTAAAGAGATACAGTAGAACCAAAGATTGGTAGGCTTGATAATACACACCCTGGCTTTGACTGAATTTAAAGTCCTCTCATTCTGCTCTCATTTTCATTATTGCCTTCACCCCATGTTTCAGTATCTGAAAAAGGAAGCCCCTCTGTGCATGGAACCACTCTGATGTTTACAAGTAAGATGACTCATTACAAATAAATATTGTAAGTCTATACTTCCCTTTCCCCACTTTTTTTCCATCTCACCAACCTCTTTCTTTAAAGATATATTATTTTTTCTGCTCGTATTAACACTTACTCCTCTTTTACAACACGCTGATCCTTTGTTTGGAATAGTGTGAATGGGAAGGTCAGATGCCCAACATACTTCCTTCTTCCAACATACTCAACCTACCTTTGTGCCACTGGTGTGCTCCCTTTACAATGATTTAGTAGCTGGGAATGATATGGGGCAGCCAGCTGGTATCCCTTTGTTTCTGCTGGCAGATGCACAAATGAAATGCAGTCTGTCTGGACCTCTGGGGAACAATGGGGGGGGGTCCAGAAGGATGCCAGCAACAGAAAGGGAGGCTGTGCGCCTGTGGGAATATTGCACAAAGGAGGTGCTGGGTGCCTTCTTCCGCAACACCATGTCACTAACAGCATTCCAGCCTTAGTATGATATGTTCTTATTTCTGGTTATCTTGGGTCCAGCTTACGCAACACGTCTAACTATATGATTAGTCTCAGTTGGCCAGTACATGTTGTTAATTGTGGACAAAGTTGTCATCAAAGTCATGAACAACTTTGACAGTCAATAGGATAGTCAGCAGCATTTTTCCTGGTTAAAAGAAGCTAGAGTAAGTGAGTTCTCAACCACAGGATAATAATTAATATGTCATATTCTAAGTATTCACAAGATGGTTTGGCCCAGATTTAATTTTTCCTTTTAGACTTCAGAGTGCCAAAAAAAAAAGCAGGGATGGGAATTGTGTGGCCCTCCAGATGTTGTTGAACTGCACTTCCCAGGATTCCTTCCCATTGTCTATGCTGGCTAGTGCTGCTGGGAGTTGCAGTCAACCCAACAACAGCTGGAGGACAGCACAGCTTCCACCCCTGCTTTAATGGCATTTTTTCCCTTCTTTTTATCATCATGGTGGGTGCCATTTAATTTCCTGTGTCAGCCACCAGATTTGGGATATTTTTGTTCCTAAAGCAACACTATATATACTTATCTGGAAGTATTTTTGTTCCTAAAGCAACACTATATATACTTACCTGGAAGTGATATGTATGTAGAGAGAGCCCCCACCAAAAAACCCACACACATAGAAATAGAGATACTTTTAAAAATCTATCTGTAATATCCCAGAATAAAACACATATTAAAATGATGGCCAGCATACTGTTCAACATTTATGAGATTGTAAGTTGGATTTATGATCTCATAACTTTTAGGATTCACATTTGTGTGTAGGTATTCATGTTAATGACAAAATGTGACCCCCAAAACCTACCTCTTAAGCCAGGCAATGCCCCAACTGAAGGCTTTTTGAGACACTGGGAAATGACTGCAGTACGCTGCTGGTCATGGGGTGAATTGAGAGAAGCAGCTACGGCAGAACCCCAAGGGGTCTCTCCAGTTGCCTGTCTCAACAGGCCCCATGATTGGGTGAGCGCTACATCAGAATTTCCTAGTACCCTGATCTGCAGCACCTTGGAAACCCTTCAGTTGGAGCACTGCCTGGCTTAAGAGGTAGGAGTTTGTTTTTCTGGGGGGCAGAGGTGGCATTGGCATAAGTAACTATGATGATAGAGCTAGAGCTCTATTGTTGTAATGACATCTTACAATGCAGGATCTTGGTCCTTATTTTAAACACCATTAAAAAAAAAAGTTTATCCTTCTCATAGAATCACAGAATTGTAGAGCTGGAAGAGACCACAAGGGCCATCCAGTCCAACCTCCTGCCACGCAGGAAATCACGATCAAAGCATCCCTGACAGATGGCCATCCAGCCTCTCTTTAAAGACCTCCAAGGAAGGAGACCCCACCATGCTCCGAGGGAGTGTGTTCCACTGCCGAACAGCTCTTGCTGTCAGAAAGTTCCTCCTAATGTTGAGGTGGAATCTCTGTTCCTGGAGCTTGCACCCATTGTTCCGTGTTCTAGTCTCTGGAGCAGCAGAAAACAAGCTTGTTCCATCCTCAATGTGACACCCCTTCAAATACTTAAACAGGGCTATCATATCGCCCCTTGACCGTCTTTTTTCCAGGCTAAACATACTCAGCTCCCTAAGTCTCTCCTCATAAGGCATGGTTTCCAGACCTTTCACCATTTTAGTCACCCTCCTCTGGACACGCTCCAATTTGTCAATATCCTTTTTGAATTGTGGTGCCCAGAACTGGACACAGTATTCTAGGTGAGGCCTGACCAAGGCAGAATAGAGTGGCACTATTACTTCCCTTGATCTAGACACTATACTTCTATTGATGCAGCCCAAAATCACATTGGCCTTTTTAGCTGCCACATCACACTGTTGACTCATGTTCAACCTGTGGTCTACTAGGACTCCTAGATCCCTTTTGCACATAGTCTCGTTCAGCCAGATCCCCCTCATCCTATATCTATGCTTTTCATTTTTCCACCCTAAGTGCAGTAACCTTACATTTCTCCATATTGAATTTCATTTTGTTAGCTTTGGCCCAGCTTTCTAGTCTATTCAGGCCATTTTGAATTTTGATCCTGTCCTCTAGGGTATTAGCTACTCCTCCTAATTTGGTGTCATCTGCAAATTTGATAAGTATGCCCCTAATTCCCTCATCCAAGTCATTGATAAAGATGTTGAAGAGCACTGGGCCCAGGACAGAACCTGTGGCACCCCACTGGTCACATCTTTCCAAGAGGAAGAGGAGCCACTGCTGAGCACCCTTTGGGTTCAGCCGGTCAACCAATTACAAATCCATTTAACAGTTAACTCGTCTAGCCTACATTTTACAAGCTTGTTTCCAAGAATGTCATGGGGAACCTTGTCAAAGGCCTTACTGAAATCAAGGTATGCGATATCCACAGCATTCCCTTCATCTACCAAGCTGGTGATTTTATCAAAAAAAGAGATCAGATTAGTCTGGCATGACTCGTTTCTCTGAAACCCATGTTGACTTTTTGTGATTATGGCATTGCCTTCTAAATGTTCACAGACTCTCTGTTTAATGATGTTCTAACTACACTGGACTTGAACTTGAGCTTAAAATGGAGACTATGATCTCTAAACCATATTTTTTTCAGGTGGAACAAAAGGCAGTATGCATTCTGTATTAATTGATTAACTCAGAACACAATAAATCTTGTGAGTATTGTCTTACTTGGCTTCTTGCTTATGACCTAGGTTTGAAGGAGCTGACCCTGAGTGCTAACCCTGGCATCACAGCCAAAGGATGGGGGCGCCTGGCTATTGCAGTGGCTCACAGTTCCCAGGTGCGAGTGTTGAACTTGGACTACAACCCCCTTGGTGAGAGAAACACAGGCATATGGGTGTCCCTTCCCTGCTTTTATTTGAGTTATGGGGGTTTTGTGGGGTTGATAACAGTTAACAGTGCACAAATAAAACAAATATCTAGAGGCCTATTTACACTAGACAAATACAGCACTGTTATTCTACTTTAATTGCCTTAGTTTGATCCTATGGAATTATGGGAGTTGCAATTTAGAATTTAGAAGGGGCTTTTAGAATTCTCCACCAGAGGACTCTAGAGCATCACCAAACTACAAATCCCAGGATTGCGTAGGATGGAACCATTGCAGTTAAGAAAAATATTAACACTGTAATTGTCCAGTGTGAATGGCTTGCTACTAGATTCCCCTCAGCCAGTCTAAACAAGAGAGGCACCGTTTCTTCATGGTTAAGGAAGGTGCCTCTGTTATACCAAGGCAGCCCATTGGCCCATCTAGATCAGTATTGTCTACATTGACTGGCAAAAACTGTCCAAGATGTCAGGGTTCTCCCCTGCCTGACTACATTCTCTACCACAGGGGAACATCCCTTCTGCTACCTGCTAACGTTGATATTTATGTGTGACCAAAACCACTTCAGCTGCAGTGAGGTCCCCATATTTGTGCTTTTTAAACAAAGCCCTAAGGCAGGGAGGGAAATCTTTGACCCTCTAAATGTTTTGGACTGCAGTTCTCACAATCCCTTACCCCGGCAGGACCAACTGGGGCTTTTGAGAGTTGAAGTCCAGGACATTTGGTGAACCAAAGAGTTCCACACCCCTGCCCTAAGAAAGAGTCCTGGACATTTTAAATATAGAAATAAATAGTTTTCAACCCTGGTCTGACAGAATGACTTCCTCTCATATTCTACGGGTAAAGAGACGTGCTCCCAGCCTGCTCTTTGGGCTGTGAAGAATATCCTACAGTTCAGTCCTAGGCTTATGAGCTCCTCATTCCGTTTTTAACACGGCAACATGTTTGTTCTCAATATTACCTTTTCAGCCCTGTGCATCTTCTTGTAGCCCCCCCGCCTGCCCCTGTCGCTGGATTTGGCAGTCATAACATGTCCCTGCCCCCAGCTGCTTCTTCAAAAAATAGCAAGGAGAAGTGGAGCCCCAGCAGTGGTTGCCATGGAAACTTACTCTCTCTACAGCTGCGCTGTTTGAGCAGAACTGGCAGCTGGTGAGACAGAGACTAGACCAGGCAAGCTCTTGTCTTTCCATCCTGCCTCGGGGAAATGAACAAGAGCCACTCCTCAGCACACACTACCTGATCCTGCCCTCTCAAACTGGGCGAGGCATTTTTTTCCTTATTCCTTGCTTTTGCCAAGGCTTAATTTGTCAAATGCAAGGGGCCCAGGCTTAACTTGGCAGAAGCCATGCCTTTACACCAAGAAGCACACTCTCATGATATTACCCAGGGCTGAGGGAGCAGCATTTCAGCCATGTCCAGATCTCAGCCAGCTTGCAAGGGAAAGAAGAGCAGTAACCATGAACACTGAGTTATCACTTTCCCCCTAGTGTCTTGTGCTTGAACAGGCAGGAATTCAACAGGTGCAACAATTTAGCAAAGAGGTAGGGGAAGTGGCACCTGTTGAATCTGTCCCTGGCACTCAGTGGTTAGAGAGAGAGAGGTGTCAGTCTGGGGTGAGGTGGGGGGAAGAGATGGCACTGGTGCTGCTGTACCGCCCTTTGAACGCTACTGCTGTGGGCACACAGATCATGGCCTGCATGAGGTCTACTGACATCTTCTGGATTTCTGCTCCTTAGGTGATCAGATAGCAGGAATGCTGGCAGTTTCTGTGGCATCCAGCCGGACCCTAGAGGTTTTGGACTTGGAAGGAACAGGACTTACCAACCAATCAGCCTTGGTAAGCACAGCATGGGCCCTGGTCACCTTCATTTCCTTTTCCAGGTTGTAAAAGTTAGTATAATGGCTTATACATCATCTATCTCAAATGTACTCTTTCCCCCTTACATAAAGAACCTGAGGAGCTATGGATGATATATAGTTAGGTCAAGAAATAATTGGACACTGACACAGGTTTTGTTATTTCAGCTGTTTTCCAAAATACATGCAAGTTACAGTTAAATAATGAAGATGGGCTTAAAGTGCAGTCTCTCAGCTTTCATTTGAGGACATTCACATCTAAATTGGAGGAAGGGTTTAGGAATTACAGCTGTTTAATTACAGCTGTTTTTCAAGGGACCAAAAGTAATTGGCCAATTGACTCAAAACCTGTTTCATAGAGAGGTGTGGGCTATTCCTTTGTTATTACTTCATCAATTAAGCAGGTAGCGGTCTGGAGTTGATTCCAGGTTTGGCATTCACATTTGAAAGCTGTTGCTGTGAACCCACAACATGCAGTCAAAGGAGCTCTCAATGCAAGTGAAACAGGCCATCCTTAGGTTGCCCCACAAACAATCCATCAGATAGATAGCAGGAACATTAGGAGTGGCCAAATCAACAGTTTCGTACATTTTGAGAAAAACAGTATGCTCTGGTGAGCTCTGCAACACAACAAAGCCTGACGTCCATGGAAGACAACAGTGGTGGGTGATTGTAGCATCCTTTCCATGGCAAAGAAAAAAACCCTTCACAACATCCAGTCAAACTAATACAGAGGGTTCACCACAAGGCTGCTTCTGTCTTCTGTCACATCATCAATAAACAATAATGACCCCGTGCCATTGGAAGGCATGCATGCCCATGCCATCACACTGCCTCCACCGTGTTTTACAGATGATGTGGTATGCTTCAGATCATGAGCCCTTCCAAGCCTTCTCCATACCTTTTTCTTCCCATCATTCTGGTACAGGTTGATCTTAGTTTCACCTGTCCAAAGAATGTTGTTCCAGAACTGGCCTGACTTTTTAAGATATTATTTGTCAAAGTCTAATTTGGCCTTTCTATTCTTGAGGCTTATGAATGGTTTGCACCTTGTGGTGAACCCTCTGTATTTGCTCTCAGGAAGTCTTCTCTTTATGGTAGACTTGGATAATGATATGCCGACCTCCTGGAGAATGTTCTTCACTTGGCTTGATGTTGTGAAGGGTATTTTTCTTACCCGAAATGAACAATGAAGGAATAGCCCACACCGCTCCATGAAACAGCTTTTGAGTCAATTGCCCAATTACTTTTGGTCCCTTGAAAAAGAGGAGCTACATATTAAAGAACTATAATTCCTAAACCCTTCCCCCAGTTTGGATGAGAGTACTCTCAAATTAAAGCTGAGAGATTGCACTTTAAGCCTATACAGTATTCATTACTTAACTGCAACTTGAATTTATTTTGGTAAACAGCCGAAATAACAAAACTTGCATCAGTGTCCAATAAAAGGTCTTTGTTTGTTGGAGTCCAGGAGGAGTCTTCATCCCTTCACACCCACACACCCTTTTAGATTTTGGTTTCCAGATTCCAGTTCTCAATACTGTACTTGTGAGCAAGAGAAAATTCAGCCTGTCCAGGTCCAGTGTACCTCCACCAGTATAAGAACCAAGATTCAACTTCCGGTCCAATCAGCTTCTGTAGGTGGAAGGTGGCAGTGTCATCTTGTCCTGGTTTTGACTCTCAACACGATTTGAGGTTCTTTTTGTACACATGCACATGCCCAGATATGGGATATGGCTGTTTCAAATCTTTCCCATTTTTTAAAAAAAGAATAGATAAACTGTTATTTATACTGTGGATATCTTTTGCACTTAAGATGCCTCATGTTGTACACAACACATCTAAGAAGAGGTTTGACTTTACAGAAACTGCATGTTCCACTTTAGGTTGGTATAAGGAAGTGGGCAATTTTGGTCAGTCAAGGGCTCAATATTCAGCCCTTATAGGGCTCTGTTGGCCATATAGACTAGTGAAAATGCCAAGAACCAGAAAAAAGCCAGCACAAATAAAAGAGTTTTTGTTTTTGTTTGTTCACATCCCACCTTTTCCCCAGAATTGGAACTCAAGGCGGAATACAGAAGTTAAAACAGATACAAATAAAAACATGTGGAGGTAAAAAGCATAAAAGCTTATTGTTAAAATATAAGCTGTAGCATTAAAACCACTCAAAACATATCCATTAAAAATGATAAAATCAGTGGAGTAGCATGCTGCTAAAAGTCTTTATAGTCAGTTCCTGAAAGCCTGTTTTCACCTGCTGACAGGAAAGCAAGCAGGAAGCCAATCTAACCTATCTAGGAAGGTAATTCCAAAGACTAGGGGCAGCCACTGAGAAGGCCCTCTCCTCCCTCCCCCCTACATATACCTGTGAAGGTGGCAGGACCAAGAGAAAGGACTTCTTCAAAGATCTCAGAGTTCAAACAGGCTCATACAGGGAGAGCTGGAATATGGGAAAATAACTAGAAGTTGACTTCTGGTTTTGATGTGCAGCTTTTAAATATTAAACAGTACAGGGTGCCTTAGCAATCTAATTAAAAAGTGAATCACCACTCCTGGAGGCTTCTACAAGAGGCAACTCGCTCCCCCGACCCCAGAAATTGAGCCGCAGGGTCCATAAAAACAGCCTTGAGAGCTGCATGTAGTCCCAGGGTCACATTTCACCCACCACTGATGTTGTGTACTTGCACAAGTGAAGTGGAGGATGCTGTCCCTCACCAGAAGAGAATTAAGATTCAGCTCCCAGTTCAATCAGTTTCTGGAGGTGGAGTTCAGATGGGGAGTGATAATGCCATCTCTTCCCTTTGCCTGAAACTACAAAGCATCTTGTGCCATCTGTGGTGTCCATAAATGCCTGTTTTTGGCTTCCAACTAGACCTTCCATACCTTTACCTTCGTTTGCCTTCCAGAAATTTCACTTTGGTCTAGTTCTGATGTAACAGCTAGCAATCATGTAGGGAAATGGGATATGTCAATAAAAGCTGTGGATGATAAACCTATATAGCTAGTAGACAGGAATAGAGACCTCTTTGCTGTAACATAGGCCTGTTACAGTATAATAATAATAAGTGTTCCTATCACTGAAGATACATTTTTGTTGGGGCATTTTTAATTCTGATTTATATTTTAGTCTTTTGTTTGACCTTAGCATGGGATTACATTTCCTTTAGAACTACATAGTTCCAAAGGCAACTTAATAAAGAGCTTAGAAATTCAGCCCTGAACCATTGTATGTTGGACAAATCTGAGTCTCTAGCCTTCTTTTTCCTTGGCTGTCTGGCCTCTTAAGCTGAGCTGTCTGGTACAGCTGCTTCTGGCTCTCATCCTATTCAGATCCTGCTGGACATGGTGGAAAACTATCCAACAGCTTTGCGGACCTTGATCCTGGCAGAAAACAACATCAGTCCTGAGCTCCAGCAGCAGATCTCTGACCTTCTTTCTGAGGGCGAGGAGGAGGAGGAGACTGAGGGTCGTGAAGTCATGGCCAGAGAGAAGAACTCCTGGATCTGTCAGAGCAGTAAGGCTTCTGGGCTCCCACTGAAAGGTGGTGGTGGTAAAAATGACACATGGGAAGTTGGCAAAAATGGGGAAACGGTTATGCTCAGTTCATTTTTTTACAAGGCAGAAAAAATCACAAAACATAATTACAATAGGCCCGCTTATACCATGAGGGATCCACCGTGGGACCCTTTGCCTAGAAATATTTTCTGGTATAATATGGAACCCTATTTTTCTTACCCAAAATAAATGATGACGTGTTCTTTCTAGGCATTTCTAAGTCCTCCAGCATGACTGTATGGTCGATCTCCAGTGGAAGCATACCATAGAATTGTGTTGGAGGACCTAGAAAATGCCTAGAGAGAACATATTTTTTTCAGCTGAAAACTGGAGCCACAAAAATAAGTACAGTAGGCCCACATATTACGTGAGCTCGTATTACGCAACTGAACCTGCGTAATACGAACTTGTGTAACATGCGGGCCTACTATACTTTTTTTTGTGGCTCCTGTTTTTATCCCACTAATCAATCATAATGAAAATCTTCCCCCTGCAGTGTGAAGTCTAGTCCTTTGCCCTCTCCAAATGACAATACTAAAGTTGAATGCAAACCAGCAGTTGGTGCCTTTGTTAATCGGAAGCTTTCTAGAAAACATATGGCTACCAGTCATGAGGGACATAGTCCCTTCTGCATCAGAGGCAATAAGCCTCTATATAGGAGTTTTGGGGAACATGAACACCTAAACATTAGGAAGAACTTCCTGACAATAAGAGCTGTTTGGAAGTGGAATACACTGCCTCAGAGTGTGGTGGAGTCTCCTTCTTTGGAGGTTTTTGAACAGAGGCTGGATGGCCATCTTTGAGGAGTGCTTTTATTGTGTTTTTCTGCGTGGCAGGGGGTTGGACTAGATGGCCCTTGTGGTCTCTTCCAACTCTATGATTCTATGAGCAGGAGGCTGCTGTTGCTCTGTCCTGCTGGCAGAATCCCCACAGGCAAGTTGTTGGGCACTCTGTAAACAGAATGCTGGAGTAGATAAGCCTCAGGTCTGATCCATGAGGGCTTATTTTCTCTATTTTTAAAATAACAAATTGATGTGTTAAAATAAGAATCAACAACAGTAACAACAAACTGATCTAGTCTCTTGGGGTTTGTTGGCTTGGAATAATAGAGCAAAGCCTTAACCAGAAAGGTAGCTGTGACAGTGCTTCAAAATATATGTAAGTCTAATGTGCTTCAAACTCATTACAGTGGTAAGAAGTACTGTAGTTACTGGAACTTAATCCACAGAACATAACCTAGATTCCCATTAACAGACCACATTTTGGGAAGGGAAACTGGCAGCGTGTGAAAACTTCAGTTCAAAAGGCAGCACATCTGTGTGGGAGTTCTACCACTGCACCTAAAATAATGGTTTCCTTGGTTACAATAGAAGACCGGCTGCCTTCTGCTTCTGTACTATTAATGTCTGGCTACACAAAAGCAATGCATCCCAAACCTGAGGGGAGGGGTGCTGTTTGGACATAGCCAGGACAGCCTTTTTCCAACCAAGTACTCCCTGGAGACTTCAAGACTCATGAGCCTCAGGCATGGCCAATCACCAGGAATACTGGGAGTCCAAAACATAGAGGGCACCAGATTGAGGAAGCCTGGGGGGACTTCTGGCTTCTTAGATACCTTGGGTTCTACTTCTCATCAGCCCTAGCCAGCCTAGCTAATGGTAAGAGATGATGGGAGGTATAATTCAACAGCACTCCCTAGTCTAAAAGCATTGACTACACATGTTGGAGATGGTGTTCAATTATTTATCTTTTAAGTTCACTTCAGGAAAGCTCAATATTGTGGATGCTTGCATTCTTTCCTCTAATGGTTTCTGTGCTAACAGTTTCTACTATCCTAGAACTGTGCTTATATGTAAAGACAACTTCTGCCTTTAAACTCATTAGCAAAATTACACTTTTCCATTTCAGATTCCAGTTCCCAGATGGTTTTAGTAACATCAGGCCTTGGAGAAAGCCTCTTAGCAGAAACAGAGATGTGATCAGGAACTCCAGTAGTCTCTGATGAGAAATATAGTTCTACGTATGCGGGAAGACTGTGTTAATAGAAATGCATTCACACACATCATGTGTGAATGGCTACTATGCTTGTGTGTTTGCAAGTGAGTGTATGCACTAGGCCAAAGTCTGAAAGCTCATATGCCCATGTGCAATTGCTAGGCCTGCTCTGACTGCAGATCCACACTGTGTCTTACTGAAGTCACCTTTTAGCTCTACACTGGGACCTGACCCAAATTAATCTGTGTTCTGTCAGTTGCTTGTTATTGTCCAGTTGCTGTGTTCTCAGACTCTCCATCCACTCTCATCTGATTTTTTGGGGAGGTTCTATTTATTCAGATGTGTATATTTATGTATAACAGATACTCTTTTTATTGCTTGTATCTATGTCCGGAGTAGGATTTTATAAAGTTCACAGAAATGATACTGTTGTGGCTTCATGAGGCCCTTTCATTTCTAACCACACATGGGTAGGATAACTTTGAAGGGATGAACATTATACAGAGACACAAGATCAATTCACCTGCGTATGGTTGCAATAAAATTGCAGTAATGCTTGTTTGCCTCCAGTAGCCTGAGAATGCAGTTCATCAGACTATTGGAAAAACCAGAACCTCCTTTAAGTAGAGTTGATTTTCACAATACCAAGATTGTCATGAGACATGAGCCTTATTTTAAGGCTAACTGTGCAGAGTTTCTCTAAATATATTGTTGCGAGTCCTTGATTTTAACAAAGGTTGCAAAGCTACTTTGGATCCTGTGCAAGTGGAAGTGGGAATATACATTAAATAAATTGCAGTAGGACACTAGAGGCAAAAGCTACCAGAAACAGCTCTAATCAGTCCTAGAAATACCTGAGGAAGAGTCCCACACAAGCATAGATTGAAGTCTTAAAGCAAGTAAGTATGCTGGTAAACTGAATTACTGTACTGCATATACCCATTTTTTATGGATCTCTGATACATTCAACAAGGAAAGTCTGGTGCAGTAAACACTAGCTGAGTTAGGGGACTGAGTAAGGAGACTTCTGGTCAGTCCATGTGGCCTGTAGGGGGCCCCAGGAACAGAATATTGGTCCTCAGACTAGCTGAAGTTATCTACATCTGGTCTAGATCCATTCATCTGCTCCGCTACAACTATGGCTATCAATGGAAGACACATATAGTCCCTATTCTCTGACCATGATATTTTGGGAGGACATTTGCCAAAACACCAAATGTCATCGCATAGTTGGTTTTTTCTTTCCAGAAGCCTTCTGTTACTAAACATTTAAGAGTACTACATTTCTCTTCCACCCACCCCCTATTCAACTAGTATAATATAGACCTGAATGACTCAAGGAAGAAGGAACTAAAACCTTCTCTTCCCCTACAATGTACCAACATGAATTCAGTATACCGCAATAGCAGTGAGGACACCACCATAGTGAGTGTCATAATTTTTCAGTTTGGTTTGTGCAAGAGCTCTGATACACCAGAGGCTCAAGTTACCTAATAATGCAAAGGGTTCAACCATCGAGTGTGTGTATGTGCCTTCCCCCGCCCCCTTGTTGATTCGGCCTTTTAGTGTATGTTGACTTATGGTGACCCCAAGAATTTTAATAGGGTTTTCTTAGGCGAGAAAAACTCAGAGGCAGTTTTGTCAGTTCCTTCCCATGAAAATACAGCCTACAGCACCTGGTATTTGATCCCTTGTTAAAATAAAAGCATAACTGCCATAAGTACCACTAGGAGGCAGCAGTGTCCTACAATTTCTAATAAGGATTTTCTGGAAATCATGTTCTAACCTTCCCCACTCTGGGCTCCTTCCTGGTGGACTGCATCTCCCACCTTCCTGACCGTTGGCCAGAATAGTTGGAAGCTGCAGTCCAAAAATCTGAAGAAATATAGGCTGAGACGCAGCTGTTGAGACCATGCAGTGAAAGTGTACATGGGTAAATCTGCCTCCAATTTAGAGGGGAATTCCTCACTCTAAACTGACAGCCTGATTTTTATCTAACGTCTCTTAGATTAGAGGGCCAAATACGAACCCTACAATGATCGGAGCACAACAGTTCAAGAGGTAAACTGGGAAGATGTACAGTGCCCTAATGTTCCCAAATTCAAAATGACTGAGCAGATGGTGGAAAAGATCTTCTACTTGGCTTGAGAAAAGGGGGCTGCAAGCCAACAGAAAGCTCTAAAAAGATCTGTTTCTAAAGTTTACTGTGGTTTGCGTGTGTGTTTTTTTTTCATTGCAGTAAAACAGAAACACAGAGACATACTTTTAAAATAGTTTATTTCTGGCTTTAAAATATACATCATCAGTTTCAAAATCTCAGAAAAAAAAACATTAGTTGCAAATTAACAGTCTTGAGTTGGGAAACTGTAAAAATGTGGGGCAACTAAAGAAGGCAACTCATGCTCCCCAAGAGAATTAATACTGCCCGAGATGAGCAAGATTCAAAGGGCTAAGAGGCAGACTGCATAAAAGCAGCTCTGGGAGGAAGACTGCTCCTTGACTCAGCCTCAGACTCTCCATTCTCTTTCAAGATTCAATGCCATGTAGTTTCATGTGAAGTAGCACTGCTCAGTTGCACTCAAGAATGGCCTCCTTTCTTCCATCCCAACCTTTAACCCAACATGATTAAAAGGGAAGAAAAGGGAGATCATAGTATCAACCAATACTGTAGTACCTGCTTCTCATTTTCTGGTAATTACAACTGTCAGTTTCAGGTTGCCTTAAATACAGTTGTGCAGCCACAGAAAAAACTGTTCTCGAAACTTTGTTCAGTTTAGCTTGTTTAAATCTGTTAAATTTTAGCCAAGTAGCTCATTAGAAGGGCCAAGATGCTACAGGGATAGATTTCAACCAATACTGTGACTGTCTAATACTGACTACACACGAGAGGCCACCAATCAGCCCTGAAATCTTTGTATCTCCAACAGCTCTTGCAAGGAGAAAGGGAGAACACTATGGGGCCCCAAGAGGAAAACATGGGAATTTGGATTTTGTGCTATGCAGAGCAAAGGAAGTTCCAAGAAATCCAAGGTGGCAGCAAGATGGGGTGAGCAGAGTAATGAACTGCCAATGACTGTAGAAGTCAGAACTTTAAAGGCAATGCTTCTCAAACTATCTAATGCAGTAGACCAGCATTTTCCCCTAAAGTTCCAGGGATTGGTACCATTTTTTTCATATTATTATTATATTCACATAGTTTCCTGGATATTCACTAAGGAAGCAGCAGTCTGGACCATCCCTTTGATGAGCACTGCTTTAAAGGATATAGTGTCTTGTAGGTTAAAAGAAAAGTGTTCATATTTAGCACCAATTTATTAGCATAGCTGAACCAAAAATATTGAATCACACTCCAACACCAAGATACAGTACCTAGCTGCCTAACAAAAGGAGTGGCCAGTGAACAAATATGTTAAACAAGGCCACATCTGTAGTCAGCTATGGCTACACTGTCCAAGGCTATGCACAGCAGACCCTGGCTTAATTGGGAGACAAATGCAGGAATTGCACAAGCACTGTAGGCTGCAGGCAGATGTATGCAACATAGGCTATACCAGCCATCCAATGGATACTGGAAAATTAAGGGAAAGCTGTTGGTCTTGTAGGGCTATGAGTGGGGTTTTATTGGCAGCTTTTGGCTGCTTTGCTGGTGTTTCCAAGGGAGAATATTCCCTGTGCTGAGGAGAAAGGCTTCAAAAGGGTAAGTCTCCAGTGGAAGATAGCACAGACCTCATTCAGACAAAGGCATCTGACAACGTAACTGAGCCCAGCAGCTTAGACATTTCACTGAATGAACCAAGATATTAGGGCAGGTAAGCAAATTAAGTCATGGAAGATTGATCCCTCAGTGAAAAATTCCCAACACTGTGAGTCCTTCCCAATCCCCCTCCCTGCCCCCCCCCCGAGCGTACACATACACATAGAACACGAACACTGCAGATAAAATAAAAACATAGAAAACACTTTTAAAAGACAACCCAAGAAGGGGAGGGGGAATCTCAGGCCTCAGGTAAGGCCTTGGAAAGGCACTAGTAGTAATATGGAGCCCAACCCAATCAGGGATGCCCACTGTCATCAGTCACCTCTGGGGGCAGGGGGCAGACAAGAACAGGCATCTTCTTTTATGCCAAGGACAGCCTTCAAGAGGCAAGATGACTGAACTGTCTAGGCCCGATCAGTAAGAATCTTTTCCTCAGCTGGTGAAGGAACTTTGTGGATTCAATATAGGGCAACACTAACAATGAAGAATAAACTGGGTCACTTGTTTCACAGCAGGTACTCTACTGCAAGATTTTTGCTCATTTACCAAAGGAGAGATCACATTTAAAAAACCCAAAACATAAAAGAATATACAAACATATACATGCTAACAACATCCAAATTAAATACAGACTATCCAAGTGAGAGCTGACATGACAGTTATACAGAGACAAATGCACAACCCAGCCCACTATGGCGAACAGTCCAGCTCAATTTTGCTGGGTGACTGGAAGCTCTGAATCCCAGCTTGGGAGAAGGAAACCTAGGTTTTAGAGTCTGAAGTTCAACCCGACAAGTAGCATGCCTTACTCATGACTCAGGAGGCAAGGGAACTTACAGATGTGACCTCTGAGCTTAGTCCAACTTGTTCACATCTATGCATATACACACAATAGCAGAAACAAAAACGAATGCAGACAGACAAAAGCAACAAAGCTTGCACAGTTGGAGACATCCACCCATGGAAGCCTTCATACCTCATTCATGGTCTTATCATGGTGGGTTGGTAGAAGGTTCAGGTGAGGGGGGAAAAGGGTAGCGTGTTCCTGTGTCTTGGCACAAATTGATAAAGTAGGAATACAGGCTTGAGGTGTCCCAGGACTTAACTTGGAATCAATAATAGGATATAGCATTAGCTAGTAGGAAAAGGAATGTGAAGGCAGAACTGAACTCTGAAAGAATGAGAATGAGTGCAAACTGAGCTGTGAAGACACAAGCACAGAAGTGGTGTGCTGGTGTACATCCAAGTGTTTTGTTCAGGTGCTGCAGAAGAGTTGTCTCCACTCTTCATGTGTAGTAAAAATACAATAATATATAAAAAGTGGCCTGGAATTCCTGGCAAGGAGTACCATGGTGGTCATCCTTTGGATTGCAGGACTAGAGGTGGAGCCCTTGAGAACAACACTTGAGGCAATACTGCACCAGGGCAGCCTAGGCCATTTTTCCTCCCTGTCCTCAATTGAGCAAGTTGCCTTGCTCCTGAGCCTGTGTCAGACTGTCTTTCCGGTGGAGGTGATGAACCCCCATCCTCTTGGGGCTGCGATGTGGGCGCCCAGAAGGCTTGTTTTTGCCACCTTCTGTGCTCTGCTCCAAAACCCTGTCTTGGTCATTTTCCTTACTTCCCTGAAACAGCATTCCCTGTTCTTCTGCTGGGCTCCCTGGTGAGTCTAGGTCTACGTAGTCTTTGTGCTTCCCTGGTGAAGAACTGGCTGGATCTGCCAGTCCCTCGCTGCCAGCCTCTTGCAACAGTTTACGGGCTTCCTCCTGTGAGAAGTCTGTGCCATAGTCAGAAGAGAAGTGACTCCGGCGGGCCCGGGATTCTGTGCTGTCTGTGTCCACACTTGAGTCTCTGCTCACAGTCCAGCTGCAGCTCTGCACTGACTCTTCCCCATCTGAGTAGGCAGAGGCTGCTCGACCTAGCTCCTGCATGGAGCGGCTGAAACGTTTCTGGAGCTCTTGGGCAGTGTCACGGCTAAACGATGTGCGATTCACTAACACCCGCTCTGTGGTAGGGGGAGCCTTTTCCACAAACATCCGCTGCCAGTTAGCTAGCAAATCCTCCTCGGAGCTGGCTGAACTAGCAAATGTGCTGGGAACCTGCGGAGGGCTACTAAAGGGGCTGCTCTGTGAAGAGCCATGGGCTCGGCTCACCTTGGGGGATGGCTGGTAAGAGCAACTGGAGGCTGAGCGTTGCCCTTCTGAAGCCGGGCTACTGGGAAGGGTACGCTGTCTGTCACAGCTCTCATCCTCCCCCTGAACCAGGCTTAAGGAGATTGCTTGGCGTGTGGCGTAAGTACAGTTTGGCAGAGGACTGTTCTTTGGGATTCTCACCTTGTCCTCTGAGAACTCAATCACCTTGCGCCCAGGATACATGGGATGGGGAGGAGGCGGAGTAGGATATGGACTCAATTTTTCAAAAGTTGGGACATCACTCTCCAAACAACCCTGTGACTTGCAGCTCCCGTTTTGCTGCCTTGCTCCCCCTGATACTTCGTTTCCAGACTGCCCTGGGCTTGGAGAAGCATCAGGCAGTGTTCCACTCATATCTACATGCACAAAGACATCCTCAGCCATAGGGCAACTGCCACTACTGGACTTAGCAGAGTTCAGCACCAGTGACTCTGGCTTCTCCAGAACTCTAGCAATGACTGAAGTGGGCACAACATCATTTGGGGCCAAGGTGTGTGGGGCCTCCTGGCCAGGTCCTGAAGACTCCTGAGTGCTATGCAGGTGTTTGTTGACCATGTCTTGCAGTTCGTAGGGAAGCTATGGAAAAGCAAGAAAGGAAGTTACACTGGGATGAAGATTGTAAGTGGAAAACAGCAGAACTAGTAAGACAAGACAGATACATGGAGCAGTATTGGGAAGACAGTGTTAGCCCAACCTGAAACGACTGTCCCAAGACATGATATAATTAAAGAACCATTCAAACCACCAGCCACTTACAGAAATATCCATTTCTGTGTCAGTAACAGAGAAAGGGGGGTTTTCTCTTTAGATCCAAGAAGATATTTCGAAGAAACAAACTTTCATGAACAAGGTATTTAAAAGAAATAGAGAGATGCATATGCACTAATTTGAGCATCTTTGCTAGTGCATGTTAGGCCAATACAGGGTGATTGATTGGTGGAAAAATTAGCTGGTGGCTGCATTGGATTGAGTGACCAACCCCCACTACGAGGATCTGCAGTACCCAGGAAGCATGTAGTAATTATAGGCCACTGCCTTGGCAGCTTGCCCTAGTATAAGAATCAATGGTTCTCCTGGCACTTCATTACTCCAGAGATAAGAGCAGCTTGACAATCCTGCCCACCCAAGATCCCTCTATGCCAGTTGCATCAAGGAAGACACAGCTGGAGATGGCACAAAAGTGTTTGTCTCAAGACGGTGAAGACCAGAAGATAAATACCCTTCCGCCATGTTCCCCTGAACAGCTGCAGGAATGTGGTCTGAATGGTTGTATTCTGTTGTTGTTGTGTACATCCAAGTTGTTCCTGACTTATGGTGACCTATGGCAAACCGATCATGGGGTTTTCTTGGCAAGGTTTGTTTAGAGGAGGTCTGCCTTTGCCTTCCTCTGAGGCTGAGAGATTGTGACTTGCCTGAAGTCACTCAGTGGGTTTCCTTGGCCAAGTGGGGAGTTAAACCATATTCTGTACTAGACCTTAACTAGTATCTCTTCCATCACTGACTAACATTATAAAGTGAGCCAACTGGAAGGAAGAAGAGAGTTTTAGGGCATGTGGACACCAACATTTACATGCTAAGCTTGAACAAAGCCCTTTGCCTTGCTTAATAATATGAATTGTCTTAAGTAGCTCTCAGGTAATTGGCTCATGAAGCATTTAGTCTTCTGCTAGAATATGCATATGACATTCATTAGGAGGCTTTACTCTAAAGCCTAACAGGCTTTAACTCTCAATGCCAATCCCTAAGCAATATGAACTTCTCAAAACCTTAAGAGTTTACCTCCTTTTGTAGGACCTATCACAACCAATAATACTTATCAAATATGTATCTCTTGATGACACCATCTGTGCATAATATTACAATGGTGAGAACACTGTTTTTTTTTTGTTTTTTTTTTGCTAAAGTCAAGTCTTGGCAATTTTTCATACAATACAAAGGTTAAACCACAGGGAGATACTCACATAAACTATATTGCTTATTTTGCTTATTGTTTTAAAATTTCTCTCTGGCATTGAACACATTACTCATATTGAGACTTTTAAGTAGGAAAGGCAAAGATTTAAAGTGTAAGGGAGATCTACTTCCAGGTCATCCTTTAATTCAACTTTTATGCCAAAATGACTCTGATCCTGAAGATAGCATTTCTTAGTGTATAAAGTCATGTCATTGTGCCCTTTTCTTTCACCTGAACTTGATCATCTCAGAAAGCTAATTTTTTGTACCTAGGATATGCAGAGTAAACTTTAGAAATGTTAACTGGGTTACTAGCCTAGTCTGTAGATTGTATATAAAAGACCTTGAACTCCTCAAATTTAAATGTCATGGAGTCATAGAATCCGAGTTGGAAGGGTATTTATCTAGGTCTATCTACATTTTAGCTTTCTGGTATAAATGCTGAATTTGATCTTGGTACATAAAGACATTTCCCAAAGATGATCAACCCTACATAAACTGACTTCAAAGTAAATGTCATTGAGGAAAATGGATGTTATATCCTGGTAATTGTATTTTGACTGCAGTGTTAGTGACCAACTACTGTAGAGTTAAAGATTACAGGGACTGAAAATACAAGAACATCAAAATGCTGGATCTAACCAAAAAGATTTCTAGTCCAACATCCCATTTCTCACAGTGGTCAACTGTCTGACTTTGGAAAGTCCAAAAGCAGAATATGAGCCCCCCTTCCACTATTGTTCTCGAGCAACTGACTCTGATCCTGAAGATAGCATTTGGCTGTCTTGACTAGCAGGTGCTTACATCTATCTTCTGTGAATATATCTAATTTTCCTTTAAAGCCATCTAAGTTGGTGGCCATCACTACATCTTGTGATAGCAAATTCCATAGTTTAACTTGAAGAACTTTGTTCTGAGCCGCCTATCTTTCAACGTTACTGGATGACTCCTGATTTCAGTTTTATAAAGAAAAGTGTGTGTGTATGTCTCTATACACTTTCTAAATGGGGCGGGGTATAAATAAATTTTATTATTATTATTATTATTATTATTATTAAATCATTCATCATTTTATAAACCACAGACATAGTCCCTTTTAACCTTTTATTCTAAACTAAAACGTCTCAAGAAAGTGCATTATGAGGTAGGACTTATTGCTGCTATCTTTGATTATCTGATGCATATTATTGTTTTAATATGTTTTGCAAGCCACCTTGAGCATGATGACAAGGCAGGAATGAAAAAAAATCAAACACATTCCAGAGAATGACTAAATGCAGTCCAAAATTATATGATGCAACACGTACGGGACTTGTCTATACAAGTCTATAAAATGTGGATTGATGCGCACTAATGCCAATTTGCAGCAGCTTTCATTTGTCTCAACCATTTTTGGCAAGGTCACAAGCATGCGAAACTCTGTGTTTGTTGTTCAAACCGCATGCCTGCGAATCAGGATGGTGGACGCAAGTGAATTACTTGCATTTTTATTCCCATCAGTTGCCACTGCCACATAGTATTTTTTTTTTTTAAAAAAAAAAAGCATATCCAAGGTGCAGAAGTGTGATATTCCACTTAAATAAATAGGGGAAAAAAAGTGGGAAGGCTGTTTTGTTGCCTCTGCACATGACTGCTATAGTGAAAATCCAACATGGCAGTTTGGGGCGCTTGCCTTGCCAGCAAGCTCCACCCTCCGTGCACATCCAACCAATCAGCTTTCCACTTCCACTCTTATCAGGAATGTGCAGCATTCTGCCATTCAGTGTCTGCCATTAAGTTTTGTTAGGTGAGCATACACAAATAAATGATGGTGCCCTCTTTGTGGTGACTCCAATAATACAGACTACTCTTCCTACTGACATACATTTTAGCTGCTTCTGTGCAAACATTTAGGTCAGCTGTAAAATAGTTATTCAGTTGAACTGAATTAGTAATTCAACTATGTCTTCCAAGCAGCTTTGCAAACTATTCTGCATGCTTCCCCATGTGGCTGTTAAGACTTAACATCTCAGTGTAATTTTATTTGTATGCTACTTTGCTAAAAAGTGGTTCAAGTATACCACTACTACTAATAAAATGACACCATGCTTTGGAAAAGGTTTGAGATCAAAATTAACATATGAAGCCTAGAAATGACCAAAATGCAACAAACATTTGTGGTCCACATAGCCTCTTATTTTATTATCCAACTGAAACATCTCCAAACTTAGTGGGTTAAAAGTATCAAGTTACTGTGTCACAACTCAGTAAGCTGAGGAGTCCCGCATAATTAATTGGGTAGCTGGAGCAAAGGAAGAAAAAAGAAGAAAAGTTTGCAATTCTATAAGCTCTTTTCAGACTGCCACATTTAAACACAAGGTCTCTATCAACTCCCTCAAGGTTTCTACTCACATCAGCAAATTTGTGGTTTCGAAAGTGAGATTTGTTGCATTTCAGGAGCTGCACTGCCAGGTTACAGTCCTGCCGATACCTCTCCTGTCAAAAAAACACATGGTGATTGGGCAGTCACATACATGTATCTTGGTGCCGGGGCAGAAAAAAAAAGTGATTAAAATAAATGATAACTGCTTTTAATGGTATACCCCATAATCTGACAAATAAGGCAGGTCATTTTTCTTACACTAATGGAAGAACCTGTACTGACTGTACGATCTTCTCTCCTCAACCTTCTCTGCCAGCCCTGTCAAAAGACTTTATTCCCAACTAACAATCCTTTGAGCAAAAGAGAAAGTTGCTGTTAAGTCTCCAAGCAAGGTGCATCAGGAAGCTGTCCTATATTGCCTACATGCTTGCTGAATTTCAAGTACTACATTCTTACTTTATATACTGTATTCTCTATCCACTTTGGCTGATATAAATCTGATCTACCAGTCACAGTATCTGGGTTTAAACATGATTTAAACCCAATTTAGTCAACCAACTCTAAAATTAGTTAAATCCAAATGCTATGGATTAGAGTCGTTTATCAACTGGACAATAATGGTAAGAACTCACACCTTTCTTAGTTAAGTTAAACCTATTGAGCTTCTTTTAATTTTGCGGAAGACTCTTTGCCCTCCTTTTCCTTAATGTTTTCAAATACAATACAGCAATTTCAGGAGCTGGATGCTCCAAATTAGGTGGCGTGGTCATTACATCAAAATGTATGAGGGATTACCAACTTATTATGATTTTAGAGACAGCTATCCAATCAGTGGGAGATAAATGAGACCTATAAGGAAATGAGGTCTGGCAATTTTTTCAGCAGGTCAGAGCATAGATCATTTTGTGAAGTCAATAGTAAAAATTAATAATTTTTGTTATAACAGAACAAAAATAAATAGCGAAACACAGAACAAGCGCCAAAAGCCTAAGTAAAATACCTGATAGTTGGCAACCCTAAAAGAGGGTTTAATCTAATGGTATGTTGATCAGGAATTCTAAATCATTTTTGAATGCCAAGATTCCTTGCAAAGGTTCAGCTCATTATGTTGCCTAGCTCTAGTTCAGACTTAGGCTGAAGTTCAGACTTAGGCTGAACTTAGCTACAAGTTTTCTCTTGGGATTTCCATTTCCTTGATCCTCTGTGTGTCTGAAACACTCAATTTTTCACACAGTTGCCACACCAACTGCCAGTATTCATGTCCATATTTAGAAAGGATGAAACCCTTTTATTTTTGCTCCCATCTCATGTGTTTGCACTGGATGCATGGTCCAAGGAAATGTTTACTTACATTAAGCTCTTCCAGTTTATTGATCGTCGTTTTAGCATCCAGAAGCTTATTTGTGAGCTCCACGATCTCCCAGTCAAGGGTTTTCCGATCCATTTCAGCTTTCTTAATCTGGAGTACAGGAATAATACACAGGTGATGCTGAGCTCCATCACTCAAGATTCTGCTTCTGCCCTACTGTGTTTCAAACAAAACCCACACCCCACCCAACTCTAGAAAATGTGAAACTCCCTTTTCCCCTCCACTTTAGCAGAGGAGGGAGACAAGGCTCAAACAGTACTGGAATCAGTCTCTCTGCATTCATCTGCTTGAAAGACATAACATACACATTCACTAGGTATGAAAGCAATCTGCACTTGGACTTCCCCTAGTACAAGTGCTTTCTCATACCTATTTGGCAAGCAGACCATGCAGAGCATGAGCATTGTCCCTTAGACAATCAGGGTTTGGATATGACAGCAGGCAAACATGTAGCAAAGAGCCTGAGAAATGCTCCCTGGTGGTGTCAAGTTGTCTTTAAGCATATATCTAACATATATTTTACTTAGGTAGCATGTAAAAACCCAGCTTACAGATACAGAACTTTGTCATCCTAGAAATATTTGGACTAGCATTTAGTCAAGCTTGCATTTAGTAATACCCTCTTCTGCCCAAAGCTGCTGCTCTTAAGCCTAGCAACTATTAACACCTATCCTACAAATGATTAAAGCAAGCTTATTCTGCTTGTTTTAATGGGGTTTAGTGGTTTGGCATTGAATTTTGTGATCTCCCAAGGAAGGATTTTTGCAAGGAAAAGGGAGTCCAGGAAAGTCTCAAGGAGGGTTGGAGACTGCAAATATGCTGTGTGTGACTCCTAAGTTATGCCTATGAAACAAATATGCTCTTGCTCTGCATAATTGATTCTGCTTCTCTCAGTAACAAGGAGGTGGGGGAGAACTCTGCCTATTGGAAGTTTTGCTCTGAAACTCCACTTGGCATTTCCCACTCACTTGCAAACCTATCTTCTTCACATATGGTCCAATCTTATGCATGTCTACTCAGAAATCAGCATCAGTATGTCCAGTGGGGCTTGGTCCCAAATAACAGCAAACAGGATTTCAGCTTTTATGTACTAAGTACTTGTCCAAAGCATCCAGAGCTGTAGAATTCACATAGCCTCCCTGAAGATATAGATTATGATCCCGCCCCCATTACAAAACTTGGAATTTTACACAAAAAGAACTAGGGGTGCCTTGCTCCAGGACAGTCAGGGTTCTTCTCTTCCACCTTTTTCCATATCCACCCTGCTTTGATGTTGACATGAGGGACACTGACACTATCACTCCCAAGGCTTTCCTCAACAACAAATTCTAACTAGGTTTGCCAGAGCTGAATCTTAACCTGCTCACTACCATTCTGTTTCTATGAGAAGAGTGGAGGGCTGTGCCAAATGAAGAATGAATGGGCTCAGGAGAATGCAGATACTTTGCTAAAATGATCAGGAATGAATGTTGGATTGTACTGGAATGAAAAGTCCTGAATGTGCACACCTCTTTAGGCCTTGTTAGTTTGGTCCCTGTGGCTCCTCCTATGAACTCCAGTTAAGGAAATTTATTCATCTTAGATTTCTCCTGCTCCTCTGAAATCTTCAAGAGAGAAGGGTTAGGGGAGTTGTACAGGGCATGTTCTGAGGCTGGTACTAGCAGGGGTGGTTTGTGAAAGACTAAAGATCACAGGAGCATAGTCTCATGCAACACTCATGTAAAAAGTGTCCCTTTTTAAAACATGTAATTTCTTTAGGCTTTTGTAACTCCCAAAGATCCCAAGTGACAAGGGGTGTCACATGCAGATGGCCAGCATAGTAACTATTAGAACTTCATTCATGTGCCTACAGAGAGAACAGCAGAATGATAACAAGATCTTATGTCCCCCTTCAGCCCAAGGAAGCTAGTTTTATCCTAACTGAGCACACTTCTTTCCTGGACTAGATTAGGACACCATAGTAAGATGGAGCAATTATATTCTGGATAGATTTGTGGACCAGAACAGACCACAAATCCTAGGTTAATCATTTTATTCAAACCCAAGTTTCTGGCTGATTCAGCTTCTGGGACCCCATCAAGGACAGTGCAGTGGACTGGAGTAATGCATGACCAAAATGAAATTGGACAGGCTGAGACATGTGAAGAGGAGAAAAGAAAAACACACAAACGAAAAGACGCAACTGCAAAAATCCAGCTTTGACTGAGAGAGGCCTGAGAGGTGAGCGCACCCAGCGTGTGCCAGCGGCAGCATAGGAAGAAAAAAGAGACAGAGAGAGAGAGAGGAGAGAAAAGAAACAGCCATGAGTTTTATGAATGCACACAATACACAAATGTTGGCTCCAATCTGATAGGTAGCCCACAACCCATGATGAACTTGCCCAGATCCTGTGGAAAGCAAACACACCACACTTTCAGCCCTTTTAAAAAGCTGATGCAAGACAAAGCTACACATAGTTATGTTGCAAGAGAACCTAAACTCTTTTACCACAGTACAAAAGGTCTGGAAGGCCCCCCTCCCACCTACCCTTCTTGGCAACTCTCTTCTAGGTTTGTTATATGCGAAATTCAACTGACTAGATTCTAGTGTAACCACACAACAATCCTATATCCTAGGCATCCACCTATTAGCTAAGAGTTTGGCCCACCCACTCCTCCCATAACAGTTTCAGCAGGTCAGTTACCAGGGCGTGCAGCTTCTCCTCCAAATCCTGATTGGTTCTTTGTGAGGCTGTATAACTGTTCTGCAACCTAGAGACAGAAACAAGAGTGCCCAGATTACTGAGGAGCCACAAGAGACTCTGCAGCCACATTATGTTCTACAAAGCTCCAGTGTACTGTTTGCCATGAATCTGTTGTGTGACACAAGGTAAAGGGATTTGACTTCTCTCTTAGCAAGCCCAAGAAGTTTAACTGGAATGAGGGCAAAGAAGTATGAAATGAGATCCAGGAGTGAGGAAAAGTCTGACTAATGGAAGGGGACTAGAACTAGTGACAGCATCAGCATAGGTGCAGGAGAGTTTAAGAAAGACAGGATTCAGAGATGATTCCCAAATCTGTCCTGGGAAGGAAAAGTTGGTCAATGAGGGTGAATCCTATCCCATCCCCTAACATCCATCTTCTTCAGCCCCTTCCTTCCCCACCTCTGAAATGCTTAAAAATAATTAATCCATTTATCTTGACAATAACCTTGTCACCACTGCCTTTGTTGCTAAGATGAGAATCTATGACCTGCCTGTCCACCTCCAGGAATAAGGAACTGAACATAGTACTTCTCTAGGCAGAGCAAATATGTTAGAAGGTTCTAATATTTGTTGCCACTCAGTTATTTTTTAAAAAAATATCTAAATTACCTTTCTGTTGTCCTGGCCTATTTTCTGGCAATTATTGGCAACAGATGCAACATTAACTACAGGAAAAGAGATTCCACCTAAACATTAGGAAGAACTTCTTGACTGTAAGAGGTGTTCAGCATTGGAATGCACTGCCTGGGAATGTGGTGGAGTCTCCTTCTTTGGAGGTTTTTAAGCAGAGGCCGCATGGCCATCTGTTGGGTGTGCTTTGATTGTGTATTTCTGCATGGCAGGGGGTTGGACTGGATGGCCCTCGTGGTCTCTTCCAACTCTACAATTCTATGATTTTATCCCCACCCTTAAGTGAGTTCCTTTTCATTTCTGAAACATACGGTATGCATCCTTTTCTTCTCCTTTCTTTAAAAAAAAGTTTTAGATTGTGTCATGTAGTAGATATAACCATGTTATGTTATCAGTACTGCCTAATATGAAGTCAGTCAGTCACAATATAGCAAATGCTGAAGGTAATATCCACAAGAGAGTCCCCCCAATATTAAGACCCATTTACACACACAAAAACCTCTCAGGTATAGGATGTTGAATAAGATTTGTATGACTGGAAGCCTGGGGGCAACTATTATGGAAAGGGCTCAGTGCACTTTCACACTATTCCAACAACCCTGGAAGTGGTGGTCCCAGGTACAGGAGGTACAACGGAGATTCTCCAGAGGGAGAAGGTATGCTTCTGTCAGGCTGGCTTATTTTACTCTATGCTTCCCCCAAACTCCCTCAGCTATTTTGATGTTCTTAAAGCTGACACACCTACGGAATTTGTCCTTGAATTTCTCTAGTTCCTCACGATTCTGGCCCAGCTCCATCTCCAGATAGTCTTGTCCAGACTCTAGCTCCCTCTCCATCACCTCCATTTTGTTGGTGACATAGGCCAGACGGCGACGCAGTTCCTCATTTTCATGTTGCAGCAACCTAAGGTAAACAGAGCAGTAATGTAGTTTGAATTGAACAGCAAGAGCTGCAATCATCAAAATACACACATAGAGGTCTGTGCTTCACTTTTGGACCCTGAATGACTGTGGAAAGATGCATCCAGAAAACAATTCAACTTCAAAACGTTCTCAGTTCAACTGCAAAGCAGCAAAGGTGAAAGAAAGGCCTTTTGGAGAAAGTGATTAGTCATCCATACATTTCATGATTTCTTCCCCCCACACCCCAGCAAACACCACAAGGCATGTAAAAGTTAAGTTTTTAAAAATGATTTATACTCATAAATGCACTGCCATGCAATGAAACTGAGGCCCAAGCTGAGATTTCCAATAGAAGATTCTTGTTTGCAAGTTCCCTTTCACAATAGAGTCATGTTTATAAAACTGAAGACAAAGGACTTTCAAACCATCTGGTAAGTGAGAATCAGGTTGAATATTCTCATTTGGGCCAGTGCTCAGAAACCTTACCTTCTGGTCTACAATTCCTTGAATCTCCCAGCCAGCATGGTCACTGGCAGATTCTGAGAACTGTGGTCCAAAAGCAAGGTTGGCTCACTTAAACCAAATGACTTTTTTTTAAAAAAGCACCTACTTTAAAATTTATTATTGTTTTTTTTAAAAGTCTGGGTATTATTACTATTTTCCAACCCTCTTACTGGAACAACAATGGCTGTTTGAATTTAAGCATTATAACTTTAGGTTTAGTGGCAGTTGTTCACAGTTAGACCAGTATCCAGTGTCAGCTATTTCTTTTTAATCACTTTATTTATTTTATAGTGCAAGAAATGCCATTCAGAAACAAATCCTTCAATTAACATACGTTCAACCAAAACAACTTGCTTTACAAGAGCATTTTTTAAAGAACAATTATCATTTAAGCTAGTGCCCATAACATCTGAACTGCATTTTACTACCGTATTGTCCGGGGGTATAAGACAACTGGGCGTATAAGACGACCCCCAACTTTTCCAGTTAAAATATAGAGTTTGGGATATACTCACTGTATTAGACTACCCCTCTTCCAATGCACACCAAATAACCATTTTAAAAAATCAGCCTCCCCCAAGCCAGCCAGCCAGCCCTCTGCCCTTCCCGATCTCGGAACCTCTCAGATCTCGCTCCTTCGGGAAGGGCGGAGGGGTGGCTGGCTGGGTGGAGGAGAGGCTTACCATCCACCTCCCGTGCTTCCCGAAGCCACAATGGGGCTGGGGAGCCCCATCACGGCTTCGGGAAGCACGGGTGGTGGCTGGCAAGCCTCCCCCCAGCCAGCCAGCCAGCAACCCCTCTGTGCTTCCCCAACCCATGATGGGGCTCGCCAGCCCCATTGTGGGTTGGGGAAGTGCAGGAGATGGCTGGCAAGCCTCCCCACAGCCAGCCAGCCAGCCAGGCCTCTGCACTTCCCCAACCCGTGATGGGGCTTGCCAGCCCCATCGTGGGCTGGGGAAGCATGGGATGTAGCTGGCAAGCCTCCCCGCCCCCAACCAGCCAGCTAGCCAGCCAGCCCTCTGTGCTTCTCCAACCCGTGGCGGGGCTCGCCAGCCCCACTGAGGGTTGGGGAAGTGCAAGAGGTGGCTGGCCAGCCCTACCCACCCCTCTGCGCTTTCCCAACCCGTGATGGGGCTTGCCAACCCCATCGTGGCTTCGGGAAGCACGGGGGGGGGGGACTGGCAAGCCTCCCCCCATCCATCCAGCCACCCCACTGCCCTTTCTGAAGCCACAATGGGGCTCGGAAGTTTCAGCACCTGCCCTATGAGATGACCCCCAGCGTATAAGACGACCCCTGACTTTTGAGAAGATTTTCCTGGGTTAAAAAGTTGTCTTATATACGCCGGAAAATACGGTACTTAATTTTCCAATTTAGTTCTTTATTGGTTTATAAATATATATATATATATATAGAGAGAGAGAGAGAGAGAGAGAGAGAAAGAGGAAGAGGTTTTTTTTTTTAAAGTTTAAACCAAAAACACCAGGGTGTTTTTTTTTAAACTGGTATTTTTCCAACCCTGTCCAAAAGTAAACCTTTTCAAACTCTCGTCAAAGGTGGAGAAAATAGGAGCCATTTTTGCTCTCCCCAGAACTTGGCAGGCACCACCCACATTCTGACTCTCCATTATCCCACCACCACCCACCACACACATACCTTGAGTGGAAAATATTCTAGTCACTTATAAAAATTATTTTATTGGCCTCAAACAGGCCCAGGGAACAAAATTTTATTTAACTGCCAAATTTTCTTCCCTCTCAGAAATTTTGGAGGTGCAATTTGCCATTTTGGGGGACATTCATCCCACTGGCCACACTTTGCCCATGGTCTAAGTCTTGCTGTCAGACAATAATATACATCCTATTCTAGGCAAGTTACCACTAGCCTGGGGTCATGAATACAGTCCTCATGGGCTCCTGTACAGCCCCACAGATGTCCCTTGATATCACAGAATCATAAAATCATAGAGTTAGAAGAGACCATGAGGGCCATCCAGTCTAACCCTCTGCCACTAAGGCAAATTTGTACATTTTTCCAGACAACTGGTATCACTTCAAGATGAAGCCCTGTCTTTCAGCCACCATCTTCATCTCCTCACTTTGCCTTTGGACTCAGGCCAGAAGGTTCTCTTGGGAAATGAAGATGGTAACTGGCTGGCCAGTGGAGGTTTCACTTTAAAGAATGCTAAGCTACCTGAAAGAAAAAGGACTCCTGTTGCCTGGTAAGATTTGGGGTGGGGAGGAGGAAAGGATGGCCAGCAGGTGGCTTGGGAAGGCAGTGTATATGTCTGGATACAAATGTGTTTAGTGTTTATCTAGAGAGGAGGAGAAATTTGGGGAAAACCATCCTCAAAATGTAAGATTACAATGTAGACTTATGTTTTTATTACACATGGTTCATATTAATTTTGGAAAATTGGCTTCCTTTTTTGTAAATGGGTGTTTTGATGGCCCTATCCACTACAGCAGTCATTTATGCATGGTAACCAAATTATGATGGCATCCATGACACCCTTTCAACTTCTGAACGTGCTCAAAAGCAGAATTCAGACTAAGCTAGATTCTGTCAGTCCCTTCAAAGTCTGGGGAAGAATGGCCTGCTAGTCACAAGGAAAGGGAAGCAGAGAGCTTGTGACATGCATGAAAAGGGGTGTTTTCATGGTAAGGAACACTATACAAAATGAGACTACATATGGGGAGACGAGTTTTCTGGGACTCATGCTGCCATATTATGTTTATGAGTTGCAAACCCCTGTGAGTGCTGACACGAGTACATAAGAATATCTGCTTTTGACATAAGGAGGAAATTCCACAACTGATCATACTGCTTTGAGAGCAAAGACAGGCAGCCTCATTCACAGCAGCTGGCCACCCATCCATGCTAGCATCTCCTTCTCAATTTACATTATGTGGATTAAACGCAGCAGCCAGATACAGCTATGCAGCTCAGGTATCCTCCACTGGAAGTCGAAACTCACTCAATAATTTATGTGCTATCTTGAAAGTCAAGCAAGAGTGAACAGAAGAGAATTTGTCAACATTAGTTCTTGTCCACCATGCTTTGAGTACAAGCAAAGTAGAACTGACCCAGTTTCCAAGCCACTCAGAAGAAATAAATAAGGAAAATACAAAACAGCTTCAGAAGCATGACATGGCAAGTTTATGTTGCTTTATCCATGCATTAGCTTGTATATATACATTCTATCAAATATCCATCAACTTTACTTGGTTTGTTCTTAATTGACTTAAAAACAGTACTTCCTGTAAATGTATTGCCATCTAAGGTTTCACTGAGAGTGCACAAAGCACATACCATCCCCCAAAAGCAAATTATACATTATGACACAGTTGTAATAGTGTTTAAAACACGTTTTCAAGATTTAAAACAGACAATTAGTGTTGGACTGTGTGCTTCTACAGATGTAGAAGAGCCCAAGCTTGCTGGAGTAGTGTAAGGAAAGCTAAAACTAAAAATGAGATGAGACTAGCTAGGCAACCAAGCAGCAACAAAAAGGTTTTTGCCCTCCAAATATGTTCAAAGCAAGAGAATGATGAACAAAATGGTGGGACCACTGCTCAGTAAGCATGGTAAAATGCCAACAGATCACAGTGAAAAGGCAGAACTACTCAATACTTATTTTGCTTTCCCCCACCCCTGCAAAAAAAGAGAACTGTGTGCTTTCATGCATCAGCAGAAACCAAGGAATCCAGGTTGCAAATCAAGATTGATAAGGAGTTTGACAAGAATCACTTAGTTACCTCAATGAATTTAAATCTGTAGGGCCAGATTAAGTGCATCTCACAGTATTGAAGGAACTTGCTGACATTCTTGCAGAATCACTTGCCATCATTTTTGAGAAATCTTGGAGAATGGATGAGGTGCCAGAGGACTGGAGAAGAGTAAACATTGCCCCCCTCTTCAAAAAAGGTGAAAAAGAAGATCAAGGAAACTACAGGCCAGTCAGCCTAACCTCAGTACTAGGAAAAATATTAGAACAGATTATACAGGAATCTGTTTGAAAGTGTCTTGATGGCAATGTAGTGATCACTGGGAGCCAGCATGGGTTTGTCAAGAACCAATTCTGCCAAATAAACCTTATAGCTTTTTTGTGGGGGGTGGGTTTGCGGGGGAATCAGGTCACTAGTTTAGTAGATGGTGGGAATGCTGTGGATGTCATCTATCTGGATTTCAGTAAAGCTTTTGATAAGGTCCCCCATGATATTTTGATTAGCAAACTGACTAAATATGGAATAGATAGAAACACCATCTTATGAATCCAGGATTGGTTGTCATAAATGGCTGTGCTTCAAATTGGAAGGAGGTCTCAAGTGGAGTGCCACAGGGTTCTTTCTGTCTCAGGGCCAAAACGCTTCAATATTTTTATCATTAATTTAGATGATGGAGTGGAGAGAATCCTTAGGATATTTGCAGAAGATACAAAACTGGGAGGGTAGCTAACACATTGGAAGATAAGAACAGAATTCAGAAGGAATCTTCTGGCTCCTCTTCGTCTTGGCTCCTCTTCGTCTTGGAAAGATGTGACCAGTGGGGTGCCACAGGGTTCTGTCCTGGGCCCAGTGCTATTCAACATCTTTATCAATGACTTGGATGAGGGAATTAGATGACACCAAATTGGGAGGAGTAGCTAATACCCTAGAGGACAGGATCAAAATTCAGAATGACCTGGATAGACTGGAGAGCTGGGCCAAAGCTAACAAAATGAAATTCAATACGGAGAAATGTAAAGTACTGCATTTAGGGCGGAAAAATGAAATGCATAAATATAGGATGGGAGAGACCTGGCTGAATGAGACTACGTGCGAAAGGGATCTAGGAGTCCTAGTAGACCACAAGTTGAACATGAGCCAACAGTGTGATGCGGCAGCTAAAAAGGCCAATGCAATTTTGGGCTGTATCAATAGAAGTATAGTGTCTAGATCAAGGGAAGTAATAGTGCCACTCTATTCTGCCTTGGTCAGACCTCACTTAGAATACTGTGTCCAGTTCTGGGCACCACAATTAAAAAAGGATATTGACAAATTGGAGCGTGTCCAGAGAAGGGCAACTAAAATGGTGAAAGGTCTGGAAACGATGCCTTATGAGGAGAGACTTAGGGAGCTGGGTATGTTTAGCCTGGAAAAAAGACGGTTTAGAGGCGATATGATAGCCCTGTTTAAGTATTTGAAGGGATGTCACGCTGAGGATGGAGCAGGCTTGTTTTCTGCTGCTCCAGAGACTGGAACACGGAGCAATGGGTGCAAGCTCCAGGAACAGAGATTCCACCTCAACATGAGGAGGAACTTTTTGACAGTAAGAGCTGTTCGGCAGTGGAACACACTCCCTCGGAGCGTGGTGGGGTCTCCTTCCTTGGAGGTCTTTAAACAGAGGCTGGATGGCCATCTGTCGGGGATGCTTTGATTGTGATTTCCTGCGTGGCAGGGGGGTTGGACTGGATGGCCCTCGTGGTCTCTTCCAACTCTGCAATTCTATGATTCTATGAATCTGATAAACTAGAAAATTAGACAGAAATTAATAAAATGAAATTCAAGAGACAAATGCAAAATTCTACATTTAGGCCACAAAAACAAATGTATGGGTATAGGATGGGGGGGGCACATGGTTCAGCAGTACTTCATGGAATAATTGTTGATCATAAATTGAACACGAGCCAGCATTGTGATGCTGCAGCAATGAAGGTGAATGCTATTTTAGCCTGCATTAAGAGATGCATAGTTTCCAAGTCAAGGGAAGCAATAGTCCCACTATATTCTGTGCTAGTCAGACCTCATCTGTAGTCTTGCATTCAGTTCTGGGTGCCTCATTTTAAGAAGAATACAGGCAAGCTGGAGTGAATTCAGAGAAGTGCAACAAAGATGATAGGAGGTACGGAGCACAAAACATGAGGGGAAGTTGGGGGAGCTGGGCATGTTCAGCTTGGGGAAGAGAAGACTGAGGGGTGATATGATCACACTCTTTTAATACCTCAAGGGCTGTCACTAAGAGGGTCCAGACTTGTTCTCTGCCTCAGAAGTAGAACTATGTCTAATGGTTTTAAGTTAGAGGAGGATAAATTTCAATTTAATATTAGAAGGAACTTATTGACAGTAAGAGCAGTTTGGAAATGGAACCAGTTGCCTAAAGAGATGTTGCGGACTCCTTCTCTGGGAGTCTTCAAAAAAGACTGGACAGCTACCTGCTGGGGTTGCTTTAGCTGGAGATCCAGCACTGAGCATGGATTTGGATCAGATGGTCTATAGGACCCCTGACAATTCTATGATTCTACTTCCACAGAATACCACTAAAGAAAAGATAAAGTTCTGGGCTTTCCATAATGCCGGTACAGGGACTGCAGGCTGTAGTGTAATGGGACTCTGTCTCATTATTGCAGGTGTCTGTGCCTGGATATAATATTTTTCTGATACAGTGCCATCTGGTACATGAAAACAAACTCAGCTAAAGTTATTTCTTCCGTTTTTCTTGACAAGTGTAAATCCCTATGGAGATGCAAGCCACTGCCAGAACAACAGTAGAGAATGAGTGCAAATGTAACAACCTGAAAAACAGAAGGTCTGCAAAACAAAACAAGCTCAAAGAGACTTAAGATACTTACTTCATCCTTTCTGCATCTGTCAAGGGCTCCTATACAAAAAAGAAGCAGAAGAAAAAACCTTTTTACAAAAATGGGACAATTTCCAGAGCAGTAAAGTTAAACATTTAAGTACCAGAGGGAAATAACCACATATCCAACTTTAGAGAGCAACCTACAGCTCCCCATTCCTTCTAATGTCTACTACAAATAAAAATGCTGGACAAAGAAATGACATCGTTCTTTTAGAGTGCCCTTGACTTCTGAATCCCTTTCCTTAATGAGTGAAGGAAAGTAATTCCTAGCTTTTCTTAATTACAGTTCAGCAAAGAGTGCCTATCGTATTTACCAGTCTGTCTACCCAAATGGGTAAGCCTCAGTAGATATGTAAGACTGTACCCTTCAGTCCAGCATACTAGCACTCTAGTCTTGTACACAGATAGGAAGCAGCAAAGGCAAGTCTCATAATGAACAAAGGCTGTCATTATAGAGACTAGTGTAAGAGAAAGAAAGAGAGTGCTTACTGTCCTGTTCTCCCCTCTTAATAGAGCATTTCCAATTGGACCACAGTGGTAAGAGTGTCTAGGGGGATAGGGGGTGAACATCTTGAAACAAACAGCCTAGATGCTAAAGGAAGCAACACAAACTAATAGACTCCTTAAAAGGTGTGAAGCATGTAAAATTGAATGAATCATCTCTTTATACAAACAACATGTGGGATTAGTCTAAAAAACTAGATCAATCCCTCTGAGAGATGGCTAAAATAGGGAAGTAAAATCCCTTCAGCAGTTTACTCCTGAATGTTTAGGGAATCTGCCACCCCACTGCTCACAGCTACAATATATACAATAGGAGTTTAACTACAAATATTTTTCCTCATCCCTTCCTCACTAAACACCTACCTTGTTTAGTGCTAAGCTGAAGGAAGGGGACGTTCCAGGTGAGCCACTGCTCTCCTCCTGGTTCCAGTGAGAGCTAGGGGAGAAGGACCCTTTCTCCAAGCAGCTTGACTCCAGAATTGGCTTCTGGGTGGGTTTGAAACCCAGGGGTGGCACCCGCATATGATGCAACAGGTGCTCACTCTGGCCTCGCCCTTTGCCCCTCCCTCCCTCCTGACCAGGGGTCTTCCATGAAGGCAGATGCTGCTGTTCAGAAGCCACCCTTGTCAAGCCCAGCTCTGCCAGGTGCTGCAGCTGATACTGACACAAATCCACCACCCGCTTCTCCATGGAGAGGAATTTCTCCTTGCTGTCCTTCCTCACCAGGATAGGCTTCCTCCTTAGTCTTGTAGCCCTTTCCATCTCCTCTGGCAGTTTCCTACGGCAGGACACCATTTCAAGACCCTCACGCTTCCGTTCTGATTTTCTTCTAGTTAGGCGAGGGCTCTTTTCAGCTGCCCACTTAATAACTCCAAGCTGGCTTTCCTTCTGGCCTTCTGGTGTGGAACATCTGGGAGATGTGGGGGAGTCCTGACTCCCTTCTCCATTTCTGCTCTCACCCAAGGAATGCAAATGTACAGGACTCAGCACCCTGTGAGTGATCTCATCCAGGAATTTGGAGAACTGGAGTTTCTCCTCTGTGATCTTCTCTTTTCGTCTGAGGGATTCAGAAGAGCTCATGCTACTGTGTTCTGATGCATGCTTGTCATGTCTGTTGAGGCACAGCTGAGGGTCACTATACTTGCGAGAGCGGCAGCCACGAGCTAGGGTCTCCACTGAATGGGATTTGCGCAGGCTTTCCGGCTGCACTGCCAGCATCTCTGTCTGCTTCAAGATGCCTTTGAGAGGCAGGTGGGTAGATGGGACACGGTACTTCCTAGGCGCTAAGACTTCAGCAGGTTCTTTGAACATAAGCGACCGTTCCAGGCTCCTGCTTTTGAAGGCACAGGTTGGCCGCCGGCCTTCATCTCCAGAAACCACTACTGTCTCTACACTCCGGCTCATGAATTTACTGAGCCGGCCACGGCTAGGATGTCGATAGTGTTTCACACTCCGCCTCCCCATTTTCCCGCCGTGTAATAATACAGGTGATAGAGTCCGGCTCTTCAGGTTCAGTTCTGTTCGGCACCCTGCTACCTCCTTGTCACTGCTGGACTCCAGAGACCAGGAAGAAAAATTTACGTTGCAAACCTCATACCCATCCACCTGCTGTTTGAGTTGGCCTCCCTTGGTGTAACTAAACCCTTTCCGCTGACGTAGTGGGACCAGGCCCTTAGCTGCCCTGGTTTCAGTTACCTGACTCTGCTCCGCCAAAATCACACCATCTTGGTCATCACGCAGAATGGGCAACTCATGGTGAATCTCACGGTGTTGTGGAGGAGCCTTGCGGTAGGGTTTCTTGGAAGGAACTGCACTCGTCATCGTCTCTCTCACTTTACTTTCACAACAGGTTACCTGCAATGGCACAAATTGCAGAGAACAGAGAGTCACAGATGCCCCATTAAGCCCCAAGATGTTCCCACAAGGTTATCAGGTACCCTGTGTCCTAGAGCGTCATCCATCCAGAGAGCAGAGGCAGGAGACAGGCCTGAGCTTTGGAATAACAGCTGCAGGAAAAAGGAGGAGCAGAAGAAAAAGCTCCCAGCCAGCAAGAGCAGAGAACTGGCTCATCCTCTTTTTCCCTGTTGAGTGCACATTTGCGCGCACACACACTGACATACAGCATGTGTCCAGATTATATATAGCAAATGAGAACAGGCCTCAGAGCAGCATATTGATTAGGCTCTTTAGGAAAGGCTGTTTCCGATATGGAAACTGAAAACCTTACAGGCAGTAGTGACAGGACAGGCAGGAGCTATTGATCTCATGCTGTCACTGCCAGGAGGGACTACATGGGAGGGAGCTGCAGACATTAAGCACACAGGAGGAGTTATGCACTTGTACTAGGTAAAGCCAAATTACTCCAAAGTGTGACAGAAACAAAAACAGCAGAGGGAGGCACTTTTACTGTCATTCTTTTTCTCAACAAACCAAGGACAAAGCTGGAGACACTCCTAGAACTGAAGGCACTGCTAAAAGCTGCTGAGGTATGTTGCTGCATCAAGTTTATTTATAATATTTAAACTTGTAGAAAGCCCTCATCTTCCAATAGCTACCAAGGCAGTAAAAATATGACAGACTTTAGCAACTGAAGTCTGCATTCCATTTTTTAAAAAAGCTATCAGCCAGAACTTCACCTACCTGCATCTATTTCCAGGACTACATATGCCAGAAGTAGCATGTAGTTTATACTAAGTATAGGAAAGCAAGCTGGCCAGGACTGATGTGATGTGCATGAAGGCACAAGCAGGCTTCCACCTTCTGCTTTGTAGGCAGAATAGCAAGAAAGGATAGTGCTCATGCTACTGCCAGCTAGGATTACAAACTTGTCAGTAATCATAAGATAAGGAATTTATTTATTTATTTAATTTATATGCCACCTTTCTCCCAGAAGGGACCCACCCCTCCAGAAATGCAAATTTAGCCATGAAAGCCTCCCTTGTACAGTATACAGGGCAGTAGAAATCAAGCTCACCATCAGTCCTTTAAGTTATGGGTGGGGAAAGTGCAGCCCATGAGCCACATGTGCCCCCCAAAGCCCCTTGCCCCCCACCTTTTCCTCAAAATTTTTTTTAAAAAAAATTTAAAGTAGGGGTGGAGGGCAATTTTACCATTCTTTGGATCCTCTCAGGCTGTTAAACACAGGCTTCTCTGGGCCTTGAACAAGTAAATAAATTGGAAGGTGAGTTCTTGTTAACTCTCTCATTTTAGAAAAAAAGGTGTCTCCTGCACCTAAAACAGCCCACGAAAATATAGCCAAGTTTCCTCCCACACCACCTAGTGGATTTTGAATCTCATTTAAAAAACAATACATGATGGGAGTGTAGCAGGGAGTGAGGTTGCAATAAAGGGTTGGGGTGGCTGCGGTGGAGTGCAGAGCCCTCTAGAGGGAGACAATGGGGCTCTACTTTGGCTTTAGGTCCTAACAGCCCCTGAAAAGTTCACAAGCTAAGTTACCTACAAGCAGCACTTCTTGCAGTGGCTGTAAGAATAGAGGGGATGCTATTTTGTGCAATCTCACATCAAGCAGACAGCACTTGTAATCCCTGCCAGTCTCCTCTACAGAATGCAACCTACCTTCTATTAGACCTTGCACTTTCTGTTAGACTTCCATTCCTAAGCATTACAGTAGAATTAATGTTGATCCCACTTAATAACACCAGGTGTTAACACACATATCTAATGAAAATCGCACAATAAGTGCTGATAAGAAGTGACTAAGAGTGTTCATAATGTAAGTCAGCCAGGACTGAATAGACTGAAAAGGAGAGGTTATTCTAAAGGAGTAGTAAAAAACAGCAGAAGGTACAGATAGGGCCAGAACATGATAATCCAGAAAACACTTTGCTGAATGGATCTGTACCATCATTTTAAGCAAGCAGTTTCTTGTCTCCTTCATCCTATATAAGAAATGCATATTCTTGAGTCAACAAACAGTAAAAACCACTACTATTCATGATGGCCTCCAAGATTCAGTCTTTGCAATAATTATAGCTGACCATGAGGTAAATGAGTTACTGTATTCTGATTCTCTGAAATATTTCACATTGTGAAACACTTGGACTCTCTTGAAATAGATAGCACTTAGTTCCTCTGTACTCACACTCTCTGGTACTATGCATTGCTATAACTGTTCCCTACAGTATCCCAATGCACAAATCAAGACACATCTAATGTACTCAAAAGCAGGCATTTACACCAAACATTTTGCTGCCACAGTATCGTCCAGGAACAACAACCGAAATTGAGGTCATCAACAGTTTCTGTGAGACATCTAGTACCTGATGATTCATAAGAGTTCTAGAAGAATCTATGTGGTTTTTTGCTACCTGCTACCCAGAAGAACCCTTCTTTATTCAAGGAAGGAAACAAAAATTAAGAAATTAAATTGTAAAAAAAATGAAAATAAAAATACATACCAGCAAGTATGGGGGAAATAACAAATAAAAAATGGCTACAAAATTAACATTTGAAATGTATCTTAGGAAACTTTTTTAAAAAGAAACAAGTTTGCATGTTTTTCTGTAAGTCAGCAAGGACAGCTATTCAGAGATCACACTAAAGTATGGACCTAATTTTAAGAAAATCTTGCTCCACAACAAACACTTCCAACTAAGGGAGGGACAAAGTTTAGTCTCAACTGCAAAAGATCAGATAACAGGTGTAGCAAAAAAGCCTATGACTAACAGCCTCTATCAGTCAGAGGAGATAATACAGAATAAGACAGACAGCCTGACAGTATAAGGCAGCTTCATCAGTTGTTTCCTTTGTAGAGAAGACTGGGTAGGGTCGCTTTATCTGATCTCATTGCAGGGTCAAGGTGCAGTACTTGTTCTCTACTGGACTTTCAGGGAATCTATAAAAGAGGTACTAAGGTACTTACCAGCCTGGGTTGCAATGTGAAACCTCATGAAGGCAGTATTCAGTCCAATGATCTAAAAAAGCGAAGAAAACATAAGACAACTTAGCATAGAGGCCATTGCTATCCCTTCTTTTCCAGCTGAAAGAACTATGTACAGAAGTGAGAGCTGGCCAGTGAAGAAAGCTGATAGAAAGAAAATCAACTCATTTGAGATGTGGTGCTGGAGGAGAGTGATATGGATACCATGGACTGCCAAAAAGACCAATAAATGGGTCCTAGAAAAAAACCAAGCCTGAGATCTCCTTGGAAGCCAAGATAACTAAACTGAGACTGTCATACTTCAGCCGTATCATGAAAAGGCATGACTCACTAGAAAAGACAATAGTGGAGGGTAGTAGAAAGAGAGGAAGGCTGCAGACTAGATGGATAGACTCAATCAAGGGTGCCACAACCCTGAGCATGCAGGACCAGTTGAGGACAGAGGGTCTTGGAGGTGTCTCATTCAAGGGGGCACCATGAGTTGAAGTCGACTCAAGGGCAGTTAACAACAACAAAACAGTAATATTTTGTGTACCAAATGGGGTTCTTCAATTTTCAAACTTTTATCACAATACAAAGCTCCAATTAGAACCTGGAAGGACAGGAAATTTGCTTTGTTTTCGAAATAATAGCATCAAATAGAAAATGATCCTAAACGAAAGTTCAGATTGGTTAGACTACGGTATTTTTGTGATGCTCTGAATGTTATAGGACCAGAAAATGAAGTTTCAAGGGCTCGCATATTGCAGCAATAGCAAAATAAAAACTTCTAGCATTTTGAGAGGCCTACCATAATAACTAAGCCAGTGCTGGGCAACCTTTTGAACTTGGTGTGTCAAACTTCACCAAAAAACTGAGCATAACTCAGGTAGTGTGTCACTCTGAGGAAAAAAACATTTTGTGATATTTATAGTTTAAATAACATAAATGTATAATTGTTATATATAATTGTATTTAATAAACCAAAAACTAATTATTTAACTTACCAGCTTAGTGACTTCTTTGTTCCCGGTTTCCCAGCTTAACCGGAAGTCCCAGAACTAGACGCTCTGTGCCGGACTTCTGTTGTTTTGGCCTACAGACTTCCGGCACAGAGTGTCTTAATAGGGAAGGATGAAACATTTGCGACTAGAGTCTTAGGACATTTTCAGACACAAAAAAAGTCGTCCTGAGGGCTCAGGAGAGGTACGCGCCTGTTTCACAGCAGGGAGCCAGTTTCTGACAACGCCGTTCCTCTTGCGTTACCCTCCGTGTTCCTTCTGTGTCACATGGAAGGAAAAGGCGCCACTTTTTACTCACAGAAGTTCTTCATGAATAAAATGCGGCACCTTTTCCTTCCATGCAACACGGAAGGAACGGAGGGTAATGCGAGAGGGACGGCATCATCAGAAACTGGCCTCCTGCTGCGGAACAGCCGCGTACCTCTCCTGATCCCTCAGGACAACTTTTTTGTGTCTGAAAATGTCTTTAGAGTTAGACTCTAACTCCAAGACTCTAGTTGCAAATGTTTCATCCTCAGGAGCAGCAAATGTTTCACTTGGCTGTGCAGGAGCTAAGGATGAAACATCCTTCTCGGCATGCGGCTGCCTCAGCAGCCGCGTGTCATCAGAAATGGCTACGCATGTCAGTGCTGACACGCATGTCATAGGTTCGCCATCACTGAACTAAGCTATTGAATGCGAAGCACATAAGAATTTCAATTTATGGATTCAGGATAATCATTTTAAAGCTTGCTGTTCCATCACTAAGTAATCTTGCAAATAACAGCATGGTAACATTCTCTCTTTAAAAAAAAAGAAATTTGGGTTTTTGAAACTAGAATCTTCCTCTCTCCTATGCCAAGTATAAAGACTGAGGATTACCATGCTGCATAGCTCAACGTAAACCTGTTAATGAACAGATTCCACTCCCAACCTAGATCCCTGAAACATGCTCATTCTGCTATTATTGGAAAGTGACAGAAACCTAAAGTTCAAAGATTCTCTGAGAGAGGGATGAGAAAAACTGGTTGCACATCTATAACTAATGTTTTTCAGATGTCATCTGTGCATTCAAACATATGGGTTTGTGACTGCGTTCAGCAGCTGGCCAGAATCTTCTAGATAGCTCAGACTTTTGGCAGTAACCTCTCTTTTTTAAATACCTCTCTGTGGCACCATGTTCTCAGTTCACAGGGTCAACAGACTGGCAGAGCAAAAGTGAGCCATCTATTTGCTATGGAGAGGTAGTAGGGTGATTTGTGTGAATGCACAAATGATCACTTGAAGAACATTAGTTACAGGTAATCAATCCATTTATCTTCATTGTGGTTTCTTTGCGTCACACATATGGGAAAAGAGTCAGAAGCTTACCAGAAAGGGGCTAACAGGAAGCACATCATAGCAATATGGAGAATAGGACAGCCCAGTCAAAAAAATGCATTGGCTCAAGTCCTGACATCAAGGCAGTAGTCTGACAAAAGTAGAAGCCTGTGCCCAAGTAGTCATCTTGTTGAGGTCTGGGATTGAGACATTTTGAATAAGGGCCACTTATTTGGCTGCTGTTATGGTTGAGTGGCTGAACTCAGGTTTAGTCAGCAGAAAATGATGTGACTTGTAATTGTGAAGTGCTCAGGCAGTTTCACAAAGTCATATATAAGGAGTATCATTTTAGTAACCCATTCCAATAGTATCTTCAAAGACAGAGTTCTTCCCTTCCATGGGCCTGAATGGCAGACAAACAATTTTGAAGTCTAGTGAAAAGTCTGAATATATTGGTACCCTCCCTGCCTGCCTCCCGAAGCCAAGTAAAAACTTCCTTGTTTCGGCAGGCCTTTGCCAATCTCTGATAATGGCTGTACTGGGGTATATGTGTGTGTTGTGTTATGTGTATGTGTGTGTATGTTTTTAAAAGTTAGCTGTTTTTAACTTTTTTAGTTGCTCAATTGTGTTTTAACTTTTGTATTTTGCTGATTTTAACAATGTCCTTTTATTGTATCCTGCTTTGAGTCCCAAACTGAGAAAAAAGCAGGATAGAAATAAAGATGCTGATGGCAATAATAATAATTAAAATGTTGAATGCTAGGGTGCTTCTGACATCATGAGTGTGTAACAACATATCCAGAGGTCATGAGGAATTAGAGAAGAAGGTTAAGAAGAACAGATAGCCTATCTGTAACTGTGGTTCTTCAAGTGCTCATCTGTGCACTCACACATATGGGCCATTCTGTGTGTGCACAGAGATCCTTGGAAGTTTCCAAAGCTACATTCTGACAGTAACCCCGCTTCCTCACTCGCACAGGTATGAGCTGTGCATTCCTGACACTTCCAAGTCTGCTGGCAGTAGGTTTAGAGTAAAGGTAGGTTTAGAGTAAAGCATGAAGAGGGGAGAAGGGCAGATTGTGTGAGTGTGCAGATGACCACTCAAAAAACCACAGTTGCATGTAGGCAACCCTTTGTGGGCATAAGCCCCAGGAGGCTTAACCTTTTGTGGGCATAAGCCCCAGGAAGCAGAAGAAGACTAATGATGCAGTTTATGCCAAAACACTAAGGCTTCCTAACAATGGTATTGCAATGACAGACAAAAAGGAATTGGGTTTTGGTGGGAACCCATGGCTTATACCCATGCAAGTGAGGGGGGGGGGACCATCACAACACAACTCTAGAATCTTCCGAGATCTCTGTGCAGGTGCAAATGACCCATAAGTGTGAGTTACAGAGACCACAAAAGAACTATGTCTTGCACTAGGTGGAAGGAGGAAAGGTGATGTCTGGTCTGAGGATCACCTTAACCCTAAGACAGATAAGGAATGGCAGGCCAGCTTTCAAGGCACATGGCTCACTGCTGTGCTGTGCTGTCATCACCACAAAGAGGAAGGCAATTTGATAACAGAGATGCTGGAGTCTGTGGCCAGAGGCTCAAAGGGTGGCTTGGTGAGCCATTAGCACAACTGAGAAAATCCAGGCCAGAGGCCATGGGGGGTATAAGTTCAGTGTTCCTTAATGCCAGTGGTTATTAGGAAGAAAAGGTACAGGAATGGCAGCAGAGGAGCTAGAGGGGCACTGAGAGATGCCAGTGAATTTTGATGGATGACCCCTTGTCAAGGAAGGAAATCAAAAGGGAAAAAGTTGAGAAAGTGAAGAGTCCTTGTGGTTGAAATTATGTTTGGTGCTTTCTACAGAACAAGAGCAATTTTAATCTGTAGGAGCATTTAGTTTCTGGGAACTAGCCAATATTAATGGGATCCTGCCATGCACCAGGAAGCTGTGTTCACCATGGCATCAGCTTGATGGGCTAGACCTCCAGAATTAAGATCGACATTCTGTTCTTAGACATTACATGCTGCCACATTGGGATATTGACTTGGGACACATGTGGAAGGAGAGGGAACCAACCCTGCCTTGACCACAAAGAGGTTATCAGGATGCAGCTTGTGCCATCCCCTCTGATCTTCATTATCAGTGGGAATGCAGGGGGTGCAGGTACTGACTCTCCATAGAACACATCTCCTAGGGAACCTTTACTGAGACCTGCCCTGTTGCAATACAGGTGGAAATGCCTGGTGGCAGGAAAGGTAAACACACCCACTTAGGAACATCCCGCATTGGTGGAAGAGGCAATTCAGAAGAGCAGGCTGAAGCATCCACTTGTGGAGACCTGCTTCTCATCTGCTAAGGTGGTCTGCAAGACTGTTCTCTTGCCCAGTAAGGTGAATGGCTATCAGGAAGACTTGATGTTTGATCGACCAATACCATGGGTACCAGATCAGGTGAAGGAGTTCTTGCAATTCTGTGCTCCCCCCCCTTTTTTTTTTTTTTTGGCTGATGTTGCTGTTAACAGCTGTCAAGTCAACTTCAACTTATGGTGACCGTACGAATGAGAGACCTCCACATCACCCTATCATAAACAGCCCTGTTCTGGTCTCAGGGATGTGGCTTCCTTGATTGAGTCTATCCATCTGCAATGCAGTCTTCCTCTTTTCTACCTTACCAAGCATTATTGTCTTTTCTAGTGAGTCATGTCTTCTCATGATATGGCTGGAGTATGACAGTCTCAGTTTAGTCATCTTGGATCCTAGGGGGGAATTTGGACTAGATTTGCTCTAGGACCCATTTGTTTGTCTTTTTAGCAGTCCACAGTATCCACAGAACTCTTCTCCAGCACCACATGTCAAATCAGTTTAGTTTCTTCCTATCAACTTTCTTCACTAGCCAGCTTTCACAGCCATACATAGAAATGGGAGATATGATGGCATATAGACAATCCTAACTTTAGTATTCAATTATATATTTTCACACTTCAGGATCTTGTCTAGTTCCTTTATAGCTGTCCTTCCATGTCCTAGTCTTTTTCTGATTTCTTGACTCTGTTCCAATTTATGACTGAGCCAAAGTACGTACTTTAAAGTGATGTAAATCATCTATAGTCATTATGTTTAATTTCTTAATGTTCAACTGTAAACCTGCCTTTGTACTTTGTTCCTTCACTTTCTTCAGTAATCGTTCCACTCTTTGCTATTTTCTGCTAGTAACATGGTGTCATCTGCATATCTTAAATTGTTTATGTTCCTTTCTCCAGTTTTCACACCTCCTTCCTCCGAATCTAATCCTGCTTTAGGTATGATATGCTCAGCTTAAAGGTTAATTAGAAACGGTGATAAAATGTATTCCCTGTATTCTGTCCTGACAGTAGCCTCTTCTCCTGAGTACAGGTTATGCATCAGAACAATCAAATGTGGCACACCCATTTCTTTGAGAGTGATCCATAGTTTTTCATGATTTGCTAGAATCTATAAAGCAAACATTGATTGTCTTCTGAAATTCTTTGGTGTGCCCCGTTATAGAAAGCATGTTTGCAATATGATCCCTAATGCCTCTTCCTTTCCCGAATTCAGCTTGGACTTCTGGCATTTCTTGCAACATATATGATAAATGTGTTGTAGAATTTTGAGCATCACTTTGCTTGCATGGGAAATTAATGCAATGGTCCAGTGGTTACTGCAATTTCTGGTGTCCCTTTTCTTGGGGATTGGAATATATACTGAGTGTTTCCAACCTGTGGGCCACTGTTTTGTTTTCCATATTTATTGACAGATTTTATTTAGAACTAGAGTAGATTCTGTCTCTGTAGCCTGATGCAGCTCTATTGGTATACCATCTGTTTCTGGTGATTTATTTCTCCCTAGTGTTCTGAGTGAAGCTTCTACTTCATTTTCCATATGGTTCTTCCTTGAATGAATCTGTCATCCTTTCATCTCTTTCAGTGTAATGTGTCCATTGGCTTTTTATTTATACTTGGTCATGTAATGTGTTCCCCTGTTAGTCGTAGAGCATTCCCACATTTGGTTTAAATTTCCTATTGACTTCTCAGATTTTGTGAAAGAGGTCTCTTGTTCTTTCTTTTCTGTTGTCACCTTCTATTTTGCTGCATTAGTTATTATAGTAATTCTCCTTGTCCTTGTTCACAAGTTGCTGAATAGTTGCATTCAGGATTCTGACTCTATTTCTGCCCCCTTTTACTTTTGCTTCTCGTTGTTTGTTGATGTACCAGACAACTATGGTGTTGTCTGATAGCAACAACACTACCTACCCCCTTAGAAGGAGCAGAAAAGCATGGTATGACCCACTGACCACCTTAAGTTTAAGCAAGTTTGTGTGTAACCTGGATTTGTATGGAGCCCAGTGGCCCTGTATCCTGTGGTGCAAGCAGTGGCCTCCACAACCTGCACACAAGGCACCTGTTGTCATTGTGACCTATGTTTGAGAGAGGATAAATAGCATGTTTGTAGATTGGTCCAGCACTCTATATCATTGATTATGTTGTGGGGTACACTGAGGCATTTCCTTTTCAGGTCAGTTTGAAGATGAAAACAAAGAACCTGCTCTGCAAAGCCTGCATGTAAAATTGTGCAAAGATTAGTACTTCTATAGTTGATGTTGTAAGACCCATCAGCATGGTAACAGTGTCTGTACTTCTCATGTGCATGGCTAGCACTACTAGATTGGCCCCAATTTTGGTTGGTAAAGTTGCTAAGGAGATGGCAGAGTCCATCTGAGTTCCTCTAAATTCTATCTTTCAGGTCAACTTTTGAAAGTTGACCTGAAAGATAAAGGTGCAACTTTTCTAGATTGATGCAAAGCCCTAGGTAATGCACTAGACAGAGTGGTATGGATGGCATCCCAGATTTTGTGCTTGGAGTTGGAGACAATGAGCCAATAGTCTATAGAATGGAACAGTAGAAGGCCACTTCAGTAGAGAGTTGCAGCAAGAACTGCCATCACTTTGGTAAACTCTCTTGGTTGACAATCCAAAACAGAAGATAGCAGACTGATAGCAGATATCCTGAACTGAGAATCTTAGGAATCTTTGGTGCTCTGGGGAAATAGGAAAATATGTATCCCAGAGATCAATTGTGACGAACCAATCTCCTCTTTTCAGCAACAGGCGAAAGATGGATAGTGTGACCATTCAAAAGTGCTGAGCTGTAATGTGGACAGTGAAATTTCATAGGCTGAGAATCGGTGAAGGCTCCTATCTTTCTTTGGCATGAGAAAGTACCAGGAATAAAACCCAGTGTCCCACTCATCAAGATGGTGCACTCTAATAGCCCCTTTCACTATCCATTTCTGATGTTTTCAATGAGTGCTGGAGATGGTCTGGATGAGCAGATGAAGCAGTGAGGGATGGAGTCAAATTCTATGTAGTACCCCTAGTCTATGATGGAGAGTACCCATAAGTCTGAGATGACAGATTGCCAGGCAGGAAGAAAAATGGAGAGTCAGATGGGTGTAGACCAGAAGCATGGAAAAGGAGCAATGTATGACAATGGTGGATGTATGTGAGAGCTTATGGTCTTCATCCAGGTTGTCATCCGTCTTGGAATTAAACCCAAAGCTATTGAACAGCATGTCCTCAATCTTCCCCTTGATATAATTCTTCAAGGCAGTCTATCAAGACCAAGAGTACCTTCACAGGACAATGGATATACACCTGGGTACATATCTGGCAGTGCTGATCTGCACCCTAGTCAAAATTGCCCCCTTTAGCAAAGAACAGCCTGGCAATGGCCTTCTTGTCCTGTGGTAGGTGATCCATAAGACCAACTACCTTGTCTCACAGAAATATCTGGTAGGTCTGTTGGTTCACCACTTTTAAGTGGAAGGATAGAGACAGTCTAAGTCATCTGATCCACACTGTCAAGCTTTCAGCCTTCCTTCTCTGCAGCAAAAAGATAAGGACTTTTTGCTGGTGGTGTGTACAAGAATCACTGAGTTAGCCTCTAGATGCTTGAAAAAGAACTTCAGGTTCTGCACCCTGTACAGATTTTCCATCATGAAGGAGGACACCTGTGTAGAAGCTGTTTTATCCCATGTGGCTCTGACCAATGTAAGATAGGAAGACAGGAAAGTAGAACAACTGGTACACTGACTGTGGAGTGGATGACAGGGTCATCCACCGGAGGCACTTCCTGCTTGTACGTGACCTGTAGGCATTTGGCCACTCAGATGAGTAAGTCTGAATGGTTCTGTAGTCCTCTGACGGGATGCCAGTGTTGGATAATCTAGTGGTGCATCTGGAGAAGAGGATGACATGTTGGCAGCAGATGATGATGGGATGGAAGTAGTCAGTCTCTGAGGTTTGCTGGTGTATATGGAGTGGAAGTGGTATCACAGATAGTGTGCCATCTGCGAGTGTGGGTAGTACCCATATTGATCATCTCTGAATGAAGGAGAGCTGGACTCCAGTAAGTATGTCTAATGGTTGTGGTAGTCATGCCAATGATGCAAGTGATCTCTAACCTGGGGTAATACTGAGAGATGGTGATGGCTGTGGTAAGTGTCTCATTTCAGGGTTTCAGGGTGATGACTGGCAGGCAACCTGCACCGTTCTATCAGGATCAAGGGCTCTGCACAGTTGCAGATCCATATGTATGATGCACAGAGACACAACAAAGAAATGCACTCCAGGAAGATGGTGAGGGGTTACTAATTGTCCACCCTGTCTCTACAGAACTCTCTGGTACCACTATCTTCCCATTTATGGGCATTATTGATCATTTAATTTTCAGAACTATTTTCTATTGCACTAATTACCATTTCATCAGAAAATGAAGTTCAAAACACTGATCTGTAAAACCTCTGTAGGAAAAAAATGGAAGTGGCAGCAGGTTTTCATGAAACAGATCATGTAGTCTACCATTTCTGCAATTGTTTCAAAGTTAGCCTTTTAGGTTCTTAAAAGAAAGCTGCTATAATTACTTCACTATGCAATTTTTCTCTCACATCTACCTCTCACCATATGTTACCCAATGCTATGTAGGCAACTATATGGGACAACTGTAATTAGACTTCATGAAAGGTCAGAGCACTATGAACAGGAAGGCACAGCAATAGGTACAAAAGGTATTCTGGTTTATGTCCACTTCAACATGCAATCTGGTAAGATGCTTTGCTGAAGGCTTCCCTGGCCCTCCAACTACTCACCCTTATCAACAACATCCATCCTTGGAGATGGGAGTTGGTATTTTGTGTGTACAAAAGCACGCCCTAAGGGAGAGCCATAAACAAAGATAATGCAATAGGAAGTCAACAGGTCTTGTGCTGGGCTGGGGAGCTGCTGAAACAAGCCTTTGAGATGCTCTGATATTGGCCTTGCCCTAACAAGCTTCTTGGCCATTTTCCTCACTACAGTGTTGTCTTCGGGCCTCAACTAGTACAGAACAAACAAGCACACAATAACATAGCTATTCTGCTCCTAGGCTGCAGAGCAATAGTTAGATCTACACTCTTCCAAGAAAATTAGACAAGTCCTAGAACACAGGCTGACTCAGCACAGTTCCTACCAATACTATGGAAGGACGAGGCTTAAAGGCAGATTCTACAATTCCATGCAAGCACCAGAACGCTGTGATTATTTTTATCAGGTGCAGAGTCCAACATCCTCAGAATCTTTCCATTTCCTAGCAAGTTCCTAGCTCTTCTGGAAAGACAAGCAAGGACAAAAACAACTGTTGGGATCAAAATATTTCCTGTGGTGACCTTTTTCTTCCACAGAGGGGAAAGTTCAATTAGGATGGTCTGTCCATGGAAAATGAGGGAATTTAGGTAACATCTGAGAAATGTTTCCTGCTAGAATGAATGAGGCGCATATCAAAACCCCAGTCACTCTATGGAATACAAAGCTGACTCAGATGATTGACCCAATCATTCACTCAGTAAACACAACTGGCTTTTGTGTGTGTATGGTCTGGGTGATGAAGTATCTAGGAAAAACGCTAAAAACACAGGTAATGGGACAAATCTTCCAGTGATAGCCGAACATAGTAAGAACACAAATACATATGTTCTGCTCTCCTCTCGTTTGAGAAAATCAGCTTTCATAGTATCTTTGTAAGACCCTTTGAAATATCAAGAACATCCACCCACAAGTCAGCCTCCTATAAAATAAGGGACTTACAGACCCAAAGTGATGTTCTGTCCAAACATGTCTGTCCTCTTGACTCTGAATTTTCCTGATTGCATCTAACAGCATCTGGCCAATAACTTCTGAAACATGAGAAAGGAAACTTTGTGTGAATTACTAATCAGCTTGAGACATGGAAACACAAAGAAAACCACAGTTATATGCAAGAATACACTCAGCAGTGAAAACAGACTATAAAACTAGGTTTTCTACAATGAAGTAAACCTGAGCATCAAGCCACAGTTCAATAGAATAGAATAATGGTCTTTGAAATAAACCCTCTAAAAATCAAGTAATTTAAGAAAAGTCTGGAAATTTGATAGCCCAAATCTGCGGGAGAAGTTTTTACAGGCCATTCTGTTTCTTGATAAGTATAAGATTTCCATGCATTATGCAGCTATGTTCATTATTCTACTCTTAGCTGATTATAGACAGAGCTTGAAAATAACTAGCTACAGACAACTAGTGGCCTGGTATTACAGTTGTCCCTTTACATTCACGGCTTTGACTTTTGCGTTTTTTTGTATTCGCGGAAATTCCTTTCCCGCTCTCCCCAACACAGCCTCTGAGCATTTAAGGAGGAAAATTTCCTGCACACATACACACACAGGGAAGATCCCAGCAAGCAAGCAACCCCCACACCAGCCTCAGAGGGTCTAAGGCAAAAGAAAATCACAGCCCCATGCTGTGAGCACACAAGCAAAGTCCCCCCCTTGCCACTCCCCTCTCTGTGTCTTAACAAACTGAATTGCTTCTTTAAAACTCACATTTTGCCCCATGTCTCCTCATGGCCCAAAGAAAAGCACAGCTGCATGCTTGCCATCCCCTCTCTGTGTCTCAACAAACTGAATTGCTTCTTTAAAATTCACATTTCAAACCTTTCCTGTGTGTGCGTGTTTAGGAAGGGCTCTTCATTAAACCCTCAGAGGCTGCTTTTATTCATGGTTTTTTCACTTTCGCAGGGGTCTTGTAACCCCGTGAATGTGAAGGGACAACTGTAGTTACTTTTCAAATAACTAACTAGTATATTAGCATTTAAGGAATAACTTCACTCTGTGGCATAACTGTAACTTTTAAATTTTTAGAGTTATGGGGGATGGGCTCACTAAATGGTAAGAAGAGGACTATCACATGGTTTAAGTGCTGGTTCGTGCTGTGCCTTCTATTGCTGCCTAATACTCTGTTATGGGTGTGCCAATGATAATGAGATAGCTGGGAGTAAAATGTGTTTTGTGCCTTGTAGCATTTAGATTTTTTTTAAAAAAGTAACTAGTCCATTTTAAGAATAAAAAAAAAATAGAGTTGCTTCAAAAAAAAACCCACAACAACCATAAAGGCAACTATGACTTGGGAATGGTCTCAAACTGTAACTGCAATTAATTACTTTTTTAAAAAGTCACTTTTCAAGCTCTGATTATACGAGTCACAGTTTAATTGGCAGTGAAACAGAGGTGTGTGGTGTCCTTAGTGTGTGGTGTCTCTTAGTTTATTAAAAGCATACAACCTTCTCTCTAACACAGAGTACAGAACCAGAAGGTTGATTCTGTTTGGTTTTAGGAAGTACTGTAATCTTATCAAATGACCACAGAAAACTTTAAAGTAGTATCCTCCCCTTCAAGTAAGAAGCAGATTTGGGAGGATTCGAAATCACAGTTGTGGTCAGGCTCTTTGAGTAAGAACTTTACATCTCAGAGCTTAGCATATCTTCTATTAAATATAAACAAACTATGTCTATAGACATGTAAGTTCTCTCTCCACTCCTTAAGTTATTGTCTGGATTGGTCCTGTCCCAAGATGCCCCTAAGTCATAGTGTTGTGTTATCATATGCAGCCATCTCAACATTCCAAAACTCTTCTGCTATCCTGATTCATTAGCCATTAATGTCGAGCCACAGCTTACTCGTGTAAGATTTTAAAAAGATTTCTAAAAGTAATTAATTGAATTTTTCTTTTTCAGCAAATTTATTAGGACCAAACCCTAGGTTTGAGGAGAACTATTGTCTCAACATTTAATTGAATTCTAGACCCAGACACAAATAAAACTTAACTGCCGATTTTCCTTAGTCCGCAGTCACCCACAGTGATGCATAGAGGAATAATAGTTAACTAGCATAGAAAGGGCTGCCTGGTTAGTCAGAGTCATGGGCTAAGACTTTGGATTCTCTTTGGGATTCTCTTTGGGATTTTTGGGACTTTTGGATTCTCTTTGGGAATCCAAAAAAAGAGAGATTTCTTTCATACCGATCAGCTAAAAAGACAAATCCAAATATCAACCATGATAAGCTTCACTCTACTACCTTCCTCCTTCAGTTTAAGCATCATTAGACTATGGGAAACTGCCAATGAATACCAGGTATTATGGGCTATACTGTATTTCAGAGGAAGGAATTGGCAAAACCACCTTTGAATATTCCTTGCCTAAGAAAACACTATGAAATTCATGGGGCTGCCATAAATGCACAGGCAATTTGATGGCACAAACACACACAAAGACTGACATTTAAAAGCTTGGGAGAAGAACCCATTCAGAACAGTTCTTACTGTTCCAAAGCAACTAGTCCAGGAAATTTTCTTCAGAACTGTCCATGTTTTTTTGCTGCTCTAAATAGCTTTATTTTCAACTCATATGTACTATCACTATCTATTCTTAAATCGTGTTTTATTTTACTGCACTGAGAATTACTGTCATATATATTGCTCAGTACCTCTCATTCTAAACCTTTTGGAAACATTATCAACTACAGACTAACACTGTTTCAAACACGACCCAGTTGGCTCCAGAATACAAACAGATTCATCATATTGCTCCACAGTTGTGGAAAAAAAACAGGTTGCAAGAGGAAGTTAAAAGAGTTAGATAATCAGGGGCAATATTTGGATGATTGTTGTTGTTCTTAAAAGAGCTTACTCAGTATAACTATGGGCAATTCAGAGAGGAGCAGCTTAGTTTACTCAAATTTATAGCACCCACTTCAGGATATAAGAACACACCTAACAAAACATCAGGATCATGAAAACTACTGGCAGTTCCTTTTATGATGCCAAAATATGGAGGTAAGCTGAAACACATCAACGGCCATTTTGCAGGATTTAGTCAGCAAATTCTGGTCCTTAATGTTATTTTGGTACAGAACAGTCTCAAGTAGGACTTGACAAATGTTATTTTTCCTGAATTTAGCTTTCAGTATCCTGGTATTTTTGCAAAATTATAATGGAAAAAGAAACACAGTTTTTTATTATTTGGGATCACACACTCTTTGCCCCCAACCCACATAGCTGCAGTTGGCAAAGTCTGGATGCTGTCACTTCTACTGGGCTAAGAAAGTCATAGTGAAGGGGAGCAGAGATATTCCTCATTTTTATTTTGCTCTAGAAAATGTCCATCTACTGAATAAGGAAAAGGCAATTGTCAAGCTTTGCTCAGGCAAGCTAAGACTGTATGCATGAACAGAGAGAACACAAGTGTTTGCTTGAGAAGAGCATCTAGACATTCTGATATCATCTGTTTGGAGCGATCAACCATAATATCAAGGTGTATTAACTGTTTGGAGAGCCAGCATGGTATAGTGGTTTGAGCATTGGACTATGACTTGAAAGACTAGGGTTCAAATGCCCATTCAGCCATGGAAACCCACTGGGTGACCTTGCGCAAGTTATACCCTCTCAGCCTCAGAGGGAGGCAAAGGCAAACCCCCTCTGAACAAATCTGGCCAAGGAAACCCTGTGACAGTGTTGCTATAAGGCAGAAATAACATGAAGGCATACAATTATTTACTGTTTGAAAATGTGCATCTCAAAATATTTTCATATTTCAGTGCTGTCAAAGTGCTAGCATCTAATGGCCAGTTTCCAACATTTGTTCTGTTTAATACAATCTGTAAACATTCAGCTGAATAAACTGGGAATGAAGTAAAAGAATCCTGATGAGGCAGATTGGATTATTTCACGTCAGGCTTTGGACAAGGGAGATCACCTTTGAAAGCTCCCTAACGTAAGTATCCTGTATACAAAAAAGAAAAAAGAAAAAAGAAAGAAAGAGAAAAAGAAAAGAAAAGAAAGGAAAGACCGAACTCATCACAGAATATGGCTCTAATCCTAGTCTTCATTCATCTTGCTGGCTCTGTTTTTGCAGGGAGGTTTTAAACCAGAGAAAAATCATAAAAATATGGCTCATGCACAACCTGAAGGGATGAAATCCATTCTACCACCTCATTTTGCTGCTTGTATAGAGTTATAGAATCATAGAATTGCAGAGTTGGAAGAGACCACGAGGGCCATCCAGTCCAACCCCCTTGCCACGTAGGAAATCTTGATCAAAGCATCCCCGACAGATGGCCATCCAGCCTCTGTTTAAAGACCTCCAAGGAAGGAGACCCCACCACACTCCAAGGGAGCGTGTTCCACTGCTGAACAGCTCTTACTGTCAAAAAGTTCCTCCTAATGTTGAGGTGGAATCTCTGTTCCTGGAGCTTGCATCCATTGCTCTGTGTTCCAGTCTCTGGAGCAGCAGAAAACAAGCCTGCTCCATCCTCAGCATGACATCCCCTCAAATACTTAAACAGGGCTATCATATCGCCTCTTAACCGTCTTTTTTCCAGGTTAAACATACCCAGTTCCCTAAGTCTCTCCTCATAAGGCATCGTTTCCAGACCTTTCACCATTTTAGTTGCCCTTCTCTGGACACGCTCCAATTTGTCAATATCCTTTTTTAATCGTGGTGCCCAGAACTGGACACAGTATTCTAAGTGAGGTCTGACCAAGGCAGAATAGAGTGGCACTATTACTTCCCTTGATCTAGACACTATACTTCTATTGATACAGCCCAAAATCACATTGGCCTTTTTAGCTGCCGCATCACACTGTTGGCTCATGTTCAACTTGTGGTCTACTAGGACTCCTAGTTCTTTTAAAGGTGGGCAAATGGCAGCCTTCCAGATGCTATCTAATTGCAACTCCTGTCACACTTAGCCAACATAACCAATGGTGAAGAATGACATAAGTTGCAGGCCAACACCAGGAGGGCTACAGACCATCTCTAAATTAAAGGGCACTTTGCCCACTCCTGAGTTAAGAAACAAATAGGCACAATCAGGTTGGAGAATCCAGAGTGTTGTCTAGATATTGAAAATACTCCTCATAGAATTTGCTGGGAATACCTTTTGTCCCAACAAGATCCCGTGGCAATTCACCTTATTCAGAAGGAGAGGTGTGAAAAACTCCATTTACTGCTCGGGAAAAGCCTTCACAGCTTTTCCTGTATTTTTAAAAATAAAACAAGGAAATGTGCATTAGCACCCGTTAAGAGAACTGATTCAATTTGCTGCGCAGTCTAAGAGAAGGTGGAGGCAAGGCAATGCCCAGAAGTGCCCTGTTGGATTAGTGATCGTGTGGGTTTTTTTGCTCCGCCAATCGCCCAAATAATTTTTTTAGCAGAAGGTCGCACTTGTACACCTCTGCTTTAATATTTTTTTTAAATACTGTGCAGTGGTATCAGTGTTTATCGCTCTCATTTATGACCACCATCTTGATTTGCGGGCGTCTGAACTTCAAACTGTGGATAGCTACTCAGTATATTGTTTTTGCAAAACATCATGGAGACAAAAGAATGCAGCTGTGAATTGGCAATAATGTGCAGGAATGAGTATTATTTCCTCTTGTGTAGTTGAGCCCCGACTAACGTTGCTCCTTGCTTTGCTGGTGGCAGTGGCCTCAATCATGGGAAGCAGGAGCGGTAAATAAAGGTAGGATTGAGAACTTCCTTGCCCACTGGCTACCCTATACCTATTCACCTACTAGCTGATACCTAATTCTCTCTTTGTCAAGATCCAAGAATGTCAGAGATAGAGACTACTGGGAACTGATTTATGGAAGGAGCACGGCCTCTTAGACAAGAGGATAAACGCAGGGCTAATGTGTTTCCTAAATGTTTTCAGAAGGGGATTTTTCAGAAGCTGCTCAGTTAGAAAAAATAGTCAGGGCCTTATCATAAGCATTTATTTTAAGCAAAGCTTAGAAAACTAATTGTACTTCATTTCCCACAATCCCCTAGCCATTAGTCATGCTGGCTGGAGAGTTCTGGGAGACACAGCCAAAAAAGTGACTCCCACCCATCCACCACAATAAACTGTGGATACCGAAAATTGTGGATAATAGCAAACGCCATTGAAAATAATAGGACTTCTCGTTTAAAACACCAGAGTTGCCTTGGAGGACCCAGAAAATGGCTAGAGAGGACACATTTTCTAGGAACACTCTATGGTAGGTATGCTGTTTTGTGTCCCGTGGATAATTGAATGAATGGATAATGAATCAGTGGATACGGGGGTCGAACTGTATTACAATTCTAATGCTTGTCCCCTTCAATATACAACCCATTCACACTCACACACCAATGCAATCTTGTTTTCCACTGGTCGAAGGCATGGAGCAGACCAGTTTCTGTCAGCTGTTTCAACACGTCAGCCATTTTCTTCTTTACTGCATCAGTTGACACAAAATGTGTTCCTTTAAGCACCAATTTCACTTTAGGGAAAAGGAAAAAGTCGCATGGTTCCAAATCTGGCGAACATGGAGGATATTGAAGTGTAGTAATGTGTTTGTTGGCCAAAAACTGCTTCACAAAAAGTGCTGTGTGAGCAGGCGCATTGTCTTGATGAAGAATGAAACCATCTCCCCACAGGTCTGGCCTTTTTTTCTGACTCGTTCTCTCAGCTTTTTCAAAACTTCCTTATAATACCTGGCTGGCAGGCACATGGTCCTGATGGCAGCTTCCATGGTTCCCTTTCAGTATTTAAAGGAGACAGTCATACACAACTATATAAACCATGTACAGTTGCCCCTCCACATTTGCGAACTCAGCATTCGTGGTTTTGGATATTCGCGGTTCTGGGTGGCCCCCCCCCGCCCTCCCAAAACTGCGACACGAGGCCTCCGGAGGCCCCATGAAGGCCCTGGGAGGGAGGGGGAGGGCCGGGGAGGCCTCTACGGAGCATGTGAAGGCTCCGGGCTCTGGGTGGGAGGGGGAGGGCTGGGGAGGCCTCCACGGAGCCTTCGAAGGCTCTGTGAAGGCCCTGGGAGGGAGGGGGAGGGCTGGGGAGGGCCAGGGAGGCCTCCACGGAGCCTTGGGGGGAGAGAGGAGGGCCAAGGAGGCATCCACGGAGCCTTCGAAGGCTCCGTGAAGGCCCTGGGAGGGAGGGGGAGGGCCGGGGAGGCCTCCACGGAGCCTTGGGGGGAGGGGGAGGGCCAGGGAGGCATCCACGGGGCCTCGGGAGGGTCTCCTGAGACCCCGTGAAGGCCTAGGAAGAGACTGGGGAGTCTGGAGAAAGTGACTATGGGGCCTCCGGAGGCCCCATGGTTGCTTTGGCGGGGGAGGGGGAGGGCAATCATTATTCGCAGATTTTTCACATTCGCAGTGGTCTGGGGAACCTAACCCCCGCGAATGTGAAGGGACGATTGTAGTTTGGCCCTGCAACCTGTATGTGTTTGCTATGGAGCAGAACTGTTATACTCAAGTTGCTCCAGTAGAGGGAGCTTCAGCTTCAGCCAGAGCAGACTAATCTTGTAGGGATTCTCACATTAAAAAAACAACAAAGAACAAACAGATCAAGCCCCCAGCCTTTCATTATTAATAAATCTGTTTAAAAGAAGGCATTATCAAACAGATTCTTTGCATGATCAATTACCAAAGCAGGTTAGAGGCAGAAGGGTAGAAAACATACAGGTATCATGTTCTGCTGCCAGACAGGTCAGAACAAGCTGGAGAATCTATTACAATAGAAAAGCATGGCTATTCAGCCCTCCAGTTCTTGTGCAGAATCTTTACAACAACATAAGCCAACTTCAGGACAACCAGCCACTCCTTTAGGCATTACTCTAGGGCATCTCACACACAGTTTTAGAAAAGTACATGACACAGTTTCACAAAACATCTAAGTGCTTCAAACACCATACTGAGTAAAATTGACTCTTCACCAAGTATCTGTATTCCTTAGCAACTCTACCATTAAAACTCAAAAATTCACATATTACACTGTAAACACCAACTGGGCCTGACAGTGTTTTACAGACTTTTATATTTTATTATACTGCTGCCTAATTAGTTAACACACATAAAAGGTCCTGTCTTATTGGGAGAGAATTTCCAAAAATCCAATGTACACCTTGTTAAAGTATGTATACATTTTAGGTATACAGGAAATGTCCTGAAAGAAAAAGGAGAGCAAAGGAAGCTCAACTTGTAGATGTAAGAAGAGGGGGAGGGGAAAAACCATTCCTCCTTACATGGAAACTTCTGACCTCAAGGGTACTTTAAGGCATCCCAGGGAAAAACAGCTACACTTTCCCCAATTGCAGAGAAAACACATCTCAAACAAGGGCAGCATTTTCAATGTTAAATGTATTTTGAATGTATTAAAGCATTTGCATTTAGTAGTAATTATAATCTCCCAGTACCAAAAAGACTATGAAAAAACATCAAGTGGGGAATAAAGAAAGCAATCCAAGGGGGAAGGCAAGGTGCATCCTCATGGACAGTACATGGATTAATATGAGCTATCTCCACTGCCTAGAAATGAGACAGGAACCAGTGCAGGCTAACCACTCCACACCTTTGGATCAAAGTACTGTAATCAGAAGTACTTTTCCTGATGTACAAATTAGGGATGCTGTTTGGGTGTCTGCTGATTTCAGACTTAGTCCTCAAAGGACAGAACTTGATCACTCCAGCAACTAACCAGTTAGCAGGCATCCAGCCAATAGTGTGCAGAGGAGTGAACCTACCTCAACTGACCTTTCTGCAGAAATATTAAGCACAAGCTAGCCCATTTGGAGGGAAGAGGTAACCGTTATTGAGCTGTAGGTATTTAAGTGATACTGTTGATGAAGTATGTCCCTAGAATGACCATCTCTCCCAGCTGAGTTCCTCAGTTACCATGAATTTTACTCCTTTGGTTGTTTTAACACAACCTCAGTTTCTCCTGCTTCCTCAATTGAGAAGTCTGAACCTTAAGCAGTGTCTGCAAACACAACCCAGGCCACGCCTACATGCATGCCTGCAGGCCACCAGGTGTGGCTAGGAATGGCACAAGCTACACACTAAACACACCTTTGATGTGGAGCTGAAAGTACGTAGCTGGAGGGCATGAACAGCACGCCGCCTGCCGCCATGCTGACTTTATACACAGGAATGCAGGCTGAAACCACAGGCCAAGAAAGGCAAACACACTGCATTCCACGCCAGGCAGAGAACAAAAACAAGCAGCCAAGCCCACGTGTCCCCCATCTTGCCTTCATACATGCCAGATACAGACCTCCACTGCTGTCTCAACCATGAACCCAGATGGGGAATAATACTACAGCCATCAACATGTCTACGCAGCAACAGAAATAGGATGAAGTGGGAGTAATACCAAGAAATAAGGCAATCTGTGGATACACAAAAACAGAAAAACCAGTTGGATAGCAGCAGACTATTTTGAACTAAGAACAGAAATCACTTCCTCTTTTTGCTTAAAACCCAGCTTGCAAGTTTGTACAAAGCTCAGTTAACAGAAGCAAGTTAGAATAATAGAATCACAGAGTTGGAAGAGACCACAAGGGACATCTAGTCCAACCCCCTGTACCCTGCAGGAATACATAATGAAAGCACTTGTGACAGATGGCCATCTGGCCTCTGTTTAAAAATCTCCAAAGAAAGAGACTCCACCACACTGCGAGGCACTGCAAATTAAAAGGTTCTGTTCTACATAAGCCACAAGAACATATAACGTCACACAACTGCCCTTTTAACGCAGTGGAACCACAGAATAATGATATCCTCCAGATGCTGTTGGAGTATGAAGTCCCAGCATACCCAGTGATGAGGAATTATGGGAGTTGCAGTCCAGCAACATCTGGAGGACCACACTGTTTTCACCTCTGCTTTAATATTTGGTTCTAAAGAACTATGGTGTTCTCTTTTTCCATCAAGTTGTCAACCTCATCATGGATACACATCCTTCTTTCCTCAACTCTGCCCCAAAACCCTCTCACACAGATATACTACCCCAAATCAGCAAAGACTGAACTGGCTCCTGATCTGCTGATTTCTCTCTCATAGATACTTATATGTAATACCATAAGGAAGCCTCAAGAAATCAAAGCAAATGTCTAAAGTGCCTAGTAAGTTTCATGTAAAGGATCCATTCTCTCGTCACAGAGATGCTGTGAAAACAAGCAATATGACTATGAATCCACTTGCATTTTTTATACTCACTGCTATGAATTACCTCATATAATAAATAGTAGGTAAAGTGGATAATACAAAACAGTAACCTTTATAGCAACATCAAAAATAAATGGGTACTGGTTTTTGCCCAGAACAAGCAACTGTTGGTAGTATACAGGATTAATGTGAGTGGTCTGCACTAATAATATAGAATTAAAAAATTGAAACAGGAGAACCTTTATGTCAAGAAAAACTGCTGCCAGCAACCCCGACAAGCCCAGGACAAGCTGAACAGCAGGCCTTCCCTCTTAATTATCCCATGTACATTCAGACAATCTTGCTGGTTTCAAAGTGAAAATGAAAATCACATTCACTCAGGATTAAGTTGCAATGGTCCTACCTAGAGAATTCATGTTCTATTTAAAACAGCAGGCTCAAATCAGAATGCCAAAACCTGAGACTGAGAAGCAGGCCGGACCTTGGGCTATCATGAGATAAAGAAAAACAGTTCAGACTTTGCTTCCTGCATGTTATGCTGCAGCTGTTTAACACACTTCAACAATCACATATTCTTTGCCTCCACATGAAAGTTCAAGGTGGAGTGGAGTGCACCCCTGAAAAATGGTACAAGAGTTTCTACCATAGTTTTAATTAACATTCAAGGAGAAACAAATCTGGAAAATGGGCAAGAAAATGACCCCTTCCTACTTGTACCAAGATCGACAGCCACAAGGCTAAGACAGACTGCCAGGTGGCTACAGTTGCACCTTAATCAAGAAATACACAACATAAATCCCATTCTCCGCAATTACATTAAATGTGTTTTCCTCATCTCCAATCACATGCCCATGAAGAAAAGCTATTTGGCTTCACAAAAATGGAGGAAGTCTTTCTACCAGCAACCCACCCCCTCTCCAGCTGCTCCCAGATTCCTTGAAAGTCTGCAGCAGCACTGTCTATGGAGGCTGCAATTCTCCCAGCATTCAGATAATCAGAAAGCAGCAAGCAGGCAGGCAAAGGAGGTGCCTCTGCAGCTTACCAGCTCCCACCCACACATATTATTTGTATATTTTACAGCATCTCAGGGCATAGCCCTCATCCTGCCACTGGTGGGCGGGCAGAGCAGAGGAAAGGGGCCCTTTATAATTGTAGTGTTGCAATCTGCCAGCTTGGCCAGGCAGCCTGTTCCTGCCTGCATGTATTAAATACCTTATAACTGATTACATCCCCACGGGGCATGATTAGCAGTCTCCAGAGAACAAAGTCTACTTTCATAAGAATAAGAAGAGACACGTACTGCTAACTTACTATATACAGCTGGGCAAGGAGAATAAGACAAGAAGACCTAAGTTCCATTGTATATGTCCATCACCTTTCTTAGCCCTTTCCATCACCACCCCTCCAAAATTGTTCCCAGTACCTCTAAAAAATTTCCATACAAGAACTAACCAGCAACAAACTGAGCAGTATTATGACAGAAAATAATTTGACTTCCATTAAAAAAAAACCCAAGTCATTATAATAGCATATACACAGAGATGCTACTAGACAAATGCTATCCCTTGAAATAGACAGATCATAGCTCTATGATGAAGACAAGGTCATTTTTCTTCCAGACAGAAAGCCATGACTATAGAATTGGATTTTGGGGGAGGAGGTAATTTCCAACAGCAGCATAAAACACCCAGCAGGAGGAGAGAGAGAGTTAGAAATCAAACGCCATGCCTTGCATGCCAAAGAATTCTAAATAAACAGAATAAGAAGCTTGGTTAACTCATTAGGCTAACCTTGGGGCAGGTAACAGGCAGTAGAATATAGCTCTATTCCAGTCCATAGTGCCTTTCTTTTCTTTCTTTTTAAAATTACTAGCCCTCAGGGTTATTTTGGAAAACTAAAAGGGAGACTCGGAATTTTATATATCAAAAACATTGAAATCGCTGCCCTCCCTTCCATTTTTTTCCTAAAAGCAAAATATGACACATTAAAATGCTGCATTCATGAAAACTGCAGATGAAGTCAGAAGGAACACCTGTATTCAAAGAACAATACTTTCAGGCATGGCTTTTAAACAGCATGATATTTTCTGGATGGATGCTGAACATTTGTTATGTAGATTTCATAAAAGAAACTGAAGAAATCTCTGATATAGAAAGAAACCAAAGGTAATTTGTCCCAGTTTTCTCTTAAAGCACAGGACCAGCTACTTACAGAGTAATATCCACAATCCTTAACCAAATGTCTCAGAAAGAAAGAAAGAAAGAAAGAAAGAAAGAAAGAAAGAAAGAAAGAAAACGCAGGGAGGGAGGTAATACTCCTAAAAAAGAGCCCACAAAATAAGTAGAGATTATATATATGTCAAAATAGCAGAAACCTAAAACATTTTAAGAAGTACAATCAATTCAATGTGTCTTGATTGTACACAGATCCCATGCTCTGCAGGCTCTGAATCGACAAATGATTACATTCGTTTACCATGAAATGCCAAGGAGTCACAGGAAATTTTGTTTGTTGTGTATAAGCAACATGCTAATAAATACTCCATGACTAAAAATACAGAGCATCACTATGTAGTTTATCATACTGTATGGATGCAGGCAGCTGTCTTCCTCTCCAAACAAATTAGAGAAAGACTTTGGGAGATAAACAAACAAGAAGAGTAGGTAACTGCCTGCATTCCCATGCCAGAATAAACTGCTCTCAGTTTAGCTGTTCTTGGTGAAAGTGGGGTCAATCATGCAGCGTGTACTGGCACATCAAAGTGCCTGGCTTGTTCTACTGGGCAAAACCATACCATTTCTTTGGGTTTTCAGCACAGTTTAGCTGAAAACTTGACACGCGCGCACGCGCACACACACACGTTTCAGAAGAGAGCTGACTGCTAATTTAGCAACTGTGCCACCAACATCTGGAGGCACTTATTGACTAGAACCAGTGACATCACTGAAAGTACTACAGCCTTCTCTAGACCTTTTCAGGAACGTATTTTTGAACTTGTTTCCAAGATGAAAAGTAGAAATGTGTGTAAAAAGCAAAACTATCAATTCACTCACACAATAACATACCACATTTTAGAGTTTTTAAAAGTTGAAAAGGGTTTTAAAACAGTGTTTTACTGATGAGAATGCACTTCCACATTTCAAAACTAGGGCCAACCTCCAAGACCTTTTTATTAGAAAGAATAGGCATTTCGATCATAGAAAGAATACCCCCTCCCTCAAACACACACATACACACTCCTCTTCCTATTTGTTTCATTTCCATTGTGTTTTCTGATTATCCAGTTTTCTAGGCTGAAATGACAGAAGGTACACTGAAATGACAGAAAGCACACAGGAAATGTTATATTTCTATGCATGCAAATTTATTAGTAAAGCTAACTTTTAAGTGAAGTTCCTTGTCAGCAAATATGGCAGTCAGCCAAACCCAGCATGAACAACATAGTTTTTATTCTCCAACTATAGTCTGGCATTCATTGTATGCATATAGGTTTTACATACATTTCATCTAGGAGTACACTGAATAAAGCATTGGACTGGGCAGATTTGAATTTTATATCCCTGCACAGCCACAAACCTTGCTGGGTGTTCTTGTGCATGTCACACACTCTGCTTAGCTTAATTCACAGGGTTGCTATAAGGATAAAATGACACCCCTCAGCTCCTTGGGGGGACAGTTATATACAATTTTGACATATTTCAATATTTGAAAAGAGTACATTTTGCCTTTAGTGAACATAGACAGGGTTGCAGTCCTCAGCTTTTTGAACTTTTATTTATACAGTATTATTCTTGAGACATTATGCCTACATAATATATATGAACAGGAGTCAATACTGTTGATCTATGCTCCTTTCTATCTCTTTCTTTTCTTTTTCAAAGTTCAGTTTCCTTATTCAGGTGAGTTAGCAGAGAAGATATGCAAGACAACTAGAACTCCCACCATATTGGAAGTACAGTATTACCAAAGTATTAAAGCCATCCAAAAACTGTGTGACTTACTGAATACCATGGGAAGTCTATCTGTGAGTGGCTGAATTTTGGACATGAAGTTCCCAGAAGTGAATTCTTGGCATTATATGGGATAACTATAAAAGGAGCTCTGTTCAGAATATAAGTAAAATGAATATAAGGGAGTCTGTGGCCCATATTCAGATTTTTACAGATAATCCTGAAAAATTGGTTTAAAATGTGAACAAGCTGTAGACTCTTACATTTTCTCCTCCTCTTGTAAGCAGGTACTAATCCACACCAGCTACCAGCCAACATGAATTCACGCTAGCATATCTGCACACATGTACGTCTGTTGATCCTACATGGCAAACTCACGCTCAAATGAAACAAATCTCTTCCAGCTTCCCTGTTTGAATGTGGTTCTTACATGATACAGGCAAATAACGGTCAGTCTCCATTTTCTCACTAAAATACAGCACTGCCCACATTTCTGGGTTATTTATATAAACAAAATTGCTTGGGGGGGGCAAATGGAAGCAGACATCAAGACAATTATGTGGACTGTGCAATTACATACATCCACAATAAGTTGATATGGTGATTAAATATTGATTGCAGCTAATACTTTGAAACTATGCAGTACAGTTAGCCTGCTGGGATTTGGTTCCAGGACTCCCCGTGGATATCAAAATCTTTAGATGCTCAAGTCCCATTATATACAATGATGTAGCAAAATGGCATCCCTTATACAAAGCAGCAAAACAAGGTTTGCTTTTTGAATTTTTTTTTTAAAAATTCAAACTGTGGATGGTTGAATCCATGGATGTAGAATCCGTGGATATGGAGGGCCAACTGTACATAGTTGCAGGATGGAATGGAAAGCAAAGTAAAGTAATTTCACATGATCTGACTCAACATTTTATCTCACAGAGAAAAATAATACCTATTCTATTCCATTCTGATTCTAGCATCAGTCTGGTATCCATACAGCAACTCAAGGTAGCTTCAAACATTATGCTTTTCGGCAGATGTGCTTTTGTAGTACCAAATACTTTGTTTGATTTGCACAGGGGAGACCCAAATTCATTTCCCCACTCTTCCATAAAGTTAATTTTGCATCCTTAGGCCAATCACTACCTCTTAGCTGAATTTACCTTACAGTTGTGGATAAAAACAGGGGAGGTCAATTTGCACCACTCTGAGCTCCTTGGAGAAAAGGGAGATATAAAACAGAAAGAATTAGACTAGTGGTTCTTAACCTGTGCTCCAAGGACCCCACGGGGTCTCCGATGTCCTCACAGGGGGTTCATGAAGGGTTAAAGGCTGCTTGGCCCACCTCCTCCCTGCAGTAGAGAGCCAGGGCAAAGGCTGGCTGGCTGGCTTGGCCTGTGCATTACCGTTCAATCCACTCCAGCCACAAACTTGCAGGAAGAAGCAGAAGAAAAGTCTTCCCTTCCCCTCAGTGCCTCTGAAGAAAGGTTTAATGGCTGGTGTAATAATAATAATAATAATAATAATAATAATAAGAAGGTGTTGCTGTCGTTGTTTTAAATCCTGAGTTAAGTCTTGGGGGTCCATGGCAGCAAAAATATTTAAAGGGGGTCCCTGGTAAAGAAAAGGTTAAGAGCCACTGAACTAGACAATCAGCAGGCAAATGTCAAGTCTTTGTTGCGACATTTTATTTGTGACCTAGTACACAAAATGTTGATACTGCAGTATAATTTGGATATATCTGTGCTTGGCTCTTTAAAACATAGCAAGGGAAAGAAGCGCACAGAAAGTATCAGTCTAGCCAAGAAGCAACTGACTTGTATCACCAGTCATTTGAATCCTGCATCAGATGATGCCCACAAACACATACAAGAGGGAAGTTCTGTTTAAGATGTGAACAGCTCTTCTTTGTTCAGCAAGACTACAATGGTGTCCAAAGAATTTTTTTTAGCAGACCTCAATGATGTACAAAGAAACATGATGAGAATACAGAAAGAACAGTCCACCTGTCAAAGCCTCTTTTTTGTGAGTCAGTTCATTGACCAAAAGAAAATACATTTTACCAACGAGTTTTTTAAAATATAGAAAAAAAATAAGGCTTTAGAAAACCAAAATGTAACTGTTAAGAGTCCTTGTTAAAAAAAAAAGACAAAATGAAACAGTTGCAGCAACCCTGAAAAAGAAGAACTAGCAATCAAAGCACGTTAAGCCACTTGCAGAATGACATAAGGGACAGAGGCCTGTGGACTGAAGCTCCAGAACAGCAATCAAGGCTCTAAATCTTGTGGTGACCAAGATCGCCCTAAATACAACGGAACTTAAAGCAGAACCATCTCAGCTAATCTCAAAGCTAAAGCACTGTACAGATCATGAAGAAAGAGTAACATCTAATAACCATATCCTAGTCTCCTTCCAAGTATTTGGAAATGGTGATAGTCTACTTGTTATGTATGAGCATGAAGAAATCCCAAAGAAATGTTCTTCTTGTCTACATATTCTACTCCCTAATAGGTAACATCTACCTGCACACACATTTCTATTGCTGTTGACATATTTCTTACATTTAGTAGCTAATCTCTCCACAATGCAGAACAGCCATCGATCAGGCATTCCAGCTCAGTTCATGAGCAAGAAGCATGTCAGCACATAGCTTCTCTAACAGCCTACAACACCATTACTCACTCCTCTATACTACACAGATCCCCACCCTCATTCCCTGAACTAATAGCCTTTTGGTGTAGAGAAACTCTCCTGCTATTTCACTCTCTCCATTACCAGCATTCACAACCAGGGCAGTAGGCCCTAATTTAGCTCAGGAGAGGCCCTCTACAAACTGCTAATCCCAGTGTGCAGCTGTTTCTCAAATGCACTGGCACGAGCAAACTGTAAACGATTTATGGCGCGTGGCAGAAAGACTGCTAGCTGCTTGCCTGGGCGGAGTTTTGATATAAGATCATGTTTAGACTAATGTTTATACTGGAGGCTGTCAATCTACTAGTAAATACTGCATAACAATACTCTTTCTACACCCAGCTGTGATCCTGAATACGCAAAATACTGTTAGAGCAATGTCAGAAGTAACAAGAAGCTGGGGGAAATATTCTACATTTATAAGTAAGCTGTAAAAGTTTTAAAATCTTACTAAGAACTCATGTTATTTTCAGCACCAACACTGGGGCATCAAAAATGCCCACCTGGCATGAGAAATAGTAGCTAACCTTATAATGCATAGTACTAAAAACCTATCCCAACTTTAATGGTAATCAGGGTAGCCAACTGTGATCCTCCAGATGTCTTTGGACTGCAGATCTCATGATTCCTCATGATTAACTATGCTGGCTAGAGCTGCTGGGAGCTACAGCCCCGCAACTTCGGGAGGGCCACAGCTACCCATCTCTACAGCAGACTCAGATGCTCCCTTTTCATTTGCTTTTTCTAGACCACACTTGAACGTACAAGATTTGTTTTAGAAGAGAATATTGCAGCTTTAACCTGTCAAGCGTTACTTTCATCTTATGATTATATTTGGAAGAGATTAGAATGAGGCCTCGAGCTTGCATACTCCCTTTGCTGCCCTCCCTTACCATGGATAGAACCAAATTACTAAACCAGCAGATCCCATGCTTACTTGAAAGTGGAATCTGCCTTAAACCTATGTGATTGGGCTTAATTACTTCCCTCCTAGTGAGGGGTGGGGAGCATGCAAGACTTCCTGCATTTTTTCTTGGTAAATATCCTCTGAGGCAAAAAATATTTGAACACAAGCTGAACACTAGCTAAAGAGAGTTTAAGACTTCTCAGGGTTAATTTTCTCTCTCTCTCTCCTGTGTACACATACACATATGTGCACATAAATATTACATTCTAATGTACAAAAATGTATAGAAGTTATATAACCAGGATTACACACTAAACATACAAAGTATTTTTTTTAAAAAAACACGCAAGTGGCATATGTTGAACATATCTACTAGCAGTACAAACTGTATTGAAGTTTGACACTTTGCATTAAAATGTATCTTTAGAACAGGGAATTTGTGTTGTTTCAACTCTTTCTAAACACTGTACCTGTAGTTACAAATTTTCCATAATCATAGAATCATAGAGTTGGAAGAGACCACAAGGGCCATCCAGTCCAACCCCCTGCCATGCAGGAATACACAATAATCCAGCCTACAACACTATAATCAAAAAATCCAGCCTCTGCTTAAAAACCTCCAAAGAAGGAAACTCCACCACACTACAAGGTAGTGTTTTCCAGTGACTATACATATACATATACACCACACATCTTGTCTACTTTTCCAAAAATGTGTCGATTTGAATAATCATGAAGTGACTGGTAGCATACTGAGAGTGGTGAGAGTATAGATGCAAAAATACACACAGAAACCTGGCTTTAAAAGCTCTTTTCTCTCATCACTTTACTTGGTAGTGCCTTGTTAGATTAGGGGTGTGCAACCATGAAGAACGAGTGTGCTATTTTTCATGCTCACAACTCCAATCCCATAGTGCAGTTCTTACTGTTCAGCTAAGTTACATTAGAGATGAAATGTTATAATGTCCACTTCTATTGTGTATTTATCTGTTGGACAGCATAAATGATTGCACTGGGTCACTTCGTATAATAAGGGGAAGGGGAGTGCACAAGTCCAAGGCCCAGTCCCAATCTTTTCTAATGTATAAACACGGAAGGGTAGTTATAGCAGTTGAGGAGATTCTTAGAGTAAACACAGAATTTCAAAAACTCTGCATTTAAGACTCAAGTGCTTTTATAAGAAAATTTAAAATCAAACTCAATCCAATAAAAAATAAAGGACATGAAAACGGGTGGCTTGAAGTAATGTTCAAATTCAGCTGCTCTAGTAAGAGTACACAAGATAATTAATATTCATGTTCTAAATGTTGGTGGTTTACACAATTGAAAACACAGCATACCTCTTGTGAACTTCTCTTAAATTGTTCCATGATTGTAGGTACAGAAAACTTTCAAGAGCATTACCTCCCAAAGCTAATGTTAAAAGAAAATGCATTCCTTACTCTCCTTTTAAAAAAACAAAAAATAAAATAAAATAAAATTGGGGAGACTGCATAGAATTTTGCATACAATTGCTTTTCTTTATCTGTAAGCCTTTTCAAAACTAAAAAGAAAGAAACAAGAAAGTAGATGGGAAAGGGTGACATACATTTAACTAATTCTCAAAAGAAGCACTCTAAAATTACCAAGCCGACTTCTTCCCTTTTCCTTGAAACAGATTTGATTTCAGGTTGATAGCTTTTCTTTATTGGGCCAGAGGACTTGGAAGAAAATTCAGATCAGGGAAATTGATTAATAAATAACAAAGGAAAACAGAACATGATAGCTTCAACGAACAAAGTTAAATGAAAAGACATGGGGAAAGGATGGTTTGTTCTACAGAGCTGTGTTAACTTCAGTATTTAAAACAAACACAGTTAAACTAGTTTGATGACAGGCAACAATTCTATCATTGTGATTTATAAAAGTACATTAAGGAAACATTAGAACTCAAACATTACAAACCAGATCTGTTGAGTGTGATTCCTGCAGCAGGTGAGAGTAAAGCCTTCTTTCTAGCTAAAATATGATAAAGCACCCTGATGCACAAGAAGTTGCCCTGTCTAGATGCCCAACACCAACTCTGTTGATCCTGGGCTGCTTAAATGATCATAACACTGAATTAAGCTATCATCCCAGTTAGTAAAATAAAAGCCTCAATCTAGGACTGAAGTGAAACAGGCACAGGTTATATCACAAAATAAGGTCTGCTTCTCCTCTTAACTTGATATTCTCATATTTAAGTAGTTTTGAAGTTCTTAAACTAATATGTTCATTTTTATATCTTTGGACAAATTTATGTTGTTGTTAACTGGCATCAAGTCGACTTTGACTTACGAGAATCCTATGAATAAGAGACCTCCAAGTCACCCTATCATCAACAGCCCTGCTCAGGTCCCGTGGATGCAGGACTGTAGCTTCCTTGATTGAGTCTATCCATCAGTAATGTGGTCTTCCTCTTTTATAACTTAACAAGCATTATTGTCCCTTCTAGTCAGTCACGCCTTTTCATATGTCCAAAGTATGATACTCTCAGCTTAGTCATCTTGGCTTCTAGGGAGAGTTAAGGTTAGACTTGCTCTAATGCCCATTAATTTGTCTTATTAGCAGTCCACAGTATCCACAGAACTCTTTCTAGCACCACATTTGAAAGGAGTTTATTGTCTTCCTATTAGTGTTCTACACTGGGCAGCTTTCACAACCATACATAGAAATGGGAAATACAATGGCATGGGCAATCCTAACTTTAGTATTCAATGATATACGAGGTCTGTCTATTAAATAACGAGACTGCGTTTCTACCTTTCAGAAAAATCAGGGAGAACTGATTGTGAATGCTTGAGTGGTGACCTTGAACATGTCTGAACCTGCATGACAAACATCAACACTCTCAGCCCTTCAGTTAATTGTCATTTGTTGTTTAAAGCAGCTGTGTTTGTTGTGTGTGGGGAAAATGCTAAGTTTAAAAGTTGAGCAATGTGTCAATTTGAAAGTTTTAGTAAAATTGAACAAAACACTAACGTAATCTTTTCAAATGCTTACTGAGTCCTATGGGGAAGACTACATGTCTCGTGTGCATGGGTTTGAGTGGCAGAAAAGATTCAGAGAAGGACATGAGAATGTGGAAGACGATGAATACCCTGCCCTGGAAGACCTTCCACTTCAAGAACCAAAGAAATTGTGGGGAAAAATCAGTCAGATTGTTTGAGACCACTGACTCACTGTCCGAATGACAGCTGAAGCCATGAACATTGACAAAGACACTGCGTGGAAAATTTTGCATGAGGATCTCAACATGAGAAAAGTTTGTGCCAAGATGGTCCCTAGGGTTCTCACACCAGATCAAAAAGAGTGCTGCAAGGAAATTTGCACTGACATTCTGCAGTAACTTGAGGCAGACCCAAACCTTTCTCAAAAAATCGTCACTTGTGAGGAAACGTGGATCTTCCAGTATGATCCTGAGACAAAACGATAGTCAATGCACTGGAAAACACCATTATCACCAAGAGTGAAAAAAGCACGTCAAAGCAAGTCCACAATCAAAGCAATTTTTTTTTACATCAAGAGCATAATTTTGGCAGAATGGGTTCCAGAAGGCAGAACAGTGAACCAGCATTATTATAAGGAAGTTTTGAAAAAGCTGAGAGAACGAGTCAGAAAAAAAGGTCAGACCTGTGGGGAGATGGTTTCATTCTTCATCAAGACAATACGCCTGCTCACACAGCACTTTCTGTGAAGCAGTTTTGGCCAATAAACGCATTACTAAACTTCAACATCCTCCATATTCGCCAGATTTGGAACCATGCGACTTTTTCCTTTTCCCTAAAGTGAAATTGGTGCTTAAAGGAACACATTTTGTGTCAACTGATGCAGTAAAGAAGAAAATGGCTGATGTGTTGAAACAGCTGACAGAAACTGGTCTGCTCCATGCCTTCGACCAGTGAAAACAAGACTGCATTGGTGTGTGAGTGTGAATGGGGAGTATACTGAAGGGGACAAGCATTAGAATTGTAATATATATAAATAAAGATGGGTTATTGTATTGGTCTTGTTATTTTCAGGATCTTGTCTAGTTCTTTCATAGCTGCCCTTCCAAGTCCTAGTCTTCTTCTGGTTTCTTGATTGCAGTTTCCATTCTGAAAAATGACTGAGCCAAGGTACAGAAAATCTTCAACTATTTCAATGTCTTCATCATCTCCTGTAAAGTTATGTATATCATCTGTGGTCATTATGTTTGTTTCCTTAATGTTCAACTGTAAACCTGTCTTTGTACTTTCTTCCTTGACTTTCTTCAGTACAGTTGTCCCTTCATATTCGCTGGGATTTGGTTCCAGGACCCCCCATGGATACCAAAATCCGTGAATACTCAAGTCCCATTATATGCAATGGCATAGCAAAATGGTGTCCCTTATATAAGATGGCAAAATCAAGGCTTGCTTTTTGGATTATTATTTTTTAAAGAACATTTTCAAGCCGTGAATACTTAAATCCGTTGATACAGAGGGACAACTGTAATTATTCTATTCTTTGCTAGTAGTCTGGTGTCATCTGCATATCTTAAATTGTTGATGTCCCTTCCTCAAATTTTCATGCCCCCTTCCTCCAGCTCTAAGCCTGCTTTACATAAGATGTGTTCAGTGTACAAATTAAAAAGACAGGGTGATAAAATTCAGTCTTTCCTGACCACCTTGCTGATTCCGTTTCTTTGTACACTGCCCTGATGGTAGTTTCTTGTCCTGAATACAGGTTACATGTCAGGACAATCAAATGTGGCACACACATTTTTTCAAGAGCTTTTCATGATACTTCTTCATGACCTACACAATCAAAGGCTTTGCTATTATCTATAAAGTACAGACAGGTTTTCTTTTGAAATTCTTTGGTGTGCTCCATGATCCAACATATATTTATAATATGATCCCTAGTGCCTCTTCCTTTCCTGAACCCAGGTTGGAAATCAGACATTTCTTGCTCCATATATGGTAAAAGTCTTTATTGTAGAATTTGAACATCACTTTGATTGCATGGGAGATTAATGCAATTGTCTGATAGGTACTAGACCCCCTGGTGTCCCCTTTCTTAGGCACTGGAATGTATATTGGGCATTTCCAGTTTGTGGGCCATTGTTTTATTTTCCATATGTGTTGACAGATTGTAGTTAGAACTAGAACAGATTCTGTCTCTATAGCTTGAAGCAGCTCTATTGGTATGCCATCTGTTCCTGGTGATTTATTTCTCCCCAGCTTCCACTTCACTTTCTAAAATTGGATGTTTGTCTTCATATGGTTCTTCCTTGAATGAATCTGTCACCCTTTCATCTCTTTCAGTGTAATGTTGGCTTTTTATTTGTACTTGGTAATGTAGTTTGTTTCCCTTCTGATCATGTAACTTCCCCACTCTTGGTTTAAACTTCTCTTTGATTTCTCAAATCTTGTGGAAGAGGTTTCTTGTTCATCCTTTTTGTCATTTTCTATATCTCCACAATGGTTATTATAGTAGTTCTTTTTGTCCCTATGCACAAGTCACTGAACAGCTGCATTCAGGGTTCTGTCCCTATTTCTGTTTCCTTTTACTTCTTGTCTGTCCTTAACTGCTTAAAGAGTTTCATCTATCATCCACTGAGGCATCTCTTTCTTTTGGGCTGCAGATAATGTCTGTTTGCATTCCTCCCTAACAATGGGCCCGGCTTCAATCCAGAGTTCTCCCAGCTCCTAGTCAATTAAGCTTAATAGTGCAACTCTATTTTTCACATTATCTTTAAATTCTACAGGGATGTTCATATATATATATGAGTTATTTATAGCCCGCTCTTCAGCCACAAGGCTATCAGATCGGCTTATAAATTGTTTTAAGCAATAGCAATTTACACATCTACACCGCATTAAGTGGTTTCCAATGTGTGTTAGCTAATTGCCCCCACAAGCCGGGTACTCATTTTACCAACCTACAAAAGGATGGAAGGCTGAGTGAATCTTGGAGCCCTCTGGAATCGAACTTGCAATGTGGTGACTTGCAGTACTGGCATTTAACCACTGCGCCACCAGGGTTGTATTATAGCACAATGGTTGGTTTAGCATTCTTCTTTAGCTTTACTCTCATTTTTTGCATTAGCAATTCATGGTCTGTGCCACGATCTGCTCCTGGGCTTTTTTCTGCAGAGAGGATTGAGCTACTCCCATCTTCCCCTTCAGATTATGCAGTCTATTTGATTTCTGTATTGGCCATCAGGTGATGTCTGTGTACACAGTCACATTTGCAATGAACAAACTGTTGGCCTTGCAAAATCTATATATATAAAATTCTCTTGGGTGTGTTGCCTTTCCCAGTGTGCTGACTGGCTGCTCAGAAAACACACCCAACACACACCCAACCAATCACCACCCGCATACAAATTCCCTCTCCACCTCACAATGCACTCCTGTCACTCAATCTGTGGCCCAGATTGGGACCCAGGCAGTCAACTGGCGGTGGTGACGGGCTGCCTGCAATGGGACCCAGACAGTCAACTGGCGGCGGCGGGACGTTGCTGCTGCCGCTACAACACAACCCAGTCAACTGGTGGTGACGGCTGCAGGGCGACAGAGTGAATCACTCCCGGTAATTCCAGGAAAAGTACAGAATGCTGAGAAGGGGGAAGAGGAATTTAAATATACAGGCCTACCTTACAGGGCTGTCGTGAGGTCTAACGGGCTTTGGGGGGGAGTTTTTTTTAATGGTGTATGGTACGCTGAGTCCAGCTAGTTCAATAAGTTACTCTCCTGCTTTATTTCTTGATCCTAGGCCAAATTTCCCTAGAAGTTTTGATTCTGCTCTGTTTCCTAGTTTTGCATTCCCATCACCTATGATTAACAAGTCTCGTTCTGGTGTGTGGTCAATTTCCTCCTGGATTCCAACACAGAATCTTTCAATTTCTTCTTCTGCCTCTGTAGTTGGAGCATAAAATTGAGTGTCATCTAGATGGTGAAAATATTCCTCATAGAATGCAAAGAGAATATCTTTTCTCCCAATGAGATCCCACAGTGATTTGCCTTATTCAGAAGTGGGGAGCAAAAAATCCAAAAACTGGGAGGGGGAAGTCTTTGTGATTTTCCCTAAGGTTTTTTAAATAATGGAAATGTGTATTCCCGCTCATTTGGACCATCCAATGCACAGCGCAGTGCATTCCAAGCAAGGGTACAAGTTGAAAGCTGATTGGTCAGAGGTATGCGGGGGGCGGGCTTGCCAGCAATGAAGTGGCCAAAAAAGCCATTTTGGAGTTTTGCGTTGCCAATCGTGTGCTTTTTTGCTGCACTAAGATGACCAAACAGCTGTTTAAAGTGGAAGGTCGCACTTGCACACCTTTGATTTTCAGTTGAAAAGAATACTGTGCAGCAGTGGCAACTTGTGGAGAATAATAACACAAGTAATTCACTCTCAACCACCATCTTGATTCACAGGCACAGCTGCATGTGAACTTCAAACACAGATAGCTTTGCATACCAGCAATTTTGCCAAAGGACTGTGGGGACAAATGAATGCTGCTGCAAATTTGCATTAATGTGCAGCAATCCACATTATATTTTCTCCTCTAGACAAGCCCTTGGATTATGGTTATATTCATAGGTTTTCCCTGAAGTCTTAATAATATAATTTACTCAGACTTTGTGTTACATACTTTGAACACTTTTGCTACATCTCTGCTCACTACTAATGCTACCCTGTCTCTTCTTAGATTTACATTTCCTAATTGAAACACTGCGTAATTATCTGACTAAAAATTCTAAATTCTGTCCACTTTATTTCACTCACCCCAAGTATTGTAATGGTTATATGTTCCATTTCTTGTTTTACTATGTCTAGCTTTCCCATGCTTCTCACAGTCCATGTTCCTATAAGATATGATGTGCAGCTTCAGACTTTCTTTTCACCTCTGAGAACATCAACAGTTAAACATCCTATTGGCTAGAGTCCAGTCGCATCACTAGCCACAGCAGTACTTGTAGTTGTCCTCCACGGTACCACAGCAGCATGTTAAGTGTCTTCCAACCTGTGAGTGTTATCTTGTGGCACTATCTCTTGTTTCATTTTGGATTGTCTCATCATCGGGCTTTAATGGTAAAAGACATTAAAAGGGGTTTACTGTGTTTCCTTTTGAATGTCTTGAATGCCCAGGGAACACATTCAGGGGTAGCCGTGTTGGCCATGCAGCAAAACAATAACACAAGTAACATCTGAAACAACGTGTAGCCCTATGACTCTATCATCACTTTTCTTTATTTTTTAACATCTTTTGCCTGATGAATAAGTCAGTAGAGCTTTGAAAGCATCTTGTGTTTTGCATTTTGGTTAGCCAATAAAGGTATCACTTTTTTGTGGATTTTGTTCTAACAAGTGTTAGCTATGGTGCCACTCCCATTGTCTCTGACAAATCCTCCATCAGTTTCACCTCCCACTACTTCTTGTAGTGCGTGTGAGACTGGCTACACCTTCAATGAAAGTGAATGTGTGAAAGGCAAGATTCCTCCCAGCAGTTACTTTATAAAATCACCCACAACATCTTCTCAAAACTCCAAACTCCAACAGAACAAAGAGGTCTGGGATCTCTGTTTTATGTCCATAACAAAGAGAAAACAAAACACTATGCTTTAAAATATAAAGATTTTAAAAAGACAATTAGGATAGGACATAAGACATGCAGACGTATCTCCTTTGAGAACTTGCAGAAGAATGGGTACTGTGACAATTTGACCAGATATGTCAAATTGTTTAATGGTCTGTTAATATTACTACTAATATTAAGTGAATGTGGTGCGAAGAAACTGGGATAGTGTCTGAACAGGACTAGAGAAGTAACAAAAGGTGACCTGAAGAGGTATTGAGGAGACTATGAAATACACAGAAAAACTGTGACTAAGTTTTTAATTTCTATTTTTATTCAAGAAAAATTATTTAACAACACCAGGATAAAGGAGAATTACAGGGGAAGAGGGAGGGGGGTAGACGGCAGGTACATACAATCAGAGCTGGTTCAATTAGTACAGATAGTCAGAGTTGGGCACCAGTAGGAATTCTAAAGAGGTGAGTGTGTTGTCCTCTCCATTGACGCCCCCTTGTCATGGGAGAGAGGCTTGCGTACCCTAATGATGTTTTGAGCTATGCTGGCAGTGGCATAATAGCCACCGGTAGAGTCTCCCATGCCAGACAGGTCAAAACCAAAGGGTCTGACAAAGAGCGTCAAAGCGCTGGATGGGCTCTCTAGCCTTACGGCAACCATCCTAGGAGAAGGAAAACTCTAATCCCAAACCCAGGCAGATGGTACTCGTCCAACCCTGTAAGGTCAACCATCCAAGAGAAGGAAACTCTAATCAAATCTATGACCCGAGGACCTCGCTGCTACCGTCCATGCTTGCAAGGTCACAGCAGATGAAACTTTGGTTTAAAGGGTGAGGCCAGTTCTGTGCACGCTGCACCCCACCAGAAAAATCCATTGCACAGGCTTGAAGGATAAATCCAATTCCGAAAAAGCCCTGTAGCGATAGGCAAGGGACGAAATGGCAGGTGTAAAGATGCACTAGAAGCTGCAGACCCAACCCTGCATGTAGATGGCTCAGGACTTTGGTTGCTCGACGCTGACCCGGGAGATGACAGTCTTGTTCGGCAGCATCGTGCACAACCAAGCAGCCTTTTTAAAGGAGAGCACTTCTTGCTCCATTAGGAGGGGCCTAAAAAAGCTGGCCTAATGAAAGCTCATCCCCAACGGGCATCTTTTGATGTGGTCAAATCAAGGAAAGAAACAAAGGCACACATCAGCCTCCAAAGGTGTAACTAAACTGACGCTTGCATGCTGGAACATCAGAAACATGCGAGACTCTGCAGATAGTGGAAGGTCTGAGTGTCATTCTCCTCTAATAGACCATGAACTATCACAACTTAATATTGACATCGCTGCTCTTAGTGAAGTTCGTCTCCATGAGGAAAGCAGCATTAAAGAACACGGTGCCGGCTACACACTTTACTGGTCTGGCAAACCCCAAACCAAAAACATCTTTCAGGAGTAGGCTTTAAGATTAAAAACTCCATTGCCTCCAAACTCAAAACCTTGCCAACAGGACATTCTGATTGCATTATTTCCTTACGCCTCCCTCATGTTGTTCTCTTTAGTATATATGCCCCAACTATGCAAGTCAACGCTGAAGAGAAAGACAAATTCTACACAGACCTACACCACATCACACAAAAAGTCCCTGTAGAAGATAAAATTATTATCCTTGGTGATTTCAATGCCAGAGTCGGAAAGAACTCCGAAGCCTGGAAAGGTGTTTTAGGCAAGCATGGTGTTGGAAATTGCAATGATAACGGACGCCTCCTGCTAGAGTTCTGTGCAGAACAACAGCTGACTATTACAAACACAATCTTTCAGCAGAAAGATAGCTTGAAGACAACATGGATGCATCCCCGATCCAAATATTGGCACCTCATTTACTATGTTCTAGTCTACCAGAGAAACATTTGTGATGTCCGTCATACTAGAGCGATGCCCAGTGCAGAATGCCAAACAGATCATCGCCTCGTAAGATGTAAACTAAATCTTCATCTTAAGTTCAAACATAAGAGGGGCGGCATGTTAAAGAGGAGACTCCAAGTCAACAATCTTCAACAAGCTACCATGAGAGACAACTTCCAGGCAAATCTACAAACAAAACTTGAAGACCATCCTACAGATCCTTCTCCTACAGTGCTTTGGCAACATAACAAAAACAGTATCCTCCAGTCTGCGGAAGAATCCCTTGGGTTCTCCCACAAGAAAAATCAAGACTGATTTGATGAAAACAACCAAGAGATCCAGGAGCTGTTGGCAAAGAAGAGAACTGCTCACGAGGCATACCTCGCCCAGCCAACATGCCATGTAAGAAAAGCAGCTTTCTAGCTCACATGTAGTAAACTTCAACAAAAACTCCGAGACATGCAGAACAAGTGGTGGATCAATATAGCAGAAAGGACACAGCGCTGTACAGATCTGGGTGATCATAGAGAATTTTATGAAGCTCTTAAAGCAGTGTTTGGACCTACTTATCAGGGCCAAAGCTCCTTATACAGTACAGATAGTCAAACATTAATTATTGATAAAGCCTTCATCCTGAATCGATGGGCTGAACATTTTCTATTATTATTATTATTATTATCCTGTATATAAAATACATATTTACAAAGTTTACAAAAGCAAAGTCGTATTTGCCCAGCACATTTTACAATGTCCATTTGAATCCTTTTACAACAATTACATCTTTTATTTTAGTCATCAGCGCGCTTGCAGAAAGCGCGGGATGTGTCCTTCCTGAATCTTCGTTTGCGAAGAAAAGCCAGAGAGAGAGAGAGAGAGAGAGAGAGAGAGAGAGAGAGAGAGAGAGACTTAATACTATATATCACATGTCTTTTATGGTTAATATATTTATAGTTCATGACTTAAACAATTTATTTTATATCTCTGAACCAAAGTACATATTCTTTATCTTATTTGTACTGAGCTTACTGTATTTTATCTTATATACTTCCTCCCTGGTGGTCTTCTGATGTTAGTGATTAACAGAACTGTTACTGTACAACAAAAATCTTTTAATTACTTGTGGTTTCTATTATTTCCCTCAAAAAATTCCCCTTTTGTCATAACAGAAATGCTTGCTATCAAGTATATCTTGTTTTTTGATTGAAGATCTCTTTCCTTATTATTATTATTATTCTCATACTAGAGATTATCTTATGTTAATAGTCACTGTCATTTTCCCCATCTTGTTGCTAAATACTCAGTTATCCTTTGCCAGTCCTTTGTATATTTTCCCATATCTTTACCTCTCAATAACATTGTTAATTTATCCATATGCAATGTTTCTTGAAGTTTCTCCAGCCATTGATCTACTGTGGGACAGTCTTTATTTTTCCATAATTTAGCGAAAGTAATGCGTGCTGCAGTTAACATGTAAAAAATTGTCTTCCCATGTTCTTTTTCTATGTTTTTTTCTATCATACCTAATAGAAATGCCTCTGGCTTCATTTGTATTTTAATTTCTAAAATATGTTCAATTGTTTGATGTATTTGTTTCCAGTAGTTGGTAGCTTTTTTGCAGTTCCACCATGTGTAGTAGAAGGTACCTTTTTCTTCATTACATTTCCAACATACATCTGATGTTCCTTTAAACATTAACGACAGTTTATGTGGTGACAAATTCCAACGGAAATACATCTTGTATACGTTTTCCCTTATTCTATGGCTTAATATGTAATTTATCTGTTTTACGCACATGTTTTCCCATTTCTCTAATTCTACTGAATGTCCTAAAAATGGGCTGAACATTTTCAATCTCTTTAGTGCAAACCGAGTAGTCCAAGCCTCAGTTATCCAACATATGATACAAAAACCAATGAAAAATGAAACCAATGAAAAATGGACATAGCTCTCACTTTGGAAGAGACCCTTAAGGCCATACAGCAGATGAAAAATGGCAAGGCAGCTGGGATTGATGGAATCCCACCTGAAGTTTGGAAACATGGAGGTCATGTACTCCACAATAAATTCTACGAACTCCTTGTGAATTGATGGGGAAAAGGGGAACTGCCATCAGATCTCTGAGATGCAGTCATCATCACCCTATACAAGAAAAAAGGAGCAATATCCGATTGCTCAAACTATCGAGGCATAACACTGCTCTCTATTGCTGGAAAAATCCTTGCAAGGATACTCCTGAACAGATTAGTTCCTGCTATTGCAGAAGAACTTCTTCCTGAAAGCCAATGTGGCTTCAGAGCCAACAGGAGTACTACAGATATGATATTTGCCCTTAGACAACTGCAAAACAAATGTAGAGAGCAGAACAAGGGTCTCTATGTAACATTTGTTGACCTCACCAAAGCCTTCGACACTGTGAGTAGAAAAGGTCTGTGGCAGATCCTGGAAAGACTAGGATGTCCCCCCAAATTCCTTAAAATGATTATCTTGCTACATGAGGGCCAGCATGGTCAAGTCAGATATGGCGATGCTCTTTAAGAGCCTTTTCTAATACCTAATGGAGTGAAACAAGGTTGTGTTCTTGCTCCAACTTTATTTACAATCTTCTTCAGCATGATGCTCCAAAGGGCTACGGCAGAGCTAACCGTATTGATGGCAGCTTGTTTAACTTAAGCCATCTGAGGGCTCGCACTAAGACCCCTCGCACTAAGACCACAAACTATCTAGTCTGTGAGCTGCTCTTCCTGATGTTGTTGCCCTTGTTGCCCACACAGAAGCAGCTCTGCAGCGCCTAACATCCTGCTTCACAACAGCTGCAGAGCTGTTTGGACTGGAAGTCAACCTGAAGAAAACAGAAGTTCTTTACCAGCCTGCACCACAGGACGAACACCACTATCCCCACACTGCCATCGGCAAATCTGTGCTCAAGTCTGTTCAGCAGTTCACCTACCTGGGAAGCATCATCTCCTCAGATGCCAAGATTGACAAAGAGATTGATCACAGATTAGCAAAGGCATATAGCACATTTGGAAGACTTTACAAAAGAGTCTGGAGTAATAAAAACCTGAGGTGAAGCAGAAAAATCAGTGTGTATAAAGCCATTGTACTGTCTATTCTCCTTTATGGGTTCTGAAACATGGGTCACCTATCGCCACCACCTACGACTCCTCGAACACTTTCATCAGCGCTGTATACACACAATCCTAATGTTGGACTGACTATGTGACGAATGTTGCTGTCCTTGAGCAAGCAGGGATCACCAGCATTGAGGCCATGATACTGAGAACACATCTGGGCTGGGCAGGGCACGTTTGTAGGATGGAGGACCATCGCCTCCCAAAAATAGTACTCTACGGTGAACTCGCCAGGGGTCAGCGTAAGAGGGGTGCTCCAAAAAAGCGATACAAGGACTCCCTGAAACAAAATCTCAGGCCCGGCCAAATTGATCACCAACAATGGTCTGCCCTGGCCTCACATCGGGAGGCATGGAGACACACTATCCACAATGCTACAGCCTTATTTGAGAACTCACACCAAACAAGTCTTGAAGAGAAACGACAACGCAGAAAGAATCACAACCCGGAAACATCACCCAAGAAGACCTTCTGCTGTGCTTTCTGCAACCGGACTTGTTTATCTCGGATTGGGCTTTTTAGTCATCAGCGCGCTTGCAGAAAGCGCGAGATGAGTCCTTCCTGAAAAGCCAGAGAGTGTGTTTGTATTGTAGGCATCTAGGAGAGGTAATTGAGTTGGGCTGATGGGAGGTGACCCATCGATGCAGTTAATCAGTGTGTCATGAAGCTGCAGAGTGATCCAGAAGTACATTAGAATGTTGATTGCCATAGGTGTCCATAATGCACTGGAGGTCGAATCCGACGTATATTCTCCACAGCAATTCAATAAACCTGTGCCAATCTGCATTGAAATAGTCCAGTTTTGTTTGTCCATTGCAAAACTTTATCATGGAGGAGAGCTTTTCCAACAGTCAAACTGACCACACTCGATCTCACCAAGCATCCATGGATGGCGCTCCCACTTTCCTGCATTTGTCAACTTCTAAGCGAGCAGCCATAAATAGATAAGTTATTAATTTTCTGTGTCTGAGGGAGGCATTATGATTAATAAACAGATTAAGTAATAAACGTGCTGGGCAAAAATGAATTGGTTGGCGAATAATACCAGAAATCTGGGATAAAACTTCTAACCAAAAGCTCTTTCCAGACTCACAATCTAGCTACATATGTATAAATGTTCCCAGAGAACCACACCCTCGTCAACAGCGGGGGGAGGCTGTTTCCATCATTCTGGATAAGTGCACCAGGGTAAGGTACCATCTGTGGACAATTTTTAAAACTAGTTCTTTTGCTTTGATGGACCTGGTTTTGTATGGGGGGAAGACCAAATGTGGGACCACGTATTGTCTGTTATGGAGTGATGTAGTTGATTCCCAGAGGGCCCTGACATGGGAAAGATATGCATAGGAACTGTCAATGAGGTGTTTGTATATGGTAGCTGCTACACCTTTGACAAGCAGTGAAACTGTGACTAAGTTTAAAAAACAACATGTGACTTTCCTGCACTCCCCAAAGCACCATAATTCCTTGAAGGCAGATGGCTGCTTACATATGCTGCACACTGCACATTACAGTGAAAGCCTAGAAATAGAGATGAGGATGCAGGCACAAACTCTCAGTTCTCTGGTTGCTTTGACCAAAGAGAAACAAGCTACCAAATGATTGTGGCTTTTTGGCTTCTGATGTGAGGGAAGAAGTGTACAAATCCAAAGTCTAATTCACTCCCCCACTGGATCCCATTCACACTGACACTGTCACTTGACATGAAGCTCAAGGAATTACAGATGACTGAAGAACTAGCCGGCAAGATGTGCTCACAAATCAGTGTCAGGAGTTAGAAACTGAACTCCATTATAAAATGGCCTAACAAACTGCCAAGTCATGCTGAGTCAAAATGGCTGACTCCATGAACTGCCTAGTCTTCCTTAGCTTCAGAAGGAGGGTTCTTATTGGCATGTAAGATCATATGATTGAATAAGCCAATGCCCTGTATCTGTGTATATAAGAGAGCTCAGAACAGAGCTCACTCTTCTTCCTGTGAATGCTGAGGCCTGGTGAAGCAGTTTCTCCCTGAATTGTAAATATTTGTATATATTGCAACTGTTTGAGTTTGAAGATAAACATGCCCCCAGCTTATTTGGATGTCAAACACTCTGGGTGTGAGTATTCTTGGGAGCAGGTTACTACGAAGTCTACTGAGACAGTTTTGGGGCTTCTGCTGGGGATTGTGTGTCCTATCATTCCCTGAGAATCAGTTCCTTTCTTCAGAGAAGATTTGTCTCATTCCCCCAGAAATGGATTTTCTGCACAAGCAGAAAATCCAAACATTTCCCCAACAGTCACTAAGAACAGGAGATCAAGGAAGGCAAGGTAAGTTAAAGGAGTCCAGGAACTATTTCCCCTCAATAAGGGCCAGCTCAATATATAGTATATTTTTTGAAGTAAAGGACAAAATGACATCCACACACAAATACTTGCTCCTTCTTGATAAAGTAGCCAATCAGATTGCAAACTGAAAGTTATTTCTACACTGGCAATAGTTTAGGCTGGCTGACAGGGCACAGGACAAGCAGCAAGGTGCACACAACTGAGTTCTGTCCTCCAACTCTTTACCACTGTTCATTTACCACTGTGACCCATGCCTGCTTGCTGCCCACTGCAGCAAATGCTGCAAGAGAAATAAATACACAACCTCTTGAAATAGATGGCCTGGGCTTTTTGCCTTTGCCTCCTCACTTGACCAGGGTTCCCCCCCCCCACCTCAGTAGCACCATCTGACTTATAATGTGAGAAGGCCACTGTGCACAACAGCCACCAATCCAAAGCAGTGACAAACAAGGAGGACAGAAAACCAGGAGTGCACTTAAAAGAAATGTCTGGTGAATGGCTGTCACCCAAGGCCATCTCAATCTGCCTAACTGTATGGCTGGTGCTAGCCAAAATGCCTATTTAAATCCAGAAGGACTGACTCTTCTCACATTAAAAGACATGAGGAGAAGGGAAATCTCTTGAAACCAAATCCCTCAGCTCTCCCATGACAGCCTTGACAGAGAAAGGCAACAAACGCTCTCAGTCCATCCATCCAACAAGCTCTGCTTTCAGCTCTCATGCTCTTTGTATTTGATTAATCTGTCTTAAACTGTTCATAACCAAAATCAAAAACAGCACTTGCAATGGCTACATGGCCAATAGGTGAGAATACACACAGACCCTTCAGCTCACAAGATTATTATTGAAGCTGGACAGCTGTTGCGGCAGTCTCTCTGTTGAAGCCTGGCATTTCCTGACTTGAACAGAAGAGCAGCTGAAGCTTCTCCAAGCCAGTTCCCTGCAGTGGGGGAGAAGCTTGAGAATGAGGATAAAAAATTTGTCTGGCCCTGGCCTTTCTCTCGTTTTGTCATGAGACCCTACTGTCAATTAATGCTTAATCTGCTACTGCTGCCATAACTTACCCATCTCTCCTTATTAGTTTCTTTTCCAAATCACTCAGCGATCCTCTTCATCAGTACAAGCACCACAAAAGGAAACAAAGAATGAGTATTGCTAGTGTATAATAAGAAAAAAATAAACAAGATGAAAATCAAGTTAGAACAGTCTTATAATCTTCTCTCCAGAAGATAGCATAGCTTCCAAGATTGTTCTGACTAAAGTTCACCACAAGACTGCAATGTGGAAGGCCAAATTCCACATGGTTCCACTCTCTTAATGAAAGAATTTGTGCTGTGCCCTGAACAGCAGAAAATCTGTATCCAAGATCTTGACAGTAGTCATTAATGGACTGCAAAAGCAATAATAAATGCTAGGTTACAGGTTCTTTCTAAGTTAATAAAATGTATCTGTGTCATATCTGGAGCTGAGCTATCATTATGGTTATCTAATTTATTTTCAGAATCTACATTTCAGCATTAACCAAAATCCAATAAATGAATATAGTATTAGAGATGTGAAGGCCCGGAAAAAAGACGGAAAATTCAGAAAAAAAAGTTTTTCCTGTTTTTTCCCCTGAAGCCTTTTTTTGTTTTTCCCAAAAATTTGGAAAAATTAAAAAAGGAAGAAAATCGATTATTAAATGTTTTATTTTAGCATGATGAATGAAATCTGAAACTGATACTGATAACTATAGCTTAGAAAATGAGTCTGATTAAATTTCATGCCTATTCATTGAATCTTAGTTCCTCCCTCCTCCCTGCCACACACTTCCCCCCACCTCAATTCTTTTTATGGGAATGGGTGCTTTAAGTCTATTTGATACTGTGGAGAGGAAATATAAATAATGTTGTTACTAATTTTGATGGTTTCTTCTGGGTTTTTTAAAATTGCTTTTTTGGCCTGCTCCACATAAACTAGCAAAACCGAAGAGGTTCCTTACAGTTCAGGAGATTGTTGCTCGATTTGTTACAAATAAAAATTAAAAAATAAATAAAAGTAAATTCTGTTTATAATAATTGTTTGAACACACTGTATTTTTAGTATACCAATTGTGATAATTTTTTGTCAAATCAAATTGTACAGTCACATTTTATGTTCTTAAAATAACAGAATGACTTTCAATCTGTAAAAAGTGCTAATGTTGCATTTTTTCAATTTTTCCAAAAATTTCCATTTTTTTCAGAAAATGGTCTTTTCCCCATGGCTTCAAAATTTCTGGAAATTTTACATCTCTATATAGTATACAAAAAAGGATCTGAAAAATATGATGGCCAGGTATAGCTCACTGCTATTCTCTCATGGCCTTGAAGCATTCTTTTTTGCAGTAAAATGTTCTAGGAAAGCCTATTTCAGTATGGTTATTTACAGAATCATAACAAAATTGTTAGCTGATGCTATCTAGGAATTGCTCAACTGGATCACAACTAGGAATCTTCATAAGAGGTTTCTTGCTTGATCAAACTAATAACCTCTGTCCATTCTGTAACACTGAGATCTATCCTCTATGTATTACCCTCATGCTACTATCATTTTGAGATATGCATAAAAGGCTATAGCTCTGCAACAACAAATACAAACAATAAAAAGTAATTTTGTGCCGACAGTAATTCTACCCCCACACTAAGCAAGTGTCATTTTAAGTTTCAGGGGCTACCACTTCCTAAAGCAATACTCTGAAATCCATGAATGCCATTCTGAGAATGGCAAGTGCTTGCAATAACTTATTTTACCTTTGAAATTGAGACGGCATGAGGATAAGGGCCCTCCCCAAGGCCGAATAAGCAGGTTTCAAGTTTAAAACCAGAAGTGGAGTGTCTCTTCTTTCAAAGTACAGATGACTTCCTGTCTTTAATAAAGAGGCAAGCTGTGTAGCTGCAGCCCTCAGAAAGGGAGACTAGGTGGCATCTATACACCTTATCAAAGCCTGTTTCCATATACAGTTGTCCCTTCACATTCGCTGGGGTTAGGTTCCAGGACCCCCGTGAATGCCCAAATCCGTGAATACTCAAGTCCCATTATATGCAATGGCATAGCAAAATGGTGTCCCTTATATAAGATGGCAAAATCAAGGTTTGCTATTAGGATTATTCTTTTTTTAAGAATATTTTCAAGCCGTGAATACTCAAATCTGTGAATGTCAAATCCGTGAATGTGGAGGGACAAGGGTATATCCAGAAGACATACTGCAGGTTTCTCCAGGTACGGGACTGGTAATTTCATTTTAAAGGTCTTCCCTTTGGGCCAAATATATTGCTCCCATTAACCTTCATAAAGATCCCAGTAATCCTGGCAGTCACTCTCAGGAAGCTTGGACACCATCAATTTCTATAGCTGCATTATCTGCTTGCTCACAGGTTTCCCATATTTCATAAAGCTGCAAAATGTACTACACTTTAGTCAATGCTTTCTGATCAATAATGTTAACTACTCCCCAGAAACAATGCAAGCATTTCAGCACCTTAGTCTGGTTATGAACATCCTTAAGCTGAGAAAGAGAACATGTGGCCCTCAACCTATTTTCACACACTGTGGCATGGACAAATAGTGTGGTATGCAATCCAACAAATAGTGAAAACTCCCTCCCACTTTGAGCTATGCTCCATCTACCAACAGCTGTGCCCCCAACCAACTTTTCCCATAACTTCATGTCCAGGCCCCTACCCTAACATTCCTAACTTCAGAAAGGCAGCCAACTATAGGACACTGAGAATGTGACATCATCATTGACTTGAGGGAGATGCCTTCCTGTCCTTGAGAAGGGAGGCGGAAATGCTGTGCCTGCATTCCAATTTCTGATCCTCCTAGAGGAGGGAGGGCCTACATTTCTAACGTTTCTCTGGTGCAACTCCATCACATCCCAAGTAGTATCTCTCTCTGGCTTTTCTTCGCAAACGAAGATTCAGGAAGGACTCATCCTGCGCTTTTTGCAAGCGCACTGATGACTAAAAAGGCCAATCCAAGATAAACAAGTCCAGCTGCAGAAAGCACAGCAGAAGGTCTCCTTGGGTGATGTTTCTGCGTTGTGATTGTTTCTGCGTTGTCATTTCTCTTCAAGACTTGTTCAGTGTAAGTTCTCAAATAAGGCTGCAGCATTGTGGATAGTGCGTCTCCATGCCTCCCGATGTGAGCCCAGGGCGGACCATTGTTGGTAATCAATTTGGCCGAGTCTGAGATGTTGTTTCAGGGAGTCCTTGTATTGCTTTTTTTGGAGCGCCCCTCTTACGCTGACCCCTGGCGAGTTCACTGTAGAGTACTATTTTGGGGAGGCGATGGTCCTCCATCCTACAAACGTGCCCTGCCCAGCACAGATGTGTTCTCAGTATCATGGCCTCAATGCTGGTGATCCCTGCTTGCTCAAGGACAGCAACATTCGTCACATAGTCAGTCCAGTGAATATTTAGGATTGTGCGTATACAGCGCTGATGAAAGCGTTCGAGGAGTCGTAAGTGGTGGCGACAGGTGACCCATGTTTCAGATCCATAAAGGAGAATAGACAGTACAATGGCTCTATACACACTGATTTTTGTGCTTCGCCTCAGGTGTTTGTTACTCCAGACTCTTTTGCAAAGTTTTCCAAATGCGCTATATGCCTTTGCTAATCTGTGATCAATCTCTTTGTCAGTCTTGGCATCTGAGGAGATGATGCTTCCCAGGTAGGTGAACTGCTGAACGAACTTAAGCACAGATTTGCCGACAGCAATGTGGGGATGGTGATGTTCGTCCTGGGGTGCAGGCTGGTAAAGAACTTCCGTTTTCTTCAGATTGACTTCCAGCCCAAACAGCTCTGCAGCTATTGCGAAGCAGGATGTTAGGTGCTGCAGAGCTGCTTCTGTGTGGGCAACAAGGGCAACATCATCAAAAAGAACAGCTCTCGGACTAGACAGAGTCTTAGTGCAAGCCCTCAGACGGCTTAGGTTAAACAAGCTACCATCAATACAGTAACATATATAGATGCCGTCATCTTCTTCAAGCTCTGGCGTAGCCCTTTGGAGCATCATGCTGAAGAAGATTGTAAATAAAGTTGGAGCAAGAACACAACCTTGCTTCACTCTATTAGTTATTAGAAAGGGCTCTGAAAGAGGATCGCTGTATCTGACTTGACCACGCTGGCCCTCGTGTAGCAAGATAATCATTTTAAGGAATTTGGGGGGACATCCTAGTCTTTCCAGGATCTGCCACAGGCCTTTTCTACTCACAGCGTCGAATGCTTTGGTGAGGTCGACAAATGTTAAATAGAGTCCCTTGTTCTGCTCTCTACATTTCTCTTGCAGTTGTCTAAGGGCAAATACCATATATGTAGTACTCTTATTGGCTCTGAAACCACATTGGCTTTCAGGAAGAAGTTCTTCTGCAATAGCAGGAACTAATCTGTTCAGGAGTATCCTTGCAAGGATTTTTCCAGCAATAGAGAGCAGTGTCATACCTCGATAGTTTGAGCAATCGGATTTTGCTCCTTTTTTCTTGTATAGGGTGATGATGACTGCATCTCAGAGATCTGATGGCAGTTCCCCTTTTTCCCAGCAATTCACAAGGAGTTTGTGGAATTGTTTCCAAACTCCGTGTTTCCAAACTTCAGATGGGATTCCATCAATCCTAGCTACCTTGCTGTTTTTCATCTGCTGTATGGCCTTAAAGGTCTCTTCCAAAGTGGGAACTATGTCCAATTCATTTTTCACTGGTTTTTGTATCATATGTTGGATAGCTGAGCCTTGGACTACTCGGTTGGCACTAAAGAGACTTTGAAAATGTTCAGCCCATCGATTCAGGATGAAGGCTTTATCAGTAATTAATGTTTGACCATCCGTACTGTATAAGGAGCTTTGGCCCTGATAAGTAGGTCCAAACACTGCTTTAAGAGCTTCATAAAATTCTCTATGATCACCCAGATCTGTACAGCACTGTGTCTTTTCTGCTATATTGATCCACCACTTGTTCTGCATGTCTCGGAGTTTTTGTTGAAGTTTACTACATGTGAGCTAGAAAGCTGCTTTTCTTACATGGCATGTTGGCTGGGCAAGGTATGCCTCGTGAGCAGTTCTCTTCTTTGCCAACAGCTCCTGGATCTCTTGGTTGTTTTCATCAAACCAGTCTTGATTTTTCTTGTGGGAGAACCCGAGGGATTCTTCCGCAGACTGGAGGATACTGTTTTTGATATGTTGCCAAAGCACTGTAGGAGAAGGATCTGTAGGATGGTCTTCAAGTTTTGTTTGCAGATTTGCCTGGAAGTTGTCTCTCATGGTAGCTTGCTGAAGATTGTTGACTTGGAGTCTCCCCTTTAACATGCCACTCCTCTTAGGTTTGAACTTAAGATGAAGATTTAGCTTACATCTTATGAGGCGATGATCTGTTTGGCATTCTGCACTGGGCATCACTCTAGTATGACGGACATCGCAAATGTTTCTCTGGCGGACTAGAACATAGTAAATGAGGTGCCAATGTTTGGATCGGGGATGCATCCATGTTGTCTTCAAGCTATCTTTCTGCTGAAAGACTGTGTTTGTAATAGTCAGCTGTTGTTCTGCACAGAACTCTAGCAAGAGGCATCTGTTATCATTGCAATTTCCAACACCATGCTTGCCTAAAACACCTTTCCAGGCTTCGGAGTTCTTTCTGACTCTGGCATTGAAATCACCAAGGATAATAATTTTATCTTCTACAGGGACTTTTTGTGTGATGTGGTTTAGGTCTGTGTAGAATTTGTCTTTCTCTTCAGCGTTGACTTGCATAGTTGGGGCATATATACTAAAGAGAACAACATGAGGGAGGCGTAAGGAAATAATGCAATCAGAATGTCCTGTTGGCAAGGTTTTGAGTTTGGAGGCAATGGAGTTTTTAATCTTAAAGCCTACTCCTGAAAGATGTTTTTGGTTTGGGGTTTGCCAGACCAGTAAAGTGTGTAGCCGGTGCCATGTTCTTTAATGCTGCCTTCCTCATGGAGACGAACTTTACTAAGAGCAGCAATGTCAATATTAAGTTGTGATAGTTCATGGTCTATTAGAGCAGAATGATGCTCAGGCCGTCCACTATCTGCAGAGTCTCGCATGTTTCTGATGTTCCAGCATGCAAGCGTCAGTTCATTTACATCTTTGGAGGGCAGTGTGTGCCTTTGTTTCTTTGCCTTCGTTTGTACACATCAGAAGATGCCCGTTGGCTGCAGCTAGCCAACCATTTAGATGGGGATGAGCTTTCATTAGGCCAGCTATTTTAGGCCCCTCTCCATATGGAGCAAGTAGTGCTCTCCTTAAAAAAAGGCTGCTTGGTCATTCAGGATGCTGCTGAACAAGACTGTCGTCTCCCGGGTCAGCCTCAAGCGACCAAAGTCCTGAACCGCCTGTATGCAGGGTTGGGTCTGTGGCTTCCAGTGCATCTTTACACCTGCTGTTTCATCCCTCGCCTATCACTACAGGGCTTTTTCGGAGTTGGATTTGTCCTTCGAGCCTGTGCAATGGATTCTTCTGGTGGAGCACAGCGTGCACAGAACTGGCCTCACCCTTTAAACCAAAGGTTCATCTGCTGTGGCCTTGCAAACATGGACGGTAGCAGCGAGGTCCTCGGGTCATAGGTTTTATTAGAGTTTCCTTCTCTTCGATGGTTGACCTTACAGGGTTGGACGAGCACCATCTGCCCAGGTTTGGGATTAGAGTTTTCCTTCATTCTAGGATGGTTGACATAAGGTTAGAGAGCCCATCCTGCCCTTTGACGCTGTTTGTCAGATCCTGCCTGGCATGGGAGACCCTACCAGTGGCTATTATGCCACCGCCAGCATAGTTCAAAACATCATTAGGGTACGCAAGCCTCTCTCACACGACAAGGGGGTGTCAATGGAGAGGCCAAGTAGTATCAGTAAGATCATAAAGCAAGAGAAGAACCCCATCAAGATTTTTGGTTTGTGCTTCTCTATCTGATAAGCTAGATGGGTTGCTTCCCTTCTCCAAACCAGGGATAGATATCTGTTAACCTTTTACAACACTTTAACTGACACTGTTGTGTAATATATTTTTTTCAGTACATTTTTTCATAGCTGATTTGCAATGTTGTGATGCTTGTTTGTTTCTGATTAAGAACCACAGCATCTCTCTCAATTCCAGCAAATATTGAACAGAAAGGTTCTCTCCTCCTCTGGCTTCAAGTTGGGGAACCTGCCTACACAGCTGAAGAAACAGACTAATCCCTATACTACATGCTCTCTATCCCTCCAAAAGAACAGAACTTCAGAACTGCTGTGTCCTGTTACTAGCATAAGATGTTTTTACTACTTTGACCCTGCACAGGTTCAAGGTGTAAGAAACCAAGAACCCAGGTGACAAGTAATGACCCATTCACAATTAACACTGAATGACTAGCTTAACCACCATTGAAGCATTTTTCCACATAACGCATAAGTTCTGTAGTTTATATGTATCTGATGTCAATGGAACCTTGAGACTAATAACTTTGAAGGATGACTTATTTCAGATTGGTTCATACACATACTTATTATTACAGCATCATAGTGACTTGCATACTAGATCTGTGAGCTAGACAAACACAATAGATTGACTTTCATCTCCTCAAAGCACATCAAATAAATGCGGTCCAAAGGAATTGGCTCCAAAGTTATCACCGATAAACCAAGTGTACAAACAATCATGTGTAAACTAGCACTTAGTCTGGCACTTACCCTGCAATGCAGGACTTATAACTATTTAACCACCACCCCCATATTTACACACTCTCCGTCAACATCTCTGATGGCTGTGGAGCCCTCTGTTTGACCTTTCATTCAAATAAAGCCTCTGCCAAGATCCACAGGTCTATTTTATAATGCCTCATAGGAGTATACAGAGGTTAAAGTGATCACACTGTGGAGTCAATTCTGTTTCTTCTTAATGAGGTAGAATTGGACTTGCATGGCAAAACATTCCCTAAACCAGGGGTGATGTGAATACCCCCCACTCCTTTTTATTTTTGTATCATGTTGGTGATTATAAGCCTATGGGCAAGGACTGATCTTCACTTTCTCTTTTTTGAGGAATTATGCTACTTTTTAAATTATTATTATTATTATTATTATTGTTAAGTATCATTTCATTTATATAAAACATACATAAAGAAAAACACACATACATCAGGTAGACTAATATCTCTTTTCCTTCCACCCTTTTAAATTATGTAACCATTCTACTATATTTTCACACTGCATTTTAATTGAAACCTCAAATATCCTATGTTTAACCATTCTTTACTATTGATAATTGCATGTTTTACTTGTTTACCATCTATGAAGGGTTTTTTTATTAATCTATAATACACATATCTTTCCAATTTTCTTTAAGATAGCTCAAGACTTTTCCCCATTGTTCATTATATCCTTTCAATGATTGAACTTTAATTAATGTTGTTAATCTGACTGTGCACATCATGTCATTTACTTTAATTAACCAATCTTGAAGAGATGGAATGATATCTTGCTTCCAGTGCTGTGCATAGACTAAACTCACTGTCATTATCATATGTAGTAATACCCTTTTATAGTTCCCTTCTGTGTTTTTGTCTAGTACATTTAATAAATATAATTCCAGCTTCATTTCATAATTGATTTTCATTATCTTGGTTATTGTATTGTGAATTCTGGACCAGAATATATATTTGCATTCTCACATTACCACCATGTGTGAAAAAAAGTACCAATTTGTTTATGACATTTCCAACATTTGTCATTTTTGTTTTTAGTCATCTTAGCCAATTTTAATGGGTGTTATACACCAATGATATAACATTCTGTAATACTTTTCCTTTATATTGTTACAATATATGAATTTCAGATTTGCATCCCAAGATTTCTCCCTGTCTTCTAACTGAATAGGATGGCCAATATTTTGCATCCATTTTATTGTTGTTTCTTTAATGGTCTCTTGTTCAAATTATCTTTTCAATAGTAGTTTGTATATTTTTGTTATGAGGTGGTTATCATTTTTAAAAATTAAGTCATCTAATACATTACTTTTTTTTTCAATTCCTGCCAATTTGTTAATATCTTGGTCTTTTTGTGTAGTTGTCGGTGTATGAACCATTGGCAATTTATTCCTTCCAGCTCCAATTCCTTTCTTGATTTTAATCTTGGAGTGTTGTCTTCATGGGGTGAAGACCAACCTGGTGTTTTATTATAGAATTTCTTTTTACATTTTGTCCAAATCCTGTATAACGATCTTCTAATACAATGGTTATCAAAGTTTTTATTTTTCTCCCACATATTGAAACATAAATATCCATGCCAACCATAGCATAAATCTGATCCTTCTAGTTGTAAGAGATTTTTATCCTTCAGTGTTATCTAATCTTTGATCCAAGTAATGGGCATGTGTGGTAATAAATCTGTGAGTTTGGGAGATTTAGTCCTCCTCTTTCTCTGGTGTCTTCTAGACGTCTCTGTTTTATTCTTGGTCTTTTACCCAATAAATTTAGAAAGATCTTTTTGCCGTGACTTGTTTATCATTTATTATAATAGGCAGATTTTGAAACAGAAATAATATCTTTGGTACTGTGTTCATTCCCACACACACACACTATTTGAAATCCTGGTTTGTTTGTCAATTCTATTTATTTTTTATTTTTAATGTTCTTTCTTAACAGCATGGTTTAATCTTTAATTATCTTAAATCCCAATAAATGTCTGAACTCCTTCAATATGTCAATTACATTTTCTATATTTTGTACTGGTTCTTCAAAAAATACCACCACATCATCTGTGAAAGCTCTCAGTTTACACTCCCATCCTTTCAGTTTGAGACCTTGTATCTTATCATCTTTCCTAATGATTCTATTAATTATTTCCAGAACGATAATAAAGAGCAGAGGTGATAATGGACAGCTTGACATGTTCCTTTATTAATTTGATATGGCTTTGTTATTTCTCCATTAATTAATAATTGTGCTTGCTGATTTTGATAGAAAATTTCTCCTAGTTACATTCTTTTCTATACTTCTTTCGTGAATCTCCAATTTACATCATCGAGCACTTTTTCCATGTCTATAAATATTATTGCTTTCTTCCTAGATGTTTTTCGTAATATTCTAATATGTCTAATACTCTTCTGATGCTTTGTTTCATTTGTCTTTTTAGAAGGAAACCTGACTGGTCTTCATTAATCCTACTTTGTCTTTTAATATATCTACAGCACTAAGAAAACTGCAGGCACTTCATAAATTATTTTAATTGTTACTGCTATTATATCAGAACCACTCAGTTACTTATAGTTCCCATCTGAAATGTTTCCTGAATTTCCTCTGCTAACCAGCAACAGAAAAGAATGCAGGATAAGAGTGTCTGAGTCAAAAGAAAGCTGGTGGAAAGAGAAGGTTACCAATTACACAAGTCAGAATAGTGGATAAGAGGGAAAGAGGGGAAGAGGGGCGAAAGAGAATGCATATGAACAACAGCAGAAATGTATAGAACACAGTACTGTTAGAGTAGTGAAACGTACATTACTTAAAATGCCTTTCATGCACTTATACTGCCCTCAATACACTGACAGCATAATTAGAAAGCACTATCACTACATGGCAAATTACATTTGCTCTTATTAGGCAAGATGCAACACAAAACCAAGTGTAGTTTTTCTTGCTTGTAACATAAGGAATTCATAGGTAACTCCAGACCACAGTTTTCCTGTAAAACAGAAATATTATGGGAAGCTTAAGTACAAAGCAAAGTAGTGATCTCGGCAAACTCCAACAAGAAATTTGTGCAAGACTCAAGTATAAAAGTTAGACCTTCTGAACACAATTAATTGTGAAATTTCCTTAGACAGACATTTATATCTAGCATGTCAAAACTAGCATGTCAAATTTATCTTTCTAGGAAACCCTACTATTGCAGTACATTGGCCTAGTTGGCTGCACAGACCACACCCTTCAGTCTCAGAGAAAGTACGGATAGCCCTGCTTAGAGATGGGAGTTGGGGGCTCAAATGATAAGGCATATAAATGATATTACTATAGTGAGCCACAAGTATTCAGCATGTAACAGAGAAAGAGCTTGACAGTCACCAGCTTACAACATTCACTCTCAAATGAAAGGTGCAGGAAACATGTGAGATGACAGTAGCTGAAGGCCATGCTGTGGAACTGAGCCATTCCTCCTAATGTATGCTTCTAGTAAAATGGGTGGGGGGGAGGACCTTAAGAAGAGACTATGCTTGAAGCTACAAGCCATATGTAAGAAATTACACTGATGGCACAAGATATTAAGAGCACCACCATAATATCAACTTCTATAAATGGTTTCTATACTGACCAAATGCGATGCATACTCAATGTACCCTCATTTAAAGCAGGAAAAGGGGAGAGTTCATTTAGATATTAACTATGGAATTCTGTGACATGGGGCTTGTTTGTCTTCTTCCAGATACCTTATTCTATGACCTCTTTAACTTTTGCACTTGCCTCCACAACCTCATTCTCTGCTAGCACTGTCTCTCACTATCTGATGCCAGACTAGGCAGCCTGGGAGTAGCTGAGGACTAATGAGATTTTGCACAGGTCATAGAATCCATGGGCTAATGTTGTTAACTTAAACTTGCCATCAGTACCTGGATGTCATACGTATGACAACATGTTAGTATATATCAGTTTTAGAACCTTGTAACAAAAAGGAACATATGGTATTTCTGTATATGAGTGGTTATTTCAACTCTCCTCTGTCCCATTCAGTGACTGAACGATGATCTGTATTGTTAAAATGTAGCACAGCAAAAATTGTGGTACTGGGCTAAAGGATATATACCCTTGTTCTAGTCCTGAGGTGTACTAAAAACATACTGCACAGCATATCGATCATCCATATTCGAGAGGCTATGTTTTTTTTAAGCAAAGGACACATTTCTTTGAATTAAAGTGTATACTTGGACAACAGTAATTCCTATCAGAAACCAGATCCATAAACACTTGGCTTGTGAAAGACCCATCTTTAATTTATGTCTATTTGCATGCCAAGCCATAACACTAACAGTTTCAGTCTTATTTCTGTCTCTTGAATAGGGCAGCTATGTGTAACAGACATGTACTGAAAGACACAGCTTTGGAGAAGCCATTTTCACTTGCATTATTAAAGAAAGACCTGACTTCAAGCATTTCTCAAGTCATGAAAAACAAAGATGGTCACACTGGACCATAATACAATAATCCATCAGGAGGGATAGGTGTGCAATATTTTTATTAGGATAATCTAAAATATCACAAAAGATTGTACAAGATTTCAAGTTGTTCAAAACTCTTCTGGCTGCATGGCATTAAGAGAGGAAATCAGAAAATCTAAAAATTAGGCCAGGTGCTGTGGACACAAGATCAGATCTCAAATCTACATCTGTCCTAACTTTCAGGTTCTGTTTCTTTCCCCATCCCCAGCTTTTTGTACCATCTAACCTAAGCATTCAAAGAATGCAAAAGCTTTCTGAAATCATGGTAATTTACTATGCTACTCATTTTCTCATGCCTGCTACTGAAACCTCACATGACACCATTATCTTCCTTTCATTTCATTTACACTAGCATGGCTTTTCCATTGAAAGTGCATCACTTATGCTCCATTCATAACATCACACTCGTTTACTCTGCATACATTAACCTGGAATAACAATCATCCTGGAGCTATAATCATAATTACCACTATAGACTACTAATCTCTACATTACCTTAAGTAGTACTGAAAGGCTGGCAGAATCAAGCTTTTCACCACTCTTTCAGCACCTTTATCATCACTATCTGATTAATGGGAATTCAAATGTAGTTAATTTAACTACTGGTTTTCAATCTGTCCTGATTCTGCTCCAGTAGTTCTTTCAATACTGTGAACTCTCCACGGTTTTCATCATTTGTCCTTTAGTTCCATACCGCTAGCAGGAGCCAGGTCTCTCCTTTATCACTGGAAGCAGATTACATTCTTATTCTTCTCCTTTTTTAAAAAAAATGTATTGATATCAATCCCTAAACTGCTGTTTGAAGAGTTTACAGTATTTTTTTCAGATTCTCAAAATACATAAAATAAAACAATACCAACACATAATAAAAAAAGGGGGGAAACAGAAAAAGAAAACAGAGAAAGTACCCCCCAAAAAATACAGAAAAATAAAAATGACTTCCCATCTTCTGTTCAGCAGCTATTTAAACATATAATCCTTTTATACCTCTCTCATCTCTCACAAATTTATTATCTTCCTCTCTATAACGTATATTTAGTAATAATCAAAATCACAACTTACCAAAACATATACTTCTTTTCTACAAAAAGTCAATAAAGGTTAGTAATCTTTATAAAGAAGCACTATTAATTTTACTAATCCTTATCAGCTAACACTATTAATCAATGGATTATCCTGACTCACTAAATCAATCTCTTTTAACAGGCAGTCTACCATAAAAAAAAACTCCTCACATAGTAAATTCTTTCCTCCTTATAGTGAAACAACCTACCAACCTTTTTCTAACAGCATCTCCCTCTCTTTCAACTCCTTCCAAATATATCTCCCTATAGCCCATGGAGAAATAAGAAAAAATACCATTCTGCTGAAATATTTCCCTATTATCCCCTTTCCATAATAACATCTCTTCTGATTATCTATAGCTTCAGCATAAGTACCACCCAAATTTACATAATAAAACAATTAATCTCCCTTCATATATTTTCCAAACCATCTTGTTAAATGTAAAAACATTTTAAAATATAAATTTAAAACATAAAATATAGAAAAATACATAAAACCTTATATAAAAAATTATTTTGATAATTCAAACATCCATCATCGGACATTAAAGTCATATGCATGTTATCTCAAAACCAAATAAAACCAATCCTTTGCATTTATGCCCTATCGATATTTATATTTCACGTGAGGTTTTTTTTTTTAATCAAAACTCAGCCATTGTAAAAATTGGACATCAATCCTCCACATTAAAAAAAAGCCTGAGATGAGTACATTATTCCATAAACACCATTCATCTTAGTCTTGGATGCTCTATCCACTTCCATGTCTTCTTCTAACCCCACTCCCTGATTTTTCCCCTCTTAGAGTTCCTCTGACTGCCAAGATCACCATCTCTTCTCTGATATAAAAACCCTTGCATTTGATGACCTCCTCCAAACCTGCGTTCTTCTCTCTGATGTTAAATCCCTTTACCTCAAAAGGTTTCTCCAGATCCTTTTCCAAATTCCATCATGATTCTTCTTCTCCCATCTCTGAGAGTACAGAGCCATCCCAATCATTTTCCATCTCAAAAACTGTTATAGCAGCTCAGAATTCCACATTTTCCAGATCTTCATTCTTCTGGCTAAATCCTCCAACAGTATATGCTTTGGTTTCTCAAGAAATTCCCTTCTCCTCAGTTTTTGCCAGCATCTGGTTTAACACCTCTCTCAGCAATTTTACCTCCTTATGTCTTTCCTGAAGAACTACTTGATCAGTTGGACTTTCTAGGTATTCCTCCACAAGTCCCTCATTCACTTTAAGTGCTGACATCTTTGGCATCCAGGCATCCCAAACTCATTTGTATAGTCAAGACATTAATCTCAGTAGTGATTCCATAGATACAATAGCACTGCCAAACTACCAGACTTATATGTTATTTTGTTATACTATGAATACAATGTTCCCCTTCATCAAAACAATTATCTTTCCCTTGAAAGCTCTCACTCTTTAAAAAATAATCCAGCATATTTCTGACAAAAAAGAAAAAAGTTTCAAACTTCCAACTGTAATGTTACTGTATCCTTCATCCATTAAAAAAATTACAATGCCATCCAGTTAAACTTTTTGCATACACAGTACAATCTTAAAAATAATCTTTATAATCTCTTAATCAAGAAGGGAAGCAACTCACTGATGTAAAGATGTCACTGCAGAATTGAAGATCCATTTAATTATAATCAATAAATCACAGATGCTAATCGTAAAGTTAATTAAAGAAAGTAAGGGTGCAGGCTTATTGTCCTTAGGGCCTTGCTTTCAGCAGCGTGAGCATAGTGGTATCCCACACACACACTCGCTCCAATAGTGCTCGACTACTTAAATTTCCGCAGTCACTGCACAAGAAGTAAGGTTCCGAGGTACATGTGGGTGATCTCCAGTTTTCCCCTTGATCTGGGGAGAAATTCACCAGTTGGAATTTGCCTCTGTACCAGTGATCATTGTCACCGAAGCTTCCCCTCACACGGAGCCCCACGGAGGAACAGCAACCAGCCATTACCATCACTCAGAAGTCCTGTTTCAAGAGCAAGTTCATGCCACCTCCACTTCTCCCTATTGCTGCCCCAGTGTCAGACCCATATGTAGCTCAGCAACCTGTACTTATGTTAAACTTTTCCACCAGGCCAGGCCAAAAGTACCCCACTGGTGCTTGTCCATTCTTTTTTTTTAATCAAGCTCAGCCTTGCTTGCCAGCACATGCTGCTGCGTATAGACTATCCCACATCAGTATTTATGGATTCTGACCCAACCTCAACAATAACCAATTACTTCCATCAAGGATGTAAGAATCCCACAATAGATAAACAGTGTTCTCTCTTTGATTCCTAACCAGTTCTATCTTAACTTACCAAAGCTCCATTTGACTGTACCTTACTATGGCTCCTGCTTCCAAGAGGGCACAGTCATAATTCTGCAACTGGTTTCAAGCAATAAAGTTAGGTAAGATGACAACAACAATTATGGGGATTCTTTCATCCATTTGTGCCCTGCCTTTCCCCCATACTAGGACTCAAAGCAGTTTACAAACATTTAAAACAGATACAGATTAAAACATTTACAAAATTACATATAAAAGTTACTTTTAAAATACAATTTATCTATAAAATTAAAACTATTTTAAAAATCATTAAAAGACAGAAGGTAAAAACCAGCAAAACAGCACAACATTAGAAGCCCTTGCAGTCAATTCACAGGCGCCTAGAAGAACAGAAAAAGAATGGCAAGGAGGGAGACATGCTGGCTTCCATAGTTAGAGAGTTCCAAAGCCTGGAAACAGCCACCAAGAAGGCCCTCTCCTTTGTTCCCACCAAATACTGTATACCAGGAAAGGTGGGAGGGTTTAGATTCAGTCTTACAAAAGGGCCCTCTGTAATATTCAGGACCAACTCCAGGTTTCTGTGAGACTGTGAGCAACAGAATAAAATAAAACAGAATAAAAATCCTGTACCACTCTTTCAGCATCACTTATATGTCCAACAATTGCACCCCTTCCTTCTTTGACTCTATTAAAATTAAAAACATTTTCCAGTATTATTTCTCCCCTCTTCTGATGCAGACCCCATCCCAACATGGTACTGTTCTACTTGCAAGAAGGTATTTTTAATATGAGAAAACTTAAATGTGGCATCTCAAACCTGCAGTCTAAATTATGATGTCCTTTCTATCACCACATTGTGCTGTATGTGTAGGCGAGGCCTAAGCTCACAAGGCCATCATGAGATCCATCTGGACTAACCAGTCCCCCATTTAACTGTGCCCTAAAACATGCTGCAAAATCTACTGCAATAAGAATTTCTCAGCAGATGTTTCAATAGTTCCCTAAAGATAGGAAATCTGAACAGTGTGGGTAATTCTGTATTATCAGCAAAAAGCTTATGATCTAGCATTACTTTACAAGTAGCACTATCATGCAGAAATTTGATTCAGCCCTTCATTTAATCTATTCTGCTGAGAAACTTAATGCATTCATAAAAAGCAACCCCTTTTTAGTGTTGCTTACTTCATTAGAAAGGCTCCTATATCTTGAAAAATGAAGTATTTCAATCTGCATTTTCTTGCATCACTAGAGAGATATGATGTGGAAAACTACACAAGCTGATACTGTCTTTTCCAAAGAATAGTGAAGTAACACACTGCTATCTCATATTAAGTTTAAACCTTTTGCTATAGATGATTCAACCCCAGTTCCTACTTATCCAACTAGAGGTCTCCCCCACCCTGATTTACGCAGAGGATACGTTCCTGGACTTACTACTGATAGGTGAAACCACATATATTAGCGAACTGCCATAGAATTGTGTTGAAGAACCTAGAAAATGCTTAGAGAAGACACCTCTCTAGACAGCTGGTGCGACTCTATGGTCAACTTCTGGTGGAACTTAACCATAGAGTCACGCTGGAGGACCTCCCCTCCGATCATGGGTACGTGAAACCACAGGTACCAATCCCACGCAAACAGGGGGGGTGAAATGTATAGTGGTTTCTCTATCTACAACCCCTGAAGTGCAAGACATACCTCAAAATCCTGAGGCTAGTAATACTGAATAAAGAGTTGACGGGCGACTAGAAATCACATACACACACATACTTCATCTTCCCCGTCCTTCAAAGGGCAGTTTCTGCTCAATGCAAATTATCGCATGACTGGAACTTCTTATCAAAACAATGTAGAGAGCATCTCTCCCTCCCTTCAAATTCTATCTTGGAACCCACAATTTCTGCTTTTCCTCTAGATTGCATCCAGCTGCAAATGCATGTACTGTAATTGCATTTACCTAAAACTTTCTCTACACCTCCTCTTTCCTTCTACTGAATTTTACATGCTGTTTTTGCAATGCAATTTCTATAAAGTAACACAGACATATATGGTTGTATAAACTGGCTAATTTTTTTTTAAAAAACTAGTTCCACAAAGAATATGCCATGTATTAGAAAAACCATATATTTTAAAACTTCCCCATGTTCTATATTCCACTCAAAATATTTTTCCAGTACCAAGTTAATAAGAACTATGGGACCAGTGTCCAAAAATGCACCTATTTTGTGACAAGTAAAAGCCAAATATCGCTAATGTGAAATTGTAGTGGGAATATTTGCATATCACATCCACAAACTATAAAAGGTAGAAACCAATCCCAGCAATAGATTACTGCCCAAGCTGGGGCCAGTATTTTTAGTTGCTCATTGCAATAAAAGGGGTGGGCTTTTTCAGTTCATTTATTCAAGTTCAGTCATTCACAAGTTCCCCATTGCTGTACTAAATCTCCACAATCTTGCTCCATATAACTGTAGGAAATGTAGCACTCTTCTTGTACCCCATGTTTACTAAGTTTAGGAAATTCCTTGCATGCTCAAGTTTCCACTACCCCTTCTCTTCCCTAGGCTATTTTAGCCATATAATAAATAATAATAATAATAATAATAAAAATAATAAAATGTATTTATATCCCGCCCCTCTACGAAACGCAATCAGGGCAGCTTACAACAATTAAAATATACATCCAACCTCTCAGTCCCACCCACCCCCTTAAAATACAATCAAATACTTTAGGAATTAAAAACATACTTAAAAAATATCAAAAATAAAGAAAAATATAGAATAAAAATGAACAACGGACACTGGACATGGCAAGATCGGGACAAGTGAGATTTCCTTTTTTGACGGCCAGGTATCAATTCAGGAAAGGCCTGCCAGAAGAGATCAGTCTTAAGAGCTTTTTAAAAGCTATTTAGGGTGGTGATATGATGTATCTCATCCGGCAGGCCGTTCCATAATCTGGGAGCGATAGCTGAAAAGGCCCTCCGGGAGGTTGAAAAAACCCTAGTTTTTAAAGGTTGTAACAAATTCCTCCCAGAGGACCTGAGTGCACAGAGAGGATTATATGGAAGGAGGTGGTCCCAAAGATAGGTTGGACCCAAGCCATTTAGGGCTTTCAAGGTGATAACAAACACCTTGTACTGGGCCCGGAAGCTAATGGGCAACCAGTGGAGTGATCTTAAGATCAGTGTTATATGGTCTCTTCTGGATGTACCCAAGACCAGTCTGGCTGCCAAATTCTGTACTAATTGAAGTTTCCGGACCAAGCACAAGAGTAGCCCCATGTAGAGTGCATTACAGAATCAAGATGAGAGGTTACCATAGCATGTACCACAGTCTCAAGATCCCCGACTTCCAGGAAAGGGCACAGCTGGCGTATCAGCCGAAGCTGATAACAGGCACTCCTAACCATCGCATTTACCTGATTCACATTCTGGAGCGACGGGTCCCGGAGCACTCCCAGATTGCGAACATAGTCCTTGGAGGAGAGTGTGACCCCATCCAGGACTGGAGATTGTATCCCAATGCCTGGATTCCGGGCTGCTACCATGAGTACCTCCATTTTATCTGGATTCAGCTTCAATTTGTTTTCCCTCATCCAGTCCATTACTGCCTTAAGACAATCATTAAGAGAAGAGATACCATCTGAAGTCAGAGCTGAAGACCAAGGCATGGAGAAATATATATGGGTGTCATCAGCATACTGATAACACCCCACCCCATGCCTCCAGATGACCTCTCCCAGTGGCTTCATGTATTATATTGAATAGCATCGGGGACAGAATGGTGCCTTGTGGGACACCACAATTAAGCTCTTTCCTTGCAGAGCAACTGTCCCCGAGCATCACCCTCTGAAATCTGCCCGAGAGGAAGGAACGGAACCAGTGGAGTGCAGTGCCTCCAATTCCTAGCCTTCTCAGGCAATCCAAGAGGATGTCATGATCTATTGTGTCAAAAGCTGCTGAGAGAGCCAGTAGCACCAACAGGGTCACACTACCCCGTCAATGCTCAGGCGAAGGTCATCAGCCAAGGCAACCATGGCAGTCTTAACTCCGAATCCCGTCCTAAAGCCAGTTTGAAATGGATCTAGATAATCAGTTTCTTCCAAGACAGCTTGGAGTTGGAGAGCAACCGTCCTCTTGATCACCTTGCTCAAAAAAGGTAGTAAGGAGACTGGCCTATAGTTCTTCATATCCAGAGGATCAAGAGAAGGTCTTTTTAGGAGCAGTCTAACTGCCGCTTTCTTCAAGCAAGATGGAATGTGACTTTCCCTAAGGGATGCATTGATGATGTCCCTAAGGAACATCCTCAAGGCATCACCCCCCTGGACGGCCAGCCACAAAGGGCAAGGGTCAAGAGGGCAGGTAGTCTTCCTCACTCTACCAAGGAGCTTGTCCACGTCATCAGTACTTACAAATTGAAATCGATCCAGTATAACCTTATCAACGGAGTTACTGGACGCCTCATCAATCGAATCTGCTACAACCCCGGCATCCAAGTCGGCTCTTATCTGAGAGATTTTGTCTGCAAAGAAGTTGTTAAATGCATCACAGCAGGCTGTTGCTTGGTTTAGTAATAGGTTTTGCACAGGTGGAATCTGTTTCAGTTCCCTCACCACCCTACACAGCTCTGCTGGACGAGACTCTGCAAATGCAATACGTGCAGAAGAGAAAGATGTCCTTGCTGCACGTATTGCCTCTCTATAGAACGAAGAAATTTCCTATGACGAGTCCTGTCAGGCAAGAGCCAAGTTTTTCACCAGATGCACTCTAGTCACTGTGCAACCCGCTTCATTTCCTAAGTACATTTGGAGCTATGGGGTGACCATCACATGGTCATTCATCACATGGCCTCCTAATTCAAATGTTTTATTATGCTTTGTCTTGGTTCCATTCCTCCTTGGGATCTCTGCAGCTTCGCCATTATGCTGCTTTTCTCCTTTTCCCCCTTTCCTCCATGCATTCCATGCATCTAACTACCAAAACCACCAAGAAAAAAGGCAAGCTCTTGCTTACTTGCAAACATCACTTTATCTGAAGAAATATGGATATTATTGCTATAATACTCATAAACTTCTGATTTTGATTACCTTAACCTGAACTTCCCAAGATTGGGTGAGTCTTCTACCCTGAACCAATCTTCTTAGTTAGTTAAGGGCCTTAGATTTGTTTTGAATATGTAGATGAAGACTGCTATACCTTCAGTAAACTTTTGATATGCATTTTTGAGCTAATGTCTTTATTGTCCTTAATTCTGTCTACTTGACTGGGTGATTAGACCACATACAGATGCAAATTGAGCTGGGTCAGTCTTCCATGCTAACTCTGCTTACTTTGAAAGAAAGTTTTCTTAAGAAGATATTCCTAAAGGGCTAGCTCCCTGGAATCTTTAATAATTTTTTAATGTTATACTCATACACCCCAACAATAACCCATCTTCATTCATTCTTTATTCAATTACTGCTTCATTCCAAATTCCTCCTGTTGACAAATACTGACTTTTTCCCCAGTAGGTCATACAATATGTTGAAAATAGTCAAAGGAAATCTGGAGAGCACAGTTACAAGTTGTGAGGATGAGACAGTATTAGAAAATGCTGCTGGGCTCAGAAACTGGGAGTTTTGTCAGTGTCTTTGAATGCCATCCAACAGGCGTAAACAGATGTAGACTGCTTAGTGTCAAACTAGGTAGACTTGGGGAGAACCAAACTCATATTAACTGTGCCAAGAAGCAGAGTGATCTCAGATAATTTCTCAGAAGTAAAACTGTTAGGCTCTTTTAGGAGTCACTTGCTGTTAATTACCATCAAGTGAGCTTCATCTTTTGGTGACCCAATGGATAGAAGATGTCTGAGACATCTTGTCATCAACAGCACTGCTCAGGTCTTGCAAATACAGGGCTGTGGGTTTCTTGGTGGAGCCTTTCAGGGGTACTGTGAGAACAAAATGTTTGCAGGGACATACACTATGTAGACTGCCTTGAGGTCTCCAAAAGAAATGACAGAATATAGTGACAGAATATAACTTTTTAAAATGTAATCCACAAGACCTCTACATTCAGAGCTGCTTTCTTTACCACACATTTTTCTGGCTTTAGTCGTCATCTGATCATTTCCAAAAACTTCTCATAACTGAACCGTCCATATTAGTTTACCAAACTTCCTCGTGGTGCAATGGGATGGTAAACCCCTTGCTCTTGGGCCCTCCAAGTCTTCACAACCCTCGATCCTCTTCCCAGTCGCCACAAGTCTCCCATGGAATCCTCCACTCCATTCTCTCACCAACAGCATGGATGAGAAGGACTGAGAGGCAAGGAAGGAGGAGGGAAAGGGGGTGCCAACACCAAAGGGGCGCATTCACAACACCGTGTCAAGTCCGCCCCTTTGACTTGACTGGCCGGGCCAATGGCCAGCCCACCCCACCCCTTTTGGACCATATCTGAGAACATATTTGGGTCCATTGGGAATGCTACTCTAGCATCCCATACCTGCCTCACCAGCAGAAGGAGGAAGAGGGTTGGGGGAGCTTTATGTCATCTTGGCCATAAATCCTCCTCCTTCCTTGGATTATAGTGTGTTTAGATTAAGAGGAAAATGTATTAGTATTAGGATAAATAGTTTTATTTTTGTATTAGTGAAAAAAGAAGAAAACTTTTTTTTTTTTTTTTGCATTATGGTTACAGCCTTTTGTGGTTGGGTGTATTTTTCAGTAGAATGGTCTTATTTCAATAAAAAAAATCCTAATTCCCCCCCTCAAATTCCTAAGGGTGGGGGTGGGGGTGTTTAGGGATTTTTATCTGTATTGTATTTTAATTTTTGTAAGCCGCCCCGATTGTTTAACAGAGGGGCGGGGTATAAATAAATTTTATTATTATTATTATTATTATTACTAATGGAACCCTTGCGCAGCCCCTCACATTTCTCTGATGCTGCAACAGGACAAAAACTTACCACCACCTCATGTGTCTTGTGTCTTTGTTTGTTTGGTATTTGATAATTTGATGTATACTTTCAATGTACATCTTAATACATGGTAATAAAAAACATAAATAAATAAAGCAAAGCAGCAACAAACCCCAATGGTCTCCGGGACCAGGGTTGGGTTGGGTTGGAGGAGGCAGCCTGATGCAAGCAGGACTGGCTTAAAGAATTTTGGGGGCCCCTGCAATGTTTTATTTTGGGGGGCCCATATGTTTATCTCAGGTCAATGTACCCTAACTCAACCTAAGCTATTCACAGTATAGGATATTCAGATGATTACTAATAATGTTTTTACAGGAGGAGGATTACTACGGCCCCCCCACAATGACGCGCCCCCCGCAGCAGGACCGGTTTAAGGAATTTGGGGGGGCCCTGCAGTGCTTTATTTTGGGGGTCCCTTATGTTTATCTCAGGTCAATGTACCCTAACTCAACCTAAGCTATTCATAGTACTGTGCAGGATATTCAGATTATTACTAATAATGTTTTTGCAGGAGGAGGGTTATTATGCCCCCCCCACAATGATGGGGGGCCCTGCGGATGCTGACGATGCTGGCGCCTTAAACGGTCCTGGGTGCGAGGCGACGCTAGTTCCCACCCATGAGGACCCCACCCACCCAGCCGGTCCCTTTGCTGCTGGAGGAATGCGCTCCTGAGGAGGAGGAGGAGGGCGGGGTGGGGGTAGCAGCGGTATTACCTTGTCGTTACCTCCACGGGGTCGGGCTCTGAAGCGAGGGGCCGACACCGCCAAGAAGAAGAAGCCGCAACGAGTTCCAGTAGCGAGGCGGAAACGGGCAGTTCTTGAAAGCGTTACTAGTATGATTCTGCATTTGAGGCGGGCCTCCTCCCGCTCCCTCAGCTGAGCCAGAGGGGCGCGAGTCTCACTCCAACGCCCGGCCCTCAAGGTGCCACTGAGGGAAAGCCGACTCGGGCTGGACGCAAACTTTCCCCTCCTCCTCCTCCTCCTCCCTCTCCCCCTTCTTCCTCGGCCGAGACCCGCGCGCCCCGGCTCAGGCCGCCATTTTGCCGCGGGGCATGCCGGGTAATCCGGCGGAATCCCCACGTTCTGGCGTGGTTGCATCACCGCCCGAAAGGGAGCTGCTGGAGGGGAGGCTGTGGGGAGGGGGGAGGGGGAGGGAGAGAGAGAGAGAGACGGGCGTCGGGAGGGTTGCCATGGCAGCGGCGAAAATGGCGGGTGGGGTTGGGTGCTAGGCAACGTCGGAGGGGAACGAAGGAGGGGGAAAACCCAGGTTGACTGTGGGTGGGATCGAGTGGGGCGAGTTAAGACAAATGGAAGACTTGTCAACAAGCATTTTGAAAAGGAGGTGGCAACCTCGTAGACGCGAACCTTCAGATTTTATTACTGCCCTGGATCACTTATGCAAAGTCATGCTTACTCAGACGTAATTCTAATTGCTTCTGAATAAACGCATGGTTGTTGTTGTTAACTGCCTTCCAGTCAGCTTCGACTCCTGGCGACTCCATGGATGAGGCATTTCCAAGGCCCCCTGTCCTCAACCGCCCTACTCAGGTCCTGCAGGTTCAGGCCTGTGGCCTCCTTGGTTGTGCTAACCCACCTACTGTGCTCCTTTTCTTTTTCCCTAGCATTATTGACTCAGGTCCTGCAGGTTCAGGCCTGTGAGCCCTTTCTTCTCATGAGGTGACCGAAGTACAGCAGCCTCAATTTGGTCATCTTGGCTTCTAATGAGAATTTGGGCTTGATCTGTTCTACTACCCGTCTCTTTGTAAACATGTAACCAACAATAATACCCACATGAAAATGTCAGATACCAGAACCTCGCGATGCATCCCTCTGTATATAAATGTACTTCAGTACGAAACAGCAGTCGTAAACATGTACATTTAATAGAACATGGGACTTAATTCCCGATAGACATGTCTGAAGTGTGTTTTACTAATATTGTCCTTGTAAACATTGTATGAAATGCAGCAGCCTTAGGAAGCACATCTTCCTGGCCCAGCTAGGGATGTGAAACATCTGGCCTTCCAGATATTTTGGACTTCAGATCATGTAAGCCCCAAGTATTATAGCCAATGCCAAGGAGTTATAGAAGCTGCAGTCTAAAACAACAACCACAATAATAGCCATCTGGAGAGTCAAAGGTTCCCCACCCTTATTGAAAGTTGAAGTTGGAGGTTTGGATTATTACAATAGCTTAGAACAGTGGTTCTCAATCTTTGATGTTCCAGATACTTTGGATTTCAGCTCCCAGAATTCTTGGCCAAGGTGGCTGAGAAATGAACTCCAAAATACCTGAGGGATCAAAGTCTGAGAACCACTGGCCTAGAAATGCAGGGAAATGTTCCTGTTAATTTGTTGCAGAAAAAAAAACCAAAGCAAAACTGCAACACCTTAAAGATTTAGGCCTAAATCCTCTTGTTATTCCTGACTAGAGAAAGCCCATTGGCTCAATCTATGTGTTCAATCATCTTTCAATAATCAATTGAATCAGTCTATTCTAGTTGGGAGTAACCTTATTGTGGCATAAACTTTGCAAATTAAAGCTCATTTTCTCAGATGAGTACGGTATTACTTCTCTCTCTCTGGATTTTCTTCGCAAACGAAGATTCAGGAAGGACTTATCCTGCGCTTTCTGCAAGTGCGCTGATGACTAAAAAGTCCAATCTGAGATAAACAAGTCTGGTTGCAGAAAGCACAGCAGAAGGTCTCCTTGGGTGATGTTTCCGAGTTGTGATTCTTTCTGCGTTGTCGTTTCTCTTCAAGACTTGTTTGGCATGAGTTCTCAAATAAGGCTGCAGCACTGTGGATAGTGCGTCTCCATGCCTCCCGATGTGAGGCCAGGGCAGACCATTGTTGGTGATCAATTTGGCCGAGCCTAAGATGTTTCAGGGAGTCCTTGTATCGCTTTTTTGGAGGGCCCCTCTTACGTTGACCCATGGCGAGTTCACCATAGAGAACTATTTTTGGGAGGCAATGGTCCTCCATCCTAGAAATGTGCCCTGCCCAGCGCAGCTGTGTTCTCAATATCATGGCCTCAGTTATCATTGTCATAAATATACAAAGAGGTATAAAGGTGTGTGGGTGGGAGTTATGGCTACAAAGTGCAGTCAGAAAGCCATTAAACCCCCAAGGGGTGCCAGCAGTCATGCCACTTTTCTATGTAGATCTCAAAGGTATGCAAAATAACCAAATGACCTATTCACAGCAGCAGTTGCTCTGACAACATTTTTTCCTAGCTATATTAGACTTTACATTAGTTAGAAAATCCAGTGTCCTTGTTAAAACTAAATACAATAACATAGACTCAATGAGTAGTCCCAATAGGATAGGGCCATTGAATGGGTGGGAACTTCATGAATCCACAGTTACATAAGTTCCATTAATTCAGTGGGTCTGCTTTAGCTGGAAGTAATCATTATATTTAAACCCATAGAATTAAATGTGCTGATTAGTTGTTATTTGCCAATTCAAGTGTGAGGGCTCCCTTGGAAATCTTATGGAAATCTTTGAGGTCTGGAAAGAGTGTCCTAGAAGAGTGACACATTTTCATACTTGTTGCCATTTTTATGTCAGATTTGTGTCATTGATCCTCTTGCATAGAATAAATTCCCTAGAGTTTAAAAAAAAGTAGCATCCCAGAAGGTCATTTTTGGCAGGTGATGGTAGTATATATCACATTGGATGTTGTGCAGCTGAATTATGATATGGCTGATGTTATTATTAGGTCCTTTATTACTATTCTATGAGTAGATATTACAAACCTGTTATTATAATGTGTCTCAGAACCTAGTATCTGGTTTGTTATATCTCTTTTGTTGCTGGAGTAGGCATTTTAGACTAGGGAGCTCTCTGCAAGGAGGCAAGCCACCGAAGTCCTTTGAAAGAGAAAGAGTTATTATCCAGGATGAGCTATATTTTAACACACTTTTAGCTAGAAGCTGTAGGTGACAATAGTACCACTTTAATAATAATAATAATAATAATAAAATTTATTTATATCCCGCCCCTCTGCAAGCAATCGGGGCGGCTTACAATGATAAAATGGTAGACAGTATAAAACAACCCAAAATCCCTCCCTCCCCTTAAAACATTATTAAATTAATGCAAGTTAAAATCAATACAAGTTAAAATCAATATGTGATACAATATGTTAAATATCCTTTTAAGCAGGCAGCATCTGTTAGGAGATCCAAAAGGAACCTCCAGAGGGGGTTCCTGAGGCCGGGGTTAGCTATTCCGGAAAAGCCGGAAAAGCCTGCCGAAGAGAACCGTCTTGACAGCCTTTTTAAAGCTGTCTAATGATGTCAATAGGCGGATCTCGTCGGGCAGGCCGTTCCACAATTTGGGGGCGACAGCCGAGAAAGCCCTCTGGGAGGTAGTCGCCAGCCTAGGTCTTTGTGACTGCAACAAATTCCTCCCAGAGGACCGGAGAGCGCGGGGAGGATTATAAGGGAGAAGGCGGTCCCTGAGATAGCTTGGGCCCAAGCCATTTAGGGCTTTAAAGGTGATAACCAACACCTTGTACTGGGCCCGGAAGCTGATAGGCAGCCAGTGGAGGGACCTCAGAACCGGAGTAATGTGGTCCCTCCTAGATGTTCCAGAAACTAGCCTGGCTGCCATATTTTGTACCAGCTGTAATTTCCGAACTAGGCACAAGGGTAGCCCCATGTAGAGAGCATTACAGAAATCCAGACGTGAGGTTACCAGCGGGTGCACAATGGTCTCAAGATCCCTTACTTCCAGAAAAGGGCGCAGCTGGCGTATCAGCCGAAGCTGATAACAAGCGCTCCTGACTGTCGCATTTACCTGATTTGTCATCAGGAGCGACGAGTCAAGGAGCACCCCTAGACTGCGAACACAGTCACTGGAGGAGAGTGTGACCCCATCCAGGACTGGAGATTGCAACTCGATTCTTGGTTTCGGGGCCGCTACCGTGAGCACCTCCATCTTGTCAGGATTCAGTCTCAATCTGTTTTTCCTCATCCAGCCCATTACTGCCCGAAGACATTCATTGAGAGAAGAGATGCCGTCAGAATTCAAGGCCGACGAACGAGATACGGAGAAATAGATCTGAGTGTCATCAGCGTACTGATAACACCCAGCTCCATAACTCCGAATAATCTTACCCAGCGGCTTCATATAGATGTTAAATAACATCGGGGACAGAATAGCACCCTGTGGTACTCCACAGGTGAGCTCCCTTTTACTGGAGCTACTGTCCCCGAGCAGCACTCTCTGGGTCCTGCCTGAGAGGAAGGACCGGAACCACTGCAAAGCAGTGCCTCCGATGCCTAACTCCCCCAGGCGATCCAGAAGAATGCTGTGATCTATCGTATCAAAAGCCGCTGAGAGGTCTAGGAGCACCAACAGGATCACATTACCCCTGTCAATGCTCAGACGCAGATCGTCGGTCAAAGCAACCATGGCAGTCTCAACCCCAAAGCCTGTCCTGAAGCCAGTTTGAAATGGGTCTAGGTAATCGCTTTCATCCAAGACAGCTTGGAGTTGAAGAGCAACTGCCCTCTCGATCACCTTGCTCAAAAATGGTAATAAAGAGACTGGCCTATAATTATTCATAGCCAGGGGGTCCAGGGAAGGTTTTTTCAAAATAGGCTTAACAGCCGCCTCCTTTAAACATGATGGGATATATCCTTCCCTGAAGGATGCATTGATGATGCTCACCAGGAACTTCCGCAATGCATCCCCTCCCTGGACGGCCAGCCAAGACGGGCAAGGGTCGAGGGGGCAGGTTGTCTTCCTCACACTACCAAGGAGCTTGTCCGCGTCATCGGTACTCACAGATTGCAGCTGATCCAGTATAATTACATCGGCAGAGTTGCTGGACACCTCGTCCATTGTTTCTGTTACAATAGTGGCATCTAGGTCGGCTCTTATCTGAGAGATTTTATCTGCAAAGAAGTTATTAAATGCATCACAGCAGGCAGTCGTCGGGTTAAGCAGGGGATTCGGCGCAGGGGTCACCTGCGCCAGCTCCCTCACCACCCTAAACAGCTCTGCTGGACGGGACTCTGCAGACGCAATACGTGCAGAAGAGAAGGATCTTTGCGCTGCACGCACTGCCTCCCGATAGGACCAAAGAAAGTTCCTATGGCGAGTTCTGTCAGATAAGAGTCGAGTCTTCCGCCATCTGCGCTCTAGTCGTTGTCCAAACCGCTTCATTTCCCTAAGCTCAGGTGTATACCATGGCCTACGGTTAGAAGCGGGTTGGCAAGGACGCTTGGGAGCAATCGTGTCGATAGCTCTGGTAAGGTCGGTGTTCCACGTATTAACCAGAGCATCGACAGGATCACCGGCATTTCCAACCATTAAGCCCTCTAAGGCTTTCTGGAAACCCATAGGTTCCATTAGCCTTCGAGGGCGGACCATTTTAATGGGTCCACCACCCCCGGTGTGGCAGATGTAGGCTCTAAGTTCCATCTTGACCAGGAAATGATCCGTCCATGACAAGGCAGAGGTACTGATTACCTCCGCCCACGGATATACCTGATCCGAACTAAAGACCGCATCGAGTGTATGACCTGCACAATGTGTGGGCCCGTTGACCAATTGGGATAGGCCCATGTTTGTCATGGTCTCCATGAACTCCCGAGCCGCACCTGTTAAGCTGATCTCGAGCGGGATGTTGAAGTCCCCCAAAACCAGAAGTCTGGGGGACTCCAGCAGCAGCTCTGAGACCAGCTGTGTCAGTTGTTTAGTCAGTTTCTCTTCAGGTCATGCATCACTTGTTGATCTGTTTGTGCAGTACTGAATCAAACAGAATTGTATTGTGGAACTCAGCTGTGGACAATAGGAAGGAAAATCCAGTGGGGAGGAAAATCCTTGGAAATTTTAAAAACTTTGACAATTCCAATCTGTGATAAACCTGAGTGTCTGGACTCATAAAAAATGTAATCTGGACTTGTTAGGTGCTATATCAGCACAGGTGGTTCATATTTATCTTCTCATATTTTGCTTGTAGTTTATTAACACCCTTAGATCCTTATCTTAGGTACTGCTATAAAGTCAGTTATCACTTACGTATATATTCATTGACTTACTGCTAACTTTACTTTTATCTTTCTTGAAATTCATGTTGTTAGTTTAAGCTCAGTTTCCCATCCTGCTAAGATCAGTTTGAATACTGTTCCCATCTTCTAAAATATTGGCTACCTCTCCCAGTTTGGTATCATCTGCCAATTTAAGGAGTGTCCTTTCTACTTTTTTGTCCAAGTCATTTTTACAGTTGTTGAATCACACCAGGCACTGGATGGAACCCTGCAACATCCAACTTGTCATTTTTCTCCAGGTTGACAAAGACCTATTTACAAGCACTATAGTGTAATGTTCCATCAATCTGCCACAAATGCACCAAACAGTAGCATTCTCTAGCCCATATTTTACCAGTCTGCCAACAGCTGTATCATTGGAGACCTTGTTAATAGTCTTGCTAAAATCAAGATGTACAACCACAAGCTGAACATGAGTCAGCAGTGTGATGCAGCAGCTAAAAAAGCCAATGCAATTTTAGGCTGCATTAATAGGAGGCGCTCGGGAAGCAAGTGCAAGGCGGTGCTCATGGTTCTCCACCCACCCCGCTCCCTCTCCATTTATCCTTACAACAACCCTGTAAGGAAGATCAGACTTCTGTGACTACAGGTGAGCTTCCAGGAAGCAGGTTGTATCTGTAAAAAGGAAGAGAGAAGCCTTGTTTTATTATCCAGTGAATTTCATGGCAGAATGGGGATTTGAACCCAGCTCTCCTTGATCCTCCTCTGATGTTCTGTGGTGGCTTTGATGTAGCCCAGGGGTGGGGAAGATGTGGTTTCTCCAGGAGTTGTTGGAGTGCAACTCACATCATCCCTTGCTATTGGGAATGCTGGCTAGAGCTGGTTAGAGTTGCTGTCCAACCTCTGGAAGGCTGCATTTTCCCCAGCCTTGACTGCATTCAGTAGGTTTTTATTAACCACCCTAGGAAGAAGTTTGAAGATGTAGAAAAGGGTGGCAAAACACCAGCAAGGAGAATCAAGAAAAGGGGTGGCAGGAGATAAACTAAGTTATAGAAGCGCCAAAAGTCTGTCAGAAGAGAATATCTATTGTATATTTGCAGTTTACTGAGGTGTGGGCAATTCTAGCACTGGTTGCCAAAATGACAAAGTAGAGGCTATTTTGGCTACCACTGGCATCTATTAAAGCTCCTTTTTAATATTTAGGGTGTCTTTTAGGGTGCATCAATAGAAGTATAGTGTCTAGATCAAGGGACGTCATAGTGCTGCTCTGTTCTGCCTTGGTCAGACCTCACCTAGAATACTGTGTCCAGTTCTGGGCACCACAATTCAGAAAGGATATGGACAAATTGGAGCGTGTCCAAAGAAGGGCAACTAAAATGGTGAAAGGTCTGGAAACCATGCCTTATGAGGAGAGACTTAGGGAGCTGGGTATGTTTAGCCTGGAAAAAAGACGGTTAAGAAGCGATATGATAGCCCTGTTTAAGTATTTGAAGGGGTGTCACGTTGAGGATGGAGCAGGCTTGTTTTCTGCTGCTCCAGAGACTAGAACACGGAGCAATGGATGCAAGCTCCAGGAACAGAGATTCCACCTCAACATTAGGAGGAACTTTTTGACAGTAAGAGCTGCTTGGCAGTGAAACACACTCCCTTGGAGCGTGGTGGGGTCCCCTTCCTTGGAGGTCTTTAAACAGAGGCTGGATGGCCATCTGTTGGGGATGCTTTGATCATGATTTCCTGCGTGGCAGGGGGTTGGACTGGATGGCCCTCGTGGTCTCTTCCAACTCTGCAATAATGTTGATGTGACATCCATCCAAGCAGGCTATCACTTGTGGGTATCCAAGGGCTGCAAACCCATCCATTACCTGTGCAAGAAAAAATGAAAAAGCAATTGGAAATGGTTACTTTGAACCAGATGGCAGCCGATTAGTCAAGTTTACACATCTGTATAAATAAAGTTTTAAAAAATCTGGTGTCTACATAAAGTAGCCATCTCAATAAGAAGTCTTCTAAGATGTTTCATCATACAATTGTTTTTATCAAGTCATTAACAATAACACAACTGATGCAAGTACTCACATTTTCACATACTTAGATTCAGTTTAAAAAAGAATTACAACATTACCTTCCTATGATCTCCTAGGTACACAGTTCACTTCAGAAGTAACTTCTCCATTGCAAGCACAACCTCGACGAAGATCTTGCACACCATGGATCATCCAACACCAACAGCTGGCAAGTGGATGCATAAGAGCATTGGTGCTTGAGAAGCCAAATAGCTATAGCGAGGCACTTCTCCACAGGAATAGCTTTCCTCATATTTGTTGTTTTGGGTATCTCAGGTCAGAGCATATCCACAAGTTTCATGAAAAGGAAGCGCAGCATTCTGAAGTACATGATCCACCATTTGTCGGACCAGATGGACATGATGAATTTCTCCCACCAGTCCTTCGTTGTCGGATACACCCACCACCTCCGTAAATGGGGATATGGGCAATACTGAAATAACATAGGAGTATCGATGGTTTCAAAATACATAAAATCAGTACCAAGCTCAGAGGATGTGATAAGTTCTAAATGAAGTAGCAGAATAAAGAGACGGATCATCCTGCATCGGTGCTGATGACATCTTCACCTGTACAACATTGAAAGGGATGTCCTCCACAGTAGAGAGAGAACCACACCAGCGGCAATGTTCGACTCCATTCTGACAGTAATGGCAGATCAGGCACTATTACAAACTAGGTAATCATCACAGACCAATGAAGTTAATCTGTACGGCCCCAGAAATAGCCAATCGCTGCGTCTATGGTGGGAAAGAGCACTGGAAACACATCAGCAGCTTTGTGAAAAAACGAGTAATCACATCCTTGATTGACAGCAAAAAAAAAAAAATAATAATAATCCCAGGATTGTAAAGAAGTGTAAACAAAAAAGTCACGGGATACATTACCTTGGGAAAGGCATCATGTTTCGCTACATACTGCAGTGTAAACAATGATCCCGGGATATCCAGGTAACCATGATAAATCATGTAAACAGCAAGGGACGAACGCAGGATCGGGCAATTCCAGTTCTCCCCGTGATCATTTATGTCATCTAACAGGCACCCAGAGTCCTCATCTCTGGCCATCCAAGGCCTGTGTTTGAGAACTAGATGCTGTCTCAAGCATCCTCTTCTCATAATGTTCCCCCCAGCATCCCTAACTACAAGATTGCTTCATTATCCATTCCAAATACTTTCCTCTAATCAAATCATGCTGAATAGCTGATACATTTCTGGAACCATCCACCCTTTGGAGATGAGGTAATATCTGCCTGCCTTCAGTCTGTTGGCATTTCACTTCTCCAATAAATTTCAAAAAATATTGACTGAGGCTCTGTGGTTACACTTGTTAGTCCTTTGATATAATTCACCTGTCCCTAAATATCTGAATTGATTTTATATAGCTAAGTGCTCCTGTGACATCTCATGACCTATTTTGCAACTCGTCTGTTTTTGTTAGGATGAGCAGAATTTCCTCTGTGCAAGAAGACAGGAAATCAACAGATCCATCTTCTACAATCTGCTAACAAATTGTACATCTTCTCCATACAATACACTCCTATTTTGTTGCTCTTCCTCTTTCTCTAAACAGAGATAAATCTGCTTTATTTTTAATGTTGGTGACAAGCCTGAGTTCAGGCTGAGCTTTAGCTCAGCTAACACTCCCCTGCAGGCTCTGGCTACTGATCTGTCCTTGTCCTTGGTGGTTTATTCCTCCTACTGTTTCTTATACTTGTCCATTTTACAGTTGAGCTTATATATTTTTTTAAAAAAAATTCCTTATGCAGAACAGTTTCTGACCCACTTGATTAACTCAAGGGTTTAACAGAATACAAACTGCCCTGGGGAAATACGGCCATAATGCAATCAGTTCCATCATGAGGGTCCACATGAATGCCATTCTGTCAGAGGAAGGCAATTCATTGGGTTGTCTCAAATATCTCTGAAATAACCTGTAAAATTGCTGGTAACTATAGAGTTCTAATGGAACCAGATTACAAAATCTGACATGGAAAATAGTCTGACAACACAATTGAATAAATAATCTACTCAGATTACCAGATATGTGCCTAACTCTCCATAGGATCAGGGTTTATACAGTGGGCCCTTGGTATCCACTGGGGTTTGGCTCCAAGACTCCCTGTGGATACAAAAATCTATGGATGCTCAAGTCCTATTATATATGACGGTGTAGTAAAATGATGTCCCTCATATAAAATGGCAAAATCAAGGTTTGCTTTTTGGGTTTTTTGGGGTGGTGGTGGTGTTGGAGTATTTTCAAGCCGTGAATGACTGAACCCATGGATACAGAATCCGTGAATATGGAGGGCTGACTCTATATCTGTGGGTTGAACATAACTTGTTACAGTAGTAACAAGTATAATCTTACAAACAAATGATTCTTCTAACCTGAATATGGGGCTAACCAGGGAGGGGAAAGTATGCATAGGGCATGGAATAAACCACATTTTAAAAACACAAGAGGTTTTGTCTTCCTAACATGAGAGAAAGAGTAGAGGCCAGCAGATCATTGGCACCAAGGTATGCTAGAAGTTTATCTGGATAATTCTTTGGCTTGCTCCCAATATAATACACATAGCTGTTGAATCCTAGACCACACTTTGCTGACCCTTCCCTCTTTGCTATTTATTATAATTAATTACATTAGTGTTCTACCCATCCTCATCCAGCCAACATGCAATGAGTTCTTCCATACACTTTCCTTGACAATTGGTTAAAGGAAACTGTGTGTGTGCATGCGTGTGTGTGTACCTTCAAGTCATTTGTTGGTTTATGGTGACCCCATCAATTTCATAAGAGTTTTCTTAGGCAAGAAATACTCAGAGGTAGTTTTGCTAGTTCCTTCCTCTTAAATATACCCCATAGCACCTGGGATTCCATACAGCCTTGAACATTCATGATGCATGTGAGCAATATTACAAGTTTGTGTTTCGGGAAGAGAGAGAATTTCTAGTTAGTTTTAAGTAACATTTTAAAAGAGATGCTGAGTGGAATTCTAGAGGTTTTATGCCATTCGCTTATCAATCCTAAATTCCCTGGCCCCCATTGTAGAATGTAAAGAAGCATGAGAGTAGTTACTCAAGACTGACAGCCCAACAGCAGAGTTCAATGTTGTAAAAACTATACAGAATTCATATACAGTGGGGAAAAGGGCAATCCAGAAGGGTCCCACTTGCATGACCTTGGGGATACAGTGTGCAGCAGGAGGAACACTAGTACATCTGTACCACTGCTGGGGAGACTGGTGCCCTAGGTCGCACATCATCAGGAGGGGATATTTCAAGAAAGCCCTCAATACTAGCTCTCCGTAAATTCTCCAAATCCTCTCTCTGCACTGGAGTCAGATAACAGCCAGAAAGACAATGGCTCCAAGAATTCAGGCTGCCCATCTGCTCTGTTCTTCCAGATTCTTGCCTCCCTAGCGCCAGCTGATGAAATTTTCATGGCTGCAATAAGGTTTCCCATTTCCAATAGGCCCTGCTGCCTTGAAGCCTTCACAGTTGTGCCCTGTTCAGGTTTCTAGGGGTATCTGTTGTAGATGTCAATAAAAAAAGCCATTTGCTGTTGTACAGTGCTCTTAAAGCCCAGGATTTCAAAGTAAGTAACAAATTAAAAGCTTATGGGAGGGTAAAAGCTTGCTTTATAGGCTTTTTGAGTCCTACTCTATGTAAATATGCTACATACCCCTTTAATTCAGTCTCAACTAATATACTCAAGATCAAGAAGAAATCTTGTTCCACTTAAACTTTTAATATTATACATCATATCCCTTCTCAGATGATGACATGCTACAATGTATTAGGTTTTCATAAGCTGTATGTACATAGGCTGCTTCTAGAATATGGAATGGAATACAACTAAGGGAGTAGTTCCAAATCTTGGGTTCCTGGATGTTGTTGGACTGCAACATTCAGAATCCCCCAACTAGATTCAAAGCACTTTTTGTTTAGATGCCTTTTTACTGTTACTTCAAGTCAAGCAATTGCATAGGAAAAGAGAAGACAATAGATGGGATTCCAGTTTCTGATCACTAGAAATCCCTCCTTCCCTTCTCCAGTTTAAGTATTAAACCCGAGACTTTATCTTAGGTGCCCATCAACTCCCTTGTCCTTCAGTTTCTTTAAATGAGACTGAAGGTTCTCTATACAGTGAGAAGAGAAATGCTAGATACTATGAGGGAGCGTCACTGTGCAATATTATATTTACTAATATAAACACCATTAATACCACAGTGCTGCTCATTGTTGGAACCAGTTGCTAACTAAATCCTCTGAAGTTCAATTAACAAGCATCAGGTAATTTAACACTGGGTTCCTAATAATCCCTTTATTTTAAGGGGACTCTGGCTGAAGCTAAGTCCTTGCCAAAGAACCCAATGGAAATACACTGTAGATTCTATTAAATACCAGATGAATTTATGGCCCTCAGTGAAAAGCAGAAAGTAATCTCTTCAAAATACTTTCCAAGAGGCAGCACTTTATATAGACCAGAGTAATTGTATAGAAGAGACTATTGGAGAGTCAGATGTCACTCTGTAGAAAGAGGAATCTCTGCTTAGTCAAATACAATCATGATAGCTGGTTGAGTGGATGCCAGGAATTCAAAGTATATTGCCTCCTCACTGGAACCCTTCTCTTCTTAAGTCCATAGCCCTTCCATGTCAGCATGGGGATCTGCACAGGTTCTTCATGTACATACAAAGGATGAAGCTGGCCATACTATTCATGTGAGGGCAAATTAAATGGGAGCAAATTGTCAATTATTTATTATAGCATGCCTTTCCCCCTACCATGGAATAGGATGCCATTTGAATGTTATGCCCTAGGCATTATATAATTGTGGTCCATCTCTGAGAAAGGTCATTAGAGAATGGAAATATCAAAACCGATTACTAGTTCAGCTATTTTAAAGTTTCCAATAGGATAGTCCTCGCAAGGACTGCACAATACCTTGGTTTTCCATAAGGAAGCATCCGTGAGAAAAGCATACCATCCCAAAGAGAGGTCTTGTAGCCTAGTCTTTTCTCTTATATTGGAAGGTCATAAAATATCACTATGGGGTTTCAGGAAATTCTGTGTTCTTTCTCCATTTGATTGACAGACTACACTCAGCATCCAATTAGCTATGCAGGATAGGTCTTCTTGCATGTGATGGACTGACATACACATAGAAATAGCATTTTCTTAGCCCAAATCCAGTCTGGGCTGGGGGGGAAGGAGAGAAAGAATGAGTTATTGGAAAGTATGTGGTAGCAAACCATAGAATTAATTTCTCTTATCCATACTTTAAACCATATAAGCAATGTTGGATTAAAGGATATTAAGTCCTATGCTAAACAATAGAGTTACCATTTCCTTCTCTCACAAGGGTTATGTCAAGCATAAAAAGGAACAGGCTCTTTTCCCTTATGTTGTTAATGCAGGGTCACACAACACTCTCAAGATGGTTCACTCTGTATAATAATAATCACTTTCTAAAAATATTATCAAAGGCAGAATCAGTATAAAAGCCTCAAAAGATACTGTCTACATACAACACAAAAACAAAACATGCAGCAAGTTTGAACATTAATTTTTAAGATGTGAACCAGTACCAAATTAATTAATAAAAGCAAATGTAAATATGGAGTCTTTAAAGAATGTTTGAAAACAGCACAAAGAAGGATGCCAGAATTTTCCCTGGTAAGGAATTTTGCAGTGTCAGGGCCGCCATTCAAAGGGCTCTGTCTTTGGTGCCCATCAGGTTAATGGACTTTGCCAATAATCCAGAGATCAGACCCTCAGTGGCTGCTCTTAGTGGGCAGGGAAGCTCATATGGGTACAAATAACCTAGTTTTAAGCCATTTAGAGATTTAAAGGTTTTGTTGTTAACTGCCATCAAGTCAACTTTGACTTCTGCCAACCCTATGAATGAGAAACCTCCAAGTCACCATGTCATCAACAGCCCAACTCAGGTGTTCAAATTCAGGGCTGTGGCTTCCTTGTCTGCATCTATCTATCTATCTGCAGTGCAGTCTTCCTCTTTTCCTATTGCTTTCCACCTCAGCAAGCATTTATTGTCTTTTCTAGCAAGTCATGTCTTCTCGTTATATGTCCAAAGTATGATAGCCTCAGTTTAGTCATCTTGACTTCCAGGAAGAGCTCAGGTCTGCTTTGTTCGAGGACCCATGCATTTGTTCTTTTAGCAGTCCATGGTATCTCATAGAATCATAGAGTTGGAAGAGACCACAAAGGCCATCCAGTCCAGCCCCCAGCCATGCAGGAATACACAATCAAATCACTTCCGACAGATGGCCATCCAGCCTCTGCTTAAAAACCTCCAAAGAAGGAGACTCCACCACACTACAAGGCAGTGTATTCTACTTCCGAACAGCTCTTGTGGTCAGGAAGTTCTTCCTAATGTTTAGGTGGAATCTCTTTTCTTGTAGTTTGAACACATTGCTCCATGTCCTAGTCTCTGGGGCAGCAGAAAACAAGCTTGCTCCATCCTCAGGATGACATCCCTTAAAATATTTAAACATGGCTATCATGTCACCTCTTAACCTTCTCTTCTCCAAACTAAACATGCCCAGCTCCCTAAGCTGCTCCTCATAGGGCATGGCTTCCAGACCACCCATCATCCTGGTCGCCCTCCTCTGGACACGTTCCAGCATCTCAATATCCTTCCTGAATTGTGGTGCCCAGACCTGGACACAGTATTCCAGGTGAGGTCTGACCAAAGCAGACTACAGTGGCACTATTACTTCCCTTGATCTAGCCACTATACTCCTATTCATGCAGCCTAGAATTGCATTGGCTTTTTTAGCTGCTGCATCACACTGCTGACTCATGTTCAGCTTGTGGTCCACTAAGACTCCTAGATCCTTTTTGCATGTACTGCCCTCAAGCTATGTGTCACCCCTCCTATATCTGTGCATTTCATTTTTACTGCCTAAGCATAGTATCGTACATTTCTCCCTGTTGAAATTCATTTTGTTAGTATTGGCCCAGCTTTCTAATCTGTCGAGGTCATTTTGGAATCTGTTCCTGTCCTCTGGGGTATTAGCTATCCCTCCTAATTTGGTGTCATCTGCAAACTTGATAAGCATACCCTCATCCAAGTCATTGATAAAGATGCTGAATAGCACTGGGCCCAGGACAGAACCCTGTGGCACCCCACTGGTCACTTCTCTCCAGGATGAAGAAGAGCCATTGGTGACTACCCTTTGGGTTTGGTCAGTCAACTAATTACAAATCCACCTAACAGTTGCATTGTCTAGCCTACAGGTTACTAACTTTTTTGCAAGAATGTCATGGGGGACCTTGTCAAAAGCCTTACTGAAATCAAGCTACACTACATCCACTGCATTCCCTTCATCTATCGAGTTTGTAACTCTATCAGAAAAAGAGATAAGATTAATCCGGCATGACTTGTTTTTGAGAAATCCATGGTGACTTTTTGTGATCACGGCATTCCCTTCTAAGTGGTTACAGACTGTCTATTTAATGATCTGCTCTAGAATCTTCCCTAGTATTAATGCTAGGCTGACTGGGCAGTAATTATTTGGGTCTTATTCCCCCCCCCTTTTTTTAATGGGAACAATATTTGCCCTCTTCCAGTCTGCTGGGACCTCTCCTGTTCTCCAGGAATTCTCAAAAATTATTGACAGTGGTTCTGAGATTACTTCTGCCAGTTCTTTTAATGCCCTTGGATGAAGTTCATCTGGCCCTGGAGACTTTAACTCATTTACACTGGCCAGGTATTCCTGAACTACCTGTTTACCAATTCTGTGCTGTATTTCTCCTACTGCATCATCTGCTCCATCTTCCCCAGGTTGAGCACTGTTCCCCCTTTGGGAGAAGACTGAAGCAAAGAAGGTGTTTCTGCCTTTTCTCTGTCCCCTGTTAGGCTTTCACCATCTTCTCCAAGCAGCGGTCCTACCATTTCCTTGTTCTTCCTTTTGCTATGGACATAACAAAAAAAACAACAACCCTTTTTATCGTTTTTAACCTCTCTAGCAAGCCTGAGCTTCATACGTGCTTTAGGTTTTCTGACTTACCCTCTACATGAGCTGGCTATTTGTTTTAATTCTTCTTTGGTGATTTCCCCCTTTTTCCATTTCTTGTACATGTCCTTTTTAAGTTTTAGCTCAGTTGAGAGTTCTTTTGACATCCATCCTGGTTTCTTTAGACACCTGCCCTTTTTCCTCCTCATTGGAATTGTTTGAAGTTGTGCCTTCAATATCTCACTTTTAAGAAACTCCCATCCTTCATGAACTCCCTTCTTCCCTTCTCTTTTAGTATTCCTGACCATGGGGTCACCCCTAGTAATTCCCTAAGTTTTCTGAAATCAGCTTTCTTAAAGTCTAGAATCCATGTCTGACTATGCTTGGCTTCACCTTTCCTCTGTATCACAAACTCCAGGAGAACATGGTCACTCCTCCTAAGGATCCCACCACTACCACACCATTAACCAGGTCATCCCCATTGGTTAGGATCAGATCTAAAATAGCTGGTCACCTAGTTGCCTCTTACATCTTTTGGACAATGAAATTGTCTGCAAGGCAAGTGAGGAATTTGTTGGACGTTATATTCTTGGCCGAGTTGGACTTCCAACAAATATCAGGATAGTTGAAATCCCCCATTACTAATACATCTCTCCTTCCTGAATGTGTGGTCAACTGTTCCAGGAAGGCATCATTCAAGTCCTCGGTTTGGCTTGGAGGTCTGTAGTAGACCCCTCAGAACAATATCCCTACTGTTTCTCTCTCCCCTTAATTTTTACCCAGATGTTCTCAACCTGGCTCCCAGGATTTAAGTCATGGATCTGTTCACAGGTGTACACACCCTTAACATATAATGCTACTCCACCACCCTTCCTATTTGGTCTATTTTCCTGAAATAGGCTATACCCCTCTATTAGTACATTCCAGTCATGAGACTCATCCCACCAAGTTTCAGTGATGCCTATTATAGCATATTTGCAGAACTTTCCTCCAGTACCACATCTCAGATAAATTGATTCTCTTCCTATCAGCTTTCTTCACTGTCCAGCTTTCACAACCATACATAGAAATGGGAAATATGATGGCATGGACAATCCTGACTTTGGTGTTCAATGATATACACACTTCAGAATCTTGTCTAGTTCCTTCATAGCTGCCCTTCCAAGTCCTAATCTTCTTCTGATTTCTTGACCGCAATCTCCATTTTGATTAATCACTGGACCAAGGTATAGGAAATATTTGACTATCTCAATGTCTTCACTGTCTACTTTAAAGTTATGTAAATCACCTGTGGTCATTATTTTTGTTTTCTTAACATTCAATTGTAAACCTGCCTTTAGACTTTCTTCTTTTACTTTCTTCAGTAGTCATTCCAACTCTTTGCTATTTTCTGCTAGAAGTATGGTGTCATCTACATATCTTAAACTGCTGATGTTCCTTCCTCCAATTTTCACACCTCCTTCCTCAGATTCTAATCCAGCTTTGCATATGATATGTTTAGCATACAAGTTAAATAAATATGATGATAAAATGCAGCCTTGCCTGACCCCCTTTTCAATTGGAAACCATTCTGTTTCTCTATATTCTGTTCTAATATTGGCCTCTTGTCCTGAGTATATGCATTATGCATTAGGTTATGCATTAGGATAATCAAATGTTGTAGTACACCCATTTCATTAAGAGTGAGCCATAGTTTTTCACGATGTACACAATCAAAGACTTTGCCATAATCTATAAAGTACAGTCTGGTTTTCCTCTGAAATTCTTTGGTGTGCTCCATTATCCAATATATGTTTGCAATATGATCCCTCATGCCTCTTCCTCTTCTGAACCCAACTTGGACATCTGGCATTTCTCACTCCATAAAAGTCTTTGTTGTAGAATTTTGAACATCACTTTGCTTGCATGGAAAATTAATGCAATGGGCCTGTGCTTACTGTAATCCACAATTTCCCCTTTCTTGGGGATCAGAATGTATATTGATAATTTCCAATCTGTGGCCCATTGTTTTGTTTTCCATATTTGCTGTTACATTTTAGAGACTTCTGAGCTAGTGCCCATGGCTCGCTGATGCTTCTCCATGGGGCTTCATGTGAGAAGAGGCATTTCCCCAGTTCGGAAACGAGTTTCAACTGGTGAAATTCTCTCTGGGACAAAGAGAGAATGAAGCATTACCCACACAGTGCCTGGAAACCCCAATTCCTGCATCGACCATGAAATTTAGCTAGTTGAGTGTGATTGTAGTGGGGGGAGACGAAGGCTACCAGCAAGCTCACACAACAAAACCAAGTCTGAAGACAATTAAGCCAGCCAATATGCTTTCTTTAAATCACTTGTACTTTCAATATCTGGAACTTATTTACTATAATTGATTCTTTGATTCTTCAGTGATAATTTTACCAAAACTCCAGAAGAATAAGCAATCTTGTTGGATATATTTGAATTTGTGGGATCCTGGAGGGAAGAGTTAGATTTACAAGAACAGAAACAGATGAAGTTTTACAGGAAATGGGGTGAACACTGAGAGCTTAAGAAAGATGAAGCTGAAGCAGTGGAAGATCAATCTAAAAATGCAGCCTCTGAGATCAGTGATAATGGGGCTGACCGCAGAGAGAAGTATTTGAGAAAACCTGCTGGGGTGGAAGGACTTAACATTGGATGGAAGAATGGGGAACTGGAAAAGCCTATGGAAAGCAATGTCTTTGATAGTGGAGAAGGGAGAATGAGCTTGGAGACTGGAAGAACCATAAAAGGGGAGAAAGACAATGGGGGGCTGTCTGCACAGGGAGAAGACAGGGAAAGAGACACTGTATAGTGTTTAAGATTAACGAGACAATATATGCATCTCAGGGTTCTTTGCTTTGGGGAAATTATGTTCCTCTTGTACAATGGTTGAAATTCCAAAGAATGCCTCATGTTCAGAATAAAAAGTTGTAATTGTAAAGAGTAAAGGCTGGGTTTTATTGGATTTTGAAATAATACGCATGGTATTTGATTTTTGAGGTTTGATCTGCTAAAGAGACATTAGTATATAAGACTGCTTCATGATGGTATTAATGCAAAGAGAGGGTTTTAAGATTGTGATAAGTTAGGGCAATACATATGAAAGGAGTTTAAGGTTTCTAAAATATAAAAATGGTAGACACTTTTGTTGTAACTGTGGAAAATTAAAAATGTTATGTTTGTAAGGCCATATATCAGGAAGAGATTAGGAGAAAGACTGTCTATTAGAATTGGAATAATTATTTGATTAAAAATGATAAACTTAGAGATTATTAACTAATTATTTCTGGCCTTCGTAGAAATTAAGAATATATTTTAATGTGTTTAGATTGTGTTTATTAGGTGGATCTTACAGAGAGAAGGAGAGTTTGGATAGATTTGAGGAGTACAAATGGATTATATGTTTATAACTGATGAAAAGAAGAAGGAAAGTCACTTTTATCTTTTTCTGACTGCTGTTTTCTTGGCTATCAAACTTTCTTTTTCTTTTTCTTTTTTATTTTTTTGTATACAATTAAAAACATATTTGCTGACAGATTGTAGTAAGAATTTGAGTGGATTCTGTCTATATTGCTTGAAACAGCTGTACTGATATGTCATCTGTTCCTGGTGATTTATTTCTCACAAGTGCTTTGAGCACAGCTTTTACTTAACTTTCTAAAGTTGTGGGTGCATCTTCAAATGCTTCTATCTTGGATGAATATGTCATCTTTTTATCTCTTTTATACAGTTTTTCATCAGTGTATTGTTTCCACTGGCTTATTATTTCTTCTTCATCATGCAGTGTTTCCCCCTGCTGGTTGTAGAGCATCCCAACTCTTGGTTTAAATTTCCCTTTGATTCTTGGATCTTCTGGAAGAGGTCTCTTGTTCTACCTTTTTTGTTGCCATCTTCTGTTTCTCTGCATTGATTGTTATAGTGGCTCACTTTGTCCCTGCACACAATCATTGAACAGTTGCATTCAGGGCTCTGACCCTATTGCTGCCCTCTTTTACTTTTGCTTCTCATCTGTCCCTAACTGCTTGAAGAGTTTCAACTGGCATCCATTGAGGCTTTCTTTCTTTTTGGCTTCAGGTAGTATCTTTTTGCATTCTTCCCTTACAAAAAGTTAAGTAAAAGCTGTGCTCAAAGCACTTGCTTCTTTAAGCTTCAGGAGAGGGGGAGGTGGCAAGGACACATGCAGCTCACTGCTGCTGCCCCCCTCTCTTGAAGCATCCTCAAGCTTCAGGAGAGGGGAAGGTGGTGCCAGCAAGGATGCATAGAGCTTGCCACCACTGCTCACCATGTCCCTGAAGAAGCTGCTTGCTGTTGCCTGCAATTGGAGCATGGCAAGCAGCTTCCTCAGGACTTGGGAGATTTTCAGATGCCTCTTTCAGCCTCTTGCTGCGCAAGCAGCCTCCGGTGCAGTAATGAGGCTGCTGCGCAGCAAGGGGTCCATTTCGGACGACACCATTTCTCTCTCGGCGTCATCCGTGACTGTTGCGGCTAGCATTGGAGGCAGCCACACTGTTTTTTACTCACGGACAACTATATATTTCAGAGGAAGGAACTGGCAAAACTATCTCTGGGTATTCCTTGCCTAAGAATACTATAAAATTGACAGGTGACATAATGGCACATGCACGCGCGTGCACACAATGCTGTTTTTCTTGGTGTGTGAGGGAAATCACTGCAGCTTCATCTGTATGTGGCACAGGCTTCAGTTACACGACAGTTTTTATTGCGGTAATTTGCGCTGTATCGCTGTTCCGCACCAGTACTGCATCGTTCACATGATTTATTGCTTAATTGATCTATCGGTTTAGTTTTCTGCTGTTTTCCGCTTTGATATTCACACACAGACTGAGGCAGGGGCGTGGCCTCCCAAGCACATCCTCTGCATTACTAATGGGTTTTTGTGCCCCCCTCCTTCTGAAAGAGGCGACTTTGTGCTGCAATGCATGTAAACAATTAGGAATCTTGGCGAATTCTTCACGGTTTTTTTTTTCATCGTGTAACCAAGCCCTTAGTTGTTTATAGAGGCAGGTCTGGGCAGGACATGGCTGGTGCTTAACAGAGTTCATTACTGCCTATTCATAGGATCACTTCATGGCCAAGGAGCCATGTAGTCTGAACTCGGCTTTCTGCCACACTGAGCAGGCCATAAACCTGTGGCTGGGAAGAATCTGCTCAGATATTACTATGATCTGAATTCTTAGGCTAAAATAAAGTCACACAGTCAGAGCAAATAAACCTTGCATTTTAGCGCAATCACTTCTCACTCAGGTTCTAACTTAAAGAGTCTGGATTTCATCAGTGCTTTTCATGTTTACCCTAACAAAGGTCTACAGATACAACCCAGGCTAGGTATGTGTTTCTTTTCCTCCCCACCCCCGTATGTTTTCTAGCTATTGTAAAAATAGCAGCCAAATCATGTAAAGGTAATAGGACACAGATGAAACTGATGAAGTGGCCTTATGTTCACAAAAAGGTCATGCTGCAATACATTTGTTAGACTTTACAGCACTGTAACATTCTGTGTTGTTTCTCTCCAGTAAAACACCCTTATGTTTCTACTAATTAAAATAAATTCTGATGGAAATAAAGAGAGAGCTGAGGGAATAGAAATACTTCTGACTGTCAAATTAAGGGTGGATCCATACTGCAAAATTACAGTGGTCTTTCCACTTTTAACTGCCATGGCTCCATCCTATAGAATCCTGAGATTTGTGGTTTAATAGAATCCTCTGTTAGAGAGATTTTATCCATCCCTCTAAACTACAAAACCAGAGCTCTCTAAGTAGAAAATTCTAAGTGCCTCTTCAAATTACAAATTCCTAGATTTCATTGGATGAAGCCATGACAGTTAAAGTGGCATTGAAGTGCTATAATTACATCTGGCTTTTCTTCGCAAACGAAGATTCAGGAAGGACTCATCCCACGCTTTCTGCAAGCGCGCTGATGACTGAAAAGGCCAATCCGAGATAAACAAGTCCAGTTGCAGAAAGCACAGCAGAAGGTCTCCTTGCAAATGTGTAGAGAAGTCGCTGGAGGCTGCAATATTTGTTGCTGTAGTCCTTGATTTAAAAATAAATAAATCCAAATGACATTTCTGTTTCCCTGGACTAATTTCTAGAAGTTCCCAGAATCAGCTGCAACATTTTACTCCCACCCTTAAGTGCATTTCTTTTTCCTTTCAAGACATTTTGGAACAAAAAGTTTCTTCTTCCCTTCTGTTCTTTCCTTAAAAAAAAGGGAGTTATGGCGCCATAGTGTATCAATTAAATGACACTTTTGCACTACAACACTATAAATCAAAGAAAATATTGTGAAAAATTCAGAGAGGACAAGATTTGTCCTTCAGACTGTAGAATCACCTCATCAAGCCTTTCTCTGATTTTAAAAAAATATTTGGAAGAGCCCAAATCTCTACAAACAGCATCAAATAAGGATGGAACAAGTGGATATGGAGGAAACAACAACCAGTGAAAACTAAGGACCTATACTGTAAGAATTAAATGCTTTAAACCAATTGGAATTGCTCTTTCTTTCAATGAGAAAGCAACATTCTGTCGTGTAATGGTCCATTGGCAGAGCTTTTAGGAATAAATATGTATCTAGCTTACCATATTGTAATACTGGACATTCAGACAGACCTGGTTTTATTTATTATTTATGGTGGCTAACACGAGTAGCACAAGTTTTGCTTTAGTGCTAATATCCAAATCTTTATTTATGGAAAATATTTGTCTTTTCTTTACATTAGATTCACTGTAGCATACTGAATCCATTTCAAAATAGTATGATATACTTGGAGGCAGCCAAGGCCAAGTTATAAAAGGCTGCTAACAGCTCTGCTCATGAGCCAGAACTGGTCTAGTAAAATGATGGGGCCTTTTGCAGGGGTTAGTTGTACTTGGCAGAGTATAGTTGGCAGAATATACTTGGTAGAGTACAGCTCATGGCCACCCACTAAATTTGCAAAATTATCATCTTTGATCTCACCTTTACTAATTGCTATGTCCATTCATTTCTCCCTTAAATGTAATTCACTGTTTTCACAGGCAGGCTGTACCCTGAAGCCCAGTTCATTCATCTAGCAAGAACCAGCTAAGATTCTCCAGACCTGTCAGGATCAGCCCCTGACATTGCCTGTTCCTGCCATTTTTTGTGTTGTTCTGTAACCTTGCTGTAACCTTGTAGTTATGTTTTCATTTCTCTGTACTGGTTAACAAGTGCTTTGTAGCAACTGTGGGAAAGGCAAGTATAATGGTCACTGTGGAATAGTGAGATAAGCCCTGAAGCTGCACAGGTTGCCTGAGAAAAAAAGGATGTACAATTGTCTGGGGAAAAGGGAACAGGGGATGATGGATAACCAATAGCTTTGTAGCCTGCCAGATTTCAAAATGCTTTTAGTATACTGTCTGCCCTCTGAGTTTCAATTCTGAGCAACAACCTTGTATGATATGCTTCTTGGATTTTCTGTTTAACTCTGAAACTGCCGGTCCCTGCATTTGGGAATGCAAGTACATGACAAGACCAGACAAATCTATGTTGACAACACAATGCTGGTGGAGCCATCATGTCATGTTTGAGTGTGTGTGTGTCTTCTCCTGCAGCTCCCTCAAATGTCACCATTTCCTTTAAACTACTGCATCCTGTCATGGAGGATCTAGCAGTAATACAGACCATACTACTGCTGTATGATCCACTGCCTGGCCATAATATCAGAATAATTAAAAGTAAAAGGCAACTCTTGAATAACAAGATTATTTATTTAAGGAATATAGAAAATGAGAGCAAGTACTGTGTAGTGGCCCTATCTTTCCATGGTGGTGGGATTGTGTGCTCCCGTGAGGCAAGAGGCTATGCTAATGGCAGGAGTGTTGCTAAAAGGGTCTTCCATGTCAGACAGGCTTTTGCTGTGGAGCCAGTCTAAATGTGCCAAACGGCTACTGGGCAGCAGTGTCACGTGGGGAGTGACACTGGCGGAGGGTCTCTAGAGACCAGAGTAGTGGCACCATAGCTACCGCTTGTCAGTACTGTGCATAGGAAAGCACGTTAACCCCTCCTCCCTTTAAATATCTTTTACCATGTAAAACCTATTATGAGACAATCTAAAATGAAACAAGAGAGAGTGCTAGAAGATGAAACTCCCAGGTTAGATGGCACTCAACAAGCTACTAGGGTACAGCAGAGGACAACTAGGAGTCATGCTATGGCTAATGACACAAGTGAACTCAAGCCAAAAGGATGTTCAGTGGTTGACATGATCAGAGGTGAAAGAGAAGTCGGAAGCTGTACAACACATATTATAGGAACATGGAATGTGAGAAGAAGCTAGAAATTGTAAAACAAAAAATGGAATGTGTAAAGTTTGCAGTACTTGAAGTGAGTGAGCTAAAATTGACAGGAATTGAACATTCTGAGTCAGATTATTACACAGTGTTTTATGCAGAATATGAACATTTAAGAGGAAATGGGGTGCCAATAATAGTGAGGAGAAATGTAGCAAAAGCAGTCAAAAGGTATAATGCAAGGTCTGAGCTAATAATATCATTAAGACTTCACAGAAAACCCACCAATATAACCATAATCCAAGATTATGATCCAACCACAGGGGCAGAAGAGGAAGAAATTAAAAGATTCTATGCAGGAGCCCAGGAGGAAATTGGGTACACACCAAAACACGACTTGTTATTAATCATAGATGATTGGAATGCAAAAACAGGAAACAGGGAAGAATCAAAGATTGTAGGAAATGAAACAGAAGACTATCTGAATTCTGTGAGGCCAACAGTTTGTTCATTGCAAACACATTTTTCAAGCAACCCAAGAAGTGACTGTATACATAGACATCACCTGATGGCCAACACAGAAATCAATTAGACTACATAATTGGAAGCAGAAGATGGAGAAGCTCCATTCTCTCTGCTAATACAAGACCAGGAGCAGATTGTGGCAAAGAGTATTAACTGTTAATATCAAAAATTAGAGTAAAGCTAAAGAAGAACAGTAAACCAACTATTGCACCAAAATACAACCTGAAAAACATCCCCATAAAATTTAAAGATAATGTAAAAAATAGATTTGCACTATTAAACCTAATTGACCAGGAGCCAGAAGAACTCTGGACTGCAGCCAGGGAAACTGTGAGGGAAGAATGCAAAAAGACACTATCTGCAGCCAAAAAGGAAGAGAAACCTCAATGGATGCCAGATGAAACTCTTCAAGCAGTTAAGGACAGACGAGAAGCCAAAGTAAAAGGGGACAGAAATAGGGTCAGAACCCTTAATGCAACTGTTCAACTATTTGTGTATAGGGACAAAGAGAACTACTATAATAATCTATGGGGGGGGGGAAACAGGTGACAACAACAAAAAAATGAAGAACAAGAAACCTCTTCAACAAGAGCTCAGAAATCAAAAGAAATTTAAACCAAAAGTGAGGAAGCTATACAACCAGCAAGGGAACACACTACATTACTGAGTACAAATAAAAATACAATGGAAACAATACATGGAAAAATTATATAAAAGAGATGAAAAAATGACAGAATTATTCAAGGAAGACCATTTGAAGATGAACCTACAATTTTAGAAAGTGAAGTGGAAGCTGCACTCAGAGCACTTGGGATAAATAAATCATCAGGAACAGATGGCATAACAACAGAGCTGCTTCAAGCTACAGAAACAGAATCTACTCTAGTTCTAACTAAAATCTGCCAACAAGTATGGAAACCAAGACAATGGCCCACAGGTTGGAAATACTCAATATACATTCCAGTTCCCAAGAAAGTGGACTTGCAGTAACTATAGGATCACTGCGTTAATTTCACATGCAAGGAAAGTGATGCTCAAATTTCTACATATACAGACTTTTTACTGTATATGAAGTGGAAAATGCCAGCTGTCCAAGTACGGTTCAGGACAGGAAGAGGCATTAGGGATCACACTGCAAACATACTTTGGATAATGGAGCACACCAAATAATTTCAAAAGAAAACAGCCTGTGCTTTATAGATTATAACAAAGCCTTTGTGTAGGAAGGTAATGAGTCTAAAAATAAAATTGCAGGATCTAGTCCTTTAAAAACAACAAGAATTATCTCCTTTTTAAAAAGGTAAACTCATTCAGTCACATTTGACTTCACGCTTTATGCAGAGTGCGATTAAGAAGAAGACTTAAGCTCTATTATCATTTGAAAGTGTATTCAGAGATCTGGGATCCCCCAGTTAAATTAGACTCATTACAAAACAAAGGAGTCAGTTTAAAATGCAAAACAAAGTTTACTGAAGGTATATCAGTCTCAATCTACATACTAAAACAAACTTAAGAAAAGGTCCCTAAACTGACTAAGAATGGGTAGGAAAGACTCACCAGCCTTGGCTGGGTTCCGATGCATCATGGCATGGTTACAAGAAAGCTTAGGATGCCTCCATTCTCAGAGAGAATCAGATTCAGAAGAAGACAAGTTACACAAAAGCAATAAAATTCAAATTAGGTCATGTGTCCAATCACTCAGCACTTCTAGTTGGCTAGAAGTGCCCAGTGAAGTAAAAGAAGGGAATTTTGGGAGAACCAAATGCATGCGGGGAAAAACCCTAGACTTATCTAAGATTGTGAATGAGGTACACAAGATTGCTTTTACATTACAATGATTATTTCCCCATATACAACACTTTGATTGCGTCAATCATGAAAAACTATGGATTGCTCTTAAAGAAATGGGTGTTTCACAACATTTGATTGTCCTGATGTATAATCTGGACTCAGGACAAGAGACTATTGTCAGGAAAGAATACAGAGAAATGCAATTGGCAAGGGAATCAGGCAAGGCTGCACTTTGTCACCCTATCTGTTTAACTTGTATGCTGAACATATCTCTTTGTCAATCTTGGCATCTGAGGAGATGATGCTTCCCAGGTAGGTGAATTTCTGAACGTACTTGAGCACAGATTTGCTGATGGCAATGTGGGGATGGTGGTGTTCATCCTGTGGTGCAGGCTGGTAAAGAACTTCTGTTTTCTTCAGGTTGACTTCCAGCCCAAACAGCTCTGCAGCTGTTGCGAAGCAGGATGTTAGGCGCTGCAGAGCTGCTTCTGTGTGGGTAACAAGGGCAGCAGCAGCAGCGAAGAGCAGCTCATGGACTAGATAGTTTAGAGTCTTAGTGTGAGCCCTCAGACGGTTTAAGTTAAACAAGCTACCATCAGTATGGTAACGTATATAGATGCCGTCATCTTCTTCAAGCTCTGCCGTAGCCCTTTGGAGCATCATGCTGAAGAAGATTGTAAATAAAGTTGGTGCAAGAACACAACCTTGCTTCAGTCCATTAATTATTAGAAAGGGCTCTGAAAGAGCATCACCATATCTAACTTGATCGTGCTGGCCCTCATGTAGCAAGATTGATCACAGATTAGGAAAGGCATATAGCGCATTTGGAAGACTTCACAAAAGAGTCTGGAGTAATAAACACCTGAGGCAAAGCACAAAAATCAGTGTGTATAGAGCCATTGTACTGTCTATTCTCCTTTATAGGTCTGAAACAAGGGTCACCTATCGCCACCACCTACGACTCCTCGAACGCTTTCATCAGTGCTGTATACGCACAATCCTAAATATACACTGGACTGACTATGTGATGAATGTTGCTGTCCTTGAGCAAGCAGGGATCACCAGCATTGAGGCCATGATATTGAGAACACAGCTGCACTGGGCAGGGCACATTTCTAGGATGGAGGACCATCGCCTCCCAAAAATAGTACTCTATGGTGAACTTGCCACGGGTCAGCGTAAGAGGGGTGCTCCAAAAAAACGATACAAGGACTCCCTGAAACAACATCTTAGGCTCGGCCAAACTGATCATCAACAATGGTTCGCCCTGGCCTCACACCGGGAGGCATGGAGACGCACTATCCACAATGCTGCAGCCTTATTTGAGAACTCACGCCGAACAAGTCTTGAAGAGAAACGACAATGCAGAAAGAATCACAACCCAGAAACATCACCCAAGGAGACCTTCTGCTGTGCTTTCTGCAACCGGACTTGCTTATCTTGGATTGCCTTTTTAGTCATTAGCGTGCTTGCAGAAAGCGCGGGATGAGTCCTTCCTGAATCTTCATTTGCAAAGAAAAGCCAGAGAGAGAGAGTAAACATATCATACATAAAGCAGGATTAGAGTCTGAGGAAGGAGGCATGAAAACTGTAGGAAGGAATGTCAACAATTTAAGATATGCAGATGATACCATGCTTCTAGTGGAAAATAGCAAAGACTTGGAACAGTTACTCGAAAAAAGTCAGGGAAGAAAGTGCAAAGGCAGGTTTACAGCTGAACATTAAGAAAACAAAAGTAATGATCACAGATTATTTACATAACTTTAAAGTAGGTGATGAAGAAATTGAAATAGTTCAAGGTTTTCTGTACCTTGGCTCAGTCATAAATTGGAATGGAGTCAAGAAATCAGAAAAAGACTAGGATGTGGAAAGGCAGCTATGAAGGAACTAGACAAGATCCTGAAGTGTAAGGATATATTAATTAATACTAAAGTTAGGATTGTCCATGCCATTGTAGTTCCAGTTTCTATGTATGAGTGTGGAAGCTGAAAAGTGAAGAAAGCTGGTTGGAAGAGCATCAACTTATTTGAAATGTGATGCTGGAGAAGAGTTCTACGGCTATTGTGGACTGCTAAAAAGACAACTCAATAGGTCCTAAAGCAAATCAAGCCTGAACTCTCCATAGAAGCCAAGATGACTAAACTGAGACTGTTGTACTTTGGGCATATGAGAAGACATGACTCACTAGAAAGGATAATAATGGTAGAAGACAGTAGGAAAAGAGGAAGACTACATTGCAGATGGATAGATTCTATCAAGGAAGCCACATCTCTGAGTCTGCAAGACCTGAGCAGGGCTATTGATGACAGGGTGACTTGGAGGTCTCTCATTCATAGGGTTGCCATAAATTGAGTTGACTTGAGGGTTTTCAAATGTTGCATATTCCATATTTTTTCCCACTTGGATTTGTCTATTACAGTTGCTACATCTGTTTCCCAAACATCTTTAAGATAATCTTGTACTTCTTCATTATCCATTAACATTTTATATATTTTACTTGTAATACCTTTTATATTAATTTTCTCATGAGTAGCTTTTATAATCAATTTCTCAAATTTTGTATTTTTTCTACAACTTCCCTCCTTTAACCATTTTTTTGTCCATCGTTCTAACTGTATCAGTTTAAACCATGTGAATCCTTGCTCTTTTAATATTTTTTCCATATAATTCTTATTTTTCATTGTCCCCATCCATTCCTTCAACCTTATTATTTCTTGTCCTCCTAACTTTGCTTCCACTTCATTTCTTAAATTTGCTGGGAAACCCTCCAACACTAATACCTTCATCTTTTCTAATTACATTAGCTAATATTTCTATTACCATAGCAAATATTATTGGGGAAAGTGGGCAACCTTGTCTTGTTCCCCTAGTTAAATTTATTTGTTCTGTCTTACCATCATTTACTATTACTATAGCTTTATTTTTTTTATATTGTTGGTCAATCACGGTCAGGGATGCTTTGATCGTGTATTCCTGCATGGCAGGGGGTTGGACTGGATGGCCCTCGTGGTCTCTTCGAACTCTACAATTCTATGAGTCTATGAGGGCAGTTAACAATGCCTTGTGTAGTAGATAGTATCAGATTCTGCAGAGATCTGGTTTCAAATGCATTTTTATCTATAAAGCTACTTACCTGTTATTATTTATCACCCTAGCAATCACAAGATTGTTCTAAAGACAGAATGGAGGGAAATTATGTATACTATTTTAAAGTTTTTGGGGGAAGTACAATACAAATGTGGCAATCAATGCATTTTTAAAAGTCAGACCTATGAGGAAAATAAACCTAAAACATAACATGCTCATCAAACTACTCAAACAATTCTGATTTAGTTAGCAATTAAAAATACTATATCTGAGCAAGATAATTACTTGCCAGCATTCTTAAAATCACACTACTGAAAAACAAATAAGTGTGTCTTGCAGAAATTTGGCATGCTGGTCTGCACTTGGCATTGCTTGTATTCTTGTCCAGCAGAGAAATCTGAAAGGTAACTACAAGCATAAGATAACAAAACCTCTGCTCTTTCTTCCAAAGTCTTTTTATGCCTGCCCCACCTCATCCTCATTTCCTCCTCATCCACTGTCTACCTGGATGTTTCTTTCTAGCATCATCAGCATTGGGAGGATGGAGGGATGAAGAAACATAGACTTTTGCTGTCAGATTGCAGCAGAAATCCTCAGCAAACAATAGCTGCTCTACTCTCACCAATCCTACTGTAGCTGTGTGTCTCTGCCTGCAATAGGTATGGTAAACAACAGCTGCCTCCAGAATGCCTTACTGAGCATGCATGATCAGCAGAACGGGGGGGGGGGGAGAGGAGAGCATATAAGTGTGTTTACCACACCACCACCCCGCATGTTAAAAAAAAGCATCACAGATCTATAAGTCTGGCCAGCAAAATGGAAATCATAAGAAAAAAGTGGAGACTGAAGAAAGAAAACCCCATCCCTAGACATACTTTGGAAGCAGTCTTCAAGTAGTCTCTAGAAGAATCAAAAAGTTTTTGTTTACTTGTACAAGACATACCTGCCTTGTTTGTTTCATTTCATACATGCACATGGCTAGTTCAGAATAAAAGTTTGCTGAAACATATTGAAGTGCTTTTATTGTGTGTGTGGTGTAGGAAGCCATCCCTATTCTTTCCATTTTATTTTTGCTAATGGTACCAAATTTTCTGTTATGCAGTAATGCCCAGGAACACATCCATGAATTGAGGTATACCTACACAATTGTTTTCATTGAGATAGCCTCTACTTGACTCATAATAATCCACCAGCTAGGTCAGACACTAAGAGCTGTTACTTTAAGTAGGGTGGGTAAACTGCAGTCTTCTGAATGTTGGACAAATATTTGTGTGTGACATCAACACCATTTCACAAATATAGGCTACATATATCATTTGATGGGTTCTGCCTGAATATTTATGTTAACCACCTCTTTGTCTCATTCCTGGATAGTAAGCATTTCTACATAAATAAGATGCCTATTCTGTGTTCAGTGTAAGGACTGAGTCACACTTCACATATTCCTGTCCAAGGAATATTCCTGTGATTGATTCCTTTGCCTACATACCGGAGCCCTGGTGGCGCAGTGGTTAAATGCCAGTACTGCAAGTCACCACGTTGCAAGTTCGATTCCAGCGGGCTTCAAGGTTCACTCAGCCTTCCATCCTTTCGTAGGTCGGTAAAATGAGTACCCAGCTTGTGGGGGCAATTAGCTAACACACATTGGAAACTGTTTAATGCAGTGTAGATGTGTAAATAGCTATTGCTTAAAACAATTTGTAAGCCGCTCTGATAGCCTTGTGGCTGAAGAGCAGGGTATAAATAACTAAATAATAATAATAATAATAATAATCTTTACAAATGCAGTGTATAAAAATGGGATGGATCTACCAACCCATGAATTCTCATTGAGGCATCTGAATTCAGAAACAAATCCCACTTAATTCAATGGCCTTTATTCGCTAGCAAAAATGCTTTAGAATTCATTGTAAAGCCCCGTTGCAGAAATGCTCATAGGGAAGCTATTCACACACATAATGCAGTCTAATTCTATTTTTTCATAGGTAATCACCAGACATGAGGACCACTCACAGAGTTTTAAATGTTCACTTTTCTGTATTGTAGAAAAGTCAGCATAGTCATTGGCCATGCTGCCTAGAGGAGTTAGTGAGCTGTAATCCAAAACTCTAACTGTTCCAAGTTCTGCTACTCATACAGATGTGTTTCAGGAACTGCAGTTAAAAATGACTCAACTCTTATTCTGGCAGTGAGATACTAATCACAATCAGTGTTCCCTCTTCAGTACGAAGGGGAGGGGTCCCAAATCTTTTCCTATCACTTCATTTGCAAGTAAAAGTTCAGGCAATTCAATAAGTATTGAGTCAGCATGCTAATTATAATATTGCTCTTCATTCGTAATAAAAGCACTATGAAATTTAAGCAGCACTCATCTTGCATCCAATTTATTATAACCCTAGGGCACAGTTTTTCAGCTAGGCTGGCGTAGAGAAGTCTGCAAAGCATTAACACTCCCTTCTGGCTTCCAGGAAACACTTCTAGAATTGTGAGCTTGTACTGCTATCCTAAAACAAAGCGAAAAGATATTTCTTTCTCTTGGTTTACACACTTTTCTTATTCTGTGGGGTGGGGCCCTTATTCTGCTATGGTAACAGGCAATAAACACACTTAATTTCTATCAGACTTCCATTGCATGGGATAGACGCTTTTGATTTAGAGACACTGGAATATTCCCTTAAGATAATATGGGTCCATGGTCTAACTCAGGGGTGGGAATTGTGCAGCCCTCTAGCTGCTGTTGAACCAGAAAGCCTAGCACACTTAGCTAGGGCATTCAATGGTGAGGAATGGCAGGAGCTGCAGTCAAACAACATCTGGAGGGCCCTACGATCCCCATATCTAGTCTGCCACCATTCAACTCAGAGCACGGCCTCTCTCTGGCTTTTCTTTGCAAACGAAGATTCAGGAAGGCCTCATCCCGCGCTTTCTGCAAGCGCGCTGATGACTAAAAAGGCCAATCCGAGATAAACAAGTCCAGTTGTAAAAAGCACAGCAGAAGGTCTCCTTGGGTGATGTTTTTGGGTTGTGATTCTTTCTGCGTTGTCGTTTCTCTTCAAGACTTGTTTGTCGTGAGTTCTCAAATAAGGCTGCAACATTGTGGATAGTGCATCTCCATGCCTCCCGGTGTGAGGCCAGGGCGGACCACTGTTGGTGATCAATTTGGCCGAGCCTGAGATGTTGTTTCAGGGAGTCTTTGTATCACTTTTTTGGAGCGCCCCTCTTACGCTGACCTGTGGCGAGTTCACCGTAGAGTAGTATTTTTGGGAGGCGATGGTCCTCCATCCTAGAAATGTGCCCTGCCCAGCGCAGCTGTGTTCTCAATATCATGGCCTCAATGCTGGTGATCCCTGCTTGCTCAAGGACAGCAACATTCATCACATAGTCAGTCCAGTGTATATTTAGGATTGTGCTTAGACAGCGCTGATGAAAGCGCTCGAGGAGTCGTAGGTGGTGGCGATAGGTGACCCATGTTTCAGATCCATAGAGGAGGATAGACAGTACGATGGCTCTATACACACTGATTTTTGTGCTTTGCCTCAGGTGTTTATTGCTCCAGACTCTTTTGTGAAGTCTTCCAAATGCACTATATGCCTTTGCTAATCTGTGATCGATCTCTTTGTCAATCTTGGCATCTGAGGAGATGATGCTTCCCAGGTAGGTGAACTGGTGAACGGACTTGAGCACAGATTTGCTGACGGCAATGTGGGGATGGTGGTGTTCGTCCTGTGGTGCAGGCTGGTAAAGAACTTCTGTTTTCTTCAGGTTGACTTCTATATACTTCTATATACGTTACCGTACTGATGGTAGCTTGTTTAACTTAAGCCGTCTGAGGGCTCACACTAAGACTCTAAACTATCTAGTCCGTGAGCTGCTCTTCGCCGATGATGCTGCCCTTGTTACCCACACAGAAGCAGCTCTGCAGCGCCTAACATCCTGCTTTGCAACAGCTGCAGAGCTGTTTGGGCCAGAGCATGGCCACACACAACATATTTAATGCAAAGCTTGGAAACATTACTTTTTGGAACTATAACCCCGAGATCCCTCTGCCAGCAAGAAGGATTCTGGGAACTATAGTCCAAAACAACTTTCCCAAACTCTGAATTAAATATATAGTGTGCAGCTGATACTCACTTTATTTCTTGTTTCCACTTAAATAATGTGGGGGGCCCAATCCGGATCGGGACCACTGCTTATGAGAATGAGAACCTTTACTTCCCAGGCAGCCCGCCCTTAAAATTGATCCCACATGAGGATTCTATTGACACTAATGTTCCCCCCCACATTTTCCTATTTTTCACCACCCTGCAGAGGAGGATTTAAAAAAAATGGAAGAAGGTGTCATCCTTACCTGTATGTGGTGATCCCAGTCCAGATTACCAATTTAAAATAAGAATGAACATAAGGCTCTTCTCCGTGCAAAGTATTTTACACGTTCAGTCTTAGGTCCTGTCTATACGAGGAGTAAATAATACGTACACATTAAAAAAGGCAGGCATTCGCAATGATGCAAACAGCCTACATGGGTAAAACTTTCCCCCTAAACTCCGAATGACCCCTAGCCAGCTGGCTGCTGCCAACGATCTACTGGGGATTTTAAATTTCCTGCCGCATATATATAGCTTCCTATGGTGCGCACGGTCGTTCTTTCATCTTTACAACATAAAAAAAGAAAACAAGTTAAAATTGCCATTTCATGGACTTACTGGACCCTCGCTTAGCTGGAAACCAACATGGTGGCCTCTGCTGATTCCCACTCTTTCCTAGCCCCACCCACTCTACTCGTCCAGCTAATCAGATCCCCCTGCTTGTGCGTATCTGTGCGAATGGGAGTGTTCAAATGATCGCACATTCACATGTCGTACGGAGCTTTTTAAAAAATCTGTACGAAGCCCTGGACATGGCGGACACAGGCTTCGCAGTGGATCTGGCTGCCCCGCTTCCGAATGACATGAATTTGTGCATACGTCCATATTGTTTGTATTGCTTTGACCATATAGACAGGACATGAGATATACTACATATGGGGCTGGAACTGAAAGATAGTTACAGAATGAAGGCTGGAGTCAGTACTGATCATGGTACTAATTCTACAGTCCTTTCCACATTTATTTAGATTATAATCCCATTGGATTTGGCAGTGTATAGGTCCCAGGAAACATGAACTGGTCTGAAGTACATACCTTGTTCATGCAGAGATATGTCAGTTTTAAGGAAGAAGCTCAGGAGTATACAGAAAGATGTACTTCCCATTTTGAAATAAAATATTTACACAAACCCGGGAGGTTTTAGAGGGTCTGGGTTGCGGGGAGGTGCTTCATTTAAAATACTATAATTTTAAGATGTTCAAGGAAACAATGTTTATAATAAATGAGGAAAATGTAAGTTTAAAATGCTGCCACACTGCCCAGGACGCACTTGATCCCTTCTGATCTTGGATGTTAAGCAGGGTCAGGCAGGGTAAGTACTTGCTTGAGAGATTACCAGTGAATACTAGGTGATGTAGGCTTTCATTAATATGTCCCAAGGCTGCTGAAGCTATGAGGGTTTGATTCCAGTTAGTGACTGGATGGGAGACACTTGGGTAGGGATGTAAATCTTTGACTATTTCATCTTCATATGAATCATTTTCATAGTTTTCTCCCCACTGATGGAGAAAACAAGTATGTCTGTGCATTTTTTCACCTGGAATTTCCATGTCCCAAAGTTAATTATTATACATTGAAAGACATGTTGGTTTTTTTGTAAAAAAAAAAGGGGGGATTTTAGGCAAATCTCCCCCCCCCCAAAAAAAAACCCAGCTAAAAGGATATTACATTTGAGGCTTATTTGAAAAGGGAGAGGCAGGATATTCAGGTAGGGAGAAGGTGTAATAGAGTGAGGGTCGTCAGAGACTGGGGGAAGATCTGAACAGGGTTTTGGGAGCTGTGAATGAGGAAAGAGTTCAGGGACTTCTTGTTTAACCCATGTTGTTATGTAAAAAATCTTTCCTTGTTTATTTTCTGCAACTGGGTCTGACTGTTCCATTTAAGAATTGATAAGGAGACTGGTCACGCTTACCACTTTGAACCTGATGATCAGCACAGCCACCTGTCCATAATAGGGACCACCTTCAGGCCAGAGTACCAGATCCGAGGCGGGGGAGAATCTTTTTTTAAAATATTTTTTATTCCACAATTAAAAAAGAAAAAACAAATACTCACACATACTGAGATATACAAATAAGCAGACAAACCAATATATACACTATGGTCTTGTCTATATGAGAGGGGGAAATACGAGGCACTCACAAATGGTGCAACCTGTCTAAATGGTCAAAAAAGCCCCCCAACTCTGTATGACCCCCTAGCCAAGATGGTGGTCATGAGTGATTTACTCATGATTTTAAATCTGCTGCCACCAAAAAATTTTTAAAAAGTTTCCCGTGGTGCGCACAAGCGATAGTTTGTATTTACAAAAAAAAAAAAAAAAAAAGGAAAAGAAAAAAAGAGTATAAGATCACCGTGTTATTGATTTATCGGACCCCTGCTTAGCTGAAAATTCAACAGGGTGGCTGCAGGCACTTTCTCTGTTGCTGGCCCCATCCCCATGCTCATCTAGCCAATCAGATTATGCTGCATCTTTGTATCTGTGCGAATGTGAGGGTCCAAACGATCGCATGTTTGTATGTCATATGGAGCTTTTTAAAAAATCTGGATGAAGCCCCGGATGCAATGCACACTGACTTTGCTGTGGATCTGGCTGCCCCTCTTCCGAATGACATGTATTTATGTGCCATATGTTCACATCCCATTCGTATTATTTTGACTGTATAGCCATACCTATATTTCTAAATAACCAAACTTTCCATCATGCCTTCCAATTTAAACTCACCATAAATCCATCTTCCTTTCTTAAATTCTTGTTCCCTTCTAACCTTCTTCTACCTTCCTTCCCTACCCTTTAACACTCATCCCTTTCCTTATCTTCACATCCTCTTCTTACTATTCCAACCATACAGTCTTCCTCCCAATCAAGATTGCCTTCAAATTTTTTTGACTGTCTTAATATAACATTAAAGCGTCACTCAACCGTAATATATGTAGTATTATATTATACAGTCTCTCTGGCTTTTCTTCACAAATGAAGGTTCAGGAAGGACTCATCCCGCGCTTTCTGCAAGCGTGCTGATGACTAAAAAGGTCAATCCGAGATAAACAAGTCCGGTTGCAGAAAGCACAGCAGAAGGTCTCCTTGGGTGATGTTTCCAGGTTGCGATTCTTTCTGTGTTGTCATTTCTCTTCAAGACTTGTTCAGCATGAGTTCTCAAATAAGGCTGCAGCATTGTGGATAGTGCATCTCCATGCCTCCCGATGTGAGGCCAGGGCGAACCATTGTTGATGATCAATTTTGCTGAGCCTGAGATGTTGTTTCAGGGAGTCCTTGTATCACTTTTTTGGAGCGCCCCTCTTATGCTGACCTGTGGCGAGTTCACCGTAGAGTACTATTTTTGGGAGGCGATGGTCCTCCATCCTAAAAACGTGCCCTGCCCAGCACAGCTGTGTTCTCAATATCTTGGCCTCAATGCTGGTGATCCCTGCTTGCTCAAGGACAACAACATTCATCACATAGTCAGTCCAGTGTATATTTAGGATTGTGCGTAAACAGCGCTGGTGGAAGTGTTCAAAGAGTCGTAAGTGGTGGCGATAGGTGACCCATGTTTCAGACCCATAAAGGAGAACAGACAGTACAATGGCTCTATACACACTGATTTTTGTGCTTTGCCTCAGGTGTTTGTTACTCCAGACTCTTTTGTGAAGTCTTCCAAATGCACTATATGCCTTTGATAATCTGTGATCAATCTCTTTGGCAATCTTGGCATCTGAGGAGATGATGCTTCCCAGGTAGGTGAACTGCTGAACAGACTTAAGCACAGAGTTGCCGATGGCAATGTGGGGATGATGGGGTTCGTCCTGTGGTGCAGGCTGGTAAAGAACTTCGGTTTTCTTAATGTTGACTTCCAATTTTATATATAATTCTTTAGTATTAATACTATTCTAACTTTGAAGCTTTCTCCAGGTAACAGTTGATGATATTATGCTTAATAATAACTTATTATTGTAATTAATATTATCGTAAATACATATTCTTATCCCTTAAATCAAAACCTTGTTTCTACATTTTTCATCCCTATCACTGCTATAGCTCCCCATTTTCCCTCCAGATATTCTATTAGTGGATTCCAGTCTTTGTTGAAATCTTCTAAAGTTTTGTCTTTAAACAAGGCGGTTAATTTGTTAATGGGGGTGGGGATCTTGAGGGTAAAGAGGTAAGGTGAATGACAGGATCCCAGGGGCTGGAACTGCAGGGCCAGCCTGAAGAGGAGTTTCATCACAGTAGTGTTTCCAGAAATATTGCACATGCTTTTTATATGTGCAAAATTGTGCCGAAACATGGTCTTTGCACATTTCTGGAAACAGTGGTTTTGTTTGAAACCTATGGCTTTTCTGTCTAGACAATACGTCTTTGCAAAACAGTCAGCTTCCAGATACACATGTGGGGCTTTGTGCAACTTTTGTAGGATTTTTTTTCTTTAAAAAAAAAGGGATACGTGCATTAAAAACCCATGTGTGTTTCTGAAAACTACTTTTTTCTTGTGCATAAAAATGTATTTTCATACAAAAAACCCCATGAATTTTCACACATAAAGTACTTTCCAGAACACATGTTGTTTTGGCAAACATCATGTTTCTTGAGCAAAAAAACACCAGTTTTGCAGAAAAACCCACATGTGCAGGGCTTTTTGAGCAAAAGAGAAAAGTTTTTGACATTAAAAAACAAGTTTCACACACACAAAAAACCCACAATATTTTCAGAAACACATGTGGGGTTTGTCCAAATACATATATATTTATTGCAAAACCCACCTTTTTTGCAATAAAAAAAACCCCCACATGTATTATTGTACAGGATAATTTCCTGAACTGCTTTTGGATGTGTGATTGCAGGATGAAAATTGTGCAAAATCCTCAGTTCCATATTGTTCTTCTGAACTAGATTTCCTGAATATTGGGAGGAAACCTATTTTTCAGCTGGGAAACAAATAACAGTGATGCTTTTACTATTCCTGTACTTGAGAACTTGAAATATATGCCTTGAGCTCTATGCAGCAAAAACAGGTAAGGTAGAAAGATACTATTAAACAGCAGTAAGAAATATTGGACTGGCCAGATGTTTTACCCCACAGCTGTCATTGGACTGGCACTGTATGAACTGTAGTCCAAAACATCTGGAGAGACAGAGATACCCCATCCTTGAAACAAAAGAAAGAAAGAAGGAAAGAAAGAAAGAGGACTTAACATTGGTTCTATATGCCAACTCTTTGCTTTTTCCTTTTTCTTTCCTTACTTCATTCTCAAATTAGTGTTGAGGGGAGAAGGCAATACATCGCTCTTAGTTGTGACGGTTCTATGCTATCAGTGACAATGCTAACTGGGATAGTCTAGGAGATGTAATGCAAAAATGGAACTTTTTGACACTCTGAGCATGCCTCTGAATACTAGTTGCTGAATGGAAGAAGGTGATGGTTCTCATTTCCTGTTTGTAGGTTTCCCATAGACATCTGGTGGGCTCTGGATGTGATTATGGGAGACAGGATTTTGGAACAGACAGGCCTTTTGTATGATTTGGCAGAGCTCAAATGAGCTCTGTGATGTAGCTGGGGGTTAAAGCAGGTAGCCACAAGTTCAGCAGATAGAATGGCAGCAGAAGTAGCAGTATGTATGTACTGAAGTGGCTGCAAGAGGTATTCAGCAGCTGGATACACTTGGAATTTTCTACAGGGCTTATGTATAAGACAAAGGAGATTTTCAGACTACACTGTTATAGTGTTACTATTCCATTTTAATTGCTCTGGCTTCCTGCTGTGGAATTCTGGGGTTTGTAGTTTAGTGAGGCCTAAGAGCTCTCTGGCTGAGAGTTGTAAATGCCCCTCCCTAAACTGCAAATCCCAGGATTCAACAGGAGGCAGCCATAACAAATAAAGTGGAATAGTAACACTATAACAGTGCTGTCTGAAAATCTAGAAAATGTGTATTTGTAAGGTATTAGGAAATATGTTTTCATATGTTGTTGCATACAACTCCCATCAACCTCAGCCAACTTGGCTGATTGTGAGGGATGATGGGAACTGTCATTCAGTGACACATGACAAGCCTATCCCTAACACACATTCTGGGTAAGGATAAGGGATAAATATTTTCAGTTCACATTCTAATGTGAATCTAATTTTTCAAACCATTATGAAATATTTGCAATAATGTTTGCCAGTCAAATAAATGTGTAACAGAAATCCACATGATAGAGAAAGTGCACACAAAAATAGGTAGATTAGTTAAAATAAGATTTAAAGTTTAATATATTAGGAAAATTTCTTGCAAAAATAATTCTGTGAGGCAAAACTTCATACAAAACTGCATGTATTAGGAAAAATATTTATAAATGTTCATTCAAACCTTAAGAAAACCTCAAATTCATGTCAAATACAACTTAATATTGAAAGAACTCTCCAAAATAGGGACAAACTGAATTTAAAGATTAGAAACATGAGAAACTAAAATAAATCAAAACTGATAGATTTTTCCATTCCCAGCAACAGAAGCAGCGTTGCCCTCTACAAAGGTTTATGCTATTCACAAATTGCTTGAGGTTGGATGACCAATGTGTAAGGAATGAAGATGTTGCTTTGTAGGTACTTGTATGTAATTCAGCTGCCCCCACAGTAGTCTAAATTGCATGGGTTGATCCAAAGTCTGGAAATATTATTTCAGATTAAGCAGCCCAGAAGCCAGCAGCCACACTGGCTGGGGATTCTGGGAGCTATCATCCAAAAGGGTCACATTTCCACACTGTGGTTGATCTGTGTGAGAGCTGCTCGTGGGTGGTCTTGCCTTGGGGCAGGAAACTGAGCACTTTCCAATTGAGTGAAGCAAAGAATAAAATCACCCACTCCAGTCCCAGGAAGGATCATCATAATACATCAAGCTCTCTGCCCAATCCAAGGCAAGATTATAAACATCTCGATCCCTTCCCCTCCAACATGGATTAACCTACATAATCCTGACCAGAAATGTGCGTGTATATATGTGTGTGTGTGCATGCCGCAGACAGAGAGCAGAAGTGGCAATACACAGTCCCTTCTATATTTCCTGCATTGTTTTCAAAGAGTGAGCTGATTGCTGCTGGGGTGAGCAGTGATGGAGGGCAACCTGAGAAGGAAACTGTTTTCTATGCTGCCGAAACATTTCAATAAAACCAATCACTACAGAGTGACAGATAGTTAAAATGCGGGGAAATGATCAAGGAAGAGATACACTGTGGCTCTCTCCCTCTCCTCTCCTCTCTCTAACACACACACACCTCTGCCCATGGAAGCTATTTGTAAGCAATCCTGGGCATCTAGGGAATGAGGCGCTGAATACCAAAATGTGTGCACACACGTGCACACACATACACATACACAAACAGTGTGGCTACAGAGTCAAATATAGACTGCAAGGAAGGGAAACAATAGGAAGGCATTGGGTTACACTGCTGCAGGCTGCTTGTGTTGGTGGTGAGCCTAGGTGGAATGGGGGGAAAGCAGGAGGGAGGGAGCAGAGTTGGTGGGTGTTTGAGAGAACATTTGCTTCACTTCATAAAGTCCAACTTGGCACTGACTTTAGCCCTTTGTGTGTTTGCTCCAGACTGTCCTGGAGTGAATGCCAATTTATGAGACATTAATTTGAGCTGGCAGCTGAGTAGGGTTTGTAGTCTCTCTCCAGCTGGTTTCCGCTGTCCATCTCCCCCCCCCTCCACCTGCATTGCAATGACATGCACTCCCCAATTCTCATTAGGGATTAGAATAGGGCATGGAAAATGTTTCACCAAGTTTCTGATCAGCATTTTTCTCTTTGCATTGGGGAATGACTCTGGAGGCGGAAGTATGCCATCATATGATCTCATTCCTGCATCTGTGTGGTGCCACCAATGTGCTGCTGCCTCCAAGGACCTGGTGAGCCAACAGAAGAAAGGAAAGCAGCACCAGATGATTTTATAAGGTAATTTTTGTATCCCTGGGGATTAGCAGTGGGAAAGGGGTGCTTGCCAAGAAAGCATCCAGTGGTGTAGTGGAACCAGGACTCCCAGGATTTAAGAGCCAAAATGCTGGGATGAGCCCAGACAATGATGTCATTTGTCACCCTCTCAGGCTTCGCTCTTCCCTCTGAGCTTGGCTGTGAGCTATGTGGCATTTAGGGGAAAACTGATTCTCCCAGTAACAATATGTTGCTGTGAGATATCCCCCTTGTTATGCAAGGTATTATATATATGGGGTGACTTGGTCCTCAATGGTAGTTAAGACCCATCAGTTTTACAAAAGACCTGGTCCTGTTAAGGATTCTCTGGCTTTTCTTCGCAAATGAAGATTCAGGAAGGACTCATCCTGCGCTTTCTGCAAGCGCGCTGATGACTAAAAAGGCCAATCCGAGATAAACAAGTCCGGTTGCAAAAAGCACAGCAGAAGGCTGCTAAAAATGGTTTGTTGATATAGATTAATACAGCTTTCTGCATTTTGAAAACTCCTTTAAGGGATGGTTAATAGGCCTGTCGAGTCACCTGCATTTCACCATTTATTTGCTGGTACACCACTGGAGGCAGCAGATGGAAGAAAGATGTAGAGACGCATCCCTTGCATCCTTTCCTAGGCTTAGTTCCTTCCACTGCAAGATGTTATTGATTGACATATATATTTGCATTCATTGTGTTCTTATGGCTGCGGGCACAAGGAGCTTCTCAGTTTTGATCCACGAACCAATTAGTTCAAGAAGCTTCTTGGGGATGCCTGATAGTAGGCAAATCAAGACATGAAACAGTTATACTTTCTACTCTAGTTCTGTAAGTTTAAAATAGAGCTACACTAAGACCAAGGAAAGGGAAAAAAGACAAAAGAGGTTGAGAAAAGGCCTTTCATCAAGTAGGATTGCTGTGGTACCCAGTCTGTCTTCACCTCACTCTTATTAGGCTAAGTACATTTTCTAATTCATAGGGGAGATCAAACTGAAAAAGAGAGACTGTGAAGAGCTTACATGAGACCCCCTGGTATGTTTTGCTACTTCTGTTCTTTTTCTGTCTATGGGGCTAAATCTGGGCCAGGGGGTTGTTCTGAAATGAGTCATCAAAAGCTGAACTTACCTTCAGGGGGAGAATCCTCCAAATTCTTCTGATTTTCACATTCTGATGTATGAACTTCAGGCATTCCAGACCAGAGTTTGGGGAGGTACATAATGGAGAAAACTCTCACCTTACCACCTTTAAACAAGGCAGAGAAAAGCCATTCAGTTTGCCACACTGAAACGGTACCCGGCATTCTTATTTCCTCTTATCTCCGTAACTGTATAAAATTGCCATTGTAGCCAAGGCATTGTGTGACACTTTTCTTCTCCACAGCCATCTCATCTCCTACTTGAGGATGTTTTACTAATACAATCTGTTCTTTAGCCCCATTGTACCAATCAGCTGAAAGACAATTCTTTAAGAGGTTTGTGGTATGCTAGCTAAATGGGGAATATTACAGGGATCTTTTGCTGAGTAGGAAGAAGTACAGTATTTCTGCCTTCTCTGACAGGCATAGAACCCAAGATTTACAAGCTGTCAGCCCAATGCTTGACAGTGTGAATGGCTGGCAGACAGATGCCTCCGAGAGGTTTACAAATAGGTTATGATGGTGATAGCCAGCAGCCTCTGAAAACAGAAGCTGTACTTTTGGCTATCACAGATAGTAGTGATGGACAAATCTCCTATTCTTGCCTCCATCTCATATTTTCCTTAAAAAAAATTTACATGCTAGCTGGCCATCTTTCAACACAGAACCTAGGAAAAGTAACATTTTTGGACCACAGCTTATCAAATGTTCATGCTCACTGGTGCATTATAAAAGTTGTAGTCACTCCAAAAGATAACTTTTCCCAAGCTCTGCTCCAGTGGCAATGAGTTCTACAGACTGGTTGCACGTTGATGCAGTTTTTGGTTTGTGACAAACCAGCTTTCAGCAAAGACCTGGAAGAGGGAAGTCCTCTGGCTGGCTGTACCACTCACGATTTTATAAAGCTTCCACCGCTTTTATTAAGGGCGGGGGTGGGGAGAGGGGAATAGACCCTCCAAGTCTGGGAAAATCAAGGTGGCAGCAATGACGGAGACATCTTCCCAGTTCAAGGCGAGCCCTGCATTCGAATCCCACCCAGGAGGGGGTGCAATCGCCATGCCAAAGCTGGGGATTTTTATTTTACACGTTACGTTCTGATGATGATTTTTGGTTGGGGACCCTTTCAAAGCGCGCGGAGGAGGGAGAGGCACTCCTGGCCTGGCGGAGAGGGAGGCGGCGGCGGCGGAGGAGGAGGCGCCAATCCTGCTCCGGGTTCATGGCAAGGCGTCTGTGCGCCTCTCCCGCTCGCCCCCTCCCGCGCCTCCCTCCCCTCCCCTCCCCGAGCCTGGGCTGCCAAGGCGTCGCAGGTGAGAGGTGAGCCGGGCGGCGGGGCCAGGTCGGAGGCGAGGCGGTGGGCGCTGTGGGGCGGGGGCCGGGGGGCTGCCTGGCTCCCTCCTCGCGCGGCAGTGGGGAGGCGGAATGTCCCAGGGAGGGAGCGGGGATGTGTAGCCACACGCAGCCGCTGGCAGCCGGCCTGAGCATGCACGGCAACGGCGGGAGCAGCACCACCAGCAGCACCAGCAGCAGCGGGGAGGCTCTGGTGGGCAGCTTGGCCGCGGCGCCCCCCGAACCCTCCCGCGCCCGGGCAAGGGAAGGCATGGCAGCGGCAGCGGCGGCAGACCCCCTCCGCCGGTCCCCGCGCTAGTCTCCGGGCGGGCGGGCGGGCGGGCAGGCGCGCCCCGGGGGAGAGAAAGGAACCGCTGCCGCCCCCGCTGCGGTCGCCGAGGTGAGGGAGACGAGGCGGGGTGGGTGGCTGGGGGTAGGTGGGGGGTCTTTTCCGAGGGAGGAGGAGGAGGAGGGTGTGCGCGCGTGGGTGTTGCGCTGCTGGTTGGGAAGGAGGGGAGCCCGGCGGTGGCCCAGGCGAGGGCTGGGGGTGGGGGGCAGCTGGGGGAGAAGGAGGGCAGTGGGCCACCGCGGGGGTTGCAGAAATGGGAGGGAAGCCGGAGCAGGAGGGAGGACCCAAGGAGAGCACGCGGAGGAGGAGGAGGAGGAGGAGGGCCGGCCTGCCTGCCTGCCTGCCGGAGGGGGGGGGAGCAAGGGAGGCAGCCGACGGGGATGCGCCCTCCTGAGGCAACCGAGGAGGAGGAGGCGAGCCCCCGGGGATTCTCGGGCCGACGGAGAGGGCTGGGTAGCCCGCGGCCCTTCCGAGCCAGTGTGGTGTGTGTGGAGATGGGTGGTGAGGCTTGGATGGGCGAGTGCGCGCCAAAGCCTCTCGGTCCCTGGACGGGCGTCGAAGTCCGGGCTCCGTTCGGGGAGGGGTCGCCTGGCGCGGAGGGTGTGAGGCGGCCGGGCGGGCGCACGTGGGGCTGCGCGGGGCGGCGGGGCGGGGCGGCTCCTTCGCCCGGCCGTGGGAGGCACCGAAGGCTAGCTAGCGATCTTCCCAGCCGCCGGGGTAGAGGGGTCAGGACCCCTCGGTGAGCCTCCTCAGCTAAGAACAGCCGGGCGAGCATAGGGGGCGGCGGAGGGGAGAGAGAGAAGCGTAGGCCCAAGGAGGCCTTTATTGGACCACCCTCTCCTCAGCCCAGGAGCTCGTATAAAGCCGTTCTCTTTTATAATCCCCAGCCCAATTAAGACAGATGCTGCTAAGGGGCATTTTCTATGTTACTCTCTCCCCCCCTTTTGGGGGGGGGGCTACTGAACTTGTTTCTCCCATTTGGTGGAGTCAGAACAAAAGCAGGTCTTACTACCACATGTACCATCCACAGGGAACAGGAACTGCTCACATGGCAGGGGGCATGGGTGAGGTAGTCCTTTGCCACCTGCCCCAGTTGGAAAAGTCACCTTTGGGATTCCAGCTGCCAGAATTCCCCAGCAGCCGGTTTGGCCAGTGGCAATGCTGGTGGGGAGATTATCAGAATTGTTGTTCCCCCCACCAAAAAAAAAATCAACTTCCCCAAACTCTGCCTGGTTGGTTGGTTAAAACACTTGAGTTGTATACCTGGAAGTAGAGCGTGTGAAATGACCAAGGTGGCTCTAGCCAGAATTGGGGGTTGCCCATTATTCCTCACAGCTTTGGGACTTGACCAGGAGGCCTTTTCTGCTGCAGTTGAGTACTGCATGTTTCCCTAAGGAAAGTGGGTGTAATACGCATGACATTAGAGATGCAGATGGGAGGTTGTTCAGTAATGGCGTAACTGCACAACATTTTGGAGAAGGGGGAAGACTAGCTTGAACATTTTGAGATAAGCAGGGCTTGGAAAAGTTACTGTTTTGGCTACAACCCCCAGAATCCTCCCCCTGCTAGTTGGGGTTTTTAGTTCAAAATTAATTTCCCCAACTTGTGCCTATAGATTCCTACCCTACTGAACAGATAGGTGCAGTCCAGCCACATGTCTGTATTTGCTTCTGTAGATGGTCAGTCTAATAAGTCCACATTTCTAGCTGCCCCTGTACATAGTACAAATCGACTCCTGTATCCACAGGACGTTCTAAGGCGCCTTGTGGATACCTGAAACCATGGATACTAGGGAATCCTATTATTTTTGATGAGATGAATACCAGAGGTTGACCATAGAAGCACATTGGAGGACCTAAAAATGCCTGGAGAGAACATATTTTTTGGATGTGGATAAGTGAAACTGGATACTGAAACCATGGGTACAGGGGTCCACCTATGTTTGCAAACCAGACCAGTGCGCTAAGAGCCACAGATCCCCTTGACACAGCACATCTTAAACCAGTGCTGGCCCTGTCATTAAACAGAGGAGCTGGCTGCCTCCGCCAGCAGATTTTGGCAGTCATGAAAGGAAAGCAAATTGTTAGTTGTTTAATTTGTTATGTGATCCTCAGGGATGAAGGAGAGGTGCTTGTGGGATTTGCTGCCTCACCTGCCTAAATAACTTGCCTTGCTTTGGATACTATGCATCTTGGCTTGAGGGGGTGGGTGCCATTAGCTGCTTCACCACAGGTAACAAAATACCTTGGGCATGCCCTGTCCTAAACCTATCTATCTTATTGATCCTGCAGTATAATAAAGAATCCCATCTTGATGCAGCAATTCTTGTTATTCAGTCTGTGGACTATGCAGTAATGAACAATAATCCTATCCATTTTTAGCATAGTTATGCTGGGTCCCATCACTGCCAGCTGATTGGACAATAGGTGTCATGGACTTGCGTGCACACACACACACACCCATTATACAACAATTAACTCTCCATTCATCAAGTCAAAATAGTGTTTGTGCTTGCGGAATGACTAGATGCACTTGGGATTGCCCTTATGCAGTCCTTGAGAAAGTGCAACTCTAGTGCAACAGTTTTTTACACTAGTATAATGTCTCAACAGGATTTTGGCTGTAGACCTCATCCTACTTTGAGCTCTTCCTTTTTGTCTTCTGATGAATTGCGATCCAGTTAATCTAAGGAAGCCATTCAGTTATGAATAAATATGTTAACTCGGAATCCCATTTTCCAAGCCAATAACTCCTTCCTGTGGCCAAATAGCCCTTCTCCTATTAATAAAAGAAATACATTGATCTATTATAAGGGATCCTTCAGCATGCATCTAAGTGTAGAAACTATTGCAAGTACATTTTTTTTGCGGGGGGGGGGAGCCAATTAGATTTTTAAAATCATAATTGCTTTCAGATGCCCCAGGCTTCCTCTGCCCTGGAGACTTTATTGGGAATGGAAAGGAGAAATGACCTTTTCAATGACATGCAGTATTCAGCTGAGATCCTAACAGCTCAGGAGGAATTGGCTGCCAACTGTTCATCCTTAATCCATAAATTATTTTATAAGATTCACAGGAATCACTTTGCCCTTCCCTGATATGCAGCAGCTGTTCAGCAGCACAAAGCAACACAACACAATACTTTAGGGTAGGAAGTGAAAGAGAATCTTCTAGCCAATTGGAATTACAATGGGATTTTAGGGAAGGAGTAGAGCATTGTTACCCACAGATGAACTTGAGCAGAATTCTATATAGACTAATAAAAACAACAGCTTTTAATCATCAGGCAAAATTAGAATCTTTACTTGAAAGCTCTTCTCTGGACTCTACAAAAAGAGGCTGGACAGCTACCTGGTATGGAGAACTTGCACTGAGTAGGGGGTGGACTTGATGGCCCATGAGGCCCCTTCCAGCTATGATTATGTGATTCTACATCCTTGAAAAGGAATAGATTTGACACCAGCTTTGTTCAACCTAGTGCCTTCCAGCTGTGCTCTGTGGGGGCTCATGGGAACTGAACTCCAAGATGTGGAGGGCACCAGGCTGGGAAAGTTGTTTTACATTAAAAAGCCCCCCCCCCAAAAAAAGTTACTGTTTTTGATTACAGCTTCCAGAATCCCCCAGCCAGCATGGGAGTTATAATCCACAAAAATGTCTTTCCCCAGGCCCTATAAAAAAGTAATACATGGATGCAGCCAATATGCATGCTGACTGGGGGGGGGGGGGGGTGAGAGGGACTTGTAGTCCAAAAAAGTAACGTTTCCAAGCTCTGCTTAAATTTTGTGTCACTGGAATTGACAGTTTTACAAAAATGTCATCTCTTGTGTTTATGTTACTATCTCTTCATATTGGTTGTCACCTTATGATCTTCATATTTAAACCAGTGACATTATTATGGCATCCCTCAAAGAATCTTGGGAATTTTTATTGGAGGGTGAAGATTCTGTTATGAGGGAATCAGAGCTGGTCCAAAACATTTTGGTGCTTGAAGTGAAGGACAAGCTGCTGCCTTCCCTATTCCATATTCAAAAGCTTGCCAGATTGGCAATAGAATCTAACCAGCACTGATGTTAGCACAATGGCCTCCATAGCAACTGATGGCACAAAGTTGGCATAGGGGGTCTCAGGAAAGGCTGTGTGACTAACTCTGTCCGCTCTTTGTCCCTCAGCATCTGCTAACTTATAAGGCTGCCTTCTTTTGCCTCATAGTGGGGACACACCCTAGAGGGAATAACTGTAGACTAGTATGTCTGTTTTATAGATGAACATATAGGTATATTCTGGCATTTCAAGAGAGTAAAAATGTGACAGCTGAATGTATGTTATTTTCTGTCCAAAAATTTAAGGCAACTCCTATGCATGTCTTGCTCTAATTCAGCCATATTATCTAGATCTCTTTCTCTTGCATGGCTGGGAGATATAAAAAAAACATACTACTAATTACAAACTTAATTTTAATTTTGGTTGTATTTATAAACTCATTGTGCTTAGTCCTACATGAGGAGGATTGTGAGTAAAGTCTCAGCTCTCAGAATAGTTAGGCTTAAAAATAATTCTATTAAGAATAGAAGTACCCTAGCTTTTTGCTTACTAATGGTCTGTTATGACTAAAACAGTTTGCATTGTTTCATTTTTTGGAGCTGGAATTCAGAAAAATTAGCATACCACAAACATCTATATAAATCAAACAAAAGGTGCCTGCCTACAATTCCAGTGTGGTGTAATGATGAAGAGTGTTGGACAAGGGCTTGGGAAACCCAGGTCGGAGTCCCCATTGAGCCATGAAACTTATTGGTCCAGTAACCTATCTCACAGAGTTGTTGTGAGGATAATGTAGAGAAGAAGAGAGCCATGTATGCTGCCTTAGGTAACTGAAGGAAATGTGGAGTGTAAGTGTAGCTGCTTTGCTTTCCATGGTGGGGGGAAAGTGGGATATGAATGAAATAAACAAATAACTAATAAACACTCTTTCCAGAAGAAGGTGGCATTGAACTGGGTGCTTTCTCTCAGCCCACCTCTAAGGATTACTGTGATGATTGTGTGGATTAGCTGTGTATGCTGCTTGGAGTTATTTAGAGGAAGAGAATGGGCCAAAGCTGAGTAGTGGAGCACATGCAGTCAATACAGAAAGTCTCCAACTGTTGGGGAATATTTCTCTCTGGGATCCTGAAGAAATGCTGCTGATCTAAGTAGATCATATGGGCCATAGAAACAAGAGCTAGAAAAATTGTTTTGGATTACTTTTCTAAGTTTTGATATAGACTTACAGTTGGTTTAAAATGTTCATGATGATAGGACACACAAATGTGATTGGGGGGAAAGTCTAGCAAGAAACTGTAATACTGCTTCAGGAGGTTACATAGAAGATGCTCTGCAGAAGACACAAAGCAATAGGAAGAGATACAACTACATTTCAGTGTTGTTTTAACTTGAGTTTCCAATGCCTACCCTGCAGAGTACTCCTGATGGCTGAGTATATCTTTTCAGAGGTAGCCTACGGTGATATGATTCCAGCCAAGAGTGATATGATTCCAGTGGTAAAAGGGGTAAAAATGGTCTCATGAGCAGTGCATACTGCTTTTTGAGTGCACGAGAGATGACAGTTCTAGTACCTTTAACCTCTAGATTAAGGGTGTACATATGGCCATTCAGATGTTATACTGCAGTTCCCTTCTGCCCTAGCAGACATAGCCAATGGCAAGTGTTGACAGGAGCTGCAGTCAAACAGCATCTGGAAATCCAACCCAGAAACTTTTGAAGAAGAGTGGGATGTGAGAGCCAGAAATACCTTTTGGTTTGGTGTTTGTTCTTTTAAACATGTTAATTCACAGTAATAATCCTGCTGGCAATTTGAAGTCCTATGATAGTGCTGCAGAGGTGCCTACGAAGTATTGGTCTGACTTTGCCTTCATGTTCTTGTAGGTAACTGTCTCGTTGGGGCCACACTGACCATGCTCAGGAGCTTCTGTCTTCAGCTCATGTCCTTGCTTTGGATCCTGGTGGCCCATCACCATTTTACCCAAGGTGAGGATTAGTGAAATATTTGCTTGAGTGCACGAAGTCTTATAGCAAGAAAGAGAGCAATGACTCATGTGCCATGATACATGCAGGAGCCTCTCATGAACTCTCGGTGAATGATTAGTCTTGTTTCAGAAAGAGTTCCCCATTCTTCAGGTACCAAATAAACAAATCATTAAGCATACCTGTATGCAGGGATGGATTAAGACATGCCAAGGCTTTAAACTATGTCAAGTTTAAGAGACCCCATAATATTAACCCCCCCTTCTAACAGTTATTTAAAATTTTTAATTTTGGGAGCATCTGCATTACACTTATATTAGTATTTTATACTTTGTCATGCCTCTGTCCTAAGGAATCCTTGGATCTGTACCTTGATTAGGTAATTCAGATTCTCTTGTAGAAAGATTGAGTCCAGTCCTCTGGACTACATTTCCCAAGGTATTCTGGGTGCCTAACTACAGTACAGGCTTAAACTGATTTAATTTTAAGTCCCTTTCTTCTTGGGGAACCTTGGGATCTTCTAAGTATGTACATAACTAAACTACAAACTCCAGGATTCCTTAGGATGGAGCAATGATAAATAATGTGGCATGAAAGTGATATAACTGCTAGTGCATAGTGCAGACAGACTATCTTTCTAGGCCCTTTAATACTACACAGTGATAGAATTATGATTCCATTTTAACTGTCATGGCAACATCCTGTGGAATCCCGAACTTTCTAGTGTGCTGAGGTAATTCTCAACCTTTGGCTTCCAAATGTTTGGGACTTCAACTCCCAGGTTCACTCAGCCTTCCATCCTTTCGTAGGTTGGTAAATTGAGTACCCAGCTTGTGGAGGCAATTAGCTAACACACATTGGAAACTGTTTAATGCAGTGTAGATGTGTAAATAGCTATTGCTCAAAACAATTTGTAAGCCGCTCTGAAAGCCTTGTGGCTGAAGAGCGGGGTATAAATAACTAACTAAATAAGAATCCTTGGCCATTGGCCATGCTGGCTGGGACTTCTAAGAGTAGAAAGTCCCAGACATCTGGAGGGCCAAAGTTGCACTAGAGCTCTCTATGAATTCTAAATACCCCTCTAAACTACAAATCTCAGGATTCTGTAGGGTGGAACCATGGGAGTTAAAGTGGAATCGTAGCATTATCATTGTGGAAAGTGTAGGGTCCTTTTCCTATCTGTCCATCTGACTTCCTTTTCAGGTGCTAAAAATCTAAGACTCTAAAGTGTAGTTTGTATTTTATGTGTAAATACTGGACTTTGTGGTTGACTTGACTAGATGATCTTGTATGCTAGAGAGAAGGGTGCCAAACTGAGATTGGGTCCATGAGGGAGGGTACTTAACGGGACTGCAGTAGTTTAGCAGGATTATTGTTGTCTGCAACTTGTGCTTCCCAACAGACCAGTACATGGGAGTTATTCTCTTTTTATATTCTGGCTGGGTGGGATAGAATGGTCTATTATCTGTCTTCCCAATTCTGAGGAAATTAAAATAGCAGGATGCTTCCCGTCTTCTGTATCAGAATGATTGTCCTCTCTCTATTGCTGCATTAATTTAGTAGGTGAAAGGATCTTTGGCTGCTACTGTGTGTGTGTGGGCATGCCCGCACGTGCTTGGATGCACGCAACAAGGCAGTCCAGCATAAGACCCTGGACAGATTTTAATCATGGTGGTTCATATGCTGCCAGCAGGAATCCTTGATTATGCAGAGTGTATGTTATAGTAATCAAAACGAAGAGATTTATATGGCACGTTTCTTGAGTTACTGGATAGACAGTTCTTCCAAAAGGCCATCTGAAAAGAAAGTGCTATTCCTTACCACCACCACCCCCAGTTTTGCTAGTGGCATAGAGTTCTGCTGGATTTTTCTGAGTGCCAAATTAGATTTGTGCTATTTGCATATTTCACTCTTTTTTGTTGTTTAGTTCATTCAAAGCATCCTTGGTAGGCAGAAGAGCTGAGTTGAAATATAGGGTTGCTTCACTCCCCCCCCCCCGCTGCTTTTCTGTCCCAAATACCCCACACCTCAGGGAGAAAGTTAGCTACCATTTTCATGCAAGTGGAAAAGCAGCTGAAGGGGAACTCTGAGTGGAAAAACAATGGGAAAGGAAGTACAGTAGTTAGGCACCCCTTCCACTATGAGATTTCTTTGTACAGATGTGGGGGCTGCTGAGGCTTCTTTGGAATAAGGAAGAAACACTGTGGACAGTAATATGCAGTTAATGTGTAACACTTCATTTGCCTGTAGTGCCAAAGTTTAACAGGTTTAGTATTGGTCCCCGCTCTCCTTCACCTGAGCAATGACCCCTGCATCTGTTTTTAGGCATGCAGTGCCACCTGCTGGTCATTCTGTGAAAAGCCTTAAAATGTCCCCAATTGAAGCCATGACTGAGGGCCAAACTAGACAATATTCTAAGAGCATAATCACTTTTGTTGGTCTCACACTGATATCTAGCACTTGCAAAAAGAGCTGAATCTGAACATAGTGTGGGTGGAAGGGGTGGTTGTGTAACCCTTTCTCATAGTTTAAGAAATTTACTTTTTTGGACCACAGCATTTGCAAGGCCACTTGAGCCTGGCTATACTGGTTGGGGGATTGTTTAGTTCAAAAAGTAACTTTGCCCAACTCTGTTTTCCCCCGCTCTATATCAAAACGCCCTGGCTAAAATTACATAAGGCTCCTCCAGCTGCTACTTGCCCTTCAAGAGATGGCAAATAGCAGCTTTGGGAGGCACTTCTGTTAGGTAAAAAGGGGGTAACTCCCCTCCCTTATGCCATGGTCCAAATGGAGTGTCTCCACATGTGATGCTCTTAAAAAAAATAAATTGGGCAAATTGATCACACATTTCACTGTACTCACTGAGAATATAGGCATTTCTACTTCACAATTAAAAAACAAAAGAAACACAAAGAAAGAAAACTGTAATACAATGTATAAGTATAAATGGAAATGGCATTAACTGTTATATAAAGAGTTGTAAATACAGTAAAATTATTGTGTCATTCTGTTGAATAAATGTAATCTCGTTTTATTTATACAATAGTGAGGGCAATTAGCATTTGTATGTCAAATATATCTACTCCTCAGAATTATACTGTGTTGACATTCTTCCTGGGAACTGTTGTTCTTTTCCCAGGGAACTGCCCCAGGAACTCTTGTTCCATGGAAAGGGCCCAGGAACCCCTAATAGTAAATTCTCACTTCCCCGTTAAATTTACAAGGATGCTTCAGGGAAACTAATTTATTAACAGATGAACTGAGATAACTTATACAGTATAAGTAGACATGGCCTATAAGGATGTGACTCAGCAAGGATCACTGGATCCTCATCATCTCTCTTTGTGCACATCTTCGTGGGAAAACAAACAGGAAGGAGAAAGTGAGCCAACCAGGGGAGGCAGGAAGATATTCAGGCATTCATCTAGCATATAGAGGAAGGATAGAAGGGAGACAACAGACTTGAAAAGAAGGAGAATAAAAAAGAAAGTTTGAAAAAGCAGAACTAGGACAGGGCTCAATTACAATACTGGAGACATTTACATAATTAAAGAGAAATCAATCCTTTAGAAGAGTTCTAATTTTCAGCTTAAGTGGTAGAGCTGAGGAGTTGAAATAAAGATTGCCTCCAAGCTTAAGGTGAAAGTACCCACTTCAGTTTCTAGATTGTTCCACAGCTATATTTACTTTGGAGGTATATGCCATCTTCTGCATACTATATAGCAAGCAATCTCATGCACTAGCAGCTGCTTCCCTTCTCCAAATTATGCTTCTCAACCTGGGATGGGGGAAAGATGGAAGAGCCCTGTGTTTTTCCATGGTACTGTATTCATTCCATGGTATTGTTGCTGTAGCCAATCCTGTTTACTGGGTGTTCAGGGCAGATATCACCTTAAGGAACAGTATTAACATGTCTGTGTTGGCAAGTGGATATTCATTTTGGATCACTTGCTCAATGTCATAGTTCCATCCTATGGAATCTTAGTATTTATTGTTTGGTAAAGAGAATTCTAGTGTGGTCATTCAGAGGAGTCCAGAATTCCAGGCACTTTGATGAACTATCTTATGGACAATTAAAGTGGTACCATACTGCTTTAACTGTGTAGTGTACATGCCCTCTCAGTTAGCTTTACTTCTGAGAAAACATCATTGGTGTCACACTGCTTTACTACAGTTCCCATTAGTGCTTATGGCAGAGCTTGGAAAGGTTTTTGGACTACAGTGCCCTACCATCACAACCACTGGCTAGGGCAGATCTGAGAGTTTTGATCCCACAAAGTAACATTCCCAGGCTCTGCCATACCAGCTTTCATCTGGCCACAGTATACTGATAGTGATAGAAATGTACTGGAAAGCATCACAGCTTTGTTGCAATGAGATAATGCTGTAGTGAACAGTGAACAGTGTAGTGAACAGTGAATCCTGTTTGCTTCATAGCAAAAGAAACCCAGGTGTGCATGGAGTGGAAAAAAAGGATACCCTTCAAAGATTTTTAAAAACAAACTTCTAAGACTTCCATTGTTCTTTCTCCTTAAAGAGCAAAGGGATTGTGCTTGTGAGGTAATGTGGATAAAAGTGTTCTTTGTGAAATGTGAAAAACCAAACAAAAATAAAACAATTAAAAGTCCAAAACAGGTGCAAGGTATGGTATAAAGCACTGAATCAGGGTTGGGAATTGTGCCTTATTGTTAGCAGTGTCAGGGTACCACCCAGTGGGAATATTCCACAACCCACGCTGCATTGTTTGCTAGAAGATAATACACAGGTTTATAATACTTGGGTCCATTCACACAGTGGATGCTTCATGAGGACAGCTCCTTAAAGCAGAAACTTGGAACACTTCTGTACTAGCCCTTTCCAACAGTACCAACACAAATGGCCTGATCAATTATTCCTAAGAAGACAGATGACTTTCTTCCTAAACAATTATATTCCTATGGTTTTCCAGTTGGCATCTAATTCTGTTTTAAGCACTAGCACATTTCTAGGATGGAGGACCATCGCCTCCCAAAAATAGTACTCTACGGTGAACTCGCCATGGGTCAGCGTAAGAGGGGTGCTCCAAAAAAGCGATACAGGGACTCCTTGAAACAACATCTCAGGCTCGGCCAAATTGATCACCAACAATGGTCTGCCCTGGCCTCACATCGGGAGGCATGGAGACGCACTATCCACAATGCTGCAGCCTTATTTGAGAACTCACGTCAAACAAGTCTTGAAGAGAAACGACAACGCAGAAAGAATCATAACTCGGAAACATCACCCAAGGAGACCTTCTGTTGTGCTTTCTGCAACTGGACATGTTTATCTTGGATTGGCCTTTTCAGTCATCAGCGTGCTTGCAGAAAGCGCAGGATGAGTCCTTCCTGAATCTTCGTTTGCGAAAAGCCAGAGAGAGAGAGAGAGAGAGAGAGAGAGAGAGAGTAATTTGTAGAATTTCCATTGCAATAGCAAAAAAATAAAAAATAAAAAAATAATAGTAATTCAGGTGTGAACAGATAAGAGCATTATTGCCTGACTTGGTATTTGCTATTATGGTTTGTGATGGTGTGTAATCCTGCCTCTCCTCTGTCATGATCAACAGCTCCCCCTCTTGTCTGTTATGAGGTATTTGGTTTGATTTTTTTGAGAAACTTACTCTCAGTTTAATCTCTACATTAAAGGAGCTTCTCTACATTCAGTGCAGATATGTAGCTGGGATGGGTTAAGAAGTATTGTCACCTTGAAGCTGGGGTGGAGGCTTTCCCCAAGAAGTATTATTTATAGTGGTGCTGGAAGAGGTGTGTGTGTGGTGGTTGTGGGGGTTGGGATGGGGAGGAGGTTTCTACAGGTTGCTGTGTCATTTGTATGGAGGACAGTTATCACAAAAAGAATCTGTCACCCATCATGGCCAGTAACTTTTCCAACCTCTGTGCTGTGGGGGAACCAATCTCATCAGTTTCATCACTGCCTGGTCAGTTTTTAAAAGTTAAAATGCATACCCTCAAACATTCCACAGATGAAAACTGGGCACTTGTGGCCATGTAATATCAGAGTGTGGTCAAGTTGGCAAAAGTTATTAATGAGGAAGAACACACAAACTAGGAGAGGCTGCAGCAGCTTGTTTTTGCACGGTTTCATTTATAAAATGTTAAGTCCAGAAATGTGTCCCCTGAGGATAGAGGGCACAGCCTGTAATGTATAACAAAGCACTCAGATACTCTAGCAATCTCTTCTCAGACTTGTTTCCCTCTAAACCAGGGATGGGGAAAGTTCAGCCTGGGGTGCACATGCTTTCCCAACCTATTATTGTGCCACTCTGGACATCTCCAATTTCCCTGTACCCCCTATTTTTAGGTAAAAATCACCTAAATGATTGCAAAACTGCACTGAAATGTGTTGATTTGGGCTATTTTTACCTCTCATAATTCCCAGCCCCCCCCCCCATCAGAAAAATGTTCCCCATTTGAGTGAAATGGAAACTGGAACTGAATTCTGGTCATGTCCGAGTAGTCAAAAACACCCCTTAGAATGCAGGGGCAAAAAATTATCCCACAGCCCCAATTTAGTTGCCCAGCTCAACTTAAACTATACAGTACATACTGGGGGATCCCACTTGTACCCCCTCCCTCAGAAACCAGTGGGGCACCAAATGAAAAAGAGACCACTGTTTCCCGAGCCAGGAGGAACAAACAACCCATAACAGCTGCTTTTTTCTCAGCCCTTTACTCCTTAGCCATGCAGTCTTTTGTGCTAAGTTATAATAAACAAGATTATCAGGGTTCAGATGGGTAGCATAAGAGGATGAAAGACAAGCTGCTTACATCAAAATATAAGTGCCTAGCTATTTCCTTTATGTTGTTGACTTTGACTTATTGCAACCCTATGAATGAGAGACCTCCAAGAGCCCTAGTCATCAACAGCCCTGCTAAGGTCCTTCCCTGATTGAATCATCTACCTGTAGCTTTCTTCTTTCCTACTGCCTTCCACTTTACCAAGCATTATTGTCTTTTGCAGTGAGTCATGTCATTGCATGATATGTCCAAAGTACAACAGCCTCAGTATAGTTGCCTTGGCCTCTAGTGAAAGTTGAGGCCAGATTTGCTTTAGGACCCATTCATTTGTCTTTTTAGCAGTCCGTGCTATTGGTAGAGCTCTCCTCCAGCACCACATTTCAAATGAGTTGATTTCCTTCCTGTCAGCTTTCTTCACTGTCCAGTTTTTGCATCCATATACAGTATAGACATTGGAAATACAATGGCACATTTCCTTTATATCCACCCGTTATTCTTGTTTTCTTGCAGAAGGGAATGCCAAAGTGGGCAATGCCTGGCCCTCCAGATATTGTAGGACTGCAACTCTCATCAGCTCTAGGCAGCATAACTGTAGGTGAGAAATAATGGGAGCTTGATCTTAACAAAACTGGAGGGCCACAGGTTGCCTGTCCCTGCACTGACTAGTCAGGAATGTCATTGGTTTGTTGAAATAAGGGGAAGGAGTAGCATATTGCTCAAATGGATACGTTCTAGCTGCTTTTTAAAATTTTGGTTTGCATTATTTCATTATTGTTTGTTGCATGCTTTTGTCTGAAGGTATGCCGATCTGCTTGTGTTATCCTTTTTCCTAAAAGGACTGTTCTGTATATTTGTATGCCAAGATCTTCAGCAGCTTTAATCTGTTAAGAAAGAACAAGTTTGCAACTAAAAACAATATTTAAGATGGGGAGAAGGATGCAATAAATAAGCAGGAATTGTGTCTTTATTGCACTATAAATGGATGGTGCTGAAAGGCCTTGTAATATAATGAAAGGAGTGGGAGATGATACAAATTTGAAAAAAGTATATAATAATAATAATAATAATAATATTTATTTATACCCCGCCCCTCTGCTAAAAACAATCGGGGCGGCTTCCAACAATTAAAACATTATAATAATGACTAAAAACACCACCCACCCACTAAAAACACCACCCACCGCTTGAAGGAAAATGGATTTTTATGCTTCCCAATTCCATCCCAGAATTTAGTAATGGGAACAGGAATACAAATGCATAGAAAAACCGTTCCACTTGCATATGCTTTCCCAATTCTCTTTGATGGTGAAACCAGCTCCGTTATCTACTCTTCTTCACTGGAATACAAGTACAGAGCTACAGTATTCTATTCTATTGACATGAATGGGAAATTATATTCAGACTGGAGGTTTGTGCATGCATCACAATAAACTGGGAAGGACAATTTCTGAGGGTCCAGTGGCCATTTTTGCTCTTCTCTGGACCTCTGACAGGCTGCATCCTGCTCTGACTTCTCCCAAAACTAATTTTTGACTCCAAATTATGATCTGTGCCTTCCAGGAGCCTTGAGGGGTCAGTTTGCTATTTAAACATAATATATCTACTCTGGGACTGTTTTAGGCTTAACAGGAAGAAAACAGAAAGTGATGAGCTGGGACAAAATTACATATAAATCTCAGGTTGTGCCCTCCAGGTTGTGCACTTCAGGAGGATCTCTCTCTCTGGCTTTTCTTCGCAAACAAAGATTCAGGAAGGACTCATTCTGCGCTTTCTGCAAGCGCGCTGATGACTGAAAAGGCCAATCTGAGATTAACAAGTCCAGTTGCAGAAAGCACAGCAGAAGGTCTCCTTGGGTGATGTTTCTGGGTTGTGATTCTTTCTGCATTGTCGTTTCTCTTCAAGACTTGTTCGGCGTGAGTTCTCAAATAAGGCTGCAGAATTGTGGATAGTGCATCTCCATGCCTCCCGATGTGAGGCCAGGGCGGACCATTGTTGGTGATCAATTTGGCCAAGCCTGAGTTGTTGTTTCAGGGAGTCCTTGTATCATTTTTCAGGGGGATACAGTTTGTGATTTTGGAGCACAACATTGGGAGGTTGAGGTTCAGGGGAGCAACCTGGGGCTCTGGGGGCTGAATGTGATCTATGGGCCATACTATGTCCACCCCTGTAGAGCCAGTGTGGTGTATGGTTTGAGTGTGAAACTATGACTGTGGAGACCATGGGTTTGTCTATACAAGGGGAAAAATGTGGGTTGATGCACACTAATGCCAATTCGAAGCAGCTTCGATTGGTCTTAATGGTTTTTTGGCAAATTTGCAGGAATGCAAAGCTATCTGCTTTTGCTATCTCAACAGGCATGCCTGCGAATCAAGATGGCAGGTGCAAATGAATTATTTGTGTTTTATTATTGCCAGTGGCTGCTGCCAAACAGTATTGTTTTTTTTAAATGCATATCTAAGGTGTGAAAGTATGATATTCCACCTAAAATAATTTTTTTTAAAGAAAAGAGAAGGCAGTTTAATCGCCTGAGCACATGATTGCTAAGGCGAAAATCCAACATGATGGTTTCAGGCACTTGCCTTGTTAGCAAGCTCCACTCCCCTGCCCATGTCTGACCAATCAACTTCCACTTCCGCTCTTATCAGGAATGTGAATGAATGTGAATCAGATTGTCCGAACGAACGGGAATGCACATTCCCCATGGAGCTTTTTAACAACTTCAGGAAAAGCTGCGAAGGCTTTCCTTGCATAGTTTATGGTGGATCTGACCCCCCCTCCTTCCAAACACAGCAAATTGATGCAGGTTCCCATTTAGTCAGATCATATTGCCAGAAAATTCCATGAGGATTATTTTCACCGTTTAGACAAGCTCTAGGGTTTGAATCCCCACTCAGCCATGGAACCCCACTGGGTGACATTGGACAAGTCACACATTCTGTATCAGGGGATGATAGGCCACTCAATCCCCAGCAGAAGCCCAAAAAGCCTGTCTCAGTAGACTCAGTAGCAATCCACTCCCAAGAATACTCACACACAGAGTGTTTGACATCCAAATAAGCAGGAGGCACTTTTATCTTCAAAGTCAAGCAGATGCAATATGTACAAATATTTACAACTGAAGGACAAACTGCTTTACCAGGCATCAGCATTCACAAGAAGAGAAGTGAGCTCTGTTCTGAGCTCTCTTATATACACAGTTACAGGGCATTGGCTTACTCAGTCACATGATCTTACACACCAATAAGAACCCTCCTTCTGTAGCTGTGGTATGACTAGGCAGTTCATGGAGTCAGCCATTTTGACTAGGCATGACTTTGTTTGGCCATTTAAAAATGGAGTTCTAACTCCTGACACTCTCAGCCTCAAAAGAGGGCTAAGGCAAACCCCCTCTGAACAAATCTTGCCAAGAAAATCCCATGATAGGTTCACCTTAGGGTCAGCATAAGTCAGAAGGCACACAACAACAATAATAGACACACATAGAATTGGGTTGGGGGGGGGGGGCTTAGTGTGTTTTATGTGGAGAAATCTATCCAAACAGGAGACCTGACTACAAAATGACCTGACAATCTCATTTGATGCAGGCTAGTTTAAGTTATCAAAATATTCCTCATGTATTAATTCCTGTTCTCTGCTGTTTTGCAGGTGATGACTGCAGTGACCATTGTAACTTGGCTCATGGCAGCTGTGAAGAGGATGGTAAATGCAGGTAAAACAGTACTTACATGCTCCGAATAAGAAAGGTGTTGAAATATTGCATTATTATAACATTCTGTTCCAGGGATGCCAAGATTCAGTGCCCAATAAACTGCAATTCTGCAGTCAGATGTCCAGTTAATAGGTCATATGTGCTACACTGAGAATTCTGGGTATGAAAAAATGGGAATATAATTATGTATATAATAGAATTCATGTGACATGAATGTTTATTTTACCACAAAGACAGCCATTCAATTATTGCTTATTCCATTTTTAAAACTCTATAATTTAATGTAATATAATAGTTTTTCTGTACAGATGATTTCTATGCGTGAAAAATGTCACATAGGAAACAATCCAAATGAAAGAAACTCCACTGAGTTATGTTAGCCTTGTGAACAAGTCTGCCACAATCACTAGTCCTCATTTTTGGGTGAAAACAATATACCAGTTGTGTTTATTTGTAGTCTAACAAGATTTTTTTTATAAAGCTTCTTTACGTCTAAAACTCAGAGATAATTCATACTTGCCACAGGCAACCAAGCAAGATTCTATTAACTACTCTGCTGTATGCCAAGTGAGCTTATTTTGCATGATCCTGTTCCTGTTGCACATTTCAGTCTAGGGAAGATGATTTTTTCTTGTTTATACCATTTTACAATACATGCTTTGCAACTCTACATTATCTTTGAGAGGTAGGCTAGTCTGAAAGAACGTGGTGTGTTTAGGGTGACCCAGTGAAGTTACTGGCAGAATGAGAATTTGAATCTACTGTGAATAACTGAGAGACTATAGACATATGTGGATCATCACTGAGTACTGAGAAACATGAAGGAGGCATGGATCCAGGCTAAAAAAGTTTGCCTTCTTAATAGGCCAACTGAGGTAGAAAAGATCGTAGTAGATAGGTTTGTAGACACTGCCTGTGCATGTTAGGAATATCTTCACCTGTTACATAACTATGTCATGGAGCTAACAAGGGAACAGGAACCTGCCTGGGGCAAGCAAGTGAACAACCATATGGAGAAAGGGCCAGGAGCATCCTGAGCCCTCCTACTCATCATGGAGTGGGCCTCTCTCCTGGTCCTCATGAAACAAGTTGTGGGGTGGATTCTCTACTGTTGGTAGAACAGCTTGTGTTGAGCAAGGGAAGATGGAGAGAGAACAATGAACAGTAGTCAATACAGGTAAAGGTTGCAGTACCTGACACACAGCAGGCACTTGTGGAGCCTTGAAGAAGAAAAGGGAGTATGCCAGTCAGTCCTCATATCTCAGCCACCCTACCCCAAGGAGCAAGGGAAGACTGCAGTGGTTGTGAATATACTTTCCCTGTGGGTGTGCTGTTTGTTCTACTCCACACATCTGAACAAAATGGCATGACAAAAATGCTCATGTGTACACGAATGGTCATGAGTTTTTGTTTACTTATGCGAGGCTTACTTGGCCTGTTGTTTCTTGGTTGTTTCGTTTCCCACATTCATATTGTTAGTTTTGAATAAAATGTTTTCCTGAATCATGTTGAACTGCTGTTCTGTTTTGTGGTGTAGGAATCTATACATATTCTTTCCATGCTATTTCTGCCTTTTGTGACAAAATTTCCATTAAAGAAGTAATGTCTAGGAATATTTGTGCTTCTTTAACTGAGGCATACCTGAAAATACATACAATTTTTATGATGAGCTACACCAGTAACTAATTTTCCTCATTGTTTGTGAACAATAGGTGTGTTGTTTTAGCAATTCCTCTTGTAGTCATGCACAGTGGCATGAGGCTGTTGTACATCTGCACTCTTTCAGGATGGCAGGACTGTGCAGTTCTCCATTTTTCCTTGATAGTAAGAAAATGCCTAACTAGGGGAGTGGCAGACTAGTATTGCCATGGAAACCACACCCCACGTAGCCTGGGGAATAGCCTTTTTGGAATGGAATAGTTAATTGCTAGGTAAACACAGGACTTGCACCTAATTTAGCATCAGTTAAAGGAATAGTCAGCAACAAATACAGTACAATTCCCACTAATTTGGATGGAACTAATGTTGCATAAAAGCAGAAGTCTGCTCACAATGGGACTTTTATCCTCTTTCTTCTGGTAGCTCCCACTCCATTGAAAATCCTTCAGAACAGGTGAGAGCAGGAGGAGGACTTAAGGGGAGTGGTACGATTGTCTTCTCTCTTGACTCCAGCAACAGATAGATGTCACTGCATTTCACCTGTCCATTTTATTCTCTCATTAAACATTGTCTCCATTTACACAAAAGTACACAAAAATGTTTTGCATGTCACATTTTACTTTTACTAATAAAATATAGCCTGCTATGTGCCAGTCTTAAAGTCCAGTCCTATGCAGATTTACTTCCAGCTCAATAAGACTATCTCCTGAGTAAGTGTATAAAGGATTACAACTTTAAGGTTCTGACACACAGCTATTCTCTTTGGGAATAATTTAGGTATTACTGAAATAGAGAAGGAAGAGTGGTAGAACCAGAGGCAACGCTTCAGAGCTTTCACCTCAGTTGCATACCTCTAGATCCTCTTTGGCCTACAGCAGACCCCTAAGGCAGATGACAACATTGTGGTACCTCTGCTGAACCCACACAAGATTTGTGGTTCAGCCACCTGGAACTGCATTCCCAATGATTAAATGCAAGTCTGCTGCCCTGAGAGACTGTGCCATTCCTTTTCCTGCTCTTTATGTTATGTTGGTGTTTTGTCTCCTCACTCCAGTTTTCTGCATCCTTTTGTAGGTGTGACCCAGGCTGGGATGGGACATCTTGTGAGCAGTGTGTGAAGATGCCGGGCTGCATCCATGGAACATGCCACCAACCCTGGCAATGTATCTGTCAAAGTGGCTGGGCTGGCAAGTTCTGTGACAAAGGTAGGTCACTCCAGTCAAAACAGGAAAAACTAGTATTAATACTACACATATTAGACTTATAAATGTGTAGGTAAAGAATTTATCTCAACAGGATTAAAAAAGAAAGAAATGGAGTTGCTTTGTATATAAACCATCAACTATATCCAGTGTTGATATTGACTGTTGAATATGGTAGATATGTTGGGGTGGAGATCAATGTGTAGGGGGCTAGGACTTGGGTAGTGGGAATCTACTCTCCAAATGAAAGTAAAGCAGTGTTTTATAAGAGACTTATAGAAAAGCTTTTTGACTTCTCTTATGAAAATTGGTGTCTAATAGGAGATTGGAATGGAGTGGTTTCCACCCCCAAAAGACAGGCCTTCTGAGAAAAACATTAGAATTTCACAAGACAAGTTACCAAATGATATTTTTTTACTTAATGCATAATATGGAGCTTGTTGATATATGGAGATACAAAAATGGTGATTCTAGAAAATATACAGTCATCCCTTCACATTCGCGGGGGTTAGGTTCCCCAGGCCCCCATGAATGCGGAAAATCCGCGAATAACAGCTGCCCTCCCCCTTCCCTGCGAAAGCGAACACAGGGCCTCCGGAGACCCTATAGTCGGTTTCCCCTGCCTCCCCCTCCCTCCCAAGGCCTTCATGGGGCCTCCGGAGCGTCTCCAGAGGCCCCATGATCGCCTCCCCAGCTCTCCCCACTCCCTCCCCAGGCCTTCATGGGGCCTCCTACCAATCCACTCTGCCGTTCTGCCCTCTACGAGAATTGCAGCAATGTGAATTAGTTCTCCTAACACGCACTAATACACATCCCCACGCATTATTTTTAAAAATTCATTGAGCCCCTCCTAACAAATAAGGTAAATCATCGCAGGATCTCATTGGGACAAAAGGTATTCTCCTTGATTTCTATGAGGAGTATTTTCACCATCTAGACAACCCTAAAGTTAATGTAGATTTTTAAAATCATTTTGTGAGATGTGCCTTATTGAGAGTGTGGAATAGATAAAAACTCAGGTTGTGGCCAAAAATGCCTCTCTGGGTCTCAGTACAAGAAACTTTCTGTAGAAGAGACAGAACAGCTGAAGAAATGAGGTTAAGGCATCATGACCTACTGGAGATTCGTCAAGGGCAATATAAAAATAAAACAATAAAGCAGTTAGTGGCAGAGCGGTACAGTTTTCAATAGTTCTCTTATGTACAGTTATCAGAAATATTTAAAATAGATAGAAAGACTTATGGTTTTAAACAAAATAAGTCAGGATTTGAAACACAATTTTATACAGATGGTTGCTAAAATGAATAAACTTTGTTGAAATGTGAAATGGAAGAACAGTTCAAAGAATGTGTGATAAAATGGGCTAAGAATTTTGATTATAACATACAGATGGATCAGTGGGAAAATTTATGGTCAAAGGAGTTGAATTTACATTATGTTATGATCTTAAATAGTTTTTTTTTTTAAATAAAATGATGTATCATTGGAATATGACCTCAGAGAAACTGTCCAGAATGTATAAAGGTGTGTCTAATGTATGTTGGAAATGTGAACATGAAGGGGCATTTTATCATGTATGGTGGATATGTGAAAAAGTGGTTAAAAATAGATTCAAATACACACACTGAGGCAGAGGATTTTAAAGATTTATATTCAATGAAAACCAGAACTTTTTCTTCTGGGATTGATGGACATACAGCTGGAAAAGAGTAGTGGAAGATTATTTCAGTATATGACTACGGCAGTGAGACTGTTCTATGCACAAAGATGGAAGAACTCAACACTACCCACTATGGAGGAATGGTTGATAACTTTGATAGATTTAGCAGAAATGGACAGACTGTCTGGTTTGATCAGGGAAGGTCTGTAGTGACATTTCTCAAAGACCAGAAATGCCTTATAGACTTTTTGAAGGGGGTGGTGGAATTATCTGATATCGTTTGGTGTTGATGATTAGAAAGGTAATTGAAAGAAGGGAGCATGTGGTAATTTTGGAGAGAGAGGTATGGTAACTATATGCATATATAATTACCAAAAGAAAAATTGGAAGTCACGTGTTTTCTTTCTTTACTTTTGCTTTGTATTCTTTAATTGTTACTTTATGATATTTCAGTTTTCCATCTTTTCTTTGTTTCTAATCTTTGAAATTTTAAATATATTTTAAAACTTTTAATAAAAATATTTTTTAAAAAACTCAGGCAGTTTCATATGGGGTAATATGGTCTTTCAAAGACTCCAGATTCAAGCTTTAGAGGTCATAACCAGTCTCCCTTTGGCTGCTCTCATAAACCAGGAAGGGCACAGATCTAGCATACATGTTGTGGCTCTCACCTCTTCAATGATGCTGTCCACATCCTCAGGCTGTACAAATGAAATTAGTCCAATAACACAGGACAAGTAGGAGCCAAGGTTACATCCACTGTCTCTATATCAATGATAGCACCCAAGTCAGCACAGATCTGAATGATTTTGTCTGCAAATCCTTCAGTCATATGTGGGCCATCAAATGATCTCTGTTCACTACTTCTTTTGGGACACAGTGTAGAAAGCCCCTGGCTGCTTGATACAGTTCCACTGGATGACACTGTGCAGATGCAATGGTAGTGGTGAAGAAGGGCTTTTTTTTTTTTTTTTTGGCTGCTGTACTACCATAGCAGATATAATCCTACACAACAGGAAACACCTCCCCAAATCTCTGATTCGAGTCAGCTACTTAAAGGAAGAGGCATATTTCAGTGGTAATACCCTTTTTTGCATGCAGAGGTCCCAGGTTCAATCCCTGATATCTCCAGTTCAAAAGCACCAGGTGTGACATGATAGCAAAGTTATCTTTCTGCATGTAGACATGTGCCTGCACATCCTCCATACTTCCATTAAAATATCAGAGATTTTTATAAAACGAAGTCATTAATTGATTTGTCTATTCATTAAATTTAAAATATTGTTTTACTGTTATTAACATGGCCAGTAAAGTAATTGAGTGCTCAACAATAACATTGTTTTTGTTTAACAGTCAATGTTAACATTCCTGTTGACGTAACACATTGTTTTTGAGGAATCATTTTCAAGCTTTGGATCTGCTTGTACATTTTGGGTGATTAGCAGTAAATTGGCAAGTATTTCTGACTTGTAATTTAAAAAAAAAAAAATCCACGGCATCAAAATAACTTCACTGCTGCAGTGAAGAAAGATTAGGATAACCAAATTGTTTTTGTTTGTGAAAATACTGTGAGGTGCATTCTGTTCTGGTACTCTTAAGCATCTGTCTTCTGCCTCAGTCTCTGGTTGATGATTCTTACGGCTCTTGTAAAAAACAATAGATCCTACAAAAACAGGGGTAACTATGTTTCACATAAAACAGATTCTTCCAAAAACACCACAGCTTTTTTTGCCTTTTCAGTTGGTCTAGAACATGTAAACCTGAAGCTTGTACACCTTTTGCTATACAGGATCTGAATTTGGAAATTTTAAGTTTTAGGACCACAGCTCCTACAGTCCCCAGTTAGCATATTCAGTATGAAAGTTGTCTTGACTTTTCCAAGCTCTGCACAAGAGCTCAGTCCTTCTTTGCATCTAGATACCCTCTCTCACACCTTTTTTGTGCACAACATCCGGTATCATTATAAATACAAGTAATAAACTCCAGTTTCCTTTCTTTGTGTTTTGGTTTGGCATGAGAAACACACTATGAATATCTTCATTACTGACCTGCATCCCCCACCCTTTCAGATGTACATATTTGTGAGCACCAGACTCCATGCCAAAATGGAGCCCAATGCATCTACGACCGTGATGGAGAATATTCCTGCCTGTGCCTTGAAGGATTCCGTGGGAAGGACTGCGAGCTGAAGACAGGACCATGTGAGAAGTCAGGGTGAGAGATCTTAATAGAAATAGATGGAGGTAGACCCGAGGAAAGGGCTAATTGGATGAAATTCTGTGTGAACCACATTGGCTGTAGCCACAGGTGTGTTTATACAGTAGCCTTCGATCAAAGTTATTTGCATTATTGCTTTTAAAAATATGAATATGGAAGTTTTTCCCACTGAAAAGTTAGCTTTTCCCACTGAAATACAGCACTGTCAGTAGGGGTATTGTAATCTGTGCTTGATCTCTCATTTCAGATTTCCATGCAAGAATGGTGGACTGTGTCAGGATAAGAACGGCTTTGCTAGCAACTACACCTGCAAGTGCCTAGCCGGATTCACTGGTACACATTGCGAGATTGATGTAGATGACTGCCTGATGCGTCCCTGTGCCAATGGTGCCACCTGCCTTGATGGCCTGAACCGCTTCTCCTGCCAATGCCAGGCTGGCTTTGAAGGACGGTTCTGCACTATCAATGTTGACGACTGTGCCAGCCAGCCATGCAGAAATGGGGCCAAGTGCTACGATCGCATCAATGATTTTGATTGCTTATGTCCTGAAGGCTTTGTTGGCAAAACCTGTGAGCTTTTTGCACCAGAACCAACATGGGTCACTGCATTTGAGCCTGATCACAAGGAACACAACAACGCTGTGACCAGCACTGACCCCTGGATGACCCAGTCTGATTCAGCAAGGACTGTAGTTACTGGGAAAAGAATAACTAACTACAGTGAGAAATCAAATGGGGGAGGGCTCCTCATCTCTGTGAAAGAGGTGGTGACCCAGCAGGACTCAGGGCTAAGTCAGTCACAGCTAATTTTAGTGCTGGTATTTGGCCTGCTCACTGCGCTTTTGGTCTTGGTAACTGTCTTGGTACTGCTCAAGAACTGGCAGAGGGGACGCCGGAGGTGCCAAAGTCCGTCCCAATCTGAAAGGAAACTTCAAGACCAAGAGTGTCAAGTAGGAATGTTAAGTACAGTCTTGATAGAACCCAGGAAAACAACAGAGCTGTAAGCCTTCCCAAATTGGAGCCTGGCTGACCTATATACACTCATCAATGATTCACTGAATCCTTTGAGCCATTTCCTGGGGGATGTTCCAGGCTGTTCATCTCCAAAGCACTCGAGGGCTCTGAAAGAACTTAAGGATGTGAATCAGCAGCAAAGAGGATGTCCACGAGACAATAAATCCTTGTCTGGAAACGGAGTCTTAAAATGTGCACAGGTTAAGCCACTGTCATATGACATCATCTTACCAAGGCAGCCAAGGAAATAACTGGGCTAGGAGGATGACCCAGTGTTGGAAACAGTATGCAAGCAAAATGGATGGAGAGCATCCTATATGCGCTTAAAGGGAGTTGCTAGAATACGACCAGGTGTGCCGGAACAGCATGTAGGAGCTAAACCTTGATTTGGTCCTTAGGCACCTAGTACCTCTTGGTCAGCATCATTGGAGGTGTCATATGGCCTGATCACTCAAGGGGGCTCAGAAACTGCTTCATATATGCCCCTCCACTAGAGCTCTGGCATAAACACTATAGAGTTCCCCATTCTGCCTGGAGGCCTTCAGTCTCTTTCAATCACGATAAGCTCAACTGAGGGCCTAATGGTGCCACGAGCCAGTTTGCAGATTGTATTGATGATCCAGGACCATGTCTTGCCCAAACTACCCTGTATGGTGTCCTTTCTTCCTCTGGCTGCACATGTTTTGAACTTCTAAGCCAAATTGTGTCCTTCCTGCTCCTCACCAACCTCACACCTCATTTACTCAGTTATGGTATCAGTCAGGAAGGGGCAAAAGCACACACAAACTCAATGCCCTTTCTCTGTCTCAGATAACTTTTGTGTCTTCCCACTTGCTAGAAAGGAAGTTGGAAATTGAAGTCTGGCTTAACGAGTAATCAGTTCTAAAATCGTGAATCTCAGAGATCAAATTGGGAGTTATCCCAAAACAACCATGATAGCACTTGTCAATACCACTTGAAATGGTGGTATGGGGTGTGAGCTGGCTCCAGGACCTGTGATCACTTTAGTGGAAACCAAATTGAAAAAAGAGAAAATATGCAGAGCTGTGCTGAAATTCTGAGACAAAAAGTATGCTTTGGGGAGTGCAAAATGCCACTTCAAAAAAACACTGTTGTGTTACACTCTTAAATGTGTTTGCAGTCATTTGCAGCCAGCTATTCCACCTTCTCTAAAGGAGCACTGGAAGCTGCTTGATACACAGTCAACCCACTGGTCCATCTCTTTTCCACACTGACTGGCAGCAGCTTTCCAGGGTTTCAGACCAGAGTCCCTACCTGGATATATCAAGGATTGAAACCGGGACTTTCTGTGTACAAAGCATGTGCTCTATCACTGAGCGACCTACTTTGTCCCTGTCTAATTGGCAATGAAGGTGATGATGTAATGAATCAGATTTAGATATTCGTTCTGTTGATTGACAGCGTGCACCTTCTTCAGTAGTGTCCACCCCACTCTTGACTGTTCACACTGGTACTGGAGACAGAGGTCTCAGTCTTCTCCCCACCCCCTGCCTAAACCTAAAGCTCTAGCTAAGTTGATATGAACAGTATTCTCACCGACCCTAGCTCTTCTCTTTATCTCACATGTATTAAGAATAAATTAGTGCCCCAGTCGTATGTTCCAAGAAGCAACCGGTTATGTGTCTAGAAATACAACTTGAAATAAGCAAAAGCATAGGGAAGAAAAGGAAGGGTGGGGATTTCACCAGAAAGATTATTTTTGTAATACACATTTGATGAATGGTGTAACTTTGTAAAATAAATACAAGAACTAAAATGCCAGAACTAGTGCTTTCCTGTCCACTCCCCAGACTTCATGGCTGCTTCCAGATGAAGACTGATTGTGAGATAATCATGGTCCATTTAACTCACATTTTAGAGGGTCCTCACAATGTCACCATCCATTTGTATCATCACATATTTTCCCAGTACAAGTTGACCCCTGTATCTGCGGGGGATACGTTCCAAGATCCCTTGTGGATACCTGAAACTGAATAATAGGGAACCCTGTTATTTTCAATGAGATGAATGCTGGAAGGTGACCACAGAATTACATTGGAGGACCTAGAAATGCCTACATATTTTTGAATGTGGATAAGTGAAGCCGTGGATACTGAATCCGTGGATATGGGGGTCGACCTGTACTGCTTTTTTTTTGTTTTTACTTGCGGAAGAAAATCTTCCTTTTTATAGAATGATGGAAGAATAATGCAATCTACACAAAGATGGATACTCTTAGTGTATGGTCGGCAATCTGCATTTTGCAGCGGTTTGAGTGCAGGATCCCCCCCCAAAAAAAGTGGAAATGCTGTGAATATAAATAAAAATAGCAAATGCTATATGTTTTTACCTGAGAGAACACTACTCTAGGCATCTCTAGGTTCTCCAGCATGATTCTATGGTATGCATCTGCTAGAAGTACATCATAGAATCATGCTAGAGGACCTAAAGATGCCTAGCGAGAATGCTTCTCAGGTAAAAAAATAAATAAGATTCACAGTTTTTATTTATACAGTAATATATTAATGAAGTAATCCATGAATAATCAAATCTGCAAATGCTTAACCTGCAGGTGTGGGGGGACAACTGTAGTCCCCTCTGCCTCTCTCTTTTAAAGAGTGGGTATGTTTAATATGTACTATGACTTCTTTGGCAGGTGAACTTGTAAATTCAGCACAGTTAGCATAACCATCGTATTGATCATTTTTATCTCCCTTTCATTTCAAATCAATCTTTTAAGTAGTGCTAAAGCAAATAACAATAATAGCTAAATACCACTTAAATGTAAGAGTGTTATTAACAATGTACACCTACAATGCAATATATGTATGTGTGTGTGTGTGTGTGTGTGTGTATGTATATATATATATATATGGATGTGAGGGTTTTTTTAATGATGCAAGAGGAAACTTTCCATCACTATTTTAGCAAAATGGTTAAAAGCAGTGGCTACAATGGGCTCTTTTAAAAATATGATTTGAAAAGCGGCATTATGGAATAGACTACTATTGTTGCTGTGTGCTTTCAAGCTGTTTTCGACTTACGGTGATCCTTAGGCAATCTTATTCCAGAACTTTCTTGGCAAGGTTTTTTGCAGGGGGGTTTGCCTTTGCCTTCCTCCAAGACTGAGAGTGTTACTTACCCAAGGTTACTGAGTAGGCCAAGCAAGTAGTTCCAGGGCCAAGCAGGGATTTGAACCCTGGTCTCCAGAATCATAGTCCAATATTCACACCACTACACCACACTGGCTCTCAGACCACTATACCCTTATAAATCTATTATAGAGAAAATATGTTGCAAAGCCAGGCAACTTGTGCTCTCCACATATGGTTGGGCTGCACCTCTCATGTCCCCTCACCACTGACTATGCTTGCTAGAATTACAGTTGCCCCTCCACATTCACAGCTTTCACTCTCGCGGTTTTGATTATTTGCGGTTTGCTCAGCAAGAACCCCATTTAAATCAGCTTCTCTCCCTTGCACGCAAGGGAGAGGAGCCAATTTAAATGGCGTACTTGCTGAGCAAGCCAGGCGATCAACTCCCTGCTTTTCTGGGGCTTGGCTCCATTTGGGGTGGACAGCCAAGTCCCAGGAGAGCGGGGAGCTCGCAGGAAAGGTGCTTTTTAGCCCCCCCCCCGCTCTTCCAAAAGCCGCAATTGAGCTTTCCAAGACTTGTTGTGGCTTTGGGAGGGGGTGTGGCTGAAAAGCTTTTCCGCCGCGCTCCCTCCACCCCTCCAGACATTCCTGAAGTGACTATGGGGCCTCCTGCCTGCCCGCCACCATCCCCGGCCTTCCCGAGGGGGCTCCAGGGCTTCAAAGTCCTGGAGCCCCCACGAGAAGGCCAGGGAGAGGCCGGCCAGCCACCCTCCCGCTGCCGTCCCCGGCCTTCCTGAGGCAGCTCCAGAGCTTCAAAGCCCCAGAACCCCCACGGGAAGGCTGGGGAGAGGCCGGCAAGCTGCCCTCCCACCTCCATCCCTGGCCTTCCCGAGGCAGCTCCGGAGCTTCAAAGCCACTGAGTCCCCTCGGGAAGGCCAGGGAGAGGCCGGCAAGCTGCCCTTCCACTGTGGTCCCCGGCCCTTCCAAGGAGGCTCTGGAGCCTCAAAGCCCCGGGGGGCCCTCGGGAAGGCCAGAGAGAGGTCAGCCATTCACCTTTCTGCCCTCCTGCCGCAGTCCCCGGCCTTCCCGAGGTGCCTCCAGGGCTTCAAAGTCCTGGAGCCCCCCACGAGAAGGCCAGGGAGAGGCCGGCCGGCCACCCTCCCGCTGCTGTCCCCGGCCTTCCTGAGGCAGCTCCGGAGCTTCAAAGCCCCAGAACCCCCACGGGAAGGCAGGGGAGAGGCCGGCAAGCTGCCCTCCCACCGCCATCCCCGGTCTTCCTGAGGCGGCTCTGGAGCTTCAAAGCCACTGAGCCCCCTTGGGAAGGCCGGGGAGAGGCCGGCAAGCTGCCCTCCCACTGTGGTCCCCGGCCTTTCCATGGCAGCTTTGGAGCTTCAAAGCCCCAGAACCCCCTCGGGAAGGCTGGGGAGAGGCCGGCAAGCTGCCCTCCCACCGCCATCCCCGGCCTTCCCGAGGCGGCTCCGGAGCTTCAAAGCCACTGAGCCCCCTTGGGAAGGCCGGGGAGAGGTCGGCAAGCTGCCCTTCCACTGTGGTCCCTGGCCTTTCCGTGGCAGCTTTGGAGCTTCAAAGCCCCAGGAGCTCCTCGGGAAGGCCGGGGAGAGGTCGGCCATTCACCTTCCTGCCCTCCTGCCGTAGTCCCCGGCCTTCCCGAGGTGGCTCCAGGGCTTCAAAGTCCTGGAGCCCCCACGAGAAGGCCAGGGAGAGGCCGGCCAGCCACCCTCCCGCTGCTGTCCCCGGCCTTCCTGAGGCAGCTCCAGAGCTTCAAAGCCCCAGAACCCCCACGGGAAGGCTGGGGAGAGGCCGGCAAGCTGCCCTCCCACCGCCATCCCCGGCCTTCCCGAGGCGGCTCCGGAGCTTCAAAGCCACTGAGCCCCCTCGGGAAGGCCGGGGAGAGGCCGGCAAGCTGCCCTCCCACTGTGGTCTCCGGCCTTCCCAAGGCGGCTCCGGAGCTTCAAAGCCACTGAGCCCCCTCAGGAAGGCCAGGGAGAGGCCAGCCACTAACCTTCCTGCCCTCCCGCCACAGTCCCCGGCGTTCCCAAGGTGGCTTTGGGCTTTCAAAGCCCCAGAGCCCCCTCGGGAAGACCGGGGAGAGGCCGGCAAGCCGTCCTCCTGCTGCTGTCCCAGGCCTTCCCAAGGTGGCTTTGGGGTTTCAAAGCCCCGGAGCCCCCTCGGGAAGGCCAGGGAGAGGCCGGCAACCTGCCCTCCCACTGTGGACCCCAGCCCTTCTGAGGCGGCTTTGGAGCTTCAAAGCCCCAGAGGCCCCTCGGGAAGGCCGGGGAGAAGTCGGCCACTCACTTTCCTGCCCTGCCTCAGTCCCCGGCCTTCATGAGGTGGCTCCAGGGCTTCAAAATCCCGGAGCCCCCATGAGAAGGCCAGGGAGAGGCCGGCCAGCCACCGTCCCGCTGCCGTCCCCGGCCTTCCCGAGGCAGCACCTGAGCTTCAAAGCCCCGGAACCCCCACGGGAAGGCTAGGGAGAGGCCAGCAAGCCACCCTCCTGCTGCTGTCTCCGGCCTTCCCGAGGCGGCTCTGGAGCTTCAAAGCCCCAGACCCCCCTCGGGAAGGCCAGGGAGAGGCCAGACACTCACCTTCCTGCCCTCCCGCCGCAGTCCCCGGCCTTCCAGAGGTGGCTCCGGGGTTTCAAAGCCCCCGAGCCCCCACAGGAAGGCCAGGGAGAGGCCGGCAAGCCGCCCTCCTGCTGCCATCACAGGCCTTCCCAAGGTGGCTTTGGGGTTTCAAAGCCCCAGAACCCCCCCGAGAAGGCCGGGGAGAGGCCAGCCACCCACTCTCCCAGCCGCCACTGTCCTCAGCCTTCCTGAGGCAGCTCCAGGGTTTCAAAGCCACAGAGCCTCCTCACGAAGGCCGGGAAGAGGCCGGCAAGCCTCCCTCCCACTGCCGTCCCTGGCTTTCCCAGGCGGCTCTGGGGTTTCAAAGCCCTGGAGCCGCCTCAGGAAGGCCGGGGGGGGGGGCACGGCCAACCTCCCAGCTGCTGCCACCCCGACCTTCCCGTAGCGGGTATGGGGGTCAAGAGCCCCATAGCCACTTTGGGAAGCGCGGCAGGCAACAGGGATGTGGCAGCCAGGCAGGTGGGAGGCTTTTTAGCCACCCCCGTGCTTCCCCAAGTGGCAATGGGACTGGCAAAGCCCCGTCGTCACTTTGGAAGGGTGGAGGGGTTGCGGGTGGGTAAGGGAGGCCTTGTTTATTAGCATTTTTTTTTCTTTCACATTCGTGGGGGTCTCAAGACCCTAACCCCCGCTAATGTGGAGGGACAACTGTAATTAGAGTTGCTATAGTAATATATATACCTATACTGCTAATTTTTTAAAAAATTAAAAACTTGTCACCTCCATTAATTTTCCTTGCTAAAGTAATAAAAAACTAGAAGTGACTTTGTCTTAATTTTTAAATTAAAACTAGCTTGGATTATGGTATGTTCTAAGGTATAACATTTGTTCTGTAATGCTTCTTTATTTTTATTTTATTTTTCTACTAATCTTTATTCATATAACATCGCTCTCATTCAAGTCTTGTAAAATAAATTTTCAATGGTAACATTATATCATCACAAAAACAATACTGCATACATTAGTTACATACAACATACATTCAATCAAAATATGCATATTTCTTGACTTCCTATAAATTGGCACAATTGAAGCACATAATTTATCTAAATTGTTATATATTGACTTCTTCTCTTCCTTGTCTAATCATTCTCTGAAAATTACCCTTTATTACCTTTAATGTAAATCTTATCGTTTATCGATCCCTAAGCTATCCCATTAACATCAAATTTTCCTTTTCATAATATATTCCTTTCGTTTCCCAATACTTTAATATTGGTTTCCATTTTCCCAACGATTTTTCCTTTGGTAAATTATTAATCTTAGATGTCAATATGTCTAATGCCAGCATTTCTTGAGATTTCATAATCCAATCTTCTGGTGTGGGTGGATTTGGTGTCTTCCATTTTTGTGCTATTGTTATTCTTGCAGCCGAAATCAAATATAATATAATTCTCCAATTTTTAATTTCTATTTCTTTTTTTATTCCTTCCATCATATTTAGCAAGAATAACTCAGGTCTTGCTTCAAATTTTGTTTGTAGCATTTCTTCCATAACTATGAATCTTCCCCCAAAATTTCTTTACCACCTTGCAACTCCACCACATATGTACTAGAGTGCCAATATTGCTTTGGCATTTCCAACAGATGTTACTGATGGATTTATTGATTCTGTTAAGTCTTACTTGCATATAATAACATCTGTGGGCAACTTTCAAATAGTTTTCTTTTAGCTTTTGGCATAAAGTAAATTTGTTTGTTCTATACCTGGCTTTTCCCCATGCCTCAAGTTCTAAATTATAGCTAATATGTATTGCCCACTTAATCATATACTCCTTAATGTTTTCCATTTCTAAAGTTCTGTTTAATAACAACTTGTATAGTTTTGTTATCTTTTTTTTCCTCTTGGATTTCCCATATTATTTTATCCAGATCATTCCCCTCCTTTCCTATATTTTCTGTTTTATTGTCTTCTATAAATCTGGTTTTTAGTTGATAGTAGTTAAACCACTTAATCTTACAGATCTCCTCTACTTCCTCCCTGGATTTCATGATGCATTTACCTTCTCCATTTTCTTTTATTATATCTTTATAACTAAGCCATTTTATAGTAGTTTTCCACGTATTTTGGAAAGCCTCCTGTGGAGAAGTCCAATATGGTAATTTATTGTAAAATATATTTTTTATTCTTTTCCATACTATCAATAGGGCTTTCCTAACAAAATGATTATTGAAACCCTTATTAATTTTTTCTTTATCATAACAGAGGTAGGCATGCCACCCAAACCAGTTGTTGTAGCCCTCCAAAGATAGCAACTTTTCATTTTCTAATTGTATCCAATCTTGTAGCAATGTAAGAGCTGCTGCGTAGTAGTACAAATTTAGGTCGGGCATATCCCATCCTGCTCTAGCTTTTGTGCCTGTAAGATTCTTCCATTTAATTCTTGGCTTTTTATTGTTCCAAATGAACTTTTTTAAGTCTCTTTCCCATTCAACAAAACATTTGTCATTTACTATAATGGGTGCATTTTGAAACAAAAATAACATCTTAGGTGAGATAACCATTTTGCAAATTGCTATTTTTCCTAATATCAACAAGTTTAGTTTTTCCCATCTCTTCATGTCACTCTTGATTTCCATCCACTTTTTTAATAGTTATTTTTGAATAGTTCTGAGTTTCTTCCTGTGATCCAAAGACCTAAATATCTTGCTTTCTTTTCGATTCTGCATCCAGATTTTGTGGATAATATACGTTCTTCTTGTTCTTTCATATTTTTTGTTAATATAATTGACTTCTCTCTATTTATCTTAAATCCTGCAAAATGTCTGAATTCAATGATGACTTTCAAGAGTTCTTCTATATTATTTATTGGGTTTTCTAGAAAGATGACAAGATCATCAGCAAAAGCTCGCAGTTTAAATGTCTGCCCCTTCACTTTTATCCCAGTCAATTTTCCATTCTCTCTTATATTTCTGTTCAGCACCTCTAATGCTAAGATGAAAAGTAATGGTGACAAAGGACACCCCGTCTTGTTCCTTTGTGCACGTTGATGGTTTCTGATCTTTCTCCATTAATAATTAATTGTGCCTATTGGTTATTATATATCCTTTCAACCCTTTTATTGAAATTGTCTCCCAGGCTCATCCTCTTCATAACTTCTAGCAGAAAATCCCATCGCACATTGTCAAAGGCCTTTTCTGCATCCACAAATAGCATTGCTATTTTTTTCTCGTTGTTTATTTCAAAGTATTCTATGATGTCTAATATCAATCTTGTATTGTTCTTAATCTGCCTGCCAGGGATGAATCCATTTTGGTCTTCATGTATTATTTCTTTTAAAATGCTTATCAGTCTCCTTGCCAATATTGAAGTGTATATCTTGTAGTCCAAATTAAGAAGAGAAATAGGTCTACAATTTGAAACCTCTGTTGTGTCTTTGCCTTCCTTTGGAATTAAAGATATATTAGCCATAGTCCAGGTATCTGGAATTCCTTTTTCCTCGATTTCTTTGAAAGTTCTTTGTAGTGGGATAATTATTTCATCTTCTGTTAGTTTATAATATAATGCAGTAAATCCATCTGGACCTGGAGCTTTATTTGATTTTAATTGTCTTGATGTTGAGATCTCTTCTATTGTTATGGGTTCATTTAATTTTTTTCTTTTGTTCTAGTGTTATTCTTAATAGGTTTTGTTGATCTAAGTATTTTCTCATCCGGTTTTCCCCTTCTTCTTTATTCCTTCTATTATCTCCAAATAACTGTTTATAATATTCATAAAAAGCTTCTATTATCTCTTTTTGATTTAATATTTTACCATTTCTGTTAATTTGTAAAATTAATTTATCTTCTATTTCTTTTTTCAGTTTGTAAGTCAGCCATTTCCCTGACTTATCCGAATGTTCAAAATTCCTTTGTTTCATTCTTTTCATATTCTTCTCAATTAGAGTCAAGTCTTCCATGTTAATCTGTTTCTGTAATAATTTAATCTGCCGAATTATGTCCTTATTTTTTGGTTGCTCTCTTAATGTCCTTCTCTTATTCCTAGTTTTCTAATCAGAAATTTATACCTTTCTGATTTTCCTTTCTTAACTTCTGAACCTCTTTTTACTAACGTTCCACAGATTACTGCTTTACTAGCATCCCACACTATTCTTGTTTGGATTTCTCGTTCATGTTTTCTTTGAAGTAATATCTCTTCTTTTAGTTTGCTTAAAAAGCTTTCATCATGTAATAAACCTTCATTCATTCCCCAAGAAAAGGGCTTTTTATATGTTTTCATCAATATTTGAATTGGGTTGTGATCTGAAATTGTTTTTGTCAATATTTCCACTGTCATAATACTTGGGATGAGGTTTTTAGAAGCTAAAATCAGATCTATCCTGAACATGGAGTTAAATCTTTCTGAAAAGAAGGTAAAGCCTTTTTCATTTCCTTTCTTGGCCATCCATACATCTTCCAGATTCAATTCTGTGTTTAAATCAAAGAAAGTTTTGGGTAATTTCCCCTTGAATTTAGATTCTCTTTGTAGTTCTATCCTTATTGGGATTTATAACCCCATTGATGTCTCCTATAATCAATACATTATCATTATCAAAGCTTTCTATTCTCTTGTGCAGCTCTCTATAGAATGTTTCTTGCTCATCATTCAGAGTGTATATTGCTACTACTAATAGCTTTCTATTCTGGGTTGATACTTCAATTCCAATTATTTACACGTCATCATCTTTAAACAGTTCCTTTGTTATATAATGTTTATTCATGTATATCACTACTCCCCTTTTCTTCTTATTTCTAATTGCTGTATAATAAACATTTCCCAATTTTGAGCTTTTTAAGAATCTCATATCATCTTCCTTGATTCTAGTCTCCTGTATGCAGGTTATATCCGATTTTAATCTTTCAAGTTGATGGATCACTTGTCTTCGTTTATATTCAGAATTTAATCCTTTTACATTCCATGTTTTACTTTAAGATTCATCATTCTCTAAGTTTTTATCGTATTTGTTTTCTTCTTCCTCTTCAGATTCTTCTGTTTCTGCTTGTTCTTCCTCTTCCTGATTACTTTCTTGTTGATCTTCTTCCTCTGCCCCTTCTTCTTCTTCTTGTTCCTTACTTCTTTTATCCATTTTTGTTTTCCTGGTTGTTTCCTCTGTTTCTGAGTTCATTCTTCCATCCTTTTTCAAATCTTTTGCAAAATTCTTTTGCTTTCATAACTGAATTGATTTTATGTCTTTTCTGTTTGTATGTGAACGAAATACCCTCTATTCTCTCCCATTTATAGTTTATACCATTCTTTGTTAGTAATTGACAAACTATTCAGAATTAACTCTTCAATAGTCAAAGACAAAAAACTCTCTAGAGATATAGTTATTGCTTTTACGAGAATGAGGACAAGAGATATGATAATCCAACCAAGTTATAAAGAGAAATTAATAATAAATGGAAACGAAGTTAAGATCTTTAAGGATATGCCTCCATCAATATTAAAAAGGAGACAAGACTATAAATATATCACACAGGATTGAGGTAATAGCAATAGCATTAATATTTCTATACTGCTTATCAGTGCCAAAGCACTCTCTAAGCAGTTTACAATGTTTTTAGCTAATCTATGGACTGATGGAAGTTGCACTTCCACAGGGAACATTTCCCATCCTTCCTGTGTTCAGAGAAAATGTTCAGTGTAGCATAACAAGGAAGACTATGAAGGGAAGAATTCTTAGTTCAAATTTAAACTCAGCCATGAAGGCAAGGGCCTGAGTCATGTTACTCTCTCTCAGCCTCATCTCTCATTTGTAATATAGGGAATAATAGCCTAGAGTAAAAAAAAATATTTTAAAGATCAGTGAGACAATGTAAGTGAAGCAATTTGAACAATGAACATTTTTAGTAGCACCATGTAAGGCACAGATGTCATATAGTCAATGACTGAAATCCAGAAGGCCATGTGACAAGTCCCACATGCTCAACAGGGCTTATGAATTCCCTTCCTAGCTCTGTGTGTTAACTGACAAGCTGTCTTTGGAATCTGGATGAGTTTCCAAAGTATCACAAGAAACTGTTCTCAGTGAGAAACATGTTGCTTTGGAAAATCCCCAAAGCCAAGATCCTCAGGAAGGATGTTGCACCCAGTACTATTCACCTACCTTTTGCTTAGCACTCATCAAATAAACTGCAACCTGCCAGTAGAGGCTGAGAACAAGTCCTATGGAAGTGGGCAATGTGGGGAAATTGAGGTTTGAGGAGCAGACGAAGGGAGATAAGACGGGATGTTTTTGGCAGGGGAAGCAGCACAAAAGAACACATAAAGGCATGAATAGAAGAGATGGGAAGGAGCAGACAGCAGATGGGTTTGAGCAGGAAAGGGAGGGACAAAATTAGCAAGCATTTTCCTTTTATGGAAATTTGGTGAAGGGTTTTTTGTTTGTTTGTTCTTTGTTTCTTTGCTATGCCTGAATTCAGAGAATGAGAAATGTCAAATAAGGTGACGTCTTTTATCAGACTTGTTTCAATAAATTTCACCCTGAACATTTTGTATCAAGTCAGGACAGGCAGACTGCTCCTAAAAGGGAGGAAAGTGTTCTAGGAGGTAACAAGAGATTGAAATAAAGCTGCTTAAGGAAAAAAGCGTGAGTACCTTTCTCCTTGAGTTAATGAGTCTAAAAGCACAACACTGAAATATGAGATTGGGGTGGTGGGCTTTATCTAAAGGTGAAAAGATGACTACTTCCAACTGTTGAGATAATACCACAGGCATATAAGAACAGAAGATGAAGAACAGAAACCAAAGGCCTATACTGTATAGACCAGCATACTGTTTCCACAGTGGCCAACCAGAAACCTATAGGAAGTTTAGAAATAGGGCATAAGTATAATAGAAGTTTCCTGCTCTTCTTTGCCAGAAGCTGATATTGAGGCATACAGCCTCTGATACTGGATGCGATTGATATAGAGCCATCAAGACTAGAAGATATTGATAGCCTTGTCCTCTGTGAATAGGTAGACATCTAATAAACAATATGTCCCTCTCTGGTACTTGTCTTGCCAAAGGCCAAACTAATATTTTTTTTAATAGACAGAGTGGGTCATGTGATCCTCCACTTACAACAGTGTTCCCTAGCCTCATGCCTATCAGATGTATGGAACAGAGCTTGGAAGGTTATTTTTTAAAAAGTAATTGGTTTCTGTTTTAATTCCAGCCCTCAGCAGTACTTAGTTACTATTATAGTTGGAATGTTAGAAATGCAATTCTTCCTCAAATCATAAAGAAACAAAGAAAAAAACATCTGAATCCTATAAGCTGGTGGCCCATGGTAGAAAACATTCTCTTCCTCTCCACCTCATTGTTGCCTCAAGCCCAACAACAGAGCACAAGATAGTAACAACAGGGACAAAGCATTTGAATTATGTGATACTCCTTCTGCCCCATTCAGTGAGGTCGCACACTTATAACTAAAGTTAGGGCTCCTCCACATTGGTCTAAAGAAGCATGAGTTCTTGCAATATAGCCCCTTGTTTTGTTTTATTTCAAAAACTTTATTGTATGATTATCATTGTTTTAAGCTGCTTGCATCCCAGTTTTTATCATCCACTTATGCCATTCTTTTTTGGAGCTCTTTGTAGCAATTTCATGGATATGCACAATGGCTTTTTCAAAGGTTTTTTAAAACCGGGGCATGATTTGAAGACTATTTTTTTTCTTCTCTGAATTTTAAAAAACTTCTTAGATTTGTAGTACAAAAAGGCATTGTCACTGATGAAATATACCACTATAACTTAAAAAAAAAAAAGAAAGAAAGAAAGAAAGAAAGAAGGAGAAAAGAAGGAAATATATTGTTCCAATATGTCTGGGAATTGGGGAAAAAAGCCAATGAGGGTGAAAATACAACATGGCATTCAGTGCTGAGAATTGTCAGAAAATAGTCCAGGACAAGAGAGGTGTTGTTTGGATATTTTAAAAAGAACTGAGAACTATAGCAACAAATTAGTGCAACCCCCAGTAACCTCCCAACACATATTCCCCATTTGGAGGGGAAATGTTGCACTGGAAAATCAGTTACATTTCACCTTGTTAAGGAAACAGTCACAATATAATGCAGTTATACCTTTGTTATTGGCAAAAGAAATTAAAGACAGGTAAAACATTACATGTTACTTCCAAGGTCTTGTTTAGATTACTACTTCCACCACCCCGACCAAATTGCCTGGGCCAATGGAGTTGGAATCCAACATATCTGGATGGTACCAGATCATGGAAGGATGACCTATAGCCTCAAATGATATATGCCAGAAACAGGTTTTACGATCTTGTTTGCTATCTATGGGAAGTACACCTATGCCACAGTTTTGCTACGTGAATCTCTGGCTTTTCTTCGCAAATGAAGATTCAGGAAGGACTCATCCCGCGCTTTCTGCAAGCGCGCTGATGACTGAAAAGGCCAATCTGAGATTAACAAGTCCGGTTGCAGAAAGCACAGCAGAGGGTCTCCTTGGGTGATGTTTCCGAGTTATGATTCTTTCTGTGTTGTCGTTTCTCTTCAAGACTTGTTCAGCGTGAGTTCTCAAATAAAGCTGCAGCATTGTAGATAGTATGTCTCCATGCCTCCCGATGTGAAGCCAGGGCAGACCATTGTTGGTGATCAATTTGGCCATGCCTGAGATGTTGTTTCAGGGAATCCTTGTATTGCTTTTTTGGAGCGCCCCTCTTACACTGACCCACAGCGAGCTCACCGTAGAGTACTATTTTTGGGAGGCAATGGTCTTCCATCCTAGAAACATGCCCTGCCCAGCGCAGCTGTGTTCTCAATATCATGGCCTCAAAAACTGCAGTCTTGCTCTTGCAGTGCCTCTCATCAATAACAGGGACAGTATTGATTAGAGGCACTGCAAGAGAAAGACTGCAGTTTTATGCATTTATTTATAACTAAGGCTTGTTGAACTTAACATGAAATTAGTGGAAGTCACATTGGAATAAATGCTCATAGGATCTGGCTTAAATCAGTTTGGGCATCAAGCCTTGTTTAAGAACTTTTCTGTTATTCTGCAACACCCCCTGCTGGACCAGTCAGGCTATATAAACATTTGTTCCTCAAAAGTATTGTGGAATTCTAAGGATTAACTCAATCATTTAGTTAATAACCTGATGAAGATTTTGAAGAGACAGAGAGAGATCCAGTGCAACTCCATTGACAGCAGGGTGAACTCAATTTCATCCTCTGCTGATTTTTATTTCTCTTTGCCCATTCACACCATAGCTTACTGCAGGATGGGAAACCTGTGGGCCTCCAGATACTATTGGGACTCCAGTTCCCATCAACTTCTTGCAATCTGGTGAGGGATCATGAGAGTACTAGTTCATCAACATCTGGAAAGCCACAGGTTCCCCAATCCTGGCTTACATATAGGATAGAATTCATTGTGGGTCACATATACTGTTCAGCACACGTCTTACAACTATAAACACACACATAAAAGAGAACATAAATTCTCTCAGTGCTTTCAATCTGTTAAATTTGTAAAATTATTTTTCAGCATGTCATCATGCTCAATGCCTTAGCGTTTTATTTTTCTTTGTGCTTGTGACACAACTGGAGTCTGTAGGAATCAAAGAATCATAGAATTGTAGAGTTGGAAGAGATCATGAGGGCCATCCAGTCCAACCCCCTGCCATGCAGGAATACACAATCAAAGCATCCCTGACAGATGGTCATCCAGCCTTTGTTTAAAGACCTCCAAGGAAGGGGACCCCACCACGCTCCAAGGGAGTGTGTTCCACTGCCAAACAGCTCTTACTGTCAAAAAGTTCCTCCTAATGTTGAGGTGGAACCTCTGTTCCTGGAACTTGCATCCATTGCTCCGTGTTCCAGACTTTGGAGCAGCAGAAAACAAGCCTGCTCCATCCTCAACGTGACACCCCTTCAAATACTTAAACAGGGCTATCCTATCGCCTCTTAACCATCTTTTTTCCAGGCTAAACATACCCAACTCCCTAAGTCTTTCCTCATAAGGCATGGTTACCAGACCTTTCACCATTTTAGTCACCCTTCTCTGGACACCCTCCAATTTGTCAATATCCTTTTTGAATTGTGGTGCCCAGAACTGGACACAGTATTCTAGGTGAAGCCTGACCAAGGCAGAATAGAGTTGCACTATTACTTCCCTTGATCTAGACACTATACTTCTATTGATGCAGCCCAAAATCGCATTGGCCTTTTTAGCTGCCGCATCACACTGTTGACTCATGTTCAACTTGTGGTCTACTAGGACTCCTAGATCCCTTTCACACATAGTCTCATTCAGCCAGGTCTCCCCCATCCTATATCTATGCATTTCATTTTTCCACCCTAAGTGCAGTTACATTTCTCCGTATTGAATTTCATTTTGTTAGCTTTGGCCCAACTCTCCAGTCTATCCAGGTCATTTTGAATTTTGATCCTGTCCTCTAGGGTATTAGCTACTCCTCCTAATTTGGTGTCATCTGCAAATTTGATAAGTATGCCCCTAATTCCCTCATCCAAGTCATTGATAAAGATGTTCAATAGCACTGGGCCCAGGACAGAACCTTGTGGCACCCCACTGGTCACATCTTTCCAAGATGAAGAGGAGCCACTGCAGAGCACCCTTTGGGTTCGGCCGGTTAACCAATTACAAATCCATTTAACAGTTAACTGGTCTAGCCCACATTTTACAAGCTTGTTTTCAAGTATGTCATGGGGAACCTTGTCAAAGGCCTTACTGAAATCAAGGTATGCAATATCCACAGTGTTCCCTTCTGGTCCTGGAGATTTAAATTCATCTAGATTAAGAAGGTATTCCTGTACTTCCTCTTTGCTTATTCTGTGCTGGATTTCCCCTATTGTGTCCTCTGTCCCATTATCCTCAGGTTGATTATCCTTTTCCTTTTCTGAAAACACTGAGGCAAAGAAGGTGTTGAGTAATTCTGCCTTTCCTCTGTTCCTTGTTAGCATTTTGCCATCTTCTCCACATAGTGGCCCTACCATTTCCTTCTTCCTCCTTTTGCTGCGGACATAGCCAAAAAACCCTTTTTATTGTTCTTAACCTCCCTAGCAAGCCTCAGCTCATTCTGCGCTTTAGCTTTTCTGACTTTACTCCTACACGTGTACGCTGTTTGAATTCTTCTTTGGTGATTTCCCCCTTTTTCCATTTCCTATACATGTTCCGTTTAAAACTTAGCTCCGTTGAAAGTTCTTTAGTCATCCATCCTGGTTTCTTGAGAAACCTCCCATTTTTCTTCCTCAATGGTACTGTTTGAAATTGGTCTTTCAGTATCTCCCTTTTGAGAAAGTCCCATCCGTCTTGAAGTCTCTTCTCTTTTAGTATTCCTGACCATGGGAGCACCCCCAGTATTTCCCTGAGTTTATTGAAATCAGCTCTCCAAAGTCAAGAATGTGTGTCTGACTATGCCTGGCTTCTCCTTTCCATTGTATAACAAACTCCAGGAGAACATGATCACTCTCACCTAAGGAGAGTGCCTTAACCAGGCACCCCATTAACCAGGTCATCGCTGTTGGTTAGGATCAGATCTAAAATAGCTGACCCCCTTGTTGCCTCTTCCACCTTTTGGACCATGAAATTGTCTTCCAGGCAAGTAAGGAATTTGCTAGACCTTGAAGTTTTGGTTGAGTTAGATTTCCAGCAAATATCAGGATAGTTGAAGTCACCCATCACTACTACATCTCTACTTTCTGCGTGTGTGGTCATCTGTTTCTAGAAAGGCATCATCCAGTTCCTCTGTCTGACTTGGGGGTCTGTAGTAGAGTCCCACAATAACATCCCTGTTGTTTCCCTCCCCTTTAATTTTTATCCAGATGCTCTCCACCTGGCTTCCAGTATTGATGTCATGGATCTCTTCACTGGTATAAATATCCCTGATATATAAAGGTATTCCTCCTCCTTTCCTGTTTGGCCTGTTTCTCTTATAAAGGTTATACCCCTCTATTCCTACATTCCAATCATGTGACTCATCCCACCAGGTTTCAGTAATGCCTAATATATCAAATTTGTTTTGTTGTGCTAGGAGTTCAAGTTCATCTTGCTTATTTCCCATGCTCTGTGCATTAGTGTAGAGACATCTAAGACCATGTGTTCCCTTTACTTGCTGTCTGTGCAAGTTTTTTTGCCATCCATTGTTGGGTCCTTGCACTGTTTGCCTTGATCTGTCTTGGTCAAATTAGTATCTGATCTGGATATATGGCTTGGTGGCAGAGGCTGTGTACAATTTTGGAAAAGCAGTACAACTTAGCTTTCCCCCCTGGCTTAGTTGCGTGAGCTCTGCTTGTTTACTTCTTAATTACACTCTGTTTTTTGAACTCCACTCCTTTCCTAATGGACCCATCCCCCCAGAGTTCATGGGTTATTGGGAGTAGGTCCAATGTTCTAAACTGGGGTTCCTGGTTTTGTCCGAACTATTGATCACCACTGCTTTACATCAACAGGCAGAAGTCCTCTAGAGTTTCAGGATTGTTTCTTAGGCCTATTTAGAGATAACCAGGGATCTGACATATGTCTACTACCAACTAGCCAGGGTCATATTTCTTTATATCCTTTGCAATATGCTGTGCTTGGGGTGGTTTATCTCTTTTCAGTAATGTTTGCAGAAATGAACAGAGGATCAAGAAGCATTTTATGTTAGAATGTCTATATACCTATACAGTATTAAGTAATATTCATCTCTGATTGCTGTGAAGTGAATTCCTTGATTCAGTGAAAATCAAGATAACAATACTTTGCTCTGTGGGAGTTTTGATCACAGGACTATGCAATTTACTTTGACACAGTCCAAGTTACAATGTGGTGTTCTCGTGTAATTCCCACTCTTGCCTGGGTAATTTTACTTCTGAATAAATCCAGGAAGATTTTTGCAGGACATTCTGATCCCCTCTTTCAGGTATGAGTTTTCTGCCTGCTATGTTTTGCTGCTGGAGGAAGGACATCTAGTGTGATTATTAGATGGTTCCCTCCTTCTCATCCCCTCCACTGTCCGGGAAAGCAGCCAACAGAAGGGCTGATAAGAATGATACCCGCAAAATGCAAGGCTTTGTAGCAACACAAAAATAATTCTGAAGCACCATACCAGTTCAATGTCCAATTAGCAAAACCAGGGGGCAAACCAAAGGTCCAGGAGTCCAGAGAGCAAGTCAGTGAGTCTAGTCCAGGGTTAAGAGTTCCAGAAAGCAGGTCAGCGAGTCCAGTCCAAGGTGAAGAGTTCCACATCAATCTGAGGTCTAGGAGGCAAGGTTTTAGGCAACAAGGGAGTCCGAGTCAGATGCTTTCACCAGGGAATGCAGATAGACTCTGACAAAGAAGCTCGGCTTCTCACAGCTGTTTATATTGGCCCAGCTCCTAATCACAGCTGTTTGGTGATTGCTGAGCATTTCTCATATAATCTCCGGGATCACCAGAGGCACACCCTTTCTGTCCTTCTCTGGCTGAAGGTAGGTACCTCCCCGTCCTGCTCCTCTGTGTCTCCCAGGCCTGTAACCTCTTCTGGGGAAAGGCTAGGATGCTGAGTCATGGGCTCTACTGCAGTTGGCATAGTAGAGCTAGGTTCTGGCTCAGCCAGCACTGCTGGAGATGGTTCAGACTCCTCGTCCTCCTCGTCCTCAGCCTGGCTGGCATTGACATCCACTATTTTTCCATTTTGATTTCTGTTACCATCACGGTGTAATCTCTGCTATTGAACAAATGGCTATGTTCGGAAATGGTAAGCTTACACTCTTCTTTGCTATACAGGTCGACCCCCGTATCTGCAGGAGATACATTTCAAGACACACACCCTTCATAGATATCTGAAACCGTAGATAATAGGGAACGCTATTATTTTCAATGAGACCAACATCAGAAGTTGACCACAGAATCACCTAGAAATGCCTAGAGAACATACTTTTTCATACATTGATAAGTGAAACTGTGGATACCGAATCCATGGATACTAGTGTTGACTGGCACTTCTTTCAGGGTTATAACTTTAATTCTTCGTGTTGCTTCCTCTACCTGGCCTCAATAGGTTTGATTTTATCTCTTTTGTAACACTCTGTACCTAACTACACAGAGGCTACATGCATATTGGTCATGTGCCCTCATAAGTTTGTGGGGGGGGGGGTAGCTATTTCACCATGTTGAAATATTTCACCTTGAAGCACAACCCTTTCCTCCCACACTCTTCCTAGATTTAGTGCAAATTGTTTGCCATGCCAGCACAGTGCTCTTCCACATAATGCTAATTGTCTGGCAGTTCCTGTCTTTAGCCTAAATTCTTCACCAGGCTGGCACAGTAGCTTGCCACTTTTCTTCCAGGGAGCTCTCCCAAAGAACTGCTAACTGATGCTGTCTGTGGGGTTATGTATTATTATCTCTTTTTCTGTGTAGCATCTAAGGTTTTTGCACACTACCTACCATACTTTTAATTTTATGTCCATGTAAATGCCACAAGCAATTGAATCATCAGTCTGAGTTAAAGTTTTTGTACCCTGCAAAAGTGTATTAATTCATCTCTTTGTTGCATTGTGTGTTCCTTTCAACAATGGTAAGATGTGTAGGTTAAGGTTCAAAGCAAAGGATCACATCTTTCAAGACTACATGGCAGACTCCACTCATAACAATATCAACCTTCACTTAAGCAGCTTACTGAGTTGCTCTATCCAGCTCATAATGGTAGCCCTTCCCTCCTGTGAATGATATTAAAGGGCTTGTAGATAATAACCATGTCCCAAAGGAATGGGGAAAGAAGTAATGAACAGAAAACAAAAGAAAAAAAGAAACAATGGGAGAGAAGAAAACAGGAGCAGGCGAGCAAAGGACAGACCTCTGCAGAAAGAGAATAATGTCCAAGTCACCCCTGCTTACATGGGATCCATACGAGCAGTTTCACTTACCTGCAGTCAGGGAAAAAGGTCTCTAGGTGTCTGAAGGTCCACACAGTTGCATTGGAGGTGGTCTCTCTAGGCATCAGGAGCTCCTCCAGCATGACTCTATGGTCATTTCTGTCGGAGGTTGACCATACAGTCACACCAGATACTGGTGAGGTGTCCTCTCTAGGCATTTTCTAGGTTCTTCAGCATGCTTCTATGGTCTAATATGGAGGTTCACTATTATACACAGTTTCATGTAAGTCCGGGAACATTTTCCCCACATAAACGTGGTGTGGCTTGTAGCGCAAACATGAGCACCATCTGATCCAGAACAGGAATAATTCTATCTATCTGGGTAACTGAATCCATCAGAACCTTCATGCTTTTTTCCCTTTTCCCTCTCAATGTTTATCTTTAGGAATGTAAACCTGAGGGCAGGGACAGTTTAAATACTGACTTGCCACTCTGTGAGTCTTTTTTGGTTGGAGAGATGAAAATTCTGCAAATAAATAAATAAATGATTCTCTCCCTGCAATTTAAAGACTGATACTAATGACGTATTCCCGGTGTGTAAACCAAAAGCTGTGTGACTGTGATCATGGTCAATCAGTGGAATGAGTACAGTACTTGCTCAATGAGCTTTCACTGGCTGTTACATTCTTGCCATCCACTGTGTTAATTATCATAGCAACAAGAAGCCTGGCCACACAAATTCCAGAAGCAAATAAAACTGAGACAAGATGGTTTGTAATAACTGATAAAGACTCATGGCTTTTGGCTTCTGGCATCAAGAGTAGAAGTCAAAGATCTCATCTACTTTCCTCGAAAACTGAAGCCCCTTTATGTTTGGATTGTACCTAGTTATGTCCACTCCTAGCCACCTCTGCTATGTGGGAGGATGCTTCATTGCATCATGTGGGCAAGAAGTAGATGAAGCAACAACACAGACCAAGAGTTGAGAACTGTGGTCCTCCAGGTATTGCAAGACTCCTACTGCCATCAGCTCTAATCAGCATGAAGGAAGCTGGAGTCTAACAACATATGTGGGAGGCCATAAGTTATCCACTTCTACTCTAGAGCAAAGTCAGGGTCATTTATCAGTTCCTGTAGACCCCTCCCTTCTAGGGAGAGCTGCCCATAGAAATCAGAGGTAATACCCCAAGATTTTACTATATCTGTGACTGGGCACAGCATGCCCATGCCTAAACTCCAGGTGGGAGTCCACTTAAAAGCATGTGGTAATTCAGCCCAAGAAACCTTGTTCTTTTTTATTTTCCTTATATAAAAACGGAGCTGGGGCTTCAACCTGGAAACACGTGGCACATCATCACCCACTGCCAAGCCTTTCTGAGAAGCCTCATTAGCCATTATCTGGGACAGACCCTTCTTATCTCAGGAGCTTAAGCATACTTATTTGGAAGGAAGAAAGGATAGGCGTGCCTGTGCCTATCCTGGTCTTTCCTGAGGGGCACTTAAACAAGGACCAGGGACCTTTTTAAACTTCATCCCCCACAGTCCCTTACCAAGGTCCATGATGAGTTGGGCTGACAGGAGCTGAAGCCCAAAATGTCTGGGAGGCTAAAGATTTTCCTACCCAGACTTCAGGAACAGAAAGAGTTTTTGTCCTATGCCTCCAGATGTGTGGCAGTTGCAGGCAGTACAGTACTCATGCACTGTGGATCTACCTTTAGGACTTTATCACACTACCCTGTTATAGTGTTACTATTCCACTTTACCTGCTCTGGCTTCCTCCTGTGGAATTCTGGGGTTTGTAGTTGAGTGAGGCCTAAGAGCCCTCTAGCTGAGTGTTCTAAGTGCCCCTCCCTAAACTGCAAATCCCAGGATGCCACAGGAGGCAACCAGAGCTGTTCAAGGGGAATAATAGTTGTCCCTCCATATCCACAAATTTGGTATCCACGGATTTAAGTATTCACGGCTTGAAAAAATATTCTTTAAAAAAAAATTATAAACCAAAAAGCAAACCTTGATTTTGCCATCTTATATAAGGGACCATTTTGCTATGCCATTGCATATAATGGGACTTGAGTATTCACGGATTTTGATATCCACGGGAAGTGCTGGAACCAAACTACAGCAAATATGAAGGGACGACTGTAATGTTATAACAGTGTAGTGTGAGTGGCGATACCCACCCGCAGACATCCTCTCTTTCGCGAAGCGACTACTGTACAAAACCCGCCTCCGCCATTTTGAAAGGCCGTCGAAGAAAGTTTTCCCTCCGCCTCATATCCGGCCTTTGCGCATGCGCACGGGGTGCCTGTTGTGGGGGGGGGGTGTCTCGTCGTCGGCTCTGAAGGGAAGGTCGGCCTGAGAGAGCGGGGAAGTGGGCCCAGCCGAGTGGCCTTTGGCGGCCTCTGCGCTGCCCCCTCGCACCATGTACCGAGTCAGTAGCCGGCATTCGGGCAGGGCCTCGCCCAGCCGGTCCAAAAGGAGCAGTAGCCGGGGCTCCCGCAGCTCTCGCTCCCGCGGCTCCACCTCCAGGTCGAAGCGGAGTCGGAGCCGGAGCCGGAGGCGCTCGCCCTCGCCTCGGGACCGGCGCCGCAGGTCTCGTTCGCCCAGGCGCTCTTCTCGTCGTCGCTCGCCCTCTCCCCGCCCCACGACTAGGGTGAGCTGGCCCCGGGAAAGTTATTTATCTATTTATTTATTATAGGTATTTATATCCCGCCTTTCTCCCAGTGTCGGGAGGCGCAAGGCGGCGAGCAAGGAATTTAAAACAATACTCAAAACATGCAGACATTACCCTCTCTCTGGTTTTTCTTCGCAAACCAAATATAAAGATGACATTAAAAAAAAAACCACAACAATTTAGAGTGTAAAAACATTTAAAAATATTAAAACGCATTTAAAGATATCAAAACTAAAATATCCTATAAAGTTTAACAAAAATGTATAGGATAAGCTTTGTAGAAGTACTGTATACGATAAAAGGGAAGAAAAAGCTAGATGAGGCAAATAAGAGAGAAGATGAAAATTTAGTTACATAAATTCAAAGTCAATTGGAAATGTCTGTAAGATTTAATAGCCAGCGAAAGTCAGGGAGATATTCAGAAGGGAAGTTATAGGGACAAGGTATCAGGGGGAAAGTGAGAAGATAGGAAGAATATATGATATGATATACAGTTGTATCCACTGATTTGGTATCCACGAAGAAGAATATATGATATACAGTTGTATCCACGGATTTGGTATCCACGGATTTCTTGAAAATATTCTTTAAAAAGTAATAAATCAAAAGGCAAACCTTGATTTTGCCATCTTATATAAGGGACAGCATTTTGCTATGCCATTACATATAATGGGACTTAAGTATTCACAGATTTTGGTATCCACGGGGGTCCTGGAACCAAACCTCAGCTAATATGAAGGGACAACTGTATTATCAATTTAAGTGTGAGATATTGTGTTGATTCTGTCTTGTACTTTTTTAAAAAAACATAAAATATAACTGTTTATAGCTTTAAAAATGTTTTTACTTTTTCTGTAATTAAATATAATTGATAAAAAAGCATAAAAGATAAAAAACTAAAATATGCTGATGGTTATTGAAGTTACTTTATCTTTTGTTTTATAATACTGCTATTGTATATGGAAATTTTACCACGTAAGCAACTTTATATTATGTTTTTTTATTTATTATTTCTTCTCATTGCTTTTATGTTTAAATATGTCAATAAGCTTCTTTATCAAGAAATCATTTATATATATATATATATATATATATATATATAAAATATTAAAATGCAATAAAACTATATACGCCTTAAAAATGAAACTATGCAGCAAGTACAAGCCCAGCACCCATCAGATTGTGAATGCCTGATGATGGCACAAGAATGTTTTTACTTGTTTCTTAAAGGAGAGCAGAGATGCTGCCATCCTGGCCTCTCTAGAGAGGGAGTTCCAAAAGTTTAGGAGTAGACAGAGAGAAGGGTCTCTCCAGATGGTCTAACGACTCTACTGAGCTCATAAAAGGAGATATGGCCCTTCAAAGAACCTGCACCCAAGCCGTGTAGGAAAATGTATCTCGCCTTCCCCTTCCCTCCCTATGCCCGTATTAATGGCTGTCAGTCCGTTAGCCTCCCTGCCCTCCCAATTCCTTGCAAACAGATTGCCCTGTCCTTCCATCTCCCAACTGGGCCGATCACCCTGTACCATCCCCAGACAGTTGTATCAAAGTCTTTGTTTCAGCAAAGGCACACTTTTTAAAAACCAAAACTGTAATGGCCAGTATCACAAAGTATGAGAATCATGTGTATGCTTTACCTACTTCCTGTTGAATTTACAAGGATTTTTTTCTTCTGAGTAAATGTGTATAAGATTGGGGCTGCACATTGATTTATTAACTTACCAAGTTTGCAGATGACACCAAATTAGGAGGGGTAGCTAATACCCCAGAGGACAGGATCAGAATTCAAAATGACCTTAACAGATTGGAGAGCTGGGCCAAAACTAACAAATTGAATTTCAACAGGGAGAAATGTAGGATACTACACTTGGGCAGTAAAAATGAAATGCACAGATATAGGATGGGTGACACATGGCTTGATGGCAGTACATGCGAAAGGGATCTAGTGGACCACAAACTGAACATGAGTCAGCAGTGTGACACGGCAGCTAAAAAAGCCAATGCGATTCTAGGCCGCATCAATAGGATATAGTGTCTAGATCAAGGGAAGTAATAGTGCCACTCTATTCTGCTTTAGGCAGACTACACCTGGAATACTGTGTCCAGTTCTGGGCATCACAATTCCAGAAGGATGTTGACAAGCTGGAACGTGTCCAGAGGAGAGCGACCAAAATGTTGAGAGCACTGGAAGCCATGCCCTATGACAGTGATGGGCAACCTTTTGAGCTTGGTGTGTCAAACTTTGCCAAAAAACTGAGCATAAGTTGGGTGGTGTGTCACTAAGAGGAAAAACATTATTTCGCGATATTTGCTGTTTAAATAACATAAATGTATACAGTTGTCCCTCCACATATTTGCGGAAATTCTCCAACCTGCACGTTTTCCCCCTCCCTTCCCAAGGCACCGACGGCTTCTCATGAAGCCCATCGCAGCCTTGGGGGCGGGTGGAAAGCCTCCCACCCCCACGCTCTCCATCCATCCCTTCCCAAGGCACCGACGGGCTTCTCATGAAGCCTGTCGCTGCCTTGGCAAGGGGAGGGTGGAAAGCCTCCCACCCGTATGCTTTCCCCCCTCCTTTCCCAAGGCACCGATGGGCTTCCAAGGCTCCCACCCACTGCCTTCCCTGGCCTTTCCGAGGCAGCTCCGGGGCTTTGAAGCCCCAGAGCCCCCTTGGGAAGGCCAGGGAGAGGCCGGGGTGACATGATAGCCATGTTTAAATATTTGGAGGGATGTCATACTGAGGATGGAGCAAGCTTGTTTTCTGCTGCTCCAGAGACAAGGACATGGAGCAATGGGTTCAAACTACAGGAAAAGAGATTTCCTAAACATTAGGAAGAACTTCCTGACAGTAAGAGCTGTTCGGCAGTAGAATGCATTGCCTCAAGTGTGGTGGACTCTCCTTCTTTGGAGATTTTTAAGCAGAGGCTGGATGGCCATCTGTTGGGAATGTTTTGACTGTTTATTCTTGCATGCCAGGGAGTTGGACTGGATGGCCTTTGTGGTCTCTTCCAACTCTATGATTCTATGATTATATTTCAGGGAACATATCTCCCTTTTTTTCTAACACGAAGTATAAGTTTCTTCTCTCACACACGTATCATTTGACAAAACTTTAGACATCAAGGAGAGCTGGTTTGTAAATATTGTTTGTTCTTTCACTGCAGAATGATAGACAGTTTAATGAATTTGAAATATTATAATCCAAAGTTTAGTATAATTAATCAAAAGGTACTCAAATTGAAATAAATCCAGAATAAGCATGGTTAAGAGCAATAACTAAATTAATTTAGGCTTTGGGAAAGTGCATAATTACTGGTTTTCACATTAAGTAGGAGAAAAAAACTACTAAAATAGAGAGGCAAAATATGCAGATATTTAGAACTTGAATTCTATACATGTCTATTAAGAAGAACACCTGTTTGTTCTTCAATATGTCACTGTAAGATTGCAGTCCATTGGATACAGAATAATTTATTTCCTAATAGATTTGTGTAGGATTACACCCTAACAAGTTAATCTTGCTACAACCCTAAAAAGAGATACTTAACAGGAACTAGACCCCATTGGAGATCAACAGGGCATAGTGGTTTGAGTTTTGGACTTGGGACTCCAGGAGACCAGGGTTCTAATTTCTGCTTAGCCATGCAAGCCCACTGGGTGATTTAGACAAGTCAGACTTTCTTAGCTTTAGAGGAAGGCAGTAATAGCAAACATCCTCTGAATAAATCTTGCAAAGAAAATCCTTTGATAGAATCACCATAATTGCAATCCAGTTTGAAGGCACATAACAATACAGCCCCACTGACGTTACTTCTGACTAGCACTGCATAGAACAGCAATGCAGAAGGATCTTTCCTTTGCAACTGTGATGAGTGAGCTGGTGGCTTCCATATCAATGGAACAATGAACCCATTCAGAATTTCAAAGAAGCAAGCCAAAGTGCAGAAAGCTACTCCCAAAATAGTATCAGCACCTTGGATTAGCTACTTTAAAGTTTGAAGTCAAACCCAAAGTAGATTCACCATCCCACTAACATCGGAGTCACCAGCTGCTGCTGACTGTGATTCCTTTTGTTCTCAATGTGTTGCCACACACAAGACCCTGCCACAAACCCAGATGCCAACTCTGCCCGCACTCAAGTAATGCCATCACAGGACCTAATCACATCACCCATAATTTTAGAGGTACTTTCACTTGTTCATCCTCTAATGTGATATATGCCATCCTCTGTCAACAATGCCCTTCAGTACTCTACATTGGGCAAATAGGCCAGTCTCTACGCCAGATGATAAATGGACATAAATCAGACATTAGGAATAGGAGTACACAAAAACTTCCTGGGCATTCCATCTCTGACCTCAGGAAAGTTGTACTTGAACAAAAAAACTATAAAGGAAGATTGAATTGAAATATATCCACAAATGCCAGTCCACCAACAGTGGGTTGAATGAAGACAATGATTTCCTGGCACTACACATACCACCAACAATGGTCCGCCCTGGCTTCACATTGGGATGCATGGAGATGCACTATCCACAGTGCTACAGCTTTATTTGAGAACTCATGCCGAACAAGTCTTGAAGAGAAACAACAGCGCAGAAAAATCACAACCTGGAAACATCACCCAAGAAGACCCTCTGCTGTGCTTTCTGCAACTGGACTTGTTTATCTCGGGTTGGCCTTTTCAGTCATCAGCGAGCTTGCAAAAAGCACAGGATGAGTCCTTCCTGAATCTTCATTTGTGAAGAAAAGCCAGAGAGAGAGAGAGAGAGAGAGACATACCGGTATCATAACTATCTCATGAGGGCACTCTTGGACAGTTGATCACATCTTTCTGGTTCCCATCCAGCATCACACTACATTCCAAAACTCCCTCCACCATTTATATGATCATCCATTCACCCTTAGGCAACATTTTACCTCCTGCCTTCATCCCTCCATAACAATTGTTAAACTGAACTTGTCACATCATCACCACACCCACTAGTTTTGCATTTCTTTTGCATTTCTGTGGCTATTCAACAGCCTGCTTATAAAGTCTGTTCCTAGGCACCAATTAACTCCATCTGAGGAAGTAGACCAAGTCTACGAAAGCTTATGCTACAATTTCTTTTTCTCAGTCTGAAAGGTGTTACAAGATCCCCTTGCTTGCTAATATTCATATGTGAAATTAAACAACTCGGTCAAGTAAGCCTTGTATAACTAAACACAAATATTTTGAACATCCTAGAGGGTGCTTGAAGACTTCTTCCAAAATGAATAGAGGGATGATTGCTTCTATCACCAGCCTCCATTTATCTTAGGATTTCCATTTTGGTGGCCAGATCAGTGCTTTTTTAACCTGTTGTTGGTGAGGCAGGCTTTTCTGCTTTGCCTCTTTCTCTCCCTTTTATTCAGTAAGGGATTCTGGAGTCAGCTGTTGTTTACACTGTTTACTGAAGACACACTGCTGCAACTTGATACCAAAAGTCTGTTTCTCCAGTCCTTCTTCACCATACTTCCAATGCTGCTAAAAAAAACCTCCAGCTAGGCAGAGGACAAGGAAGAAGGGGAGGTTGGGCAGGCATTAAAAGCTTTGTTAAAAGGAGCTTCTTTGTCAGAGATTTTTTAAAACTGAGGTACGGTATGTTTGTAAACATGCTCCATTTTGCCCACCTACTGGGGTTTCTGAACTGTTTTTAAAGTCAGCCCTATATAAAATACATCCCAGTAGTCTAAGAACAGTAAAATAAAGAAACTCTTTGTATATAGATTAAACAGAACTGTGGCTTATATAGCATTGCAATAGCAATAGCATTGATGTTTATATACTGTTTATCAGTGCCAAAACACTCCCTAAGTGGTTTACAATGTTTTTAGCTAATTGTCCCCAACAAGTTGGGTACTCATTTTATTGACCTATGGAAGGCTGAGTCAACCTTGGAGCTCTCTGGGATATGTATGTTTGGCTTTTACCTAGTCCCTATTTATATATGTACTGTGTGCATGCATGCACATGCACATATGCACGCATGCATGAACACACTACAAATCAACAGACTGTATGAGACAGAGAAGAGATGGATGGGGAAATACCTGTGCTTTTTAGAGATAGTAAAGCTAACTTTAAAAGTATATTACTGCTTCAAAATGCTTGATTTGTGTTATCTAGGTGGATACAGTAGCACCCCCATATCCACTGATTCGCCAACTGCTGATTCACTTATCTGCGGTTGGTGACGGCAGGGGGGGTGGACAGGGGAGGCAGGGAGGAGAGGAGAGCAAGTTGCCTCCCTTCCCTGCTGGGGTCCAGTGGCATGGTGGCAGTGGCAGGGTAGTGGAGGACAGGGAACGTTCGCTATTATCCATGGATTTTAGTATCCACGGGGGGGGGGGCTGGCTGGAACCAATCCTCGGTGGATACGGGGGTGCCTGCTAGCTCCCAAGCAGTGTCAGAAGTTTTGTCGTTGACATGGGAAGTCCTAAACGCCTGAGGTAGTTCTCTTGCAGAATGATGGGAGTTGCAATCAACCTTGAGGCAACATGATGGGAATTCCATCATGACACCTTAGAACCAGGATTCCTAGCAGACTGCTTTTCTGTATATGTGCTCAGTTGACTCCTCCAAGGATCTTGAGTGGAGGTCTTCTTGTTTGTTCCATCTTCCATTGTGTAACATTGCAATGTTGGCCTTTCTCTGTGATGGCTGCCACCCTTTTGAACACACTGTCCAGGAGAAAGAGACTGTATTCAGCCTTAAACACTTATTAAAAATAGCCTGCAGGGACATTACCAGCAGGTGATGAGTGCTCTTTTTTGGTATTATTCATGGTGATTTTAAAAGTGGGTATTATCTGGCTCTACCCGGTAACATATGCCATTAAAAAACTCCCCCCAAAATGCCCAGTAGACCTCACAACAACCCTGTAAGGTAAGCTGGTGCATTTTTAAATTCCTCCCCCCATCTCAGCATTCCACTCTTTTCTTGGAATTGCTGAGGATGACTTGCTCTGTTGCCTTGCCACTGTCGCTGCCAATTGACTGCCTGGGTCCTGTTGCCACTGCACCACCTGTTGACTGTCTGGGTGCCGTTGCAGTGGTGGTAGTGGACCAGTTGACTGAGTTTTGTCACAAAGGTGGCAGCAGCAACCTACTGCCAGTTGACTGTCTGAGTTCTGTTGCAGTGGCAGCAGCAGTGCCCTGCTGCGGCCGCCAGTTGACTGTCTGGGTCCCAATCTGGGCCACAGATTGAGTGGCAGGAGTAGATTGTGAGGTGGAGACGGAATTTGCACGTGGGTGGTGATTGGTTGGGTCTGTTTCCTGGAGCAGCCAATCAATGGGAAAGGCAACATACCCAAGGGGGGGAATATATATATATATATATATATATGATTGTTTTTGAACTACTCTGTATTGTATTAGATATGTATAGTACTTTAATTTAAACTACTTAGAGATTTTACTATATCAAGTGGTAAAATGCTTTAAATAAATAAAATCTATTATGTTACTAATTTTATGGAACTATGCATTTTACTGAACTTATTTCCCAGAAATATATATATATATATATATATATATATGGGACAATACAGTGGAGAAAATTTTTATGCCATGAATTATGTTCTGCTGCACATCATTGTCTGCAAACCTAAGTATGAAAATTTGATTCTTTGAAATGCTACAACTTTCATTCTAGTTGTACCACATCACTATACGTTTATTTTGATAGGTCTTTTGTGGAGAATACAAAGGCTAGATATATATTGTGTGTCTCAAACTGCCATTGTCTTGTTATAATTCTACTTGGCAAGGTGATGGGCTATACAATCACTGGAAATTTATGGTATAAAGAACTACTATGGTATGCTACAGCCTGCAGGGGCCAGCAATGAGAAGGCTAAATGCAGCTGGCAAGCATATTTAGATTCTGTCTGGGAGAGGGCTTGGGAAGGAAATGAAGGTTAGAGCCTTATCTATGTGGGAAAATATGTGTGAGAACCACTAACTGCATAACCCATGACTGTACTGTATCAGTACTGTATAATTGGATCACCCCACTAACTGTCTGCACTTGACATGGATTTAGCTTTCAGTCTGTGTGCATTCAGTCTGGGCTGTACAGTGACAGGACTGCACTGTACATTGTGCTGTGTTATGTAGTCTGTATGCTAGGAGTCTCAGACTCACTGTGAATAATACTCCAACATGCTTTAGTAAAGAGGAATAGCTTAGACACATGTCTGTGTCTCTGCTCATTTCTTCATCTGATGATTGCAACTCTATTACAACAACCTTTGCTGCCTGGTCCTCTTGAAATGCTCAGAGGCACCAGTGTGCTACCATGACAGTTTATTAGAATGATAACATCAGGTATAATATATTTGTCTATGATGGGAAAATTTTGCTGCCTGATTAAAATAATTGCTGGTATAATATAACTGAATTTTAATTTAATTTTAATTACAGAGACATTCGCTGTGTCGGCGCTCTCATTCACCAGGTTGGCAGTCTCCAAGTCAGGACTCTGAATGTTCCGTGGATTACAATTTGCGGGCCACTGTTGGCAGTGATTGTTATGGCATTGAAACACCGGAGAGAAAGAAATTATCTGATAGACTAGGCTCACCAGTTGATAGTCTGAGTGATGTTTACAGGTATGGTGCTCACAAGATTTTCGAGTGATGAAAATATGTTAGACATGATATTCCAAGAATATCAAATCTTATAATAGAGTTGTTTAGCTCTCTTTCTTTTTAAATTTAGATTGGTGTTTTCAGGTGAAGTACATTCATGAAGTATGTGGGATAGCTTTAAGGTAAAACTTCCCAGTGACATTGGTTTTGGTAGAATAATAAGAATGTAAGTACAGGACTAGTAATAATAATACAATAAAACTATGATACATGTCTATAAATTAAACTGTCTGCATCCCATCTATGGCACACTACTGGCAATTATCAATTTTGTATAGATTTATATTAAATATACAGTGTTATTCTAGGCATGTCTCCTAAGTGTGTATAGCTTTGCAGCCCCAGTTTAAATAGTATCATTTTTAATGCAAAGTTTAATATTACACAATACAAAATAGGTTTAAAATAATACAGTAGGCGGCAGTTTGTAACTTGCATGTACCTACCCCGATATACTTTTGTATAAATTGACCATGTATAAGTTAGGGGCAGGTTTGGGGCCCAAAATTACAGAATTTGCTATGACCCATGGATAAGTAAAGGATAAAACTGAATTGTCAGCCCCATCAGCCAGGAAGTCCAGTAGAGCCTTAAGGGAGTATTTGGACTTGATAGGTCTATGGAGGAGATCATCAGAATTGGGCCAGCAGTGCTGCAAGGGGAAATCAACTCCTGTCAAGGTAATGATCTGCACATGACATATTTGCCAACCTCACAGATGAAAGCCAGAACACTGGCGGCCAAGCATGATCAGACAAGGTAGGAAAGGCTGCAGCAATTTGCTTTTGTCTGAGCCTACTGGGAAGAGCCCCTTCACCTCTTCCCCATTCTTGAGCTAATTGAGTACAGACTACTTTTGCACTTTGAACTCAGTTTGCAGCAACTAAAGGAAGCTGAGGCCAAAGGGAGAAAGCAGGAGGAGGAGAGGGAAGCGGGGACATTTTAAAAGTAGCTGACAAGTGGGATGACAGAGGACTAATCAGGACTGTCCCTGCCAAACTGGGACAGTTAGAGGGTATGGCATGATAATGAGGTTAAAGGGACACACACACCCCTAACACTGATCATCTTCTATTTGCCCAACAGCAAAACACAGATCCAAGAGATGATTTGCTTGACACCTCCCCTCCCACCTCAGTTAGTTGTTAGTAGTGCTTCTGAGATTGTGGGCAGATACCTTGACAAAGAAACCCAGCAGCGGCTCAGTTTGGGGCAATTACTCTGGGTCGTTTTTCAAGGACCTTTGGGGGGAGGAAGGAGAAGTTTGCTGGGTTGCTTTTCGACAGTACTCCCTTGACACCACTCCCCCAGCAGCACGGGCTCCTTGGAAATCCCTGAAAAACCATCCAGGGTGCCCCAGATTAGGGCTCTGGGGAAAGGGGGTTGAGGGGGCAGATCATCAAAATTCAACCCAGGAAGCTCCTCCTAGCTCGAGGTACACAGAGGCAGGCTCTAGGGCTTTTTTTTTTTTTTTTGGCAATCTTAGTTTCCTCCTTCCTTCTCCCCCGAGTTGCGTGGTCCACACTGATGACAGCAGTTCTTTGTTTTGAATAGGACTATATTTGAAGATGCATACATGAAGAGGGTTTGTTTAGGAAAAGCAATACAGTAGGACCCTATATCCATTGATTTAATTATCCACGGGACACAAAACAGCACACCTGCCATAGAATGTTCCTAGAAAATGTGTCCTCTAGCCATTTTCTAGGTCCTCCAAGGCAACTCTATGGTATTTTAAACCAGAGTCCCATTATTTTCGATGGTGTTCACTATTATCCATGGTTTTCGGTATCCACGGCCCCCCCAGACCCAATCCCCAGCAAATATGGGAGTCCTACTGTAGTATGAACAACATGACTTGGTGGCATGATTTTTCTTCTTTAAAAACTCCCTTTCCTTACACCTCTATAGGGATTATTCTTGGTGATTAGCAGTTGGATAATCTATGTTAGAAGTGATATAACATATCAAATGATATGTTTTGGTGTTGAAGGTGAAAATGCCTTGGAGGAATTGGCTGCTCCCAGAGTGAAACCACTTTTATTTTATTTATCTTTCAGGCTTATAGAAATGTGTGCTACTTGAAGGTATAAAATGAGAAGTGAAGGGTAATTTTTTACAGGCTGGAGGAGAAGAAACATTTATTCTTTATGAATTGAGAATAACTGTATTATTGCTGACAAGTGGGAGGCACTGATGTAAGAAATACTTTAGAGGCTAAAATGCTGTGTTGTTTCTGTGCCCTCCTTTAATCTTGATAAACGTTTGTTTTCCTCTTGACAGTCAGACACATACAGGTATGACATTTATATCAGAAAAACAACAGAAATGAAATATAGTTTGAAACCACAAAGAAATAAAGTCGTCCTTCGCATTCGCGGGGGTTAGGTTTCACAGACCCCCACGAATGTGAACATTCAGCGAATAACGCCTGCCCTTCCCTGCCAAAGCAACCATGGGGCCTCCAGAGGCCCCATAGTCGCTTCCCCCCGCCTCTACCCTCCCTCCCAAGGCCTTCACGGGGCTTCCAGAGGCCCTCCGGAGGCCCTATTGTCACCTCCCCAGGCCTCCCCCCCCTCCCAAGGCCCCCTCACTGCCTCTCCCACCCCCTGCCCGGCCTCCTAAGGTGGCAAGGGGGCCTCAGAAGGCTCCCTCGCTTCCTCTCCCACCCCCTGCCCGGCCTGCTTCTCTCCCCCCCCCCCCGAAGCAGCCACAGGGCTTCTAAAGCCCTGTCGCTGCTTTTGGGAGGGCGGTGGGGAGGCCCTCCGAAAACTGCGATTATTCAAAACCACAAATGCTAAATTTGCGAATGTGGAGGGGCAACTGTAATTAAGTCATATGTGTCTTTTGCCCACCCCCACCCCCAATTTGAAGATATTACACTGGGCTCCATAGTTCCACGAGGAGACCTCTGTTCATGGAAGAAAGTACTTGTGTGAGACTCTTGTACTCTTAAATAACTCATGTTATTCTCTGAGTGATGCAGAGGAGCTATCCACAGAAAATTCTCATCACTGCCCAGACAGAGAAAGGAGTCACATGACCTATCAAAAATATTTTTGGGAGATTGCTTGCCCTGTTGTGTTGGTTGTCTTCTCTTGCCTCAACCAAAATAGAACAATTTTCAGATCTCATTTTCTTTATCTTGGTCTGAGTCCTCTCAGGCTTACCACATGTACCTCGTATCTCTTTCATTTATGTTTTCATTTCTGTGCTTTTTGCTATGAACAGATTTTTTTAAAAAAATACTCGTTATTTCTGTTTTTGCTTTCATGGTCTTTCTATCTGTGAAGGGTCTAGGAGGAAAGGAAGTTGATTTTTCTGTTAAAAAGAAAAAGAAAATAACAAATCTTGTTTGTTGCATTTGATAACAGCTACTCTTGAGCAGACAGCAGTTCTGCAGCTGCTCACTTAGATCTTGCCATCTGTGGCCAGTGAACCACCAGTGAAGAGCCTTCTTGGAGTGTGACTTAGTCAGCACTGTGCCAGTTTTTGACTGAGTGTTCAAACCCCAATGAATTCATCAGCACCAGCAATAGTGAGAGAGAAAGAATCCAGAGCTGTGGCTTTAACACTGCCTGCCCCCACTCTATCTGAGATGAGAATGGAAGAGGACAAATCTCTGAGTCATAACCTGAAAAAGAAAACAACAGAGGTTTGATTGTGAAGTGGAGAAGATCACCATTAGGGGAGTCCTAATTACTGAGTTCTCTTTCCCCTTTATCAGGAGTGCCACCATTAAAGTTGTTGTACAAAAAAGAAATAAAAAGCTAAGCCTACAGTTTTGCCTACTTTGGAAGATGAAAAAAATAGTGCCTATCATTTTTTAGAGGGAAAAAATATAGACACAAATTTAGATGGCCACCATTTTTTTTAACTAGATCTATAAATTCTGTTCTAAAACTTTAGATTCTCAAATGGGCATTTTGACACCAAATTTATTTCCTAATGAGCATCATTAATGTTCACAAGAGATAGAGACTTTGATAAATGTAAGTCAGTTCCATTATTTCCAATGGTCATTTCTCCCAGTACAGAGTGATGAGCAAAATAATTTTCAACATTTCCTCTTAAATATGTTCTGAAACAAATTTAAGGAAGCGTATAGGCACTTAAAGACAGTCTCAGTGCCCTATCATTTCTACTCAGTTTAATCCACACTTTTGTGAATTCATCTTCTAAAATGCACTTGTTTAGTCAGCTATGTTTGGACTCTGTGGTTTTGGTACAACAAATGTGCATCTGAAATGGCACATTTGTTTTTACATAGTACTAAATGATAATGGTTCAGTCTGGCAAGCAACCTATTATCAGTTCCTGAAGCAAGTAAAGAGGTGCACCTGTAGCATCTAAATCTGGTAGCTCTGTCCCCAGTGCATCACAATCAAATAAAAGACTTAGTTCCTCTCCTTTCTAAGGTTAGTAACATTTTCTGTATGAACTCTGCAAAACCTCAAGATTACAAACAGCCAAACAAGGATGTCACAGAAAAGAAAATAATGATTTTAGGTGGGGAGGGGGAGTCATCATCTAAAAAAGTACCATTTCTTTTTTTTTTTTCAAGAACTATTGTCAGTAAAATGGCCTGCCCTCGTGCACAACAGAAAGTTACGTGGGTTCTTTTGCTCCCAAACTTTAAACACTAAGTAAAAAATATGGATGACCTTGTACCTCTTTGGTTGATGCCCCTATTGAAGCTTCAGTTTGTGGAGCCACACTCCAGAGGAAGGTGTTCCTTTTCAGGAACTGGAAGTGAAAACCACGCAGGATTAGACATCAGCTTTTTCTTTTTGAGCAATGGCAGTAGGATCACTTTTCACCAGGTCTTCCTTGCTCTGCGTTGTAGGCATTTTAAATAATAAGGATCTAGGTTATACATTCCTGCATTGCAGGTTGATGAAAGTCTATAGGTCTTTACAATGTGGTGGTTGCGGCACAAAATTCAAGCTTCTTTTGGACCTGTGTGATGGCAGCTGTTACAGTAGCACACAGACTTTTGTAGGTGAAACACGGGGGTTATGAAACCTAGGGCAAATGTAGCTTCTTTCAAAGGTGGTCTTCAGGGACCTTGCCTTTGGGAAGATTTTGGTGGAAATAAAAAACCAAAAAGAAACAAGGGGGGATCTTCTGAACAATCATCTTCCTGCTTTAGTGACTCTCCAAGGATTTGGGGTGGTCCTTCAGTCCAGCTTCTATAAAATGTTGTTTTCTCTATAGGATTTCAGTTATAAAAGAGGCCCCAAGCAGCCTTAGAGGGGAGAAGACAGTAATATTGACAGTGAGATTGTTCTCAAAAGTGGGCAGTCTCCATACATGTCATCTGGTCATGTCTGAACCACAATAACCACAGATTGTTGGGTGCTGTTAACTACAGTTACAAAAGCAATAAACTGGTTTCTTCCCTCACTAGTATGGCATTGTCCGCTAAAAATGGATTGTGAATTAAGCAATAAGATACTTTATATTGGGACAATCAAAATTGTATCATCTTAGGAACCATTCTTAATCTGTGTTCAATCTTTGTTGTCATCCAAGTAGTAATCAGGCCCAACCTTACTTAGTTCCTGAGATCAGACAAGATCAGACATATTCAGGGTGGTATAGCTGCAAGCCATAGTCCTCAAACTGTGTTCAGTCTTCTTTGTCATTCTGAATCATGGAGGAGGTTCTTGCTAAACCTCAACTTTCTAAACAGTTTTGTATCTTGTTGAGGCTTATTGATACAGGAGGTTCTCAGCCACAATAACTTCTTAATTTCAGTAGACTTAACAGAAGCAAATCTTAACATTCCGATAATATCAGAGAAGAAAAGGTTCCTAACTGTCATGTACTGGCATTCCCAGACTCAGTGACCATTAAAAGTATATTCCAATCATCTGAAATCTGGTGGGCTACACAGTCATTGGCTATCCATCGTCCCCTTTCCCTCTTCTCATGGTACCAATGTTCAGCCCATTTTCCCCAGAGCTGAGACCCAGCTGTAGTCCTTATCAAACCATTCCCGACATTGACCACATAACTCCCTTCTACAGTTAGGCTACACACTTGTTAACAAACACAAAGAAAGGCAAACATAAATACCTACAAGGTTATACAGGAAAACTGACCTTGGCAGGAAAAGATAATGTCCGGGACCGATCCTGATGTTAGCCTATAACAGCAAACACTTCCAGTTTACAATCTAGATTAGATTATAATCTCTTCAAGTGCTTTTACTGGACAAGGTTAATCAAGATACACAATTGACACTACATTGTCTTCAGTCACGTGAGTTCCCAGTAAACCTCAAGAAAAGGTCTTGAATCCGACATTCTTATCTATTTAGGAGTAGAATTAAACTTGGGATTGGTCATGATCTTCCTTTCTGAGGAAAGGAGAGACAAATTCTGTCAAAACCTGAATAGACAACCATGAAGAGGTGAATGGGTTTACTGGATCTGGTGTGCTTGTTGGGACTGCTGGTAACTATTGTATATAGATCCTTTCCTGGGGCCATTTCCACATGATGCCACAAAGGTGGCTCTACTTACAGTTCATTCAGAAATAATCCCAAAACAACATCTCTGTAATTATCTCAGTAGAGGTGAGGGTTTCTCTTCATTGGTGGGCTTATTGCCCGTTTCTGGAGAAAGGAACTCCCTTAGTGAGGAAAAATACAAGATAATATTAACTGTAGATGCAAATCTGATGAGTTTTGGAATTGTGCAGATGCAAATCTGATGAGTTTTGTGCATGAGCCACAAAACCCAAGAATCCAGCCACGGTATAAATTGGCAGGAACTGTGGGTGACGTTGGTGCTGCTAACTGTGAATGAACTAAACTGAGATGAAATCATTCTCATCAGAACAGAAAACAACACTGTGTAATTTCATATTTACAAACTAGGAGGCTCCACATCCCACTCATTTTCCAGGGAGTCAGCCCATCTCTACTTCTGGAAAGAAAGTTCAGTTCAATTCATCTTGTGCAAGGCAGTCTCAGTGTAGAGGCGGGCTGTTTCAACAGCAAGATTATCCAGCCAGAAGAATGGAGCCTGTGTCATGAAGCCTTCATGCAAATGCTAGTCTAGATGGGGACGTAGAGGTGGACATGTTCATATCACTGAAGAACCACAAGTTGTCGTGATTCTTCATGCTTGATTGGTGCCTACTCGCTAAAGGACAGGGTGCTTTCATATCTTTGTGACCAAAGAGTTGTCTGTGCCTGTTTCTTTCACTTTCTGTACTAGCAAGAGTCATGAGAAATGTGAGAAAAGCGTAAGCTCAAACAGTCCTAGTAGCACTGTTTTGGCCACACAGGTTGCAGTTCTTGGAAGTCCAACAGCAAGTAACTTCTCCATGATTCCTTTCTCTGACACCAGATTTTCTATCTCAGGGCCTCGTCTTGCATCAATACCCAGGCTGGCTCCACCTAGTTGAATGGATATTGAGTGAGTTATTACTAAAGGGCTGTAGAATATCCAGAAAAGATCATGCAGACATTATTGATGTCCAAGTGTCTCTCTTCTTCCAGGATATACAAGACCATTTTGAAATTGTTTACTAATTTTTAAAATCAAATACAGTTAACAATATAAAAGCAAGGGTGTTGGGCCTCTTGTTTTTCTTCCTGATCAGCCTAGATATGGGCTTCATCCAGTATGGTAGCTTTGTTGATTGCTCTTCTCCACTACTCAGGGAATGGAACATTGCTTACTTACTGTGAATGTTCATTTTATGAGATTTAGAGGAGCAATCTGTATCCTCCCAGGATGGTGGCTACACCACTTCATCAATTTATAGTTCATCTCCTTACATCTGAGTTGTTGCTTTTCTCTGCGTAGTTGTTGTGCTGGATGTTTTTCTTCTGACTGCTTAATTTTTCAGTGATGTTTTACTACTCTGATTCTTCTGCATGACTGTTTGAGAAACTGACAGGAGGAAATAAGGGCTCTTCAGTAAAGATCTTCTGGGTCAAATCATTATCCAGGCTATGACAAGGATTGGGTGGGTTGCTCCTCTGTACCTCAAAGAATGGACATTTCATGGTAAGTAACAAGTGTTCCATTTCCTTGAGAGCAGCATAGTTTTGAGGAATTATGCTGTTGTTCAAGATGAACATTTGCAGAACTAGTTAAAGTAGTTCTGAACAAGAAGTACTGGCTAGTCATAGTCAAGCCTCTTTATGCTAACCTGAGTTCAGGGGATTTTATACCCAGATGCTGACATTGTAACTTGTGTCCCTTGTGTATTTAACAGATGCTTTTCACATCCTCGAAGTCTTGAACGGCATCCATTTTGTGAGGACAATCCTTTTAGTCCTCTTGATATGAAGCAAGATGAGGGCTACCACAGTAAGGATGTTTTTGTCTACAAATCAGACTGTCCCATAAAGTATAACCATCTACAGGATCAACCACGAAAAACTGATTGGGATGGTGAACTACTCAGAAAATCCTCATATTCGTCAGAGGATGGAAGGCAGGAACCTAAACACTTCAATTGTGATGAAGTTGATAGACTGCTTGATAGGAGTATAGACCCAAAGGATTTCTTACCAGGAACACAGAAGTATTGTAAACAAAGTTTTAGTAGAAGCCCAAGCCCAACATATCTGGATGAGGATTTCCATAAACTTGAACTTGTTAGGAGAAAAAGAGAAGAGATGGAGCGAAACAGAAATTTGAATCAAGAACTGCCTGTTAATAGTTATATCTTTCCTGAGTCAACTAAACCAGTACAGCCTTCTGAACCTCAATACCTTTATAGACCCAAGGAAGCACCAGCAATACCAAAAAAATCAATCTTGAAGAAACATGTGGAGGATCCTTCTGTGCAGGTTTGTACTATGTTCTTCTCTCTTTTGGTTGAAGTTTTGTTTCCGGTTTAATCATAAACCATAATATTTAACTTAATTTCTGTTAATCAGCAAATGCACTTAAAACAATATCATTACACCCTCACTGATGTGAAATTGATTTAGTTTTAATCATGATATGATTAATATCTTCAGTCAGACTTCTCATCATGAAGACATTTTTTACATACTTGAAAACTGAGAGCATCAAAATTCTTGATTAGTTCTGTCCTTTAAAAATCTTTGTATGTGGCAGAATCATCCCAGAGAAGGGTGCAATTGTTTTATATACAAATAGTTGTAGACCACCCTCTTAGTATTTACAAATGATTCAGGGACCAGACCAAATCATTTCTAACTTACGGCAGCTCTAAGGTGAACCCATCATAAGGTTTTTTTTGGCAAGATTTGTTCAGCAGGGATTTGCCATTGCCTTACTTTGAGGATGAGCGAGTATGAATTGCCCAAAATCACCCAGTGGGTCTCTGTGGCCAAGTGGCGATTCAAAACTTGGTCTCCTAGAGTTCTAGTTCAATACTCAAATCACTACAATACACTGTCTCAACAGCAATTAAAAACAATAAAATACAATAAAAATGCAAAACATAGTAAAAGCAGATATATAATATAGATACAATAATATATAAAACATAAAGAAAAAATGCTGGCTGAGCTGGGAGATTTTTGCCATATGGCAAAAACCAGTTGAAGAGGCTGACAGTTTAGCTTTTGGGAGCAAAGAATTCTAGCCATGGGGCAGGGCCTTTAAGGTGCTTGTGATGGAGTTCAGAACAGATGTTCAAAACAAAAGGAATGCAGTAATTTCTAATGGACATATGATTGATCTAGCTTTTTCTACATATAGGATTACGTCTAGTTATGCATGAATTAACTTTTTCCATCTTAATCTTCCTTGCTACAGAAAAGCAGAGAGAGGGGTTGGGAGGGAAGTTTCATCAGTAGTGGACACATTTGGATTTCCCTTTGACTTCAAAACCCCTAATAGATAGAAATTGGCCATTGCTAGTGATAAGTGACAGATAATTATATCTGAACAGAGTATTTTATTTATTTAATTTATATGTTGCCTTTTTCCCAAAGTAGGACCCAAGGTGGCTCACAAAAAAACATTCAAAGTCAATACAATTTTAAAACAATTAAAATCACCATTATTAAAAAAATTCAAAATTATTTAAAGTTACACGTGTTAAAAAAAATTAAAAACATAAGATAAAAAACACATCCCAATAAAAACCCTCCATGTTACATATTAAAAGTCTGTTTGCACAAAAAGGAAAGTAGAAAGAAAGAGGAGTTGTTAGATTTAAGTTGTGTCTTTATTGGAGTTGTCATTTCAACATATTTGCACTGTGTGGACTGCAAATAAATAGGAAGAATAACATAGTTCGCATCTGTCTAAAAGATGGAATGGTTTTAGACTATCTAGTGCAGGATTTTTCTTTGCTTGAAAGTAAATATTCTAATATTAATGTTAGAAATTGCTTTTTAAAATACAGTCTGTTGTGGTTTTTTGGGCCAGTTATTTCCTTTAGCATCTTTCTATCTTAAGTGTATCAACATAGAGAAAAAAATGAGTTGATTTCTGAAAATGGTAACAGTCTGTCTATTTAGACCAGACCTGTACAACCTGGCAGTAGGTAGAGGCCAAAATTAAAATAGGCTAAATTTCTAATGGATGAACGTAAGTTAGGAACATGTCTTGCCTTTCTAGGAAGTTGAGCGCTCTGTTCTTTTAATCCTCAGAGTGGAAGACCCCCCCCCCCGCTGCCAGTAAATCTTTCACCTGCTTTTCTTTCCACCTTAAAGATGACCCCAGGCAAGGACTATGGGGAGGCACCCAATAAATATATACCTGGCAGTCTACCACTCCCCAGCTTTAGCTTTGTTTTATATCCAGTCTGAGGAAGAACTCTGTGGAAAATGCAGGCTTGGTCCATACTAGGATGCCCGTTCAGGATCATCCAAAGCCCTGAGGTTTCCTGGCTAAAACCTGAGACCAGCGTTTCTCAACTGGGGTTCCATGGAACCCTAGGGTTCCGCGAGACACCGCCAGGGGTTCCACGACAAAATCAGTCCCTCTCCCACCTATTGTTGTCATCCCGCTGTTTCTGTCTCTCCTCCTCCTCCTTGCGGTTCCCTCTGAGGAAGGCAGGCTTTCTCCTCCTCCCAGCACCATCAGCATTGACTGACACTTTGGGGATGGGGTGGGGGAGTTGAGGGCGGGTGGGCTGCTGAGCGAGGGCAAGTGGAGAGGCAAAAGCAGGAGCCCCGTTTTGGAACAGCCCGGCTACGGATGGGAGCGAGAGTGAGGCAGGTGGACAAGAGACGCCAAGGCGAGGAGAAGCAAGGTGGCGACCGTGACACTGACACGGCTCGAGGCAGCCTGGGCCTGGCTTCTCCTCACTTGGCTCTGGCGGCTGGTGAGCCAATGAGGGCATGGACTCTAGCCCTCGCCACCTTAGGAGCCACCCATGCTGGCTTCCGGCTCTAGATAAGGCAGGCGGAGGAGAGGATCCTCATGCGGCAGCTCCAGGAGAGATTCCGGAGGTGAACTGCAAACATTGCCTCGCTCTCAAAAGGGGGGGGGGAGAAGGGGAAAGCTTAAGAAGTGGTGGCAGGGTGGGTGGGAGAGAATCACATTTGCAAGTTGAGGAGGGGAGCCTTCCTTGCCACCCCTCTCCCCATTCTGGCACCAAGGAAGAGGTGAAGGAGGAGGAGGAGGAAGGATGGCTCACGCCTTCCTCCTCAGGGGGCAGCCAAGCTGGGGGGCAATGCTGGTGGGGACTGTGGTGATAGAGGTGTGGGTGGTGGCGGCAGCTTGCTTGTCTCGTCTCACAACCTCGGAAGGGACAACCGCTCATTCCAGCACACAGGTGGTGGGCGGGGTTAGAACCACCTCTAGCGCACACGGCACTTCAACTTCTTTTTGCACCTCCCTGCTACACATCTGACTGGCAGAGAAGGAAGGAAGGTGTGTCAGAGAGAGAGAGAGAGAGAAGGTGCCAGAGAAAGAAGAAAGGCTGAAGAAGGAAAAAGGAAAAGGAAGACTGGCTGGTATAGAGGGAGGGAAGGAAGCAGAGAAGGAAGGAGGGGGTGGTAGAGAGAGAGGGGGGGACAGGGTGCCAGAGAAAGAAGAAAGACTGAAAAAGGAAGACTGGCTGGTACAGCGGGAGGGAGGGAGGGAAGGAAGGAAGGGGTGGCAGAGAGAGAGAAGGTGCCAGAGAAAAACTGAAAAAGGAAAAAGGAAAACTGGCTGGTACAGATGGAGGGAGGGAGGGAAGGAAGGAAGCAGAGAAGGAAGGAAGAAAGGGGTACCCCCTTTTCTTCTGTGGCACTTTTCCCCCACCCTTATCTTGCACTCCCACCCCAAGCTCCTGGCATGCCCCTGACACTTTAGGGGTATGGGTCTCTGTACCAGAGGGATTGATAGCAGTGCAAAACAAGGTACTCCCTAGGGACCCAGGTATTAATATGAATAAGCGGATGGGGTTATGTAATGTATAAACCAGGGTTTCTCAACCCTAGGGTTGCACAAGAGGTTGCTAGGGGTTCCTCAAGATACTGTGACTGGGAAAAAAATTTAGGCAGGGGTTCTCTGAGACCTGAAAATGGTTTCAAGAGTTCCACCAGGGGAAAAAGGCTGCCTGAGACCAAGGAGACACACATGTGTACAGATGAAGAAGGAAAATATATTTTCCTGTTTAGATTTTTAGGCAAAATTATTAATTAAAAGGGCTGTTCCCAGATCAAGATGAAATGAGGAATTACCCCTTTTCATTTATTTAGGAAGATGACATAAGGTACCTTTAATCTAACCTACTGCCTCCCAGCTGCAGAGCAGAGTGAAGGGTAAGCTCAGGCACCATGGCAACTGGGAGGGACAGAGGAAGCTAACTAAATAAATCTATATCTTAGGAGAAATTTGAGAAATGTGGAAATAAGATCAGGCAATCATTAATCATCAGCCGGATGTGTCGTGAGAGCCAGCATGGTATAGTAGTGGTTTCAGCTTTGGACTACGACTCTGGAGACCAGTGTTTGAATCCTTGCTTGGCCATGGTCTTGGGCAAGTCACACTCTGCCAGCCTCAGAGGAAGGCAAGGGCAAACCCACTCTGAACAAATCTTGCCAATTAATCCCTGGTGATAGGTTCACTTTAGGGCAGGCAAAGTCGATGGCATTGTTGGCATTGTCAGCTGAAGATTTCTGCTTTATGGTGGTAGTTCCTTTCCTTCCCCTGCGCCAGGGGAGAGAAAGGAACCACCGTCGTGCCTGCCAAGAAGGGGTGACCCCCCCCTCTGAATAAGAGGCACAATGAGTGAAGTAAACACAGCAGGAAGGCTGTGATGGCTGTGGTTGCTTTCCCTCCCCAGCCCAGGGGACAGAAAGCAACTACCGCCATTGCTCCCCCCCCCCCGCCGTGCTTACTTCACTCACTGTGCCACTTACTTGGGTATTACCCCTTCTAAACAGGCATGAATCACTGCAGATGTTCTTGCCTGCTGAGAAGGGGTGACCCTCAAGTAAGTGGCACAGTGAGAGAAGTAAGCACAGCAGGAAGGCGAGCTGTGGTAGCAGTGGTTGCTTTCCCTCCCCAGGCCAGGGGACAGAAAGCAACAGCTGCCATCATTCCCCACCATGCTTACTTCACGGCAAGGCAAGAAGGCATGCCACAATGGCCACATTTGCTTTCCATGATGATCTCTGATTTAGCAGTGGCACGCGGCCTTTGGCAGGTAGGGAAGCTGGGGTTGAGGGAGGCTTCCCTACCCACCAAAGGCCACACACCACCACTAAATCAGAGGTCATCGTGGAAAGCAAATGCAGCCTACCTGCCAAAGGCCACGCATTGCTGCTAAATCAGAGGCCATTCAAAGGCCAGCATTCCTCTGATTTAGTGGCGGTGGCACTGGCCTTTGGTGGGAATGGAAGCTGGGTCAAGGGGGGCTTCCCTGCCCACCAAAGGCCGCACGCCACCGCTAAATTCATTCGAGGGCCAGCACTCCTTGGATGGCCTCTGATTTAGTGGTGGTGGCGGCAGGGTAGGGAGGCTGGGGTTAAGGGGGGTTTCCCTACCTGCCAAATGGGCCATTTGACGGCCAGCACTCCTTGAATGGCCTCTGATTTAGCAGTGGTGGCGGCAGCCTTTGGGGGTAGGGAAGCTGGGGTCAAGGGCCATCCTCTCTTTGTGGGACTGCACGAAACCCTTTAGCAGGCCGCATGTTGTGCAGGCCTGATTTAGACTCTCTATATTGTTGTCATAACTAGATCTGTTATATGTCTTGATACATATTGATACAAAAAATGTTCTTCAGGGAGCATATGTTTCTCTCAGATCTACTAAAGTATCTTTCTGGATCTTTGTTCAGTGTTTACAAGCTCCGTGTTTACCTTTTGGTACTCCTTTGATTAGTTTTTTCTCCTCTTCCTTTATGTTCTCTTCATTATTCCCACTAATCAAGGATGATGAAATGACTACAGTAGTGCTGCATAGCCAGACAAATTTGATCACATGGAAGAGTCACAGAAGGCAAAGGAAGCCCACTAATTTCTCTGACCCTGGGTAGAGATAGGAAATATAAAGCTATTACCAAGACATTTGGAATGGCATTTTCTGTCTTGCTTTACTGGCAGTTTTGTTGCTCATCAAAACATGGTGGCAAGATAAAGTATCAGGCTGGGCTTTTCATCTACAGGAGTATGTTTCTTTTCCTCTGATAACCATGCTTTTTGCAGCATTCCATCAAACTTTATAAAACAGAAGTTATTTTGGGCTGTGAAAGTCTGGTTCAGTCATAATCATAAATGTCCACTGTAGGCCAAATCTGAAGCTCAGTATTTGAACTTCTGTATTTGCTCGGTACCCTTACAATCCTGAACATATGTGATCTAATCTGATTTTAGAAGCCCAGTAGGAATAGATCTGGTTAGTACTTTGATAATTCTGGCGATCTCCATGTAGGTTTAGGAAAGAATTCTACCTGAAATGCTGCAAAGCCATTGCTACCAATCAAGTTGACCCTACTGGTGTAGATGGATCAGTGGTTTGACTCAGTAGAGGACAACTTTTAATCCCACCTTTCTCTTTTTACAGTTTCACATTTAATTTTTCAAAAATTATTGGCTATAATCTCTTTTTATAAAAGGGTTTTCCCTTATGGGTCAGAGTATTATTTTGTTTTGTTATTGAATATAATAAACTATTCCTTTTTCTTGTAGCCTAATTTTTTTTTTGCAGCAGCAGCAGCTCTGTGAAAGAGCCTTTCGTTCTTACAAATCCTTCTCCTTTGTCCCAGCCTTGCAGCACTGATTCTTTTTCCTCGGACATGGACAGTTTCCTCAAACGGTTCAACAAAAATGCGGTTGCAGAGTTGGCTGCCAATAAGGAATCTCAAAGATCTCTGTGTGATTGGAAATTGTACTCTGACCAACAGCAAAATTCTTCTCCTTTTGAACAGAACTCTAGGAGTTTTTTAATACAGACAGACCATCATGAGTCAGCATTTGAGCCTGCTGACCGTCAGGCTGATTTCTTGCTTCCTCATGAAAGAGACAGCCAGGATGGGAGTGGCTTCTCGCGCGTTTTGGGCATGATGGCAGATTCTACCAGTATTCAAGAAAAGAGAAGGCACAGCTTCCCTGATGAAACGGAAGATGAACAGAAATTTCTTTATGGTGATGAGAATGACTCCCACATTCACTCTCCCTATGCTCAAAAGCTAACACTGGCTAATGGGAAAGAAACTGTGAAGCAGAAAGTAAGTTCTTCACCTCCTCCTAGTCCACCTGTAAAACCAGGTACTTCAGAAGAGGCCTGTCCAGAATATGAGAAGATCCAGGACTTGTTCAAAACCATTGGTCTTGATATTGAAGTGGCTGAAATTGGTAAGCTTGCTGCCCGCACTCAGGAACGACTCCATGGAAAAAAAACGTCATATTCTCCTGATCGTCATTTGGTGGCTTCTCATGAACCAGGATCTCGGAAGAGACATCGAAGTAGAAGTGACACTCATTCTCCAGAGTCAAGCCGAAAGTACTCTCTCTCACCTCCTGGTTCCTTCCCACCATCTGAAGATATGTCTTCTGTTTTAAACTCTGACTGTAATAAAAGCCAAACTGTAGGGCAGGATAATCCTTTTGGCACACTGGACCAGTCTGTTCTCCCAGTACCTATAATTCCATCAGCTCCACCTTGTCTTCCTAATTTATCTCCTTCTCCAAATGCACTTTCCTGGTACAAAGTTCCACACTTCCCACCATTCTCTGCAACTCCATTACCTCAAAGCTATCCACCTCCTACAATGCCTCCTCCTGGCTATTTTGCATATGGACCCAATATGGCTTATGCAGCTTCTGGCTGGCCCATGTATGCTCAGCAGGCTGCACTTTCAGGCGTATCTACATTTCTTACACCAAGAATGCCGACAGATTGTCCACAAACCAACCCCAGTGTTACTGAGGCAGTTTCCATAAGCAAAGGGCCTCCAGTTACCAAGAGAAACGAATCTGTTCTTGTGCAAATTCCTATTGCTGCTCCAAACTCCAAAGTTCCCCCTGGGTTGTCTCCACGTGCTCTCAAAGGTGCTAAAGAAAGGGTTATTGAGACAGTTTCAACAGGCAAAGGGCCCCCATTTACCACTAGAAATGAATCTGTTCTTGTGCAAATCCCTACTGCTGCTCCAAACTCCAAATTGCTCCCTGAGTTGTCTCCATGTGCTCTCAAAGATGCTAAAGAAAGGGTTATTGAGACAGTTTCAACAGGCAAAGGGCCTCCAGTTACCAAGAGAAATGAATCTGTTCTTGTGCAAATCCCAATTGCTGCTCCAAACTCCAAATTGCTCCCTGAGTTGTCTCCACATGCTCTCAAAGGTGCTAAAGAAAGAATATCTGTTTCTTTCTCTGCTTCTCAGAGGCAAAAGGTGAGCGTTTTTAACTTTTATTGATAAATATTTGCTTATAACACACAATTGATTCTGAAGACAAAAATTATAATTATGTTTGTTTTTCAGTCTCTTCCTGTTTCAGTATATCAGAACATTTGCTTGCAATGCAATTGTTTCCAGTGAGAAGTGGATACATGGATTATCTCCTTGTACATTCATACTTCTGAGCACCTTAGTAGTTTAAATAAATAGTGTGTTTGCTCTTCCAATATAGTTCCCCAACCAATAATGGTATATACTACATACCAAGATGTGTAAAACTGCTTCCTTAGTAAAGAGTTGTTGATCATCATCATGTTCACAGCAGAAAGGTTCTTCTTTGCTGTGGCACCCCAGTTATAGAATACCCTCCCTTTGGAAGTCTGATTGGTCCCAATGTTGTCATTCTGGCACCAAGGGAAAACGTAGGCATTTACTAAAGCTTTTTGGGCCTAATTGGTTTTATACAAACCTCATGTGCACATGATTTTGAATACTGTAGTGTAAAACAATTTTAGCCAGTTTTAATACTTTTACCTTTTTTAAAAAAATAGTTTAATTATTTTTAACATTTGCATGATGTACATTTTTAGCTATTTCTGTTTTAACTTTTGTAAGTCACCTTGAATTCCAGATTGGGGAAAAGACAGGATGATGATGGTGGTGGTGGTGGTGATGATGATTTTTAGCAAAGCTCTGAAAGTCCGGGGCCAAGTTTCAGTTTCCAGGATCTACCACAAACAAGATGGGTCACAACAGCCATCTGAAACAAGTCAAGTGGTCAGAAGTCCATGTTTGGGTTTATAAAAGCTAGGGGAGGACTGGGTGTGTGTGTGTGTGTGTACCTTTTAAAAATATAGAAATTGTTTCTGGAGGCTTCCAAAAAGGGAAATTATTGGCTTTTGTCTCAATTTTTTTGGCTGAAGGAGCCACAGAGGACAGAGCCAAGAAAGTTCTGAGAGCTGCAAAAATGTCTGGAGCCTACCTATGCAGCACATGGACCACAAGATTCCAACTACACCTTTAAACCAGTTGACTGCTAGAGTTTCAATATTTTGCTGATTTTTATTTATTTTTTAATGGATTTGTTTTAGATGGTTGTAATTGTAATTTCATTGCATTTCAATTATCAATTTTATATGTTTTGTATATGGCCTTGTAAGCGCTTCAACTATATTTGTTTTATTTATGTAAGCCACCTTGAATCCTAGTGTTGGGGAAAAGGTAGGATATGAATAAATTATAACCACAGCCTGACACAGTTTTATATCTACTTCAGTCTATTGTTTTGAATGGCCCCAAGCATGTTTTACTCTGTTTTGTAGTCTGTGTGTTTCCTTGTTTGAATTCCTTATTTTTATTAGAAAATTCCAGCAAGTTACTTATAGATCATCACACAGTTTACCAGAGGAAGGTTATATAACGTTAGTGGATTTAGGTAATCTTAATTTTGACTGGAAAATAAACACAGATTTAACATATAAGAAATGAGCAACTCTCTATGATCAGGAGGATGCATGGGCAACCACAGTGGTCTTTGCAGTGTTTGGCTGTAATCAGTGAAAAGGGTGATTTTAATGCCTCTGTTTCTTTCACAACATTTCCAGCTCTTAGAGGAAAGAGAAAAGTTGAAGGGTGAAGAAGAAGCTGTGCAAAAGCAACTGCTTTATCTGAAAACTGAGTTAAACAGGCTTTCAATAGTGCAAGGTAGTGCTTCCTTTCATTTTACACTTCCATTTTCTTTGATAATGATGCTTGCTATTGCACAGCATGCTAGAAAAACAGGGATAATTTTTGTCTGTGTCTGTCCTAGACGTTGTAGGGTTTTATCCTAATGGGGATTAAAATAGGATGCATCTAATATCACAATAGGCAGCATTGTCAGAAATGCATAGGCAGTTTCTGGCATTTGGGCCAGATAGATTGTTATCTAATAATTTTAATTATTTTAAATTAAATATTTATTTTAAATTAAATACTTATTTTTAAAATATTTAAAAATATATAAAATAAAATATAAAATATTTATTTTCAATTAAATATATATGTTTTAATATGTTTTCCTTGTACTTTCTGCTCCATCACTTTGACTGGTGCAGAGATGATGCTCCAGAGGAAAAGTAAAAAGAAAGACCCCTTGCTAGTGGAAGTGAGCAGACAACGAGAGAACGTTGTAAAGGAGGTTGCTGAGTTGGAGATAAAGGCCAGTGCTGTAGAGAAGAAAAAATCTGAGCTTGACACAGTAGCTCGGATCCTGAGGATCAACATTGTTGAGAAATCCCAGAAACTATCTTTAGAAAATAAAGAGTCCTCAGAAGAATGTATGCCAGAAGATGCAAAAAATGAGGAAAGAACTCCCAACCCAATCAAGGTAACATCCTGGATGTTGGTGTTGAATAGATGTACTCACAGATTTTGTATGATATTTTCTTAACTGAGATAAAAACAAGTTTTCATACTGTGCATGCAGCCTGTGTGTTTCTCCCTGTGCATGAACTGGCAAACACTCTAGTAAGTCTTCAATAAACTCTGTAGTTTGCTTTTGTTTCTAAGTTGAGAAACTGTGGTTAGTTTCAGAACATGCAAGGATATTAAACTGTAGTTGCAAGTTTATTTGATAACTTGGCTTGGTTGGAAGCTGATAATGTGAAATCAAATGGCCTACTTCTATTCTTGGAATGACATATACTAACCGGGCAGATTCACTCTGTCACTTCAACTTCCCCTTGTCTTCCAAATTTCCTCTGAATACTTTGGGGATCTCTAGAGTAAATTGTGGCATTGCAGAGGGGCTGAGGGGGAAAGGTCCATTGCACAAGGAAAAGTCAAGCAGTGTTGGATATAGCCCACAGTTCTGTGCTTTGGGCAACATGGGAAATTATGTTAAATGAAGATGTGCTAGTTTGTTTGTCAGCTTGTGTGAAGGGGGTGATACCCCAGGGAAAAGCCATGTTCATGTTTATTAAGCTGAAATAGAATCATGATCCAAACAGTCACTGATATTGGTGAAAAATATGGTTTAATCCTTCATTGTCCAGTTATATTTATATTTAAGGCAAAATGTATCTACTCACAGGTATGACCCACTGAAGTTGGTAGGAGTTATTGCCAGGTAAATAGATAAAGAATTGTAATCCAACATCTTTTTCTTTTAGTCTAATAAGGTCAGTATCAGCTAATATTTCAGTGGGGTTAATAAAAAGAATAATGCCTTAAATGAGATGAAACTAGCAATTTATCAAGTAGTAATGTTTCAGTGACAAGAAAATTCAAGACAAGAAAATACAAGACAGTTTGTTTTGAATAGGGTTGAAAGAGGATAAGTTTAAATTTTAATGTAGAAAAACGAGATCAAAGTAGAAATGCAAATGTTATCTTGAGTTGTGAGTTGTTAGTAATGCTTACATAAGATAGAAAACAAGTAGGAGGATTTGTTGTTAAAATACTGTAGAGTTATGTCTTTTGTTTTAATGATTTTTCTTTAGTCATAAGAAGATAATTGTTCACCCAGAGAAGGGACAAGATACAACAGAAGGAAAGACTTTCAAAGTCTGTGCACCTCACTTGACCTGGACTTCAGGGCATCTTTTAACAGCTGTGGTAAGATTCTTGCGATTTAAGACTAAACTCCATGAAATCATCTTTTGTTATTGTTATGATCCTCATGTACTATGTATTCCTCATATTGTTTCTTTGTTTAAAGGAAAGTAAAACTATTGTTAAGAAATTTTGTCTCTTGGATCTTTGGTGTATATAAAATGTCAATACTGTAACTCTGCCAAACCTGTAAGAATTGATATGTTCTCTTCATAGATAATATAATGCACTTTTATTTTTCCTGAGGAACTTACGGTTAATTTATAATAGGAGTTATCTGAATATCCCATCCCTTCCACTTCAGAACCACATTCTTAGTCTGTGAAGATTAGAGGCACATTCTTCAGTTTTTGTGGTGGGTTATGAAGACTTCCAAGGGTTGGGATCAGCATATGTAAAAGGTAACAGTGGAGGTTTCTTTTAAACTTTTTTGCACTTTCATGTGAAAGCAGCAACGGTGGTCCAGTTTCTCTCAAGTGCTGTGTTCTGATGTAGTGTCATCCTGGGGATGTGTTGTGAAGTACCAAACATTTTATTTGATTTTATGTAAGATATTTTTGTATTGCCTCCCAGCCTACAAGGGCTCCCTAAGTGATGAAAACAAAAAAGCAATTAAAATAATACAAAGATAAAAAAACATTTTAAAAACACTTTAAAATAATCTTTAAAAACTTTAAAAACATGGCAGCCCTACTGGAAACAGCTGTGTTCCTTTCCCCACAATGCACATGAAGGAAGACTTTGTGACAGTGTCCTTCCTCATATGCATTATGAGGCTCTCAGGAAGAGTCAGAGGACCACAACTACTTTGCCATGGCAACAAAAATGTCTTTAGAAAGATTTCAGAACTTTGGCAGCTTCTCCCAACCCTACTATCATACTAAGTAGTTCCTGTCAAAGCAGTCAGCACAGCCTTAATCTGAACACTAGTCTCTGTTTAGACCTGCATATAAGAGGTTTAGGATCTACTTCCAAACACAGTGTAGAATACATGTTAGAAATCTTAACTGGAGAGTGGACTCCAGACCAAGATTTGTGGTAGTTATATTCCTGTTAGAAAATGATCACAGGCAGCAGCCTATCAGTGCTAATGTAAATATAAACCCATATCTTTGTATATAATCCATAGTGCTCATAATTAATACAGGTTCAGCACAAATGCGGTGACAGCATATTTCTATATCGGTAGAGGAAGGAACTGGCAAAACTGCCTCTGAATATTCCTCGCCTAAGAAAACCCTATGAAATTCATGAGGTTTGCTATAAGTCGACAGGCAACTTGAAGGGACATACACACAGATATGAACCAAGATCTAGACAAAATTTAACTAACAGTACTAAGAAGCTACAATTTTTATTCCAGGAATAGAAATGAGATTGCAAAAATAAGAATCTATGTGAGAAAAAGGAATAATCTAAGAAGGGACTGTCTTAATCTGAAAACTCAGATGTGGTTTTGTCTCTGTGAGACAACCATCAATAAAATACAGAAGGAAATGCACGTGTAACCTGTTTAGTAGTAAACTTTACCAGTTTAAGAGCCATATTTTGTTCAGTGGTTTAATAGATGGAACTGGATGAGAGCGATTAAGCTTTGTAGTTTCTGAATGAGAAGGAAGCAACTTGGAATGTTGCAATAGCTGCTTTATATTCCAAAGCACATGGACATTGGATATTGGCACATCAGTGACCTCAGTGACTGCTGTTATTATCAGAATCTGATAATAAATTACTTTTTGCAGTCTAGGACTGAATGTCAGGGAGATATATTCCATCTGTACTTGCTACCCAAATAAATAATTAAACACATACTAATAATTTTGTAGACCTGTAAATAATACATTTCAGATTTGAATATTGGACCATTTAGGAAAACTGGAAAGGGCATACTTGACTTCCTATGTTAAATGAAAAGCACTTAGTGTAAAGATCCCAGGGAAAAGGGGGCTTCCCTTCCAAAAACCCCCACAAGGTTGTAGTTTTTACAGAATTAAAACAATGGTTGGGTGATGATGGGATATACCCAAATCATCATTATTTGATCATCATTATTTGAGGCCTCAAACACAACAACCAGATTGATTTGAGTCAGGAAAAAGAAATATATAATATGGATTAGAGGAAGATGAGTACCAAGACTTCAAGACAATAAAAAAAATAGGATGCTGCAAGTATACGAATGGATCTGGATGAATTGACAAGAGCCAGCCTGATATGAGGCATCATAAGTACACATAAAAACTAGTAAACCTCTGTAGGTTGTTTAACATGAGCAGAATGATGAAAAGGAATAATTAAGCTGCATTGTGAATACAAGAGAAATTGTGTATTAGGGAGATTGGTACCTGTATATGTATAAATTTAACAAAAGAAGAGCAGCCAAGAAGAGTTATGTCATGATACCCAGTAGGACCCTAAACGTATGAAATAAATATACATGGAAAGGATTATAAATTACATATGGAATGTTGTAAATCTAGATCTGCCACTCTTAGAATATGCAGAAGAGAAGAAAAGCAATTACATTAAATTGGGCTGAGGAGTAATCTTTTACATATGAGGAAGCGGAACAGAATTCCCTTAAAATAACTGATAGATGGACAGACTGAGTGTTCATCATTAACAGACTATGCAAAAGACAGTTTCAAATAGATGCATTTATTTGGGATTAAGTCCATTGAACTCAGTGGCATTTGCTCAGTGCATAGGATTGGCTGCTGGTGAAACAAATGGGTATCATGAATAGATTGATTTAAAAAGGGATTTTGGATTCAAGAAATCAAGCAAACTCTTGGTAATTGATTTTAGTTTTTAATTATTCTTTGTTCCTGAATTCTAGGGATTTGAGTGTATCATTTAAGATATATATACAAAACACACAGACTGCTATCTTATATAATTAGAAAGATACAAGTCATTTACAGTATCTTTCTTGTTTACTCCAACTGAACTTCAACTGTTGAATCCAAAAGCAATTATGATATACAATTAATTTTGCCATCCTGGCCTGTTGGGTTTTGCAACAAGTGGTTATATAATCTGCACTGGCTATACCTAATTATCTACCAACCCCTCCCCTTCAATTTCTGATCAAAAAGCTCTCCATACATGATTGATTAAAATGAGTTTTTCTGAAAACTTATGGCTTCAGTTTACAGATCAAGACCTGGATGGCAATATTGATTGCCTGATTGTTTGTTTTTTAACAACCTCTTGGCAACAACTAAAATGTCTCTTCCATGAATATAGGGTGTTACATTATGCAAACAGATCAACACAAAAACAAGTCACATCATCTTCTGATACACAGAAGACTGGAACTACTGTATTTAATAGGAATTTAAAACACAGGTTTTTCTTCTGGATTGAACAACATTGGCAGTTGACATTGGGAAAGAATGCAGCTCAGTATGTTAAAGTGAGGAAAAATATACTGCTTGTACAATAAGTGTCTCTATTTGGTATGTATTGCTTCTTTGTATATTGAAGATTTACATATTTGGACCTCCATTGGATTTCCCATTGATAAATAGAGGTCAATTCAATATATACAGTAATGGAAAAAGACTAAAAATTTAAAGCATAAGAACTCAGACAAAGATTACAAACATTGCTGCACATAAACACCTTGCTGCTACATTCCTATTCTAAAGGCAATGATGCTATTGATTCTGTGTTATCAAAGTCTGCATCACAGAAAGTTCAAGTAAAGTTGACTACCAGGGAATAGTCTAGTCATAGTCTAAACCAGGGGTGGAGCCACACGCAGTCCATGGGCCATATGTTTGCAGCTTCCAAAGCCCGCTCTCCCAAATGCCCAATTTTTAAATTTTCTGCATGATTTTCATGCAACAACAACAAAAACAAAAAAACCCTAAAATCCCCTAGAACCCTTTCCAACTAATGTCTTTAGCCCTATCCCAGTCAAAAGGGCAACCAGGAGTAATGGATATTGCTGTTGGAGAAGGTCTGTTTAGGCACTGTCAAGGGGCAGCCATAAGGGAGGAAGGGGGGGACTCCCCCCTCCAACACCCACACAGTTGACACACATCCTAGTCAAAAGCAAAACAGAAGAGGCAGGGATGATTTGATTAGAAGTTTTTATAGTGCTTCCAAACATATCTAATGCTACTGAGTTCCCAATTATAATTTTGATTAAGGGATAGTAATTAAAAAAAGTTAGGTTACCTGGAGATATGATGAAGAGAATCCCATTAAAAAGAAAAAGAATTTTAACTTGCATTTGGACAAGATGATCATGCTCCAAAAGCTTTAATAAACAGCCACGTTTTTACTTGGCACTGGATTGGGAGCAGCATTAGCACCAGTTGGGCCTCTGAGGGGAGGGGATTCCATAAAAGGTGACACAGCAGAGGAGGTCCAAGTCAAATGTGGTTGTTGAATTGGATTGAGAGGCGATCTGTGGGAACAATTTAAGTACAGGTATACATCAGTTAACAAAGTAGATGTGTTCATGGGCTTTACTTCTTTAACAGAGACTTTGGTACCAGAGGCAGAAATAACATGGAAAGTATAGGAATAGGTTCCTATACCACAAAAGAGAAGAGCAGTTCAACATTTTTCAGCAACTTTTTCATTCAAAACTAACAATATGCACATGTGAAATAAAATATCCAGGTCAGGTAAGCCTTGCATAAGAAAACAAAAACACAGTGAATCTTCTAAAGACTACTAGAAACCACCTTTTCAAAATGTATCCAGGAAAGACTATTTTTTCTTCTTTCACCAGCATTCACTTTTCTTAGAATTTCCATTTTTGGTGGGCAAATGTATAGATTATGCTTTTTTAATATATTGAAGATAGCAGGTGAGGTAGGATTATCTCCTCTAGCCTTTTCTTTCTGTTTTGCTGTTCATGCATGCTCAGTAAGGAATTCTGAAGGTAGCTGCTGCTTACCTGTTGTAGATTGTCAGGCACACACAGCTACAGCATGATCAATAGCAATAGCATGTGTATTTCTATACTGCTTATCAGTGCAAAGCACTCCCTAAGCGGTTTACAGTGTGTTAGCTAATTGCCCCCCACAAACAGGGTACTTATTTTAACAGCCTACAGAAGGATGGACGGCTGAGTCAACTTTGGAGCCCTGTAGGATTGAACTCACAACATTGCACCTGCAGTACTGGCATTTAACCACTGGGCTCCCTGGTGGAGTAGAATCCTGGTCTTTCTCAGCTCAGGTTTTTCTTCAGTTTACTGCAAACATGCTGCTACAAGCCAATATCAAAAGTCTGTGTTTCTCCAGCCTTCCTTCATCATCTCTGCCATGCCAATGCCTCTAAAAAGCATTCAGCTAGACAGAAGGCAAAGAGGAAATCGGAGAGGGGTTGGGCAGATGTAAAAAGACTTTGTAAAAAGGAGATTCTTTGTCGTAGGCTTTATTAACTGAGGTATGCCTGTAGATTTATCTTTGCTGTAGCCTGGGACCTAAACCAGACTCTTCAAGTATTAAGAATGAATTACATCACAGGGCTGTTATAAGTTCCTCTCTCTTAACCCAAGATGCTATCTAGGGAGAAAATTAATGGATAACCTCTCTTTGCTTCAGCCTAACCTCATCTGGCAGATCAGGGAATAGGGACCACCTCTGCTGGATGGGGTCACACTCCCCCTGAAATCTCAACCTCACAGTTTGGGTGTTCTTCTGGACTCAACTCTGAGCCTGGATGCCCATGTTTCAGCAGTGGCCAGGAGTGCATTTGCACAGCTAAAACTAGTGTGCCAGCTGCGCCCATTCCTTGAGACGTCAGATTTGGCTACGGTGACACATGCCTTGATTACATCCTGTTTGGACTACTGTAACACAATCTATGTGGGGCTGCCTTTGGAAACTGTTCAGAAACTTCAGCAGGTCCAGATTGCTGCTGCCACAATGCTGACCAGGACAGCTATAGCTCCCTTATTAAAACAGCTTCACTGCTACCAGTTCGTTTCCAGGCACAATTCAAAGTACTGGTCATATGGCTTGGGTCCAGACTATCTGAAAGACTGTTATCTTCCCATACGAACCTAGGCTGGCCTCCTTTCTGTTTTCCTTTTGCCAGCAGACGAAAATCTTTTTGTGTAAAGCAAGCTTTTTAATGTTTAACTGTGTCCACAGAGGTTTTTTATTGAGGTGTGTTTTTTATCTTTTGTTTTTATTTTTTTAACTTTTGTATGTTGTAAGTCATTTTAAATTGTTTTAATGATGATAATTTTAATTGTTTTAAATTGTGTTGATTTTTAATGTTTTTTTGTGCGCCGCCTTGAGTCCCACTTTGGGAGAAAGGTGGCATATAAGTTAAATAAATAAATAATAAATGTGATAGTAATCTAATATCTCTGCAGAACCACCTGGAGTATTTAGTGTGAAACACTGTAGAGCTGTCACAATCCATACTCTTTCAACTGCCTTTCCTTTGGAATTAGCATTAGCCAGATACTTTTAACAGGTTTAGCACTAAATCAAAAACAAGTCTTCTCTGTGCTGCTGTTTTATGACTGGGGGTTCCCATTAGTTCCCAATTCCAGCTTTAACATGTCAGATTTTCACACATTGATTTCTGTGGGCATTTCTTACTTCAGAAATCTATGAGATTTCTTGCTTCAATCCCAGGAACATCTATAACTTCTCACTGTGGACCAGTTAGTGTCCTAACGAAAACAAAGTTACAACCTCATCCTTCTCTCCCCTCCCCTCATCTTCCTTCCATTCCCCTCAACATTTAGTCAGTGTTCTGTGGCTACTGAGCATGCTCAGTCTGTGTGAGACTGTTGGGTAGGGTTCTCCTCTTAGTTTTATCTTTTTAAAAATAAAATATATTTCTGCAAACTTGTGTTGTCTTGAGTCTGACTCTTCTTCTTGCATTTGGGTGTTTTTGTTGCTTTGTATATATAAATAGGAGCACTCTTGGTGAAGAATGGTAACTTTAAATGTCCATTGAATACAGGGAATTAGATATTCAACAATATCCTAGTAGCCATGAACTTTCACACAAGCATCAAGATGAGGACATTATGTTACTGTTCGCTATCACGTGAAGAATATGTGTGTGTACACCAGTATCTTTTTTTTTACCATTAAAAAAATGAAATACACACATTACAAAGATTTAGGTTGCATATACACTTTTTGTTTAGCCTTATTTGTTTGGCATGCCTAATCTAAGAAAGAATAAAGTTTGCCTGTTAATGTGCTATGTTGATAGCTATATGCTTTTCCTTGAATTGCTTCTGTTGAAAGTATACATTTCAGCCAAACCAACAGCCATTCCTAAATAGATATTTTTCAGTGCCCTGCCATTACTCTGTCCTTAGCTGTAATCAATGGATTCATAGTTGGTGGTTTCTCAATATCGGGGAATTTAATCCATTATATTAAATAGCAATATCATTTAGCATTGGCATTTATATTTCTATACCGCTTATCAGTGCAAAGCACTCCCTAATCGGTTTACAGTTTGCTAGCTAATCGCCCCCAAGAAGCTGGGTACTCATTTTACCTACCTCAGAAGGATGGAAGGCTGAATCAACCTAGAGTAGGATTGAGCTTACAGTGTTGTAGCTGCAGTACCGGCATTTAATCACTGCACAACTGTGGCTCCTTAATATGCCAATAAAGAGTCTAAACCAAAATTATGACCTGCAGTTTTCAATTTTCTATCTAAAATTTTATTTCAATAATGTTCATACTGGCAATCCTACAATGTATGAAAAAGATCTGCCTAGGGAGCCTCAATATACCTAGCATGTAAGTCTTGTTATGAAAACCATCCTGTTGCTAGGCTAACCAAATACCAAAAAACCCAAGATTTTGCACTAGATCTCCTTCACTGGGAGACTTCATGAATAATGTAATTGATAGGAATATATCTAGCAATTTTTCTTCAGAGATTGGAAGTTCTAGATCTTTTCCCCATTAATCATTATAATTTCTCCCATCTCCACATTTTTGATTGAAACTGTATATTAAAACATAGAACTCTGAGAACAATTATTTGGATTTATGTGTTAATTTCTGAAATGTGCAGGAAGTGCCTAGCTTGTTTGCATAAAAAATGTCTTTATTCAGTATTGTGCATACTGAAACAAAGGGGAACACATACCCATGTTACTCTGCCAGGACAATATTTACCAATTTACTTCTGTTGTACCAATTTTATTCCTTTTGTTTAACTCCAAATTTCAATTTTACCTTCACATTTTCTGTTTCAATTATATCTGATAACTGAGACAATACTGGCCTTAATCTCTCTTTGGCCTAAATTCTACTGGTAGTCCCAAATAAAACAGACTTGCTGAATCAGTTGTTGAATGGTGAGTAAATATTTATGCAATTCTTTCAGATTAATGGGTCTATTCTATTTGGGACTAACAATAGGATTCAGGTTTTTATTCTTAACCCATGTTGTAGAAGTAGTGTAAGTTGGATTCAATCCTAGTTCATTTATCTTCCCAAATAACAAATATTTTTACATGCTATCATTGCCTGATAATGTACTAGTCAACCCGGGCTCTTATGAGGAAGGGCAGGGTGTGAATTGAACAAATGAGTTAAATTATAGTGTGCGTAAAAGTAAAAGTGAGTTGTTATTTATGCTAATCCAGCTTTAACCCTGGAAAAAGTATTTGAAGACCAACAAAGCCCATATGTGGGAATTCAAACAGAAGTACAAGGTACAAAAATATTGGCAGTGGGAGTTTATGTCCCCACAAATTAATGAATGAAGTCTTAAATTACCCCCTGCAATTTCTGTGAGATTATAATAGGGTTATTTTTCCTACATTGGATAGAAAATCACAAACAACAATTAAATCTAAGGAAGGTAAACTCCCTAAATCCTTTTTTGATATGATGGATAATTTTGGATTGGTTGATGCATGGAGGTTAAAGTATGGAAATGTTATGGAATATACTTTTTTTCAAAAAGACATAGATCCTTTTCCAGAATTGGATGTGTTCCTGATCTTGAAGGGATTAGGTGTTCTTTTAATTGGAGATTGAGACAATTTTGCAATGTGAATCATTTGTAAATGAAGCTAAAAAGAACCTGAAGGGATGTTTTGAAGATAATGTAGATAAAGGGACTGAGATGAGAATGGTTTGGGATGCTAGTAAAGTATTTATGAGAGGTCATTTTATACAACAAAATATGGAACAAGAGAAAAACAAGAAAAATGAATTTGATTTTGGATGAAATTCAAAAGAGAAGAACTGAAGACATATCTGTTAAATAAAAAAGTGAATAAACAGATTAAAATGTTACAGTCATAGCTATCTATGTTGTTGGTAAATGAGATGGAGATATTTTACGTGAAGAAGAAAAACTTTGAATTTGCTAATAAACCAGGCAAATGGCTGGTATATAAACTGAGAAAAGAGAGAGAGAATCTGAAGGATTCAGGAGAAGGATGGACTTATTACAAATAACTTCAGGATACTAAAAATATTTCATAAATATTATTCTGAGTTATTTAAGCAGAAAAATATCCCAGCTTGGAAAATAGAAGATTCAATACAAAAATAAAATCTACAACCGATATCAGACTCAGCGACAGTGGTTGAATGCTCCAGTTTCCTTGGAGGTGATTTCAGATGTAATAACAAGAGCAAAGGTTGGCTTTGACTACTGTTGATTACTGTTTATTACAAGTGTTTTCAACAACAAGTGCCATTACAACAGACTCTTAATTCAGTTTTAATGTGAGTAAAAATTTCAGGAACCTGGTAGGCAGCATTGATAATGCTAATACCAAAAGAAGATCAGGACTTGACGAAGACAAATAATTATATACCTATTTCCTTATTGAATAATGACTATAAGGTTTTTACTTTGATCCTTGTAGAAAGAATTCAGAAGGTCCTACAAGAAGCTGTTCATGAAGACCAAAATGGATTTTTACCTAATAGACAACTACATAACAATATGGGATTTGTTTAGATGTTGTGGAACATTTGGAACAGCATAATGAAAAACAAGCTGCATTATTTTTTTCAGATGCAGAGGAAGTTTTTGATAATTTGAACTGGGACTTTCTTTTCTAGAGAAGATGGAGTTTGGAATTAATTTGTAAGTTAGATAAAAGCGTATATATAAGACTAAAAAAAGCATAGATTTTGATTAATGGAGAATTGACAAAGTCATGTGAGATATAAGGGGGAACACAACAAAGTTGTCCACTATCTCCCCTATTGTTTATTTTGTTGATAGAAGTGTTGTTGAAAGCACTTTGAAGAGAGGACAAGATTAAAAGCTTAAATATGAAGAAACGATCTTATAAATTGAAAGCTTTTGCAGATGATTTGATGATTGTAATAGAAAATCTTTTAGACAGTACTGAAGTATTATTGAAAATATTGGAGGACTATGGAGCAGTATCTGGATTTAAAATTAACAAACACAAGACAAAGGAAGGAAGACAAAATGCGAGTCATGCAGTTTTCTAGTTTCTAGATAGAAAAGAAGATGAAATACTTAAGTATAACTACGTGTAAAAACTCTGCACTGTTTCAAGATAATTATGTTAAAATTTGGAATGAAATTAAACAAGACTTACTGAGATGGGATAAACTTAAATTGTCTCTTTTAGGAAGAATTTCAGCAATAAAAATGGGTATCTTACTGAAAATGTTCTTATTTCAGACAGTACCAGTACTGTTGAATGATATGCCATTTAAGAATTGGCAAAAGGAAATGTCCAAATTTATTTGGCAAGGGGAAAAACCAACAGTGAGGTTTAGTGTCCTCCAAGATGCTAAGCCGAGAGGTGATTTCGATTTACCAGATTTGAAAATACAATTGTCCCTTCATATTCACTGGGGTTTGGTTCCGGGACCCCCCGTGGGTACCAAAATCCGTGAATACTCAAGTCCCATTATATGCAATGGCATAGCAAAATGGTGCCCCTTATATAAGATGGCAAAATCAAGGTTTGCTGTTTGGATTGTTATTTTTTTAAGAATATTTTCAAACCGTGAATACTTAAATCCATGGATACCAAATCCGTGGATACGGAGGGACACTGTATACTTTACTACCTGTTGCTTAGTGTGGTTTAAAAATGGATAAAAGCAAATACAGGAGATTACAGTGGGAGCTTCCCATCTGCAAGGATTTGGTTCTGCCACCCACCCCCCACGCATAGGTAAAAAATAATATGCTCAAACCCATATTAATTAATGGTGGTACATACATGCAGCCACACAGTGATGCGGCCATGTGCCATTGAATAATATGGGGTGTACTGATCCATGGAAGCTCCAGTCTTGTGGTATGACAAAGCTAAAGTTAATGTAATTTTAATAACCATTATGTAAGATGTTCTATTTTAAGGTTTTGGAATAAATATAAACTTAGAATATATCCTAAATTGCCTTTATGGATCTCTGGGCAAGAAGCTTTTTATGAAACTGACAAAAGTGAAAGTAAGAAATGGGTGACATACTATGATCTGTTATTTTTTTGAGAATGGTCAACATAGATTTAAGACAACCAAAGAGTTACTGAACAAGGGCTACAATTTTCAATGGTACCGATATAGACAATTAATGGAAAGATAAAATGGACAAAAATTATATGGTCTTGAGCAAAAGAAAACAGCTGCAGTTATGTTCTGATGATGACCATTTGATCGGTAAAATGTATAAATTGTTCTTAAGAGTATAGTTGGAAGATGAACAAGTTAAATAATGTATAGTAAAATGAGCTCAAAGTTTTGGTTATAATATTGAATTGGAACAGTGGGGAAAATGAGGCAGAAGGGATTGATGTTTACATTATGTTACAATTTAAAAGGGATTTATTATTAAATGATGTATTGATGGTATCTGACTCCAGTAAGACAAGCTAAAATGTATAAAGGGTTTAACAATATGTATTGGAAATGTGAACACCAAGAAGAAACATTTATTATTTGTCGTGGACCTGTGGCAAAGCAAGAAGGTTTGGAAACAGATTCATTGGACGATTCAGAAGATACTTAAGTCAAAAGATCCTTTAAAACCAGAATTGTTTCTGCTGGGACTGCTGGATGGCCAGAAAAAAATGTCAATATGAAACGATTTTATTGCATATGACCACAGCAACAAGATTATTTTATGCTCAGATATGGAAGGAGCCAGAGATTCCATTGATTGAAGATTAGATATTAAAGTTGTTTGAGATAGCAGAAATGGATAAATTGTCTACGTTGTTAAGAGAAAAGTCAATAGACAATTTTTTGAAAGACTGGGAACCTTTTTTCAGTTTTTCAGGGAGATTGGAGAGAAGATTACACTTGTGGGTTTTGAAAACTAGTGTAGTTTATAAATGAGAAGTTGTTTGTTAATTAATCAGATTTTGTTAATTAATCTGTTTGTTAATCAGATTTTGATGTAGTTTTTTTAAAAAGTTAGTACTGTATTTACATCTCTGGTAAGAAAGAGGGACGTTCGCTTTTATTCATTTATGTTTAGTTGAGTACTGTAGTTTGTTTTTATAGTTTGTAGTTTGTAGAAATAGATGTAACTATTAAGTATAATTAGTTACAATCACTCAAATGATCTGTCTTATTTGTGGTGTATTTTTCCTCTTTTTGTTTTTTTACTGTTTGTAGTTGTATCTTATTCAATAAAAATATTTTTTTTAAAAAAAGAGAGACCTTTTGGGTGCGTTCCTTGCTCTCCTTATGCCTCAGTGTGCCCTAGAATGAGGGGAGAAGTATACCAGTCCCCAAGCTAGCCATTTTCCGAGCATTGATATTAGTGGGATGGAAATAGTTTAAGATAAAAGGAAGGGGAAATTGAATTGGAAGGAAGAAAGAAGATGTTCTTCCCTTCCTTCTGTCCTATTGGCACAAGTCCCACAGGGTTCTGAGTTTTTTCAAAGCCTCTCCTACCAGTGTAGCCCAACCCCATTGATAGATGGTTCCATCCATAATGAAAGTGGTCTGTAAGAGTTTATGCTTGCCAGCTTCTTCCCATCTATGTATACTAAACAGTAGCTAAAATACATTTCAGGGTAGGAACCAAAACACGAATAAAACTCTGATAAAATTTGCCATCCAAGCCAGCTAATTCAGAAGCTTTATTCTTTGTAAATTTTTGAATATAACACGGTCTCAATCTCTCTCAGTTCACTTACATATGGATTTATCTTCCTGATTAATTTAGGTAATTGAAAAGTATTCTAAAAATATTACCTTGTTTTTCAGGAGGCTGAGTTTGATAAACTATTATACTGCTTGAAGAATTCTTCTTTAACGTCTATATTATTTGGAAGATGCCTGACATTTTTATTACCAAGTTTATTGTGCTTTACTTTTGTTGCTTGAATTGGTACTATGCTAGCAAATTACCCTATCTAGCTCCTCTTTCAAAAGACCTTTGACTGAGATAAGCAAATACAACCAGAGCTTCTTTCATTGTAGCTAAATTCCTTTTTTCTCTGAGCTACTAATAATTGTTCACATGACTGAAGAATTGTTTTACAGAGTGGCTCCAACCTAATCATATCAGTTATTAATAATATCCTTCTAGTGTTCAAATCTTTGCTTTAGCTAATAGGTTAATAATAGAGCCCCAGATAGCAACTCTGCAGTGTCATTGGTTGATTAGCCATTCCATCATTATTTCACAAATTTTCCTGTACACCCCTAGAGATTTTTTTTCCCCTTAAGGCTTGTCTATACAAGGCTATAAAATGTGGATTGATGCACACTAATGCCTATTTGCAGCAGCTTTCATTTGTCTCAATTATTTTTTGGGAAGCTTGCAGGCACGCGAAGCTATTAGCGTGTCTTCAAACAGGCATGCCTGCAAATCAAGATGGTGGGTTGGAGTGAATTACTCATATTTTTATTGTTACCAGTTGCTGCTGCCAAACAGTATTTTTTTAAAAAAGCATATCCAAGGTGTGGAAGCACGATGCTCCGCTTAAATAAATAGAAAAGGCGGGGGGTGGAAGGCTGTTTCATCACCTCAGTGCACGATGGCTAGGGCGAGAATCTGATATGGTGGTTTCGGCTGCTTGCCTTGTTATCAAGCTCCGCCCCCTGTGCACATCTGACCAATCAGGTTTCCACTTCCGCTCTTTTCAGGAGGAATGTGCATCAAAGCAAATCCCCTGCAGAGCTTTTTTAAAAAATACAGGAAAAGCTGCAAAGGCTTTTCCTGTAAAGTTTTTGGCCCTCGTTCTTCCAAATACAGTGGATTGATGTGAGATCTCATTAAGACAAATAATATTCTCGTCGAATTCTTTGAGGAGTATTTTTGCTGTATAGACAATCCCTTGGAAAATTTTGTCTAAAAGAATAAGTGAGTCTAGTCACCATATCCTCTCCTTGGTGTAAGTGTCAGAATTTAGCAGGTTAGTAAAATTAGTGGCATGAACTGAATTATTCTTGTTTTAATTTTTTGCAGTCAAAATTGGTTTTCAGGTATTGGGAACAAATATTTAATCAGTCCTCTAGAATTAGTTGTGTTACATTGAATAATATGTATAGCATGTTTTTCCCCTCAGGACTTAACCTTCATCCAGAGAGGGGAGAAAACTTGCATTGAGTGAGTTCTGGATTTTTTTAACATCATTGGAATTCCAGTGTATTGGAAGCTATTCAGATTTCTCATGTTGACAAAAATGTTTGTGGGTGGAGGTCAAGGGTATTCCACAATACCCAAAAACCCAGAGCTATAAAATACATGTTTACATAAGGTTGTTTTAATTAGCTATCAGCTTTCTTGAGGGGGATGTAACTAACACCATTTATGTCCTTAAAAAATCTATACTGCAGCTTTCACTTACAGTATATCAACCTTGAAGTGAAACAGTTGTTTTCTTTTAAGGAAACCTAGGGCTTGTCTATATCAGCAAAAAAAAAAAAAAAAGTGGACTCACCCCAAATCCAGTGTTGGCAGTCCAAACAACGTATAGCTACTTCCAGGGAGGAACCACGTTTTTTTTTGTCCTTAACCTGACTTTGCTCCAAACTAAGTCAAGTTGGGGAAAACTCCGGGTTTTCCCAGAAACTCTGGAGTGACCTCAGGTTCTTTTGCTATCTGGACACCTTAATCGAATTTGATTCAGCCAAACTAGTTGTCTACACACAAACACAGTGGCATTTCCCTTACCCTATGCTGAGCAGCACAGGGAAGGGGGTGGATCCCTATCGGAGCCACCACAACCACCTCGCCAGCCAAGCCGCTCCTTGTGAGAGCCTGGCCAGCAGTGTCACTTCTGCTGAGGTTGGAATGAGGCACCTGTGCTATCAACAAAGGTGTGGGGGGAGTGACCCCCTCGTTGTTGATCACATGTCTGGACTGGAGTTTTCCAGTTCTGCTGTTTCTCTTTCTAATCTTCCTTTGCAGTTTTTTCTTCAAGAACAGTTGTTCTGAGATTAGAGATAGAATGCCCAGGAAAACTGAAGTGTTCTACAACTGTTTTTTGTGTATTCCCATTCCTAATGTCTGATTTATGCCCATTTATTTTTTGATATATAAACTGCCCTGTTTGCCCAATGTAGATTACTGAAGGGCATTGTTGACAGAGGATGACATATATCACATACTCTGCCATATATGCCATCCTCTTTCAACAATGCCCTTCAGCAATCTACATTGGGCAAACAGTGGAACTGGAATATATCCATAAACTCCATCTCATCAACAGTGTGTTGGATAGAGACAACGGTTTCCTGGCACACTGCATATATTATAACACGTTAGCATGCGAGCCCCATGAGGGTGCTCTTGGCCAGTTTATCACATCACCTTTCTGGTTCCCAGCCAGCATCTCACTACATTCCAAAAACTCCCTCCACCATTCATATGGTTATCTATCCACCCTGGCTTTGGACGACATCTTTCCTCCTGGCTTTGTCCCTCAATGACCATTGTCAAAACTAAACTTGTCACTTCATCATCACACCTGCAAGTTTTCCATTTCTATGGTTTTTCATACAGTCTGCTCATAAAGATCTGTTCCTAGGCACTTCACTGCATGCATCTGAGAAAGAAGACAAGTCTACAAAACCTTATGCTACAACTTCTTTTTCTCAGTCTCTAAGGTGCTACAAGATCCCTTTGCATACTGATATCCTAGACTAATACAGCTGTGTCTTTGAATTCTATGTTTGTGAAGATCAAGATGACCAGTTCTGAAACAGGATAGACTTCTCCACCAAAAACTCAACATAAATACAGAAGGAGGATAGGGACAGATACACGTTAATTTTGGCAGGCACTATTGTTATCCTGTGAGACTAAGCTGGCTGTTTACTTTCTACTTGCTGGCATCCGTGTCACAAAAAATGTGTTAAATATTACATATTTTATAATAACACTGCCCATTTTTTCTCCAGCTGATTTATAGATTGTAAGGTCTTCTTTTAGCAATTACTCTTATAGATGTTCCTCTCAGCATCATGAGCTTGTGGATCTGTGGTCCTTCAGGATGGACTGTGCAGGTCTGTATTTTTCCTCAATACTGAGAACTATCCAGAGGAGTGGCTGATGAGCAAAATGTCTTACCCAAATGTTGTCATCAGTGTTAGGTAAAGGAAGCCACATCCTCAAAGCTCATGATGGTAAAGGAATAGTTCATTCTCAAGTAAACACAATTTGAATCCAATGTAGCAGATCCCCCAGATGAAGATTGCCCTGGTTTTGCTAGCCACATACAAGACAAGACCAGCCCTGCCCTGCTGTCCCATGTGCTTATGCAAAGTAGAAAGTTTTTCCATTTTGGTACCTAATTCCTTTTTAGCTTGCTCTTTTTTGTTTCCTTTTGAGGTGGAACTTTTAAAAATGCAGTTAACTAGACAATAACTAACTAAAATCACTTATGTTTCAGCAACTTAATAGTCAGTTTTGCCTGGCTGAAGACAACCACTTATAGAAGAGGGACCCCATTTCACATTGCAGTCGTCTAAAAATGGCCATGCAGAAGCACTTGTTTTAACTCAAGGTATGCCTCCAATAATCAAACCTGCTAATTTATTTCTCCCACTTTGCCACCAGCTGCCAATTATCCTGTGGATAGGGAAGGGTAAGAAAGCTTGTCTCCTTGACTTGCTAAGTACAGTTCTGCTTCTTTTGAAGCAGGACCGTCTAGAACTTCACGTAACACTGCAGCTTTTGGCAAAGAATTGTCAGTTTGGAGTTTCCCGCTTTTCATAACTAGCATCTTTAAGGGGAAATCCCCAGGTGCTTTATTCTACCTTTTGCCAGAGTTTTTGTATACAGATGCAGACTTTTTTGTCTTCACAGGGCATGTTATGGAAGATGTAAAAAATAAAGCAACTTATAAGCTGGGGTGGGCAATGTGGTCTTTTTGCACCCTCCTGACACCCTGCACCCTCATCTAAATTTAGTAAAAAGCTATTCCTGCAATCCTCAAAGAGTAGTGGATAGTGTCAAAACACCCAACAGTCCCTTCCATGAAACACTGAAAATGGAGGAAAATGGAAACTGAAACTTACAGTCCATTTTCAGTGGGAGGTGCAGGGAATGGGGGTGTGGGGATTGGCCCCTGAACCCACTGCAATTTCCACCCATTTAAGCCTCTAAATTCAACAGATTACAAGCTGTAAAGCATGTTTATAGCTTGCATTGTCCTCAAGTATCTCATTAAGCTTATGATATCTCCTTGTCTTTGGGGGTCAGCATGTAAGGCCATATGGATATAGTCTATGTCCTGACTTAGAAGTATGAATGTAAGGCATATTTCAGCCATCTAAACTTCCAGAAGCCATCTAATTTTCCATGTCACCTCTCCCCTCAAAGATCCCCCTGAAACACAAATCCATCTTGCTGTGGTTGTCCAGAACTTCAACTTTCTAGAAAACTGTGAAAGTTTGCAGTTATTGCCATTTATGACCTGTTGTGCCAGACTCCGTTTTTAAAGTCTCTGTGGCCTATGCCTTGATGACAGTCAATTTTGAAGCAAGTGTTAATTTCACATTAGTAGGGCATAAGGGAAGCAGGGAAGTTGCTATAATTCTCCATGTAATTGTAGTAGAAGATCCTTTAACGATTGGGGGGCTTATCATCAAGTGTTATCTTATGATCTCCAGTTTGCATTGCCTTATGGTTCAAAGTAATCTGGGGGGGGGGAGATGCCTCCTCATCCTCATTCTGATGATAGAAATGGTTCAATGAGCAGAAAACCTTTGTTGGATTCTTCTCTTCCACTTTATTCTCTCCTTTTTCTATTAGTTTTTAAAAGATTTTACAGAAGCAAATGTAACCAACAAACAATGCATCTCAGACCCAGTACAATGAGGTATATTGAGTTCATGTTTTTTGACTATCCAGATAGGAAATCTCCAGCTGACATGACAATAATTATAGCAGAATTTCTTTCTTAAAAAAATCATGTGAGAAAGCCCCCCCCCAAGAAGACTGGCATTTTTGTCTGCTTAACTAATAAACTTGTACCAAGTCTCATAGAATTTAAAGTGGTCTTGATTATCTCTAGTAGCCCTTACCTTTTCAGTTAATTTATCCATCAGCATGATGTTCCAGATTCTGTCTAACCACCAAGAAAGTGACAGGTCATTTAAGCCTTTCCAATTTTGTGCAGTCTCTAAATATGCTGCAAAACTTAAATACATGATCAATTATTTATGAGAAAGAGACTTATTTGCATTGTAAAAGATATATAGTCCCAACTCTAGACATAAAGAAATTGTTTGTGATATAATTTTACTGATTTCTCCATACTCATGGGCACGACCATCACATATGGTGGTAAGACCCCAACTCACCACATTGTCACTAACAATTTTAGTGAGCATTTAGAAAGTACTTTCAATTTCATGGAGTTTATATACAACCAGTTTATTAATTTTATACAGTGCTCTTTGATTTTTGAGGACAGAGGCTTCATTGGTCCTTTTAACTGCTAATTTTTCCAGTCAGAATCAGGGATGTTTATACACAATTCTTTTTCCCAGATTAATTTTGTCTCTAGAGTATTAGAAAAAATAACCAAGATTAGTAATATGTACAGCCTAGAGGCCATAATTTTAACTTCAGTTTCCCTTAGTGTATGAATTGCTCAAACGGCAGTAATTTCCTTGTTGTCTGTTTTTGAATTTCAGAAAAAGAAATAAAGTGCGTTATTTGCAGAATTTGGAAACCAGAGGGAGTATGTTCCCCTAATTGCTCTTCCAACTGATTACCAGTTTTGAGAAGAGATCTATTCAATAAATCCCTAAGCTTGTATAACTGCCTGTTTCCAAAACCTAAATTGTTTCTATTTATCCATGTTAACAAACAAAAGATGACACAGAAATGGTATCAAAGATGATTTTTTTTTTAGGTATTTATACCGCACTCTTCAACACCAAAGTCTCTCAAAGTGCCTTACAAATTGTTAAGCAACAACATTTTACACATCTATACCACTTTATAGCATGCCAAGCACTAAGTGGTTTCCAATGTGTGTTAGCTAATTGCCCCCACAAGCCAGGTAGTCATTTTACCGACCTACAAAAAGATGGAAGGCTGAGTCAGCCTTGGAGCCCTTGAGATAGAACTTGCAATGTTGTGGCTTGCAGTACTGGCATTTAACCACTACTGCCACCAGGGCTCCATCATAATTCTGCCAGGTTCTCCAGATTATAAAAACATTTTAAAAGAAAAGGTTGAAATGTTTTCTATTAAATTCTTGGAAATCTGGGAGAAAAGAAAACCCCCAGCCAATGACAACAAAATGTCAGGAAGTTCTAACACTAAGAACACCCAACAGAATTTTGGGTGGCTCTCAACAACTGCCTTATTTGAAAAGTTTCAAAATAAACTTTAAAGACGGGACTACCCAAGCCCCCTATATATTTGCTATTAAATAGAACAGCTTTTGCAAATTGAGTTCTTTTGCTTTATGCAAAAAGCTCATAATCCATTTTTGCCAGATTTTGAACATCGAATCTGGAATTGGTGCTGGAAACACCTGAAACAGGTACATAAAGTTTGGAAAGACTGACATTTTTATTGCTACTATGCAGCCTAGCCGAGATAGTTTCAAAGATTTCCAAGTATTAATTTTTTGTTTTAGCATGTTAACAAGTGGGTTAAAATCTAACAAAATCAATTTCTTGATGTTGCATGATAATATCACTCTGAAATATTTTATGGAGTCCAAAGAGACTGGAATGTTTAACAGTTGTTAATTATCTCCATTGTTTTAAGAAAAAAATAAGACCTGATATTTTTTTATTTTTTAAAATAAACTGACCAACTTGAAGCATTACAAAATTCTTTAAAAAATTTAATGGCTCTAGGAATTTCAGCCTCTGGATTTGAGCCTCAGATGGCAACATCATCTGCAAATAAATTAAGCAGCCAACCATTACCATTTTAACGCCATGTATTACTGGATCTGATTGTAGTAACAGTGCCAAGGGTACCATAAAAATGCAAAGAGTATAGGAGAGAGGGAGCAACCTTGTTTGCTCCCCCTGGCGGTGTCAATAGGATCAGAATCCATCCCATTTGTTCTGATTATAGCTTTATGATGTATGTATAATGTTTTCAGAGTTAACCAAAGCCGTAGCATTGCAAGATGCAATAGCAGTTTATGGGATTTTTAATGATTACCATAAGTTATAACATTTAATAAAATGCAAATATAGGTCACAAATACAGGTCACAAATTTGCCTATATTTCACAAATCCATACTGAGCCTTATGAATATAGGAACCTGAAATGTCATTCAAACTATTGGCTAAAATATAAATGAGAACTTTTGCATCCTGGTTCAGTAAGGGTATGGAGTGATAAGAATCCAGCTCCTCTAAGTCTTTACCTGGTTTAAGCAGTGTTCTGTCTTTTGGGGGAGATACCACCCCAGTCCAATCTCCCATAAGACACTAATAATCATAAAACAAATCCATTAGATTATCCATTGGTTCCTTGTAAAATGTTACTTTATGCTCATTTGGGGCGTAATGTCCAACCACCAACATCTTTGCCTCTTGCATATCAATCTGTACTCCTACATAACTACTTTTTTCATCTGTTGATATCAGTTCTGGACCTAAATGTGGTTTTATATTCAAAGCAACTCAATTTTTCTTTTTCATTCCCAATGAAATAAAATCCTCCCTCAATGTTTTATATGTCAAATATTTAATAGCCCCTTTTCTTATGTGTGTTTCTTGTAAACAAATTATATCTTGTTTAAGTTTTGCCAAATAAAGAAATATCTTCCTCTTTTGGGGTTAGTTCACCCCATTAATGTTCCACATGAGACTACTATTGTGGTACAATACTATCTTATTGAGTTTAATGTCTTTTTATGGGGGAGGGTGGGGGTGGGTGGTGTTTTTAGTTATTATTATAATGTTTTAATTGTTGGAAGCCGCCCCGATTGTTTTTAGCAGAGGGGCGGGGTATAAATAATAATAATAATAATAATAATAATAATCCATGCTCAAGCAAACTGCTCATAAGACCCTCCCCCCCACAAAAAAATAACTAGAATCGCAGTGTCCTCTTCTTCCCATTGCTTCTGGTCCTGATCTTGATCTTGTTGCCGCCTTCTTGTTGTCCTCTTCTTGCACTTTTTTGTTCTCTCTTGTATTTTTCCAGAAATTCTCTCACTTCCTTTACATAACCTACTTGAAATCTTCGTTGTTTGAAGGTGAAACTCATTCCTTCCAATTTTTCCCTGTTTTAGCTTATCTGCTAGGAAGCCATAATCTTTTTCTCTTATGCAGTATTCTGACAGGGATCCCCTTCAGCACTATAACATCTCTTCCTTTCATCTTCTGTTTATTCTCAAAGTGTTTCTGCAGAACTTGATCTCTTTTTGATTTCTTGAGAAAATGAACTATTTACATCTCATGGCATCTTTCTTGCTCTTGTAATTCTTGACTTAATTCTATAAATCTCAAACTCCATCTCCTCAGTTTCTTCCAAGAAACTTGCCAATGCATCTATAATTTTCTCTTTAATATCTTCCTTAGAATCCTCTGCAGTTTATCTAAATCTCAAGCAATTTTTTCTCTCAGCTCTAGTAAAGCCAAGTTGTCCAAATAATTTTCTTTCCCTCTATTCTTGCCCTCAGTTTTAGTTTCTAAAGTTTGCACTTTCTCATTGATCTAGTTTACCTGCCCTGTCAGTTGACCAAGTGACTCATCTCTTTAACCACTTGTCTGATCTCTTGTTTCAACTCCTCCTTCATTTTCCCATTTGTTTTGTCATGTCTTGCCTCATTGACGTCATCTCCTTTAGCATTTTCTGAGACTTTTCTGATGTGCTTTCCTTTTCAGGAGGTAAATCTATAGATGGTATTTTTGCTTCAGCAGCTTTCTTTAGTTGTCATTTTGTTCCTTGTCATTATCAATAGTCCTTCAGATCATCCATTAAGGGGTAGTATTGTATCATAAAATTTTTCTATTGGCAGCTCTTCTACTTTTCCACTGGGTGGGAGTATTACACCAATTTTTTTTAACTGCAATTGTTTCACTTATCCACTAGATAGTATAGAAAGTCTGCTCAGTCTCTATTATATTCAGGAATTAAACCGGTTTTTAGTGGGTTTTAAGATAAATAAAAACAAAATGGTTGTACTGACTAAAACATGACAAAATTGTAGCAGCCCACACTGGCTGAGAAGTCGGGTTTTAGAATTGATAAAAAGGTTAAGTACTTAGAAGTTACTATAATGAATAATAAGGAAGTTATTTTAAAATAATTATCTCAAAACTTTTTTGTGTTAATAAAACTATTTAAAAAAAAAAACAGAAAGAAATTAAGCCTGTCAATTTAGTCCACCCTCAGCATCCGTAGCATCAGGATCACATCTTCCTTTATATTATTGCATTCCAAAAGTCAACAATAGTTTTGAATGGCAAGAAATTTACTTTTTTCTTTTTAAATTAAAAGTAGTCTCTCCACCCATTTGTAGTGAATTTCTTATTGAGATTTTCAGTATTACGCTTTTGCCGTTTAAGCAAATTCCACTCCCCCCTTTTTATACAAATCAGGAAACTCATCGGAACATCAGTATCACTGTTGAAGTTCTCTTCAGTTAAATCCAAATGTTCTTAAATATGTTAAGAAAGTGGGGGGTTGTGGGTTTCATGTCTGTAAAAGGACAGCTAGCTTTCACAGCTAAGTGTTATTCCAAGGCCTTCCTTGTTCCATGCCCAGCCAGACCAATTTTTGTGGTCTCCACATGATAAGTCCCAGGGCATGTGTGGTTGATCTCCAGATCCCCCCTTCTCCAGCTGGAGGTTTTCTGTCAGCTGGATCTTGGCTCCTGACCAGTAATTTCACTGCTAAAAGCTTCCTCTGAGGCAGATCACACCTCAGAGGTGGCAACTCCCTCTGATACCCCACCCAGGAGTTGTCTGCTACCCTGAGTGGTGTATCTGGAAGTATAGCTAGCAGTAAATCTAGCACTATATCACCTGATGAATCTGCTCTTGCAAAATATTCTCTCAGGCTTCTGATATGAGGGTTAGACTTTTTCTCTTTGTTTTCAAGTTGTTTAACTATGGCCTGAAGATCTATTGTGCACCTTGCTATTGTCTCTAGGGATTTCTGATGAGCAATTCCAAGCTCCATTGCTTGATCTGCTATTTCAGCAATATCAGGTATCTTGTTAGCAATTTCATCAAGTTTCATCTTGACTGGATTAATATTGTTACAGAGCTGCTGTCACAGTTGCTTAATTTGTGATGTGAGTTCACAGAGAGGGTCAGCATCTTTATTGGGAGATCTTATCTTGTCTTTTACCTCTCATAGCTGGGCTATCACAATCACTACATGGCCTCTGTGTTGGAACAGAGATTTTGCTCCAAAATAACCACTGTGGGAAATTTCTGTATGCCCCAATTGATCTTGGCTCATTCCAGGAGTAGAGGGGGAGAATTATAAATACAGTAATCCACACTGAGTTTTAGAAGAATATATGATTAGATTGCTGTTTGGAGACTGGAGATTATGGAAAATCAGCCAACTTTGCAATTGCCATCATAGTACCCTGCCTTCTATTTTATTCTCCAATTCAATATTCTGTGCATTTACATAAAAACATTTTTAAAATGTGTATTGTAAAGTTTTATCTGCTTATCCTTATCTTCACTTATTTTTTTATAGATGTGACTTAGGATGGATGGGATAAACTGTGAACAGTGTGTGCCAGACTGTATCCGTGGGACACTCCACTAACAATGGCAATGTATCTACTGAAGTGCTTGGACTGGCCTGTTTTGTGACAAAGGTATGGCATTCCATTTGGAACAAGGTGGAGAAATTTCCAACCAAACCTATGTTAGAGCCCATTTTAAGACTTATACTGGAGTGGTTGTGGCAAAGATACAGTTCTTCTCTGCCACTGTTGCATCTGTACAGAATCATCCAGTAGAGGGTTTTGCGGGGCAGGTGTCAGAGCCTATTTATACTCTTGCCTATGACCAAGCAAACGAAAAAAGATGTAAGGACCTCAACAATCTGTTGTGACCAGTTTACACACTTTATGGATGAAATCACTTGGATCTGCTCTGACATGCTTCTCCATGGTAATAACTACATTTCAGTTTGCCCAGCCCAAAAATAACAGGTTCTTCGGAAAGGTGAGACCCACCACTCATGTGATCGACCCTTGCCCTTCTATTTCATAAAGGTGGCCAGGTTGGGATCAGGTAGAGGATTCCAACATGCCTAAAAGAGACAGTGGTGAGATTTTGCTCCTTGCAAAAGCCCTTCCTAAATTCCACCATATAAGTTAACCTGGATAGTCTCTAATAAGCCATTATTGAATAAGGTTCTGAAGTATGTGAAGGTGTCTCATCTCCAAGGCTTCACAGGTAACATGGGTTATCTATACCCATTTCAGTCTAATTTCAGGTGCGGTTGTCAGATATTTGTCAGATGGAGACAGCTTTAGTCATCTTGGTGGATATGCTGGGAAATGGACATGGTGTGGCTTCCACTACCATAAATTATGGTAGTCTACCTGGAACAAGAGTTGGAGGTGCTCTTTTACAGTGGCTCTGATTCTTCCTGGCCAACTCCTGTTTCACTCTGGCCATTGGCCTATGCGGTGCCTCACAGTTCTGTCTTGTCCTCCATCTTTATTTAATATGCACATGAAACTGCTGAGAGAGGTTGTCCAGAGTTTTCTGGTTTGGTGCCATCACCCTGCTTAAGACAACCAGTTCTGTCTCTCCTTTCCATCTAAATCTGAGGAAGCTGTTCTGGTTCCCAAATGGAACTAGATGTCAGAAATGGACTGGATAACAGGGAACAAACTGAAACTTAATCCAGTCAAGATAGAGGTACTCTGGATCAAACAAAAGGCACATCAGGAAATAGGGATTCAGATTGGTGCTATGCTTAGCTTTCTAGTTTAAGCATATTCCTAGATTCAGGAATAGCCTTCTGGAGGGTTTGCCTTCTTGTTCTCTTCTCCCACTGGCCTTAATTCAAAGAAGTCCCATCTGGGTTGTTTTAAATCTCCCTAAAAATTCACATTTTTTCTTGAAACCGGATGTCCACATTCCAGCAGTGGCCAGCCGAGTTTAGTGCACCAACTGCAACTGTCCCTGAAGATATATAAATTTGTCATGTGATGCATGCCTTGATTACAACCTCTTTGGATTGCTGCGACACACTCCATAGGGCTGCCTTTTAAAAGGTTTCATAAACTTCAACTGGTTCAAAATGCTGGGGCCAGACAGATCTGTTTGGGGGCACAATTCCTTGTTGGTTATGGTCTGTGAAAGCCTAAATAACTTGAGTTCAGGCCATCCAAAGGACCATATTCTCCAATACAAGTCTCCCTGGGTTTTGAGATCTTCAGGAGAGGGCTTTCTCTTGGTCTTTTAGCAGAAGGTCCTTTAACAGTTCATCTGCTGATAGTACGTTGTGCCCCTCTGAGACACCCTGGCAGGAAACTTGTAAGAAGACTTTATCAGTGACTTCCCCCAGATTACAGGACACCCTAGTAAGAGAGGCAATGCTGGCCCTCTCTTTGGTAATCTACAATAGGCAGAGGCCTTTCTATTCAGGTAAGCCTTTCACATTTGAGCTGGGTTGGTGCAAAAAGAATTTTTAATCCATGCAGATACTCCCCACCCCGCAGCTTATTGATTTGTTTTTAAGTGTTTTAAAAAGTTGTCTTTTGTTCTTCATGAATCTGGTCTGTTTTTTTTTTAAATTTTACTTGTCATGTTAATTTTATTGTTAGCCACCATCAGTTCCTGTTTGGAGGAGAAAAACAGGGCACAGATAAAATCAATTAGAATTTTTAAAAATACATAAATGTTTAGGAAGGACTGTAACCTTCTTGATTGTCCTGAAACTTAATCCAGACATGGAAGAAATACTGTTGGGTGAAGTAAACCTTGGCAGAGGTGTTGAACTTGCTCAGCACAGCGTGTTGCACATCCCTTAGCAACTAACCAGCAAGTTCCAGCCAAGATTCTTGAATGCACACTCTGAGATTGGTCTAGACAACTACCTAATGTGTGCCTGTGTCACATCATGACACAGGCCTGTGTCATGAACTGCTTTTCATGCCAGTGCCAGCTTGATTTTGATAGTTATTTCTGTATTGCCAGTGTTGGCCATTTAAAAGCCTAGGCATCAGAGACAGACCTTTTCTCACCACTAGGCAAGGCAACAGTCCACATCTACTAAGGGACTGGCTTTTTGATGGCTTCAGATTCTATAAATACAGTATGTGAAACATCATTTCAGTATTTTATCTTCTGAAAAAATCTAATCATAAGTACAAAGATGTTTTTTCTCAAATTATGTTATCTGCAAGAAACTATCCATATGCTCTGAAATCCAACATTATAGCTAACATAACTAAGAAAGATCAACTGATAATTGATTTTTATTTTGAATTTGGGTGTTTGTTTCCTTCCTTTCTCCTTCCTGTTCATTCTCTGTCCTGCTTCTCTCATTTTTTTCTGTCTGCACATTTGACTACGGTACATTGTTTTAAAAGGGACTGCAAAGCTGATAAGCTATTCCTTCTGTTCTTTGGATATTTTTACAAGGTTTTATTAAGTTCTCTGTCTCCTGTGCTTTGGGCAAATAAATCCACCTGGATTGAAGCCCCTAAAGTTGTTCTTCCAGAGTGCCAAGACTATCAGGTACCAGCATGGCCCATTTTGTAAAATGTTTTAGCTAGCAGGACATACTGAAAAGGCATGTTGGGAACTTACCATGAAGGTCCATTCACATATGTGAAAGAGGAGATATTTACTCATAGGTTAGCTCCTGTTGCCACCCAATATAGCAAGAATCCTATAATGTTAAAAAATAGTGGCTGAGATTATGTATCAGAGGCTATGGTATGTAACTTACAATGAAGGAGCTACATCACTAACACAATAAGCAACCATGTTAGTGAATTGCAATGATGGACAACAAGGCACTGCACAAGCTGTCCCAGTGCACAATGAGAGCTCTCATTGTGCAATGGAATACACTGTGCCAGCATTTAAAGGCTTAGACCCCAGCTCCTCCCTCAGTTCTTCCATAACCAAGCTGAAGAAGGTACGGTTTAAAACAAGAGTAGAGAAAGAAAAAAGATGTCATTAACAAGAGAATTTAAAATTGAGCAAAAAAAAAGTGCTACTGCTGAAGGTGAGTGTGGATGTTGCTTCTCTGCATGCAAGAATGGATTTTCCTCGTAAGGTCCCAATGTTCCATTCTCTGTGTGCAGTTATGGAGTCATCCACTAATGGAATATTCCCAAGCTAGAAATTCCCAGATGGGGGGAAATGGTGACTACCAAAACAAAACAAAACAAAAAACATGGAGAGAACAGGTTGAGGGCATCTGGGTAAAAATCAAAGGGGAGTGAAACAGCAGGGATATCATTCTGGGGGTCTACTATAGACCTCCAAGCCAAACTGACAACTTGGATGATGCCTTCTTGGAAGAGATGACTGCACATTCAAACAGGAGAGATGTAGTAACAATGGGTTTTTTTTAATTATCCTGATATTTATTGAAAGTCCAACTCTGCCAAAATTTTAAGGTCCAACAAATTCCTCACTTGCCTTGCAGACAATTTCATTGTCCAGAAGGTGGAAGAGGCAACTAGGGGATTAGCTATCTTAGCTCTCATTCTAACCAACAGAGATGATCCGGTTAATGGGGTGGAAGTGGCAGGATCCTTAGTGGGGAGTGACCATGTTTTCCTGGAGTTTGTGATACAGGGGAAAGGGGAAGCCAAGTGCAGCAAGACATGCCTTCTAGACTTTAAGAAAGCTGATTTCAGAAAACTTAGGGAATTACTGGAGGCGGGGGGCGTGATCCCATGGACAGGAAGGAATACTGAAAGAGAAGGGAGTACATGATGGATGGGAGTTTCTAAAAATTGAGATATTGAAGCCACAACTTCAAACAGTTCCAATGAGGAGGGAAAATGGGAAGTGTCTAAAGAAACCAATATGGGTGTCTAAAGAACTTTCAACTGAGCTAAAACATAAAGGAGACATATACAAGAAATGGAAAACGGGGGAAGTCACCAAAGAAGAATTCAGACAAATGGCCAGCTTGTGTAGGGGGGAAATAAGGAAAGGAAAGGCACAGATGGTGCTCAGGTTTGCTAAAGAGGTTAAAAAACAATTAAAAGGGTTCTTTTTTGATATGTCCGTAGAAAAAGAAAGACCAAGGAAGTGGTAGGGCTGCTGCATGGAGAAGATGGCAAAATGCTAATGGGACAGAGAAAAGGCAGAGCTACTCAACACCTTCTTTGCCTCGGTCTTCTCTCAAAAGGAAAACAGTGCTCAACCTGGGTGAAATGGAGCAGATGATGCAGTTGGGGAAATGCAGGATAGAGTAGGTAAAGAGGTTACTCAGGAATACATGGTCAGTATAAATGAATTCAAGTCTCCAGGGCCAGATGAACTACATCCAAGGGTACTAAAAGAACTGGCAGAAGTAATCTCAGAACCCATGGCAATAATCTTTGAGAAATCCTGGAGAACAGTTGAGGTCCCAGAAGACTGGAGGAAGGCAAATGTTGTCCCCATCTTCAAAAAAGGAAAAAAAGAGGACCCAAACAATTATTGTCCAGTCAGCCTGAAATCAATACTAGGAAAGATGTCAGGGTATGCAGCCCCTCTGAGCAACCTGTACATGTCCAGAGAGAACAACAGCAGAATAGCAGAAGCGTGAGGACCATATGGCCTTCTGCATACCTAGGTGTGTAGATGCATGGAGACAGACAAAAAATATCCTTTTCCAGTTTTATTCTAAATTAAGGTTCACTACAGAAACAAAATACATCCTGGCTGCTTGGAAATGCAACCTTCAGCTAGAAAGCAAAGAAACAGCTCTGTGTGTCTCTCATAGGCAAAGAACAAAGACACTTTCGTTTTCAGTGAAAACCGATAAGCTAAACCATAACATGGGCAGCGTTCACAGGCCAGGCAGTGAGAGAAAGAGAGATAAGACAGAAGCCTGGAAAACTTTTCTCAGGCTTAATGATTGTTTTCATTCTGTCTGACCTCCGACAAAATCACACCTAGACCTGTTCATAAACAGGCCAAGTCAGACCAGAATTTGCCTAGCTTGAAAATTTATCTTCAAGGCCTATGGATACAATAGCACTACAATATCCATTTTCCTTGACAAAAGATTCTAGAGCAGATAATTAAACAGACAGTATGTAAGTACTTAGAAAAGGATACTATGATCCCTAAAAGTCAACACAGGTTTCTCATAAACAAGTCATGCTCCAGGAGCCTGATGAGGCTGTAGAGTCAGAGAGGAGGAGGAGGACATGGCAGGGAATGGCCCTAGGGACCCTGGCACAGGTTCATCTACACCTGTGCCAGCAGGGAACCCTGCCAACCTAGAGGCTTGAGCAGAGGAAGAGCCTGGTTCGAGTGAGCTGGCATCAGTCCCAGCAGAGTCCTGCTCACTCGGATAAGGACAAAGAAGAGGAGAGAGACTTACCTCCCCTGTTGTATGCACAACATCGAGCACAAAAGGCGGCTCAGAGGAAATCTCAGAGAATTTATGAGAGGAACTTGCTCATTAAGAAACACCTGACAAAGCCTTAATTGCTTTATATAGGCTGGGAGAAACAATGGAGGTGTTGTCAGAGATCAGCTGATGTCCCTGGAGAAAGCTTCCTACTGCCTTCAGTGCCTGAATCCTTGCTGCCTTGCTGTGTGTCTTGACCTTGGACTGTTCCTGACGACCCTGTTGCCTGATCTTACTGACCTACGGACCGGCTCCTGGGCTATGCTGTCTTCTGTAAGCCTTGACCTTTGAACTGTATTATGGACTCTTCTCTGTGTGCCTTTTGCCTGTATTGCTGCCTTTCCAAAAAAAGGAAGTTTGCTTGCTCTTCCTAATTAATTATCACTGGAGTGTGGCTGCTTTCCCAGCTCTTGTTTAATTTGCTGGCAGTTTGGAGTTGCTTTTGGACATATGCCAAATAAATCTTATCTCTTTTTGGATAGTGTCACAAGCTTGGTAGATGAAGGGATGCTGTGGATGTAGCGTATCTTGATTTCAGTAAGGCCTTTGACAATGACTCCCATGATATTCTTGCAAACAAGCTAGTAAAATGTAGGCTAGACAATGTGACTGTTAGGTGGATTTGTAATTGATTGACCGACCGATCCCAAAGGGTGTTCATCAATGGCTCCTCTTCATCCTGGAGACCAGTGACTAGTGTGGTGCCACAAGGTTCTATCCTGGCTCCAGTGCTATTCAGCATTTTTATTCAATGGCTTGGATGAGGGAATAGAGGGTATGCATATCAAGTTTCCAGATGACACCAAAGTAGGAGGGGTAGCTAATACCCCAGAGGACAAGATCAGAATCCAAAATGACCTGAACAGATTAGAAAGCTGGGCCAAAACTAACAAAATGAATTTCAGCAGGGAGAAATGTAGGATACTACACATGGGCAGTAAGAATGAAATGCACAAATATAGGATGGGTGACACCTGGCTTGATGGCAGTACATGCGAAAGGGATCTAGGAGTCTTAGTGGACTACAAGCTGAACATGAATCAACAGTGTGACACGGCAGCTAAAAAAGCCAATGAGATTCTAGGTTGCATCAATATGAGTCTAGTGTCTAGATCAAGGGAAGTAATAGTGCCACTCTATTCTGCTTTGGTCAGACCTCACCTGGAATACTATGTCAAGTTCTCGACACCATAATTTTAGAAGGATATGGACAAGCTGGAACATATCTAGAGGAGGCCGACCAAAATGGGGGGAGGTCTGGAGGCCATGCCCTATGAGGAACGGCTTAGGGAGCTGGGTATGTTTAACCTGGGGAAGAGAAAGTTAATAGGGGACATGATAGCCATGTTTAAATATTTGAAGGGATGTCATTCTGAGGATGGAGCAAGCTTGTTTTCTGCTGCTCCAGAGACTAGGACACAGAGCAATCGACTCAAACTACTTGAAAAGCTATTCCACTTAAACATTAGGAAGAACTTCCTGACAGTAAGAGCTGTTCAGTGGTGGAATGCATTGCCTTGGAGTGTGGTGGAGTCTCCTTTTTTGGAGGTCTTTAAACAGAGGCTCGATGGCCATCTGTCAGGAATGCTTTGATTGTTTATTCCTGCATGGCTGGGGGGTTGGACTGGATGGCCCTTGTGGTCTCTTCCAACTCTATGATACTTCCCCCCCCCAATTTATTATTTGATTTTAATTGCAGTTTTACAATTAAACAAGAAAACCAGACAGTAACAAGATAACAAATGAACAGATAGTAGGAATTGTCTAGGTTTTTAAAGTAGAGTCGTTCTCTTATCTTACTACATCAAAACCTTGTATATATAGTTTCTGATATATTCATCTTTCTTCTTCCATAGGTCATTACAGTAGAGTTGATGATAGACATATATTTGAATCAGTTTGGTGTCTTCAGTACATCTGCCCACAGACTGAAGTGTGAAGGGGGAGGTTTTGTGAAACTTGTTTGTGTATTTATATAATCAATAAAATCAAACTATTTCTCAACAAAGGGAGTTTTCGGTTTGTGTCCTTGTTGTGTGTTCATTCTGTCTATGAGTTTTTCATATAGCCATTGGTCTCACACTCGGTGCCACCAATCTTGTATGCGAAGCTGTCCTGTTTTTCAAGCAGCTGCTATACTGGTTCTAACGGCCGCTAAGAGGAAACTTATTAAGTATCTGTTTTTCACATTTTTATTTCTACCTATAAAAATAGAAAGTAGCAGGAGTGCCAGGCAGAAATAAACTGGCTGTTTCGTAATAGTAATCACTAATTGTAAAATCTCCTGCCAAAAGGGTGCAACATTGGGGCAGTCAAGCCACATGTTCCTATAGGTGCCTCGATTGTGACACGCTCTCCAGCACATGGGGGACATATTTTTTACCCTGTGTGACATTTGTATGGGGGTCAGGTACCACTTGTGAACCGTTTTCAGAAACAATTCTCTGGTTAGAGCAGATCGAGATTTCAACGGTGGTGCCGACCATACACAAGACCATTCACTTTCTTTGAGTGTGGCATTCTGTGGGTATGTGGTCTCATTTAGTAAATGATATAGCATGGAAGCCAGTCCTTTGATGTTACAGATGGGTGACACACATTTGGATTCAAACAGTGTCAGGGATCTCAGGAGATCCCCTATCCGAGTTAGATGTGCAACGAATACCATTACTTGGTGGGATTGGAGCCAGTTTAGGTGGGATGGTGATAAAACATTTTGTAGGTCACCGTGAGCCATTGCTATCCCATTAGGAAAGAGATCTCGAATTCTATAGATGCCCCTTTCTTCCCATCCTCTATATTAGTTAAATTTATCCAGGTATGTAAAAGAAGGGTGTAGTAAGAATGGGCAGAGGGGTGATGGGTCAGGGGAAACTGAATTTCCACTTGCACCAGATTCTAAGAGATGTATGAGTCCATGGATTATCTACATCTCTTACGTGCGATCTCGCAAAGTTTTTTGAAAAAATAGTTCGTATCTGGATTCTCTTTCTCTATAGTTCCATATGTACCCAATGGACAGCATAATTCCCTGAGAGTAATTGAGTTATCTGACAGAGTTGAAAGGCTGCATAATACAACTGCAGATCAGGTATAGCAAGGCCTCCATATTTGGCAGGTAAGTATTGTACTGATGTTTTAAATCTCGGGCATTTCCGGTCAAATATGAAGTTATTGAAAAGTTTCTTCCACCTTTTAAATCTCTCTGGGGAGGGGTCTAAGGGTATAGTTTGGAATAGGAAAAAAGCTTTGGTGCGATAAACATTTTAATTAATGCTATCCTTCCTAATAATGAATGTTTTTGTGTATTCCAGCGAGAAAATTTCTGAATCACCCATTGTGTTAATTTATCATAGTTTCTGTGTAATAGTTGATTAATATCTTTGGTGAGACATACCCCTAAATAGGTAAAACCTGAGGGGTATATTTGTTCGAGTATATAGTTCTGCCTGTTCTTCAGGCGGGATGTTTATACATGTTATCTTGGACTTGGCGAGGTTGATTTTTAGTCCAACAAATAGTTCAAATTTCATCAGTCTTTTGTATTGCTGGGATAGAGTGAAGAGGCCTACTCAGGAAAAGTAAGACATCATCGGCAAAAAGGTTAATTTTGTGTGGACGTCCCTGTATGACTGTTCCAGGTATGTTGAGATCATCTCTAATCAGGTTTGCCAGAGGTTCCATGGCAGTGGCAAACAGGATTGGAGAGAGAGGCCATCCCTGTTTAGTCCCTCTTTGGAGGCAGAATGGTTTGGAAAGCATTCTGTTGGTCAGGAGTTGTGCTCTTGAGCCTTGGTACAGAGATTGTAGAGTGTGTAGAAATCTTTCATCAAAATTCATTTCTCTGAGAACTCCAAACAGGTACAACCAATTTAGCCTATCAAAAGCTTTTAACACATCCAAGGACATCATTGCTAGCGGGGAGTTTGTATTGTTAGAGTGGAAAATCACATTTAAGACTCGTCGGATGCTGTCTGTAATTCATCTCTTGGACATGAATCCTGTTTGATCAGGGTTAATGTATTCAGTAATGAATGAATTAATTCTACTGGCCAGAATTACTGTTAAGAGTTTGACATCCTGGTTAATTAAAGAAATTGGCCTGAATGCTGTGACTGGTGGAGAAGGGTCTGTGTTTTAGGGATAGGGACAATATGTGATTCTAACCAGGACTGTGGTCATGAGCCTTGAGAGAGAAATTTGTTATAAAATTCCAGCAAGTGAGGGGCTAGATTTGGGTACGTCTGTTTGTAAAAGTCTGCCGAGAATCCATCAGGACCAGGGGCCTTTCTTGGTTTAAGTGTTTGGACAGCCAATTTAAGTTCAGATTCTGTGATTGGTTTCGTTAGTGAGGTTTTGTGAGCTTCCATTAGCTTTTTAATATTTAGTTTTTGCAGAAAATTATTCAGGTTACCTGGAGGAGAGGGGTCTGCCAAATACAGGCTAGAATAAAATGTTCAAAATTCCTGGAGGATTTTGGTATAAGAGTTTGTCAAGGTACCTGTGTGTGTCTTAACTGCAGTTATAATTTTACGTTCGGCCTTACATTGTGCTTGTTTGGCTAGAAGTTTTGAATTTTTATTATTCTTATCATAGAAATATGCCTTTGTATAGTTTAAGGAGTTTTGGATTTTAGATATGTCAGAACTTTCCAATTCTCGTTTTTTCGTAGTACTACTAGGGGAAGGATCATTGGGCTTTGAGACTTTTTGTGTATTTTTGTTAGTCTATATCTAAATTTTCTGCAATTTTTTGTCAGTCTGTATTGTTTTTCCATAATAGTGCCGGTAAGTATTAGGAATCTTCCCGCTGGGTCTCGGTGTTCTGATTCCACTGTGAAAGGGCACGTTTTATTAAATAGTATAGCCACTCCTCTTGCTTTACCCGATCCTAATAATAATAATAATAATAATAAAATTTATTTATACCCCGCCCCTCTGCGAGCAATCGGGGCGGCTTACAACAATAAAATAGTACACAGTATAAAACAACTCAAAATCCCTTCCCTTCCTTAAAACATTATTAAATTAATACAAATTAAAATCAATATATAATATAATTTATTAAAAACCCTTTCGAGCAAGCAGCATCAGTTTGGAGATCCAGAAGCAACCTCCAGAGGGGGTTCCTGAGGCCGGGGTTAGCTATTCTGGAAAAGCCTGCCTGAAGAGAACCGTCTTGACAGCCTTTTTAAAGCTGTCTAATGATGTCAATAGGCGGATCTCATCCGGCAGGCCGTTCCACAATCTGGGGGCGACAGCCGAGAAAGCCCTCTGGGAGGTGGTCACCAGCCTAGGTCTTTGTGGCTGCAACAAATTCCTCTCAGAGGACCGGAGAGTGCGGGGAGGATTATAAGGGAGAAGGCGGTCCCTGAGATAGCTTGGGCCCAAGCCATTTAGGGCTTTAAAGGTGATAACCAACACCTTGTACTGGGCCCGGAAGCTGATAGGCAGCCAGTAGAGGGACCTCAGAACCGGAGTAATGTGGTCCCTCCTAGATGTCCCAGAAACAAGCCTGGCTGCCATATTTTGTACCATATTTAAAGACACACCTTTGTGATCCTGTGTAATGTTTATAAATGTTTGTGGCAGCAACCCTTTTTATAAGTAATATAAACACCAAAATATAGTGTTGTATGTTAAACAATTCATTAAGGGCTTAGATTCATTTGCTGCAGATGTTTAATACTCATTTTGAAGACATACAAACCCTATTAAATAGGATAAAAAGATAGGGGGACACTGTTGCCATAGTTATAATTTCTGCAGCCTGCAACCACCTCCACTCCTTATCCTCCTACACCTTCAAATGCTAGTATTCTAAACATCCTGCTCTTTAGAAAAAGCCACACATAGAATGCCACCTGTGCAACTGATTATGTATGTTCAAAAAGCTTGATCCAAAATGGATTAATTGATCATTTCTTTTTTAAATAAAACTTGTCATTATCTATATCCTCACATTTAATTATTCCATCAACATAGAAATCCTTCAGAATGAAAAACAAATTTATATTTTGTTTCAAGGACCAACTTAGCCATAAATTTATAACATAATCAAATGCATAAACTGACACTAAAAATAATAAAACAGACAACAGTGGTTGGTTCTAGATTTAGGGCCTTTCACACAACCTAATTACAGCACTATGATTCCACTTTAACTGCCATGGCAACATCCTCCCATTATGAAGTGTGTTGGGAAGGTTCTGAGTGGGAATAGTGGGGTAGTGCCTTTCCTGTGAGTTTCCTGGAGAAATAAGATCATGGGGGCCAAAGGTTTGTTTTGTTTTAATATTTTGCCTCTTTTGGAGTGGGATCCTAATCCTCTTACATTAAATGACACTATTTGTATTGTGCTCATGGGGGTCATGATCAAAGATGATGTTTAGGTCTGTAGAAGTGGGTAACCAATGCTTTGCTCCTTCTACATTCTTCAAAATCCATCCAACAGAAGGTCCATTGCTATATATCCCTTGGTAAGTATCTGGTTCCCATGTTATCCCTAGATTTAGCCAAGTTGTATCTATATAACAATAAACAAGCAAGCATAAGCACATCAGAGTCATTTTCATGTCATTGGGTTGGTGGACGAGGAGGATCTGACCACCAGTTGGATAACACAATTCCAACCCTCCACAGGAAATTTGGGGGGGGGGGTTCCTGCGGATGGTAAGTTAAGTTGGTGTCTCTGATCCACCCATACAATGGCTCCACTCATTTGGAAAAAAAATGGTAGGTATGGCAAGAATAAAGAGGAGGGGAGGGGGAGAAGAAAAGGGAAGGAAACCTGGAAGCCTGAGTGAGGGCAATCAATTGGGTGCTAGTTATCTCAGGGGGTGTCTCTCATCGTAGTTATCAGTCAGAACCTCCACATGTCTAGGGTCCACTGATTGGATTGTTGGTGTTGGTTGTTGGGAGGTAATTTTTCCAGGGGAATCATAAGCGTCACCATTTCTGGGGAAAATCTTAAGATCCAGCAGTTCAGCTGATAAGCTGGGAAGACTGGTAAGCTACTGGTCTGTTCTCCCATGGCAGTACAATCAGAGCTCCACTCTCACTTCCAATTCTATCTTTTGTGGCTTGGTGTGAGAGTAAGAGTCAGAATCTAATCAGGATGCAAACCGGAGCTGATGCAGGTGTCCCAGGGGGAGGCCTGGCTCCTCTCGGTCAGGTGAAGGTCCCAGGGGGGCATTTCCTCTATTCCTGAAGCAAGGTTATCCCTCTCAGCCCCCTTTTCTCTGAGTTGGTCACCTATGGAGGAACTTCCAGGAGGTTGTCCAAATGTTGAGGGATGGTCACGCTATTGCTGGGGGCCGTGGACTCTTGGTGTTATAGGAGGAGGCACTCACTCCAAGTTCCGCTAATTTTCAGAGTTCTAAGTTGAGCAGCTTCACCTGAAGGAGGTCACGTCCTCTCATCCCCTTTCCCCTGTGGTGGTTCCCTCTACAGTCATCCCTCAGTGTTGCTTTCCTAGTCGGCGGTCCATCAACGTCTGCTGTGAAAGCATTTGGTGTCCCCGCCATTGGCAAGGTGGCTCCAATCATCTGTCTGCTTCGGCTCCTCTCCCCTGCCTTAACCGATCCGTTCAGGTCTCACTAAACCTTGCCTGACAAGCACTGCCAGTCAATCCGCAGCGGAGGAGGTATCGGAAGAGTCACCCTCACTCGCACTGGCTCTCCTCTCACTCATCCTCCTGGCTAGCTGTGCATTTCAATAGTATTGGGGATGGGATCGGAGGGAGCACTTTCATGGTACACCTGTGAGAGCACTGGGACATTTTGTAGGAGGTCATCAGGAAGAGTGCTCTCGACCTCAAGGGCCAGTATGGATCACATTCAATGACTCCTCCAGCCCAACTCCCCATCAGCACTAAGTCACCTAATCCTCTTCACGAAGTCCACCGTATGGCAGGAGCTCGTGGGGGAGCAAGAAGAAGATGAGGCCAGTGGCAAGGCACTTCCAACCCAGGTGCACCTCTTGATTTCACATTTAGACAGATCCTGTCACGGCATTGCTAGTCATCATTCCTGGGGAGCCATCAGGCATCAATATTGGGAACGAGAGCGGAGGGGGTATCTTATTGCCACAGCCAGGGGGGATCAAGAGTCAACTCTGGCGAGGTATTAGTATAGGAGAACGTTGGGGAGAGTCCCCTCATTCCGTTCTGCAGCCGTTCACCATCTAAGCATAGGTCCGTCACTGCAATATCAGTGAATCCGCCTGGCATAGGGTGGCAACAGGGTGTACCAGGGAGAGGAGGCAATCGCCAGTGGTTTAATTCCCCTTTGGGTGTGTAATTTATTTTGCTTTGGCCAGAAAGCAGTCTTGAAAAATTCCTCTAAGGGAGATTTGTAGAAGTCGCTGAGGCAGCAGGTGAAAAAGCAGAGTGAACTATGACTCAGGCAGGCAGGAATTTCTAGAGACTCACAGGTAATAATGATAAAAAAAACTTAAGCAACCTAACCAGAGCATTGGCACTGACCTTCCCCCCTAGGGAAGTAAGTAGAAAGGACACAAAATATTCTCCAACCATGTGAATGACAGAGATTTCCAGATATGAATGATAACCACCTTCCTGATATCAAATACATGACACATTTTCTCAGAAGCATAAGAAAGATTACAACAAAAAGATAGGAGGAAAATTGGAAGAGAATGGTAGAACACGAAGTTAACATTTGGCAGAAAACTAGGGTCTAGCCAGAATGTGACAGACTTGGTCAATTTTGCATCTAGATCCAGACACACAGAGAGACCCTTGTTCAAAGACTCTTCTAGCTGAAGTGATAGCCACCAAGAATATAACTTTGAAAGGCATAAGTTCTTAGAAGAACAGATCTCAAAGGGAGGCTCAGTCTATTGTGTTCTTAATGTGAGGAGGCATTGAAAGAGGGGTTTTGAGTGACTAGAAGAGGACTGAGGAAAGTGCTGATCTGTCATCATAAGATGCTCATTTTCTTATTTAAACCTTTCTGATGAAATTCTAACACCTCTCAAATACCAACTTTTTTGTAGTTCATAGGCTTGTATCATTACTAGCAAACAACGTTCTCTAGGTGGTCTCATGTTCAGATCATGGAAGGGAGGTGGGAATCCAGAAATATTGAAACAGCATAGTCAGGTTGGAAAAGATTTAGATAAGATGCCAGACAGTTAAGTGTAGCTATTGCAGATTTGGGTGTATAATGGTGCAAAAGGAAATCAGATAAGCGAGGGATTGTAGTAACCATGGTTCCTTCACTATGAATTGTACTAGTTCAGGGAATGACCTGCAAGACTTATGTGAGGCAATAATGATGACTTCTGCTTTTTCCATCTTACCTTTTCAGTCAACCAAGCAATAATGGGGAAATTTGTGGAAAGCTATACTGAATCATTGGAGGCCAAGGTGATGGCAAAGTATCTTGGGCTTTTGAAGTTCTGGAGAGAAATCTCAAGAAAAACCTCTGCAGCTTTTTGTTTTGAGCAGTGGCAAACAGATCTGATTGAAAATCTCATGCTCTAGACTTCATTTCCTGGACATAAAGGGTTCCTGCTTAGAAAATCCACCTCTTTCTTTAGTTATCCCTTGACATTTGGCCCACAATAGACAGAGTGTATCTCTCCACTCAAAATGGAAGAATGGAAATCTCCTTGCAGGACCCTCCCTGTCTGTTCATGTGGGCCTGTGCCACTATACTGTCTGAAAATTAGCACATGCTAGTTGAACATAATGGACTTGAAATGAAAATGCTTTCAATGTTAGCTCGTTCATGCTTTGCTGAAATTTCTAGGTAGACCAAGAATCCTAAGCTGTCAGGACGTGACAGTAAGGGTTTCATACTGCAGTTGGTGGCTCCCAGAATCTTGGGAGAATCCATGAAAAAAACCCTTTCCTTCAAATTGTGAGGCTTTCTACATTGTGATATAGAATGCCCCATTTCAGGGGTCAGTTGAACCCTTTGTTGTTGCCTGAGCCAATTTGAAGCTCAGTCACTGTAGTGGTTGAGAGTGAAAGTGTGCCTACATGGAATGATGTATGGACATTGTATCATAAGCCCCAGGACATGTGCTAAAAAGATCAAGTCTGACATACTGTGGTAACTGAATAACATGACTTCCTGATTTAATTTCATCACTCTCTCCAGAAACAGATAAATCTGACTCACTTGAGTGGCTGTTAATACTCCCCAATGAACACCCTGTCTGGATGGACATAAATTAATTCTTTTTCAGATTGATTGGGAACCCATGGTTGGAGAGATGTTTCTGTCAGGAGTGAGAGACTGAACTCCATTTTAAATGGCCAAACAAACTGTAGAGGCATGCTGAATCATAATAGCTGACTCCATGAACTGCCTAGTCATGCCACAGCTACAGAAGGAGGGTTCTTATTGGTGTGTAAGATCATGTAATTGAGTAAGCCAATGCCCTGTGACTGTGTATATGGAAGGACTCAGAGCAGAGCTCACTTCTCTTCTTCCTGTGAATGCTGAGGCCTGGTGAAGCAGTTTCTCCTTGGATTGTAAATTTGAAGATAAAAGTGCCTCCTGCTTATTTGGACGTCAAACACTCTGTGTATGAGTATTCTTGGGAAAAGGTTGCTACTGAGTGCTGAGATAATTTTTGGGCTTCTGCGGGGGATTGCGTGTACTATCATCCCCTGACAGTTTCCAGGCGGTGTGGAGATACATTTTGGCCCTGAGGAAAGTCGATGGCCTAATCAATAGGTTGCCCAAATAAGGACTGGAATCTAGAATGGGACCAGGAGCCTGAAGAGATAAAAAGTTAAGAACATATACTATAGGTTAGCATTTATTGTATTGTTTGTGCACTGAAGGCATTACTTTCCTTTTAAAATTTATTTATTTATTGTTTCTATTAATATGACCATATGTGCCTCACTTTCAAAAGAAGACTTGTGAAAGCAAGTTTAGTGAGATTTTGCCTAGAATTACATGACCAGAATCCTACATACTTAACTAAGTAATCTCTCCTGGCCCAACCACTCTCCCAGACCTGACAGTCATAAAATTTACCCATGCTCCAGCTCCTAGCAGAATGGATCTTGTTCATCCCATTCAGCCAATGCCCAGTAGGTTTGGCGGTGGAGTTATGATTTTGGCAATAGTGTCACAATCATGACTAAGGGCTTGTCTGTACCAGTGAAAAACACTGAATCCCCCTTGAATCCTCCCTGATAATGCCACATGACATGCGGCCTTTCCCCTGAATCTGGTGCGTTACTGACACATGATGTACAGCCCTATTTGCAGCAGATTCGGGGAATACCCTCTTAATATGGGTTTTGGAAAACTCGCAGTTTTCTCTGGAGTTTGCTGGAAACTTCAGAAAATACTGTTTGTGTGAACAATCCATCCGCACTGGATTCAGGGAGGTGGAGGGGAGAGGAAGGAAAAGTGCTGCCTGAGGTGCCCCCATTTCCCCACCTCCTTGACATCACTTCTCATTCCAAAATCAGCCCCAATAGTAGTCACACTTTCTGAATTCAGAACCCCTGGCGAGCACCATCATCATGAGACTAGCCACCCATTCTGACTTCAGAGTTGGTGACTACCACTGGGATTTTGCTTTTCCGGCACACAATGGCCCCTCTGAGCTCCAGGAAAGCAAAGCACTAGCAGTAGTTGCCCTCTGAAGCCCAATCAGGCAGCTACTGCTAGCATTTTGCTTTTCCGGAAGCTCAGAGGGGTGATCCTATGCCAGATGTTTAGAAGTTTAAAGTTTTTGAGCCAAGTTAATAGTTCTCCTGTGAATCAGGGGGATTTGTCATTCAAGGCCTTTCCCTGATAAAAAGTATTGCTAATACAAATGCTATGCAGATGACACTAAATTAGGAGGGGCAGCTAAATACCCCAGAGGACAGGATTGGAATTCAAAATTACCTTAATAGGTTAAGAGATGTGGGCCAAAACTAACAAAATGGATTTCAAAAGGGAGAAATGTAAAATGCTACACTTAGGCAGAAACAAAATTAAATGCACATATATTGGATGGGTGATACCTGGCTTGACAACAGTACATGTGAAAGGAATCTAGGAGTCTTAGTAGACCACAAGCTGAACATGAGTTAGCCATGTGATGCAGCAACTAAAAAAGCCAATGTGATTCTAGGCTGCATTAATTGGAGTATAGAGTCTAGATTGAGAGAAGCAAATAGTGCCACTCTATTCTGCTTAGGTTAGACCTCACCTGGAATACTGTGTCCAGTTCTGGACACTACAGTTCCAGAAGGATATTGACAAACTGGAACATGTCCAGAGGAGGGCGACCAAAATGGTGAAGGGTGTGGAAACCATGCCCTATGAGGAGCGGCTTACAGAGCTGGGTATGTTTAGCCTTGAGAAAAGAAGGTTAAAAGGTAACATGATAGCCATGTTTAAATATTTGAAAGGATGTCATATTGAAGATGGAGAAAGCTTGTTTTCTGCCACTCCAGGGATTAGGACAGAGAGCTACGGATTCAAACTACAGCAGAAGAGATTCTACCTAAATAATAGAAAGAACTTCCTGATGGTAAAAGCTGTACAAGTGGAATATGCTGCCTCAAAGTGTGGTGGTCTCCTTCTTTGGAGGTTTTTAAACAGAGGTTGGATGGCCATCTGTCGGGAGTGCTTTGATTGTGTATTCCTGCTTGGCAGGGGTTGAACTGGATGGCCCTCATGGTCTCTTCCAGCTCTATGATTTTACACTATTAGGACTGCTGTTTTACCTTTCACACCTTTGGAAAAATTCTGTGATTGCATCTTAGTTTGCGCTAAACCTTTCCTGCATGGGGGATTTGGGGTTGCCCAACCAGTACCTTTTCTGAAACATTCCATTCACCCCAATTCCTTGTTTGGCCTTATTTGACCATTTCCAGGAGGTTGTCCTCACTTTCCTCCTCCTCAATGAGAAAATTTTCTCTTTTTAACAGAAGCCTCACTAACTTTTCCTCCCCCTTCATGGCCACAGTTGCACAATTCCTGTTTAAGTCTCTAGCTTACACCCACATACATACTTGGAAATCCAAGTGGAAACAAAGTCTTACGTTAAAAAGGTATTGATTTAATTACAATCACAGAAGGCTAAGCCTCCGTGCCTTCTGCCTTTTATTCCCTTGTAACCAAAAAACCCTTTTGAAAAGGATCAGGAGGAAAGAAGGGCTGACGCAGCCTTGAAAAAGGCTCATGAAGGTTCAGCCTCCACATTAAGGGCAGAAACAGCATCTTCTTTACTTGTTAAAGCTGCACTGATTTGGATCCAGAACATTTTGATAGGTTCAGCTCAAGTGCTCGTATATTAGAAAAAGTTCTGAAGATTTTGCAAAGAATCAGGGATGGCTCATAGAAGGGCCATCACTTGGACTCAGTGGAGTTGACAGAAGCTTATTGCGTAGTCCTATGGTACCAAACTGCAGATTTTTGTGCATTTTTATATGTGTAAGAAATAATATCCATTCAAAGCTCCCTCCCTTCAGCTCTGCATTGGTTCCTCAGATTTTCAATCAAGTTGCTTGTGCCACTGATTGCATTCCTCAGCCAACAAGAAATGCATGTATTCCTGTACTTGGACAATATTTTGGTGAAGTGGGGAGCAGGTACAAGAAAGAAAGGGATATAAGCATTTTCTTACGATAACTTTAAGAACATGGTTTTCTCATAAACTAACAAAAAAGTCATTTGCAGTTAACTCACTGGCCACTCACCTGGAGGCACAGACAGAAGTGAAGAGAGCATGCTTATTTCTATCAACAGACTCACATTGCTTTACTAGTGCCCTGGCTTTGAGACTCTGTACATTTTCCTGCCAGTTCTAATAATGGTGAGAGTGTTAAGGAGGGTCATGGTAGAGGAGGCACAAGTGCTGCTCATAGCTCCAAATTGGCGACAGCCCTTGGTATCCAATGGTGCTGCAGTTATCATTGATCAGTCAATGCTATTGTCACCCTATTGTCAAGCATCTTCTACACCAGGGGCCTGTTAAAGTAGCTGCTTGCTTTCATTGGCCAGTAACTAATTGACTCTGAAGTAGCAAGAAAAAAAGGCAGAAGACTGGATTAATTAAATAAGTGTAAGGCTCTTTATTTCCACTTCAATTTTCAGATGTGTGTGAATGACTGAAACAGGAATTTCGCTACAGAAGGAGGCGGGAGGGGGAAAGGTTTTTCCTTCTCAGCTTCTGTGACAAGCCCCACTTCTCCATGGAGGAATACCACACAAGTCTTTAAAGCAGAATTCATCAGTTACAGCATCGGTTTTGAAACTGCTGTGACCAGATGACGTTGGCTCCCTTCAGTGGCCGTTCCATGTGGAGTGTGTGCCAGAAGCATTTATTTCTCTTCACGGTCACTGTGCGTGAATAAAAGCCCTTGCGTTTAAAAACCACTTCATTTTGCTGTGCAGTAGCACCGCAGCAAAGCTGTGACTGGATGATGTAAAACATGTCAGTGGAGGGTGCGTGCCAGCTCTGCCCAAAGCTCCCCGATGTTTTGTTCCTCCTGCTTCCCTGGTGTTCAACTTCCGGTGGTTGCTGTCTGCAAACTCACATTAACTTTTAAACCCCAAATTTGCAAAATTCAGCAGTAGCTAATTTTACCAATAGAGTCATTTAGCAATACTTGCATTTAATGCATTTAATATAATATTTTCTTCCCATTTAAAATACATGTATTCCTCCTCTTGTGCTTTGAAAAACTATTCCCTTCCCATCAGGGCTCTGCTATCAACATATGCAAATTTGGAGGCTCTGGGCATTTAAAGAAAAAGACCTTTTGCTAGAACATCATGAGTTCAAACCTGCCTTTGGGAAAATTTTAATTCCTCCATTTATCATTTTAAGAATTTTAGAATGTTGTGCCCCCTTCTTTTCTTACTTGGCAATGCAATTAAAATCTCTTTTTGCTCACAAAGGGGTGAATTCTGGTGGTTAAGGGGGGGAAAGTCAAGCAGTTGAATGCAAGGTATGGACTTAGAAAAATGCCAACTTGAAACAGGAAGTAGACTTTTAAAATGCCTGGGCCAGAATTCTGTATCAGCTTCTTAGTTTAGTGCCTTAAATAACAAAAATAAGTCTTGGGGCAGGCGGGGGAGAGAGGAGGGGGGAATTTTTAAATACTAAAAGAGAAATTCACTTCAGGTGAGGTTTGAACTGACAACCTCCCTGTTATAAGACAAAGACATTCCCTGCTTGCCACAGTAGCTGATGCAAGCTGAATGCAAGATTTGTGAGTGATGCAATAGATGGGTTTAAAAGGGGCTCATGGGCATGCAAAATAGAGGAAATGACATTTTAAAGATAGAGGGGGAGATAGTGGGGAGGTGTGGTTATCATGTGGTGAGTGTCCTGAGCTTTAGAAATGTGTTGTTCCATTGCAGAAACAGAATGGGGCCCCAAATGCAGTAGTTACAGTTTCTGTTTCACAATGCTTTTGCTTCCTTATGTCCCAGTACCACCACTCAAATATGCCCTCGTGTGGTATTCCTCCATGCCTTGGGGTGGATTGCCTTTGGGGCTTTTTTTCTCCATACAAAAAAAGATTAAAGATTCAAGTTTCTGAGTGTTTTGTTCATCTCAAATAGAAAGGAAATCATCTCTCTTTTAATATTGTGTTGTTCTCAGTCTTTACACCAAAAGAGTGACTCCAGACTTGATAGCACTGGGCTCAGGACAGAATCCTGTGGCACCCCGCTGGTCATTTCTCTCTAGAATAAAGAAGAGTCATTGGTGACTACCCTTTGGATTCGATCCATCAACCAATTACAAATCCACCTAACAGTTGCATTGTGTAGCCCACATGTTACTTTTTTTGCAAGGATATCATGGGGGACTTTGTCAAATGCCTTACTGAAATCCACTGCATCTCCTCATCTATCAAGTATGTAACTCTATCGGGAAAAAAGAGATAAAATTGTTGGGGCATAGAAAGACGTGCTGTGTCCACCATGACCACCTGCAGAGTTGTTCCACATTGACAGGACGCCAAGGAGAAGGTTTCTGGAGAGACTTCTGCAAAAGACTTCAGGCTGAGAAGGAAAAATTCCTTCACCCCAGCACACTGCCCTGAGCTCTGGCTTGCCAAATAAAGACATCCGTCTCTAATACTCATAAATCTCCCACAAACCAACAACCTGCTTCTCCAACCGCGAACCACAACAAACCCACACTGGAGATAATTCCCATCTCCTTTTTATAGGCAGTGAAACAATGCCAGTTACATCAGGCATCTGAGGTGTGTATACTCTCAAGTGCTAACTCGCACACACACCTGCCACTGGAGCTTAACTACTTTCATTACTAAGCTTACAGCTCCATCTTGTGGTCACATCCATGTCATTTTCTGACATTCCCCTCCAAATGACATGTGGTATGCCCCATGTGTCATTTACACCTATCCTTTTATATACTGTGACTTTACTCGCTGATACCTATAGAGTCTGAGACTCCGTTCCCATTATTTAATGTCACAGTGTTTTCCTAGACCTTGATAGCCCATGCTATTGACCCACCCGGCTCTGGCTTCCCTGGTGCTATCATTTGTCAATTTCCTTTTACTTACAGGCCTGACCATCCCACCAAACATATCCTGGTTATACTCTGCCACACACACCAGAGCTTTGGTTTTCTTCCACCCCTCCTGCTTAGTGCATGTTTTCCTGGCTCTTTCTGGCGTGTTTTCAGTGTGTTTTTTTTTTCACTGCTGCCACAGAAGAGGCTTGTCCCTGCTTTACTACGAAGAAATTTCCTTTCTGAGACCTCATGGGAATCAGGAATGTACCTTGACCACCCTCAGTATCACTGCTACTAACACTGGTCTGAGTGTCTTGCCCATGAGTCTCAACTTGTTCTTGTTTCACAGTCACTATCTCTGGCTTTGGTTGCAAGTCTAATGAAGTGCTAGGCTCTTCTGGAGTACCAGGCACCATCAAAGTGCCCTGTTTACGCGAAATTCCAGGCTGTTGTGACACACCTGGTTTCCCATCTAAGACATCCCTGGATGCATGTACCCCTCCATTTGTGTTGTTCCTATCTACCACACTGGCTTTCTGTTCTACAACATTCTGGTCAGGGTATACTCTCTTCCACCCAGCATGTCTCAAAACTAGCACTCCTTGAATACAAAATGCTATTCCCATTCATCAGGAACCTGTACTTGTTCCCTTCATAGCCCACAAAACGCAACCTTTGGCTTTTGGGCTGATTATTTTTCCTGAACTGAGGAGAAATGTACACTGATGCAAATTGTCCAAACACTCTTAAGTACCTTAGGTTTGGTGCTCTTCCATACAATAAGTAGTATGGTGTTTGGTTTATCCCATTGCACCATGACCTATTTACAATATGACAAGCGGTTCTTGTTGCTTCTCCCCACAAATTAGCTGGCGCTCCAGAATCCTCTAACATACAATCCCTTATTTGGTTTATCATCCAAATCCTACGTTCAGCCAAACCATCCTCAGCTGGACATCTGGGATTTGTAGTTTTATGTTGGATCCCTTTCTGCCCAAACCACTGCTGCAAATTGCTACTTAAGAATTCCCCACCTCTGTCAGTCACAACCTTGTAGGGAAACTCCCTTTCAACAGAATTGACCCATTTTTTGATCATATCAGCAGCCTCACTTTTGGTTTTGAGCATTGCCAGATATGTAAATCTGGTATGCCTATCTACTATCAATAGGGTAAACCTGCTACCCCCTATACTCTTTACTTGAATGCGCCCCTGATAAATCCGCATGTACAACCTGAAAAGGCCTCTGGGTTATGCATTTGCTCACCTTCGCTACAGGGTAAGCCTTGACCTTTACCTTTTTGCAAACAGCACAATCCAGGTAACTTTTACAGTTCTCTACCTTGAACTCTGGGCAAACCTTATCTAGGTTTCTCAAACCTTTGAAGCTTATATGGCCCATAACTCTATGAAGGTAATGAGCACACCCATCATGCAGTAGCTTATTTGTTACATTCCCACACTGCACCTGTGCTACCATTTGATAAATGTGATTTTTCTTTATGGCTTTACCACATACTACTCCCTCCTTGGACACATTCCCCTCATCTCCTTTGAAAAGGATTTCATATCCATCACTGGTTAGGGATGCCACACTTACGAGGCTATTTTGTAGTTTTGGTGCACACAGTACATCATGAAATACCTTGTTTAAACCAGAGATTAATACAGACCCTTGAATCTCTACACTGCCAGATTCACCATCTGCAAATACCACAGTGTCCACTGGTGCTGGCTTTAGGCTCTGTAGTTTTTCCCCTATCAGGGGTCATATGGTGAGAACACCCACTGTCCAAAATCCAGACAGACTGGTCCTTTTTCTCATTTACAACTCCATCTACAGTAGTAGCAAACCCCCTCCCATCTTGGGGCTTGGCTTTTCTTTTTCTTTGTGAGTTCTGTCCTTTCTTTGCTGCAGAGACCTTAGGACAGTTCTTTATCAAATGTCTGGTCTCTCCACAGGAAAAACATCTCCGTGTTCTGCAGACAGCAGCACTCCCTTTCTCAGACAAGGATGTGGATTGGTTGGTTGGTTGGTTGGTTGTCTCCTCCAGCTGGTCACTCCCTTGAAGCTTTCCTCTGAGTCTCTCCTCTGTGCCTCTTCCAATATTCTGGATGCCACGAGGTTGACATTTAAATCAGCATCGGTTACTCCTTGGAGATTGTACATTAGAAACTCCCACTCACTGTTCAGACTACTCAGGAATATAAAAGCTTTTTGGGTTTCTTCTATTTGGATGCCACGCTCACTGCACTCTGTGAAATTATCCTGCATCCTTTTTAAATGCACAAGCACAGATTCACCTTCCTGCTATTTACAACAATACAGCTTTCTGCTGCACAGCATTTTTGACGAGGCTCCAGCTGGCTGGTTGACATTCTCAAGAGCTTTCCAGACTTCAAACGCTGACCTTTTATCTCTGATATTATTCAGCGGATTCGATTCTACAGCTAGAATAATGGAAGCTCTAGCTTTTTTATCACCCACTAATTCATCCTCATTAGCAGGGTCAGGTTGTTTCTTTACATGGTTCCATAAGTCCTGCTTTATTAGCAAAGCCTACATGTAAATTTTCCAGGAAGCATAGTTTTTCTCAGACAGCTTTTCAAACCTGACTGCTGTTTCCATGTTTGCACTGAGTCTGCGACTTAAACAGATGCAAACAAACACACTGATAACAGTCTGGGCAGGCTGCCAAAAACAATTGGCTTCCAAAGCAAACAGATAAGAGCAGAGTCCGTGAGTAGACACATTTAACTCACTCCTTTCCAGGACTCTTCTCTTCAGCCCTCCAGGAACACAAAACAGCTCACCAATTGCAGAACTGTATCTCCCACAGGTTCTCAAGCGTTGTCCACGTGGACACTGGGCCCATAACCCTTGTTGGGGCATAGAAAGACATGCTGTGTCCACCACGACCACCTGCAGAGTTGTTCCACGTCGACAGGACGCCAAGGAGAAGGTTTCTGGAGAGACTTCTGCAAAAGACTTCAGGCTGAGAAGGAAAAATTCCTTCACCCCAGCACACTGCCTTGAGCTCTGGCTTGCCAAATAAAGACAGCAACAAGGCCAGCCTTCACTCAACTTGAGGGCTTTAATCTTTGCAGTATATTTACTATCTATATAGATAGACAGAGAGAGAGAGAGAGAGAGAGAGTATAGGACAGCCGTCTCTAATACTCAAATCTCTCACAAACCAACAAACTGCTTCGCCAACCGCCAACCACAACAAACCCACACTGGAGATAATTCCCATCTCCTTTTTATAGGCAGTGAAACAATGCCAGTTACATCAGGCATCTCAGGTGTGCATACGCTCAAGTGCTAACTCACACACACACCTGCCACTGGAGCTTAACTACTTCATTACTAAGCTTACAGCTCCATCGTGTGGTCACATCCATGTCATTTCCTGACAAAAATTAGTCTGGCATGACTTGTTTTTCAAAAACCCATGTTGACTTTTAGTGATCACGGCATTCCTTTCTAAGTGCTTACAGACTATCTGTTTAATGATCTGCTCTAGAATCTTCCCTAGTATTGATGTTAGGCTGACAGGGTGATAATTATTTAGGTCTTCTTTCCCCCACTTTTTAAAGATGGGGACATTTACCCTCCTCCAGTCTGCTGGGACCTCTCCTGTTCTCCAGGATTTCTCAAAGATTATTGCCATGGTTATGAGATTACTAAAAGAATTGGCAGAAGTACCCTTGGATGTAGTTCATCTGGCCCTGGAGATTTGAATTAATTAAACTGAGGAGGTCTGTTGATCTTTCTCCTCAAATGAGTGAATATTAGGATGACATAGCTAAGAGTAAGCCTGAGTAGATATGGCATTCTTCTTGGGTGACTTTTGGATCTAAAGAGGTCCTAAACTGCTTGCAGAGAAGAGAGGGGGAAGGAGAGCACTGTAGAGATTGCCTGGTGTAAAGTCTTTTAGACCAACATTGGTCCAGAGACTGGAAATAGGAACCTCTTAACATGTTATTACTAGTAACTGCTGAAGTAATTTTCTGAATATGGGACTAATCACTGAATACAGGCACTAAAGGCATAGTAACCAGTTGGGGTTCTGCAATAGGAATCTGAGGAAACCAAAAATTTAGCACCAAACATTATGTTCCTGTGGCAAAGGACTTCTGCAAATCATTTCTGAGAAGTGACACTTGCTGAAATGTGTTGTCTATAGTCTTGAGTTTGCATAAACTGGACACTTAGAAAAAAAGCAAGAAGAATATAGTGTTTCCTGGTGGTCTTTTAGAGTAACCACACTAAATCGGAAAAAATAGTTGTAGAGTCCCCTTCTTTCATACACCACATAGCTGCCAGTACAGGAGTATCTTGAGGCAATGCCTAATCTAACTGAAGTTGTTCTGCTATACAACCCAGGAAACTAGAAAGGCTCCAGAAAATCCTTAGATAAAGAAAGGCTGCTTGTCCTGGTGGTAGAAGCAGAACACCGTGACTCCAAGTGGCTCCCATACAAGACAAGAGGGAGGGCACGAGCATCTTTAAGTCTGTGAACATGCCATGAAGGTAATTTTGGAAGGTTTTGTTAACTCTGTTTCTGAGTAGCTTTTCCTGTGCCTAGTAAATAGGTGTGTGTGAGAGAGACAGAGAGCGAGAGAGAGGGCAAGCAGGACAGAAAAAGAAACATAGAAAAAAGACTTTGTTTTTCTTAAAGCAGGAAAATGAAGAAAGGTAGAAAAAATGCTGTTAGGGAGGAATGAAGCAACAGCACCTGACTGGGCTAAAGCAAGAGAAAGAACTGAAGGAGATACCAGGGGTCTAGTTCTTCAACAAGGTCTTTTAGCAAGAAGACAGCAAGAAGAACTAACCCATCCGTGGATGTTTTCTTCATTGTTACAGAGAAATCAAAGTTCTGGATTCCAACTTCTCTGCCATCTTCCCTTCTTTTCCAAGGAGTGATATGAGCCCAAGATAGGTTCCAAATACACGGTGAAGAAATGACAAGATGAGGACCAAGCAGACTGCTCTGAGGACTGGCAGAAGATGTTGCAAGAAGGAATGAGAGAGATGAGCTTGAAGAAGCCACCACGTTTCTTCTAGTTACTGAGTGTAAAAGCACAAATAATTGGGGTGGAGTGGACTTCATCTCATCTCAATGGCTCTTTACCTGTAGACTGTGCATACTGTGCCTAAACTGATACTGATTGAAAAGTACAAGATGAAAACAACACTGAAATCTAATTCTTACAGTAACCCGCTTGGAAAAGGGGAGAAGATGGCAGCTCTGGCATTCACTCTGTAGTAGGCCATAGTGACAACTCAGAAAGACTTGATCTTTCAAAACAAATATATAATTTCTCCAACCCATAAATCACAGGTCCCTTAGAAGAAGACATTAATTCTTGTGTGAAATGATTACATACTTCTCAACTTGAGAAAATGCATCTGTTCATGTACTCATTACTTGGGAGTACATATCTCCTTCTGCTGGCTCCTAGTTATAATTTGGATCCACAGCAGGATGTGGAGTACATGTTTCACTGTGCTGAAGATGGAAGAAAATATCAGGGAAGAGGCTCCCATTGCTATGGGGAAGGCTTCCAGTCATGAGGTACTAATCGCCAAGTCTGAGTCTCTGCAGGGACATCATTGTTGCCCACTGTTCAGGAGATGCTGAAATAAGGAGTCCTGCTTTTGGCTGAGAATGGCAGGGGAATCGAACTCTGCTACCTTCCCAGCATGCATCACCAGTACTCGGTCTGAATCCAGGATCGTGTTCAACCTGGCAAAAACAAACAGGAGCATGAACAGAGTCAGAGGAGGTTTGTGAAAAGGTCAAAAATCTAAAAAGTGAGGCCTTCTTTTATTACAGAACCATAAAGAAAGGATCTGTACATGCTTCTAGTTACTCTTATAATACCAGAGGTATAAGAACAGCCCTGCTGAATCATACCAAAAGCTTGTGTAGTTCAGCAGTCATGTGTAGTGATGTTCCTAACTATGCCATCTCTTGTTTCAATTGTCACAGCAACGAGTACTGATTCAATTGTTGAAAGACTGGCAATGTAAGTGCCAGAAAAAACTAAAGCTGAGACAAGGGGGTTGTCTAAATGGTCAAAATACCCCTCATGGAATTTGCTCAGAATCCAACCTGTCTAAATGGGATCCTGCATAAATCCCCACTATTTGGAAGAAGGAGGGCCCAAAACGGCAAAAACAGCGTGGGAAAAGCCTTCGCGGCTTTTTCTGTACTTTTTAAAAAACAGCAAGGGGGGTACGTTCCTGCTCATTAGGACAAGGGGTTCACTTTGAATCACTTCCCCATATGAGAGGAAGCGCAAAGCTGATGAGCCAGGCGAGCACAGGAGGCGGGATTTGCTAACAAAGCAAGCGCCCACTGCCACCATGTTGGATTTTCATCTTACTGAGAGCTTGCTAAGGCAATAAATGGGGTGGGTTTTTAAAAATTTGTTATTCTTTTAACTAAAAACAAAAAACAAAACACTCTATCACTCCAGCGCACCTTAGATGACTTAAAAAAAAAAAGGTTCAGCAGCGGCAAAGAACTAATGCGAGTAAATCACTCATGACCACCATCCAGTATACAAAGCTTCTGGAGGCTTCTGGGGCCAAAAATACCATTAAGAGATGTTGCTGCTGCTGTGAAATGCCATTACTATGAGGTACTCCTCCCCCCCTCATATAGATAGGTCCAAGGTGATTTATACGAGCTAAGTGACACTTGGAGAGTCATGAGGGCAGACATGAAGCAGAAGCAAACACTCACCTATGAGCAATAGTCAGCACAGTTTTGTCTACAAATTGCTGGCGGATGGTCTCCTGCAGCAATCTGTCTGTCTTCTGATCTACACTTGCTGTGGCCTCGTCAATGCACAGAATCTGCCATTGAGATAAAGAGAAGAATTATTCAGATAACACCAATGGTCTTGGTGCACTCGGATAATGAACCATGGCCCTTCAGATGGCCTGGATTAGAATTTCCATAAACCCTTTACCACTGGCCAAGTTGGCTGGGACACTGGGGCCAAAGATTCCTCACCCTGTGCTACACATTCACAAAACATTTAATTCAATTCAGTCATCAAGCCAATCAGCAGGGCATGAAGGCAATCACGGTTCCAAATTTCTTCTCCTCAGCTACCGGTCTTCAATGCCATACTGCCTCCAAGCCTGCAGATTCCATTTAGCCACCACGAGTAATAATCCACAGATAGACTGGGTTTCCACCCATTTGTCTAATCTCTTTTCACAGCTATCAATTCAAAGCTACAAGTAAGCACCATATACCACATCCTTTAGTAGCAAATTCCATAAATTATTCTACACTGTGTGAGAAAACTGTAAGGTTTGATCCAGAGTAAGTTAATTGTGAAAACTATGACTTTTTGTAAAAAAAAAAAATAAGTCCCAAATAGTGTAGCCTTTCTTTATAGAATGTGTTCAAATGTATCTACCTTTATGCTTTTTTTTTTAATGGAGTAGCCAGAATCTCCTCACACCTTGCAATTTCTGCAGTATGTTATCTTCCTTATCAAATATGCCAGGGTTGTCCTGGCATATTTGACTCTTCCCCACTCAAACATACCATGGCAATCCCAGACCAGAAACTTGCCACACACAGGGAAACCATTTTGAAACAGTAGCACTCACCTTAGCCTGGGTCAAGAGAGCTCTGGCTAAGCAAACAAGCTGCCTTTGTCCTACAGAAAGACTCTTTCCTCTTTCCCCCAGCTCACAATCCAGTCCACCTACATACAGAAAGAGAGTGAAGTTCAATTTTGAGCTTCTCAGTACGTTTCAGACTTTGAGCCCTCTGTAAGTGAGCAGTTCAGATTTCTGGCAAGAGTGATCTGTTCTTCCTCCAGCAGCCTGCTGAGCAGAGTGGGAGAAAGAGAGGGTGGCGGAAAAGGGGCCACTCTGCCCCATTTTTGGCTTTGGTCCTCTCAGTATACATGGGGCCGCTGACCAATTACAGTTGAAAGAATGCAGTCCATTCCACACTATAGTAACTGCCACTGAGACCTAACCAGTTCTACTCTTGTGGGTATTAGTGGTTCCTGTCCTGTTTATTACTCTGATCAGCATGTAAGTCCATTAGATTTTTTCTAAGATGCCTAGCAAACTTAAGCATTTCTTCTCCCTTCTCCAAACACCAGACTCACCCATCTGTTTAATTACTGCTTGCAGGTGACATTGCTCCAGGACTTGATACAAGTCAGTATCTGTGTGTTGTCCTTGAGGGTCCAGGTTTTCACGGACTGTTCCACTGAACAAAAATGGATCCTGGGGAATTATGGCCAATCTAGACCTAAAAGAGAGGACAGAGAGGCACGGCTTGGAGGAAAACAGAGGTTGTGTTGAGCATGCAGCTGACATCAACAGACAGCCCTGCCTGATTTTATTAAATTGACTTTTCAAGCTACTGTGCAAGAGACTGGGGACGATTACCATAATTGTTCACGTGCTGAGTAATAACTGGTGTAACATGCTACAGCAAGGCTAAAGAATACACAGAAAAAGATTTTCACTGAACCCTTGACAATGTCATGCCACTGGCAAATGTTGGAATGAAAAGATGGGTTCCTAGTTGCTATCCCAGAACCTGCTGAACAGGACCTACCTCAGCTCCTTCAAGCCTACAGAATGGCTGTCAACATTGTCCAGGAGGATTCGGCCAATTTTCAGCTTCACCATTCGGAAAAGGGCCAAAAAGAGAGTAGATTTGCCAGACCCAGTGCGTCCAACTATCCCTACTTTCTCCCCAGGATAGATAGTAAAGGTTACCCCATCCAGGGCATTGGGTAGGTCAGGCCGATAGGCCAGTACTACCTGCTGGAACTCAATGTGACCCTGACTTGGCCAGTCAGGTGCAACCTTAAAGAGAGAAGCAAAAAAGAGTCAGCAACAATGAACAGCAACAACTCCCATCAGTGTCCTACTGTAGGCCTGTCTTGATCTTTCCCACAATCACCTTGTGGAGCACAGTAGATCCTAGTGCCCCTCTGGCAGTGCTTATCGGCATCCAATTACAAGTGTGATGTTGGTAAATGAAGCAGCAGATAGTACAGAGCAGAGAAACATTCCAACCTTTTTGCTGATGGGAGAGCAGTATTCCCTTTCAGCCAATTGAGTCCCAAAACAACTAATTCTACCCAAACTGTCCCTGGCTGGCAATCTGCCACAGTAGGCTATAGGCTGTCTAGGCTGGAGTGCACTTTGTCTCCCAAGGTGAAGCCAATGGAAGATGACCTCTCAAGAGTTACACAGTACAGAACCAAACAATGAAAATCAAAGTGTGTAGGTATGACCTCCCTCCTCTACTTGCATTAACTATGAGAACTGGGCAAGCAGGTTAGTAACAGAGGGAATTTCACTCCCCTAGTCCGTTTTCAGCCTTTATATCCTTCAAATTGCAAAGCTAATAATTTTTTTTAAAAAAATCAGTCACTAATATAATCCTGACTATTCCATTGGATAGCTGTCAGTGTTTGGCTGTGATGCTAACAAGGACTCCAAAATTCATCTGTCTAGTGGCAGAAGCACAATTCACTACAAATGCTGATATAACTCACTATTAGCATGTCTAATATCCAAATGAGCATGGCTTTAAGAGTCCTAACAAGAAGACACTCTTACCTGGAGCAGATTCTCCTGAGACTCTATGGGAATCTCCGTGGCATATTCTTCTGTCCGTTCTACACTCACCATCATGGTCTCTGTTTGTGTGAAGCTGGTGATGAGTCCAGACAGTAAGTTTGTGACTGACAGGGCATACGAAAGGGCCAGGCCCACAAGTCCTGAAGGGTCAAAGAAGGGCACCATCAAAAAGTGTCAGGGAAAGATGGCAGGAGACTACAATTCTGAAATAAACAAAATGGAATAGGGAACCTGTGGAGATGAGGGACAGCTGCCAACCTCTACAACTGGAAAAGAAATTAAATGAGAGAGTGGGGTGGGGGGTGGGAAAGTGCAATCGGTTAAAAGTCCACCTTGGAAATAATGGATGGGGTGATGTTCTTTTGACCATTCAAGATCACTGTAAAACATTTTTAGAATAGATAAGAATGTCTAGTTAGTCTTCTCTTCTTTTCGTGGTGCTTGCATCACACCTGACTTGCCTAAACCATGAATCTGCTACTACCTTTGCTTGTGGTCTGCTACTGTCTACAATGTATAGTCTAGCTTGATAAGGATGTTTAGGAAGTAAGAATCCTGCCTCCACGTAAAAGAGTTCAGCAGATAATTGCTCTTCAGCTGGATCACATCCTGACCTTTGATATTCCCCCTTCCCCTTTTTCTATTTCTTTTGAGGTGGGAAACCCAATGAGGGTAGGCAGAGAGAAGAGAACACACAGAGGGAATGAAATGTAGTGTGAAATATTGAAACAGGTTCCCTGTTCTATGTTGGAATTAGCAGTAGGTCCTGGATGTACAAAATTACTCTTCAGTTCCTTCTCAGTCCACCATCCTCAGAATGGGGGAAGGAAGCCAGGATTCACTTCTGAGAGTGACATGAAGAATAAGCATTCTGGGATAAAGAAGGACATCAGTGATGAGAGACAGCTACAGATGAAGATGCCTCTGCCTTCAGAGTGTTGTCAAGCTGCTCACCTGGATCTCCAAGCTTCCTCTGGTGCTGGATTATTGCTATTCCTGCAATAGCAGTAACTACAGCAACTCCAATCATCTGCAGTCGAATGTCCAGCCACTGCATGGCGGTGTTGCTAGCAAACCAGCAGCGCTGGTTAAGTTCTAATCGCAGCTGGTTCTCTGTCTCAAACCTAGACTGGATACAGCCCACAGGTTAATTTCAGGAATAATTTGTCTTATAGTTCTCACTGTCTCTTAATAGCTGCCACAGGGCCAAAACCTCAATCCAGCACTTTCTGTGCATATTCAGACAAGGACTGAGGAAAGTGCAGCTCAAAGGTCACACACAGCCCTTAGGGCCATTTTTGTAGGCTCCAGAGACCTCCAGATTTCTTTTTGGAAAAATTATTTTTTCCCTGCCCACAAATACCCACTTGGAGCTGTAGCAGTCAATTCTGTACCATCTCTTGCAGCCATTTTAGGCCAAGGAGAGGCCATTCTACCCACAGGAAATGACCCAGAAGTTAACTTCCAAGTATCTTCCTGCTGAAAAAAGAGGCTGTCTCCTGGGCCTAAAACAGCCTAGAAAGTGTAAAAAATATGGAAAAATTGCCCCCAGAAGGTATGAAGGAATGGGGGGGCAGCCTGTGTAGGGACAATGTAGCCCTCTACCCCCTAACAGTTGTCCACTCCTGGTTTAGAAGTCCTTCGGCTGAAGGACAAAACTTACCTGTCTGTGGCCCTAGTTGCCCGTATAGTGCTCAGGCCTGTCAAAGTCTCTGAAAAGTGAGTGTAGATGGGGGACAGAGTGAGGCTATAGAGGCGCTTGAGTTCGCGGGAGGTGCATCGGTAATAACGTTGGATGTAGTAATAGATGACTGTCAAGGGCAGCAGAACTAGGCCAATCCAAGGAAGTCCATAAGTGATCATCACCAGTATGCCCAGTAGTCCAAAGATGTTGGCCAGGAAGATGTTGAGAATGAAGGGCAGACTATCATCAACACAATACAGGTCTGAAGAGAAGCGATTAAGGATACGGCCTGTTGGCGTGGTGTCAAAGAAAGTCATGGTGGCCTGGCAATGAAGAAAGAAGAGTGTAAACTGCAAGCTGGGAGACATTTCAGACATCACTTTGGGAAATCAGTCTTTCAGGGACAGAACACATTTGTAATTTTATTTTCATCTTCATGGTCTTTGTGCACCCCAACACTTGGATTTTGCCCCCATAGAGCTCCAGTCAAGGGACTTCTATAGCTCTGTTGGAGTTTTTGTGGAAGCCCCACCCATGCTCTCCAATCTCACACTCAAAGGACTTGACTCCCATCCTCCCACACACAGTTTGTGAGGTTCTGGGGAATCTGTATGGAAATACAGATTCCTCAGAAGCAGACAATTTTCTCTTCTTTCAAGAGTTATTAATTTCTGCTTCACTATTCTTTGGTTCAGGCCCAGTCACACAAAAATGAAGTAGCAAACAAAAACAAAATTGTGAAGTCGAAGGCTTTCATGGCCGGCATCCATAGATTTCCTCACAGCCTGGAAAAAAACCAAGGAAAAACAAAATTCCCAGTGCTAAAAGGTTGAAGTAAGATCTAATTGTCACGGATCTGTGCAGAGCGCAGTCACTCCCTGTTCATCCGAACAGGAGATAAGCAACGAAAACGTGTGCTTTGTGAGCAAACAAATACTCCTTTGGTGCAAAAGTAAGTCCATGCCAAAATTCTTTTAGGCTTTTATTAATAACAATTAAATAAAAAGGAAAACAATAACAGAAAGCATTTAACCATGTTTTCTAGGTTCTCTCTAAGCAAGAGAGGTACACACAAGCTTGAAGCTCTTTTCTATCTCAGGAACAAAACAATATAACCCCTCCCAATTATATAGACCATAATACTTAGTCCTTGGGAGAACCGAAAGTAATCTTAAGTTTCGTTTCTCACATACAAGCCCAAAAAACAGAATAACAAAAACAGACAGATTTATTACCTTCTGATAGCTAAAGATGGCGCCAGGCATGTCTGGCTAAAAAATTATTCAGGGAGGGGGAGACAAACTCCTGATCTCAAAAACTATTTTCCCTGACACCCCTCTAATTTTTCATCCAGACATTGACATATCATACCCAGTCTGTCACACAAAAAATCATGCTTAATATTTCCCAACGCTTTAGTAAATAAATCTGCTATATTTTCTTCACTGGGACAATACACCAAATCAATTAAACCATTTTGAACAGCTTCCCTAACATTCTGAAATTTTACAGCCACATGTTTTGTTCTACTTTTAACACCTTGTGCTGTAGCCATCGCTATACATGCTTGAGAGTCTTCAAAAACTTTAACAGCTTCTGAAATTGGCATACCCAAATCACTAAAAATTTGTTTTAGATAAATCAGCTCATTTACCACGCTTGACAACGCGGCAAATTCTGCCTCTGCCGAGCTTAAAGCAATAGTGGATTGCTTTTTTGACCCCCAGTGTATGGCAGTGCCAGCATAAAAAATTATCATCCCTGAATCAGAATATCTATTTTGGATTTCGCTGGCAAAACTGGCGTCGCAAAAAACTTCCAACTCATGAGAACCTTGTGAACTTATTTTTACGCCATAATTCAAAGTTCCACGCAAATACCTTAATAAGCGTTTCAAACCTTGCCAATCATGTTGAGTTGGTTTTGACACTTTTCTAGACAAAACATTTACAGCATATTGTATATCTGGACGTGACCATCTTGCAATATACAATAAACTTCCAATTACAGAATGAAAAAGTTCAGGATGTTCAAATGGCCTAGAATCTGTGACATTTATGAAATCACAACACATAGGAGTTCGAGCAGGTTTACATTGAGACATGTTACAAAGATCCAAAACTCTTTCAATCTTTTGAACTTGACTCATTTTAAAATCACCATTTTCAAACCTTTGAAAATCTACTCCCAAATAGTTTCTAATTTGACCAAGGTCCTTCAATTTGAATTTTGAACCCAATTCCTGTTTAAATCTTTGCACCTGAACATCAGTTTGTGTAATCAGGCAGAAATCATCCACAAAAGCGACGACGATTTCATAATTCTGATTAACACCCCTTGTATACAAACATGGATCAGCAATGCTGTTCTGAAAACCAACATTCTTTAGCTGTTCATCCAAACAAAGGTACCAACATCGGCCACTTTGCTTGAGACCATACAAGGCTTTATTGAGGCAATAAACCTGGTCTGCTCCCCCACTGTGAAACCCAGGAGCTTGCTCCATATAGATGCACTCATCCAATGGAGCATTTAAATATGCAGTCTCTACATCAAAGTGATTGACTTTAAGTTGGTTTAAACTTGCAATAGATAAAGCAATCTTTACACTTTGTACTTTAACAGTGGGTGCAAAAACCTGATCATAATTTTGATACTGTATCTGTGAATACCCCTTTGCAACCAAACGTGCTTTGTATTTGACACCCCCATCCTGCAATTGCTTTCTCTTATATACCCAACGGCAACCCACAGCCTTTTCTCCCTGTGGCAATGCCACAATACGGAAAACATCATGGCCTTTGATGGACTCCATTTCATTTTCAATTGCCTCTTGCCACTTTTGTTGTTCTTCTTTTGGCAACTTTAAAACATCAGTATAATTATCAGGTTCAAAAGTCACCTGGCAAACTTTTACATTCTGTGCTGTGAATCTTAAAGGAGGCACTCCCTTTGTCTCTCTGTTAGAGCGACGGGGGACAACAGGCTGAGCCTGATCATTGTCAGAATCTGCATTTGAATCACTTTCCACATCAAAGGATTCATGCTTGGAACCCTCTCCTCTCAAGTCTGGGGAAATACCAGTGCCTGACTCAGCAGCCTGTTGCTGCTGCTGTTGTTCAGGTTGATTTTCACCAACAAATGAAGGCAAAACCACATCTAAATTAGCATGGACATGAGACCAATTGGCCTGCTCCTCAAATTCAGCATTCCTGGAAATCAAAACTCTCCCATCCCCAAACGCGAACCGCCAGCCCTTTGATGATTGGTCGTACCCGACAAATCTGAGCCTCCTAGCCTTGGGTTCCCCCTTTTTTCTGTTTGCCTTAGGGATATTCACCCATGCATAGGACCCAAAGGTCCTAATGTGCCTCACAGATGGCTTTTTGCCATAAAACATGAAAAAGGGTGTATTTGAAACCACAGAACTGGGTACACGGTTACTTAAATAAGCAGCTGTTAACATAGCTTCTCCCCAGTACTTCTGCTCAATGTTTGCATCAAACATCAGGCTATCTTTAATTGTTTGCAAAACACCTATTTTTCTCTCAGAAATCCCATTCTCATTTGGACTATAAGGGGTTGTGAGTCTGTGGAAAATTCCTTTTTGTTTTAGCCAATTTTGGAACTCATTTGACATGAATTCCCCTCCCCTATCTGACTGGAGAGATGACACCTTCTGGGGAAAATGTCTCTCAACATAAGCCACCCAATTTTTAAAAGTCTGAAATGTCTCATCCTTACTCTTGAGTAAGAATAGGAAACAAAAACGACTGAAATCATCAACCAAGACGAGGATGTACTTGGCTCCTCCCAGGGAAGGTGGATAGGGGCCAGACAGGTCCATATGAACCAATTCTAGAATTCTTTTTGACTTTCTCTCACTATGCTTGGGAAAAGGATGGACCTTGGATTTCGATTTTTTACAAATTTTACAATCCAGGTACTTCTGACAAGCCCTCAAACTTAACCCATCCACCATGTCAGGCATCTGCCTGAGGACCTTAAAGCTAGCATGGCCAAATCTCCTATGCAACAGATGTACACAATTATCATGCAAAGGAGAGTTTGCCATTATAGTACTGGTTTGAGGCTCCTGTACACTATTATACATATAATACAGTTGGTCATGAAAAACCCCTTCAGCCATAACAGTACCATCCTTTAAAATATAACATTTGTTCCCTTTAAATTGTACTTCATAGCCTTCCTGTGTCAATTTAACAACAGAGAGCAAACACATTTTTAAATCAGGAACATACTGAACATTTTCTACATCCATGTTCAAACATTGTACAAAACATGTACCTTTACCCAAACATTTTGACTTGGATCCATCAGCCAAACTCACACTTGAGGGGCTAGTCTCTTTAAAGTCCTTAAAGAGTTCTCTATTATTGGAGATAAAAGCGTTACAGCCGCTATCCAAACACCACTGGGATAAATCTCTATTTTGCTCCTTCACAGCTTGCAAAACAACTGCAGAAACAGTCATACTAGATGAAGCAGGCTCTTTTTTGCTTTCTTTGCTCTTTTTTGCTTTGCACTGTTTTGCAAAATGTCCATTTTTGCCACAGTTCCAGCAAAGCTTAGATTTCACAGCAAAAGCGGGGACCATACCCTTACTGGAGTCTTTAGAGCCATCTACTGGATCATTTGTAGAATTGCGGGTCTTCGCCTGTACAGCCTTTTGAGCAGAATTTTTTCTCTCCAACCACTTAGCCTCTTCTTCCAACAAACGACCAGTAATAAAATTAATGGTCATATTTGCTGCTGCCATATTTTCGAAGGAGAATATTAAGGCATCGTATTTTTCTGGTAAACTTGATAAAATGATATGAACTTTTTCTTGTTCAGTAAAATGGACATTAATCTCCTGCAACTGATGAAAATATTGCCGGATAGTTGAAATGTGTGTGGCCACATCGCCATCTGGCTGCAGCTTTAGTCTATACAGCTTCCTTGTTAACATAAGCTGTGAACCAGTCCCAGCATGGACATAAACCTGCCGCAGTGCTTGCCAAATGTCCCTGGCCGTGGCACAGCCTCGCACATACATCAACTGACTGTCCTCAATTGCCAAAATGAGAGACGCTCGAGCGCGTTCCTCAGACTGCTGTTGCAATACAGAAGCGCCTTGGGCAGGGGGGGCTAAAATGGGAGCGTGTATCAATTGTTGATGCAAATAAGCCTCCATCTTCACAGCCCACAAATGATAATTCTTATCATTTAACTTTTGGAAGGGAAAAACTGCCATACTCTGAGCCATTGTCCATAAACTCTTTAGCCCCTCTCAACTGATTATCTGCTTCCCTCACACAGGGGTTGCTTACCAGCAGGGCGTTGTAAATGGTTCGGTCTCAGCAGTCCTCACAGCAGGCTTTCTCACCTTCCAGTCCCCTCCTTGCTGGGGTTGTAAGCTCTTGCCAGGCGTAAACAAAAGCAAGCTCCAACAGCTTCAAAGGAAAAAGACTTCACACCAAAGGGACAAGTTGCCCAACTTGCCGCTTGTTCAAAGCCCCTCTCAGCTCAGGCTTAAACAATTCGCAGCATAAGAGCTTCACGGCTCATAAACTCTTGAGCCAGCAATCCTGGGCATCCCATAACCTGTCACGGATCTGTGCAGAGCGCAGTCACTCCCTGTTCATCCGAACAGGAGATAAGCAACGAAAACGTGTGCTTTGTGAGCAAACAAATACTCCTTTGGTGCAAAAGTAAGTCCATGCCAAAATTCTTTTAGGCTTTTATTAATAACAATTAAATAAAAAGGAAAACAATAACAGAAAGCATTTAACCATGTTTTCTAGGTTCTCTCTAAGCAAGAGAGGTACACACAAGCTTGAAGCTCTTTTCTATCTCAGGAACAAAACAATATAACCCCTCCCAATTATATAGACCATAATACTTAGTCCTTGGGAGAACCGAAAGTAATCTTAAGTTTCGTTTCTCACATACAAGCCCAAAAAACAGAATAACAAAAACAGACAGATTTATTACCTTCTGATAGCTAAAGATGGCGCCAGGCATGTCTGGCTAAAAAATTATTCAGGGAGGGGGAGACAAACTCCTGATCTCAAAAACTATTTTCCCTGACACTAATACCCTCTAAGTAGAATAAGACAGTTTACTATCATCAGGGAAAATTTAAATGTTTAAATTTGAGAGAGAGATTGTAAATAATTTTATCAGAGATATGACCAGATTCATTTTGCCATTTACATGGGAAAACCATCTGTAAGGCCATATAGAACTGGTAGAGTCACTGTAACATTGTAGGGCAGCAATGCTATTGTTCATATTTAGTATTAACCTAGTTAGTAGATAAGACTTAAATTCATTCTTCCCCTAATTTTTAAATATCTCTCCATTTAAAAAAAAAAGCCTTTTTTATGAATCCACGTACATCCTCTGCCCAAACAGAACTTCCAGGACTCAGGGCTGTGCTGTCTGACAGACCTTACCTTCATCACCCTTCTAAGCAGCCTATTGTGAATAACAGTAGCAGCATGGATGGTGCCATAGGCAAAGAAGAAGGCCCTCAAGATAGTGAAGATGGAATTTCCTCCAGCAATGCAACCATACACAGTCAAGTAAAAGTTCACATCTGAAGTGCCATTTGAAGTTCTGGAGACCAAGACTGGGGAACTGAGAAAAAGACAGACAAGATCAATCAGGGTGGGCATTTTAACAGGTTGGCCCTTTTCCTGGTTCCTTTCCAATAGCAATAGCTTTCCAAGTTTGAGTGGGAGGGCCTGCCCCTGGAAAGCTATAGGGGGGAACCATCTTTCCAGTTGTGCTAATCTCCTACTCTTGAGTTGGTTGGCTATGCAAGACATCCATGATTGTTAGCAGCCCTCATTTATTCTCCCTGGTGGTCTCAGAATAAGTTGTATGCCCATTTAGCTCTTACTCTTTTTGGGGGTGGTGGCCGAGACTGTTGTTTCACAAGAATATCATCATCATCATCATGACAGTTCACCCATTTGTTTACTTGGTGTAAGGAGGCTCAAAGTAAGAAAATGGTAGAACTCACTGGAAATTTTTATATGCCGACCCACATTGTTTTTCCAACCATTTCAATCCAAAGCCCTCCAACTTCCATTTGCCCTGAGCAATTTCTCTCTTGAGAGATTTTGTTAACCTCTCCTCTCTTTCTTTTAAGCTTTTCTTTGACAATGTGCAATTCACCAGCTGCTTCAGTGAGTGTACAGTTTTTTGCTCATGTTCAAAATTGGACAAATTGGAGCGTGTCCAGAAGAGGGCAACTAAAATGGTGAAAGGTCTGGAAACGATGCCTTATGAGGAGAGACTTAGGGAGTTGGGTATGTTTAGCCTGGAAAAAAGACAGTTAAGAGGCGATATGATAGCCCTGTTTAAGTATTTGAGGGGATGTCACACTGAGGATGGAGCAGGCTTGTTTTCTGCTGCTCCAGAGACTGGAACACGGAGCAATGGATGCAAGCTCCAGGAACAGAGATTCCACCTCAACATTAGGAGGAACTTTTTGACAGTAAGAGCTGTTCGGCAGTGGAACATGCTCCCTCGGAGCGTGGTGGGGTCTCCTTCCTTGGAGGTCTTTAAACAGAGGCTGGATTGCCATCTGTCGGGGATGCTTTGATCAAGATTTCCTGCGTGGCAGGGGGGTTGGACTGGATGGCCCTCGTGTCCCTTCCAACTCTGCAATTCTATGATTCTATGAAAAAGGACTTAATGAAAGGGCTGCTAAAACAATCCATATGTGGTCCCCCAGTTCAGCTCATAGCTTATACTGACATACATGAGTCCCCCATGGGAGAAGAGTAGCAGCTGTGAGTTGGGCAGAATGGATGTGCTGCTGGCAGAGGCATTTCCTGCATGGGGTAAGCTGGATATCCAGTTTGACAGCCACCAATCAGAGACATTCCTAGAACCTGCAGAAAAGGCATAAATGTCAGTCAGTAAGATTTAATTCTACTTACTCCAATAAAAAATTTACTCTGGCCTATGATATCGTTGGAAAATTAACCACAGCATGACTCAGTTTTAACATAAGAAAGAAGCCATGTGAAAGTGCATTATAACATGGCCCTACAAATGGTTACCAGATGTATACCACAAAGTGAGTAGCATCTGTCAGGGATGCTTTGATCGTGATTTCCTGCGTGGCAGGGGGTTGGACTGGATGGTCCTTGTGGTCTCTTCCAACTCTACAATTCTCTGATTCTATGATCTTCTCGTGTGAAAATTGAAGGTTCTGACTTGTCTACAACAAATACTGTCGCATGAAGCAACTTCTTGCTATATTATTTGAGAATATCTTGGGCTATCACAATGGACACTTCAAATGCCAAAGAGGGAAAGAGAAAGCACAGGCACTGTTCTTTCTCTGTGCTCTACTCTACCCACACCACAGAGCAGTTACATTCCTAGTGATTCTTCTCATCATCTTGTAAACCGCCAAACTCAGAACTCATGCTTCCCTGCAGGCTTTGGATAACGCTTTTGCCTGTCAGATGAGAAGTTGTTAGTGAGATATGGGCAAGGTATTCTCTTATAGTTGTGGAGAACACCCCTAGGGGAAGAGCGACAAGAGCTTGGGGACATTACTTTTTTGGATTAAGCACCCTGATCCCAGGATGGGGGATTCAGAGAGCTGTGCTCCCAAAAAATAACTCTTCCACATACTGAATGAGGCATATGTTTGCTTCAGATGTGATGGGAAACTATCCAGCTGTCTTGAATCTCATCCTGGGAGAAGGGTGAAGGATATAAATCCAATAAAATAAATAAATAAATAAATAAATTATCAGCCCATGGTTTGCTGCTAGTTGAAGGAGTTGGCACAGCAATGGTAGCTGCTGTGCTTAAAACAATGCCTGTGCCTTGGGCTCAAACTTCTCTTGCCTCTCTTTCTCTTTTGCATACTAGAGGAGGAGATCAAAAGCATTCCCTTTCACCTTTCAATTTATCAGTTTCCTCTCTCTCTGGCTTTTCTTCTCAAACGAAGATTCAGGAACGACTCATCCCACGCTTTCTGCAAGCGCACTGATGACTGAAAAGGCCAATCCGAGATAAACAAGTCCGGTTGCAGAAAGCACAGCAGAAGGTCTCCTTGGGTGATGTTTCCGGGTTGTGATTCTTTCTGCGTTGTCGTTTCTCTTCAAGACTTGTGCGGCATGAGTTCTCAAATAAAGCTGCAGCATTGTGGATAATGCGTCTCCATGCCTCCCGATGTGAAGCCAGGGCAGACCATTGTTGGTGATCAATTTGGCCAAGACTGAGATGTTGTTTCAGGGAATCCTTGTATTGCTTTTTTGGAGCGCCCCTCTTACGCTGACCCGTGGCAAGTTCCAAATACAGGGATCTGTAGGTTGTTTAACTATGGCTTGAGTAGAAACCAGGTTTTGAAACCATGGTTTGATCCTGGTTGCTTCCATCAATCATAATTAAAGAAATGCCAAGTTTAGCAAGTTCTGCATGGAACTGTGATTAATTTGAAAATAAAGGAATGCTTTGAATCTCCTCCTGATGAGAGAAAGAGGAGGAAAGGGGAGTGTGCAAGCTCAAGCTACACGTAACAGGAGTCCATGGTTTAATAGTGCTATGTTTGAATCAAACCACTGACCGTGTTCCATAGGATTCCATAGGCAATTGTGATAAGTGAATCTCAAGATTTCATATTAGTTCTAACAATCTATGTAATGTGATAATGCAGATTTTCTGAATGCCTGTAAGTGAGCCATCTATTTAAACAGGATGCTGAGAGATAGCTAGAAACTAACAAAATGAAGGAACAAAGCCATAATATTTACCTTGCATTAGCAGCAATGAGAGGAGGATGGACACTGAAAGGCAACTGCCAACAGACAGCCAATATGTTCTGTAGACCTGGAAAGCCACTGCCCCTTCTTTCTTCTCTTCCTCCTGCTTGAGAAGACAGTTTGCTTCATTTGATTCTTCCTCCTCAGGTTCTATGTCCTCTTCTTGGCTATGTTCAGTAGATACTTAGGAGACGGGGGGGGGGGGAAGCAGCAAGTTGAAGAAAGATTTGTTGGGCAATCAAGTAAACTAGCCATCTCTGCAGGTTCTCAGGCCTTGACTACATGCGGGGCAGTATTTAGATGAAATTCAGACTACTTTGGCCTGGAGCTGCAATACCTGAAATTTGGACTATTCTGGCCTGGATTAAGTGCCACAACTGCCAAAGCCTGAATCTGCATTCAGATATTTACAGTCCTCCCTCCACATTTGCGGGGGTTAGGGGCATAAGACCTCTGTGAATGTGAAAAAACCGTGAATAAAAACAGGCCTCCCCCACCCGCCCGCAACTCCCCTGCCCTTTCAAAGTGGTGACGGGGCTTTTCAAGCCCCATCACTGCTTCGGGAACCACAGGGGGAGGGTGGCTGAAAAGCCTCCCGCCCAGACGCCACCCCCCCATGCTTCCCAAAGCAGCTATGGGGCTCTTGAGCCCCGTAGCCACCCTGGGAAGGTTGGGGGGTGGTAGGTGGCGAGCAGGAGGGAGGTTTGCCAGCCACACCCCCATGCTTCCCAGAGAGCCCCATAGCTCTCGAGAGCCCCATAGCCACTTTGGGAAGATCGGGGGGGTTGCGGCCTGGCGGGAGGGAGGTTTGGCAGCCACCACCACCCATGCTTCCCGAAGTGGCTGTGGGGCTCTCGAGAACCCCATAGCCACTTTGGGAAGGTCGGGATGGGTTGCGGGAGGGTGGGTGGGAGGTTTGCCAGCCACCTCCCCTGTGCTTCCCAAAGCGGCTGTGGGGCTCTGCAGAACCCCATAGCTGCTTTGGGACGGTCAGGGGGGCGGCGGCCGGTCGGTCGGGAGGTTTGCCAGTGGCCCCCCATGCTTCCCAATGTGGCTGTGGGGCTCTGCAGAGCGCCATAGCCACTTTGGGAAGGTTGGGGGGGGCGGCGGCTGGGTGGGTGGGAGGTTTGCCAACAACCCCCCACGCTCCCCAAAGCGGCTGTGGGGTTCTCAAGCCCCATAGCTGGTTTGGGAAGGTTGGGGGGTGGCGGCCTGGCGGGAGGGATGTTTGCCAGCCACCCCCATACTTCCCAAAGTAACTGTGGGTCTCTTGAGCCCCATAGCTGCTTCGGGAATGGCAGGGGGTGGTGGAGGGAGGGCAGCTGAGAGGCTTTTCAGCCACCCCCACCTTCCCAAAGCCACGACAAGGCTTGAAAAGCCCCATCGCTGCTTTGGGAAGGGCAGGGGGTGGCTGAAAAGCGCTTTTTCCTACAAACTCCCCACTCTCCCAAGGCTTGGCTCTCCACCCCAAATGGAGCCAAGCCACAGGAGAGTGGGGAGTTGGGCACACGGTTTGCTTGGGGAGCATTCCATTTAAATCAGCTCCTCTTCTTTATGTGCAAGGGAGAGAAGCTAATTTAAACAGGGTGCTTGCTGAGCAAACAGCAAATAGGCGGAACTGCGAAAGTGAAAGCTGCAAATGTGGAGGGGCAACTGTACTCAGCTTCCATTCAAAGCTGTTACTCACAGTTGACTCTGAACTTCTGCTGTCGCGAGGCTAGCCACCCATTCTGGCTTCAGAGAAAGAGACTACCACTGGGACTTTGCTTTTCCTGGAGCTCTGAGTGGCAACTGTGCACTGAAAAAGCAAAGCCCCAACAGTAGTCGCTCTCTCTTAAATCAGAACAGGCAGCTAGTCTTGCGATGGCAGGCCTCACCAGGGGTTCTGACCTCAGAAAGAGCAACTACCGCTGGGGCTCTGCCTTCGGAATGGGAAGTGGCATTGAGGAGGGGGGGGGAATGGTAGTACCTTAAGCAGCGCTTGTCCTTCCTCTCCCTCCCCCCCAAATCCAGTGCAGACTCAGTTTTAATCTAAAACCCGGATTAAGAGGGTATTACCCAAGTCTGGTGTAAACAGGACCATACATTGTGTCACACTCACACCAGATTCAGGGGAAAGGCTGCACACTGTGTGGAATTGTCAAGGTGGATTCGGGGGGTGGGATTCAGGGGTTTTTACTGATGTAGAGAAGCCCTCAATGTATCAATCCAAGCTAAATGCACCCCTTAAAGCAAATGCAAAGGAAGATGTTTAAATGGGGATACTTAGATATAACAAGCTGAACAATACTTCCTACTAGTTGAACAGGCTCTGTCTTCCTTTAACACAGTCAGTTACTCCTGAACCAAGTGCTGATAATCAAGGCATACCCCAAGCACTATTTTTAAGTATAATAACTACCACTGATGTGCAAGATCCTGGTGTCTTTCCTCAGGCTGCGCTTCTGTTGATGGAATACTGTATTTACCAAACCCCAAAATGTTAGGATTTGATTACTGGGAAAATGTGCTTGTCTCCCTTCAGAAATCACTTCAGCTGCAAGTGGTAATGGCATGTGGCTGCTGCAGCATTATGGACACCCAATGGTTACATCTGTGATATTGCAAATAACACAACTCATCCCACCTTTCTTCCTCCAGTGCTGGGAAACTTGGAGATATACCATCAGTTAAATCAAAAGAAACAAGGACCTGCAAGGCTACCCTTCCATCTTCAGTTTATGAATTTGGTTTTTTGATTGATAATTCTTTGGATGTCGTACACTCCTTCTTCATGGAGAAGAAGTGTATCTCCTTCCTAAACTTGTTTTAAGCTGAGATCTCCCACTGCAGTTATCCTCTCTTTTCTCACATTGCATGGAAACAAGACATAACTATTATTTACATATTTAAAAAGAAATAGACCTATCTCAGGCTAAGACTTTAGGGATTGCAGTTAGGAACTTGGCTTAACTGTGCAGAAAAGCTCTACCTAGGACTCTCTTTTTTTATTAGTATTTTTAAGATTTTACCAACAATGCATCTGAGATCTAGTACAATAAGGTATATTGATCTTGTGATTCATAACTATCCAGCTAAAAAATATCCAGCAGACATTATGACAATAACAATAGCGTTATCTCTCAAAAAATCAATGTGTGTGTGTGTTTTGGTGTGGGTAGAAGAATGGCATTTTCATTTAAGTAACTAATAAATTTGTACCATGTCACATAGAATTTAGAGTAGTCTTGGTTAACTCTAGTGTTAGAGTTTCAGTTAATTTTTCCATCAGCATGATGTTCCAAACTAAATCTACCCTTTGAAAAAATGACAGAGCATTCAAGGCTTTCCAGTTATATGCAATCTCTAAACATGCTTCCAAACATAAATACACAATAAATTCTTTATATGAAAGAGACATTATAGAAAACAGATTCTACCTAGGGTTCTCTAAATGAAGGATGGAAATCATGCAGCTCTCCTGATGCTGTTGGACTGTAACTCCCAGCATTTATCACAATTGCCTATACTGGCTAGGGCTGCTAGGATTTGCAGTCCAACAACACCTGGAAGACCACATTGTTCTAGATATTATTCCTCTGGTTAGTAATTTTAGCCAGAAAAAAGATGCAACAATGAATCCACATATTCAACTCTCTTCTAATCACATTCCTATTTTTTTTAATTTCCAAACAAATTGTACCCCTCACCCTAGTCCTGAGAGAGATTAAAAGGCTGCAAACAAAGACTCATAAATGTTTTCTCCAGTTGTCACAAATCTGACAGAGCCACACCAATGCCATTCTAAAAACACCCAGTACTTACTTTTGTCCTTCTTTCTCTTGTCCGTCCTCCTAACGTTAGGGGCAGACTCTACCAGGGGCAGAATTTCCACTGGGGTTCCTGGAAGAATTAGAACAGAATGCATTTATATGCTACAGAATTTGCAGTGCTCGATCATCTTCCTGAAGCTTCAAACTCAACTTGGAGCCTGAGATGTCTCTCTGCAAAGAGAAAACCTTCCACTCACGAAAGAGTTATTGATCCAGTGGAAGCTCTCACTAGCAGAAGAGGGGGCAAGATTTTCATTTTCTCCCTTTCATCCTGCAGCCCTCAGCACCACTTCCTGCACTGGTCTAGAAGCTAGTCAACCTTTCAAGGGAGTTTTCTGAGAGGGCACAGGGAGAAATGGAAGTTGGCAAAAACTGCCTTTCTTTTTCCAGCGCTAGCACCCTGTAAGTGGAATTCTATTCAAGGGAACTTAGGATCCAAGCCATTGCCTTTATCTCTCTCTATACAGCTGCATGGCTGCAAAATCCCTGCTCAGCACTAGCTCATCTTTGCTCATGAATTATTATTCAGAAACCTCATTTAGTTCTTTTCCCTGTGTGTGTTTGTGCCTTCAAGTCATTTCACAGGGCTTTCTTAGGCAAGGAATACTCAGAGTTGGTTTTGCCAGTTCCTTCCTCTGAAATATAACCTGCAGCACCTAGTATTCATTGGCAATTCCCCATCCAAGTACTAACTTTCAAGTACTAACTGTTTAACTTCCAAAATCATATAGGACTTGGTGCCTTTAGGATATTTAGGCCTTAACAATTCCCTACCCCTAACAAATTGCCCTAATCTTTATTTGCTCACTTGCACTGTCTCTGCTCTTTCCCCTATTCTCATGGCTATTTTGCTGATATACTGCATTGTATCTGAATCCCATTTTTAAACCACACATTGTTAAATTTTTATCTGAATGTTTGATTTTCTGTATTTATGGTCCAATGATCCTCCAGCATAACTCACGAAGTACCAAAACTTTAAAATACCCATAAAATGGCAATAAAAGAAACATCATAATTGAGTCAGTAAGTACAACATATTAAGAACTGTAAATCAACTACCCATGAACAGATAAAATGCTACCAGCCTGATATGCCAAATTGCCACTTCGGGGAGAGGAGCTCCGAAAGAAACAAATCTAATAGAAGACATTAATTATACCTGTCTTGATGATCTTTCCATTGTCCATCAGCAATAAGATGTCAGCCTTCTCCAAGAACTCAGTTCTGTGGGTGCAAAGAATCCTGGTTTTATTTCCAAGAATTCCCAAAATGCACTTCTGCATTAGGTGATTGGCTACATCTGCATCAACAGCTGCCAGGGGGTCATCAAGAAGGTACAGTTCTTTCTCCTAATGAAAAAGAGTAATATAAATCAATGAACAATACCTTTTATTTCAGCCCCTGTTTTTTTGGGGGGGGGGTTGTATGAGGAAGACCTGCTGGCTTTTCAATAAGATTAGTTAGTGGAGTCCTTTACTCTTCACCAGTTCTATTTCAATACAGGCATACCACAATTAATAAAGCCTCTGACAAAGAAGCTGTTTTTTTACAAAGACTCTTTATGGCTATGCAACCCCTTTCCTCCTTGTCCTCTGTCCAGCTACAAATTTCTTAGCAGAATTGGCATTGGGAGGACGGTGAAGGAGGGCTGGAGAAACACAGACTTTCCGGCTTGTTTTGCAGAAGTGTTTCTGCAGTAAGCATGGCAACAACACTTCAGCTGGGAAAGAGTAGGATTCTGTTTTAGTTAATCCTACCATAGCCATGAGTGCCTCCCTACAACAGGAAAGGTAGGCAGCAGCTGCCCCTAGAATCCCTTACTGAGCATATGTGAACAGCAAAACAGAGAAAAAGGGAGAACAGATAAGCCTGCCTTGCCTTCTACCCCCAGCATGTTTTTAAAAAGCTTAGATCTATAAGTCTGGTCACCAAAATGGAAATCATAAGGAAAGTATTTGGCAAAAGAGAAAAACTGCCTGGAGAAGTTTTCAAGTGGTTTCTAGGAGGTTCAAAATGTTTTTGTTTACTTATGCAAGGCTGACTTGACCTGGTTATTTCATTCCACATGTGCCTATTGTTAGTTTGAAGAAAAAGTATTCTGAAACATTCTGAACTGCTCTTCTTTTTTGTGGTACAGAAACCTACCTCTTCTTTCCATGCAATTTCAACCTCTGGTACCAAAGTTTCTGTTAAAGAAGTCATGTCCAGGAACACATCCACTAAATTAACTGAGGTACACCTGTACAGTGTCCTTTACTGTTACTCATCTGGTCTTTTATCTACCTGGTAAACAGCTCTAGCAAGTGCAACTCGAGCTTTCTGTCCCCCGCTGAGGGTCACTCCATTCTCACCCACCTCTGTCTGGTCACCTGCTGGCAAAATCTAAAAGAGGAAAGGTAATTCTGCTGGGGCATGGAATGTGAAGCTGCAACAGTTCACAATATAATACTGCAAACTTGAACTAGCAAAATGTTCTTGCCTTCATCATAAGGTTGAACATAAGAATATAACTAAAACAGGAGCTTCTTCCCCACAGAACTGTGCCCATTAAAGTAAAATACTGGGGATAATCATAAATATATTGTCTATTATCCAAATAAAGTTTGTTGTTCTTAACTTTTATCTGAAACAATGGGGCAGATTAATTGGTTTAAACAGGGCTCAACTGTATTGATTTAAATGACAAACCTTCTCTTGACTGAGATGGTTTTATACCAAAAACCTCCCTCTCCCTTACACACACATTAAGAAAACATAATACATGTATTCAAGAAGGCTCCTAGGACTCATTTTGCCAACATGACTCATGATTGCTGAAACATTACACTGGAAAATTGTTCTGGACATATATGAAAATTCTATAGCAATACTAAGCTCCAGGGAGTCCTCCTTTAATATACTTTGCTTGAGACAATGGGGTTGTCTTAACAATGAAAAAACTCTTCACAGAATGCGAGGAGAACCCTACCTGTCTAAATGGCAAGCCGCATTTCGTCATTTTGTGAAAGAGGGAGGCCAAAAACATTAAAAAATTACATGGGAAAAGCCTTTGTGGCTTTTCCATGAGTTTTTTAAAAAACTGCAGGGGAAATGCACATTCCCCCTCATTGGGGCAAGCAATTCAATATCAATTGTTTTCCCATAGGAGAGGAAGCTGATTGGCTGAATGAGTGCAGGGGCAGGGCTTGCTAACAGGGCAAGTGCCCAGCGTCCCCATGTTGATTTTTTTGCCTTAGTGAGTGCGTGCTAAGGTGAGAAAATAGGGTGTTGGGTTCCCCCCCTTTTTTTTGGAAAGGCAAAATATTACCCCAGTGCACAGCTGAAATAGGGTTTTTTTACCGTTTGGTGGTGACAGATTGCAGTCGGTGAAAATGTGAGTAATTCATTTGCGGCCACCATCTTGACTAGCAGGCATGCAAAGTTTTTGAGGGCCCAAACAGCATTAAGACAGGTCGCAGCTGCTGCAAAATGCCATTACTGGGGGCACTCTGTTTTTTTTGGGGGGGGGGCTTGTATAGATAGGCCCTACATGTTTCATCTCCATTCTAGTCAACATTTTCCCTTCAAAAGTGCTCTATCTAAGGCATCAAGAATTCCAACATTCTTGAAACAGAGCAGGAAATGTGGACATACTGGTAATTTTACTGAAATATTAAAACACTAGAGCAATCTAGTTTCTAGGAACCTGAGTTATTATGGGGCACTCACGTCCAAGTCATCAGAGAGAGCACAGGCTTCTATTACTTCCTGGTAAAATCTGGCATCATATTCCTTTCCAAACAGGATGTTTTCTCGAATGCTGGTAAACTGGATCCAGGGCTCTTGTGTGACCAGGCCAAATCCTTTCTCCAGATCCTGAATGTAAATTTGCTCACCTTGACTGCACATATGCCAGCAACGGGCAGCACAGAAAGTTAAAAAAAGAAGCACATAAATAAAACTGCCATGCAAGTGGGTTTAGCACTACCGTATACCTTCATGTTGCATTGTTTTGACAAAGAAATCTTGCCCCATCTGAGGGTTTGTTATAATTACCTGTAGCAATGGAAAGAGTTACTGAACAAGCCCTGTGAATGGTCTAGAAGTAACTGATGCTCAAATGTTGCTAAAGGTAAGTAAGTGTGGTCCTGTTCAGTTGACTGCATGGGAGGCCACTGAGAATCTCATGAGTAAGAGCATACTGTAAATATAATGAACAAACAGATGTGAAAGATGGAAGCTTGCTATAGGGAACATACAACTCCCTTGTTGCAACAGCTCCACTAGCAGCTTTCAGGCACAATTCAAAGTGCGGGTGATGACCTATAAAGCTCTATATAGCTTGGGCCCAAGCTGTCTGAAGGGTTGTAGCTCCCTTTATGGGCCTGTTAGAGCTCTGAGATCTGCTGGAAAAGCCCTTCTTTCTGTTCCACCACCCTCTCGGGCTCATTTGGTAGGAACAAGGGGGAGGGCCTTCTTGGTTTAACAGTTACTCAGAGCTCATCCCTCAGTCTACAGAGGAACTGGGACAGATTGATTCTGGTGTTTCTGTACTTTAGTTTTAAAGCAGATACTCTGATTGCTCCCTCCTCTGCAATGTAAGAAAAAAACTACATTATCCACAGTGCTCTTTCCTGTTGCAGCTATGTCTCTTCCACGGGAACAATGTTGTTGTTAACTGCCCTCGAGTAGACCTCAGTTCATGGTGACCCTATGAATGAGACATCTCCAAGATCCTCTCTACTCAACCACTCTGCTCAGGTCCTGCAAGCTCAGGGCCATGACCTCCTTAATTGAGTCTATCCATCTAGTTAGTGGCCTTCTCCTTTTCAGACTGCCTTCTACTCTATCCAGCATTATTGCCTTTTCTAGTGAGTTATGACTTCTCATGATGTGGCTGAAGTATGACAGTCTCAGTTTAGTCATCTTGGCTTCTAGGGATAGCTTAGGTTTGATTTGTTCAAAGAGCCATTATTGGTCTTTTTTGGCAGTCCATGGTATCCATAGCATTCTTTTCCAGCAGCATATCTCAAATAAGTTGATTTTCTTTCTATCTTCATTGTCCAGGTCTCACTTCTGTACATGGTGATGGAAAATACAATGGCTTGGAAAATCCTAACTTTAGTGTTCTGTTTTATATCTTTGCACTTTAGGATTTTGTCTAGTTCTTTCATAGCTGCCCTTCCCATTCCTAGTCTTCTTCTGATTTCTTGACTGCAATCTCCGTTCTGATCAATGATTGACCCCAAATATGGGAAATCTTTAACTATTTCAATTTCCTCATAGTCTATACTGAATTTATGTAGATCCTCTATGCTCATTATTTTTTGGTTTCATAATGTTCAATAGTAAGCCTGCCATAGCACTTTCCTTCTTTGACTATCTTTAGTAATTTTTCCAAATCTTTGTTGTTTTCTGCTAGTAGTATGGTGTTGTCTGCATATCTTAGATTGTTGATATTTCTTTCTCTGAGCTTCACTCCTCCTTCCTCTGAGTCTAGACCTGCTCTGCATATGATATTTTCTGCATACAAGCTGAACAAGTAAGGTGATAGAATGCAGCCTTGTCTGGCCCTCTTTCTGACTGGGAACCATTCTGTTTCTCTGTATTCTGCATTCTAATGGTAGTAGCCTCCTGTCGTGAGTAGAGGTTATGCATCTGGACAATCAAATGTAATGGTACACCCATTTCTTTGAGAGCAATCCATAGCTTTTTGTGGTCTGTGCAGTAAAAGGCTTTGCTGTAGTCTATAAAGTACATGCTGATTTTGTTCCGGAATTCCCTGGTTTGTTCCATTATCCAGCGTATGTTTGCAATGTGATCCCTAGTGCCTCTTTTTTTCTTGAACTCAGCTTGCACCTCTGGTATTTCTTGCTCCATACATGAAAGGAGTCTGCAGAATTTTGAGCATGACTTTGCTTGCATGGGAAATTAGTGCAATGGTCCTGTAGTTACTGCAATTCTTTGTGTCTCCTTTTTAGGGGATGGGAATGTACATTGATCATTTCCAGTCTGTGAGCCATTGCTTTATTTTTCATACTTGTTGGCAGATTTTGGTTAGAATGAATGTCGATTCTCTTTCTGTAGATTATAGCATTTCTATTGGTATGCCATCTGTTCTTGGTGATTTACTCTTCCCAATTGCTTTCAGTGAGCAACTTTCACTTTGCTTTCTAAGATTTGGGGCTCATCTTCATATGTTTCTTCTTCCCATGTGTCATCCATCCTTTCATCTCTTTTATATAGCTCTTCTGTGTACTACTTCCATCGTCTTTTTATTTCATCTTGATCAAGTATTATGTTTCTCTGTTGGTCATAGAGCGTCCAACAATGCGGAGAACTAAACTGTGTGAAAGCTCCTTTGCTAGGCCACCTACTTTTGGATTTCTTTTTCTTCTCCCTCCTTTCATTTGTTCTTCCTACTCTATTGGAGACTAAGGCATCTTTGGGTCTGCTGATGAATTACATTGCATTAGTAGCTGTGAATTCAATGCTAACATGCTGTGCAGTTAAAACAATAGGAAACTTAGAATGTTTTTAAAGCAGACTAGAAAAATCTTGATAATATATTCATATTTAAATTGCTGTATTAGTAGTCACCTCATTAATTATGATTGCTATTTTTATTCACATTGCACTGCCTTATTTTTATTTCTGTAGTTACACTGTGTTATCTTGTCAATTTTAGCTTGTTTGGACCTATAATGTTAATGCATTCCTGTTCCAGTTTTGAACATAGTGTATCCATAAACCATTGATTTGTTTTTGTTGCAGTCATAAATCTGTGGTCCTTTTATCTGATTCAACTTTACTCATGGGGTGCAAATCTGAACCCAGGTTAACAGAGCTAAGCTCCAGTGATTGAAGCTAAGGTCTAGCAAATGAAATCATGGGTTCTGTGAAATTAGAAGCAAAGTGGTACAAGTTGAGTCTCCCTTGTCCAAAATGCTTGGGACCAGAGGAATTTTGGAATATTTTGGATTTTGGAATACTTGCATATACATAATGAGATATTTTGGACATGAGACCTAAGTTTAAACACGAAATTCATTTATGTTTCATATACACCTTATACACATAGCCTGAAGATAATTTTCTACGCTATTTTTTAATAATTTGGTGCATGAAACAATGTTTGTATACACTGAACCATCAAAAAGCAAAGGTCACTGTCTCAGCTGTCCATGTGGACGATTTTGGATTTTGGAATATTTCGGATTTCAGAAATCTAGATAAGGGAGACTCAACCTGTACTGGCTATTTACCTTCTGAGTTCTCCTGTGATGGCTGCAAGCAAAGTGCTTTTTCCACACCCAACCTTTCCAACAACTCCTACCAGTGCACCCTAGAGATGGAAAGAAGCACCAACAATTCCACAGGTTAGTCCCCAATCTTGCTATACTACTTTACAAAATTTAATTCTTTTATCAATTTAGAGCATCTCCCTGCTCTATCCACAAAATGAAATACTAAGGCTCCCATGTTAAATAGCTTACATAGTGGCATTTCCATGTAGCAGTGCTGTTCCTTGCTCACCTTTGCCACCATCAGATCTTGAATATGAAGCTGCAAACTTGTTCTAGGTGTTTGTGGTTCGCTGTTATTATTGCCTGCTGTTGACCATGAGAAGGTGGCATTGTGCATTTCCAGCAGAGAACATGGGTCAGAAGGGCCAGCTGCAATGGAAAAGCAATTAATGTAGTCATAAGAAGACAGTCTCCAAGACATATATTTGGGAATTGTAATACCTGGATAGTTTGGAGAGCCAACCAGAACTCTCAACTACCTCCTAAACAGGGCTATGCAGAGGATCAAGTGGCCCAAAGAGCTGAAGCCAGATTGTTAATGGGGGCTGGCTACAGGGAGCATGCAACTCCCTTGTTGCAACAACTCCACTGTCTGCCAGTCTGTTTCCAGGCACAATTCAAAGTGCTGATGATGGCCTATAATGCCCTATACGGTTATTGTATACTTCTTTCCTTTCTAATAGTGAGTGCCAGCTATTGGGCATTGAGCACCAAGAACTCAGTGGAGCCACCGGACAGTAAAAGATAGGTTTCAACATACTTGGGGCAATCCTGAAGTTTGTAGAAATAAAACAAAAAGGGGTAAAACTTGCAAAGAACTTGGAACTGAGCATATTCACTAGCTACATAAATCTGATAGCCAGCTGAAAAAGAAATATCATCATCAACATCATCACTTTGCCTTTTCCCAAAAAGTAGAACTTAAGGCAGCTATGAGATATGAAAAATAGTAAGGATGGAGAAATTTTATTTATTTATTTATTTATACCCCGCTCTTCAGCCACAAGGCTATCAGAGTGGCTTACAAATTGTTTTAAGCAATAGCTATTTACACATCTACACTGCATTAAGCAGTTTCCAATGTGTGTTAGCTAATTGCCCCCACAAGCTGGATCCTCATTTTACCGACCTACGAAAGGACGGAAGGCTGAGTGAACCCTGGAGCCCTCTGGAATTGAACTTGCAACGTGGTGACTTGCAGTACTGGCATTTAACCACTGCACCACCAGGGTTATCTCTGTAAAGTTAACTCTGTAAACAAATTATCTCTGTAAAGAGTATGACTGGCTAGCTGGATCTCTTAAAAAGGAACACTACTTTTTTAGGAGAATACACTTGTTGAACAAGTGAAAGCTGAATGGTAAATTCTGTGCCAGATTCCACAGCCACGTAGAATACACAATGCATCGCCTTTCTGTTGTCACACTGACAACCAATAAACCAGAAGTACCTCTGCTTCCGTTCTGGTGTCCTACCCCACTCAAGACCTTCTGTCCTCTGCTTCACAAGTTCACCATACCTCTGCTGTAGTAAGCATCCAGATCCTGGTCTGCGAGCTCAAGGAAGTGCTGGATTCGATCCAAAGATACTTTAGCTTCCAAGATCCCATTCAACACCCAAGGAAAATTATTGAGCGGGAGAATAAGCATCCCAACAAGGGCCAAAGCTGTAAACACCTATGGTGGAAAGACAGATACTTGGAGGAGAAAATACTGGCATTTTAGGTCTAATAAATATAACAGTATTTCAGCAAGGTAGGAAGTGATGAAGAGAAGGCAAACAGCAACAGTTCTATTGAAGTAGAAAGGCTCCTGTGGACACATGTGGCCGCTCCATTTTTTCTCAGCAGCAGCAGCAGCACCTTCCGTGAGAGCATTGTAAACACTGTGACACAACTGAGGCTACCTGTATAATATATATTTCTATTATGATTCCATGTTATTAAAATTCATTAATCCTGCAAAAAAAAAAAAAGAGTGCTGTATCAGGCCCTAACTGGCTTATGCCCATCTGAGCCCAGTTTCTGCCCTGATGGTCATAAAGACTGCCTGGGGACAGAATGCGGCAAATGACCTAGGTCTTATGGATTGCAGGGCTTTCAGACAGGGCAAGCCAGGGTAAATTGCCCATGTAGATAAGGCCAAAATCAGGAAAAGGACTTACCAGGGAAATGTACAAAAACTATGATTCTATGAAATACAGACTGATCCTGATAAATCAAGTTGATTCCAGCATACAAGTGGTGATACCAATGAAGCCTATATTGTATAATGGAGGTATAACGTGTTTGGTTTGCCCAGGCTTGTTAAATTTCCATTCATTTATTAAGATGTGTAAGCAAAACTTCCTATTTTATGTTTTCCCTGCATTTTATTTTTGTATTTTGTTATGTTTCTATTAAAAAATTTTCTTTAATGATATTTTGTAAACTATTCTGGTATCTTAACATAAAAAGCAGTGGAAATGCTTTTGTTCTAAATGTTCTAAATACGTAAATAAAAAATGGCATAAACTTAATACAACAGAAATGTCATACATAGCTAACACACATTGGAAACTGCTTAATGCAGTGTAGATGCGTAAATTGCTATTGCTTAAAAAAGCAATTTGTAAGCCTCTCTGATAGCCTTGTGGCTGAAGAGTGGGGTATAAATAACTAATATATAATATATAATATAATATAGGTATATGTGTACTGAAAACAATAAATAAATAAACAAATCTGCACATTTCACAGCAACTAAACTGGACCCAAATTCTGTGCTTTGCATTCCACAAATGAAGCATATTATTTTAATCATTCTATAAACGGAATAATTAAATAAAATAATATACTTCATTTGCAGGGTTATTAAAAATGCATGCTCCCTCTGCACAAATATGGCTGTACCAAAATGATGGGCATTGGAGGGGGGGGGGTTGCAGCCAAATAGAAATCTAGCAGGAATTGTAGAAAACCAATCATATATGTGAGGCATTGAACTTCAACCCTTGAAAGCAGTGACTACAAGGTCTCTTTCTTTGCATTTGGATATTTCTAAAAATAATTTCAAATTCTAATTAACTAGCTAAAAACATGTTTTCAAAGAGAAAGGAAAGACAGGTATTTATAGATTGTTGTTTTGACTGCCAAATTCCACATTTGGGCAATATATCAGCCCAGGGTATGCTTCAAAGCCACACCTCTTACCTTGGTCGCTGAAAGCTGGTGTCCTAGTAGAACGTAAGTGATAAAGATGACAATAGAGACAACCACGGGCAATGCAGCCCAAAGGTAGACACACACAGCATCTAGATACTTGAGTGCTTGCAGGCTCTTCAGCTCCCGGGCTCGGCAAGCATACACCCTAGTGCCAAAATGCTGTTCCCAGGTGTAGAACTTGATTACTCGCATGCCACACAAGAATTCTGTCATCAGCTATGGGTGGAAGAAGACACAAGAGAACACTCACACCTAGTATATATCGTCCAAAAACCCACAGAGAAACTTCTAATTCAGCTATGCCAGCATATTTTCCTTCTTGCTTGGTACTTTATCAGAGGAAGAAAGTGCATAACAATGCTGTTACAATTAGGTTACTATGCAGAAAAACCAAAAGCCTTTAACAGAGATGTTACAGAAAAGGTAACATCCCATAATGATGGCACTGTGACAAGAGCACATTCCCATTTAGAAAGTTTCAATTTCTGGTAACTCCAATAACAGAGCTGAGAAAACGTCCTCTTTCCTGTTAACATGAGCCACAATCTGTTCCCAAAAATCCCTTGCACAAGCTTAACCAAAAAGATCAGAACTCTGCACATGCTCTTTCATGTTTTTGCACAGCTCCTGCTTATTTTAATAGGGGCTACACCAGAGAACTTCACCAGTTGATTAGATCCCATGGATTAGATTGTTTTGTCTTCTACCCCAGTGTCCTGAATAGCACCAGAACTTTATTATCTTTCAAAGAGAAGTAAACAGGAAGTTTTAACCAGGGTGTTGAGGTGGTTGTATTTTTTTTTAGTTTTAAATACTTTAGGGGTGGGTGGATCTTTTTTCATTGTTTGGGCAGGACTGGGATTCCATTGGAGGTCTCAGAAATGGCCCTGAGAGTTGCACCTTCCCCATTCCTACATTATAGGAACAATCAAAAGGCAAACACAAAACAAGCCCCAAAACACGTATCAAGCCCTGAAACACATATCACATATCACATCTCACCTTAACACGTATGTCCTTGTGCTTCAGCATCTCTTTGTTATTCTCCATAATGCGATTTGCAATCACTTTATTGATGGGCACAAGCAGCAGAGCCAAAGCCAGTCCTCCCAGGAAAGCTATTCCTACCTGCTGGTATAGGAGGTAGAGAGTGATGGCAAATTGGAAGGGAAGGCTCCACAATTCATGGAAACTGAGGCAGAAGTTGACCAACCGATCAGTGTCAGTGCTCATAAAGTTGACAATCTCACCTGTGGTGAAGCCAGCCAGACTACTTCCACTTACTCGAAGGGCTTTCTGGTAGATGGCAGAGATGACTGCAGTGCGCACTATAAGCATTATCTTGTTTATCTCATAACTAAACTGGTTTCTTAAAATGGCCCCCAGGAAGGAACCAGCAAAAAGTCCCAGGGCATACATAACCCCATGGCTCAGAGGTTCTTTGCGTGACTCCATAAAACTGACCAGTAGGTTCAGAAGCAGGGGTCCAGAGAATGCTAGCAGACTGCCAGCCAGTTTGAGAAGACCCAGGGAATAGTAGCGTAGCCCAAAAGCTGCATGCAGAACTGATAGAAGATGTACGGACTTTTGATTATCATGAGAAAATGATGGAATTGAGAATCCTTCACTTTGGGCAAATAATCTGTCAGTGGAAGATGTAGTATTTTCACCCTCTTGGCTGAGAGCTGCCTTTTCTTGCCAGCAAGAGCAGAAGTGCTCACAGACTCTATTGGCTTGGAGCTGCTGAGGGAGCTGAAAGATATCCTGTGGCCGGTTTAGCATCCGCTGGTAGCCATACTTCATCAGGGGGTCCATCCAAGCATAGGAGAAACGAGAAAGCCAGCTTTCTCCATCTTCTGCTACTCCTGGCCAAGTGGGTGCTGAAATCCCTGAAATCAAGGGCTCATGTTGGCATGAATCGTTGATAGAGAAACAATCTGGCCTGTGAGCCACAGGGATGATGTACCCAATAAAATAGAGAAGCAAAGAGACCAACTGCAAACAAAGGATGGAGAGTCTAAAGATAGTGACAGGCTGAAGATGCTGACCACCTATTTCTGTCTGGCAACGCCACACCAATGTGATGATAAGGGATGGAACAGGGAAGAAGGCAAGGACCAGTAGGATTGCAGGGCCACGATGGAAACTGTATGGAGACTTGTAGACAGCAAGCAGTGCCAAGCTGTGTGTAAACCAGGCCAAGGTTACTATGCAATCTGACAGTACTTCTAAGTATAAAGGATTTAATTTCTGTTGCCAAATGCTTGCAGGGATTATGTCAAGGATGGACAAACCAGTAAGGATAAACGATGCAGCAATCCTGCATTTCCATCCAGGTTTGTACACAGCCTGAGATGCTAAAGACCTAGTAAAGAGAGAAGAGATAGCATTAAAATGGAGTCTCTTCCCCTTCTCTAACATCCATATATATTTCGCTTCATTTCTAAAAGTCTATGTGGCTTATTGCTCAGCCTTTGAAGCACCATTCAGCCTGCAGAATTTTCCAAACTGGTTCAAGCAAAATAACTGTGCTGACTGGTATGCTGTCTGTGATTATTATTTTTCTTAAACACAGACACACAAAAGATTCAACCATTTATTCCTGTGAGCAGTACCAACAATGAAAATGGTAATGGTGTGAGCCAAAGGCAACACAAGGAGGATGCAAGAAGGGGGAAATCACCTCATTATACAAATATCAAAGGCTCAAAAATGCACCCTCATTGTATATAAACAGCTTATTCCAGTAACAGAATTCTGGCACTCTTTATGAAGTGTCTGAATTCTGTGATTAGAGTAGGCTATTTGCATTAAGTGAGAGTGCTGTTCATATTAAGCAGCACAAAGGCTGTTTGTGCTCCTCCAGTCCTCCCACTCGCCTCTTTTCCCCACAAAAAAGGCAGCCTCTGCTGGAAGCCACTAGGAACACTGATTCGACTTTTCAATTGCATGGGGGAGAGGCTGCACCATTTAAGATAAAAATACCTGTTTTCAAAACCAGAAGGAGACATCCAGATACTTTTAAAAAATATTTTGGCATTTTGAGCTGTTCATTTAGCCCTCAGAGGATCCCAGTGGCAGTAAGCTGGTCCTTGTACTTGATTAAGTTGTCCATCCCAACATAAAATAAGCAAGGCCTTATCTACACAGAACATTTGCCCCCTTCTGCCCCTGGGCAGCCCTTATGACTCCCAGGGCAGAAATGGGGCTCAGACGGGGGCAAGATGGGGTAGGGCCCGATACAACAGTTTAAAACAATACCCGGTTTATTCCATTTCCACTTGGAGGAAATGGATCAGGCCCCACGTGTCTGCATGAGCCTGTCCCTGCCGGCTAGCCTTTCACTATAGCTGCTTGTCACCCTTACTCTTCTGGGTCCAGGCAGTAGGCCTACAACATGTGACCTGGCAGAGCAAGGAAATGGGTGGCAGCGGCTGCAATGATGGGCTGATGTTCTGTTGGGACTCCAGCCTGTTTTGTTCAGGTAACAGGAAGAACGGGCCTGATCCACAGCCAAGATACGCTGTCAGGGAGCTGGTGTATCCTAGCTCATGTAGATAAACCCTGAGTGACATCTAGCTCACAGATCTAGACCCTTTAACTATACCTTGATGTTCCTATGTAGCAGGCACTGATTACAGCAATTATTACATGGGGAATAATGTTTAAAATCAGCTGGTTAAAACAGTGTCCAATATTGTCATGGACCCAGACAGGAAGTGGATCTATTGGACTGGTCTCACACAGACTTGCCAGGATCTCCTCCATCCTTCTCCAGGAAGAAATACAACAGCCAGGGGTTCCTAAAATGAAACAGAAGAAGACACTGGATGAAGCATTAAAAAAAAAAACTGTTGCTCTAGCCTGATAATCCTTGCAACAAAGAATAAAAATACAGTATTTTTACTTCTACATTCTGCCTCTTTATAAAAGGACTATAGACTTATACACAAGACAAGAACAATTCTAAAAATGTACAAAGCTACATTTTTCTACTTCAAGGAAAGGAATGCATGAGCTTTCCCATGGTAGTTGTGTCACATATGAAAATCTATGATTTCATTGATGTGGATAGTTTTTCCACTGATGAAAATCACAACTATCCTACACCAGTTAGGACTGCCAGAGTAAAAACTGGAGACAGCTCCTGTACCTTTAATGGTTGTGTAGAAGAGGGGATTTCAGCAAGTGATGCTAATTACCTCTTAGGTGGCAAGCAACACTCTCTGAAATTCCCTCTTCTGCCTGACCATTAAAACTATCTCAGTGTTTAGTCTGGTAACCCTATCATTACTATGTGTTCCTAGCTGTTCTTATAGTAGCTGTGGCCACTTTGTCACCTTAGTTAATTTAGCTGGTTTTTGGATGACAGGCAAGCCATCTGCCATTAGGGCTATACTAGCTTGGTAGAATCTGACAAAGCTTATGTTCTGCTGGCATAACCTTCAAGAGTTCAGGCGTGGGGAGCCACACATATGAAACTTGAATGTATTGTTTTCTTTGAGTCTGATGAATTTCTAAAACCCATCTCCCCCAAAGCAGTAGAGTACTAGAAAATTGGTTACTCAAGCAATTAGCTGCCTAATGCAAATATCTACAGATGTCTGATTTTAAAAATACTGTAATAAATAATTTTACAAGTCTGTACAACTTTATAACTGAGCCAATGCTTGGGTAAAATATACTTTCCTGTTTGCAACTTACAAGAAAGTACGCCTGATGTTAGAATTAGAAGGTAGTGTGCATCTGTTCTGTCTCTTCCTCCTCTATGGGTTTCCTGCAGCAAGGAAGAAGGCGGAAGAGAAAAAGAAGGTTATGAACCAAGCGTGAAATTGCCTTAAGCTGTCATAAAATGCAGTGAGGGCATGATAAAAGCTGCTCTAAGGAAAAAGGATGGAGGAAGCCCTGGGAAAATACACGAGGGTGATACATGAAAAGATGAGGTCAGTGAACAAGGCAGAACTATCACCCAATAAAAGCCTCAGTGTGAGAGAGAAAGAGAAGGCAGATGAGAAAAAAGAGTGGTTACAGTGTGTTTAGATTAAGAGGAAAAATGTATTAGTGTTAGGATAGTTTTATTTTTGTATTAGTAAGAAAAGAGGAAAACATTTTTTGGCGTTATTATTACGGCCTTTTGCGGTCAGGTGTATTTTTCAGTAGAATGGTCTTATTCCAATAAAATAAATTCCTGTTTGTTTGTTTATGTCTTTTGTTTTTTTCAACTTTTTTGGAAGCAGTTTTGTAGATGTATGTGTGTAATTATGTAATGCTAGTCTAGATATGAGGTAATTTACTATTATTTTTTGTTTCTTGCTTTCTCCTTTTTGGAAAAAAAAGACAAAATGTATGCTGTAAAAGAATAGAAATGCTGTAAGATATGTTGAAATGAAACGAACTGTTTATATGTAGAAATAAAAAATTAAGAATAATAATAAAAAATTCCTAAGCCCCCCAAATTCCTCCATCTGAGGATGTTGGAAGATCGATTCCGGCCAGCCATGTAGATCAGAGAGGAGGAAAGGTTTGCCAACACCTAAAATCTTGGCCAAAAGACGGCGAGGGGGAGAAGGATTTGCGTGCTTTGCCAGCCACCCAAAGCTCTTCCTCAGTCTATTTGGGGAGGGAAGGAGACGGGGACACACCAGGACAGATCGATTCTGGCCTTTCTACACATTAGTTTTAAAAGAGATCCTCTGCCTGCTCCCTGCTCTGCAATGTCACAACGTGAAGCGGGCACTGGAAGAATTGCTGGGGCTGAAAGAGCAGAGCTGTCTACTCGGCCTCCTCGCCCCGCCAAGCCTTTTTTTTTTTTTACCTGCACTGCCTGGAACACGTTTCGGCATCCCAAAGCCGGTTTCTGACAGAGACTTACATCGGGAAGTGCCTTTGAATGGCCAAGCGAGACTTCCTGGTTGAGGCTGCCGCCATGTTTTGTTTAGCGTCAGAGAAGGGAGGGATTGAGAATTTCGCTTATTTGTATGATGGTTCCCCGTCCCTCCGTTTGAGCCCAACTCCAGTGGGGAAAAAATAAGAATGCGTGAACGCGACTGGAATGCAAACTAAAGGCTGCACGTGTACATGTGTGTGTGAGAGAGAGACAGAGACAGTGAGGAGATTTTAACAAGTACAGGTAAACGGAAGAGGTGGAAATAGGGAGGAAATAGGAGCTGCGTATTATTAGTAATGAGTTAACAAATACTGTGGCTTATGTTCAAAATATGAACCAATTCATTGTAGCTCTCCAGACTGAAAAATATGACTGTGTTCAACTATAGTTATCCCATGGGCCACTTAATTAAACTGCCATAAATGGTTTGTGTATTGTGCTTCAGTAATCAGCTTTACGTTGCTCATCACTTCTCCTAGTTTAGAGTTGAAATGAACAGATCTAGAAATACATATATGTATGTGTATACGCACACACACACACAAATGTACATAAACATACAAATACGTACACACATATTTTTGTTATGGAAAATAAATAGTTGTTTATATCATTATTATATATTATATAAGTATCTAATGTACTTAATGTTTTTAAAAAAGAAAAACGTTGATTTTGATTTAATGTGTTCAATATTTGAAACCTGCATCTCTGAGCTAAACTCAAAAAATAAAGCATTAGTCCCAGCAAAAAAAGAAGACGAAAGAAATAGGGAGTCAGTAGGTTGATGCATAACAACTACACAACGTTGTCTGGTATAATTATCCCTGTCTTCCAGGTGCTGATGAGGTTAAAAGTGTGGTTTAAAACATCCCTGAGATGTAGTCTATTTATTTAGTTTATTTATATGCCGCCTTTCCCCAGAATGGGGCCCAAGGTGGCTCACTAATAAAGCGTTCATATTTCAAGACTGGCACATCCACATTACACAAATAATCCAGTTTGAAACTGGATTATTTGCCATGGCTCCTTCCTATGGAATCCTGGGATTTGTAGTTTAGTGAGGCACCAGCACTATTAGGCAGAGAAGGCTAAAGAACTTGTGAAACTACAAATCCCAGGATTCCATAGGAAGGAACTATGGCACATAATCCAGTTTCAAACTGGAGTATTTGTGTAGTGTGGCTGGCTGCATCTGAACTGCAGAAATAATCCAATTTGACACCAGTTTAACTGCCATAGCTCAGTACTATGGAATTCTGGGATCTGTAGTTTTGTGAGATATTTCGCCTTCTCTGTCAGAGCTCTGGTGCCATTACAAACCCCAGGATTATTCAATAACATGGAGCCACAGCTGTTCTATACTGTTTCTTAAAATGGCTGACCAGTTAAAGAGGTGTCGAACTGGATTATTTCTGCAGTGCAGATGCAACCTGGGAGTGTACCCTATTATTTTGAATTTCCAAGACAGATGTAGCTGAGATTCCACAGCGACTTATGACAACTTCTCTAATGACAATCTTAAAAACTACAACCTGCTACTTAGTCTTGATTGCCAAATATGTGCCAGACATATGGGCTTCCAATGAGAAGACACTTAAAACTAGGATATACAAATATTTCAGGTGGACTTAGCAGTGTCCTTGTTCTAAGCCAACTTGAACTGTCATTAAGTCACATTGATGGCAGATAGTAGAGCAAAATAATACATACAAAAGATACCTCATACTACAGCAAAAGTAAATAAAGTTATTCCATGACTCTTAAGGTATGCCACGTTCACAGCATTTACATTTTGAGGATACAATGCAGGTCCCAACAGCCAGCCAGTGCAGGATAGTTGTTTGAGTGTTGGACTAGGACTCTTGAGACCAGGGTCTGAATTCCAACTCAGCCATATAAATCTACTGGGTGACCTTGGGCAAGTCACGCACTCTCAACTTCAGAAAACTCTGTGATAGGGTCCCCTCCACTTTAGGGTCACCGTAAGTTGGAAACTACTTGAAGTCACCCAACAAGAACAGGTAGAACAGAATCTAGACCCCCCAACAAAAGCAAAACCTTTGGGGGGGTGCATTTGGTGGGCTTTACCTAGAGGTCACCTAAAGGTTTTCCAGATGCAACTATAAAGACTCTTTTTGAGAAATTCAATGTTCTCTGCCTAAGAAAGGGGTGGTTAGCCTCACACAGGACAGACACAGCCTGGATCTCAAAGTATGTTGCTTTTTCTGTTGCTAATGAAGTTTAAATTTTATTTCCTGGACTTTGTGACTCTTTTTTCCTCAGAGTACACATGGCCATAATGAGGAGTGCCCTCTGCCTCTAAACTATCTTAACTGACCAACAAAAATAACATCTTGACAAAATGTAGGCTTGTGACTCTAACATCGTCATTTTACTTTCTTCTCCTGTATGATTTTTTAAACACTTTTGTCTGATGACAAAGCCAGTGGAGATTTGGAAACTTGCATCATATATTTTGTGCATTTTTGTTTGGCCAAATAAAGGTATTGGTATTTTGTTGATTTATAATCTTGACACTCATTGCTGTATTTTTTTCTTAATAGGTTTGACACTCATTGCTCTATTTTTTCTCTATGGGTTTGTTGCTCCCTTAGGTGGAGCAATGTTTTTTTTTATGTGTAGCGACCTCTGCTGTCTAGGAGGGGCTTTATAGTCATACAAGGAGTATAGACACTTTCATAGACAAAATGGCACGAGCCACACACAAGACGCTTTGATACACCAACAAGCTTGGATAACACCATTTACAGTAGTACTAATAGTCTTTAGGAAAGAAAAGAAAAAAAGGGGGAATGTGTCCCAAATCAATTCAATAGACATGAGATACTGATTGTTGTCAGTGGGGATGAGGAGGTGAAAACCAGAATCCCTTTCAAAACTATACACGACTATAGTGCTATGATTCCTCTTCAACAGACATGGCAACATCCTATGGAAATCTGGAATTTGGTGAGCACTCTGGCAGAGAAGTCTAAATACCCCTCCTGAAACTGCAAATCCAAGAATTATATTGAATGTTGTCATGCCAGTTACAGAGGAATCATACTGCTATAACTGAGTAGTTTGAAAGGGTCCCAGCTGAGAGGAGAATGGAATTAAATACTCTAGAAGAAGGAATGGCTGACTGGAACTTGGCAAAGGAACATTCTGTGTTAAAACAGTCTGTTGCAAGTTCCCCTTATCAGAAATCAGGATTCCACTTTTTGGATCATTTTGCTTTCTTTAACTCTCTTTCCAATTAACTGTGTTTTTTACAGTGGGCCCTCCTGATTCATGGGCTCTGGATCCCTAATTTCAAGCAACCACAGATCATCACATCCTATACTTAAACTGGTAGTGACACGAACGCAGATGTGCTGAAGTGTCTGTATGCATATTGCCACCATTTAATAATATGGGACATGATCAGTCACCTTTTTTGTCAACTGTGGGGGTCCCGGAACTGAACCCTTACGGATCTGAAGGGCCTACTGTACTTCAACACACACATCCCCAAGCCCCTTGCTGTTACATAGGGCCCAGCAACTGATAACCCCTCTGCAAGATGCAGTTAGTTCTCCACCTGCCTGCTACACAAAAGGCAGTTTGATGATTAGTGTTGCAAACTTGGTTGGCGTCCCCCACTCCCTTCTATTCTCTGATGAAGCGTATAAGGACCAGAAGGCTACTCAAATGGAAGCAATGCATTTTAACCTAAGAAGAATTAACTAGCACTTACCAAAGATCTTCACAGTACTTTAAAGGCGCACAAAACTCCACAGCAGAGGCTAAACACACCAAGAAATTCACCATTACCTACTGTCTTCCTATCTGAGTGCTTTGAGTCTTCAAAATGTGAAGACTTCTTCAACATTAGACTTTGTTCTGTTCTTATCTTGTTTTTACTACTGGAGATAAGGAGAAATTTTATAGAGGTTCAAACTTTCTCTATAAGCAGAACCAGACTAAAGTTAGCAATGAAAATTACATCAGCATTAATAGCAGCTAAACTCTATGAACAATTCAGCCATGATCTAGTAAAAGCATAGGATAGTAAGTCAGCATTCATGTGACACCTATAGTAGTGGTGGGGAATGTGTGGCTTTTCACATGATGTTGTACTGCAAATCCCATCGGCCCTAGCCTATCATAGCTTATAGAGAGAAATAATGAGAGTTGTGTTATCTGAAATGCTACCTGTTCCCTGTCCTAGACTAAAGACAGTAGAATAAACACCAGCCAAAAATGTTTGGGGTAGCCATTCCATAACGATAGTTTCTATGACAGAGACTGTTTCATCCTTTATGGCCATTCCCTTAACCACAAAGGAACCAGAGCTGTTCCTCCATAGACAATCTCAGTCCACACTCAAATTCATAAAGAGGGAAACCAACCTTCATGCTGTCTTACCAAATTCTATTAGATCTTTCTTGTAAATGTGTTTAAGATTCCATCGTAAATGCCCACGCTATGGTCCAAAAGAAGCATGGCCAAACCACTCAGCAGATATTTCATTTAAGCTCCTAGCAGAAATTTTTCACTAGGCTTGAGTTATCAGCTTTGGATTGTAAATATATGTCTGAAGAGGGACCCTAAGGTTTACAAGTCCAAAATTATACTTCAAAATGATTAGATACCATGTAGCATAAGTTCCTTATGAATTACTTGCAATATTTACAAGTAATCAAATACTAGTGGTAACTCTTCAGAGCTAGAATGTTCTGAACATGTGCTTATGGATAAGTGTGAATTCTCTAGTGCAGTGCTACTCCAAGTGGTGGTACATGGGACAGTACTAGTCTATGAGCCATTGGCTGCCAGTTCATGGCAAGTTTCCAGGAAAGAAAGAAACAGTTGTATCCAATGGACACAACTATGGTAGTGGTCATTGGCACATCTGGAAAAAATACCCCCTCACACAGCCTGTGAAGCACTGCTCTAGCGTGTATTATTTTCATATAAACTTGAAAAGAGTAAAGGATGTACACTTGAAGGGTCACAGCATACTGAAGTAACTTTGCTTATGCAGCTAAGTTGAACAAGTTACCCAGTGACAGGCATGTTTCCAATAGGTATTGTTTCACCACCACACAAGGTTTCCGCTGAGGTTACTTTATTGGTCATTTTCTTACCATAATGACACTAAGGAGATTTTCACACTACACTGTTATAGTGTTACTATTCCACTTTAACTGCTCTGGCTTCCTCCTGTGGAATTCCTGGGTTTGTAGTTTAGTGAGGCCTAAGAGCTCCCTGGCTAAGAGTTGCAAATGCTCCTCCTTAAACTGCTAATCCCAGAATTCCACAGGAGGCAGCCACAGCAAATAAAGTGGAATAGTAACACTATAACAGTGTAGTGTGAAAATCTCCTAAATGCACAGAAGCCTTCATGAGGGTGAAGGAAGAGGACAGGATTCCTAGTGGTGTCAAAGAAGCCACAATTATACATTGATGATTATGAGAATTGCTGGAGGGGCTGCTGTGTGTATATGTGTGCCTTCAAGTTGCCTGTCGACCTATGGCGACCCCATGAATTTCATAGGATTTTCTTAGGCAAGGAATACTCAGAGGTGGTGTCATGGGTGAAGTTCACTGGTTTTGCCAGTTTCTTCCTCTGAAATATACTTTACAGCACCTGGTAAACTATACATGAGATAAACAATGCACAAAAACACACACATGTATATTTATTATATTAACCAGAATGCACACAAAAAAAGTACAGTAGCTTTCAAAACTCACTTACTATTTATTATATTATTATTATTATTTCTTCATCAGGCAAAGATAAAAATCATTATGCAAGAGAAACTAAAGTGATATACTGTACTGTATTGTTGGGAGTTACAAACAGGCCTGAATTTTTGGTTTTGGATTTTAAAGTACTGTATTTTAATGAAGGCTGAAAACCGAACCCCCACCTCCAAAGAGAGCTCGAGGAATAACAGGGACGAAATCGTTTAAAAAGGGTCATACACATTCTAGTACTGTATTGTAACCGTAAAGTCTCATCTCTTGGTATCTGTTCCGACCCTCCTCAGTGAAGCCAAAAAGGTCCCAGCAATCTTGCCAGGACAGGAAGACCCCCGTCTTGCCAGGTCGGGAGATAAATTTAGGTGGCACACTGACGTGCCAAGAGAAGGCAATTTCGATAGCCTTTACCTTGTTCTTGAAAACCCAAATCCCTGTATAAGAAGACAACCTGAGGGAGGAGAATGAGACGGGACGCGACGGGCACAAGCGGACCCTCCCTCTCGGAGCCGGTCTCTCGTCCCACCGCTCCGTCCGTCAACAGCCACGTGACCCAAGCACCACCCTCCGCCATTTTGTGTCTCGGGCGTTTGATGTGAGGAGTTCGCGAGCGACGCCTCCTCCTCCTCAGCCCCGCCTCCTTCTCTTTCGAGCTTTCCGGACATGACGCAAATTCCGTCTCCCGCCATTTTGTAAGGGCGGAGGAAGGAAAGCCTCCTCAGCCGCCTGCCGTGCGTTTGCGTCTCTCTCGCGCATGCGCAGGGAGTGTGGCTGGTGGGGAGGGACGGTTGGTCGGTCAGTCAGTCAGGGAAACGATGAGGGAGTGAGGCAGTGTGGGCAGCCTTCCTTCCTTCCCTCCCTCCCGGGCCCTCTACTCCGGCGGCCTCTTCACCATGTACCGCCCCGGGAGCGGAAACACGAACATGTCGTCCTCCAGCCGATCCAAGGAGAGCAGTAGCTCGGGCTCCCGCAGCTCCCGCTCCGGTGCCTCCACATCCGGCTCCTCTCGAGGCCGGAGCCCGCGCCGCTCGCCCTCTCCTCGGGGCCGCCGCCGCCGCTCACCGTCGGGCAGCCGCTCTTCTCGCCGCTCGCCGTCCCCGCGCCGCAGCACTCGGGTACGCTCTCCGCCCGGGGGCCGGGGTGTGTGTGTGTGTGGGGTGGTGGTCATAACGGCTTCGTTTCCGAGCAGCCGCCGTCGGGCCTCAGAGACGACGTTACCTGGCCGGCCCCTTCTCCTCTCCTCGGCCCATTCTTTGCCTGCCCGTGTTCCCAGCGGCTGCAAACCAAGCCGCCTCTTTTTGTGAAGTCGAAGGCATTCATGGCCAGCATCCATAGGTTTTCTGTGTTTTTTCCCCAGGCTGTGAGGCCGTGTTCTGGAAGAGTTTATTTCTGTCGTTTCACCTATATCTGTGGCTGGCATTTTCAGAGAATGGTGGGGTAGGAGTGTATGTGGAATTTATATACTGTGAGTCCCTGTTGGAGAGGATATGTAAATTTGTGTAATTGAATGGTTAGTTCCTGGGTACCATTAGCCAAACAGACACTAATCCTCCTTGCATATCTATCCCCAGGAATTAGCCATTCAGATACACAAATTTACATATCATCTCCAACAGGGACTTACAGTCTATAAACCCCACACACCCATACACCATCATTCTCTGAAGATGCCAGCCACAGATGCAGGCGAAACGTCAGGAATAAACTCTTCCAGAACAAGGCCTCACAGCCCAGAAAAAAACCCACAGAAAACCTCCTCTTTTTCTTTTTCTGTTTTGCTGATTCCAGGGGGGAGACATGATCCCTCATTTTGCAAGATGTGATAAATCACTGATCTGGCCTAGAGCAAAGCATTCTCAGGTATATCCACACAAGCTGAGTGGCAAAAACAGCCAGTGCTTCACTGGATTTGAAGTGTCAAACTCTTTTGCCCTTTAAAACCAATGTTGACGGGCTGATGGCCACTGAGGACAAAATACTGGTTTGCCACAAAGTAACAAAACAAACAAACCCAACCCAAAGTAAAAGAGGAACTTTACTTTTTCAATTTTGGCGTAGTACTTTTGAGTGTTGAACTATAGGACTCTGGGAGACCAGAGTTCAGTTTTCCGGAGTTCAGTTTTCCGCTTAGCCATGGAAGGCCTCTAGGTAACCTTGGGCAAGTCACACTCTCTCAGCCTTAGAGAAGTGCAATGGCAAACCTCAGCTGCTGACACTGCAGAAATAATGTGTTTTGACACCACTTTAACTATCATGGCTCCAGCCTAAGCAGTCCTGGGGTTTGTAGTTTGTTGTGACACCAGAGCAGTCTGACAGACAAGGCTAAATATCTCACAAAACTACAAAGCCCAGAATTCAACAGCCTTGAGCCATGGCAGTTAAGGTGGTGTGGAACTCCATTATTTTGACCATGTGGCAGCAGCCCGTCTCTGAATAGATCTTGCCAAGAAGATCGTATGATAGGATCACCATCATCCAGAGTCAACAAATTAACACATAACAATAACAACAGAATAGGAAATGACACTAAAGATGTTGTACCATGTAGGTGTTAACTGGGAATAATTAGTTGAAATAGGAGGACATCTGAGTAAACATGTATTGAGCTGAGTGTCATGTCGATTTTTGTGATCATAACCTCATTATTTTTTAATTATTTTTCACTGCAGTGTAGACGTGTAAATAGCTATTGCTTAAAACAATTTGTAAGCCGTTCTGATAGCCTTGTGGCTGAAAAGCGGGGTATAAATAAATAAATTTTTTAAAAATTAAAATCTCATTTTTTACTTGAAATGGTTATTTAGGGTTTTTGGCAAGAAAGTCACTTGACCAGTCTAGACTACTTGGCCCTGAAATTTAAATCTGTTTAATTTTTTTGCTGTAGATTCATGGGCAGTGGAATGAGTTTGAACTTTAGGATGCATATTAAGACTGTTTGTAGACGTAACAGAGTTGCTTGAAATGTATCCCAACCGCAGTAGGGTTTATGAATAAACATGATTAGAATCAGCCAGAAAGTCTGTTAATGTAATTGAAGAAAGCCAAACTTTTACTATTATAAATATCATTAGTTGAAATCTACAAAAATATAGGGCAAAACATATACAGAGATGTACTTAAGGTTGTAATCCTGTGCACTTTTACCTGGGTGTAAGCCCCACTGGACTTAATAGGACTCGTGCATAACATTGCACTGCAAGTAGCTCTCCATGTTGGACTGCAATCTTAAACATGTATAATAGACAATAGTAATTGAATATTGAAAAACCAAAACAAAGATAGTTCTGCTTTTTCAATACTAAAAAACAAAGTCAACATTTGAGTAGATCCTAATAAAGGTATTACCTACTTGAATTTCATTGAACACTGGAATACTTTATGAGTAAGCATGCATTAAATCATACAGTGAGTTGAACCTTCCCTGACAGTTTTGGTAGTTTTAGTGCTTGACTTCGTTCCGTTTCTGATTTTTAGAGATGCTGCTAGTCAGATTAGAGGAAAAAAAAAATGTCTGTGGAACAGTTACTTGAAGTGAAGTCGAAGGCTTTCACGGCTGGCATCCATTTTTTGTGGAGGCTGTGTTCTAGAAAGGCAATGCCACGGTAATCATGGAAACAGAACAATACAAACACTAAATAAAGGAACTCTTAGATCCTGTAATATACAAAAAACTCAAGCAAGACCCAACCAACAAAATCACCAGAATAACAAATACTTTGATCAAGAACTCATCAATCCAGCCAATCACACACCAGAGTCTATGCAAATCTGAAGCTCTCCCACCAAGACTGTATGGACGTCCCAAGATGCACAAGGATTCCATTCCACTCTGACCCATAGTGAGCACCATTGGATCCCCCACATATGATATGGCTAAGTTTCAAACCCATATAGCTCAAACCCCTCACTACATCAAGGACTCAGCTCACTTCATAGAAAAAATCAACAACCTCGAACTAAAACCCAGGGACAGACTGATCAGCTTTGAGGTGGTCTCCCTGTTCACCAAAGTCCCCATAATGGACATTATGGCACTCATCCAACAAATGTTTCCAGAAGACATAACAGCCCTGTTCGAACATTGCCTCACCACAAGCTACTTCCAGTGGGAGAATGGATTCCACGAGCAGAGAGACAGGGTAGCCATGGGAAGCCCTCTGAATCCCGTGATAGCAATTTTGACCACGTTTCTGAACCATTTGAACAACACCCACCTGGACATGCAATTCACAATGGAAAAAGAAAAGGAAGGAACATTGCCATTCTTGGATGTCCTGGTCATCCAAAAACCAAACCAATGATTAGGACACTAGGTATACAGAAAACCTACACACATGGACAGATACCTACACAAGAACTCCAATTATCACCCAGGACAAAAAAGAAGCACAATAAAAACATTGGTAGACCGTGCAAAAAGGATCTACAAACCACTACCTGGAGGATGAATTGAAACACCTAAACTGGGCTCTACTGACTAATGGTTACTCCAGCTCAGACATCGCAAGAGCGGCCAGAAAAACAACCACCCAAAGGGAAGGTATTTTTACCATACATCAAAGGAGTCACAGACAGAATAGGGAAACTGATGAGGAAATGCAACCTCCAAATGATCTACAGACCAGCCAAGAAAATCCAAGAAATGCTGCGTTCAGCAAAGGACAAAAGAAACCCTTTCACATCCGCAGGAGTTTACCGCATACTATGCAGCTGTCTACAAGTCTACATAGGGACCACAAAACGCAGTGTGCAAATACGAATCAAGGAATATGAGAGACACTACAGATTGAGCCAGCCAGAAAAAACAGCAGTAGCAGAGCACATTATAAACCAACCTGGGCACAAAATACTATTTGAAAACACTGAAATTCTGGACCAGGCAAACAACTACCATATATTCCGGTGTATAAGATGACTGGGCATCTAAGACAACCCTCCATTTTTTGAGTTAAAATACAGAGTTTGGGATATTCTCGCCGTATAAGACGACCCCCCCACTACACCCCACCCACGGATCGCAGCTTTGGGGAGGGCGGGTGGTGGCTGGAAAGCCTCCCCCTCCAGTCAGAAAGTAGGAGAGGTGGCTAGGAAGCTTCCTAGCCAGCTCCCGTTGTTCCCAACTCACGAGGAGCCCATCGTGAGTTGGGAAAGCGCAGCCAGCCAAACCTCCACGTATCCCCAGCTTTACCAGGGGAAACACGGAGGTTTGGCTGGCTGGCCTCACCCCCCCCCCGTCCGATCTCCTGTGTGTTTGCTCCCTTTGCGAAGGGAGCAAAGACGCAAGAGATGGGCAGCGTGTGAGGCAAACCGCTACATTCGCCCCTTCCTCCACCTTGGATTCCTCCCCAAAGGGGGTGAAGGCGGAGTAGAGGGGTGAATGTACCCGCTTTGCCTTACCCCCCGCCCAGTCTCCTGTGTCTATGCTCCCTTTGTGAAGGGAGCGGAGACGCAGGAGATGGGCGGCGTGTGAAGGAAACCATAACATTCGCACCTCTCCTCTGGCTTGGATTTCTCCCCAAAGGGGGCAAAGGCAGAGGAGAGGAGCGAATGTACCCGCTTTGCCTCATCCCCCGCCCAGTCTCCTGGGTCTTCGCTCCCTTTGTGAAGGGAACGAAGATGCAGGAGATGGGCGGCGGGTGAGGCAAACCTTTACATTCGCCCCTCTCTTCCACCCTTGATTCCTCTCCAAAGGGGGCGAAGGCGGAGGAGAGGGGTGAATGTACTGGTACATGCTTTGCCTCACCGCCCCGCCCGGACTCCTATGTCTTCGCTCCCTTTGCGAAGGGAGCGAAGAGGCGGGAGATTGGGCGGCGGGTGAGGCAAACTGTATACCCAGCGTATAAGATGACCCCCGACGCCGGAATATGCGGTATCAGCTCAGAATGCATAGGAAAGCTATTGAAATTCACAAACACCTGGATAATTTCAACAAAAGAAGAAACCCTAAAAGTAATCAAAACTTAACACATGCAAATGAACTTTACCCAGGGACAGGAGTTTTCCCAGCAGAGAATGGACACAAAATCCCCCTCACATATCCTCCCACCCTAAGAACTGAACATTGAACAACTGAGAGCCCTTAAGTCACCTGTCCATTTATGGCAATCCAATGAATTTCATAGGGTTTTCTTAGACAAGGAATACTCAGAGGTGATTTTGTCAGTTCCTTGCTCTGAAATATAGCCTACAGCACATATTGTGTTACATGAGTGAAATATATGAACTACTACCCACATAAAGTGACATACACATGCAGCAATCAGAGCATATGTGTGAGATGTTTTGAGAGTTGGATTTCTTCTCAATTTGTCTATGCTTATACTCTCACAAATAGACTCACTTTCTTTGACATGCATAATTTGTGTTAAGAATAGTAAAATACAGTTGGACGTTTGTATCCATGGTGGGTTGGTTCTCAAACTTACTATGGATGCCTGAATCTGCCGGATTACAGCAAATGCTATTCAAATAAAGGCCTTCCTGTAAAAAACATACCATAGAGTTCCATTGGAGGACCTAGAAGATACCTAGAGAGGATGCGTCTCTAGGCATTTTCCATAGCGACTCAGTGGTATGTATCTCCTGTTTCGTGTCCTGGGGATAACAAGCCACAGATATTGGTTCTGCAGATACGGAGGTCTGACTGTACTATCAGTGGCTTTTGAGGGGTCCTTTGCTGTATTTATCTCTTGCTTCCCAAAATTGCCCTTTTGCTCTCTAAATTATCAAACTGTAGGTAAACATCTCAGTTCAAGAGGAGCAATGTTTTAAAACCTTGTGTGTATGTTAACTGCCTTCAAGTCAACTTCGACTTATGGCAACCCCATGAATGGGACATCTCCAAGAAACACTATCCTCAGTAGCCCTGTTCAGGTAGAATCATGCCCGTGGCTTCCTTGATTGGGTCTTCCCACTGGAATGCAGTCTTCCTGTTTTTCCTGTTGACTTCTGCCTTACCTAGCATTATTGTCTTTTGTAGTGAATTGTACGTTCTCATGATGTTCTGCCTTAAACCTTAAATTTTGTCCTGCCTTAGTACTGTTTTTAAATTATAGTAGTAGTTGTTTATTGATGGACCCACCAACTTCTGACTAATACCATTGGAAATGTCTTTGAATTCACCGTGCATTTGCTTGTTAGCATTAGAATCAGTTGATACTACAGTACTCTTTACTGCACTTCAAAACAGTAATATAGTGCTCTTCATTTTGAAGAGAACATTGTTTATTCAATAATACTACTCATTCGTACTTGGCTGTTGCACTTATTTATTTACACATATGTTCCTGTGGTTTTGAAGTGATAAAATTAGGTGTTTGCCAGAAATCCAGTTTCATTTTGAAGTTTAATGGGTTTCATTTCCTAGACCCTCTATAGCCTGGACATAGTTTGTACTCTGGAATTCTTACATTGATGGAAAACTGTGAATGTGTCCCCCCAAAAGTACATGTTTGAAAAGTGGGCATAGAAAACTATGCTATTTTCTGATATATGTACAACACTGCTTAAGTATATTTTAGTTAAGGAGCGGGAGGAAATGTGTTCAAGCAATGTACACAACTGAAAATGTGCACAGAACATGCTCACATTTGAAAAGTATGCAAAGATCTGCACAGTTTGAATATCAACAGGAGTGCACAAATGCAATGTCTTCAAGCAATGCATACAGTTTTAAAAATATGTGCAGACAAGTACATGTGGATACAAAATAAGCAGAGTAAATAATTTTTCTCATCCTTTAAACCCTCTTTCATCTGCTTCGTGTAACTGGACAAAGATCAGATGTGAGAAAAAGAGATTAGCCACAAATGCAGACTTTGTAAATATATACATTCATAGCCAAAGTGGTATTTTGAAGAAATAGCTAACTGGAATTGAGCTGTTCTAAACCTATACTGTCAGTTGCCTATTTTCCATCAAGTGCAGTATGGTATTCTCATTGCTTATGGCTCCTTGGTAACTAGTTGTCTGCTCCTTTATTAGAAACTGTTCTTCTCTGTGTAAATGATAGGTTGAGAGGCCTTGATATCATCTTTTTGTCTAATTTATCATGAGTGAAAATATATTGAATATAGAGCAATCACTTGGTATCATTTACTTATAAGTAGGCTTCTAGATGGGTGGCAAGAGAAAAAGATATAGCTACTCGGTCATGCATTAGCAATCAGAATTTCTATTCACATGCAGCATTTTACTTTGTCCAAGAAACTGTGAAGGTTTTTTTCCCAGGAAAAAAAATCCCTCTTTCCCCGGTACATGATGGCATTTGGCTGAGCTTGTCTAGATTATATTTGCACTTTGATTTTAATTTAGCTGGACTCAAGCACAACGGTTTATAAATCATTAGTATGTTTGGGGGATTATGGATGTATGTATTAGTTTTGAATTCAACCCAAGGTTATAAATATATAGCAACAATAGAATGTTTGCCTGGCAAAGCCACAGATCCAGACCACAAAACCTGGTGTGCGTAATACATAATATAATTGAACTAATACTTTGATTACCATATATTCCAGCGTATAAGACGACTTTTGAGCACTCAAAAGGGCCCTCCAAAATCGACAGTCGTGTTATACACCGGATATACTTTGCTTCACTTGCCTGCCTATCTCCTGCCTCTTCGCAAATGGAGGGAAGAGGCAGGAGATGGGGCAGGGGGGTGAAGCAAAGTGCTTTTCCAGTTCATTCGCCCCCCTCCTCTGCCTTCTCCCCCTTTGGGGAGCAACGGAGACAGAGGAGGGGGGTGAACGTTGCGGTTTGCCGCGGCCACCGCTTGATCACCTCTGCAGCGGCCGAGGCAAACCGCTAGATTCGCCCTTTTCCCCCACCTTGCTTGAAGGTGGAGGAAAAGGGCGAAAATGCCCCGTTTTGCTCCGCGACCCCGATCCCTCCTTCTGGGCTCCCTTCCGAAGGAAGCCCAGGAGGAGGACGCGGGGCCGTGGAGCCAAACCCCGGGATTCGCCCTCTCCCGCCAGCCACCCGTCCACCCTCCCACCAGCCACCCCCGCTCCCCAAAGCCGTGGCTTTGGGGAGGGGGTGGCTGCGAAGCCCCCTCCCCCCAGCCACCCTCCGCCCATCCACCCCCCTTCCCCAAAGACGCGATCCCACTGGAATCGCGGCTTTGGAGAGGGGGGGTAGCTGCGAAGCCCCCTCCACCCATCCACCCTCCCTCCAGCACCCTCCATCCATCCACCCCCCCTCCTCAAAGCCGTGATCCAGCTGGAGATCGTGGCTTCGGGGAGGGGGGGTGGCTGCGAAGCCCCCTCCCTCCAACCACCCTTCCACCCTCCCCAAAGCCCCCTCCCTCCAGCCACCCCCCTCCCCAAAGCCGCGATCCCGCTCGCGATTGTGGCTTCGGGGAGGGTGTGGGTGGCTGCCAAGCCCCCTCCCTCCCACCACCCTTCCACCCTCCCCAAATCCCCCTCCCTCCAGCCACCCCCCTCCCCAAAGCCTTGATCCCGCTCGCGATCATAGCTTCGGGGAGTGGGTGGGTGGCTGCGAAGCCCCTTCCCTCCAACCATCCTTCCACCCTCCCCGAAGCCCCCTCCCTCCAGCGTCCTCCCTCCAGCCACCCCCCTCCCCAAAGCCGCAATCCGGCTGGAGATCGCAGCTTCGGGGAGGGGGTGGGTGGCTGCGAAGCCCCCTCCCTCCAACCATCCTTCCACCCTCGTGGGCAGCCTCCTCGTGGGATGGGGAATTGCGGGAGGAGAGGAAACCCCCCCCCCCAATCAGCTGGCCATCCCACATTCCCCAACGCACCAGGAGGCTGGGCAGCCTCCTGTGGGTTGGGGAATCGCGGGAGGAGGGAGTCCAGAAGAAGGGATCGGGGCTGTGGAGTTAAATCCCTAGATTCGCTCCCTCTCCCTTGACGGTGGGGAGAGGGGGCGAATCCCGGGGTTTGGCTCCACGGCCCCGTGTCCTCCCTATGGAGCCAAACGGAGCATGTTCGCCCCTTCTCCCCACCTTCCTTGAAGGTGGGGAGAGGGGGCGAATCTAGGGGTTTGCCACGGCCGCCCCCGCTTCCCCCACATTGGTACCCTTCGGAAGAGCCAAGACGGAGGGAAGGGGGCTGCTGAGGCAAACTGGGCATTTTCGCCTCTTTCCTCCATCTTCGAGTCCAGTTTGACTGGAAGGTTGAAGAGAGGGGCGAATGTTGCCCTGCCAGCTGATCCTGTTCGCTTTCCCAACTCACGAGGAGATCCTCATGAGTTGGGAAACAAAGAGGATCAGCTGGCAAGGCTCCCCCAGCCAGCCCAATTGGGGGGGTGGTCTTATCTGGCGAATATATGCCTAAGCCTAGATTTTTGGCTGGAAATTGGGGGGGGTCTTATATGCCCAGTCGTCTTATACGCCGGAATATACGCTAGTTTAAATGTGTCTGTGTAACCTGAATTAACATCCTTGGTCATTTATAGTTCCTTAACTGTCACTTAGGCATGCAATAGATGTAGTATAAACCCAATGAAAGTAGTCTGCAGCAGAATTTGGAAAAGTTACATTTTTTGACTGTAACTTGTAGAACCCCTGCTGGCTGAGAGGTTTGGGGAGTGGTGGTTGTCAAGGCTAAATCTGGGTTCATTCCCCTAGATCCCCAGATTAGCTCTTCTGTAGAGGTAATCCTGAGTAGCCTCACTCCAGGATGCTCCCTACAGACACCCCCCCCCCAAACAGTAGCCTCCCGCCACCCACTGAGTTAAACTGGGGAGTTCCTTCCCCTTGGGAACCCCCCTTTTTTATGCACAATGCAGTGGGAAATTGTGTGTAGTCTCTGATAACTAGTAGCACTCCTTGCCACTATAGACTCAACTAACTCCTTCCTCTTAACCTTAGAAAAAGGTTCAAAGCAGCATGGTCAAGAGATATAGGCACATGTAATCATCAGTTATAGGAAGATGAATAAGTTTACTTTATTCAAATGAAGTCAGTCATGCAATCTCACATGAGGCAGGATTCTCCCATACCTTGGGCAGACTTAAAGTTCTCTAGCAGAATGATGGGAGTTGCACCTTAAGGCAGCATGATGGGACTCCATCATGCCAGTAGTCTGAAAATGTTACTCCTTCAGGTTCTGGTCTGAAGAGTTGCAGGGCTACCAATGCCTCCTTGTTACACGGCAGTCATCTCCATAGGCATAGAAAGGGCAGGACTCTACCTTGTGGGACCATAGATGATGACTATACCAAGATGTGTGGCTTTACTCAAGGTGGGTAGAATGTGTTTGAGCTCCACGCAACGGTGCTTGAAGACTTTGTTGTATCAAATGGGTATTACATTCCTTGCAAAGCAAAGTGTATACCCATACACAAAAATGAATGTACTTCTATAAATCAGTGTATGTGAGAAAGTGAAGGAGAATGGGAGGAGAGAGATTTGCACTTTCTAGAAATAGCTTCTTAATTAAAAAGTTATATTTACATTCTCACTTTGAAGTGTGTATCAATTCATTATAATACTAATTATTTTTATGAGACATTATATTACAGTCTAGCAATGCAAAAGTATGCAACTTAAAATTTTCTACTCTGGAAAACTTTCTGATGCACATTATTGGCTGAAAAATGAAAATGGCAATTTTTATTTTTTCTGAACACTGTAATTTTCATTCCACTTGTATTGCCTGTCTACACGTTTGTTTCACTTGTCTTCAATGGAGATGATAAAAGCAAGGTTATATGTAGGTTTCTGTGTTTCAAATTAGCACTGACCTGCTGTAAAATCTACTGCATATTACTTCATAAATAATTCATGTATCCTAATAGCAATACACTTGATTTTCATGGATGGATTTGACTGCCTGGTCTAGATTTATAAGATACCTGGTGTGATGGAATTGCATTTCTCTTCAATTACAGAGACATTCCCCGGGCCGGCACTCTCGTTCTCCGGGCCGGCGCTCTCGTTCCCCTGGCCGGCGCTCTCGTTCCCCTGGTCGGCGCTCTCGTTCCCCTGGTCGGCGCTCTCGTTCCCCTGGTCGGCGCTCTCGTTCCCCTGGTCGGCACTCTCGTTCTCCGGGCCGGCGCTCTCGTTCTCCAGGCCGGCGCTCTCGTTCCACAGTCCGGCGTTCTCATTCCCCAGGCCGGCGCTCTCTAAGTCAACACTCTGAATCTTCAGTGGAACAGAACTTGCGGATCACAGTTGGCAATGACCGTTACGGCATTGACACACCTGAAAGAAAGAGGTTTTCTGATAGACTAGGCTCACCAGTTGATAGTCTGAGTGATGTGGACAGGTACGGTTTTCTGGCAATCAGTATCTTCAAAGTGTGCTTCCTGATTATTATTTGGGGGGGGGTAATACAAAATGCAAAACACACAAGGAGATGGTGAGGAAGAGACATTGCATAGATTCTATCAAGAATCCTAGATACAGAACAAAGATGTTTAGCTCTCTTTCCCCTTTATTGGTGTTCCCAAGTAACTATGAAGTAGATAGGATAGCTTTTAAATTAAGATTTCTCACCTGACATTAGAGAGAAGTATGATAAGAACGCTAGTAACAATACTGATAATAAAGTAATATGCACATACAACTAGCATATCTTAATGTACAAATACATTCATTGGTATAATCCTTAGCTACTTGACTAGGCTGAAGAAAGGTAATATTCTGGCTTTTTCTAAAGATAAATTGGAGAATGAGGCTTTCTTTGTCTCTGTTAACAGTAGGCTGTCATGTATAGTTATATCGCTAAATCTCAAGAGATATCCTAATTGAACATTTAACCATAACTTAATCTGCAGCATTCCCAGAATAAAAGGTTTCTTCTATGTTTGATTGTTAACCTTGCTTCACTTAATTTGCATTGTGAAGTCGAAGCCTTTCATGGCTGGCATCCATAGGCTTTTTGTGGTTTTTTTCCAGGCTGTGAGGCCGTGTTCTGGAAGAGTTTATTTCTGACGTTTCGCCTGTATCTGTGGCTGGCATCTTCAGATGCCAGCCACAGATGCAGGTGAAACATCAGGAATAAACTCTTCCAGAACACGCCTCATAGCCTGGAAAAAACTCACGAAAAACCTATTAATTTGTATTCTTTGCATCCCATCTGGGTGCACAAATTGCAATCGTTCTAAACTTAAATTGCAGTCCTAAGCATGTTGACTCCGATGGAACTTACATGGAATTCAGTGGGACATAAATCAAGGTAAGTATGTATTGCAGGAATAGGCAATGTGGCCACCTCTAAATGTTTTAGAGAATACAAACCCCATAATCCTGGATCATTGGCTATGGTGGCAAAGTAGATGGGGTTGGACTACAAAGTATCTGGAGGGTATCATAAGGCCTACCCTTGGTGTTTATGATTGCATTCACGTTCAAACTGTATAATCTTAAAAGTAAATACTATATTATATTGTGTTCTACAATCCAGGCTTAAGACCAGAACATTGATGGAAACTTGTAGCTTTCATTCATTTCCAAGTCCTCATTTTTGCAGCCCATGTTCTCTTGTTAAATACAGAGAATTGGATTTTTAAAAGCATCTTTTATTGGTAAGTTAGGTTTAAGGATATAATGGCAAAGTTTCCAATACCATTCTAAATGTTAACAAAGATAGTTTCTCTTGCTATAGGTGTGTTCAGAAACAGTAGAGGGTTCTTCTGGTATGTCTTTCCTAAGATAAGACAGGAAGGTATTCTTCTTAAAGTCCTTAGTTTTTTTTTTTTATCCTTGTCATATTTTTCTCTGCTGAACAAGCAGGCATTGCATTAGAGTTAATTGAAAATAACTCTGTTACATGTACCTCTAACATACTAAAGGAATAATTTTGAGATAGCTGAGTACAATGCATTTCATCCAACATTACACAAGTGGATGTTTGCGTGCATAGTGGTACTTTCACTTTTTCTCTTCCTCCCTGCACCTTCCTGTGTGCTTCCATATCTGCTCTGGGGAGCTTCCCAATTCTCTGGAGGAGATTTGGGAGGAGGGAATGGGAAGCTGCAAAGGGATAGATAACCCATTCAACTGTTGGAGAGACACCATAATCTAATCCTTCTTCAGTGCTGACAGGAGTGACAAAAATAAAGTTATTGTTCCAGAACATTATATTAAAAAGATTGTAAGAAGAGTTCACTTGGAGTCCACATTGTCATAATGAGTAGAAAGACAATGATTTGCTCAGTACTATCACACAATGTTCTACTCAATGTAGTTCATGAGAGACTGGTTCAGACAACTCATCAGAGTGTGAATTGTGGCTTATTTGTGCATGTGTGTATGTTATTAAGTCCTGTGCAAATACTCTGTCTGTCCGTAGTTTTGTACTGAATGGATCACATCAGCTTGGTATGAACATGAATATATATGCTTTTCATCACACTGAGAGCTTGGAAAAGTTCCCAGAAACCCCCAGTCAGCATATAACTTTTAAAAGTTCTGAGCACCTCTCTGAATAAGAGTTGCTGGGAAACAACAATGGGAGATTGCTATCTCAATCATGCATTGCTTGTAGGCTTTTCCACATTCTCATCACACTAAATGCCTGAGTAGGTACCACAGATCCAGTCATAGAGGATACACACAGTATAGATCTTCAGAGTGGGAAACAATAGATTGACAACCACATCCATTATACTAACAGCAGTGTAGGATTTAAAGAGAGCATTTGAGCACACAGATAATTTTGCATAATCTTTTGTGAATAAGAGTGGGTGGGAGATGGACAAAATGTAGAAGGTTAATTTTTAATATTTTTCCTTGGCTGAAATAATCAACAGTAATACTTTGGATTTTCTCATATACAAGAATGGTATATTTTTACTAAAAATGATAGCATGAAAACCAGGGATTGCTTGCACAATTGTAATACAGTTGTCCTTCCATATCCACAGATTTGGTATCCACAGATTTAAGTATTTATGGCTTGAAAATATTCTTTAAAAAATAATAATCCAAAAAGCAAACCTTGATCTTGCCATCTTATATAAGGGACACCATTTTGCTATGCCATTGCATATAATGGGACTTGAGTATTCATGGATTTTGGTATCTATGGGGGTCCTGGAACCAAACCCCAGAGAATATGAAGGGACAACTGTATTTTCTCCTTAAAAAGTGGAGCCACATTACTTCTCCTTTAGAGACTGTTATTTAGTGGCCTGTAGTCATGTTAGCATATCAACATAACGCACCAGAAATAGATGCTGGAAGTGAAAATACTGTACCTTATTTATGGGGGAACTTTTACTTCTAGTTTGAAGCCATTTGAATCTTGTTTGTCTGATATTATTGTTACTTGGAGGTGTAAAATGGGAAGTGAAAATGTGTTTGAGACAAGAAATGCAACAGAAAAACCAGAGTTAATAATAGGAAAACCCAAGTAGGACAGTTAAGAGAATATTGCACCATGATGTTCTCTTGTTCAGAGTACAAGCAAGCCAAGTCAAAGAAGCTGCCTTTCAAGATATTTCATTCCATTGCTTCTTTCCTGTCCATGACCTTATTTTCTATCCCTTCCCCCCCCCTTGACCATTAGTCAATATTCTGCGCTCACTGTGCATACTCAGTCTTCATTGCCCTGTAGTAGGGGAAGGGTTTTCCTCCCAGGGATTACTCCTGAAGATATTTTTGTATACTTCTTGAAACCCTGTGGTTTCCCCCAACTTGTACATGGGTGATACCTATTCAGCTGCATATTAAGATTCACAGTATGTCCTCTTTAGCCTAAATCCATTTGTTAGTCCCAACTAGAATAGACCCACTGAAATCAATGAAATTTATGTGGGTGATTTCCATTGATTCAAGTAAATGTACTCCAATGAGACTAACATTTTGATTCAGGCTATGAATTACTGTATGCTACTCTGAAGTTAATTATAATCTTGTACTTATTTAAAGTATTTCTGTATTGCTTCCCAGCCCATAAGGGCTTTCGCCAGGTAGCAAAGTGTCCTTATCCCTGAATGTGTAGTGATTGTTCATACGGTTAATCTTGAAGAGCTGTTGCAGAACTTCCTCTAAAATACAATGCTTTCATTTGATTGCCATCCAGATTGTGAAACACAAACCACAAAAACAGCTCTGTCCAGGTGTGCTGAGTTGGTGCTCTTCCCCCCGCCCCAACTTGGCTTCTATCAACATGAATTGATTTCTTCTACCTATTCCACTATGAAGCACTGGAAATGTGAGGTCATATTTCCTGCTTAGCAACCAGAAGGCAGCAAAATAGTTTGGAACTTTTTACAAACACTCACTCACTTTATTCTCCAATAAAGCCATGTTTGTCCCAGGAAATCCTCTTCATCCTGGCTACAAAGATTCTAATTGCATGTCTTACTTCACAAACTAGACAAGTCACTATCTTAGTAAACAATACACTTGTTTATACAGGCGGCAGGATTTACAGTTATCTTTTGACTTCTATCTCTTTGGGCATGGAAAGGGTTGCTTCCCATTTGAGCACTCACAACAGCTTCTCTGCATCATAGCTAATCAAAAAATGGCAGCGGACATTTTTGGTCCTAATACATTACATTGGCTTGGGGAAAAAAATACATCACTAGCAAAAATGATTACATTTGTTGAAATGTTTTTGTCTCAGCTTGTTTGTTTTTGTTTTATTTGCTTATAGGAAAAAAAATGTATGTGGCAAGTGAATGTAATTTAGGGACTTTGTTTACAACTGTCCAGTTTACAATGCCATAGAATGCATACATTGCAGGTCTAGTTCTGTGTGGAACTAGTTAAACTGTGTGGTACAGTTAAAACATAACTTTGAAGGTTCACATGCATTCACAATTAAGGAAACTTGTTTCTTGGGAGCTTTAGTATTGTAGCTGGGAAGAGAGAGGACTCACACTTGGTCATGCTGGCTAACATGTTACATAAAATGCTGTTTTCCTCTTGAGAAAAAATTGTTTCCCTAGATTATCACATATGCTTGTGCACTTGAAAAAAGAACATTTTTTTAATATAAAAATAGCAACAGAAATCCAAATTTAGGTCAATACAATACAATGAAATAATTAGGAGATACAGTTGTCCCTCCACATTCACAGATTTGGCATTCACAGATTTAAGTATTCACGGCTTGAAAATATTCTTAAAAAAATAATAATCCAAAAAGCAGACCTTGATTTTGCCATCTTATATAAGGGACACCATTTTGCTATGCCATTTTATATAATGGGACTTGAGTATTCATGGATTTGGGTATTCACGGGGGGTCCTGGAACCAAACCCCAGCGAGTGTGACAGGACAACTGTACATATATTCTGTCTGTGAGAAACCAAAAATACTGTGTGAGTCCAGACTTTCATGAACAGATTTCAACTTATGGTCTTCCCTTTCTTTTCTTGTTGCAGAAGTATTTATACTCACAAATAACTTATTATAGAGGTCTTGTTATTTTCCTGAATGCAACGTACTTTTGGTGGGGTGGGGTGAAGCTATTGCTGAAGATGCAAAACTTTGCAGAACCAGTTGATCAAGAAGTACTGGCTAGTCATAGGCAGACCACTGTGTGACAGCCTGAGTTCAGGAGCTATTAATATCAAGTTGCCGATGTTATAACGTGTGCCTCTCTCATCAGGGATGACTTGGCTGATGGTCCAATATTTAGCAGGCGTCTTTCACGTCCTCGAAGTGTTGAGCGATATCCCTCTCATGAGGAAAATCCTAGTCCTTTTAGTATGAGACATGATGAGGACTATCGCAGTAGAAATGTTTTTGTCCACCAGCCAGACTATGGCATGAACTATGACCACCTACAGGATCAACCAAGAGAAACTGTTCGAGATGGTGAACCACTTAGAAAGTCTTTATATTCATCAGAAGATAGGGGACGAGAGCCAAAGCGCCCTCGATATGACAGACTGCTTGATGCGAACATGGAGCCTCAAGGTTTCTTGCCAGGAATACGAAACTACCGTAAACGGAGTTTTAGTAGAAGCCCAAGCCCAACATACCTAGACAAGGATTTCCGTGAACTTGAAAGTGCTAGGAGAAGAAAGGAAAAGGAAGAGCTGAGTAGAAATTTGAGTCAAGAACTGCCTGGCAATGGCTACACAATGCCTAGCTCAACTAACCCTGTACAGTCTTCTGAACCGCGATACCTTTCTAGACCTGATGATGCACCAGCAATGCCCAAAAAATCTATCTTAAAGAAACGTGTGGAGGAGCCTTCTGTGCAGGTTTGAGGTGTTTTCTTCCCACTCTTGCTAAGATGCTGGTTATACTCTGCTGCTTTTAAAAAAAGAATTAATCTGAATATTTAATTGCATCTCTCTTAATCTCTGAAATAAATTTCCTTAGAACACTCTCTAAATTATCCTCACTGTTGTGAAGTTGATTTAGTATGAATCACTTATGGAACTGATAATTATGAATAATCAGCATTGTGTATCCTGTTGGCTCACTCAGAAGGAGGACAATTTACTTGTTTTAAACTTCCAAGATTCTATCTTTTTTAAAAAAAATAGTGGCACAGTTTTCCCAGAAAAACCCCAGGTTTAGCAATACAGAATGGACGAACATTTACAAAAAAAGAGATATACAGGTAGTATTTTACAATTAACACAAATTTAGTTCCATTTATTCTACTACATACAGGTTTGAAAACTCTTATGTCACAGAAGTTACAGGGTGCTAATAAAGTTGAATGCTTACATAAGAATATTCTAGTATAAAACATTGTGCTCAAATCTCCAAAGGGACCTCCTTGAATCTTTCACAAAGTTTAGAACCACTGAGCTGCTGCTTTGTTATTCCTTTGGCAAGAGTTTTATTCTTTGTCCTTTTGTTGCTGTGTGATCCTGACTTGGAGCAGACAAAGTGCAGGCTCCAACTGTTGTTGGTCTGCAGTTCTCATCAGCCCTATCCAGTATAGTCAGTGGGGGGAAATGCTGGGAGTTGGAGCCCAATAATGTCTGGATGGCTTCACTTTTTCTACCCTATTCTTGTTAATCAGGCATCACTAAAAGACCATGATGGTACTGCACATTTAGTGACAAGCTAACATGGGAATGTCACTGAATCTAAAATGAAAAGATGAGTACACATTGGGTTGCCAGGTTCGTTGCTTATTAGCACAACTAGCATAGTGTGATGAAGTGAAGTATCCAACTGAACCCTTCAGTTTTGGAGGCATGTTCTTCCTTTTGCTCATAACCACTTTTGCAGCATCCTTTGAAATTTTGTTAAAACAGAGAAGTAATTTGTGGCTAGTGAAAGTTCAGCTCAACCTTAATTATAAAATGTCTACTGTATGCCAAAGTAACAGCTTAATATTTTGGAACTCCTTTTCTCTTTTTATAGTTTTCTCTTAATGTTTTTAAACTGTTAGCTGTAATCCCTTTATAGAAAAATGTTTTCAATTAGAATATTGATTAATCTTGTTACAGAATGAAGTTACAAATGATTATTCTTTTTTTTTCTTGTAGCCTGAAGTCTTTCCTAGCAGTTCTGTCAAAGAGCCCCCACTTCTTTCAAATCCTCCTTCTTTGTCCCAGCCTAGCAGCTTTCCTGCATTTTCGCTGGAGGTGGAGAATTTCCTTAAACGGTTCAACAAAAATGCAGTTGCAGAGTTGGCTGCCAATAAGGAGTCTCAAAGATCTTTGCATGATTGGAAACCATACTCTGATCAACAGCAAAATGCTTCTCCTTTTGAACAGAACTCTGGGAGTTTTTTAACACAGGCAGACCATCGTGAGTCAGCATTTGAGCCTGCTGACCATCAGGCTGACTTCTTGCTTCCTCATGAAAGAGCCAGCCAGGATGGGAGTGGCTTCTCACGCATTTTGGGCATGATGGCAGATTCTACCAGTACTCAAGAAAAGAGAAGGCGCAGCTTCCCTGATGACATTGAGGATGAGGAGAAATTTCTTTATGGTGATGATGATGATGATGATGACTCCAAGGTTAACTCCCCCTGTACTCAAAAGCCAACACTGATCGATGGGAAAGAACCTGTACGGCAGAAAATAAGTTCTCCACCTCCCCCGAGTCCACCTGTAAAACCAGACACTTCAGAAGACTCTCGGCCAGAATATGAGAAGATCCATGACCTGCTCAGAACTATTGGTCTTGATATTGGAGTGGCTGAAATTGGTAAGCTTGCTGCCCGCACTCAGGAACGACTCCATGGGAAAAAACCGTCTCGTTCTCCTGATCGCCATTCAGTAGCTTCTCATAAACCAGAAGTTCGGGAAAGGCGCCGCAGTAGAAGCAATACTCATTCTCCAGAGTCAAGTCGGAAGCGTTCCCTCTCGCCTTCTGGTTCCTTCCCACCATCTAAAGATACGTCCTCAGTTTCAGTATCTGATCACAATAAAGATAAAGGACAAAGTAGTTCTGCTGGCATGTTGGAGCCGTCTGCTCCTCCAGTACCTATAATCCCATCAGCTCCACCCTCTCTTCCTAATTTGTCGCCTCCTACCTCTGTTTCCCAGTATAGTGTTTCACGTTTTCCACCATTCACTGCAACTCAGTTACCTCAAAATTATCCACCTCCCACAATGCCCCCTCCTGGCTATGATGCATACAGACACTATATGGCATATGCAGCTTCTGGCTGGCCCATGTATGCTCAGCAGGCTGACCCTCCACTTTCAGATGTACATGGGCTTGTCACGCTGACAGTACCACCAAATCCTACACGACCCAACCTTAGGGTTATTGAGACAGTTTCCACAGAGAAAGGGACTCCTGATGTCAAGAGAGATGAGTCTGTGCTTGTCCAAATCCCTACTGCCACTTCTTACTCCAAAATGCTCCCTCAGTACTCTCAGCCTTCTTTTGAAACTGTCAAGGAAAGAATAGCTGATGAAAGAAATCGGGCTTCTCAGAAGCAAAAGGTGAGTATTTATTAAATTTGTTTGGAGGAATATTTGCTTAAGACACACAGTCTAAACATATAAATATGCTGAATATCTGTCTTTGTTTTTCAGTCTTACCATCTTGTACGTATATATCCAACCCATATTCTATGATACATTCAAAATGCAAAACAGTCATGATTCAGAATTATCTCCATTTATTTAGAAAGTAGCCATTTTACAAGAATTCAGATCAGTTCTACTTTTTTGAGAAAAGTTGTATCTTGTATTTTACATTACATTTTTTTTTTTACTATCATGTTCCCCTAATATCTTAGGGTATTTATCTGTTACAGTAGGACCCCTGTATCCATGGGGGATTGGTTCTAGGCCCCACTGCAGATAGTGAATTCCACGGATAATAGCGAATGTCCTCGAGAAGGGAGAAAGGAGGTGAGCTCACCTTCTCCTTCCCTCCCTTGCCTGCCAGTTCCACCGCACCAGAACCCTCTTCCCGCCCTGTCAGAAATCAACCAACCCCGGAGAAGAGAGGGGGGGAGGCAAACTCGACCTCTCTCTCCTTCATCTGCCAGCTCCGCCATGCTGGAATGCCCCTCCCTCGCCTGCCAGCTCTGCCATGCTGGAACCCTCCTCCCACCCGCCTGCCAACCCCATCGGAACCCACCCCCCCACCCCAGAAAAGGGAGGGGGAGGTGAGCTCGACCCCTCCCTCACCCACCTGCCATGCCAGAACCCACCCACCGGCCACGCTGGAACCTACCCCCCCACACACACCATAAAGAAGGAGGGAGGCAAGGTTGACTGACCCCTCCCTACCACATCGGAACCCACCCCGGAGAAGGGAGGGAGAAGCGAGCTCGATCCTTCCCTTGCCCGCTGCACCGGAACCCACATACCCCCTGCGAGCTGACCTCCTCCCTCCCTCACACCCACCCCACATTAGCCATTTGCAGATAATTGAATCCGTGGATGGCAAATCAACGGGTGCGGGGGTGCTACTGTATTCAGTGATGCTATGGCAATAAATGCATTAGATCTGCTTAAGTAGCTTTTAAAGTCTCTTTAAGCATCACTCTAGTATTTTCAAGTTTTTTCCCCAAAACTGAAACCACTGTGTCTTGTGTAGTATGCTGAATTAGCAAGCTTATAGTAAAATTCTAGTCTGTACTTCTGTTACATATTCTCTTGTATCTTTTTGTGGGTGTGATGTCTTGATTTGGAAGTGAGGATAAACAATTTATAAATAATAAAAGACATAATTTACCAGGAAACAACAAAATATTTCCAAATTTAATCATGCTTAAGATGGCCGTTATAATGATCATAGTCCCACACATTTACATGTTCTTAGACATTCTGTTTTGGCTTGTAGCATTCTTCCCTCCCTCCCTCCCTTCCTTTCTTCCTCCCCTCCTCCTCTCAGTTTCAGAAAGTTCTCCATAGGTTATAAGATTTACCAGTGGAAGATCATGTAATGTTAGAGGATTTGGTTATGATGCTTTCATTTAGACTGAAAAATAAACACAGATACAGCATATACGAAATTAGCTGTTTTCTTTAATAACAGCTAAATTCACATCCATCAATTAAAGCTAGAAATTTAAAATGATCTTTGGAATTTCTTGGATTCAAGAAGATGCGTTGGGAGTCACTATGGTGGTCCTTGCAGAGTTGCTTTGGCTGTGTTTAGTGAAAAGGTGCATTCTTAATGCTTCTATTTCTCTCATAACTTTTCCAGGTAATGGAGGAAAGAGAAAAGTTGAAGGCTGAACAAGAAGCACGACAAAAGAAGCTGCAGTATCTGAAGACTGAGTTAAATAGACTCTCAAAACAGCAAGGTAGTGCTTTTAGTTGTTTTATATTTCACAAACACCCTCCCCTGGATACATTTTAGTTATGATACTTGGTATTCTGTAGTTTACTCAAGAAAGGGGGAATTCTTTTTGCCTCTTTTCTTTTCCATGTATCTCAGGATATTATTGAAAACAGGAAAGCAAATAGGATCTATACAGTATCACTGTAGGCAGCTCATTGCCAGGTCTGTGTTGGGTAGCATACACAGAGCTTCTAGTGTTTGGTCTGAACTATGGTATCTCATATTTTATATGTGTTAACATTATGCTCTTGTGCTTCCTACTCCATCATGTACACTGGTAAAGGGGAGATGCTGCGGAAGAAACGTAGGGAGAAGGATGGACACAAAGACCCCTTGCTAGTGGAAGTGAACAGACTACAGGAAAACATCATGAAGGAGATTGCTCAACTGAAGATGAGTGCTGATGCTGCAGAGAAAAAACAATCTGAGCTTGACAAGGTAGCTCAGATCTTGGGGATTAATATTTCTGAGAAATCCCGGAAGCTATCTGCAGAAAATAAAGACCCCTCAGAAAAAAACCAGTCAGAAAATGCAAAAATTCAGGAGAGACCTTCTGGCTCTATTAAGGTAAAATTTTAGGTGCTGACGCTAACATATGTACTCACTTGAGGAAAAAAAGATAGTGTTAATAGGCATTTATCACCCCCATCTTATAAATTAACTACAAAGCTTACTAAGGTACCTCTGGTGCTTCACATCAGTAATGCAGGTATATATGAGGACCTTTGCTTTTGAAAGGAGTTCTCTGCATTTTAAGTACTGGCTGGTCTTAGAATCAGCTGTTTGCATTCTAAGCAGTAGAAGAAATTCAGAACATATGTAGATCAGATGTTAAGCAGTTTATAAATTACTAGGAATACCAAATGTAGAATTTTATGTAGAGATTGTATTTTTTAATTTCAAAGTTAATTTTATATGGTCCATCTTTGGAAAACATGCACAAATTGAGTAATAGAAGTTACTGAAAGCTGGATTCTCGTAATGTAACTTTGAATTTTTCTCCCCTCCAGCTACATGAGAAAAATGCATAAAATGAAGAAATCTATGTAATATTGAAGCACAAAATATGATACTTTCCAGTCACAGTTCTGGTTTTCCTATATCTTAAACAACACTGTGTTTTCCTTTTGACTGAGAATTCTTTGAAGTACATACATGCCAGTATCAGAATCTTTATATGCACCTTGAAAGGAATTATTTCCTTTTGAAGTTTCTTTGAAGTTCTTAATTGTTAAAAAAATGAAGGGAAGGAGCTATTGTATTTTTTATTTAACGCAAAGGTTCTGATAATTAGTGTAGAATAAAATAAATTGCTTCTTATTTCTTCTTAATGATCCCTACCACAGCTTGGAATGTTACTTTTGAAAGAGAAACACATTGCTTGTTGGCCATTAAAAAATTATATATGACATGATAGTTTCAGTTACTTAAAATGGCAAACAGTTCCTTAGGAGGAATGCTTTAGAAGTAACAAATAAAGATGACTCACTGAACCCCAAATATTATGATGTTACCAGTAATTTTGTTATTTTTGGAAAATATTGTTGCCTCATTACCCCACAAGGAGGGGAGGCAACTTCCCCAGGTCTGGAGGGCTGTATACACACCCTGCTGGGCTTGGGACAATCATACTTTCCTCAGCCCTGTCACTTAAAGGAACATGTTTCTGAGAAAGTCCACTTGCACCTTCTGGGACGGGGTGGCAGTTTCACCAGGTTTTTGTACCTCCCTGTTTGATTTAGACCCAGGATGGATCTTTTTTTCCAAACCCATTAGTTTTTGGTTTGGGGGAAAAAGCAAACCCTGGCCTTTTCCTATAACAAAATAATTCATTTGTGGAAAAGAGCACTGGAGCTCTTGCCCTCTCTTGCCCAAAAGTAACTTGTTACAGGTAACATCATTAATTTCTGCTCTGATCCTAACTGTGTAGTGGAAGAATCTACAAACACGGCAGGGAGGGCATAAGGCTACAGTGAAGTAGATTTGAGTCTGGCTTGCATTTCATACTTGAAGTAACAGAACTGTCAGCATGATCACATCAAGATGGGTGTTTTCTCTGGAATGTCTCTCTGGCTTTTCTTCGCAAACGAAGATTCAGGAAGGACTCATCCCACGCTTTCTGCAAGCACGCTTGATGACTGAAAAGGCCAGTCCGAGATAAACATGTCCAGTTGCAGAAAGCACAGCAGAGGGTCTCCTTCGGTGATGTTTCCGTAGCACCTCTGAAATGGGCTATTGCAGAGGCAGGCAATGTAGTGTTCTCCATATATTTTGATTGCAATTCAAATCATTGGGATGACTGGCTGTGCCACTGGGGCAGATGTAAGTTATAGCTGGAAACATCTGGGTTGCTCATCTGTGGTCTGTTGAGAGAGGAATATTTCCTAGTAGTTCTGAAAATGGGGATTCAGAGATCATGTGAGTAGAAACCTCTTCATGAGACACGCCTGAGGAAGAGGACAGGTGCTATTCCTTCTTTCCTTCCTCATATTTTGTTTTGGACCCTTCATAAAAATGTGAGGTGGTGCTGCAGGTTGCTTAAGAATCAGTTAAAATCAACACTGTTCTCTTTCATTTTTTTCAAACAGAAGTACCTTGTTCATTTGTGGAAAGGCAGCTGGATTATAAATAAATAAACCATTGCGAGCCATTTCATATACATTACGGATAACTAAAGACTACTCACTTGTTAAGGTTCACATTCATTACTCATAGGAGTAAGCAGACTAATGGAGGAGGGGGGGAAATGTCATAGCATTCTTTAAGATTCTCAAGAAAGGGAATCAGGATGCATACAACACAGATAAGATCTTTGTCAAACAGGGATTTTCTTTCCTTGTTGTCCCCAAACACTATTGACAGAAAGCCTTACTCTGTATATTGATTGACATACAGGAGTCCTACATTGATCGCCTTATCCCTGACCCACTCCTTTGCATTGAGAGATACTGAGAAACAGTTCATTGTCCCTGTTTGCTTCTCTGTCAAAAGGCCTGCTTGTATACAGAAAACTATCATCTGAAAGGATATAATTTGCTTCAGGATGTGTGTACCTCATATATTGTGCTTTTATGGATTAAAAAATACAAACAGCATGACATAGCTGATCCAGTTTTCATATTTATAGGTGTACACTATAAAGTTCTGGCACATCTAATTACAGGTCACCCCCATATCCGCAGTATTGGTAACTATGGTTTCATTTAACCACGGCCTGGAGGTGGGAGGGAGGTCTCTCTAGACATCTGGAGGGTCTCTCTAGGCATTTTCTAGCTCCTCCAGTGCAATTCCATGGCAGTTCACTATTATCTGTGGTTTCACTTATAACCAGTAAGTCTTGGAACATATTCCCCATGGATACAAAGGATGACCTGTACAGCTCTTTAGTACCCATTTCTTCTACTGCTTACTTTCTTTTTAAACAGCTTGTAAACTAAAGGACCTTTTTTTCTTTTGCAAAGGCAAAAGAAATGTAATTTAAAAGAGTTAGTATGTGTGTGTGGACTTTTTCAAAGACTTAAAGAATTTGCAAACAAACAATGAGTTGGGGGATCCATCTGAAGCATCGTTTATGTCAGAAATAATTAAGTAGTGGATTCTGTTTGCTCCATCTGTTCTTAAATTTACTTTGGTGGTTGTCCATAGTATGGCAGAGGGTAGAGCCTTTTAGATATTCCTTGTAGCTTGACTGGAATGAATTTATTCATATACATATCTATCTATACACACACCTCACCATGTACTCCATGCAATGTATATTTAATTCCTTGATTACTACTTACCTGCCATCCAGCCAGTATACCTAAGTCTCGTTGGAAGCTCTTTCCTGTTGACTGAACATCATCTGAGTCGGCAATGCCAGCTCACTGAAACGGTGGAAATATCCTGGGGATAGACAAACAGGTGATACATAGTTACATATATATTTTGTGTGGTCTGCACTAAAGGCTGGTTCTGAGGCACCGACTGTAATTCTACAGCTAAGAAAAATTTCCTTTCGTCCAATTTAGGAATCAAAAGCTCCTAATGACAAGCCCAAGGCTAAATGCCCCAAACCTACAGACACCTCTTTGCAGCCATCAAAACAGCATCTCCAGGGGACCAGTATTTATGACTATTATGACACGGGGAATCATTGGTGTAAGGATTGCAACACCATCTGTGGGACCATGTTTGATTACTTCACACATATGCATAATAAGAAACATAGGCAGGTATGTGTTCAAACTTATTTTTCATTCAGGAATTTTCATTTGCATTGTAAGATGTAAAATACCGTTTTTGGCGACAGCAAGCTCCATACAGATCAAGTTTCTTTTTTCAGAACACAGTTGTAAAGTTTTGATTTTATTAGTCTGGGTTATTGTAAGTTAGATATGTAGATCCAATTGTTAATAGGAGCATTTTATAATCATTCTTATTTTTAAATACTTAGCCATATAGCAAAATCCCAATCTAATTTTGTGATGCGCAAAATTACTGGTCGTTTAATCATAGGACACACAAGCCCTTTGGGAATCAATGTTCATTCCTAACCTTTTTTGTATGGTTGAAACAAACTCCTGATTGTCTGATGTCTGAGGTCAGCTCTTTGAATCACAGCTTCATTTTGACTTGATTGGCAATGTGTGAGATAATAAAGTACATGTTGACTTGACAGGATTGTTAAAAACTTTGCAAAAACTTTTTTTGTAGTTAAGTGAGAAAAGGAGAAAATGAATGAAATTCTTATATGTAAGCTTCTTATATTCTGATTTCTGAGTTTTTTTGCTTATCCTAAATTTTGACTAAAGCAAACCTTTTAAAACATATCATTGTAAGTGCTTCTGTCACTCTGCAAATAGACCCTGGATCCATACAACAGACCTTGGGCTTCAAAGACTGAAAATGAAACAAAGCAGGAAGTCACAAAACACATTGATAAAATACCTGTTCCTGCCAAAGGTATGTTGATGTTTTTTTGTAACCTTCAGCTGCTCAAAGCATAGTATGGTTAATTGTGATGATAAGTTTTGTATAATAACTATGTGAAATCGTTATCTTTTCATCTATGTCAAAGTGCATTTCAGCCATTTATTTTGTGTGAGTTATCAGAGGATTGAAAGCAGTAATTCCTATTTGCAATATGAATAATGTTGTAGTAATAGTGTCGTAAGGAATGTTGAACAAGAGTATCCCATATTTGCAGTCTTCAGGCCAGCTTTTTTCAGTCTCAAGAGTCACCAGTGGAATCCATAGCTAAATAGTTCATTTCACTTATACTATTTTTGTTGTGATTGTTTTTGCTAGAACTTGCAGAATCTCTTGTAATACATTTCTGTGACCCATTCTTTGGGATGGGGGGCATTTTAGGTTCTGAATTTCTAATGCCAGTCACTGGATATTACTGCCAGCTCTGCCATGAATTTTTTGGAGACCAGATATCAGCTGAACAACATGTGAAAAGTCATCCACATAATGAGAAGTATAAGGTGAGTATCTAGAGTTGTTGTTTGCTGTCAGATCAACTTCAATTTATGGCAGCCCTATGAATGAGAGACCTCCAAGAGCCCATCATCAAAAGTCCTACTGGAATCTTGCAAACTCAGGGCTGTGGCTTCCTTGGTAGTATCATTCCATTTGTAATTTGATCTTCCTCTTTTCCTGCTGCCTTCCTCTTTCTCAGCATTACTGTCTTTTCCAGTGAGTCATGTCTTCTCATGATATGTCCAGGGTATGATAGCCTCAGTTTAGTCACTTTGGCTTCTAGCAAAGGTCAGTCTTGATTTGCCCTTAGATCCTTTTATTTGTCTTTTTCACAGTCTCCATAAAACTCTTTTTTCTGGCACCACATTTCAAATGAGTTGATTCTCTTGTCAACTGTCCATCTTCCCCAACATGATATAAAAATCAGAAATACTGTAGTATGGCTGATTCAGACTTTAGTATTTAATGATACATCATTGCATTTGATAACCTCATCTATTTCCTTCATAGCTGCCTTTCCAACTCTTTGTCTTCTCCTGATTTTTGATTACAGTCTCTTTTCTGATGAGCGGCCAAGCTAGAGTATTCATAGTGAATAATTCCTAGGATGCATACCGTACCCTCTGAAAGTTTATTTTAGTTTCTTGATCTTAGCTTCATCAGTAGTAGGGAAGAGGTCCTAGCTCAGTTGTAAAGTGCATGCTTTATATCTTTGTTACTTTCAGGTAAGTCTGGGGAAGAATAATTTCTCATATACTTGTGTGAGACTTTTTATATTACTGAATTTTCATTACTAACATTTATTATGCTAAGATTTTTATAATCTCAGTTTACACGAAATGACACTTCTCAACTATTACTTGATTTAGAAGGTGTACAGAACATTTAAAATATTTTTTTTGTGTGTGTTGAGATTCTGAAACTCAACGGGCTATGAAAATGCACTGCACCATGTTTACCAGTGAGTGCAATTACTGGGGAAGGGGATAAGAAGGAGGAACTATTAAGTAAGGCAAGCCTGTTCCGCTAATGAAATTCTTTATTAAATATTAGTGCTGAGATTTTACCCCTCTTCCCACAGAAACATATTGATGAGAATCCACTCTATGAAGAAAGAAGGAACCTGGATCATCAAGCAGGATTGTCTGTGATTCAAGAAACAGAACACAGACTGAAACGGAAACAGTGTGAAAAGCAAAATGAGGAGAAAGAGGAAAAGACAATAAAAACAGCAAGGAAAGAGGAACCAAAGAGTACCAAAGAACTAGGAGATGGAGATAATGAATATGATGCTAATAAAAAGAAAGACATTCCTAGTGGCCAGAAATGTGGAATTAAACTAAGATTGAAGAAGGACGACAAAGAGGTTGAGAAGAAGGAAGGGAAAAAGGAGGACTCCTCACAGGAATCAAGACTACCATCTTTTGGAAAGTTCAGCTGGAGGAAGACTGAGAGAGATGAAAAAAATCAAGGTAAAGATGTGGCTCTCTCTAAGGAAGAAAGTGCAGAGGAATGCAAAGATAAAGAAAGTAAGTCCCAGTCTGGAAAACCAAATTCAAAGCCCATTGCAATTAAGTTGTCTGGAAAAACTGTTATCCCACACACTAGCCCCTGGACACCAGTTGTTTCAACTTCATCACAAGCAAAAATCAAACCTAATTTGCCAGTCCCCACAATGGTTCTTAGGAAGTCTGCAACTGCAACAGTAAGCAAGCCAGCTCCTTTAAATACTTTCCTGTCTATAAAATCTTCTGGAGCCACCACCAAGCCACTTCCTGTTGTTAAAGAAGGTAATATAGACATTTTTCTACCTCCAGATATTATTTCAAAAGCATTTGGGGGAGAAGTAGTTGTCTTGAAAGGGTCACAAGAGGATGCAAAGGCACCAGAACAAGCAGAGGAACCAGAGCAGGAAAGTGTGACTAAAGCCGTAGAACATGCAAAGACACTGGAACAAGCAAAGGCAAGTGCAGTAAAGGCACAGGAGCAGTTAGATGCTTTGGCAAAAGCACAAGCGAAGGCACGAGAACTTGCAACTATGGCAAAGGACCAAGAAGTTATAAGAATGGCAAAGATAAATGAGCAGTCTTTAATTTTTGAGAGACCACAACGACGTCCTCCTCTGCTGCCACTGCCGCCAGGACCACCTCTGGCACTAACACAACAACAACAACCTCTCGTATTCTATCCCCTTCCGCCCCTGCCACCACCAAAGCAGACAGCTCTCTTGGCAGATGATATGGCTCCTGGTGTGTCTGAAGATGATAAAAACATACTGGCAATGCCTATGTGTCCTCGCCCTTTACCACCTCCAGCATTTTTTAGAGACCATACTAAAAAAATAGAAAAAAAGAATACTTCTTTGGCTGCAGGTAATGCTCAAGACCTATATGACATCTTCTACAACAGCAGTGTGAGGAGTCCAGCTGACAGCAAGCTCGTAAATTCCTCTAGTTCAGATAAAGGGAAATTGCATTTTGTTGAGAAAGAAAAAAATACAGACCTGTTGGCAGATTCCAAACCAAGAAACAACTCTTTAGGACAACAGTCCATACATAATGTATGCGACTCTTCAAGTGTTAGCAAAATCCCCTTGGGTGAAGGGACATCAGAAACACAGAATGTAACAACAGAGAACATTTTGGCAGTCAGTGAAGAAAGCACTGAACTCAAAGCTAGTGTTGATGAAGAATCAGAGAAAATCTCCTTTTCAGATACACAGTCTACATTTGGGAATAGGGAAGCCTCAGAATTTAGCAGTCTCCCAACAAGTGACTCTGTTTCCTTTCAGAAGCAGATAGAAATGGGAATTCATGCTCAGATTGAATCTAGCAAAAAGTCACCAAAGCTTGAAAAAGAAGAATCAGTGACACAGTTGTCAGAAAGTAATACTCCTGTTTTGGAAAGTGATTGCAAGAAGCCATCAGAGCTTGCAAGACAAGTGTCTGAATCTTCTGATGATAACAAGTTGGCTGTGCAGTTGTCAGAAGAAGTCATTGCACCTTTAGAAGATACTACCATGAAGCCAATAAAATGTGAGACATCAGTAGTCATGCAGTTTTCAGAAAGCAGTGTTTCTCCTTTGAAAGGTGATAACAAGCCATCAGAGCTTGCAAGACAAGTGTCTGAATCTTCTGATGATAACAAGTTGGCTATGCAGTTGTCAGAGGAAATCATTGCACCTTTAGAAGATATTACCATGAAGCCAATAAAATGTGAGACATCAGTAGTCATGCAGTTTTCAGAAAGCAGTGTTTCTCCTTTGAATGGTGATAACAAGAAGCCATCAGAGCTTGCAAGACCAGTGTCTGAATCTTCTGATGATAACAAATTGGCTATGCAGTTGTCAGAGGAAATCATTGCACCTTTAGAAGATATTACCATGAAGCCAATAAAATGTGAGACATCAATAGTCATGCACTTTTCAGAAAGCAGTGTTTCTTCTTTGAAAGGTGATAATAAGAAGCAATCAGAACTTGAGACAGCTGGGTTTAAATGTTCTGATGACAACAAGTTAGCCATACAGTTCCTAGAAGGTATTGCTGCACCTGTGGAAAATATTAGCATGAAGCCATTGAAATGTGAGACTTCAGAAGTAGTCCCACACTTTCTGGAAAACAGTGCTCCTCCTTTGAAAGATAACAAGCCATTAGAGCTTGAGATAGCAGAATTTAAATGTTATGATGATAACAAGTTGACTATGCAGTTGTCAGAAGAAATCATTGCACCTTTAGAAGATATTACCATGAAGCCAATAAAATGTGAGACAGTAGTCATGCAGTTTTCAGAAAGCAGTGTTTCTCCTCTGAAAGGTGATAACAAGAAGCCATCAGAACTTGAGACAGCTAAGTTTAAATGTTCTGATGATAACAAGTTAGCCATACAATTGCTAGGAGACATTGCTGCACCTGTGGAAAATGTTAGTATGAAGCCATTGAAATGCGAGACTTCAGAAGTAGTCTCACACTTTCCGGAAAGCAATGCTCCTCCTTTGGAAGTTGATAACAAGAAGCCGTTAGAGCTTGAGATAGCAGGATTTAAATGTTATGATGATGACAAGTTAACCATACAGTTGTCAGAAGACACTTCATCTGTGGAAGATGTTAGCATGAGGCCACTAAAATGTGAGACATCAGAAATAGTAATGCAACTTTCAGAAAGTGCTGCTTCTTTGGAATGTGATAACAAGAAGCCATCAGAGCTTGAGACAGCAAAGTTTAAATGTCCTGATGATAACGAGTTGAGAATACAATTATTAGAATACACTGTTCCTCTATTAGAAGATGTTGAGAAGAAGCCATCAAAGCCCGAGACAGCAGAATTAACAGGGTTGTTGCCAGATAGCAATGCTGCTATTCTGGAAGAACTTCACAATCCAGTGGAACCTGAGACAACAGAATTTAAATCTGTAGATAAGTTTGCCTTGCCATTGTCAGAAGACAGGATTGCTCCTTTAGAAGATGTTATCCTAAATCCATCAGAGCTTGAGACTGAGGAATTTAATTCTGATGATAAAGAGTCAGCAGCGCAGTTGCCAGAAAAGGAGATTGATTTTAATAAGAATCATATGAGATATGTTAGCATAACAAATGGTAAAGACATTGACGGGAAACTACAAGACCAACAGATTGTGGGGAGTTGTGATGAATCCAAGTTAGAAAAGAATGAGTGTGATTTGGAAATGAAAGCATATATGACAAGTTCAGGTGAGAGAGATTTAGGAACAGGACATCCAGAATTACCAGAACATCATTTTGCACTGAGTCAGGGAGACAATTCACAGTTATTTGAACTGCAAGAGACTGAGAAAGAAGGATCTCTTACAACAGAAGATAAGCTAACTGCTGGAACCTCTGAAGTGATAGCTTCTACTTGGGTTTCAGATATGTGTATGCAGAATCAACTGGCATGGGGCCCTGTAGATTCATGTTCAAAAGTGAATGAGGAAGATCTTCAAACAGTAGTAACAGACCAGAGTTCTTCTAAAGAACCATTACTTAATCTAAAAGTAGACACTGTAGGATTTGATAAACTTGAGCCAGCAACAGCTAGGGATGAAATTCCTCAGACTTCTGAGATCCAGAGCTTAGATCCAGAATTTAAGCTTTTAAATAAAGGTGACCCAGACTCTTTCCATACTAGCAATGAACAAGAATTATCGGTTAGTTCTCAACCAAAGGATGGTAAGAAGTTTAATGTTGATGATGTTCCAGAATCCAGAGAGATACTAAATGAATGCCTTACTAATGTAACATTGATAAGCAAAACACTAGGGAAATGTGAAGAAATAAATCAGCAGCCATTAAGCTGTGATGGCAAGGATATCCAAAGAGAAGAAGCTTTGGGGAGTATTTCTTCTACAAATGATGTTGAACCTAGTTCCAATGTAGAATTAATGTTTATAAAAAACGGCACACATGAAATGTCAAGATCTGATATGGAATTAAATGACAATGAGGAGACAGGTATAGCAGAAACAGAAAGTGTTAGTTATCCCAGTGTTCATTCAGAAATGGTCCAAGAACCATTAAATACTCTTTCAACAGAAATCACTGTTAGGCATCTAGGAGAGGATGCCCTAACCTTCACAGACATTAACACTGGAGTTTTAAATACGCCAACAGCTGGTGACTTTGACTTGAATACCACTTACTCAGAACTTGGCTTTCATCAATCTACAACCCTTGCTCTGAATTTAAATATAGAAAATGAAAGAGAGACTCCAAAATCTGATGAACCTGATGAAATAAAGCCTACCGATCCTCCCAAACTGAAAACTGGTCTGGAATTAGAATCCATCAATTTCAGTCTGGGGGATATCGAAATGGAACGTGAACACTTGGATATTCTACCATCTGAAATTCTAAATGAGGATACTATAGATAACTCAAAGTTAGAAACGGTTGTACCCATTTCTTTGGGATCTTGCAAAACTAATGAGTTGGACATTAGCCAACAAGCAGTTGAATCAGAGATTATTGATTTTGTTGCATTAACCTCTGGAGAGGAAGAGGACAAGTTTTGTCCCTTGGTTTCTGATGTAACTGCCCCACATGTGGTGTCTTCTTCATCAGATGGTGACACTGCTGAACCAAGTACACCACTTGTTGAAATGCAGGACAGATCTCCAGATTCCAAAGTGTTGCAAGAAAATGTTGGCAAATGTGGTACTTCTGATATGCTGTCATTGAGTTGTGGTGGACAAAATGTGCAAAACCAAGTGCCCACACACATTGACACTCTCCTTCCGGATCTAAAAGTCTCTGTAGAAGTGGGGGGCTCGGGTGATAGTGAATTGTACAATGCCAAGAATGAAATACAGATATCTGGAGGGGAGCTAATCAAGACAGAGGAAGAAAATAGTGACATTCAATGTGCGGTTGACAGTAAGTCGACTTCAGAAGTTACTGAAAGTTCAACAGAGCACTTGGTAAGTTCAGACAAAATTGGCTCAAATGCTTGAGTAGCAAATAATTGAGATTTTGTAAAAATTCTGTTTTAAGTTTAATTCATTGGATATCTTTTAGCTTGCAGCAGACATTTGTTGTTTTTTTTAAATAGCCCCAAGAAGTAGATTCTGATGTACATACATTGTGTAAAATGTTTCCTTGTCAATCTTTGACCATTAATTTCCTATTTCCAGGCATTAAAAATGAATTTCACATTTATAATGTGTAATGTTTGGGCTGTGGTTGGTTTTTGTTTGTTTGTATGATTTGTTATTTTTACAGGGTGTTTTCTTTTTTGTGTTTTTTTTTTTTTTGACTTTTAATGGTTTTTGATTTATACAGCTTTTGTAAGTAACATTCCAAGTGCAACACTGACAAGCGCATGGACACATGTTCAGAACATGAGGAGAACGAAGGCTCATGGTGAAGGATTTAAGGAAGCAGTTTTCTTTGAAATTTTTATGCATGTTTTGTATTGAAAAATGTAAAATGCATGAAAAGTGTTCTGCATTTTTCATTATGCAGAAGATTGTTCTGCATTTTTTATTTGTCATTACATGTTGAATTGAACCTGTAACCAAGACTGTAAATGCCAAATTGTATAAAACCTTGTATGGAAAACATCTCACTGAGCAAAGAAGAAAAATCTACCAACTCTTTGGAGGAGATAACTATTTGGTAAGACTGTGGCCCTGCACCTGGACTCTGAATATTGAGGTCACTTACATGATTTGAAATCACATTTCCTTTCACTGTTTTGTGATACAGTAACTGTTTGTGTTGCATTGTTTAGCAGCTGCCCAATTCAGAAGGAACAGAAGACCTGAACTTTATTCTCAGGAGGGGATTCACTTCATATAACCAGACATTACAAACCTGAATGATTCCTCTGAGCTACAAAATACTGTTGTGTGAAGGTTTTCACTTACACAGCCAGTCAAGATATCCATTAAATATTGCATGGATTTGTCTAAAGGTTTTTATCTGTAAATCTAAAATAAATGACAATTATGATCTAAGACATGGACAGTTTTTTTGTTCTCTGTGTTTGTTTTAATAAGCACTTGGGTAATTCTCTAATTATTTAAGTAGAGCTAGAACTGGTGAAGTGTTTCTTTACTTGGCTTTATATATGAAGGTTCTAATACACTTCCTTTCCAAGCTACATTGGGAACATAATGAAACTTAGAATTATGCAACAGTAGAAGAAAAATGTTACTTTGCTATTTATCACAAGGGTGGGCAACCACCATAGTCCTTTTTTCTAGTTCAAGGACCTTCTAGGGGCCAGATTAATCCCTCTGTGTGTGTTTTTTAAAACATCCAATAAAACAGGGCACACTTGGATTTAGAGGAGAATTATGTCCTCTAGAGAGACAGTTCTTTTTTTAAACTTGAAATAAATCCAAAAAAGGGGTTTGTCAGGGGGGAAAAATCACCAGAGTGTTCCTGGTTGCCACAAAAACAGACCATATAATTCTCGCCCTCAATTTAGTGAGTTAATCATAGAGTAGAATGTATGCACTTTCGTATTAAATGAATTGGTGTGCTGAGAATATTTGGAAAATTTATGGTTTCTTTTCTATAGGACATTTTAAAGAACCCACTTAAAATAAAAGTGAATTGTTGCTTTGCCAGCAAGCATTGACTGTGACAGAGCAATTAACTATTATGCTATCATTTGCTTAAATTACAACTCTGCGCTTATACTGTAAGCTTCCAGATTCAAAGGTTTCCAGATTTAAATTTTGTCAGTTCTACTCTCTACATCCTGCCCCAGACAGCCAAATGTATTGGATGAAGACAAAGACAGCTATTTCTTACAGTGTGATTGAAGTTTCTTGACCCCCCCTCCCCACCCACTAATTCTAATAATGTCAGAAATGCATCAAACTAGGTATTGTTTGAAGGTTTTCTGACATTAATGCACCAAATCTAATAACAGAACTATTATGTAGATGTACTTTCAAGAAAAGATGAGAAATTTATCCCTTTTAAAAAATAATAATAAATGGTATTTATCTTTGCATGTTCTATGGAAGTTAATTAACTCATGGGACTCAACTTTGAGACAAAATAATCTTATTCCCCAGGCAAATTTCTCAGAGATAGCTAGAGGCCTGCATAGTTACGTGGAGGTAAGTTCAATTAAAATGCAGTACAGAACTGGGTATATATCTGTTTTAAATTGCGCTATTAACACAGGCATGCATCTCAGGTGCCTTTTTTTTCTGTCCCTGCTTACAGGTATGCATTTTTCTGTTACAAAGCTCCAGCTTTAGTTGGTGATGGAATTAAATTTTAATTTGTTGAGAATAAAGAAATAATAGAGGGCTTCAGTAAATACATGTTTAGTATTCCTTATCCAGAAATCCAAAATATTCCCAAAATCGTCCACATGGATGGTTGAGGTAGTGACAGCTTTGCTTTCTGATGGTTAATTGTACACAAACTTTGTTTCATGCACAAAATTATTAAAAATTCTGTGCATAAAATTACTTTCAGGCTATGTGTATAAGGTGTATATGTAACATAAGTGAATTTTGTATTTAGACCTGGGTCCCGTCTCCAAGATTATGTATATGCAAATATTCCAAAATGTGAAAAAAACTCTGAAATCCAAAACACTTGTAGTTCCAAGCATTTCCGAATAAGGGATACTCAACCTATAGTAGTTAGATGCAAGTAGGACTGTTTTTAGTATGGAAAGAATTTCATTTCTGTTTTGCACAACGACTTAAGTCCTTTCCAGGTGATTTTGTTCAAAACGGTTCAAAACAGGCAGCGGTTCTCAACTGTGGATTCTTGGATGATGTTGAGACTTCAAATTCCAGAAACCCAAGCTAGCATGGCCATGGTCACAGATTCTCACAGTTACAGGTCAAAACATTTGGAAGACCACAGGTTGTGAACCACTGTTCAAGGGGATCTTGCCTGTAAGTTGCTGGACTGATGTGACCCCCCCCCCCGTACCTGTGCCATTCTATCTGCCATCTGGAATATAACTGCTAGAAAACCTTTTGGTTAGTTCTCTTTGTTGCTGTTTGTGAATAACAGCACATGCATCCTGCTCTCTGCCAGTTTGGAAACGTTGCCATTAAACATTAAAAAAAAGGAACAAACAAGTTGTGTTTGCATCTCTCTTTCTCCTATATTATTCTGGTTAGATCACTCATCTGGCATTTTAAAAATAATAGACCCTGCAAAACACAATCAAGGCTATCCCTTCTGCTCACTGTGAACAAATTTAGCAAGGAAAAAAAAGTTCCTGATTGTACTTATTACAGTCTTGCTGAATCCATGAAGTTTTGTTTTGGCTACTTGAAAGGCTTATAAATTTCAGTGAGTGTATTCCAAGTATGATGAGGTCTGAATCAATCCCAATTTATGTCTTTAGCGCTTAACATGTTACAAGTTATGAACTGGAAGGAAATAATTTTGCTGTTCATGATTTAGTTGAAAAGTCAGCACTTGCACATCAGATAAATCAGTTGAATCAAAATAAAACTTGTTATTAGTAATAGGCAATATTAGAATAAACAATATGTCTCTTAAACCACAGCTTAAAGAATTAACTCACCATTCTAATTTTGATACGAAGGCAAGTAGCTTGGCATGGATGTGTGCATCTACTACTCAAGTATCTTTAGTCATCCAGGGATCAACCTAGGGGGACAAGTTAGCCTGTATGCTTAGAGTGGGAAGATGTGAATCCAGGGATGAGTGTAGGGGGAGCAGTTGATAAACCTGTTTTTCACAACAGAAAAAAAAAGCTGTTGCAAATCTATTATCATCATTATCATCTTTATTTCTATCCTGCTTTTCCCCCAACTTGGGACTCAGAGTGGCATACAATAAAAAGACATTGCTAAAATCAGCAAATACAAAAGTTAAAACACTAACAACTAAAAATGTTAAAAACAGCTAAAATTCTAAAAACACATGCATATATACACCCACATGTACACAACACTCAGATATACCTCCGCACTGCCATTAGCAAAGATCGGCAAAGGCCTGCCGAAAAAGAAGTTTTTACTTGGCTCCAGAAGAATGGCAGCGAGGGTGCCAATCTGACTCTTCTGGGCAAAGTGTTCCAGAGCCTGGGGGCAGCCAACAAAGAAGGCCCTCTCCCAAGTTCCCACCAGATGTATCTGTGAGGGTGGTGGGACAGAGAAAAGGGCCTCCCCAGCAGATTGAAGAACCTGGGCTGGTTCATGAGGGAGAATATGGTCCTTCAAATAACCTGGACCTGAGTCTTGTAGGGCTTTAAAGGTCATAACCAGCATTTTGAATTGTGCCCGGAAACAGACTGGTAGCCAGTGGAGCTGCTGTAAAAAGGGGGTTATATGATCCCTGTAGCCAGCTCCCGTTAGCAGTCTGGCTGTAGCTCTTTGGACCCATTGGAGTTTCTGAACACTCTTGAGAGGCAGCCCCACATAGAGCATGTTACAGTAATCCAGCTGGGATGTAACTAAGGCATGTGTCACCATGGCCAGATTTGACATCTCAAGAAATGGGTGAAGCTGGCACACAAGCTTTAACTATGCAAATGCACTCCTTGCCACCACTGAGACCTGGGCTTCCAGGCTCAAGAGTTTAATCTAGGAGTACCCCCAAATTGTGAACCTATTTCTTCAAGGGGAGTGTAACCCCATCCAGCACAGGCTGAATCCATATTCCCTGATCTGCCTTTTGAGTGACCAGGAGCACCTCTGTCTTGTCTGGATTTTCAATTTGTTCACTCTCACCCAGTCCATTACTGATGCCAGGCACCAGTTTAGGATTGAAACAGCTTCCTTGGCTTGTGGTGGAAAGGAGTAAGAGTTGGGTGTCCTCTGCATACTGTTAGCACCGAACCCCAAAACTCCAGATAATCTCTCCCAGCGATTTGATGTATATGTTAAACAGCATGGGGACAGAACTGGCCCCTGAGGAACCCCAAAGGCCAGTGGCCAAGGGGTTGAACAGGAGATCTTCTTCGTGGTCTCTGTGAATCTCTTTGAGAAAGAGAAAGCCAAGTCAAAACCAGTAAAATCTCAAAAACACCTAGCACACAGAAGTTCCTTAAGCTGCTAACGCGGCGGAAAGAAAGGAACTGAGGGGATTTTAGGCAGGAAGCCCTTATAAGGGACCGTTAGGATGGGCGGAGTTACCGCCAAAAATGTATCAAAGCACATTCTGCCTAGCGATTCTAGAAGTTTCCGAAGCTCTGCGCAGGCGCAGGAGTAACCCAACTGTGTGAATTCACAGAAGACCACTCGAAGATCTATGGTTACAGGTAAGCAACCTGTCCTTCCCCATCACCACCTTCTGGGTTCACCCCTCCAGAAAGGAATGGAGCCATTGTAAAACAGTACCCCCAACTCCCGTCCCAGCAAGGCAGCTCAGAAGGATACCCTAACCCCCTGCCCAGCTGCCTGCATAAGTCATCCACCAAGGCAACCAAAGCTGACTCAGTCCCATAATCAGGTCTGAAACCAGATTGAAATGGATCTGGACAATCTGTTTCATCCAGAAACCCCTGGAGCTGGGAGGCCACCAAATGCTCTAGAGCTTTGCCTAAAAATGGAATATTAGATACTGGGTGATAATTATCCAAAATGTTGGGATCCAGGGATGGCTTTTTTAGTGTTTGTTTTATAACTGCCTTCTTCGGGCAAACTAGAACTCTGCCCTGTTTTAACGAGGCATTAACCACTCCCACTACTGATTTAGCCAGACCTCTTCTGGCTTTTTTAATAAGCCAGGAACGGCAAGGCTCTAACACACATGTGGTGTCTCTCATTTCTCCAAGAATCCTGTCCACAACCTCGCGTTGCTCAAATTGAAAAGTATCCATTGTAGTTGGTCAAGCCGGGGCCAGAGTTACAGCCACTGGATCTGTATCAATCATCACAATCCTAGTCAGAACAGATCCAAGCAATTTTATCTGCAAAGTACCAGGCAAATTGTTCACAGCAAGCTTATGAGTGATCTAGATTTTCCTCTCTTGGGCCAGAATGTAAAAGGCCTGTGGCCACATGAAACATCCGCTGGGCGGCTCCCTGCAGACACAATAGAGGCAGAATATAATTTTGCCTTAGATGCCTGTATTGCTCTAGAGTAGGCCCTAAGATGAACTTTAGCCTGTGTTCGATTGGACGTGCTCTGAGTTCTCTGCCATCATCGCTCTAGTCACCTCACTTGTTTCATCACCACCAGCTCCCTGGAGAACCAGGGGGCTGGTTTTGCTCCACTCCGTGAGAGGGGGCTCTTGGGAGCGATCATGTCTACTGCCCTGGCCATTTCTCTATTCCAGAGGTTGGCCAGAACTTCAATAGGACTACCTGTCAAGGCAGCAGGAAACTCCCCAAGAGCCATCAGTAATCCATCTAGCTCCATAAGCTTCCTGGGGCAGACCATCATAATGGGACCCCCACCACTGCAGAGGTTTTGAGTCCCAGCAAGTCTAAACCCCACCAGGTAGTGATCTGTCCATGACAACGGAACTATAGATAGTTCCTCCACCCCCAGATCACATTCACCCCATCCATTGCAGAAAACAAGGTCCAGAGTGTGCCTAGCAGCATGAGGAGTGCCAGATAGCACTTGCGACAGACCCATGATTGCCATGGGAGACATGAAGATCTGAGCTGCTCCCAACAGGGCAGTCTCAGCATGGATATCTAAATTCCCCAGCACTACAAGCCAAGTAAGTTCCAACACCAACCCCAAGATCGCTCTGGCTAGCTCAGAAAGGGAGACTGTTGTTTAACAGGGTGGGCGGTACACCAACAGAATTCCTATTCTGTCCTGGCCACCCAGCTTCAGGTAAATGCACTCAAACCCAGAAAACTGGGATAGGGCACCTGGTTACAGAGATGGAATTTCGATAGACTACTGCAACTCCATCTCCCCACCCCCCAGGTCTTGCCTGCTGCTGAACAGAGAACCCTGGTGGACAAAGCTGAGGGAGGTTAACCCCCTCAGTTTCATCCAACCAGGTCTCTGATACATGCCAGGTCAGCATGCTCATTCAGGATCAAGTTGTGAATGGCAGCTGTCTTTCCATTTACTGACCTGGCACTTACCAGCAGCATTTTCTACCCAGGGGTGGTGTTGCCAAGATCATCTAGGTTATTTGAATTACGGGACATTCTAGGGGCAACCAGCACTCTACTCCTGCCCCACTGCTTAAAGTATAACTGTCTCCCCATTCCATATCTCCCTCTGCCCTGTACAACTGGGATGGTGGCCCCATCAGGTATGATATCACCCATGATTGATAGTACATTTACCCGTAATACAGGTATAGTGCCCAGTAACAGAATACAACCCTCCCCCTTCTTCCAGTAGTATAGCAACCCCTTTTCCTTGTATTCCCCCAGAGTGGCTCCAACAAAGAGGAGTGTCCCCTTCAGTTTTGGCCACTTTGGCAGTAGGCCCGCCACAGCTGGACTCCTTTTATCCACCAGCTCACACCACAGCTGGGGTAGGTGAGACTGGCTGGCAGAATATGCTGAGTCACAGCTGGTGCAGAGCCTGAGTGCAAGGAGGGACAATGGTGGCTCTCTCCCACCACCACCACAGTTCCTCAAGTAGAGTCCAGCCTCATGCTCGCAGCTCCAACAAGTAGCTAGATGGAAGAGTGTGCTTGCCTTTAGTTGAATGCTCCTGGGTAGGTCCTCTTGGGGCTTCTTCTCCTGGCAGGTGTGCAGATCTACTCCGTGATGTTCCCTTAGGGCTGCTCCATTTTTATCCTGCTCTGCCTAACAGAATAAGCCACTTAATCAAGTTTTTCTCCATTTATTCATCTTGATTGCCTAGAAAAGTTTGATCTACTTAATTTCTTTCTCTCAGGTTGCTGTTTGTAAAACACAATAGCAAGGCAATCTGTTGTGCATTCCAGGCCACTTTCTGTCCTGACTGCTATATTGCATTTCTCTAATTTGATATGTATGTAGTGGTGGTGGGGAAACAAAAGAATAGTTAGCATATCTGTTAGGAGTCAATCATATCTATGCATCAGATGTTGTTAGAATTTGTTTTAGAAAAGCCAGTAGAAAGCAGTTTGTATCAGGAGTCTCTGGAAGATGATAAGACAAAAAGAGAAGAAGACTATTGAATGCAAGATGTGATGCTGCACATTTTTACTGGTACTGCAGTACTATTATGCAATTGTACTGGTATGTTATATTAATATAATAATATTGTATATCATAATTATTATATCTGAGCATCTCAAGGCATCTGTCAATCTATAAAAGCCGATAAAATTTTAAGTTATAAATAAAATAATAAATGACATGTGTAAAAATAAAATAGAAACAATGCAAGCTACAAGAAAAATCAAACACTTGTTTTTCCTTGGAAGCTTGTTAAAATAAACATGCTTTCATCAGATTTCTTAAAGAGAAGAGCATAGGAGACAACTGGAGTCCTGTAATCAGAATGCCACCATCCAAAAAGCCCTGCCACATGTGGTAGATCCGTAGGCCACGTTATTCTGGGGCACCACAAACGGAGCCTCAGATTGCATCTGATTTGATCATTCACATTTTTTTCCCTGAGAATTCTTGCTCTTATGTGTAGTTCAGTTTCATTGCAGCAATTTTGATGTTTCCTAAGACTGTTAGAACTGGTGGGATCTATCTTAATCAAGGTTAGTATTGCTTTCTATAATTTATATGGCTTCTTTTATGGCTGAATTGGAAACTTCCAATCCATAGCTATCAGTTTTGCTATAGCTGAGTGTTGTGGATCAGCTGAATATTGTAAAAGAAACATAAGTAGTTGTTTCACAGTTAGGTATGTTGCCTGTTACAAGGATGTGATACCATAATTTAAGTGTGTTTATAATTTTGTAAAAAAACAAGTACATTAAAATTATCATACAATTATTCTGGTGTCTGAGTATCAATATTAACTAGAAGTGTGAATATATTAATTATAACACAGTTATGAAGAAGCTATAAATGTTGATTATGTCTCTAATCCTTATTCAGCAGATTTGAATGCATGCTTCAGAGGATCTTGTTCACCTAGTTCAGATTTTCTCCAAAGCATGGAAATTCAGACCACACATCAAATTCTGGTTCCATGCCAACTAAAAATATGGGTACATTGATAGACCCTTCTTGTACTTTAGCTTCTATTCCAATTAAACACTATAGCATAATCCCACAAGCCATCTCTCTTCAGTCATTCCTACAAGGTGTAGAAAAACTGAAATCAAACATTTTGGGAGAAAGGGGACATATAAATTAATTAAATAAATAAATATTTGACAGTGTCATTTACAAATGCAGATTTGTAGCATAGTTCTATGCACTATAGACCATTTTTACTACTGTAGTATATGTAAAAATTTCCTCCTATTGATTTTCCCTGGTTTTTTTCTGGGCTGTGAGACCGTGTTCTGGAATAGTTTCTTTCTGACGTTTTGCCTGCGTCTGTGGCTGGATACCACAGATGCAGGCGAAACATCAGAAAGAAACTATTCCAGAACATAGCCTCACAGCCCGGGAAAAAACCCAAGGAAAATCTATGGATGCCGGCCGTGAAAGCTTTCGACTTCACATTTTCCTCCTATTGTTTGCTCCACCTTTTTCTAGCTGTAAATGCTTTCCCTTCTCATTCTTCAGCAATACGTTCAGCAAGACCATTAAATATTGTGCTATCTCATTTGTAAACACCCCATTCTGGAAATTGTATCCACATTTCTTCCAATTTTGAAACATTTGTAATTGGCACTGAGCTTGAATGGTCCACAATATCAGAGGACCAATGTACACGAGGGGAAAATATCCCAAATACCTCATACTATTGGCATCTCGCAGCAGCAGCAGCGACATGTCCAAACAGTTTTTCTGGCCTTGGAAGACCCCATAAGCCTCACATTCCTGATGGCAGCAATGAGTGATTTACTCGCATTAGTTCTTCACTGCCTTTGGGTTTTTTTAAAAATAGTCCCAAGGTGCGATAGAGTGTGCTTTACTAAGAGTATGGTTAAAGTATAAGTCAAAATTGTATCCAAATACTGTATACCATTATGGGTATCAAATCAGGCATTTTATAAAAAGGAGAACCTGTATAAAGATAAATGGTTAACGTACAAGGAGATTCCGAAACAGAGTGGGGGAATTTATGTAATGAAAACGCAGGAAGAACTAAGAAATGAAAATATTCAATGGCATTGGTTTCTTTACAGGCAATTATTAGAAAAGTTTTTAAAAGAGATTAAAATAGAAGGGTTAGAATGGGACAAAACGGATTTTGATGAAATAGTATATGGCGAAAAGAAGAAAATGTTATCAAAAATATACAGAATAATTTTGAAACTTAATCTGGAGTAAGACATTATAAAGCCGAACATAATAAAATGGGCCCAGGACATCAGACATTAAATACAATTAGAATATTGGGAAAGATCATGGAACAAAAATATTTTATTTACCAGAAGCAACAATGTAAAAGAAAATTATTACAATTTTTAGGTGGTATTTATCACCAGAAAAAAATAGCCAAAATATATAAAAACTCAACACATGCTGTAAATGTGGAAAATCAACCGGCATATATTATCAAGTATGGTGGAGTCGTGTCAAAATAAAGAAATATTGGAAAAGAATACATAATGTCATTACAAAATTTTTAAACATTGACTTCCCCTGTGAACCAGAGATATAGCTATTGAATATGCTACAAAATATCAACAAACAAGATGAGAGAAAATATGGCAAAATTGTCTTATATAGCATATGATAACAGCAGCAAGAAAAAAAAATGGAAAAATCAAAATACCCCACTGATAGAAGAATGGATTTTAAAGCTGTGTGATATGTACAAGCTGGATAAAATGACAATCTTATTAGATGAAAACACAAAAATATTATGATGACTGGGAAACACTGCAAAACAGAAAATATTTATCCTTTTTTAGTCGCCTTAGAGAGCAATCGCTAAGGTGAAAATCCAACATGGCAGCAGCAGGCGATTGCCCTCCTAATAATAATAATAATAATAATAATAATAAAATGTATTTATACCCCACACCTCTGTTAAAACAATCGGGGCGGTTAAAACAATCCTAGCAGGCCCCACCCCCGCTCTCACCCAGCCAATCAGCTTTGTGCTTCCCTTCACGTTTTTTATTGTTCAGTAGTCCAAAAGAGCAAAAATGCACACCCGCTTCACAGTTTGTGAAAAAGTATGGGGAAATCTGCGAAGGCTTTTACCCCGTTTTTGCCGTTTTGGGCCCCCCTTCTTCTGAATAGTGTGGATTGGCGCTGGATCCTGTTTAGACTGGTAGGATTCCCAGCAAATTCCATGAGGGGTATTTTCACCATTTAGATGGGCCCAGAGACTGGGGTATACTTCCTGTCTTTACTTGGTGTGGAAGTTCAGATGGTAGAGGGACAGTTAATATGCCCATGTTTAGAACTGCATTTGCATTTCCTTGCCTTTGCAAGATTCACCTTTACAAACTTAAGTCTGGTTTAAACCACAAGGGTTTCCCTCCTTGGGGTGGAAACTAAGTACAAAAAGGGAACATCAACGAGCCCATGTTTTGAGTCAGCATGGTGTCTATGTGTGGTGATTTGTGGTTCAGTTTCCTTGATTTTGGCATCATAGTCCCAGCCATAACTTTGTCACTTTAAACTGAAGGATTTTTCTTCTGGTGGAGTTTTCCTCCTTTTTGAACCACAGGAAGATGACAGAGAAAAACCATAGCTACACTGTGGCTACAGTCATAACAATAGCAAACAATAAACAGACTGCCCATGCAAAACAGATCAATTTCTCCCAACCAGTTATAGTGGAATTTCTAAGGAAACAAATGGGAGAAGCGTTTGCTACTGCAGTTCAAACCTATCAAAGAATCAGATCCAGCATATACACAGTTTTAATACACAAATGACACTCACACAGAAGTTGGTGTGCTTCTCAAAGTTTTTCTGTTAGGAAACACATTCCAAGATTTAAAAAAAAATGTTCCCTCAAAAGTGAGTCCAACCCAATGAGGAGGTTTAGAAAACCACTATTTTCATGCCATTACTGCCTCTCTAAATTGTCCACTTAAAGGCACAAGCAGAGAGCTCAACAGATTTTCCTTGCTTTTTTTCCGGGCTGTGAGGCCGTGTTCTGGAATAGTTTCTTTCTGACGTTTCGCCTGCATCTGTGGCTGGCATCTTCAGAGAATGGTTGAGTAGGTGTGTGTGGAGTTTATATGCTGTGAACCCCTGTTGGGGAGAATATGTAAATTTGTGTAATTGAATGGTTAGTTTCTGGGGTACAGAAGAGACCCTCTCACAGCTGCAGGAGTTTACCCCATATAATAATAAATGATAAAATTTATTTTTACCCTGCACCTCTGTTAAAAACAATCGGGGCGGCTTACAACAGTTAAAATACAACAATACAGACTAAAATCCCTAAGCCCCAGCCACCCCACCCTCCCCCATAAAAAGATATTAAACTAGTATCAAATTAAAATTTGCCTAAACTTAAAATCACATAAATAAACAAATACAAAAATCGACAGCCAGAGAGTCAGAGTAAAGGACTAAAAGAGGCCAGGAGATGCAGCTCCTGGGGCCGGGATCTAATCAGGAAATGCCTGCCTATCATGCAGCTGTGGACAAGTTTACATAGGGACCACTAAATGCAGTGTGCAAACACGAATCAAGGAACATGAGAGACACTGCAGACTGGGCCAGCCAGAAAAATCAGCAGTAGCAGAACATGTGATAAACCAACCTGGACACAAAATGTTACTGAAAAACACAGACATTCTGGACCAGGCCAACAACTATCATGTCAGAATGCACAGAGAAGCTATTGAAATCCACAAACATCTGGACAACTTCAACAGGAAAGAAGAAACCTTAAAAGTAAACAAAATCTGGCTCCCAGTTTTGAAATACAATAGAATCAAAACTCAACACTTACAAAAGAATTCCACCCAGGGACATGGGGATTCCCAGTAGATAATGGCCCATCAACTAATCATTAGTCAAACAGACACTAATGAGCCTTGCATTTCTATACCCAGAAACTAACCATTCAATTACCCAAATTTACATATTCTCCCCAACAGCTGTTCACAGCATAAAAACTCCACACACACAACTACCCATCCATTCTCTGAAGATGCCAACCACAGATGCAGGCAAAACGTCAGAAAGAAACTATTCCAGAACACGGCCTCACAGCCTGGAAAAAAAACAAGGAAAATCTATGGATGCCAGGCATGAAAGCCTTCGACACAGAAAGCTCAATCATTCAAAAGGAGGTAGGATTGAGAGAAAATAATGGTAATAAATAAAGAGTGCCAAGAGAGCACAGCATTCAGTATTCTTTTCTGTAGGAAGAAAACCTACAGAAACCTATCACGAGTCATGCTGTGGGAACTGATCACCATTTATCCAAGTCTGCAATATAATTTTAAAAGGTTGTGATTTTTCTTTCATCTTTTCCTAAAACGTAGACCCTATAAACATTATTATGTCTCTCTTTTGAAGTTTTTAATTATTTGCTTTGAACCAATAATAAAGACATTTTCTATTTTTTCTGCTTTGAAAAGTAAAAGTTTACCAATAAATTATAAGAACACATTACCCCTGAACAATTATTTATTGTTAAAACAGGGCACCACCTGCTTATCATTAAATATTTGGTGTGCACATTGAGATAATCAAAGGAAGTTACCTCTTTGTTTATTTCTTCATTTTGTTCACACCAAGAGAAATTAACATTTTTGCTGACTTGATCGATGAGCAATATTAGGAAGATTCTATTGCAAATCACTCACCTCTTCCTTTGCTCATGAATAGTGCAATCAAGGAAATGTTAAGGTAATTCTTCCACATAAATGCAACATGTACTGTAGACTGCAATTCTATGTCCAGTTACCAAAGAGTAACTCCCAATTAACTCAATTAGATTCTCTTCTGATTAAATATGTAAAGAATGAGGTATCAGAATTAAAGGCATGTGTGGCCATAATTAACTTGCTAATGTAGTTAATTACAACTGAAATTGAAAACTCCTTCAAAATGTTTAAAAATCGCAAATCAAGGAGATAATCCATTTTTATATTTAAAATTGTGAGTTTTCTACTCATAAGATGTCAGTTGCACCATGCAAAGCTTCATTTGCTGTCATGACAACAGGATTTAGGGGAGAAAACCAGAACCCATATTCCTCATAGTTCAATTGCACTCTACCAGTGCGAAAGAGCACTCCTGTGGATCTTGATTCATTTGAAGTGTACCGTAAATTAGTATTGTTAAAATATCCCTGATACTTGGTTATTTGTTCTATATCCTGGTCCTAAGCATATTAAACCAATAGGTTTTCCGTGGGATTTTTTCCAGGCTGTGAGGCCGTGTTCTGGAAGAGTTTATTCCTGACGTTTCACCTGCATCTGTGGCTGGCATCTTCAGATAATGGTTGGGTAGGGGTGTGTGTGGGTTTATCTACTGTGAGTCCCTGTTGGAGAGGATATGTAAACTAATGTTTTTGGTTTGCAGCTCTCATAGTCCCTCATCCTTGGCTGCTGCTGCTGCTGGAACTTGTAGGCAGGTCTACCATGTTCATTTGAGTGTCTTGTTTTAAAAGTGCCTGATAATATATATGCATATATGGGGTGGGGGAGGGAGAGTACTTTGTATTTTAAACCTCACAAATTTAAAAATGCAGAGCTATCAAAAAGTGTTGAATCTTAGCAGAACTTTGTACAGAGTTCACTTTGAACTTTTCCCACTCCCATACTTTTTAAATTTTCTTTCTTTCTTTTTTTACAGGACACTGATTTTCAGTCAATTATTTTCTTAAACTTGTCTGACGTGGATCTGGGGACCAAGTGTATACAGTTGTCCCTTCACATTCGCGGGGGTTCGGTTCCCCAAACCCCCGGGAATGTGAAAATTCCGCAAATAACAACTGCCCTCCCCCTCCCCCGCCAACGTGACCACGGGGCCTCCGCAGGCCCCATAGTCGCTTTCCCCCGCCTCCCCCTCCCTCCCAAGGCCTTCACGGGGCCTCTGGAGACCCTCCCGATGCCCAGTGGATGCCTCCCCGTTCGTCCGTCCTCCCGCCCAGGGCCTTCGTGGGGCCTCCGGAGCGTCTCCAGAGGCCCCATGGAGACCTCCCCGGCCTTCCCCCCTCCCGCCCAGGGCCTTCGTGGGGCCTCCAGAGCGTCTCCGGAGGCCCCATGGAGACCTCCCCGGCCCTTCCCCCTCCAGAGGCCCCATGTTGCTGCTTTTGGGAGGGCGGGGCCCTCCCAAAACCCACGAATATTCAAAACTGCGAATGTTAAGTTCGCGAATGTGGAGGGGCAACTGTATTGGTCATTATAGTATTGCTTAATAAAAGGAAGTTAGAATGAAACTTATAAATGCACCTGCAGGCTATTTTGTTCTCTTTTCTTAGCACTTAGCAATCCCAGAAGTCTTCTTTAAATATAGTTTCCTTTATGCACTATCCACAATGCTGCAGCCTTATTTGAGACCTCACGCTGAACAAGTCTTAAAAAGAAATGATAACACAGAAAGAATCACAACCCGGAAACATCACCCAAGGAGACCTTCTGCTGTGCTTTCTGCAACCGGACTTTTTTTTATCTTGGATTGGCCTTTTTAGTCATCAGTGTGCTTGCAGAAAGCGCAGGATGAGTCCTTCCTGAATCTTCGTTTGTGAAGAAAAGCCAGAGAGAGAGTGTGTCTCCAATGAATAACTCTCATTATGACTTTTGTAATAATCCAGGACCTTAAACCAACTTCAAACTTTAATTCAGTGCAATTCCAGGAGTAGAGGTACCAAAACACTGTCCTGTCTAGTTGTATTGGATGAATTTTAATTCCACACAACCTGGCATGTTAACAGAGCTGAGTTTCCCCTGCCCCAGCATTAATCTAAGGGGTTGTCTATATAGTGAAAATACGCCTCACAGAATTTACTTGGAAAATGAGCTGTCTTAATGGGATCCCACATTGTCTCACCTTATCGTTTAGGAGGGCAGCCAAAAAGAGCAAAAAGTACATAAGAAAAGCATTTGCAGCTTTTCCCAACTTTTAAAAAGAGTCTTGTGTGGTATGTGCATTCTCGCTCATTAAGACAAACGATTCAACGTGTATCGCTTCCCCATACAAGAGATGAGTGTAGGCCTGGGTTACAGGACAAGCGCCCACTGCCACCATGTTGGGTTTTTGCCTTAGCAAGTGATCCCTAAGGCAATAAAACAGGGATTTGTGTTATCTTTTTTACTCTCTCTTTTTCTGGAAAGCTGAAATATTGCTTGTGCTCACCATAGAAATAGGCTTTAGAAAAAAGTTTGGCGGCAGCAGATTTAAAAAATGTAATCAGGTCTGCCATCTCAGCTACAGGCATGCAAAGTTTATGGGGGCTGTAAAACCATTAAGACAGGTTGCAGCTGCTGCTACTTGCTGTTACTGTGGAGCCATCCATTTCCACAAACCCTAAGTTATTTGAGTCACCACACTTTCTCAGCCTCAGAGGAAGGCAAAGGCAAATTCCCCTCTGAATAAAAGAAAACCCTATGACAGGTTTGCCTTAGAGTCACCATAAGTCTGAAATGACTTGAAGACACGATAATTGTGTAGTGTGAAAGGGCTCTAAATTCCATTCAGCTAGGCAGGTGTTTAATAGCCAGTGTGGTGTAGCGATTTGAGCCTTGGATTATGACTCTGGAAACCAGGGTTTGAATTCCTGCTCGGCCATGGGAACCTGCTGGGTGACCTTGGACAAGTCACACTCTCTCAGCCTCAGAGGAAGGCAAAGGCAAATCCCCTCTGAACAAATCTGCCAAGAAAAGTCAGAAACGACCCTGAAGGTACACAAGAACAAGGCAGGCACCGCCTTCTGTCTTCTTTCTCCGTTGCACATGCACAACCTGAAGTGGTACAATTCCAGGAATAGTTTATACCTCCGCATCTGTTTTAAAGGTGAAACAGTCTCCCTAGATCTTGTGCAAATTTTTATTCAGCAATGGTATTACAGCAGTAGTGCTGATATTGCTAACTGCTCTAATGGCTAATTTGGCCATCATGCTTCAGCAAGACACCACTCTGAGTACAGTTGTCCCTTCATACCTGATGCAACAGGTTTGGTTCCAGGAACCACGGTGGATACCAAAATCCGTAAATACTCTAGTCCCATTATATGCAATGGCATAGCAAAATGGTGTCCCCTAAAGAAGAAGGCAAAATCAAGGTTTGCTTTTTGGATTATTATTTTTTAAAGAATACTGTATTTTCAAGCCGCGAATACTTAAAACCGTGGATACAAAATCCGTGGATACGGAGGAACAACTACTTCGAAAAAATTCCATTTCGTATAGGAGAACCAACACTTCCCCATCCTCTGCAGCTCCGACAAAGGGCGGGTCGTATTTCAGGCAGCAGAGCAAGATGTGCGAAGGCATGCTGGGACTTGTAGTTTTCCCAAACGAAACGGCTGGACTAGTTTGTCCCTTACCCCGCCTCGTCAGCGCTTTCCCTTTTAGGCCCCGTGCTTTCCAACGTGGTTCCCCCGCAGATAGACTGAGAGGTTGGGAGGAGGAGGAGGAGGGAGGAAAGCGAGAAAGCCCTTCCAGGGCTCTCCAATGTTGTGCCTGACAGAAAATACATGCTTCGCGTTAAAGTATCCCCTCTCGCGCTAAAAAGAAAGGGACAGTCTTTGGAAATATACGCTCTCTTAAAAACGGGAGAAGCATCCTGCCGGCTGGAAATACAGAAAGGAGAAGGTTTTGAATCAGGCGCGATGAGGGCGACTCCCTCCCTTCAGGGCCAGGTGAGAGGTCTCGCGAAGGGGTCCTTCCCTCGCGTCTCGCCCTTCCCCCACCTCCTGACATGCCAACCCAGCAGTCGGCGGCGTAGCAGCTGCGCAGAAGGTAGGAGGCGGCGGTGGGGCGGAGGGGATTTTTGGGGGTGGTTGCTGAACGAGGTAGAGGCCCTCAAGCAGCTGAGGGGAGATGAAAGGGAAGGGTCGTCACGTACGCGGGGGAGGGGTTGTGTTGGGGAGCTGCTCCATGATTGCCTGGGTTGTGGGTCAGTAGAGGGAAGACCCTCTGAAACCCATGGGGTGGGTCGCCCTAAGCCGACTTGAGGGCACCAATACAGGCAGAGGGAAAGGGGGTGAGCCGGTTAGAAGTTTTTTTAATTGAAATACAGTTGTCCCTCCGTATCCACGGATTTAAGTATTCACGGCTTGAAAATATACTTTTTTAAAAAAATGAATAATTCCAAGAAGCAAACCTTGCTTTTGCCATCTTATATGAGGGACACCATTTTGCTATGCCATTGCATATAATGGGACTTGAGTATTCACGGATTTTGGTATCCACCGTGGTTCCTGGAACCAAACCCCAGTAAATATGAAGGGACAACTTGTAAGACCATTCTGCTGAAAAATACACCCGACCACAAAAGGCCGTAACAATAACACAAAAATTTAGTTTTCCTCTTTTCTTACTAATACAAAAATAAAACTATCTATCCTAACACTAATACATTTTTCCTCTTAATCTAAACACACTATAATCACTCTTTTTTTCCTTTTCCAATGAACATTATATCTACACCTTTATACTAAAATTAGAAGTTACACATTACAATTCTCTCTGGCTTTTTTCTTCGCAAACGAAGATTCAGGAAGGACTCATCCCGCGCTTTCTGCAAGTGCGCTGATGACTAAAAAGGCCAATCTGAGATAAACAAGTCTGGTTGCAAAAAGCACAGCAGAAGGTCTCCTTGGGTGATTTTTTTGGGTTGTGATTCTTTCTGCGTTGTCGTTTCTCTTCAAGACTTGTTCGTCGTGAGTTCTCAAATAAGGCTGCAGCATTGTGGATAGTACGTCTCCATGCCTCCCGATGTGAGGCCAGGGCGGACCACTGTTGGTGATCAATTTGGCCGAGCCTGAGATGTTGTTTCAGGGAGTCTTTGTATCGCTTTTTTGGAGCGCCCCTCTTACGTTGACCCGTGGCGAGTTCACCGTAGAGTAGTATTTTTGGGAGGCGATGGTCCTCCATCCTAGAAACGTGCCCTGCCCAGCGCAGCTGCATTCTCAATATCATAGCCTCAATGCTGGTGATCCCTGCTTGCTCAAGGACAGCAACATTCGTCACATAGTCAGTCCAGTGTATATTTAGGATTGTGCGTAGACAGCGCTGATGAAAGCGCTCGAGGAGTCGTAGGTGGTGGCGATAGGTGACCCATGTTTCAGATCCATAAAGGAGGATAGACAGTACGATGGCTCTATACACACTGATTTTTGTTATACATATTGGGAAAAGACAAAAAATTAATAGAAATTATAATACAAAAAGGTCTAATCCTAACGAGAGGGGAATGGGATTTGGGAGAGGGGGAAACCCATTCTAGCCCTCCTGTACCAAAGAGGATGGGAGGTTGTGGATTATAGACCGGGTTGAAGAAGGAACCACCTGGTTCTCTCAGGCCTTCTAACTAACCCAGTCTGGTTTTGATCATTCTAGATCCCAGCTTTTCTGTATTCTCCCCCCACCCCTTTGGGTTCATTCTGAAGCCCCAGCATGGAATTTGAGCTCATGGAGAATGATATTCTGGAGTCCCTTGAAGACCTAGGGTATGTATGAGTGGAAATATGCCCCAATGTTTATGATTACTCAGTTTTTAAAAAGCCTTTGTTCGTATTTTTATTTGTTTTGTCAGCCTTTGGCTTATGGTTTGTTTTTTGGGGTAGGGTGGAGACACCATATTTCAGTTATTGAATCACTGTTGGTTCATTGAAATGTTGGGGTGGAAGGGATCGTTTTGTTTTAGGAAATGGAAATATCTTCAGTCCATTCTTAGCAAGATGAGGTCCAGAATGTCTAAAAGTATTTTGGCCATGAAAAAGAATAACCAAACTGAATTAGTTCAGCATTTAAACAGCAGAGCAGTTGCCCATGGAGAACACAAGAATGACATGAGTACTGCAGCACCTTCTTTCTTAGCTAGTTCGTGAACCATTATTAGCCCAGTTCATCTGGTGCTTTCCTTAATCTCTACAGTTACAGAATATATTTGAAGAAAAAAGGGAAAATGTAATATTTTTTAAAAAAAGAAGAAACAAACACACACCCTTTTCGGTCTCCTCCCCTGAGATCCACCAGTAGATCTCAGTCCAGTGCTGAGCACTAAGGGAAGTGGGAAGGTTGACTACACATAACACTTTTATCTGTCAGTGATTATCTCGTATCATTCAGAAAAATTCACAATTTAAAATAGACTCTGTAAAGTAGTTGAGGTATGTGTGGCTTTCCCCCCCTTCATGCTTTGTTCTGTAATATTTGCTTTTATTCCTTTTAAATACATTCAGCATTATAAATAATTTGCTAAATAGTCATTTCCCAGAAACATTTAGCATAGACAAAGTGATGAGAAAGCATGCTTAACTGAATACAGTGGGATATACTACCAAGTAAACCTGCATTGGATTGGCTTATTACCTACATTTTAGGCATTGTAACAATGTTGGTGTAATATTACATTTCTGTGCCTTGGGGAGATTAGTTGTGTTGCTTCCTTTGTCATTTCTTTTTAAAGCCTGGTTATATGTGCATATCAGTGCAAGAGAGGAGGATTCACACAAAAATTACGAAAAACAGACAACTATCACAAAAGTGGCTCAACGTTACAGTGTGTTGAAGTAAGGGCAAAGAGAATTGTTCGTTCATGTTTGCTGTTCCTTAAAGAAATTGGCTAGGTTAACCATCCAGCACTGAGCAGCAAGGGCTAAATAGCTATTAAATTATTTTCTTAAGAAGTTTATAAAAACTGTCAGGATGGCATTGTTTTTGTAATCGTGTACAATAAATATTTAGTAGCTCTTTGTAAAAGTAGTTTAGCTGCAGAACTCACAGCTGGTACAGTGGGTAAGTATGAGTGATGTAAGAAATTTGTTTATCTAGGTCTGATGCGATATAGCTGGAATGTTGGGAAGAGGATAATTGTATAATAATTTTGAGGGAAAGCGTGGAGAGAAAGAAATGCACTTTCATTTAATCACAAACTTATTTTGCAAAGTTGTACTGTGATATTGAAATGACACTTCTCAAGATTTTTCTCAAGTTTATATAATTCCTTCAGTTCTCATTTTGATTCTGCTTCTGTGGGACAAGGTAGGTAGCTTGTGCCCGTACAGATGTTGTTGGACAGCAACTCCCAGTTATTACTCATCTTTGGCTGTGGTGACTAGGGCTGCTGGATGTTGCAGTCCAACAGCATCTGGAGGGCTGCATAACTTTCATCCCAATGGCAGGAAGAGAAAAGTCAATGATAAATTAGTAAGTATTTAAAAAACTAGCTGTAAAATTCAGCCTTGCTTGGGAGAATCATTAATATTTCTCCCAGTTCTCCATAACTGTTAATGATTGTTCAGTTTCAGCTGCTCTGAAGGGTTAATATATATCTCTTTTGGGGCTCAAATATTCCTCACATTGCTTATCAGTCTCAATTTCCCATGAGAGAGTACACTTCTCATCTACCTACTAAGCAGACTACTTGGTTTGAATGAAAAAACTATTAAGGCATCCCCCCAGGCCCCTCAAAGTATTTTTTATTTTTAAAATCTTAAAATTGAACTTTAAAAGTATGATTACACATAAAAGTGGCAGAGGAAAGTAAGAGAGAGAAAGGGATGTTGGTGAAAAGACATAAGATATGAACAAAAGCTAGGCACATACATTGATATAAGCTGCCCATATAGCCCAATATAGATTTTCTGTAAAATAAATGTTCATGTGTAGCTAAAGCAGTAATATCTTTGGACCATCAAACAACTGATGGTGAATGTTTAACTTTCCAATTTTGGAATATTCATATTTTTGCAACAGAAAAAGCACACAGAATTCAGCCATGTTAGCCCTTACCGGTAGTTAAATTGCACATTTCCAGGAAAGTCATTTAAAAGACCAAATGTATCTACAAATAGGAAAAAAATTACAAAATTAATACGTTGTAACGCATCCAACCAAAAAGCAATAATCACTGAATATGTCCACAGTATATGCTATAAGAAACATCAGCATTACCGGTACATTGCAAAATTTAGTTGAAGTGGACAGTTTCTTTCGAAAAAGACATATTGGTGTTCAGTATTCCTGAAAAATGAATTTGTGCTGAACCAAATGTCATTTGTCATCTAAAGAGGTTTTAGATTGGTGTTCAGTATTCCTGAAAAATGAATTTGTGCTGAACCAAATGTCATTTGTCATCTAAAGAGGTTTTAGATATTGATGCTAGGGCAGTTTTCTATTGATTAATTTGCACAGGACAGTCTAATTCTTTGTTCTACTCAACTCAACTTCATTAGCCCGGGTGGCTGAGGCACTCATTGTTGATGGTCTAAATATAGAGATGAAAAGGTATTGTAAATATTGCTGCAAACTCCTCTAGGGTGACTGATAAGTAGACTGCAATCTGGAAAAGGGCAGAAATTTTTGGTACAGGCAAGTCAATTGATCCAAAATACAAATCACACAATCAATTCATTTTTTTCCATTAAAAGGGTTATCTTGCAATCTTCAAATTAAAATTATTTTAGAGTTAGTTTAAGATATCTATAGGGATCAAATTGTAACTGATAAGCTATTCTAATAGCCTGTATTTTAAGTCATACCACCCTAACATAACCTCCCAGTTTGGTGAAAATCCATCCAGTTGTATTTGCATGATATAGAAAGAAACAGACTTAATTTTATTTGTATAGATACCTGCAACAGTCAGTTTTCTATATTGCAGATCTACAATAACTTCTGTAACTGATGCTTGTTAATAGTACAGTGTGAGCAATCAGAAGTGATATCACATGTTCGTTGTAACTTAGATTCTAAAATATGATTTTTATTTTAAAAAAGTATCCTCCTGTTAAGACCAGTGTTGGAAAGGGTTCCAGATGTCCTGGGAAGAAGTAAGTTGGACTAGTAGCCAAAGAAATGGGGAACAGTAGTGCCTGGTTTGGAAAATAAAGTTTCTTTAAAAATTGGTCAGAGATGTTGTTGTACAAAAATAATTGCCGTTCTGACTCTGCAAGCACATTTACATCATTTCTTTGGTTTCCTAGCCTAGATTCTGTTGTTCCCATGTCAAGACAACAACATTTACAATGGGACAGTAGGTGTCCAACATTTACATGAGATATGCATTATTGTTTATGTATATGTTGCATCCAGAGCTTGGAAAAGTTGTTTTTATGGATTATAATTTCCAGGGTCCTTTAGCTAGCCTGGCCACAGATGGGTCCTTATCCCAAGGAGCTGGTATTCTGAATGTCTTTGTGGGGAGGGAGCAGGGCATTGGAGAAAGGAACGAAAGGGAGTAACAGGGATTTCAAACAGCATAGAGAGGGTGGAGTGGAACGACAATCATAAGAGTGTGGACAAAGAATAAAGCTGCATGTAACTAAGCACTGTTTTTGATGAGGCTGATGATGTTGGCTACACTTATTTGGCAGGAAATTCCATGGAAGTCAGTAGTTTTCTAAGACTGCTCAGATGTAAATATGCTTAAGATTGAAGTCTTTGTAGTGTTACCATATACCTCATCCTAATCATGTAGATTGTGTGCCTCATAGATCATGCTTTGGGTTTTAACGGTGAGGGGTTCTGATCTTTTTCTTTTCTTTGTTTGACAGCTACAAAGGCCCATTGTTAGAGGATGGAGCTCTGACACAAGCAGCTTCTGGTGGAGCCAGTTCCCCAGAATATACCAAACTCTGTGCTTGGCTAGTGTCAGAGTTAAGGTTGTTTTGCAAGCTAGAAGAAAATGTACAAGCAACTAACAGTGAGTAACCATGACTCTGACATAATTGATGCTTGTATGTCAGTAAAAGAAAATGTCTGCAGTGATATTTGCTTCCAGAATTTTTTAGTGTGTGTGTATATTCATTCATTCATTCATAGTAATGATCAAAGTAGATTTTATTTACTGTCATATCAAGATTATGTGTTATACAGCATAGGACATGAGCCTCTGTAGCTTTGTAAAAACTACTGAATTATAAAGATATGTCTGCATGAGAACAGTTTGGGTGGCATCTGGCTATGTGTACCCTCCACAGTAACAAATAGCAATTCTGCATCCAGGTGGTTCAGATTACGTCCCTTAAAAAACAACAACTGTATAGCATTTGTTAATTATGCAAGTGAACTCCTGTGTATCATTTATTTTTCTTAATTAAGCTGCATAATTTTGTCAAGGAAAGATACAGACATGTGCAGAGCCCCACCCACTTCTGAGATTTGAGCTTTCACTCACTTAGAACCTACTCACTATATTTGGAGCCTTATGGCCTGACTCTTAAAAAAACCCCAAAAACTTAGCTTTTCAGCAAAGTGCATTCTGTGTCCAGTACTATACTCTGTCTTTTGTGCTTCCATAGAATTACAGCTTAGGGACATAAATATTTTTAGGCACAAATAAAAAAATTAAGACTGCTTATTTCCATATGACTCGAGTTGTTAATTTTGTTGGAAACCTTAGTGTTTTTCTTTAAAAGATAGCAGTCTGCTTTAATTTTCAGTCATGAATGTATTCACTTATTTATGGATAGGCCTTATACTTTGACCTTTCCACTCAAAAAATACCAATACCAATAAAAAACAACAATAAGTCCTATTAGAATAAAACAGTTAAAGAATAGCACTACATAATCAGAAAACACAGAAACAGATGAAGTGGTGTCAACTGCTTGAGAAAACAAGATGGTCTTTAACTTTTATTTGAAAATATTCACTGTTGGACAACTTGTTCAAGAATAATGTTTTCACTTAATTCTTGTCTGACAATTGGAGTCTCTAATGATTGATCTGTTTGAACTAAGATAATCTCTGTGTTAAGGTCCAAATGAAGCGGATGAGTTCCAGCTTGAAATGAGTGGATTACTGGGTGAAATGAACTGCCCATATACAACACTAACTTCAGGAGACGTCACCAAGCGCCTTCTCAATCAGAAAAACTGCCTCCTACTGCTCAGTAAGTTAAAGGACATTTTACAGAGTGCAAGGAGAAGAAATGTGTTTCTTTTTGTGCTAGTGGGGAAATAATTAGGACTCTTGTCTTTTTTATAATCATGAGAGAGACAAACAGGCAGACTAGTTGGATCTGTTGAAGGCCCACGGTGAAGCCTTTCAAGTTGTATTGGTAGCTGCATCAAAATTTTAAACAACTGAACATCTTTTTTTTTTCTTTGCTTGTTATGAATCAGCTTTGTCAGCAAAGAGGATTAACTATTGATAGCGGAAAAATGAAAAATCTTACAAGTAATGCAGTTTAGCAAAAAAAGAATATCAGTGAGGCTGCTCTTGTTATTCTTAATGGTGGCTTTTATTATAAGCACTCTTAGATTTTTAATGGTAGTCTTTTTTTTTAATGGGTGGATTTCAAAAGCTTTGCATGGAGTACTGCAGTTTGTTCGTCGCTCTAGCTGCTTAACACACATATTGATAAAGGCCTCATCTGCATCCTAGCTTCTTTTTGTATCACATTCCAAAAAAGATGTCCTATGAATGAGATGCTGCTTGCTGACTTAAGCATTTTTATGGCCCAGTAGCAGACCCGCTTCTGGGTTATATATTTATCCTTAGATCCTTGTCATTTCTTGGCTTATTATCTTGTCTAATTAAAACAAACATGTTGTGGAAGATAAAACTAGGGTTTTTAAAAAAATGTTCTTGGCTAGTTCCTTCTTCGTGTTTCTAAGAATGAGGTTGGGTTGTATTGTGAGCTCAGCTGTGTTTGTACTGAATGGTAAATTTTCTTCTTCAGCATACCTCATCTCAGAATTGGAAGCTGCCAGAATGCTGTGTGTGAATGCTCCTCCAAAAAAAGCACAGGAAGGTAGTGGCAGTGAAGTATTTCAGGAACTAAAAGGCATATGTATTGCTTTAGGCATGTCCAAGCCTCCAGCCAACATAACTATGTTTCAGTTCTTTAGTGGAATAGAAAAAAAGGTAAGAAGTGCTTTGGAGTTACAAAGATTTAGATCTAAAGTTTCTGTATGTGAGCAGTTGTAATATACCAATTTACAGCTTCTTTCTACTCCTCTGAATTGCCGTTGAGGAATGGACTTGCTGAGACCCTGATGAGTCACTTTTCGGGGGACACAATGGGCTACAGCAAGAATATGGAGCAGGAGAGGGGGGCTATTGTGTGCATATAGAATATAGCATGTAAGCTTTTTGATTCAAATTCCTGCTTCCCAGGGTTTTATTTTACAGTTATTTAAATAATCTATGAGCAGCTTTTAAACAAATATTTCATCTTTAAAAATAGTAAAATACATAGTTTAAAACAATAAAATCAAATCATAGAATCATAGAATTGTAGATTTGGAAGAGACCACAAGGGCCATCTAGTCCAACCCCCTGCCACACAGGAAATCATGATCAAAGCATCCCTATAGAAACATAGAATTGTAGAGTTGGCAGGTAAGGCTAAATACAGTAGTACAGGAAAATTAAAAGTGAGGAGGCCTGTCAAAATAATGTTTTAAATGTTAAGTTAGAGTCATAACTTCGTTATACTTCAGATACTTTGAAGAGAAATTAATTACAAGTAACTTATTTTTAATTAGTTACTGTTTGTAGCATTTTGGTTTGGCTAAAAAAGGTATTGCCCTATTGTGGATTGAGATATATGTGTATAGGATGGAAAATAAATATTTTACTTTCAGTAAGGCCTTTGACAAGGTTCCCCATGACATTCTTGCAAACAAGCTTGTAAAATGTGGGCTAGACAAGTTAACTGTATGGATTTGTAATTGGTTGACCGGCCGAACCCAAAAGGGTGCTTCTCAGTGGCTCCTCTTCGTCTTGGAAAGATATGACCAGTGGGGCACCACAGGGTTCTGTCCTGGGCCCAGTGCTATTCAACATCTTTATCAATGACTTGGATGATGGAATTAGGAGCGTACTTATCAAATTTGCAGATGACACCAAATTAGGAGGAGTAGCTAATACCCTAGAGGACAGGATCAAAATTCAAAATGATCTGGAGAGCTGCGCCAAAGCTAACAAAATGAAATTCAATACGGAGAAATGTAAGGCACTGCACTTAGGGTGGAAAAACGAAATGCATAGATATAGGATGAGGGAGACCTGGCTGAATGAGACTACATGCGAAAGGGATCTAGGAGTCCTAGTAGACCACAAGTTGAGCATGAGTCAACAGTGTGATGCAGTACCTAAAAAGGCCAAAGCGATTTTGGGCTGCATCAATAGAAGTATAGTGTCTAGATCAAGGGAAGTAATAGTGCCATTCTATTCTGCCTTGGTCAGTCCTCACCTAGAATACTGTGTCTAGTTCTGGGCAGCACAATTCAAAAAGGATATTGACAAATTGGAGTGTGTCCAGAGGAGGGCGACTAAAATGGTGAAAGGTCTGGAAACCATGCCTTATGAGGAAAGACTTAGGGAGCTGGGTATGTTTAGCCTGGAAAAAAGATGGTCAAGGGGCGATATGATAGCCCTGTTTAAGTATTTGAAGGGGTGTCACATTGAGGATGGAGCAGGCTTGTTTTCTGCTGCTCCAGAGACTGGAACACGGAGCAATGGATGCAAGCTCCAGGAGCAGAGATTCTACCTCAACATTAGGAGGAACTTTTTGACAGTAAGAGCTGTTTGGCAGTGGAACACACTCCCTTGGAGTGTAGTGGGGTCTCCTTCCTTGGAGGTCTTTAAACAGGCTGGATGGCCATCTGTAGGGATGCATTGATCGTGATTTCCTGCGTGGCAGGAGGTTGGACTGGATGGCCCTCGTGGTCTCTTCCAACTCTACAATTCAGGTTTCTATTTTGGATCCAAAGATGTTAGAAAGGTATTCTTTGTGTATTATGCATAAATATACAAACTTCGGTTACTACTATGTATGATATAATGGGGAACAGAAAGCTGCCCTTCAGTGTGGTTTGTTAATACAGTATATTTTGTTACAGTTAAAAGAGACATTAGCAAAGGTTCCTCCAAATCATGTAGGAAAACCTTTACTGTCAAAACCACTTGGTCCAGTTCACTGGGTAAGTCATTTTTCTTTGAACTCATAGTTTCTATCCTTAATTCTTTTCGTTAGGGTTTTTCATGTCTTCATGCTTTCTTTTACCTGTATTAAAAAATGGAGCACACCTTTTATGGTAATTCATTTATATAATTGTTAAGCATAATATAGGAATAAAGCTGACGCTACCAGAATGCAGATTCTCTTTTTCTAAAGATCCTTTAGGGCATCCTCTATGAACTCTATGAACACAACTTCATAAAATTGAACCTTTGTCTCCAGCAAGCAGAAAGCCAGAAGGAATGAAGAGTTCCACCTCAACTTATTGAGCATCTTTAGAGCTTTAAGCATGCAGTGGTAAAATTGGGCAATTTTCTATCATGCTGTGGTGTCATGGTTTTTCGTTGGGAAGTTTAGCAGTGCTAGGAGGCATTACAACCGTATGTCATTTTTACATACAAACAGTATGTATCCTGTTTGTATCTAGGGCTCAGATTCTTCAAGGTTTTTTGCCTTTTTTGTTCATTAAAAAAATATACTATGTCCTTCCATTGCAGCTAAAAGGCTAAGAGGACCACTGATCATGTTTTATCTGTTTTTTATTTTAATTTGTTTGTTGCTTATCAGCAATTACCTTCAGAATCAGAATTTTTCATGGCACCATTGTGTACTTGGTTTTTTGTCAAGAGAAATTACACTACCTTTAGGGCATATCTTACATTTTTGTTATATATCTAAGAGATGTCAAAGAAAGCAGACTAGCAGTTGCAGTGAAATGGTACTTGGAAAAATAATGCTGACTGATGTTGAAAATATCTTGGAGATATTTTTCTTCTGTAGTGAGTTTATTCTGTCAGTTGAATGCAAGTGAAATGTGAATTTAGATAGTGGTTAACTATACTTGCCTATTTAATGCTGAAGGTCAGTTCAGATGTAACATTGTGCCTTCATAAACCTCAGTTTACTAAGCCAGAAATGGGTCAGATCTCTATGCTTCCCCCGCCACCTCCTTTCACACACCAACTTTTCATTGTTTCCTGGTCTCTTTAAACCATAATATTCTTTTACATCTGAAACAGTGGCTTTATGTTGATTTAGTAACCTTGATCATGAAGCAGAATCAAGCCATTGTTTAATGTTCTAGTTCATAAGCCAACATTAAACCACAGTTTCTATAATATCATTATAATGGGCCATTATATCCAGAATAGGGGGAAATGTTTTAAAAGACGTGTAGTTTACTTCTTCAGGTTGCAGGGACCCATTGGCCACCTGGCAGCCCTTCAGATGCCTGCACTCTTCAAAGGCCTGGACTGTTAGCTGGCTGCCACCATTCAGCTTGCCACCACCTTATTTCAGTGGCAATTGCAGCAGCTCTCTGATGCAGAAAGGTTGCAAAGCATTGTGTTGGACCATAGAGTCCGTCAAAAATAGCTGATACAGTTCTGCATAGGAATAGTTTTTAGGTTGTGCTGCTTAATGTGGCAGCCACAGCAGCTTGTAACATAGGCCAGTTTGAAAGCAGATATGTCAGAGATGGCAGGAATCTACTGCTAAAGAAAGGGGTTACAGGTTGCATGTGGCCACTGACTGTGTGTTGTCCACCCTTAGTTTAAAGAGGTTAGGAAGGAAGCCTCTAAGCCAATGCACAAGGAGCTAATTGCTTTTTTTAAAAACGAAGACTGTTATGTTGCAGTGAGTTGTTAGTTAGACAAAAACATTGAATATACAGGTTGAGTCTTCCTTATCTAAAATGCTTGGGATCTGAAATGCTTACATATAAATAATGAGATATCTTGGAGATGGGACCCAAGTCAAAACACGAAATTCATTTATCTTTCATATACACCTTATAACATAACCTGAAGGTAATATTATATACAATATTTTTAATACTTTTGTGCACGAAACAAAGTTTGTGGACATTGAACCATCAGAAGCAAAGGTGTCAATGTCTCTGCCATCCATGTGGACAGTTTTATATTTTGGAATATTTTGGAATTCCAGATAAGGGAGACTTAACCTGTAATTTAGTTTTTTAAGTTTCAGTAAACCTCTGCATGTTTTTTTTTTCAGGAAAAGATTGAAGCTATTAATCAAGCCATAGCCAATGAATATGAAGTCAGGAGGAAATTATTAGTGAAACGTCTGGATGTAACTGTTCAATCTTTTGGCTGGTCAGATCGAGCAAAGGTAAAATTTAGAGTTTGGAAGAAGGTTTCATGATTCTATTCTAGAATCATGAAGTTGGAAGAGACCATGAGAGCCATACAGTCCAACCCCCCCCCCCCAACCTTACATCTTATTCTTGGGGCTGGGTGAGGATCTGATAGTTTAGGTGAACCTGTCTAAAACTAAAAGTACCAAGAAATTTTGTTTAGAAATGATCTTGATAAGTGGGGCCCATAACAAAATGTTACTTATGGAATGGTCCTTGCTCAGGATTCCAGCTTCACACCCCAACCCCCATTCAGTTTTCCCCTCTGTATGTTCTCTCAGCAACAGTTAGTATTCTGTAGCCTCTGAACACACTCAGTGCCCATTGGACTGGTCTCCTCCCACCTGCATTTCTCTTTAAATATTTTTTTATAGTTCTTCAAACTAAGCCTGGTGATAGTCCATCTTGGGTGGGAGGACTATTGCTCTGGCTCTTTCAGCAACGATGCTTACATCCTGAATATAAAAAATGCAGGGAATTATACTTGGGTTACTTGCTTGCTATAACTTGGAAATAGAATTACAGTAGTACCCCTGTATCAACTGATTCATTATCCACTGGTTCAATTATCCATGGGACACAAAACAGCACACCTACCATAGAGTCTTCCTAGAAAATTGGTCCTCTAGCCATTTTCTAGGTCCTCCAAGGCAACTCTATGGTATTTTAAACCGGAATTCCATTACATTCAATGGTGTTTGCTATTATCCGCGGCTTTCGGTATTCATCCCCCCCCCCCCGAAACAATCCCCAGTGGATGTGGGGGTCCTGCTGTAATCACTAGTTGTGTACTAGTGCTAGGGGCAAATGAAAACATTCAGCTCATGGTTTATCTGTCATTCTCACTAAACATACCACTGCATACCATTAAATGCAAAAAGAGTATCAGGCTTCTGGTTAAATTGGATATTTTCTAAATGTAGCCACTAGTATAGTATACCTACTTAAGAAAGTTACAGAAGTGCAGAACGAACTCCGGAGTTTGAAAAATTTTGTTGTCATTATGGATAAAGAAGAAATGCAAACTAAGATCAAGTGAAAGTTCCAGAGTTAGATAACACTGCTTGCATAGGGCAAGAATGTGATATCTTGCTCTATTATGCATTGTTCCGTGTGAGTGTATAATTCAGTAACTGTTAATGAAGCTTTAATTTGTTCAAGTGGCTCTTGTTCAGCTGGATGTTTCATTAGGATGTCACTGCCAACAACTGACTTCTCTCCATCCCTCTCTTTTTGTGTTACAGAGTCAGACAGAGAAATTGGCTAAAATCTATCAGCCAAAACGTGCCACCTTATCTACTAAATGTGCTATATCTGTTGCTCACCTCTTGGCTGCTAGACAAGACTTGTCAAAGATTATGAGGACTAGCAGTGGGTCTATCAGAGAAAAGACTGCGTGTGCCATTAATAAGGTATTTGTGTTAGTCCTGATATAGTTTAGTTCCAAAAGTCTGTGGATGTTGAGAAACTGTATTAGAGAAATTTTTGGAATAACGTAATCTTCAGTGCATACTGTACTTACTACTTCTCTTCTTATACTCCTGGTTCTTTTTCCCAAGGAAAGAAAAATGTGCTTTAGGAATTGTAACTATGACAGTTTCAACATACTACCTTGCTCATGTTTTATAAACTGCCCCATGTTGTCATGTTTATACACCATAGAGGATCAGTATCGCTGAGCTAGGAACAGCCACATATTTTGACTACATTGTGTGTTTGTTTAGGAATTTTGGCTACCATTTTGCAAAATTATGTTGGCAAAAATCTATGCCTTGAAGATTAGTTTGTGATTAATTTCCTGGATTGGGACTGGAGATTTTGTACAGTATATCAACATCACCATCCTTCAGTATTGCAAGATATTTGTGTAGCAAGATAGTAAATAGTTCCTCCTGTAGTCATAGCTGTTGCATCACAGCTTTGTTTTTCTGCAAAATTATGTTGCAAGGACTTTCAGTTATGATGATGACACCTACTGGATAATGTGGGACAAGAGCAGGAGTGGGCAAAATGGTGCTCTCTAGATGTTTTTGGACTTGCAGCTTCTAACATTGCTCACTCTTGGCTGTGGTGGTTCACGTTGATGGGACTTGTAGTTGAACATCTGGAGGGGCAGACTTTCCCCTCTCCTAGACTAGAGAGATGTGAATGCAAATTCCATTTCAGTCTTGGATTTATCTGATCATCTTCAATAGTGAGACTCATAACCCTGTTCCATGTTCATGTGTTTACAATAGTGATCCTGCGGACATTGCATACCTTGATTTCAGTAAGGCCTTTGACAAGGTTCCCCATGACATTCTTGCAAACAAGCTTGTAGAATGTGGGCTAGACAAGTTAACTGTTCAATGGATTTGTAATTGGTTGACCGGCCGAACCAAAAGGGTGCTCAGCAGTGGCTCCTCTTCGTCTTGGAAAGATGTGACCAGTGGGGTGCCACAGGGTTCTGTCCTGGGCCCAGTGCTATTCAACATCTTTATCAATGACTTGGATGAGGGAATTAGGGGCATACTTATCAAATTTGCAGATGACACCAAATTGGGAGGAGTAGCTAATACCCTAGAGGACAGGATCAAAATTCAGAATGACCTGGATAGACTGGAGAGCTGGGCCAAAGCTAACAAAATGAAATTCAATACGAAGAAATGTAAAGTACTGCATTTAGGGCGGAAAAATGAAATGCATAAATATAGGATGGGAGAGACCTGGCTGAATGAGACTACGTGCGAAAGGGATCTAGGAGTCCTAGTAGACTACAAATTGAACATGAGCCAACAGTGTGATGCGGCAGCTAAAAAGGCCAATGCAATTTTGGGCTGTATCAATAGAAGTATAGTGTCTAGATCAAGGGAAGTAATAGTGCCACTCTATTCTGCCTTGGTCAGACCTCACTTAGAATACTGTGTCCAGTTCTGGGCACCACAATTCAGAAAGGATATTGACAAATTGGAGCGTGTCCAGAGAAGGGCAACTAAAATGGTGAAAGGTCTGGAAACCATGCCTTATGAGGAGAGACTTAGGGAGCTGGGTATGTTTAGCCTGGAAAAAAGACGGTTTAGAGGCGATATGATAGCCCTGTTTAAGTATTTGAAGGGATGTCACGCTGAGGATGGAGCAGGCTTGTTTTCTGCTGCTCCAGAGACTGGAACACGGAGCAATGGGTGCAAGCTCCAGGAACAGAGATTCCACCTCAACATGAGGAGGAACTTTTTGACAATAAGAGCTGTTCGGCAGTGGAACACACTTCCTCGGAGTGTGGTGGGGTCTCCTTCCTTGGAGGTCTTTAAACAGAGGCTGGATGGCCATCTGTCGGGGATGCTTTGATTGTGATTTCCTGCGTGGCAGGGGGGTTGGACTGGATGGCCCTCGTGGTCTCTTCCAACTCTGCAATTCTATGATTCTATGATTCTATGATTCTATGATCCTTTTAAGGGGTTTTTTTAGAAATAAAAAATATCCCATTGAAAGTTATTAAGGCTTTAGTGAATGGAACTTGCTACTATATAAACTGTTTGCTTTTAATCCTATCTGTAAGATGTTTGAGAACGATTGGGTACATTTACAACCTCAGTACTTGAGGGACCTCAATACAGTACGACTCCCATGTCCGCGGGACCAGTACCCACAGTTTCACTTACCCACATCAAAAAAATGTTCTTTAGGCATTTTCTAGGTCCTCCAGTGTGATTCTGTGCTATGCTTCTGCCAGAGGTGTTCTCTCTAGGAATCTCTGGGTCCTCCAGCATGATTCTATGGTATGCTTGGGCCAGAAGTGTTTCATTTCAATAGGGTTCATTATTATTTGCCATTTCACTTTTCCACGGTAAGTCCAGGAACGTCTCTCCTGTTGATATGGGGGTCGTACTGTACTGGAAAGAGTGCTTCTCCCCATATACATTTTCCTCATGACTGAGATGTCACAGAGGAGCCCTCCTCTGTGCTCCACCAGTGGGTGCAATGGAAAATAGACTTCTCTGCTATGATACCATTATTGTGGAACCCAGCACTAACTCCCTTCTAGCACCAGCTTAAGGCATGGCTTTTTATAAAAGTCTTTGGGATCTAACAACTCTAACCGGAGATGTTTTGAAATTGGGTGAAATATAAATATTGTAATAAGCAAACAAGACATGAATGTTATATCTTGAGTTGGTCAAAGTGATCCTCATTTTATTCATCCCAGATGCTAACACTAGTATAAACTTTTAATTGTATGGATTTTTTTTTCAATGTCATGTTACCGAATTATTCAACAACAGTTATTATATTATATTCACTTTTCCAACCTGTTGGTTTATTTTGCTTATAGGTGTTAATGGGGCGAGTGCCTGATAGAGGTGGGAGACCCAATGAAATTGAGCCACCACCTCCTGAGATGCCACCATGGCAAAAAAGACAAGATGGCCCTCAGCAACAAAGCAGAGGTGGAAGAGGTGGATACGAGTCATCATATGGGGGCCGTGGTGGTTATGAACAAGGTGGTCATGACAGAGGAGGTCGAGGAGGATATGACCAAGGAGGTTATGACAGAGGAAGCCGTGGGGGATATGACTCGTCATATGGAAGTCGAGGAGGCCATGAACATGGTGGCCATGAACGAGGTGGGCGAGGACGTGGTGGTTATGACCAGGGAAGCAGAGGGGGAGGAAGAGGAGGCAAACCTCAAGGAGGCTGGACCGATGGTGGAGGAAGTGGCTATCAAGATGTCAGCTATAGGGATAGTAACTATAGAGATACGGGCTTTCAAACTGGTGGTTACCATGGTGGTGGCGGCACTGGCTACCAAGGAAGTGGCTATGGTGGTTACCAATCTTCATATTCAGGAAGTGGATATCAAGGCGGTGGCGGAAGCTACCAGCAAGACAACAGATACCAAGATGGGCACTCCAGTGATCGAGGTGGAGGTCGTGGAGGAGGTCGAGGTGGCCGTGGAGGTCGTGGTGGCCGTGGCGGGCAAGGAGGTGGCTGGGGAGGAAGAGGTGCACAAAACTTTAATCAAGGCGGGCAATTTGAGCAGCACTTCCAGCATGGAGGTTATCAGTACAATCAGTCTGGATTTGGACAAGGAAGACACTTCACAAGCTGAGGCTACAAAATCTTCCGTTTTGATAGAGCTCATGTAATAGAAGTCTGTTTATGTCTTCTTTTTTTTCCTTTTTGAATTAGTACCAGACCATATGTGACAGGCTGTTTTTGGAGGATTTTATTTGCTTTTGAGCATAGGTAAAGGTACAGATAAGTCTGGTTCTGCCTAAAATCTAAGTTCAGCTTTCCTTCTCCAGGACTCTCAGAACTTTAAAGCAGCAGGCGTGGTTCTGTGTGCTAAAGGACTCTGGAGACTTGGAGTACATTTCTGTTAACACCTATAATGTGAAAAGCAGTATGTCTCGTCATTTTTACAAGACTCATTGTTTCTTTTAAAATCTTAACACAATTCAAGACAGTCGGAATATTGCTTTTCATTTTGACTTTTTCTAGGTGATGAGCTGGCTTCAGATCTGTATTATAAAACTGCACAAAAGTCTTCATAAGTCCCTCTGACATCAGTTGGATTTATGCATTTGTAATGGTGCACAGAACGGCGGCCTATTTCAGTAGTCTTGTATCTGTTATATGAGCTCTATTGCTGACAACTTGTTCAGTAGCCTTATCTTTCACTAGCCAGAAATACTTTCATACATCTGCACCAGAGACTCCAACCACTGTCATACCGTGCAAAGGTCATGTATCAAATCAAGCTAAGTTATAAATGGATAGTATATGTAGCCGTATGCTTCAGCATAATTCACTCACTTTCACCCATGGTTTCTCTCCTGACCAGTCTAACTTTTACTTGAAGTTAGCTAGCAGTAAGGCAATCTGAAACTTCTTTTATGCACGAGTTAATACCACTGATCAGAAAATGTAGGATGATTTCGTTTTGGCATTTGACTTGAGGCAAAATGCCTTTCAACTGGGTTGGTTAAATTTTTCTTTACTGAAAAGTCGCATCGATGCGCCTTGCTGGTTTGTGTGTGCGTGTGCGTGTGTGTATGTGTACAGAAACATTGTCAAGCTGTGAAAGAAAATGGCTGAAGGTGTGCTATTGTATAAAAGATGGGCAATAAAAGCATCTGTTCTCCTATTTGTGGATTTCTCTAACTTTTATTTAGAGATTTGAGTAGCTTCCAAACTACTACCCCTCTATCCTTTGAATGTCTCTCTCTGGCTTTCTCTGGCTTTTCTTCGCAAACGAAGATTCAGGAAGGACTCATCTCGCGCTTTCTGCAAGCGCGCTGATGACTAAAAAGGCCAATCCGAGATAAACAAGTCCGGTTGCAAAAAGCACAGCAGAAGGTCTCCTTGGGTGATGTTTTTGGGTTTTGATTCTTTCTGCGTTGTCGTTTCTCTTCAAGACTTGTTCGTCGTGAGTTCTCAAATAAGGCTGCAGCATTGTGGATAGTACGTCTCTATGCCTCCCGATGTGAGGCCAGGGCGGACCACTGTTGGTGATCAATTTGGCCGAGCCTGAGATGTTGTTTCAGGGAGTCTTTGTATCGCTTTTTTGGAGTGCCCCTCTTACGCTGACCTGTGGCGAGTTCACCGTAGAGTAGTATTTTTGGGAGGCGATGGTCCTCCATCCTAGAAACGTGCCCTGCCCAGCGCAGCTGCGTTCTCAGTATCATAGCCTCAATGCTGGTGATCCCTGCTTGCTCAAGGACAGCAAGATACGTCACATAGTCAGTCCAGTGTATATTTAGGATTGTGCGTAGACAGTGCTGATGAAAGCGCTCGAGGAGTTGTAGGTGGTGGCGATGGTGACCCATGTTTCAGATCCATAAAGGAGGATAGACAGTACAATGGCTCTATACACACTGATTTTTGTGCTTTGCTTCAGGTGTTTATTGCTCCAGACTCTTTTGTGAATGTAGCAAACAGGAAAATGAAGCTTTGAGGCAGTAGCTTTGAGGCAGTATCACTTTTGTGACAGGAGTAGGATTGGCTTTATCAATTAGGTTAATTTCCCCTCCTGGTTGAGGTAAAAGTAGAATGGAGGCAGTAGAAGAAAATGGAGGCAGGAAACCATCCACTTCAGCGTGCTCAAGCAATTCTTGATTTCATACTCCAAGGTAGATGTACGATATTAAAAGATCTTGGGCCTGCACGCTAAAGCCACATATATGTTTTGTGTCCTTTGGCTCACTGATCATAAAATTTGATTGAAAGGCTGACACATCAAGAACTCCTAAGCAAGCTTCTAATTCTTATAGATATAGAAAATGCCTTGATAAAGTGAGTGGTGATTATTTTGCTCAGAAACTTATGTGGACTGGGTTGATTTCCCATTGTTATCTCAGAATGCAGGCATTAGTTGGATGCTTATTGGTCTTCCTGGTTAGTAGAGGTCATTCTTTATTTTCATTCAATTGTATTTTCCTTTTATCTTTGTTTTTTTTTTTTAAAAAACTGTTTTTATTACTCTCTGGCTTTTCTTCACAAACAAAGATTCAGGAAGGACTCATCCCATGCTTTCTGCAAGCGCGCTGATGACTAAAAAGGCCAATCCGAGATAAACAAGTACGTTTGCAGAAAGCACAGCAGAAGGTCACACACAAATACATATTTTAGATATATAAAAACATACAAAGAATATAGGCAAACAAAAAACATTTCTGACCTACAACCTAAATCTACAAGAAGACATGTAAAATACCACTTCCTTTCCCATAGCAGTAGGTTTTAATTGTTAACACTATTAGATTTCCTAAACATGCAGTATTAATTACACTTCTGCTATCTCCAAAGTATTTCCATTATTTTTCAAACCCCAAAATTTATGTATTTCCCCATTGTTGATTTAAATATAGAATAAACAGATCCCAGTTGTTCTTGAAATTTATCAAAGATCTCTCAATTAGCATTGACAATTTATCAATTTCAGCCAACTCCCATACTTTCACTATCCAATCTCCCTGAATTGGTAGAGCATTGTCTTTCCATTTCTGTGCATATGCGATTCTTGCTGCTTTTAACACGTATTATAGAATTCTTCCGTGGTTCTCCAATTGTTGGTCTAACTTTCCCACTACGTACATTTCCAGCTTCTTTGTGTTTTCAAGATATTTTCCAACATCATATGGATTTGAGTCCAATATTTCTGTGACTTATTGCATGTCGACCACAAATCATAAAAAGATCCTGTTTTTTGCTCACATTTCCAACAGGAAATTGTAATATTCTTACACATCTTAGACAATCTTTCTGGAGTTAAATACCATCTATACATCATTTTATTACAAATAGTCCCTCAAATCATAGCTCAGTGTAAATGTTAAGCTCTTAGTCCAAATCCTTTCCTTTGCTCTGAGTACAAATGAGAACCAATGTTTTGTGACCATTTAATCATACAGTCTTTGTATTTTCATTTTGTTTTGATCAAAAAGATCAAACTCAGTTCTTCATTATACTAAAGTCTGGAAGCAAGCAGTGCAGATATCAGATATAATGGATATAATGTTGATTAGAACAAGAACAGGCCTGCCATTATATCAGGAGTGGGCAACTGTGGAAGGCTGGGGGCCTGCATTAACCCCACAGGAGACTCTGAATGGCTGCACTCCCCCTGCAAAAGAACTTTTTGTGCCCAAAAGCTGTGGGGGCATTTCCCTGTGTTCTTAGGCCCTTTCAGGCCATGTTAGGCCCAGGAGAGGTATTTTTGACAAAGGGAACTGGGTGGAAGTCACTTCCTATTTTTAAAAAGCTGCTTCTGGGCCTAAATTAGCCCTGATGGAGCCAAAATGTGGCAAAATGCCTCTCACGATCCCCAGTTAACATGTTGGTGCATTTTTTTTCACCTCTGGGGCCCCCAGAGTGCCAAAAAAATGGCCTTCCCCCGCATGTCATACTTTGCCCATTTCTGCAGTAGATAGAGAAGTGGCTGTCTGAGGCAACATACTTTATATGTTATGAAAGGAGAATAAATTCTTAATTGTCCATTTTGTTGTCATTACTGCCAGGAAGGGTGAGAGGTACTGTATTTGTGTGATTTTCTGTCTCTTGCTAAAAAAAATTTGGCTGGCTTAGTGCTATGGTTTGGGTGGATGGGGGACTTTTTAACTGCTCTGCCTCAGCCAGCAAAATGTCTTGGGCCAGCCCTGGCTTAGTACAGTGGTTTGTGTATGGTCTGTTGCTGTTCATAGATAATTTCTCAAGCAGAACCAAACACATTTATTAAGTGCCCATACTTTCTAAAATTAACAGATTTAGCCTTTTTTAAAAAGTTTTTGGCCAAGGAATCCAACTAATCCTGTCTTATTTTCAAAGGTGGCTTCTGAAGTGTAATGTTTGTAGCACCATTGTTAATCAAAAGTTGTCCAGATTTTTATGACCACTAGGTGTTGCTCCTGATACATAAGCAAAAAACTAATTAAGCAGCAATGTCTTTCCCAATTGCTCTTGGCTGTGGATGTGGATTTTGGTGTTCTCTAAAAAACGCTTTATTAGCCCTATTCAGGCATTAAGGCTAAAAGGAATTAAAATTCATGAATGTGTGCACTGCCTGCTCCATCACTGATCTTCCTGCATTGAAGGAATGATCTCAAGGGTGTTTCTGTGTGTGCTTGACTGACTGGGCTTCTAAAGCCTCCATGTGATTGAAAACTGCTTATTATTGTTCCTGGGGAGGCTTCCTCCATGTATTCAGCCAAATCAAGATTAGTAAGAGAGAGGCTGGGGAACATGCTTATCAGCCTTTGGTATATGTGTGTGCACACTTGCTGTGTCCTCAACAAGTCAGAATTCCCTGGCGTAAGGCCTTTTGCAGGGATCTGGTTTAAGTTATGACATGTTTGTGCAAAATCTGCTGTGGATTTGGGCTTCACTCTTCTGACAACATATTTCAAAGAACATGTAATAGAATAAAAAGGACCTATTGCAAGTCTCTCTAAACAGTACTGATTCAGTAGAAGAAATTAGTGCAGGGTGGGCAAACAGCTCTGGAGCCACATATGCCCCCCCCCATGTTTTTGTGGCCCTCAACTCCTGAAGAGTCTCTGGATCATCCTTTTTCTCGCATTGTCATCATCATTGTCATCAACATCATCATAGGTGAGTTGTTCCTCCTTGAAACCTCTAGGAGTGGCCATTTGCCTTTTGAAAAGGCTGCAGGTTTAACATTTAAAAAATGACAGCTTTTCAAAACCAGGGCTTTCAACCAATTCTGGATGGTTTTGTATGTTGGTATTTGTGTCACTCAGTGTGCTGCCTGGGCAAGATCCCATGGGTATAAAATTGATCCCTGGACTCACTACAGTTGCCTACCTCTGAACGTTCTAAAGTTGCTTGGCATCTTTGACTTCTTTTGCTGTGAATCAGTAATGCTTTGGATGGGTCACAAGATGTTTGTTCAGATTTGTGAGCAAGTTACAGATCACATGCGGAAAAATACAGAGTGTTGTATTGTGGATGGTGAAGGTAGCTTGTATTTGGCATAGCTGAACAATGTGCCAATATATGTGCCAGTGAAGCCAGTAGTACTGCTTGTAAAAAGTGTTTCTAACACAAAAGTGGCATGAGATCTGAACAAGGAACAGAACAGTCTTGGTCTAGCAAGTGGCTAAGGAGTTGGGGTTAATCTGGAGGCTTTTCATGTTGCCCTAGCAATGTGAGAGTCACTTTCCTGTTTGTGGTAAAGAGTCACAGACTGGAACCATGTAGGCAGTTCCAACTATATTGCCCGTTCTCTCTGATAGTCTTTGTTCTTCCCACCTAATGACTTTCTTACACTCTCAGTGTATGACTCCACAAGTCTTTTTGTCTTTCATACTTGTTGCCTGCCTGAAAAGGAAGCTGACACATGGGATGCATCTATGTGAGAATTTGTCTATAAGACGGTTCTGGTATAAGCCATGGCATCAGATCTCATCAATAACAGGAGACAAGATTCTTGGTATTGTGAAGTCGAAGGCTTTCACGGCCGGCATCCATATTTCTGATGTTTCGCCCTGTTGGAGAGGATATGTAAATAGTTTCTGGGTGGAAGATTAGTGTCTGGTTGGCTAATGGTTGGCTAATTGGCTAATTAGTCTGTTTGGTTAATTTCCAGCAGACAATGAACCATTTAGCCAACCATTAGCCAAACAGACACTGATCCTCCTTGCATATCTCCACCCAGAAATTACCCATTCAAATACACAAATTTATATATCCTCTCCAACAAGGGTTCAGAGTCTGTAAACCCCACACAGTCCTACCCAACCATTCTCTGAAGATGCCAGCCACAGATGCAGGCAAAACGTCAGAAATAAACTTCCAGAACATGACCTCACAGCCCGGAAAAAAACCAAGGAAATTCTTGGTATTATCTCCTGATATGTAGCCCTCTGAACGGTCTTAGGAATGTTTCATCTATATCTCATGGGCTATTTTTGGTAGGAAAATATGTGAAGTGGGGGAGAGCACCAGTAAGGAAAGTTGTTTGCGTGCATGTACATGTGTACCATCTAGACCTCTGTCATGGAGTTGTATGGCTATCAATGGCAGAGTAATGAACTAAGTCTCAGATTTGTCTGCTCACTGGAATGGACTCAGGCAGTTACATGACTGAAGTTATAATTCTGCCATGAAGTAACATGAAACCATCATGGGGCCCATTCACACTACACAATGATTATGCAATATTCCATGGCAACATCCTATGGACTCCTAGGGTGGTTAGTTTGGTGAGGCACTAAAGTTCTCTGGCTAATAATTCTAAATGCTCCTCCCTAAACTGCAAATCCCAGGATTCCATGGGATGTTGTCATGGCAGTTGAAGTAAAATATTGTGTTAAAGGGCCCCAAGTTACAAGTACCCAAATAGCAAGCAATACTGTTCACATAGAAGGGTGGCGTTTGGAACAGGTCTCGAAGGTTATCTATTCTAAACTGCTTGCTCAATGGGCAGGATCACCACAAATAAAGCTGTACGTTTTCTATAGAAGGTTTTGGTAATAGCAGTCCTATACTTTTTAAGTGATTTTTGTAGTCACAGTTGTTTAAAAACACTGTGAGTGCAAAGGCAAAAGCATGTGTTCAATAGCTACTGATGCTATTATTACATTCTAGGACAGTTCCAAATATTGTTTAGAAACTGTGTGAAACAATTATCTACATAATTGGAGGATATCATGCTAAAATCTAGCAGTACGTAAATGTAATTTCTCCTTAAGCAGAATTTCTGCTTTTATATGCTTTTTATTTGCTCCCTTGTCTGCTGTGCTCTTTAGGATTGCAGCGAAACATTTAGGTAAACTCAGTAATCCTAGGCATTTGGGAACGTGAAACAATTGCAAAACTGTGAAATAAATTATTGTTTTGTCTAATGTTAAGTATCTAATTTCAAGAATGAGGATTTTCCCCAAGATAAACTTTGATTTTTGATTTCATAACCAGATAAGTTTAATTATAGGGATACAGTATCTGTCTATGGAATTTGGATCCGCAAATAAATATACAAACATTCCCTTCTAATCTTCTGGCTTTTAGAATGTCAGGTGTGAAATGAAAAGACTTGAGATAACTGAAGAGCAGTTACCTGAAGTGTGAAGGTATGAATTCTTTCCACCCTTTTTCTTAAGTATTGTATATGAAATGGTTCTAAGAGTTTAGGAGGATCTTCAGCATCAATTGTCTTGAATTCTAAAAGTGGCAGTAATCTTTAGAAAGTTACATGTTAGCATTCTTTGCATACTAAATTCAAAGTTTTTTTTAAATAGACACAACTAGCAGATGTTGAGTTTGTTTTTAGAATGCAAGTTTACAAGTTAAAAGCTATACAATGGAATGTAAGGTATTAAAGGCAAAGAAGTATTTAATAAACACACAAAAGCTTCTTTCTTAAGACACACAGAATGAAGCTGGTACTAGCTACAGGGTTTAGAACACAGACATTTAGAACTCATTGTCAATGTAGTAGGTAGCCTAGATTCCTGAGGGATGGGAATTGTGTGGCCCTCCAGATCTAGTTGGACTAGAACCCCCAGCACTCTTCACCATTGGCTATGCTGGCTAAAGCTGACAGTAATTGCAGTCCAACAACATAGCTAGACAAAGGGTGAGCATGTATTCATTGGGGATGCTATGCACCTTTAATTAGCTCACTTACAGAGTAATTAATATCCCATTATTACAATATCAATAGGGTGGCATGTTGAGTATAATATCAGCCAGCTTTAAAGACAGATAAGATACTGGTTTGCACTAGTTCATCTCAGTGGAAGAACACACTACTTTTGTACAATTTTCATTAAGAATTCTGCTTCAAGAAATCTTTATCAAATCCAGTGTTTTATTTAGGTAACTTCCATTGAAAGGTGTAAAAAAAAAAAGACATCACAATCTCAATAACCATGAAATGAAAACATGTGCTACATGATTACTACAGCATAAGGAAGAGCATAGGGAAGGCCCTCTTCTTCCAGTTTTTTCAGCATCTGCCTGACTAAATAATACAATCTGAATTCCACAAAGTATTTCCACACCCACTATATATTTAAAGTTACTTCATCCAATTACTCATTGCTGGGAATCTTGCAGTACACATGTCAATAGCTTATCACATGTTTAATGGAAAAACGTAAACATCTTCCAGATTTTCCTACAAAACAAAACACTCAGCCTAAAGAAAGAATTACAGTGAGAGTGCAGAAGGAGTCTGTGTCATGGGAGAAATTTTACACTATATGAGTTTTCAAAAACCATCAAACTCAAATCTTGCTGTCAGTGCCAGGTAAATGATGTAGTTTTTCACACAGAATACAACAGCAGGGACAAGAACGATGCACATCAGAATGTGCAATGTTAACAACATTTGGCACATATAAATCTGCTTCTCACTGCCTGTCGTAGCTGTACTACTTTGAAGATTCAGTGTTTCTTCGGTAGGACTGGACTGGACTGAATCAGTTTTCCTTGTCTGAGAAATAGCAATGAAAAAACAATAACGTGCTGGAGCTATAACACTCCTTTATTTTCTGTCTCTGCAAGGGTGATCAAATTACATAACCCATGTGAAAGAATAAATAGTGTGCTCTATCACTGAATGTCTGTTACAGATGATAAAAGAGGGATTTTATAATTTTTGTCCATTTACAGAATATCATTTTGTGCTTTCTTGAATCTTCTTCCATATTTTGCAGCAGGAACAGCAGCAGCAGATCAGCTAGCCTGTAATTAAAAGAGTTTATTTTATATCTCAGAATGCTCTTGAGACAGAGATGGGCACTCACTCTATGGACCAAGGTGCATAGTCAACATGGCATGGTTGGACTGTACCACTTGAAAACGTTTGCATGTATCCCCATATACACTCGGCTTTAGAAAACCCCGTGATAGGGTTACCATAAATCAGAAATGACTTGAAGGCACACAACAACAACAAATCCCCATATTAACAACAACAATCTTTATTACGGTCATCAACCAGGGTACATATTAACAAAAACTCACCCAACTCATAGCAAATTTTCTGTTTAAGAAAAGGCAAAGTTACAACTCTTCTCCCTGCCATGCTAGTTTTCTTATGAGCAGAAAGAAAGCTTGGGAGCATATAGACATACAGTCTCAAAGAGGTACATCTTGTGCTTGAATTCTGAGCTGTGTAATATTCCATATTCCAGACTTAACTAGATTTAACTCAATGTAATATGTCGCTCAAAAGATAAAGCTGCATAGCATATGTAAGAGAGACTTAAATCCAATTTCTAATTCCAATGAGAGCAGACCCACTGAATCAATTTCTGAATGGTAGATCAATACTTATATAAATCTCATTGATTTAATAGGTTTACTCTAGTTGGGGCTAGTAGTTGGGTCTATAAATTTTACCTCTCTTCCACATGTTACACATATGTTTTATCTTCAAATAAAATGCTAACTTGAGTTAAAATTACAGTTTGGAAATTGGAACATTACACAACTTGAACTTAGGCTAATCAGGAGAGTCACCTGGTATAGCTCTTTCCCCAAATGCTCATGGTGAAAGATTCCACACACAAGTTAGGCAACACGCATGGAAATAAAACTCCCTAAGTCTAGAATGAACTTGATTAGTGAACATTTGTCCATCTGTTTTATTAAAAAGGAAAAGGAATGGAAATATATTAATGTAAAAATCTGTAAATTAAGGATCCTTAGGCATAACGTCCTTAATCCAGTTCTTGGTCCCAACTAGATTAGACCCATTGATCCAATTGTTCAATGTAAGTAAGTCAATGTTTATTTGAATCCCATTGATTAAATGGGTCACCTCCAGCTGGGACTAGCAATTGGATTCAGGCAAACATGACTTAACAGCACTTGATTGTGAGAGCAAACCAGTGGTAGCTCTCAACTCAGTAGGGTAAGCCTGAACTTTAAAGAAGCTATTCAAGGTGCTGAACCTGTTTTGGAGATAGGGTTCAGTACCTTTGATAGGTCTTTCAGATTAAAACCCAAAGCAGGTTTACTGCCCCAGTGATCTGGAAGGCATCAGCTGCCACTGGAGAGAACATAGTGCTTTGAATGCTTAATAAACTTCTATAACTCACCTCCATTTCTTGTCTTTCTAGCAGAGTTTCAGATCCATTCTGACCCAACACCTGTGCTGTAGTTGCTACTGTGATGTCCATGTTGGCTTGAATACTGGGTTTTTCATTCTCCCATTTTGCAAAACCTTTAGTCTTTCCTGATTTCCCATGGAGTTTGGACTTCATTTTGGGGAATGTGTGTGACCCTGAATCTCCCCAGCCAGGCTCATGCCACAGTGGCTCTGTCTGAGTTGCCTGGCTGGTTGTCACTCTTTGTAGATGGACTGAAATCTTCTGAGAAGAACCCGTTACAAGTGTGATTGCTCTGCTATCTAGATCCTGATTTTGTGGACCTACACTGGGAAAATTAAATACTTCATCTTGGACTGCAAAAAAAGAAGAAAGTACAGATTAACCCACTAAAATAATCAGAGTTTGGAACAGTTGGGTCTTATAGCCAACATGGTCATGTTTACTGCTAGATTCTGTCAATTGTAGTCCAAAAAGTAACTTTCCAAAGCTTTTGTCAACAACACAGGTGGTCTATGCAAGACTTATCGCACTAAGCTAAATAGAACTTTGGACTTGTATTGTTCCTTCTGTAGCCAAAAATTTTAGTTCTGCATCAAAAATCTTAGATGATGCATGTGTGCCTTTACAAAATCTGACCTTCTGGGGCCTGAATGCTATTGGTTAGTCCCTACTAGAGTAGACCCACTGAATCAATTGCTGAATGGTGAGTCAACACATAAGTAAATCTCATTGATCAGTGGGACAATGCTGTTTAAAATAGGGTTCAGATCTTGGTCATTGTCTGAAAGCAAGAAGGTGCACAAATATCAGTAATTTTTTCTTCATTACTAATTACAATGGGATTTAAGACTTACCAGTTTAGTTTAAATTTTAACAAGTTGAACTAACCTATGTTTTAAAAACTGATGCTCAGTACATATAAAACAATTCTGGCTATATATCATTACCTAAACAGTCACACACTTGAATTTTCCTGTATTTCTGAGCCTAGACACCAAATCAGATTTGCTTAACTGCAACAGTGCTTGTGTGTGTGTCGGTGTCAGTCTTATTGTTACCATCATGCTCCATTAATTGGCAAGGCTACCCAGGGGGTCTACAGAATATGGAGCAGATATGAAAATGGGACCCTTGCTAGAAGGACCATATATGTGGTGGGCTCTGGTAATTAATATGGCAGGATTGGAGAAGGGTTCAGTGATACACACTGGAACTGAGAAAGAAGACCCTTGACTAGTGGGGGCCCAAGGTAAATTGTCCCTCACCCAAGCAGCTCTGCTAACCAGATCTTCCTGGGATACTACACTTGGGCAGTAAAAATGAAATGCGCAGCTATAGGATGGGTGACACCTGGCTTGATGGCAGTACATGCGAAAGGGATCTAGGAGTCTTTCCTGGGCAGTCATAAAATGGGGCAACACAGTTGAGAGTGACAAATATTTTATGTTTGAGCTCTACCACATATTACACAAGTATTCATCTGCTAGAGAAGCTTCCAGCTTTGTCATTTTAGATCTAGGCTGAGCAAAGTGTGTCCCCCAAGGCTGTTTTTACAGCCCATGACCACTCAGTCTCCCTGGACCATTCTTTTTCTGCCTTCAAAAAGGTATCAACATTCATGAAATAATGTGGCATGTTTCAAGTAGGATGGTTTTATGCAAATGTGTTATTGAGATCCTATCTCTAACAACATTCAGATATTTTGGCCATTTGGAATTATTACAGACTCCCAAGTGTTACCGACAGGAGTTTTGGACCATCAATGATACTGATTCTGTCCAGGAATCTATAATGCTGTTGGGTACTAATGTCTGTCTACTAAAATATTTATAGAATCATAGAATCTTAGAGTTGGAAGAGACTACAAGGGCCATCAAGCCCGACCCCCTGCCATGCAGGAATACCCAATCAAATCATTTCCGACAGATGGCCATCCAGCCTCTTTAAAAACCACCAAAGAAGGAGACCACCACACTCTGAGGCAGTGCGTTCCACTACCAAACAGCTCTTATTGTCAGGGAGTTCTTCCTAATGTTTAGGTGGAATCTCTTTTCCTGTAGTTTGAACCCATTGCTCTGTGTCCTAGTCTCTGGAGCAGCAGAAAACAAGCTTGCTCCATCCTCAGGATGACATCCCTTCAAATGTTATGTCATAAACACGGCTATCATGTCACCTCTTAACCTTCTCTTCCCCAGAGTAAACATACCCAGCTCCCTAAGGCACTCCTCATAGGGCATGGCTTCCAGACCTCCCACCATCCTGGTCGCCCTCCTCTGGACATGTTCCAGCTTCTCAATATCCTTCCTGAATTGTGGTGCCCAGAACTGGACACAGTATTCCAGGTGAGGTCTGACCAAAGCTGAATAGAGTGGCACTATTACTTCCCTTGATCTAGACACTATATACTCCTATTAATGCAACCTAGAATCGCATTGGCTTTTTTAGCTGCTGCATCATGTTCAGCTTGTGGTCCACTAAGACTCCTAGATCCCTTTCGCATGTACTGCCATCAAGCCAGGTGTCACCCATCCTATAGCTGCGCATTTCATTTTTACTGCCCAAGTGTAGTATCCTACATTTCTCCCTGTTGAAATTCACTTTGTTAGTTTTGGTCCAGCTTTCTAATCTGTCAAGGTCATTTTGAATTCTGATCCTGTCCTCTTGGGTTTTAGGCAATTTCCTGGATTAAATCTACCCAATGGATTTATGATGTACTTACCTACTTCTTACTTATGTCTCCCACTCAGCTGCATCTTTTGGTTACTTTATAAATAGAGAATAAGAAAACTAAGGGAGCAATGCAGTGTTCTCTGGGAGTGCTGCTGGGTGCTGTGAACTTCCCTCTATGCTTATATTCTTCGTGAGAGGAGTGGAACTTATCTTCCACTATGGCTGCCCCATTTGAGGAGCTCTGCTGGTAGCAGAGTCAAAAACAGAACAAACAGGATGGCTAGAACTCATAACAGAAAAACAAGGGCAGGACTTCATGTAACATGCTTGTCAATCAACCATCATCTGCTGCTCAAGTTTTGCCTTCTGCACAGCTTTAAGAAAATGTAGCAGCCCTAGTGTCTTTTGCATCAGGACACTATGAATGAGGTTCCAATTATCTGTAACAATTCCAATGAATAACAACCCTATTGACTTACACATGGAATTCTCTGCTCCACTCACATGTTCAGTAGCAGATGTGGGGCTTACTTTGTTTAAAGTAAAAGGAAAACGGGAAAATGCTAATGTTTTTCCCATGCCAAAGATGCTAGACCTTTCCATTGTCACTGGGTGGGCTCTGATACTTAAAATGATCTCAGAAGTTAAGCAAGGTCAGCCATGATTAGTACTTGAAAGGGAGACCTCCAGGAAATACCAGGTACTGTAGGCTATGTAGAGGAAGGCAATGGCAAACCACGTCTGGGTGTTTATTGCCTAAGGAAACCTTATGTAATTAATGGAGTTGCCATAAGTTGACAGGTGACTTGGGGTGCGGCTATACGATCATAAAAAAATCCGTATGGGGGGCAAAAAATACGAACAGCCTGTCGTTCGTATGCATACGAACCGGCTATACAGTTTTTAAGCCCCCTAAGCTCCGTATGACTCGGAGGGTGCAAGCTGGCTGCAGCGAGCAAGCCAAGTGGCAGTTTTAAATCTCCCGCCGCTTTTTTTTTTTAAAAAAAGGTTCCTGGTTTGCGGACAGTCGGTTTTCCGTATTTACAATATAAAATAAAAATAAATAAACATATAAATTCACGGACTTACCAGACGCTCGCTAGCCGGGAAACCAACATGGCAGCCGCTCCCAATTCCCCTCCGTGCTAGCCTTGCCCCCTCTACTCGGCCAGCCAATCAGATTACCCTGCCTGTTCGTATGTGTGCGAACGGACCATAAAGACCCGTCAGCCATCCGAACGGCGTACGGATTTCTTTTCACGATCCGCTTTCCCTCCCGAATGCCGCTTGTGCATATTTCAGGGTGGAAAACCGCCCCCCCTCTTTTGCATTCGTGTGCATCCGAACGGCCGTTTGTACCAAAGTGCGAACTTCTGCACACCGTACATATTATTTAAATCATGTAGACGGGACCTTGAAGGCACATTCTACTATTATCTGGGGAAAGAGAAGCTGTGGTGGAAAAAGAGATAAGTAATGGCCATAAACATGGTTCACCCTTTAGTTCTAAAAATGACCCAATGTATTTTTGTTCAGAGGCATATATGTGCCCTCTCCTCAATGTCTACATCATATTTTTCAATTAAGTGGGACAAAGTGTTGGCAATGGAAATCCAGGCAAGAGAAAGGAGCTTGTTATGTAATTAGTATTTGAAATCCTCCTATCACAAATCATGCAGCGGCATGGAAAATATATTTTCAAATGATGACTGCCAGCACACCAGACACAATTCAGTGTGAGCTTCCCATAGGATAAACACAGATGATAAGGTATTGCCCTAGCATGCATACCACCAAAAGAAAAAAAAGCCATTTTTAATATGCCTAAGGCTCTCTGTTGCTTCATATTCACATCAGTGCTAGTTCTATGCCAGTGCTTACCAATACAAGACACAAGAAGAACACTGATGTGAGAAGCTACCACAGGAGCTAAAGAAGCAGTGAGTGACTGCAGCATGCATGAGTTGCCAGTATGACATGGAGCTTTGTTCCTGACATGGAGGGTGGGGGAGAGGGGTTAGCTATGGGAATTGGGCCATGTGTGTCTTATTAAAGAGAGCATTCCATCAAAATCACTCCAGACCTTTCTAGGAATGCTTGCTGGTGAGGCTAATAAGGAGGAAATCCTAAGGAACAAAAAGTTTGACTTTATCAAAGCAATGGTTACTTGCATTCTGGGCAATGTGGTTCATAAACTGCTGGACAATGAAAGACATTGTTCATCTGTGAGACATATGGTCTTCTCTTACCAGCTGGCAATGACGGACTATTGGGCAAAGAACCGTTGTTGCTGCTCAGTGATGTTCCTCTGGCAAACTTCCTGCAGGCTAGAACTAGCAGATCTCTGCACTGTTTATGGCAGTTGGCACCACAATCTGGAATAAATTGCCAGAACAAAGAATAATTAGTTCTGGCAAACTACTGCTTCTCCGCAAATATGAACAAGCTTTAACATTTCAAATCTGCAAAAGTATTCAGAATGCAAAAGTCCATGTGACACATTTCTAGTTAACTGGTCTTGCACCAACTGTACTGGCTTCAAATTTACTTCTGAGCTGAATTCAAGGTGTAGGTTTCAATCTACACCACCCTAAATAGCGCAGGGCCAGTATATCTGAAGGACACAAAACTCCAGAGGCCAGGCTGGCTCTGTCTTTTTTGAGCTTCCAGCAGGCAACAACAAGAAAAGAAAAAAACAAAACCCTGTTCTATATGGCATTTGGTCCCTAAAACCAGGGTTGACCTTGGAACCATTTAGTTTAATTTATAAGGACAATTATTTTTGGTTGGTTTTTAAACAATGCTTTAATCTTCTATCTGTTGTACATCACCTCAGGGCCCTAGCAGACTAAGTGGCAATTACTATTTTAATTAATAAATAAATTATTATGGAGACACACTATCCACAATGCTGTAGCCTTATTTGAGAACTCCTGCCGAACAAGTCTTGAAGACACCTTCTGCTGTGCTTTCTGCAACCAGACTTGTTTATCTCGGATTGGCCTTTTTAGTCATCAGCGCGCTTACAGAAAGTGCGGGATGAGTCCTTCCTGAATCTTCATTTGCGAAGAAAAGCCAGAGAGATTGATATGATGTGGGTGATAGGTGAGCATGAAATGCCACATTGAAGAGGTTCCAGGGCTGTGTGGAGCTATGGGAGCAATTCCTTGCTCTTCACCACTGTGTTGGCAGCAGTTCAATTCTAAGAATTATTAATCAAGTCCAGGAAAGAGCTTCCTCAACATAATCAAATACCTTTCCAATGTGCTAGGATTAGGCTGATTTTCAGTGTAATAATGCAAACAAAATAAACAGCACTATGGAGAGGTGGTAACGGGCATAACCCAGCCAAAGTTAAGCACTTCTGAGCTGTAGTTATTCTAAAGGAAGTTTAATATGAACTGTATCTAATGCCATTAGCTACACTAAATGGGAGCTGCAACAAAATGTTGCACTGTATCCTTACTTCTGAAACAGAAGGTGCTTGTTTATGATTCCAGTCAATCTACCAACAAATCATAACCTCCTCCAGGCCATGGTAGTCTATTCCCATCCTTGCCAATCTATTTCCTGATTTGTTTTGTTCCCCCTCTGGCATTCAATATTCAGTGGCCACTGAACATAGATATTCCTGAGTCTTGTGGATGCGTGCATACACTTAATTAAAAAAAAAAATTAAAAGTGGTTGGGTTTTGTTTCTGGGTACTTTTTCAAACATCAGGGTTTCCCAAGCACATTGGTACTTTCCTCTTGACTGTCAATGGATCCTGTTTTGTCTACATGGCTGTTGGCACTTATCATCTGAGTTAGGTATTAAGAGAATGATGATCAGTAGTAAAACATGTGTACAGTCACAGATAATCTGAATCATTTCTGGAAGGAAGTGAGGCATTGAAAATGAATTAAAGGGGGGTGGGGACCCAATGTGGTCTCTCGTCTTCAAGTGATCAAGGCTGAATGCGTATGCATACGTACCAGTGAACACTGTTACTTCCAAGTAAGCATGCATAGAACTGCATGGCACATAACTCTTCAGATTACTCTGAGGTTAAAAGTGTATTGTATTGTGTTGTCAGCAATTAAGAGATTAATTAGGTTAAGAACTGGAGAGGCTATAAACCCAAATCAGCACTCATGCGTGGTTTACAGTACCTTTGCATTTGTAGCCTTGCTTGATTATACCCCAGAGCTGTAATTAAAGACAAAAGGATAAAAAAGAAAGCAGGAAGGAAATAAATTCATTATGAAGGTAGGAACAATGGCTACAAAACTGCAAACAGGAAATTACTGCTCTCAACAGGCTTCCTGTCAGAAAGAGCTATCATTCATCTGTGAGGGTCTACTCTTCACCATTTTCCATGACTTATAAGTAAGGCAGCACAAGAGAAGTGATTCAACAGAGTATCATTTGCTTTATGCAGTTGGAATGAATCAGTTTAAGAACTCTTGGCTTGCTTATGGCAAAGATTTTTTTTTTTTGCATTTCTTATACAGCTGGATCCCCCCCCCCCAATTTGTGGGTACAAAAATTGTGGCTTATTAGGATAAGATAGCATTGAGATTTTTTAAAAAATACAACAATTAGACTACAACCCTGCATGCACTTGCCTGGGGGAAAGTTTCACTGAACTCAGTAGGGTTTAGTTCTCTGAGTAGACAGGATCATAGAATCACAGACTTGGAAGGGACCACAAGGGCCATATTGTCCAACTCTTGCCATGCAGGAATATACAACTAAAACACTCCTGAAAGATGCTCACCTAACCTTTCTTTAAAGACCTCCAAAGAAAGAAAGTCCACCACCTTCTGAAGCAATCTATTCCACTGCTGAACATTAGTTCTTCCTAATGTTTAGGTTGAACCTTTTTTCATGTATTTTGAATCCATTGGTTTGTGTCCTAGTCTCTGGAGCAGCAGAAAAACAAGTTTGCTTCATCATCTTCTTGTTTAGATATTTAAAGATAGCTAACATATCACTTCTCAGTCTTCTCCAAGCTAAACAAACCCAGCTCCTTAAGCTGTTCCTCAGAAGATTTGGGGCCTTACCACACTCTGAAGAAAAGTGGCAAGGGAGCAGGAATGCTCCATTTTCTACGCCACCTTACTGCATGATGTCCTTCTTCCAGCGTTCATTCTTTCATTTCGGTCCTATGGGGGACCGAGGTAAAACCACATCATTTTTGCTAATGGGTTTTTCTGGTTAGCAAAAAGAAGTGGTTTTACCTCAGTCCTTCATGGGACTGGAACAAAATAATGTTGATGTCATGCAGTAAGGCAGCGCGGAAGATGGAACATTACTGCTCTCCTGCCACTTTTCATTGGAGTGTGGCAAGGCCCTTAATTTCCAGAACTTGAACCATCTTGGTAACCTTGCTATGTGTACAGGAACCCCCACCTTTTAATGGCTCATTATCTGATGACTTGCTCTTTCGATGCTTGCAAATTAAGGACAAGTTCCATTCACTCAATGAGGAATCCACCCATTCAACACTTTTTGCCTATGGAGGCTTGCTTGGGACTGACTGTGCATGTGTGTGCTGCTTGCAAAGTGAGCTGGGGGGGGGGATCACCAAGCTGATTGAGAGACTTTGCAAGTAGTGTGCATGTGGGAAGGCTCAAGTGCCCATGGGTGTGTACAGACATTCCCAAGCGAGACACTGTAATTCCCTCATGTTCCCTACATGGGTTCTGCTTTTCAACCAATTCTAGTTTCTGACACTGCTTTAGTCCGTAACCTGCCAGATAAGCAGGAGTGTCCTGTATAGGTATAGACTTAATACGAGTCTACGATAGAAGTATAGTGTCTAGATTGAGAGAAGTAATAGTGCCACTCCATTCTGCTTTGGTCAGACCTCACCTGGAATACGTTGTCCAGTTCTGGGCACCACAATTTAAGAGAGATACTGACAAGCTGGAACATGTCCAGAGGAGGGCGACTAAGATGGTAAAAAGTCTGGAAAGTTGGGTATGTTTAGCCTGGAGAAGAGAAGGTTAAGAGGGGACATGATAGCCATGTTTAAATATTTGAAGGGATGTCATACTGAGGATGGAGCAAACTTGTTTTCTTCTGCTCTAGAGACTAGGACACGGAGCAATGGGTTCAAACTACAGGAAAAGAGATTCCACCTAAACATTAGGAAGAAATTCCTAACAGTAATTGCTGCTTGGCAGTGGAACACACTGCCTCAGAGTGTGGTGGGGTCTACTTCTTTGGAGATTTTTAAACAGAGGCTGGATGGCCATCTGTCGGAAATGATTTGATTGGGTATTCCTGCATGGCAGGGGGTTGGACTAAATGGCCCTTGTAGTCTCTTCCAATTCTATGATTCTATGACTTCTACAGTATTGGACCTGTATACGTATCAGGACCTTCAATGATAAATCTTTTTTGTTCCTTGTTTTGACATCATTTTCAGATTACTCATTTCAAAGTTTGTTTCTCAAAAAAATCTACCCAGTCAAATATTGTTAGTCCCTGCCCACATACATTTGCTAATATCTTCAAAATAGGTCACATTAAAAAAAATGGAGCCACATATCATTCATACGTAAGACCATTTGCACATAAATATGGCATACTTACAAATCCAGCACAATGCTCGCAGAAAGTTGGTTTAAGATAGGTCATCTCTTGGAAGTTATGCATGAAACCAGGTCCCATTTTACAATGCAGCTGTGATTTGGCCCTCAGAAAATAGGCCATCATCTCTCCTTTGCTGATAAGACCATCCCTGTTTTGTTTTTGTTTTTTAAAAAAGACAGGATTGAAAGAATATTGTTTTCATGCCATAGAAGAGCCTTCCATAACTTGTCCTCTTCCAGAGCTTTTGAGCACAACTTCCAGAATCCTTTGGTTAGCTATGGCTGATGCTGGATGCTGGGAGTTGTAATCCAACCTCTCTGGAAGTCATCAAGTTTGAAAAGGGTTCTATAGAGTGCTTCTTCAGAGGTGTAGTCTCTTAAAATGCATGATTTTAAAGCATTTGACAAATACAGGTCAACCCCCATATTTGGGGTTATGTTCGCAGGCCCCCCATGGATACCTGAATCCATGGATAATAGGGTTCAGTGTTAAGAAAAAGGTGGTAAGAACACAGATCAGAAAAGCTCTAATCAGGGAATGTGGGGTTGTTCTACTAAGTGGGGTTCATTCAGGGTGTCAGGGTGGCCAATTGTGGGACCACATCCTCTGCACCTGAAATGTGTTGGTTTGGCAGCAGTGAATGTAGAGGTCAACCCCCGTATCTGCAGGGGATACATTCCAAGACCCCTCCCCATTGGATATCTGAAATCGTGGATAATAGGGAATCCTATTATTTTCAATGAGACAAATGCCAGAAGGTGACCATAGAATCACATTGGAGGACCTAGAAATGTCTAGAGAGAACCTATTTTCCCGCACATGAATACGCGAAACTGTGGATACTGAATAATCCATGGATACGGGGGTTGACCTGTAGATGTTATCATGATGGGTTGCTGAGGCCTCAAAGTAAACTTTTTACTAAAAAGTTAAAGCTTTCTTCTTTTCTTTCTAGCTCCAGTTCTAACATATTCCAGTACAAACCAACTGATATTAATCTACAAAAACGTGTGGCTACAATTTCATATTTACTGACTAATTTGAAATGCATGGCTGGTCACTTGCTATGCAGAAGGGAAATAAGTTTTTAATGTCTCCCATATCTACTTTTTTCCCCTTGGAAGGAAACATTAATCACTGGTGGGCAGGAAACGTGGCAGATATTTACAGAAGAGAATTGGCAGGTGCAGTGAAGGAAAGGTTGGGACTGCTGGCTCTCCCCTGCAAATTCTACACAGACTCTCTATTTTCCTTACAAAGAGAGAAAAAGTCCAAAAATGGTTAAAAAAACCCAGTTGATTCAATGGCTATACTTTAGTTGGGGCTAACAATAGGATTTATACTCATGTGGGATGGTTACCCTTGTGGTACTCTGTTTATGCACCTGTGAATTATGGCACAATGTCCAAAAGTGTATAACCACTTATATACCGGTATATCCTTTACAGATATACCATGTATATGACACCAGCAGCATTCCAGCTATCATAATGTTTTTTAGGTTTTTCCACTCAGACTAAAAGCGAACATTCCACTATTTAAAAAAAAACAAACACGAAGAATCCTCCTACACGTACAAAACTTATGTGTGAGATATGTGGTAACATAGTCTTTTCCCTTTGGAGCTACTTCTCTTTCTGTTCAGGCATTTACATTTTTATGACTGTAGACAATCCCTGAGTATTAAACACTGATACCTAGAGCTGAACTACCTACAGCACAGACACTAGAGCAGTTTTCCATTTCAGAATGGAATTGGTTGCTTGTATGAACTATCTTTCATTGGTCAGGGAAAGTTAGCATGTCAGCAAAACATGTCCTAATCTAGTCTTCTCCCTGATATGCTAATTTTCTATGCATGGGAATGCTTTCACATAAGGGAGGGTTCATATATGCTGTCCCATACCTGCATTTTGAAAAGTTACTGTCTAAAGACAGCTGTACCATATGATATACATCAACATGTGGTTCATCTCTAATAACTTTTCAAAAGCAATATTGAACAGCAGAACTTTATAGAATGTTGAGGAAATTTTAATGTTTCCTAGTCTTTCTGGCATTGTGAGGGAAGATATTTTCCAAAACGGTCCATTAACATGTTTGTTTGCTTACACACACACACACACACACACACACACACACAACTTTATGATATAGAGCTAAGTCACTGACATAATACACAATTATGCTAGTGAATACCATGCAAGATATCCTGGTGCAATAAGACATATTGTGCACCAGGACATGACATCAGGACACATTATGCATTAGGATTACTGTGCAATGGCTATGCTGCTGGATCTGTCCGTACAATTATCCTGATGGCACAGCTACGTCTCTGTTCCCCTCCTGAGAATATGAATGCTCATACAACAACACAATTCAACTTTATGTGATTGAAAGTTAGTTTATGATTATGTAACTTCCCAACAGAATGCTAACCATGAATTTTTCTATTCTCCCTGCAAGATGATCACATTATGTATTAACTTCTCCATTAGAAGCACTTATCAAACTTTAAATGTCATTAAGTGAAATGGGTGTGTGCATAGGATTTGTCTCCTAGAAATGAGAGGGTCTGAGCTCAGATCCCAGTTTGGCCATTTGCTTATATTGAATAGTTTGAGCAAACTCTGAGGGTCTTACATACCCTGAAGACACTAGATCCTGTCTGATCTTGGAAGCAAAGCAGGGTTAGCCTTGGCTGTTACTTAGATGGGAGAGCACCAACAAACCCCAGATGCTGTAGGTCGTATTTCAGAGGAACTGGCAAAATCACCTCTGAGTATTCCTTGCCAAAGAACCCTATGAAATTCATGGGGTCACCACGAAGGCACACACACACACACACACACACACACTCATGCTCTCTTAGAGTTATATAAAATGGGAAGTATTACTCATCCATTCCATTGGGTGTTAAGACAATAACTAAGAAAAGGAAAAGCCACACCCATCTTGACCATAATGAATCAGGTAGGAAATCAATTAAAACAAATGAAAGTTTTTCTAACATTTATAAATTGACACTCCAATCCTATGCATAATAACCTCAAAATAACCCCACTGAACACAATGAGATTCACATCTGAGTAAATATGCATATCATTGCACTGTAAAACAACAGGAGCAAGTCCACTTACTGATCTTTGTCTAATACGCAGAATGAGTCCAGGAAAGGAAAATTAGCTGCTATACTTTCAAAGTCTTCTTGAGAGATATAGCCATCATGGTCATGGTCATAGTTCCTAAAAACAGACTGGAAAAATGAAATAATAAAGTGAAGGTGGAGGAGGCATACTATTATGACAATAGTAGATGAGAACACTCCTAGAATTGAAGCCAAATAATATAAATATAGATTAACAGCTAAATGGAGACTGCTGAACAAGTGCAGATACTTAAGTCCACTGTATAAACCACATGGAAGAGTCAGAAGGTTCTGCATCATGGGCCTTGGAACAGGTATACCTTAAAGTAGGATCTGGAAGATCAGAGTTACTGATATCACTAATTAATACCATATCTGAAATTAAGTCATTTACAACACGGGTGGTGAAGTGGCTCCCAGCACCCTACCGTTCTTTTAGAAAAACATTTTTAGAAATCATTTTTCTCAAAATACTCTCTTTCCTCTTACTCTGAAATCTGGCAGGTATCTACCAAGAACAGAGCCTTCATAGTCCCCTCTCTGGCTTTTCTTCCCATAGGAAGATTCAGGAAGGACTCATCCTGCGCTTTCTGCAAGTGTGCTGATGACTAAAAAGGCCAATCCGAGATAAATAAGTCCGGTTGCAGAAAGCACAGCAGACGGTCTCCTTGGGTGATGTTTCCGGGTTGTGATTCTTTCTGCTTTGTCGTTTCTCTTCAAGACTTGTTTGGCGTGAGTTCTCAAATAAGGCTGCAGCATTGTGGATAGTGTGTCTCCATGCCTCCCAATGTAAGGCCACAGCGGACCATTGTTGGTGATCAAATTGGCCAAGCCTGAGATGTTGTTTCACTTTTTTGGAGTGCCCCTCTTACGCTGACCCGTGGTGAGTTCACCGTAGAGTACTGTTTTTAGGAGGCGATGGTCCTCCATCCTAGAAACGTGCCCTGCCCAGCACAGCTGTGTTCTCAATATCATGGCCTCAATGCTGGTGATCCCTGCTTGCTCAAGGACAGCAACATTCATCACATAGTCAGTCCAGTGTATATTTAGGATTGTGCGTATACAGTGCTGATGAAAGCGTTTGAGGAGTCCTAACTGGTGGCGATAGGTGACCCATGTTTCAGATCCGTAAAGGAGAATAGACAGTACAATGCCTCTATACACATTGATTTTGTGCTTCGCCTCAGGTGTTTATTACTCCAGGTTCTTTTGCAAAGTCTTCCGAATGCGCTATATGCCTTTGCTAATCTGTGATCAATCTCTTTGTCAATCTTGGCATCTGAGGAGATGATCCTTCCCAAGTAGGTGAACTGCTGAACGGATTTGAGCACAGATTTGCCGACAGCAATGTGGGGATGGTGGTGTTCGTCTTGTGGTGCAGGCTGGTAAAGAACTTCCGTTTTCTTCAGGTTGACTTCCAGCCCAAACAGCTCTGCAGCTGTTGTGAAGCAGGATGTTAGGCGCTGCAGAGCTGCTTCTGTGTGGGCAACAAGGGCAGCAGCATCAGCGAAGAGCAGCTCACGGACTAGATAGTTTAGAGTCTTAGTGCAAGCCCTCAGACGGCTTAAGTTAAACAAGCTACCACCAGTACTTCATAGTAGTGTCACCAATAAAATAAAATAGGTAGTGTCACCAATGAAATTAATTAATTAAAACAAAGATAAATAAAATAAGCTGGTGAGTATTGCTATATTTTCTTTGTTACAATGTTTGTGTTCTGTTGATGTGCTAATCTTTGACATCTTTATATTTTTAAAAAATTTGTTGCAAGTTGCCTTGAGTCTATTTATAAATAAAAATGAGAAATGGTCCAGGAAACAAGTTTTTTTTTCTTCACAAAAGAGGGGAAAAGTTTGCTTTGATCATTGTTACAAATCCAGGGTGAAGGGGGAACACATTTATTCAGAAATGGTCGAGTTAATTATTTGGCTCTGATTCCTGGTCATGTCCTGCATGGTTCTACAGGTTAGCAATTAGTAAAAGTACTTGAACGTTAAGGCCCCCAGACCAAATAACAGAATCATATAATCATACAGCTGGAAGGGACATCAGAAGGGCCATCAGTTCCAACCCCCAAACTTGTAGTAATACAGAGCCAATGCACCCCTGAAAGATGGCTATCCAACCTCATTTTTAAAAATTCCAGGAAGGAGCATCCACCACCATCTTCCGAGGTAGTCTATTCCACTGTTTAACAGTTCTTAGCATAAAGAAATTCTTCCAAAATTTTAGGTGGAATCTCTTTTCTTGTAATTTGAATCCTTTGGTTTGGGTTCTAGTCTCTGGAACAGCAGAAAACAAAACTTTCCCTATCCTCTACCTGATATCCCTTCAGATATTTAAAGAAGGCTATCATATCACTTCTCAATCATCTCTTCTCCAGACTAAACATACACAGCTCCCTGAATCATTCCTTCCTGGTTTCTAGATCTTTGATCATCTTGATCACCTTCCTCTGGAGATATTCTAGCTTGTCAATATCCTTCTTGACCTGAAGTGCCCAGAGTTGAACAAAGTATTTCAGCTGAGGTCTGACCAAGCAGAATAGAGTGGTACAACTACTTTCTGTGATCTGGACACTATAACACTGATGTAGCCTAGAACTGCACAGGCTTTTTTTGTCTGCCCCATCATGACTCATGTTTACTTTGTGGTCTACTAAGACCCCCTAGATCCTTTTCACATGTACTGTTTTCAAGGCAGGTGCCACCTGTCCTATATTTGTGCATTTCATTTTTCCTGCCTAGATGTAACACCTTCCATCTATTCCTATTGAAATTAATTTTGTTAGTTACGGTCCAGCTTTCCACTCTGTCATGGTCACTTTGAATTTTCAACCTTTTCTCTGGGGTATTAGCTACTCCTCCTAATTTGGTGTCATCTACAAATATGATAATCAGGCCTTCTATACCATCATCCAAGATGTTGAACAATGCTGTGGCCAGGACAGAGCTATGAGGCACCCTACTAGACACTTCTCTCCAGGATGAAGAAGAACCATTTGTGAGCACTCTTTGGGCTCAGTCCATCAAACAATTACAAATTTACCTAACAGTGGCACTGCATAGTTCATAGTTCAACGTCTGTAAGAATATCATGGGGGTACTTGTCAAAAGCATTAATGAAATCAAGATATACTACATCTATACTCTCCTGATCTACCAAGCTTGTAACTCTATTAAAAAAGTGATACAAATTGTTTGGCATGACTTGTTATTGAGAAATCCACACTGGCTCTTAGTAATCACAGCATTCCTTTCTAAATGTGTATAGATCGACTGCTTAATGATCTGTTCTAGAATCTTGCCTGGTATTGATGTCAAGTTGACTGGTTGGTAGTTGCTCAGGCTTCACCTTTTTGAAGACTGGGGAAACACTTGCCCACTTCCAGTCTGCTGGGTCTTCTCCTGTTCTCCACGAATGCTCAAAGATGATCAACAGTAGCTCTTCAGGTTCCTTTAGTACTCTTGGATACAGTTCATCTGTCCCTGGAGACTTGAGTTCATTTATAGTAGCTCAGTTTCCCCATACTACTTCTTTACTTGGAGGTCTTTAAACAGAGGCTGGACTGCCATCTGTCGGGGATGCTTTGATCAAGATTTCCTGCGTGGCAGGGGGTTGGACTGGATGGCCCTCGTGGTCTCTTCCAACTCTGCAATTCTATGATTCTATGATATTCCAGGGTGCAGTCCCCTTATTGCATAATTTGTTCTATTTTCACCAGTTTGAGCACTATTTTCCTTTTGGAAGAAGGCTGAAGCAAAGAAGGTGCTGAACAACACTGTCTTCATGCTGTCCCCTGATAGCATTTTACTATCATCTAAATGCAGTGGCCCTACCATCTCCTTGTTCTTCCACTTGCTCCAAATGTAGCTACTCTCTCCCCTTTAACATTTTAAACCTCTCTAGCAATCCTGAGCTCATTCTGGGATTTTGCATTGCTTACTTTCTCCCCATAGGTACTGGCAATTTTTTTTTTTTGTATTCCTCTTTAATGATTTCCTCCATCTTCTACTTCTTACAGATGTCTCTTTTAAATTTCAGATCATTTGAAAGTTCTTTATACATCTGCCCTGGTTTCTTTTGTCACTTCCCAGTTTTCTTCCTCACTGAAACTGTTTGCAACTTTGCATTCAACATCTCACCTTTTAAGATACTTGCATGCAACATGATCTCCTTTCCCTTTGAGCATTTCTGATCATGGGATCTCACCCAGTATTTCCCTAAACCTACTGAAATCAGCTTTCTTGAAGTCCAGGCTGTGAGTCTGACTTCATTTAGCTTTCCCTTCCCTCTGCATAATAAATCCCAAGTGGACATGGTCACTCCCACTCAAGGATCCCACTACTTCCACCCCATGGTTCTTATAAAGGGTTCTGGAAAACAGATCTACTGAAGGTGGTGGCCTGTGGACCAGTGCTGGTTCCTGAGGCATCAGTTACCAATCTCAGGAGAGCTTCCAGGAAAGAAACAATTGTACCTAATGGGCACAAATATGGTGCCAGTGGAACACTAGGAAAAAAATATATGTTAGTCTCCTACATCAGCTGGCTTAAGAAGTACTGCTATAAACACCCTATATTCATTATGGTTGTATTCCCCAAGTTGACTAAGGATTTTTAAAGACCAAGGGCCATTTTTCACATCATCTGCCTAGACACTTAATCTGACAGAGAGAATTTTTGACTGCTCAGCACAGAAGAAATTGCTCATAGAAGCTTCCTGGCAATGTTTGCATGGAAATATGTACAATGATCATTGTATTAATTTATAGTATTAAATTATTAAAATATTTATTTTACACCTTATATCCAGAGATCTCAGAGCATAGTGTGGACAATAAAAATAATGTACAACAGTTATAACAATGTACGACTATTTGACAGAACAAAACTTCCAGAGGACAAAAATATGCAACCCAGCAAGTCAGAATCAAGCAACTGTCACCGTGTCCCAAAATATCAGCTGAAAAGCCAAATTTTAATGTGGTTTCAAAATGAGGCCAACATTGATGTGAATCTAAGGCTATTTTCTCTTCTACATTGTGCTGTGATCATTATCTCCTACATGGATTTCACTTTTGTTTGGAAGAACTACATGCACCATATGTGTATGCTGTCATGATCTTGCACACATGTCTATTTTGTCATGAGAACACATTATGGGAAGGTAGGCTGAAGCAGAGCTCTGAAAACTTACTTTTTCAATTACAGCTCCCAGAATCCCCTATCTAGCATAATCAATGGCCATGTTGATGGGGAGATTTTGGGAGTTGCAGTTTAAATAAGTAACATTACCAAAATTTGAAAAAGGTACTTATTTAAACTACAACTCCTAAAATTGCCACTTTGGAAAAGCTAAATAGGTCTTGATCTGAACAACTTTTACTTTGGAACCCCAGGTGTATTGCTTTGAATTCCGTGAATGAATGGTGGGGTAAGAATTTAATACAATCTGGCTTACCTCCTGGCCGGTGCAGCCGTGCTGGGGAGGGAGCCATCTTTGCCAGGTGGGGGGAAGAGGAGGACAGAGGACAGTGATATCATGGCACATGCGCCATGACGGCTGAGAGAAGGGTGGGGCAAGAGGCTATTTAAGGTGGAGCCGCCCCTTGCCTTGGCCTCGCTGGGGAGTAAGGTGTCTGATAGAACTACTGCCCCAGCTGCTCCCGCACAAGGTTGCCTCCCCCACTGAAGATCGTTAGAGGGTGATTAGATATGTGAGATTAAATAAAGCCCAATTATTGTATCCCATCTTCGGTGTCTTATCTCTTTATTGTCTGGTCTCCTTATTTTCCCAAACCGGTCGGCAATTGATAAAATGCCACATGTGTTGGAATGGACATTTGTGCACCTGTAATGTAAAATTTCATAAAGAGTATCCACATGGTTTTCTACACAGCATTATGGTATTGTATTTATTTTGATTTGTAAGCCACCTTGAATCCTGCATTTAGAAAAAGAGTTGGGGTATAAAACAACAACAACAGTTATTACTACAACAATAATGGCTATATTATTAACAACAACAACAACAATAATAACAACAACAGCAACAACAACATCTGTATGGGATGTTGTTACTTGTAAAGCAAACCTAAGAACTCAAATAAGCAGTCAGAAATTGTATTACTGGAAACACTGTTGCTCAAATATATTAACAGATACATATTTAAGAAACCTTATAAAATTATGCTTCGCATCTTATGTATGTATGTTATCGAGGGCAGGGGGATGGATTAGATGGCCTTTATGGTCTCTTCCAACTCTATGATTCTATGTACCACCATATTTCCATGCTATCTTACAGAGCAATCCTGTATAAAGTGAGTCAGAACTAAGTCCCATCTCACTCCAAGGTCAGTGAAAACAGCATTTCTGTGCACCTCTCAAAAAATAAGTAAAGTAGAGAACTCTTTGAAACCTTACCTCCACTAGTTTTTGGATGTGTTTGTTGATGATGCTTGGATCAGGCTTTGGTATTACTCCAGACACCCACTCGAGTGGTACCACGGGCTTGTTAGGGGTTGTTGGAGAGGTAGGCTGCTGACATATAAATCAGAAAAGCATACTTAAGTTTTAGTGTGAATACAGCTCAATAGCTCTCCCTCCACCCCTTGGTGGATTAGGGTCTTTCTGCATCGTTAATAAATATTGCATTTTAATTTTTCCTTGAGGTCCCTTCCCTTCAGGGCCAGTTTAAGAAACCGGCGGCGTCAGCATCCACAGGGGCCCCCATCATTGTGGGGGTCACCCTAGTAACCCTCCTCCTGCAAAAACATTATTAGTAATAATCTGAATATCCTATACTATGAATAGCTTAGGTTGAGTTAGGTTACATTAACCTGAGATAAACATATGGGCCCCCCAAAATAAAGCACTGCAGGCCCCCAAAAACCGGTCCTGCTTCCCTTTCCCCTATTGCAATATCCAATCTCTACAGAATTGATGAAGGAGAGATACCAGGTTGGTGGTGGGATTCTTGGTACAGTGAGGACACTGTACTTCCTGCTCAGTTTTTTAAGGCTATCTGGCTACATGTATGCTCTAGTATAGCCCCCAAACTATTAAAGATAAGATGAACACCACCTGGAAGGGTACTATTATATGGAGTTAGCTTAACTACCAGCAGAGCTGGCTACAGGTTGGACACAGCCATGGCTAACAGTGGAACATATCTTCTGGGTGAACCACCTGAGATGATACCTGCTACCTTGGTATGCTTGCATGGTACAACAGCTTTTTAAGGAAGACATTTTAAAAACATTTTGCTGTTACCATAGGCGATGATAGGACAGTGAGGGGTATCATCAGTCTCTGTCCACCATCTTCATTGTCCTGCAATGTCCTTCCCCCCTCCATGCAGTGTCAAAGGAAATTAGGTGCATGAACATGAGCATGTGCTTTGTAATTGTGATGTTACAAGAAAGAGACATAGGAAATTGAGTAAGTGCACATAGCATTTTCTCTCCATAAGAAAATAATGCCTGGAAGAGGCACATAGGATTCACAATTGTGATGTGCATTGTTGCTTCTGTATCCTTATGGGTTTACAGTTTTCAGTTAGCAAGGACTGAAGGGCATTAGCAACATATAAGAAAATCATACAACTGTTTCTCATTAAAATATTAATGTATGTTATTAGATGCAGAAGTTAATGAAGGCAACAGCATGATGCTTGAATCACTCCTATGGTGCTTCCATTGCCATCAACATGGCAATGAAGAAACCCACTACAATGCTAGCACTTCACTAGCTTGACTAAAGACAGTTACATTTCCTGAAGAATAAATTCCTTCCTTCCTTTTTTTAAAAAAATAATTTTTATTCAACAAGCTGTAGGCAACAATAAGTAGGGGAGAACCGGGGTGGGGGCATGACAGCAGGAACCTAAAGCAACAGTAGATATCTCTCAGCCAAGTAAAATAATATCATCCCAGCGTACAGTCAGGTTACCAATCTATCAAGCAAAGCCAGGTTTATGTGGTCTTGGAGACAGTTTGGTTCCACAAAGGAGCATGCTGCGCAGGAGGATGAATTTTGTGAGAGCTATCATTAACATAGGAGATTTTCAGACCGCGTTTCAGCGTGCCTAGGGTGGGAGGAACTTTCAGGAGAGGGATAGCGATCTTGCGCAGCAGGGGGGCGTTTTCGGACGCCGTTGTCCCTCTCCCGAAACCATCTGTGTCACTTCCGTGAAGCTTCGGAAGCCTCAGCGCCATATTTTAATCACGGGCAACCTCCGTGATTAAAATATGGCTCTGTGGCTTCCGAAGCTTCACGGAAGTGACACGGATGGTTTCGGGAGAGGGACAACGGCGTCCAAAAACGCCCCCCTGCTGCGCAAGATCGCCGTCCCTCTCCCAAAAGCTCCTCCCGCCCTAGGCACGCTGAAACGCGGTCTGAAAATCTCCATAGTCAATAAAATGCTCCAATCAGATAAAAAGGAGTCTGTTGTTGTTTGTCCTTGACACCGTGGCATTTTACAAGAAATGCCTTCCTTCCTTTGAGCTTTGTACCATAAGCAAGGCATCTTCTCCCCAGTATTTCCAATCCTTGAAAAACAAGAGACTCTTTCCAGATATGGTTCACAACATACCAAGGTCCTTGCCACCACACCTTTTGCAAGCTACAAGAATCAACTCCAGCTGTGGATTCCACAGGGGTTGCTAGTTCCAGTTCCATTAGGATCACCTCCATTGGGTATTTGCAAAAAAGGCAGGCAAAAATGGAATTCCCTGTTGCAAACTGCAAGCACTCAGCGCTTAATGATCTGTAACTGCATTTGCTGTACACTGCTGTCAGAAAGGATTGCCAGCTTATTTCCTACGAGAGAGCATCCACAGTCGGCCCTTAGTATCTGCTGGAGTTTGGTTCCAGGACCCCATATTGATATCAAAACCTATGGATGCTTAAGTCCCATTATATACAATGGCGTAGTAAAATAGTGTCCCTTATATAAAATGGCAAACAGCAAGGTTTGCTTTTTGGAATTTCACCCCCTGAATATTTTTGTGCCATGTTTTGTTGACTCCATGGATACAGAACCCATGGATACGGAGGGCCGACTGTATCTTAACAGGCAGCTTAAAATCAACAGGTGGAGTTTTCCTTAGCTCAGAAACACAGTGATAGAAAGGATGAGATCTGATTAATTTCTGTCTACCACCAGATATTTTTTAATATAACATTTAAGAGAGATCAGCTGAGTTGCAGTATAATGCTAATGTTGTGCCAAAATAATATCTTGGACAGCATCAAAAGTGCTATTGTCTTGCCTATCATTTCAGAAAGAGAAAATGGGGGAAACCAGCAAGCTGAAATGGGAATCAACAGTGGTAAGGTATTCACAGGTGGTTATAATGTTCTTTCAACCAGTCTATGAGGGCTATCTATTAAATAGCAAGACTGTATTTCTACCCTTCAGACAAATTAGGGAGAATTGATTGTGACCACTTGAGTGGTGACCTTGAACATGTCTGAACCTGCATGACAAACATCAACACTCTCGACCATTCAGTTAATTGTCACTCGTCATTTAAAGCAGCTGTGTTGTCTGTTGTGTGCCAGAAAAATGCTAAGTTTAAAAGTTGAGCAATGTGTCAATTTGAAGTTTTTAGTAAAATTGAACAAAACACCAACGGAATCTTTTCAAATGCTTACTGAGGCCTATGGGGAAGACTGAATGTCTCATGCATGTGTGTGTTTGAGTGCCACAAAAGATTCAGAGAAAGATGTGAGAATATGGAAGATGATGAACGTCCTGGACAACCTTCCACTTCAAGAACCAAAGAAATTGTGGAAAAAATCAGCCAGATTGTTCGAGGCGACTGCCAACTCAGTGTCTGAATTATAGATGAAGCCGTGAACATCGACAAAGACACTGAGTGGAAAATTTTGCACAAGGATCTCACCATGAGAAAAGTTTGTGCCAAAATGGTCCCTAGGGGTCTCACAACAGAGCAAAAGGAGTGCTGCAAGGAAACTTGTGCTGACATTCTGCAGCAATTTGAGGTGGACCCAAACCTTTTTCAAAAAATTATCACTTGTGAGGAAACCTGGATCTTCCAGTATGACCCTGAGACAAAATGACAGTCAATGCACTGAAAAACACCATCATCACTAAGAATGAAAAAAACACATCAAAGCAAGTCCATATTCAAAGCCATGCTCATTGGTGCTTTTTTTTTTACATCAAGGGCATAATTTTGGCAGAATGGGTTCCAGAAGGCAGAACAGCATTATTATAAGGAAGTTTTGACAAAGCTGAGAGAGTCACACACACAAAAGAGGTCAGAACTATGGAAAAATGGTTTCATTCTTCATCAAGACAACGGACCTGCTCACACAGCACTTTCTGTGAAGCAGTTTTTGGATGATAAACACATTACTATACTTGAACATCCTCCATATTCACCAGGTTTGGCACCATGCAACTTTTTTCTTTTCTCTAAAGTGAAATCAGTGCTTAAAGGAACACGTTTTGAGTCAATTGACGCAGTAAAGAAGAAAATGGCAGATGTGTTGAAACAGCTGACAGAAACTGATCTGCTCCATGCCTTCGACCAGTGGAAAACAAGACTGTATTGATATGTGAGTGTGAATGGGGAGTATATTGAAGGGGACAAGCATTAGAATTGTAATACGTATAAATAAAGATGGGTTATTGTATCAGTCTCGTTATTTAATAGACAGACCTTGTATACTCCAAATGTAAATATAGTTGTCCCTTCGTATTGATTGGGGTTTGGTTCCAGGATCCCCCGTGGATACCAAATTCCATGAATACTCAAGTCCCATTATATGCAATGGCATAGCACAATGGTGTCCCTTATATATGATGGCAAAATCAAGGTTTGCTTTTTGGATTATTATTTTTAAGAATATTTTCAGGCCATGAATACTTAAATCTGTGGATACCAAATCTGTGGATACAGAGGGACAACTGTATAATGAGTTCTGCCCAGAATCTACCTCCTATCTACTAACCGGCTCCTTCAGATCTTTTGATCCTGCTGATAGGATCAAAGAGGTGGTGATCTCTGTTGATTTCCCCTCCACCAAAGTTCCCAGTGCCCCCCCTCATGCTCTGGGGGCTACAGGAGGAGGGAGGAGCCAGTGACAATTACCTCCTGCCTCTGAGAAGTTCTGTTAAGGGAATGCTTCTGCAGGGAAAAGAAGATGGCTCCAACCACTATTTTTGCCACAGTGTCTATCCTGAATTTCTCTTCTACATGGTGATCTTCAGTAAGATCATTCCCATGTAGCAGAACTGGTGGAGTAGAGAGAGGCACAAAGGAGGCTATTTAGTACAGTGTGTGAAAGCATTTGAATGTACAACCTTCTGGCTATGTTCTTTCTGTGCTTTGTTTTTTAAAAAATATTTTTTATTGAGTTACATAACATTAACTTTTCAGAAGACATCATGTTTGACATATTATCTTGTAGTACATACAACCTAAATATTACATATCTAAAAGAAAAATATATCACTTTTGTAGGTAGTGGAACTTAAACTTAATGTTAATTCCAAAACGTGTATTTGCATAACACATTTTTTTGTTCCACTTCATATATTTCTTAATCTTCTATTTATTTTCTGAACTTCCAAGCTGTCTCCCCTTAAATACACCAGAGATACTTCCTATTCATATACATAAAAGAAGTCCTATTTGTTCCAAATATCCTTACTTTATGTTTCTTCTAAACTTATTGTAACTGTGAGTCTAATTTGATCTGTAACTCTTTTGTACTCCAAATATGCAGTTTTACTTCAGAGATCAAGATTACTTAGATTTTTCCATTCCAAAATATCCATTCCAGATATGAAACATAGTACCCTTAGCATTATCACATTTCCAACAGTTTGTGTTTCATGTTTTATATATCTTATCTAATCTTACCGGCGTAAGATACCACCTGTAGGAGATTTTCAAATAGTTCTCTTTTAGATTTTGAGAGAGGGTGAATTTCTGTGTATCTTTCCAAGCCTTTTCCCATTTTTCCAATTCAATCACTTTCCTTATATCTTGGGCCCACTTAATAATTTGATCTTTCACGATTTCATTCTCCAGTTCTCTCTCTAGGAAGGTATTATAATATTTTGCCACATGATGTTTTTTGTTGTCAAATATAATTCCATCCAGTTCGTTTTTCCCTATATCAAAATTTTCTATCTTATATAGTCCATTTTAAATCTTTCAAACAACTGCTTATATGAAACCAATTCATTCTGAAGCCTTTTGTTTCTAAATATTCCCTGGTATGTATTTGAATGTTACCATGTGGTTCCTTTCTAAATAAATCCTGATATTTGATCCATCTTTCACTTTTTAGTTTAGTTCTTCCAAAGAAGGCTTCCTCTGTTGATATCCATAAAGGTATCTCTTTATAGTATTGCTTCTTTATGTTGGACCATATTTTTTTATTATTATATTTTTTAAAACTTACATATTACACAAAGTATTATTCCACGTGTAGTTATATATATTAAACACATATTAAGTAAAACATTGACTTCCTCCGTCTAAACAACTCAAAGGGTTTTTCATCTAATATTCTACTTTGCCTTCCTATTCATATGTAATTTTTATGTCCTTTCCCTCCGTATTCATTTACTAATTCATTTTCGCTATTCGCAATTCATCCTTAATTCCTATTATCTTGCCTAAATCCCTTTGCTTTCCCTTTCATTTCTTTACTTTTTCTTTATATGTCCATGCTCATATTCCATCTTTTTTTTTTTGCCGCTAAATTCATACGAGCCGCCGTACACATATATAACAATATTCTCCAGTACAGTCGTCCCTTCACATTCGCGGGGCTTAGGTTCCACAGACCCCCGCAAATGTGAAAATTCCGTGAATAATGACTGCTCTCCCCCTCCCCCGCCAAAGTGACCACAGAGCCTCCGGAGGCCCCATAGTCGCTTCCCCCGCCTCCCCCTGCCTTCCAAGGCCTTCACGGGGCCTCCTGAGACCCCGTGGATGCCTCCCCAGCCCTCCCCCTCCCTCCCAAGGCCTTCGTGTGGCCTTCAGAGGGTCTCCGAAGGTCCCATGGAGTCTTCCCCAGCCCTCCCCCCCAAGGCCTTTGCGGGGCCTTTGGAGTGTCTCCAAAGGCCCCATGGAGGCCTCCCCGGCCCTCCCCCTCCCCCCAAGGCCTTCACAGGGTCTCCGGAGGCCCTGTGTCGCTGCTTTTAGGAGGGCGGGGGGCCCTCCCCTCCCAAAACCGCGAATATGCAAAACCGCGAATGCTAAGTTCACGAATGTGGAGGGGCAACTGTATTTTTTTATCTTGTCTGTCCAATATTGATGTGATGTTTAATAAATACAGTTTTGGATTAAAAGTATATTGTATACTGAATATTCTTTGAATTGTACTATCAACCTTTAGCCAATATTTTTTAATAATCGGGCATTCCCACCACATGTGCATTAATGAGCCTATTTCTTTTTCACATTTCCAACAGATTTTCCCTTCTGTACCATGTATTTTACTTAACCTCACCGGGGTCAGGTACCATCTGTTGCTTATCTTCAAATAGTTTTCCTTCAAAGTCTGGCAAGCAGTAAATTCTTTTGTTTTCTTCCATGAATTTTCCCACTCTTCCATTTTTATTACTTCTCCAAAATCTCTTGCCCATTTTACCATTACATCTCTAACCATCTCCATTTCTAATTCTCTTGATAGAAAGATGTTATATAATTTTGCAATTTTCTTCTTATGTTCATTCCATATTATTTTATCTAACTCTGTCTCTTCCTCCATAAAATCAAACTCCTCTTTATCTTGCTTAAATCTACTGTAGAGCTGTTGGTAGATGAGCCAATTCAGTTTCCAGCCTTCTTCTATCATGGTTTATTTCATAACATAAACATTTCCATCATTCTTCACACATAGATCTTTATATGTAATCCATCTCTCTGCTTTATCTGTTTTTCCCCATCATCCTATAAAAGCCTCCTGGGGAGATATCCATCTTGGTAGCTTGTTATAATATTGTACTTTAATTTTTTGCCATTGTTTCAATAAGGCTTTTCTGAGAATATGGTTGTTAAAGTCTTTGTGAACCGTGGCCTTATCAAACCCCACACAGGCATGCCATGCTAATCGCAGTCCAGCACCTTCTAGTGTCAATTGTTTTGTATCCTTCAATTTAATCCATTCACCAACCCAAACTAAACTGCAAGCTTTATAATATAGATACAAATCTGGTAATGCCGTTCCTCCTCTTTCTGGCCTTTCCATCAAGGTTTTCCATTTTATTCTTGGTCTTTGGCCATTCCAAATACATTCACTCAGATCTTTCTTCCACATCTTAAATGGCTTTTCATTTGTTAAGATTGGCAAATTCTGGAATAAGAACATTAGCTTTGGAAGGACGGACATTTTTATTGTTGCTATTCATCCCAGTATGGATAAGTTTAGTTTTCGCCATTTTATTAAGTCATCTTTTATAGATTTCCAAGTCTTTTTATGGTTGTTGTCATAGAGATCCATATTTCTAGTTGAGATCCAAATTCCTAGGTATCTCGTTTTCTTTTCTACCTTGCATTCCGATCTCTCTCTTAGTATTTCTTCATCCTTTTTCAAGATATTTTTTGCAAGAATTATAGTTTTATCTTTATTGATCTTAAACCCTGCATACTTCCCAAACTCTGCAATAGTTTCCATTAATTTTATTCTCTACTGGGTCTTCAAGAGTTATCGCTAGATCATCTGCGAATGCCTTCACCTTATATTCTTGATCTTTTACCTTCAATCCTTGGATTGTTCTTTCTTTCCTGATTACATTCATTAGAATTTCCAATACTGTGATGAATAGCAGCAGTGAAAGAGGACAACCCTGTCTGGTTGCCTTTGGAATCAAAATTGCAGGTGTTTTTTCACCGTTTATCAGAATTTGAGCTTCTGGTTCTGTCAGGGGCTCAAACCTGAGTTCCCTTCCCAGGAGCTCAAAGTTAGCCCTCTCTCTGTAGGGTTAGTCCTGAGTGTCCTCACCCCAGGATCCTCCTACAAACCCCAAAACCCATCCGATCTGCCACCACCCACTGGGTTCAACTGGGGGGGCTTATTTCCCCCTTGGGACCCCCCTTTTTCACGCACAACGCAGTGGGAAGTTGTG